>JAUCBN010000035.1:12500-10012500 GCA_035048815.1 Abelmoschus esculentus | reverse complement strand
GTTCCATAAATCTTGATCCATCTATAGCACTAACGACGAGATGAATTATAACATTTAATACAGCTACAACATCGTCGAGAGGATGGTTTCTAACGTCTTATCCAGCTATAGTGCCAATGTTTGATCTAACTACAGGACTGATGAGGGAGGCAACGTCTTCAAATCTAAAGGTTCTGATATAGGATTTTACTACAACATCAACGAGGGGAAGCGTTTTGACATTTGATTCCATTATAGCGCTGAGGAAGCAGTGATCTTGGTTCGCTTGCATTTTTCCCAAATGCACAGGGACTAACGAATTTGGTTTGCCTTTACCGATAGCCGTTTGCTCTGGACTAGTTGTACCATTTCTTGGGTACAATCAGTTGGTACCAATTATGACATTGGATTTCCTTTAAGGTTTTAATCCTTCGATCATACGTGAGAATGGATTTCAATGGACGTTTGAATGGTCCCTATCAATGCATTTTTCCTAAATCCCAGGGATTAATGGATTTGATTTGCCTTTACCGGTAGTTATTTGCTCCGGGCTAGTTGTACCATTATTCTAGGTACAATCAGTTGGTATCAAGGATTTAATTCCTTGACCATTCGTGAAAATGGATTTCAATGGACGTTTAAATGATTCTTATCAATACATTTTTCTCAAATGCACAGGGATTAGCGAATTTGATTTGCCTTTACCGGTAGTCGTTTTCTCCAGGCTAGTTGTACCATTATTCTGGGTACAATCAGTTGAAACTAAGGACTTAAATCATTGACCATTCGTGAGAATAGATTTCAACGGGCGTTTGAATTGCCCCTTATTTCATTTTTTTCTCCCTCTTATCCGTTCATACAAAAATATGTCAAGTTTAGCATCCATGTCATCCAATCGGCATCATCTTCAACTTTACCTACATCTCCGAATTAGTCAGCCCTGTATTTTATAAAACAAATTATTTACTATGATATTTTACAAGGAAAACTTAATACATAAGACTAATAATACGAAATAATTTAACAAAATAGCATGATGTTGTACGACTGAAAAATAATAAATCTACACTATATCTTAGGAAGTGGTAAGATCTTCATGAAGAATTGATTGGTACTATGTCTGAAGAAGTGATAAGATCTTTGTGAAATATTTATCCGCGCGACATCTGAGGAAGTGACTAGACCTTCGTGAATAACTGATCTACAAAATATTTGAGGAAGTGGTTTGATCTTCGTGATGAACGGATTTATACTACATCTGAGGAAGTGGCTTAATCTTCGTGAAAAACTGATCTACACGACATTTAAGGAAATGGAAGATCTTCATGGAAAGTGATCAACACGACATCTGAGGAAGTGGTGGATCTTCATGAAAATTGATCTACACAACATCTGAGGAAGTGATGGATCTTCGTGAAAATTGATCTACACAACATTTGAAGAAGTGATGGATCTTCGTGAAAATTGATCCACCCAACATCTGAGGAAGTGGTGGATCTTCATGAAAATTGATCTACACAACATCTGAAGAAGTGGTGGATCTTCGTGAAAATTGATCTACACAATATCTGAGGAAGTGGTGGATCTCCGTGAAAATTGATCTACATGATATCTGAGGAAATGATAGATCTTCGTGGAAACAATCTACATGAAATCTGATGAAGTGGTGGATCTTTGTTGAAATTGATCTACACGAAATCTGAGGAAGTGGTGGATCTTCGTGAAAATTTATCTATACGATATCTGAGGAAGTGGTGGATCTTCGAGGAAAGCGATTTACACGACATCTGAGGAAGTGGTGGATCTTCGAGGAAAGCGATTTACACGACATCTGAGGAAGGGTGGATCTTCGTGACAATTGATCTACACAACATCTGAGGAAGTGGTGGATCTTGATGACGAAGTTGTTGTGTTCGTCTATTCCCTCATTTATTGGAAGATGAGTGAATTCTGTATCACTATTACAACAGATTCAGAATGTTATGGTTAGCATACACTGCATGATTCTAATCCTAACATGTCTGATGTATACATGCATGATCCTAGCATGAAATGCAAAATGCATATGTTAATGATTTTGTTAAAGATTGGCTCGATTCGTTGGTCCGCTTGTCCATCGGAATTATGTTTCTATAATTGTGCCTTTCTTCTTCGCGTAAAATATCTGATCCCATTCTATTTGTGGAGTGACTGTTTTTCCTTTTGAGGTGTGTTCTTGGCGAAAATCTCTTTCTGAAATTAGATTGCTCTCAGTCCCTATACTTTTAGGAATGTTTCTGGAGCAATATAGACAGAATCATCCATTGATTAACAAAGCTCAAGCAAATGTATCCGTCCCCAATCTATTTGTGGAGTAGCTATTTTTCTTTTTTGGTATTTTCTTGGCGAAAATCTTTTTCTGAATTGATTTTGCTCTCAGTCCCTGTACTTTTAGGAATGTTTTTGGAGCAATATAGACATAATCATCCATTGATTGTTAAAACCCAAGCAATGAACATTGATACTATCGAGCAAACTGACAAAATATGGTGTCCTACATATTTTGCAAACAAGCTCTGTAGAATCGATTTAACGAGACATGTTTTGATCTTGACAATACCCATAAAGAAGGATCTTTAACTTCCGCGGGTAACATAACATTTATCCCATAAATTAGGAGAAAAAAGGTTGCCCCAGAAGAAGCTCTGATTGATGTTGGCTTCTAATGCTTCTCCCATGATTAGGGAATGACTTTCAACTTCTACGGGTAATATAGCGTTTATCCCCTATATTAGGAAAAAAGAGGTTACCTCGATAGAAGTTCTACCCGATATTCTATGGGCTTATAAAGTAAATGGTAGCTTTTCGTGCCAATTTTTATGGGTCTCTACCATTTTTGCAATAATATTCTCCTTAATGTTCAGTTAGCGGTTTCCACTGCTTCATTCATTTGAGGAATTACGATGCCATATGTTGAATTATTAACACACCTCTTCTACAGTTTCATCGTTCAAGTTTTGCGTATCATTAGTCATTATGCTTTCTGACGCTCAGCATCGGCATATGATCTCCTTCCTTAGGGATCTAATCACGACCATTAGCATAAGTGGATATCTTTTTACCCCATTGGTAAAATGGTCAAAAACCATGAAGATGAATCAGTGTCTATTAGAAACCCTTATCGAGCTAGGTTCAACAATGTCCATACCTACACAGAGAGAATGGCTAAGAGGAAGTCATCGCTTGTAGAGATGATAGAAGAACATGGATTTTATCAGCATTCGTGTTGCATCAGTGGCATCTTTTTAGCATGATCTATGCTATCTATTTTCGTTGTGGGCTTGTGGTACCTCAAATCTCGTCATCTGCCTATCAATGTAACTATGTTGGTATGAATTCAACATTCAATTTCATAGACTTTCCGGGAATCATTTTTGCTCCAGCGGAATTTATATATTGTGGCGGTGCTTGATCTTCATGATGGAATCATCTGTCTGTTTCTGTAACATTTTTTACTTTCTGTGACCTTCAATGAGTACTTACAACTCAAATTTTCGTATTATCAAAATTCAGCTTACTAACGGAAGGGTGACAATCATCTTCTAGTGGTACTTATGTTGCCCCAATATCTTGTACATGTGGACTTGAAGTCACCGTCAGAGTTCAGATATCGTTTATAGCCTCTTTTCGTGGTCTATGAGGCTCAATAGCTTTTGGGGTGCAACTTTGAATGCTCATCTTAGCAAGATTCATCTTCAATGAAAACTTTCTCAATTTTAAGAAAAATTTTATATGCTCATTTTCAGTGCGTGATTTGATAATCATGTCATGGAATAAAGCGGTCATGGCTCGCTGATAAGTTGCCCCCAAAATTTTTAGTAAAAAGGCATTAACTTATAACAACAGGTCCCTCATACCTCAAACCTTATTCTTTGCAGCTTTTGTTGGATTGTTTGTAATCCTCCTTCACGAGAAGTGTGTGTATCATGATATTCGTGCTTAATCAGGGCATGTCCTCTTTGCCGATTTTCTTTCTATCATTCATAATAAATAAAAAAACCGATCATGATCTTGATCATTCTTAGACTCTGGTAGCTCTTGAGACATATCTCTTTCGAGCATGAATTGTGGATCTAAACTCGACATCTGAGGTCTTGAACCATTTGTTTGGCTATGATGCATAATTTGTTCAAAAAAGTTTTTCATACGTAGAACAAAAAGTTTCATTTCATATAGATACCAAACTTAGGCCCTTTTACAAAAAGATCTTGTTACTCTCGGGCAAGAGTGACAAGTACGTTATGTACATAGTTTTAAGATACTCCAAAAGCCTTGGGAAATTTTAATAGTCCGACTGTAGTAGTTTTAGGGTGGATGCACCAAAAAGTTTCAAAAAAAGGAAATCTAAGGGTTCCAATTGCATTAGGTCCAACAGGGTCATCAAATCTCACAACTCCCAGGTTCATAAGGTTCTCCACGATTTTATTGAAACCAACGCAGTCCTCAATGGAATGCCCCACAATTCCAGCATGGTATTCACATCGAACACTAGGGTTATACCATTTTGGGTAAGGAGATTCCAATGACTTTGAGTAAAATGAGGAAACTATGTGTGCATTATACAAAAGCTTATATAACTCGTCGTATGAGATAGGGATAGGGGTAAACTTCTTCTCTTCTGCATTTTTCTTTTGATTTGATCTTGTTTTTCTTTTGCCTCAACCATCAAATCTTGGTTATGGTGTCCCTGTGAGGATTTTTCCAACTCAATAATTCGATCCTTCAAATTGATATTCTTGAACCAACTACGGACCAACTCTTCTTTCATGAGGGCTTGTTGCGTGTGTGCATCTTTAAATTTCCTTTCTGAGTAACCAACTTTCTTCTGGATTTTAAATTTTCGACCAACTGACGAAATTTTTCATGATCGCCTTGCAGATCATCTCGACCTTCTTCGGATTTTTTTTCTTTCCTTAGCCTTTCCATTTCTTGTTCTTGGGATTATATCTCATCTGGTTTCTTTCATTTTCTATTGATGACATCCGTTTTTCCAGATCGGCACATCTTCTTTCAAACTCTTGTTTGGTCATTTCCATTTTTGCTGTAAGGGTTTCAATCGACTCATGGGTTGAGACTTTGACTAGTAAACTTGTGTTCTCTTTCTGCCTTTCGAAATCCCTCTCGGTTAACATCTTGGTCATTCTTCTAATCAGGTCATCATGTGACTGTGAAACGTACATGTGGATGTTTAGCTACATCTTTTCCAGCTTACTCTCTATGTTCTTATGCATATCTTTGTAGGCTTGCTCGACCCTAGCTAATCTTGCCTCCATTCTTTCGGGTTTACTTTTGGCGAGATGAAGATGTTGTGGCTTAGAATTACTATAACAGAAAATGCCCCTTTGGTGTTTGGACCATGATGGATATGATACAATATAACATGCTTGATGCCACTAGAATGATATCATGTATGTGCAAAATGCTACAAAATATTTTAAAAAAAAGGTGTTGACTCGGTATAACTTTGAAAAGGGAGCTCGAGTCAAAACGAAGATTTCTCTACATAAAGTGAGTCTTGTTTAGCCTTCATCTTCGTAATTTCGATTTTTTGGGAAAACACTGTCGGCTTCTTGCCTCAAATAAAATTTGGTCTCGAACAACTAGAATCCATATATGTTTTATCATTTTCTCCGGCTTACTTTTGGGCTTCAATTAAAGTGCGAATATAATCCTGAGTCTGGTCGAGGTGAACCTTTCATCATAGTTGGCACAAACTATCTCAAGCTATGTTCTCTTGATGTCACTAGTGGAACCCATTCCGGTGCCCTTCACTTTATCGAGAAAACGGTTCTTATATGACTAAACCTTTTTAACAGTTGTACTTGTGTCAACACCTTTTGAAAATTTAGAAGTATGAATGCAAAAAACGAGAAACAATGCAATAAAAGGATGCAAAAATATTAATATCGAACTAGACAATAATAAACGTGCATGTTTTATGATGCGTGAATATGCACATGGCAAATATATTGCGAAAATAAATAATGAGAAATAAATAACATGAATTAAAGGGCATAAATAAATGAAACCCCCCACTCTCTCTCTTTCTAAAAAGAAAAATCCTACAGGGTGACCCTTTAATCGGATAGAGGTTCGGCATGGCGGCTCTATGGGTAGGCTTCTAGGGCTACTATATGTGGTGTGGTTCTAAGAGGTACCCGAATGATATTTATTATCCTACTAAGGATAATAAACTCGATTCAGGGGGATATGTTTCTCCAAATCTATGCGGAGACGTAGGTCTCACGAAGACAGAGGGAAAAATATCCCGAAAGCAATTCACCATCCTACACGGAGGTATAACCTCACGAAGGAGTGGTTTCATGCTCCCACTTAATTGGATAGAGCCCGGGTTGAGAGCTCATGGAATGGGATCCTGAAAAACATCTAAAAAAACATATTAGAAAATATGTTAAATAAAATAAATAAAATAAACGAGATTATAAAATTAAAATAAACCGAATTTATATTTTTGATCATTAAATTTTTAGTAAGCGATTACGACTCAATTCTCGAGAAGTCCCCAGCGGAGTCGCCAGCTGTAATCACCGGAATTCTTTTGGGGAGTCGCCACCAATCCTTTTGTACGGTGCGATTGGAACACCAAAATTGAATCTACGAACCAGAGCTGGATTCGGGAGTCTGTTACACGTAGGGAAGGGTGAGCAAGCCTACAACGCCCAAAACTTGGCACCTACCGGTTACAAAATATTTCATATGAACAAAAATAAAGATCTGGTTCTAATTTTAATAGCGTGATCCCATATCTTTATATCTGCAAAATGTAGAAAAGATTAGATAAACCAGCGATAAAACTTATTATTATTTTAAAATAATAATAATAATTTATGGTAAAAACATAACAATAATGGTATTACGGACCAATCTACAAGAAAAACCGAGTTATAGGGTTAAAATAACAACAAATAGGGATTAGATTGCATGAAAAGTAAACTTATATGACCAAAATGATGAAAACAATCACCAGATTGAGCTGGAATGCGAATTGGAAGGCCGAATGCAAGGGTGCGAGGACTGAAGGGACCACGCGCATAATTTTCCCATTTTACCGGGTTATCACGCAGGTCCGGGTCTGGTATCTGGTTCTGTTCGGGGCTCTAGGTTCAAAACGACGCCGTTTTGAGCCATTACACCCGACACCAAAGCGGCGTCGTTTTGGCTTGCATATATATGCCCTTTTATCCTCTTTTTTTGCTTAATGCTTCATTTGCTCACTCTTCTCCTTAGCAGAAAAACAGAGTTCATAAGAACTCTCTGTATCCATGGAGTTCTGGCAGTGAGCCACTGTCTCTGGTCGCCGATCACCGCGTCGGCCGTCGCGTCGGCCGTCGCGTCGACGGCCTAGAGCGAACAAGATAGAGACTTTTCGGAGCGTTTCGACGTGGAGGGTGCAAATCCGGTGTTGGTTTTTTGAAATAAATCACGAATCGCCCTAGATCTAAGGAGATAAGTCTCGAACGCTTGTTATTTTTTTACCTTGTTGTGCTTCCGATTTGGACTCCAATCGGCCTTTTTCTCTATATTTCGTTTGATTTGGTGTGTAATATTATTGGATCTGTTGTTTTGCTTCAAATATGCTTTGTTTTTCGATTGATTTTCGTGGTTCGGTCTCTCTTTCCCCGATTACGTTCGAGTCTATGGGTTTAAATACCCATACTTTTACATAAAATAATTATACATTAAGCAGATTTTTTCTAATCTATGTAGATCTAATGATTTCCTTTTTCTTTTGCAGCTTTGAAGGCGGTGGGGCGGTGAGGATAAGACCGGAGCGGTGGCCGACCATCTTGGCCAATGGTCGGGCACGTGCAATGCACGCGCGAAGGAGGGTGGCCCATCAAGGCGGCGGCAACAGCAAGTTGTGGGGGCTAGAGTTGATTAGGGTTATCTAATAGGATTAATTATTTAGGGTTTAGTTTAGTTTTGGGTTCGTGGATATGGGTTTGAGGTGTTGGGCCCATGTTGGGTCAAACAGGTTTAATATTTGGGTTTGTAATAAAATGGTTTTTGTTTTTATGAAATGGGTTATTACACATTGCTTCTCCAAAAGATAATATTCGGTGTCTTTATTTTAATAGTTATATATTACTTTTAACGCAAACATATTTTAATACACATTAAACATCGATTAATCTCTTTTTCTTTGTAAATTATATAAAAAACACACATAATTATGAGATTAGTATCGAAATAATCATTATTCTTTAAAAAGAAATAAATATACTATTTAACTATTAAAGTAGTTTTAATATAACTATCCATCGCTAAAAATTAATATAGTGATAATGTGACAGTTAAAAATAATATTAAATAATTATAAATTTAATCCTATTATTTTCACATTTTTAATTTAGCATTAATTTTATTCTAATAAAATAATTTATTTATCCACACGTGTAAAATTAAGAATTAAATTATAAAAGTAAATATAAGATTATATATGTGTAAAAGAACAAAAGTAACAAACAATACATATATACTAATGTTAGTGTTTATATTCTAAAGATGTGTTTGATTCAGTGGCTAAGTTATTTGCTATCCAAGCTATCGATCTAGGTTTAATTTTCCTTTTGATTTTGAATTTTTTTTACGTATTAACATATAATTAAATAAATATATTATTTTATTAGAATAAAATTAAGATCAAATTAAAAAAATATATGAATAACAAAGATTAAATATATAATTATTTTATTTTTTAACCGTCACATCATTGTTTTATTAATTTTTAATGACGGGTAACTATATTAAAACTATTTTAATAATTAAATCATATATTTACCATTTATTAAAAATAATAACCATTTTGATATTAATCCTATAATTAAATAATTTTTTATATAATTTATTTTTTTTAAATGATATAGCTTTACAATTATTTAAAATTTAAATACATAATATATCATGATAATTTCATTCCCCCCTTCCCCTCACCCCACCCCCGATGATAAGACTTAAATTACGAACATTAATTTTAGGCCAACTTTATTTATATATATATATATATATATATATATATATACACGTGGATTGTTTTATAACACAAAAATAAGTAATACTTTACACGTGAAATTAATAAAAATAGGGTAAACTACTCAAATGACCATTAAATTATGAGTTGGTACCAATTTGACCATTATGGTTTCAATTGTTATAATATGATCATAGGATTGGTCTCAATGAGACCACCTATCACTAAAATCTAATAGAGGATGATGTAGTAGTTAGTAAAATTCTATACAATTATATATTTTGATCCTTATTATTTATACATTATATTATTTTTATTTTAATTTAATAAATTAAATATTCAATTAGGTAGTAACACATATACAAATTAATTTAATTAATTAATAAATTTATTTTAATAATTTAAATATTTTTATATATCCCACCTATATAATGTTTCAGTCATCTTAATCTATATTTATTTAAATTTTTTTAAACACTAACAACATTTTAATACATATATCACTGAAGTGAATTTGACGAGAGATTACATTATAGATTTGGTTTGTCACGTTATTTATGGTTTTTAACTAATAAAAACTATTCATTTCATCAAGAATCATCTATTTCATTAATTTAATTTTCAGAAAATATATTTTTAAATGATATAAAAGAAAAGAATGGAAATTTATTGATTGAAAAAATAACTTAAAAGATAACAATGAAGTGAGTGATTGTGATTGGATAAGATCATAACTTATGTAATAAGTCAAATCTATGATATAATTTTTCGAATTTGATGCAGTGTAAAGCCACGTCACTCCACCTTGTCCATGTTTGAACCCCGCCAGAACCAAGTTAATGACTTTCATTTTCTTCCTCCAAAGGCGGTGATTTCTTTTTATTAAAATAAAATATATAAATAATAGAAATTAATATGTAATTATAATTTTTTTAACTAACACACCATTCCTTCTGTTATGTTTTAATGGCAAATGGTCAGACCAACCCAATAGTGATCATATTGCAACAACTAAAAATTACAGTGATTAAATTAAAACTAATCCTATAATTAAATGGTCATTTGAATAATTTAACCTAAAAATAATTACACAACTAATTGAAACATGATTGATATAAATCATAATGGGTGATAAGCAGCTTGACCGTCTCGTAAATTATTCAGGTTCGACTCGGTTAAAGTTTGGTTTGAGTGAGTTTAACTTGGGTTCGGTTAGAGACTTTAACAAGTTAAACCAAATCTATCCAAGCTCGACTTAAAAAGTTCGTGAACAAACTTAGAATAATTATATTATATATATGTTACATATATACTAAAAATATATATTTTTTAAAAAAGCAATAAAATAAGAGAAATCTATTGAAAATAAATTAACTAAAATATTTAGTACTGGTTATAAAAATGGTTTTTAGCGAGACTGTAATTTTATAAAAACAATTAATAATAAAATTATCTATTTGGGTCAAGTCAAGCTAAGTCTTACGAGTTTTAAAATCCCGAACCCAATAATATTATTTCTGAATAGAATTTAAACTAAATCTAATAATGTTATTTTTAATTAAACACAAACTTGACCAAACTCAAACTCAACACGACCGGTTATCATCCTGGTGATATATAATATGCACTGCCCCATAATTATTGAAAAATTCTTAAAAGGCCACGTTAGGTAGAAACTATAAATACATTATTCACGAATTTTAAATGCAAACCTCTGACCATTCTTAGCACAGTTTCCCCCCCGAAAAAAACGTGTTTGACTCATATTCCCCCAAATTTAGGACACTTATGTATATGTACTATTTTTTTTATATAAGAAAGCACATTATTGTATATCCAGTTAAAATTTTATGTAAAATTAATGAAAAAATATCTATAATAGTATTATCGGAAAAAATTTAAGATAAACTCGATAACTTCATGATAAACAGTAATAATAAAATCGTACAAAATATCAAAAATTTTATTAAAAAATTATAAAAAAACGTGACTCAAAATTATCTCATGAATATATTTTTATCATTGCATCAACTACACGATTACCTTTCTCAAAAATACTCCTATTTTAATTTTTCATTGGCTTTGCAGAGAATAAATAGGTGAGGAATGGAAATCCCTAATTGTTTCTTTTATAGTTTGAAATGAGAAAATTGGAGTAAGCTGCAATTGATGAACAATAAATTTAGCTATTTTTACTTTTGGGGCACTTTAGGTAATAGGATTAGGTTGGGTGAAAGTTAGAAAAATATTAGTTTAGATAAATTATTTAATTTTAAGGTTTAGATGTTATTTTAAAATTTAGGGTTTAAATTATAAGGTTAAAATTTATGGTTTAAGGTTATATTTTTTAAAAAAATTGGCCTTGTTACAAATTCCCGCTACAGTCGACATTCGAAGCCTAATGTCAACCCCTAAGAGATAAAAGAGTACTCACTAAAACTATCTATTAATAGAATCATCAATTATAATTTATTCAATACAATTTAGACATTCAAAATAAAAATAATTATATTGATGAATGATGATCACTAAATTCCCAGTGAGCTAAAGTATGGGTTGCCTTATTTGTTGAACGATGAATAAAAGCAACCGATAGATGATCATGCCGTTGAAAAAGATCTCTCGTCTCGATCATGCTATGTGCTTGTAACACCTCGACCCCGATTCGGATCCGAAGTGCCATATTCGGGTCACCCAAAACTCGACCTATCAAAATTCTTTTAAAAGCACGTATCCAAATTCTTAAAAGAATCATATTTCATAAATCCACGTTGATCAAAATAAAATAGAATAAAGTATTTGAAAAATAGGAACTCTGTTTTAAAATATATTATCCGACTCAAAATAGAATTCAATGTAAAGATACAAACTCGATATGTGGTAAAGTCCTATGAATACATTAAGTCCTACTAGAGATCAAGTGTTGTACTCTTTTCACAGCTCTGATGTTGGGAATTCCTCTCGATATGTCCCTCTAAAGCTACTTGTCACCTATGCACGGAAAAACTACAATTTCGCACGCTGAGCTAACAAGCTCAGTGATACATCTCTACTCTACAGTAATTCATGAATATCATAAAGCGAGCATGCAATATAAGATAGTCAAGAGTGTACAGAAAGGCTTTTATCATACTCATCTAACACATGACATAATGAGATATATATTAACGCATACAACATATACATGTTAAATCAAAATCAAACACAAAGTAGTGAGGCCTGTGTCTACACAACATCGGGATCCTACACTCAGGATTGAGGCCACCCTTAAATCCTATGCTTGGAATATTAAATTGAACATCTTTGAATGAGTCCGACCTACATTTAGAAAATGGTGATTTATACACCGGGATAGAGACCGCCCACCCAATCCCATGTTCAGAATGTTACATCGAACATCTTTGAATGAAGTCGCCCTACATTCGGAAAATGGTGATTTATATATCGGGATGGAGGTCTCCCTCCCAATATCATGTTCGGAATGTTACATCGAACATCTTCGAATGAAGCCGCCCAATATTCGGAAAATGGTCTTCAATACATCACCCAAATATTATATCGGATGGCCTTCTTTTTGTTGCAACACTATCTGGATATTCGGGCTTCCAAAACCAAGGCATACAAGTAATTCACACTCCACGAGCATCCACACATGCACCCTCAATTTAGGTCAAACATATAACTCAGCAATAACCAAGCATCTTTCATAATCAAAATTAGATACAATAAGCCACTAGGTCGTTTATAAGATTCTCTTTAGATTATTTTATTAGCCAAAGCACCTCTAGGTATTGATGTTCTATCAGCACACAACAAGGACCCTAACCGCCATGCGTTATTTTCTAATCCACCATGGGTCCTTAGGGAAACACAACAATATTAAGTCATCTATTATTTATTGAGCTATTAGTCATAAATTCCATGTGTCGGGATATTAAACTCGATCCATTGATTTTATAATTCATTTTACACCTTTTAAGACTCTTTATAGCCTTTATTCTGAATTATAGAACCCCTGATAGAAAGTATAAATTTTCAGGCAAATTGCCTAGGGTATCGAAATACTAACCAGTATCAATACGTTAAAACGATGGCTTTAGACCAAAGGAAACATACTCATATCGATATGCTTATATGGAGTATCGAATACGCCCCCTATTTCGATACGCCCCAAAGAGGTATCGAAACAATTTGACATTGGAAGATTTGATATCGCAACACAGGTAGGACGTTTCGAAACGCCTGTCATCCTCACCCTTATTTTTTGTCTAGAGTATCGATACGTCTTACGAGGATATCGACACTCTAAGCAAGTCAGCCTTACCTACCTCACGAGTTAACTACCCGTATCGATACACCTACCTGAAGTAACGATACACTTCACGATATCGATATACCTCCCATGGGGTATCGATACTAAATCTTACTGGAATTTAGCGTATCGAAACACAGGCTAGCCATATCGATACGCCTGTTATCTACGCCTAAGTTTTGCCTTCAAGATATCAATACACTTCTTCCGTGTATCGATACGCCTGCACGAAATTGCAAGTCTAAGGCTGAAATTCACCAAGAACCCTTACCCAACTTACATGGTTGATCCCCAACTTGATTCTACTAGTTTAATGAAGGATAAAAGGTATTTTTCTATCAGTTTTACATTAAAACAACCCTTAATATGAAACCTATCATTTTAGGGTTTCTAAAATACTCAAACACCCATCTCTAGCAAACTTAAACCAAAAATCAAGGAGACAAGCATTTCATGATACACATGAAGTGTAAGAGTCAGAAATGTACTAACCTCAAGCAACAAACCCGAATTTGAGCCCCAAGCTTTTCTCACCTCCAACTTTGATCTTAAGCTCCAAATCCCTTCTTCAATCAAACCAAAAGATATACACCTTGAACCAAATATCTCAAGTTGTTGAACAACTCTTCCTTGATGACTACCATATACAATAAATTGAATATCAATCGTTATTTTTTTATTTTATTTTTAAGGTTATATTTTAACATACAACGTGTGTAATTTTTTTTATATAACTCTCCTTTAAAATGTAAAAACCTATAATTATAAATCTAACAACATAAATTTTAAATTTTAACCCTAAATCTTAAATTCTACCTCGACTTATAATTTAACTTAATCCTCCTACCCTTAGGTTTGACAAACTTCTCATTCATCTTTTAGTGTTTTGTTTTCGCAATATGTTATACATATTTAAGTTGTGTTTAATTTCTTTTAAGAAAACGATAGATATTATTATTTTTATTTTAATATATTTTTATCTTTCTTATTTTTTTGTTTTTAGAGTTAAATTTATTATCGTCTATTTAGTCGTAGTTATTTGATTATCTTATTAATTAATTTTTTATTTAAGCTTTCATGTCATTTCTTTTTGTATTGATAGATACTTATAATTATTTTATACTATATTGACAAAAAAACAATTATCAAGGTGGTGTTATCTTTTATTGTCAGATATGCAAAAATATTTATTTATTCGATCTGAAATTTATATATTTAATCTGTTTTTATTTTTATATTAAATATAATAAATAATAACATATAATTTTATAAATTTTCGTTAATCATTATATCGCTCATCTTCTATTTTCTAATAATAATGATTAAAATAAATCAAATTATTAAATTAAATAATCAAATTATCATTTATTATTGGGACCGGTGTCTTTGTTTATTTCTTGCTACGTGTGAAAAGTATTTAAAAACGAAGACAATGAGGAGTGGTCTGAATTCATTTTACACACCAGACAGCCATGCACGAGCTTTGATTGCTAAAACCTAATTATTTCAGCGCACACAGTTCATTTATTGGACAAATTTGTTCGACCAAACTTATTATATAAACGAAACAACTATAATAGTTACAGTATTATACGTTACAAATACTCGAACTTGTAACCTTTAGGAATAACAATTATTTTCTTAACCATCGAAACAAGATGATTCGTGTTATTTAACCAAACTTACTCTAAATGAAAGTGGTTATATTTTATTCGATATATTCATATATCTTTTTAATTCTTTTTAATAATATATTTTATATCTAAAATGATTTAAATTTATATTTTTTAAGATAAACATCCTACATTTATTTTTCTACTAAAACATTTATTGAGTTCTGTATTTATTTTTATTTAATTTGCTGAATTTATAAAATTATAATTTTTTTTTTTATTCCAGACATCAACCTTAAATAACAATAGTAATGTCCACTCTCTCCTAGATTATTAATATGATAGGATTTGTCAAGGTTATCATGCGTTAACGTATTGATTGATAATTAATTAATATATTATAGATAAATTTGATAGTATTTTTAAAAAGTGTAGTAAAAAAGTTAATAAAAGTGATTCTGAAATTTAAAATTTTAAGATTTAAATATTTAATACTATTATTAAACGTGTTTTTAACAAAATAAATGATCATTTTATACGTTATATAAACTATATATATAAATGATGTCTAGTGTCGCCCCCAGACAGGGTAAGAGAGCGCTCGTCCAGGACCTAATTTCTTTTTATATTTGATATTATTTTTTTAATATTTATTTTTAAGAAAAAATAAATTTTATTTTTTAATAATTTTATTAAGAGTTAAACTATTTTTAATATTTGTTTTTAGGATACAAAATTTTGTAACACTTATTATTGAAAACTTATTTTTCAATATTTATTATAAAAACTTACACATAAAATTTATTTTTTTAATATTTATTATTTGGTGTCAGATTTTTTCTCAATACATGTTATTAGGGGTGGAAAAAAAGCTCGATTATCTGGTCCTGAATCCAGTAAGATCAGGTGGATTTTTATCTGGTATTGGTTCCGGTGGGACCGGAAATAGATCCAAAATTTAGGTCCCGGTCATAACCGAGACCGGAATTGGATCTTGATTTTTTGGACCTGGTACCCGATGAGTACCTAGTAGTACCGAGACCAATACCAAATATTGGGTATTGATTTTCTTTTATTTATTTTTCTTATCAAACTTTCTCTTTATGTATGAATATTATGAGTGTCACTAGTTTTAAAACTTTAATTTTAAGTCTACAATATTCTAATTTTATTATTTAATATTATTATTGGTGGTTGAAATTTTTTCTCCAATTACTCAATTTTTTTTAAGAATAAATTAATTGATCGGGTACCCGGTATTGGAACCGGTACCCACAAGTAATGGGATCGGTTCTTAAAATTTAGTACTTGATATGACCGTGACTGGTTCTAATTTTTAGGAACCAGTGATTATCGGGACCGGGACCAATACTATTCAAATTGGTTGGGTACCCAGTCTTGCCCACCCCTACATGTTATTAGAGAGTCAATTTTCTCATACTTGTAATAAGGGGCACAAATATTTTTTTTCTAATATTTGTTATTAAGGATCTACTATTAGGAGTTTAATTTTTTTTAATAATTGTTATTAGGTCTATATTTTTTAATACTTTTTATTAGAGATATACTCTTAAATTTTTTTATTCTTATTATTAGAGATCTATTTTTCTAATATTTGTTATTAAAAACATACTTTTAAATTTATTTTTTAGATAATTATTAATAGGGTCTAATTTTTAGATTCACCCTTAATGTAACACCCTGTTTTCCCCTAATTTAAATTCTTCAAATCTCTAATTTTAAACCATAGAAATTGGGGATTCAAGATTCTTAAATCAGTTGTTACTTTGAAAATTTTAAAAGTTGGGGGTTCAGTTTTAAGTTCTTAAAAGTCCAGACCCCTTATCTGGTAATTAACCCAATTATTTTTTAGAATCGACACTCATTCCTTATTTCCCGCTTCGGTTTCTTTTCTTTCTTTAATCTTCATCCATTCTTACTTTTTTCTTTTCAAACCGAAACTTTGGTGTCCCATTCGTTCTGCTTTGCATTTCTGTTCATCCTGGTGTGTTGGTAAGATCCAAATCCTTTTCTTTTATTATTTTTGGTTCGGTTCTGTTGTGATCGGATGAGGGGTGTTTTGTTTGGTTTTTATGTGATTCGGGTAATGTGTTTTGGTTTATTTATTCGAAGTTTTGATCAATGTAAGGAGTGAGTCGAATTGGAAATTGTTGGAGTGTGTTTCGGAATAAAAAAGGGGGAGGAAGAATCGATTTTCTGGAAATTTTATTCGAAATAGGGGAATTTTTGGGTTTTTCCAAAATTTCCCGAAAAATCCTGGGAAAACCCAAATGTCACTTGACCCGACCCGACCCGTTGACCTGTGATCCGACCTGAGACCTGACCCGATTTATGACCAAACCGACCGGACTTATGACCCGACCGACTCGACCCATGACCCGACTGACGTCAGCGTTACATGCTGACATCAGCGTTGACTTTTTCCGACACGGTCCCACCTTATGTTTTCCAATGTTCTAAGTTCGATGGCATGGTCCGTTTTTCTAAATTCGAACCCGAAATATCGTTTTTAGGGCTTTTAAATTCAAAAGTCTATCTGGAAGTTATCTGTATCGGATTTTGAAATAGTTTATGTTTGGTTCAAGTGACGTGAATTCCGACCCTGAGCATCTGCCTCCTCCTCCTGGACGACCTCTTATTCTTCAGTCATCGGGACACGCTCGTGAGTTATATGATCAGTTTTGTTTCGTGTATTTTCTGAAAAGTAGCATAGTAGTGTATCTTACTTTGATGTTATACGTAGGTTCTACGCCTGCTAGACCTAGTACTATGACTGAGCCCAGTAGACGTCACTATCGGCGTTAAGTGATCTGCTACAGGTGTGTCTCTGCCAACAATTTTTTATTTATTTTTGTGTGCAACTTTTAGCATATCTTTTAATTTTGTGTAACATATTGATTGCATCATTTTTATTATTTTCTGAAAATAAATGTATAATTGTGAAATTTCTGAAATATTAACTGATTATCTGATTTTGAAACTGTTATGCATGCCTCTTGTTATTCCTTTAGGTGTATTCTGATTCTGTTATTTGTTCATACCATGTTATCTTTTCATGACACGACATCGGTTGGATAAGTGAACGAGGAAGTTCAGTGGTATCACCTATGGTGAGTATCAATTCTGATCAGTGGCTCCATTTTCCGGTCGAGTATTCACTTCTGTTCAGTGGCTCCATCTACGGATCGAGTAACCACTTCTATTTAGTGACTCCACCTTCGGGTCGAGCTTCATTTCTGATGGTGTGTATGGAGATAGAGTGGTTCAGGGGAACCCTCTCTTCTGATGGTGTTCGGAGTTAGGTGCATATCATACCATACATTCATTACATTGCATGATCTGTTCTGTTTTATAATATGATATTACATTCTGAAATTATGATATTCTGTTTTGTGTTATGCCCAGGGGCGGATGCACTTTGGTGCAAGGTAGGTCACAAGACCTACCATTAAAAATAAGGTATATTATATTAGTAGTAATCAAAGTTTTAAAATGTTTTCATTTTAGTCACTGAAATCGAATTATTTTATTATAGTCATTAAATTTGTGACATTCTTTCATTATGTTAACTTCTCTTAACCCGTTAAGAAATATTTCCGTGACACGTAAAGTTTTTTTCTCAAAAAATAATCCTAACTTTTCAAATTTACAATTACTACCAATGTCAAAATTTTGATGGACGAAACGGTGCCGATCAAATATCCCAATAGTAAAAAAACATTCATTTTGTTAGAAATTTAACATAATTTAGTTTCAAATTAATCTAATGGTTAACAGTGGTGAACCACACAGAGAATCTCAAGACCCTAAAAATCTAACATCAAAGTATTAGCTCTAAAAAGTTATGCACATGACCTTAAAATAATCATACTTCATGTGATGAGGTTTTATCCTTAACTTCAAAAATAATCACTTTATTAATGATTCTTTGATCATCACAATTTTTTGATAATTGATATAATCCTAGAAGTATAATATAACAAGGACTTTAATTCTAATGGTAATAATCTTATTTATACTTATAATATAAAATAATATTGAATAATTAATTTTAAATATTATCAAACATATATAATTTATTATTGATGGTGAACTACCAAAGTAAAATTTCTAGATCCGCCCCTGGTTATGTCTATCTGAACTGTAGTTATGTTTATCTGCACCTTAGAGACACACTAGGCTCCCAAGCTTATATTCCCACAGTTTTTGTTTCAGATTCTCGGACCTAGGCTTTAGTACTTAGAGGAATCTTGTTCCAGAACTACTTCGTATGTTTTACAATTTTCAGAATAATCTTGTGTATTCCGGATATTTTGTTATTATGAATTAAACTTTGGACTTGGGATTTTTATTCGGATTTCTAGACTGTTAATGTTTATTTAACTTTAGGGTTGAACTTAAATTAATGATTTGATTAGTTTTCAGTATTTTAAATTATTAATTACTTAATAATTTACTAAAATATTATATTTAATTTATAAAAATCCTAACTTGCGAAAAAAAATTTAGTAACGTAAACCCTAACTTTTTATCTAAGAAATTAGGTTAAATTTAGGGGTTACACTTGGATCAATAAAATCTCAAAAACGACTCTGATAATATCTAAATTCTTTAAAGTTCTTTAATGTAAGTTATATATATAAATGAATTTAGATATCATTAAAGAATTTAGATATCAATTATATTTATAAGTTGATATATTTTATATATTAGAACATTAAAGAATTTAGATACTCCATCTGTATTGAACATTAAAGAATTTAGATATCAATTATAAAATCTCAAAAACGACTCTGATAATATCTAGTATTGAATTTTTAAAAGTCAAAATTTAAAACTTTGACCATAATTATTTTAAATATTTTAATTTATTAAATTTTATAAAATATATATTTTTAAACTACTTGGTTAAAGGTTTCTAAAACATATTTTTTTTATATTTTTTTATCAATAATAGATTTAATGTTACAATGAATCAAAATTAAAAAAAAAATGATTAAAAAGGTCAATACTAGACAAATAAAGTGGGACGAAGGGAGTATCATTTATATATAACTTATATATTATGTCTAAAATGGTCATTTGCCTTCTTAAAAGCACTTTATGACAATAATATTATAGAAAATTCTACAACGACCGTCGAACACCGCTAATAATGAATATTGTTGAACATTATTAAACTAACTAATAAAGATTAAAAAATTTAAGGACTCAACATATAATTATAAAATGTTTAAAATAAATTTGTTATTAAATTACTTTTTATATATTATTTTAATTTTTTAAATAATTGAATAAAATAATAATTTAAATTAATTTTAAAAAATAAAAAATCTAAAACCTAAAGCACTAAACATTAAACTCTAAACCTTAAAATATAAAATCTTAAAACCCTAAATCCAAATTCCAAAATCAAAAACCCTAAAAATACTAAAGTATAAACACTAAATCTAAACCATAAAATAACCAAAAACCCTATATCTAAATCTTAAACTAATTCTAGTTTTCAAGTTTAGGGTTTATATTTTTAGAGTTTCAAAATTTCTATTTTAGGGTTTAGGTTATGATTATATTTTTAGATTTTATGGTATATGATTTTATTGTTTTATGGTTTAAAGTTTATGATTTTGTATTTTAGATTTTAAGATTTAATGTTTAATATTTTTTTGCTTTAGTTTAGGGTTTTGGGTTTTCGATTTAATATTTTTATTTTTAAATTAAAAATAATTTAAATAAATTATTTAAAAAAGTAAAATATAATATATATAATTTGTTTAAAATTATATTTTAAATAATTTGAAATTATATGTTTAGTCATTGAAATTTTTAATTTTTATTAATTAATTTAATAATATTCAACGGTATTCATTATTAGTAGTGTTCAATAATATTCGACGCACGTGATAGACTTATTCATAATACTAAACACTTAAATCTTAAATTCAAAAATCCAGAATCATTTTTGAAATAAAGAATCAACAGAACTTTTCAAAAGCAATATAAACTTGCCTTTAATGTAAATTAGATGATAATGTCTAATGATAATACATTCATTCTTATTATGATTAATCAAAATATTACAACGATTAACCATGAATACTCTTACTTATACGAATAAACTGATCGGTTGAATTAGAAATAAAATAATTATTTTACCTTATTATTAAATCGATGATTCAACTAAATAATAATAATAATAATAATCTAATTACTGGTCAAATGTGGATCTTTTAAAGGACTAGACGGCCATGACTCTTCTAAATTTTTTTTAAAAAATAAATTATACCCTTAAAATTTTAAAATGTTATTTTTTAAGAAAAATTATAATAAACTTTGAATTTTAAATATTTTTAATTAATTTTTCACTCAAAATTTTTAAAAAATTTTAGTTAACCCTTCATTTTTTTTAAAAAAAAAATCATTTAAATTTATAATTTTAAAAATTTAAATTGTCCCTCAAACTCTCGCCTAAATTCCGCTGATAATATGTACCTTGTTACAACATTGAATTCCCCACTATCGTCCTATACTTATTTGGGGGTTTGTCATTTTCTAAAAACAACTAAAACATGTTCTTGCTAATAAGGGGCAAGTGGTCCTAGGCCACTTGTGGAGATTTAAATTATTAGCCAGTTTAGGGAAAAAGACATTATATTTTTAAATAAAATTATAAATTAAAATTTTAATAAAATATGAATCGATAAGTATTATCTTTATAATAATTTTTCTGAATATGTTGGTGTGATCACATGTTAATATCTGTTTAATTTAAAAAAAAAATTTAATAACACATTCACACCATACATGAGTGTATACATAGTGCTTGAACTCGAGTCACTTAAATAAATTATACCTTTTATTATTGAGATGACTCTACAAATTCATCTTATGATAAATCTTTAAAATATTTGATCTGAATTAGTCGGTAATATATATGATAAAGGCCCAGATAAGGTGGTCGCATATAATTGGAAATACATGGCATTGGCCACTGAAGATGAATATAGGTAAGGTTGGCAATAAAACCAAATTTCTGACAACATTTAATGTGAATATTTACTCCTTCGGTGTCTCACCTATTCAAAAACCCTGTATAAAAACCGTCGCCAAGTCTTTCTCCTATCACAGGCTTCTTCTTCCACCGCAATAAAAGACTCTGCAGATCATAACTGTCTCATGATCTCCGATTGCCTCTCTCTGGGTTCAGTTCAAATGGTACGTTACTTATCTTCTACATTATTGTTTTCAGTTTCCTGTTAACTGCACCATGCACATGCATCGGCGCACGTATAGTCGGTAAAGTTGGAGTATTCTTCGTTGAGAGACGGTTTTCCGGTTATCTGAAACTGGGTTTTTAAATACCGACGGTGGTTTTCCGGTCATGAAATCTCTGGTTTGATAAGTTGGTTGGCGGGATGATATATTGTTTTGATATCTGGGAAGGAAAGTGTAAGGATAAGGTCTAGGGAGTTTTGGCCAATGGTCAGCCTTAGCTTAAAAAGGAAGGTTTTAGCTTAAATCGTAAGTTTCTCTTCTCTTTCCTTTTTGAGAGGAGGCGTTTGCTAAGGATTAAATTATTACCGACATAATTGAGGTTGATATAAGTGATAAAAAAAATCATATATAATTTTTTTGAAATATTCATTTATCAGAATTAAATAAATGATACAAATTAATTTAAATTAATTAAAACAAAACCTTAAAGAACTATTATCTTTTACTTTTTATTATTTTTGTCATTCATTTTTGTGTATTGAGTTTTAAGTTTTTTCTTTTGTAAAGTAATATTCGTTCTTTATTTTTTAGTATTTTAAAAATATATATTATAAAGATTACGTCAACTTAAATTCACCTAAAAAGAATAATGTGTTTTTTTTTTATTGATGGGTCACTCAATAAATACTAATTCTAATGTTTTTTAGAATCTGTTTATGAGAAATAATGCATTGATTACATTCATGGATGAATCTATGAGGTGTTAGAGTAGCAGTATTCTTTAAAAATCTGATTTTTTTTTTATATTTTATAAATTTATTAATATTAATTAAAGACATAACGACGAATGAAATTTTTTATAGAATTAAAGAAGTATGATTACAAAAATAATCTTATCTGTATGTCAGTTTTTTAATTACACCTTAATTTTTTCTTTGATAATTTAAACTTTGAGGTTTTATTTTTTTCAATAATTCACTTTTGGATTATCAATTATTATTATTATTATTATTATTGATGTTAATTACTGATTATAGCAGTCTAGAAGAATCAATGAAGAACTAAAAGTAGTTCTTACGAAGCCATTTTCAATAGATGGTGAAGCTGAAGCTGATTACAGGGCTCCCAATTTGATCCAACGGATATTGAGTCTCTTCAAGAATGTACGGCCAGGATCCGATCTCACTCACTTCAAGGTAACGAATTAATGAAAAATCCAACTTCATGTTATTAGGATGGGAATTAATGGTGTGATTGTGTTTGTTCAGCTACCACCTCTCTTCAACTTACCAAAGTCACATCTTCAATGTTATGGAGAACAAGTGTTTTGTTCCGGCACCGATGTTCTGAGTCGATGTAACCTGCACGACAACTCCATCGAAAGATTTTTATCGGTCGTGGCTTGGAGCATATCGACGTGTCGACCTCTAGTGTTCGGGGTTGCCCCTTACAACCCAGTTCTAGGTGAGACGCACCATGTCTCGAGTGGTACTCTCAACGTCCTCCTTGAGCAGGTGGGCTTTCCTGTTTATTGCGGTATCCGGGCGATATTTCAAGTTCTTTTCATAGCTTTATTTATCTCAGTTTACTGTAAATTTCCAATGCAGATTTCTCACCATCCGCCAGTTTCTGCTCTACATGCAACTGATGAGGAACATGGCATTGAAATCATTTGGTGTCAACATTGTGTCTCCAAGTTCACTGGTTCATCTTCGTCTTTGTACCTCGGTTGCTCATGAGTCATGACTTTGGTTCGTGTTTAACAACGATGTTATTGCAGGTGCATCGGTGGACACCGAGGTGCGAGGGAAGAGGCAGCTTAAGCTCCTTAGTCGAGGAGAGACATATGAAATGAACTCCCCCAATCTTCTGATAAGATTTCTTCCGTTTCCCGGAGTTGAATGGACGGGAAATGTTCGAGTAAGGTGCAAAGAAACCGGACTGGAAGCCGAGTTACGATTTGGACCTAAGTCTTTTCTTGGCCTTAGAGGAAGCCATAGATCAGTCAAAGGAAAGATCTATGAAACACAAACAAAGAGGATCCTTTTTGAACTTAATGGTCATTGGGATAGGTATTTTAATTTCTAATCTCTTGGTTCTCCGGCTGGCAAGATATTATTGAACTTTTTTTTTGATAAAAATAAACAAATAAATAATTCTAAAAATATTTAATGCAGAACAGTGACAGTGAAGGACAATAATGGGAAGTTGAGGGTTATATACAATGCAGAGGAAGTGTATTCAGGGCTGAGAACTCCTGTAGTTAAAGATCTGCAGGTAAATTCCTTGATGAATGAAAAGAAACTCTCTTTTAGTATATGAAAGATGCTGATAGATTGTTTTATTGTGTCTTTAGGGAGTGGAGTTGACCGAATCGGTAGCAGTGTGGAGCGAGGTGAGCGAGGCCATAATGAGCCAGAACTGGGAGAGAGCAAAAAAGGAGAAGAACGCCGTCGAGGAAAACCAGAGGTTGGTGTTGAGAGAAATGGGGTCCGAGGGAAAAGCCTGGGTTCCCAAGCATTTCAGTTTGAGTTACAGCAAAGAGGGTGGCTGGGAATGTTCACCTGTTCAACAATGGGTTCCACCTGCTCCTATTGTTGTTCCTCTTACATAAACCTTACATTAAAGGATTAGTACAACGTTATGCAACTTATACTAAACCTCAGCCCCTATACTTGTCGGCTACTATATGCTTACATATCATTTAATCTGATAAAGTGCAAGTTATATTTACTTAAAACAAAATCTCATTCCATGGTTGAAATGCCTGTGTAAAAGAATTAGTTTCGATTTTCCGTTTTGATTGATTAAAACCCGAACCAGAAAAACCAAACTTACAGAAAACAAAGAAACCCTTGTAGACTTTCTATAAATGAGCCCATGACCATATTTGTTTTTATGTATATGACTAAAATCTGTATATCCACTATTGGGTGCAACCTTGGGACTAAGTCATGTCCAAGGAACCAAAGATGTTTGAACTTCACCTTCACTGATTTTATTGGTCTGGTTGCCGTCGCTTGAACCTCCTTCGTGTATGCTTAACATGGTGCCTTTTTGCCTTTCCACTTCAAAAAGAAAAACCAAATTCTAATGCATTATGATAGAAAAAAAGTGTTCCATTATCTGAAAAACTTGAAGAAAGTGTTGTATCCTACAATACTTTATACACAAACAAAACTAACCTGAAGATAAGTGAAAAAAGCTTAAAGAGAACTAAGATGGGTAGAAACAATATAGCAGTCGCCTGTGACAATTGAAAGAAGGAATATTTAGCTAAATCATAAACATCAAGCTTAAAACTTTATTGATCGAGGATGATACTAAAACCAAGCTGTTCATATTTAAAATGCACAAGAAACAAAGAGAAAGTGGGGTATGATGTGATTAAAAGCAGACATACCAAAAACCATGCTAGATCCATATTTGCCAGTGATCTTGTTAACTCATGTCGCTTCAGAGTTCCTTGGATCTGAGAATGAACAATTCGTCAGAAAGTTGATAGATGTTCTCTCAAGTAAATGATAGTAACAGGTGATCCATGCATCCCGAAGTATCACAATATGTTATATTTTCCTTCATGATCAAATGATCAAGATTTACTCACTTCTGTGACATGCTCAAAGAAAGATATTTTTAAAACAGTATAACAGAAATCTAAATACCCCAAAGTTATAGTATTTTTCATGAGAAACACTTCAAATCAGTCAACGAAGAAACTAGATATAGATTCTACACCATGAAAACAAAATTTTACCACTTAATAAGCGGAACTTAGATATTCAAAGAGTCGAATAATAAACTCACTAATGTAGCACATAAATTTCCAGTCCTATCTTTCCTTCACTGGAACATACAATTTGTTTACTCTCTGTTAGGAAACTAGAGAGTAATTCCAGTAATACTTTACTCAGATTACATTTACATCTGTTAATACCAGCACACAAGGTACTTCGAGGGAACTTTTTCCTTCCAAAACTAACCCAGAAACTGACTGGAAAACCTCCCATGTTTTCCCTTTTTTCTAGTATAAATAACCCACCAAATTAACCGTTAGAAACTGCTAGGGATCATACTGTAACAACACAAAATTAAAAGAAGAATTGAAGGAGACAAGAAAGAAGAAGAGCAAAGGGAGACACGGAATTTAGAAGAAAATTGGGGAAAGAGACAGAGATTTCATTCCAAACTTTTCGATAATCCTCGGTGTACAATCAAGCCCCTTTTTAACTTCAACATATTTAAACGACAGTGTTTTATCAATCATACTACAGAATTTAAACACTAAAACGGCAGTGTTCTTCTACTTGGGTTCGTTACAATACTCCCTTCTCGAAACAATCCTTGACCTCAAGATTAGACCAAGTATTATCATAAAAAGTAATCATCGATCGACCTGACCATCCTTGCTTTTCTTTAAATGGTTTGACCATATATTTTTCATTGCTCTTTTCAGCATATCCAAAACAATGAACAAACATACAATGATGCTTCCATTTAAATCCCCAAAATGATTTGAACTCCCACATCATAGTAAAAGCTTAGAAATGAATTGCACTTCCTCTTTAATTCCATTAAGAATAGCAACCACCTTCAACTGATAAGTTTTTTCTCCTTCAATCATAATAACATATTTCTGTGAAGTCAACCGTTGCTGCTGAGTTTCAATGACAATCAATATCGCAACAACTTTTTATCCAAAATCATCATGTTTGCTTTAAATTCCCACATCCATACTTCGACTACAAGCAACTTTAAATATATATAATCAAATTGATTCCTAACTTAAGCATTGGATCTCCTGTCTCAGTTAAGAGGGGTCATGAAAAGAACAGGCTCAAAATCACGATCAATTCCTTTTTCAAATCCCGCTGCGGCTGCACGAGCTCTTTCCGCGTGCCATAAATGACCCACGAATAGGAAGAATCCTAGAACAAAATGAAAGGTAGCTAACCAACTTCTCGGAGAGACATAATTAACTGCAAGTAAAATGAGCCCTAAAGAAAGTCCATCTATTCCCAATCACCAGTAAAAATCAAAAAAAATTATCCATTTATAATCTTCCGCCAGCTGGATTAATGGATCGTCCAATCAGAAATGATAACAAAATGCATAGGTTGTTAGAAGGAGTTCGAATATGCATATACACATTGTACAGGCAACAATGAAATCACTATTTTAGTAAATGATGCGGAGAAGGGTAGTGACATTGATCCACAAGAGGCTCAACAAGCTCTTGAAATAGCGGAAGCTAACTTGAGGAAAGCTGAAGGCAAGAGGCAAACAATTGAGGCAAATCTAGCTCTCAGACGGGTTAGGACACGAGTAGAGGCTATCAACGCGATTTCGTAACTAGTTGGTTAATCGAAAGAATTTCCGTATAAACAAAACTTTCGTTTATATATCCCATTTTGATTCTGCCGATTAAATAGAATCAAATACAATCAAAAGTTAAATCAGATTTTGATCTAACGAAAAATTTGAAAATTGAAAACGGAAATAGAATAGGATGAAAAAGATAGAAAATCAATAAAAGGTGGGTAGAAAAACTTATTAGACACCGGGATCGACTGTATCTAATAAGTTCTACCTATTTTTGGATTGCATCTCAATGAATTGACGCAAAAAAATTTCAGTCTTCCTTGCCTTGTTTTCTATTACTAAAACAGAAACTTGAAATAGTATTGGCATCCCATTGTCAAGAAATATCTCTAACAAAACAGAGACAAATTTTCGAGCCACAACATCAGAGTATACACCCATCTCAAATGCAAGGTATGCTGGCCGACGCAAGTACTGTAAGACCATTGAACTAACACCACGAACCTGTCCCACATCTTTGCTATACTGGTTTGTCAGGTTAGCTCGGTCGCCATAACCCTTTCTTGAGTTGGTCACCTGAAGCCCGTCAGTGGTCCTGCAACCCTTCAACTTGGTGTTGTACACATTAACATATATACACTCAATGAAGTAGTTTGTTATCTTACTGTAATCAGTAACAGGCAGAATTGAAAATGTGTGTCCAGTCTTTCTGCTATAAAATTTTTTTAACTGATCATAGACACGAACGTACATTCCAACCGAGATAACATCTACTTCAGTTGAGTCTACTTGTTCATGAACCCTTTTGATGCATTCAACCTATCTTGTGCCATCATCAACCCTAAAAGTACATTTTGAAACAACATTGTCTATCTTGGATACCATTCCCACTAACAAAATATTGTTAACATTAACACCTTCAATGGAGATATCTGATTCTCCACCTCTAGAGAGATCCTTTAACTGTTTTACTGTAAAAGAAAGCAAACTCATAGGGATCCTCACTCTCGACCAGAACACTAACAAGCAACTGAAATTTAAAGTTATGAATTATAAGTATACCTGCACCCAGTATTTTAATTGGCATTACACCCAATTTCTTCATTACTGGAAGATTGATGTAAATATTCGATCTTGGCCTGCTTTTTATTATCTCAACCACTGTTTCATTGCTCATATTTAGTGACTTATAGGGAGCAAATTCCATAGTGTAATCACAAATAGATAAAAAATAATTCATTTCTCTTTTCTAAAGTGCCTTCTTCTCAGGGTTCAAAGTCTCCAACCTCAAATTTTGCCCAAATACAATCACGTAAAAATTGGTTATGGCACTTGAGGTGGTAACAGCTGTGTAGATTCCTTTTTCACTCCCTGAGATGTCTTCTCCAAGTAAAAGTTTTGCAACTCTTTCCTTCTTCCTTTCTAGTTCTAAATCCCATGATTCCAATTCATCAAGCTTTTCATCTGCAATTTCTTGTCTACGTGGTTGCAATGAAGTTTTGTGATTTACACTTTCTATCAGAATAATCCGATCAGCATGTTGGTTCAATTCTCTCGATTCCAGACCACTTTTAAATCCCTCACTGGTGCATTTGATTGTTTTTTCCAATAAAACTTTTTCTAGAATATCATAACTCTCATTATGTGGCACTTCCAGCAATCCAAATTGAATCATCAAACTCCACGTCTGTTACTGTAGAAAATCAACTTCCAACTTTGTGGAAAAATAAAATAATGTTGAAAAAAGAAAAAAGAAAATTTAAGCTTTTTGTGAAACGGAAGAAGAAACATAATTGATTTTCTGTTGTTGAATGAATGATTTTGATTACACAAGCTAATGACTTTTTATAGGCTTTAGAATAAGACTTTGAATAGGATTAGAAGTCCTAATTACTTTAGGCTTTTAATCCTATTAACTTAAGACTTTTAATTCTACTAAAATTATCTCTAAGTAATAGATCCTAACTCAAATTCCTACCAATACTATATATATAATCTCACACTCCCCCTCAAGTTGGAGAATATACATTGTATATTCCCAACTTGAATAGAAACTTGTCGAATGAAGCTTTTGGTAATGCTTTTGTAAACACGTCTGCCACTTTCTTCTGTAGGAACATAGGATAAAGAAGCTGTCCCATTAGTAATCTTTTCTGAGATAAAATGTCTATCAATCTCTACATGTTTCGTCCTATCATGATGAACTGGATTTTTAACAATTTGTATGGCAGACTGATTATCATAAAAAATCTCGAACTTTTCCTCTTGATTCACATTTAGCTCTTTCGGTAGCTTTAATAACCAAATTCCTTCACACATTCCCAATGCTAAAGTCCTATATTCTGCTTCAGCGCTGCTTCTAGATACAACTATTTGTTTCTTACTTCTCCAAGTCACTAGATTTCCCCAAACAAAGAAACAATAACCACTAGTTGATCTTCTTTCTGTCAGTTCACCTGCCCAGCTTGAATCTGAAAAAATCTGAATAGAACGTTCTTGAGTCTTTTTAAATAGCAGTCCATGTCCTGGTGTCCCTTTCAAGTATCTCAAAATTCTAATTGCAGCTTCCATGTGATCCTCCCTTGGATCAGTCATGTGTTGACTGATAATATTAACTGGAAAGGCAATATCTGGTCTGGTTAATGATAAATAAATTAACTTTCCCACTAACCTTTGAAATTTACCCTTATCAACTTTATGGCTTGAGTCATCTTTACTAAATTTTAATCCTGCTTCCATGGGAGTATCAACTGGTTTGCATCCTAGCATCCAGTTTCATTAAGTAAATCAAGAACATACTTTCTTTGATTTATTACTAAACCTTTGCTCGACCTAGCAACCTCCATGCAAAGAAAGTATCTGAGTTTTTCTAGGTCTTTTGTTTCAAACTCTGTATTTAATAACCTTTTTAGGTGACTTATCTCTCCTCATCATCACCTGTCAGAATTATGTCGTCTACATACACTATTAAAATAACCCTTTTATTGTTAGAGGTTATCTTAATGAAGAGTGTGTGATCTGCTAAGGATTGTTTGTATCCAACTTTCAGAATCACTTTGGTGAATCTGTCAAACCAGGCTCTAGGCGACTGTTTCAAACCATAGATGGATTTATTAAGTCTACAAACTTTCTGATCACCTTTTATCGACTTCAAACCCGAAGGTACTCTCATGTACACTTCTTCTTCCAATTTTCCATTAAGAAAAGCATTCTTAATGTCAAGTTGATGCAGCATCCAGTCTTTGTTTATTGCCAAACTTAAGAGAACTCTAATTGTATTTAGCTTAGCTACAGGAGCAAAAGTCTTATTATAATCAATTTCATAGGTTTGAGTAAAACCTTTGGCTACCAACCTTGCTTTATACCTTTGTATACTACCATCAGAGTTATATTTTATAGAGAACACCCACTTGCATCCAACTGGTTTCTTGCCCTGCGGAAGATCTGTAAGGGTCCAAGTATCATTCTTTTCAAGTGCTTCAATCTCCTCTTCAACAGCTCTTCTCCACTTAGAATCATTTAGAGTCTCCTCAATAGTGTCAGGTATTTGTTCTTTATCTAAGCAAGCTGCAAAACCTTGAAAGATGGCATTAGATTACCATAAGCAACATACCTCTGAATGGGATGTTTTGTACATTCTCTTATTCCTTTCCTTTTAGCAATTGGTAAATCATCAACCTCAGGTAACGAGGAAGGAATCTCAGTTAGAACATTACCTTCATCATTCTCATTGGCAACTGAACTCAAGTCCAATTCTTGGCAAGTGTCAGATTGCAAAACAGTCTCTGGAATAGTTTTTTGTTTTCTGGTGTAAACTTTTAACTGCTTAGAGGGTTGAGGAGTTTGTGAGGGAGGTTTAGGTGAGAATTGAGGAGTAGGAACAATAGGTGAAGGATGAAAAGTTGTAGGTGTAGAAGTGAAAGAGTCATCAGGTTCAAATGACAAAGGATTATTAATAAATAAATCTGAAGAATAAACCTGATTTCTGAGAGGCTGAAAAATATCACTATTCTCCCCCTGATTTTCAGTCGAGTGGAAATAAGGTTCATGTTCAAAAAAGGTGAGATCCAATGAAATATAAAATTTTTGAGAAGGAGGATGGTAACATTTGTAGCCCTTCTTAAGTGAAGAATACCCTACCAAGACACACTTCAAAAATCTAGGGTCTAGTTTTGACATAGAGGGAGCAGAATCTTTTACAAACACAGTGCAACCAAAAACTTTAAAAGGAAGAATAGATGACAATGGTTTAAAGTTTGGGTAACACTCTAAAAAAACAGCTTTAGGTGTTCTATGTTGCAAAACCTTACTAGACATTCGATTAATGAGATAGGTTGCAGTTAATAAAGCCTCGCCTCACAAATACTTAGGAGTGTTATTGGTGAACATCAAAGACCTAGTAACCTCTAACAAATGTCTATTTTTTCTTTCTGCAACCCCATTTTGTTGTGGTGTATCCACACAAGTGCTTATTTGCAAAATCCCTTTTTTGTTAAAAAATTCTCCCAATAACTTGGTAAAATATTCACTCCCATTATCAGATTTGAATATCTGAATTTTACATCCAAATTGGGTTTCTACCATATGATAAAATTTCTCAAAAACAGAGGCTACTTCAGATTTATCCCTTGACAAATATGTTCAAGTTATTCTACTATGGTCATCAATGAAAGTGACAAACCACCTACTACCAGTTACATTCTTCACTCGAGAAGGACCCCAAACATCACTATGAATCAATGAAAAAGGGTGAGATGGTTTGTAGAAAGATGGTAAATAAGATACTTTTGTCTGTTTAGCAAGAGGACATATATGGCATTTAAAAGAACTTGAATTTTTATTAACAAACAATTTAGGGAATAATTTAGCAAGATAATGGAAATTAGGATGCCCTAACCTAAAATGCCATAACATTATATTATCAATTTGTCCTAAAAAAGTAAAGGAACAAGAAGTATTTGGTATGACAGTTGGTTGATTACCGAGAAGGACATAAAGGCCATTTTGTAAGCTAGCATTGCCAAGCATTTTCCTCGAATTTATTGCCTGTAAAAAACAACCAGATTCAGTAAACTGTAATGAACACTTCAAATTCTTGGAGAGTTTACTAACAGAGATAAGATTGCAGGCAAGATTAGGCACAAACAGAACATCTTCAAGCAACAGGTTATCATTAATGAGGACCGAGCCACTTCCTTTGATAGGAGAAAAAGAGCCATCGACTGTTTTGATAGAACTTCTAGAAGATGAATCTAAAAAATTAAGGAATAATTCTCTGTTACCAGTCATGTGATCAGATGCTCTAGAGTCGATGATCCATGTTGATGTACCTTTACAAGAAAAGAATGCAGTAGGAGAAAAAATATTTTGTATGCCTTTATCCTCCACGAGAGCTAAATTTGTTTCACAGGTTACTGTCGAACTTGGAATTGCTTGAAAAAACTCTAATTCAATCGTTTGTTTTGTTGTGGGTAACATCTTAGAGGTTGTCGAAAGGAATCCCATTAAGAATTCGGACTAGGATCGATATTAGACTGATACCATGTAGAAAATCAACTTCCAACTTTGTGAAAAAATAAAATAATGTTGAAAAAAGAAAAAAAAAATTTAAGCTTTTTGTGAAACGGAAGAAGAAACATAATTGATTTTCTGTTGTTGAATGAATGATTTTGATTACACAATAATGGCTTTTTATAGGCTTTAGAATAAGACTTTGAATAGGATTAGAAGTCCTAATTACTTTAGGCTTTTAATCCTATTAACTTAAGACTTTTAATTCTACTAAAATTATCTCTAAGTAATAGATCCTAACTCAAATTCCTACCAATACTATATATATAATCTCACAGTTACCACAGACAATTCATCGAACATTTTATCTTCAATGGAGCCTTTTACCAACAGTTCTTGTTCTGTCTTAATTAACTCTATTGACACTTCACCTTGAACTAGTGATGGTTTCAATAAACGCTCACTAAATTTCGTTGTAGTTGAGATTTCAGTGGTCGATGGTTCGGTAGAATTGAACACCGAAGATAAGTTCTCAGATTCTTCACTGCCTTGCGACATAGTCACAGGAAAATGGATTGATTTTCCGAAAGCCTTCTCAAACAATAATTTTGCATCTGCCAAAAACTTTACTTGAAACTCATAGATCATTCGATCCATAGAATTTTCCAAATGAATAAACTCTTCGTGTAATTGATTCGCCATCATTCAAGAGGATTCAACCTGGGCTCTGATGCCTTTGTAACAACACAAAATTAAAAGAAGAATTAAAGGAGATAAGGAAGAAGAAGAGCAAAGGGAGACACAAAATTTAGAAGAAAATTGGGGAAAGAGACAGAGATTTCATTCCAAACTTTTCAATAATCCTTCGTGTAAACGACAATGTTTTATCAATCACACTACAGAATTTAAACACTAAACTAAATTGCAGCGTTTTTCTACTTCGTTACACATACTAAACAACATTGTGCGCTAAATCCTTTCTTAACTGCTGCAGATCTAACTAACACTCTCTCTTCAAATTCAACTACCATATGTGGGTATGAGTTGCTTAGATGCCACATAACCTTGTACTCGGACTGTGTAGCCTCTGATCATGCTTTTTTTGTTCACGTTTCCCTTCTGTTTTGTTATCGTTTAGTTTCTCTTATTTGACAGCTCTCTTAATAAGATTATACTCCATGCATAAGTAATTTTCTGAAGTCAGAAAACATTGAGCTAGGCACAATTGTAGATTGATGAAAGTTAGTGAATTATATTTCCTAATTTCTAGCGGCTACATTTAGGAAATTATTAATAAATAGGTGCAGATATTAGCCACTGATTTTATGCAATTCTTCCTAGGATTAGGAGAAATTATATCTGTTAGTTGTTGAGATTATGTTAAGAATTTATAGTTAGTTTATCAAGAGTTTATCTTGGTAAAAGAGTTTTAGTTATATTTAAAGTTTTATACTTAAGAGTTTTAAGTTTAGGATATTTAGGACTCATAATTCAATTAGGAGTTCTATTCTTAGGTTATATAAGAGTCTGTAAACTTGTTCTTTTAATCATTGGAATAAACTGATAAAGTTTACTCAAAAACCTATCGTTTATCTACTTATTTAACATGGTATCAGTCTAAATTGATCCTGTCGACAAGATTTCTTCCATGGCTTTTCCTCTTCAATCCATGTCGAGTGAAATAGCATCTTCCTCAACATCCACTGCCACCATGGTAGATTTTTCAGAAGTAACAGACATCACTGTTACTTGTCACAAATTTGTGGGCCATAATTATCTTCAATGGTCACAATCTGTTAAACCATCCGATGGTAAGAATTCAATCCCAAAACCATCAAAGAAAGCCTCATCTACTGATGTCACAACAAAACAACAAGGTGGTTTCACGACACAACAAATGCTAGAACTACAACAATTATTCAATAAATTTAATAGTAGTAGTGAAGGCAATCTAGCCTTAGCAGAAGATGAAGGTGTCCATCAACAATCCTCCTCTACTGCTTTCCTTTCCACTGCATATACGTCAAATTGGATAATTGATTCAGGTGCTTCTGATCATATGACTGGTAACAAAGACATACTTATTCAATTTACTCCTTCATGCTCAAAAAATTCTATTAAAATAGCTGATGGTTCTCTATCTCCAATTAAAGGCACTGGTACTGTATTTGTTAACAGTGATCTAGTTCTTAAAAATGTGCTTTTCGTGCCTAGTTTGGATTGTAACCTATTGTCTGTGAGCAAGCTTTCCAAAGACCAAAATTGTTCTTTCTGTTTCACTGACAAAGAATGTTTTTTACAGGCACCGGCTTCGAGAAAAAGGATTGGTAGTGCTAGGCTACAAGGTGGTCTCTATATTTTGACCAACAACAATAATCCTGTCCAAATTTCTTCTCCTTCTTGTTTTAATTCTTTAGGACAAATCGATGATGTTATGTTATGTCATTTTAGGTTAGGTCATCCAAATTTCAATTATCTTGCAAAAATATTTCCACATTTATTTCTTAATAAGAAACCATCTTCCTTTAAATGTCATATTTGTCCTCTTGCTAAACGAACAAGAACTAGTTATTCACCATCATCTCATAAACCCTCACATCCTTTCTCTTTGATTCACAGTGATGTTTGAGGTCCTTCTAAGGTAAAAAATATTAGTGGGAGTAGATGGTTTGTCACATTTATTGATGACCACAGTCGAACTACTTGGGTCTATTTATTGAAAGAAAAATCAGAGGTGTCCTTTGTCTTTCAAAAGTTTTACAACATGATTGAGATTCAATTTAACAGTAAAATTGAGATTTTTAAATTTGACAATGGGGGTGAGTTTTTCACACAATCATTAGGAAATTTTTTTCTAGAAAAGGGAATAGTCCAAATAAGTTCGTGTATTGACACTCCACAACAAAATGGAGTTGCTGAGAGGAAAAATAGACACCTATTAGAAGTAACAAGAGCCCTAATGTTCACTAGTCATGTACCAAAGTACTTGTGGGGTGAAGCCTTATTAACAGTTACATACCTAATTAATCGGATGCCCAACAAAGTACTCAATTTTCGAACACCTAGGGATGTCTTCCTAGAGAGTTTTCCCAACTTTAAACCAATATCTTCCACTCTTCCTTAAAGTGTATTTGGATGCACTGTTTTTGTGCAAAATTTAGATCCCTCTAAGTCTAAATTAGATCCAAAAGCTATCAAATGTGTTCTAATAAGATATTCTTCACTAAAGAAGGGCTACAAATGTTACCATCCACCCAATCAGAAAATCTTTATTTCATTAGATCTTACCTTTTTTGAACATGATCCTATTGATCTACAGCCTTCTCATACTCAAGATAGTCTATCCATTCCCTCAACCTTCTTACCTCCTAGCCAATATTTACCACCAAATACACAAAGTTCTATTGAAAGTTCATGTCCTCCACCTACCTCTACTACTCCGGTTAATTCATAAACCACACCTACATCACCATCATGTCTTTTACCTACCTCTACTACTCCTGTCAATTCACAAACCACACCTACATCACCTTTACATTTTCCTCCTAAACCCCTTCAAGTTTATACCAAAAAAAGAAGAAAAATTCCTGAGACCATTTGCAAACTGGTATTTGCCAAGAATTAGACTTAAATTCGGCTGCCTGTGAAGAAAGTAAAGGTAATGACTCAACTAGTATTCCTTCTCATCTACTTGAATCTGAATGTATGCCTATCGCCAAGAGAAAAGGAGTTAGACAATGTACTAAATAACCTATTCGAAGGTATGCCGGTTATGGGAAGTTGATTTCATCCTTTAAAGCATTTACAAGTTTGGATGAAGAACAAGTTCCTAAGACTATTGAAGAGGCTCTACAATCCCCTAAATGAAGAATGCCAGTTGAAGAAGAAGTTGAGGCACTAAATAAAAACAATATATGGACTATTACAGACCTACCTCAAGGTAAAAAACCAATTGGCTGCAAATGGGTTTTTGCTATCAAATTTAATCCTGATGGAAGTGTATTGAGGTACAAAGCAAGGTTAGTTGCTAAGGGCTTTACCCAGACTTATGGAATTGACTATAAAGAAACTTTTGCCCCAGTAGCTAAACTTAATTTTGTTAGAGTTTTATTAAGTTTAGCTGTAAATTGTGACTGGAATTTACATCAACTTGATATAAAAAATGTCTTTCTAAATGGAAATTTGGAGGAAGAAGTTTATATGCAGATTCCACCAGGACTAGAAGATGATGAAAATAACCAGAAGGTGTGTAAGCTTAACAAATCCCTCTATGGCTTGAAACAGTCACCAAGAGCTTGGTTTGAAAGATTCACCAGAGTCATCTTGAGAATGGGTTACAAACAGTCTTTGTCAGATCATACACTATTCTCTAAAGTACCTCTAGACAACAAAAGAGTTATCCTGATTGTTTATGTGGATGATATAATCCTAACAAGAGATGATGAGAGGGAGATCCACAAACTAAAGAACATGCTCAATAGAGAATTTGAAATTAAAGACCTAGGTAAACTCAGATATTTCCTAGGCATGGAGGTGGCTAGATCAAGCATGGGACTAGTTATTAATCAAAGAAGGTATGTTCTGGATTTGCTTGAAGAAACTGGGTTAATGGGTTGTAAACCAACAGACACCCCTATGGATGTTGGTTTGAAATTCAACAAGGCAGGCTTAGGCCCTAAGACAGACAAAGAGCTATACCAAAGACTAGTAGAAAAATTGATTTACTTATCCTTAACTCGACCAGATATATCTTTTCCTGTTAATATTGTGAGCCAATACATGACCGATCCCAGACAGGAACACATGGAAGCTGCAAAACGAATACTAAGGTACTTAAAAGGTACACCCGGACATGGCTTAATATTTAAGAAAAACCATGACAGAAGTGTGAAGGTGTTTTCAGACTCAAGTTGGGCAAGTGAACTTACAGATAGAAGATCTACAAGTGGTTATTGTTCATTCGTTTGGGGTAACTTAGTGACTTGGAAAAGTAAGAAGCAAACAGTAGTCTCAAGGAGCAGTGTTGAAGCCGAATACAGAGCATTAGCTCTAGGAATATGTGAAGGAATTTGGTTACAAAAGCTACTTGAAGAACTTGGAATGTGTCAAGACAAAAAGTTTGAAATCTTTTGTGACAATCAATCAACAATTCAGATTGCCAAGAACCCTATCCAACATGATCGAACAAAACATGTTGAGATAGACAGACACTTCATAGCAGAAAAACTCACGAGTGGAGTCATATCCTTGTCCTATATTCCAACCGAAGAACAAGTGGCAGATATATTTACAAAGGCTTTACCAAAAGCCTTGTTCGACAAGTTTTTGTCCAAACTGGGATTATACAATGTATACTCACTAGTTTGAGGGGGAGTGTTAGTTGTTGAGATTATGTTAAGAATTTATAGTTAGTTTATCAAGAGTTTATCTTGGTAAAAGAGTTTATCTTGGTAAAAGAGTTTTAGTTATATTTAAAGTTTTATACTTAAGAGTTTTAAGTTTAGGATATTTAGGACTCCTAATTCAATTAGGAGTTTTATTCTTAGGCTATATAAGAGTCTGTAAACTTGTTCTTTTAATCATTGGAATAAACTGATTAAGTTTACTCAAAAACCTATCGTTTATCTACTTATTTAACAATATCATGAACCTTTTTTATCACATCATTCGTGGTCCTAATCAATTAGATTCATTCATCTCATTTTTTTTCAAGGTGAATCATCACCTCTTTCCTATAAGTAATTAGTGAGTAGGTAGTTATCAATTAATTACTTAAAAATGAACGGACCTATCGCATGAATCATAGATGACGTGGTGAACTGAACAAGGTTCATGTCTTCATGATATAATTTCTCCTAGACTAAGAACTTTTGTATACTATAAATATGTGATATTCTCATCAATAAAAATCAGGAAATAGAGAACAATTTTCTCTACCTCAAAATCTTTATTTTTCTACTAGGCACAATGATGACTTCTGGTTGATATTATAATGCTAGACTGTTATATGCATAAGGCAAAAAAATGGAGCAACTCATTAATTTTAATTAACAAGCTATATATATTCTAAGTTTATTAAACAAAATGCACATTATTTTTTAATGCAGACATATAGATCTGATGCTGGAAAACACCCATCGAACTATTAAAGAGGCCTGGTACAACAGCATTACCAACAATGTTGCAGAAATAAAATCTGAAGACTGGTGATCCCCGATGGAAAATATTGTACATGCCAACACAGAAAACAATACGAGACACGTTACCTGATGATGATATATGCTAGCAGTTTTGATCAGTTTCCTGTAGGTGCGGATGGTCTTTTTAGTGTAGGGTTTCAAAGCAACTTGCATTGTTTTATAATGAGGTTTCGTCACCATCACAATGTGATTTACGTATGGTTCAGAAAACTTCTTCAACTCCTATCAAAACATTGTTATTGTCATTTCAGGCCATGGAATTGGAAATTTGCAAAATAAGTACGGCCTTGATGCTGTTTTACCTGAATGTAATGATCTGTTAATGTGCGTGCTTTGACCAAATGTGGCGTCAAAAAGGCATTGGATGCATCATAGACATCAATTGTTTTAGAAAATAGTAACTGAAGACGAGGTTCAAGATTGTTTATAAATTTTGACCACTTGTCTTTCATCAACGGGATCAAATGCTTCACATGATAAAACTTGTGATCAGTTAATCATTGAACATACCAATCCCCAGAAAATATAATAATGCTTACATGCCAAGGATATCTTAACAATAATTTTTAAGCATGTGGTGAAATGAGATTCTACATATTGATCAAGTCTGAGATGTCTACTGTATGACATATACTTTAAAGGTGCAGCTAAACATAGAGAAGAACGAATTCCCCATCCGATAAAAGTTGAAGACAAAAAGAGATGCAATATTTATAGTTAATAAATAAATAAAACAAATGAGGAATTTCTTTCCTTTTAGTGGCCTTAATCCATAATAACTACATAATGAAACAGTTATTCAAGCAGGGAGCATTGTTAGACAAATTCTATTTTTGCACATATCCCTGTTAGGCAAAATAAAAGGGCAGTGACATTTGACACCAGTGTCAGTATAAATTTACAGTACAAGGCAATAGAAAGAAGAGCGTAACCGGATTGCAAAATTTCATCCAACACGTTCTAATGAAAGGAAGCGATTGTAGAAACTCTAATCTCAAACCAAGTTAATTTACAGTGTAAATTAATTGAACCATTTAAGATATCAGACCACATTCAAAAGCCAATAATAATCTCACTAATTCTACTTCATAAGGCACTTGGAATTGTAATGTAGAGTTTGAAATTGCTAGTACAAAGTACAAACACATCTTTGGAAATTATGAAAAATAACTATAGTACACACTTACCGTATTAACAGTTCTAATTTGTGGCTCTGCCCAAGTTTTAAATTGATCTCTCTTTTCCAAGGCCTGGATTATAATTTTACGGAAACAAAAAAAGGACATTCCAAATTGGTTGATTGGAGCAATAGAATGGTAATCAGATACATTAAAACAATATCTTGCAAAAGGCATATCTATTCGTAGAAAATAGCATGTAGCATATACTACAGCACCATGCTTTTAGATATTGGGAGACGAAAAATTAGACCTTTTTGATTGTGATGTCTAAAGCAGGTCTCCCATGTTCATTCCAATGAGACACCATGAAGGACTGCATACAATAAACAATCAATCATAAATATATTATTGCTACAAATATTGCCACTAACTAAAATAATATACCTGAAATTGATATATATGGACAGCTAACCAATGTGGAAGCCACTCCCCATGGACCTGATTGCAGGTTACAATCAATAAAGTCAAAGTTTCTTCAGTACAGATGAACACAAGAATAGAACTACAATCACCAAAATGGAATCTATAGTGATGAAGGAGAAATTAAAAAAAAAAGTCAACTTAACTCAACCCAGCTAAACTCCAAACTAGTTTGGCTCACTACAAGTCACTGCTAAAGAAGGCACAGATAGTTGCTTCTATTTTTTTTATTACTATAACAACAACCCTTTTTCTCCTATTTCTTTCCATTTCACTCCCTGATTTTTGACAACATTGTTGCCAAAATTTCATTCTCCAGCAATTTGAAAACCCAAGATTGAACCATTCTTAATACCTTTGGCAATAATGTTGAACCGGGATTATGATATAATATAGCAACAAGATGCTGATATTTCAGAGAATTCTTTTAAACTTCTTTTCTTAAATCTAGCACTTTTGGTTCAGGATACACGTCAATATTTTCTTTCGCAAATAAGATTACTGTGAAAGGTGGGTAAGATACTCAGCATTCTTATGAAAGTTAGTGTTGGGTAGGGAAAAATTGGCAGATAGAGATTAATGCTATCTCTAACAACACATCTAGGTCCATATAAGTAACAAATTATGTGGTAAACTTAGTTCTAAAGGTGAGTGAGGTTCAAAATAATGCAAGAGATACATACATCTCAAGTAATATTCAGTACCAAAATTGAACATAAAATGGAGGTTACAAAGTCTGCCCATTCGGATGGTGGACACTAATTGTTTTCAACTCAGTTCACAAAGTTCTAACTGTGGTAGATGCATCATTTGTGAAAGGTAACAAGCCTGCCACATTTGTTCCTATGTTGAATTTGGGATCACATCCAAATTGAAACTCTAGATCTAACTGAAACCGACTAGATCAATAAGTAAAAATGATCTTATTTGATAGACCAACAAAAAAGGTATATCATAGTTCATCTCTAAGTTTGTGGAATAAACTTGCTGCAAAAAGTATGACAGTCATACCAACCCAACCAAAACTTTTGGCTTTACAGAATTAGTTAACAGTATGAGCATTCTTCTCCACAAACTCATTATAATAAATTAGCTCGCATCCAGTCTTAAACATTTCACGTTCATAATCAAAACAGTATATTTCATCAAGGCAGGTCAGTTTTACAAGTGACAGAGTCTTACCCCAAAATTCACCTAGAAGAAGAAAACAAGATAATTGTCTTTTTAATTCTGAAAAATGTTCTTTATTAACACTAACACATAGAGAAATCTGCAGATCAATCTGAAATTTTGAACAGGTTCTTTTCAAGAAAGATCAAAAGCATCAATATTTAAATAATGATCAAATTTTAAACTTGATTTATTCAGTTACTCCGAAAGTTTGAGAATAAATCAAACACTGGACCTCTTAAAAAATAGACAATATGTTGTTCATAGAAATGCCTAAAATTTCATGCCTTAGAAGTTGTCATTTCTTACTTCTCTTAGTTCTTTAGAAACTGAAGCTGCCCTTAATTTTGCTTTCATAATTTCTTCCTGCATGTACAGCAAAGTTAGCTCTGCTATCTACAAGATAGGACAGATACAAATCACCATTAATTTCTGTACACCTGTGCTAGTTGAAGTGCATGTTCAGCCTTGTGAATTATAGATTTTTGCTCACTGTTAATCCTCTGGATCTGACAAGGAAGAACACACAAAATGATATGAAGAATTTTAAGTTACATATGAATTGGAAATCTTATGTTGCATGTTTCATTGGAGAATAATGCAATAAGAATGCTAAGAAACTAGGTGGTTAAGGCAACATAAGAAATCCCATCTTTATAGTAGTCTTTGTGAACACAAATTTTATGGTAAATTGAACATTTATTGCATGTCATGAATTGAAAATATAGAAGAAACCTCTAGTAGTCCATGCCTTCATCATGCTAACGGATGGAAACTATAGTAATTAGCAATTGACTCTTCAAGGTGAAATTGTATTTTAGGACAAGCAATATAATAAAAACAGAAGTAGAAAATAGACAATAAAGATGGAACACAAGGATATTTAGAAGATGGGATTAGGAAAAAGGAGAAGACAGTCTTTATCAAGATTTATAAACCCTTGACCTTTACACTTGAAGCTCACTGCTCAAATAAAATTTTGTGGAGTGTCTAAAAGATAGTATGAGCATCAGATACACCTATGCTAGCTAAAAATCCAGTTGTACGCAAACTGCAAACTGATTCAACCAGAACAATGACAGAAGAAAAAATAAGAAGACATTCATGTTTTGCTTGTCTCACAATATTTTTTAAACTAGCAACAATTCCACTGAAAATTGACCAAGTACTTGAATAAAGAATAAAAGTTCCCATCTTGTTAAATCTTATGTACCTTTTAGGAGGAGAATATTGCCAATCAGAATAAAGTGAAATGTATATTTTGTAGAACAAAAGGTATCACAAATCAGCAAGACTTATGTGCAATAATGAAATAGCAACAAAGGTAAGGAACCTAAAGGCAATTATAAAAACGCATTACTCACATCTTCTAATTTCTGATTTAGTTCTTGGATCTTTTGCTCAGCTACATTTCTTCGCACATCTAGTGCATCTTTTTTCTTATTCTGCATTTTGATTTCCTTCCTAAGGTTGTCAACCTGTTAGAAAAGCAATCTCTTAATGAATACAGCAGCTTCAAAGTGTAGCTACAAAAGTTAAGCCATTACCAGCTAACCTGTTTTTCAAGTTCAATAGCCCTTGCATGCGAGTCACTCATCTGCTCTGTAGAATCTAGTGATGCTCTTTGCTAATAAAAAATGATAACAGAAAAAGGTTTCCATCAAGGAATTACACATGGTTTTGTCTTTAAACTGAAAATACATTTAAAGAGAACCTCGGTATAAATCAGTCAACAAATAAACCTAGAAAAAGAAATGACTAAAATATTTCTCAGAACCAAGAAATAAACACAAGGAAGAGAGAGGGGGGTTACCTTTAAATATTCTATCTCATTCTCTAAAGATTGCATGGTGTCTGATTTCTCTTGAATGGCCTTTTCCAATTCTGTAATACTCTCATCCTTGCTTCTCAGTTCATGGATTCTTTCATCAATTGTAGATTCTAGCAAAACCATGAAAAATGGATGCAATTTATTTATATGTATATATAAGTTTGAACTTAGTGAGATATACTGATAATCTTATCTGATATGTTAGAATCAATTCAGGTAAACTTTGGTTTAAAGAAAATTGACTAAATAAAATAGGGTAACCTAGTGTACCACAAAAGCAAAGGGAATTGCATGCATCCAAAGAGAACAATTTGAAAAAAAAATTGTGAAAACAGTACCTGGCTGAAAAAGGCTTAAATTTATTTCTTACCATTACATGAACTTCTAAGCACAAACTTGAAACAAATTCAAATAATAGAATTAAAATTAAACACATTAAAGTAAAACCCTTTGTAACATAGTCCATAAAGGTACAGCCACAACGAGGTTCAAATGTTCCTACTTCACCTAGCCAATGGCGAAAAGCCATCCCTTCATATTATTATTACTATTAAATTATATGTTCTCTAAAACTACAAATTTTCAAGAACATTCATGTTAATACTATGTTACCTAAAATGTGGTTCATCCGGTACCAAGAAAGAAAACCGGAACGCAATCCGCTACTTCTAAAAAATGTAATTCAATAGGGTAATCTTCCCCAACTAGTTTAGTATGAATGAAAATACAAATTATTGGAACTTAAAATATTTTTTATAAGATATATTTTTTGTGTTCATATAAACATATAATTCTATTGCTAGTTTACTCTACAATTTTATAATAAACTATATATTAATAGGATCACTAGTGTTCATGAATTCGGGACATATTTACCAATTCAAAATCACTCGGATACAGAGATTTCTGGTAAGTTTGTGTGAAAACAAACTTATCCTTACCAGCATGAATGATACTTTGTATTAAAATTTTGATAATTTAAAAATGTAGAGGAATTCATGAATAGAAGATTTTCATTTCCTAATTCTACATGCTTCTCCTACATCATTCTCGTTTTCTACACTCACCCACAAACCAAACAAAGAAAATACTGAAAATGAACTAAAAAAATTGTTCTCGGTGTAAAAAGCAGTAACCAGAATAAACAGAATCAAGCATCAATCACAGTGTTAAAAGTAGAACTTAGGGATTATTTTTTTGTGTGTAGAATATCTAGATATACCTAAATCCAAAATCTTGGACTTGAGGAGGTCAAGTTCATGCTTGAGAGCAGCGTCTTCGGGATCCGATGAGTGAACTTCTGCAGTTTCCGGCGATGTTAGAGATGTGATTTGGGTGAAAATTAGGGGTAAAAGTAATACGAAGAGCAATGTCTTTCTTAAGGTCGCCATTGGAGGAGAATCACCAGTCCAGCGGAGACTGCCGAGAGACAAGGACAGAGTTTTATAGTGGTCTTCGTAAACCAGACCGTTTTTTCAATATTACTCCTCGAATTTCAAAACATTCTGATTGAATCCTATAGCTAGTAATATGATTTCAATCTAATCCCTTTGACACTCTAGCCATCTATTTTTTATGTTGCCTCTGAATTTTTCAAAATTTTGTCCCGATTAACCCAAATCTTTCTATACTACAGATATGGTTTAGTGGATAAGTTTTTCAATAATATATATATATATATATATATATATAATATTTTAAACTCAAAACTTATTTAAACAATAAAAAACTAATCACTACTTGAACCAACCACATTGATACTCTAGCTAGGGCTGTAAATGAGACGAGACAGATCATGAGCTACTCGAGCTTGACTCGATCAAAGTTCGGCCAAAATTCAACTCGATTGAACTCGACTCAAGCTCGAACTTGGCTCGAGTTTTTAACGAGCCGAGCTACATGATACTCGACTCGAAAAGCTCACGAGCTACTCGAAAACATAAATATACTATTTTTTATTTTTTTATAATTTAAAATCTAAATTTCTAAACTTAAAACCCTAAAATTTAAACCTTAAACATAACCTAAATTATGATATTGTAACCTAAAATTAACTAGTTTGAGTTTATACATCTTTTGTATCAAAGTTTTTTCTTCATTAGACTTTAAATGAGACGTGAGAGATAAGAGTTACTCGAGTCTAACATGATCAAAGATCGATCAATACTTGGCTCGATTAGGCTCGAAAAAAGCTCGAACTTGACTCAAGTTCTTAACGAGTCGAGTCGAGCTCAGATATTTCAGGCTCGTTTAAAATTATCTAAGCTCGAACTCGACTCAAAATCTTAACGAGCCGAGCCGAGCTTAGCACTACTCGAGCTTGACTCGGCTCGTTTACACCCCTAACTCTAGCCATCTATTTTAGTGTACTTAAAATAGAGATGGGCACGGGTCGGATTCTTGGCCCACCCGTACCCGACCCGAAAAATCATACCTTCCACCTGCCATCCGATCCGACCCGAATTTAGGGTAAAAAAATCCAACTCGACCCGATTTTTAAACCCTAAAATCCGACCTGACCCAACCTAAATCATTAAAAAATTTTAAATTTTATGGACTTAATTGTAAAAAAATAAAGTTTAGGGATCTAATTGTAAATAAAATAAAATTTCAGTGACCTAATTATAAAAAAAATTAGTGACCTAATTATATAAAATATATTTAAAGAGGGATCACAATTGCAAATATCCCTAAAGTATATATGGAAAAATTATATTATTAATCCTGGGTCGGGTCGAGTCGGATTTTTTCCACCCTAAAGCCGAACCCGACCCGATCCGAAATTACTATTAAAAAAACCCAACCTGACCCAATTTTTTTAAAAAAAAGATCGACCCATTCGGACCGGGTCGGATCGAAACCCATCGGGTTCGAGTTCCGTGCCCATCCCTAACTTAAAATATATATAATTTTAAATATGGTATATACATACTATATAAATAGTTTAGTTTCAATATATATTTTATTAATTTTATCTTAATTCAAAATAATTTAATAAATTTAATTATTTATATTTAATTTTTTTAATTTTATTTTCGTAATATTATTAAAGTAAGTGAGCATATAAATAAAAAAGTAATTGATAATCACATTCTATCATAAAAATAAATTACTGATGATATATTATTATATAAAAGTAATTAATATTTATAAGAAAAGAACAGATAATTTAGAAGAAGAAAAAATATTAAAATAATAAAAATTTTAATTATAAATAGTTAAACTTATTGAATTGATTCAAAATAAGATTGAATTAGTGTAATGTATATTTTATGGGCTAAAATTATTATTGTAATGGAATATGACATTATTCTTATATAATATATATATTTTTAAAAATTTAGACTTCGTTAAAAAGTCTTTCTATAACTGATATTAGAATATTTAATGTCAATTCCTAAAAAAAATATCCACTAGAATGATCCATTAATAGTATAATCAATTATATAATTTGTTCAATACAACTTAGACTTTCAAAATAAAAAATAATTATATCGATGACCACTAAACGTACGCCCAATGAGCTAAAGTATGGGATATCCTATTTGTTGAATGATGAATAAACGTAATTGATAGATGATGATGTTGTTGAAGAAGATTTTTCTCATCGGTCATGTTTTGCACCAATAATGATCTACTTTAAATTCTTGATTGTAACTAGTTCACCACATTTACAATGTCTCCCTCAATAACAACCTTCGGTCATCTATCTAATGAAAAAAGAATAGCAACAGAAAAAATGGTTTTTAATGATCTTTGTGACACCCTCGTCCCGGGTTAAGAGACGGAAGCGTCACTAGACTAACTAACTTGTAAACTAAACCAAACATCGTATTTATTTCTAAGGCATTTCAAGTCAAACACATGTCATACCTATCAAATTCGAAGTCAATTTAAAACTTTTAACCAAATTTATTTGTTTAGCAACTCTAATACATTTCTTATTAACCAATTATAACTAAATCTCAAAGGTTCGAACCAAAAGGCTCGAGTTATCGATACACCTACATGGAGTATCAAAATTGATGATATCAAAATACTCCCTTAGCGTTTCGATACGTTGACTCATTGGCTTAAGTTTAGGATAGCTTGTTTCGATACACCCCTAAAGAGGTACCGAAAAAATTTTGCTATTAGAAATTCTAGTATCGAAACTCCCCAAGAAGGGTTCTGATACATTTTGTTACATAAAGTTTGGGTATCGAAACAGAGGCTAGGTATTCCAAAACGCCTGCCCTTCGTGCTTGATCCTTTTTCAATGGGGTATCGATACTCATGCCATTGGTATCGATACACCTACACAATTCTGCGGGTTTTAGGCATTTCACTTACTTAAATTCTATCCATAGGTCACCTATATAACCTCAAACCATTCTTATACCTTAAGGAACATTTCTAGAATGTTTAAATCTCCATAACTAGCATACCAATCATATTGTCTTTAACCAATTCATCGTTCAAGATATAACCATGCCATTCAAATTTACTATAGCAACTAGCCTAAAACCACTTACTTTAAGGCATACATACGAACCTACTCAATTCCATGTTTTTCATGCCAAGATAATTAACTTACATACCAAACGCATATAACAAAGGCCTATATATACAAACCATGAGCCAAATCTCAAAATGCATAAAGCTAGCCTAAACACACTTAGCCTTAAGGTTTACACACCAAATGCTCAAATGGCAATATATACAGACCATGGGTTAAGTCCCAAATGCAAAATGCTAGCATATATATATGATCACTAATGCCACCAAATTTTAGGAGTTATCAAAAGCTACAAAATACCATACTTGTCTTGCTTGGTGAGATTGCTTGTAATCAATCTCAATCTAGCTCCTTGGCTCGATAACCTGTTGTTTTGGGAAGGAGGAAAACAACCGAGTGGTAAGTACTTGCTAGATACTTAGTGAGGTAATCCTAAGTCTAATCATTTTAGACATAAATCATATAACAAATAGCATGCTTAATTCAAACAACATGTCAAGACCATAGCAACAATTTAAATCATTTATACAAAGTCTAGAAAATGCCAAATACCATGCTTATACTACAAACAATATGACATATAGCTACGAATATAAATCCGTCAGTAAAACTATATTTTTTCGTTGGTATATGGTCTAAAAATCTTTACCGATGGATAGAAGACAAATTCCAAAAAATAATATTCTATCAGTAAAACGTTAGTCGGTATAGACGTATACCGATGGATACAACTTTCGATATAGGGTTTAGTAAGATATACCGACGGATATCTCTGTAGGTATATATACAGACTAACCCGACAAATCTATATACCTATAGCGACGGACTATCTGTTGCTACAATATTTATCTTTAGCAACGGCGTGTCCGTCGATATAGATAGCATGTAGATGTGTAGAGTTTTAGTAAGATATACCGACATACAAGTCTGTAGGTATATATTTGGACTTACCCGAAAATTCTATATACCTATAGCGATGGACTATCTGTAGCTACAATATTTATCTTTAGCAACGGCGTGTCCATCGGTATAGATAACATGTAGATATGTTTTTTAATAGACATATACCGACGCTCTATCTGTCGATATAGATTTAGTTGACATTAATTTTTTTTAGTTTAATTATTAAATTTACTAATACGAGCAGAATAAAATGTTTCTTCTGTATAAAGAGAAAATTAACAGATTTGAACTTTCAATAAAATAAGTATCTAATACATGTACGAGTCTGTTACAAAATAATTAAAATAAGCAAGCAAATATTTGTGTTTCTTAAAAACTTAAATAATAAAAACTATAAAAAGTCAAACATCTCTTATACCTTAAATCGGATCATTTCCATCATTATTATGTTGGTTAGTTGAAGGCACAGATCGACTGGTATAGTTAATTGCCACTAAAGCACTGCCAATATCAGGGGTTGCCTATTTAAAGTAATTACTATTAAAAGTAATACAAATAATTACTTTAAATAAAAAATGAATGAAGAAATAAAAAAAATTTAATATTTTGTATACCAGTGTATCAATCATACGAAGCAAAGCATCCATATCAAACACATGTAAATCTGGACGTTGTTGTTGAAAGTAGGATAGAAAACAAGTCTCAAAAAGTTTCTCTAATTTTGCAACCTTAGATTTCAACCCTTCCACCTCTTCAGTATTTTGGAATGGTCATGAAGGTCCAGATTCTTGAGAATAAGTGTGAATTGCCCCTACACAACGAACATGCCCTCTTCTTTCCGGTTCCTTAACTTGAGCAAACACATCATTTGACCATGAAGTTTATGATATACTATCAGAAGAAGAACCTTCATTTCTCTTCTCTTGAATGCGTTCCTAAAATATAAGAAAGCTAAAAAAATAATATTATAACTATATTGTATTTTTTGAAGCACATATATAAGATTTTATAAAAATCAATTACCATAACAATTGGGATATTGGAATTAATGATACTCTCATCTTTGCGTGTACGTGATCAAATATATACACCTTCTCGTATTGGTGGGATTCCATTAGATTCTACAGTCTGACATCAAAACAATGTAAGATAATAGAAACACTTATTATTATTCTAATCAATGATAATAATAAACAAAATTATGTGTACCAAGTCTTCAACAATCCTAGGGAAAGATCTTGTTCCTGTAAAATGTGGTTCTTCTAACTTTGACCTATTATATTTTTATCACTTTGTTCCTATTCACCATTATAAGCATAAAACAATTAACAAAAATGAAAACGTGGAGTCTTATAGAAATTATAAAGTTATAGAATTTTACCATCGTCTTTGAGGACAACCAATATTCAACAAGAGTCTTTAGTTGATCCAAATTCACTCTTGGATCTTTGTAATTTTCAATGATTTGCTCAACAGTTCGATTCTCATCAAGTATTTGAGATTTCAATTCATTTTTTCATTGCCTCCATTTTGTATTCATATATGAGAGAACTCATTCCTTAACATGTTTTAATGTGGCTTATCAACTCTTTCCTTCGAATCAAATAGTTGAAATTGAAATTTTAACTACAATAACAAAATAAGACATGAGAACAATTTTACATGATTAAGAAGAATAGTTAAAAAGAAGAGCTACATCGTGTTTTAGAAGAAATTGATTTCAACTCTTATGTTTTTAAAGAGAAAATACCTCGATCGTGGACCACATTTCTCCCTTCTTATTGTTCGGCATCTCATGCCAATTTAAATAACTTATCGGTGCAAACTCAGCCTTTTGAACCATCGTTCTAATGAATCAACATAAACAAGTTGATTCAAGATCTATAGGTTGATATAAATTATTAACTTTGACATTAACATGTTGTCCATCAGAAAACTCCCAAATATCTGGCATAAGTGTTGCGCCTCGAACTTTCTTACGATTAACATTCTCTACAAATAATATTTATAATTACAAATGAAATTCAAATAAATAATTTTATTTCAATTTTGATTTGAGATGAGCATATCGTACCTGATTAGGATTAGGATTAGGATTGTTCTTCAAGGGATTGTTGCGATTGAGATTGTTTTTGATGTTGTGCAGTTATTGAACGTTGTTCTTCACCTTAAGAACGAGATTCAAAATTACTATGCGATGAAACAATATTAAGACGCTTTCGTTTTGTCATATTGTTTGAAGTCGTGCAAAGTTCAAACTCAAACATTAGTAAACTCATATTTCTAATGATAAATTACTGTTGGAAATTCTAACAATATGCAACTCAATTTGAAGTAAATAATTGTCAAGTGATTGGAACATCTTGAATTACAAGGGTTTCTAGCAATTAAATGAAAAATCTACAAAAGATAAAAGTCACAACCATAAATGTCAATACATTATCAACAACCATGCCAATTGTAAATCTAAAATAAAAGGGAACGAAGGGCAATGATTAAGATAAACAAAAGATAACATTCAATTCATTACAATAAAACAAAAACAATAAATGACAAATAACTTGAACATATGTCACTCTAATCCAATCATAAACACTAGTGTCAGTAGAATCATCCAAAACCAACTGTTCAAGTTCCTCGTCATTGTCAAAACATTACGCCTCAGCCATATCGAACATATCTCTAAGCTTAGCATGTTTGACAATTTTCCAATCGACGTGTGCTCCATCCTTAACAAAGTCATCAAAGGAGCAATACTTGAAGACATAAATAATCTTTACAATCTTGGAATAAGAAAAAACCAACACAAAATCTTTACAACTTGTTTCTTTTTTTAAAGATGTGTTAACATCCTCATTTTTAACACCAATTTTGATTTGTTTTCATCGGGAGGCTCCACATTTCAAACAAACATCTCCATTTTCATTTTCTTTCGAAAATAACATACAATCGTTTGGGCAAGCATGAATCTTTTCGTACCCTAAACCCAATTCACAGATGATCTTTTTTATTTCATTATAAGACCCTGACAAAGTATTATCATCAGGCAATGCAAGCTTTAACAACTCCATTAAAGAATTGAAAGACTTAATTGTCCATCCATTAAAACATTTAATGTGGGACAAATAAATGATAAATGACAACTTCGAAATTTTTTTACAATTGAGATAAAGTGGCACTTCTGCATCTTTCAGTAAATCATAAAACTTGTCTCTTTGAAGTCTATGATTATGATCCCCAAGCCTTGTACTTGCATCTCCCAAATGATTGTTACGTTAATCATTATTTATAACTTGTTTTGCCATCATGTCATTCAAAAGGTTATGAATATCATGTTCAAACTCTCTTTCTTCTATATTTGTTGGAATTGGTGGCGTAGATCCATCACATCGCTCACCATGAAAAATCAAACGAACATAACACTTAAGAAAACCATCACATATTAAGTGATCAAATGCATCTCTCCTAGATACTCTATAAGTGTTTACACAATTCACACAAGGACACTAAATTTTTTCATCTTCAGTTCTTTCAAAAGTAAAATTTAAAAAACTAGAACCCATCTAATGTATTCTTCACTGCTCTTGATCTAAGATTGATCCAAGTCTTATCTATTAATGATACCTGTATTAGCAATGAAATAATAACATTTTAATTTTGATTTATTTTTCATTTATTTCATGTACACATATACATACACTTATGTTAGATTTATACTATATACATTACAAGTATATCATGAGTATGTACAGTTAGGTTAAACCTAGTATGCAAAGAGAATAGAAGCATTAGAGTTAGTGTCCTGAGACTAAGGTTAGTCCTTGAAATCTTAAAAGGAATTCGGGTTTAGTCGATCTACATAAATAATTCACCAAATATGCTGGTATTTGCTGAATGTAAAGTCAAAAAACATGGTAATTGAAAATATGAGCGAGAACAAATGCACAAGAAAATTAATACTCAATAGAAGAAAACTTTAATCTGCTACAAACTTCAATCTGAATAAATAATCCAGTTTTCAAGGAAAACCAACTAAGTAGCTGCCGTTTATGATGAAGTTTTATGCTTTTTTAATGAAAAGATAAATCATGCCCATTCTATCATTTTTAGCCATGATATTAGACTTCTGATATCTGTGCATGAATATATTTATAAAGTAAATATGACCATATTTGACCTCCATTTTTTATTCTGTTAATCTTCTAGTCAAAAGGAAAATAATAGGCTTTGATTTATTTATAAAGTAAATATGAAAATATATTAACTTTTAATTAGCTAATTTATGATTTTAAACCTGCATTCGTAGGTTAAAATTCCTGGAGGCATAAACTTGTATATATACATTATAAAATATAAATCTTAAATTCTTAACCCTAATCTTAAAAAATTTAACTTTAAATCTTATATTTTAAATTCTAAACTTGTACTCTAAATTTTAAACACTAATTTTAATCTAAATCTTTAAATCTTAAAAAAGTTTGTATATTAAAGTTTCTTTTTGGTGTCTCTCATGTCTTTTTAAAAAAAATAAAAAAATAAATTTTCAATTTTAACCCTTATTTTTTATATTTTAAACCCTAAACACTACATATCTTAAAATATATATCTTACCTCAAGTTATCTAAAACATAACAACCTCCAACCTTAAACTCTAAACCCTAACCAACAAGTGAAGTTTTTGATGCATGACAATGTATAACCAACAAGTAAACATTAAAGACATACAGATGTGTCGGAAACTCTAGATTCAGGTAATAAGGGTAGAAGTGGACAAAGATTAAAGGGGAAAGAACATACAAGTACTGCAAATGCTCAAGCTTCCCAAGCTCATGTACCAAATATCCAGACAGGCTGGAATTACCTAAATCTCTACAAAAGAAAAGGGAAAATGTCATTTCAGATGGCATGACAATATGTCAAAATCTGAAGGGGTAATTCTAAAAAAAACTGTATTGAAAACTATTAGGAAATTTGTTTAATCAAAACCAACAAAAAGTACCCCACTTGTATATTTTTTTATGTCAAATGTTATAAACTTTCACAAAAATAAACAATCAGAATATCTAATGATCCAAATTGAAGAATAGACAACAACTAAAACCACGAAAAAAAGACAATATTCTACTTCGTAACAAAGGAAAATAAAGATCAACATACATATATAGTTCTTGTTCAGGCAGACAATGGTAAGACTTTCATCAATCAAACACACACTTAAAGAAATTGTGAAGTAATACTACTTGTAACAGCCTAATCCTATGCTTCATTTGAAACAAAGAAATTCTCCAAAGAAATAAACAACTTACCATTTGAGATGGCATAACAAAATCCCAAAATTCCAATGGGAGATATTAAGATAATTTCCAAAAAGAGGTGTTAAAAAAACATATAAGCATGCAGACAATATGCCTCTAACCAATTTAAAAACTACAAATTAAAATTGTTTAATCAAACTCAACAAAAAGTACCTACTTGTGTCTCTTTTTATGTTATAAATTACAAACATGTTCTTCCCAAAGGAAGAAATAGATAATATGCACATCTAATTTTAAACTTCAAAAAAGCAAACACTAAAAATATCCAATGATCCAAATCGAAGAATAGACATAAAATCTAAACAAGGTTAAAAGGCAATCTTCTATTCCATAATCAAAGGAAAAAAGGATCAAAACACATATATAATTTTTTAATACATATATACTCAAACTATATATATCATTGCAAAAGCAAATAAAGTTATGACATTCAATTATTATAAATAAAACCAAAAGTTCATATTTTTACTCCCCAACGGATGTGTACGCAAACTCATATAAAATATGTTCTTAAAATATATCTTACCCTTATTTTTTTCAAATATAGGTCATACTTTCACTTAATTATGTTCTTGAGTTTTTTTTATGAGATCAACTCCTTCAAGGACATTGGTTATGTCATATATCCTCCTCTTTTGCACCTGTTGGAACATGAAACCATCAAGAAATGAAATGATATCATATGATTGTTTAATAAAAAATGTCAGTTACATCCAAGGTATCAACAACTTTATTCAAATAAAAAATGTCATCTTTAGCTTGCTTAATCATATTGATGAAGTTCTTAGTCAATAACCCTGAGTTAAATTCGAATGACATTATGTCAGTCTTAACATTCACTTAATAACTGGCAAACTTCTTTTAGAATACTTTAAAAATTAACACTAAATAAAATACAAAGGTAAAAAAATATCTAAGGAGTTGTCATATCGGTAGGGACCAGCAGGAGTAAGATTATTGTCATCAGAACCTGTAAAATTTTAGAATTTCAAACGTAAAATAAATATAAAAAAAAAACTTCAGTCTGTTACTTTTTTCGGGGTTTCAGATAGCAAATATAAAAGAAACTTGCGAAAGTAATAAAATTAAAAAAAGAACCTGCGATTGGAAAGCAAGTTGAGATTGATGATCTGAAATCGAATCCTTGTTCAACGGCGGATTGGGATTGAAATCGTTATTGAGATAAACCGATGAAAACTATAAAACAAGAGGCAAATCATAAAACGAACAAAGGCAAATCGATTGCTTAAATAAGGAAAAAACAAAGGCAAACCTGGTAAAAGAAACTGATGAAGAAAGTTTCAGTATCACTGAAACAAAGCTCAAAATGGATTGCTTAAAGCTCATCGGCCGATTGGGAGAGAGTTTAAGAACGATTCACTCAATGATTAGGGATTGAAATCAGGTAGAAGTTTGAGTGAAATTGGGAGGGGGTAAAACGTTGAGTTTCAATAAAATATCTCAAAAATTAAAAAATATATATACCGACGAACAAAATAAACTATCGTTATAACCAATACTTTTACAACAGATTAAATAAACTCCATCGGTATACCTTACATATATAGAGAAACATTAAATATACCATCGATATATTATCAATATATACCGACAAACAAATTAACCATCAATATAAAGTAACCCTATACCGACGGTTTCTTGTTATGCATCGATATAACTAATATATACCAACGGATTTATATCTGTTGGTAAATAATCAAAAACCTTTAGTGATGCTTCAAGATTTCGTCGATATATAAAGTATATACCGAAAAATTTTGTTTGTTAGTATAAGCAAGCGTCGGTATATGAATAATTTTTTGTAGTGCTAACATGCTTATCATGCTTATCATGCCACTAGCATGCTAACCAAATTCATAATCTATATGCTCATACACTAGCTAGGATATATTAGATGCATATGACTCATTATCCAATTTCAATATTTTAAGTTTTCATATCAAAATTATGTTTAAATGCTACTTATAGCCACTTATTCATCCAAATGTTTATTAAAAAATTCATACCCAAATGCTCATTAGTTGTTTATAACTAAGTTCAAATGATTCACAAGCAAATACATATACACATGATTTTTCACATCTTATGCTTCAAATTTTCAAATTAGTTTCATATGATGTCTTGGTATAGTTAGACCAAGTAAGTGAGTCATCAGAAGTACCACAAAGGCACTAACAAAAGATACCCAAGTTATCTAACAAATTGTGACTAACTACCAACCATAGGTACTTGAAATACCAAAAAAGTACCGAAATACTAAACAGAAGTAACGAAGTAATGAACAAGAGTACCAAAGTACTAACAGATGAGCTCAGACCCTAGGCATGTCGTACTACCTATGAACAACTATCGACCAAGGCTTAATAAGAGTTTTATTATTCATTTGATCATCTTTTAATTTTTATTAACTAAATTTTTTATAATAAAAGCAAGTGTCCATAACATGCTATCAACAAAAGCATTTATCTCATGCTATCAACAAAAGTATTTATCTCATGCTATCAAATAAACATTCATTTCATGTTATCAAATAAAATGTTCATAACATCATATACATACCTCATGCATGATTTATATACCTGACATCCCTAAGTCGCGTGCCATAACCTACCTCAGTATTTTCGAGTTATGCACATGTACTAAGTTAGTCTTAATAATCTAGCATTCAATCATAGTACCACACAAGTTGTTTAACAATTAAGCATCCTTCCCTTTTCAACAAATATAAAATTAGTCCAGTTACATGACAAATCAAATAACAAAAGAAATGTCTAAAGTTTGTCACACTCACAAATAGTTCTGAGCAATCAAGGATTGTATAGGGTGATCCTTTGCTCTTCCTCTTTGCTTGCTGTAGCCTTTTTTCTTCTTCGATGTCTCCTTCTCTTGGATTCTCTAATAAACCATATATATATATATATATATATATATATATATATAACCATTCATTAGAACGCAATTGAACCACTTAATTCAAGTGTCACATACTTAGCAAATGAAGAATTCAAATCTTTCCTACACTAGACAATTTAGTTACCCTTTAGGAAATCGACCATATCTCTTAGCTCCGATATCCAAATTGAGCTTATTTTATACCCTTAAAAATATAAGGAGATCCTCTACATGAATTTATTAACCTCACATTTTAATTGCTAACCAATTAGTACCAGATTTCGTTTAAATTCAGACTTATCCAGTTTCGAGACAACTTGAACAACCTTCACGAAATGGCTTATAATTTTCTCTACAGAACTCCAAACGAGGTTCCATAAATTTTCAATTAAACTAGATTCATGGGGCTACTAGACTGCAAAGTTTCAGCCTCTAATTCCATCAAATTCGTTCTAGGGAATTTTTTCAAATTTGCTACCCGAAATTGCATATTTCAGCCAATTTGACTATCTTACATCTCATGGGTTTAAATCTAACCCAAGCTTATTCTTATAAAATTTCTAGCACCTTAATCAAAAAATTAACATCATTTAATCCATTTCACAGTAACTCATTCTCATATATGCCCAACATTTGATTACTTAACACACATGACATTTTTTAAAATCCAAATTCCAAGCTTCCTAACTTATTTGTTCATGTTTCAAATATCAAAACCAAGTAAATAGTAACCTTAAATTAAGTTTCTTACAACTTAATTCAACATAAAAGCACCATAGAAACATTCAAAATCCAAGGGCTCGAGCCTTCCCTATTTCGGGTATGGAAAGAGAAGCTTACCAAGATCTTTAGATTTGATTTTTTAGTTTATTTGCTTAACTATGCAAGGATTTCAAGCTCTCTTCCTTAAGCTTTCATGTTTTTTTTTCTCTTGTTCACGTGAAATGGAGGAAATGAGAAAGAATGGCTGATTTTTTTCTTGCTTATTAATGAGGAGTGAAAGGGTTAATTTGTCCTTGTTTTTAATTCTTGTGTAATTCGATAACCAAGGGCAATGGAGGAAAATCAAAACTTTAGCATGCAATCACTTTGTTTCATTTTTATTTTATTCTAGTCATCTTAATTTAGCTATTTTATTTTCCTTTGTTTCAATTGAGTCCTTTATTGGTCAATTTAATTATCAATTGATCAATTATTCCTTCTAGACCCTATTTAGGGTGTTACAATCTCTGCCAACGTAGTTCTGGGAACAGTGCGTGCACATCCTGCTATAATTAAACCATGATGGTCTCGTGTTAAAATCTCTATTACTCCAATATTTGTACATGATTAATGCATACCATCAACCGTTAGTTTATCCGTATTTAAAGCTGGTTTAGTCCACACACGGTTGCTTGCGATTGTAGGAAACCAAATGATAGAGGTGAATTGGTTGCATGATTAAATTTCTTGTGCAAATGTTGAATATTCTCCACAATAAAAAAAGTTGGTTATAGAGTTTTTGTAATGATAGTTTAATTGAATGACTTCTTTGATCTAAACTCATAATATTTTAATTTAACACACGTACATCTTACAGACAAACCATTAAAATTCAGATCAATTATTTTTAATACATTATATCTAATTTGTCTATGTAGTATGTGTATAATATTTAAAGTTGGGTCCACATATTTTAAACGATGACAAATGGTAAATTTATGGTAATTTTAAAATTTTTAAAGTTTATATATATATATTATTTTTTATAAATTAATTTTTAAATTTTTTAAATATATATAGCGTGTATTTGCTTGATATTTAAAGATTTTATGTATGTTTACGCTTTAAAATAGTTATGGATTCGTTAGTAGATATGTTTCATTCCAGATTGATGCTGAAATGTAATGCCCAAGCTGAAGGTCATGGTAGAGCATGATTAAAATGATATTATTAGTGTTTTGACGCAATTAACTTAGTTTTTTTTAGAACCCAATACGTGGATATGATAAAAAAAACAATATTTATTTTAAAATGTTTAAATTTATTTTTTTATCTATAAAATATGTACGCATATTAAAAAATAAAAATATATTATTTTCGAATACTTTTAAATTATTTCAAAAAATTACAGCCTAAAGTTAAAGCAACTACGATTCAAATCCACACCCTTTAATTTGACAAACCAACTAATACTAATTTTTTAATAAACTATACCAAACTGAATTGAGAATATAAATTATTTTACAATGTTTTGTTAAATAAATGTTACTTAAAATAATTTGAAAATTTTTATTTAATATTTTTTTTATCAGTATTTGGACTTAATATCCTATATCTATGCATTGATTAATTAAAAAAATGTTAACCAATAATCATTAAAAAATTATATAATGAATTCTGTCGTACCATACATAAATTAACGAATCAAATTTATTTATTTAATTAATTCTTTTACCGTAAATCTTTACCAAATGAATCAGTAAAATTTAATTTTAAACTTAATTCACTTGATAAAATGGTCTCCCTCTTTCCGACCTTAAAAACAATATAATGGCAGTTTCGATAATTGGCTATAAAATGATGGAGATATTTGGGAAAACAGTGAGCCAAGACAAGGCATCCATCTTTCTGTGGACCATGGGTTCGGGTTGATTTTCTTTTTGGGGCCGACTTTCTTACTTTTTAGCTTTTTCCCACACAAAATTAAATAATTCTCGGAGACCAAAGTTCAACTAAGAAGGATGTAAAAACAGTTACTCGTATTGATTTCAGATCGAGTATTATTAGGTTGGATAAAATAGGATATAGATCATTTTAAGTTGATTTGATATTTTAATTCGATTCGGATCGGGTCGGGTGTAGGTCTATTTCAGTTCAAGTCCTTTTCGGGTCAAGCCCATTTCAGGTCGGGTCTATTTTAGGTCGAGTGTATTCAGGTCGGGTTTAAACGGTTCAAGTCCAAATCAAATAATTGACAGGTTCATTTCAGGTCGGGTTCATTTCATTTCGGTTGTATTTCAGGTTGGGTTCATTTTAAGTCGATTTTATTTTAGGTCAAATTAAATTGAGTTTTAAATTCATATTAATTAAAATTGTTAAGTTTGAGTTTGGTACAAATAAGTAATTAAGTAAATAACCGATAGACTTTAGGTTGAATGTTGACCATTCATTTCGAATTAATTATTTAATATCCAACGTCTTTAACTAGCATGAATCCTATTAAAAATAAATATTACGCACTAAACAAAAATATCATCAAATGATTCATATCTTAAAAAATGGGCTAAATTAAAAAATTAAAAGTTAATAAGAATTAAACATTGTACTAGAAAGAATAAAGTTTTAAATTAAAAAGGATAAACATTAATAAAATATCATCTTATTAAAGTCACTAAACTAAATTAGAAAAATAAATAATAGTCAAATTGAAATAAAAATAAAGTTATAATGACTAAATTATAAAAACTATAAATTAATAATAATTAAATTCGATGAAAAATTTAATTTTAATATACTTTAATATATTATAATTTATGCCTATACAATATAGTTTAATAAATTTCAAAAATAGAAATATTAAATTTATATTATAGATAGAATGATACTATATATAAAAATATGGGTAACTTATTTTATCCTTTTTTTAAATAATAATCCAAACTTATTTCTAATTATCTCCAAAATTTTTACACTAAAAGTAAATTAATATCAAACTTAAAAAATGAGTGGTTTATTTTCCTATAAAATTTTATTTTTTCACTTTTTTTATCAATTCTCTTTTTCTTTTTTTATTAATTATTTTAATTTAATTTAATTGAGTCATAATTTATATTAATTTAATAAAAAATTATATTTGATTTTTTAATTCTTTTAATTATGTTTGTAATTTATGTTTTTATATTTTTTTGATGTAAAAAAGGAATGCAACTACGAGCATCATTAAAAACCTCCCTAAAACTAATTTGAGGAAAAAAGTACTCGTTGCAGCATTATACAAACTTAATCAAATACTTAAAACCCACAAATATCACGCCAAACCTGGGATTTATCCCGATCAAATAAAATCCGAACTACATTAGGTGATTCCACGAACACACGCACCAAATCCTCAGTATTTTGCATGATCATATCCAACATGTCTGCTACACCATTAGCCTCTCTTTCCGCATGCACAATCCTAATGTCTCAAGCACGTACAAGCAGCCCACAAATCAGTGGAATAAGATTGCAATGGGAAACATCAACCAACAACCTCTGTATCAAAGCCACAATCGTAGTGCTGTCAAGGAAAAGCACCACCTTACGGTACCCTAAGTCCCAGGACAAGGTTAAGCCGTCAAAAGCAGCCCACAATTCCACGCAAATCATCGAACAACGACCAATACACCGCCCAACACCACGAATCCACTCACCATCGGAGTCCCGAATGATTCCTCCAACGGTTACAACCAAAAGATTTTCTCCCATAGCTCCATCCTTATTAACTTTAACCCATCTTTCATCCGGTCGACACCATTATTTACACAACCCTCTCCGCTGCTATTGTTTATGAATTTCCATGGCATCTACAATTTCCTTTGTATACGCCACACAGTAATCCACAACGCTACCAACTAATTCCCTTTCGCTATCAAACAAATAAACACATCGTCTCTTTCAAAGGATCCAACAAGTTGTTGCAAACAAAACCGTCCACCAATTACTATTACTCTTTAAGTTGGCTTGCAATCAATCACGGTCACTCGCATTAAAGAAACTACTCCATAGGTTTTACGGCACCAGCTTCGCCCAAACCTTCCTCGCCCGGCCACACGTTCTCAACACATGTTTTATTTCCTCATTTTCTACGCTACACACAGGGTATAGGCTACAGTTACCAAAATGTCGGCGAGTTCTTTCCTTATTCGTCATCAACCTATCATGGTTTACCAGCCATAAAAAAGTTCTGATTCACTGCGGAATCGATAAACGCCAAATGAACTTTCATGAATCCTCCTCCTCAATTAGTACCTTTGGCTCCAAAGCACGATAAGCCTAAACTATTTTGTCAATGTGTCCAATGCCCAAATATCTTCTACTTTTATGCATTTTAGATGATAAAACTTGACTCAATTTAAAAATTAAATTATTTGACTCAACATAAAAAAAAATAACTTATTTTGATACGATTCGTAATTTCATAAGTTTTACTTTACTTAAAAAAATTCAAATAAAATTTGAGTTATAAAATGAAAAATCGAATAATTTAAATATTTTAATAATTAATTGGTCAATTTTTAAGTTCGAGTAGAGCCTGTCAATTCTACATGATATATTATCTATATCATGCGAAGTTATAAAAAATACATATATATCAAATATAATTATTTCAATTAAAATAAATATGTATTATAATATTATAAATAATTATAATTAAGTTTTTAAAAATCTCAACTTGATAAAAGAATTAAATAAAATTTAAATAATAATAATAACTTTTAAATTTAAATAATTCCAAATTTTTAACTTACAAGATCAAACTTTTAGCCTTATCTTTTAATGCCAATTTCCATTATATAATTTAAAATTTTAGAAACTATATAAGTGGAAATTTTTTTATTACTCTTCTGGTTTTTAGAGTCTAGTCCTGACTAATCTAGACCGATCCGGGTCACACACCTAGTTTTGGTGGGTGAGTCTTCTAGTAAGAATTTTTTGCGTACACAATATCTCGAACTTGAGACTTACTTAAACGGAACCAAGTTGCTTATCACTTGGACCAATCTCTATTGGTTGTATAAGTGAAACTTTTTAATATAAGTTTATAAAAAATAGTTTCTATTGACAGTATATCAAATAATAATGTTTATCTTTATAGGTTACATTTATGTTTTAAAGTGTGGATACTTATTCTATACATGAATATTAACGAAAATTGTCTTCACATAAAAATTTTGTAAACACAGATGTTTTAGTTTTGGAGTTTAAAATTTTTGTTTAAAATTTAGGGTTTAAGCGTAGAATTTTTAAACTATTTATAGATTATTATAGAATGATAGATTTTAACATTGGTAGATCCACCTTGAAATTTTAGTACGAAGGGTGGGCCTGTACCCACCCTGAATTTTTTAAAATTCATAGATTTAACTTTGATTTTTTAAATTTTTATGATTTGTGTCCATTTGAATTTTGAAATTTATAACTTGTATCCACCCTAAAATATATTTTAATTTGTGCCTATCCTCACAAATATTTCTGGATCCGCCACTGGTTTTTAAGGTTAAATTTTAGATTTTATACGTTAAAACAAAATTCTAGCCATATTACCTACCCTAACTCTTAACCATAAAATCTAACCTAAATTCTAACGATAAACTTTAATTATAAACTCCTACATTAAAATTACTAAATTAAAACTATAAACCTTAAAATTAAAACTATTATATAAACATTTGTTTACCATCTATATATAACGTAATAATCCTTAAAATTATATACGATGAAAATTTAACACACTAACTATTAATTTTGTGTAATAAATTATATTTCAATCATGCTTTTTTTAATTAATTATGCTTTTCCTATCATGGAATCCTTATGTGAAACTATATTTGGGATTTGGCCATTGTAAACATGTAATGTATGAATGTTTTAGAAGAAAGGGTTTAGGAGGTTGAAGCAGATAGGATATGAGAAAAGAAATATTTCATTGATAAAACTTCAATTCATGCTTACTACAGCTCACGATACTGTTGAAATAGGTACACCAGGTAGTTATTTTTTTACAGGTGTCATCTAAAGACTGACACACATGGCATCATCCTTACATAATTAAAAAGTAAAATAAGATGACTCATAATTGAATAAACCAGTTTTCCTGGTTCAATGGTTCGGTCCATCCTTCTTCACTCGGTTTGGTTCAACTTCTCTCTCCTTTCCCTGAACGGTGCTGTTTCCTTTGTCGAGTAATAATCCAGCCTTTTCCCCCAATTTTATCTGATCAATCCCTAATTCCTCTTTCGATTTTCCCCTTTGTTCTCCTTCACAGCTTCAGCCATGACAATACCCCCTCTTGCAGAGGATCCTTGTCCCCAAGAATCAAAATAAAGGAATTGGGATTTCAACACCGTATAATCTTCTCAGGTTGCATCAGCAGGACCAAGATTGGTCCATTGGATCAAGAGTTGCGTGATGGCCTGATTATGACGCTTCACCATCCGTTTGTCGAGTACCAAGGCTGGGTAAACTTTCAGAGTAACATCCATAGTCACCTCAGGGGGATCGCGATAAGTAACAACAGAGTCTCCAATTTTCTTCTTTAATAAACTTGATAAGTGCTCAAAAGACTATCACTTTTTACACCTTTCATGGACAATAATTACTTAATCTACACCTACTTGAGCTAATGCATGAGCTTAATGTGTGATATTTGGATGTCTTGCCTTTGTGACATATAAGAATGAGATTTATAGAAGAAGTACACTTTAATGTATCTTTGTAAATTTTGCAGGCAGTTTTGGGTCGAGGCATTGACCAAACCCTAGGACCGAGGCAGAGTGTTAAGGAAGCTTGGAAAACAGCAAAGGACAATGGGAGAAAATAGGGCAATGAACTATGAAGCAGACCCTGATCGAACCAGCCACAGATGGAAGCTTCTACTGGTGGAAGTTGAGCAGATTCAGAGTGAGACCTCTTCCGGGGTAGCAGATATCACCTGTCGAGGCAGGGAATTCCATAATACCAAAAGTCAAAGTGGTGATCGATTTGAAGAGCATAAAAGCTAGATTTTTCTAGACACTTTGCGTGGCGATCGGAGTTCGAGAAGGTAGTGTAAAGATGGAAAGAGGTTAAAGTTTGAGGTTCACTCCTTTTAGGAAATAAACGCCTAAACCAACTTTGCTTGTTCTCCAAGACTGATGTTGTCCTAATTTCAGCCTATATAAAGGAGGCGTCGCTCAAGGAAAAGAGACACTGATGCAAGAGAGGAGAGTTCACCCTAGACTTTAGAGTTTTCTTTGTTTATCGTTATGTTCTAAATTCTCTAAGGCTTAGGTGAAGGTTGTCGAGTATTTGTGAGAAGAGATTGTACTTTGTTTTTTTGTTTCATGCAATAAAATATCGAGGTTTGCTTATTCTTTGCCATTCTTTGTTCTTGCATTCAAGCTCGAGAGAAAAGTTTGTGTGAAATCTATTTATCTAATATTAGGAGAGTTAGATTCACGAAAGGAATAAGTACGATATTTTTCTAGTCGGAAAATACTAACTCGGCCTAGGATAAGTTAAAGTTTCAGCGGCTAAAAGAAGTGTGAGATTGATTGATGGTTATAGTTAATTCATGCCGGGAGGTATCATCAAGGACTAGTTATCAACAGTACTCCGACTTAGGGATAAACGGAGTCATCAGAGGACACTTTGTCGAACCTTGGTAAAGTCCACATAAGAGTAAGGGATTGTCACAGTGGACGTAGCCTTTCACTGTCGAGGCAGTAAAACTGTAGTACTGCCGAGGTAGTGTTGAGTAGTTGCATGCGACAGAAACAAGTCAATTGAATCCAAAATACAACACAATTGGATCCTGGTCATTCTCTCAATCTAATTTTATTCTTATTCTCTAAGTTTTCTTTATTATTCAAGTTTTTTAGTTTAAATCGGAATACCCAAATTCATCTGTCTTTTAGTTCTTTTGCAGAGCGAGAAGAGAAAAGAAAACATATTAAGTATACCAATCTCTGTGGAGACGATACTCGATATATTTATCACTTTATTACTTACAAAGTGTAAACTTGCACTAATTGCGCAACTCTTTCTACATACAACAAAACTCACGTGGAAGACCGGATGAATCCTTGCATGATCCGGTAAGTGAAGTTTATAAGCGAATGACCCGATTCTTTCGATGATCTTGTAGGGGCCAAAGTATCGAGCCGAGAGTTTCAAGTTACGGCGAAGAGCGACAGAAGATTGATGATACGGTTGATGGAGAAGGTACACCCAATCCCTTATATTGAAACTTCGTTATGATCTTCGTTTATCAGCATAATTTTTCATGCGTTAGAGTGCCTGGATTCTCCTTGAGTAGGTGGTTTAGTGTAGTCCTCTCTGTTAATAGCTGCTGAACATTGTGGACTCTATAATCTATCTGAACCAGCATATCTTTAGGAGGAAAACCATAAAGTTCTTCGAAGAGAGTCATACCCAAAGCAGTTTAATGGTTGGTATTATACCACCATTGATTGAGTCTCTCGGTCTGGCCATCATATTGAGGATGATAAGCAGTGAAGTGGGTGGCAGTACCCAATTGCTTAAAAAGCTCCTTCCAAAATAAGCTAGTAAAGGTTTTGTCTCTATCTGAGATTGAAACCTTAGGATGGCCATGTAATAGATAAATCTTATCCAAATACACCTTAGCAATTTCAATGATAGTGTAGGGATCTGAGAGAACAATAAAGTGACCAAACTTAGTAAATTTACCAATAACAACAAGTATGCAATTGAATTTAGAAGAATTTTGCAACTCTATGAAGCCCATTGAAATGACTTCTTAAGCATGTTGTGGAATCGGAATAGGCTGCAATAGAACAGGACTATGGACATGCTCTCGTTTATTGCGTAGGCAAACATCACACTGGTTGACATGAGACTTAATAGCAAGTTTCATCCCTGGCCAATAAAAATAAATTTTTAGTCGATAATAAGTAGCTTGAATACCTACATGTCCTCCTTGGGGGGAATCGTGTAGTATTATGAGTAATTTCTTTCGAAGGTCTCCAGTTCTGCCAACATAAACCCGATCCACGTATCTGAGGACCCCTTGCTTGAGAGTCCAATCAGGGACAGAAGTAGGCTGAATGGCCAAAGCTGTCAATTTTTTTGTAGCCACTGAGTCAGCTGTATAACTTGCTTCAAAATCAAGGACCCAAGTTGGTGTGACAGTAGTGGCATGTAACTCACAAAATTCAGATTGAGTATCCTCGCGACGAGGCAATACATTTGCAGCCCAATTTGTCTTTCCTCTTCGAAACTGGATTACATAATCCAAACCAAGGAGTTTGGTGAGCCCTCTTTTTCGGATAGCAGTAGTGATCTTTTGATCCAAAAGATATTTATGGGGTTCGTGATCTGTTTTAATAAAAAAAAGGACCTCCTTCCAAGTAATGTCATAATTTAGCAATGGCCATTAAGATAGCCAAACATTCCCTCTCGTAGACAGGTAGGCTAGCATTTTGTGGACTAAGAGTTTTGCTTAAATAAGTAATAAGCCTTCCATTTTGAGATAAGACAACACTGATTCCTGTTGAGCTAGCATCTGTTTCCAAATAAAATGGCTTAGAAAAATCAGGAAGTACGAGTACAAGGGTGCAACACATAGCAGATTTGAGGGATTCGAAAGCATTTGTGCCTTAGGAGTCCAACTAAAGATTCCGCTTTTAGCATAGATGTCAAAGGTTTACTAATGACCCCATAATTTGTCACAAACTTGCGATAATAACCAGTGAGGCCTAAAAATCCTCATAAGGATTTTAAGTTAGTAGGTAAGGGCCAATCTTTCATAGCTTGAACCTTAGAAGTATCCGTATCTACCCCTTCAGTAGATATCACATGGCCTAAATACTCACCTTTAACTGACCAAAAAAACATTTACTCTTTCTCACAAAGAGTTGATGTTGTTGGAGCAATTGGAGAACATACTCTAGATGTCATAAGTGATCTATCCAAGTGATGTTGTAGATGAGGATATCATCAAAAAAACAAGGACAAAATTTCTCAAGGCAGTGGCAAAGAGATCATTCATAAGGGACTAAAAGGTTGTCGGGACATTTGTTAACCCTAAAGACATAATCTTGAACTCATAATGGCCTTAATGAGTTCGAAAGACAGTTTTATAAACATCCTCATGTTTAATGCGGATCTGCCAATAACCTGATCTAAGATCAATCTTGAGAAATACTTAGCCCCTTGTAGCTCATCAAGTAGATCCTCCACTATATGAATAGGAAATTTATTTTTTACAGTCATGGAGTTGAGTTGGCGATAATAAACACATAACCACCAAGAGTTATCCTTTTTCTTCACAATTAAACAAGGAGAGGCAAATGGAATTTTGCTTGTTTGGATGATGGAAGAAGCCAACATATTAGAAATTTGTTTCTCCACTTCCACTTTTTGATAGTGAGGAAAACAATATGGTTAGAGATTTACTGGTTTAGAGTTTGGTTGCAAGACAATAACATAGTTATGTGATCAAGTAGGAGGTAACCCTTGAGGTTCCGAGAAAACAGTGTGATACTTGCATAATAAATCCTCCAAATCTGGAGATATAGGAACTATAGAGTCTTCAGAAGCTAGGAAGTAAATTTCACCCAGCAACTCTGTTTCTTTAGAAGTAAGTTTCTGCAATTTGGCTCTAGAGATAACCTTGAATGGAGGTTGTTGTCTACCACGATATAATTGAATGTTCCTTCCCTCTTTAGCAAAAAATGACCATTGTATTAAAATCCATCAGAATAGGACTGAATTTTTTCATCCAATTGACACCTAATACCATGTCGGTGCCTCCCATTTGTAAAACCTGAAAGTCATGCTCGAACAAATAATCCTGCATCTTCTAACTAAGTTGTTTGCTAGTAGCCATACTGTATAATTTATCACCATTAGCTACTGTAATGGACAATGGGATAGTAGAGAGGACCTATAAGCCTTCTTTAGGCCATGCTACAGTGACAAAACTGTGAGTGCTCCCTGTATCCACTAATATGCTCAAGGGTTTGCCTTTGATGTCCCTTGAATACGCAATTTATTGTGACTAATATGGACATTAAGGGTATGAAGAGAAATTTCTAAGTCTTCTTCTGCTTCTGGAACTTACTGTTGAGGGTTATCCAGAGGGAGTGTGGTATCCTGATCGGGGGTCACTAGGTCCTCTTCCATGAGATTCAATTGCTTGGGGCGACATTGATGATCAGGAGAAAATTTATCTCCACATCGAAAACAAAGATTATTTGCCCTCCTATAATCTAATAGAGACTGTTTAGGATTCAAAGTTGGAACAGAAGCAACTTTGGAAGGAATGAGAATAGTGGTTGCCTTGCTAGGTTGAAGAGGAGTAAAAGAACTCGTAGGATTAGGTACATATCTCTGTCGTCTAGTATCTATTTCACTTGCTAGTTCATACAATTGTGCTTGTCGACTAGCATCCAAGACAGGTGTTGCCTTTTCAGGTGTAGCCGAATCTCCCCTTTCAGCCACTCTAGTGATAAGATCGATGAGGGTTCGTAGGTCCGCCTTTGTGACAATGAAGCTAATGTGTAAGCTAATGCATGAGCTTAATGTGTGATATTTGGATGTCTTGCCTTTGTGACATATAAGAATAATATTTATAGAAGAAGTATACTTTAATGTATCTTTGCGAATTTTGCAGGCAGTTTTGGGCCGAGGTATTGACCAAACCCTAGGGCCGAGGCAGCATGTTAAGGAAGCTTGGAAAACAACAAAGGAAAATGGGCGAAAATAGGTAATGAACTATGAAGCAGACCCTGATCGAACCAGCCACAAATGAGAGCTTCTACTGATGGAAGCTGAGCAGATTCAGAGTGAGACCTCTGGCGGGGCAGCAGATATCACCTGTCGAGGCGGGAAATTCCATAATACCAAAAGTCAAAGGGTGATCGATTTGAAGAGCATAAAAAGCTAGATTTTTCTAGACACTTTGAGTGGCAATCAGAGTTCGAGAAGGTGGTTTAAAGATGGAAAGAAGTTAAAGTTTGAGATTCATTCCTTTTAGGAAATAAACGCCTAAACCAACTTTGCTTGTTCTCCAAGACTGATGTTGCCCTAATTTCAGCTTATATAAAGGAGGTGCCGCTCAAGGAAAAGAGACACGGATGCGAGAGAGGAGATTTCACCCTAGACTTTAATGTTTTCTATGTTTTTCGTTATGTTCTAAATTCTCTAAGGCTTAGGTGAAGGTTGTCGAGTATTTGTGAGAAGAGATTGTACTTTGTTTTCTTGTTTTATGCAATAAAATATCGAGGTTTACTTATTTTTTGCCATTCTTTGTTCTTGTATTCAAGCTCAGGAGAAAAGTTTGTGAGAAATCTATTTACGTAATATCGGGAGTGTTAGATTCACGAAAGGAATAAGTATGGTAATTTTCTAGTCAGAAAATACTAACTCGGCCTAGGGATAAGTTAGAGTTTCAGCGGCTAAAAGAAGTGTGAGATTGGTTGATGGTTATAGTTGATTCACGCCGGGAGGTATCATCAAGGACTAGTCATCAAGAAATACTCTGACTTAGGTATAAGCGAAGTCATCAGAAGACACTTTGTCGAACCTTGGTAAAGTCCACCTAAGAGCAAGGGATTGTCGCGGCGGACGTAGCCTTTCACTGTCGAGGAAGTAAAATTGCAGTGCTGTCGAGGCAGTGTTGAGTAGTTGCATGCGACAGAAACAAGTCAATTGAATCCACAATAAAACACAACTAGATCCTGGCCATTCTCTCAATATGATTTTATTATTATTCTCTAAGTTTTAATTATTAGTCAAGTTGTTTAGTTTTAATCGGAATACCCAAATTCATCTGTGTCTTTTATTTCTTTTGCAGAGCGAGAAGAGAAAAGAAAACATATTAAGTGCACCAATCCCTGTGGAGACGATACTCGATATACTTATCACTTTTTTACTTGCGAAGTATATACTTGCACTAATTGTGCAACTCTTTCTATACGCAACAAGTTTTTGGCGTCGTTGCCGGGGATTGGCAACTAAATTTTTGTTATCTTTATTTTCTCGCTTTTAGTTACTTTTATTAAACTTAAGTTTTTATTGGTGTATGACCAGGGCAAACCCAAGTAATCTTTTGTACGAGCTAGATCCAGAGATTGAACGCATGCGTCAGAGGTTGAGAAGACAAATACGAGAAGTTATGGAAGTTAATCCGAAAGAGGAGAACTTACCCGTTGGCAATGGAGGACTTCCGCCGCCACTATTGCCCTGACAGCTCACAGTTAGGGATTTCTTAGAAGATGATTTGAATGAGTTAAATCCAGGAGTTGTCACACCAGAAATCGAAGTAGACCACTTTGAACTAAAACCTGTCATGTTTAATATGCTCAATACCATTGGAAAGTTTGGTGGGTCATTAACTGAAGATTTCAGGCAACATCTCAAATCATTCATGGAGATCTGTAATTCATTCAAAATCCAAGGAGTCCATGAGGATGTTTTGAGATTGAAATTGTTTCCCTATTCACTGAGGGATAGGGCAAAAACCTGGTTAAATAGCATTCCAGCAGGATTTATAGGATCTTAGAGTAAACTATATCGTAATTTCATTACATGTTTCAATCCTACTGATCTATATGATCGTATACGTAATGAAATTACTTCTTTTCGGCAGGCAGATGATGAACCAATGTATGAGGCATGAGAGCGATATAGGGAGCTACTAAACAAGTGTCTTTTGCATGGATTTCCATTATGGAAACAAGTGACTATGTTTTACAATGCAACCAATGCCCCAACAAGGATGATGCTAGACGCCTCTGGTAATGGGATACTTCTTGACAAACCATCGGAGGAAGTCATAGAAATTTTGAACAAACTCGCAAAGAATGACATTCAATTCCCTACATCTAGGCGAAGAGGAGTAAGACGCCAAGCTACAGTGAATGAGTTAGAGACATCCAATTCAGTGGCAGCACAATTGGCCTCTCTTACTAAGATGGTTCAGAATATGCAAATGCAAAATAATACCCATGAGGTCAAGGCAATAGATTCTTTCTGTAATTTATGTGGAGTAACCATAGCTCTTCTGAATGTATGTAGAATCAAGAAGCTAGTCTTTATGTGAGAAACTACAACCGGAACAGCAACATGATGGCCAATACATATAATCCGGCATGGAAAAGGCATCCAAATTTTTCATGGAGCAATCCTAATAATGCCTTGAATCTGACTACTCAATCCTCAGGTTTCCAGCAACCAATACAAATGCAACATCCGCTGCCACAACAGGTACAACAACCAATGTCGCAGCAGCAGATGCCACAACAGCAACCTGCAAGTTCATTGGAAAATTCTCTTAAGGCTTTTATGATGAAAACAAAATCATACATGACTGAGAATAGTAACTTTATTAAATAGATTGATGCTTTCATAAACAGAACTGAGATGAGGTTAGAAAACCAAGAGGCAACCATTAAATCACTGGAAACTCAAGTTGGGTAGTTTGCTCAAAATTTAAACACTAGACCACAAGGAAAATTACCCAACAATACTGAAGTTGCAAAGGGAATGAGTCATGAGCAATGTAAGGCAATCACCACTAGGAGTGGCCTACAACTTAAGGAGATATTAGGTAATTCGGCAGACAAAATCCCACTAGTGGAACAAGAAGAACCAGATCAAGCGGACATAGATATTGAACTAAGTGATCCTTCCATGGTAGCGAAATCGATAGTTCCACGCCATGAGGCCGAGGTAGCAAAAGTACCAATGGTACCAGGCATTAAATTCCAGACTAATGAGACACTAGAGGAAATGCGACCCCCCCCACCTTTTCCTCGGAGATTAAAAAGGTAGAAACAAGACTATCAATTTAAAAAGTTCTTAAACATCCTGAAGCAAGTCCACATTAACTTTCCATTGGTTGAGGCAATAGAACAAATTTCAAATTATGCTAAATTCTTAAAAGACATTGTGTCTAAAAGAAGAAGGCTTAATGAGTTTGAAACAGTTGCCGCAACTGAAGGATCCTGGATGCTTTACTATACCATGTGCGATAGGTAATCATTATGAAGGAAAGAACCTATGTGATCTTGGAGCAAGCATAAACATGATGCCGAAATCCGTCTTCCAAAAGCTTGGAATAGGAAGGGCAAAACCCACAAAAGTGATGCTCCAATTGGCAGATAGATCATATATGCAACTTGAAGGAAAGATCGAGGATATATTAATAAGGGTTGATAAATTTATTTTTTCAGCTGACTTTCTTGTTCTTGATTGTGAAGCAGATGACAATGCACCGATCATCTTGGGGAGACCTTTTTTAGCTACTGGACGCACTCTTATTGATGTGGAAAAAGGAGAATTAACAATGAGGGTTAACGACCAGCAAGTCAAACTCAAAGTTTTCCAGATTCTGAAAAGACATGATGATCCAGAAGAATGCTAGATGATTTACACTATAGATACAGACAGCGCAATACCCTGTCTCAACAAACACTGCGTCGGTAGTAATCTCGACAACATATCATAGCTTTGCCTCGACAATACATTTGATGATTGCTACAGCAAAGTTTTGGACAGTGTTGAAATACCAGAGATTGAGGAAGCTATCTGGACAGCACACCTTCCAGGTAAGTACTTCGAACCCTTAGATTACCCAGGTAAGGATGAAAAATTTGTAAGTAAGAAACCATTGGTTATGGAATTAAAACCTTTACCTGACAAATTAAAGTACGTTTATTTGGGAACCAACCACACAATGCCCGTAATTATTTCTTCTGAGTTGCAGCCAGAACAGGAATAAAGCTTGATAGAGATGTTGCGGTAGCATAAGAAGGAAATTGGGTGGTCAATTGATGAATTGAAGGGAATAAACCCAGTAGTTTGCATGCATAAAATCCTTTTAGAGGAAGATCATAAGCCCACTATTGAGGCCCAAAAGAGACTTAACTATGCCATGAAGGAGGTAGTACGTAAGGAAATAATCAAATGGCTTGATGCCAGAATCATCTACCCTATCTCTGATAGTGTATGGGTAAGCCCGGTACAATGTGTACCCAAGAAGGGTGACATGACTGTAATAACCAATGAGAACAATAAGCTGATCCCAACCAGGACTGTAACCGGTTGTAGGGTTTTTATGGATTACTGCAAGTTAAATAAGGCAACAAAGAAAGATCATTTCCAATACCCTTTATTGATGAAATGTTTGATAGACTTGCTAGTAAACCTTTTTACTGTTTTCTTGATGGTTACTCAGGCTATAATCAGATTGCCATAGACCTAGAAGACTAGGCAAAAAACACCTTCACTTGCCCATATGGGATTTATGCATTTAGAAGAATGTCGTTCGGCCTTTGCAATGCCCCGACAACTTTTCAAAAATACATGATGGCAATTCTTTTTTGATATGATAGAAGACTTTCAGAAGATATTCATGGACGATTTTTCAGTCTTTGAATACAACTTCACTCATTGCCTCGGCAATTTAGAAAAAGGTGTTGCAAAGATGTGAGGAATCCAATTTAGTTCTTAATTGGGAAAATGTCACTTTATGGTGAATGAAGGTATATTATTTGGCCACAAAATCTCATCACAGGGAATTGAAGTTGACAAAGCCAAGATAGATGTGATAAAGAATTTGCCTCCACCATTTTCAGTCAAAGGAGTCCGAAGTTTCTTGGGTCATGCAGGTTTTTACAGGAGGTTTATTTCTAATTTTTCTAAAATTACTAAACCTCTATGTAATTTGCTTGAACAAGATAAGAAATTTGAATTTAGCAAGGAGTGCACTGAAGCATTCGAGGTTCTCAAAGAGAATTTAATCACTGCACCAGTTGTAGTCCCACCAGATTGGGCCATGCCCTTTGGATTAATGTGTGATGCAAGTGATCATGCTGTCGGGGTAGCACTTGGCAGAGAAAAAATAATTTATTTCGTGTCATCTACTATGCTAGTAAAACTCTCAATGATGCCCAGATTAATTCTACCAACACGGAGAAGGAATTTCTAGCAGTAGTCTTTGCCTTTCACAAGTTTCGATCTTACCTTATCGGAAAAAAAGTAATTGTCTACACTGATCATTCGGCAATCAAGTACCTATTTTCAAAGAAGGATACCAAGCTTAGACTGATTAAATGGATTCTTCTTTTGTAAGAATTTGATGTAGAAATCAAGGCTAAAAGAGGTACGAAAAATCAGGTAGCCAATCATCTCACCAGATTAGAGGCTGAAGATAATAACAACCCACTAGAAGAAATACAAGATGCATTCCCAGATGAACACATCCTGCATATCACGGCAATAGCAGAAGATTCTGCCGAGATAAAGACTGCGGTAGTATATGACTGTGCCGTCGAGGCAATGGTTAAGTATATTTCGGTAACATGGATAGAAGACCTTGCCATAGTCATAGCAACTCCCTAATATGTTGATCTTGTTAATTACTTGGCTAGTGGTGTTCTGCCTTATAACCTTAACCATAATGAAAAAAGAGGTTTCAGCATAATGCAAAATAGTATTTCTGGGACGACCCTCTTTTATTCAAGCAATATGCAGATCAGGTTATAAGAAGATGTGTTCTAGAGGATGAGCAAAAAGGAAGTGCTCCAGCACTATCATGATTCACCTTGTGGAAGACATTTTGGAGGAAACAAAACAGCCTCCAAAGTGCTTTAAACAGGCCTTTATTGGCTCACACTCTTCAAAGATGCCTAACTTTATTACAAGAACTATGACCGATGCCAACGAACGGGCAATATCTCTAGACGTAATAAGATGCCATTGCAACCCATATTGGAAATAGAACTAATTGATGTTTGGGGCATAGACTTATGGGACCATTCCCATCATCTCAAGGCAATCTCTACATCCTAGTAGCAGTGGATTATGTATCAAAATGGGTCAAAGCAAATGCCACACCTCACAATGATTCCAAGACTATTCAGAATTTTCTTAAGAAAAATATATTCACCAGATTTGGAGTCCCTAGAGCGATAATTATTGATGAAGGTAAACACTTCGAAAACAAAATTATTATCGCGGCCCTAAAGAGATTAGGCGTCACACACAGAATTGCCACAGTCTACCACCCATAGACAAATGGGCAGACTGGAATATCAAACAGGGAATTAAAGCAAATCCTTGAAAAAGTGGTAAACCTATCTCGAAAGGATTGATCTCATCGTCTCGATGATGCCCTGTGGGCATATAGGAAAGCTTACAAGACCCCATTAGGAACATCTCCATACAGGCTTGTATTTGGAAAAGCATGTCATTTTCCCATGGAAATTGAGCATAAAGCCTATTGGATAGTAAAGAATTTGAACATGGTATGGGAGAAAGCTGGCCAAAAAAGACTGTTAAACCTTAATGAGATAGAAGAATTCAGAGCAGTAGCCTATGAGAATGCTAAGATCTACAAAGAAAAGACTAAACGACGGCATGACCGTAAGCTACTGCCGAGACAGTTCTTGCCGGGGCAGCAAGTCCTCCTTTTCAATTCTAGGCTCAAACTATTCCCATGCAAACTCAAGTCCAGATGGTCAGGCCTATTTGAAGTTGTTCAGACCTACCCACATGGTGCATTAACGATCAAATCAAAAAGGAACGTACATGAGTTCAAAGTGAATGACCAACGTTTGAAGCATTATTCTAGCCAACATGATATGAGGACCAAGGAGACCATCACTTTAGGAGATGCACTTGCATGTACTCCTACTATGACTTAATTCTTTTATCTTATCTTTATTTTATTATACTTTTTGGATTAGTTTTGGTTTAGATTTTTATTCTATTTTATTTTAATCTTTTTTTGTTGTTTATTTTAGGACAAGAATCAAGGATCAAGGTGAAGTCATTCATAACAGCAAAGCCGCTGCCGCGCTAGTGCACAGTGTTAGGGTCACAACAGTTCAACGGGTAGAACAGTATAACGACTAGTCTGTCGAAATTTTTTCCGTAGTAGTAAATGCCAACAGTTAAAAAAATAGCTAGTCGGGTTAAATACGGCAATCCAAGGCCGAGGCCTATATAAACACTTTCTCACTTTGAACTATTCACTCTTGCATTTTTTATTTTTCTTAGAGTTCTTTGCTTATCTCTCTCAAAGTTCTTAACAACTTTCACAAACATCTTTGCGTATTTCTCTCAGACTTCTTAAATACTCTCACAACCTATCCATGGCAACATACAACAAATTCGCACCCGCCGCTGTTGAAGAACGTTTCAACAGATCTTTCATTGCAAGACAATTATGGGAAGAACAGGGATTCCAACATTTTGATAAAGAGAACTATGGCATCGAGCATTATTTTTTTGATAAAATAAAGTATCAAGAATGACAAATCTTTTACTTGCAACCCGCCCAGGCCAATGCCACAATTGTGCGAGAATTCTAAGCGCACAGGCCAAGCAAAGATTCCCTGTATGTCCACTGCCGGGGCAGACCAGTTCGACTTGATGCCGAAACCATCAGTCTATTCTATGGCCTCTACTCTTCTCATGATGATCACTCAGTGTTCATGGAGGACATAACCAACGAGGATTACGAACTAATCAAAGACGACCTCTGCTATGACAATACCAATCGGGAAACAGGTTCCCACAGAGGTTCGATGGCAAGACAAAACTTACGGCTCGAGGCCAAGATATGGACAACATTCATAAAAAGATGACTCATCTCAACATCCCACAACAACACGGTCAACCAAAGAAGATTGGTTCTCATCCAATCCATCATCAATAAAAGAAGCATTAATATGGGAGAGCTGATATTAAGGGAAATTTACGAATACGGTAAGAAGAAAAAGGGACCTTTATATTTTCCATGTTTAATCACTGGTCTTTGTACTACCGTAGGTGTCCCAGTCGAAAATACGGATGAAATTACGGCCCCAAAGCATGGGTAGACTAGCAGTTTAGGCAACTCCACAACCATACACTGTTGATACAACTACCAAGGCCCAATACACAGTAGACATACTTGCTGCATCTCACAACAATGCCACGGTGGATCCCTACTAGGAAATACTCCAAAGGATGACAGCCATGGACCTAAGACAACAACGGTATATGGAGTACCAAAGAGATTTCAACACAATATTAGCCTAGATGATGATCAACAATTTTCCAAACTAAGGGGTGCAATTTCCAGAATTCCCTCCAAACATGTTTGTCACAGCTACGCCATACACCGAAACAACACCGGCTCAAGGAGGATCGCGGGCATTTTATGCTACTGGACCACAACAACCATTCCATGCTACTGGCCCATCTCAACCACTAGAACCCACTGTGGCATTTTCAGCCAGTCGAAGGCCATCCAAGTGGAGAGCAGTCTTCAGCATTCCATCATGCTCTCCTATAATCATGAGGAGTCTCTCGGTAGAGATAGACTCTTACATGCGACAGTACCACCCAACTGCCGGGCCAAGCACCCAGCATGCCGAGGTAGAGGCAATGAATGTTGAAGACGAGGGCGAGACAGATATAATACCCACAGAAGAAATTGTTGAAGAAGAAGGAGAAGAAGTTAACGCTCCATTGCAAAAGACAGCATCTATCAGAGTTCAACCGCCCATACAAGCCAAAGCTCATCCATCACCAACACAAGAAACAAAAACTAAACTGTCAGCAGCAAGGCCACGAAAACTGATCATGCCTAGCAGTTCTTCGGAGACTCTTTAATCTCTACACCTTTATGCTGCTTTTATCTCTTTAATTGTTCAGCTTCATGTTTTATTTCCTGCTGTGTGCTATAGTTGTAAGCATTGAGGGTAATACTCAGTTCGAGTTTGGGGGTGTAGATTCACTGCTGAGGCAGTTCATTGCCGCGGTCCTGCCATGAAATGAAGCAATTCTAAGTTTATTTTGAATTTTTTTCTTATACCAACTTACTTGAAATATTGTCCTTACTTTTGCATTAATTTACATCATTATTGCCTTAGTTTATTCTCCTGAGAAAATAGAAATCTTTCTCCTTACCGTGGTTAGGTCCTGTTTAGAAGGATTAACTTTAAGTTACTTAAGGAAGAAAAATTAGAAGCTTACTATAAGATTGACTCTATAAACACTTTTGGGACTTGTTTGATTATAGGAGTTCTTTTAATGAACTTAGGTGATAAAGACTTAGATTTTTGGAAGGTTAGCTAGATGTGTCCATTACCGGCTCTAGAAATCACTTTTCTTCATACTAGAGGTGCCAGAAATTGGCTCTAGTATGCTAAAAAAATTTCTTGATGATAAAACATAATTCTTGAGAAGCCCGAAATTGGCTCAAGTAGTTGTTGTTATAAGTAGAGAACTTTAATTCCAAGTCTATTTGTCTTGAACTTAGAGTTTGTCTAAGAAAGCCTTTAATCAACCTTATCCACAAGAACTCACACACTCACAAAATCTTATAGCTTGATTCCGGGTAAATCCTTGGGTAACCAAAAGGTTAAGATTCAGAATAGGCATAGTCATGGTGGGGAGAATAGATGGAAAAGTAAGACCGATACAGAATAAGATATGGCAATTTGATGGTTTGCATTGCTTGAGGACAAGCAATAGTTCGAGTTTGGGGGTGTGATAAGTGCTCAAAAGGCTATCACTTTTTACATCTTTCATGGACAATAATTATTTAATCTACACCTACTAGGGCTAATGCATGAGCTTAATGTGTGATATTGGGATGTCTTGCCTTTGTGACATATAAGAATAAGATTTATACAAGAAGTACACTTTAATGTATCTTAGTGAATTTTGCAGGCAGTTTTGGGCTGAGGCATTAACCAAACCCTAGGGCCGAGGAAGCGTGTTAAGGAAGCTTGGAAAACAGAAAAGGATAATGGGAAAAAATAGGGAAATGAACTATGAAGCAGACCCTAATCGAACCAGCCACAGATGGGAGCTTTTACTAATGGAAGCTGAGCAGATTCAGAGTGAGACCTCCGTCGGGGCAACAGATATCACCTGCCGAGGCGGGGAATTCCATAATACCAAAAATCAAAATGGTGATTGATTTGAAGAGCATAAAAGCTGGATTTTTCTAAACACTTTGCGTGGGAATCAGATTTCGAGAAGGTGGTGTAAAGATGGAAAGAAGTTAAAGTTTGAGATTCACTCCTTTTAGGAAATAAATGCCTAAACCAACTTTTCTTGTTCTCCAAGACTGGTGTTGCCCTAATTTCAGCCTATATAAAGTAGGCGTCGCTCAAGGAAAAGAGACACGGATGCAAGAGAGGAGAGTTCACCCTAGACTTTAGAGTTTTCTTTGTTTATCGTTATGTTCTAAATTCTCTAAGGCTTAGGTAAAGGTTATCGAGTATTTGTGAGAAGAGATTGTACTTTGTTTTTTTGTTTCATACAATAAAATATCGAGGTTTGCTTATTCTTTGTCATTCTTTATTCTTGCATTTAAGTTCGGGAGAAAAGTTTGTGTGAAATCTATTTATCTAATATCGAAAAAGTTAGATTCACGAAAGAAATAAGTACGATATTTTTCTAGTTGAAAAATACTAACTCGGCCTAGGGATAAGTTAGAGTTTCAGCGGCTAAAAGAAGTGTGAGATTGGTTGATGGTTATAGTTGATTCACGCCGGGAGGTATTATCAAGGACTAGTCATCAATAGTACTCCGACTTAGGGATAAGCGGAGTCATCAGAGGAAACTTTGGCGAACCTTGGTAAAGTCCACCTAAGAGCAAGGGATTGTTACAGCGGACGTAACCTTTCACTGTCGAGGCAGTAAAACTATAGTATTGCCGAGTGTTGAGTAGTTATATGCGATAGAAACAAGTCAATTGAATCCAAAATACAACACAACTCGATCCTGATCATTCTCTCAATCTAATTTAATTCTTATTCTCTAAGTTTTCTTTATTATTTAAGTTTTTTAGTTTAAATTGGAATACCCAAATTCATTTGTCTTTTATTTCTTTTGCAGAGCGAGAAGAGAAAAGAAAACATATTAAGTATACCAATCCCTGTGGAGACGATACTAGATATACTTATCACTTTATTACTTGCAAAGTGTATACTTGTACTAATTGCACAACTCTTTCTACACGCAACAAAACTCACGTGGAAGACCGGATGAATCCTTGCATGATCCGGCTAGTGAAGTTTATAAGCGAATGACCCGGTTCTTTCGATGATCTTGTAGGGGCTAAAGTATCGAGCTGAGAGTTTCAAGTTGTGGCGAAGAGCGAAAGATGATTGACGGTACGGCTGATGGCGAAGGTACACCCAATCCCTTATATTGAAACTTCGTTATGATCTTCGTTTATCAGCAAATTTTTCATGTGTTATTGTGTCTTAGATAGATTCTCCTTGAGTAGGTTGTTTAGTGTAGTCCTCTATGTTAATAGCTGCTGAACATGTGGACTCTATAATCTATCTGATCCAGTATTTCTTTAAGAGGGAAACCATAAAGTGCTTCGAAGGGAGTGATACCCAGAGCAGTGTAATGGTTGGTATTATACCACCATTCAGCTTGTGGTAAAAATTTAGACCAAGATGTAGGCTTTAAAGAGCATAGAATTCATAGGTATTGTTCCATACATTGATTGAGTCTCTCGGTTTGGCCATCATATTGAGGATGATAAGCAGTGGTAAAGTGGGCGGCAGTGCCCAATTGCTTAAAAAGCTCTTTTCAGAATAAGCTAGTAAAGGTTTTGTCTCAATCTGAGATTGAAACCTTAAGAGGGCCATGTAATAGATAAATCTGATCCAAATACACCTTAGCAATTTCAGTGACAGTGTAGGGATGCGAGAGAGCAATAAAGTGACCAAACTTAGTAAATTTACCAATAACAAGTATGCAATTGAATTTAGAAGAATTTTGCAAACCTTCTACGAAGTCCATTGAAATGACTTCTTAAGCATGTTGTAGAATCGGAATAGTCTGCAATAGACCAGTACTAAGGACATGCTCTCCTTTAGTGTGTAGGCAAACATCACACTGGTTGACATGAGACTTAACAACATGTTTCATCCCTGACCAATAAAAATAGAGTTTTAGTCGATAATAAGTAGCTTGAATACCTACATGTCTTTCTTGAGGGAATTGTGTAGTACTGTGAGTAATTTCTGTCGAAGGTCGTTATTGCTGCAACATAAACCCGATCCTTGTATTTGAGGAACCCTTGCTTGAAAGTCCAATCAGGGACAAAAGTAGGCTGAATGGCCAAAGCTGTCAATTTTTTTGTAGCCACTGGGTCAGCTGTATAAATTGCTTCAATATCAAGGACCCAAGTTGGTATGACAGTAGTGGCATGTAACTCACAAAATTCAGATTGAGTATCCTAGCGATGAGACAATGCATCTGCAGCCCAATTTGTCTTTCCTCTTCGAAACTGGATTACATAATCCAAACCAAGGAGTTTGGTGAGCCCCCTTTTTTGGATAGCAGTAGTGAGCTTTTGATCCAAAAGATATTTAAGGGGTTCGTGATCTGTTTTAATAAAAAAAGGACCTCCTTCCAAGTAATATCGCCATTTAGCAATGGCCATTAAGATAGCTAAATATTCCCTCTCGTAGACAGGTAGGCTAGCATTTTGTGGACTAAAAGGTTTGCTTAAATAAGCAATAGGCCTTCCATTTTGAGATAAGACAACACCGATTCCCGTTGAGCTAGCATCTGTTTCTAAATAAAATGGCTTAGAAAAATCAGGAAGTACGAGTACAAGAGTGCAAAACATAGCAAATTTGAGGGATTCGAAAGCATTTCATGCCTCATGAGTCCAACTAAAGGATTCCTTTTTTAGCATCGATGTCAAAGGTTTACTAATGGCTCCATATTTCGTCACCAACTTGGAATAATAACTAGTGAGGCGTAGAAATCCTCATAAGGATTTTAAATTAGTAGGTAAGGGCCAATCTTTCATAACTTGAACCTTAGAAGTACTGTGAGTAATTTCTTTCGAAGGTTGTTAGTGCTGCAGCATAAACCCGATCCTTGTATTTGAGGAACCCTTGCTTGAAAGTCCAATCAGGGACAAAAGTAGGTTGAATGGCCAAAGCTGTCAATTTTTTTGTAGCCACTGGTTCAGTTGTATAACTTGCTTCAATATCAAGGACCCATGTTGGTATGACAGTAGTGGCACGTAACTCACAAAATTCAGATTGAGTATCCTAGCGATGAGACAATGCATCTGCAGCCCAATTTGTCTTTCCTCTTCGAAACTGGATTACATAATCCAAACCAAGGAGTTTGGTGAGCCCCCTTTTTTGGATAGCAGTAGTGAGCTTTTGATCCAAAAGATATTTAAGGGGTTCGTGATCTGTTTTAATAAAAAAAGGACCTCCTTCCAAGTAATATCGCCATTTAGCAATGGCCATTAAGATAGCTAAATATTCCCTCTCGTAGACAGGTAGGCTAGCATTTTGTGGACTAAAAGGTTTGCTTAAATAAGCAATAGGCCTTCCATTTTGAGATAAGACAACACCGATTCCCGTTGAGCTAGCATCTGTTTCTAAATAAAATGGCTTAGAAAAATCAGGAAGTACGAGTACAAGAGTGCAAAACATAGCAAATTTGAGGGATTCGAAAGCATTTCATGCCTCATGAGTCCAACTAAAGGATTCCTTTTTTAGCATCGATGTCAAAGGTTTACTAATGGCTCCATATTTCGTCACCAACTTGGAATAATAACTAGTGAGGCGTAGAAATCCTCATAAGGATTTTAAATTAGTAGGTAAGGGCCAATCTTTCATAACTTGAACCTTAGAAGTACTGTGAGTAATTTCTTTCGAAGGTTGTTAGTGCTGCAGCATAAACCCGATCCTTGTATTTGAGGAACCCTTGCTTGAAAGTCCAATCAGGGACAAAAGTAGGTTGAATGGCCAAAGCTGTCAATTTTTTTGTAGCCATTGGGTCAGTTGTATAACTTGCTTCAATATCAAGGACCCATGTTGGTATGACAGTAGTGGCACGTAACTCACAAAATTCAGATTGAGTATCCTAGCGATGAGACAATGCATCTGCAGCCCAATTTGTCTTTCCTCTTCGAAACTGGATTACATAATCCAAACCAAGGAGTTTGGTGAGCCCCCTTTTTTGGATAGCAGTAGTGAGCTTTTGATCCAAAAGATATTTAAGGGGTTCGTGATCTGTTTTAATAAAAAAAGGACCTCCTTCCAAGTAATGTCGCCATTTAGCAATGGCCATTAAGATAGCTAAATATTCCCTCTCGTAGACAGGTAGGCTAGCATTTTGTGGACTAAAAGGTTTGCTTAAATAAGCAATAGGCCTTCCATTTTGAGATAAGACAACACCGATTCCCGTTGAGCTAGCATCTGTTTCTAAACAAAATGGCTTAGAAAAATCAGGAAGTACGAGTACAAGAGTGCAAAACATAGCAAATTTGAGGGATTCGAAAGCATTTCATGCCTCATGAGTCCAACTAAAGGATTCCTTTTTTAGCATCGATGTCAAAGGTTTACTAGTGGCTCCATAATTCGTCACCAACTTGGGATAATAATTAGTGAGGCGTAGAAATCCTCATAAGGATTTTAAATTAGTAGGTAAGGGCCAATCTTTCATAGCTTGAACCTTAGAAGTATCCGTAGCTACCCCTTCAGTAGATATCACAAGGCCTAAATACTCAACCTTTAACTGACCAAAAAAACATTTACTCTTTCTCGCAAAGAGTTAATGTTGCTGGAGCAATTGGAGAACATACTCTAGATGCCATAAGTGATTTGTCCAAGTGATGTTGTAGACGAGGATATCATCAAAAAAAACAAGGACAAACTTCCTCAAGGCAGTGGCAAAGAGATCATTCATAAGGGACTGAAAGGTTGTCGGGACATTTGTTAACCCGAAAGACATAACCTTGAACTCATAATGGCCTTGATGAGTTCGAAAGGTAGTTTTATGGACATCCTCAGGTTTAATGCGAATCTGCTAATAACCTGATCTAAGATCAATATTAGAAAAATACTTAGCCCCTTGTAGCTCATCAAGTAGATCCTCCACTATAGGAATAGAAAATTTATTTTTTACAGTCATGGAGTTGAGTTGGCGATAATCAACACATAACCGCCAAGAGCCATCCTTTTTCTTCACAATTAAACAAGGAGAGGCAAATGGAATTTGGCTTGTTTGGATGATGGAAGAAGCCAACATATCAGAAATTTGTTTTTACACTTCCACTTTTTGATAGTTAGGAAAACGATATGGTTGGAGATTTACTGGTTTGGAGTTTGGTTGCAAGACAATAGCTTAGTCATGTGATCGAGTAGGAGGTAACCCTTAAGGTTTCGAGAAAACAGTGTGATACTTGCATAATAAATCCTCCAAATCCGGAGATATAGGAGCTATAGAGTCTTCAGAAGCTAGAAAGTAAATTTCACCCAGCAACTCTGTTTCTTTAGAAGTAAGTTTCTACAATTTGACACCAGAGATAACCTTGAATGGAGGTTGTTGTCTATCACGGTATAATTGAATGTTCTTGCCTTATTTAGCAAAAAAATGATCATTGTATTAAAATCCATCAGGATAGGACTGTATTTCTTCATCCAATCGACACCTAATACCATGTCGGTGCCTCCCATTTATAAAACCCGAAAATCATGCTCGAACAAATAATCCTACATCTTCCAACTAAGCTGTTTGCTAGTAGCCACACTGTATAATTTATCACCATTAGCTACTATAATGGCCAATGGGGTAGTAGAGAGGACCTATAAGCCTTCTTTAGCCCTTGCTACAGTGATAAAACTGTGAGTGCTCCTTGTATCCACTAATATGGTCAAGGGTTTGTCTTTTATTGTCCCTTGAATACGCAATGTATTGTGATTGATATGGCCATTAAGGGCATGAAGAGAAATTTCTAAGTCTTCTTCTACTTCTGGAACTTGTTATTGAGGGTTATCCAGAGGGAGTGTGGTATCCTGATCGGGGGTCACTAGGTCCTCTGACATGAAATTCAATTGCTTGGGGCGACATTGATGATTAGGAGAAAATTTATCTCCACATCGAAAACAAAGATTATTTGCCCTCTTATAATCCAATAGAGACTGTTTAGGATTCAAAGCTGGAACATGAGCAACTTTGGAAGGAATGAGAATAGTGGTTGCCTTGCTAGGTTGAAGAGGAGTAAAAGAACTCGTAGGCTTAGGTACATATATCTATCGTCTAGTATCTATTTCACTTGCTAGTTCATACAACTGTGCTTGTCGACTAGCATCCGAGACTGTTTTAGGCTGGATGACCTTAACCTTCAATCGCATCTTTTCCTTTAAACCACTCACAAAGCTTGTGACAAATAGTGTTTAACCAAGGAGGGGTTGTGCAGTAACATAAAGGGTTTAAGCTCATCGAAATTTTGTTGAAAAACTTATTAAACTCTTCAATTGTATCATTAGTGGTTCGAGTGCAGAATCGATGATATAAGTCGGTAGTAAATTCTCTCCAGGTAGCTTTACTTTTTTGCATGATGTAACTGTTAAAGCAAGTCTCGGCTTTGCCAGATAAATACATCGTGACTAACTCTAAGTGATGCTCAGCAGGAACTTCAAAAATACTGAAATATTTTTCACGTTTATGTAACCAACCCCTGGAGTTATCACCATCAAAGAACTATAAATCCACTTTGGTTTTAAACCTGAAAGAGTTCCCTGAAGTGGACGAAACATGAGGATCTTGTGGAGGGAAGTCTTGCAAAAGAGAAATATCACCCTTATCCGACCATTGAGGGCCAAGTTTGAGTTTTTCTCGAGGAAGAGAAGGACCTTGAGGTTTAGAAGCAAATAATCCATGTTCGTTAAGCTTCATTGTATAGCGTTCTTTATCATCTATGACAGTCAACTGAACAGGATGTTTGCCTTCGTGTTGTTCTGTTATAGGAGCAGTGAAAGGTGCTTCCTTTTCAGGTGTGACCGAATCTCCCCTTTCAGCCAATCTGGTGACAAGATCGATGAGGGTTCGTAGGTCCGTCTGGGTCGACTCCTTGGAGGATTCAAAGCTCTCTAACTGAGTTTCGAGATTTGTGTGACTGGTTTTCATATCATCCAACTATTTCTGGATTATAGTGAGGTCGATTGGATCACCCATTTGTTGATTTTTCTTTGCTTTTCCCAGTGTGAATGTGGATCGGGACTGAATCTGATACCAATTATAATATATGAATGTTTTAGAAGAAAGGGTTTAGAAGGTTGAAGAAGATATAATATAAGAAAAGAAATATTTCATTGATAAAACTTCAATTCATGCTTGCTACATCTCACGATACTGTTGAAATAGGTACACCAAGTAGTTATTTTTTAACAGGTGTCATCTAAGGACTGGTACACATGGCATCAACCTTACATCATTAAAACAGAAAATAAGATGACTCATAATTGAATAAATCGGTTGTCCTGGTTCAATGGTCCAGTCCATCCTCTTTCACTCGGTCCGGTTCAACTTCTCTCCTTTCCCCGAACGGTGCCGTTTCCTTTGTCGAGTAATAATTCAGCTTTTTCCCAAATTTCATCTGATTAATCCCTAATTCCTCTTTCGATTTCCCCCCTTTCTTCTCCTTCACAGCTTCAACCATGACAGAACAGTGGATGAGAAGCTGGAGAAGCCTTTTTTGTCCCATGTGAATAAAGGTTTAACATTTTTTTCTCTTTTTAGTAATAATTATAAGATTTCTTTTTCATACGCACATAGTGAATTTTTAAAAATATATTAAATTAAAATATTATAATTTATGTTTTCAATATATTATAAATAATAAGAATAAAAGGTAAAGAACTATGTCTTAATTAGTTAGTTAAAAGAATTCATATTACGAAAAATTATATCATGGGTAAGTCTCATTACGTCATCCATGAGATCAAACATTAAAAATTATCAATAATTTCATATCATCATTTTTTTCATGTCATATATTTTTTAAAGTAAATTTTCACTTATATTTACTATTAATTCATTTTAAAAACAGTTTTTCTATGTGAAGATTCACCTTGAAAAATATATGAAATGAAAAACATATGATATAAATAACTTTTAGTGTTTGAAAATATGATATAGACACGTAGTGAGACTTACCCATAATATAATTTCCTCCGTATGAAGCAAAATAAGAAAAGTCAAAATCAGGAATAGACATGTGGAAAGCCATGTATGCAAAGCTGTTCCTGAGATTTTAGTGTACTTAGGGAAAACATAAAAATATAGGCCTCTAATAATAAGTATTAGAAAAAATAGTTTTCTAATAAGAAGTATTAATAAAATTAAATTAAGTATATACCGATTAACAAATATTAGAAAAAAATTAAGCCCCTAATAACAAATACTGATAAAAATTAATCATTAATAATAAATATTGTAAAAAATCTAACCTCTAATAACAAATATTGAAAAACTATGGTACTAATAATTATTATTGAAAAATAGACCTCTTATGTAAGTATTAGGAAAAATTAGACCCTAATAAAAAATATATTAAAAAATAGATATCTCATAATAAATATCAAAATATAAATCTTAAAATTAGACACCTAATAACAAATATTAGAAAGAATCGTGACTTTAATAACAAATAACGAAAATAAATAAATTTTAATAGTATATATTAATAAATATTAAAAAAATATTTTTTTAGAGTAGACCCCCTAATAATAAGTTTAGTAAAAGATAGGTTCCTAACAACAAATATCGTAAAAAATTAAGATTTAGAAATCATGATAAAAAATATTGGAAAATAAATTTTAAAAGTAGACCTTATATAAATATTAAAAAAATTAGAACATAATAACAAATACTAAAAAATAAACTTATGTAATAATAAATATTAAAAAATAATAATTAATTTGTAATAATAAATATTAAAAATTAAATTTTAAAAATAAATATTAAAAAAATAAAATTAAATATATTTAATAAAATATTAAAATTGGGGGTCTAAATAGGGGTAGACCCTGAGTCGTCGCCCTTATGGCCCATACTCAGGATGGCTCTGCATATATGCACATTTATACTAACTATTGACACTAAAATATTAGTGGTTCATCAAACTTTCTAAACTAAAATATTCAATCTTTTAATATACTGATATGAATATAAGATAGTATCTGTATATATTTTTAATTCTGTAATTATATATATAGTGTTCGAATTAAATGACTTAGATAAAATATATTATCTTTTATTACTAAATCACTATACGGATTCAAAAATATTCACATTTTAGATTTTTAAATGTAAGTAAAATCTAAACCTAAATATTGTGACATATCACAAAAACAATTATAAAATTAATATAATAATACAAGATTAATTCTACTGAAAATTTATTTAATGAATGTCAACGCTCACTGGGAACGTATCTGGGGACGTATCCGGTCATTTCTGGATAAAGAAATCGGGTAAAAGAACTATGGGTTCTTTTTCCTTTATTTCCATGTTTTTCACTGTTTTTCTGTTTCTCTATCTTCCATCATTCACTCGTCGGTTTTCTAGCTCAACAGGTTCCCAAAGACGATTTATCCCCGAACACGGTCCTGCACTCCCTGCTTAAAGTAAATCTGACAATTTGAAAGAAAAAAAAAAGAGTATGAAAAGAAAGGAGGGAAAAGAAAGGAGAAGAAGAAGGCGTGTCAGAGTTTAATTTTTATTATTGAATATATTTCAAAGTAGGGTTTGAATTATTTAGAGTTTTTAAAAGTGCTATAAATTTTGTTTCACATTAAATTTTATCCTTAAATACTTTAATTAAACCCCAAACTAGTAATTTTACTCAATTTGATCCTTAAACTTTATATATAAAAGTTTTAAACTTATTAAATATGATGAATAAATATTTTAATTATTACTAGTTAAATAATATTCTTAGAAAATTTATAAATAAATATATAAACAATTATATTTTTAATTTATTAAGAAATTTAATATTTTTTATGATTATATATATGAATTTTATTACTTTATTTTTTATGAAAAAATTATATTATTCATGAATGTGTATTTGTTATTTTATGTAATTATGAGTATTTTATTAAAAATATTATTATTTTTTATTTCAATCTTTTATTAATCTTTTGTTCTTTTATTATTATATAATATTATTATTTTATATTTGTCGTACCCATACCTTGTAGTTTTAAGATTTTTTGTTTTTCGTCCCCGTCCCTGTTTACATATCCGTCCCTTTATCCATATCAGTGCAACATAGGTTATTAATGTGGTCAGGAAAACACACCTTGATCTCGATTTCGGATCTTTGTGAAATTCACCTTAGTCTATGGTAGAGAAGAAGTTATTGTTGAAGATGTCGATGAGGTTGAAGAGAACGAGGAGGAAACAGATAGTGGAAGTGAAAATGAGCAGGAAGTAAAAGATCTACAAGTAGGCGTACAAACTGCTGAACAAGTTGAAGTCGATACGAAAGAGATGGCGGATGTTAATAGCGAAGCTAAAGAAGAAACACCGGCTTTTACTATTTATGTAAACCGAAGGCCAACAACAACCAATTCATGGAAATTGTGATGCAGTGAACGGAGTATCGGTAATGTTAGAGGCTAACCGAGTTCAGTACTCATCAGCCTTGAATGAGCTTACAGGTTGAAACTTGCATCATTCTGTTCTTTTTCACTTGCATAAACTGGTAGTAGAATTTTACTTGCATAACAATCTATCATTGTACTCGAATTATTTATGATGTGTACCGAAGATGGCAATGATAGAGGATTCGGCATGAAAGTCTATACATCGCTTTAGTACTTTTTTTGACTCAGCATATTCAATTGAAATAGTTGTTCTTCACAGCAATGAAAATGTTGAATCCAATGGTTTTGTTGCGCTCAGCTTCATCGCGCTCATCCTCATCAAGATTCTTATTCAATTCTTTGAGTTCAAGAGAGGCAGGTTACGATAGCAACAGTGACTTCTCGGAGAAATCCTGCATGTTTCATGGTAGCCACTAATCAACACTGAATAGATTGTATGCCTGGGAGAAAAAGACTTACGAGGAAGTAAAGGTATGCTTAAGGGTTTAGTTATTAAAATCATATTCTTAAACTGATTGCTTACCTTTCTGAGTAGTCCAGAGAGAAGGTTTGAATTGCTTATGAGAAGAAATGTAGGCAGCTTAGGAACCAAGATGTGAAGGGAGATGACTCATTTACAGTGGATAAAACAAGGGCATCAATTAGAGATCTGCATACCCAGTTAAAGGTTTCGCTACATTCGGTAGAAGCTATTTCGAAGAGAAACTCTAAGGGATGAGGAATTGCAGACTCAACTTCTGGAATTGATACAAGGGTATGTCAATTCTCACATTTTTTTATTTCTTCACTGTTAGGCAAACCTTCCATGTTTAACCACACTGACAGTGACCACCATAGCCAACTAGTGTGTGTATGAATGCATGTATTCATGTATGTGTGTATTATATCTGAATCATCATAAGCTTATATATTGTCTAAAAAATATGCTTCATTGGCACCATACGCACTTGTTTTTGTGTCTGTTTCAGCAGGCATAAATGGTCAACACACATGCTCAATGACTAATTTGAATCTAACATATCAAGTTGTAAACTACAGGTTAGCCAGGATGTGGAAAGTGATGGCTGAGTGTGTTGAGTGACTGGTGGTGGTCGGCCAGTGCTCGAGAGATGGAAGAAGAAAATAGAAGGGAGGAAGGAAAAGGCAGTAAGCCTTGTATATCACGTGTATTATTCATATCTAAAAGCTGTTTATTTATACACATGGTATAACCTACTTAACTGACTAACAATCTACTAACAGAATCTTGAACCCTCTTAACACCGCCCTCAAGTTGGTGGGTGATAAACATCTTTCATCCCCAACTTGTTGACAAGGTGTTCATGCTGTGTTATTCCCAAGCTTTTTGTCATGATGTCTGCCTGCTGGTCTTTGGTTGAAATATGTTGTGCTCGAACTATACCCTTTTGAATCTTCTCTCGCACGAAATGGCAGTCAATCTCAATGTAATAACCCGATTTTTAAGAGTCAAAATCCCCAAAATTAAGTCAAAATCCCTAATTGGAACCCTAATATTTGGGGATTAAAAATTCTGAAAATTAAGGATTAAATTGAGAATTTTGAAAACTTAAGGGCCAATTTGAAAGAATTCAAAAGTTGTGAACCCTTCCCAAGTAATTAGACCATTTTTTTTGATGATGAACGTTTTCTTCTCCCTGAATCTGAAACTGATTATTGTTTTAATTAGAGAAATTAATTCTCTTTTAATTCCTTAATTAAAATTCGAATTTTAATCTGAGTATCGTTTTGGAAATCCTCATTGTTCTACCGATTGTTTTGTCTTGGGTTGTCTTCCTCATTCTCCATTCAAGCTTCACATTCGATTAAGGTAAGATTTCAATCCATTTTTCGTTTTTGTTCGGATTAAATGTACGTTGAAATGATCCTGTTAATGGTTAAGTGTCGATTCTGAGTTTAGGGGATGAGTATTTGGTTCGAATAGAACAAAGAAGAACAGAGGGGGGAAGTGTTGTATTCGGTTGATTCAAATCCTATATTAAAGGTGTTTTTGATTCGGTTTAGTACGGGAATATATTTAGGAATTGATTTAGAAGTGTTTTGAATCGAAAATGAATCGAATCGGGTGAAAATGGGGGTGATTTTAAGCGTTTTTAGGGTGTTTGGCTCGAAGGAAAATTCTGGAAATTTTCCAGATTTTCCCGGAAAATCTGGAACTTCCAAATTTTCTGGGAAATTCCCAGATTTTCCTGGGAACCAAACAGGGAGTAAAAACCAGGTGAAAACCGGCCCAGACTGATCCAGAACCGGCCCAGGAGAACCCGACCCAGACCGAACCGGACGGTCCAGCCGACCGGCCCCAGCCCAGACCCGACCCGACTGCCCAACCCGACCCGACAACCCGACCTGACCCGATCTCCGACCCGTTTCCTGACCCGACTGACGTCATCGCTGACGTCACTGCTGACATCATCGCTGACGTCACTGCTGACATTATCTGCTGACGTCATCTGCTGATGTCAGCGTTGACTGATGACGTCACTACTGACGTCAGCGTTGACCAGTGCTGACGTCAACAGTTGACTTTTTTTGACACGGGCCCACTTTATGTTTTTCGACGTCCTGAATCCAATGACATTGTCCGTTTTTCGAAATTCAAACCCGAAGTGTCGATTTTGGGGGTTTTAAGTTCGATAGGTTATTTGGAAAATTTCTGTAAAAGTTTCTGAACACGTTTCTGTTTGCTTCAGGTGACGAGGATTCCGACCCCGAGCAGTTACCTCCTCCTCCTCCTGTACGAGGTCCGATACATCCGCATTCGGGACCTTCACGTGAGTAACAGTTAAATTCTGTTTAGTTATTTTTTGGTATTGTGGCATAGTAGAAAGTCTAACATAATTCTGTAAATTGTAGACTCTACTCCTGCTCAGCCCGATGGTAGAGCCGAATCTAGTAGACGTCAGGGTCGTCGTTGAGTCTTCTGATACAGGTGTGTTCTCTCCCGTTCAGCCTGTAAATTCTGTTGTTCTGTATATTCGATTCTGTTATCCGTATGATCATGCATCATTCTATTATATCATATCTGATTCTGATTTCTGTCATGCTTGCCTCCTGTTAGAATATAAGGCATGCATTCTGATTCTGTATCTGTATTTATCATGGCATCTGGGATATTATTTGTGTACGGGGAAGTTAGTGATTTTATCACTTCTGTTCAGTGACTCCACCTTCGGGTCGAGATACCACTTCTGTTGGTGTGATGGTGTTAGAGTGGTCTGGGGACCAACTCTTCTGAGATGTTCGGAGATAGGTGCATATCATGCATACTCTGTCTGTTCTGCATTTCTGTTCTGTTATTCCGTTATCTGTTCTAGAGACACACTAGGCTCCCCAGCTTACACTCTCTCAGGTTCTTGTTTCAGATCTCAGATCTAGGCTCGGTACGGTACTTGGAGGTTCCTGTTCCAGTATCTGATTTATAGTATGTAATCATTTTTGAATTCCGGATTATTTATAGTATTTGAATAATATTTCTGTAATTAAATGTTTATCGGTTTTTGTTATATTTACTGTTTATAAATTATGGGTTGAACTTTATTTTGTAAATGTTTAATTTTATTATCATTTTAAATTATTATTTATTCAATAATTTATTTGAATATTTTATATTTATTTTTTTAAAACCCTAACGTGAGAAACAAGTTTTCAAGCCGTAAACCCTAACTTGTAATCTAAGAAATTAGGTTACTTTTAGGGGTTATACTCAATATGCTTAGTCCTCTCGTGAAAGACTGGATTATTTGCTATCTGTAAGGCTGCCTGACTATCACAGAATAACAGCGCTGGTTCCCCATGTTCAATTCCAAGCTCTTCAATTAAGCCTTTTAGCCAAACCAACTCAACCACAGTGCTGGCCATGCATCTGTACTCAGCTTCTGTTGAAGAACGTGGCACCATATTTTGCTTCTTAGACTTCCAACAAACCAAGCATTCCCCTAACTTGATACAATATCCAGTAATAAATTTTTGAGTCATAGGACAACTAGTCCAATCTGAATCACAAAATGCTTTATGTAATACCCCAAAATCTTCCCCAAATTAAATCCAAAATCCCTAATTCAAAACCCTAGATTTTGGGGATTTAGGAATCTGAAAATAGTGACCTTTTTGTAATTTCTGAAAGTTGAGGGGTTCTTTTAGAGCGCTTTAAAAACTTTGGGCCCTTATCTTGCAATTTAACCTTTTTCCTTTGAGAATCAATTTTGACCCCCATCTCCCGCTTTGGTTTCGTCTCGGAGATTTTATTTTCTCCATTGAATTTTATTAATCTTCGGATTAATGGCATTTTTATCTAAGAATTCCTAACCGATAAGTATCTTTCGTCCTCTATGATCCTTGCTTTGTATCGGTTTGGTGTCTGGGTTTGGTGGCTCTTTTGTGTCTTCCATTTCGTTTTGGTTGGGTAAGGTTGGAAAGCATTCTTTTTTTTCCTCCTTGTTCCTCTATGTTTTATTTTATTTTGTTCGGTTCTTATCTGATAAGAGTGAGTCTTGGGTAGTTGTTTCTTGCTTCGAATGAGGGAAAATGTGTGAAGAGTTTAGTTTTCTATAAGGGTTCAGAAGCATTTGGGAGAGGGGTTTTAGATTTGTTTTTAAGGGAGTGTTGTTGTTGTTGATTTTGAGTGTGTTTCGTGTTGTGTTTGGGATGTTGAAGGGATTGTTTAATCAAGTTTAGGATCGAATCATAGGGGGGTTTGTGTCAAGAAAATTGAAGAATTAAGCCTGGGAAAAATCTGGATTTTTTCAGATTTTCCTAGAAAATCTAGAAATTCCATATTTTCTCGGGAAAATTCTGGAACCCGATCTGACCGACCCGTTGATGTCATCCGTTGACGTCAGCGTTGACCAGTGCTGACGTTAGTAATTGACCAGTGCTGACGTTAGTAGTTGACCAGTGCTCATGAGACCCACATCTAATACAATATCTGCTCAACAATCTACACTCTCCATTATGCTTCTTGTTACAGAAAGAACACACTGAAATAGGTCGTGGAGCCATAGGTTTACGCACTCTACGGGTCGGAACTGATATAACAAAAGGTCTTACATTCTGATGACTCTGAGAAACATACTCTTCTCTGGGTCTTTTTCCTGTTGAACTAATTAAACTTGGCTGAACTGATTTATCTGGAGCTCTTTCGATTGGACTAACATTCTGAAGTTCTGATTCCCTCATACGAGCCTCTATCCTCTTGGCAGTCTTAGCTCGCCTAACGAGCTCACTAAACACCTGATCACAGTGTGTGGCAACCTCTCTCTGGAGTGATAACCGAAGTCCATTTAAAAACCATTCACATCTATCTTTCTCAGTCGCAACCAAACCAGTGACATACTTAGATAATCTCAGAAACTCTATCTCAAAGTCATTCACTAACATATCATTTTGTTTTAAGTTCATAAAGTCATCCCGACATTTTGCTAAAAACGCATCTCTCACATATCTGTCTTGAAATGTCTGTCGGAAAAACTCCCATGTGATCTGACTAGAAGAAACTAAATCTACTACAGATTCCCACCAATTCTGTGCTTCACCATCGAGCAAAGAAACAACAGCTCTTAACATCTGATCTACAGGATAATCCATCTCCACAAATAACCTTTGTAACTTTTTCAACCAATACTCAGCATCAGTAGGGTGTGTACCAGTTTTACCCTTAAACAATTTCATTCCCGCAGATATAAACTCGGTAGATACAGGTTTCCTTGAACTCTCGGACTGACGGAGGTATCGCAACAACTCACGATTCACCGTGACACTATCCAACTGAACTGTCTCATCAACCTCAACACTGCGAGGATCAATATTATGAGTCTGAGGTCTTCTACCAGATTCATGTTCATTCGCAGATATCTCATTCAGATGTCTTGTCTGTCCAACAGAAGGTGGGCGATCAAAACTAGAAGTGGTAACATTGCCTCTGCCACGACCACGATCACTCTTAAAATCAAAACTCCTACACGGTGGCATAACTAACTATCTACAGAAGATAAAGATCTAGAGTTAGAACCGGTATTAGAGTCTCGCATTTAAAACAATTATATATTTCGGTAAACTCAACTGAAATCATCATATATCATTCTGAAATTTTCAATTTTCCAAAAATATTTCAGATGCATTTAGAAGTCAAAAATATTTGAAAATTGGTGTGATGAGCCACATAGGCCGAGGGTTGAATCGGGCTCTGATACCACTAAATGTAACCCCCAATTCTGACCTAATTTCTTAGATCAAAACTTAGGAGTCAAGTTACGAAAACTTTCCCCTCAAATAAGTATTTTAGGTTAAATAATTTTAAAATTAGAGTTACTTTAACAAATTGGGAAAACAGATTAGGGATTTCACTATACCAAATCAATTGCTTAAAACAATGTCTCAATAACATTTATAATATCCGAAAACAGATTTAGAAAAACATTTATTTAATAAGTTTAGAAAGTATAAAACGTTTCATAACAGATAAAAACATTAAAACTGAAATAATTACAGGATCATACTGAATAATAATATATTTGAATAATGTGCGAGATGCTCCAAGTACCGGTTCGCCTAAACTGGTCTGAGAATCTAAAAAGCAGACTAAAGGGAAGTAAGGTAAAGAGCTTAGTGTGTCTCTAAAGTGCAAACAGTCACAAACAAAACATATTTTATATTTCTGAAAAGTTTCTGAAAATATTTCTGAGTTTAAAAAAACTGAAGCATGATATGCTATGATGACGGATGCATGATAGAAAATCAGAGGGTCCGATATCAAAAATTATACAGAGTGGAGGATTATCCTCGCTAGAGTGGAGGTTTCCCTCGCCAGAGTAGAGGTTTCTCTCACATTACTGATATTAAATCCAGAAAATATTTTTGATGTTAGAACATGATATGATTTGCAAAATCATAAATCAGAACTCTTTCGAGTTGCAATGTTTTAGAAAATCAGAAGCTTGGTTTGAAAACATGATGCATATGCCATGCATGATGATACCATGTATAAATAAATAATAGTCTCAATATCAAATCAAGCAGTGTACTGATAATGTTTCAGAGATGCACAGAATATATTAAAATATAATATAAGCACAGAAACATGTAGCACAGAAAGAGACACACCTTAAGCAACTGAAGCTCTAGCTCTGAGATGGAAGCGTCTCACGTTTCGGTCTAGCTGAAATAGGACCTATGAAGTAACAAAATTATATTACTATTTATTGCTAATTCTAAGCCACCAACTATGACAAACTCAGATTCAAAGCTTACTCACGTGACGGTCTTAAAGAACGTGCCCGATCGGTATGAACAACAGGAGGTACACCAGAGGCTTCAGGAACGTTGACACCTAAACGAAAGAAGATTTTGAATTAGATTCCTCAAAACACCCTTTCTAGACTCTAAGAACAAATCAGATGAAAAACGCTTAAAACAAGACTTTCAGGTTTGAATTTGACAAAACAGACAGCGGATTCGAACTAAGAACGTCGAAAAAAGTCAAGGGGAAGGTTGTCTGAAAAAGTCAACTTTTGGTCAAAAGTCAAAGTCAAGTGGTCAAAGTCAACTTTGACTTGATTGGTCAAAAGTCAACTCTAGTCAACTTAGAAGTCAAAGTCAAACAGTCCAAGGTCCACGGTCAAGGTCAAACTCGGGTCGAGTCAACTTGCTCAAACGGGTCGATACCGGTTCGGGTCAACATTCCAAAAAAAACTCATAGTCCACTTACATTTTGGGTTTGGGTCTACCACAAATGGGCTTATATAAAACATACTCTCAAACTCTAGCCCACTTCTCACTACAACCCCCACACTCACACATTCACTTATCATCAAAACCCACAACCCATACACCTACAATAAGCCCAAGCCCAACTATTACCAAAACTCATAACTCAGATTAAGGTTTTCAAACTTTAAGACGGTGACAGCAAGGACCACTCGCCGGCAGCAACACCGACGAAATTTCTGGTGATAAAATCGGTGATCACGCAACTCGATACCTCAATGTCGCACACCTCCACAACAATCCAGAACTATACACCACTCAACAACAACAATAAAACCAAACAACTCTCTTAAACGAAAGATACTAAACATGAAACAAGAACTTACCCAAAACAAAGCAAAACAATGTTGACAACAACGACAAGACAAGGTTGACAGTGATGAGGATGCAAGAACTGTAATGGCACGACAAAGAAGAACCCCTTTGGTTCGTTCTTTCTCTCTTACAAAAGGTGATAAAAGGATTTACCCACCAGTCAAGGAGGTTACCGATATAAGAGCCCAGTACTGATCTTGTAAAGGTGGTTAACAATAAAGGAACCAAGCCAAAAATCAGAAACCAAAAGAAAAAGGAGAAGGTGATGAGACAGAGAGGGAAACAAGAGACAACAAGGTTGGTGAACGGCGCTTCTTGACTCAAAATAGAAAACAATTCTGATTTTTAGGTTTACAAAACCAAATAATGGTTAAAATACACATAAGGTCCCTTACCTTATTTAAGTTTAACAAAAATAGGCTCATAAATATACCTTTTTACAAAAAGGCCACCAAATTTTAGAAATTGAGGTGTTATAGTTTTACACCTGCTCGATATAGTGGTAGAGCTGAGTCTAATAGGCATCATTCTAGGCGTTGACCTTCTGCTCCAGGTGTGTTCTCTTCTGTTAAAATCTGTATTTTAGTGTCTGCCATTTCTGTTAAACTCTATATGATCATACATCATTCTATAATTATATTTATTTTTGAGTCTGTAATTACCATGTATGTCTCATGTTAGATATTAAGGCATGCACTCTGATTTTGTATCTACATTTATCATTGCATCTAGTTAGATTATATGTGTACGGGGAAGTTAGTGATTTATCACTTATGTCTAGTGGTTCTGTAATATACCACTTCTGTTCAGTGGCTCCACCTGCAGGTCAAGTTTCTACTTCTGTTTGGTGTGATAGAGTTAGAGTGGTTCTGGGGAACCTACTCTTCTGATGGTGTTCGATGTTGGGTGCATTCATGCATACATTATATCATATGCCCTGCTCTGTTATCTGATTCTGTTTATCTGCACTCTAGAGACACACTAGGCTCCCTAGCTTACACCCTCTTAGTTTCCTGTTTCAGATCACAGATCTAGACTCCATACGGTACTTGGAGGATCCCATTTTCAGATATATTACGTATATTTTTAGTATTCAGATTTTTAATATGATTTTAGGAACTATGTTTAATTCCAGACATTTTTATTATTATTTTGTAATAAACTTTGGACTTTGGATTTATTTGATAATTTCTGGGTTGAACTCAGTTTGTTTAAATGTTAAATTTTCAGTATTCTAAATTATTAATTATTTAATAATTTATCTGAATAATATATTTAATTTTATAAAACCCCTAACTTACGAAACAAGTTTTCATATTGTAAACTCTAACTTGTAATCTAAGAAATTAAGTTAATTTTAGGGGTTACACTTTAAGTTTAGGCTTTGAGCTAGCTAGAAAGTAGATTCCTTGTGTTGGATTCTTCCTTACATACCTAACAATACGCAAAGCTGCCTCATCATGAACCTTTTTTAGATTGTCCATGAATTGACTCAAACACTAAACTGCAAACATAATATTTGTCCGAGTATTTGTCAGATAGAGTGATCTTCCTACCAACCTCTGATATAATGCAACATCTTCCATTGGTTCCCCTTTCACACAATTGTCAATTTGATTATCAAACTCAATTGAAGTTTGATGAGTATTTTGCTCCATTGGTGTTGAAACACTCCTAGCACCTCCTAGACCTGAATCAACTATTAGTTCCAGGGCATATTTCCTTTGATGCAATACAATGTCCTCCTCAAATCGTTCCACCTCAATTCCCAGAAAATACTTTAGTCGACCAAGGTCCTTCATCTTGAAATTCTGGTGCAAAATATCTTAGCTCAACAACTAATTCCTTGTCATTTCCAGTGATTAAACAAATTGTCTACATAGATGAGTAGCAACATTATCCTCCCGTCTTTGAACTTGGTAAAAAGTGAATAATAATGCAAGCTCTGTGTGTACTCATTTGCTGTGAGTGCTTCAGTCAACTTAAGATTCCATTGCCGTGAAGCTTGCTTTAAGTCATACAAAGACTTGAGCAGCCTGCAAACCCGAGATCTAGACTCCCCCTGGCTGCGAAACCTTTGAGGTAGGTTCATATACACTTCTTCATGAAGGTCACCTTGAAGAAAGCATTAAAAACATCCATCTGAAATAATGGCCAATGAAACATAGCTGTTAATGAGATCACAGTTTGAACTGTAACTTGCTTGGCCACTGGTGAGAAGGTTTCATGAAAATCCACTCCTTCTCTTTGGTTATACCCTTTGGCAACCAATCTGGCTTTGAACCTTTCAATCGCACCATCTGAATTATACTTGTACACCCATTTACATCCAATTGGAGTCTTTTCGGGTGGTAGGTCAACAACCTCTCAAGTATCATTGGCTTCAAGTGCTTGAACTTTTTGCTGCATGGCTTCTACCCACCTTTTATCCATGATTGCCATTTGATAATTTTGAGGTTTAATAATAGAAGAAAGAGATAAAGCAAAGGCATGAATGGAGGAAGGTAAATGGGAATAAGAAACAACATTAGAGATAGGTTGAGTACCTGCGTTTAGTGTAGATAAAGAAGGATTGAAAGAACAAATGAAGTCAGCCAACCAGGAAGGTGGTTTGGAAACATGAGATAACTTTCGAACATGAGGGGGTGGAGGTGGAGGTGGAGGTTGTGGTTAAGGTGAAGGTGACTGTGGATGTAGCGATGGAGAGTAAAGTTGTTGTGGTAAACTGGACTGAAACTGATGGTCAAGAATAAAGGACTGAGAAGGAACAAGATCAGGTGTAGACTGACGTGAATCATGTGTCTATTCTGGTGTAAATGACGGTTGAGATGATTGGGATGGGCTTGCTGGTTGTTGTAAAGGACTAAATTCTGGTGTAAAGGAATCATTGGAAGGTTCAGGTTCTAATATAATAGGAATGTGCATAAACTCATGATCAAGAGTAGGGACGTTAGAAGGAAACAATGGTTGGTTGGTTGATGGATCTCGAAATGAAAAAATCATCTCATGAAACGCTACATCTCGACTAACAAAAAACTTTTATGATACAATGTTAAGTAGCAAATATCCTTTTTGTACACTAGAGTAACCCATAAAAACTAAAGAATTGCCTTGAAACCAAATTTGTCATGAATGTTAAGAGCATTTGCATAACAAAGGCAACCAAAACTCTTAGATGAGACAAGTCTGGTACTTTCTTATGAAGGATCTCAAAAGGGGACTTCCATCCTAGAACAACAGTAGGTAGGCGATTGAGTATGTAGCATGCTGCCAAGATACACTCCCCCAAAATTTTAAGAAAATAAAGGCTTGAAACTTGAGTGCTCGTGCTATGTTAAGAAGGTACTTATGTTTACTTTCAGCCACTCCATTCTGTTGAGGAGTGTGAACACAGGAACTCTGGTGGACTATTCCTTGAAAAGAAAATAATTCTTGACCTTCAGAATTAAAAAATTATGTACCATTATCACTCCTAATGGTTTTGACTCGTTTGGTAAACTGATTTTGAACCAAGAGTATAAACTGTTTTAAACCCATCATTGCATCACTTTTGAGTCGGAGAAGATAGATTCAAGTCATACGTGAATGGTCATCAACAATTGTCAGGAAATATCTATATTCACTATGTGTGGTCACATGATATGCCCCCTAGAGATCAACATGAATAAGGGAAAAAATATCTGACTCTCGAGTAGTGCTCACAGAAAATGACAATCGTGATTGTTTGACAAGAGGACATATACCACATTGTTTTACATGATTATGTCACTAGAAAAAACATACAATCGTTTCATTTTATTCATAGTACTTAAAGAAGTGTGTCATATGCGAGCATGCCACAATATACTAGAATTAGTTTTGTTTTGAGCAAGTTTTGCAGACATACATGGTTTCATGTTACAAGGCATACAAGATTTACAAGTTTGAGACTCAGATTTTGGTATTTGGAGTGTATACAAACTTTCTTTGACCTTACCAATGCCCTTCATCACTCCACGGCAAAGGTCTTGTAACAGACAGAAATAGGGGTAAAAAAGAAAACAATTGAGTTCTTTGGCAAGTTGAGAAATTGACAGAAGATTATATCAAAAATCTGGTATGTATATGACTTTAGATAAGACTTGTGAAGAAGAAAGTTTATATGATCCAATGTGAGTGATGGGTGATGTCTTACCATTTGACAACTGAACAAAGGGGGAAGAATCACATTCAGCAATAGAGTTCAAAAAATTTAAGTCAAAGGTCATGTGGTTAGTAGCTCCTGTATCAAGAATTCAGTTATGAGAAGTCTCAAGATCGATGTATGCCATATGTGTAAATGCTTGTATTTCAGAATCTTTTTCCAGCAATTTCAAGATTTGATGATACTGTTCTAGTGTGAAAGTTGGCCCTGAAACAACGTTGGAAGAAGAACTAGGTGTAGCTCTTGTGATTGTTGTACTTTCTTGATCTACAACAGAGATATTATTGGCAGGAGGTCTTTTCTTGGTGAACTTGAAGTCTGCTGGATAACCTATCAACCTATAACAAGATTCTTTCTTGTGACCCTTAACATGACAGTTGTCACAAAATCTATTAAATTTTTTTTCCCTTTGATAGCTTAGCCCGGGACTGGAATATAAAACTGTTGGTAAGCTTTGAACACTGGTTGCATTCTGACGTTCCCCTCTTCTTGAATAAGCATTGAATATGCTTTGTTTACTGATGGTAAAGGTGCCATAAGCAGTATTTGACTTTGCACCACCGAGTAAGATTTATTCAGCCCCATGAGGAATTGGAACAATCTTTGTCTCTTCAGGTTTTCATTGTTTGTCATTGTTGCCTCACATTCACATATCGCAAATGGTGCTATCGAGTCATATTCATCCTATAAAAGACGTAATTTGGTGTGATAAACAACAATAGAACAAGTACCTTGAGTCTGAGTAGCTATTTCTCGATGTAAATGAAATATCTTAGATCCATCCATTTTTTCAAAACGTTCCTTCAAATCTGCCCATACTAATGCAGCACTGGAGGCGAACACCACTCCAGCAGAGAGTTCTTGACTTACTGAGTTCAAGGTCCAAGATAAAACCAAAGCACTGCAACGTTGTCATTGTTCTTTTAAGACTTCTTCTATTTCTTTCAGAGTGTAAGATCCATCTATGAACCCTAGTTTGTTCTTTGCTAATAAAGCAATTTTCATTGATCGACTCCAAATGCTATAATTTTCAACGCTGGTGAGATAATGAGAGACCAGAACTGTACCTGGAGTGTCTGAAGGATGAAGGTACAGCCTGTGTGAATGGTCAATTTGTGAAACTGCATGGCTCCGATCGTTTGTCTGGTTGATAAAGACTGTCAGACCTGGTTGTTAGCTCCGATCGGCTACCGACGGTGGCTCTGATACCATATTAAGTGACTGGTGGTGGTCGGTTGGTGCTCGAGAGATGGAAGAAGAAAATAGAAGGGAGAAAGGAGAAGGCAGTAAGCCTTGTATATCACTGTGTATTATTCATATCTAAAAACTGTTTATTTATACACATGGGATAACCTACTTAACTGACTAACAATCTACTAATAGAATCTTGAACCCTCTTGACACAGTGTCACCAAGAACAGAAGCGGACTTTAGATGTATCTAAGGCTTTACTAGCAGGTGCACCTTCAAAGCTGGAAGCAAAACTGCATCCTTCCGTCTCAGTTGCTGAACCTCACCGTTTAGCCCGATCAGCTGCGAATCTTGAAGCAGAGCTCAGGAACTGGAGAGCCTGTTTCCGGTAATGGATCACTTCTCAGCGATCGTATTTGCATGCTCTAAGTGATTGGCTCCTCTGCTGCTTGAGGTCTGACCCTGATAGAATGAAGCTGTCATTTTCTCCTCATCATTCCAACGAGACGCCTGCAATAGTTGGACTTTGCATCAAGTGGTCGAAGTTCCTTGATGCTGTTCGTGAGACACAGGTCCTGGATGGGTTAGATTTTTTTGTAGCTAGAATGGGGTCACTCTATGCACAACAGCTAAGATAGGAATCTCGGTTTATCCCAGTTGGATCTAAGAGGTTTGCATCCGGTTTACCAGAGGAGTTGGCGAAAAATATGGACTTGGTAGTTCATGAAGCAGAAGTTATGACGAGAAACTGGCTGATGTTTCCACAAGAGTATTTTGTGCAGGAATGTCTGTTGCAATGAGTTCACTGAGTAAGTTTGCCATTGCCTCAGCAGATGGTTACGTGGAACTCGTTAGCCAATGGGCAACTGTCAAGTTGCCACAAAATTCATGTGCTACTGCTACTGGTTCTGGGGTGTAAAGCTAATCATTTTAACATGATTTTATGGTATAGATAGTTTGGTCATGAGTCTGTAATTACAAGGGTAGATTAGCTAAGTTAGAAGTTAGTTTTCTACTAAGTTTTAGATACATTTTGTTGCAAGAGATAACGCACTGAAATAAATTATTATGATACATAATCGAACTAACGATTGGAATAGTCCATATATAATGAGACTTACACCAAAGTAAATCTAATGAAAATTCACTAATAGTGAACGAACTAATGACAAATTCCATGAAATCCTATAGGCCACTGACCTATTTATAACATTTTCCACCGAAATTGTGTTTTATTAGGTCAAGAAAAACTAAAAAAATAGTAATCTAAAGTGATGATCCAAGTAAATTTGATCAAAAATCCAAAAAGCAGTTGAAAGGATGCACAGATGCAACTACTGTAAGTGTAACATTGTTCAGTGGTTTCAAGTCCTGTTTATGCTAAAACTTTGGAAAATCCAATGTGGTGGTAACTTAGTTTCCTGATCAAATGTTGCACTAGAACTGCTCACCGGAGTTCCGGGTCCGCTGCATGAAGCTGATGAATCAAGATCCCTAGTAATATCCTTATTATGAATTGACTGAAAACTAGTACTGTAGTTCTTTAGCTTCTTCTTGGTTGAACTGCTGCCTCCAATTCCAAAACTTAGTGTCAATTCAACTTCAGTATCTTCATCAAAGCCGTCCATGCTCAACATCTGGTTAGTTCTGCAGCTAGGCCCCGCCTCGTCTTCTGGAACAACAACAACAGTGGTTGCTTCAATGGTTTGAGCTGTTGTATCACCTTGAACATGCAAATTCAATCCACTAGTGGTTTGTGCTGGTATCTGGTTCTGGTTAATGAATTGGTTCATATCAGAGCTAGTACTAGTCCAAAACATGTTCTTCTTGATTTCCTTCTTCAGCTCATCCAATAGTATCTTTTGAACACTGTACAGCCGGTGAAGTTCTCGTACCTGCGGTTCGAATTACCTGAGATTCATGGAAGAAAATAGAAAAAACAAAATGTTAAAATTGTTTTCATTTCATCATATTCTTACCTGGTGTTTGAAGACATCTTCATGCATCAGTATTGTGTTTCGAATCGAGTCCATGTTGTGCCTGAAATTGTCAAGTTCGGTTCCCTTGCATGCCTGAAATGGTCTAACCATTAAACTTAATTATTACAAGAAAACAATAAATTTCCCAGATCCACTGGTCACATTAACTTTTTCTACTTGTCTGGTTCTTTATATGGTCTTGTAAAAGCCTAAAAGGGGTAGGTGGGTGATTCATGAAGCACCCCACTAGGTGGAGACAGAGACTAGTTGACCCCAAAGTCGGTCAATCCAAAGTGACATCCGAGCACGAGGAATGGACCTAGGGGTCCGGGATAATTGCATCCCTCGAAAATTTTAAACTTCATATAATTTATGTATATTTTTAGAGTATAAATCATTTGTCTTTTTTTTTATACCCTTATTTATGCCCCATTTCAAATTAAAAGGTTTAGGGTTAGGGGTTTAGGTTAGGGTATAGAAAATTAGGGGTAGAGTGTATTTTTTTAGGGTTAGGGTTTAGGGTTTAGGATATAAAAAATATGAGTTAAGGTTTAAAATTTAATTTTTTAATAAAATAACAAAGGAGGAACAAATGGGGGCATGAGAAAGGAGCAAAAGATTTTTACTCATATTTTTATACTTTTTATATATTTTTTATTGGTGATTTAAATTCGCACCTTCTAAAATTTTATAATTTTATGTATCTTCAGATCCCTTGCTTTGTATGCACAACCCTAAAAGAGTAAATTGTAGACATATTGTGGTTTGCTACAAATTTATAAGATGATTTTGGGCTATCTTTAGACTTATTTTTTAGAGTATTTATCGAGTAAAAAGGGCTTCAAATGTTACTCTACTCTCACCGAAAGACCAATATTTTTGTGGATGTGATCATTTTTAAGAATAACCCTTTTTACCCTAAAATTTAAATTCAGGGGAATTTAGCAGAATTCTTCAACTCTACCACAACCTATTTTACCAATTATTATACCTTCACCTATTATAGCATCTCCCACATTACCTACTGATGCACCCTCACCTATTGTTACATCATTCATATTACCTATTGTTGCACTTTTATCTATAACTTTTTTCACCTGCTGTATCTGAACCAACATTTTTTAACTACACCCGTTCCCTCACCTTTATATTCATCTTCACCTATCCTTCAGTCAAATCTCAGTCCATTCAAAACTCCACAAACATTTAAAAATTCTCAACTTACAAAAAAGGACTTCAATGTTTACAAAAGAAGGCAAAAGCTCACTACTGAGACCATTTTATAGCCTGAACTGTACCGAGAGCTTGGCCTCAGTCTTACTTATCCTAAGAATTTAGAAGGTAATAAATTATTTGGTAGAGAATTGGTTCAAACTGAAACTAGGAAGAGATGAGTTGGGAAATTCTGTTTATCCTTGATTTATCCTCAAAAACCAGAATGATTGGATGCAGACCAATAAACACTCTTAAAAAAAACTTGAAACTAAGAAGAGATGAGTTGGGAACCAAAGGCTTTTTTCAGTCAACATTGTAATCCTAGGGATGAACATCTTGCTGCAGTTCATAAAATCCTAAGATATTTAAAGAAAAAATTCTTGGACACATGGCTTAATTTTTAGGAAGAGTGAAGATAAAACACTCAAGATCTTCTCTGATTTCAGTTGGACAACATAATTACTAGACAGAAGATCCATGAGTGAATATTGCTAGTTTTTCGGCTATCAACATTCACAGGAACTCAGTCCAACATGACAGGATCAAGTATGTAGAGAATGATAGACATGCAGTTCATTTACAGATTGAGGGGAGTATAAATTGTAGACATATTGTGGTTTGTTACAGATTTACAGGCTACATCTTTAGGTTGATTTATAGGACCAAGATATTGTATTTAGTGTAGTATATTGTTACCTAGTATATAAAAAGTTTGGACTTGTATATATTAATAAAATTCAGGAAAAAAACAGAAAATTTGATTTGATTCTTTTCATAAAATGTCTATTATCTACAAAGAGTACAGATTATGGACCCAAGCTCTTTAAATGTTCCCTCTTAGGTACCAAACTGCAGGCCATATTTAGGAACCTTAAGCTCAGCACATGAAAAAAGTTGCAGCTACCTAGCTAGCTAGCTACAGCCATGGTAGAAGACCATGAAAATTGTTCAGAAACTTGCATTGGGGAGCTCTTAAAGTGCTTTTGACACATATGAAATCTTACTACAACTGACGTTGACATGTTATGAAACCAAGAACAAAGATCTGATATATAGTATTTCTACTGCAAATTATGATTAAACAAAAAAGATGTCAACTTTGAAGGATCTGAGATAAATCAGCAGCAAAGAAAAAAGAAGCCTCCATGAAAGTAATAATACCTGCAAGAAGAAAGTTTCCGGATTGTGATTCTCTTTCAACATATCCCTCACCCTGCAAGCATGATCTCTTTTCTTGATACCAAAAACAACTAAAAGGGTTTTGGTAGTTATCTTAGAGGAGCAATTACAAGGAGAGCTCTAACTATAAAAAATATAATCATGGTGTTAATAATTCAAAGCTTGACAGGCTGTGAAAGAGGGAGACGAGAGGGGAAAAGAGCTGGATTAGCAGACAGAAAGCTGATCTGATATAATATTTATATAGAAGATACAGTATATTTAATGTATTTGTATGTATTTTTAGTCTCAAACTTTGGTTTGAAGGATGATTAAAGAAATGGGGCTGATAAATTAATCAATTTTGTGTCTGTGTACAGTGTATGCAAGTGAACATGACATTCCAAAGTCATTGGAGGAAAAAATGAAGATAAATGCATGAATGTTTATGGAAAATGCTATAGGACTTACTTTTAAGATGACAAATCCTTAAGAGATGTGTAGTGTCTAAAGAGAATAATATCGAATTATACTCATAAAGCAGTTCAAAACTAGTCGAATGGTGATGATTTGTGACAGTTGTGTATGCTCTTCAACATGATATTCCAATGTCCTTTTGTAAGGAAAATCAAGTTAAATGGAGATGTTGGTATGACCTTCTTCCTCTTGGTTTCTGCAATTCAATTATTAGAACCAACTTCATTTTAAAGATTCATTTTCTTTGAATCATTAATATTATTTGATTATTCTGTCATTTATATCTTAATGCATATGTAGAATCTTATCTAGTCTTCTCCTGTGATTGAGTTTGATATTTTATCCAAGTACAAATTCATATATATATATATATATATATTTGTGATTCCATTTCATATTGAAAGCTTTTATTGTCCATTGGCAGCATTAGAATTATTTAGGCATGCAGAAAGTATAGCAATGAAGATGCTAAATTGGTCAGAAAAGCTTACCATTGCTATTCAGCATGTCCTTCCTTGGCAGACAACTACATGCAGTTCCTCTCAATTATGTATATGCTAGTTTTATCTATTTTGAGAGAGTTGATATAAAGACCGACATATCTTTTACCAATGAGGTTGGTCTAAATGATAGATAATTTAATATTATCTAATTAGGTTTCGAGTTCGAGACCTTATGTGTACAGAAAATCCACGATATAAGACTCACCCATTAAAATTAAATGTGCAACACGGTTCAGATTAATCTAAGACAAAACTTTAAAAAAATTAGGAAGACAACAAAAAGGACAAATATCTTTAAAAGATTCCCTTCTTTCCTTGGTTAGGCTTTTATATAGTTTAAGCTCATATCTCAAAATATGAAGTACGTGACAGAAATAAATCGAGTGATTAAAGAAAGTAGGATGGCGGAATCAGCCTAGATAATTCGGTGTCACGGTGTGTGATTACGTAATGTATAAAATATATCAATACAATAATTTAGACATCTCGTATTTTTCTTAAATTTAGAGCGTGAAAATCATCTATTTTTTATGTCTTTTTTGTTGCTCTGTTTTAAATTAGAAGGTTTAGGGTTTAGAGTTTAGGGTTTAAAGTTAAAGATTGTGATTAAGGTTGAGGGAATTAGGGATATGGTGTAAGGTTTAGAATATAGAGAATAAGAGTTAGAGTTTAAAATTTAATTTTTTAAAAAATTTCAATAATAGATATAAAAAAAGACATGATAAAGAGACATAATTTTTACTCATCCTTAGAACATGATACTGTATACATATGTGCATGTGAAACGATAGAAAGTTTGTATGACACGAGCCCTTTAGCCCAAGTAATTAAAAAAACGATTGTTGTTCCTAAAAGTCACGGGTTCGAACACTAATGATACTAGTAGAGTAATTAAACGATCAATATTAAATAGTGGAGATTATATTTTATAACATATATTATTGTGATCATTATTAACTAATCAAAGAATATAAAATGTGTATAAAAAAACATGTTCTTTTAAAATTGGTATGTGCTGTAAAAGAATGAGATGGATTGAATGGGGATTGGTCTCATAAAGAGAAATAAAGAAATAAATCTGACATGTTTCCTTTTATATATTTCAACCTACATATCTTTAAACCAAACAATTTCAATGGGACCACTTTCCCAACTTATGGCCAACTTTACGCAGGCTAGACTTGTGCATATTTCAGACAACAAGTGGGTCCACAAAACCAATTATTTGAGGAGTAAGAGATTGTTCAAAGATTAAAGTTGAAAGGTTACATCACACCATCACGAGCAAGGTTGACAAAACCTAATAATTTTGTATATATATGGTAAGGACCGACGAGTGTTCAAAAGTATTGTTTTTATTATCTTTTTTATTCATTATTATTGTTATACTTAAGTACATAATTAGTTGTATTTTATTATTTTCATGCATTTTTCTTTGATTTCTTTGGTTGCCACTTTAATTCCTTAGTTGGTTAATTTTCAATAGAAAAGATGTTGTGGTTTGTTTCCATGCTTTGCAGAAAGTAAGCCTTGATGAAGGAGCTAGCTATGGAAAGAAATAATGGGAGATATGGAAAGATTGAAGGATCAAAGCAAAGAAGGAAATATATATTAGAAAGAGAAATATTATAGCATGATTATTTCCATCTCTATATTATTCCTTCAACCTTGTTGACCGAAAAACTCCATAAAAGGAGGAGCTTGTCGTCCAAGAGAGATGAGCCAATTGTAGGAGAGAAGTACACAAAGGGGCTGCCGAATTCTCTTTTTTATTTTCTTATTTACTCGAGTGATGAGAGATTATTTTAGGATATTTTGCCCAGCCGTGAACTAATCTTAAGTTGGCTTGGGTTATTCTTATGTTTTGAATACTTACTTTGATTTTTATTAAGTGTTTGGTGTGTTCTAAATTGAGGTTTATCTACTCTTGACAATTAAATTTGTTTGCGAGAGAATTGGGAGAGGACTCGATAAATGATTTATTTATCCAGATCCGGGAGGATTGGATTCATGAAACGAATAGGTATGGTTCGATCCAAGTGCGAAAGAACTAATTCGGCTTAGGGATAAGTGCAGTATTTCAATGGCTAAGAAAAGCTACGCTTTGCTGAACCTCAAAGATAGTTGTCCAACATTGCCCAGGCAATTCCCTCGTCGTCATTGCCCAAAAAATCTACGAACTGACAACTCGGAGGAATGCCATAAGCAATCGATTGAGCCCAATTACCGTGGAAAGTAGGGTGGTGCGAGCGCACATTCACAAAGAAGGAATCATTCGACAATCATTCATAATTTGGAATAACCTAGCCACGCCTCCCTCATCGATTGCTCCAATCTATTTTACTTGTTTGTTTTGTTATTTAATTTTAAATATTAATTCCATCAAACAATTGTGTCTTTATTTTTCAGTGCAAGAAATTAAAGTTCGGAAGGTATACCAATTTCTTTGGATTCGATACATTTATACTATAACTTAAACGTATACACTTGCATGCAATCGCGAAGTACATTTATGTGCAACAAGTTTTTGGCGCCGTTGCCGGGGATTGGATGCCTTGGCAATTAATTGTTAGTTTTGTATTGCTTGAGGACAAGCAATAATTCGAGTTTTGGGGTGTGATGAGTGTTCAAAAGTATTGATTTTCTTATCCTTTTTACTTATGTTTATTGTTTTACTTAAGCATTTAAATTGTTACAATTTTATATTTTCATGCATTTTCATTAGTTGTCACATTAGATCCTTGTTTGGTTATTTTTGGTTAATTTTTGACAAAAAAGATGCTGCTGTGGTTTATTTCTATGTTTTGCAGAAAGTAAGCCTTGATGAAGGAGCTAGCTATAGAAAGAAATAATGGGAGATATGGAGAGATTGAAGGATCAAAGCAAAGAAGGAAATATATATTAGAAAAGGAAATATTCCAGCATGATTATTTTCATCTCTATATTATTCCTTCAACCTTGTTGACCAAAAAACTCCATAAAAGAAGGAGCTTGTCGTCCAAGAGAGATGAGCCAATCGTAGGAGAGAAGTACACAAAGGGGCTGCCGAGTTCTCCTTTTTATTTTCTTGTTTACTCGAGTGATGAGAGATTATTTTAGGATATTTTACCCAGCCGTGAACTAATCTTAAGTTGGCTTAGGTTATTCTTATGTTTTGAATACTTACTTTGATTTTTATTAAGTGTTTAGTGTGTTCTAAATTGAGGTTTATCTACTCTTGACAATTAAATTTGTTTGCGAGAGAATCGGGAGATGACTCGATAAACGACTTATTTATGCATATCTAGGAGGATTGGATTCACGAAACGAGTAGGTATGGTTCGATCCAAGTGCGAAAAAACTAATCCGGCTTAGAGATAAGTGCAGGATTTCAACGGCTAAGAAAAGCTACGCTTTGCCTAACCTTAAGGATAGTTGTCCAACATTGCCCAGACAATTCCCTCGTCGTCATTGCCCAAACAATCTACGAATTGACAACTCGGAGAAATGCCATAAGCAATCGATTGATCCCAATTGTCGTGGCAAGTAGGGTGGTGCGAGCACACATTCACAGAGAAGGAATCATTCGACAGTTATTCATAATTCGGAATAACCTAGTCACGCCTCTTTCATTGATTGCTCCAATCTATTTTACTTGTTTGTTTTGTTATTTAATTTTAATATTATTTTTATCAAACAATTGTGTCTTTATTTTTCAGTGCAAGAAATTAAAGTTCGGAAGGCGCATCAATCCCCTTGGATTCGATATATTTATACTATAACTTGAACGTGTACATTTGCATGCAATCGCAAAGTATATTTACGTGCAAAAAATTTTTGGCGTCGTTGCCGGAGATTGACAATAACATCTTTGTTTTTAGTTTCTTGCATTTTTTTTATTATTTTTATTACTAACTTTTTTCTTTCTTCTTAAAAAAACAAAAAAAATAGGTGTACATCAAGTTGAAGGAACTTCAAGATGCTGAATGAAAGAATGAAATCTATTAGGGAGTTGATGTTTGAAGAGATGAATCGATCCAATCATGAATTTCTTGATGATTATCTATGCCAACCAAGAGAAACCCAACAAGTTTATGTCTGGGCAAATTTCTGTTTTAATTGTGGAGATGATCATTTGGTGAGCAATTACTCGTACAATACTGAAACACATGGCACATGGCACATGGAGGAACAAAGTTGGAACCAACAACAAAATTATTCATGTTTAACAAAGAAGTTGCAAGATCAAATAAAGTCTTTGGATGCGATTATAGCTAAATTGGATGCACCATTGGGAGATTCAAAGGATCAATTGAGGAGATCCATATATGCCATGGATAACATGCCTCGACAATCAGTTCTTAGGGATATTGATGTCCCAACACTGGAGGACAAAGAGGAAATTCTGGAACCTCTGAGTCCAGAGCATGTTGATGAGAAAGACTATCTAACATTGGATGAGTTTACAAAAATAATTGCCACGACAATGGAGAAGCCTAAACTGGGTAATGTCACGATAATATTTAATGAGGTCGAGGAAAGTAATGCTACAGAAAATTCTGAGGAGTCTGATTCCCAGAATATTACATCAGCACTGATGCTGAAGAAGGAATCTGAGGATTACTCTCACTCACAGTTGCCTGGGCAATTACATACCGACATGCTTGATCAATAAGATGGCGATACTTTGTTAATAGAATATGAGAAGGTAATGGATGAACCTGTTGAATTCTTTCAAAACTCACCTCTTCCATTGCAGGTATCTTTTAAGGAAACAACATTACAAGATATGAAGCCATCAAGGGTAAAATATGATTGTTTGGGAGAAGATAATCTATCTTTGTTAATTCCATCTCATATTAGTTCAATGCCAAAATCTCTACTGATGGAGATGTTTAAAAAAGCTAAAGAACACAATGGGTTGATTTTTGAAGATTTCGAGAAAGATGGATCTTCACTTGGCTTATATCGAATTTTGGCAAACGATTGCCACAACAATTGGCTATCACAGCAATTGTCACGACAACGAAGGCTATATCCAACTATGATGGAAGTTAACGATACTGAGGTAATTAAATGGTTGGATATTGATATAATTTTCTCTAATAATTTATTTTTGCCTTCAGGAACAATATCAAGGTGGAGGACATGCATGGATTATAAGAGAACACGAAAGAAAAACACCTCCACCATGATAATACAAAAGGGAATATTCGTACTTATTTTGGCCCAACCCTTTTTTGGTAGAATTGTCACTCGATGGAGAGTGCGGATGGACTATAAAAAATATCAAAAACGATCCTCCATGAGTTTTCTTGATATTTTTATTTACTATTGTTTTTTTATCTTTTATTTTATTTTTTTATGAATTTTATTTACTATGGTTTGTTTTGTTTTAGGAATAATTGTCCTCTCATGATTTGAATAATTCTTGCTTCATTGACTTTTATTTCTTTGGAAAAAAAATCAAGATCCAGGGAGATCTGAATGTAGAGAATATGGGTCAAACTTTGAATAGATTAATTCCATAATTAACTTTAAAAAGTTACCCATATTTTTGGTTTATTTATTTCCTTTTTATTTCTAAACGAAATTTTTTCCATCACTAATGATTTTTGTCTCCTACTTTCACCATTATTATTTTCGTTTTTCTTGAAAAGCAAGAGAAATTGTGATTATATTGAAAATTTTGGATCAATTCGTTGTGACGATATGATCGCCACTTCTTATGCCCAAGCAATTGTCGTGGTCAGACAATCGTTGTTGCTCGGGCAAGTACTGTTCAAGAACATAGAAAAGCATCAATGGAGGATCTAATCCACTGCTAGCACAACAACCACGAGGACAGAAAGCCAAATTGATGGCAACAAGGAAATTGACTCCTCAAGGTGACAACTAATTCATTTACATTTTTATTTTTATTTTTGCATGCATTGGGGACAATGCTTGTCTCGAGTTTGGGGGGTATTTACCTTTAAATTAGTTGCATTCATCCTTCATGTTGCATATAGATTGCATAAATTATTTGCCAAGAATTTCAATTTAATCTAATTGCTTTAAATTTGATGAATAAATAATGATGAGATTTATGTCATTGCACTTAATTGAAATTGCCTTTGATTTTAGAATTACATTGGAAAAATCTAGAATTTTACTATGATGCTGGAATTTTTCTTACACGTTTGTGAATTTTTAATTGATAGAGACCTTGTGGATTTAGGTTGTTAGAATTTTGGTCAATTAAATAATATCTAAAAAAAGGGAAAAATGAACAAGCAATATCATTCTAGAGGTGTCCGAAACCGACTCTAGTTTGTTTGCATTGAAAAATCACTAGAGGTGCCCGAAACTGGCTGTATTTGATAAAATTAAAGAAATTGCTTGATTGCTAGAGGTGCCCGAAACTGGCTCTAGTAAAATTGAGATTTATGCCCAGGCAATCACTGTGTTAAACCGACTGTTCACATAGAATCTTGAAAATTAACTTGTATACAACTACGCACACACTTTGTCACGAGTATTATAGTTTGATTCTAGAAAATTTATTTGTTTTTCGAAAAATTTAAAGGTGATCATACTTTGTGCCCCAATTTTGAGGTTAGAAGTTAAATTTTGAATCATGTCTATGAAGATTGGATGCCTTGGCAATTAATTGTTAGGTTTGCATTGCTTGAGGATAAGCAATAATTCGAGTTTGGGGGTGTGATGAATGTTCAAAAGTATTGTTTTTATTATCCTTTTTACTCATTATTATTGTTATACTTAAGCACATAATTAGTTGTATTTTATTATTGTCATGCATTTTCCTTTTATTTCTTTGGTTGTCACTTTAATTCCTTAGTTGGTTAATTTTCAATAGAAAAGATGCTGTTGTGGTTTGTTTTCATGTTTTGCAGAAAGTAAGCCTTGATGAAGGAGCTAGCTATGAAAAGAAATAATGGGAGATATGAAAAAATTGAAGGATCAAAGCAAAGAAGGAAATATATATTAGAAATGAAAATATTCTAACATGATTATTTCCATCTCTATATTATTCCTTCAACCTTGTTGACTGAAAAACTCCATAAAAGGAGGATCTTGTCGTCCAAGAGAGATGAGCCAATCTAGGAGAGAAGTACACAAAGGGGCTACCGAATTATCCTTTTTATTTTCTTGTTTACTCGAGTGATGAGAGATTATTTTAGGATATTTTACCCAGCCATGAACTAATCTTAAGTTGGCTTGGGTTATTCTTATGTTTTGAATACTTACTTTGATTTTTATTAAGTGTTTGGTGTGTTCTAAATTGAGGTTTATCTACTCTTGACAATTAAATTTGTTTGCGAGAGAATCGGGAGAGGACTCGATAAACGATTTATTTATCCAGATCCGGGAGGATTGGATTCACGAAACGAGTAGGTATGGTTCGATCCAAGTGCGAATGAACTAATCCGGCTTAGGGATAAGTGTAGGATTTCAACGGTTAAGAAAAGCTACACTTTGCCGAACCTCAAGGATAGTTGCCCAACATTGCCAGGCAATTCCCTCGTCGTCATTGCCCAAACAATCTACGAACTGACAACTCGGTGAAATACCATAAGCAATCGATTGAGCCCAATTGCCGTGATAAGTAGGGTGGTGCAAGCACACATTCACAAAGAAGGAATCATTCGACAGTCATTCATAATTCGGAATAACCTAGCCACGCCTCTCCCCTCGATTGCTCTAATCTATTTTACTTGTTTGTTTTGTTATTTAATTTTAATAATAATTCTATCAAACAATTTTTTCTTTATTTTTCGGTGCAAGAAATTGAAGTTCGGAAGGCGCACCAATCCTTGTGGATTCAATACATTTATACTATAACTTGAACGTGTACACTTGCACGCAATCGCGAAGTACATTTACACGCAACAAGGACCAAATCATAAATGGTTTGGTCTTGAAGTCAAGGTTGATTGGGGCTTAGGACTAGACTTTGAAAAATGAACAAGTATCAGAATTTTTACTCTTATGGACGAACTTACTAGATGCTAGAATAATCGTATTCTTCAAAATTTTTAAGTTTTTTTATATATATCATATGATATTTTATATTTTTTATTGATAATGTATCCTTAAATTTTTGTAATTTTGTATCTTCTATATTTCTAATATAACTTTTTGATAGTTGTACTTGGGTTGGGCAAGACTGGGTACCCGGCTAACTTGAATAGAATTGGTTCCGGTCCCGGTAACCACCGGTTCCTGAAAATTAGAACTAGTCCCGATCACACCGGGTCCTAAATTTTAAGAACCAGTCCCGTTACTAGTAGGAACTGGTACCAATATCGGATACTCGATCAATTAATTTATTATAAAGAAAACTTGAGTAATAGGAGAAAAAATTTAACCACTAATAATAATATTAAATAATAAATTTAAAATATTATTTGTTTAAAAATTATATTTTTAAAACTAGTTATACGCATTATATTCATGAGAAAAAATAAATAAAAGAATATTATCTATTATAAGTAAAAAATAAAAATCATATATTTTGTATTGCTTCCGTTTCTATTGGGTATCCACCTGGTACCAGGTCCAAAAAATCAAGATCTAGTCCCGGTTATAACCGAGACCTAAATTTTGGATCCAGTTCAGGTATCACCGGAACTAATATCAGATAAAAGTCTATCAATTATCGAATAATTAGGTTTTTTTGCCCTCCCTAATTTATACTCTTACATGGAATTTTGGGTTCATCCTCGTTTATTCTAACTACTATATTGAAAAAAGTTATTCGACTTGCATGCAGTATTATTTTTAGACTACACTATATTTTGTTTTAGGAGTTAGATATTTAGCTTACAATTTGATGAATTTAGTTGATAAGGTTTAGGCTTTTGTTGTAGAATTTAAAATTTAGAATTTAAAGTTTTAGGCTTTTGTTTGTAAAATTTAAAATTAAAATTCAAAAATTTAAGGCTAAGAATTTTAATTTTAATTTTAAAATAATAAATATGTAGGTGTGAAAAACTTTATAGACGTGTATCAAAAAATTATTCTTCAAGACCTTGAGTTAAAACTTTTCTTGAACTCAAATTTATGAGAAATTATATCATGGGTCATTCTTATCACGTTATTTATAGGATCAATCAATCAAATATATTTATTTAATTGTGATTTTTACCTTCTTTTTTATTAAGTGAATCTTCACTAAAATTTATTGTAAATTAAGTTTAAAACACTTTTTACTAAGTGAAGTTTCACTTAGTAAAAAAGATGAGATAAAAAATAATTAAATAATTATATTCGATTGATTAATTTTATAGATGATACGATGAAAATAATCCATAATATATATATTTTTTTTCAAATTTAGAGTTAAATCATGTATTTATTAGTCGAAAATGGCATAACTATACATTTTTTTTTACCGAAAGTAATTTTAATGGTAAACTTTTTCTATCCTACAGTGTATGTTTATATGTGATTTATGAAGCAAATATATATTTATTATGAGTTTTTTACAACAATTCCTTTATTGTGATTTTCTGGAAAGAAAATGAAATGAAATTAGCGGATCTAGACACACGTTCCTAAAATACTGAGAAAACTAGGCTTTGTTTGGTAGAGAGGAAGATATCTTGAAATCAAGAGTTCATAGAAAATCCTAAACTCCTCCATCGTCCCCTAGGGTTTAGGTAAAGGTTGTCGAGTATTTGTGAGAGGATATTGTACTTTGTTTCTTGTTTTAATGCAATAAAAATATCAAATTTTGCTTATCCTATTGCCATTCTTTTTTCTTGAATTCAAGCCCGAGAGGGAAGTTTGCAAGTAATCTATTTATCTAGCATCGAGAGGTGTAGATTCACGAAAGGGGTAAGTACGGTGTTATAGACACTAACTCGTCCTATACTCTTGTGGAGGCACTAAGGGATAGGTTAAGAGTTTCAGTAGCTAAAAGAAGTGTTGGATTGATTGGTGGTTATCTTTGATTTACGCCGAGAGGTATCGTCAAGAACTGGTCATCAACAGCACTTTGACTCAGAGATGAGCGGAGTCACTTACGGACACTTTGCTGAACTTTGATATCTCTGCCCAAGAGCAAGAGATTGCCGCGGCAGAGGAGCACCAATGTTGCCGATGCAGTATTTGTAGTACTGTCGAAGCAGTGTTGTGTAATTGCATTGGACAAGAACAAGTCAATTGAATCCACAATACAACATAACTGGATCCTGACCCACTTTTCCATCCTTGATTTCTTGATCATTTATCTTTATTGTTTTAATTTGTTTTCTTAGCTATAATTCAACCCCAATAATTTGTCTTTTATTCTATTGCAGAGTGAGAAGAGAAAAGGTAACATATTAAGTATACCAATCCCTAAGAAGAGAAAAGGTAGTATAGTGGAGAGTATTCTCGCCTGTCACGCGGGTGACCCGAGTTCGATCCCTGACAACGGTGCCAAAAACTTGATAGACGTGGTATAAGCTTTATTTTGAGTGCAAGTGTACACGTCGTCAAGTAATAAAATGATAAGTATATCGTGTATCATCTCCACAGGGATTGGTATACCTAATATCGCGTTGCGTTAATTAGTGGATTCAATTGATCTTCTTCTTGTCTAATGCAATCACACAACACTGCATTGGTAGTACTGCAGATACTGCCTCGGCAACGCTGGTGCTCTTCTGCCGCGGCAATCTCTTGCTCGTGGGCAGAAGTATCAAAGTTCAGCAAAGTGTCCATAAGTGACTCCGTTCATCTCTGAGTCAAAGTGCTGTTGATGCTCGGTCCTTGACGATCCTCTCGGCGTAAATCAAAGATAACCATCAACCAATCCAACACTTCTTTTAACTGCTGAAACTCTTAACCTACCCCTTAGTGCCTCCACAAGAGTGTAGGACGAGTTAGTGTCTACAACACCGTACTTATCCCTTTCGTGAATCTACACCTCTCGATGCTAGATAAATAGATTACTTGCAAACTTCCCTCTCGGGCTTGGATACAAGAACAAGGAATGGCAATAGGATAAGTAAACTTTGATTTTATTGCATAAGAATAAAGATACAAAAATCAATCTCCTCTCACTAATATCGACAACCTTCACCTATTCCTAAGAAATTTAGAACATATTATAGTGTAAGTATAATTCTTAGGGAGGAAGGGTTTTCTCTACAAATCGGCTCTCCTTGACAATGTGGCCGGCTAGGGTATTTATAGTCTTAACCTAGGGCAAACCTTTCCTAAATAGACTTCAACTTGGAGTAGGGACCAAGTCTTCTTCAAGGAATCTGATATTTCCAAGTTTGTCGCCTTCTAGAAGGGTTTTCCCGCTTGGTCTTTATGTTGGGCTTTTAGCGCGCTAGCCTGGTCCAATTGATGCGTTGTATCTTCTAGAATGTTCTCTATATTTTTATCTTTCAATGCGCCTCCATTGTTGGTGCTGCCACACTAGATTCTGCCGCGGCCTTGCTACTGCCTCGATCTCTATACTATTTTACTGCCGCTTCGGCCCTAGATATTCCTGCATGTACAGAATATGTAATAATATCTGTATTCTCTATAAATATTAACTTTGTAAATGATGATAACGAAATATCCAATATTTGAGAAAAGATTTCATGATTCGGTTCAAGTGAGTGTATATTAGATGCTTAAAGTGCCATAAGAAGGGTAGTAAATCACTGCCTTTTAGGCACTCATCAAATACCCCCAAACTCGAACTATTGTTGTCCTCAAGCAATGCCAAATATCAAATTGCCGAACCTTACTCCCTTTTGGTCTTACTTTTCTATCTATTCTCCCCATCAGAGTCATGTCTATCTCTCTGTTTTAGCCACTAGTTTATCGAAGGAATTTTACTAAGAAACAAACTATAGGGTTAGGTGAGTGTGTGCGTTTAATGGACAAGGCTGATTCAAGGATTTCTTAGATAAACTCTAAGTTCAAGACAAGTAGAATCTTGGATTAGCTATCTCCTTAAAACAACAAGTCTTGAGCCAATTTCGGGCACCTCAAGATATGTGTTTTTTATTTCCTTCTTTTTTCTTATTTATTCTTTTTCTTATTAACCACCTATTTAGCATACTAGAGCCAATTTCGGGCACCTCTAGCATGAAGGAGAGCAAAACTAGAGCCGATGATAGGCACCTCTAGTTATTTTTCCAAAAAGTTCTAAGTCTTTATCACCTAAGTTTATTAAAAGAACTCCTAAATCAAACAAGTCCAAGAAGTGTTTATTTTCTTTCTAACCCTAAAGCAAGCTTCTAAGTTTTATTCCATGAGTATCCTATGGTTATCCCTTCAAAACAGAACTTGGCCATGGTAAGGAGAAAATTTTTTATAGCCTTAAAAGAGTAAACTAAAGCAAAGCTGACGTGAGGTAATGCAAGATTACAAACATAAATTCAAGAAAAAAGAATATTAAAAAATTCAGTAAAAATTTACTCCCTTTATGGTAGTGCCGCGACATTGGATAGCCTCGGCAGTGCTTCAGCATCAATAATCTCCTCCAAACTCAAACCGAGCATTGTCCTTAATGCTCAAAATATAAAGCAAACAACAAAAGAAAACAAGAATAGCAAAGCAACAGGATTTAAATAGATTCTGATTATGATTCAGAAGAGCTGCTGGAAATAGTTGTCCTCCTAGGTATTCTTGTCGATGCTTTCATTCTTGATCCTTGTCCTGGTGATTGTTGTGCTTTTGCCTGCTGGAGCGGCTGTAATCTGGTGGGCGTTTATTTCTACAGTAGAGCTGTAACTTCATCTCCTTCTTCTTCGTCGTTAGTCTGCATCACCTCTATTTCTCCCCCAAACTCGGCAATTGGTATTCTTCCTTGGGAATGCGATGAGCTCTCATGAACATAGTCATCAATCTGTCTAGAGAGACTGTCTTCAGAAAAACTGTCTATGGGGATAGGATTTTATGGTGGAGAGTTGAAGACAGCTCTTCTCTTTGATGGGCGCCTGTTGCTGGATGATGTGGCGGTCGTGCCCGCATGTCTGGATGGGCCGGCAGCGTGAAACTGTTGTTGTGGCCTAGCAGCAAAGAATGGTCTAGGCCCCGGAACAGGTGTTGTCTTTGTGTATGGTGCGACAGTGACGAAAATGTTGGGAGGGGAATCTAGAAACTGCATCCCATGGGTGGGAAAATTCTGGATCAGCATGTTTGCAAGAATGTTATTGAAATCTCTCTGATATTCCATGTAGCGTTATTGGCGGAGGTCAATGGCTGACATCCTCTACAAAATCTCTTGGTATGGATCTACTGTGGTAGAAGCTTGGGTATTGTTAGGTACTTCTGCTGTATACTGCCCGCCGACAGTAAAGTCAGTAGTGAATTATTGAGGTGTTTCCTGCACTGAATCTGCTTGGGTGATCTGTATCACTCTGTGGCAGAATTCTTTTTTCCAGCCTTGCCTTTGTGTTGTGTATTCGTCGATTGCTTCTATAAGGACACTTGCAGCAATGCAGAGGGTAGAGATTAAACTATGGAAATACAATGGACCTCGTTCTTTCTTACCGGAATCATAGATGTCTTGAAGAATGATCTCTCCAACATTGATGGTTCTTTTGTTGATGATTGAATGAATGAGCAACAATCTTTTTCTATCAACTGTGTTATTGTGAGAGGTGGGGATGAGGCTTCGCTTGACAAACGTGCACCAAAGCTTTGCTTCGGGTTTAAGTCTGAGCCTTGTTACACAACCCCTATGGGCACCGGTTTCCCATGGAGTGTTGTCATAACAAAGGTCATCCTTGATAGTCTCATATTCCTCGATATTGGCTGCAAATTCACCATGCTCATCACGTATGGGGATCACGCCGTAGTAATCGTTGATTGCCTCGGCATCAAGTTTCACAGGCTTGCCTTGGCAGTAGACGAACAACGTGTCCTTGTTCGGGCAGTGTGCATAGAATTTTCTTACAATTGTTGCATTTGCTATGGGAGGTTGGATGCAGAATTTTTCCCAGTCCTGGTCTTCGATTTTGTAAAACAAGAATTGGTCGATTCTGTAGTTTTCTTCAATGGTTTGTTGGAATCCTTGTTCCTCCCATAATTGTCGTACAACAAAAGATCTTTGAAAGCGTTCTTCTACGTTGTTGCTGGAAAATCGTCTGTATGCTACCATGGATGTTGATGAGGTGTTCTTAAAGATAAGCAGCAAGAATATGGGTAGGAATGCAGAGAGTTCTGAAAAGTTCAAGATGTAGTGAGAGCAAGATTGTTCAAGAAATTAAAGATAACAAGAGTGCAAAGTAAATAATGCTCAGCAATGAATCTGCTTATATAGGCTGTAAACATATGACTGTTAAAAATACTAGCTGTTAGGCATTTACTGCCTTGATGCATAGTTACTGCCGCGACGGATTTCTCGGTAGAGAGCCGTTACACTGTTTCTACCCGTTAGGAATTCTGCAGCTTCTGACACAGTGCACTACCGCGGCAGCAGACTTCCTGCTGTGGCAAAATTTTTCCTGCATTCATAGATTTATTAAAAAAATTAAGAATATTGAAAATAAAATACTGAAAATAAAACATAGTAACAAAATATTGTAAATAAAGAATGCTGAAAATAACACTATATAAACTAATCCTAATATAATAATTATAATTTGAAGGGAAGAGATTAGGTTACTTGAGGAGTGCATGTGAATGCATCTCCCATTTTCGTTACCTCTTTCTGGCCCATATCTATCTTCATGAGTTGGCCAGTCCCTTCGGTGCATTCGGTTTCTTCTTTGGGTTTTATTCTTTTACCGAACAGTCTACCGAGTGTGCTGCCCAGGGAGGATGTTTTAGTACCCTTATTCGTTGTATGGAGAGCCTTACATTCTGCTGGAGCGTTTGAATTTGGAAGATTATGGAAGGCATTCAACTTGATTTGTTGATCATTTATTCACATTATGAGCTCGCCATTTTCCATATCAATGATGGTGCATCCAGTAGCAAGGAAAGGTCGACCCAATATGATCGGTGCATTATCGTTAGTTTCACAATCAAGGACAAGAAAGTCGGCAGAAAATATGAACTTGTCAACTTTCACCAAAATCTCCTCGATTTTGCCTTCAGGATGCACGTAAGACCGACCGATAAGTTGGAGCAGTACTGTTGTTAGTTTTGCCCGTCCTATTCCGAGTTTCTAAAAAACTGATTTGGACATTAAATTGTTGTTTGCTCCCAAGTCGCATAGGGTCTTTCCTTTATAACCATCTCCAATCGCACAAGGAATTGTGAAGCATCCAGGATCTTTTAGTTTGGGTGGCATGCGATTATGTAGCATGGCCATGCAACTTTCAGTGGCTGCCACCGTTTCAAATTCTCCTAGCCTTCATCGTTTGTATACTATGTCCTTTAAAAACTTGGCATAGTTGGGCATTTGTTCAATAGCCTCAGCTAGTGGCAAGTTAATATGGACCTGCTTCAGGATGTCTAGGAAATTCTGAAATTGGTGGTCCTGTTTTTGCTTCTTCAGCCTCTGTGGAAAAGGAGGTGGTGGTCTGATATCTTCAAAGTTTCCTTGGATATTGAGTTTAATACCTGGGGTGAATTTATCTACAGCTGCCTCGACGGAAGGTTTTGATACTGCTGGTTCTATTGTTGTGGTAGAGCTTTCGGCAGGGTCCTGCTCAGCCTCTGAGTCCTCATGTGGTTGCTTTTCTGGTTAGACTCTTTCAGTTGAGGTCCCTTCTTTATCTTTCAGCTGTATGCCACTTCTGGTTGTGATTACCTTGCATTGTTCATGGCCTAACACCTTAGCAACTTCAGTATTGCTAGGTAAATCTCCTGGTGGTCGAGTATTTTGTCGTTGGGTAAATTAACCAACCTGGGTTTCTAAGGATTTTATTGCAGCCTCCTGGTTCTGCAGTCTCATCTTAGTTCGGTTCATGAAGTCATCAGTACGGTTCATGAAGTCATCAGTACGCTTCATGAAGCGGCTATTCTCCATCATGTAAGCATCAGTCTTTGACATGAAAGCTGTGAGAGAATCTGCTTGTACGTTTAGAGACTGTTGCTGTTGTGCCTGCTGCTGTGGCATGGACTGCTGAGTGTTCTGCTCCAGCAGGTTCTGGTTCTGATGCTGAAATACAGGGGCTTGATTAATTGGATTCAAGACATTATTAAGGTTACTCCATGAGAAGTTCGGATGCCTTTTCTAAGATGGGTTATAATTGTTGGACATCATTGGGTTATTTATGTTATAATTTCCAACATATAGGCCGGTCTCCTCATCTGGCATATAATCTGATGAGTTAACTGTCTTAACCTCATGTACAGTTCTTTGGGTTTGCATATTCTGAACCATCTTGGTTAGAGAAGCCAATTGTGCTGGCACCGAACTTGATGTATCTAATTCATGAGCTGTGGCATGACGTCTCATTCCTTCTCGCCTTGATGTGGGAAAATGGAACTGTTCCTTGCGAGTTTGTTCAGAATTTCAAAGGCTTCCGCGGGTGCTCTATCCAAAAGTATCCCATTTGCAGAAGCATCTAGCATCATTCTTATGGAGGCATTAGTAGCATTATAGAACATGGAGACTTGCGTCCACAAGGGAAAACCATGTAAGGGGCATTTGTTTAATAATTCTCTATAACATTCCCATGCCTCATACATCGGTTCATCTTTATCTTGCCGGAATGATGTGATTTCATTACGAATGCGATCGTATAGATTTGTCGGATTGAACCTCATAATGAATTCTCGGCAAAGTTGCTCATAAGATCCGATTGATCCTGCTTGGATACCATTCATCCAAGTCTTCGCCCTATCCCTAAGTGAATAGGGGAACAATTTTAAGCGCAGAATATCTTCATGGACTCCTTGAATCTTAAAAGAGTTGCACACTTCCATGAAGGATTTAAGATGTTGCCTTGCATCTTCAGTAGCAGACCCACTAAACTGTCCAATTGTGTTCAACATGTTGAACATCACTGGTTTGAGCTCAAAGTGAGTTGCTTCGATCTTTGGGGTGACTATGCCAGGGTTGAGTTCATTTAGATCTTCCACCAGATAGTCTCTGACAGTAGGCTGCCTCGGTAATGGTTGCGGCATTGGCTGTTGTGGCATTGCTGGCGGCAGTACATTATGATCAAAAGGTGCAATTTGTCCTCTAGGTGGATTGTCCATAGCTTGGAACAGATTGCATCTCAGATTATGTCTTGTTCGTTCAATCTCAGGATCCAACTCGTACAATGGTCCACTCGGATTTGCCCTGGTTATAAACCAAATAAATAAAAGTTAGTAAAAATAAAATAAATAAATAGTTAAAATTAAAGTTAGATAACTAATAACTAAAGAGTAAGAAAATTAAAGAAAAACAAAATTTAGTTGTCAATCCCCGGTAACGACGCCAAAAACTTGATAGGCGTGGTATAAGCGTTATTTTGAGTGCAAGTGTACACGTCGTCAAGTAATAAAATAATAAGTATATCCTGTATCGTCTCCACAGGGATTGATATACTTAATATGTCTTCCTTCGTTCCCTTGTTCCTGAAAATAAAGTAAAAACAAAAATAAGATGATTTGTTTTATCTAACTAAATAATTAAATAACAAACATAAAATAAAAGGGTTGAGAACGATTATAGAGAAAGTGGGTAGGATCCAGTTGCGTCAATTAGCGGATTCAATTGATCTTCTTCTTGTCCAATGCAATCACACAACACTGCGTTGGTAGTACTGCAGATACTGCCTCAGAAACGCTGGTGCTCTTCTACCGCGGTAATCTTTTGCTCGTGGGTAGAAGTATCAAAGTTCAGCAAAGTGTCCGTAAGTGACTCCGCTCATCTCTGAGTCAAAGTGTTGTTGATGCTCGGTCCTTGACAATTCCTCTCGGCGTAAATCAAAGATAACCACCAACCAATCCAACACTTTTTTTAGCTGCTGAAACTCTTAACTTACCCCTTAGTGCCTCCACAAGAGTATAGGCCAAGTTAGTGTCTACAACACTTATCCCTTTCGTGAATATACACCTCTCGATGCTAGATAAATAGATTACTTGCAAACTTCCCTCTCGGGCTTGGATACAAGAACAAGGAATGACAATAGGATAAGTAAACTTTGATTTTATTGCATAAGAACAAAGATACAAGAATCAATCTCCTCTCACTAATATCGACAACCTTCACCTATCTCTAAGAAATTTAGAACATATTATCGTGTAAGTACAATTCTTAGGGAGGAAGGGTTTTCTCTACAAATCGGCTCTCGTTGATAATATGGTCGGCTAGGGTATTTATAGTCTTAACCTAGGGAAAACCTTTCCTAAATAGACTTCAACTTGGAGTAGGGAACAAGTCTTCTTCAAGGAATCTGATATTTCAAGGTTTGCCGCCTTCTAGAAGGGTTTTCCCACTTGGTCTTTAAGTTGGGCTTTTAGCGCGCTAGCCTGGTCCAATTGATGCGTTGTATCTTCCAGAATGTTCTCTATATTTTTATATCTCAATGCGCCTCCATTGTTGGTGCTGCCACACTGGATTCTGCCGTGGCCATACTTCTGCCTCGGCCTACTGCCGCTTCGGCTCTGGATATTCCTGCATGTACAGAATATGTAATAATATCTGCATTCTCTATAAATATTAACTTTATAAGTGATGATAACGGAATATCCAATATTTGAGCAAAGAGTTCATGATTCGGTTCAAGTGGGTGTATATTAGATGCTTAAAGTGCCATAAGAAGGATAGTAAATCACTGCCTTTTATGCACTCATCAATTCTTGCTTATTATCTTAAAAAATTGTTAAACAAAAACAAGAAAAAAAATAATTAAAGCAAAAATAATTATAGAAAGTAAATATAAACTAAACTAATCCTAATATAATAGTGAAAAGAAAGGTAAGAGATTATGTCACTGGTGGAGTGCATGCAAATGCATCTCCCAAGGTGATTATCTCTTGTTGGCCAAAGTAATTCTTCAAGTGTTGGCCATTGGCTTCATGTCCATCCCTTTTTGTCCTGATCTTCACTGTACCCTGTATGTCTGGACAGTGTGTTGTCCTGTTGGTTTCCTCCACATCTACCTTACTTTTCCTACCAAAAATTCTGCCGTAACAAATATCCATTTTTCTACCGAGCATACTGCCAAGGTAGTGGCTATTGAAATAGGATATCTCTGTTCCTGCATTTGTGGTGTGAAGGACTTTGTACTCTTCTGCATCATCATACATTTTCAAACTGTGGAAGGCATTGATTTTGACTTGTTGGTCATTGACCCTGATTGTCAACTCTCTTTTTTCCACATCAATTAGTGTTCGTCCAGTCGCAAGGAAAGGTCTCCCAAGGATGATCGATGCATTATAATCTACTTCACAGTCAAGGACAAGAAAGTCAGCGGGAAAAATAAATTTATCCACTCTTACCAGTATGTCCTTGATTTTTCCTTCAGGTTGCACGTATGATCGATCTGCAAGCTGGAGCATCACAGTTGTGGGTTTTGCCCTTCCTATTCCAAGATTTTGAAAGAAAGATTTAGGCATTAGATTGATGCTTGCTCCAAGGTTGCATAGGGCCTTACCTTCGTAGTGGTTACCTATTGCACAAGGTATGGTAAAGCATCCAAGATCCTTCAATTTTGGTGGCATACGATTGTGTAGCATTGTCATGTATCCTTCAGTAGCAACCATTGTTTCAAACTCACCTAGTCTCTTTCCTTTAGATACAATGTCTTTCAAGAACTTAGCATAATTAGGCATTTGTTCAATTGCCTCTACGAATGGTAAGTTGATGTGGACTTGATTTAAAATATCAAGAAATTTCTTGAATTGATGATCCTATTTTTGATTTTTTAACCTTTGTGGGAAGGGTGGTGGTGGTATCATCTCATCCAGGGTTTCTTTAGTTTGGAATTTAATACCTGGAACCACTTTGTTTGTCGGTGTCTCAGCCGGTTGTTCAGGTACTGTCGAGTGCTCTGCTGGGGCAGTGTTATCTACTAGAACATGATCAGTTTGTTCAGCATCTAAATCCTCTTTTTCTGGTTCTGTTGGTGGGACTTGGCCTGCTAGAATTCCTATCTTTTCATTCAGCTGTAGACCATTCATAGTAATGATTGCTTTGCACTGTTCATGGCCTATTACCTTAGCAACTTCAGTATTGCTAGGTAATCCTCCTTGTGTCTAGTGTTTATGTTCTAGGCAAACTGCCCAACCTGAGTTTCCAGTGCCTTTATTGCTGCCTCTTGGTTCCGTAGCCTCTTCTCAGTCCTATTTATAAATGCATTTGTTCTTTTGATGAATTTATTGTTCTCTGTCATGTATGATTCAGTTTTCATCCTGAGTGTTTTTAGATAATTTTCCAGAGAACTTACAGGTTGTTGTTGATGCATCTGCTACTGTGGCATAGGCTGCTAGACCTGCTGCGGCGGCAGATGTTGCATTTGTTGCTGGAATCCTGGGGGTTGAGTAGTTGGATTCAAGGTATTGTTTGGATTGCTCCATGAAAAGTTTGGATGTCTCTTCCATGAGGGGTTGTATGTGTTGGACATCATATTGTTTTGTTATAGTTTCCAACATACATGTAAGACTCTTGATTCTATATATACTCAGAAGAATTATGGTTACCTCCACATAAATTGCAAAAAAAATCAATGGCCTTAACCTCATGGGTGTTTTGCTGTAGCTGCATATTTTGCACCATTTTGGTAAGAGAGGCCAATTGTTCTGTCACTAAGTTTGATGTTTCTAATTCATTCACTGTGGCTTGGCGTCTTACTCCTCTTCACCTAGATGTAGGGAATTGAAAATCGTTCTTGGAGAGTTTATTTAGGATCTCAATAGCTTCCTTAGGTGCTTTGTCCAGGAGTGTTCCATTTGCCGAGGCATCTAACATCATTCTTTTCGGGGCATTGGTGGCATTATAAAACATGGTCACTTGTGTCCACAATAGAAATCTATGCAAAGGACACTTGTGCAATAAATCTCTGTAGCGCTCCCATACCTCGTACATAGGTCCGTCATCAGCCTGTCAAAAAGAAGTAATTTCATTATAAATTCTATCATATAAATTGGTAGGATTAAAGCGTGTAATGAAATCTCGGCACAATTCACTTCAAGATCCTATTGATCCTTCTGGAATGCTATTTAGCCAAGTTTTTGCCCTATCCCTCAGTGAATAGGGGAACAATTTCAATCTTAAGACATCTTCACGGACTCTTTGTATTTTGAAAGAGTTATAAATTTTCATGAATGACTTAAGATGTTGCCTAACATCTTCTGTCATTGACTGACCAAACTGTCCAATAGTATTTAGCATATTGAACATGACAAGTTTCAGTTCAAAGTAGGTTGCTTCTATTTCAGGTATAACTACTCCAAGATTTAACCCATTTAGATCTTCCTCCAGGAAGTGTCTGACAGTTAGCTGCCGTGGAAGTGATGGCGGCGGAAGGCCTTCATTACCGACAGGTAAGTTCTGTTCTGCTTGGTTTCCTTGATGGCCTACCATAGCTCCTTGGATTTGTCTCCTCAATCTTTGATGTGTACGTTCGATTTTTGGATCTAACGCGTACAAAGTATTTGTAGGGTTGGCCCTAGTTATACACCAAAAATAAACCAAAGTAAAACAAAATAACTAAACAACAAGAAAATTAAGAAAACAAAATTTAGTTATCAATCCCCGGCAACGGTGCCAAAAACTTGATGCGTGCTAAATATGCACAATTTAGTGCAAGTGAACACGTCGCCAAGTAATAAAGTGATGAGTAAATCGTGTATCGTCTCCACAGGAATTGGTCTACTCAATATGCTTCCTTTAGTCTTCTTGCTCTAAAAAGGAAATAAAATAAAATAAAGACACAAGTGATTTGGGTTATGATTGAACTAAATAAAGAAAACTAAATAAGGATAGGAAAAGTGAATAAAGAAAATTGTCAGGATCTAGTTGTGTTGTATAGTGGATTTAATTGACTTATTTTTGTCCAATGCAATCGTACAACACTACCTCGGCAAAACTGCAGATTATTGCCTCGATAGTGAAGATACTCGCCCGCCGCGGCAATCCCTTGCTCTTGGGTAGACTTTACCAAAGTTCAGCAAAGTATCCTTAGATGACTCCGCTTATCCCTAATTCGAAGTACTCTTGATGACCAGTCCTTGATGATACCTCCCGGCGTGAATCAATTATAATCATCAACCAATCCCACACTTCTTCTAGCCGCTGAAACTCTAACCTATTCCTAGGCCAAGTTAGTGTTTCCCGATTGAAACATCGTACTTATTCCTTTCGTGAATCTAACTCTCCCAATATTAAATAAATGGATTACTTACAAGCTTCTCTCCCGAGCTTGAATTCAATAACAATGAATGGAAAAGAATAAGCAAACTTCGATATTTTATTACATTGAAACAAGAAACAAAGTTTAACTTCCTCACACTAATACTTTACAACCTTCACCTAAGCCTAAACAAATTTAGAACATAATGTAAAAGAAAGAAAAACTAAAAGATGAAGTCGGCTAGGTCTAAGCTCTCCAATTCCGAATTATCAAGTATACTCTATGCTTGGACGACTATGTCTTATATAGGCTTGGCCTAGGGCAAATCTTTCCTAAGTAGAATACAACTTGGAGTATGGAACAAGTCAAGTACATAAATAAAATATTTCCAAGTTTATTCCAACTAGGAGGCTTTTCCGCGTGGTCTTGTCTTGGGCTTTCCTCGTGCGATCCAGCTCCGGTCCTTGGGCTTTTTGTCCAACAACGTTCTCCTCATTTTTCTCCTCAGCTTGCCTACACAGATACAAAAATGCAGTAAAGCTTACCCTTCCTGTAAATATTATCTTTAACATCAAAATACCTAAATAGTTCACATTAAGTACATGTATTGGTTCAAGTAAGTGTAGAATTGATAATTATAACGCATGAAAAGTGTAAAAAGTGATAGTGAGTTGAGCACTTATCAATCTATTAAAGTCGAGTCAAAGCGAAAGCATAAGGATAGTTTTTATTTTATTAAGTTACTTTCTTTGTTTCAACCACTTCAATTACTTAGTTTATTCAATTCGAAACCCCCCTTTTACTCAAACAAAATTAAAACATCTTTCAATATTCTTGGATCACCAATCAAACAAGCGTAATCAGAAAGTTTGTAGTCCCGTGGGATCGACCCTTACTTCTCCTTTACTATATTTAATTTCCTATTATTTATTTTAGAATAAGGAATTAATTTTTTACACTTTAGGACGCGTGTCAAAGTTGGTGCCGTTGTCAAGACTACGGCAAAGTTACTGAATTATTATTTTGTTTGATTTATGACCCAAAAAATTAGGAATAAAAAGTAACAATGGGAGACGAAAATCGAACCATCCAACAACTCAATGCGGCACCTGATGATTATAAGTAGATGTGCATAATATTCCCAAATGGTGATACGCTATTCATCCTTAAGATAGGATTAATTCATCTCTTGCCGACCTACCACGGGATACTGAAACTTTGTATGATTTCTGTGAGCGCTTTAAAAAGCTATGTGTAAATTATCCACAACACGGATTGACCGAAAAAACTCTTCTCTAGTATTTTTACGAAGGTTTAACGCTTATGGAAGGTAATTGATGCGGCAGGTGGAGGAGCACTTGTCAACATGACTGATAAGTGCTCAACTCACTATCACTTTTTACACCTTTTATGGGCATTAATCACCAAATCTACACCTACTTGGACCAATGCATATACTTAATGTAAGATATTTAGAGATTATATTATTAAATATGATATTTATAGAAAAGAAAAAATTTACTGCATTTTTGTATCTTTGCAGGAAAATTTATTGCCGTAACAGCAATTGAGGCCGAGGCAAGACCTGATGCTGAGGAAGCAAAGGACAAGTAGCGATATTGTAGGCAAACTGAGGAGTAAAATGAGGAGAACGTTGCTGGACAAGAAGCCCAAGGATTGGAGTTTGATAGCACGTGGAAAGCCCAAGACAAAGGCCATGCAGGAAAGCCTCCTAATTGGAATAAACTTAGAAATATTTTATTTATGTACTTGACTTGTTCCCTAATCCAAGTTGTATTCCTACTTAGAAAAGGTTTGACCTAGACCAAACCTATATAAGTCATATCCTTCCAAGGAGAAGACACAATTCGGATCATAGAGAGCTTAGACCTAGCCAACTTCATCTTTTAGTTTTCTTTTCTTTACATTATGTTCTAGATTTCTTTAGACTTAGGTGAAGGTTGTAGAGTATTAGTGTGAAGATATTGAACTTTGTTTTTTGTCTCAATGCAATAAAGTATTGAAGTTTTCTTATTCTTTGACATTCTTTGTTCTTACATTCAAGCTCGGGAGAGAAGTTTGTAAGTAATCCATTTATCTAATATCGGGAGAGTTAGATTCACGAAAGGAATAAGTACGATGTTTCAATCGGGAAACACTAACTCGGCCGAGATATAGGTTAGAGTTTCAACGACTAAGAGAAGTGTGGGATTGGTTGATGATTATAATTGATTCACGCCGGGAGGTATCATCAAGGACTGGTCATCAACAGTACTTCGACTTAGGGTTAAGCGGAGTCATCAAAAGACACTTTGTCGAACTTTGGTAAAGTCTACCCAAGAGCAAGGGATTGACGCAACGGACGAGTATTATCGCTTTCGAGGCAGTAATCTACAGTTCTGCCAAGGCAGTGATGTGCGATTGCATTTGGAAAGAAACAAATCAATTGAATCCACTATAGAACACAACTGGATCCTGGCTACTTTCTTTATTTGATTTTTCTTTTATTATTTAGATTTCTTTATTTAGTTTAATCAAAACTCAAATCACTTGTGTTCTTTATTTTATTTCTTTACATAGCAAGAAGATAAAAGAAGGCATATTGAGTAGACCAATTCCTGTGGAGACGATACACGATTATACTGATCACTTTATTACTTGCGTTGTGTTCACTTGCACTAATTGTGCATATTTGACACGCATCAAGTTTTTGTCGCCGTTGCCGGAGATCTCGGTAAACTAATTTTTTTCTTTCTTTTCTTGCTTTTTACTTATTTTTATTATTATTTTACTTTGGTTTATTTTTTTGTATGACCAGGGCTAAACCTATCAATCCTTTGTACGAGTTAGATCCAGAGATTTAACGTACACGGAATAGGTTGAGGAGACAAATCTAAGAAGCCATGGCAAGAAATCAAGGAGATCCAAACTTACCTGCCGGCAATGGAGGCCTTCCACCGCCACCAATGCCGCGGTAGCTCACTGTCCGAGACTTCCTGGAAGAAGATATAAATGGGTTAAATCCTAGAGTGGTTACACCTGAAATAGAAGCAAACCACTTTGAACTGAAAACTGTCACGTTCAACATGCTAAACAGTATTGGACAGTTTGGTGGGTCTATGACAGAAGATGCCAGGCAACATCTTAAGTCTTTCATGGAGATTTGTAACTCTTTCAAAATTCAAGGATTCCATGAAGTTATCTTAAGATTGAAATTGTTCCCCTATTCATTGAGGGATAGGGCAAAAACTTGGCTAAATAACATTCAGAAAGATCAATAGGATCTTGGAGTGAATTGTGTCGTGATTTCATTATGCTCTTTAATCCTACAAATTTATATGACCGAATTTATAATAAAATTACTTCTTTTGGACAGGCAGATGATGAACCTATGTACGAGGCATGGGAGCACTATAGAGAGTTAATCCACAAGTGTCCTTTGCATGGATTTCCACTATGGACACAAGTGATCATGTTCTATAATGCTATCAATGCCCCCAAAAGGATGACGCTAGATGCCTCGATCAATGGAACACACCTGGACAAAGCACCTGAGGAAGCTATTAAAATCCTGAACAAACTCGCCAAGAATGATTTTTAATTCCCTACATCTAGGCAAGGAGGAGTAAGATGCCATGCCACAATGAATGAATTAGAAACATCAAATTCAGTGGCAGCACAATTGACCTCTCCTCTCTTACTAAGATGGTGCAAAACATGCAATTACAGCACAATACCCATGAGGTTAAGGCCATTGATTCATTTTGCAATTTATGTGGAGGTAACCACAATTCTTCTAAATATATGCAGAATCAAGAATCCAGCTTGTATGTTGGAAACTACAACCGAAACAATATGATGTTTAACACATACAACCCCTCATGGAAGAGGCATCCAAATTTTCATGGAGTAATCCTAACAATGCCTTGAATCCAACTACTCACCCCCCTAAGATTCCAGCAACAAATGCACAATCTGTCGCAATAGCAAATACAACAACCTATGCCGCAACAGCAGATGCAGCAGCCTGTAAGTTCCTTGGAAAATTCTCTGAAAACCTTTATGATAAAAACTGAATCTTACATGGCAGAGAATAACAACTTCATCAAAAGAACATATGCTTTCATAAATAGAACTGAGATGAGGTTACAGAACCAAGAGGCAACAATAACAGCACTGGAAACTCAGGTTGGGTAGTTTGCCCAGAACATAAACACTAGACCACAAGGAGGATTACCTAGCAATACTGAAGTGCTAAGGTAATGGGCCATGAACAATGCAAAGCAATCACTACTAGGAGTGGTCTACAACTAAAGGACAAAGTAGGAAACCTAGTAGACAATGTCCCACCAGAAAAACAAGAAAAGGAGGACTTGGATGCTGAACAAACTAATCATGTCATAGTAGAGCACTCGATAGTACCTCAACAAACTACCGAGATAGCAAAAGAATCAGTGGTGTCAGGTATTAAATTCCAAACTAATGAAACCCTGGAAGAGATGAAACCACCACCACCTTTCCCACAAAGGTTGAAAAAGCAAAAACAAGATTATCAATTTAAAAAACTCTTAGATATTCTAAAACAAGTCCACATCAACTTGTCATTTGTTGAGGCAATTAAACAAAATATTTACTTATGCTAAGTTCTTGAAAGATATTGTGTCTAAAAGAAAAAGACTAGGTGAGTTTGAAACAGTGGCTGCTACCGAAGGATGCATGGCCATGCTGCATAATCGCATGCCTCCTATATTAAAGGATCTTGTATGCTTTACCATACCTTGTGCAATAGGTAACCACTACGAAGGAAAGGTCCTATGCGACCTTGGAGCAAGCATCAACTTGATGCCTAAATCTGTATTCCAAAAGCTTGGAATAGGAAGGGCAAAACCTACAACCGTGATACTCCAACTTGCGGACAGATCATATGTGCAACCCGAAGAAAAGATCGACTACATACTGATAAGAGTTGATAAATTTATTTTTCCCTCTGAATTTCTTGTCCTTGATTGTGAAGCAGATGATAATGCGCCGATCATCATTGGGAGACCTTTTTTAGTCACTGGACGCACACTCATAGATATGGAAAAAGGAGAGTTGAAAATGCGGATTAATGATCAACAAGTCAAACTCAATATTTTCCAAATTCTGAAAAGACATGATGATCCATAAGAATGTCAGATATTGTACAATACAGATGTAGTTAGTACAATACCAGTCTCAGCAACCACTACCTCGGCAGCAATCTTAACGATACACCATAGATTTGCCTCGGTAGTAATATAGATGACTGCTACAGCAGAACTTTGGACAGTGTTGAAGCACCAAAAATTAAGAAAGCTAACTGGACAACACACATTCCCGGTAAGTATTTCGAACCTTTAGATTACCTAGGTAAGAATGAAAAATCTGTAAGTAAGGAACCACTAGTCACGGAATTAAAACCCTTATCTGAAAAACTAAAATATGCTTATTTGGGAGTCAATCACACAATACTGGTAATTATTTCTTTTAAGTTGCAGCTAGAACAAGAATAAAGCTTGATAGAGATGCTACGGTAGCACAAGAAGGCAATTGGGTGGACAATTGATGACTTGAAGGGAATAAGTCCATTAGTGTACATGCACAAAATTCTTTTAGAGGAATACCATAAGCCCACTGTTGAGGCCCAAAGGAGACTTAACTATGCCATGAAGGAGGTAATACGTAAGGAAATAATCAAGTGGCTTGATGCAGTAATTATTTACCCTATCTTTGATAGCGCATGGGTAAGCCCGGTACAATGTGTTCCCAAGAAAGGTGGTACGACTGTAATAAACAATGAGAACAATGAGCTGATCCCAACCAGGATTGTGACCGGTTGGGGAGTTTGTATGGACTATCGCAAGTTAAATAAGGCAACAAAGAAGGATCACTTCTGATGGACGTGGTATAAGCGCAATTTGAGTGCAAGTGTACACGTCGTCAAGTAATAAAATGATAAGTATATCGTGTGTTATGTCCACAGGGATTGATATACTTAATATGTCTTCCTTTGTTCCCTTGCTCCTGAAAATAAAATAAAAACACAAATAAGTTGATTTGTTTTATCTAACTAAATAATTAAATAACAAAACATAAAATAAAAAGGTTGAGAATGATTATAGAGAAAGTGGGTAGGATCATGTTGTGTCAATTAGTGGATTCAATTGATCTTTTTTTTATACAATGCAATCATGCAACACTGCTTTGACAGTATTGCAGATACTGCCTCGATAACATTGGTGTTCTTCTATCGCGACAATCTCTTGCTCTTGGGCAGAAGCATCAAAGTTCAGCAAAGTGTCCGTAAGTGACTCAGCTCATCTCTGAGTCAGAGTGCTGTTGATGACCAGTCCTTGATGATACCTCTCGGCGTAAATCAAAGATAACCACCAACCAATCCAACACTTCCTTTAGCGCTGAAACTCTTAACCTATCTCTGGTGCCTCCAAAAGAGTATAGGCCGAGTTAGTGTCTATAACACCGCACTTATCTCTTTCGTGAATCTACACCTCCCGATGCTAGATAAATAGATTACTTGCAAACTTCCCTCTAGGTCTTGGATACAAGAACAAGGAATGACAATAAGATAAGCAAACTTTGATTTTATTATTGCATAAGAACAAAAATACAAGAATCAATCTCTTCTCACTAATATCGAAAACCTTCACCTAACCCTAAAAAGTTTAGAACATATTATCGTTAAGTACAATTCTTAGGGAGAAGGGTCAGCTCAAAGAGAAAAGGGTTTCTCTCTAAGTCGTTTCTCTCTAAATCGGCTCTCTTAGACAATGTGGTCGGCTAGGGTATTTATAGTCTTAACCTAGGGCAAACCTTTCCTAAATAGACTTCAACTTGGATTGGGGAATAAGTCTTCTTCAAGGAATCTGATATTTCCAAGTTTGTCGCCTTCTAGAAGGATTTTTCCACTTGGTTTTTGGATTGGGCTTTTAGCGCGTTAGCCTGGTCTAATTGGTGCGCTGCATCTTCCAGAATATTCTTTATATTTTTATCTTTCATCGTGCCTCCATTATTGGTGCTACCACACTAGATTCTGCCGCGGCCTTACTACTGCCTCGGCCGCAACACTGCTTCTCTGCCGCTTCTGCTCTGGATATTCCTGCATGTACAGAATGTGTAAAAATATCTACATTCTCTATAAATATTGACTTTGTAAGTGATGATAATGGAATATCCAATATTTGAGCAAAAAGTTTATAATTCGGTTCAAGTTGGTGTATAATAGATGCATAAAGTACCATGTGAAGGGTAGTAAATAACTGTCTTTTAGGAACTCATCAACTTCCCCTTACCCTTTATTGATGAAATGCTTGATAGACTTGTTGGTAAACCTTTTTAATGTTTTCTTGATGGTAATTCAGGCTATAATCAGATTGCCATAGATCCAGAAGACCAGGCAAAAACCACCTTCACCTTCCCATGTGGGACATATGCATTTAGAAGAATGTCGTTCGACCTTTGCAATGCCCCGACAACTTTTCAGAGATGCATAATGGCAATTTTTATGACATGATAGAGGACTTATTGGAGATATTCATGGATGATTTTCAGTCTTAAGAGACAGCTTTAATCACAACCTCGGCAATTTAGAAAAAGTGTTGAAAAGATGTGAGGAATCCAATTTAGTCCTCAATTGGGAAAAATGTCACTTTATGGTGAATGAAGATATAGTATTGGGCCAGAAAATATCATTATAAGGAATCGAAGTTGATAAAGTCAAGATTAATGTGATAAAAAATTTGCCTCCACCAATTTCTATGAAAGGAGTTCGAAGCTTTTGGGGCCATGCAACTTTTTATAGAAGGTTTATTTCTAATTTTTCTAAAATTTCTAAACCCCTGTATAACTTTCTCGAACAAGACAGAAAATTCGAATTTGATGAGGAATGCACTGAATCATTCGAAGCCCTCAAGGAGAAGCTAATCATTGCACCAATAATAGTCTCACCAGATTGGTCCCTGCCATTCGAATTAATGTGTGATGCAAGTGATCATGCTATCAGGGAAGCACTTGGGTAGAGAAAGAACAACCTGTTTCATGTCATATACTATGCTAGTAAAACACTTAATGATGCCCAAATTAATTACACCACAACAGAGAAGGAATTAATAGCAGTAGTATTTGCCTTTGATAAATTCTGATCCTATCTTATCGGAACAAAAGTGACTGTTCATACTAACCATTCGGCAATTAAGTACCTATTCTCAAAGAAGGATGCCAATCTCAGACTGATTAGATGGATCCTTCTTTTATAAGAATTTTATGTTGAAATCAAGGATAAAAAAGGTATAGAAAATCAGGTTGCCGATCATGTCTCTAGACTAGAAGTTGAAGATAATAATAACTCACTCGAAGAAATACAAGATGCATCCTAGATGAACACATTCTTCATATTGAGGCAATTGTAGATGACACTATCGAAACAGAGACTGCGACAGCATATAACTATGCCATCGAGGTATTAACTGAATACATCTCAGCAACATTGATAGAAGATCTTGCTATAGTAACACCCACCCCCTGATATGTTGATCTTGTTAATTATTTAGCTAGTGGTGTTCTCTCTTATAACCTTAACTATAATGAAAAGAAGAGGTTTCAGCATGATGCAAAGCATTATTTCTGAGACGATCCTCTTTTGTTCAAGCAATATGCAGATTAGGTTATAAGAAGATGTGTTCCAGAGGATGATTAACGAGAAGTGCTTCGGCACTTTCATGATTCACCTTTTGGAGGACATTTTGGAAAAAATAGAACAACCGCTAAAGTGCTTCAATCAGGCCTTTATTGGCCCACACTATTCAAAGATGCCCAACTTTACTACAAGAATTGTGACTGATGCCAACGAACATGCAATATCTCTAGGCGCAAGGAGATGCCACAACAACCCATATTGGAAGTAGAATTATTTGATGTTTGGGGCATTGATTTTATGGGGTTATTCCCATCATCTCAAGGTAATCTCTACATCCTAGTAGCGGTGGACTATGTATCAAAATGGGTCAAAGCAATTATCACACCTCATAATGACTCCAAGACTGTACAAAAATTCCTCAAGAAGAACATCTTTACTAGATTTGGAGTCCCTAGACCAATAATTACCGATGAAGGTAAACACTTTGACAACAGACTTATTGTCGCGACCCTAAAGAAACTAGGTGTCACTCACAGAATTGTCACGGCCTACCATCCACAGACAAATGGGCAAGATGAAATATCGAACAAGGAATTAAAACAAATCCTTGAAAAGATGTTAAACCCATCTAGAAAGGATTGGTCTCATTGTCTCGATGATGCCCTTTGGGCATATAGGACAGCCTACAAAACCCCATTGGAAACATCTCTATACAGGCTTGTATTTGGAAAAGCATGCCATTTGCCAGTGGAAATTAAGCACAAAGCCTATTGGGCAGTAAAGAATTTGAACATGGAATGGGAGAAAGGTAGAAAAAACGATTACTAAACCTTAATGAGATAGAAGAATGCAGAGCAACAGCCTATGAAAATGCCAAAATATACAAGGAAAAGACTAACGATGGCATGACAGTAAGCTACTGCCAGGGCAGCAAGTCCTCCTTTTCAATTCTAGACTCAAACTGTTCCCAAGCAAACTAAGGTCTAGATGGTCAAGCCCATTTGAAGTTGTTCAGGTTTATCAACATGGTGTAGTAATAATCAAATCGAAAAAAGATGGACATAAATTCGAAGTGAATGGCCAATGGTTGAAGCATTATTCTAGACAACATGAGATGAGAATTATAGAAACCATCACTTTAGGAGATGCACTTACATGCATCCCTATCGTGAATTAATCCTTCCATCTTATCTTTAATGCACTTTAGGATTAGTTTTAGTTTAGACTTTTATTATTAATCTTTTTACTTGTAGTTTATTTTAGGATAAAGGATCAAGGGCGAAGACGTTCATAACATCAAAACCATGACAACTGATTGTCACCAGCAGTTCCTCGAAGTTCCTTTAAAATTATATGATGTTTTTATATCCTTACTTGTTTCCTTATTTTATTTTGTTGCCTACTGTGTGCCCCTAATATAAGCATTAAGGATAATGCTTGATTCGAGTTTGAGGGTGTAGAGCCACTGCCGAGGCAAGTCACTACCGCGGTCTTGCCATGAAAAGGGATTATTTAAGTGATTTTTCAAAATTTTTATATCCACCACCTTACTTGATTTGTTGCCCATACCTTTGCACTACTTTTCATCATTATTGTCGTAGCTTAAACTTTTAAGCCAATAGAAATCTTTCTCCTTACCATGGTTAGGTCCTGTTTAGAAGGCTTAATTTTTGGATACTTAAGGGAGAAAACTTAGAAGCTTGCTATAAGGTTGATCTTAAAAAATCTTTTTGGACTTGTTCGACTATAGGAATTCTTTTAATAAACTTAGGTGATAAAGACTTAGATTTTTGGAATTATGACTAGAGGTGCCTATCACCGGCTCTATAAATTACTCTTTTTCATGCTAGAGGTACCCGAAATTGGCTCTAGTATGCTTAAAAGAATAACAAAAAAAATATTAAGAAGAAAACACAATCCTTGAGATGCCCGAAATTGGCTCAAGAATTTGTTGTTTTGAGAAGATTACACTAAACCCAAGTCTATTTTTCTTGAACTTAGAGTTTGTCTAAGAAGACCTTTAATCAAACTTGTCCACAAAAACGCACACACTCACAAAATCTTAAAGTTTGTTTTCTAGGTAAACCCTTGGGTAACCGAAAGGTTAAGTCTAAAGAATAGGCATAGTTATGGTGGGGAGAATAGATGGAAACATAAGACCAAGAGATAAAAGAGTTTTGCAAATTGATGGTTTGCAATGCTTGAGGACAAGCAATAGTTCGAGTTTAGGGGTGTGATAAGTGCTCAACTCACTATCATTTTTTACACCTTTTATGGGCATTAATCACCAAATTTACACCTACTTGGACCAATGCATATACTTAATATAAGATATTTAGAGATTATACTATTAAAGATGATATTTACAGAAAAGACAAGTTTTGCTGCATTTTTGTATCTTTGCAAGAAAAGCTATTATTGCGGCTGCAACTGAGGTCGAGGTAGGACTTGATGCCAAGAAAGCAGAGGACAAGTAGTGATATTTTAGGCAAGTTGAGGAGAAAAATGAGGAGAACGTTGCTGGACAAGAAGCCCAAGGATCGGAGCTGGATAGCACATAGAAAGCCCAAGATAAATGTCACACGGGAAAGCCTCCTAATTGGAATAAACTTAGAAATATTTTATTTATGTACTTGACTTGTTCCATACTCCAAGTTATATTCCCACTTAGGAAATGTTTGCCCTAGATCAAGCCTATATAAGCCATAGCCGTCCAAGGAGAAGACACAATTCGGAATATAGAGAGCTTAGACCTAGCCGACTTCATCCTTTAGTTTTCTTTTCTTTATATTATGTTCTAGTTTTCTTTAGGCTTAGGTGAAGGTTGTAGAGTATTAGTGTGAAGATATTGAACTTTGTTTCTTGTCTCAATGCAATAAAGTATCGAAGTTTGTTTATTCTTTGTCATTCTTTGTTCTTACATTCAAGCTCGGGAGAGAAGTTTGTAAGTAATCCATTTATCTAATATCGGGAGAGTTAGATTCATGAAATGAATAAGTATGATGTTTCAATCAGGAAACACTAACTCGGCCGAGAGATAGGTTAGAGTTTCAGCGGCTAAGAGAAGTGTGAGATTGGTTGATGATTATAATTGATTCACGTCGGGAGGTATCGTCAAGGACTGATCATCAATAGTACTTCGACTTAGGGATAAGCGGATTCATCAAAGGACACTTTACCGAACTTTGGTAAAGTCCACCCAAGAACAAGAGATTGCCGCGGCGGATGAGTATTATCGTTGTCGAGGCAGTAATCTAAAGTTCTGCCGAGGCAGTGATGTGCGAATGCATTAGACGGAAACAAATCAATTGAATCCACTATACAACACAACTGGATCCTGACCACTTTCTTTATTTGATTTTTCTTTTATTATTTAGATTTCTTTATTTAGTTTAATCAAAACCCAAATCACTTGTGTTCTTTATTTTATTTCTTTACAGATCAAGAAGATAAAATAAGGCATATTGAGTAGACCAATCCCTGTGGAGACGATAAACAATTATACTGATCACTTTATTACTTAGACGTGTTCACTTGCACTAATTGCGCATATTTGACACGCATCAATGACTCCTACCGCGGTTAGAACGTTAATATCAACTATGGCCGCTAAATCGCAATGATTTCACTTTGTAAGTGAACCATCTCTACGGTTTCAGGAGGTAAGTACCATTTCATTAAAAAATAAAATTAACAAATTAGCTGACATTGTTCAATCCTTTATTGTAGATAAATACAGCACAGCTAGACCTTGAGAGATAGGTATAAGTCCAATGTCATCATTGGATTCTATTGTTGAGCGACTAACAACTTTCTAAGAAAAGTTCCAAAACCGCACTGAGATCCGCCTACAGGAACTAGATAAGCAAATGTCCCAATTAGCTCAAATCGTAGGAAGACTAGAATCACAAGGAAAACTTACTTCCCAAACTGATCTAAACCCAAAAGAAAATGTTAGTGTCATCACCCTTAAAAGTGAGACAGTTATTAATCATGAAGTTCCAAAAGAAACGATTGAACAACCGAAAAAGGAGAAAGAAACACCAACTTCCGAATTTCAAGGTACAACTTCTCCTCCTTCACCAATATCCCCTTCCATTCATAAGGAGTTTGCACCACTATTTTCGTCAAGATTGACGAAACGTGACAAAAGAGTTGAGGAAAAGGAAATTATGGAGGTGTTCCAAAAAGTACAAGTTAACATACCCCTTTTGAAAGTAATTCGATAAGTAACAAGGTATACTCGATTTTTAAAGGAGTTTCGCACAAAAAAAGGAAACTAATTGGCTATGAGAAAGTGAATTTGAGAGAAAATATTTCCACGGTTTTTTAGTGAAAGCTTCCGCCAAAAATGAAAGATCAAGGTATGTTCTCTATACCCTGAAAAATTTGGAATATTTTAATTAATCATGTCATGTGTTTTTTAGGAGCTTCAATTAATGTTATGCTCTTTCTGTTTATAAAAAGATCACTAATGAGCCTTTGAAGGAAACAAAAGTCATCATTCAGTTTGCGGATCGATCTATTATTGATCCTGAAGGAATGCTCGATAATGCTCTGGTAAAAGTCGATGTTCTTATTTTTCCTGCTGATTTTTATGTCATAAACATGGAAAGCGATAGAACGAACACTTGTTCTGAAATTCTTTTGGGACAACCATTTTTGAGTACCACATATACAAAGATTGATGTAAGAAGCGGTATTTCAATAATAGAATTTGACAGTGAAGTAGTAGAATTTGATGTTTACAAAGCAATGAAATATCCTGATCAAGTTGAAAGAATAAATTCTATTGACATTATTGATCCACTTGTTGATACATTTTTAAAAACTATTTTTTTTCAATTATTACAAGGATCACGAAATTCGCTACGAAGAGGATGAAAGGGAGTTGGATAATATTTTCTTCGTCAATTCTAATTTTTCTCTATCTTCTTCTAAATCTAAACTTTTACCTTCGATTTTGTAGGCACCTGAAGTTGAACTTTATGAATTACCGGATCACCTAAAATATGCATTTTTAGGAAAATATAATTCTTTACGGGTAATTATCTCAAGTAAGCTTTCAAGAGAGGAGGAAAATAGTTTGGTAAGTATACTGTACGAACACAAGCAAGCTATTGGATGGACCATCGCAGACATCAAAGGACTTAGTCCTTCAACTTGTATGCATAAGATAAAAATCGAGGAAGGAGAGAAACCATATCGGGAGGGATAACATTGGTTGAACCCACCAATGATGGAAATTGTGAAAAAGGAGATACAAAAGCTTCATAATGTTGACATCATCTATCCGATATCAGACAGTAATTGGGTAATTCCGGTCCATGTGGCCCCAAAGAAAACCGGAGTAACGATAATAAAAAAATCCAAAAGGTGAGTTAGTTCCAACACGAGTTCAAAATGGATGACGCATGTGCATCGATTACAGGAAGTTAAATTCATTAACTAGAAAAGATCATTTTCCACTTCCATTTATAGATCAAATGATAGAACGTTTAGTCGGAAAATCTCATTACTGGTGTCTTGATGGTTTTTCAGGTTTCTTTTAAATACCTGTAGCACTTGAAGATCAAGAAAAGACTATATTTACTTGTACATCGGTACATTTGCCTATCGAAGAATATCATTTGGATTATGTAATGCTTCAGCTAGATTCCAGAGGTGTATGGTAAGCATATTTTATGACTACGTCGAGAAATCAATTGAGGTATTTATGGATGAATTCACAGTTTATGGTAATTGTTTTGATGGATGTTTATCGAATTTGAAAAAGGTTTTAAAATGATGTTTTGATTTTAATCTTGTATTAAATTATAAAAATGTCATTTCATGGTAGATAAAGGGCTAATATTAGGACATATTGTTTCATCTGATAGGATTGTTGTAGATAAAGCTAAAATCGATATTATTCGCTCACTTCCTTACCCAAAACTGTGAAAGATGTTCATTCTTTTTTAGGTCATACAGGATTGTATCATCGGTTCATTAAAAGTTTCTCAAAAGTGGCACAACCATTATGCAATTTATTGCGAAAAGATCAAATGTTTGATTTTGATAAAAAAATGCATGGATGCTTTTGATAAACTAAAGGAAAAGCTTGTATCAACCCCAATCGTTCAATCGCCGAATTGAAAGTACCCATTTGAGCTCATGTGTGACGCATCAGATACGAGCGTAGGGGTCCTACTTGGCCAAAAGATCGGAAAAGAACCTCATGTGATAGCCTATGCATCCAAAACATTAGATGTTGCTCAACGAAATTATTCTATTACTGAAAAAGAGCTTTTTGCTATTATTTTTTCTTTAGAAAAATTTTGTTCATATCTTTTAGGCACTAATATTATGGTTTATTTTGATCATGCAAAACTAAAATACTTGTTGAACAAAAAAGAGACGAAACCCCGCTTGATCCGGTGGATTTTACTATTATAAGAGTTTAATCTTCAAATCAAAGATAAGAAGGGATATAAAAATTTATTTGCGGATCACATAAGTCGACTTCCTGTTCCTCAACATGGTGAATCGATCGAAGAAAAGTTCCCCAAGAAATATTTATTTCTTGCGCAAACAATGTTGCCATGGTATGCGGACATGGTTAATTATTTAACCATGAGAGTACTTTCGCCTGATCTATCACGTTTTGAGGTAAGCCAAATTAAGCAAGAATCTCGATTGTACATTTGGGATGGTCCATACTAGTAGAAACATTGTTCAGATCAAGTAATTCGACGTTGTGGTACCAAAAGCGAGAGAAGTTCAATCCTTTAATTCTTTCATTCTTATTCTTGTGGAGGTCACTTTGGACCCAAACAAACTGCGCATAAAATACTTGAATGAAGATTTTATTGGCCTAATATTTTTCGTTATGCATATTTATTTTGTAAATCTTGTGATAAATACCAATGTGCTGGTAATTTAAGCCGTAGAAATGAGATGTCTCTTAATTCCATTCATGTTTGCGAAATATTTGATATATGAGGTATCGATTACATGGGTCCTTTTGTTTTATCCTTTGGTAACTATTTTATAATTCTAGCTATTGACTATGTTTCGAAATGGGTAAAAGCTAAGGTTACTCGTAATAATGATGCTAGAACTACTGTCAAATTTCTAAAGTCTTGCATTTTTTTCAGGTTTGGCACTCCAAAGGCGATAATTAGTGACCAAGGAACTCATTTTGTTAATCGGATCATCGAAGCGTTAATGAAGAAATATGGTGTCACTCAAAGAATCGGCACAACTTATCATCCTTAAACAAATGGAAAAGCCGAAGTTTTGAATCGAGAGATAAAATCCATCCTGGATAAAATTGTGAAGCCAAATAGAAAAGACTGGAGTCTGAAATAGAACGATGCCTTATGGGCATATAGAACTGCTTACAAAGGTCCAATCGGTATGTCTTCATATCGCCTAGTTTTTGGTAAACCGTATCATTTATCGGTTGAATTGGAACATAAAGCTTACTGGACCCGACCCAATAAATTTTCCAGGTACATGGGTCGGGCTTGGGCCGCAAAAATAATTTTAGTTAGGTACCCGATTACCCGATTAATATATAATATAATATTTTATTATAATTAAAAATAGTCAATTTCTCTTTTTTCGACTATTCGATAAGACTCCTTAGTCTTTAGTCTTCACCTGTTTACCATATTTTTCAGTATTTTCCTAAAACTGCAACTGCAAGTCGCTGGCCGGTCACCACTCTCTAGTCATTCTCTCATCGACGCCACTCGGTGACACCACTGACCACTCACTAATCTTCGATTTCGGCCTTGTCATCGTGATTCCTTTTTCTGCAAGTCGCTAGATTCGTGGATTTTGGTTAAGTTTCTAATTTGGTAGATTTTAAGTTTATGTTTTCAGTTTATAATTTGGGTAAGTTTATAAGCGGGAAGCCAAGAAAAATTTTAGTTTTTAGTTTATAATTTGGTAGATTTGAGTCATTTGACTAAGTAGTGTCTCTAACAGATTAGATCTAGAATCGAGTTCTGTGGAAGTAGCAACCACCGAATACCATGGAAGATAACGTTTGCGGCACCTAAAAAGTTTATAATTCCGTTTCTGAGATCGTTTCAAGTTCACAAGTTTGGTAAGTTCATAATTTCTACGATATTTTAAATACTTTAGTTTTCATTTCTAGGATCGTGGAAGATAATTTAGTTTAGTTTCCAGTAGGACCAACCGATCAGTTCATAATTTTGTTTACCAGAACATTTGAACCAAATGTTTAGTTTGTTTAACATCAATTTAGTTTCAGTTTAGTTTGTTTACCGTGGAAGATAATTTTGTTTAACATCAATTTAGTTTAGTTTTTCAGTTCATAATTGGCCAGTTCATAACTGGTTTGACATGTCCTTTCTTAGTTTCAGCTCGTAATATTAAGAATTTAACAAGTTCATAATTGGAAAGTCCATTCTAAAGATAAAATATTAAGAATTTAACATGTTATTTCTTGGTTTTAGCTCTTAATTTGTTTCATTGTTCCAATATTCCGAGGTTTTGTGTAACAGAGTACATTCCCAATGGATTTTAGACCCCGTATCTACTTATGCATTCATTGATTTGCCATAACTCTATCGTGTTTTTATGTAAAATATATGCAATCTTGATTTAGTATTTTTTTAGATATTTCAATGACATGTGAAAATATTGATTTTACTCTATCTTCCTCAACTGAGTCACCCAAGGAACTTGAGAAGGTTGAGGAGACTCCAACAAGTAGAACCAACAAAAGAAAGGAAAATAAATTTGTTGAAGCTCCACCGACTGAAAGATGTAAAAGAAAAAAATCTAGTACTTGGGATCATTTTAAAGTAATTGTTGATGATAAAGAATGTGTTGAATGCATTTATTGTGCCGCAAAGATATCTTGTTCAACTTACAATGGAACCAATGCCATGAAGCGTCACACGAATCGATGCAAGAAAGCCCCTTTTAACATGGATAAAAGACAATCTTAGATTTTGAGTCTAAGACAAAGTGCAACGCTGATGGGACCATAAAAACTGTTAGTGCTCCTAAACTTTGGCGTTTTGATCAGGAAGACATTTGACAAGCACTCACTAAAATGGTGGTTATTAATGAGTTACCATTTAGTTTTGTTGAACGTGAAGGGTTTCGTACGTTTTGCAAGATTGTTATTTCTAACTTTGTTCCTCCTTCACGCGCTACTATTACAAGAGATTGTTATGCTCTTTTCATTGACAGAAGGAAGAAGTTGAAGGACTTTTTTAAGAATTTGTATTTTAGAGTATGTCTTATGAAAGAAGCATGGACATCTGGTCAGAACTTGTCATACATGTGTCTTACTGCCCATTTTATAGATGATGCTTGGAAATTGCATAAGAAAGTCATCAACTTTTACCAATTGCTGGTCATTCTAGAGAGCTTATTGGTAGAGCAATTGAAAAGTGTTTACAAGAGTGGGATCTTAAAAAGATCTTAACGGTGACAGTTGATAATGCTAGTTCTAATGATCTAGCATCAAGTATTTGAAGCAAATTTTGAACTTGTGGGATGGAAGTGTTCTGAACGGTGAATTTTTACATATGAGATGTGTTGCACATATTCTGAATTTGGTTGTTAAAGACGGGTTGAAAAATGTTGACACTTCTATTATGAGAATTCATTCTGCAGTGAAATATGTGAGGTCTTCTCCTACAAGACTTCAAAAGTTTCAATCTTGTATTAAAGAGGAGAATATAATAGCAAAGCTCTTTGATGAGTGCCTAAAAGGTAGTTATTTACTACCCTTCTCATGGTACTTTATGCATCAATTATACACCAACTTGAGCTGAAATATGGGTTCTTTGCACAATATTGAATATTCCATTATCACTACTTATAAAGTCAAAATTTATAGAGAATGCAAATATTATTATATATTTTGTACATGCAGGAATATCCAATACCGAAGCAGCAGTGAAGCAGTGTTGAGGCCGAGGCAGGGATAAGGCCGCAGCAACATCCAGAGTGGCAGCATCAATATTGTAGGCGAATGAAAGACAAAAATATAGAGAACATTCTGGAAGATGCAGCGCACCAATTGGACCAGGCTAGCGCATTAAAAGCCCAAGTTAAAGACCGAACGGGAAAAGCTTTTTAGAAGGTTGCAAACTTGGAAATATCAGATCTCATGTAAAAGACTTGTTCCCTACTCCAAGTTAGAGTCTATTTAGGAAATGTTTGCCCTAAGTTAAGACTATATATAGACTAGCCGGCCACATTGTTAAGAGAGTCGATTTTAGAGAAACCCTTCCCCTAAGAATTGTACCTATCGACATTATGTTCTAAATTTCTTAGGGATAGGTGAAGGTTGTAGATATTAGTGAGAGGAGATTATTTCTTGTTTCTATGTTCTAATGCAATAATAATATCAAAGTTTGCTTATCCTATTGTCATTCATTGTTCTTGCATTCAAGCTCGAGAGAGAAGTTTGTAAGTAATATATTTATCTAGCATCGATAGGTATAGATTCACGAAAAGGATAAGTACGGTATTGTCAAACACTAACTCGGCCTAGAGATAGGTTAAGAGTTTCAGCAGCTAAAAGAAGTGTTGGATTGGTTGGTGATTATCCTTGATTTACGCCGAGAGGTATCATCAAGGACCATTCATCAACAGCGCTCTAACTTAGAGATAAGCGGAGTCAACTACGGACACTTTGCTAAACTTTGATGCATCTGCCCAAGAGCAAGAGATTGCCGCGGTAAAGAACACTAACGCTGCCGAGGTTGTATCTGCAGTACTGCCGAAGCAGTGTTATGTAATTGCATTGGACAAGAAGAAGATCAATCGAATCCACTAATTGACGCAGTTGGATCCTACCTACTTTCTTTATATCATTCTCAATCCTTTATTTTATGTTTTGTTATTTAATTATTTAGTTAGTTAAACAAATCCACTTATCTGTGTTTTTACTTTATCTTTCAGAAGCAAGAGAACAAGGGGAAACATATTAAGTATACCAATCCCTTTGGAGACGATAAACGATATACTTATCACTTTATTACTTGCGACGTGTACACTGCACAGTTGCGCTATTATTACACGCAACAAGTTTTTGACGTCGTTGTTGGGGATTGGCAACTAAATTTTGGTTTTCTTTATTCTCTTACTCTTTAACCATTCTTTATTTAACTTTAATTCTAATTTTTTTATTAACTTTGACTTATTTTGTATATGACCAGGGCAAACCCAAGTGGTCCATTATACGAATTGGATCCTGAAATCGAACGCACAAGGCACCATCTAAGGCGCAACCTGTTTCAAGTCATGGATGATCCACCAAGAGGACAAATTCCACCTGTTGATCATAATGTACTACCACCAGCAATGCCGCAGTAGCCACCGCCGCGACCATTGCCAAGGCAGCTCACTGTTAGAGACTTTCTGGTGGAAGACCTAAACGGACTAAACCCTGGCGTAGTCACCCGAAAATTGAAGCAACTCACTTTGAGCTCAAACCAGTGATGTTCAACATGTTGAACACAATTGGACAGTTTAGTGGGTCTGCTACTGAAGATGCAAGGCAATATCTTAAATCTTTCATGGAAGTGTGTAATTCTTTCAAGATCTAAGGAATCTATGAAGATATATTACGATTAAAGTTGTTCCCCTATTCACTGAGGGATAGGGCGAAAACTTGGTTAAATGGCATCCCAGTAGGATCCATAGGATCTTGGGATGAACTCTGTCGAGAATTTATTATGAGGTTTAATCCGACAAATCTCTATGATCGCATCCATAATGAAATCACATCATTTCGGCAGGATGATGATGAACCGATGTATGAGGCGTGGGAACGCTATAGAGAATTGTTAAACAAATGCCCACTACATGGTTTTCCCTTGTGGACGCAAGTCTCCATGTTTTATAATGCTACCAATGCCTCCACAAGGATGATACTAAATGCTTCCGCAAATGGGACACTTCTGGATAGAGCACCCGCGGAGGCCATTGAGATTCTGAACAAACTCGCAAGGAACGACTTCTAGTTTCCCACATCAAGGCGAGGAAGAATGAGACGTCATGCCACGACCCATGAATTAGACACACCCAGTTCGGTGGCAGCACAATTGGCTTCTCTGACCAAGATGGTTCAGAATATGTAAGCCCAGAGAAATATACATGAGGTTAAGACAGTCAACTCATCTGATTACATGCAAGATGAGGAAACCAGCCTGTATGTTGGAAATTATAATAGGAACAATCAAATGATGTCCAACAATTACAACCAATCTTGGAAAAGGCATCCAAACTTTTCATGGAGTAACCCCAACAATGACTTAAATCCAATCAACCAAGCCCCTGGATACCAGCACCAAAGTCAGAACCTGCCGCAGTAACACATTCAACAGTCCATGCCATAGTAGCAGGTACAACAGCAACAGTCTCTGAACGCATTGGCAGATTCTCTCACGGCTTTCATGTCAAAACTGATGCATACATAGCCGAGAATAGTCACTTCATGAAGCGTACTGATGACTTCATGAACCGAACTGAGATGAGACTGCAGAACCAGGAGGCTGCAATCAAGTCTTTAGAAACCCAAGTTGGTCAATTTGCCCAACGACAAAACTCTCGATCACCAGGGGGTTTACCTAGCAATACTGAGGTTGCTAAGGTATTAGGCCACGAGCAAAGCAAGGTAATTACGACAAGAAGTGGCCTACAATTAAAAGATAAAGAAGGGCCCTCAACCGATAGAGTCTAACCAGAAAAGTAACATTATGAGGACTCAGAAGCTGAGCAGGACCCTACCGAAAGCACTGCCACGGCAGTAGAATCAGTAGTACCCGAACAACCTGTCGAGGCAGCTGCAGATAAGTTCACCCCAGGTATTAAACTCAATATCTAAGGAAACTTGGAGGACATAAGACCACCACCTCCTATCCCGCAGAGGTTAAAAAAGCACAAACAGGATCACCAATTTCAGAAATTCCAAGACATCTTAAAGCAATTCCATATCAACTTGCCATTAGTTGAGGCTATTGAACAAATGCCCAACTATGCCAAGTTCTTAAAGGACATAGTATCCAAACGACGAAGGCTATGTGAATTTGAAACAGTGGCAGCCACTGAAGGTTGCATGGTCATACTACATAATCGCATGCCGCCTAAGCTAAAGGATCCTGGATGCTTTACAATCCCCTATGCGATTGGGGATGGTTACGAAGGAAAGGCCTTATGCGACTTGGGAGCAAGCATCAATCTAATGCCCAAATCAGTTTTTCAGAAACTTGGAATAGGGTGAGAAAAACCAACAACAGTACTACTCCAACTTGCGGATCGGTCCTATGTACATCCTGAAGACAAAATTAAGGACATTTTGGTTAAGGTCGACAAGTTTATATTTCCTGCCGACTTTTTTGTCCTTGATTGTAAGGTCGACGATAATGCACCGATCATATTAGGTCGACCTTTCCATGCTACTGGACGCACCATCATCGTGTGGAAAATGGTGAGCTCACAATGTGGATAAACGATCAGCAAATCAAGTTAAACGCCTTCCACAATCTAACAAATTCAGACGCTCCAGCAGAATGTAAGGCTCTCCATACACCAGACCAGGGTACTAAAATATCTTACCTGGAAAGCATGCTTGGCAGACTGTTCGGTAAGCGAATAAAGCCCAAAGGAGAAGTCGAATGCACTGAAGGTTTAACCCTTTTAATTTTAACTTAAAAAGTACGGTAGGTTAAAATTGTTGTTTTTGAAACTTTTATGTCAAGAAATTTTAAAAAGTGATACAAAACCAATTTGCAAACCAAAAGATAAAAACATAATTAAAATGTAAAAATTCTGATTTAAAAATGGATAAAACAGCTTTATGCATGAGGTTTTAAAACATCTTAAATCCCTGATAATCCCAAAATAACTGAAATAAGAATGGTTGTAAATAACCGTACTGAAAAAAAAATATTGTCCGGTAGAGATCTCCAAGTACCAACTCTTAGAGCCAGATATCTGAAAAAAAAAATAAACTAAAAGAATGAGCTATAAAGCCCAGTGTGCCTCTAAAGTGCAGTCAAAAATCACAATATCACTCAAATCACAATCACAATTATAATATAACTTCCGTAGTAAATAAACACAAAGAGTGATGAATGCAATGTCATAGAAAATGTAATATCATAGAGAATGCAGTCCCATACTCCGAACGCCAAACACAGTGGTGGCAAAGCCAACCGATCACAGTGGAGGTAGTACCCCAGAACCCCTCACCCCTTATTTCGCCAAAACATAGTGTGGTAAAACCATCTTCCTCTGTAAAATCCACCCTATGCATATGTAATACAATAAATGTCATTGATCTCATGTCACAACACAGATATCTGTATAGTATACGAATCACACAGTTCAGTAAATCTGATCTCAATCTCATAGTGTAACATAATGTTCACAATATCATATAGCATGTCGATATACCGTAAAGTCTCAATAATGGATAAGTACAATACACAGAAAATCTAGCACATAAAGAGAATGCACATTTAAATTCATTTTACAATAACACAAAAAGAAACACACATTTAGCACAAGAGGAAAACACACATTTATATTCATTTAACAAATAACACGTGGAAACTCACATATTTAATGCAAGAAAAGAATACACATTTAGTACAAGGAGAAAAGACACATTTGAATTTATTCGAAAATAACACAGAAAGAAATATATATTTAGCACAAGAAGAAACAGGTCGAATTTAGGAAGTTAACGTTAAAAGCTTTAAATTCAAAACTAATTTAATTTATATTATTTCATAATAACTGTAAAATATTTAAATTCTTAATAATCTATCACATTCGAAGGTTAAAATTATAACTAAGAATTGATAATTTAAGAATATTTAAAATTCTTAAAATATATTATCTCATAAACTTATTAAATTAATATTATAATTTGACAATTCAAACTAAATATCTGAATATAAAAACATATTTATGTATACTAAAAATAATCTTAATTCCCAAATGTATCAAAGTTTCTAGAATAATAATAATAATTTAAAAATCTAATAGTTTGTTTTATACTGAATAATAAAAAAAACAGATAAAATATGAGATTCTTCAGATACCGTATTGCCTAAAGTCCAAAGATTTATAAGAGGAAACTAAGATGGAGTAACCCTAAAGAACTTAGCGTATCTTAAAGGTAATGATAAAAACAATAAAAAAAAGTTTATAAAATTATTTCTCAAGAGTAACAATGCAAAAACATGATGTACACACAACACAAATCACAACTACATATTTAAATCATAGTTTAATCCAAAATCATAATTTATCCGAAATATTAATTTATCCAAAAATACAAATTCACAGGATTTAAATTCATAATTACTCGTAAAAGTATGAGATCTCAAACACAAATACACAATCAAAGTCACAATACAAAAATTAAACATGACAGCAAAACACGAATATTTTAAGCATATCACAAGAAAGTATATTTTTTAAAAAAACATATAGCACTAGTAAGAGAACACACCTTAGCCAAAGCGACTTAAATTATTGCATAACATAGTTTTGATCTCGGACAGAAATAAAGAGTGAGAATAAAGACTTTAGAGAATCATGATGGAGGAAAAATAATGTAGTGTTTTCTCTTAGATCATAATATGTATTTATAATGAGAAAAATAACTGAGCTTAAGTAGAATTGAAATTCTATTAGATCATATTATAAATATAATAATAATAATAGTAAAATAAAGTTGTATAATATCAAATGAGCTTCTTATCTTTATCTAAGACTTTATATAATATATATAATATTAAAAAAAGAGTTTTGATAAAATAATAATTAAATAAAATAATATTTTTAATAAAAAGATTGATTATAGAAAAACTCTTAATAAAAAAATAATTAATCTCAGTTTAAAAGCAAATTAGTTATCCAAAAAGTCATCTAATTTTAAAACATCACTTTAACTTTTAATCTTTAAATTCACATTTAAACTTTCAAAAAATTATAATCTTATCTCAAAAATTTTCCCTTAAATATAGAAAATCAATTTAAAACCTCAAAAAATTAGGGTTTCAGAAATTGGGAACCTGAAAAGAGTTTTTAATTAGAGATTTTAAAATTAGGATTTTTATAATTAGATATAATTTTTGGGGTATTACAACTCTACCACCCTTAAAAGAAATTTTGTCCTCAAAATTTTCCAGACTTAACGGTAGATTTTCAAAAGCACAGTTGTTTAGAGAAAAACTAAAATAGCACTTAGGTTCAGGCAACAATTGACAACAAAAAGTTCTCAGACAAGCTTTAATCTTAAATTCGTAGGAATAAGTACAGTTACGATATTTTGCTCGATAACTAAAGTTTGAGTTCTTAAGCAGAACTTGTGTTAAGACTTATAAAGGCTACTAAAAAAAATATGACTAAAAGATTCACATGGTTCAAAGTCATCACTTTCAAGGTCACAAAGAAAAGAAATTCTATATCATGAGTAGTAAGCACTAACTAACGTGTACATAATCTTACTAGATCTGAATCTATATGAAACATACACAAATCAAAAACTCATGCAAGGTGACATAATAATTTATTTACTAAAGATGATAATATAAAATAGTGTGTAAATAAATAACAAGCCTAAAGTAAGATTTGGTACTAGAGTCTCAGATTTAAAATACATGAATAAATATTTTTTTTCCAAAATATTCCATATCCAAAAAATATTTAATGCATGTATTTTTTTCAAAAAATTTGTAAAACACTTGTAATGGACCTCACAAGCCGAGTGTTGAACCTGGCTTTGATACCAAAAATATAACCCTTTAATTTTAACTTAAAAAGTACAGTAGGTTAAAATTATTGTTTTTGAAACTTTTATATCAAGAAATTTTAAAAAAGTGATACAAAACCAATTTGCAAACCAAAAGATAAAAACATAATTAAAATGTAAATATTCTGATTTAAAAATAGATAAAATAGCTTTATGCATGAGGTTTTAAAACATCTTAAATCCCTGATAATCCCAAAATAACTAAAATAAGAATGGTTGTAAATAACCGTACTGAAAAAAAATGTTGTCCGGTAGAGATCTCCAAGTACCAACTCTTAGGGCCAGATATCTGAAAAAAAATAAACTAAAAGAATGAGATATAAAGCCCAGTGTGCCTCTAAAGTGCAGTCAAAAATCACAATATCACTCAAATCACAATCACAATTATAATATAACTTCCGTAGTAAATAAACACAAAGAGTGATGAATGCAATGTCATAGAAAATGCAATATCATAGAGAATGCAGTCCCATACTCCGAACGTCAAACACAGTGGTGGCAAAGCCAACCGGTCACAGTGGAGGTAGTACCCCAGAACCCCTCACCCCTTATGTCGCCAAAACACAGTGTGGTAAAACCACCTTCCTCTGTAAAATCCACCCCATGCATATGTAATGCAATAAATGTCATTGATCTTATATCACAACAAAGATATCTGTATAGTATACGAATCACACAGTTCAGTAAATCTGATCTCAATCTCATAGTATAACACAATGTTCACAATATCATATAGCATGTCGATATACCGTAAAATCTCAATAATGGATAAGTACAATACACAGAAAATCTAGCACATAAAGAGAATGCACATTTAAATTCATTTTACAATAGCATAAGAAGAAACACACATTTAGCATAAGTGGAAAACATACATTTATATTCATTTAACAAATAGCACGTGGAAACTCACATATTTAACGCAAGAAAAGAATACACATTTGGCACAAGAAGAAAAGACACATTTGAATTTATTCGATAATAACACAGAAAGAAATATATATTTAGCACAAGAAGAAACAGGTCGAATTTAGGAAGTTAACGTTAAAAGCTTTAAACTCAAAACTAATTTAATTTATATTATTTCATAATAATTGTAAAATATTTAAATTCTTAATAATTTATCACATTCGAAGGTTAAAATTATAACTAAGAATTGATAATTTAAGAATAGTTAAAATTCTTAAAATACATTATCTCATAAACTTATTAAATTAATATTATAATTTGACGATTCAAACTAAATATCTGAATATAAAAACATATTTATGTATACTGAAAATAATCTTAATTCCAAAATGCATCAAAATTTCTAGAATAATAATAATAATTTAAAAATCTAATAGTTTGTTTTATATTGAATAATAAAAAAAACAGATAAAATATGAGATTCTTCAGGTACCGTATTGCCCAAAGTCCAAAGATTTATAAGAGGAAATTAAGATGGAATAACCCTAAAGAACTTAGCGTATCTTAAAGATGAAGATAAAAACAATAAAAAAAAGTTTATAAAATTATTTCTCAAGGGTAACAATGCAAAAACATGATGTACACACAACACAAATCACAACTACATATTTAAATCATAGTTTAATCCAAAATCATAATTTATCCGAAATCTTAATTTATCCAAAAACACAAATTCACAGGATTTAAAATCATAATTACTCGTAAAAGTATGAGATCTCAAACACAAATACACAATCAAAGTCACAATACAAAAATTAAACATGACAGCAAAACATGAATATTTTCAAAGCATATCACAGGAAAGTATATTTTTTAAAAAAACATATAGCACTAGTAAGAGAACACACCTTAGCCAAAGCGACTTAAATTATTGTATAACATAGTTTTGATCTCGGACAGAAATAAAGAGTGAGAATAGAGACTTTAGAGAATCTTGATGGAGGAAAAGTAATGTAGTATTTTCTCTTAGATCACAATATGTATTTATAATGAGAAAAATAACTGAGCTTAGGTAGAATTGAAATTCTATTAGATCATATTATAAATATAATAATAATAATAATAATAAAGTTGTATAATATCAAATGAGCTTCTTATCTTTATCTGAGACTTTATATAATATATATAATATTAAAAAAAGAGTTTTGATAAAATAATAATTAAATAAAATAATATTTTTAATAAAAAGATTGATTATAGAAAAACTCTTAATAAAAAAATAATTAATCTCAGTTTAAAAGCAAATTAGTTATCCAAAAAGTCATCTAATTTTAAAACATCACTTTAACTTTTAATCTTTAAATTCACATTTAAACTTTCAAAAAATTATAATCTTATCTCAAAAATTTTCCCTTAAATATAGAAAATCAATTTAAAACCTCAAAAAATTAGGGTTTCAGAAATTGGGAATCTGAAAAGAGTTTTTAATTAGAGATTTTAAAATTAGGGTTTTTATAATTAGATATAATTTTTGGGGTATTACAGAAGGGACTGACCAACACGCGAAGGAAGATATGAGCCAGAAAGAGATAATCAAATTGGGAGATGCATTCACATACACTCCAAAAGTAACATAATCTTTTCCCTTCCATTTTAGTTATTATATTAGGACTAGTTAATATATTGTTATGTGTTATTTTCAGTATTTTATATTTTTAAGTTTTATTTTTAGTATTTTATGTTTTATATGTTGTTATATTTTATTTTCAGTATTTTAGTTTTTAAGTTTTTTTAGGATAAATAAAGCAACGAATGCAGAAAAATTATTTTACAGCAGGAAGCCTGTTGTCGCGGCAGTACACTATGTCAGAGCCGCAGAAATCCTAACCGGCAAAAACAGTAACGGCTCTCTGCCGAGAAATTCGCCGCGGCAGTAACTGTTCAGCAAGGCAGTAAATGTCTAACGGTTAATTTTTAACAGTCATATTTTTTACAGCATATATAAACAACTCCCTTGCTTAGAATTACCCACTCTTGCATTCTTGATAATCTTCTTTCTTTCACAATCTTGCTCTCAATTCCTTTAGCTCTCACCTACTTCTTACAATTTTCAGCAATCTTTTTAAGTACTCAAGATTTCGCGCAAGGTATTCAATAACTACAATCATGGCCGCTTACAACCGCTTTTACCCTACCGCCATTAAAGAGCGATTCAATCGTTCCTTTATTGCTCGACAACTATGGGAGGAGCAAGGATTTCAGCACTTGGATGAAGATAATTACAACATCGAACAGTTCTTGTTCAACAAAATCAAATACCAAGATTGAGAAATCTTCTGTCTCCACCCTCCCTCAGCGAATGCCACGATCGTCCGAGAATTTTATGCCCACATGCCGAGCGAAGGAAATTTATATGTTCACTGTCGAGGGAAGCCAGTCGCCCTTAATGCCAAAGCAATCAACCAACGCTATGGCCTCACTCCGTTGTTAAATGCACATAGTGATTTTGAGGCGGAGGTCACCGATGTCGACTTTGAATTAATCAAATATGATCTTTGTCACGGTGATACCCCTTGGGAGACTAGTAACCATAGACGATCCGTAACAAGATTGAGCCTTAAACCCGAGGCTAAGATGTGGTGTACCTTTGTCAAAAGACGTCTAATGCCCATATCGCATAACAGCACAGTCGATAGGAGATGTTCGATGCTCATCCAGTCCATAATCAACAAGAGGACCATCAACGTTGGAGAAATTATTCTCCAAGAAATTTATGATTATGGTAAGAAAGACAAATGACCTTTATGTTTCCCTTCTTTAATCTTTGCCTTATGTATTGTTGCAGGTGTACCAGTCGAGGCCACAGACGAGTACACACCGAATAGGCCGGGTTGGTCTAAAAATTTCTGTCGCCGAATCATGCAGATAACCCAGGCAGATCCTATCAAAGCAACACTGCAGCAGTTCACGGTAGACTTCACTACCGGAGGGCAGTACTCGGCAGAAGCACCCACATCTGCCCAGGGCGCTACCGCAACAGACCCTTACCATGAAATTCTGCAAAGGATGACAGCCATAGACCTTCGCCAACAATGCTACATGGAGTACCAGCGCGACTTTAACACATATCTCGCCAACATGATGATGCAAAGATTCCCAAATCAAGGGTCACAATTCCTAGAATTCCCAGTTAACATATTCGTCACTATCGCCCCTTATACCGAGATAACACCTGCCCTAGGGCCATAACCATTTTTCCAACCACGATCGACTCAACAGTTTCATGCTGTCGGACCTTCCAGGCCGGCCAGGTCTACCGGAGTATCCTTTACCAGCCAAAGGTCGTCCAAGAGGCAAGTTGTTTTTAACTCTCCCCAAAGGGAACCAATCCCTATGTCCAGTCTTAGTAGAGACACTCTATCTCGCAAGATTGACGAATACCATAGTTCGTCACATGAATCAACAATACCCACTACCACGGCAGGGGGCGGGACAGAAATCGTATATATAGAAAATATTGACGAAGTGGAAGAAGGAGATGAAGTTACTGCACCAACGCACCGCACACCGCCCAGTCAAGTTCAGCCGCATCGGCAAGCCAAAAAATAGCAATCACCAGCACAAGGATCTAGATGAAAGGCGTCAGCAGCACGGCCTAGGAGACTGCTCTGTATAAGCAGCTTCTCGGAATCGTTATAAATAATTTTTATGCTTCTGTCTATTTCCTTATTGGAATTGTTGTTTACCTTATATGTTGAGCATTGAGGATAATGCTCGGTTTGAGTTTGGGGGTATAGTAGGTGCAGAAGCACTGCCGAGGTAATCCACTGTCGCGGCATTACCATGAAAAAAAAGGAAAGTAATTTTTTCTGAAATTTTTTGCAATATTCTCTTTTCTTGAATTACTGTTTTTAATCTTGCACTGCTCTACATCAGCTTTGCTTTAGTTTACTCCTTTAAGGCTATAGAAATATTTCTCCTTACCATGACCAAGTTCTGTTTTGAAGGGATAACCATAGGATACTCATGGAATAAAACTTAGAAGCTTGCTTTAGGGTTAGAAAGAAAATAAACACTTTTTGGACTTGTTTGATTTAGGAGTTCTTTTAATAAACTTAGGTGATAAAGACTTAGAACCTTTTGGAAAAATAACTAGAGGTGTCTATCACTAGCTCTAGTTTTACTCTCCTTTATGCTAGAGGTGCCCGAAATTGGCTCTAGTATGCTAAATAGGCGGTTAAAAAGAAAATAATAAGAAAAAAAGAAGGAAATAGAAAACGCATATCTTGAGGTGCCCGAAATTGGCTCAAGACTTGTTGTTTTAAGGAGACAGCTTTAGTCCAAATTCTATTTGTCTTGAACTTAGAGTTTATCTAAGAAAGCCTTGAATCAACCTTGCCCATAAAATGCACACACTCACCTAGCCTTATAGCTTGTTTCTTAGTAAAAGTCCTTAGGTAAACTAGTGGCTAAAACAGAGAGATAGACATGACCATGGTGGGAGAATAGATGGAAAAGTAAGACCAAATGGGAGTAAGGTTCGGCAATTTGATGTCTTGCATTGCTTGAAGACAAGCAATAGTTCGAGTTTGGGGGTATTTGATGAGTGCCTAAAAGGCAGTTATTTACTACTCTTCTTATGATACTTTATGCATCTATTATACACCAACTTGAGATGCAATATGGACTCTTTGTACAATATTGGATTTTCTGTTATCACTACTTACAAAGTCAAAATTTATAGAGAATGTAGATATTATTACATATTCTGTACATGCAGGAATATCCAGGGCTGAAGCAGCAGTGAATCAATATTGAGGCCGAGGCAGGGACAAGGCCGCGACAACATCCAGAGTGGCAGTATCAACATTGTAGGCGAATGAAAGACAAAAATATAGAGAACATTCTGGAAGATGCAGCGTACCAATTGGACCAGGCTAGCGCACTAAAAGCCCAAGTTAAAGACCGAACGGGAAAAGCTTTCTAGAAGGTTGCAAACTTGGAAATATCAGATGTCATGTAGAAGACTTGTTCCCTACTCCAAGTTAGAGTCTATTTAGGAAAGGTTTGCCCTAGGTTAAGACTATATATAGACTAGTTGGCCACATTGTTAAGAGAGACGACTTTAGAGAAACTCTTCCCCTAAGAATTGTACCTATCGACATTATGTTCTAAATTTCTTAGGGATAGGTGAAGGTTGTAGATATTAGTGAGAGGAGATTGTTTCTTGTTTCTTTGTTCATATGCAATAATAATATCAAAGTTTGCTTATCCTATTGTCATTCCTTGTTCTTGCATTCAAGTTCGAGAATGAAGTTTGCAAGTAATATATTTATCTAGTATCAAGAGGTGTAGATTCACGAAAGGGATAAGTACGATGTCGTAAAACACTAACTTGGCCTAGAGATAGGTTAAGAGTTTCAGCAGCTAAAAGAAGTATTGGATTGGTTGGTGATTATCGTTGATTTATGCCGAGAGGTATCGTCAAGGACCAGTCATAAACAACACTCTGACTTAGAGATAAGCGGAGTCAACTACGGACACGTTGTTAAACTTTAATGCATCTACCCAAGAGCAAGAGATTGCCGCGGTAAAGAACACTAACGCTGCCAAGGTTGTATCTGCAGTACTGCCAAAGCAGTGTTGTGTAATTGCATTGGACAAGAAGAAGATCAATCGAATCCACTAATTGACGCAGCTGGATCCTACCCACTTTCTCTATATCGTTCTCAATATTTTATTTTATGTTTTGTTATTTAATTATTTAGTTAGTTAAACAAATCCACTTATCTGTATTTTTACTTTATCTTTCAGGAGCAAGGGAACAAGGGGAGACATATTAAGTATACCAATCCCTGTGGAGACAATACACGATATACTTATCACTTTATTACTTGCGACGTGTACACTGCACAGTTGCGCTATTATTACACGCAGCACTCTTGTTTGTTTGAATGTTGAAACAAGATGGAATTTTACCTATTCCATGCTCAAAAGTGCTTTAATCTTTAAGAAGGCATTTAGAAATATGAAAAATAAGTACCTTCCATACACAAAGGAGCTTAGGAAGGTTGGTGGTGCTCCTGATGATGAGGATTGGGATAAAGTTTCTTCTTTCTTGCTTTTTCTTGAGATGTTTTATGAGACTACATTAAGCTTCTCTGGATCAAGGTATGTGATTGGTAATACCTTTGTGAAACAAATATATGATATTCGTTACACAATCAATCGTCATGTTGATGACTTGGAAGCAAATGATGGGATTAAGAGCATGGTACATCAAATGAAGTTGAAGTTTGATAAGTATTGGGCAAATGTTAATAATTTGATTGCGTTGATGTTCATTGCGTTAGTTCTTAACCCTAGTGTAAAACCAAAATTGATTTTGATATAACAAATAAATGTAAGGACTATTTTTGAAATAACCTTTTGGTCCTTAAGACAAGGTTGATCTCTAATTCAAAACCAAGAACTTTGAAATACTCTTACAAGCTATTTTTTACACGAAGGTATCTATACCATGAAGACAGGTATCGATACACCTGAGATTTTTCAAGGGTTATTCTTGAGATTAAGAACAGGTATCGAAACAAGGTTTGATACCAAAACTTTCTGCCAACCCATGTTTCGATACTTGTATCAAAACAGCTTGGGAAAATTTCAAATTATTTTTTAAACTTTAAAAATACGACTCCTGGTATCGATACAGGTATCGATACACTCTTAATCCCCAACGGCTATTTTCAAGCATTTAATGAGCCGACCATTGGTGTCAGTTAATTTTTAAATGATGGTTAGCCTGTATCGAAACAAGGTTCGATACCGAGCATCACAGAAACTTTTTGTATTGAAACAGGTATCGATACAACCCTTATTAAATGCACAACGGCTCTTTCTTTTCTTGGTATGTTTCGAAACAGGTACCTCGTGTTTCGATACCACCTACTGCAGAGTGTATTTATGATTGAAAGATGAAGCTCCAACGTCCATATTTACTTTCCCAACAACTTCAACGGTTAGAAATCAATGAGAAGGTATAAAAAGAAGTATTTTCAAAAGCATGAAAGAAGAATTAATCCTCAAGTAGCATCCAAGCACCAAAATCTAACTCAAAGCACTTTATTGCATATTCTTGCTCCCAACTCTTGTATTTTCACTTTGATCTATTGTAATCTGAGTTTGGGGAGAGTTTGTTTGTAATTGGGGGCAAAATATTTCTTGTGAGAGAACATTCATTTGCCTACTTATCCCGTGTATTCTCTTGTGAGGATTGAATCAATTCTTGGATAGAAGAATTGATTTGAATTGTAACGGTTATCCCTTGAACCGAGAAAAAGGTTGAATTCATTAGTGAATTGGTTTCAAAATCCTTAGTGAGAACTAAGGTAGTGGATGTAGAGCTTGTTCAAAGCTTGAACCACTATAAATCTTGTGTCCTTCAAATTTTAGCTATTTTACCGAGAAATCTCCAACTCAAAATTTTAATTTCCAATTCCCCCCCTCTTGGCCATACTTCAAGATCGATCAACTCAACAATTGGTATCAGAACCTAACCTTTGAAGAGATTTACATCTACCAAAGAAGATCCAAGGCGGTTGATCAAGTCTACAAATCTAAATTCAATGGCCTCCACCTCTGGTTCATGGAATGAGTCACACTCCATCACCAAGCCGCCCTTCTTCAATGCGGATAATTACCCCTATTGGAAGAATAGGATGAGGTTATTCATCAAATCAAATGATTATGTTCTTTGGGATATAATCGAAGATGGACCTTCAATTTCGATAAAACAAGAAGGAGACCGGCAAGTACCAAAGAGAATAAATGAGATGACCGATGAAGAAAGAAGGAGAATGTACACAAATGATAAAGCTCTCCACATTCTCTTTTGTGCACTAGGGCCCGACATCTACTCAAAGATGTCTTCATGTACAAGTGCCAAAAAAGTTTGGGATTCTTTGGAGACTACATATGAAGGCACCAATGATGTCAAGGAAACCAAAATTGGTCTACTCAACCTAAGTTATAAGAACTTGAAGATGGAGCTGGATGAAGACATCACCAAAATGTTCGATAGATTCTCGCTGATCGTCAATGGTCTCAAGGGTTTCGGTGAGATAATTTCGGAAGAAAAGCTTGTTCGAAAGCTTATCTACTCTCTTCCCGAGTCTTGGGATAGCAAGAGGACGGCCATCATAGAAGCCAAGGACCTCAAGACTCTCAAACTTGATGCTCTTGTGGGATCTCTTCTCACCCATGAGATCATGAAGAAAGGAAGAGAAGAGGAGAAAAAGAAGGAAGAGGTAAAGATCGAAAAGAGGGAAGTTGAGAAAATGAAGCAAGGTATTGCTCTTAAAGCTTCATGTTCACAAGAAGAAGTGGACACTAGTGAAGAAGAAGAGCTAGAGGAATTGGCCATGGTAGCCAAAAGATTCACTAGGCTTATGAGGGCAAATAGAAATAGAAGATTCCAAAGAAAGAGAGACTTCAAGGCAAAAGGAAAAGAAGAAGAGAAAGATCAAATAATTTGCTATGAATGCAAGAAGCCCGGTCACATTAGGACCGATTGCCCCTTATACAAAAAGAAGGGTTTTGAGAAGAAAAAGAAACAAAGGGCTCACATTGCAACTTAGAGTGATAAGGAATCATCATCCGATGAGGACAACGAAGTAGCCAACTTGTGTCTCATGGCTCTTGAGGAGCCTAAGGTAACCCTCCAACCATCTTGTAATGATTTATCTTATGATGAACTTTATGATGCGTATGATGAATTACAAGATGTGTATAATGAGTTGGTTTTAAAGTTCAAAGAATCAATTTTGAAAAGCAAGAAAACTATTTCTGATTTAGAAATGAAAAACAATTCTTTGACAAAAACAATTTTGGATTTAGAAGTAAAGGTTGTCGATTTAAATGATGATTTAAAATTTTTTCAAAAAAAAATGTTGATTTGAACAACCTTATTTCTAACTTGAGTGAAGATCACCACAAGGTGGTGAATGAGCTTAAGGAACAAATCAAAGTGGTTGGAAGTTCAACTTTTAAAAAAGGAAGCTCTTCAAAATCCAACCATGTGAAAAGGAATTTTCATGACCACAAACAAAGAAATTTTCAAAGGCATTCTAGGTATAGAAAGATTAGGAGTGTTTGGGCTCCTAAGGAACTCATTATCTCAAATAATTTGAATGTCATTGCTACTTGGATTCCCAAGGGAACCAAGGTTTTAGGGACTAACACTCATGGACCCAAAATGGTTTGGGTACCAAAAATCAAACACTAAATCTTTGTTTGTAGGTTGAGAATTGCTTCAAGGCCAAAACTTTAAGTCAAAACATGTGGTACCTTGATAGTGGATGCTCAAGGCATATGACCGGAGATAAGGGACGATTCAAGGAGTTAGAGCTTAAAAAGGGTGGAGTAGTGACTGTTGGTGACAACTCCAAAGGACAAATCAATGGTATTGGCTCTATTGGTAATCACTCCTCTATTTTCATTGAAAATGTCTTGCTTGTTGATGGTCTTAAGCATAACTTGTTGAGCATTAGTCAATTGTGTGATAAAGGTTTCTATGTCTCTTTTGATAAAAGTGGTTGCAAAATAATTGACATAGAGTCCAATAGAATAATGCTCATAGGTCATCGCATAGGAAACATTTACATGGTACATCTAGATGACATTAATTTTTCTCATGCATGCTTGGTTGCTAATGATGAAAATGATGCATGGTTATGGCATAGAAAATTAGGGCATGCTAGCATAAGTGTTCTAGAGAAACTAGCCTCCCAAAACCTAGTTAGAGGTTTACCTAAGCTCAAGTTTTCCTTAGATAAATTTTGTGATGCATGTGCTAAGGGTAAACAAAAGAGAGTTTCTTTTAAATCCATTAATGATGTTTCAACTAGTAGAGTTTTACAATTGACCCATATGGATCTCTTTGGACCTATTAGGACTACTAGCTTGGGTGGAAAATCATATGCTTTTGTTATTGTTGATGACTACTCTAGATACACTTGGGTTCTATTTTTGAGTACTAAAGATGAAGCCTTAGAAAAATTCATCACATTTTCAAACATTTCTCCAAATGATCTTGATCAAAGAATTTCTCATATTAGAAGCGATCATGGAACGGAATTTCAAAATCTTGGTTTTAAGAATTTTTGTAATGAAAATGGGATTAGCCATAATTTTTCGGCTCCTCGCACTCCTCAACAAAATGGGATAGTTGAGAGGAAGAATAGAACTCTAGAAGAAATGGCTAGAACTATGCTTTGTGAAAATAATTTACCTAAGTATTTTTGGGCGGAAGCCACAAACACTTCTTGTTATATTGTAAATCGAGTAATGATTAGGCTTATTTTAAAGAAAACTCCTTATGAGATTTTAAAATCTAAAAAGCCTAACATTAGCTATTTTCATCCTTTTGGATGCAAGTGTTTTGTTTTAAATAATGGAAAAGATAATTTAGGTAAATTTGATGCAAAAAGTGATGAAGCTATTTTTCTTTGTTATTCTTCAAATTCTAAAGCGTATAGAGTTTTCAACAAAAGGACCTTAGTAGTAGAAGAGTCAATACATATGGTTTTCGATGATAACCTTCTTCCTAGGAAGGATTCTTGTGATGATGATGATGTAGAAATTATTGAAACCATTGATGATGGACAAGTATCAAAGGTGGATGAGGTTCCAAGCAATGAGGAAGCACAAGATCCTCTAATAGAAGCTTTGGAAAATGTAAAGCTTGAAGAAAAGGAAGTGAGCTACCCAAGGGAGTTCAACTATGTCAAAAGTGGTGAAATCTTGGATTATCCATCCAAGGGGGTAACTACTCGTTCTTCTCTTAGATTAATGAATCATTTTGTATTTATCTCATGCATAGAGCCCAAAAATGTAAATGAAGCCTTAGATGATGATTATTGGATTTTGGCTATGAAGAGGAATTAAATCAATTTAAGAGAAGTAATGTATGGACATTAGTTGATAGGCCTAGTAATAAATCTACTATAGGGACTAAATGGGTTTTTAGAAACAAACTAGATGAGAGCGGTAACATAGTGAGAAACAAAGCTAGATTAGTTGCTCAAGGTTACACTCAAGAGGAAGGAATAGATTTCGATGAAACTTATGCACCCGTAGCTAGAATGGAAGCCCTTAGGATGCTAATTGCATTTGCATGCTATCATGATTTCAAGCTTTTTCAAATGGATGTCAAAAGCGCTTTCTTAAATGGTTTTATAAATGAAGAAGTGTATGTTGAACAACCACCGGGGTTTGAAAATCCAAAGTTTCCAAACCATGTTTTCAAACTAACAAAAGCTTTATATGGTTTAAAACAAGCTCCTAGAGCTTGGTATGAAAGGCTTTCAAAGTTTTTGATAGAAAAGGGTTTTGAAAAAGGAAAGGTGGACATTACACTTTTTATAAAAAGATTTAAAGATAACATTTTAGTAGTTCAAATTTATGTTGATGATATAATTTTTGGATCTACTAATGAATATTATTGTTAAGAATTTTCTAAGCTTATGCAAGGTGAATTCGAGATGAGCATGATGGGAGAACTCTCATTCTTTTGGGGACTCCAAATCAAGCAAAATAAGGATGGCACCTTCATCAATCAAGCCAAGTACATCAAAGATATGCTCAAAAAGTTTGGCCTAGAGCATGTCAAACCTCAAGCCACTCCTATGAGCTCTTCTACTAAGCTTGACAAGGATGAAGGAGGTAAGTGTGTTGATTCTAAATTATATAGATCCATGATAGGTTCTTTGTTTTACCTTACCGCAAGTAGACCGGATATTATGTTTAGTGTTTGCTTGTGTGCTAGGTTTCAAGCTAATCCTAGAGAATCACACCTTGTAGCCATTAAGAAAATTTTTAGGTACCTTAGAGATATACCTTGTTTAGGTCTTTGGTATCCTAAAGCATCTTCTTTTGATCTTCATGCCTATTCGGATGCGGATTATGGAGGTTGTAAGATAGATAGGAAAAGTACTTCCGGAACTTGTCAATTCCTAGGTAGTATGCTCATATCTTGGTTCTCTAAGAAACAAAATAGTGTAGCTTTATCTACCACCGAGACGGAGTACATATCCTTAGGGAGTTGTTGTGCACAAGTGTAATGGATGAAGCAACAACTCTTAGATTATGGCATTAAAGTTAAAACCATACCTCTCAAGTGTGATAATACTAGTGTCATATGTCTTACCAAAAACCCCATTCAACACTCTAGAACTAAACACATAGAAATTAGACACCACGTTATTAGAGATCATGTGTCTAAAAATGATGTTGCTTTAGAGTTCGTTGACACCTTGAATCATTTAGCGGACATCTTTACTAAACCTTTGGATAAGGAGCGTTTTTGGACCCTTAGGAGAGAGTTAGGTCTAACTAGCCTACCTTGATTTCCTAAGTGTTATCTTTTTGCTTATCTTGCTTGAATCTTGATTTAAATCATGCTTATGTTTTTTTTTGTATCTTGATGTTTCCATGCATGTTGCTAGGGGGAGTATGAACTTGTTCATGCACAATAAACATGTCATTACATCATATGCATGCTTCTAGGAGCTTTAGAGACTCATTTCTAGTACTTTTAGTAGACTAAATGCAAACCAAAGGTCGAAGGTATCGATACAGCTAATCCCTATTTCGATACCTGTTCATCAGCCCATCTGGGTTTTTGGTTGGGAAGAACAGGCATCGATGCTTGCATCGATACCACTGTTTTGATACTAGCATCGAAACATGGTGTTTTGATACCAGTATCGATACTCGAGGACAAAAGTTGCTTCAAAACACTTTAAACCTAATTTTAATCTCATTAAAACACTTCCAAACTTATTTCTAAAACCTAGTCGACCACTCCTATAAAATCCTCTATTTTCACCACTCTTCACTCAAAATCTCAATGAATTCTTTGAGGGTTTTGATTCCAATCATCTACTTCAACACCATATCATCAATTCGTGCTTCAAAATCATAAAATTCATACTAATCTACACTCAAGGTATATTTTCGAAAAACCTTAATTTCGTTTGGATTTAATTTGTTAAAAATTTGCTTTTGAGTATGTTTTAAATTCCTATCTTATGGGTTTTAATAATCCTATGCAATTGTCTCAAAATCCCAAATTTTTTTTAATCGAATATAAATTCTTGTTCGTTTAAGTTTTTCAATGGTTTTTTTTCAAAATTTTTGATAAAGTTCTTAAATACCTTGAATTGTTAGATTATCTCATAGGATTGAATTGGATTATATATATAAGCATTTTTTTCTAATCCAAATCTTTATATCCATCCTAGATCATGGCACCAAAGAAGCGATCTCGTACCGAAGCCGGATCTTCATCATCATCTCGTGTTGCACGAGTTGATTTTGAGAAGGTCTTTGCCAAGAGTCTAGACAATAATCGTAGATTGGACAACTACAACCTTTTCCGGAGTTATCCTCTCAAAAAGGAAAGATGTGTAGACATTCAATTCATCACGTCTTACAAATTTCCTTTTAAATACTATGACAAACTCATCGAGTGAAAGTTCTTGAGGTTTCTCACCCATACCGGCAAGTACTTTTCAACTCTTGTCCTTATCTTTTATACCAATGCTAAATGTATCTTATCTCCGGACAAGAGTAAAGTAGTGGCTATTGAATCCTATCTTATGGGGAAATCCTTCACGATTAATGTCTCTACTTTCCTTGATGTTTTTGGTCTTGAGGATAAGGGTGTAGATGATGAATATTCTCTTGCGCTTTTCACCGGATCGGTTACATCTCTTGACGCACACGACCGTTTTCTCCATCTTATCATCTCTTGGTGGATTCGTCCATCAAATGGGAGATACTTTAGGATCCGTCAAGTTGATAGTTTTTGGATCACATGTTTCCATGATGGCATTCAACCAAACCTTGCTCGGATTGTCTTCTCGGATATTGTATGGCATATCCAAAATCGTGCTACCCCCTTGTTCAATCCTTTCCATATGCGTGCATTCTAAGTACCATCTTCTTGCATTTGGAAATAGATTGCTCTTATGACAAGGTGGGATCCTTGAAAGAGCTTATTGAAGAAACTTCACTCAACCGTGCTCACTTTGTCTATGTTTCTAATGGTGAGTGGACTCGAGGTACTCCTCCTTCTCCTCCTCATGCTCCTATTGATCCAGAACCTATTCATCAATTTGATATGTTTACCTTCCTCACGACGAAGTTTGACTCTCTCAACGCCCGTTTGGACTCCACGAATGGAAAGCTTGATATTATTTCCACTCAATTCACTTCGGTTTTCGATGCCATCAACACTAAGATGACAAGCTTAGAGACTCAAGGACACTCCTTAAGAGTATCATTTGAAGCTCTCCGTCAAAGCCAAAGACTTAATAATGATGGTAATCAAGATCAAGAGGAAGATGAAGACGATGAGGATGATGATGACGGAATTGATGGTGATGACATGGCCGATGATTGATCATTTCGATCTCTCTTATGCTTTTTCTTTTAGCTATTAGAACTAGTTATGATGCATTCATATTAGAACTTATGCACCTATTTTATTTTCCCTATGTTTTGTCTTTATTTTTGTTGGATTTTTTTGGGATAATTTGCTCGCTATGGATTATATTTCCTATGAACTTCTATTATATTAAATGTTATGATTGCTTTCTTTTATTACTTTCGTTATCATTGATTTTGATCTAACAAAAAGGGGGAGAAAGTTTTATGTTTAAGTTTCGAAACCATCACATGTTTCTAAAAAAGTGGCACATGTTAAGGGGGAGTCTTTCAACCAAATCGTATTTCAAAACTTAAATTTTTTAATGGTTTTGTTATATCAAAAAGGGGGAGATTGTAAAACCAAAATTGATTTTGATATAACAAATAAATGTAAGGACTATTTTTGAAATAACTTTTTGATCCTTAAGACAAGGTTGATCTCTAATTCAAAACCAAGAACTTTGAAATACTCTTACAAGCTATTTTTTACACGAAGGTATCGATACCATGAAGACAGGTATCGATACACCTGGGATTTTTTAAGGGTTGTTCTTGAGATTAAGAACAGGTATCGAAACAAGGTTTGATACCAAAACTTTCTGCCAACCCATGTTTCGATACTTGTATCGAAACAGCTTGGGAAATTTTCAAATTATTTTTTAAACTTTAAAAATACAACTCCTGATATCGATACAGGTATCGATACACCCTTAATCCCCAACGACTATTTTCAAGCATTTAATGAGCCGACCATTGGTGTTAGTTAATTTTTAAATGATGGTTAGCCTGTATCGAAACAAGGTTCGATACCGAGCATCACAGAAAATTTTTGTATCGAAATAGGTATCGATACACCCCTTATTAAATGCACAATGGCTCTTTCTTTTCTTAGCATGTTTCGAAACAGGTACCCGTGTTTCGATACCATCTACTGTAGAGTGCATTTATGATGGAAAGATGAAGCTTCAACGTCCATATTTACTTTCCCAACAACTTCAACGGTTAGAAATCAATGAGAAGGTATAAAAAGAAGTATTTTCAAAAGCATGAAAGAAGAATTGGTCCTCAAGCAACATCCAAGCACCAAAATCCAACTCAAAGCACTTCATTGCATATTCTTACTCCCAACCCTTGTATTTTCACTTTGATCTATTGTAATCCGAGTTTAGGGAGAGTTTGTTTGTAATTGGGGGCAAAATATTTCTTGTGAGAGAACTTTTATTTGCCTACTTATCCCTTGTATTCTCTTGTGAGGATTGAATCAGTTCTTGGGTAGAAGAATTAATTCGAATTGTAACGGTTATCCCTTGAACCGAGAAAAAGGTTGAATTCATTAGTGAATTGGTTTCAAAATCCTTAGTGGGAACTAAGGTAGTGGATGTAGAGCTTGTTCGAAGCTTGAACCACTATAAATCTCGTGTCCTTCAAATTTTAGCTATTTTACCGAGAAATCTCCAACTCAAAATTTTAATTGTCAATTCACCCCCTTTTGGCCATACTTCAAGATCAATCAACTCAACACCTAGACATAAGTTAAGATATGTCGAGTGGATCATTCGTCGTTCTTATGAACCTAGTAATTCTTATGTCTTGTGTCAACGAATTAAAAACTTTTTTTATTGTTGTTTGATTTTTATACTTCTATATATCCATTGTCAACACAAAAGACCTCTTGCTCTACAAATCCTAATTCTAGTGGTGAGAAAGAAACAAAGAAGTTGAAAGGAACAAATTTGAGAAATGACTATTTTTCGGAGATAGAATCTATTAATACTTCTGAAACAACTGAGCTAGAAAGATATTTTGAGAAAAAATATGCTCATAATAGTGATGGTTTTGATATCTTGGCTTGGTGGTTTATGAAAGCAAACAACTATCCAATTCTTATGAGAATAGCACGCGATGTTCTTGCAATTCCAGTTTCCACTGTTACTTCAGAGTCCGCTTTTAGCATAGGAGGACGTGTTCTTGATTTTTTCCGCACGTCTTTGACTCCGAGATTGGTGGAAGTACTTATTTGCACTCAAGACTGGATTCGTGCTTCTCATGAACCTATTACGATAGAGGAGAATTTACTATCATTGGAGAACATAAAAGAAGGTTTGTTTTTTATTTCAATTTGAGATATTTAAATATTTATGTTTCAAAACCTACACGATATAAAATATTTTATGCAAAGATGCAAGACTTGACATCGGAGTAACCAACAATTATCATTGATGAGATAAATGAAGTTTTAGACAACATACAAGAAATATCCTAAACATTGGTAAGATATATTTTTACATATTAATGCAAAAAATAATTATATGTTGCTAATGTTTGGTATAATTTAAAACAAATATGGTAAAAATATATGCAGTTTATTACTTTTATGTATTGTGTTTTATAAAGTTTACTAGTTTAATACAAAAAAATATATGCAGAAATAGTTTTATATAGAAAAGTATATGCAGAAATTAGTTTAATGCAGAAGTTAGTTTTATGGGTTGTAAATTATATCAAAGAATTTAATGTAGAAATTAGTTTAATATAGCAGTGTAATCTAATGCACTTTTTTTTTAGGTATATCAAAGAATTTGAAAAATGTTGCTGACTTGCTGAGTTGCTGTTATGTTATTATCTTTCTAAGTGGAAACTTTGATATTTTGTCATTTGTATTTTTTAAACTTTAAGTTGAATTTGTGTTGAAAAAATTTTTAAACTTTATGTTTGATTTGTGCTTTTAAACTTTAATTTTAATTTTTAGGATTATGGAATTTGTAATTTAAAGTTGTTTTATAATTTGGACCTTAAACTTCAAATTAGTAATTTAGTATTATTAATTGTGATTCGAATATATTATATATTTTAAAAAAAATCAAAAATATTAGCGGGTACCCGAAATTCTGGGTACCCGATTTTTACGGGTACTCGAAAAGAAATACACGAAATTAGTGGGTTGAGATATGGGCCGGAGATCGAGATACCCGAATGAACCAAGTACTCGAAATTTCGGGTACCCGAAAACCTGGTACCCAGTAATGAACATCCCTATTATTTACAATGATTGTTTTAATTTTCTTTCACTAAGGATATTGAGACTTGTAGTGAATTAAAGTTTGACAAATTGCGATTTTGGTATTTTAGTTGAGAAATACTTGAGGACAAGCATTGAATAAGTAAGGGGGAATTTGATAAGTGCTTAAAATAGTTAATATTTTGTATTTATCCACTCCTTGGTTTGATGAACATGTTACTAATCTTGTTGTTTTTCGTGTCTTTTTGTGTAGGACTCTGAATCTGGAAAATGCACCTAAATGGTTGATTTCTGAAGTTTTTTTTATTTTCTAGATTGATTCTAGATTAGTGGGCATGACTTTGGGCATGAAAATCTGACGTGGCTTTTGATCAGTAGTTTCTAGAAGATAACGCTATCAAGAGCAAGACAGCTTATCAGCGTTTCAGATAGCTTATCAGCCTCATTTTGAATTTTAAATTAGGATTTATCTTTTGTAATTTGAATTTAAATATTTTTATATTTATCTAGGATTTATCTCTTATTTTTAGGGTTTATAAAAGGCTATAAGTACGCACCTTGGGTAAGTCTAGAACTCATCAATCCTTTAATTCTAAAATCCTAGAGTTTTCTTTCATCTCTTATTTTCTTTCTTTATTTTTTGTGTTTTTATTTTTACTTTATTTTATTTTTATATCGAGCATAATTCTTTCCATAATTATGCTCGGCTAAGTTTTTAATAGCCAAGGGCTTAAACGATGACTTGATTCAAACGTGAGGATTGAAAAGCACACAAATAACTTCGATTTTTATTTCTTCAGTTTTCCTTTGAACTTATTTTTAAATCAAATTTATTTCAAAACTAAAGATTGACTTTGGTCAAGACGTTGATTTGATCATTTATGTGGGAGAAAAGATCGGCTATTGAAACAATTTGACTTCCTGGGAACACATTAGAAAATTGATTGCTAAGAAGAAAAGTGAGATTGGATCAGTTATTATTGAAATAACATAATCTAAGTTGACTTTGAGATTTAAATATTTTTATCTACAAACATAGATTTAGTGGATTAATCCATGAAACGAATATCAAAGATAGTACTTGGGTATTCAGTTTGAAAGATTTGCTTTTAGGATTAAACCTTGAAAGCTAAGTGCCAACGTAAAATCCCGAAGTGAAAATATTTTTTCGATGATCTATTAAAGTCGAGTCAAAGCGAAAGCCTAAGGTTAGTTTTTATTTTATTAAATTACTTTCCTTGTTTCAACCTCTTTAATTACTTAGTTTATTCAATTCGACAAAACCCCTCTTTTACTCAAACACAATTAAAACATCATTCAATTCTTGGATCACCAATCAACAAGCGTAATCAAGAAGTTCCTAATCCCAGTGGGATTGACCCTTAGTTCTCCTTTACTATATTTAATTTCCTATTATTTATTTGAGAATGAGGAATTAGTTTTTTACACTTTACGAAACGTGTAACTATTGTCAAATGAATTCCAATGTGTGTTTTCTTCTTGTGTTAAAGGTGAGTTCTTTTCTTGCGTTAAATGTGTGTTTCTCCATGTGTTATTGTTAAATGAATATAAATGTGTATTTTTTTGTGCTATTGTTAAATGAACTTAAATGTGTGTTATCTTTCTGTGCTAAATTTTTTATGCATTTTGCTTATCTATTTACTGAGACTCTGTGGTATATTGACATGTTATATGATATTGTGTGTTACACTATATGATTGTGATCAAATTTTTTGAACTGAGTGTTTTGTATATTATACGAATATTTGTGATGAGATTATTTTAGAACTGTGATAATGATTGCATAGCATGTGCATGAGGTGAGATTGTACGGAGGAAGGTGGTCTTACCATATAGTGTTTGGGTGAAATAAGGGGTGAGGGGTTCTGGGGAACTACCTCCATAACGATCGGTTGATTTAGCCACCACTATATTTGACGTTCGGAGTATGAGACTGCATTCTCTGTGACTTGCATACATAACTCGTTGTGTTTATTTATTACGAATATATATTATATTGTGATTGTGAATGATATATGTGATGAGTTTTTTTTAGAATTGTGACATTGATTGAATAGTATGTGCATGGGGTGGGATTATACGAAGGAAGATGATTTTACCATGCAGCATTTTTGTGAAATAAGGGGTGAGGGGTTCTGGGGAACTACCTCCACAGCGATTGGTTAGTTTAGCCACCACTATATTTTGCATTCAGAGTATGGGATTGCATTCTCTGTGATATTGCATTCATCACTCTCTGTGTTTATTTACTACGAAAAATTATGCTATAATTGTGATTGTGAATTAAGTGATATTGTGATGTTTGGTTGCACTTTTGAGACACACTGAGTTTTGTAGCTCATCCTTTTAGGTTATTTTTCAAATATCTAGCCCTAGGAGTTGGTATTCGGAGATCTCTACCGAATAACACTTTATTTTGTTTTCAGTACGGTTATTTATAAACATTTTTACTTCAATTATTTTGAGATTATTAGGTATTTGAGATGTTTTTAAACTTCATGCATAAAATCGTTTTATTCAATTTTTTCTATTTTTAATCAAAATAATTACTTTTAAGTTATGCCCTTAAGGTTTGGTTTACAAATTCTATTTTGAATTATTTTATGAGTTTACATAATGTTAAAGTTTTAAAATAACGATTTTAACTTACCATAAACCTCAAGTTAAGATTAGAGGGTTACATAGATTTAATTGATTAAATTCGTTGATTTGTATGTTTGATAAATAATAAATTAGGATAAAAAAATTATTTTGAAAAACGGATAATAAAAGTTTTTTTCCTTGAAATTAGAGATTTTGACATAAAAATTATCAGTGACCTATGTATGTAGGGGTAGGGAGGGATAATTGTCCCCGAATATTTTTTTCGTCTTTGCTTCGCTATTTAAATTTCTTTAAAATTTGTTTTATTTATGAATTTATCCCTTTCACTTTCAATTATTTATATTTTATCTTTCAATCCCAAATCCTAGCTCCGTCTCTAAGAGTTATGAAGACTCTTATACCCTTTAACTACTTCTTCTATCCCAAGAAAATTGACCCTTATTAACTTTTTTGTCAACTTTTTCAATTTTGATTCATAATTTTTTAAAAATTTATTATTCATAAAAATATAAAAATATTTTATAAAACTTTTACCAGAAAAATTTAAATATATATCTTACAGAAATAATTATTTAAAATATGTAATATAATTACAGTTAAACTTTAAAAATTGACTTTCAAAAAATCAATAATAAATATTCTTGATGAGACAAAGAGAGTTTAAAAAATCTTTTAAATAACTTAAATTTAATCATTTCTATTTTAATTCTTCGCTCTCACATATTTATTTTTATATTTAATTAAATTATATTAAAATAATTATATAAATAATAAATTTTATATACATATCCTTCAAATATGCTTAGTAATATTTTATTAAAAATATTTTTTTATAATTTAATTAATATTAATAAATATAAAATATTGATAATTAATAAACTATTTAGATAAGTATTAAATATAATTATATCTTTATATATTATTTTATTTGCTTAAATAATCAAACATTAATAAAATATAAATTAATTTAATCAAACAATTTTATATAATTAATTAATATAATTCATTAATTCAATTTATTAATATAATTCGTTATCAGTTATCAACTAATATAAATCATTATCAATTATTTGTTAATGGTCAAACAAACCGATTTAGACTTTATGTATAGGATAAAGCATGAACCTAAAAGTGTTTAAAATATCAATTTAAAATTTTAGTGGCAACATCGAACTTTAATAAATAAGAATTAAAAAATAATATTGAAATAAAAATCCAAAATAACAATTAAGTTTAACAATGACTTATTTGTTTTTGAAACTTTTTTCTCGTAAAAGAAACTAATATTAAAAAAAATAATTTACATATTTTAAAACTTATATTTATGTTTTAGAATACCAATTTAATATAATTTTTTAAAAAAATACAAAAATTCAAAAGAAAATTTTCTTAAATTTTAGGTACATGGCTCCATTAAATTCATGTAGTTCCGCAATTGTTAGTCGACCGAATATTATAATTATTAATTATAGAACAAAAATTTTATACTTTTTATGTTATTATTTATGTTTTAATACTAATAAAATTAAATATTAATTTTTAAATATTAAATTATATATTTTAAAATTTTAAATTTTATACTTTAAATTTTAATCTTAAATCTTAAATTTAATTTTTTAAATATAAAATACAAATAAGGACAAAAAAAGCATATGTTTAATTTGTATTCTTAATTACCCCCCTTCACATTGAGAATCAAATTTCAAGCCTTTGGTCCGATAATTTATGAAATAGACATTGCAAGATTGGGATTATTGAAATTCAGTTGAATTTTTTTATTTGGTTTATAATACAATTTTATTTTTTATAATGGAAAATAAGTGTTTTATAATTTGAAATAACAAAAACAAATTACAAATATAATTTAAGACTTATTTTTATGGATTCCTTTTTTTCATTTTTGTTTAGAGAAAGGGAGAATCTAAGTCAGAAATTATGGGTATAAATTGTTTTTTATTATATTTTGGTGTTCTATTTTAAATTAATGGATTTAGAGTTTAAGGTTTAAAGTTAGAATTGTGATTAGAGTTTAGGAAATTTGGAGTAGGGTGTAATTTTAGGATTTAGGATATAAAAATTAGAGTTAAATTTTTAAAATTTAAGTAATTTTAAAGGTGAGACATGAAAAGAGACAAAATTAGGGGAAAAAGATTTTTACTCGAAACTATGTAGCCTGAAAACAATAATCTCTACTTCTTGGAGCAAGACATGCACAAACACAAACCTTTCTTAATTTCCTTTAATTACTTACGACATGAACACTAAAACAAGCTAAGAAAATTACACCAAACAACATACAATATTGTCTCCATCTAAACATGCCATGTCCCTGGTTTCTAAACAGTATAGTGCTGTTGGATTGTATCAATGTCCAGTCCCTTCAGCTTCACCACCGACTCGACGTGCCCTTTGAGGGTGTGAAGCTCTCGTAGCCTATAATAAGCAAAGCAGACAAGGGAAAGACGAACAGTATTAGCTATTACTTGGTAGTTAAAGAAACATTTTCATGTTGCAGACTTGCAGTATGTGAATTCTTTAGGAAGAGTAACTGTATGTGTACCTGGCAACCTCGGCTCGTCTCTTTGCTTGCTCAGCGATCTCGGAAAGCTCTCTATAGCTGCTCTTGTCGTTGAAGAGGTTCGTAGTTTCAGGTGGTTGGAGTCCGTGTAACGTCCGTTGTGCAAGAGCCCATTGAGCTTCCCTCACTTCCTTGCCATAGTCTTTCTTAGTAGTGAATGCAGTCTGTGTTTACCAGTACCAGTTTAGTAAACCAACAACTTATTGCCATATGATACCTGTCTGTATGTCTATATGTATGTATGAATGTATCTACGTATGTATACCTTATTTTCAAGCAAGTTGAGCCATGCTTTTCCACTTAAGATGTAACGAATGGCGAACTTCATCAGATCCAATGGAATGTAGAAAACAATACTGTAAAGCCATATGACACCAGCCCATCCCCAACCGATTCCTTTAATCTTTGCAAATCTCCAGTTTGCATATACAGCAATCAATGTCGCAATCTAACCGAGGCAGTAGAATTGATTCGCTTAGCATAAGATGATAAGATGCATCTTTTCGTTGCAGGCGGAATTGGATGACAAAAATGCAAATTCTTACCAACTGTGCAATGAAGAATGCTGTGACCAGTAGTAGTCCGGGACGCTCGGCATAGGACCAGCTACGTGATCTGGTCACGAAAATCAGGGCCTGGCTCACAATGCTCACTTGTAAATATAAAGCAGCCATCATTTCATACTCCCTGCCTTTTAGAGAACTAACACCAAATGTGTCCTGCAGTGACAGATAGAAACAGTTAGAGACTAAACCGAAAGATGTTTTAAGGCTTACGAACTTTCAGCAACGCATACAGAGAAGAAGTCGGTATCATGCATAGCCCAGAAGAATATGACAGTCATCAAAGCCATGTAGCCTCCAAGCACGATCCCGGTGGCGAAAATTTCCTTCAGTTTCCAGCTATCAGGCAAGGGAGATGGCTTTACTCTGTCCTTGGAGATTGTCATGATAGTTCCTGAGTAAAGTTCCAAATGATTGAGGTTAAACACTTTGTTTCAAGCCAGTTAATGTATTCTCCAGTTAAATAAACTCTCACCATCATTTAGAATAGCAATGATCAAAACCATGAACGGAGAAAAGTCGAACTTCCAGATGAGAGCAATGAACAAAAATCCGAACTACGAAAACAAAGTTCACATATATGAATCAACAATGCATGAAGATTGAAGTTTACAAAACTATTTCCTATAAAATGAAACAATTCCATGTGTTATGTACATACGACGATACGAATCGTGATGGAGATGGCATAGATCTGAGAAAGAAAAGAAAGAAAAGTCATGCATTGCAAAGTTTAGCATGTAAATCATAGACTATGTTTAAGAGAATAGAGTAAATTACAGTGTAGTTCTTCATCCTTTGAAAAATAGCTCTGCTAGTTAACACTGCACTAATAATGACACTCAATCCGGGTTCCGTAAGAACAATGTCTGAAGCACTTCGTCATCTGTAGCATCAGCCACAGCAATACCAATATCTGCTTTCTTTAAAGCAGGAGCATCATTAACACCGTCTCCGGTCATTCCGCAAATGTGCTTACTCTCCTGCAACTTCTTCACAATTTCGTATTTGTGCTCTACATAGTGTGTCACAAATAGGTTTTAAGAAATAAATGAAGATAGGCAAAGAATTCCTTGCTTGTGAATGGCAAAGATGCGAAAACCAGTTACCTGGAAAAACGCCAGCAAAACCTTCTGCCTTCTCGATCAACTCTTCAACTGGAAGGGCAGCTATGCTGGCATCCTTGTCTTGACCCAGCAAAGAAGCAGAAGGGTACATGTTCGTGCCCATTCCAAGTCGGCGTCCAGTTTCCTTTGCAATGGCAAGTTGATCACCTAGACATATTACAAAGGCAGTAAGTTAGAGATTGCTTCAAAGAAGGAAGTACTACCTATGGAATCATGCGAGGATAAACACATAAAAGGGTTTAAGTACCGGTGATCATCTTGACGTTAACACCAAGATTAAGAGCTTTGCGAATGGTTTCGGCACTATCGTTCCTTGGAGGATCAAACATAGGCAACAAACCTACAAATTCCCACCGAGTGCCAACACTTTCTTTTGATTTTTCTGGCACTTGCTGTCGAGTTATAGCAAACGAGCATTGGTAAGGGAACGAAACTTTTCGATAAGATATCAGAATAGTGAATTGAGTGAAATGAGTTCTGTAAAAATAAAAATAAAACCTGTCTAGCAACAGCTAAAGACCGAAGCCCACGCTCGGCAAACTTGTCTATGATGGAATGAACCTTTTTTTTAAGATCTTCTCTTGCATTGCAAAGGGACAAGATCTTCCAACAGATACGAAATAATAAAATCGCGTAAGACCCCACAAGTGTTCCTGTATTATCAGCTAAAATTTGACAACAAAGTTACCTGTTCCGGAGCACCTTTGCTTGCTCGGTGCCAATTTCCGTCAGATTCAATGTAAGTCAATGCAGTTCTTTTGTCCACAGGATTGAAAGGAAAGAAATGGACCTCCCTGATACCAGCTCTTGCCTATATGAATTGTCATATCGAACATAAATACACATGTAAGGGCCATTTCCCCTTAGCCTTTTAACAGAATCAAGAAATAGAAGATAGAAGAAATCGATACACCTCCTTGGGATCAGCAAGCATTCCAACAATGGCGGCATCAATGGAATCTTGATTTTCAATTCTAGAGGCTCTTGCGGCGAGCAGGACAACGTGCTCCTTGTCAACATCCTTTACAAATACCTCAATCAAGTTTTTATCGACACTCAGCTTGTTGAGTGTCAATGTTCCTGTCTTATCACTACAAAGGACATCCATGCCAGCCATTTCTTCGATGGCAGTCATACGCTTGGTGATGGCACCCTGCTGAGACAGCCTGTGGGATCCAATGGCCATGGTCACAGACAAAACGGTAGGCATGGCAATAGGAATACCACCGATCAAAAGAACCAAGAGATTGTCGATTCCATCCCGGTACTTGCGGTGTTGAATAGGGTACATGACTATTATCTCGACCAACATACCGACAGCAATAGAACAAATACAGAAATTTCCAATTGCAGTGAGCACCTTTTGAAAATGTCCTACTTGGTTGGTGCTATCCACAAGATGTGCAGCCTTCCCGAAGAAGGTATGAACACCGGTAGCAATAACAACAGCTTCGATTTCACCCTGCTTGCAGGTTGAACCCGAGAAGACTTCATCCCCAGGATCCTTGGTCACAGGCAACGATTCCCCGGTCAGTGCGGATTGATCAATCTTCAACGGATCACCTTCAAGAAGACGAGCATCAGCAGGGATGATATCCCCCAATTTAATACTAATGATGTCTCCTGGAACAAGAATTGCTGCTTCTTCCTCACTCCACTTTCCATTCCTAAGCACCTATATTGTAACACCATATCATTATATTCGAAACCAACAGTCATCATATTATGTACCATGTGCATAAAGGCATCTAGACATGTGTATTAACAGATCTCATTGTTTACCTTGGTTTTTGGAGCAAGACCAGCCATAAGAGCAGCAGCAGCATTGCCGGCATTGTTTTCTTCAATGAAACTAATGGTAGAGTTAATTAGCAACAAACAAATGATACCGACAAAATCTTGCCAGTCCGGGGGCTTATCGTCGCCGTTAGCCAAAGCGATGGCCATAATGGCTGCTGCTTCCATGACCCATGACAGAGGATTCCACATGAACCCCAAAAACTTGAGGATTTTGCTTTCCTATTCATTTAAAAATATAGTATTCCAAATTATGAGACATCAAAAATTAATGTCAGTATGTAATGACAGCCTTTAATATAAATGAATAAACCTTTTTCTCTTCTAGCTTGTTTGGTCCGAAAATCTGAAGCCTGCTGGCTCCCTCGTCCGAACTCAATCCTTCTCTGGTACATTTCAGCTGCTCAAACACTTCCTCAATGGGGATTTTCTCCTGCAATCACCATGTTTATGAGTGTAGTGATAAAAATCTTATCTTGACTTTCTTTCAAGTTATGGTTCAGTGTTCACAATCTTCCGAATTCGAGTTCGAATCCAGAATCGGACAACCCTTTTCGGATTTTTAAGGAAAAAAAAACAGTTTTTAGATATTTAATAAAAGAATAAAAAGGACTAATATTTTAAATTTCCTATTATCCTGAATTTTGACCAACATTTTTCTTTTTAATCTTGAAATATGCATGAAATAGAGCTTTGAATATGATATGGTCCAAGTTTTCTGCAGATATGGTGAGCATTTTAATTTGTAGGCCTAGTAGACCGAGTCTACTCGTAACTCACTTGGGTGAGACTCGGGTCCAAGGGATGACACCCAAAGAAAGTAAAAACGTTGAATTAGGCCGTTATTACGGGGTTATAAATGAAACGGTACGGATAGAGGGATATTGGAGTTTGAGTCGGTCAACGTTCAATTAAAGTTAAATAAAATTAGACTAGAATCGAGGTTAAATTTGAATTGAGTTTTTAACGAATCCAGTTAAATTATTTGACACACGACTTAAAAAATTCATGAATTATTTAAAAATATAATATATTATTTTTAAATTTTTTTTATAATTTTAAATTTTTAAACTTAAAACTCTAAAATAAAAACGCTAAACATAAGTTTAAACTCTAAACTAATACTTTGAAACTTAAAAATAATAAGGTTGAATTTACACGATTTGTGTATCAAGTTTTTTTCTTGAGAGAACTTTAAATTAGACATGATAGATGATGAATTATTCGAGTCTGACACGATTAAAGATTGCTCAACACTTGACTTAATTGAGCTCGAACTCAACTTGAGTTTCTAACGAGTCAAGCTAAGTTTAGATTTATCAAACTCGTTAAAAATTATTCAAGCTCAAACTAGATTTAAAATCTTAACAAATCAAATTAAGCTAAACACTATTCAAAATCGACTCAACTCAAGATTAAAAATGTTTGCTCGTTAGTATATTAAATATTTTTTTTCTAGGGAGAATAATTAAAATTTATTTTTTAAAGTTATTTTTAAGAGAGAATTTTATTATTTATATGGAAGATAAATTGTCTATCTCCTAATTGTGTTTCTATTGATGTTTCTACATTAAATTAGTGAATTTAACATTTAAAGTTTAGAGTTAAAAATTAAAGGATATGATAGGACTTGAATATATTTTTTTAAGGTATAACGTTTAAGGTTTAGGACTAAAAAATTAAAGTTATAGTTTAAAATTTAATTTTTTAAATTTTTAATAGAAAATATAAAAGATATATAATTAAAAGATAAAAGATTTTTTCCGTAAAAGAAATAACGGCAAAAGGTACCGCGGAAAAGTAGCTAAAATTCACAAAATAAAAACAATTGTTTTATTAAAATTTGTTAAAAGAAATGTCAACTCTATGCGATTTTTATAGGTGAGCCAAACTTAAATTTCTCAAAAAATCAATTAATTTAATTTAGTTTAAAATAAAAATATCTGATATATTTTGATTTAACTCAAAATTTTATAAATAAAGTTTATGTTATAAAATAAAAAATTTAATAATTTTAAATTTTTAATAATTAAAAGATTTATTTTTAATTTCAAGATAAATCTCTTAAATTTTTATGATATATATACCAAAATAAAAATATAAAAAATATTATTATATAAAAAATAAAAATATATATACATATTTTATATATTAGTAAAAGTGGTTTAAATTATAATCTAATCATACTATAATATAATAAATAATTATAATTAATTTTTTATAAAAACTCAAAAATTCAACTCGACTCGAATTTTTTTAATTCAAAATTTTTTAAAATAAAAATTCAAATAATAAAATTAAACTCATTAACTTGAACAATTTAATTTTTTTTAACTCAACTCATCTAACCTTTCATTTTCTGGGTATTTTACATGGGGGAGCCCGTTTGGCTAGAGAGAAAATTTCGTAAATCAATACTCAAAACACTTAAACAATCCGATAAATCCACCATTTACTTTGACCCTAAAATCAATTACTTTGTATCATTGAAGAGGCCATAGCTTTTGACTAAAAGAGCTACACAGAGAGAGAGAGAGAGAGAGAAAGGTAAAAACACAAGATTTCTTCTGTAAAATGAAATGAACGTGTCGGGAAACACAGATTTTTGTAATAAGAAACTATACCAGATCCACTGTCTCGTTCTTGATCTCTTCAAGACTGATAGCCTTCTCACCTGCCATTTCAACACTCCCCCAGCCAGCAGCAGGTAGCAGAAAGATTAATTAAACAAAATACAAAGCAAAAGAAAGAAAAGATGTGTTAAAACGAGAGGGAAACTGGATTTGGGGGTGATAAAAGTAGAGAGCGTTGGGACTCGCAAAGCTTGATTTTTCTGGGTAAGGATTTCCCCCCTCTGCACAAGACTCAACTCAAAGGCCTACGCTTAGATATAAGCTCTTAGCTCTGCATGCCAAAGCAAGAGCAGTGGCTCATGGGTCATCATAAAAGTGTATCCCTACAAGTTCACAAATAATTAAGGTAAGCGTAAACTACTGCGCTAGCCACTTTCGTTTATTCCCAGTATATTTTTAGTCATCGATTTTGAAAAACGACCAGTAAGGTCACTATCGTTTTCGAAGTGTAAACATTTGATCACCCTATCATTAAGTACCGTTAAATCTAAACAGAAAAATGACATGGCAGTCGACGGAAATTTCTTTTTTTCACCTTTCATCCACGTGTACGGAGACTAGTTCTTAAAACGTCTTCATCCTCTCTTCAATTCTCTCTCTAGTGTTGTTAAACCAAAACACCATACTTACACTGCAGTTGAAGGAGATCGAAACTTTTTCATCCTCTCTTAAAAATATTACCACATGAATTAGCAACACAATTTTTTCTACAAAACAGAAACAATTCTAAAAAAAATAAAGATGCAGTAGCTATACACACCTTAGAATCGATCTCATTTAACAATGAACCCACATCCATTGTTTCATAATGGAAGACAGTACTAGAATTAATATATAAAACATTTAGGAAAATAGAACTTACTTCCCCTTTGATTGTAAAACTGAACCAATGATTAAAACATTTTGAGCACATTCCTTTTGTAAATTCTTAAAACCTGCTCCAGTTACTGTATTTATTATCTAACAACCAACAAGTATAAGTTATTTATATTTGGTTGAGTGAAGACCATGAACTCCAATTGTACCAATGCGAGCAAGTTAGAGAAGCTCGAATGTGAGAAATTCTAACCTTACTCTACCTTTTTACACCGTTTGGAGTGAAAGAGTTGAGATCATCGGAGATGATTATAGAAGACTAGGGAGTGAGAAAGAAAGAAACCAAGAATTTAGTCAGGTTGTTACCGGACTCCTTTGCTGGTTTCGACAGCTATTTCGCTTATGTAAAAATGGAGTTCAATGCCAGCCGGTCGAAGAATAGAAGGCGCAAACTTGAGACTAGGAAAGAAACCCCTATAAAACAGGTGGAAGCAGAACGACAGAGGCGGGAGAGACTGAACCATCGGTTCTACACAAACCCAACGTTGATGCAATAACCTACATCAAAGAACTGAGATTCAGGATCAATAAATTAGAGACTCAACTCTTAGTACAATCCCTAAAACCCAAGTTGAATCTCATCAACGTTGTCGGAAATTAAACCCCCAAATCTACATTCGATCATTCAACCAAACAATCTTCTATTTTTTGGCCAAAGAAGGTGGAAGTCGATGTGAAGATCATCGGATCTGAAACGATTATCCACGTTCAAAGTCTTGATTATCCTGCTGCACTAGAGAGAATTGTTGAGAGAAGGAAAAAGCTTCATGAACCAGCACTAGAGAGAGAATCGTAGAGAGGATGAAAGCGTTTCAAGAACCGGTCTCCGTACACGTGGATGAAAGGTGGAAAAAAGAAATTTCTGCCAGCTGCCATGTCATTTTTCTGTTTAGGTTTAACGGCACTTAACGACGGGGTGATCAAATATTTACGTCCCGAAAACGATAGTGACCTTACTGATCGTTTTTCAAAATCGGTGACTAAAAATGTACTGGGGATAAACAAAAGTGACTAGCGCAGTAGTTTACCCTTAAGGTAAAGTTAACGAATAGTTTGGTTAATTATTTAATTTGATAATTAAATTTTTAATTATTTTTATTTTTATCATTAAATTTTATGATTTATTTTAATTTGATCAATGAGTTCTTAATAGGGATTAAGAAAATGACGTGATAATTAATAAATTTTGTATAATAACACATTTAATCTTTTATGTTTATATATTTAAATAATATAGTTCAAATCTAAAAAATAATAATAGACTTAAGTTAACTCTTAATATTTATACATTATTTTAATTTAGTTTTATTTTTAGAACCTAAATATTTAGAATAAAGTTAAACTATTATGTCCATGTCGATATGATGTTTTCACCTTTAATTCATATTTGAACCCATTTTTTTAAGAAACTCAATCTTATCTCATTGGATTAGGGACAAATGACCATCCTTACGCGTGGTAGTTAAAAAAATTATATAATAACGCATTTAATCATTTATATTTTTAGATTTAATCTATATAGTCTTATTTTAAAAAAATAATAATAAAATTATTCTTTATTATTTATACATTCTATCAGATCATATTTTAAAATATATTAATATACTAAATTAATACTCTGATCAAATGAAAAAACATATTAAATCATTTCTAATTAAAATTATTATCAAATTGATAAATTATATAAATAATAAGAGTTAAACTTATTAAAATTTTAATTTAAATTAATTAAATTTAGTAAATAAATAATTAAATTTGTCATTATATAATTTTTTAAATTATCATGTAACTCACTGATGAGAGTTAACGATTTAATAATTTTTTATAATAAAAAATTAAATTTGATAGTTATTCTATATTATTTATAAATTTAATTACCAAAATAAATAGTTGATATAGTTTAGTAATCACAGACAATTTTTTTTTTAAGATGAGTTTGTTCATCCATAATCATTATGGCATTGTGTCATTTATTCATAGAATCATATCATCACGCCTAACAAGAGATAAAAAGCATTAATCATATATTAGAAAGTAAAAATAAAAATCTTAAGATATATATACGGTAATGTTGCACATCCTATCAGACATGTCTTTTAAGAAGATAATGACGCCATGACAAGTGATATCAGAACGACCCTTTAACTGTACGATTTCACATCAAACGCTCATGAGAGGGATATGTAAGGTGAATAACAATGACAAAAGGTCAATCACAAGAACAGAAGCCCGTAACAAAGGCGTCACGAGGTTGAGTGTGCAAGAATATCACGCCTAAAAAGAGGTAAAGAGTATTAATCACACATTAAAAAATAAAAATAAAGGTCTTGAAATATGCACGGTGACACTACATATCCTATCATATATTAATGATTATTTTATTATTTTTATATTAAATCAGCGTAATCAATTATATTTTTTAGGTATTTAATTTTTTTTATCTCTTTTAAATATTCAAACAATATTTTTTTTAATATCAATTGAAACACTTATTTTAATAAAAATAAAACCTAACAAATAATTTAAATAGAAAAATAGATGATCCGAATTTAAATTATTTTATTTATAGAATATATATACTTTATCAAAAGATTAAAATATATATATAAATATTAATTAAAAATTAAAATACAACTCGACAAATTGTCGAAATAAATAGAACTAACCCCACATATAGTTCAACTTGAACCTCCAAATAATTTTAAATATATATCCTAATTTAGATATATGTAATATATTATGAATATTTGAATTTAAATTTTTAGTAATATATGAGAAAATTCAAATTGTTTGAATATATTTTTTCAGAATGACTTGTAAGTGACCAGGTCCAAGAAATATTTTTTTATCTATTATTTTAAATATTTTTCAAAGATATATTTTTTAATTTTTTAACTTCATTATTCACCTGAATCAATCGAATTTAAATACATTAAACATGAAAATAAATAAATAAAAATACTGTTTGCGATAGCACTCTCACTTGTTCGCTATTTGGTGTGCTGAAATAATATTTATTAATAATAAGTAAAAAATTATGTTTCGTTTTATTATAAGACAATTTATATACATCCAATATGGAATTTATAGTCAGTATAAGGAAAATAATGATGCTGAAATGAATTACTTTTTTTAATCGTTTGACAGATACAATGGATAACTAATATTATTTTTTTTTATGTCTTTTAAGGGATAATTTTTATATATTTATTGTAAATTTCAATCATTCGTTTCACTTGTTTAATAATTTAAAAAATGTATAATTTTATATTGTTAATCAAATTTTATTATATATATGTTGTAATCAATGACGAATTCATGTTATGAGTAGGGTGGACACGAGTCTACTTTGAATTTTTTTAAGTTTATATATTTATCCTTAATTTTTTAATTTTTATAAATTAGTTCTTAAATTGTTATAATATTTAAAATTTATCTCCACCCCTAAATTTTAAGAATTTATATATACCCTCCTTAAATATATTTCTAGATCCATCGTCAATTCCTATAATTGGATCGGTGAGACCAGTAAATTGATGTCATTCTTTCTTGAAACGACTTCCATAAATCATCTTCAGCTTCCCCTAAAAGTTGTGTTAATTCTAATTAGATTTATCTTGAGTAAGGGTGAGTATTCAATCGAGTCGAGTCAAAAATTTTTGAGTTATTAGAGTTAAGAGTCGTATTTTACAACTCAAACTTTATTTAAAATTTTTTAGATTTGAGTCGAGTAGAATCGAGTCGAGTTTTCGAGTTCCTATAAATATTTAATTGTAATTATTTATGATGTTATAGTATGATTTGATTCTAATTTAAACGACTTTCTCTGTTTATATAAGATATGTATATATATCTTCGTCAAAAAAAAGATATGTATACATATATATATATAATATGTAATGATATTTCTTTATGTTTTTATATATCAATGTATATATCATAAAAAATTGAGAGTCTCGTATCAAACTTAAAAATAAATCCTTTAATAACTAAAATTTTGGGTTATTTGAATTCCATTTTACAACTCAAACTTTATTTGAATTTTTTTTTGAGTCGAGTAGAGTCTATAAAATTTTGATTTGAGTCAAAACAAATAGAATATTTTCGTTTCGAGTCGAGTCAAGTTATTCAATTTTTTCGAGTCAAGTCAAGTTTTGCTCACCCCTAGTCTTGAGCTTAAAACTTTGAAGAAACGGTAATTAACTTATTAATTATAGTATTAATTATTTTATGGACTTTAATATCAAAAAGATATTAATTTAAATTCACTAATTAATTTATTGATTAAAGATACTTATTTTATCTTATTTTGTATGTATGGACAGAGGTAAGAGTGTAGGAGACAGTTCCACCTCTAAAAATTTTAATTTTTTTAATATTTTAAATATTTTTATTTTTTATTGATAATCTAATTATATAACCTTAAAATCTTATAACTTTAGGCGAACTGTATTTTTAGTATTATAACTTTATGATTCTTATATTTTTATATAAAATCATAAGGTTGTCTTTATTTATATAAATTTAAATATTAATATAAAAAATAATATTCTACCATTTAATGAAAATTTAATTGAGTTCAAGAGAAAATACGTGCCGTTAATGGTGATAAATGGTAATGGAAAGCAACATGCTTGATGTTTTTCACTTTGTTTTCTTGTGTGTTTTATTCTTTTGAACAATGTTGAGGCGACAAGCGAAAAAACAACATTTATTAAAAATAAAGGGTGTATTTTATAAATTATTACTGAATTTTAGTTTAAAATTTATTTTAATTATTAAAGTATCAAAATATTAAATTTATTTATTAAAAATTAGATATTAAATATTTATATATTCTTTTATTAATTTTTTGATGCTCTTATTTATCTATGATTAGAGAAAGTTTTATCTATACAAGAAAATCAATAAATTGATAAACAAATTTCATCTAACGACGAGAGATGTAGATTAACGAGAGAGAAACTAAATGATATTTTACTTAATTTATGAATTTTGAAATACTTTTTAATGAAATAGAGATTAAATTTAGATTTAAGAGATTCAAATAAACGATTAAAAAAATTTAAAATTTAATAATTATTATTTACTATCATTAACGATTTTGAAGACACTCAAGCTAACTTGTCTTCGACCAAACCATTAACTTGTCTCCACATAATATGAAACCTTAATTAATATGTTGGCACAATTTATAAAAATTACATTTATATAAATTTGAAATTTAATGCAATGAATTTATATCCTTTTTATCTATACTTTTATATGAAGTTCTTTTTATTGTTTCATTTGTGATTGAATGTGACGTTAATGGTCTTTTGTGAAGCAACCGTTTGGAAAAAGTTAATTCAAAATAATAAATAATAAAGTAAAATATTAATACTATTATTAATTGAATAAAATATTATATAAATATAATATATTTTAAATTAAATCGATTAGAAACAAGTTAAGGCATGTAGTTGTACAATTTTATCTTCTCTTATTACTAAAAATTACTTTTAAAAGTTATAGATAATTTTTTTTTGTCTTTGAGTTATGTCTTAACCTTGTAGATCTAACATGATATATGTAGAGGTTTCTAGTGAAAAAATATAGAATTTTAACATTATAAAATATTTATGATCAAAGAATTAATAAGCTTTTAAAGAATATTTTTTTTTAATGTTGTAAATAAAGTAAAGAACAAGAATAAGAACAAAATATATGAACAAAGATGAGAGACAAAAAAGAGATATTTGTATTATATTCTCAAAGTATAAGTATGATTGTGTACAATGATTTCTCCAAAAGTTTATATTTATAGGTATAAGATGGAAACTCTAGTTTCAATGTGTATTAAACCCTAATTATAAAGCCCATAAAGTTTAACTTAATATATGGATATCCACCATGAATAAAGATATTCATAACACTCCCCCTTGTATATCCATAAAGATAATATGACTCATTAAAACCTTAATAAGATAAAAACCCTGTGAGAAAAAATTCTTAGTGGAGAAAAAAGAGTACACATATCTTTGATATGCATAACATGTCGTCTCATTAAAAACCTTACTAGGAAAATCCATTGGGACAAAACCTCGGTTAAGAGAAAAAGAATGCAACGCGTATTTAGTCCCCCACATAAAAATATCATATAAGATATTTGAATTTTCATAATTCAATATTGAATACAATCTTCAAATGTTGAAATAGATTATGCACTAATGAATAAATCTTTCAAATTATTGCTTGAAATGATTAATCAAATATTATTATTTTGAAGATCATGAGGGACGGAACTTAAAAGAAATACGTTTCATTTTATCACATTTGATTATCCACCTTGAGATATAAATTTTGCATTATCTCTACACAAGATAGCTTACATCTTATCTTGTGAAAACAACTCACATATCTTCTGGATATGTTTAGCCAAACACATATTTCAGCTTTGCCTCAAACATAGTAATTATTTAAAGGTAATTGTCTCGTAGAACTTAAATAGTATTTCTGGACCAACTAAGATACGATGCTTCTAGATCAATTAATATATATATGGTGTTTTAGACAAAAAATATCATCACCCTTTTTTCGAGGCAAAATAAATATTTGTTTACATTAATAGACTTAGCAAATATAAGGGTGATCAATGAATATGCGTTATGCATGTAAAATCTCTCTTTAAACATTTTTCTGTATACTGATTGATGCACAAGAATTTGAGGAGATCTTTTCACGAGTCTCAATAATATTCAAATCATCGACATACACAATAATAACAAATTAAACGCTACACCTCTTAATAAAATGCTATGGGAAATTAAATAATTCATATAACATTATGCTAATAAGTATTCAATGAGACGATTATTTCAAATACGCCTAAATTGTTTCAATCCATAAAAAGATATATTCAATATGATTGAATAATATTCTCGAGAACTTGAATTGACTGCTTATGGAAATCTAAATCTTTCTGGAAGTTTTATGTAAATATTACTATCAAGAGGCTCATTCAAATATGATATAACAATATCCATTAGGCAGAAACTGAGTAATTTTATTTATTGTCACACTGATCAAAATATAAAAATAGTTGTATCCACCATCGAGGAATATATTTTCTTCATAATCAATTTAATGTGTTTGTGAGAATTCTTGTGCAACCAAATGAGCTTATATCTCATGATTTCCCCTTTTAATTTCTCTTTCTCACAAATGCTCATTTATATCCACGACCTTTACACATTTCAATGTACGGGCTATAGGCCCAAATATTTTTCTTTTCGAAAGAGATTTTAGTTTCGCCTCAATTCCTTCTTTCCGTATTGACCAATCATTTCTTTGTTTATATTTCCAAATTGACAATAGTTCATGATCCACATCATCAAATAAAATCTCTAGTGCTATATTACATGCAAATATATTAACAATGTCGATTTAATTTCAGTTTCACTTATCACCAGACATGACATAATCTATTAAGATATCTTTATTATTAGATACCTGAGTCATGTCAATGTCTCTATTGGAGACCTTTGAATATCTTCTTGAGATTTTCGTAATTCATTGATTCCTCGATCAGGCTATCATAAAATATAACTCCTTTTCTTTTTCGAGGATTTCTTATCTTTGGAACATACGTATCTACTACGCTTTAAGCGTAAGTTAGACTCATTAGCAACTAGATTTTGTCCTTCCATGATATCAAATTTAATCAGAATATTCATACATGGTATACGTGACTTAGTCACTCTTTTAGAGTCAACAAAATCATCTAACAATTGATTTGTTAAATGAATTATCCTTTGAACTTATAGTTCACATTGTGTAGTACGTAGACCTGAATGAGAAAATGATATTTCATTCTAACTTATTTTTTTCCCGAATTATTTATTTTCTCTCTCTAATTTTGGGTAAACTGACTCATTAAAATGATAGTAAATTGAGTTGTAAGTAAATTCCCTACTAGAAGCTCAAGATATTTAACTATCAAGAGGAATTTAAATCTAAGATATATTCCTAATAAAACTCATCTTTGTGCGTTATGGTGCAACAATTAGAATATATATCGCAGACAAAAAATGTAAGGTGAGAAATATTTGGTTCTTGACCAAAAACCATTTATAATGGGGATAACTTATTATCATTTGTTGGCTTGATGCGAATTAGTGATACGACATGTAAAATAACATGTCATCAACATTATCAAGATCAATTATCTTTATATGATAATCTAGAAAATGTCATAATTTTATCAACTAAGCAAATGGCCTTGCAAACACCAAATTGCGGGTTAATAACAAAGATACATATAACCATCTAGTCGATGCATCGATAAAATCGTAAAATATCTAGATGAAATATAAAAAATTTGTATGGACCCACATATATTACCTTGTATCTATTTCAGAAAATTAATAAATTTATACTCTATCTTAGTTGCTGATGATTGAATAATCAGATTGCTTTCATAGTAAGTATCACATGAAAGATTACCTTGAAAAAAAATTAGTTGTTCAATAAATGACCACATAAAAGTGTCAACAAATTTTTGCATCATAATCGAACTGAGATGACCTAACCGGTCATGCCAAATAAAATTATCAGTAAACATCTAGTTTACAATAGCATGTGCTTCAATTTGTACTAATTCTTCTGTAGTATGATATATAACAGTGCATGTAATTTTGTCAAAATTTTCTTATTGCCTTTAGTTATACTTGTAATATTGAGATAGTCAACATTCTTTTGACTGATATTCTCAATATATTTCTACAAATATCTTTAAAACTCAATAAGTCTCTTCGCGACTTTGACGAGTATAATGCACTATGAATATAGAATAAAGTCTCATTTGACAATAACATATTTACTCAGTTGGAGCCTTTTGTGATATTAGTACTTTCGGATATAATACTCACTTTATTCTCTTGCATTTAAAATGAGAAAACATTCATAATTATGCATATTTTAATGTGCTTTATTTCTTCACTCCGGGGAATGAAAAATATTAAATATAACATATTATATCAAATCGGTTATCTATCAAAGATAAACTCTCAAAAGCTCTTCCGAAGCATTGATATTTCAATACTTTGAGATATAGTACTCATATTTTTCCTTGTATTTAAATGGGAAAATATTTCTTATGCTTAAGTATAATACGAGTACTTGCACTGTTTGCTTGACATAAATAGCGACAATTCGTTGTAGATTTTATTCTAAGAGTGATAATATTCTTCAAAGGATAAATTAACATAAAATGTAAATAAATAATATGTAAAATAAATTAACGCTAAATTAATATAAAGCGTAAATAATTAATATGTAAAATAAATTAACATAAATAAAAATAAATTAACCTAAAATAAAATAAATAAAAGATCAATTATTTTCTTTAGATGTTATAAAGGAAATAAAATAAATGGAAAATTATTCTCTTTCAGGATTATGAGAAAATTAACAATATCCAATTGAGTTGGATCAACAACGTCATAATTATTTATGCTACAAAGAAAATTTATTTATATTTTCTTTCATTTTTCATTCATGATTATGGATAAAATCCATAATATTTCGGCGTTTGACAAGTATGAGACCAATGGTTTGTACCATCGCATTGATAACATAAAGATTTGATATGATCTCTATCATTCTTGTCATCCTTATAATTCCATTTACGATGGATATAAGTATTGTCAAAAAATCATCTTATCCATGTTTATTTTATAACCTCAACCACAACCACAATTACTAATGCGACTTTTATTTATTCCGCTATAAAATATCACATTCACTTCAGGGAATGTAGCGGAGACTAATAGGTATTTAAAACCTTTTCATAATATTGTGTATATAAGACAACATTAATGTGTGAAAAGTAGAGTATGTTTTTCCAACATATCCTCAGCAGTGATACTCTAACACATAATTAGTTTTATTCATTAATCATATAGTGAAGTATCACGTTTGCATTTACTTCTAGGAATGAAACAAGTTTAATAATCGTATGTAATAAACATAATGCTTGCATTCACTTTAGGGAATGACATAAATCCAATAATCGCTTGGAATAAACATCATGCTTGAATTCACTTCAAGGAAGGACATAAATCCAATGATTATATGGAATAATCATCATACATGCATTTACTTCAGTGAATGCCTCCCATAAGAATTTTTGGATCAAGACGATTTTCGTAACTTGAACTTGGGAGAAGTCTATACTTGAGTTTTTCGACATAAAAATATTATTTTCAAGCAAATATATATTTTATAATATTCATACTATTAAATATTAATTGATCAACCAATATATATATAATACTTACAAGGAACAAAAATTTAATCCTCATACGTGGCGTTGTTAAACCAGTCCACAAGATCCTTTAAAAAACCTCCTTTGAGACTAGTAGCCTTGCAGAATAGGATGTCTAGCCAATATACTCTGATTAAACCAACATAAAAAAGAATATATTAATTAATTAAAGGTTTAATATTTGTTATAATATCATGTAATACTTAGAACATGATTAAAACATAAATTTTCATCATCATAATAATAAAATAAACAAATATTTATTATAAATAAAGACAAAAAATCTCAAATTAAATAAATAAAACATATCAGATTTTCCACTAATTTAAATATATGGTAGGTTTAATTATCAATATATTATTAAAATATTTTTCGTGAATTGTCGACAAGTACTGCGGTAATTGAGCAACTTTATCGCTACATAAACACCAAATAACCAAAGATTTTTTAAAACTTAAAAATCAAGTAAAAAATCAAGAAAGAAAGATAAATTGATAATTAAAATATAGTTAATGGAGAAGAACTTATCTTTGATTTATGTTAGTAATAAATTCTTTTCAATAACTCCTTTAAGATTTGAACGACAAATACCTCTGTTGGTCAGAGTCTCGTGCTGATAATGTATTGTAAATAAAATAGAGAATAAAAAGAAAATATATGAACAAAGATGAGAGACAAAAGAGAGAGATTTGTATTTCTCAAAGTATGATTATGTACAATACTTTCTCCATAAGCCAATATTTATAGGCATAAGATGAAAACCCTAATTTCAATTGGTAATAAACCCTAATTATAAAGCTCACTAAAGTTTAATTTAATATATGGATATCCATCATGAATAAAGATATTGTAAGAATTAAAGGAATTTTTTTAATATTTATTATTTTATTTTTAAAATGTTATTTAAAAAGATAATTTGAAATCAAAATATTTTAAATTTATGTACATGCGGGAATATCTAGAGCAGAAGCGGCAGAAAAGCTATGTTGAGGCCGAGGCAGAAGACTTGGCCGCGGTAGAATCTAGTGTGGCAACACCAACAAGGGAGGTACATGGAAAGATAAAAATATAGAGAACATTCTGGAAGATACAACGCATCAATTGGACCAGGCTAACAGGCTAAAAGCCCAATTCAAAGACCAAGCGGGAGAACCCTTCTAGAAGGCGACAAACTTGGAAATATCAGATTCCTTGAAGAAGACTTGTTCCCTACTCCAAGTTGAAGTCTATTTAGGAAAGGTTTCCCCTAGGTTAAGACTATAAATACCCTAGCCGACCACAATGTTAAAGGAGCCAATTTAGAGAGCCAATTTAGGGAGCCGATTTAGAGAGAAACCCTTTTCCCTTAGAGCCGATCCTTTTCCATAAGAATTGTAACTAAACAATAATATGTTCTAAACTTCTTAGGGATAGGTGAAGGTTATCGATATAGATTCACGAAAGGGATAAGTACGATGTTGTAGACATTAACTCGGCCTATACTCTTTTGGAAGCACTGGAGATAGGTTAAGAGTTTCAATAGCTAAAAGAAGTGTTGGATTAGTTGGTGGTTATCTTTGATTTACGCCGAGAGGTATCGTCAAGGACTGTTCATCAACAACACTTTGACTCAGAGATGAGCGGAGTCACTTACGGACACTTTGCTGAACTTTGATACCTCTACCCAAGAGCAAGAGATTGCCATGGAAGAGGAACACCAATGTTGCCGAGGCGGTATCTGCAGTACTGTCGAAGCAGTGTTGTGTGATTGCATTGGACAAGAAGAAGATCAATTGAATCCACTAATTATTTAATTATTTAGTTAGATAAAACAAATCAACTTATTTGTGTTTTTACTTTATTTTCAGGAGCAAGAGAACAAGAGGAAACATATTAAGTATACCAATCCCTGTGGAGACGATACACGATATACTTATCATTTTATTACTTGACGACGTGTAAACTTGCACTCAAATTGCGCTTATGCCACACGCATCAAGTTTTTGGCGCCGTTGCCGGGGATTGGCAACTATTTTTTTTAATTTTCTTGCTCTTTAACTATTCTTTATCTAACTTTAATTTTAATTATTTATTTTATTTTTGTTTTTATTAACTTTTATTTATTTGGTTTATGACTAGGGTAAATTCGAGTGGTCCGTTGTACGAGTTGGATCCTGAGATTGAACGTACAAGACACCATCTGATATGAAATCTGTTTCAAGCCTTGGACGATCCACCAAGATGACAAATTCCACCTGTTGATCATAACGTACTGCCGCCAGCAATGCCGCAGCAACCACTACCGTAACCATTACCGAGGCAACCCACTGTTAGAGACTATCTGATGGAAGATCTAAACAGACTCAACCCTGGCGTAGTCACCCCGGAAATCGAAGCAACTCACTTTGAGCTCAAACCAATGATGTTCAACATATTGAACATAATTGGACAGTTTAGTGGGTCTGCTACTGAAGATGCAAGACAACATCTCAAATCCTTCATGGAAGTATGCAATTTTTTCAAGATTCAAGGAGTAAATGAATATTTTACGATTAAAATTGTTCCCCTATTCACTGAGGGATAGGGCGAAAACTTGGTTGAATGGTATCCTAGTAGGATCTATAGGATCTTGGGAGGAACTCTACCGAGAATTCATTACGAGGTTTAACCCGATAAATCTCTATGATCGTATTCGTAATGAAATCACATTATTCCGGCAAGATGAAGATGAAACGATGTATGAGGCATGAGAACATTACAGAGAACTATTAAGAAAATGCCCACTACATGGTTTTTCCTTGTGGACGCAAGTCTCCAAGTTCTATAATGCTACTAATGCCTCCACAAGGATGATGCTAGATGCTTCCGCAAATGGGACACATTTGGATAGAGCACCCGCAGAAGCCATTGAAATTCTGAACAAACTCACAAGGAACGATTTCCAATTTCCCACATCAAGGCGAGGAGGAATGAGATGTCATGCCACAGCCCATGAATTAGATACATCAAGTTCGGTGGAAGCACAATTGGCTTTTCTGACCAAGACGGTTCAGAATATGTAAACCCAAAGAAGCGTACATGAGGTTAAAGCAGTTAACTCATCAGATTACATGCCAGATGAGGAGACCAACCTATATGTTAGAAACTGTAACAGAAATAACCCAATGATGTCCAACAATTACAACCCATCTTGGAAAAGGCATCCGAACTTTTCTTGGAGTAAACCTAACAATGCCTTGAATCCAATCAATCAAGCCCCTGGATTCCAGCATCAGAGCCATAACCTGCCGTAGCAGAACACTCAGTAGCAGAACCCACAGCAACAGGTACAGCAGTAACAGTCTCTAAATGCATTGGCAGATTCTCTCATGGCTTTTATGTCAAAGACTGATGCTTACATGATTGAGAATAACCGCTTCATGAAGCATACTAATGACTTTATGAATCGAACTGAGATGAGACTATAGAACCAGGAGGCTGCAATAAAATCTTTAGAAACCCAAGTTGGTCAATTCGCCCAACGACAAAACACTCGACCACTAGGGGGTTTACCTAGCAATATTGAAGTTGCTAAGGTGTTAGGCCACGAGTAATGCAAGGTAATCACAACTAGAAGTGGCCTACAATTGAAAGATAAAGAAGGGACCTCAACTAATAGAGTCCAACCAGAAAAGCAACATCATGCGGACTGAGAGGCTGAGCAAGACCCTACCAAAAGCTCTACCACGGCAATAGAACCAGCAGTATCAGAACCACCTGCCGAGGCAACTGCAACTAAATTCACCTCAGGTATTAAACTCAATATCCAAGAAAACCTGGAGGATATCAGACCACTACCTCCTTTCCCATAGAGGTTGAAGAAGTTCCTAGACATTTTGAAGGAGGTCCATATCAACTTGCCACTAGTTGAGGCTATTTAACAAATGCCTAACTATGCCAAGTTCCTGAAGGACATAGTATCCAAACGACGAAGGCTAAGAGAATTTGAAACGGTGGCAGCCACTGAAGGTTGCATGGCCATGCTGCATAATCGCATGCCGCCCAAACTAAAAGATCCTGTCTGCTTCACAATTCCTTGTGCGATTGGGGATGGTTATAAAGGAAAGGCCCTATGCGACTTGGGAGCAAGCATCAACTTAATGCCCAAATTAGTTTTTCAGAAACTCGGAATAGGACGAGCAAAACCAACAACAGTACTGTTCCAATTTGCGGATCGGTCCTATATGCATCCTAAAGGCAAAATTGAGGATATTCTGGTGAAAGTTGACAAGTTTATATTTCCTGCCGACTTTCTTGTCCTTGACTATGAGGTCGACGATAATGCACCGATCATATTGGTTCGTTCTTTCCTTGCTACTGGACGCACCATCATTGATATGGAAAATGGCGAGCTCACAATGCGAATAAACGATCAACAAGTCAAGTTGAACACTTTCTATAATCTTCCAAATTCATACGCTCCAGCAGAATGTAAGGCTCTCCATACACCAAACAAAGGTACTAAAACATCCTGCCTGGGCAGCGTGCTCAGTAGACTGTTCGGAAAACGAATAAAACCCAAAGGAGAGGCCGAATGCAATGAAGGGACTGACCAACTCGTGAAGACAGATACGGGCCAGAAAGAGATAATGAAAGAGGAAGATCCATTCACATACACTCCACAAGTAACATAATCTCTTCCCTTCAATTTTAGTTATTATATTAGGATTAGTTTATATATTATTATTTTTAACATTCTTTATTTTCAGTATTTTATGTTATTATGTTCAGTGTTTTTAATTTTTTAAATAAAGTTATGAATGCAGAAAAAATTATCCTACAACAGGAAGTCTGTTGCCGCGGCATTACATTGTGTTAGAATCGTAGAACTCCTAACAGGCAGAAATAGTGTAACGGCTCTCTACCGAGAAATTTGCCATGGCAGTAACTGTGCATAAAGGCAGTAAATGCCTAACGGCTATATTTTTAACAATCATATTTTTACAGCTTATATAAGCAGACTCATTACTTTGCCTTATTTACTTTGCATTTTTACTATTTTTACTTTCTTGACAATCTTGCTCTCACTATCTTTTAAATCTCACAAATACTCTTTGCATTCTTACCCGCAGTCTTGCACTTTATCAACCTACTTTCAAGAACATCTCATCAACATTCAAATCATCCATGGCAGCATATAGACGATTTTCCAGCAGTAACGTAGCAGAACGTTTCCAAAGATCTTTCGTTGTGCGGCAGTTATAGGATGAACAAGGATTCCAGCACACCATTGAACAAAACTTCGGCATCGACCAATTCTTGTTCGACAGAATAAAAGATCGGGATTGGGAAAAATTCTGCCTCCAACCTCCCATAGCAAATATCACAATCATAAGAGAATTCTATGCACACTGCCCGAACAAGGACACGTTGTTCGTCTATTGCCGGGGCAAGCCAATAAATCTTGATGCCGAGGCAATCAACGATTACTACGACGTTATCCTCATACAAGATGAACATGGTGAATTTGCAGTCAATATCGAGGAATACGAGGCTATCAAGGACGAACTTTGCTACGACAATAGTCTATGGGAAACCGGTGCCCATAGGGGTTGTGTAACAAGCCTCAGCCTTAAACCCCAAGCCAAGCTTTGGTGCACATTTGTCAAACGACGCCTCATGCCCACCTCTCACAATAGCACAGTTGATAGAAAAAGATTGTTGCTCATTCATTTAATCATCAACAAAAGGACCATCAATATTGGAGAGATCATTCTTCAAGAAATTTATGATTGCAGTAAGAAAGAACGAGGTCCATTATATTTCCCTAGTTTAATATATACCCTATGCACTGCTGAAGGTGTCCTTATAGAAGCAACCGATAAATACACAACACAAAGGCAAGGCTGGACAAAAGAATTCTGCCACAGAGTGATGCAGATCACCCAAGCATACCTAGTGTAGGAAACACCTCAACAATTCACTGCCGACTTTACTATCGGAGGACAGTATACGGCAGAAGCACCTAAAGATTCCCAAGCCACTGCCGCAGTAGATCCATATCAGGAGATTTTGCAGAGGATGTCACACATGGACCTGCACCAGCAACATATATGGAATATCAAAGAGATTTCAATAACACTCTTGCCCACATAATGATGCAAAACTTCCCACATCCAGGAGCATAATTTCCAAAGTTCCCAGTCAACATGTTCATAATTATCGCCCCTTATACTGAGACAACACCTACCCCAGGGCCGCAACCATCTTTCTAGCCACGGCCGCACCAACAGTTTTATGCTACCGGACCTTCCAGGCCAGCCAGGTCTGCCAAAATATCACCTCCCAGCCAAAGGTCATCCAAGAGGCGAGTTGTCTTTAACTCTCCCCAAAGAGAACCAATTCCTATGCCCAGTCTCAGCAGAGATACGTTGTCTCGTGAGATTGATGAATACCACAGTTCGTCCCATAAATCAGCAAAACCCATTGCCACGGCAGGGGGCGGAACAAAAATCATGGACATAGACAATATGGACGAGGTGGAAGAAGGGGATGAGGTTACGGCACTGATGCACCGCACATCGTCCAATAGAGTTCAGCCGCATCGGCAGGCCAAACAACAGTAATCACCGGCACAAGGATCCAAAAGAAAGGCACCAATAGCAAGGCCTAGGAGAATGCTTCATACAAGCAGCTCCTCGAAGTCTTTATAAATATTTCCATTACTGCCTTCATTTTTTTAATATTTTAATTGCTATTTGCCTTATATTTGAGCATTAAGGACAATGCTCGGTTTGAGTTTGGGGGAGATTGTAGGTGCAGAAGTACTGCCGAGGCTATCCACTACGATGACATTACCATAAAAGGGAGTAAATTTTTTCTGAAATTTTTTATATTCTCTTTTCTTGAATTTATGTTTATAATCTTGCACTGCCCTACGTCAGCTTTGCTTTAGTTTACTCCTTTAAGGCTATAGAAATCTTTCTCCTTACCATGGCCAAGTTCTATTTTGAAGGGATAACCATAAGATACTCATGGAATAAAACTTAGAAGCTTGCTTTAGGGTTAGAAAGAAAATAAACACTTTTGGACTTGTTTGATTTAGGAGTTCTTTTAATAAACTTAGGTGATAAAGACTTAGAACCTTTTGGAAAAATAACTAGAGGTGCCTATCACCGGCTCTAGTTTTGCTCTCCTTCATGCTAGAGGTGCCCGAAACTGGCTCTATTATGCTAAATATGTGGTTAATAAGAAACAAAAAAGAAAAGGAAGAAAATAGAAAACACATATCTTGAGGTGCCCGAAATTGGCTCAAGACTTGTTGTTTTAAGGAGATAGCTTTAGTCAAAGATTCTACTTGTCTTGAACTTAGAGTTTATCTAAGAAAGCCTTGAATCAGCCTTGTCTATTAAACGCACACACTCACCTAGCCTTATAGCTTGTTTCTTAGTAAAAGTCCTTGGGTAGACTAATGGCTAAAACAGAGAGATAGACATGACCATGGTGGGGAGAATAGATGGAAGGTTTGGCTAAAACAGGGGGGGTAAGGTTTGGCAATTCGATGTTTGGCATTGCTTGAGGACAAGCAATAATTTGAGTTTGGGGGTATTTGATGAGTGCCTAAAAGGCAGTTATTTACTACCTTTCTCATGGTACTTTAAGCATCTATTATACACCAACTTGAACCGAAATATAGATTCTTCGCTCAAATATTGGATATTCTGTTATCATCACTTACAAAGTCAATATTTATAGAGAATGCAGATATTTTTACATATTCTGTACATGCAGGAATATCCAGAGCAGAAGCGGCAGAAAAGCTATGTTGAGGTCGAGGCAGAAGACTTGGCCGCGGTAGAATCCAGTGTGGCAGCACCAACAAGGGAGGCGCATGGAAAGATAAAAATATAGAGAACATTTTGGAAGATACAGTGCATCAATTGGACCAGGCTAGCGCGTTAAAAGCCCAATTCAAAGACCAAGCGAGAAAACCCTTCTAAAAGGCGGCAAACTTGGAAATACCAGATTCCTTGAAGAAGACTTGTTCCCTACTCCATGTTGAATTCTATTTAGGAAAGGTTTACCCTAGGTTAAGACTATAAATATCCTAGCCGGCCACAATGTTGAAGGAACCGATTTAGGGAGTCGATTTAGAGAGAAACCCTTTTCCCTTAGAGCCGATAATTTTCCCTAAGAATTGTACCTAAACGATAATATGTTCTAAACTTCTTAGGGATAGGTGAAGGTTGTCGATATTAGTGAGAGGAGATTGATTCTTGTATCTTTGTTCTTATGAAATAATAAAATCAAAGTTTGCTTATCCTATTGCCATTCTTTGTTCTTGTATCCAAGCCCGAGAGGGAAGTTTGCAAGTAATCTATTTATCTAGCATCAAGAGGTGTAGATTCATGAAAGTGATAAGTACGGTGTTGTAGACACTAACTCTGCCTATACTCTTCTGGAAGCACCGGGAGAAAGGTTAAGTGTTTCAGCAGCTAAAAGAAGTGTTGGATTAGTTGGTGGTTATCGTTGATTTACGCCGAGAGGTATCGTCAAGGACTGATCATCAACAACACTTTCACTTAGAGATGAGCGGAGTCACTTACGGACACTTTGCTGAACTTTGATACCTCTGCCCAAGAGCAAGAGATTGCCGCGGAAGAGGAACACCAATGTTGTCGAGGCAGTATCTGCAGTACTGTCGAAGCAGTGTTGTTTGATTGCATTGGACAAGAAGAAGATCAATTGAATCCACTAATTTACGCAACTAGATTCTACCCACTTTCTCTATATCTTTTTAAACCTTTAATTTTATGTTTTGTTATTTAATTATTTAGATAGATAAAACAAATCAACTTATTTATGTTTTTACTTTATTTTTAGGAGTAAGGGAACAAGAGGAAACATATTAAGTATACCAATCCCTGTGGAGACGATACACGATATACTTATCATTTTATTACTTGACGACGTGTACACTTGCACTCAAATTGCTCTTATATCACACGCATCACCTCCCCATAGAGATAATGCGTTCATATCTTTAACGCGAAGATAACCGTTGCAAGCTCAAGATCATGCGTGAGATAGTTCCTTTCATGGGGTTTAAAATATCTCGAGGCATAAGCAACCACCTTACCCTCTTGCATAAGCATACAAACCAACCCATACAAGGAAGCATCGTTGAACACCACATAATCTTTCTCGGTTCTGGTGGCATAGACCGATACCTTCGTGAGATACGCCTTAAGTTGTTCAAAAATTTATTGTCTCCTCCCGTTCCACACAAACAAAACTTATTTTTTGCAACAACTTTGTCAAATGAGTCGTTATAATCGAAAAACCTTTAAAGAACCTTCTATATTATCCGACAAGTCCAAGAAAACTATAAACTTCTAACACATTCCTTGGTAGTTTTAATTCCACAATAAATTTTATTTCGTGAGGGTCTACATGGATATTATCTGCTGCAACTATATGGCCAAGAAACGCCACTTATGAGAACCAAAACTAACACTTACTAAACTTGGCATAGAGACATTTATCCCTTAAAACTTGGAGAACCACTCTTAGGTGATAGTCATGCTCCTCCTCCGAGCATGAGTACACCAAGATGTTGTCGGTAAACACCAACACAAATCGATCTAAGTACGGTTGAAAGATCCAATTCATAAAGTCAATGAAAGTTGTAGGTTTATTGATAAGCATAAACGACATCTCCAAAAACTCATAATTCTTGTACCGCATCCTAAAAGCGGTCTTTTGAACATCCTCTTCCACTACCTTCAACGAGTAGTACCCTAAACTTAAGTCGATCTTAAAGAATACACGTTACCCCTCAACTAGTCAAATAAATCACCGATTCTTGGCAAAGGATAATGGTTCTTAATCGTGGTTTTGTTGAGTTGAAGGTAGTTGATACACATCCGTTTTGACCCGTCTTTCTTCTTAACAAACAACATCGGTGATCCCCAAGGTGACACTTAGCCTGATAAAACCTTTATTGAGAAACTCTTTGATTTGTTGTTTCAACTCTTTCATCTCCGTCGGTGCCATGTGATACGATGTTATGGACACCAGTTTCGTATCCAACATTATATATATGCGGAACACTAACTCAAAGTTAGGAGGTAAACCAGGTAACTTCTCTGGGAACTCATCCATAAACCCACACACCATCCTCAAACTCTCTAACGCCAAGCTCTCAATCATCACATCCACCACGTGAGCTAAGAAAACCACAATCTTGCTGTATTAACTATTTAACTGATAAAGCTGACACCATATTCGATAAACAATGGTTCTTCTCACCCCTCACAACAAACTTAAACTCGTCCGTAACACAAATTTTCAAGCTTTTTGACCTACACCTAAGACTTTCATCATGTTTGAATAACCAATTTATCACTGAGATTGCATTGAATTCTTGAAAGGGCAAGACCATAAGGTCTACCGGAAAGATTAAGCCTTATACCTCTATCAAACACCTCGATATACTTTATCCACCAACACATCTAAACCCCATAAGCTTTTCACATGAATTCTTATCTCTAGATCATCGGTTGATAACCCATTTGCTGAGATTTCCCATTACGGATATAGTTGTGGGTAGACCTTGAGTCCATAAGAGCAACTATGGAAATTGAAAACAAGGTAAATGTACTTCCATATGCACCCCATGTTCCCTCAAAGCATACTTTCTAACTAGTGCTTTGGCCGTAGACTAGTAGATACCACCATAGATATGACTCGTCTCTCCACGGTTAAAGCCTCTAACTCTCTGGCTTGGATAACTGATCCTTTGCATTTACTTTGTCGATACCTTTGCCTTTTTCGGATAGTCCTTCAAGAAATTCTACGTCGATCCACAACGGTAACAAGCTCTAACCACCCCAACACACTCCTCTATGGTTCCGCCTACACTGAGGGCAAGACGGAGCACTCAAACTCTTTTGAGAACTCTCCTAGCTCATCATCAGGGAAGATGAGGAATGTTTTCTCCTTTCGGTCGAATCAGAAATTCAGTTCGATCTTGAACCCTAGTTATAAGCTCTTCTATTCTGATTATAACGATTTCTACTCCTTCTCAAGTTATACTGAGAGTTGTTAGAGTAATTCTGATTAATTCCCACTTGCACTTCCTTGCCCAGAAGACGATCTATAGGTCAACCCTTGTACTTGCTCCAAAGACTTCGCACTATTAGTCAAATCTAAAATCATTTTATGTAGGGCAGCGGTGAGATAATTTTGTATCTTCTTCCCCAAGCCTTTCAGAAACCTCTTACATTGTATCTTCAGAGTGACCACTAACTTCAGAGTATACCTACTCAATTGTAGGAACTCTTGTTCATGAAAAAAGATCGAGCATCCTAAGTTAGTCAGTTTGGATACCATCAAAGCTCCATTATCTCCCATCATTATCTTGCATTGCCCTTTAAAAATGATAGAACACACGATAACTTCTCTTTTGGCCTTAACCTCATCTGCCTCTTCCCGTGATCAGCTTGCACGAGATTATCTTGCCTCTTCCCATGGAAGTCAACAACTTTTTACCTTTGTATCCTCTCAACAGGAGCCTCTTGAGGCATAGCAAATTGCCTCGGTATAGGTCTCACGATCTGTTTTAACGCCCGATTCTGTTGTGAGAACTAGTTGTCCCCTTGACCAACTTCATCATCTGAAGGTGCCTCTAACTCAGGCACGTACTCATTGTCATAGTCATCTTCCTGAAAAACTTAAAACTCCTCGTCATTTTTGCCTATTCTTGACATTTTACTTACTATACAATAAACAAACGAGATTGCAAGATTAATTTTTCAGCATTAAAGCAATTACGATTTCAACTCATGTACATGTAATTATCTGAAACATATATACCACCTTAGACTCTTCTACCTAAGAGCTAATACCACTAAATCTAACATCCTCGACCCGGATATTATATTGGGTCTCTAGCCCAAACCCCGTATTTCAAAATTTTGTTTCAAAAGCCCAAATAACAAGGTAAATTCAAATCCGTAACAAGTCTATAAATTTCAAATCATTATAATGTCAATAAATCTAAAAGTAAAGGATCTCTGAAATATTATAATGTTTAAAAGCATTTGACTCAAACCAAATTAAAATAAGAGTTACCAATTACATATAGAGTCCTAAAAGTAAATAGCCTAACACATCTAGTAAAAGTACTTTGACAACAAGTCGATACTGAAACCAACCACGATGGTGCTCCTACACTCGTTGTAATCTAACGTTTGCACTGAAACACATCTCGAAAATACCGAGCTACAGAATCTCTGTGGGTACTCTACCACTCAACCCATATCGCTATATCATAAATAAAGCATATGTAACATGAATGTTGACATGATATGAGTATATTGGCGCTACCATATTTGTCTAAACACATGATATCATGCATGCATATTATCGATACACAACATATATAAATCAAGAGAAGTCCATACAGTATCTCATAATCCATATTTCACACGCATATATATATATAAGTAGTATGGCCTACGACTATTAAGCATCAGGATCATACACTACGAGAAAGGCCCACATCCATTAAGCATTGAGATCCCATACTCTAGGATGAGGCCCATGTCCACTATACATCGGGATCTTATATCCATGCTTAGAATGATCTATCAAGCATCTTCGGACTGACCCGTTTCCACTAAGTACCAGGATCCTACGTTAGAAAAGTTTTTGAGTGTTCAACACTTTGATCAAATATATATAGGGTGTTTGAACCCACCACATAAATATCATAACAATAGGTAACCCATAAGCAAAAGTAAGGCCCCTAGCATACCACACCATATATTTATACTACCAAAACCTTATTTAGTTTTCAAAACTATTCAATTACTTACCATTTGTCAAGTGATTAACCAAGTATCTCTTGAACAAGGTTAAAATGTCAGTTTTAATTACACTTTAGGAAACCTTTAAGACCCTTTACACTGAATTATAAAACCTTCGAACGAAAGTGTTAATTTTTAGACAGATTGCATAATGAGTACTAATACGCCAATATAGGGTATCGGTACACCTTCAAGTATTGATACACCTCCCTCGCTTATCGATACGCTAAGCTAAACAACTTCAAATAGACCAATAGAAAACCTATTCGTATCGATATGGTCCTACCCTGAATTGATACTAAACTGAACCGATATTGTTACACATGTCGGTGTATCGGTACGCCTTCATATGGTAAACTCAATGTAAAAGTGGTATCGGTAATGGCATATCGATACCCAAAAACATATATGGAATTTGATTTAAGCAGTGTATACACAGGTTACGTATCGATACGCCCCTTATATTTCACCCTCTTATCTACTCTAGCGTATCGATACAAGACCACCTTGTATCGATACCTCTGCTCGAAAATGTAGGTCTGGATTGGGAATTCACCAAGATTCCCAGCTCAACTTATATGGTTGATTCTCCCTTTGTTCTTACACGTTACTGGGACGATTCTAAGTGTGTTTATGCCCTTTTACAGTAGTTTATCAATCAAACACAAAAGCACCATTAAAGGGTTCTCAAGCAACCAAAGCAACACACATACAACCATCCTAAATTTATGAGATGCTTGGTTCTAGGGAGTTAGAAGAGTATCAACCTTAGCCAAAAAACAACAGTAACTCATTCTCTATCTTCCCTTCAAGCCTTCTCTTTCTCAAAGGTTCTAGAGGACTTTCTAAACTTTTTATCTACAAAGGGAAGATAAGTAATGAATTACACACACCTTGGGAAGGTTTTCAAACAAAGAAATGAGTTCCACAAAACATATGGGTGTTGAAACGGTCGGCTAACCCAAAATAACCGACCAATCCGAATTAATTCGGTTATACGGTCGGCCAAAAAACTTTTTTCAGTCGGTGAGTGGTTAAAGTTTTGTTTGAAAGTTTGGTTAACAGCTAATTCGGTTCGAAATCGGTTAATTAACCAAATTAACCAATTTATTTTTATATATTATATATATTTTTTGTCATTAAACTTTTAAAAATTATAAAATGGTCATTAAGCTTTATCAAATTAGTATAAAATCATAATTAAATTTATTAAATTATTAAAAATTATAAAATGATCATTAAACTTTATCAAATTGGTATAAAATCATAATTAAATTTATTAAATTATTAAAAATAATCTTTAAATTTTTTAATAATTTATAATATATAATAAATCAACGATGAATTTATAATAATTTGATAAGTTTAATGGTTGTTTTATAAATTTTGAAAGTTCGGTGGCTAAAAAGACTATTCTAACATAGTTGAGTGATCATTTGTGTTATTTAACTAAAATTTTATAACAAACTTTGGTTAACCAAATTAACCGACCGAATTAACCAAAATTTATTCGGTTTTGTTAATATATTTCGAAAAAAGTTTGGTTCGATTAACGGTTAAAGATTTTAAACATTCGGTTAATTTAGTTTTTGGTAATCAGTTCGATCACCGACCGAATTAACCGTTTGAACACCCATATTACACCTTTCACCCCTTCTAAAACCTTCTCTTCACTAAACTTATCAAACTTCACATTGTTTTATAGATCTTCTTGTGCTTTAAAACTTCTTTTTCACCGCCAAAACGAGATTCCCAACACAACTCTCAAAGATCAAGCCTTTAACAATCTTTCTTCTCTAGCAACAAAGGGGAGGAAGAATGAAAGAAAAAGAAAAAGAAAAGGAGTGATCTCACCCTCTGTAGAAAACATAAAACCCCTCTTCTCATTTTCATCTCTTTTATGCAATTACCAAAAAGCCCCCAACTCAAACTCCCAAATCCCGACATCAACCCAACACATATAAGCACCAAAGCTCAACAAGGCCCAAACCGTCAAAGCCCAAAGTCTTGGTTTAACCCGATACTCAGATCAAAATCTAGGTCGTGACATTGATCTTTTAAGTTAAAAAATTATATATGAATATTAGTTTTTTTATTTACTTTAAAAAATCTTTTGTAAGAAATGATTATGAAAAATACTTTAAAATTAAACCAAATATTGTTTTAAAGTCTTTAAATAGTTAAAATAAAAAATCATAAATATAAAGTTAACGTGAAAAAATACAAATTCAGGATTTGTAACACTTTCTCGAAAAATTATATCATGGGTCAGTCCCACCACCTGTCCATGGGACCAACCAATAAAAACTACCCACTTCATCAATTTTTCCATGTCATAATTTTTTCCCAAGTGAAGATTCACTTGGAAAATTAAAAAATAATGAGGTGGACAGTTTCTATTGGTTGGTCCCATGGATGACGTGGTGGGACTGACCCATGATATAATTTCTTCACTTTCTCTTAATAATATTATCTTAGTATTATCTCCAAGGTTAAAAAACACAAATTCTCTTATTGAGAGAACAATATACCTTTTATTACATCCAACACTTATTACTTAACTTTTAATTTATTAAACAACACTTTGAATATTTTTTTAAACATTTAAATAATATTTTTTAATTGGATTTAAATAAATATTTAAAAACAAAAGAGCTTTCTATAAAAATATGATAGTTGTCTTAATTTTGTAAACATCACATGACAATAAAGTAAGGCGTTGTGTTTAATCTACACTTTTATGATATAATACTATTTAACGTACATGTACATACTACAAAACACACTACGATACGACATTATATATCATTTAAAAAGACTTAAAAAATTAATAATACGTCAATTTAAGAGGATAAAATTTAGATTTTTTAAGTTAAAGGTTTTAATTTTTATGTGATAAAAAATTAAAATGATATATTTATTAATATAATAGTATTTTTTTAATCAATTATAGTATTTATATAAGACATTGATGACTTAATTATTATAATAAAATTATTTATTTTCGAATTCGCAACTTTTAAAAACAACGATCGTGCAATATAATAGTGTTTTTTATAATATTAAATTTAAATTAATAAACTATATATTAATATTTATATAAAAAATAATATTATAATAAACAAAACTAGCCATCTGGCAATGTCACTGCCTACTTCTGCCCAACGCTGCATTGAAGCCTCCCACTTTGTCTCCTTCCACTGTTCTTCAACTCTTCTCCTTTTAACTTCATCTGTTTCCTCAATCATTTTAAACAAAAAGAAAGTGGATTCTTGAACTGTTGTTCAGATTTCCTACTCGTCTTTTTCACTTTTTCCAACCCAATCGCTTTTGATGGCATGAAACAGACTTCCCCGCCTTGTATTTCCACCGTTGAAATGAAGTTTATCCGAGCTAATAGCTTCAAACGCCTGTTCTCGTTGAAGAAACGCAGTTCCGAAGAAGGCGCCGCCGCGAACCAACAAAGGGTTTTCGAGGAAGAAGACAGAGCCGGCGACAAAGATGCTTTCCAGGTTGCTTCAGCCGCTCCTAGACCTTCTTGGAGATGCTTCTCCTATGAGGAGATTTTTGTCGCCACCAATGCTTTCAGCTCAGGTCTGTCTACAACCTACTTCTTGGACTCAGTTTCTTTCTTGTAGGAAAATTTGATTTTATGCTCGTATAAAGCAGATAATTTTGTCGGAAAAGGAGGGTATGCGGAGGTGTACAGAGGAGTGCTCAACGACGGGGAAGAGATTGCCGTGAAGAAGCTAACCAAAACTTACACCGATGAACGGAAAGAAAAGGATTTCTTGACGGAAATCGGAACCATCGGCCATGTTTGTCACCCGAATGTGTTGGGACTTGTAGGCTGTTGCATCGACAACGGCCTGTATCTCATATTTCAGTTCTCGTCTCGAGGCTCCGTTGCTTCACGTCTACATGGTAATATTTGTTTATACCGAGAAAAACTGTTTCTCTTTTCCGAGTTTCATTCGAGTTATTTTCGATTCAGATTTGAATTCGCCACCATTGGATTGGAAAACAAGGTACAAGATAGCAATTGGTGCTGCCAGAGGACTCCATTACTTGCACAAATTGTGCCAGAGAAGGATAATTCACCGGGATATCAAGTCATCAAACATTCTACTGAATGCAGATTTCGAACCTCAGGTACTCGGTATCGAACCATGCTCTGCTTTCTCCGGTGTAGTGTTTCGAGTTCAATGATTTATTCGTTTTGAAATCGATTAATGTTTTAGATATCGGATTTCGGACTAGCAAAATGGCTTCCTTCCCAATGGTCACACCATTCCATTGCTCCAATTGAAGGGACATTTGGGTACTATAATTCAACAATCCTTTTCTTTATGTTCATCGAGTATAGACCGATATGGTAATACGGATTCGATGATGTTGCAGCCATTTAGCGCCCGAGTACTTCATGCACGGAACCGTGGATGAGAAAACCGATGTGTTTGCTTTCGGGGTTTTCTTGTTAGAGATCATATCGGGGAGGAAACCAGTCGACCCCGCGCACCAAAGCTTGCACTGCTGGGTAATGCTGCCATTGTGGTACCTTTTCTTTGACCATAAACGTGACATTGGCATACATTGCTTAGTGCTTACTCTTTCAAACTCAACAGGCAAAACCACTATTGAACCGAGAAGAGATTGAGAAACTGGTGGATCCAAGACTCGGAGAGTCCTTCGACGGGTCACAGCTAAAACGACTCGCCTTCACGGCATCCCTTTGCATTCGAGCATCCCCGGAGTGGCGTCCAACCATGACCGAGGTATTTTATACTGAATTTGATGCTCCATACGTTGATTATGATCAACAAACATTGAATTCAATGATTTAGACATATTTTAATCATGGGATGATGTAATTTTCAAGGGAGTGTTATGTTTTCAAACCAACATTTTTTAAGGATCATTAGATTATAATTAGTGTCTTTTTCTAGCACTTAAAAAAACCAATTGTGTATATTATATGATAAATCTCAGCTGTCATCTTCTTAAATGAACATGAAAACTTAAATTAGGTGATCTTTATGTTCCCTGTCCTAAAATTGTTCTGTTCTACCTAGTACCAAACATCCCATGTCTGTGACATTTTCATATTCGAATCTAAACACATCCGGGACTCATTAGTAGCATGCATCAAGGTTCGACTCTCACTAACAGTCTCATGTAATTCAACCTAATACGAGATCGATGACATAACCGACCCCGGAAAAAGATAAAAAGTGACATACTAACACATGACATTGCTGATACATTTTTATGTAAAATGATAGGTTTTGGAGGTTCTTATTGGAGGTGAAACAGATAAAGAGAGGTGGAAAATGCCAGAAGAAGATGAGCATGAAGACTTCTGTGGATTTGAGGATCTTGAGTATGAATGCCACACTTCTTTATCAGTTTCACTGGATGATTCTATCTCTACCGCAAGTTCTTTGAGGGAAAAAAATTAAATTAAATAAAAAAACATTTAAGATATAATTATATACATATTTGTCTCCATGTAAATATAAATTGTTTTTACGATTATAAAAAGGTTAAATCATTATTATTATCGGGTTGGTACAAGTGATAACCAGTTTAGTATCTATTAAGTAGGTTTTAAGTTTAAAGCTGTGAGAATACAAAAAAAATCTTTGTTGTGACGAGAATTAGTTTAGATTAACCTGGGTAAGATCCTGAAATCAAGAGGAAAACCAAATTTTTTTGAACCGATTATAATTTACCTTTCATTGTAAAATAATTTTTTATAGTTGATTTCATTAGTTTTTTTAATTCAACCACCGATATTAAAATACGTAAAAATAAAACTTTTATAATGTATTGATGAAATGTATGGTGAATTTGGGTGTAAATCGTGTACTTTTTTTTCATGCATTCATTTGTGCATTCACTTTAAATTAGAGGGTTTAGGTTTAATGTTAGGGGTTGTGGTTAGGGTTTAGGGAATTAAGGGTGAACTATATTTTTAGGGCGTAGGGTTTAGGATATAAAAAATTAGGGTTAAGGTTTAAAATTTATTTTTTTAAAAATTAACAGAAAACACAAAAGGATGCATAAAAAGAAGACAAAAGGATTTTTGTTCGATGAATTTAGGATACAGTAACTTAATTTAAGGTTAAAAAATTAAGGCATAACTTAAAATGTTACCATATAATTGAAATGTTATAGTGTTGGATGATATTTTAGGTTACATGTTTTTAGTACAAATTTCAAAATTATTCATAAAATAAATTTTAATACTTATCAAAAAAAATTATCAATCAATTAACAGGATTGGTCCAATTAGTAAACAATTTGGTTTTGTTTAAGTAAGTCTCTCCGGTTCGATATGTTGTGTATGCCGAAAATCTCTGCTGAAAGACTCATCCACCAAAACTAGATGTACGGCACTAATTAATCTAAATTAATCAGGACAAGACTTTAAAAACTGAAAAAATAATAAAAAAATATCAATCTAAAATATTATAAAAAATATATATATAATACTTTAAATGCCAAATGGATGGTGAAAACAAAACTCAAAAGTCAACTAATGTGTTAACAAGGAATTACAAGATTGATGTTATTTTGTCCATTATTTCAAACCTTACCACACAAAATTACGTTATTTAGACATTTTTTATTTGATAAAGAAATCATTCTATTTTACGTTGGTATAAATGAATACAGCATTAGATGAATTGCTTATATAATATTTATTTATATTCATTTATTAAGTTAAATAAATATATATAAATAAAATTTTATATTCATATAATAAACCGACGAATATGAGCATAATTATATCCAGCTCGTTTATATTCACGAAAAAAAAATTATTTACAAACTTATTATTAAGGATATTATATATATTAATGTTGAAATATAAGTTTTATTTTGTTGTTTTTTATTTATTGATTTATAATTTAGTTAATATTTTTAAATATATAAATGAATATATTCGAGAAAAATTAAACAAATACGTTCGTGAACATTGACAAGAAAACGTTCACGAACATTTATAGGAACACGTTCATGAATACTTAAATGAACGATGAGTACATTCATGAAACATTAAATACACAAACAAGATCACCTTCAAAAATAAACAAGCGAATGAAAATATAAGTAATTATTGCTCAATCATCGAACGCCAATTATTTTTAGTATTGTCTCTAGTCGGTAAAAATTTATTAAATAGGTTTGACTTATTATAATATTTATAATTTTATTAAATAATATTTTTTATTTTATTTTACGTATATAAATGAAAAATAATATAATTAACTAAGTTTTATACGAATTAATTGGGGTCGATCCGTATTTTTCATTTGATTTTCGAAAGTGAATCTTCCGGCAAAAATATTTTACATATATAAGGCTTCAAACTTTATATTTACTTAAACGATATCAAACTACTTAACACATGAAACAAGATAAATGTTTTATGTATTATTTTTAAATCTAAAAAATTAATTACTATTTTTTTTTTACAAAATTGAGTTTATGTTTTATTTTTTAATTGAAAGTTTCAAATAATCTAATTATAAATAGATTTATTTTTTAAAAAATAAAATATAGTTCTTAAATTTTAAAGTTTAAAATTTTGTAGAAACTTCTAACCTAATTAAACCGAAATAACTTAGGCCACTGGGTCACATTTTCCTGCCAGGTATGCTCTATTAGACGTATCCCTAAAGGCTTGTTTTCGCCTGCCTTTGGTGGAACCCATGCCAGATGTGCAACTCTCCACACCATCAAGATCAGATCTTTTTGAATTTTCTTCTTTTAACAACCCAATCATTTTAATTTTGTCTTGTTTGTGTATAAATAATTTTTGGAATTAAAATAAAAATAAAATAACTAATAAATTCATTTGGAATATCAAACATGAATAAGCTATAGATAGAATTTTAGTTGGCAAACAAAATATCACAAATATTAATGTGTGTATATCAATACTTGGGTGTTTAAAATATCCGATTTGAGATATCTGATTTATTGATGTAGTATTTCGAATAGCGACTATTATCGTTGAAAGACTTGCACTTTCCAGACGTCTCCGTTTCCTACTACTCGAAAAAACTTCATTCGTTACGGTTTTATCACTTGATGAAAATTTATTAGATAAATTATTTTTAACATATCTTTTGTGGTCCAATCAATCAAGTTTGTTTATCATTAAATAGCTACTCATTTACTAATTACATGTAAGAAAGAGACGATGATTCATCTTAAAAAGAATAAAATGAATGAATCTGATTAGTTGGGATAACGGATGATGTATTGAACAAGGTTCATCTAATAATTTTTCCCTCTTGATTCAACCTTAATACCACAACTTCGGTCACATTTTGGGCCAATCGACTCTTCCTTCTCAACCACTAAGACTTGAAATGCATCGAGCTCAACTTGAAAGTCGATAATCTCATCATTATGTGTCGTCAATCCGGGACGAACTTAAAAAGTGTTTAGAGCAATCACACTTTTTAAAAAGTTTAAGTACTTTTATATTTTATTTTATTTTTTAATTTTTATTAATAATTTGATTTTTGTTATGAATATATTTATTCATGGTGGATATTCATATATTAAGCTAAAGTTTAATGGGCTTTATTATTAGGGTTTAATACCCATTGGAATTAGGGTTTTCATCTTATGCCTATAAATATAGACTTTTGGACAAAGCTTTGTATACAACTCACCTTTGAGAATATAATAAAATCTCTCTCTTTTCTCTCATCTTTATTCATCTATTATTGTTCTTTATTTTATTCACAACACGTTATCAGCACGAGACTCTAACCAACGAAGATGTTTGTCGTTCAAATCTTGAAGAAGTTATTAAAAAGAATTTGTTATTGACATAAATAAAAAATAAGTTCTTCTCCATCAATTATATTTTAATTATCGGTTATTTTTCTCTCTTGATCTTTGATTTGATTTTTAATTTATTAAAATCTTTGGTTGTTTGGTATTTGTGTAGCGATAAAGTGACTCAAAAACCGTGGTTTTTGTCGAAAATTCTCGAAAAAGATTTTAACAAGATATTGGTAACTAAATCTACCATATATTCAAATTAGTGGAAAGTTTGATATATTTTATTTATTTAATTAGAGACTTCTTTTATCTTTATTTATAACCAATATTTGTTTATTTTATTATTATGGTGAAAGTTTGTGTTTTTAATAATGTTCAAAGTATTACATGACATTGAAACAAATATTAAACCTTTAATTAATATGTTCTTTGTTATGTTGGTTTAATCCGAGTATATTGGCTGGACATCCCGTTCTGCGAGGCTACTGGTCTCAAAGGAGGTTCTTTTTAAAGGACCTTGTGGACTAGTTTAACAACGCCGCGTATAAGGATTAAATTTTTATTCCTTGTATGTATTGTATATATATTGATTGATAAATTATTATTTAATAGTATGAATATTATAAAGTCTATATTTGCTTGAAAGCAATTTTTTTTTGGATCGAAAAACTCGATTATAGATTTCTCCCAAGTTCAAGTTACGAAAATCATCTTGATCAAATAATTTTTATGGGAAACATTCCCTGAAGTGAATGCATGCATGATGCTTATTTCATGCAATTATTGAATTTATGACATTCCTTAAAGTGAATGCAAGCATGATGATTATTCCATGCGATTATTGGATTTATGACATTCCTTGAAGTGAATGCAAGCTTGATGATTATTCCATGCGATTATTGGATTTATGTTATTCCTTGAAGTGAATCAAGTATGATGTTTATTCCATGCAATTATACAAGTATGATGTTTATTCCATGCAATTATACAAGCATGATGTTTATTCCATGCGATTTTTGAATTTGTTTCATTCCTTGAAGTGAATGCAAACGTGATAATTCACTATATGGTTAGTGAATAAAACTTAATTATGTGATAGAGTATCATTGATGAGGATATGTTAGAAAAACATACTCCACTTTTCATGCATTAATGTTGTCTTACAGACACAATATCATATAAAGGTTTTAAATACCTATCAGTCTCCGCTCTATTCCCTGAAGTGAATGTGATATTTTATAGCGGAAAGAATAAATGTTATATTAGTAATTTTGATCATGATTGAGATCATAAAATAGACATGGATAAGATGATTATTTTGAGAATACTTATATACACAAGAAGTAGAAATATAAAGATGACAAGAATGATAGAGATCATATTAAAGTCTTTATGTTATCAATGTTATGGTACAAACCATTGATCTCGTACTTGTCAAACCCCGGAGTATTATGAAGTTTATCCATAATCATGAATGATAAATTAAAGAAAATATAAACAGATTTTCTTTGTGGCGAAAATTGGCGTTATTGATCCAACTCAATTGGATATTGATAATTTTCTCATAATCCTTCAAGAGAATAATCCGTCATTTATTTTAATTTTTTTAGATCTTTTATTTATTTTATTTTATGTTAATTTATTTTTATTTATTATTTATTTATGTTAACTTATTTTATATATTATTTATTTATCTTTTATGTTAATTTTTCCTTTAAAAGGATATGATTACTTCTGGAATAAAATATGCAATAATGTATGACGATTTATGCTTAGCAAACAGTGCAAGTACTCATACAATACTTAAGCATAAGAAATATTTTCTCATTTAAATACAAGAGAAATATGAGTACTATATCTCAAAGTACTAAAATATTAGTGCTTCGGAAGAGCTCTTGAGAGCTTATCTTTGATCTAATTTGATTTGATGTGATATTTCTTTAATATTTTTCCATTCCCCGAATATCAGTTAAAGGGATGATGACTATCTCAATATTACGAGTATAACTCAAGGCAATAATGAAAGTTTGGCAAAATTACATGCACTGTCATCCATATTGTACTACATAAGAATTAGTACAAATTGAAGCTCATGCTATTGTAAACTAGATGTTTACTGATTATTTTATTTGGCATGACCGGTTAGACCATCTCGGTTCAATTATGATGCAAAAAATTACTGACACTTTCATGTGGTCATTTATTGAAGAACTAGGAGTTTCTTCAATGTAATTTTTCTTGTGATACTTGCTATGAAAGCATTTTGATTATTCAATCATCAACAACTATGATAGAGTGCAAATCTATTAATTTTCTAGAACGGATACAAGGTGATATATATGGTCCCATACACCTTTCATACAGTCCATCTAGATATTTTATGATTTTTATCGATGCATCAACTAGATGGTTATATGTATCCTTGTTATTAACCCATAACTTGGTGTTTGCGAGGCTACTTGCTCAATTGATAAAATTATGAGCATATTTTCCAGATTATCTTATAAAGACAATGGTCTTGATAATGTTGATGACATATCATTTTATATGTAGTATCACTAATTCGCATCAAGTCAACAAATGATTATAAGTTCTCCCTATTATAAATGGTTTTTGGTCAGGAACCAAATATTTCTCATCTCAACTTTTTGGGTGTGCGATATATATTCTAATTGCTCCACCACAACGCACAAAGATGAGTTTTGTTGGGAATATATGTAAGAGCTTCTGATAGAGGATTTATTGAGTATCTTTTTAATGAGTCAATTTACCCAACATTAGGGGAAGAAAATAAATAGCTGAGGAAAGAAATAAGTTGAAATGAATTATCATTTTTTCTTTTTGATCCACGTAATACACAATATGAATTATAAGTTCAATGGATAATTCATTTAGCAAATCAATTGCCAGATGGTTTTGCTGACCCTAAAAGAGTGACTAAGTCACGTATACCAGCTATGAAAGGAAAAACTCTATTTGCTAATGAGTCTAACTTACGCTTAAAGCATAGTAGACAAGTAATTTCCAAAGATAAAAGATCCTCGAAAAGGAAAAAGTAGCTATATTTTATGATGGTCTGATCGAGGAATCAATGATTATGAAAATCTCTAGAAGAGATTAAATAGTCTCCAACAGAGATATTGACATGACTCAGGTACCTGACAATAAAGAGATCTCAATAGATTATATCATGTCTGGTAATAAATGGAACTGAAATTAAATCGACGTCGTTAATATATTTGCATGCAATATAGCACTAGAGATTTTATTTGATGGCGTGGATCATGAATCATTGTCAATTGGGCAATGTAAATAAAGAAATGATTGACCAATATGAAAGAGGCAATTGAGGCGAAACTAAATCTCATTTGAAAAGAGAAGTATTTGAGCCTATAGCTCGTACATTGAAATGTGTAAAGCTCGTGGATATAAACGAGCCTTTGTGAGAAAGAGAAATCAAAAGGGGAAATCATGAGATATAAGCTCATTTGGTTGCACAAGGATTCTCACAAAGATATGAAATTGAATGAGGAAAATATATTCCTTGGTGGTGGATGCAATTACTTTTAGATATTCTGAAAATAAATGAAATAGTTTCGTCTAATGGATATTGTTACATCTTATTTGTGTGAGCCTCTTGATAAAAATATTTACATGAAGCTTCTAAAAGGATTTAGACTGCCAGAAGCAGTTAATTCAAGTTCTCGAGAACATTATTCAACCATATTAAATATATCCTTTATGGATTGGAAGATTTAGGCATATTTGATATAATCGCCTCATTGAATACTTATTAGAATAATGCTATATGAATTATTTAATTTCCCTGAGCATTTTGATTAAGTGGATTAGTTCTGAATTTTTATTATTTTCGATGATTTGAATATAGTTGAGACTCGTGAAGAGATCTCCTCAAATCCTTGTACGTCAATCAACATACAAAAAAATGTTGAAAGAGACTTTACATGAATAATGCATATTCATTGATCACCCTTATGGTTGTTAGGTCTCTTAGTGTAAACAAAGATTCTTTCTGCCTCAAGAAAAGGGTAATGATATTCTTGGTCTAAAAGCACAATATATACATTATTTGATCTGGAAGCATCATATCTTAGCTGGTCCAGAAATATTATTTAAGTGATACAAGATCATTACCTTTAAATAATTGTTATGCATGAGGCAAAGCCAAAATATGTGTTTGGCTAAACATATCCTGAAGATATGTTAATGTTTTTCACAAGATAAGATGCAAGCTATCTTGTAAAGAGATAATACAAAATTTATATCTCAAGGTGGATATATCAAATATCATATAACGAGACATATTTCTTCAAGTTTCGTCCCTCATGATTTTTAGATGAATATCATTCAATGAATCATTTCAAGCAATGATTTGGAAGATTTATCCACTAGTACATGATCTACTTCAATATTTGAAGTTTGTATTCAATATTGAATTATGAAGATTCAAAGGTTTTATGTGATATTTTCATGAGGGGAGTAAATACGCGTTGCACTCTTTTTTCCTTAACCAAGGTTTTGTCCCAATGGGTTTTCCTGGTAAGGTTTTTAATGAGGCAACGTGATATGCGTATCAAAGATGTGTGTACTCTTTTTCCTTCACTAAGATTTTTTTTCCCACGGGGTTTTTATCTTAGTAAGGTTTTAACGAGGCACATTATATTCATGGATATCCAAGGGGGAGTGTTATGAATATATTAAGTTAAAGTTTAATGGGCTTTATTATTAGGGTTTAATACCCATTGAAATTAGGGTTTTCATCTTATGCCTATAAATATAGACTTTTGGCCAAAGCTTTATATACAATTCACCATTGAGAATATAATAAAATCTCTCTTTTCTCTTATCTTTATTCATATATTCTTATTTTTTATTTTATTCATAACAATTTTATATTATTAGACTCTTATAATTTTACAATTTTATATTTTTAATAAAACTTATTGATAATTTTATATCTTTTTACATAAATTTCTGAGACGAAACCTACACCTCTCAAACGTTGATGTCGCCAAGGTTTCAGTTTCAGTTTGCAATAACTCACTCCAAATAGCCGCAATGTTCTTAAACGTCTTCTCTGACGTCCATGCATGAATTGGAATACCGCTTGTTGATAGGGATGAACCTAGAGGATATTTGAATACAGTCTCGTCTTTTTAAAATTTTAAATTTTTATATATATTTTTATTTATATTAATAATCTAATTTTATATCCTAAATTTTTGTAATTTTGTATTAATAATCAATGACATATTAATGTTGTTGAGACAAGGATTCTATCCTAGGTATAACATAGAGAATGGTCACATATATATTTATATTATTTGACAAGAAATACATAATATTATTTATTAAAGTTTATACTTAACAATAAAAGTGTACGCACTAATTTAGTATTGCAAAAATGTAAGCAGGAACACATGGCGGTTGATGAACAGTTAGACTTTCACTCTTTGAGTAATGGGTCCGGCAGACACAAAGTAAATGATGTCTCCCACAGGCCACAGAAAGTTGTGTTACCAATAATTTAAATCTTTAAATAATAATTATAGATATTTAATATTAAATAGATTTTTCTAACTCAAATTTTTTATTCAGAAGTCAAAATGACAATATTTATATTTTTAATCTCATTTATAGGATCTAGTATCTTATTTCGTTTACTTTTTAAATATGAATTTTTATATCGACAGTATTAAGGTTGTTAATAAGATCCTAATAAATTTTTATAATTAATACTTTTTTATTTTTTAATAAAATTAATAGAACACAATTAATTAGATTCTTAAAATATTATGTTTAATATAATTAATATTACCTAAAATAGTTTATTATTTATAGTTTAGATTTAAAGTTTATGATTAGGGTTTAGGGTTAGAGATTAGTAATTAAGGATTATATTTAAGGTTAGGGTTTAGAGTTTAAGATTTAAGGTTTAGGTTAGGATTCATGGTTAAGGTTTAGGGTTTATACTTAGGATTAATAGTTAGGGTTTAGGGTTTAGGAGTTAGATTTCATGGTTTAGAGTTTAGAGTTGAATATTTAGTGTTAGTATTTAGGATTTGGGTTTAATGTTCAAAGATTAAGGATTAGTATTTATAGTTTAAGATCTAAGAATATAATCAATGAAACACAATATTTTAAAGATATAATTACCAAATAAACATTAATAACATGAATATTTAAAATTCTATCGATACCCTTAGGTATAAATAGCATAACCCTTTAAATATATATTATATAATTAATATTTAATATTTAGGTATTTAGTTTTTCAATTGTTTATACAATAATTGATTAACAAAGCTGGAATTATTTGTTCTGGTTGTGTTTGATTGATCATGTGATCCATAATTAATGAATTTACAGGATATCTTGCTGTAAAATAGGAAAAATTATTACATGAATTTTTTTCATCGTCTAGGATATGATCTAAATCAATTAAATTAGGACGCATAATATATTTTTTTCATATCATATTTACACATAAACATCATCCAAATCATCCACTTTAAAACATTTGATTTAAAAAAGGAAAAAATATTATCAAAGATTTTTTATGTTGTCTTCCTCTTTATTGTTTAATTTTTTTAATTAATTTTTTCTAACCCCTAAACCCTAACCCTAACCCCTAAACCTAAACAATAACCCTAACCCTAAACCCTAAACCTAAACAATAACCCTAACAACTCTAACCCTAAACCCTAAACCTAAACCACATAAACCATAAACCATAAACCACTAATCCCTAACCATAAACTCTAAACCATAAACCTCAAATCTATATAAAAAAATAATTAGAACAATTTTAAAGAACAAAGAGAAAGATGACACAAGAAATATTTATTAATATTTTTTTCTTTTTTCTTTTTAAATCAAAGACATTGGATGATTTGGACAATATTTATGTCTAAACTTGATATAGAAAAAATATATTATGTGTCTTAATTTAATTGATTGGGAGCATATCCTAGGTGGTAGAAAGAGTTCATGTAATAATTTTTCGTAAATTAGGGTTTTAACTAATCTCAATATAAAAATGTATGGTGTTAATGAAAGTGAACTCCTTCCTTTTATTATTATATTATTCGAAGAAATTAATTATTTAGTATATTATCTGAAATTATTACTTTATCAATCTTTTATTAACTATATGTTAAGTCTTTGAGATTTTTAATCTTAATTAATTAATTTAATAATATTTAACGGTATTCAACTTAATATTATATAACGGTGTTCGACACCCTGTAGCAATCTTAAAAATCCTTGAATAAGAGTATCGCTAAAATGTTTTTTCGATGTTGGAAACATTATCGATTTTAATTTGAAAATTGATGTCTTCCACGCGGGGTTTTCGATTTAAAAACTAATTTTGTAAAAATAGGAGTCGCCACCGGCCGTACCATAAAACCATAGATTTTAAAAGTTTGGGACTCGGGAGTCGGTTACTGATGCGGAAGGATTAGCACCCCACACCGCCCAAAATTGTTACTTTATTAATTACCGTTTCATTAATATTAAATTTTCCGGGCTAATTTGATGATCGAATTAATTTTTAATTAAATATGTGCATTTATTTTAAAGTACCTAAACTCGAAGATAAGCGTTCGAACCACTACCACCATATTCGTACTGACCTCGCTTACGAACGAATTTAGGGTCCCGTATTAATTAATTAAAGTGTTAACACGTAATCTTAAACATGACAAATAAATTAAAAACATTACATAAAAAAATAAATAAAACATAAATATTAATCTAACAAATAAAAGACTAATCTAAAATATAAATTAAAAAAATATATAAATATTAATTTAAAACATAAATATAAATTAATATTAATCTACGATAAAAAATAATAAACAACTATTTTTATTAAAAAAATCCAAAATACAAAGATAAAAAGAAATAGAAATTATACCTAAAAATACGAACGACTAAACCCGATGAATTCCCCACCAAGATCTACCATGACCTATAAAAAATTTAACTAGATCAAATCCTAAAAATAGGATCTAATCGAACCGGGTAAGACCGAGGATTTTCCCTCGGTCCATGGCCACCCGAGAACCAAAGGGTTCTCTCGTAGGGTAGCCTTCACCGGCTCTTCAAATTGGTGAGTGAGCAAGGCAAATCTCATGCCTATTTATAGGCGAAATGTGGGGGAGAGTGGGTGACGTGGGTGGCTCTTGTCCACGTAATTTCATATCTTTTCCTTTTTTTTTGTTTTTTTATATTAATAATAACATTATTAAAATAACACTAAAATACTAAAATTTCGATAAAAATGAGTGATTACAGTTGTCCCTCTTTGCTTGTTCTTGTGAAACGAGAATAAAACAAAAATAAAAAAAGCACTCATTTTTAAATGACTTCTCTGTCATTGGTCTAGGAATTGTGTGTTTTTCTAAAACTCTCCATCTTCCTTGACTGAGTCTTCAGGCTCGTAAGTTCCTTCTGTATCGAACTTGTTTGCCTTCTAGTTTTGAAGCTGCAGGTCACTCCTATATATGACCATTCGCCTTTCTAGTAGATCTTGCAAAACAAAAGTTCTAACTATATAGAACTTTCATCTTTAGATCCTGAGTTTTGGTTTCTCCTTTATAAAACCTTCACCCTAAAGTATCAAAATCAAGTATTTGAACTTATAAAATTTGATTTTATAACATTTTGGTGGTCATTTTGTTCTGATTAAAACGTGCATGTCTAAATGGGCTTTACAGAGAATACGTTCAAATTTTAACCGAGAAAAAATCTAAAAATTTGAGATTAATCAGTATATTTTTTTTAAAAGCAAATAATTAATTATTTGAAATTATAAAATTTGATTTAATAATTTTTGGTTGTCATTTTGTTGCAACTAAAACGTGCATGTCTAAATGAGCGTTATAGAGAATCCGTTCGAATTTTAACCGAGTAAAAATCTGAAAATTTGAGATTAATTCATATAATTTTGTTCAAAATCCTATAATTAATTATTTGAACTCATAAAATTTAATTTAATAACATTTGGTTGTCGTTTTGATGCGATTAAAACGAGAATGTCTAAATGTGCTCTATAGAGAATTCGTTCGAATTTTAACCGAGTAAAAAGCTTAAAATTTGAGATTAATATGTATAATTTTGTTCAAAAGCCCATAATTAAATATTTGAACTCATAAAATTTGATTTAATAACATTTGGTTTTCGTTTTGCTTGGATTAAAACGTGCATGTCTAAATGGGCTTTATAGAGAATCCGTTCTAATTTTAACCGAGTAAAAATTTGAAAATTTGAGATTATTTGTATAATTTTGTTCAAAACCTAATAATTAATTATTTAAAATCATAAAATTTGATTTAATAACTTTTGGTTGTCATTTGTTGCGATTAAAACGTGCATGTCTAAATGGTCTTTATAGAGAATCCGTTCGAATTTTAACCGAGTAAAAAGCTGAAAATTTAAGATTAATCTGTATAATTTTGTTCAAAAGCCCATAATTAAAGATTTGAACTCATAAAAATTGATTTAATAACATTTGGCTGTCCTTCTGTTGGGATTAAAACGTGTATGTCTAAATGGGCTTTATAGAGAATCCGTTCGAATTTTATCCGAGTAAAAAGCTGAAAATTTAAGATTAATCTGTACAATTTTTTTAAAAGCCCATAATCAAGTATTTGAATTTTACTCGGTTAAAATTCGAACGTATTCCTTATAAAGCTCATTTAGACATGTACGTTTTAATCGCAACAAAACGACAACCAAAAGTTATTAAATCAAATTTTATGGTTTCAAATAATTAATTATTAGCTACTTGAACAAAATTATACAAATAATCTCAAATTTTTAGATTTTTACTCGGTTAAAATTAGAACGGATTCTCTATAAAGCCCATTTATACATGCATGTTTTAATCGCAACAAAATGACAACCAAAATATTATTAAATCAAATTTTATGATTTCAAAGACTTGATTATGGGCTTTTGAATAAAATTAAACAAATTAATCTCAAATTTTCAGCTTTTTACTCGATTAAAATTCAAACGTATTCTCTATAAAGCACATTTAGAAATGCAAGTTTTAATGGCAACAAAATGACAACCAACATTTATTAAATCAAATTTTATGATTTCAAAAAATTAATTATTAGCTTTTGAACAAAATTATACAGATTAATCTTAATTTTTCAGTTTTTTACTCGGTTAAAATTTGAATGAATTCTCTATAACGCCCACTTAGACATGCACGTTTTAATCGCAGCAAAACGACAACCAAATGTTATTAAATCATATTTTATGATTTCAAATGATTAATTGTTAGTTTTTGATAAAATTATACAGATTAATCTCAATTTTTCAGATTTTTACACTGTTAAAATTCGAACGGATTCTCTATAAAGCTCATTTATACATACACGTTTTAATCGCAATAAAACGATAACCAAATGTTATTAAATAAAAATATTTTCATTCAAATAGTTAATTATGGCTTTTGAACATAATTATAAAGATTAATCTAAAATTTTCAACTTTTAACTCGGTTAAAATTCGAACGGATTCTCTATATAGCCCATTTAGATATGCACGTTTTAATCGTAACAAAATAACAACCAAAATATTATTAAATCAAATTTTATGAGTTCAAATACTTGGTTATGAGCATTTGAAAAAAATTATACAGATTATTCTTAAATTTCCAGCTTTTTATTCGATTAAAATTCTAACGGATTCTCTATAGAGCACATTTAGACATGCTCGTTTTAATCGCATCAAAACGACAACCAAATGTTATTAAATTAAATTTTATGAGTTCAAATAGTTAATTATAGGCTTTTAAACAAAATTATACGAATTAATATCAAATTTTCAAATATTTACTCGGTTAAAATTCGAACGGATTCTCTATAAAGCACATTTAGACATGAACGTTTTAATCGCAACAAAACGACAACCAAAATGTTAATAAATAAAATTTTATGAGTTCAAATACTTGATTATGGGCTTTTGAACAAAATTATATAGATTAATCTCAAATTTTAAGCTTTTTACTAGATTAAAATTCGAACGTATTCTCTGTAAAGTCCATTTAGACATGCACGTTTTAATCGCAACAAAACGACAACCAACAGTTATTAAATCAAATTTTATGATTTTAAATAATTAATTATTAACTTTTGAACAAAATTATACAAATTAATCTCAATTTTCAGATTTTTACTCGGTTAAAATTCGAACGGATTCTCTATAAAGCTCATTTAGATATGCACGGTTTAATCGCAACAAAATGATAACCAAATGTTATTAAATAAAAAAATTTTAGTTCAAATAGTTAATTATGGCTTTTTAAATAATTATAAAGATTAATATCAAATTTTCAACTTTTTGTTCGATTAAAATTCGAACGGATTCTCTATAAAGCCTATTTAGACTTGCACGTTTTAATCCCAACAAAACGACAACCAAAATGTTATTAAATCAAATTTTATGAGTTCAAATATTTAATTATGGGCTTTTAAACAAAATTATACAGATTAATCTCAAATCTTAAGCTTTTTTACTCGCTTAAAATTCGAACAGATTCTCTATAGAGCACATTTAGACATGCTCGTTTTAATCGTATCAAAACGATAACCAAATGTTATTAAATTAAATTTTATAAGTTAAAATAGTTAATTATAGGCTTTTGAACAAAATTATACGAATTAATCTCAAATTTTCAGATTTTGATCCACTTAAAATTTGAACGTATTCTCAATAAAGCTATTTAGACATGCAGGTTTTAATCGCAACAAAACAACAACCAAAAGTTATTAAATTAAATTTTATGACTTCAAATAATAAATTATTATCTTTTCAATAAAATTATACAAATTAATCTCAGTTTTCAGATTTTTACTCGGTTAAAATTCGAACGGATTCTCTATAAAGCCCATTTGGATATGTACGTTTTAATGGCAAAAAAAAGACAACCAAATGTTTTTAAATCAAATTTTATGAGTTCAAATACTTGATTATGTGATTTTGAAAAAAATTATACAGATTAATCTCAAATTTTTAGCTTTTTACTTGGTTAAAATTCGAATGGATTCTCTATAATGCCCATTTAGACATGCACGTTTTAATCCCAACAAAACGAAAAACAAATATTAATAAATCGAATTTTATGAGTTCAAACATTTAATTATGAGAATTTGAACAAAATTATACAGATTAATCTCAAATTTTAAGCTTTTTACTCGGTTAAAATTCGAACAGATTCTCTATAGAGCATATTTAGACATGCTCGTTTTAATCGCATCAAAACGACAACCAAATGTTATTAAATTAAATTTTATGAGTTGAAATAGTTAATTATAGGCTTTTGAACAAAATTATACGAATTAATCTCAAATTTTTAGATATTTACTCGGTTAAAATTCGAACGAATTCTCTATAAAGCCCATTAAGACATGTACATTTTAATCGCAACAAAACGACAAACAAAATGTTAATAAATCAAATTTTATGAGTTCAAATACTTGATTATGGGCTTTTGAACAAAATTATATAGATTAATCTCAAATTTTAAGCATTTTACTCGATTAAAATTCGAACGTATTCTCTATTAAGCCCATTTAGGCATACACGTTTTAATCGCAACAAAACGACAACCAACAGTTATTAAATCAAATTTTATGATTTCAAATAATTAATTATTAACTTTTGAACAAAATTATACAAATTAATCTCAATTTTAAAGAATTTTACTCGGTTAAAATTCAAATGGATTCTCTATAAAGCTTATTTAGACATGCACGGTTTAATCGCAACAAAATGATAAACAAATGTTATTAAATAAAAAAAATTTATTTCAAATATTTAATTATGGCTTTTGAAATAATTATAAAGATTCATATCAAATTTTCAACTTTTTGCTCGATTAAAATTCGAACAGATTCTCAATAAAGCCTATTTAGACATGCACGTTTTAATCCAAACAAAACGACAACCAAAATGTTATTAAATCAAATTTAATGAGTTCAAATATTTAATTATGGGCTCTTGACCAAAATTATACAGATTAATCTCAAATTTTAAGCTTCTTTACTCGGTTAAAATTCGGACGGATTCTCTATAGAGTATATTTAGACATTCTCGTTTTAATCGCATCAAAACGGTAACCAAATATTATTAAATTAAATTTTATGAGTTCAAATAGTTAATTATAGGCTTTTGAACAAAATTATACAAATTAATCTCAAATTTTTAGATTTTTACCAGTTAAAATTTAAACGTATTCTCAATAAAGATATTTAGACATGCATGTTTTAATCGCAACAAAACAACAACCAAAAGTTATTAAATCAAATTTCATGATTTCAAATAATTAATTATTAGCTTTTGAACAAAATTATACAGATTAATCTCATTTTTCAGATTTTTACTCGGTTAAAATTCGAATTGATTCTCTATAAAGCCCATTTGGATATGTACGTTTTAATCGCAACAAAACGATGACCAAATGTTATTAAATAAATTTTTTTTGTTCAAATAGTTAATTATTGTTTTTGAACATAATAATAAAGATTAATGTAAAATTTTCAACTTTTAACTCGGTTAAAATTCGAACGGATTCTTTGTAAAGCCCATTTAGACATACACATTTTAATCGCAACAAAACGACTACCAAATGTTATTAAATAAAATTTTATGAGTTCAAATACATTATTATGTTCTTTTGAAAAAAAATTATACAGATTAATCTCAGTTTTTCAGATTTTTACTCGGTTAAAATTCGAACGGATTTTCTATAAAGCCCATTTAGACATGCACATTTTAATCCCAACAAAACGACAAATAAATGTTATTAAATAATTTTTTTAGTTAAAATAGTTAATTATGGATATTGAACATAATTATAAATATTAATCTAAAATTTTCAAGTTTTAACTCGGTTAAAATTCGAACAGATTCTCTATAAAGCCCATTTAGACATGCACGTTTTAATGGTAATAAAACGACAACCAAATGTTATTAAATCAAATTTTATGAGTTCAAATACTTGATTATGGGCTTTTGAACAAAATTATACAAATTAATCTCAAATTTTCAGCTTTTTACTCAGATAAAATTCGAACGAATTCTCTATAAAACCCATTTAGACATGCACGTTTTAATCGCAACAAAACGACAAAAAAAACTTATTAATTCAAATTTTATGATTTCAAATAATTAATTATTAGCTTTTGAACAAAATTATATAGATTAATCTAAAATTTTCAGATTTTTACTCGGTTAAAATTCGAATGGATTCTCTATAACGCTCATTTAGACATGCACGTTTTAAACGCAAAAAAACGACAAAAAAATATTATTAAATTAAATTTTATGAGTTCAAATAGTTAATTATTGGCTTTTGAACAAAATTATACGAATTAATCTCAAATTTTTAGATTTTTACTCGGTTAAAATTCGAACGTTTTCTCTATAAAGCTCATTTAGACATGCACGTTTTAATCGCAACAAAACGACAACCAAATGTTATTAAATTAAATTTTATTAGTTCAAATAGTTAATTATTGGCTTTTGAACAAAATTATACAGATTAATCTTAAATTTTTAGATTTTTACTCGGTTAAAATTTGAACGTATTCTCTATAAAGCCCATTTAGACATTCACGTTTTAATCGCAACAAAACGATAACCAAATATTATTAAATAAAAAAAATTTAGTTCAAATAGTTAATTATAGCTTTTGAACATAATTATAAAGATTAATCTAAAATTTTCAACTTTTAACTCGATTAAAATTCGAACGAATTCTCTATAAAGCCCATTTAGACATTCACGTTTTAATCGCAACAAAACGACAACCAAATGTTATTAAATCAAATTTTATGAGTTCAAATACTTGATTATGGGCTTTTGAAAAAATTATACAGATTAATCTCAAATTTTCTGCTTTTTACTCGGTTAAAATTAGAACGTATTCTCTATAAATCCCATTTAGATATGCTCGTTTTAATCGTAACAAAATGACAATCAAATGTTATTAAATCAAATTTTATGAGTTCAAATACTTGATTATAGGCTTTTGAAAAAATTATACAGATTAATCTCAAATTTTCAGCTTTTTATTCGGTTAAAATTAGAACGTATTCTCTATAAATACCATTTAGACATGCTCATTTTAATCGCAACAAAACGACAACAAAAAGTTATTAAATCAAATTTTATGATTTCAAATAATTAAGTATTAACTTTTAAACAAAATTATACAAATTTATCTCAAAATTTTCAGATTTTTACTCGGTTAAGATTAGAACGTATTCTCTATAAAGCCCATATAGACATTCACGTTCTAATCGCAACAAAACGACAATCAAAAGTTATTAAATCAAATTTCATGATTTCAAATAATTAATTATTGGCTTTTGAACAAATTATACAGATTAATCTTAAATTTTTAGATTTTTACTCGATTAAAATTTGAACGTATTCTCTATAAAGCACATTTAGACATTCACGTTTTAATCGCAACAAAACGACAACCAAAATATTATTAAATAAAATTTAATGAGTTCAAATACTTGATTATGGGCTTTTGAACAAAATTATACAGATTAATCTTAAATTTTCAGCTTTTTACTCAATTAAAATTCGAACTGATTCTCTATAAAGCCTATTTAGACATGCACGTTTTAATCGCAACTAAAAGATAACCAAATTTTATTAAATAAATAAAATTGTTCAAATAGTTAATTATGGCTTTTGACCATAATTATAAAGATTAATCTAAAATTATCAACTTTTAACTCGGTTAAAATTCGAAAAGATTCTCTATATAGCTCATTTAGACATGCAAGTTTTAATGGCAACAAAACGACAACCAAATATTCTTAAATCAAATTTTATGAGTTCAAATACTTGGTTATGGGATTTTAAAAAAACTTATACAGATTAATCTCAAATTTTTAGCTTTTTGCTCGGTTAAAATTCGAACGGATTCTCTATAAAGCCCATTTAGACATGCACGTTTTAATTCCAACAAAACGACAAACAAATGTTATTAAATCGAATTTTATGAGTTCAAATATTTAATTATGGGCTTTTGAACAAAATCATACAGATTAATCTCAAATTTTAAGATTTTTACTCGGTTAAAATTCGAACGTATTCTCTATAGACCACATTTAGACATGCTCGTTTTAATCTCATCAAAACGATAACTGAATGTTATTAAATTAAATTTTATGAGTTCAAATAGTTAATTATAGGCTTTTGAATAAAATTATACGAATTGATATCAAATTTTCAGATATTTACTCGGTTAAAATTCGAACGTATTTCCTATAAAACCCATTTAGACATGTACGTTTTAATCGTAACAAAACAACAACTAAAAGTTATTAAATCAAATTTTATGATTTCAAATAACTAATTATTAGCTTTTGAATAAAATTATACAGATTAATCGCAAATTTTCAGATTTTTAATCGGTTAAAATTAGAAAGGATTCTCTATAAATTCCATTTAGACATGCACGTTTTAATCGCAACAAAACGATAACCAAAATATTATTAAATCAAATTTTATGAGTTCAAATACTTGATTATGGGCTTTTGAACAAAATCATACAGATTAATCTCAAATTTTCAGCTTTTTTCTCGATTAAAATTCTAACGTATTCTCTATAAAACGCATTTAGACATGCATATTTAATCACAACAAAACGACAACAAACAGTTATTAAATCAAATTTTATGATTTCAAATAATTAATTATTAGCTTTTGAACAAAATTATACAGATTAATCTCAATTTTAAAGAATTTTACTCGGTTAAAATTCAAATGGATTCTCTATAAAGCTTATTTAGACATGCACGGTTTAAGCGCAACAAAACGATAACCAAATGTTATTAAATCAAATTTTATGATTTCAAATGATTAATTATTAGCTTTTGAATAAAATTATACAGATTAATCTTAAATTTTTAGCTTTTTACTCGATTAAAATTCGAACTGATTCTCTATAAAGCCCATTTAGACATGCACGTTTTAATCCCAACAAAACGACAACCAAATGTTGTTAAATCAAATTTTATGATTTCAAATAATTAATTATTAACTTTTGAACAAAATTATACAGATTAATCTCAAATTTTTAGATTTTTACTCGGTTAAAATTAGAACGTATTCTCTATAAAGCCCATTTAGACATGCACGTTTTAATCGCAACAAAACGATAACCAAATGTTATTAAATAAAAAAATTTTAGTTCAAATAGTTAATTATAGCTTTTGAACATAATTATAAAGATTAATCCAAAATTTTTAACTTTTAACTTAATTAAAATTTGAACGAAACTTTTTACTCAGTTAAAAATTCGAACAATGAGGGATGAATCTCCTCTCTCATGAAATCCTCTCCCGTCTCTCCCTTCTCCTTGTCTGTGTTTTCCTAACCGCCGCCTTTGTTTTTGAATGACCTCTACCGCTCTGTCTCTCCTCCGCCACCAACCCAATGATCGGCTTCTTCACCAGATTAGTCGTCTGCCGCACAGTGATCTCTCTTTGTCTCGTGCTTGCCATGAAGGGGCTTTCCTATCATGGATCTTGCAATCTGTTACTTTGCCCGAATGGATCTCCTTCTTTCTTCTGATGACAGGGCTTCGTCTAGTTCTCCCTTCCAGCACTGTTGCGGTTTTCTTTACTCCGGCGCTGGTACAGCCACTAGATGGTTTGGGTCTCAACCTCACCTTTCCATACCAGAGAAAGCCAAAACTTTTCTGCCCAAGCCTACATCCCTCCACCTTGTCATGCTTGTGCTTGCTGCTATCCTCTTCCGGCAACAAAGCTCTACCAGAGATAAGGCTTTGGAGAATACCTTTTCTTTGTTGCCTGCCAACCGAGTCCTCTCATCCTTAAACACCACCCATCTTGGCCACCACAATTCAATGCCCTTTTCGCCGGACCTCTATCCCTACTCCTACCGAGAGAGGAGATTCTTCTTCCATCCATATCCCAATGGTATGTTGCATCGACTTCCTCTGTCTGTATCTTATTTTTCTTTTCTCACCACCGTTCTGTTTATCCTTTTATTCTCCCCTCTGTGTTTCGCTCGTTATTCACGATAATCTTCTGTTTTTGCTTCTTATTCTTTCTTAATTTGCCATGGACATCCACTACCTGCACCTGTTTCAAGCTTCCTTCACCTGTAAGTGCTGGTGTTTTTACATATAATTCCTGCTTCTATCTACTTTGCTACTTTTTTATATACTGGCTGCTTTACTCTCTAATCTTCTTCCATTATTATTTCTTCTTTCATTTTATGTCTGGAGATGAATTTTTATTATCTGTAAACTTTTTTTTTTTTCATACTATGGTTTTACCTTCTGTTAGAATCTCAATCATCTACAATCTGTATAAACCAACCCATCTTTGGGTACTCACAAAGCTCCAACCTATAAATGGTATCCTTCTCCACATATTGTTTTTGCTCAAGCCTTTGCTGGACATCACCTATGGACGTATACATCACCAACTCCTTACAATCAATGGTCTTACTCGACACAACACTACTGGACAATGCCTTTCTCTCTACCTCGTTGTCAAAAGGTATTCTCCAAAGCCTTATCTCGCTTATCTTTGCCATGTTTCTGTTTATCTCCTATATTCTAACCTCATTCTTTCTTTCTCGGTTTATTTCCCTTTATTTTCAATCTTTGTTTCCCATGCTTGCTTCCATCGAGGTTGGCACCGATCACTCCAGATCAACTTTTGACTTCTCTTGGTCTTGTAACTTCTTTAAATCGTTAAAACAGCAAACTTTGGTGCTTAATCGGAGAAAAGCAGACCAAAAACCATCCTTGTATCGAGCTCCTTCTCAATCACCAATTCGGCCGTCACAAGGTTCTCTCTTTAACCTTTGTTTTTCATTTTTAATAATTTTCCTAAGTGCCTTTACATACTCTTTGACTTACCAGTTAACTACTGTTTTCTACTTTGCACCTTTTGTTACTCTATGCTTATCTACTAGTTTTAACTTTGCTTTCCCTGCACTCGTCTTACCATCATACTTGTTATGTTGTACTGTCTTTCGATATATCCATGGCCACTGGACTATATATAACTTCACCATACTAACCCTTTATCGGGTTTAAACTATAGCACCACCAGACAATGGTTCCTCAACCATATACGTTACTATTGTACCAATCCTTTATAGGGTACCCCGATTGAACCAACCATCTAATGGTATCTCATACAATTATCATGAAATTATTTTAAATCGTCTCTCCTTCAATACAGTCATCTTCTTCTTGTCTACCACATCCTCCAATGAACCGAGTACAACTACGGCAAAGAGGAATGCCATTAGCCCGCTAGATTACCATGCTCTTTGGTTCTGATCGTTTCAAAGAATGCCGAGGAACGCCAAAGTCCCACTAGATTACAATGTTGCACTTCCCCTATCATTATTGATCTCAACGTCAACAGGTACTTCCCTCACCCCTAGCTTATTACCTTTTTCTTTATTATTTTTTAATACTTCGTCTTTTATTGTCCTATTGACTTCTCACTTTTTTGCCAATCCAATCCTTCCATGGTTACCTATCACACTCCACACCCCTAATGATATTCTACTTTATCCCAATATGCATGTACCAACCATTCTAAAGGTAACTCGTATGATCCAACCATTTATTGGTACTTTTACAACCTCAAGTCCATACGACCAACCGCAAGGAAGATCATAATATTAAAAAAAATAAACATCAATGTTTTCTTCCAGCTACAAAAACAACATACGAATGCATACGTATTTTTTCTCTCATAATATCTAACCATTTTGCAATCTTTATATGATATCTTCACCACTTACACTCTCGTCATACCAACCCTCGCATGGGTACATTCATCACTTTATGACACCTTAATCATATTCAATATTTATATACCAACCCATTATTGGGTACCCACAACGATCCAACCTTTTAACAATACCTTACACGATCTCACTCATCCCCTTTCAACCCCCTCTCGGACACCACCCACTATACCCTCAAAACTTACTAATAAGGAAAACATTATATATAAATACATGATAAATTTTGACTCGAACCCGCTATACACAAGGAAACTTATTCCCTATAAAAAGCTATATTCTAAAACATTAATATCTAATCCAATTATCGACTTCTCAAGAACACACTATAATTTTAGCCAATTAACACCTTTCAAACAAAACATTTTTGATTCCATTATGTGCAACTTCTCCTTAACTTCAAAATTTCAAATAATACTATTACCCTATACAAAATTAGATTCCCTAACTTTAAAAATAAATCCAACATCACCAAAAAAATATTACATATCAATTTTCGTTAATTTCTTCACCCACCTTTGTTACTACTCTTTTCTCCATTTTTTTCTTTTTCAAAAATATATCTTCTACTACCAAATACATATAATATCTGTGCTAATTATTTTCAATATACTCTCTTTTATAGAAAATTTATCTTCAAATAAAAAATACTCTCAACTACTCAAAAATTATCTAAATATTCTCCAAAAATATCTATTAACAAAATTTTCTCTTTTCTCACCTTCTCCACTTACCATAACTTTACGACTAACAATATTCAATATATACATTATCTACTTGTCAACTATATTCCACATACCAAAGTTCACCTATTTTCCTTATATTGATACAAAATTAGCAAATTCCTTCTAATCTTCAATTTGTCAAACCTTCCTTTTTACAAAACTATTTAACTATATAAAAATATACTCCAAAACTTTTAAAACTTTTCCAATAATATCAATAAAATACCTCCTTTTTAACCATCCTTTTTCTCTTTATTTCCTAAACAAAAATCATATATTTTATTACCATATAACTTTCTTGCTTATACAAATTAATCTTCAAATCCTTTTCCATTTTTTCTCTCCTCCAACCCTTTACTCGCCCCACCCTAATTACATTCTACATTTTTCCACAATATTTACCAAGATTATTACCTATCTTTACCATCATTCTCATTTAATTCTTACCATATTTAATTTTATTCTTTTCAACCTCCATAAATTCTCTTTTCATAGTTCTTTTCTCTCATTACTTAAAATATCTAAAAGAATTCACATCTTTTCTTCCCTTTTATTGAAATCTATATACATTACCTACTTGCCAAAGTTCACCTACTTTCCTTATATTGATACAAAATTAGCAAATTTCTTCCAATCTTCAATTTGTCAAGCCTTCTTTTTTACAAAACTATTTAATTATATAAAAATATACTCCAAAACTTTTAAAACTTTCCCAATAATATCAATAAAATACTTCCTTTTTAACCATCATTTTTTCTCTTTATTTCCTAAACAAAAATCATATCTTTTATTACCATATAACTTTCTTGCTTATACAAATTAATTTTCAAATTCTTTTCCCTTTTTTCTCTCCTCCAACGAAAAATTATATCATGGGTCAGTTTCACAACCTGTCTATGGGACCAACCAATAGAAACTGCCCACTTCATCAATTTTTCCATGTCATAATTTTTTCCAAAGTGAATCTTCACTTGGAAAATTAAAAAATAATGAGGTGGACAGTTTCTATTGGTTGGTCCCATGGATGACGTGGTGGAACTGACCCATGATATAATTTCTCCTCCTCCAACCCTTTACTCGCCCCACCCTAATTACACTCTATATTATTCCACAATATTTATCAAGATTATTACCTACTTTTACCATCATTCTCATTTAATTCTTACCATATCTAATTTTATTCTTTTCAACCTCCATATTTTTTCTTTCCATAGTTCTTTTATCTCATTACTTAAAATATCTAAAAAAATTCACATCTTTTCTTCTCTTTTATTCAAACCTACTTATTTATTACCTTTAATGCAAATTCATGAGGATATAAAACTACATGTGCCTCCCACCTCTCACATCACAACTACCACTCACAAACCCCTCTCAATCTCTCTAGATTTCTACATCCTTTTTTTTTGCAATGGACTCCTTCAATCAAATCGAAAACCTAACCTTCACTGAAGAAGAACAAGCTTTAGTTTTCACTCCGTCCATCCAATAGGACTCCTCTCTACAAGATACAAAAGTAACCCTTCTAGGAAGATTGATTTTCTCAAAACAAATAGACGACCATGCTGTTATCAAAGCTTTCACAGGTATCTGGACCAAAGCAAGAATTGACTTCATCTTAGCACTCAAATCCAACGTCTTCCAAATCAAATTCAAGACGGATACAATAAAAGACGAAATTCTCTCTCGCGACCCCTGGACTTTCAAGACTAAATGGCTCGCACTAGCTCAATACAACCCATCTTTGAGCATCGAAGAGCACTCTTTCTCAACCATGAACATATGGGTCCGAATCTATAAAATTCCATCCATTCTTATGGAAAATAACAATACCGCTCATGACACTGGCAACACTCTAGGCACCATGATTGGAAAAGTCCTCAAAACAGATACACGAAAAACCGGTGTCAACATGGTTGACTATCTTCGTGTCGGTATTACTCTAGATGTTACCAAACCAATCCGACGTTGCGTCACCATAGGAGGTGGTGCAAAGCCTCGCTTCTGCCCATTACAATATGAACGATTGCCTATAATTTGTTATATTTGTGGTATGGTGGGCTATGATTTGGACTCTTGTTCAAAACCTAAACCGGCACAACCTCCCTACGGCGACTGGATCCGATTTGTACCTCAAAAATCAAAAGACAATGGGCCTAAACCAAAAGGACGAATCCATTATATCGACGAAGCAAAACGAACAATTCCAACCAACTCTGGTAATATACTACACTCTAATCCATACTTTTGCCACATTATTTTCATATATTTACTTATACATAATGTAACATATCTCAATTCCTCCAACATAGACACCACTACTAGTGACTTCCCTTCAAAAGAGACACCAACCCCACCAACCAAATCTCAAGCTGTGATAGCACAACCTTCTGCACCACGCACATCATCTCCACAACTCAAACACAAAGAAGTCATGAAAGAGCATGCTGGAAAACTTCTTCCCTCAAAATCCAATGTAGCCATCCGAGTTAAGATGGTTGCTCTTCCTGATATGTCAAACTCGCCTCTACCCGACATTAATGACCCGTCTCTCAGCCCAAATGCAAAAAGGATTGTTGCACTAGAAAAAGAACTCAACCATGTTGAACTTGATGACTTTGAGGTATAGCTCAAGTCGAATCCACAAGGTAATCGGGATGCTAAGAAACGCTCCCCCCGACACATGAAGGCCAAAACCAAAAGAAACCAAAGCATACACCTACGGACAAAGCTGAGATGAGCAGTGGAAAAAACTCTGCGGCGGAGGTTGACACGGCTCAACCCTGCCGACCGAAATGAAGATCATATGCTGGAACTGCCAAGGCCTTGGCAAACCCAGGCAGTTCTACATCTCAAAAAACTAATCACCAATTATGAACCAGATGTTTTATTCTTATGCGAAACTCGACTAAATAAAAATAGATGTAATTCTTTTAGTGCATCACTTGATATGCAAGGATGCTTATCAATAGAACAAAGTCCAACCTGTACTGGATTTGCATTACTTTGGAACAATAAAATTAAAGTTGATTTACTTTCTTACTCTGATCGCCATATCGACTGCATTATTAACTGTGATGACTCTAAATTCTACTTCACCGGATTACATGGTTATGCTAACACAAATCATAAATACAAAACATGACAACTAATAGATTCTTTAAAATCATCCTCTAATCTTCCATGCTTTTAGGTGGAGACTTTAATGAAATATTATATGACAATGAAAAACAAGGAGGATGTCGACGTGCACGATCCCAAATAAACAACTTTCAAGAATGTTTATCTAGAAATGAACTCTTCGATTGTAAACCTAAATCAGGATGGTTCACATGGTTCAAACTTGTACCTAACTCACAACCTATCTTTGAACGCTTGGATCGATTCATTAGGTCAATCAACTGGTTAAACATATATCCAAATTATACTATAACCTCTCACTTCCAATCCAAATCTGACCATTGTTCTATTATGCTTGATACCTCTCCCACTACTATTGCTAGAAAACAAAATTTTAAGAAAACATTCCGTTTTAAAGAATGTTGGGCCAACAATGATGAAAGCAAAACTCTAATCAAAAATACTTGGACCAATACGAATGGGAACACCCTAAATAAAATACGAAAGATTGGCAACCGCCTAAACTCATTACAGATTTCTCAAAGGAAAAAAAACTAATGAACGTCTCCAATATCTAACTACATACATTAATAATAATCTAAAATGCCAAATACCTTCATCTGAGGAACTCCGCCTCATTGAAGCAAAGAAAGAACTACAAGCAATCCAACATAACAATGAAATATATTGGGCCCAACGCTCTAGAACTAACTGGCTTCAACATGGAGACAAAAATACTTATTTCTTCCACGCACGAGCCAATGGACGTCGTAAGAAAAACACTATCCAAGGACTCTTTGATAATTCCAACACTTGGCGCACAGAAGATTCCAACATTCTATCAATTGCTACAGACCATTTCCAAAATCTTTTCTCTATATCAAATCCAATTCCTTCGACTGATATCCTTGATAACATTCCAACCACAATTATACCACAAATGAATGAAAACTTAAATTGACACTACACAGAAGACGGAGTTATAAATGCGTTTTAGGATATTGATCCTAGAAAAGCTCCAGGGATAGATGGTTTTCCAAGTGGTTTTTACCGCCAACACTGGGATACACTAGGTAAGGATATTATATGACTATGTCTCGATCTTTTCTTGGGTACTATTAACATGGCTGAGGTCAACCAAACTATTCTTGTCTTAATACCGAAAAAACAAAATCCAACAACAATGAGGCAACTTCGTCCAATAAGCCTCTGCACTATTATATACAAAATTGTATCTAAAGTCTTAGTCAATCGACTCAAAACATTCATACCCCTATGTATTAGTAACAACCAAATGACATTTATACAAGATAGAAACATCACGGACAATATACTAATTGCGCATGAACTACTCCATACCCTCAATACGGGAGACTCCCATCTATCTAAAGGTGCAAGTTTGAAACTAGATACAGAAAAAGCCTTCTATCATGTTGAATGGTCGTTCTTGCATCAAATTATGTAACGCATGGGTTTCAACGACACATGGATTTCTACTATTATGAATTGTGTCACTATCGTTTCATACCAGGTCCGTGTAAACGACTCTTTATCTCACTCCTTTATACCGCAACGAGGCCTCCGACAAGGAGACCTACTTTCTCCATTTCTCTTCCTTTTTTGCACACAAGGTTTAACAACAATTTTAAATGCTGAGCATGCTAACGACAACCTCCCTGGACTTAGCGCTAGTCGGCACAGACCAAAAATAAATCATCTTCTTTTCGCTGACGATTGTTTGGTCTTTATAAAAAACAATACCACTGAAGCTAATCATCTAAAAAATGTACTACAAAAATATGCTACCTCTTCAGGTCAAGCAATTAATTTTAAAAAATTAACAATCTACTTTCCCCCCCAAACCCCTCTACTTCAGAGATCATCTATTAACAAGATTCTCCATGTCCAAGAGGTTAACGATCCAGGTATTTACCTAGGCGTCCCTCTCCTGATTGGAAAAAACAAAACAACTTCGTTAGGATTTACTAGAGACAAAGTTAACGCGAGTCTCTCCAAATGGGATAAACATTTATTATCTTTTAGTGGTAGAAAAATTTTCATACAATCCGTCATCCAATCTCTTCCGCAATATGTCATGTCATACTATCTTCTTCCACATAACATTATCGATGATATGAATACTTCTATTCGCCGATATTGGTGGTCTAGAAAAGATAACAAAAAAGGTTGACACATGCTTCCTTGGGAAATTGTATGCCAATCAAAATAAGTAGGGGGCCTGGGCTTCCGTGATCTCCACAACTTTAACATTACTCTATTAGGAAAACAAATTTGGAGACTACTCTGTGAACCATCTAACCTCCTAGGTCAGGTATATAAAGTCAAATACTATCCATCTGGCAACATCCTCGATACAACTTCCACTAAAAAATCCTCTTTTGCTTGGAAAGGTCTATGCACGGCCCTGTAAAAACTCCTTCCTGGTTTTGTTACAAGACCAGGAATCAATAGCAAGATTGACATTTTCCATGATCTATATGGAGGTTCCTCTCTGATTTAACTCTTTGGAGAATACGAAATTTCCAGTAAACTTTCTAAACGAGTCTGAGATTTTATGATTCCTGCACAACCACAATGGGACGAGCCTAAAATACGTTCCTTTTTCTTTAAAGAGGATGCCAATGCTATTTTAAACATTCCTATAATTAATGATCATAGAGATACGACCATATGGATGAATAATGATTATGGACTTTATTCAGTCAGATCGGGCTATTTATTCCTCCAAAAACCACGTGGCCCTCTAAATAGACCAACATGTATTTGGAAAATTATATCTAAGCTACCAGCCTTACCAAAGGTTAGTACCTTTGGATGGCGACTAGGACATGACACCCTTCCTACAGGATCCAAATTACTAAATGCTAACTTAGGTAATGGTATATTCCCAATATGTGCAATCACTATTGAAAACCCGATACACGCTTTGCGTGACTGTCCTGGTGCCCAAGAAACTATTCAACTAGTAGGTCTTCCTATTTTAATCCAATCAGGTAACTTTACATCGACACTCCATTTGCTAGAGACTGCAGCGGCTATACTCAATAAAAAGAACTTTACTCTTTTTCTAACAATCCTCTGGAATATTTAGAACAGAAGAAATGATTGGATCCACAATGGTCATCTTCAGCCACCTTGGTTAATATTTGCAAATGCAAACTCACTATTGAATGACTATCAAAATGCAAACCTAGCAAAAACCAGGGCCTGGTTCAATTAAAATAAACACGGATGGGGCTTTTGATCCCATCTCTGGAAGTGCTACAGCAAGTGTAGTAGCATGTAACTCGGATGGTGTTGTTTTGGGAGGGACTTCTCTTCTCCTTGTAGGATGTCCGGACGCTGCTTCGGCTGAAGCACAAGCAATCCTAGCTGGATTCCACCTTGCATCCCAAAAAGGCTGAACGAATATTACCTTTGAGACAGATTCAGCCTCTATCGCGAATAAAGTCAACCAGGGCGGACCAAATCTCTCAACTCTACAGCCTTTGGTGTCCATGATCCGTACCGCCTTAGGGAGTTTATTTAATTGTCGGATCACTTACGTACCTAGAGAGGCCAATAATGTAGCCCATACTCTTGCTTCTAGGGCCATGCGCACTCATTGTACTCTTAATTTTGATTTCGACATGCCCGATTTTATAAGAGCTTTTGTAAACTCTGAGAGATTTAACTCTCCTTCTCAATAAAATTCTAGGGGTACTCTTTTCCCCATAGGGGCTTTCAACCTTTCTTTGGGGTTGGAAGTGTTAGGGTTTTTTAATGAGACCCTTTTTCGTCAAAAAAAATTGAACGGATTCTCTATAAAGCCATTTAGACATGCACATTTTAATCGCAACAAAACGACAACCAAATGTTATTAAATCAAATTTTATGAGTTCAAATACTTGATTATGGGCTTTTGAAAAAATTATGCAGATTAATCTCAAATTTTTAGCTTTTCACTATGTTAAAATTCGAACGTATTCTCTATAAAGCCCATTTAGGCATGCTCGTTTTAATCCCAACAAGACAACTAAATGTTATTAAATCAATTTTTATGAGTTTAAATATTTAATTATGGGCTTTTGAACAAAATTATAAAGATTAATCTCAAATTTTAAGATTTTTACTCGGTTAAAATTCGAACGGATTCTCTATAGAGCATATTTAGACATGCTCGTTTTAATCGCATCAAAACAGCAACCAAATGTTATTAAATTAAATTTTATGAGTTCAAATAGTTAATTATAGGCTTTTGAACAAAATTATACGAATTAATCTCAAATTTTTAGATTTTTACTCAGTTAAAATTCGAACTTATTCTTTGTAAAGCCCATATAGACATGTACGTTTTAATCGCAACAAAACATCAATCAAATGTTATTAAATAAAATTTTATGAGTTCAAATACTTGATTATGGGCATTTGAAAAAAATTATACAGATTAATTTCAAATTTCAGCTTTTTACTCGGTTAAAATTCAAAAGGATTCTCTATAAAGCCTATTTAGACATTCACGTTTTAATCCAAAAACAACAACAACCAAATGTCATTAAATAAAATTTTATGAGTTCAAATATTTAATTATGGGTTTTGAACAATATTAAACAGATTAATCTCAAATTTTAATCTTTTTACTCGGTTAAAATTCGAACGAATTATTTATAGAGCATATTTAGACATGCTCGTTTTAATCGTATCAAAACGACAACTAAATGTTATTAAATTAAATTTTATGAGTTCAAATAGTTTATTCTAGGCTTTTGAACGAAATTATACGAATTAATCTCAAATTTTCAAATTTTTACTCGATTAAAATTCGAACGTATTCTCTATAGAGCGCATTTAGACATGCACGTTTTAATCGCACCAAAACGACAACCAAAAGTTATTAAATCAAATTTTATGATTTCAAATAATTAATTATTAGCTTTAGAACAAAATTATACAGATTAATCTCAAATTTTCAGATTTTTAATCGGTTAAAAATAGAACGGATTCTCTATAAAGCCCATTTAGACATGCACGTTTTAATCACAATAAAACGATAACCAAAATGTTATTAAATCAAATTTTATGAGTTCAAATACTTGATTATGGGCATTTGAACAAAATTTTAGAGATTAATCTCAAATTTACAACTTTTTAGTTGATTAAAATTCAAACAGATTCGCTATAAATCCCATTTAGACATGCACATTTTAATCCTAGAAAAACGACAAACAAAAGGTATTAAATAAAATTTTATAATATCAAATAACTAATTATTAGATTTGGAACAAAATTATACAGATTAATATCAAAGTTTTAGCTTTTTACTAAGTTAAAATTCGAACGTATTCTCTATAAAGCCCATTTAGACATGCACGTTTTAATCGCAACAAAACGACAACCAAAAGTTATTAAATCAAAATTTATGATTTCAAATAATTAATTATTAGCTTTTAAACAAAATTATAAAGATTAATCTCAAAATTTTCAGATTTTTACTTGGTTAAAATTAGAATGTATTCTCTATAAAGCCCATATAGACATGTACGTTTTAATCGCAACAAAACGACAATCAAAAGTTATTAAATTAAATTTTATGAGTTCAAATAATTAATTATTAGCTTTTAAATAAAATTATACAGATTAATCTCAAATTTTTAGATTTTTACTCGGTTAAAATTAGAACATATTCTCTATAAAGCCCATTTAGACGTGCACGTTTTAATAGCAACAAAACGATAACCAAATGTTATTAGATAAAAAAAATTAGTTCAAATAGTTAATTATGGCTTTTAAACATATTTATAAAGATCAATCTAAAATTTTTAACTTTTAACTCGGTTAAAATTCGAATGGATTCTCTATAAAGCCCATTTAGACATGCACGTTTTAATCGCAAAAAAACGACAACCAAATGTTATTAAATCAAATTTTATGAGTTGAAATACGTGATTATCGGCTTTTGAAAAAATTATACAGATTAATCTCAAATTTTTAGCTTTTTATTTTGTTAAAATTCGAACAGATTCTCTATAAAGCTCATTTAGACATGCACGTTTTAATCCCAACAAAACGACAATCAAATGTTATTAAATCAAATTTTATGATTTCAAATAATTATTATTAGCTTTTGAACAAAATTATCAAGATTAATCTCAAATTTTCAGATTTTTACTCGGTTAAAATTAGAACGTATTCTCTATAAAGCCCATTTAGACATGCACGTTTCAATCGCAACAAAACGATAACCAAATGTTATTAAATAAAAAAAATTAGTTCAAATAGTTAATTACAGCTTTTGAATATAATTATAAGGATTAATCTAAATTTTTCAACTTTTAACTCGAATAAAATTCAAACGGATTCTTTATAAAGCCCATTTAGACATGCACGTTTTAATCGCAACAAAACGACAACCAAATGTTATTAAATCAAATTTTATGAGTTCAAATACTTAATTATTGGCTTTAGAAAAAATTATACAGATTAATCTCAAATTTTTAGCTTTTTACTCGGTTAAAATTTGAACGGATTCCCAATAAAGTCCATTTAGAAATGCACGTTTTAATCCCAACAAAACGACAACCAAATGCTATTAAATCAAATTTTATGATTTAAAATAATTAATTATTAACTTTTGAACAAAATTATACAGATTAATCTCAAATTTTCATATTTTTACTCGGTTAAAATTAGAACGTATTTTCTATAAAGCCCATTTAGATATGCACATTTTAATCACAACAAAACGATAACCAAATGTTATTAAATAAAAAAATTATATTTCAAATAGTTAATTACGGCTTTTGAACATAATTATAAAGTTTAATCCAAAATTATTAACTTTTAACTCGGTTAAAATTCAAACGGATTCTCTATAAAGCCCACTTAGACATGCATGTTTTAAACGCAATAAAACGACAACCAAATGTTATTAAATAAAATTTTATGATTTCAAATAACTAATTATTTTCTTTTAAAAAAAATTATACAGATTAATATCAAATTTTCAGCTTTTTACTAAGTTAAAATTCGAACATATTCTCTATAAAGCCCATTTATACATGCACGTTTTAATCGCAAAAAAAGACAACCAAAAGTTATTAAATTAAATTTTATGATTTCAAATAATTAATTATTAGCTTTTAAATAAAATTATAAAGATTAATCTCAAAATTTTTAGTTTTTTACTTGGTTAAAATTAGAACGTATTCTCTATAAAGCCCATATAGACAAGTACGTTTTAATCGCAACAAAACGACAACCAAAATTTATTAAATTAAATTTTATGAGTTCAAAAAATTAATTATTAGCTTTTGAATAAAATTATACAGATTAATCTCAAATTTTCAGATTTTTACTCGGTTAAAATTAGAACGTATTCTCTATAAAGCCCATTTAGACATGCAAGTTTTAATCGCAACAAAAGGATAACCAAATATTATTAAATAAAAAAAATTAGTTCAAAGAGTTAATTATGGCTTTTGAATATATTTATAAAGATCAATCTAAAATTTTTAACTTTTAACTCGTTTAAAATTAGAACGGATTCTCTATAAAGCTCATTTAGACATGCATGTTTTAATCGCAATAAAATGATAACCAAATGTTATTAAATCAAATTTTATGAGCTCAAATACTTGATTATCGGCTTATGAAAAAATTATACAAATTAATCTCAAATTTTTAGCTTTTTACTTGGTTAAAATTCGAACGGATTCTCTATAAAGCCCATTTAGACATGCACGTTTTAATACCAACAAAACAACAACCAAATGTTATTAAATCAAATTTTATGATTTCAAATAATTAATTATTAACTTTTGAACAAAATTATGCAGATTAATCTTAAATTTTCAGATTTTTACTCGGTTAAAATTAAAATGTATTCTCTATAAAGCCCATTTAGACGAGCATATTTCAATCACAACAAAACGATAACCAAATGTTACTAAATAAAAAAAAATTAGTTCAAATAGTTAATTACGGCTTTTGGACATAATTATAAAGATTAATCTAAAATTTTCAACTTTTAACTCGGTTAAAATTCAAACAGATTCTCTATAAAGCCCATTTAGACATGCACGTTTTAATTGCAACAAAACGACAACAAAATATTATTAAATCAAATTTTATGAGTTCAAATACTTAATTATCAGCTTTAGAAAAAATTATACAGATTAATCTCAAATTTTTAGCCTTTTATTCGGTTAAAATTCGAACGGATTCTCTATAAACCCCATTTAGACATGCACGTTTTAATCCTAACAAAACGACAACCAAACGTTATTAAATCAAATTTTATGATTTCAAATAATTAATTATTAACTTTTGAACAAAATTATACAGATTAATCTCAAATTTTCATATTTTTACTCGGTTAAAATTAGAACGTATTTTCTATAAAGCCCATTTAGATATGCACATTTTAATTGCAACAAAACGATAACCAAATGTTATTAAATAAAAAAATTGTAGTTCAAATAGTTAATAACGGCTTTTGAACATAATTATAAAGTTTAATCTAAAATTATTAACTTTTAACTCGGTTAAAATTAAAACGTATTCTCTATAAAGCCCATTTAGACATGCATGTTTTAAACGCAACAAAACGACAACCAAAAGTTATTAAATAAAATTTTATGATTTTAAATAATTAATTATTAGCTTTTGAACAAAATTAAGCAGATTAATCTCAAATTTTCAGATTTTTACTCGGTTAAAATTAGAACGTATTCTCTATAAAGCCCATTTAGACATGCACGTTTCAATCACAACAAAACGATAAACAAATATTATTAAATAAAAAAAAATTAGTTCAAATAGTTAATTACGGCTTTTGAACATAATTATAAAGATTAATCTAAAATTTTCAACTTTTAACTCGGTTAAAATTCAAACGGATTCTCTATAAAGCCCATTTAGACATGCACGTTTTAATTGCAAGAAAACGACAACAAAATGTTATTAAATCAAATTTTATGAGTTCAAATACTTAATTATCAGCTTTAGAAAAAATTATACAGATTAATCTCAAATTTTTAGCCTTTTATTCGGTTAAAATTCGAACGGATTCTCTATAAACCCCATTTAGACATGCACGTTTTAATCCTAACAAAACGACAACCAAACGTTATTAAATCAAATTTTATGATTTCAAATAATTAATTATTAACTTTTGAACAAAATTATACAGATTAATCTCAAATTTTCATATTTTTACTCGGTTAAAATTAGAACGTATTTTCTATAAAGCCCATTTAGATATGCACGTTTTAATCGCAACAAAACGATAACCAAATGTTATTAAATAAAAAAATTGTAGTTCAAATAGTTAATTACGGCTTTTGAACATAATTATAACGTTTAATATAAAATTATTAACTTTTAACTCGGTTAAAATTAAAACGTATTCTCTATAAAGCCCATTTAGACATGCATGTTTTAAACGCAACGAAACGACAACCAAATATTATTAAATAAAATTTTATGATTTTAAATAATTAATTATTAGCTTTTGAACAAAATTATGCAGATTAATCTCAAATTTTCAGATTTTTACTCGGTTAAAATTAGAACGTATTCTCTATAAAGCCCCTTTAGACATGCACGTTTCAATCACAATAAAACGATAACCAAATATTATTAAATAAAAAAAAATAGTTCAAATAGTTAATTACGGTTTTTGAACATAATTATAAAGATTAATCTAATATTTTCAACTTTTAACTCGGTTAAAATTCAAACGGATTCTCTATAAAGCTCATTTAGACATGCACGTTTTAATCGCAACAAAACGATAGCCAAAAGTTATTAAATCAAATTTTATGGTTCAAATAATTAATTATTAGCTTTTGAACAAAATTATACATATTAATCTCAAATTTTCAGCTTTTTACTCGGTTAAAATTCGAACGGATTCTGTATAGAGAACATTTAGACATGCTCATTTTAATCGCAGCAAAACGACAACCAAATGTTATTAAATTAAATTTTATGAGTTTATGTAGTTAATTATAGGCATTTGAACAAAATTATATGAATTAATCTTGAATTTTCAGATTTTTACTCGGTTAAAATTCGAACGTTTTCCCTATAAATCCCATTTAGACATGCACGTTTTAATCCCAACAAAACGACAACCAAAAGTTATTAAAAGAACTTTTATGATTTCAAATAATTAATTACTAGCTTTTGAACAAAATGAAACTAATTAATCTCAAATTTTTAGATGTTTACTCGGTTAAAATTAGAACGGATTCTCTAAGAAGCCTATTTAGACATGCACGTTTTAATCGCAACAAAACGACAACCAAAATGTTATTAAATCAAATTTTATGAGTTCAAATACTTGATTTTGGGCTTTTGAACAAAATTATACAGATTAATCCCAAATTTTAAGCTTTTTACTCGATTAAAATTCGAATAGATTCTCTATAGATCGTATTTAGACATGCTCGTTTTAATCGCATCAAAACGACAACAAATGTTATTACATTAAAATTTATGAGCTCAAATAGTTAATTATAGGCTTTTGAAAAAAAATATACGAATTAATCTCAAATTTTTAGATTTTTATTCGGTTAAAATTCGAACGTATTCTCTATAAAGCCCATTTAGACATGATCCTTTTAATCGCAACAAAACGACAACTAAAAGTTATCAAATCAAATTGTATGATTTCAAATAATTAATTATTAGCTTTTGAACAAAATTATACAGATTAATCTCAAATTTTCAAATTTTTACTAGGTTAAAATTCAAACGTATTCTCTATAAAGCCCATTAAGACATTCACGTTTTAATTGCAACAAAACGACAACCAAAAGTTATTAAATCAAATTTTATGATTTAAAATAATTAATTATTAGCTTTTGAACAAAATTATACAGATTAATCTCAAATTTTCAGCTTTTTACTCGGTTAATATTCGAACGTATTCTTTATAAAGCCTATTTAGACATGCACGTTTTAATCGCAACAAAACGATAACCGAAAGCTATTAAATCAAATTTTATGATTTCAAATAATTAATTATTAGCTTTTAAACAAAATTATACAAATTGATTTAAAATTTTCAGATTTTTACCCGGTTAAAATTCGAACGGATTCTCTACAGAGAACATTTAGACATGCTCATTTTAATCGCATCAAAACGACAACCAAATGTTATTAAATTAAATTTTATGAGTTTATGTAGTTAATTATATGCACATGAACAAAATTATATGAATTAATCTCGAATTTTTTAGATTTTTACTCGGTTAAAATTCGAACGTTTTCCCTATAAAGCCCATTTAGATATGCACGTTTTAATCCCAACAAAACGACAACCAAAAGTTATTGAAAGAAATTTTATGATTTCAAATAATTAATTATTAGCTTTTGAACAAAATGATACTGATTAATCTCAAATTTTCAGATGTTTAGTCGGTTAAAATTAGAATGGATTCCCTATAAAGCCTATTTAGACATACACGTTTTAATCGCAACAAAAAGACAACCAAAATGTTATTAAATCAAATTTTATGAGTTCAAATACTTGATTATGGGCTTTTGAACAAAATTATACCGATTAATCTCAAATTTTAAGCTTTTTACTCGGTTAAAATTCGAACGTATTCTCTATAGAGCACATTTAGACATGCTCGTTTTATTCGCATCAAAACGACAACAAATGTTATTACATCAAATTTTATGAGTTGAAATAGTTAATTATAGGCTTTTGAACAAAATCATACGAATTAATCTCAAATTTTCATATATTTACTCGGTTAAAATTCAAACGGTTTCTCTATAAAACTCATTTAGACATGCCGTTTTAATCACAACAAAACGAAAATCAAATGTTATTAAATCAAATTTTATGAATTCAAATACTTGATTATGGTCTTTTGAAAAATATTATACAGATTAATCTTAAATTTTCAGATTTTTACTCGGTTAAAATTCGAACGGATTCTCTATAATGCCCATTTAGACATGTACATTTTAATCCTAACAAAATGAGAACCAAATGCTGTTAAATCAATTTTTAGGAGTTGAAATATTTAAGCATGGGATTTTGAACAAAATTATGCAGATTAATATCAAATTTTATGCTTTTTAGTCGGTTAAAATTCGAACGGATTCTCTATAGAGCACATTTAGACATCCTCGTTTTAATCGCATTAAAACGATAACCAAATGTTATTAAATTAAATTTTATGAGTTCAAATAGTTAATTATAGGCTTTTGAACAAAATTATATGAATTAATCTCAAATTTTCAGATTTTTACTCATTAAAATTCGAAAGTATTCTCTATAAAGCCCATTTAGACATACATGTTTTAATTGCAACAAAACGTCAACCAAAAGATATTAAATAAAATTTTATGATTTCAAATAATTAATTATTAGCCTTTGAATAAAATTATATAGATTAATCTCAAATTTTAAAATTTTTACTCGGTTAAAATTAGAACGGTTTCTCTATAAAGCTCATTTAGACATGCACGTTTTAATCGCAACAAAACGACAACCAAAATGTTATTAAATCAAATTTTATGATTTCAAATAATTAATTATTAGCCTTTGAACAAAATTATACAGCTTAATCTCAAATTTTAAGATTTGAACAACCAAATGTTATCTATAAAGCCCTTTTAGATATGCACGTTTTAATCGCAATAAAACTATAACCAAGTGTTATTAAATCAAATTTTATGAATTGAAATACTTTATTATGGGCTTTTGAAAAAATTATATGGATTAATCTTAAATTTTCAACTTTTTACTCGGTTAAAATTCGAATGTATTCTCTATAAACACAGTTAGACATGCACGTTTTACTCCCAATCAAACGACAATCAAATGTTATTAAATTAATTTTTATGAGTTTAAATATTTAATTATGGATTTTTTAAAAAAATTATACAGATTAATCTCAAATTTTAAGCTTTTTATTCGGTTAAAATTCGATCGGATTCTCTATAGAGTACATCTAGACATTCTCGTTTTAATTGCATCAAAACGACAACCAAATGTTATTAAATAAAAATTTTTAGTTCAAATAGTTAATTGTGGCTTTTGAACATAGTTATAAAGATTAATCTAATAAGCCCATTTAGACATGCACGTTTTAATCGCAACAAAACGAAAAGCAAAATTTATTAAATCAAATTTTATGATTTCAAATAATTAATTATTCGTTTTTGAACAAAATTAACAAATTAATCTCAAATTTTTAGATTTTTACTCGGTTAAAATTAGAACGGTTTCTCTATAAAGCCCATTTAGGCATGCACGTTTTAATCGTAACAAAACGAAAACCAAAATGTTATTACATCAAATTTTATGAGTTCAAATACTTAATTATGGGCTTTTGAAATAAATTATACAGATTAATCTCAAATATTTAGCTTTTTACTCGATTAAAATTTGAACGTATTCTCTATAAAGCCCATTTAGACATACACGTTTTAATCGCAACAAAACGACAACCAAAAGTTATTAAATAAAATTTTAGGATTTCAAATAATTAATTGTTAGCTTTTGAACAAAATTATACATATTAATCATCAATTTTCAGCTTTTTACTCGATCAAAATTCGAACGTATTCTCTATAAAACCTATTTAGACATGCACGTTTTAATCGCAACAAAACGATAACCAAAATTTATTAAATTAAATTTTATGATTTCAAGTAATTAATTATTAGCATTTGAACAAAATTATACAGATTAATCTCAAATTTTAAGATTTTTACTCGGTTAAAATTAGTACGAATTCTCTATAAAGCTCACTTAGACTTGCACGTTTTAATCACAACAAAACGACAACCAAAATGTTATTAAATCAATTTTATGAGTTCAAATACTTGATTATGGACATTTGAACAAAATTATACAGATTAATCTCAAATTTTCAGCTTTTTACTATGTTAAAATTCAGATAAAGCCCTTTTAGATATGCACATTTTAATCGCAAAAAAAACGACAACAAAATATTATTAAATCAAATTTTATGAGTTCAAATACTTGATTATGGGATTTTGAAAAAATTATATGGATTAATCTCAAATTTTCAACTTTTTACTCGGTTAAAATTCGAATGTATTCTCTATAAAGCCCAGTTAGACATGCACGTTTTACTCCCAACCAAACGACAACCAAATTTTATGAAATCATTTTTTATGAGTTCAAATATTTAAATTATGGTTTTTTTAAAAAAATATACAGATTAATCTCAAATTTTAAGCTTTTTACTCGGTTAAAATTCGATCGGATTCTCTATAGAGTACATTTAGATATGCTCGTTTTATTTGCATCAAAACGAAAACCAAATGTTATAAATAAAATTTTTTAGTTCAAATAGTTAATTGTGGCTTTTGAACATAATTATAAAGATTAATCTAAAATATTCAGCTTTTAACTCGGTTAAAATTCGTACGGATTCTCTATAAAACACATTTAGACATGCCCGTTTTAATCGCAACAAAACGACAATCAAAAATTTATTAAATAAAATTTTTTGAGTTCAAATACTTGATTATGGGCTTTTGAACAAAATTATACAGAATAATCTCAAATTTTCAGCTTTTACTCGGTTAAAATTCGGACGTATTCTCTATAAAGCCCATTTAGACATGCACGTTTTAATCGCAACAATACGACAATCAAATTTTATTAAATCAAATTTTATTAATCGCGCCGAATTTCCACCACAACACCCCAGCATAGCCAAGGTACATTTCATTTCATTTCATAGCATAACATTTAGTTTATTTTTAGTTGCATTGAGGATAATGCTTACCACAAGTTTGGGGGAGGTGTCGTCCTCTACTTTATTTTCATGTGCATGATAGTAGTAGTTGTAGAATTATTCCATGACATTTGTGCAAGTTTTAGGATAAGTTTATAGGATTATAGTTTGTGATGCCCGATGATGATATTCTTTATATGACTAGTATTGAATTGAACATTAATATGACTTGGGATTTGAAAAGAACTTGCTTTAGGATTTGGTTGTTTGTGTTTATTTTATTGCTACACGAATGTATGTTCTCCATGCTTAGGAAAGTTAGAAATTTTTTTATAGAATATAAACTTTAACAACTTTGCATGCTTTAATGAATCATTTTGTTAATAGAGAACCCCCATTAGTTAGTATTAGAAGTTGTGAATAAATACCTAGATATATCTGTAGAGAGATACTCTGCTATTCCATGGTATATCCATGTGCATATGAGTTACTAAAAGAGGCACAGGGTGACGCTACACTTTTAACTTGCAATTGCATTGCCTGGATACTGCGTTTTAATAAATGGCAGCTATGGTATGAGTAGAAGATGGTGTGATAGGATGGCTCCCCTCGTAGCAGTTTGTTAGCATTTTGTATAAAATAATAATAATAATAATAACAATAATAATAAAATATAAAAAAGAATATATATATATATATATATATATATATATATATATGGGGTAGTAAATTGTGCTATAATGAACAATCATGCCTTGCTAGGATAATGAACATTCTTTAGAAATTTTTCTAAGTTAACTAAACATAGATTAGATACATTCACTCAAACACACTCGCATTTGACCTTGTCCTAGAGTAGTGTTCTTGAAATTTCCTCGAGTCTCATATGTTTATGCCATGACATTTTCTGAGGGCTGAAACTATGACTATTTACTTGCTTGGATCTTGAACTTTGTCATTACATTTTTTCTCTACTAGTTATTATCCATTGCTTGAGAACAAGCAATAGCTTAAGTTTGGGGGTGTGATAACTCCGTAAAAAGGTTAAATTTCAAGCCTTTTTACTTAAGTTATTGAGTGTTCTTAAGTTCATTTTGACTCATTTAGTTGCATTTTGGTTCATAACATTGCATATAGTTTCCTAGTTATGCCTTGACATTTTTGTGTGGCAATGGGTGTTATTTCATGAGAAAGGTAGTTCTTTTGAGTTGTGTTGTGCACGTAAATCAAAAATGGAAGTTAAGGAATTTGTCATGGCATTCGCAGAACGATAGAGATGGGAAAATGTCGTAGGAAATATAGAGGACTCTTGTACTGAGCTAAACGACAAGAAGATATTTTGATAAGAGTGCCAACTGGTGCCATTACAGCCTGGCTATAGCCATAATAGGGGACCACAACCAATATCGCCTACCCATGAGCCATCACAGTAGGGGACCACTATCACCACTAGCATCCCTGTAGAAATGCCATCACGTGGAAGGGGGTAGAAATGGAATTTTCACCATCTTTTAGGGTTTTTTTCACCCATTTTTAAGGAACAATGCCCTACAAGAAAAAAAGAGACTTTTTGAGGAGCAAGAATATAGAAAAGGAGGCACCTTTGGAGATATTTGCGGCGGAGGAAAGCTCCCACCTTTCCCCTCCAAACTCCGACCGAAGTGTCCTCCATTGATAGAGCTCGAAGGGAGCGGTGTGCTAGGCACCCGAGAGGGGTAGCACACCAAGGCGTCTTGTGGTGGTTGAAGAACCGACAGCCTGTGCACCCGAGGGTGTCTTCTAGTCCTCCTTCCTTTGCTTTATTTTTCATATTTTATAAGGATGGTTGTTGAAAGTTTTAGATGTATGTGGATGATATTTCTTTAATATTTCGAACCACCATGTGTTGCTTTGTTTTGGTGGTTGCACTTATGGATGATTTTCTTTTTCTTTTATTAATATATTTTCTTCTACGTATTTGTATATTTACATTACTCATTGTTAATAATCATCTAGGCATTGTAAGAGGTATGAAAGTGTTCCGTGTTTAGGTGCATGCTAGAGCACTCGAAAGAGGCGTAGCTATAGATCCTTAGATCATCCGAGAGGATCTAAGGGAGGATCTACGTGAGCAATGAGTTCTAGACTGCAAATAGAGTCTAATCTAAGCCTAGAGCGCTCGAAAGAGGCGTAGGTGAGGGTTTCAACGACTAAAAGGAGCATACTTTATCGATAGAATAGTGCTACTTGCGTGACAAGCGAGATGCCATGGTATTTTAGTTTGTTAGGTTCCTATGACTCGAGAGAGTAGGAACACTTTAGAAACCTCTGTCGAGTAGATATACACCTTAGTAGCTTTACGTTCGTAGGAGTAAGAGGTAAGAAGTCCATAAGAACTTCCCCTATCGTTCTTAAAAGAGTTCATCAATAGAGGGTTTGTACAACATATTGTTTAAACGTGTTCTTGCATCCTGCTTTTGCCTCAGTATTTACAAACTACTTCCTTTGTTTACTTGTCCTGTTACAATCACATCCTCATATATTTCACACACCACTACCACTCATCTACCCTGCCATCACCATCCATTCCATTTTGTCTCGACATATTTTAGTTGTTTGCATTCAGAAATTGCCATAGTATTTCTTCATTACACTTTCATCGTACATATTCCATCTTTGTTTTCATTTTTTAGTGAAACCTTTTTGCCTTGACAAATTTACCTTGCACTTTACCTTAGATCCTCATGGGAACGATACTCACTCACCCAATTATTACTTGTATGACTGTGTATACTTGCACATATATGTGTGTTCAAATAATCTATAATTGAACTACACAGTCACACACCAATAATTATGGGCGTTTGAATTTTTTTATAGATTAATCTCAAATTTTCAGCTTTTTACTCCGTTAAATATGGGCTTTTAAATAAAATTATACATATTAATCATAAATTTATAGCTTTTTATTCCGTTAAAATTTGAACGGATTCTCTATAAAGCCCATTTAGACATGCACATTTTAATCCCAACAAAACGATAATCAAATATTATTAAATCAAATTTTATGAGTTCAAAAAGTTATTTATTGGCGTTTGAACAAAATTATATAGATTAATCTCAAAATTTCAGCTTTTTCAAAAGTTAAAATTCGAATGGATTCAATATAAAGCCCATTTAGACATGCACGTTTTAATCCAAACAAACCAGCAACAAAATGTTATTAAATCAAATGTTATGATTTCAAATTGTTAATTATGGGTGTTTGAAAAAAATTATACAGATTAATCTCAAAATTTCAGCTTTTTACAAAGTTAAAATTCAAACAGATTCTCTCTAAAGCCCTTTTAGGCAAGCACGTTTTAATCCCAACAAGACGACAAATAAATGTCATTAAATCAAATAGTTAATTATGTGCTTTTTAATAAATTTATATTGATTAATCTCAAATTTTAAGCTTTTTACTCTGTTAAAATTTGAACGGATCTCTATAAGGCCCATTTAGACATGCATATTTCAATCCCAACAAAATGACAACCAAATGTTTTAAAATCAAATTTTATGAGTTTGAATAGTTAATTATGGGCCTTTGAAAAAAATTACACAGATTAATATTAATTTTTTAACTTTTTACTCTATTAAAATTCGAACGGATTCACTATAAAGCCCATTTAGACATGCACATTTTAATCCCAACAAAAAAATGTTATTAAATTAAATTTTATGAGCTCAAATAGTTAATTATAGGCATTTGAACAAAATTATTCACATTAATCTCAAAATTTAAGCTTTTTACTCGGTTAAAATTCAAACGGGTTCTCTATAAAGTCCATTTAGACATGAACGTTTTATTCCCAACAAAATGATAACCGAATGTTATTAAATCAAATTTTATGAGTTCAAATAGTTATTTATGGGCATTTGAAGAAAATTACATAGATTAATATCAAATTCTTATCTTTTTACTTTGTTAAAATTCAAACGGTTTCTCTATAAAGACCGTTTAGACATACACGTTTTAATCTCAACAAAACGACAATCAAATGTTATCCAATCAAATTTTATGAGTTTAAAAAGTTAAATATGGGCTTTTGAACAAAATTATACAAATTAATCTCAAATTTTTAGCTTTTTACTCGGTTAAAATTTGAAAGGATTATACTAACACCATACTTAATGTACCAATTATTAATGACATAAAAGACACCACACTTTGGGGTCACTATGACTCTGGTATCTATACATTACGGTCTGGTTATCAATTTTTGCAGTTGCAGCCAGGGCCAGTTAACAGGCCCTCTAAACTTTGGAAAATTCTATTTAAATTGCCTACTCTACCCAAGGTTCGTTCCTTTGGATGGCAATTATGTTATGATGCACTACCCTCTGGCCATAAAATCCTTCAAGCCAATCTTGGTATGGGGGTTTGCCCTATTTGTAGCATGGCCATTGAATCCACCCTCCATGCTATGAGGGATTGTCCTAGTGCTAAGGAGGCGCTCCAATTTGTAGGCTCCCCACTCGAATTTTGTCGAATACTTATATTTCCCCCCACCAGTGGCTTTCTGATGTTGCTGTTTTTCTTTCCTTACATCAATTCTCGTTCCTTATTACGATCTTATGGAATTTATGGAACTGTCGTAATGACTTTGTCCATAACAACCATCTCCAACAAGTTTGGTTAACTGTCTCTAATGCACAAAAACTTTTCTCTGACTACACATCAGTTAATGATGCTTTCCACCTACGTTCCCGGCTAGCTGAGCCCACCTTCGCTCAAGCTAGATGGACGAAATCAACTCCTGGTTTCATTAAAATTAACACGGATGGGGCCTTTGACCCTGTGTTAAGGGGTATTGCTGCAGGCGTCATTGCTCGAAACTCTTCTGGTTCCGTACTCGGTGGTTGCTCTATGGCTCTTGTTTGTCCAGACCCATCTTCTGTCGAGGCTCTCGCTATTCTAGAAGGTTTAAGATTTGTTGTTGCCAATGGATGGACTAATCTGATTATTGAAATAGATTCTGTTTCTATTGCCAACAAAGTTAACAACACTCATCACCAAGATCTTTCCATAGTGCAACATTTGGTGACTCGCATCCGCTCCACTCTTGGTAGTTTGCCTGATTATACAATTTGTTATGTACTTAGAGACGCAAACGTTGTAGCCCATGTTTTAGCTACTAGGGCTTTACGTTCCTTTACCTCTTGCTCTTTTGATTGTATCTTCCCCGACTTCATTCGGTCTTTTGTAAACTCGGAGAGGTTCTCCTCTTCTACTCAATAAAACCTTGGGTACTCTTTTCCCCATAGAGGCCTACTCACCTCTCGTGGTGACTAGCTATAAGTATTTTAATGAGGACCTTTCCTTCAAATTTTTTTAAAGGATTCTCTATAAAGCTCATTCAGACATACGCGTTTTAATCCAAATAAAATGACAACCAAATGTTATTAAATCATATTTTATGAGTTCAAATAGTTAATTGTGGGCTTTAGAACAAAATTATACAAATTAATCTCAAAATTTCAGCTTTTTACAAAGTTAAAATTCTAAAAGATTCTCTATAAAGCCAATTTAGGCAAACACGTTTTAATCCCAATAAAACAACAAACAAATGTTATTAAATCAAATAGTTAATTACGTGCTTTTGAACAAAATTATACAGATTAATCTCAAATTTAAAGCTTTTTACTCGGTTAAAATTCGAACGGATTCTTTATAAGGCTCATTTAGACATGCACGTTTCAATCCCAACAAAACTACAACCAAATGTTCTTAAATAAAATTTTATGAGTTTAAATATTTAATTTTGGGCTTTTGAAAAAAAATACACAGATTAATATCAAATTTTCATCTTTTTACTCGGTTAAAATTCGTACGGATTCTCTATAAAACCCATTTTGACATGCACGTTTTAATCCAAACAAAACAAAAACCAAATGTTATGAAATTAAATTTTATGAGTTCAAATAGTTAATTATGGGCGATTGAACAAAATTATACAGATTAATCTCAAATTTTAGTTTTTTACTTGGTTAAAATTCAAACGGGTTCTCTATAAAGTCCATTTAGACATACACGTTTTATACCCAAGAAAACGTCAATCAAATATTATTAAATCAAATTTTATGAGTTCATATAGTTAATTATAGTCATTTGAAGAAAATTACACAGATTAATATCAAATTTTCATATTTTTTGTAACCCCCTTAGCCTGGCTTAGACGGAACTGGCACTAATGGGTTACACGAGGAATATCAAACCAAAATCGTGAAGGTCCGATTCGATAAACAACTCTAAAATCGTTATATACTTTTTATTTTATCTTTCCTAGATGCAAAATCTTATTCCTACATGTCAAGGTCTCGTACAAGACACTAACGGAACAAATCAATTATAAACAACATCTGATTAAACACTTAAGTAAATTAAGGACTAAAACGTAAAACTTTTAAATCCTATAAATAAAATATAAATTCTTTTCATCAAAGTTCAATTAAACACTCAAGTGTCCTTCACAATTAATTTCAACTCAAACGGATCATTCTAACATCATCAATTGCATGATTCTCTAATTTAAGGACCAAAATGTAAATCTTCCAAATTACAAGGACTTCATTCAAATTAAGTTAACTATCTTGAAATTAAATCAACTTTATGTATGCATGCAAAATTTCAGCTCAAAATAACATCTGTAAGTACCCTAATCAAACAAAGGAAGATATCCGGGACGAAAATATAATTTCTAGCAACTTTCAATCCTAGGTACTCAAAGGTTTCTAAACCTTCTAGAGGTTTCAAAACTTCTTGTAAAAGGTTCCAAAACTTTCCTGGAAAGTTCCAAAACTTTTCGCGTCCAGTAGCTTTCCAGAATTGAAACTGCCCGTAAGGTTTCGAAACTTCCTGAAGGTTTTGAAACTATTTGACAATGGTTTCGGAACCTTCCCAGAGGTTTCAAAACTTGGGGTATGGAATCTAAAGTTCCGTTACACTAAGAGAACGCTAACAATTCAATACACAACCATTAGTCACTTCCAACTATATGCATAATTCCTAGGCATAATTAATAACTTATAACACATGATTATCAACGTCATGGGCATCAATCAAACTATAGGCATGCTTCCTAGAGGACGATTAAAAACATAACAATCATGCAAGTACATGCTTCAACAGTCCAAACAATTCTATAGTACAACAATTAACAATCAAGCAACAAAGGTCTTATTACAATATAAACCAAAGCCTAAGTACACACTCCTCATATTGGTTGGGTTACACATTGCCACGCCCCATTTTATTTGCCAAAAATATACCAAATTGTAGCAATTCTTTCCCCTTGGTTTCCTTGCCTCGAACGAAGCCCCAAGAGCCTTTATTTTTCTGCAAGGATGAAATGAGAGCTTAAGAAAACATGCTTAGTGAGGAAGCTCTACACAAAATCATCAATGCATCTATTTAAAACCATGATGAAACCATAATTTGCAATACATTGTTAAATCATGCATGCTAACATCTCATGCTCATGTTTCTTTAAACCATATACATCCTTGAGTTTACATAACCTTATCAAAACAATTTATAAATGATGCACAATGTCCTTCTCAAATTCATGTATGCATATTGGCATTCTAGTTACCACTTAATGTGAACCTTGAGTTCACCGAATACACGGATCCATTGTTAGAGACCATTGTCTCGTCATGACACTAAGTCACCATTAACATAACACGAAGTCACCATTGACATGACACGAAGTCACCATTAACATGACACGAAGTCACCATTATAGCACTATCACGTACGGTCACACATAGTCACCCTTGTTACGTGTAGGCGACTCTACCATGCACGGTTGGACACAAAGTCACTCTTGTTACGTGTAGGCAATTTTTTGTATTCTCAATTTTGTTTATGGTGCATTCAAGACAATCCTAATGATATGTCATTCGTATTCGAATCTAAAGTTAGTGTCACTAAGCCAATATCATAATCAAATGTGCATGATAACTTGTTGCTCATAATGCATGCATAATATGTCCAACAAATAAACCAAAAGCCATGCCCAAAGGCACCATCGTTTATAAGGCAATTAACCATATTGTATTCCAAATCATTTCTCATAATTTTCCATAATCATGGATGCTAAATAAGTTATGTATTTCAGCAAGTATTTCTCATGTATGCACCAATTCAAATCATGCTCATGCATTTCCACAAATCTCATTGCATTACCAACATAATGCCTTTATCGAATGTAGCCGAAACTCATATTGATTTATCAAAAACATTCACTTTACTTACTCTTGAACTATGGAAGGTTTTCACACTCTTCTATAGTCCCCAAAACAGAATCGTACCAAGTGCGATTCGCTTTAAGTCCGAAAACACTCACCAACAAGCGAAACGAGCTTTCGCCGCTATCCGATGATCGCGCCAATACACCAGCACTCAAGCACCTTCTAGTACCTCTTCTACAACATTAGAAACATAGCATTCTCACATCATAACATGCTCAAACCAGCAGCCATATCCGATCACCATAAAACTACCGAAAACTTAGCCGAAAAGACCATAAACTAAGCCGAAACGCATCCGAACAACATCAGCCCAAAACCTAATGAATCTAATATCTAATCTACTTCAATTATGAACCAAAAACACATCTAAACCATCCTTATATCTCCAAAAATATTAAAGCACCTAAAACAGCCCCTAAAACAACCGAAAAACACCTTAAAACAACACCGATTGCATTATTCCGGGATTAAATTAATGTGCTATCAAATGAAGACTCAATTAATCATTTAATTAACATAAAAAATAATTGAATCCATCTAATTTCAGCATTAAATGAAATCCAAAAAGATTTCACAAAAACATTCACAAAATCACTAGATCTAACATTGAAAACATAGAATTAAGTTTTTATTCAAAGATTAGCAAACTAATACTTGGGAATTTCAATAAAGAACCTTAGAAAAGAATTAAAAATCTAGAAAATTACCTTTAAGATCTATTCACCAAAAAGATACAATTCCCTCTTCTTGATTCCTTGCAATTTGGTGTTGATTTGATAAAATTGATGGTTAGGTTTTGTAAAGGATAGAAAGATGATTAAAATGATGTAATCTTTGTTGAAAAAGATGAAAAAATCAGCAAGGAATTGAAGAGAAAAGATGAAGGAAAATGAAGAGAAAATGAGAGAAAAAGATGAGAGAAAAAAGTAGTTTTGAGAGAAAATGATTTATCATCTTTAATTAAAGTAATTAAAAAGAATTTTGGTAAATAAATCATTATTAAAAATTAAAAATGGGTTTATGACCCTATAAGGATTCTAAGTTTAGCTTGCTTTTCAATTTAGTCACTAAATTCACAAATTTTTGAAAATCACAAATTAAGTCCTCTAATTTTCCAAAAATTACAAATTGGTCACTTATGCATAATTAAGCATAATTAAAAATCAATATAAAGTTCAAATTACTTTCTTTTAATTTTGAAACATATCTTTAATATTTTTAAACCATATTCCAAAATTATTATTTTTCTAAATTAAAATATTCTCATTTTATTTATCCCCGGAATAACGAACCGAAGAACCCGATTCAACCCGAATCGAATTCTCCTAACTAAAGCCTAACTAATAACCCCCCAAAACGGGATGTTACATTTTTACTCGGTTAAAATTCGAACTGATTCTCCATAAAGACCATTTAGACATACGCATTTTAATCCTAACAAAACGACAACCAAATATTATTTAATCAAATTTTATGAGTTCAAAAAGTTAATTGTGGGCGTTTGAAAAAAATTATATAGATTAATCTTAAATTTTTATGTTTTTACTCGATAAAAATTCGAACGGATTCTCTATAAAGCCCATTTAGACATGCAAGTTTTAATCCGTACAAATCGACAATCAAATGTTATGAAATAAAATTTTTTGAGTTCAAATAATTAATTATAGGTGTTTGAATAAAATTGTAAAGATTAATATAAAAATTTTAGCTTTTTATTCGGTAAAATTAGAATGGATTCTCTATAAAGCCATTTAGACATGCAAGTTTTAATCCAAACAAAATGACAATCAAATGTTATTAAATCAAATTTTATGAGTTCAAATAGTTAATTGTGGGTGTTTGAAATAAATTATATAGATTAATCTGAAATTTTAAGCTTTTTACTCTGTTAAAGTTCAAACGAATTCTCTATAAAGCCCATTTAGACAAACGATAACAAAATGTTATTAAATCAAAAATTATGAGTTCAAAAACTTAATTATGGGCTTTTGAAAAAAAGTATACAGATTAATCTCAAATTTTTAGCTTTTTATTCAGTTAAAATTAGAACAAATTCTTTATAAAGCCTATTTAGACATGCACGTTTTAATCCTAACAAAATCAAAACCAAATGTTAATAAATCAAATTTTATGAGTTCAAAAATTTAATTGTGGGGTTTTGATAAAAAATTATACAGATTAATCTTAAATTTTCAGGTTTTTACTCTGTTAAAATTCGAACGAGTTCTCTATAAAGCCTATTTAGACATGAACGTTTTAATCCCAACAAAACGATAACCAAATGTTATTAAGTCAAATTTTATGAGTTCTAAAAGTTATTTATGGGTTTTAAAAAATATATACAGATTAATCTTAAATTTTAAGCTTTTTACTTGGATAAAATTTGAACGGATTTTCTATAAAGTCCATTTAGAAAAACACGTTTTAATCCCAACAAAACGGAGACCAAATGTTATTAAATCTAATTTTATAAGTTTAAAAAGTTAATTATTGGCTTTTAAACAAGATTATATAGATTAATCTAAAATTTTAAGCTTTTTACTCGGTTAAAATTCGAACGGATTCTCTATAAATCCCAATCAGACTTGCATGTTTTAATCCCAACAAAACGACAAAAAAATTTTATTAAAATCAAATTTTATGACTTCAAAAAGTTAATTACGAGCTTCTGAAAAAAATTATGCAGATTAATCTCAAATTTTCAGCTTTTTACTCTGTTAAAAATCGAACGGATTCTCTATAAAGCAAATTTAGACATGAACGTTTTAATCCAAACAAAGCGAAAACCAAATGTTATTAAATCAAATTTCATGAGTTCAATTAGTTAATTATGGGATTTTGCACAAAATTTTTTAGATTAATCTAAAATTTTAAGCTTTTTACTCGGTTAAAATTCGAACGGATTCTCTATAAAGCCAACTTAGACATGCACGTTTTAATACAAACAAAACGTAAACCAAATGTTATTAAATCAAATTTCATGAGTTCAATTAGTTAATTATGGGAGTTTAAAAAAAATCATCAAGATTAATCTAAAATTTTAATCTTTTTACTCAGTTAAAATTTGAACGGATTCTCTATAAAGCCCATTTAGACATTCACGTTTAAATCCCAACAAAACGATAACCAAATGTTATTAAATAAAATTTTATGTGTTTAAAAAGTTAATTACGGGCTTTTAAACAAAATTATACAGATTAATCTCAAATTTTAAGCTTTTTACTCGGTTAAAATTCGAACGGATTCTCTATAAAGCCCATTTAGAAAATTACATTTTAATCCCAACAAACTACAACCAAATATTATTAAATCAAATATTTTGAGTTCAAAAAGTTAATTATGGGCTTTTTGAAAAATTATACAGATTAATTTAAAATTTTAAGCTTTTTACTCATCTAATATTCCAACGGATTATCTATAATGCCCATTTAGACATGCATGATTTAATCCCAACAAACGATAACCAAATGTTATTAAATCAAATTTTGTGAGTTCAAAAAGTTATTTATGGGCTTTTGAACAAAATTATACAGATTAATCTCAAAATTTTAGATTTTTGCTCGGTTAAATTCGAACGGATTCTCTATAAAGCCCATTTAGGCACGCACATTTTAATCCCAACAAAACGACAACCAAATGTTATTAAATAAAATTTTATGAGTTCAAATAGTTAATTATAGACGTTTGAATAAAATTACATAGATTAATCTCAAAATTTTTGCTTTTTACTCAGTTAAAATTAGAATGGATTCTCTATAAAGCCCATTTAGACAATTACATTTTAATCCCAACAAACTACAACCAAATATTATTAAATCAAATATTTTGAGTTCAAAAAGTTAATTATGGGCTTTTTGAAAAATTATACAGATTAATTTAAAATTTTAAGCTTTTTACTCATCTAATGTTCCAACGGATTATCTATAATGCCCATTTAGACATGCATGATTTAATCCCAACAAACGATAACCAAATGTTATTAAATCAAATTTTGTGAGTTCAAAAAGTTATTTATGGGCTTTTGAACAAAATTATACAGATTAATCTCAAAATTTTAGATTTTTGCTCGGTTAAATTCGAACGGATTCTCTATAAAGCCATTTAGGCACGCACATTTTAATCCCAACAAAACGACAACCAAATGTTATTAAATAAAATTTTATGAGTTCAAATAGTTAATTATAGGCGTTTGAATAAAATTACATAAATTAATCTCAAAATTTTTGCTTTTTACTCAGTTAAAATTAGAATGGATTCTCTATAAAGCCCATTTAGACTTGCACGTTTTAATCTCATCAAACAATAACCAAATGTTATTAAATCAAATTTTATGAGTTCAAAATGTTAATTATGGGCTTTTGAACAAAATTATACAGATTAATCTCAAAATTTTAGCTTTTTACTCAGTTAAAATTCGAACGGGTTCCCCGTGTTAAAAGGTGCAGCAGCTGGTGTCATTGCTAGGGATTCCTCCGGCATTGTCCTTGGCGGTTGTTCGGTGCCTCTTCTCTGTCCGGATCCTGCCTCTGCTGAAGCTCTTGCCCTCCTAGAAGTTCTGAAGCTTGCTTTTTCTAATGGCTGGACCCGTGTTATCTTCGAGACTGATTCCGCTTCCATTGCGAATAAGGTCAATGGCCCCCTTTACCAAGACCTTTCCACTATACAACCTTTGGTGTCTCGTATCCGTTCCACTCTTGGTACTTTGCCTGACTGTATGTACCAAGAGAGGCTAATGTGGTAGCGCATGTCTTAGCTACTAGGGCTTTGCGCTCTTTTTCTTCTTGCTCTTTTTCTTATGACTTTCCCGATTTTATTCGGGCTTTTGTAAACTCGGACAGGTTCTCCTCCCCTTCTCAATAAGATCTTGGGTACTCTTTTCCCCATAGGGGCCTTCCTGCCCCTCGGGGTGGTTGGCTATAGGGTTTTTTTAATGAGGCCCTTTTCTCAAAAAAAAAAAATTCGAACGGGTTCTCTATGAAGCCTATTTAGGCATGCACATTTTAATCCCTTCAAAACGACAACCAAATATTATTAAATCAAATTTTATTGAGTTCAATTAGTAAATTATAGATGTAACATCCCTATATTGGGGTTAGTAGTTTGGACATTAGTTAGGGGAATTCAATTTGGGTCAAATCGGGTTCTCCGGTTTGTTATTCTAGAGAAATATAAAATAAAAATATTTGAACTTTAAATTGATTTTTAATTGAGCCTAATTATGCACTAGTGATCAAATTGTAATTTTTGGAAAAGAATGGAGGATTTAATTTGTAATTTTCGAAAATTGCTATTTTAGTGACTAAATTGGAAAGCAAGCTATACTTAGAATCCTTAGAGGGCCATAAACCTAATTTAATTTTTAATTAATGATTTATCCACTAAAATGATTTTAATTAGTTTATTAAAAGATGATAATTTCATTTTCTCACTTAACCACTTATTTTCTCTCATCTTTTTATCTCATTTTCTGTCCATTTTTCTTCATCTATTTCCTTCAATTCCTTACTGATTTTTTCACCTTTTTCAACAAAAATTACTTCATTTTAATCATCTCTTCATTATTTACAAAGCCTAATCATCAATTTTACTAAATCAACAACAATTTGCAAGGAATCAAAAAGAGAAATTCTCATCTTTTTGGTGGATAGATCTCAAAGGTAATTTGCTGAATTTTAACTCTTTTTCTAAGGTTCTTTGTTTAAATTCTCAAGTATTAGCTTGCTAATCTTTAAATGAAACTTGATTTTATGTTTTCAATGCTAGATCTAATGATTTTATGAATGTTTTTGTGAAATTTTTTTAGATCTTGTTCAATGCTGTAATTAGATGGATTTAATTATATTATTATATCAATTAAATGATTAATTGAGTCTTCAATTTATGGCACATTAATTTAATCCCGGAATAATGCAATTGATGTTGTTTTAGGGTGATTTTCGGTTGTTTTAAGGCTGTTTTAGGTGTTCTAATGTTTCTGGAGGTGTAAGGATGGTTTAGATGTGTTTATGGTTCATAATTGAAGTGGATTAGATGTTAGATTCATTAGGTTTTTGGCTGATGTTGTTCGGATGCGTTTCGGTTTAGTTTTCAATCTTTTCGGCTAAGTTTTCGGTAGTTTTGTGGAGGTTTGATGTGGCTGTTGGTTTGAGCATGTTATGATGTGATTATGCTCTGTTTTTAATGATGTAGAGGTAGTGCAAGAAGGTGCATAAGTGGCTAATGCATTGGTGTTGCTATTGGAGCATCGACGAAGGCTTGTTTTGCTTGTCGGTGAGTGTTTTTGGACTTAAAACGAATCGCATTGGTTCGATTCTGTTTTGGAGACTATGTAAGAGTGTGAAAACTTTCCATAGTTCAAGAGTAAGTAAAGTAAATGTTTTTGATATATTAACATGATTTTCGGCTACATTCGGTAAAGACATTGATGTTGGTAATGCAATGAGATTTTTGGAAATGCATAAACATGATTTTGAATTGATGCATGCATGAGAAATACTTGCTGAAAATACATGGTTTAAAAAGACATACATGGTTATGGAAAACATGGAAAAAATGAATTCAGAATATATGTGGTTATTTGCCTTGAAATTAAAGGTGCCATTGGGCATGACTTTCGGTTCATTTGTTGAGCATATTATGGATGCATTATGAGCTGAAAATGAATTAAAATATTATGTGGTTATTTGACTTGAAATTGATGGTGCCGTTGGGCATGACATTTGGTTCATTTGTGAACATATTATGCATGCATTATGAGCAGCAAATTATCATGCACATTTGATTATGATATTGACTTAGTGACACTAATTTTAGATTCAAATACGCATGACATGTCATTAGGATTATCTTAAGTGCACTATAAACATTATTGAGAATAAAGAATATTGCCTACACGTAACAAGAGTGACTTTGTTTCCAATCGTACTTGGTAGAGTCGCCTACACGTAACAAGGGTGACTATGTGTCTAATCATGCGTGGTAGTGCTATAATGGTGACTTCGTGTCATATCAATGGTGACTTCGTATCATGTCAATGGTGACTTGGTGTCATGTCAATGGTGACTTCGTGTCATGACGAGACTAATGGTCTCTAACAATGGATCCGTGTATTCGGTAAACTTAAGGTTCACAATGAGTAATCACTAGAAGCCAATATGCATACATGGATTAAAAGAGAACATTGTGCATCATTCATGAAATGTATTGATAATGTTGAACATACTCAAGAAAGTGATTTGATATTATAGACATGGACGTAAAATGTTAAGCATGCATATTTTTAATGATGCATTGTAAACTATGGTTTCATTATGGTTTTAAATAGATGCATTGATGATCTTGTGTAGAGCTTCCTCACTAAGCATGTTTTCTTAGGCTCTCTTTTCATCCTTGTAGAAAAATAAAGGCACTCGGGACTACATTCGGAGCAAGGAAACCAAGGGGAAAGGTTACTTCAAATTCGGTATGTTTTGACAAATAAGTTGGGGGCTTGGCATGTGTAAACCCAACCTATGTGGGGAGTGTGAACTTTGAATTTGCTTTATGTTGAAATAAGACCTATGTTGCATGATTGTTAATTGATGGACTATGGTATTGTTCGGATTGTTGAAGCATGTACTTGCATGATCGTTATGGTTTTAATCATGTTCTAGGTAGCATGCCTATAGTTTGCTTGATATTCTTGACGTTGATAATCATATGTTATATGTTGTTAATTATGCCTAGGACTTATGCATATAGATGGTAGTGATTGACGGTTGTGTTTGAGCCGATTATGTTCACTTAGTGTGATAGAATTTTTAGGTTCCAGACCTAAAGTTTCAAAACCTTAGGGAAGGTTTCGAAACCTTTACCAAACAGTTTCGAAACCTTCAGGAAGGTTTCGAAACCTTACGGGCAAATTCGATCCTGGAAAGTTACTTGACGCAAAAAGTTTCGAAACCTTTTACATAAAGTTTCGAAACCTTTATGAAAGGTTTCAAAACCTTTGGCTGCTAGAAATTGATAGTTGCTGAAAATTGTATTTTAGTCCCGAATATCTTTCTTTGTTCAATTAGGGTATCTACAAATGTTATTTTGAGCTGAAATTCATATAGATGCATAAAGTTGATTTAATTTCAAGATGGCTAACTCAATTTGGAAGAAGTCATTATAGTTTGAAAGATTTACATTTTGGTCCCTAAATTAGTGAAACGTGCAATTGATGAAGTTAGAATACTCTGTTTGACTTAAAATTTTCCGTGAGGGATACTTGTATGTTTAATTGAAATTTGATGAAAAGAATTTCTACTTTGTTATTATATTTAAAAGTTTTACGATTTAGTCCTTAATCTACTTAAGTGTTTAATCGGATGTTTATTTATGATTAGATCGTTTTTGTTAATGCCTTGTATGAGACCTTGACATGTAGGAATACAATTATGCATCTAGAAAAAAATATAATGATTTAAGGGTTCTTTATCGAATCGGACCTTCCCGAGTTTGGTTTGATATTCCCCGTGTAATACATTAGAGCCGGTTCCATCTAGGCCGGGCTAAGGGGATTACAATAGACGCTGAATAAAATTATATAAATTAATCTTAAAATTTTAGCTTTTTACTTGGTTAAAATTAAAACGAATTCTCTATAAAGCCTATTTAGACGTGCATGTTTTAATCCAACAAAATGACAACCAAATTTATTAAATCAAATTTTTTGTATTCAAATAATTAATTATGGGATTTTGAACAAAATTATACAGATTAATCTCAAATTTTAGCTTTTTACTCTGTTAAAATTTGAACGGATTCTTTATATAGCCCATTTAGACATGCACATTTTAATCCCAATAAAACGATAACCAAATATTATTAAATCAAATTTTGTGAGTTTAAATAGTTAATTATAGGGTTTTGAACTAAATTATACAGATTAATCTAAAATTTTCAGCTTTTTACTCTATTAAAATTCGAACAGACTCTCTATAAATCTCATTTAGACATGCACGTTTTAATCCCAACAAAACGACATCCAAATGTTATTAAATCAACTTTTATGAGTTTAAATAGTTAATTATGGTCTTTTGTATAAAATTACACAGATTAATTTCAAATTTTAAGCTATTTACTTGGTTAAAATTCGAACGAATTCTCCATAAAGCCCATTTAGACATACACATTTTTAATCCCAACAAAATGAAAACTAAATGTAATTAAATCAAATTTTATTAGTTCAAATAGTTAATTATGGTCGTTTGAAAAAAATTATACAAATTAATCTCAAAATTTCATCTTTTTACTCGGTTAAAATTCAAATCGATTCTCTATAAAGTCCATTTAGACATGCACGTTTTGTTCCAAACAAAACGACAACCAAACGACAACCAAATGTTATTAAATTAAATTTTATGAGTTCAAATTATTAATTCTGAGCTTTTGAATAAAATTACACATATTAATAACAAAATTTGAGCTTTTTACTCGGTTAAAATTCGAAAGGATTGTCTAGAAAGACCATTTATACATGCATGTTTTAATCCCAACAAAACGACAATCAATTGTTATTTAATTAAATTTTATGAGTTTAAAAAGTTAATTGTGGGCGTTTGAACAAAATTATAGAGATTAATTTTAAATTTTCTACATTTTACTCAGTTAAAGTTCGAACGGATTCTCTATAATGTCCCTTTATACATGCGTGTTTAAATCACAATAAAATGACAACAAATGTTATTAAATAATATTTTATGAGTTCAAAAAGTTAGATATGGACTTTTAAAAAAATTATACAGATTAATCTAAAATTCTAAGCTTTTTACTCGGTTAAAATTCAAACGGATTCTCTATAAAGTACTTTTAGACATGCAAGTTCAACCCTAAAAAAACAAAAAAAAAATATTATTAAATCAAATTTTATGAGTTCAAATAGCTAATTATGTGCGTTTGAACAAAATTCTACAGATTATTCTACAATTTTCAATTTTTTTACTCGATTAATGGTGAAGGCTAGAAAGTCCTGCTCTTATGATGAAGCATTCGTCCATCCACCTTTCTCCAAATTATAATATTTAAGATGTCGATCCCATGAGGATTGACATTACTTATGCAATTTATTATTCCTACACAATGAAAAAGTAAAGAAATAAATAATTAGGTTTGAATTATAACTATTAGAGCAATAAAGATAAATGATCAAGAAATTAAGGATGGAAATGTGTGGCAGGTTAGAGTGCTTCGTAGTGTATAATCATAATATAATTGTCTCGTTCTTATAATGCAATAGGGTTGAACTGTCACCTCGGCGGATTGCCGCAGCTGCTTAGGCGGGTTATGCCTTGTCGACAATTCAATGATTCCTAGTTCGATAGAGCATCCTTAAATGTCTTCTTCCTTATCCCTAAGCGAAGAGAACTGTTGAAATCTACGTCTTGATGATAACTCCCGGTGTGAATCCAGGGCGGATAACAACCAAACACATGCGTCTTGTTAGTCGTTAAAATCATGGGCAGTTGATCTCTCAACCGGATTAGTCAATGCCCTTGAGCAAAGACCGTATTCTCTCATTTCGTGAACCTATATCTCCCGATGCTAGGCAAAAAGGTTTTTCATCACATACTTATCTTTCGAGCTCATATGCAAGAAGAGTAAATACCTAGAGAGAATAAACTATGAATTTTGGAATTGCATTAATAGAAACTAAACAAATTACAAACTTTCTCCTACAACTACTCCACAAACTAACCAATACCTAAAGGGGACGATGGAGGAGTTTAAGGTTTTCTATGAACACTTGATTTCGAGATATCTCCTCTCTACATAGGCTACGGTTTATATAGGCTTGGCCTAGGGCAAACCTTTCCAAAGTAGGAATACAACTTGGAGTAAAACACAAGTTAAGTACATAAATAAAAGATCTTTATTTTATTTCCTAGTTTATTCCTATAAGGATTCTTTTCCCGCATGGCCTTTGACCTTGACTTTTCGTGTCTTTCCAAGCTCCGATTTCTATGTCGCTTATCTTAAAATGACCATCTTATTTTTTTCTTCAGATCGCCTATAATATCAATATTTGTTTCTCGATGCTACCGCGGCCTCAAAGTGCCGAGACGGTGCTTTTCTGCATTTCAGCTTCAGCTTCCAGCATCCATCTTCTTGTTTGGCAATTCCTATGATGCAGTTTCCTGTCTAAGAAAGAAAACCATTAAATGCATCGGTTTTATGCTAAATAATAGATAAATTCATGAAATCCATATTCGAATGGTAAAATATAGAAAATACGCAGAAATATCTATTATGCCTCTAATTCTGTATTTATTAGCAATAATCGAGTGAGAAAATGATATAAAATATGAGGACTTTTGGTCACTCAACACACCCCCAAACTCGAACTATTGCTTGTCCTCAAGTAATGCAAGAGATAAATTTAAGAAATCTTAAAGTAATATACCATCCTGCCTGTCGCGCTAGAATTCCTTTCTTGACTCGGCCTTCTTCTTGGTTTCTTGGAATTCCTCGGAACTGGACTATGAGTCTTGGTGAGTGTGTGTAGCTGTGTCAGATGATTTTCTAAGTTCTAATCCTTTTTGTAGCTCAAGACTTCTGACTAAGATTTTTCTTTAATTCTTTTTCTTTTCTTCTCCCAACAGTGGTATATAAATCTATATTGCTATAAATTTATATTGCTTGAGCCAGTTTCAGGCACCTCAAGTGTTTAGCTATTCTTTCTAGAGCCGGTGATAGGCACCTCTAGTAAGTGGGAGAAACCTAAGTCCTAGAGCCAGTCATGGGCACCTCTATGGACTAAACTAGAGCCAGTGATAGACACCTCTAGTATAAAATATAAGCCTAAGTCCTTATTGCTTTTCAAAGAAAAGAACTTTTAAAATCAACTAAGACTAACAGTGTTTATGTGATTTTAGGCTCATAGTCTAATCCTAAGTACTAATCCTAAGACACCTTTCTGAATTCAAGGTTGGTGAATGGTGAATACTGCGGCGACGGTTGGAGAATATATTACTGTCGAGGCAGTCTCAATAAAATTCAAAAAACTTAAAAAAAAACTCTATGCATAAAACTATAATTACTGTAAAGATAGAAATTAAGGTAGTAGTAGGATAATCCGAATAATTTCCATGCATTACAAATATTTTTATAAGACAGAAAATAGGATCAATTCTCCCCCAAACTCGAGGGATGCATTATCCTCAATGAAGATTTCCTAGCTATCCAATCCAAAAGATTATAATTGTTATCACGCCAGCAGTCATCTCAGAAATCATGCCCGTGAATCTAGCCATGAATCTAGAAAATCGAGAAATCTACAGAATTTTCACCTTTTAAGTTGAATTTCTTATCTTCAGTGTCCTGCATTGAAAATAAACGAAAAGATCCAAATTAGAAATTTATAACAATCAATCAATGAGTAATTATTAATAAAATAATGTATAGTTTAAGCACTAATCAAATTCCTCCTCACTTATTGAATGCTTGTCCTCAAGCATTTCTCAATTATCATGCTAAAAAACTTAAGTTGTCAACTTCAGTTTTATAGAATTTCAAAGATTTCTAAAGTAAACTAAATCAAGTAAATGTTTATATTCAAGATCAATCAAGTAAGGCATAATCAATTAAGTGTATATCTATCAAGGCATATCAATCATCTATCAATTTCAAAGAATACAAGACTTAACTCCTCATATTGGTTCACTTATCTCGCTCAAGTGTTTCGGGTAAAAGAATCGCTCAAACCTAAACTAATTAATCCATCATCACCATAGGCTTGTAACCCAATCTAGTTTCCACTACTTAATATGAAAATAATGCAAAAGTCAAGAGGACTTTAATATGGGTTGTAATGGTGTTAAGGTTCGGATAGGATAAAGGCCGAAAATGGGGTTTGAAAAATTCAAGACAAAGAGAAAATTATTCCAAAGATTTATTCAAAAGGGAAATAAAAATGAAAGAGAAGAAAAAAATTTCACTCATTTTTTGGACAGTTTATTCGAATAATTCTGCTCTATTTTTCTGCAATTAATTTTCCTTCACTATTCGAATCAAACTTTTTTTCTCTACACTTTTTTTTGTTTGAAGAATATAATTTTTTCTGGATTGTTTTATTCGACTTTGCACAACTCCTACTCTTTTTGAAATAACATCACCTTTGTCTTGAAAAAGGGAACAAAAAGAGGAAATATAATAAAATTGGTTTGGGTTTAAAAACATGGTGAACAAAGAAAAGGCTAAGGCTAAAAAATAGTTCACTAAGGGGTAAAAAATAAAATGATTAAGCTATTTTATTCGGGAAAAAAAATGGTTTTAATCCTAATGCCTCTATCATATTAAAGCATCATATTCAAAATGTGTAGTCTCAACAAGTATCAAGTTTCAAGTTTCTAGAATGCAATCAATTAGTTTGACACACTCAAATGAAACAAACATCAAGAATAAAAATATATGCTCATTAGGCTGAAAACTCACATGAAAGGTTTATTGAACTAAGTCATGCATCTAATTCAATTGACAAATTCATGAAATTATCAAGAAAAATTTACATAAATAAGTTATGCCATTATATCATGCATCCTAAATTCAACAAGAACAAGATTGAACTCACAAAGAAATACAAGGAAATTAAATCAAACTAGAAATTAACAACTAAGATTAACAACAATTCTACCAAGAAATAGCTCAATTTCAATCACAAAGCATAAGCAAGAGTTAATTGATTTCTAATCTCACCCCCTCACTTAAAATCATATTGTCCCAACATGAACAAATAAAATAAGGTGCAAAAGAGAGGGTGAAAATACTCCCCAATTTAATTTCATGGTTTTTGCTGCAATTCTTTGACTCCGTCCTTATTTGATTGTGATCCACGAGGTACCTACAAAATTAAAAAAATAACGAATTGAAAAATAAAAACAAACCACACGAGTTTTAAGAAAAATAAAATGGGTTGCCTCCCATCAAGCATTATTGTTTAACGTTGTTAGCTCGACGACCTTGTTTAGACTATAGGTACTTTGCTAAATACTTCCTCGAATTCTTGCACTTTGTCCAACTAATGATTTCCTTACAAGGAAATTTTCGATCATGAAGTTCTTTCATTTTTCTTGACAAAATATTTTTGTTTCTCTTCCATTTATCTGGCGTTAGTTTTAACTCCAACTTTATTGCTTGCGAGATGGACGAGAATAATTTAGATCTAGATGGAGTATTAAGTTTATCAGAATTAATTTAAAAAGATTGTTCAATCTTCTTGTATTTCTTATCAACATCGTCCAGATCCTTGTAAAATTTATAAAAAAAATAGTCTCAATAAAATCGTCGGCTAAAGGATTAATAATATTAACAAAATTAAAACTTGCAACCGAATTAGGATATTTCATGGCTTTATATACGTCAAATTTAACCACTTCCCCATCAAATTCCATAGTTAATATTCCTCTACGGACATCGATCTTGATATGTGTTGTTGATAAGAATGGGCGCCCAAGCAAAATTTCTGATCTGGTATTGCTACGGTCATTTTCTATGTCAATAATGTAAAAACCAACGGGAAAAATAAGATTGTTTACCTTTACCAAGACGTTTACTAATACTCACTCAAGATTAATGACCGACCGATCGGCAAGCTGAACCGTTACTTGAGTCTCTCTCAATGGTTCATTCGAAATTTTATTCTAGACGCTTAATGGCATAACGTTAATAGATGCGCCTAGATCGCACATTGCTCTCTTGATTCTGACATTTCTGATTTTTCATGGAATTGAGAACATTCCTTGATCTTTGTACTTGGGTGGTAAACGCCTTTGGAAAATAGCCGATACATTTTCACCAAGATTTAACTTCTCGGTACCAAACAATCGCCTTCGATTTATGCACAAGTGCTTCAAAAATTTTACATATTTGGGCACCTTTCGGATAACATCAAGTAGTGGAATATTAATTTCCACTTTCTTGAATATTTCGAGAATTTCATTCTCCTCTTCTTTCTTTTCACGTCTAGCAAGTCTCTCTAGAAAAGGAGGAGGAGTATATTAAGTAGAAGAAAAACAAGAGCTAGAAACAATTTTACCTGGAACAAGTAAAGATGAAGAATTTTCTTCTTGAATTTTTGATGAAGCGTCTTCTTGGGTCTCTTTGGTTTCTTTCTCTTCTTCTTTGATCGATTTAGGTACAACAATGGTACCACTCCTCAAGTTATAGCGCTCATGTTTTGCCTCGGATTAGGCTCGGTTTGTGAGGGTAGTCGGCCTTGAGATTCTAAACGACCAACGGTTTGGGCTAATTGACTTATTTTTTTGTCATTTTCTTGAAAGTAGGATTGAGCTTGATTTTAAAATTTTTTTGCGAGATAGCCAATTTTCCGATGATGGTCTCAACGGAACTTTTTTGTGGCACTTGATTTTGAAAAGTAGGTGGTTTTGGTTGAAAGTTTGGGTTTCTACTCCCATAGCTCATGTTGGGTGATTTCTCCAACCGGGGTTAAAGCTCTTACCATAAAGGTTGTATGCTCGTTGAGGAAGACCTGGAAAGTTGTTTATCGTATTAACATTAGTGCCCGACTCATCTTGTAGTAATGGAAACGAGTCTATCGGATGGTCCAACATAGTGCAAACTCCACAGACTTTGGCAACTCCAATTTTGCCTGAAAAAAGAGAATTGATGATGTTAGTTAACTTGTGTATTTTATTTTCTAGCGAAATGACACTTATTCGTGAACCTGTCGCTAGGTTCACTCGAAGAGCCGAAATATTGTGAGTTTGCTGCCATGCTAGAAATTAGTGCTCTCATATTTTTTGGTGTCATGTTAACGAGGGCACCCCCACTTGCAGCGTCTACCATCTTCTTATCCATCGAAAGCATCCCTTCGTAAAGATATTGAAAAAGAGTTTGCTCGGATAAGCCATGTTGCGGACAACTAGCACATAGCTTCTTAAATCTTTCCCAATACTCGTAAAGAGTTTTGTTGTTCGTTTGTTGGATTCCCAATATGCTTCTCAAAAGTTCACTTGCGTTTGCCGTAGGAAAGTATCTGTCAAGAAAAATACGAGATAGTTCAGTTCAAGTAGTAATCGAATTAGACGGAAGATAAAATAATCATTCTTTGGTTATTCCGGATAAAGAAAAAGGAAACGCCCTTAGTTTAATTTGATCTTCCAAAACTCCTTTCGGCTTCATACTACTGCACACTATATGGAATTCGGTAAGGTGTTTGTGGGCTTTCACTAGGAAGATCGTTGAAGGTTGGAAGAGGATGGATTAACCCCGTTTTGAGTTGAAAATTGGTGTCGCCATGGGGAAAAGCGATGTAAAGTGGTTGTTGCACGGCGGGCGCGACATCTAAATCTCTTATTGTTTGATTCGCCATTTGTTTCGGTTCAAGTATAGGATTAACGTTTGGTGCTGCTTGAGGGGCCTCAATTGATGGTTTTCAAAGGATTGATCACGAGATTGTGTTGCGAAAGTAGATTGTTGTTCCGTTTGTTGTTTCTTTCTTTCAAGCGTTTGACCGTGATTTCTACGAGTGCTTGCTTGTATTCCTGGGTTGTACTCTACCAAAGTACCTGGGTTTTTCCTGGTCATAAAAACAAAGAAATTTAATTAGTAAATTGCCGAAAAATTCTTTGGCAACGGTGCCCATTTCGACAAGTATTATTTTAACTCGTCAAAATAAAATAAAACCTCTTCAAAAAAATAAAATAAATGAGAGAAACATAGAATAGTGGAAGAGGGTCGATCCACAGGGAATTTCATATTTTCTAATCCAATTGATCATCGTTTTTAATCCAGGATATATGACAACAAACAAAAAGGGGGTGATATTCGAGATAAAAATAATTAAAGCAAAATCAAACAATTAATTAAAAAGTAGAAGCACATTAAAGAGGAAGAAAATAAGTTGAGATATCGCAAATAATAAAATCGCCTCGAGCTAGCTTTTGTTAGATTCTTTCGATCATCGAAATGTATTTTCCTTTGGTATTCATGTCGGTTACAGTTTGCAAGGCCCAATCCATTGCAACTTGTTTTTCTCACATGTAACCAATCTTTCCAAGTCTATCTTCGGAAACTGGTTCTAAATAAATTAGCCACGTCTATCATCATTAAAATACTTAGTTTAAAAATGGAAAAGCCCGACTTGAATGTTGTCTCACTGATAATTGTTTCCTATCTCGTTTTTCCTTAGTGAACCATCGCTATGTGTGTTCACAGGAATTCGAAATACCACAGGCCGATCCTGCCTCCCAACTTTATTTTTAAACAACTTACAAACCAACGTCATTTTGATAAGAAGTAATTTGAAAAATATAAGCGAGACCGATTGTCAAGCTTTTACGTTCAAAAAAACTAAAATGTATCACGGAAGGGAATTTAGTACTTTGTTCGAATCTCAAGATCGAATCCTTTCATTGCTAGCTCTTTGACTTGAGAAAACTAGTCAAGCATAATATTGTTTATTATGTTTGACATGTTTTGAAAATAACTTATAAACATAAAATAAAAGAAAGTAAAAATGAAAATGAAAAGAAAACTTATTTAGAATAAAAGTACTTAAACAAACTAAGAAAAACACAAAATGAAAAGATGAAAGATAATATAGTTAAGATGATCCTCAGGCCTCTCCCAAGAGTTGATATTTATAGGCTTAAGAATTATAAAGATAACTAAGGCAAAAGGACAAAATCCCAAAAATTAAGTTTGTAAATTGAAAACACATCTCAGATTTCACTCCATTTGCCCAGTTGACCGTATCCATAAAGATTTCCTAGCTAGCCAATCCAAAAGATGCTAATTATTATCACGCCAGTAGTCATCTCGAAAATCATGTCCGTGAATCCAGCCATGAATCTTTAAAATAGAGAAATCTATAGAATTTTCTCCTTTTATCTTGAATTTTTAATCTTCAATGTCTTGAATGGAAAATAAACTAAAAGATATAAATTAGAAATTTATAACAATCAATCAAGAAGTAATTTTTAAAAAATAATGTATAATTTAAGCACTAATCAAACAGATTCTATATAAGACCCATTTAGATAAGTAAGTTTTAATCCCAATAAAAAGATAACTAAATGTTATTAAATTAAATTATATAACTTAAAATAGTTAATTATGGTTTTTTGAACAAAATTATATAGACTAACCTCAAATTTTCAGCTTTTTAAATGGTTAAAATTCGAACGGATTCTCTATAAAGCCCATTTAGACATGCACGTTTTAATCCCAACAAAATAAAAATAAAATATTATTAAATCAAATTTTATGAGTTCAAGTATTTTAATTATGGGCGTTTGAATAAAATTAAACAGTTAATCTCAAATTTTTAGCTTTTTACTCGGTTAAAATCAAACGGATTCTCTATAAAGCCTATTTAGACATGCACCTTTTAATCCCAATAAAACGACAACCAAATGTTATTAAAATAAATTTTATGTGTTCAAATATTTGATTATAGGATTTTGAACAAAATTATACATATTAATCTCAAATTTTAAGCAATTTACTCTGATAAAATTCAAACGATTCTCTATAAAGCCAATTTAGATATGTACGTTTTAATCCCAACAAAACAATAACCAAATGTTATTAAATCAAATTTTATGAGTTCAAATAGTTAATTATGGGAGTTTGAACAAAATTATACAGATTAATCTCAAATTTTCAACATTTTACAAAGTTAAAATTCAAACGAATTCTCTATAAAGACCATTTAGATATGCACGTTTTAATCCCAATAAAACAACAATAAAATGTTATTAAATCAAATTTTATGTGTTCAAATATTTAATTATGGGCGTTTGAAAAAAATTATACAGATTAATCTCAAATTTTCAGTTTTTTACTCGGTTAAAATTAGAACGGATTCTCTATAAAGCCCATTTAGACATACACGTTTTAATACCAAAAAAATGATAACAAAATGTTATTAAATCAAATTTTATGAGTTCAGGTAGTTAATTATGGGGGTTGAACAAAATTATAAATTTAATCTCAAATTTTTAGCTTTTTACTCGATTAAAATTCGACCAGATTTTCTATAAAGCCTATTTAGACATGCACGTTTTAATCCTAACAAAACGAAAACCAAATGTTATTAAATAAAATTTTATGAGTTAAAAAATTTAATTATGGGATTTTGAATAAAATTGTAAAGATTAATCTCAAATTTTAAGCTTTTTAATCTGTTAAAATTCCAACGGATTCTATATAAAGCAAATTTAGACCTGCACGTTTTAATCCCGACAAAACGATAACGATATGTTATTAAATCAAATTTAATGAGTTCAAATAGTTAATTATGGGCTTTTGAATAAAATTATACAGACTAATCTCAAATATTCATCTTTTTAGTCGGTTAAAACTCAAACGGATTCTCTATAAGACCCATTTAGACAAGCACGTTTTAATCCCAACGAAACGACAACCAAATGCTATTAAATCAAATTTTATGAGTTTAAATAGTTAATTATATGCGTTTGAACAAAATATACAAATTAATCTCAAAATTTAATATTTTTAATCGGTTAAAATTTGAATGGATTCTATATAAAGCGCATTTAGACATACACCTTTTAATCCCAGCGAAAGAAAAACCAAATATTATTAAATCAAATTTTATTAGTTCGAATAGTTAATTATGGGCTTTTTAAAAAAATTATACAGATTAATCTCAAATTTTTAGCTTTTTACACAGTTAAAATTCAAATCGATTCTCGGCCAATTTAAACATACACATTTTAAACCCAATAAAACAAAAACAAAATGTTGTTAAATCATATTTTATGAGTTCAAGTAATTAATTATGTGCGTTTAAAAAAAATTATACAGATTAATCTCAAATTTTCAATTTTTTATTTGGTTAAAATTCGAACAGATTCTCAATACAATGACAATCAAATGTTATTAAATCTTATTTTATGAGTTCAAATAGTTAATTATGTGCGTTGAACAAAATTTTACAAACTAATTTCAAATTTTATGCTTTTTACTCAGTTAAAATTCGAACTGATTCTCAATAAAATGACAACCAAATGTTATTAAATCAAATTTTATGAGTTTAAAGAGTTAATTATGGGTTTTTGAACAAAATTATACAGATTAATCTCAAAATTTCAGGTTTTACTTGGTTAAAAATTGAATAGATTCTCTATAAGGCCCAGTTAGACAAGCACGTTTTAATCCCAACAAAATGAACCCTAAATGTTATTAAATCAAATTTTATAAGTTTAAATAGTTAATTATGAGTTTTTGAACAAAATTATATAGATTAATCTCAAATTTTTAGCTTTTTACTTGGTTAAAATTCGAACAGATTCTCTATAAAGCCCATTTAGACATGCACGCTTTAATCCAAAAAAAACGAAAACTAAAAGTTATTAAATCAAATTTTATGAGATCAAATAGTTAATTATGTGCGTTTGAATAAAATTATACAGATTAATCTCAAATTTTGAGCTTTTTACTCGGTTAAAATTCAAACGGATTCTGTATAAAGCCCTATAGACATGCATGTTTTAATCTCAACAAAACGACACATAAACGTTATTAAAAAATTTTATTTGTTCAAAAAGTTAATTATGGGATTTTGAACCAAATTAGATAGATTAATCTAAAATTTTAAGCTTTTTACTCGGTTAAAATTCGAACGGATTCTCTATAAGGGCCATTTAGATGTGCGCGTTTCAATCCCAACAAAATGACAAAAAAATGTTGTTAAATAAAATTTTATGAGTTCAAATAGTTAATTATGGGCTTTTTAAAAAAATTATATAGATTAATCTCAAATTTTTAGCTTTTTACACAGTTAAAATTCAAATAGATTCTCGGCCAATTTAAACATGCACATTTTAAACCCAATAAAACAACAAACAAAATGTTGTTAAATCATATTTATGAGTTCAAGTAGTTAATTATGTGCGTTTAAAAAAAATATACAGATTAATCTCAAATTTTCAATTTTTTTATTTGGTTAAAATTCGAACGGATTCCCAATACAATGAAAATCAAATGTTATTAAATCTTATTTTATTAGTTCAAATAGTTAATTATATGCATTTGAACAAATTTTTACAGACTAATTTCAAATTTTTCGCTTTTTACTCGGTTAAAATTCGAACTGATTCTCAATAAAACGACAACCAAATGTTATTAAATCAAATTTTAAGAGTTTAAAGAGTTAATTATGGGTTTTTGAACAAAATTATACAGATTAATCTCAAAATTTTAGCTTTTTATTCGGTTAAAAATTGAATAGATTCTCTATAAGGCCCAGTTAGACATGCACGTTTTAATCCCAACAAAACGAACCCAAATGTTATTAAATCAAATTTTATAAGTTTAAATAGTTAGTTATGGGTTTTTGAACAAAATTATACAGATTAATCTCAAAATTTCAGCTTTTTACTTGGTTAAAATTGGAACAAATTCTCTATAAAGCCCATTTAGACATGCACATTTTAATCCGAACAAAACGAAAACTAAAAGTTATTAAATCAAATTTTATGAGATCAAATAGTTAATTATATGCGTTTGAATAAAATTATACAGATTAATCTAAAATTTTTAGCTTTTTACTTGGTTAAAATGCAAACGGATTCTCTATAAAGCCCCTATAGACATGCACGTTTTAATCTCAACAAAACGATACACAAACGTTATTAAAAAATTTTATGTGTTCAAAAAGTTAATTCTAGGCTTTTGAATCAAATTATACAGATTAATCTAAAATTTTAAGCTTTTTATTCGATTAAAATTCGAACGAATTCTCTATAAGGCCCATTTAGACGTGTGCCTTTAAATCCCAACAAAACGACAACAAAACGTTGTTAAATGAAATTTTATGAGTTCAAATAGTTAATTATAGACTTTTAAAAAAAATTATACAGATTATTCTCAATTTTTTAGCTTTTTACTCGGTTAGAATTCGAACAGATTCTCTATAAAGCCCATTTAAACATGCACGTTTTAATCACATCCAAAGTTATTAAATAAAATTCTATGTTTTTAAAAAGTTAATTATGGGATTTTAAACAAAATTATATCGGTTGATCTCAAATTTTTAGCTTTTAACTCCATTAAAATTCAAACGAAATCTCTATTAAGCCCATTTAACATGCACGTTTTAATCCCAACAAAACGATAACCAAATGTTATTAAATCAAATTTTATGAGTTCAAATAGTTAATTATGTTCGTTTCAATAAAATTATACAGATTAATCTCAAATTTTTAGCATTTTATACAGTTAAAATTCGAACAGATTCTTTATAAAGCCCATTTAGACATGCACGTTTTAATCCCAACAAAAGGAAAAACCAAATGTTATTAAATTAAATTTTATGAGTTCAAATAGTTAATTATGGGCGTTTGAGAAAAATTATACAGATTAATGTCAATTTTTTAGCTTTCTACTCCATCAAATTTAAAATGATTCTCCATAAAGCACATTTAGACATGCACGTTTTAATCCAACAAAACGAAAAAAAATGATATTAAATCAAATTTTATGTGTTTAAAAAGTTGATTATAGGCTTTTGAACAAAATTATACAGATTAATCTCAAATTTTTAGCTTTTTACTATATTAAAATTCGAATGGATTCTCTAAAAAGCCCATTTAGATATGCACATTTTAATCCCATCAAAAAGATAATCAAATGTTATTAAATAAAATTTTATGAGTTCAAATAGTTAATTATAGGCTTTTGAACAAAATTATACATATTAATCTAAAATTTTCAGCTTTTTACTCGGTAAAAATTTGAACGGATTCTCTATAAGACCCATTTAGACAAGCACGTTTTAATCCCAATAAAATGACAATCAAATCTTATTAAATCAAATTTTATGAGTTTAAATAGTTAATTGTGAGCGTTTGTAACCCCCCTTAGCCCGGCCTAGATGAAACCGACACTAATGGGTCACACGGGGAATATCAAACCAAACCTGCGAAGGTTCGATTTGATAAACAATCCTAAAAACCGTAACATTTTTTTTCTTTTTATTTTATCTTACCTAGATACACGATTAACCTCCTATGTGTAATTAACTCAAGTAAGACAAAGACAGACGCAGTTCATTCATTATAAGTAAATCAATCAAACGCATACGTGATTAGGGACCAAAAACGTAAGGATCTAATTTACATCACCATATTCATAATCAATCCATCGGATAACAAATAAATGAGCTTAACACATTCAACATACGGTTCAGAACATACAAGGTATCTTAATTAATCAATTTTACGTTCTAGCATTTATGGTCTTAATTGCATAGTATGTAATACTAGGTATCTCATCCATCTTAAATCATACGATATGTATTCAGATTAAAACATGAATCAAGGTGTCACAACATCACCTAAAATTACACATAAATTCACTGTATTTGTTACTAAATTAAATTCTACGTTTCATGCATTCAAAATTCTCGAATTGCCCTTTTTAAGCCAGGTGTTTCGAAACAGCCCTTGGAGTGTTTCGGAACACGTCACCTGTTTCGAAGCAGGCCATAGAGTGTTTTGGAATAGCCAATTCCAGTAGCATTTGGTACCGAACACTAGTTCGATACAAGCATGTCCAGTAGCATAAGGGTATCGATACCACCACAGGGTGTTTCGATACCCCCTGTGTTCGGAACTGGGGTATGATGTTTCAAGCTCATTTAAGCCACCCAAGCATAAACATTAATAACCCGAAACTATATGAAACATTCCTAGGCATATTCATCAACATAAACCCATCTTAAACCATTTGTAAAGATCACAAGGAGACCTACAGGCATGCTTCCTAAAGATTGAATAGCAACATAACAAACATGCTAAGCCATGCTTCACAATTCAAACATATCCAAAGTTCAACACATAACAATCAATTAATAATGGTCTTATTACAACCTGAAACAAAGTCTAAAAGCTCACTCCTCTCATAGATTGTATTACACATTGCCTTGCCCAATTTATTTGCCAAAAACATACCAAATTTAAAGTGATCTTCCCCTTGGTTTCCTTACCTCGAACGAAGCTCCAAGTGCCTTTATTTTTCTGCAAGGATGAAAAGAGAGCTTAAGCAAACTTGCTTAGTGAGGTAGCTCCACAAAAGATCATCAATGTATCTATTTAAAAACATGTTGAAACCATAATTTGCAATACTTTGTCAAATCATACACACCAATATTACATGTCCAAATTCATTAAATCATATGCATCCTTGAGTTCACATAACCTTATCAAAACAATTTATAAATGATGCTCAAACCTCTTCTCAATTTCATGTATGTATATTGGCTTTCTAGTGACCACTTAATGTGAACTTAAGTTCACCGAATACACGGATCCTTTTCTCAACATGCATCGATCGGACACTTAGTCACCCTTGTATACATGTTATCCCCCACTATGCACGGTTGGACACAAAGTCACCCTTGTTTACGTATGGGTCAACTATATGCACGGTCGGACACAAAGTCACCCTTATTTACATATAGGCAAGCTCTACACGCACGGTCGGACACAAAGTCACCCTTGTTTACGTATAGGTGGCACTACCACGCATGGTTGGACACAAAGTCTCCCTTGTTTACGTGTAGGCAATATCATTGTTCTCTTTATATTATAGTGCACTCAATCCTAATGACATGTCATTCGTATTCGAATATAAAGTTAGTGTCACTAAGCCAATATCATAATCAAATGTGCATGATAACTTGCTGCTCATAATGCAAGCATAAAATGTTCAACAAATGAACCAAAGTCATGCCCAAAGGCACCATCATGTATAAGGCAATTAACCACATTGTATTCCAAATCATTTCTCATAATTTTCCATAATCATGGATGCTAAATAAGCTATGCATTTCAGCAAGTAATTCTCATGTATGCATCATTTCAAATCATGCTCATGCATTTGCATAAATCTCATTGCATTGCCAACATAATGCATTTATAAAACGTAGCCGAAACTCATATCGGTTTAGCAAAACAAATACTTTACTTACTCTTGAACTATGGAAGGTTTTCACACTCTTCCATAGTCCCCAAAAACAGAACGTACCAAACGCGATTCGCTTTAAATCCGAAATCACTCACCAACAAACGAAACAAGCTTTCGCCGCTATCCGATGATCGCACCAACGCACCAGCAATCAAGCTTCTTCTTGTACCTCTTCTACAACATTAAAAACAGAGCATTCTCACATCATAACATGCTCAAACCAACAGCCACATCCGATCACCATTAAACTACCGAATAATGCTTTAAATGTTGGTCATTCTCTTTGAACTCATGCCCATCCCTTTGCGATTTGATTGTTACTACACCATGTGGGTTTAAACATCTAGACTTTATAAGAACACTGTCTAGGACTCTATTGTAACTATCATCAACAACATTATCGAGCGTACTGCCGAGGCAGTGGTTGCTGAGACAAGCTATTTCGCTGCTTGCATCTGTGGTGTAGATAATCTGGCACTCTACTAGATCATCGCGTCATTTCAAATTCTAGAAAACATTGAGTTTGACTTGTTGGTCGTTAACCCTCATTGTCAACTCTCCTTTTTCCACATCTATAAGAGTGCGTCCAATGGCTAGAAAAGGTATCCCCAAGATTACCGGTGTATTATCATCTGCTTCACAATCAAGAACAAGAAAGTCAGCTAGAAAAATAATTTATCCACCATTACCAATATGTCCTCGATCTTTCCTTCAGGTTCCAAATATGATCTATCCGCTAATTGGAGCATCACGGTTGTAGGTTTTGTCCTTTCTTTTCCAAGCTTTTGTAAGACGGATTTAGGCATCAAATTTATTCTTGCTCCAAGGTCACATAAGGCCTTTCCTTTATAGTGATTTCCTATCGCACAAGGTATAGTAAAGCATCTAGGATCCTTTAATTTAGGAGGCATGCAATTATGAAGCATTGCCATGCATCCTTCGGTTGCAGCCACTGTTTCAAACTCACCAAGCCTTCTTCTTTTAGACACAATGTCTTTTAAAATTTTTTAAAAATTTGGCATAATTCGACATTTATTCAATTATTTCAACAAATGGCAAGTTAATGTGGACTTGCTTTAGGATGTCTAAGAATTTTTTAAATTGATAGTCCTGTTTATGACTTTTTAACCTTTTTGGGAAAGGTGGTGGTGGTTATATTTCTTCCAGTGTCTCATTAGTTTGAAATTTAATACCTGGTACCACTGGTTTTCCTACTGTCTCGACAGCTTGTCGAGGGACTACCGATTTCTCTACCGAGGTAGTGCCTTTTATTGGGATTTCTGTGGCATGATCTTTTGGTTCAACATCTAAGTCCTCTTTTTTTTATTCTTCTAGTTCTACTAGTGGGACTTTATCTGCTGAGTTTCTTAACATCTCCTTAAGTTGTAGGTCACTCCTAGTAGTAATTGTCTTACATTGCTCATGACCCATTCCCTTAGCAACTTCAGTATTGCTGGGTAATCCTCCTTGTGGTCTAGTATTCAGATTCTGAGCAATGCCCAACCTGAGTTTCCAGCGATTTAATTACTGCCTCTTGATTTTGCAACCTCTTCACAGTTCTTTTGATGAAGTTACTATTCTCTGTCATGTATGATTCTGTTTTCATCATGAAGGCCTTAAGAGAATTTTTTTAATGAACTTGTAGGCTGCTGCTGATGCATCTGCAGCTGCGACAATGATTGTTGTACCTGTTGCTGAGGCAGATGTTTTATTTGCATTGGTTGCTGAAAACTTGAAGGTTGAGTAGTTGGATTCAGAGTATTGTTAAGGTTACTCCATAAGAAGTTGGGATGTCTTTTCCATACCGGATTGTATCTATTGGACATCATGTTGTTCCGGTTGTAGTTTCCAATATAAAGGCTAGATTCCTGATTTTATATGCATTCAGAAGAACTATGGTTACCTCCACATAAATTACAGAAAGAATCTACTACCTTAACCTCATGGGTATTGTTTTGTATTTGCATGTTCTGAACCATGTTAGTAAGAGAGGCCAATTGTGCTGCCACTGAATTGGATGTTTCCAACTCATTCACTATAGCTTGGCTTCTTACTCCTCCTTGCCTAGATGTAGCGAATTGAAAGTCGTTCTTTGCGAGTTTGTTCAAAATTTTTATAGCTTCCTCCGGAGCTTTGTCAAGGAGTGTCCCATTGGTAGAGGCATCTGACATCATTCTAGTTGGGGCATTGGTTGCATTGTAGAACGTGGTCACTTGTGTCCACAATGGGAATCCATGCAAAGGATACTTGTACAGTAGCTCCTTATAGCGCTCCCATGCCTCATACATTGGTTCATCATCTGTATACCGAAAAGAAGTAATTTTATTACGTATATGATCATATAAATTAGTAGGATTAAAACATATAATGAAATCATGACATAATTCACTCCAAGATCCTATAGATCCTGCTGGAATGCTATTTAACTAGGTTTTTGCCCTATCCCTCAGTGAATAGGGAAACAATTTCAATCTCAACATATCTTCATGGACTCCTTGGATTTTGAAGGAATTATAGATCTCCATGAATGACTTGAGATGTTGCATGACATCTTTTGTCAAAGACTCACCAAACTGTCCAATAGTATTGAGCATATTGAACATGATATGTTTCAGTTCAAAGTGGGTTGCTTCGATTTCTAGTGTGACAACTCCTGGATTTAACCCATTCAAATCCTCTTCTAGGAAATCTTAGACAATGAGATACCGTGGTAGTGGTGGGTGCGAAAGGCCTCCATTACTAGCGGGTAAGTTTTGCTCAGCTGTGTTACCTGCCATAACTGCTTGGATTTGTCTTCTCAATCTTTGACGTGTGCCTTCAATCCCTGGTCATACACTAAAAAATCCCAAAGTAAAATAAAAATGAAAATAATTAAAAGCAAGAAAATAAAGAAAACAAAATTTAGTTGTCAATCCCCGGCAACGGCACCAAAAACTTGTTGTATGTAAAAATTGCACATTTAGTGCAAGTGTACACGTCGCAAGTAATAAAGTTATAAGTATTATCGTGTATCGTCTCCACAGGGATTGGTAGACTCAATATGCCTTCTTTTGTCTTCTTGCTCTGTAAAAGAGGTGAAATAAAGATGATGCGTGTAATAAAAGCACAATTAAGTGCAAGTGTACACGTCAAGTAATATAATGATAAGTATTTATCGAATATCGTTCTCCACAGGGACTGGTGTACTTAATATGCCTCCTTCTGTTTCCTTGCTTCTGAAGTTTAGTAAAATAAAGAAAACAAATAAAAATGTTTGTTTGAATAACTAAAGAATAAAAGCTTAAATAAAAGGTTGAGAACGAATAGAGAGAATGGGTAGGATCCAATTGTGAAATATAGTGGATTCGATTGATCTATTCTTGTTCAATACAATGGCACAACACTTGTCTCGGCAGCACTGCAGGTACTGCCTCGGCAGCTTTAATGTTTCCTACCGCGGAAATCTCTTACTCTTGGGTAGTTCAATCAAAGCTCGGCAAAGTGTCCTTAGATGTCCCCGCTTATCTCTAAGTCGAAGTACTGTTGATGACCAATACTTGATGATACCTCTCAGCGTGAATCAATGATAATCAACAACCAATCTCATACTTCTTTTAGCCGCTGAAACTCTTAACCTATCTCTAGGCCGAGTTAGTGTCTACAACACCGCACTTATCCCTTTCGTGAATCTAACTCTCTCGATATTAGATAAATAAATTACTTACAGACTTCTCTCTAGAGCTTGAATGCAAGAACAAAGAATGGTAATAGGATAAACAAACTTTGATATTCTTATTGTATTGAAACGAAGAAACAAAATACAATCCTCTCGGACTAATATTCTACAACCTTCATCTAACCCTAAGAAAACTTAGAATATATTCTAACGAATAACATAATTCTTAGGGTAAAGCTTTCTCTTCAAATCTCTCTCTGTATACATTGGATGACTCATGTATTTATAGTCTTGACCTAGGGTAACTTTTTCTAAGTAGAATATAACTTGGAGTAGGGAACAAGTAATAAAAATATAATATTTCCAAGTTTAATTGTATCTAGAAGACTATTCTCGCATGGACTTAGTCTTTTCACGTGCTAAACTGCTCCAATTCAAACGCTTTAAGTCCAGAAATTCTCAGCTCATTTTTCTCTTTCAATTGCCCAATATCAGTACTGGGACTTCTGCTGCCGCGGCATTGCTTTTGCCTTCGGTACTGCTGCTACCTCGGTAATGATTCTGCCTTCGATACTACTGCTTCCTCGGCAGGTATTTCCTGCAACTACAAAAATATGCCATAAAGCCTTATTTTCTCACAGATATCATATTTATATGTTGTGGTAGCAAAATATCAGTTATTGAACACTAAGTATATGTATCAGCTCGAATTAGTGGGTAATGAGTACATATTATTTAGAAAAAGAATAGTAAATAATAGCCTTTTTAGGCATTTATCAAAAGACACAGATGATTTGAGTTGGAGTAAACTAAATAATTTGAATAATAAAGAAAACTAAATAATGAGAAAATAAGCAGATTAAGAAAGTGGTCAGGATCCAGTTATGTTGTGTTACATGTCAAAAGTGTGCAAATTGTGCAAGTGAACACGTCGAAAGTAATAAAGTGATGAGTATTATTAGATATCGTCTCCACAGGGATTGGTATACTTAATATGCCTTCTTTTGTCTTCTTGCTCTGAAAAAGAGAAAAAGTAAAGAACACAAGTAATTTTGGGGTTGATTTAACTAAGTAAAGAAAACTAAATAATAAGAGAATAAACAAATAAAAAAAGTGGCCAGGATATAGTTGTGTTGTATAGTGGATTCAATTGACTTGTTTCTGTCCAATGCAATCACTCAATTGACAGGAACCTAATGTCATATTTCCAAAAATCAAAGTCTTTATCACCTAAGTTCATTAAAAGAATTCCTATAATCCAACAAGTCCCAAAAGTGTTTTTAAGATCAACTTTATAGCAAGCTTCTAAGTTTTCTTCCTTAAATATCCTAAAGTTAAGCCTCCTAAACAGGTCCTAATCATGGTGAGGAGAAAGATTTCTATAGCCTTAAAAGAATAAGCTAAGGCCATACTGATGAAGAGTAGTGCAAAAGTATGGACAACAATTCATGTAAGGTGGTGGAGATATAATTTTTTTTTGAAAAATCACTTAAATACTTCCTTTTCATTGCAAGGCCGCTGCAGTGAATTGTCTCGGCAGTGGATCTATACCCCCAAACTCGAACCAAGCGTTGTCCTCAATGCTTATATTAGGGGCACACAGTAGACAACAAAATACTAAGATAATGAACAAGTAGAGATATAAAAGCAACATAAAAAATTAAAGAGACTCCACAGAGCTGCTAGTAACAATCGGTTGTCGTGGTCTTGCTGTTATGAGCGGCTTCACCCTTGATCCTTGATTCCTATCCTAAAATAAACAACAAGAAGAAAATTAATAATAAAAGTCTAACTAAAAATAATCCTAAAGTGCAATAAAATAAAGATAAGTGATAGGCGTGGTATAAGCGCTATTTTGAGTGCAAGTGTACACGTCGTCAAGTAATAAAATGATAAGTATATCGTGTATCGTCTCCACAGGGATTGGTATACTTAATATGTCTTCCTTCGTTCCCTTGCTCCTGAGAATAAAATAAAAATACAAATAAGATGGTTTGTTTTATCTAACTAAATAATTAAATAACAAATCATAAAATAAAAAAGGGTTGAGAACGATTATAGAGAAAGTCGGTAGGATCCACTTGCGTCAATTAGTGGATTCAATTGATCTTCTTCTTATCCAATGCAGTCGCACAACACTGCTTCGATAGTACTGCAGATACTGCCTCGGCAATGCTGGTGCTCCTCTGCCGCGGTAATCTCTTGCTCGTGGGCAGAAGTATTAGAGTTCAGCAAAGTGTCCGTAAGTGACTCCGCTCATCTTTGAGTCAAAGTGTTATTGATGCTCAGTCCTTGACGATACCTCTCAGCGTAAACCAAAGATAACCACCAATCAATCCAACACTTCTTTTAGCTGTTGAAACTCTTAACCTACCCCTTAGTGCCTCCATAAGGGTAGGCCGAGTTAGTGTCGCCACACCGTACTTATCCCTTTCGTCAATCTACACCTCTCGATGCTAGATAAATAGATTACTTGCAAACTTCCCTCTCGGGCTTGGATACAAGAACAAAAACTGGCAATAGGATAAGCAAACTTTGATTTTATTACATAAGAATAAAACTACAAGAATCAATCTCATCTCACTAATATCGACAACCTTCACCTATCCCTAAGAAGTTTAGATCATGTTATCTTGTAAGTACAATTCTTAGGGAGAAAGGGTTTTCTCTACAAATCGGTTGTCCTAAACAATATGGTCGGCTAGGATATTTATAGTCTTAACCTAGGGAAAACCTTTCCGAAATAGACTTCAACTTGGAGTAGGGAATAAGTTTTCTTCAAGGATTCTAATATTTCCAAGTTTGCCGCCTTCTAGAAAGGTTTTCCCGCTTGGTCTTTGAATTGGGCTTTGAGCACGCTAGCCTGGTCCAATTAGTGCGTTGTATCTCCCAGAATATTCTCTATATTTTTATCTTTCAATGCACCTCCATTATTGGTGCTGCCACACTGGATTCTGCCGCGGCCATGATTCTACTTCGGCCTCAACACAGCTTTTTTGCCACTTCAGCATTGGATATTCCTGCATGTACAGAAATTGTAATAATATCTGCATTCTCTATAAATATTAACTTTGTATATGGTGATAACGAAATATCAAATATTTGAGCAAAGAGTTCATGATTCAGTCCAAGTTGATGTATAATAGGTGCATAAAGTACCATAAGAAGGGTTGTAAATAATTGCCTTTTAGGCACTCATCAAATACCCCCAAACTCGAACTATTGCTTGTCCTCAAGCAATGCAAAATATCAAATTGCTAAACCTTATTCCCCTTTGGTCTTACTTTTCCATCTATTCTCCCCACCATGGTCATGTCTATCTCTCCGTTTTAGCCACTAGTTTACCCAAGGACTTTTACTAAGAAACAAAGTATAGGGCTAGGTGAGTGTGTACGTTTAATGGACAAGGCTGATTCAAGACTTTCTTAGATAAACTCTAAGTTCAAGATAAATAGACTCTTGGATTAGCTATCTCCTTAAAACAACAAGTCTTGAGCCAATTTCGGGCACCTCAAGATATGTGTTTTCTATTTCCTTTTTTTTCTTATTTATTCTTTTTCTTGTTAACCACCCATTTAGCATACTAGAGCCAGTTTCGGGCACCGCTAGCATGAAGGAGAGAAAAACTAGATTCGGTGATAGGCACCTCTAGTTATTTTTCAAACAAGTTCTAAGTCTTTATCACCTAAGGGTATTAAAAGAACTCCTAAATCAAACAAGTCCAAAAAGTGTTTATTTTCTGTCTAACCCTAAAGCAAGCTTCTAAGTTTTATTCCATGAGTATCCTATGGTTATCCCTTCAAAACAGTACTTGGCCATGGTAAGGAGAAAATTTTTTATAGCCTTAAAGGAGTAAACTAAAGCAAAGCTGACATAAGGCAGTACAAGATTACAAACATAAATTCAAGAAAATAGAGAATTAAAAAAAAATTCAGTAAATTTACTCCCTTTTATGGTAATACTGCGACATTGGATAGCCTCGGCAGTGCTTCTGCACCTTCAATCTCCCCCAAACTCAAACCGAGCATTGTCCTCAAAGCTTAAATCACACAGCAGATAAAATTAACAAGTAAAGATAGTATAGGGAGAGTTTCTTGGAAAGATTCTGAGAAAAATAAGAGAGTTTTGAGATTGTAACGAATATAACAAGAGAGAGATTGAGTAAAAAATTCTAAAGAAACAAGAATGCAAGAGTGAATAGTTCAAGAGAAAGAAAGTGCTTATATAGGCCTTGGCTATGTAGCCGTTTGAACTATTAGCCGTTTGGTCTTTACTGCTGTTTGCATTTACTGTCGCGGCAAGAATCTCGGCAGACTAGCTGTTACCCTGTTCTGCCCGTTGGGACTACTGTGGCTCTGACACTATGTACTGCCACGACATCAGACTTCCTGTTGTTAACTACTTCTCTATTATTCCTGCTTTATTGTCCTAAAAATATAAACATCAAGAAACATTCAAATAATGAGAAGATAATTATTCCTAAATACCATAATTAAGAGAATTCATGAAAATACCAAATAAAATAAAAGAGAAAATTAATATAAAATAAGAATATAAAGAAAACTTATGGAGAGTTGTTTCCGATATTTCTTATAGTCCATTTGTACCCTCCATCGAGTGACAATTTTGCCCCAAAAGGATTGGGCCATAATGGATACGGATAGTCCCCTTTGTATTATCATGGTGGAGGTATCTTTCTTTCGTTTTCTCTTGTAATCCATGCATGTCTTCCATCTTGATATTGTTTCTGAAGGCAAAAATAAATTGTTAGAAAAATTATATCAACATCCAACCACTTAATTACCTCATTGTCATTAACTTCCATCGTAGTTGGATATAGCCTTCGTTGTTATGGCAATTGTTGTGATAGCCAATTGTCGTTGCAATCTTTTGCCAAAATTTGGTGTAAGTCAAGTGAAGAACCATCTTTCTTGAAGTCTTTAAGAATTAACCCACATTGTTTCTTATGCTTCTCATTAATCTCCATCAGCATAGACTTTGGCTTGGAACTAATATTTGATGAAGTTACCATAGAAATATCATCTTCCAAACAATCATATCCTATTTGTGATGGCTTCAAATCTTGTAACGTTGACTCCTTGAAATATACCTGCAATGGAAGAGATGAGTTTTTAAAGAATTCAAAATGTTCATTCAGTACCATCTTATTTTTCATTATCACGGCATTGCCATCATGTTGATCAAACATGTCTTCATGTAACTGCCCTGGCAGCTGTGAGTGAGAGTAATCCTCAGCTTCTATTTTATGCATCATTGTTGCCGTAACATCCTGGGAATCAGACTCCTCAAAATTTTCTAGAGCATTACTCTCATCGACCTCGTTGGGTGGTATCGTGACATTGCCCTATTCAGGCTTCTCTACTGCCGCGGTAGGACTCTCGGTAGACTCATCCACTGTTTGACAGTCCTTCTCATCAACATGTTCTGGACTCAGAGGTTCTGGAATTTCCTCTTTGTCCTCTAGTGTTGGGATTTCAGTATCCCCAAGGATTGATTGTTGGGTTATGTTATCCCTGGAATGTAATTGATTTTCTGAATCCCTTAAGGGTGTATCCAATCTAGATATATGTGCATCCATGAACCTTGATTGCTCTATCATAAATTCTTCAATTCTAGCCATTGATGCTTTCAATTTTTCCTCCAATGAATTTGGATACTCTTGAGAAAAATTATATTGTCATGTCATATCTGTAACATCAATAAAATTGTCATGATAAAAAAAATTTGAGTGTTTTGATCATACCATGAAGGGTTTTGTTGTCGGTTCCATCTATGGTCCTCTCTGTGGTCATAGGTTCCAGTATTGTATGGGCATTTGTTAACTAAATGATCATCTCCGCAATTGAAACAAAAATTTGCCCAGGCATAATCTTGTTGGGTTGCTCTTGGTTGGCATAGATAATCATCATTTAATCTAGGAAATTCTAGATTGGCTCGATTCATGTCTTCCAACATCAACTGCCGAATAGATTTCTTTCTTTCTTCTTGCATCTTGAGCCTTCAACTTGAAACACACCTATAATTTTTTTAAGAAAAAGAAAATATGTTAGTAAAAATAATAAAACAAAAACAAGAAAATTAAAGAAGACAAAATTTAGTTGCCAATCCCCGGCAACGGCGCAAAAAACTTGATAGGTATGGTATAAGTGTTATTTTGAGTGCAAGTGTACACGTCGTCAAGTAATAAAATGATAAGTATATCGTGTATCGTCTCCACAGGGATTGGTATACTTAATATGTCTTCCTTCATTCCCTTGCTCCTGAGAATAAAATAAAAACACAAATAAGATGGTTTATTTTATCTAACTAAATAATTAAATAACAAAACATAAAATAAAAAGGGTTGAGAACGATTATAGAGAAAGTGGGTAAGATCCAGTTGCGTCAATTAGTGGATTCAATTGATCTTCTTCTTATCCAATGCAATCGCACAACACTGCTTCGATAGTACTGCAGATACTGCCTCGGCAATGCTGGTGCTCTTCTACCGCGGCAATCTCTTGCTCGTGGGCAGAAGTATCAAAGTTTAGCAAAGTGTCCGTATGTGACTCCGCTCATCTCTAAGTCAAAGTGCTATTGATGCTCAGTCCTTGACGATACCTCTCGGCGTCAACCAAACATTACCACCAACCAATCCAATACTTCTTTTAGCTGCTGAAACTCTAAACCTACCCCTTAGTGCCTCCACAAGGGTATAGGCCGAGTTAGTGTCGCCACACCGTACTTATCTCTTTCGTGAATCTACACCTCTCGATGCTAGATAAATAGATTACTTGCAAACTTCCCTCTCGGGCTTGGATACAAGAACAAAGAATGGAAATAGGATAAGCAAACTTTGATTTTATTGCATAAGAATAAAAATACAAGAATCAATCTCCTCTCACTAATATCGCCAACCTTCACCTATCCCTAAGAAGTTTAAAACATGTTATCGTGTAAGTCCAATTCTTAGGGAGGAAGGGTTTTCTCTATAAATCGGCTCTCCTAAACAATGTGGTCGGCTAGGATATTTATAGTCTTAACCTAGGGCAAACCTTTCCTAAATAGACTTCAACTTGGAGTAGGGAACAAGTCTTCTTCAAGGATTCTGATATTTCCAAGTTTGCCGCCTTCTAGAAAGGTTTTCCCGCTTGGTCTTTGAATTGGGCTTTGAGCACGCTAGCCTGGTCCAATTGATGCGCTGTATCTCCCAGAATGTTCTCTATATTTTTATCTTTTAATGCGCCTCCATTGTTGGTGCTGCCACACTGGATTCTGCCGCGGCCATGCTTCTACCTCGGCCGCTACACTACTTTAATGTCGCTTCGGCTCTGGATATTCCTGTATGTACAGAAATTGTAATAATATTTGCATTCTCTATAAATATTAATTTTGTAAGTGATGATAACGAAATATTCAATATTTGAGCAAAGAGTTCATGATTCGGTTCAAGTGGGTGTAAAATGGATGCTTAAAGTACCATGAGAAGGTAGTAAATAACTGCCTTTTAGGCACTCATCACTGAGCTAGCTAGATGATTTTTCTAACTAAAAGTTCACCAACATTGAGTGATGATTTGAGCTGAACGATAAACCCCCTAGCTGAGTGAACTGATCCTTAGAGCCATAATACTCTCATTAATCCATAAGAGTGTTAGGACCTTATCTGAATCCTATATGGACTAAAATTTACCATTTTTCGTTTTGAGCTCATTCTGGATTTGTGAGCTGGAATGAAGCTAGTATCCACTTCATTGTGTTTCCAAGGAGTGTTTGTTACATTTTGGTGTTGATCGGAAGCTGGTAAGTGCTTCAAATAATGATTTTTTATTTTGAGCTCAAATGGTACATTTGAGCTAAAATGGAGTTGGTCAATAGTCCTTGAAGCTGTGTTTAATATAACCTACAAAGAAACAACTTAAACTAATAAGTATGATGTTACTAAACATGTATTGAATATTAATTATGCATAATATACGCTAGATAAAGTTGTAGTTCAATACTAATTATTAAGTTATCAATAAAAATATAAGAAAATAAACATTATAGGTTTATAATATGAGATAGCAAGTGAATGTAGCACATGAATTGAGTAAATAAAGAGGATTAAGTAGAACTCCCAGATCTGATTTGTGTGACTTTTTAATGAAGCCATTGGAATTTTAACCGAGTAAAATGATCTAAACTTGAGATTAAGTGGTTTAACCATATTTTAAAGTCCATAATTAATTACTTAAACTCTTTCAATTTGATTGAATCTCAATTTTGGTCATTTTGTTGGGTTTAAGGTATGTATATCTTAATAGGCTTTATAATTATCGCATTAAAATTTATACCGAACAAAATGCTCTAAAATTGAGATTAGGTGGTTTAATCATGTTCAAAAGCCCATAATTGATTGTTTGAACTCATTTAATTTGATTGAGTCGTATTTTGTGGTCGTTTTGTTGGCTTAAGCTTGCATGTCTAATTTGGTTTTTTTAGTGAACTCGATAGAATTTTTACCTAGTAAAATATTCTAAAATTGTGAATAAGTGGTTTAATCATATTCTAAACTCCATAATTAACTATCTGAACTCCTTCATTTTGATTGAATCTTAATTTGTAGTTGTTTTGTTTAGGTTTGAAGTCTGCATATCTGAACGAGCTTTATAATGATCGCATTAGAATTTAAACAGAGTAAAGTGCTATAAAATTTTGATTCAGTTGTATAATTTGGTTCCAAAGCCTATAATTAACTATTTGAACTCATAAAATTTTATTTAATCTTATTTTGTGGTCATATTGTTAGGTTTAAAGTGTACTTATCTAAATAAACTTTATAGTGAAAACATTGGAATTTAAACAAAGTAAAATGCTCTAAAATTGTAATTAAGTGGTTTAATTATATTCAAAACCCCATAATTAACTATTTAAACTCATAAATTTGATTGAATCTCTTTTCGTGGATGTTTTGTTGGGTTTAAATCGTACTTCTCTAATTGGGGTTTTTAGGGAACCCATTGGAATTTTAACCGTGTAAAATACTCTAAAATTGAGATTAACTTGTATAATTTAGTTTAAAAGCCTGTAATTAACTATTTGAACCCGTAAAATTTGATTGAGTGTCATTTTGCGGTAGTTTTGTTAGGTTTAAAGCGAGCATGTGTAAATGGGCTTTATAGTGATCACCTTGGAATTTAAACCGAGTAAAATACTCTAAAATTAAGATTAAATGGTTTAATGATGTTCAAATGCCCATAATTGCTATTTGAACTCATGAAATTTTATTGAATCTCATTTTGCGACAGTTTTGTTAGGTTTAAAGTGACTGATAAGTGCTCAACTCACTATCACTTTCTATACTTTTCATGGGCACTTATCATCAAATCTATACCTACTTGAACCAATGCATGTGCTTTATATGATATATTTAGGGATTATACCATTGAAGGCAATATTTGTAGAAAATGCGTACTTTACTGTATTTTGCTATCTATGCAGGAACAAGTACTATCGAGGCAGCAAAATGAGGCCGAGGCAGGACCTGATGCCGAGGCAGCAGAGGAGAAAAAGCAATATGGCAGACAAACTGAGGAAAAAAATGAGGAGAACGTTGTTGAACAAGAGGCCCAAGAATCGGAGCTGAACAACAAAAGAAAAGCCCAAGGACAAGGCCACGCGGGATTAAACCTTTTAGAAGATCAAACTTGAAAATATTTGCCCAATATACATAACTTATTCCCTACTCCAAGTTGTACTCTAATTAGAAAAGGTTTGCCCTAGGCCAAGCTTATATAAGGTATAGCCGTCCTAGGGGTTAGGAGGACATTAGATTCGGCCAACACACCTATACCGAGAGAGCTTTCACTTTAGGGACAATTCTTCCCATCATGTTCTAAAGTTCTCTTAGGGTTTGGTCAAGGTTGTTGAGTATTTGTAAAAGGATATTGTATTTTGTTTCTTGTTCCAAATGCAATAAATATCGAGGTTTACTTATTCTTTGGCATTCCTTGTTCTTACATTCAAGCTCGAGAGAGAAGTTTATGAGTAATCCATTTATCTAATATCGAGAGAGTTAGATTCACGAAAGTGATAAGTACAATGTTTCAATCGGGAAATACTAACTCGGCCTAGAGATAGGTTAAGAGTTTTAGCGGCTAAGAGAAGTGTGGGATTGGTTGGTGATTATAATTGATTCACGCCAAGAAGTATCATCAAGGACTGGTCATCAACAGTATTTCAACTTAGAGATAAGCGGAATCATTCAAGGACAGTTTGACGAACTTTGGTAAATCTGCCCAAGAGTAAGAGATTGCCACGGCAGAGAACATTGTCGCTGCCGAGACAGTATCTGCAGTACTGTCGAGGCAGTGCAGTGCAATTGCATTGGACAGAAACAGATCAATCGAATCCACGATACAACACAACTAGATCATACCCTATCTCTCTCTTATAATCAATTTCTCTTTATTTAATTAGTTTATGTAGTTTAATCAATATCCAACTTATTTGTGTTTTTACTTTTATAGAAGCAAGAAGACTGAAGGAAGTATATTAAGTACACCAATCTCTGAGGAGATGATAACTCAATAAAATACTTATCACTTTATTACTTGAAGTGTACACTTGCACTCCAATTGCACACTTTTTATACGCATTAAGTTTTTGGCGCCGTTGATGGGGATTGGTAACTAAATTTTATTTTCTTTATTCTCTTGCTTTTAGTTTTCGTTTTTCTTATTTCTATTTTTATTTTTATTTGATTTGATTTGATTTGGTCTTTGGTGTATGACCAGGGCCAACCCTAGCAATCCACTACACGAGATAGACCCAGAAACCGAAAGAACTTACCAAAGGCTAAGAAGACAGATCCAAGGAGCCATGGCAGTGAATCAAGGGAATCAGAACCTACCTGCAGGCAATGGAGGCCTTCAACAGCACCCACTACCGCAACCACTGTCGCGGCAGCTAACTGTCAGAGACTTTCTGGTAGAAGATTTGAATGGATTGAACCCTGGAGTGGTTACACCAGAGATAGAGGCAACCCACTTTGAACTTAAACCTGTGATGTTCAATATGCTAAATACTATTGGACAATATAGTGGGGCTGCAACAGAAGAAGCCAAGCAGCATCTCAAATCCTTCATGGAAGTATGCAACTCTTTCAAAATTCAAGGAGTCCATGAAGACATTTTGAGATTAAAACTTTTCCCCTATTCACTGAGTGATAGGGCCAAAACCTGGTTGAATAGCATTCTGGCAGGATCAATTGGATCTTGGAGTGAACTCTGCAGAGAATTTAATACACAATTTAACCCTATTAATTTATATGATCAAATTCGTAATGAAATAACTTCTTGTAGACAGGCTGATGACGAACCTATGTATGAGGCTTGGGAACGCTACAGAGAGTTACTGAACAGATGTCCGTTGCATGGATTTCCACTTTGGACGCAAGTAACCATATTCTATAATGTCACCAATGCCCCGAAAAGGATGATGTTGGATGCCTCGGCAAATGGCACACTCCTTGACAAAGCTCTGGAAGAAGCTATAGAAATTCTGAACAAACTCGTAAGGAACGATTTTCAATTTCCTACTTCTAGGCGAGAAGGATTAAGACGCCAAGCCACAATGAATAAACTAGAAACCAACAATTCAATGGCAGCACAGTTGGCATCTTTAACCAAGATGGTTCAGATCATGGAAGTACAGCAAAATACTCATGAGGTAAAAACGATGAATTCTTCTAAGTATATGTAAGACGAGGAAACTGGCTTTGATGTGGGTAACTACAATCTGAACAACAACATGATATCAAATATATATAATCCCGCATGAAGAAGGCTCCCAAACTTTTCATGGAGCAATCCTAACAATACCTTGAACCCCCAAAACCAGACCTCAAGTTACTAAAATTCACTGCTGTAGCAGCACGTGCAACAGTCATTGTTGTAGCAGCAGATGCATCAGCAACAACAGCCTATGAACTCACTGGAGAGTACTCTCAAGGCCTTTATTATGAAAATTGAATCATATATGAATGAGAACAACAGTTCCATGAGAAAGACTGATGACTTCATGAATAGAACAGAGATGAGGCTGTAAAACCAGGAAGCTGCTATAAAATCACTGGAAACCCAAGTTGGTTAGTTTGCTCAAAGACAAAATACTAGATCACAGGGAAGACTACCTAGCAATACTGAAGTTGCTAAGGGAATGGGCCATGAACAATGCAAAGCAATCACAACAAGAAGTGGACTATAACTTAAGGAAACAATGGGCAAGTCAACAACCAAAGTTTCACCAGTAATACAGGAGGATACAGACAAGGAGGACTTGGATGCTGAACAGACTAAACATGAGGACAATGCCCCAACAGAGAGCTCGATATCACCTGCACTTCCTACCGAGACAATGATACAAACAGTGGTTCCAAGTATTAAATTCGAAACTAATGAGACCCTAGAAGAGATGAGACCACCACCACCTTTCCCACAAAGGTTGAAAAAACAGAAACAGGACCACCAATTTAAGAATTTCCTTGATATCCTAAAGCAAGTCCACATCAACTTGCCATTTGTTGAGGCAATTGAACAGATGCCCAACTATGCTAAATTCTTGAAACACGTTGTGTCTAAGAGAAAGAAGCTAGGTGAGTTTGAGACAGTGGCAACAACTGAAGGATGTATGACAATGATGCACAATCGTATGCCACTCAAACTGAAGGATCCTGGATGCTTTACCATACCTTGTGCGGTTGGTAACAACTATGAAGGAAATGCACTATGTAACCTAGGAGAAAGCATCAATCTCATGCCCAAATCAGTTTTTCAAAAGCTTGGAATAGGAAGGGCAAAACCTACAACAATGCTACTCCAACTTGCAGATATATCCTATGTGCATCCTGAAGGAAAGATTAAGGACATATTGGTAAGGGTTGACAAGTTTATTTTATCTGCCGACTTCCTTGTCCTTGACTGTGAAGTCGATGATAATACACCGATCATCCTAGGGAGACCTTTCCTTACTACTGGACGAACCTTAATTGATGTGGAGAATGGAGAGTTAACTATAAGGGTCAATGACCATCAAGCTAAACTCAATGCATTTCACAATTTGGAAAAATTTTCATGGTCTAGAGGAGTGCAAAGCCCTCCAGACAACAGATGTAGATACTAAACTGTCCTGCCTAGGCAGTACGCTCGGCAGATTATTTGGTAAGAGAATTAAGGCCAAAATGGGGGCAGAAAATACAGAGGGAACTAGCCAACACCTGTAGAAGAATCTAGGCCAGCAAAAGATGAGCCAATTGGGAGATGCATTTACATGCACTCCACCAGTAACATAATCTCTTCCCTTCTACTTTATTTACTATATTAGGATTAGTTTTAATCTAGGACTTATATGTTTTAAGTATTTTTCTTTAGTAATATTTTTTTAGCAATATTTTTTTCTTTTATTAATATGTTAAATTTTCTTTTTAGGATAACAAACTCAAGAATAAAAGAGAATTAGTTCAGAGAAGAAATTCTATCGAGGCAGTAAACAGTGTCAGAAGTCGCAGTAGTCCCAACGGGCAATAAATTCAAAACGGCTACAAAACGGCTAGTGGCTAAAACAGTCACACTACCGAGGCTTATATAAGGAGCATCCTTCTTTTGAACTATTCACTCTTGCATTCTTGAATTCTTAGCATTCTACTCAATCTTGCTCTCACAAATCTTCTTGAAATTTTTAGAATACTTCACCAAAACTCTCAATCTTAATAAATCATCAATGGCAGCATACAACATATTTACCCCCGTCACTGTTGCAGAAAGATTCAATAGATCCTTTGTTGCTCGGCAGTTATGGGAAGAACAAGGATTTCAACAATCTAAGGAAGAAAATCTCGGCATTGAGCACTATCTGTTCAACAAGATTGAGCATCAAAAATGGCAACTCTTCTGCCTACAACCTGATCAGGCTAATGCAACCATAGTGCGCGAATTTTTATGTACTTGGGCCAAGGAAGGACAATCTCTTGGTCCAATGCTGAGGTAGACATGTCCGCTTTGATGCTGAAACAATCAATGAGTTCTACGGCCTAGCACCAAAACGAGATAGGCATGCGGAATTCATAGACGACATTACCAAACAGGACTATGAGCTGATTAAAGATGACCTTTGTTACAACAACACTCCAAAGGAAATCGGTGCCCATAGAGGTTTTGTGACAAGGCAAAGCCTCAAACCCGAAGCCAAATTATGGTGCACATTCGTCAAAAGACACCTCATCCCTACCTCCCATAACAGCACAGTGGACCGTAAAAGATTGGTGTTGATCTAGTCAATCATAAACAAGAGGAGCATCAATGTTGGAGAGATCATTCTATGCTAAATTCATGATTATGGTAAGAAGGAACGTGAACCTTTATATTTCCCATGTTTAATATTTGGTTTGTTTATTGTTGTAGGAGTACCAGTAGAAGACACGGATGAATAAATACCAACGAGGCAAGGATGGACGAGAGCATTCTGCCACAGAGTGATGCAGATCACGCAAGCAGAACCTATCCAGGCAACACTACAGTAGTTCATTACTGACTTCACTACCGGCACTTAATACACAGTAGAGATGCCTGGTATTGCCGAAGCCCCTGCCGCAACAGACCCATACCAAGAAATTCTTCAGAGGATGGAAGCCATGGACCTTCGCCAACAACGATATATGGAATACCAGAGAGACTTCAACAACACCCTTGCCCAAATGGTGATGCAGAACTTCACCAACCAAGGAGCATAATTTTTAGAATACCCTATAAACATATTTGTAACGGCAGCGCCTTACACAGAGACCACTCCAACTCCAGGGCCGAGACCATTTTTCACTTCCAGACCGCAACAGCAGTTCCACGCAACTGGCCCATCTAGAGCAGCAAACGCTGTCGGGGCATCTTCAGCAAGCAGAAGACCTTCAAAGTGAAGGACAGTATTCGACACTCACCCAAGATCCCCAATACCAATGGGTAGCCTTTTCAAGGGAAATCGATAAATACGTCTACCATGGTTTATCCGATGCCGAGCCTAGTATCCAGCCTACCGGGGCAGATCTAGAGAACAAAGGCGGCAAAAAGATCATGGACACAGAATATGAAGGAGGAGAAGAAGTCAATGCCCCAATAAAATGGGCAACACCTACGAGAGTTCAGCCGCCGAGAAGAACAAAGCCATCACCATCACCAAGGGCACAACCATCAACAGCAAGACCAAGGAGACAAATTATGGAAGAGAGTTCTTCCGAATCATCATAATTTTTTTCTTTCTTGTTTCCTATATAAACTGTTTTTTTTACCTGCTTATATTTTTTGCCTACTGCCTGCCTCTAAATTAAGCATTGGAGACAATGCTTGGTTTGAGTTTCGGAGTGTAGAGCTACTACCGAGGCACTCTACTGTCGCGGCCTTGCCATGAAAAGGAAGTTTTTAGTGATAAATTTTTATTATGTCCACCACTTAATTAAAATTGTTGTCATACTTTTGCACTTCTCTTCATCAATTTTGTCTTAGTTTATTCTTGAAGGCAATAGAATTCTTTCTCCTTACCATAGTTAGGATCTGTTTTAAAGACTTAATTCTAGGATACTTAAGGAGAAAAACTTAGAACCTTACTATAAGTTTGAACTTTAAAAACACGTTTGGGACTTGTTTGACTATAGGAATTCTTTTAATGAACTTAGGTGTTAAAGACTTAGATCTTTGGAAAAGTGACTAGAGGTGCTTATGACCGGCTCTAAGAAAAACTCTTCTTCATGCTAGAGGTTCCCGAAATTGGCTCTAGTATGTATAAAAGAATAACAAAAGAAATAAGGATTTAAGAAATAGAAAACACAATACTTGAGGTGCCCGAAATTGGCTCAAAGAATTGTTGTTATAAGAAGAGTACACTAAATCCAAGTCTATTGGTCTTGAACTTATAGTTTATCTAAGAAGGCCTTTATTCAAACTTGTCAATAAAAACGCGCACACACACTAGCCTTATAGTTTGTCTTCTAAGTACATCCTTAGGAAACCGAAAGGTTAAGTCTAAAGAATAGACATAGTTATGGTGGGAAAAATAGATGGAAACATAAGACCAAGAGAGAATAGAGTTTGACAAATTGATGGTTTGCATTGCTTGAGAACAAGCAATAGTTCGAGTTTGGGGGGTGATAAATTGTATCCCCCTTAGCCCGGCCTAGATAGAACCAACACTAATGGGTTACACGGGGAATATCAAACCAAACCCGCGAAGATCCGATTCGATAAAAAATCCTAAAATCGTTATATTTTTTTCTTCTAGATGCATAATTGTATTCCTATATGTCAAGGTCTCATACAAGATATTAACGGAAATAGTCCGATCATAAACAAACATCCGATTAAACACTTAAGTAAGTTAAGGACTAAAACGTAAAACTTTTAAATTCTAATAAAAAAATAGAAATTCTTTTCATCAAAGTTCAATTAAACACACAATTATCCTTCACGGTAAATTTCAAGTCAAACGGATCATTCTAACATCATCAATTGCATGTTTCTCCAATTTAGGGACCAAAATGTAAATCTTTCAAATTATAAGGACTTCTTACAAATTAAGTTAACCATCTTCAAATTAAATTAACTTTATGCATCCATATAAAATTTCAGCTCAAAATAACATTTGTAGATACCCCAATTACACAAAGAAAGATATTCGGGACTAAAATGCAATTTCTAGCAACTATCAATTTTTAGCAGCCAAAGGTTTGGAAACCTTCTAGAAGGTTTCAAAACTTTTTGGGAAAGGTTTCGAAACTTCCCTGGAAAGTTTCAAAACTTTTCGTGTCCAGTAGCTTTCTAGAATTGAAATTGCCCACAAGGTTTCAAAACTTCCAGAAGGTTTCGAAACTATTTGACAAAGGTTTCAGAACTTTCACCCAAAGGTTTCGAAACTTTGGGTCTGGAACCAAAAGTTTTGTTACACTAAGTGAACACTAACAATTCAATACCCAACCGATAATCACCTCCAACTATGTGCATAATTCCTAAGCATAATTAGCAACTTGTAACACATGACTTACAACGTCACGGACATCAATCAAACTATAGGCATGCTTCCTAGAAGATGATTTAAAATATAACAATCATACAAGTTCATGCTTCAACAATCCAACAATTCCATAATCCTACAATTAACAATCAAGCAACAAAGGTCTTATTACAACATTAACTAAAGTCTAAGTACACACTCCTCACATAGGTTGGGTTACACATTGCCATGCCCCAATTTATTTTCCAAAAACATACCAAATTGTAGTAATCTTTCCCCTTGGTTTCCTTGCTCCGAATGTAGTCCCGAGTGCCTTTATTTTTCTACAAAGATGAAAAGAGAGCCTAAGTAAACATGCTTAGTGAGGAAGCTCTACACAAGATCATCAATGCATCTTTTTATAACCATAATGAAACCATTATTTGCAATGCATCACTAAATCATGCATGTTAACATCTCATGTTCATGTTCATTAAACCATATGCATCCTTGAGTTTACATAACCTTATCAAAATAATTTATAAATGATGCACAATGTTCTTCTCAAATTCATGTATGTATATTGGCATTCTAGTGACCACTTAACGTGAACCTTGAGTTCACCAAATACACGGATCCATTGTTAGAGACCATTGTCTCGTCATAACACGAAGTCACCATTGACATGACACCAAGTCACCATTGACATGATTCGAAGTCAACATTGACATGACACGAAGTCACCATTATAGCACTACCACGCACGATCGGACACATAGTCACCCTTGTTATGTGTAGGCGGCTCTACCACGCACGATTGGACACAAAGTCACCCTTGTTACGTGTAGGCAATTTTCTATATTCTCAACTTTGTTTATAGTGCACTTAAGACAATCCTAATGACATGTCATTCGTATTCGAATCTAAAGTTAGTGTCACTAAGCCAATATCATAATCAAATGTGCATGATAACTTGCTGCTCATAATGCATGCATAATATGTTCAACAAATGAACCAAAAGTCATGCCCAAAGGCACCATCATAAAAAAGGCAATTAACCATATTGTATTCCAAATCATTTCTCATAATTTTCCATAATCATGGATGCTAAGTAAGCTATGCATTTCAGCAACTATTTCTCATGTATGCACTATTTCAAATCATGCTCATGCATTTCAATAAATCTCATTGCATTACCAACATAATGCCTTTATCGAATGTAGTCGAAACTCATATTGATTTATCAAAAACATTTACTTTACTTACTCTTGAACTATGGAAAGTTTTCAGACTCTTCCATAGTCTGCAAAACAGAACCGTACCAATACGATTCGCTTTAAGTTCGAAAAACACTCATCAACAAGCGAAACGAGCTTTCGCCGCTATCCAATGATCGTGCCAACGCACCAGCACTCAAGCGCCTTCTTTTACCTCTTCTACAACATTAAAAAAAGAGCATTCTTACATCATAACATCCTCAAACCAACAGCCATATCCGATCACCATAAAACTACCGAAAACTTAGCCGAAAAGACTGTAAACTAAGTCGAAACGCATCCAAACAACATCAGCCCAAAACCTAATGAATCTAACATCTAATCCACTTCAATTATGAACCAAAAACACATCCAAAACATCCTTATATCTCCAGTAATATTAAAGCACCTAAAACAGCCCCTAAAACAACTGAAAAACACCTTACAACAACACCGATTGCATTATTCCGGGATTAAGTTAATGTGCTATCAAATGAAGACTCAATCAATCATTTAATTAACATAAAAATATAATTTAATCTATCTAATTTCAGCATTGAGTAAGATCCAAAAAGATTTCACAAAAACATTCACAAAATCACTAGATCTAACATTGAAAATATAGAATTAAGTTTTTATTGAAAGATTAGCAAGCTAATACTTGGGAATTTCAATAAAGAACCTTAGAAAAGAATTAAAAATCCAGAAAATTACCTTTAAGATCTATTCACCAAAAAGATGCAATTTCCCCTTCTTGATTCTTTGCAATTTGATGTTGATTTGATAAATTGATGGTTAGGTTTTGTAAAGGATGGAAAGATGATTAAAATGATGATGTAATCTTTGCGGAAAAAGATGCAAAAATCAGCAAGGAATTGAAGAGAAAAGATGAAGGAAAATGGAGAGAAAATGAGAGAAAAAAATAGTTTTGAGAGAAAATAATTTATCATCTTTAATTAAAGTAATTAAAAAGCATTTTGGTGAATAAATCATTATTAAAAATTAAAATGGGTTTATGGCCCTCTAAGGATTCTAAGTTTAGCTTGCTTTTCAATTTAGTCACTAAAATCACAATTTTTCGAAAATTACAAAATAAGTCCTCCAATTTTTCCAAAAATTACAAATTGGTCATTTATGCATAATTAAGCATAATTAAAAATCAATATAAAATTCAAATTACTTTCTTTTAATCTTGAAACATATTTTTAATATTTTTAAACCATATTCCAAAATTATTATTTTTCCTAATTAAAAATATTCTTATTTTATTTTCCCCGGAATAATGAACCGGAGAACCCGATTCAACCAGAATCGAATTCTCCTAACTAAAGCCTAACTAATAACCCCCAAAACGGGATGTTACATAAATGCTTAACTCACTATCACTTTCTACACTTTTTATGGGCACTTATCATCAAATCTAGACATACTTGGACCAATGCATGTACTTTATATAATATATTTAGGGATTATACCATTGAAGACAATATATATAGAAAAGGTGTACTTTGCTGCATTTTCCTATCTATGAAGGAACAAGTACTACCGAAGTAGTAGAATGAGGCCGAGGCAGGACCTGATGTCGAGGCAGTAGAGGAGAAAAAGCAATATGGCAGGCAAACTGAGGAGAAAAATGAGAACGTTGTTGAACATAAGGCCCAAGAATCGGATCTGAACAACACAAGAAAAGCCCAAGGACAAGGACACACGGGATTAAACCTTCTAGAAGATCAAACTTGGAAATATTTCCCTATGTACATAACTTCTTCCCTACTCCAAGTTGTACTTTAATTAGGAAAGGTTTGCCCTAGGCCAATCCTATATAAGGCAAAACCGTCCTACGGGTTAGGAGGACATTAGATTCGGCCAACACACCTATACCGAGTGAGCTTTCACTTTAGGGACATTAGATTCAGCATCATGTTCTAAATTTCACTTTAGGGAATATCAAACCAAACCCATAAAGGTCCGATTTGATAAACAATCCTAAAACTGTTATATTTTTTTTCTAGATGCATAATTGTATTCCTACATGTCAAGGTCTCATACAAGGCATTAACAGAAGCGATTCGATCATAAACAAACATCCGATTAAACACTTAAGTAGATTAAGGACTAAACTGTAAAAATTTTAAATTCTAATAACAAAGTAGAAATTCTTTTCATCAAAGTTCAATTAAACATACAAGTATCCCTCACGGAGAATTTTAAGTCAAACGGAGCATTCTAACTTCATCAATTGCATGTTTCTCCAATTTAGGGACCAAAATGTAAATCTTTCAAACTATAAGGACTTCCTCCAAATTGAGTTAGCCATATTGAAATTAAATCAACTTTATGCATCAATGTGAAATTTCAGCTCAAAATAACATTTGTAGATACCCTAATTGAACAAAGAAAGATATTCGGGACTAAAATGCAATTTTCAGCAACTATCAATTTCTAGTAGCCAAAGGTTTCGAAACCTTTCATAAAGGTTTTGAAACTTTATGTAAAAGGTTTCGGAACCTCACTGAAGGTTTCAAAACTTTTCGCATCCAATAACTTTCCAGAATCGAATTTGCCCACAAGGTTTCGAAACCTTCCTGAAGGTTTCGAAACTATTTGGCAAAGGTTTTGAAACCTTCCCTAAGGTTTCAAAACTTTAGGTCTGGAACCTAAAAATTTCATCACACTAAGTGAACATCATCGACTCAAACACAACCGTCAATCACTACCATCTATATGCATAAGTCCTAGGCATAATTAACAACATATAACACATGATTATTAACGTCAAGAATATCAAGCAAACTATAGGCATGCTACCTAGAACATGATTAAAATCATAACGATCAGGGAAGTACATGCTTCAACAATGCAAACAATTTCATAGTCCATCAATTAACAATCATGCAACATAGGTCTTATTTCAACATAAAGTAAAGTCAAAGTTCACACTCCCAACATAGGTCGGGTTTACACATTGCCAAGCCCCAACTTATTTGTCAAAACATACCGAATTTGAATTAACTTTTCCCCTTGGTTTCTTGCTCCGAATGTAGTCCTGAGTGCCTTTATTTTTTTCTGCAAGGATGAAAAGAGAGCCTAAGCAAACATGCTTAGTGAAGAAGCTCTACACAAGTTCATCAATGCATCTATTTAAAACCATAATGAAACCATAGTTTGCAATGCATCATTAAAAACATGCATGCTTAACATTTCACGTCCATATCTATAATATCAAATCACTTTCTTGAGTATGTTCAACATTATCAATACATTTCATGAATGATGCACAATGTTCTCTTTTAATCCATATATGCATATTGGCTTCTAGTGATCACTTATTGTGAAACTTAAGTTCACCAAATACATGGATCCATTGTTAGAGATCATTAGTCTCGTCATGACACGAAGTCACCATTATAGCACTACCACGCACGATTGGACACATAGTCACCCTTGTTACGTGTAAGCGGCTCTACCACGCACGATTGGACACAAAGTCACCCTTGTTACGTGTAGGCAATATTCTTTATTGTCAATAATGTTTAGAGTGCACTTAAGACAATCCTAATGACATGTCATTAGTATTCGAATCTAAAGTTAGTGTCACTAAGCCAATATCATAATCAAATGTGCATGATAATTTGTTGCTCCTAATGCATGTATAATATGTTCACAAATGAACCAAATGTCATGCCCAACGGCACCATCAATTTCACGGAAAATAACTACATAATATTCCAATTCATTTTCAGCTCATAATGCATCCATAATATGCTCAATAAATGAACCAAATGTCATGCCCAATGACACCTTTAATTTGAAGGTAAATAACCACATATAATCCAAATTCATTTTTTCCATGTTTTCCAAAACCATGTATGTCTTTTTAAACCATGCATTCTCAGTAATTATCTCATGCATGCATCATTTAATATCATACTTATGCATTTCCAAAAATCTCATTGCATTACTAACATCAATGCCTTTACCGAATGTAGCCGAAACATATGTTAATATAACAAAAACATTTACTTTACTTAATCTTGAACTATGGAAAGTTTTCACACTCTTCCATAGTCCCCAAAACAGAATCGTACCAATGTGATTCGCTTTAAGTCCAAAAAACACTCACCGACAAGCAAAAGCAGCCTTCGCCGATGCTCCGATGGCAACGCCAATGCACCGCCACTTATGCACCTTCTTGCACTACCTCTACATCATTAAAAACATAGCATATTCACATCATAACATGCTCAAACCAACAGCCACATCAAACCTCCACAAAACAACCGAAAACTTAGCCGAAAAGACCGAAAACTAAGCCGAAACGCATCCGAACAACATCAACCAAAAACCTAATGAATCTAACATCTAATCCACTTCAATTATGAACCAAAAACACATCTAAATCATCTTTATACCTCCAGAAACATTAGAACACCTAAAACAGCCCCTAAAACAACCGAAAAATCACCTTAAAACAATACCGGTTGCATTATTCTGAATTAAATTAATGTGTCATCAATTGAAGACTCAATTAATCATTTAATTGACATAATAAAACAATTAAATCCATCTAATTATAGCATTGGATGAGATCTAAAAAGATTTCATAAAAATATTCATAAAATCATTAGATCTAGCATTGAAAACATAAAATCAAGTTTCATTTAAAGATTAGCAAGCTAATACTTGAGAATTTCAATAAAGAACCTTAGAAAAAGATTTAAAATTCAGCAAATTACCTTTGAAATCTATCCACCAAAAAGATGAGAATTTATCTTCTTGATTTCTTGTAAATTGTTGTTGTTTTAGTAAAATTGATGATTAAGCTTTGTAAAGAATAGAAAGATGATTAAAATAAAGTAATTCTTGTTGAAAAAGGTGGAAAACTCAGCAAGGAATTGAAAGAAATAGATGAAGAAAAATGAAGAGAAAAAGATAAGAGAAAATAAGTGGTTAAGTGAGAAAATGAAATTATCATCTTTTAATAAACTAATTAAAATCATTTTGGTGAATAAATCATCATTTTAAAATTAAATTGGGTTTATGGCCCTCTAAGGATTCTAAGTATAGCTTGCTTTCCAATTTAGTCACTAAAAATAATAATTTTAGAAAATTACAAATTAAATCCTTCATTGTTTTCCAAAAATTACAATTTGGTCACCAATGCATACTTAGGCATAATTAAAAATCAATTTAAAGTTCAAATTACATTCTTTTAATTTTGAAACAAATTTTTAATATTTTTAAACCATATTCCAAAATTATTATTTTTCTAATTAAAAATATTTTTATTTTATATTTCCCCGGAATAACGAACCGAAGATGTAACCCCCTTAGCCCGGCCTAGACGAAACCGACACTAACGGGTTACACGGGGAATATCAAACCAAACCCGCGAAGGTTCGATTCGATAAACAACCCTAAAGCCGTTATTTTTTTATTTTATCTTACCTAGATGCACGATTATTCTCCTATGTGTAATTAACTCAAGTAAGACAGAGACAGATGCAGTTAAACCATTAAAAGCAAATCAATTAAACGCATACATGATTAGGGACCAAAATGTAAAGTACTAGTTGCATCACTATATCCACAAACAATCCATCGGATAACAATTAAGCAAGCTTAAAAACATTCATCACACAATTCAGATCAAATGAGGTATCTTAGTTTATCAATTTTATGTTCTAGCATTCATGAGCTTAATTGCAAAGTATGTAACATTAGGTATTTCATCCATCTTATGTCATACGATGAGTATTCGGGTTGAAACATGAATCATGGTGTCACAACATCTCCTAAACTACTCATGGATCCATTATTATTACTTACTAATTTTAATCACACGTTTCATGCATTTAAAACTCTGGAACTGCCCTTTCTAGGCCAGGTGTTTCGAAACAACCCTTGGGGTGTTTCGGAACACATGTGCCCAAGGAACCCATGGTTCGAACTATGGTCACCTGTTTCGAAATAGGCCATAAGGTGTTTCGGAACAGCCACATGCAATAGCATTTGGTACCAAACTCTGATTCGATACAAATGCTCAAATAGGCATAGGGGTATCGATACTGCAACAGGGTGTTTCGATACCCCCTGTATTCTAGACTGTGTGAGACGTATAAGCTCATCTAAACCAATCCAAACATAATCATTAATAACCCGATGCTATATTCAACATTCCTAAGCATCACCATCAACATAACCACACCTCAAAACATCAGTAAAGATCAAAAAGAAACCTATAGACATGCTTCCTAAGGAATGAATAGTCACATAACTAACATACTAAGTCATGCTTCAACAATTCAAATAAATCCAAAGTTCAACAATTAACAATCAAACAATAATGGTCTTTTTACAACCTGAAACAAAGCCTAAATGCTCACTCCTCTCATAGATTGTGTTACACATTGCCTTGCCCAATTTATTTGCCAAAACATACCAAATTTAAAGTGATCTTCCCCTCGGTTTCTTTGCCTCGAACGATGCCCAAAGTGCCTTTATTTTTCTGCAAGGATGAAAAGAGAGCTTAAGCAAACATGCTTAGTGAGGAAGCTCTACACTAATCATCAATGCATCCATTTTAAATAATGAAGAAAATATAATTTGAAACACATTATTAAATCATGCATGTTAACATCTCATGCCCATAATCTTGAAATCGTATGCATCCTTGAATTCACATAACCTTTACAAAACAATTTATAAATGATGTACAATCTTAATCTCAAATTCATGTATGTATATTGGCATTCTAGTGACCACTTAATGTGAACCTTGGGTTCACCGAATACACGGATCCTTTTTCTCAACATGCATCGATCGGACACTTAGTCACCCTTGTATACATGTTATCCCCCACTACGCACGGTTGGACACAAAGTCACCCTTGTTTACGTATGGGTCAACTATATGTACGGTAGGACACAAAGTCACCCTTGTCTACATATAGACAAGCTCTACACGCACGATCGGACACAAAGTCACCCTTGTTTACGTATAGGCGGCACTACCACGCACGGTTGTACACAAAGTCACCCTTTTTTACGTTTAGGCAATATTAATATTCTCTTTATTTTATAGTGCACTCAATCCTAATGACATGTCATTCGTATTCGAATCTAAAATTAGTGTCACTAAGACAATATCATAATCAAATGTACATGATAACTTGCTGCTCATAATGCATGCATAAAATGTTCAACAAATAAACCAAAGTCATGCCCAAAGGCACCATCACGTATAAGGCAATTAACCACATTGTATTCCAAATCATTTCTCATAATTTTCCATAATCATGGATGCTAAATAAGCTATGCATTTCAGCAAGTAATTCTCATGTATGCATCATTTCAAATCATGCTCATGCATTTGCATAAATCTCATTGCATCACCAACATAATGCCTTTATAAAATGTAGTCGAAACACATATCGGTTTAACAAAACAAATACTTTACTTAATCTTGAACCATGGAAGGTTTTCACACTCTTCCCTAGTCCCCAAAAACAGAACGTACCAAACGCGATTCGCTTTTAAATCCGAAACCACTCACCAACAAGCGAAACGAGCTTTCGCCGCTATCCGATGATCGTACCAACGCACCAGCAATCAAGCTTCTTCTTGTACCTCTTCTACAACATTAAAAACAGAGCATTCTCACATCATAACATGCTCAAACCAACAGCCAAATCCGATCACCATAAAACTACCAAAAACTTAGCCGAAAAGATCGAAAACTAAGCCGAAACACATCCGAACAACATCAGCCCAAAACCTAATGAATCTAACATCTAATCCACCTCAATTATGATCCAAAAACACATCCAAACCATCCTTATACCTCCAGCAACATTTAAGCATCTAAAACAGCCCATAAAACAACCGAAAAGCACCTTAGAACTACACTGATTGCATTATTCCGGGATTAAATTAATGTGATATCAAATCAAGACTCAATTAATCATTAAATCAACATAAAAACATGATTGAATTCATCTAATTTCCAGAATTAAATGAGATCCAAAAAGATTTCACAAAAACATTAGATCTAACATTAAAAACATAGAATCAAGTTTTTATTCAAAGATTAGCAAGTTAATACTTGGGAATTTCAATAAAGAACCTTAGAAAAGAATAAAAATCCAGAAAATTACCTTCAAAATCTATTCACCAAAAATATGTATTTTTCCCCTTCTTGATTCCTTGCAATTTGATGTAGATTTGATGAAATTGATGCATAGGTTTTGTAAAGGATGGAAAGATGATGCAAGTGATGTAATCTTTGTGGAAAAAGATGCAAAAATCAGCAAGGAATTGAAGAGAAAAGATGAAGAGAAAGTGGAGAGAAAATGAGAGAAAAAGATGAGAAAAGTGGTTTTGAGAGAAAATGATTAAAAATCCAATTAAAGTAATTAAAAATATATTTTGGTGAATAAATCATCATTAAAAAATTAGAAATGGGTTTATGGCCCTCTAAGGATTCTAAGTTTAGCTTGCTTTTCAATTTAGTCACTAAAAACACATAATTGCCGAAAATTACAAAATAAGTCCCCTAAATTTTCTAAAAATTATAAATTGGTCATTTATGCATAATTAAAAAATTATTATAAAAATCTTAATTATTTTCTTTTAATTTTGAAACATATTTTTAAATATTTTAAACCACCTTCCAAATTATTATTTTTCTTAATTAAAAAATATCCTTATTTTATTTTTCCTGGAATTAATAAACCGGAGAACCCGATTCGTCCCGAATCGAATTCCCCTAACTAAGCCTAAACTAATAACCCCCAAAACGGGATGTTACAACTCTCCCCCTCTTAAGAAAATTTTGTCCTCGAAATTTACCTGATGTAAACAAGTGAGGAAACTGCTCCTCCATGCTTTTCCTTGTCTCCCAAGTTGCTTCTTCAACACCTCGGTGTTTCCAAAGCACTTTAACCAAATCTATGGTCTTCCCTCGAAGAACCTTTGTATCCACATCCAAAATCCTTACCGATTCTTCCTCATAACTCATATCCTCTCTTAACTCGATCTCCTCAACCGGTACAACATGAGAAGGATCCGATCTATATCTACGAAGCATTGACACGTGAAAAACATCATGCATCTTACTCAACTCCTCCGGCAACCTCAACCTATAAGCAACAGGACCAACACGCTCCAACACCTAATATGGTCCAATAAAACGAGGACTCAACTTCCCCTTACGTCCAAACCTCATCACCTTCTTCCATGGAGAAACCTTAACACTTTGTCCCCAACATCATACTCTATCTCCCTACGTTTCAAATCGACATAGGATTTCTGTCTATCCGAAGCTTCCTTAAGTTTAGTACATATCAACTTAATTTTCTCATCTGTATCCTTCAACACTTGAGGCAAAGAAACATACTTCTGTCCAACTTCCTTCCAACATAGAGGTGTACGACACTTACGCCAATACAATGCCTCAAATGGTGCCATCTGTATACTCGTCTGAAAACTATTATTATAAGCAAACTCTACCAAAGGCAATTGCTTCTCCCAAGAACCTTGAAACTCGATAACACAACACCTCAACATATCCTCCAAAGTCTGAATAACACGCTTAGACTGTCCATCCGTCTGTGGATGATAAGCCATACTAAAACTAAGCCTTGTACTCAAAGCTGTCTGCAAACTCCTCCAAAACTTGGATGTAAACCGCGGATCTCTATCTGATATGATCGACTTAGGCACCCCATACAACCTTACCACCTCAGAAACATACAAATCCGCCAACTTATCCATGGAGTACGTCGTATGCACGGAAAGAAAATGTACACACTTCGTAAACCTATCAACAATCACCCATATAGAATCCTTTTGGGACGATGTTAAAGGCAACCCCGTCACAAAATCCATGGTAATTCTCTCCCACTTCCACTCCGGAACTTGAACCAGTTGTAACAAACCTGCAGGAAACTGATGTTCAGTTTTCACCCGCTGACACACCATACAACGAGAAACAAACTCCGTCACATCTCTCTTTAAACCAACCCAAAAATACACACTTTTGAGATCTCTATACATCTTCACACTACCCGGATGCATAGCAAACGGACTAGTATGAGCCTCCACCAAGATAGCTTGCCTCAACTCCTGATCATCCGGCACCACAATCCGACCTCTAAAACACAACACCTCATCATCATCAAAATGATACTCGGTCGGTCTACCCTCAGCAATATCCTCCACAAAAGGTACCAAAGACTCATCCTCTAACTGTTTCACCTTGATCACCTCAACCAAAACCGGTTTTACTTGCAACTCCGCCACTAAACCACCCTCCTTAGAGATACTCAGTCTAGCAAACATTGCTCTCAACTCCACCGCCGCCTTACGGCTCAAAGCATCGGCCACTACATTGGCTTTCCCCGGATGATACTCAATAGATAAATCATAATCCTTAAGCAACTCCATCCATCTTCGTTGCCTAAGATTCAAATCCTTTTGTGACATGAGATACTTCAAACTCTTATGATCCGTATATATAGTACACTTCTCTCCATACAAATGATGTCTCCAATTCTTCAAGGCAAAAACCACCACCGCTAACTCCAAATCATGTGTCGGATAATTCTTTTCATGCACCCTCAACTGTTTAGAAGCATAAGCTACAACTTTCCCCTCTTGCATCAAAACACACCCGAGACCAACATATGATGCATCACTATAAACCACAAAATCCTTACCGGATTTGGGTTGTACCAGCACCGGTGCACTAGTCAACACTTCTTTCAACTTCTCAAAACTCTTTTGTTAACTTTCCTTCCACTCAAACGGAACTTTCTTTTGCAGCAACTTGGTCATAGGAGCAGCAATGCTCGAAAAACCCTCAACGAACCTACGATAATACCCAGCCAAACCTAAGAAACTCCGGACCTCCGACACCGATCTCGGTTGCTTCCAACCCACAACAGCCTCTATCTTCTTTGGATCAACACTAATACCCTTTTTCGACACCACATGGCCAAGAAACACCACCTCTTTTAACCAAAACTCACACTTACTTAGCTTAGCATCCAACTGGTTCTCTTTCAACGTTTGCAACACCAACCGCAAATGCTGATCATGATCTTCCTCGGTACGTGAATACACCAGGATATCATCTATGAACACCACTACAAACTGATCCAAGTACTCATGAAACACCCGGTTCATCATATCCATAAAAGCAGCAGGGGCATTCGTCAAACCAAACGGCATCACCAAAAACTCATAATGACCATACCTTGTCCGAAAAGCCGTTTTCAACACATCCTCCTCTTTCACTTTCAATTGGTAGTACCCCGACCTCAAATCAATCTTCGAGAACACACTTGCTCCTCGAAACTGATCAAACAAATCATCAATCCTCGGCAAAGGATACTTATTCTTCACAGTCAACTTATTCAATTGCCGATAATTAATGCACATCCTCATTGTGCCATCTTTCTTCTTCACAAACAACACCGGTGCACCCCAAGGTGAAACACTCGGTCGTATAAAACCACGGTCAAGCAACTCTTGCAACTACATCTTTAACTCCTTTAACTCCTTAGGTGTCATACGATAAGGAGCAATGGACACCGGATTAGTACCAGCATAAAGCTCGATACTAAACTCCACCTCACGATCAGGAGGTAATCCTAGTAACTCCTCAGGAAAAACTTCCGGAAAGTCACATACCGTTCGAACGTCCTGCACCCTAACCTCTCTTATCCCTGGGTTCATCACATATGCTAGATATGCTACACCTCCACGTTGCATCAACCTTTCCGCTTGTAAAGCCGAAACTACATTAGATAAGAATCTGGTATACTCACTCTTAACTACAATCTCGCCACCATCTAACAACCTCAAAGTAACACGTTTCTTTTCAAAATCCACCACAGCTCTATGCTCCGTCAACCAATCAACCCCCAAGATAAGGTCAAAACCATGAAACGGCAACTCCATCAAGTCAACCTCAAAGACATGCCCTTGCACCTCTAACGGACATCTCCTATACAACCTTTTTACGGTCACCGTCTCACCCAAAGAACTAGTAACCACAACTCCCACATCTAGAACATCAACAGGGGTATCCAACATATATGCATGCTCACTCAAAACATAAGAATGCGTAGATCCCGAATCTATCAAAGAAAACAACGGTACATTCCATAAAGAAAAAGTACCTGCAACCACATCTGTAGCATTACGGGTCCCACGCTGAGCATAAACTCTACGGCCATCTCCCTGTCTCTAAAAAGGACCTCTACCTCCACCGTGTCCTCTGCCAGGTACCACGGCAACCTTAGCTCGGTTACCAGCCTCATCAGCAAACCTCGGACAACCTCTCCTCCTGTGATCCTTAGATCGACAACCCATACAGGCACCAGTGGCCCACCAACACTCTCCCGGATGGCATCGAGAACACAAGTTACAAACTGCTGCATCACCACCACCTCTACCATACTGCTGAGAACGACCACCGTGTCCAAAATCACCTCAGCGTCGATCAGCTCTATATCGGTTATCCCGAAACCTCTTACCCTTACCACCTTGGGTACTAGCCTCAGCAGGCCTCTTCCCGACATCGGAAGACTTCCTAGCCTCTCTAAGGATTCCTCAACATCCTTAGCCCGATTAACGAGCACATCAAACTCAGTGTACTCCGCAGCTAACAAGTAAGTCTTGATCTCTAGATCCAAACCATATCGGAATCTATCACATCTCTTATGCTCCGTAGGAACCAACTCAGGAGCATAGTAATTCAACTTGATAAACTGTATCTCATAGTCAGCCACACTCCTAGCGCCCTGCACCAGGGACATAAACTCCCTCTTCTATGCATCCTCGTACTGCGGACCCAAGAACTTCCGCACAAAGGCGTTCCTGAAGTACTCTCAAGTCAGGTTAGCAACTGCTACCCCTGCTCTCGTGGTAGTCCACCATCTATAAGCATCCCCCTAAAGCAGAGAGACCACACATCCCATCCTAAGGGCATCCTGACAGTCCATCTGATCCAAAATCCTCTCAGTACTAGCCAGCCACTCCTCAGTTGTACTCGGGTCAGACCCACGGAACTCAACACCTCCCAAGCTACACAAACGCTCAAGTGGTAGCCCTGGAGTAACAATAACGGTAGGTGCGGGAGCCGGTACTTGCACCCCAGCCATAGCTGCCTGAAATGCACCCGTCATAGCCTGTATGAACGGGGCAAAGTCTCCGAACTGGCCTCCCACTGGAACCGGAGGCATACCAGCGGGTGGCACGCCAACTGGTGGAGGAGGTAGAAGCGGTTCCTCCCTCACATTAGCCTCTCCCTCGACCTGACCATCGGTGATCAAGCTCGCGGTAGCACGTGTCTCACGTCTCGGAGGCATATCCAAACACTTCAAACATGCAGTTTAAAAACATAATATCAAAACATCATAAACTTACATTCGGGCAAGATCCAAAGGAAACCGAAGAACATCTAAAAACTTGTTTGCATTAGCAATGTGTAACTGACCACCTCTTTTACTCATAATCATTCTAGATGCACTCACAATCTATACGTATACCCACAACAAAGCATGTCACATTCAATCTAACATCCTAACATACCAACGCAAAACATAGCAAACCAATACATACTTGACAAACCAACTACACACTCAACAAACCAACAACGCATTTTATTTAACCTGGCTCTGATACCACCAAATGTAACCCCCTTAGCCCGGCCTAGACGAAACCGACACTAACGGGTTACACGGGGAATATCAAACCAAACCCGCGAAGGTTCGATTCGATAAACAACCCTAAAGCCGTTATTTTTTTATTTTATCTTACCTAGATGCACGATTATTCTCCTATGTGTAATTAACTCAAGTAAGACAGAGACGGATGCAGTTAAACCATTAAAAGCAAATCAATTAAACGCATACATGATTAGGGACCAAAATGTAAAGTACTAGTTGCATCACTATATCCACAAACAATCCATCGGATAACAATTAAGCAAGCTTAAAAACATTCATCACACAATTCAGATCAAATGAGGTATCTTAGTTTATCAATTTTATGTTCTAGCATTCATGAGCTTAATTGCAAAGTATGTAACATTAGGTATTTCATCCATCTTATGTCATACGATGAGTATTCGGGTTGAAACATGAATCATGGTGTCACAACATCTCCTAAACTACTCATGGATCCATTATTATTACTTACTAATTTTAATCACACGTTTCATGCATTTAAAACTCTGGAACTGCCCTTTCTAGGCCAGGTGTTTCGGAACACATGTGCCCAAGGAACCCATGGTTCGAACTATGGTCACCTGTTTCGAAATAGGCCATAAGGTGTTTCGGAACAGCCACGTGCAATAGCATTTGGTACCAAACTCTGATTCGATACAAATGCTCAAATAGGCATAGGGGTATCGATACTGCAACAGGGTGTTTCGATACCCCCTGTATTCTAGACTGTGTGAGACGTATAAGCTCATCTAAACCAATCCAAACATAATCATTAATAACCCGATGCTATATTCAACATTCCTAAGCATCACCATCAACATAACCACACCTCAAAACATCAGTAAAGATCAAAAAGAAACCTATAGACATGCTTCCTAAGGAATGAATAGTCACATAACTAACATACTAAGTCATGCTTCAACAATTCAAATAAATCCAAAGTTCAACAATTAACAATCAAACAATAATGGTCTTTTTACAACCTGAAACAAAGCCTAAATGCTCACTCCTCTCATAGATTGTGTTACACATTGCCTTGCCCAATTTATTTGCCAAAATATACCAAATTTAAAGTGATCTTCCCCTCGGTTTCCTTGCCTCGAACGATGCCCAAAGTGTCTTTATTTTTCTGCAAGGATGAAAAGAGAGCTTAAGCAAACATGCTTAGTGAGGAAGCTCTACACTAATCATCAATACATCCATTTTATATCATGAAGAAAATATAATTTGAAACACATTATTAAATCATGCATGTTAACATCTCATGCCCATAATCTTGAAATCGTATGCATCCTTGAATTCACATAACCTTTACAAAACAATTTATAAATGATGTACAATCTTAATCTCAAATTCATGTATGTATATTGGCATTCTAGTGACCACTTAATGTGAACCTTGGGTTCACCGAATACACGGATCCTTTTTCTCAACATGCATCGATCGGACACTTAGTCACCCTTGTATACATGTTATCCCCCACTACGCACGGTTGGACACAAAGTCACCCTTGTTTACGTATGGGTCAACTATATGCACGGTCGGACACAAAGTCACCCTTGTCTACATATAAGCAAGCTCTACACGCACGGTCAGACACAAAGTCACCCTTGTTTATGTATAGGCGGCACTACCACGCACGGTTGGACACAAAGTCACCCTTGTTTACGTGTAGGCAATATCAATATTCTCTTTATTTTATAGTGCACTCAATCCTATTGACATGTCATTCGTATTCGAATCTAAAATTAGTGTCACTAAGACAATATCATAATCAAATGTACATGATAACTTGCTGCTCATAATGCATGCATAAAATGTTCAACAAATGAACCAAAGTCATGCCCAAAGGCACCATCAAGTATAAGGCAATTAACCACAATGTATTCCAAATCATTTCTCATAATTTTCCATAATCATGGATGCTAAATAAGCTATGTATTTCAGCAAGTAATTCTCATGTATGCATCATTTCAAATCATGCTCATGTATTTGCATAAATCTCATTGCATCACCAACATAATGCCTTTATAAAATGTAGCCGAAACACATATCGGTTTAACAAAACAAATACTTTACTTAATCTTGAACCATGGAAGGTTTTCACACTCTTCCCTAGTCCCCAAAAATAGAACGTACCAAACGCGATTCGCTTTTAAATCCGAAACCACTCACCAACAAGCGAAACGAGCTTTTGCCGCTATCCGATGATCGCACCAACGCACCAGCAATCAAGCTTCTTCTTGTACCTCTTCTACAATATTAAAAACAGAGCATTCTCACATCATAACATGCTAAAACCAACAGCCAAATCCGATCACCATAAAACTACCGAAAACTTAGCCGAAAAGACCAAAAACTAAGCCGAAACGCATCCGAACAACATTAGCCCAAAACCTAATGAATCTAACATCTAATCCACCTCAATTATGAACCAAAAACACATCCAAACCATCCTTATACCTCCAGAAATATTTAAGCATCTAAAACAGCCCATAAAACAACCGAAAAACACCTTAGAACTACACTGATTGCATTATTCCGGGATTAAATTAATGTGATATCAAATCAAGACTCAATTAATCATTAAATCAACATAAAAATATGATTGAATTCATCTAATTTCCAGCATTAAATGAGATCCAAAAAGATTTCACAAAAACATTAGATCTAACATTAAAAATATAGAATCAAGTTTTTATTCAAAGATTAGCAAGCTAATACTTGGGAATTTCAATAAAGAACCTTAGAAAAGAATTAAAATCCAGAAAATTACCTTCAAGATCTATTCACCAAAAAGATATAATTTCCTCTTCTTGATTCCTTGCAATTTGATGTTAATTTGATAAAATTGATGCTTAGGTTTTGTAAAGGATGGAAAGATGATGAAAATGATGTAATCTTTGTGGAAAAAGATGCAAAAATCAGCAAGGAATTGAAGAGAAAAGATGAAGAGAAAGTAGAGAGAAAATGAGAGAAAAAGATGAGAGAAATGGGAAAAAAAGTAGTTTTGAGAGAAAATGATTAAAAATCTCTAATTAAAAATAATTAAAATACATTTTGGTGAATAAATCATTATTAAAAATTAGAAATGGGTTTATGGCCCTCTAAGGATTCTAAGTTTAGCTTGCTTTTCAATTTAGTCACTAAAACATCAATTTTCCGAAAATTATAAAATAGGTCCTCCAATTTTTCCAAAAATTACAAATTGGTCACTTATGCATAATTAAGCATAATTAAAAATCATTATAAAATCCAAATTATTATTTTCCTTCATTAAAAATATTCTTATTTTATCTTTCCCGGAATAATGAACCGGAGAACCCGATTCGACCCGAATCGAATCCTCCTAACCAAGCCTAAACTAATAACCCTAAAAACGGGATGTTACAACTCTCCCCCTTTTAAGAAAATTTCATCCTCGAAATTTACCTCAAGTAAACAAGTGAGGAAACTGCTCCTCCATACTTTTCCTTGTCTCCCAAGTTGCCTCTTCGACACCTCGGTGTTTCCAAAGCACTTTAACCAAATCTATGGTCCTTCCTCGAAGAACTTTTGTATCCACATCCAAAATCCTCACCGGTTCTTCCTCATAACTCATATCCTCCCTTAACTCAAACTCCTCAACTAGAACAACATGAGAAGGATCTGAACTATACTTACGAAGCATTGATACATGAAAAACATCATGCATCTTAGTCAACCCCTCCGGTAACCCCAACCTATAAGCAACAGGACCAACAATCTCCAACACCTCATATGGTCCAATAAAACGAGGACTCAACTTCCCCTTTCGTCCAAACCTCACCACCTTCTTCCATGGAGAAACCTTAAGAAACACTTTGTCCCCAACATCATACTCTATCTCCCTACGCTTCAAATCGGCATAGGACCTCTGCCTATCCGAAGCTTCCTTAAGTTTAATACATATCAACTTAACTTTCTCATCCGTATTCTACAACACTTGAGGCAAAGAAATATACTTCTGTCCAACTTCTTTCTAACACAAAGGTGTACGACACTTATGCCCATATAACGCCTCAAACGGTGTCATCTGTATACTTGTCTGAAAACTATTATTATAAGCAAACTCTACCAACGGCAATTGCTTCTCCCAAGAACCTTGAAACTCGACGACACAACATCTCAAAATATTCTCTAAAGTCTGAATAACACGCTCAGACTGTCCATCCATCTGTGGATGATAAGCCGTACTAAAGCTAAGCCTCGTACCCAAAGTTGTCTGCAAACTCCTCCAAAACTTGGATGTAAACCGCGGATCTCTATCCGATATGATCGATTTAGGCACACCATGCAATCTCACCACCTCAGAAACATACAACTCTACCAACTTATCCATAGATCACGTTGTATGCACGGCAAGAGAATGTGCACACTTTGAAAACCTATCAACAATAACCCATATAGAATCCTTTTTGGACGGTGTTAAAGGCAACCTCGTCACAAAATCCATGGTAATTCTCTCCCATTTCCAGTCCGGAACTTGAACCGGCTTTAACAAACCTGCAGGGAACTGATGTTCAGCTTTCACTCGCTGACACACCATACAACGAGATACAAACTCCGTCACATCCTTCTTTAAACCAACCCAAAAGTACACACCTTTGAGATCTCTATACATCTTCACACTACCTGAATGCATAGCAAACGGACTAGTATGAGCTTCCACCAAGATAACTTGCCCCAACTCCAGATCATCCGCCACTACAATCCGACCTTTAAAACACAACACCTCATCATCATCAAAACGATACTCGGTCGGTCTACCCTTAACCATATCCTCCACAAAAGATACCAACGTCTCATCCTCTAACTGTTTCATCTTATCATCACAACCAAAATAGGTTTTACTTACAACTCCACCACTCAACCACCTTCCTTTGAAATACTCAACTTAGCAAAATATCACTCTCAACTCAACTGTCGTCTTACGGCTCAAAGATTCAGCCATCACCTTAGCTTTCCCGGGATGGTAAGCAACAGACAACCCACACTTACCCTCTTCGGACAACCAAAAAATTCATTCCTCACACCAAAGCAACAATGCACAACCTACCACACTATCTCAACCTCTATAGAAAACATAACTCAAAAGAAAACCCCATATAGTTGATAGCCAACTCTTGATAACCGCAAACGGTTTCCATACCATCACCATCGAACTAACCTTACTTTTGACATCCTCCCACATACCAGGTAACCAACTAAGCCTTTCACCAACCTCCACTCCACACAACAAACTTCAGACTAACTTGCACAAAACTGTCAACATTGTCTTAAGCAAACTCCACCAACAACAACAACTTCATTATGAGTCATATTAACCATATCACAACGTCACAACATATCATCCATTTACCTATGAATGATAAAACCCAACATCCAAACAGCAACCTATGTCGGTCCTAAAAACTTTCAAATCATACTATGTTATAGATACACCACTCACACATCTTTCCAATGGGACTTAGAAACCCAAGAAAACCGTACTCAAACAAACGATTGATCCAACAACCCTTATAAGAACCTCCATACCATCAATAGAACTTACTACCAAACTTATGATGATTCTTTCTGACTTCATTCTTGGTACCTTTACTACTAATAATAACCCAAAGAAAATTGATACTCACTTACTTTATCAGCATGACAACATTTACATATGATTCAAACATAATTCAAACAAGCTTAGTCGTAAATACATGTTTTTCCCCAAGTCCTACCACAACACTCACCACCAAACCCATGGAAAAAGATTACCATAAGCCTTACTCAAGATACCATTCCATCTCGACACTTTCCGTAACAACCATGCGGTTAACATAACACAAAAAGATTCTCAACACCAAAACTAAACCTTGCCAAGAACATATCCTTCACTAGACCCTCAATAATCACTTTGCAATGACTTGTCCCCGATCAACTTTACCAAGGTTGAATTTCGCTCAAAGATCCACCATTTAACTAGGTCTTCCTAAAGGTTAACCGAACATCTTCCCTTGTAACTCCACAATAACCCAGGCTTATCCCACATATCAAACTCCCATTGCAAGCGTCCTTATGTAAGCCAAGTCATCCCCAGTAGCTAACATTCTACAAAACATATCATACAAGAACTTACCAACTTTGTGTCAAACTCAACATTATACTCATCACAACGACAATATTTCCAACTTAAGGTTTAGCAACCACAACCAACTCAACACCATGGTTCAAACTTTAAAATCTACATATCATTAAGTGCCTTGACACTTAACCTAAAACTCCTTCCCATTATCAACTCATCGACAAACCAACTCTTACATTAACTATACCACAACAAAATCCGAACTTGTAAAACTATTCCTTTCATTAGCTCCAACATCTCTTATTTTATAACCTTACCAAAGCGGTAACCATATTGATGAAACATCCACAAACACGAACCCACCGAACACAAAACCTCAAAACACTTTTCGATAAAAGTAAACTCACAAGACTGAACAATCGATACAAACCATAAATTGTCTAGCGATCCACATTACACCACTTCAGACATCATCAAAAACTAACTTTACCCGAAGTTTATTCAACTTAACATCCTGTAAACACAACATGTACACTCTCCTCCTTTATAGTAGAACCAAACCTCTCAAGGTCACAACAATCTATGATTCAAACCCCCGATTTCACAACTCCCATACCAAAATATATCTCATATTTTACTTCCATCCTAACCATACTAGATCGGTTTAAAGCGTGCATATATAAATGAGATTTTTATTGAACACATTGGAATTTAAACCAAGTAAGATACTCTAAAATTTAGATTAAGTGGTTTAATCATATTCCAAGCCCATAATTAACTATTTGAATTCTTTAAAATTGATTGAATCTCATTTTGTAGTCGTTTGGTTGGGAATAAATCATGCATGTTTAATTGGGGGTTTTAGTAAACTCGTTAGAATTTTAACCGAGTAAAATTCTCTAAAATTTAGATTAACTTGTATAATTTGGTTCAAAGTGTGCATATCTGAATGGGCTTTATAGTGATCGCATTGTAATTTAAATTGAGTAAAATGCTCTAAAATTGAGATTAAGTGGTTTAATCATGTTGAAAAGCCCATAATTAACTATTTGAACTCATGAATTTTGATTGAATCTTGTTTTGTTATCGTTTTGTTGGGTTTAATTCGTGCATGTCTAATTGGTCTTTTTACTGAATCCGTTAGAATTTAAACCGAGTAAAATACTTTAAAATTGAGATTAACTTGTATAATTTGGTTCAAAAGCTCGTAATTAGCAATTTGATCTCATGAAATTTGATTAAAACTCATTTTGCGGTTGTTTTGTTAGGTTTAAAGTTTCCATATCTGAATGGGTTTTATAGTGACCGCATTAAAATTTAAAAAGAGTAAAATGGTCTAAAATTGAGGTTAAGTGGTTTAATCATATTCTTTAGTGAAGCCCTTGAAATTTTAACTGAGTAAAATGCTCTAAAATTGACATTAAGTTGTCTGATTTGGTTCAATGGCCCATAATTAACTATTTGATCTTATGAAATTTTATTTATTCTCATTTTACGGCCATTTTTTAGGTTTAAAGTATAAATATCTAAATGAGCTTTATAGTGAACACATTAGAATTTAAATCTAGTAAAATACTCTAAAATTGAGATTAAGTTTTGAGTGAACTGATACATGTACGAGAAGGTTAAATTACTTATCTTTGATAAGAAGTTAAAGTTTTTCAATGCAAGCAACAAGATCTAAAAAATCCATGCATAGGAGGTGCAAAGTGATGCATTATAGATAAGAAACTGAACTTGTTTTACTAACCTGAGGCATCATCCAACTTTTGATATTGTTTACTGCCTCTGCAGAATTCCTTTTATAAACTATTTCTTTTTTATTCTTGGTTTTATTATCCTAAAAAGAAAATTTAACATATTAAAAAGAAAAATATTACTTAAAAAATACTAAAAATTAAATAAACACATAAATCTTAAATTAAAACTAATCCTAATATAATAAATAAAGTAGAAGGGAAGAGATTATGTTACTGGTGGAGTGCATGTAAATGCATCTCCCAATTTGCTCATCTCTTGCTGGCCTAGATTTTCCTTCAAGTGCTAGCCAGTCCCTTCTATATTTTCTACCTCCACTTTAGCCTTAATTCTCTTACCAAATAATCTGTTGAGCGTGCTGCCTAGGTAGGATATTTTGGTATCTGCATCTGTTGTCTGGAGGACTTTGCACTCTTTTGGACCATCAAATTTTTCTAATTTGTGGAATGCATTGAGTTTAACGTGCTGGCCATTGACCCTCATTGTCAACTCTCTATTTTCCATATCTATTAAGGTTCGTCCAGTAGCAAGGAAAGATCTTCCTAGGATGATTGGTGCATTATCATCGGCTTCACAGTTAAGGGAAAGGAAGTCAACAGGAAAAATAAACTTGTCAACCCTTACCAATATATCCTCTATCTTTCCTTCAGGATGCACATAAGATCTATCCGCAAGTTGGAGCAGCACTGTTGTAGCTTTGTCCTTCCTATTCCAAGCTTTTGAAAAACTGATTTGGGCATGAGATTAATGCTTACTCCTAAATCACATAGTGTTTTTCCTTCATAATTGTTACCAATCGCACAAGGTATGGTAAAGCATCTAGGATCCTTCAGTTTGGATGACATGCGATTGTGCAGCATTGCCATGCACTCTTCAGTTGCTGTCATTATCTCAAACTCACCTAGCTTCTTTCTCTTGGACACAATGTCTATCAAGAATTTAGTATAGTTGGGTATTTGTTCAATTGCCTCAACAAATGGCAAGTTGATGTGGACTTGCTTTAGAATATCTAGGAACTTCTTAAACTGGTAATCCTGTTTCTATTTTTTCAGCCTTTGTGGGAAAGGTGGTGGTGGTCTCATCTCGTCTAGGGTCTCATTGGTTTGGAATTTAATGCCTGGAACCACTGTGTGTCTCATTGTCTCGGTAGGTAGTGCAGATGCTGTCGAGCTCTCTGTTGGGGAATTGTTCTCCTCTTCAGTTTGTTCAGCATCCAAGTCTTCCTTGTTTGTGTCCTCCTGTGTTGCTGGTGGAACTTTGGTTGCTGACTTGCCCATTGTTTCCTTAAGTTGTAGGTCACTTCTTGTTGTGATTGCCTTGCATTGTTCATGGTCCATTCCCTTAGCAACTTCAGTATTGCTAGGTAGCCCCCCCTGTGGTCTAGTATTTTGTTTTTGATCAAACTGACCAACTTGGGTTTCCAGTGATTTTATAGCAGCTTCTTGCTTTTGTAGCCTCATCTTTGTTCTATTCATGAAGTCATCAGTCCTCTTCATGAAACTGTTGTTCTCAGCCATATATGATTCATTTTTTATTATAAAGGCCTTGAGAGTATTTTCTAACGAGTTCATAGGCTGCTGCTGATGATGCATCTATTGTTGTGGTAGTGAATATTGTACATGTTGTTGTGGCAGTGAATTTTGGTAACTTGAGGTCTGGTTGGTGGGGTTCAAGGCATTGTTAGGATTGCTCCATGAAAAGTTTGGGTGCCTTTTCCATGTCGGATTGTACGTATTTGAAATCATGTTGTTGTTCCGGTTATAGTTACCCACGTAGAAACTAGATTCCTCGTCTTGTATATACTCAGAAGAATTTATTGCTTTTACCTCATGAGTATTTTGTTGTACTTGCATATTATGAACCATTTTGGTTAAAGATGCCAACTGTGTTGCCACTAAATTGTTGGTTTCTAGTTCATTCACTGTGGCTTGGCGCCTTAATCCTCCTCGCCTAGAAGTAGGAAATTGGAAATCGTTCCTTGCGAGCTTGTTCAGAATTTCTATAGCTTCTTTCGGAGCCTTGTCAAGGAGTGTGCCATTTGCTGAGGTATCCAACGTCATCCTTGTCGGGTATTGGTGGCATTATAGAATATGGTTACTTGCGTCCAAAGTAGAAAATCCATGTAGTGGACATCTGTTCAGTAACTCTCAGTAGCGTTCTCAAGCCTCGTACATAGGTTCGTCAACAGCCTGTGTAAAAGAAGTAATCTCAATACGGATTCGATCATATAAATTTGTAGGGTTAAATTGCATAATAAATTCTAGGCAGAGTTCACTCCAAGATCTAATTGATCCTACCGGAATGCTATTCAATCAGGTCTTGGCCCTATCCCTCAGTGAATAGGGTAAAATTTCAATCTCAAAATGTCTGCATGGACTCCTTGGATTTTGAAAGAGTTGCATACTTCCATGAAGGATTTGAGATGCTGCCTAGCATGGACTGTTGCAGCCCCACTAAATTGTCCAATAGTATTAAGTATATTGAACATCACAGGTTTAAGTTCAAAGTGGGTTGCCTCTAACTCTGATGTAACAACTCCATGATTCAATCCATTTAGATCTTCAACCAGAAAATCTCTGACAGTTAGCTGTCGCGGTAGTGGGTGCTCTGGATGTCCTCCATTGCTTGCAGGTAGGTTCTGATTCCATTGATTCATAGCTATGGCTCCTTGGATTTGTCTCCTTAGCCCTTGGTAGGTCCTTTTGATTTCTGGGTCTATCTCATACAGTGGATTGCTAGGGTTGGCCCTGATCATACACCAAAAATCAACTAAAAATAAAAATACGAAAAACTAAAATAATAGCAAGGAAACAAAGAAAATAAAATTTAGTTGCCAATCCTAGGCAACGATGCCAAAAAAAACTTGATGCGTGCTAAATATGCGCAATTGGAGTGCAAGTGTACACGTCGTCAAGTAATAAAGTGATAAGCATTATCGAGTATTGTCTCCACAGGGATTGGTGTACTTAATATGCAACCTTTACTCTTCTCGCTCTGTAATAAAATAAAAGAAACAAATTATTATAACTAAGAAAACTAATTAAAGCAATAAAGATAAATGATCAGGAAATCAAGGATGAAAAAAGTGGGACAGGATCTAGTTGTATTGTATCGTGGATTCAATTGACTTGTTTCTGTCCAATACAATCTCACCCCACTGCCTCGGCAGTACTGCAGATTACTGCCTTGACAGTGGTAGTGTTCTCTGCTACGGCAATCCCTTGCTCTTGGGCAGATTTACAAAAGTTCGGTAAAGTGTCCTAGAATGGCTCCGCTTATCCCTAAGTCAAAACATTGTTGATGGTCAGTCCTTGATGATACCTCCTGACGTTAATCAATTATAATCAACAACCAATCCTACACTTTTTTAGTCGCTGAAACTTCAACCTATCCCTATACCGAGTTAGTGTCCTCCAACCAAGTCGAATACCACACTTACTCCTTTCGTGAGTCGAACTCTCCCGAGTCTAGACAAGTAGATTACTTATAAACTTCCCTCTCGGGCTTGAATACAAGAACAAAGAATGGCAAAGAGTAAGAAAACCTTGATATTTTATTGCATTAAAACAAGAAATAAAGTACAATATCCTTTCACAAATACTCGACAACCTTCACCTAAACCTTAGGGGACGATGGAAGAGTTTAGGTTTTTCTATGAACACTTGATTTCAAGATATCCTCCTCTCTACATAAGCTATGGTTTATATAGGCTTGGCCTAGGGCAAACCTTTCCTAACTAAGAATACTACTTGGAGTAGGATTACAATAATTTCCATAAATAAAATATTTTTAAGTTTATTCCTATAAGGATATTTTTCCCACATGGCCTTTGACATTGACTTTTCGTATGTTTCCCAGCTCTGGTTTCTATGTCTCTTATCTTAAAACGTTCACCTTATTTTTCTCTTCAAATCGCCTATCATATTGACATTTGCCTTTTCAAGTACTATCGCGGCCTCAGATGCTACCGTGGCATCGTCAATGTACTGTCGAGGCATCAATGTGCTACCGAGGCAGGTACTTATCTGCATTTCAGCTTCAGTTTCCAGCATCCATCTTCTTAGCTTGGCAATTCCTATGATGCAGTTTCCTGTCTTAAGAAAGATAACCATCAAATACATCTGTTTTATGCTAAATAATAGATAAATTCATGTATTGAGTGTTCGGATGTTGAAGTATGGAAAATGACCAAAAATATCCGTTATTGCCATTAAATCTGTTCTTTACTAGCAACAATCGAGTGGGAGAATGGTATGAAAAATAGGACTTTTGAGCACTTATCACTTGTCCCAAACTTCCTTTGCACTTTCACAAGAAGATGTCTTCTCATAGATACTTGGATGGAATGCACAAATAAGAATGTGCAAAGCCTTGTGATTTAGCATCATCTTCTTGCGGTCTTCCACGCTCTATTCCGCCTTTGTTTCTTTTGGCAAAAATGGTCCATCTTCCACTATATCTCAAAGCTTGTATTCTCTTGAATTGATGAAATACTTCATCCTTATCTTCCATTGGGAGTAGTTGGACCCATCAAACAAAGGTGGCTTGTCAATAGATTGAGCCATGAAATGTCGGTTGATCGATAATTGGTAGAGCTCTCCGGATCTTCTCAATAGGATGTTAATCCCTCTCGATTGAGCCTCGCTCTGATACCAATTGTTGGGCTTGATGTGGCTCGATGGATAACCGATTAAATTCGTTAAGTGATGGAGAAATGACTATTTGGGTGGTTTGTTGTGGAAGCAAAAATATAAGCAATGAACACAAGGATTTTAGAGTAGTTCGGCCTTCAAACAAGTACCTACATCCACTACCTTAGCTTCCTACTAAGGATTTCCCAAATTCACTAAGAATCTCTTCCTTTTGAGGCTAAAGGGCTAACCTTACAAATCTTGATTCAACTCCGAATCAAGCATCCAAAGTTCACACCCCGAACTTTGGGAATCCTCTCAAACGAAAGATAATCTTAAGCAAACTTTGATAATCCTTCTAACAAGGCTAATGTTTGCAACTAAGCACTCACCCAATCCTAATACATTTGAGCATACATATACTTTAAGCTAATAAGTGTTGTCTACCCAAAAGTGTGAGAATTAAGCTCTAAGATAATTCTTGAATCATATTGTTGTTTACAATGAAGCATTAGTCTTCTCTTAATGCTTGAGGCTTCCTTTTATCTTCCCAAATGAGCTTCTAGCCGTTGGTGACCGTTGGAATTGATTTGGAGCCATTTGGAGCTTGTTTCAAGGCATATTTTTGTTTCTGGTACAGGAGGTATCGATACCCCTGACACTGGTATCGAAACGCCTACTTTGGGAAATAGTCGTTGAACCTGCATTTAAGAACAGGTATCAAAACTGGTATCGATACCGCTCCTAGCTGTTGGTTTTTTTATAAAAACGTTTATGACCGTTGGGGGTGTATCGAAACAGGTATCGAAACTAAATTTCACAGTGGTAAAAAGGGCATCGAAACGGGTACCGATACCACTGTGATTTTTTCTTTAAAAACATGACTGTATCGAAACACCTGGGAGGTGTACCGAAACGCCTATGTTAAAATCACTTCTTTGTTTTATTTAAATCATTTAAAACACTTTTAAAAGTTCTCAAAAACTTCTTAAATGTATTTACAAGTTGTTTGGACATAAGAACCATTTTGAAATCTTTTCAAATTAATCCAAAACTATTTTCAATTATTATATCAAAATATTAGCTCTACACTTTCACTATGGAATCTAAATAAGTTGAAGCAAACCTGATGAAACCTAAACCTTATGTTCCACCTTGACCTATTAACAAGCTAAAAATATTAACTCTTTCGTCTGAATGAAAAATACTTTTATGTATTTTTTTCCTCTTAAAAATGTGTTTAACTTAATTTATGGGAGAATTTACTCAAATGTGAAATATAATTTTTTTATTCAAATATGATATATGCCATTTTAATTTCACAAAGATTATACTTTAAATAGAACTAACAAAATCTCTCTCATTAGAGTATATAAAAAGATAAAAATATTATTTCAATCCAGATACTTTTATCACATATTTTATTTTTTTAGAGTTTTTTATTATTCAAAATCAGAAATTTTACTTTCAACTTTTATTTTTAATCTAAAAATATACAAATTATTTTTAAAATTAAATTCTAATATGTTAACTTTAATATTACTGTTCAAAATATAATCCTTTTAAAATTAAAATAGTATATATCATATTTGAGGAGAAAAAATTAACAATAATTTTTAAGTTTAAATTTTATTTATGGATCAAATTTTATTTTTTTAATAAAAACTCATTTTTAAGTCTTATGAAATTGACCCTCAACATTATTACTCAAACATTGTATTTGCCGTCTGCCCATGCATAACAAAAAAATGTGACTTTAGTCCACTTGAAAGGGAAATGTCCCACGTTGAGCGTGAAGAGGTATTGTGAGCGGCCATAAATGTCCCATAGACGTTGCTGTGCTTTATAATTCCTTCCAGCATCTATTTGGCTTTTCTATGCACTAACTCGATCACAAGACGCGTTATTATTATTATTTTATCAAAAATTTTGAAAAGATAGTTTAGGGTTTACTTAAAAAAAATTAAAATTTTTGAAGATTTAATCAAATTTTTGGAGATTTGTGAGGATTTAATAATGATTTTCTAAAATTAAAATTCTAATTAAATTTTAAAAAATTTGTGAGTTTTAAAAATTTGGAGAACTTTATTAAAATTATTTAAAAATATATTTAATAAGAAATTTTAATAAATTTGAGAAGGTTTAATTCAAAGTTCTTTTAATTATTTGAGGGATGTAAATTTAATTTTCTCAAATTTTAGGTGTCAAAGCTCCCTAAGCCTCTATCAGGGATTAGCCTCTCATTTTTATAACCCCGTTTAATATTCCTGATTTTTTATCTTAATAATATTATTTTTAAATTTTAAATATAAATTTTTTGTTGGATGAATAACGTATCTTATTATTACACTCTACTTTATTAGTTATTTTTTATTGAATTACGAATTTTTATATATACCTTTAATAATTTAAATGAAAATTATTTCTTTCAAATTAGATAAAATTTTATATACAAAGAATTTTCTTAGTAATGTTGAATTCATTTTTGTAATCATCAATAACTTTGAATTTATTTCCCGATTTTGTTAACTTCTTATTTAAATTATGATATAGCAAGTTTTTTCTTTCTTTCACAAATTCTTATTTTTACAAAGGGTTTGATTAATTATTAATAATATTTTTATATTTGTTTACTGAATTAATTACACACCAAAAAAAAACTAATTAAACACAAACAAAGTATATTATTTTTCGAGAATGTATATTTTAATATCAAAAGTGTAAATTCAGGTATATTAGTATGAGCCCTTTAGCCCAAGTGGATAAAGGAACAGTTGTTGTTCTTAGAGATTATGGGTTCAAGCACCAGCGATGTCAGCAAAGAGATTAAGCGATCAAATGTTAAATGGTTGAGATTATATTCTAGAACAGATACTACTGTAATCACTCTAGCTTATTCAAAATTTTGATGAAATGGGTGAATTTTAGTGGTTGGTCCCATGGATATTTTAATTAATTTAGAGAGGTATTAATATATCGAAAAATTAATAATTTATTAATTAAAAAAATTCTCAATTCAATAAATATAACTTTGATAAAGATATTGTGTGCAAATAAATTGTAAACTTTACATAATGTTCTAATTAATTAAAAATAAGAAGATTCATGTATATATTATTAAATATATTCATGTATCAAATTATTTATATCTAACTTAATTAATGCATTTACTTATTGAGATAACTTTTGAAGAAGCCTTACATGAACTTGAGAATATGATCAACGATATTGACTATCGCAATAAAATGAACGTCGATAACTTGTTGGATTATCCATGCGAAAATGACGAATGTTTACAAGTTCAAAGTTTAGAGGAAATTGTGGTTAATATTATTGAAAATTCTACTAATGATGAAGTTGAAGATGATTCAACATCACTTGAACTAGTCATGCGAAAGAAAGCATTGAATGTGGCAATAAACTCTTCACAACTTTTTATTGCAGTTAAAGACTTTAACGCCGTAACTTATGGGTACAATTAGAAAAGTTAGAGACGAAATTGAATTAGATTTGAATTTTAAAAAGAAATAGATTACAATAGATTCATATTTTAGCAAGTTATCAAAGTAGTAATTGTAATATTTATGAATTATTAATTTATAATTTTGATGAGATATTTATATTTATAAAGGGGGCCTCTAAAAAAAATATTATATTATTATCTAATCTAATTTGATGATTTTTTACCCAAGTTGGGACCGAAAAATTTTAGGGTAAACTACATAAATGGTTCCCCGACTATACCCCAATAATTTTTGTATCCCTCGACTATCAAAAGTTACAAATTGGTCCAACGACTTAAAAATTATAACAAATTGGTCCAATACCGTTAAAAAATTAACGGTTGATGATGTGGCAGTTAACCTAAATTGATATAATTATATAATTAGTCCCCAAATTCTACACTTATTTTAATTTGACCGTAATTTTAAAAATTAACTCACATAATTTTAATAACCTATCAATTTAATCCCTCGTACAACCAAAACTTCCATTCCTACATAATCCAAAAACTTTTAACCAATGATAACAGCATTTGCAGACCAATCGTCGTCCTCATCGTAATTGAATGACAACGGGACAGACTTGAATGCACGATACTTTCCAACATTGTTTAAATGCTCATTTTCCAACCTAAGTACATGAGTAGTAAGAACAGTTCCTGTGAAAAACGTCAGCATTTAGTCTAAGTTGGAGATATTACCTGAAGAAATCCCATACGCCACGACGGATTATCTCAAGACTAGCGACGAGTGTAGCCAAGGTTTCTCGATGCAGATCAAACTTGAAGTTGAACACAGTTTGGAGCCACGCAAATCTCGCGCAACATTAAACCCCTGAAATTCATGTAGTAATTTGTTAGCAGATTAATGGTGGGATTATGACAGAAGTCAGATATTCAGTAACCATGGCTGCAAAATATATGTTTTTGTGAGGAACAAGGAGTTTGTCTCTCAACCAAGGGTTCTTGGAGTCTCGGTTCAGGAGCCCCCAATCATAAACGAAGTCCCAATATGTAAAGGATATCGCTATGATGGCGGACACAATCCTGACTATTACTCTCCATACAATCCCCTTGTTAACGTAGTAAGCTGTTCTCAAACAAACAACAACGATGGTCTGCAAATGCTTCTACCATCCGTTAAAATTTTCTGGGGTTTGCGGGAAGGTTTATGGAATCTTTGGTTAGATGAAGAATTGAATTGATAAGTTTTCAAAATTATGTGGGTTAATTTTAAAATTAGGGTTAAATTAAATAAGTGTGGAATTTGAAAACTAATTATATAATTATATCAATTTAGGTTAACTGACACGTCATCAATCATTAATTTTTTAAAGATATTGAACCAATTTATGTTATAATTTTTAAGTCGTTGAACTAATTTGTAACTTTTGATAATTGAGAAATATAAAAAAATAATTAAGATATAATCTATAGACTATTTATATAATTTACCTAGATAAAATATATTGGGGGTCTTATTCCATAAATTGGATAATTTATTAGTTACTTTCTACTAAAAATTAAAAGTTCCATATTGGCCCGTTGCTGTGTGACGCTTTTACTTCGAGTAACACAATCTTCATTATGGCATTGAAAAGCTTCAAAGGTAATGAATTATTATCATTTCCATGGGGTGTGACCGATAAAAGAACAAGTCACTCCAAAATACAGCAACTCACAGAGCTCTTCCTTTTTGCTTTAATGTATTCTAAAGGGACATTGAGTAGTTTTTAGTCCTTTGTTTTCTAAACTTCGGAATTTTCTCGGTGAGTGTTTTCGGGGATTATATTATTCATTTTGGGCTGTTGGGGTTTTGTTTTTGGAGGGTTGACCTAAACGGCCAACTTCAATTTCGTGTCTGATTTGGAGATTCCCTGGTTTTTGGCAGGGATTTGGAGGTGTTTCTGAAGTGGGTTTGGGGGAGTTTTTCTCAATGGGGTATGTGGAATGAATCTGGTGATGGATTTAAGCAAGTTTTACCCTGAAATATTTAGTGGGTTTTCTTTGATTTACATGTTGAAGAAGAAGCTACATTTGGGTTAATTTTCAAGGTTTGGCCATTAGAGAACGAGCTGGCTTGAGCACTTGAGGTTGGTGTTTTTTTGGGTGTGAGGGTTAAAGTAAAACTGGGTTTTCGTTTTAGATTTAGAATTTTAGAGAGTCCCTTGTTTTGAGGACAGTTCTGGTATATTTGTCAATTGCCATAAACAAAAGGGATTCCATTTGACTTTCCAATTTTGATGCAGGGTTCAAGTATTTGTCCTTCTGGACTCTGGTTCTGGTTCTGCTGCTGAAGCTGTTTCTATTTACATTATGAGAAAATGGCTTGCATGAAACTTGGATCCAAAAATGATGCCTTTCAAAGGCAAGGACAGGCTTGGTATGTAACTGATCTCCTCTGCAGCTATATTACATCTCCATTTTCTTCTGCATACTTATGTTCTGTCATTGACTATTGTGAGATGTTTTGCTTTACTTTGTTTTCATCTTGCTCTTTCAGTTTAGCTTTTATATTTTTTTCTTAAAATTTTTAGACATACTTTAATGTTTGAATTTAGATGCATATGGATCAAGAGACATACAAATAAGCATGCTATGGTTGTGGATTCGAGCGACCAAACTAGTTTTAGCTTTCACATTCCTGTCTGAAACTCAAGTTTTCATGCTACAATCACTTAATTGTTTAGTAGTTCATTCTGTCTCTGTAAATAATGCTAAAGAGTTGTTTCTCCTGATGGCATTTGGTAAATAGATATTATGCCATTGCTCTTTAGTTTTGGTTGAAATTGAATGCAGTTTACTAAAACTTCAAATTACAGAAGATGAGCAGCTTGAGAACAATTTCTTTAAGACTCTTGAGCCTATATAATCCGAATCACCAATCTCGTGTTACTGATAATATAAGAACGAAACGGTTTGTGTCTTAAATACTTTAACATACAACAGTTATGACTGAAGTTGTCATGTGGATGTACTGGTTGTACAATCAACAGAAGGGGGGATTCCCATCTGTTAGGAGACCTTGAACGTGCACCAAACCTTTATCTTGGTCCTTTTCGTTTATATTTCTTATGCTTACTAAATATCAGGTTAGTGTGGTTTAATACCATGCTTAATTTAATAGTACTAAAGAATGTTAGATAGGATAACACATTTTCCCCGGTTTAATATCATGTCTGTTTTAAGTGTTAACATTCTGACATTTTTTATCAATATTGGAAGCTTGTTAACACTGATGGAATCAAACAAAATGACATTTTTTAGTGATTGCAAATGTGGAATCCCAGCATTTGGATGAGAAGGACGAGTCTTGAAAATTGATGTGTATGCTTATTAAGATTGAGTTATTAATGTTTCATCTGGATAATAGATAGAACCATTTCATATTATTGCTTGTCTTTATCTATGATGATTTTTTATAATAAGAAAGCATATCTTATAATATGGGGGCTAGCTTCTTTGGTTTTGATTCTAAGTACCCTGAGGATCCCTAAGCATGAGAAAATCTCGTTATATTTCTCTGTGTTGAGCTTAATATGCATGCTATATTATAGGTTCTGCACAACTGGACTTCCTAGCGATATTGTTGTTGAAGTTGGAGAAATGTCCTTCCATCTTCACAAGGTAATTTTCCCTTCATGTATATACTTCATTTCGAATGGTGTTCACCTTTTTACTTGTTAAAATTTTCTGAATTTATATGTTTATAAAGTTTTTCCACATTTTTATCGGTTTCCACAAAATAAAGATAAAAAATCCTTTCTAGTGCCCCACACCATCTTTTGAAGACCTCAGCTACTGATTTTCCTTGAGCTGAGGTGTGCAACTTTTCCAATTTCTCAAGTCTTTTCCTTTCAACAAAGAGCAGTGAATTCTTTTGCATGACTTGTACTTGCTGCAATGGATGGTAAAATGAAGTGTCTAATCCAATAACTATACATTTTTTGGGTTCTTACTATTCTTAACTATTATTTTGTGCAGTTTCCTTTACTCTCTAGAAGCGGGGTTATGGAAAGATTAATCGCAGAAGCATCTGAAGAAGAAGAAAAATGTTCCATATGCATCTCCAACATTCCTGGAGGGGCCAGAACTTTTGAACTTGTTGCGAAGTTTTGCTATGGGGTGAAACATGAACTCACTGCCTCAAATGTTGTGTACCTTCGATGTGCTGCTGAGCATCTAGAAATGACTGAGGAATATGGGGAAGACAATCTTATTGTGCAGACTGAAACCTTTCTTAATCAAATAGTCCTCCGAAATTGGAAAGATTCTCTTAGAGCACTTCAAACATGTGATGATATTATCTCTTATGCTGATGAACTGAATATCACAAAAAGGTGCATTGAATCGTTAGCCACAAAAGCATCTACTGACCCTAACCTATTCGGGTGGCCCATAATGGAACATGGTGTTCCTATGCAGAGCCCTGGTGGAAGTGTGTTGTGGAATGGGATAAGTACCTGGGCCAAACTGAAAAATACAATTTTGGATTGGTGGTATGAGGATGCATCAAATTTAAGCTTACCTCTCTATAAGAGATTGATTTCAGCCATGGAGTTTCGTGGTATCAGAGAGGATATAGTTGCTGGCTCACTCACTTTTTATGCAAAAAAGTACCTACCTGGTTTGATCAGGCGCCAAGATGCTAATGATTCTAACACAAGGGCCTCTCTTGCACCTGTGGCCTTGGGGGCTCCTCTATCGGAAGACGATCAGAAAATTTTGCTAGAGGAGATTGATAGGTTGCTTCCCATTCATAAAGGCCTTGTCTCAACCAAGTTTTTGTTTGGACTGCTTCGGACAGCCATGATTCTTCGAGCAAGCCCCTCTTGTATATCTAACTTTGAGAAAAGGATAGGCCTGCAGCTTGATAAAGCAACTCTGGAAGATCTACTGATACCTAATTTCTCTTATTCCATGGAAACACTTTACAACGTGGACTGCATGCAGCGAATTCTTGAGCATTTTCTTTCCATGGACCAAATCACTGGTGGAGCCTCCCCATGTTCGGCTGGTGATGGTCAGATTATTGGCTCACCGTCATTAACACCAATTACAATGGTAGCCAAGCTAGTTGATGGGTACCTTGCGGAAGTTGCCCCTGATGTTAATTTGAAGCTCCTTAGGTTCCAGGCTCTTGCTGCATCAGTTCCTGACTATGCCCGGCCATTGGATGATGGTCTATATCGTGCCATAGACATTTATCTCAAGGTAATATCCTTACTGCACATAATTTCTAATTACGTTGTTTTATTCTGTTTTATATGCTGCACATTATTGCCAGAACTAGTTCGCTAATCCAAGAACTCTACAGCACTTGTTCCCAAACAGAGATCACGTGTTTTAGTCTCGATCCAAGTTGAGCTTAGAGACCTTTTAAATGTTCTTAAAATCAACCCTTACATCTTAAGGGTTCAAGAAAGAAAGCTTGAAATGGCTACCATTATCTTTCGAACTTGTTTAACTTTCTCCTATGCTAATCAAACTTGCAGTCACACCCATGGTTGTCAGAATCCGACAGAGAACAGCTATGTCGGCTGATGGACTGCCAGAAACTCTCCTTGGAAGCCTGTACCCATGCTGCACAAAATGAGAGACTGCCACTGAGAATAGTTGTCCAAGTCTTGTTCTTCGAGCAGCTTCAGCTCAGGACTTCAATCGCTGGTTGCTTTTTGGTTTCAGATAATCTTGACGGATCACGACAGTTAAGAAGTGGGTTCGCAGGATCAACTGATGGAGGGTGGGCCTCAGCTGTGAGAGAAAATCAGGTTTTAAAGGTAGGCATGGATAACATGAGAATGCGGATTTCTGAGCTCGAGAAAGAATGCTCCAACATGAGTCAAGAAATAGAGAAGCTAGGCCAGGTAAAGGGCTCATCTAGCACTTGGGGTACTGTACCTAAGAAATTCGGATTCAAGTTGAAGTCTCAAATGTGCAGTGCACAGGAAGATTCTATAAGCAAGCAGAAGAATGGAAGTGACAAGATTGAGAAATTGAAGGACGTGAAAGGAAAGCACAAAATATTCTTGAGTAAAGTTCAATGATACAAAATCACAATGGATTTTTCCTGTATTCATCATTCTCATCCGTTAAGTTCTCATTGTTGTTGTTTAGTTGTACCTTTAAACTTTGTTATAAACCAGAACTTCCCAACTTTGATCCCACTGTAACTGTGTGCCATATCCCCTTTTCTTTTTACAAAAAAAATACCATTTAGTCCCCAGATTCTGAATTATGTACCAGATGGAGATAATGGTGGAAAGTGTAGTTTAATTTGTTCGATTCATGTACTGTTCTCTTCATAACTCATGCGGTATGTTAGAAGATCTTTCATTCTGGAGTTAGCCGTTGGAAAAGTTGTTGGTGTTTAAAAATAATTAAGAGTTGTTATTTCAATTAGTGAAGTGTGCGTTTTGTTTTGAACTTTAATGAAACGGTTCGTTTTGGGGGTGTTGGCCAGAATAAGGTTTATGAGTCATTGTACCCTATCAACCGAAAATTATCTATCTTGTCTACTGTTTTGAATGTTCAACAGAGTGTTCTCTGATTCTAGTCTCCCTCAATTCCTTCTTGTTTTCTTGATTGAGCTTTCATTTTCGTACCATTACAAGGGTATCAGAGCTACTACGATCCCCGGAGAATGATGGAAACATGACATCAGGCGGCGTTGGCAGCGGTAGAGTCTCAGAACGTGGCGGCTGCGGCTGGAAATCCGACTCAATCTTCCAATTGGAGGTAGAAATCAACTCGACTGCAGTCTGAGATAACCAGGTTGGAAGGATCTATGGAATCCATGAAGTTAAGAATGATGACCAATTTCCAGAAGTTACTAGAAATAGGTTTGGGAAAAAATAGATATGACAGACGTATTTAAGGTCTCGGATGGTTTATTGGACAACCCACAAGACGCGGGGGGGGGGGGGGGGGGGGTCAGCTAGTGTTCTAAATCCGTCGATTCCAGATGTGGAAGTAATCGATGTTGAACCGAAGGAGGTGGTAGAAAACAACAACTCATCTGAAAATTTCGCTTACAAACTTTTATGCCTAAGGTTTGATGGGGACGATTTTCAGGGATGGTTTTTGAAGTTGGAACAACATTTTGATGCCGAATCCGTGCCAGAAAAAGCTAAGATCCAAGTGGTGATGTTGCACTTGGAAGGCCGTGCTTTATAGTGGCACCAATTCTTGATGAGATCGAATGGAAACCTAAATGGAATGAGTTGGATGGAATACATCAAGTTGATGCGCGAGAGGTTTGCTCCAGGGGGTTTTGACGACCCGTTTGCTGAATTGGTAGAACTGCGACAATTAGATACAGTGGAAAGGTATTATGAAGAATTCATTCATCTTATTAACCAGGTTTGCCTGATGAATATGTCCTTTCTCTATTTAAAAATCACTTGAGATTGAAAATTGGTGCTTATGTGAAATTGTTACAGCCTCAACGGTTATTAGATGCTTTTAATTTAGCTCAACATGTTGAATCCATGTTGTGTCCTACTACTAAGAAAACTGCAGGGTCTCTCTATAAAACGAGTGCTCTAAGTTTCATAATTGTTCCCTACAGATCAACTCCTCAGAGCCTTTTTAGGCAGCAAATTGGAGGGGACAGTGTATCGGGAGTATCATCAGTTAATACTGGTAACTCGGGAATAGTGAGTCCTAATTCTCAGAGGACTAGTCCTACTCCAAACAAGAGTGTGACCGGTGGAGGACCAAGAGGAAATAGCAAGTTAATTTCAGCTAGTGTCATTGAGGAGAGGAGGAGGAAGAGACTGTGTTTCTGGTGTGCTGCTAAGTATACACCAGGACACAAGTACAACAAAACTCAATTGTTTCACATTGTGGTAGAGGGACAAGAAGATGAAAGAGAGGCGGAAGAATTCCTAGATTGTGAGGAAGTGGTTGAAGTTCCTGACCAAGGAAAGGGAGACAGCCCTGTAATTTCGTTGCAGGCCATGTGGGGGACTGATTCTTGGAAAACTATGAAGCTGAGAATTAGTATAGGGGGAGTGCATTGCCTAGCTCTAATTGATTCAGGAAGTTCTCACAATTTTGTGAGTTTGGCCATCACAAAGAGAGCTGGACTGGGAGTGAGTAAAAGACAGCAGCTGAAAGTGGTAGTGGCAGATGGTGGTTGTATGGGAATACTTGGACAATGTAAGGGAGTGAGGTGGATGGTTCAGGATCATGAATTTGAGACTGATTTTTTGGTGTTGAATCTGAAAAATTATGATGTGGTCTTAGGGGTGCAGTGGTTATCTCAATTGGGGGTGATATCCTGGAATTTTGCAGCATTGACTTTGGACTTCAAGAGAGGGGCAGAAACAGTTCAATTAGTAGGGTGTAAACCAGAGAAAGTTAAAATGGTCGAGTCCAAATTGTGTAAAAAGACTTGGAAAGGAAGGGGAAGTGGAATTAATTCCACTTTGATGTTTATTAATGCACAATTGGAACTGAAGGGAAAAGGAGAGATAGAACAGGAAGAGTTGAACCAGTTGCTTCAAAAATATGCTGGGTGTTTAGAGAACTTCCTTGTCTACCACCAGAAAGAGGGAGGGACTATAAGATTACCTTGCTGGATGAGAATGCTGTTGTAAAGGTAAAACCATATAGGTATCCCTCCTAACAGAAGGATATGATCGAAAAAATGATTCGAGAAATGTTAGATGCAGGAATCATTAGGGACAACAATAGTGCTTTTTCCTCCCCCATTGTAATGGTTAAAAAAAAGATGGATCCTGGAGGATGTATGTGGATTATAGAAGATTGAACCAGCTCACAGTCAAAGACAAGTTTCCTATGCCAGTTATAGAAGAGTTGTTAGATGAACTTGGAGAGGCAAGGGTGTTTTTGAAGCTGGATCTGAGATCAGGATATCATCAGATCAAGATGTGGGGCCAGACATTCATAAGACTACTTTCCGTACTCACGAGGGACATTATGAATTTTTGGTCATGTCATTTGGGCTGACAAATGCTCCAGCGACATTCCAGGGGTTGATGAATCAAATTTTCAAGAAGCTGCTGAGGAAGTCAGTGTTAGTTTTTTTTGACGACATCCTAGTGTATTCAACATCTTGGCAAGCACATTTGTTGCATTTGGAGGAGGTTTTAAAGATACTTCAAGAGAATCAATTGTTTGCAAAATATTTGAAGTGTTATTTTGGGGCCAGCAAAATTGATTACTTGGGATATGTTATAACTAGAGGCAATATTGCAATGGATGAGGAGAAAATAAGTTGCATTATGAAGTGGCCTGCTCCTACAACAGTGAAAGAATTAAGGGGATTCCTTGGGTTGTCAGGATACTATAGGAGATTCATCCAAGAGTATGGGACTTTAGCCAAACCCTTAACAGATTTGTTAAGAAAGGATGGATGGAAATGGACAAAGACTGAAGAAAGGGTCTTCCAGAAACTGAAGCAAATGGTTTGTGAAGCACCTATTCTGGCTTTACCAGATTTTAAGGAGGAGTTTATTATTGAGACAAACGCTTCTGATATGAGAGTTGGGGCTGTTCTGATTTAAAGGGGAAAACCTTTAGCTTTTTTTAGTAAAGGTTTAGGAGTAAGATATCAGGCCCTTTCGGTGTATGAGAAGAAAATGTTGGCTGTACAATTAGCAGTGAAAAGATGGTCAGCTTATTTAGTGGGGAGGCATTTCAAAATCAAGACAGATCACCATAGTTTAAAATTTTTGGCTGAGAAGCAAGCGGTGACCCCTGCTCAACAGAAATGGGTTGCAAAAATGTTGGGGTACGATTTTGAAGTTTGTTACAAAAAAGGAATAAATAATATGATAGCAGACTGTCTTTCCAAGAGACCAGCAGAAATAGAAAAATTCAGTGTATGGCCATCAGTAATGTAACCACTGATGTGTTACAAAGAGTGGCAAATTCTTGAAAATTGGATGACAAGTTCAAGAAGATTATTAAGAGTCTGGAACAAGGATCTCTTAAGCATCCAAAATATGCTTGGGATGGAAGTTGATTATTAAGGAAGGGGAAATTGGTCGTTGGACCAGATAGTAAATTAATGAAATATTTGTTGGATTATTTCTATGGAAGTGCAATTGGTGGGCATTCGGGTAATCATGCACAACTAAGAGGGTGTCAGCTATGTTTTATTGGAAGGGAATGAGAAAAGATATTAAGAAGAAGATTCGAGAGTGTGTGATCTGTCAAAAGAACAAAGATGAATCAACCCATCCCAAGGGGTTGCTGCAACCATTGTCAATACCAGATCATGTATGAGCATCCATTAGTATGGATTTCATTGAGGGGCTACCTACGACTAAAAAGAAGAACAATGTTATTTTAGTGGTGGTAGATAGGTTGTCCAAGTATGGACATTTCATGCTCCTAAGTCATCCCTATACTGCTTATGATGTGGCTGTGATCTTTTTAGAGAATATTTTTAAATTACATGGATTGCCAAGTTAAATAATTTGTGACAGGGACAAAGTTTTCATGAGTATATTTTGGCAGGAGTTGTTTAGCAAATTAGGGGTGGCAATTCATCCATCTACTGCTTACTATCCGCAGACAGATGGGTAAACCGAGAGGGTGAAGAGATGCTTGGAGACCTATTTAAGATGCATGACAGGAGAGAGACCTAAAGAGTGGGATTTGTGGCTGCATTTAGCCGAATGGTGGTATAACTCTTCATTTTATTCGGCCATCCAGACTTCACCTTTCCAAGCTTTGTATAGACAGGAACCATCAACACATTTACCCTATGTAGCTGGGTAATCAAAGGTAGCCACTTTGGATAGGAGTTTGCAGCACAAGGAAGCCGCCATTAAAATGCTACAGTTTCATTTGAAAAGAGCTCAAAACCAAATGAAGAATCAAGCTGATAAACGAAGGCTGGATTGTGAGTTCGATTTGGGAGAGTGGGTGTATCTCAAATTGCAGCCATATCGGCAGCATTCAGTTAAGTTCAGAAGCTGTTAGAAACTAGCTGCTCGATGGTTTGGGCCATTCAAAATCATAGACATAGTGGGAAAGGTAGCGTATGAACTATTGTTGCCGAAAGATTCTCGAGTACATCCTGTGTTCCACGTATCTCAACTTAAGAAGCACATCGGAGCAGAGCCACATCAATCTGAGTTACCGGTGATTGGGGGGATGGTAGCATTGCAAAAAATCCAGTGAGGGTGTTAGACAGAAGGATTGACAAGAAGGGAAATCGAGCCATCACAGAAGTTCTGGTAGAATAGACCAATTCCTTTCCAGAGGATGCTACATGAGAGCCTTTGCATCAATTGATACTCCAATTTCCTAACTTGTCTACTGTTTTGAATGTTCAACAAAGAGTGTTCTCTGATTCTAGTCTCCCTCAATTCCTTCTTGTTTTCTTGATTGAGCTTTCATTTTCGTACCATTACACGGTATAATCTTAGGATACTAGAAACAACTGAAATAAAAGATTATCATGTATAATAACATGCTTACATTTTTAGTAAAATATATAAACATGCTTTTATTCGAAATAAAAGATGATTCAAAACCCACCTATTTGGGGGGAAAGTAAATGAAGGAAATATGTCTTTTTTAACTTAAACTATTTAAACCTAGATCCCTTATCTGGATTTTCCTTCCAACATTTGACAAAAGGCACAAAAGCTGCTTCTAAAGTTCTGCTTGAAGCTCCATCAATGGAACCATCATCCCTATTCTCTATTGCCTGGGTGAGGTAAGTTGCCTCAGGTTATATTTTGTAACACCCTAAAACCGGGCGAGAAGAATTATATGAATAGCTTATAAATTAGATTGAATCATATGTTAATTGGATTGGAAGAAAGTGGTTAAATTCAATTAAATGAGAAACTTGAAGATTGCATGATAAATACATGGATTCCCTAGACTATCATTCCTATTAGATTAAACTTAGTTATAACAAAAAATGATAAAATAGACATTTCACATGTTTAATAAAAAGATGATTGTCACCCTCCTCCCCAACCTCATTTCACGTGAGAAAGAAAATAGAGGAGAGAAAGAGGTTTGATTGAAACCATTGAAGGGGAGATTAAAGCTTTGCATGGTTGAGCAAATAAGCTAAAAAATTGAATCTAAAGATCTTGGTAAGCTTCTCTTTCCATAACAGAAATTATGGGTTTAAGCTTTTGAATTTTTGAATATTCTATGATACTTATGTTGAATTAGGTTGTTAGAAGGCCTAATCTAAAGCTAGTATTTATTCGGTTATGAGTTTTTGAAGTATGAACAAATAGGTTAGGAAATTTGAAATTTGGATTTTGTAAATGTTACAAGTATGTTATTTGATTCGATAAGTTGCTGGAAAAGGGATTAAATTATGCTAAATTTTAAGTTAAATATGTTAAAAATTAATGAGAACAAGTTTGAGATTAGGAATTAAAGCCATGGAATGAAAGGTAGTTAAATTTGCCTAGAAATACAATTTTGGGTAGCCACTTTGGAAAATTTTAGAGAGTTAGAGGCTGAAATTTTGCACTCTAATAGCCCCCATGCATCTAATTTATATGAAAATTTACGGAACCTCATTTAGAGTTTTGTAGAGAAAGTTATAAGCCAATTGGTAAGGCTGTTCGAGCAGTCCCGAATCTAGACACATTTGACTTCAAACAAAATATGGTACTAATTAGGTAGAAATAGAATGTGAGGTTAATATATCCTTATAGAATCTTCCTATCTTTTTAAAGAGGTAAAATGAGCTAAATTCAGATATGGGAGCTAGGAGATATGATCGATCTTCTAAAGGATAGCAAAGTTGTCCCTAATGAACAAATGTGAATGATTACATTTGCTAAGCATATGACCCTTGAATTAAGTGATTTGGATATGTCCTAATGAATTGATATGTGTATATGGTTTGCTAGAGAACCCAAGAGAATAAGATATCGAAGAAGAAGAAAAAAGGCTAGAGCTAGCTAAAAGGAAGGGCAAGGGGATCACCCTCTACAATCCTTAATTTGTTCGGGAGTAATAGTGAGTGTGGCAAACTCTAGGTCCTAACCACCTTTTGTTATTCGATTTGTCTTGTAAATAGACTAATCTTATATTCAGTAAAAAGGGAAGGAGGCTTAATTGTTAAATGACTTCTATGATATCATGATTGTATGCTTCATGGTTAAGAATAGCTTAGTACATTTGCATAGCTCGAAAATGCCGAGGTAAGTTATGACATGCAGCTATGGGATACAGGTGTGTGAATCATGCATGAAGTATGTATATAATGATATGAGCATTGGATTGATAACATGTTATGCACATTTGTATGTTCACATGATTTGAATGATTTGGTAGTAGCATGATAAATGCTTTTATGATAGCATGTTATGAACACTTGCTTTTGGTGACATGAACTTGGTTCAGATGAATTGAATGATGATTAAAAGAATAATGAAAATGTTATTGAGCTTTGGTCGATAGTTGGTCATAGGTAGTACGGCATGCCTAGGATCTGAGCTCATTGTTTAGTACTTCGTTATTCTTGTTTGGTACTTTGGGTACCTTTGATTGGTGGTTAGTCACCATTTGTTAAATACCAAGGTATCTCTTGTTAGTGACTTTGTGGTACTCTTGTTAGTGCCTTTGTGGTACTCTTATTGACTCACTTACCTTGTCTAACTATGTCAAGGCATCACACGAAATTAAATTGAAAGACTAAAGCTTAAATGTGAAACTATAGGTACATGTATTTGCTCATGAAGCATTGGAACTTGGTTATGAATTTGCTATGAGCATTGAAATGAAATTGTTGCTATGAGTAGCACTTGAATATGAAATTGCTAATGGACATTTGAAATGAATATATGGCTATAAGTAGCCCTTGATATGAATTGGTGTATGAAAGCTTGAGAAATGAAAATTGATTAATGAGTTATATGCATCAAATATATGCTAGCTAATGCATGAGCATATAAATTATGAAATTGAATTGTATGCTAGAATTATGATAAACATGATAAACATGAGAAGCATGTTAAGCATGATACTTGACAATTGATAACCTTTGTATATTGATTGAACTATTGCCATGAATTAATTTATTTGCTTAATTGAAGCATGTCATCCTTGTTATTGAATAATGTCTAAAATGGTTAGACTAGGGCTACCTCACTAAGTAGCTAAAAAGTAATTACCAACATTTGTTTTCTGCTTTCCAAAACAACAGGTTATCGAGCTAGGGAGCTAGATTGAGATCGATCGAGGGTAAGGAGGCCAAGCAAGACAAATATGGTATTTTGTAATTTTTGTTAACTCCTAGTTTATAGTGGAACAATGGTCATACTAGGTTAGTTTTATGCATTTGAGATTTAGCTCATGGTTGTATATATTGCCATTGAGCACTTGGTTTGTAAGCCTTAAGGCAAAGTCATGATTTGGTTAGAATTTTGGTATGGTTGGGATTTTACCCACGAAGCGTTAGTTAATGTCTTGTGTATTGGCATGCAAGTGTTTGAACCATGTGGTCTAACATGTAGACCATAAGACTAAGGTAAGATTGAACTAATAACCATATTGTTAGTGATGTAGAATGGCATGGATATTGGTATGGGTGATGAAATAGTTAAAGACAATATAATTGGTAAATGGTTACTTGTTGTCTAAACATGATAAAATTGTCCCTTAAAGTTTAGGGATGAATTGAGGTTAGATTGAAGTCCTTTGCTTAAGACTTAAGAAAATTAGAGGCTTAAAACCTGCAAACTCGTGCAGGGGTATCGATACCATTTCCATGTGTATCGATACCCCCTTGAAAAGCCTAAGTATCAATGGTAAGTGTTGCAGAACACCTAACCTCCGTTTCGATACTAGAACCTCTAGTAGCGAAATTGGTTCGATACTCGCTTCGATACCCAAACCTCCAGTAAGCCTTTTGATTCGATATCCGTATCGAATCAGACTATTTTAGCTTTAAGTCAACGAGTCAATGAGTCAACGTATCGAAACACTAAGGGAGTGTTTTGATACCATCAGTTTCGGTACCTCTTTATGCGAGTATCGATACTCCCAACCCTTTTGGTTCAACCTTTTGAGATTAAGTTAAGATTGATTAATAAGAAATATAATAGAATTGTTAAACAAATAAACTCGATTAAAGATCATGGAAATTGTATGTTCTTTGTTTAATCATGATAGATTAATAAGAAAGAATACCGATATAGGTAATTAACATAAAAGTTTGAATGAATTAGTAAGTAACTTTACCAATATAGGTAATCAGGTTAAAAGTTTTAAATTGGCCTCGATTTTGATATGTCCAACATGGAATTTGAAATTATAACACACCAATCAGTCTTGAATTGACATACAATAACTGAAATGTTCTAGAAATGAATACAAGGTTTGGTCTAATTTGTAACCCCTTTAGCCCGGCCTAGACGGAACCGACACTAACGGGTTACACGGGGAATATCAAACCAAACCCGCGAAGGTTCGATTCGATAAACAACCCTAAAATTCGTTGTATATATATATTTTTTATTTTATCTTACCTAGATGCACAATCTTATTCCTACGTGACAAGGTCTCATACAAAGCATTATCGGTAACTTAAAACAGACATCCGATTAAACACTTGAGTAGATTAAGGACTAAAACGTAAAATTTTTAAATTTAATTAGTAAAGTAGAAATTATTTTCATCAATGTTCAATTAAATATGCAAGAGTTCCTCACAGCAAATTTCAACTCAAACGGATCATCCTAACATCATCAATTGCATGTTTCCCTAATTTAGGGACCAAAATGTAAATCTTCCAAACTACAAGGACTTCATCAAATTTAGGTTAACTATCTTGAAATTAAGTCAACTTTATGCATGCATGAAAAATTTTAGCTCAAAATAACATCGATAAGTACCTTAATCGAACAAAGGAAGTTATCCGGGACTAAAATATAATTCCTAGCAACTTTCAATTTTTGGTGATCAAGGATTTCGAAACCTTCCCAGAGGTTTCGAAACTTTTTGTAAAATGTTTCGAAACTTTCCTGGAAAGTTTTGAAACTTTTCGCGTACAGTAGCTATCCAAAATTGAAACTGCCCGCAAGGTTTCGAAACCACCTGAAGGTTTCGAAACTATTTGACAAAGGTTTCGGAACCTTCATCCAAAGGTTTCGAAACTTTGGGTCTGGAACCAAAAGTTTCGTTACACTAAGTTCACACCAATTACTCAATACTCAACCATTAATTAGTACCACTAAATGCATCAGTCCTAGGCATAATTAGCAACATATGACACATAATCAACATCGTCACGGACATCATTCAAACTATAGGCATGCTTCCTAGAAGATGATTAAAAACATAACAATCATGCAAACACATACTTCAACAATTCAAACAATTCCAAAGTTCAACAATTAACAATCAAACAATAATGGTCTTATTACAACATAAACCAAAGCCTATGTACACACTCCTCACATTAGTTGGGTTACACATTGCCTTGCCCAATTTATTTGCCAAAAACATACCAAATCCAAGTGATTCTTCCCCTTGGTTTCCTTGCCTCGAACGAAGCCCCAAGTGCCTTTATTTTTCTGCAAGGATGAAAAGAGAGCTTAAGCAAACATGCTTAGTGAGGAAGCTCTACACAAATCATCAATGCATCTATTTAAAACCATGATGAAACCATAATTTGTAATACATTGTTAAACCATGCATGCTAACATTTCATGCTCATGTTCTTTAAACCATATGCATCCTTGAGTTTACATAACCTTATCAAAACAATTTATAAATGATGCACAATCTTCTTCTCAAATTCATGTATGTATATTGGCATTCTAGTGACCACTTTAATGTGAACCTTGAGTTCACCGAATACACGGATCCATTGTTAGAGACCATTGTCCCGTCATGACACGAAGTCACCATTGACATGACACGAAATCACCATTAGCACTACCACGTACGATTGGACACATAGTCACCCTTGTTACGTGTAGGCGGCTCTACCACGCACGGTTGGACACAAAGTCACCCTTGTTACGTGTAGGCAATATTCTGCATTCTCAATTTTGTTTATAGTGCACTTAAGACAATCCTAATGACATGTCATTCGTATTCGAATCTAAAGTTAGTGTCACTAAGCCAATATCATAATCAAATGTGCTTAATAACTTGCTGCTCATAATGCATGCATAATATGTTCAACAAATGAACCAAAAGCCATACCCAAAGGCATCATCATATATAAGGCAATTAACTATATTGTATTCCAAATCATATAACTTGCTGCTCATAATGCATGCATAATATGTTCAACAAATGAACCAAAAGCCATGCCCAAAGGCACCATCATATATAAGGCAAATAACCATATTGTATCTCAAATCATTTCTCATAATTTTTCATAATCATGGATGCTAAATAAGCTATGCATTTCGGCAAGTGTTTCTCATGTATACACCAATTCAAATCATGCTCATGCATTTCCATAAATCTCATTGCATTACCAACATAATGCCTTTATCGAATGTAGCCGAAACTCATATCGGTTTATCAAAAACATTTACTTTACTTACTCTTGAACTATGAAATGTTTTCACACTCTTCCATAGTCCCTAAAACAGAACCGTACCAAACGCGATTCACTTTAAGTCCAAAACACTCACCAACAAGCGAAACGAGCATTCGCCGCTATCCGATGATCGCGCCAACGCACCAGCAATCAAACACCTTCTTGTACCTCTTCTACAACATTAAAAACAGAGCATTCTCACATCATAACATGCTCAAACCAACAGCCATATCCGATCACCATTAAACTACCGAAAACTTAGCCGAAAAGACCGTAAACTAAGCCGAAACGCATCCGAACAACATCAGCCCAAAACCTAATGAATCTAACATCTAATCTACTTCAATTATGAACCAAAAATACATCCAAACCATCCTTATACCTCCAGCAACATTAAAGCATCTAAAACAGCCCCTAAAACAATTAAAAAACACCTTAAAACTACACCAATTGCATTATTCCGGGATTAGATTAATGTGCTATCAAATGAAGACTCAATTAATCATTTAATTAACATAAAAACATAATTGAATCCATCTAATTCCATCATTGAATGAGATCCAAAAAGATTTTACAAAAACATTCATAAAATCACTAGATCTAACATTAAAAACATAGGATTAAGTTTTTATTCAAAGATTAGCAAGCTAATACTTGGGAATTTCAATAAAGAACCTTAGAAAAGAATTAAAATCCAGAAAATTACCTTCAAGATCTATTCACCAAAAAGATATAATTTCCTCTTCTTGATTCCTTACAATTTGATATTAATTTGATAAAATTGATGCTTAGGTTTTGTAAAGGATGGAAAGATGATGAAAATGATGTAATCTTTGTGGAAAAAGATACAAAAATCAGCAAGGAATTGAAGAGAAAAGATGAAGAGAAAGTAGAGAGAAAATGAGAGAAAAAGATGAGAGAAATGAGAAAAAAAGTAATTTTGAGAGAAAATGATTAAAAATCTCTAATTAAAAATAATTAAAATACATTTTGGTGAATAAATCATTATAAAAAATTAGAAATGGGTTTATGGCCCTCTAAAGATTCTAAGTTTAGCTTGCTTTTCAATTTAGTCACTAAAACATCAATTTTCCGAAAATTATAAAATAGGTCCTCCAATTTTTCCAAAAATTACAAATTGGTCACTTATGCATAATTAAGCATAATTAAAAATCGTTATAAAATCCAAATTATTATTTTCCTTAATTAAAAATATTCTTATTTTATCTTTCCCAGAATAATGAACCGGAGAACCCGATTCGACCCGAATCGAATCCTCCTAACCAAGCCTAAACTAATAACCCTAAAAACGGGATGTTACAACTCTCCCCCTCTTAAGAAAATTTCATCCTCGAAATTTACCTCAAGTAAACAAGTGAGGAAACTGCTCCTCCATACTTTTCCTTGTCTCCCAAGTTGCCTCTTCGACACCTCGGTGTTTCCAAAACACTTTAACCAAATCTATAGTCCTTCCTCGAAGAACTTTTGTATCCACATCCAAAATCCTCACCGGTTCTTCCTCATAACTCATATCCTCCCTTAACTCAAACTCCTCAACTAGAACAACATGAGAAGGATCTGAACTATACTTACGAAGCATTGATACATGAAAAACATCATGCATCTTACTCAACTCCTCCGGTAACCCCAACCTATAAGCAACAGGACCAACAATCTCCAACACCTCATATGGTCCAATAAAACGAGGACTCAACTTCCCCTTTCGTCCAAACCTCACCACCTTCTTCCATGGAGAAACCTTAAGAAACACTTTGTCCCCAACATCATACTCTATCTCCCTACGCTTCAAATCGGCATAGGACTTCTGCCTATCCGAAGCTTCCTTAAGTTTAATACATATCAACTTAACTTTCTCATCCGTATCCTACAACACTTGAGGGAAAGAAATATACTTCTGTCCAACTTCTTTCCAACACAAAGGTGTACGACACTTATGCCCATATAACGCCTCAAACGGTGTCATCTGTATACTTGTCTGAAAACTATTATTATAAGCAAACTCTACCAACGGCAATTGCTTCTCCCAAGAACCTTGAAACTCGATGACACAACATCTCAACATATTCTCTAAAGTCTGAATAACATGCTCAGACTGTTCATCCATCTGTGGATGATAAGCCGTACTAAAGCTAAGCCTCGTACCCAAAGTTGTCTGCAAACTCCTCCAAAACTTGGATGTAAATCGTGGATCTCTATCCGATATGATCGACTTAGGCACACCATGCAATCTCACCACCTCAGAAACATACAACTCTACCAACTTATCCATAGATCACGTTGTATGCACGACAAGAGAATGTGCACACTTTGAAAACCTATCAACAATAACCCATATAGAATCCTTTTTGGACGGTGTTAAAGGCAACCCCGTCACAAAATCCATGGTAATTCTCTCCCATTTCTAGTCCGGAACTTGAATCGGCTGTAACAAACCTGCAGGGAACTGATGTTCAGCTTTCACTCGCTGACATACCATACAACGAGATACAAACTCCGTCACATCCTTCTTTAAACCATCCCAAAAGTACACACCTTTGAGATCTCTATACATCTTCACACTACCCGGATGCATAGCAAACGGACTAGTATGAACTTCCACCAAGATAACTTGCCCCAACTCCAGATCATCTGCCACTACAATCCGACCTTTAAAACACAACACCTCATCATCATCAAAACGATACTCGGTCGGTCTACCCTTAGCCATATCCTCCACAAAAGATACCAACGTCTCATCCTCTAACTGTTTCATCTTATCATCACAACCAAGATAGGTTTTACTTACAACTCCACCACTCAACCACCTTCCTTTGAAATACTCAACTTAGCAAAGTATCACTCTCAACTCAACTACCGTCTTACGGCTCAAAGATTCAGCCATCACCTTAGCTTTCCCGGGATGGTAAGCAACAGACAACCCACACTTACCCTCTTCGGACAACCAAAAAATTCATTCCTCACACCAAAGCAACAATGCACAACCTACCACACTATCTCAACCTCTATAGAAAACATAACTCAAAAGAAAACCCCATATAGTTGATAGCCAACTCTTGATAACCGCAAACGGTTTCCATACCATCACCATCGAACTAACCTTACTTTTGACATCCTCCCACATACCAGGTAACCAACTAAGCCTTTCACCAACCTCCACTCCACACAACAAACTTCAGACTAACTTGCACAAAACTGTCAACATTGTCTTAAGCAAACTCCACCACCAACAATAACTTCATTATGAGTCATATTAACCATATCACAACGTCACAACATATCATCCATTTACCTATGAATGATAAAACCCAACATCCAAACAACAACCTATGTCGGTCCTAAAATTTTCAAATCTTACCATGTTATAGATACACCACTCACACATCTTTCCAATGGGACTTAGAAACCCAAGAAAACTGTACTCAAACAAACGATTGATCCAACAACCCTCATAAGAACCTCCATACCATCGATAGAACTTACTACCAAACTTATGATGATTCTTTCTGACTTCATTCTTGGTACCTTTACTACCAATAATAACCCAAAGAAAATTGATACTCACTTACTTTATCAGCATGACAACATTTACATATGATTCAAACATAATTCAAACAAGCTTAGTCGTAAATACATGTTTTTCCCCAACTCCTACCACAACACTCACCACCAAACCCATGGAAAAAGATTACCACAAGCCTTACTCAAGATACCATTCCATCTCGACACTTTCCGTAACAACCATGCGGTTAACATAACACAAAAAGATTCTCAACACCAAAACTAAACCTTGCCAAGAACATATCCTTCACTAGACCCTCAATAATCACTTTGCAATGACTTGTCCCCGATCAACTTTACCAAGGTTGAATTTCGCTCAAAGATCCACCATTTAACTAGGTCTTCCTAAAGGTTAACCGAACATCTTCCCTTGTAACTCCACAACAACCCAGGCTTATCCCACATATCAAACTCCCATTGCAAGCATCCTTATGTAAGCCAAGTCATCCCCAGTAGCTAACATTCTACAAAACATATCATACAAGAACTTACCAACTTTGTGTCAAACTCAACATTATACTCATCACAACGACAATATTTCCAACTTAAGGTTTAGCAACCACAACCAACTCAACACCATGGTTCAAACTTTAAAATCTACATATCATTAAGTGCCTTGACACTTAACCCAAAACTCCTTCCCATTATCAACTCATCGACAAACCAACTCTTACATTAACTATACCACAACAAAATCCGAACTTGTAAAACTATTCCTTTCATTAGCTCCAACATCTCTTATTTTATAACCTTACCAAAGCGGTAACTATATTGATGAAACATCCACAAACACGAACCCACCGAACACAAAACCTCAAAACACTTTTCGATAAAAGTAAACTCACAAGACTGAACAATCGATACAAACCATAAATTGTCCAGCGATCCATATTACACCACTTCAGACATCATCAAAAACTAACTTTACCTGAAGTTTATTCAACTTAACATCCTGTAAACACAACATGTACACTCTCCTCCTTTATAGTACAACCAAACCTCTCAAGGTCACAACAATCTATGATTCAAACCCCCGATTTCACAACTCCCATACCAAAATATATCTCATATTTTACTTCCATCCTAACCATACTAGATCGGTTACAACCCCTGATCTATCTGCATACTAACCACACTACAAAGAATTCCTTGTACTTTCCACAAAAATAATTTCACATCACTCAGAAAAACACCAACCCACCTTACTCTACAAAACATGCTGCAATCTTGTTACAACCTCCAAATCTTAACTAGAAAGAAACCGCAAAACTCAGCCTTACCTTTAGTAATGACCAACTCAAAATAACCATAACTTAGGGTATTTACCTCGGTTTCAAACATTCACAACTTTGAGACCAACCACTCATTCTTCATCCAAAACTATTCCCTAACCAAAAGGGTAGCTTGCCCACTACACATTCAGCTTAACACCACAAGAAAATTCTTTCAACCTCTTTTTTTTCATACCTTCACCTTAAAAGAACCAACCATACTCCACTTACACCCTCAAGGAGCTACTCGCAAGTGTGAATAAATGTATGCATGATTTCCTGTATGCCCTCATAAATGCCTATGCAAATGCATGTACATGCAAATGCAATTTCTAATGTCATGCTCAAGAATGCATGCATGTCCTACATTATCTATAGATATATACATATATGTGCTCTTACTCTATGCATGATTATTGTTCACACTCACAAATAACATCCTCAATTCCAACAATTTGAACTACCAACTTGTTAACTACTCCTTAGTTAGATTAGCAACTATTGTACCAGCTTCAGCAGTCCAAAGCACACCCGATAGAACGGTGCAACACCATAAACTAACCTTCCTGCCTAACCGAGGCACACTCACCGAGGAGGAAGAAATTACTCTTTCCTAGTAGTTGTTTCATCTTCAATATTGACCATTGATGTTCATACTAACACTAGCTAGTGATTTACGTCTCAGAAGCATATTCCAAAAACTTTAAACATGCAGTTTAAAACATAATATCCAAATAAAACAAACTTACATTCACGTAAGAACCAAGGGAAATCTGAGAGCATCTGAAAATAGGTTAGCATTGGTAATGTCTAACCGATAATCCCCAGTTTAATCATCATTACTCAAAGTACAATCATCATCAATAGATTTTCACCCTCCAAAAACATATCATGCTCAATCACACATATCATGATCAATCACACATTTAAACACATAACTTAGCAATCCTTTACATGCTTTACCCAACCAACTACATACTTTACAAACCAACAATACATTTTACTAACCTGGCTCTGATACCACTAGATGTAACCCCCTTAGCCCGGCCTAGACGGAACCGGAACTAACGGGTTACTCGGGGAATATCAAACCAAACCCGCGAAGGTTCGATTCGATAAACAATTCTAAAATTCGTTATATATATATTTTTTATTTTATCTTACCTAGATGTACAATCTTATTCCTACGTGACAAGGTCTCATACAAAGCATTATAGGTAACACGTTAACTAAAAACAGACATCCGATTAAACACTTGAGTAGATTAAGGACTAAAACGTAAAACTTTTGAATTCAATTAGTAAAGTAGAAATTATTTTCATCAATGTTCAATTAAACATTCAAGAGTTCCTCACAGCAAATTTCAACTCAAATGGATCATCCTAACATCATCAATTACATGTTTCCCTAATTTAGGGACCAAAATGTAAATCTTCCAAACTACAAGGAATTCATAAAATTTAGGTTAATCATCTTGAAATTAAGTCAACTTTATGCATGCATACAAAATTTCAGCTCAAAATAACATCGGTAAGTACCTTAATCGAACAAAGGAAGTTATTCGGGACTAAAATATAATTCCTAGCAACTTTCAATTCTTGGTGACCAAAGGTTTCGAAACTTTTCCAGAGGTTTCGGAACTTTTTGTAAAAGGTTTTGAAACTTTCCTGGAAAGTTTCGAAACTTTTCGCGTACAGTAGCTATTCAAAATTAAAACTGCCCGCAAGGTTTCGAAACCACCTAAAGGTTTCGAAACTATTTGACAAAGGTTTCGGAACCTTCACCCAAAGGTTTCGAAACTTTGGGTCTGGAACCAAAAGTTTCGTTACACTAAGTGCATACCAATTACTCAATACTCAACCATTAATTAGTACCACTAAATGCATCAGTCCTAGGCATAATTAGCAACATATGACACATAATCAACATCGTCACAGACATCATTCAAACTATAGGCATGCTTCTTAGAAGATGATTAAAAACATAACAATCATGCAAACACATACTTCAATAATTCAAACAATTCCAAAGTTCAACAATTAACAATCAAACAATAATGGTCTTATTACAACATAAACCAAAGCCTATGTACACACTCCTCAAATTGGTTGGGTTACACATTGCCTTGCCCAATTTATTTGCCAAAACCATACCAAATCCAAGTGATTCTTCCCCTTGGTTTCCTTGCCTCGAACGAAACCCCAAGTGCCTTTATTTTTCTGCAAGGATGAAAGGAGAGCTTAAGCAAACATGCTTAGTGAGAAAGCTCTATACAAATCATCAATGCATCTATTTAAAACCATGATGAAACCATAATTTGTAATACATTGTTAAACCATGCATGCTAACATTTCATGCTCATGTTCCTTAAACCATATGCATCCTTGAGTTTACATAACCTTATCAAAACAATTTATAAATGATGCACAATCTTCTTCTCAAATTCATGTATGTATATTGGCTTTCTAGTGAACACTTAATGTGAACCTTGAGTTCACCGAATACACGGATCCATGAGACATTTGTCTCGTCATGACACGAAGTCACCATTGACATGACACTAAGTCACCATTAGCACTACCACGCACGATCGGACACATAGTCACCCTTGTTACGTGTAGGCGGCTCTACCACACACGTTTGGACACAAAGTCACCCTTGTTACGTGTAGGCAATATTCTGTATTTTCAGTTTTGATTATAGTGCACTTAAGACAATCCTAATGATATGTCATTTGTATTCGAATCTAAAGTTAGCGTCACTAAGCCAATATCATAATCAAATGTGCATGATAACTTGCTGCTCATAATGCATGCATAATATGTTCAACAAATGAACCAAAGTCATGCCCAAAGGCACCATCATATAAATGCAATTAACCATATTGTATTCCAAATCATATAACTTGCTGCTCATAATGCATGCATAATATGTTCAACAAATGAACCAAAAGCCATGCCCAAAGGCACCATCATTTATAAGGCAAATAACCATATTGTATCCCAAATCATTTCTCATAATCTTTCATAATCATGGATGCTTAATAAGCTATGCATTTCAGCAAGTGTTTCTCATGTATGCACCAATTCAAATCATGCTCATGCATTTTCATAAATCTCATTGCATTACCAACATAATGCCTTTATCGAATGTAGCCGAAACTCATATCGGTTTATTAAAAATATTTACTTTACTTACTCTTGAACTATGGAAGGTTTTCACACTCTTCCATAGTCCCCAAAACAGAATCGTACCAAACGCGGTTCGCTTTAAGTTTGAAAACACTCACCAACAAGCGAAACGAGCATTCGCCGCTCTCCGATGATCGCACCAATGCACCAGCAATCAAACACCTTCTTGTAACTCTTCTACAACATTAAAAATAGAGCATTCTCACATCATAACATGCTCAAACCAACAGCCATATCCGATCACCATTAAACTACCGAAAACTTAGCCGAAAAGACAGTAAATTAAGCCGAAACGCATCCGAACAACTTCAGCCCAAAACCTAATGAATCTAACATCTAATCCACTTCAATTATGAACCAAAAATACATCCAAACCATCCTTATACCTCTAGCAACATTAAAGCATCTAAAACATCCCCTAAAACAATCGAAAAGCACCTTAAAACTACACCGATTGCATTATTCCGGGATTAGATTAATGTGCTATCAAATGAAGACAATTAATCAATTAACATAAAAACATAATTGAATCCATCTAATTCCAGCATTTAATGAGATCCAAAAAGATTTCACAAAAACATTCATAAAATCACTAGATCTAACATTAAAAACATAGGATTAAGTTTTTATTCAAAGATTAGGAAGCTAATACTTGAGAATTTCAATAAAGAACCTTAGAAAAGAACTAAAATCTAGAAAATTACCTTCAAGATCTATTCACCAAAAAGATGTAATTTCCTCTTCTTGATTCCTTGCAATTTGATGTTGATTTGATAAAATTGATGCTTAGGTTTTGTAAAGGATGGAAAGATGATGAAAATGATGTAATCTTTGTGGAAAAAGATGCAAAAATCAGCAAGGAATTGAAGAGAAAAGATGAAGAGAAAGTAGAGAGAAAATGAGTGAAAAAGATGAGAGAAAATGAGAAAAAAGTAGTTTTGAGAGAAAATGATTAAAAATCTCTAATTAAAAATAATTAAAATACATTTTGGTGAATAAATCATTATTAAAAATTAGAAATGGGTTTATGTCCCTCTAAGGATTCTATGTTTAGCTTGCTTTTCAATTTAGTCACTAAAACATCAATTTTCCGAAAATTACAAAATAGGTCCTCTAATTTTTCCAAAAATTATAAATTGGTCACTTATGCATAATTAAGCATAATTAAAAATCATTATAAAATCCAAATTATTTTCTTTTAATCTTGAAACACAATTTCAATACTTTAAACCATATTCCAAAATTATTATTTTCCATAATTAAAAATATTATTATTTTATCTTTCTCAGAATAATGAACCAGAGAACCCAATTCGACCCGAATCGAATCTTCCTAACCAAGCCTAAACTAATAACCCCAAAAACGGGATGTTACATAATTACAAGTTTATAAATCCGGTCAACGCCCTCGTCTCCTAACTCTGGGCGAGTGTGTCACATATTTTGCCAACTCCTTGTATTTCTCAACAACCCCAATGAAATCGGAAAAAATTACAAGTGAAATGGATGGCTGGATTAATTGATCTTGTAAAGAGCAAATTGTAACAACAAAAAAGGTTCATAGTCTAATTAAAAAATAATGTACTCACCTTCACAATTTCAAGTACAATAGTAGTGTTAGGATTGCTAAGATCAACTTTGTGTGGTGCAAGTACAAACTTTGTAACCGAATTTATGATTTTCATCTTGTCAATACTAAAATTTACACGTGCCTCGTATAGGATGGACTGCAGTGAACAAAAGTTGCAATTCCTTCACATATAATACATTTTAATTTGATGAAAACAAATGGATGCTGTAAATGTTTGGTCATGTAGGGTCTTTGAAAACAAAACAGACCAGTATTACTGATTCAGATTTATCCTTCTCCCTTCCATGTTATGAATGCATTTTCATGATAAGTGGAAAATAGATATTAAACCTACTCCTTTGAGGAGGTAGGTTCAAATCTAATTTGAACATTATTTGACCACCCAAACATTAACACAACCACAATAAATAAATCATAAAAATATAGGTTTAAATTAACTATCTTGCAAACAAAATGAAGGCATTCAAATATGTAGAAATTGTATTCTTTATATGTCAAAGTGAATCATAGATTGAATTGCTTGTCATGAATACAATGAGTGTTTTTTTTACGGATAACTTGAAGGCTATTTATATGGATCTTTCTACAAGCAAATGGTCCAAGAACACTATAATGGATCAAATATTGATTCAGGGTAATGGTTGTCAATCTTACAATTTCTAGGAGCATATTAAATTTTTGGAAAATCCACACTAGTGAAAACTCACTAAAGGTTTGATTGGTCCAAATTGTTACTTCCTTTAAAGAAAAAATAAGTCTCATCTCTCATTTCAATGAAAAACTACCATGAGCTACAACTAGACGTTGTGGCTTTAAACTTTGTAGCTTGCTTATAATTCATGCATTTGGATTGTGATATGGTTAATATGACTCATAATGAAGTTGTTGGTGGTGGTGGAGTTGTGTGAGACAATGTTGACAGTTTTGTGCAAAGTTAGTTTGAAGCTTGTTGGTGGAGCATCATTGTGTGGGTGGAGGTTGGTGAAAGGCTTAGTTGGTTACCTGGTATGTGGGAGAATGTCAAAAATCAGGTTAGTTCGATGGTGGTGGTATGAAAATCGTTGCGGTTATCAAGAGTTGGTTATCAATCTTAGGGGGTTTGTCTTTGAGTTATGTTTTCTGTAAAGGTTGAGATGGTGTGGTGGGTTGTGCATTGTTGCTTTGGTGTGAGGAAAGAATCTGTTGATTGTCTGATGAGGGTAAGTGTGGGTTGTCTGTTACATACCATCCGGGGAAAGCTAATGTGATGGCTAAATCTTTAAGCCGTAAGACGGCAGTTGAGTTGAGGGTGATGTTTACTAAGTTGAGTATTTCAAAGGAAGGTGGTTGAGCGGTGGAGTTGTAAGTAAAACCTATCTTAGTTGAGATGATAAGGTGAAACAGTTAGAGGATGAGACGTTGGTACCTTTTGTGGAGGATATTACTGAGGGTAGACCAACTGAGAATTATTTTGATGAGGATGAGGTGTTGTGGTTTAGGGGTTAGATTGTGGTGCGGATGATGTTGAGTTGAGGTAAGCTATTTTAGCAGAAGCACATACTAGTTCGTTTGCTATGCATCCGGGTAGAGTGAAGATGTATAGGGATCTTAAAAGTGTGTACTTTTGGATTGGTTTAAAGAAAGATGTGACGGAGTCCAAGAAGGATTTTATATGGGTTATTGTTGATAGGTTTTCAAAGTGTGCACATTTTTTTGCCGTGCATACGATGTGTTCTATGGATAAGTTGGTAGAGTTGTATATTTCTGAGGTGGTGAAGTTGCATAGTGTGCCTAAGTTGATCACATCGGATAGAGATCTGCATTTTATCTTTATGTCTTGAGAAGAGTTTGTAGGTTGCTTTGGGTACAAGGCTTAGTTTAGTACTGCTTATCATTTTCTGACAGATGGCCAGTCTGAACGTGTTATTCAGACTTTGGAGGATATGTTGAGGTGTTGCATCATTGAGTTTCAAGGTTCTTGGGGGAAACAGTTGCCTTTGGTCGAGTTTGCATATAACAATTGCTCCAAGCGAGTATAGAGATGGCACCGTTTGAGGCTTTATACGGACGTAGGTGTTGTATACCTTTGTGTTGGAAAGAAGTTGGGCAAAAGTATGTTTCTTTGCCTCAAGTTTTAAAAGGTACGGATGATAAGGTTAAGTTTATTTGTGCTAAACTTAAGAAAGCTTCGGATAGGCAGAAGTCCTATGCCGATTTAAAACACAAAGAGATAGAGTATGCTGTTGGAGATAAAGTGTTTCTTAAGGTTCTCCGTGGAAGAAGGTGATGAGGTTTGGACGGAGGGGTAAGTTGAGCCCTTGTTTTATTGAACCATATGAGGTATTAGAGCGAATTGGTCCTGTTGTTTATCGGTTGAGGTTGCCAGAGGAGTTGAGCAGGATGCATGATGTTTTCATGTATCAATGCTTCGTAGATATAGATCGGATCTTTCTCTTGTTGTTCCGGTTGAAGAGATTGAGTTAAGGGCGGATATGAGTTATGAGGAAGAACCAGTGAGGATTTTGGATGTGGATACAAAAGTTCTTCGAGGAAGGACCATAGATTTGGTTAAAGTGCATTGGAAACAGTGAGGTATCGAAGAGGTAACTTGGGAGACAAGGGAAAAAAAGTATGGAGGAGCAGTTCCTCACTTGTTTGCTTCAGGTAAAATTTCGAGGACGAAATTTTCTTAAGAGGAGGAGAGTTGTAACATCACGATTTTGGGGTTAGTAGTTTGGGCTTTAGTTAGGAGAATTCGATTCGGGTCAAATCGAGTTCTCAGGTTCGTTATTCTGGAGAAATATAAAATAAGAATATTTTTAATTAAAAAAGTAATAATTTTGGAATATGGTTTAAAAATATTAAAAAAGATGTTCCAAAATTAAAAGAATGTAATTTTAACTTTAAATTGATTTTTAATTATGCTTAATTATGCATAAGTGACCAATTTGTAATTTTTGGAAAACAATGGGGGATTTAATTGTAATTTTCGGAAATTGTTAATTTTAGTGACTAAATTGGAAAGCAAGCTATACTTAGAATCCTTAGAGGGTCATAAACTCAATTTAATTTTTAATAATAATTTATTCACCAAAATTCTTTTTAATTAGTTTAATTAAAGATGATAATCATTTTCTCACTTAACTAATTTTTTTTCTCCCATCTTTTTCTCTCATTTTCTCTCCATTTTCCTTCATCTATTTTCTGCAATTCCTTGCTGATTTTTCCATTTTTTCCCACAAAGGTTACTTCATTTTAATCATCTTTCCATTCTTTACAAAACCTAACCATCAATTTTATAAAATCAACACCAATTTGTAAGGAATCAAGAAGAGAAAACTTTATCTTTTTGGTGGATTGATCTCAAAGGTAATTTGCTGGATTTTAACTCTTTTTCTAAGGTTCTTTATTGAAATTCCCAAATATTAGCTTGCTAATCTTTAAATGAAACTTGATTTTTTATTTTCAATGCTAGATCTAATGATTTTATGAATATTTTTATAAAATATTTTTAGATCTCATTCAATGTTGTAATTAGATGAATTTAATTGTGTTATTAAGTCAATTAAATGATTAATTGAGTCTTCAATTGATGGCACATTAATTTAATCTCGGAATAATGCAATTAGTGTTGTTTTAAGGTGATTTTTGGTTGTTTTAGGGGCTGTTTTAGATGTTTTAATGTTTCTGGAGGTATAAGGATGGTTTATATGTGTCTTTGGTTCATAATTGAAGTGAATTAGATGTTAGAATCATTAAGTTTTGGGTTGATGTTATTCTTATACGTTTCGACTTAGTTTTCGGTCTTTTCGGTTAAGTTTTCGATAATTTTGTGGAGGTTTGATGTGGCTGCTGGTTTGAGCATGTTATGATGTGAATATGCTCTGTTTTTAATAATGTAGATGTAGTGCAAGGAGGTGCATAAGTGGCTGGTGCATTGACATTGCCATCGGAGCATCGGCGAAGGCTCGTTTCGCTTGTCGGTCAGTGTTTTTCGGGCTTAAAGCGAATCGTATTGGTACGGTTCTATTTTGGGGACTATGGAAGAGTGTGAAAACTTTCTATAGTTCAAGAGTAAGTAAAGTAAATGTTTTTGATATATTAACATGAGTTTCGACTATATTCGGTAAAGGCATTGATGTTTGTAATGCAATGAGATTTTCGAAAATGCATAAACATGATTTTGAATTGGTACATGAATGAGATAATTGCTGAAAATACATGGTTTAAAAAGGCATACATGGTTAAGGAAAACATGGAAAAATGAATTTGGAATATATGTGGTTATTTGCCCTCTAATTAAAGGTGTCATTGGGCATGACTTTCGGTTTATTTGTTGAGCATATTATGGATGCATTATGAGCTGAAAATGAATTGGAATATTATGTGGTTATTTGCATTAAAATTGATGGTGCCATTGGGAATGATATTTGGTTCATTTGTGAACATATTATGCATGTATTATGAGCAGCAATTATCATGCATATTTGATTATGATATTGGCTTAGTGACACTAACTTTAGATTCGAATACGAATGACATGTTATTAGGATTGTCTTAAGTGCACTATAAACATTATTGAGAATAAAAGGTGACTATGTGTCCAATCGTGCGTGGTAGTGCTATAATGGTGACTTCGTGTCATGTCAATGGTCACTTCGTATCATGTCAATGGTGACTTGGTGTCATGTCAATGGTGAATTTGTGTCATGACGAGACTAATGGTCTCTAACAATGGATCCGTGTATTCGGTGAACTTAAGGTTCACAATAAGTGATCACTAGAAGCCAATATGTATACATGGATTAAAAGAGAATCTTATGCATCATTCATGAAATGTATTGATAATGTTGAACATACTCAAGAAAGTGATTTGATGTTATAGACATGGACGTGGAATGTTAAGCATGCATGTTTTTAATGATGCATTGCAAACTATGGTTTCTTTATGATTTTAAATAGATGCATTGATGATCTTGTGTAGAGCTTCCTCACTAAGCATGTTCGCTTAAGCACTCTTTTCATCTTTGCAGAAAAATAAAGGCACTCGGGATTACATTCGGAGCAAGGAAACCAAGGGGAAAGGTTACTTCAAATTCGATATGTTTTGACAAACAAGTTGGGGCTTGACAATGTGTAAACCCAACCTATGTGAGGAGTGTGAACTTAACTTTGGTTTATATTGAAATAAGACCTATGTTGCTTGATTGTTAATTGATGAACTATGGTGATGTTTGGATTGTTGAAGCATGTACTTGCATGGTCGTTATGTTTTTAATCATGTTCTAAGTAGCATGCCTATAGTTTGCTTGATGTTCTTGACGTTGATAATCATGTGTTATATGTTGCTATTTATGCTTAGGATTAATGCATATAGTTAATAGGGTTTGACGTTTGTGTTTGAGCCGATGATGTTCACTTAGTGTGATGGAATTTTTTAGGTTCCAGACCTAAAGTTTCGAAACCTTTTCTTTAGGAAAGGTTTCGAAACCTTTGCCAAGCAGTTTCGAAACCTTCAAGAAGGTTCCGAAACCTTGCGGGCAATTTCAATTCTAGAAAGTTACTGGACGCGAAAAGTTTCGAAACCTTCAGGGAAGTTTGGAAATCTTTTACAAAAAGTTTCAAAACCTTTATGAAAGGTTTCGAAACCTTTGGCCGCTAGAAATTGATAGTTGCTAGAAATTGCATTTTAGTCCCAAATATCTTTCTTTGTTCAATTAGGGTATCTACAAATGTTATTTTGAGCTGAAATTTCACATGGATGCACAAAGTTGATTTAATTTCATGATGGCAAACTCAATTTAAAGAATTTCTTATATTTTGGAATATTTACATTTTGGTCCCTAAATTAGTGAAACATGCAATTGATGAAGTTAGAATACTCCGTTTGAGTTAAAATTTTTCGTGAGGGATACTCGTATGTTTAATTGAACTTTGATGAAAAGAATTTCTACTTTATTATTAGAATTTACGTTTTAGTCCTTAATTTACTTAAGTGTTTAATCGGATGTTTGTTTATGATCGGATTATTTCTGTTAATGCCTTGTATGAGACCTTGACATGTAAGAATACAATTATGCATCTAGAAGAAAAAAATATAACGGTTTTAGGGTTGTTTATCGAATCGGACCTTCATGGGTTTGGTTTGATATTCCCCGTGTAACTCATTAGTGCTGGTTCCGTCTAGGCCAAGCTAAGGGGGTTACAATTTCAGATCCTTGTTGGGTAATTTTACCTTTTATTTTTCAGAGATCAGTTTCTTCCTCCTTTATCACGTATCGATTTGTTTTTGGCTTAATAATCTACTTTAATATAGTCCCTCATTAACTCTATTTTTATTTCTCCTTTAATTCTTTTCATTTTAAATCTAAACCTCTTCTTATTTCTGTTCAATTGAGCAATACTTTATTTCTTCATTTTCGTTCAAACCAACAGCTCTTGTAAAGCTTCTTTGATTCGTTTTAGTTTTGTGGTGATTGGGTAAGACTTCTTTTCTCTTTGTTTGGTTTGTTTCATTTATTTGTCTCTGTTTTGCTGTTAAGAAGGTTATTTTGGTGCTTAAAATCAGAAAATTTAAGGGGGGAAATATCTCTATTTTGTTTTGAAGAGGGTGAGAATATGTGTTGATCGATTTAATAACGTTTGGTATTTGAATTTGGGTGTTAGCAGAATTGAATTCGGAGCGAAAAAGGGGAGTTTTAGCAAGATTACGTATTCTAGGGAATTCTAGAAACCCATTGACCCGTGACTTGACCCATGACCCAACTCGGTGACCTACTAGTGTCACCTGCTGACGTCATCCGCTGATATCAGCGTTGAACAGTGCTGACATCAATGTTCACCTTTTTCAACTCGGTCCCACTATATGTTTTTTGATATCCTGAGCTCGTTAGAGCTATTCGTTTTTTGAAATTCGAACCTAAAGTATTGTTTTTAAGGCTTTTTAGTAAGAATGTTTAATCAGAAGTTATCTACTTAATGTGTGTCTCTCTCGACGTTAAGTTATCTACTTAAGGTGTGTCTCTCCCGATACTCTATGTATACTTTCGTGTGCAAATTCTATGATTCTATGTTTCTTTATTGATTTATTTGATTCTATGATCTCATAATTAAATTACATGATGCCATGCCATATTACATATTTAATTTATATATGGTTTCAGAATTAATGTAAGACTCAGAATATATTTTATTCGTATTTATTATGCATGCCTACTGTTAATTATAAGGTATGCATTCAAACTTAGATATCGGATCATTGCATTGCATTGGGTTGGGTATTGTGTTCGAGGAAGTTCAGTGATATCACCTTTTGGTGAGTATCACTTCAGATCAGTGGCTCAACCTTTGGGTCGAGTTTCCACTTCGGATTAGTTGCTTCACCTTCGAGTCGAGTTTCCACTTCAGATGGTGATGATGAAGTTAGAGTGGTTTAGGGGAACCTACTCTTCAGAAGGTGTTTGAAGTTGGGTACATGGCATTCATACATTCTATCATATGTCTATGTCATGTTTTGTGTTATGTTATTCTGTTGTTGTGATTATGATATATTTTCACACTAGAGACACACTAAGTTCCCTAGCTTACACCCTTTCAGTTCATATTTCAAACACTCAGACCTAGGCTTTGGTACTTGAAGGACTCTTGTTTCGGACATCTATGTAAGTTTTACGGATTTCAAATTTAATATATTTTATTTTGGATATTTACCTTTTTAATGAACTTTGGACTTTTTATATTTGGGTTTTTGAATCTTAATGTTATTATGATTTTAGGTTGAACTTTCAAGAGGTATTTAATTCTTGTTTTAGTATTTCAGTTAATCCGAATTTTGATAACGTAATAGATTTTAGCATTTTATTTGTTTGAATTTAGAGGTTATAAATACCCTTTTGAAGCCCAACGCCCCAAACTTGTACGATTAACATAGTAAGAGCATCTTTGAATTGTTTAACCTTGGACCGAGTGATTAGACATTGAAAAACTTTTATTGAGTTTCTCAAGTGTGGTATTGATGTCCACATCACATTGACTAACTCTTCAAAATAGGAATAAACACCGTATACAAGGACACAACATTTTATAATGTTTTATACTCATGTTGACATGACATTGTAGAGGTATTGGTTTAAAATACAAGTCCAATTCCATATTTAGAATAAGACCTTGGGTACTTCACATTAGTCAGTTCAAAGATAAAAATGTGTAAATATCAGAGACGATGTTGAAGAATTGTTGGCCATAATGAGAATGCTATTACAAAACCAAGAATCTTTAGGTCCAAACAATTCTATCTATGCATTAAGCATAAACTTACAATCAGTGTAATGAATAAAGAGAAAGCAGAAGGAAGAATTGAGCAATAACATGATGAAATAGAGAGACAATATGAGTAAAGAAAATTAAAAAAAAATGAGAAAAATGCTTGTATGAGGTTATATGTTTAGAGAACAAAGAATAAAGGAAAAGGTAAAGGGGTAAATAAGAGTTCTAGATGTGATTTTTCATTTTTAGCCTTTTAGGTGTATATGTGAGCTTAACTTTAAATACGTGACTACAATAGTCCGAATTATTTATTTTTTTGAGAGTCAAACCCTAAGATATTTATCCAATGCTTTTGTACACGTATCCATGCAACATAAGGGATAAACGATCAATACTTCAAAACTTCCTCTTAGCTGCATACAAGAGTGCTTAATGAGTTGAGCAACTTGTGAACTACTCGAATTCGACTCGGTCGAAACTCGATAAATACTCAATTTAGATTTACTTGACTCAAACTCAAACACGACTCAAGAATTTGATGAATTGAATCGAGTAAAGTCTTACTCGACTCGATAAGTTCGCGAATAATTCGTTAATTCTTTAAATTATTTTATAGTAATTACATCTTAGTTTTAAGAGGCGTTAGATGCTCTGAGGTACTAATGGACTCTAAAGCCGAGGTGTTAGGCGCTAGGCAAAGGTGAAGGTTTTTCATAGGCGAGACGCTATAAATTATTTTTATATTATATTTTATATTTAGAACATTATGATAATGATAAAGTTGTACAATAATATTTTATATCATTTTATTTATAGAATATATATTTTTAAAGTAAAATAGGATCCTGTTAAATACCTCTATCGTAACCGATATCGAGACGAAACTCAACATAGGACAACGGAAAGAGGAAAAGAGTACCCAAACTTATATTATAAATATATACAAAAAATATTCAAACACTACAAAAAGAAATAAAAGATAATACGGTCCATCATCTATTCTAGGAACAAAATTAGTGGTTATTCCTTTCCTTTTATCAAATTTGGAGGAAGGTCCAGCACTTTCTTTTATGTTCCTTGATGACCTTCGTCGAATAACTAGAATAATGATCTCTAACAACTTTACCAACTTGAATCCATGTTAGGTTATTATTATCATCAAACACAAATTCACCATCATCATTATCGGAGTTGTCTACCATTGTCCCAAGTAACCAATCGTTACTTTCATCTATATCTTCCAAGAGAATAAGACATGTGATGTCTTTTATTTAATATTGGCGCTTCAAAGCATGATTATATTTTACAAAGACCAAATCATTTAGTCTTTCTTGTGCTAATCTATTTCTCTTTTTAGTATGAAGCTGGAAGGAAAAGATAATATTTACATAAGTGATTAAGTAATAAAAAAACAATAATTGTCATATAGTTTAGGAGAAATTAAAAAAAGATTCTTACTTTTTGAAAAACAGCCCAATTCCTTTTACATCCGGTAGCATTACAAGTGAGACTAAGAACTCTGATAGCAAACATTTGAAGATTGAGAGTGGAAGATCCAAACATAACCCATCATTACACTATTAAAAAATAAAAATAGATCATTGTAAAAATTAAATTAATAATTTTAAAGCAAAAAAATATAAAATAATATAACTTTTAATACTTGGAAATTTTAACTTCCTTAGTCTAATTGTCGTTTTCATGCCAAAAATCATTGAGCATCTTGATACATGCTTAATTCATTAAGGATTTTATCTTCAATTGCAAGATCTGAATTCAATCTTGAAATGGACTCGTATAAACCTTTCATAACTTCTTAATAAGTTGTTACCTTCTTGGGATCATCATAATAAAGGTCTGGATTTAAAAAATATCCAACTGCATATAAAGGTCAATGAAGTTCACAATCCCATTTTCTATCAATGTACTCAAAGACTTCTTCGTAGAACTCTTCCTTCATTGCAAAACTCTCAAAAATATCCTCTTTAACCCTATCCATGGCTTCATAAATGTACCCCATAGGTGGTTTTCTTTCTCCATCAACCATTCTAAGAATCTTAAAAAACGATCCCGTCAATTTGAGAGCATAAAATACATTTCTCCAAAACGTGTCTTGCAAAAGATAAGATGTTATTTTTCCTTCCGTTTCTTTTCACCATTTATATTCATTCCATTTTTCTCAAGTTGTTTCTTTGCTTGTGGAATTATGTAAAAGTGATGAACAATGTAACAAATCTAGTGATCGTCGGTCTATGCAAATTCCTTTGATTTGTAATTTTCTCATCATGTTTAAAAGAGAGATATGACTATATATATAGCCATTTATAAACATGAACTTCTTCAATGTATTCTTCACTTTTGGAATTTTTTCAATATCTCTAACATGAGATGAATGCAATATACCGCACATGGAGTCAAATAATGATTTGGTCTACTGGCCTCTAGCATTTTCCCTACAAGTTAACAAAACAAGAAGTTAACAAACAATAAGAAATCGAATAATTTAAATTTTTTTATTTTTACCGGCTTTGACATAGTTAGATGCGTTGTCCGTCACCACTTGGATCATATTTTTCTCTCTCACTTCCACCAACATGACATCAAGTACTTGAAACAACATATTAGCATCCTTAATAACTTTTGAGATATCCATGGATCTAATGAACATGAAACCCTTTGGTGGAGAGTTAACAAGATAATTCATAATATCTTCTTGAAAGATTGAGTCCCGTCATTCATCCGATAAAATCGAACATCCCTTTTCTTCCTACTCTTTTTTGTGCTCATCCATTATCTCACAGGTATTCTCTACTTCCTTCTTGAGAAGGGGAACTCTAAACTCATACATGCTAGGTGATTTCAAACCGGGACCATATTGCCCAATAGCTTCACACATCTTCTTGAAGTTACGGTAAGTTGTCACATAAAATGCAATTCTATCATCATAAAAAAATCTAGTAATTGACTTGCAAGTGTTGTCTCTTAGTTTTTTATCATAAACTATATGTATACTCTAATCTTTTTTTGGATTAGCTTTTGAAGTGAAAAACTAATTCGTTGGACCCTTATGTCTTATTTTTTAAAGGTTTCCCACTCTTTTGACTTAGCCCATGTTCTTCTTCTTCCTCGTCATATTGATCAACCATAAATGAAGACTTCGAAGGTAGATTCGAATGTGTGTCTTTTAACTCGACTTTTTTAAAATAGAAGCCTTTATTTACTCCTTCACGTGCTCAAGACATTCAAGATAATCCAACATATTCTTAAATCCTCCAACTAAATGTTGTTTTATTCGATATACCCCTCATTTGCAAATTTTACTACAAAAATTATAGGTAAAATTGTTCTTATTGGTCGGATCTTGCTTTTTATATTTTCTTTTCGGATCAGAGATATTTGAGGATCTGGTAGAAATCGTCGATCCTAAATTCATAATCTAAAAATTTTCAAATGCAAATGAAGGTTAAATACAAGATATAACAAAGAAAATCTCCAATCAAGAAAAATCAAGATATTCCTACTATAAACAAGAACTCAAGTAAAATTTTACCTAGTCCACCATTCAATCAAGCACTCAAGCATGATTCTACAAATTCAGTAAATTAAAACTAAACAACTATCATTCATATAAATGAACCAAACAACTTATATAAGATTATCCAGTCACACCAAACATATAACAAATTTAAACCTTGATCGAATGAAAGCCAAATCAAGATATTCCTACTACATACAACCTTTAGTCTATTAGTTTTTTATTAGGAAAGTTTCACTGATTCATTTATTTGACAAAATTAGGAAAGTTCAAACAAAATTATTCCTACTATAACATATATCAAATTAGAAAAGTTCAATCAAAATTATAAACTCAAAACAAAATACTGAATAAAATAAGTGGAAGATTCTAAAGAAATGAACATTCCAAAATTTCATTTGCAAAAATTAAAATAAAATAAATCTCAATCTAGGATACACTTAGACAGAGTGTTTGCAAGTAGGGTTGAGCAAAACTCGATTCGACTCGAAAAAACCGAATAACTTGACTCAACTCGAGACAAAAATATTCGACTCTTTTTGACTCAACTTGAAATTTCATAGACTCAACTCGAAAAAATTCAAATAAAGTTTGAGTTGTAAAATGGAAATTCGAATATCTCAAATAACTCGAAAATTTTAGTAATTAAAGGATTAATTTTTAAGTTTGAGATGAGTCTATCAAATTTTTATGATATATACATTGATATATAAAAATATAAAGAAATACTGCTACATATGAAAAATATACATAATACATATATTATATGATTAGAGTAAGTCGTTTAAATTAGAATCAAATCATACTATAACATGATAAATAATAACAATTAAATATTTAGGAACTCGAAAATTCGACTCGACTCAAATTTCTTAAACTCGACTCGAACCGAAAAAATTTCAAATAAAGTTTTAGTTCTAAAATATGACTCATCAACTCGAATAACTCAAATTTTTTTTACTCAATACGACTCAACTCGATTGAATACTCACCCTTATTTGCAAGAAAAAATCTACATAAGAGAAACAAACATGAAGAAAAACATGAAAATAAGAAATGCTACATAATCTAGGATACGCTTTAACCGTATAAAATGGATGCACAAACTAATACTCCAGTACTGTCAGTAGCCTAACACAAACAAACATGAAGAGAAACAATGTAAAAGAGTCAAAAAAATTATATTCACCGAATTAGTGATTAAAAGACAATGATCAAAGTACAAAAGTAAAAAAAAATAAAAAAACTGAGTAATACATATAGAGGAGTATACTGTAGAAGATTAGATCCAATAGTCGCATATAAATTGATAACAAAAAGAAGGAATCGGTAACACGCTGTCTACAAAAACTCTTCAAAAAAAAAGAAAGAAAATAAGAATTGGAAGAGAGAAAATATTCACATAAAAAAAATTAAATAAAATACATAAGAGGCATACCTGAATTCAACGATCGATGAGAGGCTTAGAAAAGGATGATCGACATCTTGGAAGGGGATGATCGACGGAGATTGAGTCTTGGAAGAAGACGATGGAGGAATTTGGAGAGAAATTTGGGTAAGACAAATGTTGAATCAATTTTTAGGGTAAGTACGATCGAATAAGGGAGATTTGAGGAATATCAAGGTGTTTTATTCAGCATGTTTTATTAACAATCTTAATCTCGAAAAACACGTCACTTAGGGCCCAGTCAAACGCAATACTATTATATTTCTTTAATAAAATTCCTAAGTTTTTGGCTGATTGCATCAATCTTTAAAGTCTTGAATCAATAAAATCGTTTTTTTGATAAAAATTCCATTGTTTTCTTGATTTTCATTCAAGGGTGTTCCATGGCTATTTTTGATGCCTAAATACATGAATCTTGAAGTTTTTAAATGTAATTAAGATGACTTTTAAGTATCTAATTTTGGACTTAAGGTATAGGTGGAGTTTGGAGAGGTTTCCAGTTAGTTTCGGTTAAGTTTTATGATGTTTTAAGGGGCTACCATGTATTAGTCCAACTTGATGGATGTTTCAGTGTGTTATAATGAACTAAACCCTCTGGTTTTGATACTTGAAGTAGGTCAAGAGGTAAAGGAACAATTTTGAGGGAGATCGGAAAGCCGAATCGTATTTTCGGGTGACTTATCGAGCAAGTTTTGGTAAATTGGAGAGGGATTATGAGGGCTGCCAATTTGGCATGGTTTTAAATGTTTTTTTAAAGGTTTTGGGTGTAGGGAAGGTGTGAAAAAACTCCTATGCTCAGAAGTAAGTTTAAAGTATTGCTTTCTTTAAGTTTCTCATATTATGCCTTATTTTTATTATGTTTAGTCATGCTCGTGTTATATTTGTACATATGTTAATATGAGTTTATTTCAATGCTTATGATATTTTTTACAAAGTTTTAATATGGATATGATGTTCCCACGGTTTTGTTTTTAAAATATGAGAAAAATAGTTTTTACTGATTTATGCATTTAATGCATGCGTTAGTTGGACGCATTTTGATTACTTACTGTTTTTGACTTAAAAATTGAGCATTGATTTTGTTTTGTATTGGATATTGAGATTATGTTAATAGGGATAAGTCGATCGATCGATAGGATGTTAGTGCACTCTTCATTATTTATAAAATTCATATATGTGGGTAAATTTCTTAGTGATGCATTAGGGTTAATACTTGATTTATGATATATGTGTTGTATTGCATGTAAGTGTAGCTTATCCTGAAAGCTAAGGTGAGAAACATGTTTGTATTTAATCCATTCGTTTGTATGAGATAGACTCGTGCGTGGTATGAGTAGGTGATAGAGTCCTCATACGTGGTATGGTGATGGTTTAGTCTCATACGTGACATGGCTTGAAATTTATGCCTTCATGAGAGTTTCCGTTTATCCCAATGATTAGAGGTAAGAATAATCGAATCACTAATACCAACACGAGAAAACATAAATGTAATATTTTTACTGATTTTATTGCAAACAGAGTTTGTGAGTGTTTAACATTGAGGTCAAACGTTTTATAAACCTTGCTAAGTGAAGCATGTAAGCCTTGAGTTTTGTTGCTAAGCACCACGTGATGAAACATTTGTTGATTTTTACTATTGGTGGCAATGAGTCAAATCTATGATGTTTTTATTTATGTTGGAGTGCACCTACAAATCGTGTTGAGTATATTGAGGTAGTTCTTCCATTTGTTTATAAGATTGGTTATGTTGAAGCATACTCTTAGGAGTTGAATAAATTTTTGCTAACTAGGTTGAAATGAATCTAGTTAATATGACATGATATGTGCTTAAAGTGTTTTAGGTGAATTTGCATATAAAGAATGTCATAAAACCTTTGGAGGCTGAAAATAATCCCTAAACTTTGAGCATGCAATTAAATGACTTGTAGATATTATTTTAAGCAGCAAATTTATGCACGAGCATGAAATATACTTAATTAAATATTGATAATCTTAATTTCACAATTAGAGCATAAAATTCTAGAAATTACGATTAGGTTCTTAAAACTTTTTCGATTAAATTAGGAATCATTTCTCTTTAGTTTCTGCTGTAATTGAACTCGATCCTTGCATGAACATGTAGGATCTAATTAAATCATTTAGAAACGAAAATAGATAATTTTTTAAGGGTTATTATCGGGACGAGTCTCCGGATTAGCCTTGGTATTCCCTGTATAACTCGTTCGAGTCGGGTGGCATCTAAACCGTGTCAAGGGGGTTACATTTGGTGGTATCAGAGCCTAGGTTTACGAAACCTTTTGGGATGATTTATTTGCTTGGTATGTTATAATGTTAATTTATGCTTAGATGTTGCTTATGCACGGTGATTGTTTAAAAATTCTATGTTATTGTATGAGATGCATTGTATTTGTTATATATGTAGCTATTGATAAAGCATGAAATGTTAGGGTATTTGCAAGCATGATTAATTTTGATGTGCTTAGATGTTACCATATTAATTATTGTTTGTAAGCATGATGAAATCTTGTTGCATCGTTATGACATTAGTTATATGGAGATGTTTTCACCATGTTTTAATGTTATCTTATATATATATATATATTTTGCATGAGAAAGGAAATTTGGTTAGTTTAAATGTTGCGTTGCTGTCAATTAGTTTTTAAAATGATTTATAAGTTAAACATCTCATGAAATTTGTGATTTTTGATATGTCATGTAGTATACGAAACTAGTTTGAATTTGCATTGGTTAATGCATGAGACTTTGAGATGATTTATATGATGCTTAATACATGTGGTGGAAAATAAATTTTTTATATGGTTATATGTTCTTGATGCTAATTATAGTTGATGGTTGAGTATTTATTGTTAGGGTTTATTTTGGGGTACCTATTGCTCTAACTACTACTAGGAAATTGTTTTATGTTATATTTGAGCTACTTGGAACTTGCTTTGCGCTAGCCTCACAAGTTTTGCAAAATATTTTTTTCATGTTAAATTATTTTTCTATTTTATTGTGCTTGATGTGAGACCAAAAAGAAAGATAAAACTTGGTAATAGAGGAGTTATGAAGATCAGAAAGAGTAAACAGATTTGTGTTGTGGTATTGTGATATCCGATCTTGAGTTGACTAGGTCCTCGATCGTGTTTGAGTATAAAGTGGTTTTGAATCAGTTTAGTCTGAGAATCTGTTGTGCTGGTGAGTAGGAAGAGACTACATCACTGGAGTGCATTTAGGAGTTTCAAAATGCTTTGTGTGCAAGGTGAATTGAACGTGTTAGAAACGTTCGGATTATGGTGTGGTTGTATACTCTTGAGTCCTAAGTTTCTATGGTTTGGAACATTTAAGAGGTAGAAAGTTAAAGTTCCAGAGTTGAGGATGTTGTTTGTGAGTATGGATAATAATCATGCATAGTATAAGAGCATTTATATGTATATAGATTAGACATCTTAGGACATGCATGTATTCTTGAGCATGACATTAGATTGCATTTGCATGCATTTGCAAAAGTATCTAGGATGATATACTAGACTCATACATACATTATCCATATTTGCAAACGTTTTCCTCCTGAAAACGAAAGTTTTGTTGAGGTCAATTCTTTAGGGAAAAGTTATAGTGTAACTCCCTTAGCCCGGCCTAGAGGAAAACGACTCTAATGGGTTACACGGGGAATATCGAACCAAACTCGCGAAGGTCCGATTCTATAAACAACCCTAAAAACCAATATTTTTTTTCTTTCTAGATGCATAATTAAATTCCTACATGTGTTGGTCTTAAAAAATGCAAGTACGGAAGCATCTCAATCACAAACGAGCATTCGATTAAACACATAAGTATATTAAAGACTAAAACGTAAAAGTTTTAAATTCTATTGACAAGGTAGAAATTCATTCCATCAAAGTTCAATTAAGTATGCAAGTATCACTCACGGTAAATTTCAAACCAAACGGAGTATTCTAACATCATTAATTACATGCTTCACTAATTTGAGACCAAAATGTAAATATTCCAAATTATAAGGACTTATCCAAATAGCCCCAAAAAAAACCAAAAACCACCTCTAAACAACACTGATTCAATTATTCCGGGATTAAAATTATGTGCCATCAATTCAAGACTCAATAATCATCAAAGTAAGTTAAATTTCATAAGAAATCATCTTAATTACAGCCTTGAATGAGATCTAACCTAATTTCTTGAAAATTCCATAAAAATATCAAAATCTTGAATTAAAACATGCAATAAATTTAGGATTAATGATTTGTAAGCAAAATGATTGAGAATATCAAATAAAGAACCTTAGAAATAAAAATAAATCAGAAAATTACCTTTGAGATCAATTCTACCAAAAGATGTGAATTCTTCTCTTGATTTTCCTTGAAATTGGATGATGATTTTGCAAAATAAATGGGTAGGTTTTGTATAGAATGAAATGTTGAGTAAAATAAGATAAATCTTGATGAAAATGGAGAAGAATTCAACAAGTAATTGAAGAAACTATGGAGAGAAAATGGAGAAGAATTCAACAAGTAATTGAAGAAACTATGGAGAGAAAATGGAGAGAAAATTAGGGAGAAAAGATGAGAAAATAGAAAGTTGGAAAAGAAAATGAAATTAACTACTAATTAAAAAGTAAATTTGGTGGATGATCTTTAATTAAAAATAATTTGGGTTAATGGTCCTTTAAGGATTCTAAGCTTTGACTTACTTTCCAATTTAGTCACTAAAAATCCCATATTTTAGAAAATTTCAATTTAACTCCTAAACTTTTCAAAATTTACAATTTAGTCACTATCATTTTAATTAAGTTTAATTAAATCAAATTAAAAACTCAAATAACATTCATTTAACTTAAAAATACCATTTTAACATTTTTAAAACCTTTCTACACATTTATTATTTATCTAATTAAATTATTATCATTTTAATTTACCCGAAATTAATGAACCGAAGAAATCCAATTCGATTCAAATCGAATACTCCCTAACCAACACTCAAAATACTAGCCCCAAAACCGGGATGTTACAACTCTTCCACTGTAACCCCTAAAATTTAACCTAATTTCTTAGATTAGAAGTTAGGGTTACATTACTGAAACTTGATTTGCAAGTTAGGATTTTTATAAAATAATATTTACATTTTTGTTAATTTATTTAAATAATCAATAATGTAAAAACACTAAAAATTATAATAGTTATTATAATTTGAATTCAACCCATAATTTATCAAATAAAATCCAAAGTCCAAAGTTTATTATAAAATAATAATAATAATAATGTCCGGAATTAAACATAGTTCCTGAAATCATATTAAAATATGAAACTGAAAACATACATATTATATCTGAAAACAAAATCCTCCAAGTACCGTACGGAGTCTAGAACTGAGATCTGAAACAGGAAACTAAAAGGGTGTAAGCTAGGGAGCCTAGTGTTTCTCTAGTATACAGATAAACAGAATCAGATAACAGAATAGGGCATATGATATAATGTATACATGAATGCACCCAACACCGAACACCATCAGATGAGTAGGTTCCCCAGAATCACTCCAACTCCATCAAACCAAACAGAAGTGGAAACTCGACCCGTAGGTGGAGCCACTGAACAGAAGTGATATATATTACAAAACCACTGAACAGAAGTGATAAATCATTAACTTTCCCGTACACCTATAATCTAACCAGATGTAATGATAAATGCGGATACAAAATCAGAATGCATGTCCTATAATGTAACAGGAGGCAAGCGTGACAAATATCAGGATCAGTAATGTAATGTAAGGATGATACATGTTCATACGAGTTTAACAGAAATTGAACATACTAAGTAACAAAATTAATAGAAGTGAACACACCTGAACAGAAGGCTTAACGATGATACTGACGTCGATTGGACTCAGCTCTACCATTAGAATGTGCATGAGTAGAACCTACGAATAATAATAATTATCATTAGAAACCCTACTATACCATTCTACTGATAAGTACACTGCTCAGAATTTAACCGAAACTCACTTGCGGGTCCCGAATGCTGATGAACAGGAGGTCGTCTAGGAGGAAGAAGAGGCAATTGCTCGGGGTCAGAGTCCACGTCACCTGAATCAAACAAAAACTGATTCAGAATCCAAAATAGATAACTTCTAGACAGACAATCAAACTTAAAAGCCTTAAAAATGACACTTCAGGTTCGAATTTCGAAAAACGGACAACGCCATCGGACTCAAGACGTCAAAAAAGATAAAGTGAGTCTGGGTTGAAACATCCCGATTTTGGGGTTATTAGTTTAGGCTTTAGTTAGGAGAATTCGATTCGGGTCGAATCGGGTTCTCCGGTTCATTATTCCGAGGAAATATAAAATAAAAATATTTTTATTAGAAAAGTAATAATTTTGGAATATGGTTTAAAAATATTAAAAGGATGTTTCAAAATTAGAAGAATGTAATTTGAACTTTATATTGATTTTTAATTATGTTTAATTATGCATTAGTGACTAATTTGTAATTTTTGGAAAAAAAATAGGGGACTTTATTGGTGATTTTCGAAAATAGTTGTTTTAGTGACTAAATTAAAAAGCAAGCTATACTTAGAATCCCTAGAGGGCCATAAACCCAATTTAATTTTTAAATAATGATTTATTCACCAAAATGTTTTTTAAATAGTTTAATTAAAGATGATGATCATTTCTCTTTTAACTACCTTTTTTTCTCTCATCTTTTTCTCTCATTTTCTCTCCATTTTCCTTCATTTCTTTTCTTTAGTTTCTTGCTGATTTTTGCATCTTTTTCCACAAAGGTTACTTCATTTTAATCATCTTTCCATTCTTTACAAAACCTAACCATCAATTTTATCAAATCAACACCAATTTGCAAGGAATCAAGAGGAGGAAATGTTCTTTTTGGTGAATAGATCTCAAAGGTAATTTTCTTGATTTTAACTTTTTTCTAAGGTTTTTTATTGAAATTCCCAAGTATTAGCTTGCTAATCTTTGAATAAAACTTAATTCTATGTTTTCAATGTTAGATCTAATGATTTTGTGAATGTTTTTATGAAATCTTTTTAGATCTCATTCAATGCTGAAATCAGATGGATTTAATTATGTTATTATGTCAAATGAATGATTAATTAAGTCTTCAATTGATGGTACATTAATTTAATCCCGGAATAATACAATCGGTGTTATTTTAAGGTGTTTTTCGTTTGTTTTAGGGGCTGTTTTAGGTGCTTTAATGTTGCTGGAGATATAAGGATGGTTTGGATGTGTTTTTGGTTCATAATTGAAGTGGATTAGATGCTACAATCATTACGTTTTGGGCTGTTGATGTTTCGGATACGTTTTGGCTAAGTTTCGGTGTTTTCGACTAGGTTTTTCAGTAGTGTTGTGGAGGTATGATGCAGCTTATGGTTTAAGCATGTTATAATGTGAGAATGCTCTGTTTTTAATGTTATAGAAGAGGTACAAGAAGGTTCTTGAGTGCTGGTGCGTTGGCGTGATCATCGAGAAATCGACGAAAGCTCGTTTCGTTTGTCAATGAGTGTTTTCGGACTTAAAACGAATCGCATTTGGTACGGTTCTCTTTTGGGGACTATGGAAGAGTGTGAAAACTTTCCATAGTTCAAGATTAAGTAAAGTAAATGTTTTTGATATATCAACATGAGTTTCGGCTACATTCGATAAAGGTATTAATGTTTGTAATGCAATGAGATTCTTGGAAATGCATGAACATGATTTGAATTGGTGCATGCATGAGAAATACTTGCTGAAATGCATAGTTTATCAAGCATCCATGATTATGGAAAATTATGAGAAATGATTTGGAATACAATATGGTTAATTGCCTTTTTTATGATGGTGCCTTTGGGCATGGCTTTTGGTTCATTTGTTGAACATATTATGTATGCATTATGAGCAGCAAGTTATCATGCACATTTGATTATGATATTGGCTTAGTGACATTAACTTTAGATTCGAATACGAATGACATGTCATTAGGATTGTTTTAAGTGCACTATAAACAATGTTGAGAATACAGAAAATTGCCTACACGTAACAAGGGTGACTTTCTGTCTAATCGTGCGTGGTAGAGCGACCTACACATAACAAAGGTGACTATGTGTCCGATCGTTCGTGGGTATGCTATAATGGTAACTTCGTGTCATGTAAATGGTGACTTGGTGTCATGTCAATGGTGACTTCGTGTCATGACGAGACAATGGTCTCTAACAATGGATCCGTGTATTCAGTGAACTCAAGGTTCATATTAAGTGGTCACTAGTATGCCAATATACATACATGAATTTAAGAAGGAAATTGTGCGTCATTTATAAATTGTTTTGATAAGGTTGTGTGAACTCAAGGAAGTATTTGATTTAAAGAACATGAACATGAGATTTTAGCATGCATGATCTAGTGATGCATTGCAAATTATGGTTTCATTATGGATTTAAATAGATGCATTGATGATCTTATGTAGAGCTTCCTCACTAAGCATGTTTGCTTAAGCTCTCTTTTCATCCTTGCAGAAAATTAAAGGCACTTGGGACTTCGTTCGGAGCAAGGAAACCACGGGAAAAGATTACTTCAAATTTAGTATGTTTTTGGCAAATAAGTTGGGGTTTGGCAATGTGTAAGCCCAACCAATGTGAGGAGTGTGAACTAGACTTTGGTTTATGTTGAAATAAGACCTATGTTGCTTGATTGTTAATTGGTGGACTATGGAATTGTTTGGATTGTTGAAGCATGTACTTGTATGATTGTTATGTTTTTAATCATGTTCTAGGAAGCATGCCTATAGTTTGATTGATGTCCGTGACGTTGTTAATTATGCCTAAGCCTTATGCATATAGTTGGTAGTGATTAATGGATATGTATTGAGTAATTAGTGTTCACTTAGTGTGACGGAACTTTTGGGTTCCAGACCTAAAATTTCGAAACCTTAGAGAAGGTTCCGAAACCTTTGTCAAATAGTTTTGAAACCTTCAAGAAGGTTTCGAAACCTTGCGGGCAATTTCAATTCTGGAAAGTTACTAGACGCGAAAAGTTTCGAAACCTTCAGGGAAGTTTCGAAACCGTTTTCAAAAAAGTTTCGAAACCTTATGGACGATTTCGAAACCTTTGACTACCAGGAATTGGTAGTTGTTGAAAATTATACTTTAGTCTCGAATATCATCCTTTATTCAATTAGGGTACCTACAGAGGTTATTTTGAGCTGAAATTTTACATGGATGCATAAAGATGATTTAATTTCGAGATGGTTAACCTAATTTGAATGAAGTCCTTGTAATTTGGAAGATTTACATTTTGGTCTCTAAATTAGAGAAACATGCAATTGATGATGTTAGAATGATCCGTTTGACTTGAAATTTACTTTGAAGGATACTTGAGTGTTTAATTGAACTTTGATAAAAAGAATTTATACTTTATTAATAGAATTTAAAAGTTTTACGTTTTAGTCCTTAAATTACTTAAGTGTTCAATCGGATGTTTGTTTATGATTGGTTTGTTTCCGTTAATGCCTTGTATGAGACCTTGACATGTAGGAATAAGATTATGCATCTAGGAAAGATAAAATAAAAAAAATATAACGGTTTTAGGGTTGTTTATCGAATCGGACCTTCGCGGGTTTGGTATGATATTCCCCGTGTAACCCATTAGTGCCGGTTCCGTCTAGGCCGGGCTAAGGGTGTTATAGTAGGAACCATGCGGAGCTCTGCTAACAAGCTACCGTCCTCAAACAAACTCATCCAAGCAAACAAAGCTCTCAAATTAGAAATGGAATTGCACTCAAAGCATACGCAACGACATTAGCTTTACCCGAATGGTAATCAATCTCATAGTCATAATCTTTCAGAAGTTCTAACCAACGTCGTTGTCTCAGATTAAGTTCCTTCTGAATGAGAAGATACTTAAGACTCTTATGGTCTGTAAAGATGTAACACTTCTCTCCATAGAGATGGTGTCTCCAGATTTTTAGAGCAAAGATTATTGCTGCTAACTCCAGATCATGGGTCGGATAGTTATACTCATGTAGTTTCAATTGTCGAGATGCATAAGCCACTACCTTCCCATCCTACATCAAAACACAACCCAAACCGGTGTACGAGGCATCACTGTAAACAGTATAGGGTTTTCTCGACTCTGGCTGAATCAGAACTGGTGCTTGTGTCAGAATTGATTTGAGTTTCTCAAAAATCTCCTGTTGAGCCTCAAACCAGGTAAACGGAACATCTTTCCTCAGAAGCTTAGTTAGCGGAGCAACAATAAACGAAAAGTACTCCATAAACCCCTGGTAGTAACCGGCTAATCCCAGAAAGCTACGGACCTCAGCCACATTCTTAGGTTGTTTCCAATCCATGATAGCCTCAATTTTCTTCGGGTTAACCTGAATACCCTAAACTGAAACAACACGCCCCAAAAAAACAACCTTCGAAAGCCAGAACTCACACTTACTGAACTTTGCGTAAAGTTGTTTCCCTCTCAGAGTCTATAACACTATACGGAGATGCTGCTCATGCTCATCCTCAGACTTGTAGTAGACCAAAATATCATCTATGAAAACCACCACAAACTGATCCAGATAGGGTCGAAACACCCTATACATCATGTCCATGAATGCTGCAGGGGCATTTGTAAGACCAAAGGGTATTACTAGAAACTCGTAGTGACCATAACGAGTCTGGAATGTAACCCCCTTAGCCCGGCCTAGACAGAACCGACACTAACGGGTTACACGGGGAATATCAAACCAAACTCGCGAAGGTTCGATTCGATAAACAACCCTAAAAAACTATAACTTTTTATTTTATCTTATCTAGATGCACGATTATTCTCTTATGTGTAGTTAACTCAAGTAAGACAAAGACGGATGCAGTTCAACTATTAAAAGTAAATCAATTAAACGCATACATGATTAGGGACCAAAATGTAAAGAAACAATTGCATCACCATATCCACAAACAATCCATCGGATAACAATTAAACAAACTTAACACATTCATTATACAATGAGAGATCAAATGAGGTATCTTAGTTTATCAATTTTACGTTCTAGCATTCATGGGATTAATTGCAAAGTATGTAACATTAGGAATTTCATCCATCTTACATCATACGATATGTGTTCGGGTTAAAACATGAATCATGGTGTCTCAACATCTCCTAAACTACTCATATATCCATTATTTTCACGTACTAAATTTTCATCCTACGTTTCATGCATTTAAAACTCTCGAATTGCCCTTTCTAGGCCAGGTGTTTCGAAACAACCCTTAGGGTGTTTCGGAACACATGTGCCCAAGGAACCCATGGTTCGAATTATGGTCACCTGTTTCGAAACAGCCCATAATGTGTTTCGGAACAGCCACGTCCAGTAGCATTTGATACCGAACCCTGATTCGATACAAATGCTCAAATAGGCATAGGGGTATCGATACTGCCACAGGGTGTTACGATACCCCTTGTATTCTGGACTGAGTGAGATGTAAAAGCTCATTTAAACCAATCCAAACATAAACTTTAATAACCCAAAACTATATGCAACATTCCTAGGCATCCCATCATCATAATCACACCTTAAAACATTTGGAAAGATCACAAAGAGACCTATAGGTATGCTTCCTAAAGTACAAATAGCAACAACATATCAATCATACTATTACAAGCTTCCACAACTCAAACAAAACAAAGTTCAACAATTAACATTCAATCAATAATGGTTTTATTACATCATAAACCAAAGCCTAAGTACATATTTCCCCTATAGATTGTGTTACACATTGTCTTGCCCAATTTATTTGCCAAAAACATACCAAATTCAATGTGATCTTCCCCTTGGTTTCCTTGCCTCGAACGAAGCTCCAAGTGCCCTTATTTTTCTGCAAAGATGAAAATAGAGCTGAAGCAAACATGCTTAGTGAGGTAGCTCCACAAAAGATCATCAATGCATCTATTTAAAAACATATTGAAACCATAATTTGCAACACTTTGTTAAATCATGCATGCCAATATTTTATGCCCAAATTCATTAAATCATATGCATCCTTGAGTTCACATAACCTCATCAAAACAATTTACAAATGATGCTCAAACCTTTTCTCAATTTTATGTATGTATATTGGCTTTCTAGTGATCACTTAATGTGAACCTTGAGCTCACTGAATACACGGATCCATTAGCACTACCATGCACGATCGGACACATAGTCACGCTTGTTACGTGTAGGCGGCTCTACCATGCACGGTTGGACACAAAGTCACCCTTGTTACGTGTAGGCAATATTCTGTATTTTCAGTTTTGATTATAGTGCACTTAAGACAATCCTAATTATATGCCATTCGTATTCGAATCTAAAGTTAGTGTCACTAAGCCAATATCATAATCAAATGTGCATGATAACTTGCTGCTCACAATGCATGCATAATATGTTCAACAAATGAACCAGAGCCATGCCCAAAGGCACCATCATGTATAAGGCAAATAACCATTTTGTATTCCGAAACATTTCTCATAATTTTCCATAATCATGGATGCTAAATAAGCTATGCATTTCAGCAAGTATCTCTCATGTATGCATCAATTCAAAACATGCTCATGCACTTCCATAAATTCCATTACATTACCAATAAAATACTTTTGTCGAAAATAGCCGAAACTCATATCGGTTCATTAAAACAAATATTTTACTTACTCTTGAAATATGGAAGGTTTTCACACACTTCTATAGCCCCCCAAAACAGAACGTACCAAACGCGATTCGCTTTAAATCCGAAATCATTCACCAACAAGCGAAACGAGCTTTCGCCGCTATCCGATGATCGCACCAACGCACCAGCAATCAAGCTTCCTCTTGTACCTCTTCTACAACATTAAAAACAGAGTATTCTCACATCATAACATGCTCAAATCAACAGCCACATCCGATCACCATTAAACTACCGAAAACTTAGCCGAAAAGACCGAAAACTAAGCCGAAACGTAACCGAACAACATCAGCCTAAAACCTAATGAATCTAACATCTAATCCACTTCAATTATGATCCAAAAACACATCCAAACCATCCTTATACCTCCAGCAACATTTAAGCATCTAAAACAGCCCATAAAACAACCGAAAAACACCTTAAAACTACACCGATTGCATTATTCTGGGATTAAAATAATATGCTATCAAATCAAGACTTAATTAATCATTAAATCAACATAAAAACATGATTGAATTCATCTAACTTCCAGCATTAAATGAGATCCAAAAAGATTTCACAAAAACATCACAAAAACACTAGATCTAACATTAAAAACATAGAATCAAGTTTTTATTCAAAGATTAGCAAGCTAATACTTGGGAATTTCAATAAAGAACCTTAGAAAAGAATAAAAATCCAGAAAATTACCTTTAAGATGTTACATGGAAGGCTATTTTGAACACATCAGAATCCTTAACCTTGAGTTGGTAATAACCAGATCTCAGGTCTATCTTAGAGAATACAAAAGCTCCTCAGAACTGGTCAAACAGATCATCGATGCGGGAAAGGGGTACTGCTTCTTGATGGTCAACTTGTTCAACTTTCGGTAGTCAATACACAGTCGCAGAGAGCCATCTTTCTTTTTAACAAACAGGATAAGAGCTCCCCACAGAGAAACACTGGGTCGTATAAAACCTCTATCCAAAAGTTCTTGTAACTGAACCTTGAGCTCTTTAAGCTCTTTCGGAGCCATCCAATATGGTGCCGTAGACACTGGAGTAGTCCCCAGATATAACTCGATACCAAACTCCACCTCTTCTCGCTTAGGGGGCACTCCCAGTAATTCTTCTAGAAAAACATATGGAAACTCACACATAACTCGAATCTTATCCAACCTAGAATCAGATTGTCTCAGATCAAGTATGTAGGCAAGATAAGCCACATATCCCTTCTTGATCATCGTTTCAGCTTTTAGGACTGATATAAGATTACACAAATAACCTCTACGCTCACCAATAAGGGTTACCTCACGGTCATCAAAAGTTCTCAAAGTGGCCCTCTTACGCTCATAATCTAGAGTAACTCGGTGAGTTGATAGCCAATCCATCCCCAGAATCAAGTCAAACTCTCCAAGCGGTAGCTCCATCAGATTGGCAGAAAAGATTTCTCCTTGAACCTCAAGAGGGTAATCTTTATACACTTTGGTAACGACCACAAGGTAACCCACTGGACTATAAACTGAGACAAAACTACCATTATCCTCTATAGGAATTTCTAGATACCTAGACACAGAGCTAGAAACATAGGAGTGTGTAGACCCATTATCTAACAGTGCGAAGAAAGAAATAACATGAACAAAAAAGTACCAGTAATGACGTCTGGCTCATCTCGATCCTCCTGTCTCCTCGTAGCATATACCAAGCCAGGCTGAGATCCTTCTGATCTGGCAGATCCTCTAAACTGACTGGGTCTGCCTCTACTACCGGTGCCGGATGTAGCAGGTCTACCCTGACCTCTTCCCGCTACAGGAGTCTGAACTGATGCCTATGATTTTCCTTGAGTATAACCAGACTGTGGTGCCACTGGATAGTCCCTGAGACGATGATCATAGGAACCACAACGAAAGCAGGCTCCACTCTTTATGCGACACTCTCCTGAATGTCATTTCTTACAGAAAGAACACTGAGGCAAAGCCCGAGTACTAGTGGATCCAGCTTCACTAGCAGTAGGAACAACAGAAGTAGCTGGTCTAGAACGTGCAAAACTATGTGGCTCAAACTCATCACAACCCCTCTTCCGAGACTGAAAACTCTGACTGTGTTGGGCAAGCATTGCAGGCTGTCGCCTACCTCTATCCTGAACCTGGGAGTCCAGCTAAATCCTCAAGCTCTCGTTACGCTCGGCTGTCTTGGTACACCGAGTGATCATCTTATATTTAGTATCATGATGAGTGGCAACTGTAATCTTCAACGGTACCCGAAATCCCTTCAGAAAGTGGTCACACTTTTGTTTCTCAGTGGAAATAATACTAGGAGCATACTAGAGCAGGCGGAGGAACTCAATCTCATAATCATTCACTGACATGTCATTCTGCTGCAGATTCAGAAAATCCTCACGACACTTAGCCAGTTACTTGGGTCCAACATACCGATCCTAAAAACTTTGTCTAAAAAACTCACAGTTGATCTTCTCTGAAGCAGTAACTCTCTCCTCAACCTCCTATTAGTTCAGGGCCTCTCCTTGAAGTAAAGATATAGCAACCCTCAGTTTCTTGTCAAAGGGGTATTCCACCTCGACGAATAGACGCTGAAGCTTCTTCATCCAATACTCTGTATCGGTTGAGTCTATACCGGTCTTGGCATCGAACAAGGTCATCCCAACAGCTAGAAACTCTATAGATATGGGTTTCCTAGCACCCTCATTCTGTCGCAAGTATCTGAGCAACTCTCTCTGTATGGTTATAGAATCCAAACCAACAATCTCGTTGTCCTTAGAAACATAAGGTCCCTCACTCTAGACCGACTGATCAACCTCGGCCTGCTGAGCCTCGGTCTAAACCTCAGGTAAATCCTCTCCTCCTATATCTTGGGCTAAACTCTGATCTTGTGACGAGTCCACAAGAGGCGGGACATCACTAGTAGATCCAGCAGAATGATCTCGGCCACGGCCTCAGCCTCTTCTAATTGCTAAACGTGTACTCCTACGAGGCGACATAGTAGAGTATCTACAAAAGGACAGACATAATCCTATATTAGAATCGGTACTTGGAGTAATATTCAAAATATTTCAGAAATTTTCAAAGTCACAATAGGAAATTCAGATTTATCGAATAGATTTTCAAAAAATCATTTTCAGATCAAAATCATTTTGGATCTCACAGTTCGAGGGTTGAACCTGGCTCTGATACCATTAAATGTAACCCCTAAAATTTAACCTAATTTCTTAGATTAGAAGTTAGGGTTACATTACTGAAACTTAATTTGCAAGTTAGGGTTTTTATAAAATAATATTTACATTCCTGTTAATTTATTTAAATAATCAATTATATAAAAACACTAAAAATTATAATAGTTATTATAATTTGAATTCAACCCATAATTTATCAAATAAAATCCAAAGTCCAAAGTTTATTATAAAATAATAATAATAATAATGTCCGGAATTAAACATTCTTCCTGAAATCACATTAAAAATATGAAACTGATAACATACATATTATATCTGAAAATGGAATCCTCCAAGTACCGTACGGAGTCTAAAACTGAGATCTGAAACAGGAAACTGAAAGGGTGTAAGCTAGGGAGCCTAGTCTTTCTCTAGTGTACAGATAAACAGAATCAGATAACAGAACAGGGCATATGATATAATGTATGCATGAATGCACCCAACACCGAACACCATCAGATGAGTAGGTTCCCCAGAATCACTCCAACTCCATCAAACCAAACAGAAGTAGAAACTCGACCCGTAGGTGGAGCACTGAACAGAAGTGATATATATTACAAAACCACTGAACAGAAGTGATAAATCACTAACTTTCCCGTACACATATAAGCTAACCAGATGTAATGATAAATACAGATACAAAATCAGAATGCATATCTTATAATGTAATAGGAGGCAAGCGTGACAAATATCAAGATTAGTAATGTAATGTAAGGATGATACATGTTCATACGGGTTTAACAAAAATTGAACATACTGAGTAACATAATTAACAGAAGTGAACACACCTGAACAGAAGGCTTAATGACGATACTGACGTCGATTGGACTCAGCTCTACTATTAGAATGTGCATGAGTAGAACCTACGAATAATAATAATTATTATTAGACACCCTACTATGTCACTCTACTGATAAGTACACTACTCAGAATTTAACCGAAACTGACTTGCAGTCCCGAATGTTGATGAACAGGAGGTCGTCCTGGAGGAAAAAGAGGCAATTTCTCGGGGTCAGAGTCCACGTCACCTGAATCAAACAGAAACTGATTCAGAATCCAAAATAGATAACTTCTAGATAGACAATCAAACTTAAAAGCCCTAAAAATGACACTTCAGGTTCGAATTTCGAAAAACGGACAGCGCCATCGGACTCAGGACGTCAAAAAAGATAAAGTGGTCTCGGATTGAAAAAGTCAACTACATTAGCAGTGATGTCAGCGGATGACGTCAGCAATGATGTCAGCGGATGACGTCAGCAGTGATGTCTGCATGATGTTAGTGGGTCGGGTTTTCGGGTCGGACGAGTCGGGTTTTTGGGTCGGACAAGTCACTGGTGGGTTCTCATAATTTTCCCAGGAAATCTGGAAAAACCCAGAAAAGTCCAGATTTCTTAATGCTTCAGATTTTTCGGTTCTCAACCCCTTTTTACCCGATTCGATTAAAAACACAGGAATAAGAGTCTCCCTCAAACAACAAATCGACTCCAAACAAAATCAAACTCAGATTTAAACCCCCCTTGATTTCTTATTCAACCAAAAACATACACCCATACAAGAACACTTCAGAACGAAAACTCAAAGGGAAGAAAACATACCAACAACTGAACCGAAACACCAAAGATGAAGGTTCAACACACCAAGAATAATTCAAAGAATTTTTTTAGGGAGATTAATGATTTTAAAACGAAAAAGTAATGGAATAAATATACTCCCCTAAACAAAAATGAAACGGTAAGAAGGAAGAGGATGGTTACCATTTGAAAAATGGTAAAATCCCCAAACAAGGGTCTGAACTTCTAAACATCCCAACATGGCCCTCAACTTTTACTTAAATTACAAAGTGGTCACCGAAAATCCCCAAATTCTAGGGTTTTCAGATTACGGATTTTGACTTTAATTGGGGAAAACTTTGAGGTGTTACACCCACTCTTAAGAAAATTTCGTCCTTGAAATTTACCTGAAGCAAACAAGTGAGGAAACTGCTCTCTCATACTTTCCTTTGTCTCCCAAGTTGCTTCTTCCATACCTTGGTGTCTCAAAAGCACTTTTACCAAGTCTATGGTCTTACCTCGAAGAACATTTGTATCTACATCTAAGATCCTCAATGGTTCTTCTTCATAAGTCATATCCGCTCTTAACTCAATCTCCTCAACTGGAACAACATGCGAAGGATCTGACCTATAATTACGAAGCATCGATAAATGAAAAACATCATGCATCCTATCCAACTCCTCTGGTAACCTCATCAGATAAGCAACATGGCCAACACACTCTAACACCTCGTACGGTCCAATAAAACGAGGGCTCAATTTACTCTTACGTCCAAATCTCATCACTTTCTTCCATGGTGAAACCTTCAAGAACACCTTATCCCCAACATCACTCTACCTTTCTACGCTTCAGATCATTATAAGACTTCTACATATCCGAAGCCTCCTTAAACTTAGCACATATAAGCTTAACCTTCTCATCGGGGTCTTTCAACACTTGCGGTAAAGAAACATACTTCTTTCCAACCACTTTCCAACACAAAGGTGTACGACACCTATGTCCATATAAAGCCTTAAACAGTGTAATCTGTATACTTGCTTAACTATTATTATAAGAAAACTCCACCAAAAGCAATTGTTTCTCCCATGTGTAACATCCCGGTTTTGGGGTTAGTAGTTTGAGTATTAGTTTGAGGGGAATTCGATTCAGGCTGAATCGGATTCTTCGGTACGTTATTCCAAGAAAATCTAAAATAATAATATTTTAATCGGACAAGTAATAATTTTGTGAAATGGTTTAGAAATATTAAAATGATGTTTAAAATTAAAGGAATGTTATTTGAACTTTAATTTGATTTTTAATTGAGCCTAATTTTACAGTAGTGACTACATTGTAAATTTTGGCAAGATTTATAGGATTTAATTAGTGATTTTTGAAAAAATGGATTTTTTGTGACTAAATTGGAAGGCAAGCCATACTTAGAATCCTTAGAGGGCCATAAACCCAATTTACTTTTAATTAATGATTTATCCACCAAAATTGTTTTTAAATAGTTTTATTTAAGATGATAATTTCATTTTCTCTCTTAACCACATATTTTCTCATCTTTTCTCCCAAAATTTTCTCTTCATTTTCTCTTCATCTTCTTATCCGAATTTCTTCAATTACTTACTGATTTCCTCATCATTTTCAACAAGATTTATTTCATTTTACTCATCTTTTTATTCTCTACAAAACCTACTCATCAATTTTGTAAAATCAACATTCATTTTCAAGAAATCAAGGAGAGGATTTCTCATCTTTTTGGTGGAGTAAATCTTAAAGGTAATCTGTTGATTTCTTATCTTTTTCTTCTTTATTTAAAATTCCCAATTATTGGCTTGCTAATCAATAATTGAAACTTGATTTTATGTTTTTGATTCTTGATCTATGGATTTTATGGAGGTTTTTGTGAAATCTTTTTAGATCTCAATTAATATTGTATTTAGGTTGAATTAATTATGATATTATATCAATTAAATGATTACTTGAGTCTTGACTTGATGGTACATTAATTTAATCCCAGAATAATGTAATCGATAGTGTTTTAAGGTGTTTTTCGGTGGTTTTAAAGGCTGTTTTAGGTGTTCTAATGTTGCTGGAGGTATAAGGATGGTTTAGATGTGGTTTTGGTTCATAATTGAAGTGGATTATATGTTAGAATCATTAGGTTTTGGGTTGATGTTGTTCGGTTGCGTTCTAACTTAATTTTTGATCTTTTCGGCTAGTTTTCGGTAGTTTTATGGTGATCAGATATGGCTGCTATTTTGAGCATGTTGTGATATGAAAATGCTCTATTTTTAATTTTGTAGAAGAGGTATAAGAAGGAGCTTAAGTGGCTGGTGCATTAGTGTTGTCATCAGAGCATCGACAAAGGCTTGTTTCGCATATTGGTGAGTGATTTCGGACTATAAGCGAAACACATTGGTTCAGTTCTGTTTTGTGGACTATGGGATAGTGTGAAAACTTTCCATAGTTCAAAAGTACGAGGTTCTAATGGTGTTGATACATTACTTCAAGTTTCGGCTATTTTGGTAATGTCATACGTGTGAACAATATTTGAAATAGCATATCTTGAATTTTGAAATGATGCATGCATATGTTAATTGTTGAAAGTGCATGGTCTATAAAGGCATTCATGGCTTATGTAAGCATGAAAAAGAATTTTAATATTATGAGGTTATTTGCCCTATGTTGATAAAGCCGTTGAGCATGATTTATGGTTCACATGATAAACCTGATATGAATGCATTATGAGAAGCAAGTTAACATGCATGATTGTAAATGATATTGGCTTAGTGACACTAACTTTAGATTCGAATACAAATGACATGTCATTAGGATTGAGTGTACTATAAAAATAAAGAGAATAATGATGATGCTCACACGTAAAAAAGGGTGACTTTTTGTTCGACCGTGCGTGTAGAGTTTGCCTGCACGTAAACAAGGGTGATTTTGTGTCCAACCGTGCGTGTAGAGTTTGCCTATATATAAACAAGGGTGACTTTGTGTCTGATCGTGCATATAGTTGACTAATAAGTAAACAAGAGTGACTTTGTGTCCGATCGTACGTAGTGGGGAGTGTCAATTTTGTATGTTTTGACAAATAAATTGGGGCTTGGAAATGTGTAAACCCAACCTATGTGAGGAGTGTCAATTTTGGTTTTAGTTTATGTTGTAATAAGACCTATGTCGCTTTGATTGTTAATTGATGGACTATGGTATTGTTTGGATTATTGAAGCATGTACTTGCATGAACGTTATGATTTTAATCATGTTCTAGGTAGCATGCCTATTGGTTTTTTGGGGTCCTTGACGTTGATAATCATTTGTTACATGTTGTTATTTATGCTTAGGATTTATGCATATAGTTGGTGGTGTTTAACGGTTGTGTATTGAGTCGATAATATTCACTTAGTGTGACAGAATTTTTAGGTTTCAGACCCAAGTTTTGAAACCTTAGGGAAGGTTTCGAAACTTTGTCAAATAGTTTCAAAACCTTCAGGAACGTTTCGAAACATTGCGAACAATTTCGATTCTGGAAACCTACTAGACCCGAAAAGTTTCAAAACCTTCAGGGAAGTTTCCAAACCTTTTACACAAAGTTTCAAAACCTATATGGAAGGTTTTGAAACCTTTGGCTGCTAGAAATTGATAGTTGCTAGAAATTGCATTTTAGTCCCAGATATCTTCCTTTGTTCAATTAGGGTATCTACAGATGTTATTTTGAGCTAAAATTTCATATGGATGCATAAAGTTGATTTAATTTCAAGATAACTAACTTAATTTGGACGAAGTCCTTATAATTTGAAAGATTTACATTTGGGTCCCTATATTGGTGAAATATGCAATTGATGATGTTAGAATGCTCCGTTTGATTTAAAATTTACCATGAGAGATATTTTTATGTTTAATTGAACTTTGATGCAACGATTTTCTACTTTTTCTATAGAATTTAAAGTTTTACGTTTTAGTCCTTAATTTAATAAAGTGTTTAATCGAATGCTTGTTTGTGATCGAATTGTTTCTGTTAATGGTTTGTATGAGACCAAGACATATAGGAACATAATTATGCATCTAGAAGAAAAAATATATATATCGGTTTTAGGGTTGTTTATCAAATCAGATCTTCGCGGGTTTGGTTTGATACTCCATGTGTAACCCATTAGTAACGGTTCTGTCTAGGCCGGGCTAAAGGGGTTACATTTGGTGATATCAGAGTCAGGTTTGCTAAAGTGTGCGGTCGATTTGCTATGGTGTATGATTTGAACGTGATATGTTGTTAACTTGTTGAATATCTATGCATTATGATTGAATATTGAATGATGATGGTTAAAAGGGTTATCGGTTACACATTGCCAGTGCCAACATATTTTCAGATGTTCTTCAGTTTTCCCTTGGATCTTGCTCGAATGTAAGTCTAATATGTTTTGATATTATGTTTTATATTACATGTTTACAGTTTTTGGAATATGCCTCCAAGACATAAGTGTTGATCTAGTGCTGGTATAATCATTGATGGTCTGAATGAGGATGAAACGACTATTAAGGAAGAGCAATTTCTTCCTCTTCTGCCGTGGGTGTGCCTCCGGTTATGTAGGGATATCAGTTTAGAGTGTTTGCACCGTTCTTTCGGGCTATGATGGGTGTACTTTAGACTGCTAAAACTGGTGCAGTTGTTGCTAATCTGACTTGGGAGTAGTTAACAAGTTAGTAGTTGAAGTTGTTGGAATTGAGGATGTTATTTGTGAGTGTGAACAATACTCATACATAGAGTAAGAGCACATATATGTATGTATATATCTATAGATAATGTAGGACATGCATGCATTCTTGAGCATGACATTAGAAATTGCATTTACATGCACATGTACTTGCATAGGTATTTATGAGGGCATACAGGAAATCATACATACATTTGTTCACACTTGCGAGTAGCTCCTTGATGATGTAAGTGGGGTGTGGTTGGTTCTTTTAGGGTGAAGGTTTGAAAAAAAAAGTTGAAAGGGCTTTCTTTTGGTCTTGAGCTAGATGTGTTATGGGCAAGCTATCCTTTTGGTTAGGGAGTAGTCTAGGATGAGGAATGAATGGTTAGGCTTAGAATTGTGAATGTGTGAACCCGTAGGGAAATACCCTGATATTATGGTTTGTTTGAGTTGGTCAATTAGAAATGTAGGGTTGAGGTTTCCAAATTCTCTTCAGTTGGAGTTTGGAGGTTGTGAGAAGATTGTAGCATGTTGTGTGATGTAAGGCGGTTTGGGTGTTTCGCTTCTTGAAATGTGTGGATTTCGTTTTGAAAAGGGGAGATGTTTATCGTCATGGATGGTAAAAAAATTTACATGGAATCCTTTATGGTATGGTCTAACGTGTAGTTAGGCTAAGGGTTGTAACTGATCGGATGTTTGTTTTGAGGAGTATCGGGTCAAGTCTTGATAGAAGAATATAATAACGTATATAATAGTGTGGAAGCTATGATATCATGGGTTTGAACTATGGTTTCGTTGTGACCTTGTGAGGTTTTTGGTTGTGTCGTAAAGGTGGAAAGTGCACATATTGTGTGTATGAGGAGTTTAGTTGGGTTTACCTCGATTAAAGTTAGATTATGATGATGTTTGAGTTGTGTGACGAGGACTGTTGGACAATTTATGACCTATATTAGATACTCGATCTTCCAGGCTTGCTGTTACTGAAAATGTGGTGAGAATTTATGCTCGGTGGGTCCATGTTTATGGATGTTCATCAGTATGGTTACTACCTTGGCAAGGTTATAAAATAAGAGGTATTAGGATGAATGGAAGGAAGAGTTCTACAAGTTTGGATTTTGTTGTGGTATAGGTGGAATAAGAGTAGGTTTTATCGGTATGTTATGGTTGAGGAAAAGATTTGAGTTAGGTGTCAAGGCAGTTAACGGTGCGTGGACCTCCAAGTTGTAAGTGTGTTGTTGTGTTAGTTGTGTTGGTTTAAACTTGAGTTGGAGGTACTAACTTTGAGATGAGTATGATGTGGGGTATCAGCACAAAGATGGTAGGTTTTTGGTGTTACATGTTTCGTTCAATGTTAGCTATCGTGGATGGTTTGGCATGCATAAGGATGTCTGTGAGGGGTGTTGTTTTGTGGGATGAACCAGGGTTGCTGTGGATTTATGAGAGAAGTTGTTTGATTTAATCTATGTGGGAGATCTGGTAAATTAGAGTAAGTGTGATATATGAGCCATATGGTTGTTTCGAAGTGTGCCAAATTAGAGTGGTAACCCTTGCTATGTGTTTGGTGGTAAGGTGTTGTGATAAGAGTTTAGGAGCGGGTGTTTTGAGTAAAATTGTTTTGGATATGGTTGAGTTATGGGTGGATGTTTATCCTACCAGTAATCAAATTTGTTTGAGTTATTAGTATTGGTGAATGTGCCAGGGTTAAAGCCAGAAAGAATCATCTTAAGTTTGATAGTAAAGTTCTGGGGATGTTATGGAGTTTCCCTATGAGTGTTGGATCAATAGTTTGTTTGAGTACGAGATTTCTTGGGTTCTTGATTTCTATCGGGAAGATGGATGGGTGGTGTATCTATAACATGTTAACATTTGAGGATTGTGAGGCTGACATAGGTTGTCGTTTGGGTGTTGGGTTTTAACATCCATAGGTGGATGTATTGTATGTTGAGATATTGTGGTATGGTTACTGTGTCTCTTAATGAGGGTGTTGTTATTGAAGGAGTTGGCTTAAGGCGATGCTGGTAGCTTTGTGCTAAGATAGTTTGAGATTGGTGGGTTGAGAGTCGTTGTATGGACTGAGGTTGATGGAAGGTAACTATGGTTACCTAGTATGATGGAAAATGTTTAAAAGAGGGTTAGTTCGTCGGTGGTGGTATGGAAACCGTTGTGGTTACTAAGAGTTGGCGATCGATCTTAAACAAGAATAAAGGTTCTCTTTTGAGTTATGTTTTCTGTGAGAGTTGAGATGATAAAGTGGTTTGTGCATTGTTGCTTTGGTGTGAGGGATAAATCTGTTGTTTGCCTAAAGAGGGTAAATGTTTGGTTGACTGTCTTGTATCATCCGAGAAAAGCTAATGTGGTAGCAGATGTATTTAACCGTAAGACAACGGTAGAGTTGAGGGCGATGTTTGTTAAATTGAGTATTTCAAGAGGATATAGTTTAATAACGGAGTTGCAAGTAAAACTTGTTTTAGTTGAGATGATAAAGGTGAAAGAGTTAGAGGATGAGGCGTTGTTGCTTTTTGTGGAGGTCATTGCTAAGGGTAGACCGACCAAGTATCATTTTGGTGATGATGAGGTTTTGTGTTTCAAAGGTCGGATTGTGGTACCAGATAATATTGAGCTGAGACAAGCTAACTTGACAGAGGCTCACACTAGTCTGTTTGCTATGCATCCGAATAGTGTGAAGATGTATAGGGATCTCAAAAGTGTTTACTTTTGGGTTGGCTTGAAGAAGGATGCGGCGAAGTTTGTGTCTCGGTGTATGGTGTGTCAGCGGGCGAAAGCTGAACATCAGTTACCTGTAGGATTGTTACAGACGGTTCAAGTTCCGGAATAGAAGTGGGAGAGAGTTACCATGGATTTTTGTGACGGGGTTGCCATTAACGCTGTCCAAAAAGGATTTTATATGGGTGATTGTGGATAAGTTTACGAAGTGTGCACATTTTCTTGTCGTGCATACGACGTATTCTATAGATAGGTTGACAGAGTTATATGTTTCTGAGGTGGTAAGGTTGCATGGTGTGCCTAAGTCGACCATATCGGATAGAGATCCGCGGTTTACCTCTAAGTTCTGGAGGAGTTTGCAGGCAGCTTTGGGAACTAGGCTTAGTTTTAGTACAACTTATCATCCACAGACAGATGGTCAGTCTGAGCGTGTTATCCAGACCTTGGAGGATATGTTGAGATGTTGCATCATCGAGTTTCAAGGTTCTTAGGAGAGACAATTGCCTTTGGTGGAGTTTGCTTATAATAATAGCTTTCAGGCAAATATATAGATGGCACCGTTTGAGTCTCTATATAGGCGTAAGTGTCGTACACCCTTGTGTTGGAAGGAAGTTGGATAGAAGTATGTTTCTTTGCCTCAAGTGTTGAAAGATACGAATGAGAAGGTTAAGCTTATTTGTTCTAGGCTTAAGGAAGCTTCGGATAGGCAGAAGTCCTATGCCGATTTGAAGCACAGAGTGATAGAGTATGTTATTAGGGACAAAGTGGTTCTTAAGGTTTCGCCATGGAAGAAAGTGATGAGGTTTGGACGTAAGGGTGAGTTGAGTCCTCATTTCATTGGATCGTATGATATGTTGGAACGTGTTGATCCTGTTGCTTATCAGTTGAGGTTGCCAGAGGAATTAAGTAGGATGTATGGTGTTTTTCATGTATCGATGCTTCGTAGGTATGGATCAGATCCTTTTCATGTTGTTCTGATTGAGGAGATTTAGTTAAGATCGGATATGAGTTATGAAGAAGAACCGGTAAGTATCTTGGATGTGGATACCAAGGTCCTTTGAGGGAAGACCATAGATTTGGTTAAAGTACTTTGGAGGCACCGAGGTGTTGAAGAAGCAACTTGGGAGACAAGGAAGAGCATAGGGGAACAGCTTTCTCACTTGTTTGCTCCAAGTAAGAATTTCGAGGACGAAATTTTCTTAAGAGGGAGAAAGTTGTAACATCTCGGTTTTGGGTTTAGTAGTTTGAGTATTGGTTTGGGGGGGAATCCGATTCAGGTCAAATAGGATTCTTCAGTTCGTTATTCCGGGAAAATCTAAAATAATAATATTTTAATTAGACAAGTAATAATTTTGTAAATGGTTTAGAAATATTAAAATGATATTTTAAAATTAAATGAATGTTATTTTGAACTTTAATTTAATTTTTAATTGAGCCTAATTTTACAATAGTGACTACATTGTAAATTTTGGCAAGATTTATAGGATTTAATTAGTGATTTTCGAAAAAGTGGATTTTAGTGACTAAATTGGAAGGCAAACCATACTTAGAATCCTTAGAGGTCCATAAACCCAATTTATTTTTAATTAATGATTTATCCACCAAAATTGTTTTTAAATAGTTTTATTTAAGATGTTAATTTCATTTTCTCTCTTAACCACTTATTTTCTCATCTTTTCTCCCAAAATTTTCTCTCCATTTTCTCTCCATCTTCTTCTCCAAATTTCTTCAATTACTTGATGATTTCTTCATCATTTTCAACAAGATGTATTTCATTTTTCTCATCTTTTCATTCTCTACAAAACCTACTCATCAATTTTGCAAAATTAATATTCATTTTCAAGAAATCAAGGAGAGGATTTCTCATCTTTTTGGTGGAGTAAATCTCAAAGGTAATTTGCTGATTTCTCATCTTTTTCTAAGGTTCTTTATTGAGATTCCCAAGTATTGGCTTACTAATCAATAATTGAAACTTGATTTTATATTTTTGATTCTAGATCTATGGATTTTATGGAGATTTTTGTGAAATCTCTTTAGATCTCAATTAATGTTGTTATTAGGTTGAATTAATTAAGATATTATATCAATTAAATTATTACTTGAGTCTTGACTTGATGACACATTAATTTAATCCCGGAATAATGTAATCGGTAGTGTTTTAAGGTGGTTTTCGGTGGTTTTCAAGGCTGTTTTAGGTGTTCTAATGTTGTTAGAGGTATAAGGATGGTTTAGATGTGGTTTTGGTTCATAATTGAAGTGGATTGGATGTTAGAATCATTCGGTTTTGGGTTGATGTTGTTTAGTTGTGTTTCGACTTAGTTTTTGGTCTTTTCGGCTAAGTTTTCGTTAGTTTTGTGGTGATCGGATGTGGCTGTTGTTTTGAGCATGTTGTCTTAAGTGGCTGGTGTATTGGTGTTGTCATCGGAGCATTGACAAAGGCTCCTTTCGCTTGTTGGTGAGTGATTTCGGACTATAAGCGAATCGCATTGGTTCGGTTCTGTTTTGTGGACTATGTGATAGTGTGTAAACTTTCCATAGTTCAAGAGTACGTGATTTTAATGGTGTTGATACATTACTTCAAGTTTCGGCTATTTTGGTAATGGCATACGTGTGAACAATATTGCAATATGATTTTGAAGTAGTATATCTTGAATTTTGAAATGATGCATGCATATGTTAATTGCTGAAAATACATGGTATATAAAGGCATTCATGGCATATGTAAGCATGAAAAAGAATTTGAATATGATGAGGTTATTTTCCCTATGTTGATAAAGCCGTTGAGCATGATTTATGGTTCACATGATGAACATGATATGAATACATTATGAGCAATAAGTTAACATGTATGATTGTAAATGATATTGGCTTAGTGACACTAACTTTAGATTTGAATACAAATGACATGTCATTAGGATTGAGTGCACTATAAAAATAAAGAGAATAACTATGATGCCTACATGTAAAAAAGGGTGACTTTATGTCTGACAATGCGTGTAGAGTTTGCCTGCACGTAAATAATGGTGAATTTGTGTCTGACCGTGTGTTTAGTGTTTGCCTATATTTAAACAAAGGGTAACTTTGTGTCCGACCATGCATATAGTTGACCCATACGTAAATAAGGGTGACTTTGTGTCCGACCGTACGTAGTGGGGGTAACATGTATACAAGGGCGACTATGTGTCCGATCGATGCATGTTGAGACCAAGAGTCTCCAATTATGGAAAAAAGGATCCGTGTATTCGGTGAACTAAAAGTTCATATTAAGTGATCACTAGAAAGCCAATATACATACATGAAGTAAAATGGTATTCTTGTGCATGACACATGAAATGATTTGATAATGTTGATAAACATGATTTGGTTTTACTCATTTCAAATAAGCTTGAAGGATACAAACATGACAATTAAAATGATTTTGTTTTATGCATTGATGACCTTATGTAGATCTTCCTCACTAAGCATGTTTGCTTAAGCTCTCTTTTTATCTTTGCAGAAAAATATGGGCACTCGGAACTACATTCGGAGCAAGGAAACCAAGGGGAAAAGTTATCTCAAATTTTTGTATGTTTTGGCAAATAAATTGGGGCTTGGCAAGGTGTAAACTCAACCTATGTGAGGAGTGTAAATTTTGGTTTTAGTTTATGTTGTAATAAGACCTATGTTGCTTTGATTGTTAATTGATGGACTATGGTATTGTTTAGATTGTTGAAGCATGTACTTGCATGAACGTTATGATTTTAATCATGTTCTAGATAGCATGCCTATAGGTTGTTTTGGGTCTTTGGCGTTGATAATCATGTGTTATATGTTGCTATTTATGCTTAGGATTTATGCATTTAGTTGGTGGTGCTTAACGGTTGTTGATAGGCATGGTATAAGCGCTATTTTGAGTACAAGTGTACACGTCGTCAAGTAATAAAATGATAAGTATATCGTGTATCGTCTCCACAGGGATTGGTATACTTAATATGTCTTCCTTCGTTCCCTTGCTCCTGAGAATAAAATAAAAACACAGATAAGATTGTTTGTTTTATCTAACTAAATAAGTAAATAACAAAACATAAAATAAAGAGTTGAGAACGATTATAGAGAAAGCGGGTAGGATCCAGTTGTGTCAATTAGTGGATTCAATTGATCTGCTTCTTGTCCAATGCAATCGTACAACACTACTTCGATAGTACTGCAGATACTGCCTCGGCAATGCTAGTGATCCTCTGCCGCGACAATCTCTTGCTCGTGGGCAGAAGTATCAAAGTTCAGCAAAGTGTCCGTAAGTGCCTCCGCTCATCTCTGAGTCAAAGTACTGTTGATGCTCGGTTCTTGACGATACCTCTCAGCGTAAACCAAAGCTGACCACCAACCAATCCAACACTTCTTTTAGCTGCCGAAACTCTTAACCCATCTCCGAATGCCTCCACCGGAGTACAGGCCGAGTTAGTGTCGTCGACACTGTTCTTATCCCTTTCGTGAATCTACATCTCTCGATGTTAGATAATTAGATTACTTACAAACTTCCCTCTCGGGCTTGAATACAAGAACAAGGAATGGCAATAGGATAAGCACACTCTGATTTTATTGTATAAGAACAAGAATACAAGAATCAATCTCCTCTCACTAATATCAACAACCTTCACCTATCCCTAAGAAATTTAGAACATGTTATCGTGGAAGTACAATTCTTAGGGAGGAAGGGTTTTTTCTATAAATCGACTCTCCTAGACATTATGGTCGGCTAGTATATTTACAGTCTTAACCTAGGGCAAACCTTTCCTAAATAGACTTCAACTTGGAGTAAGGAACAAGTCTTCTTCAAATATTCTGATATTTTCAAGTTTGCCACCTTCTAGAAAGGGTTTCTCACTTGGTCTTTGGATTGGGCTTTGAGCATGCTAGCCTGGTCCAATTGATGCGCTGTGTCTTCCAGAATATTCTCCATATTTTTATCTTCTGATGCGCCTCCATTGTTGGTGCTGCCACACTGGATACTACCGTGATCGGTCTTCTGCCTCGGCCTCTATATAGCTTTTCTGCTGCTTCGGCTCTGGATATTCCTGCATGTACAGAAATTGTAATAATATATGCATTCTCTATAAATATTAACTTTGTATGTGGTGAAAACAGAATATCCAATATTTGAGCAAAGAGTATATGATTCGGTTCAAGTGGGTGTATAATAGGTGCATAAAGTATCATAAGAAGGGTAGTAAATTACTGTCTTTTAGGCACTCATCAAATACCCTCAAACTCGAACTATTGCTTGTCCTCAAGCAATGTCAAACATCAAATTGCTAAACCTTACTCCCCTTTGGTCTTACTCTTCCATTTATTCTCCCCACCATGGTCATGTCTATTTCTCCGTTTTAGTCACTAGTTTACCCAAGGACTTTCTACTAAGAAACAAACTCTAGGGCTAGGTGAGTGTGTACGTTTAATGGACAAGGCTGATTCAAGGCTTTCTTAGATAAACTCTAAGTTCAAGACAAGTAGAATCTTGGATTAGCTATCTCCTTAAAACAACAAGTCTTGAGCAAATTTTGGGCACCTCAAGATATGTGTTTTCTATTTTCTTCTTTTTCTTTTGTAGCACCTATTTAGCATACTAGAGCCAATTTCGGGCACCTCTAGTACGAAGGAGAGCAAAACTAGAGCCGGTGATAGGCACCTTTAGTTATCTTTCCAACAAGTTCTAAGTCATTATCACCTAAGTTTATTAAAAGAACTCTTAAATCAAACAATTCCAAAAAGTGTTTATTTTCTTGTCTAACCCTAAAGCAAGCTTCTAAGTTTTATTCATTGAGTATCCTATCATTATCCCTTCAAAACAGTACTTTGGCCATGGTAAGGAGAAAAATTTCTATAGCCTTCAAGGAGTAAACTAAAGCAAAGCTGATATAAGGCAGTACAAGATTATAAACATAAATTCAAGAAAAGAGATAAAGGAAAAAATTTTCAAAAAAAAAATTACTCCCTTTTATGGTATTGCCGCGATATTGGGTAGCCTCAGCAGTTCTTCTGCACCTTCAATCTCCCCCAAACTCAAATCGAGCATTGTCCTCAATGCTCAAAATATAAAACACACAACAATTAAAATATAGAAAAAGATAAGAGCAGTAAGGCATTATTTATAATGACTCCGAGGAGCTGCTTGTATGGATCATTCTTCTAGGCCTTGCTGCTGGTGTCTTTCTCCTGGATTCTTGTCCTGGTGATTGTTGTTGTTTGGCCTGTCGATGCGGCTGCACTCTGCTCGGCGGTGTGCGGTGCGTCGGTACTGTAACCTCATCCCCTTCGTCGTTAGTGTCCATGATTTTTGTTCCTCCTCCTACGGTGGTAGTGGGTCTTGCTGATTCATGGGATGAACTATGGTATTCATCAATCTCGCAAGATAACGTATCCCTTCTTAGACTGGGCATAGGAATTGATTCTCTTTGGGGAGAGTTAAAGACAACCCACCTCTTGGATGGCCTTTGGCTAGTAGATGATATCCCGGCAGACCTTACTAGACTAGAAGGTCCGACAGCATAGAACTGTTGGTGCGACTGTGGTTGGAAAGATTGTTGCGGTCCTGGGGTAGGTGTTGTATCAGTATAAGGGGCGGTAGTGACGAACATATTGGCTGTGAATTCAGGAAATTGTGCCCCTTGATGTGGAAAGCTCTGCATCATCATGTTGGCTAGAGACTCGTTGATGTCACGTTGGTACTCCATGTAGCGCTGTTGGCGAAGGTCCATGGCAGTCATCCTTTGTAAAATCTCTCGGTATGGGTCTACTCCGACAGTCGGCTCGGCAGAGGCTGGTGCTTCTGTTGAATACTGTCCTCCAGTGGTGTAGTCGACAGTGAACTACTGCGGTGTTGCCTGGACAGGCTTTGCATGTGTTATCTGCATAACTCGATGGCAGAAGTCTCTTGTCCATCCCTGCCTAGTTGGCGTGTATTCATCCGTATCTTTGACTAGAATTCCTGCATTAATGCACAAGACATAGATTAAACAGGGGAACTACAATAGTCTGCGTTCCTTCTTACCGCATTCATGGATTTCCTGAAGGATGATCTCTCCAATGTTGATGCTTCTCTTCTTGATGATGGACTGGATCAGTGTCAGTCTTTTACGATCCACTGTGCTGTTGTGGGAAATTGGAATAAGCATCTTTTGACAAACGTACACCACATCTTGGCCTCGGGTACTAGACTCTGCTGTGTTACTAAACCCTTATGGGCACCGGTTTCCCATGAAATGTTGTTGTAACAAAGCTCATCCTTAATCTCCTCATAGTATTGAGTGGTGATACTGTCTATGTAGTCGGCATGATCATCTCTTGTAGGTGTGAGACCATAAAAGTCATTGATGACTTTTGGCATCAAGTTGTACAGGTTTGCCTCGGCAGTGGACAAAGAGAGTGTCCTTGCTCGGCCCATGCACGTAAAATTCCTGTACAATTGTAGCATTTGCTGCTTGAGGCTGTAGAGAGAAAGCCTCCCAATCCTGATGCTGAATCTTGTCGAATAAGTATGGTTTAATGCCGAAGTTCATACCATTGTTCTGCTGAAATCCCTGCTCTTCCCATAGTTGTTGAGCAACGAATGATCGGTTGAATCTTTCAGCAACAGTGGCTGGGGCAAATGTTGTGTAGTAAGCCATAGATTTGTTCGCGTAAGGTGGTTTGAGAATTTCTGGACTGAATAGAGATTATTTTGAAAATTGCACGAAGTAGTGAGAGCAAGATTATAAAAGTAAGTAAGGATAATAAGAATGCAAGGTAAATAATGCACAACAGTGAATCTGTTTATATAGGTTGTAAAAATATGACTGTTAAAATACTATCCATTAGGCATTTACTGCCTGGATGCACAGTTACTGTCGCGGCGGATTTCTCGGTAGATAGCCATTACACTGTTTCTGCCCGTTGGTAATTCTGCGGCTTTGACACAGTGTTGCCGTGGCAACAGACTTCCTGTTGTGGCAAAATTTTCCTACATTCATCACTTTATTAAAATCACTGAATCCAAAATACTAAAAATAAAAATTGTTGATCATGAAGTAAAATAATAAAATACTGAAAATAACAAAATACTTAAAATAATATATATACTAATCCTAATATAATAAAAGGTGAAGGGAAGAGATTAGTTACTTGTGGAGTGCATGTGAATGCATCTCCCATCTTCGCTATCTCTTTCTGGACCGTGTCTGTCTGCATGAGTTGGCCAGTCCCTTTGGTGCATTCGGCTTCTCCTTTAGGTTTTATTCTTTTACCAAATAGTCTGTCGAGCGTGCTGCCCAGGCAGGATATTTTAGTACCCTTATTAGGAATATGGAGAGCCTTACATTCTGCTGGAGCATCCGAATTTGGCAGTTTGTGGAAGGCGTTCAACTTGACTTGTTGATCATTTATTCGCATTGTGAGTTCACCATTCTCTACATCAATGATAGTGCGTCCAGCATCAAGGAAAGGTCAACCCAATATGATCGGTGCATTATCGTCAGCTTCACAGTCAAGGACAAGAAAGTCGGCAGGAAAGATGAACTTATCAACTTTCACTAGAATATCCTCGATTTTTCCTTCAGGATGCACGTAGGATCGATCTGCAAGTTGGAGCAGTACTGTTGTTGGTTTCGCCCGTCCAATTCAGAGTTTCTGAAAAACTAATTTGGGCATTAAGTTGATACTTGCTCCCAAGTCGCATAGGGCCTTTCCTTTATAACCATCTCCAATCGCACAGGGAATTATGAAGCAGCCAGGATCTTTTAGTTTAGGTGGCATTCGATTATGTAGCATTGCCATGCAGCCTTCAGTAGCTACCACCGTTTCAAATTCTCTTAGTCTTCGTCGTTTGGATACTATGTCCTTTAAAAACATAGCATAGTTGGGCATTTGTTCAATCGCCTCAAATAGGGGAAAGTTAATATGGACCTGCTTCAAGATGTCTAGGAACTTCTGAAATTGGTGGTCCTATTTTTGCTTTTTTAACCTCTTTGGAAAAGGAGGTGGTGGTCTGATGTCCTCCAGGTTTCCTTTGATATTGAGTTTTATACCTGGGGTGAATTTGTCTACAGCTGCCTTGGTAGTAAGTTTTGATATTGCTGGTTCTGTTGCCGTGGTAGAGCTTTCGGCAGGGTCTTGCTCAGCCTCTGAGTCCTCATGTTGTTCTTGTTCTGGTTGGACTCTTTCAGTTAAGGTTCCCTCTTTATTTTTCAACTGTAGGCCACTTCTGGTGGTGATTATATTACATTGCTCGTGGCCTAATACCTTAGCAACTTCAGTATTGCTAGGTAAACCTCCAGGTGGTCGAGTATTTTGGCGTTAGGCAAATTGACCAACCTGGGTTTCTAGGGATTTTATTGCAGCCTCCTGGTTTTGTAGTCTCATCTCCGCTTTGTTCATGAAGTCATCAGTACGCTTCATGAAGCGGCTATTCTCCATCATGTAGGCATCAATCTTCGACATGAAAACTGTGAGAGAATCGGGCAGTGCATTCAGAGACTATTGTTGTGCCTGCTGCTGCGGCATAGGCTGCTGAGTGTTCTGCTGCGGCAGGTTCTGGTTCTGATGCTAAAATCCAGGGGTTGGGTAGTTAGATTCAAGACATTGTTAGGGTTACTCCAAGAGAAGTTCGGATGCCTTTTCCAATATGGGTTATAATTGTTGGACATCATTGGATTATTTCTGTTATAATTTCCAACATATAGGTCGGTCTCCTCATCTGGCATATAATCTGATGAATTGACTGCCTTAACCTCATGTATACTTCTTTGGTTCTGCATATTCTGAACCATCTTGGTCAGAGAAGTCAATTGTGCTGCCACCGAACTTGATGTGTCTAATTTATAGGCTGTGGCATGATGCCTCATTCCTTCTCGCCTCGATGTGGGAAATTGGAAATCATTCCTTGCGAGTTTGTTCAGAATTTCAATGGCTTCCGCGGGTGCTCTATCTAAAAGTGTCCCATTTGCAGAGGCGTCTAGCATCATCCTTGTGAAAGCATTGGTAGTATTATAGAACATGGAAACTTGCGTCCACAAGGGAAAACCATGTAAGGTACATTTGTTTAATAGTTCTTTGTAACGTTCCCATGCCTCGTACATCGGTTCATCTTCATCTTGCCGGAATGATGTAATTTCATAACGAATGCGGTCATAAAGATTTGTTGGATTGAACCTCGTAATGAATTCTCGGCAAAGTTCTTCCCAAGATCCAATTGATCCTGCTGGGATTCCATTCAACCAAGTCTTCGCCCTATCCCTCAGTGAATAGGGGAACAATTTTAAGCGCAAAATATCCTCATGGACTCCTTGAATTTTAAAAGAGTTGTACACTTCCATGAAGGATTTAAGATGCTGCCTTGCATCTTCGGTAGCAGACCCACCAAACTGTCCAATTGTGTTCAACATGTTGAACATTACTGGTTTAAGCTCAAAGTGAGTTGCTTCGATCTCCGGGGTAACTATGCCAGGGTTAAGTCTGTTCAGATCCTCCACTAGATAATCTCTGATAGTTGGCTGCCTCGGCAATGGATGCGGCATTGGCTGTTGTTGCATTGCTGGCGGCAGGACATTATGATCAATAGGTCCTCTAGCTGGATTGTCCATAGTTTGGAATAGATTTCATCTTAGATTATGTCTTGTACGTTCAATCTCTGGATCCAACTCGTACAATGGTCCACTCGAATTTTCTCTAGTCATAAAACAAATAAATAAAAATTAATAAAAACAAAAATAAAATAAAACTAAAGTTAAAGTTAGATAACTAATAATTAAAGAGCAAAAAAATTAAAGAAAACAAAATTCAGTTGCAAATCCCCGGTAACGGCACCAAAAACTTGATAGGCGTAGTATAAGCGCTATTTTGAGTACAAGTGTACACGTCGTCAAGTAATAAAATGATAAGTATATCGTGTACCGTCTCCACAGGGATTGGTATACTTAATATGTCTTCTTTCGTTCCCTTACTCCTGAGAATGATTATAGAGAAAGCGGGTAGGATCCAACTGTGTTAATTAGTGGATTCAATTGATCTGCTTCTTGTCCAATGCAGTCGCACAACACTACTTCGATAGTACTACAGATACTGCCTCGGCAATGCTAGTGATCCTCTGCCGTGGCAATCTCTTGCTCGTGGGCAAAAGTATCAAAGTTCAACAAAGTGTACGTAAGTACCTCCGCTCATCTCTGAGTCAAAGTACTGTTGATGCTCGGTCCTTGACGATACCTCTCGGCGTAAACCAAAGCTAACTACCAATCAATCCAACACTTCTTTTAGCTGCTGAAACTCTTAACCCATCTCCGAATGCCTCCACCGGAGTACAGGCCGAGTTAGTGTCATCGACACCGTACTTATCCCTTTCGTGAATCTATACCTCTCGATGCTAGATAAATAGATTACTTACAAACTTCCCTCTCGGGCTTGGATACAAGAACAAGGAATGGCAATAGAATAAGCAAACTCTGATTTTATTGCATAAGAACAAGAATACAAGAATCAATCTCCTCTCACTAGTATCAAAAATCTTCACATATCCCTAAGAAATTTAGAACATGTTATCGTGGAAGTACAATTCTTAGGGAGGAAGGGTTTTCTCTGCAAATCGGCTCTCCTAGACATTGTGGTCGGCTAGTATATTTATAGTCTTAACCTAGGGCAAACCTTTCCTAAATAGACTTCAACTTGGAGTAGGGAACAAGTATTCTTCAAGGATTCTGATATTTCCAAGATTGCCTCCTTCTAGAAAGGATTTCCCGCTTGGTCTTTGAATTGGGCTTTGAGCATACTAGCCTGGTCCAATTGATGCGCTGTGTCTTCCAGAATATTCTCCATATTTTTATCTTCTGATGCACCTCCATTGTTGGTGCTGCCACACTATATACTGTCGCGGCCGGTCTTCTGCCTCGGCCTCTACATAGCTTTTCTGCCGCTTCAGCTCTGGATATTCCTGCATGTACAAAAATTGTAATAATATATGCATTCTCTATAAATATTAACTTTGTATGTGGTGAAAAAAGAATATCTAATATTTGAGCAAAGAGTATATGATTCGGTTCAAGTGGGTGTATAATAGGTGCATAAAGTATCATAAGAAGGGTAGTAAATTACTACCTTTTAAGCACTCATCAGTTGTGTATTGAGTCGATAATGTTCACTTAGTGTGATGAAATTTTTAGGTTTCAGACCCAAAGTTTCGAAACCTTCCCTAAGGTTTCGAAACCTTTGCCAAACAATTTCTAAACCTTTAGGAAGGTTTCGAAACATTACGAACAATTACGATTCAGGAAACTTACTGGACCCGAAAAGTTTCGAAATCTTCAGGGAAGTTTCGAAACCTTTTATAAAAAGTTTTGAAACCTTTATGGAAGGTTTCGAAACCTTTGGCTGCTAGAAATTGATAGTTGCTGGAATTGCATTTTAGTCCCGGATATCTTCCTTTGTTCAATTAAGGTATCTACAAATGTTATTTTGAGCTGAAATTTCACATGGATACATAAAGTTGATTTAATTTCAAGATTACTAACTTAATTTGGACAAAGTCCTTATAATTTGAAAGATTTATATTTTGGTCCCTATATTGGTGAAATATGCAATTGATGATGTTAGAATGCTCCGCTTGATTTGAAATTTGCCGTTCGGGATATCTGTAGGTTTAATTGAACTTTGATGTAATGATTTTCTACTTTGTCTTTAGAATTTAAAAGTTTTACATTTTAATCCTTAATTTACTAAAGTATTTAATCGAATGCTTGTTTGTGGTCGGATTGTTTCCGTTAATGCTTTGTATGAGACCAAGACATGTAGAAACATAATTATGTATCTAGAAGAAAAAAAATATATATTGATTTTAGGGTTGTTTACCAAATTGGACCTTTGTAGGTTTGGTTTGATATTCCCCGTGTAACCCATTAGTGACGGTTCCGTCTAGGCCGGGCTAAGGGGGTTACACCATGTACCTTGAAACTCAATGATGTAACACCTCAACATATCCTCTAAAGTCTGAATAACACGCTCATACTGACCATTCGTCTGAGTATGATGGTTGTTGATAACTCCGTAAAAATGCTATATTTAGAGCCTTTTTACTTAAGTTATTTATTGTCTTCAAGCACATTTAGGTTCATTTAGATGCATTTAGGATCATATTATTGCATTTGGTGGTTGTTTATGTTTTGGAATCTATAGTGAGGAAATAGGTGCTATTTTACGAGAAATGTCGTACTTTTGATTGATGTTGTGTAGGTAAGATAAAATGGCAAGCAAAAGGAATTTTTTATGGCACTCTCAGAAGGATAACAATGGGAAAATACCATGGCAAATCTGGAGGACTCCTATGCTGAGCTAAAAGACAAGGAGATATTTTAAGAGTGACAGTTGACGCCATTACAGCCTGGCTACAGCCACCTCAGTAGGGGACCACTTTCACCATGTCAGATATTCACAGAAGGATAGCAAAGGGAAAATGCCATGGCAATTCTGGAGACCTCTTGTGCTGCACTACAGGACAAAAAGATATTTTGAGAGGAGTCCCAGTTGGAGCCAATACAGCCTGGCTACAGCCACCTCAGCCGGTCGAGACCACTACAGCCTGGATATAGCCACCTCGGTAGGGGATCACAGCCAATATGTCCTATATGCGAGCCACCTCAGTAGGGGACCACTGTCACCTCTGCCAGTCTTGTAGAAATGCCACGACAAGAAGAGGGTAGAAAAGGATTTTTACCTATCTTTTAGGTTTTTTCACCCTCTTATAAAAGAGCAACCTTTATTCAAGAAAGGTAGGACCTTTGGAGCAAATTTTAAGGCACAAGGAGAGCAAAAAGTGGTGAAGAATGTTTCCACCTTTCTTCCCCAACCGAAGGGTTCCTCCATTGATAGAGCTTGAAGGGACTGGCGTGCTAGGCACCCTAAAGGGGCTAGCACGCTAAGGCGTCCCATGGTGGTCGAAGAAGCCGGCGTTGGCGCGGACCGAGGGTGTCTTCTTTCCTCTTTCATTGCTTTATTTTATATCTTTAAGAGGTTTTATGTGGATGATTTAAGGATGGTATTAGTGGTTAATATTTGTTCTTAAACTCTTTCACCTACCATGTGTTAGCTTTATTTGATGGATACTTTTATGGATAATTATCTTTTATTTCTATTTAATATATTACCTACTATGTGTTTGTATATTTGCTTTGCTCATTGTTGGTAATTATTTAAACATTGTAAGAGGCACGAGAGTGTCCCTTGTTTAGATACATGTTAGAGCACTCGAGAGAGACATAACTATAGATCCTTAGATCATCCGAGAGGAGCTAAGGGAGGATCTACTTGAGCAACGGGTTCTAAACTGTAAATAGGGCCTAGTTGGATCTTAGAGCACTCGAGAGAGGCATAGGTGAAGGATTCAACGACTAAAAGGAGGGTACTTTATCGATAGGCTAAGGTGTCATTCGCGTGACAGGAGAAATTACCATGACATTTTAGTTTGTCAGGTTCCTATGACTCGAGAGAGCGAGAATACCTTAGAAACCTCTGTCGAGTAAGTATACACCATAGCAACTATATGTTAGGTAGGGGTAAGGGGTAGGAAACCATAGAAGCCACCATCAGTCATTCCCAACAAGGTTCATCAATTGAGGATCATTACGACATATTGCTCACCTGTGTTCTCTTATCTTGCTTTTACCCCGATCCTCGTGGGAACGATACTCACTCACCCTTTATTACTTGTACGACTGTGTATACTTGCACATATATGTGTGTTCGTATACTCTATATTGACACTACATAGGACACACCAAGTTTTTGGCACCGTTGTCGGGAATCTGGCGAGTAAAGTTTGTCATTTTTACCTTGGCATTTTCGTTTTACTTTATTTTTTCATTCAGTTTTACTTGTTTTCTTGTTTTTCTTTTTAGGTCTTTTTCCTAGTACATGACTAGAAAGTATACTGATGGACCCACCAATGCAGAATCCAGTAGTTCAAAATATCGGGGCAAATCTGTATGCTGCTGTACCTCGACCGAGGACTATTAGGGAACATTTAAATCCCATCTTGGATGATCTCAATCCTGGCATCGTTGCACCAAAAATTCAAGCTACCCATTTTGAATTAAAACCTATCATGTTCATTATGCTAAATTCAATTGAGCAATTTCGAGGTATGCCACATGAAGACGCAAGGCAACATATCCGGATATTTTTAGAAGTTTGTGACTCATTCCGTCAACAAGGAGTTCATGAGGATGTCTTGAAGCTCAAGTTATTCCCTTATTCTTTGTGTGGCCGAGCAAGGGAATGGTTGAGTTGAGTATCATCCGGATTGATAAAGTCATGGGTAGATCTATACAAGAGCTTTTTGCTGCGGCATAATCCTCCGAATTTCAACGCTCATCTTAGAAATGACATTGCTTCTTTTCGACAAGGCGACGACGATTCAATGTGCGAATGTTGGGATTGATACATGGGATTGTTTCGCAAGTGTACAAATCATGGTTTTCAAGATTGGACTCAAGTTGTGATGTTCTACAACGGAGTCAATGCACCGACCAGAATGATAATAGATGCCTCGGCAAATGGAACTTTGCTAGACAAATCACCCGAGGAGGCATTTGACATTCTTGATAGAATTTCCAACAATGACTATCAATTTCCTTTTACAAGACTTGGAACCAGAAGGAAGGCACAAGGGACATTCGAGCTTGAAGCTAAGGACTCATTATCCGCTCAACTCTCAGCTATCACCAAATGTTGAAGAGCATGCAACATTCCAATAAAGTGAAGGAAGTGAAGATGGCCAGCTTAGCATGTTTCATATGCCTTGATAATCACCATGAGAGCGAGTGCCCAAGAAATCTTGAGCCAGTCAACTATTGGGGCAATTTAAACAGAAGCAACAACAATTCCTACTCCAACATATATGATCCAAGATGGCGACCACATCTGAATTTTTTATGGGAAAACCAAGGATCCAACAATCCTAATCAGAATACTAATGAGCCCCAGAATTTTCATGCGAATATGCCATGGCATAATTCGAACGAGGGAGCATCATCTCACAATAGTTCTTGGGAGGCGACTATGCAAGAATTTATTCTAAGTACGAAGACGATGCTACAAGAGCATACTACATCCCTCAAGAACCAAGGTACTCTACTGCAAAGCCACAGTGCTTCGTTGCGAAATCTGGAGAGTCAGATGGGCCAAATTACCACGGGATTACAAAAGCGTCAGCCAGGACGTCTACTTAGTGATACTGAAGTCACTAAGCCACCCGGTAAAGAGAAATGTAGCGCAATCACACTAAGGAATGACACGCAAATTAATCTACAAGATAAGTTTGAGGGGAAGAAGACTGATTATTCCTTACCCAAACTTGTGCAAGAAGAAATGCCTGAGTAAATTCTCGAGGAGAAGGACCAGGAGGAAGGTTTGATAAAGGAACCCGCTGATGGAGCGAGTAGAAATATCACAGCAAAATCAGTTCCTACGCCAGTAATAGAAGAAGTTAGACCCCCACCACCTTTTCCCCATAGGCTGAAGAAGCATAACGATGAGATTCAGTTCAAGAAGTTCGTTGAAAAATTGGATCAGTTGTACATAAATGTCCCACTCTTGGAGGCAATTGAGCAAATGCCTACTTATGCCAAATTTCTCAAGGAGATAGTTACGAAGAAGCAGAAAGTGGAGAAGTTTGAGAAAATTGCCATGACAAAAGAGTATTGCTCTGCTTTGAGCAAATTGACAATGAAGAAGAATTCAGGCAGCTTTATCATTCCGTGTGCTATTGGAGACAAGTTCATTAGAAAAGCACTTTGTGATCTTGGATCAAGTGTAAATCGAATGCCCAAATCAATTTTTGTGAAGCTTGGCATGGGAGATACGAGACCCACTTCCGTCATATTACAACTAGCCGGTCTTTCCCATGTGACACTAGAGTGGAAGATGGAAGATGTCATAGTGAGGTTGGGCAAATTCGTGTTTCTAGTCGACTTCCTTATACTTGATTGTGAGGTTGATGCTAATGCACCCATTATCTTAGGGAGGCCTTTCCTAGCAACCGATCGCATTCTCTTTGATTGTGAGAAGGATGATCTTACTATAAGTGTAGCAGATCAAAGTGTGACCGTGAATATCAACAACTCTCTTAAGTACGTAGATGATTCTAAAGAATGTCGGGGCATTTTGAAAGTAGACTCTGAACTATATTGGGAAGCTGATCAATTTTGTGACAATAATTTTGTACAACTAGATGATTATGAAGAACTCATACATGATGATGAAGAGGAAGTTGGTGAATTCCCATGGGAGCATATACGTGCAAAACTAGGGACCATGGCAGACCTGAAGGGGGTTATTCCTACTATCTGTATGCACAAGATACTCCCGGAAGAATATCATGACAATTTCATAGATCCACAATGCATCTACAATGGAGCCCCCGTGATGCGTGACAAACCTACCTCACATCTTCAGGATATTCATAAGCTACTTTTGGAAGAATGTCATGGTTATTCCATAGATCCACAACGCGTCTATACTGGATCCCCTGTGATGCGTGACAAACCAACCTCCCACCTTTAGGATACATGACATACTAAAATATCATGGCATTTCTAGTTTACTGCTTTTTTTAAATAAATTGTTTTATTTTATTTTATATGCTTTATTTTATTTTTAGCTTTTCTAAGTCACCTTTTAAGAACCTCAACATGAAATATCAGCACAACCAAAAAAGCAGCAAAAGCCACCAAAGGAGTACAAGCGCCGATTGAAAATGTCGCATTTTCGCCACTACATCAACACCACCTGCATAAGTCAAGGTACCTTGCATTCATTTTATTGTAGTTTAATTTGCTTTAGTTAGTTGCATTGGGGACAATGCCTGCCTTAAGTTTGGGGGAGGTATCGTTCCCTACTTTATTTTTATTTGCATGATAGCAGTAGTTGTAGAAAAATGCCATGACAAATGTATAAGTTTCAGGATATGTTTATTGGATTAAAGTTTATGATGCCCGATGATGATAATTTTTTTATGGCAAATACTTGAATTGAATATGCATGACTTGAGATTTGGATAGAACCGGTTTTAGGGCTTGGTTGTTTGTGTTTATTTTATTGTTACACGAGTGTATTGATGAGTTCCTAAAAAGCAGTTATTTACTACCCTTCTCATGGTACGTTATACATCTATTATACACCAACTTGAGCTGAAATATGGACTCTTTGCACATTATTGGATATTCTGTTATCACTACTTACAAAGTCAAAATTATAGAGAATGCAGATATTATTACATATTTTATACATGAAGGAATATCAAGGGTCGAAGCAGCGGTGAAGCAGTGCTGAGACCGAGGTAGAGACTAGGCCACAACAGCATCTAGAGTGACAACATCAAGATTGTAGGCGAATGAAAGACAAAAATATAGAAAACATTCTGGAAGATGCAACGCACCAATTGGACTAGGCTAGCGCACTAAAAGCCCACGAGGAACGAGAAAAGCTTTCTAGAAGGTTACAAACTTGGAAATATCAAAAGACTTGCTCCTTACTCCAAGTTAGAATCTATTTAGGAAAGGTTTGCCCTAGGTTAAGACTATATATAGCCTAGCCGGCCACATTGTTAAGAGAGTTGATTTTAGAGAAACCCTTTTCCTAAGATTTGTACCTATCGATATTATGTTCTAAATCTCTTAAGGATAGGTGAAGGTTGTAGATATTAGTGAGAGGAGATTGTTTCTTGTTTCTTTGTTCTAATGCAATAAATAATATCAAAGTTTGCTTATCCTATTGCCATTCCTTGTTCTTGCATTCAAGCTCGAGAGAGAAGTTTGTAAGTAATCTATTTATCTAGCATCGAGAGAGTTAGATTCACGAAAGGGATAAGTACGGTGTTGAAGATACTAACTCGGCCTAGAGATAGGTTAAGAGTTTCAGAAGCTAAAAGAAGTGTTGGATTGGTTGGTGGTTGTCGTTGATATACGCCGAGAGGTATCAAGGATCATTCATCAACAACGCTATGACTTAGAGATAAGCGGAGTCAACTACGGACACTTTGATGAACTTTGATGCATCTGCCCAAGAGCAAGAGATTGTCGCGGCAGAGAACACAAACGCTGTCGAGGTTGTATCTACAGTACTGCCGAAGCAGTGTTGTGTAATTGCATTGGACAAGAAGAAGATCAATCAAATCCACTAATTGATGCAGCTAGATCCTATCCACTTTCTCTATAGCGTTCTCAATCCTTTATTTTATGTTTTGTTATTTAATTATTTAGTTAGTTAAACAAATCCACTTATTTGTGTTTTTTCTTTATCTTCCAGGAGCAAGGGAACAAGGGGAGACATATTAAGTATATCAATCCCTGTGGAGACGATACACAATATACTTATCACTTTATTACTTGCGACTTGTACACTGCACATTTATGCTATTATTACACGCAACAACTTTTTGGCGCCGTTGTCGGGGATTGACACCTAAATTTTGTTTTCTTTATTTTCTTTCTCTTAAACCATTCTTTATTTAACTTTAATTCTAATTATTTATTTATTTTTTTATTAACTTTGACTTATCTGGTATATGACCAGGGTAAACCCGAGTGGTCCATTGTACGAATTGGATCCTGAAATCGAACGCATAGGACACCATCTAAGGCGCAACCTGTTTCAAGTCATGGATGATCCACCAAGAGGACAAATTCCACCTGTTGACCATAATGTACTGCCACCAGCAATGCCGCAGCAGCCATCGCCGCGACCACTGCCGAGGCAGCTCACTGTTAGAGACTTTCTGGTGGAAGACCTAAATGGACGAAACCCTGACGTAGTCACCCCGGAAATTGAAGCAACTTACTTTAAGCTCAAACCAGTGGTGTTCAACATGTTGAACACAATTGGACAGTTTAGTGGGTCTTCTACTGAAGATGCAAGGCAACATCTTAAATCTTTCATGGAAGTGTGCAATTCTTTCAAGATCCAAGGAGTCCATGATGATATTTTACGATTAAAGTTGTTCCCCTATTCACTGAGGGATAGGATGAAAACTTGGGTAAATGGCATCCTAGCAGGATCCATAGGATCTTGGGATGAACTCTGCCGAGAATTCATTACGAGGTACAACCCAACAAATCTTTATGATCGTATCCGTAATGAAATCACATCCTTTCGGCAGGATGATGATGAACCGATGTATGAGGTGTGGGAACACTACAGAGAATTATTAAATAAATACCCACTACATGGTTTTCCCTTATGGATACAAGTCTCCATGTTCTATAATGCTACCAATGCCTCCACAAGGATGATGCTAGATGCTTCCGCAAATGAGACACTTTTGGATAGAGCACCCGCGAAGGCCATTGAGATTTTGAACAAACTCGCAAGGAACAACTTCCAGTTTCCTACATCAAGGCAAGGAGGAATGAGACGCCATGCCACAGCCCATGAATTAGACACAACCAGTTCGGTGGCAGCACAATTGGCTTCTCTGACCAAGATGGTTCAGAATATGCAAGCCCAGCGAAATATACATGAGGTTAAGGCAGTCAACTCATCTGATTACATGCAAGATGAGGAAACCAGCCTGTATGTTGGAAATTATAACAGGAACAATCAGATGATGTCCAACAATTACAACCCATCTTGGAAAAGGCATCCAAACTTTTCATGGAGTAACCCCAATAATGCCTTAAATCCAATCAACCAAGCCCCTGGATTTCAGCAACAAAGTCAGAACCTACCACAGCAGCAGGTACAAAAACAACAGTCTCTGAATGCACTAGCAGATTCTCTCACGGCGCTCATGTCAAAGATTGATTCATATATGGCCGAGAATAGCCGCTTCATGATATGTACTGATGACTTCTTGAATTGAACTGAGATGAGACTGTAGAACCAGGAGGCTGTAATCAAGTCTTTAGAAACCCAAGTTGGTCAATTTGCCCAATGAAAAAACACTCGACCACCAGGGGGTTTACCTAGCAATACTGAGGTTGCTAAGGTATTAGGCCACGAGAAATGTAAGGTAATTATGACAAGAAGTGGCCTATAATTAAAAGATAAGGAAGGGACTTCAACCGATAGAGTCCAACCAGAAAAGCAATATCACAAGGACTCAGAAGCTGAGCAGGACCCTGCCGAAAGCACTGCCACGGTAGTAGAACTAGCAGTACCTAAAAATCCTACCGAGGCAGCTATAGATTAGTTCACCCCAGATATTAAACTCAATATCCAAGGAAACCTGGAGGACATAAGATTACCACCTCCTTTCCCGCAGAGGTTAAAAAAGCACAAACAGGATCACCAATTTCAGAAATTCCTAGACATCTTAAAGAAAGTCCATATCAACTTGCCATTAGTTGAGGCTATTGAACAAATGCCCAACTATGCCAAGTTCTTAAAGGACATAGTATCCAAACAACGAAGGCTAGGAGAATTTGAAACGGTGGTAGCCACTGAATGTTGCATGGCCATGCTTCATAATCGCATGCCGCCTAAGCTAAAGGATCCTGGATGCTTTATAATCCCCTGTGTGATTGGGGATGGTTACGAAGGAAAGGCCCTATGCTATTTGGGAGCAAGCATAAATCTAATTCCCAAATCAGTTTTTCAAAAAACTTGGAATAGGGTGAGCGAAACCAACAACAATACTGCTCCAACTTGCAGATCGGACCTATGTGCATCCCGAAGGCAAAATTGAGGACATTCTGGTTAAGGTAGACAAGTTTATATTTCCCGCAGACTTTCTTGTCCTTGATTGTGAGGTCGATGACAATGTACCGATCATATTGGGTCGACCTTTCCTTGCTACTGGACGCACCATCATCGATTTGAAAAATTACGAGCTCTTGATGTGGATAAACGATCAACAAGTCAAGTTGAACGTCTTCCACTTTAACAAATTCAAACGCTCCAGCAGAATGTAAGGCTCTCCAAACACCAGACCAGGGTACTAAAACATCCTGCCTGGGTAGCACGCTCGGTAGACTATTCGGTAAGTGAATAAAGCCCAAAGGAGAAGTCGAATGCACTGAAGGGATTGGCCAACACGTGAAGGAAGATACAAGCCAGAAAGAGATAATCAAATTGGGAGATGCATTCACATGCACTCCACAAGTAACATAATCTATTCTCTTCCATTTTATTTATTATATTAGGACTAGTTTTATATGTTGTTATGTTTTTTTTTTCAGTATTTTATGTTTTTAAGTTTTTAGGATAAATAAAGCAACGAATGCAGAAAAATTATTTCACACCAGGAAGTTTGCTGCCGCGGCAGTACTGTGTCAGAGCCGCAGAATTCATAACAAACAAAAAAAGTGCAACAGCTATCTGTCGAGATTCCCGCCGCGGCAGTAAATTATTGATTGGGCAGTAATTGCCTAATGACTAGTTCTGAACGATCATATTTACCAAAGCCTATATAAGCAACTTCATTGTTGTGCACTATTTACTCTTTCATTCTTGCTACTTTTGGTTTCTTTAACAATCTTGCTCTAACTATCTTTCCAATTTCTTGAAATTTTCAGAATCCTCTCTACTGCTCTAGAATTTTTTTCTCAAACCATTCTCCACGAACAATCAATGGCTTCTTACACAAGATTCACCCCGACCACTGTTGCTGACCGATTCAACCGCTCGTTCGTTGCTCGGCAGTTATGGGAAGAGCAAGGATTTCACCAAACCAATGAGGCATATTTCGACATTGAATCATACTTGTTCAACAAGATCCAATATCAAGATTGGGAGGCATTCTGCCTACAGGCTCCACCGGCGAACGCCACCATTGTGAGAGAGTTTTATGCATATGGGCCGAGCAAGGACAACCTCTATGTCCACTGCCAAGGCAAGCTTGTTAGACTTGATACTGAGGTTATCAATGAATTTTATGGTCTCACCCCCACACGTGATGTTCATGCCGAATTCGTAGACGACATCACCACTCAAGACTAGGAAGTGATTAAATATGAGCTTTGTTACAGCAACACCTCATGGGAAACTGGTGCCCATAAAGGTTCAGTAACAAGGTAAAGTCTTAAACGCGAGGACAAGATGTGGTGTAATTTTGTCAAGAAACGACTTATCCCAACCTCTCATAACAGCACAGTGGACCGCAAAAGACTGGTGTTGATCCAGTCTATCATCAAAAAGAGAAGCATAAACATTGGAGATATCTTTCTTCACGAGATTCATGAATGTGGTAAGAAGGAACGTGGACCTCTATATTTCCCATGTTTAATCTCTGCCTTGTGTATTACTGCAGGAGTCCCGGTCGAAGACACATATGAATATACGCCAACTCGGCAGGGATGGAGAAGAGATTTCTGCCACCGAGTTATGATGATCACACAGGCAGAACCTGTCCAGGCAACACCACAGCAGTTCAACGCAGACTTCACTGCCGGAGGGCAATACTCAGCGGAAGCACCAGCCTTCGCCAAGCCACCTACCGCAGCAGACCCTTACCAAGAAATTCTACAGAGGATGACAGCCATGGACCTTCGCCAGCAACACTACATGGAGTACCAGCACGACTTCAATACATCTCCCGCCCACATGATGATGACAAGCTTCCTAAATCAAGGGGCACAATTCCCAGAATTCCCAGCTAACATCTTTGTCATTGCCGCCCCTTATACCGAGACAACACCTGCCCTAGAGCCACAACCATTTTTCCAACCACGGTCACCTCAACAGTTTCATGCTGCCGGACCTTCAAGGCCGGCTAGGTCTGCCAGAGTATCCTCTACCAGCCAAAGGCCGTCCAAGAGGAGAGCTATTTTTAACTCTCGCCAACGAAATCCAATCCCTATGCCCAGTCTCAGCAGAGACACTCTGTCTCGCGAGATTGACAAATACCACAGTTCATCACATGAACCAGCAATACCCACTGCTACGGTAGGGGGCGGGACAGAAATCATGCACATAGAAAATATTGACAACGTAGAAGAAGGAGACGAAGTTACTGCACCACTACAACGCACACCGCCCAGTCGAGTTCAGCCGCATCAGCAAGCCAAACAACAGCAATCACCAACACAAGGATCTAGACGAAAGGCGTCAGCGGCACGACCTAGGAGAATGCTCCATACAAGCAGCTCCTCGGAGTAGTTATAAATGATTTCTTTTAATGCTTTTGTTATTTATGTATTGAAATTGTTGTTTGCCACATGTATTGAGCATTGAGGACAATGCTCGGTTTGAGTTTGGGGGTATTGTAGGTGCAGAAGCATTGCCAAGGCAATCCACTGCCGCGGTATTACCATGAAAAAAAGGGAGTATTTTTTTTGAAATTTTTAGCAATATTCTCTTTCTTGAATTACTATTTGTAATCTTGCACTACTCTACATTAGCTTTGCTTTAGTTTACTCCTTTAAGGCTATAGAAATCTTTCTCCTTACCATGGCCAGGTTTTGTTTCGAAGGTGAAACACTTTTTGGACTTGCTTGATTTAGGAGTTCTTTAAATAAACTTAGGTGATAAAGGCTTACAATCTTTTGGAAAAATAACTAGAGGTGCCCGAAACTGGCTCTAGTTTTGCTCTCCTTCATTCTAGAGGTGCCCGAAACTGGCTCTAGTATGCCAAAGTTCGCTTAAAATAAAATAAAATAAAATATAGAAAACACATATCTTGAGGTGTCCGAAATTGGCTCAAGACTTGTTGTTCTAAAGAGATAGCTTTAATCCAAATTCTACTTGTCTTGAACTTAGAGTTTATTTAAGAAAGCCTTGAATCAACCTTGTCCATAAAACACACACACTCACCTAGCCTTATAGCAACATCAACATTGTAGGCGAATGAAAGACAAAAATATAAAAAAACATTCTAGAAGATGCAGCGCACCAATTGGACCAGGCTAGCGCACTAAAAGCCCACGACGAACGGGAAAAGCTTTCTAGAAGGTTGCAAACTTGGAAATATCAAAAGACTTTCTCTTTACTCCAAGTTATAATCTATTTAGGAAAGGTTTGCCCTAGGTTAAGACTATACATAGCCTAGCCGACCACATTGTTAAGAGAGCCGATTTTAAAGAAACCCTTCCCCTAAGATTTGTACCTATCGACATTATGTTCTAAATCTCTTAGGGATAGGTGAAGGTTTTAGATATTAGTGAGAGGAGATTGTTTCTTGTTTCTTTGTTCTAATGCAATAAATAATATCAAACTTTGCTTATCCTATTGTCATTCCTTGTTCTTGCATTCAAGCTCGAGAGAGAAGTTTGTAAGTAATCTATTTATCTAGCATCGAGAGAGTTAGATTCACGAAAAGGATAAGTACGGTGTTGACGATAGTAACTTGGCCTAGAGATAGGTTAAAAGTTTCAGAAGCTAAAAGAAGTGTTTGATTGGTTGGTGGTTGCCGTTGATTTACGCTGAGAGGTATCGTCAAGGATCAGTCATCAACAGCGCTATGACTTAGAGATAAGCGGAGTCAACTACGGATACTTTGCTGAACCTTGATGCATCTACCCAAGAGCAAGAGATTATCGCGACAGAGAATACTAATGCTGCCAAGGTTGTATCTGCAGTACTGCCGAAGCAGTATTATGTAATTACATTGGACAAGAAGAAAATCAATCAAATCCACTAATTGATGCAGCTAGATCCTATCCACATTTTCTATATCTTTCTCAATCCTTTATTTTATGTTTTGTTATTTAATTATTTATTTATTTAAACAAATCCACTGATTTGTGTTTTTACTTTATCTTTTAGGAGCAAGGGAACAAGGGGAGACATTTTAAGTATATCAATCCCTGTGGAGACAATACACAATATACTTATCACTTTATTACTTGCGACGTGTACACTGCACAGTTGCGCTATTATTACAAGCAACAAGTTTTTGGCACCGTTGCCGGGGATTGGCAACAAGTTCTTGCTCTTTAATTCTAATTATTTATCTATTTTTTTATTAACTTTGACTTATTTGGTATATGACCAGGGCAAACCCGAGTGGTCCATTGTACGAATTGGATCCTGAAATCGAACGCACAGGGAACCATCTAAGGCGCAACTTGTTTCAAGTCATGGATGATACACCAAGAGGACAAATTCCACTTGTTGACCATAATGTACTACCACCGGCAATGCTGTAGCAGCCACCGCCGCGATCACTACCTAGGCAGCTCACTGTTAGAGACTTTCTGGTGGAAGACCTAAACGGATGAAACCCTGGCGTAGTCAGCCCGGAAACTGAAGCAACTCACTTTGAGATCAAACCAGTGATGTTCAACATGTTGAACACAATTGGACAGTTTAGTGGGTCTGCTACTGAAGATGCAAGGCAACATCTTAAATCTTTCATGGAAGTGTGCAATTCTTTCAAGATCTAAGGAGTCCATGAAGATATTTTACGATTAAATTTGTTCCCTTATTCACTGAGGGATAGGGCGAAAACTTGGTTAAATGGCATCCCAGTAGGATCCATAGGATCTTGGGATGAACTCTGCCGAGAATTCATTACGAGGTACAACCCGACAAATCTTTATGATCGTATCCGTAAAGAAATCACATCCTTGTGGACACAAGTCTTTACGAGGTACAACCCGTATGAGGCATGAGAACGCTATAGAGAATTGTTAAATAAATGCCCACTATATGGTTTTCCCTTGTGGACGCAAGTCTCCATGTTCTATAATGCTACCAATGCCTCCAGAAGGATGATGCTAGATGCTTCTACAAATGGGACACTTTTGGATAGAACACCCGCGGAGGCCATTGAGATTCTGAACAAACTCGCAAGGAACGACTTCCAGTTTCCTACATCAAGGCGAGGAGGAATGAGACACCATGCCACGGCCCATGAATTAGACACAATTAGTTCGGTGGCAGCACAATTGGCTTCTCTAACCAAGATGGTTCAGAATATGCAAGCCCAGCGAAATATACATGAGGTTAAGGCAGTCAACTCATCTGATTACATACAAGATGAGGAAACTAGCCTGTATGTTGGAAATTATAACAGGAACAATCAGATGATGTCCAACAATTACAACCCATCTTGGAAAAGGCATCCAAACTTTTCATGGAGTAACCCCAATAGAAACCTTTTACAAGAAGTTTCGAAATCTCTGGAAGGTTTTGAAACCTTTGACTACCAAGGATTGAAAGTTACTGGAAATTATATTTTTGTCCCGAATATCTTCCTTTGTTTGATTAAGGTACTTACAGATGCTATTTTGAGCTGAAATTTTGCATGCATGCATAAATTTGATTTAATTTCAAGATGATTAACCTAATTTGTATGAAGTCCTTGTAATTTGGGAGATTTACATTTTGGTCCCTTAATTAGAGAAACATGCAATTGATGATGTTAGAATGATCCGTTTGACTTGAAATTTACTGTGAAGGATACTTGTGTGTTTAATTGAACTTTGATGAAAAGAATTTCTATTTTGTTATTAGAATTTAAAAGTTTTACGTTTTAGTCCTTAACTTACTTAAGTGTTTAATCGGATGTTTATTTATGATCGGATTATTTTCGTTAATGCTTTGTATGAGACCATGACATATAGGAATACAATTATGCATCTAGAAGAAAAAAATAATGGTTTTAGGATTGTTTATCGAATTGGACCTTCCCGGGTTTGGTTTGATATTCCACATGTAATCCATTAGTGCCGGTTCCATCTAAGCCGGGCTAAGGGGGTTACAACACACCAGTTGTACTAAAACTAAGCCTCGTACCCAAAGCTACCTGCAAACTCTTCCAAAACTTAGAGGTAAAACGCGGATCTTTGTCCGATATGATCGACTTAGGCATACCATGCAACTTCACTATCTCAGAAACATACAACTCTGCTAGCTTATCCATCGAATACGTAGTATGCACTACAAGAAAATGCACACACTTCGTAAACCTGTCAACAACCATCCATATAGAATCCTTTTTGGACAGCGTTAACGGTAAACCCGTCACAAAATCCATAGTCACTCTCTCCCACTTCCATTCTGGAACCTGAACCGGTTACAACAAACCCGTAGGAAACTGATGTTCACCTTTTACTCGCTGACACACCATACACCGTGCCACTGACTCTGCCACATCCTTCTTTAAACCAACCCAAAAGTATACACTTTTGAGATCCTTATACATCTTTACACTACCCGGATACATAGCAAACGGACTAGTATGAGCCTCTGTCAAGATAGCTTGTCTCAACTCGACATCATCTGGTACCACTATTCGACATCCAAAGCAAAGAACCTCATCATTATCAAAATGATACTTGGTCGGTCTACCTTCCGCAATGTCCTCCACATGAGGTATCAAAGCTTCATCCTCTAACTGCTTCGCTTTTATCATCTCAGCCAACACAGGTTTTACTTGCAACTCCACCACTAAACCACCTTCCTTTGAAATAATTAACTTAGAAAATATAACCCTCAACTCCACCGCAGTCTTATGGATCAAAGCATCCGCTACCACATTAGCTTTTCCCGAATGATACTCAATAGTTAAATCATAGTCTTTAATGAACTTCATCCATCTACGTTGCCTAAGGTTTAGATCCTTTTGTGACATGAGATATTTTAAACTCTTGTGGTCCGTGTATATAGTACACTTCTCACCATATAAGTAGTGTCTCCAAACTTTCAAAGCAAAAACTACCGTCGCAAGCTTCAAATCTTGCATCGGATAATTCTTTCCATGCACTCTTAACTGTCTAGATGCATATGCCACAACTTTCCCTTCTTGCAACAAAACACATCCGAGACCAACATAAGATGCATCACTATAAACCATAAAGTCTTTACCCGACTCGGGCTGAACCAACACCGGAGCACTAGTCAACACCTCTTTAACCTCTCAAATCTCTTTTGTTGACTTTCTTTCCATTCAAAAGGAACCTTCTTTTGCAAATGCTTAGTCATAGGAGCATTAATATTCGAAACACTTCAATAAACCGATGATAGTATACAGCCAACCCCAGAAAACTCTGAACCTATGACATCGATTTTGGTTGCTTCCAACCCATAACAGCTTCTATCTTTTTTGGATCAAAACTAATACCCTTTTCTGAAACCACATGACCAAGAAACACCACTTCTTTTAGCCAAAACTCACATTTGCTTAGCTTAGCAAACAACTGATTCTCCTTCAACACTTGCAACACTATCCGCAAATTCCGATCATGCTCTTCCTCGGTACGTGAATACACAAGGATATCATCTATGAATCAATTATTCTAGCTTTGTGTGTTATTTTTATTTGGTATCGTGCATGAATATAAAATGAATATAATTTTCTTATTTAATTTTAATTTTTTTATTACAAAGGTTATTCTTTTCTATTTGTAACTTTGATCATTTGTATTTGCTTAATAATGACAACTAGTAAATGTTATTGTTACATGTTCTATGCATCATATTCAAGGAAGAGATGGGGCTTACCTTCTTACTTGGCCCAATCACTTGATCCAAGTCCAAACAACTTCGAGACAAGCTAAATTTTGTCATCCAAGGATTCTTGAGCATGGGATTAAAAACTAGTATGAAGACCAAAGAATTCCAAAGAAAAAACTATTATTCTTCATTTTCAATGACAATTGGGTCACACAAACCCAAATTGAGGGAAAAAATGAAGCACATGATCAGATTGTATTTAAACCTCCTTAATAGGTCATTCATAATTTGTGTTATTTTGGCCCAATACTACATTATGAGGTTTGGGTCAAATCTTTTAATTCAGGCCAATTAAAAATCAGATTTATTTAGGTATTAAGGCCTTTAGAATAAGATAAGATCATCCTTAAACATGTCATATCCATCACTCTCAATGCTGTGACATCACCTCTTTCAATTTCCATTGTCCGTGTGAACACCCAAGGGATCAAAATTGAAGCTCTCTTTTTCTCCTTAAATCAAGGGATCTCTAACATGGGAAGTCAAAGACCAACGGAGCCATTTATGTATAAAGGAAAGAAATAACAAGATTCTCATGCCATTAATATTTCCGAATTTCTAGAATTTTAATTCGCATTTTCAAATATGTTGAGCCATCCTTCACTTATAAAAGTCATGCTTTATAGTCACTCAATTTTTTTCTTGATATATGAAATACTTGATTAGTTCATTTTTGCAAGTGTTGATAGCTTATATCTTCGAAGATTTCTTCAAAATAGTTGTTCAAGTTCTAGGAGGGAGAATCATCTTTACACTCTTGTTTGCCTAAGCAAACACGTTTAGAAGGGTGGGTTAGAGTCGCTTGAGGTTACTTACCTATGTAATTGTACTTAGGAGGAGGGTGCCGAGGACACAACAACCACACAACACTATCAAACCATCTTCATCTTTAATGTCACGCCACCATTTCATCAACCAAAATGTCGCAGCCAATATCATATCATCTTTATTCTGGTTCCATATCTTATTAGTTCTATAATATTGTCCAAACATTTATTTGTTCATTTCAGATGTCTATAAAGCCTATGTTTGTTTATAAAGTCTATTGTTTTATAAATGAATAAATCATAATAATTGCGTATTTATTTGTTCATATTATTTGTTCACTCATAACATTTATAATTACTATTACTTTTCTCATTTGTAAAGTAATAGGCTTTATACTTTTATTTTATTAATTTAGTATGAATTAGGATTTAAAATTTATTTATAATAATAATGTAATATTTATTTCAAATTAAAGTAGTTGAAAATAGATGAATGTAGCAATATCGACATAGAAGGGATGAATGTCGACACAATTGTGATGGATGATACATTAAATCATTAACTACATATTTTTAACTTCTAGTAAGTTAAAGTTAAATAAATTTAATAATTTTAAAATTTTTACTTGATTAATGATATGTATTGTATATTTTTAATTATGAAATGTTGTATTTACATGATAAGTGAATGTAATGGACGTAAGAGAGAAAATAAGAAAATGACTAATATGGCAAATAAAAAGTGTACAATACTATTATATATTGTTTATTAGCTTATAAAGTGTACATATTATAAAACCATAATATTTATGGGTGTGATACAAACAAAATATATTAAAATTCAAATGGGTAAAAATGATTGACGATGAAAAGAAGTTTTATTTTGTATGCAAAAAAGCATAAACAAATCTATATCGAATGGATAGCAAAAGACAAATTAAATATATATGTTAAGAAAGTAACTGTAAATATATATTTGTTGTTAGAGAAAATACTTTAGGGATAAATTTTTTTGTTAAATAATACATTTAAGCTTGACAATAAAGCAATTACTGTTATATTATATATCATAGAAGATGTTACCCAGGTGTAGTATGAAGAAACTGTTGGTTTTATTTAAATAGATGTGAAAATTAAAAATCGATGATGTTGTTCAATTAGGGTTTAGCTTTTTGTGAGGAATAAAATCTCGAGTAATCGCGAGCTATGTCGTGAGATAATTGAGAATTTTGAAGTTGAAAGTTCAATGATGGAGTTTAATAGACACAAAATTTCATTTATAGTAGAAGATGTGAAGGCTGTATTGGAACTAAAGAATGAAGATGTTGACCTTGTACTCGTCATGAGAAAATTTAATGAAAAAAAACTATCATTGAAACATAAACTCATTAAAAAGGTAACATATCATGAACTTGAGAAGAAGATAGTAAGTGATGATTTTAAGTGGATGAAATAAAAACACAGGTATTATTGTATATTATTGATACTTTATTATTTTCAAACGTGAACACCATTCTTTTCTTAGATCATATAAAGTTATTATGTTCAGCTACGTTGAGGGAATAACTAAATTGGTATATGTTTGTATATAAGAAATTGATTGATGGAATAACCAAATTAAGTATCGTGTATATCTAGTTTATAGAACTATATGTATTACAATACTAGAAGTAATATATTTTTAAAAGATTGTTTCGTTATAGTAGTATATAATATACTAAAGATTTGTTATTATAATAATTTTTTAATTAATATGGTATGTATTTTATTATTGGAGTGAAATTTCAAGCAGAGGATCAACTATTGCTAACCATGTTGGACGCATCCATCCTTAAGAAAAGAAAATAGTCAACAAGCTTTTTTCCCACTTAAAGAGAGATCGTCACAAAAAAAATTTATAAATGATAATTTTTTGTAGGTACTTCCGTTGGATAATGATTGTACTAAAGGTGAAAAAGATGTAAATGTTGATTCTATTAATGTTACTATAGAAGTTTTAGGGAAGATAATTTCAGAATAAAATAAAATCAAAGAATGTATCTAAATTGATGAACTTAAGCAAAATAAAATTGAAGAGACATTGAATACTTTGAAGGAGGAATCAAATAACGTAGTTGATTAGGTTTTGGGTTTGACATGAAAAAATATTTACATAAAATTAATATAAAATTTGACATTGACCTTGACAAAGAGGATGCAATAGTTGAAAAAATTAAAGATCAAGAGTTAATCTCAAAAGATAAAATTAATATTGATGTTATAGTGTTAGTAAATTATGTCAATGTAATAAAAGAAGACAACATTGTTGTAATTGACAAAAAAAGTATAATCAACAATGAAGTGTATAACTTTTACTTTTATCAATCCTTTAGGAATTTAATGTATGAATTTTTAGTGATTGGTAAAGTTAATGTTAATTTGTAGGGTAAGAAAAGTGAGGAAGTATTTTCAAAGTTTAATGATAAAAAAATTCATACGAATAAAAAATTAAAACATGAAATAGCAGACTTGTTTGAAGAAGTGTATTGTTGAGTTTGTTTATATTATGAAATGTTAGAAATTTCATGACTATTTGTAATATGTACTTAATTATTAAATATTTATTATATTTATTATTTAAGTAAAATATCATATGGACAATTGAGTATGTTGATGATTTATAATGTAAATTGTTTATAATTTTTTATGATATAAGTCATTTAATTATGATTTTGATACATTTTATATATTGATGAAAGTTTTATTAGTTTATAAGGTTATTAAATATTTAAATTCTTTAATATAATTCAACATTTCATATGAAATTTTTAAGTGTTGTTGATATTAGAATAACTAATGAAGTTGAAGAGTCAACCATAGGTACATATGATTACATTTAAAAAATAAACCTTTACACAAAAGATATGTGATAAGCTCTCAACTTACTATCACTTTCTACACTTTTCATAGGCACTTATCATCAAATCAACACCTACTTGAATCAATGCATGTACTTAATGTAATATATTTAGGGATGATGCTATTAAAGATAATATTTGTATAAAAGGTGTACTTTACTGTATTTTCATATCTGTGTAGGAACAAGTATTGCCGAGGCAGGACCTGAGGCCAAGGTAGCAGAGCATAAAAAGCAATATGTCAGGCAAACTGAAGAGAAAAATGAGGAGAACGTTGCTGAATAAGAAGCCCAAGCATTGGAGCTGAACAACACATCAAAATCCCAAGGACAAGGCCATGCGGGAAAAAGCATTCTAGAAGAACCAAACTTGGAAATATGTATCCTAAGCACATAACTTGTTCCCTACTCCAAGTTGTACTCTATTTAGGAAAGGTTTGCCCTAGGCCAAGCCTATATAAGGCATAGCCATCCAAGGGACTAGAGAGAGACAAATTTGAGAGAGTTTACCCTAGGAACAATTCTTTCCATCATGTTCTAAGCTTTCTTAGGGTTTAGGTAAAAGTTGTTGAGTATTAGTGAGAGGAGATTGTATCTTGTTTCTTGTTTCAATGTAATAAAATATCAAAGTTTGCTTACTCTTTGCTATTCTTTGTTCTTGCATCCAAGTCTGGAGGAAAGTTTATAAGTAATCTATTTGTCTAGACTCGGGAGAGTTAGACTCACGAAATGAGTAAGTGCAGTATTCAACTTGATTGTAGGATACTAACTCGGCCTAGGGATAGGTTAGAGTTTCAGTGGCTAAAAGAAATGTGAGATTGGTTGTTGGTTATACTTTATTAACGTTGGTAGGTAGCATCAAGGACTGAACATCAACAGTGTTTTGACTTAGGGATAAGCGAAACCATCAAAGGACACTTTGCCGAACTTTGGTAAATCGCTACCGAAGATAGTAATCTGCAATACTACTGAGGTAATATAGTGCAACGGCATTGGACAGAAAACAGATCAATTAAATCCACTATACAACACAACTGGATCCTGCCCTCTTTCTCAATTTGACCTCAACCTATTTAGTTTTCTTTCTTTGTTTTATTTAGTTTAATCAAACACCCAATTTACTTGTGTTTTTACTTTTATTTTACAGAGAAAGAAGATCAAAGGAAGCATATTAAGTATACCAATCCCTAAGGAGATGATAACTCGATAATATTTATCACTTTATTACTTGACATTTACACTAGTACTCCAATTGTGCATACTTAGCACGCATCAAGTTTTTGGCGCCGTTGCCGTGGAATGTCAATTAAATTTTGTTTTCTTTATTTTCTTGCTTTTATTTTAGTTATTTTCATTTTTCTTATCTTTATCTTTATTTTTAATTGATTTATTTTTTTTGTATGACCAGGGCCAACCCTAGCAATCCACTACACGAGATTGACCTAGAAATCGAGATAACATACCAAGGGTTAAGAAGACAGATCCAAGGAGCCATGGCAGTAAATCAAGGGAATCAGAACCTACCTGCTGGTAATGGAGGCCTTCAACAACAACCACTACCGCAACCCCTGTCGAGGCAGCTAACTGTTCAAGATTTTCTGGTGGAAGATTTGAATGCATTGAATCCTGGAGTTGTTACACCAGAGATAGAAGCAACCCACTTTGAACTCAAACTAGTGATGTCCAATATGCTTAACACTATTGGACAATTTAGTGGGTCTGCAACTGAAGATGTCAGGAAACATATCAAATCTTTCATGGAAGTATGCAACTCATTCAAAATTCAAGGAGTTCATGAAGACATTTTGAGATTAAAATTTTTCCCTATTCACTAGGGATAGGGCCAAGACCTGGTTAAATAGCATTTTGGAAGGATCTATTGGATCTTGGAGTGAACTTTGTCGAGTATCCATTACGCGATTTAACCCTACCAATTTATATGATCGAATCCGTAATGAAATTACTTCTTTTAGACAGGCTAATATCGAACCCATGTACGAGGCTTGGGAACGCTACAGGGAGTTACTGAACAAGTGTCCACTACATGGATATCCACTATGGACGCAAGTAATCATGTTCAAAAATGCTGCCAATGCCCCGACAAGGATAATGTTGGATGCCTCGGCAAATGGCACACTCCTTGACAAAGCTCCGGAAGAAGCTATTGAGATTTTGAACAAACTTGCAAGGAACGATTTTCAATTCCCTACCTCTAGGCGAGGATGAATAAGATGCCAAGCTATAGTGAATGAACTAGAAACCACCAATTCAGTGGAAGAACAATTGGCATCTGATGAGTGCCTAAAAGGCAGTTATTTACTATCCTTCTCATGGTACTTTAAGCATCTAATATACACCCACTTGAACCGAATTATGAACTCTTTGCGTAAATATTGGATATTCTGTTATCATTACTCACAAAGTCAATATTTATAGAGAATATAGATATTATTACATATTCTTTACATGCAGGAATATCTAGAGCCGAAGCGGTAGAGAAACAGTGTTGCGTCCGAGGTAGAAGACAAGGCCACGAGAGAATCTAGTGTGGCAGCACCAACAATGGAGGCGCGATGAAAGATAAAAATATAAAGAATATTCTGGAAGATGTAGTGCACCAATTGGACCAAGCTAGCGCGCTAAAAGCCCAATTCAAAGACCAAGCGGGAAAACCCTTCTAGAAGGCGACAAACTTGGAAATATCATATTCCTTGAAGAAGACTTGTTCCCTACTCCAACTTGAAGTCTATTTAGGAAAGGTTTTCCCTAGGTTAAGACTATAAATACCCTAGCCGACCATATTGTCTAAGAGAGCCGATTTTTAGAGAAAACCTTTCTTCCTAAGAATTGTACTTAAACGATAATATATTCTAAATTTCTTAGGGATAGGTGAAGGTTATCGATATTAGTGAAAGGAGATTGATTCTTGTATCTTTGTTCTTATGCAATAATAAAATCAAAGTTTGCTTATCCTATTGCCATTCTTTGTTCTTGTATTAAAGCCCGAGAAGGAAGTTTGCAAGTAATCTATTTATCTAGTATCGAGAGGTGTAGATTCATGAAAGGGATAAGTACGGTGTTGTAGACACTAACTTGGCCTAGACTCCTTGGAAGTCTAGGAGATAGGTTAAGAGTTTTAGCAACTAAAAGAAGTATTGGATTGGTTGGTGGTTATCGTTGATTTACACCGAGAGGTATTGTAACGACCCGGATTCGGATCCGAGTGTCGGGTTAACTTGAGAGTTATGAGTTTCAGTTTTGGTCTCGAGTTTAGTGGTTTTGGGCCTCAGTTTTGTATTGGGTCTTGTTGGGCATTTAGCTTGTTTGGGCTTATGTGTTGTTGTTGGGTATGTGAGGTTTTGGCAAGGGGCTTTTTGGTCTTTCTTTTTTTGAGGACAAGGAGGGGAAAGTTGTTTTCTGCAGAGAAATCTGAAGAGTAAAGTCATCACTCTTTTCTTTTGTTTTTATCTTTTCCTTCTTCAAACTTTAAAGAGAAAGGTATCATCTTTTGGAGTTTAAGTGGAAATCTCGTTTAGAAGCTTGAGGGTAAGTAGTAGAGCATCCTAAGATCTTCACAACAAGGTAAAAATGTGTTGGTTTGGTGAGGATGGGGGTTTATGAGTTGGTTTGAGAGGAAAAACGAGAATAAGGTTTTAAGGGTTTGAATCTTAGTTTTTGACCTCCCTAAATGGTGGCTAATGGTTAAGTGTCTTCCTCTTGTAGAGAAACAAGTTGGAACACCATCTTCAAGCTTGGGAAAGGAGAAAGCTTAAGTGGGAGGAAAGAGTTCGTTTTTGCTGTTGCTTGCTTGAGGTTGGTACTCCCAACTCTTCTAAACTTCATGCATTTCATGGTAGATTGCATTACATGTAAATTTGGGCATGATTGTTTGGTTTTAAGCTTTGGATGCTTTAATGGTGGAATTTGTGCTAATGAGTTAAAAGACTGGAAATTGGTGTTAAAATACTTTAAACATCATTAATATTGAGTAGGAATACTTTAGGATCGATTGGGTTGAGTTTGGGGCTGAAAATCTAGTTTTTCGATATGTAAAACCATCCCTAGTGCAGGGGGTATCGATACTCGGGCTACCGGTATCGATACCAGTGAGTATATTTTGGCTTGTTGCCCAGGGGTATCGAACCTTGTTTCGATACCGTGGGTTCTAGAAACTTTTTGTATCGATACCTGTATCGAAACGAGTCCTTCCCTTTTTGTTGACTTTTGGAGTTAGTCAACGGTACCGATACTTGTTTCGATACCTTTGTTTCGATACCCTCTTTGGGTGGGTATCGATATAGGGTGTTTCGATATCCTACTTAAGGGTATCGATACCCCTGTGTGTTTTGGCTAAGTTGGGTAGAATTTAAGGCTTCGGTGGTCTTAATAAATAAACACTTAAATCTAAAAGCTATGAAATGAATTGTCGTACTAAGTTGAGGTTATAAATCCTAAAAACCAATTGAGATAAGACTTTAATATATCTTGTTGTGATGAGATCCTAGGTGGATCGTTTGTGTGGTCGAGTTCTTGTAAGTTAGAAATCCGGATATCTATAAGTGTTGCAACACGTTGAAGGCCATCCGATGTAACATGCAGGGTGATGATTGAAGACTTTTATTTCGAGTGTTGGGCGGCCTCACTCGAAGATGTTCGATGTAACATTTCGAGTATAGGGTTGGTTGGGAGGCCTCCACACTTTTTCGAACGTTGGGCGGCCTCGTTCGAAGATGTCCGATGTAACATTCCTGGCATAAGATTTGAGGGCGGCCTCAATCCTGAGTGTAGGATCCCGATACTGTGTGGACGCGGGCCTCACTCTTGTGTGTTGACTTGATTGACTTGTATATGCTGTGTGCGATAATCTATATTTCTTTATGCCATGTGATAGGCGAGCATGCTAGATCATCATATCATGCACGAGATTTATATGCCATGCTTTACTACTTTTGATATGCATGATGTTGGCCGAGTTTGGCGTATCCATTGAGCTTGTGTGGCTCAACGTTCGAAATCTGTTTTCGTGCGTAGGTTAAGTGAAGCAGGTCCCGTGGAGCACCATCAAGGTTTAGATTTCAGCATCGACTTTTTGTCAGGGTATAGTGATAGATTTAGTGGGCTAGTACTTTGTCAGACCTATATGTATTTTTGTAACTCTGTCATTTTAATTGAGTCAAATGTTTTAAATGGGTTTGTAGTAATTTAGAGTTTCGGTCACTTTGAACTACTTTGGGCTTTTGTTATAAATTAAATGGATTTTATTCGTATTATATTTGGACTTGAATTAACTTTATTATTGGACTTTCGAAGGAAATTTTAAAATGCGGGTTTGGGACGGAGGCCCAATGTGACATCCGGGTCGGGTGTTACATTTAGTGGTATCAGAGCCCAGGTTGAATCGGTTCTAGGAGTCCCCGGGGAAGTCTAGTGTGTTGTATAGGTGTTTGACAAGTATGGCCCACGAGTCAGTAGCGTACCTTCCTTAAAGCTGAAATTTCGATGGTGTAATCCTGCTTGTTGTTGTTGTTGTGTGTGCATGTTGTGGACGAGTCTGAGTGAGGGGTTAGGCAAGGGGCGAATTATTTCGCTCATTTGCGTTGTGCTTTGGATCGGATAGCGAAGGCTATTCCGAGGCATGCACCTACCCCAAGTGAGGCACCTATCGAGAGGGTTCGCAAGTAGGAAGCTACAGATTTCTTGGGTTCTGGCTAAGATAATCTTGTGAGAGTGGATCAGTGGCTTCATGACACTCGTTGGATCTTGAAATAGATAAGGTTGAGATCAGAGAATGAGCTGGCATGTGCATTGTCGTCTCTGAAGGGTAGTGCGAGAGAGTGTTAGGGAAACAGTTGAAATGGAGTAGTTTTCCGATCAGCCGACATGGGACAACTTTTTGGATGAGTTTGAGAAAAAGTATGTGGGCGAGATTCACATCGGTCGGTTGAGAGATCAGTTCACCCTTCTTGTGCAAGATAATAGTGCAGTTTTTGAGTACGAGCAGAACTTCCTACAACTGAGTAGATATGCACATGAGTTGATAGCTGCCGAGAAGATAAAAGGTAAGAGGTTTTTGAAAGGTTTGAGGGAAGAGATCTGGACTTATTTGATAGCTAACTCACCGGTAATGTTTTCTGAGTGAGCATGCTAGGATGTTGGATATACCATGTGAGACACTAGATATAAGTGTTAGTGTTACTGATTCTTCAGAGATACTACAGTGGTCAGAAAGATATGTAGACGATGTCCATTGATGGTTCAGAGGTATGTGTTCCCAGTTGATATGATGGAATTCTCATTTTACGATTGTGATGTGATTTTTGATATGGATTGACTGACAGAGCATAGGGTTAGAATAAACTTTGAGACCAAAAGAATTTATTTGAGGCTAGAAGAAGACCATGAAGTTGTGATTGTGAGTGAGAATGTGAAGTTCTTATTGAATGTTGTTTCGATCTAGAGGCTCAGAGGTTAGTTGAGTTGGGCTGTGAGGCTTACCTAGCATATTTGATGAACCCGAACATGAATGAAGCCAGACTGCAGGATATCAGAACAGTGTGTGTTCAAAAGAGTTGCCTGATTTACCACATGACAAAGAGATTGAGTTGCCATAAAAGTGTGTTTAGATTCTACTCCTTTTTTGATTGCTCCGTATCGTATGGCACCTAAAGAACTGAAAGAGTTGAAGACTCAGTTGCAAGAACTATTAGATAGAGGTTTTATCCAATCGAGTTCTTCACCTTAGGGCACACCCGTGTTGTTTATGAGGAAGAAAGACGATAGTATGAGGATGTGCATCGATTACAAATAGTTGAATCAATTGATAGTGAAGAACCGGTATCCACTATCGAGAATTGATGATATGTTTGATCAGCTTAGAGGTGCTACCGTGTTTCCAAGATAGTCTTGAGATCAGAGTATTATCAGTTGAAGGTAAAAGAAGTCGATGTGCTGAAGACAGTTTTTCGTACAAGGTATGGTCATTATGAGTTTCTAGTTATGCCTTTCGGGATGGCTCGTGCACCAGCTATTTTTTTTAGGGACATAGTGAACAGAATTTTCTGCGAGCACTTGTATCAGTTGTAGTTATGTTCATTGATGACATATTGGTGTACCCACGTACTGAGGAAGACCCTGACAGAAACTTGAGGTTAGTATTGCAGACCTTGTTTGATCATCGGTTGTATACCAAGTTGAGCGAGTGGGAGTTCTGGATTAGAAAAGTTGTTTTCTCAGGACATGTAGTGTCAGCAGAAGGGATTAAAGTAGATCCTAAGAAGATAGAAGCGATTGTGAGTTGGAAGCAACCGAAGTCCGTCAAGAAGATTCATAATTTCCTAAGCTTATCAGGTTACTATAAGAGGTTTGTGAATGGATTTTCAAAGTAGTGGTTCCTTTGACTAAATTACTTCAGAAGAATGTTTAGTTTGAGTGGTCAGATGCAAGACAACAAGCCTTTATGAAACTAAAAGAAGTTTTGATAGATATGTCGATTTTGATACGGCTAGTGTTAGGGAAAGAGTAAATGATCTATAGTGATGCTTCGTATGTAGGGCTAGGTTGTGTGTATATGAAAGATGAAAGAGTTATAGCTTACGCTTTGAGACAGTTGAAGAACCATGAGCACAAATATTCGACCCACAATGTAGAACTACCCGCTTTCTCTATAATCGTTCTCGACCTTCTATTTTATGTTTTTTTATTTAATTATTTAGTTAGATAAAATAAATCAACTTATTTGTATTTTTACTTTATTCTCAGGAGCAATGAAACAAAGGAACACATATTAAGTATATCAATCCCTGTGGAGACAATACACGATATACTTATCATTTTATTACTTGACGACGTGTACACTTGCACTCAAATTGCGCTTATACCACACGCATCAGTATCTTTAACCAAGATGGTTCAGAACATGCAAGCACAGCAAAATACTCACGAGGTAAAAGCAATATATTCTTCTGAGTATATACAAGATGAGGAATCTGGTTTCTATGTGAGAAATTACAACCAGAACAATAATATGATGTCAAATACATACAATCCAGCATAGAAAAGGCACCCAATTTTTTCATGGAGCAATCCTAATAATACCTTGAATCCCACTAACCAAGCCTCAGGATATCAGCATACACTGCCACAGCAGCAAGTTTAGCAGTCACTACCGCAACAGTCGATACATCAGTAGCAACCTATGAACTCATTAAAAAAAATACTCTCAAGGCCTTCATAATGAAAACAGAATCATATATGGCTGAGAATAGCAGTTTCATGAAGAGAACTGATGACTTCATGAATAGAACAAAGATGAGGTTGCAAAAACCAGGAAGCTACTATTAAATCATTGGAAACCCAAGTTGGTCAATTTTCTCAAAGACAGAATACTAGACCACAGGGGGATTACCTAGCAATACTGAAGTTGCGAAGGGAATGGGCCATGAACAATGCAAAGTAATCACAACAAGAAGTAGCCTACAACTTAAAGAAACAATAGGCAAGCCAGCAACCAAAGGTCCACCAGCAACACATGAGGAATTAGACAAGGAGGACTTGGATGCTGAACAACCAGAACATGAAGACACTGCCCCAGCAGAGAGCTCGGCAGCACCTGAACTACCTGACGAGACAGTGAGAAACACAATGATTCCAGGTATCAAATTCCAAATCAATGAGACCCTAGAAGAGATAAGACCACCACCACCTTTCCCACAAAGGTTAAAAAAGCAAAAGCAGGACCAAAAGTTTAAAAAGTTCTTGGATATTCTAAAGCAAGTTGACATCAACTTGCCATTTGTTGAGGGAAATGAACAAATGCCCAACTATGCTAAATTCTTGAAAGACATAGTGTCTAAAAGAAAGGAGCTAGGTGAGTTTGAGACAGTGGCAGCAACTGAAGGATGCATAATAATGTTGCACAATCGCATGTCCCCCAAACTGAATGATCCTGGAAGCTTTACCATACCTTGTGCGATTGGTAATAATTATGAAGGAAAGACATTATGTGATCTAGGAGCAAGCATCAATCTCATATCCAAATCAGTTTTTCAAAAGCTTGGAATAGGAAGGGCAAAACCTACAACAATGTTGCTCCAACTTGCGGATAGATCTATGTGCATCCTGAAAGAAAAATAGAGGACATATTGGTAAGGGTAGACAAGTTTATTCTTCCTGCCGACTTCCTTGTCCTTGACTGTGAAGCAGATGATAATGCACTGATCATCCTGAGAAGACTTTCCTTGCTACTAGACAAACCTTAATTGATATGGAGAATGAAAAGTTGACAATGAGGGTTAATGACAAATAATTCAAACTTAATGCATTCCACAATTTGAAAAAATTTGATGATTCAGAAGAGTGTAAAGTCCTCCGCACAACAGATGCAGACACCAAGATATCCTGCCTTGGTAGCATGCTCGGTAGATTATTTGGTAAGAAAATTAAACCCAAGGTGGAGGTAGAAAATACAAAAGGGAAAGGCCAACACTTGAAGAAAAATCCAGGCCAACAAGAGATAAGCAATTTGGGAGATGCATTTACATGCACTCCACCAGTAATATAATCTCTTCCCTTCTACTTTATCTATTATATTAGGATTAGTTTTAAGTTTAAGGTTTATGTTTTTATTTTTATATTTTTATTTTAAGTTTTTCGTACAATAAAAGCAAGAATAAGAGAGAAATAGTCCAAGTAGGAATTCTGCCGAGGCAGTAAATAGTGTCAGAAGTCGCAGCAGTCCCAACGGGCAAAAACAGTGTAACGACTATCTACTGAGTTTTACGCCGATGTAGTAAATACTAACGGGTAGAAAATTCAAAATGGCTACAAAACGGCTAGTAGTTTAAATGGCTACAAGGCTGAGGCCTATATAAGAAACATCCTTCTGTTGAACTATTCATTCTTGCATTCTTGATTTCTTTAGAATTCTACTAAATCTTGCTCTCATAGAAAGTTACTGTCGAGGCAGTTCCTGCCAGGGCAACAAATTCTCCTTTTCAACTCCACACTCAAATTGTTCCTAGGCAAATTCAAGTCAAGATGGTCAGGCCCATTTGAAGTTGTCCAAGTTTATCCAGATGGAGCAGTCACGATTAAATCACATAGGGATGGGCATGAATTTAAAGTGAATGACAACGGTTGAAGCACTATTCTGATCAACAAGAGATGAAAACTATAGAGACCATCACTTTAGGAGATGCACTTACATGCATCCCTATTATGAATTAATTCTTTCCTCTTATCTTCATTTACATTTTAGGATTAGTTTTAATTTAGACTATTTTTAGTAATTTTTCTTTTTGTTTATTTTAGGATAAGACACATGGATCAAAGATGCAATCGCTCAGCAAATCTACATCAACCAATTGCCTAAAACAGCCCTTCAGAGTCCTCATGATTTCTGTTGCTCTTCTAATCGCCTGCTTATATTTTTTTCCCTACTACCTGCACCTAAATTAAGCATTGATGACTGTAACGACCCGGATTTTCTGTATCCAAGTTTCGGGTTAACCCGTAGTGTTGGGCTTTGGTTTTGGGCCCCGAGTTTGTGTAGTTTGAGCCTTGTTAGGCCATAGGCTTGTTGGCTTTGAGTGATGTTGGGTTTTAGGAGCTTTGAGTTGGGGGTATTCTTGTAAATGTCTAAATGGAAGAAAGTTTAGTTTTGGGGATGGTCTTTCTACAGGAAACAGAGGGTGAAGTCACCATCTTTTCCCTTGTTCTTCATCTCTCCCTCAACCGAAATCCTTGAGAAGAAAGGGTTTAACTTTCAAAGTTTGAGTTAGAATCTCGATTGGTGAGTTGAGAGGTTATTGTAGAGCAACAGGAGATCTATCCAAAGAGGTAAGTAAGGTGTTAGTTGTGAGGAAGAAGGTTTTTGAGTAGGGGTTTGGGGGAAAATAGGAATGAGTTTTTATGGGCTTAAGTCTAATTTCTTATTACTTTGTTGTTCTGAGAACCTTCTTAAGTTGGGTCTAATGCTGGATTTAACATCTCTTTGTAGAGAGAGAGGTTGAAGAACCTTCCACAAGTCTTGGGAAGAAGAAAGCTTGAAGGAGGAAAGGGTGAAGTTTTTGTTGTTGTTGTAGCCTAAGGTTGGTACTCTCAACTCTTCTTTTCTTTATGCATATCATGGTAGTTTCATACATGTAGTCCTTGTGCTTGGAATGCTTGGTTTTGAGCTAGGAAACTTTTAATGGTGGAAATTGTGTTAATGTGTTTAAGGCCTGGAAATTTATGTTAAAACATCTTAAATACTCCTATAAATGAGTAGGAAGACTTTAGAACCGAATAGATTAAGTTTGGGGCTAAAAATCTAGAATTTCTAAGTGCAGAACGACATTTTGTGCAGGGGGTATCGATACACGGGCTATCGGTATCGATACCTATGAGTGTATTTTGGCTTGTCGTTCAGGAGTATCGAACCATGGTTCGATACCGAGGCTTCTAGTAACTTTTTGTATCGATACGTGTATCAAAATGGTCCCTTCTCTTTTGTTGACTTTTGAGGTGGTCAAAGTGTATCGATACTGGTATCGATATCCTTGTGTTTCAATACCCTCTTTGGGTGGGCATCGATGCTGGGTGTTTCGATATCCTACCTAAGGGTATCGATACTCCTTTGTATTTTGGCCAAGTTGGGTAGAGTTTTGGGGCTCAGTGATTCTAAAAAAAATAATTACTTTAATCTAAAAGCTACAAAACGAATTATCGAACTAAGATTTATAATCATAACACCAAAAGAGTTAAGTATGATAAGCTTTAATATATTTTGTTGTGATAAGATCCTAGGTGGATCGTTTGTATAGTCTGAATCCTTGTATGTTGGAATCCGGATATCCATAAGTGTTGCAACACGTTGAAGGCCATCCGATGTAACATGCAGGGTGATGATTGAAGACTTTTATTCCGAGTGTTGGGTGGCCTCACTCGAAGATGTTCGATGTAACATTCCGAGCATGGGGTTGGTTGGGCAGCCTCTATCCCTTTGTGAATGTTGGGCGGCCTCGTTCAAAGATGTTCGATGTAACATTTTAGGCATACGATTTGAGGGCGGCCTCAATCCTGAGTGTAGGATCCCGATGTTGTGTGGACGCGGGCCTCACTCTTGTGTGTTGACTTGTTTGATTGTATATGTTGTGTGCGATAGTATACATTCATTTATGCCATGAGATAGGCAAGCATGCTAGACAATCATACCATTCACAAGATTTATATGTCATGTTTTACTGTTTTTGATATGCATGATGTTGGCCGAGTTTGGCGTATCCATTGAGCTTGCGTGGCTCAGTGCTCAAAATGTGTTTTCGTGTGTAGGTTAGGTGAAGCGGGTTTCGTAGAGCACCATCGAGGTTTGGATTTCAGCATCGATCGCGTTATCAGAGTATACTTATTAGATGTAGTGGGCATAGTATTATGTTAAACCCTATACGTATTTGTAACTCTGTTTATTAAATTTGGGTCGAATATTTTATTGAATCTGTAATAATTTTGGGGCTCCAAATTACTTCAAACTATTTTGGGATTGTTTTAATTTAAGTGGATTTTATGAAAATCGATTTTGGACTCTATTTGATTTTATTATTAGACTTTTACAGGAAATTTTGAAATACGGGTTTTGGGCTGGAGGCCTAATGTGACATTCGAGTTGGGTGTTACATTTAGTGGTATCAGAGCCTAGGTTGAGTCGGTTCTAGGAGTCCCCAGGGGAGTCTAGTGTGTTATATAGGTGTTAGACTAGTACTTGCCCACGAGTCGATATCGTACTACCTTTAAAACTAAAATTTCGATGGTGTAATCCTGTTTATAGTTGTTGATGTGCAGAAGCTGTTAAGCATGCATAGACGTTTGAGAGATCATGAGGAGAGATGGGGTTCTCGAGGAGGAGACTTGAACTACGAGTATGAGCCCGATGAGGAGGTACCATCAGATGACGTAGTTGGTCAAGGGGCCAACTACTTTGCGCAGTTGAATCGGACCTTGCGCCGGATAGTGAGATCTATACTGAGGCCGTCTTCTACGCCTCGTGAGGCACCGATTAAGAGGGTACGGAGGTAGGGAACTGTCGACTTCTTTGGTACAAGATAGGGAAATCCCGTACAGGCAGATCAGTGGTTGCACGACACAAGATGGATCATGAGACAGATGAGGCTGAGGTCAGAGGATAAGCTATCGTGTGTGTTGTTGCTTCTGAAGGGCAACGCGAGAGAGTGGTGGGAGACTGATGAGCAGGGTTTGTATCCCCACCATCCTAAGTGGAAGGACTTTCTTGAGGAGTTTGAGAGCAAATATGTGGGCAAGACTCACATCGACACCCTGAGGGAGCGGTTTACCCATCTTGTTCAGGGGAACCGTTCGGTCTTCGCTTATTAGCAAGAGTTTCTGCAGTTGAGCCGGTACTCCCCAAAGATTATTGCCACAGAGAATATGAGATTTAAGAGGTTCTTGAGAGGTATGAGGAAGGAGATCCAGACTTATCTCACTACTAGACCACCCACAGTGTTTTTGGAGTTAGCTGCCAGTGCTAAGTCATTGGAGCAGGTTCAGGGTTTGACCTATGGGCCGTCCGTTGGTCAGGGAGTCTCTGGTGGAGCCAGTCAGATTCGTGCGGGTAACTCTCAATCCCACTCTGGTAGGAGTAAGAACCGCTGGAACCAAAATAGAGGAGCATCGAATCAGAGTTCGAGGTCAGATCAGAGGTCAGAGTCTGCGGGACGTAGGAGACAGTCTGTGTCTTCTTTTGCTAGGGGTCCAAAGAGTTTATAGAGGAGTTCCAGTATCAGTGTTCAGACTTGCAGGTGTTGTGTCCAGAGCCACCGAGGAGAGTGTTGGGGCAATGCCAGAGTTTGTTTTCAGTGTGGGTCTCCGGATTAACTTATGAGGGACTGTCATGAGGTTGTGACATCTCCTCCCGGTCAGGATCAGAGGACTGTGTTTCAGGCTCAGAGGGGTCGTGGGTTGTCTCGTGGCAGAGCTAGCTATGCTTCAGGAGGCACCTTTCAGTCCACTACTGTAACCCCCTTAGCCCGGCCTAGACGGAACCGACACCAACGGGTTACACGGGGAATATCAAACCAAACCCGCGAAGGTTCGATTCGATAAGCAACCCTAAAACCTGTTACATTTTTTTATTTTATCTTACCTAGATGCACAATCTTATTCCTACGTGACAAGGTCTCATACAAAGCATTATCGGTAACACATTAACCAAAAACAAACATCCGATTAAACACTTGAGTAGATTAAGGACTAAAACGTAAAACTTTTAAATCTTATTATTAAAATATAAATTCTTTCCATCAAAGTTTAATTAAATACTCAAGCGTTCTTCACAGCAAATTTCAACTCAAACGGATCATTCTAACATCATCAATTGCATGGTTCTCTAATTTAGGGACCAAAATGTAAATCTTCCAAAATACAAGGACTTTATCCAATTTAGGTTAACTATCTTGAAATTAAATCAGCTTTATGCATGCATGCAAAATTTCAGCTCAAAATAACATCGGTAATTACCTTAATCGAACAAAGGAAGATATCCGAGACTAAAATATAATTTCTAGCAACTTTCAATTCTTGGTGATCAAAGGTTTCGAACCTTCCCAGAGGTTCCGAAACTTTTCGCGTCCAGTAGCTATCCAGAATTGAAACTGCCCGCAAGGTTTCGAAACCTCCTAAAGGTTTCGAAACTATTTGACAAAGGTTTCGGAACCTTCACCCAAAGGTTTCGAAACTTTGGGTCTGGAACCAAAAGTTTCGTTACACTAAGCGTACATCGATTACTCAATACTCAACCATTAATTACTACCACTAAATGCATCAGTCCTAGGCATAATTAACAACTTATAACACATGATTTACAACGTCACGGACATCATTCAAACTATAGGCATGCTTCCTAGAAGATGTTTAAAAACATAACAATCATGCAAACACATGCTTCAACAATCCAAATAATTCCATGGTCCAACAATTAACAATCAAGCAATGATGGTCTTATTACAACATAAACCAAAGCCTATGTACACACTCCTCATATTGGTTGGGTTACACATTGCCTTACCCAATTTATTTGCCAAAAACATACCAAATCCAAGTGATTCTTCCCCTTGGTTTCCTTACCTCGAACGAAGCACCCAAGTGCCTTTATTTTTCTGCAAGTATGAAAAGAGAGCTTAAGAAAATATGCTTAGTGAGGAAGCTCTACACAAATCATCAATGCATCTATTTAAAACCATGATGAAACCATAATTTGTAATACATTGTTAAATCATGCATGCTAACATCTCATGCTCATGTTCTTTAAACGATATGCATCCTTGAGTTTACATAACCTTATCAAAACAATTTATAAATGATGCACAATCTTCTTCTCAAATTCATGTATGTATATTGGCATTCTAGTGATCACTTTAATATGAACCTTGAGTTCCCCGAATACACGAATCTATTGTTAGAGACCATTGTCCCGTCATGACACGAAGTCACCATTGACATAACACGAAGTCACTATTGACATGACATAAAGTCACTATTGACATGACACGAAGTCACCATTAGCACTACCACGTAGGATTGGACACATAGTCACCCTTGTTACGTGTAGGCGGCTCTACCACGCACGGTTGGACACAAAGTCACCCTTGTTACGTGTAGGCAATATTTTGTATTCTCAATTTTGTTTATAGTGCACTTAAGACAATCCTAATGATATGTCATTCGTATTCGAATCTAAAGTTAGTGTCACTAAGCCAATATCATAATCAAATGTGCATGATAACTTGCTGCTCATAATGCATGCATAATATGTTCAACAAATGAACCAAAAGCCATGCCCAAAGGCACCATCATGTATAAGGCAATTAACCACATTGTATTCCAAATCATTTCTCATAATTTTCCATAATCATGGATGCTAAATAAGCTATGCATTTCAGCAAGTAATTCTCATGTATGCACCATTTCAAATCATGCTCATGCATTTTCATAAATCTCATTGCATTACCAATATAATGCCTTAATCAAGTGTAGCCGAAACTCATATCGGTTTATCAAAAACAATTACTTTACTTACTCTTGAACTATAGAAGGTTTTCACACTCTTCCATAGTCCCCAAAAGAGAACCGTACCAAACGCGATTCGCTTTAAATCCGAAAACACTCACCAACAACCGAAACGAGCTTTCGCCGATATCCGATGGTCACGCCAAAACACCAGCACTCAATCACCTTCTTGTACCTCTTCTACAACATTAAAAACAGAGCATTCTCACATCATAACATGCTCAAACCAACAGCCATATCCGATCACCGTTAAACTACTGAAAACTTAGCCGAAAAAACCATAAACTAAACTGAAATGCATCCGAACAACATCAGCCCAAAACCTAACGAATCTAACATCTAATCCACTTCAATTATGATCCAAAAACACATCCAAACCATCCTTATATCTCCAGCAACATTAAAGCATCTAAAATAGCCCATAAAACAACCGAAAAGCACCTTAAAACTACATCGATTGCATTATTCCGGGATTAAATTAATGTGCTATCAAACGAAGACTCAATTAATCATTTTATTAACATAAAACACAATTGAATCCATCTAATTCCAGTATTGAATGAGATCTAAAAAGATTTCACAAAAACTTTCACAAAAACACTAGATCTAACATTAAAAACATAGAATTAAGTTTTAATTCAAAGATTAGCAAGCTAATACTTGGGAATTTCAATAAAGAACCTTAGAAAAGAATAAAAATCCAGAAAATTACCTTCAAGATCTATTCACCAAAAAGATATAATTTCCCCTTCTTAATTCGTTGCAATTTGGTGTTGATTTGATGAAATTGATGCTTAGGTTTTGTAAAGGATGGAAAGATAATGAAAATGATGTAATCTTTATGGAAAAAGATGCAAAAGTCAGCAAGGAATTGAAGAGAAAAGATGAGAGAAAGTGGAGAGAAAATGAGAGAAAATAAGGAAAAAGTAGTTTTGAGAGAAAATGATTAAAAATCTCTAATTAAAATAATTAAAATACATTTTGGTGAATAAATCATTATTAAAAATTAGAAATGGGTTTATGGCCCTCTAAGGATTCTAAGTTTAGCATTCTTTTCAATTTAGTCACTAAAACATCAATTTTTCCGAAAATTACAAAATAAGTCCTCCAATTATCCAAAAAAAACACAAATTGGTCACCTACGCATAATTAAGCATAATTAAAAATCATTATAAAACCCAAATTATTTTCTTTTAATCTTGAAACACACTTTCAATATTTTAAACCATATTCCAAAATTATTATTTTTCCTAATTAAAATATTCTTATTTATTTTTCCCCGGAATAATGAACCGGAGAACCCAATTCGACCCGAATCGAATTCTCCAAACTACTAACCCCAAAATCGTGATGTTACAACTACCAAAGCACCGGCGAGACAGTATGCTGTGAGGGAACAGGAGGACTGTGCTACTACCAATATGATCTCAGGTACGTTCAATTTGTTTTCTGTACCTATAGTTGCTCTTGTGGACTTGAGATCTACCCACTCGTATATCCATCGTGGGATATCTCAGCAGTGGGGGTTACCAGTAGAGGACCTTGAGATAGGAGTCCGTGTGACAAGCCCGTTGAGGTTGGATGTGTTGGTGGATAAGGTATATTGGAGGTGCCCGATAGAAGTGCAAGGATCTATCTTCTCGGCCGATCTTATGGTCTTGCCGTTTCAGGAGTTCGACGCAATCCTAGGGATGGATTGGTTGTTCGAATATGATACAAGTTTGGGATGTCGATCTAAGAGTTTGAAGTTGCGAGTGGCCAATGGTTCTAAGCTTGTGGTGAGGGGCGAGAGAAACCTGTGTTTACCGAATATGGTATCAGCATTGATAGCTCAGAGGTTGATTCAACAGGGTTGTGAGGCTTTCTTAGCTCACTTGGTGGATGTGAGCATTGAGAGTCCGGTGTTGGAGAGATTGAGGATAGTTTGCGAGTATCCCAATGTTTCCCTAGAGGATTTGTTGGATTTACCTCCCGATTGTGAGTTGGAGTTTCGGACTGAGGTGTTGCCTGGTACGACACCGATGTCTATAGAACCTTATCGTATGGCACTGACGAAGATGAGAGAGTTAAAGCAGCAGATCCAGAAGTTGCTTGATAGAGGTTTTATCAGACCGAGTGTGTCACCGTGGGGAGCACCTGTTTTGTTTGTTAAGAAGAAAAATGGATCGATGAGGATGTGCATAGACTACCGCCAGCTCACTAAGGTTACGATCAAGAATCGTTATCCTTTGCCTAAGATCGAGATATGTTTGATCAGTTGAGGGGTGCTCGTGTGTTTTCTAAGATAGACTTGAGGTCAGGGTATTATAAGTTAAAGGTGGTGGATGAGGATGTCCAAAAGACCACTTTTAGAATGCGGTACAAACATTATGAGTTTCTAGTGATGCCGTTTGGCCTCACTAATACACCTACAACTTTTATGGACTTGATGAATCGAGTCTTACAGCCGTATCTAGATCAGTTTGTGGTTGTGTTCATCGGTGATATCTTGGTGTATTCACGCTCAGAGGAGGAGCATGATTTTCACCTAAGAGTGGTTCTTCAGGTGTTGAGGGATAGGCGTCTGTACGCCAAGTTCAGTAAGTGCAAATTTTGGTTGTCGGAGGTGGCGTTTCTTGGCCACATTGTTGCAGCGGATGGAATCCGAGTAGATCCTCAAAATATCCAAGCTGTGGTGGAATGGAAACCACCGACGAATGTATCGGAAGTCTGTAGCTTCCTTGGACTTGTCGGATACTATAGGAGGTTCGTTAAGAGTTTTTCGATCATAGCGGCACCTTTGACTAAGTTGCTTTAGAAAGGTGTTCCTTTTGTGTGGAACAAGAGAAGACAACAGAGTTTTGAGCAGTTGAAAGCCTATCTGACAGAGGCATCGATCTTGACACAACCGGAACCGGAAAAAGATTATGTGGTGTTTAGTGATGCTTCCTTGAATGTGTTAGGTTGTATACTCATGCTAGAGGGTAAGGTGGTTGCTTACGCCTCGAGGCAGTTGTGTAACCCCCTTAGCCCGGCCTAGACGGAACCGGCACTAACGGGTCACAGGGGGAATATCGAACCAAACCTACGAAGGTCTGAATCGATAAACAACCCTGAAAACCGATATATATATTTTTCCTAGATGTATAATTATGTTCCTATATATCTTGGTCTCATACAAAGCATTAACGGAAGCAATCTTATCACAAACAAGCATCCGATTAAACACTTAAGTGAATTAAGGACTAAAACGTAAAACTTTTAAATTCTAATGACAAAGTACAAATTCTTTTCATCACAGATCAATTAAACATACAAGTATCCCTCACGAAACATTTCAAATCAAACGGAGCATTCTAGCATTGTTAATTGCATGTTTCACTAATTTGGGGACCAAAATATAAATCTTTCAAATTACAAGGATTTCGTCCAAATTAATTTAGCCATCTTGAAAATAAATTAACTTTATGCATCCATGTGAAATTTCAGCTCAGAATAACATGTGTAGGTACCTTAATTGAACAAAGAAAGATATCCAGGACTAAAATGCAATTTCCAGCAACTATCAATTTCTAGCAGCCAAAGGTTTCGAAACCTTTCATAAAGGTTTCAAAACTTTATGAAAAAGGTTTCGAAACTTTCTTGAAAGTTTCAAAACTTTTCACGTTTAGTAACTTTCCAGAATCGAGATTGCCTGCAAGGTTTCGAAACCTTTCTAAAGGTTTCGAAACTGTTTGGCAAAGGTTTCGGAACTTTGGGTCTGGAACCTAAAAGTTCCGTTACACTAAGTGAACATTATCGACTCAATACACAACCATTAATCACCCACAACTACATGCATAATTCCTAAGCATAAAAACAACATAAACCACAAATAACCTATAGGCATGCTTCCTAAAATTTGGTTAGAAACAACATTGTTCATGCTTGTGCAAGTGTGCATGCTTTTTATATCAAAGTTTAGAACAAGGAATAATCATGTATAGACATGCTTTAAGAAATTCAAGACATAACCACAATCCATCAAACAAAACCAAAAGCAACATGCGGTCTCTTTACAAGTCTTTAAACAAGCTAAATACACTATCACATACGGGACAGGTGTACACATTCTCGTGCCCTTTATTTGCCAAATCATACCAAAACTAAGTAGATTTTTTCCCTTGATCATCTTGCTCCAAATATCTTTAATTTTCTACAATATGAAAAGAGAGATTACGCACAACATGCTTAGTGAGGAAGCTCTAACAAAATCATTTGTGCATCAATTTAAAACCATAATCAAATCATAGCTTGCTGTGCATTGACAAAATTCATGCATACTTAACCTTTAATGTTCTTGTTCATAATACCAAAATATTTTTTTGAGTAAGCTTCACATTATCATTTCCTTTCATAAATGATGCACAATGCTCCATATTAATTCATGTATGCATATTGGCTCCTAGTGATCACTTAGTGTGAACCTTAAGTTCACCGAATACACGGATCCATTGTTAGAGACTACAAGTCTTGTCGTGACACAAAGTCACCATTGACATGACACAAAGTCACCATTATAGCACTATCACGCACGGTTGGACACATAGTCACCCTTGTTACGTGTAGACGGCTCTACCACGCACAATTAGACACAAAGTCACCCTTTTTATGTATAGAAAATATTCTTTATTCTCATAATATTTATAGTGCGCTTAGGACAATCCTAATGACATGTCATTCGTATTCGAATCTAAAGTTAGTGTCACTAAACCAATATCATAATCAAATGTGCATGATAATTTGTTGCTCATAATGCATGCATAATATGTTCACAAATGAACCAAATGTCATGCTCAACGACACCATCAATTTCAAGTCAAAATAACCACATAATATTCCAATTCATTTTTATCTTATAATGCACCCATAATGTACTCAACAAATGAACCGAAAGTCATGCACAATGGCACCATTAATTGTAAGGCAAATAGCCACATATTACTCCAATTCATTTTCATGTTTCCATAATCCATGGATGTCTTTACAAACCATGCATTTCCAGCAATTTAACACATGCATGCATCATTTCAAAAATCATACTTATGCATTTCCAAAAATCTCTTTAAATCATCAACTTAATGCCATTATCGGAAATAGCCAAAACTCATAATAACGCATCAAAATCATTTACTTTACTAACTCTTCATCTATAGAAAGTTTTCACACTATTCCATAGCCCCAAAAACAGAACCGAACCAATGCGATTCGCTTTAAGTCTGAAAACACTCACCGACAAGCGAAACGAGCCCTCGCCGATGCTCCGACGACAACGCCAATGCACCAGCCACTTAAGCACCTTCTTGTGCTACCTATACATCATTAAAAATAGAGAATATTTACATCATAACATGCTCAAACCAGCATCCACATCAAACCTCCACAAAACTACCAAAAACTTAGCCGAAAAGACCGAAAACTAAGCCGAAACGCATCCGAACAATATCTGCCCAAAACCTAATGATTCTAACATCTAATCCACTTCAATTATGATCTAAAATTGCATCCAAACCATCCTTATACCTCCAGCAACATTAAAACACCTAAAACAGCCCCTAAAACAACCGAAAATCACCTTAAAACCACACTGATTATATTATTCCATGATTAAATTAAATGTCATCAATTCAAGACTCATTTAAGCAATTAATTGAAATAATATCATGAATAAAACAACCTAATTACAACATTAATTGAGATCTAAAAAGATTTCACAAAAACCTCCATAAAATCCATAAATCTAGAATTAAAAACATAAAATCAAATTTCAATTATTGATTAGCAAGCTAATACTTAGGAATTTCAATAAAGAAACTTAGAAAAAGATTTGAAATCAGCAAAGTTACCTTAGAGAATTACTCCACCAAAAGATGAGAAATCCTCCCTTGATTTCTTGAAAATGGATGTTGATTTGCAAAATTAGTGAGTACGTTTTGTAGAGAATGAAAAGATGAGTAAAATGAAATAAATCTTGTTAAAAATGATGAAGAAATCAGCAAGTTATGGAAGAAATTTGGGGAAGGAGATGGAGAGAAAATAAAGAGAAAATATGAGAGAAAATATGAGAAAATAAGTAGTTAAGAGAGAAAATGAATTATCATCTTCTAATAAAACAACTAAAAATCATTTTGGTGGATAAATCATTAAATAAAAATAAATTTGGTTTATGGCCCTATAAGGATTCAAAGTATAGCTTGCTTTCTAATTTAGTCACTAAAATGTTAATTTTTGAAAATCACACATTAAATCCAATAAATCTTTCTAAAATTTACAATGTAGTCACTAGTGTTAAATTAAACTTAATTAAAAATCAAATTAAAGTTTAAATAACATCTCTCTAATTTTAAAACATCATTTTAATATTTCTAAACCATTTCACAAAATTACCACTTGTCCGATTAAAATATTATAATTTTAATTTTTCTCGGAATAACGAACCGAAGAACTCGATTCGACCCGAATTGAATTCCCCTAACTAATACCCAAACTTCTAACCCCAAAACCGAGATGTTACAACTCTTCCCCTCTTAAAAAAATTTCGTCCTCGAAATTCTTACTTGAAACAAACAAGTGAGGAAACTGTTGCTCCATACTTTTTTTCCTTGTCTCTCAAGTTGCCTCTTCAACAACTCGGTTTCTCCCAAACACTTTAACCAAATCTATTTTCTTTCCTCGAAGAACCTTTGTAATCACATCCAAAATCCTCACCGGTTCATCCTCATAACTTATATCCGCTCTTAACTCAATTTCCTCAATCTGATCAACATGAGAATGATCCGATCTTATACTTACGAAGCATCGATACATGAAAAACATCATGCATCTTACTCAACTCTTCCGGTAACCTCAATCGATAAGCAACCAGACCAACTTGCTCTAACACCTCATATGGTCCAATGAATTGTGAACTCAAGTTACTCTTACGCCCAAACCTCATCAATTTCTTCCACGGTGAAACCTTTAAAAACACTTTATCCCCGAATTCATACTCTATCCCTCTATGCTTCAAATCGGCATAAGAATTCTGCCTATCCGAAGCTTCCTTAAGCTTAGCACAAATAAGCTTAACTTCACATCCGTATCCTTCAACACATGAGGTAAAGAAACACACTTTTGTCCAACTTTCCTTCAACATAAGGGTGTACGATACCCACACCCATACAACACCTCAAACGACGCCATCTTTATACAAGCCTGAAAGCTATTACTATAAGCAAACTCTACCAAAGGCAACTGTTTCTCTCATGAATCTTGAAACTCAATGATGCAACATCTCAACATGTCCTCCAAAGTCTTAATAACACGTTCAGACTAAACATCTATATGTGGATGATAAGCTGTACTAAAGCTAAGCCTCATATGCAAAGCAACCTGCAACCTCCTCCAAAACTTTGAGGTAAACGCAGGTCTCTATCCAATATGATCGGCTTAGGCACACCATGCAACCTTACCACCATAAAAACATACAACTCTACTAACTTATCCATAAAATACGTTTTATGCACGGCAAGAAAATGTTCACACTTCATAAATCTACCAACAATCACCCATATAGAATCCTTTTTGGACGACGTTAATGGCAACCGGGTCTTAAAATCCATACAACTCTCTCCCACTTCCACTTTGGAACTTGAACTGCTTGCAACAATCCTGCAGGAAACTGATGTTTAGCTTTCACCCGCTGACACACCATACACCGAGACACAAACCATCGTCACATTTTTCTTCAATCCAACCCAAAAGTACACACTCTTGAGATCTCTATACATTTTCACACTACACAGATGCATAACAAACGGACTAGTATGAGCTTCCTCCAAGTAGCTTGTTTCAACTTAACATCATCCTGCACCACAATTCGCCCTCTAAAACACAATACCTCATTATCATCAAAATGATACCCGGTCGGTCTACCTTCAGCAACATCCTCCACTAAAGGCACCAAAGCTTCATCCTTCAACTGTCTTACCTTAATCATCTCAACTCAGACAGGTTTTACTTGTAACTCCGCCATTAAGCATCGGTCACCATATTAGCTTTTCCCGGATGATACTCAACAGACAAATCAAACATTTACCCTCTTTGGACAAATAGCAGATTCGTACTTTACACCAAAGCAACAATGCACAAACCACCGCACCATCTCAGCTCACACAAAAAGAACATAACTCAAAGAATACCCCATTTTTCTTACTTAAAATTGATAACCAACTCTTGATAATTGCAACGGTGCCCATACCACCACCGTCGAACTATCCTTCCGTTCAACATCTTCAATTATACCAGGTAACCATACCACAATATCTCAACACACCATGCATCCAGCAATGGATGTTAGAACCCGACACCCAAACGACAACCCATGTCAGTCTCACAAACCTCAAATCTTAACATGTTATGGATACACAACCAATCCATCTACCCAATGGAAAATAGGAACCTAAGAAACACCATTCTCAAACAAATGATTGATCCAACACTTATAGGAAAACTCCATACCATCCCAAGAACTTTACTACCAAACTTAAGATGATTCTTTCCGGTTTTTAACCCTGGCGCCTTTACCAATACTAATAACCCAAAACAAAATTATCACTCCAACTTACCTCACCGGTAGGATAAACATCCACCCATAACTCAACCATATCCAAAGACAAGCTTACTCAAAAGCACATACTCTTAAACTCTTTTCACAACACCTTACCACCAAACATATAGCAAGGATTACCACTCTAATTTGATACTCTTCAAAATAACCATACGGCTCATAAAAGATTCACGACAGAAAACTAAACCTTGCCAAAAATATCCTCAACTAGACTCTCACAACATTTGACCACAAATTACCTCCAATCAACTTAACAAATTCAAAGTCCCACTAATAGCTTCACTATCATACCAGAAATTCCACATAGGTTTAATCAAACATTTCCTCTCATAACTCCACAGCAACCCTGGTTCACCCCACAAATCTCATGGGCACCCTTATGGGTACCGGTTTCCCATGAGGTGTTGTTGTAACAAAGCTCATCTTTAATCTCTTCATAGTCTTGAGTGATGATGTCGTCTATGAATTCGGCATGATCATCACGTATGGGTGTGAGACCATAAAATTCATTGATGACCTTGGCATCAAGTTACACAGGCTTGCCTCGGCAGTGGATAAAGAGGTTGTCCTTGCTAGGCCCATGTGCATAAAATTCTCTCACAATTGTGGTGTTCGCCGGTGGAGGTTGTAGGCAGAATACCTCCCAACCTTGATACTGAATCTTGTTGAACAAGTATGATTCAATGCCGAAGTATATCTCATTGGTCTGTTGAAATCCTTCCTCTTCCCATAATTGTCGAGCAACGAACGAGCGGTTCAAGCGGCCAGCAACAGTGGTAGGGGCAAATCTTGTGTAAGAAGACATTGGTTATTCGTGGAGATTTGAGAAATTCTAGAGTAATAGAGAGAGTTCTGAAAATTTCAAGAGATTGGAAAGATAGTGAGAGCAAGAGTGTTCAAGAAAGAAAAAGTAGCAAGAATGCAAGAGTAAATAATGTATAGCAAGGAGTCTGCTTATATAGGCTGTAAAAATATGATTGTTAAAAAGTAAACGTTAGGCATTTACTGCCTTGATGCACAGTTACTGCCGTGGCGGATTTCTCGGTAGAGAGCCGTTACACTGTTTCTACCCGTTAGGAATTTTGTGGCTCTGATATAGTGCACTGCCACGACAGCAGACTTCCTGTCGTGGCATAATTTTTCTGTATTCGTTTCTTTATTTATTCTAAAGAAAAAACCTAAAAATACTGAAAATTAAATATAATGACATAAAATACTGAAAATAACAATATATAAACTAATCCTAATATAATAACTAAAATTGAAGGGAATAGATTATGTTACTTGTGGAGTGCATGTGAATGCATCTCACACTTTCATTATCTCTTTCTGGATCGTATCTTTCTTCATGAGTTGGTTAGTCCCTTCAGTGCATTCGACTTTTTCTTTGGGTTTTATTCGTTTACCGAACAGTCTGCCGAGCGTGTTGTTTAGGCAGAATGTTTTAGTACCCCTGATTTGGTGTATGGAGAGCCTTACATTCTATTGGAGCGTATGAATTTGTAAGATTGTGGAAGGCGTTCAACTTGGCTTGTTGATCGTTTATCTGTATTGTAAGCTCTCCATTTTCCATATCGATGATGGTGCGTCCAGTAGCAAAGAAAGGTCAACCCAATATGATGGGTGCATTATCGTCGACCTCACAGTCAAGGACAAGAAAGTCGGCAGGAAATATATAGTTGTCAACCTTCACCAGAATGTCCTCAATTTTGCCTTCAGGATGCACATAGGACCGATCTGCAAGTTGGATTAGTACTGTTGTTGGTTTTTCCCGTCCTTTATAACCATCCCCAATCGCACAGGGGATTGTGAAGCATCCAGGATCCTTTAGCTTGGGCGGCATGCGATTATGCAACATGGCCATGCAACCTTCAGTGGCTGCCACCGTTTCAAATTCCCCTAGCCTTCGTTATTTGGATACTATAACATCCCGATTTTGGGGTTAGTAGTTTGGGCTTTAGTTAGGAGAATTCAATTCGGGTCAAATTGGGTTCTCCGGTTCGTTATTCTGGGGAAATATAAAATGAGAATATTTTTAATTAGAAAAATAATAATTTTGGAATGTAATTCGAACTTTAAATTGATTTTTAATTATGCTTAATTATGCATAAGTGACCAATTTGTAATTTTTGGAAAACAATGGGGGATTTATTTATAATTTTCGGAAATTGTTAATTTTAGTGACTAAATTAGAAACAAACTATACTTAGAATCCTTAGAGGGCCATAAACCCAATTTAATTTTTAATAATGGTTTATTCACCAAAATGCTTTTTAATTAGTTTAATTAAAGATGATAATCATTTTCTCACTTAACTACCTTTTTTCTCTCATCTTTTTCTCTTATTTTCTCTCCATTTTCCTTCATCTATTTTCTTCAATTCCTTGCTGATTTTGCCATCCTTTTCCATAAAGATTACTTCATTTTAATCATCTTTCTATTCTTTACAAAACCTAACCATCAATTTTATCAAATCAACACCAATTTGCAAGGAATCAAGAAGAGAAAACTTCATCTTTTGGGTGGATAGATCTTAAAGTTAATTTGCTGGATTTTAACTCTTTTTTAAGGTTCTTTATTGAAATTCCCAAGTATTAGCTTGCTAATCTTTAAATGAAACTTGATTTTATGTTTCCAATGCTAGATCTAATGATTTTATGAATGTTTTTGTGAAATCTTTTTAGATCTCATTCAATGCTATAATTAGATGAATTTAATTATGTTATTAAGTCAATTAAGTGATTAATTGAGTCTTCAATTGATGGCACATTAATTTAATCCCGGAATAATATAATCAGTGTTATTTTAAGGTGATTTTTGATTGTTTTAGGGGCTGTTTTAGATGCTTTAATGTTGCTGGAGGTATAAGGATATTTTAGATGTGTTTTCGGTCTTTTTGGCAAAGTTTTCGGTAATTTTGTGGAGGTTTATGTGGCTGCTGGTTTGAGCATGTTATGATGTGAATATGCTCTGTTTTTAATGATGTAGATGTAGTGCAAGAGGGTGCATAAGTGGCTGGCGCATTGGCGTTGCCATCGGAGCATCAGCGAAGGCTCGTTTTGCTTGTCGGTGAGTGTTTTTTTTGGACTTAAAGCGAATCGTATTGGTACGGTTCTGTTTTAGGGACTATGGAAGAGTGTGAAAACATTCCATAGTTTTAGACTAAGTAAATTAAATGTTTTTTATATATTAACATGAGCTTCGGCTATATTCGGGAAAGACATTGATGTTGGTAATGCAATGAGATTTTTGGAAATGCATAAACATGATTTTGAATTTGTGCATGCATGAGATAATTGCTGAAAATGCATGATTTAAAAAGATATATATTATTAAAGAAAACATGGAAAATGAATATAGAATATATGTGGTTATTTGCCTTCAAATTAAAGGTGCCATTGGGTATGACTTTCGGTTCATTTGTTGAGCACATTATGGATGCATTATGAGCTGAAAATGAATTGGAATATGATGTGGTTATTTGCCATGAAATTGATGGTGCCATTGGGTATGAAATTTGGTTCATTTGTGAACATATTATGCATGCATTATGAGCAGCAAATTATCATGCACATTTGATTATGATATTGGCTTAGTGACACTAACTTTAGATTTACGAATGACATGTCATTAGGATTGTCTTAAGTACACTATAAACATTATTGAGAACAAATAATATTGCCTACACGTAACAAGGGTGACTTTGTGTTCAATCGTGCGTGGTAGAGCCGCCTACACATAACAAGGGTGATTATGTGTCTAATCGTGCTTGGTAGTGCTATAATGGTGACTTCGTGTCATGTCAATGGTGACTTGGTGTCATGTTAATGGTGACTTTGTGTCATGACGAGACTAATGGTCTCTAACAATAGATCCGTATATTCGGTGAACTTAAGGTTCACAATAAGTGATCAGTAGAAGCCAATATGCATACATGGATTAAAAGAGAATATTGTGCATCAGTCATGAAATGTATTGATAATGTTGAACATACTCAAGAAAGTGATTTGATGTTATAGACATGGACGTAGAATGTTAAGCATGCATGTTTTTAATGATGCATTGCAAACTATGGTTTCTTTATGATTTTAAATAGATGCATTGATGATCTTGTGTAGAGCTCCCTCACTAAGCATGTTTACTTAAGCTCTATTTTCATCCTTACAGAAAAATAAAGGCACTCGAGACTACATTCGGAGCAAGGAAACCAAGGGGAAAGGTTACTTCAAATTCGGTATGTTTTGAAAAATAAGTTGGGGCTTGACAATGTGTAAACCCAACCTCTGTGAGGAGTGTGAACTTGACTTTGGTTTATATTGAAATAAGACCTATCATGCTTGATTGTTAATTGATGAATTATGGTGATGTTTGGATTGTTGAAGCATGTACTTGCATGGTCGTTATGTTTTTAATCATGTTCTAAGTAGCATGCCTATAGTTTGCTTGATGTTCTTGATGTTGATAATCATGTGTTATATGTTGCTATTTATGCTTAGGATTAATGCATATAGTTAATAGGGATTGACGGTTGTGTTTGAGCCGAAGATGTTCACTTAGTGATGGAATTATTAGGTTCCAGAATCAAAGTTTCGAAACCTTAAGGAAGGTTTCGAAACCTTTGCCAAACAGTTTCGAAACCTTCAGAAAGGTTTGGAAACCTTGGGGCAATTTCATTTCTGGAAAGTTACTGGACGCGAAAAGTTGCGAAACCTTTAGGGAAGTTCCAAAACCTTTTACAAAAAGTTTCGAAACCTTTGGCTGCTAGAAATTGGTAGTTGCTGTAAATTGCATTTTAGTCCCGAATATCTTTCTTTGTTCAATTAGGGTATCTACAAATGTTATTTTGAGCTAAAATTTCACATGGATGCATAAGGTGACTTAATTTCATGTTGACTAACTAAATTTGGAATAATTCCTTATAGTTTGAAAGATTTACATTTTGGTCCCTAAATTAGTGAAACATACAATTGATGAAGTTAGAATGCTCCGTTTGAGTTGAAATTTTCCATGAGGGATACTCGTATGTTTAATTGAACTTTGATGAAAAGAATTTCTACTTTGTTATTAGAATTTACAAGTTTTATGTTTTAGTCCTTAATTTACTTAAGTGTTTAATCGGGTGTTTATTTATGATCGGATTGTTTCCGTTAATGCCTTGTATGAGATCTTGACATGTAGGAATACAATTATGCATCTAGAAGAAAAAAATATAATGGTTTTAGGATTGTTTATCGAATTGGACCTTCACGGGTTGGTTTGATATTCCCCGTGTAACCCATTAGTGTCGGTTCCGTCTAGGCCGGGCTAAGGGGGTTACATTTGGTGGTATCAAAGCCAGGTTTGTAAAGTGTGTAGTTGGTTAGTTAAAGCATGTGTAGGATTTCTAAGTTGTGTGTTTAAATATGTGATTGATCATGATATGTGTGATTGAGCATGATATGTTGTTGGTGTGTGAAAATCTATTTGTGATGATTGAGCATGATATGTTGTTGGTGTGTGAAAATGGCAACATATTTTCAAATGCTCTTAGTTTTCCCTTGGATCTTGCCCAATGTAAGTTTGTTTTATTTTAATATTATGTTTTAAACTGCTTGTTTAAAGTTTTTGGAATATGCTTATGAGACGTAAGTCACTAGTTAGTGTTGGTATGAACATTGATGGTCAAGATTGAGGATGAAACGACTTCTAGGGAAGAGTAATTTCCTCCTCCTCAGTGAGTGTGCCTCCGGTTATGCGGGAAGGCCAGTTTAGGGTGTTGCACCATTCTTTTGGGTGTATTTTAGTCTGCTGAAGCCTGTACGGCTGTTGCTAATCTGACTTGCGAGTTGTCAACAGGATGGTAGTTGAAGTTGTTGGAATTGAGGATGTTATTTGTGAGTATAAACAATAATCATGCTTAGAGTAAGAGCACATATATGTATATATCTATAGATATGTAGGACATGCATACATTCTTGAGCATGATATTAGAAATTGTATTTACATGCACATGCACTTGCGTAGGCATTTATGAGGGCATACAGGAAATCATGCATACATTTGTTCACACTTACGAGTAGCTCCTTGAGGGTGTAAGTGGATTATGGTTGGTTCTTTTAAGGTGAAGGTATGGAAAGAAAAAAGGGTTGAAAGGTCTTTCTTGTGGTGTTGAGCTGAATGTGTAGTGGGCAAACTACCCTTTTGGTTAGGGAATAGTCTTGGATGAAGAATGAGTGGTTGGTCTCAGAGTTGTGAATGTTTGAAACTGAGGTAAATACCCTGAGTTATGGTTAGTTTGAGTTGGTCATTACTAAAGGAAGGGCTGAGTTTTGTGAATTCTTTCTAGTTAGGATTTGGAGGTTGTAACAAGGTTGCAGCATGTTTCGTAGAGTAAGGCGAGTTGGTGTTTTTCTGAGTGATGTGAAATTATTTTGTGGAAATTATAAGGGATTCTTTGTAGTGTGGTTAGTGTGCAGTTAGATCAGGGGTTGTGACCGATCTGGTATGGTCAAGATGAAAGTAAAATATAAGATATATATTGGTATGGGAGTTGTGATATCGGGTGTTTGAATCATAGATTGTTGTGACCGTGAGAGGTTTGGTTATACTATAAAGGAGGAAAGTGTACATGTTGGGCTTACAGGATGTTAAGTTGGATATACCTCGGGTAAAGTTAGTTTTTGATGATATTTGAAGTGGTATATCGAGGACCACTAGACAATTTATATTTTGTATCGGTTGTTCAGTCTTGTGGGTTTGCTTTTATCGAAAAGTTTTGTAAGGGTTTATGTTCAGTGGGTTCATGTCTGTGGATATTTCACCAATATGGTTACTACTTTGGCAAGGTTATAAAATAAGAGATGTTTTAGCTAATAGAAGGAATAGTTCTACAAGCTTGGATTTTGTTATGGTATAGTTAAGGTAAGAGTTGATTTATCGATGAGTTGATAATGGGAAGGAGTTTTGGGTTAAGTGTCAAGGCACTTAATGATGTATAGATTTTAAAGTTTGAACCATGGTGTTGAGTTGGTTATGGTGGCTAAACCTTAAGTTGGAGGTATTATCGTGGAGATGAGTACGATATTGGGTTTGACACAAAGTTGGTAAGTTTCTTGTATGATATATTTTGTAGAATGTTAGCAATCGAGGATGACTTGGCTTACATAAGGATGATTACAATGAGAGCTTGTTATGTGGGGTAATCTAGGGTTGTTATGGAGTTACGAGGGAAGATGTTCGGTTAACCTATAGGGAGACCTAGTAAAATGGTGGAGCTATGAGTGAGACTCTACCTTGGTAAAGTTGATCGGGGACATGTCGTGGCAAGGTGTTTGTTGAGGGTCTAGTGAAGGATATGTTCTTGGCAAGGTTTAGTTTTGTGTTGAGAATCTTTTTGTGTTAGGTGAGCCGCATGGTTGTTTTGAAAAGTACCGAGATGGAATGGTATCTTGATCATGGATTATGGTAATCTTTTTCCATGAGTTGGGTGGTAAGTGTTATGGTAGGAGTTAGGGAAAACATGTGTTTTCGACTAAGCTTGTTTGGATTATGTTTGAATCATATGTAAATGTTTATCTTGCTGATAAGGTAAGAGTGAGTATCAATTTTCTTTGGGTTATTATTAGTAGTAAAGGTGCCAAGGATGAAGTCGGAAAGAATCATCATAAGTTTGGTAGTAAGTTCTATGGATGGTATGGAGTTTTCTTATGAGGGTTGTTGGATCAATCGTTTGTTTGAGTACGGTTTTCTTGGGTTTCTAAGTCCCATTGGAAAGGTGTGTGAGTGGTGTATCTATAATATATTAAGATTTGAGAGCTTTTAAGACCAACATAGGTTGCCGTTTGGATGTTGAGTTTTATCATTCATAGGTAAATGGATGATATGTTGTGATGTTGTGATATGGTTAATATGACTCATAATGAAGTTGTTGTTATTGGTGGAGTTTCTTGAGACAGTATTGATAGTTTTGTGCCAAGTTAGTTTGAAGCTTGTGTGGATGGAGGTTGGTGAAAGGCTTAGTTGGTTACCTGTATGTGGGAGGATATCGAAAATCAGGTTAGTTTGATGGTGGTGGTATGGAAACCGTTGCGTTTATCAAAATTGGTTATCAATCTTAGGTAAGAGAAAGGAGGTTTCCTTTTGAGTTGTGTTTTCTGTAAAGGTTGAGATGGTGTAGTGGGTTGTGCATTGTTGCTTTGGTGTGAGGAAAGGATCTATTGGTTGACCGAAGAGGGTAAGTGTGGGTTGTCTGTTGCATACCATCTGGGGAAAGCTTATATCGTGGCTGATGCTTTGAGCCGTAAGGTAGTGGTGCAGTTAAGAGCAATGTTTGCTAAGTTGAGTATTTCAAAGGAAGGTGGTGGAGTGATAGAGTTGTAAGTAAAACCTATCTTGGTTGAGATGATAGGGTGAAACAGTTAGAGGATGAGATGTTGGTACCTTTGGTGGAGGATATTACTGTAAGTAGACCAACCGAGTATCATTTTGATGAGGATGAGATGTTATGGTTTAGGGGTTAGATTGTGGTGTTGGATGATTTTGAGTTGAGGTAAGCTATTTTAGCAGAAGCACATACTAGTCCGTTTGCTATGCATCTGGGTAGAGTGAAGATGTATAGTGATCTTAAAAGTGTGTACTTTTGGATTGGTTTAAAGAAAGATGTGACGGAGTCCAAGAAGGATTTTATATGGGTTATTGTTGATAGGTTTTCAAAGTGTGCACATTTTCTTGTCGTGCATACGATGTGTTATATGGATAAGTTGGTAGAGTTGTATGTTTCTGAGGTGGTGAAGTTGCATAGTGTACCTAAGTTGATCATATCGGATAGAGATCCGCGTTTTATCTCTATGTCTTGAGAAGAGTTTGTAGGTTGCTTTGGGTACAAGGCCTAGTTTAGTACTACTTATCATCTTCTGACAGATGGCCAGTCTGAACGTGTTATTCAGACTTTGGAGGATATGTTGAGGTGTTGCATCATTGAGTTTCAAGGTTCTTGGGGGAAACAGTTGCCTTTGGTGGAGTTTTCATATAACAATTGCTCCAAGCGAGTATACAGATGGCACCGTTTGAGGCTTTATACGGGAGTAGGTATTGTATACCTTTGTGTTGGAAAGAAGTTGGACAAAAGTATGTTTCTTTGCCTCAAGTTTTAAAAGGTACGGATGAGAAGGTTAAGTTTATTTGTGCTAAAATTAAGAAAGCTTCGGATAGGCAGAAGTCCTATGCCGATTTAAAACGCAGAGAGATAGAGTATGCTGTTGGAGATAAAGTGTTTCTTAAGGTTTTCCGTGGAAGAAGGTGATGAGGTTTGGACGTAGGGGTAAGTTCAGCCCTCGTTTTATTAGACCATATGAGGTGTTAGAGCGAATTGGTCCTGTTGTTTATCGTTTGAGGTTGCCGATGGAGTTGAGTTGGATGCATTATGTTTTTCATGTATCGGTGCTTTGTAAGTATAGTTCTGACCCTTCTCATGTTGTTCTAGTAGAGGAGATAGAGTTGAGGGAGGATATGAGTTATGAGAAGGAACCAATGAGGATTTTAGATGTGGTTACAAAAGTTCTTCGAGGAAGGACCATAGATTTGGTTAAAGTGCTTTGGAAACACCGAGGTGTCGAAGAGGCAACTTGAAAGACAAGAAAAAAAAGTATGGAGGAGCAGTTCCTCACTTGTTTGCTTCAGGTGAGAATTTCGAAGACGAAATTTTTTTAAGAGGGGGAGAGTTGTAACATCCCGATTTTGGGGTTACTAGTTTGGCTTTAGTTAAGAGAATACGATTCGGGTCGAATCGGGTTCTCCGATTCGTTATTCGGGAAATATAAAATGAGAATGTTTTTAATTAGAAAAGTATTAATTTTGGAATGTAATTTGAACTTTAAATTGATTTTTAATTATGCTTAATTACGCATAAGTGATCAATTTGTAATTTTTGGAAATGCATAAACAAGATTTTGAATTTGTGCATGCATGAGATAATTGCTAAAAATGCATGATTTAAAAAGACATACATTGTTAAGGAAAACATGGAAAATGAATTTGGAATATATGTGGTTATTTGCCTTCAAATTAAATGTGCCATTGGGCATGACTTTCGGTTCATTTGTTGAGCACATTATGGATGCATTATGAGCTGAAAATGAATTGGAATATGATGTGGTTATTTGCCATGAAATTGATGGTGCCATTGGGCATGACATTTGGTTCATTTGTGAACATATTATGCATGCATTATGAGCAGCAAGTTATCATGCACATTTGATTATGATATTGGCTTAGTGACACTAACTTTAGATTCGAATACGAATGACATGTCATTAGGATTGTCTTAAGTGCACTATAAACATTATTGAGAATAAAGAATATTGCCTACATGTAACAAGGGTGACTTTGTGTCCAATCGTGCGTGGTAGAGCCACCTACACGTAACAAGGGTGACTATGTGTCCAATCGTGCGTGGTAGTGCTATAATGGTGACTTCGTGTCATGTCAATGGTGACTTTGTGTCATGACGAGACTAATAGTCTCTAACAATAGATCCGTGTATTCGGTGAACTTAAGGTTCACAATAAGTGATCACTAGAAGCCAATATGCATACATGGATTAAAAGAGAACATTGTGCATCATTCATGAAATGTATTGATAATGTTGAACATACTCAAGAAAGTGATTTGATGTTATAGACATGGACGTGGAATGTTAAGAATGCATGTTTTTAATGATGCATTGCAAACTATGGTTTCTTTGTGATTTTAAATAGATGCATTGATGATCTTGTGTAGAGCTCCCTCACTAAGCATGTTTACTTATGCTCTCTTTTCATCCTTGCAGAAAAATAAAGGCACTCGGGACTACATTCGGAGAAAGGAAACCAAGGGGAAAGGTTACTTCAAATTCGGTATATTTTGACAAATAAGTTGGGGCTTGGCAATGTGTAAACCCAACCTCTGTGAGGAGTGTGAACTTGACGTTGGTTTATATTGAAATAAGAACTATGATGCTTGATTATTAATCGATGAATTATGGTGATGTTTGGATTGTTGAAGCATGTACTTGCATGGTCGTTATGTTTTTAATCATGATCTAAGTAGCATGCCTATAGTTTGCTTGATGTTCTTGACGTTGATAATCATGTGTTATATGTTGCTATTTATGCTTAGGATTAATGCATATTGTTAATAGGGATTGACGGTTGTGTTTGAGCCGAAGTTGTTCACTTAGTGTGATGGAATTTTTAGGTTCCAGACCCAAAGTTTTGAAACCTTAGGGAAGGTTTCGAAACCTTTGCCAAACAGTTTCGAAACCTTCAGGAAGGTTTCGAAACATTGCGGGCAATTTCAATTCTAGAAAGTTACTAGACGCTAAAAGTTTCAAAACCCTCAGGTAAGTTTCAAAACCTTTTATAAAAAGTTTCGAAACCTTTATGAAAGGTTTTGAAACCTTTGGCTGCAAGAAATTGATAGTTGCTGGAAATTGCATTTTAGTCTCGAATATCTTTTTTTATTCAATTAGGGTATCTACAAATGTTATTTTGAGATGAAATTTCACATGGATGCATAAGGTTGACTTAATTTCAAGTTGGCTAACTCAATTTGGAAGAAGTCCTTATAGTTTGAAAGATTTACATTTTGGTCCCTAAATTTGTGAAACATACAATTGATGAAGTTAGAATGTTCCGTTTGAGTTGAAATTTTCCATGAGGGATACTCGTATGTTTAATTAAACTTTGATGAAAAGAATTTCTACTTTGTTATTAGAATTTAAAAGTTTTACGTTTTAGTCCTTAATTTACTTAAGTGTTTAATTGGATGTTTGTTTATGATCGGATTGTTTCCGTTAATGCCTTGTATGAGACCTTGATATGTAGGAATACAATTATGCATCTAGAAGAAAAAAAATATAACGGTTTTAGGGTTGTTTATCGAAACGGACCTTCGCGGGTTGGTTTGATATTCCCCATGTAACCTATTAGTGTCGGTTCCGTCTAGGCTGGGCTAAGGGAGTTACAGATACTATGTCCTTTAAGAACTTGGAATAATTGGGCATTTGTTCAATAGCCTGAACTAGTGGCAAGTTGATATGGACCTGCTTCAAGATGTCTTGGAATTTCTGAAATTGGTGGTCCTGTTTGTGCTTTTTTAACCTCTGCAAGAAAGGAGGTGGTGGTATTATGTCCTCCAGGTTTCCTTGGATATTTAGTTTAATACCTGGGGTGGACTTATCTGCAGCTGCCTCGGCAGGTGTTTCTAGTACTATTGGTTCTGCTGGTTCTGCTGCTATGGCAGTGCTCTCGACAAGGTCTTGCTCAGCTTCTGAGTCCTTATGATGTTGTTTTTCTGGTTGGACTCTATCGGTTGAGGTCCCTTCTTTATCTTTTAATTGTAGGCCACGTCTTGTTGTAATTACCTTGCATTGCTCGTGGCCTAACACCTTAGCAACTTCAGTATTGCTTGGTAAACCCCCTGGTGGTCGAGTGTTTTGTCGTTGGGCAAATTGATCAACTTGGGTTTCTAAAGAATTTATCGCAGCCTCCTGGTTCTGCAGTCTCATCTCAGTTCGGTTCATGAAGTCATCAGTACGCTTCATGAAGCGGCTATTCTCGGTCATGTAAGCATCAGCCTTTATGACAAAGACTAATGCTTACATGATTGAGAATAGCCGCTTCATGAACCGAACCGAGATGAGACTGCAGAACTAGGAGGCTACAGTTAAATCTTTAGAAACCCAAGTTGGTCAATTTGCCCAACGACAAAACACTCGATCACCAAGGGGTTTACCTAGCAATACTAAAGTTGCTAAGGTGTTAGGTCACGAGCAATGCAAGGTAATCACAACAAGAAGCGGACTAAAATTAAAAGATAGGGACCTCAACCGATAGAGTCCAACCAGAAAAGCAACATCATGAGGACTCAGAAGTTGAGCAGGACCCTGTCAAAAGCACTGCCCCGATAGCAGAACTAGCAGTATCAGAACCTCCTACCGAGGCAGCTGTAGATAAGTTCACCCCAGGTATTAAACTCAATATCCAAGGAAACCTGGAGGATATCAGACCACCATCTCCTTTCCCACACAAGCTAAAGAAGCACAAACAGGATCACCAATTTCAGAAATTCCTAGACATATTGAAACAGGTCCATATCAACTTGCCACTAGTTGAGGCTATTGAACAAATGCCCAACTATGCCAAGTTCTTAAAGGACATAGTATCGAAATGACGAAGGCTACGGGAATTTGAAACGGTGGCAACCACTGAAGGTTGCATGGTCATGTTGCATAATCGCATGCCGCCAAAACTAAAGGATCATGGATGCTTCACAATCCCCTATGCGATTGGGGATGGTTATAAAGGAAAGACCCTATGCGACTTGGGAGCAAGCATCAACCTTATGCCCAAATCAGTTTTTTAAAAACTTAGAATAGGATGGGCAAAACAAACAACAGTATTGCTCGAACTTGCGGATCGGTCCTATGTGCATCCTGAAGGCAAAATTGAGGACATTCTGGTAAAGGTTGACAAGTTTATATTTCCTGTCGACTTTCTTGTCCTTGACTGTGAGGCCGATGACAATGCACCGATCATATTGGGTTGACCTTTCCTTGCTACTGGCTGTACTCTAATAGATGTAGAAAATGGAGAATTGACTATGAGAATAAATGATCAATAAATCAAGTTCAACGTTTTTCATATGCTGAAAAATCATGACAATTCAGAAGAATGCCAAGTCTCAAAAAACTTTGACGAAGACTTGATACAACCATTTTTGGAAAATAACTACCTCGGCAGAGCCATTAGCAATTCGACGCATCATTGTCTCGGCAGTTCAGAGGATGGATTGCTATACCCATGCTCTGAACAAAGCACATGAAGATGACAGCCTTGAGGCACAAGAAATTGAGGAAATAAACTGGACAACTCACTTTCCAGGTAAGCACTTTGAACATTTGAATTATCCAAGAAAGGAGCCTACTAGTACGGAACCAGTAATCACTGAACTAAAACCCTTGCCTACTAATTTATAGTATGTTTATTTGGGACCCAATCATACAATGCCCGTAATCATTTCTTCTAAGCTGCAGCCGAAACAGGAACAGAGCTTAATAGAAGTACTGCAGTAGCATAAGACAACACTAGGGTGGATAATTGATGACATAAAGAGAATAAGCTCAGCCGTTTGTATGCATAAAATCATATTAGATGAAGGTCAAAAACCCACTATGGAGGCCCAAAGGAGACTTAACCATGCCATGAAGGAGGTAGTTCGGAAGGAAATAATCAAGTGGCTTGATGTCGGAATCATTTATCCTATCTCTGACAGTGAAATGGTAAGCCCAGTACAATGTGTTCCAAAAAAGGTGGCATGACCGTCATAACCAATGAGAACAATGAGTTAATCCCAACAAGAACTGTGACAGGGTGGAGAGTTTGTATGGACTACCGAAAGTTGAACAAAGCAACAAAGAAATACCATTTTCCCCTACCCTTTATTGATGAGATGCTCGATAGACTGGCTGGCAAATCCTATTATTGTTTCCTCGATGGATATTCTGGATATAACCAAATTGCTATTTCTCCAGAAGATCAAGCAAAAACCATATTCACCTGCTCGTATGGAACATATGCTTTTCGAAGAATATCGTTCGGCCTTTGCAATGCCTTGGCTACCTTCCAAAGATGCATGATGGCAATCTTTTTAGATATGATAGAAGATTTCATAGAAGTATTCATGGATGATTTTTCTGTCTTTGGAGACAACTTTTCTCACTATCTCAGCAATTTGGAGAAAGTACTAAAAAGATGTGAGAAAACCAATTTAGTCCTCAATTGGGAAAAATGTCACTTTATGGTAAACGAGGGCATAGTATTGGGCCATAAAATATCATCCGAAGGAATTGAGGTAGATAAAGCCAAGGTTGATGTGATAAAGAATCTACCTCCACCCATCTCTATGAAAGGAATTCGAAGCTTCTTGGGACATGCAGGTTTCTATAGAAGGTTTATCTTGAACTTTTCTACAATTACTAAGCCTCTTTGTAACTTACTTGAGTAGGATAGAAAATTTGAATTTATCGATGAATTTACTAAAGCATTCGAGACCCTAAAGGAAAAGTTAGTTACAGCACCAATAGTGGTTCCACCAGATTGGACCCTGCCCTTCGAGGTAATGTGTGATGCAAGTGATCACGCTGTCGGGGCAGCCCTTGGACAGAGGAAAAACAATATCTTCCATGTTATTTACTACGCTAGCAAGACACTCAATGATGCTAAGATAAACTACACTACAACAGAGAAAGAATTACTACTAGTAGTGTTTGCCTTCGATAAGTTTCGTTCCTATCTCATTAGCACTAAAGTCACCGTCCATACAGACCACTCGGCACTTAAGTACCTTTTTGTCAAAAAGGATGTCAAACCAAGATTGATAAGATGGATTCTTCTGCTACAAGCATTCGATGTGGAGATAAAAGATAGGAAAGGTATTGAAAACCAAGTAGCTGATCATTTATCCAGACTGAATAATGTAGGCTATAGACTGGAGGACATACAAGACACCTTTCGAGATGAACAAATATTGCATGTCGCAACAAAAGATGCCCATGCTGTCGAGGCAGAACCCATGGTAGTAAATGATTACGAGGCCCAGGCACTGTTTGCATATATTTCAGAATCTATCAAGGAAGACATACAGGCAGTAACGACAACTCCTAGATACGTAGATCTTGTTAACTTTTTAGTCAGTGGCATATTTCCTTATAACTTGAATTATAACGAAAAAAAGAGTTTTTAGCATAATGTTAAGCATTATTTCTGGGACGAACCTCTCTTGTTTCGACAATGTGTAGATCGGGTTATACGATGATGTGTTCCTGAAGAGAAACAACAAGCAATTCTTCAACAATGTCACGACCTACCGTGTGGAGGACATTTTGGTGAAAATAAAACAGAAATGAAAGTGCTTCAATCAGGATTTTATTGGCCGACGCTCTTCAAAGACACACACCTCTATTGCAAGGCTTGTGATCGATGCCAAAGGCGGGCAATATATCTAGACGCAACGAGATACCACAAAAGCCAATACTGGAAGTAGAATTATTCGATGTATGGGGAATAGATTTTATGGGACTATTCCCTTCATCTCAAGGAAATCTCTACATCCTAGTAGCAGTGGATTATGTGTTAAAATGGGTTAAAGCAATAGCCACGCCCCACAATGACGCCAAGACAGTACACAAATTTCTCAAGAAGAACATATTCACAAGATTTGGAGTACCGAGAGACATCATTAGCAACGAAGGTAAGCACTTTGACAATAAGCTCAATGCCGCGACACTAAAGAAAATGGGTGTCACTCATAAAATGGCTATGGCATATCATCCACAAACAAATGGCCAAGCTGAACTTGCAAACAGGGAACTGAAACAAATCCTCGAAAAGGTAGTACATACTTCTAGAAAGTATTGGTCTCATCGGCTTGACGATGCTTTGTGGGCATATAAAACAGCTTACAAAACGCCATTGGGGACATCATCCTATAGATTAGTATTTGGAAAAGCTTGTCATTTACTCGTGGAAATTGAGCACAAAACTTATTGGGCAGTAAAGAATCTAAACATGGAATGGGAAAAAGCTAGACAAAAACCACAATTGGACCTGAATAAACTAGATGAATTCAGGACAGAAGCTTATGATAATGCCAAGATTTATAATGAGAAAACGAAACGCTGACATGACAGTAAACTGCTGCCGCGATAGTTCCTACCAAGGCAGCAGGTCCTCCTCTTTAACTCCAGACTCAAGTTATTCCCTGGGAAACTCAAATCCAGATGGTCAGGTCCTTTCGAAGTTGTTAAGGTTAATCCCCATGGAGCAGTCACAATCAAGTCACAAAAAGAAGGTGTTGAATTCAAAGTGAATGGCCAACGATTGAAGCATTACTCTGAACATCAAGAAACGAAAACGATGGCAACCATCACTTTAGGCGATGCACCTACATAACATCCTCCTTTGGTTTAAGTTTAAGCATTTAATTATTAGTTTTAGTTTTATTTTCGTTTTTACTATTTCTTTTTCTTGTGTTTTAGACAGAATAGAGAATCATAGAAGAAATCTCCGAGTAGATCTGCGAAGACTGATCGAACACCGTATCTCTCATTTTAATTGTTGTTTGCCTTATATTTTGAGCATTGAGGATAATGCTCGGTTTGAGTTTGGGGGAGATTGCAGGTGCAGAAGTACTACCGAGGCTACCAACTACCGCGGTATTACCATGAAAAGGAGTGATTTTTTTCTGAATTGTTTTTACAATATTCTCCTTTCTTGAATTTCTGTTTGTAATCGTGCACTGCCCTACATTAGCTTTGCTTTAGTTTACTCCTTTAAGGCTATAGAAATCTTTCTCCTTACCATGGCCAAGTTCTGTTTTGAAGGGATAACCATAGGATACTCATGGAATAAAACTTAGAAGCTTGCTTTAGGGTTAAAAAGAAAATAAACACTTTTTGGACTTATTTGATTTAGGAATTCTTTTAATAAACGTAGGTGATAAAGACTTAGAACCTTTTGGAAAAATAACTAGAGGTGCCTATCACTGGCTCTAGTTTTGCTCTCCTTCGTGCTAAAGGTGCCCGAAACTGGCTCTAGTATGCTAAATAGGTGGTTAATAAGAAAAAATAAACAAAAGAAGAAAATAGAAAACGCATATCTTGAGGTACCCGAAATTGGATCAAGACTTGATGTTTTAAGGAGATAGCTTTAGTCCAAGATTCTATTTGTTTTGAACACAGAGTTTATCTAAGAAATCCTTGAATCAGCCTTGTCCATAAAACGCACACACTCACCTAGCCTTATAGCTTGTTTCTTAGTAAAAGTCCTTGGGTAAACTAATGGCTAAAATGGAGAGATAGACATGACCATGGTGGGGAGAATAGATAGAAAAGTAAGACCAAAGGGAGTAAGGTTCGGCAATTTGATGTTTTGTATTGCTTGAGGACAAGCAATAGTTCAAGTTTGGGATATTTGATGAGTGCCTAAAAGGCAGTTATTTACTACCCTTCTCATGGTACTTTATGCATCTATTATACACCAACTTGAAATGAAATATGGACTCTTTGCGCAAATATTGGATATTCCGTTATTATTACTTACAAAGTCAATATTTATAGAGAATGTAGATATTATTATATATTCTGTACATGTAAGAATATCTAGGGCAGAAGCGGCAGTAAAGCAATATTGAGGCCGAGGCAAAAGACAAGGCCGCGGCAAAACCAGTGTGGCAGCACCAACAATGGAGGCACAATGAAAGATAAAAATATAGAGAATATTCTGGAAGATGCAGTGCACCAATTGGACCAGGCTAGCGCGCTAAAAGCCCAAGCGGGAAAATCCTTCTAGAAGGCGGCAAACTTGGAAATATCAGATCCCTTGAAGAAGACTTGTTCCTTACTCTAAGTTGAAGTCTATTTAGGAAAGGTTTGCCCTAGGCTAAGACTATATATACCCTAGCCGACCACATAGTTTAGGAGAGCCGATTTCAGAGAAACCCTTCTCCCTAAGAATTTTACTTATACGATAATATGTTCTAAATTTCTTAGGGATAGGTGAAGGTTGTCGATAATAGTGAGAGGAGATTGATTCTTGTTTCTTTGTTCTTATGCAATAATAATATCAAAGTTTGCTTATCCTATTTCCATTCTTTATTCTTGCATTCAAGCTCGAGAGAGAAGTTTGTAAGTAATCTATTTATCTAGCATCGAGAGGTGTAGATTCACGAAAGGGATAAGTACGATGTTGTAAACACTAACTCGGCCTAGAGATAGGTTAAGAGTTTCAATAGATAAAAGAAGTGTTGGATTGGTTAGTGATTATCGTTGATTTAAGCCGAGAGGTATCGTCAAGGATCAGTCATCAACAGCACTATGACTTAGAGATAAGCGGAGTCACTTACGGACACTTTGCTGAACTTTGATGCCTCTGCCCAAGAGCAAGAGATTGCCGCGGCAGAGAACACTAATACTGTCGAGGCCGTATCTGTAGTACTATCGATGCAGTGTTATGTGATTGCATTAGATAAGAAGTAGATCAATTGAATCCACTAATTGACACAACTGGATCATACCTTCTTTCTCTATATCGTTCTCAACCTTTGATTTTATGTTTTGTTATTTAATTATTTAGTTAGTTAAACAAATCAACATATTTGTGTTTTTACTTTCTTTTCAGGAGCAGGGGAACTAGGGGAGACATATTAAGTATACCAATCCCTATGGAGACGATACACGATATACTTATCATTTTATTACTTGGCGATGTGTACACTTGAACTCAATTGCGCTTTTATTACATGCATCACTTACTCTTGAACTATAGAAAGTTTTCACACTATTCCATAGACCCCAAAACAGAACCGAACCAATGCGATTCGTAGGTTTATTTTGTAATCCTCCCTTGATTTCTTGAAAATAGATGTTGATTTTGTAAAATTGATGAGTAGGTTTTGTAGAGAATGAAAAGATGAGTAAAATAAAATAAATCTTGTTAAAAATGATGAAGAAATCAGCAAGTTATGAAAGAAATTTGGGGAAGAAGATGGAGAGAAAATAGAGAGAAAATATGGGAGAAAAGATGAGAAAATAAGTAGTTAAGAGAGAAAATGAATTATCATCTTTTAATAAAATAAATAAAAATCATTTTGGTGGATAAATCATTAAATAAAAAATTGGGTTTATGGCCCTCTAAGGATTCAAAGTATAGCTTGCTTTCTAATTTAGTCACTAAAATTTCAATTTTTGAAAATCACGCATTAAATCCCATAAATCTTTCCAAAATTTACAATGTAGTCACTAGTATTAAATTAAACTTAATTAAAAATCAAATTAAAGTTTAAATAACATCCCTCTAATTATAAAACATCATTTTAATATTTCTAAATCATTTCACAAAATTACTATTTGTCCGATTAAAATATTATCATTTTACTTTTTCCCGGAATAACGAACCGAAGAACCCGATTCGACTCGAATCGAATTCCCCTAACTAATAACTAAACTTCTAACCCTAAAAATGAGATGTTACAAGTTGAAACCCCATGAGAGGAACTATCCTACACATGATCTTGAGCTTGCAACAGTTATCTTTGCTTTAAAGATATGAAGGCATTATCTCTATGGGGAGAAATGCTACATCTACACTGACCACAAGAGTTTGAAGTATCTGCTTACCCAGAAGAGTTGAATCTAAGACAGCGTCGATGGATAGAGTTGTTAAAAGACTATTATTGTGTCATAGAGTATCACCTAGTAAGGCGAACATTGTCACCGATGCTTTGAGTAGGAAGTCCATGTCAGACTTGAGAGCCTTGTTTGATTGATTGAGGATGACCGATGATGGTGGTTTGTTGGCTGAGTTGCGCGTAGAGCCCACGCTTGTTCAAGAGATAAAGAGAGCACAAGTGTTAGATGAGGAGTTGGTAGCTTAGTTAGAAGCTGTTCAGAGAGGTTAGTCGTCAGATTTTGAAGTACGAGATGATGGTTTCTTGTACTTTTAGGGTCGGTTGTGTGTTCCTGCCTTGGAGGATCTGAGGGATCTTATCTTGAGGGAAGCCTACCGTAGTTCATTCTCTATTCATCCGGGTAGTAACAAGATGTATCAGGATCTTCGTCCTTTCTTTTGGTGGTTGTGCATGAAGAGAGATGTGTCAGAGTTTGTGACAAAGTGTTTGGCATGTCAGCAAGGGAAGAGGGAACATCATGTTCTTTCAAGTTTGCTTCAGCCTATCCTGATTCCACAGTAGAAGTGAGATCGCGTGACCATGTACTTTGTCACCGGGTTACCGATGACGTTGAGGAAGCATGATGCTATATGGGTCATAGTTAACCGGTTGACCAAGTCAGCTCACTTCTTACCGGTAAGGATGGACTTTAGTTTGGAAAAGTTGGCTCTATTGTACATCTAGGAGATCATGAGGTTGCATGGTGTACCTTCATCGATCTTATCGGATAGGGATCCAAGGTTCACAGCGAGGTTGTAGAGGTCTATCCATAAGGATCTAGACATCAAGTTGTACTTTAGTACAACTTTTCATCCTCAGACCGACGGACAGTCTGAGAGAGTTATCCAGATCTTGAAGGATATGCTTCAGTGTTGTACAGTAGACTTTGCTCGTAGTTGGGAGGAGCAGTTACCGTTGGTAGAGTTTGCTTACAATAACAATTATCAGTCAAGCATCAAGATGGCTCCTTTTAAGGCCTTGTACGGGCGCAGGTGTAGGACACCTTTGTATTGGACAGAGCTCAACGAGAGGAAGATTGTTGGTTCAGAAGCAGCTTTTGACAGACAGAAAGCTTATGCAGATAAGAAGTGTAAGCACATCGAGTATGAGCTTCGTGAGAAAGTGTTTCTCAAGGTATCTCCATGGAAAGGTATCATCCGGTTTGGTCTCAAGGGAAAGTTGAGCCCAAGGTATATCGGGACGTATGAGGTACTTTAGAGGGTTGGACCGGTAGCTTATCGGCTAGCTTTGCCTCCGGAGTTGGCACGTATACACAATGTGTTTCATGTGTCTATATTGAGATGTTACCATTCCGATCCCTCACATGTGGTTCAGCTTGAGGAAATCGAAGTCAATATGGATTTGATTTACGAGGAAAGGCCCATCGGGATCGTGGACAGAGGAGTTAGAGAGCTTCGAAACATGTTCATACCCTTGGTAAAGGTTTTGTGGAGGAACCATGGAATCGAAGACGCCACATGGGAGGCGGAAAAGGACATGAGAGCTCAGTATCCTCATCTCTTTCTGACAGGTAAATTTTGAGGACGAAATTTTCTTTAAGGAGGAGAGAGTTTTACCGATTCGGATTTTCCGTATCCGAGTATCGGGTTAACTCGTAGTGTTGGGCTTTGGTTTTGGGCCCTGGGTTTGTATAGTTTGGGCCTTGTTAGGCTATAGGCTTGTTGGGCTTTGAGTGATGTTGGGTTTTAGGAGCTTTGAGTTGGGGGTATTCTTGTAAATGCCTAAATGGATGAAAGTTGGGTTTTGGGGGGATGGTTTTTCTGCAGGAAACAAGGGGTGAAGTCACCATCTTTTCCCATGTTCTTCATCTCTCCCTCACCCAAAATCCTTAAGAGGAAAGGGTTTAACTTTTAGAGTTTGAGTTAGAATCTCGGTTGGTGAGTTGAGAGGTTATTACAGGGAATCAGGAGATCTATCCAAAGCGGTAAGTAAGGTGTTAGTTGGTGAGGAAGAAGGTTTTTGACTAGGGGTTTGGAGGAAAACGGGAATGAGTTTTTATGGGCTTAAGTCTAATTTCTTATGACTTTTTTGTTCTGGGAACCTTCTCAAGTGGGGTCTAATGCAGGGTTTAACATCTCTTTGTAGAGAGAGAGGTTGAAGAACCTTCCACAATTCTTGGGAAGAAGAAAGCTTGAAGGAGGAAAGGGTGACGTTTTTGTTGTTGTTGTAGCCCAAGGTTGGTACTCCCAACTCTTCTTTTCTTTATGCATATCATGGTAATTGCATACATGTAGTCCTTGTGCTTGGAATGCTTGGTTTTGAGCTATGAAACCTTTAATGGTGGAAATTGTGCTAATGTGTTTAAGGCCTGGAAATTTATGTTAAAACATCCTAAATACTCCTAGAAATGAGTAGGAAGACTTTAGAACCGAATAGATTAAGTTTGGAGCTGAAAATGTAGAATTTCTAAGTGCAGACCTGCATTTCGTGTAGGAGCTATCGATACTCGGGCTATCGATATCGATACCCATGAGTGTATTTTCGCTTGTCATTTAGGGGTATCGAATTTTGGTTCAATACCGAGGCTTCTAGTAACTTTTTGTATCGATACCTGTATCGAAACAATCCCTTATCTTTTGTTGACTTTTGAGGTGGTCAAAGAGTATCGATACTGTTATCGATACCCTTATGTTTCGATACCCTCTTTGGGTGGGAATCGATGCTGGGTGTTTCGATACCCTACCTAAGGGTTTCGATACCCCTGTGTATTTTGGCCAAGTTGGATAGAGTTTTGGGGCTCGGTGATTCTAAAAAATAATTACTTTAATCTAAAAGCTACGAAACAAATTATCGAACTAAGATTTATAATCATAACCCCAAAAGACTTAAGTATGACAAGCTTTAATATATTTTGTTGTGATAAGATCCTAGGTGGATCGTTTGTGTGGTTTGAGTAATTGTATGTTGGAATCTAGATATCCATAAGTGTTGCAACACGTTGAAGGCCATCAGATGTAACATGTTGGGTGATGATTGGAGACTTTTATTCCGAGTGTTGGGCGGCCTCACTCGAAGATATTCGATGTAACATTCCGAGTATGGGGTTGGTTGGGCGGCCTCTACCCCTTTCCGAATGTTGGGTGGTCTCCACTCCTTTCCGAACATTGGTCGGCCTCGTTCGAAGATGTTCGATGTAACATTCTGGGCATAGGATTTGAGAACGACCTCAATCCTGAGTGTAGGATCCCGATGTTGTGTGGACGCGGGCCTCACTCTTGTGTGTTGACTTGTGTGATTGTATATGTTGTGCACGATAGTATACATTCATTTATTCCATGAGATAGGCAAGCATGCTAGACCATCATATCATTCACGAGAATTATATGTCATGCTTTACTGCTTTTGATATGCATGATGTTGGCCAAGTTTGGCGTATCCATTGAGCTTGTGTGGCTCAGCGTTTGAAATGTGTTTTCGTACGTAAGTTAGGTGAAGCGGACCGTAGAGCACCATCGAGCTTTGGATTTCAACATCGACCGAGTTGTCAGAGTACACTTATTAGATGTAGTGGGCATAGTATTATGTTGAACCCTATATGTATTTATAACTCTATTTATTAAATTTGGGTTGAATGTTTTATCGAGTCTGTAATAATTTTGGAGCTCCGAATTACTTTAAACTATTTTGGGCTTGTTTTAATTTAAGTGGATTTTATAGAAATCGGTTTCGGACTCTATGTGATTTTATTATTGGACTTTTAAAGAAAATTTTGAAATACGAGTTGGGTGTTAAAATGAAAATGTTTGGTTTGAGTTTGGGGTATAGAACCACTACTGAGGCAATCTACTGCCGCGGCCTTGCCATGAAAAGAAGTTTTTAGTGATAAATTTTTTTCTTTTATGTCCACCACTTTACTTGAAATTGTTGCCATACTCTTGCACTGCCCATCATCAGTATTGTCTTAGTTTATTCTTGAGGGCAATAGAAATCTTTTTCCTTACCATAGTTAGATTCTATTTTGAAGGCTTAATTCTAGGATACTTAAGGAGAAAAACTTAGAAGCTTACTATAAGGTTGAACTTTAAAACACTTTTGGGACTTGTTTGGCTATAGGAATTATTTTAATGAACTTAAGTGATAAAGACATAGATCTTTGAAAAGGTGACTAGAGGTGCCTATAACCGGCTCTAGGAAATACTCTTCTTTATGCTAGAGGTGCCCAAAATTGGCTCTAGTATGCTTTTAAAAGAATAGCAAATAAGGAAATAAGATGTAGAAAACACAATACTTGAGGTGCCCGAAATTGACTCAAGGAGTTGTTGTCTTAAGAAGAGTACCCTAAATACAAGTCCATTTGTCTTGAACTTAAAGTTTATCTAAGAAAGCCTTTAATCAAACTTGTCCATAAAAACACACACATACACTAACCTTATAGTTTGTCTTCTAGGAACACCCTTAGGTAACTGAAAGGTTAAGTCTAAAGAATAGACGTAGTTATGGTGGAGAGAATAGATGGAAACATAAGACCAAAAGAGAATAGAGTTTGACAAATTTCTATTATTTACTATTCTTTTCATAAACAATATATACTCATTACCCACTAATTTGAACTGATACATATACTTCTGGTTCAATAATTGATATTTTGCTGCCATGGCATATAAAGATGATATTTGTGAGAAAAGAAGGCTTTATGGCATGTTTTTGTGTAGTTGCATGAATTACCTACCGAGGAAGCAACAATGTCGAAGGTAGAACCAATGCCGAGGCAGTAGCATTGCCGAAGGTAGAAGCAATGTCGCAGCAGTAGAAGTTCTAGTACTGATGATGGGCGATTGAAAGAGAAAAATGAGCTAAGAATGCCTAGACTTGAAGCGTTTGGATTGGAGCTGATTAGCACATGAAAAGATCAAGTCAAAGGCCACGCAGGAATAGTCTTCTAGATAGAATTAAACTTGGAAATATTATATTTTTATTACTTGTTTCCTACTCCAAGTTATATTCTACTTAGAAAAAGTTACCCTAGGTCTAGACTATTAATACATGAGTCGTCCAATGTATAGAAGGAGTCCGAATTAGAGAGAAAGCTTTACCCTAAGAATTGTGTTCTTCATTACAATATGTTCTAAGCTTTCTTAGGTTTAGGTGAAGGTTGTTGAATATTAGTGTGAGAAGATTGTATTTTGTTTCTTTGTTTCTTTGTTTCAATACAATAAGAATATCAAAGTTTTCTTATCCTATTGCGATTCTTTGTTCTTGCATTCAAAATCGAGAGAGGAGCTTGTAAGTAATTCATTTATGTAATATCGAGAGAGTTAGATTTACGAAAGAAGTAAGTGCGGTGTTGTAGACACTAACTCGACCTAAAGATAGGTTAAGAGTTCAACGGCTAAAAGAAGTATGGGATTGGTTGGTGATTATAATTGATTCACGTCGAGAGGTATCATTCAAGGACTGGTCATCAATAGTATTTCGACTTAGAGATAGCGAAATCATTCAAGGACACTTTTCCGAACTTTGGTAATTCTGCCCAAGAGTAAGAGATTGTCGCGGCAGAGAACATTGTGCTACCGAGACAGTATCTACAGTACTACCGAGGCAATGCAGTGCCATTGTATTAAACAAGAACAAATCAATCGAATCCACTATATGACACAACTGGATCCTACCCATTCTCTCTATTCGTTCTCAACCTTTTATTTAAGCTTTTGTTCCTTAATTATCCAACAATTCTTTTTACTTGTGATTTTATTTTATTAACTTCAGGAGCAAGGAAGTACAAGGAGGCATATTAAGTACACTAGTCTCTGTGGAGAACGATATTCGATAAATATTTATCATTATATTAATTGACGTGTACACTTGCACTTAAGCACGCTTTTATTACACGCGTCAATAATTGCCCATGAAAAGTGTAGAAAGTGATAGTGAGTTGAGAACTTATCACACCCCAAACTCAAACTATTGCTTGTCCTCAAGCAATACAAACCATCAATTTGTCAAACTCTATTATTCTTTGGTCTTACTTTTCCATCTATTCTCCCCACCATAACTATGTCTATTCTTTAGACTTAACCTTTCGGTTACCTAAGGGTGTACCTAGAAGACAAACTATAAGGTTAGTGTGTGTGTGTGGTTTGTGGACAAGTTTGATTAAAAGTCTTTTTAGATAAACTTTAAGTTCAAAACAAATAGACTAAGATTTAGTGTTTTCTCCTTCTTATCTCCTTATTTCTTTTGCTATACTTTTAAGCATACTAGAGCCAGTTTCGGGCACCTCTAGCATGAAGAAGAGTATTTCCTAGAGCCGGTTATAGGCACCTCTAGTCAGCTTTCTAGAAAAATCTAAGTCTTTATCACCTATGTTTATTAAAATAATTCCTATAGCCAAACAAGTCCCAAAAGTGTTTTGAAGTTCAACCTTATAGTAAGCTTCTAAATTTTTCTCCTTAAGTAACCTAGAATTAAGCCTTCAAAACAGAACCTAACTATGGTAAGGAGAAAGATTTCTATTGCCTTAAAGAATAAACTAAGACAATATTGATGATGGGCATTGCAAGAGTATGGGCAACAATTTTAAGTAAAGTGGTAGATATAAAACAAAAAATTTTATCACTAAAGACTTCCTTTTCATGGCAGGGTTACGGCAGTAGATTGCCTCGGTAGTGGCTTTACACCCCCAAACTCAAACCAAGCATTGTCCTTAATGCTTAATTTAGGGGCAGACAGTTGGTAAAAAAGAAAAAAAATATATGAGCAATAAATATCAGGAACTTTTTAAACTGGTGGTCCTGTTTTTACTTTTTCAACCTTTGTGGGAAAGGTGGTGGTGGTCTCATCTTTTTTAGGGTCTCATTGGTTCAGAATTTAATACCTAGAATCATTGTGTTTCTTACTGTCTCGACAGCTTGTTCAGGTGGTGTCGAGCCTTCTGCTGGCGTAGTGTTCTTATGATCAATTTGTTCAGCATCCAAGTTCTCTTTGTTTGATTCCTCATTTGTTGGTGGTGGAACTTTGGTTGCTGGCTTTCCCATTGTCTCTTTAAATTGTAGGTCACTTCTTGTGGTGATTGCTTTGCATTGTTCATGGCCCATTCCCTTAGCAACTTCAGTATTGCTAGGTAGTCCCCTTTGTGGTCTAGTATTCTGTCTTTGAGCAAATTGACCAACTTGGTTTTCCAGTGATTTAATAACAACTTCCTGGTTTTGTAGCCTCATCTTAGTTCTATTCATGAAGTCGTCAGTTCTCTTCATGAAACTACTGTTCTCAGTCATATATGATTATGTTTTCATTATGAAGGTATCTAGAGTATTTTCTAATGAATTCATAGGTTGTTGTTGATTCATCTGCTGCTGCGAAAGTGACTGCTGAACATGCTGCTACGGCAGTGTATGCTGATATCCTGAGGCTTGGTTAGTGGGGTTCAAGGCATTATTAGGATTGCTCCATGAAAAATTTAGGTGGCTTTTCCATGCCGGATTGTATGTGTTGGACATCATATTATTTTTCCGTTGTATTTTCCCACATAGAAACGAGATTCCTCATCTTGCATATTGATGTGTGTAAAAGTTGCGCAATTAGAGTACAAGTGTACACGTCAAGTAATAAAGTGATAAGTATTTCATCAAGTTATCGTCTCCTCAGGGATTGGAGTACTTAATATACTTCCTTCAGTCTTATTGCTTCTGTAAAATAAAAGTAAAAACACAAATAAGTTGAATATTGATTGAACTAAATAAACTAACTAAATAAATCGAAATTGAATATGAGAGAAAGATAGGGTAAGATCCAGTTGTGTTGTATCGTGGATTCGATAGATCTGCTTTTCTCCAATGCAATTGCACTGCATTGCCTCGACAGTATTGCAGCTACTGTCTCGTCAACGATAATGTTTTCTGCCACAGCAATCTCTTGCTCTTGGGCAAATTTACCAAAGTTTCGCAAAGTTTCCTTGATAGATTTCGCTTATCTCTAAGTTAAAATACTGTTGATGACCAGTCCGTGATGTTAACTCTCGGCGTGAATCAATTATAATCACCAACCAATCTCACACTTCTCTTAGCCGATGAAACTCTTAACCTATCTCTAGGCCGAGTTAGTAACCTCCAATCAAGTTAAATACCGTACTTATCCCTTTCGTGAATCTAACTCTCTCGATATTAGATAAATGGATTACTCACAAACTTCTCTCTCAAGCTTGAATGTGAGAACAAGGAATGACAAAGAATAAGGAAACTTCTATATTTTATTGCATTAGGAACATGAAACAAAGTACAATCTCGTCTCAAAAATACTCAACAACCTTCACCAAACCCTAAGAGAACTTTAGAACATGATGGGAAGAATTGTCCCTAAGGTGAAAGTTCTCTCGGTATAGGTGTGTTGGACGAATCTCATGTCCCTAACCCCTAGGACGGTTATGCCTTATATAGGCTTGGCCTAGGGCAAACCATTCCTAATTAGAGTACAACTTGGAGTAGGAAACAAGTTATGTAAATAGGGTAAATATTTCAAAGTTTGATCTTCTAGAAGGTTTCATCCCGCGTGGCCTTGTTCTTGGGCTTTTCTTGTGTTGTTCAACTCCGATTCTTGGGCTTCTTGTTCAACAACCTTCTCCTCATTTTTCTCCTTTAATCGCTAGCCATATCACTTTTTTCTCTTCTTCTACCTCGGCATCAGGTCCTTCCTCAACCTCATTCTGCTACCTCGGCAATATCTATTCCTACACAGATAAGAAAATGCAGTAAAGTATGTCTTTTCTATAAATATTGTTTTCAATGGCACAATCCCTAAATATATCATATTAAGCACATGCATTGATTCAAGTAGGTTTAGATTTGATGATGTAACATCCCGTTTTGGGGGTTATTAGTTTAGGCTTAGTTAGGGGAATTCGATTTGGGTCGAATCGGGTTCTCCGGTTCATTAATTCCGGGAAAAATAAAATAAGGATATTTTTAATTAAGAAAAATAATAATTTGGAAGGTGGTTTGAAATATTAAAAATATGTTTCAAAATTAAAAGAAAATAATTTGGATTTTATAATGATTTTTAATTATACTTAATTATGCATAAATGACCAATTTGTAATTTTGGGAAAATTTGGGGGACTTAATTTGGATTTTCGGAAATTATGTTATTTTAGTGACTAAATTGAAAACCAAGCTAAACTTAGAATCCTTAGAGGGCCATAAACTCATTTCTAATTTTTAATAATGATTTATTCACCAAAAAGTGTTTTTAATGACTTTAATTGGATTTTTAATCATTTTTCTCAAAAACCACTTTTCTCTCATTTTCTCTCATCTTTTTCTCTCATTTTCTCTCCACTTTCTCTTCATCTTTTCTCTTCAATTCCTTGCTGATTTTTGCATCTTTTTCAACAAAGATTACATCACTTGCATCATCTTTCCATCCTTTACAAAACCTAAGCATCAATTTCATCAAATCTACATCAAATTGCAAGGAATCAAGAAGGGGAAAATTATATATTTTTGGTGAATAGATCTTGAAGGTAATTTTCTGGATTTTTAATCTTTTCTAAGGTTCTTTATTGAAATTCCCAAGTATTAGCTTGCTAATCTTTGAATAAAAACTTGATTCTATGTTTTTAATATTAGATCTAGTGATTTCGTGATGTTTTTGTGAAATCTTTTTGGATCTCATTTAATGCTGGAAATTAGATGAATTCAATCATGTTTTTATGTTGATTTAATGATTAATTGAGTCTTCTTTTGATAGCACATTAATTTAATCCCAGAATAATGCAATCGGTGTAGTTTTAAGGTGCTTTTCGATTGTTTAATGGGCTGTTTTAGATGCTTAAATGTTGCTGGAGGTATAAGGATGGTTTGGATGTGTTTTTGGATCATAATTGAAGTGGATTAGATGTTAGATTCGTTAGGTTTTGGGCTGATGTTGTTCGGATGCGTTTCGGCTTAGTTTTCGGTCTTTTCGGCTAAGTTTTTGGTAGTTTAATGGTGATCGAATATGGCTGTTGGTTTGAGCATGTTATGATGTGAGAATACTCTGTTTTTAATGTTGTAGAAGAGGTACAAGAAGAAGCTTGATTGCTGGTGCGTTGGTGCGATCATCGGATAGCGGCGAAAGCTCGTTTCCCTTGTTGGTGAGTGGTTACGGATTTAAAAGCGAATCGTGTTTGGTACGTACTATTTTGGGGGGCTATAGAAGAGCGTGAAAACCTTCCATAGTTCAAGAGTAAGTAAAGTAATTGTTTTGATGAACCGATATGAGTTTCGGCTATTTTTTACAAAGGTATTTTATTGGTAATGTAATGGAATTTATGGAAATGCATGAGCATGTTTTGAAATGGTGCATACATGAGAATTACTTGCTGAAATGCATAGCTTATTTAGCATCCATGATTAGGAAAAATTATAAGAAATAATTTGGGATACAATATGGTTATTTGCCTTATATATGATGGTGCCTTTGGGCATGGCTTTTGGTTCATTTGTTGAACATATTATGCATGCATTATGAGCAGCAAGTTATATGATTTGGAATACAATATGGTTATTGCCTTATACATGATGGTGCCTTTGGGCATGGCTTTTGGTTCATTTATTGAACATTTTATGCATGCATTATGAGCAGCAAGTTATCATGCACATTTGATTATGATATTGGCTTAGTGACACTAACTTTAGATTCGAATACGAATGACATGTCATTAGGATTGTCTTAAATGCACTATAATCAAAACTGAGAATACAGAATATTACCTACACGTAACAAGGGTGACTTTGTGTCCAACCGTGCGTGGTAGAGCCGCCTACACGTAACAAGGGTGACTATGTGTCCGATCGTGCGTGGTAGTGCTAATGGTGACTTCGTATCATGTCAATGGTGACTTCGTGTCATGTCAATGGTGACTTCGTGTCATGACGAGACAATGGTCTCATGGTTCCGTGTATTCGGTGAACTCAAGGTTCACATTAAGTGGTCACTAGAAAGCCAATATACATACATGAAATTGAGAAGAGGTTTGAGCATCATTTATAAATTGTTTTGACAAGGTTATGTGAACTCAAGGATGCATATGATTTAATGAATTTGGGCATGTAATATTGGCATGCATGATTTGACAAAGTATTGCAAATTATGGTTTCAACATGGTTTTAAATAGATGCATTGATGATCTTTTGTGGAGCTACCTCACTAAGCATGTTTGCTTAAGCTCTTTTCATCCTTGCAGAAAAATAAAGGCACTTTGGGCATCGTTCGAGGCAAGGAAACCAAGGGGAAATTCACTTTAAATTTGGAATGTTTTTGACAAATAAATTGGTCAAGGAAATGTGTAACGCAATCTATGAGAGGAGTGAGCATTTAGACTTTGTTTCATGTTGTAATAAGACCATTATTATTTGGTTGTTAACGGTTGAATTTTTGTTATGTTTGAATTGTTGAAGCATGAACTAGCATGTTGTTATGTAACATCCTATTTTTGGGGTTATTCGTTTAGGCTTAGTTAGGAGAATTCGATTCGGGTTGAATCGGGTTCTCCGGTTCATTATTCCGGGGAAAAATAAATAAGAATATTTTTAATTAAGAAAAAATAATAATTTTGGAATATGGTTTAAAATATTGAAAATATGTTTCAAATTAAAAGAAAATAATTTGGATTTTATAATGATTTTTAATTATGCATAAATGACCAATTTGTAATTTTTGGAAATATTGGAGGACCAATTTGGTGATTTTCGACAATTAATGTATTTTAGTGACTAAATTGAAAAGCAAGCTAAACTTAGAATCCTTAGAGGGCCATAAACCCATTTCTAATTTTTAATGATGATTTATTCACCAAAAAGGTATTTTTAATTACTTTAATTTGGTTTTTAATCATTTTCTCTCAAAACCACTTTTTCTCATATTTTCTCTCATCTTTTTCTCTCATTTCAAATCTACATCAAATTGCAAGGAATCAAGAAGGGGAAAATCTCATTTTTTGGTGAATAGATCTTGAAGGTAATTTTCTGGATTTTTATTCTTTTCTAAGGTTCTTTATTGAAATTCCCAAGTATTAGCTTGCTAATCTTTGAATAAACACTTGATTCTATGTTTTTAATGTTAGATCTAATGTTTTTGTGATAGTTTTGTGAAATCTTTTTGGATCTCATTTAATGCTGGAAATTAGATGAATTCAATCATGTTTTTATGTTGATTTAATGATTAATTGAGTCTTGATTTGATATCACATTAATTTAATCCCGGAATAATGCAATCGGTGTAGTTTTAAGATGCTTTTCGGTTGTTTTATGGGCTGTTTTAGATGCTTAAATGTTACTGGAGATATAAGGATGGTTTGGATGTGTTTTTGGATCATAATGCATGCATTATGAGCAGCAAGTTATCATGCACATTTGTTTATGATATTGGCTTAGTGACACTAACTTTAGATTCGAATACGAATGACATGTCATTAGGATTGTCTTAAGTGCACTATAATCAAAACTGAGAATACAAAATATTGCCTACACGTAACAAGGGTGACTTTGTGTCCAACCGTGCGTGGTAGAGCCGCCTACACGTAACAAGGGTGACTATGTGTCCGATCGTGCGTGGTAGTGCTAATGGTGACTTCGTGTCATATCAATGGTGACTTCGTGTCATGTCAATGGTGACTTCGTGTCATGACGAGACAATGGTCTCATGGATCCGTGTATTCGGTGAACTCAAGGTTCACATTAAAGTGGTCACTAGAAAGCCAATATACATACATGAATTTGAGAAGAAGATTGAGCATCATTTATAAATTGTTTTGATAAGGTTATGTGAACTCAAGGATGCATTTGGTTTAAAGAACATGAGCATGAGATGTTAGCATGCATGATTTAATTATGTATTGCAAATTATGTTTTCTACATGGTTTTAAATAGATGTATTGATGATTTGTGTAGAGTTTCCTCACTAAGCATGTTTGCTTAAGCTCTCTTTTCATCTATGCAGAGAAATAAAGGCACTTGGAGCTTCGTTCGGGGCAAGGAAACCAAGGGGAAGAATCACATAGAATTTGGTATGTTTTTGGCAAATAAATTGGGCAAGACAATGTGTAACACAACCTAAGTGAGGAGTGTATTCTTAGGCTTTGAATCATGTTGTAATAAGACCATTAATGTTGATTGCTATTGTTGAACTTTGGGAATTGTTTGAATTGTTGAAGCATGTACTATCATGATTGCTATGTTGTTAATCTCTTCTTAAGGAGCATGCTTGTAGCTTGAATGATGTCCATGATGTAGTTGATTATGTGCCATATGTTGCTAAACATGTTTAGGAATGATGCATTTAGTGGTTCTAATTAATGGTTGCGTATTGAGTAGTTGGTGTGCACTTAGTGTTATGAAACTTTTGGTTCCAGACCTAAAGTTTCGAAACCTTTGGGTGAAGGTTTCGAAACCATTGTCAAATAGTTTTGAAACCTTCTCAAGGTTTCGAAACCTTGCGGGCAGATTCAATTCTGGATAGCTACTGGACGCGATAAGTTTCGAAACTTTCTAGGAAAGTTTCGAAACCTCTGGAAAGGTTTTGAAACCTTTGATCACCAAGAATTGAAAGTTGCTAGAAATTATACTTTAGTCCCAGATAACTTCCTTTGTTCGATTAAGGTACTTACAGATGTTATTTTGAGCTGAAATTTTGCATGCATGCATAAAGTTGATTTAATTTCAAGATAGTTAACTTGAATTGGATGAAGTCCTTGTATTTTGTAAGATTTACATTTTTGGTCCCTAAATTAGAATAACATACAATTGATGATGATAGAATGATCTGTTTAAGTTGAAATTTGCTATGAGGAACTCTTGTATTTTTAATTGAACATTGATGGAAAGAATTTCTACTTTACTAATTGAATTTAAAAGTTTTACATTTTAGTCCTTAATCTATGTTAGTGTTTAATCGGATGTTTGTTTTTAATTAATGTGGTACCAACAATGCTTTGAATGAGACCTTGACACATAGGAATAAGATTGCGCATCTAGGCAAGATAAAATGAAAAAAAAAGTAACAATTTTAGGGTTGTTTATCGAATCGAACCTTCGTGGGTTTGGTTTGATATTTCCCGTGTAACCCGTTAGTGTCGGTTTCGTCTAGGCCGGGCTAAGGGGGTTACATTTGGTGGTAATAGAGCCAGGTTGAATAAAATGTGTTGTTGGTTTGTTGAGTGTGTAGTTGGTTTGTCAAGTATGTATTGGTTTGCCATGTTTTGCATTGGTATGTTAGGATGTTAGATTGAATGTGACATGCTTTGTTGTGGGTATACGTATAGATTGTCAGTACATCTAGAACGAATTTGAGTAAAAGAGATGGTCGGTTACACATTGCGAATGCCAACATATTTTCAGATGCTCTCAGTTTTCCATTGGATCTTGCCCGAATGTAAGTTTGTTTTATTTGAACATTATGTTTTGAACTGCATGTTTAAAGTTTTTTTTGAATATGTTTCTGAGACGTAAGTCACTAGATACTGTTGGTATGAACTTTCATGGTCAAGATTAAAGATGAAACGACTGCTAGGGAAGAGTAAATTCTTCCTCCTCTGTAAGTGTGCCTTCGGTTAGGCTGAAAGGTTAGTTTGTGGTGTTGCACTGTTCTTTTGGGTGTGTTTTGGACTGCTGAAGCTGGTACAACAATTGCTAATCTAACTAAGGAGTGGTTAACAAGTTGGTAGTTGAAGTTGTTGGAATTGAGGATGTTATTTGTGAGTGTGAACAATAATCATGCATAGAATAAGAGCACATATATGTATATATCTATAGATAATGTAGGACATGCATGCATTCTTGAGCATGATATTAGAAATTGCATTTACATGCACATACATTTGCATAGGCATTTATGAGGGCATACAGGAAATCATGCATACATTTGTTCACACTTGCGAGTAGCTCCTTGAGGGTGTAAGTGGAGTGTGGTTTGTTCTTTTAAGGTGAAGGTGTGGGAAAAAAAAAAGAAGTTGAAAGAACTTTCTTGTGGTGTTAAGCTGAATGTGTAGTGGGCAAGTTATCCTTTTGGTTAAGGAATGGTCTTGGATGAACAATGAGTGGTTAGTCTCGGAGTTGTGAATGTTTGAAACCAAGGTAAGTACACTGTGTTATGGTTAGTTTGAGTTGGTCATTACTAAAGGAAGGGCTGAGTTTTGCGGATTCTTTCTAGTTAAGATCTAGAGGTTGTAACAAGGTTACAGCATGTCTTGTAGAGTAAGGTGGGTTGGTGTTTTTCTGAGTGATGTGAAACTATTTTGTGGAAATTACATGGAATTCTTTGTAGTATGGTTAGGGTGTAGTTAGATCGGAGGTTGTGACCAATCTGGTATGGTCAGGATGAAAGTAAAATATGAGATACATATTGGTATGAGAGTTGTGAAATCGAGGGTTTGAATCATAGATTGTTGTGACCTTGAGAGGTTTGGTTGTACTATAAAGGAGGAAAGTGTACACGTTGTGTTTACAGGATGTTAAGTTGGATATACTTTGGATAAAGTTAGTCATTGATGATGTCTGAAGTGGTGTAATGTGGATCGCTGGACAATTTATGGTTTGTATCGATTGTTCAGTCTTATGGGTTTGTTTTTATCGAAAAGTGTCTTGAGGTTTTTGTGCTCGGTGGGTTCGTATTTGTGGATGTTTCATCATTATGATTACCGCTTTGGCAAGGTTATAAAATAAGAGATGTTGGAGCTAGTGGAAGGAATGGTTCTACATGTTTGGAATTTTGTTGTGGTATAGTTAATGTAGGAGTTGGTTTGTCGATGAGTTGATAATGGAAAAAAAAGGGTTTTGGGTTAAGTGTCAAGGCACTTAATGATGTGTAGATTTTAAATTTTGAACCTTGGTGGAGTTGGTTATGGTGGTTAAACCTTAAGTTGGAGATATTACCGTTATAATGAGTATAATGTTGAGGTTGACACAAATTTGGTAAGTTTCTTGTATGATATGTTTTGTAGAATATTAGCAACTGGGGATGACTTGGCTTACATAAGCATGCTTGCAATGAGAGTTTGTTATGTGGGGTAATCCAGGGTTGTTGTGGACTTACGAGGGAAGATGTTCGGTTAACCTATAGGGAGACTTAGTTAAATGGTGGATCCATGAGCGAAATTCAAACTTGGTGAAGTTGATCGGGGACAAGTCGTGGTAAAGTGTTTGTTCAAGGTCTAGTGAAGGATATGTTCTGGGCAAGGTTTAGTTTTGTGTTGAGAATCTTTTTGTGTTATGTTAAATGTATGGTTGTTACGGAAAGTTTCAAGATGGGATGGTATCTTGAGCAAGGCTTATGGTAATCTTTTTCTATGAGTTTGGTGGTAAGTGTTGTGGTAGGAGTTGGGGAAAAACATATGTTTCGACTAAACTGGTTTGGATTATGTTTGAATCATATGCAAATGTTTATCATGCTGATAAGGTAAGTGAGTATCAATTTTCTTTAGGTTATTATTAGTAGTAAAGGTACAAAGGATGAAGTTGGAAAGAATCATCATAAGTTTGGTAGTAAGTTCTATGGATGGTATGGAGTTTTCTTATAAGGGTTGTTGGATTAATCGTTTGTTTGAGTACGGTTTTCTTGGGTTACTAAGTCCCTTTGGAAAGGTGTGTGAATGGTGTATCTATAATATGTTAAGATTTGAAAGTTTTTAAGACCGACATAGGTTGCCGTTTGGATGTTGGGGTTTATCATTCATAAGTAAATGGATGATATGTTGTGACGTTGTGACATGGTTAATATGACTCATAATGAAGTTGTTGTTGGTGGTGGAGCTTGCTTAAGACAATGTTGACAGTTTTGTGCAAAGTTAGTCTGAAGTTTGTTGTGTGGAGTGAAGGTTGGTGAAAGGCTTAGTTGGTTACCTGGTATGTGGGAGGATGTCAAAATTAAGGTTGGTTCGATGATGGTGATATGGAAACTGTTGCGATTGTCAAGAGTCGGTTATCAACCTTATGGGGTTTTCTTTTGAATTATGTTTTCTATAGAGGTTGAGATGGTGTGGTAGGTTGTGCATTGTTGCTTTGGTGTGAGGAAGAAATTTGTTGGTTGTCCAAAGAGGGTAAGTGTGGGTTGTCTGTTGTATACCATCCGGGAAAGGTAAGGTGATGGCTGAATCTTTGAGCCGTAAGACGGCGGTTGAGTTGAGAGTGATGTTTGCTATGTTGAGTATTTCAAAGGAAGGTGGTGGAGTGATGGAGTTGTAAGTAAAACCTATCTTGGTTGTGATGATAAGATGAAATAGTTAGAGGATGAGACGTTGGTATCTTTTGTGGAGGTTATGGCTAAGGGTAGACCGACCGAGTATCATTTTGATGATGATGAGGTGTTGTGTTTTAGAGGTCGGATTGTGGTGGCGGATAATCTGGAGTTGGGGCAAGTTATCTTGGTAGAAGCTCATACTAGTCCGTTTGCTATGTATCCGGGTAATGTGAAGATGTATAGAGATCTCAAAAGTGTGTACTTTTGGGTTGGTTTAAAGAGAGATGTGACGGAGTTTGTTTCTCGTTGTATGGTGTGTCAACGGGTGAAAGCTGAACATCAGTTCCCTGCAGGTTTGTTACAACCGGTTCAAGTTCCGGAATGGAAATGGGAGAGAATCACCATGGATTTTGTGACGGGGTTACCTTTAACACCATCCAAAGAGGATTCCATATGGGTGGTTGTTGATAGGTTTACGAAGTGTGCACATTTTCTTACCGTGCATACGACGTACTCCATGGATAAGTTGACGGATTTGTATGTTTCTGAGGTGGTAAGGTTGCATGGTGTGCCTAAGTCGATCATATCGGATAGAGATCCGAGGTTTACATCCAAGTTTTGGAGGAGTTTGCAGACAGCTTTGGGTACGAGTCTTAGTTTTAGTACGACTTATCATCCACAGACGAATGGACAGTCTGAGCGTGTTATTCAGACTTTGGAAGATATGTTGAGGGGTTGTGTCATCGAGTTTCAAGGTTCTTGGGAGAAACAGTTGTCTTTAGTGGAGTTTGTATATAACAGTAGCTCCAAGCGAGTATACGGATGGCACCGTTTGAGGCTTTATACGAGCATAGGTGTTGTACACCTTTGTGTTGGAAAGAAGTTGGGCAAAAGCATGTTTCTTTGCCTCAAGTTTTAAAGATACAGATTGGAAGGTTAAGTTGATATGTGCTAAACTTAAGGAAGCTTCGGATAGGAAGAAGTCCTATGCTGATTTAAAGCGTAGAGAGATAGAGTATACTGTTGGGGACAAAGTGTTTCTTAAGGTTTCTCCGTGGAAAAAGGTGATGAGGTTTGGACGTAAGAGTAAGTTGGGTCATCATTTTATTGGGCCATATGAGGTGTTAAAGCCAATTGGTTGTTATTCGGTTGAGGTTGCTGGTGGAGTTGAGTAAGATGCATTATGTGTTTCAATGTATCGATGCTTCATGAGTATCGTTCAGATCCTTTTCATGTTGTTCTAGTTGAGGAGTTTGAGTTAAGGGAGGATATGAGTTATGAGGAAGAACCGGTGAGGATTTTGGATGTGGATACTAAGGTTCTTCGAGGGAAGACCATAGATTTGGTTAAAGTGCTTTGGAAACACCGAGGTGTTGAAGAAGCAACTTGGGAGACAAGGAAAAGCATGGAGGAGCAGTTTCCTCACTTGTTCACTTCAAGTAAATTTCGAGGACGAAATTTTCTTAAGAGGGGGAGAGTTGTAACATCCCGTTTTGGGGGTTATTAGTTTAGGCTTAGTTAGGAGAATTCGATTCGGGTTGAATCGGGTTCTCCGGTTCATTATTCCGGGGAAAAATAAATAAGAATATTTTTAATTAAGAAAAAATAATAATTTTGGAATATGGTTTAAAATATTGAAAATATGTTTCAAATTAAAAGAAAATAATTTAGATTTTATAATGATTTTTAATTATGCTTAATTATGCATAAATGACCAATTTGTAATTTTTGGAAAAATTGGAGGACCAATTTGGTGATTTTCGGCAATTAATATATTTTAGTGACTAAATTGAAAAGCAAGCTAAACTTAGAATCCTTAGAGGGCCATAAACCCATTTCTAATTTTTAATGATGATTTATTCACCAAAAAGGTATTTTTAATTACTTTAATTTGGTTTTTAATCATTTTCTCTCAAAACCACTTTTTCTCATATTTTCTCTCATCTTTTTCTCTCATTTCAAATCTACATCAAATTGCAAGGAATCAAGAAGGGGAAAATCTCATTTTTTGGTGAATAGATCTTGAAGGTAATTTTCTGGATTTTTATTCTTTTCTAAGGTTCTTTATTGAAATTTCCAAGTATTAGCTTGCTAATCTTTGAATAAACACTTGATTCTATGTTTTTAGTGTTAGATCTAATGTTTTTGTGATGTTTTTGTGAAATCTTTTTGGATCTCATTTAATGCTAGAAATTAGATGAATTCAATCATGTTTTTATGTTGATTTAATGATTAATTGAGTCTTGATTTGATATCACATTAATTTAATCCCGGAATAATACAATCGGTGTAGTTTTAAGGTGCTTTTCGGTTGTTTTATGGGCTGTTTTAGATGCTTAAATGTTGCTGGAGATATAAGGATGGTTTGGATGTGTTTTTGGATCATAATTGAAGTGAATTAGATGTTAGATTCGTTAGGTTTTGGGCTGATGTTGTTCGGATGCGTTTCGGCTTAGTTTTTGGTATTTTCGGCTAAGTTTTTGGTAGTTTAATGGTGATCGGATATGGTTGTTGGTTTGAGCATGTTATGATGTGAGAATGCTCTGTTTTTAATGTTGTAGAAGAGGTACAAGAAGAAGCTTGATTGTTGGTGTGTTGGTGCGATCATCGGATAGCGGCAAAAGCTCGTTTCGCTTGTTAGTGAGTGATTACGGATTTAAAGCGAACCGCGTTTGGTACGGTTCTGTTTTGGGGACTATAGAAGAGTGTGAAAACCTTCCATAGTTCAAGAGTAAGTAAAGTAAATGTTTTTGACAAACCGATATGAGTTTCGGCTACATTTGATAAAGGCATTATGTTGGTAATGCAATGAGATTTATGAAAATACATGAGCATGATTTGAAATGGTGCATACATGAGAAATACTTGCTGAAATGCATAGCTTATTTAGCATCCATGATTATGGAAAATTATGAGAAATGATTTGAAATATAATATGGTTATTTGCCTTTTATATGATGGTGCCTTTGGGCATGGATTTTATTTCATTTGTTGACATATTATGCATGCATTATGAGCAGCAAGTTATATGATTTGAAATACAATATGGTTAATTGCCTTATACATGATGGTGCCTTTGGGCATGGCTTTTGGTTCATTTGTTGAACATATTATGCATGCATTATGAGCAGCAAGTTATCATGCACAATTGTTTATGATATTGGCTTAGTGACACTAACTTTAGATTCGAATACGAATGACATGTCATTAGGATTGTCTTAAGTGCACTATAATCAAAACTGAGAATACAAAATATTGCCTACACGTAACAAGGGTGACTTTGTGTCCAACCGTGCGTGGTAGAGCCGCCTACACGTAACAAGGGTGACTATATGTACGATCGTGCGTGGTAGTGCTAATGGTACTTAGTGTCATGTCAATGGTGACTTCGTGTCATGTCAATGGTGACTTCGTGTCATGACGAGACAATGGTCTCATGGATCCGTGTATTCGATGAACTCAAGGTTCACATTAAAGTGGTCACTAGAAAGCCAATATACATACATGAAATTGAGAAGAAGATTGAGCATCATTTATAAATTGTTTTGATAAGGTTATGTGAACTCAAGGATGCATTTGGTTTAAAGAACATGAGCATGAGATGTTAGCATGCATGATTTAATTATGTATTGCAAATTATGTTTTCTACATGGTTTTAAATAGATGTATTGATGATTTGTGTAGAGTTTCCTCACTAAGCATGTTTTCTTAAGCTCTCTTTTCATCTATGCAGAGAAATAAAGGCACATGGAGCTTCGTTCGGGGCAAGGAAACTAAGGGGAATAATCACATAAAATTTGGTATGTTTTTGGCAAATAAATTGGGCAAGACAATGTGTAACACAACCTAAGTGAGGAGTGTATTCTTAGGCTTTGAATCATGTTGTAATAAGACCATTAATGTTGATTGCTATTGTTGAACTTTGGGAATTGTTTGAATTGTTGAAGCATGTACTATCATGATTGCTATGTTGTTAATGTCTTCTTAAGGAGCATGCATGTAGCTTGAATGATGTCCATGATGTAGTTGATTATGTGCCATATGTTGCTAAACATGTTTAGGAATGATGCATTTAGTGGTTCTAATTAATGGTTGCGTATTGAGTAGTTGGTGTGTACTTAGTGTTATGAAACTTTTGGTTCCAAACCTAAAGTTTCGAAACCTTTGGGTGAAGGTTCCGAAACCATTGTCAAATAGTTTCGAAACCTTCTCAAGGTTTCGAAACCTTGCGGGCAGATTCAATTCTTGATAGCTACTGGACGCGATAAGTTTCGAAACTATTTAGGAAAGTTTCGAAACCTTTTTCAAAAAAAAGTTTCGAAGCCTCTGGAAAGGTTTCGAAACCTTTGATCACCAAGAATTGAAAGTTGCTAGAAATTATACTTTAGTCCCAGATATCTTCCTTTGTTCGATTAAGGTACTTACAGATGTTATTTTGAGCTGAAATTTTGCATGCATGCATAAAGTTGATTTAATTTCAAGATAGTTAACTTGAATTGGATGAAGTCCTTGTATTTTGTAAGATTTACATTTTGATCCCTAAATTAGAATAACATGCAATTGATGATGATAGAATGATCTGTTTAAGTTGAAATTTGCTATGAGGAACTCTTGTATGTTTAATTGAACATTGATGGAAAGAATTTCTACTTTACTAATTGAATTTAAAAGTTTTACATTTTAGTCCTTAATCTATGTTAGTGTTTAATCGGATGTTTATTTTTAATTAATGTGGTACCAACAATGCTTTGAATGAGACCTTGACACATAGGAATAAGATTGCGCATCTAGGCAAGATAAAATGAAAAAAAAGTAACAGTTTTTGGGTTGTTTATCGAATCGAACCTTCGCGGGTTTGGTTTGATTTTCCCCGTGTAACCCGTTAGTGCCGGTTTCGTCTAGGCCGGGCTAAGGGGGTTACATGTTATGTTGCTATTCATTCTTATTAAGCATGCCTATAGGACTCCTTGTGATATTTTCTGGTGTTTTGAGGTGTGGTTATGTTGATGGTGATGCCTAGGAATGTTGCATATAGCATTGGGTTATTAGTGTTTATGTTTGGATTGGTTTAGTTGAGCTTATATGTCTCACTCAGTCCAGAATACAGGGGGTATCGAAACACCCTATGGTAGTATCGATACCCCTATGCCTATTGGAATACCTGTATCGAACCAGGGTTCGGTACCAAATGCTACTGGACATGTCTATTCCGAAACACCCTATGGGTTGTTTCGAAACAGGTGACCATAGTTCAAACCATGAGTTCACTGGGCACATGTGTTCCGAAACACCCCAAGGGCTATTTCGAAACACCTGGCCTAGAAAGGGCAATTCGAGAGTTTTAAATGCATGAAACGTAGGATTTAAATTAGTAAGTGAATACAATGGATTTACGAGTAATTTAGGAGATGTTGTGACACCATGATTCATGTTTTAACCCGAACACACATCGAATGTTATAAGAAGGATAAAATACCTAGTATTACATATTTTGTAATTAAACCCATGAATGCTAGAACGTAAAATTGATAAACTAGGATACCTCGTTTGATTTGAATTGAATGGTGAATGTTTTAAGCTTGCTTAATTGATAACCGGTGGATTGCTTGTGGATATGGTGATGCATATTGGTTTGTTAAATTTTGGTCCCTAATCATATATGCGTTAATTGATCGACTTATAATGATTGAACTGCGTCCGTCTCTGTCTTTCTTAAGTTAATTACACATAGGAGAATAATCGTGCATCTAGGTAAGATAAAATAAAAAAAATGTTATGATTTTCAGGGTTGTTTTATCGGATTGGACCCTCACGGGTTTGGTTCGATATTCCCCGTGTGACCCATTAGTGTTGGTTCCGTCTAAGCCGGGCTAAGGGGGTTATAGATGATAAGTGCACATGAAAAGTATAGAAAGTGATAGTAAGTTGAGCACTTATCACACCCCTAAACTCGAACTATTGTTTCTCCTCAAGCAATGCAAACCATCAATTTGTCAAACTCTATTCTCTCTTGGTCTTATGTTTCCATCTATTCTCCCCACCATAATTATGTCTATTCTTTAGACTTAACCTTTTGGTTTCCTAAGGGTGTACTTAGAAGACAAACTATAAGGCTAGTGTGTGTATGTGCGTTTTTGTAGACAAGTTTCAATAAAGGCCTTCTTAGATAAAATCTAAGTTCAAGATAAGTAGACTTGGATTTAGTGTACTCTTCTTATAACAACAATTCCTTGAGCCAATTTCGTGCACCTCAAGTATTGTGTTTTCTATTTCTTAAATCCTTATTTCTTTTGCTATTTACGCATACTAGAGCCAATTTCGAGCACCTCTAGCATGAAGAAGAGTTTTTCTCCTAGAGCTGGTCATAGGGACCTCTAGTCACTTTTCCAAAATCTAAGTCTTTATCACCTAAAATCATTAAAAGAATTCCTATAGCCAAACAAGTTTCAAAAGTGTTTTTAAAGTTTAACCTTATAGTAAACTTCTAAGGAGTATCCTAGAATTAAGCCTTCAAAACAGATCTTATCTATGGTAAGGAGAAAGAATTTTATAGCCTTTAATAATAAACTAAGACAAAACTGATGAAGAGCAGTGCAAAAGTATGACAACAGTTTCAAGTACAGTGGTGGACATAAAACAAAAAAAAATTATCACTAAAAACTTCTTTTTCATGGCAAGATCGCGGCAGTAGATTGCCTTGATCGTAGCTCTACACCCCCAAACTCAAACCAAACATTGTCCCCAATGCTTAATTTAGGGGCAGACAGTAGGTAAATATAAGCAGGTAATTATAATGGCATCAGAATTTATGAGCGCTCCAAAAGGGTTACTGTGGATTTGCTAAGTGATTGCATCTTTGATCCTTGTCTCTTATCCTAAGATAGAAGATAAAGAAAGAAAATTACTAAAAATAGTCTAAATTAAAACTAATCCTAGTATAATAAATAAAGTAGAAGGGAAGAGATTATGTTACTAGTGGACTACATGTAAATGCATCTCCCAAATTGCTTATCTCTTGCTGGACTGGATTTTTCTATAGGTACTGGCCAGTCCCCTCTATATTTTCTGCCTCCACTTTGGCCTTAATTCTCTTGCCAAATAATTTGCTGAGCGTGCTGCCTAGGCAGGATATTTTGGTATTTGTATTTGTTGTCTGAAGGTCTTTGCACTCTTCTGGACCATCAAAATTTTCCAAATTGAAGAATGAATTGAGTTTAACCTGTTGGTCATTGACCTTAATAGTTAACTCTTCATTTTCCACATCAATTAAGGTTCGTCCAGTAGCAAGGAAAAGTTTCCTAGGATGATCAATGCATTATCATCGGCTTCACAGTCAAGGATAAGGAAGTCGGCAGGAAAAATAAACTTGTCAACCCTTACCAATATGTCCTTAATCTTTCCTTCATGATGCACATAGGATCTATCGGCAAGTTGGAGCAGCACTGTTGTAGACTTTGCCCTTCATATTCCAAGCGTTTGAAAAACTGATTTGGACATGAGATTGATGCTTGCTCCTAGGTCGCATAGTGCCTTTCCTTCATAGTTGTTACCAATCGCACAAGGTATGGTAAAGCATCCAGGATCCTTCAGTTTGGGTGGCATGCGATTATGTATTATTGCCATACATCCTTCAGTTGCTGTCACTGTCTCAAACTCACCTAGATTCTTTCTCTTAGACACAATGTCCTTTAAGAAATTAGCATAGTTGGGCATTTGTTCAATTGCCTCAACAAATGGCAAGTTGATGTGGACTTGCTTTAGGATATCAAGGAACTTCTTAAACTGGTGATCCTGTTTCTGTTTTTTCAACCTTTGTGGGAAATGTGGTAGTGGTCTCATCTCTTCCAGGGTCTCACTAGTTTGGAATTTAACACCTGGAATCACTGTTTGTCTCGCTGTCTCGGCAGGAAGTGCAGATGCTACCAATCTCTCTATTGGGGCATTGTCCTCGTGTTCAGTCTGTTCAGCATTCAAGTCCTCTTTGTCTGTATCCTCCTATATTATTGGTGGAATTTTGGTTGCTGACTTGCCCATTGTTTCCTTAAGTTGTAGGTCACTTCTTGTTGTGATTGCTTTCTATTGTTCGTGGCCCATTCTCTTAGCAACATTAGTATTTCTAGGTAGTCCCCCCTGTGGTCTAGTATTTTGTCTTTGAGAAAACTGATCAACTTGGGTTTCCAATGATTTTATAGCAGCTTCCTGGTTTTGCAGCCTTATCTCTGTTCTGTTCATGAAGTCAGCAGTCCTCTTCATGAAACTGCTGTTCTCATCTATATATGATTCAGCTTTCATAATAAAGGCCTTGAGAGTATTCTCCAATGAGTTCATAGGTTGTTGTTGTTGATTCCTTCTGTTGCTGCAGTAGTGAATTTTGGTAACTTGAGGTCTGGTTTGTGGGGTTCAAGGCATTGTTAGGATTGCTCCATGAAAAGTTTAGGTGCTTTTTCTATGTCAGATTGTATGTATTTGACATCATGTTGTTGTTCCGGTTGTAGTTGCCCATATAAAAGCTAGTTTCCTCGTCTTGCATATACTCAGAAGAATTGATTGTTTTTATCTCATGAGTATTTTACTATACTTGCATGTTTTGAACCATCTTGGTTCAAGATGCCAACTATGCTGCCACTGAATTGTTGGTTTCTAGTTCATTCATTGTGGCTTGGTGTCTTAATCCTCCTCTCCTAGAAGTAGGAAATTGGAAATTATTCCTTGCGAGTTTGTTCAGAATTTCTATAGCTTCTTCCGGAGCTTTGTCAAGGAGTGTGCCATTTGCCGAGGCATCCAACATCATCCTTGTCGGGGCATTGGTGGCATTATAGAACATGGTTACTTGCATCCAAAGTGGAAATCCATGCAATGGACATCAGTTCAGTAACTCTCTGTAGCGTTCTCAAGCTTCGTACATAGGTTTGTCATCAGCCTGTCTAAAAGAAGTTATTTCATTACGGATTCGATCATATAAATTTGTAGGGTTAAATCGCGTAATGAATTCTCGACAGAGTTCAGTCCAAGATCCAATTGATCCTGCCGGAATGCTATTCAACCTGGTTTTGACCCTATCCCTCAGTGAATAGGGGAAGAGTTTTAATCTCAAAATATCTTCATGGACTCCTTGAATTTTGAAAAAGTTGCATACTTCCATGAAGGATTAGAGATGTTGCCTGGCATCTTCTATTGCATCCCCACTAAATTGTCCAATAGTATTTAGCATATTGAACATCACAGGTTTAAGTTCAAAGTGGGTTGCCTCAATCTCTGGTGTGACCACTCCAGGGCTCAATCCATTCAAATCTTCCACCAAAAAGTCTCTAACAGTTAGCTGTCGCGGCAGTGGTTGCGGTAATGGGTGTTGTTGAAGGCCTTCATTGCCTGCTGGTATGTTCTGATTCCCTTGATTCACTTCCATGGCTCATTGGATCTGTCTTCTTAAACTTTGGTAAGTTCTTTCAATTTCTCGGTCTATCTCCTATAGTGGATTGCTAGGGTTGACCCTTGTCATACACCAAAGACCAAATCAAATAATAAGAAAAAACTAAAACTAAAAGCAAGAAAATAAAGACAATAAAATTTAGTTGTCAATCCCCGGCAACGGCGCCAAAAACTTGATGCGTGTAAAAAGTACGCAATTAGAGTGCAAGTGTACACGTCAAGTAATAAAGTGATAAGTATTTTATCGAGTTATCATCTTCTCAGTGATTGGTGTACTTAATATGCTTCCTTCAGTCTTTTTGCTTCTATAAAATAAAAGTAAAAACACAAATAAGTTGGATATTAATTAAACTAAATAAACTAACTAAATAAAGCAAAATTAAATATGAGAGAAAGATAAGGTAAGATCCAGTTGTGTTGTATCGTGGATTCGATTGATCTGCTTCTGTCCAATGTAATTGCATTGTACTACCTCGACAGTACTGCAGCTACTGTCTCGGCAGCGACAATGTTTTCTGCCGCGGCAATCTCTTGCTCTTGGGCAGATTTACCAAGTTCGGCAAAGTATCCTTGAATGATTCCGCTTATCTCTAATTCGAAATAATGTTGATAACCAATCCTTGATGATTTCTCTCGGCGTTAATCAATTATAATCACCAACCAATTCAACACTTCTCTTAGCCGCTGAAACTCTTAACCTATCTCTAGGCCGAGTTAGTATCCTCCAATCAAGTTGAATACCGTACTTATCCCTTTTTTGAATCTAATTCTCTCGATATTAGATAAATGGATTACTCACAAACTTCTCTCTCGAGCTTGAATGTGAGAACAAGAAATGGCAAAGAATAAGTAAACTTCGATATTTTATTGCATTAGGAACAAGAAACAAAGTACAATATCCTCTCACAAATACTCAACAACCTTCACCAAACCCTAAGAGAACTTTAGAACATGATGGGAAGAATTGTCCCAAAGGTGAAAGTTCTCTCGGTATAGGTGTAAGTTCTCTCGACATAGGTGTGTTGGCCGAATCTCAAGTCTCTAACCCCTAGGACGGCTATGCCTTATATAGGCTTGGCCTTGAGTAAACCTTTCCTAATTAGAGTACAACTTGGAGTAGGGAACAAGTTATGTACCTAGGGTAAATATTTCAAAGTTTGATCTTCTAGAAGGTTTCATCCCGCGTGGCATTGTCCTTGGGTTTTTTTTATGTTGTTCAGCTCCGATTCTTGGGCTTCTTGTTCAGCAACCTTTTCCTCATTTTTCTCCTTCAATAGCTAGCCATATCGTTTTTTTCTCCTCTGCTACCTCGGCATCAGGTCCATCCTCGGTCTCATTCTGCTGCCTTGGTAATACTTGTTCCTACACAGATAAGAAAATGCAGTAAAGTACGCCTGTTCTACAAATATTGTCTTCAATGGCACAATCCTTAAATATATCATATTAAGTACATGCATTGGTTCAAGTAGGTGTAGATTTGATGATAAGTGTCCATGAAAAGTGTAGAAAATGATAGTGAGTTGAGCACTTATCATATATACTCTAAAGAATTGATCGTTTTTACCTCGTGAGTATTTTGATGTACTTGCATGTTCTGAACCATCTTGGTTAAAGATGCCAATTGTGCTGCCCTGAATTGGTAGTTTCTAGCTCATTCATTGTGGCTTGGCATCTTACTCCTCTTCGCCTAAAAGTAGGGAATTGAAAATAGTTCCTTGCGAGTTTTTTCAGAATCTCAATAGCTTCTTCCGGAGCTTTGTCAACGAGTGTGCCATTTGTCGAGGCATCTAACATCATCCTTGTCGGGGCATTGGTAGCATTGTAGAACATGGTTACTTGTGTCCATAGTGGAAATCCATGTAGTGGACATTTGTTCAGTAACTCTCTGTAGCGGTCCCAAGCCTCGTACATAGGTTCATCATCAGCTTGTCGAAAAGAAGTAATTTCATCATAAATTCGATCATATAAGTTGGTAGGGTTAAATCACGTAATCAATTCTCGGTAGAGTTTACTCCAAGATCCTATAGATCCTGTCGGAATGCTATTTAACCAGGTCTTGGCCCTATCCCTCAATGAATAGGGGAAAAGTTTTAATCTCAAAATGTCTTCATGGACTCCTTGAATTTTGAATGAGTTACAGACTTCCATGAAGGATTTGAGATGTTGCCTGACATCTTCAGTTGCAGACCCACTAAATTTTCCAATAGTATTAAGCATATTGAATATCACTGGTTTGAGTTCAAAGTGGGTTGCTTCTATCTCTGGTGTAACAACTCTAGGGTTCAATCCATTTAGATCTTCCATCAAAAAATCTCTAACAGTTAACTGTCGCGGCAGTGGTTGTTGTGCAAGGCCTTCAATACCAGCAGGTATGTTCTGGATTCCTTGATTTACTACCATGGCTCCTTGGATCTGTCTTCTCAACCCTTGGTAGGTTATTTCAATTTTTGGATCAATCTCGTACAGTGGATTACTTGGGTTGGCCCTTTTCATACACCAAAAATAAATCAAATAAAAATAAAAAAATTTAAAATAACTAAAATAAAAGCATGAAAATAAAGAAAACAAAATTTAGTTACCAATCCCCGGCAACGGCGCCAAAAACATAATGCGTGCAAAATATGCACAATTGTAGTGCACGTATACACGTCGTCAAGTAATAAAGTGATAAGTAAATCAAGTATCGTCTTCACAGGGATTGGTATACTTAATATGCTTCCTTTGATCTTCTTACTCTATCAAGTAAAAGTAAAGACACAGGTAAATTGGATGTTGATTAAACTAAATAAAATAATTAAAGTAAACTAAATAGGATAAGATCAAATTTGAGAAAGAGGGCAGGATCCAGTTGTGTTGTATAGTGAATTTGATTGATTTATTTCTTTCCAATGCAATTGCACTACACTACCTCGGCAGTACTACAAATTACTATCTTCGGCAGCGGTAGTGTTCTCTACTGCGGCAATCCCTTGCTCTTGGGCAGATTTACCAAAGTTCGGCAAAGTGTCATTTGATGGCTTCGCTTATCCCTAAGTCGAAACACTATTGATAATCAGTCTTTGATGATACCTCCCGACACAAATCAATTATAACCAACAACCAATATCATACTTCTTTTAGCCGCTGAAACTCCAACCTATCCCTAGGCCGAGTTAGTATTCTTCAATCAAGTTGAATACTGCACTTACTCCTTTCGTGAGTCTAACTCTCCCTAGTCTAGACAAATATATTTCTTACAAACTTTTCTCCCGAGTTTGGATGCAAGAACAAAGAATGGCAAAGAGTAAGCAAACTTTGGTAGTTTATTGCATTGAAACAAGAAACAAGATACAATCTCTTCTCACTAATACTCAACAACTTTAACCTAACCCTAAAAAAACGTAGAACATGATGGGAAGAATTATTCCTAGGGTGAACACTCTCAAATTCAGCTCTCCTAATCCCTTGGACGGCTATGCCTTATATAGGCTTGGCCTAGGGCAAACATTTCCTAAATAGAGTACAACTTGGAGTAGGGAACAAGTTATGTACATAGGTTAAATATTTCCAAGTTTAATTTCTTCTAGAAGGTTTTTTCCCGCGTGGCCTTATCCTTGGGCTTTCCTCGTGTTGTTCAACTCTGATCCTTTGGGCTTCTTATCCAGCAATGTTCTCCTTATTTTTTTCCTCATTTTGCCTGCCATATTGCCATTTATCCTCTGATGCCTCGGTATCAGGTCTTACCGTGGCAATACTTGTTCCTTCACAGACATGAAAATGTAGTAAAGTATGCCTTTTCTATAAATGTTATATTTAATAGCATCATCCTAATATATTACATTAAGTATATGCATTGGCCCAAGTAGGTGTCGAATTGATGATAATTGCTCATAAAAATGTTGAAAGTGATAGTGAGTTGAGCACTTATCAATACATTAAGATAGTTTATCATGGAAATGATACATCGAATTATGATCTCTTGTAACTTAGATGACAATGATATATTGCTAGATGTCACTCATTGTTTGTAATATTAGAATTGTTCTAATATTATTACAAACGTTACAATGAACCTACAGGGTCAAACCCAATGGTTGAAAAGGAGCAAAAATATATATAAGTATAAGTAGATTATATTTAATCCTAAATTTTAAATAAAGGATATAATTAATTTAATTATATCCCTTTGAAATTCGAATTAAATATAGATTCCTAAATTTAAGAAAATTAAATAATTATTTCCTATAAACAAATTCGGAATCAAACTCTTATACCTAGGGTTACACCTATATAAAGGATCTTTGGTCTAGCAGCCACAGTAGAGAATTCCAAATTCATAAACCCTAGAATCACGAAAAATAGTTTTTCGAGATTTTGCTCTGTCAACCGGGTGAACTGAGTAGAGGCTGAGACGATATTCATGGAGGTTAAAGATTCGAATTGTCAAACGATCGTGATTATCGCAAATCCAATTGTTGTTTTTATTGTTTATCAAGGAACCCAATGTAAGTCATCGCATCTCTTCCTCCCGATTTCGGATTAAAGGTACATGGATCACTAGAAAGACCATCGTAATTTTGTTCTGTTGCGCCATGGGGTATGCCGGCGGTCCCAACAGATACGACCTCCTTACCAAATATGGTTCAACCCTAATGTTAAGTGTGAATACCATGTTGGGGTCAACGGGCATTACATCAATGATTGTAGGGCCTTTAAAAGGATGGTTCAAAACTTGATGAACACCGGAGTCATTATTTCAGTTCATCAGGAAAGATGACCTTGACTCTAGCCAATCATGAGGGGCGTTCTTTCTAGAGAGGTTGGATTTCGAGAAGTCAAGAAGTGATCCCGGGTTGCCAAGAAGTTCACGTTCATCTCATTTAGCTTGTTCATAGATGTTGGTTTGCATCTATTTCCTTGCGTTTTTAGTTTTTTTGACTTATGTTTTAATCAATCTTGTTACTTTGGCCCTAAAGTAGCGATGACCTTTTGTAAAGGGCTTTATCTTGTTTTCTTTATTTTACAATTCAATGAAGAGGTGTACTTTTATATATACCTTTTCTTACCCTATTAATGATCCCTGGATATTTAATGTTTGTTGTGTCTCTGATTTAGACACGTAAAAAGAAGAATTAATTAATTGAATATTATGATCATGATGAAGTACAATTTTGTCTTCAATCCGCTTTAGTCGGAAAACTTGAGATACAAGATTACTCCTCCTTCGATAATGTTCGATGATAAGAAAGTCCGTAAAAAAATCTACTCAAATTTGAGAATTCCAAGAGGTCAAAAGCATTAAAAAAGAAAAAAGAAAAAAAGAGAAGAAAAAGAGAAAGAGGTGAAAAATTCTAAAACCCTCAAAATAAACAAGCAATCTAAAAATTCTAAAACCCTTCTTTTTTTCTGAGGAAATTACTCAAACTTAACGTTGACGATGTCCAACTTCTTAGGACTACATTGAGAATAAAAATAATTTGGGGCAAAATTGTTTTGGGGTATAAAGGCATTCATTCAGCCTAGTGGTAAGAGTTTCCTTGAAGTCAGAGTTGACCAAGTTTAAATCCATGACAAAAATTTTGAAGAGGGGTTTCGATTAAGCCAAACCTATTTTGAGAAGATAGAACCTACTAATATTTAGGGCATGATCAATTGCAAGTTTTCACATGCAATGCAACATTTCAAATGTAACATCCCGTTTTTCGAGGAAAGACCATAGATTTGGTTAAAGTGCTTTGGAAACACCGAGGTGTGGAAGAAGCAACTTGGGAGACAAGGAAAAGCATGGAGGAGCAGTTTCCTCACTTGTTTACTTCAGGTAAATTTCGAGGACGAAATTTTCTTAAGAGGGGGAGAGTTGTAACATCCCGTTTTGGGGGTTATTAGTTTAGGCTTAGTTAGGGGAATTCGATTCGGGTCGAATCGGGTTCTCCGGTTCATTAATTCTGGAAAAAAACAATAAGGATATTTTTAATTAAGAAAAATAATAATTTGGAAGGTGGTTTAAAATATTTAAAAATATGTTTCAAAATTAAAAAAAATAATTTTTATTTTTATAATGATTTATAATTATGCTTAATTATGCATAAATGACCAATTTATAATTTTTGTAAAATTTGGAGGACTTGTTTTGTAATTTTCGGCAATTATGTGTTTTTAGTGACTAAATTGAAAAGCAAGCTAAACTTAGAATCCTTAGAGGGCCATAAACCCATTTCTAATTTTTAATGATGATTTATTCACCAAAATATATTTTTAATTACTTTAATTGGATTTTTAATCATTTTTCTCAAAAACCACTTTTTCTCTTAATTTTCTCTCATCTTTTTCTCTCATTTTCTCTCCACTTTCTCTTCATCTTTTCTCTTCAATTCCTTGCTGATTTTTGCATCTTTTTCCACAAAGATTACATCATTTGCATCATCTTTCCATCCTTTACAAAACCTAAGCATCAATTTCATCAAATCTACATCAAATTGCAAGGAATCAAGAAGGGGAAAAATACATATTTTTGGTGAATAGATCTTGAAGGTAATTTTCTGGATTTTTATTCTTTTCTAAGGTTCTTTATTAAAATTCTCAAGTATTAGCTTGCTAATCTTTGAATAAACACTTGATTCTATGTTTTTAATGTTAGATCTAATGTTTTTGTGAAGTTTTTGTGAAATCTTTTTGGATCTCATTTAGTGCTGGAAATTAGATGAATTCAGTCATGTTTTTATGTTGATCTAATGATTAATTGAGTCTTGATTTGATATCACATTAATTTAATCCCGGAATAATGTAATCGATGTAGTTTTAAGGTTCTTTTCGGTTGTTTTATGGGCTGTTTTAGATGCTTAAATGTTGCTGGAGATATAAGGATGGTTTGGATGTGTTTTTTGATCATAATTAAAGTGGATTAGATGTTAGATTCATTAGGTTTTGGGCTGATGTTGTTCGAATGCGTTTCGACTTAGTTTACGGTCTTTTCGGCTAAGTTTTCGATAGTTTAACGGTGTTTGGATATGGTTGTTGGTTTGAGCATGTTATGATGTGAGAATGCTCTATTTTTAATGTTGTAGAAGAGTTACAAGAAGAAGCTTGATTGCTGGTGCGTTGGTGCGATCATCGGATAACGGCGAAAGCTCGTTTCGCTTGTTGGTGAGTGGTTACGGATTTTAAAGCGAATCGCATTTGGTACGTTCTGTTTTGGGGGACTATGGAAGAGTGTGAAAACCTTCCATGGTTCAAGAGTAAGTAAAGTAATTGTTTTGATGAACCGATATGAGTTTCGGTTATTTTTGACAAAGGCATTATGTTGGTAATGCAATGAGATTTATGCAAATGCATGAGCATGATTTGAAATGATGCATACATGAGAATTACTTGCTGAAATGCATAGCTTATTTAGCATCCATGATTATGGAAAATTATGAGAAATGATTTGGAATACAATGTGGTTAATTACCTTATACATGATGGTGCCTTTGGGCATGGCTTTTATTTCGTTTGTTGAACATATTATGCATGCATTATGAGCAGCAAGTTATCATGCATATTTGATTATGATATTGGCTTAGTGACACTAACTTTAGATTCGAATCAAATGACATATCATTAGGATTGAGTGCACTATAAAATAAAGAGAATATTGATATTGCCTACACATAAACAAGGATGACTTTGTGTCCAACCGTGCGTGGTAGTGCCGCCTATACGTAAACAAGGGTGACTTTGTGTCCGACCGTGCGTGTAGAGCTTGCCTATATGTAGACAAGGGTGACTTTGTATCCGACCGTGCATATAGTTGACCCATACGTAAACAAGGGTGACTTTGTGTCCAACAGTGCGTAGTGGGGGATAACATGTATACAAGGGTGACTAAGTGTCCGACCGATGCATGTTGAGAAAAAGGATCCGTGTATTCGGTGAACCCAAGGTTCACATTAAGTGGTCACTAGAATGCCAATATACATACAAGAATTTGAGATTAAGATTGTACATCATTTATAAATTGTTTTGTAAAGGTTATGTGAATTCAAGGATGCATATGATTTCAAGATTATGGGCATGAGATGTTAACATGCATGATTTAATAATGTGTTTCAAATTATATTTTCTTCATGATTTAAAATGGATGCATTGATGATTAGTGTAGAGCTTCCTCACTAAGCATGTTTGCTTAAGCTCTCTTTTCATCCTTGCAGAAAAATAAAGGTACTTTGGGCATCGTTCGAGGCAAAGAAACCAAGGGGAAGTTCACTTCAAATTTGGTATGTTTTTGGCAAATAAATTGGGCAAGGCAATGTGTAACACAATCTATGAGAGGAGTGAACATTTAGGTTTTGTTTCATGTTGTAAAAAGACCATTATTGTTTGATTGTTAATTGTTGAACTTTGGATTTATTTGAATTGTTAAAGCATGACTTAGTATGTTAGTTATGTGACTATTCATTCTTTAGGAAGCATGCCTATAGGTCTCCTTGTGATCTTTTCTGATGTTTTGAGGTGTGGTTATGTTGATGGTGATGCCTAGGAATGTTGCATATAGCATCGGGTTATTAATGATTATGTTTGGATTGGTTTAGATGAGCTTATATGTCTGACTCAGTCCAGAATACAGGGGGTATCGAAACACCCTGTGGCAGTATCGATACCCCTATGCCTATTTGAGCATTTGTATCGAATCAGGGTTCGATACCAAATGCTACTAGACGTGGCTGTTCCGAAATACCTTATGGGCTGTTTCGAAACAGGTGACCATAGTTCGAACCATGAGTCCACTGGGCACCCATGTTCCGAAACACTTCAGGGCTGTTTCGAAACACCTGGCCTAGAAAGGGCAATTCGAGAGTTTTAAATGCATGAAACGTGGGATTAAAATTAGTAAGTGAAAATAATGGATCCATGAGTAGTTTAGGAGATATTGAGACACCATGATTCATGTTTTAACCCGAACACATATCGTATGATATAAGATGGATGAAATTTCTAATATTACATACTTTGCAAGTAAGCCCATAAATGTTAGAACATAAAATCGAATAACTAAGATACCTCGTTTGATCTCTCATTGTATGATGAATGTGTTAAGCTTGTTTAATTGTTATCTGATAGTTTGTTTGTGGATATGGTGGTGCAATGGGTTCTTTGCATTTTGGTTCCTAATCTTGTATGCGCTTAATTGATCTATTTATAATGATTGAACTGCGTCCGTCTCTACCTTACTTGAGTTAATACACATAGGAGATTAATCGTGCATCTAGGCAAGATAAAAAAAATATTACGGTTTTCAGGGTTGTTTATCGGATCGGATCCTCACGGGTTTGGTTCGATATTCCCCGTGTGACCCATTAGCACTGGTTCCGTCTAAGCCGGGCTAAGGGGGTTACATTTGATGGTATCAGAGCCAGGTTGAATAAAGTGTGATGTTGGTTGAATAAAATGCGTTGTTGGTTTGTCAAGTATGTACTGGTTTGCCATGTTTTGTGTTGATATGTTAGAATGATAGATTGAGTATGATATGTTTTGTTGTGTGCATACCTATGCATTGTGAGTGCATCTAGAATGAACATGAGTAAAAGAGATGGTCAGTTACACATTGCCTATGCCAACATGTTTTTAGTTGTATCTCGATTTCCCTTGGATCTTGCCCGAATGTAAGTTTATCATGTTTTGATATTATGTTTTAAAACTGCATGTTTGAAGTGTTTAGATATGCCTCCGAGACGTGAGACACGTGCTACCGCGAGCTTGATCACTGATGGTCAGGCCGAGGGAGAGGCTAATGTGAGGGAGGAACCGCTTCCACCTCCTCCACCAGTTGGCGTACCACCCGCTGGTGTGCCTCCGGTTCCAGTGGGAGGCCAGTTCGGAGACCTTGCCCCGTTCATACAGGCTATGACGGGTGCGTTTCAGGCGGCTATGGCTGGAGTACATGTACTGGCTCCCGCACCTACCGTTGTTGTTACCTCAGGGCTACCACTAAAGCGTTTGCGTAGTTTGGGAGGTGTTGAGTTCCGTGGATCTGAACCGAGTGTAGCTGAGGAGTGGTTGGCTAGTACCGAGAGGATTTTGGATCAGATGGACTATTAGGATACCCGTAGGTTGGGTTGTGTAATCTCTCTGCTTCAGGGGGATGCTTATAGATGGTGGACTACCACGAGAGCGGGTGTAGCAGTTGCTAACCTGACTTGGGAGTACTTCAGGACTGCCTTTGTGCGAAAGTTCTTGGGTCCGCAGTACGAGGATGCGCGGAAGAGGGAGTTTATGTCTCTGGTGTAGGGCACTAGGAGTGTGGCTAACTATGAGATACAGTTTATCCGGTTGAGTCACTATGCTCCTGAGTTGGTTCCTACTGAGCATAAGAGAGGTGATAGGTTTCGATATGGTTTGGATCCGGAGATCAAGACATACCTGTTGGCTGCGGAGTACACTGAGTTTGATATGCTCGTTAATCGGGCTAAGGATGTTGAGGAGTCCTTGAGAGAGGCTAGGATGTCTTCCGATGTCGGAAAGAGGCCTGTTGAGGCTAGTACCCAAGGTGGTAAGGGTAAGAGGTTTCGGGATAACCGATATAGAGCTGATCGACGCCGGGGTGATTTTGGACACGGTGGTCGTGCTCAGCAGTATGGTAGAGGTGGTGGTGATGCAGCAGTTTGTAACTTGTGTTCTCGATGCCATCCGGGAGAGTGTTGGTGGGCCACTGGTGCCTGTATGGGTTGTGGATATAAGGATCACAGGAGAAAAGATTGTCTGAGGTTTGCTGGTGAGGCTGGTAACCGAGCTGAGGTTGCCGTGGTACCTGGCAGAGGACGCGGTGGAGGTAGAGGTCCTTTTTAGAGACAGGGAGATGGCCGTAGAGTTTATACTCAGCGTGGGACCCGTAATGCTACAGATGTGGTTGCAGGTACTTTTTTTTACGGAATGTACCGTTGTTTTCTTTGATAGATTCGGGATCTACGCATTCTTATGTTTTGAGTGAGCATGCATATATGTTGGATACCCTTGTTGATGTTTTAGATGTGGGAGTTGTGGTTACTAGTTCCTTGGGTGAGACAGTGACCGTAAAAAGGTTATATAGGAGATGTCCGTTGGAGGTGCAAAGGCATGTCTTTGAGGTTGACTTGATGGAGTTGCCGTTTCATGGTTTTGATCTTATATTGGGGGTTGACTGGTTGACGGAGCATAGAGCTGTAGTGGATTTTGAAAAGAAACGGGTTACTTTGAGGTTGTTGAATGGTGATGAGGTTGTGGTTAAGAGTGAGTATACGGGATTCTTGTCTAATGTGGTTTCAGCTTTACAAGCGGAAAAGTTGATGCAACATGGTGGTGTAGCATATCTAGCTTATGTGATGAATTCGGGGATAGGAGAGGTTCGGGTGCAGGACATTCGAACGGTATGTGACTTTCCGGAAGTGTTTCCTGAGGAGTTGCTAGGATTACCTCCTGATCGTGAGGTGGAGTTTAGTATCGAGCTTTATGCTGGTACTAATCCGGTATCCATTGCTCCTTATCGCATGGCACCTAAGGAGTTAAAGGAGTTAAAGATGCAGTTGCAAGAGTTACTTGATCGTGGTTTTATACGACCGAGTGTGTCACCTTGGGGTGCACCGGTGTTGTTTATGAAGAAGAAAGATGGCACCATGAGGATGTGCATTGATTATCGGCAATTGAATAAGTTGACCGTGAAGAATAAGTATCCTTTGCCGAGGATTAATGATTTGTTTGATCAGTTTCGAGGAGCAAGTGTGTTCTCGAAGATTGACTTGAGATCGTGGTACTACCAGTTGAAAGTGAAGGAGGAGGATGTGTTGAAAACGGCTTTTCGGACGAGGTATGGTCATTATGAGTTTTTGGTGATGCCGTTTGGTTTGACAAATGCCCCTGCTGCTTTTATGGATATGATGAACTGGGTGTTTCATGAGTACTTGGATCAGTTTGTGGTGGTGTTCATAGATGATATCCTCGGGTATTCACGTACCGAGGAAGATCATGATCGGCATTTGCGGTTGGTGATGCAAGTGTTGAAAGAGAACCAGTTGTATGCTAAGTTAAGTAAGTGTGAGTTTTGGTTAAAAGAGGTGGTGTTTCTTGGTCATATGGTGTCGGAAAAGGGTATTAGTGTTGATCCAAAGAAGATAGAGGCGGTTATGGGTTGGAAGCAACCGATTTCGGTGTCGGAGGTTCGGTATTTCCTAGGTTTGACTGGGTATTATCGTAGGTTTGTTGAGGGTTTTTCGAGTATTGCTGCTCCTATGACTAAGTTGTTGCAAAAGAAGGTTCCTTTTGAGTAGAAAGAAAGTCAACAAAAGAGTTTTGAGAAGTTGAAAGAAGTGTTGACTAGTGCACCGGTGTTGGTTCAACCCGAATCCAGTAAGGATTTTTTGGTTTATAGTGATGCATCGTATGTTGGTCTTGGGTGTGTTTTGATGCAAGAGGGGAAAGTTATAGCTTATGCTTCTAGACAGTTGAGGGTACATGAAAAGAATTATCCGACACATGATTTGGAGTTGGCGGCGGTAGTTTTTGCCTTGAAGATTTGGAGACATTATTTGTATGGAGAGAAGTGTACTATATATACGGATCATAAGAGTTTGAAGTATCTCATGTCACAAAAGGATTTGAATCTTAGGCAACGAAGATGGATGGAGTTGCTTAAGGATTATGATTTATCGATTGAGTATCATCCGGGGAAAGCCAATGTGGTGGCTGATGCTTTGAGCCGTAAGGCGGCTGTTGAGTTGAGAGCGATGTTTGCTAGACTGAGTATCTCTAGGGAAGGTGGTTTAGTGGCGGAGTTGCAAGTAAAACCTATTTTGGTTGAGATGATCAAGGTGAAACAGTTGGAGGATGAGACTTTGGTACCTTTTGTGGAGGATATTGCTGAGAGTAGGCCGACCGATTATCATTTTGATGATGATAAGGTGTTGTGTTTTGGTGGTCGGATTGTGGTGCCGGATGATCAGGAGTTGAGGCAAGCTATCTTGGTGGAGGCTCATACTAGTCCGTTTGCTATGCATCCGGGTAGTGTGAAGATGTATAGAGATCTCAAAAGTGTGTACTTTTGGGTTGGTTTAAAGAGAGATGTGACGGAGTTTGTTCTTGTTGTATGGTGTATCAGCGGGTGAAAGCTGAACACCAGTTCCCTGCAGGTTTGTTGCAACCGGTTCAAGTTCCGGAATGGAAATGGGAGAGAGTTACCATGGATTTTGTGACGGGGTTACCTTTAACACCGTCCAAAAAGGATTCTATATGGGTGATTGTTGATAGGTTTACGAAGTGTGCACATTTTCTTGCCGTGCATACGACGTACTTCATGGATAAGTTGGCGGGTTTGTATGTTTCTGAGGTGGTGAGATTGCATGGTGTGCCTAAGTCGATTATATCGGATAGAGATCCACGGTTTACATCCAAGTTTTGGAGGAGTTTGCAGACAGCTTTGTGTACGAGGCTTAGCTTTAGTACGGCTTATCATCCACAGACGGATGGACATTCTGAGCGTGTTATTCAGACTTTAGAGGATATGTTGAGGTGTTGTATCATCGAGTTTCAAGGTTCTTGAGAGAAGCAATTGCCGTTGGTAGAGTTTGCTTATAATAATAGTTTTCAGACGAGTATACAGATGGCACCGCTTGAGGTGTTGTATGGGCGTAAGTGTCGTACACCTTTATGTTGGAAGGAAGTTGGACAAAAGTATGTTTCTTTGCCTCAAGTGTTGAAGGATACAGATGAGAAAGTTAAGTTGATATGTACTAAACTTAAGGAAGCTTCGGATAGGAAGAAATCCTATGCCGATTTGAGGCGTAGGGAGATAGAGTATGAGGTTGGGGATAAAGTGTTTCTTAAGGTTTCTCCATGGAAGAAGGTAATGAGGTTTGGTCGTAAGGGTAAGTTGAGTCCTCGTTTTATTGGACCATATGAGGTGTTGGAGCGTGTTGGTCCTGTTTCTTATAGGTTGAGGTTGCCGGAGGAGTTGAGTAAGATGCATGATGTTTTTCATGTATCAATGCTTCGTAGATATAGATCGGATCCTTCTCATGTTGTACCGGTTGAGGAGATCGAGTTAAGAGAGGATATGAGTTACGAGGAAGAACCGGTGAGAGTTTTGGATGTGGATACAAAGGTTCTTCGAGGGAAGACCATAGATTTGGTTAAAGTGCTTTGGAAACACCGAGGTGTGGAAGAAGCAACTTGGGAGACAAGGAAAAACATGGAGGAGCAGTTTCCTCATTTGTTTACTTCAGGTAAATTTCGAGGACGAAATTTTCTTAAGAGGGGGAGAGTTGTAACATCCCGTTTTGGGGGTTATTAGTTTAGGCTTAGTTAGGGGAATTCGATTCGGGTCGAATCGGGTTCTCCGGTTCATTAATTCTGGAAAAAATAAAATAAGGATATTTTTAATTAAGAAAAATAATAATTTGGAAGATGGTTTAAAATATTTAAAAATATGTTTCAAAATTAAAAAAAATAATTTTTATTTTTATAATGATTTATAATTATGCTTAATTATGCATAAATGACCAATTTATAATTTTTGTAAAATTTGGGGGACTTGTTTTGTAATTTTCGACAATTATGTGTTTTTAGTGACTAAATTGAAAAGCAAGCTAAACTTAGAATCCTTAGAGGGCCATAAACCCATTTCTAATTTTTAATGATGATTTATTCACCAAAATATATTTTTAATTACTTTAATTGGATTTTTAATCATTTTTCTCAAAAACCACTTTTTCTCTTAATTTTCTCTCATCTTTTTCTCTCATTTTCTCTCCACTTTCTCTTCATCTTTTCTCTATTCCTTGCTGATTTTTGCATCTTTTTCCACAAAGATTACATCATTTGCATCATCTTTCCATCCTTTACAAAACCTAAGCATCAATTTCATCAAATCTACATCAAATTGCAAGGAATCAAGAAGGGGAAAAATACATATTTTTGGTGAATAGATCTTGAAGGTAATTTTCTGGATTTTTATTCTTTTCTAAGGTTCTTTATTGAAATTCCCAAGTATTAGCTTGCTAATCTTTGAATAAACACTTGATTCTATGTTTTTAATGTTAGATCTAATGTTTTTGTGAAGTTTTTGTGAAATCTTTTTGGATCTCATTTAGTGCTGGAAATTAGATGAATTCAATCATGTTTTTATGTTGATCTAATGATTAATTGAGTCTTGATTTGATATCACATTAATTTAATCCTGGAATAATGCAATCGGTGTAGTTTTAAGGTGCTTTTCGGTTGTTTTATGGGCTGTTTTAGATGCTTAAATGTTGCTGGAGATATAAGGATGGTTTGGATGTGTTTTTGGATCATAATTGAAGTGCATTAGATGTTAGATTCATTAGGTTTTGGGCTGATTTTGTTCGGATGCGTTTCGGCTTAGTTTACGGTCTTTTCGGCTAAGTTTTCGGTAGTTTAACGGTGTTTGGATATGGCTGTTGGTTTGAGCATGTTATGATGTGAGAATGCTCTATTTTTAATGTTGTAGAAGAGGTACAAGAAGAAGCTTGATTGCTGGTGCGTTGGTGCGATCATCGGATAGCGGCGAAAGCTCGTTTCGCTTGTTGGTGAGTGGTTACGGATTTTAAAGCGAATCGCGTTTGGTACGTTCTGTTTTGGGGGACTATGGAAGAGTGTGAAAACCTTCCATGGTTCAAGAGTAAGTAAATTAATTGTTTTGATGAACCGATATGAGTTTCGGCTATTTTTGACAAAGGCATTATGTTGGTAATGCAATGAGATTTATGCAAATGCATGAGCATGATTTGAAATGATGCACACATGAGAATTACTTGCTGAAATGCATAGCTTATTTAGCATCCATGATTATGGAAAATTATGAGAAATGATTTGGAATACAATGTGGTTAATTACCTTATACATGATGGTGCCTTTGGGCATGGCTTTTATTTCGTTTGTTGAACATATTATGCATGCATTATGAGCAGCAAGTTATCATGCATATTTGATTATGATATTGGCTTAGTGACACTAACTTTAGATTCGAATCGAATGACATATCATTAGGATTGAGTGCACTATAAAATAAAGAGAATATTGATATTGCCTACACATAAACAAGGATGACTTTGTGTCCAACCGTGCGTGGTAGTGCCGCCTATACGTAAACAAGGGTGACTTTGTGTCCGACCGTGCGTGTAGAGCTTGCCTATATGTAGACAAGGGTGACTTTGTATCCGACCGTGCATATAGTTGACCCATACGTAAACAAGGGTGACTTTGTGTCCAACAGTGCGTAGTGGGGGATAACATGTATACAAGGGTGACTAAGTGTCCGACCGATGCATGTTGAGAAAAAGGATCCGTGTATTCGGTGAACCCAAGGTTCACATTAAGTGGTCACTAGAATGCCAATATACATACAAGAATTTGAGATTAAGATTGTACATCATTTATAAATTGTTTTGTAAAGGTTATGTGAATTCAAGGATGCATATGATTTCAAGATTATGGGCATGAGATGTTAACATGCATGATTTAATAATGTGTTTCAAATTATATTTTCTTCATGATTTAAAATGGATGCATTGATGATTAGTGTAGAGCTTCCTCACTAAGCATGTTTGCTTAAGCTCTCTTTTCATCCTTGCAGAAAAATAAAGGCACTTTGGGCATCGTTCGAGGCAAAGAAACCAAGGGGAAGTTCACTTCAAATTTGGTATGTTTTTGGCAAATAAATTGGGCAAGGCAATGTGTAACACAATCTATGAGAGGAGTGAGCATTTAGGTTTTGTTTCATGTTGTAAAAAGACCATTATTGTTTGATTGTTAATTGTTAAACTTTGGATTTATTTGAATTGTTGAAGCATGACTTAGTATGTTAGTTGTGTGACTATTCATTCTTTAGGAAGCATGCCTATAGGTCTCCTTGTGATCTTTTCTGATGTTTTGAGGTGTGGTTATGTTGATGGTGATGCCTAGGAATGTTGCATATAGCATCGGGTTATTAATGATTATGTTTGGATTGGTTTAGATGAGCTTATACGTCTCACTTAGTCCAGAATACAGGGGGTATCGAAACACCCTGTGGCAGTATCGATACCCCTATGCCTATTTGAGCATTTGTATCGAATCAGGGTTCGGTACCAAATGCTACTGGACGTGGCTGTTCCAAAACACCTTATGGGCTGTTTCGAAACAGGTGACCATAGTTCGAACCATGAGTCCACTGGGCACCCGTGTTCCGAAACACTTCAGGGCTATTTCGAAACACCTGGCGTAGAAAGGGCAATTCGAGAGTTTTAAATGCATGAAACGTGGGATTAAAATTAGTAAGTGAAAATAATTGACCCATTAGTAGTTTAGGAGATGTTGAGACACCATGATTCATGTTTTAACCCGAACACATATCGTATGATATAAGATGGATGAAATTCCTAATATTACATACTTTGCAAGTAAGCCCATAAATGTTAGAACATAAAATTGATTAACTAAGATAACTCATTTGATCTCTCATTGTATGATGAATGTGTTAAGCTTGTTTAATTGTTATCCGATAGTTTGTTTATGGATATGGTGGTGCAATGGGTTCTTTGCATTTTGGTTCCTAATCTTGTATGCGCTTAATTGATCTATTTATAATGATTGAACTGCGTCCGTCTCTGCCTTACTTGAGTTAATACACATAGGAGATTAATCGTGCATCTAGGCAAGATAAAAAAAATATTACGGTTTTCAGAGTTGTTTATCGGATCGGATCCTCATGGGTTTGGTTCGATATTCCCTGTGTGACCCATTAGCACTGGTTCCGTCTAAGCCGGGTTAAGGGGGTTACATCAAAAATCCGTACTAGATGTGTAGATTTTGGGGCAAGTGTTCACCCTAGCTTCAAGAGCGCTCATTGACAACAATTTCGAATTTGGCTTAAATCTAGTAGACCTCTTTTTTGACCAGTGCAGGCCTATGGTTTTCCATCAAGAAGAAGATTCGGTGAAGTTGAAAGCCCAAGTATGCAAGGGTGATCAAATTTTGAGGGCTCAATCCTGAAACATAAAAAAAATCATTCATCATTTAGTTTGGTATTTTATTAGATTTTGGATCATACAAGCATATGCATTCATTCATGCATCATTTTGGTTAGGAATCCCTAGAATTAAAGGGCATACTAACGCATGCATACATACATTATTTATTTCTACAGGTAATAAGAAGAGAAAGGAAAGAGATCTCAAACATGTAGAAAAGAAGATCCTGAAGAAGTCAAGATGTTTGAATTTATCAGTTTATCAATTCGAAGAAGTTGTGAAATGATTATTTGAATAAAAAAAATATCATACTTTGAAGTCTGGATGTATTTGAAAGTATGATGTGAAGAAGTTTCCCTCTTTGAAGATTCAAAATATTCGATGTTGTGAAGTTTTTAGGTGTTCTTTTCAAGAATCGATGTTATGAAGTTTAGAAGTTTCCTTTTTAAATATCGATGTTATGAAGTTTTGAGGTGTTCTTTTCAAGAACCGATGTTGTGAAGTTGAGAAGTTTCCTTTTTTTTAAAAAAAAAGAACGATTATTGTGAAGTTTTGAGGTGTTCTTTCTAAGAACCGATATTATGAAGTTGCAAAGTTTCCATGTTAAGGACTGATGTTACGAAGCATCAAGGTGTCATTTTTGGAGACCAATATTATTAAGTTTTGAGGTGTCCTTTTGAAGGACTGATGTTATGAAGTTTTAAGGTATCTTTTTAAAGACCGATGTTATGAAGTTTTGAAGTGTTCTTTTGAAGAATCAAAATTACGAAATTAGGTTTTCTTCCGTTTAATAAATGAAAAGTCCTATTTGATGTTATGAAGTTAGGTTTTCTTCTGTTGAAGAAGTGAAATATCCTACTTGAAAGTTTTGATGTATTCGAGGTTATTAGGTCTTAAGGTGTCCATGAAAGGTTTCCAAATTTGCTCGAAATCTCAAAAGGGGAATTCAAAGATTGCTTCTAAAAATTTTGTTTTGATGCATGCAGGTGGTCCAGACGAAATACCATCCGCGGCGGAGCTAACCAGGAATCAGGTGTTCAAGGAAAAGAAGGGCTATCAGAATTGTAAAAAAAGGGTTTTTAGATCAGACTCTCCAAATAGGAAAGTCGTATAAAATTAGTGCTTATTGTCTTTGCTTCATCATTGTTTTACAACGATAAGCATAGAGGGGAAGCAGTAATCACTAATTTTATCCGGGGTCTAAACCAGGTTATATTTTTATTCCAATTGAATAATGGCCTTTAATTATTATAAAAATTCAAAAATATTAAATATATGTACCCTTTTTATAAAGTCTTTTGGTTAACCCATGTACATATATATTATTTTGTTTCCTTAGGGAAAAGATCAAAATCCAAAAAATGTATATATTATTATAATTACTTTATTATTTATATCTTATTTTATATAAAAAAATTAAGAATGCAATTTTTGTCTTTTTATGTACATACTTTCGGTTTCTTTTTGTTATTTATTATTAATATTTTGTTTTCATTTATTATTATTATTTAGTATTTATAAAATAAATATTAATTAAACAAATCTATATAAATAAACAACTCAATCTATTAAATAAAAGCCCATTTAAATAATTACAGTCCATATATAATTATACAATCCAATAATAATAAAATTAAAACCCAAACAAATACAAGCCTAGAAATAATTATACAACCCACTTCCCTTTAATTTTTAATCCCACACGTCTAGCCCAAGTCTTATAACCGAAAACCCTAACTCCACCCTTTTGTCTTTGCGCAGCCGCCCCAGAACTGTTGGGTCAGATCTTGATCCAACAGCCACGATTACAAGAGAGAAGCTTTCAGATATGGTCACGCTCTACACGCGTCAACCGTTGGAGTCCTCCACGCGCGCGTGGAAATGACGCGCGACTCTTTGGATAAAAGATTTGGCCGTTCGTCTCCCGGTCGAAGCTCGTTTGCCATTTGACCGCCTACGTCGTCGGACATCATCCGACGTTTTCCGACAATAGACCCCTCGCGTTTTCGATCGATTCGTACATGCAAGCAAACCAACAAGGATGTTAGATTCGTACGAATTAAAAGAGCACAAACAACATTTTCAGAGGCGATTTTGACTAAATATTCATAGAAATCAAAAGCCTTATCAGATGAATATCAACAAACATCAACAAGAATACATCCAAAAATCCCATCAACAACCAATTAGAAAATTAGGGCTTTTTTCCCCTTTCTATTTTGCCCTTGTAACAGTCGACTATAAAACCAAAACCAAAAGATGTAATCGGGGTCCCCCCATGAAATTCGATCAATACAAAAAAAGAAGCATCTTTTAGTGGTAAAATCCTCTCGAGTTCCTATCTTGTATTCAAAAACAAAAATAGTTAGGGTTCAGCTCTTACCTTCAAAGTTTTGTCAAGCCTCCTTTCGTCATTTCTACCTTCGATTGGCAACAAGCCTCGCACCTTTAGGTTGTCCTTGGTGAGACGGAGTGAATGAGAAGTCGTACTCCACTTCCTTGCTTTTCGAATCGAAGGGGTTTTCTTTTGGGTTTTTTAAAAAACAGAAGACTTTTGGTTTTAGGGGAAAACGATTTTAAAGTAGTTTTATTTTAGTGTTCAGTTTTAAAATCAAAAGGGGGTTTGAAAACTTTCGTTTTTGGTTTGATTTTGAAGTCACCGGCCACCGTGGGTGGTGGCCGGTTTTTGGAAATCCATGACGGTTTTCTGGAAAAAAGAAAGAATATTTGAATGTTTTTCAAACATTCTGAGTTTGATATGAACCGAAGAGAGAATCCTCTCTTTTTTGCTTTTGGTTTAAAGGAGAATGAAACAAAAGGGGTGTTTAATTTATTTTTTTGTTTTATAGTCTCAAAGTATTTTAAAAATGGGATTTTTGCACTCATAACCCCTCTGTGTCCTGTGAATAATGCCCGAGGTCCCCGAGTTTTTGATTTGCCTTTTAATTCAGTCTTTATTTATGTTTTAATCTTCCATTTTGAACTGGATTTATTTGGCCCAGGTCCCTCCATGTTTTTAACTTTATTTTTAAGCCCTTTCTCATTTCGTAATAGCGTGTTGAGGGCTTTGGTGTTTTCAAATATATTTAATTTGGTCACTGACTAGATAATAAATCCCTTTTGGCTTTATTTTTATCCTAAATCCCCTGTTTTATGTAACGCCCCAAGTTTAGGCTTAGAAGTTAGTAGGTCAGTTTAGTCGGTTTAGCCTAGTTCGGGATTAAATACCTAAAAATTAGTTTTTATCGAAATAAATTGAGAAAAAATATTCTAAAATCCTTAAATAATATATATTATACTTTGGTCAAATCAAATTTCAAAATCGACCCTTGAAATCCTAAGATTTTGAAATTAGTGATTGTTTTGTAAAAATTAAAAATTTAGGGGTAATTTTATGAAACAAGCTAAAACTTTGAATCTTTAAGGGGCTTTGATTCAATTATAATCTTAGCTGGTTTACGCTTTTCAAATATTAATTAATTAAGCTCAAAATCTATTTTAAATTAAATAACTTAATTAAACCCAATTTTAAACTCTTAAAACCTTTTTAATTAACCTAAACATCATATATTTTTCTAATTTTCGTTTTCCCTCTTTGGAGGTCGCTGTTCATCAAGTTTTCAAGGTAAAAACTCATTCTTTTCCACTAAAAATTGTTTACAATAATTATCTTAACTTTTCTCCTTCAATTTTTCTTGTTTTATCATCGTTTTCTCGTTTTAAAACCTGAAAAGCAATTGGATCAGTTTTGGAGATGAGGTTTTGTCAATCCTCTAGAAAAATAAATTTATTTATTGAAACTCTCAAGTTCTTGGCTTGGAGAAATCGTTTTAATCCTTTGATTTCATAAAAATCGTTTTTCGGTTAAAAATGCCAATTTTCGTTCAAGGGTTTTTATCCACTATTTTTTGATCCTAAATGGATTATTTTTAATGTGTTAAAGATGTATATAATGTGTTTTTAAAATCTAAAATCCCGGACTATAGGCTTAGGCGAAGTTTGGTGTGTTTCGGAAAGTTTTCGGTTAAGTTTTTGATATGTTTGAAGAGTTGTTGTGTGGGGGTACAACTTGGGGTTTGTTTTGTGCGGTTAGAAGTACTAAATCCTTAGTTTTTGATGGTTCAAATAGGAAAAGAAGTTGATGATCACGTTTGAAGAAGTTTTGGATCGAATTAGTGACTTGTCGGACAAGAAACTGTTATTGGTGAGTGGATTATGAGGGTTGCCAATTTGGCATGTTCTTAAATTTTTTTCAAAGGTTTGGGGTGTAGAGATGGTGTGAAAAAAATCTCTATATTCGGAAGTAAGTTTTAAGTATTACTTTCTTAAAGGTTCTCATAGTATGCCGTATTTTTACAATGTTAATTGTTATGCTCTGAATGTGTTGTGCATATGTGATTTAGTGCTCATGATAATGTTTTTATAAATTTTTTATATTCATATGATGCTTCCATGGTTTTGTATTACAAACATGAGAAATATTGTATTTACCGATTTATGCACTTGATGCATGAGATAGTAGGATGTATATGGTTAATATTTGTTTTTAACGTGAAACTTGAGCATTGGTTTTTGATAATATATTGGCTAGTTAAGTGATGAACCTTATGAGATAAGTTGATCGATCAATAAGGTCTAGAGTGCATTATAATCATTAAAAAGTCGTACGTGTATAAATTCCTTGTGTGTTGCATTTTGCCTTTTATTCTAATGCTATGTGATGGGAGTGGTACTTTCACATACAGGTTGATCGGAGTGGTACTGTCACCGAACACCAAGGTGAGATAATTCATGTCAAGAGTGGTATCAACATGCGCATGCTCTGGGAGTGGTACTAATATGTGGTTGCTCGTTTATCCTAATGATTTAAAATGGTATAAATCGGATCACTAACATCAAAATATGTTTTTATTTTTCTAAGGTAAGTGTCATGTTTTTCACTTGATTGCATATGGTATTATGCATGCGAGGTTCTAAGCATTGGTATCCATGTGATTTGAGCATTGCTATGTTGTTAGAATGTAAGACTTGAGCTTTGTGCATTGAGGTGCACGTGTAAGCATTGTTATGTGAGTAGCATGTGAGACTTGTGTTTTAGTTTTTAAAGCATGTGATTTCAAAGAGGTATTGTTACCAGATTTTAAAGATGTCATTGTAAGCCATAGTTTGATGACACTTACTGAGTTTTTATAAATGACATTATTAGCCATGAACGTTTTCTTTTATAAAGAGCATGACATGTGTTTTGAATTGATGAAATCGGTTTATTATGGGCTATATTGCAAGGTGTTTTCAAATAAGTTTTACATGTGTTTTATTCCCTCACTAAGCTTTATGCTTAACGCTCTTTTTTACCTTGCAATGTAGGATATAGATGTTGAGGCAGCAAGGGCAAGTATGGATTCCATGTAATCGCCAAGTATGAGCTCAATTATGTCTTTTTTGTAATTTTAGTAGTAGTGAGAGAGTAATGGGGATGGGGTACCATGCTAAAATTATTGATATGATGATAAGACTTGTTGTAGTCGTATGTTTATATATATTTGACGTTTATCAACATTGTTATTGCTTAAGATATGACTTAGTGAACCTATGTGTTTTTGGTTATTTTTGTTGATTATTATAATTGATTCACATTTATGTTAATGAGGTATTTTGAGATCTATTATAGGTTAATTTTAAAGTATGATATACCATGTTTGTTATTGTTGAAGTATGCTTATAAATTGTATGTTTTGCGTATAGAATTAGGTGACTTTATATCTAGGGAAGATGTTCGAAGTGTGAATTACGCCTATAAGGTCTTGTATGCATCTAGAGAACCTAAACTTGTTCGATTAAATTAGGACTCGTTTCTCTTTAGTCTCCGCTGCAATTGAACTCGGTCCTTGCATGAACATGTAGGATCTAATTAAAGTATTTAGAAAATATAAAAAAATAATTTTTAGGGTTGTTTATCGGGACGAGTCTCCGGATTAGCCTCAATATTCCCCGTGTAGCTCATTCAAGTCGGGTGGTGTCTAGACCGGGTCGAGGGGGTTACATTTTATTCAATTTAATCACTTCTAGTGACGTTTTTTAGTTATATTAATTTTTATTTGTACACATGCTTATTCTTATTTAACATGCATTTTTATTCATGAATTTTAGTTATTTATATGCATTTTTGCACATGTTCTTTCATTTCATTTATTTTCCATATATTTGTATTTGTTCATGTTGCATATATTTATTTTACTATGATTTTATTTTATTTATGCCATGCACCTTTTTTATGTATTTTATTTCAATGTATTGTACCTTGTATATATTTTATTTTGCAAGTCACATCCTTAATTAAAGAGAATAATAAACTACGACTTTATTCGGTCGTAACGAACCCAACACCAAGCGTAATGGTGGCGGTGTATGCGTTTACCTTCGAATAAAGATACGATAAAATTAAAATAAATCCGAATCATTAAACAAACATTAATTTAAATGTCACTTTAATCCGGAAAATCCAAAATTAATTAAGCGGTTATTTTGTAAAGGTGCCAATTTTTGGGCGGTTTTTTAATTCTAATACCATTTTAAAATCGTAACCGACTCTCGAATCCAAATCATTTTGAATATCTGATTTTTTTACGGTGTTTGGTCTATCAAAGTGACCAATGGAGACTTCAATCCTTTTAATCCTTTTTCAACATCTTTCTAATTTTAAAACCAATTTTCAATCTACCTTTTTTAATATCCTAATTCTAATTTTCAAAATCCCCTTTTATCAAATTCAAAACCCTAATTTTAGAAATTCCCTTTTCAAATTTTAAAAAATTACCAAATCAATTTTAACCTAAACCCTATATTTCTAATTTAGGGTTAACATTTCAAAATTTCTAATTTTTAGGTCAAATTCTTATTTTTAAAATATTCCCCTTTTTTAAGATTAATTTCTAATTTTTAAATTAAACCCTAACTTTTAATTTTGAAGATCAAATTTTCTAATTTCTATCTTTTTTCGCTAGTGACTCATTTTTATTATTATTATTATTATTATTATTATTAATTTTTTAATTTTTAAGTGGATCGCTACAATGAGCAAAACGTGATTTTCTCTCAGCAACAACAAGCTTTCAATTTTTTTTAGATTGAGATGAAAGGAAGAGAAGAAGATGATGAGGGAGAGATGAGAGTCAATGACTTCATCCCCTTTGCAGAGAAAACAAAAGAACTAACAATTTTGTCTCCCAAACAATAAAACATCCTTGCCCTTCAATACATCTTCTCCAAAATCTCAAGCCCAACAATAATCTGAAAAGCCTAACAAGATAAAATTAGGGTCCAACACGATCCAACAAGCTTGGATATTTTATCCAACTTGACAATCTAAGGCTCGAGTCAACGTTCAATATTCTAAATATTGACCTAAAATCCAGGATCGTTACATCTTGACCCAAAATAAATGTTAAGAATTAAATTACTTAAAAATAAAGATAAAAGTGAATGTTAATCAAAAGTTAGATTTTTTTTTTGACATTATATTTTTAATTTTATGTTATTTCATTTTCTTCATTGGAACGATTTAACCAGTAATGGTTAATTATATCTTGATACACATTTTTTTACTATAGAATGATTGTCATGTTGAATAAGTATATTTAATCGATTAATCAAATTATTTATCTTTATTCTATATTTTATATCATAGATTCTAGACCTATTAAAATATATATTCATTTTCCTTAGACTTTAAGTTCCCTCTCTTTTAAATAGAATCGAAATTTTAGAATATACTCTCAATTATTGAACATCGATCACTCAATCATGTGCTACAATATTTATATTTAAACTCATGACCTTTAAAAATAACAATTATTTCATTAATCATTGAAGTAAAACGGTTCGTATGAGTTATAATACTTTAAATATATATAACTTTGAGTTAGATAAAAATGATGAATAAATTATTTAGTAATTTACATCGTCATAAATCATTTAAAATTCTTTAGTAATTTTTTACGATAATAATAAAGTCATATATATTTAATCACGACTTTATTTGAATTTTGACGTTCTCTTATAAGAAAATTAAAACTTGAAAAACAAATACGTGACAATTTTAAAATATATTATTTACCCGTAGCGAGTATCCATAAAATTTATGTACAAGACTAATCAAGTAATAGATATCTATTTTTTAAAAATTAATATATATATATATATTAAACACATAAATTTTAAAATTTTATAATATATGATCAAACATAAATAAATAATAATTTAAAATTAATTTACTATATATATAAATTTTATCACTTAAATGATATTAATAATTTTAATATCATTTTTTCTTTTGGTATTAATAAATTAATAAAAATATATTTAAAATTTTAAAATTTATGTGTTTAATATATATATTAATTTAAAAATTTAAATTTAATTTTATGTATAAACATTAAGAATCTAAAATAAAAATATAATTTATAACTAAAAAAATATAAGTGTGCTATTACAATTTTACCCTTTTTTCTTTTTAAGAAAAAAATGAAAAATACAAAGGTATGGGATAATGTTTCACTCCTACCAAATAAAATCATCTCTCTACTTTTTTGCATTGTTGTTTATAATTCGAATTCCGACTATGGATCTTCGTGAATGAATCAAATGCCAATCCAGCGCTACGTTGTTCTCAGCTTGCTCAACACTAGTTCTAAACGTAGAACCAAAGATTCAAAAATGCCTGTTATCATTATGATTATCGTTATTTAATGGTAATATTATTGTTCGAAAATTATTATTATTATTAAAAATAATGATAAATTTTAAATTCACACCTATAACGGTTTATTATTTTTATTATTGTATCGTTATTTTAGAAAAGTTATAATAAATTGTGTGAATTTTCAAAAAATTTACGAACCCAACTCCTACATCGATCGTAATAACAAGTGTTATATCCGTATACACAATAAATATAATACGACCAAAAATGCTTTTAAGATCTCTGGTCGAGTCACGACCAAATCTTCTCTTTTTATCAAGTCAAAAACCAACGATCAACACAGCTATTGCTTCTCAATGTTTGATTTCTTGAATCGAAAATTATAATAAAATATCAAGATTACATGTTTCAAAAGCATATCGTATTATGTGACCGTTTAAAAATGTATTATGTATTTTTTTCGTATCATCATTTAATATCGTTAATTTTAAAAATATTTATAAATATAAAAGACATTAAATATTTATAAATTTTAAGTATTGTATTAACAAATTTTGGCTAATTCTCAAAAATATTGAGAATTTCTTTTTTCTTTAAATACTGATTTCCCAAATTATTTCCAAATCTATTAAAGAAACTACAGTAAACAATAAGGTCGGTTCAGGAAAACCCAACTATAAATTAATGTTTTTGATTTAAATTAAAAAAAATAATCGAAGGGTGGCTCAGGAGAGCCTAACTTCCAACAGTGTCAAACACTGTTTAAAATCAGGCTCAGTTAAGTCGACTATATCTTTTATCCTGCCAGGGAGCAGGCGCGCAGCAACGTGATCGAGGGGTGCAGCAGAGGCGGCAGAGGGGGGCACCGGATGCAATGTTTTAGGGTAGTGGGAATAAATTATCTAGGGTATTTTGGGTATGTGTGTAAAAAAATTTTTGGATTATAAATAGATGATATGGAAAGATAGTTTGGATATGTTTTTATAGGGTTAAAGTGTTGAAAGAAGATTGAAGATTTTAATTTGTAAGTATTTTATTTTATTATCATTATTTTAGTTGTATTATTAATTTTTATTTGAAGTTGATAGATTTTATATTTATTTTATTTTTTATTTTGATAGTTTTGTTGTTAGATTATGTAAAATTTAGAAGATTATTTTTTAAGTATATTTTTTATATTTTGTTGAATTAGTTTATTATATGATAGTTTAATTGTTGATGTATTTTAGTTTAGTAGTTGAATTATTTTATTATAATAGTTTGATTGATATAGTTTAGTTTAGGGGAATTATTTTTGGATAGTATAAGTTGATAGTTTCTTTTAAATATTTTACGATAGTTTAGTTAATATTGTTATTTTTTTTTGTTAAATTATTTTATGATAGTTTAGCTAATATAGTTATGAGAATTATTAAATTATTGAATTATTTGATGATAGTTTAGTTAATATAGTTATGAGAATTATTTTTTTGTTGAATTATTGTATGATAGTATAGTTATGTGAATTATTTTTTTGTTGAATTATTTTATGATAGTATAGTTATGGTTTTTAAATTTTGATATTTTATTTTATTGAATTATTTTATGATAGTTTATTTTAATATAGTTATGATTTTTAGTCGATATTTTTGAGAATTTGCCTATTTATTTTGTTGAAATATTTTTAAGTTTAGATGATTGTTTAAAAAACTTTATGAATACTTTTAAGTTTATGATTTTTAAATTTTGATATTTCTTGTTTAAATTTTTATAAGATGACGGGGCAAACTCCTCTATTGTATTTAGATGATCGACACATTTCTAGCCTTACGTTTGTCGAAATGGTATATATTTTTAGCCAATATAAGTTATTCGGGGAACATCCGAGAATTCAGTAGCTCTCATAGCATCAAAATCCAATGACACCATGTGAGTAGGAGGCTCATAAAATGTAATATCTCCTGCGGGTGGAACAAATTCTCTCACACCATAATTAGGACATTACAAACATCATCAAGAAACAAATCATCATCATCAATATCTTCATCCTCGCTAGAATCGTCAAGAGCTTCTCTCCATCGATCGCGTAGGTTGTTCATATTATCTGTTGAAGTGTCAACTGAATTAAATTCATTAGCTGTACCACCAGACAACATTGCGAGAAAACTGCCTCTAGGTAGTCAGTCTCAGTAACGTAATTCATTTGAGAAGATTCTCCAATAAAAATTTTAGAAGGGTTCAGAACATCAGAAATTTCCGCAAATAACTCGATATATAGAGTCTCCACAGATTCATGTTTAGCAATCATCATTGCAACATCATCATCATCTTCAAGATTGATTGCACAATATGTTACCGGATTTTCACATGTAAGCCACCGGTAACGCAAACCATGAATCTCTTCCAATCTTTTGAGATATTTTCTCCTTCAACTGTTGAAGCGTGATTTCCTTTTCAAATCGCATTTTTATGATGTTTTCAACTTCAAATATAATTTCGGCATCCGTTCTCACAATTTTTTCATTATAATGGATAATTGTCAAAAATTTATCCTGATTCATTTTTTGTTTCAAATCAAATTAATAAAATAAATCAATATAAAAAATGAAAAAAAGATAAAAGATAAAAGATAAAAGATAAAATTATAACAAACTATAATAAAATAAAATACACTCAAAATGTACATAAATAAAACTAAAAATTAAGTTTCGTATATAAATACCTTCAATTTCACTATCATCATAAAATATATCAACTTAAAATTAATCATAAAATTTTAACCGAACTAACTCTATGAACTATAAATTAAAAAAATATATCTATAATAAAAAATACTAGTATTAAAAAAATAAACACATACCTAAAACAAGTCTTCAAAATTTTTTTGCTTACTCTTTATTGATTTTTTTCCTACACACTATTATCAATAACCCTCTATTGCACCAGAAAAATTTGAAACTGTCATTGGTATTGCATATATCAATTAAAGTCGGATTCTTTTGAATCTAATTTACCCCCTAACATAACTCGTGCCTACCCACCCCTCTGTCCCGCTGCACCCCTACCCATGCACCCCTCGCCTGCACGCTTGCAAGAAGTAGGATAAAAGCTGAAGTCGGGTATCTGAACCCGACTTTGAACAGTGTAAAACATTGTTGGAAGTTGAGCCATCTTTACATTATTTTTATTTTTTAATTTTAATTTGAAACTACTGTTCATAGTTGGGTTCTCCTAAACCGACCTCATTGTTCACTATAGACATCTCAATAGATCTAAAAATAATTTGCTAGAATTAATATTTAAAAAAATATCAATATTTTTGAGAATTTTCCAACAAATTTTATAAAGTATAAATCATTTATACTATTATTATTTAAAAATAATAATTTTTAATGTTAAAGCAAAGATATCCAAAAACAGAATTTTTTTGTCCGGAGGAGACACCTTACTTTTGCTTCTTCTTCTTCTTCTTTTACATCAACTTTTTTTTTTCTTTCATCGGTTTTCATAGAGGGAAGAAGCTTTGAAATCATTACATTCCTCAAACTAATTAACTATAATTATTATATTTATTAAAATATAATATTAATCCGTAGCCATTATTGTCCTTATCGAAGCAAAGTCCACTCCTTTGCATCCTTTTTTATCTGCTTTTTCTTCTCCATCTTCCTCCGTCTCTCCTGGTCCCTGGAACAGAAAAGCTTTTGTTATTGCTTTTAGTTTCTGGGGAGGGTTTAGATTTCAGCACATTTCTTTTCCATGGATTCATACGAAGCAACAGGGATAGTGTTCTCAAGGATCCAAAGCTTAGACCCTGAAAACGCTTCAAAAATCATGGGGTTTCTTCTCATTCAAGATCATGGCGAAAAGGAAATGATACGTTTAGCCTTTGGACCAGAAGCTCACATCCACTCTTTAATCTTCAAAGCCAAAATCCACTTCGGACTCTCCATTTCCAACCCCCCAACACCTTCCACTCCCCTTTCTCCCTCTCCTTTATCCTCAAATTCCAATCTTTCATATGCCAGTGTTTTCAATGCAAGCAATGGCAATGGATTCATCGACGAATATCAGTTCCACAACCATCTTTCGTTTCTCAACGACTCGAAACCCGAAACCTTGTTCAGCCCTCGGCTTGACTTGGCAATGCCCGAATCTGTTTTACACAGGAGGAGTTTCTCGGTTCCCGGTCTGAGTTTTGGTGCTGCTGACGATGTCAACTCCGGGATTGGATGGAAACCTTGCTTGTACTTCGCCAGAGGGTTTTGTAAGAACGGTGCTAGCTGTAGGTTTCTTCATGGAGATTGTACTGCCGATGTAGGAACTGCTTTCGTCGGTTCTCCGAGTAAGCTTAACGAGTTGGAGCAGTACCAGGAGCTGCTTAGATCAAAACCTCTTCAACAACAGCAACAAAAGCTAGCTTCTGCTTCTGAGTTCATGGCCGGGACTTCTTTGACCCATAGCAGTTCAGCTTTGGCTGCTTTGATGATGAGTGATGAGCTTCATAAGTTAGGGCGGTGCCGGCCCGAAAGAAACCATTTTTCACCCATGGGTTTGGCCGCAGCACTTAATCCGGTGTCTAGACAGATTTATTTGACATTCCCAGCTGATAGTGCTTTCAAAGAAGAAGATGTTTCGAATTATTTCAGGTGAAGTCACTGTTTTTTTTTAATGTTATTGTTTTTGAGCTTCAACTTTATAGATTATTGATTCTCTTTGGATTTTCCCAGCATATATGGACCGGTACAAGATGTGAGGATTCCTTACCAGCAAAAGAGGATGTTTGGTTTTGTTACATTTGTATATGCAGAGACAGTGAAGCTCATTTTAGCTAAAGGGAACCCTCATTTCATCTGTGATTCTCGAGTGCTTGTTAAGCCTTACAAGGAGAAAGGGAAAGTCCAAGAGAAGTAAAGGCTCTTTGTTATCTTCTTTGTTGCACTATCTTGCCAATTGTGATATGTAAGTAAATGTAATTTGTCTAATCGATCGAATTTATAGGAAACAACAATTGGAACGAGGAGAGTATTCGGTCTGCTCGAGTCCGTCTGCAATTGATTCGAGGGAGCCATTCGATCTCCATCTTGGTTAGTACAACCAGGCCTTTTGTGTTTATGTCAGATTTCAATGTATTGTTGGTGAACTTCGATTACCATGCAAACTAATTTGGGTCGAAAATGTTTTACAATACCAAAGAGATGCTTCTGAGAAGGAAATTGGAGGAGCAGGCTGATTTGCAGCAAGCCATTGAGCTTCAAGGAAGAAGGCTAATGAACTTGCAGCTTCTGGACTTAAAGAACCAGAACCAATCTCCGTTCCATCACGGTTTGTCCACCGGATCCCTCATTCCTTCACCGACCTTACCCCGTACTCCCAACAATCATGCACTTATTTTTCCAGCTGATGGCCTCAATCAAGAAGTTCCCGAAGGTTCAAAACAGTCTAAAATTTGACTTTTGTTTGAGTCACCAAATGAACCAAGTTACCTGACTGTTCAATTTATCGATCCGATTTACCTTTTTGGCTGCAGGGAACAGTCATTGCTCGATCTCAGCTGTTTCCAAGTTGGCTAATGCTATGAAAGATGATAAGCAGATTGAGGAAATTAATGCAGCTTGTAATTATAAAAATGACAATTGTAATAGTAGCACTAAGGGGAAAGTCAATTCTGAAGAAACTGATCTCCCTGAAAGGTATAAAACTTAAATGCTAAATATATATAAGCAAAGTAATAACTATACTTCTTTGTGGTAGCTTTTGGTGATCGATTTAATGCTTTGCTTCTATGGACAGCTTCGAGCACATTCTCCCAGACAACCTATTCGCCTCTCCGAAGAAATCAGCCGGTGATCACTTTACTGTCTTCTCCACCTCCTCTGCAGAGGCCTTAAAAGCTGATGACAAAACCGGAACTCCGACTAATGGTAATGCCTCCAGTCTTAACATGGCTTCTCTTAAAACAAATCTACAAATGCCAAGGTATATCATTATTCATCACAACTTCCGATTGCGATGGCATCCAACAAAACCAGTGGAATCTAATTATGACTAATCTTTTGCTGTAAAAGGCTTTCGTCCGGGCAAGGAACCATTGACATGTAGTTAGCCAACAGCGGAGGTAAGAAAAACACCATCAAACACCTTGGAATCATGGTAAAATCCGATCATTTTCATAATGTTTGAACTCTTTTTATTCTAATCCTTTGCAGAATCAGTGGCAATTAAGCATATACATGGTAGATTAAACAAAAAACAAAGGAACGAAAAGATCTGTAGGACAAGATTGCTGAAAGATCTACATCATCATCATCAATACAATACTATTTACAATCAAAATACATAATATATATATGTATGTAGAGGTAAAGGACAGAGGAACTGATTTATGCAGGTGGGTTTTTTGGCCTTTCCTTGCTGGTGACACCCTAATTGCAGGACCACACAATTAATAGTTTAGAGGTAGTAGTAGCAGTAACTAGTAACTCCTTTTTATCTCATATTGTAATTTCTTTTTTACTATTTCCCTTTTGTATTTTTACCCTCTTTCTTTTCAAAGTGAGGTGATCAAAGGTACTGTATGAACTATGTCACTTTGTGTACAGAATTAGATAATCTCCCATGGAAGTTATAAAAGTACTTTACCAGAAGCTTAACAACTATATTGCAGTATGTTAAAAGGATCGACTCTGTTTTTTTTTTTACTGATGTTCAAGTTAGTATTATTACAGTATCTGTCAGCCATTAGATTATATGATGAATACAACATGCAGAACAGTAAAAAAAAGGGCTGGTCTTTTCCTTTCATCATGTGATTAAAGTAAACTTTAGGGGACCCTTTTGTCTCATATGGTGGCTATTTGTGTGTGAGGTGGGGACATGGATGAAAGGGTCAGGGCCACAGTGTCACATGGTGTCTGACAAAAATTTTATATGAATATCTGTTGGGTACCACTCACTCCCTTCACTTTCAAGCCTTTTTTAACTTCATTCAGATTTCTTTAAACACAAAAGCTTATTTTATTTTATTTTATTTATGGATTTTGGTGCCCTTATCATGTTTTTACATTAAGCCATGTTGGTGCTCTCCCCCTCTTCCGACATGTTCTTATGCTTTATAATGGCATGTGCATTTGTGTTGCCTACATAACTGCTCGTATAGACAATTTTTTATTTAGATATTTAAAATATTTTTTATTAAAATAAATATTTAAAGTTGTTGTAAATAAAGTAAAGAACAAGAATAAAATAAGAGAACAAAAATGAGAGACAAAAGAGAGATTTTATTATATTCTCAAAGTAGGGTTATGTACAAAGGTTTGGCCAAAAGTCTATATTTATAGGCATAAGATGAAAACCCTAATTCTAATAGGTATTAAACCCTAATAATAAAATCCATTAAACTTTAACTTAATAGATGGATATCCACCATGAATAAATATATTCATAACACTCCCCTTAGATATCTATGAAGATAATGTGCCTCGTTAAAACCTTACTAAGATAAAACCCTATGGAAAAAAATTCTTAGTGAAGGAAAAATACAAACATCTTTGATACGCATAACATGTTGCCTCATTAAAAACCTTACCAGGAAAACCCATTGGGACAAAACCTCGGTTAAGGGAAAAAGAGTGCAACGCGTATTACTCCCCCTCATGAAAATATCACATAAGACCTTTGAATCTTCATAATTCAATATTGAATACAAACTTCAAATGTTGAAGTAGATCATGCACTAGTGGATAAATCATCTAAATCATTGCTTGAAATAATTCATTGAATAATATTCATCTAAAAATCATGAGGGACGAAACTTGAAGAAATATGTTTCGTTTTATCATATTTGATATATCCACCTTGAGATATAAATTTTGTATTATCTCTTTATAAGATAGCTTGCATCTTATCTTGTGAAAAACATTCACATATATGTTTAGCCAAACACATATTTCGGCTTTGCCTCATGCATAACAATTATTTAAAGATAATGATCTCGTAGCACTTAAATAATATTTTTGGACCAACTAAGATACGATGCTTCCGGATCAAATAGTGTATATATTGTGCTTTTAGACCAAGAATATCATTACCCTTTTCTTGAGGCAGAAAGAATCTTTGTTTACACTAAGAGACCTAACAACCATAAGGGTGATCAATGAATATGCATTATTCATGTAAAGTCTCTTTCAATATTTTTCTGTATGTCAATTGATGCACAAGGATTTGAGGAGATCTGTTCACGAGTCTCAACTATATTCAAATCATCGACAACAATAAAAATTCAGAATTAATCCACTTAATCAAAATGCTCGGGAAAATTAAACAATTCATATAGCATTATACTAATAAATATTCAATGAGGCGATTATATCAAATACGCCTAAATCTTTCAATCCATAAAAGATATATTTAATATGGTTGAATAATGTTCTCGAGAACTTGAATTAATTGCTTCTGACAGTCTAAATCCTTTTAGAAGCTTCATGTAAATGTTTTTATCAAGAGGCTCACACAAATAAGATGTATCAACATCCATTAGACGAAACTATTTTATTTATTGCCAGAATATCTAAATGTAATTGTATCCACCACCGAGGAATATATTTTTCTCATTCAATTTCATGTCTTTGTGAGAATCCTTGTGCAAACAAATGAGCTTATATCTCATGAATTCCCCTTTTGATTTCTCTTTCTCACAAAGGCTCATTTATATCCACGAGCTTTACACATTTCAATGTATGAGCTATAGGCTCAAATACTTCTCTTTTCAAAAGAGATTTAGTTTCGCCTCAATTGCCTCTTTCATGTTGGCGATCATTTCTTTGTTTACATTGCCCAATTGACAATGATTCATGATCCACGTCATCAAATAAAACCTCTAGTGCTATATTACATGCAAATATATTAACGATGTCGATTTAATTTTAGTTCCATTTATTACCAGACATGACATAATCTATTGAGATCTCTTTATTGTCAGGTACCTGAGTCATGTCAATGTCTCTATTGGAGACCATTTAATCTCTTCTAGACATTTTCATAATCATTGATTCCTCGATCAGACCATCATAAAATATAGCTCCTTTTCCTTTTCGAGGGTCTCTTATCTTTGGAACTTACTTGTCTACTACGCTTTAAGCATAAGTTAGACTCATTAGCAACTAGAGTTTGTCCTTTCATGAAATCAAATTTAATCGGAGCATTCATAGATGTTATACGTGACTTAGTCACTCTTTTAGGGTCAGCAAAATCATCTGGCAATTGATTTGCTAAATGAATTATCCATTGAACTTATAGTTCACATTGTGTATTACGTAGATCAAAAAGAGAAAATGATAATTCATTTCAACTTATTTCTTTTCCCAACTATTTATTTTCTCCCCTAATGTTAGGTAAATTACTCCTTAAAATGATAGTCAATAAATCCTCTATCAAAAGCTCTTATATATATTCCGAACAAAACTCATCTTTGTGCGTTGTGGTGGAGCAATTAGAATATATAACACACACCCAAAAAATTGAGATGAGAAATATTTGGTTCCTGACCAAAAACCATTTATAATATGGAGAACTTATAATCATTTGTTGGCTTGATGCGAATTAGTGATACTACATATAAAATGATATGTCATCAACATTATCAAGACCATTGTCTTTATAAGATAATCTGGAAAATGTGCTCATAATTTTATCAATTAAGCAAGTAGCCTCGCAAACACCAAGTTGCAGGTTAATAACAAGGATACATATAACCATCTAATCGATGCATCAATGAAAATCATAAAATATCTAGATGGACTGTATGAAAGGTGTATGGGCCCATATATATCACCTTATATCAGTTCTAGAAAATTAATAGATTTGCACTCTATCATAGTTGTTGATGATTGAATAATCAAAATGCTTTCATAGCAAGTATCACAAGAAAAATTACCTTGAAGAAACTCCTAGTTCTTCAATAAATGACCACATGAAAGTTTCATCAATTTTTCGCATCATAATTGAACCGGGATGGTCTAACTGGTCATGCCAAATAAAATAATCAGTAAACATCTAGTTTACAATACCATGAGCTTCAATTTGTACTAATTCTTATGTAGTACAATATTGATGACAGTGCATGTAATTTTGCCAAAATTTTATTATTGCCTTGAGTTATACTCGTAATATTGAGATTGTCATCATCCCTTTAATTGATATTCTCAATATATTTCTATAAATATCTTTAAAACTTAATATCTCTTTGCCATTTTGACGAGTATAATACACTATAAATATGGAATAAAGTTCCATTTGGCAATAACATATTTGCTCAACGAGCATAATGCACTGTAAATATGAGATAAAGTCTCATTTGACAAATAACATATTTGCTCAGTCGGAGCTTTCTATGATATTAGTACTTCCGGATATAGTACTCATATTATTCCCTTGTACTTTAAATGGGAAAATATGCATAATTGTGCACCTTTTAATACGTGTTTTATTTCATTCACTTCGGGAAATGAAAAATATGTGCTCTGTACTATTCACTTCGGGGAATGGAAAATATTAAAAAATAGCACATCATATCAAATCAGATCAAAGATAAGCTCTCAAGAGCTCTTCCGAAGCATTTATATTTTAGTACTTTAAGATATAGTACTCATATTTCCCTTGTATTTAAATGGGAAAATATTTCTTATGCTTAAGTATTGTATGAGTACTTGCACTTTCTGCTAAGCATAATTCAACATAAATTATTGCATATTTTATTCCGAAAGTAATTATATTCTTTTAAGGAAAAAATTAACATAAAGGATAAATAAATAATATATAAAGTAAGTTAACATAAATAATAAATGAAAATAAATTAACATAAAATAAATAAAAGATCAAAAAAAATAAAATAAATGGAGGATTATTCTCTTGAAGGATTATGAGAAAATTATCAGTATCTAATTGAGTTGGATTAATAACGCCATTATTTTCCCAACAAAGAAAATCTGTTTATATTTTCTCTAATTTATCATTCATGATTATGGATAAAGTCCATAATACTTTGGCGTTTGACAAATACGAGATCAATGATTTGTACCATCGCATTGATAACATAAAGATTTTAATATGATCTCTATCATTCTTGTATCTTTATAATTCTACTTCTTGTGTATATAAGTATTCTCAAAATAATCATCTTATCCATGTCTATTTTATGATCTCAATCATGATCAGAATTACTAATGTGACATTTATTCTTTTCGCTATAAAATATCATATTCACTTCAGGGAATGGAGTGGAGACTGATAGGTATTTAAAACCCTTGTATGATATTGTGTCTGTAAGACAATATTAATGTGTGAAAAGTGGAGTATGTTTTTCTAACATATCCTTATCAGTGATACTCTGGCACATAATTGAGTTTTATTCACTAACCATATAGTGAATTATCACGTTTGTATTCACTTCAAGGAATGAAATAAATTTAATAATCGCATGGAATAAACATCATGCTTGCATTCACTTCAAGGATTGTCATAAATCCAATAATCGCATGGAATAATCATTATACTTGCATTCACTTTAAGGAATGCCATAAATTCAATAATCGCATGGAATAAGCATCATGCATGCATTCACTTCAGGGAATGCCTCCCATAAAATTTTTTTGATCAAGATGATTTTCGTAACTTTAACTTGGGAGAAGTCTATACTTTAGTTTTTCGATATAAAAATAATATTTCTTTCAAGCAATTATAAACTTTATAACATTCAAACTATTAAATAGTAATTGATCAACCAATATATACACAATACATACATGGAATAAAAATTTAATCCTTATAAGCAGCGTTGTTAAACTAGTCCACAAGGTCCTTTAAAAGGTCCTTTAAAAAGAACCTCCTTTGAGACTAGTAGCCTCGCAGAACGAGATGTCCAGCCAATATACTCGGATTAAACCAACATAAAAAAACATATTCATTAATTATAGTTTCAATATTAGTTTCAATATCATGTAATACTTAAAACATGATTAAAACATAAACTTTCATCATCATAATAAAATAAACAAATATTGGTTATAAATAAAGATAAAATAAGTCTCAAATAAATAAAACATACCGGACTTTCTACTAATTTAAATTTATGATAGATTTAATTACCAATATCTTCTTAAAATCTTTTTCGAGATTTGTCGACAAGAATCGCGGTATTTGATCCACTTTATCGCTACACAAATACCAAACAATTAAAGATTTTAATAAATTAAAAATCAAATCAAAGATCAAGAGAGAAAAAATAATCGATAATTAAAATATAATTGAGGGAGAAGAACTTATCTTTGATTTATGTCAGTAATAAATTCTTTTTAATAACTCCTTCAAGATTCGAACGATAAACACCTTCGTTGGTTAGAGTCTCGTGCTAATAACGTGTTGTAAATAAAGTAAAGAATAAGAATAAAATAAGAGAACAAAGATGAGAGACAAAAGAGATCAATTTTATTATATTCTCAAAGTAGGGTTGTGTATAAAGCTTTGGCCAAAAGTCTATATTTATAGGTACAAGATGGAAACCCTAATTTCAATGGGTGTTAAATCCTAATAATAAAGCCCATTAAACTTTAACTTAATATGTGGATATCCACCATGAATAAATATATTCATAACAAAATTATACTTTTTAGATAAATTAAGTTAATGACGTAATATTTTAATTAAAATAGACATTTAAGATATTTTTCATTAAAATAATATTTAGAATATTTTTTTTAAAATAGCTACTTAAGTCAAAGACAAAACCATAATTTGAGTTTGGGACAAAATATAAATATTTAAGGAGATAAATAGATTAGAAAAAATTATAGAGTAAGATAAAATTGAAAAAAGTTTATATGGATAAGGCTTTCATCCCTGTGTACTTTTGTCATTACTAAAAGTATATTTTTGTTAAAATAATTATTTAATATATATTTTTTAATTAAGGTCACATAACAAGTTTTAAGAACTTAGATAAATATATTTAGTTTAAGTATCTATTTTTATAAAATATTATTTTAGGTACATATTTTGATAAAAAAATATACTTCGAGTACTTAATTTGATCAAAAAATATATTTTAAGTAAGGTTTGAGATTCAAATATTGACGTTGTGAACTGAATAAATTAAATTAAAAAATTTACCTCATAACAAAATTCTAAAATATTTAATTTAGATTAATTAACAGATGCATAAAAGTACAAGAAAAGATATAAAATTATTAAAAAAATTATTTTTTTCATTAGTTTGTTTACTTTGAGAAAAAAAATTAAAATTTAAAATTATAATAATTTTATTTAAAAATTTTGAAGATAAAAATGTTATTATATGTGGCATTGAATTATTTAAGCCCCTTGTGATAATCAAACTTCATAAACAAATATATCTATTCTCAATTGTTTTTGATTGAGAAGGATTAGGGTTTATAAATATATCTAGTTGTCATGCACCACTATCATAATAATAATTATCTTCACATAATGTTTATTTTTGTTGTGAATAAAGTAAAGAAGAAATAAAACAAGAATAAAGAACAAGAATAAAAGAACAAAGAGAAGATATAAAGAGAGATATTTGTATTATTCTCAATATTAACTTATGTACAATGCCTTCACAAACTCATCTATTTATAGGTATAAAAAGTACATAACGTATTAAACTCTAATTAATTAAGATAATATTTCTAATGATAGAGTTCTTATTATGATAGACATCCACATAGATAATATTCATACACTCCCCCTTGGATGTCTATGAAGATAATGTGCCTCGTTAAAACCTTACTAAGATAAAAACCCTGTGGGAAAAAAATTCTTAGTGAAGGAAAAATAGTAAACACATCTTTGATACGTATAACATGTTGCCTCATTAAAAACCTTACCAGGAAAACCCATTGGGACAAAACCTCGGTAAGGGAAAAAGAGTGCAACGCGTATTTACTCTCCCTCATGAAAATAACACATAAGACCTTTGAATCTTCATAATTCAATATTGAATACAAACTTCAAATGTTGAAGTAGATCATGCACTAGTGGATAAATCTTCCAAAGAGATTTAGTTTTTCCTCAATTACCTCTTAAATGTTGGCGATCATTTCTTTGTTTATATTGCCCAATTGAAAATGATTCATGATCCACGTCATCAAATAAAACCTCTAGTGCTATATTACATGCAAATATATTAACGATGTCGATTTAATTTTAGTTCCATTTATTTTCAGACATGACATAATCTATTGAGATCTCTTTATTGTCAGGTACCTGAGTCATGTTAATGTCTCTATTGGAGACCATTTAATATCTTCTAGAGATTTTCATAATCATTGATTCCTCGATCAGACCATCATAAAATATAGCTCCTTTTCCTTTTCGAGGGTCTCTTATCTTTGGAACTTACTTGTCTACTACACTTTAAGCATAAGTTAGACTCATTAGCAACTAAAGTTTGTCCTTTCATGACATTAAATTTAATCGAAGCATTTATAGCTGTTATACGTGACTTAGTCACTCTTTTAGGGTCAGCAAAATCATCTGGCAATTGATTTGCTAAATAAATTATCCATTGAACTTATAGTTCACATTGTGTATTACGTAGATCAAAAAGGGAAAATGATAATTCATTCCAAATTATTTCTTTTCCCAACTATTTATTTTCTCCCCTTAATGTTAGGTAAATTACTCCTTAAAATGATAGTCAATAAATCCTCTATCAGAAGCTCTTATATATATTTCCAACAAAACTCATCTTTGTGCATTGTGGTGGAGCAATTAGAATATATGTCGCATACCCAAAAAATTGAGATGAGAAATATTTGGTTCCTGACCAAAAACCATTTATAATATGAAGAACTTATAATCATTTGTTGGCTTGATACGAATTAGTGATACTACATATAAAATGATATGTCATCAACATTATCAAGACCATTGTCTTTATAAGATAATCTGGAAAATATGCTCATAATTTTATCAATTGAGCAAGTAGCCTCGCAAACACCAAGTTGCAGGTTAATAACAAGGATACATATAACCATCTAGTCGATGCATCGATAAAAATCATAAAATATCTAGATGGATTGTATGAAAGGTGTATGGGCCCATATATATCACCTTATATACGTTCTAGAAAATTAATAGATTTGCACTCTATCATAGTTGTTGATGATTGAATAATCAAAATGCTTTCATAGAATGTATCACAAGAAAAATTACCTTGAAGAAACTCCTACTTCTTCAATAAATGACCACATGAAAGTTTCATCAATTTTTCGTATCATAATTGAACCGGGATGGTCTAACTGGTCATGCCAAATAAAATAATCAGTAAACATCTAGTTTATTTTTGTTGTGAATGAAGTATAGAAGAAATAAAACAAGAATAAAGAACAAGAATGAAAGAACAACGAGAAGATATAAAGAGAGATATTTGTATTATTCTCAATATTGACTTATGTACAATGCCTTCACAAACTCATCTATTTATAGGTATAAGAAGTACATAACGTATTAAACTCTAATTAATGAAGATAATATTTCTAATGATAGAGTTCTTATTATGATAGACATCCACATAGATAATATTCATACACTCCCCCTTGGATGTCTATGAAGATAATGTGTCTCGTTAAAACCTTACTAAGATAAAAACCCTGTGGGAAAAAAATTCTTAGTGAAGGAAAAAGAATACACACATCTTTGATACGCATAACATGTTACCTCATTAAAAACCTTACCAGGAAAACCCATTGGGACAAAACCTCGGTTAAGGGAATAAGAGTGCAACGCGTATTTACTCCCCCTGATAAAAATATCACATAAGACCTTTGAATCTTCATAATTCAATATTGAATACAAACTTCAAATGTTGAAGTAGATCATGTACTAGTGGATAAATCTTCCAAATCATTGCTTGAAATAATTCATTGAATAATATTCATCTAAAAATCATAAGGGACGAAACTTGAAGAAATATGTTTCGTTTTATCATATTTGATATATCCACCTTGAGATATAAATTTTGTATTATCTCTTTATAAGATAGCTTGCATCTTATCTTGTGAAAAACATTCACATATATGTTTAGCCAAACACATATTTTGGCTTTGCCTCATGCATAACAATTATTTAAAGGTAATGATCTCATAGCACTTAAATAATATTTTTGGACCAGCTAAGATACGATGCTTCCGGATCAAATAATGTATATATTGTGCTTTTAGACCAAGAATATCATTACCCTTTTCTTGAGGCAGAAAGAATCTTTGTTTATACTAAGAGACCTAACAACCATAAGGGTGATCAATGAATATGCATTATTCATGTAAAGTCTCTTTTAACATTTTTCTGTATGTCGATTGATGCACAAGGATTTGAGGAGATCTGTTCACGAGTATCAACTATATTCAAATCATCGACAACAATAAAAATTCAGCACTAATACACTTAATCAAAATGCTCGGGAAAATTAAACAATTCATATAGCATTATGCTAATAAATATTCAATGAGACGATTATATCAAATACGCCTAAATCTTTTAATCCATAAAAGATATATTTAATATGGTTGAATAATATTCTCGAGAATTTGAATTAACTGCTTCTGGCAGTCTAAATCCTTTTAGAAGCTTCATGTAAATGTTTTTGTCAAGAGGCTCACACAAATAAGATGTAACAATATCCATTAGACGAAACTATTTCATTTATTGCCAGAATATCTAAATGTAATTGTATCCACCACCGAGGAATATATTTTCCTCATTCAATTTCATGTCTTTGTGAGAATCCTTGTGCAAACAAATGAGCTTATATCTCATGATTTCCCCTTTTGATTTCTCTTTCTCACAAAGGCTCGTTTATATCCACGAGCTTTACACATTTCAATGTATGAGCTATAGGCTCAAATACTTCTCTTTTCAAAAGAGATTTAGTTTTGCCTCAATTGCCTCTTTCATGTTGGCGATCATTTCTTTGTTTACATTGCCCAATTGACAATGATTCATGATCCACGTCATCAAATAAAACCTCTAGTGCTATATTACATGCAAATATATTAACGATGTCGATTTAATTTTAGTTCCATTTATTACCAGACATGACATAATCTATTGAGATCTCTTTATTGTCAGGTACCTGAGTCATGTCAATGTCTCCATTAGAGACCATTTAATCTCTTCTAGAGATTTTCATAATCATTGATTCCTCGATCAGACCATCATAAAATATAACTCCTTTTCCATTTCGAGGGTCTCTTATCTTTGGAACTTACTTGTCTACTACGCTTTAAGCATAAGTTAGACTCATTAGCAACTAGAGTTTGTCCTTTCATGACATCAAATTTAATCAGAGCATTCATAGTTATTATACGTGACTTAGTCACTCTTTTAGGGTCAGCAAAATCATCTAGCAATTGATTTGCTAAATGAATTATCCATTGAACTTATAGTTCACATTGTGTATTACGTGGATCAAAAAGAGAAAATGAAAATTCATTCCAACTTATTTCTTTTCCCAATTATTTATTTTCTCCCCCTAATGTTAGGTAAATTACTCCTTAAAATGATAGTCAATAAATCCTCTATCAGAAGCTCTTATATATATTCCCAACAAAACTCATCTTTGTGCATTATGGTGGAGTAATTAGAATATATATCGCACACCCAAAAAATTTAGATGAGAAATATTTGGTTCCTGACCAAAAACCATTTATAATATGCAGAACTTATAATCATTTGTTGGCTTGATGCGAATTAGTGATACTACATATAAAATGATGTCATCAACATTATCAAGATCATTGTCTTTATAAGATAATCTAGAAAATGTGCTCATAATTTTATCAATTGAGCAAGTAGCCTCGCAAACACCAAGTTGCAGGTTAATAACAAGGATACATATAACCATCTAATCGATGCATCAATGAAAATCATAAAATATCTAGATGGACTGTATGAAAGGTGTATGGGCCCATATATATCACCTTATATCAGTTCTAGAAAATTAATAGATTTGCACTCTATCATAGTTGTTGATGATTGAATAATCAAAATGCTTTCATAGCAAGTATCACAAGAAAAATTACCTTGAAGAAACTCCTAGTTCTTCAATAAATGACCACATGAAAGTTTCATCAATTTTTCGCATCATAATTGAACCGGGATGGTCTAACTGGTCATGCCAAATAAAATAATCAGTAAACATCTAGTTTACAATACCATGAGCTTCAATTTGTACTAATTCTTATGTAGTACAATATTGATGACAGTGCATGTAATTTTGCCAAAATTTTATTATTGCCTTGAGTTATACTCGTAATATTGAGATTGTCATCATCCCTTTAATTGATATTCTCAATATATTTCTATAAATATCTTTAAAACTCAATATCTCTTTGTCATTTTGATGAGTATAATACACTATAAATATGGAATAAAGTTCCATTTGGCAATAACATATTTGCTCAACGAGCATAATGCACTGTAAATATGAGATAAAGTCTCATTTGGCAAATAACATATTTGCTCAGTCGGAGCTTTCTATGATATTAGTACTTCCGGATATAGTACTCATATTATTCCCTTGTACTTTAAATGGGAAAATATGCATAATTGTGCACCTTTTAATACGTGTTTTATTTCATTCACTTCGGGAAATGAAAAATATGTGCTCTGTACTATTCACTTCGGGGAATGGAAAATATTAAAAAATAGCACATCATATCAAATCAGATCAAAGATAAGCTCTCAAGAGCTCTTCCGAAGCATTTATATTTTAGTACTTTAAGATATAGTACTCATATTTCCCTTGTATTTAAATGGGAAAATATTTCTTATGCTTAAGTATTGTATGAGTACTTGCACTTTCTGCTAAGCATAATTCATCATAAATTATTGCATATTTTATTCCGGAAGTAATTATATTCTTTTAAGGAAAAAATTAACATAAAGAATAAATAAATAATATATAAAGTAAGTTAACATAAATAATAAATGAAAATAAATTAACATATAATAAATAAAAGATCTAAAAAAATAAAATAAATGGCGGATTATTCTCTTGAAGGATTATGAGAAAATTATCAGTATCCAATTGAGTTGGGTTAATAACGCCATTATTTTCGCCACAAAGAAAATCTGTTTATATTTTCTTTAATTTATCATTCATGATTATGGATAAAGTCCATAATAATTTGGCGTTTGACAAATACGAGATCAATGATTTGTACCATCGCATTGATAACATAAAGATTTTAATATGATCTCTATCATTCTTGTATCTTTATAATTCCACTTCTTGTGGATATAAGTATTCTCAAAATAATCATCTTATCCATGTCTATTTTATGATCTCAATCATGATCAGAATTACTAATGTGACATTTATTCTTTTCGCTATAAAATATCATATTCACTTCAGGGAATGGAGTGGAGACTAATAGGTATTTAAAACCCTTGTATGATATTGTGTCTGTAAGACAACATTAATGTGTGAAAAGTGGAGTATGTTTTTCTAACATATCCTTATCAGTGATACTCTGGCACATAATTGTGTTTTATTCACTAACCATATAGTGAATTATTAGGTTTGCATTCACTTCAAGGAATGAAACAAATTTAATAATCGCATGGAATAAACATCATGCTTGCATTCACTTCAAGGAATGTTATAAATCCAATAATCGCATAGAATAATCATTATGCTTGCATTCACTTTAAGGAATGTCATAAATTCAATAATCTCATGGAATAAGCATCATGCATGCATTCATTTTAAGGAATGCCTCCCATAAAATTTTTTTGATCAAGATGATTTTCGTAACTTTAACTTGGGAGAAGTCTATAGTTGAGTTTTTTGATATAAAAATAATATTATTTTCAAGCAAATATAAACTTTATAACATTCAAGCTATTAAATAGTAATTGATCAACCAGTATATACACAATACATACATGGAATAAAAATTTAATCCTTATACGCGGCGTTGTTAAATCAGTTCACAAGGTCTTTTAAAAAGAACCTCCTTTGAGACTAGTAGCCTCGCAGAACGAGATGTCCAGCCAATATACTCGGATTAAACCAACATAAAAAACATATTCATTAATTATAGTTTCAATATTAGTTCCAATATCATGTAATACTTAAAACATGATTAAAACATAAACTTTCATCATCTGTAATAAAATAAAAAAATATTGGTTATAAATAAAGATAAAAGAAGTCTCAAATAAATAAAACATACCGGACTTTCTACAAATTTAAATTTATGATAGGTTTAATTACCAATATCTTCTTAAAATCTTTTTCGAGATTTGTCGACAAGAATCGCGGTATTTGATCCACTTTATCGCTACACAAATACCAAACAATCAAAGATTTTAATAAATTAAAAATCAAATCAAAGATCAAGAGAAAAAAATAATCGATAATTAAAATATAATTGAGGGAGAAGAACTTATCTTTGATTTATGTCAGTAACGAATTCTTTTTAATAACTCCTTCAAGATTCGAACGATAAACACCTTTGTTGGTTAGAGTCTCGTGCTGATAACGTGTTGTAAATAAAGTAAAGAATAAGAATAAAATAAGAGAACAAAGATGAGAGACAAAAGAGATCGATTTTATTATATTCTCAAAGTAGGGTTGTGTATAAAGCTTTGGCCAAAAGTCTATTTTTATAGGTATAAGATAGAAACCCTAATTTCAATGGGTGTTAAATCCTAATAATAAAGCCCATTAAACTTTAACTTAATATGTGGATATCCACCATGAATAAATATATTCATAACAAAATTATACTTTTTAGATAAATTAAGTTAATGATGTAATATTTTAATTAAAATAGACATTTAAGATATTTTTCATTAAAATAATATTTAAAGTATTTTTTTAAAATAGCTACTTAAGTCAAAGACAAAACCATAATTTGAGTTTGGGACAAAATATAAATATTTAAGGAGATAAATCTAAAAATAAATCAAGATTAGAAAAAATTATAGAGTAAGATAAAATTGAAAAAAGTTTATAAGGATGAGGCTTTCATCCCTGTGTACTTTCGTCATTACTAAAAGTATATTTTTGTTAAAATAATTATTTAATATATATTTTTTAATTAAGGTCACATAACAAGTTTTAAGAACTTAGATAAATATATATAGTTTAAGTATCTATTTTTATAAAATATTATTTTAGGTACATATTTTGATAAAAAAATATACTTCGAGTACTTAATTTGATCAAAAAATATATTTTAAGTAAGGTTTGAGATTCAAATATTGACGTTGTGAACTGAATAAATTAAATTAAAAAATTTACCTCATAACAAAATTCTAAAATATTTAATTTAGATTAATTAGAAGATGCATAAAAGTACAAGAAAAGATATAAAATTATTAAAAAAATTATTTTTTTCATTAGTTTGTTTACTTTGAGAAAAAAATTAAAATTTAAAATTATAATAATTTTATTTAAAAATTTTGAAGATAAAATTGTTATTATTTGTGGCATTGAATTATTTAAGCCCCTTGTGATAATCAAAGTCCATAAACAAATATATTTATTCTCAATTGTTTTTGATTGAGAGGGATTAGGGTCTATAAATATATCTAGTTGTCATGCACCACTATCATAATAATAATTATCTTCGTATAATGTTTATTTTTGTTGTGAATAAAGTAAAGAAGAAATAAAATAAGAATAAAGAACAAGAATGAAAGAACAAAGAGAAGATATAAAGAGAGATATTTGTATTATTCTCAATATTAACTTATGTACAATGCCTTCACAAACTCATCTATTTATAGGTATAAGAAATACATAACGTATTAAACTCTAATTAAGGAAGATAATATTTCTAATGATAGAGTTCTTATTATGATAGACATCCACATAGATAATATTCATACACTCCCCCTTGGATGTCTATGAAGATAATGTGTCTCGTTAAAACCTTACTAAGATAAAAACCCTGTGGGAAAAAATTCTTAGTGAAGGAAAAAGAGTACACACATCTTTGATACGCATAACATGTTGCCTCATTAAAAACCTTACCAGAAAAACCCATTGGGACAAAACTTCGGTTAAGGGAAAAAGAGTGCAACGCGTATTTACTCCCCCTGATGAAAATATCACATAAGACCTTTGAATCTTCATAATTCAATATTGAATACAAACTTCAAATGTTGAAGTAGATCATGCACTAGTGGATAAATCTTCCTAATCATTGCTTGAAATAATTAATTGAATAATATTCTTCTAAAAATCATGAGGGATGAAACTTGAAGAAATATGTTTTGTTTTATCATATTTGATATATCCACCTTGAGATATAAATTTTGTATTATCTCTTTATAAGATAGCTTGCATCTTATCTTGTGAAAAACATTCACATATATGTTTAGCCAAACACATATTTCGGCTTTGCTCATGCATAACAATTATTTAAAGGTAATGATCTCGTAGCACTTAAATAATATTTTTGGACCAGCTAAGATACGATGCTTCCAGATCAAATAATGTATATATTGTGCTTTTAGACCAAGAATATCATTACCCTTTTCTTGAGGCAGAAAGAATCTTTGTTTACACTAAGAGACCTAACAACCATAAGGGTGATCAATGAATATGAATTATTCATGTAAAGTCTCTTTCAACATTTTTCTGTATGTCGATTGATGCACAAGGATTTGAGGAGATCTCTTCACGAGTCTCAACTATATTCAAATGATCGACAACAATAAAAATTAAGAACTAATCCACTTAATCAAAATACTCGGGAAAATTAAACAATCATATAGCATTATGCTAATAAATATTCAATGAGACGATTATATAAATACGCCTAAATCTTTCAATCCATAAAAGATATATTTAATATGGTTGAATAATGTTCTCGAGAATTTGAATTAACTTCTTCTGGCAGTTTAAATCCTTTTAGAAGCTTCATGTAAATGTTTTTATCAAGAGGCTCACACAAATAAGATGTAACAACATCCATTAGACGAAACTATTTCATTTATTGCCAGAATATCTAAATGTAATTGTATCCACCACCGAGGAATATATTTTCCTCATTCAATTTCATGTCTTTGTGAGAATCCTTGTGAAAACAAATGAGCTTATATCTCATGATTTCCCCTTTTGATTTCTCTTTCTCACAAAGGCTCGTTTATATCCACGAGCTTTACACATTTCAATGTATGAGCTATAGGCTCAAATACTTCTCTTTTCAAAAGAGATTTAGTTTTGCCTCAATTTCCTCTTTCATGTTGACGATCATTTCTTTGTTTATATTGCCCAATATTCAAATGTTGAGGTAGATTATTTACATTAAGAGACTTAGCAACCACAAGGATGATCAATAAATATGCTTTATGCATGTGAAGTCTCTTTAAACATCTTTTTTGTATATCGATTGATGCACAAGAATCTGAGGAGATCTCTTCACGAGTCTCAACGATATTCAAATTATCGACAGACACCACAATAAAAATTCAGAGCTAAACCTCTTAATAAAAATGCTCGGGGAAAATAATTCATATAGTATTATGCTAATAAGTATTCAATGAGGCGATTATATCAAATACGCCTAAATTTTTCAATCCATAAAAGATATATTTAATATGGTTGAATAATGTTCTCGAAAACTTGAATTAACCGCCTTTGACAGTCTATCCTTTTAGAAGCTTCATGTCTTTGTGAGAATCCTTGTGCAACCAAATAAGCTTATATCTCATGATTTTCCCTTTTGATTTCTCTTTCTCACAAAGGCTCGTTTATATCTACGAGCTTTACACATTTCAATGTATGGGCTATAGGCCCAAATATTTCTCTTTTGAAAGAGATTTTAGTTTCGCCTCAATTGCCTCTTTCCATATTGGCCAATCATTTCTTTGTTTACATTGCCCAATTGACAATGATTCATGATCCACATCATCAAATAAAATCTCTAGTATTATATTACATGCAAATATATAAACGACATCGATTTAATTTTAGTTCCACTTATAACAGACATGACATAATTTATTGAGATCTCTTTATTATTAGGTCCCTGAGTCATGTCAATGTCTCTGTTGGAGACCATTTAATCTCTTATAGAGATTTTTATAATCATTAATTCCTCGATCAGACCATCATAAAATATAGCTCCTTTTTTTTCGAAGATTTCTTCAGAACTTACTTGTTTACTACGCTTCAAACGTAAGTTAGACTCATTAGCAACTAGAGTTTGTCCTTCCATGACATCAAATTTAATCGGAGTATTCGTAATTGGTATACGTGACTTAGTCACTCTTTTAGAGTTAGCAAAATCATCTGACAATTGATTTGATAAATGAATTATCCATTGAACTTATAGTTCACATTGTGTAACACGTGGATCAAACAAAGAAAATTATAATTCATTCAAATTTATTTCTTTCCCCAGCTATTTATTTTCTCCCCTAATGTTGGGTAAATTGACTCATTAAAATGATAGTCAATAAATCGGGTTGTAAATAAATTCCTTATCTGAAGCTCAAGATATTTAAATCCAATACATATTCCCAATAAAACTCATCTTTCTGCATTGTGGTGGAGCAATTAGAACATATATCGCACATAAAAAAAATCTAAGATGAGAATATTTGGTTCTTGAACAAAAACCATTTGTAATGGGGAGAACTTATGATCATTTGTTGGCTTGATGCAAATTTGTTATACTACATGTAAAATTACATGTCATCAACATTATCAAGACTGATTATCTTTAGAAAATAATCTGGAAAATGTGCTCATAATTTTATTAACTGAGCAAGTAGCCTCGCAAACACCAAGTTACGGGTTAATAACAAGGATATACATAATCATCTAGTCGATACATCGATAAAAATCATAAAATATCTAGATGGTCTTTAAGAAAGGTGTATGAGCCCATATATATCACCTTGTATCCGTTCTAGAAAATTAATAGATTTACACTCTATATTAACTGTTGATGATTGAATAATCAAATTGCTTTCATAGAAAGTATCACATAAAAATTACCTTGAAGAAAATCTTAGTTCTTCAATAAGTGACCACATAAAAGTGTCAATAAATTTTTGCATCATAATTGAACCAGGGTGGTCTAACCGGTCATGCCAAATAAAATTATCAGTAAACATCTAGTTTACAATAACATGAGCTTCAATTTGTACTAACTCTTATGTAGTACAATATAGATAATAGTGCAGGTAATTTTGTCAAAATTTTCTTATTTCCTTGAGTTGTACTCGTAACATTGAGATAATCAACATCCCTTTGAGAAATATTCTCAATATATTTCTTTAAATATCTTTAAAACTTAATAAGTATCTTTGTGACGTTGACGGGTATAATGCACTGTAAATATAGAATAAAGTTCTATTTGGAAATAATATATATGCTCAATCAGAGCCTTTTATGATGTTAGTACTTCTAGATATAGTACTCACATTATTCCCTTGAATTTAAAATGGGAAAATATGCAGTACATTGCACCTTTTAATATGCTCTTTATTTCATTCACTTCGGGGAATGAAAAATATGTGCTTTGTACCATTCACTTCAGGAAATGGTAAAATATTAAATATAGCACATTATTTCAAATCAGTTATCTATCAAAGATAAACTCTCAAAAGATCTTCCGAAGCATTGATATTTCAGTACTTTGAGATATAGTACTCATATTTCCCTTGTATTTAAATGAGAAAATATTTCTTATGCTTAAGTATTGTATGAGTACTTGCACTGTCTGCTTGACATAAATAACCATAATTCATTATAGATTTTATTCCGGAAATGATAAAATTCTTCAAACGATAAAATAATATAAAACATAAATAAATAATATATAAAATAAATTAATGATAAATAAATAAATAATAAATCAAAATAAATTAACATAAATCAAAATAAAATAAATGGCGAATTTATTCTCTTAAAGGATTATGAGAAAATTAACAATATCCAATTGAGTTAGACCAACAACGCCATAATTATTTACGCCATCAAGAAAATTTGTTTATATTTTATTTCATTTATCATTCATGATTATGGATAAAGTCCATAATATTTCGGCGTTTGACAAGTACAAAATCAATGGTTTGTACCATCGCATTGTTAATATAAAAATTTTAATATGATCTTTATCATTCTTGTCATCTTTATAATTCCACTTCTGGTGGATATAAGCATTCTCAAAAGAATCATCTTATCCATGTTTATTTTATGACCTCAATCGCAACCACAATTATTAATGTGGCTTTTATTCATTCCGCTATAAAATATCACATTCACTTCAAGGAATGGAGCGAAGATTGATAGGTATTTAAAATCCTTGTATGATATTGTGTTTGTAAGACAACATTAATGTGTAAAAAGTGGAGTATGTTTTCTAACATATCCTCATCAATGATAATCTTGCACATAATTGAGTTTTATTCACTAACCATATAATGAATTATCACGTTTACATTCACTTCAATGAATGAAACAAATTCAATAATCGCATGGAATAAACATCATGTATTCACTTTAGGGAATGACATAAATCAAATAATCACATGGAATAATCATCATGCTTGCATTCACTTCAGGGAATGCCTCCAATAAAAATTCTTTAATCAAGATGATTTTCGTAACTTGAACTTGGGAGAAGTTTATAGTCGAGTTTTTCGACACAAAAATATTGCTTTCAAGCAAATATAGATTTTATAATATTCATACTATTAAATAGTAACTGATCAACCCATATGTATACAATACATATAAAGAACAAAAAAAATAATCCTCATATGCGGCGTTGTTAAACCAGTCCACAAGGTCCCTTAAAAGAGAACCTCATTTCAGACCAGTAGCCTCGCAGAACGGGATGTCCAATCAATATACTCGGATTAAACAAACATAATATAAAATCATTAATTAATTAGAATATAATTGGTTTTTACCATAGTGATCGGTATTTACCCTTTGCCTAACTTAATAGCTTTGGAATTGTCAACAAGAACCACGATAATTGAGTCACTTTATCGCTATACAAACACAAAACAACCAAAAAAATTTAATAAATTAAAAATCAAATTAAAGATCAAGAAAAAAAATAATCAGTAATTAAAATATAATTGAGAGAGAAGAACTTATCTTTGATTTATGCCAATAACAAATTCTTTTCAATAACTCCTTCAAGATTCGAACGAAAAACACATCCTTTGGTTAAAGTCCCGTGCTGATAACGTGTTATAAATAAAGTAAAGAAGAAATAAAACAAGAATAAAGAACAAGAATAAAAGAACAAAGAGAAGATATAAAGAGAGATATTGACTTAAGTACAATGCCTTCAAAAACTCATATATTTATAGGTATAAGAAGTACATAATGTATTAAACTCTAATTAATGAAGATAATATTTCTAATGATAGAGTTTTATTATGATAAACATCCACATAGATAATATTCATAACAATTTTTAAATTAAATTTCATTTTGAAAGATCTTGACGATGGACCCCTTTTTCACTTCAGTTGTCGGCTTTTGACATATAAATATATTGCGATAAAAATGAAGATTACATTTGTTTTGCTAATTGTCTATATTGGAGTTAGGTAATTATTCGATTAAGTCGAATTGAGTTAAAAAAATTAAGTTATTCGAGTTGATGAGTCTAATTTCATCATTTGAATTTTTACTTAAAATTTTTTTGAGTTGATTCGAGACGAATCTAATATTTCTACATCAAATTGAATTATTCTTTTTTTTTCAAATCGAATCGAGTTTTACTCACCCCTAATTGTACCAACTTCTCTAATGATAATATTTTCAACTAATATATTAAGATGATAACTTATTCGGTTACTAATATTATAATAATGATATTTAGACAATTTTAAAATGTATTTTTTTTGAAACAATAAATGATTCTAAAAGAAAAGTAGATAATACTCATTCAAGGAAACCATAGTTAAAATTATTTTTTAATATTTTTAAAGAATTAAAAATATATATAAAAACAAATACTATTTATAATAACTTCAACTATAAAAATTGTACCTTTTGAAAATCTTCTTCCAAAGCTAGCTTTATTTTTTTTAAGTTAGCATCATTTCAAAGCTTAATTCTTTAAAAGCAAAACAATTTAAAAAGTGTTTAATTTTATTGTACCCAAGTGAAAAAAAAAAGTTATGTTAAAAAATATATTTATATAAATTCATTCTACAAATGGTTATAAGTAGAGTGGTAAAAGATGTGCATATGTAATGAATTTGAATATTAAGTAATGAGTTTTAGTTGTTTTATTTATAGGTTATATAAGAATGTGGAAATAAAAAAATATATTATTATAATAGTAGCCGTTGTTATTTCAAAGAATGATATTTTTATTATTTTAACTAGATTGATATTCAATGAACCCATAACACTGATCTAAACATGAATTTATTATAAATTAGTTGTAATTTGCAAATCAAAAATAGGAAAAATGTGAAAGTTTTTATTCAAACTCAAAATTTTAAAATCTCTTTTGAAAAGTGTTGGATAATTGACTAGATTGTATTATAATTAGATTTAAAAAAGTTGAATTCAAATTTAATTTATTATATAAACTAAGAGAATAATACACAGGGATAAGTATTTGTTAGGCTCGATGCACCAACCGGTTTTACTTGTCAACTGTGGAGAAATGATTATTTGAGTATAATTTGGTGGAAGCAAAAATATAGACAAATTTTGTACAAGGATTTTCGAGTGGTTCAAATTTCTAACCAAATCCTATATCCACTACCTTAGCTTCCCACTAAGGATTTCCTAGATTCACTAAGAATCTTTTCATGTTGAAGATAAATGGTTAACCTTACAACCAAGATTTAATTCCCCGAATCTAGAATCTAAAGTTCACAAACCGAACTTTAGGAATCCTTTCTAACAAAGAAATCAAAGTAAATTAGTAAACCTTCTAACAAGGTTGATTGTTTGCACTCTAAGAACCCACCCAAACCTAATACACTTGAGCATACATTAACAATTAAGCTCATAAGTGTTTTGTCTACCCAAAGATAGGAAATTGAGCACTAAGACATCTCTTTGATCGTATGTTGTTGACAATGGAAGCATTGGTTTCTACATGATGCTTGGAGGTCTCTTTTGTTGAGTGGATCAATCAATCGAATTGGCCAAGAGGGGGTGAATTGACACTTTTAAAATTTTGTGGAAGATTTGGTAAAAATGAAAAAGATTGAAGACATAAGATTTATAGTGGTTCAAGTTTCAAGACAAGCTCTACATCCATTATCTTGGCTCTCATTAAGGATTTTCTAACCAATTCACTAAAGAATTCAACAGTTTTCTAGGTTCAAGGGCTAACCTTTATAAACAAATTAATGTTTCTACCCAAATATTAACTTACACCTCACAAGGATTACAAATATGAAAATTTACAATATAAGTTTCTCTCAATAAAAAAATATGCCCAAATTACAATTTGATACTCCCCAAACTCAAATAAAATGAATGGAAGTGAAGTAAAAGAGTTGAGTGTATGAATTTTGCAACAAAATGCTTGAAGTTGGATTTAATTGCTTGGATGTTTGCTTGAGGTTCAATAGCTATTGTTACTGCTTGAATTGCTTAATTTTATACATTCTCATTGAATTCTAACCGTTGAAGTTGTTGGGATCATAAATATGGACGATATTTATTCATCTTCCCACCATAAATGTACTTTTGTAACTACTGGTATCAAAATGTGGGATGTTTGTATCAAAATGGTACCAAAATAGAAAGAGACGTTCTGTGCATATAATAGGGTATCGAAACACTATGTAAGCGTATCGGAACGATTTATCTTTAAAATAAAGGAGTATCGAAACATCTAGAGAGTTGTATCAAAACGTTTTAGGATTGTAAAAATCGGTATCGAAATGCCTCTAAGGTCGTTTCGAAATAGGTTACCAAACTTTTAATTTTTACCTGTCAAACAATGGTTAAAATATTTAATTCTAAAATAGCTGTTAGGAAAAGTTAATCGGTATCGAAGCGGAGATGAGGCGTATCAAAACGCCTTGAATTTTAATTATTTTTCATAAAATACAAGCCGATATCAAAACAGTCAATGGTTGTATTGAAACCCTTGTTTGGATACTAACTTTAATTATTTTGAAACCAAATTTTATAGTTTCAAAATATATCGAAACGGTCCTAAACCGTATCGAAACGTATTTCAAAAACTTGAAAAGCTTTGTGTTGAGTTGATCGTTGTTGAAGAATGGCCAAGAGGGGGGTGAATCGGCAATAAAAATTGATTGAGAAAAATTTCGGTAAAAACGGGAAAAATGAAAGACAAGAAATTTATAGTGGTTCAAGTTTCGAACAAGCTCTACATCCACTACCTTAGCTCCCACTAAAGATTTTGAAACCAATTCACTGTTGAATTCGTCCTTTTTCTCGGTTCAAGGGATAACCGTTACAATTCGAATCAATCTTTCTACCCAAAGATTAATTCCACCTCACAAGATAAAAATAAAGGAATGAAGGAAAATGAAAGGTCTCTCACAAGATAAATTTTGCCCAATTACAAGTAAACTCTCTCCAAACTCAAATACAAAGAATTGAATTGAAATACACAAGTTGGGAGTATGAGAATATACAATAAGTGCTTGAGAGTTGCATTTGATTGCTTGGATGTTGCTTGAAGTTCAATAGTCCTTAATGTTGTTGAAAATGTACCATTTTATACCATCTCATTGATTTTTATCCGTTGTGGTTGTTGGGAATTTAAATATGGCCGTTGAGACTTCATCTTTCAACAATAAATGCACTCTGCAATAGGCGGTATCGAAACACGAGGAACCTATTTCGAAACAGACCAAGAATAGAAAAAGCCGTTGTGCATTAAACTAAGGGGTATCAAACTATGCTTTGATACCTTTTTGAAACTGTGAAGGTTGGTATCGAACCACGCTTCGGAACAGGCTAACCACCAATCAAAAATTAACTACCACCAACGATCAAAACATTTTTAGCTAAAAGAGCCGTTAGGGATTAAAGATGATATCGATAGTGGTATCGATACCAGAGGTCAATTTTTTAAATAATTTTAAAATATTAAAAAAATATTCGAAGTGCTTCGATACATGCTTCGAAATAGAGGCTGACAGTGAGCTCGTGGTATCGAACGGTGTTTCGATACCTGTTCTTGATCTCAAGAACAAGTCTTTGAAAAACCCAGGGGTATCGAATAGTGGTTCGATACCCTCGTACAAAATACTTAGAAATTTTATTTTAAATGTCTTTTGACTTGAAATAAAAATATTGACTTAAGGACTTAAAAATCATTTTAAATTAGTTCTTGTATTTAATTGTTATATCAAAATCAAATATAGTTTTACAATCTCCCCCTTTTTTATATAACAAAACTATTTAAATATTTTTAAGCTTAAGTCAAGATTTTTTGATTTCAAACACTTTGAAAAAAAACTTTTAAAGACTCCCCCTTAATATGTGCACGGTTTTAAATACTTTTAAAAATAGTGGTTTTCCTAAACTTAAAAGCGTAAAAATTCTTCCTCTTTTTGTTAAATCAAAAATCAATGAAATATAGAGCAATAAATAAAGCAAAATAATGCATTAAAGGATAATAAAAAAAACATAAGCATAATTCTTAGCATAAAATACTTAAAGTCAAATCCAACATAATAAAATATTAAAGCATATGGAAATAATAAAGTACATATGTTCTAAGATGAAATGGAACATAATGCTTAAGGAAATATAACTAGTCCTAAAAGTCAAATAGCAAAGCATAGGATAAAACTAATAGCACTAGTCGTCCATCTCATGATCATCATCATCATTACCCTTGTCTTCGTCCCCTTCTTCCTCTTCTTCTTCTTCTTCTTCTTCTTCTTCTTCGTTCTCATCATTAGCATCTTGTTCCTTCAGTTGTTGGGTATAATGAAGAGCCTCGATAGAGATGCGTAAGGCATGACCTTGGGTCTCTAATCCCGTCAATCTAGTGCTCATGGAGTCAAAGCTAGATTGAAAGTGAGTAAACATAGAGTTAAGCCTACCATCAATGGTATCCATGCGCTCACTCAAAGTGCCAAAGCGATCATTCAAAGAACCAAATTGTGCATCCAAGTTGTCGAAGCGAGTGGTAAGAAAGGCCATCATGTCCATGCTCGAAGCAACTTGATGAAGAGGCTTGAGATCACCGGGATGAGAAGGAGGAGGAAGAGCACTACGAACCCATTCACTGTTACCGGTATATTGAAAGTGGGCACGATGAAGGGAAGTCTCACCAATAAGTTCTTTTAAGGATCTCACTTTATCGAAAGAACAATCAATTTGCAAATGCAAGAAGATGGAACTAAGAATACATGCAAAAGGAAAAGATTAGACAAGTAGGATGGTTCGGTTTTGGACATACCATACCATGTCTGAGAAAACGATTTGGGCAAGATTGGGTCAAACACCTTCACGAAAATATTTTAGCCAAAAGTTATCTCCTTAACGGATACGAGAGTACTTACCATTGGATGGATGAATTCACCACGAGATGATAAGATGAAGAAATCTATCATGCACGTCAAGAGTAAAAGTCGATCCGGTAAAGGTAACTAGAGAGTCTTCATCAGTTTCACCTTCATCCTCAAGGCCAAAAACATCCTCAAAAGTTGAGACATCGATTTGAAAAAGTTTTCCCATAAGAAAAGATTCAATGGCTACAACCTTAGTGTTGTCCATGGGATCAAAAAGGCATGTGGCATTAGTGTAAAAGATTAGGGCAAGAGTAGGAAAAAATTTACCGGAATGGGTAAGAAATTTCAAAAACTTCCATTGAACAAGACGGTTGTAGTACTTAAATTTGAACTTGGTCGAGGTCATGAATTGGATATCGACACGATGTTCCGATTTAAGAGGAAGATATCGGAAGAGATTGAATTGATTAACCCGTTGATTTGTATCAAAAAATCGTGCAAGGACTTCTTGCATATCAACACGAGCAGGACGAGTCGATGAAGAACTAGCCTCGGTGCGAGAGCGTTTCTTTAGTTCCATGAGATCTAGATATTTCACAAAAGTTTTGGATTAGTTTGATAAAACATATATGCTTATATAACCAAATTCAATCCTATGTAGTAATCTAACAATTCAAGGTATTTGATAATTTTAATAAAAATTTTGAAAAACAATTAAAATTTATACAAAAAAGGATTTATATTCGATTAATTTTTTTTGATTTTGAAAAAATTTGTATGATTATCAAAACCCATACAATAGACATTTAAAATATGTTCAAAATCTAAATTTTAACAATCTAAATCCAAACGAAAATAAGGTTTTTCGAAAATATACCTTGAGTGTAGATTAGGATGAATCGATTGATTGTGAAGCACGGTTTGATGATATTATGTAGTCTTTGATGTTTGGATACAAAACCCTCAAGGGAATCGTTGAGATTTTGTGTTAAAAACGACAAATTTAAGAGGATTATAAAGGAGGGCTGGCTAGGGTTTGAGAGATTTTAAAATAGAAAGTGTTTTAAAGAGATTAGAATTAGGTTTTGGATGTTTTAAAGCAATCTGCCGCCGCGTGTTTCGATACTGGTATCGAAACAGGCTTGTTTCGATGCATGTATCGAACCAAGTATCAAACCCTGCTTCAATATCTGTTCTTCCCAAAAACATCCCAGGTGAGATTGATGAACGAGTATCGAAACAGGCTCAAGCTGTATTGATACCACCGATCTAAGCTTTGCATTTAGGCTTCTAAAAGTACTAGAAATAAGTCTCTAAAGCCCTTAAAAGCATGCATATGATGTTATGACATGATTAATATGCATGAACAAGTTCATACTCCCTCTAACAACATGCATGGAAACATCAAGATACAAAAGCAACATAAGCATGATTTCAAACAAGATTCAAGCAAGGTATGCATAAAAATAACACTTAAGATGTCAAGGTAGGCTAGTTAGACCTAACTCTCTCCTAAGGGTCCAAAAATGCTCATTATCTAAATGTTTCGTAAAGATGTCCGCTAATTGGTTTAAGGTGTCAACAAACTCTAAAACAACATTGTTTTTAGACACATGATCTCTAATAAAGTGGTGTCTAATTTCTATGTGTTTGTTTCTAGAATGTTGAATGGGGTTCTTGGTAAGACATATGACACTAGTATTATCACACTTAAGAGGTATGGTTTCTACCTTAATGTCATAATCTAAGAGTTGTTGCTTCATCCATAAAACTTGAGCACAACAACTCCCTAAGGATATGTACTCTTCTTCGGTGGTAGATAGAGCTACAATATTTTGTTTCTTAGATAACCAAGATATGAGCATACTACCTAGGAATTGACATGTTTCAGAAGTACTTTTCCTATCTATCTTACAACCTTCATAATCCGCATCCGAATAAGCATGAAGAGCAAAGGAAGAAGCTTTAGGATACCAAAGACCTAAACAAGGTGTAACTCTAAGGTACCTAAAAATTCTCTTAATGGCTACGAGGTATGATTCTCTAGGACTAGCTTGAAGCCTATAACACAAGCAAACACTAAACATGATATTCGGTCTACTTGCGGTAAGGTAAAGCAAAGAGTCTATCATGGATCTATATAATTTAGAATCAGCACACTTACCTCCTTCATCCTTGTCAAGGTTAGTAGATGAGCTCATAGGAGCGGCTTGAGGTTTCACATTCTCCAAGACAAACTTCTTGAGCCTATCCTTGATGTATTTTGCTTGATTGATGAAGGTGTCATCCTTCCTTTGATTAATTTGGAGTCCCAAAAAGAATGAGAGCTCTCCCATCATACTCATCTCGAATTCACCGTGCATAAGCTTAGAAAATTCTTGACAATAACATTCATTAGTAGATCCAAAAATTATATCATCAACATAAATTTGAACTACTAAGATGTCATTTTTAAACCTTTTTATGAAAAGTTTAGTGTCCACCTTTCCTTTTTCAAAACCCTTTTCTATCAAAAAGTTTGAAACCTTTTCATACCAAGCTCTAGGAGCTTGTTTCAAACCATATAAAGCTTTTGTTAATTTAAAAATATGGTTTAAAGATTTTGGATCTTCAAAACCCGGTGGTTGTTCAACATACACTTCTTCATTTATAAAACCATTTAAAAAAGCGCTTTTGATATCCATTTAAAAAAGCTTGAAATCATGATAACACGCAAATTCAAGTAGCATCCTAATGACTTCCATCCTAGCTATGGGTGCATAAGTTTCATCAAAATCTATTCCTTCCTCTTGAGTGTAACCTTGAGCGACTAATCTAGCTTTGTTTCTCACTATGTTATCACTCTCATCTAATTTGTTTCTAAAGACTCATTTAGTTCCTATAGTAGATTTATTACTAGGCCTATCAACTAATCTCTATACATTACTTCTCTCAAATTGATTTAACTCTTCTTGCATAGCCAAAATCCAATAATCATCATCTAAGGTTTCATTGATATTTTTGGGCTCTATGCATGAGATAAATACAATACGATTCATTAATCTAAGAGAAGAACGAGTAGTTACCCCCTTAGATAAATCACCTAAGATTTCACCACTTTTGACATAGTTGAACTCCCTTGGGTAGCTCACTTCCTTTTCTTCAAGCTTTACATTTCCTAAAGCTTCTATTGGAGGATCTTGTGCTTCCTCATTTCTTGGAACCCCATCCACCTTTGATGCTTGTCCATCATCAATGATTTCAATGATTCCTACATCATTATCATCACAAGAATCCTTCCTAGGAAGGAGGTTATCATCGAAAACCACATGTATGGACTCTTCTACAACTAAGGTTCTTTTGTTGAAAACTCTATAAGCCTTAGAATTTAAAGAGTATCCAAGAAAAATAACTTCATCACTTTTTGCATCAAATTTACCTAAATTGTCTTTTCCATTATTTAAAACAAAACACTTGCACCCAAAAGGATGAAAATAGCTAATGTTAGGCTTTTTAGATTTTAAAATCTCATAAGAAGTTTTCTTTAAAATAAGCCTAATCATTACTCGATTTATAATATAAAAAAAGTTTTTGTGGCTTCCGTCCAAAAATACTTAGGTAAATTGTTTTCACAAAGCATGGTCCTAGCCATTTCTTCTAAAGTTCTATTTTTTCTCTTAAGTATCCCATTTTGTTGAGGAGTGCGAGGAGCCGAAAAATTATGGCTAATCCCATTTTTATTACAAAAATTCTCAAAACCTAAATTTTGAAATTTCGTCCCATGATCACTTCTAATATGAGAAATTCTTTGATCAAGGTCATTTTGAGAAATATTTGAAAATTTGATGAATTTTTCTAAGGCTTCATCTTTAGTACTCAAAAATAGAACCCAATTGTATCTAGAGTAATCATCAACAATAACAAAAGCATATGATTTTCCACCCAAGCTAGTAGTCCTAATAGGTCCAAAGAGATCCATATGGATCAATTGTAATATTCTACTAGTTGAAACATCATTAATGGACTTAAAAGAAACTCTCTTTTGTTTACCCTTAGCACATGCATCACAAATTTTATCTAGGGAAAACTTGAGCTTAGGTAAACCTCAAACTAGATTTTGGGAGGCTAGTTTCTCTAGAACACTTATGCTAGCATGTCCTAATTTTCTATGCCATAACCATGCATCATTTTCATCACTAGCAACTAAGCATGCATGAGAAAAATTAATGTCATCTAGATGCACCATATAAATATTTCCTATGCGATGACCTATGAGCATTATTCTATTGGATTCTATGTCAATTATTTTGCAACCACTCTTATCAAAAGAAACATAGAAACCCTTATCACACAATTGACTAATGCTCAACAAATTATGCTTAAGACCATCAACAAGCAAGACATTTTCAATTAGAATAGAGGAGTGATTACCAATAGAGCCAATACCCTCAATTTGGCCTTTGGAGTTGTCACCAAAAGTCAATACTCCACCTTTTTTGAGCTCTAACTCCTTAAATCGTCCATTGTCTCCGGTCATATGCCTTGAGCATCCACTATCAAGGTACCACATGTTTTGACTTGAAGCTTTGACCTTGAAGCAATGCTCAGCCTACAAACAAAGATTTAGTTTTTGATTTTTGGTACCTAAACCATTTTGGGTCCATGAGAGTTAGTCCCTAAAATCTTGGTTCCCTTGGGAATCCAAGAAGCAATGGTATTTAAATTATTAGAAACAATAAGTTCCTTGGGAACCCAAACACTCCTAATCTTTTTATATCTAAAATGCCTTTGAGAATTTCTTTGTTTGTGGTTATAAAAATTCTTTTTCATATGGTTGGGTTTTGAAGAGCTTCCTTTTTCAAAAATTAAACTCCCAACCACCTTGTTTTGTTCCTTAAGCTCATTCACCAACTTGTGGTGATTTTTCCTCAAGCCATATATAAGGTTGTTTAAATCAACATTTTTTTTTTGAAAAAATTTTAAATCATCATTTAAATCAACTTCTAAATCCAAAATCGTTTTTGTCAAAGAATCATTCTTCATTTCTAAATCGAAAATGGTTTTCTTGCTTTTCAAAATTAATTATTTGAATTTTAAAACCAACTCATCATACACATCTTGTAATTCATCATAGGAATCATAAAGTTCATCATAAGATAAATCATTACAAGATGGTTCGAGGGTTACCTTAGGCTCATCAAGAGTCATGAGACACGAGTTGGCCACCTCGTTGTCCTCATCGGATGATGACTCCTTATCACTCCAAGTTGCAACGTGAGCCTTTTGTTTCTTCTTCTCAAAACCCTTCCTTTTGTATAGAGGGCAATCGGTCTTAATGTGACCGGGCTTCTTGTATTCATAGCAAATGATTTGATCTTTCTCCTCTTCTTTGATCTTTGCTTTGAAGTCCCTCTTTCGTTGGAATCTTCTATTTCTATTTGCCCTCATGAGCCTTGTGAATCTTTTGGCCACCATGGCCAATTCCTCTAGCTCTTCTTCTTCACTTGTATCCACTTCTTCTTGTGATAATGAAGCTTTAAGAGCAATCTCTTGCTTCTTTTTTTCAACTTCCCTCATTTCAATCTTTATCTCTTCCTTCTTTTTGTCTTCCTCTTCCTTTCTTCATGATCTCATGTGCGAGAAGAGATCCCACAAGAGTATCAAGTTTAAGAGTCTTGAGGTCTTTGGCTTCAATGATTGTCGTCCTCTTGCTATCCCAAGACTCGGGAAGAGAGTAGATGAGTTTTCTAACAAGCTTCTCTTCCGGAATGATCTTACTGAAGCCTTTGAGACCATTGACAATCACCGAAAATCTATCGAACATTTTGGTGATGTCTTCATCCGGACTCATCTTGAAATTTTCATAATTAAGATTGAGAAGCCCAATCTTCGTCTCCTTCACATCGTTGGTGCCCTCATATGTGGTCTCTAAAGAATCCCAAACTTTTTTGGCACTAGTACATGATGACATCTTGGAGTAGATGTCGGGACCAAGAGCACAAAAGAGAATGTGAAACGCCTTATCATTGGTGGACATCCTCCTTTGTTCTTCATCGGTCATTTCATTTCTCTTCCTGGGTACTTGTCGATCTCCCTCCATCTTCATCGGAATTGAAGGACCGTCTTCAATTATATCCCAAAGGATATAATCATTTGAGTTGATGAATAGGCTCATCCTACTCTTCCAATAGGGGTAGTTATCCCTATTGAAGAATGGTGGCTTTGTGATGGAGTGTGACCCATTCTACGAACCGGAAGAAGAGGCCATTTGATTTTTGTTGTAGAGATGATCAACACGCTTTAGATCTTCTTTGGTAGATGTTAATCTCTTCAAATATGTGCCTTTGATACCAATTGTTGAGTTGATCATTGTTAAAGAATGGCCAAGAGGGGGTAAATTGGCAATAAAAACTGATCGGGAAAAATTTTAGTAAAAAAAGGAAAAATGAAAGACAATAGATTTATAGTGGTTTAAGCTTCGAACAAGCTCTACATCCACTACCTTAGCTCCCACAAAGGATTTTGAAACCAATTCACTATTGAATTCGTCCTTTTTCTCGGTTCAAGGATAACCGTTATAATTCGAATCAATCTTTCTACCCAAAGATTAATTCCACCTCACAAGATAAAAATAAAGGAATGAAGGCAAATGAAAGGTCTCTCACAAGATAAATTTTGTACAATTACAAGTAAACTCTCCTCAAACTCAAATACAAAGAATTGAATTGAAATACACAAGTTCGGAGGATGAGAATATGCAATCAGTGCTTGAGAGTTGGATTTGATTGTTTGGATGTTGCTTGAGGTTCAATAGTCCTTAATATTGTTGAAAATGCTCTATTTTATACCATCTCATTGATTTTTATCCGTTGTGGTTGTTGGGAATGTAAATATTACCATTGAGACTTCATCTTTCTACAATAAATGCATTCTACAACATGCGGTATCGAAACACGAGGAACCTGTTTCGAAACAGACCAAGAATAGAAAGAGTCATTGTGCATTAAACCAAGGGGTATCGAACCATGCTTCGATACCTTTTTGAAACTGTGAAGGTTGGTATCGAACCATGCTTCGGAACAGGCTAACCACCAATCAAAAGTTAACTACCACCAACGGTCAAAACATTTAAAGCTAAAAGATCCGTTAGGGATTAAGGGTGGTATCGATACTGATATCGATACCAGGGGTCAATTTTTTAATTAATTTTAAAATATTAAAAAAATATTCGAAGTACTTCGATACATGCTTCGAAACAGAGGCTGGCAGTGAGCTCGTGGTATCGAACGGTGTTTTGATACCTATTCTTGATCTCAAGAACAAGTCTTTGAAAAACCCAGGAGTATCGAATAGTGGTTCAATACCCTCATACAAAATACTTAGAAATTTTATTTTTAATATCTTTGTTTGACTTGAAATCAAAATATTGACTTAAGGACTTAAAATTTATTTCAAATTACTTCTAGTATTTAATTTTATATCAAAATCAAATATAGTTTTACACTTTGTTTAATTTTGAAGGCCGTATCGAAACCCTTTTCAGGTGTATCAAAATACCTGTAACAAAAACACAAGTTTGACTTTGAAAAACACTTTGAAAAATTGTTTTGTGTTTTTTGGTTCGACTTAAAGTTATTTGTTTGACTTAAGAACTTAAAAATTTATTTCAAATTGGTCCTTTAACTTCTTTGTTATATCAGAATCAATTTTAGTTTTACATCTTTTATCATCTCAAATAAGCTTCTAGCCGTTGGTGACCTTTGGGATTGATTTGGAGTTGTTGGGGATCAATTTTCAAGCAAATTAGCAATTCTACAGCATATAGTATCGATACACGTAAAAGGGTATCGATACCGATCAAAATTGGAAAACGTTGTTTGAGAAAAATATAAGTAGTATCAATACCAAAGATAGAGATATCGATACCATGGGTATCAATACCAAAGATAATGGTATCAATACCACTACAGGGTTTTAATTTTGGAAAATGATTTTACGTACTCGTATCGATACGGAACAATGATGATCAATACGAGCCTTATAAAATTAATATTTTGGCCATTTAAAAGCGTTTTAAATTATGTTAAAAGCCTATGAAATCATTTCAAACATATTTTCAAGTTATTTGAACTTTGCATAATTTTTGAAATCTTTTCAAATTAGTCTAAATCTATTTTTTAATTATTATAGCAAAACATATAGTTCTATAACATTTCATTGAACTTGACAAATTTTAACCTGATCTAGTGTGATCCAATCAATATTTTTGTAAAAATTATAGGATTCAAGTTTGGTCGAGTTTTTTTTATTAAGGTTCAAGTTTGATTTTAGGGTGAAAAAAATTAATATGACTGACTTAGGAGTAATAGATAATTATCTTATATTTTTTAAGAATAGCTTTCAATTATACCCTTTTGTATACATTTTTATAATTAGGTCCTTACAATTTTTTTTTATATTCAAGTTCTTAAAATTATTTTTTTTAATAAACAGGCCTCTAAAATTTAATTTTTACAACTAAGTTCATAAAAATGATTTTTTATAGATTAGGTTGGGTCTGATCGAGTTTGAGTTAAAATATAAAATTTTTAGGTCGGGTTAAATTGATAGGGAATAAACCATTTTAAAATATCTAAATTAATAGGGAATTAATAATAAATTATATGTTATGAATATCTTTATTTATGATGGATATTCATATATTAAATAATACTTTAATATACTTTATTATTAGAGTTTAATTCTCATTGGAATTAGAACTTTCATCTACTTTATCATTAGAGTTTAATTCCCATTGAAATTAGGACTTTCGTCTTATTTTTATAAATATAGACTTTTGGAGAAAGCATTGTATACCCTATTTTGAGAATATAATACAAGTCTCTCTCTTTTGTCTCTTATCTTTGTTCATCTATTTTGTTCTTGTTCTTTACTTTATTCAAAACACGTTATCAGCACGAGACTCTAACCAACGGAGATATTTATCGTTCGAATCTTAATGGATTTATTGAAAAGAATTTGTTATTAGCATGAATAAAAGATAAGTTCTCCCTCAATCATATTCTAATTATCAATTTATCTTTCTTTCTTGATTTTTGACTTGATTTTTAATTTTTAATTTTTTTTGATTGTTTGGTATTTGTGTAGCGATAAAGTGACTCAATTACCGTGGTTATTGTCGATAATTCCCGAAAAAGATTTTTAACAAGATATTGGTAACTAAATCTACCATATATTTAATGTTATAGAAAGTACAATATGTTTTACGTATTTAATTTGAGATTTTTTTCTTCATTAGTTATGACCAATATTTATTTATTTTGATGATGAAAGTTTGTATTTTTAATTATGTTTTAAGTATTACATGAAATTGAAACAAATATTTAACCTTTAATTAATTAATATATTCTCTGTTATGTTGGTTTAATCCGAGTAAACTGGTTGGAGATCCCGTTTTGTAAGCCTACTAGTCTCAAAGGAGGTTCTTTTTAAATGACCTTGTGGATTGGTTTAACAACACCGCGTATGAGGATTAATTTTTTATTCTTTATATATATTGTATATATATTTATTGATTAATTACTATTTAATAATATGAATGTTATAAAGTCTATATTTGCTTGAAAGTATTTTTTTGTATCGAAAAACTCGACTATAGATTTCTCCCAAGATCAAGTTACGAAAATCGTCTTGATCCAAGAATTTTTATGGGAGGCATTCTCTAAAGTGAATGCATGCATGGTGTTTATTCCATAAAATTATTGGATTTATATCATTACTTGAAGTGAATGCGGGCATGATGTTTATTCCATGCAATTATTGGATTTATGTCATTCCCTAAAGTGAATACAAACATGATGTTTATTCTATGCTATTATTGAATTTGTTTCAATCCTTGAAGTGAATGCAAACGTGATAATTCATTATATGGCTAGTAAATAAAAACTCAGTTATGTACCAGTGTATCAATGATGAAGATATGTAAGAAAAACATACTCCATTTTTTACACATTAATGTTGTTTTCATACACAATATCGTAAAAAAGGTTTTAAATACCTATTAGTCTCCGCTTCATTTCCTGAAGTGAATGTGATATTTTATAGCGGAAAGAACAAATATCTTATTAGTAATTATGATTATGATTAAGATCATAAAATAGGCATGGATAAGATTATTTTAAGAATGCTTATATCCACAAGAAGTGCAATTATAAAGATGATAAGAATGATAGAGATCGTATCAAAATCTTTATGTTATCAGTGCAATAGTACAAACCATTGATCTCTTACTTGTCAAACGCTGAAGTATTATAGATTTTATCCATAATTATGAATGATAAATGAAAAAATATAAACAAATTTTCTTTGTGGCGAAAATAATTATGGCGTTATTGATCCAACTCAAGTAGATAATATTAATTTTTTCATAACCCTTGAAGGGAATAATTCATCATTTATTTTATTTCCTTTATAACCTCTAAAAGGAATAATTGATCTATTATTTATTTTGTTTTATGTTAATTTATTTTTATTTATTATTTATTTATGTTAATTTACTTTATTTATTATTTATTTATATTAATTTATTTTACATATTATTTTTTACGCTTTATGTTAAATTTCCCTTTAAAGAATATGATTACTTCTGGAATAAAATATTAAATAAATCATGGGGATTTATGTTTAAAAGATAGTGCAAGTACTCATACAATACTTAAGCATAAGAAATATTTTTCCATTTAAATACAAGGGAAAATATGAGTACTATATTTCAAAGTACTAAAATATTTTTGCATTTCCCGAAGTGAATGGTACAAAACACATTTTTCATTCACCGAAGTGAATGGTATAAAACACATATTTGTCATTCCCCGAAGTGAATGAAATAAAGCACATATTAAAAGGTGCATAATTATGTATATTTTCCTCTTTTAAATATGTTATTGCCAAATGGAACTTTATTCTATATTTACAGTGCATTATACTCGTCAAAGTCGCAAAGAGACTTGTTGAATTTAAAAGATATTTGTAGAGATATATTGAGAATATTAGTCAAGGGGATGTTGACTATTTCAATATTATGAGTATAACTCAAGGCAATAAGAAAATCTTGACAAAATTACATACACTGTCATCCATATTATACTACAGATGAATTAGTACAAATTGAAACTCATTCTATTGTAAATTAGATATTTATTGATAATTTTATTTGGCATGATCGATTAGGTCATTCTGGTTTAATTATGATGCGAAAATTTATTGACACTTTCATGTGGTCACTTATTGAAGAAATAAAATTTTCTTCAAAGTAATATTTCATGTGATACTTGCTATAAAAGCAATCTGATTATTGAATCATCAACATTTAAGATAGAGTGTAAATCTATTAATTTTCTGGAACAGATACAAGGTGATATACGTGGGTCTATACACCTTTCTTACAGTCCATCTAGATATTTTATGATTTTAATTTATGCATCGACTACATGGTCATATGCATCCTTTTTATTAACCCGCAATTTGTTGTTTACGAGACTACTTACTCAGTTGATAAAATTATGAGCATATTTTTTAGATTATCTTATAAAGATAATTGGTCTTGATAATTTTGATGACATATAATTTTATATGTAGTATCACTAATATGCATCAAGCCAACAAATGATCATAAGTTCTCCCCTTTACAAATGGTTTTTGATCATGAACCAAATATTTTTCATCTTATATTTTTTGATGTGTGATATATATTCTAATTGCTCTACTACAATGCACAAAGATGAGTTTTGTGAGAATATATATCAGATTTAAATATCTTGAGCTTTTGATAGGGATTTCTTTACAACCTAATTTACTGACTATGATTTTAATTAGTCAGTTTATCCAATATTAGGAGGAGAAAATAAATAGCTGGGGAAAGAAATAAGTTGGAATGAATTATTATTTTCTTATTTTGATCCACGTACTACACAATGTGAACTATAAGTTCAAAGGATAATTCATTTATCAAATCAATTGTCAGATGATTTTATTGACCCTAAAAGAGTGACTAATCACGTATACCAGCTATGAATGCTCTAATTAAATTTAAAGTCCTAGAAGGACAAACTCTATTTGCTAATGAGTCTAACTTACGCTTGAAGCGTAGTAGATAAGTAAGTTCCAAAGATATAAGAAATCCTCGAAAAAGAAAATGAACTATATTTTGTGATAGGCTAGTCGAGGAATCAATGAATTATGAAAATCTCAAGAAAAGATTAAAAGGTCTCAAACAGAGACATTGACATGAATCAGTTACCTGATAATAAAGAGATCTCAATAAATTATATCATGTCTAGTAATAAGTGAAACTAAAATTAAATCGACGTCGATAATATATTTGCATGCAATATAGAAATAGAGATTTTATTTGATAATATGGATCATGAACCATTGTCAATTGGGCAATGTAAACAAAGAAATGATTGGCCAACATGAAAGAGACAATTGAGGCGAAACTAAAAATTCTTTCGAAAAGAGAAGTATTGGAGCCTATACGTATATGGAATGTATAAAGCTCATGGATATAAATGAACCTTTGTGAGAAAGATGAATCAAAATGAGAAATCACGAGATATGAACTCATTTGGTTGCACAAGAATTGTCACAAAGACATGAAATTGAATATGAGGAAAATATATTTCTCAGTAGTGGATGCAACTACTTTTAGATTTTGATTAGCCTAACAATAAATAACATTACTCAGTTTCCGCCTAATGGATGTTGTTACATCCTATTTGTATGGACCTCTCGATAATAATATTTACATGAAACTTTCGAAAAAATTAGATTGTCTTAAGCAGTTAAGTTCTCGAGAACATTTTCAATCATATTAAATATATCTTTTTATGGCTTAAAACAATTTAGGTGTATTTGGTATAATCGCCTCATTGAATACTTATTAGAATAATGTTATATGAATCATTTAATTTTCCTGAGCATTTTTTATTACGAGATTTAGTTATGAATTTGTTGTATATGTCGATGATTTGAATATCGTCGAAAGTTGTGAAGAGATCTCAAATCCTTGTACATCAATCGGCATAAAAAATGTTTAAAGAGACTTTATATGCATAATGCATATTCGTTGATCATTATTTGGTTGCTAGGTCTCTTAATGTAAACGATCTATTCCACCCTCGAAAAAAGGGTATTGATATTTTTGATCTAAAATCATCATATATACATTATTTGATTTAGAAACATCGTATCTTAGCTGATCCAAAAATTTATTTAAGTACTACGAGATAATTACATTTTAAATAATCGTTATACATGAGGTAAAGTCGAAATATGTGTTTGGCTAAACATATCCAGAAGACATGTGAATTTCTTTCACAAGATAAGATGCAAGCTATCTTGTGTAGAGATATGCAAAATTTATATCTCAAGGTGGATACATCAAATGTGATAAAACGAAATATATTTCTGTCAAGTTTTGTCCCTCATGATCTTAAGAATAATAGCATTCGATTAATCATTTCAAGCAATAATTTAGAAGATTTATCCACTAATGCATAATCAACTTCAACATTTGAAGATTGTATTCAATATTGAATTATAAAGATTCAAAGATCTTATGTGATATTTTAATGAGTAGGAGTAAATACGCGTTGCACTCTTTCACCCTTAACCGAGGTTTTGTCCAAATGGATTTTCCTAGTAAGATTTTTAATGAGGCAACATGTTATGCGTATCAAAGATGTATGTACTCTTTTTCCTTCACTAAGAATTTTTTCCCACATGGTTTTTATCTTAGTAAGATTTTAATGAGGCACATTATCTTTATGAATATACAAGGGGTGTTATGAATATCTTTATTTATGGTGAATATACATATATTAAATAATACTTTAATGTACTTTATTATTAGAGTTTAATTCTCATTGTAATTAGGACTTTCATCTACTTTATCATTAGTGTTTAATTCTCATTGGAATTAGGACTTTCATCTTATGCTTATAAATATAGACTTTTGGAGAAAGCATTGTATATCCACCATACTTTGAGAATATAATACAAGTCTTGCTCTTTTGTCTCTCATCTTTGTTCATCTATTTTGTTCTTGTTCTTTACTATATTCACAATATTATATACATTTTTAAAAAACTAAATAGTAATTTTATCCTTCTACTAACTTATAATATTTTTTAATAATGATTTAGTTAAGCATTTTGTCAATAAATTTTAAAATATATAGTTAAAACTTTCAATCCATATTTTTCGTTCTATTAAATTTTAAATTTTTTATCTAATAAGAATAAAATTCTTTTCTCTTCAATAGAAATTATTAAAAATGTTAAAGTAATGATTTTAGCTCATTCTTTAATTAATTTATTTATTTATAAATAATGAGTGACCGTTCGATGATTAATTTTTTAGATTATCAGCTTGGAGTTTCTTTTCCATTTAATTAGAATAAATCAAGTACACATCACAAGTTGAGGCCAAATGAGTGTATGATTAATTTATCCAAAAATAAGTGGCTTCGTAACGAGGGAAAATTGTATAGAAATGATAGATTTATATAATGGGGGAGAATATAGATAATATAAAGCGGATGATATCAAATTAATATTATTTTTATATTATTAAAATGTTAAAAATATGAATTATGATACGAGTAAAAAAATATGTTAAAAATATATATAAATTCGTTCAACAAACGGTATCAGTGGAGTGGTAAATGATTTGTATATGAATTCATTAGTAATGAGTTTTAGTTGTTTTATTTAATAGTTATATAAGAATGTGGAAATACAAAAATATTATTATAATAATATTTGTTGTTATTTCAAAGAATTATTTTTTTTATATTTTCGACTAAATTGATATTTAATTAACCTATGACACCAACCCAATCATGGATTTATTATAAATTGGTTGTAATTTGTAACTCAAAATAGGAAAAAAATAAAAAAGTTTTTATTCGAACTTGAATTCTTAAAATCTCTTTCGAATTGTTTGATAATTGATTGGATTATATTATAATTAGATTTAAAAAGTTGAATTTAAATTCCATTTGTCATGTAATGATAAAAGAATACCTGAAAATAAATTTATAAAATTTACATATAGGAATTTACAAAGAAATGGTCCAATCAATCAATATGCACAATGAGATCATATCTATACAATTGCGCACTTCCCGACAAATCTAATTTGTTTCGTTATTCTAACTGATTAATCTATTTTGGGGAAATTCTTTCTAATCTGTTTTGTTACTCTAACTGATTAATCTATTTTGGGGAATTAAGAATTTCTTATCTATAACTCTTGGATTCAAGAATTCCTATATAATTTAATTGACACAATACAAGCTTTTTGTAACCCCTAGACTGGCCTATGCGGAAAGCCCGACCTAGAGTTGTCATATTTTTTTAACATGATCAAGTTTCAAATATAATTAAGATGACCTATAACAATAATAGTTCAATCTGGATCTCATATAAATCAAGATACAATATATAATCAAGAAAACTTGTATCGATAAAAATTCCATCTGAAAATCGTTTAAATCAACATACGTTTAAAAGTGTTACCAACAAAATAAACTATCTTGTAAATATAATTGTTCACAATTATTCATAAATCAATTAAAAAAATATAGGCACATGTCACCCTAAATGCAAACTAAAAAATTTAAATATAACATCAAAATAATAATCAAGAAATGTGTAGATCCTCCAAGTGCCAAGTCCGAGTTTGCCTATCTACATATATCTGGAAGGGAAAAGATTTGGGTATGAGCTATAAAGCCCAGTGTATTCCAACAGTGCATAAAAATCACAAGTATAGTCAAATAAACAGTAATATCAAAAAATAGATTATGGATATGTGTGATATACTACCCTCCAACCGAACTCTTAGATACAGTTTCCCAGAACAGTATTTGATACATGCATTAACCTAGACCCGATAGGGTGAAGGTACCGACCTAAGGAATTACCTTAGGAAACAGACAAAATTACCCCGGTTGTAGTACGGGAACCGATAGCAGGTAGGATTACCCTAACCGAAACTAGAAAACGTAAACAAGAGAAATTACCAGTCAGATGAAGGCTGAACCTCAGGCACTTCACATCATAACCCAATCCCAAAGTATAGTCTACAGTAGAAACATAAATAATATCGAGAATCATCAGAAATAATCAGGTTATCATGCATATAATCCAAATATGATAATCATACAGGGTATTCCAAGCATGTATCAAAATAGAATATAATCATGCTTATGATTCAAAATTCAATATATATATATATATATTTAGGAAAAATAATCATGTGCACATGATAGGTTTATTAAATGGAAAACAGTAATATACAGTCATATTACATACAAGGAACACACCTCAAAAAGGGTAGAATCAGACAAATGGTCTACTGGGCGTTCAAGCCTCGTTCTACTACAGAACTGGACCCTAAAAATACAAGGTAAGTTTATATTAATATGGGAATTTATATTGGATTTATTCACTAGATTTAAATACATATGAGTCACGATCAGATCTCGGGATCGATCAAAACGAGAGAAGCTGGGTTGGGTTGATACACGATCGGGAGAACTATGAGATCCTATAAATAATCAGATATCGATATTGGACCTTAAATTCAAATACTGAACTTAACTTAACCTAGAAGAAAAGCTTGACACGAAACTTTAAAGTCCAATTTGGAGGCTTTCGGGTTCAAATTTAGAGAAATAGACTTCACGGATGGACTCAGGAAATCAAAAATATAAAATAAGGATTTTTGAAATTTTTGACTTTTGGGGTCAAAGTCAACGTTGACATCAGTAGTCAAAGTCAATCTTGACATCATGCCGACGTCAACAACCAGGTCAACAAACAATGTTGGCATCATGTTGACGCCACTGGTCAACGATCAACGAGTCAATCAACGGGTTAGGTTAGGTCAATTGGTTAACTGGTCGGGTCAGGTTAGGTCAACGGGTTGGGTCAACAGTTGACCGATTCGGTTCGACTCGGGTTGAACCGATTCGATCTAAGTTGGGCCAGTTCTGGACTAGTTTGGACCAGCCAGCTCCCGACCACTATCTCGGACGGCCAGAAATCGCCTCGACGGCGCATGGAAGCCACACGCAGCGCAAATCGGTCGAAAAACACCTCTTCAGACTCAAAAAATTCACTAAATTCATAATAAACCACTTACAAAAACAAACAATTTGGAAAAAGAACTGAAACAACTCTCAAATCTTACCTTTTACCTAACCAGATCAGACTCTCTCCGATGAGAGGCTTGCCGATGACGAACGGGTGCAAGGTCGAAGGGGTTTTGCTCACCTCTCTATGGTGAGCGCGAAGAGGTCGGCGATGCGCCTAACTGACGTTGATCAGAGGGGTTTTGGTTGATTCACGTCGATCGAACCGGTTATCCAACGAGTGAGGAGAGGGGTTTTGGTCATGGAGGTGCGGTGTTTCTGGTGGTACCGGTAGTGTCAGTCATGGCGCGACGGTGGAGGAGATCGTTCGATGGTTGGTGAAGGGTAAATGAAGGGTTCGAATATGGGGGAGAAAGATTAAGTTTCTAAAAATATCTAGTATGAGGTTTCCAATATGGTATGTGGGTATAAAAAATCGATTATTATTATTATTTTATTTACCAGAACTTATACAAAATATTGGTGGGGTGAGGGAGTTTAATTCATAAGAGTATGCTAGCTCAAGTGATTGGGTAATTGGTTATCTAACATATGATTGTGGGTTTGACACCCTACAACCACACTTCTTTTTTGTTTATTTTATTTTGCTATTGTTACACTTTTCTATTCTTATATTAATAGATTTATATGTCGAATTTCATTCATCCCATAGTTAAAAACTAATAATTGGTTATGTCTACAGAGATTTTAAGAGAATAATACACATATATCTAAGGATGGGAATTTCACCGAACTTGATAGATTTCAACCCAATTTAGTATGATTGATCAATTTTTTATATAAAAATGTATCAAGTTTATGATCGATTGAGTTTTTGTTAAGGCTCGAGTTTAATTTTAAGGTGAAAAAAATTGATCTAACCGATTCAGGACAAATAGTAATTTTTATATTTTTAAGGATAGTTTGCAACAATACCCCTTTTTATATGTTTTTTTATAATTAGGTCCTTAAAATTGAATTTTTTATAATTAAATTCTATTTTTTATATAATTAGACCTCTAATTTTTTTTTATAACCGAATCCTTAAAAATGATATTTTATAAACTGGATTGAGCTAGATCAGGTTTAAGTTGAAGTATATAGATTTTGGGTCAGGTCAAATTGATTTTTTTTAAATATTATTGCTTCGAGTTTATAATAATTATTTTTGGGTCCAAATTAGGTTGATCAAAAACTTGATCCGACCCATACTCATCTCTAAATGTATCACAATTAAAATATGGGTAAACTACTGCATTAGTCACTTTCGTTTACTCCTAGTAAATTTTTAATCACCAATTTTGAAAAACAACCAGTAAGGTCACTATTATTTTTGGGGTGTAAAGTTTTTGTCACTCCAACGTTAAGTGCTGTTAAATAATGAAGAAGAGTTGATCTTGCACAATAAAGAAATAAAAAATTACTTAAATAGTCCTTAGATTATTATTAAACTTTTGTTTTATCTTTAATTTGACTTTTAAAATTTTAAAACTTTATATTTTTATCATTTTCTCAAAAGAAATATTCATTTCTGAAGAACACTATGAAGAGGCAGATGTTTACACTATCATATCGTTCAAAGGAGAAAGAGGAAGCTAAGGTAATAATTTATTATCCTTTTCTGTTCAACGAGTTTTCCATGCTTTTATATTTGATCATAAAATACAATGAAAAATATTTCAGATGCTGCTCTTCATTTCTGCACATGCAACACAAGTGATATCTAATATCTGTATTTCATTATTCCTTAAATAAATGGCCGATAAAAATTTAAATAGTGTATACTCGAGTGAACTATTGGTTCCACTATGATGAATTTGATTTTTTTGGAGGAACCTAGGCAAAAAGAGAGTTTGTTGGCAGTAAGCGCAAGAGAATCGAGTCAGACGAGGACTCACCTCCTAGAGAAGCTCCTACTCATCGTCACATGGTAGTTGTTTATGATAGTGATGAAGACTGAAACTTATCACGTATAAGATTAGAGTAAGCTTTTCTCTCTCCTCCCTCTCACATACACACATGATTAATCAAATAGTTAATATTTACAATCACTTTTAAACTTAAACAAAGACCGACAGATTTTTTCATCTCCAAGCTTTTTCACCATTTATTTCAAACAAAGACTTAATCTTAAGCTCTTATAATAGTGCTTAAATCTTCGACTGTTGCTTATTTCATGTATTAAACAAATTGACATTTGTGATATGTATTTTTTATTGTGGTGATTGTTAAGTGGTCATTCCTGCAATTTAGTTACTCTGAATTTAGCTTTCATATCCTCCACTCCTAAAATATTTCATTTCAATCTCCAACCATGCATATTTGATATGATACTGAGTTGAAAAACTATTATTATACAAAAACGAAAAAGGGGAGGGAAAGCATGATTTCAACACAGCCATTGGACTTTTTAGTCAGTGGGATACAGTTTACTTCTGGGGGACTAGAAGTATATTTAAGGTGGTAACTTTTTAATTACTAAAAATTTTTATGTTAGATTTTTTATATTTCATAATTTTAATAGCAAGTTGAAGATGCTCATGCTAAAAGTTTGGTGACAAAAAAATGTACCCAAAAAGGAAAGAGTTTTAATGGCGACCTTCACTTATTTTATGCAAACGCTTTGATCTTATTAATTCTTTTATGAGAAAAGTATCTTTAAATTATTATTTTTCTTCTGCTGTTTTCTTTTCATAATCTGGAGTTTGTAGAAATAGTTTATAAAGATTTTATGATGTATTAACATGCTTGTATGCACAAGGTTATCCATTTTCAAAGACTTGTTAATGTTTTAAAGAAATGAATGTTTTTTTTTGGAAGATGGTACAAATATAAAGTTTTAAAATTTTGAGAGTCAAATTAAAGATAAAACAAAAGTTTAATAATAATTTAAGGACTATTTAAGTAATTTCTTATTTTTATTGTGCCATAGCATCTCTTCGTCAATATTTAACGATACTTAATATTGGAGTGACCAAAACTTTACACCCGAAAACGATAGTGACCTTACTGGTCGTTTTTCAAAAACAGTGAATAAAAATATACCGGGGATAAACGAAAGTGACTAGCGCAATAATTTATCCTTAAACTATTAGATAAATTTTAATCACGATATTTGTGATGTTTTTTTTATCATTATTAAAATCCAATATTATTTGTAAAATGAGTCAGTTAAAAGTATCCAAATTTACTGGAGAATAATAATAAATTATATTTAAAAAAACTAAATAATACTTTTACCAGTATAGCAACTTATAATATTTTTTAATTTTATTTTTTTGAGCGACCCTCATGGCCCCTTCCAAGTTACTGACATGATTACTTGGTCTATATTTCATACTCGCTTACCAACGTTAAGTATATTTTATGACTAATTATTTATTTTATAGTTGAATTTTATCAATAATCTCTTCTAAGTTAGTACATTATTTTACTACTTAGTTAAGCAATGATTTTATCAATAATTTTTACATAATACGATTAAAATTCTCATTTAATATTTTTTAAGTTATAAATTCAACATTTAATAAATTTTTTTCTCGATAAAAATTGTTAAATAATCAAACCGTGATTTTAACTCTTTATTTATTTATTTATTTATTTTTTAATGATGAGATCACATTTAATGATTAGATTTGTGAGTGCTTATGAAAGTACTTTTAAATAAAAATTTCGTTTTAAATGCACAAACAACAAATAACATTTTAAAATGATAAAAGTTTTTCGTCGTAAATTACTTATTTACCTTTATTTTTTACTTTTAAAAGCTTGATTTGCAAAAGCTAGATTTTTTAATTTTTATAAAACCTTGATTTCCAAAAATTTCACCCCAAACCAAGCTTTTAAACACAACCCAAAAAAACTTAAATCAACATTCTTTTCCATTTAATTAGAATAAAAAAAACAAGTAAATATCACAAGTTGATGTCAACCGAGTGTATGATTAATTTAGCCAAAAATAATTGGTCTGATAATGAGGGGAAATTAGATAATATAAACAAATGAACCAACAGAGCATGTGGAATGTGGGGAGAGAAATGAAAATTTGGATAATAATGTATCCTCCATATATATAAGATTTATATTTTTGATGTTCTGATGGGGTTTAAGTAAAAATTTTGAAATTCTGAGAGCTTCACTAAGATTTTTTTAAATTATACGAGATATTTAATAATATAAAAATTAATAGTATTTATTAAAAATGATAAGGTATGATTAAAATTTTTGAGAAAACTTAAGGGTTAAATTTTAATTTTCAAAATATTCATAAGCTTATTTCCTTTGTAAAAAAATATTCAATTCAATACAATTATTTCTTATAAAATTATCTGGAAGATTTTTTTTTAAAAAAACGAAGATAATCGTCTGATAATTTTATATTCGATACTCTGATACAGATATAAATACGAAATTATGTATCTTTTGGGAGGAGATCCCGGCACCACGCATAATTTTTTATTTTATTTGTTATAAATATTTAATTTTAAATTTATCTTTTTAATTTTTAATATTTATGTTTTATCCTGTCGTAAATTTTAACTGTGAATTTTATAGGTTTGTATTAATCCTTCAAAGGATGGTCACTAAAGTGTAAGGATGTTAATGGATCGGATTTAGATCAAATTTTATAAAGTTTAAGTCTAATCCAATTAATAACCGAACTTTAAAAAAAAATTAAACTCAAATATATAAATTTAAGTTCATTCAGTAAAACATATTAAATCAAAATTCAAATATAATTATTTTTAAAAAAAATAACAACTCAAACAAATATCTTTAAATAAAAATATTTTCATTAAATAAATATATTTAAATTAATAGCACAAGTAAATCTCAACAAATATTATAATCTAATATAAAATAAATTAAAGTAACAACATAAACTTCAACTAAAAAGCCTATAAAATAAGTGAAATATAAATAGAATTGTCATCTAAAATATTAATCATATATAAACTTAATTAGAATTTTAGTACATATCTCTATATTTTTTATTTTTAAATATTTTATTTAGATTTATATTTGAATCGAACTTATATCGAATATAGATTCAGATTGAATTTGGATCAAATCATGACGATATCTATATCCGTTCCACCTTCTATTAGGAGTCAAACCTTTTTCTAGATTCAAATTTAAACTTTTTTATCAGATTTAGATAATTTTTTAGATTAAATTCAGATCGAATTCGAATTATATTATTATCTCATAAACTGTCACTCCTCATCGATAACCGAAAATACATGAAATAAAAGGTTTCTTAACACAAAATTAAATTAATACAAACGGAGTAGAAGAATCAAGTGAAAATCCATCCTTTAAGGAGAAGAGAATACCATAAATTTACTTGGACTTTTGAAAGGTTTTTATTATGTTTCGCAAAATAGACACAGGTTTTTGGGCTAAAGTTGTTCGAGAATCAAGAAACGAAGAAATAAAGAGTGATCAGGATAAAAAAAATCAAAATAAAATAAATGGAATTTTTTTTAAAAAAAAAACTTGAGTATAAAGTTTAAAATTCAAAAAAATAAATATTTTAATTCGATTCAAGACAAGAAAAAATTAGACTAATTTTTGTTTGAAATGTCATAAATTTGACTTAATTTTTTTTAAATAAGATTTAATTTATAAAATAAAAAATTAAATAAATTTAAAATTATAGCAATTAATGTATTTATTTTTATATTTGAATCGAATCTCTCAATTTTTTAAATATACATGCCAATATAAAAAATATATATATCACATGTAAAAAAAATATGAATATATATACGTACGCGTACACATATATTATATAATTAAAGAAAATATTTAAAATGAAAAGCCATGCTCATTAGAAGAGATCTAATATTCTATAGAACAAGAAAATATCACATAAGAATCACTAATATGTTATAAGTCAATACATTCAAAGAAAAAGGAGAAGGCAAGACAAAGGCCAAAGCTGGAAAAGTTTCAACCAAATCTTCTAAACATGACAGTACCTTAGACCACGATCAATTACACGTCCCAACTCCAAAGCTGATTCTCCCGGACGACCTGGCTCGAATGAAGGATCAGCCATAGGAGAAAATTCCGTGAAGATCGATAGCATCCCTTCCTTGGGTCGGTCTCTATAAGGCTGAACCAAGCCGTAACAAGGCCCATAACACGAGTCTGACCTAGCTGCACCTCTGATGACCCATCATCTCTGTAAGTCACCATAATAATTGAACACTGAATTTTACCAACAAATATCCACCAAACAAGCTACTCACAGTAAATGGAACCACTTGATGATGCAAAAAAATGATGTATGCATCTAATCGCTTCAACTAGAAGAATGGGATCAATCAAGATGCAGTATGTAATCATTCATTTTTTATCAAATTTTAATATTTGTAGTATTATTGTAGTAGTAATATTATTAATAAAAATAGAAGAAAAAGGAAGAGAAATGAAAAAAGAAAAGAGAAGAAGAAAGAAAGTAAAGAAAAAATGATGTGGGATTGGATTCTCACATTGGTGGGATTGGAATCCCACATTGGTGGGAAACATGATCTTTCCCTCTCTCATTGTCTATAAAAGGAGTGGATGGGGAGCCTTTTGAAGAGGAGAACCAATTGGGTGAGGGTAGTACCCTATGATTTTAATTTGAGAGCTTAGCTCTTCCCAAATTCTGGGTGGTTCGATCGGGTCTTATTTTTAAGATTCGATCTAGTTAAAATTTTGGAGGGGTCGTGGTAGATCTTGGTGGGGAGTTCATCGGGGTTAGCCGTTCGTATTTTTAGGTATAATTTTATCTTTGTATTTTGAATATTTTTAATGAAAATAGTTGTTTCTAATTTGTTTTGTATATTAATATTAATTTATGTTTATGTTTTAGATTAATATTTATGTATGTTTTAATTTATATTTTAGATTAGTATTAAATTTGTTAGATTAATATTTATGTTTTATATATTTATTTTTTATGTGATATATTTAATTTATTTGCTTAAGTTGCATGAATTAATATTTAGTTTTGTTAATGCGGGCCCCTAAATTCGGTCATAAGCGAGACCAACTCCAGTGTAGTGGTGGTGGTTCGGACGCTTACCTTCGGGTTTAGGTACTTTAAAATAAATGCGTACATTTAATTAAAAATTAATTCGATCGTTAAATTAGCCCGAAAAATTTAATATTAGTAACACGGTAATTAAATAAAGTACCAATTTTGGGGCGGTGTGGGGTGCTAATCCTTCCTTATCCGTAACCGACTTCCAAACCCCAATTTTTAAAATCTCTGGTTTTATGGTGTCCGGTCTACCAAAACGGCCGGTGGCGACTCCATTTTTTTTAAAAATCATTTTTTAGCTGAAAACCCCATGTGAAAGACATTAATTTCAAAATGACACATCGAAATATATTTTTCACAATCGAAAAAGAATTTTTTAGCGATTTTAATTAATCATGGATTTTTTAGATCGATACAGATGGCGACTCCGCTGGGGATAAAAATTTTTGTTTTTATAAGCAAAAAGAAATGAGTCAAGCTTTTTAAATTAATTACCACTTTATTAATATTAAAGATTCCGGGCTAAAGTGTCGATTAAATTAATTTTCAATTGAATTTGTGCTTTTATTTTTCCGCATTTAAAAATGACATATAAACTCGTCCCTTTAAGTGGGGGAAAAGGCTAATGCTTTCGTGGAGATATCGTTCTCCCGTATGGGCCCTAGCCGAAGTACCTTCGGGTCTCCACTACCTTATGCTTTCGTGAGAATATCGTTCCTTCGTATGGGCATAAGTGAACGGGTCCCCCTAAATTGAACCCGGTCAAAATGAGCCTATAATGGGTGATGATCGGGGGCTTGCTACTCTTAGTAGAGGATAGCTCAGACAATTCGGGTCCCCTTTTAGCACCAACACTGTATGTAGAGAACTAGATTACCCATCCCATTAGAGCCATGCGGATACCCTAGGTGAACTAGACGAGATATCTAGGGTGTCTTTCTCTGTTTACTTTAAACATTTTTTTCAGAATTTATTTTTGTGTTTACTATTTCTACCCGGTACTAACATGTTTTTTTCATATTTTTGTTTTCTTTTCTGCATGCATCATCACATCTTGCATTGCATCGAGGGTAATGATTTGAGTGGTTCATCCTACAAAGGAAACATTCACAATGGAAGAGAGGTATCTAAAACCCTCAACTCTAGTGTTAGAAACCGATCAGAGATACTGATTAAGGGATAAGATTTGACAAGGTCACTATCCATCAGACCCCTTTCATCAAACACCGATTATAGGACAATCGAAGAGCCTAAGACAACAGTCTACCGAACGTCAATACTAGGTAATGATCATGCGTTTATCCGGGTCTACATCAAAATGTTAGTCTGAGGTTCTAAGAGAGCATGAAGAATGTAACAGAAACCAAGGTTTAATTAAAAGGGTTATCAGAGGCACAAAACAATCGTCTCACCATTCGAAGACCGAGTCAGAATCAGAATAGATACTATCTCTCCATCTTGAGGACGAGTCAGAGTCAGATATAGATAGCCGATCAAAAAAGATAATTGACCAATTTCTCAAGTACATCAATGAAGAAGTATTTTTTAGATAGCAAAAACGAAGAACAAAAGATCGGTACCTTACCGACCCACTTCACGAGAATCAAGGTCATCGTTCGAGATTATCAGAGATGATCAGCAATACTGACACTACAAGGTCGCTCAGGCAATATTTGACACTGACCAATACCATACGATTCTCGAGGATCAAAGTTCAGAAGGATAATTAGAAACGTGACCAGGTCAACCGAGGAGACCGAAACACATGATGCAATAGAGATTCCTATCTCAAGCAAGCAACTTAGGGCTATAGGGAATAGGAATTAGGGCTAGTACTTGTGTATAAGATTAGTTTCCCCTAATTTTGTAATGGACCCTCTATTTCCTGTGAAAGTAATTCAGTATGGTGATTAACAACAGGGGTCAATACCTTTAACCCGCATACATTTTGCATCATTGTCATCCGCATATGCATCATACATGCATTTAACCATTTTGACATCATCTAACTATGTGCATATTATGACAGTGCATTTTAAAACACTGGTCACACCGCATTATAATTTCACATACTATCAAAAGAAAAAAATGGAAGACCGTGTGACCAATCTGGAAAGAGGTCAGAAACACTTAGAGGATCATCTTGGGGATATTGAATAGAGTATCATTGCACAGATTGCTCAGTCTCAAGAGTCCATTTTATCCGAGCTTACGGCACTACTAGGCAAGAATCGCGGGAAAGAAAAAGTGAGAAATGAAGAGACCTCTGAGCCAAATGAAGAGACCTCTCATCATATGGTTCAATTGATCGCACCAAATGATGCAAACCCTGCCAGAGTATCTGCTAAACAACCAGTTCAAGTTCTCGGGAGCCAGCCTATAGATGTTGAAAGGCTTTGTGAGGAAGAGATCCCTGACCTAAATCTGATCGAGAAGATCAGACATGATGTTGAAGAGAAGTGAGAATTGAAGTTCCGCCTGATGGAAGAAAGGTTCAAGACCATTCAGACTCAAAAAGGGACAGGGAACGATGCTAGTGAGCTAAGTCTGGTACCCGATTTGATCCTACCCCCGAAATTCAAAAGTCCGGAATATAATAAGTATAATGGAACATCGGGCCCTTTTGCACACCTCACAATGTACTGTCGTAAGATGTCTGCTTTCATCAAAGATGAGAAAATTTTAATACATTGCTTTCAGGACAGTTTAACCGGATCTGCAATCCGATGGTACATTCGGCTTAGTCGCGAGAACATTAGGTCGTGGAAAGACTTATCCAAAGTTTTTTTACAACAGTACAAACATGTAACAGACATGCTACCCAGCCGCATCATGCTTGAAGGTTTGGGGCGAAGGTCCAACGAGATCCTGCGTTAATACGCTCAACGATGGAGGGAGATGGCTGCTCAGATTCAACCACCTATCCCCAAAAATAAGATCACACTGATGTTCATTAATTCGCTGAAAGGAGCTTTGTATGATCGTCTCATCCATCATACTACCCAGAATTTTGTCAATCTCATTAGAATCGGTGAATCTCTAGAGATAGCGCTCAAGAGTGGGAGGATCAGCAATGGTGACAAGCCCCAAGGGTACGATAAAAAGAATGAAGGTGAAGTGAATGCTACTGGGACCTTCAATTACCCTACGATCGGGAGAATGCAAAAAGGAGAAGAAAGCTCTAGAAAGGGGCAGGACAGAGCAACCTTCACTCCTCTTCTAGTTTCATACAGCGAGCTCTATTCTCAACTATACGAGACAGGTCTTGTACGGCCTTATATCCTTACACCCCTCGAGCCTCCATTCCCTGCATGGTACAATGCTGTTGCACATTGTGAGTATCATGGAGACATTCCAGGTCATTCTATTGAGAATTATCATTACTTTAAGAAATTCGTGCAGAATTTAATCGATACCGGTGTTTTGAAGTTTGAAGAATAGAGACTTGATCGAGGTTATGATCTAGGGATTAAAGACCAACCGAGATGAATTTTGGTGGTGGGAGGTTCTGACTCTCCAATTTTAATATTTAATCATTTTGTGAAATGAAGTCCAATTTACTACTTTGAGCCCGGAAGGTAGTAGGGACAATTTGTAAGGGCATGCATTAAGAATTAAGTTTTTACCAATTAAACGATTTTACATTCTTTAATTCTTTGAAAATTAATTTTTAGGAGTTGCCTTTGCTCTTCTATGTACACAAAATCAAACATTTTTGAACATATATGTACATATCATTACACATCAGATCTTGAATTTAGATGCGGTAATATCTTTGCTTCAATTTCAAAGACCGACTATAAAGTTTTGCATATTTAGAAGAGACTGAATGTCATGGGGATATTGCAAATGAGAGTCTCTACTAGTCTACTTGGGCCAACAGAATAACAATATGAGCGAATAGCAATGGGTAGTTCTCATTTTTAGAAAAACTCCTTCTCAGGCATATTTAGAGGAGCCTTGAATCCTCTATCCCCTGAAGACCTTCTCAGGACTTCCTCGAATGAGATGACGAATGACATTCCTTAAAAGAGATAAGGTCAAATATATTAAGTGTAAAGATCAAGAAACCATTAAAAGAGACAAGTAAAAGCAATGACATGGTAAAAAAAAAAAAGAAAGAGAGAGAGAGAGAGGAGACAAAGACTGAAATGAAATGAAACGAGATGAGAAAATTTTCTTTTAAAAAGCACTCCAATGCTCAGATCCTGGTAATAGGCACATCCGAATAAGAGTGCGGTAATCCTGGGGCACTCCGCTGAAGCTTTAACTTTATGAGTGATGGTAATATTTTTAAATTATGACTATGCCGAGTAATTCGGGGTATTGTTGTTTGCTCCATCATTATCCTCGAAACAAAGGACTGTGATGAATTGATTTCCCCATAAAAGGTAATGGAAATATTTATACATCGATCATGGATCTAAAATTGGTAAGATCATTCTGATCATTCCGGGACATCCAAACTAAATGAGATTGTCTTCAAACCACACTTCCGCCCAAAGGTTAACCTTGCTTCAAGGAACGTCGAACTCCGAAGTGCCTGATCGACACCCAAATGAGGGAAGGATTGGGCAGGTTGAGAAGGTGAGATAATGAGTGCCACATGAAAAAGGGTAGCCATTAGGGAAAGGATTATTCCTTTTGAAAGCCCGATAAGTCTAGAAGAGACTACACATTTTCCTATATTCCCGTAATAGTCGAGGATCCTCTAAATATGCTCTTCATTAGAGTTGAGCTTTGTCAGATTGGGGCAAATATGTCATTGCATTTGATATTCAGGAAGGCAAATATGTTTTAAATGCTTTTTTGCAATAAACTTCCAAATTACATACATTTTAAATTTTTCTTGCATCAGAAATACATACAAATAAAATCATTTTTTTTAAGAAAATGAGAGTCGACCTACATTGAGGTACCCCGACAAGTATAGAAAAGAAGTCAGGACACAAAGACGTTCGATCAACCATTACACTGATCCAGAAGAGAATATAAAGAATACAAGCGGGGCATCATTGTCCACGAAATGACAGAATCAAAGCTCGAATCTGATATGACCAGAGGTGTCATGATGATTGACAAAGTTTATTTAATGAAGCCTACATGGTCAACCGAATGAGGATCGGGGCACCAACCTTTTTGAAACAGAGAATAGAACTGTCAACACGAATTTGAGATTCAAATAATAAAATATAAAATAATATTAAAATGTTAAAAAAGAACTAAAAAATCGTGAAATCAAAACAGAATCATGGGCTGGTGGCCGGATAGTTAGAGATAAGTTTAGGTTGTTAGATGGAGATTTTGTAGGGATCATGGTGGAGTTTGAATGGATTTGGAGTTGTTGGTTTTGAATCCCTTTAAAAGGGATTCATTTGAACCGGTTTTGGGGAGGAGATTTTTGGAGGATTCCGGATTTGAGGAGAGATCGGTAGAAGTTGAAGCATTCGGCAGTTTGGTGTAATCAGCAAGTCGGATTTCTGCTTTGGAGTCGTCGGAGGTTATAGACAACTACTACAGGCCTGATTTGACAAACGCTGCCCTCGCAAGGTTGAGTGCCGTGAACCGTAGTCTCAAGGTTGCCAAGTCTAGTGTCAAGAAGAGGAACCGACAAGCAGTGAAGATCCGCAGCAGGAGGTGAGCTTTACACTGTTGTAGTTTACATTTCATCGTGCTGCAATTCTCTTTGTTTCTTAAACAGTCTAAATTCCATGACTTTATCTTGTTGGTGGATTCTAGAATTAGATTCTTGGAAACAAAGGCGATCATCATGGTCCTTTCTATTTTGTTTTTGGGGAATTATAATGTCGTAAGTTTGATCATTTGGTACTCTCCGCAGAGAGGGAGCCATGTTATCAAATTTTTTTTGGTAATTTACATCCTAGGTCCCCTAGGTTTAAACTGTCATTCAATTTAGTCCCCTAAACCCCAATTAGGCCCCCTAAACTCTAGATTTTACTCAATTAGGTCCCTAAACTCTTAACTAAGCCTCTTAATTAGACTCTTAGGAATAAATTAATTAATTTTAGACTTAATTAGGATTAAAAATTAATTTTTAAGACTTAAAATATTTTAATTAAATTCCAATTTAGGATTTAATTTAATTTTTAAGAAAATTTTAAGATTAATTTAATCTAATTAAATCTAACATGAAATTAATTTAACCCTAAATTTAAAATTAGACTTAAATTAGGTGAAATTTAATTCTTAACTTTTTGGAAATTATTTTAATTAATTACCTTAAATTAATTTTAATTAATTTCTAGAAAATAAGCTTTAAAATTAACTCACCTAAATTAGGTCTAGTTTAGCCCTAAACTTTAAAACACTCACTAAATTAGACTTTAATAAGGTTTTTAAATTCTTAAAAATTAGAAAATAATTTTAATTAATTATTTTAATTAATTTTAATTAATTTCTAAAATTTTAAAGTTAAACACCTTAATTAGGTCTAGTTAGCCTTAAACCTTAAAACATTCACCCAACTTAGACTTTAATTAGGCCTTTTTTATTCTTAAAATTTAGAAAATAATTTTAATTAATTAATTTAATTAATTTTAACTAATTTCTAAAAAGATAAGATTTAAAACTAATTAAGTTTAATAAACCCTAATTTCACCAAGTTAAACTTTAATTAAGTTAAATTAAATGCTTAAGACTTAGAAATTATTTTAGTTAAGATTCTTAATTAATTTAAATTTCTAAGATAAGGTTTAAAAATTAGCTTAATTAAGTTTAATCCAACCTTTGAACTTAAAATTCACCAAGTTAGATTTAAATTAGGTTTTAATTAAAATTTGAAGTTAAGAAAATTTAATTAATTTAATTAAAATTTCTAAAATTTTAAAATTTAATTTCACACTTAATTTAATTTAATCAATCTTTCAAGGTTTGCTTTCAAGTCCCTTTTTGATCTCTTTCAATTCAAGTCCCTTTTTGTACTCTTATGATGAGAAATTTTTGATGTAATATTGTATACCCATGATTCTAATAAAATTGATGAGTTTCTTTTATCTTGTTCTCTTATTTTATTATGTTTTTGTATGGCATATTTTAGTAAGGTCATTTAATAAACTTAAGTTAATTAATTTAGAGATTTTTTTAGGACTAATCGCTTAAATTAATTAATTTAATTAGGGAGAAATTTCTAGTAACATAACATGTGAATCTTATGTCTCGGATATACTAAAGAGGTTTGTGTTTTGACGCACTATGATGCTGACCTAGAGAGTGTACCTTGGCATCGAATTCACGTGTTATTAAAACCTAGAATTTTGCCAAGAACTTAGGTTTAGAATTAAATAAAATGGATAGGTAAATAACTAGTAATAATATTAACTTAGGTTTTTTATAAATTTAATCAATGGAGCCTTTTAGGATTAGAACTTAAAATGAACAAGATAAAAATAATTATGTATTTTTTCTTTAGCCTTTTGAGGAGGAAGTTACATTCCCTTAAATTTGGGTGAGGTTTTCTATCTAGAGGACGTCTCGTTCAACTCAAGTTTAAAGGTGGTGTAACTTCTAAATCAAAAGGATATCCAAAATTCAAATAATGTTCACTTAATAATGTGAAATTAAATTAATATCTTTCTTCAAAATGTCAATGTCACGTAATGTTTTTCAAGGTACCAATTTTTGGGCGTTTGTAAGGGTCGTCCTTACACGTAACCGACTCCCGAACCCAACGTTCTCAAAATGAATCTCTAGTTTATTTTTCTGGTGTCTGGCCTACCTAAGTGGCCGGTGGCGATTCCAAGTCAAAATTTTCAAATTTAATTAAAGGTTTTTCTAAAATTTGGGATTTTTGAGATTAAATTAATAAATTCGAATTTTTCAAAATCAATCGTCGAACACTACTTTCCACCTAAAAATCGCATGTTTTTTAAAAGAGGTTGCGACAAGAACCTCATGTATCAATGTATACCCACAGATAGGTTGCACATGTACATCCCAAACATACATCATACACGCATACATAATGAAAATGTTCATACATCATTCTTTTTGATAAACAATCGTCTTACAGAAAAAGACAAATAGTAATCAAGAAAGATGACCCCAACAAGGATTTTGTGCATCTTTGCATCCTCCATAAACGCTCATTCGAATAGCATCTTCCAATAGAAAGAAGGAAAATAAGAAAGATTAGACTAGAAAGATCAATCCTTCAAATTTTCAACATCGCCTGTGCTAAGTCTATTCTGATATCCAGACGGATAGAACTGAGCCATCTCTCAAGGTAAAAGAAAAGAAAAGAAAGAAAGAAAGAAGAAGAAGAAAAAGAGAATAAGGAAAAACTAAGTTGAGCACGGGAATTTGAGCTCGACAATTAAACGAGAGTATAGAGAAAGAAAAACTGAGCAGACCGAGAGCTAAGTCTAGCAGGCCACAGAAACCGAGACATCACAAAAAAAGAAGAAAAAGAAAAGAAGAAGAGAAAAAAAGAAAAACTTTCTCGAGACGAAACTTGGCAGACAGTGAATGTGTCTCCAAAACGAAAGAGGAACCGAGTAAAAAGATCAAGACATTGGGGCAATCCAGAAACCCCAAATGTTTTTAGAAAAAAGATTTTTTGGCAACCTTCCTGGCGTGAGTTCCGAAGAAACAAATTTTTTGGCAGTCTCTATAGACGTGAGTCCCGATTCAAAGAAAACATTGGCAGCCTTCCTAGCGTAAGTCCCGAAGAAAAAGATTTTTGGCAGTCTTTGTTGGCATGAATCCCAAAAGTTTGAAGATTGACAGCCTATGAAGGCGTGAGTCCCGATTCAAAAAGAAGATTAAAAGACACTTGACGTGAGTCCCGAAATGAAAGAAGATTGACAGATGAAGGTTCCAAACAAAAGGTACCAACATGATCAAGTTCCACAGAAAGAATTTGAAGCAGTTCTATACAGAAAGAACTTGCACACACCAAACACAAAAAACTCGAAGCTCTATACAGAAAGAGCTGTCAGTGGAAAAGTTCATCCACGATCCGGTGGTTTTATATAGGAGAAACCGACAGCACCAAAGTGAGGAGTTCTATAGAGGAGGGACCCTCATCTTCATTTTTGTCTCTGAGATTGAAACTTCATATAGGAGAGGCACACAACTCGAGACTTTAGAGTGAAAGGTTTCATATAGGAGAAACCCTAACTCCGGATCTAGAAGTAATAGTTCTATATAGGAGGGACCTTAGTCTACAAGATCTGTCATGACGCGAAAGGTTTTATATAGGAGAGATCGAAAGCGTGGAAGATCTGGAGTTTCATATAGGAGGAATCCCTATCTTCGTCATAGTCTTTGAGTGAAAGTTCCATATAGGAGGGGCACGTAACTCAAGACTTCAGGGTGAAGGTTTTATACAGAAGAAACCTCAACTCGGGATCTAGAGATGAAAGTTCTATATAGGAAGAGCTTTTGTTTTTCAAGATCTGCTCAAGACGAATGGTCATATATAGGAGTGACCTGCAACTTCAAAATCAGAAGGCAAGCAAGTTCGATACAAAAGGAACTTACGAGCCCGAAGAGTCGGTCAAGGAAGGTGGAGAATTTTAGAAAAACACACCATTCCAAGACCACCGACTGAGAAGTCGGTAAAAAATGAGTGCTTTTTTATCTTTGCTTAGTTCTTGTTTCACAAGAATAAGCAAAGAGGGGCAACTGTAATCACTCATTTTTTATCAAATTTTAATATTTGTAGTATTATTGTAGTAGTAATATTATTAATAAAAATAGAAGAAAAAGAGAGAGAAATGAAAAGAGAAAAGAGAAGAAGAAAGAAAGTAAAGGAAAAATGATGTGGGATTGGAATCCCACATTGGTGGGAAACATGATCTTCCCCTCTCTCATTGCCTATAAAAGGAGTGGATGGGGAGCCTTTTGAAGAGGAGAACCAATTGGGTGAGGGTAGTACCCTATGATCTTAATTTGAGAGCTTAGCTCTTCCCAAATTTTGGGTGGTTCGATCGGGTCTTATTTTTAAGATTCGATCTAGTTAAAATTTTGGAGGGGTCGTGGTAGATCTTGGTGGGGAGTTCATCGGGGTTAGCCGTTCGTATTTTTAGGTATAATTTTATCTTTGTATTTTAAATATTTTTAATGAAAATAGTTGTTTTTAATTTGTGTTGTATATTAATATTAATTTATGTTTATGTTTTAGATTAATATTTATGTATGTTTTAATTTATATTTTAGATTAGTATTAAATTTGTTAGATTAATATTTATGTTTTATGTATTTATTTTTTTATGTGATATATTTAATTTATTTGCTTAAGTTGCATGAATTAATATTTAGTTTTGTTAATGCGGGCCCCTAAATTCGGTCGTAAGCGAGGCCAGCTCCGGTGTAGTGGTGGTGGTTCGGACGCTTACCTTCGGGTTTAGGTACTTTAAAATAAATGCGCACATTTAATTAAAAATTAATTCGATCGTCAAATTAGCTCAGAAAATTTAATATTAGTAATACGGTAATTAAATAAAGTACCAATTTTTGGGCGGTGTGGGGTGCTAATCCTTCCCTATCCGTAACCGACTTCCGAACCCCAATTTTTAAAATCTCTGGTTTTATGGTGTCCGGGCTACCAAAACGGCTGGTGGCGACTCCATTTTTTTAAAAAATCATTTTTTTTGCTGAAAATCCCATGTGAAAGACATTAATTTCAAAATGACACATCGAAATATGTTTTTCACAATCGAAAAAGAATTTTTTAGTGATTTTAATTAATCGTGGATTTTTTAGATCGCTACACAGACCTTCAATTATGAAATCAGAAATCACACAAGAAAATATCACAAAATATGGAAAAACATTTTATCGATCCAAGAGTCTCATAAACATGCATCTCTTTCATACATGCTTGCATACATAGATAATTACCATTAAGAGAAGTTAGACCACATTAATTGAGTTTAGAATTTGTTGTGGTCTAGTCTTCAAGTTGAGCATCTCAACTTAACAAGGAATTGGGGATAGAATGTTCGTCACCCTGTTTACTATCAATGCATGCACTATCCACATTTAAGCCCGTTTATTCGGTTTCTGCGTTAACCATACACTAAGGTAAGTGTTTAAGTTATTATATCCCATGTTAATAAAGTTTAGGGTTTGTCTTGGTCTTATATTAGGATGAGCAATCAATCTCCACCTATTTCCAAAGTTTGATTGCATAACAGACACGGCATAATAAATATATCCCTGCAACTGCAAACAACCAAAAGATTTGAGATGAACAATTATAAAACATAATCTGAAACAGAATAATTGTGAGCTAAGAACTTGGTACTGTAGATATTCAAAATAAAAGTTGGTTCTTCTATGCATACATTGAAGAATAGTGCTAGAACTTGCCTGCCATACTTGATTGAAATCTTACGGTATTCAAAGGGCTTTCGGCCACCGATTCGAATTTCAGAAAGCAGCGCAGTTTTGATGAACTTCTTATCGTTCACTGTCAACCTCCACGCATTCGCCAATCTACCCTCCATTGCCTCTCAAGTTCTCTGCAAAGTTGCGTCGAAAATTTTCAGCTTTTACTTGTACAATTAATCAAAAAGTGTCGAAATTCTACATTAACTAAACTATGTAATTTTGAGGGAAAATGGAACTTACGGATTTTTATCAAATCCTGTTGTCTTTTAGTTTGAAAGGTTGAATAAAAAGCTTACGGTGAAGAAGAGAAAGAAAAACCCTAGGGTTTTTGCTAGGTTTACTTCCCTTACTTTTCCTTTTTCAATTTTGTCACGTGTTTTTTATTTAAATTTTAAAATGAATTTGAAAAATTAGAAATATATAGGTTACTTTCGGGGTAAACTACAATCCAAATTACTCAATTATAGGTAAGATTATATTTGAGTTACTCAATTATTAAAACTTACACTTGGGTCATCTAATTATGAATAAGAATATGTTTGGATCACCATATTATTAAACGTTATATTTGGATCATTCAATTGTGATAAAGTTATATTATTTGAGTCACCCATCATATTTGGAAAAAGTATATCAATTTAGTTATCTTTTCTTTCAAATCAATTATATATTATTGTTAATATTAGAGTACTTTATTTAAAATCATTAATTAATTTAATATAGAAATTAATATATATTTTTTTAAATATGAAAGGTTACTCAAATATAACTTTATCAATAACTGAATGGTGCAAGTATAACTTTAAATAATTGGGCGACCTAAATGTAGCCTTACCTATAATTTTAGGTGTGTACAAAAAAAAAACCTCGAAAACCCAAAATTGATTCCGAAACTCGATAAAACGAACCGAAATATGGTTAACCGAACTAAAAAAAATCAATTTTAGTTCATATTTTTATTTTTTATATAAAAGTCGGTTCGGTTACGATTTATGATTTTAAGATAAACTAAGTAACCCAACTGAAGATTATATAATATATTATACAATATATTATATAATATATTATAACATTATATGTTATTTTAATATTTTATATTAAAAAAGAGTTTTTATTTTATTTTTTCATTTTGAAAAATAAAACTATAATTTTATTTTATAAAATTTAAATATTTAACTTGCTAGTATTAAAAAAGATACTAACATTATGTGTCACTTTTTAAAAGTATATATTTTTTAACATATTATTAAATTTTATATTTTTAATAAATTAAATAAAAAATTTATTACCCGAACTGAACCAAATCGATTTTTTGGTTAACTGAATAAATAGTTAACCGATTGAATAATTATGGTTTAAGGTCAAAAATTAAATAATCCAAACTTATTAGTTGATCGAAATATTGTACTAAAGGTTAACCAGACCTGACTTTATACACTTTATATAATTTAATAATCCAAATATAATTTTTAATAATCAAATAATCTAAATATAATTTTATCTATAATTAAGTTAATATTATAATTTACTCTTACTATTAAGGAAAAACAATTAAATTTATAACTTGAGTAACTATTTATCCAAATAATATATTTGAGTAATTCTACACGTAACCAATTGTATTACTCAAGTAAATAAATAATTAATTAAGAATAAATTATAATTTTTTTTATAAATATAATAAACTCCATATAATTAATTGGAAATGTAATTTATATTAAAAATTATAATTTTAAAAGTTCACCTTTAAACTAAACTATCAATTATATATATAAATAGTTACATCAAATTAATTAGAATTATTAGAAAATATTATAATATTTTTATTTTAAATATTTTTAAAAAATATTAAAATAAAGTTATATCAACAAAATTGATTCAAATGATAAATAATTTCGTTTTACTTAAACAAATCTCAGAATAAAATAAAAATCAAAAATATTATCAATACCTCTCTCTATATAAGGAGCAATTAAAGAGTTAGAATAATTATAAATCCGGAATATAGAAATTATAATTCAAAATGATCACATTAACCATCCTAGTGAACGATCTAAGATTCCAATGCTAAAGACGAGAAAATTCTTAAATATATTGTAAGTTAAAAAATAATTTCTTAAAAATATTGATCCCAACAAAAAGTTCTTAAAACATTGTCAGGGATGAAGATGTGTGTAAAGTGAGAGGGATTGTTTTCCCTTTTAAAATTTTTAGTATAATTATTTTTAAATTTTTTAGTTTAAATATTAATTAAATAAAGGTTTTTGTTCATTCTAACTTTTAAATTTAAAGGTTTAATAGATTCTTGCCTTTCTTAAGAATGAATCCTAGCTTCGTCCCTAAATATTGTTATTTCTACGGTGATATTCAAGTCGGAATTAAAAAATCCAATTTTAAATAACACCTAGAATATTAAGTTTGAAAATAAAGTTATTAGGCTCCGACTTCCCATCGTTCACGTGTCAAATATTTTATGTAAGGTACTATTCAAAGACGAGGCCTCTTGACTCTGACTTTAAACAATATAGATTTTTTGAAGGTTTGAAGACAATGTTGCAGAGTGGAAGCTGGTTTTCGAGTGGTGTAGGGGAGTGGATGGATGCTTGACACGGCTGGGAAATTGTGTTTATATTGAGAAATAAATTTTGGATGAGAATGATTGGTTAGATTTGTGGTGAAGATTGATTTAGTTGTTGATAAATATAGTAGATTGATGAGAAAAAATTTATAGATAAATGTTGTATTTTGTTTGAGTTGATAAAGTTTACAGGGGTAAGAACCGCTGAAGAAAAGGATTTTTGTTAGAGAAAAATTCTTGAAGTATTACTTTTTTTTGAATATTTAGTAGTTTTATTAATTTTATTATTTTTAAAATGCTCAACTAATGTTTATTTATTTATGTATTGTTTGTTATACTGTGTAGATAGAGTTGAGTTGAGTAGGTTGTGAAGAAGAATAGGAGTTGACAAAAATTATATTATAAGTATTTTTTTTATTTTTAAATATTTAATAGTAATTTATCATTAAACTTATTTTTTATTTGATGTGTTATATTGAGTTGATAAATTTGAGTTGAGTAGGGAAAATTTGAATTGAATTCATAATTAATCTTAGGGTAAACTATTACGCTAGTCACTTTCGTTTTCTCTCAGTACACTTTTAGTCACTAATTTTGAAAAATGACCAATAAGGTCATTATCGATTTTGGAGTGTAAAGTTTCACAAAATTGGATGGATAATCCATTTTTTTTAGTTAAGAAAATTAGGATCCCCAATTAATATTTGGGGATCTAAGCCAAAATGAACAGTGTAAATGGCTTATATTACAAAATAAACTTTAAACACCCTATTTACATAAATAAAAATTCTAAATGGCCTAAAAATCTAAAGCTTCCGTAAAGTTTTGGTCACTCCAACGTTAAGTGTCGTTAAATATTGACGAAAAGATGAATTGACACAATAAAAAATGATAAATTACTTAAATAGTCCTTAAACTATTATTATACTTTTGTTTCATATTTAATTTAACTCTTAAAATTTTAAAATTTTAAATTTTTATCATCTTCCAAAAAAAACCTAATCCAAATCATTATCTTAAACCCTAACCCTTGAGGCACATTTTAGGTGGTAAACTTCGGTTAGAACTCAACCGTGTCTTGAGACCCGGTGATTACTTTGTGTTTGGTCAGCTACACCAGTTTATAGGAAGGGTCCTGAAGATGTTGGCATTTGGAAAGGTAAAGTAGTTCGTAATCTAGTCATGTCTCGTAGGAAAGCAATATTTTTGTTTAGCTTTATGTGTCCACCTTCAATATTTGTATGTTGTGGTTACTAATGACAGAAATGTCTCGGCTAACAAAGTCAATGTGCTGAGATCTAATGGTCGTTAAAAAGGACAAATTGAACAATATTGGAGCTGCAATATATCAAACGCTAACATCTATTGATTGCTACAAGAAAAGATCTAGAAATGCAACTCCACTTTGAAGAATCTAATGACCCCAATACAACCTTGGTATAAGGGCATATGCCTAAATAATCTACTAAATAAAGTTTAAAATCAATTGGAAATTGATTTTAAATATTTATCTCCTGCTAATAACTGTGTCCTAATGCATTTTTATACAAGTGATCTAGAGTATTAATATTTGGTCCAAAATTATTTATTAGATTAAAGGACATTTTTCTTCTACTTCCTACTTTTATAAAAAAATAATGTTTTTCATATTTTAATTAGATGATATTTTTGGTTTATATCACTGGGGATATACCCTTCAGGCCTGCATGCATAAAATGCCGGTAGAATGTAAATTCAACAAAGTGTGGATCCCTATGGCATGCACAATGGCCAGTAAGATAGGAGCAACCACCATATTGATTGAATTCTCAGGTTGGCATTTAAGGTAAAGCTGTTGAAATAAACTTAAATAGGATATTAAATGAGTCATGGAATTTAAGGGATAATTGGCGAATTACAAATTTAAAATATCAAAAGTTAATATGGGAGTATTTATGAAATTTAATAGAGGAATTATGAGAGTTATTAAAATTTAAGAGTTAATGGAGAATTACAAAAATTATGGTATTTATTAGTTTTATCGTATAATAATTCCTAGAGTCTATATAAGGTATTGTCTATTACTTTGTAATGTGTAGTTGAGTGTGGTTGTGATGAGTTGAAGGAATAAAATAAAAGTATTCTAAAATAGTATTGCATTTCTTAATTGCCCGAACAATTTTCCTTTTCTAGACAATTTTATTTCATGAGCAATTCTTGTTCCTGGGCAATTTCATTCGAACTCTATTTGATTTAGAGTTTTTAAATTGGTATCAGAGCTATGGCGAATGTGATGGATCTGATGTCGCTACCACGTATGACAAAAACGAACTACAAAAATTGGAGCATTCAGATGAAAGCTCTTCTTGAATATCAAGATGCGTGGGAGGTTGTCGAAGAAGGGTTTGAAGAACCAACAACTACCGCGGGATATACAGCGGCTCAAACCAGGGCGTTGAAAGAGGCGCGATCGAAGGATAACGCGACACTGTACATGATGTTCAGAGCCGTTGACGAATCAAGCTTTGAAAAGATTATCAGGACAGCTACTTCAAAAGAAGCGTAGAACACTTTAAAAAAGGTGATCAAAGGAGCCGACCGAGTCAAGCAAGTGCGTCTCCAAACTTTTCGTAGCGAGTTAGAGAGCATGAAGATAAAGGAATCAGAGAGTGTATCCAACTTTATTGCCCATGTGCAAGCCGTGGCAAACAAACTAATTCATAATGGTAAAACATTAACCGATGCGTGAATTGTGGAGAAGATCTTGAGATCATTAACCGATAATTTTGAGAATATTATGTGCGCGATGGAAGAGTTAAAGAATCTTGAAACTCTCACAGTTGATGAACTCACTGGTTCTCTTGAGGCACATGAACAACGTAAGAAGAAAAAGAAAGAAGAGACACTCGAGCAAGTATTTCAAACTAAGGCGTCAATCAGAGATGAAAAAGGTACTATATTCTCAAAATTTTCGAGATAGAGGACATGGCCGTGGAGGTCGTGGAAATGGTCGTGGTGGTCAAAGAGATAGTCATGAAGGATATTATAAGGAGAAGGGACAGTCGAGCCAACCAAATTGGCGTGGAAGAGGACATAATCGAGGAAGAGGCAACCGATCAAATTATTCCAATATCGAGTGCTACAAGTGTTATAAGTATGGTCATTACGTAAAGGATTGCAACTCCGGAAAATGTTATAATTATGGAAAATTGGGGTATTATGCAAAAAATTGTCAAGCCGATAAAAAGGTGGAAGAGACAACCAACATAGTCTTGGAAGATGAAGCGAATAAAGGCGTTCTCTTGATGACTAAAAATGAAGTCAACATGAACAGTGATATATGGTATCTAGACTCGGGCGCAAGTAACCATATGTTTGGTCACGAGTATTTATTTAAAGAGATACAAAAGATTAAAGGTGGCCATGTGACGTTTGGTGATGCATCAAAAATAGAGGTTAAAGGCCGAGGTACGATTTGCTACTTACAAAAGAATGACATGATAGGGTCAATTCAAGATGTGTATTACGTTCTAGACCTTAAGACAAATATTTTGAGTCTGGGCAACTCACGGAGAAAGAATACCTGGTATTTTTGAAAGATCGGGTACTACTCCTGATGGACAAACAAGGACGTTTGATTGCCAGAGTTAAAATGGGCAAAAATCGGATGTACAAGTTGAATTTGAGAAGCGTGCGAGAAAAATGTTTACAAGTCATTGTAGAAGACAAGGCATCACTATGACATCTTCAATTTGGTCACCTAAATCATGGTGGTCTAAAAGAGCTAGCAAAGAATAACATGGTGCACGGATTGCCGAACATGGATTATGATGGCAAATTTTGTGAAGAATGTGTTATTGGCAAGCAAGCAAGAACATCATTTCAAAAGAATGCAGGATATCGAGCTAAACATCCACTCTAGTTGATTCATACAGACATATATGGACCAATCACCCCTGAATCTTTTAGCGGTAAAAGATATTTCATTTCGTTTATTGATGATTTCTCATGAAAAACTTAGGTGTAATTTTTGAAAGAAAAATCAGATACATTTGAGGTGTTTAAAAAGTTCAAAGTATTGGTGGAGAAGGCAACTGGTAGACATATCAAAGCCGTACGATCAGACAAAGGCGACGAGTATACGTCAAAGGCTTTCATGGAGTATTGCAAGGAGCAAGGGATAAGAAGATTTCTAACCGCACCATACTCTCCTCAACAAAACAATGTGGCTGAGAGGAAGAACCGAACCATTCTTGACATGGTTTGATAAATTCTCAAGAGTAAGAAATTGTTGAGGCAATTCTGGGTAGAAGCTGTGCAATGTGCCGTCTATATTCAAAATGGATGTTCACATGTAAAGTTAGATTATCAAACACCACAAGAAGCATGGAACAGACAAAAATTGACAGTTTCTCATCTTAAAGTTTTTGGTAGTGTGGCGTATGCACATGTACTGGATCAACGAAGAACGAAGCTTTAAGAAAAAAGTAAAAAGTTCATTTTTATTGGGTATGATGAGAAGACAAAAGGGTACAAGCTACTCGATCCAATAATCAAGAAGGTGATGGTGAGTCATGATGTGCGAGTAAATGAAGCGAACGAATGGGATTGGAACAATTCAACAGAGATTGTCATGGAAGTTGGAGAATCATCAGTTGTGGCACCAACAGGCATACCAACAAGTTCTAAAACTACCGATAATGAAGATGAACCACGAGAACCTAAAATGCGAAGTTTGCAAGACTTGTATGATTCGACAAGTGAAGTAAATCTTGTATGTCTTTTGGCAGATGCTGAAAATATTAACTTTGAAGAGGCATCACGAGACAAGAAATGGCAAATTGCCATAGATGAGGAGATTCAGGCAATTGAACGAAACAACACATGGGAGTTGGCAGAATTGCCGAAAGAAAGTCAACCTATTGGTGTAAAGTGGGTGTTCAATAAAAAGATGAATGCTCAAGGCGAGATAGAACGATACAAGGTGAAACTTGTTGCAAAAGGATACAAGCAAAAGGCAGGAATTGACTATGACGAGGTGTTTGCTCCTGTTGTAAGAATAGAGACAATTCGATTACTTATTTCACAAGCTGCTCAATTCAAATGCTCGATATTTCAAATGGATGTCAATATAACATTCTTGAATAATGTGCTCGAAGAACAAGTATACATAGAACAACCATCTGGGTACATGAAAGTTGGAGAAGAGAAAAAAATGTTAAATTGAAGAAGGCCTTTTACGGGTTGAAGCAAGCACCGCGGGCATGGAATACACGTATTGACACATATTTTAAGGAGAACGAGTTCATACAATGTCACTATGAGCATTCCCTTTACATAAAAAAGAATTGAGGTAACATATTATTTGTTGCTCTTTATGTCGATGATCTCATTTTTATGGGTAACAATGATGAGATGATAGAAGAATTTAAGGGTACAATGACAAGAAAATTTGAGATGATTGATTTGGGTTTGATGAAGTTTTTTCTTGGTTTAGAGATTAGACAAGTAGAGACGGGTATTTTTGTTTCACAAGAGACATATGCAAAAGAGATTTTAAAGAGGTACAAGATGACAGATTGTAATCCGGTATCAACACTAATAGAACCAGCTGCAAAACTCTCAAAGCTTGATGGAGGAGAACATGATGCGAGTAAATAAAGGATTTTGGTAGGAAGCCTTCGTTATCTCACATGCATAAGACCGGATCTTTCATTAAGTGTAGGAATTGTAAGTCAGTTCAGGGAGAAGCCGATTTATTCTCATTGGAAGGTGTTGAAGCGAATCCTATGCTACATCCAAGGAACGGTGTCACTTGGATTATTCTAATCGAAAGCAAAAGATTACAAGTTGGTTGGATATTCCGAAAACGATTGGTGTGGAGACATAAACGATCAAAAAAACATATTGGGATATGTTTTATTTATGGGAGATACTGCATTTACATGGCTTTCAAAGAAGCAAACAATCATGACGCTATCGATATGTGAAGCTAAATATGTAGCAACATCTTGGTGTGTATGTCATACGATATGGCTTAGAAATTTGTTGAGCAAGATAGAGCTATGCAATTATGAGCAACTATGATTCAAGTTGACAACAAATCAACAATAGAATTGGCAAAGAACTTGGTGAATCATGAAAGAAGCAAACACATTGATGTTCGTTTTCACTTTATCCGTGATCATGTGAAAGAAGGTAGTGTAAAATTGATGCATATGGCAAGTCAGGTCAAGTAGCGGATATCTTCACAAAACCGCTACCGAAAGTACTTCTCGGTAAATGTAAGAAGATGATTAGCATGATGAATGGAAGAAACATTTAAGTTTACGGGGGAGTTTTGTTGAAATAAACTTAAATGAGATATTAAGTGAGTCATGAAATTTAGGAGATAATTGAGGAATTAAAAATTTGAAATGTCAAAAGTCAATATGGGAGTATTTATAGAATTTAATAGAGGAATTATTGGAGTTACTAGGATTTAGGAGTTAATGGGGAATTACAAAAAATATGGTATTTATTAGTTTTATTGTGTAATAATTCCTAGAGTCTATATAAGATATTGTCTATTACTTTGTAATGTGTAATTGAGTGTGGCTTTGATGAGTTGAAGGAATAAAATAAAAGTATTCTGAAATAGTATTGCATTTGTTAATTGCCCGAGCAATTTTCCTTCTACGGACAATTTTATTTCATGAGCAATTCTTATTCCTGAGCAATTTCATTGGAACTCTATTTGATTTAGAGACTTCAAAAGCTACTCACGAGGATTTTACTGCAGACTATAATCACTGAGAAGTAGTAGTCTCACATTTATATTTGAAGGGGATGGGAATCGACTGATCTTTTGCGAGAAATGTTATAGATATGAAAGCCGTTTATGGAGAGGGTATTTCATTTGACCTATCGTTAGTTATGTCATAATTCATTCGACCCTTGCCTTTTAAGACCAAAATTACCATAAGTGAAATATAAAACTTAGCTTAATTTTGAACTTTTGTTGTCTGTTGAGTATGGAGAAAGAGACTTATTCTTCCCACACTATAAAAAAATGTACATATATCGACACTGGAGTATACCGATGGACATATATCGTCGCTATATATTATATATACTAACGGAATACTTAACCGTCAGTAAAGGTTTTGATCTTTTATCGATAGAGAGTTAATCATTGGTGTATATAAGGGTTATACTGACGAATACCAACAAATATTCGATATAGATACAATATATACCGATGGATTGTTTCGTGTATCGGTATAGGTTAAATTTATAGCAACGTTTCTTTTTTCTCTTGGTATAAAATAACGATATACCGATGGTTTTTATTTAAACCATTGGTATAAGTTTACCTTATACTAACGGTTTGTTTTGTCCTTCGGTATAGACATATTTTTTGTGTTTAAAATATTTTATTAGATCTAATTGTTTTAACATCTCTCACCAGATTTCAACCAAAACCATTCCAATCCCTAATTATCCCAATCGATTCTCTCGTGTTCTTACAAAGAAAATCTGTGATCTTCTTGAAGAAGACTCCTTCAAGGAAAATCGATTCTCCAAAGTTCCGGCTTGAACTCAACATTTCGAAGGTAAATTTTTCACACAGCAAAATCGATTCTCCAATCAAGATATGAATACACTTTTCCTGTTGGATATATTTTTGCAGGCATACAACAAAATCTCGACTCGTGTTCTGATTTTGCAGGCACTTTCCCTGTTAATATATTTGCTGAAAAAGGTACTAACTTGGGTTCTGATTTTAATTTCTGACTTCTGATTGTCGCCTCTATTTTTACTTTGTTTTTCTTTTATTTTGTAATTGTTCTGGCATCTCATGCTAATATATTTTCTGAACTTGGATTCTCAATTAGTTTTTAGTTAGTTTTTCATTCTTTTTCTCAATTTGCTAAAAATATACGACACAATTAGATTAAAAGATTGAGCATAGAGGGTAAACAAAAATTGATTGTAACCCCCTCGACCCGGTCTAGATGCCACCCGACTCGAACGAGTTACACGGGGAATACCGAGGCTAATCTGGAGACTCGCCCTGATAAACAACCCTAAAAAAATTAAAATTTTCCTTTTATGTTTTCTAGTTGCTTTAATTAGATCCTACATGTTCATGTAAGGACTGAATTCAATTGCAGCGAAAACTAAAGAGAAACGAGTCATAATTTAATCGAACAAGTTTAGGTTCTCTAGATACATACAAGACCTTATAGGCTTAATCCACACTTCGATCATCATCCCTAGATGCAAAGTCACCTAATTCTACACGCAAAACACATAATTTATAAGCATATGGTATATCATGATTTAAAATTAACCTATAATGGATACCTCATTAACATAAAGATGTATCAATTATAGTAACCAAGCCAAAATAACCAAAAACACATAGGTTCACTAAGCCATATCTTAAGAAATAACAATGTTGATAAACATCAAATATATATAAGCATACGACTACAACAAGTCTTATCATCATATCAATAATATTAACAAGGTAGCCCATCCTATTACTCTCTCACTACTACTAAAATTATAAAAAGACATACTTGAGCTCATACTTTGCGATTATATGGAATCCTTACTTGCCTTTGCTGCCTTGACATCTATATCCTGCATTGCAAGGTAAAAGAGAGGGTTAAGCATAATGCTTAGTGAGGGAATAAAACACATTTAAAACTTATTTGAAAATACCTTGCAATGCAGCCCATAATAAACCGATTTCATCAATTCAAGACACATGTCCTACTCTTTATAAAAGAAAACGTTCATGGCTAACAATGTCACTTATAAAAACTCAGTAAGTGTCATCAAACTATCGCTTACAATGCCATCATTAAAATCTGGTAATAATACCTCTTTGAAATCACATGCCTTATAAATAAAAACGCAAGACTTACATGCTACTCGTATAGCAATGCTTACACATGCATCTTAATGCAAAAATCTCAAGTCTTACATGCTAACAACATAACAATGCTTAAATCACATGCATACCAATGTATAAAACCGTATTAAAACACATGCATAATCTCATATACTAACATATAATTACCATGATACTTACCTTTAAAAAATAAAACATATATTAACACTAGTGATCTAATTTTTACTACTCCAAATCGTTTGGATAAACGGGCAACCGCATGTTAGTACTACTCCCAGAGCATGCGCATGTTGATACTACTCTCAATATGAATTATCTCACCTTGTTGTTCGATGATAGTACTACTCCGATCAACCCGTATGTGACAGTATTACTCCCATCATATATCATTAGAATAAAAGGCAAAATGCAACACACAAGGAATATATACACGTACGACTTTTGAATGTTTATAGTGCATTCTAGACCCTGTTGATCGATCAACTTATCCCATAAGGTTTATCACTTAACTAGTCAATATATTATAAAAAATCAATGCTCAAAACTTAATTCAAATCACATGTATCCCACTTTTTATGCATCATGTAACATCCCGATTTTGGGGGTCGTAGTTTGGGCTTTAGTTAAGAGAATTCGATTCGGGTCGAATCGGGTTCTTCGGTTCATTATTTTGAGGAAATATAAAATAAGAATATTTTTAATTAGAAAAATAATAATTTTAGAATATGGTTTAAAAATATTAAAAAGATGTTCCAAAATTAAAAGAATGTAATTTGAACTTTAAATTGATTTTTAATTATGCTTAATTATGCATAAGTGATCAATTTATAATTTTTTGAAAAACAATGGAAAATTTAATTGTAATTTTTGGAAATTGTAATTTTTAGTGACTAAATTGAAAAACAAGCTATACTTAGAATCCTTAGAGCGCCATAAACCCAATTTAATTTTTAATAACGATTTATTCACCAAAATGTTTTTAATTAGTTTAATTAAAGATGATAATCATTTTCTCACTTAACTACCTCTTTTCTCTTATCTTTTTCTCTCATTTTCTCTCCATTTTCCTTCATCTCTTTTCTTCAATTCCTTGCTGATTTTTGCATCTTTTTCCATAAAGATTACTTCATTTTAATCATCTTTCCATTCTTTACAAAACCTAACCATCAATTTTATCAAATCAACACCAATTTGCAAGGAATCAAGAAGAGAAAACTTCATCTTTTTGGTGGATAGATCTCAAAGGTAATTTGCTGGATTTTAACTCTTTTTCTAAGGTAATTTATTGAAATTCCCAAGTATTAGCTTGCTAATCTTTGAATAAAACTTAATTTTATGTTTTCAATGCTAGATCTAATGATTTTGTGAAATCTTTTTAGATTTCATTCAATGCTAAAATTAGATGGATTTAATTATGTTATTATATCAATTAAATGATTAATTGAGTTTTCAATTGATGGCACATTAATTTAATCCCAGAATAATACAATCGGTGTTGTTTTATGGTGTTTTTCGGTTGTTTTAGGGGATGTTTTAGATGTTTTAATGTTGCTGGAGGTATAAGGATGGTTTAGATGTATTTTTGGTTCATAATTGAAGTGAATTAGATGTTAGAATCATTAGGTTTTGGGCTGATGTTGTTCAGATGCGTTTCGACTTAGTTTTCGGTCTTTTCGGCTAAGTTTTTGGTAATTTTGTGGAGGTTTGATGTGGCTGCTGGTTTGAGCATGTTATGATGTAAATATGCTCTGTTTTTAATGATGTAGAGGTAGTGCAAGAAGGTGCATAAGTGGCTGGTGCATTGGCGTTGCCATCGGAGCATCGGCGAGGCTCGTTTTGCTTGTCGGTGAGTGTTTTTCGGACTTAAAGCGAATCGTATTGGTACGGTTCTGTTTTGGAGACTATGGAAGAGTGTGAAAACTTTTCATAGTTCAAGAGTAAGTGAAGTAAATGTTTTTGATATATTAACATGAGCTTCGGCTACATTCGGTAAAGACATTGATGTTGGTAATGCAATGAGATTTTTGGAAATGCATAAACATGATTTTGAATTTGTGCATGCATGAGATAATTGCTGAAAATGCATGGTTTGAAAAGACATACATTGTTAAGGAAAACATAGAAAATGAATTTAGAATATATGTGGTTATTTGTCTTCAAATTAAAGGTGCCATTGGGCATGACTTTCGGTTCATTTATTGAGCATATTATGGATGCATTATGAGCTGGAAATGAATTTGAATATTATGTGGTTATTTGCCTTGAAATTGATGGTGCCATTGGGCATGACATTTGGTTCATTTGTGAACATATTATGCATGCATTATGAGTAGCAAATTATCATGCACATTTGATTATGATATTGGCTTAGTGACACTAACTTTAGATTCGAATACGAATGACATGTTATTAGGATTGTCTTAAGTGCAATATAAACATTATTGAGAATAAAGAATATTGCCTACACGTAACAAGGGTGACTATGTGTCCAATTGTGCATGGTAGTGGTATAATGATGACTTCGTGTCATGTCAATGGTAACTTCGTGTCATGTTAATGGTGACTTGGTGTCATGTCAATGGTGACTTTGTGTCATGACAAAACTAATGGTCTCTAACAATGGATCCATGTATTCGGTGAACTTAAGGTTCACAATAAGTGATCACTAGAAGCCAATATGTATACATGGATTAAAAGAGAACATTGTGCATCATTCATGAAATGTATTGATAATGTTGAACATACTCAAGAAAGTGATGTGATGTTATAGACATGGACGAGGAATGTTAAGCATGCATATTTTTAATGATGCATTGCAAACTATGGTTTCATTATGGTTTTAAATAGATGCATTGATGATCTTGTGTAGAGCTTCCTCACTAAGCATGTTTTCTTAAGCTCTCTTTTCATTCTTGCAGAAAAATAAAGGCACCCGAGACTATATTCGGAGCAAGGAAACCAATGAGAAAGGTTACTTCAAATTCGGTATGTTTTGACAAATAAGTTGGGGCTTGGTAATGTGCAAACCCAACCTATGTGAGGAGTGTGAACTTGACTTTGGTTTATATTGAAATAAAACCTATGTTGCTTGATTGTTAATTGATGAACTATGGTGATGTTTGGATTGTTGAAGCATGTACTTGCATGGGGGTTATGTTTTTAATCATGTTCTAGGTAGCATGCCTATAGTTTGCTTGATGTTCTTGACGTTGATAATCATGTGTAATATGTTGCTATTTATGCTTAAGATTAATGCATATAGTTAATGGGGATTGACGATTGTGTTTGAGCCGATGATGTTCACTTAGTGTGATGGAATTTTTAGGTTCCAGACCTAAAGTTTTGAAACATTAGGGAAGGTTTCGAAACCTTTGTCAAACAGTTTCCAAACCTTCAGGAAGGTTTCGACACCTTGCGGGTAATTTCAATTATGGAAAGTTACTGAACGCGAAAAGTTTCGAAACCTTCAGGGAAGTTTTGAAAACTTTTACATAAAGTTTCGAAACCTTTATGAAAGGTTTCGAAACCTTTGGCTGCTAGAAATTGATAGTTGCTGGAAATTGCATTTTAGTCCCGAATATCTTTCTTTGTTCAATTAGGGTATCTACAGATGTTATTTTGAGTTAAAATTTCACATGGATGCATAAAGTTGATTTAATTTCAAGATGGCTAACTCAATTTGGAAGAAGTTCTTATAATCTGAAAGATTTACATTTTGGTCCCTAACTTAGTGAAACATGCAATTGGTGAAGTTAGAATGCTCCATTTGACTTGAAATTTTCCATGAGGGATACTCGTATGTTTAATTGAACTTTGATGAAAAGAATTTCTACTTTTTTATTAGAATTTAAAAGTTTTATGTTTTAATCCTTAATTTACTTAAGTGTTTAATCGGATGTTTGTTTAAGATCGGATTATTTCCGTTATTGCCATGTATGAGACCTTGGCATATAGGAATACAATTATACATCTAGAAAAAATTATAACGGTTTAAGGGTTATTTATCGAATCGGACCTTCGTTGGTTTGGTTTGATGTTCCCCGTATAACCCATTAGTGTCGGTTCTGTCTAGGCCGGGCTAAGGGGGTTACACATCACTTGCAAAAACTGATAAAATCTCTTTTATCTTATTTTTCAAAACAAAACCGTGGGAACATCGAATGCATATAAAATCTCTTTAAAAACATTCTCATGAGCATTTATATACATGCATAATCACTTATGCATAACACAACAAGAGCATGAAAAATAACATAATAAAAATACGATGTAATATGGGAACCTTTAAGAAAGAAATACTTTAAACTTACTTCGGAGTATATGGAGGTTTTTCACACCTTCCCTAAACCCACAAACCTTTAAAAACACATTTAAAACCATGTCAAATTGGCAGCCCTCATAATCCAATCACCGATAACCGATACTTACTCGCCAAACCACCGAAACAAAACAAAACGCCTTCAAATGCGATCGCCTAACTCTTGTCTTGTTTCAAGCATCAAAACCAAGGGGTTTAATGCTTCTAAACACACAAAAGAAACCAACAAGTTGGATCCCACACAACAACGTTTAAAACCTATCAAAACATAAATCGAAAACTTGTCGGAACACGCCAAACTTCCCTTAAGCCTATAGTCCTGGATTAGGGATATTAAAAACACTTTTTAAAAATCTTAACACATTAAAAATAATCCATTTAAGACCAAAAAACAGTGGATAAAAACCCTTGAACGAAAATTGAGATTTTTAGCCGAAAAACCAATTTTTATGAAATTAAAGGATTAAAACAATTTCTCCAAGCCAAAAATTCAAGAATTTCAGCAAAGAACGTTATTGTTCTATAGGATTGACAAAATCTCACCTCCAAAACTGATCCAATTGCTCTTAGGGTTTTAAAACGAGAAAACGATGAGAAAATAAGAAAATTTGAAGGAGAAAAGTTAAGATAATTATTGTAAACAATTTTTAATGAAAAAAAATGATTTTTTACCTTGAAAACTTGATGAACGGATGCCTCCAAAGAGGGAAAACAAAAATTAGAAAAATATGTGATGTTTAGGTTAATTAAAAAGGGTTTTAAGAGTTTTAAATTGAGTTTAATTAAGTTATTTAATTTAAAATAGATTTTGGGCTTAATTAATTAATATTTGGAAAGCCTAGACCAACTAGGATTATAATTGGATCAAAGACCCTTATTTCATAAAATTGTCCCTAAATTTTTAATTTTTATAAAATAGTCACTTATTTCAAAATCTTAGGGTTTCAAGGGTTGATTTTCAAAATTGATTTAACCAAAGTGTAATATATATTAATTAAGGATTTTATAATATTTTTCCATAATTTATTTTTATTAAAAATTAATTTTTAAGTATTTAATCCCGAACTATGCTAAACCGATAAAACCGTTCCACTAGAACTCTAAACCGGCATCTGAACTTCTAGGCCCAGATTTAGGGTGTTACAACTCTCCCCCACTAAAGAAATTTCGTCCTTGAAATTTTCACCGTGGAGAGAGGTAAGAAAATTGCTCTTCACAATTTCCTTTCAATCTTATGTGACTTTCCAAACACCTAGATATCAGTTAAAACTTTCCGATCCACATGTTCACTTTGTTACAAGGACCTTTGCTACCAAAACTAAGATCCTAACATACATCTCATACAGACAAGATTCAGTCTCATAATTATACCACTCGTCATCACAACTTGCAACAATTCATAAAAACACAATGGTTTGTTTCGACACTCATTGCACCCTCAAGCCAAAAGCAAAACCATTTTTCTTTTCCCAACGGCCTAAAATCTCCTTACTCAAGATTGACAACCAACTCTTGACAAACTACAACTTCCCACTTCCACTAATAAGCTTAACTTTCTCAAACATATTCAAAAATACAAGGCAACAATCAAAACTTTTCACCGAGTCTCGATTACCATAACAACTTCCACCAACATAAACCTTAAACAGTACCACTCAATCACAATCCTTACCAAGAACCCAAAAGATTCATGTCGAAACACCTTAACATACCTTTCTAGACCTGGATAACTTACTTATACCGGTTACATGTCTATTAATGAGATAACACTCATAAACTCAATTGCAAACCTATTATCTGTCTCAAAACCTTAACACATTAAGGCATACTGCTCAACAACTCCAACTATTTTCAAAGAAAACACTCTATTTTAACTACCAAGAAACCACGTCACAAAACTTACGGAGATTTGTTTATACACTTTTACTCTAGCACCTTTAACAACAACAACACTCTCAAAGAACGCTGGTTCTCACTCAACTTACTAACAAAACCAACATTCACTCTCAACTCAACCACATCCAAACCAAGTCCACTTAACACCAACCACTTTCAAACTTCTGTCACAACTTATTACTTCCAGATACATAACAAAAGACTATCATAACTTTGATCAAGATATCATTCTAACACAACACCATACAACACAATTTCGTGCCTTATAGACATAAAAGACAACCCTTCTCACAACTAAAACCCGTCAACACAACCTCAACTGTGCCCCGCACTTGCAGTTCCACCAAACATCCGTTAGCAACTTACCTTGGAACACCTCAACCACGAAAAGTCTCACCCACAACTCTTTCACTAGACCAATACTCTTTGATAAACTTAACCGTATCAACACTTCTCTTGACTTCACAAGACTCTTAAACTACTCCATTACAACCCATAAAGATAACATATACAACTTTTCCAAAATAACAACTCACTAACGGAACCATTATACTACCCGATACTATGATCAACCAACTCTTATCTCACTTAGATTTTTTTCCAAGCCTAAACTTCTGCCTCTTTAACCATTCCAAACTTAATAACACTCTTCCGTCTACTCTCCTTAACATCCTTCTTAATGTTAAGCAACAACCACACAGAAGAAAACTAACCGTAAATAGAAAACTCAACAACACAAACCCTTGCAATACTTCCTGACGATAAAACAAACTCAAAAGATTATTTGACCAATAATGGTTATAAACTACCCAACGTTCCTCACCATACAACTTCTCCATACCACAACAACTTGATCATACCCAAACAAAACCTGACACGATTCTTTATGAGCACAACATACAAAAGCTAAGCCAAACGACACAAACATCAACTCTCAAGATCCACACAAGTCCGTTATGCATCCTTCATCACCTCAACTCTTTTTTTAAAATATTTATTTTTTCCAAAAACCCAACTAGCGCTTTCCAAAACAAAACACTAGATTAGTTACACCCTTGACCTAAATACTTTCTTAACCATACCAAATAGAAAACACTAAGTATTACTTTTACCAAACACACCAATAACACAACACCTCTTACACAAACTAAACTTTCGCCGAATAAACCTTGTGAAATTCAGCCTTTCGCTTCAACAACATCAAAATCAAGGCAGTCATCCCATGTTCAACCATCCAAAACACCAAACCCAATTAACCAATCCTTATCTAAGATTACTTCCCAACCATAATAGTAACTCGACCCACTGCATAACAAGCTCGACTACAATAAGAGTATCTTTCAGACACCCTTTAAACCTACACCCTCTCCCTACAAGATTAACTAGAGCAAAACTTTCATTTTCAAGAGGGAAACGTCTGTAGATAGGGACAATGTGTGCATGAGTCCTATATGTCACCCTAAATGCCTATGCAAGTGCATGCAAATGCAATCTAATGTCATGCTCAAGAATGCATGCATGTCCTAGGATGCCAAATGTATATGCATATATAAATGTTCCTATACTATGCATGATTGTTTTCCATACTCACAAACAACATCCTCAACTCCGGAACTTCAACTTTCTACCTCTTCAACATTCAGAACCATAAAAACTTATCATTCAAAAGTACAAAACCACACCATAACCCGAATGTTTCCAACTCATTCGATTCATCTTTCACACAAAACACTTTGAAACCCCCAAGGCGCCATCGGTGATGTAGTCACCTACTACTCATTAGCATAACAACTCTTAGACTAAACGGATTCAAAACCACTTTATACTCAAACACGATCGAGAACCCAGTCAACTCAAGATCGGATATCAGAATACCACAACACAAAACTTTCTATACTTTCTAATCTCTACAACTCCTCTATTACCAAGTTTTAGCTTTCTTTTCGATCCCATAACAAGCACAATAAAATAGAAAACTAATTTTAACATGTAAAAACATTTTACAGAACTTGTAAGGCCAGCGTGAAGCAAGTTTCAAGTAGCTCAAGTACAATATAAAACAATTTCCTAGCAGTAGTTAGAGCAAAGAGTACCCAAAATAAACCCCAACAATATATACTCAATAATCAAATAACACAATTATCAACTATAATTAACATATATAACCATGTAACAATTGAATTTTCCATAATATACATTAAGCATCATATAAAATCATCACAAAATCTCATGCATTAACCAATATAAATTCAAACTAGTTTCCTATGCTACACGACATATCAAAACACATAAATTTTATGATGTGTTTAACTTATAAATCATTTCTAAGACCAACTAACAACAATGTATATAATATTTAAAATCTAAACACATTTTTTTACTTTTATAAATTTCACTTCCAAGATAATGTTTAAACATGGCCAAAACAGTAGTCTATGTCACATAATATTCAATTTCCTTAGTCAAGCAACTCACGGACATGTTCACATTTACATATAACTAATAGCATAGCAAAACAACAAGATTCCATCATGCTTACAAACAACAATTCATATAGCAATATTTAAGCATATCAAAATTTAATCATGCTTTATCTGCAGTCATGTATATAACAAACATCCAATCACATTAAAATTTTAATTATGCTTGCAAACACAGTGCTTGTAAAACAAAGCCCTAAGTTAATATGTCACAACATAAATCAATCAAATATAGCAAATACCGTGCATAAGCAATATTTAAAACAAATTTGACTCTACAACATACCAATAAAACTTCCTAAAAGGTTTCGTAAACCTAAGCTCTAATAAATGTAACCCCCTCGACCCGGTCTAGATGCCATCCGACTCGAACGAGCTACACGAGAAATACCGAGGCTAATCTGGAGACTCGTCCCGATAAACAACCCTAAAAAAATAAAATTTTCTTTTTATATTTTCTAGTTGCTTTAATTAGATCCTACATGTTCATGTAAGGACTGAATTCAATTGCAGCGAAAACTAAAGAGAAACGAGTCTTAATTTAAACAAACAAGTTTAGGTCCTCTAGATATATACAAGACCCTATAGGCTTAATCCACACTTCGATCATCATCCCTAAACGCAAAGTCACCTAATTCTACATGCAAAACACATAATTTATAAGCATATGGTATATCATGATTTAAAATTAACCTATAATGGATCTCAAAATACCTCATTAACATAAAGATGTATCAATTATAGTAATCAAGCCAAAATAACCAAAAACACATAGGTTCACTAAGCCATATCTTAAGCAATAACAATGTTGATAAACGTCAAATATATATAAGCATACGACTACAACAAGTCTTATCATCATATCAATAATATTAACAAGGTAGCCCATCCCATTGCTCTCTCACTACTACTAAAATTACAAAAAGACATACTTGAGATCATACTTTGCAATTATATGGAATCTTTAGTTGGGTTTGCTGCCTTGACATCTATATCCTGCATTGCAAGGTAAAAGAGAGGGTTAAGCATAATGCTTAGTGAGGGAATAAAACACATTTAAAACTTATTTGAAAACACCTTGCAATGCAACCCATAATAAACCGATTTCATCAATTCAAGACACATGTCATACTCTTTATAAAAGAAAACATTCATGGCTAACAATGTCACTTATAAAAACTCAGTAAGTGTCATCAAACCATGACTTACAATGCCATCATTAAAATCTGGTAATAATACCTCTTTGAAATCACATGCCTTATAAATAAAAACAGAAGTCTTACATGCTACTCGTATAGCAATGCTTACACATGCATCTCAATGCAAAAATCTCAAGTCCTACATGGTAACAACATAACAATGCTTAAATCACATGCATACTAATGCATAAAACCGTATTAAAACACATGCATAATCTCATATGCAAACATGTATTTACCATGACACTTACTTTTGATAAATAAAATATATATTGGTACTAGTGATCCGGTTTGTACTACTCCAAATTGTTAGGATAAACGGGCAATCGTATGTTAGTACTACTCCCAAAGCATGCGCATGTTGATACTACTCTCAACATGAATTATCTCACCTTGGTGTCTGGTGACTATACTACTCCGATCAACCCGTATGTGACAGTACTACTCCCATCACATAGCATTAGAATAAAGGAAAAAATGCAACACACAAGGAATATATACATGTACGACTTTTGAATGTTTATAGTGCATTCTAGACCCTACTGATCGATCAACTTATCCCATAAGGTTTATCACTTAACTAGTCAATATATTATCAAAAATAAATGCTCAAAACTTAATTCAAATCACATGTATCCCACTTTTTATGCACTTGCAACAACAAATAAAACTACTTTTATCTTATTTTTTAAAACAAAACCGTGGGAACATCGAATGCATATAAAATCTCTTTAAAAACATTCTCATGAGTATTTATATACATGCATAATCACATATGCACAACACAACAAGAGCATGACAAATAACATAATAAAAATACGATGTAATATGAGAACTTTTAAGAAAACAATACTTTAAACTTACTTCAGACTATATGGAGTTTTTTCACACCTTCCCTACATCTAAAAACCTTTAAAAACACATTTAAAACCATGCCAAATTGGCAGCCCTCATAATCCACTCACCGATAACCGATAATTGCTCGCCAAACTACCAAAACGAAACAGAACACCTTCAAACGCGATCGCCTAACTCTTTTCCCGTTTCAAGCATCAAAACCAAGGGGTTTAATGCTTCCAAACTCACAAAAAAAGCCAACAAGTCGGATCCCTACATAATAACCCTTAAAACCTATCAAAACTTAAACCGAAAACTTGTCGAAACACACCAAACTTTACTTAAGCCTATAGTCCGGAAAACTTAAACCGAAAACTTGTCGAAACACACCAAACACACCAAACTTTATAAACCTCCTAAAAAATTAAAAATAATCCATTTAAGACCAAAAAATAGTGGGTAAAAACCCTTGAACGAAAATTAAGATTTTTAGCCGAAAAACCGATTTTTATGAAATTAAAGGATTAAAACAATTTTTCCAAGCCAAGAACTTAAGAATTTCAGTAAAAAACTTTATTATTCTATAGGATTGACAAAATATCACTTCCAAAATTAATCCAATTGCTTTCCGGGTTTTAAACCGAGAAAATGATGAGAAAATAAGAAAATTTGAAGGAGAAAAGTTAAGATAATTATTGTAAATGATTTTTTATGGAAAAGAATGAATTTTTACCTGGAAAAATTGATGAACGGTTTCCTCCAAATAGGGAAAACGAAAATTAGAAAAATATGTGATGTTTAGGTTAATTATAAAGGGTTTTAAGAGTTCTAAATTGAGTTTAATTAAGTTATTTAATCTAAAATAGATTTTGGGCTTAATTAATTAATATTTGGAAAGCCTAGACCAGGTAGGATTATAATTGGATCAAAGTCCCTTAAAGATTCAATGTTTTAACTTATTTCATAAAATTGTCCCTAAATTTTTAATTTTTACAAAATGATCACTAATTTCAAAATCTTAGGGTTTCAAGGGTTGATTTTCAAAATTGATTTGACCAAAGTCTAATATATATTAATTAAGGATTTTATAATATTTTTCCAAAATTTTTTTGATTAAAAATTAATTTTTAAGTATTTAACCCCGAACTAGGCTAAACCGACAAAACCGATCCACTAGAACTCTAAACCAGCTTCTAAACTTCTACGCCCAGATTTGGGGTGTTACATTGATCGTAAGAGATTAGTGTTTTGCCTTCCACTAAAGCCACTCGTTGATTTCTATAAGTTTCTTTTTCATTTTCTTAAATAGAATTTGTCATATATTCTAGTTTAGTTCCACGAAATCACAACGGTGCCAATGAATTGGCAGGTTTGTAATTATTTGATAATTATAATTCTTAATCTATCATTTTCTGCTTAATCATTAGCTAAAACAACATACATTTCATTCATATTATGCCCAATCAAAATAGTCTTCTAGATTCCATATATGTTAGGCGCATTGGGTACATGCACACTCCCTGTCTTAAGCTAAAAGGAACCAAAAACAGTTGAAAAGTTTTGTTTTTTTCTCATGCAAATTCAAACTAATCCTAACATAATCAGACAAACTAAACCTATCAAGATTCTTTAAACTAATTATGTTTCCCTTGTGTTTAAGGTTAACTATTTATGACTTATAGGCTTTCATACGCAATGCTCCCTACGCTCGTATAGTATTAACTATTGGTCAAGGAAAAGAAAAGAAAATTAAACAGTTATTTCCCAATAAATTAATAACCAAATGCTTACAAATATGGGAAAAGCTGCTGGGATGTCCATTCGGAGCAAGACTTTGTTATTTTTAGATAATAAATATATCCTTGCTTTATTGAATTCTTGTCCAAACATAATTAAACAAAAACTAATTGCATATCATACATACAAAATAGTCCAATTGTTGTGATGTCAATTAGGTTCTTGTCGAGTAAGTTGGTTATCCATGGTAGTATATCCCTTACACTTTTATTAAGATTTGTTTGCGTTTGTCACTTGCAATATGTCCATGTGTTTAGTTTAACATGTTTTTGAGCGTGAATTTATGGTCGCTAACAGAAAAAAATAAGATCTATTTCGATTTTTCATGTGCTTCTGTTATTGTTGGTATAAGCTAAATCAAAGATAACTTAACTTTTTTATTATTATTTTGGTACAAAATACTTATTTAACTATGTTCACACAATGTAAAGAATTAGCTGCACTAAGCAAAATATTAGCAAAAAAAATGATAAGTCTGACTAAAACAAATATAGAGATATAATATCTCTTCAATATAAATCCTATTAATGTTTCTTTTCTTTCGACTCATAGATGACTCAAATACCTTGTTTTTCTGTTGTCTCTTATCAAATTTCCCTGGTAATAGTGTTTTCTTATACATGTATCATTAATGGATAAGACATGGATTAATCTTAGATCAAGAGCAAGTGAAGAATACATTAGAGGGACTACTAGTTTTTTAAACTTTGCTTTTGAGAGAACCGAAGATGACAAAATTTAGTGTCCTTGTATGAATTGTGTAAACACTTATAGAGTATCTAGGAGAGATGCATTTGATCACTTAATATGTGATGTCTTTCTTAAGGTTTATGTTCGTTGGATATTTCATGGGGAGCGATGTGATGGATCTACACCACCAATTCCAACTAATGTAGAAGAAATGAAGTTTGAACACGATATTCAGGACCTTTTGTATGATATGATGGTAGAATGAGTTATGAATAATGATGAATGTAACAACCATTCGGTAGATGTAAGTACAAGGCTTGTGGAACATAATCATAGACTTCAAGGAGATAAGTTTTATGATTTACTGAAAGATGTAGAGGTGCCACTTTATCTAAATTGTAAATTTTTTTCGAAGTTGTCATTTATCATTTATTTGTTCTGGATTAAATGTTTTAATGAGTGGACAAATAATTCTTTTAATTTCTTACTGGAGGTGTAAAAACTTGCATTGTCGGATGATAATACGTTGCTAGGGTCTTATCACGAAATTAAAAAGATCATTCGTGAATTGGGTTTAGGATATGAAAAGATTCATGCTTGCCAAAATAATTGTATGTTATTTTGGAAAAAAAATGAAAATAGAGATATTTGTTTGAAATTTGGAGCCTCACGATGGAAACAAAACAGTAGTGGTGTTAAAGATGAGGACGTTAACACATCTTCAAAGAAAAGAAACAAGCTGCAAAGATTTTGTGTTGGTTTCCTCTCATTTCAAGATTGCAAAGATTATTTATGTCTTCAAGTATTGCTCCTTTGATGACTTGGCATAAAGATGGTCGTAAGAATGGCAGACGTATGAGGCATCCAACAGATTCTTTGGCTTTGAAATCATTTGATTCTCGGTATCCTAAATTTTCTTCAGATCCTTGTAACATTCGCTTAGGCCTTGCATCTGATGATTTTAATCCGTGTAGAAATATGAGTGTGACGCATAGTACTTGGCCCGTTATTATTAAACCTTATAATTTACCACTTTGTTTATGTATGAAGCAGACGAATTTTATACTCTCTTTGTTTATTTCTGGTCCGAAAGGTCTTCAAAATAATATAAATGTTTACATGCAACCTTTAGTTGCAGAATTACATGAGCTTTGGGATGTTGGTGTTGAAACTTTTGATGTTGCAACGAATCAAACATTTCAACTTCGTGCAACATTGGTGTTGACTATAAATGATTTTTCAGTATATGCCAACTTATTTGGATAAAGTACTAGAAGAGAGTATGCATGTCCTTGTTGTGGGTATAATACTGCTTCAAAGTGCTTAAACATAGTTGAAAATTTTGTTATATGTGTCATTGTAGGTGGTTAGATACTAATCATAGATTTCGAACCAACAAACATCTTTTGATGGAAATGAAGAACAGGAATTGCTTCTTTACCATCCACTGGTAGAGATGTATTAAGTCAATTAGAAGCTTTAAATGGAACGGGCCTCAGAAGAAAAATCTATTTTGTTTATTAGTTATGATATGCTCACCTCAAATCAATGATTTAAATAAATTTTTTATTTGAATGTCATTTGTACTTATACATATTATTTCTAGAGAATGTTAATCGTAAGAGAGTTCAAGGTGCAACACTTATGCCAGATATTTGAGAGCTGCCTGATGGAAAACGTGTTAATGTCAAAGTTAACAATTTATATCAACCTGTGGCTCCAAAATAAACTTGTTTATGTCGATGGCTCTAGAATAAACTTGTTTATGTCGATTCATTGGTACAGTGGTGCGAAAGGCTGAGTTTACTCCAATAAATTATTTAAATTAGCATGAGATGTCGAACACTAAGAAAGAAAAATTATGGTCCACGATCGAGATATGTTCTCTTTTCAACTCTTCTTCTTAACCTTGTATTTCTCATGTCTTATTCTGTTATTGTAGTTAAAATTTCAATTTCAATAATCTGATTCGGAGGAAAGACTTGATGAACCCACATTAAAACATGTTAAGAGATGGGTTCTCTCATATATGAATACGAAATGGAGACAATGGAAAAATAAATTAAAATCTCAAATATTTGATGAGAACCGAACTATAGAGTAAATCATTAAAAATTGCAAAGATCCATGGGTGAATTTGGGTCAACTAAAGATGCTTGCAAAGATCCATGGGTGAATTTGGATCAACTGAAGATGCTTTTAGAATTTTTATAACACTCATATTTTAATTTTTATTAAAAATTTTATACTTATAATGACGAATAGGAAAAAAGTGCCAAAAATAGATCAAATATGTCAAATTGCAGAATCTAATGGTATCCTACCAACACGAGAAGATGTTTATATTCGATATCGTACTTGCAAAGATGGGGGTATCATTAATTCCAACGCCGCGATTGTTGTAGTAATTTATTTTTATAAAATCTTATATACGTGCTTCAAACAAAATGTATAATATAGTTATAATATTATAATTTTAACTTTTTTATATTTTAGGAACGTATTCAAGAGAAGAAAAAGGAAAGCTCTTCTTCTGATAATATATCACAAACTTCATGGTCAAATGATGTGTTTGCTCAAGTTAAGGGACCTGAAAGAAAAGGACGTGTTCGTTTTATAGGGGCAATACACACTCATTCTCAGGAATCTAGACCTTCACAACCAGTCCAAAATACTGAAGTGGTGGAAGGATTGAAATCTAAGGTTGCAAAATTAGAAAAACTTTTTGAAACTTTCTTTCTACCCTACTTTCAACAACAACGTCCAGATCTAGATGTACCTGACATGGATACTTTGCTTCGTATGGTTGATAAAGAGGTATAAAAAATATTTCACTTTTTCATTTCTCTATTTATTTTATTATTTAAAATAATTATTTTTAGGGTTAATTACTGTGGAAGTCACTTATGTTTGAGTGCAGTACAAAGTTAGTCACCCATTTTGAAAATGAATCAGTAAAGTCACGTACGTCTTCGGGGTATAAATATTTGGTCACTCCGATGTTAGAAATTGTTATTGGTAAAGGAAAGATGATCTGGTGAATTAAAAAATATTTTTTTTCGTGTGGGCTGCTTACGTGGCTTCCTTACTCATCATCTTCTTCATATCAACACGAAAGGGGAAGGAAACCACCCTACCTTTCAGTACCACGCTACCACCACCCTATCTCTCCACCACTACCGCAACACAACAACCGGTTCACCATATCGCCACTGCGACCACCCGCCACTGCCACATTTGTTAAACATCAGGTGGGCTGGTGAAGGCATTCTAGAAGTTTTATTATAGTATGAAGGAGGATCCAACAACCTTGTTGATGGATACAACACTAAAACTGGTTTGGGAGCTGAAATTATAGGCACTTTTGTTCTTGTCTATATTGTTTTCTCTGCAACTGATCCCAAGAGGAATGCCAGAGACTCCCATGTCCCTGTATGTCTCAATTACTATGTAAATCTCTTCATTTCCCCCCAATTGTTCTTAGGTACTAATTATTTTCTTTTTCTGTATTTTAATTCAAGGTATTGGCACCACTTTCTATTTGACTTGCTATGTTCATGGTTCACTTGGCAACTATTCCAATCACTGGACCGATATCAACTCGGCTCGTAGTTTCAGAGTAGTTGTTATCTTCAACATGGACAAGCCTTGGGATGACCATGTAAGAACCTTAAACTAGTTCTAATTTCTTGTCTTGATGCTTCTGCAACCATTAGTAATGTTGAGAACTTGATGAGTGTCTAAAAGGCAGTTATTTACTATCTTCCCATGGTACTTTAAGCATCTATTTTACACCCACTTGAACCGAATCATGAACTCTTTGCCTAAATATTGTATATTCCGTTATAATCACTCACAAAATCAATATTTATAGAGAATGAAGATATTATTATAATTTTTGTACATACAGGAATATCCAGAGTCGAAGCGGTAGTAAAGTAGTATAGCGGCCGAGGTAGAAGCATGGCCGCGGCAGAATCCAATATGGCAGCACCAACAATGGAGGCGCAAAGAAAGATAAAAATATAAAGAACATTCTAGAAGATACAACGCATCAATTGGACCAGGCTAGCGAGCTAAAAACCCAATTTAAAGACCAAGCGGGAAAACCCTTCTAGAAGGCGACAAACTTGGAAATATCAGAATCCTTGAAGGAGACTTGTTCCCTACTCTAAGTTGAAGTCTATTTAGGAAAGGTTTGCCCTAGGTTAAGACTATAAATACCCTAGCCGTCCACATTGTCTAGGAGAGCCGATTTGTAGAGAAAACCCTTCTTCCCTAAGAATTGTACTTACACGATAATATGTTCTAAACTTCTTAGGAATAGGTGAAGGTTGTTGATATTAGTGAGAGGAGATTGATTCTTGTATCTTTGTTCTTATGCAATAAAATCAAAGTTTGCTTATCCTATTGCCATTCTTTGTTCTTCTATCCAAGCCCGAGAGGGAAGTTTGAAAGTAATCTATTTATCTAGCATCGAGAGGTGTAGATTCACGAAAGGGATAAGTACGGTGTTATAGACACTAACTCGGCCTATACCCTTGTAGAGGTACTAAGGGGTAGGTTAAGAGTTTCAGCAGCTAAAAGAAGTGTTGGATTGGTTGGTGGTTATCTTTGATTTATGCTGAGAGGTATCGTCAAGGACTGAGCATCAATATTCGATATTCCGTTATCATCACTCACAAAGTCAATATTTATAGAGAATGCAGATATTATTACAATTTTTGTACATGCAGGAATATCTAGAGCCGAAGCGGCAGTAAAGCAATGTAGCAGCCGAGGCAAAAGCATGGCCGCGGCAGAATCCAGTATGACAGCACCAACAATGGAGGCACAAAGAAAGATAAAAATATAGAGAATATTCTGGAAGATACAGCGCATCAATTGGACCAGGCTAGCGAGATAAAAGCCCAATTCAAAGACCAAGCGGGAAAACCCTTCTAGAAGGCGGCAAACTTGAAATATCAGAATCCTTGAAGGAGACTTGTTCCCTACTCCAAGTTGAAGTCTATTTAGTAAAGGTTTGCCCTAGGTTAAGACTATAAATACCCTAGCTGACCACATTGTCTAGGAGAGCCGATTTTAGAGAAAACTCTTCCTTCCTAAGAATTGTACTTACACGATAATATGTTCTAAACTTCTTAGGGATAGGTGAAGGTTGTCGATATTAGTGAGAGGAGATTGATTCTTGTATCTTTGTTCTTATGCAATAAAATCAAAGTTTGTTTATCCTATTGTCATTCTTTGTTCTTCTATCCAAGCTCGAGAGGGAAGTTTGCAAGTAATCTATTTATCTAGCATCAAGAGATGTAGATTCACGAATAGGATTAGTACGGTGTTGTAGACACTAACTCGGCCTATAACCTTGTGGAGGCACTAAGGGGTAGGTTAAGAGTTTCAGCAGCTAAAAGAAGTGTTGGATTGGTTGGTGGTTATCTTTGATTTACACCGAAAGGTATCGTCAGGGACTGAGCATCAACTGCACTTTGACTCAGAGATGAGCGGAGTCACTTACGAACACTTTGCTGAACTTTGATACCTCTGTCCAAGAGCAAGAGATTGTCGCGGTAGAGGAGCACCAGCGTTGCCGAGGCAGTATCTGTAGTACTATCGAGGCAGTGTTGAGTGATTGCATTGGACAAGGAGAAGATCAATAGAATCCACTAATTGACGCAACTGGATCCTACCCACTTTCTCTATAATCGTTCTCAACCCTTTTTACTTTATGTTTTGTTATTTAAATATTTAGTTAGATAAAACAAATCATCTTATTTGTGTTTTTATTTTATTTTCAGGTGCAAGGGAACGAAGGAAGACATATTAAGTATACCAATCCCTGTGGAGACAATAAACGAAATACTTATCATTTTATTACTTGACGACGTGTACATTTATACTCAAAAAGCGCTTATACCACGCCTATCAAGTTTTTGGCGCCGTTGCCGGGGATTGGCAACTAAATTTTGTTTTTCTTTAATTTTCTTGCTCTTTAATTATTAGTTATCTAACTTTAATTTTAACTATTTATTTTATTTTATTTTTACTAACTCTTATTTATTTGGTTTATGACTAGGGCAAATCCGAGTGGACCATTGTACGAGTTGGATCCTGAAACTAAATGCACAAGACATAATCTGAGACGTAGTTTATTCCAAGCTATGGACAATCTACCGAGAGGACAAATTCCACCTGTTGATCATAATGTACTGCCGCCAGCAATGCCGCAGCAGCCAATGCCGCAACCATTGCCGAGGCAACCACGGTTAGAGACTATCTGGTGGAAGATCTAAACGGACTCAACCCTGGCGTAGTCACACCTGAGATTGAAGCAACTCACTTTGAGCTTAAACCAATGATGTTCAGCATGTTGAACACAATTGGACAGTTTAGTGGGTCTGCTACTAAAGATGCAAGGCAACATCTTAAATCTTTCATGGAAGTGTGCAATTCTTTTAAGATTCAAGGAGTCCATGAAGATATTCTGCGCTTAAAATTGGTCCCCTATTCACTGAGGGATAGGGAAAAAACTTGGTTGAACGGTATCCTAACAAGATCAATCGGATCTTGAGAGGAACTTTGCCGAGAATTCATTATGAGGTTCAACCTGACAAATCTCTATGACCGCATTCGTAATGAAATCACATCATTCCGGCAAGATGAAGATGAACCGATGTACGAGGCATGGGAACGTTACAGAGAATTATTAAACAAATTCCCACTACATGGTTTTCCCTTGTGGACGCAAGTCTCCATGTTCTATAATGCTACTAATGCCTCCAAAAGGATGATGCTAGACGCTTCCGTAAATGGGACACTTTTGGATAGAGCATCTGCGGAAGCCATTGAAATTCTGAACAAACTCGCAAGGAACGATTTCCAATTTCTCACATCAAGGCGAGGAGGAATGAGACGTCATGCCAAAGCCATGAATTAGACACATCAAGTTCGGTGGCAGCACAATTGGCTTCTCTGACCAAGATGGTTCGGAATATGCAAACCCAAAGAAGAGTACATGAGGTTAAGGCAGTTAACTCATCAGATTATATGCCAGATGAGGAGACCGGCCTATATGTTGGAAATTACAACAGAAACAATCTAATGATGTCCAACAATTATAACCTATCTTGGAAAAGGCATCCGAACTTCTCATAGAGTAACCCTAATAATGCCTTGAATTCAATTAATCAAGCCCCTGAATTTCAACATCAAAACCAGAACCTGCCACAGTAGAACACTCAGCAGCCTATGCCACAGCAGCAAGTACAACAACAGTCTCTGAATGCATTGGAAGAGTCTCTCACAGCTTTTATGTCAAAGACTGATGCTTACATGATGGAGAATAACCACTTCATGAAGCGTACTAATGGCTTCATGAACAGAACTGAGATGAGACTACAGAACCAGGAGGCTGCAATAAAATCCTTAGAAACCCAAGTTGTTCAAGTTGCCCAACGTCAAATACTCGACCACCAGGAGGTTTACCTAGCAATACTGAAGTTGCTAAGGTGTTAGGCCATGAGTAATGCAAGGTAATTACACCAGAAGTGGCCTATAGCTGAAAGATAAAGAAGGGACCTCAACCGAAAGAGTCCAACCAGAAAAGCAACATCATGAGGACTCAGAGGCTGAACAGGACCCTACCGAAAGCTCTGCCACGACAACAGAACCAGCAGTATCAGAACCACCTGCCGAGGCAGTTGCAGAAAAATTCACCCCAGGTATAAAACTCAATATTCAAGGAAACCTGGAAGATATCAGACCACCACCTCCTTTTCCACAGAGGCTGAAGAAGCAAAAACAAGACCACCAATTTCAAAAGTTCCTAGACATCCTGAAGCAGGTCCATATTAACTTGCTACTAGTTGAGGCTATTGAACAAATGCCCAACTATGCCAAGTTTTTAAAGGACATAGTATCAAAACGACGAAGGCTAGGAGAATTTGAAATGGTGGCAGCCACTAAAGGTTGCATGGCCATGCTACATAATCGCATGCCACCCAAACTAAAAGATCCTAGTTGCTTCATAATTTCCTGTGCGATTGGAAATGGATATAAAGGAAAGGCCCTATGCGACTTGGGAGCAAGCACCAACTTAATGCCCAAATCAGTTTTTCAGAAACTCAGAATAGGATGGGCAAAACCAACAACAGTACTGCTCCAACTTGCGGATCGGTCTTACGTGCATCCTGAAGGCAAAATTAAGGATATTCTGGTGAAAGTTGATAAGTTTATATTTCCTGCCGACTTTATTGTCCTTGACTGTGAAGCTAAAGACAATGCACCGATCATATTAGGTCGACCTTTCCTTGCTACTGGACACACCATTATTGATCTAGAAAATGGCGAGCTCACAATGCGGATAAATGATCAACAAATCAAGTTGAACGCCTTCAACAATCTTCCAAATTCAGACGCTCCAATAGAATGTAAGGTTCTCCATACACCGAATAAGGGTACTAAAACATCCTGCCTGGGCAGCACGCTTGGTAGACTATTCAGTAAAAGAATAAAACCCAAAGGAGAAGCCGAATGCACTGAAGGGACTGACCAACTCATGAAGACAGATACGGGCCAGAAAGAGATAACGAAAGTGGGAGATGCATTCACATGCACTCCACAAGTAACCTAATCTCTTCCCTTCAATTTTAATTATTATATTAGGATTAGTTTTTATATTTTTGTTATTTTTAGTATTTTGCTTTATTTTCAGTATTTTATTTTATTTTCAGTGTTTTAAATTTCTTTTAGTAAAGTTATGAATGCAGGAAAAATTTGTCACAGCAGGAAGTCTGCTGCCGCGGTAGCACTGTGTCAGAACCGCAGAATTCCTAACGGGCAGAAACAGTATAATGGCTTTCTACCGAGAAATCCGCCGTGACAGTAACTGTCCATCAAGGCAATAAATGCCAAATGGCTAGTATTTTTAACAGTCATATTTTTACAACCTATATAAGCAGACTCATTACTATGCATTATTTACTTTTGCATTATTGCTATTTTATTTGCTTTCACAATCTTTCTCTCACTAAGTCTTGCAATTTTTAGAATAATCTCTATTTAATCCAAAATTTCTCAAACCTCTCTCCACGAACAATTCAATGGCTTCTTACACAAGATTCACCCCAGCCACTGTTGCCGACAGATTCAACCGATCATTCGTTGCTCGGTAACTATGGGAAGAGCAGGGATTTCAATAGAACAACAAAATGTACTTCGGCATTGAATCATACTTATTCAACAAGATTCAGCATCAGGATTAGGAGGCTTTCTGCCTACAGCCTCAAGCAGCAAATGCTACAATTGTGCGGGAATTTTACGCACATGGGCCATGCAAGGACAACCTCTTTATCCACTGCCAAGGCAAGCCTGTGCAACTTGATATCAAAGTCATAAATGACTTTTATGGTCTCATACCCACACGAGATGATCATGCCGATTACGTAGACAGTATCAACACTCAAGACTATGAGGAGATTAAGGATGAGCTTTGTTACAGCAACACTTCATGGGAAACTGGTGCCCATAAGGGTTCAGTAACACGGCAGAGTCTAATACCCGAGGCCAAGATGTGGTGTATGTTTGTCAAAAGAAGACTGATCCCAACTTCCCACAATAGCACAGTCGATCGCAAAAAACTGGCGCTGATCCAGTCTATCATCAAAAAGAGAAGCATCAACGTTGGAGAAATCATCCTTCACGAAATCCATGAATGCGGTAAGAAGGAACGCGGACCATTATACTTTCTATGCTTAATCTCTGCCTTGTGCATTAATGCAGGAGTTCCAGTCGAAGATACGGATGAATACACGCCAACTAGGCAGGGCTGGACAAGAGATTTCTGCCACCGAGTTATGCAGATAACAAATACAGAGCCTGTCTAGGCAACACCACAGCAGTTCACTGCCGACTTCACAGTCGAAGGGCAGTATTCAACAGAAGCACTAGACCATGCCCAAGCCACTGCCGCAGCAGATCCATACCAGGAGATTTTGTAGAGGATGACAGCCATGGACCCCCGCCAACAACTCTACATGGAATATCATGAAAATTTCAACAACACCCTTGCCAATATGCTGACCCAGAACTTTCCCACCCATGGGATGCAGTTTCTAGATTTCCCTTCCAAAATTTTCGTCACTGCCGCACCTTACACAAACACAACACCTGCTCCAGGGCCTACACCATTCTTTACTGCTAGGCCATAAAAGTTTCACGTTGTCGGCCCATCCAGACCTGCGGGCACGGCTGCCACATCATCCAGCAGTAGGCGACCATCAAAGAGGAGAGTTGTCTTCAACTCTCCACCATAAAATCCTATCCTCATAGGCAATTTTTCTGAATATAGTCTCTCTATACAGATTGATGAGTATGTCCATGAAAGCTCATCGCATACCCTAGAGAGAATACCAATTGCCGAGACAGGAAGAGAAACAGAGATGATGCATACTGACAATGAAGAAGATGGAGATAAAGTTACAGCCCCACTGCAGAAACAAACACCCACCAGAGTACAGCCGCCCCGGCAGGTAAAGACACAGCCATCACTAGGACAAGGATCAAGAATGAAAGCATCGACAAAAATACCTAGGAGGGCAGTTATTTCCAGCAACTCTTCTGACTCACAATCAGAATCTATTTAATCCCTCTTGCTTAACTATTCTTGTTTTCTTTTGCATGCTATATATTTTGAGCATTGAGGATAATGCTCGATTTGAGTTTGGGGGAGATTATTGATGCTGAAGCACTGCCGAGGCTATCCAATGCCTCGGCATTACCACAAAGGGAGTAAATTTTTACTGATTTTTTTAATATTCTCTTTTCTTGAATTTATGTTTGTAATCTTGCACTGCCCTATGTCAGCTTTGCCTTAGTTTACTCCTTTAAGGCTATAGAAAATTTTCTCCTTACCATGGCCAAGTTCTATTTTGAAGGGATAACCATAGGATACTCATGGAATAAAACTTAGAAGCTTGCTTTAGGGTTAGAAAGAAAATAAACACTTTTTGAACTTGTTTGATTTAGGAGTTCTTTTAATAAACTTAGGTGATAAAGACTTAGAACTTTTTTGAAAAATAACTAGAGGTGCCTATCACTGGCTCTAGTTTTGCTCTCCTTCATGTTAGAGGTTCCCGAAATTGGCTCTAGTATGCTAAATAGGTGGTTAATAAGAAAAAGAATAAATAAGAAAAAGAAGGAAGTAGAAAACACATATCTTGAGGTACCCAAAATTGGCTCAAGACTTGTTGTTTTAAGGAGATAGCTTTAGTCCAAGAGTCTACTTGTCTTGAACTTAGAGTTTATCTAAGAAAGCCTTGAATCAGCCTTGTCCATTAAACGCACACACTCACCTAGTCTTATAGTTTTTTCTTAGTAAAAGTCCTTGTGTAAACTAGTGGCTAAAATGGAGAGATAGACATGACCATGGTGGGTAGAATAGATGGAAAAGTAAGTCCAAAGGGGAGTAAGGTTTAGCAATTTGATGTTTGGCATTGCTTGAGGACAAGCAATAGTTCGAGTTTGGGGGTATTTGATGAGTGCCTAAAAGGCAGTTATTTACTATCTTCCCATGGTACTTTAAGCATCTATTTTACACCCACTTGAATTGAATCATGAACTCTTTGCCCAAATATTGGATATTCCGTTATCATCACTCACAAAATCAATATTTATAGAGAATGAAGATATTATTATAATTTTTGTACATGCAGGAATATCCAGAGCCGAAGCGGTAGTAAAGCAGTATAGCGGCCGAGGTAGAAGCATGGTCGCGGCAGAATCCAATATGGCAGCACCAACAATGGAGGCGCAAAGAAAGATAAAAATATAAAGAACATTCTAGAAGATACAGCGCATCAATTGGACCAGGCTAGCGAGCTAAAAACCCAATTTAAAGACCAAGTGGGAAAACCCTTCTAGAAGGTGACAAACTTGGAAATATCAGAATCCTTGAAGGAGACTTGTTCCCTACTCTAAGTTGAAGTCTATTTAGGAAAGGTTTGCCCTAGGTTAAGACTATAAATACCCTAGCCGGCCACATTGTCTAGGAGAGCCGATTTGTAGAGAAAACCCTTCTTCCCTAAGAATTGTACTTACACGATAATATGTTTTAAACTTCTTAGGAATAGGTGAAGGTTGTCGATATTAGTGAGAGGAGATTGATTCTTGTATCTTTGTTCTTATGCAATAAAATCAAAGTTTGCTTATCCTATTGCCATTCTTTGTTCTTGTATCCAAGCCCGAGAGGGAAGTTTGCAAGTAATCTATTTATCTAGCATCGAGAGGTGTAGATTCACAAAAGGGATGAGTACGGTGTTACAAACACTAACTCGGCCTATACCCTTGTGGAGGTACTAAGGGGTAGGTTAAGAGTTTCAGCAGCTAAAAGAAGTGTTGAATTGGTTGGTGGTTATCTTTGATTTATGCTGAGAGGTATCGTCAAGGACTGAGCATCAACAACACTTTGACTCAGAGATGAGCGGAGTCACTTACGGACACTTTGCTGAACTTTGATACCTCTTCCCAAGAGCAAGAGATTGTCATGGCAGAGGAGCATTAGCGTTGCCGAGGCAGTATCTGTAGTACTATCGAGGCAGTGTTGAGTGATTGCATTGGACAAGGAAAAGATCAATTGAATCCACTAATTGACGCAACTAGATCCTACCCACTTTCTCTATAATCGTTCTCAACCCTTTTTACTTTATATTTTGTTATTTAAATATTTAGTTAGATAAAACAAATTATCTTATTTGTGTTTTTACTTTATTTTCAGGAGCAAGGGAACAAAGGAAGACATATTAAGTATACCAATCCTTGTGGAGACGATACACGATATACTTATCATTTTATTACTTGACGACGTGTACACTTGCACTCAAAAAATGCTTATACCACGCCTATCAAGAGTACTATTGTTTCAGTGGATTTTCTGGGTTGGTCCATTCATTGGTGTTGTCATTGTTGTCATCTACCACCAGTTTGTCCTAAGGGCAGGTGTTGTTAAAGCTCTTGGGTCCTTCAGGAGCAGCTCTGCCATGTGATTTACCCAATTTTTCGTCTGCAGCCACAAGTTCATAAAGGTTGCCATGGAGGGTTGAAGAGGTTTTTTCGACCACTTAATTTGTAAATTGTAATTAAAGATTTGGCACTTTTTTTCAATGTGCCCCATCAATTATGTGGTGAACCGATGGTTGTGGTGAGTGGTCGTGGCAGCGATGTGGTGAACCGGTTATGTTGTGGTAGTGGCGGAGGGATAGGGTGGTTGTGTTGTGTTGTTTAAAGGTGGGGTAGTTTCCTTCCCCTTTCATGTTGACATGAAGAAGATGAGGAGGAAGGGAGTCACGTAAGCAACCCACGTGAAAAAAAACATTTTTTAATTCACTGGATTATCTTTTCGTTACCCAGTAAAGGTCTCGAATGTCGGAGTGACCAATATTTATACCCCCAAAACGTACATGACTTTACTGATTCATTTTCAAAATGGGTGACTAACTTTGTATTGTGTTCAAACATAAGTCACTTCCGCAGTAGTTAACCCTTATTTTTATTACTTCTAATAGGCAATCCTTGATGTTGGTAGTGCATCAGTGACAATTAATTGCACCCGTCAATCTTTGCTGTAACCGTCTCGACCTAGTCTAGACGTTACCCGACTCGAACGAGCTATATGGGAAATACCGAGGTTAATCCGGAGACTCGCCCCGATAAAATCCATAAAAATTTATCTTTTATATTTTCTAAATGCTTTAATTAGATCCTACATGTTCATGCAAGGACCGAGTTCAATTACAGCGAAAACTAAAGAGAAACGAGCCCTAATTTAGTCGAATAAGTCTAATCGGTTACACCGAACCCTGAGCACATCCTCCGATTCATCTAGGCCAACTTTAGGGTGTTACATTTGCCTTCATTGAATTAACGAAATATTGATGAAAATGATCCGATTGCATAATAAAAGATGTATGCTTGCTCCTGATGCTAGTAGTACTAGTAGTGCCTTTATTATTTAAGTTATTAAGAAACATAACTATTTGCTTGCGTATATTTACTACTTGTAATAGACTTGTATATGTATTACATACTTATTTTATTTAAAGTTTAAATCAATTATTTTTCTCTTCACATAGAAGAAACAATTTTAGTTTTATTCGTATTAGCAAATTTAATAAATATCATAACGATAGTATTAATAATTATTATTATACAAACATAAATAAATGTCATTTGCATCTATAACGACGGACAAAAGCGTCAATATATTCCATTAGAACACACATCTATATGATACATATAACGACGGATACACCGACACTAAAGAAAATATTTTACCAATGGATAAACCGTCAATAAAGAAAATATTTTACCGACGGATAAACCGTCACTAAAGAAAATATTTTAGCGATGGACAATCAATCGCTATATGTATATAGATTTGTCGAGATAGTCCATACATATACCTACGGTTTCTTTCGTCGATATAAATTATTAATATCTATATCGATGATGTGTTCCATCAGTATAAATCTATACCGACTAGCAATTTACCGATGGCTATTTGCGTGTCAGAATTTTTCTTATGTCCATCGATATAAATTATTAATATCTATATCGATGATATGTATAGTTTTACTGACGTTGTTTTATCCGTTGCTATAAGTCATTTTATTTCTAGTGCCACGTATTTGTGTTTCTGTGTTCAGGTTTGTTGCAGTCATGAAAGCTATGAAAGTTTGGGTTTGGGATAGTTTTTTGGGGAAGATGGTAAAAATATAAAGCTTTAATTTTTTAGAGTCAAATTAAAGATGAAATAAAAGTATAATAATAGTTTAAGGATTATTTAAGTAATTTATCATTTTTTATTATGTTCGATCATATTTTCGTCAATATTTAACGGCACTTAATGTTGGAGTGATCAAAACGTTACTACTCGAAAACGATAGTGACCTTATTGGTCGTTTTTAAAAACTGGCAACTAAAAATATACCGAAGGTAAACAAAAGTGACTAAAATTAGTGACTATTTAATAGTAATTTATTAAGTATTTATGGAAAATTGTTGTATTAGTGGAGTATTATTTTTTTTGGTAATATTTAGTATTCTTAATAATATTAGTCTATTATTGTTTAATTTTTTTAAAATATTTAGGGATATCGATTAGTTAGTAGTAGTAATTTAGAATTTTTTAATTTTTGTAAGAATTTTCCCTCGATAATCTTAGTAATTTTAGTAAATATTTTAAAATCTATTTTTTTTTATTTTATTTAAAATATTTATGGAAAATTGAATATTGTATTCTTAGTAATTTTGTTACATTAATTTTTTAATATTATTTAGTTAATGGAAAAGTTAGGTAGTTAATAGTTAGTAGTCTTAGTAATTTTAGTAATTAATTATTTTTTATTTTTTAGGTTACTATTATTTTTTAGAGTTACTAAATTTATTTTAATATATTTTTAAAATTTTTATTAAGTAAATTGATTAAAATTTTTATTTTTATTTTTTATTTTTTTAAGAGATGAATGAGGAAGCTCTTCTTTTGTATTTATAGGATCAACACATTACTAGCCTTACTGTTGATGACATGATACATATCTTGTAATTTATATTTATTTAATTTTTTATATTTTTTAATATGCTTGCTTTAATTATAAGATAATGAGAAAACATTTAAACATCATCGAAGCACGGTAAAAACTCTCTTAGATAATAGAATCTTGAATTTCTTACGTATTACTGGATTTTATTATACAAAATTCTTTTGTGGTTATAAGTTGATTCCAAGATTGATTGTCGCTCTAATCGAGCGTTGGAGACCCGAAACCCATACATTTCATATGCCCTGTGGAGAATGCACGACCACTCTATAAGATTTAATGTATCTTATTGGTGTCTCTGTGTACAGAAAACCTTTGATTGATCATACTCATGGTTCAAATATTGAGATTTGTGAAATGTACCTTGAAAAAGTTTGATATGAAATTAATGTTAATGTTTCTCGTGTTAAATTGAGTTGGTTAGAAAACGAATTTAGTCTAAATGAGTATAGTACAGTTGAAGAGATTTATCAAGTTAGTTGAGCATATACTTTATAGTTGACTGGTGGTATTCTAGTACTTGATAAATTTGGAAATCTGGTTAGTGTCCGATATCTTAAATTTTTTAGTACTCTTTGGGTAGTCGGTTTATATATAGTTGGGATCTACCATATTAGCATGCTTGTATCGTGAGTTATACAAGGGCACTATACTAAAAAAAGGGTAAGGAGTTAGGAGATATTGGTGGATGTCTATTACTATTGCAAGTGTATTTGGCAACGACTTCAATTCTTTATACCAGTTACATGATCACATATATAATTCCCTCTTTGTGCAAGGTAAAAAAATTATTTTTTAGTTGATTCATTTTTTTAATATAATATTTTTAAAAAATAATTTTTATTTGTAATTGTATCTAGATGGTACGAGGAAAATCATGATATTAGATTCGCGGAAAATAATATATGATTATAAAGATCTCTTATAGATTAATATTGTCAAGATCATGTATCTAAATTATATTTTATTTCTTTCAATATCTTATTTCTTATTGCGTTCAATATAGCATGATATTAGTTTAAACAATACTTTTTTAGTTTATTTGACGGGCGTACGATGATGACCAAATATCTATATCCAATTATCTCATGATTGATGCAGTTTTATGGTGTAGTGTTACATCGTTGATCCACTTTACTACGGTGGAGTTTCACTTTGGAGATAAGTACTAAGGCAATTTGACTTTCACCAGTCTATTTTGCGTATTCTATATGATCATTATTATCTCCATTTCTATGATGAATATGGTAGAGTAGATATAGATTGAGAAGCCTTACATAATGACTTTATTTCTTTATGGAATGATAAATCTTTATCATTCTTAGAGCAGTATCTAATAGAAGCTATTGATTTTTATTTGAGAGTTCAATGTATATTATTTGATATCGTTCTCATGGGAAGTCGTACTTAACAACTCTAGAAAGAGGAGACAAATGCTGAAGGTACAAAAAAAAATAAGATGACAAAAGTAAATCATCAAAGACTGCAACAAGAATATTCTCGAATACAAATATATGGAGTCGAAACCCCGAAGTTTGACCAACCACATTGGAGACATATATGAGCGTAGTAATGCCTAATGCTATATTAAAAAAGAACTGACTTCTAGATGTGCACGACTAGGCATGGGTTATAGCTCTTCACATAATTTGGTGCTTGATGATACAGTTTTATATAAACCTGAGTTTTCCCCCACAATCACTCAATTTTGTTTTTGGCAATAACATCAATTTTCAAAAAATACAAAATTTCTTGAATTCACCATATATTATGGAAGAACAAATAGATTTTATGTTTATGAAACCGTCTACTTATCTCTCTATTAAAGAAGAAGATACTAAACAACCTAATAATAAGGAAGCACCACATAGGACACAACGTCTTCGACGATCATCATAGAGTTATATTTCAACCAAACCTCAGCATTATAAAAAATTATGCACGAAATGAATTTTACTGTTATGATTAATTGATTTTATTTCATACTGTTATGCCTAATTTTAATATAATGCTTAATTTCCTACTGAAGAATTGATACGCAAGCTCGAATCGATCATCGATAAACGTCAAGTGGTTATTTTTTGTCCTTGGTTTAATTTTCTAAAATCGATAGAATTGGAAAAATAACAAAATGCTTACATCCACTACCTTATCATACAACTAAGGATTTCAACCAATTCACTATGAATTAACACATTTTTATTGGTTCAATGGATAATCGTTACAATCCTATATTTTGGACTTGACTAAGATAGAACCAACTCTAATTTTGGTGTAAGGCTAAATTAGAACTTCTCCTTTTAAAAAGGGATAAAAGATGTAAACTAGTAAATCTCTCAAAGGTAGATGTTTACAATAATTTAGCTCACAAGAAAGAATACAAAAGATATACAAATGAGTACTCTCTAAAATATGTACAAGAGAAATAAATAAATTTGCTTTGGAATCAAATTCTCTTGATCAATATGCTTGAATATCTTCTTTTTTTCTTCTTCAAGAGTCTTTGGCTTATATTTATAAAGTGAAATAAGAAACTAGCCGTTGAAAACTAACTGTTAGAAAACTAGTCGCTAAAGACATTAATTGATTTTACAATATTTTTTCAAGTTCAAAAATATTTTTCATTAGTTATATCGAAATAAATATCTTAACACCTACTTTCAATATATAATACTGAATATAAGTATTAGAAATAAAAATAATAAAATTTTAAAAATACAAATCTTAAAATTTTACTAGGAATAGGAACAAATCTTGTCTCATATGGATAGTTTATTCTAGAATGTCCTTTAGCTCGTCATATTGTACATCTTTTTTGTTGTGCTACAATATCATATTCATTAAATCAAGTTCATTCTTTAGAATATAGGCTTTATAATGTGTTGTATACCGATATGTGATATATTTAGGTTATACTACTTATTAGGTATGTTTAAGTATAAATCTATTATGCTAACTATGTTTTAGGGATTGGATTGATGGTATTTGTATTATTTCTAATTTATTTGTGAGTTAATGTATGTTAATGAATAAGATTGCAAGTGTTTACAACTTGTATTTGTGTTTCCCTTAAGTTTACAATAATTTGATGGAAGCTTGTTATATTTTGACATAAGTATGTGGGAGAACACCAGCTCAAGTGAGTATATGTACAAGAAAACCGACTCAAGTGAAAGTATACAACTCAACTCCAGCTCAAGAGAGTTATATTTAGTTGGGAAGAAGTTCAAATAAGTGTAAGCAGATAAAGTTAGTTCGAGGCAGCTCAGAGGTTTAGCTCCTAGCTCAATTCAGCTCCTGACACTCTCAACTAGCTCATTTCAACTCAACTCAATTCCAGCTAGCTCAACTTCAGTTCTACAAGCTCAACCAAGCCAAAGTGATCTATGGCAACTAAAACCTATCCTACATGTGGGGAAGTTATCCTAAGTATGTGTCAAGCGTGTGAGACACACAAGTATGGGGTTTCAAGGGAATAGAATCCTTGTGCATATGTGTGGGCATTCAAGGGAGTACAAGACAAACACAACCCTTGGTTTTAAGCACTGGAGGCAATATGGATAAATCTGAGTGGTTTTTGCTTCAAATTTCAAACATTAAAAACATGTTTAATGATGGACACCAAAGGGTAGTTTTAGGAGGTTTTAATATGATTAATTTGTTTATTGTGCAAAAACATGTTTAATTTGTTTTCTATCTTTTAGCCTTTTCTTTCAATTTCCAGCCATTTTATCTTTCGTTTCTTCTTTTCTTCAATTTATGTTTACCTTTCTTTATTTGTCCTTCTTTCAGTCAACATAATTGTAACAGGTTTTGAGATGTTGGATTAGTTCTTTAAAGAACTTAAAATAGAGAAATTATGAGGGAAAAAGGCACTAAATGTTGTGAGAACAAAAGGGGAGACAAAAAGAGTCATTCAAGCATTCTCCCGAGTGAAACACGAGTGCTGAGTGTTACTTTTGAGTGTAATATTCTTTGGAGTAAAAGCTAAGAGGTTTTGTGTGTGTGCTAAGGATAATTACTTTCGTTTTGTTTAACTCATTATACGTGTTCTTTGCGTTTTCTTTTATTTAAATGTGATAGGATCGGAAGATCGTAGTCACGATGGAGATCCGCCACCATATTTTCAAATGCAACCTCTTACTCATACTTTGAAACGTCTATTAGACAATGCATTAGATCCTCTACAGTCTTGTTTGGACAAGATCGATAGGAGTGGTTCTTAATTTGTCCATAATGAGAATAATGATGAAAACGAAGTCGGACGATCACCAAGGATGAATCAATGACCAAGAAGTGCAGTTGACGATAATATTTCTAATATAAAAGTTGTTATACCTTCTTTTCAGGGACGTTGAAATCATGATGCTTATCTGACATAAAAAAGCAAGGTTGAACATATTTTTGAATGTTATAATTACTCGGAACAGAAGAAAGTTCGACTAACAGCTATAGAGTTTGTTGAGTATGTAATATTATGGTGGGATCGATCACTCATTAATCGATGATGTACAAGTGAAGGACCAGTGAGACCATGGGAAGAAATGAAATGTATTATGCGGAAATAGATTGTTCTTTCTCACTATCATCGTGATTTATTTTAGAAATTACTAACCTTGAAACAAGGCAATAGGACCATCGAGGACTCTTCCAAGGAGATGGAAATGTCCATAATATGTGCAAACATAGTTGAGCATCGTGAGGCGACTATGGCTCGGTTTATGGAAAAATAAAATTCTTAAATCGCCAACATTGTTAAGTTACAGCATTATGTCGGGTTGGATGACATGGTGCATTTGACAATCAAAATTGAGCGAAAACAACGTACAAAAGCTTCTACTCGAGGTAATACTCCATTTAAATCTTATTCAAATCCACTGTATACCTCTAACAATGCCAGAAAACAAACACCATAAACGCCACTTCGGATTCAAGAGCGAGGTGTATCCAGTAATCTAAATCCTCTCATTGTTAATAATGGGCGTGACAAACAGAAAGTGGTGGCACAAGAACGAGTAAGAGATATCCAGTGCTTTAAGTGTCTTTGTTGAGGATATATTGCTAGCTAGTGTCCTAATCGGAGGGTTATATTGATGCGAGAAGATGGAGAGGGGAGTTAGATTCTGAGGAAGATGTACAGGAATTCCCTATTAACGATGTTAAAGAGGAAGTGAAATTACCAGTAATCGATAAAATTCTGATTGTTAGACGGAGTTTAAATATGCAACCATCTTAAGATGAACAACAACGAGGAAACATTTTCCATACACGATGTCAAGTGAACGATAAATTATGTATTATGATTATTCATAGTGGTAGTTGTACTAATATTGTTAATAATCTTATGGTTGAAAAGTTAGGCTTGACAACAATAAACTATCCTAATCCGTACAAGCTACAATGGTTGAATAATGATGGTGAAATCAAAGTTACCAAACAAGTAGTTGTACCATTTTCCATTGTAAAGTACAAGGATGAGGTTTATTTGATGTTTGTTCTATGAATGCTTGTCATTTGTTTCTAGGGAGATCGTGGCCGTATGATACGAAAGTTTTACACAATTGTTACACCAATCGATACTCTTTTACTTATGAGAGCAAAAAGGTAATTTTGGCACCTTTGACTCCAAGTGAAGTACATGAAGACCAAACTCGTCTGTAAGCGAGTATTGCAGCTTGGAAAACCATCAAAGAAAAGAATGAATATGGAAAACAGGAATTGAATTCAAAGGAATTATCTGATTATACATTTTCTTCTAATTCTTCTACTAAATTGCAGGCTAATAAAGTGATGCCATGTGAAGTTCCCAATGTTGCTAAAGATGATATGTCTGGAGCATTCATGTACTTTTCAGATATTTAACAATCTTTTTACCACTGTTTGATGTTCCTTTTCATTGTGCTATGGGATTTTTATTTATATATGTTGATTTCTTGGATGTACATCGGATTGTGTACCATCTTATGTTGTGATTCTCGTTGAATGTTAAGATTCTGTATATATGTTGTGCATTATTTGGAAAGGTACAAGAATGAAGGCCCATCTTTCATCTTCAAATTTTGTTGTACTTGAAAAAAACAAACTTTTATCGGACGAATGTCATTTGTATCAAGTAAGAAGAAAGAGGAAGTTCTCCTCCAAGCGAAAGCCAAAGTTGTTACCGAGAGGATATGGTCCTTTTCAGGTATTGGAGAAAGTGAATAACAACACCTATAATTGAACTTACCGGGTGAATACAATATGAATACACCATTTAATGTTTTTGATTTAACTTCTTATGACAAATTTGAGGATAAATTCTTTTAAAATAGAATGATGTGAGCACTACACAAGCAAAGAAAACCGATCAGGAGGTCTTACTATTAAGACCTATTACTCGTTATAAGGCAAATAAATTTAGGGAAGTTTTTTTCCTTACTTGTGCTACAATTTTGGATTCATTCGATCATGTTCATGCCTTAGAATATAGGCTTTATAATGTGTTGCATGTTGATATGTAACATATTTAGGTTATACTTGTTATAATTAAAAATATATTCGATACAAATATAAACCCAAGATCTATATGTCAAATCATCAAGAACAATAAAATAAATAAACTGAATGCGGAAGCGTACCTGAATTAATCGATAGAGTTTTTCCAAAGGGTTTGATCTTCCAAGAAGTTAGGTTTTCTCTTGCGGCACAACTCTCAGACGGGGAAAAGAGATATGCAAGTTGACCTAATTTTGGGGATCATAACTCCTTTATATAGTTGATTTAATAACCAATTAGTAGTTGATTTAATAACAAACTAGTAGTTGATTTAATAACCAACTATTAAGTATTTATAACTCTGCCCCTCATCAAATTATAAATACACCTTATGGTATCTATGCTTTTAATTCCATCATAATTTAATACCTATAACACGTGTAACATAATTGGTCACTTAATTACGTGTTAAATTTTATAATAGCAATATACATTATAAATATGTGCCCACTATTATTGAATTTTAATCCAACAATCTGTCACTTGGGCAACATATATTTCTTGACAAATGTTTAACCTTATGAGCTCAAAAATTTGCTATCATATAATAGGTATTCTAAAACAATCTCGTCCATCAATTATATTCATATAGGATCAAAGCGGTCTTTATCATATCAATCATGACTGGACCCATCAATGGTCACGTATAAAAACATAATCAAATGACATAGATCAATCATGGATTTGTAGCATGGAAATTACATGTAAATGTGAACCGAACATGCCTATTTCCAAATGGTCCTCCTAAACTTTAGTGAGATCAAACTTTACTGAATTCAGAGTGTGCATAAACCAAAATAACTTTATTTCTGCATAAATTAACCTTAAACTAAAGTAACCGAAATTGTGTCTAAAGCGAATAAGCATTTATCAAAATTACAAACTCTCACTAAAACTGAATATACTTAAATAATATTACACCCACATGAGCAGTATGCTCATGAAAGACCTAGGGTGATAGTTTCTCAATAAGTGCGCAATTATGGAGTTTGTACTAGCATGCTCTATAGACACATAAACACTCTGAATTTTCTTTAACAATTAGAAACAAAATTTTAAAGTGTTCCTATTGTTTATAGAATAAATTATGCATATTTATTGTCACAAAATAACTGAAGTGGTCTTTCTATTCAATCTATAATTAGCAGCTCATGTGACAGAGTCTTTTACATCAATATTCTAGTAGAATCAAAGCCTGTAAACTTGATGATCTCTAACTTACCAGAACTTCGATATGTGAGCATGTAATTTTTTTGTTCTCTAAAGACATTTCATAACTCTCTTGGTTGCTATCCAACGATCCATATTAGATTTACTTAAATATATGTCTAACATTCTAATAATGTACGCAATATCCAAATGCATACATACTTAAGCATAAATTAGATTCTCAATAGCTTATGGAATCTTTTATATTTTATAAATTCAAGGTTACATGTAGGGCACTAAAAAAATTTGTCTTCTTTAGTAATATGAGTGTCACTTGGTTTACTCCCACTGAACTTGTAATTTATACAAGGCAATTTTTAGCTAAATTTATCTCAAAACCTAATAAGATAATAAATATGAAATTTATAATTTCATTAATGAGAGTTAAACTTAAGCTCATAGATGGATTTCTTTAATTTACATTCATTAATTTTGTATCATTAGACATAAATCAATGATTGTACCATATAATTAATTTATTCAATGTTGCCATAGAAAAACACAGGCTTAACATCTATCTTATTTAGCTCAAGATTAAAAGTTGTCAAGATTATTTTGAAAGAGTTTTTCAGTATAACTTGAAAGAAAGTCTCCACAAAATCAATGTCTTCTTTTAGAGTATATCCTTTAGATACAAGACATGCCTTATACTTCTCCACATTATTATTTACATCCCTCTTGGTTTTAAATATTAATTTACAACCAATTGGTTTGTACCTTAAGGTAATGCGATAAGTTCCTAAACTTTATTGCCTTGTATAAAATTATACTCTCTTTATTTAATGATATCTATCCACTTTTGAGAGTTAAAACTTTTATGGTTTGATAAAAATAACTGATCGGGTTATTTTCTATCATTTCTTTATTATACTTATTTTCTTGATGAAATACTAAGTAATAATCCTTAATAGTATTTCTCTTTTCTCTCATGGATATCTTAAAAGACACTTTTTGAGGTTGTTGAGTTCGTTCTTATAAAAAAAATAATTATCTTATCTTGAATGAGAGTTGTTCAAAATTATTTTACTGATATACTTGATTCACATTTTGATAAATGATAGGTGTGAAAACCTAAACATCGTCAAAACTGATAGTAGGAATTAAATTAATATTCAATTCCTCCTTAACAACAATGTATATAACCTTATTCTCCCTCCAAACTCAACATACTAAAAAATAATTATAAATCTCTCATTAAAATAATCTTAATTGTGGGATCATAAACTTTACAACCCATTGGTCACTCAAAATAGCCTAAGTAATTGCTTACTTTTGAAGTTTAATTTTTTACATTTATCCTAGCTTATACAAAAGAATCAACACTTTATAACTTATTGTTATTCCTTTTGAGCAGGATCCTTAGTAACTTCATTCTAATATATTTTTTATTGCCTGTATTCTTAGAGACACTAACCAAAGAGTACTAACTGATTGAGTATTTTTATAATTATAATGCTTCAACTTTTCTTCCTCTTTAACACAATGAGAAATAATCTCATTTAAATTTTATTTCTCCTTTAATAATTGTAACTAATTTTGAATTAGTTAAACTGTATAGGAAGCTATACTAAAATTATAAGAACAATCAATTGTTATAAAGTTTGATCTTATGTGCCTTAAGTTTTGAAACAATATAATACACTCTCTCACATTTCCTTGATCCTTATATTTCATAAACATCAAGTAAACCAAAAGTGATGTCATGTTAATCTTTAAAAAAAATTAGTAATTTTTTAATAGAAAACCCTTAGTATGAATAATTTCTTTAGATTTGTGCTCTTAAAAGTTTCTAAAATATTATACTTTATGATCATTAAAATTATGTAACTTGAATAAACTCACCTCTCAAAAACTTATCTATGAATGCTTACCGTCGTGAGAGGTGCAAGTTGTTATTCACTTAGTGCAAGTTCTATGTTCATACCACCAAATACTATATATAAGTGTCTTTTCTATTTCTTGAAATTAATTTCACTAAACATAAGTGTAGAATGTATTCAAAAGATATTATAACAAAGATAAAATACCTAAAGATAGAACAAAAATAAGTAAATAAACAAACTCACATAAATATCCATAAGTAAATAATAAATTCAAAATAATGGCTTGTTTCCCTCAAGATACCAAGCACAATATTAATACCAAGTCTTTGGACAGTAATATTAATTGTAAGCAATACTCTTGTTGTAGAAATCAAACATTGACAATAAACTATGTCAAACAATAGATTAATCTTTGGACTAACGTATTGTTCACATAAAATACCATATAATTGTCACACATTTATTGCCACAGTTGTCGTCGTAATTTGGCAAAATATTAATTTTCTTTTGGACCAATTAATAAACGCATGAATTACAAAGACCTATAATTATCTTAATATTTTAAATAAACTAATCTACACAAAAGCGGTCACTTTGGTGACATTATGTTTCAATTAATCTATTAAAATATTAGATATCCGAAGTCAAAATATGAATTTAGTTGTTTAAAAATATTTTTCTTAATTTTATCTTTTACTCAAGATAAAAGATAACCAAATTAATAATAAATTTGAATAAAGGTAACCTCATCACAAGATATCGAACACTCCAATAATATTTAAAAAAAATATTAATTTGTAAGTGATATCTTGATTAAATAATCAAACATTGATAATAAGAATATGTTAAACAAAAATCTTCCTTTGGGACGATTTATTGTTCACATATAAAACTGAATAATTATCACATGTTTATTACCATAGATGCACATATAATATTACTAATTATTAATCTTCCTTTGGGCCGATTAATATTAGCATAAACTGAATTACATATACAAAACCTTCTATATTTTAAAATAAAATAATTTCTACAATAAAGATCACTTTGGTGACTTAATGCTTCAATTAATTTATCTTAAAATATATAACATAAATATATTAATATTCAAACTTAGTATTTATAATAATCAAAGTTGAAATTTCTGATAACACTTGAATTTTCAAAATAAACCAAATTAAGGTTGTCTTAATGGGGATATTAGAATCCAAATAACCGAAATCTTTGACTGTTCTTCAAAAATTCCTTAAATATGCTTTTACCAAAACTAAATTCGATCAAAACATTTAATCTTTAACTAAAAACAAAATAAAAAAATATCATATAAATGAGTAATTCGTATAACAATTACTTGAAGCTTTAATATAATCATAATAATATAATAATCAAAAATAAATTTTTGATCAAACCGAATTGAATATATCAATACCAAATATATATTTTATAATCTAAAATAACATGTGATCAAAATTAAATACTGAATATATTAACCAAGTAGCTACGTAAAGTAGTAGTAAACTTTAAAAATTAACATGCCAAAAGATTATTCAATCATAACTTAATAGACATAAACCGAATATAAAGCTTTAATAGCTAACTTGATTATAAATTCTTTTGAATCGTGATAAATTTATCACGACAAAGCCAAAATAAATTAAAATTTTTTGTATTACTAACAATCAAAACTAAAATTTTGATCTAACCAAAATTAACTTAATACCCAATGATCAAAACTAAACTTTTGATCTAACCGAATTTAACTTAATACCCACTAATCAAAACTAAATTTTTGATCCAACCAAAGTAAACATTTATTTTAAATAAAATATATTTAAAATATATATTTCATAAAAATAAAGTAAATATGTTACTATCGAAGTAATTGGAATCCAAACTTAAAATTTAATTTCTAATTAATAGCAACTCAAAAATTAAATAAATTTTCATGTAGAAAAAACTTAATCTTCATATAAATCTAGATTGATTTCTATGATTTCTTAATTAATCGATTCAAACCCATGGACGTAAAACCAAATTGAATCCACGGAAATAGAAACAATGAATATTAATCCATTGGAAAAGGCTGGATTGACGAAAAACCAAAATAAAATTATAGAAAACAAATCAAATTGATTTGTTCTTAAAATACGACAAATATATATAATTTAATCTCATACGATTAATTATAAAACCATATCGAAGTAAATAATTCATAAAATTATGTTTAATTTTAAATCATATCAATAAATTAAAACCAAAAACTTATGATCTTAATGATTCGATATAATCCTACTATGATACCACTTCTTAGAATTAAAAATATATTTGATACGAATATAAACCCAAGATCTATATGTCAAATCATCAAGAACAATAAAATAAATAAACTGAATGCGGAAGCGTACCTGAATTAATCGATAGAGTTTTTCCAAAGGGTTTGATCTTCCAAGAAGTTAGGTTTTCTCTTGCGGCACAACTCTCAGACGGGGAAAAGAGATATGCAAGTTGACCTAATACTTGGGGACCATAACCCCTTTATATAGTTGATTTAATAACCAACTAGTAGTTGATTTAATAACAAACTAGTAGTTTATTTAATAACCAACTATTAAGTATTTATAACTCTGCCCCTCATCAAATTATAAATACACCTTATGGTATCTACACTTTTAATTCCATGATAATTTAATACCTATAACACGTGTAATATAATTGATCACTTAATTACGTGTTAAATTTTATAATAGCAATATACATTATAAATATGTGCCCACTATTATTGAATTTTAATCCAATAATACTACTTATTAGGTATGTTTAAGTATGTATATATTATGCTAAGTATGTTATGGGGATTGGATTGATGGTATTTGTATTATATATAACTTGTTTGTAAGTTAATGTTTGTTAATGAATAAGATTGCAAGTGTTTACAACTTGTATTTATGTTTACATTAAGTTTACAATACTTTGATGGAAGTTTTTTATGTTTTGAATAGGTATGTAGGAGAACACCAACTGAAGTGAGTGTATGTAGCTCAACTCCAGCTCAAGAGAGTTATATTCAGCTGAGAAAAGGCTCAAAGGAGTGTAACCAACTCTTCTTAGCTTGAGGCAGCTCAAACGCTTAGCTCACACCTCAATTTAGCTCATAACACTCTCAACTAGCTTGTTTGAGCTCAACTTTAGCTCTACTAGCTCAACTCAAGTTGAAGTGACTGATGCGTGCTGAATATGCGCAATTGGAGTGCAAGTGTACACGTCAAGTAATAAGTGGTAAGTATATTATTGAGTTATCGTCTCCTCAGAGATTGGTATACTCAATATGCTTCCTTTGGTCTTCTTGCTTTTGTAAAATAAAAGTAAAAACATAGATAAGTTGGATATTGATTAAACTAAATAAACTAACTAAATAAAGAGAAATTGAATATGAGAGAGAGATAGGGTTGGATCCAGTTGTGTTGTATCGTGGATTTGATTGATCTGCTTTTGTTCCAATGCAATTACACTATTCTACCTCGGCAATACTGCAGATATTGTCTCGGCAATGACAATGTTCTCTACCGCGACAATCTCTTGCTCTTGGTCAAATTTACCAAAGTTCGGCAAAGTATCCTTTAATGATTCCGCTTATCTCTAATTCGAAATACTATTGATGACCAGTCCTTAATGATACCTCTCAGCGTGAATCAATTATAATCTCCAACCAATCTCATACTTCTCTTAGCCGCTGAAACTCCTATACTATCTCTAGGCCAAGTTAGCGTTTCCCGATTAAAATATCGTACTTATCCCTTTCGTGAATCTAACTCTCTCGATATTAGATAAATGGATTACTTACAAACTTCTCTCTTGAGCTTGAATATAAGAAAAAGGAATGTCAAAGAATAAACAAACTTTGATGTTTTATTGCATTAGGAACAAGAAACAAAGTACAATCTCTTCTCACAAATACTTGACAACCTTCACCAAAACCCTAAGAAAACTTAGAACATGATGGGAATAATTGTCCCTAAACTCTCTCGGTGTAATTATATAAGCCGAATCTTCTTCTCTCTTCTAACCCCTAGGACGGCTATGCCTTATATAGGTTAGGCCTAGGGTAAACCTTTCCTAATTAGAGTACAACTTGGAGTAGGGTACACGTTATGTACATAGAATAAATATTTCCAAGTTTGATCTTCTAGAAGGTTTCATCCGCGTGGCCTTGTCCTTGGGCTTTTCTTGTGTTGTTCAGCTTCGATTCTTGGGCTTCTTGTTCAGCAACGTTCTCCGCATTTTTCTCCTTCAACTGCTAGCCACATTACTTTTTCTCTTCTACTGCCTCAGCATCAGGTCCTGCCTCGGCCTCCTTTTACTGCCTCGGCAGTACTTGTTCCTGCACAAATAAGAAAATGCAATAAAGTATGCCTTTTCCACAAATATAATCTTTAAAGGTGTAATCCCTAAATACATCATATTAAGCTCATGCATTGGTTCAAGTAGGTGTAGAATTGATGATAAGTGCCCATAAAAGTGTAGAAAGTGATAGTGAGTTGAGTACTTATCACACCCCCAAACTCAAATTATTGCTTGTCCTCAAGCAATGCAAACTATCAATTTGTCAAACTATATTGTCTCTAGGTCTTATGCTTCTATTTATTCTCCCCACCATAATTATATCTATTCTTTATACTTAACCTTTCGGTTTCCTAAGGGTGTACTTAGAAGACAAGCTATAAGGCTAGTGTGTGTGTGTGCGTTTTTATGGACAAGTTTGAATAAAGGCCTTCTTAGATAAAATCTAAGTTCGAGACAGATAGATTTGGTTTTAGTATACTCTTCTTATAACAACAATTTCTTGAGCCAATTCCGGGCACCTCAAGTATTGTATTTTCTATTTCTTAACTCTTTATTTCTTTTGCTATTTTTTATGCATACTAGAGCCAATTTCGGGCACCTCTAGCATGAAGAAAAGTTTTTCCTAAAGCCGGTCATAGGCACCTCTAGTCACTTTTCCAAATTCTAAGTCTTTATCACCTAAGTTTATTAAAAGAAGTCATATAGCCAAACAAGTCCCAAAAGTGTTTTTAAAGTTCAACCTTATAGCAATCTTCTAAGTTTTTCTTCTTAAGTATCCTAGAATCAAGTCTTCAAAACAGATTCTAACTATGGTAAGGAGAAAGATTTCTATTGCCTTTAAGAATAAACTAAGATAATACTGATGAAGACCAGTACAAAAGTATGACAACAGTTTTAAGTACATCGGTGGATATAAAACAAAAAATTTTATCACTTAAAACTTCCTTTTCATGGCAAGGCCGCGACAGTAGATTATCTCGGCAGTAGCTCTACACCCTCAATCTCAAACCAAGCATTGTCCTCAATGCTTAAATTAGGGGTAGGTAGTAGGTAAAAAATTAAAAAAATGTAAGCATAAAAAAACAATTTATATAGGCAACAAGAAAGAAGAACAATTAATATGATTCAGAAGAACTCTCTTCCACAATTTGTCTCCTTGTTCTAGTTGCTGATGGCTGTGCCCTTGGTGATGGTGATGGTGATAACTTTGCTCTTCTCGGCGACTGAACTCTCGTAGGCGTTGCCCTTTTTATTGGGGCATTGACTTCTTCTCCTCCTTCATCTTCTGTATCCATAATTTTTGTTCCTTCATTTTCTGGATCTGCCATGGCATGCTGGATGCTAGGCTCGGCATCGAATGAACCGTGGTAGACGTATTCATCGATTTCCCTTGTAAGGCTGCCCATTGGAATTGGGGATCTTGGAGGAGTGCTGAAAACTCCCATTCGCTTCGAAGGTCTTCTACTAGCGGATGATGCCGCGACAGCGTCTGCTGCCCTAGATGGGCCAGCTGCATGGAATTACTGTTGCGGTTTGGAGGTGAAAAATGGTCTCAGCCCTAGAGCTGGAGTGGTCTCTGTGTAAGGTGTTGCCGTTACAAATATGTTTGTAGGGCATTCTGGAAATTGTGATCCTTGGTTGGGGAAGTTCTGCATCATCATCTGAGCAAGGGTGCTATTGAAGTCAATTTGGTATTCCATGTATCTTTGCTGGTGAAGGTCCATGGCTTCTATCCTCTGAAGAATTTCATGGTTGGGGTCTGCTTCGGTAGTGCCTAACATCTCTACCGTGTATTATGCTCCGGCAGTGAAGTCAGCAGTGAACTGCTGTGGTGTTGCCTGGACAAGTTCGGCCTGTGTGATTTGCATCACTCTGTGGCAGAATTCTCTCGTCCAACCTTGCCTTATTGGTGTGTATTCGTCTGTGTCTTCAACTGGTAGTCCTGCAGTAATACATAAAACCAGATATTAAACATGGGAAATATAACGGTCCACGTTCTTTCTTACCACAATCATGAATTTCGCATAGAATGATCTCTCCAACATTGATGCTCCTCTTGTTGATAATTGATTGGATCGGCACTAATCTTTTGCGGTCCAATGTGCTATTATGGGAGGTAAGGATGAGGTGTCACTTGACGAATGTGCACCACAATTTTACCTCGGGCTTGATGCTTTGCCTTATCACAGAAACTCTATAGGCATCGGTTTCCCATGGAGTATTGTTGTAACAGAGGTCTTCCTTGATTAATTCGTAGTCTTGGGTGGTGATGTCGTCCATGAATTCAGCATGGCTATCTTATTTCGGTGCTAGGCCGTAGAACTCGTTGATTATTTCAGCATCAAGGCGAACAGGTCTGTCTCGACATTGGACAAAGAGATTGTCCTTGCTTGGCCCATGTGCATAAAACTCGCAAACTATGATTGCATTAGCCTGGTCAGGTTGTATACAAAAGAGTTGCCATTTTTTTATGTTGAATCTTGTTGAATAGATAGTGTTCAATGCCGAGATTTTCCTCCTCTCTAATTTGAAATCCTTGTTCTTCCCACAACTGCTGAGCAACAAAAGATTTGTTGAATCGGTCTGCAACAGTGGTAGGGGCAAATCTATTGTATGCTGCCATTAATGAATTGTAGGATTGAGAGTCTTGGTAAAGTGTTCTGAAAATTCCAAGAAAAATTGTGAAAGTATTGTGAGAGCAAGATTGAGTAGAATGCTAAAGATTTTAAGAATGCAAGAGTGAATAGTTCAAGAGAGGGATACTGCTTATATAGGCCTCGGCTTTATGACCGTTTTAACCACTAGTCATTTTGTAGCCGTTTTGAATTTACTGCTCGTTAGCATTTACTACCGTGACAGAAAACTCGGCAGATAGGCGTTACACTGTTTCTACCTGTTGGAACTTTTGTAGCTTCTTACACTATTTACTACCTCGGGAGAGTTTCTTCTTTGAACTAATTCTCTTTTATTCTTGACTTTATTTTCCTAAAAAAAATAAATAGTCATAAAAAATATTACTAAAATATTAAAGAAAAAATAATGAAAATAAAATAACCATATAAAAATTAAAACTAATCCTAATATAATAAAATAGAATAGAAAGGAAGAGATTATATTACTGGTGGAGTGCATATAAATGCATCTCCCAAATGGCTCATCTCTTGTTGGCCTAGATTTTTCTACAGGTGCTGGCCAATCCCTTCGTTATTTTCTGCCTCTATTTTGGCTTTAATTCTTTTACCAAATAGTCTGCCAAGCGTGCTGCCTAGGTAGGATATTCTGGTATCTACATTTGTTGTCTGGAAGGCTTTGCACTCTTCTAGACCATCAAATTTTCTCAAATTATGGAATGCATTGAATTTGACTTGCTGATCATTGACCCTCATTGTCAACTCTCCATTCTCCACATCTATTAAGGTTCGTCCAGTAGCAAGGAAAGGTCTTCCTAGGATGATTAGTGCATTTTCGTCTGCTTCACAGTCAAGGACAAGGAAGTCGGAAGGAAAAATAAACTTGTCAACCCTTACCAATATGTCCTCAATTTTTCCATCTAGATGCACATAGGATCTATTCGCAAGTTGGAGCAGCATTGTCGTAGGTTTTTCTCTTCCTATTCCAAGCTTTTGAAACACTGATTTGGGCATGAGATTTATGCTTGCTCCTAGGTCACATAGTTCCTTTCCTTCATAATTGTTACCAATCGCACAAGGTATGGTAAATCATCCAGGATCCTTCAGTTTGGGTGGTATGTGATTATGCAGCATTGACATGCACCCTTCAGTTGTTACCACTGTCTCAAGCTCGCCTAGCTTCTTTCTCATAAACACATTGTCTTTCAAGAATTTAGCGTAGTTGGGCATCTGTTTAATTACCTCAATAAATGGCAAGTTGATGTGGATTTGCTTTAAAATATCTAAGAACTTTTTAAACTGATGATCCTGTTTCTGTTTTTTCAACCTTTGTGGGAAAGGTGGTGGTGGTCCCATCTCTTCCAGGGTCTCATTAGTTTGGAATTTAATACCTGGGACTACTGTGTGTCTTACTGTCTCGGCAGGTAGTTCAGGTTCTATCGAGCTCTCTGTTGGGTTATTGTCCTTGTCTTCATCTTGTTCAGCATCCAAATCTTCCTTGTCTGTGTCCTCCTGTGTTGCTAGTGGAACTTTAGTTGCTGACTTGCCCATTGTTTCCTTCAATTGTAGGTCACTTCTAGTTGTGATTGCTTTGTATTATTCATGGCCCATTCTCTTAGCAACTTCAGTATTGCTAGGTAATCCCCCTTGTGGTCTAGTATTTTGTCTTTGAGTAAATTGATCAACTTGGGTTTCCAGTGATTTTATAGCAACTTCTTGGTTTTGCAGCCTCATCCTTGTTCTATTCATGAATTCATCAGTTCTCTTCATAAAACTGCTGTTCTCAGCCATATATGATTCAGTTTTCATAATAAAGGCCTTGAGAGTATTCTCTAATGAGTTCATAGGCTGCTACTGTTGATATAGCTGCTGTTGCGGCAGTGACTACTGTACTTGCTGCTGCGGGAGTGAATATTGATAGCTTGAGGCTTGGTTGGTGGGGTTCAAGGCGTTGTTAGGATTACTCCATGAAAAATTTAGGTTCCTTTTCCATGCCGGATTGTATGTATTTGACATCATGTTGTTATTCCGGTTGTAGTTACCCACATAAAAGCAAGTTTCCTCGTCTTGCATATACTTAGAGGAATTTATTACTTTTACCTCATGAGTATTTTGCTATACTTCCATATTTTGAACCATTTTTTATTAAAGATACCAATTGTGCTGCCACTGAGTTGTTGGTTTCTATTTCATTCACTGTGGCTTGGTGTCTTAATCTTCCTTGCCTAGAAGTAGGAAATTGTGAATCGTTCCTTGCAAGTTTGTTTAAAATTTCTATAGCTTTTTTCGGAGCTTTGTCAAGGAGTGTGCCGTTTGTTGAGGCATCCAACATCATCCTTGTCGGGGCATTAGTGGCATTATAGAACATGGTTACTTGCGTCCATAGTGGGAATCCATGTAGTGGATATCTATTCAGTAACTCTCTGTAGCGTTCCCAAGCCTCGTATATAGGTTCGTCATCAGCCTGTCTAAAATAAGTAATCACATTATGAATTCGATCATATAAATTTGTAAGGTTAAATCGCGTAATGAATTCTCGGCAGAGTTCACTCCAAGATCCAATTGATCCTGCTGGAATGCTATTCAACCAGGTTTTGGCCCTATCCCTCAGTGAACAGGGGAAAAGTTTCAGTCTCAAAATTTCTTCATGAACTCCTTGGATTTTGAAAGAGTTGCATACTTCCATGAAGGATTTGAGATGCTGTCTGGTATCTTCTGTTGTAGTCCCACTGAATTGTCCAATAGTATTAAGCATATTGAACATCACAGGTTTAAGTTCAAAGTGGGTTGCCTCAATCTCTAGTGTAACAACTCCAGGGTTCAATCCATTTAAATCTTTCACTAGAAAATCTTTGACAGTTAGCTGTCGCGGCAGTGGTTGCAGCAGTGGGTGCTGTTGATGGCCTCCAATGCCTTCAGGTAGGTTCTGATTTCCTGGATTGACTGCCATGGCTCCTTGGTTTTGTCTTCTCAGCCTCTAATAAGTTCTTTCGATTTTTGGGTCAATCTCGTGCAGTGGATTGCTAGGGTTGGCCCTGACCATACACCAAAAACCAAATAAAAATAACTAATACTAAAATAAAAGCAAAAAAATAAAGAAAACAAAATTTAGTTATCAATCATCGGCAATGGCGCCAAAAACTTGATGCGTGTTGAATATGCGCAATTGGAATGTAAGTGTACACATCAAGTAATAAGTGATAAATATATTATCGAGTTATCGTGTCCTCAGGGATTGATATACTCAATATTCTTTCTTTGGTCTTCTTGCTTCTGTAAAATAAAAGTAAAAACACATATAAGTTGGATATTGATTAAACTAAATAAACTAACTAAATAAAGAGAAATTGAATATGAGAGAGAGATAGGGTTGTATCCAGTTGTGTTGTATCGTGGATTTGATTGATCTTCTTCTGTTCCAATGCAATTACAATGCACTACTTCGGCAGTACTGTAGATACTGTCTCGACAACGACAATATTCTCTGCCGCGGCAATCTCTTGCTCTTGGGTAAATTTACCAAAGTTTGGCAAAGTATCCTTTAATGATTCCGCTTACCTCTAAGTCGAAATATTATTGATGACCAATCCTTGATGATACCTCTCGGCGTGAATCAATTATAATCTCTAACCAATCTCACACTTCTCTTAGCCGCTGAAACTCTTAACTTATCTCTAGGTCGAGTTAGTGTTTCCCGATTGAAACATCATACTTATCCCTTTCGTGAATCTAACTCTCTCGATATTAGATAAATGGATTACTTACAAACTTCTCTCTCGAGCTTGAATATAAGAACAAGGAATGTCAAAGAATAAGCAAACTTTGATGTTTTATTGCATTAGGAACAAGAAACAAAGTACAATATCTTCTCACAAATACTTGACAACATTTACCAAAACCCTAAGAAAACTTAGAACATGATGGGAATAATTGTCCCTAAACTCTCTCGGTGTAATTGTATAAGCCGAATTTTCTTCTCTCTTCTAACCCCTAGGACGGCTATGCCTTATATAGGCTAGGTCTAGGGAAAACCTTTCCTAATTAGAGTACAACTTGGAGTAGGGAACAAGTTATGTATATAGGGTACGTATTTCCAAGTTTGATCTTCTAGATGGTTTCATCCCGTATGGCCTTGTCCTTTGGCTTTTCTTGTGTTGTTCAGCTCCGATTCTTGGGCTTCTTGTTCAACAACGTTCTTCACATTTTTCTCCTTGAGCTGCCAACTATATTGTTTTTTCTCTTCTGCTGCCTCCGCATCAGGTCCTGCCTCGGCCTCCTTCTGCTGCCTCGACAGTACTTGTTCCTGTACAAATAAGAAAATGCAGTAAAGTATGTCTTTAAAGGTGTAATCCCTAAATATATCACATTAAGCCCATGCATTGGTTCAAGTAGGTGTAGAATTGATGATAAGTGCCCATGAAAAATGTAGAAAGTGATAGTGAGTTGAGCACTTATCAGTGACCTATGGCAACTAAAACATATCTTACACATGAGGAAGATGTCCTAGGTATGTGACATGCATGTGAGACAGACATAACAGTCTCGTGCATATGTGCTGGTGTTCAAGGGATTGCAAGCCAAACACAATCCTTGTTTTAAGCACTTGGAGGCAATATGGATAAGGCTGAGTGGATTTTGCTTCAAATTTCAAACATTAAGCACATGTTTAATGTGTTTATTCTGCCAAAACACTTGGTTGATAATGATGGACGCCAAGGGAAATTTTTGGATTTTTTAATATGATTTTCTTACTTTTTTTCTCCCACAAATTCAAATTTAACAGCCACTCCCTTATGCCTATATAATTGTACTTATACAATGTAATCGGGTTACATATTTTTGAACAAATAACATCACTTAGATAGTTTTTTTCTTATTTGGTTCTTTTTAGAACTTTTCTAACTTTCAAACTTGTTTTGATTGTCAATTTAATACTTCGAGTTCCTAGATTGCTATCTAAAGGGTTCAAGTTGTTTCAACATTAAACATATTCGATTCGGGTTTTCTTAGTATATTGTGCAAGTTCTTTCAAGTTTAGCGTTATCATTTTTGTTCCAACAACATTATTTAGCATCTTTGAACATTCGAGTTGTTGTCATGGACATTTCTTGAAGCATTCATCTTCTTCGTTGTTTTTTAAACGCCTATTTTCTTTCTTTTCTTTTAATTTTCGTTTTTCTTTTTTTTTTTATCCTTATTTCTTCATGAATTTTTCTTTAATTCCTTTCTATTTTTGTGTGGTTCTTATTGTAGGAGTGTGCTTACAACAGTCCTAGATCCATAACGTACGAAGAAAGTTCATTTTGACTGGCTACCTCATATTAGAAATTCTCCACAATCACACCACCGACACCTAAAATCGATATGAAATATATTGAAGTGTGCTTCTTAATTGAAGCATCTAGGACTAACAACATCAAATGTCTAATTCATTCTATCAAATCTATGAACCTTCATTGATGTTTCACTCACCATATTATCTTCAATTTTCTTTACAAGATCGGTAACTCAACTTTACCCTCTATTTATTAAGGCCTTGACCTCTTTACCTTTAATTGTCCAAACTTTAGTACCCCTCTAGTATGTCTCTTTCACTAGACTTTCTATTTGATCAAAACTATGAAACTTTTTTTTTTCTAATCTCTTGTGATATTTTGCTCCTTCAATTGTCGAAGAGTGATATCTTTTGTAAATCTAATTTTAGTTGTGTTTTCAAATTTATACAAAATTTTAGATTTTGTTTTCACAATTTGACCATTATAATACACGATTTTCATAAATCCATTTTCAGTCATTTTATCTACATATTAGAAAAAGATTTATAAAATTTCAAATCTACATACATAAAATTCGGATAATAAACTAAACTAAAATTAAAAAATTCACAACATTCAATATACTATTCAATATACAAACAAAAAAATAGAGCAACAAAATTTAAAATTCAAGCAAAAAATATAGCAAACATAAATATAACAAACAAAAATATTTTATATTCAAAAGAAAATTAAATCCAAAAAATTCAACATACCAACTAATAATATAGCAAACATATTTTTAAATTATAGCAAACAAAAAATATAAAAAAAAAAAAACTTAAGAATTTTTTTAAAAATCTTTAGTCCAAAATCTTTCTTTTTCTCTTCTTCAAACTACAACCATTAACCTTCAACCTTCATCATTTATCCTTTAATTTATAAACTCCATTAACAAAATAAAATTGAATCCTAATCATTCAATATATCAAATAATTTTTTTACCCATCCCTAAAAAATAATATTAGATTCTACCACCCTGAAACCCTATAAAATTTTCATGCATGCTTGTAAATTTACACAACGGAGGCCTGCATGCAACTGTTGTGTCCCTGCCACTGATCCACTGTTTGAAGTTGGAGCCAAGAGTGTTTGTCTTTGATCAGTGTCTTGAATGGTATGTTTGACACGTGGAAGATGGAAAATCGAAGCCTAATAACTCCGTTTTTAAGCTTAATATTTCTGGGTACTATTTAAAGTTAAATTCTTTTGGATCTAATTTTAAAATTACTGTAAACATATTAATATTTTAAAAAAAAATTGTGGGGATCAATATTTTAAAAAATTATTTTTAACTTTGCAATATTTTTAAGAATTTTCCTTAAGGATGGCACAAGTTTAGCTGCAAAACCCCAAACCCTCGTTGCTTTTCAAGAGCAAAATAGACTTAAAAATATTTTTTAGAAAAAAATACATAAAATATTTTTAAAAAATTATATAATACTTTCCCGTACCAAAAATAATGTTCTTTATTGACTTTTTAAAAGTTAATTTTTTAAACTTTGACTGTAATTATATTAAATTTTTTAAATAATTAAATTTTATAAATTATATATCTAAAATCTAATCGATTAGAAATTTTTAAAATATATTTTTTCATATTTTTATCAATAATAAATTTTAAATAATCAAGAGTCAAAGTTAAAAAAATTTGACCCCAACAAAATCGATAAGAGACAATATTTATGGGATAGAGGGAGTATATTTTTAAAATGATTTTTAGGTTAAAATGTTTTTAAAGATGAAATTATATATTTTAATTTTTTTATATTTTTAAAATAATATTTAAAACAATAATTTTATTTATTTAAAGAATTTTTAACAATAATATTAAATATTTATATTTTAAAAATGAAATAATATATAAATATTTTTAAAAAATACTTTTCAAAATAAATAAAACGCTTATTTATGTTTGTTAGTGAATAATTTATTAATTTTTGTTTATTAAATAAATAAATAAGTAAAACGTCACGAATTTCTAGTGAATCATTTATTTATGTTTGTTTATTAAATTAAATAATTAAGTATGAATAATATGCTTAAATTTATTTATTAAATTAAATAAATAAATATGAATAACATGTTTATGTTTATTTAATAAACGAATTAACATGAGTAAAAGTATATGCCGTTTGTTTATGTTTACGAATAAATTTATTTATAAAGTTTATTTATTTGCTTCTGCTTTTTCTTTTATTAATTTTTATATTTTAAATATTTATGAAGGTATAACTTAATTAAATTAAATGCATGGGGAAATTTGGAATTTAAGTTGTAAGCGTACAGAGTTTAGAGATTAATGTTGTAATTTTATCATTTTTGACAAACATATCAACTGACATATTTGAATGTTAAACAAACATGTTAGTTAATGTATAAATAAACATATTTACAAAGACTAAATAAACTAACACGAATGCCTAAAATAACAAAAAAAAAAAAACATAATATTAAAATTTTAAATAAATATAAACAGAATATAAACACTTATAAAAATAAATAAACAAATATAAACAAAACCTTGTGCATTCAAGTAAAGATTCTTTTACACTCCTACAAATGATAATATGTGTACCATGCTTGAATGATGACAACTCTTATACCCATCATGTATCTTATGCATATTATCCATGTATGTAACATGAAACTATTCTGGAATAAAAACCTAACAAGGAATCCATACCATTAATTAAAACCCAACTTGTGATGATGGGTCACTTTCATTCACCAATGGGAAATGACGCATAAAAAATTAGTAACAACACAATCCTGCAAATTAAATGAAATTATAGAAGAAATCCACTGGAAATCTAACATAATTCCTATATTTTTTTAATAAAAGAAAATAGGATAAACTACGACGCTAGTCATTTTCGTTTATCCTCAGTACACTTTTAATTATAGATTTTGAAAAACGACTTGTAAGGTCACTATCATTTTTTAGTGTAAAGTTTTGGTCACTCCAACATTAAGTATCGTTAAATATGACGAAAAGATGATCTGACATAATATAAAAATAATAAATTACTTTAATAGTTCTAAAACTATTATTATACTTTTATTTCATCTTTAATTTTACTCTAAAAATTTTCAAAGCTTATATTTTTACCATCTTCCCCCAAAAATCCTACCCCAACAATTGGCTTTTTAAAACTCAACCTTGACTTTAAAACTCATATTAGATAATTAAGAATATCACAATCTTGAAAATTCGATTAGAAAATAATTTGGAGTCGTCATTGGCCACTTTGGTAGTCCAGACACCAGAAAACAAACCAATGATTCTTTTTTTTTTGAAATTCGAGTGTCGGAGTCGGTTACACATACCCTTACGAGCATCCGAAATCAGTATCTTATTAATTACACGTGGCATTTTGATATTTCGAACAATAATTTCAATTTAGTATGTCATTGTCAGATAAATTTCATTCAAATGAGAATATCCTTTTAGGTAAGAAAATACATTTCCTGTAAATACAAACTTGATTAAAACGTCCAGTAGCCTTAGGAAATTTTAACTCATATCTTGAATACATATAATTTCTACTCCAAAAAGTTTAAATACATGAGAAGTTATCGTCTAGTCAATTTTTAAGTTCTACTAAATTTGACTCCATTAATTAAATAATTAAGGCCCTAAAATATTATTAATTTTCGTAAGGGTATATGGTAACACCCAAATAATTGGCCACAACCATTTAAGCTCTTAGAAAAATTAATAATATTGCTAATTATTTTTCTAATTATTTATCTAATTCGTTTTTATTTTATATTAATCTAATATTATTCATTTTATATATGATATTTTAAATATAATACCAAAATACACTCTTGGTTAACCTCTCAATAAAATGAAAAACCAACCAAGTCAGCATATTGAGGTATTTATTTAATACCTACTTATTTGCTACAATTACCTCTCTATTAATTTAATTAATTAAAGTAACTACCTTAAAAGGCTCTAATTCTATTTTACTAGGTAAATTAGGTTCTCCTAAACAAATATACTATATAAATTTTAAAATAATCAATTTTAAATAGGGTAAACTATTTGTTTCAGTCACTTTTTTTATCCCTAGCACACTTTTAGTAACCGATTTTGAAAAACGATCAGTAGGATCATTATCGTTTTTGGGTAAGGATTTGATCATTCCAACATTAAGTGCTGGTAAATATCAACGAAAAGATGATCTAAAACAATAAAAAATAATAAATTACTCAAATAGTTCTAAAACTATTATTATACTTTTGTTTCATACTTAATTTGACTTTCAAAAATTTAAAATTTTATATTTTTACCATCTTCTAAAAAAACATTAGTCATCATTCTTCAAACATAAAACTAGAAGGAACATTAGCCAATTAACTGATGTTTAACAATCAACCAAATACATAATTGCTCTTCCATACCTCAATAACAGTGGTCGATGGTGCTGCCCATGGATTGATTCTGGTCATTGAAGATGACAATCTGACACTATTATTGTAACGTCCCAAAACCAGATACCATATTTAGGCCGTAAGGCCAACCCGTATCCATAAAATTTTAACTCAAATCCAAGTCAAACCATTAAATAGGACATAATTTAAAATGACATTTAATATTAAAAGCAGTTTAACAAATTCAAAAGTATGAATGGAGCTCCAAAATACAAGTTTAATAAAAGCATTTGACCTCGACAAATTAAAATAAATTAGAGTTATAATTATAGCAATGGTCCTACAAATACATAGCCCAATAATCTAACAGTTGTACTCTACCAACCGGTCAATGCTGAAATCCTACGCTGATGGTGTTCCTCCACGCCACACGATCGCCGCCTACTTACCTACGCCTGAAAATAAATTCCAAAATGCTGAGCTACGAAAGCTCAGTGGGTACACAACCTATCGATTGATCTTTCAAGTGAATCATAACTATAACATGCAAGAGAAGATATTATGATGATATGACATACCAAAGCATAAAGTAAACAAATCAAAAGTGAGGCCCACTGCCAACCCGAATTTGGGAACTCACCCGGCCCAGAATCTCACATCGAGCTGCTCTGTATCTCACATCGAGCTAGTATACTCGAAATCTCGCATCGAGTCTTCACTTGGAATCTCACATCGAGTGGAGCTCGAAATCTCACATTGAGCAAAGTCATCACCTGAATCTTACATCGGATGGTCTTCGATTGTGTTGCAACACTATCACTCACTTGACATTCAAATCCTATCAAATAGTGACTAATACCAGACAAGTTGATCCACCTAGGATCTCATATCAACCAATACCATAATTAAGCCAAACCAAGCATGCAAGGCTATTTCCATCATAGTAAAGTCCACATTACCAATAACCAGTTTCATTAGTCATTTATGCCTTAAACGACCCATAGGAACCTATATCATAAATTACGGGACCCTAAGACTCAACCCTTAAAACTTGGACAAAGTTGCCCAAGCATATCGATACACTTGTATAGTGGTATCAAAACGCCCCCAAGTATTGAAACACCTCCCTCACGTTTCGATACACCAAGACGATGATTCGTGCCCATGGGAGACCATATCGATACACCTAACTAGGGTATCGATACGACTCTCTGTTTTGATGCGCCTCAAAGAGGGTATCGAACAAAAATGTTACAGGAATGTTTCATTCCAAAACACGGGTAAGGCGTTCCGATACGCTTACCTTAAACAACTTATTTACCTCTCTATGGTATCGATACCCTCTGCACGAAATGAAGGTCTGCAACTTAAATTTCTTAAGAACCCTCACCAAAATTGATCCAATCGACCCCAAATAGTTCCTACTCCATTATTGATGTAGTTTAAGTGAGTTTCTAGTCAATTTTACTTAATTTTATCAACTAGAATTCAAGACATCATTAAAGCATGCAAAGGCTCTATCCTAGCCAAACCATCACACAATCAATCAAGTATGCTAAAATGATGATGCACATGAAAATGCAAGGGATTTGGGAGTGTACCAACCTCCAAAACGAGCTGAAGAAGCTACTCAACAAGCCCTCAAGCCTTCTCCTTGCCCAAGCACCTTGTGGCTCTCCTTGCTCTCCAACTACAAGGAAGATGACCAAACGATTACTACACTATCTAGATGATTTAAGGAAGCTAAAACAATCCTTAAATCACACTAAAACCTTCCTAAAACCCATTCTCGTTCTCACCTCAAAATCCTTACTAAAAACCTTACCTTCAACATTTTAACCAAACTTACCCCGAAAAAAAGATCACTTTGAGTTGAACAACCTTTCCTCTTGCCACAAAATAGGATTTTTACCAGCCAACACATAAAATTCTACCTTGGTTGATGTATTTGAGTGAGAAAATGGTTTGGGGAAGGAGGAGGAAGACAATAAAGGGTGGTGAGATCATTCTCTGCACCATGCAGAGAAAATCAGCCCCCTTTACTCTATTCTCACTCCTTATCTAGCCAATTACCATTCTACCCCAACTCACCATCCTAACCCAAGCCCACCATAAACCTTGAGCCCAACAAGCCCAACTACGAGGCCCACAATCACGGGTTAATCCGACTCTGAGTACTGAAACTCGGGTTGTGACAATTATGACAAATGATCAAAAGTCAATAGTATATACACATAATGCTAGCAAGTACGAAGCCATCTGAACAATAAAAATAGAGCAATTGAAGATAATTTGGAAGTAAAATTGTTTCCGAAGCCTAAAGGTAGACATAAAATCTGCACAGTGGTTTAAAACTATAATGGACGAGTACATATTTCACTACAATCATATTCACACAAAATTAAAGAGTTAAATGTGTCTTAAAATGTTATATCTAATTTAATTCTTAACATAATAACCCATTTTCCCCCGAAGACATCATCCAAATGAGCTTATCCAGTTTCAATGAGTATACAATTGCATTAAATTGTTTCAATTCAAGAAGCAAAAAAAGAATACCGTATTGAATTTCCAAATCAATAATTTCAACACCCAGAGAAGTAAAACATAAAAAAAATCAAATTGTACAATCAAGCCTTGTTCTCCCAAAAGTGTTGGGTTGTATGCTAATAAAAGTAGCAGACAAAAGTGATTTTTTTTATCTCAAATACAATAATATTGTTGTTAAAATATATTGTATAATTAACTGCAGAAGTTATAGCTACAAAAGTTATAGAGCACGATAAAGAAACAAAAAGAAAAAAGTACAAAAAAAACACAGAGAGATCAAAGAGGAGAAGAAGAAGCAAGTTTGAAGAAATGCGAGTAGCAAACTGAGCTCACGTGTTATTCACCATTAAAGATTAGAGAATGAAGATAACACTCATTTTGCTCATCTCTTTTCTTTTTTTCCCTTTTTGAATCACTTACAAATACCCACCTGTATAATTTCTCATTTTTGGCGAAAGATGGTAAAAGTATAAAGTTTAAAATTTTTGAGAGTCAAATTAAAGATTAAACAAAAGTATAATAATAGTTTAAGAAATATTTAAGTAATTTATCATTCTTTTATTGTTTCAGATCATCTTTTCGTCAATATTTAACGATACTTGACATTGGAGTGACCAAAACTTTACACCCCGAAAACGATAGTGACCTTATTGGTTATTTTTCAAAATCGATAAACAAAGGGGCAAATTGAATTTTATTTAAGAATTAAGAGCCTAATTACAAGAATATAGTGGCCTAATTGAACTAATTGAGAACTAGAAGACTCAATCTAAATGAAATAGTGACCTAATTAAAAAGTCTCTAAAACTTAGTGATCAAATTAAATACAATTAGTGACTGAATTGAAGGATTCTCAAAATATTTAGGCTCGAATTCTAGAAATTTATTGACTATTTTGAATTACACTTTAAAGTCCTAGGGATCTAATATATGAATAGCCTAAACATCCAAAAACACGCGGGTCTTTGACCCGACCCATTATAAACATGCGGATCCCCTTTAGTTTAATAACCTCAAAACGAAAATGTTCTGATCACCCAATAAATTTTTCTCCCGAGTTGACTCGATCATAATTCCTTCTTCCTCAACTCGATTATGCTATTCACATTCTAAACTCTCTTTGGCTAATACCAAAACCCAGAAAATTATACCCAGAACAAATCAAAACTCCTCATTTTGGATGAACATTCATCCTTGTTCTTCTTGTCTACGAAGAACATATCTTATAACCAATGCACAAAACACCATTCAATCAAATCTACTACCATTAACCGTCACTCTGATATATTTTTTGATAAACTATTTTAACCTCAGATCATTACTTTTTTCTTATCAAACGTTACTTTTCAATTTCGACAATCTCATCAAAACCCTAAAACTACTCAAAATCCTTCAAAAAATATTTTCCTTCGATTTGACCTTCAAAAGCTCAATTTTCCTCGATTTGATCATTAAACTCAACCATTTTCAGAAATATTTCGAAAATTTCCAGATCCAACCTAACTTATTACCCAATTTATTAGAACCACCCAAATTCCCCTAAATATATCATCTCACCTCTGATTTTCAACTCCACTGAACTCTACAAAATCAAATGTTATCCATTACATTACCGAAGCAGCCAAATAAGTTTAAACTATATGGTTTGGTTCTCTAAAATTAAGCTTGGAAGAATATTTACAAGTTTTACTCAACTCTCTATGTTACAGTGATGAAAATAATAAAAAAAACAAGGATGTTATCTTCATTGTGTGAACAATGTTGATCCGACGAAAGCTTCAGTGTTTTTTCCAATTGATTCCGGTGATGATCAATCCTCTGGTGATCTCCTCAATCGTCTGAGAGCTAATCAAATTTAGTAAGGGATCTTCAGTTATTGGTGCAATATTTTGACAATTACCTTTTTCGTAACTAATTCTTCTTTAATTATATCTCTCTCATTTTATTTTTAACAGACCAAAATACCATCAATAATCCATGTATAGGGGAAAAAAGTCAATTAGACACCACCACATGGCACAATTTGGGTAGGAATGACTTAATTTTGTGTTTCTTTGGTAAACTTTAATAAAAAATGGATGAGTAAAAACATATTTGGGCTTTGAGGATTTGTATTGGGCTTTTGAATGAAGTATGAGTTATTATTTGGTCATGTAAATGGAAATCTATTTATTTATTTTAATCTAATATATCTTATTTATTTATTTTTATTTGTTTTGTCCTTATTTATTTTTTTACTATACGGACGAAATTAAGGTACTATAGACGAGTATGTCACAAGAATTGATGGGGGAAAATCTCATGCTTGAGAAGAGATATTGAATTTAATCTCATATTGATAAGAAAAAAAAAGTTCTGGGATATAAATATGATGATATTATACATCCTATCAAACATATCTTTTCACAAAATAGAAATGATCTCGTGAAAACTAGTACCAGAGCGAAGGTTCAAGTGAAAACACTAAATTAAGATGACAAGTGAAAAAGAGATTATGAAACAAAAGAAATTGATATCTAAAAAATCAAGAAAATGAATTCCAGGACATTGCGGCTTCGTTAGAAAAAATGGGTAATCGGTCAATGAATCCATGAAGTTCGAGGAACCTTTAATGTTGTGGCTTGCATCAGAAAGCGGTGAACCATTCAAGAGTTGAGTTAAATTCTAAAAGATGGGGTACAAGGTATTCTCATCTAGGTTGTTGATAGTGCAAATTAGAAAAGAGATACTCTTTAAGTCGAGGTAAAGGCTTTAAAGTTGGAGGAATTGAAAATGGACATGTTCGTACACAAGATTGTCATATGCAATGGAATGACACTTATTGGCTATAATTCCATGAAAGACATCCCGAAGCCAAATAAATTTGAGGGTATCCAATCAACACAAGATGAGAATAATTTCTTGTGGGGCATGAATTAGTACTTTCGAGTTACTCATATTTTTTTTTAATAATGACAAGATAAATATTGTGAGTATTTATTTAACTGAATAAGAGTTTAAGATTCAAAAGATAGTTAAAGTTCTATCTTATTCACTTGAAAATTCAATTTTTAAAATAATTTTTCTTTTTTGTTATATCGAAAATTATTCGAACTAAAGTTTGAAAATATTTAATTCCATAACAATGGAGAGTCTAAAATAAATTTGAGAAAATAAGTTTTTTTAAAATGGTTTCCCTTACTCGAAGAATCAAATAAAAAATTAGTTCAACAAATATTTGAATAACTAATTGAATTTAAATAAATAAATGAAAATAAAAACTAATAAATTCAACTAATTTTACCATTTATATTAAAGGAAGGTTGTGAAGTCTTCATTCTCCAAGTGAAGTCTTCCTTCTGGTGTATGAGATCCTTTTGTATTTTGGTTAATTCTTCACATGGATCACTTGTATTTATAGGCTATGACTATAACAAAGTAAAGTCAGTAAATCTTTTATTTATTGTAAATCTATGCTAACTTCAAAATCATAAACAATAATTTTGTTAAAAGAATATATATAATACATTTATATTCAAAATATCACGAAAAACATGATATTTTTAAAAGAGGAAAAAAATCATACAAAGTCTTGAATATTCACTATATGAATGACACGTGGACCCTATTGACAATAAAATCCTTGTCTCATGCCTATTCTGTTTTTGGTCGTTAGATGCCTATTCTCAAAATGGATTCGAGCTACCCTTTATGAGTTTTCAACTCGATCCCTCCATTGGTTATAAGAAACCGTTTTTGGTTTTCCTCTTGAACCTTCCCCTTCTTCTTTTTATTCTTTTTTTTCCTTTTCTTTTTTCTTAAGCATAATATTTTTTAACTGAGTCTAAAGTTATTGGATTATTTAGCTCATGTCCATCCATTTTTGCTAGGATTAAGTCTTATCCAAAAAAAGCCTTTTAACCGCATAGGGACCTTCCTAATTTGACATCCACTTTTCATAGAAGTCTTTTTGAAACAGAAGGATATTTTTAAACAATAGATCTCCCTCTCAAAATTCTCTAAGTCAAACCTTCTTATTGTTAACTTGTATCATCCTTCTTTGACATATTTGACCATGGAATATAACCCTTAACCTCTTTTCTTCAATTAGGTTGAGTTGATCATATCTAGATTGTACTAATTCAACTTCATCTATCTTTACTTTATTAAGGATTCAAAGTGACAAAATTTTCATTTCCAATGGGTAGTACAACCACTGTACCATAGACCAAAAAGTAAGGTGGTACCCCCGTCGATGTACGTTGATAACTCCACAAAAAGGATATGTTTAGAGCCTTTTTACTTAAGTTATTGATTATCTTTAAGTGCATATAGGATCATAACATTGTATTTGGTTGTTATTTATTCCTTGACATATATGATGCGATAATAGATGCTATTTTACGAGGAAGGTTGTGTTGTTGGCTGATGATGTGCAGGTAAAGCGAAGCAGGGAGTAATAGAAATTTTTCATGACATTAGCAGAAGGATAGTGAAGGAAAATATCTTGACAAAAATGAAGACATCCAGTGCTGCAAAAAAAGACAAGAAAGTATTTTATTGAGAATTCTCAGTTGGTGCTGTAAGTGAGGCTGGTTAATAACCACCTTAGAGAGGACCACTGTCACCTGGGAAGAATTGTATTCATGTGAATAGGGTTACCTTAGGGTACAAAAGGAATTTTCCCTAAAACCGAAGATATTCCTCCCCCACTATATATAGAATGTTGACCTAAGAGAAAAAGAAAGTCCTTTAGAGTGGAATTTGAGGAGAAAAAGAGAGCTAGAGGCTGCGGAAAAGCTACCACCTTTCCTTCCCCTCACCGATCTTTCAAGGGTTACTCCATTGTTGAGCTCGAAGGGATTGACGTGCTAGGCACCCGAAAGGGACTAGCACGCTAAAGCTTCTCCATGGTGGTCAAAGAGCCTTCGGCAACATGCACCAAGGGTGTCTTCCAAACCCTTTACTTTATTTCATTTCTTGAGGGTTGTAGTTGAACATATTCAAATACTTTCACACCATCATGGTTTATGTTTTATTTGATGGATGATTAACTTTACTTTTATGAATATATTGATTGTTTATTTGGTTTATTTCATTTTTTTGTAGTTGAACATATAAGACCCTATAAGCATAAACCATACTTCAAATATTATCTCTAGATGCATAGTCACCTAATTTCATACGCAAAACACATAATTCATAAGCATGCTTCAACAATAATGAACATGGTATATCATACTTTAAAATTAACATATAATAAATCTGAAAATACATCATTAATATAAAAGTATATCAAATATAGTATTCAAGCCAAACTAGCCAAAAACACATAGGTTCGCTAAGTTATCTTTTAAGCAATAACAATGTTGATAAATATAAAATATGTATAAGCATACGACTAAGTCTCATCATCATAAAAATATTCTTAACATGGTAACCCATCCTCATTGCTCTCTTACTACTACTAATGTTACAAAAAGACATACTTGAGCTCATACTTGGCGATTACATGGAATCCTTGCTTGTCTTTTCTACCTCAACATCTTTATCCTGCATTGCAATGTAAAAGAGAGAGTTAAGCATTAAGCTTAGTGAGGGAATAAAACACATTTAAAACTCATTTGAAAATACCTTGCAATACAATACATAATAAAACGATTTCATCAATTTAAAACACATGTCATGCTCTTTATAAAACAATACTGATATGAACACCAATGACAAGGACTCGAAGAAGTTATCTTTTAAGCAATAACAATATTGATAAACATCAAATATGTATAAGCATACAACTACAATAAGTCTCATCATCATAAAAATATTCTTAACATGGTAACCCATCCTCATTGTTCTCTTACTACTACTAATGTTACAAAAAGACATACTTGAGCTCATACTTGGTGATTACATGGAATCCTTGCTTGCCTTTTCTACCTCAACATCATTATCCTGCATTGCAACATAAAAGAGAGGGTTAAGCATTAAGCTTAGTGAGGGAATAAAACACATTTAAAACTCATTTGAAAATACCTTGCAATACAATACATAATAAAACAATTTCATCAATTTAAAACACATGTCATGCTCTTTATAAAACAAAACTGATATGAACACCAATAACAAGGACCCGGAGAAGTACCCAAGTGGCCCCATCACACGTGTAAGGGAGAAGAAGTTTCAATCAACCATGGAAAGCTTGTTCACATCAAGCTTTGAATGTGGAGAAGTCGATTAACAAGGGAGGATCACTTTATTTTGCTTATGCATAATTTTGCATCAGAATCTAATATTTTTATACATATCAATGCATTGAATAAGTGTGTTGATCATTTAAGCATGCAAATTATTTAAGAATGTAGTTCATTTAGGAAAGTAGTTCATCTAGTTATTTAATAAACTATTTCATTCATGCATGTAGTTCATTAATAAAGTTAGTTCATTGATCAAACTAGTTCATTCATTAAACTAGTGAATTAATCAAACTAACTCTTATATTGTTTTATGCATGTTTTTTTAATTAAAATATAAATAAAGATTAACTTTGTGTTAGGTGAATGAAGGGAGATGAGCAGTCACACCAAATGCAAGAATACATGTCAGATTGATCTCTATTTTTGAACTAGATCCGAGGTGATTTGAGTCTTGAAGTGTGTTTCAAGTTTATTCCTCTATCTCTTAGCTTTACAACATCTTTTGAATCACCTTAATCCGCTATCGAAAACTTGAGATATGATCAATTTCCCGAAGACAGTGCATGTTGGAATTTTCAATATGGGAATTTTGTTCAAGGATGATTTGGATGAGTTTGAGCCAAGGAAGAGTCCCTTCATCTTCATCCAAGAAACAAGTCATTGAAGGTATTCTTTATTCACATATTCAAGTCAATTCAAAGCTGATTTTTATTCATACAAATGAAGGCAATCATTATGCAATTAATCAAGGCATTTAAGTCACTTCTTCATCATCTTTTGGAGGCTATTTGTCTTCTACATAAAGACTAGCAATGAAGGACCTCTTAATGCATAATATTATGAAATTCAATAAGGTTAATTAGCTTGAGGATCAGCATGGAATTGGAAGAGACACTCCCCTTTTTACTACGAAATTGTCTACATACATCAAGTGTCCATTTTCACTCCCTTTTTCTCCATGAAAGAGCAAGACAAGGCAGCCCAAGAGTCCTTCCACCATTTGGATGAAATTATGTGAATGTTAAACCTAAATTAAGTCCAAATTCATCACTAATACATTGGATATTCATCCACTTAAAGATATAAGAAAAATAAAGCATTCATTAGCATTCATAACCATAAAGATGAAGCATTCATCTCTTGTTGTAAGACTCTTCATATGGTTTCTATGAACACTATAAATATGAAACTTTCATTCATTTGTATGACACCACTTTGATATATGAAAACTCTTTTTTAAAGGTTGCTTTCAGTTTTGTTCTTGCGAGAACTCTATCGACTTCAAGTTAGGCTTATAGTCTTCATCCATTACATCATTTTATCGCGTTGGTTCCTAGCTCCTTATAGCTAGTGGTTCACGTGCCACACTCTTACCACATCGAATCCATCATATTATATTGTTGGTTCCTAGATCCATATAGCTAGTGGGTCACAATTCATTTTTTCTTTAAAGTTACATACCCACGCCACCTCAATTACACATTCCTAACTTTGATTTATTTCATATAACCACTAGAACCATCACACTAACATTCACTTCAAACCTCTGCCATATCTTACATTCCATCAATTCCTTATCATAATTCTTATTTCATTCTTATTCTTTATGTCTATTAAATTATATCGTACTAATTCTTATAAAATCTATTCTTACTAGAATCACGATCAGGCAATATCATATATGACTCAGATCATACTATCGAGTTCATATAAAAAATGTTTATGGCTTACAACTCCACTTTTGAAACTCAGTAAATGCCATCAAACCATGGCTAACAATGCCATCATTAAAACCTAGAAAAAATATATCTTTGACATTACATACTTTATAAGTAAAAACATAAGTCTTACATGCTACTCATTGCCTATACATGCATCTCAATGCACAAATCTCAAATCTTACATGCTAGAACATAGCAATGCTCAAATCACATTCATACTATAACATCCCGATTTTGGGGTTATTAGTTAGGCCTTAGTTAGGAGAATTCGATTCGGGTCGAATCGGGTTCTCCAGTTCATTATTCCGGGGAAAAATGAATAAGAATATTTTAATTAGGGAAAATAATAATTTTGGAATATGGTTTAAAATATTGAAAATATGTTTCAAGATTAAAAGAAAATAATTTGGATTTTATAATGATTTTTAATTATGCTTAATTATGCATAAATGACCAATTTGTAATTTTTTGGTAAAATTGGAGGACCAATTTGGTAATTTTCGAAAATATGATGTTTTAGTGACTAAATTGAAAAGTAAGCTAAACTTAGAATCCTTAGAGGGCCATAAACCCATTTCTAATTTTTAATGATGATTTATTCACCAAAAAGGTATTTTTAATTACTTTAATTTGGTTTTTAATCATTTTCTCTCAAAACCACTTTTTCCTCATTTTTCTCTCATCTTTTTCTCTCATTTTCTCTCCACTTTCTCTTCATCTTTTCTCTTCAATTCCTTGCTGATTTTTGTATCTTTTTTTCCACAAAGATTACATCACTTGCATCATCTTTCCATCCTTTACAAAACCTAAGCATTGATTTCATCAAATCTACATCAAATTGCAAGGAATCAAGAAGGGGAAAATCTCAGATTTTTGGTGAATAGATCTTGAAGATAATTTTCTGGATTTTTATTCTTTTCTAAGGTTCTTTATTGAAATTCCCAAGTATTAGCTTGTTAATCTTTGAATAAAAACTTGATTTTATGTTTTTAATGTTAGATCTAATGTTTTTGTGAAATCTTTTTGGATCTCATTTAATGCTGGAAATTAGATGAATTCAATCATGTTTTTATGTTGATTTAATGATTAATTAAGTCTTGATTTGATATCACATTAATTTAATCCCGGAATAATGCAATCGGTGTAGTTTTAAGGTGCTTTTCGATTGTTTTATGGGCTGTTTTAGATGCTTAAATGTTGCTGAAGATATAAGGATGGTTTGAATGTGTTTTTGGATCATAATGCATGCATTATGAGCAGCAAGTTATCATGCACATTTGTTTATGATATTGGCTTAGTGACACTAACTTTAGATTCGAATACGAATGTTGTTGAAGGTATAATACGAATGTTTTATGGGTTGTTTTAGATGCTTAAATGTTGCTGAAGGTATAAGGATGGTTTGGATGTGTTTTTGGATCATAATTGAAGTGGATTAGATGTTAGATTCGTTAGGTTTTGGGCTGATGTTGTTCGGATGCGTTTCGGCTTAGTTTTCGGTCTTTTCGGCTAAGTTTTTGGTAGTTTAATGGTGATCGGATATGGTTGTTGGTTTGAGCATGTTATGATGTGAGAATGCTCTGTTTTTAATGTTGTAGAAGAGGTACAAGAAGGTGCTTGATTGCTGGTGCATTGGTGCGATCATCGGATAGCGGCGAAAGCTCGTTTTGCTTGTTGGTGAGTGGTTACGGATTTTAAAGCGAATCGCGTTTGATACGTTATGTTTTTGGGGACTATGGAAGAGTGTGAAAACCTTCCATGGTTCAAGAGTAAGTAAAGTAAATGTTTTTGATAAACCGATATGAATTTCGGCTACATTTGATAAAGGCATTATGTTGGAAATGCAATAAGATTTATGGAAATGCATGAGCATGTTTTGAAATGGTGCATACATGAGAATTACTTGCTGAAATGCATAGCTTATTTAGCATCCATGATTATGAAAAATTATGAGAAATGATTTGGGATACAATATGGTTATTTGCCTTATACATAATGGTGTCTTTGGGCATGGCTTTTGGTTCATTTGTTGAACATATTATGCATGCATTATGAGCAACAAGTTATCATGCACATTTAATTATGATATTGGCTTAGTGACACTAACTTTAGATTCGAATACGAATGACATGTCATTAGGATTGTCTTAAGTGCACTATAATCAAAACTAAAAATACAGAATATTGCCTACACGTAACAAGGGTGACTTTGTGTCTAACCGTGCGTGGTAGAGCCGCCTACACGTAACAAGGGTGACTATGTGTCCGATCGTGCGTGGTAGTGCTAATGGTGACTTAGTTTCATGTCAATGGTGACTTAGTATCATGTCAATGGTGACTTAGTGTCATGTCAATGGTGACTTCGTGTCATGACGAGACAAATGTCAATGGTGACTTCGTGTTATGACGAGACAAATGTCTCATGGATCCGTGTATTCGGTGAACTCAAGGTTCACATTAAGTGTTCACTAGAAAGCCAATATACATACATGAAATTGAGAAAAAGGTTTGTGCATCATTTATAAATTGTTTTAACAAGGTTATGTGAGCCAAGAATGCATATGATTTATTGAATATGAGCATGAGATGTTAGCATGCATGATTTAACAAAGCATTACAAATTATGATTTTATCATGGTTTTAAATGAATGCATTGATGATTTGTGTAGAGCTTTCTCACTAAGCATGTTTGCTTAAGCTCTCTTTTCATCCATGCAGAGAAATAAAGGCACTTGGAGCTTCGTTCGAAGCAAGGAAACCAAGGGGAAGAACCATTTTGAATTTGGTATGTTTTTGGCAAACAAATTGGGCAAGGCAATGTGTAACCCAACCTATGTGAGGAGTGTGTACTTAGGTTTTGGTTTATGTTGTAATAAGACCATTATTGTTTGATTGTTAACTGTTGAACTTTGGAATTGTTTGGATTGTTGAAGCATGTACTAGCATGATTGATATGTTGTTAATCATTTCTTAGAGAGCATGCCTATAGCTTGATTGATGTCCGTATCGTTGTTGATTATGTGCCATATGTTACTAAATATGCCTAGAATTGAAAGTTGCTAGAAATTATACTTTAGTCCCAGATATCTTCCTTTGTTCGATTAAGGTGCTTACCGATGTTATTTTGAGCTGAAATTTTGCATGCAAGTATAAAATTGATTTAATTTCAAGATGGTAATCCTAATTTGGATGAAGTCCTTGTATTTTGGAAGATTTACATTTTGGTCCCTAAATTAGAAGAACATGCAATTGATGATGATAGAATGATCCGTTTAAGTTGAAATTTGCTATGAGGAACTCTTATAAGTTTAATTAAACATTGATGGAAAGAATTTCTACTTTACTAATTGAATTTAAAAGTTTTACATTTTAGTCCTTAATTTACTCAAGTATTTAATCGGATGTTTGTTTTTAGTTAATGTGTTATCGATAATGCTTTTTGTGAGACCTTGTCACGTAGGAAAAAAAATATTGCACATATAGGTAAGATAATAAAAAAATATAGCGATTTTAGGGTTGTTTATCAAATCGAACCTCCGCAGGTTTGGTTTGATATTCCCCGTGTAACCCGTTAGTGCCGGTTCCGTCTAGGCCGGGCTAAGGGGGTTACATTTGGTGGTATCAGAGCCAGGTTAAATAAAATGTGTTGTTGGTTTGAAAAGTGTGTAGTTGGTTGGTTAAAGCATGTATGCGATTGCTAAGTTATGTGTTTAAATGTGCGATTGATCATGATGTGTGTGATTGAGCATGATATGTTGTTGGTATGTGAAAATCTATTTATGATGATTGTACTTTGAGTAATGATGATTAAACTGGGGATTATCGGTTACACGTTGCCACTGCCAATATATTTTCAGATGCTCTCAGATTTCCCTTGGTTCTTGCCCGAATGTAAGTTTATTTTATTTGGATATTATGTTTAAAACTGCATGTTTAAAGTTTTTGGAATATGCTTATGAGACATGAAACACGAGCTAGTGTTGGTATGAACATTAATGGTCAAGATTATGGATGAGACGACTGTTAAGGAAGAGTAAATTCTACCTCCTCTGTGAGTGTGCCTTCGGTTAGGCCGGAAGGTTAGTTTATGGTGTTGCACTGTTCTTTCGGTTGTGTTTTAGTCTGCTGAAGCTGGTACGGATGTTGCTAATCTGACTTGGGAGTTGTCAATAAGATGGTAGTTGAGGTTGTTGGAGTTGAGGATGTTATCTGTGAGTGTGAACAATAATCATGCATAGAATAAGAGCACATATATGTATATATCTATAGATAATATAGGACATGCATGCATTTTTGAGCATGACATTAGAAATTACATTTACATGCACATGCATTTGCATAGGCATTTGTGTGGGCATATAGGAAATCATGCATACATTTGTTCACACTTGCGAGTAGCTCCTTGAGGGTGTAAGTGGAGTGTGGTTGGTTCTTTTAAGGTGAAGGTATGAAAAAAAAAGAGGTTGAAAGAATTTTCTTGTGGTGTTAAGATGAATGTGTAGTGGGTAAGCTACCCTTTTGGTTAGGGAATAGTCTTGGATGAACAATGAGTGGTTGGTCTCAGAGTTTTGAATGTTTGAAACCAAGGTAAATACACTATGTTATGGTTAGTTTGAGTTGGTCATTACTAAAGGAAGGGCTGAGTTTTGCGGATTCTTTCTAGTTAAGATCTGGAGGTTATAACAAGGTTGCGACATGTTTTGTAGAGTAAGGCGGGTAAGTGTTTTTCTGAGTGATGTGAAATTATTTTGTGGAAAGTACAAGGAATTCTTTATAGTGTGGTTAGTGTGCAGCTAGATCGGGGGTTGTGACCGATCTGGTATGGTCAGGATGGAAGTAAAATATGAGATACATATTGGTATGAGAGTTGTGAAATCGGTTTGAATCATAGGTTGTTGTGACCTTGAGAGGTTTGGTTGTGCTATAAAGGAGGAAAGTGTACACGTTGTGTTTACGGGATGTTAAGTTGGATATACTTCGGGTAAAGTTAGTCTTTGATGATGTCTGAAGTGGTGTAATATGGATCGCTGGACAATTTATGGTTTGTATCGAATGTTCAGTCTTATGGGTTTATTTTTATCGAAAAGTGTCTTGAGGTCTTTGTGTTCGGTGGGTTCGTGTTTGTGGATGTTTCATCATTATGATTACTGCTTTGGCAAGGTTATAAAATAAGAGATGTTGGAGCTAGTGGAAGGAATGGTTCTACATGTTTGGATTTTGTTGTGGTATAGTTAATGTAGGAGTTGGTTTGTCGATGAATTGATAATGGAAAAAAAGGGTTTTGGGTTAAGTGTCAAGGCACTTAATGATGTGTAGATTTTAAGTTTTGAACCTTGGTGGAGTTGGTTATGGTGGCTAAACCTTAAGTTGGAGATATTATCGTTATAATGAGTATAATGTTGAGGTTAACACAAAGTTGGTAAGTTTCTTGTATGATATGTTTTGTAGAATGTTAGCAACTGGGGATGACTTGGCTTACATAAGGGTGCTTGCAATAGGAGTTTGTTATGTGGGATAAGCCTGAGTTGTTGTGGAGTTACAAGGGAAGATGTTCGGTTAACCTATAGGGAGACCTAGTTATATGGTGGATCTATGAGCGAAATTTAACCTTGGTAAAGTTGATCGGGGACAAGTCGTGGCAAAGTGTTTGTTGAGGGTCTAGTGAAGGACATGTTCTTGGCAAGGTTTAGTTTTGTGTTGAGAATCCTTTTGTGTTATGTTAACCGCATGGTTGTTACGAAAAGTATCGAGATGGAATGGTATCTTGAGCAACGCTTATGGTAATCTTTTTCCATGAGTTTGGTGGTAAGTGTTGTGGTAGGAGTTGGGGAAAAATATGTGTTTTCGACTAAGCTGGTTTGGATTATGTTTGAATCATATGTAAATGTTTATCTTGCTGATAAGGTAAGAATGAGTATCAATTTTTCTTTGGGTTATTAGTTTTAAAGGTGCCAAAGTTGAAGTCGGAAAGAATCATCAAAAGTTTGGTAGTAAGTTCTATGGATGGTATGGAGTTTGCTTATGAGGTTTGTAGGATCAATCGTTTGTTGGCGTACGGTTGTTCTTGGGTTCCTAAGCCCCATTGGAGGGATGTGTGAGTGGTGTATCTATAACATGATAAGATTTGAAAGTTTTTAGGACCGACATAGGTTGTTGTATAGATGTTGGGTTTTATCATTCATAGATAAATGGATGATATGTTGTGACATTGTGATATGGTTAATATGACTCATAATGAAGTTGTTGTTGGTGGTGGAGCTTGCTTAAGACAATGTTGACAGTTTTGTGCAAAGTTAGTCTGAAGTGTTTCTTAAGGTTTCTCCATGGAAAAAAAGTGATGAGGTTTAGACGTAAAAGTAAGTTGGGTCATCGTTTTATTGGGCTATATGAGGTGTTAGAGCCAATTGGTTGTATCGGTTGAGGTTGCTGGTGGAGTTGAGTAAGATGCATTATGTGTTTCAATGTATCGATGCTTCGTAGGTATCGTTCAGATCCTTTTCATGTTGTTCTAGTTGAGGAGTCTGAGTTAAGGGCGGATATGAGTTATGAAAAGGAACCAGTGAGGATTTTGGAAGTGGATACAAAAGTTCTTCGAGGAAGAACCATAGGTTTAGTTAAAGTGCTTTGGAAACACCGAGGTGTCGAAGAGGTAACTTGGGAGACATGGAAAAGTATGGAGGAGCAGTTTCCTCACTTGTTTACTTGAGGTGAATTTCGAGGACGAAATTTTCTTAAGAGGGGGAGAGTTGTAACATCCCGATTTTGGGGTTATTAGTTAGGCCTTAGTTAGGAGAATTCGATTCGGATCGAATCGGGTTCTCCGGTTCATTATTCCGAGGAAAAATGAATAAGAATATTTTAATTAGGGACAATAATAATTTTGGAATATGATTTAAAATATTGAAAATATGTTTCAAGATTAAAAGAAAATAATTTGGATTTTATAATGATTTTTAATTATGCTTAATTATGCATAAATGACCAATTTGTAATTTTTTGGTAAAATTAGAGGACCAATTTGGTAATTTTCGAAAATATGATGTTTTAGTGACTAAATTGAAAAGCAAGCTAAACTTAGAATCCTTAGAGGGCCATAAACCCATTTCTAATTTTTAATGATGATTTATTCACCAAAAAGGTATTTTTAATTACTTTAATTTGGTTTTTAATCATTTTCTCTCAAAACCACTTTTTCCTCATTTTTCTTTCATCTTTTTCTCTCATTTTCTCTCCACTTTCTCTTCATCTTTTCTTTTCAATTCCTTGCTAATTTTTGCATCTTTTTTTCCACAAAGATTACATCACTTGCATCATCTTTCCATCCTTTACAAAACCTAAGCATTGATTTCATCAAATCTACATCAAATTGTAAGGAATCAAGAAGGGGAAAATCTCATATTTTTAGTGAATAGATCTTGAAGGTAATTTTCTGGATTTTTATTCTTTTCTAAGGTTCTTTATTGAAATTCCCAAGTATTAGCTTGCTAATCTTTGAATAAAAACTTGATTCTATGTTTTTAATGTTAGATCTAGTGATTTCGTGATGTTTTTGTGAAATCTTTTTGGATCTCATTTAATGCTGGAAATTAGATGAATTCAATCATGTTTTTATGTTGATTTAATGATTAATTGAGTCTTCTTTTGATAGCACATTAATTTAATCCCGGAATAATACAATCGGTGTAGTTTTAAGGTGCTTTTCGGTTGTTTTATGGGCTGTTTTAGATGCTTAAATGTTGCTGAAGGTATAAGGATGGTTTGAATGTGTTTTTGGATCATAATTGAAGTGGATTAGATGTTAGATTCGTTAGGTTTTGGGCTGATGTTGTTCGGATGCGTTTCGGCTTAGTTTTCGGTCTTTTCGGCTAAGTTTTTGGTAGTTTAATGGTGATCGGATATGACTGTTGGTTTGAGCATGTTATGATGTGAGAATGCTTTGTTTTTAATGTTGTAGAAGAGGTACAAGAAGGTGCTTGATTGCTGGTGCATTGGTGCGATCATCGGATAGCGGCGAAAGTTCGTTTCTCTTGTTGGTGAGTGGTTACGGATTTTAAAGCGAATCGCGTTTGGTACGTTCTGTTTTTGGGGACTATGGAAGAGTGTGAAAACCTTCCATGGTTCAAGAGTAAGTAAAGTAAATGTTTTTGATAAACCGATATGAATTTCGGCTACATTTGATAAAGACATTATGTTGGAAATGCAATGAGATTTATGGAAATGCATGAGCATGTTTTGAAATGGTACATACATGAGAATTACTTGCTGAAATGCATAGCTTATTTAGCATCCATGATTATGAAAAATTATGAGAAATGATTTCGGATACAATATGGTTATTTGCCTTATACATGATGGTGCCTTTGGGCATGGCTTTTGGTTCATTTGTTGAACATATTATGTATGCATTATGAGCAGCAAGTTATATGATTTGGAATACAATATGATTATTTGCCTTATACATGATGGTGCCTTTGGGCATGACTTTTGGTTCATTTGTTGAACATATTATGCATGCATTATGAGCAGCAAGTTATCATGCACATTTGATTATGATATTGGCTTAGTGACACTAACTTTAGATTCGAATACGAATGACATGTCATTAGGATTGTCTTAAGTGCACTATAATCAAAACTGAAAATACAGAATATTGCCTACACGTAACAAGGGTGACTTTGTGTCCAAACGTGTGTGGTAGAGCCGCCTACACGTAACAAGGGTGACTATGTGTCCGATCGTGCGTGGTAGTGCTAATGGTGACTTAGTGTCATGTCAATGGTGACTTAGTGTCATGTCAATGGTGACTTAGTGTCATGTCAATGGTGACTTCGTGTCATGACGAAACAAATGTCTCATGGATCCGTGTATTCGGTGAACTCAAGGTTCACATTAAGTGTTCACTAGAAAGCCAATATACATACATGAAATTGAGAAAAAGGTTTGTGCATCATTTATAAATTGTTTTGACAAGGTTATGTGAGCCAAGAATGCTTATGATTTATTGAATATGAGCATGAGATGTTAGCATGCATGATTTAACAAAGTATTACAAATTATGGTTTTATCATGGTTTTAAATGAATGCATTGATGATTTGTGTAGAGCTTTCTCACTAAGCATGTTTGCATAAGCTCTCTTTTCATCCATGCAGAGAAATAAAGGCACTTGGAGCTTCGTTCGAGGCAAGGAAACCAAGGGGAAGAATCACTTTGAATTTGGTATGTTTTTGGCAAACAAATTGGGCAAGACATTGTGTAACCCAACCTATGTGAGGAGTGTGTACTTAGGTTTTGGTTTATGTTGTAATAAGACCATTATTGTTTGATTGTTAACTGTTGAACTTTGGAATTGTTTGGATTGTTGAAGCATGTACTAGCATGATTGATATGTTGTTAATCATTTCTTAGAGAGCATGTCTATAGCTTGATTGATGTCCGTATCGTTGTTGATTATGTGCCATATGTTACTAAATATGCCTAGAATTGAAAGTTGCTAGAAATTATACTTTAGTCCCAGATATCTTCCTTTGTTCGATTAAGGTGCTTACCGATGTTATTTTGAGCTGAAATTTTGCATGTAAGTATAAAATTGATTTAATTTCAATATGGTAATCCTAATTTGGATTAAGTCCTTTTATTTTGGAAGATTTACATTTTGGTCCCTAAATTAGAAGAACATGCAATTGATGATGATAGAATGATCCGTTTAAGTTGAAATTTGCTATGAGGAACTCTTGTAAGTTTAATTAAACATTGATGGAAAGAATTTCTACTTTACTAATTGAATTTAAAAGTTTTATGTTTTAGTCCTTAATCTACTCAAGTATTTAATCGGATGTTTGTTTTTAGTTAATGTGTTACCGATAATGCTTTGTGTGAGACCTTGTCACGTAGGAAAAAAAAAGATTGCACATCTAGGTAAGATAATAAAAAAATATAGCGGTTTTAGGGTTGTTTATCAAATCGTACCTTCGCAGGTTTGGTTTGATATTCCCCGTGTAACCCGTTAGTGCCGGTTCCGTCTAGGCCGGGCTAAGGGGGTTACACATACCAATGCACAAAATTGTATTAAAACACATACATAATCCCACATGCAAACAAGTAATTACCATGGCACTTACCTTTGAAAAACATTCACATATATTGGTGCAAGTGATCTGATTTGTACTACTACAAATCATTAGGATAAACGGGAAACCGCATGATAGTACTACTCCAAGAGCATGCACATATTGATACTACTCTCAACATGATAAGTCAAATCTTGGAGTCCGGTGATAGTACTACACCTAATAACCCGGATGTGACAGTACTACTCCTAATAACCCGGATATGACAGTACTACTCCTATCACATAGTATTAGGCTAAAAGCCAAAATACAACACACAAAGAATTTCACACGTAGGAATTTTGAATATTTATAGTACACTCTAGGCCTATTGATCAATCAACTTATCCCATAAGATTCATCATTTAACTAGCTAATATATTATCAAAAATCAATACTCAAAACTTAATTCAAAATAAAATCCAAACCACATGTATCCCACTTTTTATGCATCACTTACAAAACCGATAAAACCACTTTTATCTTACTTTTTAAAACAAAACCTTGAGAACATCGAATGCATATAAAATATCTTTAAAAAAGTTTCATGAGCATTTATATACATACATAATCACATATGCACAACACAACAAGAGCATGATAAATAACATAATAAAAACACAACGTAATATGGGAACCTTTAAGAAAATAATACTTTAAACTTACTTCAAAGTGCAAGGAGGTTTCTAAAACCTTTCCCCACCCCCAAACCTTTGAAAACTCAAGTAAAAAACTGTCGAAGAAGCCCACTCTCATAATCCACTTACCAATAACTATTTCTTGTTCGATAAGTCACCTAGACTTCCCTCGATCACTTTAAACTTGATCATTTACTTCTTGATCTATTTCAAGCATCAAAACCAAATGATTTAATGCTCCTAAACTCATATCAACATCCCTCAATTCAGATCAATACACAACCCTTAAAAACCTTTAAAATCTTAACCGAAAACATTACGAAAACTACCAAACTTCTCCTAAACCTATAGTCTAGGATTAGAGACTTTAAAAATACATTATAAACATCTTAACATGTTCAAAATCAACAATTTAAGACCCAAAAATAGTGATTAAAACCCTTGAACAAAAATTTTAGGTTTTGATCAAAAATTGATTTTTCTTAAACCAAAAGAGTAAAAATGTTTTTACCAAGCCAATAACTTGGAAATTTCAAGAAAGAACATTTAAAACCAGAGGAATGAATGTTTCTTACCTCCAATTCTGACCCAACCAATTTTCATGGTTTTTTAGAAGGAAAACGAGTAAAAATAATATTTTTGAAGAAGAAAAAATTATAAATAATTATTAGAACAAAAATTAATGAAAAGAAATAAAGTTTACCATGAAAATATGGCAATTCTCTTTCTTGGCAAGAGGGAAAACGAAAATAATAAAATAAAGGTTTAGGTTTTGATATAAAATAGGTTTTCAGGAATTAAATATAGTAATTTGGGTTATTAATTAAATTTTGGGTTAAGTGTTAATTAAATAAGCCCATGGAAGTTTAAATTAATTAGAATTTGGATTCGATCAAAGCCCCATAAAGATTCAAAGTTTAGGTATAATCTAGAAAATTATCCTTAAGTTTTCAATTTTTATAAAATAGTCACTAGTTTCAAAATTCTAGGGATTCAAGGATCAAATTTCAAAATTAAGTCTACTGAAGTCAATTTTATATTAAATAAGGATTTTATTATATTTTACTATAATTTATTTTGATTAAAAACAAATTTTTAAATACTTAATCCTGAACTAGGCTAAACCGGCTAAATCGACCCACTAACTTCTCAGCCCAATTTTGGGAGTTATATGATGATGTGCAGGTAAAGCGAAGTAGGGGCAATGAAAATTTTTCATGACATTTGTAGAAGGACAATGAAGGGTAATGTCATGACAAAAATGGAGACATCTAGTGTTGTAGAAAAAGATAAGAAGATATTTCATAGAGAATTGTCAGCTGGTGTTGTAAGTGAGGCAGGGGGATAACCACCTTGGAAGAGACCACTGTCTCATGGGTATAATTGCATTTTATGTGAATGGGGTTACCTTAGGTTACAAAAGGAATTTTCCCTAAAACGCAGGATATTCCTCCCCCACTGTATATAGAATGGTAACCGAAGAGAAAAAAAGAGACCTTTGGAATGAAATTTGAGGAGAAAAAGAGAGCTAGAGGCGGTGGGATAACTACCACCTTTCCTTCCCCTCACCTATCTTTCAAGAGTTCCTCCATTCTTGAGCTCGAAGGGAGTGACGTGCTAGGTGTCACGGACCTAGCCCTCGCAACCCCAAGTGGCGGGTCTTAGCTCTCGCACTCTTGGGTGGCTAAGCCGTGCGACACTTGAAAAGGAATACATCCTAGACAAGTCAGCCTTCAACATGTCCTTCACCAAGAACCAAACACGGAAGCGTCATCTCGATTAGCATCGGGTAACATAACCAATCTAACACAGAATCCCGTAGGGCCTAGCGAATGCTAGAAGGCAACCCCATGGTTCCAAGTCGAGCGTGATAAGGGGCACTAAGGCCCAAACCGTCCCTAGGGACACACCCTAGAGAGACGTTGTGCCATCAACTTGGCCCCAACGCCCGCACACCTAGGCCCCACATAGGCCTAGGAGGAGGTCACTTATACCATGGGTTTAGGAGGGGGTTGGTGGAGACCCAACACCAGTTCACTTCCCTCTAAAGAGCTAATAAAACTTACCAAGTATGCCTCTAGTAGACTTTGCTTCATCCCAACCGAGAACACTTTCTGAACAGGTCCTTCAATACCTTCCAAAAGCATCCCGACTCGCATCATTGCTTGGTTTCTCCTTAGGGATTGCTCATATCAGCTTCGAGGATTGCATTTGCTCTTATCTGCTCGGTCTCCAACGGGTTAATCACGATGGGATCTCGATGCAAGATGAGACAATCGTGACATTCATCCCCACTTCCTTTTATCGATATCCTCATTGATGTATTCCAAGACGGGTTAGCCTTAACAGTCTCACCCACTTCCTCTTTCAATGTCCTCATCGATGTCGACAGTAAAACTTGACCATCTGACGAGGCAACAAGCACACATGAGAACTCATCTTCAAACCCAACTTGGTTTAAGCTCCTTCACTTTTACTCAGATTCAGGCTTGAGCAACATATCTATAAACCCAACGGTCACTTTTACTCTAACTGACGATTGAGCAACATATCTACAAACCCAACGATCCACTTGGACAAGTGCCTTTTAACCCGCTTGTGCCTATTTTACTCAGCTTCAATGCAACCTGCTCGATTGTGGCAGAGAAAGGGAACAATCATAACATTCTCCCCCACTTAGTTTGCCGATGTCCTCGTCGACTCGTAGAGTTTAGCTTCACCCACTGGCTAACTTTCATATCCCTCTAGTCTGCTGGTCCTCAACACGTTGAGAGCCTCATTGCCCAGACACACAACCATCCGATGAAAACCCTTGCCAAGGAAGCACCTTAAACCAAAACAAGCTAAGTTCCACTTCCCTTATATGAAATTTCTTTAATGCTATCCCACAAGATGATTGCAACTCTGGCAGTCTTCTCCCACTCAGTTAGACGGAGTCCTCGCCGGCTAACCAGGGTGAGCTTTTTGATTAAGCTCCACTGGAACCCACACACAATTTGATTTTGAAAACAGAAAGCACACCGCGACTTTCTCCATATTCCGAAGGAACCACTGTACCCAAGGAACACTTGATCCCAACTATGACAAAACAAACTAGGCATCACTATGCTTTTGAGTCCATATATGCCACAACTCATAACTAGGTAAAACACCAATGTGTCACACCCTCACAATTCCACCGCATTAAAACAGGCAACCATGCTCCTTTGAGATAATATGCGCCATCACACATCAACTCGTGAAACACTTGTAACGCAACAACGATCCCAAGTCTACTTTGTCATTAGCAAGAACCAACATGCGCTCGCGATACGATATCCCACTACAATAACACAAGAAGCATCATAATGCAACATGTCCTCAGTGCCACTGCATCAACAAAAGCATTCTTGCTTATCGCGTGTACACTGATTCCATGATGATTAACTCAAAGACATCTTTAAGCCATACATGTTGAGCGTCACCTAGTATCAACATAGATCAAGCACCGCATATGCATTAATCACACTAGTGATAAATGATAGGCACCGCGTATGCACTATCCCACAATATGCGCTACCGCTCTATCGAATTATCAAGGTTAACGATAGACACCGCGTGTGTAATGATTCCAAGATAATTTTCGTCCAACACCACTATGCTGAACAAAGAACAAGCACCATTGTTCTTTGATCAATATTATGGTTAACGATAGTTACCGCGTGTGAACTGATTTCATAATATTGATTCCAACAGGCACCCCACTAGGCCCTATCCACGGGACCATTACCCTCTTCCTAAGAGACAAGTTCGATCGGATGTGCAGCGCCACCGTTTTATCCATAGGGCCATTACCCTATTCCTAGGAGGCATGCCTAATAGGACATGCAGAGTCCTCACTTTCACATCATGATTCCATTGCGACAATCATGCCGTTGATTCACCCTGCCTACTTCACAAGATAAAGTGCTTGGCATGAAACTATCCACCCTGCCTACCCAACATGTCAAAACGCTTGGTGTAATGCAAGACTATCCTGCATACTTGATGAGTGCCTAAAAGGCAGTTATTTACTATCCTTCCCATGATACTTTATGCATCTATTATACACAAACTTGAACCGAAATATAGACTATTTGCTCAAATATTGGATATTCCATTATCATCACTTACAAAATCAATATTTATAGAGAATGCAAATATTTTTACATATTTTGTACATGCAGGAATATCCAGAGCAGAAGCGGCACAGAAGCAGTGTTACGGCCGAGGCAGTAGAAAGGTCGCGATAGAATCTAGTGTGGCATCATCAACAATGGAGGCGCGATGAAAGATAAAAATATAAAGAATATTCTGGAAGATGCAACGCACCAATTGGACCAGGCTAGCACGCTAAAAGCCCAATTCAAAAACCAAGCGGAAAAACCCTTCTAGAAGGCGGCAAACTTGGAAATATCAGATTCCTTGAAGAAGACTTGTTCCCTACTCCATGTTGAAGTCTATTTAGGAAAGGTTTGCCCTAGGTTAAGACTATAAATACCCTAGCCTGCCATATTGTCTAAGAGAGCCGATTTAGAGAGAGACAACTTAGAGAGAAACCCTTTGAGCCGACCCTTCTCCCTAAGAATTGTACTTAACGATAATATGTTCTAAACTTCTTAGGGATAGGTGAAGGTTGTCGATATTAGTGAGAGGAGATTGATTCTTGTATTTTTGTTCTTATGCAATAATAAAATCAAAGTATGCTTATCCTATTGCCATACTTTGTTCTTGTATTCAAGCCCGAGAGGAAAGTTACAAGTAATCTATTTATCTAACATCGAGAGGTGTAGATTCACGAAAGGGATAAGTACGGTGTTGTACACACTAACTCGGCCTATACTCTTGTGGAGGCATTAGGAGATAGGTTAAGAGTTTCAGCAACTAAAAGAAGTGTTGGATTGGTTGGTGGTTATCTTTGATTTACTCCGAGAGGTATCGTCAAGGACTAGGCATCAACAACACTCTGACTCAGAGATGAGCTGATTCACTTACGGACACTTTGCTGAACTTTGATGCTTCTGCCTAAGAGCAAGAGATTTCCGTAGTAGAGGAACACCAATGTTGCCGAGGCAGTATCTACAGTACTGTCGAAGTTGTGTTACGTGATTACATTGGACAAGAAGAAGACCAATTGAATCCGCTAATTGATGCAATTGGATCCTAACCACTTTCTCTATAATCGTTCTCAACCTTTTTATTTTATGTTTTGTTATTTAATTATTTAGTTAGATAAAACAAATCAACTTATTTGTGTTTTTATTTTATTTTAAGGAGCAAGAGAACAAAGGAAGAAATATTAAGTATACCAATCCCTATGGAGATGATACACGATATACTTATCATTTTATTACTTGACGACGTGTACACTTGCACTCAAATTGCGCTTATACCACGCACATCAATACTCTAACCATGTGAGCGCTTGGTGCAGACTAGAACACCCTGCTTGCTTTACCCAAGGAAGCGCCTGGTGTGAGCTCAATCAACATCATCCTACCCTGCCTACTCTTTTCACCAGAGCGGTTGACATAAGAACAAATAGCCACAGGGACACCATCTTGGTAACCAGCAATAGATCTTACTTGATCACCTAGACCAAGAGCCATACTCTAATACCACTTGTCAGGGACCTAGCCCTCGCACCCCCAGGTGGCGTGTCTTAGCCCTTGCACTCTTGGATGGCTAAACCGTGCGACACTTGAAAAGGAACACATCCTAGAAAAGTCATCCTTCAACATGTCCTTCACCAAGGACCAAACACGGAAGCGTCTGTTGGGACCGCCGGCACACCCCATGGCGTAGCGGAAAAAAATTACGACGGTCTTTCCAATGATCAATGTATGTTAAATCCGAAATCGAGAGTAAGAGATACGATGACTTACATTGGGTTCCTTGATAAGCAGCAAAAACAACAACTAGATTTGTGATAATTACGATTGTTCGACAATTCGAATCTTTAGCCTCCACGAATATCGTCTCGGCCTCTACTCAGTTCACCCGGTTAAGAGAGCAAATGACGAAAAAATGTTTCTCGTGATTCTAGGGTTTGGAATTCGGAATTCTCTATCATGGCTGCTAGACCAATTGATCCTTTATAAAGGTGTAACCCTAGGTATAAGAGTTTGATTCTGATTTGGTTTATAGGAAATAATTACTTTAATTAATTCCTTAAATATCAGAATCTATATTTAATTCAAATTTAAAAGGGATATAATTACTTTAATTATATTCTTTATTTAAAATTCGGGATTAAATATAATCTACTTATACTTATATATTTTTGCTCTATTTCAACCATTTGGTGTGACCCTGTAGGCTCATTGTAACGTTAGTAATAATATTAGAACAATTCTAATATTAAAAATAATGAGTGGCATCGAGCAAAATATCATTGTCATCTAAGTTACAAGAGATCATGATTCGATGTATCATGTCCGTAACCAACTCTTTTAATGTATTATATCCTTTTGTCCTTTTATATCTTTAATAGGCACAAGTCTTGGAATAGTCACACTTGTATAGCCTATTATTAGTGTTTCTTGATATCTAGTGTGGACTACTATTAATGAATAATTTGTGATATCTCATATCAACATATTCAAGCATGGCCATGCATTTTTAGTCTCACTCAATCAAGTGGCCTTTGATATATTTTCCTATTATGTAGGAAGGACAAATCCTATCTTGATTATTCACATCTCACTACATATATTGTAATATGTCCAATGTCAGTTTTTATAGTGTAACTAATTACGAAACACATTTAACTACATCAAAACATAAAACAACATATGTTGAGATAGTAATAATCTCAAGTCTAAGGATTATACATATAGTTGTCACTATGAGCAATATCGTGACCGTCACATAATAATCCAAGATATATGCTCATAGTGGGTCAATCCAATATATTATTCTCTACTAATATATTCATGTATTAATTCTGACATCTCTATGTCAATGACAACTCATTGTCATCAATTTATCACATGTTAGTCTTAAGCGTATTATTATTGTCCATACCCATAATAATACTTGACTAAGGATCTTTTAATAATAATACATATATTATTATATGGACCTTATTGTTTCTCAGTTTATGTGACACATATATCTGAAAACAACAATAGAAATGCCTTTATTCAATAAAATTGGTAAATGAAAGTATCCATACAATCATCATATGATTGGTCTTTGGGCATAATCTAACAGCGTCATCTCGATTAGCATCGGGTAACATAATCAATCTAATAGGGAATCCCGCGAGGACTAGCGAATGCTAGAAGGCAACCCCATGGTTCTAAGTCGAGCGCGATAAGGGTCACTAAGGCCCCAAATCGTCCTTAGGGACACACCCTAGAGAGACGTTGTGCCATCCACTTAGCCGCAACGCCCGGACACCTAGGCCCCACATAGGCCTAGGAGGAGGTCACTTACACCATGGTAGCTCCACTGCTAGCCTATGGCGAGGGGGCTGGTAGAGACCCAACACCAGTTCACGTCCCCCTAAAGAGCTAATAAAACTTACTAAGTATTCCTCGAGTAGACGTTGCATCATCCCAACCGGGGACACTTTCTGAACAGGGCCTTCAATGCCTTCCAAAAGCATCTTGACTCGCATCCTTACTTGGTTGTTCCTTAGGGATTGCTCATATTAGCTCCGAGGCTCGCATCTGCTCGGTCTTCAATGGGTTAGTCACGATGGGATCTAGATACACCATGTGACAATCGTGACACTAGGAACCTGAGAGGGGCTCGCACGCTAAAGCTTCTCCGTAGTGGTCAAAGAGTCATCGGCTGCACGCACCAAGGGTGTCTTCCAACCCCTTTGCTTTGCTTTATTTCATTTCTTGAGGGTTGTAGTTGAACATATTCAAATACTTTCACACCATCATGGTTTATGTTTTATTTGATTGATATTTTTGTGGATGATTAACTTTACTTTTATGAATATATTGGTTGTTTATTTGGTTGCTATTTGTTATGCTCATTGTATTTAATTATCTACGTTTGTAAGAAGCAAGAGAGTGTCCTTTACTTAGGTATATTACTAGGTGTTCTAGGGAAACGTAGCTATAGATCCTTAGTGTTCGAGAAAAGCTAAGGAAGGATCAACGTGAGCAATGATTTTTAGATAGTAACTAGAGCCTAACCCAACCTTAGGTGCTTGAGAGAGACTTAAGTTAAGTGTTTCAACGACTAAAAAGAGTGAGCTTTTTTCAATAGGCTAGGTGTCACTTCTAAGACCGAGAGGAGATATCGTGAAATGTTAGGATGTTAGGTTCCTTTGACTCGAGAGAGCGAGAGCATATTAGAAAACTCTGTCGAGTGAATAAACTATATAATGTTTAGTTATTCGGAGGAGTGAGATTTAGAAGTCTATAGAATCCATCATTCATTCCAGTACAACTTGTTAATCGAGGATTATTAAGTCATATCAATTACTCTCGTTTTATCATTTCACTTTTGCCTTGACCCTTGCAAAGTGTTTCCTCTGTTTACTTGCTTACTTGCAATTACATTTCACTAACCCTCACACTGTTTTTATACCTCTACATTTCCATCACCTTTCATTTCATTTTTCCTTGAAAATTTTAATTGCTTTGTTCTTTGCATTCTTAAATTTTTATAGCATTTCCATCATTACATCTTCACCACACTCCACCGAACACTTATACCATTTGTCACTACATTTTTAACTTTTCATACCATTGCCTTTATTTTCTTTGTAGTTAATGTTCTTTTTGCCTTGACAAAATTGACATAATTTTACACCTAATCCTAGTGGGACCAATACTCGGTCACCCTTTATTACTTTGCTTGACTGTGTATACTTGCACATATTTTCGCGTAATTTATAGAACTACACAATGCGGACCAAGTTTTTGGTGTCGATGCCGAGGATCTAAAGATTAGAAATTTGTCATTATTTCTTGGCATTTTTGTTTATTTTCTTAGTATAGTTTTACTTGGTTTTTTGTTTTATTTTTAGGGTTTTTGTCATTCCATGACAAGATGGTCTACTAACGGACCTCTCTATCCTCTAGTGTCTGAGATTGAGAGATTGTTTCGACAAAGAAGACGTATTCAGTGTGAAAATAGAGCAATGAGTTGGTCTATGTAAAAGCTTTTTTTTGCGGTATAATCCATCAAATTTGAATACTAAACTTAGAAATGACATTGCTTCTTTCCAACAAGGTGACGAAGAATCTATGTATGAATGTTTGGATTGTTACAAGGGATTGCTTTGAAAATGTATTAATCATGGTTTTCAAGATTGGATTCGAGTTTTAATGTTCTACAATGGAGTTAATGCACCTACTAAAATGATGTTGGATGCCCCGGCAAATGGCATATTGCTAGACAAATCACCCGAGGAGGCATTCGATATTCTTGATAGAATTACCAATAATGATTACCAAATTCCTTCTACAAGGCTTGGAACCGAGAGGAAGGCACAAGGGACTTTTAAGCTTGAAGCTAAGGATTCACTATCCACCCAACCCTCAGTTATCACTAATATGTTAAAGAACAATCAACGTTCTAATGAAGTGAATGAAGTGAAGATGGGTAGTTCTGCTTGTCTGTTATGTCATGGCAACCACCATGAGAGTGAGTTCCCAAGTTATCAAAAGACAACTAATTATGTGGGCAATTTCAATAGAAGCAATAACAATCCCTATTCCAGCACATATAATCCAGGATGACGTTAACATCCGAATTTCTCATAGAGAAATCAAGGATCTAGCAATCTTAATCCACCATTTTCGGAATCAGAATGCTAATGAGACCAGAATTTTTAATCGAATATGCCTTGGCATAATTCGAACAAGGGGACAACATCATCATCTAACACTAGTTCTTTGGAAGCAATCATGCAAGAATTCATTTTAAGTACAAAGACAATACTGCAAGAGCATACGGCATCCATTAAGAATCAAGGCACGTTATTACAAAGCCACAGTGCTTCATTGCAAACTTTAGAAAGTCAAGTTGGGCAAATTGTCTCATTACAGGAATGTTAGCTAGGACATTTGCCAAATGACACTGAGGTCACTATGCCACATGGTAAAGAGCGATATAGTGCAATCACACTAAGAAGTGGCACCCATATTAGTCAACAAGATAAATTTGAGGGGAAAAAGAGTGATGATCCTATACCCAAACCTGTGCATGAAGAAACTGTAATGTTTAAACAAACTCTCGAAGAAAAGGACAAGGATGAAGGTTTGTCGAGTGAACCTGCTGATGGAGCTAGCAGAAATGTCATGACAAAAATAGTTCCTACACCTTCAGTGGAAGAAGTTAGACACCCATCACCCTTTCTCTAAAGGCTGAAAAAGCATAATGATGAGATCCAATTCAAGAAATTTGTTAACAAATTGGATCAGTTGTATATCGATGTCCCACTCTTGGAGGCAATTGAGCAAATACCTATTTATGCCAAATTTCTCAAGGAGATAGTTACGAAGAAGAGGAAAGTGAACAAGTTTGAAATAATTTCCACAACAAAATTGTATTGCTCTACCTTGAGTAAATTGTCGTTAAAAAAAGGATCCGAGCAACTTTATCATCCCATGTTCTATTGGAAACATATTTGTTGGAAAGGCAATTTGTGATCTTGGATCAAGTTTGAATCTCATGCCTTATTCAATTTTTGTGAAGCTTGACATGGGAGATGCGAGACTCACCTCTGTTATTTTGCAATTTAGCCGATTGTTCTCATGTTCGACCTAAAGGGAAGATCGAACATGTCATAGTGAGGATGGACAAATTCATATTTCCATCCGATTTCCTTATACTTGATTGCGAGGTTGATGCTAATTCACCCATCATCTTGGGAAGACCTTTCTTAGCAATCGATCACAATCTTATTGATTGTAAGAAGGGTGAGCTTACAATGTGAGTAGCAGATCAAATTGTGACCGCGAATGTCTTCAATTCTCTTAAGTATGTGGATGATTCTGAAGAATACCAGAGCATTTTGGAAGTAGACTCTGAGCTGGCAAGGGTAGCTTATTAGTTTTATTAGAGCAATTTCGTCCAACTAGATGATTATGAAGAGTTCATAAAAAACGATGAAGAGGAAGATGGTGAATTTCCATTAAAAGTGCATCAATCTAGTCTACTTTTAGCTAGATAATATTCGAGTTTTGAACCTCTTGATTTTGAAGAATTTATTCCCCCTAAGCCTTTTTTTACTCCACGCACCCAAGTTGGAACTGAAAACTTTCCCATAACATCTTAAATATGCTTACCTGAGTGAGGAAGAAACATTGCCTATATCATTTTCTCAAGTCTTAATTCTACTCAAGAGCAAAGTCTACTTTTTGTTTTATCACAGCATAAACAGACAATAGGATGGACCATGGCAGATCTGAAGGGGATTAGTTCGACCATCTGTATGCACAACATACTTTTGGAAGAATATCATAGCAATTCCATAGAGCCACAACGCAGACTCAACCCTATTATGAAGAAATTCATGATGAAGGAAATCATCAAATGGCTTGATACTGGAGTTATTTACCCAATATCTTATAGTTCATGGGTGAGTCCGATGCAATATATGCCCAAGAAGGGAGACACAACCATGGTGAGCAATGAAGATAATGAGCTATTGCCTACACGCATCGTGACTGGATAGAGGATTTGTGTTGATTATCGCAAGCTTAACAAGGCTACGAAGAAGGATCATTTTCCTTTACCCTTCCTTGATCAAATGTTGGATCATTTGGAGGGCAAAGCTTATTATTGCTTATTGGATGGATATTCGGGTTATAATCAAATTACCATAGCACCTAAGGATCAAGAAAAGACAACATTCACATATCCTTATGGAACTTATGTTTTTCGGAGGATACCCTTTGGTTTGTTTAATGCCCTGACAACTTTTCAGCGTTGCATGCAAGCTATTTTCTCTTATATGGTTGAGGACACTCTTGAAATATTCATTGATGATTTCTCTATTTTTGGAGAAAGTTTTCAAAATTGTCTTGGAAATCTCCCGAAGGTCCTAAAGCGATGTGAAGAAGCTGACCTTGTGCTTAATCGTGAGAAATGTCACTTCATGGTGACTGTAGGCATAGTGTTAAGCCATAAAATTTCACACAAAGACATTAAGATGGAAAAACTTAAAATTTAGGTGATTGAGAAACTACCACCACCAACATCTATCAATGGCATAAGAAGTTTCCTTGGACATGCAAGATTGTATATGATATTCATCAATGATTTCTCTAAGATCTCCAAGACCTTGTGCATTCTATTGCAACAAAATCAATCTTTTGTGTTTGATCAAAAATGTCATGGCGCATTCACAGATCTGAAGCGAAGCCTCATCACCGCACCTATTTTTGTTTCCCCGGATTAGACATTGTCGTTCGAGTTGATGTATGATGCTAGTAATTAAGCCGTGGGAGCACTATTGGGGAAACGCTAAGGTAAAATCTTCCATGTTATTTATTTTGCTAGCCAAACATTGAATGATGCACAACATAACTACACTACCACAAAAAAAAGAGCTACTTGACATGGTATTTTCATTTGATAAGTTTAGGGCATACTTAATAGGCAATAAAGTTAATGTTCACATTGATCACTCAACTATTAGATATTTAGTGACTAAAAATGATGCCAAACCTAGACTTATTAGATGGAAATTAGTTTTACAAGAATTTGATTTAGAGGTGGTAGATAAGAAGGACACAGAAAATCAAGTTGTTGATCATCTATCTAGGTTAGAAATTAAACTTGAATGCCATGACAAATTGGAAATTGATGATGAATCCCTAACGAGAAAATTCTTTATGACATGACAATTCTGTGATACGCTGACCTCTTTAATTTCCTAGTTAGTGGTGTTTTGTCATTTGACATGACTAGCCAAGAAAGAAAAAAGTTTAGGCATGACACATGGATTTATTTTTAGGATGAGTCATACCCGTTTAAGCGTTATGACGATCAAATTATTCGAAGATGTGTACCTGAAGTGGAGCAAAGATATGTTTTAAATCATTGTCACACAGGCCCGTGTGAAGGTAACTTCGAAGGGACGAGAACTGCCACAAAGGTCTTTCAATCAGGCTTTTATTGGCCTACCTTGTTTAAAGATGTCCAAGCATTTTACAAAGCATGCGATAGATGTCAAAGGACTGGGAACATCTCCAGACATCATGAAATGTCGTTACAAAATATTCTGGAGATTCAGTTGTTCGATGTGTGGGGAATAGACATCATGGGACCTTTTTCATCTTCATTTGGATACTTATACATTTTATTGGTAGTGGAATATGTGTCCAAGTAGGTTGAAGCAATTGCGACGCCTAAAAATGACTCTAAGAGTGAACTTTAGTTCTTTCATAAGTACATTTTTACAAGGTTTGGCCCACCAAGAGCTATCATCAATGATGAAGGCACCCATTTTGACAACAAGTTAATTTTCAATGCATTACAGAGATATGGGGTAAGACACAAGATTACCATGTCATATCACCCTCAGACCAATGGGAAAGATAAGTTCTCAAATCTTAAAATCAAGCAAATATTGAAAAGATGGTAAATACGAGGAGGAATAATTGGTCATCGAAGCTTGATAAAGCTTTATGGTCATACCGTACTACATTTAAAACCTCATTAGGAATTTCTCTATTTAAATTGGTCTGTAACCCCCTTAGCCCAGTCTAGACGGAACCGACACTAATGGGTTACACGGGGAATATCAAACCAACCCGCGAAGGTCCGATTTGATAAACAACCCTAAAACCGATATATTTTTTTCTTCTAGATACATAGTTGTATTCCTACATGTCAAGATCTCATTCAAGGCGTTAACGGAAACAATCCGATCATAAACAAACATCCGATTAAACACTTAAGTAAATTAAGGACTAAAATGTAAAACTTTTAAATTCTAGTAACAAAGTAGAAATTATTTTCATCAAAGTTCAATTAAACACACAAGTATCCTTCACGATAAATTTCAAGTCAAACGGATCATTCTAACATCATCAATTGCATGTTTCTCTAATTTAGGGACCAAAATGTAAATCTTTCAAATTAAAAGGACTTCGTCCAAATTAAGTTATCCATCTTAAAATTAAATCGAATTTATGTATTCATGCGAAATTTCAGCTCAAAATAGCATCTGTAGGTACCCTAATTGAGCAAATAAAGATATTCAGGACTAAAATGCAATTTCCAACAACTATCAATTTCTAGCAACCAAAGGTTTCGAAACCTTTCATAAAGGTTTCGAAACTTTATGTAAAAGGTTTCGAAACATCCCTGAAGGTTTCAAAACTTTTCGTATCCAGTAACTTTTATGAATCGAAATTGCCCGCAAGGTTTCGAAACCTTCCTGAAGGTTTCGAAACTGTTTGGCAAAGGTTTCAAAACCTTCCCTAAGGTTTCGAAACATTAGGTCTGGAACCTAAAAATTCTATCACACTAAGTGAACATCATCGGCTCAAACACAACCATCAATCACTATTAACTATATGCATTATTCCTAAGCATGAATAGAAACATATAACACACAATTATCAACATCAAGAACATCAAGCAAACTATAGGCATGCTACCTAGAACATGATTAAAAACATAACGATCATGCAAGTACATGCTTCAACAATCCAAACATCATCATATTTCATCAATTAACAATCAAGCAACATAGGTCTCATTTCAATATAAACCAAAGTCAAGTTCACACTCCTCACATAGGTTGGGTTTACACATTGCTAAGCCCCAACTTATTTGTCAAAACATACTGAATTTGAAGTAACTTTTCCCCTTGGTTCTCTTGTTTCGAATATAGTCCCGAGTGACTTTATTTTTCTACAAGGATGAAAAGAGAGCCTAAGCAAACATGCTTAGTGAGGAAGCTCTACACAAGATCATCAATGCTTCTATTTAAAACCATAATGAAACCATAGTTTGCAATGCATCATTAAAAACATGCATGCTTAACATTCCACGCCCATGTCTATAACATCAAATCACTTTCTTGAGTATGTTCAACATTATCAATACATTTCATGAATGATGCACAATGTTCTCTTTTAGTCCATGTATGCATATTGTCTTTCTAGTGATCACTTATTGTGAACCTTAAGTTCACCGAATACACGGATCCATTGTTAGAGACCATTAGTCTCGTCATGACATAAAATCACCATTGACATGACACGAAGTCACCATTATAGAACTACCACGCACGATTGGACACATAGTCACCCTTGTCACGTGTAGGCGGCTCTACCACGCACGATTAGACACAAAGTCACCCTTGTTATGTGTAGGCAATATTTTTTATTCTCAATAATGTTTATAGTGAACTTAAGACAATCCTAATGACATGTCATTCGTATTCGAATCTAAAGTTAGTGTCACTAAGCCAATATCATAATCAAATGTGCATGATAATTTACTGCTCATAATGCATGCATAATATGTTCACAAATAAACCAAATGTCATGCACAATGGCATCATTAATTTCAAGGAAAATAACCACATAATATTCCAATTCATTTTCAGCTCATAATGAATCCATAATATGCTCAACAAATGAATCGAAAGTCATGCCCAATGGCACCTTTAATTTGAGGGCAAATAACCACATATATTCCAAATTCATTTTCCATGTTTTCATTAACCATGTATGTCTTTTTAAACCATGCATTTTCAGCAATTATCTCATGCATGCACCAATTCAAAATCATGTTCATGTATTTCCAAAAATCTCATTGCATTACCAACATCAATATCTTTACCGAATGTAGCCAAAGCTCATGTTAATATATCAAAAACATTTATTTTACTTACTCTTGAAATATGGAAAGTTTTCACACTCTTCTATAGTCCCCAAAATAGAACCGTACCAATACGATTCGCTTTAAGTCCGAAAAACACTCACCGACAAGCAAAACGAGCTTTCGCCGATGCTCCGATGGTAACGCCAATGCACCAGACACTTATGCACCTTCTTGCACTACCTCTACAACATTAAAAACAGAGCATATTTACATCATAACATGCTCAAACCAACAGCCACATCAAACCTCCACAAAACTATCGAAAACTTAGCCGAAAAGACCGAAAACTAAGCCGAAACGCATCCGAACAACATCATCCCAAAACCTAATGAATCTAACATCTAATCCACTTCAATTATGAACAAAAAACATATCCAAACCATCCTTATATCTCCAGCAACATTAGAACACCTAAAACAGCCCCTAAAACAACCTAAAATCATCTTAAACAACGCCGATTGTATTATTCCGAGATTAAATTAATGTTCCATCAATTGAAGACTCAATTAATCATTTAATTGACATAATAACATAATTAAATCTATCTAATTACAACATTGAATGAGATCTAAAAAGATTTTACAAAAACATTTACAAAATCATTAGATCTAGCATTGAAAACAAAAAATCAAGTTTCATTCAAAGATTAGCAAACTAATACTTGAGAATTTCAATAAAGAACATTAGAAAAGAGTTAAAATCCAGCAAATTACCTTTGAGATCTATCCACCAAAAAGATGAAAATTTCTCTTCTTGATTCCTTGCAAATTGTTGTTGTTTTAGTAAAATTGATGATTAGGCTTTGTAAAGAATGGAGAGATGATTAAAATGAAATAATTCTTGTTGAAAAAGGTGGAAAAATCAACAAGGAATTGAAGAAAATAGATGAAGAAAAATAGAGAGAAAATGAGAGAAAAAGATGAGAGAAAATAAGTGGTTAAGTGAGAAAATGATTATCATCTTTTAATAAACTAATAAAAAAAAATTTTGGTGAATAAATCATTATTTAAAAATTAAATTAGGTTTATGGACCTCTAAGGATTCTAAGTATAGCTTGCTTTCCAATTTAGTCACTAAAAATAGCAATTTTCAAAAATTACAAATTAAATCCTCCATTCTTTTCCAAAAATTGCAATTTGATCACTAGTGCATAATTAAGCACAATTAAAAACCAATTTAAAGTTCAAAATTATTACTTTTCTAATTAAATTACATTCTTTTAATTTTGAAACATTTTTTAAATATTTTTAAACCATATTCCAAAATTATTACTTTTCTAATTAAATTATTTTTATTTTATATTTCCCTGGAATAACGAACCGAAGAACCCAATTCGACCCGAATTGAATTCTCCTAACTAATACCCAAACTACTAATTTCAAAATTGGGATGTTACAACTCTCCCCCACTTAAGAAAATTTCATCCTCAAAATTCTCCCCTGAAGTAAACAAGTGAGGAACTACTCCTCCATATTTTTTTCTTGTCTCCCAAGTTGCCTCTTCGACACCTTGGTGTTTCCAAAGCACCTTAACCAAATCTATGGTCTTCTCTCGAAGAAACTTTGTATCAACATCCAAAATCTTCATTGGTTCCTTCTCATAACTCATATCCGCTCTTAACTCAATCTCCTCTACTAGAACAACATGAGAAGGATCTGAACTATACTTACGAAGCATCGAGACATGAAAAAAATAACGCATCTAACTCAACTCCACCGGCAACCTCAACCGATAAACAACAGGACCAATTCGCTCTAATACCTCATTCAGCCCAATAAAACGAGGGCTCAATTTATCCCTACGTCCAAACCTTATCTTCCACGGAGAACTTTAAGAAACACTTTATCTCCAACAGCATACTCTATCTCTCTGCGCTTTAAATCGGCATAGGACTTCTGCCTATCCGAAGCTTCCTTAAGTTTAGCACAAATAAACTTAACCTTCTCATCCGTACCTTTTAAAACTTGAGGCAAAGAAACATTCTTTTGCCCAACTTCTTTCCAACACAAAGGTGTACAACACCTATGCCCGTATATAGCCTCAAACGGTGCCATCTGTATACTCGCTTAGAGCTATTGTTATATACAAACTCCACCAAAGACAACTGTTTCTCCCAAGAACCTTGAAACACAATGATGCAACACCTCAACTTGCCTTAAAAGAATAAACTAAAACAATACTGATGATGGGCAGTGCAAAAGTATAGGCAACAGTTTCAAGTAAAGTTGTGGATACATAAATAAAAAAAACTATCACTAAAAACTCCCTTTTCATGGCAAGACCTTAGCATTGGCTCTACACCCCCAAAATCAAATCAAGCATTGTCCTCAACGCTTAAATTAGGGGCAATTAGTAGGAAAAGAAATTTAAAAAGAAGTAAAATTATAAAGAGAGTAAAAAGATTATAAGGACTTCGAAGAGCTATTCTTCACAATTAATTTTCTGGATCTTGCTGTTGATTGTTGCATCCTTGGTGATGGCGATGGCTGAGTGTTTGCTTGTCTTGGTGGCTGGACTCTTGTGGGTGTTACTCGTTGCATAGGAGCATTCACCTCTTCTTCTCTTTCATCTTCCATCTCCATTATATCAGTCCCTCTATCGTTCTCTAGATCTGCCTCGACATGGTGAATTATTGGCCCGACATTGTCTGAGCTTTGGTTTACATAGGCATCTATCTCTTATGATAGACTACCCATGATGATTGGGGATCTTGGAGGAGTGTTGAAGATTGCCCTCCTCTTTGAAGGCCTTTTGCTGGCAGATGATGCCTCGGTAGAGTCTACTGCTCTAGATGGGCCAGCAGCATGAAATTGTTGCTGAGGGTGTGGGGGGAAGAATGGTCTCAGTCCTCCTGAGCTGGTGTTGTCTTTGTGTAAGGTGCAGCTGTCACGAACATGTTGGTTGAAAATTATGGAAACTGTACCCCTTATCTGGAAAGTTGTGGAGCATCATTTTAGCAAGTGTGTTGTTGAAATCTCTTTGATACTCCATGTATTTTTGTTGCCTAAGGTCCATGGCTGCCATCTTTTGTAGAATCTCCTGGTATGGGTCTGCTGCGGCAGTGGTATGGGTAGTGTCAGGCATGTCTGTCGTGTATTAGGCTCCGACAGTAGTGTCGACAATGAAATGCTGTAGGGTTGCTTGGACTGGTTCTGCCTGCATAATCTACATGGTCTTGTGGCAGCATTCTCTGGTCCATCCTTTTCTTTGGGGTGTGAATTCATCTATCTCGGTAGTGGGTATACTTGCAGCATTACAAATACCAATGATTAAAGAAGGGAAATATAAAGGGCCTTTATCCTTCTTACCGTATTCATAAATTTCTCATAAAATTATTTATCCAATGTTGATGCTCCTTTTGTTGATGATCGATTGTATGAGCATCAATATCTTTCGGTCCACCGTGGTATTATGGGAGGTTGGGGTGAGGCGTCTCTTTATAAAATGTTCCAAAGTTTGGCCTCGTGTTTCAGACTTTGCCTTGCTGCGGATCCTTTGTGAGCACCGGTCTGCCATAGGGTATTACCGTAGTAGAGGTTGTCCTTTATCAGCTCGTAGTCTTGAGTGGTGACATCCTCCATAAATTTGGCATGGATATCACGTATAGGGACAAGGCCATAGAAATCATTGATTATCTCAGCATCGAGCTTGACAGGCCTGCCTTGACAAGGGACAAAGAGAGAGTCCTTGCTTGGTCCGTACGCATAAAATTCTCGCACGATGGTGGCGTTGGCCTGGGGAGGTTGTAGGAAGAAAATCTCCCATTCTTGATATTTTATCTTATCAAACAAGTAATTCTCAATGCCGAAATCTTGTTCTTCTTAATGTTAGAACCCTTGTTCTTCTCATAATTGTCGAGCAATGAAAGACCTGTTGAATCAGTCTTCAACAATTGTTGGGGCAAAGCGCTTGTAGGTGGCCATGAGAGAGTAGTGGAGATTTTCTTGAAGATTTTTGGAGAGAATCTTGGAATGTTTCTGAGAAAAATAAGAGACCTTTGAGTTTGCACAGAATATAGCAAGAGAGAGTAATTAATTCCAAAGAAACAAGAATGCAAGAGTGAATAGTTCAGAAAAAAGAGAATGCTTATAAAGGCTTCGGTAGTGTGACCGTTTTAACCACTAGCCGTTTTGTAGCCGTTTCACTTTTTTCTGTTGTTTGCATTTACTGTCATGGTAGGAATCTCGGCAGATAGTTGTTATACTGTTTCTTCCCGTTGGGACTGCTGCGGCTCTGACACTGTTTACTGCCTCGGCAGAATTCTTTCTAGGAACTATTTCTCCTTTATTCTTGCTTATTTTCCTAAAAATTTAAACAAAAACAAGAAAATTAATTAAAGACAAACATATTTATAGAAAGTAAATCTAAACTAATCAATTCCTAATATACTAAAAAAAGTAAGGGAAGAGATTATATTACTGGTGGAGTACATGTAAATGCATCTCTTAATCTGATTATCTCTTGTTGGCCAGAGTTATCCTTTAAGTGTTGGCCATTGGCTTTAGGTTCATCCCTTATTATTCTGATCTTTACAGCATCCTGTTTGTCTGGACAGTATGTTGTGCTGTTGGTTTCCTTCACCTTTGCCTTAATTTTCCTGCCAAAAATTTTGCCATTGCAAATATCCAATTTTTTGCCGAGCATGCTACCCAGGCAGTGACTGTTGAAGCAGGATACCTCTGTGTCTGCATCTGTGGTGTGAAGGATTTTGCATTCTTCTGCATCATCATACCTTTTTAAATTGTGGAAGACATTGAGTTTAACTTGTTGGTCATTGACCCTCATAGTAAACTCTCCTTTTTCCACATCAATTAGTGTTCGTCCAGTGGCAAGGAAAGGTCTCACAAGGATGATCGGTGCATTATCATCTGCTTCACAATCAAGGACAAAAAAGTCAGCAGGAAAAATAAACTTGTCTACCCTTACCAGTATGTCCTCGATTTTTCCTTCTAGATGCACATAGGATCTATCCGGTAGTTGGAGTAACACTGTTGTAGGTTTTGCTGTAACACCTCTTTCCCGGCCTGGTAGAGAGTAGGGTCGGAGAATGCTACAATCGGAGGTTTCGGTGTTCTAATGACGTTTTTGGTAATTCAATTCGATTTACTTATCATTATTAATGTTAAGAATCTCCTCTATTTATTAAGAGAAATGTAATTACCTATAATGGTAAACTGTGATAGTTGAGAGATAACTAATTACCTATAGCGATAATTAATGCTTCTACGAACAATATAATTACCTACATAGGTAATCTAAGGTCACTAACGGAATAGTAATTACCTATAGAGGTAATTAGAGGTTCTAACAGAAAGGTGATTACCTATGGAGATAATCAGGTTTGATCAACAGAGTGTATAGAAACACCTAAGAGCTGTTTCAGAACACCTGATCTGTAATGTTACATTTTAGGCCTTGTATTTATTCGAGCTGACTTAGTAGATGAATTCTCAAATCTTATAAAATTTTACCAGCAACTTTCAATGAGTATAACTATTAGCATGTAAAATTTTAAAGCAATCTAAATCCATTTACTAGGATTTTGACTTTTAGTTCACATTAAGCATGGTTAATTATCTTTACTATTTTCCTTAGGGCCATTTTTCAAGATACAAGTCTAGACATATTTTATGCATAATTAGCATATTAAAATATATGCTTATGACTTAACAAAACATATTATCACTATTCTAGGAGTATTTAAAAATAAGATTACCTACTCTTGACTTTTGTAACTTGCCAAACCTCGTCAAAAAGGGATCCAAATCTCCTCTTCAAACCTTAACCTGAAAATGCATGAAAAATGAAGACCTTAGGCGTACTTTGCCTAGTGAGGTAGCCAATGACAATATCAATGTATAAAATGCACATATATAACATTCTCTTATGTCAGAGGTTCAACTTAGGCCAATGTTCAATAAATCTTGATAATAACACAATGTTCAATGTCAATGCATCAGTGATTCATATGCCAAAACAATTAAATCAATAAGTCATTATAAACTCTTGGATCGATCAAGATAGTGGATACACGGATTTCCTATACCTCGCCAAATCAATGAATGATCTAATCCCTCCGCCTCGCCGAAATGACCAATACACAATCATCCCTCCGCCTCACCAACATATAGGTCGTAGCCCAAGGACCGTAGTCCACCCGTACCAATGAGTTCATAAATCCTATGGTATGCCAATTGTATCCAATTTCCACTCGAATCCAAGGTCATATATAATTCAGATTCATAATAGTGTCAATGATGATATCAATAGGTCCAATGATTCGATAACAAGGATTTTGACCCTTAGGTTCATGTCAATGAGTCCAATGATCCATACCAGTATCAATAATAATGATAACATTATCAATATCATGCTCAATAATCAATATTTTGATGATTTAATGCTTTCACAATACCAATGCAACTAAGAAAGCTTACCATAGCCTTGTATGAGTCTCAATGCCTTTCCATGCCAATGTTATGATACATGTCAATAATAAACAATGAAATGAGATGGGAAAAGCTCATCGCTTTGTCCCATGACTCTACTACACTCACCTTGCCAAAGAGCTTCTAAGGTTCTTGAATGATAACATTTTTGCTATTAGCTTGACTAGGACTTGATGATGAATCCTTGTGGTAGACTAAAAGAAAACAAGTTTCTTATTCGTATAGTATACCAAAAGTATTCATATAAGCTTATATGTTTAAGCTTTAGGTAAATTATACAGATAACCGAATACTTAAACTGTTTACCGATATAGATAACTGGATACTTGAACTGTTTACCTATACCGGTAATTGAGTACTTGAACTATTTACCTATACTAGTAATTACGCATAACACCCAAACTGAATATTTGAATTGTTTACCAATACAAGTTATTATATATAACAGTCCTCTACGAATTTAACTAGACAAAACCATGAAAATTGTTACTAACAATTCTAACCATGAAAGATGCATTTTTGAGCTTACATAAGCTTATAATCAATAATAGTTTCATGGTATGATCTTAAAACCTATGGGTTTTAACATCAATCTTTCAAGTATTCTTCTTGAAATTGAACATAAACTAACCTTGGAATTCTAAAATAGGAAGAGGGGTTTTACTCACCAACTCCTTAGCTTTAATTTGGTGCCTTGAAACCAATCAAATAACCAAGATGAGATTGAGGTGTTTGGTGAGCTGAAGGTAGAAGATGGCAATGGAGGTGCTTGCTTAGGTTTTGTAATAAAAGTGAAGGAGACAATATTGATCTACGTCTTTCTCTCGGTTAGCTTGAGTGTTAGCCAACAAGGTTTCATCTTTCATATATGCTTCCAACAATGCAGTATAGAAACTAATGATGGGGTGCCTCCACTTCAACCAATGAGAACTTTTCCTTCACCATGGGGAAACCTAAATTTGAATATAAAATTCTATCTCCTTATCTCTTTGTTTTCTTTAATTGAAAGTTGTCAAAATTTGATGACAACCCATGCCAACTTCACGTGAATCAGCCGCCCGAGGAGGTGACTAGCACCTCAAATTGGAAAAATTATGAGGTTAGTCCCTCAAATTTTCAAAGTTTACACTTTTGCTCTTGAACTTTCAACTTTCACAATTTAATTACCAAACAGACTTTAATCCTTCCAAATCAGTCCTTAAGCCAAAATTAAACTCAATTTAAGTTCCATTATATAACAATTGAGCACAAAAGGGTTCTGATATTACATTTTCGATTTTTTTGGTATAAAGTTCCGACCATCAAGTCATAATTTCGACTAGACTGGTTTTCAGGGTGTTACAACTCTCCCCCTTTAGGAAAATTCATCCTCAAATTTTTAATCTGAACCGAAGAGATGTGGGTACTGAGCTTTAATTGTCTCTTTCGATTCCCAAGTGGCTTCTTCCACTGAAGGGTTCCTCCAAAGGACTTTAACAAATGATACATTTTTATTATGAAGGCTCTTAACTTGCAAGAATATGTACTGGTTGATGAGTGCCAAAAAGACAATTATTTACTACCCTTCTCATGGTACTTTATGCATCTATTATACACCAACTTCAACTAAAATATGGACTCATTGCATAATATTGACTATTTCGTTATCACTACTTACAAAGTCAAAATTTATAGAGAATGCATATATTATTACATATTTTGTACATGCAGGAATATCCAGGGTCGAAGCAACAGTGAAGTAGTGTTGAGGCCGAGGTAGAGACAAGGCAGAGACGAGGCCGCGACAACATCCAGAGTGGTAACATAAACATTGTAGGTGAATGAAAGACAAAAATATAGAGAACATTCTGGAAGATGCAGCGCACCAATTGGACCAGGCTAGTGCTCTAAAAGCCCAAGTCAAAGACCGAACGGGAAAAGCTTTCTAGAAGGTTGCAAACTTGGAAATATCAGAGGACTTGCTCCTCACTCAAAGTTAGAATCTATTTAGGAAAAGTTTGCCCTAAGTTAAGACTATATATAGCCTAGCCGGCCACATTGTTAAGAGAGTCAATTTTAGAGAAACCCTTCCGCTAAGATTTGTACCTATCGACAATCTCTTAGGGATAGGTGAAGGTTGTAGATATTAGTGAGAGGAGATTGTTTCTTGTTTCTTTGTTCTAATGCAATAATAATATCAAAGTTTGCTTATCCTATTGCCACTCCTTGTTCTTGTATTCAAGCTCGAAAGAGAAGTTTGTAAGTAATCTATTTATCTAGCATCGAGAGAGTTAGATTCACGAAAGGGATAAGTACGGTATTGACGACACTAACTCGACCTAAAGATAGGTTAAGAGTTTCAGAAGCTAAAAGAAGTGTTGGATTGGTTGGTGGTTATCATTGATTTACGCCGAGAGGTATCGTCAAGGACCAGTCATCAACAACGCTCTGACTTAGAGATAACTGGGGTCAACTATGAACACTTTGCTGAACTTTTATGCATCTGCCCAAGAGCAAGAGATTGTCGCGGCAAAGAACACTAAACTGCCGAGGTTGTATATGTAGTACTGCCAAAGCAGTATTGTGTAATTTTATTGGACAAGATGAAGATCAATCGAATCCACTAATTGGCATAGCTGGATCCTACCCATTTTCTCTATAACATTCTCAATCCTTTATTTTATGTTTTGTTATTTAATTATTTAGTTAGTTAAACAAATCCACTTATCTGTGTTTTTACTTTATCTTTCAGGAGCAAGGGAACAAGGGGAGACATATTAAGTATACTAATCCCTATGGAGACGATACACGATATACTTAGCACTTTATTACTTGCAACGTGTATACTACATAGTTGCGCTATTATTACACGCATCACTGGTTCTTCCTCAAACGTTAGATCTATATGAATCTGCACAAATTCTGGCTCAACAATATGGGATGGATCAGATCGATAGTTTCGAAGCATAGAAACATGAAATACATCATGTATCCTACTCAATTCTAATGGTAAAGCCAAATGATAGGCCACAGGGCAAACTTTTTCCGTCACCATGAAAGGTCCAATGAAATGGGGACTTAATTTCCCTTTCTTACCAAACCTCAAAATCTTTTTCCATGGTGACACTTTAAGGAAGGTTTTATCATCAACCTCATAAGTGATGTATCTCCTTTTTAGATTAAAATAGGCCTTTTGTCGATCAAAGGCAGTTTTCAAACGATCATGGATGATGGAGACTCGCTTATCAGTTTCCCGGAGTAAGTCAGGACCTAACACCTTTCACAAGTTCAAACCAACATAAAGGTGTACAACAATGTCTGTCATACAATGCCTCATACGGTGCCATTTGTATAGAGTCCTGATAACTATTATTATAGGTAAACTCGATAAGAGGTAGGGATTTCTCCCAAGATCCATCAAAATCGATGATACATGCTCGAAGCATGTCTTCTAAAATCTAAATTACCTTTTCTTACTGTCCATCAGAACGAGGGTGTAAAGTTGTACTGAGATTGACTTTAGTGCCTAAAGAACCCAATAAAGATTTCCAGAATCGAGATGTGAATCATGGATCCTGATATGAAATGATAGATTATGGAACACCATGAAGCGTTATAATTTCCTTGACATACAAGTCAGTTAGTTTCGGTAACTAGAAATCCATTCTTACAAGTAAAAGGTGTGCTGACTTTGTAAACTGATTCACAATGACCCATATAGCATCATGCTTAGTAGGGGTTAGTGGTAATCCACAAACAAAGTCCTTAGTTATCTTCTCCCACTTCCACTGAGGTATATCGTTAGGATGTAACAAGCCGGTAGGGACACGATGCTCAGCTTTTACCCGTTTCCACGTGAGACATCTTAACACGAGGTCAACTATAGTATATTTCATACCTGGCCACCAATAAAGTTCCTAGAGATCTTAATACATCTTTATAGAAGTCGGGTGTACAGAGAAAGAGCTGGAATGAGCTTCCCTAATGATGTCGATACAAAGAGTCTCATCAGTAGGTACAAAGACCCGATCTCGATATCATAAGAGTCCTTCAGAGTTGATTTTGAAATCAGACTCATCACTTTCTTGTAACTTAGAAGCAATAGATTGTAACCGAGGGTCTTGATCTTGAAGAGCTTTGATTCTCAATATGATGGTAGACTAAACTTGAAGTTCAGCTACTAGACAACGATGTTTGCGAAGACAAAAATATGTATTAATAGTACAAGAATCAGACTGAGGTTTGCGGCTGAGTGCATCAGCTACAACATTGGCTTTGCCTGAATGATAATCAATGACTAGATCATAGTCCTTCAAAAGCTCCATCCATCTCCATTATCGAAGATTTAACTCCTTTTGAGCTAAGAGGTATTTCACGCTTTTATGATCAGTGAAGAGATAACATTTTTCTCCATAGAGATAATATCTCAAAATTTTCAGAGCAAAGACAACTGTGACTATTTCTAGATCATGGGTAGGATAGTTTAGCTCATGGGGCTTAAGTTGTCGAGAAGCATAAGCAATCAATTTGCCTTCTTACATAAGAACACATACTAACATGAGATATGAAGCATCACTATAGACGATAAAGTTTTTATCAGACTCGGGTTGAACCAGGACAGATGTATGAGTCAAAAACTGTTTCAATTGGTCAAAGCTCCTATGTTGAGCCTCAATTCACGTAAAAGGTGTCTCTTTCCTCAAGAGTTTGGTCAATGGGGCAACTATTGTAGAAAATCCTTTTACAAATTTCCAATGGTAGCCTGCAAGACCTAGAAAGTTTCTAATCTTACAAATGTTCCTTGGTGGATTTCAATCTATGATGACTTGGATTTTTTTCGGATCCACTTAGATTCACGAAGCTGATACATGACCGAGAAAAGTAACCTTGGTGAGCCAAAACTCACATTTAGAGAATTTGGCATACACTGCTTTTCTCTCAAGGTTTGAAGTATGATCCTCAAATAATCACGATGTTCAAAAACATTTTTGGAATAGATAAGGATATCGTCAATGAATATCACTATGAACTTACCCAAATAAGGTCTAAAAACTCAATTCATTAAGTCCATAAAAGCAGTCAGTGCATTAGTTAGACCAAAAGGCATAACCAAGAATTCGGAGTGTCCATAACGTGTCCTGAAAGCTATCGTAGGCACATCACACTCCTTAACTTTCATTTGATAATATCCTGACCGGAGATTTATCTTGGAAAATATGGTGACATCCTTAAGTTGATCAAACAGGTCACCGATTCTCGATAAAGGATACTTATTCTTGATGGTAACTTTATTCAACTATCGATAGTCAATACACAACCTCATGGATCCGTCATTCTTCTTAACGAAAAGGACTGGAGCTCCTCAAAGTGAGGAACTCGACCGAATAAAGCCTTTATCAAGCAACTCTTGGATTTGAGTTTTTAACTCCTTTAGCTCAATAAATGCCATACGATAAGGTGCAATTGAGACTGGTGTTCTCCCGGGTTTCACTTAGATTCTAAAATCTACCTCTCGGTTCGGTGGTAAGCTTGGACGTTCCTCGGGAAAGACATCAAGGAACTCACATACAATATATCTATTTCAACTAAACTTTTCCCTTTGTATCCATAGTCAAAGCATATACAGATGGTTTCTTCGAACTTAGAAGGGTAACACTTTCCATATCAAGTCCTCGAAGATAGAACTTCTTTTTGGAACAATCTACCCAAGCTTAATGCTCGCTAAGCCAATCAAGTCATAGAATTGCATCAAATTCATGGATCGATAAGGTCATCAAGTTAGCCGGAAAAGGAATCTCTTGAATCATCAAAGGATAATTATTGCATACCAAGCTAATGGTAACACTATCACCAAGGGGTTTGGTACGGATATTCTCGATGCAAAAAGGTTCACATGTCCTTCTATGGTTATTTTTCATCACAGTACTAACGAAAGAATGTGCTGAGCCAGGATCAACCAAAACATAGATAGGATGAGAATATAACTCAATGATGTCTGCTATGACATCAGGGTCATCCTCATCCTCACGGCTCCTCACATGGTACACCTGAGTAGAGGCCTTTGATTCTTGTTTATTTGGTACCTTAGATGGACCACTCCACCTTCAGGGACTCTATACGAACCTTGTTTTTGTCTTCTATCCTTCTCGTTTGATTTCGGAGGCCAGAATCATCATATTGTCTTTTACTAAAACCTCCGAACCTCTGAGCCTTCTATGCTGACTCAGCATCTTTTACTCTATTGACTAGCTCCTAGAAATCGATGATGCCCAAGGCAGTGAACATAGGTCAAAGTTCGTTACATAAACCATCAATGGACATCTTGCACTTCTCCTATTTCTTAATGTATTTGGCCCCATACTTGCAGTATTTGCAGAAATCATGGATATACTACTCGATAGGTCTTCCACTTTGCTTAAGGTGGTGAAAGACACTTCTCCTTTCAGCCATGTAATACTCACTGATGTATTTCTTACGGAATTCCTTCAAAAAGAACTCTCAAGTAATAGATTACTCCGATACCGTGAGTACCTACAACTGTAGGGCCTCATCAGCTAACAAAGCAATGGCACACTCCAACTTGTGCTCATCGCTATACTGAAATTGCTTAGTCAGAATTATCATCGTATTTTCCAACCAATACTTAGTAATCTCGGGATCCTCATCGTCCAGTCTGGTAAAGTAATAGGCCCGATACTAAGATACTTTATCAATAGGGGCTTAGGATGGTGCAAAAACTATAGAGGTTTGAGCCATCTGCTCCATTTTCAATGAAGTCATAAACATATTGAACATTCTGGCCATATTCTTATAGCATTCGGCTGGTGTACCCTGCATCCCTGTCTCAAGTACAGGTGGATTCAGATTAGATTGAGGATCTCTTTCCCTTCTATCCTCGTTGTTGGTTGAGGAGTCCACCTTATTCTCATAAAAATGACCCTCTTGTGAACTAAACATATATAAAAGAAGAGATTGGATCAATGACAAGTCACAATGTACCATATATACTCCTAGGTGGCAAAACATGAACAACGCAATAATGATCAATGCAATATCAATAGTATCAATGGAATTCTTATTTCTTAGTAGTCTAGTCTTAGAATCGATTAAACTCTGGCTCTGATACCACAAATGTAATACCCCTTTCCCAACCTAGTAGAGAGTAGGGTCGGAGAATGCTACGGTCGAAGGTTTCAGTATTCTAGTGACGTTTTCGGTAATTTAATTCGATTTACTTATCATTATTAATGTTAAGAATCTCCTCTATTTACTAAGAGAAACGTAATTACCTATGATGATGAACTGTGATAGCTGAGAGATAACTAAATACCTATGGCGATAATGCTTCTACGAGCAATGTAATTACCTACAGAGGTAATCTGGGGTCACTAACGGAACAGTAATTACCTATAGATGTAATTAGAGGTTCTAACATAAAGGTAATTACCTATGGAGGTAATCAGGTTTGATCAACAGAGTGTATCGAAACACTTAGGAGCTGTTTCGGAACACCTGATCTGTAATATCATATTTTAGGCCTTGTATTTATTCGACCTGACTTAGTAGATGAATTCTCAAATCTTATAAAAATTTACTAGCAACTTTCAATGAGTATAACTATTAGCATGTCAAATTTTAGAGCAATCTAAATCCATTTACTAGGATTTTGAATTTTAGTTCACATTAAGCATGGTTAATTATCTTTACTATTTTCCTTAGGGCCATTTTTCAAGATACAAATCTAGACATATTTTATGCATAATTATCATATTAAAATATATGCTTAAGACTTAACAAAACATATTGTCACCATTCTAGGAGTATTTAAAAATAAGATTACCTACTCTTAACTTTTGTAACTTGCCAAACCTCGTCAAAAAGGGATCCAAATCTCCTCTTCAAATCTTAACCTGAAAATGCAAGGAAAATAAAGAAATTAGGCGTACTTTGCCTAGTGAAGTAGTCAATGACAACATCAATGTATAAAGTGCACATATATAACATGCTCTTATGTCATAGGTTCAACTTAGGCCAATGTTCAATGATTCTTGATAATATCAAAATGTTCAATGTCAATGCATTAATGATTCATATGCCAAAACAATGAAATCAATAAGTCATTATAAACCTTTGGATCGATCAAGATAGTGGATATTCTAATCGGATAAGTAGTAATTTTAGAAAAAGGTTTAGAAATATTAAATTGATATTTTAAAATTAAAGGAATGTTATTTGAACTTCAATTTGATTTATAATTAAGTTTAATTATGTACTAGTGACCAAATTGTAATTTTGGAAAAAGATTTGGTGGTTTAATTGGTGATTTTCGAAAATGGGCATTTTTAGTGACTAAATTGGAAAGCAAGCTATACTTAGAATCCTTAGAGGTCCATAAGCCCAATTTATTTTTAATTAATGATTTATCTACCAAAATTGTTTTTAAATAGTTTTTAAAAGATGAAAATTTTATTTTCTCTCATAACCACTTATTTTTCTCATCTTTTCTCTCATGATTTTCTCTCCATCTTCTTCTTCAAATTTCTTCAATTACATGCTGATTTCTTCATCATTTTCAACAAGATTTATTTCATTTTATTCATCTTTTCATTCTCTCCAAAGCCTGTTCATCAATTTTGCAAAATCAACATCCATTTTCAAGAACTCAAGGAGAGGATTTCTCATCTTCTTGGAGGAGTAAATCTCAAAGGTAACTTGCTGAATTTTAATCTTTTTTCTAAGGTTCTTTATTGAAATTCCCAAGTATTAGCTTGCTAATCATTAAGTGAAACTTGATTTCATGTTTTTAATTCTAGATCTAATGATTTTATGAGGATTTTTATGAAATCTTTTTAGATCTCAATTAATGTTTTAATTAGGTTGATTTAATTATTTTATTATGTCAATTAAATGATTAAATGAGTCTTGAATTGATGGCATATTAATTTAATCCCGAAATAATGTAATTAGTGTTGTTTTAAGGTGATTTTCGGTTGTTTTAGGGGTTGTTTTAGGTATTTTAATGTTGCTGGAGGTATAAGGATGGTTTGGATGTGTTTTTGGATCATAATTGAAGTGGATTAGATGTTAGAATAATTAGGTTTTGGGCAAATATTGTTCGGATGCGTTTCAGCATAGTTTTCGGTCTTTTCAGCTAAGTTTTCGATAGTTTTGTGGAGGTTTGATGTGGCTATTGGTTTGAGCATGTTATGATGTGAATATGCTATGTTTTAATGATGTAGAGTTAGTGCAAGAAGGTGCTTAAGTGGCTGGTGCATAGGCGTTACCATCGGAGCATCGGCGAGGGCTCATTTCGCTTGTCGGTGAGTGTTTTCAGACTTAAAGCAAATCACATTGGTTCGGTTTTGTTTGGGGGCTATGGAATAGTGTGAAAACATTCCATAGTTCAAGAGTAAGTAAAGTAAATGATTTTGATGCATTATTATGAGTTTCGGCTATTTCCGATAATGGCATTATGTTGATGATTCAAAGAGATTTTTAGAAATGCATAAGTATGATTTTGAAATGATGCATGCATGTGTTACTTGCTGGAAATGCATGGTTTATAAAGGCATCCATGGTTATGGACATGAGAAAATGAATTGGAATAATATATGGTTATTTGCCTTACAATTAATGGTGTCATTGGGTATGACTTTCGGTTCACTTGTTGAACACATTATGGATGCATTATGAGCTGAAAATGAATCAGAATATAATGTGATTATTTGCCTTACAAATAATGGTGCCATTGGACATAACATTTGGTTCATTTATTGAACACATTATGGATGCATTATGAGCAACAAATTATCATGCATATTGGAATATGATATTGGCTTAGTGACACTAACTTTAGACTCGAATACGAATGACATGTCATTAGGATTGTCTTTGAGTGCACTATAAATATTATTGAAAATAAAGAATATTGCCTACACATAACAAGGGTGACTTTGTGTCTAATCGTGCATGGTAGAGTCGTCTACACATAACAATGGTGACTATGTGTCCAACCGTGCGTGGTAGAGCTAATAATGGTGACTTCGTGTCATGTCAATGGTGACTTCGTGTCATGTGAATGGTGAATTTGTGTCATGACGAGATTAATAGTCTCTAACAATGGATCCATATATTCGGTAAACTTAAGGTCCATGATGCGTTTAATAAAAGCACAATTAAGTGCAAGTGTACACGTCAAGTAATATAATGATAAGTATTTATCGAATATCATTCTCCACAGGGACTGGTGTACTTAATATGCCTCCTTCTGTTTCCTTACTCCTGAAGTTAGTAAAATAAAAATACAAGTAAAAAGATTTGTTGAATAACTAAATAACAAAAGCTTAAATAAAAGGTTGAGAACGAATAGAGAGAATGAGTAGGATCCAGTCGTGTCATATAGTAGATTCGATTGATCTTTCCTTGTTCAATACAATGGCTCAACACTGTCTCGGCAGCACTGTAGATACTGCCTCGGCAGCATTAGTGTTCTCTACCGCAGCAATCTCTTGCTCTTGGGCAGATTTATCAAAGTTCGGCAAAGTGTCCTTAAATGATTCCGCTTATCTCTAAGTCGAAATACTGTTGATGACCAGTCCTTGATGATACCTCTCGGTGTTAATCAATTATAACCACCAACTAATTTCACACTTCTTTTAGCCGTTGAAACTCTTAACCTATCTCTAGGTCGAGTTAGTGTCTACAACACCGCACTTATCCCTTTTGTAAATCTAAATCTCTCGATATTAGATAAATAAATTACTTATAAACTTCTCTCTCGAGTTTGGATGCAAGAACAAAGAATGACAATAAGATAAGCAAACTTTGATATTTTTATTGTATTGAAACAAAGAAACAAAATACAATCTTCTCGCACTAATATTCTACAACCTTCAGCTAACCCTAAGAAAGCTTAGAACATATTGTAAAAGAATAACACAATTCTTAGGGTAAAGCTTTCTCTCTAATTCGGCTCCCTTATACATTGGACGGCTCATGTATTTATAGTCTTGACCTAGGTAACTTTTCCTAAATAGAATATAACTTGGAGTAGGGAACAAGTAATAAAAATATAATATTTTCAAGTTTAATTTTATCTAGAAGACTATTCCCGCGTGGCCTTTGACTTGGTTTTTTCACGTGCTAATCTGCTCCAATCCAAATGCTTTAAGTCCAAAAATTCTCATCTTATTTTTCTCTTTCAATCGCCCAGCATCAGTACTGGAGCTTCTACTGTCGCGACATTGCTTCTGCCTTTGGCACTGCTGATTCCTCAGTAATGGTTCTACCTTCGGCACTGCTACTGTCTCGGCAGGTATTTTCTGCAACTACACACAAACATGCCATAAAGCCCTCTTTTCTCAAAAATATCATCTTTATATGCTGTGGCAGCAAAATGTCAGTTATTTAACAATAAGTATATGTATCAGTTCGAATTAGTGGGTAATGAGTACATATTATTTAGGAAAAGAACAGTAAATAATAGCCTTTTTAGGCACTCATCAGTTCACAATAAGTGATCACTAGAAGCCAATATGCATACATGGATTAAAAGAGAACATTGTGCATCATACATAAAATGTATTGATAATGTTGAACATACTCAAGAAAAAAAGTTTGGTTTTATGAATATGGACATGAAATGTTAAGCATGCATGATTTAGCATTGCATTGCAACTATGATTTAAATATGGTTTTAAAATTGTTGCATAGATGATCTTGCTAGAGCTTCCTCACTAAGCATGTTGCGCTTAAGCTCTCTTTTCATCTTTGCAGAAAATTAAAGATATTTGGAGCTTCATTTGGAGCAAGAGGATCAAGGGAAAAGACTACAAAATTTTGGTATGATTTGGCAAATAAGTTGGGGCTTGGCAATGTGTAAATCGAAACTCATATGAGAGTGTGTTTGGTTAATTTGAAGCTTGTAATAAGACATTGTAATGCTTGACTATTGGTTGATGAACTATGAGGCTACTTTTGATTGCTTAAAGCATGCCTATACACGATTGTTGTTTGCCTTAAGCCTTAACATGAAAAGCATGCACACTTGCACAAGCATGAACATCCTTGTTTCTAACCATATTTTAGGAAGCATGCCTATAGGTTATTTGAGGTTCTTGATGTTAATGTTGGTGTGGTTTATGTTGTTTTTATGCTTAGGAATTCTGCATGTAGTTGTGGGTGATTAATGGTTGTGTTTGAGTGGAAGAAACCCCTTTAAAATGTTCGAAATAGTATTTTTGGACAGGGGGTTTCGAAACACCCTGTGGTGGTATCGATACCTCAAGGCTTAAAAAGAGGCAACATCGAATGGTGATTCGGTGCAATTATGCCACTAGACATATCTGTTTAGATATCACCCAAGGTGGTATCGATACTATTAACTTTCGAAAGGCTTAATTTGATTATTTAACGTAAAGGTATCGATACCAAGAATAAAGGTATCGATACCCTAGACCAAATAGTATAATTTTAGTGTTGTGAATGCACGTTAGACCGGATATTTTCTCATAATCGAATATAGATGTTATGTATACCATGTTGAGTTTTTATGACACCGTAAGGCAAGATATTAACTTAATTTCACCTCAATTAAACAAGGATAGATGTAGAACCAAGATTTTTACCTATTTTACCTTTAGGTCCCTAATCAATAAAATGTGAAATTAGTGATGCTATGATGCTCTTATTGATTTGAAATTTGTTGTGAGTATGCTATGTATATTTAATTGAATTATGGTAGATTAAATTTCCGGTTGATGTTTGTAATCAAAATATTTACATTTTGGTCCTTAGTTATATACGCGTTAATTGAATGATAAATTGTGGTCCGATTACCTTCATTTTCATTTTGCTTGAACCCGTGTCACATAGGAATATAAATGTGCATCTAGTTTAAAATAAATAAAAATAAAAAAATATATATAACGGTTTTCAGGGTTATTTATCGAATCGGACCCTCGCAGGTTTGGTTCAATATTCCCCGTGTAACCCATTAGTGCTGGTTCCATCTAGGTCGGGCTAAGGGGGTTACAACTTCTAAGGTTCTTGAAAGATAACTTCTTTTCTCTTAGCTTGACTAGGACTTGATGATGAATCCTTGTGGTAGACTGAAAGAAAAGAAGTTTCTTATTCGTATAGTATACCAGAAGTATTCATTTAAGCTTATATGTTTAAGCTCTAGGTAACCTATACAGATAACCGAATACTTGAACTGTTTACCGATATAGGTAACTGGATACTTGAACTGTTTACCTATACCGGTAATTGAATACTTGAACTGTTTACCTATATTGGTAATTACGCGTAACACCCGAACTGAATATTTGAATTGTTTACCAATATAGGTTATTACATGTAACGGTCCTCTATGATTTTAACTAGACAAAACCATGAAAATTGCTACTAACAATTCTAACCATGAAAGAGGCATTTTTGAGCTTACATAAGCTTATAATCAATAATAGTTTCATGGTATGACCTTGAAACCTATGGGTCTTAACATCAATTTTTCAAGTATTCTTCTTGAAATTGAACATAAACTAACCATGGAATTCAACAATAGGAAGAGGGGTTTTACTCACCAACTCCTTAGCTTTATTGGTGCCTTGAAACCAATCAAATAACCATGATGGGATTGAGTTGTTTGGTGAGCTCAAGGTAGAAGATGGCAATGGAGGTGCTTTCTTAGGTTTTGCAATAAAAGTGAAGGAGACAATATTGATCTACGTCTTTCTCTCGGTTAGCTTGAGTGTTATCCAACAAGCTTTCATCTTTCATATATGCTTCCAACAATGCCCTATAGAAACAAATGATGGGGTGCCTCCACTTCAATCAATGAGAAGCTTTCCTTCTGGTGTGTCCTGTATAGTGCCAATATAGAGTATGCGAAAACACATATATGTGCAAGTATATACAGTCGTACAAGTAATAAAGGGTGAATGAGTATCGTTCCCACGAGGATCGAGGTAAAGTATGCAGTCAAATTTGCCAAGGCAAAAAGGTGTCACTAAATATAAAGAAAATAAAGATAAAAATATAAACAAGAGAATATGGATATCTACGGTGAAGGTGTAAGGTGGAAATGCTATGGCAATTCTAGAGTGCAAGCAACTAAGATATGCCAAGGCAAAATGGAATGGATGGTGGTGGCACGATAAATGTATGAATGTGGTGTGTGAAGGGTGAGGTAATGTGATTGAAAGTGAACAACAAAAATAGAGAAAACATAGGAACACTTTGTAAATGCCAAGGCAAAAGCAAGATAAGAGAACACAGTTGAGCAATACATCGTAATGATCCTCAATTGATGAACCTTGCTGGGAATGACTGATGGTGGCTTCTATGCTTTTCTACCCCTTACCCCTACCTAACATATAGCTTCTATGGTATATACTTACTCGACAGATGTTTCTAAGGTATTCCCGCTCTCTCGAGTCATAGGAACCTAACAAACTAAAATGCCATGGTAATTTCACTTGTCACACGAATGAAACCTTAGCCTATCGATAAAGTACCCTCATTTTAGTCGTTGAAGCCTTCACCTACACCTCTATCGAGTGCTCTAGGATCCAACTAGGCCCTATTTGCACTAGAACCCACTTTTTGCTCTCCTTGTGCCTCAAAATCTGCTCCAAAGGTCCTCCCTTTCTTGAATAAAGGTTGCTCTTGTATAAGTGGGTGAAAAAAACCTAAAAGATAGGTAAAAATTCTTTTTTGCCCTTTTTTTTCGTGGCATTTCTACAGGACTGACAGAGGTGACAGTGGTCCTCTACTGAGGTGGCTCGCATACAGGCCATATTTTCTATGGTCCTCTACAAAGGTGGCTATATTCAGGCTATAGTGGTCCCGACCGGCTGAGGTGGCTGTAGCCAGGCTGTATTGGCTCCAACTGGCACTTCTCTCAAAATATCTTCTTGTCCTGTAGTGCAGCATAGGAGGTCTCCAGAATTGATATGGTATTTTCCCTTTGTTATCCTTTTGCGAATATCTAACATGTTGATAGTGGTCCCCTACTGAGGTGGCTGTAGCCAGGCTATAATGGCGCCAGTTGTCACTCTTATCGAAATATCCCCTTTTCGTTTAGCTCAGCATAGGAGTCCTCCAGATTTGCCATGGTATTTTTCCATTGCTATCCTTCTATGAATGCCATGACAAATTTTTTTGCTTTCCACTTTGCCTTACCTACACAATATTAACCAAAAGCACGACCCTTCCCATAAAATAGCACCTATTTCCACACTATAGATTCCAAAACATAAACAACCACTAAATGCAATGTTATGAACTTAAATGCAACTAAATGAACCTAAATATGCTTGAAGACAATAAATAACTTAAGTAAAAAGGCTCTAAATATAGCATTTTTACGGAGTTATCACACCCTCAAACTTAAGCTATTGCTTGTCCTCAAGCAATGGATAGCTGTTAGCAGAGAAGAAACGTAATGAAAATATTTAGGATCAAGACAAGCAAATGGTTAGAGTTTCAGCCCTCAGAAAATGTCGTGGCATAAACATATAAGACTCAAGGAAATTTCAAGAATGCTACTCTAGGACAAGATCAGATGCGAGTGTGTGTGCGTGAGTGTATCCAATCTATGCTTAGGTAAGTTAGAAAAAATTCTAAGGAATGATCATTATCCTAGCAAAGCATGTTTCTCATTTAAGCACAATTCTAACACTCCCCATATATATATAATACTTTTTTTTCTTTTCTTTCTTTTTCTTTTCTTTTTTTCATAAACAATACTTACAAACTGCTACGAGGGGAGCCAGCCTGTCACACTACCTTTTACTCATGCCATAATTGCCATTTATTTAAACGCAGTATCCAAGCAATGCCATGGCAAGTTAAAAGTGTAGTGTCACCCTATGCCTCTTTTAGTAACTCATATGCACATGGAAATTCCATGGCATAGCGGGGTATCCCTCTACAAACTTGTCCAGACATTTATTCACAACTTCATATACTAACTATTGGGTTTTCTATTAACATTTAAATTCATTTCAACATGCTTTGTTGTTCAAGTTTCCATTCTATAAAAAATTTCTAACTTTCCTAAGCATGGAGAGCATACACTCGTGTAACAATAAAATAAACACAAACAATCAAGTCCTAAAGCAGGTTTTGTCCAAATCCCAAGTCATGCATATTCAAATATTCGCCATTTATTTCTAAAAAAATCATCATCAGGCATCACAAACTTTAATCCTATATACTTATCCTGAAACTTACGCATTTGTCATGGAATTTTTCTACAACTACTACTAGCATGCAAATGAAAATGAAGTAGGGAACGATACCTCCCCCAAACTTAAGGCAGACATTGTCCCCAATGCAACTAACTAAAGCAAATTAAACTAAATGCCATGCAATCAAATGAATGCAAGGTACCTTGACTTATGCAGGTGGTGCTGATGTAGTGGCGGCAGTGGAACATTTTCAATCGGCGCTTGTACTCCTTTTGTGGCTCTTATTGCTTTTTTGGTTGTGTTGGTATTTCATGTTGAGGTTCTTCAAAAGTGGCTGAGAAAAACTAAAAATAAAATAAAGCATATAAAATAAAATAAAACAATTTATTTATAAAAAGCAGTAAACTAGAAATGCCATGAGATTTCAGTATGTAATGCATCCTGAAGGTAGGAGGTTGACTTGTCACGCATCACAGGGGCTCTAGTATAGACGCGTTGTGGATCTATGGAATAACCATGACATTCTTCCAAAAGTAGCTTATGAATATCCTGAAGATGTGAGGTAGGTTTGTCACGCATCACGGGGGCTCTAGTGTAGATACATTGTGGATCTATGGAATTATCATGACATTCTTCCGGGAGTATCTTGTGCATACAGATAGTAGGAATAACCCCCTTCAGGTCTACCATGGTCCACCGTTTTGCACGTTTATACTCCCATGGGAATTCACTAACTTCTTCTTCATCATCATGTATGAGTTCTTCATAATCATCTAGTTGTACAAAATTGTTGTGACAAAATTGATCAGCTTCCCAATACTGTTCAGAGTCTGCTTTCAAAATGCCCCGACATTCTTCAGAATCATCCACGTACTTAAGAGAGTTGTTGACATTCACGGTCACACTTTGATCTGCTAAGCACATAGTGAGCTCACCCTTCTCACAATCAATGAGAATACGACCGGTTTCTAAGAAAGGCATCACCAAGATGATGGGTGCATTAACATCAACCTCACAATCAAGTATAAAGAAGTCGACTAAAAACACGAATTTGCCCACCCATACTATGACATCTTCGATATTCCCCTCTAGTGTCACATGGGAACGATCAACTAATTGCAATATGACGGAAGTGGGTCTCGCATCCCTCATACCAAGCTTCGCAAAAATTGATTTGGGCATCAGATTCACACTCGATACAACATCACAGAGTACTTTTCCAATGAACTTGTCTCCAATAGCACACGGAATGATAAAGCTGCCTGGATCCTTTTTCTTCATCGACAATTTGTTCAAAGTAGAGCAATACTCTTTTTTCGTGACAATTTTCTCAAACTTTTCCACTTTTCGCTTCTTCGTGAGTATCTCCTTAAGAAATTTTGCGTAAGTGGGCATTTGCTCAATTGCCTCCAAGAGTGGGACATTTATGTACAAGTGATCCAATTTGTCAACAAACTTTTTGAACTGGATCTCGTCATTGTGCTTCTTCAGCCTCTGAGGAAAGGGTGGTGGGGATCTAACTTCTTCTACTGGTGGTGCAGAAACTATTTTTTCTGTGACATTTTTGCTCGCTCCATCAGTAGATTCCTTTGTCAAACCTTCCTCCTGGTCATTCTCCTCAAGAATTTGCTCAGGCATTTCTTCTTGCACAGGTTTAGGTAAGGAATAGTCAGTCTTCTTCCCCCTAAACTTATCTTGCTGATTAATCTACTTGCCACTCCTTAGTGTGATTGCGCTACATTTCTCTTTACCGTGTGGCTTAGTGACTTCAGTATCACTGGGCAGACATCTTGGCTGACGCTTTTGTAATGTCGTGGCAATTTGGCCAACCTGACTCTCTAGAATTCGCAATGAAGAACTTTGGCTTTATAGTAATGTTCCTTGGTTCTTGATGGCTGCAGTATGCTCTTGTAGAATCGTCTTTGTACTTAGAATAAATTCTTTCATAGTTGCCTCCAAAGAACTGTTGTGAGATGATGATGATGCCCCCTCGTTCGATTTATGCCATGGCATATTAGCGTGAAAATTTTGGGGCTCATTAGTATTCTACTTAGGATTGCTGGATCCTTGGTTTTCCCATGAAAAATTTTGATGCAGATGCCATCCTCGATTATATGTGTTGGAGTAGGGATTATTGTTCCTTCTGTTGAAATTGCCTCAATAGTTGACTGGCTCGAGATTTCTTGGGCACTCGCTCTCATGGTGATTGGCATGGCATATCAGACATGCTGAGTTGGCCATCTTTACTTCCGTCACTTTATTGGAACATTGCATATTCTTCAACAATATTGGTGATGGCTGAGAGTTGGGTGGATAGTGAGTCCTTAGCTTCATGCTCAAATGTCCCTTGCGCTTTCCTCTCAGGTCCATGCCTTGTGGAAGGAAATTGATATTCATTGTTGACAATTTTGTCAAGTATATTGAATGTCTCCTCGGGTGATTTGTCTAGCAAAGTTCCATTTGTCGAGGCATCTAGCATCATCCTCGTTGGTGTATTGACTCCATTGTAGAACATTACAACTTGAGTCCGAAATTGAAAACCATGATTTATACACTTCCGAAGCAATCCCTTGTATCGATCCCAACATTCGCACATAGACTCGTCGTCACCTTGCTGAAAAGAAGCAATGTCATTCCTAAGATGAGCGTTGAAATTTGGAGGATTATGCCGCAGCAAAAAGCTCTTGCATAGATCTGCCCATGACTTTATCGATCCGGATGGTACTCCACTAAACCATGCCCTGTCTCGGCCACATAGGGAATAAGAGAATAACTTGAGTTTCAACACATCCTTGTGTACTCCTTGTTGATGGAATGAGTCACAAACTTCTAAAAATGCCCGGATATGTTGCTTTGCGTCTTCATGTGGCATACCTCCAAACTGCCCAATTGAATTTAGCATAATTAACATGATAGGCTTTAATTCGAAGTGGGTAGCTTGAATTTCTGGTGCAACGATGCCAGGATTGAGATCATCCAAGATGGGATTTAAATGATCCCTAATAGTCCTCGGTCGAGGTGCAACAACATATAGATTTGCCCCAACATTTTGAACTACTGGGTTCTGCATTGGTGGGTCCATTAGTAGACCTTCTAGTCACGTACTAGGAAAAAGCCCTGAAAAGAAAAACAAGTAAAACTAAACTAAAATAAATAAATAAATAAAGTAAAACGAAAAATGCCAAGGTAAAAATGACAAACTTTACTCGCCAGATCCCCGACAATGACGCTAAAAATTTGGTGTGTCCTGTGTAGTGCCAATATAGACTATGCGAACACACATATATGTGCAAGTATACACAGTCGTACAAGTAATAAAGGGTGAGTGAGTATCGTTCCTACGAGGATCGGGGTAAAGTATGCAGTCAAATTTGCCAAGGCAAAAAGGTGTCACTAAATAAAAAGAAAATAAAGATAAAAATATAAACAAGAGAATATGGATATCTACGGTGAAGATGTAAGGTGGAAATGCTATGGCAATTCTAGAGTGCAAGCAACTAAGATATGCCAAGGCAAAATGGATTGGATGGTGGTGGCACGATAAATGTATGAATGTGGTGTGTGAAGGGTGAGGTAATGTGATTGAAAGTGAACAACGAAAACAAAGAAAACAGAGGAATACTTTGTAAATTCCAAGGCAATAGCAAGATAAGAGAACACAGTTGAGCAACACGTCATAATGATCCTCAATTGATGAGCCTTGCTGGGAATGACTGATGGTGGCTTCTATGGTTTTCTACCCCTTACCCCTACCTAACATATAGCTGCTATGGTGTATACTTACTCGACAGAGGGTTCTAAGGTATTCCCACTCTCTCGAGTCATAGGAACCTGACAAACTAAAATGTCGTGGTAATTTCACCTGTCACACGAATGACACCTTAGCCTATCGATAAAGTACCCTCCTTTTAGTCGTTCAAGCCTTCAGCTACGCCTCTCCCGAGTGCTCTAGGATCCAACTAGGCCCTATTTGCAGTCTAGAACCCATTGCTCACGTAGATCCTCCCTTAACTCCTCTCAGATGATCTAAGGATCTATAGCTACGTCTCTCTCGAGTGCTCTAGCATGTATCTAAACCATGGACACTCTCGTGCCTCTTACAAAGTTTAAATGATTATCAACAATGAGCAAAGCAAATATACAAACACTTAGCATGCAATATATTAAATAGAAATAAAAGATAATCATCCACAAAAGCATCCACCAAATAAAGCTAACACATGGTTGGTGAAAGAGTTTAAGAACAAATATTAACCCCTAATACCATCCTTAAATCATCCACATAAAACCTCTTAAAGATCTAAAACAAAGCAAAGGAAGAGGAAAGAAGACACCCTCGGTCCGCGCCACCGTCGACTTCTTCGACCACCATGGGACGCCTTAGCGTGCTAGCCCCTATCGGGTGCCTAGCACGCCACTCCCTTCAAGCTCTATCAATGGAGGAATCCTTCGGTTGGGGAAGAAAGGTGGAAACTTTCTTCATCACTTTTTGCTCTCCTTTTGCCTCAAAATTTGCTCCAAAGGTCCTCCCTTTCTTGAATAAAGGTTGCTCTTTTATAAGGGGGTGAAAAAAACCTAAAAGATAGGTAAAAATCCTTTTCTACCCTCTTTTTATCGTGGCATTTCTACAGGACTGGCAGAGATGACAGTGGTCCCCTACTTATGTTGCTCGCATATAGGTCATATTTGCTACGGTCCCCTACCGAGGTGGCTATATCCAGGCTGTAGTGGTCCCGACTGACTGAGGTGGCTGTAACCAGGTTGTATTGTCTCCAGTTGGCACTCCTCTCAAAATATATTCTTATCCTGTAGTGCAGCACAGGAGGTCTCCAGAATTGTCATGGCATTTTCCCTTTGCTATCCTTTTGCAAATATCTGACATTGTGATAGTGGTCCCCTATTGAGATGGTTGTAGCCAGGCTGTCACTCTTATCAAAATATCTCCTTGTCGTTTGCTCAGCATAGGAGTCCTTCAGATTTGCCATGGCATTTTCCCATTGCTATCCTTCTATGAATGCCATGACAAATTTCTTTTGCTTTCCATTTTGCCTTACCTACACAACATCAACCAAAAGCACGACCTTTCCCACAAAATAGCACCTATTTCCGCACTATAGATTCCAAAACATAAACAACCATCAAATGCAATATTATGATCTTAAATGCAACTAAATGAACCTAAATATGCTTGAAGACAATAAATAACTTAAGTAAAAAGGCTCTAAATATAGCATTTTTACGGAGCTATCACCTTCACCATGGTAAAAGCTAAATTTGAATATAAAATTCTATCTACTTATCTCTTTGTTTTCTTTAATTGAAAGTTGTCATAATTTGATGAAAACCCATGCCAACTTCACGTGAATCAGCCGCCCGAGGAGGTGACTAGCACCTCAAATTGGAAAAATTATGAGGTTAGTCCCTCAAATTTTCAAAGTTTACACTTTTGCTCTTGAACTTTCAACTTTCACAATTTAGTCACCAAACAAACTTTAATCCTTCCAAATCAGTCCTTAAGCCAAAATTAAACTCAATTGAAGTTCCATTACATAACAATTGAGCAAAAAATGATTCTAATATTACATTTTCGATTTTTTGGTACAAAGTTTCGACCATCGAGTCATAATTTCGACTAGACCAGGTTTTAGGGTGTTATATTTGCCCTTCCTATTCCAAGATTTTGGAAGACAGACTTAGGCATTAAGTTGATGCTCGCTCCTAAGTCATATAGGGTCTTTCCTTCATAATGGTTACCTATCGCACAAGGTATGATAAAGCATCCAGGATCCTTCAGTTTATGTGGCATGCGATTGTGTAGAATTGTCATATATCCTTTAGTTGCTGCCACTGTTTCAAACTCACCAAGCCTTTTTTTTAGACACAATGTCTTTCAAGAATTTAGCATAATTAGGCATTTGTTCAATTGCCTCAACAAAAAGTAAGTTGATGTGGACTTGCTTTAAGATGTCTAAAATTTTTTTGAATTGGTGGTCCTGTTTTTACTTTTTCAACCTTTATGGGAAAGGTGGTGGTGGTATCATCTCTTCCAGGGTCTCATTGGTTTGGAATTTAATACCTTGAACCACTGTCTCTATCATTGTCTCGGTGGCTTGCTAAGGTGTTGTCAAGGCTTCTGTTGGGGTAGTGTTCTCATGATCAGTTTGTTTGACATCCAAGTCCTCCTTTTTTGGTTCCTCTTGTATTGCTAGTGGGACTTTTTTTGTTGAACTGCTTATGACTCTTTAAGTTTTAGGCCACTTCTTGTAGTGATTGCTTTGCATTGTTCATGGCCCATTCCCTTGGTAACTTCAGTATTGTTGGGTAGTCCCCCTTGTGGTCGAGTATTCTGTCTTTGAGCAAATTGACCAACTTGGGTTTCTAGTGATTTAATCGCTGCCTCTTGGTTTTGCAGCCTCATCTTAGTTCTATTCATAAAGTCATCAGTTCTTTTCATGAAACTATTATTCTCAGCCATATATGATTCTGTTTTCATCATGAAGACCTTAAGAGAATTTTCCAATGAATTCATGGGTTGTTGCTGATACATCTGCTGTTGCGGCATTGACTGTTGAACGTGCAGCGGCGGCAGATGTTGCATTGGTTGTTGGAAACTTGGAGATTGAGTTATTAGATTAAAGGCATTATTACGATTGCTCCATGAAAAAATTGGATGCCTTTTCCAGGATGGGTTATATGTGTTGGACATCATATAATTTATATTGTAGTTTCTAACATATAAGCTAGATTCCTCATCTTGCATATATTCAGGAGAATCTATTGCCTTAACATCATCTGTGTTTTGTTGCATTTGTATGTTGATGCGTGTCAAATATGTGCAATTAGTGCAAGTGAACAGGTCACAAGTAATAAAGTGATGAGTAAATCAGATATCGTCTACACAGGGATTGGTGTACTTAATATCTCTTCTTTTGTCTTCTTTCTCCGTAAAATAAAATAAAGACACAAGTTCTTGAGTTTTGATTAGACTAAATAAAGTAATTAAAGAAAACTAAATAAGAGGAGATCAAATTGAGAAAGAGGGCAAGATCCAGTTATGTTGTATAGTGGATTTGATTGATCTGTTTCTGATCAATGCAATCGCACTACACTACCTCGGTAGTACTGCAGATTACTGTCTCGGCAGCGATAGTATTTTCTACTACGGCAATCCCTTGCTCTTGGGTAGATTTTACCAAAGTTCGGCAAAGTGTCCTTTGATGGCTCCGCTTATCCCTAAGTCGAAACACTGTTGATGATTAATCCTTGATGATACCTCTCAGCGTTGATCAATTATATCCAACAACCAATTTCATACTTCTTTTAGCTGTTGAAACTCCAAGCTATCCGTAGGCGAAATTAGTATTTTACAATCAAGTCAAATACCGCACTTACTCCTTTCGTGAGTCTAACTCTCTCCCAGTCTAGACAAATAGATTACTCACACACTTCTCTCCCGAGCTTGGATTCAAGAACAAAGAATGGAAAAGAGTAAGTAAACTTTGATATTTTATTGCATTGAAAATGATACGTGCAATAAAAGCGCAATTAAGTGCAAGTGTACACGTCATCAAGTAATAAAGTGATAAGTATATCGTGTATCGTCTCCACAGGGATTGGTGTACTTAATATGCCTTCCCTTTTACTTTGCTCCTGAAAGATAAAGTAAAAACACAGATAAGTTGGTTTATTTAACTAACTAAATAATTAAATAACAAAACATAAAATATTGAGAACGATATAGAGAAAGTGGTAGGATCCAGCTGCGTCAATTAGTGGATTCGATTGATCTTCTTCTTGTCCAATGCAATCACATAACACTACTTTGACAGTACTGCAGATACAGCCTCGGCAGCATTAGTGTTCTCTGCCGCGGCAATCTCTTGCGCTGCATCTTCCAGAATGTTCTTTATATTTTTATCTCTCATTGCGCCTACAATGTTGATGCTGCCACTCTGGATGCTGCCGCGACTTTATTCCCTGCCTCGGCCTCAACGCTGCTTCACTGTTGCTTTGGCCCTGAGTATTCCTGCATGTACAGAATATGTAATAATATCTGCATTCTCTATAAATATTAACTTTGTAAGTAGTGATAATGGAATATCCAATATTGTGCAAAGAGTCCATATTTCAGTTCGAGTTGGTGTATAATAGATGCATAAAGTACCATGAGAAGGGTAGTAAATAACTGCCTTTTAGGCACTCATCAAATACCTCCAAACTCGAACTATTGCTTGTCTTCAAGCAATACAAGACATCAAATTGTCGAACCTTACTTCCCTTTGGTCTTACTTATCCATTTATTCTCCCCACCATGGTCATGTCTATTTCTCCGTTTTAGCCACTAGTTTACCCAAGAACTTTTACTAAGAAACATGCTATAAGGCTAGGTGAGTGTGTGCGTTTGTTGGACAAGGTTGATTCAAGGCTTTCTTAGATAAACTCTAAGTTCAAGACAAATAGAATTTGGACTAAAGCTGTCTCCTTAAAACAACAAGTCTTGAGCCAATTTTGGGCACCTCAAGCTATGCGTTTTCTATTTTCTTCTTTTTTTTTCTTTTTAACACCTATTTAGCATACTAGAGCCAATTTCGGGCACCTCTAGCATGAAGGAGAGCAAAACTAGAGCCAGTGGTAGGCACCTCTAGTTAATTTTCTAAAAGGTTCTAAGTCTTTATCACTTAAGTTTATTAAAAGAACTCCTAAATCAAGCAAGTCCAAAAAGTGTTTATTTGTTTTCTAACCCTAAAGCAAGCTTCTAAGTTTTATTCCATGAGTATCCTATGGTTATCCCTTCAAAACATAACTTGGTCATGATAAGGAGAAAGATTTCTATAGCCTTAAAGGAGTAAACTAAAGCAAAGCTGATGTAGAGCAGTGCAAGATTAAAACAGTAATTCAAGAAAAGAGAATATTACAAAAAAATTTTAGAAGAAATTTACTCCCTTTATGGTAATGTCGCGGTAGTACGTAGCCTCGACAGTGTTTCTGCATCTACAATACCCCCAAACTCAAACCGAGTATTATCCTCAATGCTCAAAATATAAGGAAAACAAAATAAAACAAGGATAGTAAAGCATAAGGGATTAAAGAGATTCTGATTTTGATTCAGAAGAGCTATTGAAAATAGTTGCTCTCCTAGGTTTTCCTGCCGATGTTTTCTGTCTGGATCCTTGTCCTGGTGATTTCTGTCTTTTTGCATGCCGGAGTGGCTGTACTCTGGTGGGTGTTTGTTTTTGCAGTGGGGTAGTAACTTCATCTCCTTCTTCTTCTTCGTCTGTATGCATCATCTCTGTTTCTCCTCCTACCTTGGCAGTTGGTATTCTTTCTTGGGCATGCGATGAGCTCTCATGGACATACTCATCAATCTATCTAGAGAGACTATCTCTAGAGAAACTGCCTATGGGGATAGGACTCTGTGTTGGAGAGTTGAAGACAGCTCTCCTTTTTGATGGTCGTCTACTGCTTGATGACGCTGCGGCCATGCTTACAGGGCTGGATGCACCGACAACGTGAAATTGTTGTTTTGGCCTGGTGGTAAAGAATGGTCTAGGACCTGGGGCAGGGGTTGTCTCTGTGTAAGATGCGGTAGTGACTTAAATGTTAGGGCGAAGTTCTGGAAACTGCATCCCATGGGTGGGAAAATTCTGTATCAGCATGTTAGCAAGAGTGTTGTTGAAATCTCTCTGATATTTTATGTATCGTTGCTGACGAAGGTATATGTCTGACATCCTTTGCAAAATCTCCTGATATAGATATACTGTGGCAGTGGCTTGGGCACTGCCAGATGCTTCCGCCGTATACTGCCCTCTGACAGTAAAGTCGGTAGTGAAGTGTTGAGGTGTTTCCTGTACTGGGTCTGCTTGGGTGATCTGCATCACTCTGTGGTAGAATTCTCTTATCCAGTCTTACCTTTGTGTTGTGTATTCATTTGTTTCTTCTATAGGGACACCTGCAGCAATGCATAGGGCAGAGATTAAACTAAGGAAATATAATGGACCTTGTTCTTTCTTACCACAATCATAAATTTCTTGAAGAATGATCTCTCCGACATTTATGGTCCTCTTGTTGATGATTGATTGAATGAGCAACAATCTTCTTTTATCAATTGTGCTGTTGTGGGAGGTGGGCATGAGACGTCGCTTGACAAATGTGCACCAAAGCTTGGCTTCGGGTTTAAGGCTGAGCCTTGTTACACAATCCCTATGGGCACCGGTTTCCCATGGAGTGTTGTCGTAGCAAAGTTCATCCTTGATGGCCTTATAATCCTCGTTATTTGCTGCAAACTCACCATGTTCATCGCATTCATCGCGTATGGGGATAAGGCTGTAGTAATCGTTGATTGCCTCGGCATCAAGCTTTACTGGCTTGCCCCGGTAGTAGAAGAACAGCGTGTCCTTGCTCGGACAATGCGCATATAATTCTCTTACAATTGTGGCATTTTCTATGGGAGGTTGGAGGCAAAATTTTTCCCAATCGTGACCTTCGGTCTTGTCGAACAAGAATTGGTCGATGCCATAGTTCTCTTCGATGGTGTGCTGGAATCCTTGCTCCTCCCATAAGTGTCGTGTAACGAAAGACCTTTGGAATCGTTCAGCTATGATGGTATTGGCAAAGCGTTTGTATGCTGTCATGGAGGATTTGAATGTTGATGAGATGTTCTTGAAAATAAGTTGTAAAGTACAAGAATGCAGGTAAGAATGCAGAGAGTATTGTGAGGAAGATTTGACAAGATTAACAAAGAATGCAAAGTGAATAGTTTAAACAAGGAAACTGCTTATATAGGCCTTGGCAGTGTGACCGTTTAAACCACTTGCCGTTTTGTAACCGTTTGGAATTTTCTGCCCATTGGCATTTAACTGCCTCAGCAGCATACTCGGCTGATAGCCGTTACACTGTTTCTACCCGTTAGGAATTTTGCGGCTCTGACATAGTGCACTGCCGTGACAGCAGACTTCTTGCTGTGAACTACTTTTCTGTTATTCCTGTTGTATTGTCCTAACCTAAAAAAAATAAACATCAAGAAATATTCAAATACTGAGAAGATAATTATTCCTAAATACCATAATTAAGAGAATTCATGAAAATATCAAATAAAATAGAAGAGAAAATTAAAATAAGAATATAAAGAAAACTTTTGGAGGATCGTTTCCGATATTTCTTATAGTCCATCTACACCCTCCATCGAGTTACAATTCTACCCAAAAAGGTTTGGACCATAAATACGAATAGGCCCCTTTGTATTATCTTGGTGGATGTGTCTTTCTTTCGTGTTCTCTTATAATTCATGCATGTCCTCCATCTTGATATTGTTTCTGAAGGAAAAAATAAATTGTTAGAAAAAATTATATCAACATCCAACCACTTAATTACCTTATTGCCATTAACTTCCATCATAGTTAGATATAGCCTTCGTTGTCGTGGCCATTGTTGTGATAGCCAATTGCCGTGGCAATCTTTTGCCAAAATTCGTTGTAAGTCAAGTGAAGAATCATCTTTCTTGAAGTCTTCAAGAATCAACCCACATTGTTTTTTATGCTTCTCGGTAATCTCCATCAATAGAGATTCTGGCTTGCAACTAACATTAGATGGAATTACCACAGAAATATCATCTTCCAAACAATCATATATTATTTATGATGGCTTCAAATCTTGTAACGTTGACTCCTCGAAATATACCTACAATGGAAGAGATGAGTTTTTAAAGAATTCAAAAGGTTCATTCAGTACCATCTCGTTTTCCATTATCACAGTATTGCCATCTTATTGATCGAACATGTCTTTGTGTAACTGCCCCGACATCTGTGAGTGTGAGTAATCCTCACCTTCCTTTTTCAGCATCATTGTTGTCGTAATAACCTGGGAATTAAACTCCTCAAAATTTTCTAGAGCATTACTCTCATCGGCCTCGTTGAATGGTATCGTGACGTTTCCCTGTTTAGGCTTCTCTACTACCGTGGCATGACTCTCGGTAGACTCATCTATTGTTTGATAGTCTTTCTCATCAACATGTTCTGGACTCAGAGGTTCCGAAATTTCCTCTTTATCCTCTAGTGTTGGGATTTCAGTATCCCCAAGGATTGATTTTTGGGTTATGTTATCCCTGGCATACAATTGATTTTCCGAATCCCTTAAAGGAGCATCCAATCTAGCTATATGTGCATTCAGGAACCTTGATTGCTCTGTCATGAATTCATCAATTCTAGCCATTAATGCTTTCCATGTTTCCTCCAATGAATTTGGATACTCTTTAGAAAAATTATATTGCCATGGCATATCTGTAACACCAACAAAATTGTCATGATACAAAAAATTTTGAGCGTTTTGATCATATCATGAAGGATTTTGTTGTTGGTTCCATCTATGGTCTTCTCTGTGGCCATATGTTTCAGTATTGTATGGGAAATTGTTAACCAAATCATCATCTCCACAATTAAAACAAAAATTTGCCCTGGCATAAACTTGTTGGGTTGCTCTTGGTTGGCATAGATAATCATCATTTAACCTAGGAAATTCTTGATTGGCTCGATTTATATCTTCTAACATCATCTCCCGAATAGATTTCTTTCTTTCTTCTTGCATCTTGAGCCTTCAACTTGAAACACACCTATAATTTTTATTTTTATTTTTTATATTTTTTTAAGAAAAAAAATATGTTAGTAAAAATAATAAAACAAAAACAAGAAAATTAAAGATGACAAAACTTAGTTGTCAATCCCCGGCAACGACGCCAAAAATTTGATGCGTGCAATGTAACATCCCGATTTTGGGGTTAGTAGTTTGGGCTTTAGTTAGGAGAATTCGATTCGGGTCGAATCGGGTTCTCCGGTTCGTATTTCGGGGAAATACAAAATGAAAATATTTTTAATTAGAAAAGTAATAATTTTGGAATGTGGTTTAAAATATTAAAAATATGTTTCAAAAATTAAAAGAAAGTAATTTGGACTTTATATTAATTTTTAATTATGCTTAATTATGCATAAGTGATCAATTTGTAATTTTTGGAAAATTTGAGGACTTAATTTGTGATTTTCGAAAATTTGTGATTTTAGTGACTAAATTGAAAAGCAAGATAAACTTAGAATCCTTAGAGGTCCATAAACCCATTTTAATTTTTAATAATGATTTATTCACCAAAATGCTTTTTAATTACTTTAATTAAAGATGATAAATCATTTTCTCTCAAAAACTACTTTTTCTCTCATCTTTTTCTCTCATTTTCTCTCTATTTTCCTTCATCTTTTCTCTTCAATTCCTTGCTGATTTTTGCATCTTTTTCCATAAAGATTACATCATTTTAATCATCTTTCCATCCTTTACAAAACCTAACCATCAATTTTATCAAATCAACACCAAATTGCAAGGAATCAAGAAGAGGAAATTGCATCTTTTTCGTGAATAGATCTTAAAGGTAATTTTCTGGATTTTTAATTCTTTTCTAAGGTTCTTTATTGAAATTCCGAAGTATTAGCTTGCTAATCTTTGAATAAAAACTTAATTCTATGTTTTCAATGTTAGATCTAGTGATTTTGTGAATGTTTTTGTGAAATCTTTTTGGATCTCATTAAATTATGGAGTTAGATGGATTCAATTATATTTTTATGTTAATTAAATGATTAATTGAGTCTTCATTTGATAGCACATTAATTTAATCCGGAATAATGCAATCGGTGTTGTTATAAGGTGTTTTTCGGTTGTTTTAGGGGCTATTTTAGGTGCTTAAATGTTGTTGGAGATATAAGGATGGTTTGGATGTGTTTTTGGTTCATAATTGAAGTGGATTAGATGTTAGATTCATTAGGTTTTGGGCTGATGTTGTTTGGATGCGTTTCGGCTTAGTTTACGGTCTTTTCGGCTAAGTTTTCTGTAGTTTTATGGTGATCGGATATGACTGCTGGTTTGAGAATGTTATGATGTGAGAATGCTCTATTTTTAATTTTGTAGAAGAGGTACAAGAAGGTGCTTGAGTTCTGGTGCATTAGCGTGATCATCAGATATCGACGAAAGCTCGTTTCGCTTGTCGGTGAGTGTTTTTCGGACTTAAAGCGAATCGCGTTTGGTACGGTTCTGTTTTGGGGACTATGGAAGAGTGTGAAAACCTTCCATAGTTCAAGAGTAAGTAAATTAAATGTTTTTGGTGAATCAATATGAGTTTCGTCTACATTCGACAAAGGCATTATGTTGGTAATTCAATGAGATTTATGAAAATGCATGAGCATGATTTGAATTGGTGCATACATGAGAAATACTTACTGAAATGCATAGCTTATTTAGCATCCATGATTATGGAAAATTATGAGAAATGATTTGAAATATAATATGCTTAATTGCCTTGTATATGATGGTTCCTTTGGGCATGGCTTTTGGTTCATTTGTTGAACATATTATGCATGCTTTATGAGCAACAAGTTATATGATTTGGAATACAATATGGTTAATTGCCTTATATATAATGGTGCCTTTGGTCATGGCTTTTGGTTCATTTGTTGAACATATTATGCATGCATTATGAGCAGCAAGTTATCATGCACATTTGATTATGATATTGGCTTAGTGACACTAACTTTAGATTCGAATATGAATGACATGTCATTAGGATTGTCTTAAGTGCACTATAAACAAAATTGGGAATACAGAAAATTGCCTACACATAACAAGGGTGACTTTGTGTCCAACCGTGCGTGGTAGAGCCACCTACACATAACAAGGGTGACTATGTATCCGATCGTGCGTGGCAGTGCTATAATGGTGACTTCGTGTCATGTCAACGGCGACTTCATGTCATGTCAATGGTGACTTGGTGTCATGTCAATGGTGACTTCGTGTCATGACGAGACAATGGTCTCTAACAATGGATCCATATATTCGGTGAGCTCAAGATTCACATTAAGTGGTCACTAGAAAGCCAATATACATACATGAATTTGAGAAGAACATTGTGCTTCATTTATAAATTGTTTTGATAAGGTTATGTAAACTCAAGGATGCATATGGTTTGAAGAACATGAGCATGAGATGTTAGCATGCATGATTTAACAATGCATTGCAAATTATGGTTTCATCATGGTTTTAAATAGATGCATTGATGATTTTATATAGAGTCTCCTCACTAAGCATGTTTGCTTAAGCTCTCTTTTCATCCTTGCATAAAAATAAAGGCACTTGGGGCTTTGTTCGAGGCAAGGAAACCAAGGGGAAGGATCACTTTAAATTTGGTATGATTTTGGCAAATAAATTGGGCATGGCAATGTGTAACCCAACCAATGTAAGGAGTGTGTACTTAAGCTTTGGTTTATGTTGTAATAAGACCATTATTGCTTGATTGTTAATTGTTGGACTATGGAATTGTTTGGATTGTTGTAGCATGTATTTGCATGATTCTTATGTTTTTAATCATCTTTTAGGAAGCATGCATATAGTTTGAATGATGTCCATAACGTTGTTAATCGTATGTTATAAGTTGTTAATTATGCCTAGGAATTATGCATATGGTTGTAAGTGACTAATGGTTGGGTGCCGTATTGTTAGTGTTCACTTAGTGTAACGGAACTTTAGGTTCCAGACCCAAAGTTTCGAAACCTCTGGGAAGGTTCTAAAACCATTGTCAAATAGCTTCGAAACCTTCAGGAAGTTTCGGAACCTTGCGGGCAGTTTCAATTCTGGGAAGCTACTGGACGCGAAAAGTTTCAAAACTTTCCAGGAAAGTTTCGAAACCTTTGGGAAGGTTTCGAAACCTTTGATCACCAAGAATTGGAAGTTACTGGAAATTATATTTTAGTCCTGGATATCTTCCTTTGTTTGATTAGGGTACTTACCGATGTTATTTTGAGCTGAAATTTTGCAGGCATGCATAAAGTTGATTTAATTTCAAGATGGTTAACCTAATTTGGATGAATTCCTTGTATTTTGGAAGATTTACACTTTGGTCCCTATATTAGAGAAACATACAATTGATGATGTCAGAATGATCCGTTTGAGTTGAAATTTGCTGTGAAGAACACTTGAGTGTTTAATTGAACTTTGATGAAAAGAATTTATGTTTTATTAAAAGGATTTAAAAGTTTTACGTTTTAGTCCTTAATTTACTTAAGTGTTTAATCGGACGGTTGTTTTTAATTAATTTATTTTCGTTAATGCTTTGTATGAGACCTTGACATGTAGGAATAAGATTATGCGTCTAGAAGAAAAAAAATATAACGGTTTTAGGGTTGTTTATCGAATCGGACCTTCGCGGGTTTGGTTTGATATTCCCCGTGTAACCCGTTAGTATCGGTTCTGTCTAGGCCGGGCTAAGGGGGTTACATGCAATAAAAGCGTAATTAAGTGCAAGTGTACACGTCTTCAAGTAATAAAATGATAAGTATATCGTGTATCGTCTCCACAGGGATTGGTGTACTTAATATGTTTTCCCTTGTTCCCTTGCTCCTGAAAGATAAAGTAAGAACACAGATAAGTGGGTTTGTTTAACTAACTAAATAATTAAATAATAAAACAAAATATTAAGAACGATATAGAGAAAGTGGATAGGATCCAACTACGTCAATTAGGAGATTCGATTGATCTACTTCCTATCCAATGCAATCATACAATACTGCTTTGACAGTACTGCAGATACAACCTTGACAGCATTAGTGTTCTCTGCCGCAGCAATCTCTTGCTCTTGGGCAGATGCATCAAAGTTCAGCAAGTATCCGTAGTTGACTCCCCATATCTCTAAGTCAGAGCGTTGTTGATGACTGGTCCTTGACGATACCTCTCGGCGTAAATCAACAATAATCACCAACCAATCCAACACTTCTTTTAGCTGCTGAAACTCTTAACCTATCTCTAGGCCGAGTTATTGTCTACAACATCGTACTTATCCCTTTCGTGAATCTATGTAACCCCCTTAGCCCGACCTGGACGAAACCGGCACTAATGGGTCACACGGGGAATACCAAACCAAACCCGCGAAGGTTCGATTCGATAAACAACCCTAAAAACCGTTATAATTTTTTTTATTTTATCTTATCTAAATGCACGATTAATTCCCTATGTGTAATTAACTCAAGTGAGACAGAGACACACGCAATTCAACCATTAAGAATAAGTCAATCGAATGTATACATAATTAGGGACCAAATACGTAAGGAACAAATACGCACTACCATATCCACAATCAATCCACCGGATAACAATCAAGCAAGCTTAACATATTCATCATTCAATACAGATTATACAAGGTATCTTATTCATTCAATTCTAATTTCTAGCATTTATGGACTCAATTGCAAAACACATATAATATTAGGCATTTCATCCATTTTAAATCATACGATATGCATTTGGGGTCAAACAAGAATCATGGTGTCACAACATCTCCTAAACTACTCATAGATTCATTGTATTCACTTACTAATCTTTAATCCTATGTTTCATGCAATTAAAACACTCAAATTGCCCGTTTAAAGCCAGGTGTTTCGAAACAGCCTTGGTGTGTTTCGGAACACATCACCTGTTTCGAAATAGGACTCATGGTGTTTCGTAACAGACCACTCCAGTAACATTTAGTACCGAACCCTGGTTCGATACAGCCACGTTCAGTAGCATAATGGTATCGATACAGCCTAAGGGTGTATCGATACCCCCTGTGTCCTGGCTCGTGTGTGACATGTTAAGCTCATTTTAACCACCCAATCATACACTTTAATAAGCCGAAACTATATGCAACATTCCTAGACATCACCAGCAACATAATCACACCTCATAACACCAGAAAATATCTCAAGAAGTCCTATAGGCATGCTTCCTAAAGATGAATAGCAACATAGTAAACATGCAAGTTCATGCTTCAACAATTCAAACATAACAAAATTTCAACAATTAATACCCAATCCATAATGGTCTTATTACATCATGAAACAAAATCTAAAACCTCTCTTCTCTCATAGATTGTGTTACACGTTGCCTTGCCCAATTTATTTTCCAAAGACATACCAAATTCAATGTGAACTTTCCCTTGGTTTCCTTGCCTCGAACGAAGCTCCAAGTGCCCTTATTTTTCTGCAAAGATGAAAAGAGAGCTTAAGCAAACATGCTTAGTGAGGTAGCTCCACAGATAATCATCAATGCATCTATTTAAAACCATGAAGGAAACATAATTTGTGTTTCATAATTAAATCATGCTTGCTAAAATTCCATGCCCAAGTTCATGAAAACATATGCATCCTTGAGTTCACATACCATATCATAACAAATAATGAATGATGCTCAAACCTATTCTCAATTTCAAGTATGTATATTGGCTTTCTATTGATCACTTAATGTGAACCTTGAGTTCACCGAATACACAGATCCATGAGACATTTGTCTCGTCATGACACGAAGTCACCATTGACATGACACTAAGTCACCATTGACATGACACTAAGTCACTATTGACATGACACTAAGTCACCATTAGCACTACCACGCACGATCGGACACATAGTCTCCCTTGTTACGTGTAGGCGGCTCTACCATGCACGATTGGACACAAAGTCACCCTTGTTACGTGTAGGCAATATTCTGTATTTTTAGTTTTGATTATAGTGCACTTAAGACAATCCTAATGACGTCATTCGTATTCGAATCAAAAGTTAGTGTTACTAAGCCAATATCATAATCAATTGTGCATGATAACTTGCTGCTCTTAATGCATGCATAAAATGTCCAACAAATGAACCAAAGCCATGCCCAAAGGCACCATCATGTATAAGGCAAATAACCATGTTATAATCCAAAACATTTCTCATAATTTTCCATATTCATGGATGCTAAATAAGCTATGCATTCAGCAAGTATCTCTCATGTATGCACCAATTCAAAACATGCTCATGCATTTCTATAAATTCCATTGCATACCAATAAAATACCTTTGTCGAAAATAGCCGAAACTCATATCGGTTCATTAAAACAAATACTTTACTTACTCTTGAACTATGGAAGGTTTTCACACTCTTCCATAGCCCCCAAAAATAGAACGTACCAAATGCGATACGCTTTTAAATCCGTAACCACTCACCAACAAGCGAAACAAGCTTTCGCCGCTTTCCGATGATCGTACCAAATGCACCAGCAATCAAGCTTCTTCTTGTACCTCTTCTACAACATTAAAAACAGAGCATTCTCACATCATAACATGCTTAAACCAACAGCCATATCCGATCACCATTAAACTACCAAAAACTTAGCCGAAAAGACCGAAAACTAAGCCGAAACGCATTCGAACAACATCAGCCCAAAACCTAACGAATCTAACATCTAAACCATCTCAATTATGATCCAAAACACATCCAAACCATCCTTATACCTCCAACAACATTTAAGCATCTAATACAGCCCATAAAACAACCGAAAAGCACCTTAAAACTACACCGATTGTATTATTCCGGGATTAAATTAATGTGATATCAAATCAAGACTCAATTAATCATTAAATCATCATATAAACATGATTGAAACCATATAATTTCCATCATTAAACAAGATCCAAAAAGATTTCACAAAAACATCACAAAAACATTAGATCTAACATTAAAAACATAGAATCAAGTGTTTATTCAAAGATTAGCAAGCTAATACTTGGGAATTTCAATAAAGAACCTTAGAAAAGAATGAAAATCCAGAAAATTACCTTCAAGATCTATTCACCAAAAATATGAGATTTTCCCCTTCTTGATTCCTTGCAATTTGATGTAGATTTGATGAAATCAATGCATAGGTTTTGTAAAGGATGAAAAGATGATGCAAGTGATGTATTCTTTATAGAAAAAGATGCAAAAATCAGCAAGGAATTGAGAAGAAAAGATGAAGAGAAAGTGGAGAGAAAATGAGAGAAAAAGATGAGAGAAAATGGATCAAAAAGTGGTTTTAGGAGAAAATGATTAAGAAACCAAATTAATGTAATTAAAAATATATTTTGGTGAATAAATCATCATCAAAAATTAGAAATGGGTTTATGGTCCTCTAAGGATTCTAAGTTTAGCTTGCTTTTCAATTTAGTCACTAAAATAACTCAATTGTTGAAAATTGCAAAATAGTCCCCCAAATTTTCCAAAAATTACAAATCGGTCATTTATGCATAATTAAGCATAATTAAAAATCATTATAAAAATCTAAATTATTTTCTTTTAATTTGAAACATATTTTTTTAATATTTCAAACCACCTTCCAAATTATTATTTTTCTTAATTAAAAATATCCTTATTTTATTTTTTCCGGAATTAATAAACCGGAGAACCCGATTCGTCCCGAATCGAATTCCTCTAACTAAGCCTAACTAATAACCCCAAAAATGGGATGTCACAATCTACACCTCTCGATGCTAGATAAATATATTACTTACAAATTTCTCCCTCGAGCTTGAATGCAAGAACAAGGAATGGCAATAGGATAAGCAAACTTTGATATTATTATTGCATTAGAACAAGAAACAAGAAATAATATCCTCTCACTAATTTCTACAACCTTCACCTATCCCTAAGAAATTTAGAACATAATATCGTTAGGTACAATTCTTAGGGAGAAGCGTTTCTCTAAAATCGGCTCTCCAAACAATGTGGCCGACTAGGCTATATATAGTCTGAACCTAGGGCAAACATTTCCTAAATAGACTCTAACTTGGAGTAAGGAATAAGTTTTTTTCATGAGATCTGATATTAAAAGTTTTCCGCCTTCTAAATGGATTTTCCCGTTTGGTCTTTGACTTGGGCTTTTAGTGCGCTAGCCTGGTCCAATTGATGCGCTGCATCTTCTAGAATGTTCTTTATATTTTTATCCCTCATTGCGCTTACAATGTTGATACTGCCACTCTGGATGCTGTCGCGGCCTTATTCCCTGCCTCGGCCTCAACACTACTGCTTTGGCCCTGAATATTTCTGCATGTACAGAATATGTAATAATATCTACATTCTCTATAAATATTAACTTTGTAAGTAGTGATAATGGAATATCCAATATTGTGCAAAGAGTCTATATTTCAGTTCAAGTTGGTGTATATTAGATGCATAAAGTACCATGAGAAGGGTAGTAAATAATTATCCTTTAGGCACTCATCAGAAAAAAGAAACAGGATACAATCTCTTCTCGCTAATACTCAACAACCTTCACCTAAACCCTTAGTAAGCTTAGAACATGATGGAAAAAAGAACAACAATGATTCCTAGGGTGAACTCTCGCAATTCGGCTCTCTTCTTCCCTTGGATGGCTATGCCTTATATAGGCTTGGCCTAGGGCAAACCTTTCCTAAGTAGAATACAACTTGGCGTAGGGAACAAGTCTTGTACATAGGTCAAATATTTCCAAGTTTAATTCTTCTAGAAGGCTTTCCCAAGTGTCCTTGTCTTTGGGCTTTTCTTGTGTTGTCCAGCTCTAATCCTTGGGCTTCTTGTCCAGCAACGTTCTCCTCATTTTGTCCTCAGTTTGCCTACCATATTGCTAATTGTCCTCTGCTGCCTCGGCATCAGGTCCTGCCTCGGCCCTAGTTTACTGTCGCGGTAATACTTTTTCCTGCATAGATATAAAAATGCAGTAAAATGTGCCTTTTCTATAAATATTATCTTTAACAACTCAATCCCTAAATATATCATATTAAGTATATGCATTGGTCCAAGTAGGTGTAGATTTGATGATTAATGCCCATGAAGTGTAGAAAGTGATAGTGAGTTAAGCACTTATCAACTCGAACTATTGCTTATCCTCAAGCAATGCAAACCATCAATTTGTCAAACTCAATTCTCTCTTGGTCTTATATTTCCATCTATTCTCCCCACTATAACTATGTCTATTCTTTAGACTTAACCTTTTGGTTACCTAAGGGTGTACCTAGAAGACAAACTATAAGGTTTAGTGTGTGTGTGCGTTTTTGTCGACAAGTTTGATTAAGGGCCTTCTTAGATAAACTCTAAGTTAAAGAAAAATAGACTTGGATTTAGTGTAATCTTCTTAAAATAACAATTCCTTGAGCCAATTTCGGGCACCTCAAGGATTGTGTTTTCTCCTTCTTATTTTCTTATTTCCTTTTTTATTCTTTTAAACATACTAGATCTAATTTCGGGCACCTCTAGCATGAAGAATAGTATTTCCTAGAGCCGGTTAAAGGTACATCAAGTCATTTTTCCAAAGATCTAAGTCTTTATCACCTAAGATCATTAAATGAATAAACTAAAACAATACTGATGATGGGTAGTACAAGAGTGTGGGTAACAATTTCAAGTAAAGTGGTGGACATAAATCAAAAAATTTTATCACTAAAAACTCTCTTTTCATGGCAAGGCCTCGGTAGTGGATTGTCTCAGCAGTGGCTCCACTCCCCCAAACTCAAACCAATCATTGTCCTCAATGCTTAAATTAGGGGTAAGTAGTAGACAACAAAATATAATAAGAAAACAAGTAATAAAAGCAACATAAAAAATCATGAGGACTCCGAAGAGCTCCCCTCCACAATTAATTTTCTGGATCATGTTGTCGATTGTTGCGTCCTTGGTGATGGAGATGGCTTTGCTCGTCTTGGTGGCTGAACTCTTGTTGGTGTGACTCGTTGTATAGGAGTATTCACCTCTTCTTCTCCTTCATCTTCGGTCTCTATTATATTTGTCCCTCCGTCATTCTCTAGATCTGCTCCGGTATTGTGAATGCTTGGCTCGACAGCGTCTGAGCTTTGGTGTACATAGGCATCTAGCTCTTCTGATAGACAATCCATGATGATTGGGGATCTTGGGGGAGTGCTGAAGACTGCTGCTGAGTGCCTAAAAGGCAGTTATTTACTACCCTTCTCATGGTACTTTATGCATCTATTTTACACCGACTTGAACTGAAATATGGACTCTTTGCGTAAATATTAGATATTCCGTTATCATTAGTTAGAAAGTCAATATTTATAGAGAATGCAGATATTATTACATACTCTGTACATGCAGGAATATCCAGGGCCGAAGCAGTAGTAAAGCAATATTGTGGCCGAGGCAGAAGACAAGGTTGTGGCAGAATCCAGAGTGACAGCACCAACATTGGAGGCGCAATGAAAGATAAAAATATAGAGAATATTCTGGAAGATGCAGCGCACCAATTGGACCAGGATAGCGCACTAAAAGCCCAACTCAAAGACAAAGCGGGAAAACCCTTCTAGAAGGCGACAAACTTGGAAATATCAGATCCCTTGAAGAAGACTTGTTCCTTACTCCAAGTTGGAGTCTATTTAGGAAAGGTTTGTCCTAGGTTAAGACTATATATACCCTAGCCGGCCATATTGTTTAGAGAGCCGATTTTTAGAGAAACCCTTCTCCCTAAGAATTGTACCTAACGACAATATGTTCTAAATTTCTTAGGGATAGGTGAAGGTTGTAGATATTAGTGAGAGGAGATTGATTCTTGTTTCTTTGTTCTTATGCAATAATAATATCAAAGTTTGCTTATCCTATTGCCATTCCTTGTTCTTACATTCAAGCTCGAGAGAGAAGTTTGTAAGTAATATATTGATCTAGCATCGAGAGGTGTAAATTCACGAAAGGGATAAGTACAGTGTTGTAGACACTAACTCGGCCTAGAGATAAGTTAAGAGTTTCCGCAGACAAAAGAAGTATTGGATTGGTTGGTGGTTATCGTTGATTTACGGCGAGAGGTATCGTCAAGGACCAGTCATCAACAGCACTCTGACTTAGATATAAGCGGAGTCAACTATGAACACTTTGCTGAGCTTTGATACCTCTGCCCAAGAGCAAGAGATTGCCGCGGCAGAGAACACCAATATTGTCGAGGCTGTATCTGCAGTACTGTCGAAGCAGTATTGTGTAATTGCATTGGACAAGAATAAGATCAATTGAATCCACTAATTGACGCAACTGGTCCCTACCTGCTTTCTCTATATCGTTCTCAACCTTTTATTTTATGTTTTGTTATTTAATTATTTAGTTAGTAAAACAAATCTACTTATCTGTGTTTTTACTTTATTTTTAGGAGCAAGGGAACAAGGGGAGACATATTAAGTATACCAATCCCTGTGGAGACGATACACGATATACTTATTATTTTATTACTTGGCGACGTGTACACTTGCACTCAATTGCGCTTTTATTACACGCATCAAGTTTTTGGCGCTGTTTCCGGGGATTGACAACTAAATTTTGTTTTTCTTTATTTTCTTGCTCTTTAACCATTCTTGCTCTTTATTATTTGGTTTATGGTCAGGGCGAACCCGAGTGGTCCATTGTACGAGTTGGATCCTGAAATCGAACAAACAAGACGCCATCTGAGACGCAACCTGTTCCAAGTCATTGATGATCCACCAAGAGGACAAATTTCACCTGTTGATCATAATGTACTGCCACCAGCAATGCTGCAGCAGCCACTGCCGTAACCATTACCGAGGCAGCCCACTATTAGAGACTATCTGGTGGAAGATCTAAACGGACTCAACCCTGGCGTAGTCACACCAGAAATTGAAGCAACTCACTTTGAGCTCAAACCAGTGATGTTCAACATGTTGAACACAATTGGACAGTTTAGTGGGTCTGCTACTGAAGATGCAAGGCAGCATCTTAAATCTTTCATGGAAGTATGTAACTCTTTTAAGATTCAAGGAGTCCATGAAGATATTTTACGGTTAAAATTGTTCCCCTATTCACTGAGGGATAGGGTGAAAACTTGGTTGAATGGTATCCCAGCAGGATCCATAGGATCTTGGGAGGAACTCTGTCGAGAATTCATTACGAGGTTTAATCCGACAAATATCTATGATCGCATACATAATGAAGTCACATCCTTCCGGCAAGATGAGGATGAACCGATGTATGAGGCATGAGAACGCTACAGTGAATTGTTAAACAAATTCTCACTACATGGTTTTCCCTTGTGGACGCAAGTCTCTAAGTTTTATAATGCTACTAATGCCTCCACAGGAATGATGCTAGATGCTTCTGCGAACGGGACACATTTGGATAGAGCACCCGCAGAGGCCATTGAGATTCTGAACAAACTCGTAAGGAACGATTTTCAATTTCCCACATCAAGGCGAGGAGGAATGAGACGTCATGTCACAGCCCATGAAGTAGATACATCTAGTTTAGTGGCAGCACAATTGGCTTCTCTGACCAAGAGGGTTCAGAATATGCAAGCCCAGAGAAACATACATGAGGTTAAGGCAGTTAACTCATCAGATTATATGCAAGATGAGGAAACCAACCTATATGTTGGAAACTATAACAGAAACAATCAAATGATGTCCAACAATTACAACCCATCCTGGAAAAGGCATCTGAACTCTTCATGGAGTAACCCTAACAATGTCTTAAATCCAATTAATCAAGCCCCTGGATTCCAGCATCAAAGCCAGAACCTGCCGCAGCAGTACACTCAGCAGGCCATGCCACAGCATCAGGTACGACAGCAACAGTCTTTGAATGCATTGGAAGATTCTCTCACGGCTTTTATGACAAAGACTGATGCTTACATGACTGAGAATAGCCGTTTCATGAAGGGTACTGATGACTTCATGAACCGAACTGAGATGAGACTGCAGAACCAAGAGGCTGTAATTAAATCTTTAGAAACCCAAGTTGGTCAATTTGCCCAACGACAAAACACTCGACCACCAGGGGATTTACCTAGCAATACTGAAGTTGCTAAGGTATTAGGCCACGAGCAATGCAAGGTAATTACAACAAGGAGTGGCCTTCAATTAAGAGATAAAGAAGGGACCTCAACCGATAGAGTCCAACCAGAAAAGCAACATCATGAGGACTTAGAAGCTGTGGAGGACCCTGTTGAAAGCACTGCTACGGCAGCAGAACCAGTAGAACCAGCAATATTAGAAAGACCTACCGAGGCAGCTACAGATAAGTTCACCCCAGGTATCAAACTCAATATCCAAGGAAACATGGAGGACATAAGACCACCACCTCCTTTCCCGAAGAGGTTAAAAAAGCAAAAACAGGACCACCAATTTCAGAAATTCCTAGACATCCTGAAGCAGGTCCATATCAACTTGCCACTAGTTGAGGCTATTGAACAAATGCCCAACTATGCCAAGTTCTTAAAGGACATAGTATCCAAACGACGAAGGCTAGAGGAATTTGAAACAGTAGCAGCCACTGAAGGTTGCATGACCATGTTGCATAATCGCATGCCGCCCAAGCTAAAGGATCAAGGATGCTTCACAATCCCCTGTGCGTTTGGGGATGGTTATAAAGGAAAGGCCCTATGCGACTTGGGAGCAAGCATCAACCTTATGCTCAAATCAGTTCTTCAAACACTTGGAATAGGACGAGCAAAGCCAACAACAGTACTGCTCCAACTTGCGGATCGGTCCTATGTGTAGTCTGAAGGCAAAATTGAGGATATTCTGGTGAAGGTTGATAAGTTTATATTTCCTGCCGACTTTCTTGTCCTTGACTGTGAGACCGACGACAATGCACCGATCATATTGGGTCGACCTTTCCTTGCTACTGGATGCACCATCATCAATGTGGAAAATGGCGAGCTCATAATGCGGATAAATGATCAACAAGTCAAGTTGAACGCCTTCCACAATATTCCAAATTCAGACGCTCCAGCAGAATGTAAGGCTCTTCATACACCAAATTAGGGTACTAAAATATCCTGCCTGGGCAGCATGCTCGGTAGACTGTTCGGTAAACAAATAAAACTGAAAGGAGAAGTCGAATGTACTGAAGGGACTAGACAATTCAAGAAGAAAGATACGGGCCAGAAAGAGATAATGAACGTAGGAGATGCATTCACATGCACTCCACAAGTAACATAATCTATTCTCTTCAATTTTAGTTATTATATTAGGATTAGTTTACATATTATTATTTTCAGTATTTTATGTTGTTATGCATTATTTTCAGTATTTTATGTTTTTATAAATAAAGCAGTGAATGCAGAAAAATTGTGCCACAACAGGAAGTCTGCTGCTGTGGCAGTGCACTGTGTCAGAGCCGCAAAATTCCTAATGGGCAGAAACAGTGTAACGGTTCTCTGTCGAGAAATCTGCCGCGACAGTAACTATGCAAACGGCTACTTTTTAACAGTCATAGTTTTACAGCCTATATAGGCAGACTCATTGCTGTGCATTATTTACTCTAGCATTCTTGCTAATTTTGCTTTCTTGAACAATCTTCCTCTCACTATCTTTCCAATCCCTTGAAATTTTCAGAACTCTCTGCATTCTTACCCTCATTCTCACAGCTTATTTTCAAGAACACCTCATCAACATTCGAATCCTTCATGGCCGCATACAAACGCTTCGCCAATATCATCACAGCAGAACATTTCCAAAGATTTTTCATTGCACGACAGTTATGAGAGGAACAAGGATTCCAGCACACCATTAAAGAGAACTATGGCATCGACCCATTCTTTTTCGACAAGATTGAAGATCAAGATTGGGAAAAATTTTGCTTCCAACCTCCTATAGCAAATGCCACAATTGTAAGAGAATTCTATGCGAACTGTCCGAATAGGGACACGTTGTTCGTCTACTACCGGGGCAAGCTAGTAAAGCTTGATGCCGAGACAATCAACGATTACTACGGCCTTATCCCCATACGCGATGAACATGGTGAATTTGCAGCTAATACTGAGGATTACGAGGCCATCAAGGATTAACTTTGCTACGACAACACTCCATGAGAAACTAGTGCCCATAGGAGTTGTGTAACAAGGCTCAGCCTTAAAACCGAAGCCAAACTTTGGTGCACATTTATCAAATGACGCCCCATGCCCACCTCTCACAACAGCACAATTGATAGAAGAAGATTGTTGCTCATTCATTCAATCATCAACAAAAGGACCATCAATGTTGGAGAAATCATTCTTCAAGAAATTTATATGATTACGATAAGAAAGAACGAGGTCCATTATATTTCCCTAGTTTAATCTCTTCCCTATGCATTACTACAGGTGTCTCTATAGAAGAAACCAATGAATACACTACACAAAGGCAAGGCTGGACAAGAGAATTCTGCCACAGAGTGATGTAGATCACCCAAGCAGACCCAGTGCAGGCAACACATCAACAATTCATTGTTGAAGTACATGACAATACCCAAGCCACTGCCGCAGTAGATCCATATCAGGAGATTTTGCAGAGAATGTCAGACATGGACTTGCGCTAGCAAAGATACATGAAATATCAGAGAGATTTCAATAGCACTTTTGCCAACATGCTGATCCAGAATTTTCCCACCCATGGGATGCATCTTCCAGAATTCCCTCCCAGCATTTTCGTTACTACCGCACCTTACACAAAGATAACCCCTGCCCCAGGGCCTAGACCATTCTTTACCACCAGGCCACAACAACAGTTTCACGATGGCGGCCCATCCAGACCTGCAGGCATGGCCGCAGTGTCATCAACCAATAGGCGGCCATCAAAAAGGAGAGTCATATTCAACTCTCCACCACAGAGTCCTATCCCCATAGGCAGTTTCTCTGGAGATAGTCTCTCTCGACAGATTGATGAGTATGTACATGAGAGCTCATCGCATACCCAAGAAAGAATACCAACTGCCGAAGCAGGGGGAGAAAAAGAGGTGATGCATATAGACGACGAAGAAGAAGGAGATGAAGTTACGGCACCAACGCACTGCACACTGCCTAGTCGAGTTTAGCCACATTGGCAGGCCAAACAACAGCAATCACCAGCACAAGGATCCAGACGAAAGGCATCAGCAGCAAGGCCTAGGAGAATGCTCCATACAAGCAGCTCTTCGAAGTCGTTATAAATAATTTCATTTACTGCTTTTGTCTATTTTCATATTTTAATTGTTGTTTGCCTTATATTTTGAGCATTGAGGATGCTCGGTTTGAGTTTGGGGGAAATTGTAGGTGCAGAAGCACTGCCGAGGCTACCCACTACCGCGACATTACGATGAAAAAGGAGTAAATTTTTTCTGAATTTTTTTTTACAATATTCTCTTTTATTGAATTTATGTTTGTAATCTTGCACTGCTCTACGTCAGCTTTGGTTTAGTTTACTCCTTTAAGGCTATAGAAATCTTCCTCCTTACCATGGCCAAGTTCTACTTTGAAGGGATAACCATAGGATACTCATGGAATAGAACTTAGAAGCTTGCTTTAGGGTTAGAAAGAAAATAAATACTTTTTAAACTTGTTTAGGTGATAAAGACTTAGAACCTTTGGAAAAATAACTAGAGGTGCCTATCACTGACTCTAGTTTTGCTCTCCTTCGTGCTAGAGGTGCCCGAAACTGGCTCTAGTATACTAAATAGGTGGTTCATAAGAAAAAAATAAGAAAAAGAAAAAAAATAAAAAACGCATATCTTGAGATGCCCGAAATTGGCTCAAGACTTGTTGTTTTAAGGAGATAGCTTTATTCTAAAATTCTATTTGTCTTGAACTTAGAGTTTATCTAAGAAAGCCTTGAAATAAACCTTATCCATAAAACACACACACTCACCTAGCCTTATAGCTTGTTTTTAGTAAAAGTCCTTGGGTAAACTAGTGGCTAAAACAGAAAGATAGACATGACCATGGTAGGGAGAATAGATGGAAAAGTAAGACCAAAGGGGAGTAAGGTTCGACAATTTGGTGTCTTGCATTGCTTTTGAGGACAAGCAATAGTTCGAGTTTGGGGGTATTTGATGAGTGCCTAAAAGGCAGTTATTTACTATCCTTCTGATGGTACTTTATGCATCTATTATACACCGACTTGAACTGAAATATGGACTCTTTGCACAAATATTAGGTATTCAGTTATCATTACTTAGAAAGTCAATATTTGTAGAGAATGCAGATATTATTACATACTCTGTACATGCATGAATCTCCAGGGCCGAAGCAGTAGTAAAGAAATGTTGTGGCCGAGGAAGAAGACAAGGCCGCGGCAGAATCCAAAGTGGCAGCACCAACATTGGAGGCGCAATGAAAGATAAAAATATAGAGAATATTCTAGAAGATGCAGCGCACCAATTGGACCAGGCTAACGCACTAAAAGCTCAAGTCAAAGACAAAGCGGGAAAACTGATGAGTGTCTAAAAGGTAGTTATTTACTACCCTTATCATGGTACTTTATGCATCTATTATACACCAACTTAAATTGAAATATGGACTCCTTGCGCAAGTATTGGATATTCCGTTATCATTACTTACAAAGTCAATATTTATAGAGAATGTAGATATTATTACATATTCTGTACATGCAGGAATATCCAGGACAGAAGCGGTAGTGAAGCAATGTTGAGGCCAAGGAAGAAGACAAGGCCACGGCAGAATCCAGAGTAGCAGCACCGACAATGGAGGCGCAATGAAAGATAAAAATATAGAGAACATTCTGGAAGATGCAAAACACTAATGGACCAGGCTAGCGCGCTAAAAGCCCATGTCAAAGACCAAGCGGGAAAACCCTTCTAGAAGGCGACAAACTTGGAAATATCAGATCCTTGAAGAAGACTTGTTCCTTACTCCAAGTTGAAGTCTAGTTAGGAAAGGTTTGCCCTAGGTTAAGACTATATATACCCTAGCCGGCCATATTGTTTAGGGGAGACGATTTTTAGAGAAAACCTTTCTCATTAAGAATTGTACCTAACAACAATATGTTCTAAATTTCTTAGGGATAGGTGAAGGTTGTAGATATTAGTGAGAGGAGATTGATTCTTGTTTCTTTGTTCTTATGCAATAATATTATCAAAGTTTGCTTATCCTATTGTTATTCTTTGTTCTTGCATTCAAGATCGAGAGAGAAGTTTGTAAGTAATTTATTTATCTAACACCGAGAGGTTTAGATTCACAAAAGGGATAAGTGCGGTGTTGTAGACACTAACTCGGCCTAGAGATAGGTTAAGAGTTTCAGCAGCTAAAAAAAGTGTTGAATTGGTTGGTGGTTATCGTTGATTTACTTCGAGAGGTATCGTCAAGGACCAATCATCAACAACACTCTGACTTAGAGATAAGCGGAGTCAATTACGGACACTTTGCCGAACCTTAATACCTCTAACAAGAGAAAGAGATTATCGCTGCAGAGAACACCAATACTACCAAGGCTGTATCTGCAGTACTGTCGAAGCAGTGTTGTGTAATTTCATTGGACAAGAAGAAGATCAATTGAATCCACTAATTGACGCAGCTGGATCCTACCCACTTTCTCTATATCATCTTCAACCTTTTATTTTATGTTTTGTTATTTAATTAGTTAGTTAGTTAAATAAATCAACTTATTTCTGTTTTTACTTTCTTTTTCAGGAGCAAGGGAACTAGGGAAGACATATTAAGTATATCAATCCCTGTGAAGACGATACACGATATACTTATCATTTTATTACTTGGCGACGTGTACACTTGCACTCAATTGCGTTTTTATTACACGCATCAAGTTTTTGGCACCATTGTCGGGGATTGGCAACTAAATTCTTTTTTCTTTATTTTCTTGCTCTTTAACTATTCTTTATCTAACTTTAATTTTAATTATTTATTTTATTTTTTGATTTATTTGGTTTATGAACAGGGCAAACCCAAGTGGTCCATTGTAGGAGTTGGATCCTGAGATTGAATGCACAAGACATCATCTGAGATGCAATCTGTTCCATGACATGGATAATCCTCCAAGAGGACAAATTCCACCTGTTGATCATAATGTACTGCCACATACAATGCCGCAGCAGCCACTGCCGCAACCATTGCCGAGGCAGCCCACTGTTAGAGACTATCTGGTGGAAGATCTAAACGGACTTAACCATGGCGTAGTCACCCCAGAAACCGAAGCAACTCACTTTGAGCTCAAACCAGTAATGTTCAACATGTTGAACACAATTGGACAGTTTAGTGGGTCTGCTACTGAAGATGCAAGGCAGCATCTTAAAACTTTCATGGAAGTGTGCAAGTCTTTTAAGATCCAAGGAGTCCATGAAGATAATTTACGATTAAAATTGTTCCCCTATTCACTAAGGGATAGGGCAAAAACTTGGTTGAATGGCATCCCGGCAGGATCCATAGGATCTTGGAAGGAACTCTGCCGGGAATTCATTACGAGGTTTAATCTGACAAATCTCTATGTTTACATCCGCAATGAAATCACATTATTCCGGCAGGATGAGGATGAACCGATGTATGAGGCATGGAAACGCTATAGAGAATTATTAAACAAATGCCCACTACATGGTTTTCCCTTGTGGATGCATGTCTCCATGTTTTATAATGTTACCAATGCCTCTATAAGGATGATGCTAGATGCTTCCGCGAATGGGACACTTTTGGATAGAGCACCCGCTGAGGCTATTGAGATTCTGAACAAACTCGAAAGGAACAATTTTCAATTTCCCACATCATGGCGAGGAGGAATGAGACGTCATGCCACAGCCCATGAATTAGATACATCCAGTTCGGTGGCAGCACAATTGGCTTCGCTGACCAAGATGGATCAGAATATGCAAGCCCAGAGAAACATGCATGAGGTTAAGGCAGTTAACTCATCGGATTACATGCAAGATGAGGAGACCAGCCTATATGTTGGAAACTATAACAGAAACAATCAAATGATGTGCAACAATTACAACCCATCTTGGAAAAGGCATCCAAATTTTTCATGGAGTAATCCTAACAATGCCTTAAATCCAATTAATCAAGCCCCTGGATTCCAGCATCAAAACCAGAACCTGCCGCAGCAGTACACTCAGCCGCCCATGCCACAACAGCAAGTACGGCAACAACAGTCTTTGAATGTATTGGAAGATTTTCTCACGGCTTTTATGACAAAGACTGATGCTTGCATGACTGAGAATAGCCGTTTCATGAAGCGTACTGATGACTTCATGAACTGAACTGAGATGAGACTGCAATTAAATCTTTAGAAACCCAAGTTAGTCAATTTGCCCAACGACAAAACACTTGACCACCAGGGGGTTTACATAGCAATACTGAAGTTGCTAACGTATTAGGCCACGAGCAATGCAAGGTAATTACAACAAGGAGTGGCCTATAATTAAGAGATAAAGAAGGGACCTCAATCGATAGAGTCCAACCAGAAAAGCAACATCATCAGGACTCAGGAGCTGAGAAGGACCCTGTCGAAAGCACTATCACGGTAGCAGAACCAGTAGTATTAGAAAGACCTACCGAGGCAGCTGCAGATAAGTTCACCCCAGGTATCAAAATCAATATCCAAGGAAACCTGGAGGACATAAGACAACCACCTCCTTTCCCGCAGAGGTTAAAAAAGCACAAACAAGACCACCAATTTCAGAAATTCCTAGACATCCTGAAGCAGGTCCATATCAACTTGCCATTAATTGAGGCTATTGAACAAATGCCAACAATGCCAAGTTCTTAAAGGACATAGTATCCAAACGACGAAGGCTAGAGGAATTTGAAACGGTAGTAGCCACTAAAGGTTGCATGGCCATGTTGTATAATCGCATGCCGCCCAAGCTAAAGGATCTTGGATGCTTCATAATCCCCTGTGCGATTAGGGATGGTTATAAAGGAAAGACCCTATACGACTTGGGAGCAAGCATCAACCTTATGCCCAAATTAGTTTTTCAAAAACTTGGAATAGGACGGGCAAAGCCAATAATAGTACTGCTCCAACTTGTGGATCGGTCCTATGTGCAGCCTGAAGGCAAAATTGAGGATATTCTAGTGAAGGTTGACAAGTTTATATTTCCTGCCGACTTTCTTGTCCTTGACTGTGAGGCCGACGACAATGCACCGATCATATTGGGTCGACCTTTCCTTGCTACTGGACGCACCATCATCAATATGGAAAATGGCGAGCTTATAATGCGGATAAATGATCAACAAGTCAAGTTGAACGCCTTCCATAATATTCCAAATTCAGACGCTCCAGCAGAATGTAAGGCTCTCCATACACCAAATCAGGGTACTAAAATATCTTGCCTGGGCAGTACGCTCGGAAGACTATTCGGTAAACGAATAAAACCGAAAGGAGAAGTCGAATGTACTAAAGGGACTAGCCAATTCAAGAAGAAAGATACGGGCTAGAAAAAGATAATGAAAGTGAGAGATGCATTCACATGAACTCCACAAGTAACATAATCTATTCCCTTCAATTTTAGTTATAATATTAGGATTAGTTTACATATTATTATTTTCAGTATTTTATGTTGTTATGTTTTATTTTCAATATTTTATGTTTGTATAAATAAAATAGTGAATGCAGAAAAATTATGCCACAGCAGGAAGTCTGCTGCCGTGGCAGTGCACTGTGTCAGAGCCGCAAAATTCCTAATTTGAAGAAACAGTATAACGGTTCTCTGCTGAAAAATCCGCCGCGGCAGTAACTATGCATCAAGGCAGTAAATGCCTAACGGCTACTTTTTAACAGTCATAGTTTTACAGCCTATATAGGCAGACTCATTGTTGTGCATTATTTACTCTAGCATTCTTGCTAATTTTGCTTTCTTGAACAATCTTGCTCTCACTATCTTTCCAATCCCTTGAAATTTTCAGAACTCTCTGCATTCTTACCCTCATTCTCACAGCTTATTTTCAAGAACACCTAATCAACATTCGAATCCTTCATGGCCGCATACAAACGCTTCGCCAATATCATCACAGCAAAACGTTTCCAAAGATCTTTCGTTGCACGGCAGTTATGAGAGGAACAAGGATTCCAACACACCATTAAAGAAAACTATGGCATCGACCCATTCTTTTTCGACAAGATTGAAGATCAAGATTGGGAAAAATTTTGCTTCCAACCTCCTATAGCAAATGCCACAAATGTAAAAGAATTCTATGCGTATTGTCCGAATAGGGACACGTTGTTCGTCTACTACTAGGGCAAGCTAGTAAAGCTTGATGCCGAGGCAATCAACGATTACTACGGCCTTATCCCCATACGCAATGAACATGGTGAATTTGCAGCTAATACCGAGGATTACGAGGCCATCAAGGATTAACTTTGCTACGACAATACTCCATGGGAACCGGTGCCCCTAGTAGTTGTGTAACAAGGCTTAGCCTTAAACCCGAAGCCAAACTTTGGTGCACATTTGTCAAACGACGCCTCATGCCCACCTCCCACAACAGCACAATTGATAGAAGAAGATTGTTGCTCATTCATTCAATCATCAACAAAAGGACCATCAATGTTGGAGAAATCATTCTTTAAGAAATTTATAATTACGGTAAGAAAGAACGAGGTCCATTATATTTCCCTATGCATTGTTGCAGGTGTCCCTATAGAAGAAACCAATGAATACACAACACAAAGGCAAGACTGGACAAGAGAATTCTGCCACTGAGTGATGTAGATCACCCAAGCAGACCCAGTGTAGGAAATACCTCAACAATTCACTGCTAACTTTACTGCCGGAGGATAGTATATGACAGAAGCACCTGACAATGCCCAAGCCCCTATCGCAGCAGATCCATATCAGGATGTTTTGCAGAGGGTTTCAGACATGGACCTGCGCCAGCAAAGATATGTGGAATATCAGAGAGATTTCAACAACACTCTTGCGAACATGCTGATCTAAAATTTTCTTACCCATGGGATGCAGTTTCCAGAATTCCCTCCTAATATTTTCATCACTGTCACACCATACACAGAGACAACCCCTGCCCCAGGGCCTCGGTCATTCTTTACCGCCAGGCCACAACAACAGTTTCACACTGTCGGCCCATCCAGACCTGCAGGCATGGCCGCTGCATTATCCAGTAGCAGGCGGCCATCAAAAAGGAGAGTTGTGTTCAACTCTCCACCACAGAGTCCTATCCCCATAGGCAGTTTCTCTGAAGGTAGTCTCTCTAGACAGATTGATGAGTATGTCCATGAGAGCTCATCGCATACCGAAGAAAGAATACCAACTACCGAGGCAGGGGGAGAATCACAGGTGATACATACAGACGATGAAGAAGGAGATGAAATTACAGCCCCACTGCAGAAACAAACATCCACTAGAGTACAGCCGCCCTGGCATGCAAAAACACAACAATCACCAGGACAAGTATCAAGACAGAAAGCATCGGCAGGAATACCTAGGAGGGCAGCTGTTTCCAGCAGCTCTTCTTAATCACAATCAGAATCTTTTTAATCCATGGTGCTTTACTATCCTTGTTTTCTTTTGCATGCTATATATTTTGAGCATTGAGGAAAATGCTCGGTTTGAGTTTGGGGGAGATTATAGGTGAAGAAGTAATGCCGAGGCTACCCACTGCCCCGACGTTACCATGAAAATGGAGTAAATTTTTTCTGAAATTTTTTTTACAATATTCTCTTTTCTTGAATTTCTGTTTGTAAGCTTGCACTGCCCTACATCAACTTTGCTTTAGTTTACTCCTTTAAGGCTATAGAAATCTTTCTCCATACCATGGCCAAGTTCTGTTTTGAAGGGATAACCATAGGATACTCATGGAATAAACTTAAAAGATTGTTTTAGGGTTAGAAACAAAATAAACACTTTTTGGACTTGATTGATTTCGGTATTCCTTTAATAAACTTAGGTGATAAAAACTTAGAACCTTTTGGAAAAACAACTATAGGTGCCTATCACTGGCTCTAGTTTTTCTCTCCTTCATGCTAGAGGTGCCCAAAATTGGCTCTAGTATGCTAAATAGGTGGTTAATAAGAAAAACATAAGAAAAAGAAGAAAATAGAAAACGCATATCTTGAGGTACCCGAAATTGGCTCAAGACTTATTGTTTTAAGGAGATATCTTTAGTCCAAGATTCTATTTGTCTTGAACTTAGAGTTTATCTAAGAAAGCCTTGAATCAGCCTTATCCATAAAACGCACATACGCACCTAGCCTTATAGCTTGTTTCTTAGTAGAAGCCTTTGGGTAAACTAATGGCTAAAATGGAGAGATAGACATGACCATGGTAGGGAGAATAGATGGAAAAGTAAGACCAAAGGGGAGTAAGGTTTGACGATTTGATGTTTTGCATTGCTTGAGGAGAAGCAATAGTTCGAGTTTGGGGGTATTTGATGAGTGCCTAAAAGGAAGTTATTTACTATCCTTCTCATGGTACTTTATGCATCTATTATACACCAACTTGAATTGAGATATGGACTCCATGCACAAGTATTAGATATTCCGTTATCATTACTTACAAAGTCAATATTTATAGAGAATGCAGATATTATTACATATTTTATACATGCAGGAATATCCAGGACAGAAGCGGTAGTGAAGCAATGTTGAGGCCAAGGAAGAAGACAAGGCTGCGGTAGAATCCAGAGTAGCAGCACCGACAATGGAGGCGTAATGAAAGATAAAAATATAGAGAACATTCTAGAAGATGCAGCATACTGATTGGACCAGGATAGCGTGCTAAAAGCCCAAGTGAAAGACCAAGAGGGAAAACCCTTCTAGAAGGCGGGAAACTTGGAAATATCAGATCCCTTGAAGGAGACTTGTTCCTTACTCCAAGTTGAAGTCTAGTTAGGAAAGGTTTTCCCTAGGTTAAGACTATATATACCCTAGCCGGCCACATTGTTTAGGGGAGTCGATTTTTAGAGAAAACCTTTCTCCCTAAGAATTGTACTTAACGACAATATGTTCTAAATTTCTTAGGGATAGGTGAAGATTGTAGATATTAGTGAGAGGAGATTGATTCTTGTTTCTTTGTTCTTATGCAATAATATTATCAAAGTTTGCTTATCCTATTGCCATTCTTTGTTCTTGCATTCAAGATCGAGAGAGAAGTTTGTAAATAATCTATTTATCTAGCATCGAGAGGTGTAGATTCACGAAAGAGATAAGTGCGGTGTTGCAGACACTAACTCAGCCTAGAGATAGGTTAAGAGTTTTAGCAGCTAAAAGAAGTGTTGGATTGGTTGGTGGTTATCTTTGATTTATACCGAGAGATATCGTCAAGGACCAGTCATCAACAACACTCTGACTTAGAGATAAGCGGAGTCAACTACGAACACTTTGCTGAGCTTTGATACCTCTACCCAATAGCAAGAGATTGTCGCGGCAGAGAACACCAATACTGTCGAGGCTGTATCTGCAGTACTGTCGAAGCAGTATTGTGTAATTGCATTAGACAAGAAGAAGTACAATTGAATCCATTAATTGACGCAATTGGATCCTACCTGCTTTCTCTATATCGTTCTCAACCTTTTATTTTATGTTTTGTTATTTAATTATTTAGTTAGTAAAACAAATCCACTTATCTATGTTTTTACTTTATTTTCAGGAGCAAGGGAACAAGGGAGACATATTAAGTATACCAATCCCTGTGGAGAAGATACACGATATACTTATCACTTTATTACATGGCGACGTGTACACTTGCACTCAATTGCGCTTTTATTATACGCATCAACTGCCCTCCTCTTTGAAGGTCTTCTGCTGGTATATGATGCCGCGTTAGAGTCTGCTGCCCTAGATGGGCCAGCAGCATGAAATTGTTACTGAGGGCGTGTGGGGAAGAATGGTCTCGGTCCTCCTGGAGCTGGTGTTTTTCTGTGTAGGGTGCAGCTGTCACGAACATGTTGGTTGGAAATTATGGAAACTGCACGCACCCCTTGGTCTGGAAATTGAGCAAGTATGTTGTTGAAGTATCTTTGATACTCCATGTATCTCTGTTTCCTAAGGTCCATGGTTGTCATCCTTTGTAGAACCTCCTAGTATGTATCTGCTACGGTAGTGGTATGGACAGTGCCAGGCATGTCTGTCGTGTACTGCGCTCTAGCAGTAGTGTCGGCAGTGAACTGCTACGGAGTTGCCTGGACTGATTCTGCCTGTGTAATCTGCATGATGTTTTGGCAGAAGTCTATGTTTCATCCTCTTCTTTGGGGTGTGAATTCATTTATCTCGGCAGTGGGTACACCTGCAGCATTACAAATACCAGTGATTAGAGAAGTGAAATACAAAGGGCCTTTATCCTTCTTATCGCATTCATAAATTTCTCGCAAAATGATTTCTCCAATGTTGGTACTCCTTTTATTGATGATCGAATGTATGAGCACCAATCTCTTTTGGTCCACTGTGCTATTATGGGAGTTTGGGATGAAGCATCTCTTTACAAAAGTGTTCCAAAGTTTGGCCTCAGTTTTCAAACTTTGTCGTGTTATAGATCCTTTGTGGGAATCAGTCTCCCATGGGGTATTGTTGTAGCAGAGGTCATCCTTTATCAATTCATAATCTTTGGTGGTGACATCTTCCATAAATTCGGCATGGACATCACGTATAGGGATAAGTCCATAGAAATCGTTGATTATCTCGGCATCGAGTCTGATAGGCCTGCCTCGATAGTGGACAAAGAGAGAGTCCTTGCTTGGCCCATGCGCATAGAATTCTCGCACGATGGTGCCATTGGCCGGGGAGGTTGTAGGTAGAAATTCTCTCATTCTTGATATTTTATCTTATCGAATAAGTAGTGTTCGATGTCGAAATCTTCTTCTTCTGAATGTTGGAACCCTTGTTCCTCCCATAATTGTCGAGCAATGAATAGTCTATTGAATTGGTCTTCAACAGTTTATGGGGTAAAGCATTTTTAGGTGGCCATGAATGAGTGTTGTGAGAGCAAGATTAGCAAAGAAGTAAAGATAACAAGAATGTAAGAGTGAATAGTTCAAGAGGGAGAGAATGCTTATATAGGCCTCGGTAGTGTGACCGTTTTAATCCACTAGCTATTTTGTAGCCATTTTACTTTTTCTGTCATTTGCATTTACTGCCTCGGCGAGAATCTCGGTAGATAGCTGTTACACTATTTTTGTCTGTTGGGACTATTGCAGCTTCTGAAACTGTTTACTGCCTTGACAGACTTCCTGCTGTGAACTATTTCTCCTTTATTCTTGTTTATTGTCCTAACCCAAAAAGATAAACATCAATAAAGAAAGAATCATTCAAGTAATGAGAAGATAATTATTCCTAAACATCATAATTAAGAGAATTCATGAAAACACCAAATAAAAGAGAAAATTAATATAGAATAAGATGATAAAGAAAACTTATGGAGTGTCATTTCTGATATTTCTTATAGTCCATCTACACCCTCCATCGAGTGACAATTCTACTCAAAAAGATATGGGTTAATACGGGTACGGATACTCTTATTTATGCGATCATGGTGGAGGTATCTTTCATTCGTGTTCTTTTGTAGTCCATGCATATCCTCCAACTTGATATTATTCCTGAAGGCATGAATATCTCGTTAGAAAAAATTATATCAATATCCAACCATTTAATTACCTCATTCTTGTTGATTTCTAGAATGGTTGGATATAGCCTTTGTTGTCGAGGCAATTGTTGTGCTAGCCAATTTCCCTGACAATCTTTTGCCAAAATTCTGTGTACGTCAAATGAAGAACCATCTTTCTTGAAGTCTTCAAGAATCAACCCACATTGTTCTTTATGCTTTTCAAAAATCTCCGTCAGTAGAGATTTTAGTTTAGAGCTACTATTAGATGAAATTATCACAGATAAAATATCATCTTCCAAATAATCATATCCTATTTGTGATGGCTTTAAATCTTGTAATGTTGACTCCTCGAAAGATACCTACAATGTAAGAGATGAGTTTTTAAAGAATTCAAAAGGTTCAATCATTACCTTCTCATATTTCATTATCACGGCATCGCTATCTTGTTGATCGAGCATGTCATCATGTAATTACCCAAGCAACTGTGAGTGAGAGTAATCATCAAATTCCATGGTATCCATGGTATATATAGATCTCTGCACTTGATCTTTCGAATCCCGCAAGGGTGCATCTAATCTAGCTATATATGCATCGAATGACTTTGATTGCTCTGTCATACATTCTTCCAATCTAGCCATTGACGCTTTCAATGTTTTCTCAAATGAATTTGGATACTCTTCAGAAGAATTATATTGTCATGGCATATCTGTAACATCAACAAAATTGTCATGGTAAAAAAAAATGAGCGTTTTGATCATACTATGAAAGAATTTGTTGTTGGTTCCATCTATGGTCCTCTCTGTGGCCAAATGTTCCACTACTATATTGGCAATTGCTAACCAAATGATCATCTCTACAATTAGTGCAACGGCGCAAAAAACGTGATGCGTGTCAAATATGCGCAATTAGTGCAAGTGAACACGTCACAAGCAATAAAGTGATGAGTAAATCAGATATCGTCTCCACAGAGATTGGTGTACTTAATATGTCTTCTTTTGTCTTCTTGCTTTGTAAATTAAAATAAAGACACAAGTAGTTAAGTTTTGATAAAGTAATTAAAGAAAAGTAAATAAAAGGAGATCAAATTGAGAAAGAGGGCAGGATCCAGTTATGTTGTATAGTGGATTTGATTGATTTGTTTCTGTCCAATACAATAGCACTACACTATCTTGGCAGTACTGTAGATTACTGTCTCAGCAGCAATAGTTTTTTCTGCTACAACAATCCCTTGCTGTTGGGCAGATTTTACCAAAGTTCGACAAAGTGTCCTTTGATGGCTCTGCTTATCCCTAAGTCAAAACACTGTTGAAGATTAATCCTTGATGATACCTCCCAGTATTAATCAATTATAACCAACAATAAATCCCATACTTCTTTTAGCCGCTGAAACTCCAACCTATCCCTAGGCCGAGTTAGTATTTTCCAACCAAGTCAAATACCGTACTTACTCCTTTCTTATTAGCAAAGGGTAAGCAAACTTTGATGTTTTATTGCATTGAAAACAAGAACAGAATACAATCTCTTCTCACTAATACTCAACAACCTTCACCTAAACCATAAGAAAGCTTAGAACATGATGGAAAGAAAAACAAAAACGATTCCTAGGGTGAACTCTCTTAATTTGGCTCTCTTCTTCCCTTGGATGGCTATGCCTTTTATAGGCTTGGCCTAGGGCAAACCTTTCCGAAGTAGAATACAACTTGGAGTAGGGAACAAGTTATGTACATAGGTTAAATATTTCCAAATTTAATTCTTCTAGAAGGCTTTCCCGCGTGGCCTTGTCTTTGGCCTTTCTTCAGGTAATTCAGCTCCAATCCTTGGGCTTCTTGTCCAGAAACGTTCTTCTCATTTTTCTCCTCAGTTTGTCTACCATGTTTCTCTTTGTCCTCTGTTGCCTCGGCCCTAGTTTGCTGCCGCGGTAATACGTTTTCCTGCATAGGCATAAAAATGCAGTAAAGTATGTCTTTTCTAGAAATATTATCTTTAACAGCATAATCCCTAAATATATCATATTAAGTATATGCATTGGTCTATGTAGGTGTAGAATTTATGATAAATGCCCATAAAAAGTGTAGAAAGTGATAGTGAGTTGAGCACTTATCAAAATCCACTAAAAATAAATAAATAAAAATAAATTGGATACTTCTTTTTTCTTTTCTCAATATTCAGTTTTATTTTTGGTGTCAGTTATAAAAAGGATTTTTAATGGGGCCCTATCTTTTATATAAAAAAATTTCTATTTTGGATCAAGTTGAGCGAGCCCCACGAGGTTCGAGCTCAAGTAGAGCCCAACAATATTGTTTCTGAGTCGAGCTCGAACCTAAAATTCTGATCTCAGCAAGACTCAAGCTCGAGCCGAGCCCATAATACTATTTTTACGTCTAGCCAAACTCGGGCTCTGCTCGGCTCGTTATCACCCCTAGTGGCTTCTTTACCTCATGTCTCGGTGGCTAGTTTGGTGACTAATTCAGGTAAATGGGCATGGGATAGATTTCAACATCTTGTACCACATCATATACTTCTTTATATTGTGGCTATTAACGAACCTTGTAGCTCCTTTGGGGATGATTTTTTAGGGTAGGGCCATGAGCAGACGAGGTGCTTCAAAGTGAGGTAGGCTTATGCGCTTCATACAGTATCGATTGGGGGACAGATTTGATCAACATGGAAACATATTCATCGTTATAGAGGACCGCAGCGTGTTTGCATTTTCTTTTGACTAATTTATTCAGAGAGGTTGATGACTAACACTGAGAGGGCTAGGTGTCATTTCACACATGATAACTTGTATCTTTTATGTTGTCTTCAGCTTGAGGACATTGACTATGTTCTTAGACGGTGTCTTTGTGTGATTTTGATTTGGTTGGGTTTGATTAGGACGAATAGGTTTGATGAGTTTTTATCTTTAGATATCCAGGAGTGAGTTCGAGTATACATTACTAATTATCTAATTGTTTATGATTTTATGGATTGATGGGATTTATTATTTGGTATTATAGCGTGGAACATATGGAAGAAGCGTAACGATCTAGTTTTTGAAGGATATCAGGATGACGGTTGGTCAATTTTAGAACGAAGCCGAGGGTAGCTTAATTCGGTATTACAGACCATTGACGAGAAGATTATTCTGAAAACTAGACCTAAACCGGTGTCGTGAGGTGATGGAGTTTGGTCGGCTCCAATAGAGGTTTGGACTAAATTAAATATAGATGGTGCAAGACATGTTCTCTATGAGGCTAGTTCATGAGGTGAGGTTTTGAAGAATATTTCGAAATTGTGGTTAGGTAGTTTTAATAAATTCATTGGATGTTGTTCAGTTTTGGATGTTGAACTTTGGAGTGTTTACATTGGTTTCCAATATGCATGGGCACTCGGATATCATAAGATAGTATTGGAATTGGATAGCATGAATTCTCTAAAGTGTCGAAGATCGAACTCGATGAATTGTGAGCACTCTTCTTTGGCTGGTCATCTTGTCGAAATGCAACATCGTGATTGGATAGTCCGTATTGTTCAGGTTACGGATGGTTTAGTAATGTTGTGTTCCTCGGATTCTTTAATGGTTCATTATTTTACGCAAACCCCTTATGATGTTGTTCCATTAATTCAAGAAGATGTAATCTTGGATGTAGTTTAGAATTTCTTTGATGTCTTATGCTCGGTTTGAATTATACTCTATAGTACTGTTGTGTGTACTCTTTTCCTCTATTTAGGATTATAGAGGTTTTAATGAGGCACACGATTGTATTCCTCTATTTATCAAAGAGAGAGGATAATTTATAAATTTTAATTTATAAAAGATATATATAAATTTTGTATTTTGTATCTGCGCAGGAAGAAGTATTGCCGTAGCAGCAACTGAGGCTGCGACAGGACCTGATGCCGAGGCAGCAAAGGACAAGTAGTTACGTGGTAGGCAAGCTGAGGAGAAAAATAAGTAGAAAGTTGCCGGACAAGAAGCCCAAGGACCGGAGCTGGATCGCACGAGGAAAGCCCAAGACAAGGCCATGCGGGAAAGCCTCCTTGTTGGAATAAACTTGGAAATATTTTATTTATGTACATGACTTGTTCCCTACTCCAAGTTGTATTCTACTTAGGAAAGGTTTTCCCTAGGCCAAACCTATATAAGACATAGTCGTCCAAGGATAAGGGCAACCATTAGACAATTAGACAATTCGGAATATAGAGAGCTTAGCCGACTTCATCTTTAGTTTTTCTTTCTTTTACATTATGTTCTAAATTTGTTTAGGCTTAGGTGAAGGTTGTAAAGTATTAGTGTGAGGAAGTTGAACTTTGTTTCTTGTTTCCAATGCAATAAAATATTAGAGTTTGCTTATTCTTTTCCATTCCTTGTTCTTGCATTCAAGCTTGAGAGAGAAGTTTGCGAGTAATCCATTTATCTAATATCGAGAGAGTTAGATTCACGAAAGAAATAAGTATAGTGTTTCAATCGGGAAACACTAATTCGGCCTATAGATAGGTTATAATTGATTCACGCTGAGAGGTATCATCAAGGACTGTTCATCAACAGTACTTTGACTTAAAGATAAGCGGAGGCACTAAAGGACACTTTGCCGAACTTTGATAAAGTCTTCCCAAGAGCAAGAGATTGCCGCGGCGGACGAGCATCATCGCTGTCAAGGCAGTAATCTGCAGTACTACCGAGGCAGTGTTGTGTGATTGCATTGAGCAGAAACAAGTCAATCGAATCCACTCTACAATACAACTGGATCCTGGCCACTTTCTCTATCTGTTTTCCTTATTATTTAGTTTTCTTTATTTAGTTCAATCTCAACCCAATCACTTGTGTTTTTATTTTATTTCTTTACAGAACAAGAAGATTAAAGGAAGTATATTAAGTAGATCAATTCCTATGGAGACGATACACGATTTACTCATTACTTTATTACTTGGCGACGTGTTCACATGCACTAAATTGCACATATTTAGCATTCATCAGAGGCCGTGATAGTAGAATAAAGATATCAAATGGTACTCGACAGAGAGAGAAAAAGATGTTGATCTTAACAGACATAAAGCGAAAGAAAGACAGAGCCAATTAAAGGAGTCAAGCCTTGGTTAAAATTCAATGCGTGATTAAAGAGTTATTTTAAGAGATAGAATAAAGTGTCCTAGTTTAATTATAAGTTGTATTCTTTTTCTTGTATAATTCTTCCCTTTTGTGGAAGACTTTAACCTAGGGCTTGACCTATATAAGCTACCCAATAGGTTTAGGTTTAAGAGAGTCAGATTTGGAGAATCAGATCCCATAGCATAAACTCTTAGCCACCGACTACGCCATGTTCTAAAACACCTTCGAGGTTTAGGTTTTTTATAGAGTAGTTGGAGAAGAAGGTTGTATTATATTTGATATTTATTAATGCAAAACTTATTTTCATAGTTTATTCTCTCTTGGCATTTACTCTTCTTTGCATATGAGCTCGAGATGATAGTATGTGAAGAAAAATCTATTTGCCTAATATCGGGAGAGTTAGGCTCACGAAACGAGAGAATACAATCTTTGCTTAAAGGAATTGACTAATCCATTTTAGAGATAAACCGCCCAAGATTTCAACGACTAATAAGATGTATGTGCTTGGTTGTTGTTTATCCTTGATTCACGCCAGAAGGTATCATCAAGACATGGACTTCAATAGTTCTCTTCGCTTAGGGATAAGGAAGAGACATACAAGGATGCTCTGTTGAACTATGGAAAGTTGAATTGTCGACAAGACATAGCCTCGCCTAGGCTGCTGCGAAGACCCTTAGTGTGATCCGTCGAGGTGGCAAATCAACTCATTGCATTAATAAGTGGATAAATAATACAACTGGATTCGCCTCTACAAAGCACTCTACCTGGCCTCACTTCTATCATTTTTATTCTCTTTGTTTATTTAGTTTTTAAGTAGTTAATTTAGTTACTCTAAACCATCAAATTACTTGTGTCTTTATTTTTATTTATGCAGGTTTAAGAAGTAGTGAAGTCAACACAGTCCTTGTGGGCTCGACAACCTAAAATACAATTTGGCGAAAGGTGGAAATTAAAGGACTTTCGAGCCTTCACCAGTTATGGTTAAGATTTAAGAAATTTTAGGTAGGTATATTTTTAGGTAGAGGTGTTCAAAATTACCTGACCCGATTGATCCGACCCGATTGACCCGACCCAAATGCCCGATTACCTGATTTAAAAAAGACGAATATTTTTTAAATTTTTATTTTTTATTGGGACGGGTACCCAACCCGATAAATTTTCCGAGTACATGGGTCGGGCTTGGGCCGCAAAACCAATATATGTCGGGTACCCAACTACCCAGTTGAATATAATATTTTATTTTATAATAATTATTTATGTATTTATTAATTAAAAATAAAAAGTTAAATATTTCCCCTTTTATTAATTAAGCAATTACAGTGACTCTTTTTTGTTCGATAACTATAAGCCCTTTTTACCTATTTCAATATTTCCCTAAATCTACAAACCGCAAGTCCCCGGTCGCCACTCCCTACCTCCCTGGGCGCTCTTTCGCTATTCGTCATTTTCGTTTCTTTGAAAGTCGACAAGATTTTGAGATTCCTTTGTGTAAGTTTATAATGTTGTAGATTTCAAGTTTTGTTTCCAGTAATTTGGATAAGTTTATAAGCGGGAACAATTTTAGTTTCCAGGGAAGAATCTAGTATCGGACGAATTCTGTGGAGGTGTTAAAGCTTTGAAACAATTACTTATCAAGGAAGAACCACTACCAGAGTTTTTATTTGTTACCTTTCATAATCGGTATAATCTTAGTTTCTAAAATTTAGCGGTACCCGGTATCCAAAAACCTGAGTACCCGAAATTAATGGGCCGGTGATTGAGGTACCCAGACAAATTGTGTACCCGGATTTTCGGGTACCCGAAAACCGGGTACCCGACAATGAACACCCTTATTTTTAGGGTATAGGATACCGGATTAAAATGTGAAAATTAGGATTACAATTTAAAATTTATTATTTTCATAATTTTTAGTATGAAGTATAAAAGAAGACATGATTAAAAAATATAGGATTTTAACTCATCTTAAGATATATATAATATGCACAACGGATATGGTGTATGATTCATAGCCAAGTGACTAATGGTACTCATGAAGGAGTGAATCTTTAAATAACTATTAATAACTACCCACTCATTAATTACATGTAGGAAAGAGGTGATGATTCATCTTAAAAACTAAGATAGACGAATTTGAATAATTGAGACTACAAATGATGTGATAAAAAGAGTTCATCCGATAAATTTTTTAGTTTAACAGATGCTTTTATCGAAGTTACTTGGATCAAAACTATTTTCTCGTAACTAAGGATTGAATAGAATAAAAACTTATTTTTCTATCTTAATTTTATGGTATCCTAACATAAATTTTCTATGTACACAACTTCTCGAATTCGAGACTTATTTAAACAAAATTAAACTGCTTATCATTTGAACCAACCTTGTTAATATATAAACAACTCTTTTGATTTGAACTCTAAAATTTAAAATCTTTGATTCTAAACTCAAATTATAAATCTTAATTAAGACTATTAAATTTTAAAATAAATATCGTTAAACATGCTGAGTATGCTTACTCAAAGGCTAATTTAGCGGTGGAGTAGCAATAATAATAATAATAATAATAATAATAATAATAATAATAATAACAACAACAACAACAACGATACAAATTGAATGACCAGAATAAAAATATTTTTAATAAAAATTTGATTTGAATTATTATTGATATAATTTATTCAAAATAATTAAACTATAAAAGTTAAAGGGTTAGGGTTTTATTTTATTAATTTTAAGATAAAATAAATAAATAGTAATTAAACTAAAAATGGAAGTGGATTTACTTTTATTAATTTTAAAACTATCAAGAACATAGAATTAGTAAATTAAAAATTTTGAAAAAATAAATATTTAATTACAAATTACATTAAAATTGTCATAAACTTAATATATAATTAACTCATAAAAAATTTTGAGAAACAATAGTCTTTCCCGCATTAAATACGAATCATCCACATGACCAAAAAAAATAGTTTTTTTTTATCAATTGTTTTGATTTAATTTAATTAAATCATAATTTAGATTAATATAATAAAAATTAAACTTTTGATTTTATAATTCTTTTAATTATGTTTGTAATTTATGTTTTTATATTTTAATTTAGTTTAATTAATCCTAAGTTTGATAAGTTAATTTAACTTAATTAAATATTAATTTAAAATAATAATTTTTAATAAAATATTAATTTAAAATTAAAATTAAATACATTAAAACTAAATAAAATAGTAAAAAAATAATTTAATTAAATATATAATACTAAATTTAAATATTAATCCCTAAATTATTTTTTATGTCTAATTCTATTTTTTAAGCATAATTATATTTTACCAATATTTTAAATTAATCAAATTATATATATACTTAATTATATGTCATGTAAATATTAAGTCTTGTTAATATTAGTTCATGTTAATAACAAGTCGGGTTCAAAATAAGTCGGGTCATTTATTAGGTCGGATTCAAAACAGGTCAGGTAAAATCAGACCTCGGGTCGATTCGGTTAGGTAATATCGGTTATCTGCCTGGTCAGACTCGAGTTCGGGTTTATTTCATTCGAATATAGGTCAAGTTTTGGGTCTACAGTAACAGGTTGAAATCGAGTTTGGGTCATTCTCGGTCGGATACAGTTTAGGTTTGGTTATTACAATAATAGGTCCAACTTGGGTTTGAGTCAACAACAGTCAGATATAGGTCATGTTTGGGTCATTACATCCCAGGTTAAACCAGATTATGACTCGAACATATTCTAGTCGAGTTTTCAATTTAGGTTAACTTTTTACATCCCTAGTTTTAAGATGAGAAGTGTGGGTTAAAGTCCTTTGGCAGAAATCATTGTTCTCCTCCACCTCCCATTAATACCATTATGTGATGTTCTACGTAGTGTCACGACCCGCCAGCAAGCACCGAGATCAACCATGCACTCTTGGGCAAATTCAAGGCAAACATGCTCCAAGGGAGATGCTAGAATGACCTAGGAAGGCCAATTCATATTCCCACAAGTTCAACTGAGGTTCTAGCCTCCCTTGGTCCATTTTGAAGCAAGCTAAGCACCAAGGAAGGCACTAGAAAGGCCTAGGACGACCAAGTACATTCCACAATATTCTAGAAAAGTTTAGAACGTTCTACCTAAGTCTAGACCCACCCGAGGGCCTAGAAGGCTCGGGACTACTCTAGAAGGCTCTGGAGTTCTCTAGAACATTTTGGATAGTTATAGATATGTATAGATAGTTGTAGATATCTCTAGAATCATATAGGTCCTAGTAGATATTTTGGGAGGCAACATATGAGCTGTCCGATTAAGTAAATTGTAGTTGACCAATTATTATGCATGAAGCAAAGCCGAAATATGTATTTGGCTAAACATATCTAGAAGATATGTGAATTGCTTTCAAAGATAAGATGTAAGTTATCTTGTATAGAGATAATACAAAATTTATATTTAAAGGGTGATAAAATGAAACATATTTCTTTAAAGTTCCTTTCATCATGATCTTTAAAAAAATAGTATTTGATGAATCACTTTAAACAATAATTTGGAAGATTTATCCACTAGTGTATAATCTAATTCAATATTTTAAGATTGTATTTAATTTAAATTATGCAAGATTCAAAGATCTTATGTGATATTTTTCATGAGCGAGAGTAAACGTGTTGCACTCTTTTTCCTTTAACCGAGGTTTTTTCCTAATGGGTTTTCCTGGTAAGGTTTTTAATGAGACAACATGTTATGTGTATCAAAGATGTATGTACTTGATGCGTGTAATAATAGCGCAACAGTGCAGTGTATACGTCGCAAGTAATAAAGTGATAAGTATATCGTGTATCGTCTCCACAGGGATTGGTATACTTAATATGTCTCCTCTTGTTCTCTTGCTCCTGAATGATAAAGTAAAAACAAAGATAAGTGGATTTGTTTAACTAAGTAACTAAATAACAAAAGATAAAATAAAGGACTGAGAACGATATAGAGAAAGTGGGTAGGATCCAGCTACGTTAATTAGTGGATTCGATTGATCTTCTTCTTGTCCAATGCAATTACATAACACTGCTTCGACTGTACTGCAGATGCAACCTCGATAGCGTTAGTGTTCTCTGCCGCGACAATCTCTTGCTCTTGGGTAGATGCATCAAATTTCAGCAAAGTGTCCGTAGTTGACTCCGCTTATCTCTAAGTCAGAGCGCTGTTGATGACTGGTCTTTGACAATAACTCTCAGCGTAAATCAACGATAATCACCAACCAATCCAACACTTCTTTTAGCTTCTGAAACTCTTAATCTATCTCTAGGCCGAGTTAGTGTCGTCAACACCGTACTTATCCCTTTCGTGAATCTAACTCTCTCGATGCTAGATAAATAAATTACTTAACTTCTCTCTCGATCTTGAATGCAAGAACAAGGAATGACAATAAGATCAGCAAACTTCGATATTATTATTGCATTAGAACAAAGAAACAAGAAACAATCTCCTCTCACTAATATCTACAACCTTCACCTATCCCTAAGAGATTTAGAATATAATGTCAATAGGTACAAATCTTAGGGGAAGGGTTTCTCTAAAATCGACTCTCTCCAACAATGTAGCCGGCTAGGCTATATATAGTCTTAACCTAGGGCAAACTTTTCCTAAATAGACTCTAACTTGGAGTAGGAAGCAAGTCTTCTGATATTTCCAAGTTTGCAACCTTCTAGAAAGCTTTTCCCGTTTGGTCTTTGACTTGGGCTTTTAGTGCGTTGCATCTTCTAGAATATTCTTTATATTTTTGTCTTTCATTTGCCTACAATGTTGATGTATCCACTCTGGATGCTGCTGCGGCCTTGTCCCTGCCTCGGCCTCAACACTGCTTCACCGCTGCTTCAGCCCTGGATATTCCTGCATGTACAGAATATGTAATAATATCCACATTCTCTATAAATTTCGACTTTGTAAGTAGTGATAACGGAATATCCAATATTGTGCAAAGAGTCCATATTTCAGCTCAAGTTGGAGTATAGTAGATGCATAAAGTGCCATGAGAAGGGTAGTAAATAACTGTCTTTTAGGCACTAATCCAATACCCCAAACTCGAAATATTGCTTGTCCTCAAGCAATGCAAGACTTCAAATTGCCGAACCTTACTCCCCTTTGGTCTTACTTTTCCATCTATTCTCCCTATCATGGTCATGTCTATCTCTCCGTTTTAGACATTAATTTACCCAAGGACTTTTATTAAGAAACAATCTATAAGGCTAGGTGAGTGTGTGTGTTTTATGGACAAGGTTGATTCAAGGCTTTCTTAGATAAACTCTAAGTTCAAGAAAAGTAGAATTTAGATTAAAGCTATCTCCTTAAAACAACAAGTCTTGAGCCAATTTCGGGCACCTCAAGATATGTGTTTTCTATATTTTATTTTATTTTATTTTATTTTATTTTATTTTATGCAAACTTTAGCATACTAGAGCCAGTTTCGGGCACCTCTAGAATGAAGGAGAGAAAAACTAGAGCCAATTTCGGGCACCTCTAGTTATTTTTCCAAAAGATTCTAAGCCTTTATCACCTAAGTTCATTAAAAGAACTCCTAAATCAAGCAAGTCCAAAAGGTGTTTCTTTTTTTTTCTAACCCTAAAGCAAGCTTCTAAGTTTTATTCCATGAGTATCCTATGGTTATCCCTTCAAAACAAAACTTGGTCATGGTAAGAAGAAAGATTTCTATAGCCTTAAAGGAGTAAGCTAAAGCAAAGCTGATGTAGAACAATGCAAGATTAAAAAACAGTAATTCAAGAAAAAAGAATATTGCCCAAAAAATTTCAAAAAAATACTCCCTTTTTCATGGTAATGGCTCGGTAGTGGGTTGCCTTGGCAGTGCTTCTACACCTAAAATACCCCCAAACTCAGACCGAGTATTGTCCTCAATGCTCAATATATGCGGCAAACAACAATTTCAATAAGAAAATAGACAAAAGCATTAAAATAAATCATTTATAACGACTCCGAGGAGCTGCTTGTATAGAGCAGTCTCCTAGGCTGTGTTGCTGACTCCTTCTGTCTAGATCCTTGTGCTGGTGATTGTTGTTGTTTGTCTTGCCGATACGGCTCAATTCGACTAGGTGGTGTGCGTTGCGGTGGTGCAGTAACTTCATCCCCTTCTTCCACTTCCTCAATATTTTCTATGTGCATGATTTTTGTCCCGCCCCCTGCCGTGGTAGTGGGTATTGTTGGTTCATGTGACGAACTATGGTATTCGTCAATCTCGCGAGACAGAGTGTCTCTGCTGAGACTAGGCATAGGGATTGGTTCCTGTTGGGGAGAGTTAAAAACAGCTCGCCTCTTGGACGGTCGTTGGCTGGTAGAAGATACTTCGGCAGACCTTTCCGGCCTAGAAGGTCCGGCAGCATGAAACTATTGAGGTGGCCGTGGTTGGAAAAATGGTTGCGGCCCTAGGACAGGTGTTATCTCGGTATAAGAGGCGGCCGTGACGAAGATGTTAGCTAGGAATTCTGGGAATTGCGCCCCTTGATTTGGGAAGCTTGTCATCATCATGTTGGCGAGAGATGTGTTGAAGTCGCGCTGGTACTCCATGTAGCGTTGCTGGAGAAGGTCCATGGCTGGCATCCTCTGCAGAATTTCTTGGTAAGGGTCTGCTGCGGCAGGGCCCTGGGCAGATGTGGGTACTTTTGCCGAGTATTGCCCTCCGACAGTAAAGTCTGCAGTGAACTATTGCGGTGTTGCTTGGACAAGTTCTGCTTGGGATATCTGCATGACTCGGCGACAGAAATCTTTAGACTATCCCGACCGATTCGGTGTGTACTCGTCTGTAGCCTCGACTTGTACACCTACAGCAATACACAAAGCAAAGATTAAAGAAGGGAAACATAAAGGGCCTTTGTCTTTCTTACCGCAATTATAAATTTCTTGGAGAATAATTTCTCCAACGTTGATGGTCCTCTTGTTGATTATGGACTGGATGAGCTCCAAACGTCTCCTATCGACTGTGCTGTTACGCAATGTGGGTATTAGACGTCTTTTGACAAAGCTGCATCACATCTTAGCCTCGGGTTTGAGGCTCAATCTTGTTACAGATCCTCTATAATTACAGGTCTCCCAAGAGGTATCACTGTAACAAAGATTATCTTTGATTAGCTCGAAGTCGACATCGGTGACCTCTGCCTCAAAATCACTGTGCTTTGGACAATGGAGTGAGGCAACTCCTCAAAATCATTGATAAGTACACTAAACCGGAATTAACTAAAACTCATGTGCGAGTCCTGGATGCTGTTGGACAGGAGGTCTTCCAAGAGGAGGAGGCAGATGCTCGGGATCGGAATCCACGTCACCAGAAAAAACTCGAAGGGAACATTGACACGATTACCACGAGAGGAAAAACAAGGAAAACAAAAAGAGGGAAACGGATTGTTTAAATTTGTGAGAAATTAAAAAGGAAAGGAAGAACCCCAGCAAATTCGTATCAAAACTCAGGGAAGGAAACTTTCCAAAAACAAAAAGGTGTAATTGCACATGGAGGGCTTGAACTTTTAAGGTTTCAAAACGGGGCCTTCAGATTTCAGAAATTACCAAAAAGGTCCTTAATTTCGATTTTAAAATTCCCAAATATTCAGAGCACAAAAATTAGGGATTTTTGGTTCGAATTGGGGAAAAAGTTTGGGGTATTACAAGGGTTAAGTCCGTTTAGATCCTCCACTAGATAATCTTTGACAGTAGGCTGCCTCGGTAATGGATGCGGCATTGGCTACTGCTGCATTATTGGCGGCAGTACATTATGATCAACAGGTCCTCTAGGTGGATTGTCCATAACTTGGAACAGATTGTGTCTTAGATTATGTCTTGTTCGTTCAATCTCCGGATCTAACTCGTACAATGGTCCACTCGGATTTGCCCTGGTCATAAACCAAATAAATAAAAATTAATAAAAATAAAATAAAATTAAAGTTAAAGTTAAAGTTAGATAACTAATAATTAAAGAGCAAGAAAATTAAAGAAAACAAAATTCAGTTGCCAATCCCCGGCAACGGCGCCAAAAACTTGATAGGCGTGGTATAAGCGCTATTTTGAGTGCAAGTGTACACGTCGTCAAGTAATAAAATGATAAGTATATTATGTATCGTCTCCACAGGGATTGATATACTTAATATGTCTTCTTTCGTTCCCTCGCTCCTGAGAATAAAATAAAAACATAAATAAGATGGTTTGTTTTATCTAACTAAATAATTAAATAACAAAACATAAAATAAAGAGTTGATAACGATTATAGAGAAAGTGGGTAGGATCCAGTTGCGTCAATTAGTGGATTCAATTGATCTTCTTCTTGTCCAATGCAATCGCACAATACTGCTTCGATAGTACTGCAGATATTGCCTCGGCAATGCTGGTGCTCCTCTGCCGCGACAATCTTTTGCTCGTGGGCAGAAGTATCAAAGTTCAACAAAGTGTCCGTAAGTGACTCCGCTTATCTCTAAGTCAAAGTGTTGTTGATGCTCAGTCCTTGACGATACCTTTCGGCGTAAACCAAAGATAACCACCAACCAATCCAACACTTCTCTTAGCTGCTGAAACTTTTAACCTACCCCTTAGTGCCTCCACAAGGGTATAGACCGAGTTAGTGTCGCCGATACCGTACTTATCCCTTTCGTGAATCTACACTTCTCAATGTTAGATAAATAGATTACTCACAAACTTCCCTCTCGGGTTTGGATACAAGAACAAGGAATGTCAATAGGATAAGCAAACTCTAATTTTATTGTATAAGAACAAGAATACAAGAATCAATCTTCTCTCACTAATATCGACAACTTTTACCTATCCCTAAGAAGTTTAGAACATGTTATCGTTGAAGTACAATTCTTAGGGAGGAAAGGTTTTCTCTACAAATCGGTTCTCCTAAATCGGCTCTCCTAAATCGGCTCTCTTAGACAATATGGCCGGCTAGTATATTTATAGTCTTAACCTAGGGCAAACCTTTCCTAAATAGACTTCAACTTGTAGTAGGGAACGAGTCTTCCTTAAGGATTCTGATATTTCCAAGTTTGCCGCCTTTTAGAAGGGTTTTTCTCGCTTGGTCTTGAATTGAGCATTTAGCACGCTAGCCTGATCCAATTGATGCGCTATGTCTTCCAGAATATTCTCTATATTTTTATCTTTCAATGCGCCTCCATTGTCCGTGCTGCCACATTGGATTCTGTCGCGGCCAATCTTTTGCCTCGGCCTCAACATAGCTTTTCTACCGCTTCGGCTCTAGATATTCCTGTATGTACAAAAATTGTAATAATATCTGCATTATCTATAAATATTAACTTTGTATGTGGTGATAACGGAATATCCAATATTTGAGGAAAGAGTACATGATTCGGTTCAAGTTGGTGTATATTAGGTGCATAGAGTACCATTAGAAGGGTAGTAAATAACTGCCTTTTAGGCACTCATCAATGCTTTCTCCCAAGTCGCATAGGGCCTTACCTTCGTAACCATCCCCAATCGCACAGGGGATTGTAAAGCATTCAGGATCCTTTAGCTTAGGCAGCATGCGATTATGTAGCATGGCCATGCAACCTTTAGTGGCTGCCACCATTTCAAATTCCCCTAGCCTTCGTCGTCTGGATACTATGTCCTTTATGGCAGAGTTGGGCATTTTTTCAATAGCCTCAACTAATGAAAAGATGATATGGACTTGCTTTAAGATGTCTAGGAATTTCCGAAATTGGTGATCCTGTTTGTGCTTTTTTAACCTCTGCGGAAAAGGAGGTGGTGATCTTATGTCCTTCAGGTTTCCTTGGATATTGAGTTTAATACCTGGGGTGAACTTATCTGCAACTACCTCGGTAGGATTTTTGGGTACTGCTGGTTCTGCTGTCGGGGCAGTGCTTTCGGCAGGGTCTTGCTCAGCTTCTGAGTCCTCGTGATGTTGCTTTTCTGGTTAGACTCTATTGGTTGAGGGCCTTTCTTTATCTTTTAATTGTAGGCCACTTCTTGTCGTAATTACCTTGCATTGCTCGTGGCCTAACACCTTAGGAACCTAAGCATTGCTAGGTAAACCCCCTGGTGGTCGAGTGTTTTGTCGTTAGGAAAATTGACCAACTTGGGTTTCTAAAGACTTGATTGCAGCCTCCTGGTTCTACAGTCTCATCTCAGCTCGATTCATGAAGTCATCAATACGCTTCATGAAGCAGCTATTCTCGGTCATGTATGAATCAGTCTTTGACATGAATGCCATAAGAGAATTTGCGAGTGCGTTCAGAGACTACTGCTGTTGTACCTGCTACTGTGGCATGGACTGCTATGCGTGCTGCTGCGGCAGGTTCTGACTTTGGTGCTGGAATCCAGGGGCTTGGTTGACTGGATTTAAGGCATTTTTTGGGTTACTCCATGAAAAGTTTGGATGCCTTTTCCAGGATGGGTTGTAATTGTTGGATATCATATGATTGTTCCTGTTATAATTTCCAACATATAGGCTGGTTTCCTCATCTTGCATGTAATCAGATGAGTTGACTGCCTTAACCTCATGCATATTTTGTTGGGCTTGCATATTCTGAACCATCTTGGTTAGAGAAGCTAATTGTGCTGCTACTGAACTGGTTGTGTCTAATTCATGGACCGTGGCATGGCGTCTCATTCCTCCTCACCTTGATGTAGGAAACTGGAAGTCATTCCTTGCGAGTTTGTTCAGAATCTCAATGGCCTCCACGGGTGCTCTATCCAAAAGTATTCCATTTGCGGAAGCATCTAGCATCATCCTTGTGGAGGCATTGGTAGCATTATAGAACATGGAGACTTGCGTCCACAAGTGAAAACCATGTAGTGGGCATTTGTTTAACAATTCTCTGTAGTGTTCCCACGCCTCATACATTGGTTCATCATCATCCTGTCGAAATGATGTGATTTCGTTATGGATGCGATCGTAGAGATTCGTCGAATTAAACCTCGTGATGAATTCTTGGCAGAGTTCACCCCAAGATCCTATGGATCCTGCTGGAATGCCATTTAACCATGTTTTCTCCCTATCCCTCAGTGAATAGGGGAACAACTTTAATCTTAAAATATCTTCACGGACTCCTTGGATTTTGAAAGAATTGCACACTTCCATGAAAGATTTAAGATGCTGTCTTGCATCTTCAGTAGCAGACCCACTAAACTGTCTAATTGTGTTCAATATGTTGAACATCACTGGTTTGAGCTCAAAGTGAGTTGCTTCAGTTTTCGGGGTGACTACGCCAGGGTTTAGTCCGTTTAGGTCTTCTACCAGAAAGTCTCTAACAGTGAGCTGCCTCGGCAATGGTCGCGGCGGTGGGTGCTGCGGCATTGCTGATGGCAGTACATTATGATCAAGAGGTGAAATTTGTCCTCTTGGTATATCATATATGACTTGAAACAGGTGCGCCTTAGATGGTGTCCTGTGCGTTCAATTTCAGGATACGATTCGTACAATGGATTATTCGGGTTTGCCCTGGTCATACACCAGATAAGTCAAAGTTAATAAAAAGAATAATTAGAATTAAAGTTAAATAAAGAATGGTTAAAGAGCAAGAAAATAAAGAAAATAAAAATTTAGTTGCCAATCCCCGGCAACGGCGCCAAAAGCTTGATGCGTGTAATAATAGTACAACTGTGCAGTGTACACATCGCAAATAATAAAGTGATAAGTATATCGTGTATCGTCTCCACAAGGATTGGTATACTTAATATGTCTCCCCTTGTTCCCTTTCTCCTGAAAGATAAAGTAAAAACACAGATAAGTGGATTTTTTTAACTAAGTAACTAAATAACAAAACATAAAATAAAGGATTGAGAACGATATAGAGAAAGTGGGTAGGATCCAGCTGCGTCAATTAGTGGATTCGATTGATCTTCTTCTTGTCCAATACAATTACACAATACTGTTTCGGCAGTACTACAGATACAACCTCGGCAGCTTTAGTGTTCTCTGCCGCGGCAATCTCTTGCTCTTGGGCAGATGCATCAAAGTTCAGCAAAGTGTCCGTAGTAGACTCCGCTTATCTCTAAGTCAGAGCACTGTTGATGACTGGTCCTTGAAGATACCTCTCAGCGTAAATCAACGATACTCACCAACCAATCCAACACTTCTTTTAGCTGCTGAAACTCTTGACCTATCTCTAGGCCGAGTTAGTGTCTACAACACCGTACTTATCCCTTTCGTGAATCTACACCTCTCGATGCTAGATAAATATATTACTTACAAACTTCTCTCTCGAGCTTGAATTCAAGAACAAGGAATGGCAATAGGATAAGCAAACTTTGATATTATTATTGCATTAGAACAAGAAAGAAGAAACAATCTTCTCTCACTAATATCTACAACCTTCACCTAGCCCTAAGAAATTTAGAACATAATGTCGATAGGTACAATCCTTAGGAGAAGGATTTCTCTAAAATCTGCTCTCTTAATAATGTGGCCGGCTAGGCTATATATAGTCTTAACCTAGGGCAAACCTTTCCTAATTAGATTCTAGCTTGAAGTAAGGAACAAGTCTTCTTCAAGAGATCTGATATTTCCAAGTTTGCCGCCTTCTAGAAGAATTTTCCCGTTTGGTCTTTGACTTGGGCTTTTAGTGCGCTAGCCTGGTCTAATTGGTGTGCTGCATCTTCTATAATGTTCTCTATGTTTTTTCTTTCATTCCCCTACAATATTGATGCTGCCACTCTAGATGCTACCGCGACCTTTGTCTCTGCCTCATCCTCAACACTGCTGCTTCGGCCTTGGATATTCCTGCATGTACAGAATATGTAATAATATCTGCATTCTCTATAAATTTCGTCTTTGTAAGTAGTGATAACAGAATATCCAATATTATGCAAAAAGACCATATTTCAGCTCAAGTTGGTGTATAATAGATGCATAAAATACCATGAGAAGGGTAGTAAATAACTGCCTTTTAGGCACTCATCAAATACCCCCAAACTCGAACTATTACTTGTCCTCAAGCAATGTAAGACATCAAATTGCCAAACCTTACTCCCGTTTGGTCTTACTTTTCTATCTATTCTCCCCACCATGGTCATGTCTATCTTTCCGTTTCATCCACTACTTTACCCAAGGACTTTTACTAAGAAACAAGCTATAAGGCTAGGTGAGTGTGTGCGTTTTATGGACAAGTTTGGTTCAAGGCTTTCTTAGATAAACTCTAAGTTCAAGACAAATAGAATTTGGACTAAAGTTGTCTCTCTAAAACAACAAGTCTTGAGCCAATTTCAGGCACCTCATGATATATGTTTTCCATTTTCTTCTTTTTTTTATTATTTTCTTTTTAATCGCCTATTTAGCATACTAGAGCCAATTTCGGGCACCTCTAGCACGAAGAAGAGCAAAACTAGAGCCAGTGATAGGCACCTCTAGTTATTTTTCCAAAAGGTTCTAAGTCTTTATCACCTAAGTTTATTAAAAGAACTCCTAAATCAAACAAGTTCAAAAAGTGTTTATTTTCTTTCTAACCCTAAAGCAAGCTTCTAAGTTTTATTCCATGAGTATCCTATGGTTATCCCTTCAAAACAAAACTTGGCCATGGTAAGGAGAAAGATTTCTATAGCCTTAAAGGAGTAAACTAAAGCAAAGCTGATGTAGAGCAGTGCAAGATAAAAAAAAAAGTAATTCAAGAAAGGAGAATATTGCAAAAAATTTCAAAAAAAATTACTCCATTTTCATGGTAATGTCGCGACAGTGGGTAGCCTCGGCAGTGCTTTTACCTACAATACCCTCAAACTCAAATCGAGCATTGTCCTCAATGCTCAAAATATAAGGCAAACAACAATTGCAATAACAAAATAGACAAAAGCAGTAAATGAAATCATTTATAACGACTCTGAGGAGCCTCTTGTATAGTGCATTCTCCTAGGCCTTGCTGCTGACGCCTTTTTTCTAGATCCTTGTGTTGGTCATTGTTGTTGTTTGGCTTGCCGATGCGGCTGAACTCGACTAGGCGGTGTTCGATGCGTTGGCGTAGTAACTTTATCCCCTACTTTCACTTTATCCGTATTTTCTGTTTGCATGATTTTTGTCCCGCCCCCTACCGTGGAAGTGGATATTGTTGATTCCTGTGACGAACTGTGGTATTCATTAATCTCGCGACACAGCGTGTCTCTGCTGAGACTGGGCATAGGGATTGGTTCCCTTTGGGGAGAGTTAAAAATAACTCGCCTCTTGGACGACCTTTGGCTGGTAGATGATACTCCGGCAGACCTGGCCGGTCTGGAAGGTTCGAAAGCATGAAACTGTTGATGCGGTTGTGGCTGGAAAAATGGTTGCGGCCCTGGGGCAGGTGTTGTCTCGGTATAAGGGGCGACAGTGATGAATATGTTAACTGGGAATTGTGGGAATTTCGCCCCGTGGTTTGGGAAACATGTCATATCATCATGTTGGCGAGAGATTTGTTGAAGTCGCGTTGATACTCCATGTAGCGTTGTTGGCGAAGGTTTATGGCTGTCATCCTTTGTAGAATTTCTTGGTATGGGTCTGCTGCGGCAGTTGGCTTGGCGGAGGCTAGTGCTTCTGCTGAGTACTGCCCTCCGGTAGTAAAGTCTTCGTTGAAGTACTGCGGTGTTGCCTGGACAGGTTCTGCATGTGTGATCTACATAACTCGGTGGTAGAAATCTCGTGTCCATCCATGCCGAGTTAGTGTATATTCATATGTGTCTTCGACCGGAACTCCTGCATTAATATACAAGGCAGAGATTAAACATGGGAAATATAGCGGTCCACGTTCCTTCTTACCATATTCATGAATCTCGTACAGAATGATATCTCCAATGATATCTCCAATGTTTATACTTCTCTTTGTGAATCAACGATATTCACCAAACAATCCAACACTTCTTTTAGTTTCTGAAACTCTTAACCTATCTCTAGACGGAGTCAGTGTCGTCAACACCGTACTTATCTCTTTCGTGAATCTAACTCTCTCGATGCTAGATAAATAGATTACTTACAAACTTCTCTCTCGAGCTTGAATGCAAGAATAAGAAATGACAACAAGATAAGAAAACTTCGATATTATTATTGTATTAGAACAAAGAAACAAGAAACAATCTCCTCTCACTAATATCTACAACCTTCACCTATCCCTAAGAGATTTAGAACATAATGTCGATAGGTACAAATCTTATGGGAAGGGTTTCTCTAAAATCGGCTCTCCAAACAATATGGTCGGCTAGGCTATATATAGTCTTAACCTAGGGCAAACCTTTCCTAAATAAACTCTAACTTGGAGTAGGGAGCAAGTCTTCTGATGTTTCCAAGTTTGCAACCTTCTAGAAAGCTTTTCCCGTTCGGTCTTTGACTTGGGCTTTTAGTGCGCTAGCCTGGTCCAATTAGTGCGCTGCATCTTCCCGAATATTCTCTATATTTTTGTCTTTCATTCGCCTACAATGTTGATGTTGCCACTCTGGATGCTGCCGCGGCCTTGTCCCTGCCTCGGCCTCAACACTGCTTCACCGTTGCTTCGCCCTGGATATTCCTACATGTACAGAATATGTAATAATATCCGCATTCTCTATAAATTTCGGCTTTGTAAGTAGTGATAACGGAATATCCAATATTGTGCAAAGAGTCTATATTTCAGCTCAAGTTGGAGTATAGTAGATGCATAAAGTTCCATGAGAAGGGTAGTAAATAACTGTCTTTTAGGCATTCATTAGTATTGTTTTTCATTCACTAAGAATTTTTTCCCATAAAGTTTTTATCTTAGTAAGGTTTTAACGAGGAACATTATATTCATGGATATCCAAGGGGAAGTGTTATGAATATCTTTATTTATGGTGGATATACATATATTAAATAAGACTTTTTACTTTATTATTAAGGTTTAATAACCATTTGAATTAGGGTTTCTATCTTATACCTATAAATATAGACTTTTGGAGAAAGCATTGAATACAACTCTACTTTGAGAATATAATACAAGTCTCTCTCTTTGTCTGTAATCTTTTTCCATCTATTTTGTTCTTGTTGTTAACATTATTCACAACAATGACGATGAAAATTAAACTTAATTTTTAATCTCAAATGAAGGACTAAATTCTTAAAAATACAAATGCAAATATTGAATTTAAAATGTACAAAAATATAGATCATTTTAAAAAAAATTCATAAGATTTTTAAGATTTTTTAATCTTTAGAATGTATTAATATTGAATTAAATTAATCATAGAAAAAATTTAGAACCGACGGCGTGAACACTACTAATACAATACATCACTGAACATTATTTTTTAATAACCTTTTAATAATTATTAAAAATCTTAAATGCTTTACATATAATTAATCATATTTAAAAAAATTAAAAAAAATTTATATACATCTCACAATCTCATTCATGATTTTACCTAATTAAGTAAATACACATTATTTTTATTTTTATAAATTAAAATTTATAAATTATCCTCTCTCTTTGATAAATAGAGGAATACAATCGTGTGCCTCATTAAAACCTCTATAATCCTAAATAGAGGAAAAGAGTACACACAACAGTACTATAGAGTACAATTCAAACCGAGCATAAGACATCAAAGAAATTCTAAACTATCATCCTACCTGCCGCGACAGAATTCCTTTCTTAACTCAGACTCTTCTAGATTCTTGGAATTCCTCGGAACTGGACTATGAGTCTTAGTGAGTGTGTGCGTAGCTGTGTCAAAGTTGTTTTTTAAGTTCTAATATTTTTTCTAGCTCAAGACTTCCGACTTAAATTTTTATTTGAATCTTCTTTTTCTCCTTCACCCTAATTGTATATAAATATATATATTTCTATATACTTATATTGCTTAAGCCAATTTCGGGCACCTCAAGTGTTTAACTATTCTTACTATAGTCAATTTCAGGCACCTCTAGTAAGTGGGAGAAAACCTAAGTCCTAGAGCCAGTGATGGGCACCTTTATGGACTAAACTAGAGTCAGAGATAGGAACCTCTAGTTAAAATCTAAGTCTAAGTCCTTATTGCTTTTTAAAGAAAAGAACTTTTAAAAACAACTAAGACTAGCAGTGTTTGAATGTTTTTGGGCTCATAGTCTGATCCTAAGTACTAATCCTAGCAAACCTTTAGAAACTCAAGTCTAATGAATGGTGCAGACTACGACGACGGTTGGAGAATAAATTATTGTCGAGGAAGTTTCAATAAAATTCAACAAACTTAAAAAAATTGCATTAAATAAAGGTAGTTGTTAAGATAGAATTTAAGGCAATTAAAGAAAATATTCTGAATATTTTCATACATGCATATATTTACATTTACAAAACAAGAGCAATACTCCCCCAAACTCGAGGGATGCATTATCCTCAATGCATGAAAAAGAAGACAAAAAATAAAACAAAGCCAAAATTAAGAAAAACATAAGAGATACAAAAAGACAACTGCTCTTTTTGAAATATGGAGGATCCAAAGGAATCCTCCGAATCGTTGTCGATCAAGAGTTTGCGGCGGGTCTTCGGTGGCTGTTGGGTGGTCGCCTTTGGTGGGCTCACCATTGACTTCTTCGCCGAGCGGGGTGGATGGACTCGAATAGGAGTTGGATCTCATACTGAGTCATCCTCCGTATTAAGGTCAATCGGAGAGAAGGAGGCAGCCTTTCTCTTTTCCCTCTTTGTGTTGTGGCCAGAAATTCCTCGGCAACTTTGAGAGGCCCTTCAAGATCCTCGGAGGAGTTGCTCCACGTAAATGTGTTGGATTGTGATGGGGTGACTCCTCTGTTGGTGGAGTCCATTCGTAGGAAATCGGTGACAGAATCTGCCGAGAATGGTTCGGTGGCAGCCGTAGCAGTTGTGGCAGCAGGAGAAACTAGAACAGTGGCTGAGGCAGTTGTTGATTTGACTGGTGCGATAGGGGGTGGCTATAGTATGGAGATATCAACTGTGAAATCTAGGAAAATAGTCGAACATGCGAGGAGTTCTTCATGAATGGTGACGATGATGACATTGTTGAACTTCCTAATGTAGGTCATGAAGGCCAGCTGCTTTCTCTCCATGCGATGCAGGACTTCCAGAACACTTGCTGGTATAATGCCTTTTGTTGCTGTTGGTTCTTCAGCTTCGGCAGATAGGGCCTTAGCAGTATGAGGGATATAAGCTTTTGGGGTAGCTTCTTCCACTTGCATTCTCTTCATGTAGATATCTCGGGTCCAGCCTTTCCGTGTCGGTGTGTACAGATCCGAGGGTAGAGTCAAAACCCTTTCCAAGTTTCCCACTGTAGTAATTAAACATGGGAAAAAGATAATACCTTTGTCTTTGGCCGCGCATATGATTATTTGTTCGCTGATGATACAGTCGACATTGATCTTGCAATTGTAAATTATTGAGTGAATCAGTGCTAGTAGCGGCCGATCCACTGTCTGCTTGTGCGAGGTTGGCAACAAATTTCTCTTAATAAAAGTGTTCCATAGTTTTGCCTCGGGTTTCAGATCACGACGGCTGACAGATCCACAATGTTTTCCCGTGTTGCAATCTGCTCCAGGATGGCAGAGTTCTATTTTCATTGGCTTATAGTCGTCGATAATCAAGGCGGTGGCGAACTCGGCATGTTCATCTCGCTTGATATGTAGCCCGAAATAGGCATTTATTGTTATATCAGCTACTGGTATCGCTCTACCACGGAGGAGGGTGTATGGGTTGTTTGGCATCGGTCGGTGAGCATAAAATTCTCTCACCCATGTGACGTTCGCCAGTTTTGGTTGTTGGGCGAATTTCTGCCACCTTTGGAATGTTATTTTGGAGCGAATGAACATTTCAATGCCAAGGTCGTCGACATCCGTATAGTGGAAACCTTGTTCCTCCCATATTTGGCGGTTCTGAAATTTATGTTAATATTCTTTCTCGACTTCTGTTGTTACGAATCACCGGTATGTTGGAGTGGCCGTTTCGGCAGAGTTTCTTTGTTGAGGTGCCATCGGATATGGAGAAAAAGAAGAGGAAAATTGTGCAGAGTAATTTTAAGCTAAAAAGAAGAGTGAAGATAATAATCGTTGCCTGTGGTTTTATAGGAGAAGCTCGACGAAGCATTTGAGGGAGTAGGGTGTGATTATTTCCCTTGGCGTGCAAGAGACGCATCTCCCAACTGGCAATCTCTGGCGACAGAAACGATGTGGATTTTGAACTTGGGAGACAAAATTCCCACCGTGAATTTTCTGCCTCTTGGATTGGGCTGCTTAATTTATTGGGTTGATTATCATCTTTTGTTCTTCGTAAATGGTAACTAAATAATTATAAATAATATAATTAAAAACTATAAGAATATTAAATATTCTAAAAACTTAATTTGCGAAAAAATTAAATCTAATTCCTAAAACTGAAAATTAAAAATTTAATTCCTAAAAAATAAAAGTAAATAAAGGATAGTAAGATAAAAATTTAGGTTACTGGTGAAGTGCAATAAATTGTATCCCCAGCAGCAATCATCTTCCCGTTTTTGAGTGGAGGAGAAGCGAATGTCCTTGTTGTTGTCTCCTCGTTAGGTGGTTTTTTTCTGATGTACTTTTACTCAAGGGAGACGTTGCCTCAGTAGGTTTTGCTCAGGCAATCCGTTTTTACATCAAAGTTAAATTCAGTTTTAACTTCGATTTGTTGGCATTCGTCGGTTTCTTTTGGATGCCTTAGAGCTTTGAATACATTGATCTTTACTTGTTGATCATTCACCCGTATGATCAATTCTCTTTCTTTGCAATCGATCAATATTCTGTCTGTGGCTAGGAACGGCCTTTCCAAGATGATTGGGGCATTCTCGTCTTCTTCACAATCTAAAATTAAGAAGTGAATAAGAAATATAAATTTATCTACTCTTACCAGAATATCCTCAATCTTTCCTTCTGGTTGCACATAAGAGCGGTCTGCCAGTTGCAGCAGTAGCACTATTTGTTTTGCTTGCTCGAAACCTAGCTTCTGAAATACTGACTTAAGCATTAGATTAATACTAGCACCTAAGTCATATAGTGTCTTACCCACGTGTTGATCTCGATAGAACATGGTATGATAAAACTACCATGATCTTTTCTTTTGGTCGTGGCCTATTATGCAGCATTGTCACACACCCTTCTATTGCGACAACAATTTTAAATTCCCCAATTTTTGTCCTTTTGGATATATATCCTTAAGGAATTTAGCATAAATGGGCATTTGTTTTATTACCTCCACCAAAGTTATATTGATATGTACCTGTTTAAGTATGTCTAGGAATTTCTTAAATTGGTACTCCTACTTTTTTGTTTTAGCCTTTGTGGGAAAGGTGGAGGTAAACGCAGATCCTTAATCTTTTTATTGCATTGGAATCTTATCTGCGGTGCGGTTGCAGCATCTTTTGCTGCGACATCATCGTTGGCAATATCTGCTAGTTCCTTTGCTTTAGGTTTTTCTTCAGTAGCCTCTTGTGGCGCTACTGTTTCAGTATTGTTACCTACTGTCCTAGTAGGTATTTCAGGGTCCTTTAGTTGTAAACCACTTCTGGTAGATATGGCTTTACATTGTTCATGTGGTCCTGTTCTAGCAACTTCAGTATCGTCGGGTAGACCTCCTATAGGTTGGCTTTTCATTTGCTGTGCCATCTGACCTACTACTATTTTCAGCTTTTGGAGGGTAGATTCATTATTCTATATTTTCATCTCTGCTCGGTCCATGAAAGTGTCGGCTTTGGGGATGAACTTGTTGGCGTTGGCTATGGAAGCATTAGTTTGAGCCATGAACGTTTACAACGTATTTTCTAACATTTAGACATCAGATGGTTGCAGCGACGGTAGCGCCTACTGCGGAATCTACTGCTAAACCATTCTGTTATTCTACTGAAATCCAGTATTTTGCACAGGTTGATGTTGTGGGTTTAGTGCATTGTTGGAGTTACTCCATGAGAAGTTCGGGTGTTTCCTCTATGATGGATTGTAATTATTGGACATTGTTTCTATTAAAGTTTCCAACATAGAAGGAAGATTATGGGTTTTATGGGTAGTCGTTAGAGTTGTGGTTGTCACTACATGTTTCACAAAAAACAGTGATTGCTTTGACTTCTCGAACATGACTTGGCTTATGCAGATCCTTAACCATGTTTGTCAAAGCTGACAGTTACACTAAGATAGATTCTGAAGAGTCAGGATTTGTCATACCTCGCTTTGTTATGCCTCGTCTGGTTGTTGGGTGCGTATAATCGTTCTTTATTAACTTGTCTAGAATCTCTAGACTCTCATCGGGTGGGAGGTCTAGTAGGTGCCATTGGCGGAAGCGTCAAGCATCATTCTTGTAGGAGTGTTGTCTGCGTTATAAAAGGTTGATACTTGAGTCCATTCGGGCAAACCATGCATGGGAAATTTTCTGTATAATTCTTTGTATCTTTCACAAGCCTCATACATAGATTCTTTTTCTTCTTGACTAAATGATGTGATATCGTTTTTGAGCTTATCAGTTATATTAGTATAACTGAAACGAGCAAGAAAACTTCGGCATAGTTCTGTCCATGAATTCAACGATCCCGGAGTTAATCATGTTGAACATGTTGATCATGTTGATATCCTAGGGTGTTGGTCGTGTTGAACATGACCGGTTTAAGCTCAAAGTGTTTTGCCTCTATATTAGGCATCACAACGACATGACTTAATCCATCCAAATCTTCCTCCAAATAATCGCGGACGGTACGAGCGTGTTCTTGTCTTGGAAAGTTTGTTGGGTCAACAACTGCGAATGCGCCGCGGTTGTCTGCCTCGGCGGTATTCATGTCAGCGTTGTTCTACTGGTCAGGTACTTGATTCAATCTTTCGCGTACCCTACGTTTCAGATTTTATGTTGTTCTTTCGATTTTTGGATCGTAAGTGTATTGATCAATCAATGGATTGGACCTGGTCATACACAGAACAACTATAGTAAGTTAAACAAAAAATTAAAAATAAATAAATAAAAAGAAAAGAAAAGGGTATAAAAATAATTAGTAGTAAAATTGAGCATCAGTCCTCGCCAACGGCGTCAAATCTGGTGAAGGCTCGAAAGTCCTTTAATTTCCACCTTTCGCCAAATGGTAGTATTTTAGGTTGTCGAACTTACAGGGATTGTGTCGACTTCACTACTTCTTAAACCAACACATATAAAAATAAAGACACAAGTAATTTGATGGTTTGAAGTAACTAAATTAACTACTTAAACTAAATAAACAAAGCGAATAAAAATGATAGAAGTGAGGTTAGGTTGAGTGCTTTGTAGAGGGGAATCCAGTTTTATTATTTATCCATTTATTAATACAATATGTTGATTTGCCGCCTCGACGGGTCACACTTAGGGTCACCGCAGTTGCCTAGACGGGGTTATGCCTTGTCGACTATTCAACTTTCCCTAGTCCGGCAGAGCATCCTTGTATGTCTCCTCCTTATCCCTAAGAGAAGAGAACTGTTGAAGTCTACGTTTTGATGATACCTCCCATCGTGAATCAAGGATGAACAACAACCAAACACATGCATCTTATTAGTCATTGAAATCCTGAGCGGTTTATCTCTAAACTGGATTAGTCAATGACCTTGAGTAAAGACCGTATTCTCTCGTTTCGGGAGCCTAACTCTCCCGGTATTAAACAAATAGGTTTTTCTTCACATACTATCATCTCGTGCTCATATGCAAAGAAGAGTAAATGCCAAGAGAGATTAAACTATAAAAATAAGTTTTCCATTAATAAATATCAAATATAATACAACCTTCTTCTCCAACTACTCCACAAACAACCTAAACCTCAAGAAGGTTTTAGAACATGGCGTAGTCAGCGGCTAAGAGTTTATGCTATGGGATCCGATTCTCCAAATCTGACTCTCTTAAACCCAGACCTAATGGGTGGCTTATATATGTCAAGCCCTAGGTTAAAGTCTTCCATATAAGAGAAGAGTAATACAAGGAAAAGAGTACAACTCATAATTAAACTAGGACACTTTATTCTATCTCCTAAAATAACTCTTTAATCATGCGTTGACTTTTGACCAAGGCTTGACTCCTTTAATCGGCTTTGTCTTTCTCTCGTTTTATGTTCGTTAAGATCGGCATCTTTTTCTCTCTCTGTCGAGCACCAATTGTTATCTTTATTCTGTTGTCGTGGCCTCCAAAGTGCTGTCATGGCGAGTGTTGTCGTGGCGAGTGCTAATTTGCACTCAAGCATCCATCCTCTTATCTAGCCATTCCTATGATGTATTTTCTGTCTAAGAAAGAAAATCATCAAATACATATGTTTTATGCCAAATAATAGATAAATTCATGAATTACGTAATTGGACACTGAATTATGGAAAATAAGCAGAATTGCCCAATATTGTAATTAAATTTGTCCTTTATTGATAATAAACGAGTGAAAAAATAATATAAAAAATAGGACTTTTATACACTTATCAATAACCTCTAACTTTAAACCTTAAATCTTAAATCTAATATTTTAAAATGTAAACACCAATATAAACTATTTATACCTCAAATGTTTGATAGACAACCTGTGCTTACTTAAGGAATTTTTTAGAAACTGGACAGTCTTGTTAACTACATACGAGATATGTCATATATGGCCTCTTATGAGTGAGATATTGCAATGCTCCGACTGTGCTTCGATATATCTGAACATTATCCGATGGAGTATCCTCATGTCTGTTGAGCATAGTAGACGTAACCATGGTAGTAATAGTAAGATCGGAATTCATCCACAACTTAATTTTGACGCAAATAACTTACTGACATAAATCATTTGATTTTGTTTGTGTTTTTTTTAGTGTTTTTATTTTTAAATGAGTGAATTTAAGATTTAGAGTCTAAAATTAGATATTGTCGTTAGAGTTTAGATAATTATGAGTAAGACTAAGATTTAGGGTTTAGAATATTTAAATTAGGGATAAGATTTAAAAATTAATAATAAAAAATTAATATAAGATATAAAAGAAGACATGATTAAAAATAAAAAGTTTTTTTTTCACAACTCACTTGCTCCAAAGATTATGGAGGATAACAGCTTAATTTTCTAATATTTACTTTATTGTAACAATATATATGTGATTTTATTATATGTAGTAAACTGTATATGTCGGGGATAATAGTACAAATTTAATTAATTTCGATGGTTATGAATGAGGTTAAAGTACATTAGAAGTTATTGTATTATATCTAAAAGTTTATTTTAATTTCTTTATTATAAAAAGAAGTATTTTAGTTTTATACAATATCAAAAAGTTTATTTTAATCTCTCTACTATCAAAATAGCATTTTAGTCCTCGTACCTTTGAGAATTAATATTTCTTACAAAAATTTTAATTTACAGATAGTTAACTTAAATATTTTGATTTGAATACTTTTAAGTTAGTGTCAATTTCCAAATTAAGAAAAAGACTCATCTTGAAAGGAAAAAAAATGAGAGTGATTTATTCGATTGTGTTTGTATAAATTTTTATATAAAATAAACTAAAAATTTTTATAATGTTTTTTCATATTTTTGAAATTTTTAATGAATTTTTTATTTTATTTTTTTTTACCATGTTTTCAATTTAACCATTATATAGTATGAGGACTAAAATATTTCATAAAAAGAAATACGTTTTATTTTGTGTTTTTTTTTTCAATTCTAAAAATTCTAAGAAAATTTAATGTATACTTTTTTCAATTAAACGTATTTAATATTTTTTATATTTTATCTTGTGATTATAATATTATTGTAAGAAAAAAATAATGTTAGAATATGAATTAGTTTTGTATTTAGATTTCATATGTGCTTTAAAATATACGTAAAATTTCACAAACAAATGTTTTAAGAGAGATTGATTTTCTTTAGTTCAAAACTGAGGACCTAAAAAGTGTTTATGCCAAAATAATTAAGCCAACTAATAATAATTTTAGTATTTGGAACAAAATGTTAGCTTTTCAAACGTGTAGAGACTAAAATGTTCCTTAATATAAGTAAAAAAAAAAATTAAAATGAACTTTAAGGTATAATAATAGGACTTGTACTATACGATAACTTATGAACACTGATTCTTTTGCTCCAACATTAAAAAAAAAACACTTCAATCCGATAAAAGATCCAAGTTTTTTATAATGATGTGGGTCTATAGTTTTTTATAATATGGAATCTCACATTTTTTTAATTAATAAAACAGTCGATTCTCTATTTATTCATTAATGATAATCGATTAAAAAATTTAATATTATTAAATTAAAAAATTAAACAAATTACTTAACTTTCGGCTTTTAAAATTTATAACGGTAAAATTATTTGCAACAAAATAAAAAATAAACTATAGTTTTTTAAAATTAACATTTAAAAATAAATTTTAAGATACTCAATTTCTATTTAATCTCTATTAATCAAATATTCATAAAATATTAAAAATAATACCTTAAAATAATATATTCACACTATAATTATTTTGGATGAATTTGTTTATAATGATTTAATTGATTAATTTGCATAAAAAAATGCTTGGAGACCAAGTTTTTTTCAAATGATATTTTTGTAATTTATTAATTGCTCTTTACTGTTTTAATTTTATTTGAGGTGATTTTTTAACAGCATAATAAAAATAATATTTTAAAAAAATTTAATTATATTTTATAATAAATTAATAAATAAAATATATTTTAATTTTATAAAAAATTATCTTAAAATTTTACTAAGGACCTCAAAAATCCAAGACAACCTTAGTATTATCAAATGGTTAAAATTATATACGAAATATATTACATCGTCACCTTCGACTATTAAAAAACAATATTTTATCTAGTTGTCTATTTTTCAATGTTATTTCCCAAAATTGTATATTTTTAAATTAATTATATATTTTTAAAGGACTATGGGGTAAAAGAACTCAATATTGTTTATCGGTTCTTATAAAAATGTCAATAGATTATATATTTTTAAAATTTTAGTAGAATCGTAGCTTTCAATAATTTTTTTTCTAATTCCTCATCAGAGTTTTTTTTTAAATAATAAAATAATGATAAAAGATAATCATCTATTCTTCAAGAAATACAAAACATTTATTCTAATATCTTCTCTTTATTCTTCATGTTCTTTATTAATCTTCGGTGAATGATAGTGAATTAGTCATGATGAGATGGTATGATGTGTCATCTTCTTTTTACATAAACAACTTTGGGTTCTTTTAGAAATTATATAATGGTTACATTTTCGTTATGATATTTATAGTACTGATTAATTAAATATATTTATTTTATTAATTTTTTATTTTATTTTTATTAGGTCAATTTTTATTTGATAAAATTTATTTTTAAATTTAATTTATAGTAAATATTAGTAAAAATTTATTTGATAAAAAATAAAATAAAAAATTAATAAAATAAATACATTAAATTGGTTGGTGTTATGCAGATGACATGACAGTAATGATCTCTAATATAATTTTTTATTTTTAAGGTGTTTTTTATAATATTTTTTTAAATAATTCATTTTTAAATTTAGTGAGTAAAAATGAACATTTATAAAGAAAGCGACAATTATGAGAGTTTACCCAAACATCCATTCATCAGAGCAAGGACCGACACACCTTTGAAAACGATCCTTCTGTTCATCTCATTAAATTGCAGTCATCTCTGTCACCACCACCTTATGTTATGCCATTGCCTTGTCTTCCTCAACCGACCGTATACTTTCCAACTTCTCACTTGTCATGTCAATTTTGTTGGTCGGATTTCACTATCTCACCTTGTTTAAATTCTTTCTCTGGACTTATCTTTATTACAAATTGGTACATAAACTATTAATTTATCAAAAATCAATACCAACCATAATAAAGTACGCTTTTATTGCATGTCAAACACCTTTCTACTAAAGTGAAAAATTGTTAGTTTAGACATCACTTTTGATAAAAAAAAAAAGGGACTAATTTAAGAATTAGAGTATAACTTAGGGACACATTAGTATTAAAACATGTTTTTGTTTATAATTTTTGTTATTGAATATTATTAATTATACTGTGTACTTAATTCTCATAATTAGACAAATCTACCCATCAGATCAACATGTTTTTGACAGGTTTGAGTTATATTTCAAGTAGAATGTGTACCTTCGAAGAAATTAAGATTAGAATGTTGTATAAATAATCATTCAGGAAATCATTGAAAAATCAATGTGTAAAATGAACAGAAACAAAATAAAAAAAAATAGAGTTTGTAGACCATATTAACAAAAGGGATCGTTTTTAATTTAAACCTAAACTTCTAAATATTTATTCTTTTTACCATCTTCAAGAAAATGGCTTAGATTTTGCATGATTGATGGTTCGAAGATTGATTTTTGTAGCAGTTAGTTCTCAGAAAATAATGGTTCACATGATAACTTTTTAAATTGGACCAAAATAATATTACGTAAAATATAAAACCATAAATTTTAGGATGAGTCTATCACGTGCGTCAAACATTACTGAACACAACTAACGATGAACACCGTTGAATATTATTAAACTAATTAATAAAAATTTAAAATCTTAGTTAAATTATTTAAAATAAAATTTTAAACAAATTATATATATTATATTTTATTTTTTTTAATAATTTATTTAAATTATTTTTAATTTAAAAATAAAAAATATTAAATCCAAAACTTAAAAATACTAAGCATTAAATCCTAAAATCTAAAACACTAAATCATAAACTTTAAACCTTAAAACAATAAAACCATAAACCATAAAATCTAAAAATATAACCATAACCTAAACCCTAAAATAGAAAATTTATAACTCTAAAAAAATATAAACTCTAAACTTGGAACCCAAAATTAGTTTAAGATTTATATATAGGGGCTTTGGTTATTTTAGGGTTTAAGATTTTAGGGTTTAGATTTAGTGTTTATGGTTTAGTATTTTTAAGCTTTTTGATTTTAGGTTTTGGATTTAGGGTTTTGAGATCTTATATTTTAGGGTTTAGAGTTTAATGTCTAGTGATTTAGGTTTTGAATTTTAGTTTTAAGGTTTGGAGTTTAGGATTTTTTATTTTTTAAAATTAATTTAAATTAGTAATTTATTCAATTATTTAAAAAATAAAATAATATATGTGAAAATAATTTAATAAAAGTTTTATTTAAAATAATTTATAATTATATGTTGAGTTATCAAAATTTTTAATCTTTATTAATTAGTTTAATAATATTTAGCGATGTTCATCATTAACAGTGTTCAGCGGTATTCGATGTTAGTTATAGAATTTTCCTAAATCTTAGATTGATAGAGAATATTATTATAATGTGTAATTCTATTTTTTAATTATAGAAGAAAACCGTGAAAAATTAAGAATTTAAGTGTCAAAATGAAATAAAGACTTGTAATCCGGATATAGTTTTGACATAATGTAAAAAAATCGATTGAATTGTTATTTTGGTTTATATTTTTTTACAGTTTTATAGTTTTTATCATTTTATTTTTACAGCAAAATAACTCATCCGTTAATAAAAATTATTAAACGATACGATAAATCTATATGATAGAGAACAATGATTTAACAGTATCGAGAGATTATATCATGAATTCTTTTCAACACGTCATCATGATCTATACAATCGGTTTTGTTCATCTTTAATTGCATGCTTGATAACTACCCACTCATTAATTACATAGGAAAGAGGTGATGATTCACCTTAAAAAATATAAGATGGATCAATCTGGTTGGTTATGACCACGGATGACGTGATGAAAAAGGTTCATAATATAATTTCTCTAACAATACCATATAGATAAATGTGTTGAATTTACAAAATTTTATTAAAATATAAAATTAATTTTGTGATAACGTGATTAATTTATTTATTGTCAATTGATAGATAATTTTTATTTATGGAAAAATTATTTTGAATCAAAATAAAATATTAATGATTAAAATACTCCGAAAAAAATAAATAAAAATTTGATAAAATGTTACGGACATTTTTATTTTTATCCTTATAGTTGTTCATATGTAACGTGAAAGCCATTTTTCATTTATTTATTTCTACTTTGGTTCCAATAAAATTGAAAAAAAAAATTATCGTTGTGAAAAAAATGATTTGGATTGAAAAGTTTGTTTCGTTATAACTTTTTGTAATATCTAATCATTAATAACTCGATTCTCGATGATTATATAAAAAATAATACCTTTATAAATGGAGTGCATAATTAAAAATGAATTGATCGCCATTGTGAAGGATACAATCTACATGAGAATATAAAATTAAATACGTTTAAATATTTAATATTTTTTATTTATAATTGGTTAGAGATATAAATAATAATGCATAGACTTTGATATTAAAGGTTATAAAAAACAAAATTTTGATCTCGAACACATTTGATAATTATGTGAATATATTTTAAAGAAAAAAAATTAGAATTTTATTAAGGACCTGTTTGCGACAAATGAAAATAATATTATTGAATACTTCATTTTCGTCACTTATTATAAGAGTTATTGAGCCAAATTCAATGTAAAATTTTAAGTATTATATGTTATGAAATATCTTTAATTATTATGGGTATTCATATATTAAATAATATTTTAATATATTATATTATTAGAGTTTAATTTACATTAGAATTAAGACTTTCATCTTATAACTATAAATATAGATTTTTGGAGAAAGTATTGTATATCCTACTTTGAGAATATAATAAAAGTCTCTATTGTTTCTCATCTTTGTTTATCTATTTTGTTCGTGTTCTTTACTTTATTTAGAACATGTTATTAGCACGAGTTTGCTCAAAAGATTTTAATTTCAAGTTTTTTCAAAGATTTACCCATATATCAATGACAAATCTTGAAAATATTAAGTTTGCTGCTCTTGATATTTCCGGAAAGAATTATTTATCCTGAATCTTAGATGCTGATCGAAATACATCTAGATGTAAATGGCTTGGGAAATACTATGAAAGAGGGAAATGTAGAATCTGCTCAAAATAAGGATAGAGTCATGATACTTCTTCTTCATCACCTCCATGAGGGGTTTAAATTTGAATATTTAACGGTGAAAGATCCTATTATTCTTTAGAATAATCTAAAGGAATGATATGATCACTAGAAAATCGTTATTATGCCTAAAGCTCGATATGATCAGTTGCATCTAAGATTGTAAGATTTTAAATCAGTAATCGAGTATAACTCTTCTATGTTTCGAATTACTTCACAATTGAAGTTATATGGTCAAAATATTACTGATGGGATATGTTAGAAAACGTATTCCATTTCATGCCAACAGTGTTGTCCTTCAGACACAATATCGTAAAAAAGGCTTTAAAAAATAGTCTGAGTTAATTTATTGTCTTCTTGTGACTGAACAAAATAATGAGCTACTCATGAAAAATCATGAATATCGCCCAACTAGCTTCGCTCTATTCACTGAAGCGAATGTGATATTCTATAATGGAAAAATAAAGGCTACACCATTAATCGTAGTCAAAGCTATGGACGTGGGCATGGTCATAGCCACAATCGAGGATATAGGCGAGGTGGTCGTTTTAAAAGTAACTATACTCACTGCAAGTAGAACAATAAGGATGATAATGGTACAAAAGATCAATCCAGAAAGAGGAATTCATATGTCATCGATGTGGCAATACAAATCATTGGGCCCGTGCTTGCCGTATGAGAAAGAATCTTGTAGACCTTTACCAACAATCAAGAAGTGGTAAAGGAAAGAAAATTGAAACAAATTTTGTTTATATCAATGACAAAGATGATTATGACATTCACAAAGATGATTATGATATTTCTGGTAGTGGCCTTGACAAATATGAAATTACAAACATAGAAGTCGATGATTTTATCATATCTATTGAGAGGAATATTTGATGTCTTTTAATTAATTTCATATTTATTATGTCATTTAATTAATTTCATATTTACTTTATGTTTATTAGGAAGATATGATTATTTTATCATAGAAAATTTTTATAAGAATAGATATTATGTTTACTTTGTTAAAATTATTGATGTTATATATTTATTTATTTTGAATATTGTTGTAACATTTATTTATTTATTTATTCAGTGAAGAATTTGATTACGTCACAAATATAATCTACAAAAAATGTTGACGACTTATGCTTAGCGGATAGTGTTAGTACTCATATTATACTTAAACATAAGAAATTTTTTCCATTTAACAATACAAAGAAATAACGTGAGTAATATATCCGGAAGTGCTAATATCATAAAAGGCTCCGGAAGAGCGCATATAATATTGCCAAATATAATTTTATTTCATATTCGAGATACGTTATATTCTCCAAAGTCGGAAAGAGATTTATTGAGTTTTAAAGATATTTGTAAAAATGAATATCATATTAAGAGTATTAGTCAAATAGATGTTGAATATCTTTATATTACGAGTATAACTCAAGGCAATATAAAAGTACTAAAAAAATTACATGCACTGTCATCCGAATTATACTACACAAGAATTAGTTCAATTGAAGCACATGATATTGTAAACTATAAGTTTATAGATAACTTTATTATTTGGAACAACCGGTTAGGCCATCTAGGTTTGATTATAATGCGAAGAATTATTGAGAATTCATGTGGTCACTCATTGAAGAACCAAGAGATTCTTCAAAGTAATGCCTTTTTATGTGATGCTTGCTCTCAAGGCAAATTAATTATTTGATCATCGCCAGCTAAAATAGAATATGCTTGCTCCCAAGAGATTCTTCAAAGTAATGCCCTTTTATGTGATATTTGTGGGCCCATACACCATTCTTGTGGACCACTTAGATATTTTATGGTTTTAATTGATACATCAACTAGATGGTCACATGTATCCTCATTATCAACCCGTAACTTGGCATTTGCGAGATTACTTGCTCAATTAATAAAATTACGAGCATATTTTTTAAATTCTCTCATAAAGAAAATTCATTTTGATAATGTTGGTGAATTTAATTCTCAAGTATTTGATGATTTTTGCATGTCAATTGGAATTAGTGTTGAACATTCTATAGCTCATGTTCATACACAAAATGATCTTGCATAATCATTTATCAAACTAGTTCAATTAATTCCAAGATCGTTATTGATGAAGTCCAAACTACCAATTTCTGCTGGGGGCATGTAATTTTACATGCAGCATCACTGATTCACATCAGACCAGTCAGTTATCATAATTTCTCCCATTATAAATAATTTTTGGTCAGGAACAAAATATTTCTCATCTTAGAATTTTTGGATGTGTGGTTTATGTTATGATTGCTCCACTATAATGCACAAAGATGTGTCCTCAAAGGAGGTTAGGAATATATGCACAATTTGATTTATCGATTATCATTTTAATGAATCGATTTTCTCAATATTAGCGGGAGAAAATAAACAACTGAGAAAACAAATAAGTTGAAATGAATTATCGTTATCTCACTTTGATCCACGTACCCAACAATATGACTTAGAAGTTCAAGCGATAATTCATTTGCAAAACTTAGGAAACAATTGTCAAATGCTTTTGCTGACCCTAAAAGAGTGACTAAGTCACATATTTTAGCCGTGAATGCTCCAATTAAAATTGATGTTCCAGAAGGATAAACTTTAGTTGCTAATAAGTCAAATGCACACTTGAAGCGTGGTAGACCAATAGGTTCCAAAGATAAGATTCTTCAGAAAAGAAAATGAGATATATCTTATGATGGTCACATTGTGGAGTCAACGAAACATGAAATAACTCGAGAATAGATTAAAAGGTCTCTAGAAGAGACATTAGACATGACTTAGGTACTTGATAATAATGAGATATCTAGAAATTATGTAATGTGTGGTAACAAATGAAACCAAAATAAAACCGATGTTAATAATACTTTTGCATGCAATATAGCACTAGAAGTTTTGAATGATCATGTGGATCATGAACTATTGTCAATTGGATAATGTAAGCAAAAAGACGATTGACCAAAATAGAAAGAGGCAATTGAAGTGGAACTCAAATCTCTTTCAAAAAGAGAAGTCTTTAGGCTTGCAGTTTGTACACCAAAATTTGTAAAACCAGTGAGATATAAATGGGTCTTTACAAGAAAGAGAAATAAAAAGGGGGAAATTGCAAGATATAAAGCTCGTTTGGTTGTACAAAGATTTTCACAAAGACCTAGAATAGATTATCAAGGAACATATTCCCCAGTAGTGGATGCAACCACTTTTCGATTTTTGATTAGTTTGTTAGTAAAAGAAAGACAAAATTTCTGCTTAACGAATGTTGTTACAGTCTATCTATATGTGCCTCTTGATAATAATATTTATATGAAACTTCCAGAAGGATTTAAACTGCCTGAAGCAGTTAATTTAGGTTCTCGGGAATATTATTCAACTAATTGAATATATCCCTTTATAGATTAAAACAATCTAATCACATGTGGTATAACCGCCTCAGTGAATACTTATTAGCGAAAGGCTTAAGAATGATCCAATTTCCCTGTACATTTTTATTAAAAGGTTTAGCTCTGGATTTGTCATTATTGATGTTTATGTTAATGATTTGAATATCATTAGAACTCCTAAAGAGATCTCATTGACAGTAGAATATTTAAAAAAATTGAAATGAAAGATCTCAAAAAAAATAAGATTTTGTCTTGAGTTACATATTGAGCACTTAAAGGACAGAATCATTGTGCATCTATCAACATAAATAAAAAAAGTTTAAGAGGATTACATGCGTAACACACATCCATTGAGCACCCCTATGTTGTTAGGTTACTTGATGTTAACAAAGATCCATTCCATCCTCGAGAGAAAGATGAGGACATTCTTGGTCTAGAAGTGTCATACTTAAGTGCTATTAGTGCATTAATGTATCTTTCTAGTCACAAGACCCGACATATCATTCGTTGTCAATTTGCTGGTGAGATTTGGCTCATATCCAACCTGAAGACACTAGAATAGGGTTAAGCACATATTTCTTTATCTTCAAGGTACAAAAACCATGAGATTATATTTCCCTAATATATCCAAAATAGAATTGGTTAGTTTTGCAGATGCATGATACTTATCTAATCCTCATAATACTCGATCACAGATTGGTTATGTATTTACATACGGTGCACATCAATTTCTTGGCATTCAATGAAACAAACTATTATCAGCACTTCTTCTAATCATGTTGAGATTTTGGCTATACATGAGGCTAGTCGTGAATGTGTGTGGTTAAGGTTTGTAACCTGTCATATTCGAAAAAATTATGGTTTACAATCTAGAAAAATAGCTCAAATAGTCTTATATGAGGATAATACAACATGTATTGTCTAACTTAAGGAAGCATATACAAAGGGTGATAGAACAAAATAAATCTCACCAAAATTCATCGTCACTCGTGATCTACAAAAGAATGGAGACATTGATGCACAACAGATTCATTCATGTGATAATTTGGTAGATCTATTTACTAAGGCCCTCCTTACTACTCCATTTGAGAAGTTAACTTATAATATTTGATTACGTCGTGTCATAGATCTTGTTTAATGAATTTATGAGGGGAGTAAAATATATGTTGTACTCTTTTCATTATCCATGGTTTTATCCCATTGGGTTTTCCTAGAAAAGATTTTTAATGAGTCAGCATATTATGCGTATCAAAGATGTGTGTGCTCTTTTCCCTTCACTAAATCTTTTTTTCCACAGGGGTTTTATCTTAGTAAGTGATGAGTGTCCAAAAGTATTATTCTTATTACCTTTTTTACTCTTATTATTGTTAGAATTAAGCATAAGATTAATTGCATAATTATTCATTCATGCATATTTACATAATTTTTTTAATTATTATATTTAATTTATATTTCGGTTAATTGCATGGAAAAGGATATTGTGGTTGTGTGTTTTCTTATTTGCAGGATTTGATGCCAATTTGAAAGGAATCACAAGGATATAAAGTTGATTTCAAAAGACATGGAGAGATTCTAGGAGATTGGACTTGATAAGGGAAATAAATATTTGAATTAATTTGAAATCTCTAAAGGGATAATTATCTCTTTATCAAATTAATTCTCATCACAAAAATTGACCAAATAAGATCCTATAAAAAGGGAACATGTCGTCCAAAGCAAAGTGAGCCAATCTTGAGAGAGATTGACGCAAAGGGCTACGATTTCCTTCTTGTTTTCTTGTTTTATTCAAGTGATGAGAGGATATTGTTGTTGGGTGTTTTACCCAACCATGAACTAACTTAAAGATGGCTTGGGTTATTTTGTTTTAAGGTTTGATTACAATTGAATTCTATCTAAGCTTTTGAGTGTTCTTAATTAAGGTTTGTCTATTCTTGGAACTTATTTGGTTTACAAGAGAATTGAGAAATAACCTCGATAAACAATCTATTTATCTAGATTCGGGAGAATTAGATTCACGAAACGAATAGGCATGATTCGTTCCAAGTGTGAGAGAACTAATCTAGCTTAGGGATAAGTACAGGATTTCAACAGTTACAAGAAGTGCAAGAAAGTTGTTGAACACCATTGATTAACACAGGGATGTATCATCACAGGTTGTGGAATTAACAGCGTCTCAGGTTAGGGATAACGGGGACCACTGAAGAACGTTCTACTGAAACTTAAGGATAGTCGCTCAACTTACCCGAGCAATTCCTTTAGCTGCAATTGCCCAAGCATTTGGATGAACTGACTAGGCAATCTAACTAAGCCCAATTACCGGAACAATTGAGTGGTGCGAGCACCCACTTGAAAGGATAGTTTAGGATTTTAGAGCTTGGGGAGATCTACGAATCAAGGTGTTCTTTGTTTTGTTTGGTTGAAGAGTGATTTTAGAGAGGTTTAAGGGTAGTTTGGGATTGAGCTTTTGAGAGCTTAAATATCAATTCTTTCAAGTATTTTAAGCTCCGATAAATCCTCCCAAAGAGTTCTAATATGTTGCTCGTCTTCCTTTATAGAGAAACAAGTAGGAGAGTCTTCCAAAAGCTTGGGTAAGGAAAATGCTTGAAGAAGAGATAAGAGCTCGTGGTTGTTGTGTTCTTTGCTAAGGTTGGTACTCATCCAACTCCCTATCATTATGCATTTCATATTTTAAGCTTATTTGCATGTTTTTTGATTGTTTGCTATGCTTGCAAAGCTTAAATGACCCTCTAATGGTGAATTAAATCATAGTTGATGAGCCTTCGAAAATAAGGTGTAAACATGTTTATAATTATCTCCCTAGAGTGTAGGAATGATTTGAGGTCATTGGAATCATTTTGGGTAGAGTTTTAAGTGTTTGAAGATTCAAAAATGCACCCTTCATGAGGTGTATCGATACCCTAGAGAGAAAATTTAAGTGAGAATGGTAGGTGTTTCGAAATACCTAGCCTGTGTTTCAATTTCCAACATTCCAATAGCGAAACATATCGATACCCTTGTTAGGTGTTTCGATACCAAGTTTTCCAATAGCAAAGTGTTTCGATATCTCTTAGGGAGCGTATCAAAATAGGGTCATGTATCGATACCCTATGTAGGTGTATCGATACAAGTATGTTTTCCCTTAGCCTTGAACCATCGTCTTAGTGTATCAAAACGCAAGGGAAGCTTTCGATACAGATCGTTTTGATTCCGCCCCATAGGTGTATCGATACCCTTTGGTATTCTGTCCAAGTTCTTAAGGGTTGAGTTTTAGAGTTTCATAAATTATTCTAGTGGTCCCTAGGGGTGAATTAAGCTACAAAATGAATACTAAAATTAGAAAATGGGCCTTTAGCCCCGGTTATGAGATAAACGAATAAATATTGGGCCGTTGGTAAGCTAAGTCGGTATGAAAACCAATAAGGGTTTAGTGTGATATACATGAGTTATGTGGCTTACCAGGAACCTTGGTTAGTGTTGATAGCTTGCCTAGAGTATATTATATATAAGATATGGTACCTAGTAACCTTGCTTAGTGTTGATGGATTACTAGAGATAAAGATTATATGATGATAAAACTGATAACCTTGCTTAGTATTGATGGATTATCGGTATTATATTATGTGGAAGACCAACTAGGACCTTGCTTAATGTTGATGGGTTCCTTAGCAGATTATGTGGAGTGGCATGCCACAAATATCATGTATATATATATGAGATAAAATTACTTGAGATAAATTTACTTGAGATATGGACACCTTATATATATGCATATATATATGAGATAAAAGTACTTGATATGTTGTGTGGACTTCTCTCATCATGCATGATATCATGTGTTTAGACGGTTATGGTAGCGTCATCGTACTCATGCCAAGTCATCATTCATGTTGCTTATGCTTATATATGTTGGCATAATATGAATCGGTTGGTAGAGTACCCATTGAGCTTTTGTAGCTCAGCGTTTCAAAATGTGTTTTCGTGCGTAGGTTAAAGAAAGCTTGTTCGGAGGAGCATCATCGTGGTGGGTTTCAGCATCGACGTTGTTATCATAGTATTGTTACTAGATGTAGTGGGCTATGTACTTTAGGACCGTATATGTGTAATTTATAACTCTTGTTTTATTATCGAGTCGAATGCTTTTAAACGGGTTGTAATATTTTGGAGCTCCAACTACCTTTAAACATTCGGATTTGTATTATAAAATGGTTTGGATTTTATGAACTTGCTATAAAATTGGATTTGGACTTATTATTATCGGACTCTCAAAACGAAATTTTAAAATATGGGTTTTGAGCCGAAGGCCCAATGTGATACCATGTCAAAGGTTACAAAAAGTCTCTCTTGTCTCTCATTTTTGTTCATCTATTTTGTTCTTGTTCTTTATCTTATTCACAATATTATATTATTTATTAAATAGTCACAAATACAATAATAAAAATATTTAAAATTTAATAGAGTCGAGAATCCATAGAATGATCCAGTGATAAAAGATGATAAAACTCATTCAGGTGTCGATTTTAAGCACTATGTGTACACCGTGCGTATATTATTAAAAGACTAAAGAATTTAAATAAATATTAACTTATACACACACCAATATATTAAAAAATTAAAAATATCAACTTAAATTATGAGAACATATATTTTCTATGAAGATTAAATGTTTTCCCGGTAGAAATTAAATGCTCTATCCCTTCCAAGCTTTACGACCCATATGGTGTCATTAGGATGGAAATAGTTTATCATGAAAATTGTTGAAGTGGGGGTATAGGAAAGCTCTCTGCCTTTGAACCCCACATGTCTTTCATAAATGCCATGGAAGTAGGCTTATTCCTTTGAACACCCACATGTCTTTCATAAATGGAAGTAGGATTTTTCATTATTAGGTTTAACACATTTTTCCTAAAAAGCTATATCTGTTATTTTAATTTATCTATTAAATTTATTTTGATTTATTATACTTTTTAAACTTTACAAAATTAAACTAAAACTATCTCTTTCTAGGGGCAATTTAGAAAAACTAGTATAATTTAAAAGGTAATTTGATAACAACGTAAAATATAAAAAAATAATTTAAAGAATAAATTAAAGAATATACATAATTTAAGAGGAAAATGAATGAAATCTTATCATCATCGTAATAATAAAATTGAATTCCGTTATGAACACTTCAAATTTTATCTAAACATCAAAATATTATTTATCCTAATTAAAGACTAAGGGCGCGAGCTCTCTAGCCCAAATGGTTAAAGGAACAATTGTTATTCCTAGAGTTCACAGGTTTGAACACCAACAATACCAGCGGAATGATTGAACGATTAAAGTCAAATGATAGAGAGATTATATTTTAAAACAGATATTACTGTAATCACTATGTAATTTATTTAAAAAAAAAAAACTACCAAGGTCCTCACCTTAAGTATGAAATAGCATTAAAACTTATTATTAGTATTCATTCTCAAATAAACCAACAAAACGTAAAAAAAATAATAATCATTATACTCGCTCTATTAAACATTTAAAAAACCATAATACTTTATTACGGAACTAAGAAAATATAAAATAAGTAATTTGGGTGTGTTTAAGAACTTTGTAAAGTGTGAAAATCCATGCACAATTTTTTTAAGTTACGCATTGATCCAAAATCTACCAATTCTGTGAGGAATTTGTAGTTTGATTTGCACAAAACGCAGACGTGAATGGTAATGTATTTTACATGAGTCTGTAGTGTTATTTATAAAAATGAGTTCGGCATAACATGTATAAACAAGATTTATACGTAGAAAAGTTGGAATTCATACAAAGTAGAGGAGTGTGGTTGGGCGGAGGATTTGCTAATTACTGCAGGATTTACTACTCGAATAAAAATCTTTTGCCTCCTTTACATACCTCTTTTTATGTCTTCTTTAAAATTTTACTAAAAAATTAAATTTTAAACCCTAACATTTATTTTTATATCCTAAATCCTAAATCCTATACCCTAAAAAATAATCCTACCCCTAATTCTCTAAACCCTAACCAAAACCCTTAACCTAAAACCTTAAAACTTAAACCCTAAACCTCTAAATTAAATTGAAGGCATAAACAGAGGTACCGGGAAAGAAGAAACGATTGGCGCCCTTACTACTCCATTGATGTGGCCTAAATCTGATCTCCCTGCACTGCATATATTTATTTAGTTCACCTGTACTCCTGCAAGCTTTGATAGTACTAAAATATAGCCTTTACTTTTTAAATCATCCCTAAGATCGTAAATAAACTGTACATTTAGCGAATCGTTTATAAATTATTTGGCAAAAAGTCGATTATAATTTTTATTTATTAAACAAATAAACATGAACAAAAAAAATTATTCATTTAATTAAATGAATGAAAACAAAGAAAGAACTTGTTTGTTTATTTATATTTGTAAACGTTCGATAATCTGTTCGTTTATATTTATTTAATTTAAAGTTTTGTCTAATAATTAAGAGTTTTTTTCAAATTTCAATTATCAATTAATTATGTTTAAAATCTGTTAGTTAATCGAATTAATCGAACTAACTCAAAATATTAAATATTTAACACATTATATGTATTTATTTGAGTTTGTTTATCATTTTATCAAACTTACATAAATAATCTATATTCTTTAATAAACAAACACGAATAAATTTTTTGTTCGTTTATGTTCGTATTCGTTCAGTCATATCCATTCCTTTTCTTTTCTTAAACATTTCCAACTCAACAGGTATGTTAATAATATCATGACCAATCAAAATGATGTGATTTGTTATTTTATTGATTTCTTAAGTCTTAAATTAAATTTAAATACGTTTTTATATTTATTATTTATTATTCACAATTGAATTACTATAGGAATTATTTTATCAATATCTCTCTAACTGTTATATGTATTTCTAGTATCAATGTTAGATAATTTTTATCCTTCGTCATCAATTATTGTTATTATTTGTATATTTTTTTATTCAAAAATTTAAGTGAATTTTTAATATTTTATTATATGATCTTTTTATAATCTCAAATAATATTTTTTTATAAAAAAATACAAAAATGTTGTGTTTAGTAAGTGTAGGTGTTTCATGATTGAGGTTTGGTGACAAATAACTCTCTCACTCACCACCGCTGCCAAATATCTGTTCCTATCCGACACTCATATTCATTTCACTATAACTAGGGTACGACACAAAATCAATATTTATTGTTTGCTGCTGTAGACCTTTGCTTTCTGTATTCTTCTTTCCTCCTTTTGTTTGTATAGAGAGACGGGTGCTGTTGTTTTGGATGGCAGAGGTGGAGATACAGGAGGTGAATGACGGTGCATGCGGTGGCACCGGAGGTGTTAACGAAGATGCACAACCCACTCCTCCTCCTAATCACCATGAAGGGAATATGTACTTGGTGTGGGAAGATCTGACGGTGGTGCTGTCCAACTTTGGTAATGGACCGACCAAGAGATTGCTTGATAGGGTTACAGGGTGTGCTCAACCAGGTAGAATCATGGCCATCATGGGTCCTTCTGGCTCCGGCAAATCCACTTTACTCGATGCTTTAGCAGGTTTCCCCTCTATCATACATGCATACATAATACATATAATATAACATAACGTCGCGTCTGAAAAAAAACAATTTCACACCTCACCACAAATACTGGCGGCCGCCCTCCGCCACCTATGTCTCTCTTCTTCTCATGTTTGCTCGTGTCATGATATGTTTATGTTTTTTTATTATTTTTTTCATGCCTGAACATGTCCATTTTATGTTGCACATGTGGTCAGCATCAAAGCTTTCATGGCATGAAAATTAATTAAATTATGTGTAATAAAATATGAATAATTTATTTCCTTAATTATAACAGTGGATTCGACCATATATAGCATATTACAAAAAGAGTAGAGATATTAATGGAGACCGTTGGGGAATTCATTTCTTACGGGCTACCGAGACTCTAGCCTTTTAATTGCACATTTATTACAATTAATTGTTACGTTTATAATTTTTTCCGTTATTAGACCAAGTTAAGCTAATTCTCTTGAGAATTAATTTTAAAGGTATCCTTTTGTTGATATAAGAGTAGACAATGACATAAATTAAAAACAATAATAATTACACTTTAATCGGTGAGAGGTAATTATAAGCTAAATATTAGGATTAGGAGTAAGCGTTCAATCGAATCGAATTGGATTAAAAAATTGAATTGATGAGTCATATTTTATAATAAATCAAACTTTATTTAATTTTTTTTAAGGCATAAAGATAATTTTAACCCTTAACGTTTAGAATTTTTATCATTTTAGTCCATATTTTTTTAGATAAATTTAACTCTTAACCTATATCTTTTTGTCAAATGTCTTATTTTAATTAACATGATGATAATATATTTTAAATTATATGACAATTAAGCTATCAAATACATACACGTGAAATATAATTTTATTCTAATATAAGATATTAAATAATTTAAAATTCAAATAAAATATTAAAAATTAATTAAATTTAAAACAAAAAGATACTAGAAATTCACAATCCTAACTATAATAAAATCAAAATTCTATCTAAAAAATATAAACACAGTCTGAAAATGATGAGTTTTATAAAGATTACTATCGATAAATCATAGGTAAGAGATTTTGATACTAATCAATTGAATTTTTGTTATTTTAGTTTAGAATTTAGATATTTTAGTATTTAATCTAAATCGAAAGATTTAGGGTTTCGGTTTATAGTTTAAGGTTTAGATTTAAATTTAAATTTAAAAGTAATAAATTTAAGGTTTTAGGTCTTGAGTTTTAATTAAATCTAAAAAACCTCAAAATTATAAAAAATACAGAGTATTAAATTTATTTAAGGTTTAATAGCCAAAATATTTTAGATTTAATTAAGTTTTAATATTTTATTTGAATTTTAATTATTTTATGTTTATATTAGAATAAAATTATATTTCATATGTATGTATTTGATAGGTTAAATGTCATATCATTTAAAATATATTATTACATGTTTACTATAAGTCATTATCATTAAATTTTTAACGGTGCGATCATCATACTAGTTAAAAAATGAGATATTTGTCAAAAAGACTTAGGTTAAGGGCTAAATTTATTTCAATTAAAGAATGAGGATCAAAATAATAAAAACTATAAACATTAAGGGTTAAATTTATCTTTTTTTAATCCAAGTCGAGTTTAAGAAATTTGAATCGTTTTAAGTTTCTATAAAAATTTAATTGTAATTATTTATTGTGTTATATCACAATTTGATTTCAATTTAAATGATTTTCTCTAATCATATAAAATATTTATATATATCATAAAAAATTGATGGACTTATCTCGAACTTAAAAAATAAATCATCTGTTTGCTAAAAATGTCATGTTATTCGAATTTTTATTTTACAACTCAAATTTTTTTTAAAATTTTTTCGAGTCGAATCAAGGTGAGTCGAGTTTTTCACCTCGAGTCAAGTTGAGTTATTTCATTTTTTTTAGTTGAGTCGATTTTTGCTCACCCCTAATCAAGATTCAACTCATACAATACGAGACAATATGAGTATTATTGATTACTCAATTAATTAAAATATCTCGAAAGAAGACGATGCTTTCTACCTACAGAGAGATGAATGCATAGGTTAAAATAGGGAGTGGTTGAACTTCGACGAGGAAAATGCAGGTATGGAAGTTGTTAAATGTTAAAGCTGCTTATAAATGAGCTGAACGACCCAAAGATAATTAAAACACAACATTAAAATGGAAATGGCTTTTACTGTCAATCCTGCTACATTCAATGTTGCCCTAATTTACTCATTAAATAAAAAAGTTAGAGAGAGAGCATAGCAGGCTGCATCATCCAATGCTAACTGCTGTACACCATTACAACCTGTAAGTATAGTGTCAATATCAAAATAAAACATTATATTTATACATTCTTCTTATTATAATCGTATTTACATGTATTCATCGTATTTACTTACGGGTATTAAAGTAATGCATACATGCATGCATCAAATATGAGTGTCGAATACAAATATTTAAAAACAAATAAAAGGGTCGAGTAAGATGCATAAGAATAATGATGAAAGAACACTACATATGCATGCATTCCATGAATCCCCAGGCATTTGCAAGCTAATGTTGAACTTGAACACCAAGGTAATTGAATGAAATCTATGCAGGTAGGCTGTCTGGGAATGTTGTCATGACTGGAAATGTTCTTCTTAATGGGAAGAAGAGGCTAGACTACGGTAGTGTCGTAAGTACTGTAAACATTTTATACTTGGACTACAAGAAATCGAAGTGCCCTGAAAATTTTGGGGATTCCTACTATGCACATGGCATGGCTAGTCGATAAAGATTTATCTGTTGTGAAATTTCAGGCTTATGTGACTCAAGAGGACATACTTTTGGGAACTCTAACAGTAAGAGAGACCATAACTTACTCGGCTCAGCTGAGGCTCCCATCATCACTGACCAGAGAAGACATTGATGACATTGTGGAGGGAACAATCACACAAATGGGTCTCCAAGAGTGTGCCGACCGGCTTATCGGAAACTGGCACCTACGTGGCATAAGCGGTGGGGAGAAGAAAAGGCTAAGCATTGCACTCGAAATCCTCACTAAGCCTCATCTCTTGTTTCTTGATGAACCTACGAGTGGCCTAGACAGTGCCTCGGCGTTTTTTGTGATACAAACTCTTAGGAACGTTGGCCGTGATGGGAGGACTATAATCTCCGCAATCCATCAGCCGAGCAGCGAAGTTTTCTCGCTTTTTGATGACCTGTTTCTACTCTCTGGGGGAGAGCAAGTTTATTTTGGGGAGGCAAACATAGCTGCAAAGGTAATGTGTTGCATCACATTAAGAGTATATATAATTGAAATTGAATTTGTTCATTTCTACTTACAAAATTGATTTTACAGTTCTTTGCTGAAGTTGGATTCCCTTGTCCAAGTCGGAGAAATCCTTCGGATCACTTCCTTCGTTGCATAAATTCAGATTTCGATATTGTTGCAGAGAGTCTGAAGGTGTCTCAAAGAATAACCGTAAGCATTTCATTTTTCATTTTCCAAAGAGACGTCAACATAGTAATTTCCCAATGTACCAGTCACTTGGTTTCCTTGCATTTGTATGAATTTTATTTTGCCATGATTTAACAAGCAACAAATAAATCATACAGCATCATAGTTTTAGAAACTTGAACTCTTTCCTGCCATTGGTTGATCTCACTTTTTTCATGGTTAAATATGTTCTTCATTTATGATCTGCAGGAACTTCAACATACATTAGATCCTTTGACAAACCTAACAACAGCACAGATAAAAGCAATGCTCGTTAAGAAATACAGAAGCTCGGATTATGCGGCAAAGGCAAAAGCGAGAATTCGAGAAATTTCAACCATTGTAAGTATTTCGAACTTAATCATGAACCATTGTAATCCCTACGGTTTTCTTCAATACCTGTGTCCAAGTAAACATAGAGCTTAAATATGTCAGGTAGCTAATAGACCAAACGGTTCCTTGGATTTTTCTTATTTATATTTCAGGAGGGACTCGTTATTGGGAAAAAACACAGCAGTGAAGCAAAATGGTTGAAACAATTATCGACTTTGACAAAGAGGTCCTTTGTAAACATGTCTAGAGATTTGGGGTATTACTGGTTAAGGATAGGAATCTATGTGGCACTATCAATTTGTGTTGGCTCTATTTTCTTCGATATTGGAACGAACTACAATGCAATCTTAGCTCGCGGGGCCTGCGGCGGTTTCATATCAGGTTTCATGACATTCATGTCCATAGGAGGCTTCCCATCCTTCATTGAAGAACTCAAGGTGAGTAATCTCATTGAGGGTTAAGGGACAACGAACATAACCAAATATCTTCTAGGCAAACTGAACCTAGTGGTACTAAAGCTTTCAGTAATTCTTTGTTCTTTGTTTGGTGTTCTGTCGTAGGTTTTTTATCGAGAAAGGCGCAATGGACACTATGGGGTTGCTGTTTATATACTCTCAAATTTCATCTCTTCATTTCCATTCGTGACTGTGATGTCTGTTGCTACCGCATCAATTACCTATTATATGGTGAAATTCCGGCCCGGAATCTCACATTTCATGTATGTTGCAGTTGATCTTATCAGCTCCATTGCAACTGTAGAGAGCTGTATGATGATGATAGCATCATTAGTTCCCAACTTCATGATGGGAGTCATAATTGGAGCCGGTTATATAGTAAGACTAAGAACTATAATTTTTTTAAGAAAATTTTAGAGTTCCTCCATTAATGTCCTAAAAAATTCTTTCATATATGTTTATAAAAATCTCCCCTTTATTTCTTTACACAGGGTTTACTGATGATGACAGCTGGGTATTTCCGATTGCTGCCGGATCTCCCTAAGATATTCTGGCGTTACCCTATTTCATATATCAACTATGGCACATGGGCATTACAGGTAATTTTTTTGGTCTGTCATGCTAAAAACATGTCTTTATGACTCGATCGACAAGAACCTCGTAGATATTTAATCCAGTTTCAAATCAGAAAACAAGACATCGGACAAACAGATTCCCACATGGGAGAGTAAGCATGAACATTCTTACTTCTAAACCAAGAAATAAATTTCACTCAACACAGATTACCAGACATGAAAACATGACAAAAAGCCTAGTCAAATCAATAGCACAAGTTAGATGAATTTGCTTTATCTCTCCGTAAAAAGACAATTAGATGTTTCATTTGCACTATGTGTAGAGCATCCAAATCTGTTGTAATTGGATTATCTGCTGATACAAACCTCAAATCCTGTTAAAATAAGTACCCTTTTTTTTTTTCTAGAAGAGAAAACATTCGAGAAAATAGTTGGATGCTAGTAATTTCCTCCTGAATCTCAAAATGGGTCTTCTATGTGAAAAAGTTTACCTTGTAATCTAAATGTAATAGAGCACAAGTGTTAAAATTATGCAAAAGAACTGCAGCAATGTCCCAATCAAACAATTTGAATTGACTTTCTATAAAATGGATAATGCAGGGAGCATTCAAGAATGATATGGTGGGGCTTGAATTTGATGGTTTCATACCCGGTGGACCGAAGCTAAAAGGCGATGTTGTCCTCACAAGCATGCTCGGCATCAGTCTCGATCATTCAAAGTGGTGGGATTTAGCAGCCGTTATAACGCTTTTGATAGCTTATAGGTTTCTTTTCTTCATCATTCTCAAGTTCAAGGAGAGAGTCTCACCTTTGTTTCGGACTCTTTATACGAAGCGAACGATACAACACCTCAAAAACCGACCTTCATTTAGGAAAACATTATCCTTCCCATCCCAGAGGCACCAAGTTCTACATTCATTGTCTTCTCAAGAGGGCCTAAACTCTCCAATTCACTAGAAGAACCAACAAATCAAGAGTACTCTAGTAATGCTCCTACTTTAATTCAATTACAGAAACTAAGAAAGAGATGTTAGTACTTACCAAATCATGTATATCAGCTTGTCCAGTGCTTCTTCAGCAACTTTCCTTGTCCTTCTCTATGCAAATTGTTCTAGAATTAATTGCAAGAGGGGTGATGCATGAATTATATTCGAATGTAATATCATTCTGTTGTCTCAATGGTAACACATAGAAGAAACTTGACCTCTGTTGTTGCAACCAGCACTTTGCAGTAACCAGATAGGATAAACAGATACAGAAAAGATTCCATTGCTCTTGGTGTTTTCACCAGCAAAATGTTGTAGCAGATGGCTCCTGCATTATACAATATCTTAACATCTACTGATACCATTATATTTGAATGTGATATTCTGTTTTTGCACTGCTGATGCATGAATTACCTAAATGCTCACGAAACCTTAGGTTCGAAGTCCCCAAGATGGATTAAATCGGCATCTTTTACAGTTTCTCTTTCCAGAATGTCGATAGGTATTTTACAGGTAGCAGGGGCATCCATGATCCAATATTTTTATGCACTGCATGTGACCGGTTTGCAGTGTCTGGATCCTGGCATTAATGGCAAATTCCAATCTTTAAAGTTTAGGTCTAAAATTTTTACGAAAATAATAATTTAAGAAGAAATAATGTGAAGTGATAAACTTATATTATTTACATATGTCCAGCATATTTATACTAATTAAAATATTCAACTTAGCCGTGCTTTCTCAAAATTTTGTCGCCTATAATTTTGCTTGATCGGTGATTGACAGTCAATTTTAATATTAGTTATCGATAGCAAGTTATTATTTTTTTTGTTTTTATATTTTAATAAGAATCTTGTCTTTATGACATGTGTTTCTCTGTTATTATGATAAGTTTTTTTTTGTTGTTGTTTTTATGGTTAGTTTCATCTGTTTTTATGATATGATTTTAGAATACCCTAGTGATCATTTGTTGCTCGCACAAAGATTTTAATGATGCTAATTTTTTACTATGACTTTGTCTGTTGTTATAAAAAATTAAATCTCCACTCAATTGATGATCATTTATGATATAATCATTCTTGAGTAGCAAAACATTCTAACTATAATTTGTGTCACTCTACAATGACTCGAATTTTGAAAGTCCAAGAGTTGACTTTTGGAAACCTTTTTGGGTTCGCCTAGTATTATTGACTTGCTTAAAATGAAATTAATAATCGTAATCATTAATTTTATTTTGAATAAACCCATTTTGAATTTTGAATAACGAGCTTTAATTTAATTTTTTAATTTTCATAACAAAAAAATTAAAAAATCAAAAAAAAAAAATTGTTATATTAGCATGTATGTGTGTCCCTTTTAAGCATGCATATATTATCTCAATTTGCCTGTGTTTTTCATTCTTTTCGGTTGACTCTTATTTGTTATTAAAAAATATTGTTATATTAGCATGTATGTTTGTTCTTTTTCTTTTTACTAATTTTAGTCTCATGTTCTTATTTTTTTTTTATCTTTTTTTATTAAGGTATTTGTTATCATCTTTTATTTATTCTTCTTTCTTTTTTGTTTTTTCATTTATTTTATTTTATTCTCCTTTCTGTTTTAGTAAACTTTAATATTATTATATATAGAGATATTGATACTATATTTCTACTTTTATTAGATATTATTATTGTTGTTGTTATTAGTATTATAGATAAATAAACAAAATTAAGCTCAAACTCAAACGTCATATAACTTAGCCCAAATTGTTTTTAGCTAAGAGTCCATAATACAAATCCAAAAGAATTTAATAAAAATCCGTTTCAAATAATCTGAAAACTCAAAAAATATACATTAGCCCAATTCGGGCCCTAAAGATATTAATCCCGCAACCCACAATTATAATTGAACCCTAATTCCCTCCTTCTGTATTTGTGCGCAACCCATCTGTAGTCTTTGGATCTAATTGATATCCAGCGGTCCGAACAAAAGGATAAGAAGAAGATTCTGGATTCATAACGCACCACGTGCGTCTCAGGATCTTCTTCACACGCATCATTTCGGAGGATTGACAATATTTCTTCTCCTGTGTTATCTTCACGCTCGATCCTTTGGTTCACCATCGCCAACTTCGTTGGTAGTCCTCTCCGGCCACCGTCATCACATACAAACCAACAAAAATAGAAGGAATGTCAAATCCATATCAAAATCGTAGGTAAATCAGGATAAAGCCAAAAACAATACGGGCAACCAATGAAATTTTAGAAGCAATCCTTTTTTTTTTTAATTCGGAATGTAAAAATAGAAGGATATAAGAAAGAAAACCCTAACAATTGTATGATCTTTCATTCTGGATTTTTCGCAGAAAAGAAATAGAAGATAAAAAATTTAAAGGTATTATTTTTTTTTGCGATTGCATGTGCACGTTTAAGGTTTTGGGGATTTACCTATCGTTGAGGCTAGTTCATGATTACCTTCTTTTCCTTCTCCGGTGAAAAACCTTGGCCACTGAGCCACTGTGATGAACCGTTGAAGAAGGGTGAGTTCTCTAGTCTCTAGGTTACATTCGAAATGAATTTTTGATTCGGTTTCATGGATAAACATTGATTTGTCTATAGTTTTTCTCTCTCGAAAGTCTCAAGAATTTTGATTTGGCTCAGTATTAAAGAAAAGCAAAAGTTTTATTCCTTTGATTTGGCTTTGCTCTTGGGTTTTGAATCTTTGATTTTGTTGGAGTGATCGAAGTCTTTTCTTGAGTTAAGTTTTTGCCTTTTCTGGGTTTTGCAAGCATTTCCTAGAATTTCCTAAAAGAACATTTGAATGTTCTTAATGTTTTGGGGAAATCCTTGGAGATTACAGAGGTTTTAGAGTGGGTAATATCGCTTTCTGAGTTTAGACGGATGAAGGGACATTCTCAATCTAAAAGGTTATGTTTTATAGTTTCTGAATGTTTTAAAAAAGGGTTTACTTCATCATAAAACCATCTGTCTCACCGTTTTCATCTCTACAGTCCCTGATATTTGTCAAAAGTTTTCATTTTCGTCCCTAATTGATTTGATCGAATCTATTTTTCTTTCTAAGGATTTGAAATTGATCCTTTATTTTCCTTTTGCTTTCAATTAGGTTACGTTTTTTTTAAAGAAATCATATTTTTCTTCTTTCAATTTTGAACTGGGGTTTTACTTTCCTCCTATTTTGGCCGCATTTGTTATCTTCGTTCTTAATTTAACCACTATTTTTAAGAAATCAGTTTCTTTTCCTTTTAATCCTGATCCAAAGTTTTATTTTCTTTCAATTCGGTCTGAAACCAACAATTACGTCTTCCTAGTTCAGGATGTTCTTTTTTATTTTATTTTGTCCTTGTTAATGTTTATTTGCCATTATTTAGTTCTTTGATTCTAATGTATTTATGTCTCGTATGTACGTATTGGTATGATTGCATGTTGGTAGATACTTTGATAGGTTAGATTTTATTCATATGTATATTGTTCTATTGCATGTTTTGGTTGCTTTTCTTATCATTTTATTTAGTTTAGTCTTAAGTGTATGGTTTTATTTTGGCATAAATATTCGTATGATGAACTCTATCTTTAGTCATTCATTTATTCTATGACGTGAGATATATCGATTTTGCCATTATTTTATCTCCTTATCATATGCGATATATGCTTATGTAATCGTGCTTTCCATTTAAGTTGTAACTCAAATCAATAAATCAGTAACTAATATGGTATTTCAATATTAGGTCATAAGCGGAGCCGGTACCAAGCATAATAGTAGTGGTTTGGGAGCTTATCTTCAAATATTGAGATCATTAAAATTAATTTGAATTTTTAATTAAATATCAACTTAATTGCCACTTTAATTTGGAAAACTTAAGATTAATTAAATGGTAATTTTTAGGTACCAAATTTGGGTGATACAAAAATGTAATAAACGTTTTTAAATCATAATCGACTCCCGAACCTTTTTTATTTATTTTGGATCTTTGGTTTTATGGTATCCGGTCTACCAAAGTGGCCGATAGCGACTCCAACTCATTTCTTTAATAACTTCGACCTTTTTCATTTTGAACCCCTTTTTCAACCATTTCCAATTATTTTTCCCCGATTTCTAAATAGTTTTCTAATTGTCTCACAACTCATTTATAAATCATTTTTAATAAGGGATTTTAATTTAGTAACCCTTTTTACTTTAACCTTTCAAATTGAATTTTTCAACCTTTTAATTTTTAATTCATTTTCAACTTTTTAAGATCTTCAAAATAACGAAAGATTTTTTAAAGGGGTCGTTATAATAATGCTACTTTGATAATTTCTAAAATGAAAGACAAAGAGGGGGTGTTCATTATTTTTCGGTAGAAAAGTGAACCTCATGAGATCATTTTAGTTATCTTGTCTCATTTCCCTTTTTTTCTTATTTTCTTACCCAACACCAAGCGTTAAAGGTGTAATCTTTGAGTGTTTGAGTGAGAATCATATTTTGATGATTGAAGGAAGTTTGTTGAACAATTAAAGATCTACAAACCAAATTAAAGATGAATTAAAATGGTGGAAGTTACAATTTTGGTAGGATTAGTGTGGAAGAACGAGAATGGAATGTTGAGGCTCTATTTTTAGCTTAGTTAATGTATTTAGATCTCAAATTTCTTCTAGTGGTGTTGTAATTCGTTGTGTAACTATTTCTTATAGTGAAAGAGGTGGGAGAGTTATCCATGGATCTATGATAAGAGAAAGCTTGGAAGTGGGTGAAGATCTTCATTTCAACATCTTAAATTCGAGGTTACTAAACTTTTAACTTTTAATATTTTTTGTAGATCATAAAAATATGCTTTGTTTCATGATTTGAGTGATTTTGGTTTGATTGAACCTTTGTTGATCTTTTCAAATGTAACCCCCTCGACTTGGTCTAGACACAACCCGACTTAAATGAGTTATATATGGAATATCAAGGCTAATCTAGAGACTCTCCTCGATAATCAACCCTTATATTTTTACTTCCTATTTTATCTTATCTAGATATTTTATTTTGATCCTACATGTTCATCCAAAAGACAATACCTCAACTAAAGACTAGATCACCAAAATCAAATCACAATGCATAAAAACCTTTGGTGCCCACACATCGTTAACTACCTTGATGTACAATACACACAACTTTTCTCAAGCAACAATTCACTGATGGGACCATTAAACAACACGACACTACGATCAACCAACTCTTATTCCACTTAGACTATGACAAAACCAAAGTTGACCCTTGAGCCTTTTTTACCTTTCAAATTTTGATGCCATGCTTTTGTCCACTTAACCTAACATCCTTTTTTTGTTAAGCAACAACAACACAGAAAAAAACAATCGTAAATGGAGAACTCAACAAACACAAACCCTCGTAACATCTCCTGACGATAAGGCAAGCCCAAAAAAACTGATTAAAAAGGGCTTCAAACTAACCAACGATCCCCATTGCACAACTCCTCAATACAAAGGTATCTAAGGATAACATCCAATAACTCCATAACAACCTGACCATACCCAAGGTAAACCCGACACAACTCTTTAAGAACACAACATGCAAAAGCTAAGCCAAACATCACGACCACAACCTCTCAAGGTCCGTACAAGTTCGTTATGCATCGTTCAACACCTCAATTCTTTTTCCGGTATATTTTTTTCCTTTCCAAAATCTCAACTAGTGTTTCCCAAAACAAAACACTAGATCGATCATACCCCTGACCTAGCCACTTACTAAACCATACCAAATAAAGAATGCCAACTGGTACATCCACCAATCATAGTGATAACACAACACCTCTTACACAAACCGAACTCTCGTCGAAGGAACCTCGCAAAACTTAGACTTTCGCTTCACTAACAACTAACTAACATCAACTCAAGGAACTCAACCTGGGTTCAACCATCCATAACTCCAAGCCCAGCTAACCAAACCTTATCTAAGTTTACTTCTCAACCAGAAAAGTAACTCGACCTACTACATAACAGGTTCAACACAAACAAGTGAATCTTTCAAACACCTCTATAAACCTATACCTTCTCCCTAAAAGGACTGACCATGGCACAACTTTCATTTTCACGAGCGAAATATTTGTAGATATGGACAATTTATGCATGATTTCCTGTATATCACCCTAGATGCATATGCAAGTACATGCAAATATAATCTAATATCATGCTCAAGAATGCATGCATTTCCTAAGATATGTCATAAGTAATCTTATACTATGAATGATTATTATCTACACTCACAAACAACATCCTCAATTCCCAAAAATTCAACTTCCTACCTCTTCAACGTTCAGAACCATAGAAACTTGGTACTCATAGAGTATACAACCACACCATAACCTAAATGTTTCCAACATATTCAATTCACCTTGCACACAAAGCACTCTAAACTCTTAAGGGCATTCTTAGTGATGTAGTCACCTACTACTCACCATCATAATAGATTCTCAGACTAAATTGATTCAAAATCACTTTTCACTCAAGCACGATGGAGGACCTAGTCAACTTAAGATCGAATATCACAACACCATAATTAAACCACAATACAAACCTGCCCACACTTTCTGATTTCCACAACTTCTCTATTACCAAATTTTAGCTCTCTTTTTGGTCTCATATAAAAAACAATAAAAATAGAAAGAAGAATTTTAACATACAACAACAATTTTCAAAACTATTAGGCCAACACAAAGCAAGTTCCAACTAACTCAAGTACATTACGAATTTGGTGTTAGGCTTAAAATTGATAGAAAAAAGCCTAATTAAACCCCCCACAATATGTAGAAACGATTTGACTTAATGGTTGGGTTGAAGGGACAACTCAAAGAACTCTAATTTGTAAAATTAGAGTTTTGAGCATGTATATTGGTATGAATTAAGGTGCACTCTTTTAAAAGTTGTCTCTTCAAGTGTTCTTGAAAATAAGGTATCACTACTGTTCGGGCGTACTAATATCATTATTCTATTGTAAATTCTAATAGTCAAAACTGGTGTCGATATATCAAGAGGTATATTAGTACATAGTGGGGATTGATAGAAAATATATACGTACCAATATTTGGTTTTGTAACCCCAAGGGGATGCATCAATATGGGTGCTAGTTTGAATTCTTTCGAACCTAAAAGGAGTATCAATATGTGTCGTATAGCATCGATACTTAGGCTTAGTTTCATATTACTTTTAAAAGTGTTGTTGAAAAGTGATTATAAAAGTGTTGTAGAAAAAAACAATTTTGGAAAGTTAGGTAATGTTTTTCATTGATGTCAAAAAGTGATTTTGAGAAGATAAAATGTCTATTTTAGACATGATGTTGTAAGGTATAACTGAACTTAAATGATGTTCAAATTCGTTAATGTTATGATTTATTAAATAAATCAACTTAAATTATAATAAAAATATTAATTTTTTGTAAAATTTAATTTAAAAAAATAAACTATATTTTAGATTATATAGAAATATAATAATTATAAATTAATAATAATTTAAAATAAATTATAAACAAAATAATTTTATTCTTAATATAAATATTATAAAATATACATTATTTTATAATTATGTATGCATGAACATTATTTTAATAATATATTATAAGGGTAAAAAAGTAATTTTCTTTTCAAACAAGCTTTTTCAACCCAAAAATCATAAATTTTAGCTTTGTGGTTTGGGTGGAAAAATTGGTTTGAAAAAAAAAACAAAATTTAATAAAAGCATTTAAAAAATGCTTTTAGGTTGCTAAAAGCAACCAAAAACACACCCTTAGAGGGGTATATTGATACCCAAGTAAGAGTATTTATACTTTCTGAGCAATATGCTCCAAAAATACTAGTTTAAGTTCAAAAATTCTATAATTATTGAGTTTGAGTTCTAAAGGGTCTCCTAAGATATAAAATGAATACTAAAACTTAAAAATTGAGGTTTAAATTTCATATGTGAAATAAGTGGCTATTAACTTAAAAATTATTGGGTGAATTTTTTAAGATAATAACCCATAAGGATCCTTGGTGGATCAACGATGATTTATTATGATAACTAGGGTCTTTATTGTGTGCTGAGGAGACACCTAGGTAGTTGAATCGACTTTTGTGATGGGATCTAGATACCTAATTTTATATGTTGTAACACTCGAAGGTTTTCGAAAAGAGGATATCAATGTTATGTGAATAGGAACCTCATTCGAAGGTGCTTATTGAGATCTTCCTAGAACGGATGTAAAATCATGATGTTATGTAGACATAAGCCTCATCCTCACGAGTATAGGTTCCCGATGTTGTGTGAATGTGAGCCTCACTCAATATGGTTGGTATTATCTGTGTGATGTTGTGTATATTATTGATGTATATATATGTTGTGTGAGTTTATATAATCATGTAGCGCCATTGTTATCTTGTCATGAAATTATTTCATATTGCATTGTTTTTTCTATGATTTGTATGAAACACGTTTGAGTGATTGTGCCACTGAGCTTCGTTAACTTAGCATTCAAAATCATTTTTTTCACATGTAAGTAGGTTGTTGTGTAGTTTTAGAGGAACACCATCAAAGCTAGGATCAATGTTAAAAGGGCGAAAAACACCCTAAGACGATAGTGGTTTTATAGCTAAGGCGCGAGGCGTACGCCTTATCGAAGTAAGGTAGACTTTTTAAAAATAAGATATATACACATTTTTTTTAGTTGTATGTCAAGCAAAAAGAATAGTTTATGTAATGTAAACACTAAAGAGTATTTATCATCAATATTTTATATATTAAGCATCACTTATTTTTTACATTCAATAAAATTTTGAGTGATACGAATAATGGGATTCTTTGAACGTTCAACTTCGGTATGAATCAATCAAGAAGAATATATAAATGCACATGAAGCAAAGTACTAAACAAGAAAAAAAATACTTTAAAAAAGACTATAACTTCAACAAATGCTCTTCCTTTTATTTACCTAACGTTTCAATTACAAAACACATGACATTGTATTTTATCATGTAATATAATTTTTTTAATATTGTAAATAAAGAAAGTTAGTTATATAATAATTTAAAAATGATATATAATAATATGGTTTAAATTAGGATTTTATATCAATACACTAGTGGTAGAAATTAAAACAAGTACCTTAGGTTTGGGGACTCGGTTTAGAACGTATAGTTTAAGAGTTTAAAATTTAAGGGTAATGATTATAAATTAGAAGGTAAAGTTAGGATTTAGGTTTTAGAATAATATATTGAAAATTTAGATTTTAATCTATAAAGATTAAATTTTAACCCTAAACCCAAAATTATATTTATAGTGACTAAATTTTAAACTATTAAATCTAAACTCCTAAACTTTATACCTTAAACCCTAAAACAATTAAATTTAATTTAAATTTTAAAACTAAACCAAATTAGTTTGAATTTAAATTTGATCTAATTTAATCAATGTTTATATATCGTGTGATATGCTTTAAGTTCAAATTATATATTAACTCGACTAAATTAATTTAAATTTTATTTTTGATTAAATTTATTTTTGTGTGATCTCCACTTTTGACCCAGTTAATATGTAAAACATAATAAAATATTTAAAAGGCAAAGGTAAAAAATTGAACTGACAACGCCTTTCTACGCCTCGTTGCGCTAGCACCTAGTGTACCTTAGGCACGTCTAACTTCACTTCATTGAAATCACCTTGCCTAGATCCAATTAAGTGCTTCACCCTCGTCTCACCTTGTCTTAGCGCCTAGGTGCGCCTCAATGGCGCCTTTTTAAACACTGACTAAGATTACAACATCAACTGTTGTTGAATATAATTATTAGATGTAATGGGTAATATATTTCATAAGATCTTATGTATAATTGTATTAGATCAATATTTTAAATACTTGTATTTGAAACTCCACTTAAACTATTTGAATGTGTTTCAACTTTTACCTATTTCAAAAATGAATATACTTATGAGTTGCTACAATTTGTATGTATTGAACTTTGAAAACGAAAAATTTTACGGTAATGAACTTATAGGTTGCTATATCTGTATGCATTTTGCACTGGATTGAGATACTACATTTTATTTCTTTCTTTTCCATGAAATCATATCTCCTCCAACAAAAACGCAATAACCTGTTGTAGTTCTTCTGTCAATCTTAGATCCTGCCTAATCTACAATCAGAAAAGTAATTAAGAGAATAAAATCCCTGAGGATCAGGCTAATAAAGAGTTAACTTTGGTGACCCAGGTTAGAGTACCTTGTCTGTATGGTATGTGTTATTAAAAGGGTCAATAAATATATATAGGGATATAAATGAACTCAACATTTAGTGAAACTGTTCATGAACTGTTCAGCGAAAAGTTCGTTTATTTCTTAAACGAACGAACGTGAACAAGATTTTTCGTTTGTTTAGTTAAATGAATGAACACGAACAAATGACTTGTTCGTTCATTTATGTTCATGAACGTTAGGTAAAATCCGTTCATTTATGTTCGTTTATTAACGTTCGTGAATGTTTGGTAATTTGTACATATATGTTCGTTTAAAATTATTCACATGTCTCAGTGTGAGCATTAAATCAAGTCAAGGTCGAGTCAAAAAATTTTAAGTTACTCGAGTTGAAAAATCTTATTTTATGACTCGTTAAAAACTTTCTTGTTATAAGTTAGGGTTGTTCATTGTTATGTTAAACCAGAGCTAACTGATCGAACCAAAACAAAATTGGTTAATCAGTTAAATTTTAGGGTTTATCTAATAAATAAGAGTTTTTTTAATTTTAATTATCTATTAATTTAGTTTAAAATCAGTTAGTTAACTGAATTAATCCAAAATATTAAATATTTAACATATTATATAATGTTATTTATGTTCACTTGTTTAGTTCGTTTGTGTTCGTTCGTTTACATTCATTTATGTTTATTTGTTTATCATTTAATCGAACGAATATAAACAAACACGAATAAACTACGATGGTTGGTTTATATACTATCTTATAATTATGCTGTTCAATTAAAAAAAAACTTCTTTCTACTCATTTTGCCACCCTTATTCTTGATTACTGCTCCCCCTACCACATTACCATCCTGATCATTTTTCTAGATTCGAATGGAATTTATTTCATTTTCCTATTTAATTCAGAATCAGAATTTACATGTTAGGGGACAGTTCCATTAAGTCTAATCCCCATGAATTCCTTCTATCGTCCCAGGAACTGTAAAAGGTTTACAAGAAAAAGCCAAAGATTAGAGTTCAATGTTCTCAAAGGAAGAACAATCCATTTCACTAGCTAAATATCTTCTATCGTTTCAACTTGTCAAGATCCGTATAATTGCCTCCTGCAGCAAACCATTTGCTCGACTCATATTAAAGAATCAGAATACAAAACTTCCATTCTACTAAAAGGAAAAGCTAAGTGATGAAACCAGGTCTGTTTGAGAAACTATAATTAAATAGAGTGCAAACCAATAGAAAATCTTCAGGGAACATGTAATGTACCGTTTTCAGAATTATTCGAAACGGTATAGTTTTGTTGAAAAGTAAAACAATATCGTTTTTTATAATTTGTTTTGTAGGTTAAAAGCACAATCGGGTGAGTTGTTTTTTATTATTTCTGTTTTCTCATCTCTGCTTCATCTGTTTCTTCCCCTTATAATTCTTTCTTTTTGATTTGAGCCGTTATAAAGGTATCAAAGTCAGGTTCTTGGCCATGGATGAAGGTTACACGATCTGCAATGGTTTGAAATCTTTGTTCGATAGATATTTCGCAAATCGAACTTTATTGATTACAATACATCAAGCGATTTATCTGATTACTCAAGAAGTGCTACATCAAGTTTTTTCTACTTATGGGACTGTCGAAAAGATCACTCCGTTTCAGAATTCTTTGGGCAATCAATTCTTGATCCAATATCAAGGTTACGGGGTTGTCGCAGCTAGTCGTTCTCTTCATAATTGTAACATCTACAATGGTTGTTGTCGGATTGACATTCAATTTTGAGATGATCCTGAATCTCAATTAGAGAACTTGGGTTAACCGGAAGTGTTTGATAAAATGGTTGTGAGAAAAATTGAAGTTCAAGATGTTAACGTTAAAGACGGTGAAGCGATAACCTTGGACAACTCTAAGTTCTATTAGCTACTGCTAATTCTTCATGTTCAGACGACACAATTGAGGGTCTGACAGCATTAATGAAGGAAGAATCAATGGAAGCTAATATCAGTTTGCACGAGAATGATAAAGTTGTCGATGCAATAGCTTCCAAGACAACTAAGTTTTCCCTGCATGACATCTTTCGAAAAGTTGGTATTGCAGAACCAATTAGAAATTATTTCATTGGTAATAGGAATAGCAATACCGTTCCGAACCTTGTTGGACATGATAAACTGAACCATAACGATATTTCGATGAGCTAAATATTTGATAGGATTTAAATGCAAGATTAGGAGATGGGAACATAAGTTTATTTAGACCGTTGTCATTTTCATGCAAGAAAATCATGCTAGATCATTATAGAAATTATAATTTGGTTTTGAGGGATTAACAGATTTAGTATGTTTATTCACAGATGATAGTGTACGAGAATCATCTTTATGATAGTGATGACCCGTATAAGTTTCGTTTACTGTTAATGCATGAGAATAAAAGTGTTAGAGTCATCTTTGTGCATTAAATTGCTGGCCAAAATGCTTTCAGTCCAGCAACGAGATTGTTATTGATAGTAGCATTAAGTGAGGGAAGTAATTTAGCTGCTATAAATTCAAGAGGACTCGGTGATTCATATGTAGTGTTCACTAGCCATGGGCAAGTTAGAATCAGCTTAATCAAGTTTTAATTACCTGAAAAATTATACCATGTTAAAGTTTATATAGAGAAAAGTGAACCAGTTAAAAATATGTCAGGTCATACTTCACCTTCGATCAAGACTAATAGAACCCTTGGTCATGCTTGGTCTAATCATCGAAAAAAAAGGGTCTTGTTTTTAATCCTTGAGGATAAGGATTCTTTCAAGAAGGGAGTATTGTAATGCACCGTTTTGAGAATTATTCGAAACGACGTAGTTTTGTTGGAAAGCAAAACAATGTCTTTTTTCTATTATTTGATTTTTAGGTTAAAAGCACAATCGGATGGGTTATTTTAGAATTATCGATCAAATGAATGAAATGATCTTCTTCTTCTCCTAAATTTTTATTTATGTTTTTTTTTTTTTTATCTCTGCTTCATCTATTTCTTCCCCTTATAATTCTTTCTTTTTAATTTGAGCCGTTACAAAACATACAAGCTATAATATCAGAGATTTTGTTGGAATCCTGCCTGAACAAAGTAGAAATTGCAAAATTAAGAATACCATAATACATCCAAGCGATATGCAGTAAGGAACTAAATCTGAAAAGAAGCATTCAAAATAACAAAAAGGTCATAAGCATGTCAGACAAGAACATTAAATTCAGAATCATATCAAGATATACATACGAAACAGAAGAAAAATAAAATGACAATCTAAGACATGGATCAGCTCATGAAGCAGTTATAGGTGTTGCAAGCTCATCTTTAAAGAAAAGTCTAGAGTTTACAGAACAAATTAATCAATTCAGCAGGCCTAATTTCAAGAGTAAATAATTAAGTTACAATATAAAACAGTCCCTCAAATTAGCTAGCGTTTTATAATGATGTTAGTCTCTGATTCAAGCTGACTACTCTTTCTTCTCATTAGTTACACCATTTTCCACTTGGTTGTCAAACTCATGATAAGGAACTTCAACCATTGGCCTGGGAAGTGACCGTCCACCAAAGTCCTCTGGGTAGCATTCAAAGTCGGGGCCAAAGTTGAACTTCACCACACAGTTCGGTTGATTTGGAAGGGTATACATTGAAGCAGCGGGATAATAACGACTGCCAAACAATTCCTTGAAAGCAACTCCTTGGCATACCCCATTTTTGAAAAAAGAAATTTCACTTCCTGCAGGAAAGTCAACATTTATCAACACTAATTATCAAACTTCAAGCATAGAACATGAAAAGCAATATTTCATGCTAATTGTAAATTATGTAAATAAGTCCTGGTCAAACACAGAGTATATAATCATTTCAGAGGCAAATTAGTTAAACAGTGCATGTATTGCATTTCAAGCATAAAAGCTAGGACGAGTGGCTAGTCTAAAATCTTTCTAATGGAGGTTATGCAAGCTAAAAGCTGCAGAATATAGTCACAACATGCTAGATTTCTACTTAGACGACAGGTTTAAACAAACAATCCATGAATCATAAAATGCTATTAAGTATTACAATGATTAGGTTTAACAGACAAAACACAACCAATCAGATAGGTTCAAGTAGGCTTCTAGTTAGAATTAACAATTAGTATTCTAAGTTACCCTTTATGACATGCCTTACTGTAGAAAAGGGCCAAAAGGAGAAGTTAGCACCCCAATGCAATAACCATACATAAGTCAGAACCCAAATATTTAATCAAAATCATGCAACAAAGTTAAATGTATTCTGATCAGACATTTTTGTTCAAATCTTCCACATGATTTACGTTTGGGTTGGATACTGCAAAGGCCAACTGGCCAACTGAATTATATAAATACAAGCCATATAATTGCATTGTCCAACATATGTCGCTTCTCACAAACACGGTACAAGGATTCATATCTTGCTAGATATTTTCCATATAGCAAAGGCCTAACGTATGTTCAAATCTCAGGGTTCAATGTATTCCGACAAGACATTTCTTCAAATTTTCCACATGATTTAAGAGATGGTGGGATAGTGGAAAGTCTTAACAAATCATACAAAAACAAGCCATAAATTTTGCATTTTAAAAAGCTTTAGGTGTCACTTCTCAGAATACTGCTTAAAGGACTCATATCTTGTTATAGCTTTTCAAAATAAGTAGAGGCCTCCCTTTTGGTAACTGGATGACTGAAGAATATTGATTATTGAGAAGATATTCAAAGCATATTGTCAACCGCCTACTTTGAAATGTTAGAGTTAGATAGGGAACAAGTGAAACACCATAAATGAGGGAAGAGTAGCATAACTAGATGAATTTAGGCGAAAAAAGCATAATGTGTAAATTTAACAGAATTTTAACAATTCAAAGTAACTGATCTATTATCTAATCATCCATGTCCCCCTTGCACCTTTTGAGAAATCAAAGATACCATAACCAAGAACTTTCTTGCAGAATAAAAGAAACTTCGACAGTAAATCATTAATTTAGCCACCATTAACAATAAAACCTTAAGAGAAAGAGGCAGTTTAATAACAATCCTACGCCACAAGCATGTAATGATATATTACAGTCGTTACACTAATTTCTAAGATCAATTAAAAACTAAATCTTAAATCAATATACCCCGCTTGTCATTTGATCAGATTAACATTCTCAAAACTATACAATTTAAGGAAACCAAAAATTGCAGGCTTGGAAACAAATTGGAAAGAAATCAATTCAAAACCAATAATAAAATTAATGAAAATGAACAAACAGTTGGATAATTAAATTTAATGGATGCACAAAAGTAAAATGGTGCTGGGAACAAGTTTTCTGAACTCTATGGAGCATCCAAATTTGAATGTACCATCCTAGAAGATGCAATGTGTTTGATTACATGGTGCTTTCTCTTCTAAGATATTACCAAAACAGAGCATACATAGAAACAGTAAAAGACATGGTTAAGAAAAAAAACATAAAACCGGCATACTTATCTAATTCAGTTAATTCAAATCCAATGCACAAAGAACGAGCTTTAACCAGAATAATAGTAGAAACTTACCAGGCACCACTTTAGGTGGCTCCTCTTTCGCATCAGGGGCTTGCACATACCTCTGCCCTTTATACCAAACTAAATGAGGGGGTTTGGGAGCATAAGTCCCACCTTCTGGCAAATTTATATAAAAACCAATAACATCTCCCTCTTTATACCCTTCTTCTCCATACTTCTCCCGTAAAGCTTTATGCACCTTACTCCCATCAATATCTCTATAACCAAAGCTATTGCCATCGTACCCGACTGGCGCCTGCAAGTCCCCTTTATCAGTAGACCACCCGAGCCGTGTATGCCCCGTCTCCCCAAACTTCACCACTTTGATTTCGAAGTACCAAGCTCCCTCCACCACCCCTCTAGTGGCTCTAACCATTCTATACCCCTTTGTGCTACCTGCACTCATCCTATCCTCAGTTAACTCCACTTTTTCAGCTTTATAAAACTTGGAGAGACATATTTTCATGTAAGGGGTATCGTCCCCTTTGTCTGGGAATCTCGGGACAGGGGTGATCAAAACCGCGTCTTCCCCATTCCCAGCATTCTGGTTATTCACTTTGCTCTTCTTTTTCCCTTTTCTCGACGTTTTCGTCACCCAAACATTATTGTTTTTCTTCTTAGACTTCTTTGTTGTCTTGGCTTTCGTTGCAGGGGAAGGATTTGATGGGGCATTGCCGTTATTGTTACTGTTCTCAACAGAAGCGGGTGCGGGGTTATCACCGTTGATTGCGGGGACTGAATTAGGGTAATTAGAAGGAATTGTTAAAGACGATAGCTGTTTTTGCTTTTTGGGTATAGGTTCTTCTTCGTCGACCTCGAATTCATCGTAGTTGCGGGGAACTTTAAGCGGGTTTTGGGTGTCATCGGATGCAGTCGTGGTGGTTGTTGTAGGATCTTCAGAGAGAGAATCCGAGGAAGCCGCCGCAAGCTGGGACGTTTCCGGTTTGCCAGTGCCACTGCCGTTAGGGATTGCAATTTCCTTAATGGGCTCGGCGTTGTCTTGGGGTAGATCATCATTTGCAGGTTCTCCGATGACCGGATGCGTTGTTTTGGGGGCTGATGCTTCGTCATTATCGTCTTTGATAGTGGCTTCGAGAGAATCCATGGAAGCGGGAGTAGAGATTTCGTTAGGAAAGTTTGGTTTCTGATTTGTAGAAGAAACCTTTAGAAAGGAAGATGCCATGGCTTTTGGGCTGTGACCGAGAGGGAAAGAAACTGGGCTTTTTGGTTTCCGCTTTTGGGCAAATGTAGCTCAGCATTTGCCATTTTGGTTCACAAAAATAAATATTATGTTTGTATTTATCTCAGGTTCCGATCTCGGCTCACCATGTTGTTTCGTAACCTAATTTAAAATTAGAGACGGATCTTCATTTACCTTGATAGATCTTGCCCTATACCAAAAAAATCTTTTTATCTTTATTTTAATAAAATTTTTTAAATAATAGAATAATTATAAATTCATACCTTACATTTATGTGTTGCCTTAATTCTAGGATAACAATATAATCTAAATCCAATTTGATTCGAAGAAAAAAAGTTAATCTAAATTTGATTAAAAAAATTGAATCTAAATTCAAAAAAAGTTTGAGTCTTAATAGAAGATAGATCGGATATGAATATTATCATGATCCGATTCGAATTCAGTCTAAATTCATATGTCACGACCTAGGTTTCGAAACTTAGAGTCGTGTTAACCCAAGGTAGTGAGCCTCGTGTTTAGATCTTAGAAATATTGTTGGGCTTGGGTTTGGATGATAGCTTAGGGGTAGTTTAGTAATTGGCTAAATGGGATGATTTGAGAAGGGTAAAGGGTTGATTTTTCTGCATTGTGCAAAGAATGAGATCATCTGTCTTTATTGTCTCCATCTTCTTCCCCAAACATCCTCATCAAAGGCAAAGTCTTTTAGTGTTAGCTGGTGGAATCACGTTTGGTGATTAAAGGGAGGTTTGTTCAACTCAAAAGGATCAAGCAAGCAAGATAAGTTTGGTTTAAAATAGTGAAAGATAGGTTTTTGGATAGGAGGTTTAGCGATGAACGAGAATGGGTTTGGCATAACTCTAAGTTGGTTAAGAGTTTGTTTTTAGCTTCTTAAAATTGTTTTAAATAGAACAGTAACCTTCTTTTATAGTGAAAGAGCTTGGTGAACCATCAAGGAGCTTGAGCAAGGAAAAGAATGTTGAAGACTGAAGGAGGTTGCATTAGCTCATTTTGAAGGTCAATACACTTTCAAATTCTATGTTTTTCATGTGCATCATCCATGTGTGCATGTTTGATTATTGTATGGTGATTGTGGTAGATGTTAGAGCTTGAATTGCATCAATGGTGAAATATTAATTGGAAGTTTTTATGGACTACAATGGATTAGAAACACACCAAAATACTCCTAATAACATGTAGGAACATTTCTAGATTGATAGGATTGTATTTGGGGTCGGAACAGGGAAAATCCGAGCTACAGATTGTATTTTTTGGGCTTCGGTACCAGTACACGGACTTGAGTATCAGTATGCCCCTATGTTAAGACGGGCATGTCCTCTCAGGGGTATCGGTACGACCAAAGGGTGTACCGGTATGAGTTCGTTAATTCAAATTCTAGTGACCATTTTTGGCATCGGTACGCCAAGGTGTGTATCAGTACGTGCTTGAGACCGATATTCAATATATGAGTACGAATATTGGGTATCAGTATATTAGGTAAGCATATCAACATGCTTTATTGGGTCAAATGCATCGAATGTAATTTTGATATCGATACGCTGGCGCGGATCAATACACAGAGAGGGGTATCGATACCGAAAGGGTCCGTACCGGTATCGATAGAGCAATCTATCCAAGTTTTTAAGGTTTGAGTTTGGGGTTCAATAAAATATGCCATGGGTTCCTATGTGTTTATTAAGCTATAAAATGAATATTAAAACTTGGAACCAGATATTTTGATGAGGATATGATGCTTATACCTTGTATGATTGGTTTTTGGTTGGTTAATATATAGAGTGGTCTATGGATTCTTAGTGGATCATCTTGTGTGGTTTGAGTTTTTGTTTGGTGGGATCCAGATACCAATTGAGTGAGTGTTAGAACACAATCAAGGTCATCCGATATGAGATTCTAGGTGATGTATTAAAGGTTATCCAATGTGAGATGTAGGGTGATGACTTTACTCGATGTGAGATTCTAAGCCCCACTCAATGCGAGATACTGAGTATATTTGATCGATGAGAGATTTTGAGCAGCCTGATATGAGATTACGAGCTGAGTGAATCTCTTAGTATTGGGTTGGCATTGGGCCTCACTTCTGAATTGGTTACTTTATGCTTTGGTTGTGTTTGCCATATCATGTGTTTAGGCGATTACAATAACGCCAATGCTTTATACAATATCATCATATTTCATCTAGTATGTGCATAATATGATTCACTTGAAGCATAAAATTATTACTTGTCAGATTAAAATATTATTATTTTATATTTTCCCAGAATAACAAACTGAAAAACCCGATTCAACTCGAATCGAATTCCCCTAACTAATACCCAAACTTCTAACCTCAAAATCGGGATGTTACAATAATCGATAGATCATGTATTCATTGAGCTTTAGTAGCTCAGCGTTTCGGCATATGTTTTCGTGCGTAGTTAAATAGATGGACGGATATGTCAGAGCACCATCATCGCGTGACTTCAGCATCGAATGATTGGTAAAGTATAATTGTTAGATTAGTGGGCTATGTATTCGTAGTGTAACACCCCAACCCCGACCTGGATTTAAAGTATCACATTCGGGTCACCCAAATTCCAACCTATCAAAATTTTCCTTTAAAACACGTGTTCTAAAATCTCTAAAATATCATATTTCATAAATCCACGTAGATCAAAATAAAATAAAATGTTTACAAAATAGGATCTTTTTTTCAAAATAAATCTATCGACTCAAATAAAATCCAAAATAAAGATACATACTCGATTTTTGGTAAGATCCTCCAAAATAAAGATACAATAAGTCTAAACTAAAATGTCAACTACTGTACTCTTTCACAACTTTGATGCTAAGAAGTTCTCCACGATGTGCTCCTCCAAAGCTATATGTCCCCTACGCACGGAAAACACCACAATTTCGCATATTGAGCTAAAAAAGCTTAGTGATACATTTCTACTCTACCGTAGTTTATGAATATCATAAAACAAGTATGCATGATAAGATAGTCAAGAGTAGACATGGCAAACTTGATCTGAGAACCAAAAAACGAATCGATTTACCCAAACCGAAACCGAAATTGATGATTTAGCGTGATCCGAAACCCGAACCGAACCCGAAACCAAAACCGATCCGGATTCTAGAAGAACCAATATAGATCCGTAACCGATTTTCACCCGAACCGAAAGTAACATGAACCGAAAACAACCCAAAATTAAATTACTAAAAACCAATCTAAACCGAACATCAATTCGATTTTAACCCGGTAATTGAGCCAAAGTAAATGAATAATATATTTTTACTCTTCTTTATTTTTTAACAATGTTATACACGAATTTTGAATAAAAATAATAATAAATAATTGAAAACAAAAATAGAAAATATAAAAAAATAAAAAAAACAAAAAAAAAAACAGAATATGAGAGTGTTATCTGGAGAGATTTTCGGGAGTAGAGGTTTTTTAGGATTGAGTGTTTGAGTTGAGGGATTTGTGGAGTTTGATTGGAGCTAGGATTATGATTTCAAATCCTTTAAAAGGGGAGGAGAATTTCGATCGAAGGAGAGGAATCGGGAGAGCAGCCTGCACAAACACCACAAGAACGCGTTCGCTTTAGTTGTTTGTGTCTTCTGCATCAATTCGCTGCCAGTACAATAGCCGCTGAAGCCATGACAACCACTAGTGTGGGAACAACGCAGCAATGATGATTTTATTGAGAAGTAGTAGCCATTGGTGAAACTTCATGGGACCTTGTTGAAGGAGGGAATTGGATAATTGCTTTTATCGAAGATCTAGATGGGTATACGTTTGAACTTCTAGAGAGGAAGCCGACCCTTGAGCCCTTTTGTCAAGTAATGCTTCGTGTCAGTAATCTTGATCGATTAGTTAATTTCTACAAGAAGGCATTTGGCATGGAGCTTCTTCTTGCAAAATATAACCCCGAGTACAAGTATACAATAGCTGCGATGGGCTATGGTTCTGAAGATAAAAATGCAGTGCTTGAACTGACATACAACTATTGTGTCTCCGAATATGATAAAGGAAATGGTTATGCACAGGTGGACTCTTTCTATTTTTTTTCTTGCAAAGTTTTAAGTCGTACCATCTTTCATGTGAATTTGATTATTCTATGCCATATTAGACTGAAGTCTTGTATCTTAACAAATAGCAATAAGCACGAATGATGTTTATAAGACTGCAGAAGTAATTAAGCTATGTAGAGGATGGTTACAAACGAAAAGAAGGGCAAGAAAAAGATTGTAGTCTAATAGAATGGAGCATAATGAAGTTTCATCCAAGATGTTAAATTTCATGATCATGTGTTTAATTTGTATTCAACTTTCTGATTCAACTTTCTAGATTCTAACTTCGGCTTTTGTATCACATATTAGATGTATCTAATAAGTCTGTCCTGTTATCTTAACTCTTAGTTTGATTAAATTACAAGAGGTTTTACGTTGTAGGCTATGGGTGTGATGCTCTCTCGTTGGATCCACAGTCCCGTTGTTGTCCTAAAAGAGGAGACAAATTCTCTTACCATGGATGTAATGTTCTTTCCAAGTATTGTAACTCGTACAAATTTTGTGTTTTGTGCTGCCTACACCCTGAACAAATTCAGAAGGAACAAATGTCGACATAACTCTGAAAGTGTTGTTCACGAAAATGCCTATATTAGTGATTTTCATCATTGCTTTTCTCTGCCATCAAATTCTTCTGGGTCCACTGTCTCGCCTGTAGAAGCCAAACTAAATGGTACTAATGTTGTTGTTGGAAGGCAAGGAGAGTCTTGTGATTCAGTTTGCAAGTCAAATGGACAATCTTGTGAACTAAATAAGCTTTTGATCCCTAACCAGTGTGAAATTATGTAGAAATATATGAGCTGCAAAGGAGCATGCTTGGCAAGTGTTGAAGCCGATCAACCTGCAGAAGTTGTAGATGATGCTCCCAAACATTTGAATCAGGGAGCATGCTTGTATACTCGAACATAATCAATGTTGTCTTGTTATGGTTATCATCGGCATACCCGTAGACTTTGCCCCTGTGCATAGTGCATATTTTTTGGGAGGGCATGATTTTGGCAGAGAAAAGAAATGGCAGCTAAAATGGCATCAAGATATTCTTTTATTGGTCCAATTTTCCCGAACAGCAACAACCAAATTCCCGTTTCCAGTTCCAAATCCTTCACATCAGTTGGTGCAATGAGAATTAAGCTCTCTTCAACCGAGTCACAGTGTGATTGCATCGGCTTGCCTTATTTTCAAGCTTCTTCGTGATTCCAATATTTGTGCTGAAGAGCTTTGGGGCTCACGGAAGGAAAAAAAAATGAAAAGCAAGTGTAGCCCTCTCTTCCTCTTCCAGGTGATTTGAGCTTTGTGTTGTTTGGGTTAAGAAATCCGCAAAGATACAGAACGAAGAGGATCAAAACATGGATCTTTACATCCCCAGGAAATATTCCGCCACCAATCGGCTCATCACCTCTAAGGATCATGCTTCCGTCCAAATCAGCGTCGGGCATTTGGATGAGTATGACAGATACACCGGCTTTTGCAGAAGAAGAAAGTCGAAGTCCGACAGCAGTGATCGGATCCCTTCTAAAGTAATCCTTATTTCTGAGCTTAGGAGGTAGAAAACGAATAGGATGTGAATAGAGATGCAATGGAACCCAAAATCTTGAATAATGACGATCAAATAAGAGGGGGACCTTTCGATTTGGTGAAGAAATAGGTTTTGGTTTCGGATTCTTGTCTTCAATTCAGGGGTGCGGGATTTAAGCAAAAGGGCAGAGAGCAACAATAGGAATTCCAAGTTTTGAAGACAAGCAAATACCAAAACTTTGAGTGATGTTGATCTTGTAATGTTGTAACTTGGATCATTCGCAGTAAATGAAATTTGGCAGGTATTTCTTTTTATTATTTTATTTTATGTTAAGAAATAATTTGTTCATTATTTAATTTAATAATTTAAGTTATTTAAATGAACATATCAGAGACTAGAAATAGTGCTATAAGGGCTTTGTAATGTTCATTAAATTAACTTACATTTTTGTTTGCATTCATATAGCAGTTTGTTTAGGAGAACATCATATTTACACATCCCAATTTTGGGGTTAGTAGTTTGGGCTTCAGTTAAGAGAATTTGATTCGGGTCGAATTAGGTTCTCCGGTTCGTTATTCCGGGGAAATATAAAATAAAAATATTTTTTATTAGAAAAATAATAATTTTAGAATATGGTTTAAAAATATTAAAAAAATGTTTCAAAATTAAAAGAATGTAATTTGAACTTTAAATTGATTTTTAATTGTGCCTAATTATGCATTGGTAACCAAATTGTAATTTTTGGAAAACAATGGAGGATTTAATTTGTAATTTTCGGAAATTGTTATTTTTAGTGACTAAATTGGAAAGGAAGCTATACTTAGAATCCTTAGAGGGCCATAAACCCAATTTAATTTTTAAATAATGATTTTTTCGCCAAAATGATTTTTAATTAGTTTATTAAAAGATGATAATCATTTTCTCACTTAACCACTTATTTTCTCTCATTTTCTCTCAATTTTTCTTCATCTATTTTCTTCAATTCCTTGATGATTTTCCACCTTTTTCAAAAAGAATTACTTCATTTTAATCATCTCTCTATTCTTTACAAAGTCTAATCATCAATTTTACTAAATCAACACAAATTTGCAAGGAATCAAGAAGAGAAAACTTCATTTTTTTGGTGGATAGATCTCAAAGATAATTTGCTGGATTTTAACTCTTTTTCTAAGGTTCTTTATTGAAATTCCCAAGTATTAGCTTGCTAATCTTTGAATAAAACTTAATTTTATGTTTTCAATGTTAGATCTAATGATTTTGTGAATGTTTTTGTGAAATCTTTTTAGATCTCATTCAATGCTGAAATTAAATGGATTTAATTATGTTATTATATCAATTAAATGATTAATTGAGTTTTCAATTGATGGCACATTAATTTAATCTAGGAATAATGCAATCGGTGTTGTTTTATGGTGTTTTTTGGTTGTTTTAGGGGCTGTTTTAGATGTTTTAATGTTGCTGGAGGTATAAGGATGGTTTATATGTGTTTTTGGTTCATAATTGAAGTAGATTAGATGTTAGAATCACTAGGTTTTTGGCTGATGTTGTTCGAATGTGTTTCGGCTTAGTTTTCGGTCTTTTCGGCTAAGTTTTCGGTAGTTTTGTGGAGGTTTGAAGTGGCTGCTAGTTTGAGCATGTTATGATGTGAATATGCTCTGTTTTTAATGTTGTAGAAGAGGTACAAGAAGGTGCTTGAATGCTGGTGCATTGGCGTGGTCATCGGGATATCGACGAAAGCTCGTTTCGCTTGTCGGTGAGTGTTTTCGGACTTAAAGCGAATCGCATTGGTTCGGTTCTGTTTTGGGGACTATGGAATAGTGTGAAAACTTTCCATAGTTCAAGAGTAAGTGTTTTAAATAATGTTGATGCATTACCTCAAGTTTCGGCTATTTTGGTAATGGCATATATGTGAACAATGTTTCAATAAGATTTTAAAATAGCATATCTTTGATTTTGAAATGATGCATGCATATGTTAATTGCTGAAAATGCAAGGTTATAAAGACATCCATGGATTTTGGACGCATGAAAATGAATTGGAATAATATGTGGTTATTTGCCCTACAATTAATGGTGTCATTGGGCATGACTTTTGGTTCATTTGTTAAACAAATCATGGATGCATTATGAGCTGAAAATGAATTAGATTAATATGTGGTTATTGCCTTATATTTGAAATGCCGTTGAGCATGATTTATAGTTCACATGATGAACATTATATGAATGCATTATGAGCAGCAAGTTAACATGCATGACTAATATTGATATTGGTTTAGTGACACTAACTTTAGATTCGAATACAAATGACATGTCATTAGGATTGAGTGTACTATAAAATAAAGAGAATAATGATGATGTCTACACGTAAACAAGGATGACTCTGTGTCCGACCGTGCATGTAGAGCTTGCCTATATGTAAACAAGGGTGACTTTGTGTCCGACCGTGCATATAGTTGACCCATACGTAAACAAGGGTGACTTTGTGTCCGACCGTGCGTAGTGGGGGTAACATGTATACAAGGGTGACTATGTGTCCAACCGATGCATGTTGAGACCAAGAGTCTCCAATTATGAAAAAGGATCCGTGTATTCGGTGAACTAAAAGTTCACATTAAGTGATCACTAGAAAGCCAATATGCATACATGAAGTGAAATGGTATTCTTGTGCATGACACATGAAATGATTTGTCAATATTAATGAGCAAGATTTGGTTTTACTTATTTCAATTAAGCATAAAGGATACAAACATGACATTTAAAATGATTTTGTTTTATGCATTGATGAATTTATGTAGAGCTTCCTCACTAAGCATGTTTGCTTAAGCTTTCTTTTCATCCTTGTAGAAAAATAAAGGCACTCGGGACTACATTCGTAGCAAGGAAACCAAGGAGAAAGATTACTTCAAATTCGGTATGTTTTGACAAATAAGTTGGGGCTTGGCAATGTGTAAACCCAACCTAAGTGAGGAGTGTGAACTTTGACTTTGGTTTATATTGAAATAAGACTTGTGTTGCTTGATTGTTAATTGATGAACTATGGTATTGTTTGGATTGTTGAAGCATGTACTTGCATGATCGTCATGATTTTAATTATGTTCTAGGTAGCATGCCTATAGTTTGCTTGATATTCTTGACGTAGATAATCATGTGTTATATGTTGTTAATTATGCCTAGGACTTATTCATATAGATGATAGTGATTAATGGTTGTGTATTGAGTCGATAATGTTCACTTAGTGTGATGGAACTTTTAGGTTCCAGACCTAAAGTTTCAAAACCTTAGTGAAGGTTTCGAAACCTTTTCCAAACAGTTTCGAAACCTTTAGGAAGGTTTCGAAACCTTGCGGCAAATTCGATTCTGGAAAGTTACTGGATGCGAAAAGTTTCGAAACCTTTTACAAAAAGTTTCGAAACCTTTAAGAAAGGTTTCGAAACCTTTGGCTGCTAGAAATTGATAGTTGCTGGAAATTGTATTTTAGTCCCGAATATCTTTCTTTGTTTAATTAAGGTATCTACAGATATTATTTTAAGCTGAAATTTCATATGGATGCATAAAGTTGATTTAATTTCAAGATTGTTAACTCAATTTGGAATAATTCCTTATAATATGAAAGATTTACATTTTGGTCCCTAACTTAGTGAAACATGCAATTGATGATCTCAGAATGATCCGTTTGACTTGAAATTTACCGTGAAGGATACTTGTGTGTTTAATTGAACTTTGATGAAAAGAATTCCTACTTTGTTATTAGAATTTAAAAGTTTTACGTTTTAATCCTTAATTTACTTAAGCGTTTAATCGGATGTTTGTTTATGATTGGGTTGTCTCCGTTAATGCATTGTATGAGACTTTGACATGTAGGAATACAATTATGCATCTAGAAGAAAAAAATATAATGGTTTTAGGGTTGTTTATCGAATCGGACCTTCGCGGGTTTGGTTTGATATTCCCCGTGTAACCCATTAGTGTCGGTTCCTTCTAGGCCGGGCTAAGGGGGTTACATTTGGTGGTATCAGAGTCATGTTTTTAAAGTGTGTAGTTGGTTCGTTAAAGCATGTGTAGGATTGCTATGTTGTGTGTTTAAATGTGCGATTGATTATGATATGTATAATTGAGCATGATATGTTGTTGGTGTGTGAAAATATATTCATGATGATTGTACTTTGAGTAATGATGGTTAAACTGGGGTTATCGGTTACACATTGCCAATGCCAACATATTTTCAGATGCTCTCAGTTTTTCCTTGGATCTTGCCCGAATGTAAGTTTGTTTTGCTTTAATATTATGTTTTAAACTGCATGTTTAAAGTTTTTGGAATATGCTTCTGAGACGTAAGTCATGAGCTAGTGTTGGTATGAACATTGATGGTCAAGATTGAGGATGAAATGACTGATAGGGAAGAGTAATTTCTTCCTCCTCAGTGAGTGTGCCTCCGGTTATGCGGGAAGGCCAGTTTAGGGTGTTGCACCATTCTTTTGGGTGTATTTTAGTTTACTGAAGCTGGTACGGCTGTTGCTAATCTGACTTGGGGAGTAGTTAACAAGATAATAGTTGAAGTTGTTGGAATTGAGGATGTTATTTGCGAGTGTGAACAATAATCATGCTTAGAGTAAGAGCACATATATGTATATATCTATAGATAATGTAGGACATGTATGCATTCTTGAGCATGACATTAGAAATTGCATTTACATACACATGCACTTGTGTAGGCATTTATGAGGGCATACAGGAAACCATGCATACATTTGTTCACACTTGCGAGTAGCTCCTTGAGGGTGTAAGTGGAGTGTGGTTGGTTCTTTTAAGGTGAAGGTGTGGAAAAAAAGGGGTTGAAAGGACTTTCTTGTGGTGTTGAGCTGAATGTGTAGTGGGCAAGCTACTCTTTTGGTTAGGGAATAGTCTTAGATGAAGAATGAGTGGTTGGTCTCAGAGTTGTGAAATTATTTTTTGGAAATTACATAGAATTCCTTGTGGTGTGGTTAGTGTACGGTTAAATCGGGGGTTGTGACCGATCTGGTATATTTTTTTCGTTCAGAATAATGGAGTCAGGATGGAAGTAAAATATGAGATATATATTGGTATGAGAGTTGTGGTATTGGGTGTTTGAACCATAGATTGTTGTGACCGTGAGAGGTTTGGTTGTACTATAAAGGAGGAAAGTGTACATGTTGGTTTTACAGGATGTTAAGTTGGATATACCTCGGGTAAAGTTAGTTTTTGATGGTGTTTCAAGTGGTATATCAAGGACCGCTGGACAATTTATGGTTTGTATCGGTTGTTCAGTCTTGTGGGTTTACTTTTTTCGAAAAGTGTTGTGAGGGTTTATGTTCGGTGGGTTCATGTCTGTGGATGTTTCACCAATATGATTATTGCTTTGGCAAGGTTATAAAATAAGAGATGTTGGAGCAAGTGCAAGGAATAGTTCTACAAGATTGGATTTTGTTGTGGTATACATGGGATAAGTGTTGGTTTATCGATGAGTTGGTTTTGGGTAGGAGTTTTGAGTTAAGTATCAAGGCACTTAACGATGTGTGGATCTTAAAGTTGAACTATGGTGTTGAGTTGATTTTGGTGGCTAAACCTTAAGTGGAGATATTATCATCGAGATGAGTACAATGTTGGGTTTGACACAAAGTTGGTAAGTTTCTTGTATGGTATGTTTTGTAGAATGTTAGCAATAAGGGATGACTTGGCTTACATAAGGATGCTTGCAATGGGAGTTTGTTATGTGGGGTAATCCAGGGTTGTTGTGGAGTTACGAGGGAAGATGTTCAGTTAACCTATAGGGAGACCTAGTAAAATGGTGGATCTATGAGCGGGACTCTACCTTGGTAAAGTTGATCGGGGACAAGTCGTGGCAAAGTGTTTGTTGAGGGTCTAGTGAAGGATATGTTCTTGGCAAGGTTTAGTTTTGTATTGAGAATTTTTTTATGTTAGGTGAGCCGCATGGTTGTTTTGAAAGGTGTCGAGATGGAATTATATCTTGATCTTATGGTAATCTTTTTCCATGAGTTTGGTGGTAAGTGTTGTGGTAGGAGTTGGGGAAACATGTGTTTTCGACTAAGCTTGTTTGGATTATGTTTGAATCATGTGTAGATGTTTATCTTGCTGATAAGGTAAGAGTGAGTATCAATTTTCTTTGGGTTATTATTAGTAGTAAAGGTGCCAAGGTTGAAGTCGGAAAGAATCATCATAAGTTTGGTAGTAAGTTCTGTGGATGGTATGGAGTTTTCTTATGAGGGTTGTTAGATCAATCGTTTGTTTAAGTACAGTTTTCTTGGGTTTCTAAGTCTCATTGGAAAGATGTGTGAGTGGTGCATCTATAATATGTTAAGATTTGAGAGTTTTTTTTAAGACCGACATAGGTTGCCGTTTGGATGTTGGGTTTTATCATTCATAGGTAAATGGATGATATGCTGTGATGTTGTGATATGGTTAATATGACTCACAGTGAAGTTGTTGTTGTTGGTGGAGTTGCGTGAGACAGTGTTGACAGTTTTGTGCAAAGTTAGTTTGAAGCTTGTTGGTGGAGCATCATTGTGTGGGTGGAGATTGGTAAAAGGCTTAGTTGGTTACTTGGTATGTAGGAGGATGTCAAAAATTAGGTTAGTTCGATGGTGGTGGTATGGAAACCGTTGCGGTTGTCAAGAGTTGGTTATCAATCTTAGGGGGGGTTCCTTTTGAGTTATGTTTTCTATAAAGGTTGAGATGGTGTGGTGGGTTGTGCATTGTTGCTTTGGTGTAAGGAAAGAATCTGTTGGTTGTCCGAAGAGGGTAAGTGTGGGTTGTTTGTTGCATACCATCCGGGGAAAGCTATGCATCCGGGTAGAGTGGAGATGTATAGGATCTTAAAAGTGTGTAATTTTGGATTGGTTTAAAGAAAGATGTGACGGAGTCCAAGAAGGATTTTATATGGGTTATTGTTGATAGTTTTTCAAAGTGTGCACATTTTCTTGCCGTGCATACAACGTGTTCTATGGATAAGTTGGTAGAGTTGTATGTTTCTTAGGTGGTAAGGTTGCGTGGTGTGCCTAAATCGATCATATCGGATAGAGATCCGCGTTTTATCTCTATGTCTTGAGAAAAGTTTGTATGTTGCTTTGGGTACAAGGCTTAGTTTAGTACAGCTTATCATCCATAGACAGATGGCCCGTCTGAACGTGTTATTCAGACTTTGGAGGATATGTTGAGGTGTTTCATCCTTGAGTTTCAAGGTTCTTGGGAGAAACAATTGTATTTGGTGGAGTTTGCATATAACAATAGCTCCAAGCGAGTATACAGATGACACCGTTTGAGGCTTTATACGGGCGTAGATGTTATACACCTTTGTGTTGGAAAGAAGTTGGGAAAAAGTATGTTTCTTTGCCTCAAGTTTTAAAAGGTACGGATGAGAAGGTTAAGTTTATTTTTGCTAAACTTAAGGAAGCTTCGGATAGGCAGAAATCCTATGTCGATTTAAAGCGCAGAGAGATAGAGTATGCTGTTGGAGATAAAGTGTTTCTTAAGGTTCTCTGTGGAAGAAGGTGACGTGGTTTGGACGTAGGGGTAAGTTGAGCCCTCGTTATATTGGACCATATGAGGTGTTAGAGCGAATTGGTCCTGTTGTTTATCGGTTGAGGTTTCCGGTGGAGTTGAGTTGGATGCATTATGTTTTTCATGTATCAATGCTTCGTAGATATAGTTCAGATCCTTCTCATGTTGTTCTAGTAGAGGAGATTGAGTTAAGAGAGCATATGAGTTATGAGGAGGAACCAGTAAGGATTTTTGATGTGGATACAAGAAAGGACCATAGGTTTGGTTAAAGTGCTTTGGAAACACCAAGGTGTCGAAGAGGCAACTTAGGAGACAAGGAAAAAGTATGGAGGAGCAGTTCCTCACTTGTTTGTTTCAGGTGAAAATTTCAAGGACAAAATTTTCTTAAGAGGGGGAGAGTTTTAACATCCCGATTTTGGGTTTAGTAGTTTGGGCTTTAGTAAGGAGAATTCGATTCAGGTCGAATCGGGTTCTCCGATTCATTATTCCGAGGAAATATAAAATAAAAATATTTTTTATTAGAAAAGTAATAATTTTAGAATATAGTTTAAAAATATTAAAAAGATATTTCAAAATTAAAAGAATTTAATTTGAACTTTAAATTGATTTTTAATTGTGCCTAATTATGCATTGGTGACCAAATTATAATTTTTGAAAAACAATGGAGGATTTAATTTGTAATTTTCGGAAATTGTTAGTGAATAAATTGGAAAGCAAGTTATACTTAGAATCCTTAGAGGGCCATAAACCCAATTTAATTTTTAAATAATGATTTTTTCACCAAAATGATTTTTAATTAGTTTATTAAAAGATGATAATCATTTCTCACTTAACCATTTATTTTCTCTCATCCTTTTCTCTCATTTTCTCTCTATTTTTCTTCATCTATTTTCTTCAATTCCTTGCTGATTTTCCACATTTTTCAACAAGAATTACTTCATTTTAATCATCTCTCTATTCTTTACAAAGCCTAATCATCAATTTTACTAAATCAACACCAATTTGCAAGGAATCAAAAAGAGAAAACTTTATCTTTATGGTGGATAGATCTCAAAGATAATTTGCTGGATTTTAACTCTTTTTCTAAGGTTCTTTATTGAAATTCCAAAGTATTAGCTTGCTAATCTTTGAATAAAACTTAATTTTATGTTTTCAATGTTAGATCTAATGATTTTGTGAATGTTTTTGTGAAATCTTTTTAGATCTCATTCAATGCTGAAATTAGATGGATTTAATTATGTTATTATATCAATTAAATGATTAATTGAGTTTTCAATTGATGGCACATTAATTTAATCCAGGAATAATGCAATCGGTATTGTTTTATGGTGTTTTTCGGTTGTTTTAGGGGTTGTTTTAGATGTTTTAATGTTGCTGGAGGTATAAGGATGATTTAGATGTGTTTTTGGTTCATAATTGAAGTAGATTAGATATTAGAATCACTAGGTTTTGGGCTGATGTTGTTCGGATGCGTTTCGACTTAGTTTCGGTCTTTCCGGCTAAGTTTTCGGTAGTTTTGTGAAGGTTTGATGTAGTTGCTGGTTTGAGCATGTTATGATGTGAATATGCTCTGTTTTTAATGTTGTAGAAGAGGTACAAGAAGGTGCTTGAATGCTGGTGCATTGGCGTGGTCATCAGGATATCGGCGAAAGCTCGTTTCGCTTGTCGGTGAGTGTTTTCGGACTTAAAGCGAATCACATTGGTTCGATTCTGTTTTGGGGACTATGAAATAGTGTGAAAACTTTCCATAGTTCAAGAGTAAGTGTTTTAAATAATGTTGATGCATTACCTCAAGTTTCGGCTATTTTGGTAGTGGCATATATGTGAACAATGTTTCAATAAGATTTTGAAATAGCATATCTTTGATTTTGAAATGATGCATGCATATGTTAATTGCTGAAAATACAAGGTTATAAAGATATTCATGGATTTTGGAAGCATGAAAATGAATTGGAATAATATGTGGTTATTTGCCCTACAATTAATGGTGCCATTGGGCATGACTTTTGATTCATTTGGTGAACACATCATGGATGCATTATGAGCTGAAAATGAATTGGAATAATATGTGGTTATTGCCTTATATTTAAAATGCCGTTGAGCATGATTTATAGTTCACATGATGAACATTATATGAATGCATTATGAGCAGCAAGGTAACATGCATGACTAATATTGATATTGGCTTAGTGACACTAACTTTAGATTCGAATACAAATGTCATGTCATTAGGATTGAGTGCACTATAAAATAAAGAGAATATTGATAATGCCTACACGTAAACAAGGGTGACTTTGTGTCTGACCGTGCGTGTAGAGCTTGCCTATATGTAAACAAGGGTGACTTTGTGTCCGACCGTGCATATAGTTGACCCATACGTAAACAAGGGTGACTTTATGTCCGACCGTGCGTAATGGGGGTAACATGTATACAAGGGTGACTATGTGTTCGACCGATGCATGTTGAGACCAAGAGTCTTCAATTATGGAAAAAATGATCCGTGTATTCGGTGAACTAAAAGTTCATATTAAGTGATCACTAGAAAGCCAATATGCATTCATGAAGTGAAATAGTATTCTTGTGCATGACACATGAAATAATTTGTCAATGTTGATGAGCAAGATTTGGTTTTACTTATTTCAATTAAGCATAAAGGATACAAACATGACATTTAAAATGATTTTGTTGTATGCATTGATGAACTTATGTAGAGCTTCCTCACTAAGCATGTTTGCTTAAGCCCTCTTTTCATCCTTGCAGAAAAATAAAGGCACTCGGGACTACATTCGTAGCAAGGAAACCAAGGGGAAAGATTACTTCAAATTCGGTATGTTTTGACAAATAAGTTGGGGCTTGGCAATGTGTAAACCCAACCTAAGTGAGGAGTGTGAACTTTGACTTTGGTTTATATTGAAATAAGACTTGTGTTGCTTGATTGTTAATTGATGGACTATGGTATTGTTTGGATTGTTGAAGCATGTACTTTCATGATTGTCATGATTTTAATTATGTTCTAGGTAGCATGCCTATAGTTTGCTTGATATTCTTGACGTAGATAATCATGTGTTATATGTTTTTAATTATGCCTAGGACTTATTCATATAGATGGTAGTGATTAATGGTTGTGTATTGAGTCGATAATGTTCACTTAGTGTGATGGAACTTTTAGGTTCCAGACCCAAAGTTTCGAAACTTTAGTGAAGGTTTCGAAACCTTTTCCAAACAGTTTCGAAACCTTTAGGAAGGTTTCGAAACCTTGCAGGCAAATTGGATTCTGGAAAGTTACTGGACGCGAAAAGTTTTGAAACCTTTTACAAAAAGTTCCGAAACCTTTGGCTGCTAGAAATTGATAGTTGCTGGAAATTGCATTTTAGTCTCGAATATCTTTCTTTGTTTAATTAGGGTATCTACGGATGTTATTTTGAGATGAAATTTCACATGAATGTATAAAGTTGATTTAATTTCAAGATGGTTAACTCAATTTGGAAGAAGTCTTTATAATATGAAAGATTTACATTTTGATCCCTAACTTAGTGAAACATGCAATTGATGATGTTAGAATGATCCGTTTGACTTGAAATTTACCGTGAAGGGTACTTGTGTGTTTAATTGAACTTTGATGAAAGGAATTCCTAATTTTTTATTAGAATTTAAAAGTTTTACGTTTTAGTCCTTAATTTAATTAAGCGTTTAATCGAATGTTTGTTTATGATCAGATTGTTTCCGTTAATGCCTTGTATGAGACTTTGACATGTAGGAATACAATTATGCATCTAGAATAAAAAATATAACGGTTTTAGGGTTGTTTATCGTATCGTATATTCGCGGGTTTGGTTTGATATTCCCCGTGTAACCTATTAATGCTGGTTCCGTCTAGGCCTGGCTAAGGGGGTTACATTGAGATTTTTAGAGTTAGTCACTTTAATTAATTAATTAAATAGGGAGATAATTTAGTAATGTTAGCATTTAAATCTTATACCTCGGATACACTAAATGGTCAGTGTTTTGACGTACCATGATGTTGGCCTAAAGAGTGTACCTTGGTATCGAATTGATGTTCTATCAAAACCTAGAAATTGATTCATCGATTTAGGTTTAGAATTAAATAAAATTGATTAGTCAAATAATTAGTGACATTAATAATATTATTAATTTTGTTAAGTGACAAGATGGTAGTGTCCGAGTATTCAGATGTTATCACACACTTGGTGAAATTAATAATTAATAGGGTTTAAATACTTAATTAATGGAGCGTTTTTAGGTTAGGACTTAAAACGAACAAAATAATAAATGATCATGCATTTAAAACCTTTTGAGGCAGAATTTATATTTCTTTAAATTCGGGTTAAGGTTTCCTATCAAGAGGACGTCTTATTCAAGCTCGAGTTTAAAAGAAATATATTTTCTTATCCAAAAGGATATCTTCAATTCGAACGATATTTAGTTAACATTAAAGAATTAAATTAATATCTATATTCAAAATATCGAAATTCCACATGTAATTAATAAGGTACCAATTTTGAGCGTTTGTAAGGGTCGTCCTTATACGTAACCGACTCCCGAACCCAAATATTTTTAATGAATCTCTGATTTATTTTATGGTGTCTGGCCTACCAAAGTGGCCAGTGGCGACTCCAAGACATTTTTAAAACTAAAAGAATAAATGTTTTAGATATGACACGATTTTTCATTAATTAAAAGCAATTAAACTCGATTTTCCAAAATTAACTCGCTAGGCTATTTTCTTACAATTTTGGTTTTAAAAAGGTCGCGACAAACAATATGATAAATAATTAAATAATATATATTTTATTATCTTTATGTATTATGATAATACTAATTAATCACTACATCTGATAATAATTTAATTTTTAACATTATATTTCCTTCTTTAAAAATCAATTTATTTTTTGTTAAAATTTGGGGTGTTATAAAAATGACCAAAATGTTATTAATGAATTCATTTATTTACAAAAATGACATTGTCCCTTAAATTATCAATACTGACTTTACTCGAATAAAAGCTGAGGCAAAAATTTTCAAAACAATTCCAATATGAAATAAAAAAGATATATTTTTACAAGAATATATGATTAATTCTATATATAATATAGACGATTACATTTATACTTAAGTCCAACTCAAACCAAATTAACCCAAAAATTCAAAGATTGACTCGATCTGAACTGATCTGAATGACTCAACATGGACCCGACCCGAAAACATCCAATCCGATATTGACCCGAATCATCGATCCGATATCCGAACCGAACCGAATTATTATATAACCGAATTAAAACCGAAATTGAAACTAGAACCGATCCGAATTGAATCTGTACCGAATGCAAACAAACTCGAAATGAACTGAACCAAAACAATCCAAACCGAAACCGAACCGAATGACCCGTTTGCCACCTCTAGTCAAGAGTACACAAAAAGAATTCTTCACAAAGGTTCATCTTCTAGCCTACCTTAGCTAGATTTATCAAATCCTTATCTCAAGGCAATGTTATATAGGAAAATTGAATGTCGTAATAAGCTTACCTATTTAATTTAAGACAATTTATTGAGCTACTTGAGTTCACATAATCTACAGAGTTATAAGTGTCATACCTTAACACATAGCCCTCAGGTATAGAAGTTATAATCCATCAATCTATACAATGTACATACTTGCACACGATATCCATACCTATAGGCCAACATAGCTCTACTTTACCTGTGTTCACCTAGTTGTTGGGTTACTAGCTCACACAGTCCAAGCACCCCTTCCCTTAATTAAATGCCCAAGACACGTTTCAATAAATAAGGTTTAACATTTCTAAACTATTAGCTCACTTATGGGATCCTCATTAGATTTATTCCATTAACTAAATCCTCATAAATACGTTGATGTCTTATTAGCACATAGCAGGGCTTCATAATTATATATATACAACAAGACATGGTGGAAGAGAGATTGACGTTACTATAACCGCCTAAGCACATGATATTATGCATGACAAATTCATAGCAATTCCATAACATTCTTAACAATCAAATCACATATGTACCATAGATACGTGTGTCCGGAGTCACTAAGCCTTAGACCTCTCACTCTCTCATACCTTGGGTGTGTCTGAGGTCACCGAGCATCAAACCTCACACCCTCACATACCTTTAGTGTGTCCTGTCATCGAGCATCGAACCTCATACTCTCTCATACAAGTGGTATGGGGTTATTAAGCATGGGAAGACACTCTTGGGTATTTAGATCTCGTTCCAACATTCTCATAACTATATTTAACAATAAGCATCATATACAAGTTAACATAACAATACAAATCATTACAAGGCATTTAGTTCACATTTCTCTACTTAAGTCATATCCATAGTCAAAATTCTCATTTAATAGTTTTACTATTCATTTTAGGCCTAAAGGGACCCACCAAGTCTATTAACACCACTTATTGATGGTGAACGCTTGGAAGTCCTATGTTTTCCACCTTTCTTCAAATTGTAGTATTTGAGGTTGTCGAACCCAAAGAGAATGGATCGACTTTACTACTTCTTAAACTTGTACATATAAAAATAAAGACACAAGTATTTGGATGATTTAGAGTAACTAAATTAACTAACTTAAAAGCTAAATAAAGAAAGAGAATAATAATAATAAAAGTGAGGTCAAGTTGAATGCTTTGTAGAGGGGAATCCAGTTTTACTATTTATTCACTTATTAATGCAATGGGTTGACTTGCTGCCTCGGCAGGTCGCACTAAGGGTCGTCGCAACTGCTTAGGCGGGGTTATGCTTTATCGACAATTCAAATTTCCATAGTCCGACAGAGAATCCTTGTATGTCTCCTGTTTATCCGTAAGCGAAGAGAACTATTGAAACCCACGTCTTGATGATACATCCCGGCGTGAATCAAGGGTGAATAACAACCGATTGTATGCTTCCTTTTAGTCGTTGAAATCCTGGTTCGTTTATCTCTAAACCAGATTATTCAATGACCTTCAGTAAAGACCATATTCTCTCGTTTCATGAGCCTAACTCTCTCGATATTAGGCAAATAGGTTTTTCTTTACATAGTATCTTATCGAGCTCATATGCAAAGAAGAGTAATTATCAAAAGAGAATAAACTATGAAAATAGGTTTGCATTAAGAAATATCAAATATGATACAACTTTCTTCTCCAACTACTCCACACACAACCTAAACCTTGAGAGGGTTTTAGAACATGGTGTAGTCGGCGGATTAAGGATTTTTGCTATGGGAATCTGACTCCCTTAACCTAATCCTAATGGGTGGCTAATATAGGCTAAGCCCTAGGTTAAAATCTTCCACATAAGAAAAGAGTTATACAAGGAAAAGAATACAACTCATTATTAAACTAGGACACTTTATTATATTTCCTAAAATAACTCTTCATTCCCGCGTAGACCTTTGAGCAAAACTTGACTCCTTTAATCTGCTCTGTCTTTCTCTCGCTTTATGTCCGTTATGATTGATATCTTTTTCTCTCTCTATCGAGCACCAGTTGTCATCTTTATTTTATTGTCGTGGCCTCCAAAGTGTTATCGTGGCGGGTGCTTATCTGCATTCCAGCTTTTAGTTTCAGCATTCATCCTCTTATTTGGCCATTCCTATGATGTGTTTCCTGTTTAAGAAAGAAAATCATCAAATGCATCTGTTTTATGCCAAATAATAGATAAATTCATGAATTAAGTATTCGGATACCGAAATATGGAAAATAAGCAGAATTATCCAATATTGTCCTTAATTATGTCCTTTATTAGCAATAAACGAGTGGGAAATGATCTGTAAAATATGACTTTTATACACTATTAAATACTCACCAAACTCGAACTATTGCTTGTTCTCAAGCAATGCAAAAGATAAATTTAAGTAAAGAATTTTAAATTAATATACCATCCTACCTTCCGCGACAAAATTCCTTTCTTGACTCAGCCTCTTCTAGGTTCTATGAATTCCTCAGAACTAGACTATAAGTCTTAGTGTGTGTGTGGTTGTATAAAAGTTGATTTTCTAAGTTCTAATCATTTTTCTAGCTCAAGACTTCCAACTTAGATTTTTCTTCGAATATTTTTCCTTCCTTTCACCCTAATTGTATATAAATATATATTACTATATACTTATACTGCTTGAGCTGATTTCGGGCACCTTAAGTGATTAGCTATTCTTACTAGAGACAATTTTAGTCACCTCTAGTAAGTGAGAGAAAGACTAAGTCCTAGATCCAGTGATGGGTACCTCTATGGACTAAACTAGAGCCGGTGATAGACACCTCTAGTTAAAATCTAAGCCTAAGTCCTTATTGTTTTTTCAAAGAAAATAACTTTTAAAATCAACTATGACTAGCAATTTTTGAATGTTTTCAGGTTCATAGTCTAATCCTAAGTACTAATCCTAGTAAACCTTTCGGAATTCAAGTCTGGTGAATGGTACAGATTGCGGCGGTAGCTGGAGAATATATTACTACTGAGGCAGTTTTAATAAAATTCAACATACTTAAAATTTTGGGTAAACTATACAGATAATCATTATATTATGGGGTTAGTATCGATCTGACCACAATACTTTAAAAAGAATCAAATACATCGGTAAACTATTAATTTGGTATTAAAATAATAACCGATCGTTAAAATCAAACAGACTGATGACGTGGTCGTTAAAATTAAAATGGAATAATTACACATTTACTCCCTGTTATTCTTACATTTTTTTAATTTAATCTTAATTTTATTATAATAAAATAAAATTATTATTTAATTAGGTGGTGACAATTGGAGGATTATATTTATATATTATTTAATTTAATAAATTAATTTTTCTCCTACAATCAGGTGGTGACACGTAATTAAAGGAAAAAAAGAAAATCCCACAACATGCTTTCAATGGGTGTTGAACCCATAACCTTCAGTATAAATGGACAACACTCAAACCAATGAACCAAGATGATTATTCTAATTCAATTTTACATAACCTATATACATTGAATACATTTTTCTATATGCATTATATTAATTCCACATATAATATTATATTTATTTTTCAATTTAATTAAAATATTAATTAAAAATATTTTCTATATATTTGGATTTAAAAATATTCGAATTTTAAATATTCGAATAAAAAATTTGTATATTCAAATAATAATTATATGAATAAAATATTCGTATAATAAATATTCGAATAAAATTATAAAAATTCAAATATTTGGATTTAAAAATATTAGAATAAATATTTGAATTTTAAATATTCAAATAAAAAATTCATATATTCAAATAAAAATATTCAAAAACTTATGATTTTTATTCAAATAATTTTTATTTAAAAATACGAATAAAAATCATAAGTATTAGAATATACGAATAAAAATTATAATTATTAGAATATTTTTATTTAAATATATAAACTTTTTTATTCAAATATTTTTAAATCCAAATATTTGAATATTTATTATTTTTATTTGAATATTTATTATACGAATATTTTTATTTATATATTTATTATTTGAATATACCATTTTTTATTTGAACATTTAAAATTTGAATATTTTAAATCCAAATATATAGAAAACATTATTCCATATATATTTGTTATAGGGCTTTATATAACATAATTTAGCTTGGTTTAGTGGCATAAGCAATGCTTAAATATGTTGGAGGTGTTGGGTTCAATTCCTTTTAATTGCATACATTGCAGATATTCACATTTTACAAAATAGGATCAATACTTCCCCAAACTCGAGGGATGCATTATCCTTAATATGCTGTAAAGCAAACAGAGAAAATAAAGAAAAGTAAAAAAAAAAGATAAAAGAAAAACTATCGCCCTTAGAAAGTGGAGGATCCAAAGGAATCCTCTGAATTGCTATCGATGAGGAGCTTTCGGCGGGTCTTTGGTGGTTATTGTACGATCGCCTTTGGTGGGCTCACCATTGGATTCTTTGACGAGCGTGGCGGTTGGGCTCGAATAGGAGTACGGCCAACTGCCTTCTTTCCATGCGCTGCAGGATCTCCATAACTCTTGTTGGTGTTGAAGATGTATGCCCAGTTGGTTCTGCCTCGATTGTACTTGTCGGCTCTGCTGCCTCCGCAGTTAGAGGAATGTATGCCTCAAGGAAGGCTTTTACAACTCGCATCCTCTTTATATAGACCTCCCTGGTCCATCATTTTCTTGCTTGAGTGTAAAGATTCGAGGGCAATGTCGGAACCCTTTCTAGGTTTCCCAAAGTAGTAATTAAACATAGGAAAATAAGAATACATGTGTCTTTGGCAACGCATTCGAACATTTGTTCGCTGATGATGCGGCCAACTCGATCTTGAGATTATGAATTATTGAGTGAATCAGTGCTAGTCGCGGCCGATCCACTGTCTGGTTGTGCAAGGTTGGCAGTACAATTCACTTGATGAAAGTGTTCCGTAGCTTGGCCTCAGGTTTCAGATCACAGCGACTTATAGATTTGCGGTGTTTTCTTGTGTTTCACTCTACTCCAAGCTGACAGAGTTCTATTTTCATGGATTCATAGTCGTCGACAGTTAGAGTAGCAGCAAACTCGGCATGTTCATCTCGCTCGATATGTAGTCCAAAATAGGCATTTATGATTATATCATCCACTGGTATCGCTTTGCCACGGAGGTGGGTGTATGGGTTATTCGACATCGGTCGATGGATATAAAATTCTCTTACACATATGATGTTCGCCAGTTGTGGTTGCTGGGATAATTTCTGCCACCTTTGGAATGTGATATTTGAGAGAATGAACATTTCGATGCCAAGGTCATCGACATTCGTATAGTGGAAACCTTATTCCTCCCATATTTGGCAGTTCTGGAACTTGTGTTGATACTCTTTTTCGACTTCTTTCGTTGCAAATCGCTGGTATGTTGGTGCGACCATTTCGGCAGAGTTTTGTTGTTGAGGTGTCATCGAATTTTTAGAGAGGAAGAAGAAAATTGAAGAGAATGATGATAAAATGAAAGGAAGAGTGAAAGATACTAATTGTTACCAATGTTTTTATAGGCAAAGAGCGATGTGGCATTTGAGGAAGTGAGGCGTGATTATTGCCTTTGGCATGCCAAAGACGCATCTCCCAGATGGCAACCACTAGCGGCAGAAACAATACGGATTTTGAACTTGGGTGACAAAATTCCCGTTGAGAATTTTCTGCCTCTTAGATTGGGCCGCTAGATTAATTGGGTTGATTATTATATTTTATTCTTCATTAGTTGTACCTAAATAACTGCAAATAATAATAAAAAACTATGAAAATATTAAAAATTCTGAAAACTAAATTACAAAAGTTTAAATTTAATTCCTAAAACTGAAAACTAAAAATCTAATTCCTAAAATATAAAAGTAAATGAAGGATAGTAAGATAGAAAATTAGGTTATTGGTGGAGTGCAATAAAATGCATCCCCAATAGCAACCATCTTCCCCTTTTTAAGTGGAGGAGAAGTTGATGTCCTTGTTGCTGTCTCCTCATCAGGTGGTTTCTTTCTGATGTACTTCTGTTCAAGGGGTACGTTGCCTCGGTAGATCTTGTTTAGGTAGTCCGTTTTTTCATCGAAGTTGAATTCAAATTTAACTTCGATTTATTGACATTCATCTGGTTCTTCTGGATTCCTTAGAGTTTGAATACATTGATCTTCACTTATTGATCATTCATGATACGATCACAACCAACAATGAATCAGAAGAATTTCCTATTGGACCTATGACTCGTGCTAAATCCAAGAAATTTCAAGAGGCCATGGGAAATCTATTTATTCAAGGCTGGAAATTAGAGAATGCAACACCAACTATGTTGGAACAATACAGCCTCCTACTTATGCATGAGTTTGCATGAGTTCTTTCTTAAGTTTTTAAATTTAATTTCAGCATGTGTGCATGAATAAATAATGCTTGATATTCATTTAAGCATGCTAGTTCAATTAAGTTCATTAGTTTAATTAATGCATGATAGTTCACTTAAAGCATGTTAGTTTTCTTATGTTTATGAGTTCAATTAGTGTGTGGATTAATTAATTAAACTAGATCATTCAATGTAACTAGTTTCATTAATTAAACTAGCTCATTAAATACGTTTCATGCATTCACTTTTATTTTATTGAATAAAGTTGTTATCTAATGGTTGCTTATATTTTCATCTAGGGTATTCATTTGGGATCAAATAGCTGATCATTTTCTACAAGAATGACAAGTCATTTACTGCCAATTAAAGACACTTGAAGACACCATGATGGCTGATCAGTTTCAAGACATTCAAGGGAGATTTACACACCACTTAAAGGCTTTCAGTTTCAGCAAGAAAACAATGCATTGAAGAGCTCCTAAATACACCACTTAAAGAGGCACTTAAAGACTACTTAAGAGCTAATTAATCTCCATAAAGCTTATCAGTTTTTAATAGAGAAGAAATGCAATGACAACCTTCATTATCAGCACATAAGGGAGAGTAAAGGCAATAATTAAAGGAACACTTAAGGAGGGAGTTCAAGGAATATCAGTCAACTTGTTCGCCATTTTTGGATTGGATACGAGTATATTTGAGTCTTGAGGTCTTCTTCAAACTTATTCCTCTATTTCTTAGATTTCCAACATACTTTGAATCACCTCAATCCGATATCAGTATCTTAAGATATGATTAAATTAGTGAAGACAGTGCATGCTGGAAATTCAGTACGGGAATAGTCACAAGATGCTTGTTCAACAAATTTAAGAGGCCATTCAATTTCTGAATTCAATGCTTTATCAATAGCCCATTAAAGGAGGATGAATGACAACTTAATCAATTTAATTAGCCCAAGAGTTTCTCCATGTGGATGATATGTATGTCTACATTCATCTTACGAATGTCCACATTCATCCTTGTTAGATCAAACCTTTTTGGCTGTCAATTGGAGATAGGATAACTTACAAATTAATAAGCCTTTAACACCAGAATAATGAGTCTTTAATCTTTGTCTAGGCTAATCAATTTGTTGTTGTCTTACACCTATAAATAGGCACTCATTTCATTGTAAAAGGAACAACTTTTGACATATATTAAACTTTGAGAGTGTTCTCTTTTATAGTTCTTTTTGAACTTTATCGGCTTGCAAGATTGTTCTTGGGGCATTAATCTCTTTTCATTTTTTATATTTTTGGTTCCTAGTTCATATAACTAGAGGGTCGCAATCCATTAGCCTTTCACCCAAGTCACGGTTTAAAAACTCTTAAGTAACGGGTCTTCACTTTTTAGTGTTGGTTCCTCCTTTGTTTACACCACACCATCAATTACATTTCATCTTTTCATTTCCATCAACCATACATCCATATTTTCCATACTTCATCCAAAATACAACAATCAACTTACCATCATTCCATTGTCGTATCATCTTGTAATCATATCAATTAGTTACTAGAATCACGATCGGGCAATCACATATACAAATTCAGATATTCTGCAACCGGATCCATATCAATTGGTATCAGAGCATTGGCGATTCAGTAAGCATTTTGTTTTTTTTCTCTATCTCGGGTTAGAAAAAAAAAGTCAAAAAAAATTGAAAAAAAAATAAATAATTGAAAAAAAATCCAAAATCTCAAAAAAAAAAGTTCAAGAGGGAGGGATCATATCTTAAAAGTGAAAAAAGGTTTGGGTTGTATTTTTTATCACATTTTCTTTAGATTCCTATTTTATCTTTTTTTTACCATCCGTTTGCTACCTATTTCTTGTTTTCTTTTCCTAAGCATTTTGTTTTAGCCGAATTCCACAAAGAAAGATTGTTAAGCCTTGAGTAAGTTCTCTAAGGACTTAGAAAAGAGAGCAAGAGTGGTAAAAGGCAAGAGTGTGCATTAAGGGGAAAAGCCTATCCCGAGTGAAACACGAGTGTGAGTGCATTTTCTTTGGAGTGGAAAGGTGAGGATTTGTGCTGGTAAGGTTTAAATTTTTTTATCTAATCATGTGGCAAAGATCTGGTCACAGTGGTGAAGGAGTTCCCAATTTGCAAAATCAAGCATTGCTACAAACAATGGCAAAGATGATTCAACAGCAATTGGAGCCCTTATTAGAACGAATTGATCAACTTGAAATTTCACAAGCTTATCATGGTAATGAGGAGTATCATCCTGAAGGGGATGATGATGTGCTTGAACATGATCAATCATCCCAACATAGTATGACACAACAAGGCCAAAGAGCACGTCCAAGAGTGGATGATAATCTCAGCAACATCAAAATTACCATTCCTCCTTTTCAAGGAAGAACGGATCCAAAAGCATACCTCGCATGGGAAAAGAAGGTTGAACACATCTTTGAGTGTCATAACTATTCAGAGCTTAAAAAGGTAAAACTCGTAGCCATTGAGTTTACGGATTATGCACTTATATGGTGGGATCAATTGACATCTAGCAGGAGACACAATGGTGAACATCCTATTTCTACTTGGAATGAGATAAAAGCTGTGATGCGTAGAAGATTCATTCCAACTCACTACCATAGAGAGTTGTTTAACAAGCTTCAAAACCTTACACAAGGCAATCGTAGTGTTGAGGATTATTATAAAGACATGGAAGTAGCCATGATCCGAGCCAACATTGATGAGGATCGAGAAGCCACTATGGCAAGGTTTCTATCTGGTCTTGATCCTAATATTGTAGCCATTGTTGAGTTACAACATTACGTGGAAATAGAAGACATGGTTCATATGGCCATGAAGGTGGAGAAACAACTCAAAAGGAAAGGTGCACCCCGAGTCTTTGGAGGTTCTACTTCTAAATGGGGGCAAAGTAACGTAAAAAAGAATCCATCCTTTACTCCTAATGACCGAGCCAGACCAACAAAGAATATCAAACCCATCGCTGAAACCAGCAAGGGAAAGAGTCCAACCATGCCAAATCGATCCCGTGATGTACAATGCTTCAAGTGTTTGGGGAAAGGTCACATTGTTAGCCAATGCCCTAACCACAACACTATGTTCATTCGTGATGATGGAGAGATTGAAACTGACCAAGAGGGGGAGGAGGAGGAGGATAAAGAATTTGAAGAAGAAAAAGAGTTGGAACATGCCGTAGATGGAAAGGTCCTTGTTGTTAAAAGGAGCCTAAGCATGCAAGCAATTGATGGGGATCAGCAACGCGAGAACATTTTCCATACTCGCTGCCATATTAATGGAAAGGTATGCTTTGTCATTATCGATGGTGGTAGTTGCACTAACGTTGCTAGTACTTTAATGGTAGATAAACTTGGCCTAGAAATGACCAAGCATCCACATCCCTACAAGTTGCAGTGGCTTAATGATGGAGGAGAACTTAAAGTGATCAAACAAGTTATTGTGCCTTTTTCCATTGGCAAATACAAAGACGAGGTGTTATGTGATGTTGTGTCAATGCACGCCATTCATCTCTTGTTAGAAAGACCATGACAGTTCGATAGGAGAGTCATACATGATGGTTATACCAATCGGTATACCTTCACCCATGAAGCAAGGAAGATCACTCTAGCCCCACTTTCACCAAAGCAAGTTCACAAAGATTAACTTCATTTAAGAGAAAGCTTTGAAAAAGCCAAAGAGAGTGATATCAAAATTGAGAGAAGAGCCAAGGAGAGTGAGGTAACATCTGAGCGGAAAGAGGAGAGAGAAAAAGAAGAAAAAAAGAGAGTTAACATTTTTGCTAAAGAAAAAGAGATAAGAAAGAATTTGTTTTCGAAAAAGATGGTTCTTGTACTTATGTACAAGGAGAGTTACTTAAGCACTAACAATCTTGACCCAAATCTGCCATCTTTTATTGTTTCATTGTTGCAGGAATATGAAAACCTATTTCCAGAAGAGATTCCAAGTGGACTACCTCCAATTCGTGGAATAGAGCATCAAATTGACTTTGTTCCTGGTGCTATCATTCCTAACCGACCATCTTATCGATGTAACCCCGAGGAAACTAAGGAGTTACAAAGGCAAGTTTCAGATTTGATGGAAAAGGGTTATATTAGAGAGAGCCTTAGTCCTTGTGCAATACCTGTTCTACTTGTGCCTAAGAAAGATGGTACATGGCGCATGTGTGTGGACTATCGTGCGGTTAACAAAATAAAGGTAAAGTATCGTCATCCTATTCCATGTTTAGATGATATGTTAGATGAGCTTAGTGGTTCTAAGGTATTAAGATTGATCTTAAAAGTGGTTACCACCAAATTCGAATGCGAGAAGGGGATGAGTAGAAAACTGCATTCAAGACTAAACAAGGATTATATGAGTGGTTGGTTATGCCGTTCGGTCTAACTAATGCACCAAGCACTTTCATGAGATTAATGAATCACATCCTTAGACAATTCTTGGGTAAGTTTTGTGTAGTGTATTTTGATGATATTCTTATATATAGCAAGAGTTTGAGTGAACATGTTCAACATCTAAGGTCAGTATTAGATGTTTTGAGAAATGAAAGACTTTATGCTAATCTACAAAAATGCATATTTTGCATTAACAATGTAACATCCCGTTTTTGGGGTTATTAGTTAGGCTTTAGTTAGGAGAATTCGATTCGGGTCGAATCGGGTTCTCCGGTTCATTATTCCGGGAAAATAAAATAAGAATATTTTTAATTAAGGAAAATAATAATTTTGGAATATGGTTTACAATATTGAAAATATGTTTCAAGATTAAAAGAAAATAATTTGGACTTTATATTGATTTTTTATTATGCTTAATTATGCATAAATGACCAATTTGTAATTTTTGGAAAAATTGGGGGACTTATTTTGTAATTTTCGAAAAATTTGATGTTTTAGTGACTAAATTGAAAAGCAAGCTAAACTTAGAATCCTTAGAGGGCCATAAACCCATTTCTAATTTTTAATAATGATTTATTCACCAAAATGTATTTTAATTACTTTAATTAGAGATTTTAATCATTTTCTCTCAAAACTACTTTTTTCTCATTTTCTCTCATCTTTTTCTCTCATTTTCTCTCCACTTTCTCTCATCTTTTCTCTTCAATTCCTTCCTGATTTTTGTATCTTTTTCCATAAATATTACATCATTTTCATCATCTTTCCATTATTTACAAAACCTAAGCATCAATTTTATCAAATCAACATCAAATTGCAAGGAATCAAAAGGAGGAAATTACATCTTTTTGGTGAATAGATCTTGAAGGTAATTTTCTGGATTTTTATTCTTTTCAAAGGTTCTTTATTGAAATTCTCAAGTATTAGCTTGCTAATCTTTGAATAAAAACTTAATTCTATGTTTTTAATGTTAGATCTAGTGATTTTGTGAATGTTTTTGTAAAATCTTTTTGGATCTCATTCAATGCTGTAATTAGATGGATTCAATTATGTTTTTATGTTAATTAAATGATTAATTGAGTCTTCATTTGATAGCATATTAATCTAATCCCGGAATAATGCAATCGGTGTAGTTTTAAGGTGCTTTTCAGTTGTTTTAGGGGCTGTTTTAGATGCTTTAATGTTGCTGGAGTTATAAGGATGGTTTGGATGTGTTTTTGGTTCATAATTGAAGTGGATTAGATGTTAGATTCGTTAGGTTTTGGGCTGATATTGTTCGGATGCATTTCGGCTTAGTTTACGATCTTTTCGGCTAAGTTTTCGGTAGTTTTATGGTGATCGGATATGGCTGTTGGTTTGACCATGTTATGATGTGAGAATGCTCTGTTTTTAATGTTGTAGAAGAGGTACAAGAAGGTGCTTGATTGCTGGTGCATTGGCGCGATCATCGGATAGCGGAGAAAGCTCGTTTCGCTTATTGGTGAGTGATTACGGATTAAAAGCGAATCACGTTTGGTATGGTTCTGTTTTGGGGACTATGGAAGAGTGTGAAAACCTTCCATAGTTCAAGAGTAAGTAAAGTAAATGTTTTTGATAAACTGATATGAGTTTTGGTTACATTTGATAAAGACATTATGTTGGTAATGCAATGAGATTTATGGAAATACATGAGCATGATTTGAATTGGTGCATACATGAGAGATACTTGTTGTAATGCATAGCTTATTTAGCATCCATGATTATGGAAAAATAATGAGAAATGATTTGGAATACAATATGGTTAATTGCCTTATATATGATGGTGCCTTTGGGCATGGCTTTTGGTTCATTTGTTGAACATATTATGCATGCATTATGAGCAACAAGTTATCATGCACATTTGATTATGATATTGGCTTAGTGACACTAACTTTAGATTCGAATACGAATGACATGTCATTAGGATTGTCTTAAGTGCACTATAAACAAAATTGAGAATACAGAATATTGCCTACACGTAACAAGGGTGACTTTGTGTCCAACCGTGCGTGGTAGAGCCGCCTACACGTAACAAGGGTGACTATGTGTCCGATCGTGTGTGGTAGTACTATAATGGTGACTTCGTTTCATGTCAATGGTGACTTCGTGTCATGACAGGACAATGGTCTCTAACAATGGATCCGTGTATTCGGTGAACTCAAGGTTCACATTAAAGTGGTCACTAGAATGCCAATATACATACATGAATTTGAGAAGAAGATTGTGCATCATTTATAAATTGTTTTGACAAGGTTATGTAAACTCAAGGATGCATATGGTTTAAAGAATATGAGCATGAGATGTTAGCATGCATGATTTGATAATGTATTGAGAATTATGGTTTCATCATGGTTTTAAATAGATGCATTGATGATTTGTGTAGAGCTTCCTCACTAAGCATGTTTGATTAAGCTATCTTTTCATCCTTGCAGAAAAATAAAGGCACTTGGGGCTTCGTTCGAGGCAAGGAAACCAAGGGGAAGAATCACTTTGAATTTGGTATGTTTTTGGCAAATAAATTGGGCAAGGAAATGTGTAACCCAACCTATGTGAGGAGTGTGTACTTAGTTTCATTAATTAAACTAGCTCATTAAATATGTTTCATGCATTCACTTTTATTTTATTGAATAAAGTTGTTATCTAATGGTTGCTTATATGCTGATCATTTTTCTACAAGAATGACAAGTCATTTACTGCCAATTAAAGACACTTGAAGACACCATGATGGATGATCAGTTTCAAGACATTCAAGGGAGATTTACACACCACTTAAAGGCTTTCAGTTTCAGCAAGAAAATAATGCATTAAAGAGCTCCTAAATACACCATTTAAAGAGGCATTTAAAGACTACTTAAGAGCTACTTAATCCTCCATAAAGATTATTAGTTTTTAACATAGAAGACATGCAATGAAAGCCTTCATTATCAGTACTTAAGGGAGAGTAAAGGCAATAATTAAAGCAACACTTAAGGAGGGAGTTCAAGGAATATCAGTCAACTTGTTCGTCATTTTTGGACTAGATACGAGCATATTTGAGTCTTGAAGTCTTCTTCAAACTTATTCCTCTATTTCTTATCTTTCCAACTCACTTTGAATCACCTCAATCCGATATCAGGAGATTAAGATATGATTAAATTAGTGAAGACAGTGCATGCTGGAAATTCAGTACGGGAATAGTCACAAGATGCTTGTTCAACAAATTCAAGAGGCCATTCAATTGCTGAATTCAATGCTTTATCAACAACCCATTAAAGGAGGATGAATGACAACTTAATCAATTTCATTAGCCCAAGTTTCTCCATGTGGATGATATGTATGTCTACATTCATCTTACGAATGTCCACATTCATCCTTGTTAGATTAAACCTTTTTGGCTGTTAATTGGAGATAGGATAACCTACAAATTAATAGACCTTTAACACCAGAATAATGAGTCTTTAATCTTTGTCTAGGCTAATCAATTTATTGTTGTCTTACACCTATAAATAGGCACTCATTTCATTGTAAAAGGAACAACTTTTGGCATATATTAAACTTTGAGAGTGTTCTCTTTTATAGTTCTTTTTGAACTTTATCGGCTTGCAAGATTGTTCTTATGGCATTAATCCCTTTTCATTTTTTTTATATTGTTGGTTCCTAGTTCATATAACTAGAGGGTCGCAATCCATTAGCCTTTCACCCAAGTCACGGTTTAAAAACTCTTAAGTAACGGGTCTTCACTTTTTAGTGTTGGTTCCTCCTTTGTTTACACCACACCATCAATTACATTTTATCTTTTCATTTCCATCAACCATACATCCATATTTTCCATACTTCATCCAAAATACAACAATCAACTTACCATCATTCCATTGTCGTATCATCTTGTAATCATATCAATTAGTTACTAGAATCACGATCGGGCAATCACATATACAAATTCAGATATTCCGCAACCGGATCCATATCAATTCACCTGTATGACCAATTCTTATTTTTCTTAATCGATCAATATTCTGCCCGTGGCTAAGAACGGCCTTCCCAATATGATTGGAGCATTTTCATCTGCTTTACAATCTAAAATTAAGAAGTCAACAGAATTATGAACTTATCTACTCTTACTAGAATATCCTCAATTTTTCCTTCCAATTGCATGTAAGAGCGGTCTACCAGTTACAACATCATCGTTGTTAGTTTTGCCTGTCCTATGCCTAGCTTCTGAAATACTGACTTAGGCATTAGATTAATACTAGCACCTAAGTCACACAGTGCTTTGCCCACGTATTGATCTCCGATAGAGCATGGTATGATAAAGCTACAAGGATCTTTTCTTTTGGTCGTGGCCTTTGATGCGTGTTAAATATGCGCAACTGGAGTGTAAGTGTACACATCAAGTAATAAAGTGATAAATATTATCGAGTTATCATCTCCTCAGGGATTGGTGTACTTAATATGCTTCCTTTGATCTTCTTGCTCTGTAAAACAAAAGTAAAAACACAAATAATTTGAGTGTAGATGAAACTAAAAAAAATAAACTAAATAAGATGAGATCAATTTTGAGAAAGAGGGAAGGATCCAGTTGTGTTATATAGTGGATTTGATTGATCTGTTCTTGTCCAATACAATTGCACTGTACTGCCTCGGCAATACTATAGATTATTATCTTCGACAGCAGCAGTGTTTTCTGTCGCGGCAATCCCTTGCTCTTGGGCAAATTTACCAAAGTTCGGCAAAGTATCCTTTAATGGCTCCGCTTATCCCTAAGTTGAAACACTGTTGATGTTCAGTCCTTGATAATACCTCCCGATGTGAATCAATTATAACCAACAACCAATCCCACACTTCTTTTAGTCGCTGAAACTCCAACCTATCCCTAGGCCGAGTTAGTATGCTCCAATCAAGTTGAATACCGCACTTACTCCTTTCTTGACTCTACCTCTCCCAAGTCTAGACAAATAAATTACTTACAAACTTCTCTCCCGGGCTTGGATGCAAGAACAAAGAATAACAAAAAGTAAGCAAACTTTGATATTTTATTTGCATTGAAACAAGAAATAAAATAAAATCTCCTCTCAAGTACTCAACAACTTTCATCTAAACCCTAAGAAAGCTTAGAACATGATGGGAAGAATTAGTCCTAGGGTGAACTCTCTCAAAATTCGGCTCTTTCTAGTCCCTTGGACGGTTATGCCTTATATAGGCTTGGCCTAGGGCAAACCTTTCCTAATTAGAGTACAACTTGGAGTAGGGAACAAGTTATGTACATAGGTTAAATATTTCCAAGTTTAATCTTGTAGAAGGTGTCTTTCCCACGTGGCCTTGTCCTTGGGCTTTTGATATGTTGTTCAGCTCCGATCCTTGGGCTTCTTGTTCAACAACATTCTCCTCATTTTTCTCTTCAGTTTGTATGCCATATTGCTTTTTGTCCTCTGTTGCCTCGGCATCAGGTTTTGCCTTAGCCTCATTCTGCTGCCTCGGCAATAATTGTTCTTGCACAGATATGCAAATATAGTAAAGTATGCCTTTTATACAAATAACATCTTTAAAAGCATTGATGCATGCAATAAAAGCGCAATCTGTACAGTGTACACATCGTCAAGTAATAAAGTGATAAGTATTTATCGGGTATCGTCTCCACTGGGATTGGTGTACTTAATATGCCTTCTTCTATTTCCTTGCTCCTAAAGTTTAATAAAATAAAGAACACAGGTAAAAAGGTTTGTTTGAATAACTAAAGAACAAAAGCTTAAATAAAAGGTTGAGAACGAATTGAGAGAATGTGTAGGTGATGTGTGCCTAAAAGGTAGTTATTTACTACACTTCTCATGGTACTTTATGCATCTATTATATACCAACTTGAACTGAAATATGGACTCTTTGCGCAAATATTGAATATTTCGTTATCATTACTTACAAAGTCAATATTTATAGAGAATGAAGATATTATTACATATTTTGTACATGCAGGAATATCCAGGGCCGAAGTGGCAGGAAAGCAATATTGAGGCCAAGGCAGAAGATAAGGCCGCGGCAAAATCCAGAGTGGCAACACCAACATTGGAGGCGCAATAAAAGATAAAAATATAGAGAATATTCTGGAAGATGCAGCGCACTAATTGGACCAGGCAGACGCGCTAAAAGCACAAGTTAAAGACAAAGCGGGAAAACCCTTCTAGAAGGTAGCAAACTTGGAAATATCAGATCCCTTGAAGAAGACTTGTTCCTTACTCCAAGTTGAAGTCTATTTAGGAAAGGTTTGCCCTAGGTTAAGACTATATATACCCTAGCCGGCCACATTATTCGGAGAGCCAATTTTTAGAGAAACCCTTCTCCCTAAGAATTGTACTTAACGATAATATATTCTAAATTTCCTAGGGATAGGTGAAGGTTGTAGATATTAGTGAGAGGAGATTGCAAGTAATCTATTTATCTAGCATCGAGAGGTATAGATTCACGAAAGAGATAAGTACGGTGTTGTAGACACTAACTCGACCTAGAAATAGGTTAAGAGTTTCAGCAGCTAAAAGAAGTGTTGGATTGGTTGGTGGTTATCGTTGATTTACGCTGAGAGGTATCGTCAAGAATCAGTCATCAACAACACTCTAACTTAGAGATGAGCGGAGTCAACTACGGACACTTTGCTGAATTTTGATACCTCTGCCCATGAGCAAGAGATTGTCGCGGCAGAGAACACCAATATTGTCGAGGCTATATCTGCAGTATTGTCGAAGTAGTGTTTTGTAATTGCATTGGACAAGAAGAAGATCAATTGAATCCACTAATTGACGCAACTAGATCCTACCTGCTTTCTTTATATCGTTCTCAACCTTTTATTTTATGTTTTATTATTTAATTATTTAGTTAGTAAAACAAATCTACTTATTTGTGTTTTTACTTTATTTTCAGGAGCAAGGGAACAAGGGGGGACATATTATGTATACCAATCATTGTGAAGACGATACACGATATACTTATCACTTTATTACTTGGCGACGTGTACACTTACACTCAATTGCGATTTTATTACACGCATCAAGTTTTTGGCGCCGTTGCCGGGGATTGACAACTAAATTTTATGTTTTATTACACGCATCAGTATACGAATAAAACCCAAAGGAGAAGTCAAATACACTGAAGGGACTGGTCAACTCATGAAGAAAGATACGGGCCAGAAAGAGATAATAAAAGTGGGAGATGCATTCACATGCACTCCACAAGTAACATAATTTCTTCCCTTCCATTTTAGTTAGTATATTAGGATTAGTTTATATATTATTTTCAGTATTTTATATTTTCAGTATTTCATGTTTTTCTATTTTTTCTTAGAATAAATAAAGGAATGAATGCAGAAAAATTATGTCACAGTAGAAAATCTGCTACCGCGGCAGTGCACTGTGTCAGAGCCGCAGAATTTCTAACGGGCAAAAACAGTGTAACGGCTCTCTACCGAGAAACCCGCCACGACAGTAACTGTGCATCAAGGCAGTAAATGCCTAACGACTACTTTTTAACAGTTATATTTTTATAGCCTATATAAGCAGACTCATTGTTGTGCATTATTTACTCTTGCATTCTTGTTAATTTTGCTTTATTGAACAATCTTGCTCTCACTATCTTTCCAATCTCTTGAAATTTTCAGAACTCTCTCTATTACTCCAGAATTTCTCAACCCATTCTCCACGAACAATTAATGACTTCTTACACAAGATTCGCCCCTGCCACTGTTGCTGACCGATTCAACCGCTCGTTCGTTACCTAGTAATTATGGGAAGAACAAGGATTTCAACAGACCAATGAGATATACTTCGGCATTGAATCATACTTGTTCAAAAATATTCAGTATCAAGATTGGGAGGCATTCTGCCTACAACCTCCACCGGCGAACGCCACAATTGTGAGAGAATTTTACGCACATGGGCCGAGCAAGGATAACCTCTTTGTCCACTACCGAGGCAAGCCTGTGCAACTTGATGCCAAAGTCATCAATGAATTTTATGGTCTCACACCCACACGTGATGATCATGCCGAATTCGTAGACAACATCACCACTCAAGACTATGAAGAGATTAAAGATGAGCTTTGCTATAGCAACACTTCATGGGAAACTGGTGCCCATAAGGGTTCATTAACAAGGCAGAGTCTAATACCCGAGGCCAAGATGTGGTGTACGTTTGTCAAAAGACGACTTATCCCAACCTCCTATAACAACACAGTGGATCACAAAAGACTGGTGCTGATCCAGTCTATCATCAAGAAGAGAAGCATCAACATTGGAGAGATCATTCTTCACGAAATTTATGAATGTGGTAAGAAGGAACGTGGACCGCTTTATTTCCCATGTTTAATCTCTGCCTTGTGCATTAATGCAGGAGTTCCGATCGAAGACACAGATGAATATACGCCAACTCAGTAGGGATGGACAAGAGATTTCTGTCACCGAGTTATGCAAATCACACATGCAAAACCTATCTAGGAAACGTCAGAGTAGTTTAATACCGACTTCACCGCCAGAGGGCAGTATTCAACAGAAGCACCAACCTCTACCGAGCCAACTACCGCAGCAGATCCATACCAAGAAATTCTGCAAAGAATGGCAGCCATGGACCTTCGCCAACAACGCTATATGGAGTACCAGCGCGACTTCAACACATCTCTAGCCAGCATGATGATGCAAAGCTTCCCACATCAAGGGGCACAATTTCTTGAATTCCCAGCCAATATATTCGTTACTGCCGCCCCTTACACTGAGACAACACCTGCCCCAGGGCCAAAATCATTTTTCCAACCACGGCCGCATCAACAGTTTCATGATGTCGGACCCTCCAGGCCAGTAAGGTCTCCCGGAGTATCATCTACCAGCCAAAAGCCATACAAGAGGCGAGCTGTCTTTAACTTTCCCCAAAGGGAACCAATACCTATGCCCAGTCTCAACAGAGATACGCTGTCTCGCGAGATTGATGAATACCACAGTCTGTCCAGTAGAGTTCAGCCGCATCGGCAGGCCAAACATGGACGAGATGGAAGAAGGGGATGAGGTTACGACACCAACACACCGTACACCGCCTAGTAGAGTTTAGCCGCATCGGTAGGTCAAACAACAACAATCACTAGCACAAGGATCCAGACGAAAGACATCAGCAGCAAGGTCTAGGAGAATACTTCGTACAAGCAACTCCTCGGAGTCATTATATATAATTTCATTTACTGCTTCTGTCTATTTCTATATTATAATTGTTGTTTGCCTTATATTTTGAGCATTGAGGACAATGCTCGGTTTGAGTTTGGGGGAGATTGTAAGTACATAAGCATTGCCGAGGCTACCCACTGCCGTGGCATTACCATGAAAAAGGAGTAAATTTTTTCTGAAATTTTTTTCTTACAATATTCTCTTTTCTTGAATTTCTGTTTGTAATCTTGTACTGCCCTACATCAGCTTTACTTTACTTTACTTCTTTAAGGCTATAGAAATCATTCTCCTTACCATGGACAAGTTCTGTTTTGAAGGGGTAACCATAGGATACTCATGGAATAAAACTTAAAAGCTTGCTTTAGGGTTAGAAAGAAAATAAACACTTTTTGGATTTGTTTGATTTAAGAATTCTTTTAATAAACTTAGGTGATAAAGACTTAGAACCTTTTGGAAAAATAACTAGAGGTGTCTATCACTGGCTCTAGTTTTGCTCTCCTTCATGCAAGAGGTGCCCGAAACTGGCTCTAGTATGCTAAATAGGTGGTTAATAAGAAAAAATAAGAAAAAGAAGAAAATAGAAAACACATATCTTGAGGTGCCCAAAATTGGCTCAAGACTTGTTTTTTTTAAGAAGACAACTTTAGTCAAAAATTATATTTGTCTTGAACTTAGAGTTTATCTAAAAAAGCCTTGAATCAACCTTGTCCATAAAATGCATAAACTCACCTAGCCTTATAGCTTGTTTCTTAGTAAAAGTCCTTGGGTAAACTAGTGGCTAAAACGGAAAGATAGACATGACCATGGTGGGGAGAATAGATGGAAAAGTAAGACCAAAAGGGAGTAGGGTTTGGCAATTTGATGTTTTGCATAGTTTGAGAACAAGCAATAGTTCGAGTTTAGGGGTATTTGATGAGTGCCTAAAAGGCAGTTCTTTATTACCCTTCTCATGGTACTTTATGCATCTATTATACACCAACTTGAACTGAAATATGGATTCTTTGCGCAAATATTGGATATTCCGTTATCATTACTTACAAAGTCAATATTTATAGAGAATACAGATATTATTACATATTCTGTACATGTAGGAATATCCAGAGCCGAAGCGGCAGGGAAGCAATGTTGAGGCCAAGGCAGAAGACAAGACCGTGGCAGAATCCAGAGTGACAGCACCAACATTGGAGGCGTAATGAAAGATAAAAATATAGAGAACATTCTGGAAGATGCAGCGCACTAATTGGACCAGGCTAGCGCGCTAAAAGCACAAGTCAAAGACCAAATGGGAAAACCCTTCTAGAAGGCGACAAACTTGAAAATATCAGATCCCTTGAAGAAGACTTGTTCCTTACTCCAAGTTGAAGTCTATTTAGGAAAGGTTTGCCCTAGTTTAAGACTATATATACCCTAGCCGACCATATTGTTTAGAGAGCCGATTTTTAGAGAAACCCTTCTCCCTAAGAATTGTACTTAACAATAATATGTTCTAAATTTCTTAGGGATAGGTGAAGGTTGTAGATATTAGTGAGAGGAGATTGATTCTTGTTTCTTTGTTCTTATGCAATAATAATATCAAAGTTTGCTTATCCTATTGTCATTACTTGTTCTTGCATTCAAGCTCGAGAGAAAAGTTTGCAAGTAATCTATTTATCTAGCATCGAGAGGTGTAGATTCACGAAAGGGATAAGTACGGTGTTGTAGACACTAACTCGGCCTAGAGATAGGTTAAGAGTTTTAGCAGCTAAAAGAAGTGATAGATTGGTTGGTGGTTATCATTGATTTACGCCGAGAGGTATCGTCAAGGACCAGTCATCAACAACACTCTGACTTAGAGATGAGCAGAGTCAACTACGGACACTTTGTTGAACTTTGATGCCTTTGCCCATGAGCAAGAGATTGTCGCGGCAGAGAACGCCAATACTGCCGAGGTTGTATCTGCAGTACTGTCGAAGCAGTGTTGTATAATTGCATTGGATAAGAAGAAGATCAATTGAATCCACTAATTGACGCAACTGGATCCTACCTGCTTTCTCTATTTCGTTCTCAACCTTTTATTTTATGTTTTATTATTTAATTATTTAGTTAGTAAAATAAATCCACTTATCTGTGTTTTTACTTTATTTTCAGGACCAAGGGAACAAGGGAAGACATATTAAGTATACCAATCCCTTTGGAGATGTTACACGATATACTTATCACTTTCTTACTTGGCGACGTGTACACTTGCACTCAATTGTGCTTTTATTACACGCATCAGTAGGATTCAGTTGTATCATATAGTGGATTTGATTGATCTGTTCTTGTTCAATACAATGGCACAACATTGTCTTGGCAGCACTGCAGATACTGCCTCGGCAGCGTTAGTGTTTCCTGCCGTGGCAATCTCTTACTCTTGGGCAGTTTAATCAAAGCTCGGCAAAGTGTCCATAGATGCCCCCGCTTATCTCAAAGTCAAAGTACTGCTGATGACCAATCCTTGATGATATCTCTTGGCGTGAATCAATGATAATCAACAACCAATCCCATACTTCTTTTAGCCGCTAAAACTCTTAACCTATCTCTAGGCCGAGCTAGTATCTATAACACCGTACTTATCCCTTTCGTGAATCTAACTCTCTCGATATTAGATAAATAAATTACTTACAAACTTGTCTTTCGAGCTTGAATACAAGAACAAAGAATGGCAATAGGATAAACAAACTTTGATATTCTTATTATATTGAAATGAAGAAACATAATACAATCCTCTCGCACTAATATTCAATAACCTTCATCTAACCCTAAGAAAACTTAGAACATATTGTAACGAATAACATAATTCTTAGGGTAAAACTTTCTCTTCAATTCGGCTCTCCCTTATACATTGGATGGCTCATGTATTTATAGTCTTGACCTAGGGTAACTTTTCCTAAGTATAATATAACTTGGAGTAGGGAACGAGTAATAAAAATATAATATTTCTAAGTTTAATTCTATCTAGAAAACTATTCCCGTGTGGCTTTTGACTTGGTCTTTTCACGTGCTAATCTGTTCTAATACAAATGCTTTAAGTCCAGAAATTCTCAGCTCATTTTTCTCTTTCAATCACCCAACATCAGTACTGGGGATTCTACTGCTGCGACACTGCTTCTGCCTTGGGCACTACTGCTTCCACTGTAACCCCCTTAGCCCGGCCTAGACAAAACCGACACTAATGGGTTACACGTGGAATATCAAACCAAACCCGCAAGGGTCCGATTCGATAAACAACCCTAAAACCGTTATATTTTTTTATTTTACCCTACCTAGATGCAGAATCTTATTCCTACTTGTCAAGGTTTCATACAAAACATTATCGGTAACACATTAATTAAAAACAAACATCCGATTAAACACTAACGTAGATTAAGGACTAAAACGTAAAACTTTTAAATTCAATTGGTAAAGTATAAATTCTTTCCATCAACATTCAATTAAACACTCAAGTGTTCCTCACAGCAAATTCCAACTCAAACGGATCATCCTAACATCATTAATTGCATGTTTCTCTAATTTAGGGACCAAAATGTAAATCTTCCAAAATACAAGGACTTCATCCAACTTAGGTTAACCATATTGAAATTAAATCAACTTTATGCATGCATGCAAAATTTCAGCTCAAAATAACATCTGCAAGTACCTTAATCGAACAAAGAAAGATATCTGAGACTAAAATATATTTTCTAGCAACTTTCAATTCTAGGTGATCAAAGGTTTCGAAACCTTCCTAGAGGTTCCGAAACTTTTTGTAAAAGGTTTCGAAACTTTCCTGGAAAGTTTCGAAACTTATCGCGTCCAGTAGCTTCCTAGAATTGAAACTGCTCGCAAGGTTTCGAAACCTTGTGAAGGTTTCGAAACTATTTGACTAAGGTTTCGGAACCTTCACCCAAAGGTTTCGAAACTTTGGGTCTGGAACCAAAAGTTTCGTTACACTAAGTGCACTCCAATTACTCAATACTCAACCATTAATTAGAACCACTAAATGCATCAATCCTAGGCATAATTAGCAACATATGGCACATAATCAACAACATCACGGACACCAATCAAGCTATAGGCATGCTCCTTATGAAAAGACTAACAACATAACAATCATGCTAGTACATGCTTCATCAACTCAAACCATTTCAAGGTTCAACAATTAACAATCAAACAAAAATGGTCTTATTGCAACATAAACCAAAGCCGAAGTACACACTCCTCACATAGGTTGGGTTACACATTGCCTTGCCCAATTTATTTGCCAAAAACATACCAAATTCAAAGTGATTCTTCCCCTTGGTTCCCTTGCCTCGAAAGAAGCTCCAAGTGCCTTTATTTTTCTGCAAGGATGAAAAGAGAGCTTAAGCAAACATGCTTAGTAAGGAAGCTCTACACAAATCATCAATGCATCTATTTAAAACCATGATAAAACCATAATTTGCAATACATTGTCAAAACATACATGCTAACATCTCATGCTCATAATCTTTAAACCAAATGCATCCTTGAGTTTACATAACCTTATCAAAACAATTTATAAATGATGCTCAATCTTCTTCTCAAATTCATGTATGTATATTGGCATTCTAGTGACCACTTTAATGTGAACCTTGAGTTCAACGAATACACGGATCCTTTTTCTCATAACTGGAGACTCTTGGTCTCAACATGCATCGGTCGGACACTTAATCACCCTTGTATACATGTTACCCCCACTACGCACGGTCGGACACAAAGTCACCGTTGTTTACGTATGGGTCAACTATATGCACGGTCGGACACAAAGTCACCCTTGTTTACATATAGGCAAGCTCTACACGCACGGTCGGACACAAAGTCACCCTTGTTTACGTGTAGGCGGCTCTACCACGCACTTGGACACAAAGTTACCCTTGTTTACGTGTAGACAACATCATTATTCTCTTTATTTTATAGTGCACTCAATCGTAATGAAATGTCATTCATATTCGAATCTAAAGTTAGTGTCACTAAGCCAATATCATAATCAAATGTGCATGATAACTTGCTGCTCATAATGCATGCATAATATGTTCAACAAATGAGCCAAAGCCACGCCCAAGGGCACCATCATGTATAAGGCAATTAACCACATTGTATTCCAAATCATTTCTCATAATTTTCCATAGTCATGGATGCTAAATAAGCCATGCATTTCAACAATTAATTCTCATGTATGCACCATTTCAAAATATTCTCATGCATTTTCATAAATCTCATTGCATTACCAAAATAATGCCTTTATCAAATGTAGCCGAAACTCATATCGGTTTCTCAAAAACAATTACTTTACTTACTCTTGAACTATGTACGGTTTTCACACTCTTCCATAGTCCCCAAAACAGAACGTACCAAACGCGATTCGCTTTAAATCCGTAGTCACTCACCAATAAGCGAAACGAGCTTTCGCCGCTATCCGATGATCGCACCAATGCACCAGAACTCAAGATTCTTCTTGGGCCTCTTCTACAACATTAAAAACAGAGCATTCTCACATCATAACATGCTCAAACCAACAGCCATATCCGTTCACCATTAAACTACCGAAAACTTAGCCGAAAGGACCGTAAATTAAGCCAAAACGCAACCAAAAAACATCAGCCCAAAACCTAATGAATCTAACATCTAATCCACTTCAATTATGAACCAAAAACACATCTAAACCATCCTTATATCTCCAGCAACATTAAAGCATCTAAAACAGCCCATAAAACAACCGAAAAACACCTTAAAACTACACCGATTGCATTATTCCGGGATTAAATTAATGTGCTATCAAATCAAGACTCAATTAATCATTTAATTAACATGAAAACATAATTGAATTCATCTAATTCCAACAATGAATGAGATCCAAAAAGATTTCACAAAAACATTCACAAAATCACTAGATCTAACATTAAAAACATATAATTAAGTTTTTATTCAAAGATTAGCAAGCTAATACTTGGGAATTTCAATAAAGAACCTTAGAAAAGAATAAAAATCCAGAAAATTACATTCAAGATCTATTCACCAAAAAGATGTAATTTCCTCTTCTTGATTCCTTGCAATTTGATGTTGATTTGATGAAATTGATGCTTAGGTTTTGTAAAGGATGGAAAGATGATGCAAATGATGTAATCTTTGTTGGAAAAGATGCAAAAATCAGCAAGGAATTGAAGACAAAAGATGGAGAGAAAGTGGAGAGAAAATGAGAGAAAAGTGGTTTTGAGAGAAAATAATTAAAAATCTAATTAAAGTAATTAAAAATACATTTTGGTGAATAAATTATTATTAAAAATTAGAAATGGGTTTATGGCCCTCTAAGGATTCTAATTTTAGCTTGCTTTTCAATTTAGTCACTAAAACATGTAATTTCCGAAAATTACAAAGTAGTCCTCAAATTTTCCAAAAATTATAAATCGGTCACTTATGCATAACTAAGAATAATTAAAAATAATTATAAAATCCAAATTATTTTCTTTTAATTTTGAAACATATTTTTAATATTTCAAACCATATTCCAAAACTATTATTTTTCCTAATTAAAAATATCTTTATTTTATTTTTCCCAGAATTAATGAACCTGAGAACCCGATTCGACCCGAATCGAATCCTCCTAACTAAGCCTAAACTAATAACCCCAAAAACGGTATGTTACAATTATTTTTCCTAATTAAAAATATCCTTATTTTATTTTTCTCAGAATTAATGAACCGGAGAATCCGATTCGATCCAAATCGAATCCTCCTAACTAAGCCTAAACTAATAACCCCAAAAACGGGATGTTACATCCTCGGTAAGTATTTCCTACAACTACACAAAAACATGCCATAAAGTCTTCTTTTCTCACAGATATCATCTTTATATGTTGTGGCAGCAAAATGTCAGTTATTGAACAATAAGTATATGTATCAGCTCGAATTAGTGGGTAATAATTACATATTATTTAAGAAAAGAATAATAAATAATAGCCTTTTAGGCACTTATCAAATACCCCCAAACTCGAACTATTGCTTGTCCTCAAGCAATGCAAAACATCAATTTGCCGAACCTTATTCTCTCTTGGTCTTATTTTTCCATCTATTCTCTCCACCATAACTAATTCTATCTTTCAGTCCTAGCCTTTAGTTTACTAAAGGATTTCTACTCGGAAACAAACTATAAGATTACGTGAGTGTGTGGGTTTTTATGGACAAGGTTGATTAAAGGCTTTCTTAGATAAACTCTAAGTTCAAGACAAGTAGACTTGAAATGGTTATTTCTCTTCTAAAAACATTAATCACTTGAGCTTGTTTTGGGCACCTCAAGAGTTATGCTTCCTTTTAAGATCCATTCTGTTTTTCTTTCTTATTTTCTTTCCTTAGGCATACTAGAGCCGATTTTGGGCACCTCTAGCATGAAGAAGAGTAATTTCCTAGAGCCAGTAATAGGCACCTCTAGTCACATTCCTTAGAATCTAAGTCTTTATCACCTAAGTTTATTAAACGAACTCCTAAATCAAACAAGTCCCAAAAGTGTTTATTGATTCTAACCTTATAGTAAGCTTCTAAGTTCTATTCTTTAAGTATTCCAAGGTTATTTCTTCAAAATAGAACCTAGTCATGGTATGGAAAAAGATTTCTGTAGCCTTAAAAGAATAAACTAAGGCAAAGCTGATGTAAGGCAGTGCAAAAGTAAAAACAATTATTTTAAGTAAAGGCAAGTATATAAAAAAATTCAAATGAGGCATCAAATTACTTCCTTTTCTGATATTGTCGCGATAGTGGGCTGCCCTTGGCAGTACACTCATATACCCCCAAACTCAAACTGAGTATTGTCCTCAATGCTCAAATCTCACAGCAAGTAAAAGAAAATAAATAAAAAATAGGGCAGTAAATTATTCAGATTCTGAAGAGCTGCTGGAAATAGATGCCCTTCTAGGTTTTCCTGCCGATGCTTTTATTCTGGACCCTTGTCCTAGTGAGTGTTGTATTTTCACCTATCGGGGCGGCTGCACTCTTTTGGGTGTTGGCTTCGGTCTTGGGGTAGTAACTTTCTCCCTTCTTCTTCGTCACTAATTACTTTTATCTGCATCATGTGCGTTCCTTCTTCTGCCTCGGCATATAGGACTCCTTACTGAGCATGTGGTGAGTTATGATGGACATATTCATCGATTTCCCTAGAGAGACTGTCCCTAGAGAAACTGGCCATTGGGATGGGGCGGTTTGGTAAAGAGTTGTAAACAACTCTCCTTTTCTATGGCCACCTGTTGGTGGATGATGCCGCGGGAGTGTCCGCTGGTCTAGATGGTTCGACAGTATAGAATTGTTGTTGTGGTCTTGCAGTGAAGAATGTTATTGGCCTTGGGGTAGGGATAGTTTCTGTGTAGGGTGCGGTAGTGACAAATATGTTTGTTGGGAATTCTGGAAACTGCATTCCTTGTGTGGGGAAATTTTGGGTCATCATGTGTGTAAAAGTGTTGTTGAAATCTCTCTGGTACTCTATGTATCGTTGCTTTCGAAGGTCCATGTCTGTCATCCTTTGAAGAATCTCCTAGTATGGATCTACTACGGCAACGGCTTCGGTAATACTGGGTACATCTACTGTGCACTGCCCTTCGGCGGTGTAGTTGGCAGTGAACTGTTGAGGTGTTGCATGCACTGGTTCTGCTTGCATTATCTGCATCACTCTGTGGCAGAATTCTCTGGTCCAGCCTTATCGTTGATTTGTGTATTCATCTGTTTCTTCTATTGGGACACCTACAGCAATCATAAATTTCTTGAAGAATGATCTCTCCAACATCTATGGTCCGCTTGTTGGTGATTGATTGGATGAGCATCAATCTTCTTCTTTCAACTATCCTGTTGTGAGATGTAAGCATGAGGCGTCTCTTGATAAATGTGCACCAAAGCATGGCTTTGGGTTTTAGGCTGAGCCTTGTTACATAACACGGTTTCCCATGGAGTATTGTCGTAACAAAATTCGTCCTTGATTGCTTCGTAATCCTCATTAGTGGATTCTTCATAGAATTCACCATGTTCATCGCGTATGGGGATAAGGTCGTAGTGTTAGTTGATTGTCTCATCATTAAGGGCGACTGGCTTGCTCTGACAGTGAACATACAGGTTGCACTCGCTCGGTATATGTGTGTAAAATTTACACATAATTGTTGTTTTTGCTGGGGGAGGCTATAGGCAGAAGATTTTCCAATCTTGATATTTGATTTTATCAATCAGGGATGGTTCAATGCCATAGTTGTGTTCATTCAAATGTTGGAATCCTTGCTCCTCCCATAACTGCCGAGGAACAAACGATCTGTTGAATCGTTCAGCAAAAGTGGTAGGATAAAAACGGTTGTATATAGCCATGGATGATTCTTGAATAATTGAGATGTTGATGAGAGTTTCTTTGAAAATGATCTAAAAGATGCAAGAATGCGGGTAAGAATGCAGAGAGTATTATGAGGAAGATTTGGAAAGATTAACAAAGAATGCAAAGTGAATAGTTTCAACAAGGAAGCTTCTTATATAGGCTTCGGCAGATATAGCCGTTTGATTTCTAGCCGTTAGGCTTTTTTGCCGTTTCAAATAGTAACTACCTGTTGGCATTCACTACCATGGCAGAAAATTCGGCAGATAGCCATTATAGTGTTTCTGCCCGTTTGGGACTACTGTGACTCTAACACTGTGTACTGTCACAATAGTAGACTTCCTGTTGTGCACTGTTTCTTTGTTATTCTTGCTTTATTATCCTAAAAATAAATAAATGAGGTAAAAATATTTTAAAGATAATTATTAATATACTTAAATAAATAAATAAATAAAAATAAAATTTTGAAATTGTTAACCTAAGTTAATCATAATATAATAATACAAAGAGTAGGGGAGAAATTAAGTTACTGGGGGAGTGCATGAAAATGCATCTCTCAGTTTGTCCCTCTTTATGGCCAAGATGATGTTTCTGTGATTGTTGGCCATTCTTGTCAGGTTCTTCTTTGTGTGGGCCTCTATTGTGGATTTAATTCTTTTTCCAAACATTCTGCCGAGCATGCTACTAAGGCAGGATATTTGGGTGTTTGTGGCATGGATGGCCTTGCACTCTTCTGGATCATCAGAATTGTTTAGATTGTGGAAGTCATTGAGTTTGACTTGTTGGTCATTGACCCTCATAGTCAACTGTCCATTTTCCACATCAATTAATGTGCGTCCAGTAGCAAGGAAAGGTCTTCCTAGGATGATCGGTGATTTTTCATCTGCTTCACAATCAAGGACAAGAAAGTCAGCTGGAAAAATAAATTTATCGATTCTTACCAGTATGTCCTCGATTTTTCCTTCGGGGTGAACATATGATCGATCCGTAAGTTGGAGTAACACTGTTGTTGGTTTTGCCCTTCCTATATTGAGCTTTTGGTAAACTGATTTGGGCATTAGGTTGATGCTTGCTCCAAGGTCACATAGGGCCTTTCCTTCATAGTTATTCCCAATCGCACAAGATATGGTGAAACAACCAGGGTCCTTCAGTTTGGGTGGCAGACGATTATGCAACATTGCCATGCACCCTTTAGTTGTTGCCACTGTCTCAAACTCACCTAGCCTTTTCCTTTTAGACACATTGTCCTTTAAGAATTTAACATAGTTGGGAATCTGTTCAATTGCCTCAACAAGTGGTAAGTTGATGTGGATTTGTTTCAGAATATCAAGAAATTTCTTGAATTGATGGTCCTATTTTTGTTTTTTTAACTTTTGTGGGAAAGGTGGTGGTGGTATCATTTCTTCTAGGGTCTCATTGGTTTGGAATTTAATACCTGAAATTACTGGGTTGTTTACTGCCTCGGCAGCAGGTCCGATTGTTGTCGATTTCTATGTTAGGGCAGTGCTTTGAATAGTATCCGCATCCAAGTCCTCCTTGTCTGTTTCGTCTTGTATTACTGGTAGGACTGTTTCTGCTAGTATGTTTAATGGTTCCTTTAATTGTAGGCCACTTCTTGTAGTGATTGCTTTGCATTGTTCATGGCCCATCACCTTAGCAGCTTCAGTATTTCTAGGTAATCCCCCTTGTGGTCTTGTATTTTGTTTTTGAGCAAACTGACCAACTTGGGTTTCTAGTGATTTTATTGCAGCTTCTTGGTTTTGCAGTCTCATCTCTGTTCTGCTCATGAAGTCATCAGTCATCTTCATGAAATTACTGTTTTCAGCCATATATGATTCAGTTTTCATAATAAAGGCCTTGAGAGTATTCTCTAGTGAATTCATAGGTTGTTGTTGTTGATGCATCTGTTGTTGCAACAATGACTACTGCATCTGCTGTTGCGGTAGTGAATGGTAATTGGAGGTCTGATTGGTGGGGTTTAAGGCATTGTTAGGATTCCTCCATAAAAAGTTTGGGTGCCTTTTCCAAGTCGGATTGTATGTATTTGACATCATGTTGTTATTCCGGTTATAATTTCCTACATAAAATCCAGTTTCCTCGTCTTGCATATACTCAGAAGAATTTATAGCCTTCACTTCTTGAGTATTTTGTTGTACTTGCATGTTCTGAACCATTTTTGTTAAAGATGCCAACTGTGCTGCCACCGAATTGTTGATTTCTAGCTCATTTACCGTGGCATGGCGTCTTAATCTTCCTCGCCTAGAAGTAGGAAATTGGAATCGTTCCTTGCAAGTTTATTCAGAATCTCTATAGCTTCTTTTGGGGCCTTGTCAAGGAGTGTGTCGTTTGCTGAGGCATCCAACATCATTCTAGTTGTGGCATTATAAAACATGGTTACTTGCATCCATAATGGGAATCCATGTAGTGGACATCTGTTCAGTAACTCTCTGTAGCGTTCCCAAGCCTCGTACATAGGTTTGTCACCAGCCTATCTAAATGAAGTGATCTCATTACGGATTCTATTATATAGATTTGTAGGGTTAAATCTCGTAATGAATTCTCGACAAAGTTCACTCTAAGATCCAATTGATCCTGACAGAATGTTGTTTAACCATGTTTTGGCCCTATCCCTCAGTGAATAGGGGAAAAGTTTCAGCCTCAAAATATCTTCATGTACTCCTTGAATTTTGAAAGAGTTGCATACTTCTATGAAGGATTTGAGATGTTGCCTGGCATCTTCTGTTGCAGCCCCACTAAATTGTCCAATAGTATTGAGCATATTGAACATAACTGGTTTAAGTTCAAAGTGGGTTGCCTCAATCTCTGGTGTAACAACCCCAGGGTTTAATCCATTTAAATCTTCCATCAGAAAGTCTCTAACAGTTAGCTGCCGCGGCAGTGGTTGCGGCAGTGGTTGTTGTTGCTGGCCTCCAATGCCTTCATGTAGGTTCTGATTTCCTGGATTCATTGCCATGGCTCCTTGGATCTGTCTTCTCAGTCTTTGATAAGTTCTTTCGATTTCTGGGTCGATAGTTAGCCCTGGTCATACACCAAAAATAAAATACATTAATTTTTTTATAATGTAGTCACTAATTTTATCTGGGGTTTTGTAACCCCCTTAGCCCGGCCTAGACGGGACCGACACTAACGGGTTACACGGGGAATATCAAACCAAACCCGCGAAGGTCCGATTCGATAAACAACCCTAAAACCGTTATATTTTTTATTTTATCTTACCTAGATGCGCAATCTTATTCCTACGTGTCAAGGTCTCATACAAAGCATTAGTGGTAACATATTAATCAAAGATAAAAGTTCAATTAAACTCTTAAGTAAATTAAGGACTAAAATGTAAAACTTTTAAATCCTATTAATAAAATATAAATTCTTTTTATCAATGTTCAATTAAACACACAAGTGTTCCTCACAGCAAATTTTAACTCAAACGGATCATTCTATAATCATCAATTGCATGTTCTTCTAATTTAGGGACCAAAATGTAAATCTTCCAAAATACAAGGACTTCATCCAAATTAGGTTAAATATCTTGAAATTAAGTCAACTTTATGCATGCATGCAAAATTTTAGCTCAAAATAACATCTGTAAGTACCTTAATGGAACAAAGAAAGATATATGGGACTAAAATATAATTTCCAGCAACTTTTAATCCTTGGTAGTCAAAGGTTTCGAAACCTTCCCAGAGGTTTCGAAACTTTTTGTAAAAGGTTTCAAAACTTTCCTGGAAAGTTTTGAAACTTTTCGCGTCCAATAACTTCCCAGAATTGAAACTGCCCACAAGGTTTCGAAACCTCCTGAAGGTTTCGAAAATATTTGACAAAGGTTTCGGAACCTTCACCCAAAGGTTTCGAAACTTTGAGTCTGGAATCAAAAGTTTCGTTACACTAAGTGCACACCAATTACTCAATACTCAACCATTAATTAGAACCACTAAATGCATTAGTCCTAGGCATAATTAGCAACATATGTCACATAATCAACAACGTCACGGACATCAATCAAACTATAGACATGCTCCCTAGAAAATGATTAACAACAAAACAATCATGCTAGTACATGCTTCAACAATTCAAATAATTACAAAGTTCAACAATTAACAACCAAACAATAATGGTCTTATTACAACATAAACCAAAGCCGAAGTACACACTCCTCACATAGGTTGGGTTACACATTGCCTTGCCCAATTTATTTGTCAAAAACATACAAAATTCAAAGTGATTCTTCCCCTTGGTTTCCTTGCCTCGAACGAAGCCCCAAGTGCCTTTATTTTTCTACAAGGATGAAAAGAGAGCTTAAGCAAACATGCTTAGTGAGGAAGCTCTACACAAATCATCAATGCATCTATTTAAAACCAAAATGAAACCATAATTTACAATACATTGCTAAATCATGCATGCTAATATCTCATGCCCATGTTGTTTAAACCATATGCATCCTTGAGTTTACATAACCTTGTCAAAACAATTTATAAATGATGCATAATCTTCTTCTCAAATTCATGTATGTATATTGGCATTCTAGTGACCACTTTAATGTGAACCTTGAGTTCACCGAATACACGAATCCATTGTTTGAGACCATTATCCCGTCATGACACGAAGTCACCATTGACATGACACAAAGTCACCATTGATATGACACGAAGTCACCATTGACATGACACGAAGTCACCATTATAGCACTACCACGCACGATCGGACACATAGTCACTCTTGTTACGTTTAGGCGGCTCTACCACGCACGGTTGGACACAAAGTCACCCTTGTTACGTGTAGGCAATATTCTGTATTCTCAATTTTGTTTATAGTGTACTTAAGACAATCCTAATGACATGTCATTCGTATTCGAATCTAAAGTTAGTTTCACTAAGCCAATATCATAATCAAATGTGCATGATAACTTGTTGCTCATAATGCATGCATAATATGTTCAGCAAATGAACCAAAAGCCATGCCCAAAGGCACCATCATATATAAGGCAATTAACCATATTGTATTCCAAATCATTTCTCATAATTTTCCATAATCATGGATGCTAAATAAGCAATGCATTTCAGCAAGTATCTCTCATGTATGCATCAATTCAAATCATGCTCATGCATTTCCATAAATCTCATTGCACTACCAACATAATGCCTTTGTCGAATGTAGCCGAAACTCATATCGGTTTATCAAAAACATTTACATTACTTACTCTTGAACTATGAAAGGTTTTCACACTCTTTCATAGTCCCCAAAACATAACCGTACCAAACGCGATTCGCTTTAAATCCGTAATCACTCACCAACAAGCGAAACGAGCTTTCGCCGCTATCCGATGATCGCGCCAACGCACCAGCAATCAAGCACCTTCTTGTACATCATCTACAACATTAAAAACAGAGCATTCTCACATCATAACATGCTCAAACCAACAGCCATATCCGATCACCATTAAACTACCGAAAACTTAGCCGAAAAGACCGTAAACTAAGCCGAAACGCATCCGAACAACATCAACCCAAAACCTAATGAATCTAACATCTAATCCACTTTAATTATGAACCAAGAAAACATCCAAACCATCCTTATATCTCCAGCAACATTAAAGCATCTAAAACAGCCCCTAAAACAACCGAAAAGTACCTTAAAACTACACCGATTGTATTATTCTAGGATTAAATTAATGTGCAATCAAACAAAGACTCAATTAATCATTTAATTAACATAAAACATAATTAATTCCATCTAACTCCAGCATTAAATGAGATCCAAAAAGATTTCACAAAAACTTTCACAAAAACACTAGATCTAACATTGAAAATATGAAATTAAGTTTTTATTTAAAGACTAGCAAGCTAATACTTGAGAATTTCAATAAAGAACCTTAGAAAAGAATAAAAATCCATAAAATTACCTTCAAGATCTATTCATCAAAAAGATATAATTTCCTCTTCTTGATTCCTTGCAATTTGATGTTGATTTGATGAAATTGATGCTTAGGTTTTGCAAAAGATGGAAAGATGATTAAAATGATGTAATCTTTATGGAAAAAGATGCAAAAATCAGCAAGGAATTGAAGAGAAAAGATGAGAAAAAATGGAGAGAAAATGAGAGAAAAAGATGAGAGAAAAGTAGTTTTGAGAGAAAATGATTAAAATCTCTAATTAAAGTAATTAAAATACATTTTGGTGAATAAATCATTATTAAAAATTAGAAATGAGTTTATGACCCTCTAAGGATTCTAAGTTTAGCTTACTTTTCAATATAGTCACTAAAACATCATATTTTCGAAAATTACCAAATACGTCCTCCAATTCTTCTAAAAATTACAAATTGGTCACTTATGCATAATTAAGCATAATTAAAAATCAATATAAAGTCCAAACTATTTTCTTTTAGTCTTGAAACACATTTTCAATATTTTAAACCATATTCCAAAATTATTATTTTTCTTAATTAAAAATGTTCTTGTTTTTATCTTTCCCGGAATAATGAACCGGAGAACCAGATTCGACCCGAATCGAATTCTCCTAACTAAGCTTAAACTAATAACCCCCAAAACGGGATGTTACAACTCTCCCCCTCTTAAGAAAATTTCGTCCTCGAAATTTACCTGAAGTAAACAAGTGAGGAAACTGCTCCTTCATGCTTTTTCCTGTCTCTCAAGTTGCTTCTTCCATACCTTGGTGTTTCCAAAGCACTTTAAACAAATCTATGGTCTTCCCTCTAAGAACCTTTGTATCCACATCCAAAATCCTCACCGGTTCTTCCTCATAACTCATATCCTCTCTTAACTCAATCTCCTCAACCGGAACAACATGAGAAGGATCCGATCTATATCTACGAAGCACTGATACATGAAAAACATCATGTATCTTACTCAACTCCTCCGGCAACCTCAACCTATAAGCAATAGGACCAACACGCTCCAACACCTCATATGGTCCAATAAAACGAGGACTCAATTTACCCTTTCATCCAAACCTCATCACCTTTTTCCATGGAGAAACACTTTGTCCCCAATATCATACTCTATCTCTCTACGCTTTAAATCGGTATAAGACTTCTGCCTATCCGAAGCTTCCTTAAGTTTAGCACATATCAACTTAACTTTCTCATCCGTATCCTTCAACACTTGAGGCAAAGAAACATACTTTTGTCCAACTTCCTTCCAACACAAAGGTGTACGACACTTACGCCCATATAACGCCTCAAACGGTGCCATCTGTATACTTGTCTGAAAACTATTATTATAAGCAAACTCTACCAACGGCAATTGTTTCTCCCAAGAACACTGAAACTCGATGACACAACACCTCAACATATCTTCTAAAGTCTGAATAACACGCTCAGACTATCCATCCGTCTGTGGATGATAAGTTGTACTAAAGTTAAGCCTCGTACCTAGAGCTATCTGCAAACACCTCCAAAACTTGGATGTAAACCGCGGATATCTATCCGATATGATCGACTTAGGCACACCATGCAATTTCACCACCTCAGAAACATACAAATCCGCCAACTTATCCATGGAGTACGTCGTATGCACGGCAAGAAAATGTGCACACTTCGTAAACCTGTCAACAATCACCCATATAGAATCCTTTTTAGACGGTGTCAAAGGTAACCCCGTCACAAAATCCACGGTAATTCTCTCCCATTTCCATTCTAGAACTTGAACCGGTTGTAACAAACCTGCAGGAAACTGATGTTCAGCTTTCACCCGCTGACATACCATACAACGTGAAACAAACTTCGTCGCATCTTTCTTTAAACCAACCCAAAAGTATACACTATTAAGATCTCTATACATCTTCACACTACCCGGATGCATAGCAAACGGACTAGTATGAGCTTCCACCAAGATAGCTTGCCTCAACTCCTGATCATCCGGCACCACAATCCGACCTCTAAAACACAACACCCCATCATCATCAAAATGATACTCGATCGGTCTATCCTCAGCAATATCCTCCACAAAAGGTACCAAAGCCTCATCCTCTAATTGTTTCACCTTGATCATCTCAACTAAAACAGGTTTTACTTGCAACTCCGCTACCAAACCACCTTCCTTAGAAATATTCAATCTCGCAAATATTGCTCTCAACTCAACAGCCGCTTTACGACTCAAAGCATCAACCACTACATTGGCTTTCCCCGAATTCAATCATAATCCTTTAGCAACTCCATCCATCTTCGTTGCCTAAGATTCAAATCCTTTTGTGATATGAGATATTTCAAGCTCTTATGATCCGTATATATAGTACACTTCTCTTCATACAAATAATGTCTCCAAATCTTCACAGCAAAAACCAGTGCCGCCAACTCCAAATCATGAGTCGGATAATTCTTTTCATGCACCCTCAACTGTCTAGAAGCATAAGCTATAACTTTCCACTCTTGCATCAAAACACACCCGAGACAAACGTATGATGCATCACTATAAACCACGAAATCCTTACTGGATTCGGGTTGAACCAACACTGGTGCACTAGTCAACACCTCTTTCAACTTCTCAAAACTCTCTTGTTGATTTTCTTTCCACTCAAAAGGAACTTTCTTTTGCAACAACTTGGTCATAAGAGCAGCAATGCTCGAAAAACCCTCAACGAACCTACGATAATACCTAGCCAAACCTAGGAAACTTTAAACCTTCGACACCGATCTCGGTTGCTTCCAACCCATAACAACCTCTATCTTCTTTGGATCAACACTAATACCCTTTTCCGACACCACATGACCAAGAAACACCACCTCTTTTAACCAAAACTCACACTTACTTAGCGTAGCATACAATTGGTTCTCTTTCAACGCTTGCAACACCATCCGCAAATGCCAATCATGATATTCCTTGGTACGTGAATACACGAGGATATCGTCTGTGAACACCGCTTAGGTGCCATGAGGTAAGGAGCAATGGAAACCGTATTAGTACCAACATAGGTCTCGATACTAAACTCCACATCATGGTCGGGAGGTAATCCTGGCAACGCCTCAGAAAAAACTCCCAGAAAGTCACATACTGTTCGAATATCCTGCACCCGAACCTCTCCTATCCCCGGGTTCATTACATATGCTAGATATGCCATACCATCATGTTGCATCAACTTTTCCGCTTGTAAGGCCGAAACTACATTGGATAAGAATCCGGTATACTCATTCTTAACCACAACCTCGCTACCATCTAACAACCTCAAGGTAACCCGTTTCTTTTCAAAATCCACCACAACTCTATGCTCTGTCAACCAATCAACCCCCAAGATAAGGTCAAAACCATGAAACGGTAACTCCATCAAATCAACCTCAAAGACATGCCCTTGCACCTCCAACGGAGATCTCCTATATAACCTTTTTACGGTCACCGTCTCACCCAAAGAACTAGTAACCACAACTCCCACATCTAGAACATCAACATGGATATCCAACATATATGCATGCTCACTCAAAACATAAGAATGCGTAGATCCCGAATCTATCAAAGAAAATAACGTTACATTTCACAAAGAAAAAGTACCTATAACCACATCCGTAGCATTACGGGTCCCACGCTGAGCATAAACTCTACGGACATGTCCCTGTCTCAAAAAAGGACCTCTACCTCCAACGCGTCCTCTGCCAGGCATCACAGCAGCCTCAGCTCGGTTACCAACCTCACCAGTAAACCTCGGACAATCCCTCTTCTTGTGATCCTTAGATCCACAACCAACGCAGGCACCAGTGGCCCACCAACACTCTCCCGGATGGCGTCTAGAACACAAGTTACAAACTTATATGTCACCACCACCTCTACCAAACTACTGAGCACGACCGTCGTATCCAAAATCACCCCGGCGTTGATCAGCTCTGTATCGGTTGTCCCGAAACCTCTTACCCTTACCACCTTGGGTGCTAGCCTCAGCAGGCCTCTTTCCGACATCGGAAGACTTCCTGGCCTCCCTCAGGGACTCCTCAACATCCTTAGCCCGATTAACAAGCACATCGAACTCAGTGCACTCCGCAGCCAACAAATATGTCTTTATCTCCAGATCTAACCATATCGAAACCTATCACATCTCTTATGCTCCGTAGGAACCAACTCCGGCGCATAGTGACTCAATCTGATAAACTGTATCTCATAGTCGGCTACACTCATATTACCCTACACCAGGGACATAAACTCCCACTTTCGCGCATCCTTATACTGTGGACCCAAAAACTTCCGCACAAAGGCGGTCCTGAAGTACTCCCACGTCAGGTTAGCAACTGCTACACCCGCTTTCGTAGTAGTCCACCATCTATAAGCATCCCCCTGAAGCAGAGAGACCACACAACCCAACCTCCGGGCTTCCTGATAGTCCATCTGATCTAAAATCCTCTCAGTGCTAGTCAACCACTCCTCAACTGAACTCGGGTCAGATCCATGGAACTCAAAACCTCCCAAGCTACGCAAACACTCTAGCGGTAGCCCTGGGGTAACTACAACGGCATGTGCGGGAGCCGGTACATGCACTCCAGCCATAGCTTTCTAAAATGCACTCGTCATAGCCTGTATGAACGGGGCAAACTCTCTAAACTGACCTCCTACTAGAACCAGAGGCACACCAGTGGGTGGCACACCAACTGGTGGAAGAGGTGGAAGAGATTCCTCCCTCACAGTCGCCTCTCCCTCTGTCTGACCATCGGTGATCAAGCTCACACTAGCATGTGTCTCTCGTCTCGGAGGCATTATCCAAAAACTTCAAACATGCAATTTTAAAACATAATATCAAGACATAATAAACTTACATTCGGGCAAGATCCAAGGGAAACCGAAGAACATCTAAAAACATATTGGCATTGGCAATGTGTAACTGACCACCCCTTTTATCCATAATCATTCTAGGTGCGCTCATAATGTATAGGTATTCACACATCAACAATGCATCACTTACAATCCTACACTTAACATATTAACCACAAGACATAGCAACCCAGCACGTATATTGACAAATCAACTACACACTTTACAAACCAACAACATATTTTACAAACCTGGCTCTGATACCACCAAATGTAACCCCCTTAGCCCAGCCTAGACAGAACCGGCACTAATGGGTTACACGGGGAATATCAAACCAAACTCGCGAAGGTCCGATTCGATAAACAACCCTAAAACCATTATATTTTTTATTTTATCCTACCTAGATGTGCAATCTTATTCTTACATGTCAAGGTCTCATACAAGCATTAGTGGTAACATATTAATCAAAGACAAAAGTTCGATTAAACTCTTAAGTAAATTAAGGACTAAAATGTAAAACTTTTAAATCCTATTAAAAAAAAATAAATTCTTTTCATCAATGTTCAATTAAACACACAAGTATTCCTCACAGAAAATTTTAACTCAAACGGATCATTCTATCATCATCAATTGCATGTTCTTCTAATTTAGGGACCAAAATGTAAATCTTCCAAAATACAAGGACTTCATCCAAATTACGTTAACTATCTTGAAATTAAATCAACTTTATGCATGCATGCAAAATTTCAGCTCAAAATAACATCTGTAAGTACCTTAATGGAACAAAGGAAGATATATGGGACTAGAATATAATTTCCAGCAACTTTCAATCCTTGATAATCAAAGGTTTCAAAACCTTTCCAGAGGTTTCGAAACTTTTTGTAAAAGGTTTTGAAACTTTCCTGGTAAGTTTCGAAACTTTTCACGTCCAGTAACTTCCCAGAATTGAAACTGCCCGCAAGGTTTTGAAACCTCCTGAAGGTTTCGAAACTATTTGACAAAGGTTTCGGAACCTTCATCCAAAGGTTTCGAAACTTTGGGTATGGAACCAAAAGTTTCGTTACACTAAGTGCACATCAATTACTCAATACTCAACCATTAATTAGAACCACTAAATGCATTAGTCCTAGGCATAATTAGCAACATATGGCACATAATCAACAACGTCATGGACATCAATCAAACTATAGGCATGCTCCCTAGAAAATGATTAACAACATAACAATCATGCTAGTACATGCTTCAACAATTCAAACAATTCCAAAGTTCAACGATTAACAATCAAACAATAATGGTCTTATTACAACATAAACCAAAGCCTAAGTACACACTCCTCACATAGGTTGAGTTACACATTGCCTTGCCCAATTTATTTGCCAAAAACATACCAGATTTAAAGTGATTCTTCCTCTTGGTTTCCATGCCTCGAACGAAGCCCCTAGTGCCTTTATTTTTCTGCAAGGATGAAAAGAGAGCTTAAGCAAACAAGCTTAGTGAGGAAGCTCTACACAAATCATCAATGCATCTATTTAAAACCATAATGAAACCATAATTTGCAATACATTGCTAAATCATGCATGCTAATATCTCATGCTCATGTTCTTTAAACCATATGCATCCTTGAGTTTACATAACCTTGTCAAAACAATTTATAAATGATGCACAATCTTCTTCTCAAATTCATGTATGTATATTGGCATTCTAGTGACCACTTTAATGTGAACCTTGAGTTCATCGAATACACGGATCCATTGTTTGAGATCATTGTCCCGTTATGACACGAAGTCACCATTGACATGACATGAAGTCACCATTGACATGACACGAAGTCACCATTGACATGACACGAAGTCACCATTATAGCACTACCACACACGATCGGGCACATAGTTACCCTTGTTACGTGTAGGCGGCTCTACCACGCACGGTTGGATACAAAGTCACCCTTGTTACGTGTAGGCCATATTTTGTATTCTCAATTTTGTTTATAGTGCACTTAAGACAATCCTAATGACATGTCATTCGTATTCAAATCTAAAGTTAGTGTCACTAAGCCAATATCATAATCAAATGTGCATGATAACTTGCTGCTCATAATGCATGCATAATATGTTCAACAAATGAACGAAAAGTCATGCCCAAAGGCACCATCATATATCTAAGGCAATTAACCATATTGTATTCCAAATGATTTCTCATAATATTCCATAATTATGGATGCTAAATAAGCTATGCATTTCAGCAAGTATCTCTCATGTATGCACCAATTCAAATCATGCTCATGCATTTCCATAAATCTCATTGCATTACCAACATAATGCCTTTGTCGAATATAGCCGAAACTCATATCGGTTTATCAAAAACATTTACATTACTTACTCTTGAACTATGGAAGGTTTTCACACTCTTCCATAGTCCCCAAAACAGAACCGTACCAAACGCGATTCGCTTTAAATCCGTAATCACTCACCAACAAGCGAAACGAGCTTTCGCCGCTATCCGATGATCGCGCCAACGCACCAGCAATCAAGCACCTTCTTGTACCTCTTCTACAACATTAAAAACAGAGCATTCACACATCATAACATGCTCAAACCAACAGCCATATCCGATCACCATTAAACTACCGAAAACTTAGCCGAAAAGACCGTAAACTAAGCCGAAACGCATCTGAACAACATCAACCCAAAACCTAATGAATCTAACATCTAATACAATTCAATTATGAACCAAGAACACATCCAAACCATCCTTGTATCTCTAGCAACATTAAAGCATCTAAAACAGCCCCTAAAACAACCGAAAAGCACCTTAAAACTACACCGATTGTATTATTCCGAGATTAAATTAAAGTGCTATCAAACGAAGACTCAATTAATCATTTAATTAACATAAAACATAATTAAATCCATCTAACTCCAGCATTAAATGAGATCCAAAAACTTTCACAAAAACGCAAGATCTAACATTGAAAACATGGAATTAAGTTTTTATTCAAAGACTAGCAAGCTAATACTTGGGAATTTCAATAAAGAACCTTAGAAAAGAATAAAAATCTATAAAATTACCTTCAAGATCTATTCACCAAAAAGATATAATTTCCTCTTCTTGATTCCTTGCAATTTGATGTTGATTTGATGAAATTGATGCTTAGGTTTTGCAAAGGATGGAAAGATGATTAAAATGATGTAATCTTTATGGAAAAAGATACAAAAATCAGCAAGGAATTGAAGAAAAAAGATGAGAAAAAGTGGAAAGAAAATGAGAGAAAAGTAGTTTTGAGAGAAAATGATTAAAATCTCTAATTAAAGTAATTAAAATACATTTTGGTGAATAAATCATTATTAAAAATTAGAAATGGGTTTATGACCCTCTAAGGATTCTAAGTTTAGCTTGCTTTTCAATTTAGTCACTAAAACATCATATTTTTGAAAATTACCAAATAGGTCCTCCAATTCTTCCAAAAATTACAAATTGGTCACTTATGCATAATTAAGCATAATTAAAAATCAATATAAAGTCCAAACTATTTTCTTTTAATCTTGAAACACATTTTCAATATTTTAAACCATATTCCAAAATTATTATTTTTCTTAATTAAAAATGTTCTTATTTTTATCTTTCCCGGAATAATGAACCGTAGAACCAGATTCGACCCGAATCGAATTCTCCTAACTAAGCCTAAACTAATAAGCCCAAAAACGGGATGTTACATGTTTAACCCAAGTTTAAATTTTTGTTTCTATTCAAACAACGGCCTTTAATCACATTTGTTATTAAAATTCAAAAGGAAAAGTGATACCTTTAAATACCCTTATTTTATTATTCAAAGGAAAATACAAAAACACTATAGGTTTATTAAAAAGAAGAAGAAGAATAAAATAAAATAATAATAATAATACAAAAGTATATATCTTTTTATTTATTTCACCTTTATTCTCGTTATTCATTTATTACAACGTATATTATCTTTTTATCCTTTTATTTTACCTTTCGTTTTGTTATCACTATTATCTGTTATTCGGTTAGTTTGCGGTTAGTTATAATTATTATTCCTTTTATTATTTTCTTTATATTCGGTTTCTTCTTATTATTTAGTTTTTTATATATAAAACAAGTTAATAAAACCCAAAATAATTAAATTAAAACCCAAATATTTATTTAAAGTCTAAGTATACATAACCTAATAATAAATCAACCCATACAAATATATATTAAAACCCATTAAATCAAAGCCCGAACTAAAATAATATACAAGCCCATATCACAAACCTATTCTGTTAAACCCCACAGCCCACGTGCTAAACCTAAACTGATAACAAAGGAAACCCTAATGTTCAGCTCCCTTTTCTTGCACAGCCACATGAGGGTCGTTAGATCGTCTCACGATCTAACGGCCACGATCGATGCAGAGGATGGTTCTGAAACTTACATGCGGCGATGCGTCAAACTTTCGATCCACCACGCACACGTGTCCTCCATGCAGAAGACTTCTCGGGTTCCAGACGTCTCATTTCCCTGCAGGTAGCTCTTCTGATAATCGTTCCATCAACAACAACGAATCCAACGGCCTTCCATTCACCATGGCCATCAGCAACCCCCTCCGATCAACATCTCGCACGAAAATAAGCCAAAAATGTCAAAATAAAAATACTGCCAATTATCAAAAGGACTAACCAAAAACAAAAATGCTCAAAAGATTATAGCAGACCGGGGAACAATTTCAGATAGGCATACGAATACAGCCAAAAAAGACGAAAAAGAACGTTTTTTAATCTTTTTCAAATGTAATCAGATGGAAATATATAAGAAAAATCCGAACGCTTTGTAATTCATTCGATCAGAAATTAGAGAGAGTTTTCAGTGGTAAACACTCTTCTTTTTGTAAATGCATAATAAAAAATAGTCTTTTACCTTCGGGGGGATCAAGACGGTCGGCCTCCTTGTTCCGACGATAAGCTTTGCGCCTTCGGGCTACGCTGGTGAGCTAAGAGAGGAGTCAGGCTAGGTGTCTCTTTCTCTTTCCTTCTGTTTATTCTTCGAAAATAAAAGAGTCTTTTTTGGCAGATTTTTTAAAAAGAGAAACAGAGGTTTTTTTCCTTCGTTTCTTCAAGTCTAAAGAAGGTTTTTTTTGGTTTATTGGTTGTCTCGAAAGTTTTGTTGGACTCTAAAGGTTGCGGTTTTAAAAGTTTTCTTTGGGTGTTTGGTTCTAGCGGTGGCCGGATTCTCTTTTTTAGCAGTTTTTTTGGGTTTTGGTTGAAAGTTCATCGTCTGCCTGGAAATCCCAGAAGAACATTTAAATGTTCTTAATGTTTCTGGGTTCCAGGTTGAAGGATGAAGAGAGATCAAGAGGTTTTCTTTTGTTTGATTTAAGGAGAAATGTCTAAAGAGGGATCTATCTAAATCTAAAGTGTGTTTTATAGTTTCTGAAGTTTTTAAAAATGGTCAAGTATCAACATAAAACCCTCTGTGATATGTAAATCCCACCCTCGATCCTCCAAAGTTTTGGAATCGTTTTTATTTTGATCCCGATTTGGACAAATCTGATTACTTTCAGATGGTTTATTCTGATCCCGGTCCCTCTGTGATTTCACTTTTGTGTTTTAAACCCTTCCCCCTTTTGAAATACCTCTTGAAGTCCCTGGTTTTTTTCGAAAGCTTTTATTTTCGTCACTGGTTTCCTTTAACTATTTTATTATTTCGATTTGAACCTGGGATTTAACTTTTCTTTCAATTTTGTCCTATTACAAACTTAAAATATTCTTTTACCATTTATTTTGTATTCATCCCTGTTCGGTTTTCTTGCTTTTCTTTATTATCATTTTATTTATTTGTTATATGTCTTATGTGTTGCATGCCTATTTATTTTTATTATCTTGATTCATGTTTCATTTTGATTTTGCATATGTTCATATATATTTCTTGTTTATTCATTTGTTGTGCATATTTAAATGTTAGTATGTCATGTTTTTCGCTTATTATTCGTGATGTTGTCATTTATTTTAATAGTTGTTTATATGTCTTTACTTTATTAGTACCTTGTGGCTTTTTATCTATACTTTATGTCGCACATATTCATTTATCTTTTTTATTTAGTTGCCTCATACTTCTTTATATTTTGAACATGTTATTCATTTCCTTTTTGCTCAATTCACATTCCACATCATTAATTAAATTTAATTTCTAACGCCTTTATTCGATCGTAACGGATCCACGTTCTGATGTATAGGTCACGGTGTATACGTTGCCTTCGGATAAAGGCACGGTAAAAATAAATAAATAATAAAATCTAATTCGAATTTTGGAACAAACGTTAATTTAAGCATAACTTTTATCCGGAAAATTCAAAAATTAAATAAGCAATATTATTTTAAAGGTGCCAATTTTGGGCATTTTTTAAAAAAAACTCTAAACCCGTTTTTTAAAAAAACGTAACCGACTCTCAGACCCACCTTTTCGAATCTCTGGTTTTTACAGTGTCCGGCCTACCCAAAGTGGTCGGTGGCGACTCCCGACCTTTTTTAAAAGTCATGTCCGAATCTTTTTAGCTCTCTTTTAATTCTAAAAATTCTCATTTCCAAATAAAACTTCCTATTTTTAACATAATTCCTAATACTTAAATACCTCCTTTTTGATCCCGATTTTTAAAGTAAAACCCTAATCTCCCTTTTCAAAATTCCCATTTTCTATCCTAATTTTCTATCCATATTTTCTAAGCCTAAATTTCCCTCTCATGTTAAATTCTAATTTTCAAATTTTTTTGATCTAACTTGTCTAGCTCCCATTAGTAACCCTTTTTTTCATAATTATTCTTAAAGGGTCGCTACATATAATAATAACTTAAAAGCAAAAAAATTGAAGAAAACAAAATTTAGTTGTCAATCCCCGGCAGTGGCGCCAAAAACTTGATGCGTGCAATAAAAGCGCAATCTGTGCAGTGTACACATCGTCAAGTAATAAAATGATAAGTATTTATCGTGTATCGTCTCCATAGGAATTGATGTACTTAATATGCCTCCTTCTATTTCCTTGCTCTTGAAGTTTAATAAAATAAATAACACAGGTAAAAAGGTTTTTTTGAATAACTAAAGAACAAAAGCTTAAATAAAAGGTTGAGAACGAATTGAGAGAATGGGTAGAATTCAGTTGTATCATATAGTGGATTCGATTGATCTGTTCTTGTTCAATACAATGGCACAACACTATCTCGGTAGCACTATAGATACTGCCTCGGCAACGTTAGTGTTTCCTGCCACGTCAATCTCTTACTCTTGGGCAGTTTAATCAAAGCTTGGCAAAGTGTCCTTAGATGCCCCCGCTTATCTCTAAGTCGAAGTACTATTGATGACTAATCCTTGATGATACCTCTCGGCGTGAATCAATGATAATCAACAACCAATCTCACACTTCTTTTATCCACTGAAACTCTTAACCTATCTCTAGGCCGAGTTAGTGTCTACAACACCGCACTTATCCCTTTCTTGAATCTAACTCTCTCGATATTAGATAAATAAATTACTTACAAACTTCTCTCTCGAGCTTGAATGCAAGAACAAAGAATGGCAATAGGATAAGCAAACTTTGATATTCTTATTGTATTGAAACGAAGAAACAAAATACAATCCTCTCGCACTAATATTCAACAACCTTCACCTAACCCTAAGAAAGCTTAGAACATATTATAACGAATAACAAAATTCTTAGGGTAAAGCTTTCTCTTCAATTTGGCTCTCCCTTATACATTGGATGGCTCATGTATTTATAGTCTTGACCTAGGGTAACTTTTCCTAAGTAGAATATAACTTGGAGTAGGGAACAAGTAATAAAAATATAATATTTCCAAGTTTAATTCTATCTAGAAAACTATTCCCGTGTGGCCTTTGACTTGGTCTTTTCACGTTCTAATCTGCTTTAATTCAAACGCTTTAAGTCTAGAAATTCTCAGCTTATTTTTCTCTTTCAATCGCCCAACATCAGTACTGGGGCTTCTACTGCTGCAGTACTGCTTCTGCCTTTGGCACTGCTATTGCCTCGGTAATGGTTCTACCTTCGGCACTTTTGCTTCCTCGGCAGGTATTTCCTGCAACTACACAAAAACATGCCATAAAGCCTTCTTTTCTCACAGATATCATCTTTATATGTTATGGCAACAAAATGTCAATTATTGAATAATAAGTATATGTATCAGCTCGAATTAGTGGGTAATGAGTACATATTGTTTAGGAAAAGAATAGTAAATAATAGCCTTTTAGGCACTTATCAAGCATCATCCTAAATATATCATATTAAGTACATGTATTGGTTCAAGTAGGTGTAGATTTGATGATAAGTGCCCATGAAAAGTGTAACAAGTGATAGTGAATTGAGAACTTATTAGCCTTATTGTGTAGCATTGTCACACACCCTTCTGTCGCGGCAACAGTTTCAAATTCCCCAATTTTTGTCCTCTTGGATATAATATCATTAAGGACAATGAGTTGTCATTGACATAGAGATGTCAGAATTAATAAATGAATATATTAGTAGAGAATAATATATTGGATTGACCCACTTTGAGCATATATCTTGGATTATTATGTGACGGTCACGATATTGCTCATAGTTACAACTATATGTATGATCCTTAGACTTGAGATTATTATTATCTCAACATATGTTATTTTATGTCTTGATATAGTCAAATGTGTCTCGTAATTAGTTACATTATAAAAACTAACATTGGACATATTACAATGTATATAGTGAGATATGAATGATTAAGATAGGATTTGTCCTTCCTACATAATAGGAAAATATATCAAAGGTCGCTTGATTGAGTGAGACTAGAAATGCATGGTCATGCTTGAATACGTTGATATGAGATATCACAAATTATTCATTAAAAGTAGTCCACTCTAGATATCAAGAAACATTAAAATAGGTTATACAAGTGTGACTATTCCAGGACTTGTGCCTATTAAAGATATAAAATGACAAAAGGATATAATACATTAAAAGAGTTGGTCACAGACATGATACATCGAATCATGATCTCTTGTAACTTAGATGACAATGATATATTGCTAGATGTCACTCATTGTTTTTAATATTAGAATTGTTCTAATATTATTACTAACGTTACAATGAGCCTACAGGAGCACACCGAATGGTTGAAACGGAGCAAAAATATATATAAGTAGATTATATTTAATCCTGAATTTTAAATAAAGGATATAATTAATGTAATTATATCCCTTTTAAATTTGAATTAAATATAGATTCTGAAATTTAAGGAAATAACTAAAGTAATTATTTCCTACAAACCAATTCAGAATCAAACTCTTATACCTAGGATTACACCTTTATAAAGGATCAATTGGTCTAGCAGCTATAACACAGAATTTTGAATTCCCAAACCCTAGAATCACAAAAAACTATTTTTCGAGATTTTGTTTTCTCAATCGGGTGAATTGAGTAGAGGCCGAGATGATATTCGTGGAGGCTAAAGATTCAAATTGTAGAACGATCGTGATTGTAGCAAATCCAGTTGTTGTTTTTACTACTTATCAAGGAACCCAATGTAAGTCATCACTTCTCTTCATCTCGGTTTTGGATTAAACGTACATGGATCACTTGAAAGACCGTCGTAATTTTGTTCTGCTGCACCATAGGGTGTGCCGGCGGTCCCAACATATTGATTCGTCTTTATCTTGCCTGAAGGATATGATATCGTTTCTGAGCTTATCAGTCATATTGGTATAACTGAAGCGGGCAATGAAGATTCGACATAGTTCTGTCCATGAATTCAATGATCCAGGCTGAAGGTTTTTTAACCAACATTTTGCCATATCCCTCAGTGAATAGGGGAACAATTTCAATATTAGGATGTCGGTAGAGACTCCCGACAGCTCAAAGTGTTGATCATGTTGAACATGACCAGTTTAAGCAATAAGTGTTCTACCTCGATATTAGGCATAACAACAGTAGGAGTTAATCCATCCAAATCTTCCTCCAAATAATCGCGGACGGTGAGTACACGTTCCTGTCTTGGAAGGTTTGTTGGGTCAACAACTGTGAATGCGTCGCGGTTGTCTTCCTCGATGACATTCATGCCAGCATTGTTCTGTTGGCCAGGTGCAGGATTCATTCTTTCTCGTACCCTACGTTTCAGATTTCTTGTTGTTCTTTCGAATTCTGGATCGTAAGGGTATTGGTCTGTAGACGGATTGGGCCTGGTCATACACAAAATAACTCTAGTGAGTTAAAGAAAAACTAAAAATATAAAAAGAAAAAGAAAAGGGTGCAGAAGTAATTAGCAGTAAAATTGAACACCAGTCCCCGGCAGCGGTGTCAAATCTGGTGAAGGCTTGAAAGTCCTATGTTTTCCACCTTTCTTCAAATTGTAGTATTTGAGATTGTCGAACCTATTGGAACTGGATCGACTTTACTACTTCTTAAACCTATACTTATAAAAATAAAGACACAAGTATTTGGATGATTTAGAGTAACTAAATTAACTAACTTAAAAGCTAAATAAAGAAAGAGAATAATAATAATAGAAGTGAGGCCAGGTTGAGTGCTTTGTAGAGTGGAATCTAGTTGTACTATTTATCATTTATTAATACAATGGGTTGACTTACCGCCTCGACGGGTCGCACTAAGGGTTGCCGCAGCTGCCTAGGCGAGGTTATGTCTTATCGACAATTCAACTTTCCATAGTTCGAGAAAGCATCCTTGTATGTCTCCTCCTTATCCCTAAGAAAAGAGAACTATTAAAACTCACGTCTTGATGATACCTCCTGGCGTGAATCAAGGGTGAATAACAACCGATTGTATGCTTCCTTTTAGTCGCTAAAATCCTGGGCGGTTTATCTCTAAATCGGATTAGTCAATATCATTGAGCAAAGATTGTATTCTCTTGTTTCGTGAGCTTAACTCTACCGATATTAGACAAATAGGTTTTTCTTTACATACTATATTACCGAGCTCATATACAAAGAAGAGTAATTTCAAAGAGAGAATAAACTATGAAAATAGGTTTGCATTAATAAATATCAAATATAATACAACTTTCTTCCCCAACTACTCCACAAACAACCTAAACCTCGAGAGGGTTTTAGAACATGGTGTAGTTGACGGCTTAAGGGTTTTTGCTATGGGAATCTGACTCCCTTAACCTAATCCTAATGGGTGGCTTATATAGGTCAAGCCCTAGGTTAAAGTCTTCTACATAAGGAATGAGTTATACAAGGAAAAGAATACAACTCATTATTAAACTAGGACACTTTATTCTATTTCCTAAAATAATTCTTCATTCCCACGTTGACCTTTAACCAAGGCTTGACTCCTTTAATCTGTTTCGTCTTTCTCTCGCTTTATGCCCGTTATGATTGACATCTTTTTCTCTCTCTGTCGAGCACTAATTGTCATCTTTATTCTACTGTCGCAGCCTCCAAAGTGTTATCGTGGCGGGTGCTTATCTACATTCTAGCTTTTAGTTTCAGCATCTATCCACTTATTTGGCCATTCCTATGATGTGTTTCCTATCTAAGAAACTGTAGGCGTGTAAATGAACTCCGTGATTGCGTGCAAGTTTACACGTTCAAGTTATAGTATAAATGTATCGAATCCACAAAGATTGATGTGCCTTTCGGATTTTAATCTCTTGCACTGTAAAAATAAAAACACAATTTGTTTAGAAGGTGGTATCAAAATAAACTGAAATAATAAATGAGCAAATAAATTAATTGAGATAATGATTGAGAAACGAGGTTGGGTTATTCCGAATTATGAATAATTGTCGAATGATTTTGTCTTCGTGAATGTGTGCTCGCACCACCCTACTTGCCGAGGTAATTGGGCTCAATCGATTGCTTATGGCATTTCTCCGAGTTATCAGTTCGTAGATTATTTGGGCAATGATGATGAGGGAATTGCCTGGGCAATGTTGGGCAACTATCCTTGAGGTTCGTCAAAGCATAGCTTTTCTTAGCCGTTGAAGTCCTGCACTTATCCCTAAGTCGGATTAGTTCTTTCGCACTTAGATCGAACCATATCTACTCGTTTTGTGAATCTAATCCTCCCGAATCTAGATAAATAGATCACTTATCGAGTCCTCTCCCGATTCTCTAGCAAACAAGTTTAAACGCCAACAGTAGATAAACCCCAATTAAGAACACATCAAACACTTAAATAAAATCAAACTAAATATTCATAATATAGAAATAACCCAAGCCAACTAAAATTAGTTCATGGTTGGGCAATAGTTGCCGAATAATATTTCTCTCATTACTCAAAATAAAAAGAAACAAAGAAAAACAACTGTCACTTGCTTCCTCTCGATCTCTCGCTCCAGTCTCCTCTCTTCTTCTTGGATGCCAAACCCTCTTTTTAATGCAGATCTTCAGTCCACAAAGTTAAAGAAATAATATAGACATGAAAATAATCAAGTTAGAATATTTCCCTTTCCAATATGTATTTCCTTCTTTGCTTGCTCCTTCAATCTTTCTATATCTTCTTTCCATAGATAGCTCTCCATCAAAGATTTCCTCCTGCAAATAAAGATATAAACAATAGCAGCATCTTTTCTACCGAAAATAATCAAAAATAACCAAACAAGGAAATAGAGTGAATTAATTAATATGCATGAAAATATGAACTTATAACTAATTAAATGCTTAAATAAAACAATAACCATGAGTAAAAAGGGAACTAAAAACAGTAAATTATAACACTTAATACACCCCTAAACTCAAGTTGTTGCTTGTCCTCAAGCAAATGTAAATCTACAATTAATTACCAGGGCATTCAGTTTTCAACACATGCTTTAAAGTTTAACTTCCAATCCTCAGAACCGGGGCACAAAGTATGAATACCTTAAAGTTTTTCAAAATACAAAGAAATCTTCTAGAGTCAAACTATAATGCTCGTGATGAGTATGTGCGTGGTGTGAACAAGTTGAGATTCAAGATTCTATGTGACAAAAAAGGTTTTAACAAAAATTGCCTAGGCATTAATCTTACTAGAGCCGGTTTCGGGCACCTCTAGCATCTAAGCAATTCGTTCAAAGTTATCAACTAGAGCCAATTTTTGGGCACCTCTAGCGATTCATTGGAGCACACCAACTAGAGCCGGTTTCGGGCACCTCTAGAGTGATATTGCTTATCTTCTTCTTTTTTTTAAGATAATTGCCCAAGATTCTAGCAACCTAAAATCACAAATTTTCTATCAACCAACAAGTCACAACCGTGTAAAAAGATTCAGCATTATAGTAAGATTCTAAATTCTTCCTATGCAATCTAAAACTAAAGATAAATTCAATTAAGTGCAAATGGCATAATCTTATCATTGGTTATCCATCAAATTTAAAGCAAGTATATCAAATTGAAATTCCTGGCAAGTAATATATGCAACTATATGCAACATGAAGGATGATGAATGCAACTAATATAACTGACTCAAGGTGAATACCCCCCCACCAAACTCGAGATGAAAATTGTTCCCAATGCATGCAAAAAGAAAAATAAAATAAAAAAATATGAAAATGAACTAATTGTCACCTGAAGGATTCAACTTCCTTGTGGCCATCAATTTTGCTTTCTTTCCCGTGTGTAGTGGCTGAGTTCGTACTACCGATTGAACTGGAACCTTTTCTTTTTGCTCCTTATCGCTAGAGGGACTCTCCTCGTCAGTCTCGGCAATGATATGGGATTTGCGCTTTGATTTCTGCTACTCAATAGGCGGAGAGATCATTGGTTCTGAAATTGTATCATTGGAATCTTTGAAACTCTACAATGAATCTGTGTCGTTGTGTTCTTCCACCGGTTTCTTCCCTTTGTCAAGAACGTCAGTGTTCATGCCCTCGTCAGTTGTTGGAACAGGGAAAGATGCCTTGGCAATTTCTGTTGCCTTGATAGGAGTGATTGCTGGTGCAGGAGTAGTTGTCGGGGCAAGAGTGGTTGTCGTGGCAACCAAATTGGAAGGAAATACTGGGAATGGCACAGTGCATTCTGGAATTTTTTCGAGGATCACCTGATACATAGCATACGTGTGCTCTTTCATGAACTTGCTCCTTAATTCCCGATAGGATTGCCTCTCCAAGTGCAGGGGCATCAGGACCTGTCGAGGCATTTTCGTTGCCTGGGCACTCGTAGATGGCATACCCTTCTTCAGCATTCGTCCTTCCTCCTTCGATTCCTCCTCTCCTATGACCTTCAAACAACGTTTCTTGTTCCATCCTAGTTTAGGGGATAATATCTCATCAGTAGTTTCACGTGGCACCTTCTCCTGCATACACAACTGAGTTATTAAGCAAGAAAAGAATAATGCGCCCACATCTTTTTTATGAAGAAGAAGGCTTTCTTGGGTTTATGGATTGATGGGAAAGAAAAGAGCTTGGATAGATTATGTATGGAATCAAGAAGGAAAATAATGATGGAAAGTGTGGTGATTGGGTGAAGGTGGCGGCAAGGGTATGATTGAAAGAGGGAAAATTTTTATTTTAGGTTTAGAAATCTTTGAAAAATTATGAATAAACCTTCGATAAAAACCTGCATGCCCGAGGAAGCTTCAAATTCCTTTGGTTGTGGTTGGTGGTGGCAATCGCTCTATAACCTCCACATTTGCCCGATCAACTTCAATTCCCTTAGATGAAATCTTGTGACCGAGAACAATTCCTTCATCTACCATAAAATGGCATTTCTTCCAATTGAGAACTAAATCCGATTCTTCATATCTTGTCAAGACTTTTTCTAAATTGCCTAGGCAATTTTTAAAATTGTCTCCAAAAACAGAAAAATCGTCCATGAAAATTTCTAAGAAATCCTCTACTATATCCGAAAAATAGCCATCATACACCTTTGAAATGTTGCCGGAGCGTTACATAAACCAAATGGCATTCTCCTAAACACATACGTTCCATATAGGTAAGTGAATATCGTCTTCTCCTGATCACTTGGTGCTATGGCAATCTGGTTGTATCGGTAATCAATGCAAACTCTCCAACCTGTAACAGTTCTAGTTGGAATCAATTCATTATTTTCATTTCTTACCACAGTCATACCTCCCTTCTTCGGCACACAATGTACCGGACTTACCCATGTACTATCGGAGATAGGATATATAATATCGGCATCAAGCCATTTGATGATTTCCTTCATAACAACCTCCTTCATAGCTAGATTAAGTCTCCTTTGCGCCTCAATTGATGGCTTATGATCTTCTTCCAAAATGATTTTGTGCATACACATTGCCGGACTAATTCCTTTTAAGTCAGCAATTGTCCATCCCAAGGCTCTCTTATGCCTTTTCAACATGTCGATCAATTGCTCTTCTTGCTGTGGTTACAACTTAGAACATATTATAACAGGCAATGAATCGTTATTTCCCAAAGAAGCATATTTCAATTGCCCTAGCAATGGTTTTAGTTCTACAGTTAGAGGTTTCTCAATGGATGGTTTTGAGATCTTACCTCCCCTACCTGAATAATCAACTGGCTCAAAGAATTTACCAGGCCGACTCACTAACCAATTGGCTTCAGTTTGTTCTTCGTCCCTTGGTTCAGCAAGTTCTTCATGTTCTTCCGATTCAGCAATGGAATTGCCGAGGCAATTTCAAGAATATCATCTTCAACTCCAAAATTAAATTTGGCAGTCGCTTGGATGATCTTGCATTCCTCAGGATCATCCGCATGCTTAAGTGTACGAAATACGTTGAGCTTTACTTGTTGATCGTTAACTCGCATCGTCAGTTCTCCTATTTCGACATCAATCAACGTCCTCCCCGTTGCTAAAAATGGTCTCCCAAGAATGATTGGTGCACGTTCATCTGCTTCACAATCCAAAACAATAAAATCATCAGGAAAAATGAACTTATCAACCCTTACCAATATGTCTTCAATTTTCCCTTCTGGATACATATACGACCTATCGGCAAGCTGTAACATCACAGTGGTGGGTCTAGCCTTGCCAATTCCCAATCGTTCGAAGACTGATTTCGGCATAAGATTGATACTCGCCCCAAGATCGCATAACGCTTTTCCTGCATAGTGATTTCCGATTGAACATGGAATTGTGAAACTACCTAGATCTTTTAACTTCGGTGGCATCTTGTTGTGCAACATGGCCATACATCCCTCCGTCATGGCAATAGTTTCAAACTCGCCTAACCTCGTTCTCTTAGAAACAATATTCTTGAGAAATTTTGCATAATTCGGCATTTGTTCTATCGCCTCGACCAACGGCAAATTGATATGCACTTGTTTTAGAATATCCAAAAACTTCTTGAATTGATATTCTTGTTTCTGCCGTCGAAGCCTCTGTGGAAAAGGTGGTGGCAATCGGATATCTTCAATCTTCTCATTCGTTTGGAATTTAAGAGAGGGTAATGCCAAGGCATCAGGACTTGCCGCGGCATTTTCTGATTCCTCCTTTTCATCTTCTTTTTGTTTTTGTTTCGGCTTCACTAGAGGTTCGTTTTCCTGCACAGATTCATCGTTAATCCTTAATCTACTTCGAGTTGTGATTACCTTACATTGCTCATGGTCAATTCCTTTGGTAATCTCAGTGTTGCTAGGTAAACCGCCCGGTGGTCTTGTGTCCACATTTTGTGCAAATTGGCCCAATTGCGTCTCCAAAGCTTTGAGCGTTGCTTCATGATTTTGCAACCGCATCTCAGTCTTGTTCATGAAAGTAGTAGTTTTCTTTTCATTATTGACAATTATAGATTCAGTCCTTGTCATAAAAGCACCAAGTCTATCTTCCAAAGAACTAGGTAGTGTCGATTGCTGCGGCAACTGTTGTCGAGGCATATGTTTCTGAAATCCCTATACTTGTGTGCTCGAACTTCCCTGATTGAGAGCGTTATTCGGGTTGCTCCAAGAAAAATTGGGATGCTTCTTCCAGGCCGGATTATAGGTATTTGACATTGCATTGTTCCGATTATAATTCCCCACATAAAAACTCGACTCTGGATTCTACAAACACTCAGAAGAATCATGGTCACCATAACATAAATCACAAAAAGAGTTCAATACCTTGATTTACTTTGTGTTACTTGGACGTTGCATGTTCATAACCAGATTCGTTAAGGTAGCCAATTGTGAAGCAATCGCACTCGATGCATCACTGTCAGTGTTATTCCGTCTAATTCCTCCTCGTCTAGCATTGGGGAATTGGTAATCATTCTTTGCCATGCGATTCAAGATTTCCATTGCTTCTTCTGCCGATTTTTCTAAGAATACCCCATTTGCCGAGGCATCTAACATCATCCAAGTTGGCATGTTCACGGCATTGTAGAACATCGTCACTTGAGTCCATAATGCAAATACATGCATGGGACATTTGCATAAGAGTTCACTATATCGTTCCCATGCTTCGTACATCGCCTCGTCATCACCCTATCGAAAAGAAGTGATTTCGTTACGTAATTTATCAGTTAAGCTTGTAGAACTAAATCGAGCAATAAAATTATGAAATAATTTCGTCCAAGTTCCTATAGAACCGGATGGAATACTATTGAACCACGTTTTCACTCTGTCTCGTAATGAATACGGGAATAATTTTAATCTTAAAACATCCTCGTGAACTCCCTGAATCTTGAATGAATTGCAAATCTCCAAGAAAGACTTGAGATGTTGTCGAGCGTCTTCAGTTGTCGATCCGTCGAATTGCCCAATTGTATTGATCATACTAAACATTATTGGCTTCAACTCGAAGTGTGCCGCTTCAATTTCAGGTGCAATAATTCCTGGATTTAATCCGTTGAGATCTTCTTCCAAATAATCTCTAATGGATCTTCGTTCTATACGAACTGGTTGTTGCCCATCTATATCATCACCCATTGCCGCGGCATGTTGATTGCCGATAAGAGGAACAGGATATGCCATTACTGCTCTTTGTTCACGTCTCCTCCTACGAAATACTTGTTCAATTTCGGGTTCAAATAAATGATCTTCTGATGATGGTCTTGCCCTGGTCATACACAGCAACAAAACCAAATTTGTAAATTCTTTGAATCCGAAAAATAATTAAAAACTGAAAATAAAAAGCAAGAAACTAAAAGCAAAGTCGCTATTGTAAATCCCCGACAACGACGCCAATAACTTGTAGGCGTGTAAATGAACTTCGCGATAACGTGCAAGTGTACACGTTCAAGTTATAGTATAAATGTATCGAATCCACAGGGATTGGTGTGCCTTTCGAATTTTAATCTCTTGTACTGTAAAAATAAAAACACAATTTGTTTAGAAGGTGGTATCAAAATAAACTGAATTAATAAATGAACAAATAAAATAGTTGAGATAATGATTGAGAAACGAGGTTGGGTTATTCCGAATTATGAATGATTATCGAATGATTTCGTCTTCGTGAATGTGTGCTCGCACCACCCTACTTGCCGAGGCAATTGGGCTCAATCGATTACTTATGGCATTTCTCCGAGTTGTCAGTTCGTATATTGTTTGGGCAATGGCGACGAGGGAATTGCCTGGGCAATGTTGGGCAATTATCCTTGAGGTTCAGCAAACTGTAGCTTTTCTTAGCCGTTGAAATCCTGCACTTATCCCTAAGCCGGATTAGTTCTTTTGCACTTGGGTCGAACCATATCTACTCGTTTCATGAATCTAATCCTCCTAAATCTGGATAAATAGATTGTTTATCAAGTCATCTCCCAATTCTCTCGCAAACAAGTTTAAACGTCAAGAGTAGATAAACCCCAATTAAAAACACACCAAACACTTAAATAAAATTAAATTAAATATTTATAACATAGAAATAACCCAATCCAACTAAAATTAGTTCATGGTTGGGCAATAGTTGCCGAATAATATTCCTCTCATCACTCAAAATATAAAGAAACAAAGAAAAACAACTGTCACTTGCTTCCTCTCGATCTCTCGCTCCAGCCTCCTTTCCTCTTCTTGGACGCCAAACCCTCTTTTTAATGGAGATCTTCGGTCCACAAAGTTAAAGAAATAATATAGACATGGAAATAATCAAGTTAGAATATTTCTCTTTCCAATATATATTTCCTTCTTTGCTTGCTCCTCCAATCTTTCCATATCTTCTTTCCATAGATAGCTCTCCATCAAAGATTTCCTCCTGCAAATAAAGAAATAAACTACAACAGTATCTTTTCTACCGAAAATAACCAAACAAGGAAATAAAGTGACAATTAATTAATATGCATAAAAATATGAACTTATAACTAATTAAATGCTTAAATAAAATAATAACCATGAGTAAAAAGGGAACTAAAAATAGTAAATTATAATACTTAACAAAAACAAAACCATCAAATGCATTTGTTTTATGCCAAATAATAGATAAATTCATGAATTAAGTATTCGGATACTGAAATATAGAAAATAAGCAAAATTATCCAATATTGTCCTTAAATATATCCTTTATTAGCAATAAACAAGTGAGAAATGATATAAAAAATAAGACTTTTATACACTTATCAATTAACCCTTAAAACTCAATGGTTAAAACTTAGATAAATTGGACTACGCGTAACGATACTTTTATAAAGAGTATCAAAACATCACTCACCCGTATCATTACTCCTCCATCGAGTACCGATACCCAAAACACCTTCGAATGATTTGATTATTTTTCCTCTAAGATCGTACAGATACACCAAACCCTCGTATCGGTACTCGGTTCTGATACGAAAAATTCCCATACTAATACACTACCTATACAAATACGCCTCTAGTTACGTATCGATACTCGAAGTATTCTTCAACCAATGGAACATTGGTACTGATTCACTCTCCCATATCAGTACACAAAGATAGTTCTGGAATTTTAAACTTTCTATGGGTATCGGTATGCTCCCCCGTGTATCGATACTCCTCTCACAAACAACCTCCTAAATATACCCTAGCGCATTGATACGACCCCTAACTGTACTTGTATGCCTGCCCAGAAATGAAGGTCTGGATTCAGATTTCATTTAGAAATCCCCCTTAACCTATATGATTAAATCCATAAACATTCCTACAAGTTATGTGGAGTACAAAGGGTGAGTTACCACCGATTTTACACTTTTAGAACATTCTAATCTTTATTAGCCATTAAATAGGGTTTCAAACATGATAACTATACAATCCAACCATAAACTAAGGAAAGCAATCATCCTATGAGGTTCATGAAATGTAGGAGTTAAAAATGTATTGACCTTAAATAATTAAAACCCATATTAACAACAACCAACTTCTTTTCTTGGGTCTTAAAACTCTTCCTCCACCAAACTAAAAGATATGCACCTTGAATGGTAGATTCTTCCTTTCAAAACAACTCTTCCTTGATGATCAAAATGAGATTCTCACCCAACTACAACAAATTTCTCTCTATTTACTTTGTGTCCATGATAGAAGAAGAGGAAAGAGATGCAAGGAGAGATATTCCACCCACATGAATTATTCACTCTTCTTTTTGCATAAAAAATAAAAGACTTTTTAAGTCTTTACCATCATGTTAGGGTAATTACTCAATTACCCTTCATAACCTCTTCTTTCATTTAGCACAAGCCCAAAGTCCAAGTCCAACAACATGAGAAGCCCATTAAGACAAAAATGAGGACCAACATGATCCCACAAGCTCGAACACATAACCCAACTTGATGATCTATGGCTCGGATCAACATCCGATGTTGACCTAAAAAACCTGAGTTATTACACGTAGGACCCCTATTGTAATTTCTAACTCCATTTTATTTAAATTATCAAGGTTGAATGTTTTATCAATTTGTAATTGGATCTCCTAATTACTTTTGATTTATTAAACTCCTTCTGATATTTAATGTTGCTTGAATTTTTATGATATGGTCAATGGTACGATTTCGATTTGATTGGAAATAAGAAAAATTTTATGGGAACGGGTAAGGCTTGTAGCTTAAATATGACATTTGGGTTTATGTATTACATTTAGTGATATTAGAGCCTAGGTTTAGTCGGTTCTAGGATATTCCCTAGGAAGAGTCGGATGTGGTAACAAGTGTCTAGGGAATACATACTCATGATTCTAAGTCGTACTTTGAAAAGCTGAATTTTGATGGTGTAATACCATTTGTTCAACTATGATGAAGTGAATCATGCCTAGGAGAGTGAGGAACATTGAGGAAAGCTTGAATTCCCATGAAGGGAGCTTTGACGAAGATAGCATACCCAAGGTGGACAGGTCTAAAGAAATAGCTACGCAAAGGGTAAATTACTTCACCCAACTACATTATGCCTTGGATATAATAGTAAAGGGTATTCTAATATGTGCATCTACCTTGCGTGAGACACCAATCAAGAGGGTTCGTAGGCAAAGTGCCACAAATTTCTTGGATTTTGCTCAAGATAATCGGTGAAGGCAGATCTAGTGGCTTTTTGACACAAGGTAGATCATGAGATAGATGAAGTTGAGGTCTGAAGGTAAACTATCTTGTGTTTCATCTTCACTCAAAGAGAACACAAAAAAAATTATGGGAAACCATGGAAATGGAGTGGTACCCCGATCAGCCTACATAAGATGACTTCTTGAATGAGTTTGAAAAGAAGTATGTGAGCGAGGCTCACATCGATCGGTTGAGAGATCAGTTCACCCACCTAGTGCAAGGTACTGTCTTTAAGTACGAGTAAGAGTTCTTATAGTTGATAGGTATGTACTTGATTTGATAGTCACCGAGAAGATGAAATACAAGAGGTTTATTAGAGGTTTGAGGAAGGAAATCTAGACCTATCTGATAATTGCCCCACTGTAAGTGTTTTCTGAGTTAATGACTAGTGCTAAGGCCTTGGACCAGGTGCAAGGTTTGACATATGGTTCTTTTGGAGGTCAAGGGAACTCTAGTAGGAGGAATCAATTCTTTAAGAGTTTATAGTCTCAGCCAAGGAGACGTAAAAACTGTTAGAGCTAAGGAATGAAAGCATCAAATCAGGGTTCGAGGTTACACATTAGGTCAGGGTCTTTTGGTCGTAGGAGGCCTTCATCATCATCATCCATATCGAGTCCCAAAAGTTCTCAAGGGAGTGCGGGTGCTCAAGTTTGTAATCAATATGGGCTTAGACATCATGTTGAGTGTTGGAACGAACCAAGTTTGTTTTTAGTATGGATATTTGGAAGGTTTGTCCTGCTGCTGCCACTACTGTGTTGTTTCAGACATAGAAGACCTCGTATTTGGCTTAGGGGGTCAAGGTTTTTCTAGAGGAGGGGCGAGTTAAAACATCGTCCATGAGTATGTGGCATATTTCAATCTATCTTTTTATGGAGGATATGGAAAAGAGTAGACCGATCGAGTATCTTTTTGATGATGATGAGGTGTTGTGTATTAGAGGTCGAATTGTGGTGGCGGATGATCTGGAGTTGGGGCAAGTTATCTTGGTGGAAACTCATACTAGTCCGTTTACTATGCATCCGGGTAGTGTGAAGATGTATAGAGATCTCAAAGGTGTGTACTTTTGGGTTGGTTTAAAGAAGGATGTGACGGAGTTTGTATCTCGTTATATGGTGTGTCAGGGAGTGAAAGCTAAACATCAGTTCCCTTCAGGTTTGTTACAGCTGGTTCAAGTTCCGGAATGGAAATGGGAGAGAATCCCCATGGATTTTGTGATGGGGTTACCTTTAACACCGTCCAAAAAGGATTCTATATGGGTGGTTGTTGATAGGTTTACGAAGTGTACACATTTTCTTGCCGTGCATACGACGTACTCCATGGGTAAGTTGGCGGATTTGTATGTTTCTGAGGTGGTGAGATTGCATGGGGTGCCTAAGTTGATCATATCGGATAGAGATCCGCGGTTTACATCCAAGTTTTGGAGGAGTTTGCAGACAGCTTTGGGTACGAGGCTTAGTTTTAGTACGGCTTATCATCCACAGACGGATGGACAGTCTGAGCGTGTTATTCAGACTTTAGAGGATATGTTGAGGTGTTGTATCATCGAGTTTCGGGGTTCTTGGGAGAAGCAGTTGCCGTTGGTAGAGTTTGCTTATAATAATAGTTTTCAGACGAGTATACAGATGGCACCGTTTAAGGCGTTATATGGGTGTAAGCGTCATACACCTTTGTCTTGGAAGGAAGTTGGATAGAAATATGTTTCTTTGCCTCAAGTGTTGAAGGATACGGATGAGAAAGTTAAGTTGATATGTACTAAACTTAAGGAAGCTTCAGATAGGTAGAAATCCTATGCCGATTTGAAACGTAGGGAGATAGAGTATGATGTTAGGGACAAAGTGTTTCTTAAGGTTTCTCCATGGAAGAAGGTGATGAGGTTTGGGCGTAAGGGTAAGTTGAGTCCTCGTTTTATTGGACCATATGAGGTGTTGGAGCGTGTTGGTCCTGTTGCTTATAGGTTGAGGTTGCCGGAGGAGTTGAGTAAGATACATAATATTTTTCATGTATCAATGCTTCGTAGATATAGATCGGATCCTTCTCATGTTGTTCTAGTTGAGGAGATCGAGTTAAGAGAGGATATGAGTTATGAGGAAGAACCGGTGAGGATTTTGGATGTGGATACAAAGGTTCTTCGAGGGAAGATCATAGATTTGGTTTAAGTGCTTTGGAAACACCGAGGTGTTGAAGAAGCAACTTGGGAGACAAGGAAAAGCATGGAGGAGCAGTTTCCTCACTTGTTTACTTTAGGTAAATTTCTAGGACAAAATTTTCTTAAGAGGGGGAGAGTTGTAACATCCCGTTTTGGGGGTTATTAGTTTAGGCTTAGTTAGGGGAATTCGATTCGGGTCGAATCGGGTTCTCCAGTTCATTAATTTCGGGAAAAATAAAATAAGGATATTTTTAATTAAGAAAAATAATAATTTGGAAGGTGGTTTGAAATATTAAAAATATGTTTCAAATTAAAAGAAAATAATTTGGATTTTTATAATGATTTTTAATTATGCTTAGTTATGCATAAATGATCAATTTGTAATTTTTGGAAAAATTGGAGGACCAATTTGGTGATTTTCGGCAATTAATATATTTTAGTGACTAAATTGAAAAGCAAGCTAAACTTAGAATCCTTAGAGGGTCATAAACCCATTTCTAATTTTTAATGATGATTTATTCACCAAAATATATTTTTAATTACTTTAATTTGGTTTTTAATCATTTTTCTCAAAAACCACTTTTCTCATCTTTTTCTCTCATCTTTTTCTCTCATTTTCTCTCCACTTTTTCTTCATCTTTTCTCTTCAATTCCTTTCTGATTTTTGCATCTTTTTCCACAAAGAATACATCACTTGCATCATCTTTCCATCCTTTACAAAACCTAAGCATTGATTTCATCAAATCTACATCAAATTGCAAGGAATCAAGAAGGGGAAAATCTCATATTTTTGGTGAATAGATCTTGAAGGTAATTTTCTGGATTTTTATTCTTTTCTAAGGTTCTTTATTGAAATTCCCAAGTATTAGCTTGCTAATCTTTGAATAAAAACTTGATTCTATGTTTTTAATGTTAGATCTAATGTTTTTGTGATGTTTTTGTGAAATCTTTTTGGATCTCATTTAATGCTGGAAATTAAATGAATTCAATCATGTTTTTATGTTGATCTAATGATTAATTGAGTCTTGATTTGATATCACATTAATTTAATCCCGGAATAATGCAATCGGTGTAGTTTTAAGGTGCTTTTCGGTTGTTTTATGGACTGTTTTAGATGCTTAAATGTTGCTGGAGGTATAAGGATGGTTTGGATGTGTTTTTGGATCATAATTGAGGTGGATTAGATGTTAGATTCATTAGGTTTTTGGCTGATGTTGTTCGGATGCGTTTCGGCTTAGTTTTCGGTCTTTTCGGCTAAGTTTTTGGTAGTTTAATGGTGATCGGAAATGGCTGTTGGTTTGAGCATGTTATGATGTGAGAATACTCTGTTTTTAATGTTGTAGAAGAGGTACAAGAAGAAGCTTGATTTTTGGTGCGTTGGTACGATCATCGGATAACGGCGAAAGCTCATTTCGCTTGTTGGTGAGTGGTTACGGATTTAAAAGCGAATCGCATTTGGTACGTACTATTTTTGGGGGCTATGGAAGAGTGTGAAAACCTTCCATAGTTCAAGAGTAAGTAAAGTAATTGTTTGATGAACCGATATGAGTTTCGGCTATTTTTGACAAAGGTATTTTATTGGTAATGCAATGGGATTTATGGAAATGCATGAGCATATTTTGAAATGGTGCATACATGAGAATTACTTGCTGAAATGCATATCTTATTTAGCATCCATGATTATGAAAAATTATAAGAAATAATTTGGGATACAATATGGTTATTTGCCTTATATATGATGGTGCCTTTGAGCATGGCTTTTGGTTCATTTGTTGAACATATTATGCATGCATTATGAGCAGCAAGTTATATGATTTGGAATACAATATGGTTAATTGCCTTATACATGATGGTGCCTTTGGGCATGGCTTTTGGTTCATTTGTTGAACATATTATGCATGCATTATGAACAGCAAGTTATCATGCACATTTGATTATGATATTGGCTTAGTGACACTAACTTTAGAATCGAATACGAATGACATGTCATTAGGATTGTCTTAAGTGCACTATAATCAAAAGTGAAATTACAGAATATGGCCTACACGTAACAAGAGTGACTTTGTGTCCAACCGTACGTGGTAGAGCCGTCTACACGTAACAAGGGTGACTATGTGTCCAATCGTGCGTGGTAGTGCTAATGGTGACTTCGTGTCATGTCAATGGTGACTTCGTGTCATGACAAGACAAATGTCTCATGGATCCGTGTATTCAGTGAACTCAAGGTTCACATTAAGTGATCACTAGAAAGCCAATATACATACATGAAATTGAGATGAGGTTTGAGCATCACTTATGAATTGTTTTGATAAGGTTATGTGAACTCAAGGATGATTATAATTTAATGAATTTGGGCATGAAATATTAGCATGCATGGTTTAACAAAATATTGCAAAATTATGGTTTCAATAAGGTTTTAAATAGATGCATTGATGATCTTTTGTGGAGCTACCTCATTAAGCATGTTTGCTTAAGCTCTCTTTTCATCTTTGCAGAAAAATAAGGGAACTTGGAGCTTCGTTCGAGGCAAGGGAACCAAGGGGAAGATCACATTGAATTTGGTATGTTTTTTTGCAAATAAATTGGGCAAGGCAATGTGTAACACAATCTATAGGGGAAAAATATGTACTTAGGCTTTGGTTTATGATGTAATAAAACCATTATTGATTGAATATTAATTGTTGAAATTTGTTTTGTTTGAGTTATGGAAGCATGTAATAGTATGATTGATTTGTTGTTGCTATTCATACTTTAGGAAGCATGCCTATAGGTCTCTTTGTGATCTTTCCAAATATTTTAAGGTGTCATTATGATGATGGGATGCCTAGGAATGTTGCATATAGTTTTGGGTTATTAATAATTATGTTTGGATTGGTTTAGTTGAGCTTATACGTCTCACTCAGTCCAGAATACAGGGGGTATCGAAACACCCTGTGGCAGTATCGATACCCCTATGTCTATTTGAGCATTTGTATCGAATCAGGGTTCGGTACCAAATGCTACTGGACGTGGCTGTTCCAAAACACCTTATGAGCTGTTTCAAAACAAGTGACCATAGTTCGAACCATGGGTTCCTTGAGCACACGTGTTCCGAAACACCCTAAGGGCTGTTTCGAAACACCTGGCCTAAAATGGGCAATTTGAGAGTTCTGAATGCATGAAACGTAGGATTTAATTTAGTAACAAATACAGTGAATTTATGTGTAATTTTAGGAGATGTTGTGACACCATGATTCATGCTTTAACCCGAACACACATCGAATGTTATAAGAAGGATAGAATACCTAGTATTACATATATTACAATTAAGTCCATAATTGCTAGAACGTAAAACTGATTAATCAAGATACCTTGTATGATCTGAACTGTATGTTCAATGTGTTAAGCTTGTTTATTTGTTATCCGGTGGATTGTTTCGGGATATGGTGATACATGTTAGTTTTTTACATTTTGGTCCCTAATCATGTATGCGTTTAATTGATTTGCTTTTAATGGTTGAACTGCATCCGTCTCTGTCTTACTTGAGTTAATTACACATAGGAGAATAATCGTGCATCTAGGTAAGATAAAAAAAATGTTACGGTTTTCAGGGTTGTTTATCGGATCGGACCCTCACGGGTTTGGTTCGATATTCCTCGTGTGACCCATTAGTGCTAGTTCCGTCTAAGCCGGGCTAAGGGGGTTACATTTGGTGGTATCAGAGCCAGGTTTGAAAAGTGTGTTGTAAAGTTTGTAAAATGTGTTATTGATTTGTAAAGTGTATAGTTGGTTAGTTAAAGCATGTATAGGATTGCTAAATCATGTGCTTAAATGTGCGATTGATCATGATATGTGTGATTGAGTGTGATATGTTGTTGGAGTGTGAAAATCTATTTGTGATGATTGTACTTTGCGTAATGATGGTTAAACTGGGGTTATCGGTTACACATTGCCAATGCCAACATATTTTCAAATGCTCTCAGATTTCCCTTGGTTCTTGCCTGAATGTAAGTTTATTTTATTTGGATATTATGTTTTAAACTGCATGTTTAAAGTTTTTGAATATGTTTATGAGACGTAAGTCATTAGATACTGTTGGTATGAACTTTGTTGGTCAAGATTGAAGATGAAACGACTGCTAGGGAAGAGTAAATTCTTCCTCCTCTGTAAGAGTGCCTTCGGTTAGGCTGGAAGGATAGTTTGTGGTGTTGCACCGTTCTTTTGGGTGTGTTTTGGACTGCTGAAGCTGGTACAACAGTTGCTAATCTAACTAAGGAGTGGTTAACAAGTTGGTAGTTGAAGTTGTTGGAATTGAGGATGTTAATTGTGAGTGTGAACAATAATTGTAACATCCCGTTTTGGGGGTTATTAGTTTAGGCTTAGTTAGGGGAATTCGATTCGGGTCGAATCGGGTTCTCCAGTTCATTAATTCCGGGAAAAATAAAATAAGGATATTTTTAATTAAGAAAAATAATAATTTGGAAGGTGGTTTGAAATATTAAAAATATGTTTTAAATTAAAAGAAAATAATTTGGATTTTCATAATGATTTTTAATTATGCTTAATTATGCATAAATGACCAATTTGTAATTTTTGGAAAAAATTGGAGGACCAATTTGGTGTTTTCGGCAATTAATGTATTTTAGTGACTAAATTGAAAAGCAAGCTAAACTTAGAATCCTTAGAGGGCCATAAACCCATTTCTAATTTTTAATGATGATTTATTCACCAAAATATAATTTTAATTACTTTAATTGGATTTTTAATCATTTTCTCTCAAAACCACTTTTCTCATCTTTTTCTCTCATCTTTTTCTCTCATTTTCTCTCCACTTTCTCTTCATCTTTTCTCTTCAATTCCTTTCTGATTTTTGCATCTTTTTCCACAAAAAATACATCACTTGCATTATCTTTCCATCTTTTACAAAACCTAAGCATTGATTTCATCAAATCTACATCAAATTGCAAGGAATCAAGAAGGGGAAAATCTCATATTTTTGGTGAATAGATCTTGAAGGTAATTTTCTAGAATTTTATTCTTTTCTAAGGTTCTTTATTGAAATTCCCAAGTATTAGCTTGCTAATCTTTGAATAAACACTAGATTCTATGTTTTTAATGTTAGATCTAATGTTTTTGTGATGTTTTTGTGAAATCTTTTTGGATCTTATTTACTGCTGGAAATTAAATGAATTCAATCATGTTTTTATGTTGATTTAATGATTAATTGAGTCTTGATTTGATATCACATTAATTTAATCCCGGAATAATGCAATCGGTGTAGTTTTAAGGTGCTTTTCGGTTGTTTTATGGGCTGTTTTAGATGCTTAAATGTTGCTGGAGGTATAAGGATGGTTTGGATGTGTTTTTGGATCATAATTGAGGTGGATTAGATGTTAGATTCATTAGGTTTTTGGCTGATGTTGTTCGGATGCGTTTGGACTTAGTTTTTGGTCTTTTCGGCTAAGTTTTTGGTAGTTTAATGGTGATAGGATGTGGCTGATGGTTTGAGCATGTTATGATGTGAGAATACTCTGTTTTTAATGTTGTAGAAGAGGTACAAGAGGAAGCTTGATTGCTGGTGCGATTGGTGCGATCATCGAAAAGCGACGAAAGCTCGTTTCGCTTGTTGGTGAGTGGTTACGGATTTAAAAGCGAATCGCGTTTGGTATGTACTGTTTTTGGGGGCTATGGAAGAGTGTGAAAACCTTCCATAGTTCAAGAGTAAGTAAAGTATTTTTTTTAATGAACCGATATGAGTTTCGGCTATTTTCGACAATGGTATTTTATTGGTAATGCAATGGAATTTATGGATGTGCATGAGCATGTTTTGAATTGATGCATACATGAGAGATACTTGCTGAAATGCATAGCTTATTTAGCATCCATGATTATGGAAAATTATGAGAAATGTTTTGGAATACAATATGGTTAATTGCCTTATACATGATTGTGCCTTTGGGCATGGCTTTTAGTTCATTTGTTGAACATATTATGCATGCATTATGAGCAGCAAGTTATATGATTTGAAATACAATATGGTTATTTGCCTTATACATGAAGGTGCCTTTGGGCATGGCTATGGTTCATTTGTTGAACATTTTATGCATGCATTAAGAACAACAAGTTATCATGCACATTTGATTATGATATTGGCTTAGTGACACTATCTTTAGATTCGAATACGAATGACATGTCATTAGAATTGTCTTAAGTGCACTATAATTAAAATTGAGAATACAGAATATCGCCTACACGTAACAAGGGAGACTTTGTGTCCAACCGTGCGTGGTAGAGCCGCCTACACGTAACAAGTGTGACTATGTGTCCAATCGTGCGTGGTAGTGCTAATGGTGACTTCGTGTCATGTCAATGGTGACTTCGTGTCATGACGAGACAAATGTCTCATGGATCCATGTATTCGGTGAACTCAAGGTTCACATTAAGTGATCACTAGAAAGCCAATATACATACATGAAATTGAGAAAAGGTTCGAGCATGATTTATGAATTGTTTTGACAAGGTTATGTGAACTCAAGGATGCATATGATTTAATGAATTTGGGCATGAAATATTAGCATGCATGGTTTAACAAAGTATTGCAAAATTATGGTTTCAATAAGGTTTTAAATTGATGCATTGATGATCTTTTGTGGAGCTACCTCACTAAGCATGTTTGCTTAAGCTCTCTTTTCATCTTTGCAGAAAAATAAGGGCACTTGGAGCTTCGTTCGAGGCAAAGAAACCAAGGGGAAGATCACTTGAAATTTGGTATGTTTTTGGCAAATAAATTGGGCAAGGCAATGTGTAACACAATCTATGAGAGAAGTGAGGATTTAGGCTTTGTTACATGTTGTAATAAGACCATCATTGTTGATTATTAATTGTTGAACTTTTGTTTTGTTTAAGTTGTTGAAGCATGAACTAGTATGGTTGTTATGTTGCTATTCAATCTTTAGGAAGCATGCCTATAGATCTCCTTGTGATCTTTTCTGATGTTTGAGGTGTGGTTATGCTGATGATGATGCCTAGGAATGTTGCATATAGTTTTGGGTTATTAATGTTTATGCTTGGGTGGTTTAAATAAGCTTAACATGCTTCACTCGGCCCAGGATGCAGGGGGTATCGAAACACCCTGTGGCAGTATCGATACCCTTATGCTACTGGACATGCTTGTATCGAACCAGTGTTCGGTACCAAATGCTACTGGAGTTGCCTGTTCCGAAACACTTTATGGCCTATTTCGAAACAGGTGACGTGTTCCGAAACACCCCAAGGGCTGTTTCGAAACACCTGGCCTAGAATGGGCAATTTGAGAGTTTTAACTACATGAAACGTAGGATTTAATTTAGTAACAAATACAGTGAATTTATGTGTAATTTTGGGTGATGTTGTGACATCTTGATTCATGCTTTAACTCGAACACACATTGAATGTTATAAGAAAGATAAAATACTTAATATTACATACTATGCAATTAAGTCCATAAATACTAGAACTTAAAATTGAATAATTAAGATACCTTGTATGATCTGAATTGTATGTTGAATGTGTTAAGCTTGTTTATTTGTTATTCGGTGGATTGATTATGGATATGGTGAAGTAAATTAGTTCCTTACGTTTTGGTCCCTAATCATGTATGTGTTTGATTGATTTACTTATAATGAATGAACTGCGACTGTCTCTGTCTTACTTGAGTTAATTACACATAGGAGGTTAATCGTGTATCTAGGTAAGATAAAATAAAAAGAAAAAAAATGTTACAGTTTTTAGGGTTGTTTATCGAATCGAACCTTCGCGGGTTTGGTTTGATATTCCCCGTGTGATCCATTGGTGCCGGTTTCGTACAGGCCGGGCTAAGGGGGGTTACATTTGGTGGTATCAGAGCCAGGTTGAATAAAATGTGTAGTTGGTTTAAAAAGTGTGTTGTAAGGTTTGTAAAATATGTTGTTGACTTGTAAAGTGTGTAGTTGGTTGGTTAAAGCATGTATAGGATTGCTAAGTTATGTGCTTAAATGTGCAATTGATCATGATATGTGTGATTGAGCATGATATATTGTTGGAGTGTGAAAATCTATTCGTGATGATTGTACTTTGCGTAATGATGGTTAAACTAGGGTTACTGGTTACACATTGCCAATGCCAACATATTTTCAGATGCTCTCAGTTTTCCCTTAGATCTTGCCCGAATGTAAGTTTGTTTTATTTGAACATTATGTTTTAAACTGCATGTTTAAAGTTTTTGAATATGTTTCTGAGACATAAGTCACTAGATACTGTTGGTATGAACTTTGATGGTCAAGATTGAAGATGAAACGACTGCTAGGGAAGAGTAAATTCTTCCTCCTCTGTAAGTGTGCCTTCGGTTAGGCCGGAAGGTTAGTTTGTGGTGTTGCACCGTTCTTTTAGGTGTGTTTTGGACTACTGAAGCTAGTACAACAGTTGCTAATCTAACTAAGGAGTGATTAACAAGTTGGTAGTTGAGGTTGTTTGAATTGAGGATGTTATTTGTGAGTGTGAACAATAATCATACATAGAATAAGAGCACATATATGTATATATCTATAGATAATATAGGACATGCATGCATTCTTGAGCATTACATTAGAAATTATATTTACATGCATATGCACTTGCATAGGCATTTATGAGGGCATACAGGAAATCATGCATACATTTGTTCACACTTGCGATTAGCTCCTTGAGGGTGTAAGTGGAGAGTGGTTGGTTCTTTTAAGGTGAAGGTGTGGGAAAAAAAAAGAGGTTGAAAGAACTTTCTTGTGGTGTTAAGCTGAATGTGTAGTGGGCAAGCTATCCTTTTGGTTAAGAAATGGTCATAGATGAACAATGGGTGGTTGATCTCGGAGTTGTGAATGTTTGAAACCAAGATAAGTACACTGTGTTATGGTTAGTTTGAGTTGGTCATTACTAAAGGAATGGCTGAGTTTTGCGGATTCTTTCTAGTTAAGATCTGGAGGTTGTAACAAGGTTGTAGCATGTTTTGTAGAGTAAAGCGGGTTGGTGTTTTTCTGAGTGATGTGAAACTATTTTGTGGAAATTACATGGAATTCTTTGTAGTGTGGTTACTGTGCAGTTAGATCGGGGGTTATAACCGATCTGGTATAGTCAGGATGGAAGTAAAATATGAGATACATATTGATATGAGAGTTGTGAAATCGAGGGTTTGAATCATAGATTATGGTGACCTTGAGAGGTTTGGTTATACTATAAAGGAGGAAAGTGTACACGTTGTGTTTACAGGGTGTTAAGTTGTTTATATTTCGGGTAAAGTTAGTCTTTGATGATGTCTGAAGTGGTGTAATGTGGATCGCTGGACAATTTATGGTTTGTATCGATTGTTCAGTCTTATGGGTTTGTTTTTATCGAAAAGTGTCTTGAGGTCTTTGTGTTCGGTGGATTCGTGTTTGTGGATATTTCATCATTTTGATTACCGCTTTGGCAAGGTTATAAAATAAGAGATGTTGGAGCTAGTGGAAGGAATGGTTCTACATGTTTGGATTTTGTTGTGGTATAGTTAATGTAGGAGTTGGTTTGTCGATGAGTTGATAATGGAAAAAAAAAGGGTTTTGGGTTAAGTGTCAAGGCACTTAATGATGTGTAGATTTTAAATTTTGAACCTTGGTGGAGTTGGTTATGGTGGCTAAACCTTAAGTTGGAGATATTACCGTTATAATGAGTATAATGTTGAGGTTGACACAAATTTGGTAAGTTTCTTGTATGATATGTTTTGTAGAATGTTAGCAACTGGGGATAACTTGGCTTATATAAGCATGCTTGCAATGAGTGTTTGTTATGTAGGGTAATCCAGTGTTGTTGTGGAATTACGAGGGAAGATGTTCGGTTAACCTATAGGGAGACCTAGTTAAATGGTGGATCCATGAGCGAAATTCAAAATTGGTGAAATTGATCGGGGACAAGTCGTGGTAAAGTGTTTGTTGAGGGTCTAGTGAAGGATATGTTCTGGGCAAGGTTTAGTTTTGTGTTGAGAATCTTTTTGTGTTATGTTAACCACATGGTTGTTACAGAAAGTTTCGAGATGGGATGGTATCTTGAGCAAGGCTTATGGTAATCTTTTTCCATGAGTTTGGTGGTAAGTGTTGTGGTAGGAGTTGCGGAAAAACATATGTTTTCGACTAAACTGGTTTGGATTATGTTTGAATCATATGTAAATGTTTATCATGTTGATAAGGTAAGTGAGTATCAATCTTCTTTGGGTTATTATTAGTAGTAAAGGTACAAAGGATGAAGTCGGAAAGAATCATCATAAGTTTGGTAGTAAGTTCTATGAATGGTATGGAGTTTTCTTATGAGGGTTGTTAGATTAATCGTTTGTTGAGTACGGTTTTCTTGGGTTTCTAAGTCCCTTTGGAAAGGTGTGTGAATGGTGTATCTATAATATGTTAATATTTGAGAGTTTTTAAGATCGACATAGGTTTTCGTTTGGATGTTGGGTTTTATCATTCATAGGTAAATGGGTGATATGTTGTGACGTTGTGATATGGTTAATATGACTCATAATGAAGTTGTTGGTGGTGGTGGAGCTTGCTTAAAACAATGTTGACAATTTTATGCAAAGTTAGTCCGAAGTTTGTTGTGTAGAGTGGAGGTTGGTGAAAGGCTTAGTTGGTTACCTGGTATGTGGGAGGATGTCAAAAGTAAGGTAAGTTCGATGGTGATAGTGTGGAAACCGTTGCGGTTATCAAGAGTTGGTTATCAACCTTATGGGGTTTTCTTTTGAGTTATGTTTTCTATAGAGGTTGAGATGGTGTGGTGGTTTGTGCATTGTTGCTTTGGTGTGGGGAAAGAATTTTTTGGTTGTCCAAAGAGTGTAAGTGTGGGTTGTCTGTTGTGTACCATCCGGGAAAGCTAAGGTGATGGCTGAATCTTTGAGCCGTAAGACGGCAGTTGAGTTGAGAGTGATGTTTTCTTAGTTGAGTATTTCAAAGGAAGGTGGTTGAGTGATGGAGTTGTAAGTAAAGCCTATCTTGGTTGAAATGATAAGGTGAAACAGTTAGAGGATTAGACGTTGGTACCTTTTGTGGAGGATATGGCTAAGGGTAGACCGACCGAGTATCGTTTTGGATGAGGAGGAGATGTTGTGGTTTAGGGGTTAGATTGTGGTGCCGGATGAGATTGAGTTGAGGTAAGCTATTTTAGCGGAAGCACATACTAGTTCGTTTGCTATGCATCCGGGTAGTGTGAAGATGTATAGAGATCTTAAAAGTGTGTACCTTTGGGTTGGTTTAAAGGAAGATGTGACGGAGTCCAAGAAGGATTCTATATGGGTTATTATTGATAGGTTTTCAAAGCGTGCACATTTTCTTGCCGTGCATACAATGTGATCTATGGATAAGTTGGTAGAGTTGTATGTTTCTGAGATGGTGAAGTCGCATAGTCTGCTCAAGTTGATCATATCGGATAGAGGTCCGCGGTTTACATCCAAGTTTTGGAGGAGTTTGCAGACAGCTTTGGGTACGAGGCTTAGTTTTAGTACGGCTTATCATCCACAGACGGATGGACAGTCTGAGCGTGTTATTCAGACTTTGGAGGATATGTTGAGGTGTTGTATCATCGAGTTTCAAGGTTCTTGGGAGAAGCAATTGCCGTTGGTAGAGTTTGCTTATAATAATAGTTTTTAGACAAGTATACAGATGGCACCGTTTGAGGCGTTGTATGGGCGTAAGTGTCGTACACCTTTATGTTGGAAGGAAGTTGGACAGAAGTATGTTTCTTTGCCTCAAGTGTTGAAGGATACGGATGAGAAAGTTAAGTTGATATGTACTAAACTTAAGGAAGCTTCGGATAGGCAGAAATCCTATGCCGATTTGAAACATAGGGAGATAGAGTATGATGTTGGGGACAAAGTGTTTCTTAAGGTTTCTCCATGGAAAAAGGTGATGAGGTTTAGGCGTAAGGGTAAGTTGAGTCCTCGTTTTATTGGACCATATGAGGTGTTGGAGCGTGTTGGTCCTGTTGCTTATAGGTTGAGGTTGCCGGAGGAGTTGAGTAAGATGCATGATGTTTTTCATGTATCAATGCTTCGTAGATATAGATCGGATCCTTCTCATGTGGTACCGGTTGAGGAGATCGAGTTAAGAGAGGATATGAGTTGTGAGGAAGAACCGATGAGGATTTTGGGTGTGGATACAAAGGTTCTTCGAGGGAAGACCATAGATTTGGTTAAAGTGCTTTGGAAACACCGAGGTATTGAAGAAGCAACTTGGGAGACAAGGAAAAATATGGAGGAGCAATTTCCTCACTTGTTTACTTCAGGTAAATTTCGAGGACGAAATTTTCTTAAGAGGGGGAGAGTTGAAACATCCCGTTTTGGGGGTTATTAGTTTAGGATTAGTTAGGGGAATTCGATTCAGGTCGAATCGGGTTCTCCGGTTCATTAATTCTGGGAAAAATAAAATAAGGATATTTTTAATTAAGAAAAATAATAATTTAGAAGGTGGTTTGAAATATTAAAAATATGATTTAAATTAAAAGAAAATAATTTGGATTTTTATAATGATTTTTAATTATGCTTAATTATGCATAAATGATCAATTTGTAATTTTTGGAAAAAATTGGAGGACCAATTTGGTGTTTTCGGCAATTAATGTATTTTAGTGACTAAATTGAAAAGCAAGCTAAACTTAGAATCCTTAGAGGGCCATAAACTCATTTCTAATTTTTAATGATGATTTATTCACCAAAATATATTTTTTATTACTTTAATTGGATTTTTAATCATTTTCTCTCAAAACCACTTTTCTCATCTTTTTTTCTCATCTTTTTCTCTTATTTTCTCTCCATTTTCTCTTCATCTTTTCTCTTCAATTCCTTGCTGATTTTTGCATCTTTTTCCACAAAGAATATATCACTTGCATCATCTTTCCATCTTTTACAAAACCTAAGCATTGATTTCATCAAATCTACATCAAATTGCAAGGAATCAAGAAGGGAAAAATCTCATATTTTTGGTGAATAGATCTTGAAGGTTATTTTCTGGATTTCTATTCTTTTCTAAGGTTCTTTATTGAAATTCCCAAGTATTAGCTTGCTAATCTTTGAATAAAAACTTGATTCTATGTTTTTAATGTTAGATCTAATGTTTTTGTGATGTTTTTGTGAAATCTTTTTGGATCTTTATATAATGCTGGAAATTAAATGAATTCAATCATGTTTTTATGTTGATTTAATGATTAATTAAGTCTTGATTTGATATCACATTAATTTAATCCTGGAATAATGAAATCGGTGTAGTTTTAAGGTGCTTTTCGGTTGTTTTATGGGCTGTTTTAGATGCTTAAATGTTGCTGGAGGTATAAGGATGGTTTGGATGTGTTTTTGGATCATAATTGAGGTGGATTAGATGTTAGAATCGTTAGGTTTTGGGCTGATGTTGTTCGGATGCGTTTCGGCTTAGTTTTCGGTCTTTTCGGCTAAGTTTTTTGTAGTTTAATGGTGATAGGATGTGGCTGATGGTTTGAGCATGTTATGATGTGAGAATACTCTGTTTTTAATGTTGTAGAAGAGGTACAAGAGGAAGCTTGATTGCTGGTGCGATTGGTGCAATCATCGAAAAGCGACGAAAGCTCGTTTCGCTTGTTGGTGAGTGGTTACGGATTTAAAAGCGAATCGCGTTTGGTACGTACTGTTTTTGGGGGCTATGGAAGAGTGTGAAAATCTTCCATAGTTCAAGAGTAAGTAAAGTATTTGTTTTAATGAACCGATATGAGTTTCGGCTATTTTCGACAAAGGTATTTTATTGGTAATGCAATAGAATTTATGGAAGTGCATGAGCATGTTTTGAATTGATGCATACATGAGAGATACTTGCTGAAATGCATAGCTTATTTAGCATCCATGATTATGGAAAATTATGAGAAATGTTTTGGAATACAATATGGTTAATTGCCTTATACATGATTGTGCCTTTGGGCATGGCTTTTAGTTCATTTGTTGAACATATTATGCATGCATTATGAGCAGCAAGTTATATGATTTGAAATACAATATGGTTATTTGCCTTATACATGAAGGTGCCTTTGGGCATGGCTATGGTTCATTTGTTGAACATTTTATGCATGCATTAAGAACAGCAAGTTATCATGCACATTTGATTATGATATTGGCTTAGTGACACTATCTTTAGATTCGAATACGAATGACATGTCATTAGGATTGTCTTAAGTGCACTATAATTAAAATTGAGAATACAGAATATCGCCTACACGTAACAAGGGTGATTTTGTGTCCAACCGTGCGTGGTAGAGCTGCCTACACGTAACAAGTGTGACTATGTGTCCAATCGTGCGTGGTAGTGCTAATGGTGACTTCGTGTCATGTCAATGGTGACTTCGTGTCATGACGAGACAAATGTCTCATGGATCCGTGTATTTGGTGAACTCAAGGTTCACATTAAGTGATCACTAGAAAGCCAATATACATACATGAAATTGAGAAAAGGTTCGAGCATCATTTATGAATTGTTTTGACAAGGTTATGTGAACTCAAGGATGCATATGATTTAATGAATTTGGGCATGAAATATTAGCATACATGGTTTAACAAAGTATTGCAAAATTATGGTTTCAATAAGGTTTTAAATTGATGCATTGATGATCTTTTGTGGAGCTACCTCACTAAGCATGTTTGCTTAAGCTCTCTTTTCATCTTTGCAGAAAAATAAGGGCACTTGGAGCTTCGTTCGAGGCAAAGAAACCAAGGGGAAGATCACTTGAAATTTGGTATGTTTTTGGCAAATAAATTGGGCAAGGCAATGTGTAACACAATCTATGAGAGAAGTGAGGATTTAGGCTTTGTTACATGTTGTAATAAGACCATCATTGTTGGTTATTAATTGTTGAACTTTTGTTTTGTTTAAGTTGTTAAAGCATGAACTAGTATGGTTGTTATGTTTCTATTCAATCTTTAGGAAGCATGCCTATAGATCTCCTTGTGATCTTTTCTGATGTTTGAGGTGTGGTTATGCTGATGATGATGCCTAGGAATGTTGCATATAGTTTTGGGTTATTAATGTTTATGCTTGGGTGGTAAATGAGCTTAACATGCTTCACTCAGCCCAGGATGCAGGAGATATCGAAACACCCTGTGGCAGTATCGATACCCCTATGCCTATTTGAGCATTTGTATCGAATCAGGGTTCGGTACCAAATGCTACTGGACGTGGCTGTTCTGAAACACCTTATGGGCTGTTTCGAAACAGGTGACCATAGTTCGAACCATGGGTTCCTTGGGCACACGTGTTCCGAAACACCCTAAGGGCTGTTTCGAAACACCTGGCCTAAAATGGGCAATTTGAGAGTTCTGAATGCATGAAACGTAGGATTTAATTTAGTAACAAATATAGTGGATTTATGTGTAATTTTAGGAGATGTTATGATACCATGATTCATGCTTTAACCCGAACACACATCGAATGTTATAAGAAGGATAGAATACCTAGTATTACATATATTGCAATTAAGTCCATAATTGCTAGAACGTAAAACTGATTAATCAAGATACCTTGTATGATCTGAACTGTATGTTGAATGTGTTAAGCTTGTTTATTTGTTATCCGGTGGATTGTTTCAGGATATGGTGATACATATTAGTTTCTTACATTTTGGTCCCTAATCATGTATGCGTTTAATTGATTTGGTTTTAATGGTTGAACTGCATCCGTCTCTGTCTTACTTGAGTTAATTACACATAGAAGAATAATCGTGCATCTAGGTAAGATAAAAAAAATGTTACGGTTTTCAAGGTTGTTTATCGGATCGGACCCTCATGGGTTTGGTTCGATATTCCTCGTGTGACCCATTAGTGCTGGTTCCATCTAAGCCGGGCTAAGGGGGTTACACTTTATACCTATAATAGCATTAGTTGACTTTGGGTTTAGGCATTCTTATATTCATAGGGAGATATCAAACAATGAGGTTTGTTAATCGAGGATATAGAGATGGGAGTTCAAGTGAAAAATATGTTGGTTTTAGATATAATAATCGATAAGGTATATTAGAGGTGTCCGATCGAGGTGCAAGGTTTGATCTTTCCCGAAGACCTTATGGTCATGCCCTTCCAAGAGTTTGATGCAATCCTAGATATGGATTGGCTTTCTAAGTATGTTACTATCTTGGGTTGTAAGACTAAGAGTTTGAAGTTAAGATTTATCGATGGATCTAAGTTAGAAGTGAGAGTAGAAAAGAATCTTTGTATTCCTTATGTTGTTTCAGCTTTGGCAGCACAGAAGTTGATACAACAAGGTTGTGAAGCTTTTCTAACTCATGTGATTGATACGAGAATTAGGGTTTCAATTTTAGAGAGTCTTTGAAAAAATTTATGAGTTTATCGATGTGTTTCCGAGGATTTGCTTAGTTTACCACTGAATCGAGACCTTGAGTTTTGTATAGAGGTGTTGTCAAGTATGACACTGGTGTTCATAAACCCTTACCGTATAGAACCAAGATGAGGGAGTTAAAGAATCAAATCTAAGAGTTGTTGGAGAAAGGGTTTATACGATCGAGTGTTTCACCTTTGGGTGCTCTATTTTTGTTTGTGAAAAAGAAAGACATGTTAGAGAGGATGTGCATTGACTATCGACAACTTAACAAGGTAACGATAAATATCGCTACCCTCTTCCCAGGATTGACAACTTATTTGATCAGTTGCGAGGTGCAAGAGTATAATTGCTAGATTAGTGGCCTATGTATTTGTAAGAACCATATTGTAATTTGTAACTATATTTTATTTAAATTGTAAAGGTCTAATGTTTTATCAGTTTATAATAAGAGCTCCTAATTACTTTGGATTTACTAAATTGCTTCTGATATTTAATGTTACTTGAATTTTTATAATATGGTCTATGGTATAGTTTCAATTTGACTGAAAATAAAAAAATTTTATGGGAATAGGTAGGGCTTGTGGCCCAAATGTGACATCAAGGTTCGGGATGTTACACCATATCCGATATGAGTCTGATCGATATATAAATCCTAATAAAAAATATAAAATTTTTAGATTTAAACATATATATATATATATATTATACTCCTAATTAAATTTATATATAGTTATTATTTTAAATGAGTAATATCTTTTACAATTCTATTTATGTTTTTCTCTTATTTTATAGGCTTTTGGTAAACTTTAGTGAAACAATGAAAGCTTTATGGTTATAAAGTTTTCTCTATATCAAATGTTAATGGTTGAATATTTTGATTATATTTTTAATTTTTTATTGGATTTTAATATTTATTATATATTTTATAATTATGGTTTGGAAAATAGTTACTTTAGTAGACTAATAAGACAATTGTAGTTTATGTAAGGATATTTATTTATTGTTGAATTTTTTTAATTGAAGATTGAGTTGTTAGTTGTTACTTTAATTTGTTTTATATTAGATTGTAATATTTTTAAGATTTGTTTATGCTATTAATTTAAATATATTTGTTTGATAAAAATTATTGTTTTTTGTTTAAAGATATTTTTTTGAGTTGCTACTTCAAAAAAATGGATTTGAATTTTGAATATTTTATTGTATTGGATTTTGATTTATGTAATTGAACTTGTATTCAGACTTAGATTTTTTAAAAATCCGTTTATTAATTGGATTGAACTTAAACTTTATAAAATCTAATCCAAACTCGATCTAAATCCAATCAATCATCATTCTATTTAACCTTCAATTTAAATTTCGTCTCTATTCATAATAATAACTTCTATAATAAGAATCAAAAATAAATTTTTTGATAAAATAAGCATAAAGGAAATGGAATATATCACATTCTGAATTTATTGAGCGATTCCAATATTGAAAGGTAATATTAAAAGGTAGTGTTGTTATTTCTATGTGATTTAGGTTCGAGAAATATAATTTACACTATAATAATCGAAATTTGTCTAGGAAATAGCTACTAATCTTTTTTACGGTACGATTAGAATATCAAAATCGGGTCTGTAAAATTAAAGTTAGGTCCGAAAGTCTATTATGCGTGGGAAAGAGAATGCACCCCCATAATGTTCAAAATTGACACATATCGATTACAAAATATTTTATATGATAAAAAATAAAAATTTGATTTTAAGTTTAACGTTGTAATCTCATATTTTTAGTAACCTAATCTACAAAAATATGAAAGATTAGATAAGCAAGTAACAATAAATATAACAACATTAAAGAAAATAATAATAATATATATTATACTACTACTAATAAAGTAGAAACCAATAAATAAGCAATAATTAATATTAAATAATAATATATGAAAGTGATAATATGTATTAATAATAATAATAATATAATAATAATAATAATAAATAATAATAATAATAATAATAATATGTGATGATATATGAATAATAGTAACAAAACATGGATTAAATTAAGAAAAACGAAAATTAAAGAGCAATTTAATCAAAAATAGTAACTGAAATGTAATAAAGTGCAAGTCAGAAGACTGAAATGTAAGGATACTAAAAGTGTGTGGTTAAGGTTGTGATTCTCCCATTTACTCGAGCTAAAACGTGAATCTGGGTCTTGCAATGGGTCTGCTATATGAGTTTCCGGAAGAAACAACACTGTTTTGGACCATGTAGATCGACACCAAAACAGTGCCATTTTATGCTTGGCTTAAATATGTGTTTTTTGATCAAAAAATCAGTCTCCTCTTTTATCTTTTGAGATAACAGAATGCTCTCTTACCTCTGAACTGCCCTGGCTCTCGACAGCCCTCTCCGACCGCCGCACACGGCGCCGACCACAATGCCGGTTGTCGAAACTTCAAAAGTTCACGTTTTTTCGAAGGTTCTCGACACGGGGAAGATGAATCTGAAGTTTTTTTGCGACGAGGTCTATGCAAGCGTAGATCTAACATATAAGTTCGGATTTCAATCTTTTTTATCTTTTTCTCGTTTGAATCTACTCCAGATTCCTCTCTTTTTTGTGTTTCGGTTGGGTTGATAAATGGTACTTTGGATTAGTGTTTGCTCAAATGTTTTTGTTTTGCTTTTATTTCTGTTCGAAAATTCCGTCGTTCGGATACATGGATTTTTTGGGTTTTAAATATCCAAATTATTATACATATAATATTACAACAGATCTTTGTTTTAGATATGAAAAATCTATATCTAATTATGTTGTTTGTGATAATGCTCGCAGGCTTGAAGGCGGTGGTTGCAGGCGATGAAAGATCCGAGGCGGTGGTCGGCCAAACGGTCGAATGGGAGTGCGAGTAGATCTCACGGGATAGGCCAAGAGGCTTGAGTGGGATAAATTATATCATAAATCCGGCTTATCATCATTTCATTATTTTTTAACCAATGAATTTTTATTTATAATTTATATATTATTTTAAAAATATATTTTATAAAAATTATATTAATTATATAATTATTAACGACGGAACAAATAATTATTATTAGAACGTGATATAATCTATCCTCGAGTGGCGACTACGCGCGATGATCTGGAAGGCTAAAGGGTCATATACGATTGGCGACTGAAAAAAGGGATTATGGTTATCATATTTTGTTTAGGGTAGGGTTTTAATTGGATTTGTGTCAAGTTTGTAAGTGGATTAAGGTTAGTGGGTTTTTGGGTTTGTAAAATGGGCCGAAGGGTTTTTGATTTAGGTTGTAACATTTGGTTGGTTTGTAATATTTAAAATAAGTTATTACATACACAATTTTTGTATTTTTAAAAAATTAAGAGTATACAATGGTTATATAACCATATAATCACACTACAATCATATTAAAAAAAATTAAAGTTATATAAATAAAATAAATTGTTTGCGTTACTTGGTAAAGAATCACACAGACGATGAGTAGCAAGAGATTTGTTGCAGAAAAAATGAGTTAAGAGTTTTTTAAAGATGAAAAATAAACTTTTAAAAATTTAGGGATGAAATTTAAAAAGAAAATTAACATGCAAGATTAGGTTAATAAAATCTAACATTTGAGTGATATAAATATATACATTAAAAATATAAATAATTAAAACATTTAAATCTTAAAATCAATAACAAGGATATACACTAAATATAAGTAACTATTATAATAATATACCATAAAAAACTATTGACAATATATTTGTGTTCATATCTTACTAAACGCTAAAAATGTTAATGGGAAATGATGTACGAGAAAATCTAACTATTTGAGATATTGATATGACTTAATAAAAAAAATGGACTTAAATAAAATTATAAACTATTTTAAAGTTTAAAATATTTGAAAAATATGTTCACAATTATGTTTTACTCAAATAAATGTTTTTAAGTAATATAAAAGTTAAAAATAGATATTTAACATCAGTACGATAGTTTCAATATCGATATGAAATTATTTGTATCGATATGTAAATACTTTTTATCGATACATTTTTATTTTTTTAGATTTGGTTGAAAAAATCGAATCATTCTAAAATCGGTTGTGTCATATTATCATTTTTTTTATTTAATTTTTTTCTTCTCGAATTTAAATAAAATCTTTTACACTTTTCATCGACGATATTCGATTGAAGTACATAAAACCTATTGAATCAAATCTTTTTTAAATACAAAGGTTATATCAATCTTGTAAATATTATGTTATCAATTTTAATTTTATGGATAAATTACTATAAAAATATTTAATATACTAAATTAATATCTTCTTCGACCAAAATGTACACAATATAATTTAAATTATGAACGATAAACTATAAAAAAAATACAAAAATCGTATTACATGTATATATAAAAGAATTTTTCACACAAACTAGGCAACGATGTTTAGAAGGCAAGAAGTATAAAACCAAAGGAATTTACTATAAATATATAAAAAATTAAAAACAACAATTAAAAACTAACCGACGACACCATCCTCACTAATTTGAAATCTTGGATTTTGGGACATGTCTTTAGATTCTCTAATAGACGAGGTTCTCTAGAGTCTGTACTCAAGATCATATTCTACACCGAGTTACCCAAATTTCCGCTCAAATTATACTTATGTAATACCCAAATTTCCTCAGAGTCTAATAAATAATAAATAAAGTTATTGAATAATTATAAATAATAAATAAATAAATAATAAAATTCCACTTTCATCAAAAAGACAATTATAAATAAAAACCCCAAATACAAGTCCAAGGTCCCTTAAAAAATATGTTTTTCGCCCAAATCAAAGAATTTTCTGATACAAGCTCAAGAAACACAAATGTATTTTTTTTCCTCAAAAAATATCCATGTGACACTCATTCAGTGGTTGTTTTCTCTTTCACTTGGGTTGTTGAGGAATCTGACACCTACTATAAATAACATAAAGAGAAAGCTAGGTATTACTGACAAAAACGATTACCAAAAAAGGGCAAACATTGAGGAATTATTTTGATAATAAGGGAGGAGAGAGAGGATAACGGAAAAGTTACATGCTGAAGTGGAAGAATCGTCGGAATAACCAGGAGTAGCTGGAGAAGACAACCGGAGCGTCGCCAGAATACACTGATTACAACAGAGATGTATTTTTGACCTTCACTTTTCATTTTCCTGCATGAAAATTAATCTTAAATTAGAATATTACCTAAAATTATAGCAAAAAACTTAGATCTAGGGTTTCGAATTTCATATAAATTTGTTAAAGTTTAATGAATGAATTTGTGTATTTCACTTAGTGAGTTATAATATTTACATTGATGTATTTATAGGATTCACTCAAAGGTATTTAACTAATCTCTAACCAATACAACAAATAATAACAGTCTAACTAAATAGAATTTACAACTGATTCTAACACTCCCCCTCAAGTTGGTAGTTGAAATATATTCTTAACTCCCAACTTGGATAATAGAAAATTATGTTGTTTTAGTCCAAGAGCCTTAATCATCACATCAGCAAGTTGATCTCCTGAAGAAACATGTTCAGTTCGTATTACACCTTCTTGTATTTTATCCCATATAAAATGACAATCAATCTCTATATGCTTTGTTCTTTCATGGTATACCGGATTGGTTGCAATCTGTAAGACAGCTTTGCTATCACAATACAAAAGAGTTGTTATCATGTTTTCTTCACCAAGCTCTTGTAATAATCCCCTCAGTCATATTATTTCAGCAGAAGTCATTGCCATACTTCGATATTCTGTTTCTGCAGATGAGCATGCTATTGTGTTCTGCTTCTTTGATTTCCATGATATAAGATAATCGCCAAGTTTAATACAAAAACCAGTAATTGATTTTCTTGTCATAGAAAAAGATCCTCAATCTGCATCACAATAAGCTTGTAGTTGATAATTCCCTTTCACTGCCAATAAAATACCAAGTCCTAGTTCTTTCTTCACATATTTCACTACCCTCAAAGCTACTTCTAAATGTGATTTCTTTGGCTGCTGCATAAATTGGCTAAGGTGATGTACCACATAAATAATATCAGGCCTTGTATGTGTCAAGTAGATTAATCTCCCAATTAACCTTTGAAATAACACTTTATCAGTGTCTAAAGTCTCATCACTACCATTTTGTTGTAAAGTTGAGTCATATTCTACCGTGGTAAGTTTCAAATGTTGTTTTATAGGTGTATCAACAGGTTTTGCTCCTCCAAGTCTTGTTTCATTGATGAGTTCCAAAGCATATTTTCTTTGATTCAAAAGTATTCTTTCTTTTGATCTTAAAATCTCAAAACCCAAAAAATATTTTAACTACCCTAAATCTTTCATTTGGAAGTTAAGATTCAAGGTTCTCTTCAAGTCAGCGATCATTGATGCATCATTTCCAATAATTAAAAGATCATCCACATAAATAAGTAGTATAACTATCTTTGTTCCTTGTCTCTTAGTAAACAGAGAATAGTCATACCTACTTTGAGAATATCCAACAAAAATTAGAGCCTTTGACAGCTTCAAATTCCATTGTCTAGAGGCTTGTTTCAAACCATAAATTGATTTTTTCAGCCTACATACAGTGTTCTCCCCCTGGCTGGAAAAACCATCAGGCAATGACATGTAAACTTCTTCATTTAAATCACCTTGTAGAAAGGCATTATAGACATCCATTTGAAAAAGAGGCCAGTCATTCAAGGAGGCAAGAGCTAACACAGTACGAACAATAACAAGTTTGGCAACGGGAGAAAAAGTGTCACTGTAATCCACACTCTCCTTTTGAGAATACCCCTTAGCAACAAGGCGAGCTTTATATCGTTCAACATCACCCGAAGCCTTGTATTTGATTTTATAAACCCATTTGCAGTCAATGGGAACCTTTCCTTGGGGCAAAGGAACAACAGACCAAGTGTTATTAGACTCCAAAGCTTGAATTTCCTCTTTCATGGCAGTAACCCACATAGGATTTTTAATAGCTTCAAAAAAAGTACGAGGTTCAACAAGAAGAGAAGTGGAAAACAAAAAAGATTGTGTGGAAGAAGGTAAATGAGAATAAAAAATAAAAGAAGAAAGAGGATATTGGCCTGAAGGAGGTGATTGGTTGGAAGCAGATTGATAAGATGCAGTATAATCACTAAACCAAGAAGGAGGTTTACTTACACGAGAGGACGGACGAATACTAGAAATAGACTGATCACGCATACTTATTGAAGTTGGTAAATCAGTATCCAAGGAAGAAGGATGATGTTGAGATGAAGGTTGATGTGTAGGTGGAGGTGGAAGTGAAGGCGAAGGTTGATGTGTAGGTGGAATTTGGGGTGAAGATGGAGGTTGAGGTTGGAATGTTAAAATGAGAAAATTATTATCATGAATTGTAGGAGAGGAAAGAAATAATAAATTGGAAAAAGAGGAAGAAGAAGATCTAAAAGGAAAGACAGTTTCATGAAATCGAACATCTCGATTAACGAAGAAGGATTTGGTGAACAAACTAAATAAAAGATAGCCTTTTTGTGTAGGTGAATACCCCATAAAAATTGAAGGAATGGCCTTAGGAGAGAATTTATCACTATAATTGGGAGTGGTAGCATAGCATAAACACCCAAAAACATGAAGATGAGAAAGAATAGGGGGTAGTGAGAATTTCAAGAGGAGACTGCCAATGTAAAGTAGAAGAGGGTAACCTATTGATGATGTAGCAAGCAGTCAAGATGCATTCTCCCTAAAACTTGACAGGGACATTGGAGTAGAAACGAAGAGCACGAGCCACTTCTAACAAGTGTCGGTGCTTACGTTCAGCAACCCCATTTTATTGAGGAGTATAAGTACAAGAACTTTGATGAACTATTACTAAAGAATGAAATAAAGTAGTGCAAGAAGAATTGAAAAATTCAGTGCCATTATTACTGCGAATGATCTTAACATTGGTGTTGTATTGATTGCGGACAAAAATTAAAAAAAAATTTAAGGAAAGAAAGGCATCTGATTTCAGCTTCAACAAGAAAACCCAAGACATTCTACTATGATCATCAACTATTGTAAGGAAAAAACGATGTCCACTATGAGTAGATATTCTATATGGACCCCATAAGTCGATATGAAGAAGATGAAAAGGATTATTTGTCCTAGTAGTACTTAAGGGAAAAGGTAAACGATTCTGTTTTGCTAAGGGACACACAGTGCAAGTTTGTAAATCAACAATACTAATTTTATTAGTAGGAAAAGAAATTTTATTCATAGTAGTAGGAGAAGCATGACTCAAACGGGTATGCCAAGTGGTAGTTTTATTATCAACAGAAGGCATACAAGTAGAATTAAAAACAGAAGAAGAACTACAATGCATCGACAAAAAAGAATGCAAACCAGACTCGTATATGTATAAATTTCCTGATCTCCTACCGATTCCCTTCATCGTGCCAATTGAGAGTTCTTGAAAGATACAAAAATCAGGATAAAAAATGATAGCACAATTAAGTTTAAAAGAAAGTTTAGAAACAGAAAGAAGATTATGTGTGAAAAAAGGAACATGTAACACATTATGAAGTCAATGATTTGAATCAAAGAGAAAAGAACCAGTATGTGAAACATGAACAATATTACCATTGGGTAAATGAACAGAACGAGCTAAAAAAGGTTAGAGTAGTAACTTTTGGTGACAACTCCAAAGGCCAAATTGAGGGTATTGACTCTATTGGTAATCACTCCTCTATTTTAATTGAAAATGTCTTACTTGTTAATAGTCTTAAGCATAACTTGTTGAGCATTAGTCAATTGTGTGATAAAGGTTTTTATGTCTCTTTTGATAAACTTGGTTAGAAAATAATATACATAGAATGAAATAGAACAATACTCATAGGTCATCGCATAAGAAATATATATATGGTGCATCTAGATGACATTAACATTTCTCATGCATGCTTAGTTGCTAGTGATAAAAATGATGCATGGTTATGACATAGAAAACTAGGACATGCTAGCATAAGTGTTTTAGAGAAATTAGCCTCCTAAAATCTAGTTAGAGATTTACCTAAGCTTAAGTTCTCCTTAGATAAAATTTGTGATGCATGTGCTAAGGGTAAACAAAAGAGAGTTTTTTTTAAATCCATTAATGATGTTTGAACTAGTAGAGTATTACAATTGATCCATATGGATCTTTTTGGACCTATTAGGACAACTAACTTGGGTGGAAAATCATATGCTTTTGTTATTGTTGATGATTACTCTAGATACAATTGGGTTTTATTTTTAAGTACAAAAGATGAAGCCTTAGAAAAATTCATCATATTTTCAAATATTTCTCAAAATGACTTTGATTAAAGAATTTCTCATATTAGAAGTGATCATGGAACCAAATTTCAAAATTTAAGTTTTGAGAATTTTTGCAATGAAAATGTGATTAGCCATAATTTTTCGGCTCCTCGCACTCCTTAATAAAATGGGGTAGTTGAGAGGAAAAATAGAACTTTAGAGGAAATGGCTAGAACCATGCTTTGTGAAAATAATTTACCTAAGTATTTTAGGGCGGAAGCCACAAACATTTCATGTTATATTATTAATAGAGTAATACTTAGGCCAATTTTAAAGAAGACTCCTTATGAGATTTTAAAATCCAAAAAGCCTAACATTAGCTATTTTTACCCTTTTGGGTGCAAGTGTTTTATTTTAAACAATGGAAAAGACAATTTAGGTAAATTTGATGCAAAAAGTGATGAAGCTATTTTTCTTGGATATTCTTTAAATTCAAAGGCTTATAGAGTTTTCAACAAAAGAACCTTAGTTATAGAAGAGTTAATACATGTGGTTTTTGATGATAATCTCCTTCCTAGGAAGGATTCTTGTGATGATGATGATGTAGGAATCATTGAAACCATTGATGATGGACAAACATCAAAGGTGGATGAGACTCCAACAAATGAGGAAATACAAGATCCTCCAATAGAGGCTTTAGGAAATGTAAAGCTTGAAGAAAAGGAAGTGAGCTACCCAAGAGAGTTCAACTATGTCAAAAGTGGTGAAATCTTGGGTGATCCATCCAAGGGGTAACTATTTGTTCTTCTCTTAGATTAATGAACCATACTGCATTTATCTCATGCATAGAGCCTAAGAATATCAATGAAGCTTTAGATGATGATTATTGGATATTGACTATGGAAGAAGAGTTAAATCAATTTGAGAGAAATAATGTATGGACATTAGTTGATAGGCCTAGTGATAAATCTACTATAGGAACTAAATGAGTTTTTAGAAACAAACTAGATGAGAGTGGTAACATTGTGAGAAATAAAGTTAGATTAGTTTCTCAAGGTTACACTCAAGAAGAGGGGATAGATTTCAATGAAACCTATGCACCCGTAGCTATAATGGAAGCCATTAGGATGCTACTTGTATTTGCATGTTATCATGATTTCAACCTTTTTCAAATGGATGTCAAAAGTGCTTTCTTAAATGGTCTTATAAATGAAGAAATATATGTTGAACAACCACCGGGTTTTGAAGATCCAAAATTTCTAAATCATGTTTTTAAATTAACTAAAGCTTTATATGGTTTGAAACGAGCCCCTAGATCTTGGTATGAAAGGCTTTCAAATTTTTTGATTGAAAAGTGTTTTGAAAAAGAGAAGGTGGATATTACACTTTGTATAAAAAGGTTTAAAAATGACATCTTAGTAGTTCAAATTTATGTTGATGATATTATTTTTGGATCCATTAATGAATGTTATTACCAAGAATTTTCTAAGTTAATGCAAGGTGAATTCGAGATGAGCATGATGGGGGAGCTCTCATTCTTTTTGGGACTCCAAATTAAGCAAAGGAAGGATGGCACCTTCATCAATCAAGCTAAGTATATCAAGGACATGCTCAAGAAGTTTGGCTTGGAGAATGTAAAGCCTTAAGCCACTCCAATGAGTTCATCAACTAAGCTTGACAAAGATGAAGGAGGTAAGTGTGTTGATTCTAAATTATATAGATCAATGATAGGATCTTTGTTTTACCTTACCGCAAGTAGACTAGATATTATGTTTAGTGTTTGCTTGTGTGCTAGGTTTCAAGCTAGCCTTAGAGAATCACACTTAGTAGCCATAAAGAGAATTTTTAGATACCTTAGAGACACACCTTGTTTAGGTCTTTGGTATCCTAAAGACTCATCCTTTGATTTATATGCTTATTTGGATGCGGATTATGGAGGTTGTAAGATAGATAGAAAAAGTACTTCTGGGACTTATCAATTTCTAGGGAGTATGCTCATATCTTGCTTCTCTAAGAAATAAAATAGTGTAGCCCTATCTACCACTGAAGCGAAGTAAATATCCTTAGGGAGTTGTTGTGCTCAAGTGTTATGGATGAAACAACAACTCTTAGATTATGACATTAAGGTAGAAACCATATCTTTAAAGTGTGACAATACTAGTGCCATATATCTTACCAAAAACCTCATTCAACATTCTAGAACCAAACACATAGAAATTAGAAACCACTTTATTAGAGATCATGTGTCTAAAAATGATTTTGTTTTAGAGTTTGTTGATACCTTAAACCAATTAGCGAATATTTTTACAAAACCTTTAGACAAAGAACGCTTTTGGACCCTTAGAGGAGAGAATAAGGTTTGACTAGCCTATCTTAACCTCTTAAGTGTTGTTTTTCTGCAAAACTTTGCTTGAATCTTGATTGAAATCATACCAATTTTAGTATACATCTTGTTACTTCTATGCATGTTGCTAGGAGGAGTATGATCTTGTTCATGCATTTTAATCATGTCATAACATTATTTGCATGACTTTAGGAGCTTTAGAGACTCATCTCTAGTATTTTAGAAGCCTAAAATGCAAAGCACAGCTAAGTGGTATCGATACAGCTAGCACCTGTTTCGATACCTGTTCATCTTGTTCATCTGGTAATTTTTCAGAAGAACTGGTATCGAACCTTGTTTCGATACCAGGGTATCGATACAAGCATCGAAACAGGCTATTTCAATACTGGTATCGAACCACGCTGTGGCAGAATGCTTTAAAACAATCCAAACCTAATTTTAATTATATTAAAACATTTTCTAAACACTTTTTAAAACCCTAGTCGTCTTCCCCTTTAATTCCTCTTAAATTCATCAGTTTTAACATCGAAATCAATAATTTCTTTGAGGGATTTTCATCTACTTATCAAAGCCTACACCATATCATCAATTGGTGCTTCACAAACCACAATTTCTTCCTAATCCATAATAAAGGTAATTTTTGAAAAACCTTATTTTTGTTTGATTTTAGGTTGTTAAAATTTAGATTTTGAACATATTTTGAATGCTTATTGTATGGGTTTTTATAATTCTACAAAAAAATTTCGTTCGAATATAAATCGATTTTATTGTATTGATTTTTCACTGAATTTTTAAAATTTGCTTTTAAATTCTCAAATACCTTGAATTATTGATTAATAGGATTAAAATAGGTTGTTAGAATATACATGTTTTTATGAAACAAATCCTAAAATTGTTTCAATCTCTAGATCATGACACCCAAGAAACGATCCCTTACCAAAGCCGGTAGATTCTTATCTTCTCGTGCATCACGAGTTGATATTCAAGATGTTTTCGCAAAGAGTTTGGATACATCTCGTAGGATTGACAACTTCAATCTCTACCGCAACCATACTCTCAAAAAAGAGCGGTGTGTGGATGTTCAATTCATGAACTTACACAAGTTCCCATTCAAATACTATAACCGAATCATTGATTGGAAGTTCTTAAGTTTTGTTACCCATTCTGACAAGTTCTTTCCAACTCTTGTCCTTATCTTTTATTCTAATGCCAAATTTATTCTTTCTTCGGACAAGAGCAAAGTGGTGGCAATTGAGTCTTTCCTTATGGGCAAATCTTTTATTATTAATGCCACTACCTTTGTCGATGTTTTTGGTCTTGAGGACGAGGGTGTTGAGGATGAAGACTCTCTTGGTTATTTCACTGGATCGGTCACCTCACTTGATGTGCACGATCACTTTCTCCATCTTATCATCTCTTGATGGATTCGTCCATCAAATGGTAAGTATTTTAGCATCCGTCAAGTTGATAGCTTTTGGATTAAGTGCTTTTGTGAGGGTATTCAACCAAACCTTGCTCAAATTGTTTTCTCGGACATCGTTTGTCATATCCAAAATCGTGTCACTCCACTTGTCCAATCCTTTCATTATGCTTGTATTCTAAGCTCTATATTCTTGCATTTGGAAATTGATTGCTCTTTTGAAAAAGTGGAATCTCTAAAAGAACTCATTGGTGAGACATCTCTTAACCGTACCCATTTCTAATATGTCTCTAATGGTGAATGGGTTCGTGGTTCTCCTCCTCCTCGTACTCCCGGTGATCCGGAACCTCTTCGCCAAGTTGCTTCACATGTTGACATGATGGCGTTTCTCACTACAAGGTTTGATTCTTTGGATGCTCAGTTTGGTACTTTGAATGCTCGTTTGGATTCCATGGATGGAAGGCTTGACACTATGTCAACTCAATTCCAATCAGGTTTCGATGCTATCAGTACGAGGTTGATGGGCTTAGAGATTCAAGGACATTCCTTGCGAGTCTCCCTTGAAGCTCTTCGTCATAGCCAACGACTCAACTCCAATGCCGATGGTGATGAAAATGAGGAAGAAGAAGAAGAAGAAGACGATGATGATGATGATAGACTTGATGGTGATGACATGGCCGATAATTGATCTTAGCTCTATCTTATGCTTTGCATTGGATTTAAGACTATTTATGTTTCTTTTTAGCATTATGTTGCATTTTCATTCATATTAGAACTTATGCACCTTTGTTATTTCTTTATGCTTTGGACTTATTTTGTTGGATTTTGAATATTTTATGCTATGGATATTTTATGTTATGAATTATATTCTATTTAGTGCTATGATTGCTTTGATTATTGCCTTATATTTCATTAATTTTAATCTAACAAAAAGGAGGAGAAATATTTTGTTTTTAAGTTAGGGAACCACCAGTTTTAAAATTTAAAGATATGCATACATTAAGGGGTAGTCTTTTTAAAAGTCTTCAATTTTTTGGAATCTAAAATCTTGATTTAAACTTCAAATTTTTTTCAATGGTTTTCTTATATCAAAAAGGGGGAAATTGTAAAACTAAAATTGATTTTGATATAACAATTAAGTATAAGGACTATTTTGTAATAAATTTTTAAGTTTAAAATTGTGACTCCAGGTATCGATGCCAGTATCGATACACCCTTTAATCCCCAACGGCTATTTTAACATTAAATGAGTCGACCGTTGGTGGCAGTTAAGACTTTGTATGATGGTTAACCTGTTCCGAAACATGGTTCGATACCCTACCTTATAGTTTCAAAAAGGTATCGAAGCATGTATCGATACCCCCTCTATTAAATGCACAACGACTCTTTCTACTTTGGTCTGTTTCAAAATAGGTTATTCGTGTTTCGATACCGCTTGTTGCAGTGTGCATTTATGATTGGAAGATGAAGTCCCAACGGCCTCATTTACATTCCCAACAACCACAATGCTTAGAAATCAATGAGAAGGTATAAAATGAGCATTTTCAACACCATTAAGGACTATTGAACCTCAAGCAACATCCAAGCAATCAAATCCAACTCTCAAGCACTTATTGCATACTTTTTGCTCCCAACTCTTGTAATTTCATTTTGATCCTTTGTAGTTGAGTTTGGGGAAAATTTAATTGTATTGGGGACATATCAATCCTATGAGAGAAATTTATTTGCCCATCTTTCTTCAATTTTATTCTTGTGAGGTTGAATCAATTCTTGAGTAGAAGAATTGATTCAAATTGTAACAGTTATCACTTGAACCGAGAAAAAGGTCGAATTCTTTAGTGAATTGGTTTCAAAATCCTTAGTGGGAGCTAAGGTAGTGGATGTAGAACTTGTTTCGAAGCTTGAACCACTATAAATCTTGTGTTCTTCAATTTTTTATTTTTACCGAAAAATCTTCAACCAAAATTTTTAATTTTCAATTCACCCCCTCTTGGCCATTCCATAGTTCTATCAACTCAACACATTTTTTAGAATCTGTGGTTTTAACGGTGTTCGGAGACAATTCTAATCTTTTCAAAAATAACTCTGATTTTATTTTAAAATAATTCCCACTTTTTAATTTCTAAACCCTAATTTTTAATTCTTTAAAATCTTAATTTTTAACCAAGTCCCCCAATTTCCCAAATTTTCAAATTTCCCCCTAATTTTAAATGCCTAAAATAAAACCTAATCTTATAATATCTAATTTTGACCCAAATTTTCGATTCTTTAAAATAATCTCAATTTCCATAAACTAACAAATAATTTCATGACCCCACCAGTTTTACTATCATTTTTACCCCATTTATCTTTTATTTAACCTTTTCTCACCATCATTTTTCATAATTATTTATAAACCTAAATCATATTCTTATTTAATTATTTTTATAAAGAGGGGTCGTTGCAATTAGCGATTTCGCTTGGACCATTTCTTTACAAAAAGCGAGTCAAGCCTTGGGATGAATATATTCACCCTAATTTGAGTTACAAGTTCATTTATGATAATTTAATATCTTTTTAGGAATACAAATTTATTTTAATGCATTTTAAAATTAGACATATAAATTCATTTGTCTAAGTGAGGGGAAATGCTAGAGTTTTTGTGAGGATATTGTTCCTCTGTATGGGTCTAGTAAGTACCTTCAGGGCTCGGCTACGCTATGTTTTCGTGAGAATATTGTTTCTTCGTATGTACATAGCGAAAAGGTATCCTCGAATTAAACTCGATTGAGATGAGCCTATAATGGGTCATAATCGAGATCCTTGCTACCCTTAATAGGGGATAACGGTGACAGTTCGAGTACCCCTTTAGCACTAAAACTGCCTGTAGAGAATCTAAATAACCTATCCTTTTAGAACCATACAGTAACCCTAAAAATTAGAATATCGTGTGATTAGGGTTATTTTTTGTGCTAAGACATGTCATGTTTATTTTTGTCATTTATTTGTAAATATTTTATTTTACACTAACCATTATCTTCTTGTAACATTTTGCACACAACATCATCTAGTGTACAATTTCATCACATCATTATTTTTTTCATTACATTGCATCATGATAGAATGTTTCACACAATAATCATGTCACGCAAGCATATAATATAAATTGTATAGTAATTATCCTCATCATCTATGCACATTTTTAATTACATGATAGTGACACCTTATATTAGTCACATCCACTTGCATCATTTTAGAATTTAACATACATGCATGTGATAATCACATCACATAAGCATTCAACCATAATCTCATATGTTCATATCAAAATTGTATCACATCATACTTGTATCAATACTTGTATATTAATATTTTATTTAGAAGCATGCATGATCCTTTATTTTTGATACTGGTGATGCCTCAACCAGTACATAATGACAAGTCTCATCCATAAGCTCGATAGCCGATATCTACAAACAATGAGAGGGATCACACATTTGGGGCACACTAGTAAGTCTTAAAAAAGTAAAAAAATAAAAAATGATCTAAGACTACATCTTCAAGGATTAAATAAAAATATGCTTTTTATGAGTCTCGTATATCAATTTCATAAGGGACATTGACTTTGAACCGAAGTTTGGTTCCACATGAACCGGTACAAAAAAATTAAAAGAAAAAGGAAGAGAAAATAGAAAAAAGAAAAATAAAAAAAATAAAAAATTAGACTCAAAGCCTAATAATAGGCCTTAATCAAAAGCACTCCAATGTTCTAAACCTGGTAATAGGTTTTTCCAAATAAGAGTGTGAAACTTTTGGGGCAATCCGTTGAAGTCCATTCTAATTGAATAACCTTTGCTTCATGAGTGATGATAATATTTTCAAAATCGTGAAAATGCTGAATAACTCGAGAATTTTTCGAGCCAAAAGAATGTGACGAATTGAATTTCCCAAAACAAAAAGATTAAAATAATCAACCAAAATAAGTCGTCTCGAAAAGAAGAAAAAAATGTATTTTACAGTCAAATATCAATTCAACTTTTTAGGTCTCTTATACATAAAATTTGTTTGAGAGCAATCCCTGATAAGCTCTTTTTAGTGTTGTTTGTGCACTTAATATTCGGGAAACTCAATCTAGATCGATACATCTAACCTGAAAAAGAAAAAAAAGAAAAAATAGTCTTTCAATAAGCATTTTATATTCACAAAATCAAAAAATATAAGGATCAACAATATGGGTGCCTTTCCGTTTTGCCTACAAGGCTCACCAGTTGACCTTCACTAAGAAAGGTAATAATTCTGAAGAAGGTGGTCAAACCTACAAGAGGTTGAGATATCATCACAATTAAAAATAAAATTAATCACAAAAGTTAGCATCAGTGCGCAAGCATCTTTGCATCCGTTATCTCATCATCGCACTTCAAATGTACATATAAGGTCTATTTTTATCACATATCATTCATGACTCATGTCATCCTTCTCATCATCATGAATTCACATCATGCATCTAGATATAAGACATCCTCATTATTGCATGCTCTACATAGTAGTATCATAGTTAAATGCATACATCACATGTCAAGTCATGTTCACATAGACCAACGTCATTGCATATTAGCATTATGTCATACCTCTCATCACCATATATCTAATTAAATGCATACACCATAATCATCTCATCATACTCAGGCTCACTGCATTGTATGCCATTCATATCAATATTATCACACTCATACATTCACATCATAAATCATATACTAAGTTATGGCTAATTATGTTGCATTAGCATCATACATTTTACATCAAGTTAGGTGCATCATGCATCAACTTCAAACTAAAAAAATAACAGGTGCTAGAAAAAGCTCTTAACTAGAAAGAATAAACCGACGAATCCTCGACCAAGAAAGAAGCCAAAATCAGCAAAAGAATTAAAACCTTAAAATAGAGGACAACCATACCAAAAAAATGACAAAACAAAGGAAGCTAAATAAAAAATACAATTTTAAATGAACAACTATTAACCATGAATTTCTCTTTCCTTTTCAGGTCTCGTCTCGTTGTCGGTGGTATAACGAATCAAACAATATTATCACTTTGATCATGTCTCTTCATCATATTTATAGCTTGATCACCAATATTATCACACTAGTCATGTCTCTTTATCAAAGTTGTAGATTAACTTCATCGCACATCAGATCATCCTTTTCGTTAGAGTTATAGATTGGTCTAACAAACCTGGTCATGACTCTTCGTTAGAGTCATGGCTTAATCATCATTAACACTCGATCATGTCTCTTCGCCAAAATCGTAGCTTGATCATCGCTGACAACTCGATCATGCCTCTTCGTCAATGTCGTAATTGTACCACCCTTACCACCTCGATCATGTCTCTTCGTCAGAATCATAGCTTGATCATCACTAACACCTTGATCATGCCTCTCCATCAGAGTCGTAGCTTGATCATCCTTAACAATACTGATCATACCTCTTCGTCAGACTCGTAGCTTGATCATCACTAATACCTAGTTCATGCCTTTTCGTCAGAGTCATAGCTTGATCGCCCCTAACAAAATCGATCATGCCTCTTCATCAGAGTCGTAGCTTAATCACCCTTAACTCTCTAGTCATGCCTCTTTGGTGGAGTCATAGCTTGACCGCCACACTCACCACCAGGCTAAGCCTCTTCATCAGAGTCGTAGCTTGACCCAACCAACATATCTCGTCTCGTCGTAGGTGACATAGCGGATCACCCATATCCAACTTTCTCTTTACTCTTATCTTTTAATTTTTGTAGTTTTAAATAAAATAAAATATGTAGATATCGTGTTCTGAAACACTTTTAACTTTTATTTGTGCAGGTTTTATCTTTCAATGAAATGAAGAGATGAATGAATCAACCGAACCTTGACTCTTCGTTGGTGGTGTAGAGGGTCAATATACGAGTTAATTTCTCAAGCAATTTGAAAGATGAGCCAGTTCGAGTTTGAAGAAATTGAGATACTAGTGGTATCATTTGACAATAAGGAGTAGAAGAATTGAGCAGATTTTGACTCGATAACAGAGATTTAACGTGTCAACAAATCTATTGCTGGTAGAGCATGTTCAAGTTAAAAAGAAAGATCATGGCATGGACTAAACGACAATTAAACCTAACAAAAATTGTCATTTTTATATATTTGTTCTATCATTGTTTCACAATAAAGAACAAACAGGGGTATTTGTAATAACCATTTTTATCCGGGATCGAATAAATCCTAAATTGAATACCTTAATCTCTTAAACTAAATCCCAAAACCAAATCCTTAAACCATAATATATATTAATATTCAAAATATAAATATAATAAATAAACAATTTCCAATTAAAAAATCCAAAAAGAGAAAGTCCAAAAAATAGTCCATTTATTAAATTGAAATCAGTCCACACAAATTCACACCAATACCAATATGCCTTAGCACAACCGGTAACCCACAACCCAAATTACAATATCCCATTTACAACCATAACCCAATATAAAATAAACCAACAAGCCTCATCTAATCTGACTTAACCCAAATTAATCCCGAGTCCAACAATTGAACCGTTACACCCTTTGAACTGGATAACCTAATTGACCCATGACCCAGATTATCAAACCCGAATCTTCATTATTTCCAGTTGCCTCTTCAATTTCTTGAATTTTCCAGAATAACGACCATTCATCTTCAAGCCTTTCAGCTTTACCGGACAGGTCAGCGCCACGTTGAGCCACGTCGCCCTCCACGCCAACACCATGTTTATGCCACGACAACAACTGCAACAACAGTCTCAGCATCCTGCCAAGATAGGAGCTGGTCCCCTCCATATTTTCATAGAATGAATAGGAACATCAAAATTTTCAAAGTATTTTCTTTTCTTTCGAATAAAAATTAAAAATAATTTAGATATTTACCTTTGAGTCGGTGATCGTTGTCTCGTCGCTGGTCATCTTCTCTTTTTCTATTTTGTACACGAAACTTAGATTTCAAATGTTTTCTAAGAAATATGTCCTGAGCAAGAAAATAAAAAAAAAATTAAGTTTCTTTAATAATCTGTTTTTTTAACAAAAATAAAAAAAATAAGATTTCAGATTTTAAGTTATGTTAGAGTTTGGTTTTAAAAAGTGTTTCATTTTATTTTTCAAAATCAAAATAAAAGTTAGAAAAGTTTACCAGTAATAAGAGGAGAAGCCATCGTACGATTGTTTTCGACCGTTGAATATAGCCTTCATTGAAGAATGATGGCAAAATTATATTAAAAACCGTTTTTTATTATTTAAATCCAAATATATACCCCTCCCAACTTCAATGACAAATCTATACCCCTGTCAGGCCACGTAGGAAGAAGTCGCTACCTGCAAAACGCGATTTTAGAAGTCGCTCTGGGCAGGAAGCGACTTCTGGTTGAGTTGGCCTCCCTTGCCACATAAGCCTTTAATTTTAATGTGGATAAGAAGTCGCTCTGTGCACAGAGCGACTTCCCTAGGTTTGTGAAGCGTCAAGTCCTAATTAATTGAAATCGCTTTGTGAACAGAGCGATTTCAATTGAAATTGAATCGTCTTAAAGAAATCGTTCTATGCACAAAGCGATTTCTTTGAAAATTGAATCGTTTTTACTAAGAAATCGCTTTGTGCACAAAGCGATTTCTTTTTAATTTACATAGAAATCGCTCTATGCACAGAGCGATTTCCTTTATGATATCGCTTCCCGAGGGTAGCGATCTCCCTATAAATTGTCGGGCCCTCTCCTTCCATTTTCACCCCGAAGTCGCGTTCTATTCCAAATTTCTTCTTCTTTCTTACTTGGAAAATATTTTTGAGTTATTTTATCTCGTGGTTATTATCGATAGCATGGCGGGTCTCACAAGATTGGATGGTAATCATTGTTTCAATTTCTAGCGTGATAATGAGGTATTTTTAATTTTTTAATATTATTATTTTTTAATATATATTTTTAAATTTTTGATATTATTATTTGTAAAATATTTTATTTAATTTTTTTGTATATTTTTTTGAAGGGTTATGAAAGAGTTTTAAGTTGCTACCATCATCGAGATATGAATGCTCCGGATCCGGCTCTCGTTCCCTATTTAACCCAGGCGGGGTTCGGATATGTGAGCCTTATTATCGCAGGGACGAAAGTGGATCCCTACTTGATTAGTGCTCTTCTTGAAAGGTGGAGACCGGAGACCCACACCTTTCATCTTCCGTATGGTGAGGCCACTATAACCTTACAAGACGTGCAATTTTAACTTGGTTTACGTATTGATGGCCCCGTTGTAACGGGTATTGCGGAAGATAATTGGGCTCGTCTTTGTAATGACTATCTTAGACTTGTTCCCGAGAATATGTCCGGCGGGAAAGTAACGTTGAAGTGGTTGGTCGACAATTTTTCAGCTCTACCCGTCGATGCGGACGAAGCTACAAAGAAGGTAACATTATTTTTTTATTTAATTATTTAATTATTTTTTTTCAATTTTTATTTATTTTTAGAATTTTTAGAATTTAGTATTATTTATATTAATTTTATCATATTTATAGTGTTATGCTCGCGCATATATTTTGCGCATAATTAGCGGAATTTTGATGCCGGACAAAATCCGCAACAAAGTACATTTGGTGTGGTTACACTATCTACGAGATTTTTTGGACTCTGGAAAACTCAGTTGGGGATCGGTTGTTCTTGCCTTTTTATATCGAGAACTTTGTACCAATGTTGATCCTCGGAAGCAAGTCATGGGAGCTTGCTTGATATTGCTTCAGTCTTGGGCATGGTTTCGTATGCCTTTTCTTCGTCCTTCCTTGATTACGCGACGTGCCTATGAGTTTCCAATAGCTCGGAGGTACTGTTTTATTTTATTTAATTTTTTATAATTTTTTTAAAATTATTATTTATAATTTATTACTTATAAATTTGTTTTATTAATGTTAGGTGGTGTTCTCCATTATCGCATCATAGATTGCCGGAGAATCAAGCAGATTTCCGATTACGGATAGATCGGGAGGAGGAGGTATTTATTTTTTTTATAATTTATTAGTTACATTTTTTTATAAATAAAAAAAGTTTTAATTTATTTTAATACCGGGTATTTTTTTTTTCAGTTCATTTGGCAGCCGTACAGCGAGCCAGCCATTATGTCTTGTATCCCAAATGACATATTGGCTCGCTCCAACATATGGTTTTCGATGGTGCCGCTGATTAATTACGCAACTGTCGAGTGGCATCCGGGTGATCGAGTTCTACGGTAGTTTGGGTTCAAGCAAGGCATTCCCGACTCACCTCCTGTATTAGATAGCTTGCATGCTCTCACACGATAAGGGAAAACCGACGTGGATTGGTCGGACAGACATAGAGAGTATATTTAAATGTGGGCTGAAAGATTGCAGCGGGTCCCGTTGTGCGAGCCAATTGTGGACGAGAGTTTGGGATACGGGTATTGGCGTTGGTACATGGATAATGGTAAAACCCACATCTTGACCGACCAGGAGCGAGCACGCGAGATAGCCGTTGGTCCACAGAGACGTCCACTGATGCAGCGAGCGGGGCGTGGTAGAGGACAAAATGTTCCAGAGGAGCCAGCAGAGGAGCCACCTGCTACACCAGTGCCCCAGCCTCAGCCCGAGTCGTCTTGGTCTCCTCAGTTTCCACCACCCTCAGAGGTTTTTTTTACTGACGTCTTGCCTTCGTTTATGTCTGCGGCGGGTGTAACCACTGTTCCGATGCCATTGAGTTCTTACTATCCACCACCGCATGCATATGTTCCGGAGTTCGCTCCTATGCCTCAGTATCCATATTTTGGATCTAGCTTAGGTATGGTCGACCAGACTCCTCCTCAGAGCCTCTTTTACACCGGCCCATCTGCTAGTGGTTCTCACTCCGGTAATGTGGAAGGAGATGATGATGACGAGGAAGAAGAAGAACAAGAACGATTGCAGCGCAGAAATCCGCGTCGGGATCGTCGTCCACCACGGTGCGGCACAGACGGGCATAGACGTCATTAGTTTATTTTATGTAACTTTTTCATTACTTGGTTTCTTAATGTAGACGTTTGGTAAATTAAATTTCTTAAATATTTAATCTTAAGTCTTAAAAAATGGACATATTAAAGAATGAACAAAGATTTGTCATAATTAGATATTACACATATTATGTACAATATAAACCGTATCAGTCTATCGAAGGACCCGCTCGATGTGGGCATGTTCTTCGGGTGTGTCCTGGATTTTGCAAATGGTGCATAACTTAGGTTGCCCAGTACTTTCTCTATGACCGACCAAATCTTCATCGCAGAATATTCTGGTTGATATTGGACGACCTTTTTTCTCGCGTCTGAATGCAAAATTCGGTCGTATTTTCGGTTCATCGTCAGTCGCATCTTCATCCTATTCATTTCCAATAGAAGGGAACTCGCGCTCGTAAACCTTAAATACGGTTGTTAGCAAGTAAACTGGGTCAACAACCGTCATGTAATTTAACCGGACAGAAGAACAAGCAGCAATGGCATGTGGGCAGGGGTATTTAAATGTTTAGAAGAACCCACAATCGCATGTTCTTTTCCTCAGATCCACGACGTAAGCATTATGTTGTATACCTTCTAAAGGTCTTGAGTACTCGGAGACACGGAATAAATGTCCTTCCCGTGAAAAACATGTCACATTCATGGAATTCGACTGTTGTACAAATGCTTGTAATTTATTTCAAAGATCTGGGTGAACTGTATGACCACCTTCCATATACTCTTGAGCTTGTTTACCCAATGTGGCAAAGAGAGATCCCAACCGATAATATGTTGCTTTCACAACAGAAGTGATCGGTAAGTGTCTCACTCCTTTTAAAGATGAGTTGATTGCCTCGGCAAGGTTGGTGGTCATATGACCATATCTTTTGCCTCCATCAAATGAACGAAGCCACTTCTCTCGGGGTATATTAAGAAGGTAGTTATATCCATATTCATTGTGATTGTGTAAGTCTTCCAATAGTTGTTCGACTTCTCTCACCAAGTATGTGTTTCCTGTGCATTAAAAAACGCGGGCTTAAGAATTCTGAAAAAAAATACGAGTAAGAAAAAGAAGTCGATACTAACCCATTCGAAGCACCATTATACGTTCATCGGGGCTTTTGAACCTCGCAAGGTAATTGGCTGCAATGTGTCATAGACAATACCGATGATAAATTTGTGGCGGTTGCCAAGATCATCCCATCTTCTGCATTGCGTATTTGATCGCTTTTCCTTGGTCGGAAATTACACATATTCCATCATCCCTCTCCCGCAATACAGGTGATAGAACATACCTTCGCAAGTTCTTTAGGAAGAACTCCCAAGAAGGGAGATCCTCTTTTTAAACGATTGCGAAGGCAACTGGAACAATCTTTCGATTCCCATCTTGCGTAACTGCCAACAATAAAATTTGCGTGTACCTGCCGTACAACCAAGTACCGTCAATTTGAACCATCGATTTGCAATGACGGAATGCATTGACACATTGTGGAAAGGTCCAAAATAACCATTCAAATTGGCAAATACCGGGTATGATACGGTCATTTTCATACGCCGATACTGTTTCGAGCTTCACCACCGTACCAGGAATATGCTTTTTTATCAACGAAAGCCACGGTCGCAATTCATTGTATGATTCCTCCCACTGACCGTACAACTTCTGAACGGCACATTGTTTTGCATACCATGCTCTTTTATACGGAACATGGTAACCGTATTGAGACGTGACTGAAGCCATACAAGTATGCACGGTTACCCGTAGATTCGATTTCACCAGAGGCATAATGACATCACACAGCACGTGCACATCCAAGTTTCGATGATCCTGATTAAGGCGACCCACGGTGCATGTGTGAGGGCCATCAAACTTGGTAATCTGCCAAAGGTTGTTTAATTTTTTCAGACGAGAAACACGAACCCTCCATTTACATCCTTGCTTCTTGTGTATACATTCAACAATGTACTTATCAGATGCATTCTTGTAAACACCGGATACAATAGAGTTACGGATATTATAATGCTTGATTGCTGCAATCGTCAGATCCTTGGTCTCGAAAACCTTCCCTTTATATATTTCAAGAGAACCACCTTGGTTGTATTCGTCAATCTGGTGGAATTGCAGAAATTCCGGAGCATTGAAGGCTTCCATATCAATGGATTCAAAGTGGGACGGTGGCTCGTAAAACGATATTGGAATTGAAGTGTTAGGGGCATCCATTTCGTCTTCCTCCTCGGGCTCATCGACATCTTCAGGAGGGCCATAAAAAGGTCCTAGCTCATCACCATCAGGTTCGGTTCTTCGTCAGAGCGATCACCCACAAATTCGAACAATTGAAAGTCTAGCGTAGGTCCAACAACTACAGATGAGTGTTGGGTTGGTGGGAAGTTCAAATCGAATTCAGACCGAGAGAACGAAGACAGTTGGGTGGGTGGTAGATTAAGGTCGAAATCAAAAGAAGCAACACAAGAATGTCTTGCCGCCAAAGACAATGGAACATCAATATTGTTCTGTGAACATTGGGTCGACAACATGTTGAAGTCGTCTCGAATATTGGCCGTAGGGCTATAAACGTTAGGATCAAAATCAAAATTTGCAAGACGCCAATCTAGGATGGCAGGAACATCATCATCATTATCAGAAAAAATCGCAAACAACTCCAACGGACCTCCTAAGGAATATTGCAGGTGCGAATCAAGCATCATTTCAACGTCTCCGTTGTCGGCCACATGAAAATTTGTATAATACAATGGCTCCAATGATGTCGGTAATCTATATTTTAATGACTCTAATTTTTGACCTTGAGCATGCGGAACATGATCCGATACTCTTTTCATCAATGATCTATAGCTTAATCTCCGCGGGAGCTTAAGTGTAACTGTATTCAAAGACTGAAACACCACACCCAGAGATGCATCACCAACCATTTGGCCGTCGTAATAAACCAAAGCAGTGATTCTTCTTGACATTTTGAATTTTAAATTCAAATGAAAGCGGATTCAATAGAAAACTTTTAGGATTTGGAAATGAGAATTATGGTTGGAAATTTGGGGGTTCGAATTGGAAATATTTAACCGCGTGGAAATCGCTTCCTGCAGAAAGCGATTTCTGAACAGAAAATCGCTTCCTGCAGGTAGCGATTTCAATGATTTCCAGCTATATAAGACTCTTTTCCCTGCTTTCAGACTGAAAACGCTCAGTCAATAATTCATCAAGTTTCAGAAAAGCATTATCGTGGGAAATCTGTGAATGGCTAGGTTTTCTTGCGTTATTTTCTTCTCTGGTACATATTGTTATACTTCGTTTAGTAGCAAGATAAAATACGATGAGTTCTATGACTTAATAGAGACGGAGGTTGAGAAGGAGACAACAAGAACAAGAGATATCTTATACATGCAAGCAAAAATACCAATTGATGAACCAGGTCCTGAAGCACATTACCTATTGAAATTGTCAAGTTCAAAAGACCTTCGGAAGATGTTTCGAGCTTACACAAATATTCCATGTCTATATATTGAGATTTACGTCAAATTTAAGGATGAAGGTAGTTCAGTTACAGACGAAGTTAGTTCATCAAGCAACATCGATGAAGAAACAATTTTACAACGTATCAACAACAGACGACAGCAAAAGGAACAACAGATTGAAGAACTGAATTTAACATCTGACGTGTCTACAGATTACGAAAACACGGAAACAGACGATTCTTCAACCACTTAGATATTTTTTATGTAGCTTTTAATATTTTGGAAAAATAATAATAAAATATACCTTTTAATACATTTTTTGGAATAACTATACATTTTTTTGAATAACGATACGTTCAATTAATAAAATATAAGTTATATTATTAATCTTAATTATTAAGATAACAATATTAAATATATATTATAAAAATAAACATAATTGAAAAATAATTGAAATCGCTCTGTGTAAAAAGCGATGTCTTAAAACATTATTGAAATCGCTCTGTGCACAGAGCGATTTCTTGAAACTAAGGGTTTGATGCTTCACAAACCTAGGGAAGTCACTCTGTGCACAGAGAGACTTCTTATCCACATTAAAATTAAAGGCTTATGTGGCAAGGGAGGCCAACTCAGCCAGAAGTCGCTTCCTGCCCATAGCGACTTCTAAAAACGTTTTTTGCAGGAAGCGACTTCTTCCTACGTGGCCCGACAGGAGTATAGATCTGTCATTGAAGTTGGGAGGGGTATATATTTGGATTTAAATAATAAAAAAAGGTTTTTAATATAATTTTGCCAAGAATGACTGTCGATGATCGACCATAAAAATAGTTTGCAAAGATTTTTTTCCGCACCATGTTTTTTCTTTCTTTGTTACTTTAAGCAAAAATAAAAAGATAGAAACAGAGAGTTTCAACTTTTATTCTTTTACTTATTTTTTTAATTATTTAAAAAATCTTGCCTTTAGTTGTTTACCCATGCCCATGAGAGTCTGTATTTTGGTTTTCAGTTGCTGACCATTTAATGTTTTTTATTTGTTTGTTATTTAATTAAATTTAAAATTATTTTTTTCTCCTATCCGTTTAGTTTCCTTGCATTATATAATAGCTTAGAAATTTACTATATTATATTCTTTTTATTATATTTTTATATATTATTTTTATCTTGCTTATATATTATATATACATTACTTTATAATCTTATAATATTATATGTGCACATATATTTCAAATTATCATTTAAGTATTTTTGTATTTATATAATATGTATATTTTGTTTTTTTCCCTTTATACATATCATATTGCTTTATTTGTCTACACATCACACGTGCACTTATGTTAATTATTATGTGAACTTTTTATTTTAATACATACATATACATCACTGCACAGTACATATTATATAGTTTTTTTCATATCGTCAATATATAATTTTTTTGATTAATAGATAAAAAATTATCATATAACTCGTTAAAAAACCTCTCTAAACTTAAAATGAAAAAAAAAGAGTGCATATGATAACTTAAACAAAGTAACAAAATGTTTTCCAACGTGAACTACTCAAGACAAATAAACAAAATCAACAAAAGAACCATGCCCACAATATAATGATCTATACACGTAAAACTTTAAAAACAACAACAAGGGATTCATATATAATATATAGTAGGTAGTATTTAGTGTACATTTATTATTTACTATTTATTGGCTCATTATTTATTTTATTTATTCTTTTTTTGTATCGGCTTTACCGTGACCCCAACGGGGAATGATTCGTATTATTCTTAGCTTGTTTCGTATCTAACATCTAATATTTACTTTTTCGTATTTTAATTTATGCAATTTAATTTTCTGCATTTAATTTCTCGTAATTAAATTTCTCGCATATATATTTGTTGTAATTTAATTTGAACACTTTTAATTTTTGCATTATTTTATTTGTTTGTATATTTGATTCATTTATTATTCCTTAAACTTGTGACACATTAATTTAATTCATAACACCTAATTTAATTTATTTAATAAAAAATTCGTATCTTAATATTCGGTCGTAAGTGAGGTCGGTACCAGGCGTAATGGTGGTGGTTCGGACGTTTACCTTCGAATATTTAGGTCTTTAAAATTTATTCGTATTCTTAAACGGATAATAAATTAATAAAAATTCGAATTTTCAAATTTCTAATTCGGATAATCATATTCGATTATTACCAATTTTTGGGTGGTGTGAGATATTAATTATATCCCATCCGTAATAGATTCTCAAATCTTTTTTTTAGAATCTCTAGTTTTAACAGTTTTCGACCTACTAAGGTGGTCGGTGACGACTCTAGTCTTTTCAAAAATAATTCAGATTTTATTTTAAAATAGTTCTCAATTTTTTTTATTTCTAAATCCTATTTTTTAATTCTTTAAAATCCTAATTTTTAACAAGTCCCCAGTTATCAAATTTTCAAAAATTTCCCCAATTTTAAATGCCTAACCCCCTAAATTTTTAAATATCTAATTCTGACCTAGACTCCCGATTCTTTAAAACACTCTCAATTTTCATAAAATAACAAATAATTTCATAACGACCTAACCACTTTTACTACCATTTTTACCCCCATCCATTTTTTATATAACCTTTTCTCACCATCATTTTTTCATAATTATTTCTAAACCTAAACCATATTCTTATTTATTTTTTTTATAAAGAGAGGGGTCAGTACAATATCACATTCGATGCACCATCTAAAACTTAAAAAATGATAAATAACATAGTGTTAGTAATAATAATTGATTAGGTAAATAACTAGAAACACTAATAGTATTATTAATTTTACTAAGTTATGAGATAGTAGTGTTCAATTATTTGAATGTTATCATAATACACTTGATAAATTAATAATTTAATACACTTAGTGAGTTTTACTTATTAGAACGAATGACAGATGAAGTAACGTCACTGATGGAGAGTCTTAATTTTACTGAGTATAAACTACTAGACTTGGGAGAACACAATGGATATCGACGAGGGGTCTGTTGGCTCAGGAAAGTGGGTTTTGGGAAAGTTATTTTCACCAAAGATAATGGACGGAGATAAACCGATTAGAGTTTTTTTACTGTTTAAAAGGATACACCACTGAAGGAAGCAACCATAATATATCTGAATCACTTTCTGTTTAAGTTCAAGAAGAGAAAATTCTTGGAGTCTGTTCTTAATCGTTGTCCTTGGTCTTTCGATGATGATTTTCTTAAACTCAAATTGTTCGACAGAATGCTCAGTCTAATCGAATATGATTTTGCACTGGTTCCAATATGACTACGAATATAAAATACTCCACTGGGATGTTTGACTGTTGATTTTGGGAAAAAGCATTGGTGACTCTTTTAGCTCTACTTTAACAGTGAATTTGAGAAGAAATGATGAAAATTGGGGTAATTATCTTAGAGTACGTGTGGAAATTGACAGTCAGAAAGCTCTAAAGAGATGTATTTCTGTTGGAAAAATAAGAGATGGAATGAAAAAATTTTATTTGGTATAATATGAACGATTGTCAAATTTCTGCTTCTAGTGTAGAATAATTGGTCATACAGTAAATGATTATACCTTGTTACCAGATGGTGAAAGAGGGCCTTTTCAGTATGGGGACCGGATGTGAGTTGTAATTGACAGAAAAATGCATAATAAAATGAATAGAAATGTAGGTATTGTGTACTTTCGAAAGGATAGTGCTTCAAGTTATGCTGAAAGGAATTTTTGCGAAAATAAATCAGAGATCTGAAAATGAAACTAAGAAAGTGGATGAGAGTGAGAACACCTTCATGCCACCGATTGACAAAGGGAAGGTCGTAATTGTCTCAAGCTCCTAGAATAGAAGTCAGTAAAAGTTTTTCCAAGAGAAGCATGATGCTAGTGATTTGCTTAATACAAAGAAGATAAGAAAAAAAAATCTAGAATGGCTTCTAAAGAAATTGATTTTGGGAAAGAGGTGTTTCCAATCTGTCTACAATGGTGGAGGCTGCTTGGCAGCCCCGTTGGGAGCCATAGAAATATTATGTTAGATCTGTTAAGGGCTGGCCAACTCTGTGACAGTTCGATAATGGAAAAATCATATGGTTTGTAAGGATGTATCTTTAGTGTTTGCTAGTGAAACGCCTTTGTATAAAAATAAAGTGGATCAGGTTAGACGTACTTTAAGAATGGATGAATACTTGAAAGTAGAAAGAAGTGAGAATTGTGTTGGTTTACTACTGTTATGGAGGAAGGATCTGAAAGTTAATCTATTGCTTTTTTCTAAGTCACATATTGATGTTAAAGTTAAATAAGGAGTGAAGGTTTTCAAATTTATAGGCCTCTATGAAAATTCTAAGAGAACTCGAAAGGATGAGGATTGTTTGTTGTTAGAAAGCTTAAAGGATAAGTCATATCTCTTCCTAGTTATTGGGAGGTGATTTTAATGATATCCTTGCGTAAAATAAAAAAAATAGGTGATAGAAGAAAATCTATAGTAAAAATGGATAGATTCAGGGAGGCTCTAAACAGGAGTAGTTTCTGGGATATATTAAAGGATGGTTTACATGAAATAATGGTGAGAATACTCAAACTCATATAAGAGAGAGATTGTATCGTTACGTTGCTTCTATCTCTTGGCTTCAATAGTTCTCACATTGAGAGGTTGTATCTGAATTTGCTATAAAATCAAATCACTATCATGTTTTAATGAATACAGAAGGTCAACAAAGACTCTTTGGTAGAAGGAGGGATTACTTTAAATTCGATGATTGTTGGGTAAAAGAAGATGACTGTATGGAAATTATTACAAGTTCTTGGGAAAATAGTAAAGAAGGAATTTTGGAGAAAATTAAATCTGTGGGCTCTCATCTTGATGAATGGAAAAAACAACAGAAGATCTCTGAGAACAATGGAAAGAAAGAGCTAGAGAAAAAAAATTGAGTTTTTTATGAGCCAGTCAATAAGTGAAGCACATTTGAAAGTCTTAAAGGATTCCAAAGGAGATCAAATACAAATTTTAGATAAGAATGAACATATTGAAAACAAAGATCAAGAGTACATTGGCTCAAAGAAGGGGATAGGAATACAATTTCTTTTCATGCACGAGCTAATATTAGGAGAAAGAATTTTATAAAAGGCATTATAAATGAGAATGAGATTTGACAGGAAGATCAGGGAAGGTTTTTGGAGTCGCGGAAGATTTCTTCTTCAATTTCTATCAATCAAATGGAAGTGACATTTCTAATCAGATCTTGAATTTTATCAAGACTTGTGTAACACCTGATATGAAATCAAAGTTGTGTGCGAGATGAATGGTGGAGGAAATTAAATTGCTTTTCTTCAAATTCTCCCTAACAAAGTTCTAGGAATTGATGGTATGATTGCTTATTTTTTAGAGCTTTTTGGTCTATTATTGGTAATGATTTTATCAAATTTTATTTAGACTTGTTAGATGATCGAGTAGATATGTCTCTAGTTAATCAAATTGTTATTTTTTAATTCATAAAGTAGAGAATCCTACCCTCCTCAAAGAGTTTAGGCATATTAGTTTATGTAATGTGATTTATAATATTTTTTTCCAAAGTGTTGATAAATAAATTAAAACAAGTTATGTTTGTGTGTATTACTGAAAATCAGAGTGTTTTTATACCTGATAGATTGATTTCTGATAACATTATTGTTGCATATGAATTATTTCATTTTCTTAAAGGAAGCAAACATAGTCCTAATAAAGGGGTGACTATTAAATTAGACAAGGAGAAAGTATATGATAGAGTTGAATGAAAGTTTATTATAGCTATAATGATAAAAATGAGATTTGTTTGCAATTGGATTACTCTAGTTATGAAATATGTGACTTCAGTATCTTATTATTTTTGAATTAATGGTATCATATCAAATTCATTTAGGCCTGAAAGAGGTTTAAGACAAGAGGACCTTTCGTCACCTTATCTTGTTTGTTTTGCACACAAGCTTTATCTACTCAATTGTTAGAAAATCAAGTTAAAAGGGAGAATTAGAGGGGTGGAAGCTTGTAGGTTTGGTCCAGCTGTTAATCATTTATTGTATATTGAAGATTGTCTCATTTTTATTAAATATTCTGTAAAAGAGGCTCGGTGCTTGAAAGATTCTCTTGCTGAATATGAGTGATGAGTGTCCAAAAGTATTATTTTTATTGCCATTTTTACTCTTATTATTGTTAGAATTAAGCATAACATTAGTTGCATTATTAATCGTCCATACATATTGATATAATTTCTTTAATTGTTGCATTTAATTTATATTTCAGTTAATGGCGTGGAAAAGAATATTGTGATTGTGTGTTTCCTTATTTGTAGGATTTGAATCTTTTGATGACAATTTAGAAGGAATCACAAGGAGATAAAGTTGATTTTAAAAGACATGGAAAGATTCTAGAAGATTAGATTTGATATGGAAAATAAAGATTTGAATTAATTTGAGACCTCTAAAGAGATAATTATTTATTTATCAAATTAATTATCATCAAATAATTTGACCAAGCAAGATCCTATAAAAAGGGAAGATATCTTCCAGAGTAAGGGGAACCAATCGTGAGAGAGAGTGACACAAAGGGGCTGCCAATTACTTTCTTCTTTTTCTTGTTTTATTTGACTGATGAGAAGATATTTTTATGGATGTTTTACCCAACCATGAACTAACTTAAAGATGGCTTGGGTTATTTTGTTTTAATGTTTGATTATAATTGAATTCTATCTAATCTTTTGAGTGTTCTTAATTGAGGTTTTCTATTCTAGGTAATTATTTAGTTTACGAGAGAATTAAGAAAGGACCTTGATAAACAATCCATTTATCTAGATTCGGGAAAATTAGATTCACGAAATAAATAAGCATGATTTGATCCAAGTATGTGAGAACTAATCCAGCTTAGGGATAAGTGCAAAATTTCAACGGCTAATAGAAACACAAGATAGTTGTTGTAGACGATTGATTAACGCAGGGATGTATCTTCAAGGGTTGTACAATTAACAGATTCTCAGGTTAGGGATAACGGGGACCACTAAAGAACGCTTTGCCGAACCTTGAGGATAGTCGCTCAAATTGCCTGAGCAATTCCCTCATTGCAATTGCCAAGGCATTCGAAGAACTAACTAGGCAATCTGACGAGCCCAATTATCGGAATGAGTTGAGCAGTGTGAGCACCCACTTTCAAGGAAGAATTTATTTGTCCATCATTCCATAATTCAAGATAACTCAGCCTAATCTTTCTTATTGATTACTCCAATTTATTTTACTTGTTTATTTTATTAATTTCAATTAAATATTAATTCTATAAGCATTTGTGTCTTTATTTTTAGTACAAGAAATTAGATTCCGGAAGAAGCATCAATCCCTATGGGGATGATAACTTTTTATACTATAACTTGAAACGTGTACACTTTCACGTAATTACGAAGCACTTAAAACACACAACAAGTTTTTAGCATCGCTGCCGGAGATTTGTAATAGTGACTTCTTTTAGTTTCTTACAATTTTTATTATTGTTACTGTAATCACTCATTTTTAATCGGATTTTAGTATTTGTAGTATTATTGTAGTAATCATATTATTAATAGAAAGAGAAAAAAAAAGAGAGAAAAAATAAAAAAGAAAGAAGAAGAAGAAGAAGAAGGAAATGAAAGAAAAAGTTGATGTGGGGTTAGAATCCCATATTAATGAGAAACCCCACTTTTCCCTCTCTCATTGCCTATAAAAGGAGGGGATGGAGAGCCTTTTGAAGGAGAACCAATTGGGTGAGGGTAGTACCCTATGATCCTAATTTGTTAGCTTAGCTCTCCCCAAATTTTGGGTGGTTCGATCAGGTCATATTTTTAAGATTTGATTTAGTTAAAAATTTTGGAGGGGTCGTGGTAGATTGTAGAACTAATGTTTTGATATAATAATTGAAAAATAGTTTTGGACTAATTTGAAAAGATTTTAAAAATGGTTCTTATGTCCAAACTACTTGAAAATATATTTAAGATGTTTTTGAGAAAGTTTAAAAGTGTTTTAAATGAGTTAAAGAAACCAAATGAGTGATTTTTATCCAAGTGTTTCGATACACCTTCAAGGTGTTTCGATACCTGTTCTTCGTGACATGTTTTCAAAGGCAAAAATCACAGTGGTATCGAACCATGGTTCGATACCCTTTCACCACTGTGATGTTTGGTTTCTATACCGGTATCTATACCAGTTTCTATACCGGTATCCATACCACTTGTTTCTATACTGGTATCTGTACTAGTTTCTATACCGGTATCTATACCATCTATTTCTATACCGGTATCTATACCTATTTCAATACCGGTATCTATACCTGTTTCGATACCGGTTTCTAAACACCCCCAACGGTCAAAAAGATTTTATGAAAACCCTCAAAGGCTAGGAGCAGTATCAATACTGGTATCGATACCTGTTCATAAATGCAGGTCAACGGCTATTTCCCAAAGCAGCTGTTTCGAACCATGGTCCGATACCGCCTGCACCAGAAGAGGAAATAAGCCTTGTAATCAGCTCCAAACGGCTCCAAACCAATCCCAACGGTCATCAACGTCTAGAAGCTCATTTAGGATGATAAAAGGAAGCCTCAAGTATCAAGAGAAGACTAATGCTTCAATTGTAACAACATTATGATCAAGAAATTGTCTTAGAGCATAATTCTCATCTTTTGGGTAGACAACACTTGTGATCTCAATGTTAATGTATGCTCAAGTGTAATTAGGAATTGGGTGAGTGCTTAGATTGCAAACATTAGCCTTATTAGAAGGATTAAACAAGTTTGCTAAGTTTTCTCTTTGTTAAGTGAATTCTCAAAGTTCGGGTTGTGAACTTTAGATGCTAGATTCGGGTTTGAGTCTAGGATTGTAAGGTTATCCCTTTGGTCTCAAAAGGTTGAAATTCTTAGTGAATTTGGAAAATCCTTAGTGGGAAGCTAAGATAGTGGATGTAGGCGAGGCCGAACCACTATAAATCCTTGTGTCATTGTCTATATTTTTGCTTCCACACATATTCACCCAAATTGGTCAATTCTCCATCACTTGGCAAGTAAATTTAGTTGTGCATCTAGCCACTCCAAGCCTAACAATTGGTATCAGAGCGAGGCTCAATCGAGGAGGATTAACATCCTATTGAGAAGATCCGGAGAGCTCGACCAATTTACGATCAACCAACATTCCATGGCTCAATCCATTGACAAGCCACCTTTCTTTGATGGGTCCAACTACTCCCAATGGAAGATAAGGATAAACTATTTCATCAATTCTAGAGACTACAAGCTATGGGATATAGTTGAAGATAGACCATTTGTGCCAAAAGGAATAAAGGCAGAATGGAGCGTAGAAGATCGCAAGAAGATGGTGCTTAATCACAAAGCCTTGCACATTCTTGTTTGTGCATTCCATCCAAGCATCTATGAGAAGATATCTTCTTGTGATAGTGCCAAGGAAGTTTGGGACAAGCTAGAAGTTACATACGAAGGAACAAACGAAGTAAAGGAAACCAAGATTGAACTCCTCAACCAAGAGTATGAGAACTTCAAGATGAATCCGAAAGAGGACATAGCAAAGATGTTCGATCGATTCTCCACCATCACCAATGGACTTAGAGGATATGGAGAGATCATTCCGGAAGAGAAGCTTGTTCGTAAGCTCATTTATTCCCTTCCCGAGTCATGGGACTCAAAAAGGACCGCCATCATCGAAGCCAAAAATCTAAAGACACTCAAGCTTGATGAACTCATGGGGTCACTCCTCACACATCAAATTATGATCAAAGGAAGACAAGAGGAGAAGAAGAAGGAAGAGATTAGAGCGATGGGGAAGAAAAAGGTCCAAGAGCTTGGTGTAAATGTCAAAATCGTTGCTCTAAAATCCTCCAAGTGCATCCACTTTGAAGATTCAAGTGAGGAGGATAGTGAAGAAGATGAAGAGCTTGCCCAACTCTTCATTGACTTCGATCGATTCGTGAGGAACAATAGTAGAAAATCCTCAAAGCACGAATCCAAGAAGAAGATGAAGGACTCCCACAAGTCAATCAAAAGGGGATCATCTTCCAAGAAGCAAGCATATGTGGCTACATGGAGTGACGATGACTCCACCGAAAATGAAGAAGCCAACCTATGCTTGATGGCCCTCAATGAGGGGGAGGTAACTTCTAACTCATCTATTTCTAATTCATATACTTTTGATGAGTTGCAAGAAGCCTATGATAAATTGGCTTTTGAATTTAAAGCTTCATTTTCTAAAAACAAAAAGATGATTCCAAAGCTTAAATTAGAAAATGATTTGCTTTCAAAAACCAATTTCGAAATTGAAGCAAAATTAAAAGATTTTAAGCTTAAAGTTTTCGATTTACAAAATTTTCTTCAAAAGATGGAAAAAGATCATCAAATGGCTCTAGATGATCTTAAGAAAGAAAAAGATTTGATTTCCAAAGAGCTTGAAAAGAAAAATAATTTGGGAAAATCAAATTTTTACAGGAGACAATCTAGTGCCCCTAGATTTATTGATGAAAAATGTTTTAGAAGTGTTTGGGTTCCAAAAGGACTAATCACTTCAACCAAAAAGGATGAAATTGAAAGATGGATTCCTAAGGGGACTAAAATTTGTGCTACTAACGTTAAAGGATCCAAAGCAATTTGGATACCAAAAATTACTTGATTGTCTTGTTTAGGTGTGATGGAGATATGAGCAACAAAGTGCAAGATTAAGGGGGAGCTCCATACACACAAGAAGGACACTTGAAGAAGGAAGGCTTCACATCCTACCTTCGGTTCAAGTGTGGTAAAATTTCTAGTTGAATTTGTGTTTATTTGCTTATTTTTTTGTCTTATTTCAACTAGTTTATCATATATGTTGGACTAACACTTTATGATGCCTTGAGTAAGGGGGAGTTTTTGTTTTCATAACTAATGTTTTGATATTTAATTTTTCCAACAATTGATATCTTTTAAATTCTCCTATGTTATGAGCTTTAAAGTTTTTCAAATTTGGTTTGAACCATTTTTGATATAACAAAAAGGGGGAGAATGTTATGAAAAATTGCTTTTCAAAGACTTTCAAAGGGATAAGAGGAACCTTAAATGATTTGAGTCTTTAACTCTCTTATTCAAAGTTTATTTGACAAAGGGGGAGCAATCTCAAAAACAATTTTTCAAGTTAGTTTTATTATACCAAAAAGGGGGAGATTGTAGAACTAATGTTTTGATATAATAATTGAAAAATAGTTTTGGACTAATTTGAAAAGATTTTAAAAATGGTTCTTATGTCCAAACTACTTGAAAATATATTTAAGATGTTTTTGAGAAATTTTAAAAGTGTTTTAAATGAGTTAAAGAAATCAAATGAGTGATTTTTACCCAAGTGTTCCGATATACCTTCAAGGTGTTTCGATACCTGTTCTTCGTGACATGTTTTCAAAGGCAAAAATCACAGTGGTATCGAACCATGGTTCGATACCCTTTTACCACTGTGATGTTTGGTTTCTATATCGGTATCTATACCAGTTTCTATATCGGTATCCATACCACTTGTTTCTATACTGGTATCTATACCAGTTTCTATACCGGTATTTATACCATCTGTTTCTATACTGGTATCTATACCTGTTTCGATACCGGTATCTATACCTGTTTCGATACCGGTTTCTAAACACCCCCAACGGTTAAAAAGATTTTATGAAAACCCTCAAAGGCTAGGAGCAGTATCAATACTGGTATCGATACCTGTTCATAAATGCAGGTCAACGGCTATTTCCCAAAGCAGCTGTTTCGAACCATGGTTCGATACCGCCTGCACCAGAAGAGGAAATAAGCCTTGTAATCAGCTCCAAACGACTCCAAACCAATCCCAACGGTCACCAAAGGCTAGAAGCTCATTTGGGATGATAAAAGGAAGCCTCAAGCATGAAGAGAAGACTAATGCTTCAATTGTAACAACATTATGATCAAGAAATTGTCTTAGAGCATAATTCTCATCTTTTGGGTAGACAACACTTGTGATCTCAATGTTAATGTATGCTCAAGTGTAATTAGGAATTGGGTGAGTGCTTAGATTGCAAACATTAGCCTTATTAGAAGGATTAAACAAGTTTGCTAAGTTTTCTCTTTGTTGAGTGAATTCCCAAAGTTCGGGTTGTGAACTTTGGATGCTAGATTCGGGTTTGAGTCTAGGATTGTAAGGTTATCCCTTTGGCCTCAAAAGGTTGAAATTCTTAGTGAATTTGGAAAATCCTTAGTGGGAAGCTAAGGTAGTGGATGTAGGCGAGGCCGAACCACTATAAATCCTTGTGTCATTGTCTATATTTTTGCTTCCACACATATCCACCCAAATTGGTCAATTCTCCATCACTTGGCAAGTAAATTTGGTTGTGCATCTAGCCACTTCAAGCCTAACATAGATCTCGGTGAAGATCACTCGGGGTTAACCGTTCGAACTCTTAGGTATATTTTTTTCTTTATGTTGTATTTTGACTTTATTTTAATAAAATGTAATGTTTATTATTTTATTTGTTATTTAAATTTTATTTATATTTTAGATTAATATTTATTTATTAAATTAGTATTTATGTTTTTATATATTTATTTTTATGTGATGTATTTAATTTATTTTTATGTTTAAGTTGCATGAATAGAATATTAATTTGTTAATGTAGGCCCCTAAATTCGGTCATAAGCGAGGCCAGTATCAATATGGTGGTAGTGGTTCAGACGCTTACCTTCGGGTTTAGGTGCTTTAAAATAAATGCGCACGTTTAATTAAAAATTGATTCGATCATCAAATTAGCCTGAAAATTTTAATATTAATGAAGCGGTAATTATTAAAGTACCAATTTTGGACGGTGTGGGGGTGTCAATCCTTCCTCATCCGTAACCGACTCCCGAACCCCAATTTATAAAATCTTTGGTTTTATGATGTTTAGTCTACCAAAACGACCGATGGCGACTCCAATTTTTTAAAAATCATTTTTTAACCGAAACCCCCCACGTGGAAGACATTAATTTCAAAACGACACATCAAAAATGTTTTTCACAATCGAAAAAGAATATTTTAGCAAATTTAATATTTGTGAAATTTTTCATATCGCTACAGATGGCGGCTCCGCTGGGGACAAAAATTTTTGTTTTTATAAACAAAAAGAAGTGAGTCGAGCTTTTAAAATGATTACCGCTTTACGAATATTAAAGATTCCGGGCTAAAATTACGATCAAATTAATTTTCAATTGAATTTGCGCTTTTATTTTCCGCATTTAAAAATGACATATAAACACGTCCTTTTTAAGTGAGGGGAAAAGGCTAATGCTTTCGTGGAGATATCGCTCTCTCGTATGGGCCCTAGCTGAAGTACCTTCGGGGCTTCACTACCTTATGCTTTCGTGAGGATATCGTTCCTTCGTTTGGGCATAAGCGAACGGGTCTCATTGAATTAAACTCGGTCAAGATGAGCCTATAATGGGTGATGTTCAAGGGCCTTGCTACTCTTAGTAGAGGATAGCTCGGACAATTCGGGTCCCCTTTTAGCACCAACACTGCATGTAGAGAACTAGATTACCCGCCCCATTAGAGTCATGCGGATACCCTAGGAGAACTAGATGGGATATTTAGGACTGTCGATCTTTGTTTACTTTTACGCAAATTAATTTTCTAAAATTTATTTTAAGTTTATTATTTTTACCCAGTACTAACCTGTTTTCTCAATGTTTTTATTTTCCTTTTTGCATACATCATCACATTTTGCATTACATTAGGAGGTATTGATCCGAGTGGTTCATCCTACAAATGAAACATTCATCATGGAAGAGAGGTATCTAAAAAACTCAACCCCATAGTTAGAAACCGATCAGAGACATCAATCAGAGACACCATTAAGGAATAAGTTTCGGTCAACATCTGTCAGACTCCTTTTATCAGACACTGGTTAGAGGTTAACCGAAGAGCCCCAAACAGTCGTCCAACAAACCACCAGGTAATGACCATGCATTTATCCGGGTCTATATCAGAATGTCAGCTCGAGATTCTAAGAGAGCGTGAAGGATGTAACAGAAACCAAGGTTTAATTAAAGGGTTATTAGAGACACGGAACCCGTATCATCTCATCATTCAAAGGTCTAGTTAAAATCAAGTATCATACATCGAGAACAGGTAATAATGCTTCATTTTACCCAGATCTACATGGAGATGATCATCAGGGATTCCAGACCAATGTGAAAGATGTAACAGAAAACCACTAAAGATTAAACAAGAAAATAGTTTGTCAGAAACACAGAATCGATGCCATTTGCCATACAAAGTTTGAGTTAGTCAAATATCGAACGTTGATTTGATAAGGATTATCGGAGATTATTCAGAATTTTGGAAATAACATCAAAAGGAAGAAACCACTATTAGCAACACCGACATTGCAAAGTCACTTAGGTAATATTTGACCAAAATCAAGGTCAGAAGGTCTTGAAGATTGAAGTTCAGAAGATTAGGTCAACCATAGAGATTAAAGCTATTCATCCGAAGCTTATGACGTAACAGAGATTCCTTGATCAAACGAGTAGTTTAGGGTCGTAAATACAATAGAAATTAGGTCTAGTACTTGTATATAGGACTAGTTTCCCCCAATATTATAATGGACCCTCTATTTCCCGTAAAAGTAATCCAGTGGGGTGATTACCAACAATGATTAATACCTTTACCTGCATACATTTTGTATCATTTGCATCTGCATCACACATGCATTCTCATGTCACTCGATACTAGAGGAAGCAAATGGAGGACCATATAGCAACATAAAGAAGGGAAAAATAGTTGAAAGATCGTCTCGAAGACGTCACACAAAACATCAATGTTCAGATTCTTATGACGTATACCGAGTTATTCTTGATTCTCATCAAGATCTGTCAACACTTGTCCAATCCAAATCGAAAAAGACCCATATACACCTAATTATGATGTCAATATCGTATGGGAAGCACAAGTTATATGATCGAGAATTACAGAGCCATGAAGAGCAAGGTCCAAAGTTTGGTCGAAGCTGATAGTCCGAGTTTCGAAGTATGATGACAGAGATGGATATAGGGAGGTTCTGATTCCTTAGTAGAACATTCAAACCGAAAGTTTTGTGCATATTTGTTTCAATCCATTTTTTACATTTGTTTGATTCTTTAAATATTTTATTCATTTTAAAGGACAACTTTTGCTTTCCCATGTGCATATAACAAACACTTTTACACATACAAATGTATATATCATTACACATAAACTCCTGAATTTTAAATGTGTTAGCATCTTTTCTCCGAACTCAAAGACCGACTCTAAAGTTTTGTATATTTAGAAGAGACCGAATATTGCGGGGATATTACAAATGAGAGTCTCTGCTAGTCTACTAAGGCAATTAGAGGAACAAAATGATCGAATAGACAATGGATAGTTCCCGTTTTTAGGAGAATCCTTTCTCAGGCACTTATTGTTCAATATTCTTGAATCGAGAGTCGACCTTAAATTTCTATCCCCTGAAGACCTTCTCAGGACTTCCTGAATGGAATGAAGAATGACATTCTCTTACCTCATCTGAATAAAGAGGCAAGATCAAACAAATTAGATATTGAAATCGGAGGACTATCAACAACAAATAGTCAGGAGCTAAGACACACGCAAAAGAGAGAGAGAGAAGAAGAAAGAAAAAAAGAAAAAAAAGAAAAAAACAGAATGACAATCAGAAAGCCGAAACAATTCCGAATCAAATAAAAGAGGATTTTGGCAGAACATAATATCAAGAGATCACATAAACGATTAAATCCAAGCAATATCAATAAGCTGCACAAAAATGATCGAGTTCAAACGGTGAATAATCGGAAAATACCTCAATCTGGTGACGCATCCAGAAACTTGAAAGAGGAAAAGAAATTGTGAAGGAAACAATGTTGTACACACTTCATATTTGGATCAAGCAATTCAGAAGCAAAAATTCAGCCAGAAAGAATGAGGGAAATATGAGTAAAGAATTCTCATTTTAGATACCTCAGGATCTCACAGATTTACACAAAAGTAAATATTGAAGTACATCTGAGATAAGTCGGCCTGAAGATTGTCATTTTTGGTAAAAAAAAGAGAAAGAAAGAAAGAAAGAAATAGAAAAAAGGAAAAAAGAAAGAAAAAAAGAATATTAGAAGTGCACACAGATCATAAATACATAGATACATTTACATTGGTCATGAATCTAGGTCTTACAAGCTTTCAAAGACCATTTTGATCATTCAGGGATATCCAAACTATATAAGATTGTCTTCAGACCACACTTCTGCCCAAAGGTTAACCTTGCTTCAAGGAACGTCGAACTTCGAAGTGCCTGATCGACACTTAAATGAGGGAAGGAGGGGCATGATGTGAGAGTGAGATAATGAGTGCCACCAAAAAGGGGTAGCCTCTAGAAAAGGAATTGTTTCTTTTGAAAGCTCGATAGTCAGAAGAGACTAGGCATTCGCCTATATCCCCGTAATTGTCGAGGATCTTTTAAATATACTCTTCATTAGAGTTTTTCTTTGCCAGATTGAGGCAAATATGTCATTACATTTGACATTTAGGAAGGCAAATATGTTTTAAATATTTTTTGCAATGAACTTCCAAATTTCATATATTTTTCAAAGTTTTTTCTTGCATATTTTGAAATATATGCAAATAAATTCATTTTCCCAAGAATTGAAAAAACTGAGAGTCAGCCTCTGTTTAGGTACCCTGACGAGCACAAAAATAAAATTAGGACACAGAGACGTTCAATCAACCTTCATACCGATCTAGACGAGTACAAAGAAAATGAGCGGGGCATCATTATCCGCAAAATAAAACAATCGATGCTCAAATCAAAATTGACCAGAGATGTCATCAAAAAATACATATTTTGGTTAACGAAGCCTACATGGTTAACCAGATGAGAACCGGGGCATCATATTTTTGAAACAGGGTTAACAGAAGCTCATGCATCATAGGTTGCATCTATACATCCCAGTATACTTCATGTACACATGCATAATGAAAATGCTCATATATCATTCTTTTTTATAAACAATCTTCTTACAAGAAAAGACAGATAGTGGTCAATAAAGATGACACCAACAAGGATTTTTTGCATCTTTGCACCTTCCACAAACACTCAGTTGAGTACCACCTTTTAACAAAAAAGAAAAAGAAGAAAAAATGAACTAGAGAGGTCAACATTTCAGACCATCATCCTCGATGAAATTATAACGAGACGGATAGAATCGTGTCATCATCCAAAAAGAAAGAAAAAGAAAAAAAAAGAAAGTAAAAAAGAAGGAGAAAAAAAGAAAAAAATCTCGATACGAAACTTGACAGATAGTGAGTATGTCATCAAAACAAAAGAAAAATCGAGCACGAAGATCAAGACACTAGGGCAATCCAGAATTTCAGTTGGTTTTAGAAAAGATTGGCAGCCTTTGAAGGCGTGAGTCCCGATTTTGAAAAGATTGGCAACCACTTTGGCATGAGTCCCGATTCAGAAAAAAGATTGGCAACATTCCTGGTGTGAGTCCCAAAGAAATAGATTTTTTGGCAGTCTCTATAGACGTGAGTCCCGATTTAGAGAAAACATTAGCAGCCTTCCTGACGTGAGTCCCGATTCAAAAGGAAGATTGACAACCTATGGAGGTGTGAGTCCCAATTCAGAAAGAAGATTGACAGTCTATGAAGGCGTGAGTCCCGATTCAGAAAGAAGATTGACAACCTTTTCCAGCGCGAGTCCCGAAGAAAAAGTTTTTTTGGCAGCCTATGAAGGCGTGAGTCTCGATTCAAAAAGAAGATTGACAGCCACTTGGCAAGAGTCCCGACCAAATGTTTTCAGAAAGAAGATTGACAACCTATGAAGGCATGAGTCCCGATTTAAAAAGAAGATTGGCAGCTACTCTGGCGTGAGTCTCGATTCAGAAAGAAGAACCATAATCGTTTGAAGTGAGTCTAGAAAGACTTGGAATGAAGGTTCCATACAAAGGGTACCAACATGATTCGAGTCCACAAAAAGAGAATTTGCAGCAGTTCTATACAGAAAGAACTTTCACACACCAAACACAAAAATTCGAAGCTCTATACAGAAGGAGCTACCACTGAATAAGTTCATCCATGATGCGATGGTTTTGTACAGGAGAAACCTACAACATCAAAGAAGAGGGGTTCTATATAGGAGGGACCCTATCTTCATTTTTGTTTCTAAGATTGAAGCTTCATATAGGAGAGGCACACATCTCGAGACTTTAGAGTGAAAGGTTTCATATAGGAGAAACCCTAACTCCGGATCCAGAAGTAAGAGTTTTATATAGGAGGAACCTTATTTTGCAAGATTTGTCCTAACGCGGAAGGTTTTATATAGGAGAAACCGACAACATAGAAGACATGGAGTCTCTTACAAGAGGGACCCCCTATCTTCGTCATCGTCTCTGAGCGAAAGCTCCATACAAGAGGGGTACGTAACTCAAGGCTTCATGGTGATGGTTTTATACAAGAGGGGCATGTAACTCGAAAGCTTTTGTTTTGTATGATCTGCTCGAAAGGCGAATGGTCATATACAGGAGTGACCTACAAACTTTAGAAGGCGAACAAGTTCGATATAGAAGGGACTTACGAGCTTAAAGACTCAGTCAAAGAAGGTGGAGAGTTTCAGAAAAACACATCATTCCAAGACCACTAACAGAGAAGTCAGTTAAAAATGAGTGCTTTTTTATCTTTGCTTTATCCTTGTTTCACAAGGATAAGCAAAGAGGGGCAATTGTAATCACTCATTTTTAATCGGATTTTAGTATTTTTAGTATTATTGTAGTAATCATATTATTAATAAAAAGAGAAGAAAAAAGAGAAAAAATGAAAAAGAAAGAAGAAGAAGAAAGAAATGAAAGAAAAAGTTGATGTGAGGTTAGAATCCCACATTGATGAGAAACCCTACTTTTCCCTCTCTCATTGGAAGAATTCATTCATCCATCATTTCATAATTCAGGATAACCCAACCTAATCTTTTTTATCGATTACTCCAATTTATTTTACTTGCTTATTTTATTAATTCCATAAGAAGCACCAATCCTTGTGGAGACGACAACTTTCTATACTATAACTTAAAACGCGTACACTTGTACGTAATTGCGAAGCACTTAAAACACGCAACAATGAGAAATCTTCTAGAAAAAAGGTTAATGTTGACAAATCTTTTTTCTACTTCAGCAATGGTACGAGGGACTCATGTCAACAGAAAATACTAAATTTCTACAAATACGAGAAAAAAGAAGAAATCAATATTATGAGGTTTTCTTTAATTTTAGGAAAAAGTAAATTAGAGGCATTGGTTTTTTCAAGGAGAAAGTGGATAAAAGAGTACAAGGGTGAACTAAAAACTTGTTGTCTTATGGTGGTATAGAGATTCTTTTAAAATCTGTAGCTCAAGCATTACCAACGTATGCAATGATGTGTTTTTATCTAACTGATTGTATTATTGATCCTGTTATTGCTACCATGAGAAGCTTTTGGTGGTCAGAAAAGATAGAGAAAATGGGTTGGACACATATAGTTTGGGAGAAAATATGTCGAACAAAAAATGATGAAAAACTAGGTTTGAGGAATATCCTTTTGTTTAATATTTCTCTTCTTGAAAAACAAGTTTAAAGATTAATTAAAAGTAAAGATTCTTTATGCTACAAAGTTCTTTCTGCAAAGTATTTTTTAGATGGTGATGTGTTGGAAGCCAAGTTAGGGGACATAAGGAATTTTGGAGGGGAATTCATAAAGCAAAGGAAAGCCTTCGGGAGAGTTTACATTGAAGAGTTTGTATGAATAGTGATATATTTTTTTTAGATAAATGGGGTAGATATAATCATGTTACCTTTGTTGGTGTTTATATAAATTAGACTAGGCCTATAAAATACAAAGAATTCATGATTCTTGGTAAAAATGAATAGGATGCAAATAAAGTTAGACAAGTATTTACAAGAGAGGATGTGATGTCTATTCTAAATTTTTCTATTGTAGTGTTAATTATGATATGTTGGTATAAAGTCATCACCAATCCAAAAACTATGTTACTCGATCTACTCATAATTGATTAATGAACCATAATACGATAGAAATGGATTCTTCCCCTGTATAGAGGGAAATTTATACATTGCCTAAACTTCTAAAAGTTAAAATTTTGAATGAAGGATTGGACATAAAAATGTTCCAACAAGAAAGAAGTTGGTTGATGCTAGTTTAGGCTATGATTTATGCAAATTATGTGAAAGGAAAGAGAAATCTCTAATACATACTTTGAGAGACTGTCACAAGTGAAAAAAAAATCTATAAGCTTAGTGGATTGCCTTTCATCATTCTAAGGGGCTCATTTAGCAATTGCAAGGAATAGATAGAATATGTTCTGAAATTAGTCTTTAAAGACCAATTTACTTCTTTCTAATTATCTTATGAAACCTATAAAATAAGAGAAACTATTTTGTGCATAATGAAGTCTTGCATCCAATTCGTTTGATTATTGATAATTCACATCTATTTTCTTTAGACTTTGTGCATGCCAATGGTTTAGTGACTCCTGCTATATCTTGTAGTAGAGTAACAAGATGAAAAAAGCCACTAAATGATTCTATCAAGATTAATGGTGATGATTCATTTTTTAAATGGCAAAAAATAATACATAGAGTGCAATTCAAATTGAGGAAGATGTTATGATTATAGTAAACAAACTAATTGCTACTTGTTTGGATCATTCGGTGGCAACTAGTTTTTTCAAGAGGCTTACAATATTCTACAAACATATTCGTTTATTTCTATTTCTCATGTACGAAGAGAGACAAATAGAGTAACACATAGTCTAGTTCAATGGGTCTTATCTATTGAGGATTTTTTTCTTTTCTTTTAATATTCTACAATGTATTGAACATTTTATATTGGATGATACTATCTTTGGCTAATAACTTTTGATTTCTTTCCAAAAAGTAAGTAAACATTAAATGAGATCATTGTGCTTGATTGTTGATTCTGATGTTTTTTTTTTTGTTTATTCTTTTTGATCACGCTTGGTTGTTGGGAATTATGAAGGAATCATACTACGATAGAAGGAATTTCAGTGATGTAGCAACGTAGCGGGAAGATGATCGGATAAAATCTAGGCCATTAAAGTTTTTTTTGACTAGATTTAATCTTAACCGTTAAATCAAATTTGATCAACAAATGAGATTGTTTGAAACATGAATGACCGAGACAAAGCATGAATAATGATGTGACAACGTATGATCTTTCCATGTAGAATGGAGAATATTACGGACAATTTTACACGTGCATTAGAAGGTTGGCACATGCATCATATACGAGAGATAAAAGTTATTCTTCAATTGATTATGATCATTGGATTAAAAATTGATATTATTAAGATTTTAGGATTATTAGGGTTTGGACCAATTTCATGTTATTAAGATTTGACTTTTGTTCTTAGTATGTAATGATGGACTAGAATAGAAGTAATAAACATTGATTTTCGATTTACAAATCTGTTTTAATTTTAACCTATATCTATATATTATTAATATTTAATATTAATAATAATATTAACAACAACAATAATAATAATACATATAATATACAATAATATTAATATACATACGCATACAATGTATATGATATATGTATATATAGTTTACACATAAATATACACATGTATTTTAAAAACATACATATAAACATAATACATATTCATACATGTCATTAAAATAATAATAATAATAATACATATAATAATAACACATGCACATAATAATATACATACATTCACACATACATATTCACTTACATACATACATACATATTCAATAAATATTAAATACTTATATTAATACTAATAATAATTAATAATATTTTATATAGTCAAATAAAAATAAATGATTACAAATATATTATTATCATGAGATGATATAATTTTGTGATGTGATATTTAAAAATTTTTATAATTTTTAAGAATGTTTTAAATAAAAATAACTTTTAAAAATGTCAAGTGATAATACTGTAACACAACATTATATTAACTAATAAAAAAGGTGAGTTTTAACAATGAACGTTGATCAAAGGAATAAGTTTATGAAATTTTAAAATATAAGAGCTTAATTGAGCGCAATAAAAGTACTTGAACTTAATTAATTTTTTTCTTAAAAAATTAAAGGGCTTATGATATCCTTAAAGTCAAAATATTTAAATTTTATTTGAAATTTTTTGAGCGAAGAAAAATTTATAATATTCAAGTAAAATTAAGTTAAATTAAATTATTCGAGTTTTTTTTTTAAATTTAATACTCCCTCTATCCCAAAATTATTATTCTTTTTCATTTTAAAATTTGTCCCATTCAAAATATCCCTTCTAAGAAGTAAAAAAATAATGATACTTGTATTTCCTTTTTCACCCTTATAACATTTAAAGTTTTTTTCTTAAAGAAAGTTGTATTAATTTAAAAATATTAATACAAAAATATTTAATTTTTGACTTTCTTTTGAATAAGAAAAAATAATTTTTTGCTTCTAATGGGATTGAACCCTGAAGATATAAGATACAAAATTAGACATAAACTATTAAGTCAACCCTATTTTATAAAGTGAAAGAAAAATGATTTCAACACCATTAACATCATACTTGTATGAACAATATACAATTCATGTTCCCAAAAAAATATTAATGACACTGCTTATAAAGTTAGGACATTCACTATTTTTAGTGTTGAAGTTGAATATGCAACAAAGCTACTTGTACAACATCTTGATCACAATAAAGTCGAACAGAAAGTTTTTCGTTTCTTTTCAACTTTTTTTACCTATATGTAACAACCTATAATTGTTTTCTCCCTTAATCTTCATAATCTCAATCATGCAAGATTGCAAAGATGAAAACACATTATTCAAACTTTTTGATGATAACTCATCAAATGATTTTTCTATCACTTTCACCAACTCATCAATATTGTAGGAGATTCTTGATGTTGCAAAGATTATATCGCTTTAAAATATTCAAATTTAATACATTTCAATCAGGATTGTTTGGAGGTTGAAATAACAATTAAAAATTAAAATCATTAAGACTTATAACTTGCAGAAAATGTTCATCAATCTATATTGATATAGAGCTTTATATTGACTTGATGAATAAAAATGATCTTATCATGATAATTAAGTCATTTAACTCTTATTACTGGTAATACTTTATCAATTAAGATAATTTTGTCACTTCTTTAGTCATTGATAATATAGGTTTAATCTTTAAAGTTTCAGCTTGTCTAGTTTTACTATTACGCCTTGTTGGTTCTTTGAAGACAAGTAAAAAATTTTTAATCTTTCCAAAAAATAAACAATTAAAAGATTCATCAAAATGTGATCTAGCTATTGTAGCTAAAAACATCACTTTTATGATAATTTTTTTTTATTTTTGTAAGTATGAAAAGATTCAATCTCATATGAATGAAGATAATATCTCTCTGATGTTTATGATAAGTAAAATCACTTTTCATCAATATACACTATACTGAACATGTCCAAAAATAAAAAATTTTAGTAAGAGTACCTGCCTCAGGTATTGAAAAACAAAAGTGTACCTTGGCTCTTTTATTTGCTTCAGTCGAATAAGGTTTTATAGCATTAGTATGTGGCTTGATCAAACCTTGTTTAATTTGATGATGAAGAGTAAAATTTAACACATTTAAAGCTTTGGTCATTGAACGAAAATTTATTCATCTACGAGGAGGAATCTTTAAAATATGATCAAGATCCATAGAATTTTTTTTCTTTGTTGATATAGACCCCAAACCCATCAGTTAAATCGGATGCCCATGACCTAGTTTAAACCCAGAATTGATCCAGATGATCTTTCCCCTTTCTTTGCACGATTTTTCGAATACCCAAGACCCTTCACATTCTGGGAATTCCAGAAGCCTATGGATTTTCAACCGTTCATCTCCCTCGCCGATCAATCACGTTAACAACAATACCAGAGACTCGCCAATCACTACCAATACCGTTTACCCTTTGTTTCTTCTCTGCTGCCAGCATCAAACAAGACCAAAGGATGGTCCCCCTTTCTTCTCTGCTGTTAATCATCCTCAACAAACCGAACTAAGAGAAGACTAGGATGTTGTTGATCCCCTCTCCCTTGTACGAACGCCAGCAATACACAAACAAATAAGAAAAACAAAAAGTAGAGAATGATCAAATCAACAGCCAAAAATCAGTTTTTTTTTATTTCATTTCAATGTAAAAACGGCTATAAAAGCCAAATTGAATTATTGTAAATCCTATACGAAATTTTATCAAAGAATTTGGTTTAGATCTTTACCTTCGAAATCGAAGGTCGGTACCCATCGCCGATCGTCTCCATCTATTCTTTCACCGAATGCTAGAACCCTTTTAAATAAATAAAGGGGGATTTAGGGTTTTGGTATTTCATTTTTTAAGTAAAAGGGTTTTTTGATTTTTGTTTTTTGAAATAAAAGGGTCGAGCTTCGATTTGAAGTCTCGGTTTGGATTTAAACGAAGAAAAGTTTTTTTAATTTTTTTTGGCTCACCTACCGACGCTAGCGGCGATCGTTTTTTGTGTTCAAAAGGGGCCAAGGTTCTGTTTATTTCAGAGCTTTTTCGCTCTTCATTTTTACTACTTAGAGGGGAAGAAACAAATGACTATCTGATGTCATTTTTGGCCTTAATTTTGTGCATATATATGCTAGTCAAAACGACAATGTTTTGGTCCCTCTTAACCCGCGTGGTGACCCGACCTAGAGGGAAGGATCCACGTATATTTGAAAATGGGTTAATTCTTACTTCAGTCCTCCATTTCTCATGACATTTCGTTTTTGTCATGGTTTAATAATCCTTTTAATCCCCCGAGTTTATTTTTCTATTTCAATCTCGTCCGTTTTTTTTCTGTTCTTATTTTAAGTTGACTCTTTTTTTTTTTTACATTTTGGTTTGTATTTTGTACACTTACGTCTATACCTTATATATTTCGTATAATAAAGTATCTATTACATATATTTATTTATTGTAAATATTATATATGTATGTATTTAAACTAAGTTATTTATTATGTATATCAATATCATATAACTTTATATTATATCATCACATTAACATTATAATCTATAGTTTTTTTGTTTAGATATATAATATTACATACGTATAAAGTATATATATACACATTGTTTCTTATGCTTTTTATATATTATTTTATTTCATATTGTTGTTGTTATTTATTTATTTTATTATTTGTTTTATTTATTCATTTATCTATTTATTCTTTTTATTTATTTTTTTTATTTATTTGATCTAAACATTGTCCTTACGGCGATCCGTCAAGGGAAATAATTTGTATTATTTATGGTCTGTTTCATGTAAATAGCTAACACCTAACATTTATTTTCTTGCAATTTATTTTCCCGCATTTTAATTTTTTGTTTTTGATTTATCGTATTTATTTTCTCACATTTTAATCTTCCGTATTTAATTTCTCGTATTTAAATTATGCAGTTTAATTTATTGCTTTTTATTTCTTGTAACTTATAATGTTGTACCTTTAATTATTGGTTTTGTATATTTACTTGTTCTTAACTTGTGACACCGACCTAATAACAAATGTGGTATCTTAATATCCGGTTGTAGCGAGTCTGATACCAGGCGTAATAGTGGCGGTTCGGGCACTTACCTTGGAATATTGTGGTCTTTAAAATATATTTGCATTCTGTAATCACTGATTTTATCCGGGATTAAACCCGAGTTTTAAATTTTTGTGTTAATTTTAATAACGAGCTTATTTTTCAATATATATGTGTGTGTTTAATTGTTTTATCTTTGTTTTTACTGTTTACTTTATCAAAATTAAAAATCACAAAAATATTATCATATATGTATTAAAAGTATGCGTACTAGTATTTTGCTCCTTTTATTCTATAAAAAAAATCTAAAAACATTATTGTACTCTTCTTTATTACTTTAATTCCGTTTTATTATTACTATTAATTATTATTCTTTTGTTTTATATTATCAAACTAAAAACAAAAAAATATTATGATATATATATAGTCTTCTTTTAATTTTTGTTACTTTATCTTTATTATTATTTTCTCTTATTCAGTATTTTCTTTTTTTATTACTATTAATATTATTTTATCATGTTATTTTATTATTAATATTATATATAAATATTAAAATCCAAATAATAATAAAAACAACCCAATTATTAAATAAATAAGTCCAAATTTAATTAAGTTTAAAAGGTCCATTACATGAGAACCCATATGCATTAGCCCATGTTAAATAAAATAAGCCCGAAATTTAAATTGCACAACCCAACATTAATACAAGCTTAGACCCGTTTAATTATCTGAAACCATAAGCTGACTAATCTTTCTTCCATGCGCAACCAACATCTGACTGTTAAATCAAATCAAGATCCAACGTTCCAGACAAAAGGAAGGAGGGCGGTTGGCGTCCTGGCACGCGCCCACACCCGCCCGATGGCGTCCTTCATGCGCGCGTGAAGACCACGCAGGGACTCTTCGGATCTAGACTCGCCTCTTCAGCTTCTAATGCTGCCGATCACCGTCCGATGAGCTCCGATCGCCTCTCCGATGATGGTCCCCCCACGATTCCAGCAGTCACATCATGCAATCAAACAAAAATTGAATCAGATTCATACATGGATTTATAACTAACAATCAGAAAAATCTAGAGAAATTCGTGTAAATTCGGATGCAAGCAAACAAAGAATTTCGGGACCATATCAAAGACAAATCGAAAATTATTTTAGAGGCAACACCACCAACAATTTCAGAGCATATCAGCACAAAACATACAAGAATTTTCAGAAGAACCAATAGATGATTTTCTAGGTTATTTTCATATCTGAAATTCATGTAATTTTTGGTTATTTAAATTGAAGCAAGTGTAAAGGGTTCCCCCATCAGATTTAATCGAATACAAAGAGTCAAAAATTTAGAGGTAGCCAAGTCTTTATTTTCACATGCATAGAATAAAGGGGTGGTTCCATTTTTCTTACCCATTTTTAGTGTCGATTGAGTCTCTTCTCTCTGATATTCTTTCGACGGCGATAAACCTTGGCCTTTGCGCCGTTTTGGTGAGCCAAAGATCGAATGAGAGTTATTCCTCTTCCCCCTTTTCTTCGAACCGAAGGAGAAAATCATTTTCCTCTCGATTTTTTGAAGCAAAAAAAGGGTTTCTGATCTTGTTTTTTGGGTTGAAAATAAACAATTTTCGGTTCTATTTTTATAAAAAAAATAGGAAAGGTTGATTTTGGTTTTCAAAATGAGGAAAAGGGGGGTTTTAAGGTGTTTTGATTTCGAAAAACTTAAAAAAGAAGATTTTTTATTTTCTCCAGCCACCGCTTGCGATGGCCAGAATCTGCATTTTGAGACATTTTCTGTGTTTCTCAGAAGTTCTTCATGTTCTTCATTTGGATGAAGAACAAAGAGTTTTTCTCTCTTTCTCTCTTGTTTTCAGTTTGAAAGAATAAAAGAGCGTTTGTTTTTTCTTTTGTTTTTGTCTTTTATACCCAGGGACCAAAATAAAAAATGGATATTTCTTTCATTAAACCCTTCCGTCCCGTTTTAATGACGCCCAAGGTCCCTTTGCTTTTGATCTGTCTTTTAATTTGGTCCCTATATATGTTTTAATTGTCTATTTTGAAATTGTTTAATTTTTCTGAAAGTCCTTCCGTGTTTTGGATCATGTTTTCAGACCCTTCCCTCTTCTTAAGTTACCTTATAGGTCCTCCAGAATTTTAAAAATCTTTTAATTCGGTCACTTCCGGTGGCTATTTTTCTTTTATTTTGGTTTAATTTCTTTTTTCTTATTATTTAACTTAATCCTCTCTTTTTTTATTTTAGTTATTTGTTTATTTATTTTGCTGTATATTTATAGTTTATTATACATTTTATTTATGCTAGTTTATATCATATTATGACATGTCATTTATTTGTTCATGCATTCTATTATTTTGTTCATTTATTATCTTGTAGCATTTGCATTCTATTATGTCATATATTTTTATTTTATGCTTAGATGTACATATACTTGTCATTATTTGTAACATTTTTTTGTTTTTTATTTTTTTGTATTTATTTTGTATGTATATTGTTATTTGATTTTGCTTAAGCCATATCCGTTCTTTTAATTAATGAATTTATTTAATTACGTCTTTTATTCGGTTGTAACGGGCCGATCCTCAGACGCAATGTCGACGGTGTATGCGTTGCCTTCGAATAAAGACACGGTAAAATTAAAATAAACCAGAACTTTAAACAAATCCTAATTTAATGTCACTTTTAAACAAAATTTTCAAAATTAATTAAGCGGTTATCTTAAAGGTGCTAATTTTTTGGGCAGTTTTTAAACGTTAAACCCGTTTTTAAACCGTAATCGACTCTCGAACCCAAATCTTTTCGAATCTCTGGTTTTTACGGTGTCCGACCTACCAAAGTGGTCGGTGGCGACTCCAACCTTTTTTAAAAAAAACTTTTCAATCCCTCTCTAAGTATTTTTTTAATCCCTAAACTTTAAATATTTTTAATCCCCAATTTCAAAATTTCCCCCCATTTTAAGTCAATCTTTCAATTTAGGTTTTCAAACCTAATTCTCAAATTTTATCCCCAATTTCAACCCTAATTTTTCAATCCCAACCTTTTTAAATTATTTTCATTTTTTATCTTAATTCTCAAAACCCTAATTTTAGGTCAATTTCCCCCAAATTCAATTTTCAATTTTGACCTAATTATAAAGCCCTAAATTCCATTCTTCCACTAGTGACCCCTATTTTTTACTTAAATCTTTTTATTACACTTAGAATAGTAATTTTTAAAGGGTCGCTACACATTCTTAAACGGATAATAAATTAATAAAAATTTGAATTTTCAATTTTTTAAATTCGTGCAATTATATTCGATTAGATACCAATTTTTTGGGCGGTGTGGGACATTTTTATATCCCATCTGTAACCGACTCCCAAACTCATTTTTTACAATCCTTGGTTTCAACGATATCCGGTCTACCAAAGTGATCGGTGACGACTCCATTATTTTTCTAAACTAAATTCCGATTTTATTATTATTTTAAATCCTAATTTTTAAATCCATTCTTTTTAAATAAATCTACATTTTTATTTCAAAATAATTCACAATTTTTTTCACTTACAAACCCTAATTTTAAAATAAAAATTCCCAATTATTTTTAATTTGGACCTAATATTTTTTCAAATTCACCGATTTAACCTAAATTCTCAATTTTTAAATAAAATTCTTTTTTTTCTTAAAATTCTCAAATTTTTAAACCCTAATTTATAAATACTCAAATTCATCAATTCTTCCAAATAAAACAAACCTTTATTTTTAAACCCTAATTTTAAATTTCAAATCTCCGATTCTTTATACTAGTCTTAATTTTCTAAAACTATATCAAATTTCCAAAATCTCTAATTTTATCCTAAATTTTCTAATTCTTTAAATAAATCTTAATTTCTTCAAATAATCACTAATTTTCGTAATGAAAAGAAAGTTTTATTAGGGGAGGGTCGTTACAGACTACTAACATCAAACACTGACTTTTTCTATATACTTTTTTGTTCATTTGCATAGTCTAGTCACAGTATTAGTTGAGGCTTAAAACATATCTGCAGTTCTACTTACATAATTTTTTTTTCAAATAAAGTTTGTCATTCCTTTTTAGTCAAATGCTTATTTAATTGCCTTGTTATATCATGAAAAACTCTACTAGTATATTTGTGTCTTCAAAATTTATTGAGAAATATTTTTTTAAATATTGGTTCAACGCAAAAGAAGAAAATTTACAAACAATAAAAAAAGTATTTTTTTTCATAGAAGTTGTAATTTGGTTTCTAATTTATTATTTCTCGCTTTAAAGAAGTGAAATTTAGGTGTAAATTTTGATGGGTTTTGTATTAAAATTTTTATGTATTTTACTGTAAATTGACGTCATAAATTTAGTTTCTAATTTATTATTTCTCGCTTTATAAAATTGGCACCATGAATTAACTTCTACTTTATTGTTTCCCGTTTTATAAATTGTTGTTTATTTTGGTGGATATTTATGTTTTTTTTATTATTATTTTCTTTACGTGACTTGACAATACTCAATAAATTAAACTTTTAAATTTTTAAACTTTATGTTCAATCGATAAGAGATATTATTTTAGGGACAATAGTATTAACCGATTTTGATATATATATATATGTAAAGTATCATTAAGGCAGGGACAAATGCATATATTACTTAGGAGGGGTGTTTTCTTTTTCAAATTTTTTGATAAAGGGTATTTTTTAATTTAATTAATAGTTAAATAAGATTTTTATCTCTTTAAAATATTAAATTTCTGTCTTAAAAATATTCGATTTAATTCAGTCTTTAATTTGAGGAAGTTAAACAAAATTTGAAAAATTATCCTCTAATTATTAAAATTTAAAATATAATCCTTTAATTATTAAAATTTTAATTTACTTAAATTATTTATAATTTATTTTATAACTAAAATTTTATTTAATTTTTTCAAATCGAATTTATAGTATAATTTATAAAAGGCATAAAGATAATTTTAACTCTTAACGTTTATAATTTTTATCATTTTAGTCCTCATTTTTTTGGGATAAATTTAACCCTTAATCTATATCTTTTTGACAAATCACTTATTTTTTAACTAACATAATGATTAGACTGTTAAAAATTTAACAATTGACATGTCATATATATATGATAATATATTTTAAATAAATGGTATCTAGTCTTATTCTACATATATATAACATGTCATTATCGTTAAATTTTTTACGATAATGAAAAATATATACATGTAAAATATAATTTTATTCTAACATAAAATATAAAATAATCAAAATTCAAATAAAATATTAAAAATTAATTAAATGTAAAATAAAAGGCTACTAAGGATTCTCAAATCTTAAATATCATTTTACATATATATGACATATAATTATCGTTAATTTTTAACTATTTAATCATTATGTTAGTTAAAAAATATGATATTTGTCAAAAAGATATAGATTAAAGGTTAAATTTATCCTAAAAAAGATAAATGTTAAAATGATAAAAATCATAAACATTAAAGATCAAAATTATCTTTATGCCTTTATAAAATTATAATTTAAATTAACTAAAATAAACAATTATCTTTTTAAACCGAATCAAATCTTAACATATGCGTAAATTTATACGATTCTAGAAGAGGAAAAACAAAAACAGACTGTTCATCTAGTGTTGTTCTAAAAACAGGCATCTTAATTAACGCGTAACAAACGACCAACTAATTTTAATCATAGGATTAAACCCTATTTTTATTGACCGTTCAATTAAAATAAAAAATTCATAGAAAATTTATTTTCAACAAGTCAACCGGTTACCTCTTAAAAAATTACATAATTCACTCCAATCGGGAATCCATCTTCCAAACCCCTTAAAAAATTGTAATGTCAGGCATGGAGAGGTTGCAGAGAATGTTCGCCAACGCTGGTGGTGTGTTGGGTCATCTGCCTCCGGATTCGCCGACTCTCGATTTGTCGAAACAAGTCTACATCTCCTCTCTGGCCCTCCTCAAAATGCTCAAGCACGGTAATCTCTCTCACATCTTCTCAATTTCTGCTTACAATGTTTATTTTTAGTTTTCCTTTTGCTTGCTTATGTTATTAGGTTTTTTCAGCTTCATAGTTTTGTTTCAAACAGACATAATCCATGGGCTTATCCTATTTTGCTTTTGCACATTAGGGTTTACTTTTTTAGATTAAAATTTTGTTGATTTGTCTTGTATCACATGTACTTGCCCATGAGTAACGTGAGCTATTTCGATTTCAGGTTTAGGTCTAATATAACTTGTACTTGATAATTGTTGTAATTCTATCTCTGTGCTTGGTTGATGTGAAAATTTTATGGGAAGAGCTGGAGTTCCTATGGAAGTTATGGGTTTAATGTTATGAGAGTTTGTTGATGAGTACACGATGTGTGTTGTGGATGTCTTTACAATGTCGTAGAGTGGTACCGATGTCAGTGTTGAAGCTGTGGATCATGTTTTTCAAACTAATATGCTTGATTTGCTCAAGAAAACAGGACGATATTAGCTCTCTCAACTTTCATTCCTATAAACTTATAATATTTGTTGGAAATAATTCAAAAGATTTGAAGAGATACCATTTATTCAACAAGATTTGATGGTTTTGTATTCCTTGATGAATGATGATTTATTTTCCAGATCGAGCTGACCTTTTTCTTCATGTTGTAGGCCGAAGATGATGGTGGGTTGGCATCATTCACATCCTGGATTTTGCTGCTGGCTTTCTGGTGTTGATATAAACACACAACAGGTTAGGTTTAAACTTTTTGCATAGTGCTGCATCATACGCAGGTTGTCTACTTGCTATGTTACTATTTATTAGAAGATTTTCTTTTTGGAATATGAGCTTTAATATCATTACTTAACATGAAGATCATTGATCATTTCATACTTTTGTTGAAAAGAAATAAAAGCATTCAAATTATCTGACTCTTCTATTGAGTTTTCTGATAGTATTTTGTTTTATTGGATTGTTATCCTTTTAAGTTTTGATTCTTTCTTTTTTGTTGTTAGATATGGTTGGTTCAAGTTCAACTAGGCAAGTCTTGATTGTGTTGTCCTTAATTAAAAATATTGGGAATAATGGTTCTTGCAATATAATGAATTGGAGAGGATAATCATCATTTTTGACACTGCATTGTATTAATTGTGATTTATACTTTTGTAAATTTCATCTACACCCTTCTCTTTCTCCGCAAACTTCCTTGATTGAAGCTTTGTTCTTCAAAAAGAAAAAAAAAGTGAAAAAATGTGGCAAAGTCTGATCCTTGGAAGTTTAACATCTTTCATTGCTTGTAGAGTTTTGAAGCTTTGAATCAAAGAGCTGTAGCAGTGGTGGTGGACCCAATTCAAAGTGTTAAAGGGAATATGATGATTGATGCATTTCATTTGATCAACCCCCAAACCATGATGCTTGCCAAGAACCACTCAGACAATATCTAATCTTGGGCATCTGAATAAGCCATCTATTCAAGTGAGTTACATAAGAATGATTATTTTTCCGCATCTCTGTTTATGTGACACGGTTTTATCTCATCATTTTCTTTGCAGACATTAATCCATAGACTAAATAGATATTATTACTCTATATATTAACTACAGAAACAATGAACTTGAGGAGAAAAAGTTGCTAAATCTTCATAAGAAGAAGTGGACGGATGGATTAACACTTAAACGATTTGATACCTACTCCAAAGCTAATGAGCAGACTGTTCAAGTGAGTGAATGATGAAATTTATCATCTTAGCCTGTGTTGTTTAACTGTTGTCTGGGTGTGATATATATATATATATATGTGTGTGTGTGTGTTTGTGTGCGCCCGTACTATTGTCCCTTGCTGAAGCGAGTTTCCTTGGCATGAAATAGGAGAACAACATTAGCAAGTCATAATTAATCTTGCCATGATCACTTAACGAAGATCCATGAAATGAAGGCTTTGGGTTTTCAAGTGGATAGAGTATTTTTGTAATTAGTAGACACTTCTTTTTATCAAAGTTGCTTTTAGAACGTTGTCCAAAGAGTTGAAATGAATGCCTGATAAATTTATGTATTTATTTTCTTTATCTTCAATAAGGCAAGGTTATGATGTATTTTTTATTCGACATGTGTAGAAAATGTTGAATTTAGCTATAAAATACAACAAGGCGGTACATGAGGAAGACGAATTACCTCCTAAGAAGCTGTCAATTGTAAATGTTGGTCGACAAGATGCCAAGAAGCACTTGAAAGAACATGTCTCAAACTTGATGTTCTCGAACATAGTTCAGACTCTGGGAACTATGCTCGACACTGTGGTGTTCTAAACTCTTTAGCATCTGTCAATTGTTTTCAAATTCAGAAACTGTATTTACATTGATATCATAGATTGTTTGTGAAGTACATTGTTATATTGTTTGGTTAAAAATGGAAAGTGTCTATCAAGTTGTCTCATTAACTTCTCTCCCCCCCCCCCCCGTTCTTCATTTTGCATTTTAGGTTGTTTGATTTGTTTATACGTAGCTCTGGTATTTTGGGATTCCTAGGTGTTAAAAAATGGGTCTTATAAAGGAATTAAAATTTTTAAAGGAAATGGTATCTTACAAATATCTTCGGCAACCCCTTTTTTATGAATTATTTGTAACGTTTTCCCAACCTAAAAACATCTATTTTACCACTATGTGCATGCTCGTTCATAGCCCCCATCTGCCTTTAGAAAAACATGCATGCAAGGAAAATTTTGTCGACACTTTCTCATGATGTTAAAAAATTTAATTTTATGATAATTGTCTGAAAGGGACAACGATTTCTTAGTTTGTAGGACCTCACGACGACTCTTCTATTCAAAATCACTTAATAAAAGTCATTGTACCTCATTTTCATATACTTTTACAAGCGTTGTTTCAGTAGTTTTATCATAATTTTGATACAAAATTTGCTTATCCTGAAAGCAAATGCGGATTTATAATTATTTTGACTATATTGAAATATTCTTCATTTTACAAAAATTTTGAATGCTATTGGAACTTTCAATTTTGACTTGAATGAAAATTTTGATTTAGTTAATTTGAAACTAATTTAAATTTAATTTGATCGATCATTAAAAGTCAATTATTTAAATTCAAATATTTTTTTTGATGGAAATAAAATTCAAATATTTAATTATTTTGAATGTTATTCGGATATTTTTATTTGAATATTTATTCATAAATTAGATATTTAATATTTTACATCAAATTTAATATTCGTATATTAAATATCTAATAAATTTGATTTGAATGTTAAATTAACAAATATTTTAAACATTAAAACATTAAATCATAATATACAGACATATAATATTCGAATCAAAATATTTAAATATTTTAATATTTGAATCAAAATATCTAATAAATATGGTTTGAATGTTAAATACATAATTATTTTACTTTAAATATTAAATATCCAAATATTTTATCATAATTATCTCGTATGTACACAATTCCTTATAAAGTATACACAATAACTTACGAAAACCGTAAAGAAAAAGGTATGTACATAAATCCTTACAACTTTAAAATCATAAGCTAAAGTAGGCCATCCAATGATAAGGATTTGTATACATACACAATTTACTACGAGAATACATAAATTGGTACAAGAAATGTAAGAATTTGTGTATGTACACAATTCCTTACAAAGTATACACAAGGGCTTACAAAAATTGTAATAAAAAAGGTATGTACACAAATTCTTACCCTTGGATGGCCTCCTTTAGCTCATGGTTTCGAACTTGTAAGGATTTATGTATATACCTTTTTCCATACGATTTTCGTAAGTCATTGTATATATTTTGTAAAGAATTATGTACATACATAAATCCTTACCATTTTGTGGAATATTATGCATACTCGGAGCCAATTGTGTATGTATACAAATCCTTATAAGTTCAAAACCATGAGCTAAAGGAGGCCATCTAAGGGTAAGAATTTGTGTACATACCTTTTTTCTTATAATTTTTAAGCATTTGTGTATACTTTGTAAGCAATTGTGTACATACACAAATCCTTACCATTTCTGTCATATTATGTATACTCGTAGGTAATTGTGTATGTACACAAATCCTTACCATTGGATGACCTTTTTTAGCTCATGGTTTTAAGTCGTAAGGATTTCTGTATATACTTTTTCCTTACGTTTTTTGTAAGCCATTGTGTATATTTTGTAAAGAATTGTGTACATACATAAATCCTTACCATTTTGTGCCATATTATGTATATTCGTATCCAATTGTGTATGTACAAAAATCCTTACCATTGGATGACCTTCTTTAGCTCATGGTTTCAAATCGTAAGGATTTGAGTACATACCTTTTTCCTTACGTTTTTCGTAAGTCATTATGTATACTTTGTAAGGAATTGTGTACATACACAAATCCTTACCATTTTTGTGCCATATTATGTATACGCATAAGCAATTGTATATGTACACAAATCCTTACCCTTAGATTTCCTCCATTAGCTTATGGTTTTAAGTCGTAAGGATTTGTGTACATATTTTTTTCCTTACGGTTTTCATAAATTATTGTGTATCTTTCGTAAGGAATTGTGTACATACACAAATGCTTACCATTTTTGTGCCATATTATATATACGCCTAAGCAATTGTGTATGTACACAAATCCTTACCCTTGAATGTCCTCCTTTAGCTCATGGTTTCAAGTCGTAAGGATTTATGTATATACCTTTGTCCTAACAGTTTTCGTAAGACGATGTGTATATGTTGTAATGAATTGTTTACATACACAAATCCTTACTATTTTTGTGCCATATTATGTATACACGTAGGCAATTGTGTATGTACACATATCCTTACCCTTAGATGTCCTCCTTTAGCTCATGATTTCAAGTCGTAAAGATTTGTGTGCATACCTTTTTCCTTACAGTTTTCGTAAGTTGATGTGTATATGTTGTAAGGAATTGTGTACATACACAGATCCTTACCATTTTTGTGCCATATTATGTATACGCGTAGGAAATTATGTTTGTACATAAATCCTTACCCTTGAATGTCCTTCTTTAGCTCATGGTTTCAATTTGTAAGGATTTATGTATATACTTTTGTCTTTACGGTTTTCGTAAGTCGATGTGTATATGTTGTAAGGAATTGTGTATATACACAAATCCTTACTATTTTTATTCCATATTATGTATACGCGTAGGTAATTATGTATGTACACAAATCCTTACCCTTGGATGTCCTCCTTTAGCTCATGATTTCAAGTCGTAAGGATTTGTGTGCAAACATTTGTCCTTACAGTTTTCGTAAGTCGATGTGTATATGTTGTAAGGAATTGTGTACATACACAACTCCTTACTATTTTTGTGTCATATTATGTATACGCGTAGGTAATTGTGTATGTACACAAATCCTTACCCTTGGATGTCCTTCTTTAGCTTATGGTTTCAAGTCATAAGGATTTGTGTACATACCTTTTTCCTTACGGTTTTCGTAAGCCGTTGTGTATCTTTTGTAAGGAATTGTGTACATACACAAATACTTACCATTTTTGTGCCATATTATGTATATGCGTAAGCAATTGTGTATGTACACAAATCCTTACCCTTAGATGTCCTTCTTTAGCTCATGGTTTCAAGTCGTAAGGATTTATGTATATACCTTTGTCCTTACGGTTTTCGTAAGCTGATGTGTATATGTTGTAAGGAATTGTGTACATACACAAATCCTTACAATTTTTGTGCCATATTATGTATACGCGTAGACAATTGTGTATATACACAAATCCTTACCCTTGGATGTCCTCCTTTAACTCATGGTTTCGAGCTATGAAGTACGGGGACGGCTCTTTGAGGGCGTCCCGCGTCCCCGATTCATTTTTGGGGCGCAGATGGTGCGGGGACGGTCAACGTTTACCATAAACGGTCAACACTTGCTGGGAACGGTCAACGCTCACCGGGAAAGTCCCGGGGATAGTCAACGTCGTTGATGGAAGGAAAGGTAAAGACAAAAACAGTAAAAATGGAAGCTTTCTTTGTTACAGAGAAAATGAAAGCTTTGTTGAAGAGAAAGTGATGGTTTTAGAGGAGATTCATTATTGGGATAAGAAATGATAAAGACAAGGACGATTAAAATGAAAGCTTTCTTGGTTGCAGGTGAAGAGCAAATGAAAGCTTTGTTGAAGAGAAAGTGATGGGTTTTGGAGACTGAAATAAGGAACGACTAATAGAAAATGTGATTATGAGATTTTTTTTATTAAATTATAATTATGATGATTAATTAATTTTTAAAATTGTAAAATTGTAATTAAATTCTTTTTTATTTTTATTATAGTTTATTTGATTATTATCTATGGCATTTACAAATTATTAAAAATTAGATTAATGACATGGGTAAACTTCATTTTAATTATGTAAATTTTTAATTTTATTATTTAATTTTTTTTGAATTTAAAATGTAAAATTAAATTTTTGTTTAGTTTGATTGTTTAATTTTAGTAATTTTTTAATATAAATCTTAAAAAATTAATTTAAGAATTATTAAAAGTGAATTGAAATAATTATAATTATTGTTTAATATAACTATAATTTTAGTATATTATAAAATTTAATAATTTTTTTATTATATATATTAAAATTTATTTTATATTTGCCGTATCCTTACCGTACTCGTACCCTATAATTTTAGAAATTATCGTTTTCTGTATCCGTCCCCGTTTCCGTACTCGTACCCGTACCCGTCCTCGTATCCGTACCGGTACAACCTAGGTTTCAAGTCGTAAAGATATGTGTATATACCTTTTTTCTTACGGTTTTCGTAAGTCATTGTGTATATTTTGTAAGGAATTATGTACATACACAAATTCTTATCATTTTTGTGTCATATTATGTATACTCGTAACAAATTATGTATGTACACAAATCCTTACGTTGTAAGAAATTGTGTACATACCGTTTTTCTTACAATATTTGTAAGGGTTTGTGTATGTACACAAATTCTTACGTTTGTAACAATTTATGTATATACCTTTTGGCTTAGAGTTTTTGTAAGAAATTGTGTATAAATTTTATAATAAATTGTGTACATAAATTACCGAATAAACTGATAGGCTTTTTTTTAGTTGTTTTTTAAGGACCCTTTCCTAGAACTACCCGTTCATCTACGTAACATGAAGATCGAAGAGATTTCATCATCACCAGCGTTGTCATATCTCGACTTTGAATGAACGCGCATGATCCCAGTGCCACGTGGACATCAGTGAAGGTATACAATAGAGCACCGTAGGGAAGCGTGTAGCAGATTGATCTCAAATCTGTGTGAAGACTACCTAACAATTTTTATGAAGGTGGGTTGCTGGAAAATGGAAGATGGAAAGGGAGAGGAAGGGTACGAAGAAGGATTAGAAAAGAAAAAAAGGAATGATCTTTTTTTTTTTTTTTATTGGGTATATTAAGTAATTTAATTAATTATATATATAGATACACCAATTACTACCATTTTTACGGAATTCACCGAATCAAAATCAGGTCTGCAACTGCAATATTAATGTGACACATGTTGTTTTGATGACATTAGCTGCAGCAGTTCTTTCAGTTTCATAGAAAAAAATTATCTTTTTTTCATCTTTTATTTCCCTTCCATCCACCCTCAGCCATGTCTCCCAGCAAGCTTGATTCCACTGTAATCAATTCCTCTCTCTCTTTTCTTTAATCTATTTTTTGGTGTAATATTCAGATATTAGTTGCCTTGTTTACATGTTTTTTGTGGTCAATTCTGCAAATTTTGTTACTTGGATTATGAGGTTATTTGATTTTGTTTTTTGGGGTTTGTTTCTCGATACTAAATTATGTTGAAAGGCGTTTTCTTTGGGTGAAGAATGAAGACTTCTATCATTATTTTTATTGGGGGTAGAATTAATTACTTAATTTTGGGTTGTAGTTATGAAACTGAAACAAAGAAATTTTGGAAACTTGATCAGAAATAGGGACTTGGGTGGAAATTTGTGTTGGGTATGTAAAACAGATATCATAGGACTTTTTGATTATCTGAACTTCTAATAGTATGTGGAATTTTATGTTCGGTTCTTAAACTATGAACTTGTTGGAAAATTTTGATTCTGGAGATAAAAGTTTTTGTGTTTTCATGCACTTTGCAGCATTGAACACTTTCTGCTATAATATTGGCCTCTAACTGTTTCATTCTAACACTTTTGGATTTTGTTGACTTGAACTATTTTTGGCTCGTTAAACTGACAATAGAATGTTTAGTTCTCTCTAACATCTCTTTTGTCCGATTAGTTTACTTCTCTCATTGGAATTGTTTCTGCATATTAGATAAATCTACTTTTAGAACTTTAATCCTATTGGCTGTCACATTATTTATGGAAGAATCGGCCAAATATTATTGCTGAAACCATTCTAATTTTATCATAAGAATTAAGAAGACATGTGGAGGAGTTACAGACGATCGTTGCACCTTGTTTAGTTAAATATGTTAATGACAGTATTTTTCCCTTAAATACTTTTTTTTGTCTTTATAATGAAGTATGTTTTGCAATCTTATGTCAAAAACCTGTTGGCGCTGCTAAGTTTAAGGTGTGTTGATTTATGGAAAAACAAGAGAGAAAGATGAGATCAGATGAAACAACTAATGATTTTCTATCTTTAAAATGCAATACTTAATCTAGGTTTTGCTTAATAGTTGCTTTTGAACTACCTGTGTTTTGCATCTCTACAATTTGTTATAATGTACAACCAAATAGTAAAAAAGTAGAAACCAGTTTTCGACTGAAAAATAAATGTAAGTTAAACTGTAGTATCTATTCAAACAACATGCTTCTATGTGGAGGCAACATAATTCGTTTTTTAAATAAATCCTTGTATTAAACTATTTCCTTTTTTTTAAGTATAGATATCATTGTTGTTCCAAATGCTATTTTGTGCAAGAGACAAAAATAACATTCAACCATGACTTTATCGAATTTGGTGCAATAATATCATTTATCAATGTTCTTTGTGTGTTAACATGTTTAGGCAATAGGTTCTTTGTGTGAATTAACATGTACTAACATCAACATGAGGTAAAGTTGTGATTATTTTTGTCAATTGCACGCATCAATGGTTTATGTATCTTAGGAAGGCATATTTTTGTTGCCTGGTTGGAATCATTGTCATGCATATCAAATTTGAACAGGCTTCCTTTGGGCATGAGGAGGCAAGTGTTTCATGCTCGATGTCAGAGAATGGTTCTGCTGGTTCACTTTCTCTTTTCCATTCTGAGAAGGCAGTCGAAGAACTTCTTCAACAAACTCCTGTTGCAGGAATGGATGAACATCTTATGGAGTTCTCGGAAGCTTTGAGAAGTACATTTCTTCCATTCTTAAAAGCATTTGTCTTCCAATTGAAATATTTATTGCTTATTTAATTTTTGTGCTTATTATTTGAACATATTACTAGCTGTTGCGAAGGCATTAAGGCAAGCTGCTGAAGGAAAGGCTTCTGCACAAGCTGAGGCTGCTGAATGGAAACATAGATATGAGCTGGAGAGGAATATACAAATGGAGCGTAAAGGTTTTTTAAGATTAAACTGATTGGCTGTTCTGTCGTATGAGTTTTTGGCTGAGTCATAAGTGTTTCATATGTTAGGTATTTCATAGATAATCGTTGGTGACAATAAGGAATTATGAAGGCTTGAAATTGACTTGACAAAAAGCTATGGGTTAGGGTGCTTTTGCTTACTGTTTGTTTTAAACCTATAACCTAATCTAGCTTGGTTAAAAGATCTTGCTGACCTTGGTGAATGCCTAACTGAATGGTGCATATTCAATTTCATATGCCTGGTTTGAATCTTTACTTTCCATCAGTCTTCCTTATACTAGACAGTTTGTTTCTTGATGCTAACAACATTTGGTATTTAGTCCCGTAAGTCTTGTAGCCATTAAGAAGGAACAAAAGAACACATGGAAAGTTCATGATCACGTGACGATTATTCTTCATTTTTTTACCTAGTCACATGTATTTATTCACATTGGAGCATTCGTCAGCTATAATATCTGTCTCACTTTATTTCTTCTAGTAAATTTACACTATTGTTTATGATTTTTATGCAAACATTATGAATATATTGTTAGAATTTTAATGTTGAATATTTTAAATGTAAAGCATCTCTCAAGTTAACTCAAGATATAGTACTTAAATTCTAGTCTAAGGGCTGAAAGCATGTGAGGTACTTTTAGTTGATGGTTGTTCACTTCGGTGGCAGTAGTGTCTGTTATTTAATAAACTAATTTTTAAGTTGATTTAAATGTGTGTGTGTGTGTGTGCACACGACAGAAAAGTTCTCTTTGCTTCTATTTCGAATGTTATTTTTTCCCAGTTCAAACTAAGCTGCATTTGTGTTCTAGTTTCTCAAATCCCATAGCTTCAGGTTATTTTAGCAACAAATCTATTTAATGTCCCTTACCTATTTAGTGTCTTGAAGATTCTGCTATGATACTGGAGAATTTATTAGGTTTGAGTAAGTTCTCTGCAATTAGATGTTACTCATCATTTAGCTTTGGCAAGCAAGTTGATATTATCTATAACTTGTTTGTTGCACGGTGGATATCCTCTGACACTGCTATCTGGAGGAGGCTTCCTTTATGAAAATCCAAAGAATTAACCTATTCGACTCTTGCTATGATGGCCCCCAATTTATATTATGGTGAATAAAGAATGGAAGTTTTTACTTGCAGAATGCTATACTTCATTTTGACCATGCAATACTCCTCAAAGGCTCCAAGCAAAGCATGTTAGGCCATGTATGCTTTTGCAGCATTATCTGTTTTCTTTTTGTAAGTTCAGCATGGCCAAGTTGCATTTTAGCTCTTTGGAGATGGCTAACCTTGTAAGAGTAGTATTAGAGAACCTTACAATTGCAAACTAATTTTCTGGGAGCGAAATCCTAAAATATTGCCTGCAGTAGAGGAGGTGCTCTGGGCTGATTTTCTTGTATGCAGTCCTACTGGGGTTGATATATTTGTCATAATTGCTTAAAGGGATTTTTTAATAGCATTTTTATATTTGATATCCTAGTACCATTAGCACCCTAGCGTTTGAAGCACTGGCAAGAAAAATAATATATTGAAAACTTGTTTGCTTTTGATGAATTAGATACTCCACCATCTATTCTGATTATACCTGTGACATTCTGAATATTTTCCCACTTCCTTTCTCTTGACCTTTCCTCCATGTTATCCCCTTTTCTTAGATGGATCTTTGTTAAACATTTAATTTGGACTGCCTGTTTGGTCCAAACTTCTTAACTAATCTCTCCATTCTATGATGCTAAGCTAGGCATAACAAGGGTTTGAAAAACAACTTTTAAGTATTTTAAATGTTTAAAATGTGTTTCTGGAGACTAGAAGCTGAAATCTCAGCTTTAGAATTCTAAAAGAGTTACAATGTGAAGCTGGTAGACAAATTTAATACGAAGTTCTTATAGACAATATGTTACTATCTATTTCAAATGATTCCAATACAATGGAATTTTCCATTAATTTTTTTTTTCTGCCTCTCCAGCCAAAGAGACTTTCTATTAAGTTTTCCTCTTTTACACCTAAAATACTGGTCAGAACATGCTTAAGTTGCCCAATAGATTTCTCAGCTTCTTTAGAGTTCCCTAGTTTAATTTTGTGGAGCATGAGGTCCAACAATAAAAGATATTCTGGATTGAGTTGATATATTTTAGAACTAAATTTGGACTTCTTCATTGAGTTTACTAAATAAAATTGAGTTCCATTTGGCCTTAATTTTGCAAAATATTGTAAGAAATATTTTCATCACTCTGAATATTTGGACCTTCGTTTTTCTTTCTTCCTTTCTGTTCTTTTGATTCTGGATATTCCAGTATCAGGCAACGATAACTGTGAAATGCTACAACGTTGGTGGGTTTGGTCTTCTCTAGATAATGCAGTGGGCATCTTAAGAATTATGCTTCCATGTCTTTTCTTCTGGGAGGTTGGGAAAGAACAAAATAAGAGAATGTCAGAAGGTACTCGCTTAACTTTCAACGTACCATCAGCCATCTAGTTGCTTCCATTAAAGAATAATCACAACCTTTATAAAAAGAATTTGATGAATTTCACCGATCGGTATTAGTTACCATGAAAACTTACAACTTCCTGAAAAAGCCGTCAAAGCAACAAACCTTGTTAACGTTTATTCAGATGCAAGAGTTCTGATATTGTATGGGTAAAGGTTTTATTTGATGCTTATGCAAGTTTTTGGTACAATTAGCTCTATTAGAGGTGCATAGATGGTTATAGGGAAGGAAGATGGTTTGGGTTTTCTAAGAAATGTTTTCATTGAAACGGAAGCCCAAAAAAGGATGATTGGTGAATCTTTCATCCCTTTACAGAGGGTGATGGAATCTGGAGATATTCATCAAATGAAGCAAATTAGGTGTAAACTATGCACTTAAACGTGTGTGTGATAAAGCTTAAATTCGGATGGCAATACCTCTATGGAGTTTTACTTGTATATTCGCTGTATAGGATACGTTAATATACAAATGCGCTTTAGTTATTTATTTGAAGTGATCTCGTTCACTTGCATATAAACTGTCATCATCCGTTTTTTATGTTCGTAAATTTGTCTATTAGGGAGTTTATTGGAAATACTCTACATGTTAGTATGAATTGGATGTTCTAGTTACTTTAACACTCTAGGATAGGTTTGAGTGCTTCAGAAGATTTCCTATTGCATCAGAACAGATTCTTTTCGTTTCTCGTGTCTTATATGTTACATTATTTATTGGTACAAATTCATGTTTAATCTTAAAAATACAGAGCTTGGTGAGTTGCTCTTCTCTAAGTAGTTTTGTTTCAAGGTTACATTTTCAATTTATATTGTTTGATATATTCGGCATTCAAAATGCTTGGATGCCATCTTTGCAACTATTTTCATGATCTGCCCATGCAATGTTTTGTTCAAGTACTCTTGTGCCGCAGTATTTTTCTGTGGCAACATTCAAGGAATTGAGGGTGAGGTTTAGGCCTTGGCTCCACATCAATGATTGCTTTATAGCAATACTTATATGAGTTTCAACATATGGTTATCGTAGTGCTGATTTAAATCTGGGAAGTTCTTAAAATTTTGAAAAGCCTATTTGTTGGAGTTGAGATTGATCTCCTTATGCTATAGGAAAATGTGGAAGGGCATCTGAGGAAAACTTAGTAAAAAGCTTAAAGCTTCCATCCGATTGAAAGATAAGTACATGGTTAGTAGACCTTAGATCTTATCCTCATTTCAGTGATCTTCTCTTTCAACATTCAAGAAAAGGGAGGCTGGAGATTTAGGTTTCCTCTTTAGATTATTGCATTATAACCTTAATTAGAATTGTATGATTATTACTGTAGAAGCCCTGACTTATCCTGAGAAGTTCTCATTTTATGCTTTTGAGTTATTGCAGTCTACACATTTTTCAAATTTTGTGTGCTTTTACTTTCTCTGAAGAGCTCTAAGTGGCAATGGTTATGGTTCTCTGTTACAGTTGTTCTTTTGTTTGTATTGACCTCTCTATCTTGCTTTAAATTCTCTAATAAATACTTTTGCTTCTTTAAAATTTGTCAGCTCGAATGGCAGAGCAGTTGTCTGCAGAGAAAAAAGGTGGTATTGACTGTGGGAGGGTAAAGAACTCCGACAGCCAATCGATGCTGCAGAATGAATCAAATGAGCATTCTGAGAAAATCTGCATGAAGAATGGGATTTTATGACAGGGAATCAGATTCAAATTCTAAAGCAGATCTTAATAAGATGACAAATAAGGTACTGTTTGCATGTTAAATTTCTATTTGAAATCAATGCCTACTCGTTAATTGTGATTTTTTCTCTCTTTCGACTTTTTGTTTAAAATTGTACCTTTTATTGATGATCATTGTGTTGTCTGTTTTGTTTGCACAATTCATGCTTTTTAATATTCAGGAGTCGGCTTTTCTGTATTTCTTCCCATGAAAATATGCATCTTTTTAAACTAATTTGAGGCACCTATAGCTATAGCCTATAGGTAAGGAAATACATAATACGGAATCTAACAAGGACACATAGCAATGATAGCATTGTATCTTTTGAAACATTATCCAATTCACCCATAGTGAAACTCTTACTACTATTAACGCTCGGACCACATTAATTAAAAACTATTCATTTTACAACAGGCATCCTTTAAACTTTCATGGTGGTGCAATGGTGAGAATGGGGATCAACACAAACATGACATTGTCTCTTTTGAAAAAGGGGATATTATAACAGCAGAACGCAGTAGTAAACAGGTATTGCTTCCTCTTTGCTATCGTGTTAAAAAGCTTTTGTTTGTTGTGATTTGTAGGTGATTTAATTTCTCTTTACTGAAATAATCCTTTTCCCCTTGTATATTTTTCATAAGAAATCATATGAAAAATATGATTTAGATATTGTTCATTATTGTGCCTTCTATCTGTCATCTAGTAAATTCTTGTTTCTTTCCAGATTTCTCTGAAGTGGGAATCTGACCCGCAGACTGTGCTTATTTTGATGAAACCAAATTCTGTTTCTGTTCAAATTCTTTGTATGCAAATGGTCAGGTGCGGATGTAAAAATTCTCAATGCAAGCTTTCATGAAACTTTCTTTTAGTTATTATACCTTAACCAATTTCTGCAAAAAAATTTCAACACATTTAAAATAATGCATATTTCCACTTTACTTGCCATTTATTGTCCAAAAAATTATTTCACATCCGTTTTCATATCTTTTGAAACGATGGCTAAGATGGAACCAAATAGTTTTTTAAGGCTAAACTATAACCTTTTCTCCAATATTTTTCCTATCTTTTGAAGCGGATGGATAAGATAGAACCAAATAGTTTTTTAAGGCTAAACTATAACCTTTTTTGCTATCTTTTTTATTGGCTAAGATAGAACCATTAAATAAAAAACCAACAAAAGTAAACGAGTAGAAATTTCATGTAAAATTTCAACGAGAGAGAAACCAAGGAACGAGTGTGGTCAAATGACTCTTGTGGATGTTAATGGAACATGGACTTTGGTTCATTTACCCGTTGGTAAACGAGCTATTGGATGTGAGTGGGTGTTTACCATTAAATTTAATTCTGATGTGTCCCTTCATCGTTTGAAAGCTCGTCTGGACTATTTTGATACGTTCTCTCTTGTTGCTAAGCTTGTTTCTATTAGGTTATTTATCTTTCTTGCAACTACTATTGACTGGCCTTTGCATCAGTTAGATATCAAGAATGTTTTCTTTCATGGTGATTTTCAAGAGGAAGTATACATAGAACAACCACCTGGATTTGTTGCTCAGGAGAGTGGAAAAGAATATTTTCTGAAAAAATCTTTATATGGCCTTAAACAGAGTTTTCGGGCTTGATTTGGTAAGCTTGTTAAATTATTGAAAAGTTCGAGATGTAGAAAAACGAATCAGATCACTCTGTTTTCTTTAGAAAGTCTGATGAGGGTGTTATTTTACTAGTTGTGTATGTAGATGATATTTTGCTCACTACTAGTGACACTAGTTGAATCTTCTCTTTAAAGTTTTTCCTTCACACTCAGTTTTACACCAAAGATCTGGGACGTTAATATATTTCTTGGATATTCAGGTAAACAAAAGTAAAAAAGGATCTTTCTATCTCAAAGGAAGTATGTGTTTGATCTTTTATCGAAATTAAGAAAATCAGGTGTCAAACCTTATAGTACACCGATAGTCCCTAATCTACAATTAACCAAAGAAGGTGAATTATTTGGTGACCCTGAAAGGTACAAAAGACTTATCGGTAAATTAAATTATCTTATAGTGACACGTCCTGATATATCTTTTCTGATAAATGTTCTGAGTCAATATATGTCATCAACAACTGTTGATCATTGGAAAGCAATAGAACAAGTTTTAGGTTATCTAAAAGGTGCTCCTGGACGTGAAATTCTATATGGTAATAATGGCTCTATTAGAATTGAATGTTTTTTTGACTCAGATTGGGCGGGATGCAAGGAAGATAGAAGATCTACCTCAGAATATTGTGTGTTTGTTGGAGAAAACTTGATTTCGTGGAAGAGTAAGAAGTAGAATGTCGTCTCACGATTTAGTGCAGAAGCCGAATATAGAGTGATGATCAAGTCCGTATGTGAGATTATATGGGTATATCAACTCCTCGATAAAGTTGGAATAAAAGTCCCAACAACTACAAAACTTTGGTATGATAATCAGGTCGCAATACACATTGTTTTGAATCCGTTTTTTCATGAAAGGACAAAACACATTGAGATTGATTGTCACTTTGTTTGCGAAAAAATACAACAAAGCTTGATATTTACATGTTATGTGAAAATCGAAAAACAATTAGGTAGCATCTTCACCAAATCTCAATGGAGTTCGAATCAATTATCTATGTAACAAGTTGGACATGATTAATATCTATGATCCAACTTGATGGGGAGTGTTAAGTATGAAAATATGTTTTGTATCTTATACTTATGGAAAGTCGACTTTAGTAAAATATCATATATAAGGTTTTTACTTTTTCTATTAATTAGTTATGTAGAATATTAGGTTAATTCTTGTATATAATACCTAGTCACCTTATGAATAAAATCAAGAAAAAATTTATTCTACAGTTACCTTGAAAAAACATCTAATGAAGTTGGAAAATGGAAGAAATTAAAGAGTACTTGAATTGGATGGGCTAATTTTGTGCCTATTGCATTACAAAAAGACACTTTCTTTGTCCGTTGCCATGCAAACAATAGGTATGCTTAGGAACATGTGTTGGCAACAATGATTATTTGGGTATATGCTCTTAAATCTAATTAACCTTTTAGATGGGGAAAATCTATTTAAAATCCTTTAAAGCTTAAAAAAAGATATGTTTGTTACGGATCACAATATGCGTGCTAAAATTTGCTTCCAACTGTATGAGAAATAAAATTGTTCTAACTATCGGTTCCATATCCAACAAAAATTGTGAATTCAAAATATCACCTATTATTGTTGTTGGAAATGACACATTGTTTAAGATACAACTAATAGAGATTAGAAAATGAGTAAAACAAAGGGTCCAAAACTTAGTGTGTGTGTTCAGGGATGGAGCCATATAGGGGTGGGGAGAGGTAACCGCCCCCAACCCCGAATAATTTTTTTTTCACTTTTTTTCTCCTATTTAATTTTTTTTAAAAATTAATTTTTTTATGAATTTGCCTCTTACTTTTAAACATTTATTTTTGCACCCTTTAACCACAAATCCTGGCTCTGTCCCTGTGTTTATTGAAAAAATTTCTGCTTTTAATTTAAAGTTAAGGTGCTAAGTCTTTTTTAAACTCAAGGTACCAAAGGATTTTCTAGTCGGGACACAAGAAAGTATTTGGTCTGGATGAGGTGGACCTGATATGAATTGCTTTAAAATAAAGTTTCAGATAACTGGGTATTATTTTTGGTTCCGTGGGTTTGCAGTAACTTTTTTTATGTAGATTAGTTGTCGATTAGATTTATACTGTTGCATGCCAGAATGACTTTAGGCTGCCATTACTTTTTCTTCTATTTCACATTCCATTTTGTTCGTCTAATTCTTCGTGTTTATTCCAGATGGTTGAAAGAGAAGAAAAAGTTGAACGTTTATGTTGAACCACATGTGAGGACTAGACTTCTAACAGACTCATCAAACTTCAATTATGTTCAAACATGGAAAGATGGTGAGAAGAAAAAATTTAAATTTCTTTTGCCTTGTGTTGTCTCTACGATATAAATTATAGGGTTAGATGGTATTTTAGCCCTTGCAGTCGAGTCTCATTATCACTTTGATGCCTGAAGAATTTCTTGAACTTTCCTTCTGCAGAGCATGTTACCCCATGTGTTCTTCCATTACAAAAAAAAAAAAAACATGTGACACTCTAGTAACTTGCCACTTAGAGTATCTCGCAGCTCATATATTATATAGTAAATCTGAAATTTTTCAGAAAATCTTTTAAAAATCCAAAAATAAGGGGAACAGAAAAAACTATAATTTTTTTTTGGATTTTTAAAGATATTTTATGATTTTTTTAAAATTTTCGGATTTAATATATATCATGTGCCATGCGACACTCCAGGTGGCATGTAACGTTCTTTTCTGTAATTGAATAACAAAATGGGGTAACATGCTTCATGGAAGGAAAGATCAGGGCCAAACTGAATAAAAAAATTCTTCATCCTAAGTGTTAATTAGTACAATTTCAGGGTTTAAAAAACTATTTAATCCTAATTTATATATTTATTTTATTTCACCATGATGCTTTTAATGCGTGTTATTCCATTTCCTATTTTTGTCTTAAGAGATGCATTCTCTAACGTAATTTATTACCTGATTGTAATCCCTAAAATAAACTTAGTTTCTTAGATTATAATTTAGGGTTTACGTTATGAAAGCTAAGGTTTTTATAAAATTAAATATATTATTCGGACAAACTATTAAATAATTAATAATATAAAATATTGAAATATTCAACAATTAAATAAACAGAGTTCAACCCATAAATACTAATCAATAATAATTCAGAAAATCCGAGTAAAAGTCCCAAGTTTAATACATAAAATAATATCCAATTAAAAGTTATAATCCAAAAAATAAAACTGAAAAAAAAACATACTATAATAATAATCTGAATCAGTATCCTCCAAGTACCAAGTCTGAGATCTGAAACAGAAAACTGAGAGGGTGTAAGCTAGAAAGCCTAGTGTGTCTCTAAGTGCTAATAAACAGAATCAGATAACAGAGCATGACATATGATATAATGTAAGCGTGAATGCACCCAACACCGAACACCATCAGATGAGTAGGTTCCCCAGAACCACTCTAACTCCATCACACCAAACAGAAATGGAACTCGACCCGCAGGTGGAGCCACTAAACAGAAATGGTATATATATTACAAAATTACTGAACAAAAGTGATAAATCACTAATTTCCCCGTACACATATAGTCTACCCAAATGTAATGATAAATGCAGATACAGAATCAAAATACATGTCTTATAATCTATCAAGAGGCAAGCGTGACAAATATCAGAGTCGGTAAAGTAATATTAGGGTGATGCATGATTATACGGGTTTACAGAAATTGAACATACTGAGTAACAAAATTAACGAAAGAGAACACACCTGAACAAAAAGCTCAACGACGATACTAACGTCGACTGGACTCGGCCCTACCACTAGAATAAGTAGGAGTAGAACCTACAAATAATAAATATCATTCGACACCCTACTATGTCACTCTACTGATAAGTATACTAATCAGAAATAGATCGAACTCACGTGAAGGTCCCGAATGCTGATGAACAGGAGAGCGTCCAAGAGAAGGAGGAGGCAAAAGCTCGGGATCGGAGTCCACGTCACCTGAATCAAACAGAAATTGATTTAGAATCCAAAACAAATAACTTCTAGATAAAGCATTTGAACTTAAAATCTCTAAAAACAACACTTCAGGTTCGAATTTTGAAAAACGGACAGTACCATCGGATTCAGGACGTCAAAAACATAAAATGGGATCGGGTTGAAAAAGTCAACTGTTGACGTCAGCACTGATCAACGCTGATGTCAACAGTGATGTCATCAGGTCAACGCTGATGTCAGCAGTGACGTCAACGGGTCGGGTGTCGGGTCGGATTTTGGGTCGGGTTGGTCATGGGTCAAGATAGATTTTTCTCGAGAAAATCTAGAAAAATCCAGATTATTCTCAGGCTAAAATTAACAGGTTTTCGGACTCTCTTTTCCCCTTGATTTGACTTCAAAATTCGATTTAGACTAGGTTTAAAATCAATTAAGTTGATGAATTATCAAAAACTTGCAGCTAAGTGGTTTGGTCCCTTTGAGATAGTTGACAAGGTTGGTGAGGTAGCATACAAATTGAACTTACCTGCACATTCAAGAGTGCACCCTGTTTTTCATGTCTCTCAGTTGAAGAAGCATATTGGGAGTGATACATCACAACATGAATTTCCAGTTATAGGTCTTGAAGATATTGGACAGAAGAATTTGAAAGAGAGGTGGTAGGGATGTTACGGAGGTATTGATCGAATGGGCAAACTCTTTTCTAGAGGATGCTATATGGGAAGTGCTGCAGCAAATTCAGTCTCAATTTTCAGCTTTTATTTTGAATTCTAGCCGTTAGCACCTTTATTAATGATACGGTGCGTTTTTATGTTTGTGAGCCTAAACCAATACACTGTCGTTCTAGTGAACTAGGGTATTATATACTAAGGCTGAGGGTTGAGAAGATTATCAAATGTATTGATTGTGTTTTTTCTTGGCTTCTTGAACCCTTGTTCTTTCTTCTTGGAATCTCAACCTGTTCTTTTTTTATATTTGTTAAGCTACAGTTCTATTGAAAAATATTTCATGAATAATGTCATCTAATACAGACAAGGATTCCAATCTAGACATGATAGTAGAAAGAAATAAAACCCAAAAAATCTCAAAGTAAGAAAATGGAGGAAGAAACTAACCTTGGTGAAGATCCCAACACCACATTCCATGACAACTTTAGCTAAGGAGAGATCATCGATCAAAACTCAAAAGTCTTTCTTTGAACCCACCAAACTTCATCAACCACTGCATAAACCCAAACTTTTCGAGCCACAATAAACTCTCCACAATCGCTCGGGAATCCTCCCGGATTGAATCGCCGTCTCCAAGTCCTTGGGCAAACTCTCCACCGATCTACCCGCCTCTGCCAGCACCATCATCGCCTCTTTCTAGTTCTTATTGCCACCATTCTCATCACCACCACCCTTTTCTTTTCTATCGTCATTGTTTTCTCCGTCATCACTCGAGTTATTGGTGTTGTTGCGGTTGTTGTCGTCACCATCGCCTCCGAGAAGGATGAAAAAGGATAAGAACTGCGAAGGTTGGAAGTGATGATAGAGGAGGGAAGGCTGAGGTGGAGGAGGAGAGGGAGAAGATGTGGTGAATTCGGGGATGGTCTTAGGGAGATGAGAAAAAAATGGGGACGGGTTGAAAAAGAAGGCAACGATGAACTTTTCTAGTCGGTGGCTGGTGGTTGCGGTGGCGGTGATGGATTACGTTAAAAAATATTTTGTTTGTGTACTTAGGTTGTTTTGGGATTAAAGTGTTTAGGGAACAAGAACTTTGTTCATTATCAATTGTCATTTTTACGTCTCACGCTAAAAATATATTTAATTAAATTTTATTTTATTTTTTATATTTTAAATATTAAATTTTATTTTTAAAGTAAATTTTATATTTAATTTTATAAATTTAAATTTTAAATTTTAAATTCATACGTAAATTTTATCATTTCTATCCGTATTTAGGTCGGTAGTTGTTTTGTTTGTTGGTATCCGGGTAAACTACGGATGCCGACCCGCTGTCTATGCCAAAGGAATTTTGGTTTGAATATATCTCAACTTTAATGTTTGGGGTAAAATACACTAATGGTCACAAAAGTTGTATGGTGTTTTTATTTTGATCATTAAAATTTTAATTTTTTTTATTAGAATCATCTAATTTTTATTTTGCTTTCATTTTGATATCTTTTATTACTTTTTATTAAAAAATAATGATATGATCCATTAATTTTCTTTTTTTTTTAGAGTAAACTACATAAATAATCACTAAACTTTTAAAATACTTTTATTTTAGTTACTAAAATTTTAAAAATTTATTTGAATCACCTAATACAAGCACCCTTATTAAAGCTGGAATATCATCAGGTGAACAAAGATGAAAGGATGTATTATGGGTTGTCTTTCCCAATTTTAGTTCTAATAGTATTTTAGGTTCTTATTAATTTAAATATTAAGCAAATAAGGTTTTTATTCCATCCGATTTTTATATTTAAAGATTAATAGACACTTTCCTTCTTAATGTTTAGATCCTAACACTTTCTTTAGTGACAAAGTAAATTAATGTTTGAACTTAAATATGAGTATATCAATTCTACTTGTATATTATAAAAAATTTATAGAATAACATTTAGATTCAACTTTCAGAAGTAAACTAAAATGTTATAATCTTGGTCAATGAATCTTTTTTTCTTCCCCCTTGTACATGTTAACCTTGAAATAGTTTAAAAATGAGGTTGCATACAATGTGATCAATAGATCAAAATAATGGGTTTATAAACGATATTTAAGAATATGATATATATATATATATATATATAATTTGTGTTGATAAATACATCAATCTATATAAATTTAAATATTGTTCATTGGTAATAATAAGGAAAAATCTATTTCTTATTCTTTTATACATTGAAAGAGTTTTTTCTTAAATTAATAGGGTTGTTTAAAAACAAAATAAAAACTCCAGTAAAAGTTTAAAATTTTTGGTGATTAAAATAAAAATATTTTAAATATTCGATGACCATTTATATAGTTTACTTTGGATAAAATGAAACTAACACTAACAGGTCACATTAGTATTTTTTAACGGAAGACAACGTAAGAGACCAAAGTAAAAACAAAAAAAGTTAGGTGATCCCATTAAAATTTTAAAAATTTAATGATTAAAATGAAAACATCCTAAAATTCGGTGACTATTGGTATACTTTACCCTTAATGTTTTAATAAAAAGATAAAGCATCTTTTTAATCCTTGAACTCCATTTTTTTCTCTCAACTTAGTCTTTGAACAGTTTCTTTGTAGCCTTGAACTTAATAAGTTTTTCAACTATAAGATTATACACATCTTTAAAAAGATAAGAAACAAGAAAATTATTAAGTTCAAGGGCTAACAGAAACAGAAGGATTTAAGGACCAAACCGAGCGAAATTACAAAGTTAAAAACTAAAAGTTACTTTATTTTTAATAGATTATATATAAACATATTTTCATATTATATTTAATTTTGTTATACTCTTTTATTCTTCGTCACTCAAAAACCTAAACTAATTCTCTGACCAATCTTCTTCCAATGTCAAAATTTTAAATTCTAACTATAAACATAAATCCTAAACTAAACCTTAACTTAAAACTTTAAACCCTAAAATAAAAAAACTAATATATCAAAATATTTTGAACTTTGATGCACAGATCATTAAAATATGAAATAATATAAAAAAATTATTTTAATAAACTTTGGGAATTTTCCTATATATCCCATATTCACAAGATTTATTTTCTGGTAAAAATTTATCAGTAGTCTATTTCTGTACTAAAATTATTAAATCATAAAAAATCCGAATCTAAATTCATTAAAATAGATTAGATAAACCCGAATACCCGAATCTGCAATCAAATTGCGATCCGTTACTGAGCATCTAAGGAAGAGGAAAGTAGGGAAGTCTCTAAACAAAAGGAAAACGATGTAGCCAAATTAGATATTCTTTTGTTTTAATTTTTTTCATTTGAGTCAAAATAAAATCGATTTGCATTAAAAACACACAAAGGCATTAATTAGCACAACAATACATATAGTCACCATAAAACCCAAAAATATTTAATTTTGGGTTCAGATGATTTATTTGGTTACTGTTTAGTGATTTTAAACATTTTAATGAAAAACTAGTATAATTTTATTATCCGGACCATTACACTGATTAATTTTTAGCCCAAATTTAATAACGTTGATGTACATTTAAAAATGTGTATGGACTATACTATATGTCAAAGATATTTATATGTTTTTTTTATGATTTTAAATCTCAGAATTTATATTAAAAATTTAAATAACTAAATTATGATAATTTTTGTTGTTGTTGTTTAAAAAGTGGATGATTTCATTATAAGAGATACAAATTTAAATCACTTTATGTGCAAAGTGTATACATATTATCAAAAGGATAATAATATACATAAATAAATATTACCTTATAATCATTTGAATATTTAACCAACCGATCAAATGTATTTATACATTTAATTATAGTTAAACGTGAAATTATCATGTCTAATTAACCATATTTAAATAACTAAATTATTTGTAACAAGGGATCGATTTATAAGACTCTTTCAAAGGTTTGTCAATGAGACAGAAAAGGTAGGGTATAAATTGGTAAGTGAAACTCAATGTGTGTTTGTAGTAGGGAGACAAATATTTGACGGTTTGCTATGCAGAAAAATGTTCTTTAGAGGAAGGTAATCCTTTCAAAATATGACAGCTCTCCTAGTGAGGAAATGTTGAAGCGTAGAACCCAAAAAAATCTTAGTGGAGTGATTCGTGTTGGAAAAATTGTATAGTACATGGACATTTAAATTTATATTTGAGTTGATTTTATTAGTCAAATTAACTAGAACTAAGTATATTATTATTCTACAACAAAAGTAGATAAAATTTATATATTTACATGCTCAAAATATTCAATGGGTGAAAGAGAAATTGTTGCTTAATGTAACATCTATGATGTTGAAAAAATAAGATGAAAAGTAGAATATTTCAAATTTGTTGGGAACATAGATTTAGAAAGCTTTATATATAAAAGCTCTTTATGTTATTATTGGAAATAAGTTAAAGACTTGGACTAGACACCCTGATTGTGCGGTACTTTGGGCTAACATTGGTTGACTTTTATAAAAGTTAAAGATGTGCCTTTGAAATTGTAAACTCTTTAACTGGTTGTAACCTCCAATTTATTTGGATTAATTCTGTGATAAATATTATTTTGAATTTTCGGAGTTATAACTCTTCAAAAATTATTAATTACAGATTAATTCTGTAATTAAACATGTCCCTTACATGAACACTATAAAAGGAGACCCCTTGTTTCGTGTTCGGGAACAAAGCATGTGCTATGGTAAAGGGTGAAATATGTATGCCCTGATCAAGAGATTGCCTGCTATCGCTTCTGTTTCTTCTTAAGAATATTCTCAAATATTTATTAGGGGTAGCGGATTTTGATATGTGGAATACATGCTTCGATTTTGAATAGAGTTATAATTTATCTAGATATGTGTAATCTTTTCTTACAATTACGTTTAGGAAGATTCTTACGAGACACCACACCATATTATATGGTTAAGAATTTATAAGATGAGTTTTTTAACGAGACATATGATGATCATGTATGATTTCTTTTTTAATAAAGTTACATAATGTCTGAGAAATTTTTTTTTTGAATCTTAAGATTGTTATGCCACGTTATTTGTAACAAAATTTTAATTGAATGATTAAGTTGTTACAATATATTTATTTTTAAACATATATTTTTTAATATACTAATGTAGTTATATAGTAATATCTATTCATGTTATCTCTAAACTCATAATTAACTTACTTTTAACTCCAATTAAACTTTAGTAACTATATCTTTTATAGCAAGCTCACGGGGCCATGCACTACAAAAGAAAGTATAAAACAATGAAAAAACAAAAGATTTAAACTATGTTGTAGTTACAGTTTCCCAGTATCTTTACCATGTGAACACTCTATCGCTTCACAGAAAAACAATGAAGATTTTGATGAATCTGTCTTCTTAGTTATTGATATGTTTATTCTCTCATGGTAGTAATACCCGCGAATGAAGGAGATGGCCGGCAGCGTTGATCCCATTGATGCATTTCCCCGAACGACCCGGGATGTGGGTGCAAGAAGAACCCCTAGATGGCGGCACTGGCCCCTTCTGAAGCGACTCGAAATCGGGCACCACTTTCCTGAGTAGTGGTTGTCCTTGCCAAGGCCTTATGGCAGCACCAAGCTGTGCAGTGAACGAAATGACCAACAGGGTGACTACAAGTGAAATCTTGACAACACTTGTTTGTTTGAGGGCTCCCATTTGTATGAACAAGCTTTGCAGGTATAGCTTCTACTTGTCTTTTTAAGAGCAATTGGCATGGATTTGAATCTCTATGAGTTTCTCATATATATAGTGTTTCAGAAACATGTGTTTGACCTGTCTGAATATTCAAAGTTTAATTCTATTGTGAATTTTCAAGTATAAAAATGAAACTTGTGACCCAAACAGTTATTTCTTGAGTTAGAGGTCGTTTGAATAATGGAAAAGATGGGAAACCAAAGTTATATTCAAAGTTGAATATTATAAAGTTCGTATTCTGTCAACCGTTGACATATTGTTGTAGGTAATGGTAAGACAACTCGGGTTTTACGTTGAAGATTTGAATTCAATGGCAAGGAAAAACGTGTAATAACTTCAATATAATACTAAGTCAACACTCAATACCATTTAATAGATTTATTAGGCTTAATAGTCAAAAAAAATTAATCATTTTCTTTAGTGTCTAATATTTTTTAGCTACATTGATGTTTAACGTATTTAATATTATTTAAATATGTGTTCTATTAATTTTTATCATTAACTTTCGTTATTAAATACATGTTAATATTTTAAAATTTAAAAATTATATTTTAAAAAATATAAATTAATAAAACAAAATAACCCTAAATTAACAAAATAGTTCTAAATTTTAAAACTCATAATGTCAAAAAAAATCTAAATCATGATTTGACTTGATTTCATCGACGCCTATCATATTTGTCATCGGACTATGAAGATCATTTATCATACTATCTTTTCATCAGAAATCGATTAACTCCATATGAAACATTAAAATTATTGAATGATTCATTCGAATAATACACTGCGACCAAAGAGATAACATATATTGTGAATGATATATGAGTCGTTCGATGAGGGGAGAATGCTTCATTCCATCACCAGAAATGCGACTATTTTAAAATTATTTAAAAAATTCAAAATAATTATAATTTTTTAATATTAAATAAATTAAAAAAATAGACAATTTTTTAACTATTAAACCTACATATTATAAGATACTTATTATTACTCATATTCTAATATAAATTGTGCATATTCAATCCACTTATCGTATTAAAAATGAATACAATATGTAGCGTGAGATTAGGTTACGTGAGACTGACTTTGATTACGAATCCAGAATGGTGAAACACGTTTTCCTGATATATTTTTTCCCCACAATTTTCAAACTGATATATGTATTTTCTAGGAATAAAAAATGTGGGTTAGGATTGTGTTCTATTTTTTAAAAATATTTCAATATGTCAAGCACAAAGGAATTATTTACACCTAATTAATATTTTGAAGTAAAAAAAATATTCAATGTTTAACAAAATAATCATTTTGAGCATATTCTTTTAAGAGCAGTTCGATTAATATTTTATTTAGGGTAAAAATAGTTCTTATACACATAAAAATTATCAGTTAACCGACGATTAATGACTTAAATGATGTGATAAGTCTATATAATAATATAAACTGATATGACATTGTAAGATAAATAAATATATTAACTTGAAAAAAACTACATCAATCAAAAAAAATTATATAAAATATAAAATATTTTTCTATTGGTTTATTATTTTGTCAGATTATTTCAATTATATACCATTAATTCTTTTAATAACTTTTATCCACGTATAAGCTATTTTGACACAAAGTAAAACATTAAAAATTGAATTAGTCTAAAAGTTAGAAATCAAACTAATTACGTAATCAAATATTAAAAATATTTTTTAATTGTATGCCTAATATTTTTTTTTTATTATGAATGTAATGCGTAGGGTGACCTTATACACCGTTATGCTGCAAGCTCACACATTGTTAAATTATAGTATTTTAGATATTGTTCCAACATAGATTGAATACCTACTTAACTTATAATTCTCGCATTAAAGAAAAATAAAGACAAATGTAAATTGATTGACTTGTGATTAACTAAATATAACTAAAGCAATAATTAAACTGAATTTAAGCACTACAGCAAAATAAGTTTTCAACGGTGTTTTTTAGTTCTATAGTGGCATTTTTAGAGCCGCTAAAAACGTTTCTGGCACTTTTTTAAATATCGCTAAAACCAATGCCACAACAGGTCTAGATCTTTAGTGGCGTTTGTCTTCAAAAATGTCACAATAAAATCGTTCTTTATCGGAGTTTATAATGACAAACGCCGCTAAAGAATAGTTTTATTGTGACGTTTTTGAAGACAAACGTTGCTAAAGAATGGTTTTCTTGCAGCGTTTTCTTTTAAACGCCACTAAAGATCGATTTTCTTGCGACTTTTACCTTTACAAACGCCACTAAAAACACCTTATTTAAAAAAATCAAGATATAAATAATACTATATTATTTTAATAATCAAGAAAACAAAAAGTACAAGAAAAGAAACGTATATTCAATGTTAAGTTTTTCAACTAGACAATCCAGTGGGATACATGTCTCGAGCTCGATAAAATCATTGTACAGTGAAATACATGTCTCCGTTAACTGCCTCAAACATCTCAACAATTTTATATATATAGTGAACGTAAAGGCATATTACTTCTAATGTCATTTAGTTGAGTTGTTGAAAAACCACACCGTGAATCACATTCTAAATTCAAACATCAAGCTTGGCAATAACATCAACATGTGTAGCTATTTTAGCATCACAACTTCTCTGTATTTCCAAGACCCTTAATCTTGCAATTGCCAGCATTTGGATTTTAACCTGCATATAGGAAGAAAACTAAATAAAATAAACAATGAACAACTATGCTTTCCTAATAATACCAATAATAATATTTTACAGCTTGATCAATATAACTTGATGCTCAAATCTGTCACTCACAGCTGGACATTTTCCCATTGCCTCCAACATATAAAAGAAAAAATAATATTGCTGAAACATAACAATGACAGGAAATGAATATCAAAGTAAATAAAGAACAAATGACATAAGCAAATGAATTGAACTTGAAAGAGCAAACAAAGTAGAGTAATTTCCTAAATATCTCAAGCTATCTCAAGTCAAATACACTTAAAGAAATTTGAACATACATTATAGAATTGATATATTATCTCAAGCTAAATGTGAGAGAATTTATAGAATTGAACATACATTATATACAGGGTCATCATTATTAGACTCTTTTTCTATAATTTTGCTCTAGTGAATAACACAATCAGATAAACACATTTACAAACTCACAAGAATTATGAAGAGTTCTACGCACATACTACAAAGTGCATGCATAGGTAACTCAAATAGTTACATGAGTTTGCCATAACATAATTAAAAATGGTAGTCAAATCTGAGAATAAGCTCAAGTAGATTTAATTTCTTATTCTTAATACCTTCCCCTAAGTTTTTTTAGAAATTATATATAATAAAAATTATTATATTAAATAAAAAATCTACAGAGCAACTAATAAAATCTCAGAGAATTCAGAGATTTTTCAGTGCGTGCATTTACCACTAATGCCTGCCATAAAAGGGTTTAAAGGGATAATGAATGTTCCATAAGAAAAAAGTGTAGCCGAGAACTATACTCCTCACTTAAATGTATGGAGAGAAAAGCATATACATAGTTCTGTTATTTATTTCAGGTCCTTAGCACCAACCAAGTCCTATAATGACGTGAATGAAAATATTTGGTAGCCTAAAGCAAAAGAAACATGAAAAATGAAGCATAAGGAGGCAGATCATTCTCTAAAACAATATTTAATTTAAATAAAGGAGATACGTTTGTTTAAATACCTCTGCTTTACTTTTCAGACACTAAAATTATGAAGCCTGGAGAAAAAAAATAAGAGTACGAATTGTTACTTGTTCAAAATTTTAGGCAAAAATATTTTCTTTGTTTTGTAAAAAAATGAACTTTATCAAAATTTTTGTAACAAAAAGAAATAACTAGACTAATATTATCCTAGTTTTGAGAAACTTATTGATTTTGTGATGCTTATAGCACAAACTAAATGCAGAATTGAATCTTCTAGAATGATCAATGATTCTAACACCAAAACTAGGAGGATCAATGATTTCGCAAGAGAATATTCTCTATCTTTACTAATTCTGCAAGAGAATGAGATACATATAATGGAGTTGCAATGAGTTCACACCTGCTAATTTCTTTATAATCCCCACATAAATTCTCTTTATTACTTTTTCACTTTCATTTCATTAAACTAGAAAAGATTCTTCATCATTACTAATTTCGCAATAGAACAATCTGAAACAAAATCATAAATCAATAAAAGTTTAAAATTAGAAGAAAATGAGTTACATATAAATCAAGAAACCTTTAGCTAAGTTAAATCAATAATACGACACCAAGATATTAATATTTTAACTTGAATTCTAAACCTCAAAAATTTTTGATATACCTGTTTGTCTGCTCTTGTAATTCTAAACTCTTCTACTTTATTGTGACCCGAGATAATAATTAGGTTAAGAAATAAGAAGAAAAGATTTTAGAAATTGAAGAAAAGATTTTAGAGGAATTGAAGAAGATAAGGGATAAAGAGTTTTCATTAAACATTTCGATAAGGTTTTTCAATACAAGAAACTATTTACATATATAATTGTACTAACAAAATTAAATTGATAGTTGTGTAAAATCCATTCTCATCTCCATTCTTTCGTGGCTTGATTATTGGGCTCGTCATAATGCTTTGCAGTAATAGGCCTTGAGTCTACCTGGATCTAGCAATACTTTTATCTGCCAAAATATGTTCAAACCAACCTCTTTTATTCATTTGAATGTTGTGTTTTGCTCTTCTCTCTTTTTTTGTCGTTAATTGAATTATTCTTCCCGATTGAATAATTCTCAATTACATTCTTAAGCCCTAATCCCTTTTCATTTTTTGAACTCCCTAGATCTTCAACCATGGTCATGATAATACCTTCTGTTGTAGAAGATCCTTGACCCCAAGGATTAAAATTGAGAAATTAGATTGTCGGCACTGTGTATTCTTCTCTGGTTGCACTTTCCACCTTCAGGATAGAGCAAAGTTTCAGTAGTTGATCGAAAAATTGGACAGTTAATATTGTAAATTCTTCTCTGGTCGTACTTTTCACCTTCAGGTTAAACCAAATTTCCAATAGTTGAGTTAGAACTTGATTTTTTCTTTTAAGCATGTGTTTGTCCAACATTTTTGCGGGTAGCTTTTCGGTTGATCTGCAACATACATCTCTTGTGCTTTTATTGTGTATGCAACTCTTTCACCAATTTTTTTCATAAGTAGAGTAGTATGAAATGATAGAAGAATTCTTGATGTCATGAATAACTCTAGTTTATAATCAACTAGATTAAACTTGTTGATTACCATGTAAGGAGAAAAATATGTTCTAGATTCGTGCGAAGTTTCACAGATTGTTGATGGGTTTGATCATTACCTTCTAACTCAATAAGATCATGAAAGGTACTCCTCTTCCTTTCCCTTTTATTTTTAAGCAACCCTTTATCTGAAATGTAAGTATGAGCTTAATTAATTAATGTAGAAATTTGATTCAGGTAGTCTTGAGTAACCTGTAATGTTGACCAGTAGAAGTAGAATTTTAGTGTCTGATATATATCTTGAATGTCACACTGAACATTAAGAGGAAAGTCATGCATGATCTTCCATAATTGAGTCCTTGACTGTCTTGCACTGCTCACATAAAATATGTTAATCATCTTCATAATTTGAGATAGTTTTTCACGTGTACTTGTCCAATTTCTCCCTTTCATCTTTAATTCCTCTAATAAAGTCATGATAATACCCTTTGTCACAGTAAATTCTTGTTCTCAAGGATTAAAATCAAGGAATACAACTTGTAACACCGTAAGGTCTTTTCAAATAACACTAATGCTTGTGGAGATTTTATAGGTTATGTAGGAGCGAGCAAAAAGCCTTAAATTCTTCATAAAAGTGATATAAATTTGTCTCGATGATTGGAGCTACAGGTAAACCTCCCCTTCCACTTGGAATTGCCTTGTTGATCTTTTCAAATATGCATATGATTCCATTCTATGTTGGACTTCTAAAAAAATCATTTGTAGTAATTTGATGATTTGGTGTCTCTAGTGCATCATAGACTGTAAAAAATAGCTCTCCACTTGTTCTGTAGAATCAAAACATATTCCAATTCCATGTTTACTGGAAAATTTCAATTCCAGTAAATTAATGAGTGCTTTAGAAAAATGATAATCCCCAACTGAATCATCAAGTAAATTTTTGTCCACTATTATATTGTTTTGAACCAATAGACATAAGAAAGGAACATAGATTTTACTGTTCTGGATAACTAATACTATCAACAGTTCAATTAATCATATTTTCACTTCTGTCTTCTGATGAAAAGGAAAGTTGCAAGGTCTGATTGTAACTGATTTTGCACCAGGTTGAAAAATGATACCATTATCATAAGACCTTTGTAGGAGCAATAATATAGATGCTTTAATTACAACTTGATTCTTTTCTAACACAGGTTTAATTGTATTTGATATCTCAGCTTCTAATACCCACACCAACCCATCGATCTCCGATATTTTGGTTGAGAATTTTCCGTAATAACTCATTATTCCTAAAAATCCTCTTAGAGACTTACTGTTTTTAGGTACCAACCATTCTTACCTAGCTTCTACTAATTTGAAGATTCATTCATTGCACCTTTATTAAGCTCTTCGATGACTTCCATATAAGTTTTATCATAAAACTTGTGACACATAATAGCAGCAACTTCATGCCAAGTGGCCTTATGCTTTTGCATCGTATATCTATCAAACCATATCTCAACATTTTCCATCAAACATATGGGAGTCATGTAACCCCCAAAATTTATCTAATTTCTTAGAATAAAAGTTAGGGTTCACATTACTAAAACTTGATTTGCAAGCTAGGTTTTTTTATTAAAACAAAAGATAAAAACAAATTATTTAAAATAATTTATTATCAAACATACTAAAAACTTATCCAAATTAAATAAGGTTCAACCCAATATTAAATAATATAAAGTCAAGAAAGTCCGAAATAAAGTTCCGAATCCAAAGTTCATTACAAATAATGAATCCGAAAATAATAGAATAGTCTGAAAACTATGAAACATACATAATAGTCTGAAAATAGAAATCTCCAAGGACCGAAGTAGCCTAGGTCAAGGACCTGAAACAGAAAGCTGAGAGGGTGTAAGCTAGGGAGCCTAGTGTGTCTCTAGAGTACAAATAAACAGGATTTTAGAACAGTATATGCAGATGATGTAATGTATGCATAAAATGCACCCATCTCTGAACACCAACAGAAGAGTAGGTTCCCCTGAACCCCTCTAACTCCATCATACCAGCAAAAGTGGAAACTCGACCCGAAGGTGGAGCCACTGATCAGAAGTGGTATCTCGACCCGCAGGTAAAGCCACTGAACAGAAGTGATAAATCACTAACTTCCCCGTACACATAATCTACCAGATGTAATGTATATGCATAAACAATATCAGAATGCATGCATTACAATCTAATCAAGAGGCAAGCATATCATGTAGAAGTATCAGGAATGTGATATCAGAATGATGTATAATCATACGGATTTTAACAGAAAATGGAACATACTGAAAAAAAGAGTCAACAGAAGAGAACACATTTGAACAGAAAGCTCAACGACGATACTGACGTCAGTTAGACTCGGCTCTACCACTAGAGTGCGCAGGAATAGAACCTACGTGTAACAATTATTGTTAGACACCCTACTATGCCATTTCATTGATAAGTACACTAAACCGGAATTAACTAAAGCTCACGTGCGGGTCTCGGATGCTGTTGGAAAGGAGGTCATCCAGGAGGAGGAGGAGGTAGATGCTCGGGCTCAGAATCCACGTCACCTGAAGTAAACAGAAACTGATTCAGAATCCATTAAAGATAAATTCAGATAAGCATTCGACCTTAAAAGCCCCTAAAATGATACTTCGGATTTGAATTTCGAAAAACAGACAGCCATCGGACTCAGGACATCGAAAAACATAAAGTAGACCCGAGTTGAAAAAAGTCAACGCTGACATCGGCATGGTCAACGCTGACGTCAACAGATGACGTCATCAGGTCAATGCTGATGTCAGCATTGACCTCAACAGTGACATCAACGGGTCACGAGTCAGGTCGGATTCGGGTCGAATAGGTCGGGTTTCGGTTCGGTCGATTCGGGTTTAGGGTCAGATTTTCCCAAAAAAATCTGGAAAAATCCTAGATTTTCCAGGAAAATCTTGAAAAAATCCAGATCTCCCCCGGGCCAAGTTTGATTAGTTTTTAACACCCAAAACCCTAATCGATTCGATTAAAACCGAACGAAAACTCCCTCAAAACCAGATTTGATTCAAAACAAACTTAAACCACTATCAAACCAACAAATCAGAACGGAAACGAATGAGAGAAAACTTACCGACCTTCACTAGTGGGAGAGAGCTCAAAGACGCATGAAAACAAAAGAAAGAAGGGCAAAAAAGGGGAACAAATTCGATAATAAGGATAGGAAATAAAAGGGAAGCAAATCCCTCACCGAATCGGTCGAGACACAGGGGAAAGAAAATTTCCAAAATAAAAAGGGGTAAATTATATAAGAAGGGTTTGAACTTTTAAAAGTTCAAAATGGAGCCTTTAGTTTCCAAAAATTATAAAAAGGTCCTTAATTTTGGTTTTAAAATCCCCAAATATTTAGGGTACAAAATTAGGGATTTTTGGTTTGAATTGGGGAAAACGTTTGGGGTGTTACAACTCTCCCCCTACAGAAATTTCATCCTCGAAATTTACCTGAATCAAAAAGGTATGGATACTGGGCTTTGATAACAGACTTGGGCTCCTAAGTAGTCTCATCAAGACCTCGATTACGCCAGAGAACCTTAACCATCTCAATGGTTTTCCTCCGAAGGACTTTCTGTCTCTGAGCAATAATCTTAACGGGTTCCTCCTCATAACACAGATCTGGACGAATCTCGAAATCCCCCACAGACAGAAAATGAGATGGATCAGCTTGATAACGTCTCAATACAGAAATATGGAACATCATGGATACGCTCAAGTTCTGGTGGTAACTCAAGCTGATAAGCAACAGGATCCACACGTCTGAGAATACGGTAGGATTTCATGTATTTGGGACTGAGCTTGCCCTTACGGCCGAAACGAAGTACCTTCCTCCACGGAGATACTTTTAGAAAGACCTGATCGCTTACCTCAAACTCAAGATCCTTACGCCTCAAATTTGCATAGGATTTCTATCTATCAAAAACGGCCTTAAGCTGGTCTCAAATCAACCTGACTGTCTCCTCAGCCTCATGAACAAGATCTAGACCCAGTAAACGGTGCTCAGTGAGCTCAGTCCAACCTATCGGGGTACGAAACTTACGCCCGTACGGAGCCTCATAAGGTGTCATCTTAATACTGGACTTATAACTGTTATTATACGCGAACTCTGCCAACGGTAAGAAATCCTCCCAACTACCTCTGAAGTCCAGAATACAACCTATCAACATGTCCTCAAGGATCTGAATCACACGTTCAGACTGACCATCGGTCTGAAGGTGATATGCAATGCTGAAGTTCAATTGAGTACCCAAGGTAGTATGCAGAGATCCCCAGAACTTAGACGTAAATCTCGGATCTTGATCAGATATGATAGATAGAGGCACACCATGTAATCGAACGATCTTTGAGATGTATAACTGAGCCAACTTACTCAGAATGAAGTATGCAGACTTGGTCAACCGATCAACGATGACTCAGATAGAATCTTTCTTTGACGAAGTCAAAGGTAAACCACTGACAAAATCCATAGTCACACGCTCCCATTTCCATAGAGGAATCTCGATGTGTTGAAGAAATCTAGATGGACGCTGATGTTCTGCTTTGACTTTCTGACAAGTCAAACACTTAGACACAAAGCTGACAATATCTCTCTTGAGACCTTTCCACCAGTACTTCTCCGAAGATTCTTATATTTCTTATCACCTCCCGGATGTATAGAATACGGACTATCGTGAGCCTCCCGAAGAATAACTTGTTTCAACTTAGAGTTCTTCGGAACACAGTAACGACCCCGGAAACATAAAATACCATCCTAATTCAAAGAAAAGTCTTGAAAAGTCCATTCCTTAACTTCCGTAATTCGATGAGCAAAGAACGGATCATTAGGCTATTCAGCCTGAATTTCAGATATTAGTGTAGGAACCACTCGAAGCTCTACTAACAAACTGCCAACCTCAAACAAACTCATCCAGGCAAACAAGGCTCTCAAATCTGTAATGGCGTTGCGACTCAAGACATCCGCAACGACATTAGCTTTACCCGGGTAGTAGTCAATCTCACAGTCATAGTCTTTCAGAAGCTCCAACCAACGTCGCTGTCTTAGGTTGAGCTCTTTCTGAGTGAGAAGATACTTAAGGCTCTTATGGTCTGTAAAGATGTAACACTTCTCACCATAGAGATAATGTCTCTAGATTTTCAGAGCGAAGATTACTGTCGCTAACTCCAGGTCATGGGTGGGGTAGTTACAATCATGCGGTTTCAACTGTCGAGACGTATAAGCCACTACCTTCCCATCCTGTATCAGAACATAACCCAAACCGGTATATGAGGCATCACTGTAAACGGTATAGGGTTTCCCCGATTCTCCTTGTATCAGAACTGGTGCTTGTGTCAGAATTGATTTGAGTTTCTCAAAACTCTCCTGCTGAGCCTTAAACCAGGTAAACGAAACATCCTTCCGCAGAAGCTTAGTTAACGGAGCGGCTATAGAAGAAAAGCCTTCTACAAACCTCCAATAATAACCAGCTAACCCCAGAAAACTATGAATCTCAGCCACATTCTTGGGTTGCTTCCGCTCCATAATAGCCTCAATTTTCTTTGGGTCAACCTGGATACCCTTAGCGGAAACAACATGACCCAGAAATACAATCTCCGAAAGCCAAAACTCGCATTTACTGAATTTTGCATAGAATTGCTTCTCTCTCAGAGTCTGTAAAACAAAACGAGGTGCTGCTCATGCTCCTCCTCAGACTTAGAATAGACCAGAATATCGTCTATGAAGACCACAACAAACTGATCCAGATAGGGTCGAAAAACCCTATTCATCATGTCAATGAATGTTGCAGGGGCATTCGTAAGACCAAAAGGCATTACCAAAAACTCGTAGTGACCATAACAAGTCCGGAAGGCTGTTTTAAACACATCAGAATCTTTAACCTTGAGTTGGTAATAACCAGATCTCAGGTCTATCTTAGAGAATATGGAAGCTCCTCGGAACTGGTCAAACAAATCGTCGATGTGAGAAAGAGGGTATTTATTCTTGATGGTCAACTTGTTCAACTTTCGGTAGTCAATATATAACCCAGAATCAGATTACCTTGGTCAAGGATGTAGGCAAGATAGGCCATAGATCCTTTCCTAATCATTTTCTCAGCCTTCAGAGAAGAAATCACATTGGTCAAAAACCCTTTACGCTCACCGATAAAAGTCACCTCTCGGTCATCAGAAGTTCTCAGGGTGGCCCTCTTGCGCTTACAATCCAGTGTAACTCGGTGAGCTGACAACCAATCCATCCCTAGAATCAGATCGAACTCTCCAAACGGTAGTTCCATCAGATTAACGAGAAAGATTTCTCCTTGAACCTCAAGAGGGCAATCTTTATACACCTTGGTAACCACCACAGGGTTACCTATAGGACTATAAACTGAGACAGAACTACCAGTATCCTCTACAGGAATTTCCAGATACCCCGACACAGAACTAGAGATATACGGGTATGTAGACCCATTATCAAGAAGTGCGAAAAAAGAAAGAGAATGAATAGAAAAAATAACAACAATGACGTCTGGCTTATCCCGATCCTTTTGTCTCCTCGTAGCATAAACCAAGCCGAACTGAGACCCTTCTAATCTAGCAGATCCTCTAAACTGACTGGGTTTGCCTCTACTACCGGTACCAGATACAGCAGGTCTACCCTGACCCCTTCCCGCTGTAGAAGTTTGAACTGATGTTTATGATTGTCCCGGAGTATGACCAGACTGGGTGCCATTGGATAGTCCCTGAGACGATGATCATAAGAACCACATCGGAAGTAGGCCCCACTCTGTATACGACACTCTCATGAGTGCCACTTCTTACAGAATGAACACTGGGTAAGGCTCGGGTATTAGTGGATCCAGCTCCACTAGCAGTAGGGGCAACAAAAGCAACTGGTCTAGAACGTGCAGAACTCTGCGACTCAAACTCGTCGCGGCCCCTCTTCCGGGACTGAAAACCTGACTGTGCTGAGCAAGTGCTGCAGGCTATCGTCTTCCTCTATCCTGAACCTAGGACTCCAGCTGAACCCTCAAGCTCTCATTACGTTCGACTGTCTTGGCACACCGAGTGATCATCTTATATTCTGTGTCGTGATGAGTGGCAACAACAATCTTCAGCAGTACCCGAAGTCCTTTCAAGAAATGATCACACTTTTTTTTCTCAGTGGAAACAATACCAGGGGCATACTGAAGCAGTCGAAGGAACTCAATCTCATAGTCATTCACTGACATATCGTTCTACTGTAGACTCAGGAAATCATCTCGACACTTGGCCAGATACTCAGGTCCCACATATCTGTCCTCAAAAGCCTGCCTGAAAAACTCCCAATTGAGCTTCTCCTAAGCGGTAACTTTCTCCTCGGCCTCCCACCAATTCAGGGTTTCTCCCTGAAGTAACAATATGGCAACCCTCAGTTTCCTATCAGAGGGATATTCCATCTCAACAAACAAACGCTGAAGCTTCTTCAGCCAGTACTCTGCATCAGCTGGATCTGTACCAGTCTTACCATCGAACATGGTCATCCCAGCAGCCGAAAACTTCGTAGATATGGGTTTCCTAGAACCCTTATTCTACCGCAAATATTTGAGCAACTCTCTCTGCATCATCATAGAGTCAAAACCGATAGTCTCACTATCTCCAAACTCAAATGGTCCCTCACTCTGGATCGGTTGATCAACCTCAGCTTGCTAAGCCTCGGTCTGAACCTCAGGCTAATCCTTCACTCCTACTTCCTGAGCCAAACTCTGCTCCTGTGGCAGATCCACAAGAGGCGGAACATTATTAGCAGAAGCAGCAGATTGACCTCAGCCACGACCTCTCCCAGTAGCTAGACGTGTACTCCTACGAGGTCGCATAGTAAAGTATCTATAGAAGAACAGACAGAATCCTATATTAGAATCGGTACATGGAGTAATATTCAAAATATTTCAGAGAATTTCAAAATACATATAAAAACAGAAATTCAGATTTTTAAATAATATTGTCAAAACATTTTTAGATCAAAATTATTTTGGACCTCACAGTCCGAGGGTTGAACCTGGCTCTGATACCACTAAATGTAACCCCCAAAATTATCTAATTTCTTAGAATAAAAGTTAGGATTAACATTACTAAAACTTGATTTGCAAGCAAGAATTTTTTATTAAAACAAAAGATAAGAACAAATTATTTAAAATAATTTATTATCAAACATACTGAAAACTTATCCAAATTAAATAAGATTCAACCCAATATTAAATAATATAAAGTCCAGAAAGTCCGAAATAAAGTTCCGAATCCAAAGTTCATTATAAATAATGAAATATCTGAAAAATAATAGAATAGTCTGAAAACTATGAAACATACGTAATAGTCTGAAAATAGAAATCTCTAAGTACCGAAGTAGCCTAAGTCAAGGACCTGAAACAAGAAGCTGAGAGGGTGTAAATTAGGGAGACTAGTGTGTCTCTAGAGTACAGATAAACAGGATTTTAGAACAGTATATGCAGATGATGTAATGTGTGCATAAAATGCACCCATCTCTGAACACCAACAGAAGAGTAGGTTCCCCTAAACCCCTCTAACTCCATCCTACCAGAAGAAGTAGAAACTCGACCCGCAGGTGGATCCACTGATCAGAAGTGGTATCTCGACCCGCAGGTAAAGCCACTGAACAGAAGTGATAAATCACTAACTTCCCCGTACACATAATCTACCAGATATAATGTATATGCATAAACAATATCAGAATACATGCATTACAATCTAATCAAGAGGCAAGCATATCATGTAGAAGTATCAGGAATGTGATGTCAGAATGATGCAAGATTATACGGATTTTAACAGAAAACTGAACATACTGAAAAATAGAGTCAATAGAAGAGAACACACTTAAACAGAAAGCTCAACGACGATATTGACGTCGGCTGGACTCGGCTCTACCACTAGAGTGCGCAGAAGTAGAACCTACGTGTAACAATTATCGTTAGACACCCTACTATGCCATTTCATTGATAAGTACACTAAATCGGAATTAACTAAAACTCACGTGCGGGTCCCGGATGCTATTGGACAGGAGGTCATCCAGGAGGAGGAGAAGGTAAATGCTCGAGCTCAGAATCCACGTCACCTGAAGTGAACAGAAACTGATTCAAAATCCATTAAAGATAAATTCAGATAAGCATTCGAACTTAAAAGCCCCAAAAATGACACTTCGGGTTCGAATTTCGAAAAACGGACAACGTCATCAGACTCAGGACGTCAAAAAACATAAATTGGGTCCGAGTTGAAAAAAGTCAACGTTGACATCGACATGGTCAACACTGACGTCAGCAGATGACGTCATCAGGCTAATGCTGACGTCAGCAGTGATGTCAACGGGTCACGGGTCAGGTCGGATTTAGGTCGGGTTTCGAGTCGGTCGGGTTGGGTTTCGGGTCAGATTTTCCCGAGAAAATCTGGAAAAAATCTAGATCTCCCTCGGGCCAAGTTCGATTAGTTTTTAACACCTAAACCCCTAATCGATTCGATTAAAACCGAAAGAAAACTCCCTCAAAACCAGATTTGATTCAAAACAAACTTAAACCACTATCAAACTAACAAATCAGAACGGAAACGAATGAGAGAAAACTTACCGACCTTCACTAGTGGGAGAGCTCACAGACGCACGAAAACAAAAGAAAGAAGGGCAAAAAAGTGGAACAGATTCGATTATAAGGATAGGAAATAAAAGGGAAGAAATCCCTCATCGAATCGGTCGAAACACAGGGGAAGGAACTTTCCAAAATAAAAATGGGTAAATTGTATAAGAAGGGTCTGAACTTTTAAAAGTTCAAAACGTATTCAATTTCCAGAAATTAAAAAAAGATCCCTAATTTTGGTTTTAAAATCCCCAAATATTTAGGGCACACAATTAGGGATTTTTGGTTCGAATTGGGGAAAACGTTTGGGGTGTTACAAGTTATATCTAATTTTTAATCTTTTTGTAAAAAACAACTATAGAAAAGTACTCATGACAATTTTTTACCCATTCTCCTTGAGTATTTTCATCAAACATCTGAAGTTCAACATTGAGGGGAGGGCTAAATTCCCTTAAATTATTAGTAAAATATTGTTGGGTATTTTTTTCAAATAGATAGGGGTCTTTAGCTAAGAAGGATTCATTGTTTGGTTTCTTTTCTCTAGATTTTATATGAATAGTGCCGTGTACCGATTTGCTTCTTGTTGACTGCTTTTGATGATGTTCTTCTTAGATTTCTTGGATATGTCAGCATTTATATGTATCATTCCTTCATCAGCAACAACTTCCACCAATTTAGCCAAGGTAACAACAACTTTCTCTCTAGACTCTATATGTGAATTGATTACTAATCCATTGTTCACTCTTGATAAACCTTGGGTAGATGTTGACTCAGTAAAATTGTGTTTTTGCTCAAACATTTTTTCAACTTTTGTAACTCCATTGAAGCTTTGATTGTGATTTTATTGTTGTTGACTAAGTTTATCTTTCTTCCATTTTGTAAACAACAGTTTCAACTCATGTTTCTACTTATTTGTAAGTTTCAGAATCCTTTGTATATAACCCGGATCTTCTTTGCACTTTGCTTCAATGTGATTTAACTTCTCTTGTATTGTAAATAAATTGTCATTGTAAGTTATCTGATGAACAATGGATCTTAAAAAACCAAGCTTTCGATATCAATTGTTATGACCCGAGATAGAAATTAGGTTAAGAAAGAAGAAGAAGAAAATATTTCAAAAGTTAAAGAAAAGATTTTAGAGGAATTGAAGAAGATAAAGGATAGAGACTTTTCATTAAACATTTCGATAAGGTTTTCCAATACAAGAATCTATTTACATATAGAATTGTAATAACAAAACTAAATTGACAGTTGTAAAATTCATTCTCATCTCCATTCTTTCATGGCTTGATTATTGGGCTCGTCATAATGATTTACAGTAATAGGCCTTGAGTCTACTTGGGTCTAACAATACTTTTATCTACCAAAATATGTTCAAACTAGCCTCTTTTATTCATTTCAACGTTGTGTTTTGCTCTTATCTCTTCTTTGTCGTTAACTGAATTATTCTTCCTAATTGAATAATTCTCAATTACCTTCTTGAGCCCTAATCCTTTTTCATCCTTTGAACTTCCTAGATCTTCAAGAATGGTCATGATATACTTCTTTAAAAGATTTATAGGGTAAAATTTTGATTTGTAGGGCAATACAGATGAGAAGTCCTTGAACTGGTTTGAACAACTCAATTGGGAAAAAACAGGATTTAGTTAACTTAGAATACGAGCAAATTATGGATATTGGACTTTGTAAGCTAAACTAGCGAATCCATAAAAGATTTCATGTTATTCATACCTTCTTTTGATTCTGTATACTTTTGTGGTTTAAAAAGCTTTGACATCCTAACTGGATGTTGTTGATGAAGACTGGATCCTAACTTGGCATTTAAAAGTTTTCAACAATCCTAAACACCTCGACATTTCCCCTAATTCCATGCCCAAAACTCTTGGATCCCTTATAATATAGTCTTTAGTTTCATCTTCAAGGAAACCCAATTCCAAAAGCTCATCAAGCAATAACTTCAACTTATTTTTGACATCAAATCCTAAAACTTCAGGAAACGAATGAAAAACCCTTCCCATCCCATATCTTGAAATCTCAATTCCTTCCAAAAAACCTATCTTTCTTCAAATCTCATATTAAACACCCTTTCTATATAATAAAAAAAAGCTATAGTCAGTTCAACACCCTTTTTGATTAATAAAATTTAATTTGAAAATTAAAATATCAAAAAATATAAGAATCTCCATGAACAAGTGAAACAACCTTGGCTTATCAAATTTTAAAATATACTCACTTAAATCCATGAATTAAAATTAAATTCACAAGTGTTTTCACATAATCCAAACAAAGTTTTTTTAACCTTATTTCCTTCAATTTTCCCATCCATGGACGTTGCTACCTGCAGAGTTAAAAATAGATGCTCTTGTTAAGCATCGTTAGTAACCATCTAACAGAGCTGACCATTGTGGTTGTTTCTGCCACCACCATTGTTGTACTGGTATGAACCCATTCTGAAGAATGAGAAATTTAAGAATACAAGTAAAAACGAACTAAATATCTGTTGAAGAAGAGTTATAGGATCTTATTGGACCTAAAACTCTTCTCCCTCTTACCCTCAAGACAAACGCCAATGAAGAAAGAGTGGCGAGAGAAAAAAATGAGATTTAGGGATTATGTCTGAGGAAAAGCATCTGAAAACAGTGGTTTTAATTATTGTAGTAAAGCATTAACACTTGCGGTGTTTATAATAAGAAAACGCCACTAAAATACTCATTTTTAGCGACGTTTATATAAAATGTCACTTTATCTTAGTCTATAGCGGTGTTTTTCAGCTTAAATACCATAAATTTATTATTTTGTGATGTTTTTTTCCTTAAACGCCACCCTAAATTACACATATTGTGGTGTTTTTAATACAAAAGCCACTAAAGTACAAGTTATTGTGACATTTGTGAATAAGCGTCACCATGTATCACTTTGTAGCGGTGTTTATTCCCAAAATTCCGCAATAAATGCCGCTATATATCAAATATGGTGTAGTGAAGAGATGAGAAGAAGGCTAGGTTAAATTACTTTGTAGTGTGAAATCCAATTATAAAGAATTCTCGTCTTATTAATGCAAAATGTTGCAGTGCCATCTCGGCAGGTCGATCGTTGAAGGATCATCATAGCTGCTTAAGTGGGGTTATGCTTTGACGAAAAGTCAACAACTCATAGTTCGACAAAACATTCTTTATTGAATTATCCCTAATTCGGAGTTTTATTGATGGCCACGTCTTGATAATACCTACTGGCTTGAATCACGGATGAACAACAACTGATTATACTTTAATTTTTAGTCGCTAGAATCTGAACTTATCTCTAAGCTAAATTAACCATTACCCAAGAGTAAAGACCTTATTCACTATTTTCGTGAGAATAACTATCCATAGTCTAGACAAATATATTTTTCCTCGCAAACTTATCATCCGAGCTTGTATGCTAGAAAATATATAAACCAAGAGTGAATAAACAATGAATTATAAAACTTGCATTAATAAGATTCAAATAACAATACAATCTTCTTCCACAACTACTCCACAAAATAACCTAAGCATATGGAAGATCTAGAACATAATGTATGAAAAAGGCGGCTAGGGTAAAGGAAGAAAGCCTCTTGAATTCTAATCAGTGCCTTCTCATATTTATAAGGTTAGTTATATATAGGTTAAGCCTAGGTCAAAACCTCCCAAAAGTAGGAGTACTACATGAAATAAAGTACTACTTTAATATTAAAAGTAAGATCTTTATTTTATTTATTAATTTTATTCATGTTGGACTCTTTAATCTCGTAGCTTTGACCATGACTCGCCTTGCTTTCCTTTTCTCTATTTTTTTTCTTTCGTTTGTCTTAATTGTTTCATCTCTCTATTCTCTTTCTATCGTACTCCATATATATTCGTTATAACTCTATCGCGGCGGCCAAGTTGTTGTCCTGGCGGGTACTGCTATCTAGTCCGATTTGTTTCTCCCTTCATTCAGCATCTCTTATAATATATGGTTATCTTTAGACGGTATAATTTCTGTTTAAAAAAAGAAAACTATACCTATTTTTATCAAATATTGTATAAAAACAGTAATTAAGTGCTTGGATATTAAAATGTAGAAAATATACAGAATTATTTATTATTACCATTAAATTCTATTAATTATAAGCAATAAGTGAGTTAAATAGGATATAAAATATATTACTATTATGCACTTATCAACGAAAAAGAGTATGTTATTGAATCTGAATAATCTTTTTCATTTGTGAAAATAGATTTTTTTTTATATATATATTTTTCTATAGTCATTCGAAATTGGATAATAGTTGTGAATATGTGTATCTTTCTCAAAGCACAATATTTTTATCATCAAAATTTTGGGTGAAGATCGTCTGTCTCTATCTCATGCCTCTTTTCATGCTTCCGTTTAAATTAGAGGTATATGTTTAGAGTTTAGAGTTTAAGGTTATGGGTTGTGGTTAAGGTTTAGGGAATTAGGGGTATGATGTATTTTCTCGAGTGTAGCATTTAAGGTTTAAGATATTGAAAATAAAGGTTAAGGTTTAAATTTTTTATTTAAAAAAAAAACAAAGAAAACATGAAAGGATGTATGATAAAGACATATATTTTTACTTATTATAGTTAAGATCCACATTTTTATGCTCATAGATGCAACAAGAACTTAACAAGCTAAGTGTAATTCCGAAGAAAAAAAACATTTTACTTTTTTCGATATTCTTTTATGTTTTAATATTATAAAAATAATATAAGTTCAAAATATGTTTCTAATTGAATTATTTTATTTTTTAAAAATAATTTAATATTTAACGTTTTATTTTTAGTTAAAATGATTCTTCTACTAATAAAAATTGTTAATCAATTGATACTAAATAACTTAAAATGATACATTAGTATCTTTTATACAATTTTACAAAATTATTTTTTTGTTCGATTTGTCATTATGTAAAATTAACTTATTTATTTACATGACATTACTATTGTGGCGTGCAGTACCATATAGGTTTGTTACATTAATTCAAGTCTTTTAGCGTTAATTGACTATCAATTTTTATTTACATATGGGTCGTTTGGACCCAAAATAAAATATTAAAGATTAACTTAAAAAAGAATAGAAGTTAAAATAACTATTCAATCAAACGTTAGAGGACATTTTTTGACATTATGTCTAAAAAATTAAGTTTTAAGTTAATCCTAAATTTTAAATTCTAAATCTTAAACCATAAAATTATTACCATAGTTTCCTAAACCTTAACCCTAAATGTATTTTTTTAGTGTGAGGGCATAAATAGAAACACCAAAAATATAAATGATTTATACTTTTTCAAACAACAAATATATATTTTGTTTAATAATTATTTTTTAGCCTATAGGTTAATTAATTTAGATCAAATACTGCAGGGGCTCATAATAAAATAATCTTTTTATCTTAATTATTATATTCTTAATATCAAAATTTAAACTTTTAATTTTACTTAAAAAAATTTAATATTTTATTTCACTAAACTAATTGATTACTACCTTCGGTTATAAATATAGAATTCTTTAAAGTACAATATTGTGTAGAAACGTACGATGTATAAAGTAAAGATGGTCCACTCAAACTTATGCTCTATAAAGTACAAACAATGTTTTATGAATTTGTTTATTTATATATAGGCATGAGAAAATTACAACTATCATCATTAAAATAATATACATATATTACTATTGGTGCACGTTATCATAATTCAAGAGAAGACAACGGGAGAAATCCATAATTCATAATTAAGAATGATCAACATAATTAGACATCTAATTATTGTGCTTCTTTGAGTTGAGAAGAACCCGACGCAATCTTTAGTACTTTCTGAAGGTGGTGGGAGATGTCATGTGGATGAGCTTCCACTCTCGGCCGCTCTGGCAAAACCCAACGCCCATCACTGTCCCTTACCATCCCTTTGTTCTCGTCCTGCCGCCAGTGCGGTGGTACCCCATACTCCCTCTTCAAGAAGTTGCAGTCCTTGTTAACAAGCGCAATGTCCCTCTTATTAGCCAAGCAGAACCGTCTCCCTTTGCCGTGGTAACCGTCGAGCAAGTGTAAATGAGCCTCGAGATTGTGCGCGCAACCGAGCTCACTTGTCGGTTTCAGAAACGGGCTGTGGGTGTGATCCAACGCCAGTTCAACCCCGACATGTGCGTAACTCCATGGGAACGAAACAGTCTCTTCTAAATACTTTTGAAACTGAAGTTTTTCGTTGGCGAAAATCCCCGGCACCGTCGGTACTTTGTCGTGTATATTTACCACTCTAAGTACCTTAACTCCTAGCTCGTCACACCTTTCCTTAAACTTAAGATTTCCTACTCGAGGGCCGGCGAAAGAGAACACCGTAATCGGAATCTTATCGGCAATCTCTCCACCATGAACAAGATTAACCTCTAATTCGGCAACGTCGTAAGCTGTTATTATAGCCAAAGCTGCCCCGAGACTATGCCCTGTGACTGTAATACTAATTTCTTCACCATTGTAGTACTCGACTAGCCTTTTAATCTCGGCCAACACTTGTTCACGAGCCGAGAACGAGCAATAGTTACAAGTGGTTTCTTTCTTGGTGTACAAGTCATAGAACCCTAACTCGATTTTAATGGAAGGGTCGTCGGTGAAATTCGGGGAATGGAGAATGTCTTTGAGATCATAAATCCATTTGAGATCATAAATTCATATTATTTCTTGGAGAATGTCTTCGATTTCTGGAAGAAATTGGGGAGGTTGATGTCCGATGTGGCATAGAGGTATCGGCTGATTTGGTAGCCACGGTCGGCCATACCAAGCTTTTCGAAGAAACGGGCACCTTGGTACTTACAAGAACCACAGTTCTTGGAGTGTGGATCGAAGTCGAACGAGTCGTAGCACGCTTGAGCAAATTCACCATAACGGATGATCTCGCGGCGGAGATGGGAGTTCATGGGGTCGAGCAGTCCATCCCAATCGTTTTGGCCCTGAATTTCTGTCCAGATTTGTGAAAGCGGCCTCTCGTCCTCTTCGCTTAAGGCCAATGTTTCGTCTACCGGTGGATTCGATAGACTTGACAAGGATGTTGTTGAACATTTGATGCCCTTTTGGTGGTAAAGAAATTTGGTTTTCCGGTTGGAGTTGTGTTTTGTTATTGGAGGTAACCGGAAAGTAGCATGTAGAATCAACTTTGGGATGTTTAGAGAGAAGAGATGTAAGGAAAGGAAAGCCATAAAAACAAATTATCTTCTTTTTTCATTAAGACCAGTTCGATTTTTAAAGGGTAGACTAGAGGAGTTTTTATGTCCGGGTGGTTTTGTGCAATGGGTGGGGTCAGTGGAGGGTGACAGACGAAAATGGAGATAACCATTTGCATAATTTTAGCCATGAGTGAAAAAGAAATAGAAAAGAAGGAAATCATTTTTTTAAAATAAAATGAATTGTTCAATGTGACTATCAGAATCTTGAGAGAATATAAATCATGCGTTTGATGTGAAATTGAGGTATTGTGCCACTAGTTAAAGCATGCCACACTATGATCCACTTTGAAAGGCTAGTCAAGGACCAATCAGGCACTAACCCAAACCTAGCATTTGCTTAGTAGTAGACGTTAGACAAGTATAAATCGTATGTTTTTTTATTTTAATTTTTTTAATAGTTTTATTTTAAAATAATAAATTTATGATTTAATGTTAATAATTATGATTTGAATTTAAAAAAAATTAAGGATAAGATATATTTTTAAAGTTTGGAATTTAAGGTTTAAGTGATAAAATTAGAATTATGATTTAAAATTTAATTTTTTTTAAATTTCTTAATAAAATTAAAAAAATGATTAAGAGACGTAGAATTTTTACTCTTCTAAACTTGCGATAAAATACAAAATTAAAAGGAGCATATGATTAATTGTAACAAACCATGTTGATAAATTAAGACAAATCATGTAGAAATTATTATATGAATTCGTTTCACCACTTAAGATATGATCCCCAACCAATTAAATTAAGACACATAATATATCTTTTTCATATCATATTTACATAAGCAATTTCCATATCATCCAATTTATTGTCTTTAATTTAAAAAATAAAAAAATATTACCAAAAATTTTTTGTGTCATCTTTCTCTTTGTTCTTTAAAATTTTCTTAATTAATTTTTCTTTTTTATAAATTTGGGGTTTGAGGTTTAGAGTTTAGGGTTAGGGTTTAGGGTTTAGGATTTATGTGGTTTATAGTCTATTGTTTATGTTTTTTGATTTAAGTGGAAAACATTTGGGGATTTTTTCATTTGTTTTTGTTTCGATGTCGGTAGTGGAGAAGATAAATTTTCTGTTTTCTTTTCTGTTTTTGCATTAAAAAATAATTTTAAGATTTAGTATTAATATTAAAATTTGTTAGGGTGAGCAAAACTCGACTCGACTCGAAAAATCATTTTTTTTTAATTTTGAATTATTTGAGTCGAGTTATACGAGTTGAATCAAATAACCCGAAAAATTCAATTTCGAGTCGAATTCAAATTTTCAAAGTTCGAGTTAATCGAAAAATCGAATAACTTGAAAATTTTCAGGGTCTAATTACATATTTTAGTCATATCTTTTTTTTTATATATTTTAATTTTATTTTCTTTACAATATGGTTACTTTCTATATTTATTTTTTATTCTATTTAATATAATTTTTATTTATATTTTTTATATTATTTAAATTATGTTAATTATTTTATATTTTTTAATTTATATTATTGTATTTAATTTATCATTATTTTTATCTTATTTTAACATTTTCTAGATAAGAAAAAAGATTTTAATCGTAATTTAATAAAATAACATATATATATACCTAAGATATTTGATAATAATAATAATAGTAATAATAGTAATAATAATAATTTAAAATCTTTTTTATACATGTAAAAAATAATATGAATGTAGATATAAAGAGAAAGTCGTTTAAATTAGAGTCAAAATGTACTATAATATTATAAATAGTATAATTAAATTTATATATAAGCTCGAAAAATCGAATCAAATCGAACTCGACTCAAACTCGCTAAAACCGACTCGAATCGAAAAAATTTCAAAAAGAGTTCAAGTTGTAAAATATATTGACTCATCTCGAATAACTCAAAATTTTTTAACTCGACTCGATTCGACTCGCTCGAACGCTCGCCTCTAAAATTAATGTTTACAATTATAGTTTATAAATTAAAAAATATAGTGTACTTTTAAAATTTAATATTTTAGTGTAAAAACATACAATTAGACACTAAAAAACTACAGATCATTTTTCTTCGTGTGGTGCACATCAAACTTTGGACTCGAGGACTGTAGTGGTAGTGGAGTCTGATTTCCGACTGAAGTTGAACCAGGAGAAAAACATGCTTGAAATGGAAATGCAATCTATGTGGATATCCTCATCTGCTCCTTCAATAAAAACGAAGATAACCTATAACATAAAATTCGGATAGAGAAATTAAATATTACCAAACATCAAACCATATTTGATGTCAGGTTGAGGGATATAATACACGAGTCCAAGTCGGAGAGTCAGAAATGTTATCTGATCTCACTCATGTCTAGTTTTAAACATTGCATTGACTGATTCATGGGATTGTTAAAATAGATATACATGGATGGGTGGATAATCGTCCTTACCTCAAAAAATTATTTTTTTAGTTTTTGTTTTTTATTGAATTTTTTAAAATTTTAATTTTTTATACTTTTCTATTTTTAAATATTTTTTTCTATAACTTTTAATCTTGGTTCTATCTTGTTTGTGATGTTGAAAATAATAAGCATTTCTATCATGTTTCCATGTTTTTCTGTACCTTTTTAGTTGAACATGGCAGAATGCTGTAAGAATTACTGTTCACTTTCAGTCAGAATGTTCCAATAATGATTTTATTTGACACTGCTTTTGTCTGTTGCTAATTGTGCGATTTATACAGCTCTTTTGGAACTTGTTCTACATTCAACTATCCATTTTTAAGGTGAGATGGGAATGCTATTCCTAGTATTACATGATGTGGATGCGGGTTGATTATGGGTCATAGGTAGATAAAATTCTAACTCGGAAAAAAATAAATTATTTAACTTGATTTGATGTGAAATTAGTAGAATTGTTTTTATTTCGCTTATAATTTTATAAATTTGATTTGATTTAAAAATTTTAAATAAAATTTAAGTTATAAAATAAAAATTTGAGTAACTCACAAATGTAAGTAACTAGTAGTTTCAAGTCAAGTATATATCACATATGAAAAAATACGAAAAGAATAAATATGTGTGTTGTATAAGGGTGTTAAAAAATACTCGACCCGATCAACTAGACGCAATTCTTATACTTTTTATTTTTAAATTTTAAATATAATTATTTAAATAAAATATCATTATATTTACTATTCAACAAATAAAAAAATATTTTCTAAATCTCAGTCTCTAAAACTTTATTTTAAAAAATTCTGCACTCAACGTAAAAAAGAAAAATACAAGTTATTATACAATAATAAATTTAATTTTACGAGTTGACCAAATTCAAATTTTATGTGTTTCCATATGTATTATTTTATTAAAATGAATTAAATTAATTAGAAATTTAAAATAAATTAAAATATTAAATAATAAGCTTTATTTTCTGAATTTTATGTTCGTTCTTTATTATTATTTATATATTAAAATAGATTAAAATAATTAAAAATATTAAAAAAATACCTTAGGCCTTATGTTTTATATCGAATTTGATTACGTAATTTGGGTCTTAAACTTTATATTTAGATTATGTAACTAGTATATTAAAATTTTATGTTTGAATATTGGATTATGTAATTCAAAATTTTAAATTTATGTATATTTTTTAAGATTAAATTTAAGTTTTGTAAAAAAATATTAAAAAATCAAGTACCTGTTATCTGAATTTTTAAGTACCTAAAGTACCGAATACCTGGAAAATCCAGGTAGGGATTTGAGTCGATCTTTTAAGTACCAGAACTTTCAGGTACCCGATACTTTGAGTATCCAAATAATACATAAATTTCTTAAACAAGATATGTTTTAAATTTTTTAATTGATTCATTCAAACGTTGAGTCGTCGACCTCTAATGAGTGGTTCTAGATTGGATGTAAAAACAGTTACTCGAATGGGTTTCAGGTCGGGTAAAATCGGATACAGGTCATTCAGGTTGATTTGATGTTTTGACTCAATTCAGGTCAGGTGTGGATCCATTTCAGGTCGGGTCTATTTCAAGTCGGATCCATTTCAGGTCGGGTTCAAACGTTCGGGTCCAAATCGAATAATTGACAGTTTCATTTCAGGTCGAGTAGATTTCAGGTCAGGTCCATTTCAGTTCGTTGCATTTCAAGTCAGATTCATTTCAAGTCAGTTTTGTTTCAGGTCGAATTAATTTTGATTTTATATTCATGGTCATTTTAATTATAAATTTTGATTTTGTATAAATATGTGAAAAAACGAATAAATATTAGACCATAAAGTTAAAGATTAAATTTTTAAATTTAAAAAAATCAACATTAAATTGTAAGGACTCAATTACAAAAATTAAAAATCAGAAAAATTAAAGTAAATTAGGAAAATCAGTAATAATCAATTCAAAAAAATAACTTGTAAGTTATAAGGACATATGTCACCACCTGATTGGAAAGAAAAATATAATAAATCTTAAATAAAAATAAATTAATAAATAAAATTAATTATCCAATCCGGTGATGACATGTGTCATCAATCGATTGGGTGATTAATATTATTTATTAATTTAAATTTAAGATTAAATTAAAATAAAAAATAAATTTATAGGGATTAAATATGTAATTATGCCAATTTTCTTTAACTGCCACGTCACTACCGTTACTTTTTATGTTAGAATTAAACTTCGGTGACTCAAATATATAAGGTTTCAAAGTTTGGTGACCTGATTGACGAGTTCTTTAGTTGGGTGACCAAAATAGGTATCCTCAATTAGTTCGATGGTCACTGGGGTAGTTTATCTAATATTAATATATTAATATATAGTATTAGTAGTTTAATAAGGTATTATATATATGTATGTTAATAATGTAAATATGTGATATTTTTTTAACAAACTAGAGTGATTACAGTACTATCTGTTCTAAAATATAATCTTCACCATTTGACATTGATGACTCAATCAGTCTGCTGACATTGCTGGTGCTCGAACCCATGATTTATATGAACAACAATCGTTCCTTTAACCACTTGGGTTAGAGGGCTCATGCATGTAAATATGTAATGTTATATATATATTATATATATATATGTGTTATATATATTAATAAATGTGTATGTTATATTTATATGTATTATACATACATTATATATATCATACATACATATTTATTTTTAATGTATATATATGTATCATATTATACATAAATATATATATGTATTATACATATATTATATATATATAATATACATATATAACATATATTACATATCTATAAATATGTATATATTATATAATATATTATATATGTATGTATGCTTATAGTATATAATATAATTTGTATTATAGTATATATATTATACCCCTAAAATCAAAAATCTCCTCAAATTTTCCCGCTCAAAAATACCCACACCCGCCTAAAATCAAAATATCTCCCACCCACCCCACCGGGTTAAAATCAAAAATCCCCCTGCCAAAAATCAAAAATCCCCCCCCCCAAATCAAAAAGTTGCCCTAAAAAATTTTAATTTTAGATTTACTTCAAAAGTCAAATCAATTTAACTTGAATTACTTAATAAAAATATATGTATATTTATTATGATATTTATATATATATAATATATATTAATATATATACTTATATATGTAACACCCTTGACCCGATATCACATCGGGCCTCTAGTCTAAAACTTGTAATTTAAAATTTCTTTCAACAAGCCCATAAAGATGAGTCCAAATCCATTTTCCATCATAAGTTAATAAAATCCAAATCCATTAAAACGTAAATCCGAGTAAGTTAAAATAGTGGAGCTCCAAAATATTACAACCCGTTTAAAAACATTCGACAATAAATAAACAGAGTTACAAACTACACATATAGGGTCCTAAGTACAAAGTCCGCTATGCCTAACAACATTACTCTGAAAACAGATGTCGATGTTGAATGCACCATAATGATGCTCCTCCGAAAGTTTCCTTAACCTACGCAAGAAAACACCTTTCGAACGCTGAGTTACTAAAGCTCAGTGGGTACTCGACCAACCGATCCACATAAAGCATAGCATATATAAGCATAAGCAACATGAATGATGACATGGCATGAGTACAATGACGCTACCATGACCGCCTAAACACATGATATCATGATGGTATATATCGACACATAGCATATGCATGACAAGAGAAGACCACACATCATCTCAAATTCTTATCTCGTATTTATATCTCATATGTATATATGTACTTATATATATAATGGTCATGTTGGTGGTTAGCCACCTAGATGCCTGAAGGTGGCCATTGATGCTATGCATCCTTTTTTATATGATAATTGGTGTTGATACACCTTGATACCTTGTGTATCCAAAGTAAAATGTCACATGTTTGACTTGATTACCTAGTCTATTACTCAACTAAGACAAAACAATAAGAACTTGAATAAGATTTACATAAAAGGTAAATGTTCTAAGTGGGGTATTATATGTTATGCTTTGCTATGTGAAATGAATATTAATCCATAATGATTAACATGAATCTGATTGTATTTATCATGACATGTTACAAGTAATTACAAAATGAAATGGATAAGTGTACAATGGTGATTGTTTTATTCGAATGGCATGGAAAAATTTAATAGTGAAAAGCTTGGTTCTTGTGGTTAAATATGATTGTTTAGAAAGTGTTTGGTGTGTTTCTTTGAGTAATATATTAGATTGGTTATTTGAATGTAAAGCATGACTATTTTTAAGAATAATTGATGTTACTTATGCATATAGTAAACTAGCTAAGTAAATTTCGAGCCTAGTTAGGTAATCTTTCAAGATGATCTAAAACCTTTAAATGAAATATTTAGTTCTAGGAATCACCTCACTAAGTACATTATTTGTACTTATCATCTTTTGTTTCCTTCTTCCAAAATAAACAGGTTTTGGATTTTCGAAAGTTAACTGATCCTGATCCGGGAGCGATACAAGCTAAGCAAGCAAGTATGATATGAAATTTTGTTTCTTGAACTCCTAGGAGGTGGCATAGTTATATGTTAGAATGTCACATCATTTTGAAACATTGTATATGTTAAGTTGATTGGTTTATATTAAGATATTTTTCTAATGATATGTAAAGGTTAAAACAAGTTGTTTGAAGTTGGTATGGCTTTGTTGGAATGAATACACATGCTTAATTTTGATTAAGTCTTGATATGATCTTATAATCGTTGCATATTCTTTAGATGCATTGTAATTTGAATAGTTGATATGTAACATAATGGAAAATTTTGGATTTACTTAGATGGCATGGAATCTAGAATTTCTCTTGTTTGTGTGAGTGATTAGAATAATGTATTGATATTGGTGGATATGTTAATTGATGTAGGGAGATTGTATCTAGTTGTTGAATTGACACGAACTAATATGGTTGATTTGTTCCATTCGAATGCCTATGTTGTTTGGTTACAATTCGAACATGGTCTTTAAATGAATAGGTTGATTGTTATAAAAAAAATGAATGCGTACATGTTTAAAATCTATAATATGCTATAAGACATAATATTTTGTTTGTGTATGCCGTATAATATGATAGCCGAATGCATATTATGAATTATTTTAAATTAGTTCTTAGATGATTGTTTGTATTGATAAACTTGTTTACTATGATTAATAAATTAACCAAGTTGGTAGTGATTTATCTCTAATATGAGTGAATTGGAGATGTAAAAGTGGTTAATATGACTTGATCAATAGATCATAAGAAAGTTTTGTTAGCCCACCTACATGTAATGTTACGTATATTAATATGTTTTGATTCTGTTACGATAATACCCTTCACTCCTAACCCGGGGTTGGGGTGTTACACTGATACCCTCCCCAAGGGGATATCGAAACCCTTTGACCAACTCCGAGGTCAACTAAGGAGGTCTTACCCATATCGATATGGGTATCGAACCGTGATGGTCACTAGACAAATCGGTATCGAAACACGGGTAAGGCATATCGATACCCCTTCCTTTCTCGCCTAGGTTTCCTCTTAGGGGTATCAAAACACCCCTTAAGTATCGATACCCCCTATACAATAAGTGCAATTTTAATACTTTTAATCCTTGGAACTTATCCAAAGATCATCCTTTTGATTCCAAAACGATCCTAGACTCTAAGGGAGTGAACTTTAACATGTTTAAACCATTTTTACGAAGGTTCACCAACACCAACACAATTCACCATTAAAGATCACCTAAGGCTACCAAGCATATCAAACCAAGCAACAACATGTTATTAAGCTTAAACATGATATACATGATGATAAGGGTCGGAGAAGTACCAACCTTAATAACAAAAGCAACAAACCCGAGCTCCCAAGCAACTCAAACCTTCTCCTTCCCCAAAGCTCTTGATGGTTCTCCAAGCTCTTTCTCTACCAGGGAGGTTAAGCAAAAAGATTAGATATATTTTGGGATGATTCTTAGAATCTAAAATGCTAGAAAACTGAGGATTAAAACTCCCAAATACACTAATCTCGGATTACACCAAAACCCCTCAAAACCCCTTTTTTACACTAAACTTGACAAACCAAACCTTGATGGATAGATCTCTCCAAGCACAAAAACTCCTCCTTCAACACCCAAACGTGATTCACAACAAAAACTCTCAAGATTACTCATTTGACTTCTTAAATGGGTGATGAAGATTGTGAAGAAAGAGGATGAGAACCAAGGATAAGGGTGATATCACCCAACTTTATGCAGAGAAAGAGTTAAAAGCCTTTCCCCCTCTTCTTCCAAAATCCAAATTACCCAAAAGCCCCTCAAACAAACCTTTAAGGCTTAAAGCAAAAACACAAGCCCAAAACCTAAGCCCCAACAAGGCTCAAACACTCAAGCTCGAGGCCTAAAATCTAAGCCCAACTCTCTAGGTTAACCCGATACTTTGATTTTGAATCCAGGTCGTGACAACTCTCCCCTCCTAAAGAAAATTTCGTCCTCAAAATTTACCTGTCAGGATGAGATGGGGATACTGAGCTCTCATGTCCTTTTCAACTTCCCACGTTGTTTCCTCAACTCTGTGGTTTCTCCAAACATCCTTTACCAATGATATACTTTTGTTTCGGAGCTCCTTAACTCCTTTATCCAAGATTCCTATTAGTCTCACCTTATAAGTCAAATCCGTATAGACTACGACTTCCTCAAGTTATACCATGTGAGAAGAATCTGAACGATAACGCCTCAACATAGAAACATTAAACACATCATGGATACGGGGTAACTCCGGAGGAAAAGCTATCCGATAAGCCATTGGTCTCACTCTCTCAAGCACTTCATACGATCCAACGTACCTCGAACTCAACTTTCCTTTCCGTCCCAACCAGATGATTCCCTTACATGGAGATACCTTAATAAACATTTTTTTCTTCTAACTCATACTCAATGTGCTTGCGCCTACGATCTGCGTAAGCTTTCTGTCGGTCAAAAGTTTCATGTAGTCTTTCCTTGATTATCTAAACCTTCTCTTGGATTTCCTTAACAAGCTCAGAGCATACTATCCTTCTCTCATTAAGCCCGGTCCAATACAAAGGTGTCCTACATCTACGCCCGTATAAGGCCTCAAAAGGTGCCATCTTTATACTTGACTAATAACTGTTGTTGTAAGCAAACTCCACAAGCGATAACTGATCTTCCCAGCTTTGAGCAAAGTCCAGCACACAACACCTAAGCATATCCTCCAAGATCTGTATCACTCGCTTAGACTGTCCGTCGGTCTGAGGATGAAAAGCTATACTGAAGTACAACTTGGTATCCAAAGCCTTATGGATAGACCTTCACAACCTCGCTATGAACCTTAGATCCCTATCCGATATGATCGATGAAGGTACACCATGCAACCTTACGATCTCCTTTATGTACAACTGAGCTAAATTTTCCAAACTGAAGTCCATCCTTACCGATAAAAAGTGAGCCGACTTAGTCAACCGGTCAACAATGACCCTCATAACATCATGCTTCCTCAACGTCATCGGTAACTCGGTAAAAAAGTCCATGATCACTCGATCCCACTTCCACTGTGGTATCTGGATAGGATGAAGCAAACCTGAAGGAACCTGATGTTCTGCTTTCACAAGCTGGCACGCTAAGCATCTTGTAAAAAACGCAGAAATATCTCTTTTCATGCAAGGTCACCAAAAGAAAAGGCGAAGATCTTGGTACATCTTGTTACTACCCGAATAAACAAAAAACGGACTACGATGAGCTTTCCTCAAGATACAATCTCTCAGATCCTCTAGAGCAGGGATGCAAAAACGACCCTTGAAGTAAAAGAATCCACCTTCTCGTACCTCAAAGTCTGACACTTCACCTCTTTGCAAGACTCAAGCTGAGCTACCAACTCCTCGTCTAACACTTTTGCTCTCTTTATCTCATGTACTAGCATGAGTTCCACATACAACTCTGCCAACAAACCACCATCCTTGGTCATCCTCAACCGTGAAAACGTAGCTCTCAAGTCCGACATGGACTTTCTACTCAAGGTATCGACGACCACATTCTCCTTATAAGGGGGAAACTCTATGACACAATCATAGTCCTTTAGCAACTCTATCCACCATTGTTGTCTCAAATTCAACTCCTTATGGGTGAGCAGATACTTCAAACTCTTGTGATCCGTGTATACATAGCATTTCTCCCCATAGAGATAATGCCTCTATATCTTCAACACGAAGATAACTACTGCCAACTCAAGATCATGTATGAGATAGTTCCTTTCATGGGGTTTTAACTGCCTCGAGGCGTAAGCGACCACCTTACCCTCTTGCATGAGCACACAACCTAACCCATTCAAGAAAGCATAGCTAAACACCACATAATCATTCCCCGGTTTTGGTTGCGTCAAGTCCAGAGCCTCCGTAAGATAAGCCTTGAGCTGCTCAAAACTTTGTTGCCTCCTCTAATTCCACACAAACGAAACCCCTTTCTAAAGCAACTTTGCTGACGGTGCTGCTATGATCGAGAAGCCCTTAACGAACCTCCTATAGTATTCGGCAAGCCCAAGGAAACTACGAACATCCGATACATTCCTTGGTGGTTTCCATTCCACCACAGCTTGGATCTTTCGAGGATCAACACGGATGCCATCTGTTGCCATAATATGGCCAAGAAAAGTCACCTCTGATAACCAGAACTCACACTTACTGAACTTGGCATACAAACGTCTATCCCTCAAAACCTGAAGAATAACTCTTAGGTGGTAGTCATGCTCCTCCCCTGAGCGTCAATACACCAAGATGTCGTTGATGAACACAACCACAAACTGATCTAGATACAACTAAAAGATCCAGTTCATCAAGTCCATGAAAGTAGTTGGTGCATTCGTGAGCCCAAACGACATCACCAAGAACTCATAATGCCCGTATCGTGTCCTAAGAGCGGTCTTTTAAACATCTTCTTCCACCACCTTTAACTGATAGTACCCTGATCTTAGATCGATCTTAGAGAACACACGGGCACCTCTCAACTGATCAAACAAGTCATCGATCCTTGGAAAGGGTAACGGTTCTTGATTGTAACTTTGTTGAGCTAACGGTAATCGATATACATCCTCATCGATCTGTCCTTCTTATTAACAAACAAAACCGGTACTCCCCACGGTGATACACTCGGTCTGATAAAACCTCTTTCTATTAACTCTTAGATTTGCTATTTCAACTCTCTCATCTTTACCGGTGCCATACATAAGATGCTATAGACACTGGTACCGTACCTGGCAACACCTCTATACAGAACTCCAACTCATGATCTGGAGGTAAAACGACAACTTCTCCGGAAACATGTCAAGATACTCACAAACTATCCTCAAGCTCCCTAACTCAGGGCTCTCAACCCTCATATCCACAACGTGAGCTAAGAAAGCCTCACAACCTTGCTAGGAGTAGACAAAGTTGACACAACATTCGGCAAACAAGGTTTCTCTCGCCCCTCACAACAAGCTTAGACATGTCCGTAACATGGAGCTTCAAACTCTTTGACCTACACCCAAGACTAGCATCGTGTTCGAGTAACCAATCCATCCATTGGATTGCATCAAACTCTTGAAAGGGTAAAACCATAAGGTCTGCAGAAAAGATTGAACTGTAGAAAATAGAGTAAAATAGTCTCTGTTACTTATTTTATTACTGAGCCGAATGGCTTCTTATATAGACTCTTGTTGCAAGAGTTTTACAATAACTAAAAATAGGACTCTTAATCTCTTAAACAAATAGGACTCTAATCTCTTAATGAGATAAGAGTTTCAACATACTAATAACTTCTAAAATATAGGAGTTAGTCCTAATTACTTAGTCCTATTAAATAGAACTTTATCCTAATAATAATATTATTATTTTATCTAACACTTATAACTAACACTCCCCCTCAAACTGGAGTATATATGTTGTATATACCCAGTTTGAATGAAAGCTCATCGAAGGTAACTCTTGGAAGAGATTTAGTGAAAATATCTGCTAGTTGCTTCTTAGTAGACACATATTGTAGGTTTGCCACTCCACTATTGACTTTGTCGTGAATGAAGTGTTGATCTATCTCAATGTGCTTCGTTCTATCATGTTGCAATGGGTTCTTTGCTATACTTATGACCGATTGACTATCATTGAAAATCTCAAAACTTTTGTCGCCTTCACTTTCTAGTTCTAGTTCTGTAAGTAGTTTTTTAATCCATATCCCTTTACATATTCCAAGGGCCATAGCTCTGTATTCTGACTCAGCACTGCTTCGAGAAACCACAACTTGTTTCTTGCTTCTGCATGTGACAAGATTTCCCCAAACATAGGAACAATAGCCACTCACTGATCTTCTATAAGTCAATTCTCCTGCCCAACTTGCATCAGTATAGATCTTTACTGATCTATCTTGATTTTTCCTGAATATAAGTCCAGCAACAGGTGTAAACTTCAAGAATCTAAGTAATCTCTTTACTGTTTCCATGTGTTCTTCCTTAGGATCACTCATATATTGACTGACTACACTAACAGAGTACGCAATATCTGGTCGTGTTAGAGAGAGATAAATTAGTTTACCAACTAACTTTTGATAGGTTTCTTTGTTTGTTGGATTTTCATTCTTTTCCTTGCTGAACTTCAAGGTTGGATCCATAGGAGTCTCGATTGGTTTGCAGCCTAACATTCCTGTTTCTGTAAGAAGGTCTAGCACATATTTTCTTTGATTGATGACGAGTCCTTCTTTGGATCGGGCAACTTCCATACCAAGAAAATACCTCATGTTCCCTAGGTCCTTAGTTTTGAATTCTTTTGCCAAGTTCCCTTTTAATTCTTCTATCTCTTTTTCATTGTTTCTAGTGATAATAATATCATCTACATATACTATTAACAGAGTCATCTTACCATTCGAGTCACCTTTCTTGAATAAAGTGTGATCGGCTTGACTTTTCTTGAATCCTCCTTGTATCATTGCTTTAGCAAATCTATCGAACCATGCTCTAGGTGATTGTTTTAAACCATATAGGGATTTCTCGAGTTTGCAGACAGTATTTTTTGTGAATTTTCCTTCTAGTCCCGGTGGTACCTCCATGTAAACATCTTCTTCCAGATTCCCATTTAAAAAGGCAATTTTAATATCTAACTGATGCAACTTCCAATCCATATTGACAGCTATTGATAACAAAATCCTAATAGTGTTCAACTTTGCAACATGTGCAAATGTTTCCTGATAATCAATACCATAGGTTTGTGAAAAACCTTTAGCAACCAACCTTGCCTTATACCTTTCTATGCTCCCATCTGATTTGTATTTAATTGTGAAAATCCACCTACACCCAACAACTTTCTTTCCATGTGGTAACTTAGTCAGATTCCATGTATTATTCTTCTATAAAGCTTTTATTTCTTCTTCCACTGCTTTTCTCCATTCTGGAATTTGGAGTGCTTCTGCCATATTTCTTGGTACCTTCTTACTATCAATGCTAGCCGTAAATGCCCTGAAATCATATTGTAATTTTACATACGCTACATATCTATTTATTGGATGTGCAGTGCATTTTCTTACTCCTTTCATGATGGCAATAGGAAAATCATCGAGTTCAACAGTTGTAGTATCTCTATTAGTTTTATTTTCAACATTATTGTTCTCGGTTTCAACACTTCTATCTTCTGTTTCAGTAGTAGGAACAGGGTCTGTTTCAGCACTTCTAACTTCTGTTTCATTGACAAGAATAGGATTTGTTTCAGCACAAAAATTTCTGTTTCAGTAGCAGGAATCGAGTCTAGTCTTTGGCTAATGCTAGGTTGGTCTGTAGTGGCCTTTTTCCTTCTCGAATAGACATCGATTTGAGATGGTGTATTTTTGGTCGAAGGACTAGGAAACTGGGATAAAGGAGAGGATAATTCAGTGATTATATCCTCTCGGTTAGTCACATTATTTTCAGTATGAGCTGAAATAATTGACTGATGAGAAATAGTAGTAGGAAAAGGGAAAATAGGTTGCTCAGGTATATGAACATGCTGAAACTCCTTAGAATTCTCCCCTTGAATTTCTGACCCGGAAAAATATGGTGTATCTTCAAAAAAGGTTACATCAAAAGAAACATAAGTTATCCTTGTGGATGGAGAATAACATTTGTAGCCTTTTTGACTAGGAGAGTACCCTATGAAGACACATTTGACAGCTTTAGGATCTAATTTGCTGCGATGATGTTGGTGTATATGTACAAAGGCAGTACACCCCAAAACTCTAGGAGGAATGTTTGAGTGTAAAGGTTTAAAGTGAGGGAAGTGGTCAAGAAGAATCTTACTAGGAATTTTGAACCCCAAAATTTTGCTTGACATCCTATTTATAAGATAGGTAGCTGTCAGAATTGCCTTCCCCCAAAGGTACTTAGGTGCACAAGCCGAGAAAACTAGAGACCTTGTAACCTCTAGAATATGTCGGTTTTTTCTCTCTGCCACTCCATTTTGTTGGGGTGTATTGACACATGAAGTAAGATGAACTATTCCTTTTTCTCGAAAGAAAGAACCAAGAGAAGAACTTAAGTATTCGCTCCCATTGTCACTTTGAAGTAGTTTTATTTTTGTGTCAAACTGGGTTGGAATTTTTTGGTAAAAGTTCTTAAAGATGGTTTCTACTTCAGATTTGTCTTTCATAAGATAGACCCATGTGTTTCGAGAATGGTCATCAATGAAGGAAATAAACCACCTATATCCAGATACAGTTTTGACAGAGGAAGGACCCCATATGTCACTGTGAATGATTGAAAAAGGTGTTGTGGGTTCATATGTATTTGAGGCATAAGGTTTCCAAGAATGTTTTGCAAGCTGACAAGATTCACAATTGAATAAAGATGGATTTTTGTTAACAAATAAGTATGGTAACATCTTGGATAAATAAAAGAAATTTGGATGTCCTAATCGATAGTGCCATAACAAAACCTCATTTGTGCTAAGAGTGGAGAGAAAAACTTGTTTCCTAAGAGAGATAGAGAAGGTATGATAAGGAGAGATACATCCTTCGAGTATGTATAAGCCCTTTAGTAGCCTAGCTTTTCCAATCGCCTTCTTCGAGTCCTGTTCCTGAAAAGTACAACCATATGTCACTGTGAATGATTGAAAAAGGTGTTGTGGGTTCATATGTATTTGAGGCATAAGGTTTCCGGGAATGTTTTGCAAGCTGACAAGATTCACAATTGAATAAAGATGGATTTTTGTTAACAAATAAGTGTGGTAACATCTTGGATAAATAAAAGAAATTTGGATGTCCTAATCGATAGTGCCATAACAAAACCTCATTTGTGCTAAGAGTGGAGAGAAAAACTTGTTTCCTAAGAGAGGTAGAGGAGGTATGATGAGGAGAGATACATCCTTCGAGTATGTATAATCCCTTTAGTAGCCTAGCTTTGCCAATCGCCTTCTTCGAGTCCTGTTCCTGAAAAGTACAACCATCAATGCCAAAAAGAACATTACACTTGGATTCATGAACTAACTTGCTAACAGAAAGAAAATTACATGTAAGCTTAGGAACATAGAGAACATTGTGAAGAGTTAAATTATTATTCAAGGTAACTGAACCACTTCCTTCGACTGGAGTAAGGGTACCATCAGCAATTCGAATTGCTGGAAGAGTAATAGCACCATGGTTCTCCAAAATAGTAAAATCCCCTGTCATATGATCTGATGCTCCAGAGTCCACTATCCATTGAATAGTGGATTTGGAAAAAGAGTTACCTGTAGTAACAGCATGTGCAATGTTGAAAGATTGAAGTGTCATATTGTTCAGAAATTGTTGCAATGTGACAATTTGTTCCTTAGTAAAGGGACTCGACAATGATTCTTGGGTAGCCACATTAGCTTCATTTGGAACTTTGGATCGAGTAGGCTTCCAATCAGTAGGTTTGCCATGGAGTTTCCAGCATTGATCTTTCCAATGGCCAGGCTTTCGACAGTGTTCACACCATGGTCGATTTCTCCTAGTTTGGTTCTTAGGATGAGAATTAGTGACGAGCTGCAGCATCTGGTTGATTTGGTGGTGCTATCACTGCTGTTTTTCTACTATCTTCTCTTCGAATTTCTGAAAAAACCTCTCGTACCAATGGAAGAGGTTTAGTTGCCAATATTCTTCCTTTAGCCCCATCAAACTCTCCATTTAATCCAGATAAGAACTGAAAAATTCGCCTCTGATTTTTCTGTTGACCATATAAAAGACTATCATCTTGACACTTCCACTCATTGTTCTCGTATAAATCAAGTTGCTGCCAATACTTGTTGAGAATACCATAGTATTGCAAAACTGAAAGATCTCCTTGTCGAAGATCTTTGATGAGATTTTCTATCCGAAAGAGTTCTGCAGTATTATCATTATTCGAATAGGTATCGCTTGTTGCTTCCCATATTTCTGCTGCTGTTTGATACAACATGAAATTCTCCCCAACTTCAGGAAGCATTGAATTGATGAACCATGACATGATCATGGTGTTTTCACTCAGCCATGTGCTATACTTTGGATCTGTTTTTGTCGGAATGACCATGGAATTAGAGAGGTACTCAATCTTCCTTCTTTCAGTGATGTATAGTCGTACTGACTAGGACCATGGGAGATAGTTATTCCCATTTAATTTGTAGGTTGTTATCGGAGAAAGGGATGAATCAGACCATATATTTTCTGACTGTGAAGAATTATTCTGAGAACTAATCTCAGAAGAGGATTGATCTGGATTAGTCATGAGGAGAAAATAATCCGAGAAGAAGAAACAAGAATTCAAATTGAGAGAAATCAGGATCGCTCTAACTTGATACCATATAGAAAACAGAGTAAAATAGTCTCTATTACTTATTTTATTACTGAGCCGAATGACTTCTTATATAGACTCTTGTTGCAAGAGTTTTACAATAACTAAAAATAGGAATCTTAATCTCTTAAACAAATAGGACTCTAATCTCTTAATGAGATAAGAGTTTCAATATACTAATAACTCCTAAAATATAGTATAGGAGTTAGTCCTAATTACTTAGTCCTATTAAATAGAACTTTATCCTAATAATAATATTATTATTTTATCTAACACTTATAACTAACATGAACCATGTACCTCTATTGGACACCTTCGATAAACCTTATCCATCAACACATCTAAGCCCAACGGACTTGTCACACAAACTCCTATCTCTAGATCCTCAACTGGAAACCCCCAACACTGAAATATCCCACTATGGATATAGGAGTGGGTAGACTTCGAGTCCACAAGAGCAACTATGGGAACTGAAAACAAGGTAAACGTACCTGAGATATCATCGATAGCTGCACAGTCCTTCTGTGCACTCATAACATAATACCTAGATGGTGCTCTCGCCGTGGACAGGAAGGTACCACCCGAACCATGACTATCCCCTCCACGGGTAAAGCCTCGGCCTCTTTGACTTGGATAACTGGTCCTATGAACCTGATCCACTGACTTTTTAGCCTTCTCAGGACAGTTCTTTACTAGGTTCTCTGATGATCCACAATGGTAACAAGATCTGAATGAGTTCCAACACTCTCCTCTGTGGTTCCGCCCATACTGAGGAAAAGTCAGAGCACCTAAGCTCCTCTAAGAATTCTTCAGGTTCATCATCGGAGATGATGTAGACTGCCTCCTCCTACCGGCCGACTCGAACCTGCGGTTTGATCTTGCACTCTGATTAGAAGCTCCCCTATTTTGGTTCCAACGATTTTTATTCCTTCCCGAATAGGACTGAGAGTTGTTGGAGAAGTTCTGATTATCTTCTTCTGAACCACCTTGACCCAAAGATGAACCATATGTCAAACCTTGCACTTGGTCCAAGTTCTTAGCACTATCAGTCAACTCAGAAAACACCATGGGTGGGTTAGCAGTGAGATACGACTGGATCTCTTTCCTCAGACCCCTCAAGAACCTTTTGCACCTCATCTTCTCTGTGGCTACTAACTCTGGGGAATACCTACTCAGCTTTAAGAACTCTTGCTCATAGGCGAACACCGTACGGTTCCCTTGCAAAAGATAGGTGAATCGTTCCCTCAAGGTATCAATGTGGGATTCTCCCACATACTTCTTCTCGAAGTCATCAAGGAAGTCGTTCTATGTTGGTCTTAGGGGATCCCAACCAAGCTCTATTATCTCTTACCACTCTCGGGTATTACCTTTCAGCAATGATAGAACATATGACAGTCGTCCTCAGGTCTCATCCTCATTTGTCTCATAATCCAACGAGTGTTATGCAACCACTGATCGGCTTGCACAGGGTTATCTTGTCCCGTCCCATGGAAGTCAACAGCTCCTTGCCTTTGCACCCTCAACATAGGTGTCTCTCAAGGTGTTGAGGCCGTCCTCGGTATAGCTCTCATAATCTGATCTAACGCCCGGTTCAACTGCAGGAAATAGCTGGCCCCTTGACCAACTGCGTCCTTAGATGGTGCCTCCACAGTTGGCACGTACTCATCCTCGGAATCTTCTCGAGAACCCCAACTCTCCTCCACAACTCTATTCCTCCTCGACATTCTTACTGCACACAACAAACAAATGAGGTTACATCATCGAATTCAATATTTACGCAAGTACAACTTTGACTAATGGGCATGTACTTATTTGATACCTATACAACACACTAGACTCCCTCAGGGACTTCCTAGAACTAACTCAACCTAAGCTCTGATACCACTAAATGTAATACCCTCGACCCGGTGTCACTTCGGGCTTTCGACCCAAAATCTGTAATTCAAAATTTCTTTCAACAAGCCCAAAAAGATGAGTAAAAATCCATTTTCCATCATAAGGTAATAAAATCCAAATCCATTAAAACGTAAATCTGAGTAAGTTAAAATAGTGGAGCTCCAAAATATTACAACCCGTTTAAAAACATTCGACAATAAATAAAAAAGAGTTACAAACTACAGATATAGGGTCCTAAGTACAAAGCCCACTATGCCTAACAATAGTACTCTAACAACAAATGTCGATGCTGAACCCACCACGATGATGCTCCTCCGAAAGCTTCCTTAACCTATGCACGAAAACACCTTTTAAACGTTGAGCTACTAAAGCTCAGTGGGTACTCGACCAATCGGTCCACATAAAGCATAGCATATATAAGCATAAGCAACATGAATGATGACATGGGATGAGTACAATGACGCTACCATGATCGCCTAAACACATGATATAATGATGACATATATTGACACATAGCATATGCACGACAAGAGAAGATCATACAGCATCTCAAGTTCTTATCTCGTATTTATATCTCATATGTATATATGTACTTATATATATAATGGTGTCTGTATCATCTCAGAGTAGTATAGAAGTAAGAGACTCATCAGCACTAAGCAAGGTACATAGCATGCCACTCCACATAATCCACTAAGGATCCCAGTAGCACTAAGAAAGGTCTTAGCCGGTCTTCCGTGTAATATATTACCGAGAACCCATCAACACTAAACAAGGTTATCAATTTTATCATTATAATATATATACCACTAGTAACCCATCAGAACTAAGCAAGCTTACTAGGTATCATATATTCTATATAATATACTCTAAGCAACCCATCAGCACTAAGCAATGTTTCTATTAAGCCATACGACTCGAACATGTCACACCAAAACCTTTATGGTTCCTTTTACCGGTTTATACCATCACACTCCATTTATTATTCGATTATCTCATTAACGGGGTTAGGAGCCCATTTCCCGGTTTTAAAGTTCATTTTATAGTTTAAACAACCTCTAAGAACCCATATGGTAACCTTATGAGACTTTCAACTCGTCCCTAAGACAATGGGCAAAATTGCCCCAAAGTATCAATACCCCTACTTAGAGTATCGAAACACACTGTATCGATACCCTCACCAAGGGGGTATCGAAACGATTGGTATTGATACACTCCCAAAGGGGGTATCGAAACCCTTTGACCAAATCCAAGGTCAACTAAGGAGGTCTTACCCTATCGATACGAGTATCGAACCGTGATGGTCACTGGACAACTCGGTACTGAAACACAATTAAGGCGTATCGATATGCCTGCCTTTTTCTCTTAAGTTTCCTCTTATGGGTATCGAAACACCCCTCGAGTATATCGACCCTTGCACGATAAGTGTAGTTTTGAGACTTTTAATTCTTGGAACTTATCAAAAGATCATCCTTTTGATCCCAAAACTATCCGAGACTCTAAGGGAGTGAACTTTAACATGTTTAAACCATTTTTACAAAGGTTCACCAACACCAACATAATTCACCATTAAAGATCACCTAAGGCTACCAAGCAACAACATGCTATTAAGCTTAAACATGATATGCATTATGATTAAGGGTCGGAGAAGCACCAACCTTAGCAACAAAAGCAACAAACTCGAGCTCCCAAGCAACTCAAACCTTCTCCTTCCCCAAAGCTCTTGAAGGTTCTCCAAGCTCTTTCTCTACAAGGGAGGTTAAACAAAAAGATTAGATATATTTGGGGATGATTCTCAGAATCTAAAATACTAGAAAACTGAGGATTAAAGCTCCCAAACACACTAATCTCGGATTACACCAAAACCACTAAACCCCCTCTTTTTACACCAAACTTGACAAACCAAACCTTGATGGATAGATCTCTCCAAGCATAACAACTCCTCCTTCAACATCCAAACATGATTCACAACAGAAACTCTCAAGATTAAACCTTTAAATTCTCAAATGGGTGATGAAGATTGTGAAGAAAGAGGATGAGAAGCAAGGAAAAAGGTGATATTACCCAACTTTTTGCAGAGGAAGAATTAAAACCCCTTCCCCTTCTTCCAAAATCCAAATTACCCAAATTCCCCTCAAACAAACCTTTAAGGCCCAAAACAACAACACAAACCCAAAGCCTAAGGCCCAACAAGGCTTAAACACTCAAATCCGGGGTTCAAAGCCTAAGTCCAATTCTCTAGGTTAACCCGACACTCGGATTTCGAATCTGGGTCGTGACAATATATATGTATATAAGATATATATTAGATGTATACATTATTATGTGTATATTTATTTTTTATATATATGTATATATACTAACTGTTTATATTAATATATGTATATAATATATATTAATATATACTATGTAGATAATATAATTTAATACATATATAATATACTTTAATATATAATATATATATTATATATACTTAAATGTATACTAATATATATATTTAATTTGTTTATGAGTTAATGTATGTATATTACTAATATAATGTATGTATTTAATTTAAAATTATTATTAAAATTAAATACATTAAAACTAAATAAAATAGTAAATAAATTAATTTAATTAAATATATAATGCTATATTTAAATATTAATCCTAAATTAATTCTCATGTCTAATTCTATTTTTTAAGCCTAATTATACTTACCAATATTTTAAATTCATCAAATTATAGTATATTTAATTATATGTCATGTAAATATTAAGTTTTGTTAATATTAGTTCAGATCAATAACAGGTCGGGTAAAAAACAAGTCGGGTCATTTATCAGGTCGAGTTCAAAACAGGTCAGGTAAAATCAGGTCTCGGATCGATTCAGTCGGATAATATCGGTTATTTGTCAGGTCAGACTCGGGTTCGGATTCGTTTCAGTCAGATACATGTCGGGTTTTAGGTCGACAATAACAAGTTAAAATCGGGTTCAGGTCATTCTCGGTCGAATAAAGTTCGGGTTCAGTTACTACAGTAACAAGTCCAACTCGGGTTCGGGTCAACAACAATCGAATACAGATCAAGTTCGGATCATTATATCCCCGGATCAAACCAAATTCTAACTCAAACAAGTTTTAGACGAATTTCCAGATCGGGCCAGCTTTTTACGTTCCTAGTTCTAGATGCGCTGCACTAGTGATTTGAATGGAGGGTTACCTGAGATTTAAAAAAAAACTAAAGTTAGTCGAATTAAAAAAATAAATTATTTTATAAATGATTAAAATGTTATAATTTTCTGGTTTAGCGTCTTGGATACTAACCAGGAAACTATACTTTATATCAAATTAAAATGTTAATTCACATGTTAATTTTAGATCGAAAGACATAGATAAAGTCATAAACAAGAAATAGATAATTTTTGTTCATGGTAAGAAACAAATTATTAAAAGAACAAAAAAATCATGTGTTCATAATCATAAGACGCGATGTAGTAGTTATTCACCTCATCTTTTATTTATGAGATCAAAAATTTTATTTCTACCGATAAAAATAAAACACATTTAAATATTTATTAGAATAAATATTTTCTTCTAAATTTTAGATTAAAAACTTATTAGGTCCATATTAATCTTGAAGTCAGAAGAGTTTGCTCCTCTAATTGTCTAATAATAATTTCACTAATAATTTTAATTGGTATAATTTATCTCTTAGTGAGAGCATCAATGAAAAAATTAATTATTATTATTATTGATCGTAGATATCTTGGTTCACACTTCAAACCATATATTTTAAAAGAAAATTTTACTAAAAATTTATGAATTTTGATTAAAATAAAACCAACTCAAAATTAAGCGACTATGCATGTAATTTACCCCCAAGATTTATTAATACATTTTCTTCCTTATCTTCCCCTTATGCAAATCAGGTTCAATTGTTTGTAATTTTACACATTTTGATTGTTATATTATAATCAACTAAGGAAAAGAAAAGAAATAAAATAATGCATATTTTAATTTGAATAATGTAAGGTTTAGGGTTAAAGGTCAGTTTCTTAGTCATGTTTGTATTGAAGTTTTCATTTATCTCCTAATCATGTTTGATTATTATGATTTCATGTTTGATTTCATGGGAGGATCATGGAAGTTAATTTATATAGTTATAATCCTGAGAAACTTGCAGGTATTATTATTATGATATGAAAGTTTTTGTATTTGAATTAATCCCTTTGTTAAATAGAGAAACATAAGCACTATGGAGAGATGGAATGGTATTTCTTCACTCCTAGAGACAAGAAGTACCGGAAAGGAACACGGCCGAATCGGGCAGCCGGTGATGGATTCTGGAAGGCTACCGGTGCTGATAAGGAAATTCGATTCCATGATCGAATTATCGGATACCGAAAGGCGTTGGTGTTTTACAAAGGAAAGCCTCCTAGAGGAGATTGTGGGTATAATAAGTTATGTGAGAGCAGTTCGGTCGATTTAAATTTTTCTTTAAATTTTAAATACTTGACCGAATAGAATTAATAATAAAATATCCGAGATTTAAATGGATATTTTCAGTTATCAAATTTATTATTTTTGGATAGATATTAACATATATATATCCGAAATTTGAATTGATTTCATCTGCTATATTTAGATTATCTCAAATTTAAATTAATTAAATTTGAATATTAAATCAGATAAAATCTGATTTTCGGATGATATTGCCCCTACGTCCAGTCTATAAATAAAAGGCTTTTCTCTCAATTTTAATCATTTCATTAAGAATATAAATTGAGACTATTCTTTAAAAGCTTATGTTAGTTTTTGTTCGACTCCGATTCAAACGATCGTATAACTTTCGAGTTACAACTCCCGAGTACACACATCGGGATCCATTACGAAAGAGCTGGTTACAGTGACATGAGGGTATCAATCTCAGTTTCTAAAGATCTTTTTTTTGATGATTTCTTTTTACGTACGCAAATATTTGAACCGAAGGCCTGTTTAAGCGTTACTATAATTTTTCTTTGTTTTCTTTGCAGATGGATGATGTTATCTATCTAAAACAATCCAGGAAAAAGAACAGGAAAAATAGTAGAATTCCAGAGAATAGAAGAAGAAGAAGAAGAATAGAGTTCAGAGGAAGAAGAATCTCATTTCATTTTATAAGCTTCCAGGTAACAACCCACTCCCTTTAAAACTATCCTCCCCTTAAAACGCTACGTTTTATTTAGTTATAACTTCCCCCATCCAGCTCAGCGTTTCATTAACCATCTGCCAGCTGTGAAAACAAATCCAACAAACTTTAACAAACATTCAAATTAAACAAATAAAAGCTAACGGTCAAAAATTCTGAAAAGGCTCATGACAGAACTCCCCTCTTCAAACAATCCTTGTCCTCAAGGATTGAAGTTGGGAAACTGTTGTTGCAGATCATGTAGAACCTCCCAAGTAGCATCTTCTGAAAAAGAATTTGCCCATTCCATAAGTACTTCAGTGACTGCTCGATTACCTTTTCTCACCATCCTCCTTTCCAGCACCTTAATCGATTCCTTGCTGATGCTGCCATCATCATCAACCAAGGGTAATGTATCCTGGATCATTCCACTCCCAACCCTCTTCTTTAATTGGGACACATGGAACACAGGATGGATCCTAGAACCATCAGGAAGCTTCAACTTATAAGCAACAACTCCCATTTTGTCAATAATGAGGAAGGGCCCAAACCATCTAGGAGACAACTTCTGACTCAACCTTCTGCTTACAGAATGCTGGCGGTACGGTTGAAGTTTCAAAAAGACCCAATCCCCTAGTTGATAAGTACACTTTGTCCTTCTTTTGTCAGCTTGACTCTTCATGCGATCCTGGGCCCTCTTAAGGTGAAACTGGAGCATCTTAATGGCAACTTCTCGAGCTAACAAACTCCTATCTACAACTGCTACTACTGACTCTCCAGCAACATAAGGAATGTGCAAGGGAGGAGGCTGTCCATATAGAGCCTGGTAAGGAGTCACTTGAATTGCAGTATGGAAAGAGGTATAGTACCAATATTCAACTAGGTGTAACCAATCCATCCACTTCCTTGGTTGTTCACCTGTCATACATCTCAAGTAAGTTTCCAAACAAAAATTCATCCTCTCTGTCTGGCCATCTGTTTGAGGATGGTAGGCATTTGAGGCATTGATCTACACCCCTAATTGTCTAAATAACTCTCTCCAAAAGTGGCTCATGAATACTTTGTCCCTGTCACAAATAATATCCTAGGGAAGACCATGCAATTTAAACACACCCTCTAAGAACAATTGAGTCACATCTTTAGCTGAAAATGAATGACTCAAAGCCAAAAAATGACTGTATTTAGTCAGTCTGTCCACCACAACAAAAATGCAATCCTTACCTTGAGACTTAGGCAGGCCCTCCACAAAATCCATACTCACTGAAGACCATATGGTATCTGGGATGGGCAATGGTTGAAGCAGTCCCCTAGGATGGTTTAGATCACCTTTACACCTTTGGCAAATCGTATACTCCCTCACATAATTTTTTACATCCCTCTTTAATCCCTTCCAAAAGAAGACTGAAGCAATTCGATGAATGGTGGCTTGAACTCCCGAGTGTCCACCCAAAGAACTTCCATGAAAGAATTCTATTAATTCTGTTCTTAATTCAACATTATCACCTATCAATAATTTTTCCTTCCTCCTCAAACATGAACCATCCCATTTGTATTTAGGATGTTTGCTTGAATCCTTCTCTAATTCTCCAATAATCTTCTGCAATTTAACATCTTTTTCCACAGATTCTTTCACCCTTCTCAACATGTCAGTATCCACATGACTCACTCCCATAACAGAACAGCTCCCTACCTCTGGCTTTCTGGACAATACATCTGCCACAATGTTATTTATTCCCTTCCTGTACTGGATTTTATAATCAAATCTCATCATCTTAATGACTCATTTCTGCTGGAAGGGGGTGATGGCTTATTTTCAGCGAAGAATTTAAGGTTATGGTGATTCATTTTAATGATAAAATGTTTTCCCACAAGATAAGCATACCATTTTTTAACAGCCATCAAAACGACCAACATTTCTTTTTCATAAACCGACAGTCCTCTGTGCCTAACTCCTAAGCCTTTGCTTAAAAAAGCTAAAGGCCTCCCTCTCTGTGTTAGCACAGCCCCCACACCAATGTCATATGCATCTTTCTCAACTGTAAATTCTAAGGAAAAATATGGTAAAACCAAAGTTGGAGCAGTGCACACAACATTCTTCAAGTTCTGGAAAGCCTCCTCTTCATCCCTCCCCATTTCCAAGCTCCCTTCTTTAGTAGGTTTGTCAAAGGCCTGGCAACACACCCATATCCCTTAACAAAACGCCAGTAATATCCAGAAAAACCTAAGAAACCCCTTAGTTCCTTAACAGTATTGGGACTTGGCCAAGACATGATATTGTCCACTTTTTCAGCATCCATTGACACTGCTCCCCTTGTTATCACATAGCCCAAATAATCCATAGATTCAGCAGCAAAACTGCATTTGGACTTTTTTGCATACAATTGATTCTGTTCTAAAGTTTCTAGCACAACCTTTAAACGATGTATATGTGATGACCAATTCTCAGAGTAGATAAGAATGTCATTGAAAAATACTAAAACGAACCTCCTTAAAAATGGCTTGAAGACCTTGTTCATTAAACCCTGAAAGGTGGCTGAGGCATTGGTCAATCCAAAGGGCATGACCAAGAACTCATAATGCCCTTCATGAGTTCTGAATGCTGTCTTTGGAATGTCTGAGTCTCTCATTCTTATCTGATGGTATCCTAACCTTAAATCCAATTTAGAAAAATACACAGCAGCTCCTAGTTCAACAATCAATTCTTCTATTACAGGCATTGGGAAACTATCCTTAACTGTGAGATGGTTAAGTCTCCTGTAATCCACACACATTCGCCATGATCCATCCTTCTTCTTAACCATTACTATGGGTGAGGAGAATGCACTACTGTTGTCCCTAATAATTCCAGATTGTAACATCTCCTTAACCAACTTTTCAATCTCATCCTTTTGATTAAAAGGTTGTCTATAGGGCTTGCTTTTTACCACAACATCCTTATCTACTAACTCAATCTGGTGAGTATGCCCCCTTTCTGGAGGTAATCCCACAGGTTCCTCAAAAACCTTCTCAAATTCTGCCAGCAGCCTTCCAACCTCTGGGTGCATTGTATCTTCTGTTTCTAGTTCCAGCTGGGCATTAATCAACCAAATTCCAACAATACAGGGCCCCTTATTCTCTCTTAGCAACTTGTCACAGGTTTTTTCTTCTATCAGCTCTAAAGGTTGTGCTTGACAGCCCTTCCATTCCACCAGTTTGCCCTGATTGGTAAATTTCATTGAGAGAGCAGCAAAGTCCCACTGAATGTTGCCTAGCTGTGACAACCATTGTATACCCAATACCATCTCACATTTTTTCATTGGAACAATGAAAAAATCAGTGATAAATTCAATACCCTGACTCCTCCACCTGACTCCCTTACATTATCCCAAAGTAGTCATGCTATTACCATCAGCAACAGTCACCCTTACTTGCCTCTGCCTATAAATTTTCAAGTTTAATTTTCTTAACAAAGCTAGACTTAGGAAGTTGTGGGTACTCCCTGAATCTAATAAGGCAATACACTCCAACTGCTCTACCAGCACCAAGATTTTCATGGTTTCCCAAGGAGCTGATCCCCACATAGCCTGTAAATATAATTGGGGTTCCTCACTGCCTGAAAGTTCAGTAACCTCATTTCTTCCTCCATCATCACCATCAAAAATTTCCTCAGACTTATTCCCTACTTCTAAGCCTTCTACCACAATTTGATACATTTTTGTTCGAGCACATTTATGATCAGGTGTGTACTTAGCTGTACATAAAAAACATAATCCCTTTTTCCTCCTGTCTTCTATTTCTATAGGAGATAAAACCTTCCCTCCCAGTTTTTAAGGATTTATGGCACCTCTAGAATTCAACTGTGATGTGTGTCCTGGAACAGAAGATTTAGGTACTGCTGCTCCCATATTAATCCCTCTTTGCCACTGTGGAGTTACACGAGCAGGTATCCCCAAAGTTACTGGCAAACTGGGGGTTACTCTCTGCATCAAACTAGTGGTGATAGGCCTTTTAGAGGAGTGTTCATAAGCTCAATCTGCTTGGCCAACTTGAAAGCATCCATCAAGCTTTTAGGTTGAAATAGATTCACCACTTGACTTATTTCCACCCTAAGATGGTTTTTGAACATGTTTAATATGTAATGTTCTGGTAGCTGGACTTGATTCATTAAATGGATGAATTTCTCATAGAATTTTTCAACCGTATCCGTTTGTCTAAGTTCCACCAAATCATAAAAGGGGTCATCAAAACCTCCTGGAGCAAACCTCTCCCTTATCAAAGCCAAATAATCGAACCAGTCCACATTCATTAGATTCCCACGAGTCTTAACCAAGAATTGGTGCCATTGTAAGGCTCGGCCATCTAAATGCAACATAATAATCCGAATCTTTGCTGAATCAGAGATCGATTCAACCTCAAAAAACTATTCTAGCTTACAAACCCAGTCCCTATAATCAAACCCATCAAACCTAGGACACAGCAATTTATAAGCTAAATTCATCTGGGTGGGAGGACCCATCACAGCCAGTTCAGGATTAGAATTATCAGAATCAGGAATCACAGGTTCTGTAGCAACCAAATTAACGGGATTAGTAGTAGAAGTACCTGCCGCCTAAGGACAAGGAGGAGTTCCCAAAACCCCAGAATGTTAACCCAATAGAGCTTCAGCGTTAATTTTCTTCCCAAGCCCTATCTCTATCAATCGATGAATATTAGCTAACATTGCAGCCTGCATGTCTTGAAATCGGGTCTGAATGTTATTCTCCAAATGTTGAACTTGCGATTGGATTCGCTGCGTCTCCTATTTCCATTCAGGTACCACCTCTGAGCTAGACGCTGCTGCAGGAAGATGCGATGCTTTCGATGCTGTTAGTGTTGTTTGTCGGCGTGTTTCCACCATTGCCAAGGACTGGAAAAGCTCTGATACTCTGATTATCTGTCTAAAATAATCCAGGAAAAAGAACAGGAAAAACAGTAGAATTTCAGAGAATAGAAGAAGAAGAAGAATTGAGTTTAGAGGAAGAAGAATCTCATTTCATTTCATAAGCTTCCAGGTAACAACCCACTCCCTTTAAAACTATCCTCCCCTTGAAACGCTACGTTTTATTTAGTTATAACTTTCCCCATCCAGCTCAGTGTTTCATTAACCATCTGCCAGCTATGAAAACAAATCCAACAGACTTTAACAAACATTCAAATTAAACAAATAAAAGCTAACGGTCAAAAATTATGAAAAGGCTCATGACAGAAGACTGGGTTTTATGCGGGATATACACGAAACCCGACAAATCAAGTAGAACACCATCGAAAACCGATGTTGATGCGCCGGTGATTCAGATTCCTGAAGAAACAAATGGTGAGATGATGGGTTTGGATTATAATGAGATGACAAATTACACCGAATATTTCAACACCGTGGATCAATCTTTGTTTAAGGAAAGTTGGCACAATTTCGAGCATATTTATGAAGACTATTTGTCGCCGTATTTTCCGACGACGTATCTTAATGAGATCGTGGTGGAAGATAATAATCTTTGGATCAACGTCGCAGATGTGGACCATCCTACGCCGGTAGGCTTGTGTGTTGAGCCATTGGTGAGTGTGGATTCTTCTACTCAAGATAATAATGCTAATATTACTAATAATAACTCTTATAATAATAATATCACTAATAATAACTCTACTACTACTACTACTAATAATAATAATTCAGATGAAAAATTTATGTATGCAAAGATGGACAGAGGAGGTTGATTTTTTTTTTTATTTTGTTGCATTAGTAAACAGATTTTAGGGTTTGAGTTTATTTGGATCATTTAAAGTTTATTTAACCATGACAACGTTTGATTTTATATAAGGATGTTTTTCTTTTTTGTACTTTTTTCGGAATTAGTAAACACAAGCTTATTTTAGGGTTTTGAGTTTATTGGGATTTTTGGACTTTATTTATTCATGACTATGCTTAATCTTACAAAAGTGGTTGGGTATGGAAATTTCATTTTATTTAGTTGAGTTTTGATATGATTGATTCAACAAAATTAAATATTTAATAAAAAATTAAATTTAAATCAAGTTTTTATTAAATGAGAAGCTAAGTTGAGTTGGGTTTGAGTTTAGAATACAAAATATTTGACCAAAAATTAATTATATATTTTTCCTAAAATTTTTAAGAATATTAATACTAATACGTTCTTTTACTTTACAATTTTATAAATAAGTCCATAAAAATATAATATTTTATAATTATATCTCTTAATTCTTTTATAATTAATTCCCTAAAATTATTTTTGGAGTATTTTTTTGATTGTGTCATGTTTTTAAAAAAAACAGGATACTCATTTAATTTATTCAAAATATCAATTTTTCATTGAAAATTATGTTTAATTTTTAGGGTTTAAATGTTGGTGTTTAGGGTTTATGAATATGAATTTAGTGTTTGTGGTTAAGTTTTGAGGTTCGAGTTTTATGAGTAAAGGTATTCTAAACAAAACATGTGAAAGTTTTAGAAGCCCTTTTGTAGAAAAAAAATCATCCATTAACAATACATCAAATAATTAATCTTATTTTTTAAATCAAAATTAAACTTGAATTGAATTAAATATGTTATATTTATAATATTTTAGTATTCAAATAAATACATGATACGGTAATATGGAACTTTCTTATTTTAATAATAATTTACCAATACAATAATATAATTAAAGTTATACAATTTTTGAAAAGTAATACGACAATAATGATGAAGGTAATTACATAAGAAATAATGTTGGAAAAACTATAAAAAATTATTAACTTTCATTTGGTTCTTATGAATGAGATAAATGAAGTGATAAGTGTTTATACATACTTACTTATATTGTTGCCATTAAATGACTTATTTGTGGTGTACTCACATGATGTGGGTGATGAAAAAGTTCGGATTGATAAGTTCTTTATGGGCTTGTGATTATTTTACCCTTTGTAAATATATTTTTTATTAAATTATTTAGTTTTTAATATTTAAGAAAAAATTGTGTTTAAGTTAAACACAAATTCGAAGAGAATTTGAGTTCTCCTTAAAATTATGAATATTAAATAAATAAAGTTGGCTATTCATGATAAATTAAAATTTAATTCGAATTAAAACTTTCACTTGTTTTGACCGAATTTTTTTCTATAAACATAAATGAAATTTTTTAATTTTTAAAACACTTAGATCTTTTTTCATTCTATTATTTTTATTTTGGTGATTGGATAAGATAATATAAAATTTTGAGATCTCTATAGATGTGCTTTTGTCGATCTTCTTGTTGTATTCGGGAGATAGACGACCAACGAACTCAAGTACCACAGGAGTGACGGAAAATCTATCATAAGAAAACTATGTTCGTGCAGGCCTCTATAAGTTTTCAAAATCGGTTTGATTTAAAATATTTTATTTTGTTTTATTTTATTCTAATACTTTAAATTTAATCAAAGACGAACAATATTAAATGATATGGATATGAACCACCAAATTTACAAGGTTTTTGCGCGATCAATATTGAATGGTGATTTGCTTCTTCTGGTTTCAATCGCAAGGTTTCGGAACGTGTTAAATGTGTTTGAATGATGGTTTCAATCGAAAGATTGAGTGGTGGTTTGCAACCAAAATTGAATGGTAATTGATTTTAATCGCAAGGTTTCGATTACAAGGCTGAATAATATTTATTAATTACAATAGTTATTATTTTTGAAATAATATGTATTATTTTTTTTCACTAATAATTTCTTTTAAGTAATTTTATAGAGACGAATAGGATACTCAAGCGATTAAAATAGGTTTATAAAATTTATCACCCGAAATTGAGATAACAAATAAATTTCTTTCGGGATTTATCTTGTTGTCTTAACGAATTTGCTAAAAATATCAAAATTGGGATAAATTTATTTGCAAAAATTATCATGATAAGTAACTGAGGTTACAGATTTCGTGAAATACCAAAATTAAAATAAGCGAAAATTTAATTTTTGATTTATTAGAAATTATAATTAATTTTTGATTCGTTTATTTCATCAAAGAGAAAAAATGAATATGTGTTACATGTATTGATAAAACCTTATTTATAGAAATAAAGGTTCGGCTTTAGACAATATTATTTATTGATGACAACTAACGAGCAAATGATTAAATTGTTTATTTGAAATAATAAAATATCTGATGTTTAAAAACATTTTGGATTATTATTTTAACTAATATCTTTTTGAGAAAATGTAAACATAAAGAAAGTCTTAATTGTTTTGGAAATAAAAGATGTAAGAGAAATAAATTTACTAATTTATTTCTTTGATAGAATTTTGCGTTGATTCTAATTTTATAAGAAAAATAAATCACAAAATAAATTTTGAGAAATCTTGTATGATTTTATTTTACAAGGGGAAAAATTGTTAGATTTATTTTTAGAATTTTGTATGATTCTATTTTATAAAGGGAAATAAATTATTAGATTAATTTTCTTGGGAATCTTTTTATGATTCTATTTGGAAAAAATAAACCGTTGAGTTTATTTTCTTAAAAACTACAATAAATCGTTAAATTTTTTTTGAAAATAAATAAGATTTATTGTTTGGAAATAAATCGTTTGAATTTATTTTAAAGAAAAATAAATCAGATTTATTATTTTTTGAAATCAAGTATGATTCTAACTTAAAAATAAATCAGTGAATTTATTTTATATGATGTTTGGAAATTGAGATATAGTAAATAAATTTATTTTTGAGAATTTAATTTATATCGTTATAACGAGTTTACTTGATCTCTTTTTCAAACAAAATGAACAAATCTGTTTTAAATGATTTGTTAATGGAAGTAACATATATTATTAATTTTATAATGTTGATTCGACGAAAATCTTGAATCAAAACATAGAAAAAAAGTTGTTCTTTATGTCAAATTTTTCTTAAAGCCTATTTTGATGTATGTTATGAAACACAAAGTTTTTAAAATTGGCTTAAGAATTATGAGGATCGTTGAACCATAAATGGAAGATGTTGGTGTTAAGAAGTTCTTAGTTACTAAATTCTTAGTGATTGATTCTAAATTATGGTGAATCAAAGGTAGTGACTTAAGATCATTCATACCTCAATGATTTCAAGAACTTTCATAAATGAATGATTGAAAGAAAATTTTGAAAGTGCATGTCAAGATTTGGTTCTTTGAAAAAACTTGGTATTTAAGCGTGCCTAGTGCACCACCTCTCGTATCATAAGTTACATACCTGGTGCACCGTTTATTATTGTTCTTTCTATTAAAACTATATGAACTTTTTGTTTTAAGTTTCTAGTTTACTAAAATCCTACAATTTAACAAAAGTTGAAAAATATATTTTTGTTTATGATTTTTAGTCTTTGAGAATATTTCTAATATTTAACAAATTTATAATATTTTGATTGTAATTATGTGACACAATCAGTGAAATTCATGAGGAAGAATTTCAAAACGTGATAACAAAGATGTTGTATATCTGATCATGATAAACTTTGTCAAAAGAAGATCCTCCTAGAGCAAAAGAGGATGAGGTAAAAATTGTTACCAATTTTAAATATTACTAAACAAATATTACTAAGGAAAATATTGATAGAGCAAACATATTGAAATTAAAAAAATAACTTTAAACCGTAAATTAGGTGGTTTATCTCAAAAAGCTAAATTTTATGAGAAAATGATTCAATTATTATGAGATATAAAATAAGTCTTTGGACTTCATACTTCCAAATGAGATTAATATTATGATAAAATTATGTCATAATAATTGATATAACGAACAATTGTTTGAAGGAAATTTTATTACTTTCATGATAAAATAATTTAGTTTTGCTTAAAAAAAGATGGTATAAGAAAATTATTCCTTATAGAAGGATGTTAAAATCTAAATTGATTGATTTGAGAAGAAACTCTATGTGAATAATGTTGCCTAACATGTGGGGGAGTTGTTTTATCAACTAAGTGTGAGACATTAAATGAGTTATGGAAGAAAATAAAACCTTCATACACCTATATAAAAATGTGGGGGTGGGGGTGTCACACCAAAGTAATAAAAAATAAGTGGACTGTATTTTTTTGGCTATATTAAACATAACAACGAATATCAATTTTTTTAAAAAATATGATAATGAAAAAGAATGAATCATTCTTTAAAAATTCACTTCCTAGAGAAATTGATCCAAGTTTCATAAAATGAACTATGAATATAATCAATGAAATATGTTCAATAAACGACTGAAACCAAAATATTGTCATGATGACAGGTAATGTGACAAAGGATGACATGTAAAAACCTACTAGGATATATGATCCTATGTTGATGACGTACAATGAATTATTAAATATATCAAAGAATTTTCAATTCAAGATTGATGTAGAAAATATGAAATTGATAGATTTGATTCTAGATATCCAAATAAAATAATCACTTGAAAGTCTTATATTGACATAATCACACTACAGGGAAAATAAAGTTTGGCCAGGGTGTTTTCAACATAGCCTGAACACCAAATAAATTTGAGCCAATATTTGTTGAAATCGAATATGAAAATGTCATATACAATCTAAGTAAATTGAATTAGATAAAGTAATGCTTTCATTGTGAGTAGTTTAAGCAAATTCACAAAATAATCTAAGTTCAGATCCTATATAATAATTGTGAGAATTTTTGAGATATCTTAGATATACTAAAGATTGTAAAGTATTATTCCATAAAGATTTTTCGATATAAGTGAATATATTCATATCAAATGAATAAGCTATGTTATGTGTTTTCTCAAGACAAACGTTTATAACCAGATTTAAAATAGAATCTAAGTATGAGATCTAGATAACTCTATAGAAAGTCAAATAACTTTAAAATGTCTTGGATGATACTTACGAATGTTCTAAGCATGTGCAAATAATATTTATTGGTAGATCATATGAGCAACGGTAATTTGAGACATATGAGTTATTGATATAATATTGTTAAATAATTGATCTTAAATATAGTTATCTCTACTAATTTGATAAAATCAAAGGATAACATTATGAATCCACTAACTTAATGTAACACCCCATACCCAGGTGCCACATTTGGGCCATAAGCCCAAACCCATATCCATAAAATTTCAAAACCAAATCCAAGTCAAACCGGTAAATACGATATAATTTAAAAATGATATTAAATCCAAAATTGTTCCACAATCCAAAATATAATCGGAGCTCCAAAATATAAGTTTCATAAAAGCATTTAACCTTGGCAAATTAAATTAAAATAAAGTTACAATTATAGCAATGGTCCTACGAATACATAGCCCAATAATCTAGCAACTGTACTCTACCAACCGGTCAATGCTGATGTCCTACGTTGATGGTGCTCCGCCACGTCCACACGATCATTGTCTACAACCTACGCATGGAAACAAATTCCAAAACACTAAGCTACGAAAGCTCAGTAGGCACACACCCTATCGAATGTGCTTACAAGTGAATCATAACTATAAACATGCAAGTTGAGATAATATGATGATATGACATACCAAATGCAACCAAAACATAAAGTAAACAAATCAAGGGTGGGGCCCATTGTCAACCCGACACTAAGGAACTCATCCAGCTCGGAATCTCACATTGGGTTTCTCGGAATCTCACATCGAGCTAATATACTCGAAATCTCGTATCAATTCTTCACTCAGAATCTCACATAGAGTGGGGCTCGAAATCTCACATCGAGCAAAGTCATCACCCAGAATCTCACATCGGATGGTCTTTGATATATCAACCTGAATCTCACAACGGATGATCTTCGTTGTGTTACAATACTATCACTCACTAGGTATCCGAATCCCATCAAACAATGACTCATACCATACAAGGTGGTCTACCTAGGATCTCATGTCAACCGATATCATAAACAAGCCAAAACGAGCATGCAAGCATAGTTTCTCATATCATAACCCATTTTACCGAGTTTGAGTTACATTACTCATTTTATGCCATAAACGACCCATATGAACTCATTACATGATTTATAGAACCTCCTAACTCATCCTTTAAAGCTTTGGGCGAAAAGCCCAAGCATATCGATACGCCCACATAAGGGGTATCAAAACACCCTGTATCGATACCCACCCAAAGAGGGTATCGAAATACATGTATCGGTACTGGTACCGATACTCTTTGACCAACTATAAGGTTAACTGACAAGGGGATTATTCATTTCAATCCGAGTATCGAATTGAAGATGCCACTAGAGGGTTTGGTATCAAAACATGTTTCGATACCCCCACCCTACTAGCCTATTTTTCCCTCAAGAGTATCGATACACGGGCCACCGGTATCGACACCCCTACACGAAATATAGGTCTAGAACTTTAAAATTTCTAAGAACCTTAACCAAAATTAACCCAATCGATCCCAAACCGTTCCAACTCATTTATAAAATAGTTTAAGTGAGTTTCTAATCAATTTTACTCATTATCATCAACTATAAATCAAGACACCATTAAAGCATGCAAGGGCTCTATCCTAGACAAACCATCACACAATCAAACAAACATGCTAAAATGATGATGCACATAAAAATGCAAAGGATTTGGAAGTATACCAACCTCTAAAACGAGCTGAAGAAGCTCTACAACCACCCCTCAAACCTTCTCCTTGCCCAAGCACCTTGATGGCTCTCCTTGCTCTTCAACTATAAGGAAGATGACCAAACGATTACCAGACTATCTAGATGATTTAAGGACTAAAACAACCTTAAAAACATCCTAAAACCTTCCCCAAAACTAATCTCATTCATCCTCAGAACTCCCATAAAAACCTTACCCCCACCATTCTAAACAACACTTACCTTGAAAGATACATCTCCAAGAGCTAAACAAAACCACCTCTTACCTTAGTACGAGATTACAACACTTAACTCTCAAGATTCCACCTTTGAGGATGGGTTTGGGGAGTGAAAATGGATAAAGGAAATGAGAAAGAAGACAATAAAAGGGTGTGAGATCATTTCTCTGCAGCATGCAAAAAATGACTCCCATTTCCTCTACTTCCTCATTTATCCAATTACTATTCTACTCCCAACCCTTCTTAGAAACCCAAGCCCAACAACAACCCTTAGGCCTAGCAAGGCCTAAGAAGCCCAACAACAAGTCCCACACCTTGGGTTGACCCGACTCTGAGTTCCAAAACTCAAGTCGTGACACTTAAGGTTAAAATCGAGATCAAGTAGAGAAAATATCTAAAGAAATAAAAACTAAAACCCATAAAACTTTAAAGGCCCAATGTGAAGAAAAAACCTACTAGTGTGTTTCTGTGTAGTGCTATAAATGATGTATGTTAATACACATACATGTGCAAGTATACACAGTCATACAAGTAATAATAGGGTGAGTGAGTATCGTTCCCACGAGAATCTAGGTAAAGTGCACAGTCAATTTGTCAAGGCAAAAAGGTGTAACTAACTAAAAAGAAAAAAAACAAGGGAAAAGATATAAACAAGATAAGATGGATATGTATTGTAAAGGTGTATGATGGAAATGCTATGGCAATTCTAGAATGCTAACAACTAAAATATGCAAAGGCAAAATGAGAATGATGGAGATGGCAGGATCGATGAGTTGAAATATGTGTGAAGTGTGAAAAGAGTGATTTCAAGATAACAAGTGAAATAAAGAAAGTAAGTTGTAAATGGGAGGCAAAAACAAAATGCAGGAACACATTAAGAAATATGTTGTACTTCTCCTCTATTGATGAACTCTCTTGGGAATGACTAGTGGTGTCTTCTATGATTTCCTACCCCTTACCCCTACCTAACATAAAGCTGCTATGGTGTATACCTACTCGACAGAGGTTTCTAAAGTGATCCCGCTCTCTCGAGTCATAAGAACCTGACAAACTAAAATACCATGGTATTATTGCCTATCTCCGAATAACACCTTAGTCTATCGATAAAGCGCACTCCTTTTAGTCGTTGAAGCCTTCATCTATGCCTTTCACGAGTGCTTTAAGATCCAACTATGCCCTATTTGCAGTCTAGAATCCATTACTCACGTAGATCCTCCCTTAGCTCCTCTCGGATGATCTAAGGATCTATAGTTACGCCTCTCTCGAGTGCTCTAACATGTACCTAAGCACGGAACACTCTCATGACTCTTACAATGCTCAAATAATTACCAGCAATGAGCAATGCAAGTACACAATCACATAAAAGGCAATATATTAAACAGAAATAAAAGAGTTAATCATCCATAAAAGCAACCACCGAAACAAATCTTATATGGTAGAGCTAAATGTTAAGAGAAATCATCCACATAAGTCTTAAACATTTAACAATCATCCTCATAAAATATAAAAGAAATAAAGCAAGGAAGGAGGACAAGAAGACACGCTCGGTGTGTACCACCGTCGACTCTTCGACCTCCATGAGACATCTTGGTGTGCTAGCCCCTTTCGGGTTCCTAGCACACCACTCCCTTTGAGCTCTATCAATGAAGGTCTCCTTGGCCGGAGTTTGGAGGAGAAAGGTGGGAGCTTTCCACTACCGCAAAAAATGCCTCAAAGATCTCTCTTTTTTCTGTTTGTTCCTCAATAAGGCCTCTTTTTTGTGTAGGTCACCATGTCTTTTAAAGAGGGTGAAAAACCCTAAAAGATATGTAAAAATTCATTTCAGCCCTTTTTTTGTCCTGAAATTTTTGTAGGACTAGTAGAGGTGACTGTGGTCTCCTACTAACGTGGCTTGCAGACAAGCCATATTCACTGTGGTCCCCTGCTGAGGTGGCTGTGGCCAGGCTGTAGTGGTCCGACTGGCTGTGGTAGCACTAGTTGACACTCTTGTCAAAATATCTCTTTGTCGTCTAGCTCAGCTCAGGAGTTCTCTAGCTTTGCCATGGCATTTTCTCATCGCAATCCTTCTGCGAATGCCATGAAAAATTGCCTCAACTTTCCTTTTTGCTTCACCTACACAACACAACTAAAAAGAACTACCCTTGTCATGAAATAACACCTATTACCACATAAAAATGCCAAGGCATATCTAAAAAACTATATGCAATGTTATGAACCTAAATGCAATTAAATGAACCTATATGAGATTAAGGACACTCAATAACTCAATTAAAAAGGCCTAAAATATAACCTTTTTGCGGAGTTATCACACCCCTAAACTTAAGCTATTGCTCGTCCTCAAGCAATGGATATCAGCTAGCAGAGAATAGATGTCATAATAAAGTTCAAGATCTCGACAAGCAATAGTTTAGAGTTTCAGCCCTCCGAAAATGTCATGGCATAAACATATAAGACTCGATGAAATTGAAAGAATACTACTTTAGGACCAGGTCAAATACGAGTGCGTGTGTGCGTAAGTGAGTGTATCTAATTCATGCTTAGTTAACTTAGAAAAATTCTATGGAATATTCACTATCCTAGCAAAACATGTTTGTTCATTAAAGCACACTTTTAATACTCCTTATATATAATACTTTTTTTAGAAAAATGCTAGCAAACTGGTACGAGGGGAGCCAGCCTGTCACACTACCTTCTACTCATGCCATAGCTACCATTTATTTAAATGTAGTATCTAGGCAATGCCATGGCAAGTTAAAAGAGTAGCATCACCCCGTGCCTCTTTTAGTAACTCATATGCACATGGTTATGCCATGGCATAGCGGAGTATCCCTCTATAGATTTGTCCAGGCATTTATTCAAAACTGCTATACTAACTACTGGGGGTTCTCCATTAACAAAACAATTCATAAAACATACAAGGCTGATAAAGTTTTTCATTTTATAAATTTTTTTTAACTTCCCTAAGCATGAAGAACATATACTTGTGTAACAATAGAATAAACACAATCAACCAATCCTAAAACAGGTTCTATTCAAATCCTAAGTCATGCATATTCAATTCAATATTGGCCATATATGGAATATCATCATCGGGCATCACTAACTATAACACTAAAAACGTAACCTAAAACTTGCACAAATGTCATGGCATTTTTCTACAACTACTGCTATTATGCACATGAACATGGAGTAGAGAATGATACCTCCCCCAAACTTGAGGTAAGCATTATCCTCAATGCAACTAAAAAAACTAAGTAAGATGCAATACAATGCAATGAAATGTACCTTGGTTACTTGGGTGGTGTGGCTGTGGTAGTTTGACGCGATGTTCTTCGCTTCAGCTAGGGTGGGCTGACTTCAGGATCAGTCTCTTCATCGGCTCTCCGTCGCTTGGATTTGTCAGCAGTTGGTAGTGGTGTAGATTGTTTTCTGATCGTCATTTTGAGTCGGCATTTCGATTTCTTCCTCTAGGGAGAAGGCATAGATGAATCCTCTTGTGGGGCTGTTGGTTATGGTTTTTCGTGTTTTGCGGGTGGGGCGGGCGGGTCTTCAAAAAGTGAAGAAATAAAACTGGCTTCATGTTCCTTTTCAGCAGAAGGGTCCGGTTGATCTTGGGTCTGGGCTTGCTCCTCTAAAAATGTCGTAATATTTTCAAGAGTTTGTTCTTGTACTGGTGACTGCAATTCTTGGTCTTGCTCCTCGGTATTTGGCTTTGTTGGTCGTGCCTCATCAGACGGCTTAGTTGGGGATGGTACCTGATTTAGATCAGGTGCAACTCACCTTGTCAGTGTTGAAGCAGCTGTACATGTTGTGGAATTTCCTAATACAGTAGGCAATATTAAGTCCGGGAAGGTAGGAAATTCTTGATCGAGCGAAGGAAGCAGCTCTGCCAGATAAGCTTTTATGATTTGTCTCTTTGCTTCGTGTAGAGGAAAAATTCCTTTAGATCTTTAGACAAGTCATCCACTTTTGCCATGACATTCTTGGATAGCACCAGTGCCTCATCTTCGTAGAATGGGGATCTTCCTTTAGCGGCAGCAGCATGAGAAGATTTCGACTGCTCATCTATGTTTCCCATTAAAGTGGTCACCTTTTTGGTAGATAGCCCTTTCATTCCTTATAAAATCTCATCATACTCATCTTTCGGGACATCCTTTTTCTAGCACAAAGTCATGATTAGGTTAGGGAATATGAGGGTGCTCTTAGATCTCTTCCAACAAGCGTGCGTCTCTTGCACAATAATCCTCCCTATATCCATTAGGCAGCCAAAAAGAATGGAATTTAATAGCATGAGGTGGGGCAAATTCATAATGGTATGATACGAAGTGGGCATCAACATGTATCACAAGAAGTGGTTCCATAATCGAGCGTTGGGAAGCAAAAACTCTCGGTTCACCGTGCGTCACAATACTTGTTGACTATTCCACTCAGTCTTGGGCAAACATAAATCTTCCTTTACTCATTGATAGGTTTCATAATCAGCCTCTTCTTCCTTTTTGGCATGGCGGTCCACTCCTTGAGGGATCTTGAAGAATCGGTTGATGGCGGTGTTTGTGAAGTAAATGTTTTTGCCCCGGACTTATACAGATTTTTGGTCTGGGCTATGGATATTAGCGTAGAATTCATACACTAAGGTGGCGTTGACGGAGCCTGGATGGGCGGCGAACTTCTCCCAATGGTATTGCGCCACCACATCCTTCACCTTTGGTCCCATCTCGTCCGAGAGGATAAATCCTAGTTCGAAAAAGAGTCTTCAGTTCTTGAAGTTCTTGAATCTTTCTTCCGCCATACCGTCTGCAAAAATAGGAGGAGGTTGTGGTGCAGATCCTAAAGGTCTTGTGCGTACCATCTTTGAGTTGAAGGAAAAGAGAAAGAAAATAGGAAAGCTTGAAGCTTTGCTTTAATGGAGGATGGGGTTTCGGCTATGGAGAGTGGTTGGATGAAGAAGAAGATTGAGAGTAAAGTTAAAAATAATAAAGGTGAGACCTTTATTATCTTTGTGGGGATTATGGCTAAGAACGTGTGGAGGGGGTTGATTGGGTGTGGGGAATAAGGGTGTCAGTTTTTTAATAGGAGAGAGAGGGTTTTTGATTTTGAATTTTAAGATAAAAGAATAAAGAGCCTCCTCCTTTTGTCTTTTGCCGCCCAAAGTTTCAAGTAGGGTTTCCTACTTTACTCCTTCTTTTTCCTTCAGCCATTGTGTGCTTTGGAAATGTTAAGCATATTAAAACAAATAAAAAAAACTTAATGCTTTTTTATTTATGAACAAGAGTAAACTAAAAATGCCATGACATTTCAATATGTCATGCATCTATAAGATGTGCGGTAGGTTTATCCCGCATCACGTGGGCTCTAGTGTAGATCTTCAGGCACTGGCCATTGACTTTGAAAATTGTCCCATCTTCCGGATTCTTATTGTCTACAACTCCATGGGGGTATACATTAAGTATTTCAAATGGCTCGAACCACCTCGATTTAAGCTTTCTAGGGAAAAGCTTTAGCCTTGAGTTGAATAGGAGCACCTGTTGCCCTGCATGAAAATGCCGTGAAAAAATCGCTTGATTATGCCATCGTTTGGTTCGCTCCTTGTAGAGTTTAGCATTCTCATAAGCTTGGTTCCTGAATTCCTCCATCTCATTCAACCCAGGAAGTGTTCTCTCACAAGCTAAATTGGCGTCCAAGTTGAGTTTCTTGACTGGCCAGTAGGCCCTATGTTCTAACTCGACCAGGAGGTGACATGCTTTGTCATAGACTAACTTAAATGGAGATATCCCTAGTGGGGTTTTGAAAGCTGTTCGGTACGCCCACAATGTTTCATCAAGTTTTAGTGACCAATCTTTCCTTCTCAGATTCACCATTTTTTCCAAAATTTGCTTGATTTCACGGTTAGAAACCTCGGCTTGCCCTTTGGTTTGTGATGATATATCGTGGTAATTTTGTGTCGCACCCCATATCTTTGTAATGCCTTGGCAATTAACTTGTTGTCAAAGTGGGTACCTTCATCACTGATTATATCCTTTGGCACATCAGATCTTGTGAAGATATGCTTATGAAGAAATTTAAGCACTGTTTTTGCATCGTTCCTTGGTGTTGTAATGGCTTCAACCCATTTAGATACATAGTCCACTGCCAAAATGATGTATAGATCTCCAAATGAGGATGAGAATGGTCCCATAAAGTCTATGCCCCATACGTCAAATAAATTGATCTCTAACATATTTTCTCGTGGAATTTAATGTCATCTGGAGATGTTCCCAATTTTCTGACATCGGTTGCAGGCTTGGTAAAATGCCTAGGCATCTTCGAATAGGGTAGGCCAATAAAAACCTGATTAGAGGACCTTTGCAGTAGTCCTTATTCCTCCGAACTGACCTCTACATGGGCCTATGTGACATTGATGCAGAATATCACGTTGCTCATCTTCAGGCACACACTTTGGATAATTTGATCGGCACAATGCTTGAACAAATACGGTTCATCCCAGAAATATGATCGCGCTTCATGTCTGAATTTCTTCCTTCCTTGGCTAGTCACATCAAAAGGTAAAACACCACTAACAAGAAAATTAGCAAGGTCTGTATACCACGAAATTGCCGTGACATAAAGAATTTTCTCATCAGGAAATTCAACATGTATATCAATTTTGTGATGACATTTCAGGTTAACTTTCAGCCTAGAAAGATGATCAACAACTTGGTTTTCAATTCCCTTCCTATCTACCACTTCTAAATCAGATTCTTAAAATAGCAATATCCATCTAATGAGCCTAGGTTTTGCATCCTTTTTAGTCACTAAGTACTTAATGGCTGAGTGACCGGTGTGAACAATGACCTTAGTGCTTATCAAGTATGACCTAAACTTGTCAAACCCAAATACCACGACAAGTAGCTCTTTCGCTTTGGTAGTATAGTTAAGTTCTGTATCATTTAAAGTAAGAGTAGCATAATAAACAACACGGAAAATTTTACCTCGACGTTGCCCCAAGACTGCTCCCACGGTGTAGTTGCTTGCGTCGCACATCAGCTCGAACGAAAGTGTCCAATCTGGGGGAACAACAATTGGTGCAGTGATCAGGCTTTACTTCAGGTCTGTGAAAGTGCCATGACATTTTTGGTCAAACACAAAATGTTGGTTCTGCTGCAACAACATGCACAAGGGCTTGGAAATCTTGGAGAAATCCTTGATGAATCTTCGGTAAAATCCCGCGTATCCAAGGAAACTTCTTATGCCCTTGATATTTGTTGGTGGTGATAGTTTCTCGATTACCTCGATCTTAGCTCTATCAACCTCAATGCCTTTGTGTGAGATCTTATGGCCTAACACAATACCTTCCGTTACCATGAAGTGACATTTCTCCCAATTCAGCACAAGGTCAGCCTCTTCACATCGCTTCATGACCTTTGCCAAATTTCCAAGAAATTTCTGTAAATTGTCTCCAGAAACAGAAAAGTCATCCATGAAAATCTCAAGAAAGTCTTCAACCATATCTGAGAAGATAGCTTGCATGCAGCGCTGAAAAGTTGTCGAGGCATTACACAATCCAAAGGGCATCTTTCTGAAAGCGTAAATGCCATAAGGACAAGTGAAAGTGGTCTTCTCTTGGTCCTCCGGTGTGATAGCTATTTGATTATAACCCGAATATTCATCCAAAAAACAATAGTAAGCTTTGCCCTCCAAGCGATCTAACATTTGGTCAATGAAAAATAGAGGAAAGTGGTCCTTCTTCGTAGCCTTGTTGAGCTTGCGATAGTCCATGCAAATCCTTCATCTAGTTACTACTCTTATTGGCAATAATTCATTGTCCTCATTGCTCACCATGGTCGTGCCTCCTTTCTTTGGCATACACTGAATCGGGCTTACCCATGAACTGTCCGATATTGGGTAAATTACTCCAGCATCAAGCCATTTAAGAATCTCCTTCATAACAACTTGCTTCATAATGGGGTTGAGTCTACGCTGTGGCTCGACAGATTTGCCATGGCATTCTTCCAGAAGTATCTTATACATACAAATAGTAGGACTGATCCCTTTAAGTCCGTCATGGCCCATCCTTTTGCTCGTTTGTACTATGACAAAACAACAAGTAGACTTTTCTCTTGCTTAGAATTTAAGTTTGTAGAAATAATAACATGAAGGGTCTCATTTTCACCCAGATAAGCATATTTCAAATGTTGTGGCAAAATCTTTAGTTCCAGCTTCGGTGCATCGAGTAATGAAGGCTTAGGAGGACTGAATTCCTCGAAGTCAAGGGGCTCAAAGCTTGAATTATTTCTAGATATCAGTAAACTAGTTTGGTGCTCCTCCAATGAAGGTTCACTAGCTTCTTCCTCTTCTTCATTCGTGAGTTCTTCATACTCATCCAGTTGCACGAAATTGTTGTGGCAAAATTGATCAGCTTCTGTAGATTGCTCATAATCTGCTTCCAAAATGCTTCAGCATTCTTCAGAATCATCCATGTACTTGAGAGAACTGTTGATGTTCACGGTCAATCTTTGATTTTCTACACGCATAGTAAGCTCACCCTTCTCACAATCAATGAGAATGCGACAGGTTGCTAGGAAAGGCCTCCCTAAGATGATAGGTGTATTAGCATCAGCCTCACAATCAAATATGAGAAAGTCGGCTGGAAAAACGAACTTGTCCATCCTTACTATAACATCTTCGATCTTCTCCTCGGGTCTCACATGAGAACGATCGGCTAGTTGCAATATGACGGATATGGGTCTCTGTTGAGTTGATCGTTGCTAAAGAATGACCAAGAGGGGGGTGAATTGGCAATTAAAAGTTGATCGGGAAAATTTTTGGTAAAAACGAGAAAAAATGAAAGATAAGTAATTTATAATGGTTCAAGCTTCGAACAAGCTCTATATCCACTACCTTAGCTCCCACTAAGGATTTTGAAGCCAATTCACTATTGAATTTGTTCTTTTTCTCGATTCAAGGGATAACCGTTACAATTCGAATCATTCTTTCTACCCAAAGATTAATTCCACCTCACAAGATGAAAATAAAGGAATGAAGGCAACAGAAAGGTCTCTCACAAGATAAATTTTGCCCAATTACAAGTAAACTCTCCCCAAACTTAAATATAAAGAATTGAATTGAAATACACAAGTTGGGAGGATGAGAATATGCAATAAGTGCTTGAGAGATGAATTTGATTGCTTGGATGTTGCTTGAGGTTCAATAGTCCTTAATGTTGTTGAAAATGCTCCATTTTATACCTTTTCATTGATTTCTATCCATTGTGGTTGTTGGGAATGTAAATATGGCCGTTGAGAATTCATCTTCACACAATAAATGCATTCAGTAACAGGCGGTATCGAAACACGAGAAACCTATTTTGAAACAGACCAAGAATAGAAATAGTCGTTGTGCATTAAACCAAGGGGTATCGAAACATGCTTCGATACCTTTTCGAAACTGTGAAGGTTGGTATCGAACCATGTTTTGGAACAAGCTAACCACCAATCAAAAATTAACTACCACCAACGGTGAAAACATTTAAAGCTAAAAGAGTCGTTGGAGATTAAGGGTGGTATCGATACTAGTATCGATACCAGGGGTCAATTTTTAAATAATTTTTAAAATATTGAAAAAGTGTTCGAATTTCTTCGATACATGTTTCGAAACAGAGGCTGGCAGTGAGCTCGTGGTATCGAACGATGTTTCGATACATGTTCTTGATCTCAAGAACAAGTCTTTGAAAAACTTAGGGGTATCGAATGGTGGTTCGATACCCTCGTGCAAAACATTTAGACATTTTATTTTAAATATCTTTGTTTGACTTGAAATCAAAATACTGACTTAAGGACTTAAAAATTATTTCAAATTAGTCCTTGTATTCAATTGTTATATCAAAATCAAATTTAGTTTTACAATCTCCCCCTTTTGATATAACAAAACCATTTAAAAATTTTAAGTTTAAGTCAAGATTTTTGGATTTTAAAACACTTTGAAAACTTTTAAAGACTCCCCCTTAATATGTGCATAGTTTTAAATACTTTTAAAAATGCTATTTTTTTTAAACTTAAAAGCATAAAAAATTCTCCCCCCTTTTTATTAGATCAAAAATCAATGAAATGTAGAACAATAAAATAAAGCAAAGTAATGCATTAAAAGAGAATAAAAAAATATAAACATAATCCATAGCATAAAATACTTAAATTCAAATCTAACATAATAAAATATCAAAGCATAGGAAAATAATAAAGTGCATATGTTCTAAGATGACATGCAACATAATGCTTAAGGAAACATAACTAGTCCTAAAAACCAAAATAACAAAGCATAGGATAAAACTAATAGCACTAGTCGCCTATCTCATCATCATCCTCATCATCACCATCACCCTTGTCTTTTTCCTCTTCTTCCTCTTCTTCTTCTTCTTCGTTCTCATCATTGGCATCTTGTTCCTTGAGTTGTTGGGTATAACGAAGAGCCTCGATGGAGATGCGTAAGGCATGACCTTGAGTCTCTAATCCCGTCAATCTAGTGCTCATGGAGTCAAAGCTAGATTGAAAGTGAGTAGACATAGAGTCAAGCCTACCATCAATGATATCCATAAGCTCACTCAAAGTGCCAAAGCGATCATGCAAAGAACCAAACTATGCATCCAAGTTGTCGAAGCGAGTGGTAAGAAAGACCATCATGTCCACGCTCGGAGCAACTTGATGAAGAGGCTCGGGATCACTGGGAGGAGAAGAAGAAGGAGGAGGAGCACCACGAACCCATTTATCGTTATCGGTATATTGAAAGTAGGCACGATAAAGGAAAGTCTCACCAATAAGTTCTTTTAAGGATCTCACTTTATCGAAAGAGCAATCAATTCGCAAATGCAAGAAGATGGAACTAAGAATACATACATAAGGAAAAGATTGGACAAGTGGGGTGGCTCAGTTTTGGACATGCCACACCATGTCCGAGAAAACGATTTGGGCAAGATTGGGTCGAACACCTTCACGAAAACATTTTAGCCTAAAGCTATCTACTTGACGGATACGAGATTACTTACCATTGGATGGACAAATCCACCACGAGATGATAAGATGAAGAAATCTATCATGCACGTCAAGAGTAGAAGTCGATCCGGTAAAGGTGCCTAGAGAGTCTTTATCGGTTTCACCCACATCCTCAAGGCCAAAAACATCCTCAAAGGTCGATACATCAATTTGAAAAAGTTTTCCCATAAGAAAAGATTCAATGGCTATGACCCTAGTGTTGTCCAAAGGATCCAAAAGACATGTGGCATTAGTGTAAAAGATTAGGACAAGATTAGGATAAAATTTACCGGAATGGGTAAGGAATTACAAAAACTTCCATTGAACAAGACGGTTGTAATACTTAAATTTGAACTTGGTCGAGGTCATGAAAGGGATACCGAACCGATGTTCCAATTTAAGAGGAATATGTTGGAAGAGATTGAATTGATTAACCCGTTGATCCGTTTCCAAACATCATGCAAAGACTTCTTGCACATCAACACGAGTAGGATGAGTCGATGAAGAACTAGCCTCTGTGCGAGAGCGTTTCTTCGGTGCCATGAGATCTAGATATTTCACAAAATTTTTGGATTAGTTTGATAAAACATGTATGCTTATATAATCAAATTCAATCCTATGTAGTAATCTAACAATTCAAGGTATTTGAGAATTTTAACAAAAACTTTGAAAAACCATTAAAAATTATACGAAAAAGGATTTATATTCGAATAAAAAAATTGGGATTTTAAAACAATTTTGTAGGATTATTAAAACCCATACAATATACATTTAAAGAATGTTCAAAATCTAAATTTTAACAATCTAAATCCAAATGAAAATAAGGTTTTTCGAAAATATACCTTGAGTGTAGATTAGGATGAATCGATTGATTATGAAGCACCGTTTGCTGATATTGTGTAGTCTTTGATGTTTGGATACGAAACCCTCAAAGAAATCGTTGAGATTTTGTGTTAAAAATAACGAATTTGAGAGGATTATAAAGGAGGGCCGGCTAGGGTTTTAGAATTTTAAAAATAGAAGTGTTTTAAAGTGATTAGAATTTGGATTTGGATGTTTTAAAGTAATCTGTCGTCGCGTATTTCGATACCGGTATCGAAACAAGCTTGTTTTGATACAAGTATAGAACCAGGTATCGAACCATGCTTCGATACCTGTTCTTCCCAGAAACTTCCTAGATGAGATAGATGAACTGGTATCGAAACAGGCTCAAGCTGTATCGATACCACCGATCTAAGCTTTGCATTTAGGCTTCTAAAAGTACTAGAAATGAGTCTCTAAAGCCCTTAAAAGCATGCATATGATGTTATGATATGATTAATATGCATCAACAAGTTCATACTCCCCCTAGCAACATGCATGGAAACATCAAGATACAAAAGCAACATAAGCATGATTTCAATCAAGATTCAAGCAAGGTATGTATAAATATAACACTTAGGAAGTCAAGGTAGGCTAGTTAGACCTAACTCTCTCCTAAGAGTCCAAAAACGCTCCTTATCCAAAGGTTTCGTACAGATGTCCGCTAATTGGTTCAAGGTGTCAACAAACTCTAAAACAACATCGTTTTTAGACACATGATCTCTAGTAAAGTGGTGTCTAATTTTTATGTGTTTGGTTCTAGAGTATTGAATGGGATTCTTGGTAAGACATATGGCACTAGTATTATCACACTTAAGGGGTATGGTTTCTACCTTAATGCCATAATCTAAGAGTTGTTGTTTCATCCATAAAACTTGAGCACAACAACTCCATAAGGATATATATTCCGCTTTGGTGGTAGATAGAGCTACACTATTTTGTTTCTTAGAGAACCAAGATATGAGCATACTACCTAGGAATTGACATGTTCCGGAAGTATTTTTCCTATCTATCTTACAACCTCCATAATCCGCATCCGAATAAGCATGAAGATCAAAGGAAGAAGCTTTAGGATACCAATGTAACGACCCGAACTCTCGGTTTAGTGTGTCGAGTTAACCCGTTGTGTTGGGCCTCGGGTTTAGGCTCGGGTTTGTGTGTTTTGGGCCTTGTTGGGCCATAGGCTTGTTGGGCTTGAGTGGTTTGGGCCTTAAGAGTTTTAAGATGAGGTCATTTCGGTAAATGCCTATTTAGGATGAAAGGGGGGAAGGGAGTTTTATTTCTCTGCAGAGGGTGATCTCACCTTTCTTTCTCTCCTATTCCCTTCACCATCTTCTTTGAGCTAGGAAAAAGGAAGAGGAAAAGGTGCAATCTTTGTTGGATTGCTGTGGATTCCCGTTTTGTACAAGAAGGATAAGTTGTAGAGGGGTTTGGGATCTTTAAAAAGAGGTAAGGAAGTGTTGTTTTGGTGGAGGTAAGGTTTTCATGAGGGTTTAAGGTTCAATCCGAGTTTTGGGTTTCAAGGAGTTCTTTCTTCGTTTTTGAGAAAGTTTTCAGCTTTAGCACCTTCCTAAGCTTAGTCTAATGGATGGTTTTAACTCTTCTTGTAGAGAAAGAGGTTGGGGCTTCTTCCCATAGGAGTGGCAAGGAGAAAGCTTGAAGAAGAGTGGGAAGCTCGTTTTGCTGTTGTTTTTGCTAGAGTTTGGTACTCCCAACTCCTTCTTCATCATCCATTCATGGTAGAGTGCATGGCATGTAGAGATAATCATGCATGTATGTTGTGTTGCTTGGTTGCTTGAAAATGGGTCTTTAATGGTGAAATCCATGTTAATGTGATTAAGGGTTGGAAATTGATGTTAAAATACTCTAAACATCATTAATATTGAGTAGGAATACTTTAGGATCGATTAGGTTGAGTTTGGGGTTGAAAATATAGAATTTCTAAGTGTAAAATCGTCCTTTAGTGCAGGGGGTATCGATACTCGGGCTACCGGTATCGATACCCATGAGTATAATTTGGCTTATTGCCCAGGGGTATCGAACCATGCTTCGATACCGGGGGTCTCCAGAAACTTTTAGTATCGATACGTGGTTCGAAACAGGTTCTTCTCTTTTGTTGACTTTTGAGGTTGGTCAACGGTATCGAACCATGCTTCGATACCAAAGGTTTCCAGAAACTTTTGGTATCAATACATGTTTCGAAACAGTCTTCCTTCTTTTGTTGACTTTGATTTTGGTCAAGGGGTATCGATACTGGTATCGATACCTCTGTGTTTCGATACCCTCTTTGGGTGGGTATCGATACAGGGTGTTTCGATACCCTACTTAAGGTTATCGATACCCCTGTGTGTTTTGGCTAAGTTGGGTAGAAATTAAGGCTTCGATGGTCTTAATAAATAAATACTTTAATCTAAAAGCTACGAAATGAATTGTCGGACTAAGTTGAGGTTATAACTCCGAAAAACCAATTGAGATAAGACCTTAATATATCTTGTTGTGATGAGATCCTAGGTGGATCGTTTGTGTGGTCGAGTCTTTGTATGTTGGAATCCGGATATCCATAAGTGTTGCAACACGTCGAAGGCAACCCAATGTAACATTCCGGATGATGATTTGATGACTATCCCGAGTGTAGGATCCCGATGCTGTATGGACGCGGGCCTCATTCGAAGATACTCGATGTGACATTCCGAGTATGAGATTTGGAGGATCCCGATGCTGTGTGGATGCGGGCCTTAATCTCGGATGTAGGATCTCGATGCTGTGTGGACGCGGGCCTAATCCTTGAGTATGGGATCCCGATGCTGTGTGGACACAGGCCTTACTCGTAGTGTAGGATCCCGATGCTGTGTGGACGCGGGCCTCACTACCTCGTGTGTCTTGGTTGATTTGTATATGCTGTGTGCGTTAATAAACATCTCATTTATACCATGTGATAGGAAAGCATGCTAGACCTTCATACCATGCATGTGATTTATATGCCATGCTTTACTGCTTTGATATGCATGATGTTGACCGAGTTTGGCGTATCCACTGAGCTTGTGTGGCTCAGCGTTCGAAATATGTTTTCGTGCGTAGGTTAGGTAAAGCGGGATTCGCGGAGCACCATCAAGGTTTAGACTTTCAGCATCGGCCGTGTTGTCAGAGTACAGTTATTAGATGTAGTGGGCTTAGTACTGTGTTGAACCCTATATGTATTGTAACTCTGTTATTTTATTTGGGTCGAATATTTTAAAATAGTCTGTAATATATTTTGGAGCTCCGATTTACTTTGAATTATTTTGGGCTTGTTTTTAAATTAAGTGGATTATGAAATTAGTTTTGGACTTTATGTTATTTTCATTATTGGGCTTTTAAAACGAAATTTTGAAATATGGGTTTTGGGCCGGAGGCCCATTGTGACATCCGGGTCGGGTGTTACAACCAAAGACCTAAACAGGGTGTATTTCTAAGGTACCTAAAAATTATCTTAATGGCTACAAGGTGTGATTCTCTAGGACTAGCTTGAAACCTAGCACACAAGCAAACACTAAACATGATATCCGGTCTACTTGCGGTAAAGTAAAGCAAAGAGCCTATCATGGATCTATATAATTTAAAATCAACACACTTACCTCCTTCATCCTTATCAAGCTTAGTAGATGAGCTCATAGGAGTGGCTTGAGGTTTCACATTCTCCAAGCCAAACTTCTTGAGCATATCCTTGATGTATTTTGCTTGGTTGATGAAGGTGTCATCCTTCCTTTGCTTAATTTGGAGTCCCAAAAGGTGTCATTCTCCAAGCCAAACCTTTTTATAAAAAGTGTAGTGTCCACCTTTCCTTTTTCAAAACCCTTTTCTATCAAAAAGTTTGAAAGCCTTTCATACCAAGATCTAGGAGCTTGTTTCAAACCATATAAAGCTTTTGTTAATTTAAAAACATGGTTTGAAAAATTTGGATCTTCAAAACCCAATGGTTGTTCAACATACACTTCTTTATTTATAAAACCATTTAAGAAAGTACTTTCGACATCCATTTGAAAAAGCTTGAAATCATGATAACATGCAAATGCAAGTACCATCCTAATGACTTTCATCCTACCTACGGGTGTATAAGTTTCATCGAAATCTATTCCTTCCTCTTGAGTGTAACCTTGAGCAACTAATCTAGCTTTGTTTCTCACTATGTTACCACTCTCATCTAGTCTGTTTCTAAAGACCCATTTAGTTCCTATAGTAGATTTATTACTAGGCCTATCAACTAATGTCCATACATTACTTCTCTCAAATTGATTTAACTCATCTTGCATAGCCAAAATCCAATAATTATCATCTAAGGCTTCCTTGATATTTTTGGGCTCTATGCATGAGATAAATGCAATATGATTCATTAATCTAAGAGAAGAACGAGTAGTTACTCCCTTGGATGGATCACCCAAGATTTCACCACTTTTGACATAGTTGAACTCCCTTGAGCAGCTCATTTCCTTTTCTTCAAGCTTTATATTTCCTAAAGCTTCTATTGGAGGATCTTGTGCTTCCTCATTGCTTAGAACCCCATCCACCTTTGATGTTTATCCATCATCAATGGTTTCAATGATTCCTACATCATCATCATCACAAGAATCCTTCCTAGGAAGGAGGTTATCATCGAAAACCACATGTATTGACTCTTCTACAACTAAGGTTCTTTTGTTGAAAACTCTATAAGCCTTAGAATTTAAAGAGTATCCAAGAAAAATAGCTTCATCACTTTTTGTATTAAATTTACCTAAATTATCTTTTCTATTATTTAAAACAAAACACTTGCACCCAAAAGGGTGAAAATAGCTAATGTTAGGCTTTTTAGATTTTAAAATCTCATAAGTAGTTTTCTTTAAAATAGGCCTAATCATTACTCGATTTATAATATAACAAAAAGTGTTTGTGACTTCCGCCCAAAAATACTTAGGTAACTTGTTTTCACAAAGCATGGTCCTAGCCATTTCTTCTAAAGTTCTATTTTTTCTCTCAATTGCCCTATTTTGTTGAGGAGTGCGAGGAGACGAAAAATTATGGCTAATCCCATTTTCATTACAAAAATTCTTAAAACCTAAATTTTGAAATTCCGTTCCATGATCACTTCTAATATGAGAAATTCTTTGATCAAGGTCATTTTAAGAAATATTTAAAAATGTGATGAATTTTTCTAAGGCTTCATCTTTAGTACTCCAAAATAGAACCTAAGTGTATCTAGAGTAATCATCAACAATAACAAAAGCATATGATTTTCCATCCAAACTAGTAGTCCTAATAGGTCAAAAGAGATTCATATGGATCAATTGTAATACTCTACTAGTTGAAACATCATTAATGGACTTAAAAGAAACTCTCTTCTGTTTACCCTTAGCACATGCATCACAAATTTTATCTAAGGAAAACTTGAGCTTAGGTAAACCTCTAACTAGATTTTGGGAGGCTAGTTTCTCTAGAACACTTATGCTAGCATGTCCTAGTTTTCTATGCCATAACCATGCATCATTTTCATCACTAGAAACTAAGCATGCATGAGAAAAATTAATGTCATCTAGATGCACCATGTAAATATTTCCTATGCGACCTATGAGCATTATTCTATTGGATTCTATGTCAATTATTTTGCAACCACTTTTATCAAAAGAAATATAGAAACCCTTATCACACAATTGACTAATGCTCAACAAATTATACTTAAGACAATCAACAAGCAAAACATTTTCAATAAGAATAGAGGAGTGATTACCAATAGAGCCAATACCCTCAATTTGGCCTTTGGAGTTGTCACCAAAAGTCACTACTCCACCCTTTTTGAGCTCTAACTTCTTAAATTGTCTCTTGTCTCCAGTCATATTCCTTGAGCATCCACTATCAAGGTACCACATGTTTTGACTTGAAACTTTGGCCTTGAAGCAATGCTCAACCTACAAACAAAGATATAGTTTTTGATTTTTGGTACCCAAACCATTTTGGGTCCATGAGAGTTAGTCCTTAAAATCTTGGTTCCCTTGGGAATCTAGGAAGCAATGGCATTTAAATTATTAGAAACAATGAGTTCCTAAGAAACCCAAACACTCCTAATATTTCTATGTCTAAAAAGCCTTTGAGAATTTCTTTGTTTGTGGTTATAAAATTCTTTTTCACATGGTTGGGTTTTGAAGAGCTTCATTTTTCAAAATTTGAACTCCCAACCACTTTGATTTGTTCCTTAAGCTCATTCACCACCTTGTGGTGATTCTCACTCGAGCTAGAGATAAGGTTGTTTAAATCAACATTTTCTTTTTGAAAAGATTTTAAATCAACAACATTTTCTTCTAAATCCAAAATTATTTTTGTCAAAGATCATTCTTCATTTCTAAATCGGAAATGGTTTTCTTGCTTTTCAAAATTGATTCTTTGAATTTTAAAACCAACTCATCATACACATCTTGTAATTCATCATAAGCATCATAAAGTTCATCATAAGATAAATCATTACAAGATGGTTCGAGTGTTACCTTAGGCTCATCAAGAGCCATGAGACACAAGTTGGACACCTTGTTGTCCTCATCGGATGATGACTCCTCATCACTCCAAGTTGCAACGTGAGCCTTTTGTTTCTTCTTCTTCTTAAAACCTTCCTTTTGTATAGAGGGTAGTCAGTCCTAATGTGATCGGCTTCTTGCATTCATAGCAAATGATTTGATCTTTCTCGTCTTCATTGCTCTTTGCTTTCAAGTCCCTCTTTCGTTGGAATCTTCTATTCCTATTTGCCCTTATGAGCCTTGTGAATCTTTTGGCCACCATGGACAATTCCTCTAGCTCTTCTTCTTCACTTGTATCCATTTCTTCTTGTGAAAATGAAGCTCTAAGAGCAATCCCTTGCTTCTTCTTCTCAACTTCCCTCTTTTCAATCTTTACCTCTTCCTTCATTTTCTCCTCTTCTCTTCCTTTCTTCCTGATCTCATGGGTGAGAAGATATCCCACAAGAGCATCAAGTTTAAGAGTCTTGAAGTCTTTGGATTCAATGATTGCCGTCCTCTTGCTATCCCAAGTCTTGGGAGGAGAGTAGATGAGTTTCCTAACGAGCTTCTATTCCGAAATGATCTCATTGAAACCTTTGAGACCATTGACAATCACCGAAAATCTATCAAACATTTTGGTGATGTCTTCATCCGGCTCGATCTTGAAATTTTAATAATTAAGATTTAGAAGCTCAGTCTCCATCTCCTTCACATCGTTGGTGCCCTCATATGTGGTCTCTAAAGAATCCCAAACTTCTTCGGCACTAGTGCAAGATGACATCTTGGAATAGATGTCGGTACCAAGAGCATAAAAGAGAATATGCAACGCCTTATCATTGGTGGACATCCTCCTTCGTTCTTCATCGGTCATTTTATTTCTCTTCTTGGGCACTTGTCGATCTCCCTCCATCTTCATTGGAATTGAAGGACCGTCTTCAATTATATCCCAAAGGATATAATCGTTTGAGTTGATGAATAGCCTCATTATATTCTTCCAATAGGGGTAGTTATCCCCATTGAAGAATGGTGGCTTTGTGATGGAGTGTGACTCATTCCATGAATCGGAAGAAGAGGCCATTTGATTTTTGTTGTAGAGTTGATCAACACGCCTTGTATCTTCTTTTGTAGATGTTAATCTCTTCAAATATGTGACTCTGATACCAATTTTTGAGTTGATCGTTGTTGAAGAATGGCCAAGAGGGGGTGAATTGACAATTAAATGTTGATCGGGAAAAATTTCGGTAAAAATGGGAAAAAAATGAAAGACAATTAATTTATAGTGGTTCAAGCTTCAAACAAGCACTACATCCATTACCTTAACTCCCACTAAGGATTTTGAAGCCAATTCACTATTAAATTCGTCCTTTTTCTCGGTTCAAGGGATAACTGTTACAATTCGAATCAATCTTTCTACCCAAAGATTAATTCCACCACATAAGATGAAAATAAAGGAATGAAGGCAAAAGAAAGGTCTCTCACAAGATAAATTTTGCCCAATTACAAGTAAACTCTCCCCAATCTCAAATACAAAGAATTGAATTGAAATACACAAGTTGGGAGGATGAGAATATGCAATAAGCTCTTGAGAGTTGGATTTGATTGCATGGATATTGCTTGAGGTTCAATAGTCCTTAATGATGTTGAAAATGCTCTCTTTTATACCTTCTCATTGATTTCTATCCGTTGTGGTTGTTGGGAATGTAAATATGACCGTTGAGACTTTATCTTCCCACAATAAATGCACTGTGCAACAGGCGGTATCGAAACACGAGGAACCTATTTCGAAACAGACCAAGAATAGAAAGAGATGTTGTGCATTAAACCAAGGGGTATCAAACCATGCTTCGATACCTTTTTGAAATTGTGAAAGTTGATATCGAACCATGTTTTGGAATAGACTAACCACCAATCAAAAATTAACTACCACCAACGGTCAAAACATTTAAAGCTAAAAGAGCCATTGGGAATTAAGGGTGGTATCGATACCAGGGGTTAATTTTTAAATAATTTTTAAAATGTTGAAAAAGTGTTCGAAGTGCTTCGCTACATGTTTCAAAATAGAGGCTGGTAGTGAGCTCGTGGTATCGAACGGTGTTTCGATACATGTTCTTGATCTCAAGAACAAGTCTTTGAAAAACTTAGGGGTATCGAATGGTGGTTCGATACCCTCGTGCAAAACACTTAGACATTTTATTTTAAATATCTTTGTTTGACTTGAAATTAAAATATTGACTTAAGGACTTAAAAATTATTTCAAATTATTCCTTGTATTTAATTGTTATATCAAAATCAAATTTAGTTTTGCAGTCTCGCATCTCCCATGCCAAGCTTCACGAAAATCGACTTGGGCATCAGATTTACACTTTATCTAAGATCACAAAGTGCTTTCCCAAAAAACTTGTCTCCAATGGCACACGGGATAATAAAGCTGCCTGGATCCTTTTTCTTCGATTGTAGATTACTCAAAACAGAGCAATACTCTTTTTTCGTGACAATTATCTCGAACTTCTCCACCTTCTGCTTCTTTGTGACTATCTCCTTCAAAAATTTTGCGTAGGTGGACATCTGGTCAATTACCTCCAATAGCGAGACATTTATATATAACTGATCCAACTTGTCCAGAAACTTCTTAAAATGAATTTCATCGTTGTGCTTCTTGAGCCTCTAGGAAAGGGTGGTGGGTGTCTAACTTCTTCCGCAGATGGTGTAGGTGTTGTTTTTTCCGTGGTATTTTTGCTTGCTTCATCGGCAGGTTCCTTCGTCAAACCTTCCTCCTGGTCCTTTTCCTCGAGATTTTGCTCATGTATTTCTTCTTGCACTTGTTTAGGTAGGGATTCATCAGACTTCTTCCCCTCAAACTTATCTTTTTGATTAAGTTGAGTACCACTTCTGAGTGTGATCGCACTACAATGCTCCTTACCATGCGGCTTAGTGACTTTAGTATCACTCGGCAGACGCCCAGGTTGACGCTCCAATAATGCGTGGCAATTTGGCCAACCTGACTCTCCAGATTTCGCAACGAAGCACTGTGGCTTTGCAGTAAAATTCCTTGGTTCTTGATGGTTTTTGTATGTTCTTGAAGCATCATCTTTGTACTTAGAATGAAATCTTGCATAGTTGCCTCCAAAGAACTGGTATTTGATGATGATGATGCCCCTTTGTTCTGATTATGCTAGGACATATTCGGTTGAAAATTTTGGGTCTCATGCTGATTTTGATTCCGCGCTGGGGAATTAGGATTGCTGGGTCCTTGGTTTCCCTATGAAAAATTCAGATGCTGTCTCCATTTATGGATTATAGGTGTTTAAGTCGGGATTATTGTTGCTTTAGTTGAAATTGCTCACATAATTGACTGTCTCATGGGTTCTTGGGTACTCATTCTCGTGCTGATTGCCATGACATATTAGACATGCTGAACTGGCCATCTTCACTTCATTGAATGTTGAATGCTCTTCAACATGTTAGTGATAGCTGAGAGTTGAGATGATACTGAATCTTTCGCATCAAGCTCGAATTTCCCTTGTGCCTTCCTCCCAGTTCCAAGTCTTGTTGAAGAAAATTGATAGTCATTGTTGGAAATTCTATCAAGAATGTTAAATGCCTCCTCGGGTGATTTGTCAAGCAAAGTTCCATTTGCGGAGACATCTAGAATCATCCTAGTAGGTGCATTGACTCGTTTGTAGAACATCACAACTTGAGTCTAATCTTGAAATCTATGATTTGTACACTTGCGAAGCAGTCTCTTTTAGCGATCCCAACATTCGTACATCGACTCGTCACCGCCTTGTCAAAAAGAAACAATGTCATTTCTAAGTTGGGTATTGAGATTCAGAGGATTATACTGTAGTAAAAAGCTCTTGCAAAGATCAACCCATGACTCCATCGATCTGGATGGTACTCCACTCAACTATCCCCTTGCTCGACCACATAGAGAATAAGGGAATAACTTGAGTTTCAAGAAATCCTCATGAACTCCTTGTTGACGGAATGAGTCACAAACTTCTAAAAATACCCTGATATGTTGCCTTGCATCTTCATGCGCTATACCTCCAAATTGCCTAATCGAGTTTAGCATATTGAACATAACAGGCTTAAGTTCGAAATGTGTAGCTGTAATTTCTAGTGCCATGATGCCAGAATTAAGATCATCCAAGATAGTATTTAAATGATTCCTATTAGCTATCGGTCGAGGTGTAGTAGTGTGCTGATTTGCCCCGGCATTTTAAACTAATGGGTCTATGTCTCTTCGAAGATTACGCCTTCTTTGACGAAACAAACGCTCAATTTCAGGCACTATAGGATAGAGAGGTCCGACAGTAGACCGTCTGGACATACATTGAAAATAAAAACAAAGGAAACAAGTAAAAAAACTAGGAAAATAAACAAAGTAAAACTAAAATGAGATAAATGTAACTGACTTTACTCTTAGTAGATACATCCCCGGCAACGACGCCAAAAACTTGGTGTGTTTCTGTGTAGTACTATAAATGATGTATATGAACACACGTATATGTGCAAGTATACACAGTTATACAAGTAATAATAGGGTGAGTGGGAATCGTTCCCACGAGGATCTAGGTAAAGTGCACAGCTAATTTGTCATGGCAAAAAGGTGTCACTAACTAAAAAGGAAAAACAAGGGAAAAAATATAAACAAGATAAGATGGATATGTACTGTGAAGGTGTAAGATGGAAATGCTGTGACAATTCTAGAATGCTAGCAACTAAAATATGCCAAGGCAACATGGGAATGATGGTGATGGCAGGATCGATGAGTAGAAATATGTGTAAGTGTAAAGAGAGTGATTTCAAGATAACAAGTGAAATAAAGAAAATAAGTTGTAAATGCATAGGCAAAAACAAAATGCAGGAACACATTAAGCAATATGTTGTACTTCTCCTCTATTGATGAACTCTTTCGGGAATGACTGGTGGTGGGTGTCTTCTGATGCGTGTAATAATAGCGCAACTGTGTAGTGTAAACATCGTAAGTAATAAAGTGATAAGTATATCGTGTATCGTCTCCATAGGGATTGGTATACTTAATATGTCTCCCCTTGTTCCCTTGCTCCTGAAAGATAAAGTAAAAACACAGATAAGTGGATTTGTTTAATTAAGTAACTAAATAACAAAACATAAAATAAAGGGTTAAAAACAATATAGAGAAAGTGGGTAGGATCCAGCTGCGTCAATTAGTAGATTCGATTGATCTTCTTCTTGTCCAATGCAATTACACAATACTGCTTCGGCAGTACTGCAGATACAACCTCGGCAGCGTTAGTGTTCTCTGCCGCGGTAATCTCTTGCTCTTGGGCAGATGCATCAAAGTTCAGCAAAGTGTCCGTAGTTGACTCCGCTTATCTCTAAGTTAGAGCGTTGTTGATGACTGGTCTTTGATGATACCTCTCAGCGTGAATCAACGATAATCACCAACCAATCCAACACTTCTTTTAGCTTTGGAAACTCTTAACCTATCTCTAGGCTGAATTAGTATCGTCGACACCGTACTTATCCCTTTCGTGAATCTAACTCTCTCGATGCTAGATAAATAGATTACTTACAAACTTCTCTCTCGAGCTTGAATGCAAGAACAAGGAATGTCAATAGGATAAGCAAACTTCGATATTATTATTGCATTAGAACAAAGAAACAAGAAACATTCTCCTCTCACTAATATCTACAACCTTCACCTATCCCTAAGCGAATTAGAATATAATATCGATAGGTACAAATCTTAGGGGAAGAGTTTCTCTAAAATCGACTCTCTCTAACAATATGGCCGGCTAGGCTATATATAGTCTTAACCTAAGGCAAACCTTTCCTAAATAGACTTTAACTTGGAGTAGGGAGAAAGTCTTCTTCATGAGATCTAATGTTTCCAAGTTTGCAACCTTCTAGAAAGCTTTTCCCGTTCGGTCTTTGACTTGGGCTTTTAGTGCGCTAGCCTGGTCCAATTGGTAACGCATCTTCCAAAATGTTCTCTATATTTTTGTCTTTCATTCGCCTACAATGTTGATGTTGCCACTCTGGATGCTGTTGCGGTCTTGTCTCTGTCTCGGCCTCAATGATGCTTCTCTGCTGCCTCCGCCCTGGATATCCCTGCATGTACAGAATATGTAATAATATTTGCATTCTCTATAAATGTAAGCTTTGTAAGTAGTAATAACAGAATATCTAATATTATGCAATGAGTCCATATTTTAGTTCAAGTTGGTGTATAATAGATGCATAAAGTACCATGAGAAGGGTAGTAAATAACTGCTTTTTAAGTACTCATCAAATACCCCCAAATTCGAACTATTGCTTGTCCTCAAGCAATGCAAGACATCAAATTGCCGAACCTTACTCCCCTTTGGTCTTACTTTTCCATCTATTCTCCTTACAATGGTCATCTCTATCTCTCCATTTTAGCCACTAGTTTATCCAAGGACTTTTACTAAGAAACAAGCCTTTAAGGCTAGGTGAGTGTGTGTGTTTTATGGACAAGGTTGATTCAAGGCTTTCTTAGATAAACTCTAAGTTCAAGACAAGTAGAATTTGGATTACAGCTATCTCCTTAAAACAACAAGTCTTGAGCCAATTTTGGGCACCTCAAGATATGTGTTTTCTATTTTTTATTTTATTTTATTTTATTTTAAGTGAACTTTAGCATACTAGAGCCAGTTTCGGGCACCTCTAGAATGAAGGAGAGCAAAACTAGAGCCAGTTTCGGGCACCTCTAGTTATTTTTCCAAAAGATTCTAAGCCTTTATCACCTAAGTTCATTAAAAGAACTCCTAAATCAAGCAATTCCAAAAAGTGTTTCTTTGTTTTCTAACCCTAAAGCAAGCATCTAAGTTTTATTCCATAAGTATCCTATGGTTATCCCTTCAAAACAAAACTTGGCCATGGTAAGGAGAAAGATTTCTATAGCCTTAAAGGAGTAAGCTAAAGCAAAGTTGATGTAGAGCAGTACATGATTAAAAACAGTAATTCAAGAAAAGAGAATATTGCCAAAAAAATTTCAAAAAATACTCCATTTTTCATAGTAATGCCTCAACAGTGGGTTGCCTCGGCAGTGCTTTTGCACCTACAATACCCCCAAACTCAAACCGAGCATTGTCCTCAATGCTTAATATATGCGGCAAACAACAATTTCAATAAGGAAATAGACAAAAGCATTAAAATAAATGAAATATAACGACTCCGAGGAGCTGCTTGTACAGAGCAGTCTCTTAGGTCGTGCTACTGACTCCTTTCGTCTAGATCCTTGTGCTGATGATGGCTGTTGTTTGGCTTGCCGATGCGGCTGAATTTGACTAGGCAGTATGCGTTGCGGTGGTGCAGTAACTTCATCCCCTTCTTCCACTTCCTCAATATTTTTTGTGTACATGATTTCTCTCTCGTCCCCTACCGTGGTAGTGGGTATTGCTGGTTCATGTGACGAACTGTGGTATTCGTCAATCTCGCGAGATAGAGTGTGTCTGTTGAGACTAGGCATAGGGATTGGTTCCCGTTGGGGAGAGTTTTACAATGATAACTCATATGCTCAAAATAGTTAAGAATGAATGAGAAATTGATGCTTAAAGTAAGAAGGTTGTGAATAGAGTAAGGAATAAAACCCAATTATCCCATATGGATGGGATGAGATAAATGAAGTGAGAAGTGTTTATATGTACTTACCCACATTGTTGTCATTGAATAACTTGGTTGGGATAATTTGCACGATGTGGGTGATGCAAATATCCAAACCGGTCGAGTCATTCTCGAGGTTATGGATATTTTACTTGTTGTGAATATATTTATCCTTAAATCGTTTATTTTTAATATTCAAGAAGAATTTGTATTTTACTTAAATAAAAATTCAAGGAGAATTTGAATTCTAAAAATACAAATATTAAATAGATAAAATTGACTATTCACGGTAAATTTTAATTAGAACTCTACTTGTTTTGACAAAATTTTTCCCTATAAATATCAATGAAATGTTCAATTTTTAAAGCACCCAGAACACGTTTTTATTCTAGCATTTTTATTCTGGTGATTAGCGAAGACAAAGTAAAAGTTCAAGATCTCTATAGATGTGATACTATCGAAGATCTACTTGTATCCTAGAAAACAGACAACCAACAAACTCAACTACCACAGGTGTGGTCAATAATTTGTCTTAAGAAAACTGCGTTCGTGTAAGCCTCAACACATTTCCAAAATCGGTTTGATTTAAAATATTTATTTTATTCATGTAAATAATAATTTTTATTTTATTCTTTTATTCTTGGATTAACCATTTTGTTATAACCAATAGTAACATCAGTAATAATAAGGGTGAATTACAGAAATAGTGTCCCGATTATAGATGTGTTTTTGTGTCTTTTAAGTGTAAAATATTATAAAATAGTTTTCTTATTTAAAAAATAATAAATTGATCTGGTGTTGTTAAAAAGTTAATGATTGATAACATAATAGCTAAAAAATAACATATTTAATCTTTTATATTTTAACATTTAATTAATTTAATTTAAATTCAAAAATATCAATTGATTTAGTAGTCATTTTATTTTTCAAGTAAATAGAAAATAGTTTTGTTAAAATATTATTATATAATAATAGAAATACAAAAATTAGAATAATTGTTGAAAAAAATATTAATTGAACTATAAAATAGATGATCATGTCAGGCAAATTTCAAGCATAAATTTTAAATATTGAAATGAAAATGGGTAACAGACATTGGTCTAAGTTCGGTAATAAATAAAACTTTTACGGTTGAAAAGAATCATGTAGCGAAGCATGCCATATGGATAAAACTCATGTGCGGCCGTTTCCTTCCTCGACAACCAAGTAGGAAGCCCCATTTGACCTTGTTGAGATAGACGTATGGAGACTTGAATCGGTAAGATAAATGAATTTAATTTATACGAAAAAGTTGAACTAAAATACTATTTTGTAAATAAAATATTTTGTTAAAGTATAACAAAATCCCATACTTAAATTAGTTGTTGGTTTTTAAGATTTTTCATAAGGTTCAAAGTTCAATCCTCTATAGTCCTATTTAAACGTAACAATGACTCATGTTTAGTCCAGAACTTTTAGGCTTAAAATGAAATATAGGGCTATAGTTGTGAAAAATTAGAATATGAGGATTAAATTGTATGTTTTTGTAGTTTATAGGTATTTTTTTAAAAAATTTCATGTCACTTCTGAATGCTCTGAAAAGATAAGAGACTTAAGATGTAATTTTTCCTTTTTGAAGGGTATGTCACCTTAGTTTTCATTTAGCCGTTTAACTTTCCAGTGATTTTATTTCGGCGATTATATTTGACATCTTTCTAAAAGTTCAGTGATCATCCACCATATTTATCCAAATAGTTACATGTCAATAAAAATTAAGTCCATTTTTTTCGGAAAAGAACTGAGAGATTATATATGATGAACCCTTCTATCCCGTCATCTGTAATCCTAATTAACTATATTCATTCATCTTAATAAAATATAAGATAAATAAATTTAGTTAATTAAAATTATAAATAATGTGATAAAAATGGTTTATGATGTAATTTCTCCTAATATAAATGCAATTAGGGATTAGGCCTAACTCATAGCGCGGGAGCAGTCTGAACAGACGTCCAAGGTCCCATTTTCATGTAGCCTCATGTAATTTGCAGCTAATATAAAGTATTCAATAAACCAAATTGTCTAAAATTGTTTAAGTTGTAGAATAGAATTGGTTTAATATCAATCCATAATGAGGTACTTTTTTAGCTAGTTAATCCATCACTTATGTTTTTATCGTTTCTAGATGATCATTGGCCAAGTATAATATTAATTCAAATGATATTATATTAAAAATACGAAAATATTAATTCAATTCAATTTACATTAAAAAAATAAAGGGTAAACTACATAAATGGTCCCCGACTATACCTCAGTTTTTTTATATCCTTCGACTATGAAAAGTTACAAATTGGTCCACTGACTATCTTTTTCGTCACAAAGTGATCCATTGCCGTTAAAAAGTAACGAGAGTCTTACGTGAACGTTAAAATGCTGAGTAACCAGTCTATGTTAGATCCCAATCCCTTTAATCAAAACTCACCGTTTTGATTTAACAAATAAGATTAATTTTGTTTGTTCCCAAATCCATTTTAACCTTAAACTAAAAATCCCATACGAATTAATATCAAAAAATTCTTCATCAATCTGATCGATTAAGGCTGAATCATGGTTCTATTGTTGATTATGTTAGTGGGTTTTTCTGATTAAGATGTCTGATTGCCAACTTCGTTCGAGAGAAAAAGGAAAAAAATGTTCGCTACGGTGTTTTCTTGGAGTTTCTTTATTTTTTTATTTTTTATGACTGATATTAAGTGTTGAATTAAATTTTTTTAACTTTTTTATTTGATTATTTGTGGTGATTAGTTATAGTTTCTTCCAATTAAATTTTTCCCCAAATGTGAATATTGTAGTATAGAAATTTCCTTAAAGTTTGTAAATAAACCTTTTTACACTTGAATCACTGTTTGATTGCCTCGATGACAAAACACACACTTTAATATCCGAAATGGTGACCTTGAATTGTGTGAATGTTTACAGTTTTGATATTTTTTTAATGTGGTATGTGTTATGCGCTTTTATCTTTACTTTAATATATTATATGGTATACACTTTTATCTTTACTTTAATATGTGTACTTGAATTTATCCAATTTTTTAATATAATATGAATATTTACTTGATTTTATCACATAAATACATTCAGACTCATGCACAACAGTTTTGCACCATGGTGGTTTTTATGTTGAAGATCTTGTCTTTAGATATACTGGAAAAATTTTTGCTTATTATGACTAGTGTAAAATTGATATGATAAACATGCTTGAGTTTGCTGATATGGTTTACATCTTAGGTTATAGGTGTCCACTTACGTTATACTAGAAAAAACAAGAAGATAACCTAACTAGGGAACCATTAGGCAGTTAAAAACTGATCATGTCATCAATTTGATAAACAATATGCCTAGGGATCATTAACTAGATGTGTATGTAGTTGAGAAATCTAACAAATATGGTGTTGAAGTAGGACCTAATGAGGATGAATCTGACTTAGGGTTAGGTGAAGATGACTGTTGTGTTCTTTATAGTGCTATAAATGATGTATGTGAACACATATATATGTGCAAGTATATGCAGTCATACAAGTAATAATAGGGTGAGTGAGTATCGTTCCCACGAGGATCTCTGGTAAAGTGCAAGGTAAATTTGTCAAGGCAAGTTGGTGTTACTAACAAAAAGAAAACAAAGATAAGGAAATAAATAAGAGAAAATTGATATGTACGGTGAAGGTGTAAGGTGAAAATATTATGGCAATCCTAGAATGCTAGTAACTAAAATATGCCAAGGCAAAATGGGAATGATGGTGATGGTAGTAGGATAGATGAGTGGAAGTAGGTGTTAAGTGTAAAGTAGTGTGATTGCAAGATAATAAGTAAAGTAAAGAAAGCAGTTTAGAAATGTGGAGGCCAAAACAAGATGCAAGAACACGTTTAAACTATATGTTATACTGACCCTCTATTGATGAACTCTCTCGGGAATGACTGGTGGGAACTCCTATGGACTTCTTACCCCTCACTTCTACTAGCATAAGGCAACTATGGTTGTATCTACTCGACAGAGGTTTCTTAAGTGTTCCCGCTCTTCCGAGTCATAGGAACCTGACAAACTAAAATGCCATGGTATTTTGCCTGTCACGCAAATAATACCTTAGTCTATCGGTAAAGCATACTCCTTTTAGTCATTGAAATCCTCTCCTACGCCTCTTCTGAGTGCTCTAGGTTTAGATTAGGCTCTATTTTCAATCTAGAACCCATTGCTCACGTAGATCCTCCCTTTGCCTCTTCCGAGTGATCTAAAGATCTATAGTTACGTCTCTTTCGAGTGCTCTAGTATGCACCTAAACACGGGACACTGTCATACCTCTTACAATGCATAGATGATTATCAATAATGAGTAAAGCAAATACACAAACACATAGAAGACAATATATTAATATAAGCAAAAGATAATCATCCACAAAAGCAACCACCTAAAAAAAACTCACTAGTGGTGCTAAATATTAAAGTAATATCATCCACATAAAACCTTAAGCATTCAACAAATCATCCTCTTAAAAATATGAAAATTAAAGGAAATTAAAGGAGGACTAGATGACAACCTCGGATGCGCAGGTCGCCGATTTCTTCAACCACCACGAGATGCCTTGGTGTACTAGCCCCATCCGGGTACTTAGCACACCACTCCCTTCGAGCTCTATCAGTGAAGGAGACTCCTCGGCCAGAGTTTGAAGGAGAAAGGTGGAAGTTTTCCTCAGCCGCAAACAGCTCCAAAGGTCCTTCTTTTCTTGTGTTTTGCTCTTGTAAAAGACCTCCTTTTTGTGTATTCACCATGTCTTTAAAAAGGGTGAAAAACCTTAAAAGATAGGTAAAATTCTATTTCTGCCCTCTTCACGTTGTGGCATTTTTACAGGACTGGCAGAGGTTACAGTGGTCCCCTAATGAGGTGGCTCGCATACAAGCCATATTCGCTGTGGTCCTCTACTGAGATGGTTTTGGCCATGCTATAGTGCTCCCGACTGGCTGTGAAGGTACTATGTGGAACTCTTATCAAAATATCTCTTTGTCGTCTAGATCAGCACAAGAGTACTCTAGCTTTGCCATGACATTTTCCCATCATTATCCTTCTGTAAATGCTATGATAAATTGCCTCAACTTCCATTTTTGCTTCATCTGTTCAACACAACTGAAATGAACTATCTTTCTTGTGAAATAACACCTATTACCACCTAAAAATGCTAAGGCATAATTATAAAACTACATGCAATGTTATGAGCCTAAATGTAACTAAATGAACCTATATGAGCCTAAGGACACTCAATAACTTAAGTAAAAAGGCCTAAAATATAGCCTTTTTGTGGAGTTATCAATGACCTGATGGATGAACCTGAAACTGCTGAGACTAAAACTAAAGAGGAACCAAATTTAGAGCAAACTGCGAATGTAGATGCTCATTGTGATACAGATTTTGATTCTGTGTTTGTTGAAACTAATAAGTCTGGTTCTTCATTTATTGAGTTTGATAATGATGTTGGTAATGTGGAAGAGGAAGCATGTACTAAGAATGTGGTAAATGAGGTTGAGAGAGAGTATTCTGGTATAAGATTATCTGATTTAGGAATTGGGAGTAGAATAGACGATGACACTAAGAGTAAAAAATCTAACTCCTTGAACAATATCCATGATTCAGACTCTAAACATAAAAATTTTCCAGAATTTAATAGTATTGCGGATATGGTTAACCCTAAATTTCAAGTTGGTTTAGTGTTTGCTGATAAAAAATTCGAAAAGAAGGCATTAGTCATTATGGAAGGTTGAATAAGTACAATGTGTGTTTTAAGAAAAATGATAAGAAAAGGCTAGTGGCAGCATGTAAAAAAGGTTGTCCATGGATAATAAGAGCTTCTCCCAAAAATCCAAGTGACCCATTAGGGACATCATGACAAATTAAGACATATGTTCCTCAACATAGATGTGCAAGAGACCTTAAAAACAAACATTTGACATCCAAATGGATTACAAGAGAATACTTTTATAAATTTATGGCAGATTCCAATTATCTAGCCACATATTTAATGAAAGATGTTTACAAAGATCATCAGACTCACGTGTCTCTGATTAAATGTGTAAGTGCTAGAGATTATGCACTTGAACAAATAATAGGAAGTCAAAAGCAACAATATGGAAAGATTTATGATTATCTTGCTGAGCTAAGACAAACCAATAAGGGACTACTACTATTTGTTATTTGAATGAATGTCTTTTTCAGAATATGTATATATGCCTATAAGCATGCAAAGATGGATTTAAAGCAGGTTGTAGACCAATAATCAGCCTTGATGGATGTCACTTGAAAGGGTATTATGGAGGACATATATTAATAGCAATTGGAATAGATGCAGATGACTGCATATATCCCATTGTATATGCATGTGTTGAAAGTGAGTGTGGTGAATCCTGGTATGGTTCTTGGACATTTTGAAGAACCATTTAGATATTGCCAACTCTTAACATATCTCTTTCATGTCTGACAAATAGAAGGTAATTTTTGTAAAATACAACTCTTATCAGCTATTTTATCTTATATTTTTAATATCTAACAAATATTATATATGCTTGCAGGTTTTAGTGGATGCAATTGTAGAATTGTTTTCACATTCTCAATACAGGACATGTGTTAGACATATATACACCAATTTTAGTCAGACGATTTCAACAAGGAAAAACAACTGAAGGATCTTTTTTGGAAAGCTTCAAGATCAACCACTGTCAAAGATTTCAAGGACACATTGCAAGAAATTAATTATGTCTCATCAAAGTCTTATGATTGGTTATTCAAGATCAATCCTGAGCAATGTTGTAAAACTTATTTCACAAGCAGAAGCAAGACTAACATGCTATTGAACGATCTTTGTGAATGTTTCAACAAGGTACAAGCCTATCCTTACCATGTTTCAACAAGTTACAACCTTATTTCACACTAAGTTTTTATATTTTTTTTGGTAGTTTATACAAGAAGCGAGAGACAAGCCTATCCTTACCATGATGAAAACCATAATAACTAAGATCATGCAAAGGATAGCCAAAAACAATCAGCAATTGAAAAATATTTTGGGCCTCTTTGTCCCAAAATACATAAGAAGTTGAAAACCATGGTTGAGCTTTCAAATAAGTAAATCAAAATTGTAGTAATACGTTTAAAATTTTTATCTTCTAAATATTCTAATATGTTTTAATTTAGGTGTTGGCCTAAAAATGCTGGTGGTCAACAATACTAAATTGAATGTGGATATGGTAACCAACATGTTTCCAACATGCAAGTTTTAACTTGTACATGTAGGACATGGGAGCTAACCGATATCTCTTGCCACCATGTTGTCTCAGTAATATTTACGACTGATGTTAGGTCTGAAGCATATGTTGATGAATGCTATAACAAAAAAAAACACAAGCAATGATATATTCAAAGTTCATCAATAGAATCAGAGGACCAAATTATTGGACTTCTCAAGAAGGTTGTCCACCTATATTACCACCAACATTGAGGAGGCCACTAGGAAGACCTCACAAATCCAGAAAAAAAAAAAGTTGATGAGCTTGTCACTAATTTCAAAAGGTTGAGCAAAAACTATGTGAAATTGAAGTGTACTAAGTATGATAAACTTGGTCATAACATGAGGAGATGCAAAGGAGAAATTGGTGGCAATAGAAAAAATGTTCAAAAGGTAATATAACATATAAATTACATCTTTAGCATTATTGTTGTATTATTGTGTTATAATTATTGTATTATTGTGTTATAGGGTCCTACATCAAAGAGTCAACAATCAACTGTAAGACCTTCCAATGATCACCATCCAACTTAAGAATCTCAAACAACTCAACAATCTCAGACACAATCACCTGCAGCCCCACAACCTAGGACAAGAACTATTTCAGAATCATATCCACAGAGGAAAAAGCTACCTATAAAGAGGAAGGAACCACCTGCAGCTCCATAAGATTTCAGGAAGTCCAATATGTTCACTGGTACAACCTCAAGCACAACCACAAGCAATGTAATAAACAATAGGGTGGACTAGTATCATGAAACTGATTTTCAATTCTTTATAATTTTGTAATGCCATGAAACTCTGGGCTACTTAACTTGAATTAGCATAAATCTCTTTTGTGTGGTTATTGTTCATTGAAATTACCTTTTGTAATGTCATGGCAACTTGTTCATTGTAGAACCATAAAACAATCTTTCAAGAAGTATTATATGATAGTACAGTTTGTTCACTGCATTTTCTTCAATAATATTCTATTTTGTTCAATTATATAATACCATAGAAACATAAGATCAGTAAACATCAACCATAAGATAAACAGTACTAATTTCATTACTTCAACAAAAATATACATTATAAAAGTAAAATTTTACTTCCAAACACATAGCAAGAAGTAAACTTTTACATCAACAATCATAAGATAAACAAACATAGAGCTAAACACATAGCCAAAGTAAACTTTTACTTCCATGAACTAAACCACAAACTATAAGATCAATAAACATATAGCCAGAAAAGCAATCCAAAATATTCTTTCTTTCTTCCTTCTTTATTTTTCTGATTTTTTTCAACAATCCAACAAGAACGACCCTTTCTCGATTGTCAATTTCTAGATCACACCACTGAAAAAATGACAACTACAACCAACACCATACTTAGAGCAGCCGAAAAATCTCCTACCTGGGTTAGCATTTCTCCATGATGTTCTAAGATCAACATCCAATCCACAAGCACTTTTCGAAATCTCCCTTAAAGACTCCATCTTCACTTAAAGAAATTTGAAACTAAAATTTAAGGGGAAGAAGATTTTAGGGATTTCTAAAATTAGGGTTTATGATTCCTAATTCTTAAGAGTGCTGGGATTAAAGGGATTGGGATGTCACATGGACTACTTACTCAGCATTTTAACATCCATGTAAGACTCTCGTTACTTTTTTAACCATAGTTTAAAAATAAATAACAAGGATAACATTAATAAATCAAATATCCGAATCGATACATGAAACTTAAAAACATTTCAATACTTAATTTCCCAAAATAATAAAGGTAAAATCTCTAATAACTAACATACTGGAAATATTTGGAAAATAAATATCCGGTTGCGAGCTTCAAGTACCAACTCCTAGGGCTAAGTATCTGAAATATTAAACAAACAGGGTGAGCTATAAAGCTAATGTGTCTCTATAGTGCGGTCACAAATCAGATAAGCATTCAGTTCACAGTTATAAATATATATAATACATAAAAGATCTCAATAAATAACTCAATGAGTGATGAATGCAATATCATAGAAAATGCAGTCCCATACTTCGAATGCCAAACACAGTGGTGGCAACGCCAACCGATCACAGTGGAGGTAGTTCCCCAAAACCCCTCACCCCTTATTTCTCCAAAACACAGTATGGTAAAACCACCTGCCTCCGTACAATCCACCCCATGCACATGTAACACTATGAATGCAAATGATCTCAATGTCACACCATAATTAAATGCAAACATATGAATCACACAACTCAAGTAGTGGCTCAAAGTAACACAGGGAATCTCAAATTTACAAAATCACAATAACAGTTAAACACATAACACAAATCTAGCACAGGAAGAGAACACACCTCTCGAAGCACAAATATTACTGTTGACACAGACGTTTTCCACGATCTGAGCTAGGTCCTGCTCTAGATGAGTTAGAGCGCGTATCACGAGCGATGCTAGCAAGTCGATCGAACATGAGATAGAGACGGTGGAGGCAAAACGTCTTATTCAGAGTCCGCATCGTCTGAAAAAGGCCACAAGATTCCAATTAAACTTCTATTCAAGTACATTTAAACAAGTCATATTTTAAAAGGGCAAAATAGGGCTTTCGGGTTTGAATTTAACAAAACGAACTGCAAAAACGGACTCAGAAGGTTAAAAAAAGTCAAAATAGGGTCTTTCTAAAAAAATCAACTCGGTTCAAAAAGTCAACTGTCAAAGTCATCGGTCAACGGTTAAAGTCAATGATCAAAGGTCAATGGTCAACGAGTGACGTCACTGTTGACGTCATCGTTGACATCAAAGATGACGTCACTAGGTCTAAATTTAATTGGGTCGGGTAAGGGTCATGGGTAGGGTCTCAAATCGGGTCGAGTTTCTAGGTCAAGTTCTAAGTCAAGTTTGATTCTGTTTATTGGTTACTAGTTCAAGCCAAAACCGGTCTAGTCCGTTTCGGTACTCCTCTCCTGTCACAACCACCCACACAACCCTAGACCAACAAACCCTAACATCCAATATCAATCACTACCCACTACCGGAAGCTAGAATCGATTGCGGTCGAGAGTTCCGACGGCGGCTGAGAGTTCCGATGACAGTCGACTACTCTGACGACAACCCATCACCCATCGCTCGCTCAACTGAACCCCAAAACACCCACACAACCACCCCGACTACCGATAGTCCAAACTGGTGACAAACTGAAGATCCTGATGACGAGGCCTACTCCGACAACGATATCTAGATCCCTTATGCTTCCGACATTAGACTCGACTCCAAAAACACTTAGACGGCCAACAAACACCCAACCGAAGAATATTTAAAATACCACTGCCCTAAACCATAAACGAAAATCCAAACACCACCCAACCTACACAGAACGACAGCGAAGAGATCTCACTACACCAACGAAAAATGGTCGGCGACGGTAGACCTAATGGCGATGAACTCTCCTTCACCGGGAACACAAACCAGAGTGAGGGAAAGAGATAGAGAGATTGGTATGGGAGAAGGAGCCTTAACCGATTATAAAAATAAAAGAAGTGTTTTATTTCAAATAGGTTTAGGATCAAGTAGAAACCCAAAATTACCCCTAGAAATAATCCCAATTTAAAACGAATTAAGGTTTTTAAATTGGGGAAAAATTAAAATTAGGATTTTTCCTCAAATTGATTTTTAGAGTGTTACAAATTTAAATAAAAATAATAATATTTAATATATTTGTAGCGAAAAATTTTAATTTTTCAAGCACTTTAGTTTTAGGGTTTATAGACTCATTTTATAACTTATGGCTTTGGCTTTAGGTTGAACGATTTAGAATTTAGTTAATGTAAAATGAATTTAGATTTTAAGATTTAAATTTAAGATAAGTTAAAACATAAATCTGTAACCTTTAACTCTAAATCTTAACTTTAATCTACAATCCTATTCTAACCTTAGCCTATAAACTTTAATCATTGTCTCTAAATTTTAAATATATGCATATAAACCCTTAAAATTTATACCTAAATTAAGACCATAAACCCTAAAAGTAAGACACTTATGAAAATTAAAAAAATCTCCACAATGTATTGAATATAAATCATAAAATTAATATATTAAAAGAATTTAATCTTGTTTATGCAATTATTTAACAAAAATTTGAATCAATAATTCAAATAAATATAATATGTTTTTTTTTCTACGAGGCTATATTGAGTTTTCTCTTATGGCCAAAAATATATTTGTGAGGAGCCCATACTAGGCAAGACAATATTATAATAATATCCTTTTTTAATATTTTATTATAAAAATATACCTTATTTAACTTTATTTACAAAATTATATCCCTATCGGAACACGTAAGTTGAAATCACTTTCTACATAAAGCAATTTCAATAATCGCTTTGATTAGGAAACGATTTATGGGTGAGTTAGCATGCCTTTACGCATCAGCCAATTTATAAAATATGGAAAAGAGATCTTGAAAATGGATTTCGACGTGAAGAGGGCAGAAATAAATTTTTGCCTATCTTTTAGGGTTTTTTATATTTTTTAAAGACATGGTGAACTACACAAAAAAGGAGGCCTTTGAGAGAAGCAAAACAAAAGAAAAGAAGGAGCTTTGGAGCTGTTTGCGGCGGAGGAAAGCTTCCACCTATCTCCTCCAAACTCCGGCCAAGGAGTCCTCCATTGATAGAGCTCGAAGGGAATGGTGTTCTATGTACCCGGAAGGGGCTAGCACACCAAGGCATCTCGTTGTGGTTGAAGAAACCGATAGCCTACGCATCCGAGTGTTTCTTCTAGTCCTCCTTTCATTTGCTTTAATTTCCATATTTTTAAGAGGATGATTTGTTGAATGTTTAAGGTTTTATGTGGATGATATTAATTTAACATTTAGCACCACTATGTGAGCTTTGTTTAGGTGGTTGCTTTTGTGGATGATTATCTTTTGCCTTTATTAATATATTATCTTCTATGTGTTTGTGTATTTGTGTTGCTCATTGTTGATAATTATCTATGCATTGTAAGAGGCACGGTAGTGTCCCGTGTTTAGGTGCATACTAGAGTACTTGAAAGAGGCGTAGCTATAGATCCTTAGATCACTCGGAAGAGGCTAAAGGAGGATCTACATGAGCAATGGGTTCTAGAGTGAAAATAAAGCTTAATCTAAACATAGAGCACTCGAAAGAGGCATAGAAGAGGGTTACAACGACTAAAAGGAGTGTGTTTTACCGATAGATTAAGGTGTTATTCGCGTGACAGGCGAAATACCATGGTATTTTAGTTTGTCAGGTTTCTATGACCCGAAAGAGTGGGAACACGAAAGAAACCTTTGTCGAGTGGATACACACCATATTTGCCTTATGCTAGTAGAAGTGAGGGGTAAGAATTCCATAGGAGTTCCCACCATTCATTCCCGAGAGAGTTCGTCAATAGAGGGTCAGTACAACATATAGTTTAAACCTGTTCTTGCATCCTGTTTTTGCCTCCGCATTTCCAAACTTCTTTCTTTACTTTACTTGTTATCTTGCAATCACACTGCTTTACACTTCACACCTACTTCCACTCAACTATCCTACCATCACCATCATTCCCATTTTGCCTTGGCATATTTTAGTTGCTAGCATTCTAGAATTGCCATAGCATTTCCACCTTACACCTGCACCGTACATATCCATTTTCTCTTATTTATTTCTTTATCTTTGTTTTCTTCTTGTTAGTAACACCAACTTGCCTTGACAAATTGATCTTGCATTTTACCAGAGATCCTCGTGGGAACGATACTCACTCACCCTATTATTACTTTTATGATTGTGTATACTTGCACATATACGTGTGTTCACATACATCATTTATAGCACTACACAGAATACATCAAGTTTTTGGCGTCGTTTTCGGGTATCTACTTAGAGTAAATTCAGTTATATTTATCTTGACATTTTCATTTTACTATGTTTACTTTTTTTAGTTTCTTTTTACTTGTTTTCTTTTCAGTGCATGAAAAGAAGGTCTAATGACGGACCTTTCTATCCTATAGTGCTTGAAATCGAGAATTTGTTTTGTCAAAGAAGGCGTACTCAGTATACAACTATGGACCCACCAATTCAGGACCAGTAGTTCAAAATGTTGGGGCAAATCAGCATATTGTTGCACCTCGATCGAGAGCTATTAGGGATCACTAAAATCCTATCTTGGATGATCTTAATCCTGGCATCGTGGTACCAGAAATTCAAGCTATCCATTTGAAATAAAGCCTGTCTTGTTCAATATGATAAAATCTATTGGGCAATTTGGAGGAATAGGGCATGAAGACGCAAGGCAACACATTCGAGCATTTCGAGAAGTGACTCATTCCGTCAATAAGGAGTTCATGAGGATTTCTTGAAACTCAAGTTATTCCCTTATTCTATATGTGGTCGAGCAAGGGGATAGTTGAGTGGAGTACCATCCGGATCGATGGAGTCATGGTTGATCTATGCAAGAGCTTTTTGCTCCAGTATAATCCTCCGAATCTCAATACTCATCTTAGAAATGACATTGCTTCTTATCGAAAAGGTAAGGACGAGTCAATGTGTGAATGTTAGGATCGATACAAGAGATTGCTTTGCAAGTGTACAAATCATGGATTTCAAGATTGGACTCAAGTTGTGATGTTCTACAATAGAGTCAATGTACCTACTAGGATGATGCTAGATGCCTCGACAAATGGAACTTTGCTAGACAAATCACCCGAGGAGGCATTTGACATTCTTGATAGAATTGCCAACAATGACTATCAATTTCCTTCTACAAGACTTGGAACCGGGAGGAAGGCACAAGGAGCATTCGAGCTTGATGCTAATGATTCATTATCCGCCCAACTCTCATCTATCACCAACATGTTGATGAGAATTCAACGTTCCAATGAAGTGAAGGAAGTGAAGATGTCTAGTTCAGCATGTCTGTTATGCCATGGCAATCATCACGAGAGTGAGTGCCCAGGAAGCCATGTGACAGCTAATTATGTGAGCAACTTCAATAGGAGCAACAACAATCCCTACTCAAACACCTATAATCTAGGATAAAGATAGCATCCGAATTTTTCATGGGGTAACCAAGGACCCAACAATCCTAATCCCCAGTGCGGAACCAAAATAAGCATGAGCCCCAGAATTTTCAAACGAATATGCCCTGGCATAATCAGAATAAGAGGGCATCATCATCAACGAATACCAGTTCTTTGGAGGCTACAATGCAAGAATTCATTCTAAGTACCAAGACATTGCTTCAAGAGCATACTACAACCATCAAGATCCAATGAACTTTTCTACAAAGCCACATTTCTTCATTGCGAAATCTGGAAACTCAGGTTGGCCAAATTGCCACGGCATTACAAGAGCGTCAGCTTGGACGTCTAACGAGTGATACTGAAGTCACTAAGCCACATAATAAATAACACCGTAGCGTGATCACACTAAGTAGTGGCACTCAACTTAATCATCAAGATAAGTTTGGGTGGAAAAAGTTTGATGATTCCCTACCCGAACCAGTACAAAAAGAAATGTGGGAGCAAAATCTCGAGGAAAAGGACCAGGAGGAATGTTTGATGAAGGAACCTACTGATGGAGCGAGCAAAAATGCTACGGTAAAACATTTCCTAAACCACCAATGGAAGAAGTTAGACCCCCACCACCTTTTCCTAGAGGCTGAAGAAGCACAACGATAAAATTCAGTTCAATAAGTTTGTGGAGAAGTTGGATCAGCTATACATAAATGTCCCACTCTTAGAGGCAATTGACCAGATGCCCACCTACGCTAAATTGCTGAAGGAGATAGTCATAAAGAAGCATAAAATGGAGAAGTTTGAAAAAATTGCCACGGCAAAAGATTATTGCTCTGCTTTAAGTTATCTGCCGTCGAAGAAGAAGGATCCAGGAAGCTTCATTATCCCGTGTGCCATTGGAGAAAAGTTTTTTGGGAAAGCATTTTGTGATCTTGGATCAAGTGTAAACTTGATGCCCAAGTCAATTTTTGTGAAGCTTGTCATGGGAGGTGTGAGACCCACATACTTGATTGCGAGGTTGATGCTAAGACACCCATGATCTTAGGGAGATCTTTCCTAGCAACCGGTCGCATTCTCATTGATTGTGAGAAGGGTGAGCTCACAATGCGTGTAGCAAATCAAAGATTGACCATGAAACTCAATAGTTCTATCGAGCCCATGGATGATTTTGAAGAATGTCGGAGCATTTTGGAAGCAGCCTATGAGCTAACAATGGAAGCTGAGCATTTTTGTCACAGCAATTTCGTGGAACTGGATCAGTATGAAGAGCTCATGCAAGAAGAGGAAGAAGTTGGTTAATCTTCATTAGAGGAGCACCAATCTAGTTTGCTGATAGCTAGAAATAATTCGAGCTTCGAACCTTTTGATTTCGAGAAATTCAATCCTCTTAAGCCTTCGTTACTCAATGCACCAAAGTTGGAGCTGAAGATTTTTCCACAACATTTGAAATATGCTTATCTGGGTGAAGACGAGACCTTACCTGTTATTATTTCTGCGAATCTAAATTATGATCAAGAGAGAAGCATACTTGCTTTTTGTCACAACATAAACGAGCAATAGGATAGACCATGCCGGATTTAAAAGGGGTCAGTTCTACTATTTATATGAATAAGATACTCCTGGAAAAATGTCATGGCAAATCCATAGAGCCACAAAGTAGACTCAACCCCATTATGAAGCAAGTTGTTATGAAGGAGATTCTTAAATGGCTTGATGCTGGAGTTATTTACCCAATATCGGACAGTTTATGGGTAAGCCCGGTTCAGTTATACCCAAGAAAGGAGGCACGATCGTGGTAAGCAATGAGGATAATAAGCTATTGCTAACGAGAGTAATGATCGGATGGAGGATCTGTATGGACTATCGCAAGCTAACAAGGCTACGAAGAAGGACCATTTTCCTCTACCCTTCATCGACCAAATGTCTTGGCATTTGGGTTATAATCAAATAGCTATAGCACCAGAGGACCAAGAGAAGACTACTTTCACTTGTCCTTATGGAACTTATGCTTTTCGAAGGATGCCCTTTGGATTGTGTAATGTCGCAGAAACTTTCTAGCGCTGCATGTAAGCTAAATGTAACACCCGACCCAGATGTCACATTGGGCCTCCGGCCCAAAACCTATATTTCAAAATTTCCTTTAAAAGTCCAATAATAAAAATCACGCAAGGTCCAAAACCAATTTCATAGTCCATTCAAATTAAAACAAACCCAAAATAATTCAAGTAAATCGAAGCTCCAAAATATATTACAGACCACTTAAAAACATTTGACCCAATAAAATAACAGAGTTACAATACATATAGGGTTCGACATAGTACTAAGCCCACTACATCTAATAATTGTACTCTGACAACACGGTCGATTCTAAAAGTCCAAACCTTGATGGTGCTCCACAAATCCTGCTCCACCTAGCCTACGCACGAAAATAGATTTCGAACGCTGAGCCACACAAGCTCAGTGGATACGCCAAACTCGGCCAACATCATGCATATCAGAGCAGTAAAGCATGGCATATAAATCACATGCATGCTATGAAGGTCTAGCATGCTTGCCTATCACATGGCATATATGAGATGTATATGAACGCACACAACATATACAAATCAATCAAAACACACAAGGTAGTGAGGCCCGCGTCCATACAGCATCGGGATCCTACACTACGAGTAGGGCCCGCGTCCACACAGCATCGGGATCCTACATCTAGGATTGAGGCCCGCATCTACATAGCATTGGGATCCTCCAAATCCCATACTCAGAATGTCACATCGAGTATCTTCGAATGAGGCCCGCGTCCATACAGTATCGGGATCCTACACTCGAGATAGTCGTCAAATCATCATCCGGAATGTCACATCGGATGGCCTTCGACGTGTTGCAACACTTATGGATATCCGAATTTCCAACTCACAAGGACTCAAACCACACAAACGATCCACCTAGGATCTTATCACAACAAGATACATTAAAGTTTATCTCAAGTAGTCTTTCGGGGTTATAACCTCAATCTTAGTTCGACAATTCATTTCATAACTTTCAGATTTAAGTATTCATTTATTAAGACCACCAAAACCCTACATTCTACCCAACTTAGCCAAAACACACAGGGGTATCGATACCCTTAAGTAGGGTATCGAAACACCTTATATCGATACCCACCCAAAGAGGGTATTGAACAAATAGGTATCGATACCGTTGACCAACTTCAAAAGTCAACAGAAAGGGGAGGACCCATTTCGATACAGGTATCGATGCAAAAAGTTTCTAGAATCCACGATATTGAAACCAGGTTCGATACCCCTGATCAACAAGTCAAAAAGCTCTAATGGGTATCGATAACGGTAGCCCGAGTATCGATACCCCCTACACTAAGGATGGGTTTGCACTTAGAAAATCTAGAGTTTCACCCCCAAATCTCACCGGAACGACTCCAAAGTTTTTCTACTCATTTCTAAGTGTGTATAGGATATTTTAACATCAATTTCCAACCATTAGACACATAAACTCGGATTTCACCATTAATGACCCATTTCAAGCAACCCAAGCAAGACAACACACATACATGATTTTCTCTACATGTCATGCACTCTACCATGAATGAATGATGAAGAAAGAGTTGGGAGTACCAACCTCAAGCAAACTCAGTCACCAAAACGAGCTCCACCCCTCTTCAAGCTTTTCCCCTTCCAAAGTTAGATGATGGCTCACAAGCCTCTTTCTCTACAAGGAAAAGATGAAGAACGGATTAACACACATCGGGGAAGATTTTAGGAGCTTAAAACACTAAAAGAACAAGGATTTAAGCTCTTCAAAAACCTATTCTCGAACTCAACTAAAACCCCACATAAACCTCTTCCTCCACCAAACTTGGCAAACCAACCCTTATTCTATAGATCCATTTCAGCTCTATCATTTCCTCTTCATCATGAAAACGAGATTCTAAACCCAACTCAACAAGATCTTACCTTTTTCTCTTAACTTGGATGAAAAAGATTTGAGGAAGAAACCCCTTGCACTATGACCTCACTTCTCCGCAGAAACCACTCTAAACCCCCCTTCAAAACACCCTATTTTGGCATTTACCAAAATGCCCTCAGCCCATATCTTAAGCCCCCCCCACACTCTAAACCCAACAACTAGGCCCAAAACCATACAAACCCGAGCTTGAACCTGAGGCCCAACACAATGGGTTAATCCAACACTCGGATACGGGAAGTCCGGGTCGTTACACTATCTTCTTCGATATGGTTGAGGAATCTCTTGAGATATTCATGGATGACTTTTCTATTTCTGGATAAAGTTTCTAGAAATATCTTGGCAATTTAGAAAAGGTTTTGAAGCGATGTGAAGAGGCTGAGCTTGTGCTAGATTGGGAGAAATGTCGCTTCATGGTGACGGAAGGTATTGTGTTAGGCCTTAAAATTTCATGCAAAGGCATTAAGATTGATAGAGCTAAGATCAAGGTGATCGAGAAGCTATCACCACCAAAAAACGTCAAGGGCATAAGAAGTTTCCTTGGATATGCGGGATTCTATCGAAGATTTATCAAGGATTTCTCCAAGATCTCCAAGCCCTTGTGTATGTTGTTGCAACAGAACCAGCCTTTTGTGTTTCATTAAAAATGCCATGGCGCTTTCACAAAACTGAAGCAAAGCCTAATCAATGCACCAATTGTTGTTCCCCAGATTGGACCTTACCGTTCGAGCTGATGTGCGATGCGAGCGACTACGCCATTGGAGCAGCCTTGGGGTAGCGTCAAGGTAAAACTTTTCATGTTGTTTATTATGCTAGTCGTACTTTAAATGATGCACAATTTAACTATGCTACCATAGAGAAAAAGCTACTTGTCGTGGTATTTGTATTTGATAAGTTTAGGTCATACTTGATAGGCACTAAGGCCATTGTTCACACCGATCACTCAATAATTAAATACTTAGTGACTAAAAAGGATGCCAAACTTAGGCTTATTAGATGGATCCTGCTGTTGCAAGAATTTAATTTAGAGGTGGTAGATAGGAAGGGCACAAAAAACCAAGTTGATGATCATCTTTCTCGGCTAGAAGTTAACCTGGAATGTCATGACAAAATTGAAATACATGATGAATTTCCTGATGAGAAAATTCTTTATGCCACGACAATTCTGTGGTACGCTGACATTGCTAATTTTCTTGTTAGTGGTATTTTGCCTTTTGACATGTTAGTTAGGGAAGGAAGAAATTCAGACACGACGCACGGTTGTATTTCTAGGATAAACCGTATTTGTTCAAGTGTTGTGTCGATCAAATTATCCGAAGGTGTGTTCCTGAAGAGGAGCAATGGCATATTCTGCATCACTATCACAAAGGACCATGTGGAGGTCACTTCGGGGGAATGAGGACTGCTGCAAAGGTCCTCCAATCAGGTTTTTATTGGCCTACCTTATTCAAAGATGCTCAAGCATTTTACCAAGCCTTCGAATGATGTCAGAAGATAGGGAACATCTCTAGACATCATGAAATGCCACGACAAAATATATTGGAGGTCGAGTTATTTGACGTATGGGGAATAGACTTCATGAGACCTTTCTCATCCTCTTTTGGAGATTTATACATCCTTTTGGCAGTGAACTACGTGTCCAAGTGGGTTGAAGCCATTGCAACGCTAAGGAACGTTTCAAAGACAGTGCTTAAGTTTCTTCATAAGCACATCTTCACAAGATTTGGCGTGCTAAGGGCTATCATCATTGATGAAGGTACCCAATTTGACAACATGTTGATTGTCAAGGCATTACAAAGATATGGTATGCGACACAAAATTGCCACGACATATCATCCCCAAACCAATGGGCAAGCCAGGTTCCCAATCGTGAAATCGAGCAAATTTTTGAAAAAGTGGTGAATTCAAGAAGAAAGGATTGGTCACCCAAGCTTGATAAAGCATTGTGGGTATACCGAACAGCTTTTAAAACCCCACTAGGGATGTCTCCATTTAAGTTAGTCTATGGCAAAGCATGTCACCTCTCGGTCGAGCTAAAATATAAGGCCTATTAGGCAATTAAGAGGCTCAACTTGGATACTGAGTTAGCTGGTGAAAGAAGACTTCTAAAGCTGAATGGGATGGAGGAATTCATGAACCAAGCTTATGAGAATGCTAAAATCTACAAGGAGCGAACCAAAAGATGACATGATCAATCGATATTGCCACGGCATTTTCATGCGGGACCATCTCAGCTCAAGCATTTTACCAAGCCTTCGAATGATGTCAGAAGATAGGGAACATCTCTAGACATCATGAAATGCCACGACAAAATTAAAACCCCACATAAAACCCCACATAAACCTCTTCCTCCACCAAACTTGGCAAACCAACCCTTGTTCTATAGATCCATTTCAGCTCTATCACTTCCTCTTCATCATGAAAACGAGATTCTAAACCCAACTCAATAAGATCTTACCTTTTTCTCTTAACTTGGATGAAGAAGATAAGAGGAAGAAACCCCCTGCACTATGACCTCACTTCTCTGCAGAAACCACTCTAAACCCCCTTCAAAACACCCTATTTTGGCATTTACCAAAATGCCCTCAGCCCATATCTTAAGCCCCCCCACACTCTAAACCCAACAACTAGGCCCAAAACCATACAAACCCGAGCTTAAACCTAAGGCCCAACACAACGGGTTAACCCGACACTCGGATACGGGAAGTCCAGGTCGTTATAACTCTCCCCTCATTAAGAAAATTTCGTCCTCGAAATTTACCTGTCAGGAAGAGATGAGGATACTGAGCTCTCATATCCTTCTCTGCCTCCCACGTGTCCTCTTCGATTTCATGATTCCTCCACAAAACATTTACCAAGGGTATACACTTGTTCCTGAGCTTCTTGACTCCTCTATCCACGATTCCGATAAGCCTTTCCTCGTAAGTCAAATCTGTATTAACTTCGATTTCCTCAAGCTAAACCATATGTGAGGGATCGGAACGGTAACGTCTCAACATAGATACATGGAACACATCATGTATACGTGCCAACTCTGGAGGTAGAGCTAACCTATAAGCCACCGGTCCAACCCTCTAAAGAACCTCGTAAGGCCCAATATACCTTGGGTTAACTTTCCTTCCGACCAAACCGGATGATACCCTTCCATGGAGATACCTTAAGAAACACCTTCTCACCAAGCTCATATTCGATGTGCTTACGCTTCTTATCCGCATAAGCTTTCTATCTGTCAAAGGCCGTCTGTAACCTCTCCTTGATGATCTGGACTTTCTCTTTAGTTTCCTTAACAAGTTCTGAACCCACTATCTTCCTCTCATTGAGCTCTGTCCAACACAAGGGTGTCCTACACCTGCGCCCGTACAAGGCCTTAAAAGGAGCCTTCCTAATGCTCGACTGATAACTGTTGTTATAAGCAAACTCTACCAACGATAACTGCTCTTCCCAACTGCGAGCGAAGTCTACCGCACAACATCGAAGCATATCCTCCAAGATTTGGATAACTCTCTCAGACTGTCTATCGGTTTGAGGATGAAAAGCTGTACTGAAGTACAACTTGGTGTCTATAGCCTCGTGGATAGACCTCCACAACCTCGCTGTGAACCTCGGATCCCTATCCGATATGATCGATGAAGGTACACCATACAACCTCACGATCTCCTTGATGTACAACTGAGCCAACTTTTCCAAGCTGAAGTCTATCCTCACGGGTAAGAACTGAGCTGACTTGGTTAACCGGTCAACTATGACCCATATAGCATCATGTTTCCTCAACGTCATCGGTAACCTGGTGAAAAAGTCCATGGTTACACGATCCCATTTCCATTGTGGAATCTGGATAGGCTGAAGCAAACCTGAAGGAACCTGATGTTCCGCTTTCACTTGCTGACATACCAAACACCTTGTCACAAACTCTGACACATCTCTCTTCATGCACGGCCACCAAAAGAAAGGACGAAGATCCTGATACATCTTGTTACTACCCGGATGAACAGAAAACGGACTACGGTGAGCTTCCCTCAAGATACGATCCCTCAGATCCTCCAAGGCAGGAACATACAACCGACCCTGAAAGTACAAGAAACCACCATCTTGTACTTCAAAGTCTGACGACTCACCCCTCTGAACAGCCTCTAACTGAGCTACCAACTCCTCGTCCAACACTTGTGCCCTCTTTATCTCTTGAACAAGCGTAGGCTCCACACGCAACTCAGCCAAAAGGCCTCCGTTATTGGTCATCCTCAACCGAGCAAACAAGGCTCTCAAGTCCGACATGGACTTCCTACTCAAAGCATCAGCGACCGCATTCGCCTTACCCGTATGATACTCTATGACACAGTCATAGTCCTTTAACAACTCTATCCACCGACGCTGTCTCAGATTCAACTCTCTCTGGGTAAGCAGATACTTCAAACTCTTGTGGTCGGTGTAGATGTAGCATTTCTCCCCATAGAGATAATGCCTCCATATCTTCAAAGCGAAGATAATGCAAGCTCAAGATCATGTGTAGGATAGTTCCTCTCATGGGGTTTCAACTGTCTCGAGGCGTAAGCAGCCACCTTACCCTCTTGCACGAGCATACAACCCAACTCATTCAAGGAAGCATCACTAAACACCACATAATCCTTTCTCGGTTCTGGTTGCGTCAAGACCGGTGCTTCTATCAGATAAGCTTTCAACTGCTCAAAACTCTGTTGTCTCCTCTCATTCCACACAAATGGAACTCCCTTCTGAAGCAACTTGGTCAAAGGCGCAGCTATGATCGAAAAACCCTTAACGAACCTCATATAGTATCCGGCAAGTCCAAGAAAGCTACGGACTTCCGATACATTCCTCAGTAGTTTCCAATCCACCACGGCTTGTATCTTCTGGGGATCTAATCGGATACCATCCGCTGCAACTATGTGGTCAAGGAATGCCACCTTAGACAACCAAAACTCGCACTTACTAAACTTGGCGTACAAACGCCTATCTCTCAACACCTGAAGAACCACTCTTAGGTGATAATCATGCTCCTCCTCTGAGCGTGAATACACCAAGATGTCATCGATGAACACAACTACAAACTGGTCTAGATACGGCTGAAAGATCCGGTTCATCAAGTCCATAAAAGCTGCGGGTGCATTAGTGAGCCCAAACGGCATCACTAGAAACTCATAGTGTCTGTATCGCGTCCTAAAAGCGGTCTTCTACACATCCTCATCCACTACCTTTAAATGATAGTACCCTGACCTCAGGTCTATCTTAGAAAACACACGGGCACCCCTCAACTGATCAAAGAGATCATCTATCCTAGGTAAAGGATAATGATTCTTGATCGTGACCTTATTGAGCTGACGGTAGTCGATGCACATCCTCATCAAACCGTCCTTCTTCTTAACAAACAAAACCGGTGCTCCCCACGATGACACACTCGACCTGATAAAACCACTCTCAAGCAACTCCTGGATCTACTGTTTTAACTCTCTCATCTCTGTCGGTGCCATACGGTAAGGTGCTATAGACACCGGTGCCGTACCAGGAAACACCTCTATCCGGAACTCCAACTCATGATCGGGAGGCAAACCAGGTAACTCCTCTGGGAAAACATCGGGATACTCGCAGACTGTCCTCAAGTTCTCTAAAGCTGGGCTGCCAACACTCACATCCACCACGTGAGCTAAGAAAGCCTCACACCCTTGCTGGATCAACCTCTAAGCTGTCAACGCTGACACCACATTCGGTAAACACGGGTTTCTTTCACCCCTCACAACAAGCTTAGAACCATCTGCCACTGTGAGCTTCAAACTTTTAGATCTACACCCCAAACTTGCATCGTGTTCAAACAACCAATCCATCCCTAGGATTGCATCGAACTCCTGAAATGGCAAGACCATAAGATCGGCCGGGAAGATAGATCCTTGCACCTCGATCGGATACCTCCGATACACCTTATCCACCAACACATCTAACCCCAAAGGGCTTGTCACACAGACCCCTATCTCAAGATCCTCCGCTGGTAACCCCCACTGCTGAGATATCTCACTATGGATACACGAGTGGGTAGACCCCGAGTCCACAAGAGCAACTATAGGTACAGAAAACAAATTGAACGTACCTGCGATCACATCTGTGGCTACACAGCCCTCCTGTGCCCTCACTGCATACTGTCTCGCCAGTGCTCTACGATGGACTGAAAGGTGCCTCCTGATGCATGGCTAGCTCCACCATGCGAAAACCCACGTACCCTCTAAGCCTGAAACACAGTCCTCTGAGCCTAACCCAGTGGTGACGTCACAACCTCGGGGCAATCCCTCACAAAGTGCTCCGAAGACCCACACTGAAAGCAAACTCTAGCATTGCCCCAACACGGTCCTTGATGGTTCCGGCCACACTGATTACAAATCTGAACACTGATACTCCTCTGTAAACTCTCGGGACCTCCAGCAAAAGAAGACACAGACTGTCTCCTACGTCCCACTAACTCTGACCTCTAGTCTGGCCTCAAACTCTGGTTAGATGCTCCTCTGTTTTGGTTCCAACGGTTCCTACTCCTACCAGAGTGGGATTAAGAGTTACCCGCACGACTCTGACTGGCTCCACCGGAGACTCCCTGGCCAATAGACGGCCCATAGGTCAAACCCTGAACCTGCTCCAACGATTTAGCACTGGCAGCTAACTCAGAAAACACTGTAGGTGGTCTAGCAGTAAGATAGGTCTGGATCTCTTTCCTCAGACCTCTCAAGAACCTCTTGCATCTCATCTTCACGGTAGCAACAAGTTCCGGGGCATACCGGCTCAACTGAAGGAACTCCTGCTCATAAGCGAAGACCGAACGGTTCCCTTGAACCAGATAGGTAAACCGCTCCCTCAAGGTGTCGATGTGAGTCTCGCCCACATACTTGCTCTCGAACTCCTCAAGAAAGTCCTCCCACTTAGGACGATGGGGATACCAACCCTGCTTAACGGTCTCCCACCATTCTCTTGCGTTGCCCTTTAGAAGCGACAACATACACGACATCTTATTCTCTGACCTTAGTCTCATCTGCCTCATGATCCATCTCGTATCATGCAAATACTGATATGCTTGTACGGGATTATCTTGTCCCGTACCAAAGAAGTCAACAGCTCCCTATCTCCGTACCCTCTCAACCGGTGCCTCACGAGGCGTAGAGGACGGCCTCGGTATAGCTCTCACTATCCTGCGCAGTGTACGGTTCAACTGAGAAAAGTAGTTGGCCCCTTGACCAACTACGTCATCCGATGGCACCTCCTCATCGGGCTCATACTCATAGTCGGAGTCTCCTCCCCGAGAACCCCCGCTCTCCTCCTGATCTCTCACGCATCTAGGCATGCTGCACAACAACCACAAACGGGATTACACCATCGAAATTTCAGCTTTAAAAGAAGTACTATATCGACTCGTGGGCAAGTACTAGTCTAACACCTATATAACACACTAGACTACCCTAGAGACTCTTAGAACCGACTCAACCTGGGATCTGATACCACTAAATGTAAAACCCGACTCGAAAGTCACATTGGGCCTCCGGCCCAAAACCTGTATTTCAAAATTTCCTTTAAAAGTCCAATAATAAAAACCACGCAAGGTCCAAAACCAATTTCATAGTCCATTCAAATTAAAACAAACCCAAAATAATTCAAGTAAATCAGAGCTCCAAAATACATTATAGACCATTTAAAAACATTCGACCCAATAAAACAACAGAGTTACAATACATATAAGGTTCGATATAGTACTAAGCCCACTACATCTAATAACTGTACTCTGACAACACGGTCGATGCTGAAAGTCCAAACCTTGATGGTGCTCCACGAATCCCGCTCCACCTAGCCTACGCACGAAAATAGATTTCGAACGCTGAGCCACACAAGCTCAGTGGATACGCCAAACTCGACCAACATCATGCATATCAAAGCAGTAAAGCATGGCATATAAATCACATACATGGTATGGAGGTCTAGCATGCTTGCCTATCACATGGCATATATGAGATGTATATTAACGCACACAGCATATACAAATCAATCAAAACACACAATGTATTGAGGCCCGCATCCACACAGCATCGGGATCCTACACTACGAGTAGGGCCCGCGTCCACACAGCATCGGGATCCCATACTCAAGGATGAGGCCCGCGTCTATACAGCATCGGGATCCTACATTCAGGATTGAGGCTCGCGTCTACACAGCATCGGGATCCTCCAAATCCCATACTCGGAATGTCACATCGAGTATCTTCGAATGAGGCCCGCGTCCACACAACATCAGGATCCTACACTCGGGATAGTCGTCAAATCATAATTCGGAATGTTACATCGAATGGTCTTCGACGTGTAGCAACACTTATGGATATCCGGATTTCCAACTCACAAGGACTCAAACCACATAAACGATCCATCTAGGATCTTATCACAACAAGATACATTAAAGTTTATCTCAACTAGTCTTTCGGGGTTATAACCTCAATCTTAGTTCGACAATTCATTTCATAGCTTTCATATTTAAGTATTCATTTATTAAGACCACCAAAACCCTACATTCTATCCAACTTAGCCAAAACACACAGGGGTATCGATACCCTTAAGTAGGGTATCGAAACACCCTATATCGATACCCACCCAAAGAGGGTATCGAACACATAGGTATCGATACCAGTATCGATACCGTTGACCAACTTCAAGAGTCAACAGAAAGGGAAGGACACATTTAGATACAGGTATCGATGCAAAAAGTTTCTAGAATCTACGGTATCGAAACCAGGTTCGATACCCCTGATAAACAAGCCAAAAAGCTCTAATGGGTATCGATACCGGTAGCCTGAGTATCGATACCCCCTACACTAAGGACGGGTCTGCACTTAGAATATCTAGAGTTTCACCCCCAAACCTCACCGGAACGACTCCAAAGTTTTCCTACTCATTTCTAAGTGTGTTTAGGATGTTTTAACATCAATTTCCAACCATTAGACACATAAAATCAGATTTCACCATTAATGACCCATTTCAAGCAACCCAAGCAAGACAACACACATACATGATTTTCTCTACATGTCATGCACTCTACCATGAATGAATAATGAAGAAAGAGTTGGGAGTACCAACCTCAAGCAAACTCAGCCACCAAAACGAGCTCCACCCCTCTTCAAGCTTTTCCCCTTCCAAAGCTAGATGATGGCTCACAAGCCTCTTTCTCTACAAGGAAAAGATGAAGAACGGATTAACACACATCGGGGAAGATTTTAGGAGCTTAAAACACTAAAAGAACAAGGATTTAAGCTCTTCAAAAACCTATTCTCGAACTCAACTAAAACCCCACATAAACCTCTTCCTCCACCAAACTTGGCAAACCAACCCTTATTCTATAGATCCATTTCAGCTCTATCATTTCCTCTTCATCATGAAAACGAGATTCTAAACCCAACTCAACAAGATCTTACCTTTTTCTCTTAACTTGGATGAAAAAGATTTGAGGAAGAAACCCCTTGCACTATGACCTCACTTCTCCGCAGAAACCACTCTAAACCCCCCTTCAAAACACCCTATTTTGGCATTTACCAAAATGCCCTCAGCCCATATCTTAAGCCCCCCCCACACTCTAAACCCAACAACTAGGCCCAAAACCATACAAACCCGAGCTTGAACCTGAGGCCCAACACAATGGGTTAATCCAACACTCGGATACGGGAAGTCCGGGTCGTTACACTATCTTCTTCGATATGGTTGAGGAATCTCTTGAGATATTCATGGATGACTTTTCTATTTCTGGATAAAGTTTCTAGAAATATCTTGGCAATTTAGAAAAGGTTTTGAAGCGATGTGAAGAGGCTGAGCTTGTGCTAGATTGGGAGAAATGTCGCTTCATGGTGACGGAAGGTATTGTGTTAGGCCTTAAAATTTCATGCAAAGGCATTAAGATTGATAGAGCTAAGATCAAGGTGATCGAGAAGCTATCACCACCAAAAAACGTCAAGGGCATAAGAAGTTTCCTTGGATATGCGGGATTCTATCGAAGATTTATCAAGGATTTCTCCAAGATCTCCAAGCCCTTGTGTATGTTGTTGCAACAGAACCAGCCTTTTGTGTTTCATTAAAAATGCCATGGCGCTTTCACAAAACTGAAGCAAAGCCTAATCAATGCACCAATTGTTGTTCCCCAGATTGGACCTTACCGTTCGAGCTGATGTGCGATGCGAGCGACTACGCCATTGGAGCAGCCTTGGGGTAGCGTCAAGGTAAAACTTTTCATGTTGTTTATTATGCTAGTCGTACTTTAAATGATGCACAATTTAACTATGCTACCATAGAGAAAAAGCTACTTGTCGTGGTATTTGTATTTGATAAGTTTAGGTCATACTTGATAGGCACTAAGGCCATTGTTCACACCGATCACTCAATAATTAAATACTTAGTGACTAAAAAGGATGCCAAACTTAGGCTTATTAGATGGATCCTGCTGTTGCAAGAATTTAATTTAGAGGTGGTAGATAGGAAGGGCACAAAAAACCAAGTTGATGATCATCTTTCTCGGCTAGAAGTTAACCTGGAATGTCATGACAAAATTGAAATACATGATGAATTTCCTGATGAGAAAATTCTTTATGCCACGACAATTCTGTGGTACGCTGACATTGCTAATTTTCTTGTTAGTGGTATTTTGCCTTTTGACATGTTAGTTAGGGAAGGAAGAAATTCAGACACGACGCACGGTTGTATTTCTAGGATAAACCGTATTTGTTCAAGTGTTGTGTCGATCAAATTATCCGAAGGTGTGTTCCTGAAGAGGAGCAATGGCATATTCTGCATCACTATCACAAAGGACCATGTGGAGGTCACTTCGGGGGAATGAGGACTGCTGCAAAGGTCCTCCAATCAGGTTTTTATTGGCCTACCTTATTCAAAGATGCTCAAGCATTTTACCAAGCCTTCGAATGATGTCAGAAGATAGGGAACATCTCTAGACATCATGAAATGCCACGACAAAATATATTGGAGGTCGAGTTATTTGACGTATGGGGAATAGACTTCATGAGACCTTTCTCATCCTCTTTTGGAGATTTATACATCCTTTTGGCAGTGAACTACGTGTCCAAGTGGGTTGAAGCCATTGCAACGCTAAGGAACGTTTCAAAGACAGTGCTTAAGTTTCTTCATAAGCACATCTTCACAAGATTTGGCGTGCTAAGGGCTATCATCATTGATGAAGGTACCCAATTTGACAACATGTTGATTGTCAAGGCATTACAAAGATATGGTATGCGACACAAAATTGCCACGACATATCATCCCCAAACCAATGGGCAAGCCAGGTTCCCAATCGTGAAATCGAGCAAATTTTTGAAAAAGTGGTGAATTCAAGAAGAAAGGATTGGTCACCCAAGCTTGATAAAGCATTGTGGGTATACCGAACAGCTTTTAAAACCCCACTAGGGATGTCTCCATTTAAGTTAGTCTATGGCAAAGCATGTCACCTCTCGGTCGAGCTAAAATATAAGGCCTATTAGGCAATTAAGAGGCTCAACTTGGATACTGAGTTAGCTGGTGAAAGAAGACTTCTAAAGCTGAATGGGATGGAGGAATTCATGAACCAAGCTTATGAGAATGCTAAAATCTACAAGGAGCGAACCAAAAGATGACATGATCAATCGATATTGCCACGGCATTTTCATGCGGGACAACAAGTGCTTATATTCAACTCAAGGTTGAAGCTCTTCCCTGGGAAGTTTAAATCAAGGTGGTCTGGGTCATTTGTCATACACCATGTGTATCACCATGGAGCTATCAACATCAAGAATGTTGATAGTGGAAAATTTTTTAAAGTCAATGACCAACGTCTGAAGATTTACACTGGAGGTCACGTGATGCGGAAAAAACCTACCGCATATCTTATAGACGCCTAACATACTGAAATATCACGGCATTTTCATGTTACTCCTGTTCATAGATAAATTGTTTTTAAGTTTGTCTTATATGCTTTAAGTTGTTTAGCCTTTTAATGTTTTCTTTTAAATATTTTTAGATTATAAACTTCATTCTTGGAGACTGACGGCTAAAGGAAAAAAACGAGAATAATAGGAAACCATACATGGAAAATTTTAGACGGCAAAAGATAAAAAAGAGGAACCTTTAAAAGTTTTATTTTGAAATTCAAAACCAACCCTCTCTCTCCTCTTTAAAAATCTGACAAAAACCACCCAATTAACCCCCTTCACACATCTCCACACCCCTCACTAAGAAAAAATAAAGGTCTCACCTTTATTTTCACTAACACATCTTCTTCTTCTTCATCTATCCACCCCCATAGTCGAAAACCTCCTCCCATCATTAACAAATGCTTCAAGCTTTCCTACTTTCTCTCATTTCTTTCAAATCCAAGATAGTACGAACCAGGCCCTTAGGATCCGTACCATCCCCTCCTGCCATTTTTGCAGATCAGGCGACTAAAGAGAGATTTAAAACCTTCAAAAACCTGAAGACTTTTCTTCGAGCTTTGTTTCATCCTCTCCGATGAGTTGGGATCTAAAGTGAAAGATGTGGTTGCACAGCACCATTAGGAGCAGTTTGCCGCTCATCCAGGACCCGTCAATGCAACATTAGTGCGTGAATTCTATGCCAATATCCACAGCTCGGACCAGAAATTTGTATATGTCCGTGGCAAAAATATCCACTTCACAATTACGGCTATCAACCGCTTCTTCAAAATCCCACAAGGAGTGGATCGACACTCTAAGACGGAAGAAGAGGCTGATTACAAAACCTACCAAGGTGTGAAGGAGGATTTATGTCTTCCCGAGACAGAGTGGAATGGTCAGCAAGTATTGCAGCGCACGGTGAACCGAGAGTCTTTGCTTCCCAACGCCCGGTTGTGGAATTACTTCATGAGATATAAGTTGATGCCCACTTCGCATCACACTACTGTGAGTTTGCCTCGACTTATGCTGTTACATTCCATTCTCTTTGTCTTCAAATAGATATAGGAAGGATTATTTTTCAAGAGACACATGCTTGTTAGAAACGCCCCAAGAGCCTTATCATATTTCCGAACTTAATCACCGCGTTGTGCCGAAAAAAGGATGTCTCGGAAAATGATTTTGATTAGATTTTATAAGAGATAAAGGACTATCTACTAAAAAGATGACTGTTTTAATGGGAAACACAATCGAGCAGCCGGAAGCTTCTCATGCTGCTACTAGAGGAAAAGCCATGCTCCAAAGAAATGATGCACTGGAGCTGTCCAAAAATACCATGGCAAAAATGGATGACTTGTCTAAAGATCTAAAGGAATTTTTCCTCTACAAAAAAAAAGAGTTGAAGTCATCAAAGCTTACCTGGCCAAGCTACTTCCTCCACTAGATCAAGAGTTTCGTACGTTCCAGGAATCTATACTGCCCATTGCATCAAGAAATGCCTCGGTATTTATGACTGCCTCAACTCCAACTAGGCCAGTTGCACCTGATCTAAATTAGGTACCATCCCCAACTGAGCCGTCTAAGGAGGCTAGACCAACAGAACCGGAGAACGAGGAGCAAGCTCAAGAAGCACAGTCACCTATACGAGAATAAACTCCTGAGAATGCCACGACATTTTTAGAGGACCAAGCCCAGTCACTAGATCAACCGGACCTTTCTGCTGAAAAGAAACATGAATCCAGTTTTATTTCTTCACTTTTTGAAGATCTGCCTGCCCAGCCAACACAACAAGAAGAAGCATAACCAGCAGCCCCACAAGTGGATTCATCCATTCTCTCCCCAAGAGGAAGAAATCTAAACATCGACTCAAAATGACTGCCGAAAAATAATCCACCCCACCATCAGTTGCTGAAAAATCCAAACGACGGAGAGTAGATGACGAGACTGATCCTGAAGTCAATTCACCCTCATCGAAGAGACGAACATCGCACCGAATTGACACAACACCACCAGCATAGCCAAGGTACATTGCATTCCATTTCATTGTATTTCATAACATATAGTTTAATTTTAGTTGCATTGAGGACAATGCTTGCCTCAAGTTTGGGGGAGGTATCTTCCTCTACGTCATTTGCATGTGCATGATAGCAGTAGTTGTAGAATTATGTCATGACATTTGTGTAAGCTTTAGGTTAAGTTTACAAGATTATAGTTTGTGATGCTCGATGATGATATTCTTATATGGCCAATACTGAATTGAATATGCATGACTTGGGATTTAAATAGAACTTGTTTTTGGATTTTGTTGGTTGTGTTTATTTTATTGTTACACGAGTGTATGTTCTCCATGCTTAGGGAAGTTAGAAAATTTGTATACAATGTAAACTTGAACAACCTTGTATGTTTAATGAATTTTTTTGCTAATAGAGACCCAAAGTAGTTAGTATTAGAAGTTCAAAATAAATGCTTGGACATATCTGTAGAGGTATACTCCGCTATGCCATGGCATAACCATGTGCATATGAGGTACTAAAAGAGGCACGGGATGACGCTACACTTTTAACTTGCCATGGCATTGCCGAGATACTGCATTTAAATAAATGACATCTATGGCATGAGTAGAAGGTAGTGTGACAGGCTGGCTCCCCTCGTAGCAGTTTGTTAGCATTGTGTAAAAAAAGAGAAAAAAATATATATACATGGGAAGTAGTAAATTATGCTTTAATAAACAAACATGTCTTTCTAAGATAGTGAACATTTCTTAGAATTTTTCTAAGTTAACTAAGTATAGATTAGATACACTCACTCATGCACACACACTCGCATTCGACCTGGTCCTAAAGTAGTGTTCTTGCAATTTCCTCGAGTCTTATATGTTTATGCCATGACATTTTCCGAGGGCTGAAACTCTGACATATTACTTGCCAAGATCATGACATTTATTCTCTATTATCTGCTAACCATTGCTTGAGGACAAACAATAGCTTAAGTTTGGGGGTGTGATAACTCCGTAAAAAGGCTATATTTTAGGCCTTTTTACTTAAGTTATTGAGTGTCCTTAGGCTCATATAGGTTCATTTAGTTGTATTTAGGCTCATAACATTGTATGTAGTTTTATAATTATGCTTTGGCATTTTAAGGTGGTAATATGTGTTATTTCACAAGAAAGGTAGTTTTTTTAAGTTGTGTTGAGCAAATGAATCAAAAATGGAAGTTGAGGCAATTTTTCATGGCATTTGCAGAAAGATAGCAATGGGAAAATGTCATGGCAAAGCTAGAGAGTTCTTGTGCTGAGCTAGACAACAAAGAGATATTTTAATAAGAGTGTCAGTTGGTGCCTTCGTAGCCGGTCGGGACCATTATAGCCTGGCCACAACCACCTCAGTAGGGGAACACAGCGAATATGTCCTGTATGCGAGCCATATAAGTAGGGGACCACTGTTACATCTATCAATCCTGTAGAAATGCCACGACGTGAAGAAGGCAAAAATAGATTTTTGCCTATCTTTAAGGGGTTTTTTACCCTTTTTAAAGACATGGTGACCTACACAAAAAATGAGGCATTTGAGAAGAGCAAAACACAAGAAAAGAAGGACCTTTCGAGCTGTTTGCGGAAGAGGAAAGCTTTCACCTTTCTCCTCCAAACTCCGGCCAAGGAGTCCTCCATTGATAGAGCTCAAAGGGAGTGGTGTGCTAAGCACTCGGAAGGGGCTAGCACACCAAGGCATCTCTGCTGGTTGAAGAAACTGGCTACCTGCGCATCCGAGGGTGTCTTCTAGTCCTCCTTTCATTTTGCTTTAATTTTCATATTTTTAAAAGGATGATTTATTGAATGTTTAAGGTTTTATGTGGATGATATTACTTTAACATTTAGCACCACCATGTGAGCTTTGTTTAGATGGTTGCTTTTGTGGATGATTATCTTTTGTCTTTATTAATATATTGTCTTCTATGTGTTTGTTTGTTTGCTTTTCTCATTGTTGATAATCATCTATGCATTGTAAGAGGCACACAGTGTCCCGTGTTTAGGTGCATGCTAGAGAACTCGAAAGAGGCATAGCTATAGATCCTTAGATCACTCGGAAGAGGCTAAGGGAGGATCTACGTGAGCAATGGGTTCTAGATTGAAAATAGAGTCTAATCTAAACCTAGAGCACTCAGAAGAGGTGTAGGGGAGGGTTTCAATGACTAAAAAGAGTGTGCTTTACCAATAGACTAAGGTGTTATTCACGTGACAGGCAAAATACCATGGAATTTTAGTTTGTTAGGTTCCTATGACTCGGAAGAGAGGGAACACGTAAGAAACCTCTGTCGAGTGGATACACACCATAGTTGCCTTATTCTAGTAGAAGTGAGGGGTAAGAATTCCATAGGAGTTCCCACCAGTCATTCCCGAGAGAGTTCGTCAATAGAGGGTCAGTACAACATATAGTTTAAATGTGTTCTTGCATCCTGTTTTTGCCTCCACATTTCCAAACTGCTTTCTTTACTTATTATCTTGCAATCACACTGCTTTACACTTCACACCTACTTCCACTCATCTATCCTACCATCACCGTTATTCCCATTTTGCCTTGGCATATTTTAGTTGCTAGCATTCTAGAATTATCATAGCATTTCCACCTTACACCTTCACCGTACATATCCATTTTCTTTTGTTTATTTCTTTATGTTTGTTTTCTTTTTGTTAGTAACAACAACTTGCCTTGAAAAATTGACCTTGCACTTTACCAGAGATCCTCGTGGGAACGATACTCACTCACTCTATTATTACTTATATGACTGTGTATACTTGCACATATATGTGTGTCCACATATATCATTTATAACACTACGCAGACACACCACATACTCACAGCTCCCTTAGAGATAACATATCCTAAATAATCTATTTTTCTTTCCCTAAAAGTTCACTTAGATCTTTTTATATAAAAATGATGTGATTACAATAGAGTTGGTACCACCTCCAAATGCCTCAAATGGGAAAGCCAATCCCGAGTATACACTAAAATGTCTTCAAAGAACACTAATATAAATTTCCTTAATTATTGTTTGAATATTCTATTCATAAGACCTTGAAAAGTAGTTGGGGGTATTCGTGAGCCTGAAGGGCATCACTAGAAACTCGTAGTGCCCCTTGTGAGTTTTGAATGCTATCTTATGAATTTATGAGTCTTTTATCCGGATCTGATGATAACCAGACTTCCAACTCTACCTTAGAAAACTATGTGGCGGACCCAAGCTAAGCCAACAACTCCTCAATGATTGGCATAAGAAAGCTATCTTTGATTGTCAATTGATTTAGCTTCCTATAATCAATGCACATCCCCCATGTAACATCCTTTTTTTTACCATAACTATAGGAAAGAAAAAGAACTAGTGTTATTTCTAATATCCCCTGACTACAACATCTCTTCAATCAGTCTCTCACTCTCATCTTTCTGATTGGAGGGATATCTATAGGGTTTAGGTTTGATATTAATTACTTCATTTTCATCCTGCAATTCAATGATGTGAGTCTTTTCCTTGATTGAAGGTAGTCTATTTGGATCCTCAAAAATCATGTTGTACTTCTGTAACAATTTTTAGATTTTCATACCAAAATAGTATTTCCCATTTTTACCAGAGCATTCCAGAACCCACTGATTCTATAAGAAGAGTAGTGGAACCCCTCAAAATTTCTTCAAATTTCTTTGAATCAACCAACATAGTATGTTTTTTCTTATAACCATAGAGTTTAATTTCTCTGAAAGTTGTGTGTATTTCCTAAATCTAACAGATTCACACACTGAATGCTTTGAATCTTCCTAACCAATTTCATAGTTTCTAAGTTTGAAGTCATCCACATTGTGTGTGATAACAATACAAGCTCTTTTGCCTTTCCAATCTCCTAACTCCTTACTTCAGTGGTTTCTTAGCAATCTAAATATACTTCAGCTTCAGTTTCTTTCTAAATTCCTGATGAGCACTCAAAAGTCCTCATTTTTCATATCATTTCTTCACTCATTTATTGTCAACAAAGACAAAATTAAATGCAATAATAGATATTTCTGGTTATTTTTTATATCTCAGCATCTAATCACTAACTTCATGATTTTATCTATTAATTGGCATAAAACAGATATATTTGATAGTTTTCTTTCTTAGACAGGAAACTAGATCAAAGAAAGAGTCAAAGAAGAAATTAGATGCTGAATTGCAGATGAAGCACCCGCCACGGCAGCGTTTTGAAGGCCGCCGCGACAATATAAAAGACGACAAGTGGTGCTCAACAGAAAGAAGAAAAGATACGAAAATCAAAGGATAAAGAGCAAAAGAAAGAAAATGACTCAGTTAGGAGGTCAAGCCCAATCCAAACCGCGGGAAGAGATATTTTAGGAAATAAGATTAATTTAATATAATTAAATTAGGAATTAGATTTCTTTCCTGTTTAGAACTCTCTCATTGCATGGAAAGATCAACTTAGGACTTGACCTATATAAGACACTTATTAGGTTTAGGTTTAGTATGGAGTTAAGATTGATTCTCACATTATTATACCTTTAGCCGCTGCCTCCATCATGTTCTAAGTCTTTCGAAGGTTTAGATTGTTTGTGGAGTAGTCGGAGATGAAGGTTATGTTATGATTGATATTTATTAATGCAAAACATATTTCATAGTTTATTCTCTCTTGGTATTTACTCTTCTTACATATGAACTCGAAAGATAAACATGTGAGAAAAACTCATTTGCCTAGTGTGTGTCCTGTGTAGTGCCAATATAGAGTATGCGAACACATATATGCGCAAGTATACACAGTCGTACAAGTAATAAAGGGTGAGTATCGTTCCCACGAGGATTAGGGTAAAGTGTAAGTCAATTTTTTCAAGGCAAAAAGGTGTCATTAACTAAGAAGAAAATAAAGATAAAGATATAAACAAGTGGTAATGGATATGTACGGTGAAGATGTAATGGATAAGTTCTATGGCAATTATAGAGTACAAGCAACTAAAATATTCCAAGGAAAAATGGAATGGATGGTGGTCGCATGATAAATGTATGAATATGGTGTGTGAAGGGTGAGGTAATATGATTGAAAGTGAACAACGAAAACAGAGAAAACAGAGGAACACTTTGCAAATGCCAAGGCAAAAGCAAGATAAGAGAACACAAGTGAGCAATATGTCATAATGATCCTCAATTGACGAGCCTTACTGGGAATGACTGGTGGTGACTTCTATAATCTTCTACCCCTTACCCCTACCTAACATATGGCTGCTACAGTGTATACTTACTCGACAGAGGTTTCTAAAATATTCTCGCTCTCTCGAGTCATAGGAACTTGACAAACTAAAATGCTATGGTATTTTCGCCTGTTACACGAATAAAACTCTAGCCTATCGGTTAAAGGACAATCCTTTTAGTTGTTGAAGCCTTCACCTACACCTCTCTTGAGTGCTCTAGGATCCAACTAGGCTCTATTTGCAGTCTAGAACCCATTGCTCACGTAGATCCTCCCTTAGCTCCTCTCGAATGATCTAAGGATTTATAGCTACGCCTCTCTCGAGTGCTCTAGCATGTACCTAAGCACGGGACACTCTCATGCCTCTTACAATGCTTAAATAATTATCAATAATGAGCAAAACAAAAATAAAAACACATAGAAGGCAATATATTAAATAGAAATAAAAGATAATCATCCACAAAAGCATCCACCAAATAAAGCTAACACATGGTAGGTAAAAGAGTTTAAGAACAAATATTAACCACTAATACCATCCTCAAATCATCCATATAAAACCTCTTAAAGATATAAAATAAAGCAAAGGAAGAGGAAAGAAGACACCCTCGGTCTGCGCCAACGACGGCTTCTTCGATCACCATGGGACGCCTTAGCGTGCTAGCCCCTCTCAGGTGCCTAGCACGTCACTCCCTCCAAGCTCTATCAATGGAGGAACCCTTCGGTTGGGGAAGAAAGGTTGAAGCTTTCTTCACCACTTTTTGCTCTCCTTGTGCCTCAAAATCTGCTCCAAAGGTACTCTTCTTTTTTAATAAAGGTTGCTCTTTTATAAGAGGGTGAAAAACCCTAAAAGATAGGTAAAAATCCATTTCTGCCTTCTTCTTATCGCGGTATTTCTGCAGGACTGGCAGAGGTGATAGTGGTCCCCTACTGAGGTGGCTCACATATAGGCTATATTGGTTGTGGTCCCCTACTAAGGTGGTTGTGTCCAGGCTGTAGTGGTCCCGACCGGTTGTAATGGTTGTGGCCAAACTGTATTGGCTCTAGCTGGCACTCCTCTAAAATATCTTCTTGTCCTATAGTGTAGCACAGGAGTTCTCTATATTTTCCATGGCATTTTCTCATCGCTTTCCTTCTGTGAATATCTGACATGGTGATAGTGGTCCCCTACTGAGGTGGTTGTGGCCAGGCTATAATTGCACCAGCTGACACTCTTCTCAAAATATCTTCTTGTCGTTTAGCTCAGCATAGGAGTCCTCCAGATTTGCCATGACATTTTCTCATTACTATCCTTTTGCGAATGCCATGACAAATTTCCTTAACTTCCCACTTTGCCTTACCTGCACAATATCAACAAAAAGCACGACTTTACCCGTAAAATAACACCTATTTCCGTACTATAGATTCTAAAACATAAACAATCACCAAATGCAATATTATGATCCTAAATGCATCTAAATGCTCCTATATGATCTTAAAGACAATAAATAACTTAAGTTAAAAGGCTCTAAATATAGTCTTTTTGCGGAGTTATCACCTAGCATCGGGAGATATAGGTTCACGAAATAAGAAAATATGGTCTTTGCTCATGGGCATTGACTAATCCGTCAAGGATTTAAGCAAATAATAAGACGCATGTGTTCGGTTGTGGTCCGCCCTTGATTTACGCCGGGAGGTATCATCAAGAAGTGGGTTTCAACAATTCTCTTCACTTAGGGGTAAGGAAGAAGACAATCAAGGATGCTCTGTCGAACTATAGAATGTTGGATTATCGATAAGGCATAACCCCGCCTAGGCAGCTACGGTGACCCTTAGTGCGATTCGCCGAGGCGGCAATTCAACTCATTGCATTAATAAGTGGATACTTAACATAACTAGAATCTTCTCTACAAAACACTCAATCTAGCATCGCTTTTATCATATTATTTCATTATTTAATTTTATGGTTTTATAGTTAGTTATCTTAGTTATCATTCAACCTTTCAAATTACTTATGCTTTTTAGTTTTCTTAGTGTAGTTATAAGAATTAGTAGAATTGACTCAGTCTTAGTGGGATCGATGTCTTAAATATCATAATCTGACAAAGTTGGAATTAACAAGGATTCTATAGCATCCATCAATTCCCTTCACCACAATCTGAAAAACTTGAGACCTTGCACACTTGTACCCTGGTGTATACTTTATTGCACACCAGAAAAATAATTTCTTCCTTCAATGTTCTTCAATCTTAATAGTAGATAGGGTTTTTCCGGTGTCGATATTCTTTGATGGTCTGGAAGATGCGGAACTCAACACCGTTAGGTTGGGGGGTCATGAAGCGTAACTAGAATTTTCCTCTGCTACAGTTGATCCTTTAAACGTACTACCTGAGCTTCTAGGTGGTACTGATAGAGTTAATTTAGGTCCAGATGACCTCAATTGTAATCTAGGGTTTGGTTTCTTAAGTATGAGAAAGTACATAACTTTTACATGTTTAGCGAGGTGAAAAGTATCAAAAAGATATTTTGGTTGTATAAGTTTAACAATTTGACTAACCTCCGACCTCAAGTGATTCTTAAATATGCTCAAAATACAACCGCCAGGAAGTAAGTTCATTTACCAATTGGATAAAATCCTCGAAGAACTCTTCTCTATATTTTAGTTGCCTCAATTCTAGCAACTCTATAAACGGATCATACATTCCTCTTCGAGTAAATCTATCTCTCATCCATCCTAGGTGCTCTTTCCAATACAGAAATTAATGTCATTCCAAGGCTTTCTCTTCTAAGTGCAGCATTATAACTTGAATCCTAGCTAAATCTAGTACTCTCTCTACTTTTAAGTACTGCTCCAACTTGGACATCCTTCCTCTGAAATCATTATGATCGAGCACTGGAACTTGAATAGGTTTAGGAAGCACCACAATCGTTGTTGTCTCTTGAGACCTTGCTACCAGTAATGCTTGACTCCAAGTTTCCACCATATTCCAAGGGTTTAAGTGTCTCTGATAACCTTGTAAACACTCCAAATGAGCAGAAAGTAAAATAGATAAAAAGATCATAGCTGAGAGAAATAGAAGAAGAGAAAATGAGAGACTGAAATTCATTCACACCTTCGATAACCATTTTAGACTTTCTTACACAACTTTAATCTAGGGTTCTCTTAAACGGCTATGTTTTAGGTATTCAAAAGTCACAAATACGTTGCGTTTTATTAAACTCAATTAACCACAGAAACAGAATTAAAACAGCTAAGTAAAATAAGAGTTCCTTTCCTCCAACGGTCATCTTCTTCAGTAGAGGTCATTACAGGATGTTTATCCAAATCTCGAACATTATGAGAGACATGTTTGTCAATTTATTTTCAATAGTTTTATAATTTTTTTGTATCATAATTAGGATCTTTAACCTAAAATTTAATAATATCTTTAAAGAACTTTTAATCCATTAGATCGATTAATCTAGATTATAAAGTCAAGAGTAAACATCTTCCTATCAGTTTCGATAATTAGCTGTCTATATCCCAAGTGCTGCCTAAGAGCATCATGTAATCCACATGATTCAGAAAACAAAATAGAGCAACACAGACACAAGGCTTATTAAAAAGTCAAGTAAACACCTACCTAAAGAGTTGTGGATTAACCCACCATATGCTGCAGCTTCATCTCACAAGCGAATTGCTACATCAACATTGGCCTTAGCCCTCCGTGGAGGAGCAGTCTTATGAGAAGAATTTGATGAAAGGATTTGGTTAACACACTCATAGGTGTCACCATGCAGAACTGGGATCAATCCCATTCATCGGATACCAATACTAGCCTTTGGTGCAGGGGTAGATGCAAGCTCGTTTAACACATTCGTGGGTACTACAATACAGAGTTGGGACCAATCTCATTTATAGGATGCCAAGACCCAACCTACAACACAAGTACCATCTGGTTCTCCTAGGCTAAGATAGTGTTGTCGAAAAGAACCAACTTTTTCAAGCCAAACAACTTTCCAAAATCTCATGCGCTGACCATTTCTTACACTCAGTGAACATCCTCCCAAATGATACTTGACAATGATACTTGGTCTTAATCACGCGAATCCACGACTTGTCAACCTTTGTAAATATTACTTGAAAGGCAAGTTACATGAGAAATGTTTTGTTTTGTTGGTGGAGATCTGTAACTCTTATTTTGACCTAATTTCTTAGGTTGAAGTTTGAAAGTCAAGTTATAACTTCTCCTCAAGTAATATATTTTAGGTTTAAGATATCCAAATTTTAGGTTACTTATCAAATAAGTAAAACACATTAAAAATTTCGATATTATAAACTAAATCTTTAAAACATTGATTCATAATTAATAAAATATCTGATAATGATCTCAGAAAAGCATGCATCTACTAAATCCAAAATTTAGCAATCTCATTTTCCGATTTCATAAGTATCCAAAAATATAAATAATAAAAATCTGAATGTTTAAAATAAAATTCATACCGATATAAATTATCTTATAATTATTATTTTAGGGTTTGGAGAATTTGGTTTAGAATTAGGATTTAATTTTGAGTTTCAAAAGATTTTAGAATTTATGTAGATATCAAATTAGGGTTTCGGTTTGGTTGTCGATGGGGAAGAGAAGGATGAGGCTAACAATACCGGTCGCGAAGCCTTGTGTGATCAAGTTTTTGTAGGAATGATTATTCGATCAAGTCGAGCCGAATCGAGTCAAAAAATTTTGAGTTATTCAAGTTTATGAGTCATATTTTACGACTCAAACTTTGTTTAAAATTTTTTCAGTTCGAGTCGATCTTAAGAAATTCAAGTCGAGTTTTTGAGTTTCTATAAATATTTATTTATAATTATTTATCATGTTATAGTATGATTTGATTTCAATTTAAATGACTTTCTTTAATCATATAAAATATTTATCTATATATTTTTTCATATGTAGCGATATTTCTTTATATTTTTATATATCAATGTATATATATCATAAAAAATTGATAGACTCATCTTAAACTTAAAAATTAATCCTTTAATTATTAAAAATTTTGAGTTCGAATTTTCGTTTTACAAATCAAACTTTATTTGAAATTTTTTCGAGTCGAGTCGAGTCTATAAAATTTTGAGTCAAGTCAAAACGAACTGAGTATTTTTACCTCGAGTTGAGTCGAGTTATTCAATTTTTTCGAGTTGAGTCGAGTTTTGCTCACCCTAGGGTTTTGGATTAATTTTGGGATTTAGGGTTTTTTGATTTTGGGTTATAAATTGGGTCTAGTTGGGGTATGGGCCGGATATTGGTTTGGGCGTGTTTAATGTGTGTATTTGAATATGGGATTTTATGATATATTTTGCTTAACAATACACATCATATGTAAGCTTTATCTTATAAGTTACAAAAGTTCACCGATCATTCTATCATTGTATAGAAATGTCTTTCAGGTGAAGTCGTCAAACTTACCCAATATCAATAACAGTTTTTTCGGTTTGGGCATAAGGCGGATCAGTATAACCAGGTTGATGAGGCTGCACAGGAAATTAAAAAGGACAAACAACATCAGCAAGGAGCAGCAACAACCAATATCAATAGCCACTAAACAAGAACTAAGAACATAATGAGACTTTTGTATCGGTATAACCAGGTTTAACTACATTAAACGGCTAAGTGAAAAAATTACCCATCGAAAACGTAAGTAATTTTACTGATCAAATTTTACAATTGATGACCAACTCTACACTGAAGAAAACATAAGTGATAATGTTGGAAAAACATGGAGAAATAGGCAACTTTGAGCCTTATTTTGGATAAGTAAAGATGGAGATTCGAATAAAAAATTTATTTGTTTTTACTCTACTCCATGAGATCTTTACAACGGTATCTCGTATGTTCGAAATGATTGAGTGTTAATGAGAAATTAATGCACAAATTATGAAAATTACGAATAGAGTAAGGAATAAGAAACCCATTATCCCAAATGAATGAGATAAATTAAGTGGGAAGTATTTATATATAACTACCCACATAGTTGTTAATGAATGACTTAAAATAACTTTATGCCTTATGATGCATGCTAAATATGAACAATTGGAGTGCAAGTGTATACGTCAAGTAATAAGTGATAAGTATTATCGAGTTATCATCTCCTCAGGAATTGATATACTTAATATGCTTCCTTTGATCTTCTTGCCCTGCAAAACAAAAGTAAAAAAACAGATAAGTTTGGTGTGGCTTAAACTAAATAAACTAAACTAAATAAGTTGAGATCAAATATTAAGAAAGAGGGTAGGACCTAGTTGTGTTGTATAGTGGATTTGATTGATCTATTTCTGTCCAATACAATTGCACTGCACTGCCTCGGCAATACTGCAGATACTGTCTTCAGTAGCGGTAGCGTTCTCTACCGCGGTAATCCCTTGCTCTTGGGCAGATTTACCAAAGTTCGACAAAGTGTCCTTGAATGTCTCCGCTTATCCCTAATTCGAAACACTTTTGAAGGTCAGTCCTTGATGATACCTCCCGGTATTAATCAATTATAACCAACAACCAATCTCACACTTCTTTTAGCCGCTGAAACTCTAACCTATTCCTAGGTCGAGTTAGTATCCTCCAACCAAGTCAAATACCTCACTTACTCCTTTCTTGAGTCTAACTCTCCCAAGTCTAGAAAAATCGATTACTTACAAACTTCTCTCCCGGGCTTGGATGCAAGAACAAAGAATGGAAAAGAGTAAACAAACTTTGATATTTTATTGCATAGAAATAAGAAATAAAATACAATCTCCTCTCACAAATACTCGATAACCATCACCAAAACCCTAAGAGAACTTAGAACATGATGGGAAGAATTGTTCCTAAGGTAAAAGCTCTAAAAATTCGGCTCTCAAGGTCCTCTCCTAATCCCTAGGACGACTATACCTTATATAGGCTTGGCCTAGGGCAAACCTTTCCTAATTAGAGTACAACTTGGAGTAGGGAACAAGTTATGTACATAGGGTAAATATTTTCAAGTTTAATCTTTTAGAAGATTTCTTCCCGCGTTACCTTGTCCTTGGGCTTTTGATATGTTGTTTAGCTCCGATTCTTGGGCTTCTTGTTCAGCAACCTTCTTCTAATTTTTCTCCTTCAATTGCTAGCCATATTGCTTTTTATCCTCTGTTGCCTCGACATTAGGTCCTGCCTCGGCCTCATGCTGCTGCCTCGGCAATACTTATTCCTGCACAGATATGAAAATGCAGTAAAGTATACCTTTTCTACAAATATAATCTTCAATGGTATAATTTCTAAATATATCATATTAAGTACATGCATTGCTTCAAGTAGGTGTAGAATTGATGATAGTGCCCATGAAAAGTGTAGAAAATGATAGTGAGTTGAGCACTTATCACACCCCCAAACTCGAACTATTGCTTATCCTCAAGCAATGCAAACCATCAATTTGTCAAATTCTATTCTCTCTTGGTTTTATGTTTCCATCTATTCTCCCCACCATAACTATGTCTCTCTTTTAGACTTAACCTTTTGGTTACCTAAGGGTGTACCTAGAAGACAAACTATAAGACTAATGTGTGTGCGCGTTTTTGTGGATAAGTTTGATTAAAGGCATTCTAAGATAAACTCTAAATTCAAGACAAATAGACTTGGATTTGGTATACTCTTCTTAGAACAATAATTCCTTGAGCCAATTTCAGGCACCTAAAGTATTGTGGTTTCTATTCTTATCTCCTTATTTCTTTTGCTATTCCTTTATGCATACTAGAGCCAATTTCGGGCACCTCTAGCATGAAGAAGAGTATTTCCTAGAGCCGGTCATAGGCACCTCTAGTCACCTTTCCAAAGATCTAAGTCTTTATCACCTAAGTTCATTGAAAGAATTCCTATAGCCAAACAAGTCCCAAAAGTGTTTTAAAGTTCAACCTTATAGCAAGATTCTAAATTTTTTTCTCCTTAAGTATCCTAAAATTAAGCCTTTAAAACAGATCTTAACTATGGTAAGGAGAAAGATTTCTAATGCCTTCAAGAACAAACTAATATAAAACTGATGAAGAGCATTGCAAGAGTGTGGCAACAATTTCAAGTAAAGTGGTGGACATAAAACAAAAACTTTTATCACTAAAAACCTTCTTTTCATGGCAAGGCCGCGGTAGTAGATTGCCTCGACAGTAGCTCTACACCCTCAAACTCAAACCAAGCATTGTCCTCAATGCTTAATTCAGGGGTAGGCAGTAGGTAAAATAATATAAACAGTAAAAAAGAAACAATTATATGAATAACAATGAAAAGAAAGAAGAGAAATTATAAAGATTCGGAAGAGCTTTCTTCCACAATTTGTTTCCTCTGTCTAGCTGTTGATTGTTCTGCCCTTGGTGATGGCGGTGGTTTTGCTCATCGCGGTGGATGAACTCTCGTTGGTGTTGCCCATTGCATTGGAGCATTGACCTCTTCTCCTCCTTCATCGTTTGTGTCCATTATCTCTGTGCCACCTTCGTTCTCTAGATCTGCCCCGACATTCTGGATGCTTGGCTCGGTATCGGATGAACTGTGGTAGACGTATTCATCGATTTCCCTTAAAAGACTTCCCATTAGAATTGAGGATCTTTGGGGAGTGCTGAAGACTGCACTTCGCTTGGAGGGTCGTTTGCTGATAGATGATGCTGCGACAGTGTCTGCTACCCTAGATAGGCCAGCTGTGTTGAACTGTTGCTACGGTCTGGAGGTGAAAAATGGTCTCGGCCCTGGGGCTGGAGTAGTCTTTTTGTAGGGCGCTACCGTGACAAATATGTTTGTAGGGAATTCTGGGAGTTGCGCCCCTTGCTTGGGAAAGTTCTGCATCATCATCTAGGCAAGGGTGTTGTTGAAGTCTCTCTGGTATTCCATATATCTTTGCTGGCGAAGGTCCATAACTGCCATCCTCTAAAGAATCTCTTGGTAAGGGTCTATTGCGGCAAGGGCTTCGGCAATGCCAAGCATCTCTACCGTGTATTGTGTGCTGGTAGTCAAATCAATAGTGAACTGCTAAGGTGTTGCCTGGACAGGTTCTGCCTGCGTGATCTGCATGACTCTTTGGCAGAATTCTCTTATCTATCCTTGCCTAGTTGGTGTATAGTCATCCGTGTCTTTGATTGGTACTCTTGCAGCAATACACAAACTAGATATTAAACAGGGGAAATATAACAATCCACGTTCTTTCTTACCACAATCATGAATTTCTCGTATAATGATCTCTCCAACATTTATGCTCCTTTTGTTGATGTTGGACTGGATCGGCACCAATCTATTGCGGTCTACTGTACTGTTGTAGGGGTAGGGATGAAGCATCTCTTGACAAATGTATACCATAATTTAGCCTCGGGCTTGAGGCTTTGCCTTGTTACAAAACCTCTATGGGCACCGGTTTCCCAAGGAGTAATGTTGTAACAAATTTTATCCTTAATCAATTCGTAGTCCTGGGTGGTGATGTCGTCCATGAATTCGGCATGCCTATCTCGTTTTGGTGCTAGGCCACAGAACTCGTTGATTGTTTCAGCATTAAGGCGGACAGGCCTGCCTCGACAGTGGACATAGGGGTTGTCCTTGCTCGGCCCATATGCATAAAACTCGCTCACTATGGTGGCATTAGCCTAGTCAGGTTGTAGGTAGAAGAGTTGTCATTTTTATGTTGAATCTTGTTGAACAAGTAATGTTCAATGTCGAAGTTTTCCTCCTCAGATTGTTGAAATCCTTTATCCTCCTACAACTGTCGAGCGATGAACGATCTGTTGAATCAGTCTACAACAGTGGCGGGGGCAAATTGAGTGTATGCTGCAATTGGTGAGTTATAAAGCTTGAGAGTTTTGGAAAGTTGCTGAATAATTCAAGAAGATTGACAGAAAGTATTGTGAGAGCAAGATTGTGGTAGAATGCTAAAGAAACCAAGAATGCAAGAGTGAATAGTTGAAGGGAAGGATGCTGCTTATATAGGCCTCGACAGTGTGACTGTTTTAACCACTAGCCGTTTTGTATTCATTTTGAATTTACTGCCCATTAGCATTTACTACCGCGACGGAAAACTCGGTAGATAGCCGTTACACTGTTTCTTTCCTATTGGGACTATTGTGGCTTCTGACATTGTTTACTGCCTCGGCAGAATTTCTTCTATGAACTATTTCTCTTTTATTCTTGTTGTTATTGTCCTAAAAACTTAAAATAAAAATATTAATGAAAACACAAATAATAAAATAAAAACACATAAATCCTAAATTAAAACTAATCCTAATATCATAGATAAAGTAGAAGGGAAGAGAGGTTATGTTACTGGTGGAGTGCATGTAAATGCATCTCCTAATTTGCTTATCTCTTGTTGGCCTGGATTTTCCTTCAAGTATTGGCCTTTCCCTTCAGTATTTTTTGCCTCCATCTCGGGTTTAATTTTCTTACCAAATAAACTATCGACCGTGCTGCCTAGGCAGGATACTTTAGTGTCTGCATCTGTTGTGTGGAGGGCTTTACACTCTTCTGGACCATCAAATTTTTCCAAATTGTGGAATACATTGAGTTTGACTTACTGGTCATTGACCCTCATTGTTAACTCTCCATTCTCCACATCTATTAAGGTTAGTCCAGTAGCAAGAAAAGGTCTTCCCAGGATGATCGGTGCATTATCATCAGCTTCACAGTTAAGGAAAAGGAAGTCAGTAGGGAAAATAAACTTTTCTACCCTTACCAATATGTCCTCTATTTTTCCTTCAGGATGCACATACGATCTATCCGCAAGTTGGAGCAACACTGTTGTAGGCTTTTCCCTTCCTATTCCAAGATTTTGAAAAACTGATTTGGGCATGAGATTGATGCTTACTCCTAAGTCACATAGTGCCTTTCCTTCATAATTATTACCAATCGCACAAGGTATGGTAAAGAATCCAGGATCCTTTAGTTTGGGTGGCATAAGATTATGCAGCATTGCCATGCACCTTTCAGTTGTTGCCATTGTCTCAAACTCACCTAGCTTCTTTCTTTTGGACACAATATCTTTAAATAATTTAGCATAGTTGGGCATCTATTCAATTGTCTCAACAAATGGCAAGTTGATGTGGACTTACTTTAAAATATCCAAGAATTTCTTAAATTGGTGATCCCGTTTCTATTTTTTCAACCTTGGTCGGAAAGGTGGTGGTGGTCGCATCTCGTCCAGGGTCTCATTAGTTTGGAATTTAATACCTAGAACCACTGTGTGTCTCGCTCTTTCGGTAGGTAGTGCAGGTGCTGCCGAGCTTTCTATTGGGGCAGTGATCTCGTATTCAGTCTGTTCAGCATCCAAGTCCTCTGATTCCTTATGTGTTGCGTGTGGAACCTTGGTTGTTGACTTACCCATTGTTTCCTTAAGTTGTAGGCCACTTCTTGTGGTGATTGCTTTGCATTATTAACGGCCCATTCCCTTAGCAACTTCAGTATCTCTAGGTAGTCCCCCCTATGGTCTAGTGTTCTGTCTTTGAGCAAATTGATCAACTTGGTTTTTCAATGATTTTATAGCAGCTTCCTGGTTTTGCAACCTCATCTCTATTCTATTCATGAAGTCATCAGTCCTCTTCATGAAACTGTTGTTCTCAGCCATATATGATTCTGTTTTCATTATGAATGCCTTGAGAGTATTCTCTAATGATTTCTTAGGTTGTTTCTGCTGCATGTAACATCCTGTTTTTGGGGTTATTAGTTTAGGCTTAGTTAGGAGGATTCGATTCGGGTCGAATCAGATTCTCCGGTTCATTAATTCCGGGAAAAATAAAATATGAATATTTTAATTAGGAAAAATAATAGTTTTGGAATATGATTTAAAATATTGGAAATATATTTCAAGATTAAAAGAAAATAATTTGGATTTTTATAATGGATTTTAATTATGCTTAATTATGCATAAGTGACAAATTTGTAATTTTTGGAAATATTACAGGATTACTTTGTAATTTTCGGAAATTACATGTTTTAGTGACTAAATTGGAAAGCAAGCTAAACTTAGAATCCTTAGAGGGCCATAAACCCATTTCTAATTTTTAATGATGATTTATTCACCAAAATGTATTTTTAATTACTTTAATTAGATTTTTAGTCATTTTCTCTCAAAACCACTTTTCTCTCATTTTCTCTCATTTTCTCTCCACTTTCTCTCATCTTTTCTCTTCAATTCCTTGCTGATTTTTGCATCTTTTTCCATAAAGATTACATCATTTGCATCATCTTTTCATCCTTTACAAAACCTAAGCATCAATTTCATCAAATCTACATCAAATTGCAAGGAATCAAGAAGAGAAAATTACATCTTTTTGGTGAATAGATCTTGAAGGTAATTTTCTGGATTTTTATTCTTTTCTAAGGTTCTTTATTGAAATTATCAAGTATTAGCTTGCTAATCTTTGAATAAAAACTTAATTCTATGTTTTTAATGTTAGATCTAGTGTTTTTGTGAAAGTTTTTGTGAAATCGTTTTGGATCTCATTTAATGCTGGAATTAGATGGATTCAATTGTGTTTTTATGTTAATTAAATGATTAATTGAGTCTTGATTTGATAGCACATTAATTTAATCCCGTAATAATGCAATCGGTGTAGTTTTAAGGTACTTTTTGGTTGTTTTAGGGGCTGTTTTAGATGCTTTAATGTTGCTAGAGATATAAGGATGGTTTGGATGTGTTTTTGGTTCATAATTGAAGTGGTTTAGATGTTAGATTCATTATGTTTTGGACTGATGTTGTTCGGATGCGTTTCGGCTTAGTTTACGGTCTTTTCGGCTAAGTTTTCGATAGTTTTATGGTGATCGGATATGGCTGTTGGTTTAAGCATGTTATGATGTGAGAATGCTCTGTTTTTAATGTTGTATAAGAGGTACAAGAAGGTGCTTGATTGCTGGTGCGTTGGTGCGATCATCGGATAGCGGCGAAAGCTCGTTTCGCTTGTTGGTGAGTGAATACGGATTTAAAGCGAATCGCGTTTGGTACGTTCTATTTTGGGGACTATGATAGAGTGTGAAAACCTTTCATAGTTCAAGAGTAAGTAAAGTAAATGTTTTTGATAAACCGATATGAGTTTCGGCTACTTTCGACAAAGGTATTATGTTGGTAATGCAATGAGATTTATGGAAATGCATGAGCATGTTTTGAATTGATGCATACATGAGAGATACTTGCTGAAATGCATAGCTTATTTAGCATCCATGATTATGGAAAATTATGAGAAATGTTTTGGAATACAATATGGTTAATTGTCTTATTTATGATGGTGCCTTTGGACATGGCTTTTGGTTCATTTGTTGAACATATTATGCATGTATTGTGAGCAGCAAGTTATCATGCACATTTGAATATGATATTGGCTTAGTGACACTAACTTTAGATTCGAATACGAATGACATGTTATTAGGATTGTCTTAAGTGCACTATAAACAAAATTGAGAATACAGAATATTGCCTACACGTAACAAGGGTGACTTTGTGTCCAACCGTGCGTGGTAGAGCTGACTACACATAACAAGGGTGACTATGTGTCCAATCGTACGTGGTAGTGCTAATGGTGACTTCGTGTCATGTCAATGGTGACTTCGTGTCATGTCAATGGTGACTTCGTGTCATGACGAGACAATAGTCTCTAACAATGGATCCGTGTATTCGGTGAACTCAAGATTCACATTAAAGTGGTCACTAGAATGCCAATATACATACATGAATTTGATATGGACATTGTACATCATTTATAAATTGTTTTGATAAGATTATGTGAACTCAAGGATGCATATGATTTAAAGAACATGAGTATGAGATGTTAGCATGCATGATTTAACAATGTATTACACAAATTACGGTTTCATAATGATTTTAAATTGATGCATTGATGATTTGTGTGGAGCTTCCTCACTAAGCATGTTTGCTTAAGCTCTCTTTTCATCCATGTAGATAAATAAAGGCACTTGGAGCTTCGTTCGCGGCAAGGAAACCAAGGGGAAGATTCACTTGAATTTGGTATGTTTTTGGCAAATAAATTGGGCAAGGCAATGTGTAACCCAACCTATGTGAAGAGTGTGTAATTAGGCTTTGGTTTATGTTGTAATAAGACCATTATTGTTTGGTTGTTAATTGTTAAACTTTGGAATTGTTTGAATTGTTGAAGCATGTATTAGCATGATTGATATGTTGTTAATCATTTCCTAGGGAGCATGCCTATAGCTTGATTGATGTCCGTGACGTTGTTGATTCTGTGTCGTATGTTGCTAATTATGTGTAGGATCCATGCATTTAGTGGTAGTAACTAATGGTTGAGTATTGAGTAGTGGTGGTGCACTTAGTGTAACGAAACTTTTGGCTCTAGGCCTAAAGTTTCGAAACCTTTGGGGGAAGGTTCCGAAACCTTTGTCAAATAGTTTCAAAACCTTTACAATGTTTTGAAACCTTGTGGGCAGATTCAATTCTGGGAAGCTACTGGACGCGAAAAGTTTCGAAACTTTCCAGCAAAGTTTCGAAACCTTTTTCAAAAAGTTTCAGAACCTCTGGGAAGGTTTCGAAACCTTTGATCACCTAAAATTGGAAGTTGCTAGAAATTATATTTTAGTCCCGAATATCTTCCTTTGTTCGATTAAGGTACTTACCGATGTTATTTGAGCTGAAATTTTGCATACATGCTTAAAGTTGATTTAATTTCAAGATGGTTAACCTAAACTGGATGAAGTCCTTGAATTTTGGAAGATTTACATTTTAATCCTTAAACTACTTAAGTATTTAATCGGATGTCAGTTTGAAACTAGTGTGTTACCGATAATGCTATGTGTGAGACCTTGTCACGTAGGAATAAGGTTGTGCATCTAGATAAGATAAATAAAAAAAATATAACGGTTTTAGGGTTGTTTATCGAATCGGACCCTTGCGGGTTTGGTTTGATATTCCCTGTGTAACCCATTGGTGTCGGTTCCGTCCAGGCCGGGCTAAGAGGGTTACATTTGGTGGTATCAGAGCCAGGTTGAATAAAATGTGTTGTTGTTTGTATAGTGTGTATTTGATTTGTCAAAGTACGTATTGGTTTGCGTTGGTATGTTAGAATGTTAGATTGAACATGATATATTTTATTGTGTGCATACTTATATATTGTAAGTGTACCTAGAATGATTATGAGTACAAGAGGTGGTCAGTTACACATTGCCAATGCCAACATGTTTTAGATGTTCTTCAGTTTCCCTTGGATCTTGCCCGAGTGTAAGTTTATTATGTCTTGATATTATGTTTTAAAATTACATGTTTGAAGCTTTTGGATAATGCCTCCAAGACGTGAGACACGTGCTAGTGCAAGCTTGATCACTGATGGTCAGGCAGAGAGAGAAGCGACTGTGAGGGAGGAACCGCTTCCACCTCCTCCACCAGCTGGCGTGCCACCTGCTGGTGTGCCTCCGGTTCCAATGGGAGGCGAGTTCGGAGACTTTACCCCATTCATACAGGCTATGACGGGTGCATTTCAGGCGGCCATGGCTAGAGTGCAAGTACCAGCTCCCGCACCTGCCGTTGTTGTCACCTCAGGGTTGCCGCTTGAGCGTTTGCGTAGCTTGGGAGGTGTTGAGTTCCGTGGATCTGATCCGAGTGCAGCTGAGGAGTGGTTGGCTAGCACCGAGAGGATACTAGATCAGTTGGACTGTCAGGATGCCCGTAGGTTGGGTTGTGTGGTCTCTCTGCTTCAGGGGGATGCTTATAGATGGTGGACTACCACGAGAGCGGGTGTAGCAGTTGCTAACCTGACTTGGGAGTACTTCAGGACCGCCTTTGTGGAAGTTTTTGGGTCCGCAGTACGAGGATGCGCGGAAGAGGGAGTTTATGTCCCTGGTGCAAGGTGCTAGGAGTGTGGCTGACTATGAGATACAGTTTATCAGGTTGAGTCACTATGCTTCTTAGTTGGTTCCTACGGAGCATAAGAGATGTGATAGGTTCCGATATGGTTTGGATCCGGAGATCAAGACATACTTGTTAGCTACGGAGTAGACTGAGTTTGATGTGCTCATGAATAGGGATAAGGATGTTGAGGAGTCCCTGAGGGAGGCTAGGAAGTCTTCCGAGGTTGGGAAGAGGCCTGCTGAGGCTAGTACCCAAGGAGGTAAAGGTAAGAAGTTTCGGGACAACCGATATAGAGCTGATCGACGCCGGGGTGATTTTGGACACGACGGTCGTGCTCAGCAGTTTGGTAGAGGTGGTGGTGACAAAGCAGTTTGTAGCTTGTGTTCTAGACGCCATCCAGGAGAGTGTTGGTGGGCCACTGGTGCCTTCATTGGTTGTGGATCTAAGGATCACAGGAAGAGGGATTGTCCGAGGTTTGCTTGTGACGTTGGTAACCGAGCTGAGCCTGCTGTGGTGCCTGGAAGAGGACGCGGTGAAGGTAGAGGTCCTTTTCAGAGATAGGGAGATGGTCGTAGAGTTTATGCTCAGTGTGGGACCCAAAATGCTACGGATGTAGTTGCAGGTACTTTTTGTTTACAAAATGTACCGTTGTTTTCTTTGATAGATTCGGGATCTACGCATTCTTATGTTTTGAGTGAGCATGCATATATGTTGGATATCCCTGTTGATGTTCTAGATGTGAGAGTTGTGGTTACTAGTTCTTTGGGTGAGACGGTGACCGTAAAAAGGTTGTATAGGAGATGTCCGTTAGAGGTGCAAGGGAATATCTTTGAGGTTGACTTGATGGAGTTATCGTTTCATAGTTTTGACCTTATCTTGGGAGTTGACTGGTTGACGGAGCATAGAGTTGTGGTGGATTTTGAAAAGAAACAGGTTACCTTGAGGTTGTTAGATGGTGGCGAGGTTGTGGTTAAGAGTGAGTATACCGGATTCTTATCTAATATGGTTTCGGCCTTACAAGCAGAAAAGTTGATGCAACATGGAGGTGTAGCATATCTAGCCTATGTGATGAACCCGGGGATAGAAGAGGTTCGGGTATAGGACATTCGAACAGTATGTGACTTTCCAAAAGTTTTTCTTGAGGAGTTACTAGGATTACCTCCCAATCGTGATGTGGAGTTTAGTATTGAAACTTATGCTGGTACTAATCCGGTGTCCATTGCTCCTTATCGCATGGCACCTAAGGAGTTAAAGGAGTTAAAGATGCAGTTGCAAGAGTTGCTTGACCGTGGTTTTATACGACCGAGTGTGTCACCTTGGGGTGCATCGGTGTTGTTTGTGAAGAAGAAAGATGGCACAATGAGGATGTGCATTGATTATCGACAATTGAATAAGTTGACCGTGAAGAATAAGTATCCTTTGTCGAGGATTAATGATTTGTTTGATCAGTTTCGAGGAGCAAGTGTGTTCTCAAAGATTGACTTGAGATCGGGGTACTACCAGTTGAAGGTGAAAGAGGAGGATGTGTTAAAAACGGCTTTTTGGTCAAGGTGTGGTCATTATGAGTTTTTGGTGATGCCGTTTGGTTTGACAAATGCCCCTACTGCTTTTATGGATATAATGAACCGAGTGTTTCACGAGTATTTGGATCAGTTTGTAGTGGTGTTCATAGATGATATCCTCGTGTATTCACGTACCAAGGAAGATCATGATCGGCATTTGCGGTTGGTGTTGCAAGCGTTGAAAGAGAACCAGTTGTATGCTAAGTTAAGTAAGTATGAGTTTTGGTTAAAAGAGGTGGTGTTTCTTGGTCATGTGGTGTCGGAAAAGGGTATTAGTGTTGATCCAAAGAAGATAGAGGCTGTTATGGGTTGGAAGCAATCGAGATCGGTGTCGGAAGTTTGGAGTTTCCTAGGTTTGGCTGGGTATTATCGTAGGTTCGTTTAGGGTTTTTCGAGCATTGCTGCTCCTATGACCAAGTTGTTGCAAAAGAAGGTTCCTTTTGAGTGGAACGAAAGTCAACAAAAGAGTTTTGAAAAGTTGAAAGAAGTACTGACTAGTGCACCGGTGTTGGTTCAACCCGAATCCGGTAAAGATTTCGTGGTTTATAGTGATGCATCATATGTGGGTCTCGGGTGTGTTTTGATGCAAGAAGGGAAAGTTGTAGCCTATGCTTCTCGACAGTTGAGGATACATGAAAAGAACTATCCGACTCATGATTTGGAGTTGGAGGCGGTGGTTTTTGCTTTGAAGATTTAGAGACATTATTTGTATGGAGAGAAGTGTACTATATACACGGATCATAAGAGTTTGAAGTATCTCATGTCACAAAAGAATTTGAATCTTAGGCAACGAAGATGGATGGAGTTGCTAAAGGATTATGATTTTTCTATTGAGTATCATCCGAGGAAAGCCAATGTAGTGGCTGATGCTTTGAGCCGTAAGGCGGCTGTTGAGTTGAGAGCAATGTTTGCTAGATTGAGTATTTCTAAGGAAGGTGGTTTAGTGGCAGAGTTGCTAGTAAAACCTGTTTTGGTTGAGATGATCAAGGTGAAACAGTTAGAGGATGAGGCTTTGGTACCTTTTGTGGAAGATATTGCTGAGGGTAGACCGACTGAGTATCATTTTGATGATGATGAGGTGTTGTGTTTTAGAGATCGGGTTGTAGCGCCGGATGATCGGGAGTTGAGGCAAGCTATCTTGGTGGAAGCTCATACTAGTCCGTTTGCTATGCATCCGGGTAGTGTGAAGATGTATAGAGATCTCAAAAGTGTGTACTTTTGGGTTGGTTTAAAGAGAGATGTGACGGAGTTTGTTTCTCTTTGTATGGTGTGTCAGCGGGTGAAAGCTGAACATCAGTTCCCTGCAGGTTTGTTACAACCAGTTCAAGTTCCGAAATGGAAATGGGAGAGAATCACCATGGATTTTGTGACGGGGTTACCTTTAACACCGTCCAAAAAGGATTCTATTTGGGTGATTGTTGATAGGTTTACGAAGTGTGCACATTTTCTTGCCGTGCATATGACGTACTCCATGGATAAGTTGGCGGACTTGTATGTTTCTGAGGTGGTGAGGTTGCATGGTGTGCCTAAGTTGATCATATCGGATAGAGATCCCGGTTTACATCTAAGTTTTGGAGGAGTTTGCAGACGGTTTTGGGTACGAGACTTAGCTTTAGTACAGCTTATCATCCACAGACGGATAGACAGTCTGAGCGTGTTATTCAGACTTTAGAGGATATATTGAGATGTTGTGTCATCGAATTTCAAGGTTCTTAGGAGAAGCAATTGCCGTTTGTAGAGTTTGCTTATAATAATAGTTTCCAGACGAGTATACAGATGACACCGTTTGAGGCGTTATATGGGCGTAAGTGTCGTACACCTTTGTGTTGGAAGGAAGTTGGACAGAAGTATGTTTGTTTGCCTCAAGTGTTGAAGGATACGGATGAGAAAGTTAAGTTGATATGTACTAAACTTAAGGAAGCTTCGGATAGGCAGAAATCCTATGCCGATTTGAAGCGTAAGGAGATAGAGTATGATGTTGGGGACAAAGTGTTTCTTAAGGATTCTCCATGGAAGAAGGTGATGAGATTTGGACGTAAGGGTAAGTTGAGTCCTCGTTTTATTGGACCATATGAGGTGTTGGAGCGTGTTGGTCCTGTTGCTTATAGGTCGAGGTTGCCAGAGGAGTTGAGTAAGATGCATGATGTTTTCCATATATCAATGCTTCGTAGATATAGATCGGATCCTTCTCATGTTGTTCCGGTTGAGGAGATTGAGTTAAGGGGGGATATGAGTAATGAGGAAGAACCGGTGAGGATTTTGGATGTGGATACAAAGGTTCATCGAGGGAAGACCATAGATTTGGTTAAAGTGCTTTGGAAACACCGAGGTATGGAAGAAGCAACTTGGGAGACAAGGAAAAATATGGAGGAGCAGTTTCCTCACTTGTTTACTTCAGGTAAATTTCGAGGACGAAATTTTCTTAAGAGGGGGAGAGTTGTAACATCCCATTTTTGGGGTTATTAGTTTAGGCTTAGTTAGGAGGATTCGATTCGGGTCGAATCGGGTTCTCCGGTTCATTAATTCCGGAAAAAATAAAATAAGAATATTTTAATTAGGAAAAATAATAGTTTTGAAATATAATATGGTTAATTGCCTTATTTATGATGGTGCCTTTGGACATGGCTTTTGGTTCATTTGTTGAACATATTATACATGCATTGCGAGCAGCAAGTTATCATGCACATTTGAATATGATATTGGCTTAGTGACACTAACTTTAGATTCGAATACGAATGACATGTCATTAGGATTGTCTTAAGTGCATTATAAACAAAATTGAGAATATAGAATATTGCCTACACGTAACAAGGGTGACTTTGTGTCCAACCGTGCGTGGTAGAGCCGCCTACACGTAACAAGGGTAACTATGTGTCCAATCGTACGTGGTAGTGCTAATGGTGACTTCGTGTCATATCAATGGTGACTTTGTGTCATGTCAATGGTGACTTTGTGTCAGGTCAATGGTGACTTCGTGTCATGACGGGACAATGGTCTCTAACAATGGATCCGTATATTCGGTGAACTCAAGGTTCACATTAAAGTGGTCACTAGAATGCCAATATACATACATGAATTTGATATGGACATTGTGCATCATTTATAAATTGTTTTGATAAGATTATGTGAACTCAAGGATGCATATGATTTAAAGAACATGAGCATGAGATGTTAGCATGCATGATTTAACAATGTATTACAAACTACGGTTTCATCATGATTTTAAATTGATGCATTGATTATTTGTGTAGAGCTTCCTCACTAAGCATGTTTGCTTATGCTCTCTTTTCATCCATGCAGAGAAATAAAGGCACTTGGAGCTTCGTTCGCGGCAAGGAAACCAAGGGGAAGATTCACTTGAATTTGGTATGTTTTTGACAAATAAATTGGGCAAGGCAATGTGTAACCCAACCTATGTGAAGAGTGTGTAATTAGGCTTTGGTTTATGTTGTAATAAGACTATTACTGTTTGGTTGTTAATTGTTGAACTTTGGAATTGTTTGAATTGTTGAAGCATGTATTAGCATGATTGATATGTTGTTAATCATTTCCTAGGGAGCATGCCTATAGCTTGATTGATGTCCGTGACGTTGTTGATTATGTGTCGTATGTTGCTAATTATGTTTAGGATTGATGCATTTAGTGGTAGTAATTAATGGTTGAGTATTGAGTAGTGGTGGTGCACTTATTATAACGAAACTTTTGGCTCCAGACCTAAAGTTTCGAAACCTTTGGGGGAAGGTTCCAAAACCTTTGTCAAATAGTTTCGAAACCTTCACAATGTTTCGAAACCTTGCGGGCAGATTCAATTCTGGGAAGCTACTGGACGCGAAAAGTTTTGAAACTTTCCAGGAAAGTTTCGAAACCTTTTTCAAAAAGTTTCGGAACCTTTGAGAAGGTTTCGAAACCTTTGATCACCTAGAACTGGAATTTGCTAGAAATTATATTTTAGTCCCGAATATCTTCCTTTGTTCGATTAAGGTACTTACCGATGTTATTTTGAGCTGAAATTTTGCATGCATGCTTAAAGTTAATTTAATTTCAAGATGGTTAACCTAAACTGGATGAAGTCCTTGAATTTTGGAAGATTTACGTTTTAGTCCTTAAACTACTTAAGTGTTTAATCGGATGTCAGTTTGAAACTAGTGTGTTACCGATAATGCTATGTATGAGACCTTGTCATGTAGGAATAAGGTTGTGCATCTAGATAAGATAAATAAAAAATATATATAACGGTTTTAGGGTTTTTTATCGAATCGGACCCTTGCGGGTTTGGTTTGATATTCCCCGTGTAACTCATTGGTGCCGGTTCCGTCCAGACCGGGCTAAAGGGGTTACACTGCATCTACTATTGCGGCAGTGACTGTTGTATATGTTACTGCTGCGGTAGTGTATGTTTATATCCTGAGGCTTGGTTAGTGGGGCTCAAGGTATTATTCGGATTGCTCCATGAAAAATTTGGATGCCTTTTCCATGTCGGATTGTATATGTTTGATATCATATTGTTGTTACGGTTGTAGTTACCCACATAAAAACCAGATTCCTCATCTTGTATATACTCAGAAGATTTTATCGCTTTTACCTTATGAATATTTTGTTGTGCTTACATGTTCTAAACCATATTGGTTAAAGATGTCAATTGTGCTACCACTGGATTGTTGGTTTCTAGCTCATTCACTGTGGCTTGGTGTCATAATCCTCCTCACCTAGAAGTAGGGAATTGAAAATCATTTCTTGTGATTTTGTTCAGAATCTCTATAGCTTCTTTCGGAGCCTTCTCAAGGAGTGTTCAATTTGCCGAGGCATCCAACATCATCCTTTTCGGGGCATGGTAGCATTATATAATATGGTTACTTTCGTCCATAGTGGAAATCCATGCAGTGGACATTTGTTGAGTAACTCTCTGTAGCGTTCTCAAGTCTTGTACACAGGTTCGTCATCATCCTGTCTAAAAGAAGTAATCTCATTACGGATTCGATCATATAAGTTTGTAGGGTTAAATCGCGTAATGAATTCTCGACAGAGTTCACTCCAAGATCCAATAGATCCTACCGAAATGCTATTCAACGAGGTCTTGGCCCTATCCCTCAGTGAATAGGGGAAAAATTTTAATCTCAAAATTTTTTTATGGACTCCTTGAATTTTGAAAGAGTTGCATACTTCCATGAAGGATTTGAGATGTTGCCTGGCATCTTCAGTTTCACCCCCCACTAAATTGTCCAATAGTATTAAGCATATTGAACATCACAGGTTTGAGTTCAAATTGGGTTGCCTCTATCTCTAGTGTAACAACTCTAGGATTCAATCCATTCAGATCTTCCACCAGAAAATCTCTAACAATTAACTGCCGCGGCGGTGCTTGCGGCAGTGGTTGCTGTGGATGGCCTCCATTGTATGCAGGTAGATTCTGATTTCCTTGATTTACTGTCGTGGCTCCTTGGATCTGTCTTCTCAACCCTTGGTAGTTTTTTTTGATTTTTGGATCAATCTCGTACAGTGGATTTCTAGGGTTGGTCCTGATCATACACTAAAATTAAATCAAATAAAAATAAAAATAAAAATAAGAAAAACTAAAATAAAAGCAAGAAAATAAAGAAAACAAAATTTAGTTGTCAATCCCCGACAACAGTGCCAAAAACTTGATGCATGCTAAATATGCGCAATTGGAGTACAAGTGTATACGTCAAGTAATAAGTGATAAGTATTATCGAGTTATCGTTTCTTTATGGATTGATATACTTAATATGCTTCCTTTGATCTTCTTGCCCTGCAAAACAAAAGTAAAAACACAGATAAGTTTGGTTCTCTGCTGCGGCAATCCCTTGCTCTTGTGGAGATTTACCAAAGTTCGGCAAAGTGCCTTGAATGTCTCCGCTTATCCCTAAGTTGAAACACAGTTGAAGGTCAGTCCTTGATGATACCTCCCGGCATTAATCAATTATAACCAACAACCAATCCCACACTTCTTTTAGCCGCTGAAACTCTAACCTATTCCTAGGCCGAGTTAGTATCCTCCAACCAAGTTGAATACCGCACTTACTCCTTTCGTGAGTCTAACTCTCCCGAGTCTAGACAAATGGATTACTTACAAACTTCTTCCCGGGCTTGGATGCAAGAACAAAGAATGACAAAGAGTAAGCAAACTTTGATATTTTATTGTATAGAAACAAGAAACAAAATACAATCTCCTCTCACAAATACTCGACAACCTTCACCAAAACCCTAAGAGAACTTAGAACATGATGAGAAGAATTATTCCTAAGGTAAAAGCTCTCAAAATTCGGCTCTCAAGGTCCTCTCCTAATCCCTAGGACGGGCTATGTCTTATATAGGCTTAGCCTAGGGCAAACCTTTTCTAATTAAGGTACAACTTGGAGTAGGGAACAAGTTATGTACATAGGGTAAATATTTCCAATTTTAATATTCTAGAAGGTTTCTTCCCGCGTGGCCTTGTCCTTGGGCTTTTGATATGTTGTTCAGCTCCGATTCTTGAGCTTCTTGTTTAGCAACCTTCTCCTAATTTTTCTCCTTCAATTATCAGCCATATTGCTTTTTATCCTCTGCTACCTCGGCATCAAGTTTTGCCTCGGCCTCATTCTGCTGCCTCGGCAATACTTGTTCATGCACAGATATGAAAATGTAGTAAAGTATGCCTTTTCTACAAATATAATTTTCAATGATATAATTCCTGAATATATCACATTAAGTACATACATTGATTAAAGTAGGTGTAGAATTGATGATAAGTGCCCATGAAAAGTGTAGAAAGTAATAGTGAGTTGAGCACTTATCACCTCATGCGTAGGAAGGGTGAAAATTCAATCCCATTCAAGTTGAGATTCACTCATGTGGGTGACCTGAAGAAGCATTCACTTCAGTGCCTTCACTGCCAAAACCACTAGCTTCCACAGCATTTGGCCAGCAATTGCGGGACTCGAACGCAGCCTGCAGAAAATTTGCTCGTTTCCAGATATTACTCTGCAGCTCCTGGAGTGCATTCCTCAACTCTTGAAGCTCATTCAATCCGAGTTCGTTGACCGCAGCTTGCCACCACCATTGATTTCGAACGGCTTCCCTTACTTCATCAAGTGCTTGACCCTTCTTTTTCTCAACTTCCAAAACGTCAACAAGTTGAGAAAGATGTGCATTAAGCACACGAATGTTGGCATCTCGATGAGCTTCACCAACGTTATAATGCGTGTTTAAGTTATGAATTGAATGATTTTGAGTGAGAAACCGATCCATGGTAGACTCGACATGAGAATGGCCAAAAGAGAAGACCTTGCCTGCGGGGGAAAAGACTATGATGGCAACATCAACTCCGCAAAGCGTGCAAAGTTCACTGGCCTTCTTAAAAAGACCGGAACCACGTTTCGAGAAGGTTACTTGAAGATTATTCTTCTTTGCAATCTTCTTCATCTCGATCTTGCGTCGACCCTGGACTGAATTGTTCTTCACCATTGTTGCAAAAGCTAGAATAGAAGATGCAAAATGCAACTTAAAACATCAGGTAGAATGTTGGGAATGTTTATAGAGGTTTTGCATTTGTTTCTTTTATTGAATGCCAAGATTTGCAATTTATGAAGAATCAGATTTTAGCTACTCTTCAAGTGGAATGACAATGAAGAGTAATTATGTATTGATTGGCAACAGTATCTATGCTGAAGAAGACAGTTTTTATTTTCTTTTTACAAAGGAATTTAAAGCCATTTTGATGAGCATTTACTACCAAATTGTTCCCCAACAATTATATCACAATCAGGCTTTTACTTGATTCTCTGAAACCCCTGTTTTAACTGAGGAAAGGGTGGATATGTACAGATTTATTACCATCCAAATTAACTATTTATTGTTAGATTTTATATGTTCATCCAAATCTTGAACATTATGGGAGACATGTTGTCAAATTGTTTTCAACAGTTTTAGAGTTTTTTATTATCATAATTAGTATCTGTAGCCTTTATTCTTTAATAAAATCTTTAAGGAGCTCTTTAATCTAATTGATAGGTTACTCTAGAAATAATTAGGATATTTAGGGTTAGGATTTTTAACCTTCAATAATATCATTAAAGAACCTTTTATTGTACTAGATCGGCTAATCGAGACTATAAAGTCGAGAAAACATCTTTCTATCGGTTTTGATACTGAGCTGTCTATGTCCCAAGTGCGACGCTTTCTTGAGAGCATCATGTAATCCCCATAATTCTGAAAACAAAATAGGGCAACAACCAAGGCTTATTGAAAAGACAAGGAAACACTTTCCTTGTACACTCATTTAACAATGAATTGAGTGCCAAATCGTCCTCATCAAGTAGACTTTTATTACATCAACACCAAAGGAGCCAGCAGATGATAGCAAAGCTCGCAGCAAAATTGGTTTCAGCCACTGCAAAATCTTCTGGCCGAGACAGATTGCAGAAGAACCCCTACTGAGAACATAAACTATCAAATTCGAGAAGTTTGCTCCTCTTAAAAACTTGCACCCAAGCAATACAAGCATGTAAATAGTCCCCAAGAACATTCAATACATACTCCTCTCCATCATTACAAATTGAACAAGAATCTGATATGCACAGATGACTTCTCATGCTCTCTTGATTCATGAGGATTTGCTATGAACTGTGAACCACTTAAAGGTTCGAACACGTTGGGGAGCCGCTGTTTACCATATCTCCTTTCATAAATTTGATTGAGGTTCGACGAAGAACGTAGGGAATTTTAGGTAGATTTAGTAGTAAAAATGTGTTTACTCTCCCATCTCCAACAAGGAATGTCCATCCCAAAACTACCATTTGGTGCAGGGGTGGCAGCAAGCTTGTTTTAACACACTCGTAGGTACTACCATGCAGAGCTGGGTCCATGTTATTATGGAAATGGATGAGAAAGAGGAAGTGGGGTTTAAATTTCCCTCTGCAGAAAATTCTTGAATGATATACCAAGTATCATGTACTTCCTTTCCCTTTCCATCTTCATTACCTCCTTCAAATTTAAGGTTAAAGGAAAAGAGTTTGAGTTTTGGAGTAAGAATCTTATTTTAGTGAAGAAGAAAAAGTTAACAAGCTTGAGAAGATCTTTAAATTAAGATAACAACGAATTGAAATAGTGGGAGAAAAAGTTGACAAGCTTACGAATAACCTTAAATTGATCGTAATAGTGGGAGAAAAAGTTGACAAGCTTACGAATAACCTTAAATTGATCGTAACAATGGGTTGTAATGGTGGGAGAAAAATTTTGTTGGGGATTGTTGGTAAGACGATTTTTGGGTTTTAAATTTAAGGTTTCGGGTTTGTTTTATAATACTCATTTGTCATCGAGAGTTATTAAGAGGGAGAAGATTTGAGTTGAAAGCTTAAGATGTTTTTGATAGAGTTTAATCAAAATTAGTATATTACTAACTCTTATATATTTAAGAATTCATGATAAAATTGTACGATTTTAAAGTTTATGGGTGTAGCGATCTAAAAAAATGCTATATAACATATCACTGTAAAATTCCATTTTTATGATTGGAAAACATTTTGGTGTACGATTTCAAAACTAATGTCTTCCACGTGTGATTTTTCTGTTAAAAAATAATTTTGTAAAATTAGGAGTCGCCACCGTCCGTTTTGGTAGACTAAACACCATAAAACTACAGATTTTCAAATTTGGGATTCCGGAGTCGGTTACGGAAGGGGAAGGATTAGCACCCCACACCGCCCAAAATTGGTACTTTATTTAATTACCGCTTTATTAATATTAAATTTTCCGGGCTAATTTAACGATCGAATTGATTTTTAATTAAGTGTGTGCATTAATTTTAAAGCACCTAAACCCGAAGGTAAGCGTCCGAACCACCACTACTACAATAGAGTTGACCTCGCTTACGACCGAATTTAGAGGCCCGTGTTAAACAAATAATAGAGTAGATACACAAACTTAAACATAACAAATAAATTAACTACACCACATAAAAATAAATACATAGATAAATACCTAAAAGCATAAATACTAATCTAATAAATAAAATACTAATCTAAAACATAAATAAAATCTAAATACCAAATAAAATATTAAATAACTACATTCATTAAAATATTCAAAATACAAAGAAATAGAAATTATACTAATCTATGAAACCTTTCACTCTGAAGTCTCGAGATACGTGCCCCTCTTGTATAAAGCTTCAATCTCAGAGACAAAAACAAAAATGAGGGTTCCTCCTATATAGAACTCCTCACTTCGGTGCTATCGACTTCTTCTATATGAAACCATCGCGTCGTGGATGAACTTTTCCACTGGTAGCTCTTTCTGTATAGAGCTTCGAATTTTTTTGTTCAATATGTGCAAGTTCTTTTTGTATAGAACTGTTGAACAGTCTCTTTCTATGGGACATCAAACATGTTGGTACCTTCTGTTTGGAACCTTCATCTCCGAGTCTTTTGGGACTCATGCCAAATGGTTGCCAATGTTTTCTTTAAATCGGGACTCATGTCTATGGAGACTACCAAAAAATCTATTTCTTCGGGACTCACGCTAGGAAGGCTATCAATCTTCTTTCTAAAAAAACATAGGTGTCTTGATTACCTCAGTGTCTCGATCTCTGTGATCGTCTAGACTTAGTTTCTCTTTGTTTTTGGTGACACAATCACTGTCTGCCAAATTTTGTCTTGAGATATTTTTTCTTTTCTCTTCTTCTTCTTCTTTTTCTTCTTCTTTTTTTTCTTTTTCTTTCTTTTTGGGATGATGATCCGGTTCTATCCGTCAGGTCATCAAAAGGTCCATCAAATGTGACGGTCTGAAAGTTTGAAATGCTAACTTATTTGGTCAAATTTTATTTTTTTCCCTTTTTTCTGTTGAAAGGTGGTATTCAAATGAGTGTTTTGTGTAAGGTGCAAAGATGTACAAAATATTTGTTGGAGTCATCTTTCTCGTCCATTATCTGTCTTATCATGTAAGACGATTGTTTATAAAAAGAATGATATATCAACATTTTCATTATGCATGCGTGCATGATGTATATTTTGGATGTACAAATGTAACCTATCTGTAGGTATGCAATGATGCATGAACTTCTGTTAACTCTATTTCAAAAATTTGAGGCTTCAGTCCTCATTCGGTTGACCTGGTAAACTTTATTAACCAAACTCTATCAATCTCGATGACATTTCTGGTCATTCTTGATATGAGCCCAAATTATGTTATTTTGCTGACAATGAGGCCCCACTCATATTCTTTGTATTCTCGTCTGGATCGATATGAAGGTTGCTCAAACATCTGCTTAACCTGATTTTATTTTTGTACTCGTCGAAGTACCTCAATGAAGGTTGACTCTCAATTTTCTTTAATTCTTAAAAAAGATTTTTATTTGCATGTTTTTTAAATGCGAGAAAGATTTAAAAAATGTGTGTGATTTCACATTATGTTGCAAAACAATTTAAGAAAAAGTTTGCCCCTAGAAATGTTAAATGCAATGACATATTTTCCCCAATCTGGCAAATCTCAACTCTAATGAAGAGTATATTCAAAGGATCCTCGACTATCGCGAGGATATATACAAATGTTTAGTCTCTTCTAGACCATCGGGCTTTTAAAAGGAATAATCCCTTTTCTAGACACTATCCCTTTTTTCATATGGCTCTCATTTTCTCACTCTCTCATCCTACTACATCCTGCCCTCATTTAGGTTTCAATCAAGTACTTCGAAGTTCGACCTTCTTGAAGCAAGGTTAACCTTTGGGCGAAAGTGTGATCTGAAGACAATCTTATTTAGTTTGGATGTCCCTGAATGATCAGAATGGTCTTTTACAGCTTGTATGACCTGGATTGATGACCGATGTAAATGTATTTGTATATTTTTGATCTGTGCACTTCTAATATTCTTTTTATTTTTCCTTTTTTCTTTTTTTTTTCTTTTTTCTATTTCTTTATTTTCTTCTTTTTTTCTTTTTTTTTACCAAAAATGACAATCTTCAGACCGACTTATCTCAGATGTGCTTCAATATTTGCTTTTGTGTAAAGCTACGAGATCCTGAGGTATCTAGAATGAGGATTCTTTACTCATTTTTACCTCATTCTTTCTGGATGAATTTTTGCTTCTTAATTGCTTGATCCAGATATGAAGTGTGTACAACATTGTTTCCTTCACATTTCCTTTTCCTCTTTCAAGTTTCTGGATGCATCACCAGATTGAGGTATTTCCCGATTATTCACTGCCTGAACTCGATCATCTTTGAGCAGCTTGCTGATATTGTTTGTATTTGATCGCCTTTATGTGATCTCTTGATGTAATCTGTAAAAATCTTTTTTACTTGATTCGGGCTCGTTTCGGCCTTCAGATTGTCATTCTGTTTCTTTCTTTCTTTTCTTTTCTTCTTTTTTCTTTTTTCTCTCTCTCTCTATTTTTTGCGTGTGTCTTAGATCTTGACAATTTCTTACTGATAATCTTCCGATTTCAATATCTGATTTGTCTGATGTTGCCTTTTTATTTAGATGAGGTAAGAGAATGTCATTCGTTATCCCATTCAGGAAGTCCTGAGAAGGTCTTCAGGGGATAGAAATTTAAGATCGACTCTCAATTCAAGAATCTTGAACAACAAGTGTCTGAGAAGGGATTCTCCTAAAAACGGGAACTGCCCATTGTCTATTCACTCATTTTGTTCCTCTGATTGGCTTAGTAGACTAGCGGAGACTCTTATTTGCAACATCCCTGCAACATTCAATCTTTTATAAATATACAAAACTTTAAAGTCGGTCTTTGAGTTTGGAGCAGAGATGCTACCACATTTAAATTTCAGGAGTTAATGTGTAATGATATATACATTTGTATGTGTAAAAGTGTTTGTTATATGCACATGGAGAGCAAAAGTTGTCCTTTAAAATGAATAAAATATTTAAAGAATCAAACAAATGTAAAAAATGAATTGAAACAAATATGTATGAAACTTTCGGTTTCAATGTTCTAATGAGAAATCATAACCTCCCTAGATCTATCTCTGTCATCATACTTCGAAACTCGGACTATCAGCTTCGACCAAAATTTGGACCTTGCTCTTCATGACTTTGTAATTCTCGTTCGTATGGCTTGTGCTTCTTATGTGGTAGTCACATATCGCACTAATGTTATAGTCTGCTGGATGTGGAAACTCTTTATTTATATGTCGAATATACCGTTCAAGGTGGTCGTGAAGACAACCATGAGATTGATTAGTTGGGCGAGTCCTCTTTTCTTGAACATAAGATACCTCGTTTTGAGGGGTTGCTCTATAAGGATCCTTGATATTCCCTCTTTTGACTTCATCCTTAATGTATCCTCGAATTATAATCATGTCTGAGAAGTTGACAGTATGATAACTTACCAAGCAGTCAGGATATGCAAATTATCAAAATAATGAGTAAATGAGTAAATGCATGTATGATGTGAATGCTGATGCAAAATGTATGCAGATGAAGCTATTGATCCCTATTGGTAATCACCCTACTGGATTACTTTCATGGGAAATAGAGGGTACATTAGAACATTAGGGGAAGCTAGTCCTATACATGAGTACAAGCCCTAATTCCTATTGTATCTATGGCCCTATGCTGCTTGCTTGATTTGGAAATCTCTATTACATTATGAGCTTCGGTCTCCTTGGTTGACACGATTTCATTTCTGACTCATTTTTAAACCTCAATGCTTGATATTTGTATGGCATTGGTCTTTATCGTAGATCGTTTGAGCAACCTACCATGTTGGTATTGCTAATAGTGGTTTCTTCTCACTGATGCTACTTCCAAAATTGGATTGTTCTTGCTAATCTTGTATAGTAACCTTGATCCTCATGAAATTGGTCGATAAGGTACTGGACCTTTTGTTCTTCTTGATGTCTGTCTGTGATTATGCTCTTAAAGGTCTTCTATTACATATATTCTCGGTGTTCTATACCTGATTTTGGCTCGACCTTTAAATGGTGTGATGATATCGATTTTGTGTCTATAATAAATCATTTATCAAACTTTGGTTTCTATTACATCCTTCATGTTCGCTTGGCATCCTGAACTAACATTCTAATGTAGACCCAAATAAAAGCATGTTCATTACCTAGTCGTTTGATAGACTGCTGTCAAGGGCTCTTCGATTGTCCTCTAACCGTTTTCAGATAAAGAGGTCTGACATTGAGGTTGATGTTGAGGTTTTCAAATATCTCTCTTCCATGATGAATGTTTCCTTTATAGGATGAACCACTCGAATCAATACCTCCTAATGCAATGCAAAATATGATGATGCATTCAAAAAGAGAAATACAAACATGAAGTAAACATGTTAGTATTGGTAAGATAATAAAAGCAAAATAAAATTCAGAAAATTAAATTGCGTAAAAGTAAACAGAGAATGTCAACCCTAAATATCCCGTCTAATTCACTTAGGGTATCTACATGACTCTAGCAGGGTGGGTAATCTATCTCTCTACATGCAGCGTTGATGCTAAAATAGGACTCGAATTGTCTGAGCTATCCTCTACTAAAAAGTAGCAAGGCCCCCGATCATCACTCATTATAGGCTCATCTTGACCGAGTTCAATTCAAGGGGACCCGTTCGCTTATGCCCATACGAAGGAACGACATCCTCACAAAAGCATAAGGTAGTAGAGCCCCGAAGGTACTTCGGTTAGGGTCCATACGGGAGAACGATATCTCCAAGAAAGCATTAGCCTTTTCCCATCACTTAAAAAGGACGGTTTTAGATGTCATTTTTAAATGCAGAAAAATAAAAACATAAATTCAATAGAAAAATAATTTGATCGTCATTTTAGCCCAGAATCTTTAATATTCGTAAAGCGATAATTGTTTAAAAAAAATCATTAATATTGATACCAATTCCTCAATACTGATACAAAATCACACATACAAGTACACATCATAGTCCTACTATATGTTTATTTGATTTTAAAAATTAGTAACAAAATCAAGTATCGATAATAATCTAACCAGATCGATACAAGTGGACATGTATCGATACCTTTCGTATCGCAACGGTACTCCAAGCATTTATTTACTCAATAGATAGTTTTACATTGAGAAAGTATCTATACTTGTATCACGAGTATCAATACCTACTACACTTGAATAAAAATTTTGGCTAGAAGTATATTTGGTGGTTTTAAATTAATCTCAATGATCACTAACCGTTACAAACTCATTTGGACTATAAAAAACGCCTTGAAGCATTTATAGAAACTATTGATCCACAAGTTTAACATTAAATGATTACAAAAGAGTCTTATGTTTAATTTTATCAATTTTTATTAGACAATACCATAAATTTGCTCAATTGTTTAAATTTACGTGAGAACTTTCATTATGCAAACAATTTACCATGTGATACTTTCTTTCTCTTTGTATAAAGAGGGTTTTACAAATCTTTCTCTTTGTATAAAAAGGGTTTTACAAGACTTTAGGTATGAGTCTTGTGTTGTACTGGTTACCTCTTGAAACTGATAAAAGGAAAAAAATTTAAAGAGCTAATTTAAAAAATCTTTAGTGAAAAAGATAAGATAATAGATGTAAAAAATTGATTAAAAAGTTTGAACCACTCTAAATTATTGTGTCTAATTCTTTTGTAATTGCTTTCACTATGAACACTCAAGATCCATTTTTTCCATATCTTAACACCTGATTAGTTGAAGAAATCAGGTCCAATAAAATATAAAAATAATAACAATAATAACAATAATAATAATAAGGGTAAACTATATAAATAATCTCCCTAGGTATTTTTTATTGAGTTCTTCAACTATAAAATAGTTATAAAATGGCTCATTATTTTAAAAAGTTAACAAATTGGTTCAATATATTTAAAAATTTAGTGGTTGATGACATTGTCATATCTGATCCCTAAATAGAAAAGGCAACTTCCAAGGGCCCACAATTTTTATAACTAAATATATTTTTAAAAATATAATTTTATATTAATTATAGTTAAAAATTTTAATATTTATTATTATAATTTTATTCTTTTAAAAATTATTCTACGAATCTAATTTTATCCTAATATTTATTATTATAGTCTCTATATTTTAATATTTATTATAAGGGGTATACTCTTAAGATTTAATTCTTTTTCAATAATTTTTTTATTAATCGCTCAATTTTTTTCTATACTTATTGTTACAAACTTACTCTTAAAATTTATTTTTTAATACTTATTATTAAGTATCCAAAATTTTCAATATTTGTTATTAGAGACATAATTTTTTTCAACATTTTTTTATTAGGGGTTTATTCTTAAAATTTAATTTTTTAAATACTTGGGTCTAAATTTTTTCAATACTTATTATAACCCCATTTTTGTTTTTCAATATTTTTTATAATAAGCATACACTTAATTTTTTTAATATTTGTTATTAGAGTCAATTTCTTCTATGCTTGTTATTATGAATCTATTCTTAAAATTTTAATTTTTTAATATTTATTATTAGATACATGGATTTAAATAATGATTTGTACCGCAATAGCAACTATTATATAACGATTGTGATATCATCCAAAACCAGGATGTTCGCAATCGTTGTATTCATAATAGCTTATGGTATTAAAAAAATTCACAACCATGATGGTCACAGTGATCGCAATAACAATTATTATTTCCGCAATCATTGTCAATTATGTCCCAAAAATTTTGGTAGAAAAGAGCTGAAAAATCATTCGATCTTAATGCTTTTAGAGGTGTCATATCTTTAACAATAAAATAGACTTTGATCCGAATTTCATAAAAGTCTCAAAGATTATTCTTCTTGTGTAAGGATAATGAAAAGAATTTAGGAATTTCAGAAAAGAAAAAGATAGATTTCAGAGGAGAAAATTTTCATTTCAATTCATAGAAAAGACTTACAACTCAGTACAACCATTTTAACAAGAGGTGTACAATCGATTAATTTTCTCACAGCTAGCATAACTAACCGGACAACCTAAACCATTTGTCTTATTTCAGTTAATAATTAAAATACACGTTTGGGCCTCTACCCTGTTCAGCTTGATACCTATGACCCATCTCTAGCTGGTTCATCCTTAATTCTCCACGAAACGCTCTTGTTTCACTATTCTTCTCAAATGTTGTCATTTCTCTTTTCATTAACTCAGCCTGCTTTTTGATCAAATCCCTGGTTTTTTCCTTTCTGATCCCTAATTGTATCCCCTCTTTCATTGGATCCTTATCTTCAAGGATCAAAATCGGGAAATTGGGACAAGAAAAGTGTAGTTTTCCCATGTTACGTTCTCAACTCCCAAATTAGACCATTGGATGAACAATAGTGTTATGGCTCGGTTGTGATGCTTCACCATCCTTTTTTCAGGACTATGCCTAGGTAAACCTTGACTTGTTCGTCTTCAATCGTTTCTGGTGGATCCATTAAGGTAACATCTCGTTGTCCCAACTTTTTCTTGAGCAGACTCACATGAAAACAAGGTGGAGTCTGGAATGAGAAGGGAGTTATAATTTATAGGCAACTGACCAGATTTCTTTGATATTTTGTAGGGTCCATAGAATTTGGTAGTTAATTTTAAATTTTTTCTCAGAGCTAGGGAGGTTTGACGATAGGGCTAGAGTTTAAGGTAAACTTCTTTTCCAACTTCAAATATCCTTCTCCTTCTTTCAGCATAGTGTTTCATGCGTTGTTGTGCTTTATTTAACTGCTCTTTTAGAAGTTTATTCATTTACACTCGTTTGACCTGCTCCTCTTGTATAGTGTTTATAGTAAACTCTATGTTCTAGGCTAGTGTTTGGGGTTTATAACCATACAATGCTTCAAAGCGAGTGATCTCTATGGTAGTGTGAAAGATGGTATTATACCACCACTCTACTTGAAGCAAAAAATTTGCCCAAGTTTTAGGTTTCAAGAAGCACATGCTCCTGAGATATTGCTTCAGGCAATAGTTCAATCTTTTAGATTTGCCATCTGTCTCTCGGTGATATGCAGTACTAAAATAGGTAGTTATTCTAACCTGTTTCATCATTTGTTTCTAGAACAGGTTGGTAAAATCTTATCTCTGTTTGAAATGAAAATTTTATGAGGCCCATATAGCTTGTATACTTGATCAAGATTGGCTCGGACAACTTCTAGACTAGTATAAAGATGGGACAAGCTCAAAAAATACTCATATTTTGTATATTTATCTATGAACACCAGAACACAGTTACACTTCATTGAAGTAGAAACCCTTTAATGAAATCCATAATAATCACTTCCCATGCCCTACTAGGAATATAAATGGGTTGAAACAATCCTGGTTTAGCTAAGTGTCCCCTATAATTCTCTAACACACCTCACAGGACTTGTGTTCTTTCACCATTTCTTTCATTCTTGGCCAGTAGAAAAAGGCCTTCATTCTATGATATAAGGTCTGGATCTCAAAATATCCTTCACTAGGAGAGTCATGCAGTTCCAACAATAAATTCTTTCTCAACTCAACATTTTCCCTAATGTAAACTCTTTGTTCGAACCTCAAGATTCCTTTAGAGAAATGTTAATCGGCATAAGCATCCTAACTAAATAGAAAAACAGACATTATCTCTTGAGCTATCTCATCCTCTTCATAACTATTCTCCATTTCTTGAACCTATTTAGGAATAAGAGCAGTAAAAGTCATATTCATGCATTCAAAATCTTCTCTTTGTTTGGATAGAGCATCTGCAACCATATTTCTTTTTCCCTTTTTGTACACTATAAAGTAGTTCAGACCAAGCAACTCAGTGAATACCTTTTTCTAAAAAGTGGTAGTTAGTTTCTGTTTCAATAGGTGTCTGAGAGCTTCATGGTAAGTTTTGATGATGAAATCATTCCCTTCTAGGTAATGTCTCCACTTACTCACAGCCAAAAGTATGGATAGAAACTTTTTTTCATAGATTGAAAAGTCAATCTCTTTAGTATTTAAAGCCTTACTCAAATAAGTTAGTGGCCTACCATCTTGAGTCAACATAACTCCTATACCTTTTGCATTAGTATTTGTTTATAGGCAAAAAGGCTTGTTAAAATAAGAAAGAGTAAGCACTGGAGCCTGACACATTGCTTCCTTCAATTTCTTCCAACCCTTCTTAGCTTTAATGGATCATGTAAACCCATATTTCTTAAGCATGTTAGTTAAAGGTTTGTTAATCTCTCCATAATGTCTAACAAACTTCCTATAGTGCCTTGTTAATCTTAGAAATCATCTTAATGATTTAAGGGATTTAGAGAAGGTTTAGTTCATAAAACCCTCTATATTTGCTAGATTAGTGGCTACTCTTTGTGTAGAAATAATGTTCCCAGATACTCAACATTTTTCTATCAAAAAAAGCATTTCTTCCCGTTTACAAATAGTTATTCTTTTTCAGTACCTCCATTACCACCTTGAAATGTGATCCATGTTCTTCCAAACTCATACTGTAAATTAAAATGTCATCAAAAGATACAAGCATAAACTTTCTAAGATAGGGCCCAAATACCTTATTCATAAGAACCTGAAATATGGTTGGTGCATTAGTCAATCCGAAGGGCATTACTTTAAACTCATAGTGCACATGATGAGTCTTAAATGTTGTTTTAGGAAGTCCCCTTCCCTCATTCTAATCTGTCAATATCCATACCTCAAGTCGATTTTTGAGGAAAACTCACCCCCTTCGACTTATCCAATAAATCACCCACCGCTGGAATGGGAAATTTATTTTTTTCAGTTCTTAAGTTTAGTTGTTTGTAATCGGTACAGAATCTTCAACTCCTATATTTCTTCTTGATCATAAGCATGGTGCAATAAATGGGCTTTTACTAGCCTGAATTACAGAATTGTTTAACGTCTCAAAAATCTGTCTTTCTATTTCTTCCTTCTAAAGGTAAAAAATGAGTTAGATTAATGGGATTTGTTTCTGGTTTGAGGTTAATAGCGTAGTCTTGATATCTCACTAGAGGTAAGCATTTTGATTTTGAGAAAACTTTAGCATACTCTTCTAGAATAGGTTGTAGCAACTCTGAAACCTCTAACTCTTTTTCATCTGAATTCAAAATGTAGATTTCTTTAAAAGATTTTGGTTGTCTTTCTGCCATTTTTTACATTTTTTTCAAAAATATTTAGGGCTCATTTTCCCTCTATGTAGATACTCTAAAGTCATGCTCAAAATCATTTCCTTGCATCTTTCATTTCAACCGGTTGCTTCTAGCAGAGTTATATAGGTTCTCTCCATTGGCCACAGTAATTGCCAAAGGTTGAATGTATATCAGTTCTATTCCTTCCTTATCCCACCTAGAAGTAATAAAATTATAGGTACTTCAACTATCCACCAAGATGCTCAGTACTTTTCCCTTAATTGACCCTGAGATTTTTAAAGTGTTGAATCCCAAATTTTCGATTAAAGCATTCATAGAAATCTCTAGTTCCTCCTCTTTTTCTTCTTGAATGTCCTCTTCTTTCACTTGTTTCCTTTCTTCTTGCATCAAATGCAGATGCTTATTTTTACATTGATGGCCTGGGTTATACTTTTTACCATATCTGAAACATAAATTATGGGCTCTTCACTGGGGACCCTTGAGTTCTGTAGGTTCTTTGCTGTGTAGGAAGGTGACCTTTAGAAATTTGTCTCTGCTTCCTATTGTTAAATTCTTGAGATAGTTCCAACAATTTGGCATGTCTGAAAGCTTCAAACAGATTCTTGAATGGGTGCACCTTAATTTTGTGCTTGAGTTTTTCCTTCAACCCATTGATAAAACTTGATACAAAATATTCCTCTCTCAATGAAGCATTCATCTGTAACATGTATGATTTCAACTCCTCAAACTTGTCTTGATAGTCCTCCACATATGTCTTCTGGTTCAGTTTGTTAAATTCTTCCGTTAAATTATTAAAATTTTGTTACAAAATCTATGGCAGATATCAATACTAAATTCATATCGGTTAACTCTATTTTTTTGCATAACATACCCATTGAATCACGTTTCAGCACTTCCACTTAGATGCATGGTTGCTACTTCCACCCTCTATTCCACAAGAATACCAAATATAGAAAATATTTCTCACACCTCCTCACCCAATTCCTGGGGTTCTCCCCATCAGAAATTTGCAACTCGATTTTGTGTTTTAGATTCAAGGAGTTCCAAAAACTCCCCTAGTTTACTTTCTCTGTTTTATGTATTTCTTGCAATAAAGAGGTATCTCTTTTTTTCGATCATTGTCCTTCTATTTTCAATTTATTATCATTATACATTTGACAAACAAGTGGTTTTGAAGATAAAAGTCTTGGTTCATCAAGTTTCATCGAATATATTTTTTTCTCATCTAAAATGATTACCTAAATTGACTTTTTCCCATCGTTTCTTGATTGGTTGTTAACCACTTGTTGCTTTCCTTTATCAGGTGTTTTTGGTTCAGTACTCTCAGCTTCCCTTGAGAGCAAGCTTATGATCTTCCTCAAGTCAGTTTGGGTCTCATTGATCTTTGACTCAATCTGATTCATTTTGCTTTTCAGCATTCTTTTATCTACTCTGAGCTCATCCAGTTGCTTCTGCATATTTGTTATCTCTAGATTGTCTTTCATTTGTTACATTTTCTTTGGTCTTCCCAACATGTTGGATTAAAGGAACTGGTTCTACGATACCAATTGTAATGATAATGAAAAGAATTTAGGGATTTTAAAAAAGAGAGATTTCAGTGAAGAAAATTTTTCATTTCAAGTAATAGATAGGATTTACATCTCAGTACAACCATTTTAACAAGAGGTGTACAATCTGTTAATTTTCTCACAGTTGACATAACTAACTGGACAACCTAAACCATTTGTCTTATTTCAGGTAATAAATAAAGTTCACGTTTGGGCCTTCATCTTGCTCAGTCAGATACATGTGACCCATCTCTAACTGATTTTTCCACGAAACGCTCTCGTTTCACTATTCTTCTCAAACAATGTTGTTTCTCTTTTCATTAACTCAGCCTATTCTCCTTCATGTGCCATCATCAGATCAATCCCTTCATCTTTCCCAATTCGATCAAATCCCCAATTTTATCCTTTCGAATCCATAATTGCATCGAGTTTCCATGTCCGTTCGTGACACTTTAACTTTCAACGAGACTCCCATAAAAACTTATGAATCTTCAGAATTAAACCTCTCGGTATTAGTGATGATAGAATAAATATGAGACAAAGAAAAAGATTGAATAAAAACTCGAACATCACTCAACCACCCCAAATAGAGGCCTCATCGTGAACATTTTGCTGATAATTAAAAAACATTAACAAAACTACAACTTCGACGAATACCTCCCATTCTTGTACAATTTATTTTAGTTTCCATGAGAAACAATAATTAGGGAGGAATATATCTTAGTTTATGTTTGAGATAGACAGCAGTCTATGGCTTTACCAAACCACGAACATTCCAACTTAATATTTTCATTATGAACGACGGATCTACGAAGCAAAACCAATCGATTAAAAGCGAGGAACAACATTTGAATCCCTTAAGGGGGGAAACTCTTGAATATATGATGTCAGTTTGTGGTCTTTTGATTCCATCAATTCCATCAATAGGTTATTCTTCACCAACAGAAACTATACGAGTATCATAGTTGTACGAAGATCTTATGATTACTCCAATATTATTACCTTTTTTTCCTATCATATCTTTGCCCTAATGAAAAGTACGATAATTAAAAGCAGACAGTGAAGTTTCCTTTCATGGTGGTGGAAATTGCGTTGATATATTTGGTCTATTACAGAAAGACTCAAAAGAACACACGAAGCATACAAACTGATATCTAGCACTTCTCTCACCCATACACTCGACGATGGAGTAGCTTGATAAGTGCTCAACTCACTATCACTTTCTAAACTTTTTATGGGCATTAAATCATCAATTCTACACCTACTTGGACCAATGCATATACTTAATGTGATATATTTAGGAATTTTTCTGTTAAAGATAATATTTATTGAAAAAGCATAATTTACTGTATTTTTATATCTGTGTAGAAAGAATTATTGCCACGATAGCAACTTAAGGTCGAGGCAGGACCTGATGCTGAGGCAGCAGAGGATAAGTAGTGATGTGGTGGACAAATTGAGGAGAAAAATAAGGAAAACGTTGTTAGACAAGAAGCCCAAGGATCGGAGCTGGATAAGCACGTGGAAAGCCCAAAGACAAGGCTATGCGGGAAAGCCTTCTAGAAGGAATAAACTTGGAAATATTTGATTTATGTACATGACTTGATCCCTACTCTAAGTTGTATTCTACTTAGGAAAGGTTTGCCCTAGGCCAAGCCTATAAAAGACTAAGCCGTCCAAGGAGAAGAGCATAGATTACAATTCGACCAATTCATAAAATTAAAGAGCTTAGATTTCATCTTTTAGTTTTTCTTTTCTTTTACATTATGTTCTAATTTTGTTTAGGCTTAGGTGCAGGTTGTAAAGTATTAGTGTGAGGAAGTCAAACTTTGTTTCTTGTTTCCAATGCAATAAAATATCGAATTTTGCTTATTCTTTGTCATTCCTTGTTCTTGCATTCAAGCTCGAGAGAGAAGTTTGTAAGTAATTCATTTATCTAATATCGAGAGAGTTAGATTCACGAAAGGAATAAGTACGGTGTTTCAATTGGGAAACACTAACTCGACCTAGAGATAGGTTAAGAGTTTCAGCGGCTAAAGAAGTGTGGGATTGGTTGGTGATTATAATTGATTCCGACCGATAGGTATCATCAAGGACTGATCGTCAATAGTGCTTTGAATTAGAGATAAGCGGAATCATTAATGGACACTTTGCCGAACTTTGATAAAGTCTTCCCAAGAGCAAGAGATTGTCGCGGCGGGCGAGTATCTTCACTGTCGAGGCAGTAATCTACAGTTCTGTTGAGGCAGTATTGTACAATTGCATTGGACTGAAACAAGTTGATCAAATCCACTATATAGCACAACTGGATCCTAGCCACCTTCTTTATCTGATTTTTCTATCTTTATTTAGTTTTCTTTCTTTAGTTAAATCACAACCCAATCACTTATGTTTATTTTATTTCTTTACAGAGCAAGAAGATTAAAGAAAGCATATTGAGTAGACCAATCCCTATGGAGACGATACTTGATTTACTTACCATTTTATTACTTGACGAAGTGTTCACTTGCACTAAATCGCGCATATCTAACACGCATCAAGTTTTTGGTGCCGTTACCGGGGATTGACAACTAAATTTGATTTTCTTTATTTTCTTGTTTTTTTAGTTATTTTATTTTTATTGTTATTTTAATTTAATTTATTTTTGATGTATGACCAGGGCCAACCCTATCAATCCTTTGTACGAATTAGATCCAGAAATCGAACGTACTTATCAAGGGTTGAGGAGACATATCCAAGGAGCCATGATAGGAAATCAAGCAAATCAAAACATATCTGGAGACAGTGGAGGCCTTCCGCCGCCACCACTGCCGCGGCAGTTAACTGTCAGAGACTTCCTGGAGGAAGATTTAAATGGGCTAAATCTTGGAGTTGTTACAACAGAAATAGAAGCGGGCCACTTTGATCTAAAACCTGTCATGTTCAATATGCTAAACACTATTGGACAGTTTGGTGGGTCAATGATAGAAGATACCAGGTGTTATAGCCGTCCTCTTTACTCGACCATAACCGCGAAGCGGTGTCTAAGCCGAATCTGATAGGAACAAGTGAGTTGGAAAAGGCCTTTGTTTGAGTGGATCGTTGGGTTTAAGGATATGTTGCTCAAGCCTGAATCAGATTAAAAGTGGGGGGAGCTTAAACCAAGTTGGGTTTGAAGATGAGTTCTCATGTGTGTTTGTCGCCTCGTTAGATGCCCAAGTTTTACTGTCGACATCGATGAGGACATCGAAAGAGGAAGTGGGGAGATTGTTAAGGCTAACCCATCTTGGAATACATCGATAAGGACATCGAAAGAGGAAGTAGGGGAGACTGTTAAGGCTAACCCGTCTTGGACTACATCGATGAGGTCATCGATAAGAGGAAATGAGGGAGAATGTCACGATTGTCTCATGTTGCATCGAGATCCCATCGTGACGAACCCGTTGGAGACTGAGCAGATGCGAGCAGATGCGAGCCTTGGAGCTTATATGAGCGATCCCTAAGGAGCAACCAAGTAAGGAGGCGAGTCGGGATGCTTTTGGAAGACATTTAAGGCCCTGTTCAGAAAGTGTCCCCGGTTGGGACGAAGCCACGTCTACTCGTGGCATACTTGGTAAGTTTTATTAGCTCTTTAGGGGGAAGTGAACTGGTGTGGGTCTCCACAAGCCCCCTCGCCATAGGCTAGTAGTGGAGCTACCATGGTGTAAGTGACCTTCTCTTAGGCCCACGTGAGGCCTAGGTGTGCGGGCGTTGGGGCCAAGTGGACGGCACAACGCCTCTCTAGGGGGTGTCCCTAGGGATGGTTTGGGGCCTTAGTGCCCCATATCACGCTCGACTTGGAACCATGGGGTTGTCTTCTAGCATTCTCTAGGCCCTGCGGGATTCCGTGTCGGATTGGTTATGTTACCCGATGCTAATCGAGATGACGCTTCCGTGATTGGTCCTTGGTGAAGGACGTGTTGAAGGCTGACTTGTCTAGGATGTGTTCCTTTTCAAGTGTCGCACGGCTTAGCCACCCAAGGGTGCGATGGCTAAGACCCACCACCTAGGGGTGCGAGGGCTAGGTCCATGACACTAGGCAATATCTTAAGTTATTCATGGAAGTTTTCAATTCTTTCAAAATTTATGGAGTCCATAAAGATTTCTTGAGATAGAAGTTGTTCCCTTATTCACTGAGGGATAGGGCAAAAACCTGGCTGAATAGCATTCCAACAAGACCAATAGAATCTTGGAGTGAACTATGTCGAGATTTTATTACGTGCTTTAATCCTATAAATTTATATGATAGAATTTGTAATGAAATTACTTCTTTTCTACAGGCTGATGACGAACCTATGTACGAGGCATGGGAGCGCTACAGAGAGTTATTGCAAAAATGCCCATTACATGGATTTCCACTGTGGACACAAGTGAAAATGTTTTACAGTGCCACCAATGCGCCGACAAGGATGATTTTAGATGCCTGGACAAATGGAAAACTCATGGATAAAGCACCTGAGGAAGATATTAAGATCCTGAATAAACTCGCAAAAAAAGATTTTCAATTCCCTACATCTAGGCGAGAAGGAGTAAGACGCCAAGCCACAGTGGATGAATTAGAAACATCAAATTCAGTGGCAGCACATTGGCCTCTCTTACTAAAATGGTGCAAAACATGCAACTACAGTAAAATACCAATGAGGTTAAGGCTATTGATTCTTACTACAATTTATGTGGAGGTAACCATAATTCTTCTGAGTGTATGCAGAATCAAGAGTCTAGCATGTATGTTGAAAATTATAATAGAAACAATATGATGTCCAACATATACAACCCCTCATGGAAGAGGCATCCAAACTTTTCATGGAATAATCCAAACAATGGCTTGAATCCAACTACTCAACTCCCAGGATTCCAACAACAAATGCAACAGCTGCCGCAATAGCAAGTTCAGCAACCCATGCCGTAGCAGCAGATGTATCAACAACAGACTGTAAGTTCTCTAGAAAATTTTCTAAAAGCATTCATGATGAAAAATGAATCATACATGTCAGAGAATAGTAACTTCATCAAAAGAACAAATGCATTTATAAATAGGACTGAGACGAGGTTACAGAATCAAGAGGCAGCAATAAAGGCACTGGAAACTCAAGTTGGACAGTTTGCCCAAAGCATCAACACTAGACCACAAGGAGGATTACCTAGCAATACTGAAGTTGCTAAGGTAATAGGCCATGAACAGTGTAAAGCAATCACTACCAGAAGTGGTCTGTAGTTGAAAGAGAAGGTAGAAAACCCAGCAGACAAAATCCCACCAACAGAACCAAAAAAAGAGGACTTGGATGCTAAATCAACTGATAATGTCACAGTAGATAACACTGCCCCAGTAGAGAGCTCGGTAGCACCTGAACAACCTGCTGAGACAGAGAAAAATCCAATGGTTCCAGGTATTAAATTTCAAACTAAAGAAACCCTAAAAGAGATGAAACCATCACTACCTTTCCCACAAAGGTTAAAAAAGCAAAAATAGGACCATCAATTTAAGAAATTTCTTGATATTTTAAAGCGAGTTTACATTAACTTACCCTTTGTAGAGGCAATTGAACAAATTCCTAATTATGCTAAGTTCTTGAAAGACATTGTGTCTAAAAGAAAGAGGCTAGTGGCTGCTACAGAAAGATGCATGGCAATGCTACATAACCGCATGCCACCAAAATTGAAGGATCCTGGATGCTTTACAATAACTTGTGCAATTAGTAACCACAATGAAGGTAAGGCTCTATGTGACCTTGGAGCAAGCATCGATCTAATGCCCAAATTTATCTTTCATAAGCTTGGAATTGGAAGGGCAAAACCCATTACTGTGATGCTCTAACTTACAGATCGATCATACGTGCAACCCAAAGGAAAAATCGAGGACATAATGGTAAGAGTAGACAAATTTATTTTTCCTGTTGATTTTCTTGTCCTTGATTGTGAAGCAGATAAGAATGCATCGATCATCCTTGGGAGACCTTTCCTTGTGACTGAACAAACATTAATTGATGTAAAAAAAGGAGAATTGACAATGCGGATTAATGATCAACAAGCCAAACTCAATGTTTTCTAAATTCTGAAAAGACATGATTATTCAGAAGAATGTTAGATGCTAGACAATACAGATGTCGTTGGTACAATACCTTGTTTCAATAGCAACTGCCTCGGCAACAATCTTAACGATACACCACATATCTTCCTTGGCAGTACAATTGATGACTGCTACAGCAGTGTCTTGGACAATGTGGAAACACCAGAAAATGAGGAAGCTAACTGGACAACACATCTTCCAGGTAAATTTTTCGAACCCTTAGAGTACCCAGAAAAAAATGAAAAATCTATAAGGAACCATCAGTCACTAAATTAAAATCCTTACCTGAAAAATTGAAAAATGCTTATTTGGGATCCAACCACACAATGCCCATAATTATTTCTTCTAAGTTGCAGCCAGAACAAGAATAAAGCTTGATTGAGATGTTGCGGTAGCACAAGAAGGCAATTGGGTGGTATATTGATGATTTAAAGGGAATAAGTCCAGCAATGTGTATGCATAAAATCCTTTTAGAGGAAGACAATAAACCCACTGTTGAGGCCCAAAGAAAAATTAACCATGCCATGAAGGAGGTAGTACATAAAGAAATAATCAAGTGGCTTGATTATGGAATTATCTACCCTATTTCTGATAGCGTATGGGTAAGCCTGGTACAATGTGTACCCAAGAAAGATAGTATAACTGTCATAACCAATGAGAACAACGAGTTGATCTCAACCAGGACTGTGACCGGTTGGAGGTTTGTATGGATTATCGTAAGTTGAATAAGGCAACAAAGAATGATCACTTTCCTTTACCATTTATTGATGAAATGCTTGATAGACTTGCTGGTAAACCTTTTTATTGTTTTCTTGATGGTTATTCAGGCTATAATCAGATTGCCATAGATCCAGAAGACCAGGCAAAGACCACCTTTACTTGCCCATTTGGAACAAATGCATTTAGAAGAATATCGTTTGACCTCTATAATGCCCTGACAACTTTTCAGATATGCATGATGGCAATTTTTTCTGACATGATAGAGGACTTCCTAGAGATATTCATGGATGATTTTTCAGTCTTTGGAGACAACTTTGATCACTGCCTCGGAATTTAGAAAAAGTGCTGCAAAGATGTGAGGAATCCAATTTAGTCCTTAATTGGGAAAAATGCCACTTTATGGTGAATGAAGGCATAGTATTGGGAAACAAAATATCATCAGAAGAAATTGAAGTTGATAAAACCAAGATTAATGTAATAAAGAACTTGCCTCCACCAATTTCTATAAAAGGAGTTCGAAGCTTCTTGGGCCATGTAGGTTTTTATAGAAGGTTTATTTCTAATTTTTCTAAAATTTCTAAAACTCTTTGTAACTTGCTTAAACAAGTAAGAAAATTCGATCAATGAGGAATGTACTGAAGCATTCGAAGCCCTCAAGGAGAAGCTGATCACTACACCAATAGTAGTCCCACCAGATTGGTCTCTGTCATTTGAATTAATGTGTGATGCAAGTGATTATGCTGTCGAGGCAACACTTGGGCAAAGAAAGAACAACCTGTTCTATGTCATCTACTATGCTAGTAAAACGCTCAATGATGCCTAAATTAATTACACCAAAATAGAGAAGGAATTACTAGCAGTAGTATTTGTTTTTGATAAATTCTGATCATATCTGATCGGAATAAAAGTGACTGTCCATACTGACCATTCGGCAATTAAGTACCTATTCTCAAACAAGGATGTCAAGCCTAGACTGATTAGATGGATCCTTCTGTTGCAAGAATTTGATGTTGAAATCAAGGATAGAAAAGGTACATAAAATCAGGTAGCCGATCACCTCTCCAGACTGGAGAACGAAGATAATGACAACTCACTTAAAGACATACAAGATGCATTCCCAGATGAACAAATATTACATATTGCGGTAACTATAGAAGACAATACCGAGGCAAAGACCATGGTAGTGTATGACTATGCTGTCGAGGCATTAACTGAATACATCTAGGCAACCTAATAAAAGATCTCGCTATAGTAACAGCTACACCCTGGTATGTTGATCTTGTTAATTATTTAGCTAGTGGTGTACTACCTTATAACCTTAACTATAATAAAAAGAAGAGGTTTCAGCATAATACAAAGCATTATTTCTGGGACGACCCACTTGTGTTCAAGCAATGTGTAGATCAGGTTCTAAGAAGATGTGTTTCAGAAGATAAGCAACAAGAAGTGCTTCGTCATTATCATGATTCACCTTGTGGAGGACATTTTGGAGGAAACAGAACAATAGCTAAAGTGCTTCAATCCGGCCTTTATTGGCCCACACTCTTCAAAGTTGCCCAACTCTATTGCAAAAATTGTGGCCGATGCCAAAGAACGGGTAATATTTCTAGGAGCAATGAGACTCCTCAAAAACCTATATTGGAAGTAGAGTTATTTGATGTTTGGGGCATAGATTTCATGGGGCCATTCCTATTGTCTCAAGTTAATCTCTACATCCTAGTAGCAGTGGACTATGTATCAAAATGTGTCAAAGCAATTGTCATACCTCACAATGACTCCAAGACTGTACAAAAATTCCTCAAGAACATTTTCACCAGATTTAGAGTCTTTAGAGCAATAGTTAGCGATGAAGGTAAACACTTCGACAACAGACTCATTATCGCGGCCCTAAAGAAACTAGGTGTCACTCAAAAAATTACCACGACCTACAATCCACAGACAAATGAGCAAGCTGAAATATCGAACAGTGAATTAAAACAAATCCTTGAAAAGGTGGTAAACCCATCTAGAAAGGAATGGTTTCATCGTCTCAACGATGCCATATGGGCATATAGGACAACCTACAAAACACCATTGGGAACATCTCCATACAAGCTTGTATTTGGAAAAGCATGCCATTTGCCCATAGAAATTGAGCATAAAGCCTATTGGGCAGTAAAGAATTTGAATATGAAATGGGAGAAAGCTGACCAGAAACGACTGCTAGACCTCAATGAAATAGAAGAATTTAGAGTGGTAACCTATAAAAACGCTAAGATCTACAAGGAAAAGATGAAACAATGTCATGACAGTAAGTTACTGTCGCGACAGTTCCTACCTGAGCAGCAAGTTCTCCTTTTCAACTCTAGACTCAAACTGTTCCCAGACAAACTCAGGTGCAGATGGTTAGGCCCATTTGAAGTTGTTCAAGTTTATCCACATGGAGTAGTAATGATCAAATCACATAGGGATGGGCAAGAATTCAAAGTGAATGGCCAACGGTTGAAGCACTATTCTGGTCAACAAGAGATAAGAACTATATAGGCCATCACTTTAGGAGATGCACTTACATACATCCCTATTATTAATTAATTCTTTCATTCTATCCTTATTTGCATTTTATGATTAGTTTTAATTTAGACTTTTGTTATTAATTTTTGTTTTTTATTCTAGGATACGAATCAAGGATCAAAGGTGAAGCCGCTCATAACAGCAACAACTGATTGTCGATAGCAGTTATTCGGAGTCTCTTTAAACTATACATATTTCTACTGCCTTCATCCCTACTTGTTTCCTTTTCATATTTTGTTTCCTATTGTTTTCTCCTAATTTAAGCTTGAGGACAAGCAATAGTTCGAGATTGGGGGTGTAGAGCCACTGCCGAGGCAATCGACTGCCGCGATCATGTCAGGAAAAGGGAGTTTTTAAGTGATAATTTTTTTTATGTCCACCACTTTACTTGAAATTGTTGACCATACTCTTGCACTGCCCATCATCAGTATTGTTTTAGTTCATTCTTTTAAGGCAGTATAAATCTTTCTCCTTACCATAGTTAGGTTCTATTTTGAAGGCTTAACTCTAGGAGACTTAAAGAGAAAACTTAGAAGATTGCTATAAGATTGATCTTAAAAACACTTTTGGGACTTGTTTGGCTATAGGAATTCTTTTAATGAACTTAGGTGATAAAAACTTAGATCTTTAGAATGGTGATTAGAGGTGCCTATCACCATCTCTAGAAATTACTCTTCTTCATGCTAGAGGTGCCCGAAATTAGCTCTAGTATGCTTAAAATAATAGAAAAAGAAAAGAGGAAATAATGAAGAGAAAAACACAATCCTTGAGGTGCCTGAAATTGGCTCAAGAATTGGTTGCTTAGAAAAGAAAAATACACTAAATCCAAGTTTATTTATCTTGAACCTAGAGTTTATCTAAGAATGTCCTTAATCAAACTTGTCCACAAAAATGCACACACTCACAAAACTTTATCGTTTGTCTTCTAGGTAAACCCTTAAGTAACCGAAAAGTTAAGTCTAAAGAATGGACATAGTTATGGTGGGGAAAATAGATGGAAATATAAGGCCAAGAGGGAATAAAGTTTGACAAATTGATGGTTTGCATTGCTTGAAGACAAGCAATAGTTCGAGTTTGAGGGTGTGATAAGTGCTCAACTCACTATCACTTTCTGCACTTTTCATGGGCATTAAATCATCAATTCTACACCTACTTGGACCAATGCATATACTTAATATGACATATTTAGGGATTTTTCTGTTAAAGATAATATTTATAGTAAAAGCATACTTTACTGCATTTTTATATCTGTGTAGAAAGAAGTATTGTCGCGGCAGCAACTTAAGACCAAGACAGGACCTGATATCGAGGAAGCAGAGGAAAAGTAGCGATGTGGTGGGCAAACTGAGGAGAAAAATAAGGAAAACGTTGTTGGACAAGAAGCCCAAGGATCGGAGCTAGATAAGCACGTGGAAAGCCCAAAGACAAGGTCATGCGGGAAAGCCTTCTAGAAGGAATAAACTTGGAAATATTTGATTTATGTACATGACTTGTTCCCTACTCCAAGTTGTATTCTACTTAGGAAAGGTTTGCCCTAGGACAAGCCTATAAAAGACCAAGCCGTACAAGGAGAAGAGCGTAGATTACAATTCGACCAATTCATAAAATTAGAGAGCTTAGATTTCATCTTTTAGTTTCTCTTTTCTTCTACGTTATGTTCTAATTTTGTTTAGGCTTAGGTGAAGGTTGTAAAGTATTAGTGTGAGAAAGTCAAACTTTGTTTCTTGTTTCCAATGCAATAAAATATCGAAGTTTGTTTATTCTTTGCCATTCTTTGTTCTTGTATTCAAGCTCGAGAGAGAAGTTTGTAAGTAATCTATTTATCTAATTTCGACAGAGTTAGATTCATGAAAGGGATAAGCACGGTGTTTCAATCGGGAAACACTAACTCGGCCTATAGATAGGTTAAGAGTTTCAGCGAATAAAAGAAGTATGAGATTGGTTGGTGATTATAATTGATTCATGTCGAGAGGTATCATCAAGGACTGATCATCAACAGTGTTTTGACTTAAACATAAGCGGAGTCATTAAAGGACACTTTGCCGAAATTTAATAAAATCTTCCGAAGAGCAAGAAATTACCGCGGCGGGCGAGTATCTTCACTGCCGAGATAGTGTTGTACAATTATATTGGATAGAAACAAGTTGATCAAATCCACTATACAGCATAACTGGATCCTGGCCACCTTCTTTATCTGATTTTTCTATCTTTATTTAGTTTTCTTTATTTAGTTAAATCACAACCCAATTACTTGTTTTTATTTTATTTCTTTACAGAGCAAGAAGATTAAAGGAAGCATATTGAGTAGACCAATCTTTGTGGAGACGACACTTGATTTACTTATCATTTTATTACTTGACGACGTGTTCACTTGTACTAAATTGCGTATATTTAACACGCATCATAGCTCTCCAAAAATGTACCGTTAAAGAGATATCCCTACCACGAGTTAAATTTCATGCACCATAAACAACCCTCAGTGGACAAAAGTTTTCACCATGACCTAATTTATCATAAATAAAACGAAAAATAGTCAATCATTTGTATTCAAAGCGAACATAGAGATGTTGACCATTTGCTAATTTAATATTTTTTTATCTTTTTTCAATGGCTGAGTAATATCCAATCTAACAAGAATACACATAATTTCTTATATCCTAGAAAAACAGTCCAATAGTCATATTGAAGAAAAGATTTAACAAAGTTTCCTAACGAACGAGCAATAATAGTCGCAAAAAAACAAAGAAACATCATGTATTAAAATCCAAAATTCCATAATTGTGAGAGGAATTAATATCAGGTCGTCACCAGGGTTCAGTCTATGTAGTATAAGAAGATGAGCATTAAAATTTTATGGACTCCATCTGAGATGTGATTCGCATCAATAATGTTTTATAAACGAAAACGAAAATGACCACCACCAAGGTCTGCGATAGAAATACCTCCAATCGAATGTCAAACATTAGCCAAAGTTACACACATCGATTGAAAGTTAACCACGCTGGCCGTCAAAAAAATCCCAACAAAACAATGTTCATATGAAATCTTAGTGGATAGAATCGCTTGCTCTACATATAGAACATCATTTTTTGCATCCGAAATAAATAACCCAACAAGATCAAGATCAGTAGACGCCATATGAAATAGATCTACAAGTCTGAAGCAAGAAATAACTTTAAACTCGTCCCAAAAAGAAAAGAGAAAATTGTGTCAAAAAGCAGAACGAAAATCGTGCCAAACACAGAGGACAATAATATAATTAATGATATATATTTTTTTAAGTAGAAGACAATAATGATGCAGATAACTACAATAAAACCTCAATAAATTAATATTGTTTAAGTCAATAAACTCTAATAAAGAATAAATTTCTTCTGTCCCAACTTGGATCAATGTAAAAATATCAAATTCGATAAGATAATAATATAATATTTTTTTCTCTTTTATAAATATAAAAGTCTCATCAAAACTATAAATTAATAATTCATAAATATTATAATTACTATTTTTGTATCTTGCTAAAATATGAATTTATTGTAATTTGTTTATTTTTAAAATTCAAATATAATTCAATTTCATCTCTAACATTTTTTCTTATACCCACAAGTTCCGGTGTTGAGGTCACCAACTGTAATAAAAAATTGTGAAGAGTTATTGCCGCATTCAATGCTTCCTTTCACGTGACTAGTTCAAGTAGTGTTGAATCATCTTCAACTTCATCGTTAATTGGAATATTATGTATAATTTACATGCACTAGGCTAGTTCGATATAAATAATTTGATACATGAATATATTTAATAACATATACATGAATCTACTTATTTTTAATTAATTGAAATATTATGTACAATTTACAATTTATTTGCACACAATATCTTTATCAAAGTTATATTTTATGAATTGAATTTTTTTCAATTAATAAATTATTAATTTATTGATATATTAATATCTCTCTAAATTAATAAAATTTCAATATTCCGAAATTAATTTATAGAGGTTTTACTGTATAAAAAATAATAACAATAACGATAATAATAAAAAGAGTGAACTACATAGATAATCCCTCAACTATGTATTTTTATTGGGTATTTCAACTATGAAAAGTTATAAAATGGTCAACTTTTTTTAAAGCTACAAAATGGTCTCCTTACTATAAAAAAAATAACAAAATTTTCTAATACCATTAAAAAAATAGGGGTTGATGACGTGATAACTAACAAAAATAGCATAATTAACACAATTTATTCTCTATATTTACACATTCAATTAATTTAATAATAATTCAAAAAATCAATAAAATTAGTCCATTTATTTAAATTAAAAATAATTTCTCATTAAAAATATGATCAAATTGATATAATAACTAAAAAATGATTAGGTTTATTATATTTTTAAATTTAGACTAAATTGATTGATTGAATATGTAAAAATAATAAAACGAATTGTAATATATTTTTTATAACTACTACAACATTTTAAAGTCATAGACCATTTTATAATTTGTTATAACCGATTAAATCAATAAAAACGTTTTATATTTGGGACACTATTTATTTAATTTAGCCTAATGATAGTAATCATTTATTTGAACATTCTACGGGTGTAAAGATGGACAGAAGGGTTGATTACGGGTATATTTTGTATTTTGTTTGAATTAATAAACAGAAATTTATTTTTATGTTTTAAGCTTATTTGATTACCACGGAGTTCATTTTGTATTTTTATGTTTTAAGCTTATCTATGTGTCTCATCATTATTCATTTATTATATGTGTCTCATCATTTAAAAACTTTAGACTTTGATTTATTACAAATTATTGAAAATCACTAGGTACATCATTGTATTTTTTTCCGGTAAACAGAAATTAGTTTTGCTATAATATGATTATACTAGTAATAGAAATATGACAAATTAGAATAATTGTTGAAAAAATATTATTGAACTATGAAATAGATGATCAAGTCAGGCAAATTTCAAGCAGAAACTTCAAATATTAAAATGAAAATGGGCAACCGACACAGGTCTATTCAGACTCAGCTACAAATATTATGATTTAATCATTTTTATCTCTACATTTCAACATAAAATTCTAAACTCGAATATGTGAAAAATCAAAAATTAAAATATAATACGGGATCAGATTCATACATTTTAGTAAGACCAGAAGAAGCATTCACTTCAGTGCCTTCACTGCCAAAACCACTAGCTTCCACAGCATTTGGCCAGCAATTGCGGGACTCGAACGCAGCCTGCAGAAAATTTGCTCGTTTCCAGATATTACTCTGCAGCTCCTGGAGTGCATTCCTCAACTCTTGAAGCTCATTCAATCCGAGTTCGTTGACCGCAGCTTGCCACCACCATTGCTTTCGACCGGCTTCCCTTACTTCATCAAGTGCTTGACCCTTCTTTTTCTCAACTTCCAAAAGGTCAACAAGTTGAGCAAGATGTGCATTAAGCACACGAATGTTGGCATCTCGATGAGCTTCACCAACGTTATAATGCATGTTTAAGTTATGAATTGAATGATTTTGAGTGAGAAACCGATCCATGGTAGACTCGACATGAGGGTGGCCAAAAGAGAAGACCTTGCCTGCAGGGGAAAAGACTATGATGGCAACATCAACTCCGCAAAGCGTGCAAAGTTCACTGGCCTTCTTAAAAAGACCGGAACCACGTTTCGAGAAGGTTACTTGAAGATTATTCTTCTTTGCAATCTTCTTCATCTCGATCTTGCGTCGACCCTGGACTGAATTGTTCTTCACCATTGTTGCAAAAGCTAGAATAGAAGATGCAAAATGCAACTTAAAACATCAGGTAGAATGTTGGGAATGTTTATAGAGGTTTTGCATTTGTTTCTTTTATTGAATGCCAAGATTTGCAATTTATGAAGAATCAGATTTTAGCTACTCTTCAAGTGGAATGACAATGAAGAGTAATTATGTATTGATTGGCAACAGTATCTATGCTGAAGAAGACAGTTTTTATTTTCTTTTTACAAAGGAATTTAAAGCCATTTTGATGAGCATTTACTACCAAATTGTTCCCCAACAATTATATCACAATCAGGCTTTTACTTGATTCTCTGAAACCCCTGTTTTAACTGAGGAAAGGGTGGATATGTACAGATTTATTACCATCCAAATTAACTATTTATTGTTAGATTTTATATGTTCATCCAAATCTTGAACATTATGGGAGACATGTTGTCAAATTGTTTTCAACAGTTTTAGAGTTTTTTATTATCATAATTAGTATCTGTAGCCTTTATTCTTTAATAAAATCTTTAAGGAGCTCTTTAATCTAATTGATAGGTTACTCTAGAAATAATTAGGATATTTAGGGTTAGGATTTTTAACCTTCAATAATATCATTAAAGAACCTTTTATTGTACTAGATCGGCTAATCGAGACTATAAAGTCGAGAAAACATCTTTCTATCGGTTTTGATACTGAGCTGTCTATGTCCCAAGTGCGACGCTTTCTTGAGAGCATCATGTAATCCCCATAATTCTGAAAACAAAATAGGGCAACAACCAAGGCTTATTGAAAAGACAAGGAAACACTTTCCTTGTACACTCATTTAACAATGAATTGAGTGCCAAATCGTCCTCATCAAGTAGACTTTTATTACATCAACACCAAAGGAGCCAGCAGATGATAGCAAAGCTCGCAGCAAAATTGGTTTCAGCCACTGCAAAATCTTCTGGCCGAGACAGATTGCAGAAGAACCCCTACTGAGAACATAAACTATCAAATTCGAGAAGTTTGCTCCTCTTAAAAACTTGCACCCAAGCAATACAAGCATGTAAATAGTCCCCAAGAACATTCAATACATACTCCTCTCCATCATTACAAATTGAACAAGAATCTGATATGCACAGATGACTTCTCATGCTCTCTTGATTCATGAGGATTTGCTATGAACTGTGAACCACTTAAAGGTTCGAACACGTTGGGGAGCCGCTGTTTACCATATCTCCTTTCATAAATTTGATTGAGGTTCGACGAAGAACGTAGGGAATTTTAGGTAGATTTAGTAGTAAAAATGTGTTTACTCTCCCATCTCCAACAAGGAATGTCCATCCCAAAACTACCATTTGGTGCAGGGGTGGCAGCAAGCTTGTTTTAACACACTCGTAGGTACTACCATGCAGAGCTGGGTCCATGTTATTATGGAAATGGATGAGAAAGAGGAAGTGGGGTTTAAATTTCCCTCTGCAGAAAATTCTTGAATGATATACCAAGTATCATGTACTTCCTTTCCCTTTCCATCTTCATTACCTCCTTCAAATTTAAGGTTAAAGGAAAAGAGTTTGAGTTTTGGAGTAAGAATCTTATTTTAGTGAAGAAGAAAAAGTTAACAAGCTTGAGAAGATCTTTAAATTAAGATAACAACGAATTGAAATAGTGGGAGAAAAAGTTGACAAGCTTACGAATAACCTTAAATTGATCGTAACAATGGGTTGTAATGGTGGGAGAAAAATTTTGTTGGGGATTGTTGGTAAGACGATTTTTGGGTTTTAAATTTAAGGTTTCGGGTTTGTTTTATAATACTCATTTGTCATCGAGAGTTATTAAGAGGGAGAAGATTTGAGTTGAAAGCTTAAGATGTTTTTGATAGAGTTTAATCAAAATTAGTATATTACTAACTCTTATATATTTAAGAATTCATGATAAAATTGTACGATTTTAAAGTTTATGGGTGTAGCGATCTAAAAAAATGCTATATAACATATCACTGTAAAATTCCATTTTTATGATTGGAAAACATTTTGGTGTACGATTTCAAAACTAATGTCTTCCACGTGTGATTTTTCTGTTAAAAAATAATTTTGTAAAATTAGGAGTCGCCATCGTCCGTTTTGGTAGACTAAACACCATAAAACTAGAGATTTTCAAATTTGGGATTCGGGAGTCGGTTACGGAAGGGGAAGGATTAGCACCCCACACCGTCCAAAATTGATACTTTATTTAATTACCGCTTTATTAATATTAAATTTTCCGGGCTAATTTAACGATCGAATTGATTTTTAATTAAGTGTGTGTATTAATTTTAAAGCACCTAAACCCGAAGGTAAGCGTCCGAACCACCACTACTACAATAGAGTTGATCTCGCTTACGACCGAATTTAGAGGCCCGTATTAAACAAATAATAAAGTAGATACGCAAACTTAAACATAACAAATAAATTAACTACACCACATAAAAATAAATACATAGATAAATACCTAAAAGCATAAATACTAATCTAATAAATAAAATACTAATCTAAAACATAAATAAAATCTAAATACCAAATAAAATATTAAATAACTACATTCATTAAAATATTCAAAATACAAAAAAATAGAAATTATACCTAAACATTCGAACGGCTAACCCCGATAAACTCTATACCAAGATCTATCACGACCCCTCAAAAATTTTAACTAGATCGAATCTTAAAAATAGGACCCACTCGAACCGGGTAGGACCAAAGTTTTTCCCCGGTTCTCAGCTAGCCGAGAGCACTACTCTCTTATGCGGCCAAGCCTTCACTGCTCATTGTTGGTGTTAAAATGGGGCAACCCCTCCCCTTTATGTAGGCATATGGGTGAGAGAGGGGGTGACGTGGACACCCCTTGTCCACACAATTTTCATTTCTTTATTTTTTTTTGCTTCTTTCTTATTTTTTATACTTATTATATATTATAATAATTAATACAAAAATACTAAAAAAGGGTAAAAATGAGTGATTATAGTTGTCCCTCTTTGCTTGTTCTTGTGAAACGGAAACAAAGCAAAGATAAAAAAGCATTAATTTTTAATCGACTTCTTTGTTAGTGATCTTAGATTGATTTGTTTTTCTGAAACTCTTCACCTTTCTTGATCGAGTCTTCATGCTCGTAAGTCCCTTCTGTATCAAACTTGCTTGCCTTCCGGTTTTGAAGCTGTAGGTCACTCATATATATGACCATTCGCCTTGAGCAGATCTTGTAAAACAAAAGCTCTTATTATATAGAACTTTTATCTCTAGATCCCAAGTTGACGTTTCTTCTGTATAAAACCTTCACTCTGAAGCCTCGAGTTACGTGCCCCTCCTATATGAAGCTTTTCACTCAAACTATGAAGAAGATAGGGGTCCCTCTTGTATGAGACTCCTTGTCTTCTACGTTGTTGGTTTCTCCTATATAAAACCTTCTCCGTTGCAACGGATCTTACAAAGTAAGGTTTTTCCTATATAGAACTCTTACTTCTAGATCTGGAGTTAGGGTTTCTCCTATATGAAACCTTTCACTGTGAAGTCTCGAGATACGTGCCCCTCTTGTATGAAGCTTCAATCTCAGAGACAAAAACGAAAATGAGGGTTCCTCCTATATAGAACTCCTCACTTCGGTACTGCCGATTTCTTCTATATGAAACTGTCGCGTCGTGGATGAACTTTTCCACTGGTAGCTCTTTTTGTATAGAGCTTCGAATTTTAGTGTTCAGTATGTGCAAGTTCTTTTTGTATAGAACTGTTGAACAGTCTCTTTATGTGGGACATCAAACATGTTAGTACCTTCTGTTTGGAATCTTCATCTCCGAGTCTTTTGGGTGCCAAATGGTTGCCAATGTTTTCTCTGAATCGGGACTCATGTCTATGGGGACTACCAAAAAATCTATTTCTTTGGGACTCACGCCAGGAAGACTATCAATCTTCTTTCTAAAAAAACATAGGTGTCTTGATTACCACAGTGTCTCGATCTCTGTGATCGTCTAGACTTAGTTTCTCTTTGTTTTTGGTGACACACTCACTGTCTACCAAAATTTATCTTTGAGATTTTTTTTCTTTTCTCTTCTTCTTCTTTTTTTTTCTTCTTCTTCATCTCGATCTTGCGTCGACCCTGGACTGAATTGTTCTTCACCATTGTTGCAAAAGCTAGAATAGAAGATGCAAAATGCAACTTAAAACATCAGGTAGAATGTTGGGAATATTTATAGAGGTTTTGCATTTGTTTCTTTTATTGAATGCCAAGATTTGCAATTTATGAAGAATCAAATTTTAGCTACTCTTCAAGTGGAATGACAATGAAGAGTAATTATGTACTGATTGGCAAGAGTATCTATGCTGAAGAACGTTTTTTTTTTTTCTTTTTACAAAGGAATTTAAAGCCATTTTGATGAGCATTTACTACCAAATTGTTCCCCAACAATTATATCACAATCAGGCTTTTACTTGATTCTTTGAAACCCCTGTTTTAACTGAGGAAAGGGTGGATATTTACAGATTTATTACCATCCAGATTAACTATTTATTTGTTAGATTTTATATGTTCATCCAAATCTTGAACATTATGGGAGACATGTTGTCAAATTGTTTTCAACAGTTTTAGAGTTTTTTATTATCATAATTAGTATCTGTAGCCTTTATTCTTTAATAAAATCTTTAAGGAACTCTTTAATCTAATTGATAGGTTACTCTAGAAATAATTAGGATATTTAGGATTATGATTTTTAGCCTTCAATAATATCATTAAAGAACCTTTTAATGTACTAGATCGGCTAATCTAGATTATAAAGTCAAGAGTAAACATCTTCCTATCGGTTTTGATACTGAGCTGTTTATATCCCTGTCATGATTAGGGAAGGAGAATTGAGGATTACGAAAGAGGAAAAGGGGAGAAACTTATGGATTTCAAAGGATACTTTGCGAATTGAATAGAAAAATGAAATTCAAGGCATTTTAGGTGAAACAACAGCGCAGAAAGAATTCAGTAACAAAATCGAAAACGAGACCGTTTTGAAAGAGGAGGGATACAACGCCATATTTGGTATTATGAAGGTTGCCTTTGCTGAAGCTTAAAGGATGAAGTTTTAATGAATATTAATGATTGTTCAGGATAGTTGTTAATCAGTTAAGGGAAATGTTTGCTATTCCGGCTGTTGAAAAATAATAGGTTGTGCTAAATTGTTATAGCTTGCATTGTACTAGAGAAAGGGTGTTAAAAATTTTACACAATTAATTGATTCTCTGTTTTTATCTAATTTCTCATTCTATATGTTCTAAAATTCTATATTTTTCTCTTACAATCATAACAATTGGTAATGAGAACTATTTTCGATCTAAACATCAAACTGGGTAGAACTAGAAAGAATCAAAATATGAGAGACAATGTGGAATTGGTGGCACTGCAACAACAGTTGAACAAGATACTAATACAGTTGAAAAAGGAGAAAATAAAGAAGTAATTCCCAAATAGTGGGAGAATCAGCAAGCTATCCTATAAAAGAGAATGGGACTTCTAAAATCACAAGCAATTTAGAAAAAGATGTATTTGGAGAGCATTCTTCGAACTGTATCCCGAAGCGTAGAAGAACCTGATTCAAGGAGCAAAAGTGGATATCAAGCAGTGGAGGAGCATGCAATGGGCAATATATTTCTCAGAAAGAGTGAAGGTAAAAAGCATGTTTATGTCACAATAGTGAAGGATATTAGTAGGTACACTCCTAAACATATTGAACCTAGGTTAATAGCCTCAAGACCTAATGTAAATGTTGTTGGGAGTTCTAATCCACATAAACTAAACCTTAGAGAATAAACTAAGTGGGGTTCACCTAAAGACCCTTATATGCTAGAAAAGATGAATTAAAATGTTTGTTAACTCTAGTCATACTGGATCTGGATTTAAACTTAGACTTGAACTTCAATTTTTTAGGGTGATAATCCTAGAGAATGAATTAGAAAATATCAAAAATATTTTACTCTTATGAAAGTTACAGAAAAATAGAAGGTTGAAGTAGTTACTACGTATTTAGGGGAAAGAGCATAGACTTGGTTTAAACTTGACATGAGTTTGCTGCAGATATATATCACAGATTTGTGATAAAAGGTATTATAATGTTATTGAAAAATTCAACAAGTTAATTCAGAAAGATTCAGTAGAAGATTATCAGGACATATTTGAAGAGATGCAACCTGATATGTTATTGCATAATGTTTCATTAGAGGAAAGTTATTTGTGTCCAACTTTATAAGTAGACTGAAGGAGGAACTCAGGCACAAAGTAAAGGCTCATTAAACACAATCATTAACTGAAGCTTACAGACAGGCTAAGTTACAGGAATTGTCACTGGAGGTTGAGAACAAAAGGCACAAGTTGTATCAAAGAAAGGGTGTTAAAAATTTTACTCAATTAATTGACTTTTTCTTTTCTAAAATTTTTTTTGTTCTTATCTAATTTCTCATTCTATATGTCCTAAAATTCTATCTTTTTCTGTTACAATCATAATAATCGGTAATCAGAACTGTTTTCGATCCAAACATCAAACTACATAGAACTAGAAAGAATCAAAATATGGAAGACAATATGGATTTGGTGGCAATGCAACAATAGTTGAACAAGATACAAGTACAGTTGAAAAAGAAAAAAAATGAAGAAGTAATTCCCAAATGGTGGGAGAATCAACAAGCTATCCTACTGAGAACTTAAACTACCAAATTCGAGAAGTTTGCTCCTCTTAATGACTTGCGCCAAAGCAATACGAGCATGGAAATAGTCCCTAAGAACATGTATGTAACACCCAATTTTTTTCAATTCAAAATTTAAATTTTTAAAATTTTTAATTTCTAAAACCCTAAAAAAATAAAAATTTCGGTTGAAAACCCTAAATTTTGTTTATGGACTAAATTTTTTAATTTAAAATTCTGAGTTTTAATTTGAAAATATTAGTTAATAGTTTGGTTAAATAATAAAGTTTTATTCTTGGATCGTAAACCATAGAAAAGAACAATGGCTATCTTTTGGAATTATTTCATTTCTTTTAGGTTTTAATACCCATTTCGGTAGAAAGGAGTGAAAATTGAAAACAGTTTGCATAACCGTTCTTCCTCTTTGTTTTTCACGTATCTCTCTCGCAAAATCTCTTCCTTGGTCCCAATTGAATCTCTGGTCACCGTTTATCTCTTCGTCATCAGCATTTGGTTTTATGTGTAATCTTATTTTTAAATCAAACATCTAATTTTTAAAAAAATGTTACTCGTAAGAGTTTAAATTTATGATTTTACAAATTATATCATGACAATGATATCGAAAATATTTTCGGATTTAATATCAAAAACGTAAGAGAAAACTCCACTCTGACGAGATAAACCTCCACTCTAGCGAGGATAATCCTCCGCTCAGTATGATTTCAGATATCAGGCCCTCAGATTTTCATTCATGCATCAGTCATTATAGTATCTTGCTTTGTATTTTATTTGAATTCATAAACTTTTCAAAATTTTAAAATATGATTTGTCTTTGATTGTTTGCACTCTAAAGACACAGAAAGCTCTTTAGCTTACACCCTTTTAGTTTGTTCTAGTATTTGGAGCATCTCGCTTATTACTCAGAGAATTAATTTCAGTATGGACTTCTTTTAATTACTTCACTTTAATGATTTTACTCTATATAGAATATTGTGTAATTCGAACATTGAACACTTTTAATTCATGACTATTGAATGCATGTTTTTACAAAATAATTTCTGAATTCTTTTATTTGATTATTTAATATAGTATTTTAATGATAATTTATATTATTGAGAGATTTAATATAATTTTTACCTAATTATCAATATAACATTAATTTTGAATTACTTAATCTAACTTGTAAGTTGAATTTGGGGTTACAATGTAATTACATCCTCCTCTTCATCATTACAAATTGAACAAGAATCTGACATGCACAAATGCCTTCTCATGCTCTCTTGATTCATGAGGATTTTGCTATCCTTTTGTAAAATCAAAAATATAGTTAGTGTCGTGTGGATAGCGATTAGGTCGTTAGAAAAAAGGTTTTAAAATGAAGTTTGGAAAATTTAGCGGATTGGGAAAATTGAAAAAAAAAAAGATTTTATTTAAAAATAAAAGCGTTGAAAATTAGGTTTTGAAAATGAAATTTTAGAATTATTTTTAAAAGGATTGAAGTTGTTACCAACCACCTTAATAGGTCAAATATCATTAAAATCAGAGATTCTTTTTAATAATGAGTTCAGGAATCGGTTATGGATGGAGTATAAATGACATCCCACACCATTTAAGAATTGGTATCTAGTCGAATATATTTTACCCAAAATAAAAATTTTATAAATTCAAATTTATTTAATTTACCATCCGTTTAAGAATACGAATAAATTTAAAAAATCTTATTATTCAATAATAATAAATCGAAAAACCACCGCCACTAAGACTATGTTTAGTATTGAATAAATGAACACCATATTTGTATTAATTAATCAATTAATTAGTATGTCAAATTTCTAAATAAATAAATAAATACAAGGATCAAATTTCTAAAAATTAAATTTTTAAATAAATACGATAAATAAAAATGCGAAAAATAAAAGCTTATAAAGGAAGTAAATGCCTATAATATATTATACAACTTATTATATACATAAGATATTACATACAACAATGTAAATAATATAATATAAGTTCAATAGGATAAACAAACATGTGATATAATATATATATATATATATATATATATATATATAATGCGCAAATGGTATATAAAAAAGATTATACGATATAATAGCAATGAATGGTATATAATGTACCATAATTAATATAGGATTTAACAACAGTATACGTTCATACGTAAAATTTAAAAGTAAATATTACATGCGGAATAAAACAAGGATCAAAATAAGAAAACAAGAAGTATTGAGGGTGATTTGAAACGAAACTGAAACAAAAAAGGTTGAATTGTATTAATAAACAAATAAAGGACTGATATATAGATTAAACCACGCCTAAATTGAAATGTTGGAAAAGAATGAGGGTGATAAGTGCTCAATTCACTATCACTTTTTATACCTTTCATGGACAATAATCATTCAATCTACACGTACTTGGACTAATGCATGTGATTAATGTGAGATATTCAGATATTCTGCTTTTGTAACATATAAAGATGATATTCATAGAAAAGGCAAGTTTTACTACACTTTTGTGCATTTGTAGAAATATCTATTGCCGCGGCAACAATTGAGGCCGAGGCAGAACCTAAGGCCGCTACAGCACCTGAAGGACAAGTATCGATATTATAGGCGAGCTAAAGAGAAAAATGAGGTGAACGTTTCTGGACAAGCAACACAAGGATCGGAGCTGGAAAGCGAATAGAAAGCCCCATTCAAAGGCCACGCGGGAAAAACCACCTAGTGGGAATAAACTTGGAAATATTTTATTTATGTACTTGACTTGTGTCTCACTCCAAGTTGTATTCCTACTTAGGAAATGTTTACCCTAGGCTAAGCCTATATAAACCATAGCTGTACAAGGAGAAAAGATATCATAGACAACATAGATTAGAGTGTCGGATTAATCTTAGTTTTTAGAGTTTTCTTTACTTTTCATTATGTTCTAATTTTCTTTAGGCTTACGTGAAAGTTGTAGAGTATTAGTGATAAGAGATTGAATTTTGTTTCTTGTTTCAATACAATAAAATATCAAGGTTTGTTTATTCTTTGCCATTCATTGTTCTTGCATCAAGCTTGGGAGAGAAGTTTGTGAGTAATCTATTTATCTAATATCGGGAGAGTTAGATTCACAAAAGGAATAAGTACGATATTTCAATCGGAAATACTAACTCGGCCTAGGGATAGGTCAGAGTTTTAGCGGCTAAAAGAAGTGTGAGATTGGTTGATGATTATAATTGATTCACGTCGGGAGGTATCATCAAAGACTGATCATCAACATTACTTCGACTTAGAGATAAGTAGAGTCATTAAAGGATACTTTGCCGAACTTTGGTAAAGTTCACCCAAGAGCAAGGGATTGCCGCGGCGGACGAGCATCATCATTGTCGAGGCAGTAAAACTGTAATGCTGCCGAGGCAGTGTTGTATGATTGCATTGGGCAAAAATAAGTCAATTGAATCCACTATACAATACAACTGGATCCTGGTCACTTCTTTCATCTGTTTATCCTCTCATTATTTAGTTTTTTTTATTCAAGTTATTTAGTTCACTCAGACCCAAAGACCTGTGTTTTTATTTTTTTTTCCTTTTACAGAACAAGAAGACAAAAGAAGACATATTAAGTAGATCAATCCCCGTGGAGACGATACACGATAATACTTATAACTTTATTACTTACGATGTATACACTTGTACTATTTGCGCACTTTTGACACGCAACAAGTTTTTGGCACCGTTGCTGGGGATTGAGAACTAAATTTTGTTTTCTTTACTTTGTTTTTTCTTGGCCTATGACCAGGAAAACCCAACCAACCCTTTGTACGAGTTAGATTTAGAGATTGAACGCACGCGTCAAAGATTGAGGAAACAAATCCATGCAGCTATAGTAGATAATCAAGGAGAACAAAACTTACCTGCATGTAATGGAGGCCTTCCGCCGCCACCACTGCCGCGACAGCTCACTGTCAAAGATTTCTTGAAAGAGGATTTAAATAGGTTAAATCCTAGAGTTGTTACACTAAAAATAGAAGCAACCCACTTTGAACTAAAACATGCCATGTTCAATATGCTCAATACTATTGGACAGTTTGGTGGGTCTATGACAGAAGATGCTAGACAACATCTTAAGTCATTCATAGAGATCTATAATTCTTTCAAAATCTAAGGAGTCCATAAAGATGTTTTAAAATTGAAATTATTCCCCTATTCATTGAGGGATAGGGCAAAAACCTGGTTAAATAGCATTCCAGTAGGATCAATAGGATCTTGGAGTGAACTTTTCCGTGATTTCATTACACGTTTTGATCCCACTAATTTATATGATCGTATTTGTAATGAAATTACTTCTTTTTGACAAGTAGATGATAAACCAATATATGAGGCATGAGAGCGCTATAGGGAGCTACTGCACAAGTGTCCTTTGCATGGATTTCCATTATGAATCCAAGTGACCATGTTTTACAATGCTATCAATGCCCCAACAAGGATGATGTTAGATGCCTCTGCCAATGGAACACTCCTTGATAAAGCACCTGAGGAAGCTATAGAGATTCTAAACACTCGCAAAGAACGATTTTTAATTCACTACATCTAGGCGAGGAGGAGTAAGACGCCAAGCCATAATGAATGAATTAGAAACATCCAATTCAGTGGCAGCACAATTAGCCTCTCTTACTGAGATGGTGCAAAACATTCAAATGCAACAAAATACCCATGAGGTTAAGGACATAGATTCTTTCTGCAATTTATGTGGAGGTAACCATAGTTCTTCTGAATGTATGCAGAATCAAGAATCTAGCCTTTATGTTGGAAACTACAACCGAAACAATATGATGTCCAACACATACAACCCATCATGGAAAAGTCATCCTAATTTCTCATGGAGTAATCCAAACAATGCTTTGAATCCAACTACTCAACCCCCAGGTTTCCAACATCCGATTCAAATGCAATATCTGCCACAATAGCCGATCCAGCAACCAATGCCGCAGCAGCAGATGCATCAACAGCAGCCTATAAATTTACTAGAAAATTCTCTTAAGGCCTTTATGATAAAAATAGAATCATACATAGCAGAGAATAGTAACTTCATTAAAAAAACCCGATGCATTCATAAACAGAACTGAGATAAGGTTGCAGTACCAAGAGGCAACTATCAAAGCACTAAAAAATCAGGTTGGACAGTTTGCTCAGAATATAAATACTAGACCACAAGGAGGATTACCTAGCAATACTAAAGTTGCAAAAGTAATGGGCCATGAACAATGCAAAGCAATTACTACTAGGAGTGGTCTACAACTTAAGGAGATGTTAGGAAAATCAGCAGACAAAGTCCCACTGGTAGAACAAGAAGAACTGGACAAAGAGGGCTTATTAGATGCTTGACCAAAAAATCATGTCACAGAAATCCCAGCAAAAAGCATTGCCTCGGTAGAGAACTCGTCATTACCACGCCCAACCGCCGAGACAACAAAATACCCACTGGTACCAGGTATAAAATTCCAAACTAATGAGACACTAGAAGAAATACGACCACCAACACCTTTCCCACAAAGGTTAAAAAAAGAAGAAACATGACCACCAATTTTAAAAATTCTTAGATATCTTGAAGCAAGTCCACATCAACTTGTCATTTGTAGAAACAATTGAACAAATGCCAAATTATGCCAAATTCTTAAATGACATTGTGTCTAAGAGAAAAAGGCTTAGTGAGTTTGAAACATTGGCTGCAACTTAAGGATGCATGGCAATGCTTGATAATCGCATGCCTCCTAAATTGAAGGATCCTGGATGCTTTATCATACCTTGTGCAATAGGAAACCACTGTGAAGGAAAGACATTATGCGACCTTGGAGCTAGCATAAATTTGATGCCTAAATCCGTCTTCCAAAAGCTTGGAATAGGAAGAGTAAAACCTACAACCGTAATGCTCCAATTAGCGGATAGATCGTATGTGCAACTTGAAGGAAAAATCGAGGACTTACTGATAACGGTGGATAAATTTATTTTTCCAGCTGACTTCCTTATTCTTGATTGTGAAGCAAATGACAATGCACCGATCATCTTGGTGAGACCTTTCCTTGCCAGTAGACGCACGCTCATAGATGCAGAAAAAGGAGAGCTGATAATGAGGGTTAACGACCAGCAAGTCAAACTCAATGCTTTCCATAATTTAAAAAGACATGATGATCCAGAAGAGTGCAAAGTTATCCATAACACAGATGCAGGCAACAAAATATCCTGTCTCAGCAACCACTGCCTCGACAGTATGCTCAACAGAAAAATTGATACTTGTTACAGCGAAATACTGGACAATACTGAAACATCAGAGGTGGAGGAAGCCAATAGGACAACACATTGTCCAGGAACATTCAGGTCTAAATGGTCAGAACCACATGATGCAATAAAGATCAAATCAAGAAGGGATGGACAGGAAGTCAAAGTGAATGGCCAACATTTGAAGCATTATTTTGGCTAACAAGAGACATTAACCTTAAGAGATGCACTTGCATGCACTCCTTCAGTGACATAATCTCTTTCCCTTATTTTTATTTTATTTTAGGACTAGTTTAGTTTAGAGTTAATTTTTATTATTATATTTTATTTAATTATTTTTCTTATTGATGTTTAATTTTTTAGGATAATAAGCAAGAATGAAGGTGAAGAAGTTCATAGTAGGAGATTTGCTACTGTGGCAGAAAATAGTTTCAGGGCCGCAGTAGTCCCAACAGGCAGAACAATATAACGGCTAGTCTGCCGAAATTCCCGCCGCGATAGTAAAGGTTAATGGCAGTAAATGTTAACGGCTAGTTGATTCAAATGGCTACAAGGCCGAGGCTTTTATAAGCATCCTCTTCCTCTTGAACTATTGATTCTTTCATTCTTGAATCTTTAGAATTCTTTTCTACTATCTCTCTTGCAATACTCTCTACTTATCTCCAAGCTTCTTTATTACTTTCAGAAAATCTCCAAGATAATCTCCAAGATCTTCAACTCTCCACTACTTATACATGGTTGCATACAACAGATTTGCCCTGCCGCTGTTGAAGAACGCTTCAACAGATCTTTCATTGCTCGGTAGTTATGGGAAGAGCAAGGATTCCAACACTCTGATGAAGAAAATTATGGAATTGAGCATTACTTGTTCGATAGAATCAAGTACCAAGAATGGAAAATCTTTTGCCTACAACCTACCCAAGCCAATGCAACAATAGTGCGGGAATTCTACGCTCATGGGCCGAGTAAGGACTCTTTGTACGTCCACTGCCGAGGTAGGCTGGTCCGACTTGATGCCGAGACAATAAATCTATTCTACGGCCTAACCCCTAATTGTGATGACCATTCTACATTCATGGAGGACATCACCAATGAAGACTTCAAACTGATCAAATACGACCTTTGCTACGAAAATACTAATTGGATAACCGGTGCCCATAGAGGATCAACGGTAAGATAGAATCTTAGGCCTGAGGCCAAGCTGTAGAATACTTTCGTCAAAAGACGCCTTACCCCAACTTCCCACAATAGCACGGTCGATCGAAGAAGATTGGTTCTCATTCAGTCAATCATTAACAAACAAAGCAGCAACGTTGGAGAAATAATATTAAGGAAAATATACGAGTATGGTAAGAAGGATAAAGGACCATTATATTTTCCTTGTTTAATTACGGGTATTTATAATATTGCAGGGGTACCAATGGCAGAAACAGATTAATTTACCGCCCAAAGGCGTATGTGGAATAGAGAATTCTACCATAAAATCATGCAAATCACCTAAGCAGAACCAGTCCAGGCAACTTCACAGCAATACACTACTAACACAACTACCGGGACCCAGTTCACGGCAAACATACCTGACGCTGCCCATAGAAATGCCGCAGTGGACCTCTACCAGGAGATACTTCAGAGGATGATAGCTATGGATCTTCGACAGCAACGGTAAATGGAGTACCAGAGGGACTTCAACCACACACTTGCCCAGATGATGCTCCATAATTTTCCCCACCAAGGGGTGCAATTTCCAGAATTCCCTACCAATATGTTTGTCATAGTTGCACCCTACACTAAGACGCATCCAGCCCTAGGAGGACCACGACCATTCTTCCCTACTGTACCATAGCAACCATTTTATGTTGCTGGCCTATCACAACCAGCAGAAACTGTCGTGGCATCATCTGCCAACCGATGACCATCAAAGAGGAGAGTAGTCTTCAGCACTCCTCCAGGATCCCTCATCATCATGGGTAGTCTCTCAGCAGAGATAGATGCCTATGTACATCAAAATTCAACCGCTGTCAAGCCACGTACTCACCATGCCTGGGTAGATGCAATGAATGAAAGTGAGACAGATATTATGGTCACCTAAGAAATTGCCAAAGAAGAAGGAGAAGAAGTGGACGCTCCAATGCAACGAACACCACCTACAAGAGCTCAACCGCCCCGACAAGCAAAAACTCAGCCATTACTATCACCAAAGATGAAACAATCAACAGCAAGACCACGAAAGCTGATTTTCGAAAGTAGTTCTTTGGAGTCTCTATAATTTTTACATATTTATGCTGCTTTTATAAATCTTTACTTTTTCATTTTCTTATTTTGTTTCCTACTACGTGTCATTGATATAAGCATTGAGGATAATGCTTGGTTCGAGTTTGAGGGTGTAGAACCTCTGCCGAAGCCTTCCCATGAAAGGAAGTATTTAAGTGTTTCTTCAAAAAAATTTATGTCCACCACCTTACTTGAAATATTGTCCATACTTTTGCACTGCATCTATATCGGTATTGCCTTAGTTTATTCTTTTAAGGCTATATAAATCTTTCTCCTTAACATGATTAGGTCCTATTTAGAAGGCATAACTTTAGAATACTTAAGGAAAAAAACTTAGAAGCTTGCTATAAGATTAATCTTAAAAACACTTTTTGGACTTGTTGGATTATAGGAATTCTTTCAAAGAACTTAGGTGATAAAGACTTAGATTTTTGGAAATGTGACTAGAGGTGCTTATCACCGGATCTAGGAATCACTCTTCTTCGTGCTAGACGTGCCCGAAATTGGCTCTAGTATGCTAAAAAAAGAAAGAAGAAAATATTGATGAGAAAACACAATCCTTGGGGTGCCCGAAATTGGCTCAAGAAATTATTGTTTTAAGAAGAGTACACTAAATCTAAGTCTACTTGTCTTAAACTTAGAGTTTGTCTAAGACAGCCTTTAATCAAACTTCTCCACAAAACGCACACACTTACAAAATCTTATAGCTTGTTTCCGAGTAAATTCTTGGGTAACCAAAAGGTTAAGGCTTAAGAATAGGCATAGTTATGGTGGGGAGAATAGATGAAAAAATAAGACTAAAAGAGAGTAAGGTTTGGCAAATTGATGGTTTGTATTGCTTGAGGACAAGCAATAGTTTAAGTTTGGGGGTGTGATAAGTGCTCAATTCACTATCACTTTTTACACCTTTCATGGACAATAATCATTCAATGTACACCTACTTGGACTAATGCATGTGCTTAATTTGAGATATTTAGATATTATGCTTTTGTAACATATAAAGATGATATTCATAGAAAAGACAAGCTTTACTACACTTTTGTGCATTTACAGGAATATCTCTTGTCGTAACAGCAATTGAGGCTGACAAAAAACCTGAGGCTGCGACAGTACCTGAAGGACAAGTATCGATATTATAGGCGAGCTAAAGAGAAAAATGAGATGAACTTTTCTAGACAAGTAGTACAAAGATCGGAGATGAGAAGCGAATAGAAAGCCCAATTCAAAGGCCACGCGGGAAAAGCCTCCTAGTGAGAATAAACTTGGAAATATTTTATTTACGTACTTGACTTGTGTCCCACTCCAAGTTGTATTACTACTTAGGAAAGGTTTTCTCTAGGCCAAGCCTATATAAACTATAGTCGTCTAAGGAGAAAAGATATCATAGACAACATAGATTAGAGAGCCAGATTCATCTTAGTTTTTAGAGTTTTCTTTACTTTTCATTATGTTCTAATTTTCTTTAGGCTTAGGTGAAAGTCGTAGAGTATTAGTGAGAAGAGATTGAATTTTGTTTTTTGTTTCAATGCAATAAAATATCAAGGTTTGATTATTCTTTGCCATTCATTATTCTTACATTCAATCTCGAGATAGAAGTTTATGAGTAATCCATTTATCTAATATCGGGAGAGTTAGATTTACGAAAGGAATAAATACGGTATTTGAATCAGGAAATACTAACTTGGCCTAGGGATAGGTTAGAGTTTCAGCGGCTAAAAGAAGTGTGGGATTGGTTGATGATTATAATTGATTCACGTCGGGAGGTATCATCAAGGACTGATCATCAATAGTACTTCCACTTAGGAAGCGGAGTCATTAAAGGACATTTTGCCGAACTTTGGTAAAGTCCACCTAAGAGCAAAGGATTGCTACGGCAGATGAGCATCATCACTGTCAAGGCAGTAAAACTGCAGGGCTGTCGAGGCAGTGTTGTGTGATTGCATTGGGTAGAAACATATCAATTGAATCCACTATACAACATAACTGGATCCTAGCCACTTATTTCATCTATTTATCCTCGCATTATTAGTTTTCTTTATTCAAGTTATTTAGTTCACTCAGACCCAAATTACCTGTGTTTTTATTTTATTCCTTTTATAGCGCAAAAAGACAAAAGAAGACATATTAAGTAGATCAATCTCTATGGAGACGAAAACACGATAATACTTATCACTTTATTACTTGTGACGTGTACACTTGCACTATTTGTGCATTTTTGACACGCAACAGAGGGTCGGAGCGGCCATTTACCCAAAGAATCCAAAACGCGTGAATCCTTCGCGAACCCAGGTCATCGCGCAGTTTAGAGGTTGTCGAAATGGCACAATTTTCAGACATTAATAAATGGTAAAAAACAAAGGCTAAATCGACCAAGCTTCTTCATTTTCCTCCACCCATTTTCAAAAATTGAAAAAAAATAGATATCCTATAAAAATTTATAACCTTAGATTTTTTGAAACTCAGAAAACGTCCTGACGAGCGATACAAATCTTTTTATACTTTCCGACTTTGATTTCTAAAAAAAATTTAAAACCCTTTAAAACAAAACCCAAGAGTTCTCCTTTTTATTTGAAAATCTGGATTTGAAAGTCTTTCTCCGTATTAAAAACAAAGAACCCTAAAAAGATTTTAACTATTTAAAATTGAGGTTTCATACGAGAATAAAAGGAGAAAGATATCTAACGAAGACGGGAATCGATCTCAATCCTCTAAGTAAACTAGAAACTCTTTTCCTTCTCTAGGTTTGATTATGTCTAATAGAAAAAGAAGAAACTACCTTTTAAAATCATTTGCTTTGTATTGCCTTTTCTTAGAACAAACTCGTCTAGCTTTTTAAATTTATTTGCTCTTAGATTTATAGCCGTTTTTTGCAAGATTAAGAGAAAAAAGAAAATGAAATCTAATATTGCTTTGCCACTTTGTTTGTGTATGCTTGTGGCTCGATTGTTAGAAGGATGGACCACTACTCCTTTCTTTGGTCAGATTTAAAGAGGATCATCTCATCTGAACAATCACGATGGCATGGCTCTAAGATATCATTAACGTGTCTAGTGGTGTTCGACATCGTGTCTATAAACGTGTCTGAAAGATGAATAGGCTTGGAAGGCCAAGGAATGTCTCTAGAAGCTTTTAGAATGGCCTGAGAAGTTGAAAATGTGGTGGGTATTCAAAGGGTTTCTGGGTCTATACCCAGGTCAGTGCGCCTATTCGGGTTTATATCCGAGCACGGGTACTAGTTTTGGATTGTAATGGGTTGATTAATATCGGGTTAAGGTTTAAAAGTTGGGCCAACAAATTGGGTTATAGGTTATATTGTGTAGGGGATATATTGTAACGGGCTAGTGGTTTAATAGATATTTATTTATTATTGGTTTTGTAAATAGACTTTTTAAATTTTCTTAATTTGGTTATATTTATATTAGGAATTTGGACTAGTTTCACATATATTTTTTAAATTTTGACTTAATATGGTTTATTTGAAGAAAGGTCCAAAGAAAAATAGTTATTACAATTGTCTCTGTTTTCTTATTGTTGTGAAACTACAATAGAACAAAGATTAAAAATAAATATTTTTGTTTAATCAAGCTAGAGCACCACATTAGCACGAATCTTCCTTCTAACACTAACTGATTAATGTTTTAACTATTTCGAGAAATGGTACTCATCTATTGACCCGCTACACCATCAAAGGAGAGTCAAAGTCTGATCGATTTACCCACTTCTTCCTTTCATTAAAAGAAAAAAACTATAAGCGTAAAGGAAAAGTATTTCAGAATTGAGTACTTATTTATTTTATTTAAAACTGTAAAAATAAAAACGATGGTAAAAAAAATTCATATATGGATGATCTATTACGCCATCGACAATGAGACAAGATCTGAAAATTAGATCAAACTATGAATCTAACGAATAGGTATGACCTAGTGAATGCGATAGTGATCAAGCTACGAATCTAACAAAGATGTATGACCGAAGAGTTAGTAATGATCTAGCTACGACGTGCTTTATAAAGATACCTCATGATTCGATGTGTGATGTATGATGTGAATGCATGAGATAAAAGATATTATATTGATATATATGTCATGCAATGATGTTTGATCTTAATGGGATGTCCTATGACTTTTTATCATATTGATCGCTTAGTCTTATTCTTGCACATGTTTTGTCTTGTAGACTGACTAAATGGCTTTTCTCTTGTGAATTGATGCCCCAACCCTTTGTGGGTTCAACCATATTTTTCTAAAATATTATCTTCCTAGAAGAAGGTGAATTTATTGGTTTTGTTCGGTTAAAATTGTCTTATCTTATGTGATGAGAGAACGCACTTATTATTGGTTCTTATACTTTTGATTTCTTTGTATATGTAATCACTCATTTTGTTAGGGAGAAAGAGAGAATATAAGATTTCACATTTCTAGGGGATCTCATTTTCCCTCCCCAAAAAGTGTATATAAAAAGGGGGCATGGGCCACATAAAAAAAATAGGTGAAGTGTAGTACACTATGATCCTAATTTGAAAGCATAGCTCTCCCAAATTATTGGTTGGTTCGATCGGGATATTATTTTGCATCCAGACTAGTTAAATATTTAGAGGGGTCGTTGTAGATCTCGGTGAGAATCAATCGGGATTAACCGTTCAAATCCTTAGGTATATTTTTCTTCTTTTTCTTTATGTTATATTTTTTATAATTAAAAGTTGTTGTTAATTTAGTTATGTATTAGATTAATATTTTATATTTTGTACTTATTTATGTATGTTTTAATTTATGTTTTAGATTAGCATTTATGTATGTTTTAGATTAGTTCTAATTTTTGTTAATAGTTGTATGTATGTATGTATGTATGTATGTATTTATGTTTTTAATTATTTATTGCATTGTATATAATTTATTTTTTAATTAAGAATTACAAATCGATTTTAATTAATTAATGGGTGCCCTGAATTCGATCGTCAGCGAGGCCAATTCCAATATGGTAATGGTGGCTCAGATGCTTACATTCGATTTAGGTGTTTCCTTCAAATAAATGCTCACATTCGATTAAAATTTATTATGATCATTACTTTTTCCCGAAAAATTTTAACATTAAAGTTTTAATTAAATAAAGTATCAATTTTTTGGTGATGTGAGATGCTAATCATTCCTCATCTATACTCGACTATCGAACCTTATTTTCAGAAAATCTTTGGTTTTACGGTATCCGTTGTGTGTTTAAAGTACTTCGCAATAGGTGCAAGTTTACACATTACAAGTTATAGTATAGAATAAATGTCATCTCCATATGGATTGGTGCACCTTATAGAATCTAATTTCTCGCACTGAAAATAAAAACACAAATTGTTTATAAAATTGAGATTAACTAAAGTAAACTAATAGAACAAGTAAATAAAATAAATTAAAGTGATCAATAAGAAAGATGATGTTAGGTTATCCTGAATTGTGGAGTGATGAGAATTTTTCTTTATAAATGAGTGCTCATGCCACTCAATCATTTCGGCAATTGGTCTTAATTAGATTGTATTAACGTTCTAAAAACGTATATTTTATATCCTTTTTTCTTAAGGTTTTGTTTGATTTCAAGCTCATTTTCATTGCATTTAGTTAAATTTCATGTGCATTTGAATTTAGATTAGGTTTTTATTTTATTTTCTCTTTTATTTTTAAAAATACTACTTTGAAGGGTATTTTGTTGGAGTTGTTGTGCAGATTGTCGGGGCAAAGTTAAAAGAATGGAAGAGATGCTATAGCAATTTTTAGTGTTGGATCAGACTTCAAGATGCTAAAGCATTATGGGTGGACAAAGCAGAATTGCAGAAAGGACGAACCTGCAGCCCACTATCCTTACGCTTTAATTTTAGGCCAACGCACCTCCCCTGCAGTCCATGCATTATGCTGTAATTCTCTGCAGAAAATATCAAGGAATATGCCTTGCATCTTTAGGTCACAAAATCCTAGAAGCCTCATATATATACAAGGCCAAAACCTCCTTTACAAGTGTAGAAAAACAGTAGCAAAAACTGGTAAAAGAGAGCTTAAAAAGAAAAGAAAAATAGTGAACTTTAAGGAGAGCAATGAGGAAGAAGAAAGAAGAAAGGCGGTCATTTTACTTCATCTTCAACCTCAAGATGAGCCACCATTGTTGGAGAGCTTCAAGCAAGGGATTTGCGAGACTTCGAGAGATGCGACAAGCTAGGAAAGCCTCACGGCACAAGCGTTTGGGACTTTCTTCCTCTTCACATTGCTTTACGTCTTTTCTAAGTTGTTGAAAATTTATTTCAAAGAATGCAAGTTGAATAGTTTGCTAAACCTAGCCATGAACTAAACTAGTATGGCTTTGACTTGTTATGGATATTTAATCTTTTGTTAATGAATGTGTTTACTGTTTTTTCTAGTTTTATTTGAGTGTTTTGTTCATGAAAGCTAACACCTTTATCTTTAAATCTTGGATTGTAAGAGCTCTCGGGAGATTGTCATAGCTAAGGGGTTCGAGAAGCTTAGATCTAGGGATGGACAAGGCTAGACCAACATGAACAACGGGGTTACTATAGGAGCAGAATCCTAACTCACCTTAGGGATAAGGGAGAGTTTCAACGACTAAAAAAGGTAACACCTTATCAACATTAAAAGTGTTAGGGTTGAGACCGCGAGGTAATGCCTTAGCATTTTTGATTGTTAAACCTTTTGATTGAGGATAGTTGAGGTATTTTTAGTAAACTCTGTCGAGCACTTGTTAAATCAGTAGAACAGTAAGCCTTTTAGGAAAAAAGTGAAATTTTTGTCATAGCAAGCCTAGCCTGTCTTAAGCTTGAATTTCTCCTTTGTGTTGGTATAATCAAATTACTATAGCACCAGAGGACTAGGAGAAGACAACCTTCACATGTCCTTATGAAACTTATGCTTTTCGAAGAATGTCATTTGGGTTATGTAATGCTCCAACAACTTTTCAACGTTGCATGTTTGCAATATTTTCATACATGGTTGAAGAATTATTTGAGGTATTTATGGATGATTTTTCGGTGTCCGGAGAAACATTTGAAAAATGCTTAGGCAACCTAGCCAAGGTACTTAAACGCTGTGAAGAAGCCGACCTTGTGCTTAATTGGGAAAAATACAATTTCATGGTCACGAAAGGTACGGTTTGGGGCATAAAATTTCAATCAAAGGAATTGAAGTTGACAAAGCAAAAGTTGAGTTGATAGAGAAGCTACCTGATAACTCCGTAAAAAGGCTATATTTTGAGTCTTTTTACTTAAGTTATTTATTGTCTTGAAGCACATATAGGAGCATTTAGTTGCATTTAGTATCATAACACTGCATTTGGTGGATGATTATGTTTTGGCATTTATGGTGCAGAAACAGGTGCTATTTTATGAGAAAGGTCATGCTTTTGGTTGATGTTGTATAGGTAATGGAAAGTGGCAAGCAAAAGAAACTTGTCATGGCATTCTTAGAAGGATAACACCATGGTAAATCTGGAGGATTCCTATGTTGAAATAAATGCCAAGAAGATATTTTTATAAGAGTGTCAGCTGGTGCCATTACAGCCTGACCATGGCCACCTCAGAAGGGGACCACAACCACCTTAGTAGGGGACCACTGTCACCATGTTAGATATTCACAAAAGGATAGCAATAGAAAAATGCCATGGCAAATATGGAGAACTCATGTGTTGCACTACAGGACAATAAGATATTTTAAGAGGAGTGCCACCTGGAGCCAATACAGCCTAGCCACGGCCATTACACCCCAGCCACAGCCAATACATGCTGGCCGCAGCCACCACAATAGGGGACCATAGACAATATCGCCTCACCATGAGCCACCTTAGTAGGGGACCACTTTCACCACTGTCAGCTCTGTAGAAATATCAGGACATGAAGAGGGCAGAAATGAGTTTTTGCTTATCTTTTAAGGTTTTTCACCCCCATTTTGTAAGGCATGGTAACCTTATAAAAGAGCAACCTTTATTCAAAAAATGAGGACCTTTGGAGCAAATTTTAAGGCACAAGGAGAGCAAAGAGTGATGAAGAAAGCTTCAACCTTTCTTCCCCAACTGAAGGGTTCCTCCATTGATAGAGCTTGAAGGGAGTGTCATGCTAGGCACCCGAGAAGGGCTAGCACGCTAAGGCATCCCATGGTGGTCAAAGAAGTCGGCGGTGGCACGGACCAAGGGTGTCTTCTTTCCTCTTCTTTTGCTTTATTTTATATCTTTAAGAGATTTTATGTGGATAATTTAAGGATGATATTAATGGTTAATATTTGTTCTTAAACACTTTCACCTACCATGTGTTAGCTTTATTTGGTGGATGCTTTTGTAGATGATTATCTTTTATTTTTATTTAATATATTGCCTTCTATGTGTTTGTATATTTGCTTTTCTCATTGTTGATAATTATTTAAGCATTGTAAGAGGCACGAGAGTGTCCCGTGTTTATGTACATGCTAGAGCACTCGAGAGAGGCGTAGCTATAGATCCTTAGATCATCCGAGAGGAGCTAAGGGAGGATCTACGTGAGCAATGGGTTCTAGACTGCAAATAGAGCCTAGTTGGATCCTAGAGCACTCGAGAGAGGTGTAGGTGAAGGCTTCAACGACTAAAAGGAGTGTGCTTTAATCGATAGCTAGAGTGTTATTCGTGTGATAGGTGAAAAAAACATGACATTTTAGTTTGTCAGTTTCTTATGACTCGAGAGAGCGGGAATACTTTAGAAACCTCTATCGAGTAAGTATACACCGTAGCAACCATATGTTAGGTAAGGTAAGGAGTAGGAGATCATAGAATTCACCACCAGTCATTCCCAGCAAGGCTCATCAATTGAGGATCATTACGACATATTGCTCACCTGTGTTCTCTTATCTTGCTTTTGTCTTGGTATTTACAAAGTGTTCCTCTGTTTGCCTCTATTTTCTCTGTTTTCGTTGTTCACTTTCAATCACATTACCTCACCCTTCACACACCATATTCATACATTTATCGTGCCACCACCATCCATTCCATTTTGCCTTGGCATATTTTAGTTGCTTGCACTCTAAAATTACCATAGCACTTATCCATTACATCTTCACCGTACATATCTATTACCACTTGTTTATATCTTTATCTTTATGTTCTTTTTAGTTAGTGACACCTTTTTGCCTTGACAAAATTGACTTACACTTTACCCCAATCCTCGTGGGAACGATACTCACTCATCCTTTATTACTTGTACGTCTGTGTATACTTGCACACATATGTGTGTTCGCATACTCTATATTGGCACTACACAGGACAACCTCCAACAACATTGAAAGGAATTAAAAGCTTTTTAGGAGATACTGGCTTCTACAGGAGATTCATCAAGGACTTCTCGAAGATCTCTTAGCCACTATGCAATTTGCTACATCAAAATCAACCCTTTGTCTTCGATGAAAAATGTCAAAGCACTTTTATTGAACTGAATAAGAAGCTTAGATTAACTCCAATAGTTATATCACCCGATTGGACTGAACCATTCAAGTTGATGTGTGACGTAAGTGACTATGTAGTTTGCGCACCACTAGGTCAAAGACAAGGTAAACTCTTCCATATTATTTAGTATGCAAGTAGAACTCTTAATGATGCTCAAATTAATTACACCACTATTGAGAAAGAGTTGTTTGTTGTAGTATTTGTCTTTGATAAGTTTAGGACATATCTGATAGGAACTAGTGTTATAGTGCACACTGATCATTCTGCTATCAAATACCTAATGACTAAGAAAGGTGCTAAGCCGAGACTTATTAGGTGGATACTTTTGCTACATGAATTTGACATAGAAATAAAGGATAGAAAAGAGACTGAAAATCAAGTTGTAGACCATTTATCTAGGCTAGAAAATCCAGATAACCTAGGAGAGGATTTTGAGATCAAAAATTTTTTTTCCTAATGAGACTATTTTAATGCTACAGCATTACCTTGGTATGCAGACATAGTTATTTTCTTGTCAGTGGTATTTTGTCTCCTGGTTTATCTAGCCAGGGTCGAAAGAAATTTGAGCATGATGCAAAATTTTTCTATTGGAATGAGCCATATTTGTTCAAGCAATATGCTGACCAATTGCTTCGACAATGTGTATCGGAAGAAGAACAAAAAGATATTATATTCCATTGTCATGCAGCATTGTGTGGAGGGCATTTTGGTGGATCAAGGACTGTTGAAAAAGTCCTTCAATCTGGATTCTACTGGCCCTCACTCTTTAAAGATGCTCAAGCATTTTACAAGGGATGTGATAGATGTTAAAGAATGGTAACATCTTAAGGAGGAATGAAATGTCGTTGTAAAACATTTTGGAGATTGAGCTTTTCGATGTTTGGGGAATTGATTTCATGGGACCATTTCCATCATCCTATGGTATTTATATATCTTGCTAGCAGTGGAGTATGTGAGCAAATGGGTTGAAGCGGTGGCAACACCCTGCAATGATTCGAAGACAGTCCTGAAGTTTCTACACAAGAATACTTTCAAAAGGTTTGGTGTCCCTAAAGCAATAATCAGTGATGAAGGAACCCACTTCGACAACAAACTCATTGCTAAGACATTGCAACGCTATGGAGTCACACACAAAATTTCTACAGCATATGACTCACAGATGAATGGTCAAGCTGAAATCTCTATTAGAGAAATCAAGCAAATCTTAGATAAGACGGTCAACACAAAGAAAAAAGACTAATCTCCAAAGCAAATAAAAGATAGGATAGAAATACAAGACTCCTTTAGGGATGTTCCCATTCAAGCTGGTTTATGGGAAAGCTTGTCAGTTACCTATGAAACTTGAACACAAAGCTTATTGGATCATCAAAAAGCTCGATATGGATTTTAAGTCAGCTGAAGAACACAGACTTTTTGAGCTAAATGAGATAGACAAGTTTCGATCCCATGCCTATGAGAATGCTAGGATTTACAAAGAGAAAACAAAGAGGTGGCATGACAAACATCTTTTGCCACGACATTTCTCAGAGGGCCAACAATTGTTACTCTACAACTCGAGACTCAAACTTTTCCTGGAAAGTTAAAGTCTCGATGTTTAGGACCATTTTTAATGGAAAAAGGCTAAAGATTTACAATGGATCTCCTATTGTGCGTGACAAGGATGACCATAGTCTGCAAAATGCTTGAGTATTTCTATCCTATCTTTTATTTGCTTTAGCATTTTAGTTTATGTTTGAATTAAAAGTATATGTTTTTATTTTCTTGTTACTTTTACTTTTTTTGGTTCCTATTCAACACGTCCTTTTTGAAGGTACAGATTCAACCTCATGGTACTATGTGTCTCAAAAGCACAGTGGACAGAGGTGGACTGCACAATTGTAGCTTTGGAGGGAAAACTTTTGAATTATTTGATTTGGGACAAGAAGGAAGAAGAGGAAGAGCCCTAGATGAGGAATTTGGTTGGTTTGCAAAGAGAAAGAGAAGGGTCTGGTTTGAATTCAACCCCTTTACCCCTTTTTACCTTTTTATTAATTATAAACCCCATTTTCTCTCTCTCACTCACCATCACAATAACCACCCATCATAACCTCTGATCTTCCCCATAACCTAGCCGTCCAACTCTTACATCATAATTATTATGTTTTACCAGCCTTTCTCTCCAAAAAGAAAACAAATCGTCCTCCTCTCTTCCAAACCTTCATCTTCTACCATCAACCTTATCCAAGAACCCTTCTTTCTATAAAAATGGTGAGATGCAAAAACACAGCTAAATCTTCAAGGGTTGTTGTCCAAACACAACCAATCGAGATCCGCAAGTTTGAGAATGATGCAGCAAATGAGAGCTTCCAGAAGATTAACGGAAGAACTATGCACCAAAAGAAGGGATTTATTTTTGATGCGGCAACCATAAAAGACTTGCCCGAACAAGCTGCGATAGTTGTGAGGGTACACAATTGGGAAAACTTTGCATGCCACTTCGATGTCCAGAAGGACTTGAAGGCCATAAACGTTTCTCTCGTGAAGGAGTTTTACGCTCACTACACCAGACCCAGTTAAGAAACTGTCTACATTCGTGGCTACTGCATCCCATTAACTGCCAAGGACATCAAATCCATCTATGGTGTCAACGAGGAAGACAGACACTCAATGTTCATTGCTTCAATGCTAGGGCAGAGCCCAGATTTTCTTTTAGAGTACCTTTGCATCGCTAACACCGAATGTGATGAGGCAAACACCACTATCAATCGCACTTCATTGAAGCCCGAATGAAAGCTCTGGATGTACTTATCAAGCAGAACTTGATCCCAACTTCCCACATAGCCACTGTGAATCTTGGAAGATTACAACTTCTCCATTCTATCTTGAACGAGCGACCCATCAACGTGGGTAAAATCATCCTGGAAAAAGCACATGTCGCTCTGATGCAAAAGCAAAGTCCTCTCGTCTACCTCTACTTGATCACCACTCTATGTTGGAAAGAGCGAGTGTTCAAAGACAACGAGGATTTTCAGGTTAAAGGGAAATAAGGAATTGCCCTGAAGAAAATTCCAGAATTGATAAGAGCGAAGGAAAATGCTCCAGCAACCAGCAATCAACAACCATATTGCCCAGCGAAGAAATGTTACAGCAGATTTCACTCCTTTGACTGTTGCAATGGAAAAGATGCAGCTTCAACTGGCTGACCTACATGGAAATTTCATGACATACATGAACTACGTGCGACAGAGAGATATGGTGCTCCAGATGAATTTCATGGAGCTACAACCAAACAATGTGGTCCTCTTTCCTAATTTCCAACACCACATATTCAACCAAGTTGAACAAGAGTTTGTCCCTCAGCAACAGCCTCTCCTAGTGCCTGAACACATCCATGTTCTGCAACAGCAAGAGAAGACCCCAACTGCAGACTCCTCTACCTCAACTATATCCGCCACGACATCCACTCGAGTCCCAACCGGTCCTTCGATTCCGCCACAACAATCAAAGGACAAAGGCAAGGGACTTGCTACTGATTCACAATCCTCTGGAGACCGAACAATCCAAGTCAACAGTGAGGAAATGACCTCAAGTCGCCAGAAATTGAGGCACCACCTGCTTCAACATTTGACACCCCATCCCTAACCGTACAGTGAAGAGAACTGATGGAATACATGCTTCTCGCGGTGTGGAGGAGGAAAGAATCCCAATGCCACAACATTGTAGGAAGAGGAGGACGAGCAGAACCAACCAGAAGCTGAAATCACACACACTAACTCATCCCCACCAAAAAGGCCAACGAAGAGAATCAAACGCATGGCTACAAGGGAAACTAGATCCTTGAAGAAGTAAGCATCTTTTTATTTTTATTTTTATTTTATTTTTGCATATAGTCTTGTATAGTTGCATTGAGGACAATGCTAACCTCAAGTTTGGGGATAGCAAAGTCTTTGCTATAACATTTTCATTTTGCATATGTATAAATTTTCTACAGCATTAGATTCAATTTAAGATAGCCCTTAGGTTAGAATAAGTGATATCCGATGATGAGAATTTTAATGCTTCCGAACTGAATCATAGAAAATATTGAGAATAAATTGAACTGAACTAGGACTTAATGCTTTGGAATTTTAATTGGCACGATTGTATATTTTCTATGCTTGAGTGTTAGGAATTTTTTAGGGAGATTAGAATCTATGTCTTAGTTAGTTTGAGAAGAAAAGAATGCATTTTTGCTATTGTTTTAAAAAAAGAGCTATGAATAAATGTTTTAGCATAAAACTGTAGAAGGACACTGTAAAAGTTAGCTTATACTCTGAACAAAATAAATAATGCTACAGCATATGAGTGAATGAAAGTTATCATGAGATGATTCTATCTACTAGCTCGGGGATAAAATGTTTGCTCCATACTCATCTAGAGTTAAGGATGATAGTTTTGATGAGCTAACACCCTTCGAAATAATTTGAAAAAAAATAAGCATGGTGATGCGTGCAATAAAAGCGCAATCTATGCAGTGTACACGTTGTAAGTAATAAATGATAAGTATTTATCGTGTATCGTCTCCACAGGGACTGGTGTACTTAATATGCCTCCTTCTGTTTCCTTGTTCCTGAAGTTTAGTAAAATAAAGAACACACATAAAAAGGTTTGTTTGAATAACTAAAGAACAAAAGCTTAAATAAAAGGTTGAGAACGAATAGAGAGAATGGGTAGGATCCAGTTGTGTCATATAGTGGATTCGATTGATCTATTCTTGTTCAATACAATTGCACAACAATGTCTCGGCAGCACTGCAGATACTGCTTCGGCAGCGTTAGTGTTCTCTGTCGCGGCAATCTCTTGCTCTTGGGTAGTTTAATCAAAGCTCGACAAAGTGTCCTTAGATGCCCCCGCTTATCTCTAAGTCGAAGTACTGTTGATGACCAATCTTTGATGATACCTCTCGGCATGAATCAATGACAATAAACAACCAATCCCACACTTCTTTTAGCCGTTGAAACTCTTAACCTATCTCTAGGCTGAGTTAGTGTTTACAACACCGCACTTATCCCTTTTGTGAATCTAACTCTCTCAATATTAGATAAATGAATTACTTACTGTAGTGACCCTTCTGCTAATTTAAAAATAAATTTTAAAGTGTAATCGAAAAGGGGTGCTAACTTGAAAAATAGGAATTAGGTTAAAAATTAGAATTTTGAAATTAGGGTTTAAAAATAAAAGTGAATTAAAAATGGAAAATTAGGATTGAAATTGGGGAATTAGGTTTTGAAAATCAAAAGTGAAATTTTAAAAAAGGAATTTATAAATTAGGGTTAAAAAAGGAATTAGGGATTAAAATATTTGGAAAGGGATTTAAAAAGAAGTGGAATGATTTTAAAAAAGTTGGAGTTGCCACCGGCCACTTTGGTAGGCCGGACACCGTAAAAAAAAGAGATTCGGAAAAGACGGGTTTGAGAGTCGGTTACGGTTTAAAAACGGATCTAGGGTTTAAAAACCGCCCAAAATTGGCACTTTTATCAAAATAACCGCTTAATTAATTTTGAAAATTCTAAGTTTTAAAGTGGCGTTAAAATTACTATTTGTTTAAAGATTCGAATTAAATTTTATTTTTACCGTGTCTTTATTCGAAGGCAACGTATACACCGTGACCATTACGTTAGAACACGGGCCCGTTATGACCGAATAAAGATATTAAAGTTAAGTTCGTTAATTAATAATGGATGTGAGATGTAACTTAGCAAAATAAAATCAAACATAAACAAAAATATTGTATATGTACAAAAAAAACATGATAATAAAAAAAATATGTCACATGTGATAAAAAAAAGCAAATAAAAAAAAGCATAAATTCAAGATATGACCAAAAGCATGACATAAAATAATGAATATGTACACTACATGACACGCCATAAATAATAAACAATAAACTAAAATACATATATAACTAAAAGCATGCATAAGATAAACGATAAAATGCAATAAAGATATATACGCAACATATGTTATAAACATAAAAATAAAGAAATATATGATATAAATAAATGCATAACATAATAGGTAAAGATGTACCAAAGTATATGAATAACTAACTACATGATTAAAAATGCATGTCACATAGCATGATAAAAAAAACATATGAAATGAACATATAAATAAAATAAAAAATATATAATATAAACTAAAAATGTTACTGTAAGGGATCAAATTGAATAAAAACGGAAACTTGAGCCAAAATTGGGAGAATAACAAGTTTTATTTACAAACAGTGACTAGATTATAAAGATTAAAAAACGTTTAGACCTTCCGAATGCTATTTTTAAGCGAGGAAGGGCCTGAAAATTTAATCCTAAATACGGAATGACCCAGTGACGAATAAAACCCAAATTGACAACCGGTAAAACACTGAAATAGGGATAAAATTGTAAAATAGTTCAAAATGCGGAGGACTGTGAGGAGGATAAGGGGGACACAGACGGATTTAATGAAATAAAAATACCATTTTTAAAATAAGGACTTAGTATAAATGACATTTTAAAATTAAAAAAAAACTCTTTTGTTCATTTTTTTCTTCGAAAAGAAACTACCCCCCAGTTCCTCTCTGAAATTCAAACTTTTCCCAGAAAAAGATGAAGAACATATGAATGTTCTTCATCACCACCTTCAAACCCAGAACGCCACTGTGAAAGAACCACCAAAAGACTTCTTTTTTGAAAACAAGACTCAATTTAAAATCATCGTTTCACAAAACCAAAGCCAAAATCATTTCTTTTAAAGTAAAACCAAAGTGAAGAAATGGGATTTTTTTGGAAGAAAATCGAAGTAAAGACTCCGGCTTCAAAGTCCCACCTTTCGGCTCACCATCTACAACTCGAGGGCGTAAAGCTTGTTGTCGGAAAGGAGATTCAGAACGAAGCGGTTGTCTTCGAAAGGTAAAAAAAATCCCCTCTTTTTCTTTCTTGCCGTGAATAAAAAAACTAAAGATATACCTCAAAAATTCTTGTATTTGATTCTGAATGGTGGGGGGAGCCCTTTACATGATATTGGTTTCTAGCTTAAATAGCCAAAATTACATGTGAAATAAAAAACCTCTAAAATCTTATTTGCTTCCTGGTTTTGTCTTGATTTGATTCTAATATTTGGCCTCTGATTATGCTCTAATTATTTTCTGGAATTTGGTATGTGTGACCTCTGATTTCTACGAATTTTGCTCTGAAAATTGTGAGTGTTTTGTCTCTGACATTTGGCCGAAATCCCTTATGTTATTGTTGTAATCGTTTATTTGTTACGCTTTCTGACATGAGCGTTTTCTTTATTTGTATGTGAATCGTGGCAATCGGAGACGATGAGGGGACCACCAGAGATCGGCGCCGACGAGAGGAGAAAATGAAGAGTCGATTGATTATCGAAGGGTCGCGAGTGTCGTTGTCACGCGCGCGTGAGGAAGCTGGCTGGGCGCGCGTGCAGTGCGTGGAGGGTTCTGGATTTTTCTTCTCCTTTGATCTGAGCCGTTGGATCAAGATTGGATCCAACGGCCCAGAACGGGTTGCGCAAGGAAACAAATGGAAGATTAGTTAAGGTTTATCCTTTTTAATCCGGCTGGGCTAAGTGCATTTAGGCTCATAATTTTATTTAATTGTTTGGGCTTGGTGTAATTTAATTAGAACTGGGCTACTGATGTAATTAGAATGGGTCATAATTATTTGTAAATGGACTTTAATAATAATAAAACATTTCGGTTTTATTTTTATTAGTTTTTTTTATTTAATTATATAATCTGTTATATATATAATATAATAAAATGATATAATAAAATAATATTAATAATAATAAAAAAGGGTATTGAATAAAACAATAATAAAAAGACAAAAATAAAATAAAAAAACGAAAGTAGAACGAAAATTAAAATATATTTATAATATTTTGAAATTTTAGTTTAAAGTATGTAATAAAAAATATAATAGTAATAATATTTAAATAAAAAAACAAATAACCAAAGTAAAAAGTATGTTCACAAATTAAAAAATATATATATTTGCAAATATATATACTAATAGTGTATTTAACATTTATTTCTTCCAAAGAAAAAAAGATATATACATATATTAAGATTAAAAGAATAAACACATTTTTTATTTACTGTAAAAGAGTAGTGATATGAATAAATTAATATAATAATTTTTTGATTTTATTTATAGGAATTTAAATTTAAGCTCGTTATTCGAAAGAATTAAAAGTAAAACACGAGTTTAGACTCGGATAAAATTAGTGATTACAGTTGTCCCTCTTTGCTTATCGTTGTAAGAAAATGATGAAGCAAAGACAAAAAGCACTAATTTTATCCGACTTCCCTGTTTGTAAACTCTGATCCAAAAGCCCTTTTTCCACGATTTTGATAGCACTTTTTGTCCTTTGGTCCCCTGGTTAGCTTGTCTCGAACAAACATTTCGACTCGAGGCCACCTGCACACATTAAAAGAGAAATTTCAAAAGCGCATTTTGATTCCTTATTTTGGTTTTTCCATCAAACATGAAGGTTTTGAGCTGCTAGTTCCTCCTGTATGAAACTTTAAGCTCTAAACTATTGAGAACATTGATCCTTTCTATATAGAACCAATCCCTTAATGCTTTGAGTTTTTCCTTTATCAAACTCTTCGCCAAAAAATTGATCGAGTCTCTTTTGTATGAAACTTTGTATCTTAAAATCTAAAAATGTTGATCCCTCCTACATAGAATCAAAATCTTTGATAAGGCTTGAGTCTTTCCCATATAAAACTCCTTGTTGAAATCTGAAATCCTAAATTCTGAAACATTGAAGATGATCCCTTCTCCATAGAATCCACCCTTAAAACTGAGTTCCTTCTATATGAAACCCGGTCTTTGAAAGTTATAATCTATAAGTTCCTTCTCTGTGAAACCTTAACTCGGATACTGAAGCGGCGATCCCTTCTTCGTAGAACCGTCCATCTTAAAAAGTTGAGTCCCTTCTATATAAAACTCGACCTCTGAAACTGTGAGTTGTAAGTCTCTTCTATATGAAACTCTTACTCGAATGTTGAAAATATTGATCCCTCCTCCGTAGAATCATTCATCTTGAAAACTCGAGTCTTTTCTATATAAAACTCAGCCTCTAAAAACTATGAGCTATAAGTTCCTTCTTTGAAAAGATGAGTCCCTTCTTTGTAAAGCTGAGTCCCTTGTTTGTAGAATCATTCATCTTGAAAAGCTGAGTCCCTTCTCTGTAAAACCTGACTTCCGAAAACTATGAGTTGCAAGTCTCTACTATGTGAAACTCTTACTCGAATGTTGAAAATACTAATCCCTTCTTTGTAGAATCATTCATCTTGAAAACCCGAGTCCCTTCTATATAAAACTCGGCCTCTGAAAATTGTGATCTATAAGTTCCTTCTTTGTGAAACCTTAACTCGAATATTGAAAGTATTGACCCCTTCTTTGTAGAATCATCCGCCTTGAAGCTATATATTCACAATTTTCTTTTTCTCTGAATACCTATCAAAAATAGGTAGAAATGTATGTATGCATGTGCTAATATGCCCTCTAGCCCTAGGGATGCCTAACTTCAAATTGATGCATAAGCCCCTAATCTTAGAGATGTCTGACTAAAATGAATGTTTTTCTTTTTAATGTTTGGGGGCGAACCCTCAAGATTTGATCACCTTGGACACTTCGGGCTTTCGACTCGCTGACTCTTCTTTTGGATAGGAGACCGTCGGCTTGCAGCTGCCAAAAATAAGTTCTGTTGAATTCGAGACCAAGGTTAGAAATGTCTTTGCTCCCTCTTGTAGCTAGGGTAAATTCTTGCCCCCGAAATATAATCATCAAGTACAAATTTTGAGAAGTCGCATCGCTCGCGGGTTCCATCTTCTCAAAAGGGTTTGGCTTAGTCAAATAGTATTGAGCATATTGAAGATTACTGGTTTAAGTTCAAATTGGGTTGCCTCAATCTCCAGTGTAACAAACCCAGGGTTTAATCCATTTAAATCCTCCACCAAAAAGTCTCTGACAGTTAGCTACCGCGGCAGTGGTTGCTGTTGATGGCCTCCAATGCCTTCAGGTAGGTTTTGATTTCTTAGATTCACTGCCATGGCTCGTTGGATCTATTTTCTCAGCCTCTAATAAGTCCTTTCGATTTCTGAGTCGATATCACGTAATAAAGTGCTAAGGTTAGCCCTGGTCATACAATAAAAATAAAATAAATTAAATATTTTTTTATAATAATAACTTAAAAGAAAGAAAATTAAAGAAGACAAAATTTAGTTGTCAATCCCCGGCAACAACGCCAAAAACTTGATGCGTGCAATAAAAGCGCAATCTGTGCAGTGTACACGTTGCAAGTAATAAATGATAAGTATTTATTATGTATCGTCTCCACAAGGACTGGTGTACTTAATATGCCTCCTTCTGTTTCCTTGCTCCTGAATTTTAGTAAAATAAAGAACACAGGTAAAAAGGTTTGTTTAAATAAAGAAAGAAAAAAAGCTTAAATAAAAGGTTGAGAAGGAATAGAGAGAATGGGTAGGATCCAGTTGTGTCATATACTGGATTCGATTGATCTGTTCTTGTTCAATACAATTGCACAACACTATCTCGGTAGCACTGCAGATACTGCCTCGGTAACGTTAGTGTTCCCTATCACAGAAATCTCTTGCTCTTGGACAGTTTAATCAAAGCTCGACAAAGTATCCTTAGATGCCCCCGCTTATATCTAAGTCGAAGTATTGTTGATGACCAATCTTTGATGATACCTCTCAGCGTGAATCAATGACAATAAACAACCAATTCCACACTTCTTTTAGCCGCTGAAACTCTTAACCTATCTCTAGGCTGAGTTAGTGTCTACAACACCGCACTTATCCCTTTTGTTAATCTAACTCTCTCGATATTAGATAAATGAATGACTTACAAACTTCTCTCTCGAGCTTGAATGAAAGAACAAGGAATGGCAATAGGATAAGAAAACTTTAATATTCTTATTGTATTAAAACGAAGAAACAAAATACAATCCTCTCGCACTGATATTCAACAACCTTCACCTAACCCTAAGAAAGCTTAGAACATATTGTAAAAGAATAACACAATTCTTAGGGTAAAGTTTTCTCTTCAATTCAGCTCTCTAACAAGTTAGCCGGCTAATGTATTTATAGTCTTAACCTAGGGTAAATCTTTCCTAAGTAGAATACAACTTGGAGTAGGGATCAAGTAATAAAAGTATAATATTTCCAAGTTTAATTCTATCTAGAAAACTATTTCCGTTTGGCCTTTGACTTGGTCTTTTCACGTGCTAATCTGCTCCAATCCAAACGCTTGATGTCCAGAAATTCTCAGCTCATTTTTCTCTTTCAATCGCCCAGCATCAGTACTGGGGCTTCTACTACCGCAGCATTGCTTCTACCTTCGGCATTGTTGCTGCCTCGGCAGATATTTCCTGTAACTATACAAAAACATGTCATAAAGCCTTCTTTTCTTATAGATATCATCATTATAAGCTGTGGCAGCACAATGTCAGTTATTGAGCAATTAGTATATGTATCAGCTCGAATTAATGGGTAATGAGTACATATTGTTTAGGAAAAGAATAGTAAATAATAGCCTTTTAGGTACTTATCAAATACCCCCAAACTCGAACTATTGCTTGTCCTCAAGCAATACAAAACATCAAATTGCCGAACCTTATTCTTTCTTGGTCTTACTTTTCCATCTATTCTCCCCACCATACTATGTCTATCTTTCAGTCCTAGCCTTTAGTGTACTCAAGGATTTCTACTCGGAAACAAACTATAAGATTACGTGAGTATGTGGGTTTTTTTTGTGGACAAGGTTGATTAAAGGCTTTCTTAGATAAACTCTAGGTTCAAGACAAGTAGACATGGAATGGTTATTTTTCTTCTAAAAAAATCAATCATTTAAGCCTATTTTGGGCACCTCAAGAGTTGTTCTTCCTTTTAAGATTCATTCTGTTTTTCTTTCTTATTTTCTTTCTTTAGGCATACTAGATCCAGTTTCGGGCACCTCTAGCATGAAGAAGAGTAATTTCCTAGAGCCAGTGATAGGCACCTCTAGTCACATTCCTTAGAATCTAAGTCTTTATCACCTAAGTTTATTAAAAGAACTCCTAGACCAAACAAGTTCTAAAAGTGTTTGTTGATTCTAACCTTATAGTAAGCTTCTAAGTTCTATTCCTTAAGTATTCCAAGATTATTTCTTCAAAATAGAACCTAGCCTTGATAAGGAGAAAGATTTCTATTGCCTTAAAAGAATAAACTAAGGCAAAGCTGATGTAAGGCAGTGCAAAAGTAAAGATAATTATTTCAAGTAAAGGCAGGTGTATATATTGTAAAAAAATTCAATTAAGGCATCAAATTATTTCCTTTTCTGGTATTGTCGCGGCAGTGCACTCATATACCCCCAAACTCAAACTGAACATTATCCTCAATGCTCTAATCATACAGGAAGTAATTAAAAAATAATAAAGAAAGAAAAGGCAGTAAATCATTCGGATTCCGAAGAGCTGCTGAAAATAGCTGCCCTTCTAGGTCTTCCTGTCGATGCTTTTATTCTATACCCTTGTCCTGGTGAGTGCTGTATTTTCGCCTGTTGGTGCGGCAGCACTCTTTTGGGTGTTGGCTTCTGTCTTGGGGTAGTAACTTCCTCTCCTTCTTCTTCGTCACTAATTACTTCTGTCTGCATCATGTGCGTTCCTCCTTCTGCCTCGGAATATGGGACTACTTGCTGAGCATGCGATGGGTTTTGATTGACATACTCATCAATCTCCCTAGAGAGATTGTCCCTAGAGAAGCTGCCCATTGGGATGGGGCGGTTTGGTGGAGAGATATAAATAGCTCTCCTTTTTAATGGTCAACTTCTGGTGGATGATACCGTGGCAATGTCCGCCGATTTGGATGGTCCGACAGTGTGGAATTATTTTTATGGTCTTACAGTGAAGAATGGTCTCGGGCTTGGGGCAGGGGTAGTTTCTGTGTAGGGTGCGGTAGTGACAAATATGATTGTTTGGATTTCTGGAAACTACATTCTTTGAGTGGGGAAATTTTGGGTCATCATGTGTATAAGATTGTTGTTGAAATCTCTTTGGTACTCTATGTATCGTTGTTGTCGAAGGTCTATGTCTGTCATCCTCTGCAGAATCTCCTGGTATTGATTTGTTACGGCTCTGACACTATATATTGCCACGGCAGCAGACTTCCTGCTATGCACTATTTCTCTGTTATTCTTGTTTTATTATCCTAAAAATAAATGAGATAAAAGTATTTTAAAGATAATTATTGATATACTTAAATAAATAAATAAATAAATAAAAATAAAATTTTGAAATTGTTAACCTAAATTAATCCTAATATAATAACACAAAGAGTAGGGGAGAAATTAAGTTACTAGGGAAGTGCATGAAAATGCATCTCCTAATTTGTCCCTCTCTTTATGGCCAAGATGATGTTTCTGTGATTGTTGGCCATCCTTGTCAGGTTCTTCTTTTTGTGCGGCCTCTGTTGTGGATTTAATTCTTTTTCCAAACATTCTACTGAGCATGCTACCAAGGCAGGATATTTTGGTTCTTGTGGCATGGATGACCTTGCACTCTTCTGGATCATCAGATTTGCTTAGATTGTGGAAGGAATTGAGTTTGACTTGTTGGTCATTGACCCTCATAGTCAACTCTTCATTTTCCACATCAATTAAGGTGCGTCCAGTAGCAAGAAAAGTTCTTCCCAGGATGATCGGTGCTTTTTCATCTGCTTCAAAATCAAGGACAAGAAAGTCGGACGGAAAAATAAATTTATCGACTCTTACCAGTATGTCCTTGATTTTTCCTTCAGGGTGCACGTATGATCGATCCGCAAGTTGGAGCAACACTGTTTTAGGATTTTCCCTTCTTATTCCAAGCTTTTGAAAAACTGATTTGGGAATTAGGTTGATGCATGCTCCAAGGTCACATAAGGCATTTCCTTCGTAGTTATTCTCAATCACACAAGGTATGGTGAAACAGCCAGGGTGCTTCAGTTTGGGTGGCATGCGATTATGCAACAGTACCATGCACCCTTCAGTTGTTGCCATTGTCTCAAACTCACCTAGTCTTTTTTTTTTAGACACAATGTCCTTCAAGAATTTAGCATAGTTGGGCATTTGTTCAATTGCCTCAACAAATTGTAAGTTGATGTGGACTTGTTTCAGAATATCAAGAAATTTCTTGAACTGATGGTCCTGTTTTTGTTTTTCAACCTTCGTGGGAAAGGTGGTGGTGGTCTCATTTCTTCAAGGGTCTCATTGGTTTGGAATTTAATTCCTAGAATTTCTGGGTTGTTTACTGCCTCGAGAGCAAGTCTGGTTGTTGTCGATTTCTCTACCGGGGTAGTTCTTTGAACAATATCCGCGTCCAAGTCCTCCTTGCTTGTTTCCTCTTGTATTGCTTGTAAGTCTGTTTCTGGTGGTCTGTTTAATAGTTCCTTTAATTATAGGCCACTTCTTGTAGTGATTGCTTTGCATTGTTCATGGCCCATCACCTTGAGAGTATTCTCCAGTGAATTCATAGGATGTTGTTGCTGATGCATCTGCTGCTGTGACAGTGACTACTGCATCTGTTGCGGCGGCAGTGAATGGTAATTGGAGGTCTGGTTGGTGGGGTTTAAGACATTGTTGGGATTGCTCCATGATAAGTTTGGGTGTCTTTTCCAAGTCGGATTGTATGTATTTGATATCATGTTGTTATTCTGGTTGTAATTTACCACATAAAACATAGTTTCCTCGTCTTGCGTATACTCAGAAGAATTTACAGCCTTCACTTCTTGAGTATTCTGTTGTACTTGTGATGAGTGCCTAAAAGGCAGTTATTTACTACCCTTCTCAGGGTACTTTATGCATCTATTATACACCAACTTGAACTAAAATATGGATTCATTGCATAATATTGGATATTCCATTATTACTACTTACAAAGCTTACATTTATAGAGAATGCAGATATTATTACATATTCTGTACATGCAGGTATATCCAGGGCGGAGGCAGCAGAGAAGCATCATTGAGGCTGAGGCAGAGACAAGACCGCGACAGCATCTAGAGTGGCAACATCAACATTGTTGGCGAATGAAAGACAAAAATATAGAGAACATTCTGGAAGATGCAGCGCACCAATTGGACTGGGCTAGCGCACTAAAAGCCCAAGTCAAAGACCGAACGGGAAAAGCTTTCTAGAAGGTTGCAAACTTGGAAACATCAGATCTCATGAAGAAGACTTGCTCCCTACTCCAAGTTAAAGTCTATTTAGGAAAGGTTTGCCCTAGGTTAAGACTATATATAGCCTAGCCGACCATATTGTTAAGGAGAGCCAATTTTAGAGAAACCCTTCCCCTAAGATTTGTACCTATCGACATTATGTTCTAAATCTCTTAGGGATAGGTGAAGGTTGTAGATATTAGTGAGAGGAGATTGTTTCTCAAACTCAAAAACTTGATGCGTGTAATAATAGCGCAACTATGCAGTGTACACGTCGCAAGTAATAAAGTGATAATTATATCGTATATCGTCTCCACAGGGATTGGTATACTTAATATGTCTCCCCTTGTTCCCTTTCTCCTGAAAGATAAAGTAAAAACACAGATAAGTGGATTTGTTTAACTAAGTAACTAAATAACAAAACATAAAATAAAGGATGGAGAACGATATAGAGAAAGTGGATAGGATCCAACTGCGTCAATTAGTGGATTCGATTGATCTTCTTCTTGTCCAATGCAATTACACAACACTACTTCGGCAGTACTGTAGATACAACCTCGGCAGCGTTAGTGTTCTCTGTCGCGGCAATCTCTTGCTCTTGGGAAAATGCATCAAAGTTCAGCAAAGTGTCCGTAGTTGACTCCGCTTATCTCTAAGTCAGAGCGTTGTTGATGACTGGTCTTTAACTATACCTCTCGGCGTAAATCAATGATAATCACCAACCAATCCAATACTTCTTTTAACTTCTGAAAATCTTAACCTATCTCTAGGCCGAGTTAGAGTCATCAATACTGTACTTATCCCTTTCGTGAATCTAACTCTCTCGATGCTAGATAAATAGATTACTTACAAACTTCTCTCTCGAGCTTGAATGCAAGAACAAGGAATGACAATAGGATAAGCAAACTTCGATATTATTATTGCATTAGATCAAAGAAACAAGAAACAATCTCCTCTCACTAATATCTACAACCTTCACCTATCCCTAAGAGATTTAGAACATAATATCGATAGGTACAAATCTTAGGGAAAGGGTTTCTCTAAAATCGGCTCTCCCTAACAATATGGTCGGCTAAGCTATATATAGTCTTAACCTAGGGCAAACCTTTCCTAAATAGACTTTAACTTGGAGTAGGGAGCAAGTCTTCTTCATGAGATCTGATGTTTCCAAGTTTGCAACCTTCTAGAAAGCTTTTCTCGTTCGATCTTTGACTTGGGTTTTTAGTGCGCTAGCTTGGTCCAATTGGTGCACTGCATCTTCCAGAATGTTCTCTATATTTTTGTCTTTCATTTCGCCTACAATGTTGATGTTGCCACTCTAAATGCTGTCGCGGCCTTGTCTCTGCCTCGGCCTCAATGATGCTTCTCTACTGTCTCTACCCTGGATATCCCTGCATGTATAGAATATGTAATAATATCTGCATTCTCTATAAATATAAGCTTTGTAAGTAGTATTAACGGAATATTCAATATTATGCAATGAGTCCATATTTTAGTTCAAGTTGGTGTATAATAGATGCATAAAGTACCATGAGAAGGGTAGTAAATAACTGCCTTTTAAGCACTCATCAAATACCCCCAAACTTGAACTATTGCTTGTCCTCAAGCAATGCAAGACATCAAATTTCCGAACCTTACTCCTCTTTGGTCTTAATTTTCCATTTATTCTCCCCACCGTGGTCATGTCTATCTCTTTGTTTTAGTCACTAGTTTACCCAAGTACTTTTACTAAGAAACAAGCTATAAGGCTAGGTGAGTGTGTGCGTTTTATGGACAAGGTTGATTCAAGGCTTTCTTAGATAAACTCTAAGTTCAATACAAATAGAATTTCGACTAAAGCTGTCTCCTTAAAACAACAAGTCTTGAGTCAATTTCGGGCACCTCAAGATATGTGTTTTCTATTTTCTTTTTTTTTTCTTATTTTTTTCTTTTTAACCACCTATTTAGCATACTAGAGCCAATTTCGGGCACCTCCAGCATGAAGGAGAGCAAAACTAGAGCCAGTGATAGACACCTCTAGTTATTTTTCCAAAAGGTTCTAAGTCTTTATCACCTAAGTTTATTAAAATAACTCCTAAATCAAGCAAGTCCAAAAAGTGTTTCTTTGTTTTCTAACCCTAAAGCAAGCTTCTAAGTTTTATTCCATGAGTATCCTATGGTTATCCCTTCAAAACAGAACTTGGCCATGGTAAGGAGAAAATTTTCTATAACCTTAAAGACGTAAGCTAAAGCAAAGCTGATGTAGAGCAGTGCAAGATTAAAAATAGTAATTCAAGAAAAGAGTATATTGCCAAAAAAAATTCAAAAAAAATACTCCCTTTTTCATGGTAATGTCGTGGCAGTGGGTTGCCTCGACAGTGCTTCTACACCTACAATACCCCCAAACTCAAACCGAGCATTTTCCTGAATGCTCAATATATGCGGCAAACAACAATTTCAAAAAGGAAATAGACAAAAGCATTAAAATAAATCATTTATAACGACTCCGAGGAGCTGCTTGTACGGAGCAGTCTCCTAGGCCATGCTGCTGACTCCTTCCGTCTAGATCCTTGTGCTGATGATGGTTGTTGTTTGGCTTGCCGATGCGGCTGAATTTGACTGGGCGGTGTGCGTTGCGGTGGTGCAGTAACTTCATCCCCTTCTTCTACTTCCTCAATATTTTTTGTATGTATGATTTTTGTCTCACCCCTACCGTGGCAGTGGGTATTGTTGGTTCATGTGACGAACTGTGATATTCGTCAATCTCGCGAGACAGGGTGTCACTGTTGAGACTGGGCATAGGGATTGGTTCCCATTGGAGAGAGTTAAAAACAGCTCGCCTCTTGGACAGCCGTTGGCTGGTAGAGGATACTCTGACAGATCTGGCTGGCCTGGAAGGTCCAGCAGCATGAAACTGTTGAGGCAATCATGGTTGGAAAAATGGTTGCGGCCTTGGGGTAGGTGTTATCTCGGTATAAGGGGCGGCCGTGATGAAGATGTTAACTGGGAATTCTGGGAATTGCGCCCCTTGATTTGGGAAGCTTGTCATCATCATGTTGGCGAGAGATATGTTGAAGTTGCGCTGGTACTCTATGTAGCGTTGCTGGCGAAGGTCCATGGTTGTCGTCCTCTGCAGAATTTCTTGGTAAGGGTCTACTGCGGCAGGGCCCTGGGAAGATGTGGGTACTTCTACCGAGTACTACCCTCCGGCAGTAAAGTCTGCAGTGAACTGCTGCGGTGTTGCTTGGATAGGATCTGCCTGGGTTATCTGCATGACTCAGCGACAGAAATCCTTAGACCATCCCGGCCGATTTGGTGTGTACTCGTCTGTAGTCTCGACTGGTACACTTGCAGTAATAAAAAAAGCAAAGAATAAAGAAGAGAAACATAAAGGGCCTTTGTCTTTCTTACCACAATCATAAATTTCTTGGAGAATAATTTCTCCAACGTTGATGGTCCTCTTGTTGATTATGGACTGGATGAGCACCAAACATCTCCTGTCGAATATGCTGTTATGCGATGTGGGTATTAGACATCTTTTGACAAAGGTGCACCACATCTTAGCCTCGGGTTTGAGGCTCAATCTTGTTACGGATCCTCTATGGTTACTAGTCTCCAAAGGGGTATCATTGTAACAAAGATCATCTTTGATTAGCTCGAAGTCGACATTAGTGACCTCCGCCTCAAAATCACTATGGCCATTGGATAACGGAGTGAGGCCATAGCGTTGGTTGATTGCTTCGGCACTAAGGGCTATTGGCTTCCCTCGGCAGTGGACATATAAATTTCTTTCGCTCGGCATGTGGGCATAAAATTCTTGGACGGTCATGGCATTGGCTGGGGGAGGTTGGAGACAGATGATTTCCCAATCTTGGTATTTGATTTTGTCGAAAAAGAACTGTTCGATGCCGTAATTATCTTCATCCAAGTGTTGAAATCTTTTCTCCTCCCATAGCTGTCGAGCAACAAAAGAACGGTTGAATCGCTCTTCAATGGCGGCAGGGTAAAAGCGGTTGGAAGCGACCATGATTGTAGTTATTGAATACCTTGAGCGAAATCTGGAGTACTTGAAAAGATTACTGAAAATTTCAATAAGTAGATGAGAGCTAAAGTAATGAAGAGCAAGATTATGAAAGAAGATTAACAAGAATGCAAGAGTCGGTAATTCTAAGCAAGGGAGTTGTTTATATAGGCTGTAACAGTTACTGCCGTTAGAAATTAGCCGTTAGGCATTTACTACCTTGCTGAACAGTTACTGTCGCGAAGGATTTCTCAGCAGAGAGCCGTTGCACTATTTCTACCCGTTAGGATTTCTACGGCTCTAACACAGTACACTACCGCGGCAGCAGACTTCCTGGTATGAAATAATTTTTCTGCATTCGTTGCTTTATTTAACCTAAAACATAAAATACTGAAAATAAAACATAACAAAATATAAAACTAGTCTTAATATAATAAATAAAATGGAAGGGAAGAGATTATGTTACTTGTGGAGTGCATGTGAATGCATCTCCCAGTTTGATTATCTCTTTCTGGCTCGTATCTTCCTTCACGTATTGGTCAGTCCCTTCAGTGCATTCGACTTCTCCTTTGGGCTTTATTCGCTTACCGAACAGTCTTCCGAGCGTGCTACCCAGGTAAGATGTTTTAGTACCCTGGTTTGGTGTATGGAGAGCCTTACATTCTGCTGGAGCGTCTGAATTTGTGAGATTGTGGAAGGCGTTCAACTTGACTTGTTGATCGTTTATCCGTATTGTGAGAACGCCATTTTCCACATCGATGATAGTGCGTCCAGTAGCAAGGAAAGGTCGACCCGAGATGATCGATGCATTGTTGTCGGCCTCAAAGTCAAGGACAAGAAAGTCGACAGGAAATATAAACTTGTCGACCTTAACCAGAATGTCCTCAATTTTGCCTTTAGGATGCACGTAGGATCGATCCGTAAGTTGGAGCAGTACTGTTGTTGGTTTTGCTCGCCCTATTCCAAGTTTTTGAAAAACTTATTTGGGTATTAGATTGATGATTGCTCCCAAGTCACATAGGGCCTTTCCTTCGTAACCATCTCCAATCGCACAGGGGATTGTAAAGCATCCAGGATCCTTTAGCTTAGGCGGCATGCGATTATGTAGCATGGTCATGCAACCTTCAGTGGCTGCCACCGTTTCAAATTCCCCTAGCCTTCGTCATTTGGATACTATGTCCTTTAAGAACATGGCATAGTGGGGCATTATTCATTAGCCTCAACTAATGGCAAGTTGATATGGACTTGCTTTAAGATGTCTAGGAATTTCCGAAATTGGTAATCTTGTTTGTGCTTTTTTAACCTCTGTGGGAAAGGAGGTGGTGGTCTTATGTACTCCAGGTTTCCTTGGATATTGAGTTTAATACCTGGGGTGAACTTATCTATAGCTGTCTCGACAGGATTTTCGGGTACTGTTGGTTCTGCTGCCGGGACAGTGCTTTCGGCAGGGTCCTACTCAGCTTCTAAGTCCTCATGATATTACTTTTCTGGATGTACTCTATCGGTTAAGGGCCCTTCTTTATCTTTTAATTGTAGGCCACTTCTTGTCATAATTACCTTGCATTGCTCGTGGCCTAACACCTTAGCAACCTCAGTATTGCTACGTAAACCCCCTGGTGGTCGAGTGTTTTGTCGCTGGGCAAATTGACCAACTTGGGTTTCTAAAGACTTGATTGCAACCTTCTGGTTCTGCAGTTTCATCTCAGTTCGATTCATGAAGTCATCAGTATGCTTCATGAAGCGGCTATTCTCGGCCATGTATGAATCAGTCTTTGTCATGAATGTCGTAAGAAAATCTGCTACTGCGTTCAGAGACTATTACTGTTGTACCTGTTGTTGTGGCATGGACTGTTGTGCGTGCTGCTTCGGCAAGTTCTGACTTTGGTGCTGGAATCTAGGGGCTTGGTTGACTGGATTTAAGGCATTATTGGGGTTACTCCATGAAAAGTTTGGATGCCTTTTTCCAGAATGGGTTGTAATTGTTGGACATCATATGATTGTTCATGTTATAATTTCCAACATATAGGATGGTTTCCTCATCTTGCATGTAATCAGATGAGTTGACTGCCTTAACCTCATGCATATTTTGTTGGGCTTGCATATTTTAATTGTTCATGTTAACCTCATGCATATTTTAAACTATCTTGGTTAGAGAAGCCAATTGTGCTGCCACCGAACTGGTTGTGTCTAATCCATGGGACGTGGCATGGCGTCTCATTCCTCCTCGCCCTGATGAAGGAAAGTGGAAGTCGTTCCTTGCGAGTTTGTTCAGAATCTTAATGGCCTCCGCGTTTGCTCTATCCAAAAGTGTCCCATTTGCGAAATCATCTAGCATCATCCTTGTGGAGGCATTGGTAGCATTATAGAACATGGAGACTTGCATCCACATGGAAAACCATGTGGTGGACATTTGTTTAACAATTCTCTATAGCGTCCACATGGGAAAACCATCGGTTCATCATCATCCTGCCAAAATGATATGATTTCATTACGGATGCGATCACAGATATTTTTCGGATTAAACCTCGTAATGAATTCTCGGCAGTGTTCCTCCCAAGATCCTATGTATCATGCTGGGATGCCATTTAACCAAGTTTTCGTCCTATCCCTCAGTGAATAGGGGAACAACTTTAATCGTAAAATATCTTCATGGACTCCTTGGATCTTGAAAGAATCGCACACTTCCATGAAAGATTTAAGATGCTGCCTTGCATCTTCAGTAGCAGACCCACTAAACTGTCCAATTGTGTTCAACATGTTGAACATAACTGGTTGGAGCTCAAAGTGAGTTGCTTCAATTTCTGGGGTGACTAAGCCAAGGTTTAGTCCGTTTAGGTCTTCCACCAGAAAGTCTCTAACAGTGAGCTGTCTCGGCAATGGATTAGATGGCACATTAATTTAATCTCGGAATAATGCAATCGGTGTTGTTTTAAGGTGTTTTTTGGTTGTTTTAGGGACTGTTTTAGGTGCTTTAATGTTGCTGGAGATATAAGGATGGTTTGGATATGTTTTTGGTTCGTAATTGAAGTGGATTAGATGCTAGATTCATTAGGTTTTGGGCTGTTGATATTTCGGATACGTTTCGGCTAAGTTTCGGTGTTTTCGGCTAGGTTTTTCGGTAATGTTGTGGAGGTATGATGCGGGTGATGGTTTAATCATGTTATAATATGAGAATGCTCTGTTTTTAATATTGTAGAAGAGGTACAAGAAGGTGCTTGAGTGCTGGTACGTTGGCGTGGTCATCGGGATATCGACGAAAGCTCGTTTCGCTTGTCGGTGAGTGTTTACGGACTTAAAGCGAATCGCGTTTGGTACGATTCTGTTTTGGGGGCTATGAAAAAGTGTGAAAACTTTCCATAGTTCAAGAGTAAGTAAAGTAAATGTTTTTGATTCATCAACATGAGTTTCGGCTACATTCGATAAAGGCATTAATGTTGGTAATGCAATGAGATTCTTGAAAATATATGAACATGATTTGAATTGGTGCATGCATGAGAAATACCTGCTGAAATGCATAGTTTATCAAGCATCCATGATTATGGAAAATTATGAGAAATGATTTGGAATACAAAATGGTTAATTGTCTTACATACGATGGTGCCTTTGGGCATGGCTTTTGGTTCATTTGTTGAACATATTATGCATGCATTATGAACCGCAAGTTATCATGCACATTTAATTATGATATTGACTTAGTGACACTAACTTTAGATTCGAATACGAATGACATGTCATTAGGATTGTCTTAAGTGCACTATAAACAATATTGAGAATATAGAATATTGCCTACACGTAACAAGGGTGACTTTGTGTCTAATCGTACATGGTAGAGTCGCCTACACGTAACAAGGGTGACTATGTGTCTAATCGTGTGTGGTAGTGCTATAATGGTGACTTCGTGTCATGCCAATGGTGACTTCATGTCATGACGAGACAATGGTCTCTAACAATGGATCTGTGTATTCGGTGAACTCAAGGTTCATATTAAGTGGTCACTAAAATGCCAATATACATACATGAATTTAAGAAGGACATTGTGCATTATTTATAAATTGTTTTGATAAGGTTGTGTAAACTCAAGGAAGCATTTGGTTTAATGAACATGAACATGAACATGAAATGATAGCATGCATGGTTTTAGTGATGCATTGCAAATTATGGTTTCATTATGGTTTTAAATATATGCATTGATGATCTTGTGTAGAGCTTCCTCACTAAGCATGTTTGCTTAAGCTCTCTTTTTGTCCTTGTAGAAAAATAAAGGCACTTGGGATTTCGTTCGGAGCAAGGAAACCAAAGGGAAAGATTACTTCAAATTTGGTATGTTTTTGGCAAATAAGTTGGGGCTTGGCAATGTGTAAACCCAACCAATGTGAGGAGTGTGAACTAGGCTTTGGTTTATGTTGAAGTAAGACCTTTGTTGCTTGATTGTTAATTGTTGGACTATGGTATTGTTTGGATTGTTGAAGCATATACTTGCATGATCGTTATGAATTTTAATCATGTTCTAGGAAGTATGCCTATAGTTTGATTGATGTTCGTGACGTTGTTAATCATGTGTTATAAGATGTTAATTATGCCTAGGACTTATGCATTTAGTGGTAATGGTTAATGGTTGTGTATTGAGTCATTAGTGTTCACTTAGTGTGATGGAACTTTTGGGTTCCAGACCCAAAGTTTCGAAACCTTAGTGAAGGTTCCGAAACCTTTGACAAATAGTTTCGAAACCTTCAAGAAGGTTTCGAAACCTTGCGGGCAATTTCAATTCTGGAAAGTTACTAGATGCGAAAAGTTTCGAAACCTTCAGGGAAGTTTCAAAACCTTTTACAAAAAGTTTCGAAACCTTATGGAAGATTTTGAAACCTTTGACTACCAGGAATTGATAGTTGCTGGAAATTATACTTTAGTCACGAATATCTTCCTTTATTCAATTAGGGTACCTACAGATGTTATTTTGAGCTAAAATTTCACAAGAATGCATAAATTTGATTTAATTTCAATTTGGTTAACTTAATTTGAATGAAGTCCTTTTAATTTGGAATATTTACATTTTGGTCCCTATATTAGAGATCAATACAATTGATGGTGTTAGAATGATCCATTTTACTTAAAATTTACCGTGAAGGATACTTGTGTGTTTAATTAAACATTGATGAAAAGAATTTATACTTTATTAATAAAATTTAAAAGTTTTACGTTTTAGTCCTTAATTCACTTAAGTGTTTAATCGGATACTCGTATATGATCAGATTGCTTCCGTTAAAGCATTGTATGAGACCAAGACATGCAGGAACATAATTATGCATCTAGGGAAGATAAAGAAAAAAATATATCAGTTTTAGGGTTGTTTATCGAATAAAACCTTCACGGGTTTGGTTCGATATTCCCCGTGTAACCCGTTAGTGTCAGTTTCGTCTAGGCCGGGCTAAGGGGGTTACACGAGGTGACTACGCCAGGGTTTAGTCTGTTTAGGTCTTCCACCAGAAAGTCTGAGCTACCTCGACAATGGTCGCGGCGGTGGCTGCTGCAGCATTGCTGGTGGCAGTACATTATGATCAACAGGTGGAATTTGTCCTCTTGGTGGATCATCCATGACTTGAAACAGGTTGCATCTTAGATGGTGTCATGTGCATTCAATTTCAGGATCCAATTCGTACAATGGACCACTCCGATTTTCCCTGGTCATACACCAGATAAGTCAAAGTTAATAAAAAAATAAATAATTAGAATTAAAGTTAAATAAAGAATGGTTAAAGAGCAAGAAAATAAAGAAAATAAAAATTTAGTTGTCAATCCCCGATAACAACGCCAAAAACTTGTTGCGTGTAATAATAGCGCAACTGTGCAGTGTACACGTCGCAAATAATAAAGTAATAAGTATATCGTGTATCGTCTCCACAAGGATTGGTATACTTAATATGTCTCCCCTTGTTCCCTTGCTCTTAAAAAATAAAGTAAAAACATAGATAAGTGGATTTGTTTAACTAATTAACTAAATAAAAAAAACATAAAATAAAGGATTGAGAACGATATAGAGAAAATGGGTAAGATCCAGCTGTGTCAATTTGTGGATTCGATTGATCTTTTTCTTGTCCAATGCAATTACAAAACACTGCTTTGGTAGTACTGCAGATACAACCTCGGCAGTGTTAGTGTTTTCTGTCGAAACTGGCTCTAGTTTTGCTCTCCTTCATTCTAGAGGTGCCTGAAACTGGCTCTAGTATGTTAAAGTTTGCTTAAAATAAAATAAAATAAAAAATAGAAAACACATATCTTTAGGTGCCTGAAATTGGCTCAAGACTTGTTGTTTTAAGGAGATAGTTTTAATCCAAATTCTACTTGTCTTGAACTTAGAGTTTATCTAAGAAAGCCTTGAATCAACCTTGTCCATAAAACGCACACACTCACCTAGCCTTATAGCTTGTTTCTTAGTAAAAGTCCTTGGGTAAATGATGAGTGCCTAAAAGGCAGTTATTTACTACCCTTCTCATAGTGATTTTGAGGGAAGTCGTTGTCCAATGCACCAACTTATTACCAAGGGAATCCGTTGTCCAATGCACATAGTGATTTTGAGGCGGAGGTCACCGACATCGACTTCGAGCTAATCAAAGATGATCTTTGTTATAATGATACCCCTTGGGAGATCGGTAACCATTGAGGATCCGTAACAAGATTGAGCCTCAAACCCAAGGCTAAGATGTGGTGCACCTTTGTCAAAAGACGTCTAATACCCACATCGTATAATAGCACAGTCGACAGGAAACGTTTGGTGCTCATCCAGTCTAAAATCAACAAGAGGACTATCAACGTTGGAGAAATTATTCTCCAAAAAATTTATGATTACGGTAAGAAAGACAAAGACCCTTTATGTTTCCCTTCTTTAATCTCTGCTTTGTGTATTGCTGCAGGTGTACCCTTCGAGGCTACAGACGAGTACACACCAAATCGGCCGGGATGGTCTAAGGATTTCTGTCACCGAGTCATGCAGATAACCCAGGCAGATCCTGTCCAAGCAACATTGCAGCAGTTCACTTCAGACTTTACTTCCGGAGGGCAGTACTCGGCAGAAGCACCTACATTTGCCCAGGGCCCTACCGCAGCAAACCTGTACCAAGAAATTCTGCAGAGGATGGCAGCCATGGACCTACGCCAGCAACGCTACATGGAGTACCAGCGCGACATCAACACATTTCTCACCAACATGATGATGACAAGATTCCCAAATCAAGGGGCGCAATTCCCAGAATTCCCAACTAACATATTTGTCACCGTCGCCCCTTATACTGAGACAACACCTGCCCCAGGGCCGCAACCATTTTTTCAACAACGGCCGCCTCAACAGTTTCATGCTGTCGGACCTTCCAGGCCGGCTAGGTCTGCTGGAGTATCCTCTACCAGCCAACGGCCATCCAAGAGGCGATCTGTTTCTAACTCTCCCCAACGGGAACCAATCCCTATGCCCAGTCTCAGTAGAGACATTCTATCTCGCGAGATTGACGAATACCACAGTTCGTCACATGAACAAACAATACCCACTGCCACGGCAGGGGGCGGGACTGAAATCATGCAAACAAAAAATATGGACGAAGTAGAAGAAGGGGATGAAGTTACTGCACCAACGCACCGCACACCACCCAGTCGAGTTCAGCCGCATCGGTAAGCCAACAACAGCAATCACCAGCACAAGGATCTAGACGAAAGGCATCAACGGCAAGGCCTAGGAGAATGCTCCGTACAAGTAGCTCCTCAGAGTCGTTATAAATGATTTCATTTAATACTTTTGTCTATTTCCTTATTGCAATTGTTGTTTGCCTTATATTTTGAGCATTGAGGATAATGCCCGGTTTGAGTTTGGGGGTATTGTAGGTGTAGAAGCACTGCCGAGGCAACCCACTATCGCGGTATTACCATGAAAAGGGAGTAATTTTTTTTGAATTTTTTTGCAATATTCTCTTTTCTTGAATTATTGTTTTTTAATCTTACACTACTCTACATCAGCTTTGCTTTAGTTTACTCCATTAAGGCTATAGAAATATTTCTCCTTACCATGGCCAAGTTCTGTTTTGAAGGGATAATCATAGGATACTCATGGAATAAACTTAGAAGCTTGCTTTAGGGTTAGAAAGAAAATAAACACTTTTTGGACTTGCTTGATTTAGGAGTTTTTTTAATAAACTTAGGTAATAAAGACTTAGAACCTTTTGAAAAAAAAAATAACTAGAGGTGCCCGAAATTGGCTCTAGTATGCTAAATTTGTCTTGAACTTAGAGTTTATCTAGACGAAAGACAGCTTTAGTCCAGATTCAATTTGTCTTGAACTTAGAGTTTATCCAATAAAGCCTTGAATCAACCTTGTCCATAAAACGCATACACTCACCTAGCCTTATAGTTTGTTTCTTAGTAAAAGTCCTTGGGTAAACTAATGGCTAAAACGGAGAGATAGACATGACCATGGTGGGGAGAATAGATGGAAAAGTAAGACCAAATGAGGAGTAAGGTTCGGCAATTTGATGTCTTGCATTGCTTGAGGACAAGCAATAGTTCGAGTTTGGGGGTATTTGATGAGAGCCTAAAAGGAAGCTATTTACTACCCTTCTCATGATACTTTATGCATCTATTATACACCAACTTGAACTAAAATATGGACTCTTTACACAATATTGGATATTCCGTTATCACTACTTAAAAAGATGAAATTTATAGAGAATGTAGATATTATTATATATTCTATACATGCAAGAATACCTAGGGCCGAAGCAACAGTGAAGCAGTATTGAGGCCGAGGCAGGGACAAGGCCGCGGCAGCATCCAGAGTGGCAACATCAACATTGTAGGCGAATGAAAGACAAAAATATAGAGAACATTCTGGAAGATGCAGCGCACCAATTGGACCAGGCTAGCACACTAAAAGCCCAAGTCAAAGACCAAACGGGAAAATTCTTCAAGAAGGCGGCAAACTTGGAAATATCAGATCTCATGAAGAAGACTTGTTCCCTACTCCAAGTTAGAGTCTATTTAGGAAAGGTTTGCCCTAGGTTAAGACTATATATAGCCTAGTCGGACACATTGTTAAGAGAGTCGATTTTAGAGAAACTCTTCCCCTAAGAATTGTACCTATCGATATTATGTTCTAAATTTCTTAGGGATAGGTGAAGGTTGTAGATATTAGTGAGAGGAGATTGTTTCTTGTTTCTTTGTTCTAATGCAATAATAATATCAAAGTTTGCTTATCCTATTGTCATTCCTTGTTCTTCCATTCAAGCTCGAGAGAGAAGTTTATAAGTAATATAATGATCTAGCATCGAGAGGTGTAGATTCACGAAAGGGATAAGTATGGTGTTGTCAAACACTAACTCAACCTACAGATAGGTTAAGAGTTTCAGCAGCAAAAAGAAGTGTTGGATTGGTTGGTGATTATCGTTGATTTAAGCCGAGAGGTATCGTCAAGGACCAGTCATCAACAGCGCTCTAACTTAGAGATAAGCGGAGTCAACTACGGACACTTTGCTGAACTTTGATGCCTCTACCAAGAGCAAGAGATTGTCGCGGCAGAGAATACTAACGCTACCGAGGTTGTATCTGTAGTAATGCCGAAGCAGTGTTGTGTAATTGTATTGGATAAGAAGAAGATCAATCGAATCCACTACTTAACGCAGCTGGATGCTACCCATTTTCTTTATATCGTTCTCAATTCTTTATTTTGTGTTTTGTTATTTAATTATTTAGTTAGTTAAACAAATCCACTTATCTATGTTTTTACTTTATTTTTTAGGAGCAAGGGAACTAGGGGAGACATATTAAGTATACCAATCCCTGTGGAGACGATACACGATATACTTATCACTTTATTACTTGCGACGTGTACACTGCACAGTTGCGCTATTATTACACACAGCAGTAAACTAGTGGCTAAAACGGAGAGATAGACATAACCATGGTGGAGATAATAGATGGAAAAGTAAGACCAAAGCGGAGTAAGACTGGGCAATTTGATGTCTTGCATTGCTTGAGGATAAGCAATAGTTCGAGTTTGGGGATATTTGATGAGTGCCTAAAAGGCAGTTATTTAGTACCCTTCTTAAGATATTTTATGCATCTATTATACACCTACTTGAACTAAAATATGGACTCGTTGCATAATATTGGATATTCCGTTATTACTATTTACAAAGCTTACATTTATAGAGAATGTAGATATTATTACATATTCTGTACATGTAGGGATATCCAGGGCGGAGGCAGCAGAGAAGCATCATTGAGGCCGAGGCAGAGACAAGACTGCGGCAGCATCTAGAGTGGCAACATCAACATTATTGGCGAATGAAAGACAAAAATATAGAGAACATTCTGGAAGATGCAGTGCACCAATTAGACCAGGCTAGCGCACTAAAAGCTCAAGTCAAAGACCGAAGGGAAAAGCTTTCTAGAAGGTTGCAAACTTGGAAACATCAGATCTCATGAAGAAGACTTGCTCCCTACTCCAAGTTAAAGTCTATTTAGGAAAAGTTTGCCCTAGGTTAAGACTATATATAGCTTAGCCGACCATATTGTTAGGGAGAGCCGATTTTAGAGAAACCCTTTCCCTAAGATTTGTACCTATCGATATTATGTTCTAAATCTCTTAGGGATAGGTGAAGGTTGTAGATATTAGTGAGAGGAGATTGTTTCTTGTTTCTTTGATCTAATGCAATAATAATATCGAAGTTTGCTTATCCTATTGTCATTCCTTGTTCTTCCATTCAAGCTCGAGAGAGAAGTTTGTAAGTAATATATTTATCTAGCATCGAGAGGTATAGATTCACGAAAGGGATAAGTATGGTGTTGTCAAACACTAACTTGTCCTAGAGATAGGTTAAGAGTTTCAGCAGCAAAAAGAAGTGTTGGATTGGTTGGTGATTATCGTTGATTTACGCTGAGAGGTATCGTCAAGGACCAGTCATCAACAGCGCTCTGACTTAGAGATAAGCGGAGTCAACTACGGACACTTTGCTGAACTTTGATGCATCTGCCAAAGAGCAAGAGATTGCCGCGGCAGAAAACACTAACACTGCCGAGGTTGTATCTACAGTACTGTCAAAGTAGTATTTTGTAATTGCATTGGACAAGAAGAAGATTAATCGAATCCACTAATTGACGCAGCTGGATCCTACCCACTTTCTCTATATCGTTCTCAATCCTTTATTTTATGTTTTGTTAGTTAGTTAGTTAGTTAAACAAATCCATTTATCTGTGTTTTTACTTTATTTTTCAGTTGCAAGGGAACAAGGGGAGACATATTAAGTATACCAATCTCTATGGAGACGATACACGATATACTTATCACTATATTACTTGTGATGTGTACACTGCACAGTTGCGTTATTATTACAGGCATCAACTTGCATGTTCTGAACCATTTCTGTTAAAGATGCCAACTGTGCTGCCACCGAATTGTTGGTTTCTAACTTATTCACCGTGGCATGGCGTCTTAATCCTACTCGCCTAGAAGTAGGAAATTGAAAATCGTTCCTTGCGAGTTTGTTCAGAATCTCTATAGCTTCTTCCGGTGCCTTATCAAGGAGTGTGCCGTTTGCTGAGTCATCCAACATCATTCTAGTCGGGGCGTTGGTGGCCTTATAGAACATGGTTACTTGCGTCCATAATAGGAATCCATGTAGTGGACATCTGTTCAGTAACTCTCTATAGCGTTCCCAAGCCTCGTACATAGGTTTGTCATCAGCCTGTCTAAATGAAGTGATCTCATTACGGATTCTATCATATAGATTTGTAGGGTTAAATCTCGTAATGAATTCTCGGCAGAGTTCACTCCAAGATCCAATTGATCCTGCCCGAATGTTATTCAACCAGGTTTTGGCCCTATCCCTCAGTGAAAAGGGGAAAAGTTTCAGCCTCAAAATATCTTCATGTACTCTTTGCATTTTGAAAGAGTTGCATACTTCTATAAAGGATTTGAGATTCTGCCTGGCATCTTCTGTTGTAGCCCCACTGAATTGTCCAATAGTATTGAGCATATTGAACATTACTAGTTTAAGTTCAAAGTGGGTTGCCTCAATCTCTAGTGTAACAACCCCAGGGTTTAATCCATTTAAATTTTCCACCAGAAAGTCTCTGACAGTTAGCTACCGCGGCAGTGGTTACTGTTGATGGCCTTCAATGCCTTCATGTAGATTCTGATTTCCTAGATTCACTGCCATGGCTCCTTGGATCTGTCTTCTCAGCCTCTGATAAGTTCTTTCAATTTCTGGGTCGATATCACGTAATAGAGTCCTAGAGTTAGCCCTGGTCATACACTAAAAATAAAATAAATTAAATATTTTTTATAATAATAACTTAAAAACAAGAAAACTAAAGAAAACAAAATTTAGTTGTCAATCCCCGGCAACGGCGCCAAAAACTTGATGCGTGCAATAAAAGCGCAATCTATGCAGTGTACACATTGCAAGTAATAAATGATAAGTATTTATCGTGTATCGTCTCCATAAGGACTGGTGTACTTAATATGCCTCCTTCTGTTTCCTTGCTCCTAAAGTTTAGTAAAATAAAGAACACAGATAAAAAGGTTTGTTTGAATAACTAAAGAATAAAAGCTTAAATAAAAGGTTGAGAACGAATAGAGAGAATGGGTAGGATCCAGTTGTGTCATATAGTGGATTCGATTGATCTGTTCTTGTTCTATACAATTGCACAACACTATCTCGGCAGCGTTAGTGTTCCCTGCCGCGGCAATCTCTTGCTCTTGGGTAGTTTAATCAAAGCTCGGCAAAGTGTCCTTAGATGCCTCCGCTTATCTCTAAGTCGAAGTACTGTTGATGATCAATCTTTGATGATACCTTTAGGCGTGAATCAATGACAATCAACAACCAATCTCAAACTTCTTTTAGCCGCTGAAACTCTTAACCTATCTCTAGGTTGAGTTAGTGTCTACAACACCGCACTTATCCCTTTCGTGAATCTAACCCTCTCGATATTAGATAAATGAATTACTTACAAACTTCTCTCTCGAGCTTGAATGCAAGAACAAGGAATGGCAATAGGATAAGCAAACTTTGATATTCTTATTGTATTGAAACGAAGAAACAAAATACAATCCTCTCGCATTAATACTCAACAACCTTCACCTAACCCTAAGAAAGCTTAGAACATATTGTAAAAGAATAACACAATTCTTAGGGTAAGGTTTTCTCTTCAATTCGGCTCCCTAACAAGTTAGAAGACTGGTGTATTTATAGTCTTAACCTAGGGTAAATCTTTCCTAAGTAAAATACAACTTGGAGTAGGGAACAAGTAATAAAAGTATAATATTTCCAAGTTTAATTCTATCTAGAAAACTATTCTCGCGTGGCCTTTGACTTGGTCTTTTCAAATGCTAATCTGCTCCGATCCAAACGCTTGATATCCAGAAATTCTTAGCTCATTTTTCTTTTTCAATCGCCCAACATCAATACTGGGATTTCTGCTGCCGCGGCATTGCTTTTGCCTTCGGCACTGTTGCTGCCTCAACAATGGTTCTGGCCTTAGGCACTGCTGCTGCCCCAGCAGGTATTTTCTGCAACTACACAAAAACATGCCATAAAGCCGTGTTTTCTTATAGATATCATCATTATAAGTTGTGGCAGCACAATGTCAGTTATTGAGCAATAAGTATATGTATCAGCTCGAATTAATGGGTAATGAGTATATATTGTTTAGGAAAAGAATAGTAAATAATAGCCTTTTAATAAGTACATGGTAGTAAATTTTAAGAACTAGGATATAGTGAATAAGGAAAACTAGAATTTTTCTAACACTGTTAAGCATAGTCTAGATACAATCCCACACACATGCAAGCAAAGTATCTTGTCTAAGTTCAAGTTCTAAGAATTCTCAATATTATGTTGATTGCTACAGCATTTATATTCTAAAGATTGATGTTCTGCCTATACTGCTGTCGAAGATTGAAAGTTTTGCTATAGCATTTTTATATGTCATTGCTTGAAGACAAGCAATATCTTAAGTTTGGGGGGTGTTAATGTTCTAAAAAACGTATATTTTATACCCTTTTTCTTAAGGTTTTGTTTGATTTCAAGCTTATTTGTATTTCATTTAGTTGCATTTCATGTGCATCTGCATTTAGATTAGGTTTTCATTTTATTTTCTCTTTTATTTTTAAAGATGTTGCTTTGAATGGTATTTTGTTGGTGGTGTTGTACAAATTGTCGGGGAAAAGTTAAAAGAATGGAAGAGATTCTATAGCAATTTTTTAGTGTTGGATCGGACTTCAAGATGCTATAGCATTGTAAGTGGACAAAATAGAACTGTAGAAAGGACGAACTCGTAGCCCACTGTCCATACCCAATAATTCTAGGCCAGTCGCACCTCCCTGCAGTCCTTGCATTTTACTGCAATTCTCTACAAAAAATGTTAGGGAATATTCCTAGCATCTTTAGGATACAAAACCCTAAAAGTCTCTTATATATACAAGGCCAAAACCTCCTTTACAAGTGTAACAAAACAGTAGCAAAAAGTGTTGAAAGAGAGCTGAAAAAGAAAAGAAAAATGAGTGAACTTTAAGGAGAGCAACGAGGAAGAAGAAAGAAGAAAGACGATCACTTTCCTTCATCTTCAACCTCAAGCCAAGCCACCATTATTGGAGAGCTTCAAGCAAGGGATTTGCGAGACTTCGAGAGGAGCGGTAAGTTAGGAAAGCCTCACGACACAAGCGTTTGGGACTTCCTTCCTCTTCACTTTGCTTTACCTTTTTTCTAAGTTGTTGAAAATGTATTTCAAAGCACGTAAATTGAGTAGTTTGCTAAACCTAGCCATGAACTAAACTAGTATGGCTTAGGCTTGTTATGGATGATTTAATCTTTCGTTAATGAATATATTTAGCGTTTTTCTGGTTTTATTTGATAGTTTTGTTCATGAAAGCTAACACCTTTATCTAGGCTTGGTTTGTAAGAGCTCTAGGGAGATTTTCGTAGCTAAGGGGTTTGGAAAGCTTAGATCTAGGGTAGACAAGGCTAAAACAACATAAATAATGGGGTTACTATGGGAGCAGAATCCTAACTCACCTTAAGGATAAGGGAGAGTTTCAACAACTAAAAAGGATAGCACTTTATCAACATTAGAAGTGTTAGGGTTGAGACCGGGAGGTAATGCCTTAGCATTTTCGAATGTTAAGCCTTTTGACTATGGATAGTGAAGGCATTTTTAGTAAACTATGTCGAGCACTTGTTAAACCAGTAGAACAGTAAGCCTTTCAGGAAAAAAGTGAAATATTTTCCATAGCAAGCCTAGCCTGTCTTAATCTTGAATTTCTCCTTTGTGTTGTGTTTGTGTATCTTTATCTATTACTTCATTCTCAGTTTTATTTTGCTACCACATTTTTGTGACAAACTTTATTTTATTACCGTATTACCAGTGACACTTTTATTTTGCTAAAGCATTTTGGTGACAATTGCATAATTGCTTTAGAATATGTTCTTACAAAGGATTTTCTTATCTTTTGTGTATGTTAACTATTTTTAAAATCTCTTACCCAATCCTCGTGAGAACGATCTCACTCACACACTTTATTACTTGTTCGATGTGTATACTTGCACGAGAATCCTTTACATTTTAAGCACACATCAGCACTCTTCATGGTTTTCGTTCTTAAAATGTGCTTAAAACGAATTATTAACAAAATGTGTGAGAGAGATTGTTCTCATGCAAGTAAATCTAACACCATTTACTGCCTCGGCAACATGTTGGTTTGAACCATGCTTATTCGTTTTATAGTAAATACTTACCCGTTGGTGTTGTTGTATCTCTAACACTATTTACTGCCTCGGCAACATTCCTGCTGTGAACTATTTCCCCTTTTTTCTTGCTTATTATCCTAAAAAAATTATTAACAAAAACAAAAAAATTATTAAAGACAAAAAATAATTATAGTAAGTAAATCTAAACTAAACTAATCCTAATATAAAAAATAAAAAGATAAGGGAAAAGATTATGTTACTAGTGAATTGTATGTAAATACATCTCCCAATCTGATTATCTCTTGTTGGCCAGAGTTATCCTTTAAGTGTTGGTCATTGGCTTTAAGTTCATCCCTTATTATTCTGATCTTCATTGCACCCTATTTGTCTAGACAGTATGTTGTGCTCTTGGTTTCCTCCACATCTTCCTTAATTTTCTTGCCAAAAATTCTGCCATAGCAAATATTTAATTTTCTACCGAGCATGCTGCCCAAGCAGTGACTGTTGAAGCAGGATACCTTTGTGTCTGCATCTGTGGTGTGAAGGGTTTTGCATTCTTTTGCATCATCATACCTTTTCAGATTTTCGAAGGCAATGAGTTTAACTTGTTGGTCATTGACCCTCATAGGTAACTCTCCTTTTTCTACATCAATTAACGTTCTTCCAGTGGCAAGGAAAGGTCTCCCAAGGATGATTGGTGCATTATCATCTGCTTCACAATCAAGGACAAGAAAATCAGTAGGAAAAATAAATTTATCTACTTTTACCAGTATGTCCTCGATTTTCCTTCGGGTTGTACCTATGATCGATTCACAAGTTGGAGTATCACAGTAGTGGGTTTTCCCTTCCAATTCCAAGCTTTTGGAAGACATACTTGGGCAATAGATTGATGTTTGCTACAAGGTCGCATAGGACCTTACCTTCATAGTGGTTACCAATTACACAAGGTAATGTAAAGCATAAAAGATCCTTTAATTTGGGAGGCATGCAGTTGTGTAGCATTGCCATGCATTCTTCTGTAGTAACCACTATTTCAAACTCACATAACCTTTTTCTCTTAGACACAATGTCTTTCAAGAACTTAGTATAATTGGTTATTTTTTCAATTGCCTCTACAAAGGGTAAGTTAATGTGGACTTGCTTTAAGATATCAAGAAATTTTTCAAATTGATGGTCCTGTTTTTGCTTTTTCAACCTTTATGGGAAAGGTGGTGGTGGTCATATTTCTTCCAGGGTTTCTTTGTGTTGAGTTGATCGGTATTGGATAATGGCCAAGAGGAGGGGTGAATTGGATATTAAAAAATTGTAGGAGAGATTCGGTGAAAAATAAAATATTTGAAGAACACAAAGAGTTATAGTGGTTCAAGCTTCGAACAAGCTCTACTCCACTACCTTAGCTCCCCCACTAAGGATTTTGAAAGCAATTCACTATTGCATTCAGCCATTTTCTAGGTTCAAGGGATAACCTTTACAAACAAATTAATTTTCTACCCAAAATTGATTTTACCACTCACAAGGTTTACAAAAGGTTTAAGTTGGCTAAAAGGATTCTTCTCACAAGAAATAATAGCCCTTGATACAAGCAAACTCTCCCCAAACTTAAATTGCAACAAATCAAAATGAAAAGTACAAGTTGGGAGGACAAGGTATTCAATAAAGTACTTTGAGTTGGATTTTTGAGCTTGGATATTGCTTGATGTTCTTTCTTGTTGATATGCTTTTGAAAATGCTTCTTTTTATACCTTCTCATTGATTTCTAACCGTTGAAGTTGTTGGGAAAGTAAATATGGACGTTGGAGCTTCATCTTTCCATCATAAATGCACTCTGCAGCAGGTGGTATCGAAACACGGGGTACCTGTTTCAAAACCAACTCATCATACACATCTTGTAATTCATCATAAGCTTCATAAAGTTCATCATAAGATAAATCATTACAAGATGGTTCAAGGGTTACCTTAGGCTCATCAAGAGCCATGAGACACAAATTGGCCACTTCATTGTCCTCATCGGATGATGACTCCTCATCACTCCAAGTGGCAACATGAGCTTTGTGTTTCTTCTTCTTCTCAAAACTCTTCTTTTTGTATAGTGGGCAATCGGTCCTAATGTGACCGGGCTTCTTGCATTCATAGCAAATGATTTGATCTTTCTCTTCTTCTTTGCTCTTTGCTTTGAAGTCCCTCTTTCGTTGGAATCTTCGATTCCTATTTGCCCTCATAAGCCTTGTGAATCTTTTGGCCACCATGGCCAATTCTTCTAGCTCTTCTTCCTCACAAGTGTCTACTTCTTCTTGTGACAATGAAGCTTTAAGAGCAATCCCTTGCTTCTTTTTCTCTACTTCCCTTTTCTCTATCTTTACCTCTTCTTTCTTTTTCTCTTCTTCTCTTCCTTTCTTCATGATCTCATGGGTAAGAAGGGATCCCACAAGAGCATCTAGCTTTAAAGTCTTCAAGTCCTTGACTTCAATGATAGCCGTCCTTTTGATATCCCAAGACTCGGGAAGAGAGTAGATAAGTTTCCTCACGAGCTTCTCTTTCGGAATGATCTCACCAAAGCCTTTGAGACCATTGACAATCACGGAAAATCTATCGAATATTTTGGTGATGTCTTCATCCGGCTCCATCTTGAAGTTTTCATAGTTTAGGTTGAGAAGACCAATCTTTGTTTTCTTCACATCATTGGTGCCCTCATAAGTTGTCTCCAAGGAGTCCCAAACTTCTTTGGCACTTGTGCATGAAGACATCTTGGAGTAGATGTCGGGGCCTAGAGCACAAAAGAGAATGTGAAGAGCTTTATCATTGGTGGACATTCTCCTTCTTTCTTCATCGGTTATCTCGTTCCTCTTCTTAGGTACTTGCCGATCTCCTTCTTGCTTCATAGGAATAGAGGGTCCATCTTCAATTATATCCCAAAGGACATAATCATTGGAGTTGATGAATAGCCTCATCCTATTCTTCCAATAAGGATAGTTGTCCCCATTGAAGAAGGGTGGCTTGGTGATGGAGTGAGACTCGTTCCACGAACCGGAGGTAGAGGCCATTTGATTTTTGTTGTGGAGATGATCAACAACCCTTGGATCTTCTTTGGTGGAGGTGAATCCCTTCAAAGATCTAGCTCTGATACCAATTGTTGAGTTGATCGGTATTGGATAATGGCCAAGAGGGGGGGTGAATTGGATATTAAAAAATTGTAGGAGAGATTCGGTGAAAAATAAAATATTTGAAGAACACAAAGAGTTATAGTGGTTCAAGCTTCGAACAAGCTCTACTCCACTACCTTAGCTCCCACTAAGGATTTTGAAAGCAATTCACTATTGCATTCAGCCATTTTCTAGGTTCAAGGGATAACCTTTACAAACAAATTAATTTTCTACCCAAAATTGATTTTACCACTCACAAGGTTTACAAAAGGTTTAAGTTGGCTAAAAGGATTCTTCTCACAAGAAATAATAGCCCTTGATACAAGCAAACTCTCCCCAAACTTAAATTGCAATAAATCAAAATGAAAAGTACAAGTTGGGAGGACAAGGTATTCAATAAAGTACTTTGAGTTGGATTTTTGAGCTTGGATGTTGCTTGATGTTCTTTCTTGTTGATATGCTTTTGAAAATGCTTCTTTTTATACCTTCTCATTGATTTCTAACCGTTGAAGTTGTTGGGAAAGTAAATATGGACGTTGGAGCTTCATCTTTCCATCATAAATGCACTCTGCAGCAGGTGGTATCGAAACACGGGGTACCTGTTTCAAAACCAACTCATCATACACATCTTGTAATTCATCATAAGCTTCATAAAGTTCATCATAAGATAAATCATTACAAGATGGTTCAAGGGTTACCTTAGGCTCATCAAGAGCCATGAGACACAAATTGGCCACTTCATTGTCCTCATCGGATGATGACTCCTCATCACTCCAAGTGGCAACATGAGCTTTGTGTTTCTTCTTCTTCTCAAAACTCTTCTTTTTGTATAGTGGGCAATCGGTCCTAATGTGACCGGGCTTCTTGCATTCATAGCAATTGATTTGATCTTTCTCTTCTTCTTTGATCTTTGCTTTGAAGTCCCCCTTTCGTTGGAATCTTCGATTCCTATTTGCCCTCATAAGCCTTGTGAATCTTTTGGCCACCATGGCCAATTCTTCTAGCTCTTCTTCCTCACAAGTGTCTACTTCTTCTTGTGACAATGAAGCTTTAAGAGCAATCCCTTGCTTCTTTTTCTCTACTTCCCTTTTCTCTATCTTTACCTCTTCTTTCTTTTTCTCTTCTTCTCTTCCTTTCTTCATGATCTCATGGGTAAGAAGGGATCCCACAAGAGCATCTAGCTTTAAAGTCTTCAAGTCCTTGGCTTCAATGATAGCCGTCCTTTTGATATCCCAAGACTCGGGAAGAGAGTAGATAAGTTTCCTCACGAGCTTCTCTTCCGGAATGATCTCACCAAAGCCTTTGAGACCATTGACAATCACGGAAAATCTATCGAACATTTTGGTGATGTTCTTCATCCGGCTCCATCTTGAAGTTTTCATAGTTTAGGTTGAGAAGACCAATCTTTGTTTTCTTCACATCATTGGTGCCCTCATAAGTTGTCTCCAAGGAGTCCCAAACTTCTTTGGCACTTGTGCATGAAGACATCTTGGAGTAGATGTCGGGGCCTAGAGCACAAAAGAGAATGTGAAGAGCTTTATCATTGGTGGACATTCTCCTTCTTTCTTCATCGGTCATCTCGTTCCTCTTCTTAGGTACTTGCCGATCACCTTCTTGCTTCATAGGAATAGAGGGTCCATCTTCAATTATATCCCAAAGGACATAATCATTGGAGTTGATGAATAGCCTCATCCTATTCTTCCAATAAGGATAGTTGTCCCCATTGAAGAAGGGTGGCTTGGTGATGGAGTGAGACTCGTTCCACGAACCGGAGGTAGAGGCCATTTGATTTTTGTTGTGGAGATGATCAACAACCCTTGGATCTTCTTTGGTGGAGGTGAATCCCTTCAAAGATCTAGCTCTGATACCAATTGTTGAGTTGATCGGTATTGGATAATGGCCAAGAGGGGGTGAATTGGATATTAAAAAATTGTAGGAGAGATTCGGTGAAAAATAAAATATTTGAAGAACACAAAGAGTTATAGTGGTTCAAGCTTCGAACAAGCTCTACTCCACTACCTTAGCTCCCACTAAGGATTTTGAAAGCAATTCACTATTGCATTCAGCCTTTTTCTAGGTTCAAGGGATAACCTTTACAAACAAATTAATTTTCTACCCAAAATTGATTTTACCACTCACAAGGTTTACAAAAGGTTTAAGTTGGCTAAAAGGATTCTTCTCACAAGAAATAATAGCCCTTGATACAAGCAAACTCTCCCCAAACTTAAATTGCAACAAATCAAAATGAAAAGTACAAGTTGGGAGGACAAGGTATTCAATAAAGTACTTTGAGTTGGATTTTTGAGCTTAGATGTTGCTTGATGTTCTTTCTTGTTGATATGCTTTTGAAAATGCTTCTTTTTATACCTTCTCATTGATTTCTAACCGTTGAAGTTGTTGGGAAAGTAAATATGGACGTTGGAGCTTCATCTTTCCATCATAAATGCACTCTGCAGCAGGTGGTATCGAAACACGGGGTACCTGTTTCAAAACCAACTCATCATACACATCTTGTAATTCATCATAAGCTTCATAAAGTTCATCATAAGATAAATCATTACAAGATGGTTCAAGGGTTACCTTAGGCTCATCAAGAGCCATGAGACACAAATTGGCCACTTCATTGTCCTCATCGGATGATGACTCCTCATCACTCCAAGTGGCAACATGAGCTTTGTGTTTCTTCTTCTTCTCAAAACTCTTCTTTTTGTATAGTGGGCAATCGGTCCTAATGTGACCGGGCTTCTTGCATTCATAGCAATTGATTTGATCTTTCTCTTCTTCTTTGATCTTTGCTTTGAAGTCCCCCTTTCGTTGGAATCTTCGATTCCTATTTGCCCTCATAAGCCTTGTGAATCTTTTGGCCACCATGGCCAATTCTTCTAGCTCTTCTTCCTCACAAGTGTCTACTTCTTCTTGTGACAATGAAGCTTTAAGAGCAATCCCTTGCTTCTTTTTCTCTACTTCCCTTTTCTCTATCTTTACCTCTTCTTTCTTTTTCTCTGCTTCTCTTCCTTTCTTCATGATCTCATGGGTAAGAAGGGATCCCACAAGAGCATCTAGCTTTAAAGTCTTCAAGTCCTTGGCTTCAATGATAGCCGTCCTTTTGATATCCCAAGACTCGGGAAGAGAGTAGATAAGTTTCCTCACGAGCTTCTCTTCTGGAATGATCTCACCAAACCCTTTGAGACCATTGATAATCACGGAAAATCTATCGAACATTTTGGTGATGTCTTCATCCGGCTCCATCTTGAAGTTTTCATAGTTTAGGTTGAGAAGACCAATCTTTGTTTTCTTCACATCATTGGTGCCCTCATAAGTTGTCTCCAAGGAGTCCCAAACTTCTTTGGCACTTGTGCATGAAGACATCTTGGAGTAGATGTCGGGGCCTAGAGCACAAAAGAGAATGTGAAGAGCTTTATCATTGGTGGACATTCTCCTTCTTTCTTCATCGGTCATCTCGTTCCTCTTCTTAGGTACTTGCCGATCTCCTTCTTGCTTCATAGGAATAGAGGGTTCATCTTCAATTATATCCCAAAGGACATAATCATTGGAGTTGATGAATAGCCTCATCCTATTCTTCCAATAAGGATAGTTGTCCCCATTGAAGAAGGGTGGCTTGGTGATAGAGTGAGACTCGTTCCACGAACCGGAGGTAGAGGCCATTTGATTTTTGTTGTGGAGATGATCAACAACCCTTGAATCTTCTTTGGTGGAGGTGAATCCCTTCAAAGATCTAGCTCTGATACCAATTGTTGAGTTGATCGGTATTGGATAATGGCCAAGAGGGGGGTGAATTGGATATTAAAAAATTGTAGGAGAGATTCGGTGAAAAATAAAATATTTGAAGAACACAAAGAGTTATAGTGGTTCAAGCTTCGAACAAGCTCTACTCCACTACCTTAGCTCCTCCCACTAAGGATTTTGAAAGCAATTCACTATTGAATTCAGCCTTTTTCTAGGTTCAAGGGATAACCTTTACAAACAAATCAATTTTCTACCCAAAATTGATTTTACCACTCACAAGGTTTACAAAAGGTTTAAGTTGGCTAAAAGGATTCTTCTCACAAGAAATAATAGCCCTTGATACAAGCAAACTCTCCCCAAACTTAAATTGCAACAAATCAAAATGAAAAGTACAAGTTGGGAGGACAAGGTATTCAATAAAGTACTTTGAGTTGGATTTTTGAGCTTGGATGTTGTTTGATGTTCTTTCTTGTTGATATGCTTTTGAAAATGCTTCTTTTTATACCTTCTCATTGATTTCTAACCGTTGAAGTTGTTGGGAAAGTAAATATGAACGTTGGAGCTTCATCTTTCCATCATAAATGCACTCTGCAGCAGGTGGTATCGAAACACGGGGTACCTGTTTCGAAACAAGCCAAGAAAAGAAAGAGCCGTTGTGCATTTAATGGGGGTGTATCGATACCTGTTTCGATACAAAAACTTTCTGTGATGCCTGGTATCGAACCCTATTTCGATACAGGCTAACCATCATTCAAAAATTAACTAACACCAACGGTTGACTTATTTGATTCCAAAAAATAGCCGTTGGAGATTAAGGGTGTATCGATACCTGTATCGATACCAGGAGTCATATTTTAAAAATTAAAAAATGATTTGAAAAATAACCAAGATGTTTCGATACAAGTATCGAAACATGGGTTGGCATAATGTTTTGGTATCGAACCTTGTTTTGATACCTGTTCTTGATCTCAAGAACAAGCCTTGAAAATTTCCAGGTGTACCGATACCTATCCTCATGGTATCGATACCCTCGTGTGAAAAGGGCTTGTAAGAGTATTTTAAAGTTCTTGGTTTTGACTTAGAGATCAAGCTTTGTCTTAAGGACCAAAAAATTATTTTAAAATTAGTCCTTACATTTATTTGTTATATCAAAATTAATTTTAGTTTTACAATCTCCCCCTTTTTGATATAACAAAACCAAAAGGAAATTTTAAGTTTTGAAATAATTTTGGTTGAAAGACTCCCCCTTAATATGTGCCCAAAAAGAATTTAAAATTGTTGATGGTTTCGAAAACTTAAAACTTAGAACTTTCTCCCCCTTTTTGTTAGATCAAAATCAATGAAGCATAAATAAGCAATGTAAGAGAATAACGCATAATCCATAGCATATAAAAGTTCATATTAAGCATAAACGATAACAAGCAAAGTATACAAAACATAATCCAACAATAATAAAGACCAAAACATAGGGAAAATAAAATAGGTGCATAAGTTCTAATATGAATGCATCATAACTAGTCTTAATAACTAAAAAGCAAAGCATAGGAAAGATCAACACGATCAATCATCGGCCATGTCATCACCATCATCATCATCATCATCATCCTCATCATCTTCATCTTCCTCTTGATCTTGAGTAAGCTTTTGGCTTTGACGGAGAGCTTCAAGAGATACTCTCAAGGAGTGTCCTTGAGCCTCTAGGCTTGTCATCCTAGTGGTGATGGCATCAAAACCCGAAGTGAATTGAGTGGAAAGGGTGTCAAGCTTGCCATCCATGGAGTCCAAGCGGGTGTTGAGAGAATCAAACTTAGATGTGAGGAAGGTCAACATGTCAAACTGATGAAGTGGTTCCGGATTAACCGAAACATGAGGAGGAGAAGGAGGAGCGCCTCGAGTCCACTCACCATTTGAAGCATAGACAAAGTGAGCACGATTGAGTGACGTTTCTCCAATAAGCTCTTTTAAAGATCTCACCTTGTCATAAGAGCAATCGATGTTCAAATGCAAAAAGATGGTGCTTAGAATGCACGCATATGGAAAAGATTGAACAAGGGGGGTAGCACGGTTTTGGATATGCCACACAATATCCGAGAAAACAATCCGAGCAAGGTTGGGTTGGATTTTATCACGGAAGCATGTGATCCAAAAGCTATCAACTTGACGGATCCTAGAGTATCTCCCATTAGAAGGACGAATCCACCAAGAGATGAGAAGATGGAGAAAACGGTCATGTGCGTCAAGGGATGTAACCGACCCGGTGAAAGTAGTAAGAGAGTCTTCATCATCATTACCCTTATCCTCAAGACCAAAAACATCAAGGAAACTAGAGACATTAATCTTGAAAGATTTTCCCATGAGATACGATTCAATGGCTACTACTTTACTCTTGTCCGGGAATAAAATACATTTAGCATTAGTGTAGAAGATAAGAACAAGAGTTGGAAAGAACTTGCCGATATGGGTGAGAAAGCGCAAGAACTTCCACTCGACGAGTTGGTCATAGTAACGAAAAGGAAATCTATGGGACGTGATGAATTGAATGTCCACACATCTTTCCTTTTTGAGAGGATAGCTCCGAAAAAGATTGTAATTGTCCAATCTACGATCATTGTCTAGACTCTTAGCATAGACCTTATCAAAATCAACTCGTGCAACACGAGATGATGAAGAGGATCCAGCTTCGGTACGAGAACGCTTCTTTGGTGCCATGATCTAGGATTGGATTAACAAAAAATTTTGGATTAGTTAAAAAAAATATGTATGCTTGCATATATATATAATCCAATTCAATCCTATAGAATAATCTAACAATTCAAGGTATTTAAGGATTAAAAATTTTGAAATACCATCGAAAAACTTTTTCGAAAAAAAAATTATATTCGATTAAAACAAGTTTAAATTTTGAGATAAAATCATAGGATTATTGAAACCCATAAGATAAACATTTAAAGCAATCTCAAAAACTGAATTTTAACAAACTAGAATTAAACGAAATTAGAGTTTTTCGAAAATATACCTTGAGTGTAGATTAGGATGAATTTTGTGATTATGAAGCACCGTTTGTTGATATGATGAAATCTTTGATGCGTAGATCAAAATCCCTCAAAGAAATCGTGAAGAAATCTTGTTAAGAGAGGCGAAATTGATGGGATTATAAAGGGAGGCCGGCTAGGGTTTTGGGTTTTAAATTAGGAAGTGTTTTAATGAGATTAAAATTAAGTTTAGAGTGTTTTAAACAACTTTCGTCCTCGTGTATCGATACTGGTATCAAAACACCAAGTTTCGAAGAAGGTACCGAAACAGAGGTATCGATGCAAGCATCGATGCCTGTTCTTCTTGACAAAAACCCAGATGGGATGATGAACAGGTATCGAAACAGGGGTTAGCTGTATCGATACCTTCGACCTTTGCTTTGCATTTTGGCTACTCAAAGTACTAGAAATGAGTCTCTAAAGCCCCTAGAAGCATGCATATGATGTAATGACATGTTTATTATGCATGAAAAGTTCATACTCCCCCTAGCAACATGCATGGAGTCATCAAGATACAAGATTATCATAAGCATGATTCAATTCAAGATTCAAGCAAAAATAAGCAAAAAGATGACACTTAGGAAGTCAAAATAGGCTAGTTAGACCTAACTCTCTCCTAAGGGTCCAAAAACGCTCCTTATCCAAAGGTTTAGTAAAGATGTCCGCTAATTGATTTAAGGTGTCAACAAACTCTAAAACAACATCATTTTTAGACACATGATCTCTAATGAAATGGTGTCTAATTTCTATGTGTTTGGTTCTAGAGTGTTGAATGGGGTTTTTGGTAAGACATATGGCACTAGTATTATCACACTTAAGAGGTATGGTGTCTACCTTAATGTCATAATCTAAGAGTTGTTGCTTCATCCATAGCACTTGTGCACAACAACTTCCTAGGGAAATATACTCCGCCTCGGTGGTAGATAGAGCTACACTATTTTGTTTCTTAGAGAACCAAGATATGAGCATACTACCTAGGAATTGATAAGTTTTGGAAGTACTTTTCCTATCTATCTTACAACCTCCATAATCCGCATCCGAATAGGCAAGAAGATCAAAGGAAGAAGCTTTAGGATACCAAAGACCTAAACAAGGTGTATCTCTAAGGTACCTAAAAATTCTCTTAATGGCTATAAGGTGTGATTCTCTAGGACTAGCTTGAAACCTAGCACACAAGCAAACACTAAACATAATATCCGGTCTACTTGCGGTAAGGTAAAGCAAAGAACCTATCATTGATCTATATAATTTAGAATCAACACACTTACCTCCTTCATCCTTGTCAAGCTTAGTAGATGAGCTCATTGGTGTGGCTTGAGGTTTCACATTTTCCAAGCCAAACTTCTTGAGCATATCCTTGATGTATTTTGCTTGCTTGATGAATGTGCCATCCTTCTTTTGCTTGATTTGGAGTTCCAAGAAGAATGAGAGCTCCTCCATCATGCTCATCTCGAATTCACCTTGCATTAGCTTAGAAAATTCTTGACAATAACATTCATTAGTAGATCCAAAAATAATATCATCAACATAAATTTGAACTACTAAGATGTCATTTTTAAACCTTTTTATAAAAAGTGTAGTATCCACCTTTCCCTTTTCAAAACCTTTTTCAATTAGAAAAGTTGAAAGCCTTTCATACCAAGCTCTAGGAGCTTGTTTCAAACCGTATAAAGCTTTTGTTAATTTAAAAACGTGGTTTGGAAATTTTGAATCTTCAAAACCCGGTGGTTGTTCAACATACACTTCTTCATTTATAAAACCATTTAAGAAAGCACTTTTGACATCCATTTGAAAAAGCTTGAAATCATGATAACATGCAAATGCAAGTAGCATCCTAATGGCTTCCATTCTAGCTACGGGTGCATAGGTTTTATCGAAATCTATTCCCTCCTCTTGAGTGTAACCTTGAGCTACTAATCTAGCTTTATTTCTTACAATGTTACCACTCTCATCTAGTTTGTTTCTAAAGACCCATTTAGTTCCTATAGTAGACTTATTACTAGGCCTATCAACTAATGTCCATACATTACTTCTCTCAAATTGATTTAATTCCTCTTGCATAGCCAAAATCCAAAAATCATCACTTAAGGCTTCTTTGATATTCTTAGGCTCTATGCATGAGATAAAAGCAAAATGATTCATTAATCTAAGAGAAGAACGAGTAGTTACCCCCTTGGATGGATCACCCAAGATTTCACCACTTTTGACATAGTTGAACTCCCTTGGGTAGCTCACTTCCCTTTCTTCAAGCTTTACATTTCCCAAAGCTTCTATTGGAGGATCTTGTGCTTCCTCATTGCTTGGAATCCCATCCACCTTTGATGCTTGTCCATCATCAATGGTTTCAATGATTCCTACATCATCATCATCACAAGAATCCTTCCTAGGAAGGAGGTTATCATCGAAAACCGCATGTATAGATTCCTCTACAACTAAGGTTCTTTTGTTGAAAACTCTATAAGCCTTAGAATTTAAAGAATAACCAAGGAAAATAGCTTCATCACTTTTTGCATCAAATTTACCTAAATTGTCTTTTCCATTGTTCAAAACAAAACACTTGCACCCAAAAGGGTGAAAATAGCTAATGTTAGGCTTTTTGGATTTTAAAATCTCATAAGGAGTTTTCTTTAAAATAGGCCTAATCATTACTCGATTTATGATGTAACAAGAAGTGTTTGTGGCTTCCGCCCAAAAATACTTACGTAAATTATTTTCACAAAGCATGGTTCTAGCCATTTCCTCTAAAGTTCTATTTTTCCTCTCAACTACCCCATTTTGTTGAGGAGTGCGAGGAGCCGAAAAATTGTGGCTAATACCATTTTCATTACAAAAATTTTCAAAACCTAAATTTTGAAATTCGGTTCCATGATCACTTCTAATATGAGAAATTTTTTGATCAAGATCATTTTGAGAAATTTTTGAAAATGTGATGAAATTTTCTAAGGCCTCATCTTTAGAACTTAAAAATAGAACCCAAGTGTATCTAGAGTAATCATCAACAATAACAAAAGCATATGATTTTCCACCCAAGCTAGTAGTCCTAATAGGTCCAAAAAGATCCATATGGATCAATTGTAACACTCTACTAGTTGAAACATCATTAATGGACTTAAAAGAAACTCTCTTTTGTTTACCCTTAGCACATGCATCACAAATTTTATCCAAAGAAAATTTGAGCTTAGGTAAACCTCTAACTAGATTTTGGGAGGCAAGTTTTTCTAAAACACTTATGCTAGCATGACCAAGTTTCCTATGCCATAACCATGCATCATTTTCATCACTAGCAACTAAGCATGCATGAGATATGTTTATGTCATCTAGATGCACCATGTAAATATTTCCTATGCGATGACCTATGAGCATTGTTCTATTTGATTCTATGTCAATAATTTTACAACCATTTTTATCAAAAGAGACATAGAAACCTTTATCACACAATTGACTAATGCTCAACAAATTATGCTTAAGACCATTTACAAGTAAGACATTTTCAATGAGAATAGAGGAGTGATTACCAATAGAGCCTATACCCTCAATTTGGCCTTTGGAGTTGTCACCAAATGTCACTACTCCACCCTTTTTAAGCTCTAACTCCTTAAATCGTCCCTTGTCTCCGGTCATATGCCTTGAGCATCCACTATCAAGGTACCACATGTTTTGACTTGAAGCTTTGGCCTTGAAGCAATGCTCAACCTACAAACAAAAATTAGTTTTTCACTTTTGGTACCCAAATTATTTTGGATCCATGAGAGTTAGTCCCTAAAAGCTTGGTTCCCTTAGGAATCCAAGAGACAATGGCATTCATATTATTAGAAACAATGAGTTCCTTAGGAACCCAAACACTCCTAATTTTTCTTTGTCTAAAATGCCTTTGAAAAACCTTTTGTTTGTGGTTTTGAAAATTTCTTTTGACATGGTTGGATTTTGAAGAGCTTCCTTTTTCAAAAGTTGAACTCCCAACCACTTTAATTTGTCCTTTAAGCTCATTCACCACTTTGTGGTGATTTTCACTCAAGCTTGAAACAAGGTTGTTTAAATCAATATTTTCTTTTTGAAAAAATTTTAAATCATCATTTAAATCAATAACTTTTTCTTCCAAATCCAAAATTGTTTTTGTCAAAGAATCATTTTTCATTTCTAAATCGGAAATGGTTTTCTTGCCTTTTAAAATCGATTCTTTGAACTTCAAAACCAACTCATCATACACATCTTGTAATTCATCATACGCTTCATAAAGTTCATCATAAGATAAATCATTACAAGATGGTTCAAGGGTTACCTTAGGCTCATCAAGAGCCATGAGACACAAGTTGGCCACTTCATTGTCCTCATCGGATGATGACTCCTCATCACTCCAAGTGGCAACATGAGATTTGTGTTTCTTCTTCTTCTCAAAACACTTCTTTTTGTATAGTAGGCAATCGGTCCTAATGTGATCGGGCTTCTTGCATTCATAGCAAATGATTTGATCTTTTTCTTCTTCTTTGCTCTTTGCTTTGAAGTCCCTCTTTCGTTGGAATCTTCGATTCCTATTTGCCCTCATAAGCCTTGTGAATCTTTTAGCCACCATGGTCAATTCTTCTAGCTCTTCTTCCTCACTAGTGTCTACTTCTTCTTGTGACAATGAAGCTTTAAGAGCAATCCCTTGCTTCTTTTTCTCTACTTCCCTCTTCTCTATCTTTACCTCTTCTTTCTTTTTCTCTTCTTCTCTTCCTTTCTTCATGATCTCATGGGTAAGAAGGGATCCCACAAGAGCATCTAGCTTTAAAGTCTTCAAGTCCTTGGCTTCAATGATAGCCGTCCTTTTGATATCCCAAGACTCGGGAAGAGAGTAGATAAGTTTCCTCACGAGCTTCTCTTCCGGAATGATCTCACCAAAGCCTTTGAGACCATTAATAATCACAGAAAATCTATCGAACATTTTGGTGATGTCTTCATCCGGCTCCATCTTGAAGTTTTCATAGTTTAGGTTGAGAACACCAATCTTTGTTTCCTTCACATCATTGGTGCCCTCATAAGTTGTCTCCAAGGAGTCCCAAACTTCTTTGGCACTTGTGCATGAAGACATCTTGGAGTAGATGTCGGGGCCTAGAGCACAAAAGAGAATGTGAAGAGCTTTATCATTGGTGGACATTCTCCTTCTTTCTTCATCGGTCATCTCGTTCCTCTTCTTAGGTACTTGCCGATCTCCTTCTTGCTTCACAGGAATAGAGGGTCTATCTTCAATTATATCCCAAAGGACATTATCATTGGAGTTGATGAATAGCCTCATCGTATTCTTCCAATAAGGATAGTTGTCCCCATTGAAGAAGGGTGGCTTGGTGATGGAGTGAGACTCGTTCCACGAACCGGAGGTAGAGGCCATTTGATTTTTGTTGTGGAGATGATCAACAACCCTTGGATCTTCTTTGGTGGAGGTGAATCCCTTCAAAGATCTAGCTCTGATACCAATTGTTGAGTTGATCGGTATTGGATAATGGCCAAGAGGGGGTGAATTGGATATTAAAAAATTGTAGGAGAGATTCGGTGAAAAATAAAATATTTGAAGAACACAAAGAGTTATAGTGGTTCAAGCTTCGAACAAGCTCTACTCCACTACCTTAGCTCCCACTAAGGATTTTGAAAGCAATTCACTATTGAATTCAGCCTTTTTCTAGGTTCAAGGGATAACCTTTACAAACAAATCAATTTTCTACCCAAAATTGATTTTACCACTCACAAGGTTTACAAAAGGTTTAAGTTGGCTAAAAGGATTCTTCTCACAAGAAATAATAGCCCTTGATACAAGCAAACTCTCCCCAAACTTAAATTGCAACAAATCAAAATGAAGAGTACAAGTTGGGAGGACAAGGTATTCAATAAAGTACTTTGAGTTGGATTTTTGAGCTTGGATGTTGCTTGATGTTCTTTCTTGTTGATATGCTTTTGAAAATGCTTCTTTTTATACCTTCTCATTGATTTCTAACCGTTGAAGTTGTTGAGAAAGTAAATATGGACGTTGGAGCTTCATCTTTCCATCATAAATGCACTCTGCAGCAGGTGGTATCGAAACACGGGGTACCTGTTTCGAAACAAGCCAAGAAAAGAAAGAGTTGTTGTGAATTTAATGGGGGTGTATCGATACCTGTTTCGATACAAAAACTTTCTGTGATGCCTGGTATCGAACCCTGTTTCGATACAGGCTAACCATCATTCAAAAATTAACTAACACCAACGGTTGACTTATTTGAATCCAAAAAATAGCCGTTGGAGATTAAGGGTGTATCGATACCTGTATCGATACCAGGAGTCATATTTTAAAAATTAAAAAATGATTTGAAAAATAACCAAGATGTTTCGATACAAGTATCGAAACATGGGTTGGCATAAAGTTTTGGTATCGAACCTTGTTTTGATACCTGTTCTTGATCTCAAGAACAAGCCTTGAAAATTTCCAGGTGTATCGATACCTATCCTCATGGTATCGATACCCTCGTGTAAAAAGGGCTTGTAAGAGTATTTTAAAGTTCTTGGTTTTGACTTAGAGATCAAGCTTTGTCTTAAGGACCAAAAAATTATTTTAAAATTAGTCCTTACATTTATTTTTTATATCAAAATCAATTTTAGTTTTACACTTTGGTTTGAAATTTAATACCTGGAACCATTGTGTCTGTCGTTGTCTCGGCAGCTTGCTCAGGTACTGTCGAGCTCTCTTTGGGGGCAGTATTTTCAATTTGTTCAACATCTAAGTCCTCTTTTTCTGGTTTTGTTGATGGGACTTTGGCTGCTGAGCTTTCTACATTTTTTTCAACTATAGACATATTACCTTAGCAACTTTAGTATTGCTAGGTAATCCTCCTTGTGGTCTAGTATTGATGTTTTGGGCAAACTGCCCAACCTGGGTTTCGAGTGCCTTAATAGCAGCTTTTTTATTTTGTAACCTCATCTTAGTTCTATTGATGAATACATCTGTTCTTTGGATGAAGTTATTGTTCTCTGCCATGTATGATTCAGTTTTCATCATGAATGCTTTCATAGAATTTTCCAAAGAACTAACAGGTTGTTGATGCATCTGCTGTTGCGGCAGAGGTTGTTGAACTTGCTGTTGCGATAGATGTTGCATTTGTTACTGGAATCCTGGTGGTTGAGCAGTTGGATTCAAGGCATTGTTTCAATTGCTCCATGAAAAGCTTGGATGCCTCTTCCATGAGGGGTTGTATGTGTTGGACATCATATTGTTTCTATTGTAATTTCCAACATACATACTGACCTCTTGATTCATACACTCAGAAGAATTGTGGTTACCTCTACATAAATTACAGTAAGAATCAATGGCTTTGACCTCATGGGTGTTCTGCTGTAGTTGAATGTTCTGCACCATTTTGGTAAGAGAGGCCAATTGTGCTGTGATAAGTGTTCAACTCACTATCACTTTTTACTCTTTTCATGGGCACTTATCATCAAATCTACACCTACTTGAACCAATGTATGTGCTTAATGTGATATATTTAGGGATTATGTTATTGAAGATAATATTTGTAGAAAATGTATATTTTACTGCATTTTTATATCTGTGTAGTAACAAATATTGCCGAGGCAGTAGAATGAAGTCGAGGCGGGACCTGATTCCGAGGCATCAGATGATAAAAAGCAATATGGTTGGAAATGGAAGGAGAAAAATGAGGAGAATGTTGCTGAACAAGAAGCCCAAGACTCGGAGCTGAACAACACAAGAAAAGCCCAAGGACAAGGCCATGAGGAAAGAAACCTTCTAGAAGATTAAACTTGGAAATATTTACCCTATGTACATAACTTGTTCCCTACTCTAAGTTGTACTCTAATTAGGAAAGGTTTGTCCTAGGCCAAGCCTATATAAGGCATAGCCGTCCTAGGGATTAAGAGAGGATCTTGAGAAACGGACTTTGAGAGCTTTTACCTTAGGAACAATTCTTCCCATCATGTTCTAAGTTCTCTTAGGGTTTTGGTGAAGGTTGTTGAGTATTTGTGAGAGGAGATTGTATTTTGTTTCTTGTTTCTATGCAATAAAATATCAAAGTTCGCTTACTCTTTTCCATTCTTTGTTCTTGCATCCAAGCCCGGGAGAGAAGTTTGTAAGTAATCCATTTGTCTAGACTCGGCAGAGTTAGACTCACGAAAGGAGTAAGTGCGGTATTCAACTTGATTGGAGGATACTAACTCGACCTAGGGATAGGTTAAGAGTTTCAACGACTAAAAAAAGTGTGAGATTTGTTGTTGGCTATAATTGATTAACGCTGGGAGGTATCACCAAGGATTGACCTTCAACAGTGTTTTGACTTAGGGATAAGCGGTGCCATTCAAGGACACTTTGCCGAACTTTGATAAATCTACCCAAGAGCAAGGGATTGCCGCGGTAAAGAACATTGTCGCTGCTGAAGACAGTATGCAGTACTGCCGAGGCAGTACAGTGCAATCGCATTGAACAGAAACAGATCAATCAAATCCACTATACAATACAACTGGATCCTACCCTATTTCTCAATATTTGATCTCACCTTATTTAGTTTAGTTTATTTAGTTTAAGCAACACTAAACTTATCTGTGTTTTTAATTTTGTTTTATAGGGCAAGAAGATCAAAGGAAGTATATTAAGTACACCAATCCCTGAGGAGACGATAACTCGATAAATACTTATCACTTATTACTTGACGTGTACACTTGCACTCCAATTGCGCATATTCAGCATGCATCAATTTTTTGGCGTCGTTGCTAAGGATTGGTAACTAAATTTTTTTCTTTATTTTCTTGCTTTTATTTTAGTTTTAGTTAATTTTATTTATTTTATTTGATTTGATTTTTGTTGCATGACTAGGGTCAACCCTAAAAATCCACTGTTAGAGACATTGGTATACTCAGGGAACACGTCGTCAACTAAATAACTAAAAAGCAAGAAAATAAAGAAAATAAAATTTAGTTGTCAATCTCTGGTAACGGCTCCAAAAACTTGATGCGTGCTAGATATGCGTTAGTGCAAGTGAACACGTCATCAAGTAATAAAGTGATAAGTATCAAGTATTGTCTCCTCAGGGATTAGTATACTTAATATGTTTCCTTTGATCTTCTTGCTCTATAAAAGAAAATAAAAACACAAGTGAATTGGGGTTGTGATTTATCTAAATAATAAAAACTAAATAAAAGTAAAATAAGATAAGATAAGGAAGATGGCCAGGATCCAGTTGTGCTGTATAGTGGATTTGATCAATTCGTTTCTATCCAATGTAATTGTACAATATTGTCTCGGCAGGACTGCAGATTATTACCTCAACTATGAAGATACTCGTCTATCACGGCAATCCCTTGCTCTTGGGCAGACTTTACCAAAGTTCGGCAAAGTGTCCTTAGATGATTCCACTTATCCCTAAGTCGAAGTACTATTGATGATCAGTCCTTGATGATACCTCACAGCGTGAATCAATTATAATCACCAACCAATCTCATACTTCTATTAGCCGCTGAAACTCTAAACCTATCCCTAGGCCGAGTTAGTGTTCCATGGCAGAAACACCGTACTTATTCCTTTCGTGAATCTAACTCTCCCGATATTAGATAAATGGATGACTTCAAACTTTTCTCCTGAGCTTGAATGTAAGAACAAGGAATAGCAAAGAATAAGCACTCTTTGATATTTTATTGCATTGAGAACAAGAAACAAAGTTTGACTTCCTCACACTAATACTTTACAACCTTCACCTAAGCCTAAACAAAATTAGAACATAATGTTGAAGAAAAAAAAATAAAGTCAAGCTCTCTAATTCTATGAATTGGCCGAATCTAATGTGTCTTTCCCTTGGACGGCTATGCCTTATATAGGCTTGGCCTAGGGCAAACCTTTCCTAAGTAGAATACAACTTGGAGTAGGGAACAAGTCATGTACATAGATCAAATATTTCCAAGTTTAGTTCTTCTAGAAGTATTTCTCGCGTGGCCTTGTCTTTGGGCTTTCCTTGTGCTATCCAGCTTCGATCCTTGGACTTCTTTTCAATTATAATTCACAAGCAACATGTATGCATTACATACCTTGACTCTAAGTTATTAGCATGCCATTTGCTTACCTTGCATCTTCCATCAATGCAAATGCACACATACATTCTATAACATAGCATCAATCAAGTTGTCACACATTTAACCTTTCTTTCCTTATTTACTAAGTGTTTAATTAGTCATTTTACATACAATTCAGTTATACTCACAAGTCATCCAAGCTTAGCCAATCTTATATCCATTCCCTCGTTTGATCTTTCTCATCCTCCTTCTATACTCTTTTGTGGCTCTAGTATATAACAATAAATTATACAATTTTAGCAAAAATGACCACGTAAAACAGCTTACAAACAGACTGTTTTAAGCACTAACAATGCTACCTAGGAGCTTGCATAACCTTCATTAAAACTAGCATATATTTTAGTACACATATCCAAATTGTAATTTTTTATACCATTAGAAACCTAACAAGATCCTCTATAAGATCATATAATCCTTGAATTCGAATTCTTTTCTATGTAATACAGTTTATTAGTTAAAGACAACCTTACTTACAAATCAGGACAGTTTGTACCACTTGACTTAATCCTTTTTCAAATTTTTGTACATAACTTCAAATTGAGTTTCATTTTCTCTCAAGACTTTTAAACATATCAAATTATATTCATAGAAATATTTAGCTCAAAATTCTTCTTTTACTATTTTTGGTGAATTTTTAAAGTTTCTGCCCAAAACAGGACATTCTGGATAGATTAGACTAGCTTGTTGTTTTCAGCCAAAATTCTTCAATTTAACATCAATTTCATTGATTCAAAGCCTCAATTCACTAGTAAACTCAATTTACAGCAACTCTCACCTACACAAATCCTAATTCAGACCCTAAACTATCCAATTATTCAAAACTATTTCGACCATCAAATTTAATTATTTTTGTGACTAGTTGATCATTAGTTCAATTTTTAGTTTATAAATTCAATTTGACAAGCTTTTCAGAAATTATACATATTCATAATATTCAATTCCATTTTCTATTCATTAGAGACACTTAACCGACCCTTAGTCTTAAACTTCACAAAAACAATTTCTTCCTATGATCTTTTTAACACATTTGATAACATTCAAACAAATTTTTCTAACACTTATAAACTCAACTCCAGTAATTAACTTACAAATTTTAAGAATTTTACTCTATATAATCAAGGATTTAAACATGCATTACAAGCAACCTAAGTATCTCAACATAAGAATGCAATTATAAGCTACAAAGTCATGTATTCAAACATGCATTCATGCTAGCTAAAATATACCAATTTTTCAGCAACAATATCGTACTCTAAAAATTAATATTTACATCAAAATAAAAAGGAATAGAAGGGCTTACATTAAATCCTTAAGCTAATCTACTGAAATCCCTTTTAAATTGACATGAATTTGGCTAAGTTTCAATGGAATTCCTTTCTCCCTTCTTTCATTTTCTTTTGCCGGTTGTAATGCTGGTCATAAGAATAGAATAATAAGTCATTGTTTGACTCATCCCCAGTCAGTCACCTAACTCAAAAGTGGGCTAAAAGCTTCATAAAACCAAGGTATACTTTTAACTTACATGCAAGCATCTCATTTTTATTTATTTTTAATTTGGCCATCAATTTGGCTAATAAATTCTTTCTTTGATTCAATTTTGTCCTAATATTTTATAATTCATTTAATTAAGTCTCTAATTTAATTAATTAAATTTAAATTCGGATATAATTCAAACAATTGATTATAGTTACTTTGGTTTCAAGTAACTAGGTCTCGTTTTGGGATATTATAAAGTTGGTGCTCTTATCACTTGCATGACCTCTCATGAAAAACAATAACTCTTAATGAGTATGTCGGTTATTAGCTTCCATGATGAATGGCGTCAATCCCAAACTCATGATGATAAAGATGAGGATGAGAATGATGATGGAGATAGAGATGAGTAGTTTTATGCATGCATTTCATATAAGGATTTTATTATATGCACCTATGTCTATGTTTTTAGAATTTTATGCTTTGACTTTTATTTGGATTTAGATTTAGTTTGGATTTCTATTTGCCTTTACTTATTGTTTTTTTTGTTTTTTTGTTTTATATCTTATTCAATGATTTTGGTCTAATAAAAAGGGGTGAAATACTTAAACTATTTTTTTTAAAACCTTTTTCATCGTGAGTTTGGGGTATAAATAAGAATTGCATGTGTTTGATAATCAATTTTTCGAAGAGCTTATTTGCAAAATAAGATGTTGAATGACATACATGATCCCATTACGTTCTTGTCATAAAACTTAATCTTAATTTGTTAATACTTTTTTAAATATGTATCTCTTTTTGAATATTTATGTAATCTTAATTTATTTTTAATAAACTTATATAAAATAAATTTTATACAATGTCTAATGATGAATTGGGGTAATTTTATTTTATCATTTTTTTGTTATAGATTGTTAAGAATATTTTAATTAAGAAAATATAATAAAATACGAAAGTAAAAAAAAAATTATAGTGTTAAGATTTTATACAAGAATATTAGTATATATCAATCTTAACAAAATAATATTTGTGAATATTAAATTTAAATAAAAATTTTATAATTTTCTAAAATATTCATTAATTTTCTTTTAAAAAGTTTAATTCCTTGTAAAAAATATCTTATCCGAATAATTTTACTCCAACAAATACTAACGTGCTATAAAATATATATGTGCTTAACAACTAAATGTATCGTGTCTTTATTTATTATTTTATTCATATCAACTATCAAGTTTTATCAAATATTTTTACATAAATAGTTAATAAAATCGACTCATCAAATCAGTTGGTCAAACTAGTTAATGCAAAACTAGCTGCCAACTATCACTCATTTGCCAAACACCTCAAAAACTAAAAATTTTATTTTCTTAAAAAATATTTTAAAATTAAATTAAAAATACTTTTAACTTAAAAATTATATATTTTTTTATTTTTTTAATCTTAAACTAATTTTTAATCCTTAAAGCTAATTAAAAAATAATGTAAAATAGTGCTTAAGGATTTAAAAGAATGTCCAACACTCATGTCCCATGCCTCAAGCTACCTATTTTTTAACTACTTAAATCCTCAAACAGGGCTTCAATTGAGTCCGATTTTTAAGGCTACTTTTACCCTCGTGTCTCTGCTCTTTATACTTATTAATTGTTAAAATAAATACAATATGATAGTAATTTATGAATACGAGAATACAATTAATGCTATGCATTATTTTAATAAAAATACTATTTTAATAATGAATAGTAGAATTTTAATATTTAATTGAAAACATGCGATATTACTAAATTAATAACGAATATATAATTTACAGACATTTCAAAATATATATTTAATATATAAATATTAATAAAAATACTAATTATTATAATAAATTTAAGTGATTTAGATATTTAAATGAGAAATATTATATTAATATTTAAATAATACTTTTAAATAATATTAATTTTAGATATTAGAATTTAAAATTTAAAAGTTTAGATCATAAGATTTAAAATTTAAAATAAGTGTTTAAAGCACAATTTTAAGCGTTGCAATTGGCATTAAAAAGATTGACCGTATCAGATCAGATGTGCTGATTCTTCTAAAGACCTTTACCATCTGCATAGCGCATACATCAATTCACTAGCCAGCGCAAGACTGTGTTCTGGCTAAATGTAAGATAAGATTTACACCTTTTGCCACGCCATGTTTTCCCTCCATGGACTCCACTTTAAGCCTTAAGGCACGGTTTGAAGCGATGAACTAGTGAAAAGCAACGACCGACCGCATGATCGATGTCTAAATCACGAACGTTATATAATTGTGAACCAACTGTTTGTTATATAGGATCATCGATTCTGATTCAGTTCGTCTACGATGAGCGTTTCATTTCCTCTTTATGAAGGCTAAACAATGGCAAGGTTCCTTCACAATGCTGCTGCTGCTGCTGTTGTTTCTTCAAGCTTGACGTGTTACCGATTTCTCTGAGGGGTGAACGTCTAATCGGGAGAAGTCTAGTTGTGCATGTTTGGGGCTTTTGTCTTCCGTCTCTTAAGTGCCCCTTCGAACCGGGATCATCTTCCTTTAAGCGACACACGAGTACCCTCTTCTCTGTTTCATTCTGTGCTTCTTGATTGATCCGTAAAGCAATACGGGGTCCTACAATTTTTCCATCCCTTTCCTGCATCAATCTCTCCACCTCTTGACGAAGGACATAGATTTGTGCCTGTAACTCAATTGCCTTCGCTTCGGATGAGAGACCTTTCTGTCTCCACTCTTTCACCTAATGTAACCAACCAACATGTCAAGCAAATACAAGTGATGTGTGATGGTTTCTGTACTTCTTAAGTAACTTATGAAAATCTTACAGCAGATTGCAGGGATTGAATCTGATAATCGGAATCGAGTGCTCGATCTTCCCAGAAATCGCGAGACACATGCAATTCTTCCATCTCATCCCTTACCATCCCCAGCATGTCTTGCATCTGGGACCATTGTTCGGTCTCGGCACGAATTTGCTCCACAAGCCTATGCACAACTGCCTTGCAATGCCCTGAACACACAGTTGCCTGCAAAAACAAAGTGTCCTGAAATCAATTTGGAACACAGATTTCCATCTTGAAAAACAGTGAAGTTTCAAAGACTTTTACTTTATGTGATTGTTGTTGTAAAGAAAAATATGAGAAATCAGACTCTTCATTGTCTTCGCTGCGGATTTTGATCGACAAGCTCGATTCGGCCATGTCTTGAATCTCTTTCACACGTATTTCTTCATCTGATAGTCCTTTCAACCCCAATTTCTGTAGCTGTTTCTGGAGAGAAGATACCTTTTTATCAAAGTTACTGCATTTCTTCATCTCCAAGTCTTTAACACCTGATCTTTTCTGCAGTTTCTGTATTTTCTCCATTATTTCATTGATTTGCTCCTCTAGTAATGCCATGTTTACGTCCTTCCCTTCACAGATGTTCTTTCTTGCCTGTAAACAAAAGTTATAAAGCCATTAAGCATATGGAGACAGACAGTATATTTTCTCGATACCAAACAGACAATAACCAAAGAAAAGAAAAAAAGAAACCGACGGAAAGTAAAATCTGAGCAGCGGATTTCAAGGTCCTCTCCATGTGAACTCTTCTCCTTTCTGTTTTCTTAACGGCGATCTTCCTTTCCATCCTCAACAAGTTACATTCCGCTCTCAACATCTCAGCTTGGAACCTCCATTTCTCTTCTTCAACAAAAACAAGGCCGCCTCCATTTCCTCTCTCCTCCTCTTCCGCCACCACTCTCCCTCTCCTCCTCTCGTCGTCACTCATCAGCACCACCGGAACACCCCCTCTCGACCTTTCTTGATCAAACAAACTCCCTAGCCTTATCCCTTTGGATATCCTCGGACTCGCCTTGGACACTTTCCGCCGAGACCGGCGTGGAAAATGGATGATCCTCGGAGTCGGCTGCGGCGGTGGGAATTGCCATTTTGCTCTCCTTGTTATAGTTGCCCCCATTGATACCTTCTCCATGCAAAAAAAGTCTTTGGCTCGGTTTTCTTGATTTTGAAAAAGCAGAGCTCCCTCTGTGTATACCAAAAGTGGTGGCTTCACTGTTTTACCGATACAATAACTTATACTCCATTATTTTTCCATACTGAATGGTGATTTTTTTGAAAATTTAAGAGGTTTTCTATAATTGGGTACTCGGTTTCAGTTACAGACAGTGAGAGTTCTGCTCATATTTGCAAACACAGTGGTGGTACTGTTCTTCCCTATGTTGTCTGTAAATTTAAAAACAGAGTTTGTTTTGTCCTGTTTTGGGTGTCTGGTTTTACATTAGATAATATGACAGAATGGTGTGGATTTGGAAGCTAAGCACTGTGAAATTTGTGTAGCTTTGTTTATTCAAATCATATTTTAATCTGTTTTAGAAGAAAAACTGTGAGAGAATTGAATATAAATTAGGTGGGGTTACGACTTAGTACAGTGGTAGATTTAGCAAAATAAACCTAATAAAATACAATGGTATTTTGAAAATTGAAATTGCAACGGTAAGTTTTGAGATTAGAGGATACGTAATTTATTTAACCCTAATCAATTTCGGGACTCGTGAGGATGTAAATTGAAATTTTATTAAAGTTTATATGGAATTTTAAGTTGAATTACATTTTAAGTATATATTTAAAGGTTTGAGGTCATAATCTAATGAGAAAACGGGATGAAAGCGGTGTAAAAATTGAGGTATTTAGTGGATTGAACCTCTAAGACGTTAGGGATGGTAATGGGTAGGTTTTTATCATTTACCCGATTCGAAAATTAAAATATTTATTCTCACTTAAAAAAATTAATAAAAATATTAAATATTATCTAAAATTATAATAAATATATCAAATTGAGTTAGATCAAAAATATTTTATTCTAAATTTAATTCCGATTTAACTCGATCTTATTTTTTTTATTAAACCAACATGACCTGAATTTTTTTTAAAAATAAAACACCTCTATTAAATTGGATCAAATCGAAACTTGACGGATTCAGGTAAAATTACTGTCCTATAAGACGAATAGATCAAACTTTAAAATTATAAATCACAACAGATATAAATACACCCCACATAAAACAAATCCTCCATAAATCGAAAACACAAATCCCATATTAAATGCTGTCCAATTAACATATTTCAAAAAAATAGTATTAAACAAATAAATAAATGTAAGAGCATGCGTGCAACCTCGTTAAGGGTAAGTCACAGGAATTATTCAAATGAAAGCTGCAGCCTGCATGTTGTTTGTTGTTTCATTGCTTCCTCTTCGGTGTTGGGTGGGTATTTATTTCCTTGGACTGGGGTCTGTAGTTACTCTTGGGAAGCTGAGTTTCGTTGTCTCACTCAACCATTGGCTTGGGTTTTGATTTTTTTTAATTTCTGGGTTTTTTTCTCTCATATAATACCAAATACAAACAAATAACATACTAATTATAAATACTGCACTCAAACAGCTCATTATTAATGGTTTATCCTTTGCTAGTTGAGTAATGAGTGTATTTATTTCATACCTTCCTCTAAAACCAATCCTTGCAACTGCTTCAAAGTTTAAAATGAATCCATTATTTTATTATAATACATAAATTCATGTACGAACCATCTTACTTTACATTAGTAATTAATAAAATGACTATTATTTCTGAAGGTAACGGGTTTGACTACCAAATGCTGCATAGTGATTGAGTGATCTATTTCCAATGATTGAAAGTATATTCTAAAACAAATGCCTACTATAACTATTATAATTGATTAAAAAAATCACTTGCCAACCTTTGAAGAATTGTTTTTCGCTTTTATTTTCCTAGTTAAATCTTTTAAAAATTAATTTATTTATAAATTTCTCCCACTTTCAAACATTTGCGTTTTACCCCCTTTAACTTTAAATCTTATTTTCTTCTTGAATCAGATCAAATCTAATATTTCCATAAAAAAATTATACCAATTCCTTAAAAACCTCATTCAATTCTTCTAAAAATCACATATTACAATAAATCAAGTGGGTTAATTAACCTTTTTAAACTATAAATAATTTTATCATTATCTTTAGTCACTAGACAGATTAATGGATTTCGTATTTATATTTGATCCGAACTTTTGTTTGATTGGTTTTAATTCTTTATCTAGAGAGAATTTTATGTAATTTATACAAAATAAAATTCGTATTACATATTTAAGCTCTCTCATTCTTAATCTTACTCTTTCAACCAAATCTTTATTTTATATAACTTTGAATTATATTAATATACTATTTTGAAACAAGTATGATGTTAATTTGAATATTTTGAACGTATGATTTTCATTTGAATGTTTTGGAAGTGGTTCTACAAATGTACATCCAGCTTCGTACAATAATGTTCCACGTAAGTCAGCTCACACGAAACAAGGAAGGCAGTGAGTTGAACTCAGCTGACTCAGTGTCCTTTCACTCACCCAATAAGAGTCTTTCTGTTTGTGTCGCTGGGTGGTGACTGGGGAACGAGTCAAGAAGGTCCGCTCGTTACAGAGAGTCTCATAATTGACAAATTATTGTATTTATATTATAAACAATTAGAGTGAGTAATGAAAAACAAGTTAAAGTATTTTAACAAGAGTAAATAACTCACGCACACTTTATATAATTCTTCCCACTTAAATCATTTAACAAATAATTTTAAGGATAAAATATATAGTTTTGATCATTCAATTTTTAGAATTTTATATTTAATAATTATATAAATGTTTTTGTTATTTATAAATATTTTATTATTATTTTTAAATTTTTAATACTATTAAATATTTAAAATAAATAATAAAATAATTTTTTTCATATTTTTTAAAAATATTCTAAATAATTATTGTCTCTTGTTAATATCGATCACCTTTAAAATCCGTGTTTTGTTTAACCTAAATTATATAAAATTATTCGTTTTGACGCACTGAATTCAAATCTGGTAGTTGTTTCCCTAAAAAATATCTTAAAACTCATGAATCGCAATATAAACGTTCGATTTCCTTACTTTCGATCTTATTTTCATGGATTTTGGGATACTTTTTTTAGTAAAATAGAGGTTGAATTTAAACTCAAAAAATTAGACAAAATGAATGATAAAATATAAGATCGAGTAACCATCATTTATGTCTGTCGATGATAGCAACGAATAGTAACCGATGAACGATTTGATTTTTTAAATTATTTTTATATTAAATAATATTAATAAATGTCATATCATACTAAAATAATAATAAAATATTTTTGAATTACAAAAAACATTTAATATAAAAAATTCAGTTATTAAATAAAAAATTTAAAAGCTTAACAACTAAAATAAAAAAATGAATGATGAATAATTTATTATATTCTAATTTTAATTTGTACATATTTATTTAAAATGTCACTGGTTTAAATTAATTTAATTTTTAAAATATATATTTAAAATAATAAAAGTAACCTTTGAAATTAAAGTTGATGTAAGACCTTGAGTTAAAATGATTCCCATTTGCTAGGCTGTTGATTCTCCCTCGACCTTGGCGTTGGCTTTTTGTCTCTGTGGGTTAATTTTGGAGTTCCGTTACCTTTTCTTTGTTCCAATAAAAATACTTTTAAAATAATGCCTGCTGTTCTTTTATTAATATATTTTAAAATAAATTAAAACATTTGATAATAAAAATCACTGGAGTAAGAGTAGAACACAGGAAAGACACCGAGCAAGACATGCGACAGATTTTATTTTAGGGTTCAAATCGGTAAATTTTACTCCCTTCGTCTTAAAAATATTATCTTTTATTAATTTTTTAAAGTTAATTTTTTTAAATTTTAACTATAATTATATTAAATATTTTAAATAATTAAATTTTATAAATTATATATCTAAAATCTACTTGATTAAAAAAATTTAAAATATATTTTTTTATATTTATATTAATAATAAATTTTAAATAATCAAGAGTCATGTATATGCACGGACGGGCTAAGATTTAAGTTTATTGTATGGTTTAGTTTTTTTAATATTATAATAAGTATTATTCTATAAGAATTTTATTTTTCTTTTTTTTGTTATAAAATGGTTGAATTGTTTAATCTATTTTTTTTTATTTCTTAAAGATAAATGTATTCTTTATGGATCTAATAAAAATTTAATAATATTTGTCAAAAAAAAATCAAATGCGATCGATTTCTATATTATCGATTAAAATTTTTAATTTTTATATTCTATAATGGATTTTTAAAGATATTTTAATTAAATTAGTGGAGTCACTTGCACCCTAATGTTTTAACATACATCTGTCCATGTGTGTGTGAAAAAAATTATACAGCGAATATATGATATATAATTATTCTAAATTTTATTTTTTTTTTTGGAAGAATTTTTTTGTGATAGACAGACTATATAAACTTTAGTTTACGTATACTTTTTAATTTTAGGATTAAAATTTTAATTTAAAAATTTAATTTATAGATTTTAAAATTTAAGATAATTTTTTTAAATTTTTATAGTTATAATTAAAATTTTAAAAATTAATTTTATAATATAAATATATAAAATTGCGTTAAATTACACCCTTAGCCCTAACAAATGAAAAAGTAGTTTTTTTGGCACTTATATACCTGTGTTATTCGGATATCAATGTGAGAATAAGATACAATTTTAATTCATTTGTTGTAACCTATTAAATATGAAAATCAGAATAAAAAAATTAAAATGAATATTTAAAGTCTGAGTAAAGGACAAACTTGTCGTTTCCTGTAGAAGCCACTGTGATTGTCTTCTCTCTCAACACAAGTTATTCTTTTCAGTTCTATTCCAACCAGCATTATAAAATACTAGTTTGACTTTGACACAATTCATACAAATTCAAAATCGAAGTACTTTTTTTAATTCTTAATTCGGTTAGAAATTAGAATTTATCAGATTTTATAAAAATAATAATTTTGGACAGAGTAGATATACATAGTACATAAAATAATATATTATGTTTTTATATGCATTATTGTTATTTGACTTATTCGTTTATAATATAATAAAAATTTATTATAGGAACGATTTGTAAAAACTAAAGTAGAATAAATCAAATATATACGGAATATAATTATGTTTTAACGTACCAGAAATTAATCGGATATAATTATCTTTTCTATTTATCATTGCTTTTAATTCAATTCATTTTCACCCAAAGTTAAGTAACATGACTGCATTAGTTAATATTTAACAGTGCCAGTCCAATTTATTATTTTTTAAATTAAAAAAATCAATTTATAACTTTTAATAATCTGGGATATAAAACATTGAATCATAATTTAAGGATCATTTATATAATTTATATTAAAAATATACCCTATTATGTAAAATATTCTACCTTTCGTCCCTAGTCTAGAAAAACCCAAACTTCTTAAACAAATTCAAAACAGCCCCCCTCTCCCATTTTTTTTTCAAACAACAATCTTTCCCTTGAAGCCAAACCAGGATCGTCATTTGAACTTGTTGGAACAGTATGTTTGGAATTGGTTCTTCCACTCCTGCTGAAGTATGGTCCAGGTCAGATCACACAAAACAAGGCAGTTTGTGACTTTCATTTGCCAGTGGGTTGACTCACTGAGTCGGTGTGTCCATTTTTCACTATCAGTCACCACACAAAAATAGTATTCGTCTATGATCAATAATGACACAGAGTCCTTGCCGTTAAAGCTATGCTGAGTCACTCAGTTGGAAATATTTAACTCAGTAAGTCAGAACAATAAATGTGAAGGCGTTAAACATCAGGGATATTTAAATGATTTCATGTGCAAAAAGTAGGGATAATTGCATGATTGATCCCTGAAGTATAACGAATATTTTAATATCGGATCTAGGATTTACAAGTCATTTTACTCCATATGCCCATCTCTAATACATATCAGTAGGGTTATAAAATGAGATGAGACAAATTGTGAGTTACTCGAGTTCGACTCGATCAAAGTTTGGTTAAAACTTAATTCGATTGAACTTGATTCAAGCTTGAACTCGGCTCAAGTTTTTGACGAGTCGAACCAAGCTACATGATACCCAACTCGAAAAGCTTACGAGCTACTCGAAAATATAAATATTTATTTTATTTTTTAAAATTTAAAATTTAAAAATTTAAACTTCAGACCATAAAACCTAAACTCTAAATATAAGTCTTAAACCCTAAATTAACACACTAAAACCTAAAATTAACAAGCTTGAATTTATACAAGTTGTGTATCAAAGTTTTTTTTTTTTTTCCGTTTAGCTTTCTAGATGTAACAGATAAGAGTTACTCAAGTCTAACACGGTCAAAGACCGGTTAATACTTGACTCGACTAGGCTCGAATAAAGCTTAAGCTCAACTCGAGTTCTTAACGAGCCGAACCTAGCTCAAAATTTTCCAGTTTGTTTAAAATTAGTCAAGTTCAAACTCAACTGAAAGTCTTAACGAACCGAACCGAGCTTAACACTGCTCGAGTTTAACTCCACTTGTTTACACCCCTACATACCATGCCATTAGGGTTATATATTTTTGGATATCAGATTCGTATTTTATATGAAAAATTGAACATTCACTTTTTAGATATCAAATTTCTTAATATTCGAAATATATATTTAATTTTTCAGATTATCAGTAGTTAACTAAAATTTTAAAAATAAACCATAATAATAATGATAATATATAACAATGAAAATGAGGATAATAATAATAAATAGAAGAAAATATATTATATCATGTATTATTATTATTATATTAACTATAAGAAAACAATATTAATAGTAATGACGACGACGATGATATACATGCAATAAATGAGTTAAGAGTAAAGAAAATAAAAATATACATGTTAAGAGTCCAAATTAAATGAAAAAATAACTTGAAATGGTTAAAGTAGTAAGTAATTGTATTAAAATAGACTACAACCAAAAGATGAAGGATCATGATAATAGTTAATCTCAATGCAGTAAAAGTCACATTGTTTATTTAGATTTTTGGATAATTCAAAATTAGATTATTATAATCTATATGTAATTTGATCACTTTTTCTTATATATTTATCTAAATTATTTAAAAATAAAAATAAGTTAAATAGTTAAATTTTTAGATGAGATCATTAAAAAAATAAATTAAATTATTCAGAGGTTAAAACGAGAAATTATATCATGGGTCAGTCCCATCACGTCATCCATGGGACCAACCAATAGAAGCTGTCTACCTTATTATTTTTTAATTTTCCAAGTGAAGATTCAATTAAAAAAAATTATGACATAGAAAAATTGATGAAGTAAATATTTTTTATTGGTTGGTCCCATAGACAAATGATGAGACTGACCCATAATATAATTTTTCGACTAATGACAATAACCATTATTATCATTTCATGTACAACAACTAAGGTGTTTAGCAAAAAAGTTAATTGTAATATGTATTATTTTGATAATTAGCGGACTGTATTAATTAATTTAATTAATTAATTATATAAAAGTGTTTAATAAAATTAATGAATAACTGTTTAATTATTTAAAAAATAAAAAAATATATAAAAATAATTATATTTTTGTTTTTACTAGAATAATTTACTAATAATAATTACATAAAAGTGTTTAAAATTAACAAATAACTATTTAATTATTTTTATTGTTCAATATTTGATTAGATTATAAAATTATTTTTTTTAATATTTGAAATATTCATACATTATTTTATTATTTATATATTTCCCCTTTTTAATACAATTCTTAGATTTAGATTATATTTGAAGTAACTGTATTCATACAATTAAGTGTTAAATTTAGGTTTTCAGCAGTTAAATCATTTGCTTACACATCAACCTCAGGAGATTCCTACATGTTGCATGAAATGCTTAATCCAAGAGTAATTGGGCCATAAAATCATAACAAGTAGGGGTGTGCAAGAAAACCGAAAAACCGAATCCGAACCCAAAAATTGAATAACCGAACCGAAATTTTGATTAACCGAACCGAATAAATCGGTTTCGGTTTCGGGTTTTTTTAATTATAGAATATCGGTTCGGTTACGGTTTTTAATTTTAAAAAAATTCGTGTAACCGAACCGACCGATAATATTATATTATATTATATATTTATATTATATTATTATTTAATATATGTATTTATTTCCAAAAAATATTATATTATATTATATATTTATATTATATTATTATTTAATATATGTATTTATTTCCAAAAAATAAAAGTAAAATCCCTAACCTTATTCTATCGTTCTACCGATTGACTCTTTCCCTTCTCCTTACTTTCTAGTCGACGGCTCTTTCTCTTCTCTTCACTTTCTAGTTTTCTCTGATTCAATTTCTCACAATTTCACAGCATCCATCAATTTACTACTCAAGTAATTCAATCACTCAGCAATCGGCATCAATATTAATCTCCAACTACACTATTAGCGTGAAGAAATTGTTCTAGGGTAAATATCATTAACTTTTACTTTGTTTTAGGGGTTATTTAATTTTTATTTTGGGTTAGAAACCTGATTACGTGAGGAGAACTACATTTTTTTGATTAAATTGTCTCCTGTAAAAACCAAATAAAAACAGAGATCCTTTCATGTCTTCTCACTTTTTAATTTCTACATTGTTTCATATATTTTTAATTGTTTCTATTCGGTTTAAAATTTTTGTAGCATTTTATTCTTTAGTAGTTTATAATAATTTTGCAGTGGTATATTGTTATTTGTGAACTGAAATATTTTATTATTTTATTTTGCAGATGTCTTCTATCCCTGAACATCAAAGTGTTTCAATAGAAACTGGTGGCAGTAATCCTGAATTTTCAGGCTCCAATCAGCCACAAAATCAAACTCATTCAACAACAAATGAAACTCAATATTCAATGCGTCCATCCTCAAAAAAGGCAAAAAAAGGAGTTGGCAGCAAAAAAAAGATCTTGGGTATGGGATCATGTAAAACTAAAATTGATTTTGATATAACAAATAAATGTAAGGACTAATTTTTGAAATAATTTTTGGTCCTTAAATACTCGTACAAGTCTTTTTTACACGAGGGTATCGATACCATGAGGATAGGTATCGATACACCTGGGAATTTTCAAAGCTTGTTCTTGAGATTAAGAACAGGTATCGAAACAAGGTTCGATACCAAAACTTTCTGCCAACCCATGTTTCGATACTGGTATCGGAACATCTTGGTTAATTTTCAAATTCTTTTTAATTTTAAATATATGACTCCTAGTATCGATACAGGTATCGATACACCCTTAATCTCCAACGGCTATTTTTAAGATTTAAATAAGTCGACCGTTGATGTTAGTTAATTTTTGAATGATGGTTAGTCTGTATCGAAACAAGGTTCGATACCAAGCATCATAGAAAGTTTTTGTATCGAAACAGGTATCGATACACCCCCTATTAAATGCAAAACGGCTCTTTCTTTTCTTGGCTTGTTTCGAAACAGGTACCCCGTGTTTCGATACCACCTGCTGCAGAGTGCATTTATGATGGAAAGATGAAGCTCCAACGTCCATATTTACTTTCCCAACAACTTCAACGGTTAGAAATCAATGAGAAGGTATAAAAAGAAGCATTTTCAAAAGCATAGGAAGTAAATTGAACATCAAGCAACATTCAAGCTCATAAATCCAACTCAAAGCACTTCATTGAACACTTTGTCCTCCCAACTTGTACTTTTCACTTTGATCTGTTGTAAATTAAGTTTGGGGAGAGTTTGTTTGTAACAAGGGCTATTATTTCTTGTGAGAGAATCTTTTTAGCCAATTTAAAACTTCTTGTAAACCTTGTGAGTGTTCAAATCAATTTTGGGTAGAAAATTGATTTGTTTGTAAAGGTTATCCCTTGAACCTAGAAAAAGGCTGAATTCAATAGTGAATTGTTTTCAAAATCCTTAGTGGGAGCTAAGGTAATGGAGGTAGAGCTTGTTCGAAGCTTGAACCACTATAAATCTTTGTGTTCTTCAATTTTCGATTTTTTACCGAATCTCTCCTACAAATTTTTAATATCCAATTCACCCCCCTCTTGGCCATTATCATATACCGATCAACTCAACAATTGGTATCAGAGCTAGATCTTTAAAGGGATTTACCTCCACCAAAGAAGATCCAAGGGTTGTTGATCATCTCCAAAACAAAAATCAAATGGCCTCCACCTCCGGTTCATGGAACGAGTCTCACTCCATCACCAAGCCACCCTTCTTCAATGGGGACAACTATCCTTATTGGAAGAATAGGATGAAGCTATTCATCAACTCCAATGACTATGTCCTTTGGGATATAATTGAAGATGGACCCTCTATCCCTATGAAGCAAGAAGGAGATCGGCAAGTGCCTAAGAAGAGGAACGAGATGACCGATGAAGAAAGAAGGAGAATGTCCACTAATGATAAAGCTCTTCACATTCTCTTTTGTGCTCTAGGCCCCGACATCTACTCCAAGATGTCTTCATGCACAAGTGCCAAAGAAGTTTGGGACTCCTTGGAAACAACTTATGAGGGCACCAATGATGTGAAGGAAACAAAGATTGGTCTTCTCAACCTAAACTATGAAAACTTCAAGATGGAGCCGGATGAAGACATGACTAAAATGTTCGATAGATTTTCCGTGATTGTCAATGATCTCAAAGGCTTTAGTGAGATCATTCCGGAAGAGAAGCTCGTGAGGAAACTTATCTACTCTCTTCCCGAGTTTTGGGATAGCAAAAGGACGGCTATCATTGAAGCCAAGGACTTGAAGACTCTAAAGCTAGATGCTCTTGTGGGATCCCTTCTTACCCATGAGATCATGAAAAAAGGAAGAGAAGAAGAGAAAAAGAAAGAAGAGGTAAAGATAGAGAAGAGGGAAGTAGAGAAAAAGAAACAAGGGATTGCTCTTAAAGCTTCATTGTCACAAGAAGAAGTGGACACTAGTGAAGAAGAAGAGCTAGAAGAATTGGCCATGGTGGCCAAAAGATTCACAAGGCTTATGAGGGCAAATAGGAATCGAAGATTCCAATGAAAGAGGGACTTCAAAGCAAAGAGCAAAGAAGAAGAGAAAGATCAAATCATTTGCTATGAATGCAAGAAGCCCGGTCACATTAGGACCGATTGCCCACTATACAAAAAGAAGGGTTTTGAGAAGAAGAAGAAACACAAAGCTCATGTTGCCACTTGGAGTGATGAGGAGTCATCATCCGATGAGGACAATGAAGTGGCCAACTTGTGTCTCATGGCTCTTGATGAGCCTAAGGTAACCCTTGAACCATCTTGTAATGATTTATCTTATGATGAACTTTATGAAGCTTATGATGAATTACAAGATGTGTATGATGAGTTGGTTTTGAAGTTCAAAGAATCGATTTTAAAAAGCAAGAAAACCATTTCCGATTTAGAAATGAAAAATGATTCTTTGACAAAAACAATTTTGGATTTGGAAGAAAAGGTTGTTGATTTAAATGATGATTTGAAATTTTTTCAAAAAGAACATGTTGATTTAAACAACCTTGTTTCAAGCTTGAGTGAAAATCACCACAAGGTGGTGAATGAGCTTAAAGAACAAATTAAAGTGGTTGAGAGTTCAACTTTTGAAAAAGGAAGCTCTTCAAAACCCAACCATGTCAAAAGAAATTTTCAAAACCACAAACAAAAAGGTTTTTAAAGGCATTTTAGACATAGAAAAATTAGGAGTGTTTGGGTTCCTAAGGAACTCATTGTTTCTAATAATATGAATACCATTGCCTCTTGGATTCCTAAGGGAACCAAGCTTTTAGGGACTAACTCTCATGGACCCCAAATGATTTGGGTACCAAAAGTGAAAAACTAATTTTTGTTTGTACGTTGAGCATTGCTTCAAGGCCAAAGCTTCAAGTCAAAACATGTGGTATCTTGATAGTGGATGCTCAAGGCATATGACCGGAGACAAGGGACGATTTAAGGAGTTAGAGCTCAAAAAGGGTAGAGTAGTGACATTTGGTGACAACTCCAAAGGCTAAATTGAGGGTATAGGCTCTATTGGTAATCACTCCTCTATTCTCATTGAAAATGTCTTACTTGTTAATGGTCTTAAGCATAATTTGTTGAGCATTAGTCAATTGTATGATAAAGGTTTCTATGTTTCTTTTGATAAAAATGGTTGTAAAATTATTGACATAGAATCCAATAGAATAATGCTCATAGGTCATCGCATAGGAAATATTTACATGGTGCATCTAGATGACATAAACATATCTCATGCATGCTTAGTTGCTAGTGATGAAAATGATGCATGGTTATGGCATAGGAAACTTGGTCATGCTAGCATAAGTGTTTTAGAGAAACTTGCCTCCCAAAATCTAGTTAGAGGTTTACCTAAGCTCAAATTTTCTTTAGATAAAATTTGTGATGCATGTGCTAAGGGTAAACAAAAGAGAGTTTCTTTTAAGTCCATTAATGATGTTTCAACTAGTAGAGTGTTACAATTGATCCATATGGATCTTTTTGGACCTATTAGGACTACTAGCTTGGGTGGAAAATCATATGCTTTTGTTATTGTTGATGATTACTCTAGATATACTTGGGTTCTATTTTTAAGTTCTAAAGATGAGGCCTTAGAAAATTTCATCACATTTTCAAAAATTTCTCAAAATGATCTTGATCAAAAAATTTCTCATATTAGAAGTGATCATGGAACCGAATTTCAAAATTTAGGTTTTGAAAATTTTTGTAATGAAAATGGTATTAGCCACAATTTTTTGTCTCCTCACACTCCTCAACAAAATAGGGTAGTTGAGAGGAAAAATAGAACTTAAGAGGAAATGGCTAGAACCATGCTTTGTGAAAACAATTTACCTAAGTATTTTTGGGCGGAAGCCACAAACACTTCTTGTTACATCATAAATCGAGTAATGATTAGGCCTATTTTAAAGAAAACTCCTTATGAGATTTTAAAATCCAAAAAGCCTAACATTAGCTATTTTCACCCTTTTGGGTGCAAGTGTTTTGTTTTGAACAATGGAAAAGACAATTTAGGTAAATTTGATGCAAAAAGTGATGAAGCTATTTTTCTTGGTTATTCCTTAAATTCTAAGGCTTATAGAGTTTTCAACAAAAGAACCTTAGTTGTAGAGGAATCTATACATGTGGTTTTCGATGATAACCTCCTTCCTAGGAAGGATTCTTGTGATGATGATGATGTAGGAATCATTGAAACTATTGATGATGGACAAGCATCAAAGGTGGATGGGATTCCAAGCAATGAGGAAGCACAAGATCCTCCAATAGAAGCTTTGGGAAATGTAAAGCTTGAAGAAAGGGAAGTGAGCTACCCAAGGGAGTTCAACTATGTCAAAAGTGGTGAAATCTTGGGTGATCCATCCAAGGGGGTAACTACTCGTTCTTCTCTTACATTAATGAATCATTTTGCTTTTATCTCATGCATAGAGCCTAAAAATATCAAAGAAGCCTTAAGTGATGATTTTTGGATTTTGGCTATGCAAGAGGAATTAAATCAATTTGAGAGAAGTAATGTATGGACATTAGTTGATAGGCCTAGTAATAAGTCTACTATAGGAACTAAATGGGTTTTTAGAAACAAACTAGATGAGAGTGGTAACATTGTAAGAAATAAAGCTAGATTAGTAGCTCAAGGTTACACTCAAGAGGAAGGAATAGATTTCGATGAAACCTATGCACCCGTAGCTAGAATGGAAGCCATTAGGATGCTACTTGCATTTGCATGTTATCATGATTTCAAGCTTTTTTAAATGGATGTCAAAAGTGCTTTCTTAAATGATTTTATAAATGAAGAAGTGTATGTTGAACAACCACCGGGTTTTGAAGATTCAAAATTTCCAAACCACGTTTTTAAATTAACAAAAGCTTTATACGGTTTGAAACAAGCTCCTAGAGCTTGGTATGAAAGGCTTTCAACCTTTCTAATTGAAAAAGGTTTTGAAAAAGGGAAGGTGGACACTACACTTTTTATAAAAAGGTTTAAAAATGACATCTTAGTAGTTCAAATTTATGTTGATGTTATTATTTTTGGATCTACTAATGAATGTTATTGTCAAGAATTTTCTAAGCTAATGCAAGGTGAATTCGAGATGAGCATGATGGGGGAGCTCTCATTCTTCTTGGGACTCCAAATCAAGCAAAGGAAGGATGACATATTCATCAATCAAGCAAAATACATCAAGGATATGCTCAAGAAGTTTGGCTTGGAAAATGTGAAACCTCAAGCCACACCAATGAGCTCATCTACTAAGCTTGACAAGGATGAAGGAGGTAAGTGTGTTGATTCTAAATTATATAGATCAATGATAGGTTCTTTGCTTTACTTTACCGCAAGTAGACCGGATATTATGTTTAGTGTTTGCTTGTGTGCTAGGTTTCAAGCTAGTCCTAGAGAATCACACCTCATAGCCATTAAGAGAATTTTTAGGTACCTTAGAGATACACCTTGTTTAGGTCTTTGGTATCCTAAAGCTTCTTCCTTTAATCTTCATGCCTATTCGGATGCGGATTATGGAGGTTGTAAGATAGATAGGAAAAGTACTTCCGGAACTTGTCAATTCTTAGGTAGTATGCTCATATCTTGGTTCTCTAAGAAACAAAATAGTGTAGCTCTATCTACCACCGAGGCGGAGTACATTTCCCTAGGAAGTTGTTGTGCACAAGTATTATGGATGAAGCAACAACTCTTAGATTATGACATTAAGGTAGACACCATACCTCTTAAGTGTGATAATACTAGTGTCATATGTCTTACCAAAAACCTCATTCAACACTCTAGAACCAAACACATAGAAATTAGACACCATTTCATTAGAGATCATGTGTCTAAAATGATGTTTTAGAGTTTGTTGACACCTTAAATCAATTAGCGGACATCTTTACTAAACCTTTGGATAAGGAGCGTTTTTGGACCCTTAGGAGAGAGTTAGGTCTAACTAGCCTATCTTGACTTGCTAAGTGTCATCTTTTTGCTTATTTTGCTTGAATCTTGAATTAAATCATGCTTATGATGATCTTGTATCTTGATGACTCCATGCATATTGCTAGAGGGAGTATGAACTTTTTCATGCATAATAAACATGTCATTACATCATATGCATGCTTCTAGAGACTTCAGAGACTCATTTCTAGTACTTTTAGTAGCCAATATGCAAAGGTATCGATACAGCTAACCCCTGTTTCGATACCTGTTCATCAGCCCATCTGGGTTTTTGTCAAGAAGAACAGGCATCGATGCTTGCATCGATACCTCTGTTTCGATACCTGCTTCGAAACAGGGTGTTTCGATACCAGTATCGATACACGAGGACGGAAGTTGTTTAAAACACTCTTAACCTAATTTTAATCTCATTAAAACACTTCCAAATTTAAAACCCAAAACCCTAGCCGGCCTCCCTTTAAAATCCCATCAAATTTCGCCTCTCTTAACAAGATTTCTTCACGATTTCTTTGAGGGATTTTGATCTACACATCAAAGACTTCATCATATCAACAAACGGTGCTTCATAATCATAAAATTCACCCTAATCTACACTCAAGGTATATTTTCGAAAAACTCTAATTTCGTTTAATTCTAGTTTGTTAAAATTCAGTTTTTGAGAATGTTTTAAATGATTATCTTATGGGTTTCAATAATCCTATGATTTTGTCTCAAAATTTCAACTTGTTTTAATCGAATATAAATTTTTGTTCAAATAAGTTTTTCGATGGTTTTTCAAAATTTTTAATCCTTAAATACCTTGAATTGTTAGATTATTTCATAGGATTGAATTGGATTATATATACAAGCATACATATTATTCTTAACTAATCCAAATTTTTTTTAATCCAATCCTAGATCATGGCACCAAAGAAGCGATCTCGTACCGAAGCCGGATCCTCTTCATCATCTCGTGTTACACGAGTTGATTTTGATAAGGTCTATGCTAAGAGTCTAGACAATGATCGGAGATTGGACAATTACAACCTTTTTCGGAGCTATCCTCTCAAAAAGGAAAGATGTGTGGACATTCAATTCATCACGTCCTATAGATTTCCTTTTCGTTACTATGACCAACTCGTCGAGTGGAAGTTCTTGCATTTTCTCACCCATACCGACAAGTTCTTTCCAACTCTTGTCCTTATCTTCTACACTAATGCCAAATGTATTTTATCCCCGGACAAGAGTAAAGTAGTAGCCATTGAATCGTATCTTATGGGAAAATCTTTCAAGATTAATGTCTCTACTTTCCTTGATGTTTTTGGTCTTGAGGATAAGGGAAATGATGATGAAGACTCTCTTGCTCCTTTCACCGGGTCGGTTACATCCCTTAACACACATGACCGATTTCTCCATCTTCTCATCTCTTAGTGGATTCATCCTTCTAATGGGAGATACTCTAGGATCCATCAAGTTGATAGCTTTTGGATCACATGTTTCCGTGATAACATCCAACCCAACCTTGCTCGGATTGTCTTCTCGGATATTGTGTGGCATATCCAAAACTGTGCTACCCCCTTTGTTCAATCTTTTCCATATGCGTGCATTCTAAGAACCATCTTTTTGCATTTGGACATCGATTGCTCTTATGACAAGGTGGGATCTTTGAAAGAGCCTATTGGAGAGACTTCACTCAACCGTGCTCACTTTGTTTATGCTTCCAATGGTGTGTGGACTAGAGGTGATCCTCCTTCTCCTCCTCATGCTTCGGTTGATCCGGAACCTATTCATCAGTTTGACATGTTGACCTTCCTTACATCTAAGTTTGATTCTCTCAACGCTCGCTTGGATTCCATGGATGGCAAGCTTGACACTCTTTCCACCCAATTCACTTCGGGTTTTGATGCCATCAACACTAGGATGACAAGCCTAGAGACTCAAGGACACTCCTTGAGAGTATCTCTTGAAGCTCTCCGTCAAAGCCAAAAGCTTAATCAAGATCAAGAGGAAGAGGAAGATGATGAGGATGATGATGATGACGGTGATGACATGGCCGATGATTGATCGTGTCGATCTTTCTTATGCTTTGCTATTTAGTTATTAAGACTAGTTATGATGCATTCATATTAGAACTTATGCACCTATTTTTATTTCTCTATGTTTTGGTCTTTATTATTGTTGGATTATGTTTTGGATATTTTGCTTGATTTATGCTTCATATAAACTTTTATATTTAAATGCTATGGATTATGCTTTATTCTATTACCTTGCTTATTTATGCTTCATTGATTTTGATCTAACAAAAAGGGGGAGAAAGTTCTAAGTTTTTAAGTTTTCGAAACCATCAACAATTTTAAATTTTTTGGGGGGCACATATTAAGGTGGAGTCTTTCAACCAAATTATTTCAAAACTTAAAAATTCCTTTTGGTTTTGTTATAGCAAAAAGGGGGAGATTGTAAAACTAAAATTGATTTTGATATAACAAATAAATGTAAGGACTAATTTTTGAAATAATTTTTGGTCCTTAAATACTCGTACAAGTCTTTTTTACACGAGGGTATCGATACCATGAGGATAGGTATCGATACACCTGGGAATTTTCAAAGCTTGTTCTTGAGATCAAGAACAGGTATGGAAACAAGGTTCGATACCAAAACTTTCTGCCAACCCATGTTTCGATACAGGTATTGGAACATCTTGGTTAATTTTCAAATTCTTTTTAATTTTAAAAATGACTCCTGGTATCGATACAGGTATCGATACACCCTTAATCTCCAACGACTATTTTCAAGATTTAAATAAGTCGACCGTTGGTGTTAGTTAATTTTTGAATGATGGTTAGCCTGTATCGAAACAAGGTTCGATACCAAGCATCACAGAAAGTTTTTGTATCAAAACAGGTATCGATACACCCCCTATTAAATGCACAACGACTCTTTCTTTTCTTGGCTTGTTTCGAAACAGGTACCCCGTGTTTCGATACCACCTGCTGCAGAGTGCATTTATGATGGAAAGATGAAGCTCCAACGTCCATATTTACTTTCCCAACAACTTCAGCGGTTAGAAATCAATGAGAAGGTATAAAAAGAAGCATTTTCAAAAGCATAGGAAGTAAATTGAACATCAAGCAACATTCAAGCTCATAAATCCAACTCAAAGCACTTCATTGAACACTTTGTCCTCCCAACTTGTACTTTTCACTTTGATCTGTTGTAAATTAAGTTTGGGGAGAGTTTGTTTGTAACAAGGGCTATTATTTCTTGTGAGAGAATCTTTTTAGCCAATTTAAAACTTCTTGTAAACCTTGTGAGTGTTCAAATCAATTTTGGGTAGAAAATTGATTTGTTTGTAAAGGTTATCCCTTGAACCTAGAAAAAGGCTGAATTCAATAGTGAATTGTTTTCAAAATCCTTAGTGGGAGCTAAGGTAATGGAGGTAGAGCTTGTTCGAAGCTTGAACCACTATAAATCTTTGTGTTCTTCAATTTTCGATTTTTTACCGAATCTCTCCTACAAATTTTTAATATCCAATTCACCCCCCTCTTGGCCATTATCATATACCGATCAACTCAACAATTGGTATCAGAGCTAGATCTTTAAAGGGATTTACCTCCACCAAAGAAGATCCAAGGGTTGTTGATCATCTCCACAACAAAAATCAAATGGCCTCCACCTCCGGTTCGTGGAACGAGTCTCACTCCATCACCAAGCCACCCTTCTTCAATGGGAACAACTAGTTTATTATACTACATGGCATATCAAAAACTAGTTTATTATACTACATGGCATATCAAAAACCATAAATTTCATGAGATGTTCAACTCATAAATAATTTTTAAGGCCAACTGACAGCAGTATATGCAATATTTAAAATCTAAACACATTTTGCTTTTATAAATTTCATATGCAAGATAACAATTAAACATGGCCAAAACAGTAGTCTATGTCACATAATATCCGATTCCCTTAGTCAAGTAACTCACAAACATGTTCACATTTATATATAACTAATAGCATAGCAAAACAACAAGATTCCATCATGCTTAGAAACAATAATTCATATAGCAATATTTAAGCATATCAAAATTTAATCACGTTTTATCAACGGTCGTATATATAACAAATAACCAATCATATTAAAATTTTAATCCTATTTGCAAACATCGTGCTTGACAAACAAAACCCTAAGTTACTATGTTACAATACAAATCAATCACATATAACGAACATCGTGCATATCATACAAAAACATAGAATTTCTAAACAATCACCGTGCATAAGCAACATTTAAAACAAATTAAACTCTACAACATACAAAACCAAACATCCCAAAAGGTTTCGTAAACCTAAGCAATGATACCACCAAATGTAACCCCCTCGACCCGGTCTAGACGCCACCCGACTCGAACGAGCTACACGGAGAATACCGAGGCTAATCCGGAGACTCGCCCCGATAAACAACCCTAAAAAAATATCATTTGTCTTTTCTAAATGCTTTGATTAGATCTTATATGTTCATGTAAGGACTGAATTCAATTGCAGCGGAAACTAAAGAGAAACGAGTCCTAATTTAATCGAACAAGTTTTAGGGACCTAATTATAATTTTCAGAATTTTATACCCTGATTGTGAAATTAAAGTTATCAATATTTAATTAAGTATATTTTATGCTTGAACGTAAATTTAAGACTTAAAATAATATCTATAAGTTATTTAATTACATGCTCAAAGTTTAGGGATTATTTCCAACTTCTAAAGGTTTCATGACATTCTCTATATGCAAATTCACCTAAAAACACTTTAAGCACATGTAATGGCATATTATCTAGATGCACTTCAACCTAGTTCACAACAATATATTCAACTCCTAAGTAGTCATGCTTCATTATAAACAACACTCATATTCAAACATAGGGATATCAAGAACCGAACTTCAAAATAACTATATTATAAATAAAGGAATATCAATGCGAAATTCAAGTCAAAGTCACGAGCTAACATCAATTTTGATATTTATCAAATAAGTATAAGCATATAACCATTTCAAGTCTCAAAAGCATAGACATTATTCACAATATGATAACCCATCCCCATTGCTCTCTCACTACTACTAATGTTATAAAGACACACTTGAGCTTTCACTTGACAGTTACCTGGATCCTTGCTTCTCTTTGCTGCCTCCACATCAAATACTCTGCATTGCAAGGTAAATGAGAGGGTAAGCATAAGCTTAGTGAGTGAATAAAAACAAGTATAAAAACACCTTGCAATGCAGCCCATATTAAACCAATTTCATCAACTTAAAAACATTCCATACTCTTTATAAAACAAAACACACATGGCTAACAACGTAACTTTTAAAACTCAGTAAGTGTCATCAAACCAAGGCGAACAACGCCATCATTATATTTTAGTAAAAACCATTTTGTAATCACATGCTTTACAAGCTAAAACACAAGTCTTACATGCTACTCACATAGCAATGCTTACACGTGCATCTCGATGCACAAAGCTCGAGTCTTACATGCTATCAACATTGCAATGCTCAAATCACTGCATATCAATGCATAAAACCTCGCATGCATAACACCATATGCAATCAAGTGAAAACCATGACACTTACCTTAAAAAATAAAAACATATATTGGTGCTAGTGATCCGATTTGTACTACTCCAAATCGTTAGGATAAACGGGCAACCGCATGTTAGTACTACTCCCAGAGCATGCGCATGTTGATACTACTCTCAACATGAATTATCTCACCTTGGTGTCCGGTGACAGTACTACTCCGATCAACCCGTATGTGACAGTACTACTCCCATCACATAGCATTGGAATAAAAGGCAAAATGCAACACACAAGGAATTTATACACGTACGACTTTTGAATGTTTATAGTGCACTCTAGACCCTATTGATCGATCAACTTATCCCATAAGGTTCATCACTTAACTAGCCAATATATTATCAAAAACCAATGCTCAACATTTAATTCAAAACAGAATTCAAATCACATGTATCCCACTTTTTACGCATCACTTGCAAAAATCGATAAAACCACTTTTATCTTACTTTTTAAAATAAAAACCGTGGGAATATTGAATGCATATAAAATTTCTTTAAAAACAGTCTCATGAGCATTTATATACATGCATAATCACATATTGACAACACAATAAGAGCATAACAAATAACATTGTAAAAACAAGGCATAATATGGGAACCTTTAAGAAAGCAATACTTAAAACTTACTTCCGAGTATAGGGAGGTTTTTCACTCCTTCCCTACACCCCCAAACCTTTGAAAAACATTTAAAACCATGCCAAATTGGCAGCCCTCATAATCCACTTACCGATTTATTGAAACTTGCTCGACAAGTCACCCGAAAACACGATTCGGCTTTCCAAACTCTTTCAAACTTGTTCCTCTATCTCTTGACCTAATTAAAGCATCAAAACCAGAGGTTTTAGTGTATTAAAACACACCCAAACATCCCTCAAGTCGGACCAATACATGGCAGCCCCTAAAAACACCATAAAACTTAACCGAAACTCACCGAAAACCTCTCCAAACACCCCCTAAACCTTAGGTCCGGGATTAGATACTTTAAAGACATCTTAATTATATCTAAAAACTTCAAGATTCATGTATTTAGGCACCAAAAATAGCCATGTAAAACCCTTGAACGAAAATCAAGAAAACAATAGAATTTTTATCAAGGAAACCAATTTTATTGATTCAAGACTTTAAAGATTGTTTCAATAAGATAAAAACTTAGGAAATTCATTAAAGAACTTTAGATTTCAGAGGTTTTAAGGATTCTCAACTCCAAAATTAATCTAACCCCTTCAAAGGTTTAAAAACTAGAAAACCCGTAGAAAAACGATGAGATTTTGATGAAAAAAAATATAGAAAAATAAACCAACGAAATTTTATAAAAAAAGAGTGGATATTTACCTTGAAAATATGATGAAAAAGCTGCCTTGGAGAATAAGAAACCAAAATTTAAAGAAGAGATATTTTTAAAAAGTGAATTTTTGTGTTTTAGATCAAAATTAGAGAATTTTGATTACTTAGGTTAAAACTAGGGATTAAAGGTTGTTTATATAGACTCTTGGAAAACCTAGATCAACTAGGATTAGGATTATATCAAATTAACTTGAAGATCCAAAGTTTTGGCTTAGTTTATAAAATTTTCCTCAAGTTTTCTATTTTTACAAAATAGTCACTAATTTCAAAATCTTAGGGATTCAAGGGTCAATTTTCAAAATTGCTTTGACCAAAGTCTAATATATATTATTTAAGGATTTTATAATATTTTTCCATAATTTATTTTGATTAAAAATCAATTTTTAAGTATTTAATCCCGAACTAGGCTAAATCGACAAAATCGGTCCACTAGAACTCTAAAACGGCCTCTAAACTTCTAGGCCCAAATTTGGGGTGTTACAACTCTCCCCCACTTAGGAAATTTCGTCCTCGAAATTTTCACCATAGAAAGAGGTTAGGAAACTGGTCTTCACAATTTCCTTTCACTCCTACGTGACTTCCCAAACACTAAGATACCACTTAAATACTCTGAACCACACGAGGATCTTAACAAAAGGGACCTTTGCTACCCAAAACCAAAATCTCAATATACATCTCATAAAGAAAAGATTCAGTGTCATCTTTACACCACCCATCTTCACAACTTGCAACGATTCACAGAACGACACTCCTTTCATCCTCAAGCTAAAAGAAAAACCATTTTTCTTTTTCTAACGGCCTAACTCTCCTTACTCAAGGTTGACAACCAACTCTCGATAAACTACAATTTTCCACTTCCACTAATAAGCTTAACTTTCTCAAACATATTCAAAAATACAAGGCAAAATTAAAACTTTTCACCGATTCTCGCTTACCACAACAACACATAACAACTTCCACCAACATAAACCTTAAACAGTACTATTCAATCACAAAACTTCTAAACACGGTTATAAGAAACTCTACCAATGACAACATCCTTACCAAGAACCTTAAAGATTCATGTCGAAACACCTTAACATACCTTTCCAGGCCTGGATAACTCACTTATACTGGTTACATGTCTATTAATGAGAGATCACTCATAAACTCAATTAGAAACCCATTATCTATCTCAAAACCTTACCACATTAAGGCATACTGCTCAACAGCTGCAACCGTTCTCAAAGAAAACACTCTCTTTTAACTGTCAAGAAACCATATCATAGAATTTACGGAGATTTGTTCACACACCTCTACTCTAATACTTACGACAACAACAACATTCTCAAAGAATACTGACCCTCAAGCTCAATTTACTAACCAAACAAACATTCACTTTCAACTCATCCTCATCTAAAACAAGTCCATCAAACAACAACTACTTTCAAACTCCTTTCACAGCTCCTTACTTTCAGATACAAAGAAAAAGACTATCACAACTTTCATTACGATATCATTCTAACTTATAGCATCATACAACACAACCACGTGCCACGTAGACATAAAAGACAACCAACACCACATCTAAAACCCATCAACATAACCTCAATTGTTTCCTGCACACGCGGCTCCACCAAACATCCAATAGAAACTTACCCCGAAACATCTCAATCATGAAAAGTCTCACCCACAACTTTTTCACTAGACCAACACCCTTCAATAAACTTAACCAGACCAACATTGCTCTTGATTTCATAACACTCTTAAACTAATCCACTACAACCCATAATTATAAGCCACACAACTTTTCCCAAATAGCAACTCACTGAGGGAACCATCATACAACTTGATACCGTAACCAACCAACTCTTATCTCACTTAGTTTTTTTTCTAAGCCCAAACTTCTACCTCTTTAATCTTTCCAAACTTAATGCTACTCCTCCGTCCACTTACTCTTAACATCCTTCTTAATGTTAAGCAACAACCATACAGAAGAAAACTAATCGTAAACATATAACTCAACAACACAAACCCTCGCAACACTTCCTGACGATAAAACAAGCTCAAAAGATTGTCTGACCAATAATGGTCATAAACTACCCAACGTTCCTTATCACACAACTTCTCCATACAGAGATATCCAAGGATTACATCCAAAACCTCCACAACAACCTGATCATACCCAAGCAAAACCTGACACAACTCTTTATGAACACAACATGCAAAAGCTAAGCCAAATGACACAACCACCACTTCTTAAGGTCCACACCAGTTCGTTATGCATTCACTATCACCTCAACTCTTTTTCTAGAATATTTATTTCTTTCCCAAAAACTCAACTAGCGTTTTCCAAAACAAAACACAAGATCAGCTTCGCCCTTGACCTAACCACTTTCTAAACCATACCAAACAAAAGATACCTAGTAGTACTCCCATCAAACATAAAGATAACACAAAAACTCTTACACAACCTAACTTTCGCCGAAAAAAATCTTGCAAAAGTCAGCATTCCTCTTTACTAACAACAAACAAACTTCAACCAAAATTACTCTCAAGGTACTCAACCTAAGTTCAACCATCCACAACTTCAAGCCTAACTAACCAATCCTTATCTAAGATTACTTCCCAACCAGAACAGTAACTTAACCCATTAGGCAATAGGCTCAAAACCAACAAGAGTATCTTCCAAGAACCTTTATAAGCCTATAACTTTTCCCCAACCGACCTCAACATAACTTTTTTTTAAGAGGGAAACGTTTGCAAATATGAACAATGTATGTATGAGTCCTATATGTCACCCTAGATGCCTATGCAAGTGCATGCAAATGCAATCTAATGTCATGCTCAAGAATGCATGCATGTCCTAAGATGTTTAATGTATATGCATATAAGTGCTCTTATACTATGCATGATCGTTGTCCATACTCACAAACAACATCCTCAACTACGGAACTTCATCTTTCGACCTCTTTAATGTTCCAAACCATAGAAACTTAGCACTCAAGAGTACACAACCACACCATAACCCGAACATTTCTAACACGTTTAAATCACCTTGCACACAAAGCACTTTGAAACTCCCAAAGGCACTCCAATGATCTAGTCTCTTACTACTCACCAGCATAACAAATTCTCAGATTAAACTGATTCAAAACCACTTTACACTCAAACACGATCGAGGAATCAGTCAACTCAAGATCAAATATCATAACACCACAACACAAATCTATTTATTCTTTCTAATCTCCGTAACCCCTCTATTATCAAGTTTTAGCTTTCTTTTTGATGCCATATCAAGCACAATAAAATAGAAAAACAATTTTAACATGCAAAAACATTTTGCAAAACTTGTGAGGCCAACGCGAAGCAAGTTCCAAGTAGCTCAAGTACAATATAAAACAATTTCCTAGTAGTAGTTAGAGCAATGGTACCCAAAATAAACCCCAACAATATATACTTAAACATCACATAGAATAATCATCAACTATGATTAGAATCAATTACATATAATCATGCAACAAGTGTATTTTCCACATCATGTATTAAACATCATATAAAATCACCTCAAAGTCTCATGCATTAACCAATGCAAATTTAAACTAGTTTATTATACTACATGACATATCAAAAACCATAAATTTCATGAGATGTTCAACTCATAAATAATTTTTAAGGCCAACTGACAGCAGTATATGCAATATTTAAAATCTAAACACATTTTGCTTTTATAAATTTCATATGCAAGATAACAATTAAACATGGCCAAAACAGTAGTCTATGTCACATAATATCCGATTCCCTTAGTCAAGTAACTCACAAACATGTTCACATTTATATATAACTAATAGCATAGCAAAACAACAAGATTCCATCATGCTTAGAAACAATAATTCATATAGCAATATTTAAGCATATCAAAATTTAATCACGTTTTATCAACGGTCGTATATATAACAAATAACCAATCATATTAAAATTTTAATCCTACTTGCAAACATCGTGCTTGACAAACAAAACCCTAAGTTACTATGTTACAATACAAATCAATCACATATAACGAACATCGTGCATATCATACAAAAACATAGAATTTCTAAACAATCACCGTGCATAAGCAACATTTAAAACAAATTAAACTCTACAACATACAAAACCAAACATCCCAAAAGGTTTCGTAAACCTAAGCTCTGATACCACCAAATGTAACCCCCTCGACCCGGTCTAGACGCCACCCGACTCAAATGAGCTACACGGGGAATATCGAGGCTAATCCGGAGACTCGCCCCGATAAACAACCCTAAAAAAATATCATTTGTCTTTTCTAAATGCTTTGATTAGATCCTACATGTTCATGTAAGGACTGAATTCAATTGTAGCGGAAACTAAAGAGAAACGAGTCCTAATTTAATCGAACAAGTTTTAGGGACCTAATTATAATTTTCAGAATTTTATACCCTGATTGTGAAATTAAAGTTATCAATATTTAATTAAGTATATTTTATGCTTGAACGTAAATTTAAGACTTAAAATAATATCTATAAGTTATTTAATTACATGCTCAAAGTTTAGGGATTATTTCCAACTTCTAAAGGTTTCATGACATTCTCTATATGCAAATTCACCTAAAAACACTTTAAGCACATGTAATGGCATATTATCTAGATGCACTTCAACCTAGTTCACAACAATATATTCAACTCCTAAGTAGTCATGCTTCATTATAAACAACACTCATATTCAAACATAGGGATATCAAGAACCGAACTTCAAAATAACTATATTATAAATAAAGGAATATCAATGCGAAATTCAAGTCAAAGTCACGAGCTAACATCAATTTTGATATTTATCAAATAAGTATAAGCATATAACCATTTCAAGTCTCAAAAGCATAGACATTATTCACAATATGATAACCCATCCCCATTGCTCTCTCACTACTACTAATGTTATAAAGACACACTTGAGCTTTCACTTGACAGTTACCTGGATCCTTGCTTCTCTTTGCTGCCTCCACATCAAATACTCTGCATTGCAAGGTAAATGAGAGGGTAAGCATAAGCTTAGTGAGTGAATAAAAACAAGTATAAAAACACCTTGCAATGCAGCCCATATTAAACCAATTTCATCAACTTAAAAACATTCCATACTCTTTATAAAACAAAACACACATGGCTAACAACGTAACTTTTAAAACTCAGTAAGTGTCATCAAACCAAGGCGAACAACGCCATCATTATATTTTAGTAAAAACCATTTTGTAATCACATGCTTTACAAGCTAAAACACAAGTCTTACATGCTACTCACATAGCAATGCTTACACGTGCATCTCGATGCACAAAGCTCGAGTCTTACATGCTATCAACATTGCAATGCTCAAATCACTGCATATCAATGCATAAAACCTCGCATGCATAACACCATATGCAATCAAGTGAAAACCATGACACTTACCTTAAAAAATAAAAACATATATTGGTGCTAGTGATCCGATTTGTACTACTCCAAATCGTTAGGATAAACGGGCAACCGCATGTTAGTACTACTCCCAGAGCATGCGCATGTTGATACTACTCTCAACATGAATTATCTCACCTTGGTGTCCGGTGACAGTACTACTCCGATCAACCCGTATGTGACAGTACTACTCCCATCACATAGCATTGGAATAAAAGGCAAAATGCAACACACAAGGAATTTATACACGTACGACTTTTGAATGTTTATAGTGCACTCTAGACCCTATTGATCGATCAACTTATCCCATAAGGTTCATCACTTAACTAGCCAATATATTATCAAAAACCAATGCTCAACATTTAATTCAAAACAGAATTCAAATCACATGTATCCCACTTTTTACGCATCACTTGCAAAAACCGATAAAACCACTTTTATCTTACTTTTCAAAATAAAAACCGTGGGAATATTGAATGCATATAAAATTTCTTTAAAAACAGTCTCATGAGCATTTATATACATGCATAATCACATATTGACAACACAATAAGAGCATAACAAATAACATTGTAAAAACAAGGCATAATATGGGAACCTTTAAGAAAGCAATACTTAAAACTTACTTCCGAGTATAGGGAGGTTTTTCACTCCTTCCCTACACCCCCAAACCTTTGAAAAACATTTAAAACCATGCCAAATTGGCAGCCCTCATAATCCACTTACCGATTTATTGAAACTTGCTCGACAAGTCACCCGAAAACACGATTCGGCTTTCCAAACTCTTTCAAACTTGTTCCTCTATCTCTTGACCTAATTAAAGCATCAAAACCAGAGGTTTTAGTGTATTAAAACACACCCAAACATCCCTCAAGTCGGACCAATACATGGCAGCCCCTAAAAACACCATAAAACTTAACCGAAACTCACCGAAAACCTCTCCAAACACCCCCTAAACCTTAGGTCCGGGATTAGATACTTTAAAGACATCTTAATTATATCTAAAAACTTCAAGATTCATGTATTTAGGCACCAAAAATAGCCATGTAAAACCCTTGAACGAAAATCAAGAAAACAATGGAATTTTTATCAAGGAAACCAATTTTATTGATTCAAGACTTTAAAGATTGTTTCAATAAGATAAAAACTTAGGAAATTCATTAAAGAACTTTAGATTTCAGAGGTTTTAAGGATTCTCAACTCCAAAATTAATCTAACCCCTTCAAAGGTTTAAAAACTAGAAAACCCGTAGAAAAACGATGAGATTTTGATGAAAAAAAATATAGAAAAATAAACCAACGAAATTTTATAAAAAAAGAGTGGATATTTACCTTGAAAATATGATGAAAAAGCTGCCTTGGAGAATAAGAAACCAAAATTTAAAGAAGAGATATTTTTAAAAAGTGAATTTTTGTGTTTTAGATCAAAATTAGAGAATTTTGATTACTTAGGTTAAAACTAGGGATTAAAGGTTGTTTATATAGACTCTTGGAAAACCTAGATCAACTAGGATTAGGATTATATCAAATTAACTTGAAGATCCAAAGTTTTGGCTTAGTTTATAAAATTTTCCTCAAGTTTTCTATTTTTACAAAATAGTCACTAATTTCAAAATCTTAGGGATTCAAGGGTCAATTTTCAAAATTGCTTTGACCAAAGTCTAATATATATTATTTAAGGATTTTATAATATTTTTCCATAATTTATTTTGATTAAAAATCAATTTTTAAGTATTTAATCCCGAATTAGGCTAAATCGACAAAATCGGTCCACTAGAACTCTAAAACGGCCTCTAAACTTCTAAGCCCAAATTTGGGGTGTTACAAGGATATTGTAGCGGATTTACGTGAAAAAATTTGTCATGCTTTATCTTCTATGTTTGCTTCATATGTTATTATGTTTGATGCAAATGATAAGGGGTTAGATTCTAGTGTTATTCCCTTAAATTCAGAGGTGAATGTCATTGATATTAATGATATGGATGATGTTCAAACTATGTTAGAGCATCAATTTGAGGTAGAGATTGGTTATGCTGGTTCGAAAAAAAAACAGAGTTAGATAAGTATCTAGCTGAAGATTGTGAAAAAAAATTTGGTAAAAGTTTTGACATATTAGACTGGTGGAGAAAGCATGCTGCGAGATTTTCTATTGTTTCTCGAATGGCCAAAGATGTGTTAGCTATGCTTATCTCTACAGTTGCATCTGAATCGGCATTTAGCACCGGTGGTCGAGTTCTTGATCCATTTAGGAGTTCATTGAGTCCTAGAACAGTAGAGGCATTAATTTGTGCTCAAGATTGGTTGAGGACTTCACATTCTCCACTTTTTGTAGAGGAGACACTTGAAGATCTTGAAAAGCTTGAATCGGGTAAAATATATTTGACCTTTTTCTTTTCTTCATATGTTTTCTTTCTATTATATTTTATTTGACTAACTATTTTTTTTACTTTTTTTTAGATTTAGTAGATGTTGCAATCTTAAAAGATATAGAAATTCTCAACATGTACGATGATTAAGCTTGTTGTTGTGATTTTCTTTAAGTATTGAATCTAGTCTTGATCATTATTTTGTTATGACTTATGACTCTGTTTTGCTACCATCGGTATTATACATTTAATTCTCTCTTGAATATTTGTTAGATTTATAAGTTGTAATTGGATAACTTTATGTTCTATTACGGTTATATTTTTATAATGGATGACAATATTTATTTTATTAGGATTATGATTATGGACTTTTGAATTTTATTGGATGATGTTTATGTATAAATTATAATATTATATATTTAATTATCTTTAGCATTTGCAAACTGCAAGTGCAAACATTGGACATATGTATTATACTTTAGATTATTCATTAGTATTGTTTATAATATTTTATTAAATAATATTTTATTGTAAACTGTGAAGTGTTTGAAATATTGCCCATAGTGTTATTTTTAAAACTATGTAATGTTTTAATATATTTAAATTTATGAACAAAGTAAAAAAATCGTTATCCGAATCGAACCGAACCGATTTTTTTGGTTAACCGACCAAACGGTTAACCGGTTGAACGGATACGGTTTAGGGTTAAGAATTTGATAACCCGAATTTATCGGTTAACCGAAATAATCTACTAAAGGTTAACCGAACCCGAATTTGCATACCCCTAATAACAAGTAGACCAAAATCAAAATATAAGAAGAAAATGAAAGCCCTGGCCGCACTGGGTAAGATATAGGAATGTAAAACCCTACCTCTAGTAGACACATTCCATCCAAAACCAAAATGGCAGAAAGAGGCGGAGCTGACCGTGGCGCTTTCAGGCGTGGATTCTGTGGCAGATCCGACCGTGGTACTAGAGGAAGGCACCGCGGACGAAGGGATGAAGAAGAGAAATGGGTGCCCGTTACAAAGCTAGGAAGACTGGTCAAAGCCGGGAAAATCACCTCCCTTGAGCAAATCTACCTCCACTCTCTCCCCATCAAAGAGTACCAAATCATCGACCAACTCGTTGGACCTTCGTTGAAAGACGAGGTCATGAAGATCACCCCAGTCCAGAAATAAACACGTGCCGGATAGCGTTCCCGGTTCAAGGCCTTCGTCGTCGTCGGCGATGGAAATGTACACGTCGGGCTGGAAGTCAAGTGTAGCAAAGAAGTTGCGACGGCTATAAGAGGAGCGATCATATTAGCAAAATTGTCTGTCATACCGGTGAGGAGAGGATATTGGGGGAACAAGATTGGGAAACCTCACACGGGGCCGTGCAAAGTTACCGGGAAATGTGGATCCGTTACTGTTAGGATGGTGCCGGCGCCGAGAGCAGCTGGGATTGTGGCTTTTAGGGTGCCCAAGAAGGTACTTCAGTTTGCTGGGATTGAGGATGTCTTCACTTCTCCCCGGGGATCTACCAAGACTCTTGGTAACTTTGTAAAGGTATTGCCTTTTTTCTTTTAATACAATGTTTTTCGATAATTGTTTGGCTGTTGTGGTTATGGTCTTGTGAAATATTTGATTTAGGATTTTTCTTATATCTATTTGGAAATGGGTGTTAAAGTTTAATTTTGCTAACTTTTCTATGTTGATCAGTGATATTATTGTTAAAGTATTGGGATTCTTTGTTGGTCTTTGATGAGCTGTCTCCGTGTTGGAATGTGTTTACGATGTATGATGCTGGATTGATTCTATATAAATTGTTCATCATTCAACTCATAATAGATGGTCTCACTCTTAATTTTGAATATCCATTATTTATGAATGGTTAGATGGTTTTTAAGGTTTTTATTTTTTTTCTTTTATCCTTATACTGATCCATTATATTGTGCTGGAAATAAGTGTTGTTATCTTGAACTTATCTACTTGTGATTGTAATTGATTCTTTGATTGTGTTGACAGTCTGACATAATAAATCCCTTATTTGTGTATAGTAATGAATTATCGATGTATCCGTATACGACATTAGTTTTAATGCTTACACGTCTCATTAACTATACAACCTATTCAATATTTGAGTGGAAATTTGTTGAAAGGAATGTTATTGTTTTCTGCTTAGCTCATGGTTTGGAATTTGATAATAGAGTAGGTAGTTTGCAAATGTACTGTTAATGAGTGGTAGCTATATTACTGTGATACTGTTCTTTTGATATATTATTTGATGCATTGTATTTCCCTACACTTTTTTGAGGTTGTAAATTTTGTACTCAATTGGTGATGCAGTACCTTTATAATTCATGTTGGGTTTTCTCTACTCTTTGAAATTGCATATTTTTTTGGTGGAAGTATACGGTTTTTTGGATATATGTTTGTAAATTTTAAATATTACATGTTGCAACCTATTCTATGCTTTAGGGTATTTTCATTTAATTATAATAACATTAGTATACTTTTTGTTCTAGATTTGCTGTATGACCTGTTTCAAATAAGCTTTTTTGAGTTATTTTGGATATACCTGAATTCTTTTTGGTTTTGGATATCTATTGCAGGCCACCTTTGAGTGTCGTTTGAAAACATATGGTTTCTTGACCCCTGATTTCTGGAAAGAGACTCGTTTCACAAGGTCTCCTTTCCAGGAGTATACTGATCTATTGGGAAAGCCGGTGAAGACTCTTGTGCTTGAAGATGCAGAGAGGGTGGGGTGTGTGTGATGGTGTTGAGCTCCCTAGGGTGGCAAAACAAGTTCTTTTTGCCTGTTAAGACATGCTTATTTGTACTTCTTTCCTTATCTGACTGTCATAAGAAATTTAGCACTTGTTCAGCGATTTGAAGTTTTGTTTGAATCAATCTGGATATTATTCAAAGCTTATGGTTGTCATCTTCTCTTCTTAGTGCTGCTGCTTGTTTCCTTGATGCATATTATGTGATCTATTAAATCAACAAATAGCATTGTCCAATCCTGTGAGGTTAAGTTTGATAGTTTTTAACCGTATGGAGAAATTGATTATGCAGTGATTTTGCAGTCTTATAACATTTCCAAATTAATTTCTGAAATTTCTTCTCAGAATTTGCTGTGAATTCTCTATGTAAATTCGGCAATTTCAATCGGACTGGATAGAGGCGGCTTTGATAACCACAAGCACCAAAAAACCAGAAAGTGTTTGCAGATAAAGAATATACGTGGCAGTGACCCATTTGCCTCATCATTTCTTTGGATAAGGAAATGGATGACGGGTTTCCAACAAGCCCTTTTTGCCTCGTACTATTTCCTCAAATACAATCCAAGTCCAGCATCTCAATCACAAACAAAACTTGAAGAAAAAAAAGGTTCCATCAACTAGGGCAGACATGGCTTCAATGAGCATGACAGCCTCTCTCCTTCCAGTCTCAAGCTCCGGTTTGACTAGACTTTCATCGAGACCTGTTCGCAGAGGTGTGATCGTGGCCAAGGCCGTCAGCACAGATCAAGGCGGATTGGAAACGAAGCAAGAGAGCAACCATGGAAGGAGGGACTTGATCTTTTCAGCTGCAGCAGCTGGTGTTTTGTGTTTTGCAAATGGTGCCATGGGTGAAGAAGAGCCAAAGCGTGGGACTCCTGAAGCTAAGAAAAAGTATTTCCCTATCTGTGTCACAATGCCTACTGCTAGTGTCTGTCGCAAGTGAGAAAACTTATGTTCCTCTATATTTAATGTGGATCTGTATGCAAGATTCATGAACTTAATTGTATGAAAACTTGCATCTTTTTATTGCAGATCCTTATTTTATAATCCCCGTCTTCTTTTCTACTTCATCCATACAATTAAAACAACTCTTCAAAGATCATAATAAGATTTGAAAAATGTAGATTTCAAGCTATATATCAACTTATGCTGTTCATCAATGGATGCTCAAAACTTTGCATTTGAAGGATAACCTGTTGTAGTAATTGTCGTGGAATCTTGAAGTTGAGAATTGCAGTCGTACTAGTAGAGACTTCCATGATCGGGTTGGACTATGTACAGTATAAATATCGTACATACTTATTTTAAGATTAATAGTGCTTAATCCGATCAAAAATTTGTTTGAGTCAGAACGTAGTTTGACCCGAAGATATAAATGCCCGAAACTAATATGTAATCGATTATCGTTGATTTGAACTTGAGTTGGACCTATTACTGTAATAATCGAATTCGACCTTCATCCAATTGAGAATGACCCTAACCCGAATTGAATTTGTTACCCGACCTACCCCTGACTAAAACAAACTTGAACCTGAACCCGAGATTGGTCTGATAGATAATTGATATTACCCGATTGAATCAAACCCAAGATTCAATTTTATCCGACCTATTTTGAACATAACCTGTTTTGAACCCGAACTATTGTTAACCTGACTTGATATTTATCTGACATGTAATTGAGGAAGTCTATGATTTAAAGATTAATGAATTTAAAGTGTTGATAAATGTAAACTAATAATTAGATTTAGAGAAAAAATATAAAAAAAGAGAAAAAAAATAGTTTTAGATATTCATTTGATGCTACTAAGTTTAAAATTTTGTTAAATAATTTTGTGTATAATTATATTTAATCAAAGTTTATTATATGTTATAATAATAATAATGTCTGATTGAATTAACTTATTAAACTTAAGATCTAATTGAGCTAAATTAAAATCTAAAAGCATAAATGACGAACATAAATAAATGAATTTTAAAACTAAATATAAAATTTTAATTAAATTAATCTAAATTAGAACACAATTGATTAAATTAAAACAATTAATAAAAATAAAAAACAATTAGTAAAAAGGAAAAAATGGAGGAAAATAAGTAACCCATATTAATTTTTAGTTTTGGAGGAAAATAAGCCACCAAATTGATAAAAAATAAAAGGCATAAAAATAATTTTAACCCATAACGTTTATAATTTTTATCGTTTTGGTCCTTATTCTTTTTTTGATAAATTTAGCCCTTAACCTATATCTTTTTGAAAAATAGCTTATTTTTTTTAACTATCATGATAACTGAACCGTTAAAAATTTAACGAAGATGACATGTCATATGCATATGATAATATATTTTAAATGACATGACATCTAAACTATCAAATATATATATAAAATATAATTTTATTCTAATATAAAATATAAAACAATTAAAATTCAAATAAAATATTAAAAATTAATTAATTCTGAAATAAAAGGCTACTAAACATTCTCAAACGATAGAATCAAAGTCTTATCTTAAAAAATATAAACACAGTTCGAAATTAATTAATTTTTTAAAGATAGGATTTTGATTCTATCGTAGCTAGGGTTGAAAATATTTAGTAGTATTTTATTTTAGAATTAATTATTTTTTAATATTTTATTTAAATTTTAATTATTTTATATTTTATATTAGAATAAAATTATATTTCACATATATATGTATTTGATAGGTTAGATGTCATGTTATTTAAAATATATTATCACATGCATATAACATGTCATCATTGTTAGAATTTTAACGGTCAAGTTATAAAGTAGTTAAAAAATAAGTTATTTGTCAAAAAGATATAGGTTAAGAGCTAAATTTATCTCAAAAAAGAATAAGGGCCAAACCGATAAAAATTATAAACGTTAAGGGTTAAAATTGTCTTTAGCCAAAGTAAAAAGACAATTGATTAAACTAAAAAAATTGAAGAAATATGGTGATATTTTTATTTTTGTTAGTTCCTAAAATTTTATTTTTCACTAAAATTAACCTTTATTAATTTCTAATTTTTATAATCTACTCCAATATTTTATATATGAATCTTATGATGATTTTTTTTATTTATTCTAGTGTCTTATATTTATTTTTAATATGATTTGTGTTTGTGAAATCCGAAAGAAATAATTCACTCGAAATGACGTTACCAAAGTTTATTGACTATTTGAACCAAACATAAAATTAATACAATTTAAAACTCAAATTAACTCAACTTGAAATAAAACTAACTTAAAATTACCCGAAATGAAGTTTATTCGAGTCTGAATTAACCCGTCAATTAATTAATTTAGGCCCGAACCATTTTGACTCGACCTAAAATGAATATGATATGAAATCAACCCGATCTGAAATTAACCCTCATGATAAGTGCGTAAAAGTCCTATATTTTATACCATATTCCACTCAATTATTGCTCGTAATTAATAGACTTTAAGGACACTACTGGATAATTCTGCATATTTTCTATATTTCAGCATCCAAATGCTTAATTAGTATTTTTATATATTATTTGGTAGAAAATGGATACAATTATGTTTTCTTTCTTAGGTAGGAAATAGACCTCCCAATGATACCAAATACCATCGACAGATGTTGGATACAGAAGAATGCAGATAAAGATCAACCACAGAGAAACACCCACCAAAGCAACATTTTGGTTTCTACGACAATAGAGTAAAAATGATATATGGTGTGCGATAGATAGAGAATAAAGAACCGAATTTAGTAAACTCAGTTAGAGAAGAAATAGAGGTAAAGAAATCAAGCCGAGCCATGATCAACTCTATGAGAACTCAAGAGTCCAAAAAGAATAAAATTAGAAAATAAAATAAAGAGCTTGTATTTAATATAAAATTGTATTTTATTTATATTAGAACTTCTACCACTTATAAGAAGTTTTGACCTAGGCTTGGCCTATATAAACTAACCCTTAAACCTAAGAGAAGTAAGTCGACTTTCTCCGAAATCATATCCACCGCCACCTTCATTAAATTATTCCCAAGGCTTATATTAATTATGGAGTAGTTGTGGAATAAGGTTGTACTTTATTCAATGCTTATTAATGCAATTTCAAAATTCATAGTTTATCCTCTCTTGGTTCATACTTTTCCTTGCATACGAGCTCGGAAGATAAGTTTGTGAAGAAAAACCTATTTGTCTAGAGTAAAGATAGTTAGGCTCATGAAACTAGAGAATACAGTCTTTGCTCTTGGGTATTGGCTAATCTGACTTAGAGATAAGTCAACCAGGATTTCAGCAACTAAAAGGAAGCATATCATTGGTTGTTGTTCGCCCTTGATTCATGTCGGGAGGTATCACCAAGATGTGACCATAAATAGTACTCTGATTTAGGGATAAAGAAGAGACAATTAAGGTTACTATGTCGAACTATGAGTTGTTGAAATGTCGACAAGGCATAACCTGTCGAGGCAGTTAAGGCGACCCTTGAGCGACCCATCGAGGAAACACTTCAACCTTCTACATTAATAACAAGAGAATATTGTGCAACTGGATTCCATACTATGAAACAGTTAGGGGTGTTCAAATCCGGGTACCCGAGAATTCGGGTATCAGAAGTACCGGGTATCCAGAAAGTCAGGTAATTGATTTTTCGGCCTATGTCCCAACCCGGGTTTTCTAGATACTCGAAAAGTCGGATACTCGAATTCTTGGGTACCCGAAAAGTTGGATAATCGGGTACCTGAACCAATTTTTTTTTCAAATATCAAATTTAGTTTAAGAAATTATAGATAAATTAAGTGTTCGAATTACATAATTCAACATTCAAATAAAAAATTTAAAAATCCTAGTTATATAATCCAAACATAAAGTTAGATCCACCTATACTTTCCGTTAAGCATCATGTGATTACTAATTAGCTTTTGCAAATATGCTAACTTTCAATGTTTCTATTAAGCATACCAATCCCTTCAAAAACATATACAACCACCCCCATGCCATAGAAGAAAACTGAGAGACCACCGAAAGCAATAACCTCGTGGCTTTGCTTCAACATAAGTTGGACATCATCAACCAACACCACTGCCATCGCCCCAAGATCCACCACATCGGGAAAATACTCAGTGAAGCTAAATGGGTTAATGTCGGAATCGAATTGAATCCCAACTGGAATGGAAAACATCCCAATACATATAAACATAAAATTTAAAAATCCTAGTTACATAATCCAAACATAAAGTTAGATCCAGATTACATATCCAAATAACTCAAATTTAAAAATACAAAATCCACAATATAAAATTACAAATAAAACATAAAAGTTTATAACAAGGTAGATATAATCAACTTTCTACCAACAAAAAAGCATAAAAATCCTACACTCATGAATCATGGTCCATGGTCATTTTTCTTCGTTTGTCATTCTCCTTATCTTACAAACAATCATTTTATTAGATATAAATAAACGAGGTTATAACTTACAACAATCAATGTCTTACCAAGATACAAAACGAAAACATAACTAAATTTTCATCAAAAGAAATATTAATTAGAACTTCAATTAATGAAAATATAACTAAAATCTAATAGCTTATTAAAATTTAGGACTTATTGTCTATAGGTATGGTGGCTTTTTCAGTCTTCATATGTGACATCCTGAACTTCACTTGTCTCATCAATGACAATCATCGGTTGATCCAAAGTTAAATATTGCATTTCTACATTAAATATTTTAAGTAAGCAATCATTAAAATATATTGTATATATTTTAAAATATAAATATTTTAATATCTAAAAGAAAATTTGAAAACTAACCTTCTTCCATCTTCTCCAATGCTTGGAAGCTCTCCTCTATCATTATAGTACTATGAGAAGTAAAAACCCAATCTTGAGAACAAATAAGTGCCTCCACCAACCTAGGAGTCAAAGAGGTGCGAAAGGAATCAAGCACACTCCCTCCTGTACTAAAAATAGACTCCGAAGCAATAATTGAAACCAAAATTGCAAGTATATCATGTGTCATTCTCATAAGAATAAAGTAGTTCATTGTTTGCATAGACCAAGACAAGATATCAAAATCATTAGTCTCACTCTCACAAACACACTTATCACCCAAATATTTGTCTAGCTCAGTTGTTTCAGAAATATCATATAATTCTGTCTCAATCACAAAATCTTTTGTCAAATTTGTTCCTTTCAACTCCCTTATTCCTCCATCATCATGATCAACAACATTCATAGAGCAAGATTTAATTTGTGAGGTTGAAGGTTGCGAAGAAGCATAAAAATCAAATAACAATATCAAAGTGTCTTTAATTCATTGACACAAAATAAAAGAGTTGCTAGGATCAAAAGAACGACGAACAATCCACTCAACATATCTTAATTTATGCCTAGGATCAAGAGTTAAAGCAATGAACATCAACACATTCACATTGTTAACATTCCCCCAATAATTATCAACTTTAACTTTCATTTGGCTTTCCATGCTTCTAATCTCAACATTTGAGTCATTAAGGTAACAGTTAATCGTATACCCAATATCAAATATTTTTTCAACAAAATTATTACCAATCACGTATCTTGATCCAGAGAAGCTCAATGTAGCCTCATAAAAGATCTCAAGAAAAGGCAAGAAAACAATGACTTTGTCTCAATCTTTATCATCAAGAGGACCACCAACCTTCCTAAGCTCTTTTGTGTAAAGAATGCACTCTGTCTTCATATTTTTAAATGCCTTCCTAAATACCAAAGCACTTTTGAGCATGAAATAGGTAGAATTCCACCTTGTTTCAATGTCCAAACAAATAAGAGATTTGCTATTTATATTTTCTTCTTCAACACAAGAACGAAACTTTTATAGTCTTGTAGGGGAAGACCTCACATATTTCATTGCAATAGGAACTTTTATAACAGAATCATCAACATCTTTCAGTCCATCTTTAGCAACCAAATTCAGAATATGTGCAACACATCTCATATGCACAAATTAAGCATCCAACACACTAATATCCCACAAGTTGACATTTTGCTTCAAATATTTAATCGCCAAATCATTCAAACTAACATTATCGACCGTTATAGTCAAGATTCTCTTAAGGCCTCATTCTAATAAACACTTTTCAATTGCCCTACCAATAAGTAATTTTGATGATCATTTTAATAAGCACTTTTCAATTACCCTACCAAATTATTTTAATGATTGACAATCAGACAAAAATTGATGATCATCTTATGTAATTTTCAAGTATCATCTATGAAATGAGCAGTAAGACACATATACGATAAATTCTAAGCAGATGTTCATGTATCTGTGGTAAGGCATACCCTCGAGGATAAATTCTTGAAAAATTCTTTCAACGTCTTCCTTTCTTCGATAAACAAAGCATAGCAATCTCTTGCTATAGTAACACGTGAAGGATGAATAAAATCAAGAATAGCGATCTTGCAGAACATACGAAATCCTTCACGCTCAACAAAACTAAATGGTAACTCATCAACAATCACCATTTTAGCGGGTGCTTGTCTAATATTCTCTTGATCAAAACACCATAATTTAGGAACGCTAACAGTTTCTATGGTCCCATCAGCGCTGCACTTTGTCTTAGACTCGAAATCTAAGATTGTTTGTATTTTTTCCAAGTTAAACGAGGCTTTCTTGCACCGTTTAGTATGACGTTTCATTGGATTAGTTTCACTGGCAGATGCACAAGTTATTTTTCGAGCACAATAGATGCATTCAATATGTTCTTTATCACCCTCAACTGCTTTAAAGTGATCCCAAGAAGAAGAAACTTTTTTTCTTTTTGTCTCCTTTAGTTGTTGAAGTATAAACCATCTTTTTTCTTTTGTTTTGTTTCTTGCATTGATTGTAGTGTCTATCTCAACCGCTTTAGTCTTTTGGGGTCCTTAGATGACTCAACTGAGGAAGATAACTCAATATCATTGATATTTTTCCCTGTAATCGACATAATCTGAAAGAAAAAATCAACCATTAATTTTGATGTAAGAAAAAAATTACTAATCTAAAATATACGTATACTAAATAATGTTAGATTACTTAGCTTTAAATCTGGATAATGTTAGATTATTTAGTTTATTTTATTTTGTTAAATAAACTATCTTTAAATTTTAATAAATAATCTTTGGTGATAAATGTAAGAATTCAAATATTGCACATTATGTTTAACTTCGATCATCTTTTAGAAATTATCATCACTTCTGTATAAACAATTAAACATATTTATAATTAAGAAAATAAACTGAAGATGGATTAGATTTTTAGCTTGGGATCTCTAAAGAATTAGAGATTAAATATTTGCACAGATTGTTCAGCTTCAATCATCTGGAGAAATAATCATCACTTTCATATCTTCTTAAGCAGAAAATTCTTTTAATTCAAAAAAAGTTGTAGGGAAATCTGAATACATAAAAATTACATGATAAACAAAATCAAAATGTCAGAATCTCAGCCCCAAAACAATTCGTATCAACAACGGCGCTGAAGTTGCTGTTCAAATCGAAGCGCAACAGTGGCTAATTTATTGCCTTGCTACTCATTTTTTCTATTAAAGTTCTAGTCTAAAATTGAATGAAAAATATCAATCGATTAATTAACTTACAATTTACAATCAATCGAAGGTTAGAGTTTTTTATTTACCTGATGGTCTGATTGAATCTGTGTTGATGTGGTGTTTGTGTTTGGTTGTTGGTCGCCGGAGGATTAAAGCTAAGAGGAGCACAAGTCGTCGTTGGCCGTCAATCTCTTATCACCTAGAGGAGTACAAGCTATCGGATGATTGGAGATTAGGGATTTAGTAGGAGTGTGTTCGATAGTGATAAAGCAAAGGCTAAGAAATTGTTTTATGCACGACAACAATAAGCCAACAAGGTAAAATAAATTAATAAATATATTTTTATTAATATTTTTAATTAATTTAATATATAAATAAATAAATATAAAATATACTGTACCCTTAATATCCAGGTACCTTTTTTTTAAAATTTATTACTCCCTACCCGGGAAATGCCGGACTGCGTACCCGACCTGATTTTTTTTAAGTGGGTCGATGAGTCGACGAGTCAGGTCATCCGGGTCGGGTATTTTTGAACACTCAAAGAAACAGTCAACCTAGCCTTTCCATCTCATCTTGATTTTAATCAATTATTTAGTTATTTTTAGTTAATCATATTTCCAAACGATCACTTGTATTTTTATTTTTATTAGTGTAGGAAAGATACGTTGTGTGGGTGTCCAGTCTCTATGGGTTCGACATCTAAAATATTATAACTTAACAAAGGTGTACGCTTGCATTGTTAAGGTGTAAGACTTCCTATTCGCACCACCTCACCGACCTGAATCGAGTCAAAACAACAAATCAACTTGAAATGATTTGTATCTAATTTGAGTCAACCTAATAGGACCCAACTTAGAACTCATCTGATTACATGTTTTTACATCCACGATTGAGACTCATTTCTATTATTTTTATTTCAGATTTGGTAATTATATATGTGTGTTTACTCGTATGTATATTTTTTTATTTTTTTTATTTTGAAATGATACTAAATTTATTGAAATAAAATAAGATACAATGTTAACAATATAATCGATCAAAGAGAGAATTTTAGGGACTATGTCCATCAAAAATCTCAAACACAAAATAAAATAAAAAAGAAAACTCAAAGATTCAACGATAGTTGGAGTAATCTTTTAAATCTAATGTTTATCATCTATGATAATATAAAAATCATCAATTATCTTTCCATCAAATATGAGAAATTTCAGAATCTATGTATAAATTTTTCATTAAAATTTTAAACTTTAACAACTTAACATGAATTCTTTTAATGCTTATTTAATAAAAATCATCAATTATCTTTCCATCAAAATCATGAAATCTAACCAAACTTAACTTATATTATGATGTAAGAATTAGTTCACCATCAATTTTAATTTAGTTTAATTGATTGTATCAGTTCAATTTTGCTTAACCGATGGTTAAATAAATAATAGAACTAATATAATTTGTCGATTACCTAATTTTGGTTCATAAATCTTTTTGTCCATTCGTAAGGTTCACTCAATTTATGGTTCTATGTCCGGAGTTAATCTTTTAGATAAGTTTGTGTCCCAATTTACATAAAGAAAGCAACTAAGTTAAGATAGTCCCAAGCTCTACACAAATCAAAATTTACATAATCATATCTATCAATATATTTATCCTAAAGTGAGATTTTACTATTTTTATCATGGAATTGAAGACAATATCTACAGACAACCTCATTGCCAAACAACACACGATTATTAGCTTCCCATTCTCAAACAGTCATTGTGAGCATTCCATGTTATCTTGTCAAGAAAACGATGAGAGAATTGAGGAGACCAATGTTCCAACTTTGCAAAAACTTTTTGTTAGAAAAAATGGTATGGTACATGGATATTTTGAGCTTAAATGAGTGGGTCATTGATCAAATTAAATGGGACTAAGTGAATTATTAATCTACTACATGAGTAGATTTATAGATTTATATGCTCAAAATATTCAATGGGTGAATTAGAAATTGTTGCTCAAGGTAACACCCATGATGTTGGAAAAAATGAGATGAAAAGTAGAATATCCCAAAATTGATGGGAACATAGATTTTAAAAGCTTTATATATAAAAGCTCTTCATTGTATTGTTAGAAACAAGGCAAAGGCTTGGATTATTAATCTACTATAAGACAAAGATTTTATCTTTGAATTTTACTTTTATATGTTTTATTTTAATTTCATTTACAGAAATTATTTCTTAACATTTTATTAACTTGCTTCGTTTATTTTGTAACACATTTTACAACAAGGCCTCATAGTTCTTTTAGATTAACTTTCTAGTCCAAGATATCTTACAGAGATGATCAACCAGAAATCCAACAGCATTTTTTCATCCGATAAATGTAACAGTTGGAAATGCTATCTGACCGTTGGAGGGTTTGAATAATTGATATTTTATCTTTTAGACCTCTATATAGCCAAAACACGATCGTTTTGTTTATTGAGGTTTAAAGGGAGAGGCTGAGGGATGAATCAGTTATGATGCAAATCTTCTTATCTCTGAAATTTCTTCTTTTATTCTCTACCTGATCTTCCTCTTTTTTTTTATTTTATTCTTCTTAAACACTGTTACGAAAGGTATTAAAGGTTTCGTTGATTATTAGAAATGGTGGAAACAAAGCGTCAAACAACTATAATGCGTACTGGAGAGCAATCCATTGATGCGCAACCATCAAAATGGCAACAAGAAACTAATAAACTTCAACAAGAGTTGCGATCGGAAATTTTACATCTAAAAATTGAAGGAAAGATAAATTTCAGAGGATGTAGTCGACCATGATGAGCAATATAAAAAAAAATTGTTGGACTTAAAATAGGTAAGAAACTAGATGTGAGCCTAATATTTGAGCAACCTAGTTTATTATCAACTCCAACTAGTCAATCGCTGATATAGTCTATGGAAAAGGAAAATCCCACATTGCATGGAAATGAACAATCTAGTGCATCAAAGATTAATTTGGTGAAAATTGATAGTTAGAAAGGGTTAGGTATAAAATTCTTTTCATCGATTAACTTAGCTTATAAGTTGATTTGTCCTAAGTTTGATGGCTCTAAATTTAGAGAATGACTTATAAAATAGAATAATATTTTGAGGCTGAAAAATTCTTGAGTACGCTAAGGTGTGTATCATGATACTACACTTGGAGGGTAGAGCACTCTAGTACTGATTTTTAGCTAAATCCCATGGTAATTGGCATTTGGTGATATGAAGAGAGTATTTAGGATGAATGTGTGAAAGGTTTAGTCCAGGAGAATTTAATGACCCTTTTGCAGAATTAGTGGCTTTACAACAAAGGAAAGATATATTTATTGATCAATTTTATAAAGAGTTCATCAACCTGTTGGATCAGGTTTAATTACCTAATGATTATATTCTTAACATATTCAAGAATCATCTGAGGTTGAAAATTAATCAGTTGGTGAAATTGTTATAACCAAAGTCTCTGTTGAATGTATTCGACTTGGCCAAACATGTAAAATCTATGTTATTTACAACTCTAAAAAAATTGAAAATATACCTTCTGAAAGACATATCTCTGTAGCTCCATTAATTTTAGATGTGCCAACTAGAACTCAAAATAGTACTTTGAGGGGATATTCAAGTAAAAGTAATAATAGTGAACAATCATCTTTCAAGTTTCATACTTCAACACTGAGTCCTATTATTTCTAATAGTGCCAACACCGAAAATATTAAAACCGAAGGTAGAAGATTGGCAATTAGTTAAATTGATGACAGAAGAAAGAAGGGTTTATGTTTTTGGTGCAATCAAGTATACACCAAGATATAAGTGTGTCAAGTCTCAAGTATTTTAAAATATAGTGGAAGGAATTGAGGAGGAATAAGAACATAAGGTTTTCTTGGACTGTAAAAAACAAGGTGAAGCAGGAAATTCAGAAACTTTCAAAAATGATAAAGCAATTTTATCACTTCATGCTATGTGGGTCCTCTCATTGAGAAACCATGAAATTATTGCTGAAAGTAAAAAGCCAAACATATATTTTACTAGTGGATTCATAAAGTATACATAATTTCCTGAGTTGGATTACAGTGGAAAGGTTAAATTTAAGAATGAATAGAAAAAAATCAATTGAAGGTCATAATGGACGATAAAAATTCAATGATAACAATGAGAGAGTGTAAGGGTTGTGAATGGAAAAGTCAAGGTCATTGGTTTAAAATTGATTTTTTGGTGATTCTTATGAACTATGAAATGATGTTAGGAATTCAATGATCAACACAATTAAGGACAATTCATTGAGACATTACTCAATTAAAAATACATTTCTTTCGGAATGAATAAAAAGTTATATTAAAAGGGGTACGAGCTAAATCTTTACAATTGGTGAGTTAAAAAGTATCCAATAATAAGTTGTTCAGGGAGAACTAAAACCCTTGTACTGCTTTTATATGTATGATGAAAACCCAGTTAGAGATGGGAAGAGAGAAAAAATGATTGACAGAGGAGATCAATTATGTATTAAAATAGTTTGAGGATGTTTTTCAAAACCACGAGGGTTATCTCCTAACAAAAATCATAAGCACAAGATTGATTCTAGTTAATGGAACTCCTGTGATGAAGGCGAAACCATACATGCATCATACTCATCAAAAGGATAAAATTAAAAAGATGATTAAGGAAATGCTAGCCGGTGGAATCTTTAGACACAACAACAATAATTTTTCTTTACCTATGGTGATGGTTAAAAAAAGATGTATTTTGAAGAATATGTGTTGATTCTAGGAATCTAAATTATTAGATGAAGAATAACTTCTATACCTACAATAGAAGAATAACTTTCAAAACACACAAAGAATAACTTTAAGAATAACTTTTCTATACCTACAATAGAAGAATTATTGGATGAAGTAGGGGCAACTTCTTATTTTTTAAAGCTAGATTTCAGGTCGGGATATCACCAAGTCAGGGTAAGGGAAGCTGACATCCTGAAAACAACTTTCAAAACACACAAAGGATATTAAGTATTTTAATAATTCCCTTTGGTTTGACAATGCACTAGTCACATTTTAAGGGTTTGTGAATAAGATCTTTAAGGGGTAGATAAAGAAGTTTGTAGTTATTTTTAATGATATTTTGATATATTTAGTGAACTGAAAATCTCGTATGCAACATTTGATGGAAGTTTTAAGTGTACTGAGAGAATAAAAGATAAATGTCAAAAAATCTAAATGTAGTTTTGGGGCTAGAGAGGTCGATTACCTTGGTTATATGATTGCTAATGGTTCAATTGCTATGAAAGACACAAAGGTGCAGTTAGTAGGGGTGAGCAAAATTCAATTCGAAAAAACTAAATAACTTAACTCGATTCGAGGAAAAAAATACCTAAATCATTTTGACTCGACTGGAAATTTTATAGACTCAACTTGACTCAAAATTTTTTAAATAAAGTTCGTGTTGTAAAAGGGAAATTTAAGTAACTCGAAATTTTTAGTAGTTAAAGAATTTATTTTTAAATTTGAGATGAGACTCAAATTTTTATGATATATATACATTGATATATAAAAATATAAAGAAATATTACTATATATGAATATATATATATACATATCTTATATATGATTAGAGAAAGTTTTTAAATTGGAATCAAGTCGTACTATAACATGATAAATAATTACAATTAAACATTTATAGGACTTCAAAAACCCGACTTGAATCGATTTTTTTTAAATAAAGTTTGAATTGTAATATATAACTCGTCAACTCGAATAACTCTAAATTTTTTAACTTGATTCGACTTGATTCTATCGAATACTCACTCTTAGCAGTAAAAAGTGACCAAATCCTAAGTTAGCTACAAAATTTAAGGGGTTCTTAGATGACAAGCATCGTTTTAACTCGTTAAAATAAAATAAAGCCTTTTCGAAAATAAATGAATAAGAGAAAGGTAGAATAGTGGAAGAGGGTCGATTCACGGGGAATTTCGTATTTCCTAATCTAATTGATCATCATTTTTAATCCAAAGATCTGTAACAATAAATAACAAGGGGTGATAGTAGAGATTTAAAATAATCAAAGTGAAATGAAGCAATTAAAAGGTACAAGAAAATTAAAGGAGAAAATAAGTTGAGATATCACAAATAATAAAATCGCCTCGAGCTAGCTTTGATTCGATTCTTCCGATCATTGAAATGTATTTTCCCTTGTGATTCATGTCGGTTATAGTCTATAAGGCCCAACCTATTGCAAATTGTTTTTCTCACATGTAAACGATCTTCCCAAGTCTATCTTCGGAAGGAGATTCTTAAGTAAATTAGTCACGTCTATCACCGTTAAAATACTTAGTTTTAAAACTAGAAAAGCCCGACTTAGAAGTTGTCTCACCGAGAATCATTTCTGATCTTGTTTTTCCTTAATGGACTTCCGCTAAGTGTGTTAACAGTATTACAAAATGCCACAGATCAATCCTTCCTCCCAACTATATTTTTAAACAACTTACAAACCAACGTCTTTTTGATAAGAAGTAATTTGAAAAATATAAGTGAGACCGATTGCCAAGCTTTTACGTTTAGAAAAACGAGAATGTATCCCATAAGGGAATTTAGTGCTTTGTTCGAATCTCACGATCGAATTGTTTCATTGCTAACTCTTTGGCTTGAGAAAATTATCCAAGCATGATATTGTTTATCATGCTTGACATGTTTTGAAAATAACTTGTAAACTTAAAATACAAATGAAAGTGAAAAAGAATTACAAAGATATATAGATAGATAGGATAGGATGATCCTCAAGCCTCTCCCAAGAGTGGGTATTTATAGGCTTAGGAATTACAAAGATAACAAAGGCATAAAGACAAAATTCTGAAAATTAAGTTTGTAAATTGAAGACACATCCCGAAATTCACTCTATTTGTCTAGTTGACTCTATCCATTCAGATTTTCCAGCTAGCCAATCCAAAAGATATTGATTATTATCATGCCAATAGTCATCCCGAAAGTCATTCCCGTGAATCCAGCTGTGAATCTAGAAAATCGAGAAATCTGCACAAATTTCATCTTTTAAGATGGATTTCTTATCTTCAATGTCCTACATGCAAAATGAACGAAAAGATCCAAACTAGCAATTTATAACAATCAATCATGGAGTAATTATTAATAAAATAATATATAATTTAAGCACTAATCAAATTTCCCCTCACTTATTCAATGTTTGTCCTCAAGCATTTCTTAATTATCATGCTAAAAACCTTAAATTGTCAACTCCAATTTCATAGAATTTCCAAGATTTCTTATGTAAACTAAATCAAGTAAATGTTGATATTCAAGATCAATCAAGCAAGGCATAATCAATTAAGTGTATATCTACCAAGGCATATCAATCGTCTATTAATTTCAAAGAATACAAGACTTAGCTCCTCACATTGGTTCATTCATTTCGCTGAAATGTTTCGGTTGATAGAATCTCTCAAGCCTAAACTAATCAATCCATTACCATAGGCTTGTAATCCAATCTAGTTTCCACTACTTAATATGAAAATAATGCAAAAATCAAGAGGACTTTAATATGGGTTGTAATGGGGTTAAGGTTCGGGTAGGATAAAGGCTGAAAATGAGGTTTAAAAAATTCAAGACAAAGAGAAAAATATTCCAAAGATTTATTCAAAGGGAAATAAAAATAGAAGAGAATAAAGATTTTTTTCATCTTTTGGACAGTTTATTCGAACAATTCTACTCTATTTCTTGCACTGTATTTTTTGCATTGTTTGAATCATTTTTTTGCTGTTCGAACATTTATTTTTTCTGGATTGTTTTGTTCAATTCTGCACTGTTTCGATGAGTTCTTTTTCTTTTTTTTTCTATTTTTTAAATAAATTCACCTTTGTCTGGAAAAAGGTAACAAAAAGAAGGAAATATAATAAAATTGGTATGGGTTTAAAATATGATGAACAAAGAAAAGTCTAGGGCTCAAAAATGGTTCTCTGAGGGGTAAACAAATAAAATAGGTAGGCTATTTTATTCGGGAAGAAAAATGGTTTTAATCCTAATGCCTCTATCATATTAAAACATCATAATCAAAATGTGTAGTCTCAACAAGTATCGAGTTTCAAGTTCTAGAATGCAATCAATTAGTTTGGCACACTCAAATGAAACAAAGAGCAAGAATAAAAATATATGCTCATTAGGCTCAAAACTCACATGAAAGCTTTATTGAACTAAGTCATGCATCAAATTCAATCGACAAATTCATAAAATTACCAAGGAAAATTTACATAAATTATTCATGCCACGTTATCATGCATCCTAAATTCAACAAGAACAAGATTGAACTCACAAAGAAATACAAGGAAATTAAATCAAACTAGAAATTAACAACCAAGATTATCAACAATTCTAACCAAGAAATAGCTCAATTTCAATCACAAAGCATTAATTGATTTCTAATCCCACCCCCTCACTTAAAATCATATTGTCCCAATATGAACAAATATGATAAGATACAAAAGAGAATATGAAAATACTCCCCACCAATTTAAGTTCATGGTTTTTGTTGTAATTACTTGGCTTCGTCCTTATTTTATTGTGATCAACGAGGTACCTACAAAATTCAAAAAAAAATGAAATGAAAAATAAAAACAAAACACACGAGTTTTAAGAAAAATAAAATGGGTTGCCTCCCATCAAGCGCTATTTTTAACTTCGTTAGCTCGAAGACCTTTCGAATTAAATTTTCGGTTCTTTCACATTAATTTCTTTGATTAATTCGATCGGTGTACTCTCATAATATGGCTTTAATCGCTAGCCGTTAACTTTGAATTGGGTACCAAAGTTTTCTTCAATTTTAACCGCTCCATGAGGAAATGTTTGAGTGATGGTGTAAGGTCTGAGCCATTTCGATCGAAGTTTGCCTGCAAAAAGTTTAAGTTTCAAGATAAATAATAAAAAATTTTGACCGATAGTGAAAGATTTAAAAGAAATCTTTTGATCATAAAATTGTTTTATTTTTTCTTTATAAACTCTTTGATCGCTCAAAATGCTTTGTGTTCGAGTTCAACCGGTAAATGGCAAGGCTTGCCAAAAACAAGTAGGTACAGTGACATGCCGATTGGTCCCTTATATATTGTGCGATATGCCCATAACATATCAACTAATTTCAACTCCAATCCTTCCAGTTTGGTTTGATGATCTTTTCTAGAACGAATTTAATTTCGCGATTCGAAACCTCCGCTTGTTCGTTCATTTGCGGATGATAAGATGGCGATTTCTGCTGAGTCACACCATATTTTTTCATTAAGGCTTCAACGACTCGGTTAACGAAGTGAGTTCCTCTATCACAAATAATTGCTCTTGGAGTTTCGAACCTGGAAAAAATAAAATCACGCAAGAAATTAGTTGTTTTTGCATCATTTTCTCGGATGGCTTTCGCCTCAACCCATTTTGAAACATAATCTACCGCCAAAATAATATAAGAATTTCCAAAAGAAGAGGTAAATAGACCCATGTAGTCAAGTCCCCACACATCGAAAATTTCGCAAATATGTATTGGATTCAATGGTATTTTTCATTTCTTTGGCTTAAGTTTCTGACTCTTTGGCACCTATCACAAGCTTTACAAAAATTATAAGCATCTTTGAATGAAGTTGCCCAAATGAATCCACGCTCTAAAATTTTGTGTGCAGTACGTTTTGGGCCGAAATGTCCTCTGCATGCATATGAATGACAAAATTCAAGAATCCATTTTACCTTACTTTCGTTTATGCATCGTAGGATGATTTGATCCGCACAATTTTTCCATAAGTACGGGTCGTCCCATATGTAGAGGGGAGATTCCCGCTTTATGCGTTTAACTTCGGACAAAGGTAAATTATTCAGAAGCTTAACCATTGCTAAGAAATTTGCCATATCGGCAAACCAAAGAAATGAAGTGTACACTTCCATCAAACTTTCGTTCGAAAATTGCTCTTGGATGGGAGGTTTGATTATCGGCATAGGCAATCGACTCAGATGTCCGCTACCAAATTCTCGCTTTCCTTTTTATCTTTTATTTTATGGTCAAACTCTTGAAGTAAAAGAATCCAACGAGTCAACCTCGGTTTCACTTCCTTCTTGTTCAACAAATATTTTAATGCTGTATGGTCGGAGAAAACAAGAATTTTAGTGCCAAGTAAGTATGATCGAAATTTTTCTAAAGCGAAATTAACGACAAACAATTCTTTTTTCGTGGTTGAATAGATTCGTTGATTCGAATCGAGGACCCTCGAAGTATAAGCAATAACATGTGGATCTTTTCCTTTTCTTTGGCCGAGGAATTACCCCACGCTTAAATTGAAGGCATCACACATTATTTCGAATGGCAAACTCCAATCTGATAATTGCACAATTGGCACAGACACAAGCTTTTCTTTAAGTGTATCGAATGACTCCTTGTAAGAATCATCTAGGTTGAATTCAACATCTTTTTGTAACAAACGACACAACGGTTGTGCCAACTTAGAAAAATCCTTAATAAAGCACCGGTAAAATCCTGCATGACCAAGAAAATATCGAATCTTCCTCACTGAAGTAGGGTATGGAAGTGAGCTTATTATGTTAGTTTTTGCTTTATCAACGAAAATTCCCTTTGATGAACCAATATGTCCCAAAACTAATCCTTTACTTACCATGAAATGGTATTTTTCATAATTTGAAATCAAATTAAATTCAATGCAACGATTCAAAACATAAGAAAGATTAGAAAGACATTGTTTGAAAGAATTAACATAGACGGTAAAATCGTCCATAAATACTTCAATACCTCGCTCAACGTAGTCGGAAAATATGCTCAACATACATCATTGGAATGTTGCGGGTGCATTGTAAAGTCCGAAAGGTATTCTTCGATAGTCAAATGTTCCGAAACGACAAGTAAATGTTGTCTTTTCTTGATCTTTGGGTGCGACTGGTATCTGAAAAAATTCAGAAAATCCATCAAGACAACTGTAATGCGATTTTCTTGCAAGTCTTTCGACCATTTGGTCAATTAAAGGTAAGGGGAAATAATCTTTTCGGGTTTGAGAGTTAATTTTTCCATAGTCAATGCACACTCTCCAACTGTTTTATACTCTTGTTGGAACCATTTCACCTTCTGCATTTTTAGCCACCGTAACTCCGGTTTTCTTTGGAATGACAGGGACCGGACTTACCCATTTGCTATTTGAGATTGGATAGATTATATCAACATCAAGTAATTTTTGGATTTCACCTTTTACAACTTCCATCATTTGTGGGTTTAAACGTTGTTGGCCTTCTTTTATTGGTTTCACGCCTTCCTCTGTTTTGATTTTGTGCATGCAAGTGGATTGACTCAAGCCTTTAATATCGGCTATAGTCCATCCGATGGCTTTTTTGTTGATGTGCAAAACTTGCATCAACGTATCTTCTTCTTCCTTTGGTAATTCGCTTGAGACAATGATTGACAATGTTTCGTTATCGCCCAAGAATGCATATTTCAAGTGCGCAAGAAGTTGTTTTAATTCTAATTTTGGTGCCTGTAAAATTGAAGGAAGTAATTTAGATTTGGAAGGTATTAGGCGAAAATTAAAAATAGATGAAAGAGAATAAATCATTTCGCCTAAGTCATTATTGTTAAGATCTGTAAGTTCCCTAATAAAATCATGAAACAAATTAGTCTTAATAAAATCGTCGGCTAAAGGATCAATAATATCAACAAAATTCAAACTTGTAACCGAATCGGGATATTTCATGGCTTTATATACGTCAAATTTAACCACTTCCCCATCAAATTCCATATTTAAGATTCCACTATGGACATCGATCTTGGTATGTGTTGTTGATAAGAAAGAGCGTCCAAGCAAAATTTCTGATCCGGTGTTGCTGCAGTTATTTTCCATGACAATAATGTAAAAATCAGCAGGAAAAATAAGATCATTTATCTTTACCAGCATGTTTTCTAATACTCCATCGGGATAAATGACCGATTGATCGGCAAGTTGAATCGTTACCCGTGTCTCCTTTAATTGTTTAGTTAAAATTTTGTTGTAGACTCTTAATGGCGTGACGCTAATAGAAGCGCCTAGATCGCACATTGCTCTCTTGATTCCGACGTTTTCGATTTTGCATGGAATTGAGAACATTCCTTGATCTTTGTACTTGGGTGGTAAACGCCTTTGAAAAATTACCGATACATTTTCGCCAAGATTTATCTTTTTCATACCGGATAATCGCCTTCGATTTGTACTTAAGTCCTTCAAAAATTTTGCATATTTGGGCACCTTTTGGATAATATCAAGTAGTAGAATATTAAATTACACTTTCTTAAATATGTCAAGAATTTTTTTCCTCTTTTTTCTTTTAACGTCTAGTAAGTCTCCCTAGAAAAGGAGGAAGAGTCTCGTAAGTAGAAGAAAAAGAAGAGTTAGGAACAATTTTACCTTGAACAAGTGAAGGTGAGGAATTTTATTCTTGAATTTTTGATAAAGCGTCTTCTTTGATCTTTTTGGTTTCTTTCTCTGCTTCTTTGACTGGTTTAGGTACAACAACGGTTCCACTCCGCAAGGTCATAGCGCCCATGTTTTCCCTCGGATTGGGCTTGGTTTATGAGGGTAGTCGGCCTTGAGACTCTAAACGACCAACGGTTTGGGCTAATTGACTTATTTGTTTGTCAATTTCTTGAAAGTGGGATTGAGCTTTAGTTTGAAAATTTTCTTGGAAGATAGCCAATTTTTCAACGATAGTCTCAAGAAAAGTATTTTGTGGCACTTGATTTTGAAAACTAGGTGGTTTCGGTTGAAAGTTTGGGTTTCTACTCCCATAGCTCATGTTAGAGTGATCTCTCCAACCGGGGTTAAAGGTGTTACCATAAGGGTTGTATGATCGTTGAGGAAGACCTAGAAAATTGTTTATCACATTAACGTTGGCACCCGATTCATCTTGTAGTAATGGGCACGAGTCTGTTGGATGGTCTGGCATAGTGCAAACTCCACAAACTTTTGCAACTCCAATTTTGCCTAAAACAAGAGAATTGACGATGTCAGTTAACTTGTCTATTTTATTTTCTAGTGAAACGGTACTTACTTCGTAAACCCATCAGCTAGGTTCACTTGAAGAACTGAATTGTTGCGGGTAGAAATTAGAGATCTCGCATTTTCTGGTGTCATGTTAACGAGGGCGCTCCACTTGCAGCATCTACCATCTTCTTATCCATCGGAAGCATCCCTTCGTAAAGATACTGAAGAAGAGTTTGCTCGGATAAGCTGTGTTGCGGACAACTGACACATAGCTTCTTAAATCTTTCTCAATACTCGTAAAGATTTTCGTCGTTCCTTTGTTGAATTCCCAAGATGCTTCGCCTAAGTTCGCTCACTTTTTCCACAAGAAAGAATTTGTTGAGAAAAATACGAGATAGTTCAGTCCAAGTAGTAATCGAATGAGGCGGAAGATAAAATAACAATATGGAATTCGGCAAGTTGTTTATGTGGGCTTTCACTAGGAAGACAATTGAAGGTTGGAAGAAGATGGATTAACCCCGTTTTGAGTTGAAAAGGGGTATCACCATGAGGAAAAGCGATGCAAAGTGGTTGCACGATGAGTGCGAAAGCTAACTCTCTTATTGTTTGATTCGTTATACGTTCCGATTCAAGTGTAGGATTAGCGTTTGGTGTTGCTTGAAGCGCGTCAATTGATGGTTCTTCAAAGGATAGATCAAAAGATGGCATTGCGGAAGTATATTGTTGTTCTTTTTGTTGTTTCTTTCATCGAAGCGTTTGACTGTGATTTCTACGAGCTCTCGCTTTGATTTCTGGGTTGTACTCCGCTAAAGTTCCTAGTTTTTTCATGGTCATAAAAACAAAGAAATTTGATTAATAAATTGCCGAAATTTCCTCGGCAACGACGTCAATTTTGACAAGCGTCGTTTTAACTCATCAAAATAAAATAAAGCCTTTTCGAAAATAAATGAATAAGAGAAAGGTAGAATAGTGAAAGAGGATCGATTCACATAGAATTTCGTATTTCCTAATCCAATTGATCATCGTTTTTAATCCAAGATCTACAACAATAAATAAAAGGGGGTGATAGTCGAGATTTAAAATAATCAAAGTAAAATGAAGCAATTAAAAGGTAGAAGAAAATTAAAGGAGAAAATAAGTTAAGATATCACAAATAATAAAATCGCCTCGAGCTAGCTTTGATTCGATTCTTTCAATCATTGAAATGTATTTTCCCTTGGGATTTATGTCGGTTATAGTCTGCAAGGCCCAACCCATTGCAACTTGCTTTCCTCACATGTAACCGTTCTTCCCAAGTCTATCTTCGAAAGCCAATTCTTAAGTAAATTAGCCATGTCTATCATCGTTAAAGTACTTAGTTTTAAAACTGGAAAAGCCCGACTCAGAAGTTATCTCACCGAGAATCGTTTCCAATCTCGTTTTTCCTTAGCGGACCGCCGCTAATTGTGTTAACAGGAAGTCGAAATACCACAAGTCAATCCTTCCTCCCAACTATATTTTTAAAAAACTTACAAACCAATAACGTCTTTTTGATAAGAAGTAATTAAAAAATGTAAGCGAGGTCGATTGCCAAACTTTTACGTTCAGAAAAACGAGAATGTATTCCGGAAGGGAATTTAGTGCTTTGTTCGAATCTCATGACCGAATCGTTTCATTGCTAACTCTTTGGCTAGAGAAAATTAGCCAAGCATAATATTGTTTATCATGCTTGATATGTTTTGAAAATAACTTGTAAACATAAAATAAAAATGAAAGTGAAAATAAAAGAAAAGTTTATTTAGAACAAAAATACTTAAAACAAACTAAGCAAAACACACAATGAAAAATAGATAGATAGGATAGGATGATCCTCAAGCCTCTCCTAAGAATGGGTATTTATAGGCTTAGGAATTACAAAGATCACAAAGACAAAAAGACAAAATCCCAAAAATTAAGTTTGTAAATTGAAGATACATCTCGAAATTCTCTCCATTTACCTAGTTGACCCTATCCATTCAAATTTTCCAACCGTCATCCGGAAGTCATGCCCGTGAATCCAACCGTGAATCTAGAAAATCGAGAAATTTACAGAATTTTCATCTTTTATGCTGGATTTCTTATCTTCAATGTCCTACATAGAAAATGAACGAAAAGATCCAAATTAGCAATTTATAACAATCAATCAAGGAATAATTATTAATAAAATAATGTATAATTTAAGCATCAATTATTAGACCTTTCAGGATATTATAAGAGAATTGTTGAGAAATATAGAGTTATTGTTAGGCCTTTGACTGATCTATTGAGATTAAAAATGAGATGTTGAGGAAGAGACAACTTTTAAAAAACTCATTGAGGCTGTTACTAGTGCACTTTTGTTAACCCTGTCCAATTTTGTAAAAGTATTCACAGTAAAAACAGATACTTAGAATCAGGATGTAAGAGCAATATTAATTCAAAAGGAAAGATCATTGGTTTATTTTAGTAAAGGATTAGACCTTAGATACAAGAACTTACATGTATATGAGAAAGAAACGATAATTGTACTATTGGCTGGGTTGTGTATTTGATTGGGAGATATTTTATGATAAAAATAGATCATCGAAGTTTTAAATTCTTAGCTGCAAATCAGGTTGTTACTCCCTTTCAGCAGAAAATAATCAATTAAAATGATGAGGTATGACTATGAGGTACAATATAGGATGAGCAACACTAATATTATAACTGATGTTTTATCTAGAAGACTTAAGATGAGTAGTTGTTTGGTTATGACAGTTCATCATATCACTACTAAGCTAAGGGATAAGGTACTTTACAAAATTATTAAAGCTTTAGAAGAAGGATCTCAAAGATATCAAAAATATAGCTGGGATGAAATATTATTAAAGATGAGGAGAAAATTGATAGTGGGAGATAATGGTGAAATAAGAACAAAACTGATTAAATTCTTTTATAAGAGTGCTATGAGAGGGCATCAGGATCTTATGCCACAATACACAAGTTAGGTACTGTTTTTTATTGGAAAGAAATGAGAAAGGGTCAAAAATTTAGTTTGAGAATGCAAAAGAGATTTGCATCATCCTAGAGGTCTGTTACAATCACTTCCTACCCATGAAACAATTTGCAAATCTGTCAGCAAGAACTTCATTGAAGGATTGCCCATGTTCAGAAGAAAGAATTACATATCGATTGTAGTTGATAGATTGACAAAATATGAATATTTCTTGGTCATGGCTAATCCATTTACTGCCTAGGATATAGCTCAAATATTTTTTTAAAAATGTTTTTAAACTACATGAACTGTCAGTCAACATTATTTGTCACAGAGATCAAATCTTTATGAGTATATTTTGAAAATAGTTGTTTGGTAAGCTAGGAGTAGCAGTGATGGTTTCTACTGTTTATCATCCTGAAATATGCAAATAGAGAAATTAAATCAGTGTCTTGAGACATAAGGTATATGACAAGACAGAGGCCTAGAGAGGCGGGTTAGTGATTGCATCTAATTGAGTGGTAGTATAATACCATTTTTTATTTCACCATTCAAGTAACTCCTTATCAGGCATTATATGATCAAGTTCCTCCAGTGCATCTTTCTTATATGGTTGGTGAGTCATAGTAGCCGTTGTTGATAGGAGCTTACAACAAAGAGAAACAACTATTAAGATGCTTAAGTTCTATATGGAAAGAGTTCAAGATGGAATGAAAATACAGGATGATAAAGGAAGGAGGGAGTGTGAGTTCAACATTAAAGAATGTTTTCTTAAAGCTATAGTCCTACAGACAACAGACTGTTAATATAAAAAATTGTCAAAAATTAGCTTTTAAGTGATTTGGACCATTCTTGATGATTGATAAAGTAAAAAAGGTTGCTTATAAACTGTAGCTACCAGAAAATCCAAAGATACATTCAGTGTTTCATTTATCATAACTGAAGAAGAGAATAGTGATAGAGTTGCTGCAATCTCAATTGTCTGAGAGTATTAGCAAGAAGCCATCAAGGACTGTTGATAGAAGGATTAGGAAGAGGGGTAACTGAGTTGTCACTGAGGTATTAGTGAAACGAACTAATTCTTTCTAGAAAGATGTCACTTTCGAGGTGCTACACCAATTTAAGAAACAATTTCAAGATTTTAATCCTTGAGGTCAAGGATGTTTTGAAGAAAAGAGTATTGTAACAGTTGAAAATGCTATTTGACCATTGGAGGGTTTAAATAATTGTTATTTTATCTTTTTTACAGGTTGTTAGATTGTTTTTGAGTCTGTTATGCAACGCAATGTTTTAGACCTATGTATAACCAAAACACGGTTGTTTTGTTTCCTAAGGTTAAAGGGAGAGATTGAAGAATGAGTTAATTATGAATTTTATGATACAAATCTTCTTCTCTCCAAAATTTTTTCTCTTTATCTTTTACCTAATCTTTCTCTTTTCTTCTATTTTATTCTATTCTTGTCAAGCACCGTTACAGTAAATTGAGTCTCAATTTAAACAATCAATTTGTTGTTTCTAATTTTAACAACTTTATTTACCGTCACATGAATCATAAGCATCATTAGAAGTGGCAATGATCATAGGTAATTAAAAAAAAATCACTAATCAAGGCTATTTTAAAGCATACCAATCAATTTTGGCCCATAACATATGATCGTAAGCAATATACTAGCCGGAGATGATGGGCTTATAATGCCTACAATTTTTAGTGTCCAAGGCGAAACTGTAGGCAATGTACTTGCTGGAGATCTATTCTCTGTTGATTTTGATCGAACACCGGAGATTTTTTGATTATAGTTTATAGAAGTGACAATTGCTATAGTGATGGCAGAGAAGTATAATTTTACGAATTTTTTACTGTATTCGTCCTAGTTAAAATGAGGATAGATATAAATTTAACAGGTAGTAGGTAGTTGTGGATATAAAAAATCATACTCATCTTAAGTGATCTGTAGGTGATAGATTTGAGGCTTTACCTGTATCATATCTGCCTCATATTGTCTATCCCATCACTAAAACTACCCACCATATAAATTTTGAACCATTTTAATTTAAGAATAAATAACAAAATGTTTTATAAATCCTAAGATTTTAAATAATGTCTTATGATTTAACCAAATTTTAGAGTATATACAGTCTTTAAAATTATTTACCATCGTTAGTTAGTGAGTTATACTTAAGTAAAATTTATATCTAAATGTATTTTAGTTAAGTTAGTTATGTTTCGTTGTTAAATTTATACCAATGTAAATATTATATATATATTGTCACGGGGTCAGAGTTCTCGCGCAGGGACATCTACCCGTGCGGCACCTCGGGACACTCGCATGCCCGAGGATCAGCCTGAACGATCTCCGATGCTTACTGGTTTCGCCCTCCCATGGGCTCATCAGGGAAGCGGGGACAGCTCCCGACCAGTGTGGTGCACGATCAGCGCGCCCATCCCAGATGGGACGGCTGCTCGGCACGTACTACACTCTTAATGCTATCCCGCTCCCAAGCTTTACGCACCACCAGAAAGCATCTCGCTCGGTCCCGCGTAGTCACGACTCACGGTCCGTGACATTCTCCTCCACCCAATTCATGCACGCCCTCGTGCATGGGAGGAAACTCTTGACCTTCTCGAAAACGTGCCAGGAACTAGTGTGCAATTCTCCCAAACTGGCCCACTAACCTGGGGCCGCCTTCCTAGAGGACACAGGACTCCCTGCAATCGCCTCGTGGCCACCTGCCACTTTATCGAGGCATCCCGTTGCAGTTCGCCTAACCGGAGAACTTTCGTTGCGGCTTTCGGCCTACCCGTCCTCGTCTCAATCTCTTTCTAGAGGACTCACTCGCGAACACCCGCTTCTCTTTGGGGTGCGAGCTAACACGCTCGTCCACATGACTCGCTCTCGCTGCACAAGGGGCGCTTGGTCAACCCAACAGCTAGCACACAGCCTCGCTCTGATACCACTTTTCACGGGGTCAGAGTTCTCGCGCAGGGACATCTACCCGTGCGGCATCTCGGGACACTCGCATGCCCGAGGATCAGCCTGAACGATCTTCGATGCTTACTGGTTTCGCCCTCCCATGGGTTCATCAGGGAAGCGGGGACAGCTCCCAACCAGTGTGGTGCACGATCAGCGCGCCCATCCAAGATGGGACGGCTGCTCGGCACGTACTACACTCTTAATGCTATCCCGCTCCCAAGCTTTACGCACTACCAGAAAGCATCTCGCTCGGTCCTGCGTAGTCACGACTCACGGTCCGTGACAATATGCACTTATTGATCAATAAAATATGCAAAATTTTACACTTCTTTGTAAAAGTTTATGGTTTGTTTTAACAAAAATCGATATTAGTGATTGCTTGTTAAGCGGATACAGACAAGAATAAGTTAATACATAGGTATCAAATTGCATAATGAGTGTAAGGATGAATTTAAAATTTTATCTACGCAGACGGGTGTAGATTTAAAAATTATACCTATTACGGGTGATGGTAAATAGTAGATACAAACATTTTAATAAATATAAATATAAAAGAAGAGGTATCCCCATTCGCACCTCTCATTTGTAATCTCTAAGCAGTAAATCTCTTATGGGTTCTTCCCTGGGGGAGCTACTTTTCATCACTAGCTTAGCTTTTGCTTGAATTCAACTAGATACAATCATGAGTTATTTGCAAGCCATCCGTTTCTTTAGATACAATCAATAATGATTTTCTGTCAAAATTATGAGTTTGTAATTAACAACTGGGAAATCACCTAGAAAGCTCAAAGTTGTATCTTTCAACAGACAACAAATACTGAAAGCAACTGAATGACAGACATCCTTATACTTTTCTTTTCTTAACGAAAAAGACCTGTTGGACAGACTGTTAACTGATATTTACAACCACAAACAAAATTGTGGATCACATTTAACCATCACTTGAAAATTCACCCTTTTGAAACTATTTCATCACAATGATTCCGAACTCGGCTAGCTATTTAGATGTACTAACAAAAACATTGACATCAATCTGACAGTGCCTTCCTCGATGGTTCCACTCGAAAACAAATCGGAAAAATAGAAGAAATGGACAGTATCAACCAAACAATAATCAAGGAAATTGCTGTCTTCTTTTTCAGAGAAACACTACTACTTTTGATTCATCTCTTTTAGACTTGTACTCAATTGACTGCTTGCAATGAACCATCTCTCATCAACTTCAGGCTTAGACTGTTGAATCTTTCACGTGAATATTGTCTCGATGCTTTCCTCCAATCAGTACCGGCTTTCATCATCGCAACAAACTCTTCGTAGCTTATGCGCCCATCCTGCAATGTAAAAGAATAAGCTTTAACTTTCGATCAAACACAGCCAGATGAAATGATTTGGAGATGTTCTAGATGAAACCAGGCATGTAAAAGAAAAGATTATAGTGGTAATAGAAAGCAATGGATAAGGTGCAATACAGAGACAAACATGATAAGCATAGGTAAGATGATGTGTCAGCCTTTGGCATGGATATTATTGTGGCAAAAATGTCAAGAAAAAGCTTTGACAAGTTCAAACAGAGTTCACTGTAACCAAACAAGAAAATGTCACCTTGTCAGTGTCAACATCTTGCATAATGGCATCAATAACTTCCTCGCTGGTATCAACTTCATCGTTTAAGGAATCTCGCAGATCTTCTCTCTCCAAGAAACCACTTTTATTTAGATCAAAGAAAGCAAAAGCTTTATGCAAGTGTTCATCATTGGCCATTTTCCTGAGATGAACAGAAACTGCTACAAACTCCCCATAATTCAGAGTTCCATCACCATCAACATCAGCCTGTTAAAAGCAGGTTGCAGTTATTCCATTGATGCAACCAGAAGTTCTAAATATGAAACATTTTTCTAGGAGGTCAAATTCTGTAAACTGAGTTTATGCAAGAAATGGAAGAGCAGAGTATAGAATTCGAGCAAGATGCATCTCCCAAAAGGAGAAGAATCAAGCAGAACAGTAAAGCATAATGAAGCCTACTTTCAATTGCCAACCACATAAACCAGTTGCATTAGTCATATTTTTAGTTCTTAGATCAGGAGGAATTGGAAATAAAATTTGGGGTCAGATAATCTTACAGCTTCCACTAGGATCTGCAAATCTGCATCAGGAATCTGTTATCCAAGCTTTTGCAACCCCGTCCGAAGCTCCTCGAGGTTTATTTTGCCTCGTTTTCCAGTGTCCATGACATCAAAAGCCTCTTTTATATCAGCTACTTCCTCCACCGACAAATGCTCAGCAATCACCTGACATTGAAATTTTTTGAAGTACCAGTCATTAAAAGTATAAATCGTGGTCTATGTAACCAATTTTGAGCAGTTTAATAGGTAGACCCCAAAATAATTGATCTTGTCACTTAAAAAGTAGATAAACTACAAGAGTTCTTCAAATTAATACCCTTAGAGCTCTCTTCTTCAGCTTGTTCATTACAGAAAATTGTTTAAGCCGAGCTTTCACAGTTTCACCCAATGAAACATTGGGAGCTTTCTTGGCATTTTGTATCCATGGATGTTCTGCTTAGGGTAGCTTGGATGAGTACTCGTACATGGCAAATATATATCAGCATACATAAAGAATTTAAGATGTACAGAAGGTTACCAAGCACTTCCTGTGCTGTAAGCCGTAGCTTTGGATCAGGATTAAGCATTTTCTTTACAAGGTCCTTCGCATTGTCCGAAACTTTAGGCCATGGGTCCCTCTTAAAGTCAATAACAGAGCGAATAATTGCCTGTGCTACCCCCTGCTCAGTCTCTGCATGCAAACACAAGATTTTTATATATTTTTCCGACAGTATGGGAGTAGATAAAGAAAATGAATGCAGAAAGATACAACAGAAATGTTCTTATATTTATTTATTTTTGCTCGGCCTGTCTTATCTTTACCCAAACTCTGGAATCATACAATGTCTACATTTATCTTGTGATGTAACCTTCATGAAGTCAAATAAAAAAAGAACCGGTTGAAAATTGAAAGACCAACCTGCCCAGAATGGTGGCACACCACAAAGTAAAATATAGAGGATAACTCCAGCACTCCAAACATCGACCTCTGGGCCGTAATTTCGTTTAAGAACCTCTGGTGCCATGTAATATGGACTTCCCACGATCTCATTGAATTGCTCACCTGTTAAGAAATAACATTCTTGAGCCAAAATATAAAAGAAAAGGAGAACTAAGCACTCAAAAATCAATTTCCATCAAAGATGGAAGGAGGGAAGACTTATGAAGTTCATCTAGTCGATAACTAATAGTTGCTATGAAATACCAGGTTTAAAGAAGACGGACAACCCAAAATCAATTGCCTTCAATGGTGCAGTTTCCTTTTTATTTCCAAACAGAAAATTCTCAGGTTTTAGATCACGATGCATTACTCCATGTTTATGGCACATCTGTAACATAAATTGAATACAGCTGGTTATTTGTTTTCATCTGAAATAAAAGCACTGTTATCCAGATAGAGAAAAGTGGAAGCAACTGCATAATGGTATATAGGACAGTGGAACTAGTTTAAACAGATTGAATCACCCTTTCGTTTCAAAGAGGTACACATCAATAAGAAAAGCTCATTCACCACTGAAATTATAGTTAGAAACTATACTGAAAAAAAAGATCTGAGGCTCCTGTAATGCAAAAAGGCTTAAACTAGTTTCCGGCAAGCATAATACAGATAACTATATCGGAGTATATATGAACCTCATGTAAGACCATAGACATGAAATGCAAGACTATACCAATTCAACAACAGAAAGATAATTCAGAATTCAACCTGAACAACTTCGACAATCGTCCTCATAACCCCGGCGGCGGCTCGCTCTGTGTAGTGTCCCCTTGCTACAATCCTATCAAACAACTCTCCCCCCTCACAGAGTTCCATAACAATGTGAACAGCATCATCATCCTCATAAGTATCCTTCAATGTCACTATATTAGGATGCTTAGGCAAATGCTTCATTATCTCTACCTCCCTCCTCACATCCTCAATATCCACTGCAGTCCTCAATTTCTTCTTGGATATCGATTTACAAGCATATTTCTCACCAGAGTTCACATCGGTACAGAGATAGGTTACCCCGAATTCACCGCGCCCCAACTCACGGCCTAGATCATATTGAGCTGAAATATCTTGACCAGTTGATTCCTTTAAAACCCTTAGCTTGAAATTATTAGCAGATCCATTGTTGACAGAATATTCATCTCCATAGAAAGGGTTAGCTTTATTCTTTTTTTGCCCCTTCTTTTTATTCCCAGCAGGCGAACCGGGGGTAGCACAGCAATTTCCCATGGATCAAAAATACAGAAAAAACTCCAAAACAAGCAACGCTCTCAAACTTTTTGAAATTTCCTGAAAAATTCCGTAGGCCAAACAGATGAAATAAGGAACCAAGATCAGAAACTTATGAGCATAGCCAAAGTAAAATCTTAGATCCACAACATAAGTAATTTTCAAGGGGTAAAGGCAGCAAAAACAACACTAAAAAAATTAGAAGATTTGAACTTTGAAACGTATTTTACATAAAGAAACAAACCCAGAAAAAAATGTTCTCCACGAAGTACTATCAACCCTTTCCAACAAGGGAAACAAATCCCAGAAAATCTTTCTAAAAATGAACCACCTTAAACAAACACAAGCAATTTGTTTCAGGACAAAAAGAGATTAACCCCCCCCACACACACACACCTTTTTCTGACAAATTTAGGCACTGAGAAATCCGGAGGAAACCCAGAAGGGTTTTGGAAATTAAACTCCTTTTAGTGATCAAGAAAATGAAGGGGGATTTCTATATGTTTGGTGAAATGTGGAAGAGGTACAATGGAAGAGAGAAGAGTCAAAGCTCTCTTCTTTCAAAGACTCTCTCTCTTCTTTTTCTCTAAATCAAAATCTTTTGTTCTCTCTCTTTGATTCAACTTATAATAATTTCTGTTTAAAAAACACAACCTTCAGAATAATTCAAAGAAGAAAAAAAATCAAATTTGTTTCTAATTTTGGTTTTCCAATTGTTTTTTGCTAATTCCAAGTTCCAACTGCATCAGAGGGAAAAACAAGAACAACTACCCCACCAACTAATTAAACTGAGTATTTCTTTTTGGTCTAAATTAAATAAAAAATTACAGATGGGTGGAATTAAAGAGATGGACTTACCAAATCCAAGTTGAAATCTTCAGGCTGATTGGAGCTTTAAAAGATTAAAGCTTACGATTTGTGAAGGGGTTAGATCACCATAGACTTTTATAAGGCAACATTTTAGATTAATACAAACCTAAGAACATTGTTCAGGTCAAAGGTCGGAATCTTTGGCTGGACTTCTATGATTTTATGTTTAGAATACGTAAAAATTTATTATGAGAAGATTATTTTATTTTATTTGTAATATTAAAATTTAAAATTTGATATTATTCAAGAAATTTAATATTTTATATTTTTTATTAACTAATAATTAGGGGTGTTTAAAAATATTCGATCCGGTCGATCGGATCCGTTATTCATTGATCCGATCTAAAAATTCGGATATAGAAATCAATTTTTATTTTTAGATTAAATATCCGATCCGATTTTAAGTTTTTCAGATTGAATATGGATCATAATATTTCAAATTTTGGATTATCCGAAAATTCAAAAATCTAAAAATTCAAATTTTCATAATATTAATATTATTCTATTTAACAATTTAGTGCTTGTTATATTTAAAAAATTTAAAAATTAAAATTTTTATAATTGTGAATCTTATTGTATTTAGTAATTTTTTATTTATTATATTCAAAATTCTAAAATGTTTATAAATACAATCTTCAAATTCGAAAAATTAGTATAACTAAATTATATTTTTTTGAATAATTGGATATCCAACTATTCAATTCGAATATCCGATATCCGAACATGTAGATATCTATTTTTTTGGATTGGATACGGATCACTATATCATCAACCTGAAAATCCGAATATTCAAAAAAATCATATCCGATTTGATCCGATATCTGACAATGAATACTCCTACCAATAATTGAGTAAAATGTTATCACAGAATATTATTCTATACACTAATGGTAGATAATTTTTTTTATAAAATGGAATTATTTTTAGGTTTAAGAATTAAGTTTTAACTTAAAGTTAATGATTCAAGTTATAGGGTTATAATTTAATCTTTATGGTTAAAATTGAAGATTTAAGATTATAGGATTATAGATTTAAATTTTAAATTTTTTAGTTAAAATAGATACATTGTGTCAAATAACAATTCAATTTTTATATGTTTTTGCTTTTTAGTTCTTTTAACACTGTTGATTTGGATGCCATGTTTGACCTTTAGTCTAAAAACCGAGATACAAAATTTCGCTTTAAAAACCCATTTAACATATTCAAAATCATAGATCCAAATCATAAATCTAACATTTGAAATAACATAAATCCGAAATAATTTAAAACAATGAAAGAAGCTCTATTATACAAATCATTAAAACATTTGACAAACTAATAGTAAAAGAGAGTTTACAAATTATAAGATAGGGTTAGACAAGTACTAGCTCATTACATCAAATAACTTGTACTCTGAGACCAAGTCAATGCTAAGATTCTAACCACAATGGTGCTCTCCTGATCCACGCAACCACCTAACCTACGCACAAAAATATATTTCAAAATGCTGAGTTACAAAAACTTAGTGGGTACACCGTCACTCGACCAATATCGCACATATCATGAATAAAACAATGCAACGCATGTGATATCATGCATGGTATGATGACGCTATCGTAATAACCTAAACACATGGAATCATAAATGTATACTATTGCACACAACATATACATATAAAAAACCCACAAAGTAGTGAGGTCTGCATCCACACAACATTAAGATCTTACACTACGAGTGAGGCCCGTGTCCATACTCGGAATATTATATCGATCATCTTCGAATGAAGCTCGCATCTATACAATATTTAGGATCCCTTATTTGGAATAATCTTCAATAAATTGCCCAGAATCTCAAATCTGAGGACTTTCATTATGTAGCAATATTATTTCTTGGGTATCCAGATTCCCATCACATAAGAGTTCTCCCAAGCTACACAACCTATCAGCATACAACAAGGTCCTAACTAACACATAACATCATAGTCCATCAAAGATCCATATAGTTTCTACCATCCATTTAAGCCATTTTCAAGTTTACCAAACCATTTATCCAATTATTCATATATATTTAATAGTTTCTCAGATTTAGTATTTGTTTTACACCATAAGAGACCCTTAGAACCTATTATCATACATTATAGAGCCCCAAAATCAAACACTAAGTTTTGGATAGATTGCATAGTGAGTACTGGTATGCCTATATGGGGTATCGGTACGCTGTTTAGTATTGATATTCCCTTAAGGCATATCGATATGTTATGGCCTTTGAATAGACCTAATGCATACTCGTTTTGATACGTTTAAACCCCGTATCGATACTGATTCATACCCATATCGACACGCCTATATGGCGTACCAATACTCTTGCCTATTATAAACTAATGCAAAAATGGTATCGATGCCCAACTTACACATTCTCTTTCCCAAGAACCTTTGAAGGTCCTCTCACTTATTTCTCAACAAGGAAGAGATAACTCAACCATTAGACATTGCCATTAATTTTCTTAGAAGCTAAAAATATCTACAAAACTATTGAGAAAAATCAACAACCTTTTCCCGTTCTTGGTTCTCCAATCTCACCAAAACTTTTCTTCATCAAACCTCAACATATTTACCTTGTTTCGTAGATCACACACAAATCTATAACTTATTCTCCAGACTTAAAACATGATTTGTCATAGTACGTCCAAAGATTATCCTTTATCTATAATTTTTCCTTGATTAAAAGAAAGAAAGAAGAAAAAAAAGAAGCAACCCAATGATCTCATCTCTCTTAATTTTTACAGAAACCAAACCCATTTCCCCCTCTTTTTCCTCAAAATCCTAACTTACAAAAAAGCCTTATCATAAACCATTTTGGGATAAAGGCAACCCTAAAACACCTAAGCCTAAAGCCTGAAACTACCCCAACACTCAATCCTGAGACTCAAACATCAAAGCCCAAGGCTTCGGGTTAACCCGATACTTGGATCTAAAATTCGTGTCATTACAACTCTCCCCTCCTTAAATAAAATTGTCTTTAAAATTTACTTGACAAGAAAAGATATGGATAAAGAGCTCTAATGTCATCCTCAATTCCTCACGTCTCTTCTTCGATCTTGTTATTTCTCTATAACACTTTTACCAAGGGTATACTCTTTTGTTAAGAAGCTCTTTTAGTCTTTTGTCTAAAACTTATATAGTTTTTTTTGGTAAGATAAATCCGTATTGACTTAGATTTTCTCAAGCTAAACCACGTGTGAAGGATCAAAATGGTAGCGTCTCAACATAGACACATGAAAATATCATGGATACATGTTAACTCTAAAGGTAGAGCTAGGTGATAAGCCACCGGTTCAACCCTCTCAAGAACCTCATAAGGTCCGATATACCTCATACTTAACTTCGTTTGCGAACAAAACGGATGATCCTCTTTCATGGAGATACTTTGAGAAACATTTTCTCTCTTGGCTCAAACTTGATGTGTTTATTTTTCTAACCCACATAAGTTTTTTTGTTCAAAAGTTGCTTCCAACCTTTGTTTGACGATTTGTACTTGTTTATCGGTTTCCTTAAAAAGCTTTGAACCCATTATCCATCCTTTGTTGAGCTCATTCTAACACAAAGACATCTTACACCTACACTCGTACAAAGACTTAAAATGAGTCATTATGAAGCTTGACTGATAACTATTATTGTAAGAAAATTCTACTAACGGCAATTGCTCCTCCCAACTTTGAGAAAAGTCCATAGCACAACACCGGAGCATAACCTCAAAGATCTGGATGACTCTCTTAGACTATCCATTGGTCCGAGGATGAAAAGATGTACTGAAGTGCAACTTAGTATCCAAAGTCTCATGGATTGACTTCCATAACCTTGCCGTGAACCTTAGATTCCTATTTGATATGATCGAAAATGGTACACCATAAAAACTCACGATCTCTTTGATGTACATCGTGATAGCTTTTCCAAACTGAAGTCTATACGTACGGGTAAGAAGTGAGACGACTTAGTCAACCGATTAACAATAAACCAAACCCAAAAAAATCATGCTTTCTTAACGTTATTAGTAACCTGGTGACAAATTCTATGTTCACTCAATCCCACTTCCACTGTAGAATCTAGTTAGGCTGAATCAAACCCAAAGGAACCTGATGTTCTGTCTTAACTTACTGACATGCCAAATACCTTATCAAAAACTTGGATACATATCTTTTCATACATGACCACTAAAAGGAGGAACAAAGATCTTGATATATCTTACAACTGCCTGGATGAACAGAAAAGGGACTATGGTGTGTTTCCCTCAAGATATGATCTCTTAGATCCTCAAGAGCATGAACACACTAATGACCCTTGAAATACAAAAATCCACTATCCCGTATCTTAAAGTCTGACACCTCACCTCTCTGAACCGTTTCCCTCTAATCTACCAACTCCTCATCAAGTACTTATGTCCTTCTTATCTCATGCACTAGCGTAGGCTCAACACATAACTCTACCAAAAGACCTCCATTATCGGTCATCCTCAATCGCGCGAACATAGATCTTAGGTCTGACATAGACTTCTAACTGAAAGCATCGATGACCATATTTGCCTAGCCAGAATAATACTCTAAGATGCAATCATAGTCTTTCAACAACTCTATCCGTCGACGTTGTCTCAGATTCGACTCTTTCTGTGTAAGCAGATACTTTAAACTTTTATGGTTGGTGTAGATATAACATTTCTCCACATAGAGATAATGTCTCCATATCTTCAACGCGAAGATAACTTTTACAAGCTCAAGATCATGTGTGGGATAGTTCCTTTCATAAGGTTTCAATTGTCTCAAGGCATAAAAACCACCTTACCCTCTTGTATAAGCACACAACTCAAAACCATTCAAGGAAGTATCACTAAACACTACATAATCTTTTTCTGATTCTAGTTATGTTAAGATCGATGCCTCCATAAGATACGTCTTAAGCTGTTCAAAACTCTATTGTCTCTTCTCATTCCATTCAAATGTAACCCATTTTTGCAATAACTTGGTAAATGCAACCGCTATGATAAAAAACACTTGAAAAATCTTCTATAATATCTGAAAAGACCAAGAAAGCTACGAACTTATGATACATTTCTTGGTGGTTTCCATTCTACCACAACTTGAATTGTCTGAGGATCTACACAAAATACATCTGCTGCAACTAGGGTGATAACGAGTCGAGTTGAGCCCAAGCCTGGCCAGGCTCTGTGAGCTCAAAATTTTAGGCTCAAGCTCGGCTAAAAAATAATATTATAGTGCTTGGCTTGAGCTTAAAACTCGCCAGGCTCATCTCGAGCTTGGCTCAATTCAAAATAGATAATTTTATTATATTTTTATAAAAGAGATAGGATCTCATTAAAAACTCTTTTTATAACCAATAACGAAACAAAATAAATATTGAGAAAGGAAAAAATACTCAATTTATTTTAGTTAATTTATTTTTAATGAATTTTCCTATTTTATTTTATTGTTCTTCTCTTGCTAAAGAGCTTACTTTTAATGTATATGTAGCATATATATAAGATAATTATTTTGAGCCTCTTCACGAGATTTTCAAGTCGAGCTTGGGTAGGCTTAGCTCGCTCATTAAGGTCTCAAGTCGAACCCAAGCCTGAGTTGAGCTCACTTGAGCTAAGCTTTGACCGAGCCGAGCCTAAGTAAATCGCGAGCTGGTCAGACTCATTATCACCCCTAGTTGCAACTATGTGTCCAAGGAACGTCACTTTTGACAATCAAAACTCACACTTATTAAACTTGGCATAGAGACGTCTATCTCTTAAAACATGAAGAATCGCTCTAAGGTGATAGTCATGCTCCTCCTCTGAGCATGAGTATACCAATATATCATCGATACAAATCACCAGAAACTGATACATGTACGGCCGGGAGATCTAATTCATAGTGTCCGTATCGTTTCCTAAAGTTGGTCTTTTGGACATCTTCCTCCACTACCTTTAACTGGTAGTACCCCGATCTCAAATTGATCTTATAAAATACACGGACACCCTTCAACTGAACAGAAAGGTCATCGATTCTAGGTAAATGATAACAATTCATTATCGTGACCTTATTAAGTTGACGATAGTCAATGTACATCCGCATCGATCTGTCATTTTTTTAGCAAACGACATTGTTACTTCCCAAGGTAACACACTCGGTTGGATAAAACCTCTCTCATGCAATTCTTGGGTCTTTTGCTTTAACTTTTTCTTCTCTGTTGGTGTCATACGATACGACACTATGGACACCGATATCGTACCCGACATCACATATATATGGAACACCAACTCACGATCGGGAGGTAAACCACATAACTCTTCTGGGAAAACATCAACATACTAACAATTATCCGTAAACTTTTAACGTTGGGCCCTCAACTCTCACATCCACTATTTGAGCTAAGAAAGCCTCACAACCTTGTTAGACTAACTACTGAGCTTACAAAGTTGATACCATATTCGGTAAATACATGTTCCTCTCTCCCCTCACAACAAGCTTAGATCCATCCAAAAAATGGAGCTTTAAACTCCTCGACCTATACCCAAGACTTGCATCATATTCGAATAACCAATTCAGCCCTAGGATTGTATCAAACTCTTGTTGATGAGCGAAAACCGTTTGGTTCTCTTGCACAAGATAGTGAATCAATCCCTCAAGGCATGTATGTAGGTTTCACTTAAATAGTTCTTCTCGAACTCCCTGATGAAGTCATATCATGTAGGACAAATATGATACCACCCAAGCTCCACGATCTCCCACCATTCTTTAGCGTTTCCCTATAAAAACGATAACACACACAATAGCTTGTCTTCCAACCTTATCCTCATTTGTCTCATGATCCACCGAGTATCATGCAACCCTTGATCAACTTGTACTGGATTATCTTATCTCATCCTATGGAAGTTAAAGACTCATTGCCTATGCACCCTCTCAATCATTGACTCTCGAGGCATAAAAAATGGCCTCGGTATAGGTCTCACGATCTAGTGTAACACTAGATTTAGCTGTGAGAAGTAGTTGGCCCATTAACCAACTGCACGGTGCCTCAATATCAAGCACATACTCATCATCAAACTCACCTTCCTGGGAACCCCAACTTTCTTCATCGTTTATACCTCTTCTTGACTTGTTTCTATTCTTCACAATAAGCAAACAAGGTTTCAACATCGAAATTTCAGCTTAAAGCAAGTACGACATCGACTCATAGGTATGTACTCGTCTTACACCAATATACCATACTAGACTCCTTAGGGACTTCCTAGAATCGACTAAACTAAGATCTGATATCACTAAATGTAACACCTTTGACTCGGATGTCATATTTGACCTTCGGTCCAAAACCCGAGATACAAAATTTCGCTTTAAAAGCTCATTTAACATATTAAAAATCATAGTTCCAAATTATAAATCTAACATTTGAAATAACATGATCCCAAAATAATTAAAAACAATGAAAAAAGCTCTATTATATAAATCCTTAAAACATTTGACAAACTAATAGTAAAAGAGAGTTACAAATTACAACATAGGGTTCAACAAGTACTAGCCCATTACATCAAATAAATTATACTCTGACACCATGTCAGTGCTTTGATTCAAACCACGATGGTGCTCCCCCGATCCGTGTAGCCACCTAACCTACGCACAGAAACATATTTCAAAATGTTAAGTTATAGAAGCTCAGTGGGTACACCACCACTTGACCAATATCGCACATATCATGAATAAAACTATGCAACACATGTGATATCATACATGGTATAATGGTGCTAACATAATCACCTAAATATATCGCTTCATGAATGTATACTATCGTACATAACATATATATATCAAACAAAAAATACAAAGTAGTCAGGCTTGCGTCCAACAACATCGAGATCCTACACAATGAGTGATTCCCGCGTCCATACAACATCGAGATCCTACACTCAGGGATTGAGGCCCTCATCCACACAACATTGAAATCCTCTAAATCTCATGCTCGAAATGTTACATTAACCAACTTTAAATGAAGCCCGCGTCCATGCAACATCGGAATCTTCCATTTGGAATACTCTTCAATATAACACCCAAAATCTCACATCATATGACCTTCATTGTGTTACAATACTATTTCTTAGGTATCCAAATTCCCATCACACAAGGGTTTTTTCTAATCTAAGTAACCTATCATCACACAATAATTTCCTAGCTAACACACATCATCATATTCCATCAAATATCCTAATGGTTTCTATCATCCATTAAAAACCTCTTCAAGTTTACCAAACCATTAGTCCAATTATTCATATACATTTAACAATTTCTCATTTTTAGTATTTGTTTCGTACCATAAGAGACCTTTAGAACCCATTATCATAAATTATATGTTGGGACCACCGGGACACCTCATGGTACAACAGAACAAAATTACGACGGTCTTTCCAGTGATCCATGTACGTTTAATCCGAAATTGGGAGGAAGAGATGTGATGACTTACATTGGGTTCCTTGATAAACAGCAAAAACACAATCGGATTTGCGATAATCACGATCTTTCGATAATTCGAATCTTTAGCCTCCACGAATATCGTCTCGGCCTTTACTTAGTTCACCCGGTTGATAGAGCAAAATCTTAAAAAACTATTTTCGTGATTCTAGGGTTTGGGAATTCAGAATTCTTTATTGTGGCTGCTAGACCAAAGATCCTTTATATAGGTGTAACCCTAGGTGTAAGAGTTTGATTCCTAATTTGTTTATAGGAAATAATTACTTTAATTATTTCCTTAAATTTTGGAATCTATATTTAATTCGAATTTAAAGGGATATAATTACTTTAATTATATCCTTTATTTAAAATTCAGGATTAAATATAATCTACTTATACTTATATATTTTTGCTCCTTTTCAACCATTGGGTGTGAACCTGTAGATTCATTGTAACGTTAGTAATAATATTAAAACAATTCTAATATTACAAACAATGAGTGACATCTAGCAATATATCACTGTCATCTAAGTTACAAGAGATCATGATTCGATGTATCATGTCCGTGACCAACTATCTTAATTTATTATACCCTTTTGTCCTTTTATGTCTTTAATAGGCACAAGTCTTGGAATAGTCACACTTGTATAGCCTATTTTAATGTTTCTTGATATCTAGAATGGATTACTTTTAATGAATAATTTGTGATATCTCATATCAACATATTTAAGCATGACCATGTATTTCTAGTCTCAATCAATCAAGTGGCCTTTGATATATTTTGCTATTATGTAAGAAGGACAAATCCTATCTTGATCATTCACATCTCACCATATACATTGTAATATGTCTAATGTCAGTTTTTATAGTGTAACTAATTACGAGACACGTTTAACTACATGAAAACATAAAAAAACATATGTTGAGATAGTAATAATCTCAAGTCTAAGGATCATACATATAGTTGTCGCTATGAGCAATATCGGGACCGTCACATAATAATCCAAGATATACGCTCATAGTGGGTCAATCCAATATATTATTCTCTACTAATATATTCATGTATTAATTCTAACATCTCTATGTCAATGAGAACCTATTGTAATCAATTAATCAGATGTTAGTCTTAAGCGTATTATTATTGTCCATACCCATAATAATACTTGACTAAGAATCTTTTAATAATAATACATATATTACTATATGGATCTTATTGTTTCTCAGTTTATGTTATACATTGACACATATATCTGAAAACAACAATGACAATGCCTTTATTCAATAAAATTGGAAAATAAAAGTATCCTTACAACCATCATATGATTGGTATTTGAGCATAATCTAACAATCTCCCACTAGCACTAAGACCAATCACTCATATCTAATACCGAGTGACTCAATGTAACGATCATGCTTCTGTTGCATTAGAGGCTTCATCAAGGGATCAACAATGTTATCATCTGTGTGTACTCTGTATCTTTCCATATCTCCTCGATCTATGATCTCTCGAATGAGATGGAAGTGTCTAAGAATATGTTTGGATCGTTGATGAGATCTAGGTTCTTTTGCTTGTGTAATGGCTCCATTGTTGTCACAACGGAGTTCTATAGCACTGATATGCTTGGAACAACCCCTAGTTCAGATAAGAACTTTTTGATCCAAATAGCTTCTTTTGCTGCTTCACTGGCTACAATATACTTAGCCTCTATTGTAGAATCAACTACTGTATCTTGCTTAGAACTTTTCTAGCTTACAACACTTCCGTTAAGGCAAAACACAAATCCAGATTGCGATCTTGAGTTATCCTTACCTGTTTGGAAACTAGCATCAGTATAACCTTTTTACTATGCTCTTCTTTGCCTCCACAGACAAGAAATGTATCCTTAGTTCTTTTCAAGTACTTAAGGATATTTTTGACTGTTACCCAGTGACTTTCACTAGGTTTTACCTGATATCGACTTGTCTTGCTTAAGGTATACGATACATATGGTCGAGTAATATCATGGCATACATGATAGAACCAATAGCCGAAGCATATGTGACCTTACTCATTCATTCTCTTTCTTGTAGAATTGAAGGACACATTTCCTTTGAAAGAGATATACCATGTCTCATAGGTAAGTATCCTTTCTTGGATTATTCCATATTGAATCTTTTTAGAAATTTATCTATATATGTACTTTGACTCAGACCTAGAAATCGTCTAGATCTATCTCTATAGATCTTAACCCCTAAGATATATGTTGCCTCACCCAAATCTTTCATAGAGAAATAAATACTTAACCAAGTCTTAACTGACTGTAAGGTAGGTATGTCATTTCCTATAATAAGTATGTCATCTACATACAAGATTAGGAAAGAAACAATGCTCTCACTTATCTTCTTGTAAACACAAGGCTCATATTTGTTCTTGATAAAAACAAACTCTTTGATCGCATCATTGAAACGAAGATTCCAGCTTCGAGAAGCTTGCATTAGTCCATAAATGGACCTTTGTCGCTTACAAACCTTTCCAGCATTTCCTGAAGCGACAAAACCTTCTGGTTGTGTCATATACACATCTTCTTCAAGTTTTCTATTAAGGAAAGCGATTTTAACGTCCATTTGCCAGATTTCATAATCTTGGAATGCAACTATAGCAAGCAAAATCTGGATGGATTTAAACATAGCTACAGGGGAGAAAGTTTCGTCATAGTCAATACCATGAACTTGTCGAAAACCTTTAGTGACTAGTTGCCCCTTGTATGTTTGTACGTTTCCATCCATGTCGGTTTTCTTCTTGAAAACCCATTTACACCCTATAGGTTTTACCTTTCATGTGATTCAACCAAAGTCTATACTTGGTTTACTGACATAGATTCCATCTCAGATTTCATGGCCTCAAGCCATTTCTCAGAGTCTGGGTTTGATACTGCCTCTTGATAAGTTCTTGGCTCATCTTGATCCATAGTAAGAACATCTCCATGTGTGGTTATGAGAAATCCATATCTCTCAGGTGCATGGCATTCTCTTGTAGACCTACGTAGTGATTGTGTTTCTAAATCTGTTTACTGTTCTTCTTCAATAATTTATGGAACATGTTCATTCTCAGGCTTAGTGAATTGTTGTTCTTGAACTTCTTCAAGTTCAATGTCTCTATCCTTTCCTTTCTTATTGAGAAATTCTCTTTCGAGAAAAACTCTTGTTCGAGCAACAAACACTTTGTTCTCTTTAGGATTAAAGAAATAATATCCCTTAGTTTCTTTGGGATATCTAACAAAATTACACTTATGAGATTTAGAGGTCTCATACCTCTCTAGACGTGCTTGCTCCTCATATATTTCTTTGAAGTTTTGAATCATATCATATGCAACCATGTCCTCATATTGCTTTTGAAGATCAGGAGTCATGGTAGCAAGCATAAGATATCCGACATCTAACATGTCATCCATATGTTTCCTAAACTTGTCTTTGTCATCTCTAGAAGCATTAGTTGCCAGTTCATCTGGAACATGTTCTTCAATGACATATTCCTTTTGATGCATGCTATAAATGCGAAATTATAGTGCAAGTGTACACGTTATCAAGTAATAAAGTGATAAGTATCGAGTATCATCTCCTTAGGAATTGGTATACTTAATATGCAACATTTTCTCTTCTCGCTCTATAATAAAATAAAAGACAGATTATTGGGTTGAATTATAACTAAGAAAACTAATTAAAATAATAAAGATAAACAATCAAGAAATCAAGGATGGAAAAGTAGGGTAGGATTCAGTTGTGTTGTATCGTGGATTTAATTGATTTGTTTCTAGCCAATGCAATCGCACATCACTGCCTCGACAACGATAGTGTGTTCTGCCGCTTCAATCCCCTACTCTTGGGTAGATTTACCAAAGTTCGGTAAAGTATCCTTAAATGGCTCCGCTTATCCCTAAGTTGAAACACTGTTGATGGTCAATCCTCGATGATACCTCCCGGCATTAATCAATTATAACCAACAACCAATACCACACTTCTTTTAGTCGCTGAAACTCTAACCTATTCCTAGGCGAGTTAGTATCCTCCAACCAAGTCGAATACCGCACTTACTCCTTTCATGAGTCTAACTCTCCCGAGTCTAGACAAATAGATTACTCACAAACTTCCCTCTCGGGCTTGGATGCAAGAATAAAGAATGGCAAAGAGTAAGCAAACTTTAATATTTTATTGCAATGAAACAAGAAACAAAGTACAATCTTCTCTCACAAATACTCGACAACCTTCACCTAAACCTTAGGGATGATGGAGGAGTTTAAGGTTTTCTATGAACACTTGATTTCAAGATATCCTCCTCTCTACATAGGCTATGGTTTATATAGGCTTGGCCTAGGGAAAACCTTTCCTAGGTAGGAATACTACTTGGAGTAGGATTATAATAATTTCCATAAATAAAATATTTTCAAGCTTATTCCTATAAGGATTCTTTTCCCACATGGCCTTTGACATTGTTTTTTCGTGTGTTTCTCAGCTCTGATTTTTATATCGCTTGTCTTAAAATATTCACCTTATTTTTCTCTTCAAATCGGCTATCATATTGATATTTGTCTTTTCGAGTACTACCGCGGCCTCAGGTGTTGTCGCAACGTCAATGTGCTGCCGAGGCATCAATGTGATGTCGAGGCAAATACTTATCTGCATTTCAGCTTCAATTTCCAGTATCCATCTTCTTTGCTTGGCAATTCCTATGATGCAGTTTCTTGTCTTAAGAAAGAAAATCATCAAATGCATCTGTTTTATGCTAAATAATAGATAAATTCATGTATTGAGTGTTCGGATGCTGAAGTATGAAAAATGACCAGAAATATCTGTTATTGTCATTAAATCTATTCTTTACTAGCAACAATCGAGTGGGAGAATGGTATGAAAAATAGGATTTTTGAGTACTTATCACCTTTCTTTCCTGTTTGAGAATAATTCTCAAATTGCGGAACCAATCAAGGAAGTTTATGCCATTGAGTGTCTCCTTCTCAAAGAGTGATTACAGTGATATAGTGTTGTTTTCCATTTAGATTTACAACAATAGAAATATATAAAGTAAATTTACCAATTTGAAATATTATAAATAGGTCTTTGTTTATAAAATACTCCCACTATTTTGTTCAAAATTAAAAATTCCTTTCATTTTTAATTTCGTAAAAATTCGACGAAAATTTTTCTATTGAACGAGGATCCATAATTCACCAATTTTCCAAATCAGCTTTGGCTTTTCTTTTAGGATAGAAGTTATTTAGGTAAGTAACCCTTTACTAATTACATCTTATGTAATTCCTCCATTTGGTGAACAACTCTTGTTCAATCATCTCATGACTTAACCAAATACTTAGGCTTTAGGTTTCTAATCCTATTAGAACAACCTAGCTAAGTTATTACCAATATTTCGATCGACGAATATCACTTGCTTATTCTTCACGTTTAACCAAGATGGACTTATGTGTCAATGCTTTGGAAAAAACCACATAAGATCGACCAAGGCCTTAACGAGAGCAAATATTGGACGACTAATTTTAACTTAGATTAATTTGAGGGAAAACATTAAATATCTCATCGTTATTTCTTTTAATTTAGCCCTTATTGATCTCATCAATATCTACGAGTAGAAGATACATATCATACATTGCATCACATACATGATAGATATAAAAGAAAAAAATTGCAATGGTTATAGACCAAAATAAAGAACTAAGGTGACCCATCCCAAGCCAATGAGAGAACCTTAAAACCCTAATTCTTTATTAAAACTGCTTCTCAAGCATCTTCTCGCCTTTGCTCCAAACGTCTTGATTGCTTCTTGGAATAATATTAAAATTATAAAAACTCGTTTCACATATGAGGGAGTTAGATGAGAAGAGAAGAACAATAGAGATAGAGAAAGGCACGACACGTAGGCCGTATTTTAAAACTTACAACTATTGTAAAAATAAGGGCTATAACCATGCATGTCAAACACCATGTAAAGCAAACATATCATATATATGCTATCACGAAACCGTTTATATTACCAATACCGACACGGCTGACAGGAAATTTTGAAAAATAATGACTATTTTTCTATGAAAAATTTTATGATTTAATAAGATTTATCAACAAAATCGTATTTTCAGGATTTTTAAAATCTCTTAGATTTTTCTGTATTGGAATAATAATTATTTCTTTTTTCTTGATGCGATCTGCTATCGTACTTTCGCCGGTCACTATATCAACGATTGACATATGATTATCGTAAAACCTTTATAGCAACATGGCGACTATAATTAACAGATTAACATATTAATCGTATCCTTAATCGACTAGCAATATCAATATATATCATCGACACAGTAAAATAAAGCATGTATCTCATACATATCGCATCACCCAAGTATTTAACTCGATTACGGATCGTACAAGTGACTCTGATACCACTTTGGGACCGTCGACACACCCCATGGTGCAACAGAACAAAATTACGACTGTCTTTCTAGTGATCCATGTACGTTTAATCTGAAATTGGGAGGAAAAGATGCGATGACTTACATTGAGTTCCTTGCTAAACAACAAAAACAACAATTGGACTTGCGATAATTACGATCGTTCGACAATTCGAATCTTTAGCCTCCACGAATATCGTCTCGGACTCTACTCAGTTCACCCGGTTGATAGAGCAAAATCTTGAAAAACTATTTTCGTAATTCTAGGGTTTGGGAATTCGGAATCATCTATTGACTGCTAGACCAAAGATCCTTTATATAGGTGTAACCCTAGGTATAAGAGTTCGATTCCTAATTTGTTTATAGGAAATAATTACTTTAATTATTTCCTTAAATTTTGGAATCTATATTTAATTCGAATTTAAAAGGGATATAATTACTTTAATTATATCCTTTATTTAAAATCTAGGATTAAATATAATCTACTTATACTTATATATATTTTTGTTCCTTTTTAACCATTGGGTGTGAACCTGTAGGCTCATTGTAACATTAGTAATAATATTAGAACAATTCTAATATTACAAACAATGAGTGACATCTAGCAGTATATCATTGTCATCTAAGTTACAAGAGATCATGATTCGATGTATCATGTCTGTGACCAACTATCTTAATGTATTATATCATTTTGTCCTTTTTTATCTTTAATAGGCACAAGTCTTGGAATAGTCACACTTGTATAGCCTATTTTAATGTTTCTTGATATCTAGAGTGGACTACTTTTGATGAATAATTTGTGATATCTCATATCAACATATTCAAGCATGGCCATGCATTTCTAGTCTCAATCAATCAAGTGGCCTTTGATGTATTTTCCTATTATGTAGGAAGGAAAAATCCTATCTTGATCATTCACATCTCACCATATACATTGTAATATGTTCAATGTCAATTTTTATAGTGTAACTAATTACGAGACACGTTTAACTGCATGAAAACATAAAAAAAACATATGTTGAGATAGTAATAATCTCAAGTCTAAGGATAATAAATATAGTTGTCACTATGAGCAATATCGTGACCGTCACATAATAATCCAAGATATATGCTCATAGTGGGTCAATCCAATATATTATTCTCTACTAATATATTCATGTATTAATTCTGACATCTCTATGTCAATGACAACTCATTGTAATCAATTAATCACATGTTAGTCTTAAGCGTATTATTATTGTCTATACCCATAATAATATACTTGACTAAGAATCTTTTAATAATAATACATATATTATTATATGTACCTTATTGTTATACATTGACACATATATCTGAAAACAACAATGGCAATGCCTTTATTCAATAAAATTGGTAAATGAAAGTATCCTATCATCATATGAATGGTATTTGGACATACTCTAACATTATAGAGCTCCCAAACTCGAACAATAATTTTTTGACAGATTACCCAGCGGGTACCGATACAACTATATGGGGTATCAATACCTTGGCCAATATCGATAGCCCATAAGGTGTACCGGTATGTTGTTGCCTTCGAATGACCCTAATGCCTACTCGTTGTCATATGGTTAAACCTTATATCGGTACTGATTCATACCCGTATCGATAAGCCTATATGGCATACCGATACGCCTACCTATTGTAAACCAATACAATAGTGATATCGATACGCCCTTGCATACCGATACCAAAAAATGTATCTGAAATTTGAAATATGCAAGAGGTATTGGTACATAAGCTTTTGTACAGATACACCTGCTATAAACGTATTTAATTTCTACTTTATTGTATCGATACGCTCCCAACCTATATCAGTATGCTTGTATGAATTTATAGGTCTAGATATGAAATTCACCAAGAACATTAGCCTAAACCATATGTTTTATTTCCAAATCGTTCTTACACATTATTGGAGAAGTTTAGAGTATGTCGCTACCAATTTTATGCCATAAATCGTCTCAACCCATAATTACCATTAAATGCTTCTTAAGCTACCAAGCATACCAAACATGAATCAAACATGCAATGCAACCTATTTTCATGAGATATATGATGAATTGAGAGTTAGTGGGATACTAACCTTAAGCTGCAATAGACAAAAACTTCCTCCTAAGCCCAGCTTACACATTCTCCTTCTCAAGAGCCTTTGAAGGTTCTCCCACTTATTTCTCTACAAAGAAGAGATAACTCAACCATTAGACATTGACATTGATGTTCTTAGAAGCTAAAAATATCTTCAAAATTGTTGAGAAAACCCAACAACAACCCTTCTCGTTCTTGGTTCTTCAAGCTCACCAAAACTTTCCTCCATCAAACCTCAACATATTTACCTTATTTTATAGATCACATACATCTCTACAACTTTCTCTTCAGACTCAAAACGTGATTTGCCACAAATTTCCAAAGATTTAACCTTTATCTATGATTTTCCCCTAAGTAAAAGAGAGAAGGAAGAGAAGAAAAAGATGCAACCCAATGACCTCACCTCTCTTAATTTCTATAGAAACTAAAACCCTTTTTTCCTCTTTGTCCTTAACACCCTAATTTACCAAAAAGCTCTATCATAAATCATTTTGGGCCAAAGAAAACCCTAAAAATCCCAAGCCCAAAGCCCCTAAATCAACTTAACACTTAGTTTGAAACCCAAATGTCGAATTACAATGCTTTGGGTTAACTCGACATTCGGATCCGAAATCTGGATCGTTACAGTTTTTCAATATATTAAGTTGGTCTAATTTAAGGTTTAGAGTTTTTTTAGATTTTAAGAATTTAAGTTACATGGTCCAAAATTTATTGTTTATAATTATAATTTAAGTTTGTAGATTAAAAATTAAGGTTTATAATTTATAATTTAAGAAGTTAATTTTTAAAATTAATTTAGTCATGTTTGTGAAAAAATCACGTACATTAAATAATTACTCCCTCTGTCCCATAAATATTGTCTCTTATTGACTTTTTTTGGGTCAAACTTTTTCAACTTTGACTCTTAATTATTTAAAATTTATTATTAATAAAAATATGAAAAAATATATTTTAAAAACTTCTAATCGAGTAAATTTTAGATATATAATTTATAAAATTTAATTATTTAAAATATTTAATATAATTATAATCAAATTTTAAAAAAATTGACTTTTAAAAAGTCAATAAGGGACATTATTTTTGGAACGGAGAGAGTAATTTTTTAAATTTATTTCTTTGTTTTCAATAATTCGGAGAAAATTTTAATGTGAAATTTGAAAAATCTAATTCACACTAGGAATAAAATATTTAATTATAAAAAATAAAATCCCAATGAAAACAAAGAATGATTGGTTCTATTTTTAAATTTTTAATATGTTTGATAAACTTGAAATTACGTATTAATATGTCAATGTATTGTTTGCTTGCAAATGACTATTCCTTTAGGGATCATTTTTTAAAAAAAGAAAAGTAACCACTCTCCTTTTGACTTTAATCCAATGCTAAAATTCTACAGGCTGAATATTTTTTTAATATATAATGACAAATGTTATTTTTATAAATTTAATATTTATTTGTAGACTTTAATTAAATTTGACAAAGAATTTTTAAAAAAAAATTGAATCATAATTATTTTACAGAATATTGTTTAAAATGTTAATTTATTAAAGACCCTAACATCACAATTTGTATGATGGTTCAATTTTATGATTCTTTTAGAATAAATTCATTTTTTATGTTTTATAATTTTAAATCATTTATTAACATAAAATATAATACCATGTCAACGTAAAATACACATAAATTATTAAACATATTAGCACATCAACTAAAATTTAATATTTTAATTAAATTAATATTCAAAGAATATATTGACTCTTGTGAAAAGTCAAACGATCAAACTTAACTAAAATAACAAAAAATTAAGTTTTATATAATTAAAATCTTCAAATTCCAAAAAAAAAAATCAATAGATTCCATGAAAAAAGTCTATTAATTCAATGATAGAAATAAAGGGAAATTATCATTATATACAAATATATTTTTTATTCTAATAACTATAAAATTATAAAATAACAAGTTTTTACGTAAAATAATTTAATTCTTCCTCGATAATGTATATATTTAGGTTTAGGTCACTTTAGGAAAATGTAGATCTCATGGAATTTAGAGGTGAAAAACTACATTAACCTCTAGAATCTCCAGCAGCTGAAAGTGACTTTGGCATTCTTCGGTTTTTGTTTTGTGATTGCAGGGACCAAAATGTAAGGAAAATAAAGTTAATGTGACCATATTGAGAAAATGAGAGAAGTTATGTACAGCACGCGCGTTGCATTATTTGGGGATGGAAAAGTTGGGAGGAATTAAATAAATATTGTTTTTGGAAATTTTTATTCTAATAATACGGTGGACACAATATTATTTCCAACAGTATTGCAAAATATTGTAGCATTCAGAACACTGTGGTTTTTCAACCCGTCTTTAAACAGTAATCTTAATAAAAAAATATATTCGATGAAGGTTGCACTCTTGTAACCCGGCTTTGAACAGTGGCGTGAAGAAAAAAATTGTCAAAAACCTTAATCATGCATGCCATTTTTGAATAGTGATCTAGAAAATAAATTATTAAAACAACCCATCTTTGAGACTATTCAAAGACAATGGGTTTACAACCCACCTTTGACTTCTCGTGATATGGCAGGGTACAGAGGCAGGGTGCAGTGGGTGCAGTGCAGCGTTTTTTGTGGAGAAGTCAGTCTTCTCGTGAAGGGTTAAGGGGGAATGGTTGATTGGAAGGTGTGGCAGGGGTGAATAAGGGTGTCAGGGGTAGTAAAAATTTGATTGGATGAATTATAGGTGAAATGAGTGATAGATATTGGATGAAGATTAGATTAAATAGAGGTGTTGAATGGTTGAAAGTTGGCTGAAAATTGAAACGAGAAAGAAGAAGGAGAAAAAAAAAGAGAAGTGTAGTAGAAGAAGAAAATTAGAGATAAAATTGTAAGTAAAATATTTTTTATTTAAAAAAAACTATTTTAAGTATATTTTGGTATTTATAATATTTTATTTTAACCTTGTTAATTTTATTTTATATATTTTTAGAGATCTAATTTAAATTATTAGAACTAAACTTTTAGATTATATTAGTTAATTAGTGATTTAGTTGATTTAGTAATTGATTTTAATCTTGTTTTTAAATTTTAGCAAAAATATTAATTTATGGAAGACTTAACTTAGTAACTAGTTATGTTAATAGTTTATAAGAATTATTTTGAACTAATATGATTTGGTTTAGAAAAATAATTAAAAAATTAGTTTAGAAAAGAAGTTATTACTATTTTTATTTTTATAAATTAATTTAGCAAAATAATTACAATATTAGCTTAGCAAATAAGTTAGTATTATTTTTATAAATTATTTTGTATTTTAACAAAATAATTAGAAAATTAGTTTAGCAAAATAGTTAGTACTATTTTTTATAAATTAGTTTCTAGTTTAGCAAAATAATTAGAAAAATAGTTTAGCAAAATAGTTAGTACTACTTTTATAAATTAGTTTCTAGTTTAACAAATTAATTAGAAAATTAGTTTAGCAAATAAATTAGTACTATTTTTATAAATTACTTTCTAGTTTAGCAAAATAATTAGAATATTAGTTTAGCTAATAAGTTAGTATTATTTTTATAAATTATTTTGTATTTTAACAAAATAATTAGAAAATTAGTTTAGCAAGTTAGTACTATTTTTATAAATTACTTTTTAGTTTAGCAAACTAATTAGGAAATTAGTTTTGCAAATAAGTTAGTACTATTTTTATAAATTACTTTCTAGTTTAGCAAAATAATTAAAAAATAGTTTTGCAAATAAGTTAGTACTTTTTTTCAAAAAAATTTAACAAAAAGAGTATATTTTTATAAATTAATTTTTAATTTAGGAAAATAATTAATTTTGTAAATATATATGAAATATTTGTATAAATTTTGTTAATGAGTATTTTTTATCTTGTAAGATGGATTTGCAAGTTCCTCTTTTGTGGTTACATGATCAATATATTAGTAGTTTACTAATTTTTGAGATGGTATGAATTTTTTTGAATTTTATTTAATAAAAAATAATTATGTTAAAAATAATATTTGTTATATATTTTAACGTATTATAGGATTATGAAGATAAATTTAGGCATCATTTGACCTTGACGCATAACCATCCAAACGATCGGATCATTGATTGGTTAAAAGGTTCTGGATTTTATCATGCGATATTCATTCGGGGGTATAAGTTGGTACCCGGATTGATAACCGCTTTGATTGAGCGTTGGAGGCCTAAAACCCATACGTTCCATATGCCGTGGGGGGAATGTACGATCAAACTTGAAGATGTGGTCATGTTGATGGGCTCCCAGTAAATGGAGCACCATTGATCGGTAGTCCATTGACTGGTAACCTAGAAATCGATAATGTGAAAGCTACACCTGAAACCATCTGTGAATTTTGCCTTGGACAAGTTCCTAATAAATCTAATTTAAAAGGAGGTCGGATAAAATTGAGTTGGCTGTAAAATAATTTCCTACTTGGTGAATATAGCTCTGTTGGTGCAATTTATAATGCCGGTCGAGCTTATATTCTTTAATTGATTGGGTCATGTTAATGTCAGATAAATCTGGCAATGTTGTTCATACAAGATATCTACGTTTTAAGGTATTCGTTAGAAGATGCCACCTATAGTTGGGGTTCTGATGTATTAGCGTTCTTGTATCGTGAGTTGTGCAAGGGTGCTACTATTGTAGATGGTTATAAGGTTCGTGATATCGACGGGTGTTTGTTGTTGTTGCAAGCATGGGCTTGACAACGATTACCTTTTTGGACACCAGTTACACGGACATCGCTTCAGTTCCCTCTTGTGTCTCGGTAATTTTATTATTATTATTCTTTTAATTTTAAGTTTTCATTTTAATTTAATTATTTAAGAGAATTTTTATTTTGTTCAGATGGTGTGGGAAAAAAGCTTACACTGGTTTGGTGTATAACAATGTAAAAGTTTTTCGAGCTCAAATCGATATGTATGCTCAAGAGCAGGTATTATTTATATTAAATTTAAATTTTAAAATAAATAATTATTTATATTCTATGTCTGACCGAAATAATTTTTTGTAGTTTATTTGGATGTCGTACAGTACCGATGATCTGGATTTGGTACCTGAAGAATTGTTGACGGAGTCTATATTGTGGTGTTATGTTACACCATTAATACACTTCACCCTTATTGAGTTTGCTTTCGTCGATAGGGTGCTAAGGCAGTTTGGCTTCCACCAACCAATTCCGAATAGTTCATTTAAATATGACTTTCTGTATGAGTTGGATGGACGCGGTAGAGCTGACGTGCAATGGGAAATTGTTCATGCAGACTACATATATATGTGGAATAACAAAGCTCAGAATTTATCGTTACAAGCTGCACTCTAGGAGGATGATTTTGATTTTCAGAGGTTTGAATATCTGATCTACTTTCTTAATAATGGAAATTCTTACTTAACTTCTGTCAATAAGCGAAACCAATGTATAACATATAAGAAGAAATATAGTTGTAAGGGTGTGGTGCGTGCAATAAAAGCGTAATTGAGTGCAAGTGTATACGTCGTCAAGTAATAAAGTGATAAGTATATCGTGTATCGTCTCCACAGGGATTGGTATACTTAATATGTCTTTCCTTGTTCCCTTGCTCCTGAAAGATAAAGTAAAAACATAGATAAGTGGATTTGTTTAAATAACTAAATAATTAAATAACAAAACATAAAATAAAAGATTGAGAACGATGTAGAGAAAGTGGGTAGGATCCAGCTGTGTCAATTAGTGGATTCAGTTGATCTTATTCTTGTCCAATGAAATTACACAATACTGCTTCGACAGTACTGCAGATACAACCTTGGCAACATTAGTGTTCTCTGCCGCGGCAATTTCTTGCTCTCGGGCAGATGCATCAAAGTTCAACAAAGTGTCCGTAGTTGACTCTGCTTATCTCTAAGTCAGAGTACTATTAATAACTGGTCCTTGACGATACCTCTCGGCATAAATCAACGATAATCACCAACCAATCCAATACTTCTTTTAGCTGCTGAAACTCTTAACCTATCTCTAGGCCGAGTTAGTGTCTACAACACCGTACTTATCCCTTTCGTGAATCTACGCCTCTCGATGCTAGATAAATATATTACTTATAAACTTCTCTCTCGAGCTTGAATGCAAGAACAAGGAATGACAATAGGATAAGCAAACTTTGATATTATTATTGCATTAGAACAAGAGACAAGAAACAATCTCCTCTCACTAATATCTACAACCTTCACCTATCCCTAAGAAATTTAGAACATAATATCGTTAGGTACAATTCTTAGGGAGAAGGGTTTCTCTAAAAATTGGCTCTATAAACAATGTGTCCGGTTAGGCTATATATAGTCTTAACCTAGGGCAAACCTTCACTAAACAGACTCTAGCTTGGAGTAAGGAACAAGTCTTCTTTATGAGATCTGATATTTTCAAGTTTGCCGCCTTCTAGAAGGATTTTCCCGTTTGGTCTTTGACTTGGGCTTTTCGTGCGCTAGCCTGGTCCAATTGATGCGCTGCATCTTCCAGAATATTCTCTATATCTTTATCTTTCATTGCGCCTCCAATGTTGGTGCTGCCACTCTAGATGTTGTCGCGGCTTTGTCCCTTGCCTCCGCCTCAACACTGCTTCACTGTTGCTTCAGCCCTGGATATTCCTGCATGTATAGACTTTGTAATAATATCTGCATTCTCTGTAAATATTAACTTTGTAAGTAGTGATAATGGGATATCCAATATTGTGCAAAGAGTTCATATTTTAGTTCAAGTTGGTGTATAATAGATGCATAAAGTACCATGAGAAGGGTGGTAAATAATTGCCTTTTAGGCACTCATCAAATACCCCCAAAATCGAACTATTTCTTGTCCTCAAGCAATGCAAGACATCAAATTGCCGAATCTTACTCCCCTTTGGTCTTATTTTTCCATCTCTTTTCCCCACTATGGTCATGTTTATCTCTCTGTTTTAGCCACTAGTTTACCCAAGGACTTTTACCAAGAAACAAGCTATAAGGCTAGGTGAGTGTGTGCGTTTGATGGACAAGTATAATTCAAGGCTTTCTTAGATAAACTCTAAGTTAAAGACAAATACAATTTGGACTAAAGCTGTCTCCTTAAAACAACAAGTCTTGAGCCAATTTCGGGCACCTCAAGAAATGTGTTTTCTATTTTCTTCTTTTTCTTTTTTTTAACCACCTATTTAGCATACTAGAGCCAGTTTTGGGCACCTCTAGCATGAAGGAGAGTAAAACTAGAGCAGTGATAGGCACCTCTAGTTATTTTTCCAAAAGGTTCTAAGTCTTTATCACCTAAGTTTATTGAAAGAACTCCTAAATCAAACAAGTCCAAAGAGTGTTTATTTTCTTTCTAACCCTAAAGCAAGCTTCTAAGTGTTATTCCATGAGTATCCTATGGTTATCCCTTTAAAACAGAACTTGTCCATGGTAAGAAGAAAGATTTCTATAGCCTTAAAGGAGTAAAATAAAGCAAAGCTGATGTAGAGCAGTGCAAGATTACAAACAGTAATTCAAGAAAAGAGAATATTGCAAAAATTTCAAAAAAAATTTACTCCCTTTCTGGTAATGCCGCGGTAGTGGGTAGCCTCGACAGTGCTTCTGCACCTACAATACCCTCAAACTCAAACTGAGCATTGTCCTTAATGCTTAAAATATAAGGCAAACAACAAGTAAATGAGAGATGCAGTGTCGATTCAGTCTTCACAGATCTACTCGGAGATGTCTTCTATGTTTCCCGATTTTATCTAACACACAAAAAAAATAAAAACAAAAATAAAACTACAACTAATAATTAAATGTTCAAAATTAAACCAGAGGAGGACGTCATGTAGATGCATCGCCTAAACTGATGATTTCCATCGTTTTCGTCTCTTGATGTTCAGAGTAATGCTTCAACCGTTGACCATTCACTTTGAATTCAACACCTTCTTTTTGTGACTTAATTATGACTACTCCATGAGTATAAACCTTAACAACTTTGAAAGGACCTGACCATCTGGATTTGAGTTTCCCAGGGAATAACTTAAGTCTAGAGTTAAAGAGGAGGACTTGCTGCCTCGATAGGAACTATCTCGGCAGCAATTTGCTGTCATGCCAGCGTTTCGTCTTCTCCTTATAGATCTTGGCGTTATCATAAGCTTCCGTCCTAAATTCATCTAATTCATTAAGTTCCAGTAGTCGTTTTTGTCCAGCTTTTTCCCATTCCATATTCAGATTCTTTACTGCCCAGTAAGCTTTGTGCTCAATTTCCACGGGTAAATGACAAGCTTTTCCAAATACTAATCTATAGGGCGATGTCCCCAAGGGCATTTTGTAAGCTGTTCTATACCCACAAAGCATCATCAAGCCGATGAGACCAATCCTTTCTAGAAGTGTGTACTACCTTTTCGAGGATTTGTTTCAATTCCCTATTTGCAAGTTCAGCTTGGCCATTCTTTTATGGATGATATGTCGTAGACATTTTATGAGTAACACCTACTTTCTTTAGTGCCGCGACAATGAGTCTATTGTCAAAGTGCTTACCTTCATCGCTAATGATGGCTCTTGGCACTCCAAATCTTGTGAATATATTCTTCTTGAGAAATTTGTACTGTCTTGGCGTCATTGTGGGGTGTGGCGATTGCTTCAACCCATTTAGACACATAATCTACTGCTACTAGGATGTAGAGATTTCCTTGAGATGAAGGGAATGGTCCCATAAAATCTATTCCCCATACATCGAATAATTCTACTTCCAGTATTGGCTTTTGTGGTATCTCGTTTCGTCTAGATATATTACCCGTCCTTTGGCATCGATCACAAGCATTGCAATAGAGGTGGGTATCTTTGAAGAGCGTCGGCCAATAAAATCCTGATTGAAGCACTTTTATTGTTGTTTTATTTCCGCCAAAATGTCCTCCGCATGGTAGATCGTGACATTGTTGAAGAATTGCTTATTGTTCCTCTTTTGGGACACATTGTCGTATAACCTGATCTGTACATTGTCAAAACAAGAGAGGTTCGTACCAGAAATAATGCTTGGCATTATGCTGAAACCTCTTTTTTTCATTATAGTTTAAGTTATAAGGAACTATGTCACTGACTAAAAAGTTAACAAGATCAGCGTACCAGGGAGTTGTTGTTACTGCCTGTATGTCTTCCTTGATAGATTCTGAAATATATTCAAGCAGTGTTTGGGCCTCATAATCATATACTGTTATGGATGCTGCCTCGGTAGTATCGGCATTATTTGTTGCAATATGCAATATTTGTTCATCTCGAAAAGTGTCTTGTATGTCTTCTAGTTCATTGTTACAGCCTTCATTCTCCAGTCTGGATAAATGATCAGCTACTTGATTTTCAGTATCTTTTCTATCTTTTATCTCCTCATCAAACTTTTGTAGCAGAAGAATCCATCTTATCAATCTTGGTTTGGCTTCCTTTTTGGAGAAAAGGTATTTAAGCGCCAAGTGGCCCGTATGGACAGTAACTTTAGTGTCAATGAGATAGGAACGAAACTTATCAAAGGCAAACACTACTGCTAGTAATTCTTTCTCGGTTGTAGTGTAATTTATTTGAGCATTATTGAGTGTCTTGCTAGCGTAGTAAATAACATGGAAGATATTGTTTTTCCTTTGTCCAAGTGCTGCCCCGACAGCATGATCACTTGTATCACACATTAACTCGAAGGGTAGGGACCAATTTGGTGGAACCAATATCGGTGTTGTAACTAGCTTTTCCTTTAGGGTCTCGAATGCTTCAGTACATGCATCGGTAAATTCAAATTTTCGATCCTGCTCAAGTAGGTTACAGAGAGGTTTAGAAATTGTAAAAAAGGTAGAGATAAACCTTTTATAAAAACCTGCATGACCCAAGAAACTTCAAATTCCTTTCACAAAGATGGGTGGAGGTAAATTCTTTATCACATCAACCTTGGATTTATCAACCTCAATTCCTTCTGATGATATTTTATGGCCCAGTACTATGCCCTCGTTTACCATAAAATGGCATTTATCCCAGTTGAGAACTAAATTGGTTTCCTCACATATTTGTAGTATTTTCTCCAAATTGCCGAGGCAGTGAGCAAAGTTGTCCCCAAAGACTGAAAAATCATCCATGAATACTTCCATGAAATCTTCGATCATATCTGATAAAATTGCCATCATGCATCTCTGGAAGGTAGCCGGGGCATTGCAAAGGCTGAACGACATTCTTCTAAAAGCATATATTCCATACGGGCAGGTGAACATGTTTTTTGCCTGGTCTTCTGGAGCAATAACAATTTGGTTATATCCTGAATAACCATCAAGGAAACAATAATAGGATTTACCAGTCAGTCTGTCAAGCATCTCATCAATAAAGGGTAGAGGAAAATGGTCTTTCTTTGTTGCTTTGTTCAACTTTCGGTAGTCCATACAAACTCTCCACTCTGTCACAGTTCTTGTTGGGATTAACTCATTGTTCTCATTGGTTATGACAGTCATGCCACCTTTTTTGGGCACACATTGTATTGGGCTTTCCCATTCACTATCAGAGATAGGATAGATGATTCCAGCATCAAGCCACTTGATTATTTCCTTACGAACTACCTCTTTCATGGCATGGTTAAGTCTCCTTTGGGCCTCCACAGTGGGTTTTTGACCATCATCTAATATGATCTTATGCATACCAACGATTGGGCTTATTCCCTTTATGTCATCAATTGTCCACCCTAGTGTTGTCTTATGTTGCCGCAGCACTTCTATTAAGCTCTGCTCTTGTTTCAGCTGCAGTATAGAAGAAATTATTACGGGCATTGTGTGGTTGGGTCCCAAATAAACATACTTCAAATTGGTAGGCAAGGGTTTTAATTTAGTGCTTACTGGCTCTGCACTGGTGGGTACATTATCCTTTCTTTGATAATTCAAAGGTGCAATATACTTACCTGGAAATTGGGTTGTCTAATTTGTTTCCTCAATTTCTTGTTCCTCGAGACTCTCAATTTCGTGTATGTTGTTCAGAGCATGGGTATAGCAATCATCCTCCGATCTACCGAGGCAGTAATGCATAGAATTACTGATGACTCTGCCGGAACAGTTATTTTCCAGACATGGTTGTAACAAGTCTTCGTCTAAGGTCTCTGATATTTGGTATTCTTATGGATTGTCATGATATTTAAGCATATGAAAAACATTGAACTTGACTTGCTGATTATTTATTCTCATAGTCAATTCTCCATTTTCTACATCTATTAGAGTGCGGCCAATAGCAAGGAAAGGTCGATCCAATATGATCGGTGTATTGTTGTCGGCCTCACAATCAAGGACGAGAAAGTCGATAGAAAATATAAACTTGTCGACCTTAACCAGAATATCCTCAATTTTGCCTTCGGGGTGCACATAAGACCGGTCTACAAGTTGGAGCAGTACTGTTATTGGTTTTTCCCGCCCTATTCCAAGTTTTTGAAAAACTGATTTGGGCATTAGATTGATGTTTGCTCCTAAGTGGCATAGGGACTTTCCTTTGTAACCATCCCCGATCGCACAGGGGATTATAAAGAATCCAGGATCCTTTAGCTTAGACGGCATGCGATTATGCAGCATGGCCATGAAACCTTCAGTGACTGCCATCGTTTCAAATTCCGCAAGCCTTCATCATTTGGATACTATATCCTTTAAGAACTTGGAATAATTGGGTATTTGTTCAATAGCCTCAACTAGTGGCAAGTTGATATGGACTTGCTTTAAGATGTCTAGGAATTTCTGAAATTGGTAGTCCTATTTGTGCTTTTTTAACCTCTGCAAGAAAGGAGGTGGTGGTCTGATGTCCTCCAGGTTTCCTTGGATATTGAGTTTAATACCTGGGTGAACTTATCTGCAGCTGCCTCGGCAGGTTGTTCGGGTACTAGTGGTTCTGATGCCGTGGCAGTGCTATCGGCAGGGGCCTGCTCAGCTTCTGAGTCCTTATGATGTTGCTTTTATGGTAGACTCCATCGGTTGAGGTCCCTTCTTTATCCTTTAATTGTAGGTCACTTCTTGTTGTAATTACCTTGCATTTCTTGTGGCCTAATACCTTAGCAATCTCAGTAGTGCTAGGGAAACCCCCTGATGGTCGAGTATTTTGTCGTTGGGCAAATTGACCAACTTGGGTTTCTAAAGACTTGATTACAGCCTCCTGGTTTTGCAGTCTCGTCTCAGTTCGGTTCATGAAGTCATCAGTACGCTTCATGAAGCGGCTATTCTCTATCATGTATGTATCATCCTTTGTCATGAAAGCCGTGAGAGAATCTGCCAATGCATTCAGAGACTGTTGTTGTTGTACCTGCTATTGTGGCATGGACTGCTGAGTGTGCTGCTGCGGCAAGTTCTGACTTTGGTGCTGGAATCTAGGGGCTTGATTAATTGGATTTAAGGCATTGTTGGGGTTACTCTATGAAAAGTTTAGATGCCTTTTCTAAGATGGGTTATAATTGTTGGACATCATCTGATTGTTTCTATTATAGTTTCCAACATATAGGTTGGTTTTCTCATCTTGCATGTAATCAGATGAGTTAACTGCCTTAACCTCATGCATATTTCTCTAGGCTTGCATATTCTGAACCATCTTGGTCAGAGAAGCCAATTGTGTTGCCAACGAACTGGATGTGTCTAATTCATAGGCTGTGACATGACGTCTTATTCCTCCTCGCCTTGATGTGGGAAATTGGAAGTCGTTCCTTGCGAGTTTGTTCAGAATCTCAATGACCTTTGCGAGTGCTTTATCTAAAAGTGTCTCATTTGCGGAAGCATCTAGCATCATCCTTGTGGAGGCATTGGTAGCATTATAAAACATGGAGACTTGCATCCACAAGGGAAAACCATGTAGTGGGCATTTGTTTCACAATTCTCTGTAGCGTTCCCATGCCTCATACATTGGTTCATCCTCATCCTGCCAGAATGATGTGATTTCATTATGGATATGATCATAGAGATTTGTCAGATTAAACCTCGTAATGAATTCTCGGTAGAGTTCCTCCCAAGATCCTATGGATCCTGCTGGGATGCCATTCAACCAAGTTTTTTCCATATCCCTCAGTGAATAGGGGAACAACTTTAATCGTAAAATATCTTCATGGACTCCTTGGATCTTGAAAGAATTGCATACTTCCATGAAAGATTTAAGATGTTGCCTTGCATCTTTAGTAGCAGACCCACTAAACTGTCCAATTGTGTTCAACATGTTGAACATTACCGGTTTGATCTCAAAGTGAGTTGCTTCAATTTCTAGGGTGACTACGTCAGGGTTTAGTCTGTTTAAGTCTTTAACCAAAAAGTCTCTAACAGTGGGCTGCCTTGGCAATGGTGGTTGCATTGGCTGCTGCGGCATTGCTGGTGGCAGTACATTATGGTCAACAGGTGGGATTTGTCCTCTTAGTGGGTCATCCATGGCTTGAAACAGGTTGCGCCTCAGATGGTATCTTGTACGTTCGATTTCAGGATCAAATTCGTACAATGGACTACTCGGATTTCCCCCTAGTCATATACCAAATAAATCAAAGTTAATAAAAAAATAATTAGAATTAAAGTTAGATAAAGAATGGTTAAAGAGCAAGAAAATAAAGAAAACAAAATTTAGTTGTCAATCCCCGGCAACGACGCCAAAAACTTGATTCGTGCAATAAAAGCGCAATTGAGTGCAAGTGTACACGTCATCAAGTAATAAAGTGATAAGTATATCGTATATCGTCTCTACAGGGATTTGTATAATTAATATGTCTTTCCTTGTTCCCTTGCTCCTGAAAGATAAAGTAAAAACACAGATAAGTGGATTTGTTTAATTAACTAAATAATTAAATAACAAAATATAAAATAAAAGATTGAGAACGATATAGAGAAAGTGGGTAGGATCCAGCTGTATCAATTAGTGGATTCAATTGATCTTCTTCTTGTCCAATGTAATTACACAACACTGTTTCGATAGTACTGCAGATACAACCTTGGCAACATTAGTGTTCTCTGCCGCGTCAATCTCTTGCTCTCGGGCAGATGCATCAAAGTTCAGCAAAGTGTTCGTAGTTGACTCTGCTTATCTCTAAGTCAGAGCACTGTTGATAACTGGTCCTTGACGATACCTCTCGGCGTAAATCAACGATAATCACCAACCAATCCAACACTTCTTTTAGCTGCTGAAACTCTTAACCTATCTCTAGGTCGATTTAGTGTCTACAATACCGTACTTATCTCTTTCGTGAATCTACACCTCTCGATGCTAGATAAATATATTACTTACAAATTTCTCTCTCGAGCTTGAATACAAGAATAAGGAATGACAATAGGATAAACAAACTTTGATATTAATATTGCATTAGAATAAGAAACAAGAAACAATCTCCTCTCACTAATATCTACAACCTTCACCTATCCCTAAAAAATTTAGAACATAATATCGTTATGTACAATTCTTAGGGAGAAGGGTTTCTCTAAAAATTGGCTCTATAAACAATGTGGCCGGTTAGGCTATATATAGTCTTAACCTAGGGCAAAAATTTCCTAAATAGACTCTAACTTGGAGTAAGGAACAAGTCTTCTTCATGAGATCTGATATTTCCAAGTTTGCCGCCTTCTAGAAGGATTTTCTCGTTTGGTCTTTGACTTGGGCTTTTCGTGTACTAGCCTGGTCCAATTGATACGCTGCATCTTCCAGAATGTTTTCTGTATTTTTATCTTTCATTGCGCCTCCAATGTTGGTGGTGCCACTCTAGATGCTGCCGCGGCTTTGTCCCTTACCTCGGCCTCAACATTGCTTCACTGCTGATTCGATCCTGGATATTCCTGCATGTACAGGCTTTGTAATAATATTTGCATTCTCTATAAATATTAAATTTGTAAGTAGTGATAATAGAATATCCAATATTATGCAAAGAGTCCATATTTCAGTTCAAGTTGGTGTATAATAGATGCATAAAGTACCATGAGAAAGGGTGGTAAATAACTGTCTTTTAGGCACTCATCAGGGTGAATCTTCTAAGATTACAGCAACAAGTACTTCTCAAAATACCGCATGGAGTAGTAATCTCGAAGGTTGGCCAACCACTTGGGAACATCCAGTGGTATAGCCAGTTGTATGGGAAAAAGAACCAGATCCAACCCTTGTGCAACCAGAAACGTTCCCGACCTCCTTAGATACTCATGTGTTTAACGATCCGATTTTGTACTCACCTTAGTTCATTCCTCCACCGTCACCTCGCTACTCGAGCTTCAAAGAACTTCGTTACTCGAGCTGCGAACACTCTATGCCTTTTTAGGAATTCTAAAATTTATTGAATTCACCAAAGATAGTCGATGAGCAGGACGATGATATAGACAGATTCACAACCTCGCCTCCAATGGCATCGACGATTGAGGAGGCTGAAGAATATGCTGAGGAGGATCTGGATGTCCTAGAAAGGAAACAACGTAACCGGAAGAAAAAACACACCTACTTTTCCACCATATCCACTCATTATCAGAAATTACATAAAAGAATGCAAAAAAAGAAATGATTTTTTCTGTTTTGTATTTTTTTCATTATGTATTTTGTTGTAATATATATTTATTTTATTTATGATTTTTGTTAATGATACAAATTGATTACTAATTAAAATAATACCCGTAAACATCAAACATAATCGTACATATTAAGTCAATACATATTCAGTCAAACATCAAACACCAATCATAATCGTACATACTAAGTCCTAGGAATATATCTCGGTTCATTTGGACATTTATTTCGTATGTCTCTACCCCTACAAATCGTACATCTTTTCCATTGGCCCTTCTCTTTGTGATGAAGATCCATACTGGTATAAATACGAGTCGCTTATGATCGGCCATTTGGAGTTCTCCAGAGTGTAGGGTCTGGTAACCATTTTTCTTGATCCATAATCGGCTAATATTGTGCATTTGCAATCGGTGGAAACTCAACTCTGTAAATATTGACCATCCATTGTAGATTAAAACATTGGTCTACATAGCTATACGGGTCAACCCCAACATACATACATGATGCAACTGCATGCGCACAGGGATATTGCCATGCTTGAAATTTGCCACAGTCACACCATGTACGTCTGAAACTGACTCGGGATACATTTGAGTGAGGTACTTCATTGTTACGTCTAGCAACAACAATATCGAAAGTCTGATTATTTCGATTGAATGCGTGAACGGTCAACCTCGTTGCCTCCTTAATATTATTCTGCATTTTGGTCATAATATTCGTGGCATAACGTTGCCCCCTATTTAATAAGGCCTCAATATTCTTCCCTTTAAAAGACTATACCTTAATTAAACGGTAGTACGTTGCTTTCACTAAACTTGTTACTGGCAGGTGACGTGATCCTTTAAGAACTCCGTTTATACATTCTACAAGGTTGGTTGTCATTTGCTCGTACCGTCTGCCACCTTCAGCATAAGATTGTGCCTATTTTTCTCTTTCGATATTGTTGGCCCAACTCTAAACACGCTCATCGTATTTCTTCAAATTCTCCATCTTTCGCTCAAATTCTAGTCGAACAAGTTGATACCCTAAGAAACAAATATATGTTGTTAGCGTCTGAAAAATAGTATATATATGAAATAAAAAATATTTCATGAAATATTACTTACCTATGCTTATTATCTCATTGCGAAGATATGGATTCTTAAACCTCTCAAAGTTGTTCTTACCTATATGACAAACACAGTATGTCGGGTATGCATGCGGAGGTGTCCAACAACTTCCAACTCGATTAATTGTTGCAATGATATCGGTTCCTCGATCAGATATGTTGCAGATATCATCTTGTTGGACAACATGTTCGCGTAAATTGGTCAGAAAAAATTCCAAGCTTTCCCTGACTCCCTTCTACAATTGCGAATGCAATCAGAATAACATTGCTCTCACCATCTTGCGCAACTGCAATCAACAGTATGTGAGAGTACCTCTCATACAACCACGTACCGTCGACTTGGATTATTCGTTTACAATATGGAAAACCTTCGATTCATGGCTTGAATGCCCAAAAGAGTCTATGAAAAAAATTGTTACCTTAAATCAGTTGTCCTTGTCGGTTGTATGCATCCTTCGTTTGATATCTTACAATGGTAACTAGATAAAACGAGTCATTGCTACTGATGCGTGTAATAAAAGCGCAATTAAGTGCAAGTGTACACGTCAAGTAATATAATGATAAATATCTATCGAATATCGTTCTTCACAAGGACTGGTGTACTTAATATGTCTCCTTTTGTTTCCATGCTCCTGAAGTTTAGTAAAATAAAAACATAGGTAAAAAGATTTGTTGAATAACTAAAGAATAAAAGCTTAAATAAAGGTTGAGAACGAATAGAGAGAATAGGTAGGATCCAATTGTGTCATATAGTGGATTCGATTGATATGTCCTTGTTCAATACAATGGCACAACACTATCTCAGCAGCACTACAGATACTGCCTCAGCAGTGTTAGTGTTTCCTACCGCAGCAATCTCTTACTCTTGAGAAGTTTAATCAAAGCTCGACAAAGTGTCCTTAGGTGTCCCCGCTTATCTCTAAGTCGAAGTACTGTTGATGACCAATCCTTGATGATACCTCTCAGCGTGAATCAATGATAATCAACAACCAATCCCACACTTCTTTTAGCCGCTGAAACTCTTAACCTATCTCTAGGCCGAGTTAGTGTCTACAACACCGCACTTATCCCTTTTGTGAATCTAACTCTCTCGATATTAGATAAATGAATTACTTACAAACTTCTCTCTCGAGTTTGAATGCAAGAACAAAGAATGGCAATAGGATAAACAAACTTTGATATTTTTATTGTATTAAAACAAGAAACAAAATACAATCTTCTCACACTAATATTCTACAACCTTCACCTAACCCTAAGAAAGCTTAGAACATATTGTAAAAGAACAACACAATTCTTAGGGTAAAGCTTTCTCTCTAATTCGGCTCTCCTTATACATTAGACGGCTCATGTATTTATAGTCTTGACCTAGGGTAACTTTTCCTAATTAGAATATAACTTGGAGTAGGGAACAAGTAATAAAAATATAATATTTCCAAGTTTAATTCTCTATCTAGAAGACTATTCTCGCATGGCCTTTGACTTGGTCTTTTCACGTGTTAATCTGCTCCAATCCAAACGCTTTAAGTCCAAAAATTCTCAGCTCATTTTTCTCTTTCAATCGCCCAGTATCATTATTAGAACTTCTGCTGCCGCGGCATTGCTTCTGCCTTCGATACTGTTGCTGCCTCGGTAATGGTTCTACCTTTGGCACTGCGGCTGTCTCGGTAGGTATTTCCTGCAATTACACAAAAACATACCATAAAGTCTTCTTTTTTCACAAATATCATCTTTATATGTTGTGGCAGCAAAATATCGATTATTGAACAATAAGTATATGTATCAGCTCAAATTAGTGGGTAATGAATACATACTGTTTAAGAAAAGAATAGTAAATAATAGCCTTTTTAGGCACTCATCAAATACCCCTAAACTCGAAATATTGCTTGTCCTCAAGCAATGCAAAACATCAAATTGCCGAACCTTATTCTCCCTTGGTCTTATTTTTTCATCTATTCTTCTCATCATAACTATGTCTATCTTTCAGTCCTAGCCTTTAGTTTACTCAAGGATTTCTACTCGGAAATAAACTATAAGATTACGTGAGTGGGTGAGTTTTTGTGTACAAGGTTGATTAAAGGCTTTCTTAGATAAACTCTAAGTTTAAGACAAGTAGACTTGGAATGGTTATTTCTCTTCTAAATTACATCAATCTCTTGAGCCTGTTTTGTACACTTCAAGAGTTGTGCTTCTTTTTAAGATCCATTCTATTTTTATTTCATTTCCTTAGGCATACTAGAGCCGGTTTTGGGCACCTTTAGCATAAAGAAGAGCAATTTCCTAGAGCCAGTAATTAGGCACCTCTAATCACATTTCTTAGAATCTAAGTCTTTATCACCTAAGTTTATTAAAAGAACTTCTAAATCAAACAAGTCCCCAAAAGTGTTTCTTGATTCTAACCTTATACTGAGCTTCTAAGTTCTATTCCTTAAGTATTCAAAGGTTATTTCTTCAAAACAGAACCTAGTCATGGTAAGGAAAAAGATTTCTATAGCCTTAAAAGAATAAACTAAGGCAAAGCTGATGTAAGGCAGTACAAAAGTAAAGACAATTATTTCAAGTAAAGGCAAGTATATAAAAAAATCAATTAAGGCATCAAATTACTTCATTTTCTGGTATTGCCGTGCGATAGTGGGTTGCCCTTGGCAGTGCACTCATATACCCCCAAACTCAAACTGAGCATTGTCCTCAATGCTCGATTCTCACAGGAAATAAAAGAAAATAAATAAAGAACAAGGCAGTAATTTATTCGGATTCTGAAGAGCTGCTGGAAATAGTTTCCCTTGTAGGTTTTTCTGCCGATGCTTTTATTCTAGACCCTTGTCCTGGTGAGTGCTATATTTTCACCTATTGGGGCGGCTGCACTCTTTTGGGTGTTGGCTTTAGCCTTGGGGCAGTAACTTCTTCGCCTTCTTCTTCGTCACTAATTACTTTTGTCTGTATCATGTGCGTTCCTCCTTCTACCTCGGTATATAGGACTCCTTGCTGAGCATGTGGTGAGTTATAATAGACATATTCATCAATCTCCCTAGAGAGACTATCCCTAGAGAAGTTGGCCATTGGGATGGGGCGATTTGGTGGAGAGTTATAAACAACTCTTCTTTTTTAAGTTCGTCTGTTGATGGATGATGCTGAGACAGTATCCACAGGTCTAGATGGTCCGGCAACGTGGAATTGTTGTTGTGGTCTTGCAGTGAAGAATGGTCTTGGCCCTGGGGCAGGGGTAGTTTCTGTGTATAGTGTGGCAGTGACAAATATGTTTACTGGGAATTCTGGAAACTACATTCCTTAAGTGGGGAAATTTTGTGTCATCATGTGTGCAAGAGTGTTGTTGAAATCTCTCTGGTACTCTATGTATCGTTGTTGTCGAAGGTCCATGTCTGTTATCCTTTGTAGAATCCCCTGGTATGGATCTGCTGCGGTAGGCACTTCGGCAGTGCCTGGCATTTCGGCAGTGTACTGCCCTCCGGCAGTGAAGTCAGCAGTGAACTGTTGAGGTGTTGCTTGCACTGGTTCTACTTCCGTTATCTGCATCACTCTGGGCAGAATTCTCTAGTCCATCCTTGTCGTTAATTTGTGTATTCATCCGTTTCTTCTATTGGGAAACCTGCAGCAATGCACAAGGCAGAGATTAAATAGGGGAAATATAAAGGACCTCGTTCTTTCTTACCACAGTCATAAATTTCTTAAAGAATGATCTCTCCAAAATCTATGGTTCGCTTGTTGGTGATTGATTGGATGAGCACCAATCTTCTTCTATCAATTGTACTGTTGTGAGATGTAGGCATGAGGCGTCTCTTAACAAATGTGCACCATAGCTTGGCTTCGGATTTTAGGCTGAGCCTTGTTACATAACCTCTATTGGCACTGGTTTCCCATAGAGTGTTGTCGTAACAAAGTTCGTCCTTGATTGCTTCGTAATCCTCATTAGTGGTTTCTTCATAGAATTTACCATGTTCATCGCGTATGGGAATAAGGTCGTAGTGCTAGTTGATTGTCTCGGCATTAAGGGTGACTGGCTTTCCCCGGCACTAAACAAACAGGTTGCCCTTGCTTGGCATATGTGTGTAAAATTCACGCACAATTGTTGCGTTTGCTGGGGGAGGCTATAGGCAGAAGATTTCTCAATCTTGATATTTGATTTTATTAATCAAGAATGGTTCAATACCATAATTGTGTTCATTCGAATGTTGGAATCCTTGCTCCTCCCATAACTTCCGAGCAACAAATGATCTGTTAAATCATTTAGCAACAACGACAGGATAAAAACGGTTGTATGTAGCCATGGATGATTCTTGAATATTTTGGATATTGATGAAAGATATCTTGAAAAATAATTTGAAAGATGCAAGAATGTAGGTAAGATTGCAGAGAGTATTGTGAGGAAGATTTGGCAAGATTAAAAAAGAATGCAAAGTGAATAGTTTCAACAAGGAAGTTGCTTATATAGGTCTCGACAGATATAGCAGTTTGATTTCTAGCTGTTAGGCTTTTCTACCGTTTCAAATGGTAACTGCCCGTTGGCATTTACTACCGTGGTAGAAAATTCGGCAGATAACCGTTATACTACTTCTACCCGTTGGAACTGTTGCGGCTCTAACACTGTGTACTATCGCGACAGTAAACTTCTTGCTGTGCACTGTTTCTCTGTTATTCTTACTTTATTATCCTAAGAATAAATAAATGAGATAAAAATATTTTAAAGATAATTATTGATATACTTAAATAAATAAATAAATAAAATTTTGAAATTGTTAACCTAAATTAATACTAATATAATAATACAAAGAGTAGGGAAGAAATTAAGTTACTGGGGAAGTGCATGAAAATGTATCTCCCAATTTTTCCCTCTCTTTATGGCCAAGATGATGTTTCTATGATTGTTGGTCATCCTTATCAGGTTCTTCTTTGTGAGCGGCCTCTGTTGTGGATTTAATTCTTTTTCCAAACATTCTGCCGAGCATGCTGCCAAGGCAGGATATTTTGGTGTTTGTGGCATAGATGGCCTTACACTCTTCTGGATCATCAGATTTGTTTAGATTGTAGAAGGCATTGAGTTTGACTTGTTGGTCATTGACCCTCATAGTCAACTCTCCATTTTCCACATCAATTAAGGTGCATCCAGTAGTAAGGAAAGGTATTCCTAGGATGATCGGTGCTTTTTCATCTGCTTCACAATCAAAGACAAGAAAGTCAGCTAGAAAAATAAATTTATCGACTCTTACCAATATATCATCGATTTTTCCTTCGGGGTGCACATATGATCGACCCGCAAGTTGGAGCAACATTGTTGTTGGTTTTTCCCTTCCAATGTTGAGCTTTTGGAAAATTGATTTGGGCATTAGGTTGATGCTTTCTCTAAGGTCACATAGGGCCTTTCCTTCATAGTTATTTTCAATCGTACAAGGTATGGTGAAACAGCCAGGGTCCTTCAGTTTGGGTGGCATACGATTATACAAAATTGTCATGCACCCTTCAGTTGTTGTCACTGTCTCAAACTCACCTAGCATCTTCCTTTTAGACACCATGTCCTTCAAGAATTTAGCATAGTTGGGCATCTGTTCAATTGCCTCAACAAGTGGTAAGTTGATGTGGACTTGTTTCAGAATATCGAGAAATTTCTTGAACTGATGGTTCTGTTTCTATTTTTTCAGCCTTTGTGGGAAAGGTGGTGGTGGTCTCATCTCATCCAGGGTTTCATTAGATTGGAATTTAATATCTGGGACCACTGTTTATCTTACTATCTCGGCAGGAAGTGCAAGTGCTGCCAAGCTTTCTACTGGGGCATCATCTTCGTGCTCAGTCTATTCAGCATCCAAGTCCTCCTTATCTGTATCCTCTTGTATTGTTTGTGGAGCTTTGGTTATTGAATTATCAATTGTTTCTTTCAGTTGTAGGCCACTTCTTGTTGTGATTGCTTTGCACTGTTCATGGCCCATTCCCTTAGCAACTTTAGTATTGTTAGGTAATCCCCTTGTGATCTTGTATTTGTCTTAGAACGAATTGACCAACTTGGGTTTCTAATGAATTTAGTGCAGCATCTTAGTTTTTTAGTCTCATCTCTGTTCTGTTCATGAAGTCATCAGTCCTCTTCATGAAATTATTGTTCTCAGCCATATATGATTCAGTTTTCATAATAAAGGCCTTGAGAGTGTTTTCTAGTGAATTCATAAGGTGTTGTTCTTATGCATCTGCTGCTGCGGCAGTGACTATTACATCTGTTGATGCAGTGACTGTTGCATCTTCTGCTGCGGCAGTGACTGTTGCATCTTCTGCTGCAGAAGTGGCTGATAATTGGAGGTCTGGTTGGTGGGGTTTAAGTCATTGTTCAGGTTGCTCCATGAAAATTTTGGGTGCCTTTTCCAAGCTGAATTGTATGTATTTGATATCATGTTGTTATTTCGGTTATAATTTCCCACATAAAATCCAGTTTCCTCGTCTTGCATATACTCAGAAGAATTTATAGCCTTTACTTCTTGAGTATTTTGTTGTACTTGTATGTTCTAAACCATTTTTGTTAAAGATGCCAACTGTGCTGCCACCGAATTGTTGGTTTCTAACTCATTTACCATGGCATGGCGTCTTAATCCTCCTCGCCTAGAAGTAGGAAATTGGAAATTGTTTCTTGCGAGTTTGTTCAGAATCTCTATAGCTTCTTTCGGGGCCTTATCAAGGAGTGTGTCATTTGCTGAGGCACCCAACATCATTCTAGTCGGGGCATTGGTGGCATTATAGAACATGGTTACATGCGTCCATAATGGGAATCCATGTAGTGAACATCTGTTCAGTAACTCTCTGTAGCGTTCCCAAGCCTCGTACATAGGTTCATCATCAGCCTGTCTAAATGAAGTGATCTTATTACGGATCTACCATATAGATTTGTATGGTTAAATCTCGTAATGAATTCTCGGCAGAGCTCACTCCAAGATCCAATTGATCCTTCCAGAATACTGTTTAACCAGGTTTTGGCCCTATCCCTCAGTGAATAGGGAAAAAGTTTCAGCCTCAAAATATTTTCATGTACTCCTTGGGTTTTGAAAGAGTTGCATACTTCCATGAAGGATTTGAGATGTTGTCTGGCATCTTCTGTTGTAGCCCCACTGAATTGTCCAATAGTATTGAGCATATTAAACATTACTGGTTTAAGTTCAAAATAGGTTGTCTCAATCTCAGGTGTAACAACCCCAGGGTTTAATCCATTTAAATCTTCCATCAGAAAGTTTTTTATAGTTAGCTGCCGCGGCAATGGTTGCGGCAGAGGTTGCTGTTGATGGCCTCCAATGCCTTCATGTAGGTTCTGATTTTCTGGATTCACTGTCATGGCTTCTTGGATCTGTCTTCTCAGTCTTTGATAAGTCCTTTCGATTTCTAGGTCGATATCACATAAGGGAGTGCTAGGGTTAGCCCGGGTCATACACAAAAGATAAAATAGATTTAAAAATTTATATATATATATTTTATAATAATAACTTAAAAGCAAGAAAATTAAAGAAAAAAAATTTAGTTGTCAGTCCCCAACAACGACGCCAAAAAATTGATACGTGTAATAAAAGCGCAATTAAGTACAAGTGTACACGTCAAGTAATATAATGATAAGTATTTATCGAATATGGTTCTTCACAGGGTCTGTTGTACTTAATATGCCTCCTTCTGTTTCCTTGCTCCTGAAGTTTAGTAAAATAAAAACATAGGTAAAAAGATTTATTGAATAACTAAAGAATAAAAGCTTAAATAAAGGTTGAGAACGAATAAAGAGAATAGGTAGGATCCAATTGTGTCATATAGTGGATTCGATTGATATGTCCTTGTTCAATACAATGGCACAACACTATCTCGGCAGCACTACAGATACTGTCTCAGCAGCGTTAGTGTTTCCTACCGCAGCAATCTCTTACTCTTGAGAAGTTTAATCAAAGCTCGACAAAGTGTCCTTAGGTGTCCCCGCTTATCTCTAAGTCGAAGTACTGTTGATGACCAATCCTTGATGATACCTCTCAGCGTGAATCAATGATAATCAACAACCAATCCCACACTTCTTTTAGCCGCTGAAACTCTTAACCTATCTCTAGGCCGAGTTAGTGTCTACAACACCGCACTTATCCCTTTTGTGAATCTAACTCTCTCGATATTAGATAAATGAATTACTTACAAACTTCTCTCTCGAGTTTGAATGCAAGAACAAAGAATGGCAATAGGATAAACAAACTTTGATATTTTTATTGTATTAAAACAAGAAACAAAATACAATCTTCTCACACTAATATTCTACAACCTTCACCTAACCCTAAGAAAGCTTAGAACATATTGTAAAAGAATAACACAATTCTTAGGGTAAAGCTTTCTCTCTAATTCGGCTCTCCTTATACATTAGACGGCTCATGTATTTATAGTCTTGACCTAGGGTAACTTTTCCTAATTAGAATATAACTTGGAGTAGGGAACAAGTAATAAAAATATAATATTTCCAAGTTTAATTCTATCTAGAAGACTATTCTTGCATGGCCTTTGACTTGGTCTTTTCACGTGTTAATCTGCTCCAATCCAAACGCTTTAAGTCCAAAAATTCTCAGCTCATTTTTCTCTTTCAATCGCCCAGTATCATTATTAGAACTTCTGCTGCCGCGGCATTGCTTCTGCCTTCGGCATTGTTGTTGCCTCGGTAATGGTTCTGCCTTCGGCACTGCGGCTGTCTCGGTAGGTATTTCCTGCAATTACACAAAAACATACCATAAAGTCTTCTTTTTTCACAAATATCATCTTTATATGTTGTGGCAGCAAAATATCGATTATTGAATAATAAGTATATGTATCAAGTCGAATTATTGGATAATGAGTGCATATTGTTTCGGAAAAGAATAGTAAATAATAACCTTTTTAGGCACTCATCAGCTACCAAGAAACCCGATAGCTCATTGTATGATTTATCGTAATCACCATACACCAAATGCAATGCCTTCTCTCTAGCATGCTAGCCCTTCTTGTATTCAATTTGATATTCAAACTGTTGCGCTACGGATGCTTGTATTGTAAAAACGGGAACCTTGGGATTCGCTTCAACCAACTTCATCACGTGATGACTTATTACATTTGAGTCCAATTTATTGTGGTCTTGATCAATGGGTGTTCGTAGACACGTATGGTCACCGTTGTACTTTGCCACCTCCCAACAATCAATCTTCTTAACATACAACACTCGAATCTTCCAATTGTACTCTTGTCCAAATTTCACGCACTTCGCAAAGAAAGCCCGTCGGGTGGATTCAGCAACCACATAATCTACATGTTGCATAATGCTATACTCTTTAATTGCCAATGTTACTTCATTTTTTTTTTGTAAAATCGAAGTCTAACAAATAGTTTACCTTGCTGACTAGGATTTAAATGATGCATATCTTGAAAATCTGGCGCTCTCATTGCTTCGAAATCCACTGAGCTCATATGACTGGTGGTTCATAGAACGTAGTGTAATCCCCCGTTTGAGCTAATTCTCCAACACCAAAATTAGGAACTTCTCCAATATTATCAGGAAACAAATCAGGATCATCAATATCTTCATCCTCGCTTGAATCTTCAAGTGATTCCCCCATGGGCCTCGTAGATTCTCCCGGTTGACATCAGTGAAACGAAATTGCCTCCAACTAGATCAAATTCGTTACCAATACACAATTCACTACTTTCTCCAACAACGTTTCTAGATGGGATAGAAATATCACGAATCTCAGCAAACAAATCAACATTTCAAATACTCATTGACTCATGCTCTGCAATCATTATTTCTAAATCTGTATTATCTTCGAGAGCTATTGCGGAATATTTGATTAAATTGTCACAAAGCCACCGATATCTCAAACCATGAATCTGACCTCTAATTTTCTCTAACATCTTCTCCTTTAATATTCGAAGCGTGATGTCTTTTCTAAATCTCATCTTCGTAAGGCTATCACAGTCGAATTCAATACCGGCATCAGTTTTCACTATTTTCCCATTGTAATGAACATTCGCAACGAAGCCATTGTTGCTCATTTTGACTGCATTTTTTTTTTGAGAAATAATGTAAATAATAATACACAATATAAAAAAAATAAAACAAGACTAAATTTAAAAAATAATACTAATATTTTTATATCAAAAAAATAATCACAAATATATTCGAAATAACTTTCTAAAACTATACAAATTTCCTAAAAATAAAATACTTTATCGTTCGATTTAAAATAAATATACATGAACAATATTCATCTAAATTATCAATCTCAGATTTTTTACGCAAACAAACAAACATTTTACGAAAAAAATTAAATTTCTTAAAATACTTACAAAATTTTCTGCTCAAACTCCTCTTCTTCTTCCTTCTTCCTCTTTACTCAAAATGATATCAAACAAAATTTTCACCATCCTCAACATACATATTTAAAATAAAGATTAATAAATTTTACTTAATTACCCCTACACAAATTTTAAAAATCACTAATAACTTTCAAATAAAAAAAATACCCCTATAAAATTAAATTACTATACTAATTAAAAAAATACCTACCTATAATCTTAAACACCATAAAAAATATTTTCACAGCATCCTGACACACTTATTCAACACCCCTACCCTGCCCTTTCCCATCAAACTCATTGTGTTCTGACGAGAACACTGCCCAAACCAGTTGCACCCACGAGAAAGAAAGTCTGTCATGGTTCTGCATTAAAGATGGGTTGTAAACTCAATATCTTTGAATAAGGTGAAAGACAATCTGCATGCAAGTAGCCTTTGAATTTTTTTTCTAAATTACTATTTAAAGACGCGCTACATTCATGAGGTCTTTGACAATTTTTTTTCTTCATATCACTGTACAAAGTCGAGTTGCAAGAGTGCAACCTTCATCAAATATTTTTTTATTAGGATTACTGTTCAAAGACGGGTTGAAAACCCCCAGTGTTCTGAACGCTACAATATTTCGCAATATTGTTGGAAATAATATTGTGTCCACCATATTTTTGGAATAAAAGTTTTCAAAAATAATATGTATTTAATTCCTCCGAAAAGTTGCATGTTCTTGATTTTTTGGAACAAACTTGAAGGGAAAATTACAGAACCAAATGAAGAAATGTTAAAGCGAAAATAATTATGGAGGTAATTTACGTTTAGGGTGAAGATATTTTTCAATAATTAAATTAAAATATTAAATATTTTATTTACTTTCGTTATCAAAATTTTAGTTACTCAATATTAACGACGTTAAATAAATTTAACTGATAGAAAGATAATTAAATTAAAAGATTTGATCTTACATTATAATACACATAAAAAGATAATTGATATACTTAAGACGCATAAAATCATTTAAACTATTATAAAATATAATATTTAAACCCTTCAAATTTTTATCATTAAGTTTTAACATCTTACTTTAAATTTTCTGACTCTGTCTATTAATATACATGCTTATTTTATCATTTTGGTGTGTTCTAGAAGGACATTAAAAATATTCAAACTCCATTATTTAGCACATATCGTTGTTTGTTTGACATTGCAATTTGCACATGTTTTGTCACGCGTCAAAACTGTATGAAATATTCAAGGTTATGTCAAGATTTTGACATTAGAGTTTCTGCTTCTAGAAAAATGTAGGAAAAAATTATCAGATATCTAATATATATTTTAATTTAGAAGTTCTAAAATATCATGAAGCACAAAAAATTTAAAAAAGTTCATAGTACATAAATGAAACATAGAAGTTAGTGATTCGAAATTAATTTTAAGATAAAAATATTTGAATATATATTGTAAAGATATTTAATTTTAATGTCACTAAAATAAAAATATTTTCAAAATTAAATTAATTTACAAAAAAATATTTTAAAAATTCTTTTATTTAAATATTTTTTTAATGAAAAAGAAAAAATGTTACTATCGACCTCGTTAAAAACAACCTAAACTTAAATGAAGGAAAAGAGTACATTTGGCAACATATATAAAATAACAGCGAAGTCCGAATAAAACAATTGAATCAAACTATACAAAGCTTTCACCCCAAAAGAACATGATAAATATGTAACAACAAATCAACATCTGTGATCAACCTAATTATTCGATCTAACACACAAATACCTTCATGTCAAATATATTGAAAATAACGATCACAAAATACCCAATGTGCAGTATAATATCCGGAGATCCTTACAAAATAAACCCATCTCACATGAACCTAACTAAGGGTGATAACGAGTCGGGCCAAGCCCGATCCAGGTTAAACTCGGTTCGGAAACATGTATATTTGGGTTCGGTTCGAGGCTCGTCAAGCTCGAAATTTTAGACTCAAACTCGGCTCAAAAATAATATTACAAGACTCTGTTCGGGCTCGACTCAGTTCGGTTTGACTCGAAATAGATAATTTTCTATATTATTTTTATTATTTATTTACTTATTTGTAATTTATTTTTTCTTTTTTATTTGTAGTTTTGTAAATTTATTTTAATTGATAATATTCAATTTATTTTATTTTATTTATTTTTTAGTAGATTTACTCTAAATTATTTTATTATTTTTTTTGCTAAACAAATTATTTTTAATGTATATATAAATATATATAATTATTTCGAGCATGTTCACGAGCTTTTCGCTCGGCTCGTTTAAATCCCGAACCGAACCTAAACCCGGATCGAACTCACTCGAACAGAGCTTTGACCGAGCCAAACTCGAATAGTTCACGAACCGACCAAACTCATTATCACCCCTAAACCTAACCATATCCAAACAACATGTTGAATACAAGAGGAGATCAGAACATAAAGACGCGAGATAATACTCAATTTCAATCACCGAAAAGCTAATTACAAGAGGAAACTTAAGCCTCTATTTATACAAGATGAATACCCCTGGAATTTCAACAATCCTAGAGGTTATTTAGTTATAACCACCTAGCATAAAAATAACAGAAACAGTTGTCTACAAGCCACGCATCAGCTTCCATGCAGCTGTATTTTATAGAGTCTAACATTCACTCTACTTTCTAAACTCTGGAAAGACTTCTAGAAACTCCATTACTGAAAGCTTACTTCGCAGCAGTTCAAATCTCATAGCGGAGAGCGGCTTAGTCAAGGTATCGGCAATTTGACATTCAGTTGGAATGTGATTAACTTGTACTTCATGTGAGGCAACCTTATCTCGTACAAAATGAAGGTCTAACTCAAAGTGTTTAGTTTTGGCATGTAACACCAGATTGGCAGCCATAGCAACTGCACTAGTGCTGTCACACCAAATTCGAGGACATTCTTCGACTGTTATTCCCATTTCTCGTAGCACTGTTGCAATCCATGTGATCTCAGCAGCTGCGTCGGCTAGACTCCGATATTCGGCCTCGGCTGTGGATCTTGAGATTGCTCGTTGTTTCTTAGTACTCCAGGTGAGAAGATGATGGTCATTGAATACGCAATAGCCAGAGACAGGCTTTCTGTCATCCATGTCACCTCCTCAATCGGCATCCGAGAAGGCTTGCAAATTGACTGTCTTCCTAGTTTGAGGTTGTTGTGGAAACCACAACCCATACTCCATGGTGCCTTTAAGATATCGAAGAACTCGTTTAACAGCGAGCCAGTGTGCATCGATTGGACTTTGAACAAATTGAGCCAGCTTGTTGACTGCAAATGATATGTCTGGCCGAGTATGTGTGATATACAAAAGAGCTCCCACAGTGCTCCTGTACAACTGAGCATTCTGTAATGGATTGCCATCTTATTTACTAATCTTAGGAGAAGTGGGCATAGGTGTGGTTGCACAATTGTTGCCTGCCATTTGAACTTTGAGAAGAAGTTCATTAAGGAATTTCTTCTGATTAAGCAAGAGACCAGCACCAGTTCTGGTTACTTCTAAACCCAAAAAGTATCGTAATTCACCAAGATCTTTGAGGGAGAATTGCTGATGAAGCTCGCCTATGATCCATGCCACCATCTGCTGATTATTCCCAGTTACCAATATATCATCGACATAGACGACGAGAAAAACCACACTGTCATCCTTGTTTTGAATGAATAAAGATGGATCAGCCTTTGAAGCCTTGAACCCATGTGACAACAAAAATTCTTTCAGTTTAAGGAACCAATTTCGTGGAGCTTGCCGTAAACCATATAGAGCCTTTTTGAGTTTCAAAACCAGTGGCTTACCATCACTAGAGACTTCTTCAAACCCCGGTACTTGCTGCATATAGATGTCCTCCTGAAGATCACCCTTTAAAAAGGCGTTGTTAACATCTACCTGTCTTATTTGCCATTGGTTTGAGACAGCAACAGACAAGAGAATGTTAACAGTAGCAAACCGAACCACAGGGATAAATGTATCCATAAAATCATATCCTGGAATTTGAGCAAACCCCTTTGCCACAAGGCGAGCTTTATACCGATCAACTGTACCATCTGCTTTAAGCTTCACTTTGAAGAGCCACTTACATCCCACTGCCTTGCGCTCCTTGGGTAGCTCAGACACTTCCCATGTGTTATTGCTTAGTAACGCAGCATATTCGGCTAGCACAACAGCCTTCCAATCAGGATCCGCAAGTGCTTCATAAACGTCAGCAGGAGATTGTTTTATCTGTAGAGTATATGCCTTAGGTTTGCTAATTCCATTCTTCCTCCTGGTTATCATGGGGTGTACATTCGTAACAGGTGGAACTAAGGAGACTGGTACAGAGGGAATTGAAGAAGTAGGAGCTGATGTTGTAGATGGACTTTGAGGATCTGGATTTGAGAGATTAGGCATGTTGCTCGTGATATCATGCTCATGAGTAGGCATTGGAACTTCATTAGTATCATTTGGATTACGTTCTTCATAACATGAATTGTCATTGCGAGGGAGTGTGGTGTCCATAGACACATTTCCAGTGGCCTGAGGAAACTGGGTTACTGATGCATCATTGGGCACATGATGTCTTGGTGGAGCTTGTTGAGGAACGATATTGGGCACGAGTGGTACCTGAGCTGACTGACAACTTGCACCTTGCCTAGTAGAAGACTCAAGCTTCTCAGCAAATGGAAAAAGGTGTTCATCAAAGACCACACTCCTCGAGATATAAATCCTTCCAGAGGAAGCTAAACAAAGATATCCATGATGTATGGCTGAATATCCAAGAAAGACACATGCCACAGACCTATAATCCATCTTATGCTTATTGAAAGGCCGAATGTGGGGGTAGCACCGACAACCAAACACCTTAAGAAATTTGTAATCCGGTGCTATGCCATACAATTTTTGGTGAGGCGACATACCCAAAATGGATCTGGATGGCATCCTATTGATCAAATACACTGCACTAAGGACAGCATAAGACCAAAACTTGAGTGGCATGGATGCTTGAGCCAAGAGAGTCAAGGCTGTCTCGACTACATGTCGGTGTTTACGCTCTACGACCCCATTCTGCTGAGACGTATGAGGGCAAGTTTTGCGAAGAATAATGCCATACTTTTGAGCTAGTGAATCAAGGAACCTAAACTCCCCTCCCCCATCGGTTTGAAGAGAAAGAATCGTGGTTTGAAATTGATTTTTAACTAATGCCAAAAAATTGCTAAAAGCAACAGAAACATCACTCTTATATTGCAACAAGAACAACCAAGAATTGCGACTAAACATATCAACAAATTGAACAAAGTATCGATATCCATTGGAGGAAACTGGGGCTGGCCCCCCCACATCAATTTGTACCAGTTCAAAAGCATGTGTGTATACAGTATCGGAAGGTGAAAAAGGAATCACATGGCTTTTTCCCATTTGGCACGCCATGCACACAGTACTGGATGAGTTTGATGGTGTTTTATTGAAAATGGTCTTGACAACCTCCAAGTACGGATGACCTAGACGCCTATGCCAAACCCAGTAGTCGGAGTCATCTTGAACAGCAGTGTGAAGAACAGTGGCTTCTCGAGATGTAAAACTGTACAAACCTCCATCTAGAGTTCCTTTAAGAAGAGTCTCACGAGTGCGAGCATCCTTAACAACACAAAAAGAGTCATGAAACTCAAAAAATACATGATTATCACGAGCAAACTTAGACACTGACATCAAATTTTTAGTTATCTGAGGAACAAGCAAGGTGTCATTCAAATGAAGAGTTTGATGACCACACTGTAAATTAGCACATCCAACATGACTTATTACAATAGAAGTACCATCTCCCAGCTGAACCTTACCATTCCCTGTGTAAGAAGCTTGTTGATAAAGAGTCGAGGGATTGTTAGTCACATGGTGTGTGGCACCTGAGTCTAGAAACCATTTGGAGAACGAAGCTGGTCCATCAACAGTCAAGGCGTTAACCTGAATTGTTTCTTCTTCCTCTTTGGTAAGTGGCACAATTTGTTCAGATTGTATGAAGGGATCATATCTCGATTCATGTGAATGTGAGCAGCAGGTACACGTATTGACTTGTACCGTAGACCGAGGTTGCGAGGCAGCAACTCCTTTGAAGTTCTGATCAAACCGGTGCCAGCACCGATCAACCAAATGTCCAAGCTTCCCACACAACTGACATTGGTGTCGAGGTCGTCCTTTATACCTGGTACCAGAATTGGGTTTAGTAGAAGAAAAAGATTGAGTTACCTCATGATCTGAATTATCCTCAGCTTTAGGATTGAACTTGGTGTAGTTGATCCCGATGGCATATCTGGAAGTATCCTCAAGGCGAGTTTCTGCATCGATAAGAATGGATACCACATTATCCACAGTATACACTTCTTTGCTTGCTGTAATGGTGGAAATTGAGGGTTCATATTCAACAGGGAGACCATTCAAGATGGTAGCAATGTGTTCAATGTCTGTTACAATGCTTCCGCAAGAAGCCAGTAGGTCACAGGTTTCTTTCACAGCAGTGGTGTAATCCCTCATAGACTGAGTGCCTTTCTTGAGAGATCGTAGTCAACAATGTAGATTCATTATCTTTGTAGTGGAAAGTTTAGAGTAAAGCCGTATAGTTGCAGACCATATGGCTGACGTGGTTTCTGCACCAACTAATTGAGGCAAGATGCTCGACGAAATGGTTGATAACAACCACGAAGCAAGAGAGCTGTCTTGTTTGAAATACTGGGCATACGCAGGATTTATAATAGTCTCACCAGCTCGATTTCGAGTAGTTTTAGACGGCACAGTTACTGAACCATCAAGATACCCATCGAGCCCAAGTCCTCGAATAGTTAGGATCACTTGTTGTCTCCACAAAAGGTAGTTGGAATCGGTAAGACAGACATTGACTCGTTTATTGGAGAAAATCTGAGCCTCAGCCCCAATTTCGTTCAAGGAATGCTCAAGTGTAGCATCAGGAAGCGCCATTAGAGAAATAGGAGAAATCGAGAGAGTGAGAGCAGTTGTGAACAGAAGCAACAAAACAAGAAGAACTAAGAAACATGAGCCAAGAGGAGATCAGAACCTGGAAACTGATACCATGTTGAATACAAAAGGAGATCAGAACGTAAAGACGCGAGATAATACTCAATTTCAATCACCGAAAAGCTAATTACAAGAGGAAACTTAAGCCTCTATTTATACAAGATGAATACCCCTGGAATTTCAACAATCCTAGAGGTTATTTAGTTATAACCACCTAGCATAAAAATAACAGAAGCAGTTGTCTACAAGCCACGCATCAGCTTCCATGCAGCTGCATTTTATAGAGTCTAACAGTTCTGAATTTGTAAACCTCATGCACATTACAAAACAATAAATACCCCCCTGATTCGAACTCGACAATGCTATACACCCCAATAAATTTTGCAAATCCCATAATCCATTTATCATCGCTATCTTTAATGGCTCTGTCACATGAAACCCAACCATCTTTTGAGCAACGTGCCCCATCGTTATTTAACAACTTCATCGCTAAATGCTAGACATAAATACTTTTTAATACGTTGAGGGCCGTTGAATCATCTTTCATACATCATCATACGGACCATTAAGGGGACTATCATAAATTCTATACGTAACACTCACCGAAAACACCTGGTCTGTTTCACCCTCCTACACAAGATTATCCTCCAGCAAGTGTTGATTCGGCCTCTTTATCGCTGCAATCTGCAGGAGCACGAACTGAGACAGGAACTGCTGAAAAGCATTCCACTGCCAAATCTCATCATTATTTGTCATAGCTGCCACAAATACCATCCTATCTCATCATTATTTGTCATAGCTGCCACAAATGCCATCCTATCGACACCATTCTCATAATTAATTAACAGACCTGTAGCCACCTTTTTAATAGTCCGAAGATAAAAAACGAAAAATTAATTTTAAAATGTGTGAGGTAAGATGAAAAGTTCTTCGATGCTACGGTTTGATCTTTTAAAAATATGACTTAAAAAAATATTTATTTTTTAAAAACGATAAAATTAGAGTCGTCATCGATTGTTAAAATAGACCGGACACCTTAAAAGAAAAACTAGAGATTCACTTTGAAAAAAGATTCGGGGATTAGTTACGCGTGGAAAAGGTTTAACACCTCATCATGCTCAAAAATCGGTACCAAAAAATGTTTCTTTAAAATTTGTTTTTGAGCTTTAATTTAACTTTAAATCGGTTTCTAAATTCAAAATTGACCTTGATTAAATAGGCTTGATTAAATTAGTGAGTTCAAATTAATAATGCATTTAATTAATAAGGTTGACGATATATCTGATCAAAGACTAAATCGAATCAAATAATATTGACCACTAGTTTAGGGTTCGAATCTCGTACGTCACCTTTATGCATGATGCAAACATTTAAAGGAATGATGTTGTGGTCTTGTCCACTTTAATTTTATTTACCTAGAGACGGTAAGAATTAATTCAAATATTCAATTAGTCTCCGATAATTTAAACAATTGCGACTCGAATATAGGAATTAATAAACACCTCCCTTTTGGTTTAAAGTTAATCGATAACAAAGACTTAATAAAGTAACTAAGTCATATGAAGGAATGCATGATAAACATGCGAAATTAGAAATATGACAACCATTAAATAAACTATTGCATAAAAAAATAAAAATAAAAAACACAAAGCATATCCACGTATGTTTAACAATTATGCTACGGCTAAATAATATGCATGCAGAATATAAAGGCACGACATAAATTTATAATATAATATCACACAAATAAAATACCCTGTATACAACTAAAGAAAAACATCCATGTACAGATCTATGTACCGTAAAGCAATGAAGACCCATGTATTGAATAATGGTAACGTGTAATGACTTGGCTATAATGTCGGTATGCATTCTTGAAATAAAATAAATAAATAAATATATGGTACAAAAATGTAAAAAAAAACATATGAACAAAATAAATGACACGATGAAAATATATGTTGGGACCATGATTATACGAACTTAATATAAGATGGAAACATGAGTATGAAATGAAAAAGAGGTATTAGACTAAAAAACATCACATGAATATATAGATAAGAAACAAAAAAAACTTAATTTACTCAAATTAAAAAAAGATTCTTAACATAAAAAGATCCCACTTAAATTAAGGGTCAGATTAGGATATAAACAAAATGGGAAACTAACTATTTTAATATAATAATAATAAAAAAGAAAACAATATCCCCCTTCTAAGAAACGTTTCCACTACCCAACATCCAATGAAATAAATTAAAGCTTTTTCCAAAAATAGATCTTTCCAAGATCGGTTTAAATTAACATAAATAAATCAACCTTTATTTCCTATTCTCCTTTCATTCCATAATCCAAACATTGTCATAGGAGAAATTATATCACGAGTCAGCTCTATTACGTCATCTATCGGACCAACCAATAAAAATTGTTCACCTCATTATTTTTTATTTTTTCAAGTAAAGATTCACTTAAAAAAAAATTATGACATAAAAAAATTGATAAAGTAAACAGTTTTTATTAGTTGATCAGACAGTGAGACTAGTCCATTATATAATTTTTCTTGCCATAGGACCTCCCGGTGTGAATGAGTAGCGGCAAGCAAAGGAAAGCAAATCACTACAAAGGCTCAGGTAATGTTCGAAACTACCCTCTTTTTACTGATTTGAAATAGAAACTATATATTTCTCGGTTTCGAAACGAAATGAAGATTTTAAGATCATAAAACAACTCTTTTCTATACCTCTTAAACCAAAGTTTTCTGGTTAACCCTTTTTTACTTCTGGAAAAAGATGAGGATACAAACTATCTCCTTTAGGTTTTTTTCCCTCTCCCCTTTATACAACCAAGTCCCCATCTTATACCCTAAATTTGAGATCTTTACTCCCGTTTTTTCTGGATACAATGATGAACGAAAACCTAATCTCTACTGTTTGAAAATCTGGCAGCTCTGAAAATCTAAAAAACTGACATCCCTTTGATTTTCTATGCTTGTGCATATCTTTTATGATTGAGATCTTGTACGGATGCCGTAAAAGCTGGAGATGGTGCCACGTCGGACGGGGAAGCTGAACGGATATCTCGAAGATTTGATCAGTCAGGCGCGTGTTATTCACGTGCGCGTGAAGAATCCAAAAGAATCCACGCGCCAATTGGGTGATCTGAACAGTTTCCTTCTTTCTTCGATCTAGACCCTTGATCTGGGAAAGATCCAAGGATTCTTATGGGTGACAGCTGCAACAAAAACGAGGAACATCAGATATTGGTTAAAGGGTTTTTAGATTTAAGATTTAATATGGTTTGGCCGATTTGGGGCTATAACCGATTTAAATCATGTAATTTTATTTATTTAGGCATTTAACATTTATAATGGACTAAACTGTTTATTTATTTTTATTATTAGACTCTTTAATTTAATTTTAATTTTTGACCTCTATTATATATAATATAATTATAATATTTAACAATAACTAATAAATATAAAATATATTACATACAGACACAACCTAATGTATATAAATAAAAATACATGTTTAACACCTATATATATATATATATTTTGCATACATATTATATAAATTATTATTAATAATAATACAAACAAACAAAACCGCCAAATAATATTATGTTGATTACATTAACGCACTAAATCATGAAAGGAAAAATGTAACTAAAACATAACATGAATATGCATTCACAGGACACATGCAACATAGATACTTAACACATATATACCTGATGGTGACGATAGCAAACACACAATAATATTAACTAATATGTATAAATTTATATTTTTTTTCACATGTTATATATGTTCATTATGTATTAATTAAAGCACTTTTATTTTAAACATAAAAATAACAAAGTTCCGGATAAAAAATGTTGATTACAAGACCTATATCTAGCACCCAAAAATCCTCTCAAAACTTTACATCACGACTATAGCCTATATTCTAATGAACATTATCTCGAGCATTAGTCTAAATTACACTAAGGCCCTGCCTTAAGGATGGATTCGATACCTAACAGTATTTAGTGTTGGAAATATGTAATGTTTAAATCTCACACTCTGTTTTTATAGGTTGTATGAGAGCAGTTCAGTTGATTTAAAATTTTCTTAGAATTTTAAATACTTAACCGAATAGATTTAATAACAAAATATCCGAGATTTAAATAGATATTTTCGGTTATAAAATCTACTATTTTAGATAGATATTAACAGATTATCTAAGATTTAATTAGATTTTATCTGTTAATAAATCTAATTTTAAATAGATTTTATCCGAGATTTAAATGGATATTTTCGGTTAGCAAATCTACTATTTTTGGATAGATATTATCTGATATTAAATTTAAAATTTAAATTTAAATCAGATTTTATTTGATTCTCGAACAGATTTACCCCTGCTTTGAACCTATAAACAAGATGCTTTTCTCTCATTTTTAATCATCCCATTCAGAGTTCATCTGTCTTACTTGAGAGAGAATTAGAGAGGATCATTCTGTTCGACTACGGTTCCGACGATCATTTCCCCTACAGTGCACTCCAAACTTTGGGTGTATACTGTTTGGAGGACCGTGCTAACCTTCGAGGGGACAACCGCCTAAAGTAGCGAGTACACACATCGAGGCGATTTGTTTCTAAGGCAGTAGCCTCCATACCACGATACGGTCAAACTTTCTATCAGTTCGTTCCTTTATTTTTTCTTGTCAATGCTAACGTCCTGTTTTGCAGTCTATTTAACCAACACTTAGCACCTCAGTAAAACATTTGTATTTTGCTCGAAGAAATTTAACACGATGCATTCGGCTTTGTAAGCAATAAAAAGGTAATTTTCATTAAGAAAGCGTCATTTGAATAGCCACCTTGGGAAAACCAAGAGCCTCAAGTGCTAAAGGTCGACAAACATCTATCTATTTAACCAAAGTCACTCCCGAATTAGAATCAACACCGCACCATATGAAACAACGAATAAGTCGCTATAACTCCAAACAATTTTTTTTCAATCACTACTGTATGCATAGTAGTCATCGAAATAGCAAATAAAACTACTTTTGCCAATGTAATTTGACCTGCTAAGGTAAGCAGTTTTGCTTTCCACCCGCTTAACTTATTCTGAATCATGTCAATTACGAAGCAATTTTAACCCTCTCATAAAGTACCATGACCCCAACATATTTATTAAGGTTCGCTACCTTGGTGAAGCTGAGGTCATTCATTTGGCATCAAGAAGAACGCAACATATTCCGAGAGTAAAACAATGTTGTTTTAGCAATACTTAAGACCCGATATTGCACAAAACAGATTTAACGTAGAACGAAAAATTGTAAAACTATATTTGATTTTGATATAACAAAGAAGTTAAAGGACTATGTTATAAATAAATTTTTAAGGCCAAAACAACTTAACAAGTCAAACAAAATTTTTTAAGTCAAAACAATAACCCAAAATACTTTTCCTAAAATTTTTTCAAGCTAAAACATTCAAAATCTTCAAGCACATCGATATCATTCTTAATGGTATCGATATTGTGTTCATAATTTCAACGAATGTTCATGAGTTTTTTCCAAACGTATCGATACGGTACAAGACCGTTTTGATACCATTTAAAACTATAAAATTTTGGTTTCGAAACCTATTCAAAGAAGTATCGATATCACTCTAAATTTAAAATAAAATTAATTATTTAAAGCAATATCGATACTACACATCAGCTTTTCGATACCTTGGTTATTTTTTTGAAGGATTTTAAAGTATTAAAAGTTTTGATAGTTGTTTGTCAGTTAATTTTCAAAAGGTTGTTAACAAGTATCGATATGCCCTATAGGCGTTTCGATACCAGTTTTGACAGATTCAAAATATTTCGATACAATCTTATAGTTGTTTCGACATCCTTTATTTTAAAGATAGACCAATATCGATACATGACTTAAGGTTTCGATACCCCTTATTAAATGCATATAATGATTTTTCTATTTCAGTAGCGTTTTGATACAGGTACCCCGATTATCAATACCAGTAGTTGCAAAAGTGCATTTATGATGAAAAGATGAACTCCTAACGTCTATATTTATGATTCCAACCACTCTAACAGATAGAAATCATTGAAAGGGTATAAAAACAAGCATTCAAAACAACAACAACAACTATTGATCCTCAAGCTAACATCCAAGCATCCAATCCAACTCAAAGTGCTCAATTGTCAAATCTAACATCTAAGCATCGAAACGCGGGATACCAGTATCGAAACGTGGGATGCCAGTATCAAAAAAGTACTAAAATAGAAAGAGATGTTATGTGCATTTAATAGGGGTATCAAAATGCTATGTAAGTGTATCAAAATGATTTTTCTTTAAAACAAAGGAGTATCGAAACATCTACTGAGCTGTATCGAAACGTTTCAGTATTATAAAAATCGTATAGAAACTCCCCTAAGGTCGTTTCAAAATAGGTTAACAAACTTTTAATTTTTACCTATCAAACAACGGTCAAAACATTTAATTCTAAAATAGTCATTGTGAAAAGTTGATCGGTAACGAAATGGTGATGAGCGTATCAAAACACTTTGAATTTTTAATTAATTTTCATAAAATACAGGACGATATCGAAATAGCCAATGGTTTTATCAAAACCTTTGTTTGGATACTAACTTTAAGTGTTCCAAAACTAAATTTTACAGTTTTAAAATGTATCGAAACGATCCTAGACCGTATCGAAACTCCTGTAAAAAACTTGAAGAACTTTGTTTAATTTTCAAGGTCTTATTGAAGCCATTTTCAAGTGTATCGAAACACCTGTAACAAAAAAACAAGTTTGGCTTTGAAAAACACTTACAAATTTGTTTTGTATTTTTGGTTTGACTTAAGTTATTTGTTTGACTTAAGAATTTAAAAATTTATTTCAAATTATCCCTTTAACTTCTTTGTTATATCAAAATCAATTTTAATTTTACATTTTTCATACATATAATAAACAGATACGGCGATAAAGAACCCTTGAAGGAGAAAATGAATCTATCATACAATTTTTCAATAAAATTTAGTAAACACCAAAGATATATAATGTATTATAAGATGTCGGACCTTATCAGGAATCTCAATATTTGAAAGTGTGTCATCAATAAAACTATATTCTAATCTATCATACGTATTCTGTAAAAATCAATCTTTACTTTCATTCACTCCTTATTCCCAGTTTTTCTTCTCATCCTATAAATAACATTTTGGGTAATAATAATAAATAACAAAAATATTTTGGTTTCGGACACCCAAGTCAAAAAATGACTTTGAGTACTGGTACAAATTGATCGTATCGATAACCAAAAGAACTCGTACTGATACAATTTTCCATACCAATACGCCCCTTTGATCCTATACTTTTGAAAAATTCCCAAAATTAAATTGTGTATTTATTATAACTTCAACCGTACGATATTGATGAACCCATACCGATACACCTATATTGTATATCAATATCTAATGTTAAATCACCCAATGACTCTTTCTATTTTAGGTCACGTACAAATATCAGTGCCCATGTATCGATACATAATGTTTCAAAAGTAAATTAATTTTTATTGCTGGAATTAAAGCCTTCAATGACTCCAAATCAATCCCCAAAACTAGTAACAACCATAAACTTTTTAAAGGGTTTAAAAAACTCAATCAAGCAACCATAAAACAATAAAAAACCAACTACCAATATTCACGTATTGAGAAATCTAGTTTTGTGCTTAAACTTGTCACATTTCTTGTAGAAATCACTAGTGAGTCAAATTGTCACACTGCTAAAGTGTTTAGGATTTTATGTGAGAGCTTAATTGTGAAAACTTATTTGCCTTGTGAGGTTTTCTTTAGTTTGCTAAATTTATTTCTTCTTATAAGAGAATGTTTCAAGATTTTTGGGGTATAAGTCTTGGTCGTAAGGGTTATCTTTTTAAACTCAAAAAAAAAATCTAATGGATTTGATAAAATCCTTAGTATCGATAGCTAATATAATGGAGGTTGATTCAATTATGTAATCGAACCATTATAAATCTTCTTATCATAATTTTTATTACTTAGCAATTCATACACCAAAGCAAAAATTCAATTAATCTTAGCTTGACATTCGATTGATCATTTGAGCATTGATCATTTGAGCCTCTTAACACGCATATATATTATAGTAAAGTTCATCATCAAAAATACATTAAAAATATTAATCTTATTTTTCTTTTAAATATTATCTTAAAAATTAATAAAATATTTTATAATTATAAAATTTAAAAGTAATGGTGAGGGCTAAGAAGTCCTATGCTTTTCCACCTTTCGCTAAATCGTAGTATTTTAGATTGTCGAACCCACAGGGATTGGATTAGCCTTGACTACTCATTAAACCTGCACTTTGTAAAAGTAAAAACACAAATAGTTGAATGATTGAGATAACTAAAGTGAACTAAATTAAAAACTAAATAAAGAATACGAAGAACAATGAATGAAATAAGGCCAAGATGAATGCTTTGTAGAGGGGAATCTAGTTACACTTATTATCCACTTATTAATGCAACAAGTTGATTTATCGCCGCGGCGGGTCGCACTAAGGGTCCCTCAACTGCCTAGGAGGGGTTATGCCTTGTCGACAACTCAACTTTCTATTGTTCGACAGAGCATCCTTGTATGTCTTTTCCTTATCCCTAAGCTTGAAGAACTGTTAAAATCCATGTCTTGATGATACCTCCTAGCGTGAATCAAGGATGAACAACAACCAAACACATGCATCCTTTTAGTCGTTGAAACCTTTGCGGATTAGTCGATACCCTTGAGCAAAGACCGTACTCTCTCATTTCGTGAGCCTAACTCTCCCGATATTAGAAAAATAAGCTTTTCTTTATATATTATCTTACCGAGCTTATATACAAAGAAGAGCAAACGCCAAGAGAGAATAAACTATGAAAATAAGGTTTACATTAATAAATATCAAATAGAGTACAACTTTCTTCCGTAACTACTCCACAAAAAAACTAAGCCTCGATGGGGTTTAGAACATAATGGTTTTGTCAACGGCTTTAGGTTTTTCTATGAGAATTCAACCTCTTCTTCCAAACCCTAATGTATGACTTATATAGGCCAAGCCTAGGTTAAAGTCTTTTACATAAGGAAAGAATTTTAAAAGGAAAATAATACAACTCCTTATTAAACTATGAAACATTATTCTATTTCCTAAAATAACTCCTATATTGACCTTTGACCATGGCTTGACTCATTTTATCCACTTCAGATTTCTCTCGCTTTATATCCGTTAGAACCGATATCTTTTTCTCTATCTATCGAGCACTAGTTGTCATCTTCAATCTGCTACCGCAACCTCCAAAGTATTGTCGTGGCGGGTGCTTATCTGCATTTCGGCTTTAGTTTCAGCACCCATCCTTTTGTTTGCAATTCCTATGATGTAATTTCCTGTCTAAGAAAGAAAACCATGAAATGCATCTGTTTTATGTCAAATAATAGATAAATTCATGAATTAAGTAATCGGATGCTGAAATATGGAAAATAAGTAGATTTATCCAACATTGCCCTTAGATATATCCTTTATTAGCAATAATCGAGTGAGAAAATGATATAAAAATTAAGACTTTTATGCACTTATCAAATACCCCTAAACTCGAACTATTGTTTATCCTCAAGCAATGCAAAAGATAAATTTAAGTAAGAAATTTTAAAGTAATATACCATCCTGCCTATCGTGGCCGTGTTCCTTTCTTGACTCGGCCTTTTCTAATTTCTAGGAATTCCTCGAAACTAGACTATGAGTCTTAGTGGGTGTGTGCGTAGCTGTGTCAAATTTGATTTTCTAAGTTCTAATCCTTTTACTAGCTCAAGATTTTCGACTTGGATTTTCCCCCAATTCTTTTCCTTTCTGTTACCCTAATTGTATAAAAATATATAATGTTATATACTTATACTGCTTGAGCCAGTTTCGGATACCTCAAGTGTTTAGCTATTCTTACTAAAGCCAATTTCGAGCACCTCTAATAAGTGGGAGAAAGACTAAGTCCTAAAGCCAGTAATGGGCACCTCTATGGGCTAGACTAGATCCGATGATAGGCACCTCTAGTTAAAATCTAAGCCTAAGTCCTTATTGTTTTTCAAAGAAAAGAACTTTTAAAATCAACTAAGACTAGCAATGTTTATGTAATTGCAAGCTCATAGTCTAATCCTAAGTACTAATCCTAAGAAACCTTTCTGAATTCAAGTCTGGTGAATGGTGCATACTACGACAGTGGTTGGAGAATATATTTCTGCCGAGGTAGTTTCAATAAAATTCAACAGACTTAATTTTTTTTTTGCATGAAACTATAAAAGCTGTTAAAGACAGAGATTAAGATAGTAATTAGATAGTCCAAATATTTCTAAACATTACAAACATTTACATATTACAAAATCGTATCATTACTCCCCCAAATTCAAGGAATGAATTATCCTCAATACATGTATAGGAAAGAGATAAAGACAAAAGATAAGCCGAAAATATTAGAACAAAAAAGAAAAATTTAGAAAATACTACCACCCTTAAAAGGTAGAGGATCCAAAGGAATCCTCAGAATCGCTACTGATGAGGAGCTTTCAGTGGGTCTTTGGTGGCTATTATGTTGCTGCATTCGACGGGCTTACCATGGGTTTCTTTGCTGATCGTGGTGGTTGGACTCGGAGGAGAGTGGGGTCTAGCATCGGTTCATCCTCGGTGTCGATGTTGATCGAGGAGGATGAGGATGCTTTTTGTTTTTATCCTCTTTATGCTGCAGTTAAGAATTCCTCGGTAACTTTTAGTGGGCATTCTAGGTCCTCGGAGGAGTTACTCCAAGTGAACGTGTTTGAATGTTTTAGTGTGATCCCTCTGTTGGTGGAGTCCATGCATTGGAATTTAGCTACAGATTCTGCTGAGAAAGGTTCTGTTACAGCTGCGGTGATTGTGGAAGCAAGAGAAATTGGGACTATGGCTGAGGTAGTTGTTGATTTGGCAAGACTAGGTGGAGGTTGTTGAGGCATGGAGAGGATGACTGTAAACTCAGGGAAAACAATCGAGTTGGTTGGGAATACTTCATGGATTGTTGCAATAATAGCATTGTTGAACTCCCAGATGTAAGTCATGAAGGCCAACTGCCTTCGCTCCATACGCTGCAAAATTTTTAGAACTCCTTCTAGTGCTGGAGGCGTATGCTCGATTGGGTCTTCCTGTTGTGTTACCTCGACAGATGTTGCTTCAGTAGCTGGAGGGATGTATGCTTGTGGAACAGCTTCCTCCACTTGCATTTGTTTGATGTAAATATCCCGGGTCCAACCTTTTCATGTTGGTGTGTACAAGTCAGATGGCAGCAATAGAACTCGTTCGAGGCGACATAAATTTGAAATTAAGTATGGAAAATAGAGCATACCTCTGTCTTTCTCTATACAGTCAAATATTTGCTCGCTTATAATCTTACCAACTTTGATTCTTCGGTTGTGGATTATTGAGTGAATAAGGGCTAACCGCGGTCGGTCCATCGTCTGATTGTGAGATGTTACTATCATATTTCGTTTGACGAACGTGTTCCAAAGCTTTGCCTCTGGTCGGAGTTCTTGACGGCTAATCGAGCCGCGGTGTTTCCTAGTGTTCCACTCATCACCTAGCATGCATAGTTCTGCCTTCATCAATTAATAATCAACGGCGGTTAAAGCAGTGACAAATGCAGCATTCTCATTCTCATTGATGTGGAGCCCAAAAAATGCGTTTATAGTGATATTTGCCACCGGTATGGCTTTACCACGAACGTAAATGTAAGGGTTGTTCGATAGAGGCCTATGTGCATAAAATTCACGTACCCAATCCATGTTTGTTGGTTCTGGTTGCTTTGCGAATTGTTTCTATCTATGGAAGGTAATTTTTGAAAGTATAAAGGCATCTATATCGAGATCATCATCGTTAGTATAGTGGAAGCCTTGTTCTTCCCAGACTTGTTGAGCCTTGAAGTTGCAATTTTAGTCCTTTTCTACGTCTGCAGTTATGAACCCTCTGAAGTTTGTTGCCGCTCGGACATGATTTTGTTGTCGATGAGCCATTGTATTTGTGGAGAAGAAGATGAAAGAAAGTTATGAAAATAAGATGGAAATGAAGAGTGGAAATGGTTACCCCTTTCCCTTGTATTTAAAGGTAGAGAGTAGCACGACATTTGAGGGAATGACGTAATTATTGCTTACTAGCGTGCACGCAACACAACCCCGGCTGGCACTCACTGACAGTAGAATCGACGTAATCTTTGAATTTGGGCGACATAATTCTCACCCAGAATTTTTCCGCCTCTTGGATTGGGCCGCTAATTGATTTGGTTGATAACCATCTTTTATTCTTCATTAATGGTTCCTAAATAACTGAAAAATAGAATTAATAGAAACTATAGAAATATTAAAAATTCTGAAAAACTAAATTGTAAAATTAAAATCTAATTACTAAATTTGAAAACTAAAAATCTAATTCTTAAAACATAAAAGTAAAATAGGGATAGTAAGATATAAATTAGGTTACTAGAGTAGTGTAATAAAGTGCATCTTCAGAAGTAACTATCTTCCCCTTTTTGAATGGAGGAGAAACTGATGTCCCAGTTGCTATCTCCTCGTCGAGTGATTTCTTTCATGTGTACTTTTGATCAGGAGGTAAACTGCCTCGACAGTGGTTGCCTTGGCGGGTCTTGTTCAGGCAGTCCATTTCTGCATCGAATTTAAATTCAGTTTTAACTTCGATTTGTTGAAACTCATTTGTTTCTTTTGGATGCCTTATAGCTTTGAACACATTGATCTTCATTTGTTGATCATTAACCCGTATGAACAACTCTTTTTTCACAGTCGATTAATGTTCTGCCTATGGCTAGGAACGATCTTCCCAAGATGATTGAGACATTTTTATCTGCTTTATAATCTAAAATTAAATAGTTAGTAGGAAATATAAATTTATCTACTCTTTCCAGGATATCTTCTATTTTCCCTTTTGGTTGCACGTAAGAGCGGTCTGCCAGTTGCAACATCACCGTGTTTGGTTTTTGCTTGTCTAATACCTAGCTTTTGGAATACTAACTTAGGCATTAAGTTGATGCTGACACCTAAGTCATACAATGCCTTACCCACATATTGATCTTCGATAGAGCATGGTATGATAAAGCTACCAAGATCTTCTCATTTTGTTGTGGCTTTATTATGTAGTATTGTCATACACCCTTTTGTTGTGGCAATAGTTTCAAATTCCCCAATTTTTGTCCTCTTAGATATGATATCCTTAAGGAACTTAGTGTAGTTGGGCATTTATTTAATTGCCTCCACCAAAAGTATATTAATATGTACCTACTTTAGGATGTCTAAGAACTTCCCAAACTGATATTCTTGCTTTTGTTGTTTCAGCCTTTATGGGAATGGTGGTGGTAATCTCAGATCTTCAATCTTTTCAGAGCATTGAAATTAAATCTGTGGTGTGGCTACGACATCATCATCGCAGCATTTGCTGGTTCCTTTACTTTAGGTTTTTTTTCAATAACTTCTTTTAGAGTTATTGTCTCAGGATTCTTACCTACTGTCCTAGTAGGTATCTCATGGTCCTTCAGTTGTAATCCACTTCTAATGGATATAGCTTTACACTGTTTATGTGAACCAGTTCTAGCGACTTTAGTATCGCTGGGTAAATCTCCTATAGGTCAACTTTTCATCTGCTGTGTCATCTGTCCTACTGTGATTCTAACATTTTAAGAGTAGACTCATTGCTTTGAATTCTTATCTCTGCTCTATCCATGAATGTGTCGGCTCTTTGGATGAATTTATTTGTGTTAGCTATGTAAGAACCAATCTAAGACATGACCGTTTTTAGCGTATTCTCCATTCTCCAAGGTTTGGATGTCTGTCGGTTGCTACTGCGGTAACGCATGTTGCGGCATCTGCTGTTGAATAGTTCTGTTGTTTTGCTGAAATCCATTATTTTGCATAGGTTGGTGTTGCAGGGTTAGTGCAATATTGGGGTTAGTGCATTATTGCTGTTGAATAGTTTTATTGTTTTTCTATGAGAATCCGATCTCTTCTTCTTAACCCTAATGTATGACTTATATAGGCCAAGCCTAGGTTAAAGTCTTTTACATAAGGAAAGAGTTTTAAAAGGTAAAAAAAAATACAACTCATTATTAAAATATGAGACTTTATTCTATTTCCTAAAATAACTCCTATATTCCGGTGTTGATCTGTGACCATGGCTTGACTCCTTTTATCCACTTCAGATTTCTCTCGCTTTGTATCTATTAGAAGCGGCATCCTTTTCTTTATCTATTGAGCACCAGTTGTCATCTTCAATCTTCTATCGTAGCCTCTAAATTACTATCGTGGCGGGTGCTTATCTGTATTTCGGCTTCAGTTCCAACATCCATCCTTTTGTTTGGCAATTCCTGTGATGTAATTTCCTGTCTAAGAAAGAAAACCATCAAATACATCTTTTTATGCCAAATAATAGATAAATTCATGAATTAAGTATTTAGACACTGAAATATAAAAAATAAGTAGATTTATCCAATATTTTCCTTAGATCTGTCCTTTATTAGCAATAATCGAGTTGAAAAATAATATAAAAATTAGGACTTTTATGCACTTATCAAGTACATAAAACAAACATAAAAATAATTTAAATATTTAAATTTAGTTTTAAATAAAAATACTAAAAATATAAAATAAAAATATATTTTTAAACTAAAATATATATATTAAAAGTATCAAATTGGATACTCAATACCAAACACAGTAAGACTAAACCCGACCAAACTTGTAACAACTCAAATTTTTAGTTTTGGAATTGGGTTTCAAACCTTATGGCGGGAGATAAATAAAAAAATTGGATTGAATCTTGTGTTAATTATTTAATAAAATAAAATAAAAAAGAGAGAAGGTTTTAAATTTTAAACCAATTTAAAACCAAATATTCAACCAATATTCATCGTTGATTAGTTGTTCGTGTTCAACACAATCATTGTCAGCAGCTTTTTGTTCATTGAGATAAGTCGACCATAATCATCTTATCGTAGTCACATGGTATTAAATTGCGGTTGCGACTTCCGTTGCAGTTGCGGTTAGAGTGTCACGGTTGCGTATACTATATAACGTATAATGGGTGATATTATCGTGATTTGATTTTAAAAATTCATGATTTTTTTAAAATATTGTTTATATGTATATTTTACAACATTGAGAATTTTAATTGGTAGAAGTAATAAGTTTGAGATAATTTACTAATTTTGTTATTATTGGTAGTTAGACTATGCAATTATGAACTTACAAATGAATCATAGAAGTGTTATATTTATGGAGATTTATATTTCGGATCTTTTTCGATGTTTAATTGTGATGATGCAACGTTGCGGCGCAATATATGACATATTGTGGGGTTATGCAATAGTTTCGTACCATAAAAGTCGTGATGCGGTTCTTTTATTGTGTTACGCTTAAAATACGTCATGATGACCTTAAAAACGTTACAATACGACTGTTACACTACGCTGTGGGCACATTTTAGTACTATGCATAGTCGTAGTCGCCGTTTGCTAAAGTGAGAAGAGAGAAGGTTCTAGGAAACTGGTTCGACGAATTTCAGTCATCACTACTTCAAAATGATACCCCCAAATAGGGATGTAAAATAATTAATCAAATGGGTTTTAGATCGAGTACTGTCAGGTCAGGTAAAATCAGATACAGGTCATTCCAGGTTAATTTGATGTTTTGACTCGATTCAGGTCGAGTGCGTATCAGTTTCAGGTCGGGTCCATTTTAGGTCGGGTCCATTTTAGTTCGGGTTCATTTCAGGTCATGTTCGTTCTAGGTCAGGTTCATTTCAGGTCGGATTCAAACAGTTCGGGTCAAAATTAGATAATTGCAAGGTTCATTTCAGGTCAGTTAGATTTCAGGTCAGGTTCATTTCAGTTCGATTGCATTTCAGGTCGGGTTCATTTCAAGTCTGTTTTATTCTAGTTCGGGCTAATTCGGGTTTTGAATTCATATTAAGTTTGAGTTTGGTAGTTGGTACAAACAAATAGTCGATAGACTTTAGGCTGATCATTCATTTCGAATTAATTAATATTTAACGTCTTTCACTAGCATGAATCATATTAAAAATAAAAATTACGCACTAGAGTAAACAAAAATATCATCAAATGATTCATATATTAAAAATTGGACCAAATTACAAAAATTACAAATTAATAAATGCAAATTTCGAAAATAAATAAAAATATCATGGTATTAAAAACACTAAACCAAATTACAAAAAAATTAAATAAGGGTCAATTTGGAATAAGAATAGAGTTTTAAAGACTATAATTAAGAAAATATAAAATTTAAATAACAAATATTGAACTAAATTATAAAAAAATGAATTCAATTACAACTAAAAATAATGTTTTAGGGACTAGAAAAAATAAACATTATACAAAATTATCAAAAATTAGAAATTAATAAGGAATAAATTGAAGTTTAAAATTAAAAAAATAATAAAATAAAATATCATCTTATTAAAAACATTGAACTAAATTACAAAAATAAATAATAGTAAATTTGGAAAAAAAAAATAAAGTTGTAAGGATTAGAATAAACAAAAAGATCATCAAATGGGTCATATCTAAAATATTAAACTAAATTATAGAAATTATAAATTAATAATGGAAAATTCAATGAAAATCTAAACTTTTAGGGACTAATATAAATAAAAATATAGTTAAATTTTTGTATGTATGTATAATATACTTTAATATATATATACACTATATACATGCATACGATATATAGAATATATTATATATAGAATGTATTATATATATATAATGTATACTATATAAGTATGTATAAATATATATGTATATGTATAATACATTAATATATGTATATTTATATACACGCATATATATAAAGTATATTAGCACAAGCCCTCTAGCCCAAGTTGTTAAAGGAACGGTTGTTGTTCCTAGAGGTCACGGGTTCGAGAACCATCAATGTCAGCAGAGTGATTGAGCGATCAATATCAAATGGTGGAGATTATATTCTAGAACATATACTACTGTAATCACTATTAGCTTGTTAAAAAAAATAAAGTATATTAATCTATACTTTAATATAATATAGTATATATTAATGTATACATTAATGTATATAATATATAAATATATAATGTATATAGTATATTAATATAAATTTAGACTCAATTGAGTTAAATTAAAATTTAAAAATGAACATTAAGGACTTAAATAAAACTATCTAAAGTCGGAAGAGTTAAAATATATTTTTCTCAACTTAAAAATTTGAATGGTTTTTTCCCTCCCTTTCTTTATTCATTTTAATTAAAAAATAATAATTGCTTAAAAAGGTAGGGAAATGATAAAATTTTTGAGGGAATATTTTTATGTTAGAGATTAATTAATTTTTAGATCATGTTATGTTTAAAATATTACATTTTAGTCTCAATATTAATTTTAAAACCCTAAACTCAATTAAATATTAATTTAATTAGAATTCCAATAATTTTAATTATAATTAAAATTAAAATAAATTTTAATATTAAAATTATAATAATTTAATATTAAGTTAAATATTAATTTAAAATTAAAATTTTATAATTTTTAAAGTAATTTTAATTTATAAAAACAATTACAATAATTTTAATTAAATTAAATATTAATTTAAATATTAATTAAAGAGATTATGGATAATATCAACAAAATCATTTCCGGTTTCAACCAGAAGTACAACATTATTTTTTTATTCTATCAAATATTTGATTGAAATGGTGAAAGATTCGGAATTATTTTCTATTCTACCAATTCCCGAATCACTAAACTAATTTTATATGATCAAATTAAAATAATTTAAAAATATATAATCTGATTTTAATTAAATGAGGACCAAATTGAATAAAAAATAAAATTTAAAACTTAATTTTTGAGTGGTCAGAACCAAATTAAAATAATTGTAAAATAAGGCGTAGAGCGATGCGATATTCAATTTTTAGGCGCGAACTATACAAAAATAAGTGAATTTTTTACCCGACCTAGAGTAATGTAAAATGAGTATCTAAATCTAATCTATCTTTATATATATATATATTTAATTCATTATATTTAATCAAAGTTTATTATTTGATTATATGTTATAATAATAATAATAATAATAATAATAATAATAATAATAATCATCGGAAATTTATTATATATATTAATTCATTCTAAAATTTTTTTTCCTCTTTTTTATATAATAATCAAAATTTATTTCTAATTCCCTCCAAAATTTTGGATAACTTATATCTCTCCAAAACTTTTACACTAAAAGCAAATTAATCTCAAACTTAAAAAATGAGTGGCTTATTTCCCTCCAAAATTTTGTCTTTTCACTCTTTTTTTATCAATTATATTTTTATTAATTATTTTGGTTTAGTTTAATTGTCATAATTTAGATTAATTTATTAAAAATTTACATTTGATTATAGAATTCTTTTAATTATGTTTGTAATATATGTTTTTTATTTTAATTTAGCTTAATTAATCCTAAGTTCAATAAGTTAATTTAATTTAATGAAATATTAATTTAAATTTATAATTAAAATTAAATATATTAAAACTAAATAAAATAATAAATTAATTAATTTAATTAAATATTTAATACTAAATTTAAATATTAATCCTTAAAATAATTCTCACGTCTAATTCTATTTTCATAGCCTAATTATATTTACTAATATTTTAAATTCATTAAATTATAAATATACTTAATTATATATCATGTAAATATTAAGCCTTGATAATATTAGTTCAGGTCAATAAAAAGTCGAGTTCAAAACAAGTCGGGTCAGTTATCAGGTTGGGTTTAAAATATGTCGGGTAAAATTAGGTCTCATGTAGATTCAGTCGGGTAATATCAGTTATCTGTCAGGTTAGACTAAAGTTCGGTTCGTTACAGTCGGATGCAGGTTGAGTTTCGGGTCCACAGTCACATGTTAAAATTGGGTTTGGATCATTCCCAGTAGGATACAGTTCGAGTTCGGTTACTACAGTAACATGTTAAACTCGAGTTCGGGTCAACAATAGTCGGATACATATAGGGTTTGGGTCATTACATCCTCGGGTCAAACCAAGTTCTGACTCGAATAGATTTTAGTCGGATTTTCAGGTCGGGTCAGCTTTTTACATCCCTACCCCCAATGGACTCAATGTTAGGGATGTGAAAAGTTGACCCGACCTAAAAACCTGACTGAAACTTGTTCGAGTCAGAACCTGGTTTGACTCGAGGATATAATGACTTGAACCCGATCTATATCCGACTGTTATTGACCCGGACTCGAGTTGGACCTGTTACTATAGTAACCGGAACTGAAATATGTTTGACCGAGAATGAACCGAATCCGATTCACACCTGTTATTGTGGATCTGAAACCTGATCTGCATCCGACTGAAACGAACCCGAAGCCAAGTTTGACATGGTAAATAACCGATATTACCCGACTAAATCGATCCGAGACCTGATTTTACTCGACTTGTTTTGAACTCGACCTGTTTTGAACCCGACCTTATAAATGACCCGACATGTTTTCGACCCGACCTGTTATTGACCTGAACTAATATTAACAAAACTTAATATTTACATGACATATAATTAAATGTATCTATAATTTGATGAATTTAAAACTTTGGTATGTATAATTGGGAATAAAAAATAGAATTAAACATGAGAATTAATTTAGGATTAATATTTAAATATATTTATTTACTATTTTATTTAGTTTTAATGCATTTAATTTTAATTATAATTTTAAATTAAATACATACATTATATTAGTAATATACATACATTAACTCATAAACAAATTAAATATATATATTAGTATACGTTTAAGTATATATATAATATATGTATATTAAAGTATATTATATATTACATATAATACATTAATACAAAAAGTATAATATATAAGTATATCATATATATTAAAGTATAATATATATGTATTAAATTATATTATATACATAGTATATGTATATATACATATATTAATATATGCATATATATATATATATAAATAATAAGCATACATATATTTAATGTATACATCTAATATACATATATATAAGTATACATATATTAATATATATATATAATATACTTATAAATATCATAATAAGTATACATATATTTTTAAAAAGTACTCCAAGTCAAAAAAATAGTAATTGATTTGATTTTTGAAGTAAATCTAAAATTAAAATTTTGAAGAAAATTTAAAATTAAAATTTTGAAGAAAATTTAAAATTAAAAATTTTGAAGAAAATATAAAATTAAAAATTTGAGGGAATTCGATTTTAGCTGGTGGGGAAAATTTTAAGGGGGATCAAAATTGGCGATTTTTTTTGGTGTTTCTAGAAGAAATGTATCACAATTTGTTAGAGAATCTAATAATTTAAGAGTAAAATAAAAAATATAAAAATGACGCTTACTAAAAATATTAGTAAACAAATAAAAAATTAAAAAAATTAAATCTTAAAATCCTTTTTTTTTTGCATTAAATGAAATATAGATAAAATTTGTTCGCTCATTTTTTTTAAGGGTTATTATCACTTTAAGTTAGTAATAATTTAAGAATTTTATTCTTAGATCTTTATTTTATTTAGTTTTAATTTGATTCATTTTAGTGTCAATTTAAATTTAATTTTCTTAAATTTAGGTTTATGTTCAGAATTTAATGGTAAATATATCAAATATATACATAATAAATTAATACATATATTAAAATATATACATATACATACATATATATGCATTAAAGTATAATATATACTTTATATTATATGTTTTATAATATAAAACATAAATATTATATACTATAAAATGTATACATTAAAACATATAATACATATAATATATACTTTATAATATATATTATATTATATACTATAAGCATACATTAAAGTATACATATAATATATATTATAATACATATACATATATTATAATCATACATATAATACATATATGATATGCATATAATATAAACATACATACATATATATATATATATTATAATTTACACATAATAAATCTAATATATCACATAATATATAACTTATATATATTATATACATATATTAATATATACATCTAATATATTATATAGATTATAGTATATATTAATGTATACATCTAATATATCTACATACATAAGTATACCTATATTAATATATATTATATATAAATATTAGTATATACATCTAATATATAAACATATACATATAATAATAAGTATACATATAATAATGTATACATATACATACATAAATACTCATATAGTTATATATAAGTATACATACAATATATATTATATACATATATTAATGTATACTATATAATATATAAGAATACATATACATATTTTTATATTATAAACATATATATACATATTATATACATATAATATTATACATTACATATTTCAATATATAATATATATTACTTATTTTTATATATAGTATCATTTCATATATAATATAAATTTTATATATAGAATATATTTCATATATAGTATAAATTTTATATTTTTATTTTTAAAATGTAAAAATCTATATTATATAGGCATAAATTATAATGTATTAAAATACATTAAAGTTAGATTTTCATCGAATTTAACTATTATTAATTAAAATTTTTGTAATTTAGTCCTTACAATTTTATTTTTATTCTAAAATGACTATTATTTATTTTTTAATTTAATCCAATATTTTTAATAAGATGATATTTTATTTAATTACTATTTATCTTTTTTAATTTAAAACTTTATTCATTTTAGTCCAATGTTTATTTCTTATTAGCTCAATTTTTAAGATATGAATCATTTTGATTATATTTTTGTTTAATATAGTACGTAATATTTATTTTTAAGGAGATTCATATTTGGTGAAAGATGTTAGATATTAAATAATTAATTCGAAATAAATTATTAACGATTCAACGCAAAGTCTATCGTTTATTTACTTGTTTGCATCAAACTCAAACGTAATAATTTTAATTAATATGAATTCAAAACCCGAATTAGTTCAACCTGAAATAAAACCGACGTGAAATGAACCCGACCTGAAATACAACCGACCTGAAATGAATCTATCAATTATCTAATTTGGACCCGAACCGTTTGAACCGACCTGAAATGTATCCGACCTGAAATGAACCCGACCTGAAATGAACCCATACCCAACCCAAATCGAATCAAAATATCAAATCAACTTAAAATAACCTATAATCGATTTTATCTAACTTAACAATATCCGACTTAAATCCCTTCCGATTAATTGTTTTACATTCCTACTCACTGCTTCAAAAGCTTAACTTCATTGTCAGATCATCAAAGAGCATCTCGCGCGCTCTCATTTGCTTCTACGAGTGGGTGTGTGCCAGCTCAAGCGATTGCATCATGATTCAATATACTTTTCACACAAGATCTTGCTCGGTCTGTTTCACATGGGCTCATCCACACTGGATCATGCACCTAGTAAGCTTACCATATACAACGTGGCACCGGATCATCAGACTATTGACTAGGCTATTGACAAACATTGACCAATCGTTAACTTTAACCAATAAACTCTACTCGGGTTTTTTTCAACGTTCCATATAATCCTTTAGATCCGACCTAGAAAAAACATGTCCAATCTAAAAAATTATGTTTAAAATTTAACTTTTAAGAAGATTAATTTTAAAAAATATACATTAATTTAAAAATAATATAACGATAATTTAATAAACATCTTATAATAATTAAAATACATAAATATTATAATAAATATTTGAATGTTATATAATTTTTTTTAAATAAAATTAATAATAAAAAACGCTAAATTAATTTGAAAAACATATATAATCTCCCAAGAATGAAATTACATTAATACCATAAAATAATAAATAATAATCTGAATAATTAAAAATAATTTTATACTGAAAAATAAAACAATAAAATAAAATGTAAGATCTTCCAAGCACCGTATTACCTAAAATACTCAAAGAGAGTTCATATTGTGTGATAAAAATATCTTAATTAAAATGAGATATTTCAAGTACCAAGTCACCTAATAAATCTGAGTATAACTAAAAAAATCTTTAAAGTGCATGAAAAAACATAATAGTAAAATATAATATTATTTTTTTAAAAAGTTTATTTAAAACATAAAACAAACAAACAATACCATATCACAAACAAACATAAAATATAATAGTATTTAAATGATATATTTTTTTCAACCCTGTTCAAGGATGGCGGCATGAATGGTTTCTCATAATTTAGTTAATAATCTAGTATTTCCTCTTAGACCACAATATATATAGATTATATTTTTTAATAAAATAATATAATATTAAAAAAAACTTTTAATAGAAAAATAAATGATTCAAAGAAAATTATAATTTAATTTGAAAATAAATTGAGTTATCTAAGAATTCGTCAAACTTCACAAATATATATTATAATAATAAATAATATACCTTTTATATTTAAAAAATAAATAAATAAATATTTTTAATAGAAAATTTAGGGTTTCTTTTAGACCACAATATTTACAAATTAAATTTTATAATATAATAATACTATTAAAATAATACTTTTAATAGAAAAATAATTGATGCTAGTGAGAATTAGATTTAATTTAAAAATAAGTTGAGTTATTCAAGAATTAGTCAAACTTCAAATATATATTATACCAATAAGTAATATAGTTTTTTATTTAAAAATTAAATAAAAAATAAATCAACAATAAAGAAATAAAAAAAATATGGATAAATTACGTATTTAGTCATTGATCTCCTTAAGATTTTTAAAATATCACCTTAACTTCTAAACCTTAAACTCGTACCTTTAAATTCTAAAAATTTACCATCATATCCCCTTTTTTTCTTGAATTTAGAAAACCAATTTAAAAATATTAGAAAATTAGGTTTCTAGAAATTAAAAATCTCAAAACTAGGATTTTAATTAAAGATTTTAAAATTAGTGTTTTAAAATTAGAGATATTTTTAGGGTGTTACATTCTAGATCCATTGGTGTAATCTATAGAAACTAAGAATTGCACGAACTTGTGTGTCGAGTGTCGATATGAGCTTTGGCCATATCGGTAAACGATTGGACCATATCGGTATGACTGGTGTAATAACCATTTTTGTAACACCCCGATCCAGATCTCGATCCGAAGCGTCACATTCGGGTCACCCAAAACCCGATCCATCAAAATTCTTTTAAAAGCACGTGTCCAAATACTTAAAATATCATATTTCATAATCCACGTAGATCAAAATAAAATAAAATAAAGTGTTTACAAAACAAGAGCTCCTTTTAAAATACATTATCCGACTCAAAATGAAATCCAAAGTAAAATACAGACTCAATATATGGTAAGGTCATATGAATACATTAAGTCCTACTAAAGATCAAGTATTGTACCCTTCTCACGGCTCCGTTGCTGGTAAATCCTCCTTGATGTGCTCCACCAAAGCTACCTGTCACCTACGCACAAAAAAACCACAATTCCGCACGTTGAGCTAACAAGCTTAGTGGTACATCTCAACTATAACAATTCATAAGTATCATAAAACGAGCAAGCATGATAGCATAGTTAAGAGTGCACAGAAAGGCTTCTAAACTAAGGTTCATCTCTAAATCTACCTGATGAGTGCCTAAAAGGCAGTTATTTACTACCATTCCTATGGTACTTTATGGATCTATTATATACCAACTTGAACCGAATTATGAACTCTTTGCTCAAATATTGGATATTTCGTTATCATCACTTACAAAGTTAACATCTGTAGAGAATGCAGATATTATTACAATTTCTGTACATGCAGAAATATCCAAAGCCGAAGCAGCAGTAAAGCAGTGTAGCGGCCGCGGCAGAATCTAGTGTGGCAGCACCAACAATGGAGGCGCAAAGAAAGATAAAAATATAGAGAACATTCTGGAAGATGCAACGCATCAATTGGACCAGGCTAGCGCACTAAAAGCCCAAATCAAAGACCAAGCGGGAAAACCCTTCTAAAAGGCGGCAAACTTGAAAATATCAAATTCCTTGAAGAAGACTTGTTCCCTACTCCAAGTTGAAGTCTATTTAGGAAAGATTTGCCCTAGGTTAAGATTATAAATACCTTAGCCGGCCACAATGTTAAGAGAGCCAATTTAGAGAATCGATTAAGAGAGCCAATTTAGAGAGAAACCCTTAGAACCGATCCTTCTCCCTAAGAATTGTGCTTAAACGATAACATGTTCTAAACTTCTTAGGGATAAATGAAGGTTATCGATATTAGTGAGAGGAGATTGATTCATGTATCTTTGTTCTTATGCAATAATAAATCAAAGTTTGCTTATCCTATTGCCATTCTTTGTTCTTGAATTCAAGCCCGAGAGGGAAGTTCGCAAGTAATCTATTTATCTAGCATCGAGAGGTGTAGATTCACGAAAGGGATAAGTATGGTGTTGTTAACACTAACTCAGCCTACACTCTTGTGGAGGCACTAAGGGATAGGTTAAGAGTTTCAGCAGTTAAAAGAAGTGTTGGATTGGTTGGTGGTTATCTTTGATTTACGTCGAGAGCTATCGTCAAGGACTGGTCATCAACAACACTTTGACTTAAAGATGAGCGGAGTCATTTACAGACACTTTGCTGAACTTTGATACCTCTTTCCAAGAGCAAGAGATTGCCGCGGCAGAGGACCACCAATGTTTCCGAGGCAGTATCTGTAGTATTGTCAAAGCAGTGTTGTGTGGTTACATTGGACAAGGAGAAGATCAATTGAATCCACTAATTGACGCAACTGGATCCTACCTGTTTTCTCTATATCGTCTTCAACCCTTTATTTTATGTTTTGTTATTTAATTATTTAGTTAGATAAAACAAATCATCTTATTTGTGTTTTTACTTTCTTTTCAGGAGCAAGAGAACAAGAGGAAACATATTAAGTATATCAATCCCTGTGGAGACGATACACGATATATTTATCATTTTATTACTTGACGACGTGTACACTTGCTCTCAAATTGCGCTTATACTATGCACATCAAGTTTTTTAATGCCGTTGTCGGGGATTGACAACTGAATTTTGTTTTCTTTAATTTTCTTGCTCTTTAACTATCCTTTATCTAACCTTTATTTTATTTTATTTTTATTAATTTTTATTTATTTGGTTTATGATCAGGGCAAATCCAAGTAGACCATTATACGAGTTGGATCCTGAGATTGAACGAACAAGACATAATCTGAGACGCAATCTGTTCCAAGCTATAGACAATCCACCGAGAGGACAAATTCCACCTGTTGATCATAATGTACTGCCATCAACAATGCCGCAACAGCCAATGCCGCAACCATTACCGAGGCAACCGACTGTCAGAGACTATTTGGTGGAGGATCTAAACGGACTCAACCCTGGCGTAGTCACCCCAGAGATCGAAGAAACTCACTTTGAGCTCAAACCAGTGATGTTCAACATGTTTAACACAATTGGACAGTTTAGTGGGTCTGCTACTGATGATACAAGGTAGCATCTCAAAACTTTCATGGAAGTGTGCAACTCTTTCAAGATTCAAGGAGTCCATGAAGATATTTTACGATTAAAATTATTCCCCTATTCACTGAGGGATACGGCGAAGACTTGGTTGAATGGTATCCCAACAGGACCAATAGGATCTTGGGAGAAACTTTGCCGAGAATTCATTACGAGGTTCAACCCGACAAATCTCTATGACCGCATTCATAATGAAATCACATCATTTAGGCAAGATGAAGATGAACCGATGTATGAGGTATGGGAACGTTATAGAGAACTATTAAACAAATACCCGCTACATGATTTTCCCTTGTGGACACAAGTCTCCATGTTCTATAATGCTACTAATGCCTCCATAAGGATGATGCTAGACGCTTCCGCAAATAAGATACTTTTGGATAGAGCACCTGCGGAAGCCATTAAAATTCTGAACAAACTCGCAAGGAACGATTTCCAATTTCCCACATCGAGGCGAAGAAGAATGAGACGTCATGCCACAGCCCATGAATTAGATATATCAAGTTCGGTGGCAGCACAATTGGCTTCTCTGACCAAGATGTTTTAGAATATGCAAACCCAAAGAAGCGTACATGAGGTTAAGGCAATTAACTCATCGGATTACATGCAAGATGAGGAGACCAACCTATATGTTGGAAACTATAACAAGAACATTCCAATGATGTCCAACAATTATAACCCATCTTGGAAAAGACATCCGAACTTTTCATGGAGTAACCCTAACAATGCCTTGAATCCAATTAATCAAGCCCCTGGATTCTAGCATCAGAGCCAGAACCTGTCGCAGCAGAACACTCAGCAGCCCATGCCACAGCAGCAGGTACAACAACAACAGTCTCTAAACGCACTGGTAGATTCTCTCACAGCTTTTATATCAAAGACTGATGCTTACATGATAGAGAATAGCCTCTTCATGAAGCGTACTGATGACTTCATGAACAGAACTGAGATGAGACTGCAAAATGTGGAGGCCGTAATAAAATCCTTAGAAACCCAGGTTGGTCAATTTGCCCAACGATAAAATACTCGACCACCAAGAGGTTTGCATAGCAATACTGAAGTTGCTAAGGTGTTATGACACGAGCAATGCAAAGTAATCACAACTAGAAGTGGCCTACAATTGAAAGATAAAGAAGGGATCTCAACCGATAGAGTCCAACCAGAAAAGCAACATCATGAGGACTTAGAGGCTGAGCAGGACCCTGCCGGAAGCTCTACCACGACAACAAAACCAGCAGTATCAGAACCACCTACCGAGGTAGTTGCAGATAAATTCACCCTAGGTATTAAACTCAATATCCAAGAAAACCTAGAGGATATCAGACCACCACCTCTTTTCCCATAGAGGTTGAAGAAGCAAAAACAGGACCACCAATTTCAGAAGTTCCTAGACATCCTGAAGCAGGTCTATATTAACTTTCCACTAGTTGAGGCTATTGAAAAGATGCCCAACTATGCTAAGTTCTTAAAGGACATAATATCCAAACGACGAAGGCTAGGAGAATTTAAAACAGTGGCAGCCAATGAAGGTTGCATGGCCATGCTGCATAATCGCATGCCAACCAAACTAAAAGATCCTGGATGCTTCACAATTCCTTGTGCGATTGAAGATGGTTATAAAGGAAAGGCCCCATGCGACTTGGGAGCAAGCATCAACTTAGTGCCCAAATCAGTTTTTCAGAAACTTGGAATAGGACGGGCAAAATCAACAATAGTACTGCTCCAACTTGCGGATCGGTCCTATGTGCACCCTGAAGGCAAAATTGAGGACATTCTGGTGAAGGTTGACAAGTTTATATTTCCTGCCAACTTTCTTGTCCTTAACTGTGAAGCCGGCGACAATACACCGATCATATTGGGTCGACCTTTCCTTGCTACTGGACGCACCATTATTGATGTGGAAAATGGCAAACTCATAATGCAAATAAATGATCAACAAGTCAAGTTGAACGCCTTCCACAATCTTCCAAATTCAGATGCTCCAACAGAATGTAAGGCTCTCCATACAACAAATAAGGATACTAAAACATCCTGCCGGGGCAGCACGCTCGGTAGACTATTCGGTAAACGAATAAAACCTAAAGGAAAAGCCGAATGCACTGAAGGGACTGACCAACTCATGAAGAAAGATACGAGCCAGAAAGAGAGAATGAAAATAGGAGATGCATTCACATGCACTCCACAAGTAACCTAATCTCTTCCCTTCTATTATAATTATTATATTAGGATTAGTTTATATAAGTATTATTTTTAGTATTCTTTATTTTTAGTATTTTATATTTTATTTTCAGTGTTTTTAATTTTTTAAAATAAAGTTATGAATGTAGGAAAAATTATGCCACAACAAGAAGTCTGCTACCGCGGCAATACACTATGTTAGAACCGCAAAATTCCTAACAGGAAGAAACAGTATAACGGCTCACTACCGAGAAATCTGCCGCGGCAGTAACCGCGCATCAAGGCAGTAAATGCCTAACGACTAGTATTTTTAACAGTCATATTTTTACAGCCTATATAAGCAGACTCATTGTTGTGCATTGTTTACTTTGTATTTTTGCTATTTTTACTTTCTTGAACAATCTTGCTCTCACTATCTCTCACTATCTCACAAAACTCTCTGCATTCTTAACCGCATTCTTACACTCTACAGTTTATTTTCAAGAAACATCTCATCAACATTCAAATCATCCATGGTAGCATACAGATGATTTGCCAACAACAACGTAGCAGAACGTTTCCAAAGATCTTTTGTTGCACGACAGTTATGGGAGGAATAAGGATTCCAGCACACCATTGAAGAAAACTACGGCATCGATAAATTCTTGTTCGATAGAATTAAAGACCAGGATTGAGAAAAATTTTGCCTCCAACCTCCCATAGCAAACGCAACAATTGTAAGAGAATTTTATGCGCATTGCCCGAACAAAGACACACTGTTCGTCTGTTTCCGGGGCAAGCCAGTAAAGCTTGATGCCGAGACAATCAACGATTACTACGGCGTTATCTTCATACGTGATAAACATGGTGAATTTGCAGCCAATATCGAGGAATATGAGGCTATCAAGGACGAACTTTGCTATGAAAACACTCCATGGGAAACCGGTGCCCATAGGGGTTATGTAACAAGGCTCAACCTTAAACCCAAAGCCAAGCTTTGGTGCACGTTTGTCAAGCGACGCCTCATGCCCACCTCTCACAATAGCACAATTGATAGAAAAAGATTACTGCTCATTCATTCAATCATCAACAAAAGGACCATCAATGTTGGAGAGATCATTCTTCAAGAAATCTATGATTGTGGTAAAAAAGAACGAGGTCCATTATATTTCCCTAGTTTAATCTCTGCCCTATGTATTGCTGCAAGTGTCCCTATAGAAGCAACCGATGAATACACAATACAAAGGCAAGGTTGGACAAAAGAATTCTGTCACAAAGTGATGCAGATCACCCAGCAGACCCAGTGCAGGAAACACCTCAACAATTCGCTGCCGACTATACTACCGGAGGGCATTATACAGCAGAAGCACCTGACCATGCTCAAGCCATTGCCGCAACAGATCCATACCAGGAGATTTTGCATAAGATGTCACACATAGACCTGTGCCAACAACGATATGTGGAATATCGGAGAGATTTCAACAACACTCTTGCCAACATGCTGATCCAGAATTTTCCCACCCATGGGATGCAGTTTCCAGAATTCCCTCCCAACGTTTTTGTCACTGTCGTACCATACACAGAGACAACACCTGCTTTAGGGCTTAGACCATTCTTTACCACTAGGTCACAACAATAGTTTCACGCTGCCAGCCCATCTAGACCTGCGGGCACGACCGCAACATCATCAAGCAGCAAGCGGCCATCAAAGAGGAGAGTCGTCTTCAACTTTCTACCTCCGAGTCCCATCCCTATTAGCAGTTTCTCTAGAGATAGTCTTTCTCGATAAATTGATGAGTATGTACATGAGAGCTCATCGCATACCCAAGAGAGGATACCAACTGCTGAGGCAGAAGGAGAAACAGAGGTGATGTATACAAACGAGAAAGAAGATGGAGATAAAGTCACGACCCCATTGCCGAAACAAACGCCCACCAGAGTACAGCCGCCCCGGTAGGCAAAAATATAGCAATCACCAGGACAAGGATCCAGACAGAAAGTTTAAGCAGGAATATCTAGGAGGGCAGTTATTTCCAACAGCTCTTCTGAATCACAATCAGAATCTATTTAATCCCTGCTATTTTACTATCCTTGTTTTTTTTGCTGTTTGCTTTATATTTTGAGCATTGAGGACAATGCTCGGTTTGAGTTTGGGGGAGAGTGTAGGTGTAGAAGCACTACCGAGGCTATCCAATGCCGCGACATTACCATAAAAGGAGTAATTTTTTTCTGATTTTTTTTAATATTCTCTTTTCTTGAATTTATGTTTGTAATCTTGCATTGCCTTACGTTAGCTTTGCTTTAGTTTACTCCTTTAAGGCTATAGAAATCTTTCTCCTTCCATGGCCAAGTTCTATTTTGAAGGTATAACCATAGGATACTCATAGAATAGAACTTAGAAGCTTGCTTTAGGGTTAGAAAGAAAATAAACACTTTTTGGACTTGTTTGATTTAGGAGTTCTTTTAATAAACTTAGGTGATAAAGACTTAGAACCTTTTGGAAAAATAACTAGAGGTGTCTATCACCGGCTCTAGTTTTGCTCTCCTTCATGCTAGAGGTGCCCGAAAATGGCTTTAGTATACTAAATAGGGGTTAATAAGAAAAAGAATAAATAAGAAAAAGAAAAAAAATAGAAAATGCATATCTTGAGGTGCCCGAAATTGGCTCAAGACTTGTTGTTTTAAGGAGATAGCTTTAGTCCAAGAGTTTATTTATCTTGAACTTAAAGTTTACCTAAGAAAGCCTTGAATCAGCCTTGTCCATAAAACTCACACACTCACCTAGCCCTATAGTTTGTTTCTTAGTAAAAGTCCTTGGGTAAACTAGTGGCTAACACGGAGAGATAGACATGACCATGATGGGGAGAATAGATGAAAATATAAGACCAAATGGGAGTAAGGTTTAGCAATTTGATGTTTTGCATTGCTTGAGGACAAGCAATAGTTCGAGTTTGGGGGTATTTGATAAGTGCCTAAAAGGCAGTTATTTACTATCCTTCTCATGGTACTTTATGCATCTATTATACACCAACTTGAATCGAATTATAAACTCTTTGCTCAAATATTGGATATTCCGTTATCATCACTTACAAAGTTAACATTTGTAGAGAATGCAGATATTATTACAATTTCTGTACATACAGGAATATCCAGAGCTGAAGCGGCAGTAAAGCAGTGTAGAGACCGAGGCAAAAGTATGGCCACGGAAGAATCTAGTATGGCAGCACCAACAATGGAGGCGCAAAGAAAGATAAAAATATAGAGAACATTCTGGAAGATGTAGCGCATTAATTGGACCAAGCTAGCGCGTTAAAAGCCCGAATCAAAGACCAAGCGGGAAATCCCTTCTAGAAGGCGGCAAACTTGGAAATATCAGATTCCTTGAAGAAGACTTGTTTCCTACTCCAAGTTGAAATCTATTTAGGAAAGGTTTACCCTAGGTTAAGATTATAAATACCTTAGACGACCATAATGTTAAGGGAGCCAATTTAGAGAATCGATTGAGAGAGCCAATTTAGAGAGAAACCCTTAGAACCGATCCTTCTCCCTAAGAATTGCACTTAAACGATAAAATGTTCTAAACTTCTTAGGGATAGGTGAAGGTTGTCGATATTAGTGAGAGGAGATTGATTCATGTATCTTTATTCTTATGCAATAATAAATCAAAGTTTGCTTATCTTATTGTCATTCTTTGTTCTTGAATTTAAGCCCGAGAGGGAAGTTTACAAGTAATCTATTTATCTAGCATCGAGAGGTGTATATTCACGAAAGGGATAAGTACGATGTTGTTAACACTAACTCGGCCTACACTCTTATGGAGGCACTAAGGGATAGGTTAAGAGTTTCAACAGCTAAAAGAAGTGTTGGATTGGTTGGTGGTTATCTTTGATTTACGCTAAGAGATATCGTCAAGGACTGGTCATCAACAGCATTTTGACTCAGAGATGAGCGGAGTCACTTACGGACACTTTGCTGAACTTTGATACCTCTTCCCAAGAGCAAGAGATTGTCGCGGCAAAGGACCACCAATGTTGCCGAGGCAGTATCTGCAGTACTGTCAAAGCGGTGTTGTGTGGTTGTATTGGACAAAGAGAAGATCAATTGAATCTACTAATTGACGCAACTAAATCCTACCCATTTTCTCTATATCGTCTTCAACCCTTTATTTTATGTTTTATTATTTAATTATTTAGTTAGATAAAACAAATCATCTTATTTTTGTTTTTACTTTCTTTTCAGGAGCAAGGGAACAAGAGGAAACATATTAAGTATATCAATCCCTATGGAGACGATACACGATATACTTATCATTTTATTACTTGACGACGTGTACACTTACACTCAAATTGCGCTTATACCACGCACATCACTACTTAGCTAGAGTTCTCAAAATTTATATTCTTATAAAGATCACACTCCATAACATGCTTAACTACTCAATCTCAAATTACCCATCGGATTACTCGAGATCACACAACCCATCGGTTATATCTATCTTTTCATACTTACACAGCTTTAGGGTGTTAAGGTCATTGACCAAAGATATCATGACATACACACATACATGCAACATCTATAACTACTAGTCAAGCGTAGCCCTACTATACCCGTACTCACATAGCCGTCGGGTATCCCCGTGATCACATAGCCTTCGGGTTGAACCATACCTGGATCAACATAGCTACAGATACGTCCAGGACATACTTCGATCAACATAGCCATAAGCAGTCCAATCCTGAGGTCACATAGCCTATCAGGTTACTCGAGTTTACATAGCTCATCGAGTTACTTGATGCTCACACAGCCCATTAAGTTATATTCCTTATCTGAATCAACATAGCCATGGATAGGTTCAAACCGCATCTAGATCATATAGCCCCTAGATACGTCGGACGTACTCGCTTACACAGCCCAAAGTACTTGTTCCCTTAACTGAGTGCCCAAGCACTAACTCCATGATATCCTTATTCCTTTACCAAGTAATACAAGTAAAACATGCTCCTTGAGCATCCACACGTAAACACATCATATATTGGGAAAAGTCAACCTATGCACTAAGATCTAGGGTCTGCTTCTAATATTCCAAGTCATTTCTCATAATTAAGATTAGAACCCAAACCAATAAGTCATTTACCCTTTATTGAGTGACTCGTTATAATTTCTCATGGTGGATATTAAACTCATTCCATTCATTCCATAATTCATTTTATAGTTTTAAACGACCCGTAGGACCCCTAGGGTAACATTATAAGACTTTCCAATCTTGCCCTAAGAACTTGCACAAATTACTCAGAGGTATCGATACTCCTTCATGGGGTATCAAACACTCTGTATCGATACCCTTTTCAAAGGGGTATCGAAACACCAAGTATCGATACGGGTATCGATACCCTTTGACTAACTCTAAGGTCAACCGAAGAAGTCTTATCCGATTCAATACGGATATCTAATCGGGAATGTTACTGGAAGGTTTGGTATCAAAGCACGGTTCGATACACCCACTCAACAAGCCTAAGTTTTGCCTACAGGGTATCGATACACCCTTCCCGTGTATCGATACGCCTGCACGAACTTGTACTTCTAAGGTTGTAAAACTCTAAGAAACCTCCCCTAATCCACATAATTGATTTCCAAATTGATTTTCATGATTAATGAAGCATACAAGATGATTTCCTACCATTTTTACATCCATTTAATCCCTAATACGAATTTCACCATTTCTAGGTTCTAAAGTTTCCAAACATCCATCTTAAGCAACATGGAACTAACAATTAAGGAAAACAACAATTCTATGAGATATATGAAGGGTAAGAGTTAAAGATGTACTGACCTCAAGCAAAAAACTCAGATTCAAGCCACTAACCCGTTTCATAACCCGGTTATGACCCACAACCCTTTTGAATTCCCTCTGACCTCTCCTCTTCAAAAAATTCTAGAACTTGCTGGAATTATGACCTTTTGGTTACCAGTTGCAACCGTCCAACTCCTCCATACAGGCTGTCCAGTTCACCAGTCATGCTATCAATCAATTTCGCCCATTCTGACCACACGAATTACCACGTTGACGTCACCTCAATGCCACAATGGCACCAGCTCAGCAACCCCTCCATATCAGCGGTCCTTCCTCATCGAATGCTTCCAAAAGATAGTCCCCTCTCCTTAAGATGTACGAACGTCAACAATACCATCAAACTGAAAAAAACAAATGATAGCAAATCAACAACCAAAATCAGAGTTTTTATTTCTTTTTTATTCAATGTAAATCAGGTATAAAACCCAACGAAATCATATGTAAACCTTAGACGGGAACATTACAAAAAAAAACAATACAAGCAAGAATTTTTAGAGCATTTGGTTTTTTTCTTTTCGAATAAGAGATAAGCGTTAACCCTACCTTAAAAATCGAAACCGGTTTCCCTTCATCGGCATTCTCCCTTTTTTTCTTTCTCTTCGTCAAACTCGATTTTTCAAAAAGGCTTTTAAAACCAAAAATTTTCTGGTTTTCAGAACTGAAAGAGGGGTAGTTAGATTTGTTTTTCAAATGAAAAAGGGGTTTCTTTTATTGATTTGGGGTTTAACCGAACTTTCAAAATAAAAAAAGTTTTTTAGCTTGCCGGCTGCCCCTAACGGCGACCGCATCGAAGACCGTTTTCTGGATTTACTTAGGGTTCTTGAAGTCTTTATAGATTTTAAGCTCTTTTCCTTTCTCAGAGCTTCAACAAATGAAGCCTGCTGAAGAAGGTTATGGTCATTTGGCCTATAATTTTTTTATTTATTTGTTTTTCAAAACTACGTCATTTTGCATCATATCAGACCCACGTGTTGACCCGAATCCGGGAAGGATCCGCGCATTTTTGGGTTTTGGTCTAATTATAGATTTGGTCGCTGGAATTCCGAGACGTTTGTCTCTCGGTAGCGGAATAATCACTCTTTTAGTCCTCAAAATTTATCTTTCTATTACAATTTAATTCGTTTTAGTTCTGTTTTGATTTTAAATTAACCCCTCTATTTTTGTTTTTTCACATTTCGATCCTTAATTTTATTTTATTTATTTTCCAGTTCCATACATGTATATCATGTTTAATTATTTTATGTTATTTTATATTATATGTATTTTCTAGTTCCATCGACTTTACGGTGACCCTCAACAGGGAATGATCCGTACTATTTATAGAACATTTTTGCATAAGTAACTAACACCTAACATTTACTTTCTTGCAATTTTATTTATCGCATTTAATTTCCTCGTATGTAACTTGTTGTAATTTAAATTCTTATACCTTTAATTTCTTTGTATTTATTTATGTTTATAAATATTTGTATTTATTTGTTCACCCCATTCGACACACTAATTTAATTAATAAAAAATATGTTATCTCAATATTCGGTCATAACGGGCACGATACCAGGCGTAGTGGTGAAGGCGTATGCATTTACCTTCGAATATCGAGGTCTTTAAAATTTGTTCGCAATAAAAATTTGAACTTGCAAATTTCTAGTTCGGACAATTATATTCGATTAGGTACCAATTTTTGGCGGTGCGGGGTATTTATATCCCATCTGTACCGGCTCCCGAACCCATTTTTTAGAATCTCTGGTTTCAACGGTATCCGGTCTACCAAAGTGACCGGTGACGACTCCACTCTTTTTCAAAATAAATTCCTCTTTTTATTCTAAAATACTTTTCATTCTTTTTTTAACCTAATGTTTAAATCAAACCCTAATTTTTAATTAGATCCCCAATTATTTTAATATCTCAAATTAACCAATTTTAACCTAAATCTTTATTTTTAAATAAACCCTGATTTCACTCCAAAAGAATCTCTTATTTTTTATTCTTAAATCCCAATTTTTAAATTCTTTTTTAAATCTAATCTTAAATAAAATCCTTAATTTTTAAATTAATTTTTTAAACCTTAATTTTTTATACTTTCAAACCTAATTTTTAACAAGCCTCCAAATTCATTAAATTTTCCCAAATAAAACAATTTTCCAATTTTTCTAAATTCACCAATTTTATCCCAAATTTTCTATCCTTTAAAATTATTCCATAATTTTTCAAATGGTCCCTATTTTTACAAATTTTAATTTAAAAGTATTTTTTAACGAACTCCGCTGACGGGAGGGTCGTTACAAGTGTATCATGCTGGTACTTGTGGAAGTTATGAATTTCTAGTAAACTAATTGGTAGTAATACACGTGTGAATATGGCTAACTAAAAACACTGTATCGATACTTGTATTCAAGTACTGATGCTCGTTGAGATGAATAATATAAGATATCAATTAAAAATAGAGTAAATACATTCTATTAATAAAATATTTATTCTTTAATTAATGAGATAATACAGTTCAATGACGTTTTAAGGAAAAGATTAAAGCATACTTTCTTAATGTATTAATAATTTGGTAAAGTTTAAATGATTGTTTGTAATAGTGAATTATATGGATCCTCGATGGATTGTATGTTCCTGTGTGCTATATGGTACTAGAGTCTTTATTGTATGTTGAAGGAATGTTATATAATTGAGTCGCCTTGAATAATGAGATAAATTAATGAAAACGATTAATGCTCACTTTCATAACATGTTAATAAATTGAATAACTTAATATGGTAGCATATTAATCGATTGAAACAATAAGATTATGGTAATTAGGTATGAGTTGTGTGCAATATGAAAATCTTGTCGATGTTGTATACTATGTGAATGTGAGGTCTTTGTTGTATGTTAATGGAATACCAATTAGTCGAGTCCTTATTTGGTGGGATCTAAATATTATAAATAAAATATTGAAATACCATGATTAGATATTTTTTAATATAGAATCTTAATACTATGTAGATATGAACCTCATTTAAAGATGCATGATGAGAAATCCCGAGTATAAATATAGGATCTCGGTATTGTATAGACGCTGGCCTTATCCTTAAGAGTATAAGTCCCAATACTATGTGACGCGAGCCTTACTCGAGTGTAAGATCCTTACTGTATGCGGACGTGGGACTTGCTTAGTGCGTACGATCATGATGCTATGTGGATGCGTGCGTCACTCCAGGTTTATGGTTATGACTTTATGTGTTTCACTTGGATGATCTGGTGGGATCCTAAGTATGATTTGGCTTCGTGGGCTATGCATGTTGTTTTGCTATTTTTGAGAGCATATGTTTAGACGATTAGTGGTAACGCCACGTGCTTATATATCTCTATTCTTATTTCTCATATTAGGTTGCATGCTTATGTTTATAATTAGCATAAAGTATAGTGCAGTAGATGTGTACAAATGAGCTTTATAAGTTTAACGCTCAAAACTGTTGTTTTCGTACATAGATTAACCATTAGATCGTGAGATCGAGAAGCACTAACTATACGGGATTTCATCATAGGAAGGTTTTTTAAGTACAATATTTAAATTTAATGGGTTATGTATTCATCCTTATATGGTAGAGGCTGTAAATTATTTTATAATTTTTTTTAATGAAATTTTAATATTTGATATTTTATTTTAAGAAAAGCTCTCGTGTAATATTTTATTTATTTACATATGTTTCTATTGTTGACTTTAATAAATTGAAAAATATTTCATTGGTCTAAATCCAGTTAAAAATTTTATAGTTTTAGTTTGAGCTTAAGGCCCAAATATTATATTTTGGGTCAAGGGTATCACACAACTATATTAAAAAAATCACGGCCTGAGTACTCGACTTGAACATGTAATTTTTAAAATAATTATCCTAATTTCTAGAATTCAAGTCAACATGTTAGGTCAATTGAGTTAGCTATTTTGAACACCCCTAAATATATATACATATATTATTGGATTTTTTTTGAATTTTTAAAAATATTTGAGCAAATGTTGGTCCAAGAAGGAGAAAAAAGGGATTTCATGAAAAATTTTAAGGCCACGTTTGGTTCATAAAATGTAACATTACCTTGGGAAAAAAATTAGAATGATTAATTACTTGAATTATTATTGGAATGTTATATTATTTGATTTGATTTGTTTGATAAAATATAAAATTATAGTGTTTGATTAATGAATTATAAAATTACTAAAATATATATTTTATAAAATTATCCTTATGATATATTTTATTTTTAATTAATCAAACTTCTAATATTAAGGTAAAAATATTTATATAAAAAATCATAATATATATATATTATTCTATTTTTAATTTATATATAATTTTTTCATAAAGTTCTTACACAAATAATTGAATATAATTATTAGTTTTTAAATTTATAGTAAAATATTATAAATATGAATATATATGATCAATTATAATTTTATATTTATAAAAATTAAATTCATAATCTTCTATAATAATTATTACATTCGTTACTAAATCAAATATATTAATAAGTAACTATAAATATTGTATTTATAAATTTTATTATACAATTTATATTAATTTAAAAATCAAAAGTCAATTTAAAAAAATTAAAAAATATAATGTAATTTAAAATTGAATAATAAATATTTTTATTATATAAATAAAAATATTATTCTATGGAAAATAAATAATATTAAAATTTATTTTTGATACTTAGTATTATTTTTTAGTGATGAATGTAGTTTATGTATTTTAATAGGAAACAATTTAGGTTAAATAAAAAATTGTTTTAAAATATCAAAATAAAAAAATAATATTGGAGTAATAGAAAATAAATATTATTTTAAGGGTATTTTGTTTGAAAGTGAGAATGATATCCCACCATTTTGAGAAAATTTTTTTTACTATTTTTAATTAGCTAAAAAATGTATTAAAGTATACTATTTTAATAGAAAATTAATAGGTCACATCATTATTTTTTAACAATAGAACCAGAATGAAACTAAATAAAACCAGTCTAAATCTCATTTTTTTTAAGAATTTAGTGATTAAAATAAATTTTTATAAAATTTTGATTATTTATGTTGTTTATCTAGGACCGGTTGTGAGGGGAATACCCCGATTAACATATTCTTTAAACTTAATTATTTATATTTTTAATTTTATAATTTATTTAAATAAATAAATTTAATGATTAAAATCATTTTTTTTACATATATAAATAAATAAAATCTGTTTGAAATATTAAATTAATTTTGATGTTATTTTTTATATCTAACACTAAAAAAATAAATTTTAAGCACTAATTCTAAATTTTAAACACTACATCAATATATTACACTTTGATCCTGATTCATAATTCATAATTCTAAATTTTAAATTTATATTTTTATTGTTGGTGCATAATAAATCACTAAAAAAAAATAATTTTTATTCAAGATCCTAAAAATTTCTGAGATGACCCTGAATTTATCTTTATTTATATAATATATCACTATATTAAAGGAAAATTATTAATTCAATAAAAAAATAGGGAAGGGATACGTACCGGAAAGTCTAATTGATTGGTCAAACAGAAAAGGAAAGCGTCCTTGAGATAATTATGTGGTCAAATATTTATATCAATATTAAGTGGTTTAAGATTCCGAATAAAAACAGTGTGAAAGTTGCACTTTACCATCTTTATCATCGTTTCTCTTCTCATTTAAAATAAATAAATATCGACGGATATTATCTTATAATATTATTAAAAAAAATAAAAATGTTTTGATGAACTCATTCGGATATAACTTTAAAAGAATTATTTAGATAAATAATTATTTAAAATTATTTAAATAAATATCTCTTTTTAGTCATGTAAACTAAATTTATATTTCATCAAAAACGAGTTTAGAATGGAGAGAATATTCCCAAATAAGCACTATAAATAAAAATGTCCTTAATTGTCTACTAATACGAAACTTATATTTAATTAAAAATAAATTTGAAATTTATTTTAAAAAGATAAAAATTTATATTACACAAAACAAAAAAATATTTATCTAATTAATCTTAAATAAAATTATTTATTTAAACTACCTTTTGTTATTTATAATTATATTTCAGATAAAATATGTAAATAGGCGTCGTAAACATTTTACAAATATTTTAATTATAAAAACTTCTGAAATCATCATTCAGATTAACAAAAGCAACATGATGACTATATGTTAAAATTTTAATTATAGACGTTTAATAAAATTAATATAATAAATTATAATTTTAAAATATATCTATTTTCATTTTATTTTAATTTCAAAACATTAATTCTTAATAACTTAACATTATATTGAAACTAGTGGGAAATGGGAGGAAATCCGAAAGAAAAATGATAAAGTGGTATGGCAAAATTTGATTTAGTTTTCTTTATCGTACTAAAACATGGTATTATAATATGGATGTTGATCTTTATAGATGGATACAATTTTGCGAATTTTATTCCGTATATGTTCTTGTTGACGTAAGGATGAGTATAAGTTTGGTGGATAATGAACAAGTGTGGATATAAAAAGTCATACCTATCGTAAGTAGTAAACAAGTGATGAGTTTAAGATTTTACCTGTACTATATCCATCCACTCTATATCCGCCCGTTCTATATCCGTCCGTCAAATAAATTTTAAACTATTTGTATTTGTAGACTTTGACTATATATTTTATTACGGTGTTTTATGTATTAAGATATTAATTCATTTTAAAATCTATTTTAATCTTTAACTTCGTAGACTTTAAACACAATTAATTTAATTTAAAAAAACGATGATTTATGATCAAATTTGAATTAATCAGGTTATAAATTTATAATATACGTGAATAAATAAAATCTAGACATGAGAAGCTGGCTTGGGCTATAACTTATTTAGAGGGTAAATCTTTGATCGTGGTTGTATTTAAACTCTCTTGGAATAATTTGATTTATTGTACTTACTTGGTTAGAGCATAATGCCTAGGTATTTTAGAAATACTAGTCGATCTTCTGAGGACATTCTTTTAAGTATCATGGATATTTTTCGCATATGACGCACTATAGATACATAGATAGAGTTGATATAGTTAATGTTAATAGTTTAATTTAATTTTCTGATAAGATATTTTAGGGTGCGTATGATTTATAAAATATAAATTTATTTACATAAAAAGACTATCAGAATTTAATATTATTGAAATGTTGCATTACCTTATTTGTTTTATTTGGTAGAAATATAAAATTATAGTGTAGGGTAATTTTTACCTGGTTTGTGTTTGTTTCATTGATGTAACTGTTTTTCTTGTTCTATTCGTACCACTTTCACATGTACTCTTTTTTCTCCACTTAGGATTAGGGAAGTTTTTTAATGAGGCATGAGGGAGTCGTCATTTCATTATAAATAAAAAAAGAATATAAGATTAATTAAAAATAAAATTTACTAACTTGTTTTTATGATTTATTTTATTAATAAGTTAAACTTTTAAATATTAAATTAAAAATATTTATATAAAATTTATTGAACTATTTTATTATATTTAAAATCTAAAACAAATTTTATATTTATATTAAGATTATTGTATTAAATCATTTTTTAAAAATGTTTTATATTTATATATCATTATTTTTAATATTTTTTTGAACCGTAGAATACTATTTGTTTTATATATTTATATTTTTAATTTTTTATATTTGATTATTTATTAAATAAATTAGGGTTCAAAATTGAAATTTTGAAAAAAAAAATTGAGAAAGTGAAATTAGGGCTTTTAAAAAAAATTAGAAATCTAGTTTCAAAAATTTTAGAGATTTAAAAGATAGGGCATGAAAATTTTGGGAATTGGGAATTTTAAAGTTTAGGGATTAGGTTTTGAAATTGAAAATTGAAATTAGGGTTAGAGATATAAAAAATATGAATTTTAGAAATTGAAAAAAGATTTAAAAAAAGGGTTGGAGTCGCTAACGGTCATTTTGGTAGACCGGACACCGGGAAACCAAAGATTCAAAAAAAACAACGGGTTCGAGAGTCGGTTACGATTTAAAACGGTATTAACGTTAAAAATCACCAAAAAATTGACACCTTTACAAAATAATCGCTTAATTAATTTACGAATTTCCAATTTAAAGTGACATTAAATTATATATTTGTTAAAAAAATAATTTTATTTTACCCATATCTTTATTCGAAGGTGAACGAATATACCGCCACCATTACGCCTAGTGTCGGATCTGTTACGACCGAATAAAGATGTATTTTATTATGTTCCTTTATTAAGGATGTTTGATTTAGGCAAAAATATAAGCAATATATACAAAATACAAGATATATGTACATGAAAGATGATAAACAATAAGGCAAACATATAAAAATACATGAGAAACAAAAACAAGCATGCATTATATACAATATGATATATTTAAACAAGACATAACAAACATAATAACACTATAAAGACATACATGCAATAAGAAATATTATATAATATGAAAATAAACCAAAACTTATAACACTATTAAATCACATGCGTTGGCATATATAAAAAGATGCAATGAAAAATATGATCAATATGAATAGAAACACAAATGCATGAGTAAATATATAAAAAATAAGTACATATGTGAATAATAAAAAAAGAGAACAAATAATAATAATAATAATAATAATAATAATAATAATAATAATAATAATAATATGTACATCTAAACATGTAAATGAAATGAAGCATATAATAGAAAAATGAAAGAAGAAATAAATCAACAAAATAAAAATAAATAAACAAGAATTGAAGTAAAAAAAGAATAAAATGTTACAGTAAATGATCAAATAAAAAGAAAAACAAAACTTTAAGACAAAATCAAAAGGAAAAGAGAGTTTGGGCCTCAAATCAGTGGCTAAAATAAAAAGAAAAGAAAATTAAGGGGTAAAATGAAAAATAACCAAAACAAGATTTGATCCGAGGACCAGATTGTGAAACCATTTAATATAATAGGGATCTCGGTCGTGATTTAAAAAGGAGGAATGACCTGAAAACAAACTCCCGGGGGACTCGAAAAATTAATTACCCAATTTTAAAACAACGATTATAACTGTATTAGTGGCCAAATTAAAAGGCGGAATGAAAGGGCGAGGACTAAATCCGCAAGAATGAAAACACGGAATGGTTTAAAAAAACGAATATCCCATTTTCAACTAGGTTCTCTAGTATAAAACACAAATAAAAATTAAAACCCATCCACTTTTTTCATTTCTCATCCAAAAACAAAATCAAAGAAGAAGAAAAAACCCTCTTCTGTTCTTGAGAAAACCAGAAAAGACATGAACATTCTTCATGTTCATAAACACAATCCAGAATCCACCATCGGTTTTCAGAAAACCGCCATGCCGACCATCGTGAGTTTGAAAATCGATTAAATCTTTCCCTTTTCGAAAACAGATTCAAAAACGAAACTCCTTCTTAAAAAACAAATCAACTCGAAATCTTTACTTTTCCAAAGATCAAAAGTAGTGGGATATTTCAAAAATGAAAAAAAATAAAACTTTTCCTCACTTGTTCGAACCAAAAACGAGACCCCCTTCTCTTTCCTTTTGGGCTCACCCTTGAAGGCTTGAAAGCCGTTAGGTTTGTTGTCGGGGAAAGAACGACCGAAGAGAAGACCGTTCTGTGAAGGTAAAAACGATCCCTAATCTATTTTTTTGTTTATTTTAGATACGAACAGAAGATATACCTCAATAGATTTGCTCTTGTATTGATCTTTTTTGGTGGTGGTGGTGGAAACCCCTATTAACATTTTGTTCGGTTTTTATAACCGAGAAATACATGAATTTCCAGATATGAAATAAAGCCTAGAAAAATGTCTATTAGTTGTTCTGAAAATTCTTGTACGTTTGGTGCGTTTCGCTTTGATTTATTTGATATTGTTGCTGAAATTTGTTTTTTATTCGTCTGAAAATGCTCTGAAATGTTGTGGCATTTGTAATATAACACGGAGTTTGTTGAAACGGACTTTCCTCGTTTGTTACGGATCTAAGAGTGTTATAGGCACGTTCCTGTAATAAAAACGATTAAAAGATAACAAAAGTTATACAACATATTATATTAGTAGTAAATTTAAAGATGGACAAAATGACATAAATATATATAGATATATAGGCGATAATTTTGGCGTTTCGGAAAGGACTTCAACGATGACGACGGCGAATACTTTAAAAACGGCCGGTGGTGAAAAACGTTAAGCTTGAAAGAACTTAAACAATATGCTGAACGAACCCGAATCGAATATGTTTAACGTCGTAAAACTTGAACCCGCGAAATATCAATTTAAGAACCCGAAGTATCAAAGACAATCAAACGAATTGAGTGTCGAATAGTTCTAAAAAGAATCAAATTGAGAAAGAAACTCTCAAGTAAATTTTATTCATTCAAGTGTGTAACCTCGTCGTATTGTTTTAGTATCTAGAAAATGACCGGTTAACATTAGTGGCTAGAAAACAATTAAATTCAAATTGGATTTGAATCCTTTAACTCCTCAATTCGGCGGCATGCATTTGGTCCAAGTATTTGAAAAAAAATAAAATGTCGGTTGATTCACATTAAACATGTGATCGATTGTGAATCCAAAATTCGAAAGATGGATATGTATCCTTATCCCCTGATATTGGCTCCAACACGTGGGGAATTGAATTCAATTCAATTTGCTAATGCGCCATGCAACCTTTAGTATGCAATACACCAAGGATCACTGGAAACAAAATAATGGAAACATTATCAAATGTAAACATTATATTATTATAATATATATATATATATATATATAAACATTATAATGGAAACATTATCAAATGTAAACATTATATTATTATAATATATATATAAGCATTATAATGGAAACATTATATTATTATAATATATATATATATACACACGTAAATATACCTAAATAATAATATAATCTAATATGTCACATTATAACTTGTAAGACATTAAAAGTCTTATTTCCTAAGACATAAATATTATCAAATGAATTAGACATGTTGGTATAAGTAAGGAAAAGTACTTCCCTGAAATATTTTGTCTTAAATCGAGTAATTGTTCCTAGAGGTAAGACTTCCTGATCAACATCAAGTGCTGGTGAAGATGTGCTCACATCAATTTGGCTCTGAAATCTTCAGAAATTTGCTCGCAATTGTGCCTCTGAAATCTCTGTCAATTTTTGTTGTTTTGTGCATATACGAATTGGATGGCGAGAGGAGACCACCGGACACGTCGAACGGACAACGTGTGGCTTGCACGTGCATGTGGAGAGACCAAGGGTCATTGCGTGGGCGCGTGACGTTTAGAAACTTCTCTCCTTTTTAATCTCGACTCTTGGTTCATGGATTATATATATTCAATGGTTGAGATGCGGCTGCGCGTAAGATGGAGATGCATTAGTTAGGCTTTTGTTGATTATTAGATTAGGTGTAGACGGGCTTCAAGGAAATGACTAAATGTTTGTAATTAATTAATTAATTAATTTTTTTTTTTTTTTTATATTGGACTGATAAATAAAAATGGGATTGCATTTACTTTGGGTTATTATTTATTTATGTGTTGTTTTTTTAATTTAATGTGCATTATTTATTTATTGGGTCTGTTATTTTCTTTATATATAATAATAAAAAATAAATAATATTTACAATAATAGAAGAAAGTAAAAACTTTAAATAATAATAAAATAAGTAACGAAAGTTAAAAGAAAAAAATATTATATTATATAATATTGGATTTTAAAATAAGATGATAAAGAAAAAAAATTAATATTTATGATAACTTAATTTTTTGAATTTTTTAAAAGAAAATAATAACATATAGTAATATTTTTATTTGTGATAACAAATAGTAATGAAGCTCATTATTTGAAATTAAAATTAAATATGGGTTTAAACCCCGGATAAAATCGGTGATTACACTTGTAATAATGAGGTTTTTTGTATGTTTTCTTCTATCAATAAAACTGATCTGTGGCATGCTCGTTTCGGGCATACTGCTTATTCTAAAATGTCTCAATTTTCTTTATCAGTTTCTTTACATATCGATTAGATGCCACATTGTTCTGTTTGCCCATTGGCTAAACAAACTAGGTTACTTTTTTATTTAAGTAATTCTCAAGCTTCATTATCTTTTGAATTACTTCATTTAGATTTATGGGGACCATATAGAGTGTCTTCTCATCACGGTCATAATTTTTTTTGACTATTATTGATGATCACACTAGAATGACATGGATATACCTGTTAAATTGAAATCCGATAATATTTTCTATCTTAAAATTTTTTTTGCTCTCATCGAAACCCAATTTTCTGCCAAATTTAAAATCATTCGCAGTGATAATGGGGCTGAGTATTTTTAATTCTGATTGTTCTAGTTTTTTTACTACTCATGGAATTAATCATCATAGTAGTTGTATTTCTACTCCTCAGTAGAATGTCATAGCTGAAAGAAAACATAAATACTTGTTTGAAGTGGCTCGGACATTATATTTTTACTCTAAAGTTTCTTTCAGATTTTGGGGGATGCGTTAAAATTGCATGTTATTTGATTAATAGATTACCCTCCTCTGTTTTTCATTGGTCTTCTCCTTTTGCAATCCTCTATAAGAAAAACCTGATTATTCTCACCTTAAGATTTTTAATTGTTTATGTTATATCACTGTCCCTAAATCTATTAACAAATTTTCCCAAAAAGGTTATATTTTGTTCAATCTATACTTGAAAATCTTCTTTGTTAATAGAGATGTTTTTCATGAGTCCCTTTTTCCTTTTAAGTTTCCCCAAAACATTTCTTCAAGTTTTTTTTCCTTTTTTTCCTTTTTTAGGTCATGATTTTTTTGAATATTCCTCCTCTTACTCCTTTAGTTTCAACAGGTTCTTGTTAACGCTCTAAAAAGTTTATATTTTATACCCTTTTACTTAAGATTTTGTTTGATTTCAAGTTCATTTGTATTGCATTTAGTTACATTCCATTTGCATTTGCATTAGATTAAGTTTTTATTTTTTTATTTTAAAAAATACTGCTTTGAAAGGTATTTTCTGGTGGATTGATACAGATTTGTTGGAGCAAAGTTGAAGAACGAAAGAGATGCTATAGCATATTCAATGCTGGATTGGGCTTCAAATTATTATAGCATTTTGGGCGCACCAAACAGAACTACAAAAAAGACAAATGTACAGCTCACTATCCTTGCTCATGAATTTCAGGCCACCTGTATTTTCTTATACGTACCTGCAATTCTCTATAGAATTTCAGAGAATATTTATTGCATCTTTAGAGCATAAAATTCTAGAAGCCTCCCTAGAAGCCTCCCCTATAAATACAAAGTTACTAATTCATTGCAAAAAGAGTTTGAAGCAGAAAAGAGAGAGCTTTAAAAGAGAGAAACAGTGGGGTCAAGAAGAGGAAGAAAGTCGACCACTTTCCACCATCATCTACCTCCAGCCTAACCACCATTGTTGGGAGCTTCAAGCAAGAGATTTTGCAAGACTTCGGAAAAAGCGACAAGCTAGAAAACTTCACAGTCGAGTGTTTGGGACTTCCTTACTCTTCACTTTGTTCTATTTCTTTTCATTTGAATGAAAATATCTCACAGACAGAAGAACACATAATTTGTTTAACTTAGCCATGGACTAATCTAGTGTGATTTAGGCTTGTTTGTGGATGATTTTACTTTGTTGAATGAATGTTTTACTGTTTTTGGTTTTACTTTGTGTTATGTTTATGAAAGGTAATACCTTTTTCATCTTAAACCTTGGTTTGTAAGAGCTTGTAATCACTAATTTTATCCGAGTTTATGCTCGAATTAAATCAATCCACATCCCTTTTTAATACCCAAATCACCTTAACTTACCCTAATTTTATCACTTATTTTATAATTATTATTATCCTTACTATCTCTTAATTAAAACCAAAAATCCAAAAATATATAAATATATGATATAAATAAAACCTTTTATTAGAGCCCACTTTTATAAGCCCAAACCATAAATAAATTTGACCTATTAAATATAATTTTATAATATAAAAAAATATAATAAAAATCCCTACTTGGTGCCCAAGGTCTTGTTTTTAATTGGTTATTATTTTTAAAGGGATAAACCTAAAATACCCTTCATCATATTATAGATACCCTTATATATTAAAACCTAAACCTATTTTATTCCCATATAATACCCTTTACCCTAACTATATATATAACATTTACCCTAAAAATAAAGGACCCCTAACCATATATTTTCATACCTAGCCGCATACCCCCTCACCACATTTTCCATTTCACAGCCGCATAAGCCTCTGACCATTTCTTTCACTCGGCCAAAACCATTTCCAGGGCCAAGTTTCCATTTCCATTTCATTTCCATTTCCATTTTCATTGGTAAGTTGGTAGCCTCCATTATTTATATTTTTACTCTCATTGAATCACTTCACCCATTTGGTTGATTATTTTTCAAGTTATGCCCTAATCTAATCATTATTTTTACCGTTTAGTTTAATTTGTGGATTGATTTTAATCGAGCATATTTAGATGTATATAGTTCTTTTTGAAATATTTATTGTGTATTCCATTCTTATGGTTCAATGAAAATATGAATATTTTTATTGGTATCTTTTATTGTTTTTTTATTTGTTTATTATATGTTTTGTTTATTTATATATGTTATTTGTTTGTTGGTCTATTTATTTTAATCTTTGTTATCATGTGTTGTATAATATTCTTAAGTGTTTATGTACCTTTTTATTCATGATATTTATTTATTTATTTTTGTTAATGTTGTTACATGCTTTGTATATATGCCATGCATTTTATGGTTTTTTATTCATGTAAATATTTATATATATATATATTACTTTTTTTTTAATTTTGTAAATTACATACACCACATTAAATTAATGAGTCTAATTAAACGTCTTTATTTGGTCGTAACGGGCCCGTGTTCCAATGTAATGGTCGCGGTGTATGCGTTGCCTCCGAATAAAGACACGGTAAAAATAAAATTGATTCGAATCTTTAAACAAAAATTAATTTAAATGCCACTTTAATCCAAAAAATCTAAAATTAATTAAGCGGTAATTTATAAAGGTGCCAATTTTGGGCGGTTTTAAACCCTAAACCCGTTTTTAACCGTAACCGACTCTCGAACCCAAATCATTTCGAATCTCTGGTTTTTACGGTGTCCGGCCTACCAAAGTGGCCGGTGGCGACTCCACCCATTTTTAAAAATCCCTAATTTTAAAATTTCCCTTTTCAATCTAAAATTTCTTTTCTCAAATCCCTAATTTTAACCTTTCAATTTCTATTTTTTAAGAACCCTAGATTTCAAGTTTCTTTTAATATTTCAAAATTCCCAATTTTTGTATATAATTTTAAAACCTAATTTTTAATTTTTAATTATCAAATCCTAATTTTCTAAATTTCCCCAAAATTTTATTTCAAATCCAAATCCCTAAATTTCACTTTTCAAACCCTAATTTCAATTCCACTAGTGACCCTTTCTCCCCTTTTTTACTACACACCCCAATTATTTTTAAAGAATTTTATAAGGGCCGCTACAGTTGGCGACTCCGCTGGGGACAAATTGTTCAAACGAGTCAAGCCTTGTTTTTAAATACCGCTTAATTAATTTTGGAAGTTGTGGAATAAAGTGGCAATTAAATTATTATTTGTTTATTAATTTGAGCTTTCAACACATTTCAACCCGTCTCTAAGTGGGGGGAAAACGCTATGCTTTCGTGAGGATATTGTTCCTCCGTATGGGCCTAGCAAAGTACCTTCGGGGCTCGACTATCCTATGCTTTCGTGAGGATATTGTTCCTCCGTATGGACATAGCGAAAGGGACCCCCTAAATTGAACTCGGTCAAGATGAGCCTATAATGGATGATGATCGGGGGCCTTTCTACTCTTAGAAGAGGACAGCGAGGACAATTTGGGTACCTCGTAGAACCAAAACTGCATTTAGAGAATCTAGTCAACCTACCTGATTAGAGCCATGCGGTTAACCTAGGTTCTTTTAGATGGGATAAATAGGATTGTTTTGTCTCCTATCTTGCTTACATTTTTGCTTTATCATTTTTGTATCAATATTTCATGAAGGTGTTGAACTAAGTGGTTTGTTCAATCAGAGGCTTTCACTATAGTTAGAGAGTCAAAACAAGAAAAAGAAAGAGAAGAAAAAGGAGAAAAATAAAAAAGGGAGAAAAAAAATAATGAGAAAATAAAACTAAGGAAAAGAAAAGGTTGAGAAAAAAATTGAAAAGAGAAAGAGAAAAGAAAAAAAAGAAGAAAAGAAAATTTAGAATATAGGAAAAAGAGAGGAAAAAACAATGAAAATGAAAAAAAAAGAGAAAAGAAAATCGAGAGAATAGAGAAAGAAGCAAGAAAATAGAGAGAAAAAAAGAGAAAAAAAAAGATGAAAAAGAAAAGAAAAAGAAAAAATAATAAGGGGTATTAAGATCTTAACCGGTGAAAGTTGCTCAAAGGGCGATCACTAGCGGGATCAACACCTTTACTTGCATTCATGCATACATCTCATGCATCTCATAGCATATATCATGCATTAATTAAACAAGGAGGTTAATTATAGGATCTCGTGTCCGTAATTGAAGGTTTCTCGCTTGTATTTTACCAACACCAAGAAGGGCTAATGGAAGAAGACTTTGCCAAGTTAGAAGCCAATCTTATGGGGCAATTAGAGCGTACTCAAAAAGAATTAGAAGATTCTATGATCAAGTCTCAACAAAACATGATGAAACAAGTTGCTCACTTGATGAGACTAAGGAAAGTGAAAGACCAACAAAGGAAATGTTCTGTTGAAGACCCCTCGGGCCCTCCCGTTTTTATTGTTAACACTTCTAGACCTCTTCAAGGAGTAGTAACATCATCTCTTCAAGCTTGTGCCTCTACCCAAGCCCTACCAGGTGTGACTTTCACTAATATGGAAGGTTTGGGGGATGACATTCCAGACTTCGATGAGCTAGAAAAATTAAAGGTTGAATTTTCAAAGCAATTAGAGAAAACCAAGAACGAGTTTGAAGAGAAGCTTCAGATAAAAGAGGATGAAGAAGAATGGTATGGGTTGAATGCCAGTGAACTTAGTCTGGTTTCAGGTCTAGAGATCCCTTATAAGTTCAAGACCCCAGATTTTGAGAAGTTTGATGGGACGACTTGCCCTATCGCACATATAACTATGTTTTGTCGGAAAATGGAGGGCTTTACTAACAATGAGAAGTTGTTAATCCACTATTTCCAGGATAGTCTGGTGGGATCTGCCACAAGATGGTATAATCAGTTAACCCGTGCTCAAATTAAATCGTGGAAGGATCTGGCCAAAGCTTTCACAAACCAGTATAAGCACGTAACCGATATGATTCCAAATCGGCTCATGCTACAAGGGATGAAACAAGGGCATAACGAAAGCCTTCGAGAGTACGCTCAACGTTGGCGTGATGCTGCAGCACAAGTACAACCTCCGCTCGACGAAAGTGAACTTTCTCAAATGTTTGTGGATACACTAAAGGGAGTGTTGTATGATCGCTTGATAAGCCACCCTATCAGTAGTTTTGCGGAGTTGGTTATGACCGGAGAACGCATCGAGTATGCTATTAAGAAGGGAAAGATGAATGACCCTTATAGCACAACTTCTCAGAAAGAGGAAGATTCTCATGTCTATGTGGTGAGTTCTCACTCAACCAATCGAACTCAAGATTGTCCCCATACTCATACAAGACCTACAAAGGTGCTTCATCCAATTCCTATGACCTACACCAAGTTACTCCCAATTCTCATTGAGAAGAAACTTTTGACTTTGGTGCAGTCTAAGCCAAAGGATCCTCCTTACCCTGAAGGATATAATGTCAATGCCACATGTGACTATCATATAGGGAGCACAGGCCACACAACAGAGAATTGTGGAGCTTTGAGGAACAAGGTTCAAGGACTGATTGAGGCCGGTATTCTGAAGTTTTAAGAAAGAGTAGAGGACATGATCTTTGGGAAGATTCTAATCTTCGAGTTTAGATGTTCATTTTCTGCCTCCTTGCATTTTAAGTTTTGCATCAATTAATTTTGTTACTGTTTGCCCGAAAGTAACAAATACTTTTTTGTAAGGGCTTATGTTATGTTTGCTCTTTTTTTTTTCGTTTCAATGAAAGAATGTATATTTTTAAAAACATATGTGTTTTCCTTTTTCTCTCGGAGTTCCTTGGATGTCACATGCTTGTTGTGACGTGGGTTCAGAAATGGTTGGAACATTGTGATTACGATAAAGTATGGTTTCTTAATCAGTAGCTTTGGTCAGTAATGCACGAGAAATGAGACTCCTACTCCTTCAGTGATGTTCAATGATAAGAAAATCTCCTAGAAAAGGCCCGGTGAAATTGGTTGATCTCAAGAATTCCTCTAAGTAAAAGGATTGCATCCAGAGAAAAAAAAGAAGAAAGAAAAATAAAGAAAAAAAAGAGAAAGAAGGGAAAAAAAGAGAAAAGGAAAAAAGAGAGAAAAGAGAAAAAGAAAGGAGAGAACAAAGATTAAACAAAAGTACTCCAATATTCGAAACCTGATAATAGGTATATTCGAACAAGAGTGTGGAAGTATTCGGGGCACTCCGCTAAAGTGATAGGCCTAATAAGGTAGCAATGCACCATCCAAAGTCTTCACTTCATGAGTGATGGTAATATTCTCAAATTCATGACTATGCCGAGTAACTCGGAGTTTTGTTGTATGCTCCATCATTACTTTCGAGACAAAGGACTGTGATGAGTTGATTTCCCCAAAATTTAAAAGAAAAAGAACAATAATAGATGTGAGAGAAAAAGAAAAAAGAAAAAAAGAAAGAAAATGAGAAAAAGAGAGAGAGAGAGAAAAGCAAAAATGAAAAAGAGAGATAGAAAGAAAAAGAAAGTACTCATATGTCTAGATGCAGTCTGAAGCACACTTCGAATTCTCAAAAAGATACCAGTGGGGCAAGTACGGAAAGTTTGAATATATAAAAAGAGAAATATATTGAGAACTAGAAGGAGTAGTCTTCGATTTGATCGAGCAAATACGATAATCATGAGGATGAACCGAGCAATCTGAAGGGAATTCCAAAACTTCAAATATCGCCACAACGTTCAAAGGTTGAAAACCGAACACAGAGAGTTGAGTCTAAGGCACTCTTGCATTTGATATCCAAGGAACCCATGTTTTTTTTCTTCTTTTCTTTTCTAATTTTTGGATTTTCCAAAACATGTATATATTGTTTTACTTATAATTAGCAGATTATTTTTTAATAAAAGTTTTGTTCAAAAAGATTTACAAAATGCAAGGTCGTTGATGCAAATGATCATCTTTGATATGACTCGAGAAGAAGGAGCAATGTATGATACAAGATGTCTCTTGAAAATACCACTTCGTTTGAAAGATGATATTCTTTGAGAATTCAGGTTAGCATAAATAAACAAAGATTACCCGAGCCTATTGTGGTTACAGATTGAGCAGAGATGAACATCAGGCCTTTGGGGCAAAAGTTATATTGAGGGCCTAAAGAGAGTCAATCAGATGACCCAAAGATAGAAAAATACAAGAGAATAACCCTCAATGTACATGTTGAAGATAGACCTTAAGTGATCTAAGCCTGAATATGAGATTGAGAGCTACTACCATAAACTGAATGCAACTGAATTCGGAGACAACTGGTTTAGATGTGTCATTGTCAACCAAGTATGAGCTGTTGAATTACAGAAGGTGAAAGATTTTGTTCCGATCGGCATAAGACGATGATCTCCTTTCAAGACAAGGTGAAGGATGAAAGCCCGATGAGTTTAGTAAATAGAAAGCGAGAGCCTATCCTCCAAGAAGAAAGAAAAAGAAAAAGAACATTCATGCATCATTTAGATTAAATATTCATGCATCTATGTTAGATATCCATGCATCATGAGCATTCTAATTCGTGTCATCATCGCATTTTACTCTTTTTAAACAGAAATTTTGAAGATTGGTTAAAGATTTGATCTACAGAGATAGATCTTAGCAAAGATCAAAAGTCATTCAAATTACACGATCGTGGTTTTTAAAGGCCTTCCAACCTTTGGTTATTTAGGGGCAACGCGCTTTTTGTGTCAAGACGATCAAATATCGAAACATCTAGATGAGATGTTAGGTATTCTCTAAAGGGAGATACCATCTTTTTATGAGATATTCAGGTATTCTTAAAGCAAGATACCACTTTATATTTGAACTTCAAATTTGATCCTTTCTTAAGGATGTTTTTCCTTAAAACACAAATTTCTTAATCCTTCCTTAAGGATGCTTTTCTCAAAGCCAATTTCTTAATCTAATCCTTCCTTAAGGATGTTTTTCTCAAAGCCAATTTTTAAATTTGATCCTTTCTTAAGGATGTTTTTCTCAAAGCAAATTTCTCAATTTTATCCTTCCTTAAGGATGCTTTTCTCAAAGCAAATTTGATCCTTCCTCAAGGATGCTTTTCTTAAAGCAAATTTCTTAATTTGATCATTTCTTAAGGATATTTTCCTCAAAACAAACTTCTTAGTTTGATCCTTTCTTAAGGATGCTTTTCTCAAAGCAAGTTTCTTAACTTGATCCTTCCTTGAGGATGCTTTTCTCAAAGTAGATTTCTTGAGTTGATCTTTTCTTAAAGATGCTTTTCTCAAAGCAAGTTTCTTAACTTAATCCTTCCTTAAGGATGCTTTTCTCAAAGCAGATTTCTCGAGTTGATCTTTCCTTAAAGATGTTTTTCTCGAAGCAAGTTTCTTAACTCCTTCCTTAATGATGCTTTTCTTAAAGCAAATTTCTCAATTTGATCCTTTCTTAAGGATGCATTTTCTTCGTTTGATTATTCCTTAAGGATGCTTTTCTAAAAGCAAATGTATCAATGTGATCCTTTCTCAAGGATGTTTTTCTCAAAATAAACTTCTTAGTTTGATTCTTCCTTAAGGATACTTTTTTAAAAGCAAATTTATCAATTTGATCCTTTATTAAGGATGTTTTGCTCAAAAACTCTAATTTCTTAATTTGATCATTTCTTAAAGGTTGTTTTCCTCAAAACAAATTTCTCAATTAAATCCTTTCTTAAGGATGATTTTCTCAAGATGAATTTCTTTTTAATTCGATCCTTTCTTAAGGATATTTGAAAAGGGAAAAAAAAGACAAAAAAATGAGAGAAAAGAAAGAGAGAGAAAAATAAATAAAGAAAAAGAAAAAAAGAAAAAAGAAAAAAAAAGAAAGAAAGAAAAGAAAAAAAGAGAGAAAAGGAGAAAAAGAAAAAATGTGAGAAAAGATGATCAAAAATCGATACCTTTTATAAGATTTTTAGGGTATTTGAGAAAAGAAGATGAAGAAGAAGAAGACGATGAAAAAAGTAAAGAAACGATCGAGGTCAACCAATCGAGAATATACAAAGACCAACAAAGATTTTTTTCATGCCAAGACAACCAACAACCTCAAGAGCCTCTAGGCAAGACATCACTTTTCAACAAGATCGTTCTCTATGACATACGCTTGAAGAAGGAGGTCATGCTTTGCGACATACGCTCAAAGAGAGGGGTCGCCCACCACGGTATACGCTCGAAGAGAGGGACCGTTAGATGCTGCAATGATCAGAAATCAGAGCATCTCGAAGATGTGGATTCTATGGAGAAGGGATCAACATTGTTTTTGCGACATACACTTGAAGAGAGGGATCGCCCACCACGGTATACGCTCGAAGAGAGGGACCGTCAGATGCTGCAATGATTAGAAATCAGAGCATCTCGAAGATGTGGATTCTACGGAGAAGGGATCAACATTGTTTTTTTCGATATATGCTCGAAGAAAGGGGTCGCCCACCACGGTATACGCTCGAAGAGAGGACCGTCAGATGCTGCAATGATCAGAAATCAGAGCATCTCGAAGATGTGGATTCTATGGAGAAGGGATCAACATTGTTTTTGCGACATACACTCGAAGAGAGGGGTCGCCCACCACGGTATACGCTCGAAGAGAGGACCGTCAGATGCTGCAATGATCAAAAATCAGAGCATCTCGAAGATGTGGATTCTATGGAGAAGGGATCAACATTGTTTTTGCGACATACACTCGAAGAGAGGGGTCGCCCACCACGGTATACGCTTGAAGAGAGGGACCGTCAGATGCTTCAATGATCAGAAATTAGAGTATCTCGAAGATGTGGATTCTACGGAGAAGGGATCAACATTGTTTTTTACGACATACGCTCGAAGAGAGGGGTCATCCACCACGGAATACGCTCGAAGAGAGGGACCATCAGATGCTGCAATGATCAGAAATCAGAGTACCTCCAAACAAGGAAGTCGGATAAAATTAGTGCTTGTAGTCTTTGCTTTATCATTGTTTCACAACGATAAGCAAAGAGGGGCAACTGTAATCACTAATTTTATCCGGGTTTATGCTCGAATTAAATCAATCCACATCCCTTTTTAATACCCAAATCACCTTAACTTACCCTAATTTTATCACTTATTTTATAATTATTATTATCCTTACTATCTCTTAATTAAAACCAAAAATCCAAAAATATATAAATATATGATATAAATAAAACCTTTTATTAGAGCCCACTTTTATAAGCCCAAACCATAAATAAATTTGACCTATTAAATATAATTTTATAATATAAAAAAATATAATAAAAATCCCTACTTGGTGCCCAAGGTCTTGTTTTTAATTGGTTATTATTTTTAAAGGGATAAACCTAAAATACCCTTCATCATATTATAGATACCCTTATATATTAAAACCTAAACCTATTTTATTCCCATATAATACCCTTTACCCTAACTATATATATAACATTTACCCTAAAAATAAAGGACCCCTAACCATATATTTTCATACCTAGCCGCATACCCCCTCACCACATTTTCCATTTCACAGCCGCATAAGCCTCTGACCATTTCTTTCACTCGGCCAAAACCATTTCCAGGGCCAAGTTTCCATTTCCATTTCATTTCCATTTCCATTTTCATTGGTAAGTTGGTAGCCTCCATTATTTATATTTTTACTCTCATTGAATCACTTCACCCATTTGGTTGATTATTTTTCAAGTTATGCCCTAATCTAATCATTATTTTTACCGTTTAGTTTAATTTGTGGATTGATTTTAATCGAGCATATTTAGATGTATATAGTTCTTTTTGAAATATTTATTGTATATTCCATTCTTATGGTTCAATGAAAATATGAATATTTTTATTGGTATCTTTTATTGTTTTTTTATTTGTTTATTATATGTTTTGTTTATTTATATATGTTATTTGTTTGTTGGTCTATTTATTTTAATCTTTGTTATCATGTGTTGTATAATATTCTTGAGTGTTTATGTACCTTTTTATTCATGATATTTATTTATTTATTTTTGTTAATGTTGTTACATGCTTTGTATATATGTCATGCATTTTATGGTTTTTTATTCATGTAAATGTTTATATATATACATATATTACTTTTTTTTTTAATTTTGTAAATTACATACACCACATTAAATTAATGAGTCTAATTAAACGTCTTTATTTGGTCGTAACGGGCCCGTGTTCCAACGTAATGGTCGCAGTGTATGCGTTGCCTCCGAATAAAGACACGGTAAAAATAAAATTGATTCGAATCTTTAAACAAAAATTAATTTAAATACCACTTTAATCCAAAAAATCTAAAATTAATTAAGCGGTAATTTATAAAAGTGCCAATTTTGGGCGGTTTTAAACCCTAAACCCGTTTTTAACCGTAACCGACTCTCGAACCCAAATCATTTCGAATCTCTAGTTTTTACGGTGTCCGGCCTACCAAAGTGGCCGGTGGCGACTCCACCCTTTTTTAAAAATCCCTAATTTTAAAATTTCCCTTTTCAATCTAAAATTTCTTTTCTCAAATCCCTAATTTTAACCTTCCAATTTCTATTTTTTAAGAACCCTAGATTTCAAGTTTCTTTTAATATTTCAAAATTCCCAATTTTTGTATATAATTTTAAAACCTAATTTTTAATTTTTAATTATCAAATCCTAATTTTCTAAATTTCCCCAAAATTTTATTTCAAATCCAAATCCTAAATTTCACTTTTCAAACCCTAATTTCAATTCCACTAGTGACCCTTTCTCCCCTTTTTTACTACACACCCCAATTATTTTTAAAGAATTTTATAAGGGTCATTATAGAGCTCTTAGGAGATTTCTTTTACTAAGAGGTTCGGGTAGCTTAGATCTAGAAGATCTAGAGATAGGCAAATCTAGATCAACATGAATAAATGAGGTTACTGTGGGAGAATAATCCCCTCACCCTAAGGATAAAGGAGAGTTTTAATGACTAAAAGGGGTAGAACTTAATCAACATAAGAAGTGTTAGGGTTGAGACCAGAAGGTAATGCTTAGCATTTTCGAGTGTTAGGTCTTTAACTAGGGATAATGGAGGCAATTTTAGTAAACTTTGTCAAACACTTATTAAGCTAGTAAAATAGTAAGCATTCAAGATAAAAGTAAAGAACTTTCCATAGCAAGCCTAGCCAGTCTTAAACTTGAATACTCCTCTGTGTTGTGTTTGTGCAGCTTTATCTATTACTTCGTTCTCAATTTTATTTTGCTATAGTATTTTGGTGACAATTACTAAATTGCTTTAGTATATGTCCATACAGAATATTTTTTTATCTTTTGTGTATGTTAATTATTTTTAAAATTTCCTACCCAATTCTTGTGGGAAAGATCTGACACACTTTATTACTTGTTCGATGTGTATTCTTGCACGAGAATCAACCATATTATAAGCACATAAAACGCTCAATGATTCTCCTCATCATTATGCTTTTCCTGAGCTTTTCAGTCTTTTAAATGATCCTCCCGATCATTTTGATCAGTTGAACAATTCTTCTAATTTGCATGACCAGGAACAATCTCTTCTTTATTTTGCCCCTCCTGGTCATAGTGAGCAACACATTTTTTATCAATATGCTTCTGGTCACAATGATCAACAGGGTTCTAATTCTCACAATAATCATAATATTTTTATCCCTAATCAACATGTTTCTCCTAGACGTTCTAGTCGTTTGTGTCGTCCACCTAATTAGTTAAAAGATTTTATCTGCAATTGTCACTTTAATCCTTTAGTTTAGTATCTTATCTCTAATAATTTTTCCTATAATCATTTACCACCTTCTATACAATCCTTTATATTTTTTACCTTATCTCTTGTGGAACTTAAAACCTATAATGAAGCCAAACAAAATCCTTTATGGGTAACAACAATGAAAGAGAAAATTCAAGCCTTGGAAAGTAATCATACTTGGTTTGTGATTTTCTTAACTCCAGGCAAGACTCCCATTGATTGCAATTGGATTTTTAAGATCAAATATCAAGCTTATGGTGCTGTTGAAAGATATAAGACACGCTTGGTTGCTAAAGGATATAGTCAAAAGGAGGTATTGATTATGTTGAGACTTTTTCTCTTGTGACTAAGGTCATCATTATGCATACACTTTTATCTCTTGCTATAGCATTTTGATGGTCTCTTTATCAAATAAATATGTACAATGCTTTTCTTCAAGGTGATTTGTTTGAGGAAGTTTATATGGAGTTGTCACCTGATTTTTGCTGTTAGGGGGAGACTCATGTATGTAGACTGCAAAAATCAATCTATGGATTGAAACAAACATCAAGACAAGTGAAACATGAAGTTAACTCTAGATCTTATGATAATTTTGATTTATATGGATGCTTTACTCATTTCTAGAAATAGTACAACCTAGTTATAGAATTAAAAAGAATATTGAATTACATTTTTAAAATGAAAGTCTTAGAGGATTTAAAATTCTTCCTTGGTTTTGAAGTCCTAAAATCTAGTGAAGGGATATTATTGAAAAAAGAAATATGATATGGAATTAATTGAAGATTCAGGGTTGGGAGGAGCAAAATTAGTTTCAACTCCTCTAGAGCAAAATTTAAAATTGACATCAATTGAATATAATGAAGGACGACAAATGATTGTGGCTGATCTAGAATTAGAAGATGCAATAATATATCAAAGAATAATTTACAGATTGATATACTTAACACATGCAAGATTTGACATTCCATATGTTGTGCAACAACTTAGTTAATTTATGCAACATCCTAAAAGATCTCATCTTAAAACTGTTATGAGAGTTATCAAATATATGAAAAAGGATCCAGGTCCAGGATTATTGTTTACAACCACATTTGATAAGCAATTAACATCTTATTGTGATTTAAATCGATCATCTTGTCCCATGTCAAAGAAGTCTGTTACTGGTTATTGTATCAAACTTGGTGATTCTCTAATTTCTTGAAAGTTAAAGAAGCAAAACACCATTGCAAAGTTATCAACAGAGGCTGAGTATAGGAGCATGGTTGTGGTAACAACAAAAATAGTGTGGTTGATAGGTTTATTAAACACATAAGAGTATCAGACATAGAACCAGTAAAGTTGTTCTGTGATAATAAGATAACACTACAGAGCAAACCCATTGTTTCATGAGAGGACTAAGCATTAGAAGTCGATTATCATTTTGTGTGAGAAAAAATACAACATGGCTTGGTAAAAACAGAACATATTTCTTCACATGAACAACTTGCAAACATTTTTACCAAAGCTTTGAATATTCAACAACATCAACATCTATTAAGCAAGTTAAGGATTAAAAACATTTTTCAATCCTGAACTTGAGGGGAGTATTTAATATATTGGTAGTTAGTTAGATAGTTGTTACATTTATTATTTTTCTGTTTTGATAGATTTTTGTATAACAACTATGTATATAAAGGGATCATGTAACCTTATTCAATATGAGGTGAATAAAAGTAATATTTTTTACACTCTTCCAAATCCAACTTATTGATACCTTAACCTACAACCGCTAAAAGTTTAGGCCCCTAAGCATATAGGACTGAAATACGCAATCTATAAGGATCCCTACTCAACAAGAATATAACATATGAGCTGAAGCATACGAGATTCGTTCCAACCACTTTGCGTAAGACAAGAAACCTTCAACTTTATTACTATATGTAATATCTCACTTAACTCTAGCTCCACCAAAAGCCGAGTTAGAGCTCTTTCAAAAATATCGAGGGAAAAGTTGGGTGAACCTTTTTAGCCCAATTTTGGAAAGATCAAATTATCTGCACTAGAAGTTCTAAATACTGTACAAAATAGATTTAATCAACTTTAATCTTTCCGTAAATCTAAGCTTAAAGAGAGACCATTATTGAACTTTATCTTGCAGCTTATCCAAAATAGGTTGACAATCTTTAAGAGATAACTTAGTAGCTATTAAAAGTACTCTCAAATACCTCACAGGGAACTTTCCAAGCTTGAACCCATAATAGACCAAAGTTTTAAGCTATAATCTAGTAAATCAGACCCGTACCTGGACCCGGGCAATAAGGGCACCGGCCTAGGGCTCACTTATTGTCTGGGCTCTACTTTTAATAAAATAAAAATATATTAACTAAAACAATAATAAAATAAATAGAATATAAAGTGGGCCCACTAGTCGGGTGTTGACCGTTTTAAAATTTTTAATATTTAATATGTGAGCCCCACTTTTATATAAAATAAAAATATAAAAAATAATAAAGAAATAAATAAATAATATAATATAATGAGTCCAGCTCATTGGTTTAAAAATTTTTTAGGCCTCACTAAATTAATTTTTTGGGGCTGTCACAGTTCAACGTTTTAATTTTTTTGTGAGTCCCATTATTAATTATATAACTGTTTGAAGGATTTTTTAATTATTTTTATATTTTTTTAATCTAGGAATTAATAGGTTTTAGGTTTTTAGGTTATCATTAAGACCTTTATAATAATTTAATATTTTTTAATTTTTAATACGATTAAAATTTTCAAATACACCACCTATAAATAATCCCAATATTTTTACTTTTTACATATCCATTTCTCTTCTATTTTCTCTCTTTCTTATATTATATTCTTATATTTTGATTTAAATTTTTTATCTATTACTTTGATTTGATACTCTAAAGGACAAGAACTCATATATTCAACGAGATTGCGGTTTAGATGATTTGTTGTTGATATACTATAATCAAATTTGAAGCATAAATTCACCGATAAAATTCTAGGTGCTATCATTCTATACCTTTTTGCTTCATAATTTTTATAGTATAATGTTATCGCGAAAATATGCTTCCGGTAGTGAAAAAAGAAAAAAAAGAAAATGAACAGAAGAACTAATAAAATCACAAAAAGGTGCTTTAGATAAATTTTATCCAAAACAAGTGGAAGAACCTTTAGATAGTGATGACTTGGGTGTAGATGAAGATAATATTGAATATTATAATGAAAATTTGAAGATACCGATATTAATTAAATAATGAGCATTATAATTTACTTGATAGGTCAAATGTTGATGTTGACATTGAAGAATATATAATTTCTCCTTTTGATATATATGATCCTAGAAATTTGGGTGCTCTTGATAATAAAAATAAAGATATTTTGATTGAAAAAGGATCAATTAGGGAATTGAATCTCACATTTTCTAAGGATAATCTTTCTAGACATTTTTCATATTCCTATTTTTCTAAAAAATTAAACAATAGAAAAATTCTTGATAGAAAATGGTTAGTTTATTCTAGACATGTGAATAAAGTATATTGTTTTTAATGTAAATTATTCACTTCTCAAAGTAACAAAAATATTTTAGCAAATGATGGAATGGATGATTGGAAGCATTTAAGTGATAGACTCAAACAACATGAAAATAGTGTTGAGCATATGACTAATATGAATACTTGGAACGAAATAAAAATTAGATTAAAAAAGAATAAAGGTATTGATAAAGATATGCAAGAAGGAATTCCAAAAGAAAAAGAACGTTGGAGATAAGTTTTAATAAGAATAATATCAGTTGTAAAATGTCTTGCTAAAAATAATTTAGCTTTCTATGGATCTAGTAGAAAACTTTATGAGGATAGTAATGGTAATTTTTTAAGTTTAATAGAAATGATAGCTGAATTTGATTTAATAATACAAGATCATGTTAGACGTATCCAAAGTCAAGAAATTCATTATCACTACCTTGGTCCTAAAATCCAAAATAAATTGATTTCTCTTTTGGCACACGGTGTTAGAACTTCTATGATAAAAATTATTAAAGATTCAAAATATTTTACTATTATCCTTGATTGTACCCCAGATGTGAGTCATCAAGAACAAATGAGTTTGATAGTAAGATGTGTTAATGTGTCAAGTAATAAAATAAAAATAGATGAATTTTTTTAGAGTTCTTAAATGTAAATGATACATCTGAATTAGGACTTTTTAATGAATTATTAGGTGCATGTAAATCACTTGATTTAGATGTTAATAATATTAGAGGTCAAGGTTATGATAATGGTTCTAATATGAAAGGAAAACACCAAGGGGTTCAAAGAAGGTTACTTGAAATAAATCCAAGAGCTTTATATATGTCATGTACTTGTCATAGTCTTAATCTTACTTTATCGGATATGGCACATTCTTGTACGAAAGCTATTTCTTTTTTTGGAATTGTGCAACGTATATACACATTGTTTGCAAGTTCTACTAAAAAATGGAAAATTTTAATTGATAATGTTAAGGATTTTATATTAAAATCTTTGTGTAATACTCGATGAGAGAGTCGAATAAAAAGTGTTAAAGCTATTAGATTTCAAGCACCTCAAATAAAATTAGCTTTGTTAGCATTGTACAATTCTAGTAGTGAAGATGCCAAAACAAAAAGTGAAGCAGAAAGTTTAGCTAATTCTCTTTACAAGTTTTGAGTTTTTACTTAGCTTGATAATTTGGTATTATATTTTATTTATTATTAATAAAGTGAGTAAGAAATTGCAATCTAAATCTATGTGTATTGGAACTACAATTAATAAAATAGAAAGTGTAATGTTATTCTTTGAGAAATATAAAAATGAAGGGTTTGAGTCTTGTATGGATATTGCTTAAACACTTGCATTGAATATGGATTTAGAGCCGTCATTTTCAACAAAGCTTTATGTGTTTAGAAGAATGCAATTTGACGAAAATGATGATGATAAAGTCAATCACCCTAAAAATCTTTTAGAGTCATTTATTTTCTTATGATTGTTGATTTAGCTAGAACTTCTTTAAGAAATAGATTTGAAAAATTAGAGTTATTTGATAATATTTTTGGATTTTTATTTGATTCTAAAAGGTTAAATTCTTTGGATAATATCGAATTACAAAAATCTTGCATGAATTTTAAAGCTACTTTTTCTCACAATGATTTATCTGATGTTGATGCAGATAATCTTTTTCGGAACTGAAAGTGTTGCAAATGATTTTGCCAGATAATCTTTTTCGGAACTGAAAGTGTTGCAAATCTTTTTCGGAACTGAAATTCTCAAGTTTGGCAAAATGGTAGATTGTTATCCAAATGTTTCAATTGCTTATCGAATTCTTCTAACTATGCCGATGACTGTTACATCTGCTGAAAGGAGTTTTTCAAAGTTAAAATTATTGAAAACTTACTTGAGGTCGTTAATGTCGCAAGAAAGATTGAATGGTCTAGGCATTTTATGTATTGAGAAAAATATATTAGACCATATTGATGTAGATACTATCATTAGTGATGTTGCATCTAGAAATACACATAGAAATTGTTTTGTGTGATTATTTTAATGTTCAATAAAATTTATTTATGTTTTTATTTGAATTTTGATATGTTTTTAAATGATTTATCAAAAATAAAAAAATAATTTAGAAATAAATTATTTTATTTTAATATATTTTAAAATTATTTATTTAATAAATATTTTAAGGGCCTAAAATTTTAATTCGCCCTTAGGCCACCAAAATCTCAAGAACGGCCCTGCAGTAAACACCAATTATAGACTCTAGTGAAAACTCAAAAAGCTATGATACTTACTCCAAAAATGTATCAAAAAGGCTTTAACGGTGAATCAAATGGTTTCTCAATCTAAGTAAAACTATGGGCAGTAAATTGTACTCGTGTTAGAGGAAACACATTAAACCATTCTTTAGAAAAAACTCTATCCAATATTTTAGCCAAAAAATAAAACCTGAAAAAGCAAGATGAAGAAGCCGACGGATTGTTGGCAAAGAATTCAATATTTTTCTAGGCGCACATACCCTATGTTTATATAGCCCCGTTGAAAAACAAACTCACATTACAACGACAAGGACACCCACCACAACTGAATGAAAAGCTGAAAACTCCAAGTTGGTTAGCATACCAATAGAAAAGAGATTCCACGCTAAGCCATGCAGAAACCTACATACCAATACTACCAACATTCCTCCAGGTTCATCCCCGGTTGAAAGCTATCAGACATCTTAAGTGGAATGAACATACATTTTCTGGCGAAAAAACTAGAAATACACAGTCGACGATGGCTTAGTAAAACCATCGAAAACATATTGTTCTATAGGGACATAATTAATTTCACCTGTCGATCAACAATTTTCTTACGTGTAAAATATACGTCGTGCTCTACATGCTTAAAAAAAGAGTGAAACATAGGGTTAGCGAACTTGGCGACTGAACTTGTGTTGTCAATTCAAATAATTGGTGGACTGATCGTGGAGACACTCATATCAGTCAAGATAGTACGAACTCATGTTACTTTGGACACCACATCAGCCATACTTCGATACTCATACTAAGAAATTGACTGAGAAATTGATTTATGTTTCTTGGAGCACCAAACGACCAAAAAGTTATTCATATAGACGCAGTAGTCTATTGTGGATCGTCGATCATCAAGACTACTGTTGAATAAACTTAAATGGAATTTTAGTGAGTCTTAAAATTTAGGAGTTAATGGGGAGTTATGAATTTGAAATGTTAAAAGTTAATAGAGGGTTACTAGTTGTTATGGAGTTTAATATAGGAGTTATGAGAGTTACATGAGTTATAGTTTTTATTAGGTTTTATTATGTAATAATGCCTAGTGGCTATATAAGACATTGTCTATTTCTTTGTAAAGTGAGTGAGTGAGAATGTGAGTGAGTGAGTAGTTGTGTGTGGCTGTGGTGAGTGTGAGAGAAAATAAAAGAGATTCAAAGGAATAAAAGAAAAGCATTTTAAAATAGTATTGTATTTGTCAATTACTTGAGCAATTTTCATTCTGTGGGCAATTTCATTTTATTGAAAATTTTTTATTCCTGGGAAATTTCATTCGAACTCTATTTAATTTAGAGTCTTCAAATTGGTATCAAAGCTTATGGTAAATTTGACGGGTCAAATATCGTTACCACGACTAACAAAGGCGAATTACGAAAATTAGAGTATTCAAATGAAAGCTCTTCTTGGATCTCAAGATGTATGAGAGATTGTCAAAGAAGGATTCGAAGAATCAACAACTACCGCGGGATATACGGTGGCTCAAACCAAAGCGTTGAAAGAGGCGGGATTGAAGGATAACGTGACATTGTACATGATGTTCAGAGCCATTGACGAATCAAGCTTTGAGAAGATTGCCGGGGCAACTACTTCAAAAGAAGCGTTGGACACTTTCAAAAAGGTGTTTAAAGGAGCCGGCCGAGTTAAGCAAGTGCGTCTCCAAGCTCTTCGTGGCGAGTTGGAGAGCATGAAGATGAAGGAATTGGAAAGTATATCCGATTTCATTGCTCGTGTATAAGCTGTGGCAAACCAACTTACTCATAATGGTGAAACGTTAACCGATGCGAGAATTGTCGAAAAGATCTTGAGATCATTAACCGATAATTTTGAGAATATTGTGTGCGTGATAGAAGAGTCAAAGGACCTTGAAACTCTCACAGTTGATGAACTCACCGGTTCTCTTGAGTCACATGAATAACGTAAGAAGAAAAAGAAAGAGGAGACACTCAAGCAAGCAATTCAGACTAAAGCGTCAATCAGAGATGAGAAGGTATTCTATTCTCAAAATTTTCTAGGTAGAGGATATGACCATGGAGGTCGTGAAAATGGTCGTGGTGGTCAAAGAGATAGTCATGAAGGATATTATAAAGAGAAGGGACAAACAAGCCAATCAAATTGGCGCGGAAGAGGACACAATCGAGGAAGAGACGACAGATCAAATTACTCCAACATCGAGTGTTACAAGTGTTACAAGTATGGTCATTACGCGAAGGATTACAACTCTAAAAAATGTTATAATTGTGGAAAAGTGGGGCATTATGCAAAAGATTGTTGAGCTGATAAAAAGGTGAAAATGACAACTAACATAATAGTGGAAGATGAAGCGAATGAAGGCGTTCTTTTGATGGTTAAAAATAAAGTCAACAACGAGAATGATGTGTGGTACCTAGACTCGGGCACAAGCAACCATATGTGCGGTCACGAGTACTTATTCAAAGACATGCAAAAGATTGAAGGTGGTCATTTGTCGTTTGGTGATGCATCAAAAGTTGAGGTTAAATGTCGAGGTACAATTTGCTTTTTACAAAAGGATGACATGATAGGGTTAATCCAAGATGTGTATTACGTTCCATACCTTAAGACAAATATTTTGAGTATGGGGCAACTCACGGAGAAAGGATTCGGTATTTTTGAAAGATCGCGTATTTCTCTTGAAGGATAAACGAGGGCGTCTGATTGCTAAAGTTGAAATGGGCAAAAATCGGATGTACAAATTGAATTTGAGAAGCATGCGAGAAAAATGTTTGCGAGTCGATGTAGAAGACAAGGCATTGCTATGGCATCTTCGTTTTGTTCACCTTTATCATGGTGGTCTAAAAGAGTTAGCAAAGAAGAACATGGTGCACGGATTGCCGAACATGGATTATGATGGCAAGTTTTGTGAAGAATGTGTGATTGGCAAGCAAGCAAGAACATCGTTTCAAAAAATGCAAAATATCGAGCTAAACATCCACTCGATTTGATTCATACCGACATATATGGACCAATCACTCCTGAATCTTTTAGCGGTAAAAGATATTTCATTTCGTTTATTGATGATTTCTCACGGAAAACTTGGGTGTATTTCTTGAAAGAAAAATCCGATGCATTTGAGGTGTTCAAAAAGTTAAAAGTGATGGTAGAGAAGGCAACTGGTAGACATATCAAAGTCGTACGATCAGACAGAGGTGACGACTATACATCGAAGGTTTTCATGGAATATTGCGAGGAGCAAGGGATGAGGAGATTTCTAACCGCACCATACTCTCCTCAACAAAATAGTGTGGCTGAGAGGAAGAATCAGACCATTCTTGACATGGTTTGATCAATGCTTAAGAGAAAGAAATTGCCAAGACAATTCTGGGCAGAAGCTGTACAATGTGCCGTCTATATACAAAATCATTGTCCACATGTAAAGTTAGATGATCAAACACCACAAGAGGCATGGAGCGGACAAAAGCCGACAGTTTCTCATCTTAAAGTGTTTGGTAGTGTGGCGTATGCACATGTACCGGATCAACGAAGAACGAAGCTCGAAGACAAAAGTAAAAAGTTTATTTTTATTGGGTATGATGAGAAGACAAAAGGGTACAAACTACTCGATCCGATAAGCAAGAAGGTGATTGTGAATTGTGATATGGGAGTAAATGAAGCGAGCGAATGAGATTGGAACAATTCGGCAGAGATTATCATGGAAGTTGGAGAATCATCAGTTACTACACCAACATGCATACCAGCAAGTTCTGAAACTATCGATGATGGAGATGAACCACAAGAACCCAAAATGCGAAGTTTACAAGATTTGTATGATTTGACAAGTGAGGTACATCTTGTATATCTTAGGGCAGATGCTGAAAATATTAGCTTTGAGGGATCACGAGACAAGAAATGGCAAATTGTCATAGATAAGGAGATTAAGACAATTGATGAGAAGTCAGCCTATTGTCGAAAGGAAGTCACTCTATTGGTGTAAAGTGGGTGTTCAAGATAAAGAAGAAAGTTCAAGGCGAGATAAAACGATTCAAGAAGCGACATGTTGTGAAAGGATACAAGCGAGTCAGAATCAAGTTGCAGAAAGAAAGCAAGAATATGATTGGCATGATGGATGGAAGAAGCATTTAAGTTTACGGGGGAGTTTTGTTGAATAAACTTAAATGAAATTTTAGTGAGTCTTAAAAATTTAGGAGTTAATGGGGAGTTATGAATTTGAAATGTCAAAAGTTAATAGAGGGTTACTAGTTGTTATGGAGTTTAATATAGGAGTTATGAGAGTTACATGAGTTATAGTTTTTATTAGGTTTTATTATGTAATAATGCCTAGTGGCTATATAAGACATTGTCTATTTCTTTGTAAAGTGAGTGAGTGAGAATGTGAGTGAGTGAGTAGTTGTGTGTGGCTATGGTGAGTGTGAGTGAAAATAAAAGAGATTCAAAGGAATAAAAGAAAAGCATTTTAAAATAGTATTGTATTTGTCAATTACTTGAGCAATTTTCATTCTGTGGGCAATTTCATTTTATTGAAAATTTTTTATTCCTGGGAAATTTCATTCGAACTCTATTTAATTTAGAGTCTTCAAATTGGTATCAAAGCTTATGGTAAATTTGACGGGTCAAATATCGTTACCACGACTAACAAAGGCGAATTACGAAAATTAGAGTATTCAAATGAAAGCTCTTCTTGGATCTCAAGATGTATGAGAGATTGTCAAAGAAGGATTCGAAGAATCAACAACTACCGCGGGATATACGGTGGCTCAAACCAAAGCGTTGAAAGAGGCGGGATTGAAGGATAACGTGACATTGTACATGATGTTCAGAGCCATTGACGAATCAAGCTTTGAGAAGATTGCCGGGGCAACTACTTCAAAAGAAGCGTTGGACACTTTCAAAAAGGTGTTTAAAGGAGCCGGCCGAGTTAAGCAAGTGCGTCTCCAAGCTCTTCGTGGCGAGTTGGAGAGCATGAAGATGAAGGAATTGGAAAGTATATCCGATTTCATTGCTCGTGTATAAGCTGTGGCAAACCAACTTACTCATAATGGTGAAACGTTAACCGATGCGAGAATTATCGAAAAGATCTTGAGATCATTAACCAATAATTTTGAGAATATTGTGTGCGTGATAGAAGAGTCAAAGGACCTTGAAACTCTCACAGTTGATGAACTCACCGGTTCTCTTGAGTCACATGAATAACGTAAGAAGAAAAAGAAAGAGGAGACACTCAAGCAAGCAATTCAGACTAAGGCGTCAATCAGAGATGAGAAGGTATTCTATTCTCAAAATTTTCTAGGTAGAGGATATGACCATGGAGGTCGTGAAAATGGTCGTGGTGGTCAAAGAGATAGTCATGAAGGATATTATAAAGAGAAGGGACAAACAAGCCAATCAAATTGGCGCGGAAGAGGACACAATCGAGGAAGAGACGACAGATCAAATTACTCCAACATCGAGTGTTACAAGTGTTACAAGTATGGTCATTACGCGAAGGATTACAACTCTAAAAAATGTTATAATTGTGGAAAAGTGGGGCATTATGCAAAAGATTGTTGAGCTGATAAAAAGGTGAAAATGACAACTAACATAATAGTGGAAGATGAAGCGAATGAAGGCGTTCTTTTGATGGTTAAAAATAAAGTCAACAACGAGAATGATGTGTGGTACCTAGACTCGGGCACAAGCAACCATATGTGCGGTCACGAGTACTTATTCAAAGACATGCAAAAGATTGAAGGTGGTCATTTGTCGTTTGGTGATGCATCAAAAGTTGAGGTTAAATGTCGAGGTACAATTTGCTTTTTACAAAAGGATGACATGATAGGGTTAATCCAAGATGTGTATTACGTTCCATACCTTAAGACAAATATTTTGAGTATGGGGCAACTCACGGAGAAAGGATTCGGTATTTTTGAAAGATCGCGTATTTCTCTTGAAGGATAAACGAGGGCGTCTGATTGCTAAAGTTGAAATGGGCAAAAATCGGATGTACAAATTGAATTTGAGAAGCATGCGAGAAAAATGTTTGCGAGTCGATGTAGAAGACAAGGCATTGCTATGGCATCTTCGTTTTGTTCACCTTTATCATGGTGGTCTAAAAGAGTTAGCAAAGAAGAACATGGTGCACGGATTGCCGAACATGGATTATGATGGCAAGTTTTGTGAAGAATGTGTGATTGGCAAGCAAGCAAGAACATCGTTTCAAAAAATGCAAAATATCGAGCTAAACATCCACTCGATTTGATTCATACCGACATATATGGACCAATCACTCCTGAATCTTTTAGCGGTAAAAGATATTTCATTTCGTTTATTGATGATTTCTCACGGAAAACTTGGGTGTATTTCTTGAAAGAAAAATCCGATGCATTTGAGGTGTTCAAAAAGTTAAAAGTGATGGTAGAGAAGGCAACTGGTAGACATATCAAAGTCGTACGATCAGACAGAGGTGACGACTATACATCGAAGGTTTTCATGGAATATTGCGAGGAGCAAGGGATGAGGAGATTTCTAACCGCACCATACTCTCCTCAACAAAATAGTGTGGCTGAGAGGAAGAATCAGACCATTCTTGACATGGTTTGATCAATGCTTAAGAGAAAGAAATTGCCGAGACAATTCTGGGCAGAAGCTGTACAATGTGCCGTCTATATACAAAATCGTTGTCCACATGTAAAGTTAGATGATCAAACACCACAAGAGGCATGGAGCGGACAAAAGCCAACAGTTTCTCATCTTAAAGTGTTTGGTAGTGTGGCGTATGCACATGTACCGAATCAACGAAGAACGAAGCTCGAAGACAAAAGTAAAAGGTTTATTTTTATTGGGTATGATGAGAAGACAAAAGGGTACAAACTACTCGATCCGATAAGCAAGAAGGTGATTGTGAATTGTGATATGGGAGTAAATGAAGCGAGCGAATGAGATTGGAACAATTCGGCAGAGATTATCATGGAAGTTGGAGAATCATCAGTTACTACACCAACATGCATACCAGCAAGTTCTGAAACTATCGATGATGGAGATGAACCACGAGAACCCAAAATGCGAAGTTTACAAGATTTGTATGATTTGACAAGTGAGGTACATCTTGTATATCTTAGGGCAGATGCTGAAAATATTAGCTTTGAGGGATCACGAGACAAGAAATGGCAAATTGTCATAGATAAGGAGATTAAGACAATTGATGAGAAGTCAGCCTATTGTCGAAAGGAAGTCACTCTATTGGTGTAAAGTGGGTGTTCAAGATAAAGAAGAAAGTTCAAGGCGAGATAAAACGATTCAAGAAGCGACATGTTGTGAAAGGATACAAGCGAGTCAGAATCAAGTTGCAGAAAGAAAGCAAGAATATGATTGGCATGATGGATGGAAGAAGCATTTAAGTTTACGGGGGAGTTTTGTTGAATAAACTTAAATGAAATTTTAGTGAGTCTTAAAAATTTAGGAGTTAATGGGGAGTTATGAATTTGAAATGTCAAAAGTTAATAGAGGGTTACTAGTTGTTATGGAGTTTAATATAGGAGTTATGAGAGTTACATGAGTTATAGTTTTTATTAGGTTTTATTATGTAATAATGCCTAGTTGCTATATAAGACATTGTCTATTGCGTTGTAAAGTGAGTGAGTGAGAATGTGAGTGAGTAGTGAATAAGTGAGTAGTTGTGTGTGGCTGTGGTGAGTGTGAGAGAAAATAGAAGAGATTCAAAGGAATAAAAGAAAAGTATTTCAAAATAGTATTGCATTTGTCAATTGCCAGAGCAATTTTCATTCTGTGGGTAATTTCATTTTGTTGACAATTTTTTATTCCTGGACAATTTCATTCGAATTCTATTTGATTTAGAGTCTTCAACTACTACCCTAATCAGCTTCCGCAAATGCCACAATGTGTCTGAATCTCATATCTGATGCAAAGAAAACTAACTTGTGATCAAGCATTACAACAAGGTGCCACAATATTTGTTTAACCTCAGCCGTGATCTCCGCACAATTTGTGCATAAATTTTGCCACTCGATGTACACTGAAAGCAATGTCTGGTCTAGTATGACAGACGTACAAGAGAGCAGTGAGCGCCAACAACACTGCGAGAAGTGTATGAATCAGAAATGGAGCTCCCAATATCTTGTACAAGCTTACTCGACGAGACCATGGGTGCGGGGGATAGTTTAGCCATAATAGTTTAGCCCGAATCATCTTGGTCTTTTCTAGCAACTCAAGGATGTATTTCTTTTGGCTATGTATCAAGGAATGCTCATTACGATAAGCCGTTATTCCAAGAAAATAAGACAGCTCACCTAAATCCTTGAAGGAAAATTGCGTGTTGAGACTATGGATCACTTCTTCAACCATTGCTTCAGATGATCCAGTAACTATGATGTCATTGAAGTAGACGAGGAGATAGGTGACCGTATCATTGTCTTTGCGAATAAAAAAATTCGTTTCATCCACTGATTCCTAAAAACCAAGCCTAACAAGATAGTCATGTAATTTCGTTTACCAATTGCGAGGAGATTGTCACAACCCATAGAAAGCTTTCTTTAAAGAACAAACAAGTATAGAGCCATCCTCAACAAGCTTTTTGAACTCAGGGTGTTGGATCATGAAAACTTCCTCATCCAATTCGCTGTTGAGAAAAGCGTTGTTAACATCAACTTGGTGAAGCTTCCACTTATTTGTTATTGCCAATGAGAAGAGGATGTTCAATTTGAAAAAAAATGAACGACGTGACTAAAAGTATCGCCAAAGTCTTGTTTTGATACTTGTGAGAATCCCTTAGCAACAAGACACGTCTTATAATGCGAGATAGACCCATTAAAGTTGTATTTAACCCGAAATATCGACTTGCATCCAATGGTGTGAGCACCATTAGGTAAGGGAACAAGAGACCATGTGCCATTGCCACAAGGGCGTTGTACTCAGCCAGTGCAGTATCACACCATGCGGGGGATTGCATAGCTTGTTCTATTGAGCTGAGGATAGCTTCAACACTCAAGACAGAAGAATAAAGTTTTGGTTTAAACATGCCGCATTTACTTCTCGTGAGCATGGGATGAACGTTAGATTTACCAATAGTAGAGGAACCAATATCACGTTAGTTCCGGGCTCAACAACATTATTGTCATCTAAGGCATCACTCTTACTAGAATTGCTATCACTTGAGGTAGCATTAGTTGCAGCAACAGCGAAAGTATGATTAGAGCATTCTTTAGGGGGTGTAGCAGGCGATCAACCACTAATGGGGGTTGTAGTTGCATGTGAGGCATCACTTATTTGTGTATGCTCAAATTAGGTTGAGCATGATCTCTTCTAACTCTAGTCTCAAACAAACATACTAAGTCAACATTAAAACTAAAAACTCTACGAAAAACATCTTTATGATATTTTTATTCATTCAAAAGCCTAATATTTATTTTTAATATAATTTGTGTTCGTGAAAGGAGTTAAATAATTCACTAGAAATGATCGAAATTGAAGTCTATTGACTAATCGTGCAAAACTCAAATTTAATACGAATTTAAAACCTAAATTAACCCAATTTGAAATGGAACCGACTTGAAATTACCTGGATGAAATGAACCTTACTTGAAATGAACTCGACTAGAAATTAAATCGACTTAAAATAAACCCGAGCTAAAGTCTATCTAAACTGAATTAACTTGTCAATTAACTAAATCAGACTCAAACCGTTTTTGACCTAGAAAATAAAATTTTAATTTTAAAGTTTATGAATTAATTATTTTTAATTAAAATAGTCTAAAATTAAAATATTGTTTAAACGAGAGTGTTAAATTCATTTTTTAATTTGGACAATTTTTTTTGAATATTCAATTGTGGACGATTAAATGTGTTATTATAAAAATATTTTGACTGTTATATTATCTTTTTAATGATTATTAAAGGGTCAGTGACCTGTTTAAAACAAAACTAAAAGTTTAATAAAAATTTTAAAGAAACTAAAAGTTTTGTTATCAAATCGAATAATTTACTAAAATTTAATTATTATTCGTATATCGAAAAATTAATATAAGAATATTTTTAGATTTAATCTAAAAAGAGATAATAATGCTTTTGGTCTGTATGACTTTAAAAATATTTAAATAATTAATAGTATAAAACAATATACATGATTAATGATAGAGAACTAGTGCATAAAATTTATCGTGGAATCATTAAATAATTAAAAGATACAGGTTAGACATCTCATCTAAATCACGAGATAAGATTATTATTTTATTTGATTTAAAAATTTTGTGACAATATTCGGAACTAAAAACGAAGCTTGTTTCGTTGAAACCAATACCTAGAGTGATGCTAACGTTAATGTAATGACGACAAATTTTAATTAATTCTAATGTTTTGCACAGATAACGTTGGGCTTTCTTTTACCAGTGCAGACATATTGTGTTCATGTTATATAATATTTTGTATACAATTGAAATAATTAATGTAGATTTTGCATATAGGGTATCTAAATGGGTGTAAATCCTCTATATCGTAATCGGGTTTTATTTTAAATTAAAAAATTTAGTGTTTAAAGTTAGAAGTTGTAGTTATGATTTAAGAAATTAGGGGTAAAGTCTATTTTTTAAGGTGTATGATTTAGGACGTATAAAATTAGGTCTATGATTTAAAATTTAATTTTTTAAAATTTTTAATAGAAAATATAAAAAAGAAACAAGATTAAAAGACAAAAGATTTTTACTCATTCAAACGTCTACGCAGTGAATCCCTTCATGCATGTGAAAGTTATTATAATAAAATCACCTCCAAGTTGCATGGTTTTGTAGCTGACAAATCTATTTGAGAGTATTTCACATATAGATGACACATTTGGGAGTATTTTATTGATGTTATTTTTATAAATAATCTAGGGAAGGATGGCATCGAATAAAAAACAACCTCAATGGAAGATGGCTCCAGAGAGAGAGAGAAGCCTTTGCATAAATAGAGATAAATCTAGTACTTTAATCCCTGTCATTTGCTTCATCAATAATAAGAGAGCTGCATAACAATTAAATGGCACTCCAAGCATCAACCACCGCCTCCTCCTCTTACCTCTGCATGAGAAGAGTCTATCGTCCAATGATTCGGATCAAAATCAGAGGAAACGTTTGCTTTGTTTCTACCAACTTGGCATCAATATCAGCAGCCGCATCAAAGCAACCTCCTTCGGCAGTTACCCGACAACACGAAGACGTTGTGCGTCCATTGCAAAACTTTTCTCCAGACATATGGGGGGATCGTTTAAGAACTCTTCCATTCACAAATTCGGTAATGATTTAAGTTTTGCTTATTTTATACTATATAACTCATTAAATCCGAGAGACTATTAGGTGAACCCTGTTCACCACGTCATCCATGGTCCAAGCAATCAGGACTATTGATCTTTAGATAATCATATAATAACTACCCACCCACTAAGTCCATGTAAGAAAGAGGTGATGATTCACTTGAAAAAAAAATCGAGATCAACGATCTTAATTGCTTGGGACCACGGATGACGTGGTGAACAGGGTTCACCTAATAATTTTTCCATCAAATCCATACAATATGTAACATAACTTTTCCGGTACTCAAAGGTATTATAAGCTTATATGAAGCGTGTTGGTGAAGAATGCACTAAGAACACTAATGATCTTAAATTAATGAAAAAATTTTGTAGAATTTACGATAATATAAGTGGACCTTAATTCATATGGGATAAGATCCGTTTATATAGTAGTCTTACGCTTTTATAGATTGTTGAATGAGTGAAATAGATAATTAAAATAAAGTCAAATTATTAATTTGATGATTCAAAATTAAATTAAATTCATGCTTAATACAAAGTAAATCGTTATAGGTAAGATTCAAAAGTTGGATGATTCAAAATTAAATTAAATTCATGCTTGATACAAAGTAAATCGTTATAGGTAAGATTCAAAAGTTGGATGATTCAAGCTAACCTTTTACGTATTTGCTTTTTGTACGGAGGAATTCGAGTCGTGCTCAAGAAAAGTAGAAGTCCAGAAATTGATGGTGAAGGACATGTTAATGAGATCTGTGGGTGATCCGGTAGAGAATATACTTTTCATCAATTCTCTATGCCGCCTAGGAGTCTCGTATCACTTCGAGACCGAGATAGAAAAACAACTTGCTCATCTTTTCATCACATGGGATCAACTCATTGATAACTATGGCTATGACTTGCATGTTGTTGCAGTCATATTTCAAGTTTTCAGGTCACATGGTTATAGAATTCCTTGTGGTAAGTGAACTATTTCATTATCGCTCATGCATAAACAACACTAATTGATGAAACATGGTGCATTGATTTTGAGCCAGACGTGTTTAACAAGTTCAAGATCGGTGATGGTACATTCAAGGAAGAACTCACTAATAATATCAAGGGAATCACAAGTTTGTATGAAGCAAGTCATTGGGGGACGCGAGAAGAGATAATTCTAGACAAAGCACTTGCTTTCACGACATCCAACTTAGAGTCCTTGGTGGTAAGCCAATCATGCTCTCATCATCTCCGAGAATATATCGGAAACATCTTAAAATTTCCTTATCACAAAGGCATGCCAAGACTAGAAGCAAGACAATACATCTCTTATTACGAAAACGACGAGTTAAAAAATCATGTACTGCTCAAGTTTGCAAAAAATGATTTTAATCGAGTCCAGATGCTACACCAGCAGGAACTTGGCCTTTTTTATAGGTATATTACGTCTTTTGATTCAAAGTTAGCTATTTGAATATTTTTACAATTATAATTACAATTTTCAAAAGAAAACCATTATTATTTTTGTCACACTCACAGCTGGTGGAAAGAATCAAGCATAGCTTCAAGATTTCCACATGTGAGACAGAGACCTGTGGAGAGTTTCTTCATAGCAATTGCAGCGCTATTTGAACCACGTTTCGCACTTTCCCGCAATGTGTTATCTAAATGGTGCATGGCCATTACCTTATTAGACGATACCTACGACGCATATGGCTTATTCGAAGAACTCCAACAATTGACCAAGGCAATGGAAAGGTTTGTCTATATATTATAAGTGTTGCATTTAAAAGAATGGCAGTGTAAAATACATTTTTTAATGTTTAGATGCAGTAAAGATGCCATGTATGAGCTACAAGGGGACTACTTGAAATGTCTTTACGAGACTATCTTAAATATTTCTGATGAGGTAGAGGAGCAAGTGAGCAAGGAAGGAAGAAACTTCAGTGTCTCTTATACTAAGGAAGAGGTGAAAATACTCCAACCAGTCTTTCCTTTTTATTTTCTGATCATAAATATTTGAAGTTTACTGACTAAATTTTACTACTTTTTGTGATTAGGTCATAAAAGTAGTAAAGTCTTACCATTTTCAAGCTCTATGGACACATGAAAAGATTCTTCCAACTTTGGATGAGTATTTGGAAAATGCAAAATGGTCATCTGCGTTCATTGTAACCATGGCTCTGCTCCTGATGGGAATGGAAGAAGCAGATGAAGCTGCATACCAGTGGTTGATAAACATCGATTCCGAATTTCTGAAAGCTTCATGCGCAATAGTCCGTCTATGCAATGATATAGGTAGTAATGAGGTACAAATACTATACTCATAAACAAAGTTGACACAAGTAATTAGTCAGCACCATGTCTAGAACTTTACTTATTTTAATGTGCGGGCTTAATATTTTGTGAAGGAAGAGGAGAACCGGGGGCAACATTCGATGCTTTCTTGCTATATGAAGGAATATGGTGTTTCGAAGAAGAAAGCAATCAAAAATTGTCGAGAAAGAATTAAGGATGCGAGGAAGGACATGAATGAGGGGTTCCTGGTAAGGCCAATGTCTGTCCCGAGACAACTCCTCAAGGTAGCTTTCAATATAGGAGGTGTAGTGGAGGTGTTGTATAAAGATGGTAATGGATTCACATCGCCGGGAGCATTGCACCAACATTACATCACTCAAGTTCTATTCCATCCAATACCCCTTGAAGAATAGCAAATCTATGATTTTCGCTAAAAGGATCAATGTTGGCGATGGGAAAATATAGGCCGGGGCTAAAGAACAATGTTTAATGCTAGAAGGAACTAAATTGAATAATAATTTCAAGAGGAGCTTAGAAAATAATTTGAGTTAATTGCATCATACATATCTGAACTATGATTTTAATTCTAAATTAATTTTTAATCTTTGAACGTTTAAATTATTTCCACAAACTATGAATCTCATTTTAAATCGATCCCTAAACTTTTGAACATGCTAATTTCACCTTCAAACAATGACTCTCATTTTAATTTGTCTCTCAAAAATTTCGAACATTCGAATTTTATTCCCAGATTATCAGTACATGTTAGTGATATATCTTGTTAAGAAAACAATTTTTATATTTGTTGTTCACTATGTAAACATTGATGTGTATCATGCATCAATATGTGTCTCATAAAAAGTAATGTGAGATGAAATTGAGATGTTCAAAACTTGATACCCAATATAAATTAATCAAATGTTTAGTGATCAATTTAAAATGAAAATCATAATGTGAGGATAAAATTAAAATATTTAAAATTTTAAAGATTATTTAGAATGTGGTCATAATTATTTAAGAACACGTGAAATTAAATCTTTTGTTTTTTCATTTTATTTAATGAGCCAAGACCCTATCTATTCGCCCATGCGAGACTACAGACTAATCTTGACTTTCCTTTCTCTAGTCTCAAGAAAGTTTGCCATGAAACGTCTAATTTAAGGCTAATTTAAAGTTAAATCGGCTCTACAGGTAGCAAGTTTGTACATAAGTGTTTTTAATATCTATAAGAAAAATGAAATAATATTCATGAAATCTTAGGACGAAAGGATTTGTGTGCCAACATAAATGGTACAGAAAAATTTATTTTCTTACAAAAACGATAAGAATATTAGTGGATACAGAAATTATTACATAATATATATAAATTGTTACAAAAATTATAATAAAAAAATGTATATACTGAAATCCTTACTTGAGATCACTTAAATAAAAAAAATTAACATAGTATAAAAATTTATGTACATATACTAATTTGCCAATACATATTATAAATAAATTAATATAGAAATAATAATAAAAAACGTATGTACTAAAATTCTTACCTAAAATCCAATATTAAAAAAATTAAAAGGCGCTCAGCTTAAGCTAAGAATTTGTACAAATATATTGGCAAGAAAACCTACTTTTTTAGAAGAAAATTTAAAATTTAAGGAGGTATCGAAATAATATACATAAATTACTTAAAAAATGGTAATAAAAAACTTATATACCAAAATTCTTATTAGAGATCACCAAAATCAAAATAAGCTCAATTTAAATTTGGAATTTGTTTGTATATATTTGCCTAGAAATAAACCTATTTTATTATAAGAACGATGATAATTTTAGTAAGTATTGAAATTATTGTATAATTTAATTAAATTGTTACAAAAATGAAAATAAAAAAATACATATCAAAATACTTATCCAAATCACCCAAAGCAAAATGCGCTCAATTTAGGGTAAGAATTTTTATACATATATATTCCGCTACAATAAAACCTATTTTCTTACATGAACGTGAAAAACTTTAGTAGATACAAAAATTATTACACGATATACATAAATTGTTAGAGAACTTATAATAAAAATGTACGTACTAAAATCTTTACCCAGATCACCTAAAACAAAGGATCTTACTTAGGGTAAACATTTATATACATACACACACCAAAATTATTTCACATTATACATATTTTATTACAAAAATAATAATAAAAATTGTACGTACCAACATCTTTACCCAAGATCACCAAAATCAAAAAGATCTTAATTTAGGGTAAGAATTTATATACATACAAATTACGCTATTAGAAAACCTATTTTCTTATATGAACGATAAAAAATTCTGTAGGTAACTGAATCATAACTCATTATACATAATTTGTTACAAAAATAGAAATAGAAAAATGAGTAAATTACTCCACTTACCACACAATTAATTGGGGATACCTATTTCGGTCACCTAACTAACGAATTCGACAATCAGGTCACCTAATTTTTAAACCCTACCTATTTAAGTCACTACCGTTAAAATTATAACAGAAAAGTTAACGATAGTGACGTGACTGTTAAATAAAATCTGTATAATTACACATTTAATTCCTCTAATTTAATTATTATTTTAATTTAATCTTAATTTTAAATTAATAAATAAAATTAATCACCCAATCGATTAAAAAAATTTGAACCCACACCCTCTTGCTAATAAACCAACCATAGTTGAACCACCGGGAAAAGATGGATTTTGTGATGTAACATATTCACATGTGTTACTAAATGTTCATATCTTAAATATTTTAATTTAAATTAAAATACTTGAATATTTAATATTTAAATTAAAATATTTAAATATTTATTATTTAAATTAAAATATTTGAATATTTTTATTTAATATCAAAATATTTAAATATTATATTAAATATTTTTATTTAATGTTAGAATGTTTTAATTCGAATCAAAATATTTAAAAATTTAATATTGTAATTAAAATATTTAATAATTTTAATTTGAATATTAAATAAAAGAATAATTTTATTCAAATATTAAATATTTTAATATATTAATTTGAATATTCAAATATTTTAATATTTTAATTCAAATATTAATTGATTTAAAATTTTATAACTCCTTTAATGTATTTTAGTTTTTTACTAACAAAGTAATCATTTAATAATACATTTGAGTACATCTTATCCCAAAATTCATCTTGGCCTTGTGGTTTAATCATTGGTTAGTTGTTTTATTAGCAAGAGTACGTGGGTTCAAATCCTTTTGATGGCAATTATACGGTTAATTTTATTTATTAATTTATAATATTAAATAAACGTATCGAAATCTTTAATCGAGATCATCAAAACCAAAAGGTACTAATCTTAGGGTAAGCATTTTATTTACACAAATCATTACAAAAAGGTTATGTACCGAAATTTTTACCCGATCTCACAAAAATCGATCTCACAAAAATCAAAAGAAATCAAGCTTAAAGTAAATATTTATGTACATATAAATTAGACTATGGGCAAACTTATTTTCTTACAAAATTGATGAGAATTTAGTAAGTACTAAGTTTATTACGTAATTTACATTGTTTGTTACTAAAATGGTAATACAAAACGTGTATACCAATTCCTTAGGCGTGATCACCAAAAATAAAAAGAATTCTACTTAAGGTAAGAATTTGTATACATATAAATTTAATTATAAAAAAATCTATTTTTTACAAAAATAACAAAAAATTCAATAGGTACCGAATTTATTACATATTATTCATAATTTGTTACTAAATTAATAATAAAAATATAAGTACTAAAATTATTACACAAGATCACAAAAAGCAGAAGGAGCTTAACTTAGGATAAGAATTTGTGCATACAGATTTGACTACAAGAAAAATTATTTTCCTACAAAAACAATAAGAATTTTAGTAGGTAGCAAAATTATTACATAATGTACATAGTTTGTTATAAAAAATATATATATATAATAAAAACGTACGTACCAAAATTTTTATCAAGGATCACGAAACAAAAAAGAGCTTAACATAGGGTAAAAACTTATGTACATATAAATTTGACTATAATAAAACCTTTCTTTTACAAGAACAAATGATGAGAACGGTTACGGTTACAATTATAGTACATTATAATAAAGAACATTTCATAAATTTCTATTGTTCAAGTATATCAACCTTGTACAAGTACATAAAACTTACATTATAATAAAGAACATTTCATAAATTTCTATTTGTTAGTAGGCAAAGACTAAAAAAATTATAGACTTACGTCGCTGTAAGTGTAATACCCAAAAATTTGCGTGGAAGTATGAAAGTATTTGAAGGCATTCTAATTCGAATTAATATTTTCGAAACAAACAATTAAGTACTCTTGGGACAAAATTAAAATCTTGAAAGGATGAATTAAATGACATTAAGATCAAATGGAATCACTAGTTAAAATGAGTGACTAAACTCGAATGGACTAAAATTAAAATGGAGGAAATTCATGGTTGAATTGAAAAAACTAAATTAAAGAAAAGGAAAAGTTGTAAGCTAATGATTAGGTGACTAAGATGAAATCAATATGAAGTAAAGTGATTGCATGCAAATTTATAAAATTAGGAGTGTAAATACAAAAGAACTAGAGAGAAAATAAAACAAAGATTTTGATCGTAAGATTTTCCATTTCCTTCACAATCTTGATCGGGGTGGCTTAAGGAGTTGGTAATTTTCAATCTTTCTTTCATTACTAATTTAAGGGGATTTTTCATGTGTCATGTGTCATTTGAATCTATCACTACAACAATATCGATTTTTAATAATAAATTGATAGTGACAAAAAAAGTTTTGGTCACAAATATTATTTTTTGTGACAGTTTTTTTGTACGACACTATTAGTAGAAGTAATTGTGACGATTTTTTATTTGATCACTGTAATAGTAGTTATTGTGACGATTACATTTAAAAAAAATTCTAACTAAAAGATTATAATTGTGACACAAAATTCATTGTCAAAATTTTTTTTACACATAATAATAACGAAATGTGAAGTGATCACTATTATTTAAGATTTATTGTGACAATGAAATTACTTGTCACTTAATTTTTTTTTTGTGATAAATTTTATCACTAATAAAAATAAAAGTAATGACAAGTTAGACATTGTCACAATAATAAATATATTTTTTATAATTAGAAAAAGTTAAAGTTATTATCAACTAGTTTGTCAAAAGGTAAACTATTTCTATTAGTCTCAATATTGTGTAAATTATTGTTTTAGTCAATTTATTTTGATCAATTTTAATCCTTATTTTTTAAAATTTTAAAATCTATATCATAATCCAAACGGAACACTAGTAATGTAACTAAATTATCAGGACTAAAAACGATGAAATTAAAAAAATTAAATACGTAACTTATATATAATAAATTGGCTAAAAGAATTTATTTTAGATATTTATAGACTACCATTCATGTTAAAATTGTAATTTAAAAATTTACAAAGTATAAAAACTTAAAGTGAACAAATTAAAATTTAAATATTAATATATAATTTTAGCATAATATATAATAAAAAGATTATTTTTAGATTTTTTTTAAAAAATATTTTATTATATTTAGTTTTTTCTTAAAAATATAAATAGTTTGTATAAGAATTTATAAAAAAGGGTAAACTACTGCACTAGTTACTTTCGTTTACCCTCAGTACATTTTTAGTCATTGATTTTAAAAAACAATCAGTAAAGTCACTATCGTTTTCGTTGTATAAAGTTTTGGTCACTCCAACGTTAAGTGCCGTTAAATATTAACGAAAAGATGAGCTGTGACAATAAAAATGACAAATTATTTAAATAGCCCTTAAGCTATTATTATACTTTTGTTTCATCTTTAATTTGACTTTAAAATTTTCAAAACTTTATATTTTTACCATCTTCCCAAAAAACCAACCTTACTACTGTGCTCTAATTGTTTTTCGGCATGAAAGTAATCTTGTTTGAACCAGAGCGGTATTCAGGTTAAGTCCTCCCAACAAAATATTGTTTGAGACCGATAAACATGAAATTTCGGTTTGACATTAGATTATACCGACATTACATTTAGCTTACAATTTGTAAATATCACACTGATGTGTAGATATGCTCAGAAGTTAATGTAACTTTGGATGTATAGATATCTGTGTTAACTTTTTTATCATTATTCTTTCTTTCAAAATTATTCATGTTCAAATGCCCTGATATCCTTTCTTAAAACTGTTCATCATTGAATTAGACTTTGAGCTGAAAAATTTAACTGGAAAATATCAGACAGAGGTGATCCTCCATTTAATCCACTGGAAGCATGATAAATCTCAACATTTGTGCATTAAAATTACCAAAATGTTTTAAACTAGGCATTGCAACAAGCAATTGCTGCTGAGAAAAGAAACTCCCCATGGGACCGTAATTCATAAGTAGATAAGAAAAGGGTGGGTTCAACATTATTTGACGGTGAGGATTTGGATGTTTGGATAAAAGTTAGGGTTAGGGTGTTTTGGAAAGATGGTAAAAGTATAACGTTTTAAATTTTTTAGAGTCAAATTAAAGATTAAATAAAAGTATAAAAATAGTTCAAGGATTATTTAAATAATTTATCAATTTTTATTGTGTCATATAATCTTTTCGTCAATATTAACGACACTTAGCGTTTGAGTGACCAAAACTTTACATCTCGAAAATGGTAGTGACCTTACTGCTCATTTTTCTAAAATTGGTGACTAAAAATGTATTAAGGGTAAACGAAAATGACTAGGACAGTAGTTTACCCAAAAACTTAATTAAATTATTATTATAATATTTAGTGTTGTAATTAATACATAATTTTAAATAAATAAAATTAATTTTTATTATAATTTAACCTAAATACTATTTTCTTTTTAAATAATATTAATTTTTTTGTCTAGTATAGTGGAAAAATATTGCACTCACGCTCTAAAGGTTTTAGGTTCGATCCTCCTTAAAGCCATGCATTTATTTATTTATTTAAAAGGCTGACTTATGATACATCATCTATATTCATTAAATTTCAAGGAAAATTATTAATTAATTTAAATCATAAATAAAATTATTTTTTTAATGTAGAGAGCGACAACATATTTTCGACACTATTTAAATGTGTTTTTTTTGATAAAATATTTTTCACTAATAAGAATAATATTAGTGTCTAAATATTAGTCATTATTAATAATTATTTGTGTCAAAAAGTATAGTCACAAAAAATATAATTAATTGTGACGAAATATATAAGAATTGTCACTAAAATAATAGTAACAGAGTTATTAGTGACGAAAGATGGTGAATCAAAAAAATAATCACTATAAATTTTAGAGACCAAATTTAACACTTTTTGTGACCATTTTCAATGTCACTAGAAAAGTATTTTCTAACATATATGTTATAAGATTATATGATGAACATCCATAGATTGTTATTAGTATGTGTGAAATTGCATGTAATGCATTAACACCCCTTATCTGGTTCGGGAGAAAATCAGATCAGGGAATGTTACACACAAGCAAGTCAAGGTTCATGTTCATTCAAGCTAGAGCATTCATGTATTTTATGTACCAATGTTGCATATTCATTAAGTACTTTTAGAGGTAACTTAAAACTTTTAAATTAAATTCATTTATAACAAAGAATGGACAACCAAGTACATATTGTTCAAGCAAGGATTGTGATACACATGCCCTATTCGGTGGTGTAAGTTTCTCTATGGTCGTTTTAAGTCATGTTTTTTTATTTTGCTTCTCTTGATTATCTTGAGTTTATCCTACATAGGCCATATCTTCTTTAAATTAGTAAGCCTACATGTTATACTTACCTAAAGATCCTTATCATAGTCATAGTTTACTTTACTATCAAGTTCATGTTTAGGAATCAATTCATGCATTCAGCATACATTTCATTCGATTTTACTTTGTATCATAGTCCAACTTACATTTCATGCTTACATCGTATTAATCTAAAGTTATCTTACACATATATTCCTTACTTTTTAAAGATTTATTCAATCAAGCACGCATGCATAACATGAACTCACTAATTTAAATCATAAGTAAATTAGACATGTAATCCTTACTTATCATTCATATCATACAATTAAATCATAATTAGATATAACCAACCACATCAAGCATGCACCAACATAAACTCACTAATTTAATTTAATGGCCATTACAAATCAAAATACATGATCATATAATATATACATATAAGATTATATGTCATTATCTAGGAAAATATATATAATATAAACAAAAGTCATACTTATATAGTTTGCTTTTCTTCCTTCGGTCTCAAGGAAGTTGTCTTAAATGTCAAGTAAACTCTTAAATCTCCGAATCTGATATTTTTGGGAAGAATGCAAACAAGATTGATAAGGTGCACATTGTATTTAGTGAGGTAACACTAACTTACCAAGTTTTATTTTTAGTGTGTCTTTATTTTAAGTAAGACTAGTTTAACCTTTAAACTAAGCTTGGCCGAGACATGTGTTTCAATCAAACATCATTTATTTTCACTAATACAAGAAATCAAGAACATATAACAATATGAACATGCTTAATAAGAAAGGCATCAAGTCAATTCTCTATTAACACGCAATACCAAAAATTAATTCCATCATTTTCACATTTTCATTTCAAGATATGAATTATATTAACTCAAATCTCATACTTGAAATTCAAAGTGTAATGTATATCAATCAAGTTTCATACTTGCAATTTAAACAAACAAGAGTCAACATTAGAGACATTTAGTTTAGCTTATCACAATCCTTGGATTATAGCTAAACAAGTAACGAGTCATCAACCAACTATCCTCACAAGATGTACTGAAATAATATTCAAAACCCTTCAATTGTCTCCAAATGACCACACATACGTATTTGAAAAAAGACCATATCGATACGGCTAACCACCGTATCGATATCAAGTTCAGATACGTAAGGGCTCTGTATCAATACATTACCCATATCACTACTCGAAGTCATCTTTAACCCAATGGAATCATAGTATCGGTATGCCCTCTTGTATCGGTACACAAAAATGATTCTGAAATTCATATATTTCTACGATTATCTATAAGCTCCTCTGCGTATTGATATACCTCTCAAAACAACCCAATATACCCTAGCGTACCGATATGGTCCTACCCCGTATCGATACCTCGCACGAAAATGCAGTTTTGGGTTAGAAAATCTCTAAATTTCTCATCTTAACCTTATATGGTTGATTCCCATTTCGTTCTTATTAGTTATTTGAAGTTTTAAAGGGTAAGTTACTATTAATTTTACACTCTTAGAACGCTCTAATCTTGATTTGTCATTTAAGAGGGTTTCAAGCATTCAAGCATAGCAATATATACAATCCAATCATAAACCAAGAAAAACAATTATCTTATGAGGCTCATGAAATGTATGAGTCAGAAATATACTGACCTTAAGTAATAAATTTGGATTGAATCTCCCTCCAACTTCTTCCACTCTCAAAACTTGAATTTAAGCTTCAAGTATCATTTCCACCAACCTTGGGGATATTCACCTCGAAACAAAGATCGTGAGCTGCTGATAAAACCTCTCTTGATAAAGGATTCGAGATTCTTTATAACAAAAACAAAGTTTTCATTTTTCTTTTGGGTTGGGTGGTGTTTTGAAGAAGAGGATGACATGAAAAAAGATGAGGTTAAGGATGATTTCATCCCCTTAGTAAGTAGAAAACATTAGGGTTGGGAACCCTTCTTCCTACCCTTGGAGAAATATCATTTTTTCCTTTCAACCCTAAAACTTTGCACACTCACAAGCCTAATAAGTAAACCCACTAACAACTCGAAAGGTCTAACAAGACAAAATTGATACCAAACATGCTCCAACAAGCTCCAACATATGACTTTACTTGATGAATTATGGCTCGGATCATCGTCCGATGTTGACCTGGATAAATTAGATCATTACATTTAATATCATGTAAAAGGTAATACATATCATGTTAAGGCAGCATAAACATGTAACAATTCATTTTGAGTTCATAAGAATCATTCATGTAAGAATAGATCACCCAATATCATGTATCTCAAATTCCAACAAGTATATGTTATGTTATAACTCTTAAATCAACATTCAAACATTTATAAGTTCAACCAAGGCCTACATGAAAGAATATAAGTCAAGAATTCTTATATCTTGTAATTGTCAAGTAAAATATTTCTAATTCTCAAAAATAAATAATAAATGAATTTAAGTAATATAAAAAGAAGTAGGGTCAATCCGTATGGACTAAGGAGCTTCCAATATTTACACGTTTGATTCTAATCGTGGTGAATTTGGATGGTATTTTGGGTATTAGAAATAAAGAAAAAATTAAAATACAATTTAATAAAACTAAATAAATTAATTTAAATAAAAAGTTTAAAATTCAAACTATAAAAATTAGCCTTGGGCTAAAGTTTTTTCCTCAAATGAATTCAATTCTTGAACAAGATTTTACCATTGGGCTCATGTCGGTTACAGACTATAGGGCCCAACCCTTATAACTTGTGTTTTTTCTCAAATGAATTAAGAATCTAAAATCAATTTTTAGATCTCAATTCTTTTGTGAATTAATTACGTAAATCATTTTATTAATTCAAAGCTTTTAAAAACTAGAAAAATCTGACTCGGATTGTACTGTCTTAAATGAGAATTTAGCCCGATTTCAGTTTCCCTTAGAGAAACTATCACTAAGTTTATTTGATACGAATCCAGTTGCGGGATATCCGAATTTGTATTTGTGATTTTTCGATCGTGATTCTAGTAAGTAACTGAAATAAAAAGAATAACAATTTTGAAATAAAACTTACAAGATGATATAAAATGGATAAATAGTATGGTAAAATGGAATGGTGATAAGATATTTGTTGTGTTTAAGATGACATATTGAAAATCTGGATGTATGGATGATGGAAGTGAAGAGAAGGAATGTAATTGATAGTGCGGTATAAATAAAGGAGGAACCAACACTAAAAAGTGAAGACCTTTTCCTTAAGAGTTTTTAAATCGTGACTTGGGTGAAAGGCTAATGGATTGTGACCCTCTAGTTATAAGAACTAGGAACCAAAAATATAAGAGAAATGAATAGGGATGAATGCCACAAGAACAATCTTGCAAGCCGATAAAGTTCAAAAAGAATTATAAAAGAGAAACACTTTCAAGTTGTAATATATGTCAAAAGTTGTATCTTTTACAATGGAATGGGTGTCTCTTTATAGGTGTAAGACAACAAAAAATTTATTGGCCTAGACAAAGATTAAAGACTCATTCTTATAGTGTTAAAGGCCTATTAATTTGTAGGTTATCGTATCTCCAATTGACAGCTAAAAAGTTTGATCTAGAGGGATGAATATGGACATTCTTAGAATGAATGTAGACATACATCATCCACATGTAGAAACCCTTGGCTGATGCTTGATTAAGTTGTCAATCATCCTCCTTTAATGGGCTATTAATAAAGCATTGAATTCAGCAATTCAATGGTCGCTTGAATTTTTGGAAGAAACATCTTGTGACTATTCCCGTATTGAATTTCCAGCATGCATTATCTTCAATAATTTAATCATATCTTAAGCTCATAATATCTGATTGGGGTGATTCAAAGTACGTTGGAAAGATAAGGAATAGGGGAATAAGTTTGAAGAAGATCTCAAGACTAAAATATGCTCGTACCAATCCCAAAAGGGCGAACAAGTTGACTGATATTCCTTGAATTCCCTCCTTAAGTGTTGTTTTAATTCCTTCCTTTACTCTCCCTTTAGTGGTGATAATGAAGGCTTTCATTGCATGTCTTCTCTTTCTTGCTTGCTGAAACTGACAGGCTTAAAGTGATATAAAGACTCTCTTGAAAGCCTTAAAGCCATTGCTGGAAATAACAACATTCAAGTGGTGTAATTGCTCCATTAAATTGCATTGTAACCAAACAGTCTTGATGGGTCTTCAAGGGACTTTAATTGATGTAAAGGCCTTGTCATTCCTAAGAATATGACCAACAATTTGCCCCAAAAGAATATCCTAGCTGAAATATATCAACAACCATTAGATAACAACTTTATTGAATAAAAATAAAAGTGAATACATGAAACATATTTAATGAACTAGTTTAATTAATGAAACTAGTTACATTGAATGATCTAGTTTAATTAATGAAACTAGTTACATTGAATGATCTAGTTTAATTAATTAACTCACACACTAATACCAATACGAGAAAATACAAGTGTAATGTTTTCACTGATTTTATTGCAAATAGAGTTTGCGAGTGTTTGACGTTGCGCTCAAACATTTTATAATCCTTGCCAAGAGTTGCATGTAAGCCTTGATTTTTTTTTGGCATTGTACCACGGGTGAAACACTTGTTGAATTTTACATGGTGACAATGTTAGCCACGAATGATGATTTTTATAAAGAGCATGACTTGGTTTTAAAAATGGTTTTTACTTGGTTTTTAATTTGGTTATGACTTAGTTTTTTAAATTGGTTTCTACTTGTTTTTTACTTTATTTTAAAGTGTTAAAATCGATTTAATATGAGCTGCATTTGCAAGGAATTTTTATAATTGTTTTATTCACTCACTAAGCTTATGTAGAAAAAATAATGTTGATGTAGAAAAAAGAAAGCGAAGATTTTATGTAATTGCCAAGTGAAAAGCTCAAGTATATATTTCATAACATTAGTAGCAGTGAGAGAGCAATGGGGATGAGATACCATATTGAGAATATTGTTTATGCTAGTGATACTTGAAATAGTTATATGCATATACGTATCTGATGAATATCAAAGTTGATGTTAGCTTGTAAATTGGATTTGAATTACATATTGGTATTCCTTTAGTTATAATAAAGTTATATTGGTGTTTGATTCTTGTTGTCCCTATGTTTGAATTTGATTATTGTTGTTGATAATAAAACATAACTAATTTGAGTTGAATCTATGATATAATTATTTAGGTTGGAATGCACTTCGAAATCATGTTGAGTATATTGATGTTGTTCTAATATATGTTTATGAGATAGTTGAAGTTGAAGCATGCTCTAAGGAGTTTGAATATATTGTTGCTAACTATGTTGCAATGCATCTAGTAAGTTGTTTATGATATGTGGATGATGTTTAATTAGGTGTTTATGCATCTAGAGAATGTTTTGAAACCGTTAGAGACTTGAAATATGATAATCTACGGTTTTGGGGAAGATGGTTTTGAAACGCTTTCATAGGGTATCGATACACAGGTATGAACACGAAAGAAATCTAGGAAAATTTAGCCTAAGCATCGATATTATATAAACATGTTTCAAAATGGCAACTTGAATACAAGTATGTATATCGATACGCTTGACCAGGGTTTCGATATCTATTTTGATAGTACTGATTCTTATCGAAACATGGTCTTGGCTATATCGAAATATGGGTTTGTTACATAGGGTATGAGACGAGAGATAGCCCAAGTATCCATACACTTGATCGACGTTCTAATACCATTATTGACAGTGTAAAATGGTATTGAAACGGGAGCATAGAGTATCGATACCCATAGCGGTTAAAGTAGTTAAAAGCTAAAAATAAGTTTAAATTCGTTACATTTTAGTCCCTAAATCTTGAGCATGAAATTAAATGACTTGTAGACCTTTTTTAAGTTGAAATTTGAGATGCAAGCATCTAATGAACATATTAAAGATTGGTAACATTAATTTCACTTTTGGTCACTAAGTTTTTGGAAAATTACAATTTGATCCCGAAAACATATTAGGTCAATTAAGACTCATTTTCTTATATGTTTCTCCTACATCTTGAACTCTTTTTACGCATGAACATGTAGGATCAAAATAAAGTATCTACATTAAATAAATGAAAAAATAAGCGTAAAACTTTAGGATTGTTTATCGAGGTGAGTCTCTAGATTAGCCTCAATATTCTCTGTGTAGTTCGTTCAATTCGGGTTGTATCTAGACTGGGTCTAGGGGGTTACATCTTCTTAAAAATTGATTGTCTTTCAGTCAAGTTTTCAATGCATCTTGAAACACCTCAATTAGACAGCATGAACTCAATATTTTTCATTTTGTTGAAGGCGATGTATGTAAAAAACTAGTTACGAATGCAATAAGATAATTTTATATTATTATGAATTGTAATTAATTTATTAATTATTTTTAATTAAATTTAAGTTTTTCTCTATTTCATTTAATTTAAGATCATTTTAGGAATAAAGAAAATGATTTTATTCCTAAGTAAAAATATTATTTTCTTTAAGAAAGTGCATTTAGCATAAAGAGAAATATACTTTCAGGATTTTAAGGTTTTGTGAAGCCTATAAATAGGCTTCATTTCATGTAATTAACACGACACAATAGACTATAGTACACAAAAAAACCAAAGAAGCATTCTTGAGACGAATAAGAAGCAAAAAGATTTTTCTAAATTTTTTCTTATTTCAAGGTTTTATTTTTATTTTTTCTTCAAAATAGTGAAGATTCAAGGCGTTACAATTTGTGGAAACTATTCAACACCGTACATTCTATTTCTCATACATTATTGTTATTTGATTTCTTATTTGTTTAATTCAATATGGTATGCATGTTATTTGTTTGTTTAATTACTTATTCCAATTTGTTCATTTTGATTTTTTTTGATTTAGCTACAGTGGTTACAGTAGTAGAAATTCTAGAGTATAATCTTAACCATTAGACATTGATCGCTCTATCAATTCTGTGTTGACAATACTAGTGCTCGAACCCTTGACCTCAAAAATCAATAACCGTTCTTTTAACCAATGAGGCTAGATGGTTCGTGCACTTTGATTCATTTTGTATGAGTTAATTGATAACTTCAAAATTTAACTTGTAATTAATTCAATTTGATGTTAATATATTATAACTAAAGAAATATCATTGGGTAATTCAATTCAAAATCACGAGTTAACATCAACTTTGATATTCATCAAATATGTATAAGCACATAGCCGTTTCAAGTATCAAAAGCATAGACATTATTCACAATATGATAACACATCCCCATTGCTATCTCACTACTACTAATGTTATAAAGACATACTTGAGCATTCACTTGACGGTTACCTAGATTCTTACTTCTCTTCGCTGCCTCCTCATTAAATACTCTGTATTGCAAAGTAATTGAGAGGGTAAGTATAAGCTTAGTGAGTGAATAAAAACATATTTAAAAATACCTTGCAATGCAGCTCATAATATACCAAAATCAATTTTAAAACAAGTCATGCTCTAAGTAAAAACAATGTCCATGACCGTCAATGCCACTATCTGAAAAAGATCAACAAGTGTAAATAATCATGGCTCACAAGCCACAAAACCTTTTAAAAATATCTTTTTTAAATAACATGCTTTGTAAGCATAACCAAGTCTTACATGCCACTCATAGCAAGGCTTATAAATCATTTGAGATCAGTAAGAAAACTCATGCAATCCTCGAATTGTACCAAAACAATAAATAGTTTATACTTGTGTTTTTCACATATTGGTTAAGTGACACTAATGGATTTACCTCTAAACGTTGGGATAAACAAAAAAATATACGAACGGCATTGTACATCAATTCACACAGATTGATTATCACAGTCTAAAGATTCCACCTTGGTGTCCAGGATAGTTCGTCAGACACGAATGTGATAAGGTAACAATTATATCACACAACACTAGGCTAACCTCTAATGCATCACACAAGGAATTTAAAACACGTACGAATTTATATTTATAGTGCACTCACATCTTATTGATCGATCAACTTATCCCATAAACATCATCTTAATACCTAACAAAAAAAACTAATTCTCAAGTTTTACATTAAAAACAGTAGCTAAATCACATGAATTCCTTTATCTCATTCATACTTTGCATAAACTGATAAAAACCGTATTTTACTTATTTTGAAAACAAACCGAGGAATCATTAAAATTGATATAAAAAATTCACATGAACATTAAAAATACATGTATAATCATATATGCACAATTCTATAACAAACATGACTAACATGAAAAATAACATAATATGGGAAAACCAATTTACGATAGCAAACGTAAAACATACTTCGGAGTATAAGGAGGCTTCTCACAACTTCCCTACACTCCCAATACTTTGAAAATAAAACTAAAACACTATCAAAGCAGCTCACTCTCAAATCTACTCACCGATTTACCGAAATTTACTCGACAAGACACCCGAAAACGCGATTCAACTTTCCAAAATCCTTTAAACTTGTTCATATACCTCTTGACTTAATTCAAGCATCAAGACCAGAGGGTTTAGTGTATTAAAACACACCCAAACATCCCTCAAGTCGGACCAATACATGACATCCCTAAAAACACCATAAAACTTAACCGAAACTCACCAAAACCCTCTCCAAACACCACCTAAACCTTAGGTCCGGGATTAGATACATAAAATCGATCTTAATTACATCTAAAAACTTCAAGATTCATATATTTAGGAATCAAAAAAAGGCATGAAAATCCATGAACAAAAGTTAAGAAAACAATGGAATTTTTATCAAGAAAATCGATTTTATTGATTCAAGACTTTAAATATTGTTTCAACCAGCCAAGAACTTAGGAAATTCATTAAATAAATTTAGGTTTAGAGGTTTTAATAGTTCTAAACTCCAAAATTGATCCCACCCCTTTAAAGGTTTAAAAACTAGAAAAACCGTAGAAAAACGAAGAGATTTTAAAATAAAATCCCAATTTTTCATAAAATTCCTAATTTTCTAAATTTAACTTAAATTCCCGATATTTTTCAAATAAATCCCTAATTTATAATAAAAAAATTATTTTTTTAACGACCCTCTCACCACTACATCACCCTCTTTTTACATTTTAATATTTTGGAGGGTCGTTACACTCCTTATCCCTATTTGGAGAACTATTGAGATTCATGTCTTGATGATACCTCCCAGCGTGAATCAAGGATGAATAACAACCGATAATATGCATCTTTTTAGTCGTTGAAACCCTTTGATGCCCTTGAGCAAAGACCGTATTCTCTCATTTCGTGAGCCCAACTCTCCAGATATTAGACAAACTAGATTTTTCTTCACATACTATCATCTCGAGCTCATATGCAAAGAAGAGTAAATGCCAAGAAAGAATAAACTACGAAAACTAAGTTTGCATTAATAAATATCAAACAAGTACAACTTTCTTCCCCAACTACTCCACAACAACCTAATCCTCGATGGGGATTTAGAACTTGATAAACTTGCCGGCGGCTTTAGATTTTAATATGAGAACACGACTTATTCTATCATAATCCTAATAGTTGGCTTATATAGGCCAAACCTAGGTTAAAGTCTTTCACAAAGAGAAAGAGCTCTAAAAAGAAAAGAATATATATCCTTATTAAATTATAATATTTTATTCTATTTCCTAAAATAACTCATTTATTCCTGCGTTGACTTTGACCATGGCTTAGTTCTATTTTCTGCTTTTCTTTCTTCTTGCATTGTGCATGTCCGAATCGACATGTTTATCTCTATCTATCGAGCACCAATTATCATCTTTAATTTGTTGTTGTGGCCTTCAAAGTGCTACCGTGGCGGATGCTCATCTGCAATTCAACCTTAGTTTCCAGCATCCGTTATCTTCTCTAATAATTCCAGTGAGGTAGTTTCTTGTCAAAGAAAGAAAATCATCAATTGAATTTGTTTTATGCTAAATAATAGATAAATTCATAAAATCGGTGTTGAGATGCTGAAATATGGAGAATACTCGGAATTATCCACTATTATACTTAATTTTGTCCTTTATTAACAATAATTGAGTGGGAAAATGATATAAAAATTAGGAGTTTTATGCACTCATCAATTGTATAAAATTCTTATTATTTATATCAATTCTCCACTCAATTATTGTTAATAATAGACAAATTTAATGGCATAATGGATAATTCTGGTTGTTTTCCATATTTCAGCATCCCAACACTTAATTCATATTTTTATCAATTATTTGGCATAAAATAGGTACGGTTAATGGTTTTCTCTCTTAGACAGTAAACAACCATACAAACAATTCCAGATAATATAATGGATGCTGGAAACTGAAGCTGGAATATAGATAAGCACCCGCCACGGAAGCACATTGGTGGCCATGACAGTAGACAAAATATGACAAATGGTGCTCGATAGATAGAGAATAAAGCGCCGATTCTAATGGATATGATGCGAGAAAAAATAGAAGTGAAGAAATAGAATCAAGCTATTGTCAAAGTCAATACGGAATTAAAGAGAGTTCAAAAGAAGTTAAATTAGAAAATAGAATAAAGAATTGTAATTTAATATGGATATGAATTCTTTTTCTTTTAGAATTCTTTTCTTTATGAAAGACTTTAACCTAGGATTGACCTATATAAAACAATTTCTTAGGGTTAGGAAATACAAGTTGGTTCTCATAGAAAAATATTAAGCCGTCAACATGCTTATTATGTTCTAAATTCCCTTCGAGGCTTAGGTTATTTATGGAGTAGTAGAGGAAGAAAATTTGTATCTTATTTGATATTTATTAATACTATTTCTATTTTCATAGTTTATTCTCTCTTGACATTTACTCTTCTTTGCATACGATCTCGAAACATAAGCTTGTTAGAAAAACTATATTTGTTCAATATCGGGAGAGTTAGACTCACGGAAAGAGAGAGTATGGTCTTTACTCATGGGCATCAACGAATTCGAAAGGATTTCATAAAAGGAAGCGTATCATTTTTTGTTCATCCTTAATTTACACCGGGAGGTATTATCAAGACATGAATTTCAATAATTCTCCGAATTAGGGATAAGGAGGAGACATTTAAGGATGGTCTGTCGAAATATGGAAGGTTGAGTTGTCGACAAGACATAACCCCACCGAGGCAGCTAAGGTGACCCTTCGTGCGACCCGCCACGACGACAAGTCAACCTAATGCATTAATAAGTGAACAATAAGTGCAACTGGATTCCCCTCTACAAAGCAATATGCCTGTCCTTGTTTTTATAATCGAGATTCTATTTATTTTACTTAGTTTATTTTCTTTACTTAACTGTTCTTCAATCAAATTATTTGTGCTCTTTTATTTTACTTAAGTGTAGAAATAATGTACTGCTTGGGGTAATCCAGTTCATGTGGGATCTATATCTTAAGTATTACAACATGGCAAGAGGTGTGATGAGTGCCTAAAAGGTAATTATTGACTACCCTTCTCATGGTACTTTATGCATCTATTATACACCAACTTGAACTAAAATATGGACTCATTGCATAATATTGGATATTCCATTATTACTACTTACAAAGCTTACATTTGTAGAGAATGCAGATATTATTACATATTCTGTACATGCAGGGATATCCAGGACTGAGGCAGCAGAGAAGCATCATTGAGGCCAAGGCAGAGACAAGACCGCGGTAGCATCCTGAGTGGCAACATCAAAATGATAGGTGACTAAAAGACAAAAATATAGAGAATATTTTGGAAGATGCAGCGCACCAATTGGACCAGGCTAGCGCACTAAAAGCCCAAGTCAAAGACCGAACGGGAAAAGCTTTCTAGAAGGTTGCAAACTTGGAAACATCAGATCTCATGTAGAAGACTTGCTCCCTACTCCAAGTTAGAGTCTATTTAGGAAAGGTTTGCCCTAGGTTAAGACTATATATAGCCTAGTCGACCACATTGTTAAAGGAGAGCCGATTTTAGAGAAACCCTTGCCCTAAGATTTGTACTTATCTCTTAGGGATAGGTGAAGGTTGTAGATATTAGTGAGAGGAGATTGTTTCTTGTTTCTTTGTTCTAATGCAATAATAATATCGAAGTTTTCTTATACCATTGTCATTCCTTGTTCTTGCATTCAAGCTCGAGAGAGAAGTTTGTAAGTAATCTATTTATCTAGCATCGAGAGAGTTAGATTCACGAAAGGGATAAGTACGGTATTGGTGACACTAACTCGGCCTAGAGATAGGTTAAGAGTTTCAGAAGCTAAAAGAAGTATTGGATTGATTGGTGATTATCGTTGATTCACGCCGAGAGGTATCGTCAAAGACGAGTCATTAATAGCGCTCTAACTTAGAGATAAACGAAGTCAACTACGGACACTTTGCTGAACTTTGATGCATCTGCCCAAGAGCAAGAGATTGTCGCGACAGAAAACACTAACGCTGCCGAGGTTGTATCTGTAGTACTGCCGAAACAGTATTGTGTAATTGTATTGGACAAGAAGAAGATCAATCGAATCCACTAATTGACGTAGCTGGATCCTACCCACTTTCTCTATATTGTTCTCAATCCTTTATTTTATGTTTTATTATTTAGTTAGTTAAACAAATCCACTTATTTGTGTTTTTACTTTATCTTTCAGGAGCAAGGGAACAATGGGAGACATATTAAGTATACCAATCCCTGTGGAGATGATATACGATATATTTATCACTTTATTACTTGCGACATGTACACTGCACAGTTGCGCTATTAATATACGCATCAAGGTGGAAGCTTCACACATAAGTATAAGATTCCAAAGCTTACACCAAGTTTAGCGTCGTTGCTGGGGATTGACGTTCAACCTAACTGCATATTACTTTATTGAGATTTAAAATGTAATTCATTTTGAGAAATATAGAGTCGTCATCGGTCACTTTGGTAGACCGGACACCGTTAAAACCAGAGATTTAAAAAATGGGTTCGAGAATTAGTTACGGATGGGATATAAAAATACCACACACCACCCAAAAATTGGTACATAATCGAATATAATTTCCTGAGTTGGAAATTTGTAAGTTCAAAATTTTATTAATTTATTATCCGTTTAAGAATGCCAATAAATTTTAAAGACATCGATATTCAAAGGTAAACACATACACTGCCACCACTATGCCTGGTGTCGGTCCCGTTACGACCGAATATTGAGATACCGCATTTTTTATTAATTAAATTAGGTGTCATATGTTGAATAGATGAATCGAATATACAAATATTTACAAGAATAAATAAATACGAAAAATAAAATTGCATAAAGTAAATAGCAGTAAATTAAATGTAGAAAATTACATGTTAGATGTTAGATAAGAGAAAATTAAATTGCAAGAAATTAAAATACAAAATATTAAATACGAGAAATAAAATATGATAAATTAAAAGTTAGATGCTAGTTTTTTACACTAAACAAGTTATAAATAATATGGATCATACCCCGTTACGGGTCACCGTAAAACCGATCGAACAAAGAATAAATAATATATATATAAGCATTGTAGCATATATGCATAAGAATATAATATATAAATATAATATGTAATGATGATATAAATAAAGTAAGCATGGTTATGTAAACATATATAATATAGATATATATAATATGGCATAACTATTATAAATGTAAAACATCATAAAATGTCATAAAATAATTACTTTTTTTAATAGAGATCTACTAGTTTTATTAAACGAGAATATATCGAAATTACAATAAAAATTTACATCTAGTAAATAAAACACTTCAAAACAGACATATGCCAAATAAACAAAAACTAGCGGACATTAGATCATAAAAGGACCAAACAAGGAAAAGATAAGAACCTAATCCAAAGACTCGAAATAAAAGAAGGATAGAAACATCACCAAAATTCACGATGATAGGTAGAATCATCAACAACAAACATAAAAATGCATATAATAATGAAGGTACGTTGATAACAATGACATTACCACTATTCAATCGCGAGAAGGAATGCTAGATGAAATCGCATATCCAAATCTTGTTCGAGGGTCCAAAATAGGGAGATCAAAAATATAAAGAAAGGAACGACATCTTGATCAGTCGTGGCGTCGTTGGATCCAACCCTAATAGAAAACCAAAAAAAGAAAAAATGTGCCGAAAGATAGAGAAAACATACCAAAAGGCAGAATAAAATCGTACCATAAAAGCAGAATAATTAATTAAAAACGAAAAATAAAACAAACAAAATTATAGATCCAGCGATCGATAACAAGTATTAAAATCGATGCCGCCGTAGGTGAAGGAAGAAAACGAAGGGGAAAAGTTTTGAGAGTGAAGATGCGTCTAGGGATGCAAGAAACAACTATGATAATAAGTATACATAATATAAAAACAACTATGTAATAAATACATATATATATATATATGATACAACAAATGGTTAAAGGTGAGTGATTGAGCACCAGCAATGTCAGCAGAGTGATTAAGCGATCAATGTCAAATGGTGGAGATTATATTCTAGAACACATACTACTGTAGTCACCATTAATTGTTAAAAAATATGATACAACAAATAAAGTATATATAAGAAACCACTATCACGGTGGCGTATCCCCTGATCAGAAGCACACAAGAAAGAAATCACTTGATGAGGAGACAACAACTAGGTCATCAGCTTCTCCTCCATTCAAAAAGGGAAAAATGGTTACTTCTGGAGATGCAATCAATTGTATTCCTCCTATAACCTAATCTTATTTTAATCTTTATATTTTATTTTTATGTTTTAGGAATTAGATCTAATTTTCAGCAAGTTAGTTTTTAGAAATTTTTAATTTTCCAGAACCATTATAAATTTTATTTTCAAATTATTTAGGTCCAATAAAGAAGAATAAGAGTTGATAACCGGCCTAAAACAATTATCGACCCAATTGGAAGATAAATTCCATGATGGAATTGTGCCGCCCAAATTTAAAGGTGGCGTCGATCTCGCTGCCAGTGGAGAAAAACTGGGGTTGCGCTGCTCGTACGCCAACAAGCATTAATTACGTTGCTCTCTCAAACGCCGCGCCATTCCACACTCTTAAATACCATGGCAACTAGTGATTCTTTTAATTTTCTTTTTTTTTTTATATAACTTTCTTCATCTTCCATCTCCTCAAAAAAATTATGGAAAACCAATAACCTGTCGGAGCGGCTGCACCAAAATATTGAAGATTTTCAACAGCGGTAGTCGAAAAAAAATATCAAAGAAATTTTAAAAGCCGCAAAGTCTAGGAAGAACATGACTTCTATTACATAAAAGATGACGATCTTGGACTAGACACCTTTATCTTATCCAAGATCACTTTTTAAAGATGGTAAAAGTTCACCAAGCAACCAAATCCAGCGAACATCGATTGCGCACAAACTGGTGACAAACCACCCCTACACCTACCTTCGAGGACGGGCAATCCCCATCGCAGACATCCCGATCAACGATCATTTTGGCCTCTATATTGAAAATGAAAAACATTGTAACACCCCAAATTTAGTCCTAGAAGTTTAGAGGTCTAGTGGACCGATTTTTGGGTTTAGCCTAGTTCGAGATTAAATACTTAAAAATTGATTTTTAATCAAAATAAATTATGGAAAAATATTCTAAAATCATTATTTAATATATATTTGAATTATTTCAAATCAATTTTGAAAATTGACCCTTGAATCCCTACGATTTTGAAATTAGTGACTATTTTGTAAGAATTGAAAACTTGAGGATAATTTCATAAATTAAGTCAAAACTTTGAATCTTTAAGGGGGCTTTGACCCAATCCAAATATTAGTTGATATAAGTCTTCCAAGGGTCTATTTTAATAACTCATAACCCATAATTTTAATTAATAGCCCAAATAAATTAATATTAATCCTAAAAATCTATTTTTATGTCATAAACCTAAACTTATTTTTAAAATTACGACTTTTAATCTTCTTGGCATCCTATCCATCATATTTTAAATGGTAAATATAAATATTTTCAATAAAAATTTGTTTGGTTAATTCCTTATAATTTTTTTCTTCGGTTTTACTTAAAAAAACCCTATTTTTGCATCAAGCTTTAAACCTTTCTCCAAGATTTTGGTTTATTCCTTTACAAGACATATTATTCATCATATTTTCAATTTATATATTCATTCTTTTTAATAGAATTTCGTTGATTTATTTTCCTATATTTTTCTTCTTCAAAATCTCTTCATTTTTCTACGGATTTTCTAGTTTTTAAACCTTAGAAAAGGTGGGATCAATTTTGGAGGTGAGAATCATTCAAACCTATGAAAAGTTATTTAATGAAGTTCCTAAATTCTTGGCTGATTGAAACAATCTTTAAAGTCTTGAATCAGTAAAATCGATTTTCTTGATAAAAATTCTATTATTTTCTTGATTTTTGTTTAAGGTTTTTACATGGATGTTTTTTATGTCTAAATACATGAATCTTGAAGTTTTTAGATGTAATTAATATTAATTTTAAGTATCTAATCTCGTACATAAGGTTGAGGGGGTGTTTGGAGAGGTTTTCGGGGAGTTTCGGTTAGGTTTTATGGTGTTTTTAGGGTCTGCCATGTTTTGGTCCAACTTGAGGGATGTTTGGGTGTGTTATAATGCACTAAACCCTCTATTTTTGATGCTTGAATTAGGTTCATAGGTAGACGAACAAGTTTGAGAGAGATTAGAAAGTTGAATCATGTTTTCGGGTGACTTGTCGAGCAAGTTTCGATAAATCGGTGAATGGATTATGAGGGATGCAAATTTGGTATGGTTTTAAATGTTTTCAAAGGTTTGGAGGTGTCAAGAAGGTGTGATAAACCTCTCTACACTCCGAAGTAAGTTTAAAGTATTATTTTCTTAAAAGTTCTAATATTACGTCGTGTTTTTATTATGTTATTTGTCATGCTCTTATTGTGTTGTACATATGTGATTAAGCATGTATATAAATGCTCATCAAACTTTTCTAAAGAGATTTTATATGCATTTGATGTTCCCACGATTTTGTTTAGAAAAATAAGATAAAATTAATTTTATCGATTTTTGCAAGTGATGCATAAAAGGTGGGATACATGTGATTTGAATTCTATTTTGAATCAAGTTTTGAGCATTGATTTTTGATAATATATCTTGGCTAGCTAAGTGATGAACCTTATGGGATAATTTGATCGATCAATAGGGTCTGGAGTGCACTATAAACATTCAAAAGTCGTACGTGTATAAATTCCTTGTGTGTTGCATTTTGCCTTTTATTCTAATGATATGTGATGGGACTGGTACTGTCACATACGGGTTGATTGGAGTGGTACTGTCACTGGACACCAAGCTGAGATAATTCATGTTGAGAGTGTTATCAATATGCGTATGCTCTAGGAGTGGTACTAACAAGCGGTTGCCCGTTTATCCTAATGATTTTTAATGGTACAAATCGGATCACTAACACCAATATATGTTTTTACTTTTCAAAGGTAAGTATCATGATTTTCACTTGATTGCATATGGTATTATGCATGCGAGGTTTTATGCATTGGTATGCATGTGATTTGAGCATTGCTATGTTGTTAGCATGTAAGATTTAAGTTTTGTTCATTGAGATGTACGTGTAAGAATTGCTATGTGAGTAGTATATAAGACTTGTGTTTTATCTTTTAAAGCATGTGATTACAAAATGTTTATTTACTAAAATTTAATTATTGCATTGTTAGCCTAGGTTTGATGACACTTAGTTTTAAAAATGGCGTTGTTAGTCATGTGTGTTTTATTTTATAAAGAGCATGACATGTTTTTAAATTGATGAAATCGATTTAATATGAGTTGTATTGCAAGGTGTTTTTTTACTTGTTTTTATTCACTCACTAAGCTTGTGCTTACCCTCTCATATACCTTGCAATGCAGAGTAAATAAAGTTAAGGCAACAAAGAGAAGCAAGGATCTAGGTAACCGTAAAATGAAAGCAAAAGTATGTCTTTATAACATTAGTAGTAGTGAGAGAGAAATGAGGATGGGTTACCATGTTAAAAATATTGATGAGACTTGTAGTAGTCGTATGCTTATACATGTTTGAAGTTTATCTATATTGATATTAGCTTATGACTTTGACTTGAATTGCCCACTGATATTCCTTTAGTTATAATATAGTTATTTTGAAGTTTGGTTATTGATATCCCTATGTGTGAATTTAAGTGTTGTTGATAACGAAGGAAAACTAATTATGAGTCGAATCTATGATGTTATTTAGGTTGGAATGTACTTAGAATTAATGTTGAGTATATTGAGGTGGTTCTTCCGTGTGTTTATAAGATTGGTTATGTTGAAGTATACTATTAGGAGTTGAATATATTGTTGCTACTAGATTGAATTGCACCTAGCTAATATGTCATGATATGTGCTTAAAGTGTTTTTAGGTGAATTTGCATCTAGAGAATGTCATGAAACCTTTGGAGGCTAGAAATAGTCCCTAAACTTTGAGCATGCAATTAAATGACTTATAGATATTATTTTATGTCGAATATTTACGTACAAGCATAAAATATATTTAATTAAATGTTGATATCCTTAATTTCACAATCAGGGCAAAAAATTCTATAAATTACAATTAAGTCCCTAAAACTTATTGGATTAAATTTGGAATCGTTTCTCTTTAGTCTGCGCTGCAATTGAACTCGGTCCTTGTATGAATATGTAGGATCTAATTAAAGCATTTAGAAAATATAAAAAATTATTTTTTAGGGTTGTTTATAGGGGTAAGTCTCCAGATTAGCCTCGATATTCCTCGTATAGCTCGTTCGAGTCGGGTGGCGTCTAGACTGGGTCGAGGGGGTTACAAACATGCTGATTTCTTCGTTGCCTTGACCATCGACGACTATGAGATGATGAAGGCAAAACTCTGCATGCTTGGAGTAGAGTGAAACACGGGAAAATATTACGGCTCTGTAAATCGTCGAGACCTAAGATCGGAGGCCAAACTCTGGAACACCTTCATAAAAAGAAATCTAATACCAACCTCACACAACCAAATTGTTGATCGGCCGCGACTGGCGCTCATTCATTCAATTATTCAGAATCATCGTAACGATGTGGGCCGCATAATTAGTGAATAAATATTCGAATATGTTGCAAAGGAAAAAGGTATGTTATACTTTCCTTGCTTAATTACGGCCCGGGGGAATCTAGAAAGAGTGTCAAGGCTATCCTTTGACACATTCACACCAGATAGAAAGGGCTGGACAAGGGACATCTACATTAATCGGATATAAATCCAAGACGTGATCCCCCAAGCCTTTGTAGCACCAGTAGTTGAGGCAGAATCTTTTGAGGCTGTAGTACCGAAGACACGAATCCAGCAATAGAAAGAGTCCTGGCCATACTACAATGTATAGAGAGAAGGCAGTTGGCCTTCATAAACTACGTTCGGGAATTCAACAGTGCCATTATAAACACCATTAAAGAAAAATTTCTGAATTGCTCGATTATTGTCCAAAACTTCACAATCAATCTCTTCATTCGTGAGCAACCACCACCAGCTTCTGCCAAATTAGCTACAGCCTCTAGCACAATGCCATTATCTCTTGCTACTACCATTGCCGCTGTTGTAACCGAACCCTTTTCGACCGACTTGGCAGCAGCATTCATGAGGACAGACTCCACACATTGAGACTCTACACCCAAGGTCTTCAGTCCTTTAAATTGGAGCAGTTCCTCGAAAGATATGGAGTTCCCCATACAAGCAGTATATGACTACCTTTCCTTGACCCAAACCAGTAAGAAGAGTAAAGTCTCAGCCTCAGCAACAACAACCTCCCCGATGAATATCGATACGGAAGAATAAGTTAGCTACCAACCTACTCCCTTTCGAGTCCAGCCACCCCGCTTTGCCAAGAAGCCCATGTTCAGCCCGCCAAAGATAGCAACATCATAGCCACCCAAGACCAACCGAGAGCTTCTCATCGACAGCGATTCGAAGGACTCCTTTGAATCCTCTGCTTTTTAAGGTGGTATTTTTTTCTAAATTTTTATCTTCTTTTGTTTTTTTTATATTTTCGAATTTTATATATTTTGTCTCCTATCTATTTCTATACATGAATCGAGGATAATGCATCCCTCGAGTTTGAGGGAGAATTGATCCTATTTTATAATCTGTAAATATCTACTATGTATGGAAAATATTCAGACTATCTAATTACTGTCTTAATTTCTATCTCTTTCAACAATCTCGATTTGATGTAAAATTTTTCTTTTAAGTCTATTGAATTTTATTGAGTCTGCCTCGGCATTAGTATATTATCCAGCTGCCACTACTATTTGTGTCATTCACCAGACTTGAATTCCGAAAGGTTTCTTAGGATTAGACTATGAGCTTGAAACTATATAAACACTACTAGTCTTAGTTGATTTAAAAAGTTTTTTTTGTTAAAAAGCAATAAGGACTTAGGCTTAGATTTTAACTAGAGATCCCTATCACCGACTCTAGTCTAGTCCATAGAGGTGTCCATCACTAGCTCTAGGATTTAGTCTTTTTCCCACTTACTATAGGTGCTTGAAATTAGGACTAGTAAAAGTAGTTAAACACTTGAGGTGCCCGAAACTGGCTCAAGCAGTATAAGTATATAACAATATATATTTATATACAAATTAGGGAGAAAGGAAAGAGAAGAATTGAAGAAAAATCTAAGTCGAGAGTCTTGAGCTAGAAAAAGGATTATAACTTAAAAAATCATCTTTGACACAACTACGGACACACCCATTAAGACTCATAGTCCAGTTCCGAGGAATTCCTAGAACCTAGAAAAGGCCGAGTCAAAGAAAGGAATTCTACCGTGGTAGGCAGGATGGTATATTACTCTAAAATTCCTTACTTAAAACTTATCTTTTGCATTGCTTGACGATAAGAAATAGTTCGAGTTTGGAGGGTATTTGATGAGTTCATAAAAGTCCTAATTTTTATATCAATTTTCCCACTCAATTATTGTTAATAAAGGATAGAATTAAGTACAATGGTGGATAATTTCGAGTATTTTCCATATCCAGTATTTCAACACCGATTTCATGAATTTATCTATTATTTAGCATAAAACAGATACAGTTGATGATTTTCTTTCTTAAACAGTAAACAACCTCATAGATATTGCTAGAGAAGATAACGGATGCTATAAACTAAGGTTGAATTGTAGATAAGCACCCGCCACGACAACACTTTAGAGGTTGCGACAACAGATTAAAGATGATAATTGATGCTTGATAGATAGAGATAAATATACCAATTCGGATGAACACAATGCAAGAAGAAACAGAGGTGGAAAATAGAGTCAAGACACGGTCAAAGTTAATACGGGAATAAAGGAGTTATTTTAGGAAATAGAATAAAATATTATAATTTAATAAGGATATGTATTATTTTCATTTTAGAACTCTTTCTCTTTATGGAAGACTTTAACCTAGGCTTGGCCTATATAAGCCAATTATTAGGGCTAGGAGAGAACAAGTCGGGTTCTTGTAGTAAAACCAAACAGCGCTGACAAGTTTATCATGTTCTAAACTCCCATCAAGACTTAGGTTGTTTGTGGATTAGTTGGGGAAGAAAGTTGTACTTATTTGATATTTATTAATGCAAACTTAGTTTTCATAGTTTATTCTCTCTTGGCATTTACTTTTCTTTGCATACCAGCTCGAGATGATAGTATGTAAAGAAAAATCTATTTATCTAATATTGGGAGAGTTAGGCTCACGAAACGAGAGAGTAAGGTCTTTGCTCAAGGGTATCGACTAATCCGCAAGGGTTTCAATGACTAAAAGGATGCATATTATCGGTTGTTATTCACCCTTGATTCACGTCAGGAGGTATCATCAAGACATGGATCTCAATATTTCTCCAAATTAGGGATAAGGAGGAGACATACAAGGATGCTTTATTGAACTATGAAAAGTTGAGTTGTCGCCAAAGCATAACCCCGCCTAGGTAGCTGAGGCGACCCTTAGTGCGACCCGCCGCGGTAACAATTTAACCCAAAGCATTAATAAGTTGATAATAAGTGCAACTAGACTACCCTCTACGAAGCACTCGACCTGACCTTCCTTCCATTAATACAAATTCTCTTCTTTTACTTAGTTTATTTAATTATTTTAATTACTCTATTCCAACACCACAATATTTACTTGTGTTTTTATATTTCAAGTGTAGAATTAGAGTGTAGTCAAGGTTGATTCAGTCTTTGTGGAATCTATAATTTGACAAAAGAGGTGGACGCTTTGAATTAAACATAAGACTCCAAAGCTCACGTCAACAATTATCAAAAAGACAAACAGAAAAAGAGAAATAGGGCTTAGTATGACTTTGGGAATTCTTAGGTGCTGAAAACACTTATTAGGATTGATTATATCAACAAGTTAATACTTGGAGCCCAATTTTTTCAATAATTGTTATTTGGAGCCTAGTTTTTTTAATATTTGTAACATGAGGTTTATTTTCACGATATTTGTTATTAAGGCATACTCATCTAAATTCATTTTATCAAAAAAATTATTAGGGGTATATTTTTTAATACTCGATGTTTAAGTTTTAAATTTTTATTACTTATTTGGAAAATAACATATTTTCTCAGTCGGAGCTTTTTGTGATATTAGTACTTTCGGATATAGTACTCATATTATTTTCTTGCATTTAAAATGGGAAAATATGCATAATTATGCACTTTCTAGTACGTGCTATATTTCATTCACTTTGGGAAATGAAAAATATGTGCTCTGTACCATTCACTTCGGAGAATGGAAAAGCATTAAAAAATATCATATCATATCAAATCGGATCAAAAATAAGCTCTGAAGAGTTCTTCCGAAGCACTGATATTTTAGTACTTTGAGATATAGTACTCATATTTTCCTTGTATTTAAGTGGGAAAATATTTCTTATGCTTAAGTATTGTATGAGTACTTGCACTGTCTGCTAAGCATAAATCGCCATAAATTATTACATATTTTATTCCAGAAGTAATCATATTCTTTTAAGGAAAAAATAACATAAAAGATAAATAAAAAATATATAAAGTAAGTTAACATAAATAAATAATAAATAAAAATAAATTAAAATAAAATAAAATAAAAAAATATTTAAAGAAAATAAAATAAATGGCGGATTATTCTCTTGAAGGATTATGAGAAAATCATCAATATTCAATTGAGTTGGACCAATAACACCATTATTTTCGCCACAAAGAAAATATGTTTATATTTTCTTTAATTTATCATTCATGATTATGGATAAAGTCCATAATACTTCGGTGTTTGACAAGTACGAGATCAATGGTTTGTACCATCGCATTGATAACATAAAGATTTGAATATGATCTTTATCATTCTTGTCATCTTTATAATTTCATTTCTTGTGGATATAAGTATTATCAAAATAATCATCTTATTCATGTTTATTTTATGATCTAAATCATGATCACAATTACTAATGTGACATTTATTCTTTCCGCTATAAAATATCAAATTCACTTCAGGGAATGGAGCGGAGATTGATAGGTATTTAAAACCATTGTATGATATTGTGTCTATAAGACAATATTAATGTGTGAAAAAGTGAAGTATGTTTTTCTAACATATCCTCATCAATAATATTCTTGCACATAATTGAGTTTTATTCACTAACCATATAGTGAATTATCATGTTTGCATTCACTTCAAAGAATGAAACGAATTCAATAATCGCATAGAATAAACATCATGCTTGCATTCACTTCAGGGAATGACATAAATCAAATAATCTCATAGAATAATTATCATGCTTGCATTCACTTCAAGGAATGTCATAAATCCAATAATCGCATGGAATAATCATCATGCTTGCGTTCACTTTAAGGAATGTCATAAATTCAATAATGGCATGGAATAATCATCATACATGCATTCACTTTAGGGAATGTCTTCCATAAAAATTCTTGAATCAAGGCGATTTTCGTAACTTGAACTTGAGAGAATTCTATAGTCGAGTTTTTCGACATAAAAATAATATTGCTTTTAAGCAAATATAAACTTTATAACATTTAAACTATTAAATAGTAATTGATCAACCAATATATATACAATACATAAAAGGAACAAAAATTTAATCTTTATACGCGGCGTTGTTAAACCAGTCCACAAGGTCCTTTAAAAAGAACCTCCTTTGAGACCAATAGCCTCGCAGAACTTGATGTCCAGCCAATATACTCGGATTAAACCAACATAACAAAGAATATATTAATTAATTAATGGTTTAATATTTGTTCCAATATCATGTAATACTTTGAACATGATTAAAACATAAACTTTTATCATAATAATAAAATAAAAAATATTGGTTATCAATAAAGATAAAAAAATCTCAAATTAAATAAATAAAACATACCAAACTTTCCACTAATTTAAATATATGGTAGATTTAGTTACCAATATCTTATTAAAAAAATTCGGGAATTATCAACAAGAACCACGATATTTGAGCCACTTTATCGCTACACAAATACCAAACAACCAAAGATTTTTAATAAATTAAAAATCAAATCAAAGATCAAGAGAGAAAAATAACCGATAATTAAAATATAATTGAGGGAGAATAACTTATCTTTGATTTATGCCAGTAACAAATTCTTTTCAATAACTCCTTTAAGATTCGAACGACAAACACATCCGTTGGTTAGAGTCACGTGTTGATAACGTGTTATGAATAAAGTAAAATATAAGAACAAAGCAAGAGAACAAATATGAGAGACAAAAGAGAGAGATTTGTATTGTATTCTCAAAGTAGGGTTGTGTACAAAGCTTTGGCCAAAAGTCTATATTTATAGGTATAAGATGGAAATCCTAATTCCGATGGGTATTAAACCCTAATAGTAAAGCCCTTTAAACTTTAACTTAATATATGGATATCCACCATAAATAAATATATTCATAACATAATAATTATTTTTTAATTATTTTTATTATGAGTTTATTCTTAAAATTTAAGTTTTTTAAATATTTAAAAAAAATATTTGTTATTAGAGCCTTATTCCTAGAATTCATTTTTTTCAATATTGTTATTAGGTATATAAATTTAAAATTTAATTTTTTTTCACTATTTATTATTACGGACTTAATTTTATGTTTTACCCTGAACCTTTAAAATTTTAGGACTGATCGATCGTATTAGGAGCAAAATTTTCGTTCTTACCGTTCGTATTAGAACCTTTAATTGGTCCCCTACCAATTAAATTAAGACATATAATATATTTTTCCATATCATATTTACAAATAAGCATTGTCCAAATCATCTAATTTAATGTCTTCGATTTAATAAATGAAAAAAAAAATTACTAATTAAAGATTTCTTGTGCCATCTTTCTCTTTGTTCTTTAAAATTTTTCTCAATTAATTTTTCTTTTTTTTATAGATTTGGGGTTTATAATTTAGGCATAAAGATAATTTTAACCCCTAACGTTTATAGTTTTTATCGTTTTGACCCTTATTTTGGGGGGATAAATTTAGCCCTTAACCTATATCTTTTTGACAAATAGCTTATTTTTTAACTAGCTTGATGACTGGACCGTTAAAAATTTAACAATGACATATATATGGAATATAATTTTAAATAACATGGAATGTAACCTTTCAAATACATATATATATGTGAAATATAATTTTATTCTAATATAAAATATAAAATAATTAAAATTTAAATAAAATATTAAAAAATAATTAATTCTAAAATAAAAAATTATTAAACATTCTTAACTCTAACTACGATGAAATCAAAATCTTATTCGAATTGTGTTTATATTTTTTATTATATTTCTTATTCTAAAATAAAAATATAAACAAAATTCGAATAAGATTTTGATTTTATCGTAGTTAGAGTTAAGAATATTTAATAATTTTTTATTTTAGAATTAATTATTTTTTTAATATTTTATTTTAATTTTAATTATTTTATATTTTATATTAGAATAAAATTATATTCCATATATATATATATGTATTTGATAGGTTACATTCCATATCATTTAAAATTATATTTCATATATATATCATCGTTAAATTTTTAACGGTCCAGTAATCAAGCTAGTTAAAAAATAAGCTATTTGTCAAAAAGATATAGGTTAAGGGTTAAATTTATCCAAAAAAAAGAATAAGGGTCAAAACGACAAAAACTATAAACGTTAGGGGTTAAAATTATCTTTATGCCTATAATTTATGATTTAGAGTTTAGGGGTTAGGGTTTATGTTTAACATTTAGTGTTTATGTTTAGGATTTAGCATTAGAGTTTAGGGTTATGGGTTAGTTTTTAGGTTTACAGTTTAGGGTTTAGAGTTATGGTTATGGATTGGGGTTAGGGTTTTGGTTTAAGGTTTAGGGGTTATGTTTTAGGATTTAAGGTTTAGGGTTTATAAAAAATAATTAAAAAATTAAACAATAAAGAGGAAGACAACATGAAAAATCTTTGGTAATATTTTTTTCCTTTTTTAAATCAAAGTCATTAAAGTTGATGATTTGGATGATGCTTATGTGTGAATATGATATAAAAAAATTATTTTATGTGTCTTAATTTAATTGGTTGGATCATATTTGGATTTTGGTGAGATAAGATAGTACATATGTCATATTTATTAATTTATTTTATTATATATTCTTTATTTCAAGTTCATCTTTGTTTTGATTGCTTTTGGTTTGAGTCTGTCGTCTTTGGTTCAGATTGCTATTGGTTTGGGTCTATTCTGCTTGATTAAAAATTAATTTGATTTTTTTTTTTCAATGAAAATTTGGTTCACATTTAATTTTGTTTGATTTGTTTCAAATTTTAAATAATCAAATTCAATTCGATTTCAGATCTCAATACAAATAAATCAATTTAATTATAGAATCTCAAGTCAAATTTATTAACTCTATTAATGAGAGGATTGTGATGGAATTTTAAGACCATTTAATAACCGTCCACTTTTATTTGCAAGAAGGTTGCGTGAGAGAGATGGAAAGAACACCAACACTTGCTTCTTTAATTCTCTAATAAATATCAAATTGAAACTTCCATTGAATAAGAAGATGTAATGACCAAAATTTAATTTCAGTGCACAAAAATTAAAGTCTTGGTGTTATTTCCATAATTCTCTCATAAATATCTTATAAATAAAAATAGATGGTTATTTAATGATGATATTAATTATATTATAATACATTTATATTTTATCTGGTCAAATTATTTATAATATTTTGATTAAAATTTTAAGTGATAATTAAGTTGGAGTTTTATTATAATTTTTTAGTTAAAAATTACTTAAGTAATTAGGATTTACTTCCATGAGTAACTATATTTTTTAGGTAAAAGATCTTATTGAATAAGTTTTTTAAGTGACGAAGTATTAGGGTCTATAATTGTTAACACGAATTTCTGTAAAAAATAATAAAATAATAAATAATAATAAAATAAATAACTGAAAAATCAAATAAAAAGATAAAAAATATAAAAAAATAAAAATAAAAAAATAAAAATAAAAAACAGAAAATTTGAAGATATGAGAGAGTTTTAGATTTAGTGGGGATTGTGTTGAGAGATTTGAGGGAGAAATTTTAGAGATTTGGTGGAGTTTGAATTAGTTTAGGATGTTTGATTCAAATCCTTTAAATAGAGGCCTTCGAATCTGGAAAAAAGGGAATGAAATCAAAGGATTTGAAAGTTTGAACCGACAAAGTAATTGGAAGAGAAGAGGGGAATCGAAGAGAAGGAGATCGGTGAAAGGCAAGGACTTGACGGGAATCCGAAAGTATTGGTGAGAGCTTTTTCTTGGTTGTTTCTTAACTTTTTTTCCATGTTGAAGTTAGATTCTAGGAAGATGGATGAGTGTTCTTGAATCCGGGTAGATTTAAGTGTTTTTAGGGTGTCACCCGAGTGGTGTTAATTTAATTAGGTGTTAATTTAATCAAATATTAGATGTTAATTAGGTGTTAATTTAATTTTAAGGCTTAAGAATAATTTAATTAGGTTCTTGGTTGAATTTAATTTAATTTCTAAGGTTGAATTTAAAATTATTTTAATCTAATTAAATCTAGTTTGAACCTAAATTGAACCCTAAAACTCAAAATTAGTTAATTTAGATATTAATTAGGTTTAAATTTTTTAAAAGGCTTAGAAATTATTTAATTAGGTTCTTAGTTGAATTTAATTTAGTTTCTAAGATAAAATTTAAAATTAATTTAACCTAATTAGATCTAATTTAGCATAAGTGAACCTTAAAACTGAATTTCCATCAAGTTTGACTTTAATTAGGATTAATTAAAATTTAAAGCTTAGAAAAATTTGATTAAATTATTAATTTAATTAAAGATTCTAAACCTTAAAATTAATTAAACTTAATTAAATCTAATTCACCCCTTGAAATCGAACTCTTGTCCTTTTTGGTCTTTTACCATGTAAGTCCCTTTGTGCTCAATTTTAATCATCTTGGTTGTAATTCGAACTCTCATATTTTCTAATGAAAAAGTAATCTAGTTCTTTTATTTTGTTTATTTATTTTATTTTATTTAATTATGTCTCTTTTTAAAAAAAATCGCATGGCATATTTGTTAGGAGATCACTTAATCATCATTTAGTTAATTAATTTAGAGCCTTCTAGGATTAGTTGCTTTAATTAATAATTTAAATAGGGAGATAATTAGTAACGATAGTATTTGAATCTTATACCTCGGATACACTGAGAGGCCGATGTTTTGACGTACCATAATGTTGGCCTAAAGAGTGTACCTTGGTATCGAATTCATGTGCTATTAAAAACCTAGAATTTGATGAAAAAATTTAGGTTTAGAATTAAATAAAATTGGTAGATAAAAATTAGTGACATTAGTAAAGTTATTAATTTTATTAAGTGACAAGATGATAGTGTCCGAGCATTCGGATGTTATCATACACTTGGTGAAATTAATAATTTAAATAGGCTTTTAATATTTAATTAATAGAGCCTTCCTAGGTTAGAACTTAAAATGAACAAGATAAATAAATGATCATGCATTTAAACCTTTTGATGCGGAATTTATATTTCTTTAAATTTGGGTGAGATTTCCTATCTAGAGGACGTCTTATTCAAGCACAAGTTTAAAAGGGACGTATTTTCTTAATCAAAAGGATATCCTCAATTCAAGTGATCTTTAATTAACAATAAAGAATTAAATTAATATCTATATTCAAAATATCAAAATGCCACATGAAATTAATAAGGTACCAATTTTTGGGCGTTTGTAAGGGTTGTCCTTACACGTAACCGACTCCCGAACCCAAATATTTTTAACGAATCTCTGGTTTGTTTTATGGTGTATGGCCTACCAAAGTGGCCGGTAGCGACTCCAAATCTATTTTTAAAATTAAATTATAAATACTTTTTTAAAATTTTGGGTTAAAAGTAATAAAATTCGGATTTCTCAAGATTAATCGCCATGCTATTTTTTCACACGTTTTCGGTTTTTAAACGGTCGCGACAATAATATAGACTAAATTTAATTTTTAAAATATTAGAGATAGAGAGAATTACTTCTTGTAGGGAATTAAACACTCTTAGGTTATCTACAATTATATTGACCGTGTAATAAAGATGGGTATTGTACGAATGTTTGAAAGAATATCAAGGTAAGATTCGAATTAAATTTGAGTTTTGTAAAAAAAAAATATCTAACATTAAGATTGTCTTTGGAACTTTTTGTTGGGTTTTCTTGAACTTTGTTTCTTCCTTTAGTTGTTTTTTAGTAAATTGAAGTTTCGATTTTCCACGAAATGAGGATGAAGATCTTGAATATGTTTGTTATTGAGTTTATTGATAACGATGATCAAAAGAATCAGGGAATATGCTAAATGTGTTGGTGGGAGGGCTCTTACCTCCTATGATTGAGAATTTTTTTTAGCTTATTTTTTTAAAAAAGTAGATTTACGCATAAATTTATCCTTTTTAAATTTACTTTTTACCTTTAGTTTAAAATTTTTGCCTTAAATTCAACCCTCTATCATAAAATTTTTAAACTTAATTTATCTCAAATAAAATATTTTTCAAAAATATTTAAATCTAACATTCGAAAAATTAGACAAAAGAGTGTAATAGTTAAAAATGACCTCAAATTTTAATTTAAAACATTTAATCATTTGACTTGATCAATAAAATTAAAAAAAAAAACGAGTTATAAACTTGATCACGTAAAGTCTTATGAATATACAACCCATTAAATAAAAGTATTATCCTATGATAACATTGTTTGATGGAAATTTGTACTAATAGTGCATATCGGTCCCGTGAGCCAGCAACTAACTCTCACATCATCAATCGTTAATTTTTTAACAACACTAGACCAATTTGTTATAATTTTTAAGTCGTGAAATTAATTTATAACTTATAATAGTCGAGAGATACAAAAGATAATTAGAGCATAGTCGGGAGACAATTTATATAGTTTACCCTTATTTTTTATGTCATTAGTCCATTTATAAATCACTTCTTTATAACCACCTACTCCATATTTACATGAAATAAAAAATGAAGATTCATCCTTAAAAAATGACAAAAATTAGATGGCTGAGTTTTAGCGGATAATACCACAGATGACATGATAAAAAAGATTCATGATATAAAATATCAGAGAGAGGGGAGAGAAAGAAAGATAAAATCCGATTTTTCTCTCTTTCTCACGACTTTATTTTAAAATACCATCTTTTAAAATAAAATAATAAAATCACATCATAGGTCTTCAACGTTAAATTCTTTCATATTATGTTCATTACTTCTTCTAAACTTAATATTTCACGATCTTTTTATTTAATTTTATTACTTAAATTAAAATACCCAACTCAAATCTAGATTCAAAAGACTAGCACAAAATTTAGATCATACAACAAATGTTTTTGCAAACAAAAAAAAAATCGACGACTGTCATTAATTTAAAAAACTTAGGGATTTTGGTGAAAGAAGATGACTCTAACATGTCACATTAGAATATTTTAACAAGAATCAACAAAAGTAATTATTATAAAAGCTAATTTAAATTTTAGTGATCATATGTCAAATTTTAAAGTTTGATTGATCAAAATGTTAGTGCTTCAAGAATTTAGACACCATTAAAGTAGTTTGTCGTTAACATAATTTATGGGAGGATGACATCCAATAAAAAGGTACAAATCGTCTACCTCTTCTTATGACTCCATTTATGCCTACACTTCAAATTAGAGGGTTTAGGGTTTTAGTTTAGGGGTTTTGGTTAAGGTTTAAGGAATTAAGAGTAGGGTGTATATTTTGGGTATAGGGTTTATAGTTTAGAATATAGAAAATAAGGGTCAGGGTTTAAAATTCAATTTTTTAGTAAATTTTCAAAAGAGACATAAAAAGAGGTACAGAAAAGATTCACAAAATTTTTGCTCCAATAAAAAACCACCTCAGTGAGTGCAAATCATCTGCCCCTTCTCCATACCTCCGTTTATGCCCCCACTTCAAATTAGAGGTTTTAGGGTTTAGAGTTTAGGGTTCTAGGTTAGGGATTTTGGTTAGGGTTTAAGGAATTAGGGTATATTTTTTAGGATTTAGAATATAGAAAATAAGGATTTAAAGTTTAAAATTAAAATTTTTTAAAAAATCAAAAGAAGCACCAAAAAAAACATGGGGAAAGGGTAAAAGATTTTTTTTCCACCTCAGTGGATTATAGTTCTATATATACATAGAGAGAGATAGGCCTTTGCATAGATAACTCTAGTCCTTCAACCCGTCTTTTGCTTTATCAATAATTAACATGGCACTCCCAACATCAGCCACCGTCTCCTCCTCTTACCTTTGCATGAGAAGAATCTGCCGTCCAATGATTCCGATCAGAGTCAAAGGAAACATTTGCTTTATTTCTACCAACACATCATCAATATCAGCAGCCGCATCAAAGCAACCTCCTTCGACAGTTACTCAACATCAAGATGACGTTGTGCGTCCATTGCAGAAATTTTCTCCAGACATGTGGGGTGATCGTTTCGTAACTCTTCCATTCACCAATTCGGTAATGATTAAGTTTTGCATATCTTATACTATATAACTCGTCAAATCCGTACGATATGTTTACTAACATATAACTTTTTGTTGCATGGGAATAAATAACAATTGTTTCGTAAAACAACAAACAAGAATACAAGATAAGCCGAAGATTAGGTTGTAAAGTATGGGTGTACAAAACCGGATTCAATTAACTATTAACACATTATTTCGATTAACAGATAAGTTTGGTTTGTTCAATTTTTGATCATAAACTGTAACTATTCAATCGGTTAACCGTTTATTTTGGTTATAAAAAAAATCGATTTGATTTAGTTCGAGTAACAAATTTTTTATTTAGTTTATTAAAAATATAAAATTTCATAATATGTTAGAAAAAGTATACACTTTAAAAAAAATGACATGATGTTAGTATTTTTTTAATACTAGCAAGTTTAATATTCAAATTTTATAAATTAAAATTAAAATTTTATTTTTGGAATGAAAAAATAAAATAAAAACTAATTTTTTAATATAAAAATTAAAATAACATATAATAGTATAACATATATTATATAACCGGTAGGTTTAGTTACCTAGTTTAACCCAAAATTATAAACCGTAATCGAATCATTTTTTATATAAAAAAATAAAAACCAAACCAAAATTAATTTTTTCAGTTAATTCGGTTCAATTTTTTCAAATTTCAAAACCGGTTTTGGTTATTCGATTTTTTGTACACCCCTAAATAAAGTGGAGAACCAGTTCATTGGACACGAGTTAGTAAAGTAGAAGGTTGAGAAGTCGAGTTGTTGATTTTTTGGGTGGTTTATTTTTGTCGGTTGATTTCAGGTAGGGTCAATATTGAATTAATAGGAGATTGATTGATCATGGTCAGGTTTTCAAGCCTAGTTATGTTTTTCCAACTTCATATAGCTTGTATATTTGGGGTTTTGGTGAGTTATGCGACAGTTCACATCTTATTTTTATTTATTTATTTTAATATATTTTTTTTATTTTGGATTACTTTCAATTCATATTGTTTTCGATTCATATAAAATTAATTAAGATTCATTCAATTCGATTAAAAATCGGTCCAAGTCTTTTTTTCGTTTTGGTTCTCCCTACTACGTGAGCAAAAATGTAAAAACTATGATATTCGTTTTCCAAATAGAAGACCATATTTTTTTCCTTTGTTTCAGATTGAGATTCATACTAAAAGAATAACCCAAACGAACCGAATCATCCCCATTTATATTGTCATGTGAAACAAGTTCGTCCTTGACCTGAGGTCATCCAATAGAATCATGCAGATCTTCTTCACTTCCTCTTTAAAGAACAATTAGAAAAACTTCCTTTGATCCCACTCTCAGTTTTCCATCAAAAGAATCAAAGGACAGATGAGGACTTTCCAAAGTCCCCAATATTATGCCAACCAAACCTCATAACCTTAATTTAATCTCCAAAGTCAAACAACTCTTCAGTTACCTCCCTATTTCTCTCCTCTAACCTATACATATTACAGCAAAATACACTACCGAACCTAGAAGCCACCTCACCTCAAAGAATATAACATTTCAAAAAATCATGCCTCAACTTGTATAGGTCAGAAACCAACACCAATTCCCAACTAAGTACCTAAAAATATCCGTCGAGCAAAACCAGATATAAAGGGCCCCTACACCATGTAACCATCTTATTTCAAAAATCTTTTTCTCTAATCACGTCTCATGTGTCTCACACTTAAAATTTTAATTCTAAAATCCAGCCCTAATTTTCACATCTTAACCCCTAATACTATTCCCTAAATATACACCATATATATACCTATTTTCAAAAACCCTAACTCTAACTCTGAAACTATAAACCAATTATTTTAAAGTACGGCACCAAAGAACAACATCATTTAGTACTCCGAAACATCTTCAATCGAATATAGATAAGTTGATCCAATTTATGACCCCTTAGAAAATCTCTCATAATTCATTAATAAACATCGTTTAACACCCCGAGTCTCGCAACCCTTTTTTCAAGTGACTCTACGTTTTTTTTCTTAAAAACAAAACAAAAGAGCCGCCATTAATTTTTTTTAAAGTTGTAATTGAATCATCTAAAATGGATCATTTTAATAAAATTATTTTATTTTATTAAAATAATAATTTTAGTCCGCGAAAAACATAAAAATAGGTTTGAGAGTCGGTTACGTGTGGGGAAGGGTTAGACCACACAATGCCCCTAAATTGGTACCTAGCCAATAAAATATTTTGACATTGGAATTCGCAAGTTCTTATAAAATTTAAGTTATTATCCACTATTAATTTTATTCCACTTTAAAGGCCTACCGCCAGGATAAAATTTTTAATCACTGCCAATATTTCTAGTGCTAACTCATTACAGTCCTCTGATAAGACACATCATTAATTAAGTTTCGCTTTTTTAATTAAGCAAAACAAAAAAAATGGGTCTGTTGAAACCTTTTATTTATTCTACGTTAGTTATTAATCCTAAAAACGTCTATGTGAATTTTACCTATTAAGATTCAAATATAATTAAGTATGTTTTATTAATTTTTTGATGAAAGAAAAATTATTTACCATATTCACAAGGCTCTAACTAAGATAATTAAGAACCTAACTCGAAAGAATTTACTTAACCTAATTAATAACTATAGCAACAATTTTAAACCTAGGATTTTTAAGAAAAGATCAAATTAAAATAAAGAATAAAAAATAACCAAATACATTTATAAATTCTAAAGACATATTAAAATAAAGAAAATCTTATGTACAAATAATGATTTAAATAAAAGAATTTGTAAGAGATAAAAAATAAAATTACACTTAGGTCTTAAAAAAGATAAGTGAAAATGATTTAAAGAACTTGAAAAATTAAAAGGTTGCGGAGATGGTGAATAGCCTGGTTGGAAATCAAATTTTCTAAAATACTCTTCAACATTAATCCTACTTAAATAAATAGACAAAAAAAATAATTTTTAAAACTTTTGTACAGACGATTAAAAAAAAAGAAAATAAAACAATAAACAATAAAGATACCTCAAAAATAATTCAATCTTTCATTTTATCTTCGAATTCAAATACAAAAGCTAGAGCATAATTCTTCCTAAAGCTCTCCCAATTCTCTCAATATTTTTTAAAGTAAACTCTAAAACAATTCTAAATGTGAAAGAAATGTGTATGAAGTTGTGGTTTGTAGGAATTGTGAGTGGGTTACAAGAGTAAAAGATGAATAGTGAATGTGAGTTATGGTGTGTTTCTAAGCATAAGGCGAAGGATTAATATAGTAGTTTCAATATCATAATTACATGAAAAAAAAATAAGAATAACTAACCCAAAATAATTGATTTTTGGGTAAAAAATCATCCAAAAATATCTTGATTTGATTCCTCTCTAAATTTTATAGGATTTGTCCAAATTTGAATTGTCTCCTCTTTTTTTATCCGATTTTAAATGATCTAGTAATGATTTTTCCCTTTATTTTTCCATATCCAAGTTGTCATCTTTTCTCTTTTATTTTATTTTGATTTAAAGCTGATTTGGGGGTTAATCATTTCTATAATTTCCATCAAATTCGATTTCGGCTAAAAGATCAATGAGAACATATAGCAGTACTCCAAAGCATCTTCAATTGAAAATAGATAAGTTGACGACAATTCTATGACCCCTTACAAAATCTTTTATAATCCGTTAAAAACAAATGTCCTTTTTTCCGTTTTCTTTAGGCAAAATAATTTGTATTGTATGTTAAATGATTCACGATTTCTTGTTTTTGCTTTTTGTATATGAAGGAATTTGAATCATGCTCAAGACAAGTAGAGTTGATGACAAAGATGGTGAAGGAAATGTTGATGAGCTCTAGGGATGATCCCGTAGAGAATATACTTTTGATTCATTCTCTACTCCGTATGGGAGTATCATATCATTTTGAGATTGAGATCGAAGAACAATTAAATCATCTTTTTCGTACATTTCCAATAGACAACAAGAACTATGACTTACACACAGTTGCTGTCATGTTTCAAGTCTTCAGGTCACATGGTTATAAAATGTCTTGCGGTAAGTGCATTACATTAGCATCATTAATGATAAAATAATTGAAATATAAATTTAAATGTCATTAATTGATGCCAATGTGATGAATGGATTTTAAACAGATGTGTTTAACACATTCAAGGGTGGTGATGGTGTGTTTAAGGACGAACTGACAAGTGACACGAAAGGTATTATAAGCTTATACGAAGCATGTCAGTGGGGGATGCACCGAGAGCACATTCTGGATGAAGCCCTTACTTTCACAACGTTGCACTTAGAGTCCTTGTTAGTTAACCAATCATGCCCTGATCATCTTAAAGAATACATTGAAAATGCGCTGAAATTTCCTTATCATAAAGGCATGCCAAGACTAGAATCAAAGCAATACATCTCCTATTATGAAAAACAAGAATCGAGGAATGATCTATTGCTTAAATTTGCAAAATATGATTTCAACCGAGTACAGATGTTGCACCAGAGAGAACTTAGCCTTCTTTCAAGGTACATTTTAAATACATGTCCTAACTATTTGTAGGTTCTATGAGGTAAAATGTAAGTATAAATGAAACATTATGCTATTTGTGCATGCACATTCATATTTACATGCTTTGACAGAAAGATGATTGTGCATATGCATAAATTAATTTTGATTCGTTTCACAGTTGGTATCAAAAGGCAAACCTAGCTTCAAGGTTTCCACATGTTAGACAGAGAATGGTGGAGTCTTTCTTCATGTCCGTTTCAATGCTTTTTGAACCGCATTTCGCTCTTGCTCGCAATATCATGTCTAAATGGTTTATAGGCTTTGCGTTAATAGACGATACTTATGATGCGTATGGTTTTTACGAAGAACTCCAGTCTTTGAAGAAGTCAATAGAAAGGTTAGTTTCCATACTACTAAGATTCATATGGGATACATTTATCACTTTAAAATTTCGATGTTCAGATGGGATAGGAGTGCCATGGATGAGCTACCGGGGGAATACTTCAGAAATCTTTACGAGGCTGTCTTACATATTTCTGATGAAGTGGAGGAGGTGGTAAGAAAAGAAGGAAGATCTTTTAGTGTCTTTTATGCTAAAGAAGCGGTAAAATTACAGAACTGACTAATCTCAACTACATCAAATTCTCAAATAGTTTAGTTTTTTATATATTTATTTTGGTGGTGATTAGCTGAAAACAATAGTGCAAGCTTACCATTTTGATGCCCAATGGTTGCATGAAAACATCATACCGACATTTGATGAGTATTTAGAAAATGGAATATTATCCATCGGAGCCATTGCAACCTTTGCTGTACTCATGATGGGAATGCCAGAAGCAGATGAAAATGCGTATCAATGGCTCTTAAATTCTGGTACCGCCATTGTCAGAGCTGTGAGCGTGATATTCCGTCTTCAAAATGATATGCAAAGTAACGAGGTATAAATATTTGGTTGGCTAGCTCCTTTCATTTTTCTGGTTTTACTTTCTTGTATTTTGTTTATTTATGCATGTGGTTGGATTTTTGAAGGAAGAAGAGGCTAGGGGAGGACAAGTATCTGGCATAACTTGTTATAGGAAGGAATATGGTGTGTCAAAGAAGGAAACAATTGAAGGATTCCGTGAAAGAATTAAGGCTGCGTGGAAGGAAGTGAATGAGGGTTTGATGAAGACGCCAATGTCCATCCCAAAACGAATCCTAATGACAACTTTAAACATTGCACGTATACCTGAGGTATGTTATAAGTATGATAACGGTTTCACTAATCCAGAACTAACATATAAAGATTACATCACAAAAGTTCTAATCGACCCAATACCCCTTGAAGAGTAGGACATGCAGGTCCTTTCTTCCTTGTTTGTCATGTTAAGATTATGGAATGCATATTAAGGTTATTGGTCTATCTTTCGTTTGTCTTTGTTCTTCTTTTGTTTTCTGTTATGTCTATGCACAATGTTCCTTTTCTATATGATGGTGTTGTATTGTAAGTTTATTAGAATGCATATTAAGGTTATTAAGGTTATCTCGGTCTTTGTGACACATGTTTGCCTTATAGCACAATCACACATTCTATAATTACTTTTGATGGTGTTTGGTATTTGTAAGGTAATCCTTAGGTTTAAACTCTAAATCTGTATCTCGTTAAAAACTTCTCTAAATCTGATTGAAGAAAAAAATTACACATTAAAAAAACAATGCAACATCAGATAATTACTTTTGATGGTGTTTGGTGTTTGGTATTTTCTAAATATAGTGCAGTGAATGGACTATATATGCAATCAATTGCGTTGCAATTTCATGAGTTACTCCACTTAGGAATTTTAAGCTAGTTTTATTATTTTAAGATTAGGTGTTGATTTTTTTTAAATTATTTAGTTTTTTCTTGTTTTAGTAGAAGTATGATTCTTTCGGCTAATCCTTTACCTATAAAAGGATGATACCTCCACCATTGTAATTCAGATTTTTTTTATATGTGAAATATTTAATGGGTTCATTTTTGTAAGCGTTGGTAGCTTGTCCTTTTGAAGTCTTCTTCAACATAGGTTCTTGAAGTTCTTGTAAGGGAGATTGATAAACGTCGTAATTGTCAAATAAAATATTTATAATTCTAAAAAATATATAATAAAGAAATTTAAATAGTATAGAGAGAAGTAGTATCGATCCACAGGAACTAATGAGTTTCTAATGTTTACAGGTTCGAATCTAACCGTGGTAAAATCAAATGCTAATTTGGGGGTGTTTGGAATAGATATAAAATTAAAATTCAATTTAATAAACCAAAGAAAGTAATTTTAAATTAAAAAGTTTAAAATTCAATTTATAAAAATAAGCCTTGAGTTAAAGCTTTTTCCTCAATTCATTTCGGTCCTTGAATAGGATTTTACCATAGGCTCATATCGGTTACATTCTATAAGGTCCAACCCTTATAACTTATTTTCATTCAAGAATCTAAAATTAATTTTTAGATCTCAATTATTTTGTTAACTAATTACATCAATCATTTTATTAAATCAATACTTTTAAAAATTGAAAAAACCCGACTCGAATTGTGTTCACAGGAAATCGAATTTGTTATAAGTCAATCCTTTCTCCCAACTATTAATCGAAACTAAAATTTATTCCAACTACTTTTTTGAAATTAAAATCTTTTTGATTATAAAAGGTCAACCAATCACCGAATTTTAGTTCCAGAAAACTAAAAATGTAACTCGAATGGATATTGACTGCTTTTCAATTCTCACAAATAGAATTGAGTAATTACATTAGCCCTTGGCTGCATAAAATTTAGCTAAACATGATTATGGACAAAATCATGATTACCATTTTAAAATAAAATAGTAAAAAAACACAAAGTAAAAGAAAGAACTTTATTAAAAATTCCAAATCTAAAACAACTCAAAGTAAAATAAAAATTAAAACGGGTGGTTATTTTTGCTTACCCCAAATGGGGTATTTATAGTCTTCTAAAATCTTAAAAAGACTATAAAGTGATAAGATAATTTAAATTAAATAAAAGAGATAAATCCAAAATAATCTCAATTAAATCCTAAAAGATAATATCCTAAATTTAAATTTAAATTCAAATTGATAAGCTATCAGCCGTGTCAATAAACTATTTGTGATGCTAACGTCATCTTCTAGAAGTTCGTTGATGTGGTGCCACATAAAATTTTTCGTGCACAAATTTAATCTAATTTTAAATTTGGAAAAATTATAGATTTTACCATTTTAAGCATTTTTGGAAAAATCATAATTTGAAAAAATTATAAAAGACGTCATGTACAAAGAACACATGAAAACACTCCATATTAAGCACCATAAATTTATCATTAAAAAAATAATTAATCATAAAAATGTAACCATTTCAACTACTTATCAAATTTTCCAACACTTATTCGATACTTGTCCTCAAGCATTTCTCAAACAATGTATCAAAAATCTCAAATTGATATCTGAATTTCACAACATTCCCAAGACTTACAAGTAAATTAAAATCATAGCAATTGATGGAAAATAGAAACAATTAAGCGAAATACACAATTAAAATTGTTTATCCTATTTTAAACTGATTTTTGAGTGTTGAATATTCTAATAGAATCTTCAAAATATCAATTATGTATTAATCATTTATTCTATTGAATTCGAATTAAAATGTCATATTTGATAGCTAGTTTGACATAAGGATATAATTATACAATGCTGAATATTTGATCATTCAATAAGAATGCATCAAAATTTAGTAATTAATTTAAATAATTATGAAAATAAATCAATTACTAGCAGGTTTAGTAAGATGAGGTGTTAGGTCTCTTAAACAATATTTTATGTTCGAAATTTAATATTATAAATAGAGTCAATTGAATTAGATGAATTAACGCTATAATATATCTCTTACAATACTCGATCCGAACTAATCGACTAATAAATTAAACTTAAGTAATTATAAAATTACAAAACAATAAATCAAGAACATTTGGTATACTTAATCTATTCGTTAGAACTTAAATACTATATCCGAACTAATCAATTAATAAATCAAACATTAGTGCTTATAAAAATACGAAACAATAAATTAAGAAGTTCGACATATTTAATCTATTCATCGTAACTTAAATACTATATGTTCTCTATAATTTTTTTCCTTAAAAAACTGTACTATTTATCCACTTATGATGTAATTCATCACATTTAACTCACCATCTATATCTAAATCTATTACTCTCACTGTGGCCGTCCAAATTGCTGCAAATTCTAACAATTTTGACTGAAATTGTATGAATTGGACAATCCAAAGCAGACGATTAGATAACCATAAAGTAAAGAAGACCAATTTATTAAATAAGGGTAAATTCCAATTACTCAATAATCTCAATGAAGCAAGACTTAGTACTTCACATGGTTAACTCATTTCGCTCAAGTGTTTTGGGTAAAGAAAATCGCTCAAGCCTTAATTAATCAAAACATTACGATAAGCTTGTAACAAAATCTAATCTCCATTACTTAGTATGAAATATGATGCAATAATCAAGAGGTCTTTACAAAGAGTTGTAACGTGGTTAAGGTTCGGGGTAGGATGAAGGCTGAAAATTTGGTTTAAAAGTTCAAGAAAAGAAAAAAATTATTCCAAATATTTTCAAAGAGAAAAAAAATTACAAGAAAAAAAATTGAAAAAAAATCACTTTCTTTTTTCTTTTTTTCTTTTTTTCATTATTTTTTTCTCTTTCTGCACTGATTTTCTATATTTGTTCAAATCAAACTACACTGTGTATTTTTCTACACAATATTTTCTACAATAGTTCGAATCAAATCTTTTTTTTATTTTCCTAGAATCTGTTTTTTTCTCTTCTTTTATTCGAAGCTCTCTTTCTCTCAACTTTGGAATAACTTCAACCTTGTCTCGAAAAAGGGTGACATAAAGAGGTAAAATAATAAAAATGGGTATAGGTTAAATATGTAATAAATCAAAGAAAATTCTAAGGATCAAAACAGGTTTCAATAAGGGATAAATATTTAAAGGCTAGACTATTTTTTGGAAGAAAAAAGGGGTTAAATCCTAATGCCTCTATCATATTAAAATATCATATTCAATTATGTAGTCTCGATATTATGGGTAATGCTTGAATCTCACACTCTTTATTTATAGGAAACATGGAATCATTTCGGTTAATTTAAAATTCCTTTTGAATTTTAAATGTGTAACCGATTAGATCTAATAAATATCAAAGATTTGATTTGATATTATCTGTTATTAAATCTAATTTTGAATAGATATTATCTGATATTATCCGAGATTTTAAATGAATATTATCTAATATTATTTGAGATTTGATTGGATATAATCTATTATTAAATTTAAATTTCAAAATTTAAATTAGATTTTATCCCATTCTCGGACAGATTTGCCGCTTTCAACCTATAAATAAGAGGTTTCGGTTCTCATTTTCCAATCATCAGTTAGAAAAACTATATGCTTTCTTTGTGAAATTTGAGAGTTTTATCACAGAGGTTGATTTCTTCCATTTAGATTAGACGATCACTTTCGTTGTAGTCTACTCCAAACTTTAGGTGTACATCGTTTATTATTATTACTTGTCAGTGCTAACGCCCTGTTTTGCAGTCTATTTAACCAATAATTTAGAAATAATTCTACTACAAAAATAATATTATTGTTAAGTTGGTTTTGGGTTTGTTCAAGTTTGACGTACTTGATGGGTCAATAATCGAAGGTGGTGGAAGTTGAAGATAAGAATCAAAATCCTAAAGATAAGTATCTTTTACTATTAGTGATTACTATTAGTAAATTATTTTCGTGACTAACCATATATAATTTGAATTTAAATTTTGTAGATTCAAAATATATGTGAAATATCGGTCACGATGAATTTTGGGATCATGATTCAAGAATTGAAGCTGCGGGCATGATCAAAATAGACAATTTCTACATGAATTATGTTTTTACTTATAAGGTCAGATTATTTAATTCATGATTTATAATTCATGAATTTATATTAAGTCTTTACCTAGTCTATAAGCTTAGTGAATATCTTTTTGACTAGGTTGTAAAACAAGGTTAGATGGTAGAAAATTTATCTTGAGTATGCTTAATATTTTTTGTGGGTAATATATATTAAGCATGACTTTTAAATGAACTAAATGAAGAAGAAAAATACTCATAAGATATTAATTGGAAAGTAGTGAGATAGTTAAAAAATGCATGTCTAGGATTGATTCTTTGAAAAACTTGGTATTTAAGTGTGATTTATGCATCACCTCTCTTTCTAAACCTACTTTGTGCATTACTATGCTCATTATTCTAATTTATAAAATATTATGACTAAATAAATATTCTATACTTAATGCAGAAGTTAGAATAATAATCTTAATAATCTCTAAGATATCTTTCTTTTAGTCATAGTAGATGAATATTTCTAGTGTTCTTTTAAGGCGATGATCTTGTCTAAAATAAAGAGAAAATGATAGACATTAATGCTATTAAAATATATTTGTAGCCATTAAATCTCTTTGAGTTCTTTTCTTTAGTGTTCTTTATAAAAGACATGAAAAGTGTTAGGTCCAATAAAGGTGGTGAGTTTGGATCTAAATTTTTTAAAGAGGTATATGAGACGAATGATATAGTTCATGAAACTTTTGCCCTTTACTTTTCTCAATAGAACGGGATAGTCGAGAGGAAAAACAGAACTTAAAAGAGATGATAAATTCATTGTTGATAAGTTTTAGGTTAGTTGATAACATTTTGGGGGAAGTTGTTCTATCAGTAAATCTTAAATCGAGTATCTCATAAAAAATTAGACTCAACCTCATACGAATTGTGGAAAGGTTATGCACCTAACTTGCAATACCTAAAAATGTGGGGTATTTGGCTAAAGTAGGCTTTCCTAACTTTAAGAAGTCCACCATCGGTCCCTAAACCATTGATGTAGTATTTAATGAGTATGCTACCAACAGTGTCGCATGAGATACTCTAGAGTTTGATTTAGAGCCTAAAAGAAGTAAAAAAAAAGATAAAAACATCTTTTGGACCAGACATTGTTACTTCCTTTATTTTGAGATAAATGATTTAGATAACTTATCAGATCCTATAGCTCAAGTTTCATGTTGGATGAGGATCCTATAACTTATGAAGAAGCTATGAGATCAATTGACGCTAGTTTTTGGAGAAGCGGTGTTAATGATGAACTAGAGTCAATAATGTCTAAATCATAATTGGGAATTAGTAGAATTGCCTAGAGGATTTAAACCTATCAGCAATAAATGGTTTTTAAGAAGAAACTCATGCCAGATTGGTCAATCTAGAGGTATAAGGCTAGGCTAGTTGTCATAGGGTTCACTCAAAAATATAAAAGAGTTGAGATTTCATCTCTGCTGAACCCCTTTTTGCTCTAGCACTCATCTCGTTAAAAATAAAGGAAGTCATGTTTCTCAAGTTGAATATGTTAAAATTATTAAAAGCCTTATGTTCTTAATGAACTATAATCGGTCCGATATTGTCTATGTTATGAGTAGATTGAGTAGATTTACTCATAATCAAAGTGGTGAACATTTAACGACTCTTAGACGCTTACTAAAGTACCTTAAGGGTACTATGGATTGGAAAGTTAATTTTGTTGGGTATCCTCTTTTATGGAAGGATGTTTTAACACCAACTAGGTTTTTGATAGTGATGAGGTAAGCTCTATGAGTGGATATGTTTTTACTTTAGGTGGAGCTGCAATCTCGTGAAAGTCTACCAAGCAGACATGTATTGCATGCTTCTAACATAGAGTCAGAGTTTATAGCTCTAGACTTAGCTGGGTAAGAAGCCGAGTAGCTTAAAATGCTTTTAGCAGAGATACCTTTATGGGGAAAATTGACTCCTCCAATATCTTTATTGTGCGATTTGTAATTTGTGATACATGTGGCCCTAAATCAAGCTTACAATGGTAAGAAGAGACACATTCGCATAAGGTACGAATATATGAGACACCTAATAAAGAATGGAGTACTCACCTTAGATTATGTTCAGTCGGAAATGAATTTGGTTGATCCTCCTACCAAAGGAGTGAGAAAGAAACAAATTTTGAAGTTCAATATGGTCAAACGAAACCATGAAATAACTCATAGTGTACATGTCCATCTATCCAATTCCTATGATGTTTCATGTGCATGCTCAGGTTGAGCTTAATGCTCTTAATAAATTCATAACCTAGGTTTGGATGGTCTTAGTGAGAAAGACTTTATGAATTTACCGATTTTGGTTGAATAACTACTCTTAATAAGTTCTTATACCTATTTCAAAGGACTAATTGAAACTTATCGCTTAGAAGGATGAGTTTATTTTAAATCTTAATAAACTCTATCTAAAGAGGTTGGATTGTTCTATTAGGAAGAACAATCTTGAATTTACCAGACAAGAGGTTGAGTTTTTATTCTTAATGATTTCTTAGCTCAGAGTTTGGGTGGCTCATTTAATATGAATTTGAAGAAAATCACCTTATTTTCGTGTGAGGTTGAGCTTTATACAAAGCTTTTAATTATTTCATAGCCCGATTTTGGGTGTTTTATGTTGAGATAAACTTGATAAAATAACCGATTTAAGTGAGAAGGGTTAGTCGCCTTCTATAAAAAATGATAGGTCATTTTTCTAGTACACTTACTAAAATCCTAAGCTAAGATGGCTAAATATATACTTCATGTATATATATATCTTTACATCGCGGACTTTGGTGGATGAAAGGATTAGTTATGTGTTATGAGTTTACCCCGATCATAGAAAGTTCAAGACTAATTTCACTTATCTAAGAGGAAGATTACTCATCATCACTACATACTAGTTCAAGATTCGTTCACTATGTACTTAAGTAACTAATCTCGCTAGTTTCACTATTTACTTAAAGTAACTAAGGGGAGGATTCCTCATCATCACTATGTACTAGTTCAAGATTCTTATCAGCAGCATATAAAATGATCAATGTCCATAGAGGAATATTAACTATGGAATTTGATGGGGAAGTAGTTACATTTGACGTATATAAAGCAAAGAAATATCCTAATTCGGTTGCAAGTTTAAATTTTATTGATATTATTGATCCTTTAGCCGATAATTTTATTGAAACTAATTTGTTTTTTGATTTTTGTAGGGAACTTGCAGATCTCGACAATAATAACTTAGGCGAAATGATTTATCCTCTTTCATCTTTTTTAATTTTTGCCTAGCACCTTCTATATCAAAATCGTTTCCTTCGATTTTGCAGGCACCAAAATTAGAATTAAAGCAACTTCCTGCTCACTTGAAGTATGTGTTCTTGGGCGATAACGAAACATTTCCAATCATTGTCTCAAGAGAATTATCAAAGGAAGAAGAGGATGTATTGATTGAAGTTTTGCACACCAATAAAAAATTCATCGAATGGACTATAGCCGACATTAAAGGCTTGAGTCAATACACTTGCATGCACTAAATCAAGACGGAAGAAGGCATGAAACCAATAAGAGAAGGCCAACGACGTTTAAACCCATCAATGATGGAAGTTGTAAAAGATGAAATCCAAAAATTACTTGATACCGGTATAACCTATCCAATCTCGGATAACAAAGAGGTAAGATCGATCCATGACTTTCCAAAGAAGACCGAAATTATGGTTGTAAAAAACGTAGAAGTCAAAATGGTTTCAACAAGAGTACAAAACGGTTGAAGAGTGTGCATTGACTATAGAAAACTTAACTCTCAAACCTGAAAAGATCATTACCCTTACCTTTCATTTACCAAATAATCGAAAGACTTGTAGAAAAATCGCATTATTATTGTCTTAACAGATTTTCTGGATTTTTTCAGATACCGATGGTACCTGAAGATCAAGAAAAGATGACATTTACGTGTCCTTTTGGAATATTTGCCTATCGAAGAATGCCTTTCAGACTTTGCAACACTCATGCAACATTCCAACGATGTATGTTGAGTATATTTTCCAACCACGTTGAGAGAGGTATTGAGGTATTTATGAACGATTTTACCATCTATGGTGATTCTTTCAATCAATGCCTTTCTAATCTTTCTTATGTCTTCAATTGTTGTATTGAATTTAATTTGATTTTAAATTATGAAAAATGTCATTTCATGGTAAGTAAAGGATTAGTTCTTGGGAATATTTGATGCGTGTAAAAGAAACAAAGTGGTATTTTTCATAATTTAAAATCCTTTACTTACCATGAAATGACATTTTTCATAATTTAAAATGGATTATTTACAAACTTCTCTCTCGAGCTTGAATGCAAGAACAAAAAATGACAAAGAATAAACAAACTTTGATATTTTATTGCATTAGAAACAAGAAACAAAGTTCAACTTCCTCACATTAATACTTTACAACCTTCACCTAAGCCTAAACAAACATAGAACATAATGTAAAGAAAGAAAAACTAAAGATGAAGTCGGCTCCGAATTGTCTAATTTTCTAATGGCTGTTTTTTTCTCCTTGGACGGCTAGGTCTTATATAGGCTTGACCTAGGGTAAACCTTTCCTAAGTAGAATACAACTTGGAGTAGAGAACAAATCATGTACATAAATAAAATATTTCCAAGTTTATTCAATTAGGAGGCTTTCCCGCGTGGCCTTGTCTTCGGCTTTCCTCATGCTATCCAACTCCGATCTTTGGGCTTCTTGTCCAGCAATGTTCTCCTCATTTTTCTCCTCAGCTTGCCTACCATATCACTACTTGTCATCTGCTGCCTCGCCATCAGGTCCTGCCTCGGCCTCAGTTTGCTGCCATGATATTCTTCTTCCTGCACAGATATAAAATGTAGTAAAGCTTGCCTTTTTCGTAAATATTATCTTTATAAGCATAACATCTAAATATATCACATTAAGTCTATGCATTGGTTCAAGTGGGTTAGATTTGATGATTAATGCCCATAAAAGGTGTAAAAAATGATAATGAGTTGAGCACTTATCAATATTGTTTCATCAAAGGGAATTATTGTTGATAAAGCAAAAACTAAAATAATATGATCACTTCCATACCCTACTTCAGTGAGGGAGTTTGATCTTTCATTGGTTATGCAGGATTTTACCGACGCTTCATAAAAGATTTTTCTAAGTTGGCAAAACTGTTGTGTCATTTGTTACAAAAAGATGTTGAATTCGACCTCGATGATGCTTACAACGAGTCATTCGTCACACTAAAAGAAAAGCTTGTGTCAACGTCAATTGTCGAACCACCGGATTGGAGTTTTTCATTCGAAATAATGTGTGATGCCTCTAGTTTAAGAGTGGGGGTGATCTTTATAACCCCCTTAGCCCGGCCTAGACGGAACCGACACTAATAGGTTACACGGGGAATATCAAACCAAACCCGCGAAGGTCCGATTCGATAAACAACCCTAAAACCGTTATATTTTATTATTTCATATTACCTAGATACATAATCTTATTATTACATGTCAAGGTCTCATACAAGGCATTAACGGAAACAAACCAATCATAAAAAAACATCCGATTAAACACTTAAGTAAATTAAGGATTAAGACATAAAACTTTTAAATTCTATTAATAAAGTATAAATTCTTTTCATCAAAATTCAATTAAACACTCAAATGTCCTTCACGGTAAATTTCAAGTCAAACGGATCATTCAAACATCATCAATTACATGTTTCTCTAATTTAGGGACCAAAATATAAATCTTCCAAATTACAAGGACTTCATCCAAATTAGGTTAACCATCGTGAAATTAAATCAACTTTATGCATGCATGCAAAATTTTAGCTCAAAATAACATCTGTAAGTACCCTAATCGAACAAAGGAAGATATCCGGGACTAAAGTATAATTTCCAGCAACTATCAATTCCTGGTGGTCAAAGGTTTCGAAACTTCCCTGAAAGTTTCGAAACTTTTCGCGTCTAGTAACTTTCCAGGATTGAAATTGCCCGCAAGGTTTCGAAACCTTCCTGAAGGTTTCAAAATTATTTAACAAAGGTTTCGGAACCTTCACTAAGGTTTCGAAACTTTGGGTCTGGAACCAAAAGTTCCGTCACACTAAGTGAACACTAACAATTCAATACACAACCGTTAATCACTTCCAACTATATGCATAATTCCTAAGCATAATTAACAACTTTTAACACATGATTAACAACGTCACGGACATCAATCAAACTATAGGCATGCTTCCTAGAAGATGATTAAAAACATAACAATCATGCAAGTACATGCTTCAACAATCCAAACAATTCCATAGTCCATCAATTAACATTCAAGCAACATGAGTCTTATTTCAACATAAACCAAAATCTAAGTATATACTAATCCAAAGTCTAAGTATCCACTCTCACATAGGTTGGGTTACACATTGCCATGCCCCAATTTATTTGCCAAAAATATACCAAATTCGAAGTAATCTTTCCCCTTGGTTTTCTTGCCTCGAACGAAGCCCCAAGTGTCTTTATTTTTCTGCAAGGATGAGAAGAGAGCTTAAGCAATCATGCTTAGTGAGGAAGTTTTACACAAAATCATCAATGCATCTATTTAAAACCATAATGAAACCATAATTTGCAATGCATCACTAAATCATGCTTGCTAACATCTCATGTTCATGTTCATTAAACCATATGCATCCTTGAGTTTACACAACCTTATCAAAACAATTTATAATTGATGCACAATGTCCTTCTTAAATTCATGTATATATATTGGCATTCTAGTGACCACTTAATATGAACCTTGAGTTCACCGAATACACGGATCTATTGTTAGAGACCGTTGTATCGTCATGACACGAAGTCACCATTGACATGACACCAGGTCACTATTGACATGAATCGAAGTCACCATTGACATGACACGAATTCACCATTATAGCACTACCACGCACGATTGGGCATATAGTCACCCTTGTTACGTGTAGGCAGCTCTACCACGCACGGTTGGACACAAAGTCACCCTTGTTACGTGTAGGCAATTTTTTGTATTCTCAACCTTGTTTATAGTGCACTTAAAACAATCCTAATGACATGATATTCGTATTCTAATCTAAAGTTAGTGTCATTAAGCCAATATCATAATCAAATATGCATGATAACTTGTTACTCATAATGCATGCATAATATATTCAACAAATGAACCAAAAGCCATGCCCAAAGGCACCATCATATATATAAGGCAATTAAATAAGCATTTAAGCAAGTATTTCTCATATATGCACCAATTTAAATCATGTTCATGAATTTCCAAGAATCTCATTGCATTACCAACATAATGCCTTTATCGAATGTAGCCGAAACTCATGTTGATTTATCAAAACATTTACTTTAATTACTCTTGAACTATGGAAGGTTTTCACACTCTTCCATAGTCCCCAAAACAGAACCGTACCAAACGCGATTCGCTTTAAGTCCGAAAACACTCACCGACAAGCGAAACAAGCTTTCACCGATATCCCGATGATCGCGCCAACGCACCAGCACTCAAGCACCTTCTTGTACCTCTTATAAAACATTAAAAACAGAGCATTCTCATATCATAACATGCTCAAAATAGAAGCCATATCCGATCACCAAGAAACTACCGAAAACTTAACTGAAAAGACCGTAAACTAAGCCGAAACGCATCCGAACAACATCAGCCCAAAACCTAATAAATCTAACATCTAATCCACTTCAATTATGAACCAAAAACACATCCAAACCATCCTTATATCTCCAGAAACATTAAAGCACCTAAAACAACCCCTAAAACAACCGAAAAACACCTTAAAACAACACCGATTGCATTATTCCAGGATTAAATTAATATGCTATCAAATGAAGACTCAAATAATAATTTAATTAACATATTAACTTAATTAAATCCATCTAATTTCAGCATTGAATAAGATCTAAAAAGATTTCACACAAACATTCACAAAACACTAGATCTAACATTGAAAATATAGAATTAAGTTTTATTCAAAGATTAGCAAGCTAATACTTGGGAATTTCAATAAAGAACCTTAGAAAAGAGTTAAAAATCCAAAAAATTACCTTTGAGATCTATTCACCAAAAGATAAAGTTTCCTCTTCTTGATTCTTTTCCATTTGGTGTTGATTTAATAAAATTGATGGTTAGGTTTTGTAAGGAATAGAAAGATGATTAAAATGATGTAATCTTTTTGGAAAAAGATGTAAAAATCAGCAAGGAATTGAAGAAAAGAGATGAAGGAAAATGGAGAGAAAATGAGAGAAAAAAGGTAGTTTTTGGAGAAAATGATTATCATCTTTAATTAAAGTAATTAAAATGTATTTTGGTGAATAAATCATTATTAAAAATTAAAATGGGTTTATGGACCTCTAAAGATTCTAAGTTTAGCTTGCTTTTCAATTTAGTCATTAAATTAACAATTTTTTTAAAAATCAGAAATTAAGTCCTCCAATTTCTCAAAAATTACAAATTGGTCACTTATGCATAATTAAGCATAATTAAAAATCAATATAAAGTTCAAATTACTTTCTTTTAATTTTTGAAACATATTTTAATATTTTTAAGCCATATTCTAAATTTATTATTTTTCTTAATTAAAAATATTCTTATTTTATATTTCCCCGGAATAATGAATCAGAGAACCCGAATCGAATTCTCCTAACTAAAGCCTAAACTAATAACCCAAAAACGGGATGTTACAATCCTTGTCCAAAGAAATGGAAAATATCCACACATTATTGCTTATGCTTCGAGAACTCTTAATTCGGCTCAAAAAAACTATTCAAGCACGGAAAAAGAATTGTTTTCTATTATTTTTGCTTTAAAAAATTTTGATTATACTTACTCGACACTAAAATTCTTGTTTTCTCTAACCATGCTACATTAAAATATTTGATGAATAAGAAGGAAGCGAGGTTGATTCGTTGGATTCTTTTACTTCAAGAGTTTAACCTTGAAATAAAAGATAAAAAGGGAAGCGGGAATTTTCTAGCGGACCATCTTATTCGATTGCCTATGCCCATAATTGAACCTCCCATCCAAGACCAATTTCCTGAAGAAAATTTGTTGGAAGTACGCACTTTATTTCCTTGGTATGTCGTTGTGGCAAATTTCTTAGCAACGAGTAAGCTTTCGAATAATTTACCTTTGTCCGAAGTCAAACGCATAAAGCGAGAATCCCGCCTCTACAAGTGGGATGACCCATACTTGTGGAAAAATTGCGCGGATCAAATTATCAAACGATGTGTAAGCAAAAGCAAGGTAAAATAGATTCTTTAATATTTTTTCATTCATATTCATTCATGGGACATTTCGGCCCAAAATGTATTGTACACAAAAGTTTAGAGTGTGGATTCTTTTGGCCAACTTTGTTTAAAGATACTTATAATTTTTGCAAAGCATGTGATAGGTGTCAAGGATTCAAAAACTTAAGCCGAAGAAGTGAAATCTCGTTGAATCCAATACATATTTGCAAAATTTTCAATGTGTGGGGACTTGACAATATGGGTCCATTTACCTCATCTTTCAGAAATTCTTATATTATTTTGGTATTAGATTATATTTTGAAATGGGTTGAGGCGAAAGCCACCTTAGAAAACGACGCAAAAGCAACAACTAATTTATTCCGTGATTTTATTTTTTCTAGGTTTGGAACTCCGAGAGAAATTATTTGTGATAAAGGAACTCACTTCATTAACCAAGTTGTTGAAGCGTTAATGAAAAAATATGGTGTGACTCAGCGAATAGTAACATCTTATCATCCCCAAACGAACGGACAAGTGGAGGTTTCGAATCGCGAAATTAAATCCATTCCAGAAAAGATCGTCAAACCAAACTAGAAGGATTGGAGATTGAAATTAGTTGATGCGTTATGGGCATATCACATAGCATATAAGGGATCAATTTTCATATCACCGTACCGACTTGTTTTTGGCAAGCCTTTTCATTTAGCGATTGAACTCGAACACAAAGTATTTTGGGCGATCAAAGAGTGCAACATGAAAATGGACGCAGTGGGCAAAACAAGAAGGTTGCATATCCAAGAGCTCGAAGAAATATGTTGGAACACTTACGATAGTGCAAAAATTTATGAAGAAAAAATGAAACAATTTAATGATCAAAAGATTTCTTTTAAATCTTTCATTATCAGTTAAAAAGTTTTACTATTTAACTGAAACTTAAACTTTTTATAGGCAAACTTCGATCGAAATGGCTCGGACCTTACACCGTCACTCAAACATTTCCTCATGGAGCGGTAGAAATCAAAGAAAACTCTGGTACCCGATTCAAAGTTAACAGACATCGATTGAAGCCATATTATGAGAGTACACTGATCGGATTATCAAAGAAATTAATCTAGAAGAATCGAAAATTTAATTTGAAAGTTTGTCGAGCTAATAACGTTAAAAATAACGCTTAATGGGAGGTAACACATTTTTTAGATTTTCTATTTGTCTCATTTTTTTAATTTGTATTTTATATTTTCATCGATTTTAATTTTTATTTTTAAAGGCACACCTATGTTCCCATCTAAATTTGAACCGAAGCTTAATCAATTTTTGAGGTGAAAATACGATCCATGAAGGATCCTCTCTTATTCATGTGTCGTGCACCGCCATCGTCACTCGTTACCCGACATCAAGTTGCCGACATTAGGGGAGTATTTATGTTCCCTCTCTCTTACTCTAATATACATTTTGGGACAAAAATGTTTTATGTGAGAGGGTAGAAAATGCAATAAATATCACCTTGCTTGTCTAAATGCTTGATCTCAATTTTTCTTGAAACCTAGGAAGCATGATAGCAATTGGCATGATTGATTATTTTCTTTAAATTCTTGACATCCCATGACTTTGTTGGTTGAATTGGAAGCATGACTTAGTGCAAACTACACCTTTCATGTGAATTTTGAGCCTAATGAGTATACATTTGTGTTCTTTCTCTTTGTTTGATTTGAGTGCACCGGCTAATACTTTGCATGCTAAAACTTACAATTTTATACTTATCGAGTCTACATGATTGAATGTGATGCATTATTATGATTGAGGCATTAGGAATTACCCCTTTTCTTTCCCCAAAAAAATTAGCCTACCCTTTACTTATTTTCCTTAATTAGCCAATGTTGAGCCTTAACCCTTTTTCTTCTTCACCACATCATTAAATCTAACCTTTTTATTTTTTTCTTCACCTCTTTTGATTCCCTAATTCAAGATAAGGTAAGGATAATTTCTTTGTAAAAAAAGAAATTCTGGTTCGAAACAGTGCAAAAAAGCACAAAATGTTCATAGTACGAATAAAAAAAATCAAAAACTCATCCTTTGTCTTCTTGTCCTCAATTTATTTCTTGATTTCTATCTTCTTTGAATAATAATCGAAAATGACCTTATCTTGTCTTGAATTTTTAACCCAATTTTAAGCCTTTTTTAAACCCGAACCTTAGCCCTATTACAAACCTTTTTAAAGGTCTCTTGACCTTTGCATCATGTTCATATTAGTAGTGGAGATTGGATTTCAAGCCTACATAAATGGTTTGATTAGTTTGGTTTGAGTGATAATTTAACCTTAAACACTTGAGCGAAATGAACAAAACTTGTGAGGTATTAAGCCTTACTTTCTTGAAATCAATGAATGATTGGGATGCCATACTTAAACTTACTTTTAATTGTGCCTTTGGCTTAATTTTTACTTGGTTTTGATATTTACTATGGTTTCAATTTGGTTGGAAAATATTGGGAACATTGTTGAAATTGAATTGGCAACTTGATGTTTTGACCACATTGTTTGAGAATTGCTTGAGGGCAAGCATTGGATAAGTGAGGGGGAGTTTGATGTGTACTTTAAATTATTATCATTTAGTTATTAATTACTACTTTAATAGATGGTTGGTGGTATTTAATTGGATATTTTACCTTATTTTCTATGCAGGATATTAAAGATAAGAAATCCAACTTAAAAGGTGAAAATTCTAGAGATTTTTTGATTTTTTAAATTCACGGGCATGATTTCTGGGATGACTGCTTACATGATAACAATCAACATCTTTTGAATTCATAGTTGGAAAATCTATATGGATAGGGTCAACTAGGCAAATGGAGTGAATTTCGAGATGTGTCTTAAATTTAGAAACTTAATTTTCGGGATGTTTTTCAATTTACAAACAAAATTTTTAAGATTTTATCTTTTTGTCTTTGTTATCTTTGTAATTCCTAAGCCTATAAATACCCACTTTTGGAAGAGGCTTGAGGATCATTTTTTCATTTTGTGTTTGGCTTAGTTTGTTTTAAGTACTTTTGTTCTAAATAAATTTTTTTTTTCACTTTTACTCTCTTTTATTTTATGTTTACAAGTTATTTTCAAAATATGTCAAGCATGATAAACAATATCATTCTTGGCTAATTTTCACAAGCCAAAGAGGTAGCAATGAAACGATTCGATCGTGAGATTCAAACAAAGCACTAAATTTCCTTCCGAGTTACATTATCATTTTTTGAACGTAAAAACTTAGAAATCTGTCTCGCTTACATTTTTTAAATTACTTCTTATCAAAAAGACGTTGTTTGTTTGTAAGTTGTTTAAAAATATTGTTGGGAGAAAGGATCAGCCTGTGGCACTTCGACTTCCTATGAACACACTTAGTTTTGGTCCGCTAAAAAAACGAGATCGGAAATGATTCTCGGTGAGACAACTTTCGTGTCGGACTTTTCCAGTTTTAAAACTAAATATTTTAACGGTGATAGAAGTGGCTAATTTACTTAAGAATCGGCTACCAAAGATAGACTTGGAAAGATCGATTACATGTGAGAAAAGCAAGTTGTAGTGGGTTGGGCCTTGCAGACTGTAACCGACATGAATCCTAAAGGAAAATACATTTCAATGATCGAAAGAATCCAATCAAAGCTAGCTCGAGACAATTTTATTATTTACGATATCTCAACTTATTTTCTTCCCCTTTAATTTGCTTCTACTTTTTAATTTTTGTTTAATTGCTTGATTTTAATTTTATTATTTTAATCTTGACATCACCCCCTTTTTATTTATTATCGCAGATCCTGGATTAAAAACGATGATCAACCAGATTAGGAAACACGAAATTCACTATGGATGGATCCTCTTCCACTATTCTACCTATCTCTTATTTATTTTATTTTCGAAGGGGCTTTATTTTATTTTGACAAGTAAAACGACGCTTGTTGTTAACTTTTATAGAATATTCATATAAATCGTATGTTTACAAGATGAGTAATATGCTTTTTATAGAAGAGAATACATTCATGGATTTCTTCAATTTTGGCACAAATCTATTTCTTCAATTTTGGCACAAATCTATCAGATTGCCAGCTATAACCAGGATGAGCTAGATGATGAGCTATAGGTTTATTGTAACAGCCTGTATCTTCCTCTCTTTCTAATATTTCCTTTGCTTCTTCAACTTTTGAGAATTTTTGAACACATAATTGAGATCGAAATTCACAAAACTAGGTAACTGATAGAGACTTTGTAAGAACATCTTCAACTTGGCTGTGACCAGGGACATAGTTTACTTCCAGCATTCGTGATGTGACTTTCTCTCGCACTGGTATGTTGCCATTGCCACAGCACTGGTATTATCATTCCATAATACTGGAATGGCATCCACAGAGATGAACATGTCCTTAAGCACTGCTTGAATCCATAATACTTCAGAGGCTGCATTAGCAATGCTTCGAAACTCAGCCTCTACAGTTGATCTAGAAATAACACGCTGCTTACGTGAGCTCCAAGAAATTAAATGTGTTCCAAGATATGCACAATTGCCAGAAATTGATCGTCTATCATCGAGATCACTACCTCAATCAGCATCAGTAAAAGAACGTATTTCAAGAGTTAATGTTTATTGTGGAGAAAACCATAATCCATAATCAATGTGGCTCGTAAGTATCGAAGAATTTGTTTGACAGCTAACCAGTGAGACTCTGTGGGTTGCTGCATAAATTGAGATACTTTATTCACAGAGAATGAAATATCAGGCCTTGTATGACACACGTACTGGAGCGAGCCTACGATACTTCAATACTGTTGAGCATCAAGTAGCAATTCACCATCAGTTTTGCTTAATTTGAGATTTGCTGCCATAGGAGTAGGTACGATGCTTGTATCTCGTATATCAGCTTTCACTAGGAGTTCAGCAATATATTTCTGTTGTGTTAAGAACATTCCATCATGTATATGTTTAACCTCGATCCCTAGAAAATAATTCAATTGTCCAAGATCTTTGAGAGAGAATTGACAATCCAATTGTGTTATCACTGAGTTGATGTGATCAAGTGATACACCAGTAATAAGGATATCATCTACATACACTACCATGTATGTTAGCACCTCATCTCTATTATAAATAAATAGTGAATCATCAATATTTGAAGATTTGAAACCTAAACCAACCAGAAACGACTGAAGCTTGTTAAACCAGTTTTGGGGGGCTTGTTTCAAGCCATAAAGAGCTCTCTTGAGCTTGCAAACAAGAATACTTCCATCATTTGTATGCTTTTGAAAACCATCAGGCTATGACATATAAATATCCTCATGCAAGTCTCCCTTTAAAAACGCATTATTCACATCTACTTGTTGAATTTGCCAATTGTTAGTAACGGCTAAGGAAATAATCAAATTCACTGTAAAAGACTTAACAACTGGACTAAAAGTTTCTCTGAAATCAGGCCCTGCAAGTTAAGAGTAGCCTTTGGCTACCAAACGAGCTTTATAACGAGCAATAGATCCATCATGATGCCTTTTAATTCTAAAAATCTATTTGCAACCAATAGCTCTTCTTCCTGAAGGTAAAGCAACTAATTGCCAAGTATCATTCTCAATTAAGGCATTATACTCAGCAGTTACTGCTGCATTCCAATATGGATCTTGTAAAGCTGAATGAATATTAGTTGGGATCTCACCTGACTGAAGATGAAAAACTTTGGGTTTTAAGATGCCATCCTTGCTTCTTGTCCTCATGCTGTGTGTATTAGATATAACAGGTTCGGGTACATTGGTATCATTAACAACATCTAAAGGATTAGATGATGCAGATGATAATGCAGTAGTTATTGACACTTCTGTTTCAATAAGGAAAGGAACTGATCCAACAAAAGGTGTCGTTTCAATTACTGGAGACATTTCTGGAATATCAGATGGAAGCTCTTCAAGATCAAGTGGTGTTAAAACTGAGTTATCTTCATGAACTTCTTGTGGATTGCCCTCAAAGACATTCGTGGGTGCTGCTGATGGATTTTCTGGAAACTCTTCTGGACCAACAAAAGGTATCGTAGGTGTTGTGGATGAGCTGGATAGATCAACACTCGATACATGAGGACCAGAAGCTGAAACATTAATAGGCGAAGAAAGATCATTACGCAAAACTCTCTTAGTGACTTGCTCTTTGTAAGGAAACACCATTTCATTGAAAACCTCATTTCGAGAAATAAAAATTCTCAAACTTTTCTGATCAAGACAAATATAGCCATGATAAGTAAATGAGTACCCCAGAAAAATACAAGGAATCGATCGAAAAGCAAGCTTGTGGTGATTGAATTGTCGTAAATGAGGATAGCATAGACAACCAAAACCCTTTAGAAATTTATAATCAGGAAGCTTGTTGAACAATAGTTGAAAAGGTGACTTGTATTCCAGACTTTTTGATGGCATTCTGTTTATCAAATAGATGACACTAACCACAGCATACGACCAATATTTCATAGGCAAAGAAGCATGTGCTAATAGTGTCAATGCAGTTTCTATTATGTGTCTGTGTTTTCGTTTGATAATACCATTTTGCTGAGAGGTATGAGGACAAGTAACCCTTAATTGTACACCCAATTGAGCCAACTGTTTTTTAGAAATTTAAACTCCCCACCACCGTCAACTTGAACAGCAAGAAGATTGGTATTAAATTGATTTTTTATTAACGCATAGAACAATTGGAAGGCCAAACATGTATCTGATTTCTTTTTAAGGAGATACAACCAGACATTTCTGGAAAATAAATCAATGCAAGACATGTAGTAACTGTATCCATTCGAAGAAATTGGTGCAGGACCCCAAATGTCTATTTCAACAAGCTGAAAAGGTTGCGAGTAAACTGAAGTAGAAGATTCGAAAGGAAGAGTGTGACTTTTCCCTAGCTGACAGGCTGAGCAAAGAGTAATGTCACTTCTAGAAAACTTCTTTTGTGTAATTGAACTAACTATGTCAAAGGAAGGATGACCAAGTTTGTTATGCCAAAGCCAGTAATCATTTGTGATTGTGGAATACGCTACTGCAGAAACTTCAGAGGGAGAATGAAGAGCATACAAACCATCTTTCTGAACACCTCTTAACAATTCAGCACATATCTGTTCATCCTTAACAACACAATAGGATGAATGGAATTCAAAGTAAACATTATTATCGGATGTAAACTTGGACACAGACATAAGATTACGTGTGATGTTAGGTATATGTAGAAGATTATGCAAAGATAAGCATCGTGTGTTTGAAGCAAGAAACGATTCACCAATATATGAAATAGGAAGAGAAGAACCATCACCGATATAAATTTTACCCTGGCCTGTATATTTCTGAGCAGTCATCTCATGAGAGGGGGTGTTAGTGACATGATGTGTCGCTCCCGAGTCTGGGTACCAGGTAGAGAATGAAGCAACTAGAGCATTGACTTGGGGAGAGTCTTCAACAGGAGGAGACTGAGTATCAGATGGAACAAAAGGATCATATGCACCTTATGGTTTATCATGGGTACAACAGCAGGCATGAGAGTCTCCAGGATGTTGAGATTGAAGTTGATATTGCTGATCGAATCGATGCCAACATCGATCTGCTAGATGACCAATTTTTCCGCAAATCTGACACTGGAGTCGGGAACGACCTTTAAATCTACCAGCTGGTCTGGATCGACCACCACGACCTCCCCGAGGATATCCAAAATCTCAGCGTGAATCATGTGTTACAATGGATGAGTTAACAACAGTATTATTAACACTAATAGCAAAGCGAAAAGGACCCTCAAGTCTGGTTTCGGCATCAGCAAGAAGAGATACTGCTCCATCAAACGTGTAGGGTTCCTTGCTTGCCGAGATCACAGCCACAACAGACTCAAATTCAGATGGGAGCCCATTAAGCACCATGGCTACCTGCTCAATTTCAGAATTGGGACTACCACAAACAGCTAGAAGATCACACACCTCCTTTATACGAGTAGCAAATTCATGAATAGTTAGAGTGCCTTTTTTTAGAGATCTCAGTTTACAATGTAGATGCATGACACGAGTGTTAGAAAGTTTAGAATAGCGAAGAACAATCGTAGACCAAATGGAGGAAGATGAATCACAACCAACCAAATGAGGAAGAACAGACAAACTCACAGTGGAGAGTAACCAGGAAGCAAGAGAGCTATCTTGCTTAATGAACTTCTGATATGATGGATTCAGAGCTTTCGTACCATCGCTGTGGGAAAGAAATCTCACCGGCGGAGAGAACTCACTATCAAGATGATGATCCAAGCTTTGTCCACGAACCATAAGCAACACTTGTTGACGCCATAGAAGAAAGTTATGGTCATCAAGTTTCACGTTGATTTGTTTGTTGGAGAAGGGCTGAGTGGAGCCATCATCAGAGGAGCCATCATAATCGATCGTCGCCAAAACGAGTATAAAAGTAGTGGAAGCTTACTGAACCAGAAAAGACATGGCGAATGATACCATGTTAACTTTTATAGAATATTCATATAAATCGTATGTTTACAAGATAAGTAATATGCTTTTTATAGAAGAGAATACATTCATGGATTTCTTCAATTTTGGCATAAATCTATTTCTTCAATTTTGGCACAAATCTATCAGATTACCAGCTATAACCAGGATGAGCTGGATGATGAGCTGTAGGTTTATTATAACAGTCTGTATCTTCCTCTCTTTCTAATACTTGTCATAAACTAACATTGTATTTCCTTTTTGATGAAACAAAGCTAAATCCTACCTACATATGGCATGATCATATTCTTAACTCTAAAAACAAAATGATTTGACTCCATTAAATTCAAGTTGTGTAATACTCTATTAAGATTCTGAGACATGTCGTTCTACTCTAAGACAAACTAACAACAAAGTATTACCAAGTGTTCAAGTACATTGATCAAGCATTAAAGCTTTCAAGTTTAAGTCTACAAGCTTTCAAGTATGAAATATTCAAGCTTCAAATTTTTAAATATTCAAGTATTCAAATAATCAAGATCAATTATTCAAGTTTAAGTATTCAAGCTTTTAGGCTATTAAACAATTAAGTTTCAAGCTTGAGCTACCACATTTTTAAGCTCGCTAGTTATCAATCATAAGTTACAACTTCAAGTAACAAACTTTCATTTAGACATATCAAGTTTCAATCTATCATTATCCATGCTTGTAATTTCAAGTATTCATCTATTCAAATTTAAGTATTTATGTCATCAAATGTTAAAACTTATAGATTCAAGTATTCAAGGATTTAAGTAATCGAGTTCAAGCATATAAATATTTGAGTTTAGGCCTCAAGTTTCAAGTAACAAGTTTCTAACAACAAGATTCATTTTCATTTTCATGTATTTAAGTTTCAAGTTTAGTTTATCAAGTTTAATCTCTTGTTTCAAGTTTCTAGACATCAATGGTCAAGCTTACAATTCAATTGCTCAAAGTGTTCAATTTAACAAGTTCAAGTATTCAAGTTTAAGCTTTTAAGTTTACAAGTTATTAAGTATCAATTGTTATGTTTTAAGTGCAAGCATCATGTATTGAATCATATATCATGCTTCAATCATAGTTGTTAAGTAACAAGCAAATTCTAGCAATAAGGATTCAACAATACTAGCCAAGCAACATGGGACATCAAAGAATAAATATTCTAACAATACATTTTATAACCATTTATCGATAAGAGATAACAAATGTTCCATGTCAAATTCACAAATAATCAAGTATAACATATATCCATTTATAATTTTTCAAGTGTCCAAGCAATACATGTATTCAATAACAAGAACAATAATTGTGTACCTTGTATTCAAACAAACAACATGTCATTACTTATCTTGGTGGTCCTAGCAATGCAAGCATGAACAAACAATTAACAAAATAAGATAACAAATCATATCATATGACTCAATACAAGTCAAACACTCGAGAAATTATTATATTGACCCGTTCTTCTATTTAGGATATGGTCCCAACCAATTAAATTTAGACACATAATATATTTTTTTCATATCATATTCACACATAAGCATCATCCCAAATCATCCACTTTAATTCCTTTGATTTAAAAAAGAAAAAATATTACTAAAGATTTTTTATGTTGTCTTCCTCTTTATTGTTTATTTTTTAATTAATTTTCCTTAACCCCTAACCCTAACCCTAAACCTTAAACCCTAGAACTTAACCCTAACCCTAACCCTTAACCTAACCTTAAACCTTAACTCTAAACTCTAACCATAATACTAACCCTAAACCTAAACAATAACCCTAACCCTAAACCTTAAACCCTTAATCCTTAAACCCTAAACCCTAAATCTATAAAAAAATTAATTAGGAAAATTTTAAAGAACAAAGAGAAAGATGACACAATAAATTTTTGGTAATATATTTTTTTTAAATCAAAGATATTAAATTGGATGATTTGGACAATGCTTATGTGTAATTATGATATAAAAAAATATATTATGTGTCTTAATTTAATTGGTTGGAGACCATATCCTAGGTGGTGGGACGAGTTCATGTAATAATTTCTCCACACACTCAAATGTCACATGACAAAGCAATCAAGTTATCAATAAATTTTATCCTTATTTCCTTAATTGTTATCAAATATTTATTAGTCATTTTACATTGCAATAATTCAAGTATAACGTTTGGATTGGATCTATATCCTAACCCTAAGGAAAGTCACACTCACAATACTCCAAGAATAGTTTTATGATTCGAATAAAGATAAAATAATAATTATATACATATATTTAAAATATCAAACATCAAAGAGTATGTTTTCTATAACAAACACAGAGATATATTTTCAGATCATACAAGCTTTAAGATTCAAATTAGAGAGATAAAAAGAGTTTTAATTCCAATCAGAGAGATTATACATGGGTGAGAAACGCACTAAAATTATTTGAATTTTTCTTAAAAACTAATGATAATTATAGATATAAGACGTTGGACTTTAATCCAGTTTAGGTTAATACCAAAATTAATAACCTTAATCGAAAGAATTCGATAAGACCTTGATCAAAAGAATTCAATAATTATCAACTTCATCTAGATATTTAGGAATTTTATTTTAGGGTCAAATTAAAAATTTGATATAATTCAACAAACACAAAGATATATTTTTAGATCATACATGCTTTAAGATTCAAATTAGAGAGATAGAAAGAGAATTTTAGTTTCAGTCAAAGAGATTATACATGTTTGAGAAACGAACTTAAATTATTTGAATTTTTCTTAAATACTAATGATAATTATAGATATACATGTGTGAGAAACGAACTAAAATTATTTGATTTTTTCTTAAAAACTAATGATAATTATAGAAGACGTTGGACTTTAGTCCAGTTTAGATTAATACCAAAATTAATAATCTTAATCGAAAGTCTCTCCCACTAGGGCCAAGGCGGCCATTCTTATTGAAAGTCTCTCCCAAGGTATCTTTAAATCGTACCTTTTGGATATATTTGATTAAAATTTAAAATAACCTTTCAGCTCATATATGTCGAGGAAGGTCATAAGTTATCGAGAACAGAACTCGAAGGATTCTAGATTTCTTCCCTTCTTTCACCTTTCTTCTATATCGATAGACGTATTGATTTATCTCAACGTCAGTTCGGGGCAAGCACCACCACCACTACCGTGATCGCTATCACTCCCTACACCAAACCCTACCAATCTCTCATCATCGAGAGTCTTCTTAAGACTCACTTTTGTTTCCTTCTTTTCTCGATCATATTTGTCCCCGTTTAGGCACGTCGGTGGTCTGAGGTTACTCAGTGAGTGGAGGCGAACATAACCCATCCGACTAGCCTCTTGTCCGGTGATGGCAAAACCCTCGTCGGGGTTATGCGATATTCCCATGAAAGCCTTAACATCTCTTCTCCTCCAATGGAAACTTATGGTTATCTTTGATGGAAGCGTTAATGGAACTTAATATTCTCAAACTACACGAGAAACTAAATTGCAAATTTGTTGCTGCAAATTTTTCACCGCAAACAACACTTGTGTTTTCAATTTTAATTTTGAAGTAAACACAATTTTTCACTCTTCCTATCACTTTCTCTCACACTTTCATGTACAAGACTCAAACATATATATATATAGTGCTTACTCACTGACTTAGAAAACTCTAGGAACTAATTAAATATTATTAAACTAATCCTAGAATTTTTTACACATTGCAGCCTACTCACTGGCCTAGAAAACTCTAGGAACTAATAAGCTAATCCTAGAATTTTCTCCACATTGCAACCTATTTCTAGACATTGCTTTATACTTCTTGAATTGTTTAATTACTTATGTTTCTTGAATTTTCTACTTGCTTGCCGACACATTTATCATCATGCTCTAGATGTTTTTAGATTCAAGTTTGATTCTAACACTCACCCTCAAACTTGATTCTTCGTCTCAAGCATTTCTTTTAGTCTTCGGAATGTTTCTACGTTTAACGGCTTTGTAAAAATATCTACAAGTTGATCTTTTGTTTTGAAGTAGATTAACTCCACATTTTTGTTCTTCACCTGCTCTTGTATGAAGTGATACTTTGTGTCAATATGTTTATTTCGGCTATGCGAGACAGGATTTTTTGCAAGAGATATAGTGGACTTGTTGTCAATATATATTGTAGTTGGTCTGTCTTGTGTAAAATTTAACTCGTCCAAAATATTCTTCAACCAAATTGCTTGGCAAGTGCATGCTGCAGCGGCTATGTATTCTGCTTCACATGTCGAGAGAGCTACAGTTTGTTGCTTCTTTGATGACCATGAGAATGCAGCGGAACCGATATGAAATAAATATCCAGATATGCTTTTTCGATCATCAATATCTCCCCCATAATCACTATCGGAGTAACCAATTAACTTTGAATTTTGTGAATGTGTGTAGAATAAACCATGATCCAATATACCTTTGATATATCTCATAATTTTCTTTGCTGCAATCCAGTGATCTTATTTTGGATTCTCCATGAATCTGATTACTAGTCCCACAGCATACGTTATGTCTGGTCGTGTGATAGTTAGGTACCTTAAACTTCCAACGAGGCTTTTAAACAACGTTGGATTCACTGGTTCTCTTGGTGAATTAACACTTAGTTTCATACCCATTTCAGCTGGACTAGCTACCGATTTGCAATCTTTCATTCTGAATTTGCTTAGAATTTGCTTAGAATTTGCTCCGCGTACTTCTTTTGAAATATAAATATTCCATCTTCCATTTGCTTCACTTAGACTCCAAGAAAATATGACATCTCACCTATATCTGTCATTTCAAATTCTTTTGTCATAGCTTTCTTGAAATCATGAAACATACCTGGGTTATTTTCGGTAAAAATCATGTCGTCCACATATAAACATACGATCATAATATCACCATCTTTATTCTTCTTTGTATATAAGGTATGTTCGTACGGACTCTTTATGAATTCATTCTCCTAAAAATATTCATCTATTCTTGTGTTCCATGCTCTTGGTGCTTGCTTTAATCCATATAATGCTTTCTTTAAACGGTAAACCTTATCTTCTTGTCCTTGTTTAATATACCCAGGTGATTACTCGATATAAACTTCTTCTTCTAGGTAGCCATTTAAAAATGCTGACTTTACATCCATTTGATAAATCTTCCATTTATTTTGTGTTGCAACTGCTGTGAGAAGTCTGATAGTATCAATCCTTGCTACTGGAGCGAATATTTCATCATAATCTATTCCTTGTCTTTGCCCGTAGCCTTTAGCAACTAGTATCGCCTTGTATTTCTCTACTTGTCCTTCTTTATTTGTCTTCGTCTTGTACACCCACTTGACACCAATTGAATTATGTCCTTTTGGCAAGTTTGTGAGCTCCCGCGTATCATTTATTTCTATCGATGTTATTTCTTCATTCATGGCATTTTTCCATTTGTCATCTTCAATGGCTTCTTCGTATGTTATTGGATCACTGCTTGCAAGTAAACAGAAAAGTGAAATATTTTTAGTTTGATAATCCTTGTACCTTTCTGGTACTCTTCTTTCCCTTATAGATCTTCGAACTTCATTCGGTTGTACTTCAGGATTTTTTGTCCCAATACTGCTTGATGAAGATGGTAAATTTTGTTGAGTAACTCGATCATCGCCTTGCTCATCCTGGTTGTCTTCATTGTTTTTATCTTCGTTAAAAACTAGTCCTTCAATTTTCTTTTCTTCTGAGCCCCATATCCAGTGCTCTTCTTCATCAAACTCGACATCTCTTAAAATTATTAATTTCTTGGTTAAAGGATTATAGAGTCTATAAGCTTTACTCCGTTCATCATAGCTGATGAAGATGCACTTTTCTCCTCTATCGTCGAGCTTCTTTCTTAGTTGCTCATGTATGTGGGCATATGCGATGCATCTAAAAATTTTGAGGTGGTCAATTCCTGGTTTTTTACCGCTCCATGCTTCATTCGGTGTCATGTTCTTCACGCTCTTTGTTGGATAACGATTCAATAGGTAAACTACACATTGAACTGCTTCAGCCCAAAAATTTCTTGATAAATGCTTCTCTTTTATCATGCTTCTTGCCATGTCGAGAATGGTACGATTTTCTTTTTGCAACTCCATTTTGTTGAGGCGTATATCTAACTGTCAACTGATGAATGATGCCATGCTCCTTGCAAAAATCTTCAAATGACTTTACTGTATACTCGCCTCCTCTATCAGATCTGAGTATCTTTAAGTATTGACCGCTTTGTTTTTCCACCATTGCTTTGAACTCTTTGAACTTATCTAATGTTTCTAACTTTTGTTTAAGAACATATATCCAACATTTTCTATTATAATCGCCAATAAAGGTCAAGTAGTACCTGTTTCCTCCAAGTGATGGTGTGTCAAAAGGTCCGGCTATGTCAGTATGAACTATCTCCAATGGTCTTCTTGCTCTCCAAGATTTGCCAACTTCAAAGCTTTTTCTGTTGTTTTCCTTTGATGAAAGCCTCACACAGTTGACTTGGAGCGTTGATTTCTGGCAATCCATTCACCATTTTTGTTTTCGATAATAACTTTAAACTAGAAAATCCAAGATGTCCATACCTTAAATGCCATAACCATGAATCATCTTTGGTTGAAGACTTCATGCACTTCACGTCTCCTGCCTCAATATCAATAATAAAGAGACGATTTCTCGTCATATTGACTTGGGCAACTAATTCACCATTATTGTTTTTGATGACAAGTGAGCGATTTTTCATATATACTTCATATCCTTTTTCTAGAAGCTGGCCAAGACTTATAATGTTGTTTTTCATAGTTGGTACCTAGTAAACATCTGATATGTATTTTCTGTTAGTTATCCAAGAAGTGTTAGAGCTTGAAGAGAAGTTTAAATTAACGAGGAGTGTTAAGTGTTTTTATTTAATATCTAGTTAGGGTTTATCCTAATTAGTAGTTTAGATTTATTAGAAGTCTTATTTAAATTAGGAATAAATATTATTTAAATTAGAGATAAAATATAATTTTAGTCATATTAAAACTCTATTTTAGCCTATTTAAAGGCTTACTCTGTAATCATTTGATATGGAAGAATAATAAGAAAATACAGAGAAACACTTTGTTCTCTCTGAAAAATATTATCTTCCGTTGCATCTACGGCCACCATGGCCCCTTTCTCACATGGTATCAGAGCCAATAACGGTCTTAATGTTATCACCATTGCTGCCATTTGTAATCAGAATCAAATCGATGATTTGATTTTTCAGAAACATATAATTTTTTTCCGCTGCTATCATTAGACCACACTCGTTCATTGGCTTCTCCGTCATGAAAATCTTACATCTCTGGTGAAATTTCTACTCGCTTAATTTTGTTGATTCTTTATTTAATGGTTCTATCTTAGCCAGTCATCCAAAAAGATAGGTAAAAAGGTTATAGTTTAGCCTTAAAAACTATTTGGTTTTATCTTAGCCATCCATCCAAAAAGATAGATGAAAAGGTTATAGTTTAGCCTTAAAACTATTTGGTTTTATCTTATCCATCCAATCAAAAAGATAGCAAAAGAGGTTATAGTTTCGCCTTAAAAAACTATTTGGTTCCATCTTAACCATCATTTCAAAAGATAGGAGAAAAGATTGGAGAAAAGGTTATAGTTTAGCCTTAAAAACTATTTGATTCTGTCTTATCCAGTCATCCAAAAAAGATAGGCAAAAATGTTATAGTTTAGCCTTAAAAACTAAATATTTTTTAAAGGATTCTACATCAAAGGTTCAAGTTGGAATTCTAGTCTGTATAACTACCAACTTGAGGGAGAGTGTAGATTCTTTTGATCACTTCGTACATTATTCACATCAAATCTTTTAATCAAGAACTATATGTTGGAGCATCTCAATCATAGACTCTCGACTCGAGAACAAGTAGCATTTTTCTCAAAGAAACAACAGAAGAAAAAGGAGTAAGGCATCAGAATCCTCTCAATCAAAGATTCCAGACTCGAGAACAAAGAGTATTTTTTCTCAAAGAAACAACAGAAGAAAAAGAGTAGGGCATCACATCCAAGATTCAAGCTGGTGTTCTACTATGTTTTTTCACCAGCTTGAGGGGGAGTGTTAGTTATCCAAGAAGTGTTAGAGCTTGAAGAGAAGTCTAAATTAACGAGGAGTGTTAAGTGTTTTTATTTAATATCTAGTTAGGGTTTATCCTAATTAGTAGTTTAGATTTATTAGAAGTCTTATTTAAATTAGGAATAAATATTATTTAAATTAGAGATAAAGTATAATTTTAGTCATATTAAAACTCTATTTTAGCCTATTTAAAGGCTTACTCTGTAATCATTTGATATGGAAGAATAATAAGAAAATACAGAGAAACACTTTGTTCTCTCTGAAAAATATCATCTTCCGTTGCATCTACGGCCACCATGGCCCTTTCTCACATTTTCTTTCTCCATTTTCCGCGTAATCATGACTTTTCCTTTGCCTTTGACCTCTGTGTGCGAGTCGTCACCAAAAGTTACTCGTCCACGGATCGTTTCATCTAACGCCATAAAAAACTCTTTTCGACCACACATATGATTACTGGCACAATTATCGAGATATCAAATATTATCATTTGATTCTTTATTTTCTTTATAAGTGAGAAATACAGGAGACTCTTCTGTGTTTTCTTCTTCAGCTTTGGCTACATTAATTCTTTCTTCATGCGTTGGAACTGATCTACACTCGGAACTATAATGTCCATACTTGTTACAATTATAACATTGTACCTGAGGTTTATTTCCTTGTTGATATCTGCCTCTGCCACGTCATCTATATCCTCGTCCATGACTTGGTGATTGATAATTTTCATCTACTTGGTTTCTAACATATGAGCGACTGCCACGTCCACGTGTTCCTCTTCCACGATATTCACCATAATATCCTCTTCATCGTGCATAGCTACTACCAGCTTCGTCTCCATTGATATGGAACTTGCTTTGAAAGACTTGCTCCAGATTTTTGCTTTCTTCATTTAGCTTCATTTTCTACTCATGGGCTTGGAGTGATCCCACAAGTTCATCGATCGACATTTGAGTCAAATCATTTGAACTTCAATTGCAACGACTACGTAATCAAATTTTCGTACCAACGATCGTAAAATCTTTTTCATTACTCTAACCTCGCCAAGGGTTTCACCATTTCTTTTCATTTCATTTGCTACGGCTTTTACACAGTTAACATAGTCATCTATGCTTTCCATGTTTTTCATTTTTAATATTTCAAACTCGGTTCTAAGTGATTGAAGACATACCTTTTTTGCTTTTTCAACTCCTTGGAGTGATTTTTGTAGAGTTTCCCATGCTTGCTTCGCGGTTGTTGCTTCTGCAATTTTTTCAAAGTTGGATTCGTCCACTGCTTGAAAAATATAGTATAACGCTCTTTGGTCTCTTTTACGAGCATCCTTTAGAACTTTTTTCTCCTCATTTGTTAGAGTCGCTTCTGCTGCAGCATTTTCTGGCTCAGCATATCCTTTTATGAAGATATCCCAACAATCTAGCGAACCGAGCAACGTCTTCATCTGAATACTCCAGTTTCCATAATTTGTCTTTATCAATCTTGGAATTTGTGGTTGAATCGTATGCTCCATCTTCTCGTGACGTGAACTCGAACTCTGGCTCGGATACCACTTGATGAAAGAGTTAATGGAACTTAATATAATTATAACTCAAACTACACGAGAGGCTAAACTGCAAATTTGCTGCTGCAAATTTTCCACCGCAAACAACACTTGTGTTTTCAATTTTAATTTTAAAGTAAACACACTTTTTCACTCACTCTTGCTATCACTTTCTCTCACACTTTCATGAACAAGACTCAAACATATATATATAGTGCTTACTCACCGACTTAGAAAACTCTAGGAACTAATTAAATATTATCAAACTAATCCTAGAAACTCACCGGCCTAGAAAACTCTAGGAACTAATAAGCTATTCCTAGAATTTTCTCCACATTGTAACCTACTTCTAGACATTGCTTTATACTTCTTGAATTATTTAATTACTTATGTTTCTTGAATTTTCTACTTGCTTGCCGGCACATTTATCATCATGCTCTAGATGTTTCTAGATTCGAGTTTGATTCTAACAATCTTCGAGTTTGTTGCAATGGTTTTCTAAAACAACAAAATAGTGCTATTTGTCTTAACTTTTTGCCATGAATATGTTCATTAAGATAAGAAGTTTAGTTACCTGATACATATGCACTTTACTTGATTTATAATATTGTTTCTCGAGCATGTAACTACTCGATTTTATCTTGTTTGCAGAACCGTTATTATGATGTTATTTACTCTTTACACATCACAATATCTACTTGTTAAATCATAAACAATTATGTTTCATTCATATGAAGATTATTGTTTCAATGCATGTTATGCTATAGTAATGCTTGAAGCTAGACATGATAGAATTTGTAATAAGAATCTGCTTCCACCTCAACTTGTGATGTACAACTTTGAGAAAAGTATTTGTATAATTCTGGGGTTGATTTATTTATTATCATTCATACTGAACTTGATTTAATAGTTCATTAATTGGCATTCTCTGTTAGGATAATGATGAAAATATGTTCATTGTTTTAATGTGGTGGATATTGTATAACATATACTTTTGAATTCCTAAATGTTCGTGTGGTATGATTCTTAATACCGGGATAAGTTGATGGTACCGAATCCCTTGAAATATGGTTCTAGGATCCTGAAATCTATCTGAAAAAGGTTTATGATTCTAAATAAATGATATGATACATTAATTTTATATGAAAATGACCCGAATTTTCTATGTTGTGACACAATTGTTTTGTGTGTTCCTTGAGTGATATTTTTTAAAAAAAGAAATAAACTATTGAATATGAAATTTATTCAAGCATGATTTGTTCTACTTACTGGGATTGGGATATGAGATGAAGTACAGTAGGTTCAGCTTTGATCTAGCTAGGTTCTCGATCTTTCACTAGGGTAATTTCTTTTGTACTATATAAGTTTTTGGTCTTTGATTGGGGTAATTTTTTTTTGTATCGTATAGGTTTTCGGTCTTTGATTGAGATAATTCCTTCTATATTGTATAGGTTATTGGTCTTCGACTGAGGTAATTTCTTTTGTACTTAAGATTACCCCTTAGGTTGGTACCTAAGTTCTATGGACTTGAGTTAACACTGCACACACTATACCTTTCTAGGAAACTGTACCTTAAAGTTTGATTGAAAGGTGGATAAGCTAAATGAAAACCTTGGTTATTAGATTATCTTTGTTATAATTTGTAATAAATTTGAATTAAGAAAAATTAATAGAGAAAGTGTAATCATAATCGTGGATAGATTAATCGTGTACTAGCATGTTCCATAAAACATACAAGAGGTAGTGATTATTAACTAGGATTTGGGTTATGTCAGTAAGTCGATAATATTCTACTTGATTCCCCTCGAATCTGAATTTGGTATCCCTTCATACCTCAGAAACCATGAATCGTGATACCTTTAATTGAACGAAATTCATGATTAGTCCTTATTCACGTTACTCTTAACTGAATACTTATATTCATAAAGCATGCTCAAATTCAAGGTAAGATTCAAAGGCTTTAGGGTCAAAATTTACTTCGGAAAACAATTCAAAATATTAAAAAACATCAAAGATAGGTTTTTAGAAAAATTGACTTTTTACCAAAGTCAAAATTAACACTAACATCAACAATCTAAGCTAATGTCAGCAATTAATAAGTTAAAAGTTAAATTCAATATTGATGTTATGCTAACATCAATAATCAATGTTGATGTCATCAGTCAATACGTCAAAGTCTAATACGTTGACTACAACGAGATGACTCGAACTAAGCTGACTTAAATTGAGTTGACTTAGACTGAGTTGACTTCGAAAAGTTGACTCAATGAATCATTTCTATAGGACACTAGTGGACTTGGTCAACTCAGCTCAACTCGGATCAAATGTGATTCGGGTATGATATTGATTTAGACTAAATTAGTTTTGACTTTTGTAATCACAAATTTTATCTGTGGTTGAAAATCCAATTTTGATTTTTGTTCTAAATTCGAATAACGAACTTTAATTTTTACTCATTATCGTAAAAATCCAAAAATATTATATATACATATATTTTTTTACCTTTTCGTTTTACCTATTATAAACATAGAAAAATATATATTTTTTATATTATTATTCCTTCAAAAATAAACCCAAAAATAAAACATTAATATGTATATTTTGGTTTTGTGCTTTTCTTTTTTAGTTTGGTTTTTATATTTTATCTACTTGTATTATTGTATTATCATTTACTAGTATATCATTTATATAAAAAACACTCTGAAACAAATAAACAAAATTATTTTTTTGAATAAATAAGCCCAAATAATATTTATTCAAAAATCCATTTCAATAATTAAAACTCAAAAGAATATAACAATCAGACCGTTTGCTTTTAGACCATTTCCTAAACCTAGTCAAGCCTTAACCTGGATAACCCGTCAAAAAGAACATAATCTAACTACCCTCTATTATATGCGTAGCCAGCTTCCTACCGTTGGATTCAATCTAGATCCAACGACCAAGATTACAAGGAGAGAAAACTTCTGGATCCTCATGCGCCACACGCGCCCCCTCAGCTCCTTCACGCGCTCGTGTGGAGCATGTGCACCTCTTTGGATACCCATCAATCGCTTTGATTCTTTCGATCGTCGATGATTGTCGCCCGATGATCTCCGTCTGATAGTGACTCATGCAAGAAAACAAAGATGTCAGAATTGTATAATTTCAAAGAGAATCAACCAAAACGCCAAAACGAAAAATTTTCAACAACTTCAGAAGAATTTTCAGATCCAAACAAAATTCTAGCAACTCAACAGAGGCAACCAATAGTAGTTTAGGGTTTATTTTCTTCTTTTCCCTTTTTTATGTAAACAATTATATAAATTGAAAAAGAACACAATGTAAGAGATTTGATTCTCCTCTCTTCATCATCAATACAAGAACAACGATATTTCTAAAGGTATATTATCTCTGTTTTTCATTATATAGAAACAAAAAAGAGAAATAGATTAGGGATTCGTTTTTTTTTTTTACCTAAAAAAAACTTCTTTCGTACTCTTCATTTTCTCTGGTGATAAGCCTTGGCCATTAGCCGCTTCGATGAACCGAAAACTTAAGGGATTTTTTCTTTTTAAAATCTTTATTCGAAAATAAAAAAGAGGGTTATTTCGTTTTTTGTTTTGTGTTCGAAAGTAGAATGTTAGGGGTATATGTTTTTAAAAAGAAAGGAAAAGAAGATTGGTTTCTTGTTTCTTGTTTTAAAACGAAGAAGGGAGATCAGGAAACTTGATTTTCGTTTGGTTTTTGGATCAATTCTGAAAAAATGATCGAGTGTTGGGGCAGTGTTCTTGTTTTTCTAGAAAACCTAGAAGAACATCTTGAATATTCTAAATCAGTCTGAGTTTTTCAGATGAATGTTAAGAGAAAGAGAGTTTTTTTTAGATTTCAGTTATCAAATATTAAAATAAATAAAGTATGTTATATACTCTCGGGCTTTTAAAAAATCAAAAAATAATGTTTTTGTTATGAATATTATCTATGTGGATGTCTATCATAATAAGAACTCTATCATTAGAAATATTATCTTCATTAATTAGAGTTTAATACATTATGTACTTCCTATGTCTATAAATAGATGAGTTTGTGAAGGTATTGTACGAAAAAAATCAATATTGAGAATAATACAAATATCTCTCTTTATATCTTCTATTTGTTCTTTCATTCTTGTTCTTTATTCTTGTTTTAGTTCTTCATTATTTTATTTACAACACGTTATCAGCACGAGACTCTAACTAACGGAAGCTTTTGTCGTTCGAATCTTGAAGGAATTATTGAAAAGAATTTGTTACTAGCATAAATCAAAGATAAGTTCTTCTCCCTTAACTATATTTTAATTATCATTTATTTTTCTCTCTTAATCTTTGATTTGATTTTTAATTTATTAAAAATTTTTGGTTGTTTGGTGTTTGTGTAGCGATAAAGTGGCTCAAATACCGTGGTTCTTATCGACAATTCCCGAAAAAGATTTTAAGAAAATATTGGTGATTAAACTTTCCACATATTCAAATTAGTAGAAAGTTCGGTATGTTTTATTTATTTAATTGATGAGTATTTGAATTTATATATATTTTATTAATAATTATTTCTCGTTGTCGATTTAATATTACTAATTTGGTTCTATTTTGATCATTTTCAGTGTAGGAACTTATTTTTCGGACCCAATAGAAAAGAGTGAATTCTGCATTTTTTTTATCCATCGTGACTAGAGTCATGGGCACTACATGGGACACGACGTTTTCCGACCTGGCAGATTTAGATCGTCCAATCAGCAACAACTTCTAAAAGGCAGCCCAATCAGCATCTTCTAGAAGGATGAACGAAATTATCTTGGGGAATTATTTTAGGAATTATTTATTTGACAATTCAACGCTTATCAAATTGGCGTCGTTGTCGGGGACTTCGGTAAAATTACTAATATTGTTTTGTTTTGATCTATGACCAGGTCACTTCCGGGAAAATTAGTAGATTATGAACCCAAGATCAAAGCTCTTGCCCGGAGACTGCGTGGAGAGACCCTTAGGCACTGAAGGTTGAATCGAGACCTTCAACCAAAACCAAATCTCGATTTTGAGGAAATTTCTTACACCAAGGAGTTATTTAATTCTAACGATGAAGGATCAGAACAAATGGTTGAACAAACAATTCAAGAGTTGGTTGCGACACCTAACGAGCATCAACCACTGTATATCACGTTCCCAAATGGCGAAACACCATTTGAACTTAAAACGGGTTTGATACACATACTTCCGACTTTTCGCAGCTTGCAGAATGAAAATCCACACAAGCATTTAAAAGAGTTTCATATGGTTTGTCTGAGTTTGAAACTGCAGGGAGCATCCAAAGATCAAATAAAACTTTGTGCATTTCCTTTTTCTTTAGCCGACGTGGCAAAAGATTGGTTATTTTATTTACCTCCTGGTTCAAAAAAATACCTGGGCTGACATGGTACGAATATTTCTTGACAGGTTCTTTCCTGCAGCGAAAGCAACTGAATTAAGGAGAAGCATTTTGGGGATCCGACAGAAAGATGGAGAATCTTTATATGACTATTGGGAACAATTTAAAAGACTTTACGCTAGTTGTTCGCAACATGGATTAACCGAAAAAACTCTTCTCCGATACTTTTACGAAGGATTACTTTCAATGGAAATGAAAATGATCAACGCAGGTAGTGGTGGAGCCTTTGTAAATATGACTCCCCTCCAGCCAGAAATCTTATCTCAACCATGGCCGCTAATGCACAACAATTTTGCCCAAGTGAACCCACTCGACGGGTTCACGAGATAAGTACAACTTCTATAACACCTAGAATTTTTACCTTAATTAGGAATGCGATTCTAAAATCCCTAAATCATGAAACCCTGATAATTTGGAAAATTATTGTTTTAATTTCGGTGACCTTTTTGTTTAAAAGATAAATATTTGTGTATGTTGTGCAACATTTTTATAATTCGAGGGACCTTGTGTGTAAATTACCCAATTTTTCTTAGGGTAACAATTTAAACCCCCTTCTTTATCGTGAAAACAGAACTGCTGGGATTATTTCACAGTAGCAACCTCTCCTTTCTCTCAGTCTCTCACGCAGCTTGCCCCTTGGTTCCACCAAACCTCCGACCGACCCTTTTTTGCGATTTGTTCACCGATCCGTCATCAGATTTGTGGAAGTCTCGATCAAATTTTTTTCTCTTTGGTGTTAAGCCTGAGAAAGAACCGTTTGGTTCTTCAGTTTCAAATCATTTTTTTGGTTGTCTCCTCACCTGATTCGGTTACATTGCTTGTTTTGATATGATTCTGTTCGGCTAAATCTCTTGGTGAGCATTCATACTTCTTTGTTTTGTTCTGAGTTTGTGTCTTAAGTTGGAGTTTCGGTTTTGTTGGAGTTTATGGAATTAGTTTTTATTTGGCTCTTTGTTTCGGTTTTGTAGAGAGTTATTTTGTTAGGTTACCGGAGTGGTCGTCGGAAAACTTTTGTCGTCGTTGTCCTTCTCCATGCTACCATCTTGTGGTTGCTGGAAATCTAATGTTCCTTGTGTTAGGAGTTTGTAGACTGTTGGGTGTTGTTGTTGTTGGGTCGGTTGATGTGTAAGTGATGGGTGTCGTTGGGTTGAAGGTTTGGGTAAGATTTGGGTTGTAGTAGTATTGGGCTTGATGGTTGAGTTGATTATGTGTTAGGTTTTGTTGTGTGGACTTGTGAGTGGGGCTCTTGGTTTGGGCTAGATGTTGTGGAAATTATTTGGTTTGAGAGACCCAAATAGAATTTTGGCTATAAAATTTAATCTAAACCGGGTTTTGACCCATTTGACCAGATCTGAATTTGACTTATTGACCGAACGAGTTTTGACCGCTTGACCATCTTAGACCAGGTTTGACTTTGACCGAGTTTGACCATGACCAGTTGACCATGGATTTTGATCGTTGACCTTGAACCTTTGACTTTTGACCATTCAAAGTTTAACTTTGACTTTTGATCTTTGACCAGTCAAAGTTTGACTTTGACTTCTGAGTTGACTTTGACTTTGAATAGTTGACTTTTGACCAAAAGTTGACTTTTTTGGACAACCTTCTCCTTGACCTTTATCGACGTTCTGAGTCCGAATTCGTTGTCTGATTTGTCAAATTCAAACTCAAAAGTCTCGTTTTAAGTGTTTTTCATCTGGTTTATTCTTAGAGTCTAAAAAGTTGTTTATGAGGAATTTAATTCAGAATCTTCTTTCGTTCAGGTGTTAACGTTTCTAAGACCTCTGGGTTACCTTCAGTAGTTCGGATTGGTCGGGCACGTTCTTCGAAACCATCACGTGAGTATGCTTTCGGATAAGAGTTTTGTTATAGTTGGTGGCTTAAAATTAGTAATAAATAGTAATTCGGTAATTTTACCTCGTAGGTCCTGTTTCAGCTAGACCGGTAGGCGAGACGCGTCCATCTCAAAGTTAGAGCTTCAGTTGCTTAAGGTGTGTCTCTTCTTGTGCTACATGTTTTTGTTCTTATATTATATTATGATATATTTTGTGTGCATCTCTGAAATATTATATGTACACTGCTTGATTTAATATTTGAGACTGTAATCTGTTTATACATGGTATCATCATGTATGGCATGTGCATTCTGTTTTCAAATCAAACATCTGATTTTCTGAAAAATTACTACTCGTAAGAGTTTTGATCTCTGATTTTACGAATCATATCAAGTTCTATCATCGAAAATATTTTCTGGATTTAAAATGTGTAACGTGAGCGAAACCTCCACTCTGGTGAGGATAATCCTCCACTATGTATAATTTCTGATGTCGGGCCCTCTGATTTTCTGGCATACGCCATTCATAATAGCATCATGCTTCAGTTTTTCCTGAACATAGAAATATTTTCAGAAACTTTTCAGAAATATAAAATATGTTTTGTTTGTGACTATTTGTACTTTAGAGACACACTAAACTCTATATCTTACACCCCTTTAGTCTGCTTTTTAGATTCTCAGACCAGTTTAGGCGAACCGATACTTGGAGCATCTCACACGATATTCAGATAATTATTTTTCAGTATGATTCTTTTAATATGTTTTAATCTATTATAAAATATGTTATATTTTCGGACTATATGATATTTTGACTTGAATTTATTGGATGCATGTTTTATGAAATTATTTCAGATGTTTTATAAGATATTCAAATTATGTTTTAATTGAATTTGTAAAATTGAAATTCCCAACTTGTTTTTCCCAATTTGTCAAGGTAACCCTAATTTCAAAATTATTTAACCTAAATTACTTACTTGAGGGGAAAGTTTTTGTAACATGATTCCTAAGTTTCGATCTAAGAAATTAGGTCGGAATTGGGGGTTACAACTTCTATAGAGGATAAAATTGATAAGTTAACTAATGTGGTTCAATCTCTTATTGCAGGTATAATAGGTCCAGCTAGACTTTGCAGAATATGCACGATGCCGGATCATCCTACGGGCTGTTGCCCAATGCTTCAAGAAGATAATAACATTCAAGTAAATACCGTTGGAAATTTTCTAAGGCCTCCTCAAAGGCAATATGATCTCAATGCAAACACTTATAATCCGGATTGAAGGGATCATCCAAACCTCAAGTATGGATCGAATCAAACTTATCAACCTAGACCACCTGCACCACAACAATATCAACCACAAAAATCATCGTTGGAGTCAATTGTTGAACGTTTGGCGCTAGCTTAAAAGAAATTTCAACAAAAGACAGAGGAACATTTTCAAGAAATTGACAAACAAATGAGTCAACTTACATTAGCTGTGATTCGTTTGGAATCATAGGGAAAGCTATCATCGCAAACTGAGTCAAATCCGCGACAAAATGTTAGTGTCATCATCCTTCGAATTGGTACCATTGTCGAACCTAAAGAAGATGTCACGCAACCCCACAAAAAGAAGAAAGTCGAACCACAAGCTATCCCTACACCATCTCCTTATGACATTCCACCTCCCTTTCCATCGAGATTAGTGAAGCGCGATAAGCAAGCTAAGGAACAAGAAATTCTTGACATGTTTTAGAAAGTGGAGATAAACATACCACTTCTCGATGTGATCCGAAAAATTCCAAGGTATGCTAGATTTTTGAAGGATCTTTGCACAAATAAAAGAAAGCTTATCGGGAATGAAAAGGTAAACTTAGGTGAAAATGTTTCTGCCGTAATTCAACGTAAAATTCCATCTAAGTACAAGGATCAAGGTATGTTTGCTATCCCATGTAAGATTGGTAAAGTTGGTATTAAACGAGCTTTGTGCGATTTAGGCGCTTCAATTAATGTCATGCCTCTTTCAATTTATAATTTATTAAGTGTTGAGACTTTGAAGGAAACAGGTGTGACGATCCAGCTTATCGACAGATCTTTAGTGTATCCTGAATGAGTTCTTGAAAATGTACTCGTAAAGGTAAAAGATTTATTTTTCCTTCCAGATTTCTATGTCATTGACATGAAAGATGATCGCACCAATGTCTCTTCCGAAATTTTACTTGATAGAACCTTTTTGAGCACATCACATGCCAAAATTGATGTAAGAAGTGGAATTCTTACCATGGAGTTTGACGGTGAAGTGGTAAAGTTTGACGTGTATAAGGCTATGAAATATCCTAACTCTATGCCTAATGTTAGTTGTGTTAATATATTTGAACCTTCTATGGATGAATATGTTAAACATAATTTTTCTGATGAGTTATACAGGAATCTGAATGTTGGAACTATTAAGGAAGAAAAAATGTATACCTCTTCTGATGTGGAATCACGCTTATTTTGCAAAGAGCTAAGTAAAATTTTAAATTTGATGTCTTCTCAAACTAATTTTTTCCATTTATCTTGCAGGAACCAAAGTCGGAATTAAAATTGTCACTAGATAAGTTGCAAATTAGAGAAGATATTTTGTCAAAAATGAAGGAACTCCGTAACCAAAAAATTTCTCATAGAGAAGTTCTAAGTTGGATAAAGAACATGAATTGGAAAAAGAATTTCTCACAGAACCTGTAGTATGAATCAGGTTGTCAAGCTAATGACGTTAAACAAAGCGCTGAAAGGGAGGCAACCCATTTTCTTTCTTTGTTTTATTTTTGTTAATTTATCTATTTATTTCCTCTAATTTATTTTCAAATAAATTTGCACAGAATTTTCCCCAGATTTGAATGGCTTTGTCGTGCATGAAATTTGAAAAATTGCAAATGGCCTCCAAAGTTGTCAACAACTAAACTTACTTTAGACACGGGGAGTATCTTTATTCCTTCTCTTGTACTTTAATTTTCATATTGAGACAATATACTTAAAGTGAGGGGGAGTGAGTATATTTTTCGTTACTTGTTCATGTTAGTTTGAAGGTGTATTTTAAGTTCTTATGATTGTTGTTTATCTTGGTTGACTTGTTAGTTTTATCATAATCCCTTGTTTACAAGCTTGAATTAATTTTGTTATGCATGGACAATTAACTTGAGAAGATTAGATGGTTTGGTGAAAGTTTTTAACCTTATGGTATAATTGTTAGTGTTGCTTAAATATGAGTTTGTGCTTATTTTGCTAATAATTGATGTTATCTTCAGGTGCATGATTTTTTTTGAGACAAATGTGAGTGGTAGATTGTTTGAATGTGATCGGATTGGAGAATCAGGGCGAGGTGCTTGGGTTGTCATCTTGTTTCCAGTTCAAAGATTCAGTGACGAGTCGAGACTACAGAGTTGGAGTTAATGAGAGTTGCGCTAAAAAAGAGAAGAAAAAAGGAAAAATGACTTTTGAAAAAAAGAGAAAATAATAAAGCGATTAAAAAAATAATAAAAAAAGAGAAAAATAATCTCTTTCAAAAAAAGAGAAAAAAAAAAGAGAGTGATATAAAAGGGGAGAAAAATAAAACTCACACTCCGCCAATCGTTTATCATGAAGGATCTAAACTTGATTTGATTTCGTCTCACAAGAAAATAGCAAAAGCTCTACATATCTACCTTTTATTCATTTGGTTAATTATTGTTTATTGAAATATCATGTCACCTTTATTTGATTTTCTTGTATAACTTCTTCAATTCATGTATGTACATGAGATTTAACATAAACTTTGAGTGAATTATGATAAGTGACGAAAATGAGAATTTGAGTATGCTTGAGGGCAAGCATTGAATATGTAAGGGGGAATTTGATGAGTGTTTGAATTTATATATATTTTATTAATAATTATTTTCCGTTGTCAATTTGATATTACTAATTTGGTTCTATTTTGATTATTTTTAGTGTAGGAACTTATTTTTCAAACTCAACAGAAAAGAGTGAATTCTGCATTTTTTTATCCATCGTGACTGGGGTCATGGGCACGACACGAGACACGATGTTTTTCGACCTGGCAGATTTAGATCATCCAGTCAGCAACAGCTTCTAGAAGGCAGTCCAGTCAGCATCTTCTAGAAGGATGAACGAAATTATCTTGGGGAATTATCTTAGAAATTATTTATTTGACAATTCGACGCTTGTCATTAATTTGATATTTTTTTCTTTATTCATAACCAATATTTATTTATTTTATTACTATGATAAAATTTTATGTTTTAATCATGTTCTAAGTATTACATGATATTAGAACAAATATTAAACCTTTAATTAATATGTTCTTTGTTATGTTGGTTTAATTCCAGTATATTGGCTGAACATCCCATTCTGCGAGGCTACTGGTCTCAAAGGAGGTTCTTTTTAAAGGATCTTGTGGACTGGTTTAACAATGTCACGTATAAGGATTAAATTTTTGTTCCTTATTGTATACATATATTGGTTGATCAATTACTATTTAATAGTATGAATATTATAAAATCTATATTTGCTTGAAAGCAATATTTTTGTGTTGAAAAACTCGACTATAGATTTCTCCCAATTCAAGTTACAAAAATCGTCTCGATCAAAGAATTTTTATGGGAGACATTCCCTGAAGTGAATGCATGCATGATGCTTATTCCATGCAATTATTGGATTTATGACATTCCTTGAAGTGAATGCAAGCATGATGATTATTCCATGGGATTATTTGATTTATTTTCGTTTCCCAAAGTGAATGAAATAAAGCACGTATTAAAAGGTACATAATTATGCATATTTTTCCATTTTAAATGCAAGAGAATAATATGAGTACTATATCCGGAAGTACTAATATCATAGAAAGCTCCGACTGAGCAAATATGTTATTGCCAAATGAGACTTTATTTCATATTTACAGTGCATTATAATCGTTAAAGTCGTAAAGAGACTTATTGAATTTTAAAGATGTTTGTAGAAATATATTGAGAATATTAGTCAAGGGGATGCTGACTATCTCAATATTACGAGTATAACTCGAGGCAATAATGAAATTTTGGCAAAATTACATGCACTATCATCCATATTGTACTACATAAGAATTAGTACAAATTGAAATCATGCTATTGTAAACTAGATGTTTACTGATAATTTTATTTGGCATGACCGGTTAGAGCATCCTGGTTCAGTTATGATGCGAAAATTTGCTAACACTTTCATGTGGTCATTTATTGAAAAACTAAGATTTTTTTCATGGTAATATTTCACGTGATACTTGCTATGAAAGCAATTTGATTATTCAATCATCAACATCTAAGATAGAGTGTGATTAATTTTCTGGAACGGATACAAGATGATATATATGAGCCCATACATCTTTCTAAAAGACCATCTAAATATTTTATGATTTTTATCGATGCATCGACTAGATGGTTATGTGTATCCTTATTACTAATTCGCAACTTGGTATTTGCGAGACTACTTGCTCAATTAATAAAATTACAAGCACATTTTACAGATTATTTTCTAAAGACAATCAGTCTTGATAATGTTGATGACATGTAATTTTATATGTAGTATCATAATTCACATCAAGCCAACAAATGATCATAAGTTCTCCCCATTACAAATGGTTTTTGGTCATGAAACAAATATTTCTCATCTTAGATTTTTTTTGTGTGAGATATATGTTCTAATTGCTCCACCACAACGCACAAGGATCAGTTTTGTTGGAAATATGTATCAAATTTAAATATCTTGAGCTTCTGATAGGGAATTTATTTATAATCCGATTTATTGACTATCATTTTAATGAGTTAATTTACCTAATATTAGGGCGAGAAAATAAATAGATGGGGGGAAAAATAAGTTGGAAGGAATTATCATGTTCTCTGTTTGATCCACGTGTTACACAATGTGAACTATAAGTTCAATTGATAATTCATTTAGCAAATTAATTGCCAGATGATTTTGCTGACCCTAAAAAAGTGACTAAGTCACGTATATCAGCTCTGAATGTTCTGATTAAATTTGATGTTATGGAAGGACAAACTCTATTTGCTAATGAGTCTAACTTACGCTTAAAGCTAGTAGAAAAGTAAGTTTCAAAGATAAGAGATCATCGAAAAAGAAAAGGAGCTATACTTTATGATGTTTTAATCGAGAAATCAATGATTATGAAAATCTCTAGAAGAGATTAAATGGTCTCCAACAAAGACATTGATATGACTCAGGTACCTGATAATAAACAGATCTCAATAGATTATGTCATGTTTGTTAATAAGAAAAATTGAAATTAAATCGACGTTTTTAATATATTTGTTTGCAATATAGCACTAGAGATTTTATTTGATGATGTGGATCATGAATCATTTTCAATTGGGCAATGTAAACAAAGAAATGATTGGCCAACATGAAAAAGTCAATTTAGGCGAAACTAAAATCTCTTTTGAAAAGAGAAGTATTTGGGCCTATAGACCATACATTGAAATGTGTAAAGCTCGTGGATATAAACGAGCCTTTATGAGAAAGAGAAATCAAAAGAGGAAATCATGAGATATAAGCTCATTTGGTTGCACAAGGATTCTCAAAAAGACATGAAAATGATTATGAGAAAAATATATTCCTCGGTGATGGATGCAACTATTTTTAGATCAGTCTGACAATAAATAAAATTACTCGGTTTCTGCCTAATGGATGTTGTTACATCATATTTGAATGGGCCTCTTGACAGTAGTATTTACATGAAACTTCTAGAAAGATTTAGATTTCCATAAGCAGTTCATTCAAATTCTCGAGAACATTATTCAATCATATTGAATATATCTTTTTATGGCTTGAAACAAATTAGGCGTATTTGGTATGATCGCCTCATTGAATACTTATTAGCATAATACTATATGAATTATTTCCCGAGCATTTTTATTAAGAGGTTTAGCTCTGAACTTTTATTTTTGTGTATGTCGATGATTTGAATATCATTGAGACTCGTGAAGAGATCTCCTCAAATCCTTGTACATCTATTGACATATAGAAAAATATTGAAAGAGACTTTACATGCATAATGCATATCTATTGATCACCTTTATGATTGTTGCTAGGTCTCTTACTGTAAACAAAGATTTTTTTCGCCTCACAAAAAGGGTAATGATATTCTTGGTCTAAAGCACAATATACACATTATTTGATCTGGAAGCATTGTATCTTAGCTAGTCCAGAAATATTATTTAAGTTCTATGAGATCATTACCTTTAAATAATCATTATGCATGAGGCAAAACCGAAATATGTGTTTGGCTAAACATATCCAGGAGATATGTGAATGTTTTTTACAAGATAAGATGCAAACTATCTTATAAAAAGATAATACAAAATTTATATCTCAAGATGGATATATCAAATATGATAAAACAAAATATATTTCTTCAAGTTTCGTCCCTCATGATTTTTAGACGAATAGTATTCAATGAATCATTTCAAATAATGATTTGGATGATTTATCCACTAGTGCATGATCTACTTTAACATTTAAAGATTATATTCAATATTGAATTATGAAGATTCAAAGATCTTATGTGATATTTTCATGAGGGGGAGTAAATACGCATTGCACTCTTTTTCCCTTAACCGAGGTTTTGTTCCAATGGATTTTCCTACCGAGGTTTTGTCCCAATGGGTTTTCCTAGTAAGGTTTTTAAAGAGGCAACATGTTATGCGTATCAAAGATGTGTGTACTCTTTTTCCTTCGTTGAGAATTTTTTTCCCAAAGATTTTTATCTTATTAAGGTTTTAACGAGGCACATTATCTTCATAGACATCCAAGGGGGAGTGTTATGAATATTATCTATGTGGATGTCTATCATAATAAGAACTCTATCATTAGAAATATTATCTTCATTAATTAGAATTTAATACATTATGTATTTCTTATGCCTATAAATAGATGAGTTTGTGAAGGTATTGTACAAAAAAAGTCAATATTGAGAATAATACAAATATCTCTCTTTATATCTTCTATTTGTTCTTTCATTCTTGTTCTTTATTCTTGTTTTAGTTCTTCATTATTTTATTACAACAGTTTTTAAATTCCTCTATTTTTAATCTTATTTCCATGGTTCATGTGCTTTTATTTCATTTTATATTTTAGCCACTGAATTGGATTTTAATTCAATTTTAATTATCAATTGTTTGTTTTTAAACCTTGAACATGGTTTCTCTTTGATTTTGGTCCCTAATTAATAAGAATAATCATTTTTATCAATCTTAATTCTGCTCGAACATTTACCTTTTTTATTTCGGCTCTTTTTTTTTTTGAACCAGCCCTTCTGTTTTGTTTTCATTCAAGTCATAAGTATGATGATTAAGTTTTATTTGGGTATTATAATTTGCTTTTGTTTTTATTTTTATTTTAGTTATTATTGTGACTTTTCTTTTTTGTCCTTTTTAATTTACCCCCTTAATTTTGATTTTCTTTCATTTAGTCTTGTTTCCAGTTTTAAACACATCCTTTTTATTTATTAATTTGCTTGTTTATTCATGTACATATGTTTGTCTTTACTTTTCTTTATTTGTGTCATGTCTATTAATTTATGCATTTTATTTTTATTGTCCATGTATGTATTTCTATATATATTTGTTATATTGTGACATGTAATTTAATTTGATTAAGTTTAAACTCAACACTAATTAATTTCCAATGCCATGTTTCTTTATTCTATTTTTTTGCAATACAAAATATAAAATAAATTTAGTTTTTGACGAACATGTTTTTTCTACTAATCATTGTGCTCTTGGAATATATTTAATTGTAATTATCTTCGATCAATGAAGTAAAAAATATGATAATCAATTTGTTCTTAGATTACATATAATTATTATAGTTGTATATGAATATATTAAACTCTAGTGATATAATAAATATGACAAAAATATGTATGTTCATAGACAATCGTTATATTTGAATCTTATGTTTAAGATTAATTACATGTTTTCAATATACTTTTTTTTTCTCAATCAAAAATCATGAACATGGACGGTCCTTGTCATATACATTAAAAGGATGTTTGGAAAGGATGCCGTGGATGAACTACCAAACTTAAACTGTCTCATATATAATATAATATATTAATAGTACATGAATATATTAGATTAAACTCAATAATGAAATAATACATACGAAAAAAAGATGTATGTTTATATCCCATTTTGATAGACAATCGTAGTTTTTGAATCTTATGTTTAAGATTAATTATTTTTGTTTTTATTATCTTATGAATTTTGTAACCTAAAATATAAAAATAAATTTAATTTTTTTTGCCGAACATGTTTTTCCTACTTAAAGTAAATAAATTATTTCAACGGATAACTTATTTTTTGTATATTTATTTATTATGATAAAGGTTTAGAGAAGATCAATACGCATAAACATAGCAGAAAACAAAAGAACAAATAACACAAACGAGAGACAGACTAATAACCTAATTATGCATTTTATATTATTTTTCTTCTTAATAGCAGCAAACCAAGAAGAAACAACCTGCTTTTCCTCATCTTCAAGGGGATTGTCGATTAAAACTTTTGTGATGTAATCTTTGAAGGTTATTTCTGGCTTAGTGAATCAGTCATCAAACTTGTAACATAACTCTGAAAACCAAATTTCTTTTTTAAAAAATAATAATAAAATAAATAACTAAAAACCAAATAAAAAGATAAAAAATACAAAAAATAAAATAAAAAATAAAAAAACAGGAAATTTGAAGATATGAGAGAGTTTTAGATTTAGTGGGGATTGTGTTGAGGGATAGTAGGAGAATTTTTACGGATTTGGTAGTTTTTGAATTGAGTTAGGATTGTTGAAAAATCCTTTAAATAGAGACCTTCGAATCTGAAAAGAATGGAATTGAATGAAAAGAGCTGAAAGTTTGAATCGGAGAGTTTGGATCAACAAGAGGACAATCGAAAGAGATTTACGGTGGATTGAGGAGGTAAACCCTTGTTTTGTTCTTTTTTTTCTCTCGTTAGTTGCTTTTGGTTCATCTCTGTTATTTTCGATTTTAGGGAGAAATTTGGGTAGATTTAAGTGTTTTTAGGGTGTCATTCAAGTGGTTTTTGAATGATTAGGGGTGAGATTTAGGTGCGTTTATGGTGTTTAGATCTAAAAAATGGGTTTCCGAGATGTTTTCGGTGGTTTTAGAGGTTTCCGGCGAGTTCACCGGTGCCGGAAGTGGTGGCCGAAATGTTCGGACGGTGGTCGCCGGCCATGTGTGGTTGTCGGCGAACTCACCGGAGTGGTGGTTAGTGGCGGTAGGTTGGATCTATGGGCGGAGTTCATGATGTTCCAGGTTGGTGTTCATAGTATTCTTCATGTTCATTGTAGAACAAGATGAACATCATGCTAAAATATGTGTGTTTTGATCCAAAATGGGAAGTTTTTCTAGGTTTTTAGTGTCTGTGAGAAAACAAGGGAATTTTCTCCCATGAGTCCTTCGAGCTTTAGACTGTTATTCATTTTGGTCCCCAAACACTCTAATTAACCCTTAAAACTCTAAAATTCACTCAATTAAGTCCTTAGTTTCACGCTAGATCGAACCCCAAGTTCAAAATTTAATCAAATATTAGATGTTAATTAGGTGTTAATTTAATTTTAAGGCTTAGGAATAATTTAATTAGGTTCTTGGTTGAATTTAATTTAATTTCTAAGGTTGAATTTAAAATTATTTTAATCTAATTAAATCTAGTCTGAACTTAAATTGAATCCTAAAACTCAAAATTAGTTAATTTAGATATTAATTAGGATTAAATCATTTTTAAAAGGCTTAGAAATTATTTAATTAGGTTCATAGTTGAATTTAATTTAGTTTCTAAGATAAAATTTAAATTAATTTAACCTAATTAGATCTAATTTAGCCTAAGTGAACCTTAAAACTAAATTTCCATCAAATTTGACATTAATTAGGATTAATTAAAATTTAAAGCTTAGGAAAATTTGATTAAATTATTAATTTAATTAAATATTCTAAACCTTAAAATTAATTAAACTTAATTAAATCTAATTCATCCCTTAAAATTGAACTCTTGTTTTTTTGTCTTTACCATGTAAGTCCCTGTGTGCTCAATTTTGATCATCTTGGATGTAATTCGAACTCCCATATTTTCTAATGAAAAGTAATCAAGTTCCTTTATTTTGTTTATTTATTTTTTTTATTTTATTATGTCTCTTTTTAAAAAAAATCGCATGGCATATTTGTTAGGAGATCATTTAATCATCATTTAGTTAATTAATTTAGGGCCTTTTAGGATTAGTTGCTTTAATTAATTAATTAAATAGGGATATAATTAGTAACGATAGTATTTGAATCTTATACCTCGGATACACTGAGAGGCCGGTGTTTTGACGTACCATGATGTTGGCCTAAAGAGTGTACCTTGGTATCAAATTCATGTGCTATTAAAAACCTAGAATTTGATGAAAAATTTAGGTTTAGAATTAAATAAAATTTGTAGGTAAATAATTAGTGACATTAGTAAAGTTATTAATTTTATTAAGTGACAAGATGGTAGTGTCCGAGCATTCGGATGTTATTATACACTTGGTAAAATTAATAATTTAAATAGGGTTTTAATATTTAATTAATGGAGCCTTCCTAGGTTAGAACTTAAAATGAACAAGATAAATAAATGGTCATGCATTTAAACCTTTTGAGACGGAATTTATATTTCTTTAAATTTGGGTGAGATTTTCTATCTAGAGGACGTCTCATTCGGCCCGAGTTTAAAAGAGATATATTTTCTTAATCAAAAGGATATCCTCAATTCAAGCAGTGTTTCTTTAACAATAAAGAATTAAATTAATATCTATATTCAAAATATCAAAATGCCACGTGTAATTAATAAGGTACCAATTTTTTGGTGTTTGTAAGGGTCGTCCTTACACGTAACCGACTCCCGAACCCAAATGTTTTTAACGAATATCTGTTTTGTTTTATGGTGTCTGGCCTACCAAAGTGGCCGGTGGCGACTCCAAATCTATTTTTTTTAAAAAAATTAAACTATAAACACTTTTTTAAAATTTTGGGTTAAAAGTAATAAAATTCGGATTTCTCAAGATTAATCGCTAGGTTATTTTTCCATACGTTTTCGGTTTTAAAACGGTCGCGACAGCTTGGCGACTCCGCTGGGGACTTAAAAATTCTTTTTTGTGAGTCAGGCCTAACTCTTTTAAATTTTTTACATGGTATTCCGGTATTTTGAATATAGATATTAACTTAATTCTTTATTATTAAATGAACATCGTTTGAATGAGGGTAGCATTTTTATTTTTGTGATATATCCTGTCATTCATGCATAAGCTCTCGACCCGAGCTTTCACCCTTAAATGGGAGTTAGATATTATTCGACGTGATGCTCTCTAGCTCCGAGTTTCGGATTTTTATCTGCTTCCGGTATACTAACCTTACGTATCGTGGGGTCTTCACCTCCGTTGTAAGGGACCTACACTACCGAATCGATGCCTTATCGTTGCAGTAGATGGTAACGACAGTTCGGGAACCCAGTGTCTAGACCAAAAACCACATGTATAGAGTAGAAACCCACCCTTTTTAGAGCCAGACAAGGACCATAAGATAAAGCGGTATGCTGCCGAAATACCGCCAAATTAGGATTTCTCTGTTTAACATGCTCTTTGGTTATTTTTATGCGACATAAATTGTTCTCTGGTTATTTTTTGCAAGTTAATTTATTCTTGTTCAAATTATTATTTCACCATACTAACACTTTTTTTGTGGTGTGTATGTGAGTTCATATAGCATCCATTAGAGGTATCGATTCATTAGCTAGTTGTATAGACAATGGTCATGAACTAAAGAGTTTGATATATAAGTGAAAGACAATATATCAAGATGGAGGACATACATGGATTACAAGAGAACACGAAAGAAAGACACCTCCACCAAGATAATACAAAGAGGACTATCCGTATTCATTATGGTCCAAATCTTTTTGGGCAGAATTGTAACTCGATGGAGGGTGCGGATGGACTATAAGAAATATCGGAAACGACCCTCCATAAGTTTTCTTTATATTCTTATTTTATATTAATTTTTTCTTTTATTTTATTTGGTATTTTCATGAATTCTCTTAATTATGGTATTTAGGAATAATTATCTTCTCATTATTTGAATGTTTCTTGATGTTTATCTTTTTAGGTTAGGACAATAAAGCAGAAATAACAGAGAAGTAGTTCACAGCAGGAAGTCTGCTACCGTGGCAATACATAGTATCAGAGCCGCAGCAGTCCCAACGGGCAGAACAGGGTAACAGCTAGTCTGCCAAGATTCTTGTCATGGCAGTATATGCAAACGGCATTAAAGACCAAACGGCGAGTAGTTCAAATGACTACATAGCCAAGGCCTATATAAGCACCTTCTTTCTCTTGAATTATTAACTCTTGCATTCTTGTTTTTTTAGAATTTTTTACTCAATCTCTCTCTTGTTATATTCGTTACAATCTCAAAACTCTCTTATTCTTCTCAGAATCTTTCCAAGAAACTCTCCCTTTACTATCTTTTATTAATTTTATCTGCTGTGTGATTTGAGCATTAAGGACAATGCTCGGTTTGAGTTTGGGGGAGATTGAAGGTGTAGAAGCACTGTCGGGGGCTACCCAATGGCGCGGCAATAGCATGAAAGGGAGTAATTTTTTCTGAAAATGTTTTATATATTCTCTTTTCTTGAATTTAAGTTTGTAATCTTGTACTGCCTTATGTCAGCTTTGCTTTAGTTTACTCCTTTAAGGCTATAGAAAATTTTCTCCTTACCATGGCCAAGTACTGTTTTGAAGGGATAACCATAAGATACTCATGGAATAAAACTCAGAAGCTTACTTTAGGGTTGGACAAAGAAAAACATTTTTTGGACTTGTTTGATTTAGGAGTTCTTTTAATAAACTTAGGTGATAAAGACTTAGAACTTGTTGGAAAAATAACTAGAGGTGCCTATCACCGGCTCTAGTTTTACTCTCCTTCATACTAGAGGTGTCCGAAATTGGCTCTAGTATACTAAATAGGTGCCACAAAAGAAAAAGAATAAATAAAAAAACAAAGAAAGAAATAGAAAACACATATCTTGAGGTGCCCGAAATTGGCTTAAGACTTGTTGTTTTAAGGAGATAGCTAATCCAAGATTCTACTTATCTTGAACTTAGAGTTTATCTAAGAAAGCCTTGAATCAGCCTTGTCCATTAAACACACACACTCACCTAGCCCCAGAGTTTGTTTCTTAATAGAAGTCTTTGGGTAAACTAGTGGCTAAAACGGAGAGATAGACATGATCATGGTGGGGAAAATAGATGGAAGAGTAAGACCAAAGGGGAATATGGTTTAGCAATTTGATGTTTGACATTACTTGAGGACAAGCAATAGTTTGAGTTTGGGTGTATTTGATGAGTGCCTAAAAGGCAATTATTTACTAACCTTCTCATGGTACTTTATGCACCTATTATACACCCACTTGAACCGAATCATATATTCTTTGCTCAAATATTGGATATTCCGTTATCACCACATACAAAGTTAATATTTATAGAGAATATAGATATTACTACAATTTCTGTACATGTAGGAATATCCAGAGCCGAAACGGCAGAAAACCTATATAGAGGCCGAGTCAGAAGACCGGCCGCGGCAGAATCCAGTGTGGCAGCAACAACAATGAAGGCGCATCAGAAGATAAAAATATGGAGAAAATTCAGGGACCTATGATATTTTGCACACCCTAAATGATGAAAGCGGGGTAAACTCAGCATGATAAAAGATCATCAAAGTATTATTGCACGTGAGATTTCAAATCAGAATGGACAAGGGAGGTACAGAGTTCATAAACTTATTTCTTCGAGAAGCTGATAGCCCATGAAATATGGGGTAGAATCCTAACTGATTGGGAAAAACAATGATGTTAATGTCAATATGAGAAATGGAGCTCAAAAAGATCAGGTAGAGTATAAAGTTGTTGATGTGAGATGTCGTCATGACAGAAAAAGGTTCAATGAAGAATTTAAGTGTCCCTCAATGACCATGGTTCATGCATCATATGGTTAGGCAACCATAGGGTAAAACATGCTAACCCATGCATTCAAAACATTTTTGGTTAATTTTAACAGGAATTTGCAAGATTAACAAAGCAATCCAGATCAGGACAAGCAAAGATCTTAGAGGAAGGAAATTTAAAAACAAACATTTTAGAAGGTTAATAGAGACTAATACAGATATCTATTTGAGGAGAAAGATCTCAACAAAGAAGATAAAGTTAAGCAAGATTTTTCGCTTGAAGATGCGGATTTCAACAAAAATCTTTATTTACCAAATGTTTGAGGAAATTCAAATGAAAAGAACAACTTCAGATTCCAAGATTTGTTTGAAGGAATTCAACAGATAAGAACAACTTCAAACTTTGGAGGAGTTCAAATGAAAGGAACAACTCCAGATTCAATATGAAAAAACAACATCAAATTTCATAACTTGATACCAGTCTGAAGAATTTTGTAATAAGAAGAATAACTTCAGACTCTTCAGCGGCGATGGAGAATTTCATAATAAGAAGAACAGCTCCATATTCCATTGTTAAATCCTTCGGGTCATCAGTAAGTCCTCCGGGCATGATGTTAAATCCTTCGAGTCATCATTAAGTCCTCCGGGAATGATGTTAAGTCCTCTGGGCCATCACCTTCGTGAGTGATGATATCGTTTGCATAATCAAGGAGGCAATACGATCCTAAATCCTCTGGGTCATCATTAAGTCCTCCGGGCATGATGTTAAATCCTCCGGGCCATCAACTTCGGGAGTGATGATATCGTTTGCATAATCAAGGAGGCAATACGATCCTAAATCCTCCGGGTCATCATTAAGTCCTCCGGGAATGATGTTAAGTCCTCCGGGAATGATGTTAAGTCCTTCAGGCCATCACCTTCAGGAGTGATGATATCGTTTGCACAATCAAGGAGGCAATACGATCCTAAATCCTCCGCGTCATCAGTAAGTCCTCCGGGTATGATGTTAAATCCTCCGGGTCATCATTAAGTCCTTCGGGTATGATGTTAAGTCTGAAGAATTTCGTAATAAGAAAAACAACTTCAGACCCTAAAGAATTTTGTAATAAGAAGAACAGCTCCAAATATCCTAGAGACGAGGAATTTCAGAACAAGAAGAACAACCTCGAGTTACGTCACAGGTTTTTCTTCAAGAAATTCGTAATAAGAAGAACAGCTTCAAGCTTAGGCCAAATGGCTTAATCAAAATTCGTATTTTTCAGTCTTTGCCCATCTCCTGCTCCGAAGTATTAAGCAAAGAGGGGCAACTGTTAATACGAATTTCTTTTTTAAAAAATAATGATAAAATAAATAACTGAAAAATCAAATAAAAAGATAAAAAAAATAAAAAAAAAACAGAAAATTAGAAGATATGGGAGTGTTTTAGATTTAGTGGGGATTGTGTTGAGGGATAATAGGAGAATTTTTAGGGATTTGGTAGTTTTTGATTTGAGTTAGGATTGTTGAAAAATCCTTTAAATAGAGACCTTCGAATCTGAAGAGAAGGGAATTGAATGAAAGGAGCTGAAAGTTTGAATCGGAGAGTTTGGATCGACAAGAGAGCAATCGAAAGAGATTTTCGGTGGATTGAGGAGGTAAGCCCTTTTTTTGTTCTTTTTTTCTCTCGTTAGTTGCTTTTAATTCATCTTTATTATTTTCGATTTTAGGGAGAAATCCGGGTAGATTTAAGTGTTTTTAGGGTGTCATCCGAGTGGTTTTTAAATGATTAGGGGTGAGATTTAGGTGCATTTATGGTATTTAGATCTAAAAAATGAGTTTTCGAGATGTTTTCAGCGGTTTTAGAGGTTCCTGGCGAGTTCACCGGTGCCGAAAGTGGTGGCTGGAATGTTCAGATGATGGTCGTCGGTCATGTATGGTTGCCGACAAACTCACTAGAGTGGTGGTTAGTGGCGGTAGGTTGGATCTATGGGCAGAGTTCATGGTGTTCCAGGTTGGTGTTCATAGTGTTCTTCATGTTCATTATAGAACAAGGTGAACATAATGCTAAAATATGTGTGTTTTGATCCAAAATGGGAAGTTTTTCTAGGTTTTTAGTGTCTGTGAGAAAACAAGGGAATTTTCTCCCATGAGTCCTTCGAGCTTTAGACTGTTATTCATTTTGATCCCCAAACACCCTAATTAACCCTTAAAACTCTAAAATTTACTCAATTAAGTCCTTAGTTTCACTCTAGATCGAACCCCAAGTTCAAAATGTAATCAAATATTAGATGTTAATTAGGTGTTAATTTAATTTTAAGGCTTAGGAATAATTTAATTAGATTCTTGGTAGAATTTAATTTAATTTCTAAGGTTTAATTTAAAATTATTTTAATCTAAATAAATTTAGTTTGAACCTAAATTGAATCATAAAACTCAAAATTAGTTAATTTAGATATTAATTAGAATTAAATTATTTTTAAAAGGCTTAGAAATAATTAGGTTCATAGTTGAATTTAATGTAGTTTCTAAGATAAAATTTAAAATTAATTTAACCTAATTAGATCTAATTTAGCCTAAGTGAACCTTAAAACTAAATTTCCATCAAATTTGACATTAATTAGGATTAATTAAAATTTAAAGCTTAGGAAAATTTGATAAATTATTAATTTAATTAAAGATTCTAAACCTTAAAATTAATTAAACTTAATTTAATCTAATTCATCCCTTGAAATTGAACTCTTGTTTTTTTGTCTTACCATATAAGTCCCTGTGTGCTTAATTTTGATCATCTTAGTTGTAATTTGAACTCTCATGTTTTCTAATGAAAAGTAATCAAGTTCCTTTATTTTGTTTATTTATTTTTTTTATTTTATTATGTCTCTTTTTAAAAAAATCGCATGGCATATTTGTTAGGAGATCACTTAATCATCATTTAGTTAATTAATTTAGAGCCTTCTAGGATTAGTTGCTTTAATTAATTAATTAAATAGAGATAATTAGTAACGATAGTATTTGAATCTTATACCTCAGATACACTGAGAGGCCGGTGTTTTGACGTACCATGATGTTGGCCTAAAGAGTATACCTTGGTATCGAATTCATGTGCAAAAACCTAGAATTTGATGAAAAATTTAGGTTTAGAATTAAATAAAATTGGTAGGTAAATAATTAGTGACATTAGTAAAGTTATTAATTTTATTAAGTGACAAGATGGTAGTGTTCGAACATTCGGATGTTATAATAAACTTGGTGAAATTAATAATTTAAATAGGGTTTTAATATTTAATTAATGGACCCTTCCTAGGTTAGAACTTAAAATGAACAAGATAAATTAATGGTCATGCATTTAAACCTTTTGAGGCGGAATTTATATTTCTTTAAATTTGGGTGAGATTTTCTATCTAGAGGACGTCTCATTCGGCCCGAGTTTAAAAGAGATATATTTTCTTAATCAAAAGGATATCCTCAATTCAAGCAGTGTTTCTTTAACAATAAGGAATGAAATTAATATCTATATTCAAAATATCAAAATGCCACGTGTAATTAATAAGGTACCAATTTTTGGGCGTTTGTAAGGGTCGTCCTTACACGTAACCGACTCTCGAACCCAAATGTTTTTAACGAATCTCTGTTTTGTTTTATGGTGTCTGGCCTACCAAAGTGGCCGGTGGCGACACCAAATATATTTTTTAAAAAAATTAAACTATAAACACTTTTTTAAAATTTTGGGTTAAAAGTAATAAAATTCAGATTTCTCAAGATTAATCGTCAGGCTATTTTTCCATACATTTTCGGTTTTAAAATAGTCGCGACACGTACAATGTTAAAACTTGTCATCAGGATTTGCTTTGGGATGTACATTGGCACCTCCATGAAATCCTTGTTCATGTCATTCTACACAACCTTAATTTTTTCGTAATATCCTGCGATTGATTCGCTCTTTGAGATATTATATTCCTTCATAATAACATGTTATACTAGATATTTGTCCCCCCGCCTCTTCATCCTTCTAAAATTCAATTACGTGTATAACTAAACAAAATGCAAGAAAGAAAAATAAGAAAAAGGATTCTTTAAATAAAAAAATTTAGAAGTCTTTTAGAAGTTTTTAAAATTTTAAGAATTCTTTAAATAAAAAAAATTGAAAATTTTAAGCCAAACATTGTAACACGATTCATTCCACCAATAGATCCAAAAAAACATCAAGATTTAATAATCAAAATTGATAAAAATATTAAATGATTAAATTTCTTGTTTTAAGGGCTTAATTGGGTTAAAAAATTAAGGACTTGATTTTTTAAAGTTGGATTTATACCCTAATAACATGATATTTAAAAACTCAACTATAAATTTGTATGTTTAATTAATTAATTGACATGTATTTAATTTATTATTAAAAAAAGTTTATCATCTAAAGTATACAAGAAATGAATGAAAAAAATATGAATACAGTGTAACACCCTCGACCCAGTGTTAAATCGGGCTTCTGGTCTAAAACTCATATTTCAAAATTTTATTTCAAAAGCCCAAAAAGAATGGGTTCAAATCCAAATACAACATAAGTTCATAAAATCCAATCCAAACCAAAACATAAATCCAAGAAATTCAAAGTAGTTGAAGCTCCAAAATATTACAACTTTTAAAACCATTTAACTCAATTTAAAATAAAAAAAGAGTTATAAATTACACATATAGGGTCTTACAAGTACATGGCCTATTACATCTAGTAAAAGTACTTGGACTACTAGTCGATGCTGAAACCCACGATGGTGCTTCTCTGGTCCAAGCTCTTCTTTACCTACGCACGAAAATACATTTCGAAACGCTGAGCTACAGAAGCTTAGTGGGTACTCTACCAACCGGTTCACATCACATATCATAAATAAATCATATGTTACATGAATGATGACATGGCATCCCTAAAATCGTTCCTTCCTCTCTACGGTATTGAAATGCCCATCAAGGGGTACCGAAACGCTTACACGAAAATATAGATTTGGACCCTCAAATCACCTAAAACTCTACCCAAACCAATGACATTGATCCTCAAATCATTCTTACACTCTAATGGGATAGTCATAATTATATGTTTACACCCTAAAAACGGAGGTTCATCAACAGTTCATAATTCTACCATTAGAGGGGGTTCTTAAGCATTTAAACATTCAAACAAATATCATGCATGCAACACATGGAAAACTCATGAAATGCAGGATGCTAGAGAGTTGGAGGAATATCAACTTTAAGCAAAAAGCACAACAACCACGACTTTCCTCTTCCTTTGAACTTTCTACTTCCCAAAACTTTTGGAAGGCACTCCCACTTGTTTCTCTATAAAGGTAAGATAAGTAGTGGATTAGAGACCAAGAAGAAGGATTCTTAGAGTCTAAAAACACTGAAAAACTAAGATTAAAGCTCCTAACACAACTACTCCCGCTCAAGTCTCAGTCACCACTCTTAAACCCCACTTGTTCACCAAACCTTGTAACTTTTACTTTGTTTTATAGATCTCATTGAGCTTGAAAACTTCCTCTCAAAAACAAAAATGGGATCCCAACAAAAACTCTAAAGATCAAACCTTTAACCACTTTCATTTTCTTGCTACAAAGATGAGAAAGAATGGAAGAAAAGAGAGAAAATACGAGATCATATTCTACAGTAAATTAAAATCTCAAACACTTTTTCTTTTTCATCTTATTAAGTCATTTACCTTCCCTCATCCTAAACTCCTAAGGCATAAAACCATACAAAGCCCAACAAGGCCCAAAACTCAAACTTGGGCCCAAACATTGAAGCTTAATACTTTAGGATAACCAGATACTCATATCTGAATCAGGTTCGTGACACACAACATGAATATACATGAATTTTAAATTTATTTAATAAAAAATATTTACATATAAAATTTACAAAATAAAAAATATTCTAACTAGATTATAATATATTAAAAATACATTAATATACCAATTGCTAAAAGAAAGTCCAATAAATAATACTTTTATTGTCGAAGGGCAATATTTTAACTGAAAATATTCTTAAATTAATTGATCAAACCTATCAATTCCATTTTGGAGCAGTGATTGAATGTCACGACCCGTATTCAAATTTGAGTGTTGGGTTAACCCAAGTGTAGGCTTTGATGTTTGGTCCCCGAGTTTAGGTTTTTGGTTAGTTTTAGGCCTTAGGATTAAGCTGTTGAGTTGGGTTGAGAGCTTGGATCAGGGAAAAATGGTAATCCTATAATTGAGGAAAAAGAGGGGGAAAAGGAGAAAAGTTTCTGCAGAGGGTTAGAGGGGGTGCGATCATCTTACTTTGCCTTCTTCTTCCTTCTAAGAAGAAAAGAAATTTAAAGGTGAAACTTTTGAGAGCTTAGATGAGAATCGCGTTTTCTTGTTAGAGAGAAACTTTTAAAGCTCAAGGGGATGTATAAAAAAAAGTGTTATTTGCTTGATTTGTTGGAAGGGTTGTTTTAGAGAGGTTTAAGGTGTAATTTGGGATTAGGTTGTTGGAGACCTTAAATCTTGGTTTCTTAGTGTTTTTAAGTTTTGGAGGTCTTCTCAAGGAAGGTCTAATAGGGTGCTTATCTTATTCTTGTAGATAAACAAGTTGAAACCCCCTCTAGGAGCCTTTGAAAAGAAAAAGCTTGAAGATGAGGAAGAATGCGGTTGTTGTGCTTTTTGCTTAAGGTTGGTACTTCTCCAACTCCTTAGCATTATGCATTTTATATATTTAGGCATGTTTGCATGTTTGATGCTTGCTTGATGTGCTTGGAAGCTTAAAATTCTCTTTAATGGTGAATTGTAACATTATTGATGAACTTGAGTGAAATGGGTATAATCATGCTTAGAATCGTTCCCCTAAAGTGTAGGAATGGTTTGAAAAGCAATGGCAGTGGGTTGGGTAGAATTCTAAGCGTTTTGAAGGAATATACTTGTATTTTCGTACAGACTTTTCGATACACTTGGCCGGCATATCGATACCCTAGAGAGGAAATAAAGGCGAGTATAGTAGGCGTATCAGAACGCCTTGCTCATGTTTTGATACTAAAATATCCAGTAGCAAATCATTTTGATACCTCCTTAGTGGCATAGCGAAACTTAGGATCATATCGATACTCCATATAGGTGTATCGATACGAGTGGATTTTCCCTTAGGTTTTGCTAAGTTGTTTAGCTTAGCGTATCGATACGCGAAGGAGGCTTATCGATATTGTGTGCATTTCTATACTCTATATAGGTGTATCAATACGAGTAGGCTTTCCCTTAATTTGTTCGAAACTACTTAGCTTAGCGTATCAATACGCATGGGAGGCGTATCGTACTTGCTAAGAAATTTGTTCAAAAATTAACATTTTCATTCGGAAGCTCTATAATTCAGGGTAAAGGATCTTAAGCGTCTCTTAAGGTTTAAAATGAATACTAAAACTAAGAAATTTACATTTTAACCCCATTTAAAGGATAATTGGCTAAACACATGGTAATCGGTATGTAATTGTTATGTGTTGGAAACCAAATGAGTATTGGTGAAATGGTAAGCTAGAGGTCTCGCTTAGTGCTGATAGGTCGCCTAGAATTATATTATTATGTGGTGGGTTCAGACACCTTTTATATATATATGATCAAAGTGTTGCAACACACGAAGACTTTCTGAATTTAGGATCCTGATTCTTAGTAGACGCGAGCTAGTTTGAAGATGCTTGATGAATCATTCCAAGCATGGATATAGGATACCGATGTTTAGTGGACACGGGCCTCATCCTAGAGTATGGGATCTCGATGCTTAGTGGGCAAAGCCCTGCTCGTATTGTATGATCCCGATGTTTAGTGGTCGTGGGTTGCACTACTTATATATATGAGATATATGGACTTGAGAAGCCATGTGAACTTCTCTTGACATGCATATGCCATAGGCTGATATTTATGCTTACATGGTATCCTGTGTATAGGAAAATATTGTAGCACCATCATACTCATGACATGCCATCATTTCATGCCTTACATGCTTATTTATGTTATGTGCGATGTGAACTGGTTGGTAGAGTACCCACTGAGCTTCTGTAGCTCAACGTTTCGAAATGGATTTTCGTGCGTAGGTTAGAAGAAGCTTTGGACCGGAAGAGTACCATCATGGTTGGTTTCAGCATCGACTAGTTTGTCAGAGTACTTTTAATAGATATAATGAGTCATGTACTTGTAGGACCCTATATGTATAATTGTAACTCTTGCTTATTTTATTTCGATTTGAATACTTTTAAAAGTTGTAATATTTTGGAGCTCCAATTACTTTAAGTTACTTGGATTTTATGTTTTGATTTGGATTAGATTTTATGAACTTATGATGGATTTGGACTTGGACCTATTCTTTTTGAACTTTTGAAATGAAATTTTAAAATATGAGTTTTGGGCTAGAGGCCCAATGTGACATCGGATCGAGGATGTTACATTGAAACCCTTGTTGAAATAAAAAATTCATGCTCTTGATCATGTCTCTTTTCACACCTTATTTAAAAAATAAATTAAATTTTAAATTATAACCTTAATTTTTATATCCTAAACTCTACATCTTAAAAATACACCTTAGCCTCTATACCCTAATCACAACCTTTAACATTAAATCCTAAACTTTAAACTCGCTATTTTAAAGTAAGAGCACCAAAAGAGACAAATATAAGGGCATATGATTTGCACCCCTAGTAACACCTAAAGACAAGGATTCTACGGTCAGTGAACTCAACAAGTATCCCATTGAAAAAGTGTATCGTATTTATGATAAAGATATATTTAATTCTTTATGTCTGTATGATATGTACTCATTGTTAAAGGATTAAAATATCTATAAACATATTATGCAATAAAATAAATGAACAAAATTTAAAGAGTTGTAGACTTGAAAACATATTTTCCAAACTTTTCTTAAGAAAATGTAGGTATCCCCACCCAAAAACAATATCCAACGAGGAGAATAAAGGGTCATTTGTGGACCAAGAGCAGCAACATAAATTTCTGATACAAAAGATCACATACGTTTCTTTTTCTTTACCTCTTTTCATCAATTACTAGAGTTCCAACAAATAATATACTTTGCAATACAAAGGATCTCTTTCCCTTCCATAAGTAATGTTTGGAGGAAGGAAACTAGTCATTCTTATTCAAGATTCGACCTAGACAAATCGAAATGAATGGATAACCCGATTGATAGGACTAATCGAACGATATTAACCATTTAAGCATGTTCCTGTGGAGTTTGAAAAAATTGTAAATTGGGAAGATCTTAATGCTTTAGCTTAAATTACTAAAAGAAAAATGTTCAACAAAGGCATATTTGTGGACCAAAGTTAACATAAAATTTGAGATCTTAAAGCCCTCCCTTAACATGATTCTTGAGTGAATAAGGAATGGCAATGGATCAATGCTTTTGATCTTTGAATGTGTTTTAAAGGAAAGAAGAATACAAGAGTAAGGAAAAGAGGAGAAAGTTGTTTCATTTCCCTTATTCAGCAAAGGCAAACGAAAGAATATACAGACAGAACTAAAGCTTAAAGATAAGAAATAAAACTATAATTACAAATTTGTTCGTATATATTCGTACCACCAGAATCGATCATTACAATGCACAAAGAAACAAATCAATAACCTAAATAAATCTATACATGACTCACATATGGTACTTAAACCAGAATAAAATCTCAAAATCTAAAGTGCATTGTTATTTGTTAAGGATTCCCTTTGATAAAAAAACTGCAGTAGCAGAAAACTACGTACAATATTTGCAGTCTGCAGATTTATTGAACATTCTCTTTGTGTTCCTTAGATTGCAGGGAACAGAACATGAAGTACCCACGTCATCAAATCAACTTTGTATTCGTACATAAATAGATCTAGACTTACATAAGTACATATATATATATATATATATTATCTGCATGCAGTGCTGGGATGAATTAATCACAGTGCATATATCCTGCATGCATGTTTTCTGTATAGTTTCTCTCTTCCTTTATCATATTTTTAAAACAGTACCTCCAACTTTTTTCAATGAATATGATGTTTTTATTTCCAGACAAACTTATACTTTATTCTCTCACCAGAATCTGTTCAACAAAGGCAATTGTGGTCCAAAGTTCTGAAGATAGTTGAAAGTTCATCCCCCCCTCTCCATCCTCTGAAAGATTAGTTTTGAAGATACCCTAATTGGGAGATGGCCAAATAGAGCTAATGCTTTTATCCAGGAAAGAAAAGAAAAAGAAAAATGAAGGAATATAAGATATTGAAGGAAAAGAAGAGAAAGAAGAGAATATACATTAAAGAAGTTGTGTTATCTTTGCTTTCTTACATGTCTTAAATGTTGGGTGCTAGTAAAGATGTTTTCAATTCTTTCCTTTGAATATCCATTTTCTTATTTTTGCAACCGGATATGGTATATACGACATAGATTGAGTAGTATCTTGGTTTGGTTTCTCTTTTATATATTCTCCGGCGCATGTATTGAAGCCTTGCATAAGTTTATACACCATTAATGTATCATTAAGTAGAAACTACATAACATAGATTCATACAAATATAATGTTAAAATTCCATCGTATATCCTATCTTTAAAATATCAACAGTACGGGAAATAGAAATCATCTAACCATTTTTTTTAGTGTTGAAACCTGAAAAATGGCACCAAATAAAACAAGATTTTTGTTCATGATGAGCCTTTTGCTTAAGCTAAATTAAATTTTCCGTTTTTGCCTATGAAGAACGATAAAAAGATCTTTTAGTTCCTTAAAAAACAATTTTAAAATAGCTAATAGTGATTATAGTAGTATCTGTTCTAAGAATATAATCTCCACCATTTGACATTGATCGCTTAATCACTTTGTTAGCAGCATCACTGGTGCTCAAACCCGTAGCCTCTAGGAACAACAACCGTTCCTTTAACTACTTAGACTAAAGAGCTCGTGCAAGCATAATTAATTATAGCGTTAATATTTTTCATCAAATTTATATAATTTTGATTGATGTAATAATAAATTTAATCTTCGATATGTATACATTATTCCAATTTGATACTAATTTAACAAAAAAAATCACAAATTTAGCTTTTGAAATTTAGGTATATTTACAAAACGAGTACATTTTGTGTTGATATTTTTATACATATAAAATCAGTATCAAATGATAAGTATTGTTTAACGTTTAAGACTAAATTTCTTATTATATCCAATAAAATTATGTAAAACTAACGAAAAATGTTAGCATCATGATTTATCGTTCTTATTTATTCACTTTTAAAATTGATCAGAACTATAATGCTTTGTTTAGAGGGACCAATATGCTTAATTTCGAAACTATAATGTACCTAATAGGTCTCCTATTTCCCACGACGCATGCATTATTAAATCAAAGAGTAATGAATGGTAATTAGAGGGAAGAATGTCTGTTAAGAAGAGTTTCATTTAAAGTGCACCAGTCTTTGAATCCCTGGTGCAGTCTAAAGAACTCTTAGCACTTGCTTTTCTTTGCTTTGGATACAATGGCCTAAGCAAAGTTAGACAAAAGCTGGCACATGTTTTTTCCAGAAGAATCTGTTTGGATGGTGAGAAAAAAAAGCAAGATGAAATGGAATTTCAACTTTTCATTTTCGGTGGCAACCAAACTCATTTAATAATTGAAATGCAAAAGAATAGAGTGGCTGAAAAAGAATGTGTTGTGGTTGGCAGAGCTTTCTGCAGTGCTGATCCTTAAGAACTTTAGCAGTACTACAACAACACAGGGAGAAAAGAAGATGCTACTGCTGTGTGTTGTTGGCTTTAATGTCTTGAGATACGTATATACTAACTTTTAACCTTTTCAAAGTAGTCGGTCCACAGGTTTATTTCTAAAGTAGATCCTTCACACGGATTTGGATAAATGAAAGTTCTAACATATTCCTAAGACCATGTATCCGTAATTAGAGCGTTAATTGAGTTGAGCAATGAGTTTTTTTTAATAAATATTAATTTAATAAAATTTTCTCAAGTTTATTAAGTATTGAGTCGAGCTAAGTACAAATTAAACAATTATCGAGTTGAATCAAACACTATTTAACTCGCGATTAACTTGCTCAATAAATTTCTTATTCATAATATATATATATGTATTAACAGATGACATCTCATAAATATTGAGTTTTGTTGAAAAATCAGGCATGGAGTTTCCAACTTTCATGGTAGATGGTTGAAAGTGTGAGTGTAAATCGTCTACCTTTTTCTCATGTCTTTATTAGTGTTTCTATTCTAAATTAGAGGGTTTAGGGTAAGGTTAGGGGTTTTGGTTAGGTTTAAGGAATTAGGGGTATGATGTATCTTTTAGGGTGTAGATTTTAGGGTTTAGGATATAAAAACCGAAGGTTAGGGTTTAAAATTTAAATTTTTTAAAAATTCAATATAAGACAGAAAGAAGAATGATAAAGAGATAGAAGATTTCTACTTTGAAAGTGATGCCAAGTTTAAAAGACTTGATTCCAATAAGATAAGTGTTGAGGATTATAAAACCATGAACGAAATATAAAAAAAAATCGAATAAAAAAAGTTGAATTACAATAATTAAATGAATTTTTCCTTGACCCCGTAATGTATGTATGTAAGTTAACTAAGGTGATTACAATAACACTTGGAACCAAAATTTCATATAAAGTATAAGATATTAAAAAGATATATTATAAAATATAAGAGATATAAAATTATAAGAATTTAAGTATTATAAAATTAAGTTATTAATAAAAATATAAAATATATATATATAATAGAGATATCACTGTCTTAGCACTCCTTAATTTCGTCTCCGAAAACATCATGAAAGGGTGTAAAATTAGGGGTGAACAAAACTCGACTCGAAAAAATCGAGTAATTTGATACTTGAGGAGAAAATACTCGACTCGTTTTGACTCGACTCAAAATTTCATAGACTCGACTCGACTCAAAAAAATTTCAAATAAAGTTTGAGTTGTAAAATGGAAATTCGAATAATTCGAAATTTTTAGCATTTAAAGGATTAATTTTTATGTCTTAGACGAATCTCTCATTTTTTATGATATATATATATTGATATATAAAAATATAAAGAAATATTGCTATATATTAAAAAAATATATATGCATATCTTATATGATTAGAGAAAGTCGTTTAAATTAGAATCAAATCATACTATAACATGATAAATAATTGCAATTAAATATTTATAGGAACTCGAAAACTCGACTCGAACCGAAAAATTTTAAATAAAGTTTGAGTTGTAAAATATAATTCGTCAACTCGAATAACTCAAAATTTTTTAACTCGATTCGACTCGAATCGATCGAATACTCACACCTATGTAAAACATAATAAAACTTGTACATATAACTCGACATGGAAAAAACGATTATTTTTTTGGACGGGAAATTTTGAGGAGATTCGTTTTTATAAATATTTTTAAAATATTAAATGAAATTTTATGCTTGGATGTATAGAGAATTTTAAAATCTATAGGAAATATTTAAAGGAAATTTTGGTAACTAAAACTTCTTGTAATTTTATTTCATTTTGATTTCACTGTAAAATAAAATAATTAATCTTTAAAATATTATTTTATTAAACTCTACTATATAATTTTTATAATTCTAATAATACTCATACCATATATTCTTATATTATTTTTATTAAGAAATTTGTAAAATTTGTAGACTAAAGAGTTTCCATAGGAAAAATTTGTAGAATAATTCAATCAAGTATTTTAATTTGATATCTCTAAATGATATTCGAAGATTTAAGTTATTTTTTACAGTATTACATAAAAACGTCATCTATACATGATTTTTATCTAACGTCACTCACACATGTTATTTTTTATACAACTCAAATGATCAAAAATATTAACATAAAAAAGTATCATATGCAAATGACGCTTTTTATGTTATACTATAAAAAATAATTTAAATTCTCAAATATCACTTAAAAATCTTTATATACAAATTAAAATATTTAATTCGATTATTCCACAAATTCCGTCGTTCCCGCATGTGATAACTGTTTTAATTTTTGAGTTGTGAGATCAACTAAAGTTCCTGCTGCTAATTTACTCCCCCCTTGTGATCATGGCGTTCAACCTCGGATTCTAGAAAAAAGTCTGATCCTATTAAAGAATGAAAGTAAAAGCCTGATGAGGTTCAGATACTTAACCTAAACTCATCATGGGAAGTCACAATTTAACTTCACCATAAAAGACACAAATCCACATGCAGTGAACTCAACTAATAAACAAGTAATTAGCTGTAAAAATCTATCCGTCCAAGGTCACATGAGGCTCTCGCTCTCTAGTAGTCCTGTTCAGTATCTGTAGGGATTTAGACAAAATACAATAAAATATTGAATAGAATTCAAAAACATGGATTGTATAAGGATAATAAACTAACTTGAATTTCAGACTATTGTAATTAAATTTATTGTCGTAACTTTTTAAAAAATATATATCTAATATTTTAAAATTATTAATAATTTTAAATAAATTCTTAAAAATTTAAAAAATTAATTTAAATTTTTATTTTGAAAAAATTAAATTAATCCCCTAACTCTTACCTTAAATTAGGTCATTATTTATACCATTACTCATCATGATTGCATATATATATATATATATATATATATATTTTTGTTGTGCGAGAGGGTTTATGGCCATGTCCATTATCGTATATATGTTGGGTGATTATGATTAGGGGTGTTTAACGAGTTGAGCAGTTTGAGGGTTGTTCAAATTTGACTCGGTCAAAACTCAATAAATATTAGATTTGGATTGGTTCAACTTGAATTCGAACACGATTCGATACTTTAATGTGTTGAATCGAGTAAATTCTAACTTGATAAATTTACGAGTAGCTCATTAATTTTTTAAAATATTTTTTAATAATTACTTTAAAATTATTTCATTCAAAAATAATATAAATAATTATTATTATTTTATGAATTATTACTTTAATTTTAATATGTTACTTTAGTATATTTATGGATTGTTACTTTCAAATTTAAACTTTGAAATTGTTTTATATAGGGGTGAGTATTCGATCGAGTCGAGTCAAGTCAAAAAATTTTGAGTTATTCGAGTTGACGAGTCACATTTTACAACTCAAACTTTATTTGAAATTTTTTCGGTTCGAGTCGAGTTTTCGAGTTTCTATAAATATTTAATTGTAATTATTTATCATGTTATAGTATGATTTGATTTCAATTTAAACGACTTTCTCTAATCATATAAGATGTGTATATATATATTTTTTTCATATGTAACAATATTTCTTTATATTTTTATATATAAATGTATATATCATTAAAAAATTGATAGACTCGTCTCAAACTTAAAAATTAATCCTTTAATTATTAAAAATTTCGAGTTATTCAAATTTTCATTTTACAACTCGAACTTTATTTGAAATTTTTTCGAGTTGAGTCAAGTCTATGCAATTTTGAGTCGAGTGAGAACGAGTCGAGTATTTTCGCCTCGAGTCGAGTCGAGTTTTGCTCACCCCTAGTTTTATACACTCTTTTGATATTTTTGGTTAAATTTATTAATTTATGTTAATATTAAGCCTCGTATAATATTATTAAATTTATTTTTAGTTAAAAATAAGATAAAATTTTTAATAAACTTAACGAGCAATAAATCGAGCATAACGAACAACGAGTCAAGTTGAACAATAAAATATTTTAACGAACATGAGTCAAACACAATTTTAACAAGCTTAACGAATAATAAATCAAATTAAACAATAAAATATTTAAACAAACATAAATCAAACAATATTTAACTTACGATCGACTCGTTTAATAAACACTCTTACTCATAACCAACAAACAATGGACCATATCATGGAGTGTGAAAAAGGTGGATTTCTCCGAGGAAAAGGGGACCTCATCATTGAACTGAAGCAGAGAGACATCACCCCTTTATCATCTTCTCGTACATGTACATACATATATATATATATACACACGTACGTATACATATATTCTCTCTTATAGAAACGAAATCTTGATTTAAAGTTAGAAAAGAAAAAGTATAAATATTTAAAATTAAAAAATATATAAATAATTTAATTTAAAAAGTAAAATAACTTAAAAATAAAAAACAATTACCTCTTCCTACATTTTGTTTCGTCCTTACTCTCCTACATTTATTTTTTATATCTAAAAGTAGAAACTAAGGTGACAGGAAAAGCATCTGTCACTCTTTTTCTCTTTTCTCAGTCATCTCATCATACCTGGTGGTAGTGATATTTGCACTCCCAACTACTTTTTTATAGTATAATAGATTCATATCATCTCCAAGACTAAGGTGAAACGTATAACTTTGTCCACAAAGGTTAAATTTGGCTGTGACCTCCGTACTCACTTATGTGGCGATTAAGACAGTAAATGAGACGAGACAGATCATGAGTTACTCGAGTTCGATTCGGTCAAAGCTCGGTCAAAATTCGATTCGATTGGACTAGAATCGATTGGACTCGATTCGAGCTTGAATTCGGCTCGAGTTCTTAACGAGTCGAGCTACATAATACTTGACTCGAAAAGCTCACGAGCTACACAAAAACATAAATATACTATTTTTTATTTTTTTATAATTTAAAATCTAAATTTCTAAACTTAAAACCATAAAATCTAAACTTTAAACATAAGTCTCAAACCCTAAATTAAGATATTAAAACCTAAAATTAACAAGTTTGAGTTTATACAACTTGTGTATTAAAGTTTTTTCTCCATTAGGCTTTAAATGAGACATGAGAGATAAGAGTTACTCGAGTCTAACACGGTCAAAGATCGGTCAATATTTGAGATCGGTAAATATTTGACTCGATTAGGCTCGAAAAAAGCTCGAACTCGACTCGAGTTCCTAACGAACCGAGCCGAGTCGAACTCGAAATCTTAACGAGCCGAAACAAGCTTAATACTATTCGAGCTCGACTCGGCTCGTTTACGCCCCTAGTCGCGACTAGGAGTCTAAAAAATTGAGTACAACTAAAAATTTGATTAAAATCAATTCAAGTTTAAATTATTTGTAATGTAAAATGATAATGACTCTAACTCAATTTGAATCCTGATTAGTTTAGATTTGAATCTGAGTTTAAAACAACTCAAACTTGAATTTGAAATAATATGTGATAATTAAACTCGGCCTGGTATGAATACTAACCCCAAATTAATATTATAAATATTTAATAGAATCGATTTAAAACGACTTAAAATTTAATTTCATCCGACCTATATTTTATCCAAGATACAATTTATTTCCTTATGATTATTTCAAGAATCAAATAAAATTAATTGTCACATACGCTACTTTGCCTTATAATGTGACTATTGAATTCTTCGTTAAAATATAACTCCTATTTCAAGAATCGTACGCAATTATTTATCAAATACTTGAAATTTGAGAGTTGTGATTATTTTAAGGAAGCAAACAAAGTTCTAATATATATATACTTATGGCTCGCAAGAATTGTCAGATTTGATCGATTTGAACCAAATAAATTTTATATGGAATTAACATGACTTAATTTAAATTTACTTATACTTAAAAAGAGTTATATAAAGTTAATTTAAAACAAATTTAACTGATTTAAATTTAATTTTGACCCAACTTGAATTAAATCTAAATTAAAATTAATTTAACGTAGATTAATTTAATTCAAATAAAACATTAATTTAACTCGATAAAATATAAACTTAACATAACCTGAATTAATCTGACGTAAAACTCGTCTAACTATCCGAAACATACTTGGTTTCATCTTGCACTCGCAACAATAAAAAGTAAATATAATTAATATACTCAGATGTTTATTAGTATATGTTATTTAAAGGACAATGATACATTTGATAGGTTTATTTTGATAAAATATTTAATGTGGTATTTGTATTTTTAAATAATTTTTTTATACTATATATGTTTTGATGAAATGTTTAATATTGTACTATAGTTTGACAAAATTATTTAATTTGATACTTGAACAATTATTTGTTATAGGATTAGACTTCTGAACCAACTAACTCGTACAATCTTAATCGAATTCTTAAGACAAATGACTAAGTAAGTCTAAAATCCCACTCTATAAGATAAAACTTTTAAGGCATTCAAGAACCAAAAATCATTCTAAGCAAAAGCTAACTATGAGAATAATTACGAAAGACTCTAAAAGAACACAAAGAACATTCAAAAACACTTTAAAGGATTTAGATTAAATATTTTCTATTACTCAATGAATAAAATTGAGATGGATTGTACAAAGTGAGATGGGGAAGCCTTTATTTATAGTTGAGTCTCTTACATCTGACGGTCACTATCGATTTACATCAACTGTCAACTATATTATGTATTAATTTTTTATTAAATAAAGATTAATATTCTTAAAGTAAATATCAAAATTAAAATACAAAAAATAAAAATAACATGAATACCCTTAATTTTTTAATTAATTAATAAATCTCTCGTTATATTACTGTAATACATGTCGATTTTCATCCACTAATCCAACCCTTCATAATAGTTCTAACTTAGATATCATAATAACTTATGAAACACAACGTTATCAACTTTATGATTTGAATTTTTTTTACCTAAATTGAGGGATGATTTGTCATTTCACTAAACAATAAGCAGGGTGTAATATTTATGATCGAAAAAAATAAAAATAAATAATATCAATCATAAGGTAAAATATAAGCAAAAAGGGAGATGTGATTAAAGGAGGATGTCTACACGTTAATCACAATCATCCATCCCATATTTTAAACAAGGAATTAGGCTCCCATGACCTTTTAGATTAGATTCCATCATTTGGTCAAAATCATGTCCTTCTTATACACATTTTATTAAAGTTAAAAAGAAAAACAAAAATAATGTGTGAATCATATCTTACACCATTCAAATTAACAAAGTTCATTATCAAGGGGAAAAAATCATTATAACCTTTATTTTTTAATATTTTTTCTTCCCCGTTAAATATATTTTTTATTGTTTTTAGTTATTTTTTTAATTTTGATTCATTATTATTAAAAATTTTATTAATAATAAAAATATAAAAATATATATTTTCTAAACCTTCAATCAAATAAATTTAAAATATATTTTTATAAAATTTTATTTTTTAATTTTTATATATTTAATATTTCATTTTTGATTGCTCAAAAAGATAATCAAATAATATTTTTCTATTGAGGTAATTTTTTAAAGAAAAAAAATTATATATTTTTAAATAAATTGCACATGGGCCTTAAAATCTTTGAAGAGATAATAATATTTTTAATAAAAAGGCTTATTTAATAAATTGCACAAGACTCTCAAAATTTTTGAACCTGATAAATAATTTAATTTTAATATGATTTAAAACTGTGAATTCCAAATAATCTTATAACTAGTAGTTGCAGAAACCAAAAGAAAAGGGAGAAAGGAAATACATTCTAGGCATACAGTGGAATAAAAATGATGGAAATAAGTTAATTGAAAGTGGGAAAGAAAATTATTCAAAACATATGAGAGAAATGAAAATATCTCGAGATTCTCCAGTGCAGCAAACCCGCACGAGTCTGTTCATTGGATTCCCTTAGCCATGTTGGGGTGAGCTCAGACAGGCAGACACTTACAATCTGACACCATCATCTCTACCTTATATGACTCTATCAAGTCTGCTAAACTTTTTTCTGCTGGTTTTTTCTTCTTTGTTGATCGTTTATGTAACAAAACTGCAGATTCGGTTGCTCGATTTGAACTGATTGACTGTTGTCTTTTGAACTGGATGCTTTACCCTCCTCTTGGATTATGTTCTAAGAGGAGATGTTTTTTATGTCCTAAGGGTCATCAGTTTCATTCCTAAGGTAGAATATGAGGGTGGAACACCCTTTTTGTAACTCTTTTCTATTAATTTAGATCAAAATCAAAGGGTTTTTTTGGGGGGTGGGGACCCTCAAATCTCACCACTTCAGTCATTAATCAAGTCTCCAACTAGTAAGAGTATTGGTTAATCAAAGCATGAGATGATTAAGTATTTACACACTGGAGGAAGAAGTTTATGTTCTTTCCCTTTCTAAAGTTGATTTAAACAAACAAAAACCACACTTCAAAACTTCAAATTACACCCACATATTACAATATTGCACTCTTCCAAAAGTCAGCAATACATATGATAAAGGAATTAAAGCTGAACTTAGTTGGAGAGCCCCAGCTAAATTTAGTGATTAGCAGACCCTACAAATTTGAAAACCCAACAAAATTTGCCCCCAAAAGTAAGCTAAATAGGCAGCTACCAACTTTTTTTCCCCTTCTTCCTAAATCACTCATGAAAGAAGTTCTTAACCTGTACTAAATGAAATCAAACCTAAAAGAAAATCAAATATTAAAAACTATTGAAATGGTCTTTATGTTTATGGCATCAGACTGAGATATCCCTATGTGCAAAGAAGAAGAAGAGCTCCAAATCCGGAGGAGCAAAGAAAGCAATAGGTGTTCTCTGCGATGAGCAATTGGAGAGAGCCCTTTGTTTCTTGGGTGCCGGAGGGCATGTGTCCACCTCCGGTATCCGAAACCTCGGAGCTTTCGGAGTAGAGCAAGGACTTGTAGTACTAGTAGTAGGAGTACTAGTTGCAGTAGTAGAGATACCATCCAATGGCTCGATCTTGGAAAGATTATCTGAACTTATGGTGGAAGAATTGGAAGACAAATCTTCCAACACTGATGTCTGTTGAACAGTGGGGTTGGAAAGCTTCTTTTTGTGATGAGTTGTTCTTGTCTTGGTCGCTTTTCTTGTTGTTCTTCTTCCGCTTCTGCTGGTGGGTGCCATTGAAAGAGAAAAGGAGAAAAACCAGAATAAAAGGTACTAAATCTGGGAGAAAGAAAGAGCAAGTTGAAGCTCTTCAACAAGGAATTTCTCAAGGAGAAGGAAGAGATTCATTCAAGAGAAGAAACTGTCATCCCTTTAGAAGCTCAAACTTTTGAAAGATGACAAAACCATATCCCAGAAATGGATGATTCGATAAATTAAGCAGTGAAAACATACATCTTGGATTACGGATGAACTCAGGTTTTGTTGTAAAACACAAAGGAAAGAAGGCAAATTTACGGAACATGAAACTCAAGAGAGGGGGAAAACCTTTCACAAACTTAGAATGGTTGGGACTGGGTGTGTTAATATTTGAGTGGGAAAATTTTGGGCAGGGGTGACCGCTGCCCTAGGCATTAGTCCGTTAGGATTTAGGAAAGAGAGAGGGGGAGATGATTTTTTTTTAAAGATAGTGATACATTTATCTTTTAATATTTATAATTTGGATAAATTATATATATTATTATTAATTTTTAAAATTTATTTTAGTTATTAAAATTTTAAAATGTTTAATTTACTCATTAAAATTTAAATATTAAAAATTTTTATTATTTTGATACTTTTTGATGACGTTTATTTTTGACAGAACAATGTATTTCTCTAAAATTTAAACGATAAAAAATTTTATCACCACGAGAAAAATAACATATTAAGAAATAACCTCTTTGTGATAACAAAGAAAGAACATCGACGGAAAATATAAAAAGATTTTGGATAAATTATATGGATAACCATAATACTATGGGGTTGGTATCAAAATGGCCACAATGCTTTAAAAAGCGTTAAATACACCGATGAACTATTAAAATGATATCGAAATAACCACCGACCGTTAAAAACTAACAGACCTGATGCCGTGTCAGTTAAAAATAAAATAAAATAATTACACATTTGCTCTATATCATTCATACATTTTATAATTTAATCCTAATTTTAATACAATAAAAATAATATAATAAAATAATCTAGATTAAAGGAGAGAAACAAATTCATAAGCTAATGCTAACCAAGAAAATGGAACCTAGGACAAAGGCATGGAGACCATCTAGCTAACCACTAGGCTAAATCATTTATATGATATAAAATACTACCTTTAAGTATATATTATTGTTTCTAACATTTATTTTTTTAATTTTTATTTAATTAAAAATAATAATTAAATTATTATATATTAAATTAAATGTTTGAAATTAATAAAATTTTATTTATAAACTCTAACCTTAAACCCTAAATATTAAGTCCTAAATTCATTTAAGTTTTAAATTATAATAAAAAAATCATTAAATAAGATTTAGAGTTTGTTGTTAAACCCTAAACCCTAAACTCACTTAATAAACCCTAAACCCTAAACTCACTTTATAAACTCTAAATCTTATTTAATGAATTTTAGGATTTAAATTTTAGGGTTTAGAATTTAGAATTTAGAATTTAGGATTTAGAATTTATGGTTTAGGGTTTCTTAAGTGGGTTTAGGGTTTAGGGATTAACAACAAACTCTAAATCTTATTTAATGATTTTTTATTATAATTTAAAACTTAAATAAATTTAGGGTTTAATATTTAACATTTAGGGTTAAGGTTTATAAATAAAATTTTATTAATTTTAAACTTTTAATTTACTATATAATAATTTAATTATTATTTTTAATTAAATTAAAAATAAATAAAAGTAAAAAAATAAATGTTAGAAACGATAATATATACTTAAAGGTAGTGTTTTATATATGTAGATGGTTTGGCCCAGTGGTTAGTTAGGTGTTCTCCATGCTTTTGTCCCTGGTTAGCATGAGCCTATGAAATTGTTTTTCTCCTTTAACCTTTGTCACCACCTAATTAAATAATTATATTATTATATTATATTAAAATTAAGATTAAATTAAAAAAATGCATGAATGACAGGAAGTAAATTTGTAATTGTTCTATTTTACTTTTAACTGTCACGTCATCAGGTCCGTTAGTTTTTAACGGTAAGTGGTTATTTCGATACCATTTTAATAGCTCACCGGTGTATTTGACACTTTTTAAAGCATTGTGGCCATTTTGATACCAACCCCATAGTACTGTGACTATCCGTTTAATTTACCCAGATTTTTTTTACTGAATCAGAAGATTAAGATAAAATAAATAATAAAATTTGAAATTAAATGGTGATCATTTATGACTGTTTAAATTTTAATAGTGATAAAAACATATGTCTGAAATTTTTGGCAATATATGATCTAAAAAAATTATAATCTAATTAAATTATGATCCAGTAAATACAACGATTGTTTGAATTATCCTACAGCTTACAATAAATACAAACAATCTAATTAAATTATGATGACTTGAATGATCAAATTAGATAACATTGAATCGAATTACATCTTACAATATCTATAGGATCTAAAAAATAGATTTTACTTGACAAATTTAACAACTATTGTTTGAATTATACTTACCTTTTCTTCTTGTTACATGAACCAAATTCCATAACCACTTTCTGCTGCAAACTACATGCACAAGACAATGACCAAGCTTCAATAGTAGTCCACTAATGCTTACATACAAACTTAAAAGGTAAGTTGCACTTATACGGATTCAGATGCGGGTATGGGTATAAAAACATAAACAAAAACTATAATTCTTAAAATTATAAGATACAAATATAGTTAAAGTACGATAAATATAAAATAAATTTTATATTCTAAAAAATATAAAAATAAAGTCATACCAAAATCATGTGAGTATGACATCATACTTAAATAGAGAGAGTTGATTCATGAGAGCAAAATACTATTCAAATAAACATCCATAAGAAACAAGAAAAGGAAAAAATATGGGATAATAAAAGTCAAAAGAATAAGAAAAATAGGGAAATGAAATAATGGGGAGTACCCAAGTTGTACCCAATATGTCTATGGTACGGAAAAGTATCGGATACTTGATACGGTATTAGAATGAAGTACTCGTGCTTCATAGTTTAAAAGAGTAGTCCTTAAGATCATTGTAACCCCTTAGATCCAACTAAGAATAAATAGATTAAATCTAAAAAGTTATATTTGGAAATTTTATCCTCATGAAAACTAATTTTAAGAATTATATTTTAATTTAAATAAAAATATAATAATTTAATAAATATTTTGTGACACCCTCACCCCGGATTAGGAAACGGGACTGTCGATCGGACTTGTAAACTTGTAAATTAGACCAATCTTGCATCTAATTCTAGAACGTTTCGATTATTTGTAAGTTAATTCAAGGCAATTATGTGTAATACCTTTCGATTTTGAGACCATTTTAAAACTTTTTCTAGTCTTATTCGTATATCGATTTCCAAATTTGACTTTAGTTCATTTATCAATTCTAGTCACAATCAATTTAATTGTCTTGCTATTACAATTTGATCTTATTATCCAAGCTTAACTTAGTATCAATTTGGAGTCAAGAATAGACTTTAATCAACCTTTGAAATCCCTAAAGTATCATATAAAACTTTCACATTTAATTTCAAAGCTTGACCCAAAAATAGTTGAAGGTATCGATACCTCCCTATAAGGGGTATCGAAACAAGGGTATCGAACCCCAGTTCGATGCCTGGTCAAGTTTGTTGACCATTGACTTGAGGTTAGAGCATCCTGGTTCGATACTGGTATCGAACCAGGGAGCTCACTAGAAGGCTTGGTATCGAACCAAGCATCGATCCAATTTTGCTATTGGAGGTTTCAGTATCGAACCCGGTATCGAATCGGGTCTACCTCAATGACTCAATAACTTAAGGTTAGGGTAGTCTGGTTCGATACTAGTATCGAACCAGGGAGCCCATTAGGAGGCTTGGCATCGAACCAAGCATCGATCTAATTTTGCTACTGTCAAGGGTGGTATCGATACCCATGTAATTGGTATGGATACTCCCGCTCCAAATGACATGTTTCTAGCTTCTAGAACACTTAGACATTATCCAAAGAGCCTCTAATCTAGTCTCTAATCATCCTTAATCCTTAAGGGACGATTTTCACATATTAGACAACAAGTGATAACTTACAATTCTATTGTCTTTAACCATTTCATAATCATACCAATTTCCATGCTATACATGCCAATATAGCTAACTCACCTTTCCAAATCGTATGTCAAAGACCAATATGCATTCCATGGACTTAGTCTTCAAAATATCAATGCTAACATGATTACAATTACCATAACAAGTAGCCTAAACGCAATCTGGCCATAAGACTTATATGCTAAATGCGCATAACATGGACCCATACATGTTAAACCATAAGCTCAAACTCAAAATGCATAAGTTTACCTAACATGATCAACATGCCTTATGGCTTACATACCCAAGTGCTCAATGGCAAATATATAATCATAGCCAAATGCCAAAATGCATAAGTCAATCTAACCATGATCACTAAGTCACCATAATCTAGGAGCTAATAAAATTAAAAAATACCATATTTTGATTGTTTGGTGTCCTTGTTTGAAATCAATCCTAATTTAGCTCTTTGGCTCGAAAATTTGTTGTTTTGGGAAAGAGAAAGCAAACGAGTGATAAGTACTTATGAAGTACTTAGTGAGGCAACCCTAGTCTAACCATATTAGACATAAATCGAATAACAAAAATGACATGCTACAAATAAGCAAATAGATCAAGTTCATGGCAAAGATCAATCAATATACAAGGTTATCATGCTTCTCATGTCAATTATAAGTCTAGCATGCTATTCAATTTCATAATCTATATACTCAAACATCAACTAGCACATATTCAATGCATGCTACTCATTAATCAATTTTCATTTCTCAAGCTTTCATTAAACAATTCATATCAAGGGTTGCTCATAGCCATATGTTCATTTCCAATGTCAATAGTCATTTCACATTCAAGTGCTACTTATAGCAACAAATACATTTCAATGCTTTATAACAATACATGATCAAGTACCAATGCTTCATAAGCCAATACATGCATATATAGTTCACAATTAATCTTTTAGTCTTTCAATTAAGTTTCGTGTGATGCCTTGGTATAGTTAGACAAGGTAAGCGAGTCAATAAGAGTGTCACGAAGACACTAACAAGAGTACCACAAAGGTACTAACAAGAGTACCATAAAGGTACTAACAAGAGATACCTATGGTATCTAACATATGGTGATTAACCACCAATCAAGGTACCCACAGTACCAAACAAGAGTACTGAAGTACTAAACAAGAGTGTCGTAACACGAAACAATGAGCTCAGACCCTAGGCATGCCGTACTACCTATGACCAACTATCGACCAAGGCTCAATAGCATTTTCAATATTCATTTGATCATTATTCAATTCATATTAATCAAGTTCATGTCACCAAAGGCAAGTATTTATAACATGTTAATCACAGAAACATCAATTTGCTATTATCATATCATTCATATCATGTAAATATATAATAACATGCATATCATGTCATCAATTCAATACTCAAAGCATTATATACATGCTTCATGCATGGTTCACGTACCTGGCATCCATAGTCGCGTGCTATAACTTAATTCGACATTTCCAAGCTATGCATATGTCTTAAGCTAATCTAGCAACCAAGCAACCAAACATGTTATCACACAAGTCATTTATCATTAATCCTCATTCCCTTTTTACCGAATATGAGATTAGTCCATTTATATGACAAATTAAATAAATAATGGTGGTTAGGACCTAAGTTCTAACCTTAAGGTTTGCCACACTCACAAATGGTTCCAAGCACTTAGGGATTGTGGATGGTGATCCCTTTGCCCCTTCTTCTAGCTTGCTCGAGTCTTTCCTCTTCCTCGATATTTTCTTTTCTTGGGTTATCTAGCAATCCATATATAATAGTCATTCATCAGGACATAACAAGGTCACCTAATTCAAGTGATCTTAGACTTAACAAATGTAAACATGTGCATTTGTTCATTAGGGACAGTTTTGCTACCCTATAAAGATTCGATCATATATCCTAGCTCTCATATCCGATTTTAGCCCATTTTACCTCTTTGGAAAGCTAAGAAGATCCTTTATAAGGAAAAATCAACCTCACAACTTAATCCACAACCAATCAATACCAGATTTCGTTCGAATCAGACCTGTCCAGATTCAGGACTGTTTGAACAGCCCTTACGGTAACACTTATAACTCTTTCTACAAAACTCCGATTGAGATTCCGTAAATTTTCACTTAAACTAGATTTATGGAAGTATTCTACTTTAAAATTTCAGCTCCTAACTCCATCAAATACGACCTAGGGAATTTCTCCAAGATAGCTACTAGGAATTGCATTTCTAGGCATTTTCGACAAATTCTCATTCACACATTTAATTCTTAATCCCCAATTTATTTCCATGAGTTTCCAGTATCTCAAATAATGAAATTAATATTAACAATTTCTCATTTTCATCAACCTAATCTCATGTAATTTTAACATTAAATCAATTAATACACATAGCACTCCCAAAATCCTAATCCCAAGTTCTCATACTCATTTTCTCATGCTTCAAGCTAAACCCAAACAATTACAATCTTCACTCTAGACATGAAAGCATCGTAGAGGCTTCTCAAATTCAAGAACTCAAGTTTTCAATGTTTGGGTTATGGAAGAAGAAGCTTACCGAGACTATTAGCTTTGATCTCCTAGACCAATTGCTTAACCATGCAAAGAATTTGAGCTAGCCTCCTTAAGCCACCATGGGATTTTTTCTCTTCTATTTTTCTTGTATCTAATGTGAATGAGGAAGGAGGGAGGGGATTTGGGCTGATTTTCTTGATTATTAATGGGGTATAAAAGGATAAATTTGTCCTTAATGACATATCTAGACTTAATTTATTACATAGGGTAGTTTAGGGAATTTGGGTATTTATCATGCAGTCTCTTAGTTTCTCAATTAATTCAATTAAGTCCATTCTTCTAATTCAAATAACATATGATTTAACTTTAATTTACGAATCTATTTGAATCATTTTACTAACCCAGTTTTAGGGTGTTACATATTTTATAATAAATAAAATACTTAAATATTATAATATAAATTTTAAATATTTATATAAAAATCTCTGAAATAAAATTGTATTAAAAGAATGTTTAAAAATAGTTATGTATTATTCAATAAAATAACCGAATAAAATTTGAGATTTTTTAAGTAACACGTCGCTTAAAGTCTAAAGATTTGTAAGAGAAAACTAAGGGGAATATACTAAAAAACTTAGTATGTCTCCAATGTGCAAAAAAAAAACACAATCACAAAAATTTTCTATAATTTTTTAAGTTTAAAACAAAATATGATTCACAACACAAACGATTTAATTTATAAAAACAATGCAATACACCCAACTACAACACACCAATTGTTAAGAGAAAATTTTTCCAAAACTCTTCACTACAACACACCAATCTGTAAATGGTCGAAACCAAAATCTTCTACCATACAATTCCGACACATGCACACAACGGTATAAAATCTTAATTCTCAAATTTCAACATAGTTTTGTAATATATTTCGAAATCACTTTTCAAAAAATTTTATATAGTATATAATGAAAACACAAACAAAAATCATTTATTTGTAGCACTAGAAGTGAACACACCTTAGCCAAAACGAATAAATTTACAGAATAAAATAGTTTTAAACCCAAACAGAAGTAAAAAACGAAAACAGAGTCTTTAAAGAATCTTGATAGAGAAAATAATCTAATTTTTTTTCTTTAGATCACAACATGTATATATAGAGAAAAATAACTGATTTCAATCACAATTAAAATTCTATGGATCAAAATATAAATATTGAAAAATAAGATTATAGAATTTCAAAAAGATTTTTTTCTTTATTCAGGTCTTTATATAATATTTAATATATATTATAAGAATAAATAAAGAATTTTTATAAAAAAATTTATTAAAATAAACAATATTTTTTGTAGAATAATAATAAAATTAAAAGAACACTTTTAATTTAAAAAATAACTAATTTTAGTAAAAATAAAATTTAATTTAAAAACAAAATAGGTTATCTAAGATTTCTCAAACTTCAAAAGGTATATTATAATAATAGATAATAAAATAATTTTATTTAAGTAATAAAAAAATAAATCATATTGAAAAAAAAAATATTAAAAATGAAGAAATTACATACTTAGTCATTGATCTTTTATGATTTTTAAAATATCACTTTAACTTTTAAAATTTAAACTCATACCTTAAACTTTTAAACTCTACAATCATATCTCAAAATTTATTCTTGAATTTAGAAAATCAATTTAAAAAACTCAAAAAATTAGGGTTTTAAAAATTAAAAATTTGAAAACTAGTATTTTTAATTTAGGATTTTAAAATTAGAGTTTTAAAATTAATAATAATTTTTGGGTGTCTCGATCACCATTCACATTAGCTGATCCTCAAATCCAACTCTAATAACATCTAGCATCTATTTCTTTATTCACAAGAATCAGGCTTGGAATTCTAAATAAAACCTAATCTAGTTCAACTCCCCTCATCAAATAACAAGATACAAAGAGAAAGGAAAATACCTGGCTTTAGTTTAGTACCAAGGTGCCTTCTCTTTGTTCTTCCAACCATGCTTTTGGGGCATTTCTTCTTGAAAGGAACAAAATATTAAAGCAAATGCAAATGGACGAATCTTTCAAACAATGAGATATGAACAAACTTCTTCATACATTAGTTTTAAGAATAGAAATATCGAGAGAATCCCAACGAGAGTGCAACATCTCTCAAGTTATGCATAACAGGATGCAAATAATGCTATTACCACAGAACAAACTATCATCTAATTGGCCTAAACTTGTCCACTGTCCCAGACTCGACTTCAAGTGATCAGTTTGCCAGGCCACAATCAAAGACTAGAAATAAAATCCTAATGAAAGATTGTAGCTTCTTGTACTTAACCCCATAATATCATATAACACCCACTTCTTCGATAGTAAGACTTCATCTTCCTAACTCAAGAAAACTACTGAAGAAAATTCCAGCTCAAAAGATAAGCATGGTAAGAAAACATAGCAAGTTTATAGCAAATAAAAGCATTGTCAGAAGAATCAGCGTCCTCTGGAAATTGCATCATCCATCTCTTCAGGAAATGAAGGGAACAACTCAATATAACGGCTCCCCAGTGTCATCCTATCTTTGGCCATTGCAGATTTAGAATCTTCTGCATTTGCAAACTCCACAAATGCCTCTCCACTTGGCCTCCCCTCTGAATTCAATACTATATGAATTGCATTTTCAGATAATTCAAAATCTTTAAAGAACTCTATTATATCATCTTTTCCAGCAGAAAATGGTAATCCCCTCAATCTCAATATCCCCGTATGTTCAGCAGTTTCCTTTGCTTCATCACTAGATTTGGCCCTTGAGGCATTTCTGCGAAGTGAACCACCACGAGCATCAGACACTTCATTAGCTATTGCCTTATAATAGTCCTGTCTCTTGCTTCTGAAAACTTCTACATATCTTCTGCCCATGTTTTGCCGATTCTTTTAAAGGGCAAAATCAACCTGAAGTGGATAACCCAAAACACAAAATGCTTCACCAGTGAACTTATCATTTTTATGGATAAAAAGAACATCAACTATGTCCAGTCCATGGAAGAACTCGGCCACATCAGCCTCTGTACAACCAAAGGGAAGACCACGAAGTCGAACAACAGGGAAGGTGGAGGTTGGCTAACATATGAGTAAGGAGGAGGGGCAGTGTACATAAAGCTTGAACATGGTAAATTACCATAGAAGGAAGGCCTTGATCATAGATCCGCTGACGTTTTGCACCCATTTCCCACCCATCAGCACCATCAGTATATTTACTTCAGTTTCCAAAGATCATGAAAGCAACAGAGAAGACCAGTCAATACTTCAATAGATGTTGATCATATTCTTTAACACTGGTAATTAAAACACAATATAAAATAGCATGCAAGGATGGACATTTATGTTTCAGTGCTTTAAAGAAAAATGAAAAATCAATTATATGACACTAATTTTATATAAATTCATAGCTCACCGGGTATAAAGTGACTCATCAATTTGATTATATTGTCTTTTCAGTTCAGTTACATAATTACATTCAATTCAAAAGAGTTGACTACTATAGGTGTATACTGTATAAAATTAACAACCAAACTCACTCATTAAACAGTTGACTGACGGTGTATACTGTAGATAAGCCCCATATAATTGAGATCTCCCTCTTAATCTCTATATTGCTCTTTCTTGCTGACCTATCTTTTCCTTACTCTCCCGATACATACTTTGTTGCTTATGCACCTCATCTCCCAACTACCTCTAAAAGATGCATCTTTCATCATGCTTAATATAAATGTAAAATACTAATTGCAACCCCAAAACCGAACAATGACCCCTACAGTAAAAAATGAGAAGGAAAACAGGATCAAAACCAATTAAACTTTGTCAAATGCAGTATTACTATGCACCTCCCTCTCCATGTATGGTGCAGAACATTATCACGAACAACTACACTTTTATCTTAAGATCCTTGTGTATCTTCAACGACTAAAAGCTACCTTCATTTGACAAGCCTAACCACTAGTCAAATTCATTGACAAAAAGCTTGTTTTCTCTACATGAAACTTGGACGCTAAGAATTACAGAAATGCAGGGGAATAACCTAGACATGGCAATATATGGAGTGGTCAAGTGTAGGCTTAAGGGCATGTACTGACAGTGACATTAACTTAGAGACTTAAAAAGGGTACTTGGACGAGACAGTTCTCAAACCTAGGAGATTTGTTGAGATTCAAACGAGAGTATGGTATCTTAGATTGGTTTGAAGTAGGATGTAAAGGTGGCATACATTTATATGCATTCAAGACCGAATCCATTAGCTTAAGTTTAAAAATGTATCTAACATGCATTATGGAACTTTCAGTAGCTTCATATGCACTCGAGAGTGGCTTATCCTCAAAACATTGAGAGTATCCACAAAAATATCATCATACTCAAAACATAAAAGTACTATGCAAACCTACAAAATCAAGCAAATTGAAGTGCAAAATAGATCCCTATCTTACTGATCAACGAGAAAAGGTGAGGAAAATGATTAACTCATTTTAAGCTGACGGTGATACACAGAAGAAGCAGAGAACTACATCAGTAATGAAAAGGGACAACAAATTGCCTTCTAAGGTCTCTGAAATCAGTGTTTAAGATTCAAAAGGGAAATAGATGAATCAATTCATAACTATTATCCGTAACCCGTTTAAGCTAACCCCTAAACAACAATTCAAGCGAAAATAAAAAAATAAAACGCGACTGTAAAATTCATCAACCCAGACTCAGAAAATTTTCAGAGAACAGACTTAAAGAACAGAACCCAGAAAATAAAATAACAGATACGAATCAAAACAAGAATGAAATGAGGAAGAAAAGAAGGGAAAGTGAATGTTACCCTCTGTAGAACATGTTGAAAATTTCCCCTTTTTATCAAGGACAAGTGAAAAGAGGAAGGAAGAAGAGTCTGATCATGTTGGGTGACTGGATTAAACAACAAGAATCTGGTGGGAAGGAAAATGGAAAAGATGATGCGAGAAACCCAGATTTGAAATTTCCTTTTTATTCGATATCTTTCTGTGTTTTGGGAAGTGAAAGGAGACGATTAAACGAGACAATCGTTTTGGATTTATTATGGTTTGGGCTAAGAGACTAATACGGGCTTCATATCAAAGTCAGCTACAATCCTATAATAGCTCCAGAAAAAACAAATCAAGAACATGAGGCAGCTACACCAAGATTCGATACCAGTTCTGAAAACGAACCGGTTTCAGCAGTTGATTGTTGAACAGAAATGCTAATAGTGAGCGAATTGAAGTTTGCAGAGATGGGATTATAGGAATGTACATATATTACAAGTTACTCTTTTTGTGCAACTGAAGTGGGTTAAGCTTGCGTAATCACGAGCTATTCGAGTTTGATTTGATGAAAATTTGATTTGATTTGTTTTAATTCGAGTTTGAATTTGGCTTGAATTTTTAATGAGTCGAATCGTACTACTTGATATTCGATTCGAAAAACTTATAAGTTATTTAAAAATATGATATACTATATATTTTTTAATTTTTATAATTTAAAATCTAAATTTTTGAACTTAAGACCTGAAAATATAAACCCTAAACATAAATTTAAACCCTAAAATCTAAATCCTAAACTCTAAACCTATCAACCTAAAACTTAAACTAGCACATTATACCTTAAAATTAATAAGATTGAGTTCTATCAATGTTTTTCTTGTCAGGGTTTTAAATTTGACATAACAGATAACGAGTTACTCGAGTTGGATACGATCAACGATTGACACTTAACTCTATTGAGTTCAAATAAAGCTCGAACTCGACTAGAATTCTTAACGAGCCAAACACAAATTTCTCAGGCTCGTTAAAAGTTATTCAAGTTTGAACTCAAAATCTTAACGAATCGAGTTTAACTCTATTTAATTCGAAGTGATTTCCTCCGACAAAAGCAACCTTGAGCCAAGCTTCCTTTGTTTTTCAGTTCTTAGTTCTTAAAAGAGAGAGGGCTTCTGGCAGTTCCTTAATCCTTGGAATTAGTGGAACTCCTTTTGTGCAACTAACGTAGGTTAAGCTAATTTAATCGCGAGTTATTCGAGTTTAATTTAATTTTTATAATTTAAAATCTAAATTCTTGAACTTGAGATCCGAAAATATAAACCCTCAACATAAATCTAAACCCTAAAATCTAAATCCTAAACTCTAAACCTATCCACTTAAACCTTAAACTAACACCTTCTACCTTAAAATTTATAAGGTTAAGTTCTATCAATGTTTTTTCTTGTCAGTGTTTTAAATTTGACATAACAGATGTCCAGTTACTCGAGTTGGATACGATTAACGATAGACACTTAACTCTATTAGGTTCAAATCAAGCTCGAACTTGACTCGAGTTCTTTACGAGCCAAACACATATTTCTCATGCTCGTTAAAAGTTACTCAAGTTTGAACTCAACTTGAATTCTTAACGAATCGAGTTTAAAACTATTCAAGTTCGAATTATTTTCACTGACAAAAGCAACCTTGAGCCAAGCTTCCCTTTGTTTTCCGATCCTTAATTCTTAAAAGAGAGAGGGTTTCTGGCAGTTTCGAACGGGACATAGATTTAGGGTGAAGACATCTACGAACTTTGAGTGTTTTAAGGGATTTGAGATGTTGGAGTGTTTTGTTGTCGAGTGATCTGAAGTTGGGAATTTCAGCAATGTAAAGAAATACAAGAGTTGAAGGTAGAAAATTGAAATGTTACAATTTAAAAAATGAAGGACTAAATTTGATAAATTAGAGTATAGAGACTGAATTTATAACTTATGCTTAGAATATGGACTAATGGCATAATTTTACCGAAACGTTAAAGGATGGAATGAGTGGATAGCTTGAAACGCCTTAACATTTTTACGTTTCGATGAACTTTTTCATTAATCCTTAAACTATGCATAAGTTTTGAATTTAGTCCTTAAATTCCAATATATCAACTTTAATCTTATACTTTTCAAAATTTTAAATTTTGGTCTGACCCAAAGAATACAAAGACAATATAGTTAAATTAAATAAATCTAAAATATTCTTTAAATATATGTTTTAAAAACGTATTTTGATAAACTTATGTCTCAAAGATCTCTGTATAATAGACGTGATGTATTAGTATACTTTTCATTACTTTTAGACGTGAGACTCAATTTCTTACCCTCAAACAAAAAATTATAAGCTTTGCCGGCCCTAACCAACACCAACTAATCAAGTTGAATACTATGTCTGAAAGTAAAACTTTGAAGTTTGAAATTCCAAACAACTCATTTAATTGACTCAGACTTGATGAATTTAACACGTTGCCAAAGATTCATTGAATCCCAACAGGAAGATTCACACAAGTTGAAAACAGACCCACCAAACATGAAAAAAATTCCAAACCCAACCCTTAGTTTCGTGTCTTGAACAGTTAAACCAAGTTTTGTTCCTTGGTGATTCAGACAATTCTGGACCTCAAAAACTGTCTGGTTTACCTTCACCCTCCCTTTAAATCCACGCCACTTTCCATTTCCTCTTTTCCTTGTCCCTCACCCCTGAATTACATTCCCCCAATCAATTTAAAAACAAAACACTGATCTGGGTTCTCTTTCTTTCCATTCTTTTATTTCTTTCCATTGTTTTAAGATGGTGGGGGCTTTATCTGTGGTTGGCACATCAGTCATGGAGTCTCAATCCGGTCCATGTCTGTGCTTGGATGCATTGCCATCCACCAACATCAACCTCAAAAGAAAGCATGCCCCGGCAAGGCCAGGCTCCTTGGAACTCGGCAGTTCTTTTGTGGATTCATGGCCTGATTGGAGGCTGTCTTCCAAGATGGTTCCAAGGATTTCGAACAAGAGTTCGAGTTCCAGGAAGCAGAGAAAGGACCGTAGACTCGTGGTTGTCAATAATTTGGGAGGGCAGTACGAAGATACTTTTGGGGATGTTAAAACGGTGAGATTTCTGCACTTTCCTTGTTAGATAGGTAGCACTGGAAATGCAAATACTGCAGTATTGGTGTATATTAACGCCATTAAGCCAGCTGTTAACCCCCAAGCTTAGCCCTTGTTGTGCATGTAAATTTTGTTAGAATATGCAATGTTTTTGTTTTATGTGACAATGGTTTTGTGCTTGCTGCAGCAATTACTGAATTACTTCACATACAAGGCAGTGAGGACTGTTCTTACTCAGCTCTATGAAATGAATCCTCCCAAATATACATGGTTTTATCAGTAAGTTTCCTATCTGGTTGTATCCCCTGTTCTGTTGCATTAAGTTTTTGGTACAATTTCGATTTTGTCATCGCAGGTATGTTGCATCAAATCAGCCCAGCGATGGCAAGCTTTTCTTACGCATGCTTGGGAAGGTAGTTTTTAAAGCTTTATTTCTTCTTCATGTAGCTCAAGACTTTCTTCTTACTCTATTTCCACAAATAATTACTATGAACATGAATGAAGGTTATGAAACTTGCAAAATATCCCCTAAATCCAAACCCAAAATAGATTCCATTCTAGGTTACTTACGTTCAAATATTTAGAATCTATGTTGTTCCTTTAAAGATTCTTGTGTGACATAGCATTTTCATATTCAAGACTCACACTCAAATTCAAGTAAGATAACACGGACTAATGTCAAACCTATTTGCTTGATATTTTTTTCAAACTCTTTGTCCAATCTTTACGAAATAAATATTACTGAATCTTACCTCTAATTCCTTAAACTTTAATCATAATCCTTAACCTTAACCTTTAAATCTCAAACGTATTAATTTAAAGTTAGAACACTAATAGAAATACAATCAAGAGACAAACGATTTGCACCTATTTAAAGGAGTAAAAATTTTGTAAAAAAAAGAGTAGAAATCTTTTGCCTCTAATCATCCCTTTTGTGTCCTACTAAAAATTTCTTAAAAAATAATTTTTAAAGCCCAACCTTAATTTTTCACATTTTAAACGTTAAACCCCACATCTTAAAAAATAAATCTTACTCATAATTCCATAAACCCTAACCACATCTCATAATCTTAAACCTTAAACCCATTAATTAAATTGAAGGCACCAATAGAGTCACAATAAAGGGGCAGACGATTTACACCCATTTAAAGGAATAAAAATCCTCTACCTCTAATCATGCTCCCTTCTATGTCATCTACTAAAATTTTTTAAAATTTAATTTCTAAATCCTAAACCTATTTTTTCACATCCTAAACACTATCACTACCCTTAATTTCCTAAATCCTAACTACAACCCCTACCTTGAACCCTAAACTCTAAACCACTAATTTAAAGTGGGATACCAATGGAGACACAATAAAGGGTAGGCGATTTGCACCCATTTAAAGGAGTAAAAATCTTCTACCCCTAATTATGTCCTTTCTATGCCCTCTACTAAAAAATCTTAAAAATTAATTTTTAAACCTTAACCTTAATTTTTCATATCTTAAACCCTAAATGCTACATCCTAAAAATATATCTACCCCTAATTTTCTAAACTCTAACCACAACTCTTAACATTAAACCTTAAACCTATTAATTTAAATTGAAAGCACTAGTGTTGTAAATGAGACGAGACAGATCACGAGCTACTCGAACTCGACTCAGTCAAAGCTTAGTCAAAACTCGACTCGATTGGACTAGGCTCAAGATCGAACTCGGCTCAAATTTTTGATGAGACGAGCCGAGTACATGATACTCGACTCGAAAAGCTCATGAGCTACTCAAAAATATAAATATACTGTTCTTTATTTTTTATAATTTAAAATATAAATTTCTAAACTTTAAACCCTAAACATTAATCTTAAACCCTAAATTAACGCATTAAATCGTAAAATTAATAAGTTTAAGTTTGCACATTAATCAAAGTGTTGGTTTACACACATTATGCTACATTTAGTTAAAAAATCAAAATCATTGAAAATAAAAAACAAATACTTAAAAATGTTTTTATTTTATTTATTAAATAGTAAAGTATTACATTTTTATACTGAAAGTGTTACAATCTCTTTACTTTCAAGTAAAGTTGATTATCCGGTAACTTCCGAGTAACGGACTTAAACCGGAACAAACTAGATTTTGCTTCAAAATCTAATGTTAGAAGTTAGACCATTGTAATATCAAACAAGCTAACTCATACAGAACTGATATATGAAACACTCACAGGAGAATCAAGAGCTTGCTGAAAGAGTAATGATAACACGGCTTCATCTATATGGGAAATGGATCAAGGTAAAGGAAGCATCTACCACCAGTTTTTACATTTGATGCTGAGAAAAAGAAAAGTTGATGTATTTTTTGACACTGTATGTATCTATGTTGTTATATTGGTATAGAAATGTGATCATACTCAAATATACAACGAGATTTCGGAAGAGAACTTGGAACTGATGCGTGAGCGGCTTATGGAGACGGTGGTTTGGCCCTCCGATGATACGAACCCGGAGAAGATTGGCTGAGGGGGATGCATTTGCAGTTGTTTCAGATTTTCCTTTTTCTTTTGTTTAGGATTCGGTAACCTTTCTGTAGAATCACCATGTTGGTTACTTATAGATTGAACTCTGTATGCTATGAACTGTATATTATAAGTTATGAGTGCTACCCATGCTGTAACATTGTTTTATTGAAGGAAGTGGGGAATTTGGGTTTGATGAAGACCTAACTTATTCATTCAATCAAGTTGGTTTCTTTAAAGAAAAGGCAATTATCATGTTTTGATCAGAACACTAACTTTGCTCCCTAAACGTCCATCTAATTGGACCTTGCACTAACATGACTAACAAACTTGAGCATCCATCCAAGTTATTATCTCACAACCCCCTCAGAATCAGTTTGTGCCCAAAATATGAGTCATTTCCAGCCGGACAGGGACCTCATGCTCCTAATCTCAGGCCTTGAAGTTTACGACAGTCGATTTAAACTCGGTCTCCTTTTGTGAAAAGTTTACCACAAACCTCATGGACTGGGATTTGCAGCAGCTCAGCTTGAGATTTGCAGAATCAGTTTGTGCCTTCAACCCTTGCATTTCTTTCCCAACTTGAGATCACTCAACAACAAAGCACTCCAACGTCTCACCTTCCTTTAAAAGCTCGGAATTAGTCGATACCCTCACCTTCCATCTATGTCTGGTCCAGAGCTGCTTGAATTCCTCTCTGTTCTTGGAATTGAAGACTGTCCCGCTGTTGAAGCAAAGGTTGCAGAATAACAAAGCAGAAGAATGGCTCAAGTTTTTGCTTCTGCTCCACAACCTTGATAATTACAGCAGACAATTAGAATACGCATTCAACTCGCTTGACTACTCAACCAATTCATATTTTCACTAAACTAAATCCAAATAACTTACAATTATTGATACCTCATGTACCACTACCAAAGGATAAACTCCCATGTTTCTAACAATCAAGATGTATAAAAGCTACATGATTATGCGATAACAAGAGAGTGAATTATCCCTCAAAAGTAACAGACTTTGAATTTCAAATATTTGTAACAGACGAACAGTTTAGCCAAATGGCAGCAGTCATAAATAAAAAGGAAATATACATTAGCAGTAGGAGTAGAGAACAACAAACCTTTCTATTTGCTTTCCGTATTCCGAGTGATAATAAACATGGACATGCTGAATTGTCCCCAAAAGCCATAGATTGCTCAAGCACTGTTCTCACGCAGAGCTGCACTCAAATTCTGTATTGGCATTGCATCAGCTATATTTCCATATAAAAGTTAAAAAAATACTACGTGATTGTTATCACATCACCAACCTTGATTGATCGAGTGACCCTTTTCAAACATACACAAGCTGCAGTGCGAACACCAGAATTATAATCAGTTAGAGCATCTGCTACCAAATTCAACACCTATGTTGAGAAGCTATTATGAAAGTTGGTTAATATTTCTTGTGGAGTTAGTTAGCTAGTCTGTTAATGAGATTCTTGAAGCTAGCTAGTGTATAAAGAAAGCTCATGTAAAACCCTTTTTGGAATAAAGTACTAGTTTACATTTCTTTACATGGTATCAGTTTTAGGTTTCATGTTCCAACTTTCCTTCTTATTATTGGTTATTAGGGTTTCTTGTTGGTTTTATTCCAATTTTTCAGTCTCTTTCATGACTGTTTTCTTGTTTTTTTTTTCTATATATCATGGCACCTTCAACAGAATCAATTGTTGATTCCAATCACATATTGTTTCTTCATCCATCGAAAACTCCGGGGACACTTCTCATCTCTCATCAGTTCACTGGCATTGACACCTACAATCTTTGGAGTCGTTCCATGAGAATTGCTCTTCTTGCAAATTACAAGTTAGGTTTCATCGATGGAGATTATTGTAGGATAGATTTTGATGCTCATCTCTAGCCACTTTGGGGATCGTTGCAATGCTTTAGTGTTATCTTGGTTACTCAACACAGTTAGCAAAGATCTTTCAGTTGGGATCGTCTTCGCTTCCAATGCAGTTACAGTTGGGAAGATCTCAACAAACGATTCGATAAGGTGGATGACTCTCGAATCTTCTTTCTTTATCGGGAAATTGCTACGATAACACAAGGTGATTAATTTGTTTCTTCTTATCGCACGAAATTAAAATTATTTTGGGACGAGTTTAATGCACTTGTGCCATTTTTTTTCTTGTGAATGTGAACTTACTCGAGCAAATTTGTAGCAACATTTTCAACAATAACTTTTTCAATTTTTTATGGGGATTAATGAGACATTTTCTATTGTTCAGAGCTAGATACTTTTCATGCAGCCTTTACCTTCAGTTAATAAGACTTTTTCGATGATCTTACAAGAGGAATCCCAAAGAGTTCATCTTAGTTCTCTTGCACCTATTCTTAAATTGACTGCATTGTATGCTTCTGGCCAATCTCGAAAGAAATATGGTCCTTGTGATCATTGACATCTTAAAGGGCATAAAAAGGATCAGTGCTATAGGTTTATTGGCTTCTTGTAAACTTCAAGTTCATTAAACGAAAGGATTCTTATGCTGCTACAGTAATCCAACCTATTGAACATGTTTGTGAAAAGCTTGCTTTGGTGGCTCCAGCTTCTCAACCTATTCAGGCGCCTATGTTTACCCAAGCTTAGTATCAATAACTCTTGGATCTTCTGTACAAGCCTTCTTCTTCTAATATTGCAGGTATATCTTGTTTGTCTGTTGTAATACAGATTGGTTGAATTCTTGATACAGGTGCAACCGATCATATATGTTCTGATTTCTCTAGCTTGCTTAACCATATTTCTTGTACTATGAACCCTCGTAATGTCTATCTTTCAATCGGTAATCAGGCTTCTATTACTCATGTTGATTCTTTGTCTCTCTTTCCTGGTTGCCTCCTTCACAATGTCCTTTATGTACTTGAATTTAAACACAATTTATTGTCCATCACTAAATTGACCACCGAACTCAATTGTCAAGTGATATTATATCCTGATTTTTGTATCTTACCGGATCTCTTCAATGGAAAGATGATGGGGATTGGTAACCAATAAGGTGGCTTATATGTTTTTCATTCCCCTAAGTAGAATGCTTGTATGACTTCACTTCCTACTTCGAGTTTATGTCCCTCCAGTACTCTTTGTATGTCTTCCCTTGTATCAATTGATGCATGGAATGCTCGTTTAGGCTATATGACTTTCAATAAAATGAAAAAGATTATTTTTCCTTCTCTATTGACTATTGCATCTGAACATACCTGTCATATATGTCCCTTAGCCAAGCAACATCATTTACCTTTTCCAATCAGTTCAAGTTGAGCTACAAGAACTTTCGAGTTACTACATATGAATATTTGGGTCCTTATAGGGTTTCCACACATCAAGTTCATCGGTTTTTCTTTACCATTTTTAATTACTTTACTCGAATGATTTGAGTATTTCTGTTCGAAGCACTAAAGTTGGGACATGTTCTGCTCATGAACACATCTAGTCTTGGCTTAATTGTTCTCAAAATACTAAAAATCCCATAGTTGTTGCCCCTGCCCCAAACTCAGGTGCCTTTGATTCTATATAAGTAATCATATCGTAGGATAAAATACGAGTTTTGGTGAGTTAAAAGGTAGAATTCAAATTAATTCGGTTTTCAATTAGGATGAGGTACAATATTCAGGAGCAGGAGATTGTAATCAATATGCTGAAGCTCAGTCCAATTCTAATTCTCCACTTCAAGAAAATAAAGATGATGTTCAAACTGAAGCTTTTTTTATCCCTTTTATATTCATTGATTTGGTTGAAGAAAGAGAAGTTTGAGTTTTACCTAAAATTGATACTGTCAGATTTTCTAAAATAGAAGAAAACAAAGGTAAGGCTCATGTGTCTCTTTTATCCTTATAGAAAGGTGCCAATCATTATCACATGATCACTAAAAGTAAAAGTGATATTATAAAGCCTAAAGTGTTTTATGCTCGGACTTTTGATTTTCTAGAAGAACTTAAAACTATAAATAAAGCCATAGATTACCAAATTGGATAGCAATTGCTCAAGTTGAGTATGATGTCTTGATAAAGAATAACACATAAATTTTGGTGCATCTTCACCAAATAAAAAGTTGTTTAATTGCAAGTTGAATCTTCAAAGTAAAAAGAAACCAGATAAAATAGTTGTTAGATACAAAGCTAGACTAGTTGCTAAAAGGTACTTACAAAAAATATAGGTTGACTTCTATGAGATTTTTAGTCCATTAATAAAATTTGTTACTATTCGCGTGGTTATTTTTTTTTATTTTAAAAAAATTGAATTATGCGCCAAATAAACATCAATTATGTCTTTTTGAATGATGATTTAACTAAAGAAATATTTATGACACAATTAATTGGATATGAGGAACTAGAGAATTCCAAGTCATCACTTGTATTTGAATTGAACAAAACTCTATATGATTTAAAACATGCATTCAAGACATAGTTTAGGAAGCTAAAAACATATATGCTATTCACAGGGTTTATTTTCATCAAATCTGATTCTTTTTATAAATTGAAGTGTTATAAGGATCATATACTTCTTAGTATATGTTGATAATATCATCCTTATAGGTTTTAACAATGATCAAATTCAACAGGTTATAGATGAGTTAAATCGAATATTCTTTCTAAAATATTTGTCCTTTTTTATTACTTTTTAAGAATTGAAGTAAATTTAACCTTTGATGGTATTGTTTTATGTAAAAAATATATATATTTATTTTGGACCTTTTATTTAGATGTAGTTTTGGTGATGCTAAAAGTTTGTCTACTCATATGATTATTGTAATCTCTAGGTTAATGAGGGTAATCCTATTAAAGATGCATTTAAATATAGGAGTATTGTGTGGGCATTACAATATATAATAATCACACATTCTGAATTAACCTTTGTTGTGAGAAGATATAAAGATGCATGTAAAACCTTCGTGATGATCATTTGTAGGCTGTAAACCGAGTATTGAGATATTTTTATGGAACAATTGATTATGGTTTGAAATTTTCAAATCTTTCTCGAATGATATTCGTTGAGCTTACAAATACAAATTAGGATACTGATATTGATGAATAACTATCAATAAGTCTCTTATAATCAATAAAGATTTAATAGTGAATATTAATGTAGAACGAGTAAGTCTCTTATAATCTTGTAGTTGTTTGTATAAGTGATTATGTTTTGCATCATTAAAAGTTAAGAACTGTTAAGTCTAGAAAACGATTAGGAGTTTGATAGACTGTTTCTTCATTAACTCACAACTCTCCTCTCTGTACAAATACATTAATTTTGCTAAGATTCTAATATAGTGGCTAGTGCAACCTCAAGTACAAAGGTTAAGTTGGTTTATTTAAAAAAAAAATGATGTTGGTAGAAGGTTGAGTGAATTGATGTACGAATTCAAATCGATTCAGGATAAAATTAAAGATAAATATTTTACCTAAGATAAAATCTTTAAAAAAATCTAAAAAATTTTAATTGTATTATATTTGGTTTTAGTAAAAAGAATTTTGGAAAATGAGTTTGAAAGTTGATATTTTAAATTTAGTGATTAAAATATAAAAATTAAAAATTATATCTTTTCTAGTGATTATTTTATAAAAAGTCAAATCTTTAAATTTTTAAGGATTATTTTTCCAAAATCTAATATCAAAATTTTCACTCATAACTAGTTATTTTAAATGATTTCAAGATGGTATAAATAATTTTAATTAATTAATTTGGTTATTAATAATTAAAATATAAACCATGTAACTACTTTTCTCTCAAAATCATTTTAATTAATTAATTTGGTTATTAAGAATTTTAGAAAATAATTTTTTTCGACATCCAAACACTTTACTTTCATCAAATTCTTTTAAGCATTTTCGAAAATTCTTTAATTTTTTTGTTTTCAAAAGATTTCTTGATGATTTAATTTTAAATAATTTTTGTTTTAAAAAGGTGAATTCGTCTTCTGTTTTAATTATATGGTTCTTTATTGAAATTTTCAATCATTTGATCATTTGTAAATGATTTTTAACTTGTATTTATGATTCTATTTATGGATCTTGATTTAATTGAAGTATTAATTGGAGATTTGATTGATTCCTTATTAAATCTGTTTTGGTAAGTTTTAAGATGGATTTAATTATATTTTTATGATTTATGATACTAATAAATTTATTTTAATATTAAAAATCTCTAAATTCCTAGATTGATTTTTGTCAGTTTTGTGATGTTTAAGTTGCTATGTAAAAGTTGATAAAAGTATAATGTGAGGATTTCTTAAGATGTGTTTTAATAATACAGGTCTTTTGGGATAGATATGTAGGGTTTGTTGTAAGCTTAAAGAATATCGGTACGCGAATTTTCATATTGGTATACCCCTTTGTGTTTTAATGTCAGTCTTGGTATACAAAAATGTAGTAGTAGGAATTTTGGTTACTAAAATCTAGATTTTAAAAAATATACGAGTATCGATACGGTTTAACAGTATATTAATACATATCAAACATATAATACCAATACGAAGTAAGTGTGTATTAATACTTAAAGATATTTTAATTTGAAAACAAATCTAATGACATGAAATTAGATTTACTTTGGTCCATAAATTATAATTGGGCTTTTGCCTATAATTTGATAAAATTATAAATAGGTCTCTTTCTCATGATGTGTCAATGAACTCGTTTCTGAACGAAGTCGTGTACTCTTTTACTGTTGTCACATGAATTCCATAGGAATTAATGATTGCGTCTAGATAAGATAAAAGAAAAATAAACATTCCTTCTTAGTAACCTTTTTGATTCGTCTCGATAAATCTAATATAATTTCATTGACTCAGTTTTGACTTGATCAAAATGAGAGATTACAATTTATCTCTTTTTATTTAAATTGATTATTTTGTTATAAAAAAAACGAGAGAGAGAATTTTGAGGGATCAAAATACTTTTTTCTCAGTTTCAAACACTAGATTATCTATGCCTTTAAAAAGGAATCCGTCTCTTACCAAGACATACAGTAAAACCAGGACAGGTTTTTCCTTTGAGTTTACACCACTTATCGTGATCATAAAAACAAAAATTCACATCCAAAACAACATTATCGAGTCATTCATCATCTTCATATAAATGCAAAATTTGTGGTAAACATCTATTTTTTGCTATAATATGTGGACCTAAAAAACTCAAATGTATGTTCATTCCCCAATCCCCTCGTAAAGATCATTTACGAAAGGTAAAGAATCAAAGACAAACATGCTTTCGATGCAAAGAAGAAACTGTGATCTGCAAAGTTAGGTGAGAATTCTTCTACCTCTGTATTTGCAAATTCTATGACATGCCTTACCACAAGCCGAGAGCCTTCCACCAGATGCCTCCAACTCCGAGCCAGATAATAAGATTCACAACGGATATCAGGAAACCATAACCCCACCATTTGGCGAGTGGTACATAGCCAGCCCCATAGAAAACGGGTGCAGATCCAATGCCATAATGTGTAATGCCACCCATAAGGTTGGAGAGGAATGACAGAACAAGGGCTCCCAAATACGAGGGAGTGCCCAAAGCACTAGACACAGACAAGAAGGCTGTAAACATGGCACCAATATGAGCAGCTCCACTGGCAAAGAAGTAATGTGAGTAGAAATAGAGAAGAACCAGAATGCCAAATGACATTTGCCATGAAAGACCTAAACCCCCAACCACCTGTAAAAAGAACAGATCATAGACATTAAAGGCAATGCAAACATCTGGATTTTAATTTCATCACACCTGTGATATTATCCTTCTAAAAGAGTTTCCTAGTGTGATTGCCAAAACAGAAATATAAAACATGCAGTATCAAAACAAAGATTGAAATGAAAGCAAAAGGAACATCATAGGGCATTGGTTAATAAGACATATCAAAGTAGTATGACAAATATTAATAGAACAGGAAAACAAAATTAGAGAGAAAGAGAATCATACTAAACTATATAGATAATTTAATTTTACAATGTAGTGCACAAGTATTTTGACATGCTGCATTATTTTAAGAGAAGATATAAAATGCCAACTGTTTTCTTCTTTTTTTCCTTTACATTTTCCTTTCAAGGAAAGCATGATGTGGTTCCAAGTATTTTTCGGCAGAAAGTAAAGCACCAGATGTAGAATATAGTGGTGATACTTATGTGATTCTATATGAAGTAATAGTGACCAGGACTTTGCAGAAAGAAAATGAAGTAAGCGTAAAAGGAAAAGGAAAAGGAAAACAGGACAAACCTTAACAACAGTTTGACTAAACCATGCGATGAGACCATATTTGTTCAAATACCCAGCCATAGCAATTAGTGCAGCAAACCATGTAAGTGTATCCCATGCAACTGATTCAGAAAGACACTCCTTCCATGTGACTACCCCAGTCACAAGTAGGACAGATAACCCAAGAATGGCAGCAGTAACAGCATCCACATTTAACATCCCTCCAAAAATCCAGAGCCCCACCTAATGAAACAGAGGAAGGTACAAGAAAATTTATGTTATTGGAATATACAAGCTATCGCATGTGTAGCTTACATTCATTGGTAGCAGCAGCCACTAGCTCACTACAATTCAATCCATAAAATGCACAGTAAAGGGTTACATCAAATGAGAGCACACACAGTAATACAACCATAAATAGCAATAAAATTCTATTAATCAGGTGAGAGTGAGCAAGATATTGCTGAAGAATATAAAGTTTAATGAAATATAGAAAAAAATCCAGTAGATTTCAGTATTTCCTGTACTGCTACACGCCTACACCAAGATCAAGGATTCAAATAACGTGGCACCTACAGATTCAATCACAGGCACAATTCATTTCCAGCTAATGAAATTGCAGAGCATTACTTTCTGCAATGCAAACACGGCCTCGATATTGTTGAGGTTTGAATCCAGCTACAAAACACTTAGAATACTATATTTTATATGAAAACCTTTGAGGCCTATGCACTGAACAATTAAAATAACAAATGGTAAACCTGGCAGATTGCAGAATTTCCTCAAAATCCTACGTATAGCTAACAATCTTCAGAAGTATTCCATATTATTTAACCAAAGTTTGTGGGGTAAGATCATAAAAATGTAAGATAATGGTCTAGATTTTCAGAAGATTATGAGACCATTGTCAAGCAATTGCCATCAGGCTTATTTTATTTGATAATCATTAACAAAGTAAAAAATGGCACAAAAATTCTATATTTGACCAAATTATCTGTTAAGAAGTATTTTGGAAGAAAGATTGTGAGAGAATTTTGCACTTTTCAGGCTTATTTTATTTGATAATTATTACCAAAGTAAAAAAATGGCACAAAGAATTCTATATTTGACCAAAATACTTGTTAAGAAGTATTTTAGAAGCAAGATAGTGAGAGAATTTAGTACTTTTCAGGCCCATCCACAACCTAATCAGATTATTAGACTAAGGTATCTATCAAACCTCTTAATCCAAAGAAGATTAATTTCAAAAGTTCACTTCCAAAATCACATTGAGTGGCAAGACAACCAATTGCATCTTCCACCAAATCAATCATCAAAAAGTGAGTACGAAGGAACCTTGTGCCTAGTAGAGCATAATAAGTAATCAACACTGCCATCGGATTAAAGCGAAACCAAAATTTCTACATAAGCTTTTGAGTGAAACACCAAAAACTCTCCACATTTTTACACCCTGGATCAGCATTGTTAAAAGAATTAAAACATAAAATATGATAGTAACCAAGAAAAGGTCTCCAGATCAAACATAGGCCACATTCAAACTCCTGATATTTTTACACCTTGCAGGTTTATTAAGAGGGTAGGAAGTATTTTATAACTGTAAAAACCATGTCTTGAACTGTAGGTGGATACCAAACTAACACAACATAAATTGATGTAACTTGATTAAATGCAAATATTAAAGCACGGAAAAATACATAAACCACATGAACTGATAGAGCTTAGAAAATCCAATTTCAGTTTGGGCATTAAGATGTGCTAGAAAAAAATGTACACCTATAAACCACAATAATACCTTCTATAGAAAGAAAGACCCTTTCCTCTAGTCTCCTTTCAAATCTCTGGGTACAGAGTCTCTATTACAAGTTCAGATTATCAAAACCAAAAGGCTAATGCAAATGTGCATGTGCATCCCCGCCCCCAATCCTAATTTTACTAGTATCTCTCCCTCTGAACTAAAAGTAATCCAGCCAAATACTTTCTAAGTGTATCTCTTCAAGGAAAGACGAGGCATAAAGAAACTGAGACGTGCCAGTTTTATAAGATCAAGCTCAACATCTGCAGAATTCAACAACACAAGTGCAACAATCAACAGCTAAAACTCGACCATCTACATCGATACTTAAACTAGATTAAGAAGTTTAAATGATGGTACAAAATTAGCACCTCTTCAACTAAAATGCGGCTACAGCCATGGTCCCATACAATTAATTTTCCAGTGCGAAATTTCCACTTGATAGATTCTGTTTGCGGACAAAGCATACTAACCAGAGTCCCAACCATAATAATCATATTCATAATGAATCAAAGGGTAAAAAGTTTATCAGTAGAGTATTAACAATATCATACCGTTAAAAACAGAGTCCCAGCCATAATAATCTCATTCTTGGTCATCGGTCCCATTTTCTCCAGCTTCTCCTTAGCAAGCCTTGGAGCATCGGGACTAGCCTTCACCGTAGGTGGATAAATAACATATAAAATCAATGGCACAACAAGCAACGAAACTAAACCCGGCACGATTGCCGCCTTAGCCCAATCCGTCCATCCAATCTGCTGTTTAATGGTATTGAAAGCTAAATTAGCACTTAATGGATTCGCCGCCATTGCTGTTAAAAACATCGAAGAAGAAATAACGGAAGTCTGGAAACATGTCAGCATTAACCAGGATCCTAATCTATTTTCCGTTCCGTCACCCACGTTGCTTCCACACGCTACGCAGAGTGATTTGACTAAAGGGAGGAAAATTCCTCCAGCGCGAGCGGATACGGATGGAATTGCCGGCGCTAATAAAGCTTCGCTGAAGACTAAGCTGTAGCCTAAACCTAAAGAGGAAGATCCGAATAAGGAAACGAATTGGTAAGCTATTCTGTTACCAAGTCCAGTCTTGATGAAACCGCGAGCGAAGAAGAATGCGAGAGCGATGAGCCAAGGAATGGGATCGCCAAAAGCTGAAAAGGCAGCGGAGAAGGTTAGAGTCTTGGTTAGGACGGAAGCGCCGAGTCCGAGTAATGCCACTGCTCCGAGTGGCAATGGTTGAGTAATGATGCCGACGATCGTAGCTAAGAAAATTGAAAGTAGTTGCCACGCATTACGTGAAACTCCGGATGGGACGGGAAGGAACCAGAGGATGACACCAGTAGCAATCGACGCCATCAATGGCTTCATTGCTGCACCTTGCCATGGTTGCTGAGACGGCGAGGTAGCGGCAGCTGGACTCGATGCCGCCGCTTTAACTGTTAATTTCCGGTCACTTTTCTGGATTCTGTTTGTCGAAACGATTGGAGTAAGACTCAAGGGTTTAATGAAGCTTGAATTGTTTGAACTGGATTTGGAGTAAACTGGAGAAGAAAAAACCGGGTTCGGACATGATCTTGAAGAGAGAGCAAGTGACTTGACACGGGAATAGCCGAGAGGGCAGGAGGAGGTGAGTGCGACGGACGCCATTCTTGAAACGTTAGCGTCGACGGCGGAGAAGAGAAACGGGAAATGGAGGAACGGAGTTAAGGAAGGCGGAGTTTTATATTTAAAAGGTGGAAATGATTGAGAGGGTTACATCTGGCCGTACGATCTTAATCGAACGGTGTCTGTGAGTTTTAGGAATATATGGTTGGCTTTTGAGCTTGGAATTTTATAGTACTATTATATTAAACGAGGGAGTCGTGGTATACAAGAGAGCTAGAGGTTGGGATTGACGTCCAAATATTTCTATGGTTTGGCGACCAGACACATGGTGTTGCGTTTATTCCATGTGCCTACGTGTCGTATTATTAGTGGATGAGATGATACCTTCTGGTGACGTGGTAGGTTGTGTGAAAATAAGTGGACCAATGGAAAGATACGGTTCCGCGTGGCGACATATGATTGGGAAATGGGGGATGAGGGGTGTTTCTCTGTGTTGACTGACAGAGGGAGTGTGGAATAATTTTTAAAATTATAATTTCTATGTACCGGCTCACCATGTCAGTCGTATAATTTTTAAAATGACATAAAAATTATGAGCAGAGATTAGTGATAAAGTGGTTGTTATAATTGAATGAAATCACAATTGACGTAATAAACCGAACTCGTGATATAATTTCTCAGGTTATTGGGGGATTTGTACTTGTATTGAGAAATTATCAAACAAAATTTCTTTATCACATCTTTTGTAATTCAGTTAATTTAATTTATTTATTTTAAAGTAATTCTTTAATTATATATAAAAACACGATAACTTAATTAAAATAAACAAATTTAATTAATTAGCATTATAAATAATATAATTAACGAGATTTATTTAACAATTTTTCCGTCTTCTGAATATGTTTAAAGGCGAAGAAATGTGGGGTGGGCAGGGGAGGAGGGAAATGATGAGGAAGCCCACAATGGAAGAACAAGAGCCACATGCAAGCACGTGCGCTGACATAGTAAGGGGAATACGAACCAGATTTCAGTTCAGAAGTAAACGACATGTGTCGCTACAGCATGTGAGGAGGCTCAGTGGGCGGTGGAGCCCGTTGCTACTGAGTTAGCGATAGAATACGAATATGTTTATTTATGACACGTTTTTATATGAGTATATGATGTTTATACGATGACTCTTATGATATTTTGCTTTTAATTTATGCTTTATCAATAATTATGTCTAGTTTGGTTCTTGTCTCAATTGTTTGTTAATATTATCTGTCGTAGATTATCACATTTTAAAAAAACTATTGTCGTTTTCAAAATTTTTATCTAATCTGTATTTTAATAAATCATACAAGACTCTTCCTACAATAGATTCTAAGAGATATCTTTGGTGAAAAGAGGAAGGGTCTGATATAGCCGGTGAAATTACTGTATTTTGTTGTTAGATTTATCATTTTTTATGTTTTTAAAACTCTAATATGTTATGCTCTTGTTTATTTAGAAAATAATAATTTAATTAATATATTAAATAATTAAAAATTTGTGACAATAATCTCTAAAATATAAAGGGTGTACATTCGGTTAATTCGATCGATTGTTGAATCGAATTAGACATAATTGAATTAATTAAAAATTTTAAAATTTTAATCGTTAACTGAATTGAGTTAATCATGATCGATTTAATTGAATTGAAATCATTTTAATTAATTTAGTCGGATTCAAAATAAGCAAAATTTATTAAAAAAGTATGGTTAAATTATACAATAGGTTACTTAATTATGCTAAAATGATTTTTTAGTCATTAAACTTTTATTTTCTGCTAATTTGATAAAAAAATTAATAATCATTTTATAATATATAAAAAATTTAATGATAACTTTATAATTTTTTAAATTTTAATAAAAAAATAAAAATATGTAATATATAATAAATTATGTTAACTGAATTTTTTAAAAAAAGCGTTAACTAAATTTAATTAAAATTAACTAATCAAATTAATAAAAAAATTAGTTTGATCAATTAATTCAATCAAAATTGAATAATACACACCTACTAGAACATGTGGTTAAAAAGCTTTTAATTGACACCTTCTCATCCCCTAGTTTGTGGGTTCTAGACCTGTTAAGATTAAAATTTCTCCTTCTAATTTCCCCCAAGTAAAAATTATTAAAAAATAATTAAAAACTTATTGTGTAATACCTAAATTTTGTCCGAACATACTTATATAATACTATATTTTTTATAAACAAAACCAAAATAATAAATAGTAAATAAAAAATAAATACAAAATGCAATTTAAATGTTCATTTTATCTAACCAAATTTCAGAGTTGTTTTCTTATATCGTTAATCATATTTTCGTATCGATACTAAATTTATACAAGGACTTATATTATCATTTTTGTAGTATAGTACGTTTCCACTTATGCCAGTATGCCTTGTACATAATAATAAATTTATGTCTGTTTTTATTCGATTTAAGTACCTAAACAATGAACAAAATCCATAAAATTTTATAGGTAATCTAATGTCAATTATTTATAAGTGTATGCTTAAATTCATAACAATTCAAATTTATTTACTAATATTGGCCACCTAAGTGCCATAAATGTCATTTTTAATCCACTTTTCTTATTCTTAAGGTTTCATATTTAGCCTTATAAGGACCTATTATTAACACCTTGTGTATACACACATTATATCATTCAAATGATAAGTTTAGTCGACCAAAATCATATGTCATCGTTCTTAGAATTTAGGGATAAAAATACTTTACACAAAGTGAGGTTAGGAGTGACTTGTAACCACTAACACAGTCTAACTTAATTGGATCGCTATTAATCTAAAAAATATATTAGACACTTATGTTAAGTTTATATAACTTAGTATGATAATCCATAAAAAAATTACACATAACATGTTTTCACATTTTATGTACACAATTTGACGTCAAGAAACATGGTAACATACATATGGCATTACTAATTCAACATAGTCACGTGGTATAGTTTTATCATGTTAACATATCAAGTCATATTTAAAACTGAATAATATATCAAATCTTCCTTAGATATTGTAATATAGTGAATACGTGAATTCATACCCCTCACTAAATTAATGTGTGGTCAATGTTCTTTTTCTATATTGCAGCCCAACAATGAGTAAAAATCATCTGCCTCTTTCTCATGCCTTTTATGAAAATTTTCTAAAAAATAAATTTTCAATCTTAACCCTTATTTTTATATCTTAAACCCTAAACTCTAAAAATACACACTACTCATAATTCCCTAAACTCTAACCATAATCTCTTACATTGAACCTTAAACCCTAAACCCTCTAATTTGAAACGGAGACATAAAAGGAGGCATGAGAAAGAGATAGATGATTTCTACACCAAGAATTATAATCCAATCGTACTTATGAGATCGTAAAACTTAAATCATGTCATTTGTATCCAAAATTTATTCTTGTTCAAATAATACAAATTCATACTTACCAATAATTGTGTCTATAACATATTAATCAAATATAAAAAGAATTAATTAAGTTACATGCATGCAATGCTTCCTTTCCGAGGCATATATTAATCAAATATAAAAAGAACAAGACTGATATTATAAAAATTCGATGTTATTATTTATATATTTTTATCACAATGTAATTAAAATCTCTAACATATTTCTTCTCTTCACTTGACAGTGCTTTGTACATAAATCTGATGTTCCTTTCTAAAATCTGTTCAAATACATACATATATTATAATTCATTATTTGAGCTCTGGAAATCAAGAAATGCAAAGGGAGAAACATCTTTCATCAGATTCTCCAAGTCCCAGTCTCCAACTTTCAATTCCTCTCCTATCCAAAAACTCCGGATGTCTGCACTGTCTATGTTTTCAGACATGTTATTATTGTCGATGCTGTTGTTTCGGACACTGCTACTGTTTATGATGTTGAAACCAGTGTTGATGTTCCCATCACTTGTATTTTCATTGCTTTCAAGGTTGTCTCCAAAGCTTTCTAATGGAGGAACATGTAGTTCCCTTTTTATCCCATCGTCGACACTTCTAAATATTTCATTGTCACCGAAGAAAACATCGCCATTCGCCCCAATTTGCGTCACACACAAGCCTGCCGGATTGAAGTATCCGACATCTGCCCCGATCGCATTATGACCGTGTTGGAGCATCAGTAAAGAGTTTCCTGTGTGGTTCGGGGCCATGGATTGCAAGAAAGAACTCGACGATAAATCCTGGTACGTTGGATAAACCTCTTGTTCAAGCATGGACATGAACCCGGTCCCCACCATGACATCCTTGTTAGGCTCCGATGCCGATGCATCACTAGCGGTGGACGACAAATGCTTCAGCCTTTTCTTTATCGTTGAATTCCAAAAATTCTTTATTTCGTTGTCGGTACGACCAGGCAGACGAGCCGCAATCTGAGACCACCTGATTAAAGTGTCGGGGTCAGTCCATTTCCATTAATTGTATATAGATAAAGTGTCTCTAGGGTTTTGTATGTTTCTTGCATAGGAGAAAGTGCATGTGTGCTTAAATCCTAAACAAAGTTCAAACTTTTTTTTACATGTATCCTTTCGGACTTCGGTTTTAAATTAAAGTTTAAGATTAAATGTTAGGGTTTAAAAAATTAAGGGTATATTGTGTATCTTTTAGAGTGCAGAATTTAGAATTTAAGATATTGGAAATAAAGATTTTTTTCTTTTTTTTAATTTTCAACAATAAATATGAAATGAGGCATAATAAAGGCTAGAGGATTTTTACTCTAAACAAGAACGTGACTTCAATTTGAAAATAAGTTTCCTATAATAATGGCAATAAAGGGTGTCAAAATATTATTTTTGAATACTATAAAGTATATTATAAAATAGTATATGTTTATTGATGTCAAGATATTATTATTTTCTCTCAAAATACATGTTAGATCTGATTTTATATTTCATGACCTCTTTTATTTTCGATCTGGAATTAACGTCCTCACTTCTCTCAGGCGTGACACATGCCTCTCGCGAATAATTCGTAAGAAACCCAAACAAATGAAAACCAAAACATTTTAATTCACATGTAACAAATGCATAGGTCGTATGAAATGCATAATCTTATTTTTGGTTGTCCTCCCGTTTCCAGGGCTTTACCTTAACTAATTCTGACCTACCTGTCATAAACCTAGTTTTCGTAGGTGAGTCTCCCAACAAATACTTTTTTTCATAGACAATCTCTCGAATTAAGTCGACCTACTTAAGCGATACCAAATTACTCTTCAAAAAGTATATTACTATATTTTTGTTTGGGGTTCTAGATTCTTGATACAAATATTACAAACAACTGGTAATTTTCATGCCGTTTATTAACTTTATATTCCCATATATTATCCAAAATACTTAAAAGATGAATCAACTTTGACTAATGCACGTGTATGGATTATGTTTTCCCCCACAAACTTTTTTTTAATTTACTTTTGCTTCTCATAGCTCCACCAACTGCATGATTAGAGTGTTCTATGGCATGCATGTGCAAAATTATCGACCAAACGACAAAGGGAGCTGTTGATTGGAGAATATCTTTTTTTTATCCTCAATTTACTCTAAACGTCATTACCAAATCATCTTCTCATCACTTGTCTCTTCTTGTTTTGTCTTAGTTATATAGTTTTGTAGTGATAAGTTTTGGGAGATTAAGAACTAGTGTCATTTTATGTTTGGTATAATTATACACAAGAAAGAAAGCCCTCTTCTATCTCATAAAACCCTAAACTTCCTGTCATATATATATGGCATCCAAAATTTTGAGTTCTTAGTATCCTCTTTACACTTATCTAAATTAATTAACTTTGTTTAGAGATTGCAACTATTTTAAGTTTCTTGTTTACTGTTTATGTTCAAGTCTTTTATCGCTTGACTCAACATTTGTTAGTAATTTTTGCTATTCATCGTTTTTCTTTAACTATTTCTGTAATATTATTACAAAAAAGAAAGAGAAAACAAAATTATACCATATTTCAAGTGCAAATTTATCATAACTATACCATATTTTCAAGTCCCAACTGATTGCCTCCCCCTAAATTTCTTTCTTCTAAAATCAGGGCTGAAGTGTGAGCTTATTTTGTCAATGAAATTAATGCTATATACTACGTAGAAAGGACGTTTTACCTGATGAAGAAAGCAATTAGAGTACTTGTAACTAATTATCAATGATCACCGTTGAAATTGACGTTTTTTAATAGGTTTAAAATGATTAAAATGTAGAGTAAGACATATATCTTGCAGATAAAATTACTTGACCTCGGATCTCTTAAGACGAATATCGTTTTTTTTTTCCCACTAAAACCACTCAGTTGAGTTCACCATTGAAATTGACGTTAAGTGTATTATACATATAGCAAGAATGTTTAGCACCTAATAGCTTAGCTAGGTGAGTGAAAACGAGGGTTTTGCATAGAAATTGATTGGCAAAGAAAGAGTTAAGACAACTATTTTAGGTTACTGGGGTTTTGCAGGAGAAGAATTTGCAATAAAATATAACTAGCTCTGCATGAAACTCATGCAAGATATAGGCTGCGTTGGGTCATGGGTGTTTAGGGTTTGTATAGAAGCACACCTGTTGCCGAGAATGGAGTGTAAATGGACGACAAGCTCTTCCTCTTGAGGCGAAAACGCACCCCGTTTGAGATCCGGTCGGAGATAGTTGATCCATCGGAGCCGGCAGCTCTTCCCGCACCTCTGCAGGCCAGCATTTCTTGCCACCTCACTCCAACAACCCTGACCGTTGGTTAACATATAGTTGATGAGCTTTTCGTCTTCCTCCGGTGACCATAACCCTTTCTTACGCTTGTTAGCAGTGCCATTACCGTTGTTGCCACCCTTCACTGATGGATCAGGCTTCCTCGTCATCAAGCCTCGGATGCTGTCGACAGTAATCTGGGTGGGTTGTTTTCGTTACAAGTTGAAACTATAGTTTGATCATATCATGGATTAGTGGACACCACTTTTATAGAATGGGATTAAAAGAGAGATGGAGTGGGAAACGGTGCTCATGATGATGGAGATGGATGTGGGGTTTGCTTAGAATATAGGGAAGGAGAGAGTTGGTTGATGGGTCTAAGTAGAGAACGGTTTGGAAGGGGACCTGTAGCACAAATTATGTTTTTTTAGTTTTATCACCGGTATCATTGATTAACAAATCCAGATCGGGTTTTGTAAAAATTCAATATCGGGTTGTTTTTTTAACTCAGTTTTCTTTGTTTATAACGTCTCGATTTAAAACTCTAACCTTGTTTAAGAGATTTAATTGCTTATTTTAATAGACAAACCGATTGTTAAATATAAATTATATATTTTTTTAAAGATATATCAATACAGAAAGAAAAATAGAGGGGAATGCTCGTCTTTGACTCTAGCTAGTACTTTTTTTATATTCTCTTCTATTTTTTCTTCACTCACAAGGTAATCATCATATATGAAATTATGAATCATGTACAAATTGAAAAATGGTTTTACAATAAATAAATAAAAAGGAAAAGAAAGATTGGAATATATATAATTATAATAGACTTTGGTTCGTAAACAAGCCAAGATTTTAATTTGCTTCAAATTCACATAATCCTCTTTTCTTTTCTTTTCATTCTTCCATCTCAAGAACCCCCAACATACACGTGAATTTGAAGCTATAAATTAATTAGTTTTCTTAATCCGATATTATTTTTTTTAATATATAAAGTTGATTTGAACTAGATATTTCAATTTCATACAATCAGTATAAAATATTTTTAAAAATCTAATACAGTGACTACATATAGAAATTCGACTCCCATAAATATCAATTTAACCCTAAAAAATCCATTTCCAAAAAATAATGTTGAAGTTTACATATTTTGGAGAAAAATAACCAAACCCTAATATTAGGTAAAAGAAGCGGATCTCGTTAGCTATGTGGCTTACATATTCAAGTTTTGATGGGGAAGTAAAAACGATTCCTCTTTTACGTTGTGAAAAATATTAATAAACCCTAATTTGTTACAATGGAGAAAGATGAAAAGGGAAGGGGTTTTGATATTTTTCATTTGGTTAAAATATTCTCTTAAGATTCTGTATTTTGGAGAACTACTTGATAGTTTTGTTGAATTCTTTCTGGCAAAAATTCCAATCCCTTTTAGTGCTGTAACAGGTGAGATGTTGGTTAAATTATTGCAACAAACACAGTATTCTTTAGCTTTTTTACTTTCTTCAAAGGACATCTCAGACTATAATGAGTTAATCAACCGTATATTTGTATAGTACTCAACTATTTTATTTTAATAATTATTTCATGTACAAATATTTGTATAAATTTTGTTCATACAAATGTTTTACTTTAAAGCGAAGGATTTAGTGTAATAATTTTGAATTTAAGAGATACTTATAAAATTTGGGTTTAGGTTAAAACCTAAATCCTTTATCATATCTAAATATTAACCCTAACCTTTAAATTCTAACTATAAACCTTAAATTCTAACATGAACCCTAAGTTTTAAGTCTCTACACTAAAAACCCTAAGTTTTAAAACATAAACCCTAAAATTAAGGTGTTTATTGAAAAAAATTATAATTGTTAATAAAACATTAAATTAATTATTTAAAAGAGGATAATATATATAGCGGCATATTTCGGTCTAAACTACTCCGGTGCATGCCTTTTCACCATTGGTCTTGATGAATACTCTTATTCAAGGTTCCAAGTGACGCAGTTCCTTCCATCAAGTGGAAGGATTCATATTGCTGAGCCTCCCTTCTTTATATGGAGTCTATGCTATCATCATGGAGATTGCTCCAAATAAGTCAGGTAGTAACGTTGACGAATTTAAAAATATTTTTAAAGATGAATACATATACAAATTTAAAAATTTTAAAACGAACATAATCAATAAAATATATAAACTGACATAAATAAAATTTAGATTTGAAGTTGCATGCAATCAATGAAACAAGCATCCAACGCAAGATATTTCAGATTTTAAAATGAACCCTTGTCCATCCTTTACTACTAATGAATCTGTCCCGGTAGATTTTAATACAAAGGCTTCATGGTCAGAAAAGTGTCCAATTTATACCGTTAAATTTTCTAGTTTGGTGTCTATTTTTTTTTTATTTTGGTTCTAACGTTTTTAATGTTATTCAAATAGGTGTTTTATCATTATTGTCCGTCAACATTAATCATCGTTAATTTTTGTTAACTGCTACGTGTTAGCTTCTTAAAAACCCAAAATTATATTTAAAAATAAAAAACTCTAAATTTTACAAAATAACCCTAAAATTTGAAATCTCTGACACACAAACCTCAAGTCCTAATTTGGAATGATTTCGTCGCCGATTGCCACGCCGCTGTCCATCACATTCATAGTTGGATAATCAAGATCATTTACCTCTTCACCTAGTCGTTGAAAATCAACCGACACCATGTGAAACGTCAAAATTATCGTATGATTTATTTGAATAATTCACGATGAATGGTGATATAATGGACGATGAACGATGTGTGAGTTATTTAACGAGGGTAAGGTGCTTCATTCCGTCGTCGAAGCGCAATTAATACGGTAATAGTGACCAAATTTGGGGTTAAGGATTTGTGGACTATTTTGGGATTATTTAAACTTTAAGATGATTTTGGGTTTTTTGAATGTATTAATTTTTAAATATAATGTTATAATTTTAAAAAACTTGGCACATGACGGTTAACGAAAATAAATGATAAAGTTAGCGAACTGTAACGACAGAACGCTTATTTAAATAACATTAAAAATGTTAAACAATAAAATAAATCAATAAATCAAAAAGCATTAGACACCAAATTAAAAATACGGATACAAGTTAAACACTTTTCTTTTATTAAACCTAATACAAATGGTTAGTAAAATCTATTTGCATGCTGTTCTTTCTAGTATTGGAACATGAGTTAGCACACCACTTGTTGTAATTGAACAAGATTTCGAACACATAAAACTAAAAAAAAAAAAACAGAACCAAATTGCTTATGAGTTACGTCGTTCAGATCTTAATACTAAGTTTGTGAGTTCTTATTTAGAAAATGAATCCACTAAACACTCCTCCCATTACAACATTTAGTAACCAATTCAAATAGAAATCCTTTTTATTTTTTTATGCTCTAATATTAAAAATATTATATATAGTTTAAGGTTAATGTTTATTATTATGATTTAGGATTAGTATTTATAGAATTGAAGGTAAGTTTTATTTTTAAATTTAAGATTTAAAATTTAAGTTACTTAAAATTTAATATTTTATATTAAAACGTAAAGCAAACGCAAAAAATGATCCGGAAGACTTTTTATTCAATCAATTGAATCCAATCTATTTATGCTCACAAGTCACAAAGGATAACTGCAGCTTCAATTGCCTTGAATGGAGAAGAGATTATTAAAATAAGAATTATATTTTCAGTGTCAGAGATAGATAATTAGTTATTTTCATAATTCAGGTGGTTATCTATTTAGTATCTTTTGATACATGCATATTAATGCACGAGCCTCGCGGAAAACGTAGGATTTGCCATTCAATGGAATTAGATTTTTATTTTTTATTTTTTAGGGTATTAAGTTTGTGTTCGGTTAATTTGGTCAGTAACCAAATCAAATTAGCTATAATCGAATTAATCGAATTTTTTAAAATTTTAATCATTAACCGAGCTAAATTAACCATAACCGAATTAATCAAATCAATTTTTTTTTTAAAATTTAGTTTGTTTTTAAATTAATCAAAATTTGTTATAAATTTTCGGTGAGATACATAATAGGTCACTAAATTATGCTAAAAATAGTTTTTTTTAGTCACTAAACTTTCATTTTATGCTAATTTGTTAAAAGTTTAATGATCATTTTATAGTATATTATCAAGATATGATCAAGTGTAAAAACTGATCATGGACATTTAAGTTGATGATGGATCTGGTGAGATTATGGCCAAGAGAATCACCATCTTCTATTCCCGCATCATCAAATCTAAAAGCTTCACAAAGAAACTTTATGTTGACACGAAATCGTTGTCCCATAAAAAAAGATTCGGTATCCACAACTTGAGATTTATCCTTTGAAAGAATACACATGGCGTTAGCACAAAAGATGACAATGAGAGTGGAAAAGAAGATATCGTGCAAGGATAAGAATTTCATGAACTTTCAAAGTTGGAAGTGGTGAAGGTAACGGAATTAGAACTTGTCCGTGTCCATGAAATTGATATCGACACAACGCTCCTTCTTGAGCTTATGGTTGCGATATTATTGAAAGTTCTTGTAGGATCCACGATCGATAAAAGATTTTTAGTAGATGTAGGGAAGGTTCGGTTGAGTGGCATCCTGTTCGGTAGCCAATGAACTTTCAGCTTCGGTACATTGTCGTTTCTTGGGTGTCATTAGTCTAGATAAACAATTAAGGATTAGTTGGGCACTAAAACCATATATATTTAGATAACCTTATTTGATCCAATAATAATCAATAATTTAAGGGTTTTGAAATTTAAAAATAAAATTTAAAAATAAAATTGGTTAAAAAGAAATTGAAAAATAGTGAATAAAAATACGAACAATATATTTTCTAGTTGAATGAAAATTGTTTGATTTTTGAAAACTTTTTTGTGAGATTTTCAAAACCCATACATAAAACAAGTATAATATATACAAATATTTAATTTTAACTAACTAAAATAAAAAAATAAAGAATTTTGAAATTACCTTGAGGAGAGATTTAGGAAGAAATTTGAGTTTTCTGAGCACGACTCGCTGCTATAACCTTAGGCTTGATGTTTTGTTAAAAAACCCTCAATAAAACTTAGGTTTGTAGTGAAGAAAAGAGTGATTGAGAGGGTTATTTATAGTGAAAACTCGGCCTATGGTTTTTGAGGAGGAAAGTTTTGTGTTTTAATTAGCTTAAAATTGTGATTTAAGCCCTTAAAACACATTTGCTACCGCGAGTATCGATACCCTATAAAATGGTATCGATACGCAGGTATCGGTAAACAAGAACAATATTTTGATACGATGTTGTATCAATACAATCTTTACCCGTTCTGCTACCAGTTTGCCGAAAAAGGTCCTAATGAAGAACACTATAAAACGATATTGATATAACGCTTTCATACTCCCTGTAGTAACATGCATAGAAACATTAAGATGCAAAGCAACATAGGCATGACTTCAACAAAATTCAAGCAAAAAATTTGTACAGAAAGTAAGACACAAGTTCAAATTAAGCTAGTTAGACCTAACTCTCTCCTAAGGGTCCAAAAATATTCTTTGTCTAAAGGCTTAGTGAAAATATCTGCTATTTGGTTTAAGGTGTCAACGTACTCTAGGTAAACATCACTTTTAGACACATGATTTTTAATGAAGTGATGTCTAATTTCTATGTGTTTAGTTCTACAATGTTGAATGAGATTTTTGGTAAGACATATAGCACTAGTGTTATCACATTTTAGAGGTATGATTTCAACTTTAATGCCATAATTTAAGAGTTGTTGCTTCATGCAAATGACTTGAGCACAATAACTCCCTAAGGATATGTACTCCACTTCAGTGGTAGAGAGAGCTACACTATTTTGTTTTTTTATAGAACCAAGATATGAATATACTACCTAAGAATTGATATGTTTCGGAAGTAATTTTCCTATCTATCTTACATCCCCATAACCCACAACCAAAAAAACATGAAGATTAAAGGAAGAATCTCTAGGATACCAAAACCTAAACAAGGTGTGTCCATAAGGTACCTAAAAATTCTCTTAATGGATACTAAGTGTGATTCTTTAGGATTAGCTTGAAACCTAGCACACAAGCAAACACTAAACATGATATCTGATCTACTTGCAGTTAGGTAAAAGAAAGAACCTATCATAGATATATACAATTTAGAATCAACACACTTAACTCCTTTTCAAGCTTAGTTGATGAGCTCATAGGACTGGGTTGAGACTTAACATTCTCCAAGCCAAACTTCTTAAGCATGTCCTTGATGTACTTAGCTTGATTGATGAAGGTTCCATCCTTCCTTTGCTTGATTTAGATTCCCAAGAAAAATGAGAGCTCCCCTATCATGCTCATTTCAAATTCACCTTGCATAATCTTATAAAATCCTTGACAATAAAATTGATGAGTAGAAACAAAAGTTATATCATCAACATAAATTATACTAATAAGATGTCATTTTCAAATCTTTTTATAAAAAATATAGTATTCACCTTTCCTTTTTTAAAGCAATTTTCAATCAAAAAGTTTGAAAGTCTTTCATGCCAAGCTCTAGAAGCTTGTTTCAAACCATACAAAGCTTTTATTAGTTTAAAAATATGGTTTGAAAAGTTAGGATCTTTAATACCCGATGGTTGTTCAACATACACTTCTTCATTTATAAAACTATTCAGAAAAGCTCTTTTAACATCCATTTGAAAAAGCTTAAAATAATGATAACATACAAATGCAAGCAACATCCTAATGACTTCTATCCTAGCTACGGGTGCATAAATTTCTTCGAAATCTATTCCTTTTTCTTGAGTGCAACCTTGAGTAACTAAACTAATCTAGCTTTGTTTGTCACTATATTATCACCCTCATCTAGTTTGTTTTTAAAGACCCACTTAGTTCTTATAGTAGACTTATTACTAGGTCTATCAACTAATATCCATACATTACTTCTCTCAAATTGATTTAACTCTTCTTGCATAGCCAATATCCAAAAATCATACTCTAAGACTTCATTGATATTTTTAGGCTCTATGCATAAAATAAAAACAATATGATTCATAAGTTTAAGAGAAAAATGAACAGTTACCCTCTTTGATAGATCACTTAAGATTTCACCATTCTTGATATAGTTGAAACCTATTCGGTAACTCACTTCCCTTTCTTCAAGCTTTACATCTCCTAAAGCTTCTATTGGAGGATCTTGTGTTTTCTCTTCATTGGTTGAAAATCCATCCACCTTTGATGTTTGTCCCTCATCAATGATTTTAATAATTCCTACATCATCATCATCACAAGAATCCTTCTTAGGAAGGAGGTTATCATCGAAAACCACATGTATAGACTCTTCTACAACTAAGGTTTTTTTTGAAAACTATATAAACCTTAGAATTTTGAGAGTAAATAAGAAAACATCCTTCATAACTTTTTGCATCAAATTAACTAAATTGTCTATTTCATTATTTAAAACAAAATACTTGAACCTAAAAGGATGAAAATAGCTAATGTTAGGCTTTTAGACTTTAAAATCTAATAAGAAATTTTCTTCAAAATTGGCCTAATCATTACATGATTTATATTGTAGCAAGAAGTGTTTGTGTCTTTCGCCAAAAAATAGTTAAGGTAAATTATTTTTATAAAGCATGGTTCTAGCCATTTCCTCTAAAATTCTATTTTTCCTCTCAACTATCCTATTTTGTTGAAGAGTGCGATAAGCCAAAAAATTATGGCTAATCCCATTTTCATTACCAAAATTCTCAAAACCTAGATTTTAAAATTTGATTCCATGATCACTTCTAATATGAGAAATCCTTTGACCAAGATCATTTTGAAAAATATTTGAAAATGTGATGAATTTTTCTATGGTTTCATCTTTAATAGTTAAAAATAAAACCATGTGTATTTAGAGTAATCATCTATAATAACAAATATATATGATTTCCCATCCAAACTAGTAGTCCTAATTGACCCAAAAAGATTCATAAGGATCATTTGTCAAGATTTACTAGTTAAAACATCATTAATGGACTTAAAAGAAATACGTTTTTGTTTACCCTTAGTACATGCATCACATATCTTGTTTAAAGAAAATTTAAGCTTGGGTAAACCTTTAACTAGATTTTAGGAAACTAATTTCTCTAAAACACTTATTGCTTGTATGTCATAGTTTCCTATGCCATAATCATGCATCTTTTTCATCACTAGTTACTAAGCATGCATGAGAAAGATTAATGTCATCTAGATGCACCATATATAATATATTTCCTATGCGATGACCAATGAGTATTATTTTGTTAGTTTCAATATCTATTATTTTGCAACCACATCTATCAAATGAGACATAGAAACCCTTATCAAATAATTGACTAATAGTCAATAAATTATGCTTAAGACCTTTAACAAGTAAGACATTTCAATAAGAATAGAGGAATGATTGCTAATAGAGTTTATACCCTCAATTTGATCTTTGGAGTTGTCACTAAATGTTACTAATCCACCACTTTTAAGATCTAACTCCTTAAATTGTCTCGTCTCCGGTCATATGCCTTGAGTATCCACTATCAAGGTACCACACGTTTTGACTTGAAGCTTTTGGCCTTGAAGCAATGCTCATTCTACATACATGGAATCAAATTAAATTTTTTGGTACCCAAAATTTTTTGGGTCCATAAGAATTAATTCTTAATAACTTGGTTCTCTTAGGAAGCCAAATAGTAATAAAAACAACATTATTAGAAGTAATAACATCTTTAGGAATCCAAATGCTCCTAAACACACAAGAAATTTATACACGTACGACTTTTGAATGTTTATAGTGCACTTTAGACCCTATTGATCGATCAACCTATCCCATAAGGTTCATCACTTAACTAGACAATATATATTATAAAAAATCAATGCTCAAAACTTGATTCTAAATAGAATTCAAATCACATGTATCCCACCTTTTATGCATCACTTGTAAAAATCGATAAAACCAATTTTTTCTTATTTTTCAAAACAAAACTGTGGGAACATCGAATGCTTATAAAATCTCTTTAAAAACAGTCTCACGAATATTTATATACATGCATAATCACATATACACAACACAATAAGGTCATGACAAATAACATACTAAAAGCACGACATAATATGAGAATCTTTAAGAAAGCAATACTTTAAACTTACTTCGCACTGTAGGGAGGTTTCTTACACCTTCCCTACACCCCAAACCTTTGAAAAACATTTAAAACCATGCAAAATTTGCAGCCCTCATAATCCACTCCCTGATTTGAATGATTCTCACCTCCAAAATTGTTCCCACCTCTTCTAAGGTTTAAAAAATAAAAAATTCGTAGAAAAACGAAGAGATTTTGAAGAAGAAAAATATAGGAAAATAAACCAACGAAATTCTATTAAACAGAATGAATATTTACCTTGAAAATATGAAGAAGAATATGTCTTGGGAATGAACAAACCAATATTTTGGAGAAGGGTTTAAAGCTTGATGCAAAAATAGGGTTTTTTCAAGTAAAACCGAAGAAGAAAATTAAAGGGAATTAACCAAACAATTTTTTATTGAAAAGATTGATGCTTAAATTTTAAAAGATGATGGAGAGGCTGCCAAGAAGATGAAAATTCGGAATTTTAAAAAGATGTTTAGGTTTATGACATAAAAATAGACTTTTAGGATTAATATTAAGTTATTTAGGCTATTAATTAAAATTTTGGGTTATGGGTTATTAAAATAGACCATTGGAAGTCTTAGATCAGCTAGGATTAAGATTGGATCAAAGCCCCCTTAAAGATTCAAGGTTTTGACTTAATTTATGAAATTGTCCTCAAGTTTTGAATTTTTATAAAATAGTCACTAATTTCAAAATGTAAGGATTCAAGGGTCAATTTTCAAAATTGATTTGAACTAAGTCAAATATATATTAAATAATGATTTTAGAATATTTTTTCATAATTTATTTTGATTAAAAAAATCAGTTTTTAAGTATTTAATCCCGCATTAGGCTAAACAAAAAATGGTCCACTAGACTTCTAAACTTCTAGGACCAAATTTGGGATGTTAAAACTCTCCCCCACTTAGGAAATTTCGTCCTCGAAATTTTCACCGTGGAAAGAGGTAAGGAAATTGTTCTTCACAATTTCCTCTCACTCCCACGTAACATTCCAAACACCAAGATACCATTTAAAACACTCTGACCCACACGAAGATCTTAACACAAAGGACCTTCGCTACCAAAACCAAAATATCAACATACATCTCATAAAGAAAAGATTCAATCTCATCCTTACACCATCCATCATCACAACTTGCAACGATTCATAGAACAACGACACACAAAAACACAATGGTTTATCTCGACACTCCTTGCACCCTCAATCCAAAAACAAAAACCATTTTTCTTTTCCCAACGCCTAAACTCTCCTTACTTAAGGTTGTAAAACAACTCTCGACAAACTACAACAACTTCCAACTTCCACTAATAAGCTTAACTTTCTCAAACATATTCAAAAATACAAGGCAACAATCAAAACTTTCCACCGAGTCTCGCTCACCACAACAACACATAACAACTTCCACCAACATAAACCTTAAACAGTACCACTCTATCACAGAAATTCTAAACACGGTTATAAAAAATTCTATCAACGACAACATCCTTACCAGAATCCAAAAGATTCATGTCACAACACTTTAACATACTTTTCTAGACCTGGATAAATCACTCATACCGATTAAATGTCTATTAATGAGAGAAAACCCATAAAATCAATTGAAAACCCATCATCTATCTCAAAACCTTACCACATTGAAGCATACTGCTCAACAACTCCAACCGCTCTATAAGAAAACACTCTCTTTTAACTACCAAGAAACCACGCCATAGAATTAACGAAGATTTGTTCACACACATCTACTCTAATACTTACGACGACAACAACATTCTCAAAGAATACTAACCCTCAAGCTCAATTTACCAACAAAACAAACATTCACTTTCAACTTATCCTTATCCAAAACAAGTCCATCAAACAACAACCGCTTTAAACTTCTGCCATAACTTCTTACTTCCATATGCATAGCAAAAGACTAACACAAATTTTGATTAAGACACCATTCTAACTTATAGCATCATAAAACACAATCACATGCCACATAGACATAAAAAACAACCAACACCACAGCTAAAACCCATCAACACAACCTCAACTATGCTATGCACACACGTCTCCACCAAACATCCAACAAGAACTTACCTCAGAACATCTTATCTATGAAAAGTCTCACCTTTAACTCTATCACTAAACCGACACACTTCGATAAACTTAATCGCGCCAACACTTCTCTTGACTTCACAATACTCTTAACTTACGTCACTAAACTGACACGTGTTGAGAAATAACCCTTAAGCAACCTAAGTGACACTAAGCAACTTAGATTCAATCCATCATACAACACGAGACACTTTTATCCCTTTTACGATAGTACACAACATCATCTTTATCCAAAAGACAGGGCTTCATCCAAAGACTAGCTCATAAAACCCATCTCGACAACTCGTCATTAACAACTAGAGTGAACCACACATAACCCTTCCCAAAAATAACTTCTTGAGGGGAACTTCACATAACACGGAACCAAAGTCAACAAACTGTAACACCCTCAATAAGGCCTAAGAGGATTAGTTGACCAATTGAGAGTTAAAATTTTGTAATTTAGGGGCATTAATTGAAACAAAGGGAAAATAAGGTAGTTTGCATGTAACAAGAAAGTATAAAATGCAAAGTTGAACAAATAAACCAATAGTTTTAACACATAATGATAAGTGCTCAACTCACTATCACTTTCTACATTTTTCATGGGTATTAATCATCAATTGTACACCTACTTGGACCAATGCATAGACTTAATGTGATATATTTAAGGATTATGCTATTAAAGATAATATTTACAGAAAAGATAAGCTTTACTGCATTTTTGTATCTGTGTAGGAAGAAACATTGCCACGACAATAACTTAAGGCCGAGACAGGACCTGATGCGGAGGCAACAGTGGACAAGTAGCAATATGGCTGACAAGCTGAGGAGAAAAATAAGGAGAACGTTGCTGGACAAGAAGCACAAGGATCAAAGCTGGATAGCATGAAGAAAGCCCAAAGACAAGGCCACTCAGGAAAAACTTCTAGAAAAAATAAACTTAGAAATATTCGATTTATGTACATGACTTGTTCCCTACTCCAAGTTGTATTCTACTTAGGAAAGGTTTGCCCTAGGCCAAACCTATATAAGGCATAGCCGTCCAAGGGAAGAAAGACAATTAGATTCATAGCTTAGAATATGGAATTAGATTCAGAACTTCTAGTTTTTCTTTCTTCTACATTATGTTCTAATTTTGTTTAGGCTTAGGTGAAGGTTGTAAAGTATTAGTGTGAGGAAGTTAAACTTTGTTTCTTGTTTCCAATGCAATAAAATATCGAAGTTTGCTTATTTTTTGCCATTCTTTGTTCTTGCATTCAAGCTTGAGAGAGAAGTTTGTGAGTAATCCATTTATCTAATATCGAGAGAGTTAGATTCACGAAAGGGATAAGTACGATGTTTCAATCGGAAAACACTAACTTGGCTTAGAGATAGGTTAAGAGTTTCAACAGCTAAGAGAAGTAATCATTAAAGGAAACTTTGCCAAACTTTGGTAAAGTCTGCTCATGAGCAAGAGATTATCGGGGCAGATGTGTGTCATCTCTGTCGAGGCAGTAATCTACAGTCCCGCCGAGGCAGTGCTGTACAATTGCTTTAAACAAAAACAAGTTGATCAATTCCACTATACAACATAACTGGATCCTAGCCACCTTCTTTATCTTATTTTTCTATCTTTATTTAGTTATTATTATTTAGTTCAATCATAACCCAATTAATTGTGTTTTTTACTTTATTTCTTTTACAGAGCAAGAAGACTAAGGGAAACATATTAAGTATACCAATCCCTGTGGAGGCGATATCCGATGATACTCATCACTTTATTCTTTGGGGATGTGTTCACTTGTACTAAAATTGCGCATATCTAACACGTATCAAGTTTTTGGCGCCATTGCATGGGATTGACAACTAAATTTTGTTTTTTTATTTTTTTGCTTTTTAGTTATTTTATTTTTATTTTACTTTGGTTTATTTTTGGTGTATGACCAGGGCCAACCCAACACATCCTTTGTACGAGTTAGATCCAGAAATCAAAAGGACACATCAAAGGTTGAGGAGACAAATTCAAGAAGCTATGGCTGGCCATCGAGGAAACCAAGCAAAAAAGAACTTACCTCCCGGCAATGGAGGCCTTCCCCACCACCACTGCCGCGAAAATTAACTTTCAGAGACTTCCTGGAGGAATATTTAAATGGACTAAACCCTGGAGTTGTTACACCAGAAATACAAGCAACCCACTTTGAGCTAAAATCAATCATGTTCAATATGCTAAACACTATTGGACAATTTGGTGGGTCAATGATAGAAGAGTCCAGGCAACATCTTAAGTCATTCATGGAAGTTTGCAATTCTTTCAAAATCCAAGGAGTTCATGAAGATGTCTTAAGATTGAAGTTGTTTCCCTATTCATTGAGGGATAGGGTAAAAACCTGACTAAATAGCATTCCAGAAGGATCAATAGGATCTTGGAGTGAACTATGCCGAGATTTCATTACGTGCTTTAATCCTACAAATTTATATGATAGAATTCGTAATGAGATTACTTTTTCTCGACAGGCTGATGACGAATCTATGTACGAGGCATGAGAGCACTACAGACGCAAGTGACAATATTTTACAATGCCACCAATGCCCCGAAAAGGATGTTGTTAGATGCCTCGGCAAATGGAATACTCTTGGATAAAACACTCGAAGAAACTATTGAGATACTGAACAAACTCGCAAAGAACAATTATTAATTTCCTACATCTAGGCGAGGAGGAGTAAGACGCCAAGCCACAGTGAATGAATTAGAAACATCATATTTAGTGGCACCACAATTGACCTCTCTTAAGTGCTGCAAAATATGCAGCTATAACAGAACACCCACGAGATTAAATCCATTGATTCTTATTTCAATTTATGTGGAGGTAACCACAATCTTTTGAGTGTATGCAGAATAAGGAGGCCAACATGTATGTTGCAAATTACAATAGAAACAATATGATGTCCAACACATACAACCCTTCATGGAAGAGGCATCCTAACTTTTCATGGAGCAATCCAAACAATGCCTTGAATCCAACTACTCAACCTTCAGGATTCCAGCAACAATTGCAACATCTGTCGCAGTAGCAAGTTCAGCAACCTCTACTGCAACAACAGATACTGATAAGTGCTTAACTCACTGTCACTTTCTACACTTTTCATGGGCACTTATCATCAATTCTACACCTACTTGAAACAATGCATGAGCTTATTGTGATATATTTAGGGATTATGCCAATAAGGATTGTATTTGTAGAAAAGGAGGACTTTACTGCATTCTCTTATCTGTGTAGGAACAAGTACTATCGAGGCAGCAGAATAAGGCTGAGGCAGGACCTGATACCGAGGCAGCAGATATGAAAAAGGCAATATGACTGACAACTGAAAGAGAAAAATGAGGAGAACGTTGCTGGACAAGAAGCCCAAGATTCGGAGCTGAACAAACACAAGAAAAGCTCAAGGACAAGGCCGCGGGGGATAAAACCTTCTAGAAGATCAGACTTGGAAATATTTAACCTATGTGCATAATTTGTTCCCTATGCCAAGTTGTACTCTAATTAGGAAAGGTTTGCCCTAGGCCAAGCCTATATAAGACATAGCCGTCCTAGGGTTTAGAGAGACGAAAAATATAGAGAGATTTAGATAGCCGAATTTTGAGAGAGTCTTTGGAATAATTCTTCCCATCATGTTCTAAGCTTTCTTAGGGTATTGGTGAAGGTTATTAAGTATTTGTGAGAGAAGATTGTATTTTGACTCTTATTTCAATGCAATAAAATATCAAGGTTTGCTTACTCTTTGTCATTCTTTGTTCTTGCATCTAAGCCCGAGAGGGAAGTTTATAAGTAATCTATTTATCTAGACTCGGGAGAGTTAGACTCACGAAAGGAGTAAGTACGGTATTCAACTTGATTGGAGGATAATAACTCGGCCTAGGATAGGTTAAGAGTTTCAGCAGCTAAAAGAAGTGTGGGATTGGTTGTTGGTTATAATTGATTAATGTCGGGAGGTATCATCAAGGATTGACCTTCAACAATGTTTTGAATTAGGGATAAGTGGATCCATACAAGGACACTTTGCAAAATATTGGTAAATCCGCCCAAGAGCAAGGGAATGCTGCGGCAAAGAACATTGTCGCTGCCAAGACAATATCTGCAGTACTACCGAGGCAGTACAGTGCGATTGCATTGGAATAGAAGCAGATCAATCGAATCCATAATACAACACAACTTGATCCTACCCTCTCTCTCATAATTGATATTACCTTAGTTTAGTTTATTAGTTAATTCGATATCAAACTAAATTGTGTTTTTACTTTTATTTTACAAAAGCAAGAGGACTGAAGGAAGCATATTAAGTACACCAATCCCTGAGGAGACGATACTCGATAAATTGCTTATCACTTTATTACTTGACGTGTACACTTGCACTAATTGTGCATCTTTTTACACGCATCAAGTTTTTGGTACCGTTGCCGGGGAATGACAATTAAATTTTGTTTTCTTTATATTCTTGCTTTTATTTTTACTTTTTTTTATTTTTTTTTGGTTTTTGGTGTATGACCAGGGCTAACCCTAGCAATCGATTGCGTGAGATCGACCCAGAAATAGAAAGAACTTATCAAAGGCTGAGAAGACAGATCCAAGGAGCCATGGCAGTGAATCCAAGAAATCAGAACCTACCTGAAGAACATAGAGATCATTACTTTAGGAGATGCACATACATGCATCCCTATTGTGAAATAATTCGTTACCTCTTACATTAATTTGCATTCTAGGATTAGTTTTTATTTAGACTATTTTTAATAATCTTTCTTTTTTTAGGATACGAGACAGAGATGCAATCACTCAGCAAGTCCACAACAGTCTTTTTTGGAACCTTCATAATTTCTAATGACATAATAATCATCTGCTTATATATTTTTGCCTACTGTGTACCCCTAAATTAAGCATTAAGGACAATGCTTGGTTTGAGTTTGGTGGTGTAGAGCCACTGCCGAGGCTATCTACTGCCACGGCCTTGCCATGAAAAGGAAGTTTTTAATGATAAAATTTTTTTATGTCCACCACTGTACTTAAAACTGTTTCCATACTTTTGCACTGCCCTTCATTAGTACTGTCTTAGTTTATTCTTAAAGGCAATAAAAATCTTTCTCCTTACCATAGTTAGGATCTGTTTTGAAGACTTGATTTTAGGATACTTAAGGAGAAAAACTTAGAAGTTTGCTATAAGGTTAAACTTTAAAAACACTTTTGGGACTTGTTTGGCTATATGAATTCTTTTAACAAACTTAGGTGATAAAGACTTCGAAATTGTAAAGGTGACTAGAGGTGCCTATGACTGGCTCTCGAAAAAACTCTTCTTCATGCTAGAGGTGCCCGAAATTGGCTCTAGTATACATAAAAGAATAAGCAAAAGAAATAAGAAGTAGAAAACACAATACTTGAGGTGCCCGAAATTGGCTCAAGAAATTGTTGTTATAAGAAGAGTACACAAAAACCAAGTCTATTTGTATTGAACTTAGAATTTATCTAAGAAGGCCTTTACTCAAACTTGTCCATAAAAACACACACACACTAGCCTTATAGCTTGTCTTCTAAGTATACCCTTAGGAAAACCGAAAAGTTAAGTCTAAAGGATAGACATAGTTATGGTAGGGAGAATAAATGAAAGCATAAGACTAAGCAAGAATAGAGTTTGACAAATTAATGGATTGCATTGCTTGAGGACAAGCAATAGTTCAAGTTTGGGAGTGTGATAAGTGCTTAACTTACTGCCACTTTCTAAACTTTTCATGGGCACTTATCATTAATTCTACACCTACTTGAATCAATGCATGGACTTAATGTGATATATTTAGGGATTATGCCAATAAGGATTATTTTTGTAGAAAAGGCGGACTTTACTGCATTCTCTTATTTGTGCAGGAACAAGTACTAACGAGATAGCAGAATGAGGCTGAGACAAGACCTGATACCGAGGCAGTAGATACGAAAAAGGCAATATGGTTGACAGCTGAAAGAGAAAAATGAGGAGAACGTTGTTGAATAAGAAGTACAAGATTTGGAGCTGAACAAACACAAGAAAAGACCAAGGATAAGGCCACGCGGGATGAAACCTTCTAGAAGATCAAACTTGGAAATATTTAACCTATGTGCATAACTTGTTACCTACTCCAAGTTGCACTCTAATTAGGAAAGGTTTGCCCTAGGCCAAGCCTATATAAGGTATAACCGTCCTAGGGTTTAGAGAGATGAAAAATATAGAGAGATTTAGATAGCCGGATTTTGAGAGAGTCTTAGGAACAATTCTTCCCATCATGTTCTAAGCTTTCTTAGGGTGTTGGTGAAGGTTGTTAAGTATTTGTGAGAGGAGATTGTATTATGACTTTTATTTCAATATAATAAAATATCAAGGTTTGCTTACTCTTTGCCATTCTTTGTTCTTGCATCCAAGCCCGAGAGGGAAGTTTGTAAGTAATCTATTTATCTAGACTCAGGAGAGTTAGACTCACGAAAGGAGTAAGTACGGTATTCAACTTGATTGGAGGATAATAACTCGGCCTAGGGATAGCTTAAGAGTTTCAGCGGCTAAAAGAAGTGTGGGATTAGTTGTTGGTTATAATTGATTAACGCCGGGAGGTATCATCAAGGACTGATCTTCAACAGTGTTTCGACTTAGGGATAAGCGAAGCCATACAAGGACACTTTGTCGAACTTTGGTAAATCTATCCAAGAGCAAGAGATTGCCGCGATAGAGAATATTGTCGCTCCCGAGATAGTATCTGCAGTACTGCCGAGGCAGTGCAATGCGATTGCATTAGAATAGAAGCAGATTAATCGAATCCATACTACGATACAAATGGATCCTACCCTCTCTCATAATTGTATTACCTCAGTTAGTTTAGTTTATTAGTTAATTCGATATCAAACTAAATTGTGTTTTTACTTTTATTTTACAAAAGCAAGAGGACTGAATGAAGCATATTAAGTACACCAATCCCTGGGGAGACGATACTCGATAAATTGCTTATTACTTTATTACTTGATGTGTACACTTGCACTAATTGTACATCTTTTCACACGCATCAGATACATTAGTAGCAACTTGTAAGTTTTCTGGAAAATTCTCTGAAAGCATTCATGATGAAAACCGAATCATACATGAGAGAGAACAATAACTTCATCAAAAGAACAGATGCATTCATAAATAGGACTGAGATGAGGTTACAAAACCAAGAGGCTGCTATCAAAGCACTGAAAAACCAGGTTGGGTAGTTTGCCCAAAACAACAATGCTAAACCATAAGGAGGATTACATAGCAATGTTGAAGTTGCTAAGAGAATGGGCCATGAACAGTGCAAAGCAATCACTACCAGAAATGATCTACAGCTGAAAGAAAAAGTAGAAAGCTCAGCACCTAAAGTCCCATCAACATAACCAAAACAAGAGGACTTGGATGCTGAACAAACTGATCATGAGAACACTGCCCCAGTAGAGAGCTCGACAATACCTGAACAAGCTGTCGAGACAGTGACAAACACAGTGGTTCCAGGTATTAAATTTTAAACCAAAGAAACCCTGGAAGAAATGAGACAACCACCACCGTTCCCACAAAGGTTGAAAAAGCAAAAACAGGACCATCAATTTAAGATGTTTCTAGATATTTTAAAACAAGTCCACATTAACTTACCCTTTGTAGATGTAATTGAACAAATACCTAATTATGCAAAGTTCTTGAAAGACATTGTGTCTAAGAGAAAGAGGCTAGGTGAGTTTGAAACAGTGGCTGCTACAGAGGTATGCATGGCAATGCTACACAACCGCATGCCAACAAATTTGAAGGATCATGGATGCTTTACAATACCTTGTGCAATTGGTAACCACTATGAAGGTAAGTCCCTATGCGACCTTGGAGCAAGCATCAATTTGATTCCCAAGTCTGTTTTCCAAAAGCTTGGAATTGGAAGGACAAAATCCACTACTACGATGCTCCAACTTGTAGATCGATCATATGTACAACTCGAAGGAAAAATCAAGGACATACTGGTAAAGAGTAGATAAATTTATTTTTCATACTGATTTTCTTGTCCTTGATTTTGATGCAGATGAGAATGCATCGATCATCCTTGGGAGACCTTTCCTTGCCACTGAACGAACATTAATTGATGTGGAAAAAGGAGAGTTAACTATGATGGTCAATGACCAACAAGTTAAACTCAATGCCTTCCACAATCTAAAAAGGTATGATGATGCAGAAGAGTGCAAACCCTTTAAACTACATATGCAAAGGTATGCTGCTTCAACAACCACTGCCTAGGGAGCATGCTCGGCAGAAAATTAGATATTTGTTATGGCAAAATTTTTGGAAGGAAAATTAAGGCAGATGTGAAGGAAACCAACAGAACAACACACTGTCCAAACAAACGGGGTGCAATGAAGATCAGAACAAAAAAGACGAACATAAAGCCAATGGACAACACTTGAAGAATCACTTTGGCCAACAAGAGAAAATCCCCTTGGGAGATGCATTTGCACGCACTCCACTAGTGACATAATCTCTTCCCTTATATTTTTATTTTTTATATTAGGAATAGTTAGTATAGAATTACTTTCTATAACTATTTTTGTCTTTAGTAAATTTTCTTGTTTTTATTTAAATTTTTTTAAGACAATAAGCAAGAATAAAGGAGAAATAGTTGACAGCAAGAATTCTGCCGAGGCAGTAAACAGTTTCAGAGTCGCAGCAGTCCCAACGGGCAGAAAGAGGGTAACAACTATCTGCAAAGATTCTCGTCGCGGCAGTAAATGCAAACGTCAATAAAACTTAAATGGCTATAAAACGGCTAGTGGTTAAAACGGTCACACTACTGAGGCCTATATAAACAATCTCTCCTTCTTAAACTATTCACTCTTGCATTCTTGTTATCTTTAATTCTTTTCTAATCTTGCTCGCACAATACTTTCTGCCTACTTACCTTCTTGCAAATTTTAGAAACTCTTCAAGAAATTCTCCAAGACTCTTAATTTTCCAATACTCATCGATGACCACCTACAAGCGCTTTGCCCCAGCCACTGTTGAAGAATGTTTCAACAGGTCATTCATTTCTCGGCAACTATGGGAAGAGCAAGGGTTCCAACATTCAGAGGAAGAAGATTTCAGAATCGAACGCTACTTGTTAGACAAGATAAAATATCAAGAATGAGAGATTTTCTACCTACAACCTCCCTAGGCCAATGCCACCATCGTGCGAGAATTCTATGCGCACAGTTCAAGCAACAACTCTCTCTTTGTCCACCGCCGAGACAGGCCTGTCAAGCTCGATGCCGATACAATCAACGATTTCTACGGCCTTGTCCCTATACGTGATGCCTATTCCGAATTTATGGATGATGTCACCATTCAAGACTACAAGCTGATAAAGGACGACCTCTGCTACGACAATAACCCATGGGAGACTGGTGCCCACAAAGGATCCGTAGCAAGACAAAGTTTGAAACCTGAGGCTAAACTTTGGAACACTATTGTAAAGAGACGCCTCATCCCAACCTCCTATAACAACATGATGGACCGAAGGAGATTGGTGCTCATACAATCGATCATCAACAAAAGGAGCATCAACATTGAAGAAATTATTTTGCGAGAAATTCATGAATGCGATAAGAAGGATAAAGGTCCTTTGTATTTCCCTTCTTTAATCATTGATATTTATAATGCTGTAGGTACCCACTACCGAGACATATAAATTCACACCCCAAAGAAAAGGATGGACTAGAGAATTCTGCCATAAGATCATGTAAGTTACGTAAGCAGAACCATTCCAGGTAATGTTGCAACAGTTCACTACTGAAATTACTTCCGGAGCCCAGTACACGGAAAACATGCCTGACACTGCTCATACCGCTACCACAATAGACTCATACCAAGAGATTCTACAAAGGATGACAACAATGAATATTAGGCAACAAAGATACATTGAGTATCAAAGAGACGTCAACAATACACTTGCTCAAATGATGCTCCACAACTCTCTAGACCAAGGGATGTAGTTTCCAGAATTCCCCACAAACATGTTCGTGATAGTTGCACCCTATATAGAGACAACACCGGCTCTAAGAGGATCGAGACCATTCTTCACATAGTCCCTCAACAACAGTTTCATGCTGCTGGCCCATCTAGGGCAATAGATTCTGCCGCAGCATCATCTGCCAACAGGAAACCTTTCAAGAGGAGAGCAGTCTTCAACACTCCCCCAAGATCCCCAATCATCATGGGAAGTCTATCAGCTGAGATAGATGCCTATGTACACCAAAGCTCAGACGCTGCCGGGCCAACAATTCACCATGCCAAGGAAGATCTAGATAACAATGGAGGGACTGATAAAATAGAGATCTAAGATGAAGAAGAAGAAGAAGAGGTTAATGCTCCCATGCAACGAGTAACACCCTCAAGAGTCCAGCCACCAAGACAAGCAAAAATCCAGCCATCGCCATCACCAAGGACGCAGAAATCAGCAGCAAGATCCAGAAAACTAATTGTGGAGAACAACTCTTCGGAGTCCTTATAATTTTTTTTGCTGTTTTTTAATTGCTTGTTTCCTTTTTATATTTTGTTGCCTACTGCTTGCCCCTAATTTAAGCATTGAGGACAATGATTAGTTTGAGTTTGGGGGTGTAGAATCACTGCCGAGGTAATCCACTGCCGCAACCTTGCCATGAAAAGGGAGTTTTTAAGTGATAAATTTTTTATTTTTATGTCCACCACTTTACTTGAAATTGTTGCCCATACTCTTGCACTGCCCATCATTAGTATTGTTTTAGTTTATTCTTTTAAGGCAATATAAATCTTCCTCATTACCATAGTCAGGTTCTATTTTGAAGGCTTAATTCTAAGATACTTAAGGGGAAAACTTAGAAGCTTACTATAAGGTTGAACTTAAAACACATCTAGGACTTGTTTGGCTATAGGAATTCTTTTAATGAACTTAGGTGATAAAGACTTAGATCTTTAGAAAGGTGACTAAAGGTGCCTATCACCGACTCTAGGAAACACTCTTCTTTATGCTAGAGGTGCCCGGAATTGGCTCTAGTATGCTCAAAAGAATAGCAAAGGAAATAAGAAAATAAGGAGAAAACAAAATCCTTGAGGTGCCCGAAATTGGCTCAAGAAATTGTTGTTTTAAGAAGAGTACACTAAATCCAAGTCTTTGTCTTAAACTTAGAGTTTATCTAATAAGGCCCTTAATCAAACTTATCCATAAAATGCACACACTCACAAAACCTTATAGTTTGTCTTCTAGGTACACCCTTAGGTAACCGAAAAGTTAAGAATAAAGAATAGACATAGTTATGGTAGGTAGAATAGATGGAAACATAAGACTAAGAGGGAATAAAGTTTGACAAATTGATGGTTTGCATTGCTTGAGGACAAGCAATAGTTCGAGTTTGGGGGTGTGATAAGTGCTGAACTCACTATCACTTTCTACACTTTCTACACCTACTTGGACCAATGGATAGACTTAATATGATATATTTAGGGATTATGCTATTAAAGATAATATTTACAGAAAAGGCAAGCTTTACAACATTTTTGTATCTGTGCAGGAAGAAGCATTATCACGGCAGCAACTTAAGGCCGACGTAAGACCTGATGCGAAGGCAACAGTGAACAAGTAGCAATATGGATGACAAGCTGAGGAGAAAAATGAGGAGAACGTTGCTGGACAAGAAGCTCAAGGATCGGAGCTGGACAACATGCAGAAAGCCCATAGACAAGGCCATGCGGGAAAACCTTCTAGAAGAAATAAACTTGGAAATCTTCGATTAATGTACATGACTTGTTCCCTACTCCAAGTTATATTCTACTTAGGGAATGTTTGCCTTAGGCCAAGCCTATTTAAGGCATAGCCGTCCTAGGGAAGAGAGACAATTAGATTCATAGCTTAGAATATAGAATTAGCTTCGAAACTTCTAGTTTTTCTTTCTTCTAAATTATGTTCTAATTTTGTTTAGGCTTAGGTAAAGGTTGTCAAGTATTAGTGTGAGAAAGTCAAACTTTGTTTCTTGTTTCCAATGCAATAAAATATAGAAGTTTGCTTATTCTTTTCCATTCCTTGTTCTTGCATTCAAGCTTGAGAGAGAAGTTTGTGAGTAATCCATTTATCTAATATCGAGAGAGTTAGATTCACGAAAGGGACAAGTACGGTGTTTCAATCGGGAAATACTAACTAGGCCTAGAGATATGTTAAGAGTTTCAGCGGCTAAGAGAAGTGTGGAATTGGTTGGTGATTATAATTAATTCACGCCGAGAGGTATCATCAAGGACTGGTCATCAACAATATTTCGACTTAGAGATAAGCGAAATCATTGAAGGATACTTTGTCAAACTTTGGTAAAGTATGCCCAAGAGTAAGAGATTGTCGCGGTAGAAGAGTGTCATCACTGTCGAGGTAGTAATCTACAGTCCTGCCGAGGCAGTATTGTACAATTGCATTGAACAAGAACAAGTTGATCAATTCCACTATACAACACAACTGGATCCTAGCCACCTTCTATATCTTATTTTTCTATCTTTATTTAGTTATTATTATTTAGTTCAATCATAACCCAATTAATTATGTTTTTACTTTATTTTTTTTACAGAGCAAGAAGACTAAGAGAAGCATACTAAGTATACCAATCCCTGTGAAGACGATATCCGATGATACTCATCACTTTATTACTTGGAGACGTGTTCACTTGCACTATAATTACGCATATCTAACACGCATCACATGACAAGAGAAGGATAATGGAAATCCTATGTGGCTATCATGGACCAATAGGATCCATTTTAATTGAATTATTATTCTACTAATTAAAATATAATTATAAAGAAATGGGAAATGAGGGAGGGGTTTGGACGACACCTATAACCAAGGGAAGAGAAAAACAAATTCTCATCTTCTTAATTTTGTTTCTCCCCATTGTTAAGAAGCTTGAAAGAGAATTTGAGAGATAGAAGACATCTTCCTCCTTTATTTCATCACCATAACCGAAATCTAAAAGAAATAAGAGCTTTCATCCTTGTTTTTCCTCCCCCTATTGCCGAAAATAGAGAGTAAGAAAGGGAGAGCTTGTGAGGCTGTTTTGGTTCAAGGGTTTAGATGATGATGCATGCTCATTATTAGGGAGGTAATGTTTATATCCTACCCTAGAAAATGTATGTTGTATGATTTAAAAGTTAGATATATGTGATGCCATGAGTTAGAATAAATTATGCATGGTGATTGTGACTATTAGGAAATTAGGAATTTTTATAAGTATTGTAAGTTTTGGTAAGATGTAAACTTGTATTAGCTGCTAGAAAATTGATTATTATATGCTAATTTAATGTTTTGATATGTTAACATGATGTATGCTTTTGACATGTTTGCATAATATATGCTTTTTGGCTTTTGATATGTTAGCATGATATATGCTTTTGATTTGGTAGCATGATATATGCTTTTGATGTGTTAGCATAATATATATGCTTTTGGTATGGTAGCATGACATAAATTCTTCTGTTGATAGTAAGTTATGAATGATATCGTGATAAGGAACTTGAATAATATAAAGTGAAAGATCAAATGAATATGAAACTATGATTGAGCCTTGATCGATAGTTGGTCATAGGTAGTAAGACATGCCTAAGGTCTGAGCTCATTTGTTAGTACTTTGGTACTTTTGTTCAGTACCTCGGTACTTCTGTTCGGTACTATGGGTACCTTTGATTGGTGATTAGTCACCATTTGTAGATACCGTGGGTATCTTTTGTTAGTACCTTTGTGGTACTTCTGTCAGTGTCTTCGTGGTACTTTTGATGACTCGCTTACCTAGTCTAACTATACCAAGGTGTCATTTGAAATTAATCCGAAAGACTAAACTTAAGACATGGAAAGATCATTTGAATATGTGATTGCTTATGAAGCATTTGAATTTGATTATGTATTAGCTATTGAGCATCTGATTTGGAATTGTTATTGGAGCATTCGATTATGCTATGTTATTGAGCAATTGGAACAATTAAGTAGCCTTTGATATGATTTTGATTTTGAAAATGTTGAAGTATGCAAATTGCTAATGTGGCATATGAACCTAAACATACTAGTTGTACTTGAGCATATAGTTATGAACTTAGGTTTTATGCTAGAGGCATAACAAGCATGAAAAATGACAAGCAAGATAGATATGACACATGTTAAGCATGTTATAAGGTGTCTGAATTATTATGTGAAATTGATTGATTGCTTACTTGAAGCATGTTATTTTATTTTGGTTTGATTAATGTCTAAATGGTTAGACTTAGGGATGCCTCACTAAGTAATTCGTAAGTACTTACCACCGTTTGTTTCCTCCTTCCCAGAACAAAAGGTTATCGAGCCAAGGAGTTGGAGTGAGTTCGATTCCGAGCAAGCACCACAAGCAAGCAACGTATGGTATTTTGTAATTTTCTTAACTCCTAGATTATGGTGACATAGTGTCCATATTATGCATTTTGATTTATTATATGGTTCGTACATATGGTTATTTGATCTTTGGTTTGTAAGCCATAAGGCATAGTGAACATGATAGGCTAGCCTTATATCTTTTGGGATTGGTTCATTTTTGGTATATAATGACGTTGGACATATGCAATCGGTATGTGAAGTATGAAAATAAATTAGTAGGCATATTTGTATTCCTTAAAGCTAGATGAGCTTAGACTCGTTATAATGGTGAATATGGAATGAACATGGTTTAGAACTAAAAAGAGTCTTGTATAAAATGCTTAATCAAAGAATTGATATGTTGTCCTTAGTTGCCTATACAAGTAAGTATTGTCCCATAAGGTGGTATTATGTTTGTGTTAGTTTCCATTGAGTAAGAACATGGCATAAAGGCCATCTTGAAGGTTGATTGGCATGGACATTAGTTTAGTAATGAAATGGTTAAATGGTTAGAGTTGAAGTTGTCATTTGCTACATAACAAGTTAAAAATTATTCCCTAAGGATCAAGAAGGGTATGAGACCATATAGATGGTCTTTTGGGTAGTGTCTAAGTGCATTAAAAGTGTTAAACCTGTCATTTAGAGCAGGGGTATCGATACCCCGATACCCCCTTGTCAAAGGCCCTTTGGTCCGATACCTGGTTCGATACTAGGCCTTCGAGTAATGAATTAGGATAGATGCCTAGTTCGATACCAAGCATGGCAGTTTACTCCCTGGTTTGATACTGGTATCGAACTAGGCTCCCCTAGTCTCAAGTCAACGAGTCAACAATTCAACACAATTGACCAACATCGAACTGGGGTTCGATACCCCTATTTCCATACCTCCCTATAGGGGTATCGATACCCTTTGACACTTTTAGTCCATCCACTCGAATTAAGTTAGGATTTGAAAATGAAACCATGAATTAAGTGAATTCAAATGGAAAATAAAGTAAACTTAAGATCGAACAATGAGTATTTTGAATTTGGAAAAAGTTTAAATTGGCTGCTATTTTAATATGTACAACCTGTATTTAATTGTAATATCTTTGAAATAAGTATAACTTTCAGATTATTACAAGCGTATGGAGTTGTAAAACATAAGCCTGACTTTAATTGATCAATAATAACCGAAAAGATTTTTAGGATTGAATCCAAGTTCGGTCAAATTATAAGTCTATAAGTCCGGTTGACGTTCTCGTCTCCTAACCCGGGGCGAGGGTGTCACACAAACCCTCTTCTCACTTAAACTCTTCTAAGGTCAAACTTGTGTCATCTTTAACCTAGCCTAGCTTAATGCTACTCTTCGGTCCACTAACCTTAACATCTTTCTTAATTTTAAGCAACAACCACACAAAAGAAAACTAACCTTAAACAGAAAACTCAACAACACAAACCCTCGCAATACTTGCTGACGATAAAACAAGCTGAAAAGATTGTCTGACCAAAAATGGTTATAAACTACCCAACGTTCCTTATCACAAAACTTCTCCATACGGATATATCCAAGGATTACTTCCAAAACTTCCACAAACAACCTGATCATACCCAAGCAAAACCTAACACAACTGTTTATAAACACAATATGCAATAGCTAAACCAAACGACATCACCACCACCTCTAAAGGTCCACACAAGTTCGTTATGCATCCGTCATCATCTCAAATATTTTTATGGAATATTTATTTCTTTTCCAAAAACCCAACTAGCGCTTTCCAAAACAAAACACAAGATCAACTACGCCTTTGACCTAAATACTTTTGGAACCATACCAAATAGAAAATACTAAGTATTACTTCCACCAAACACAACGATAACACAACACGTCTTACACAGTCTAAACTTTCGCCGAATAAACCTTGCGAAACTCAGTCTTCCGCTTCACCAACATCAAACTCATGGCACTCATCCTGTGTTAAACCATTAATAGCTCTAAACCCAATTAACCAAACTTTATCAAGAATTACTTCCCAACCAGAACAATAACTCGACCCACTAGACAATAGGCTAAAAACCAGCAAGAGTATCTTCCAAACACCTTTATAAACCTATAACTTTTCCCTAAAGAACCAACCTCAACATAACTTCTTCTTTTTAAGAGGGAAACGTTTGCAAATATGGAAAATGTATACGTGAGTCTTGTATGTCACCCTAGATGCCTATGCAAGTGCATGCAATTGCAATCTAATGTTATGCTCAAGAATGCATGCATGTCCTAAGATGTCTAATGTATATGCACATAAGTGCTCTTATACTAAGAATGATTGTTGTCCATACTCACAAACAATATCCTCAACTCCGGAACTTCAACTTTCTACCTCTTGAACGTTCCAAACCATAGAAACTTAGAACTCAAGAGTACACAATCACACCATAAACTGCATGTTTCTAACACGTTTAATTCACCTTGCACACAAAGCACTTTGAAACTCCCAAAGGTACTCTAGTGATCTTGTCTCTTACTACTCACCAGCATAACAGATTCTCTGACTAAACTGATTCAAAACCACTTTATAGTCAAACACGATCGAGGATTCAGTCAGCTCAAGATCAGATATCACAATACCACAACACAAACCTGTTTACTCATTTTGATCTTCGTAACTCTTCTATTACCAAGTTTTAGCTTTCATTTTGGTCTCATATCAAGCACAATAAAATTGAAAAAAAAATTTAACATGCGAAAACATTTTGCAAAACTTGTGAGATGATAAGTGCTCAACTCACTATCACTTTTTACACCTTTCATGGAAAATAATCACTAAATCTATACCTACTTGGACAAATTCATGTGCTTAATGTGAGATATTTAGATATTTTTCTGTTGTAACTTATAAAGATGATATCTACAGAAAAGGGCAAGTTTTACTGCATTTTTATATCTTTGCAGGAAAAACTATTGTCGCGGTAGCTAATGGGATTGGGGTAGGACCTGATGCCGAGGCAGCAGCTGAAAGACAAGTAGCGATATTGTGAGAGAGCAGAAGAGAAAAATGAGCTAGACACTTTTGGATAAGCAGCACACGGATCGGAGCTGGGAAGCGAGTAGAAAGCCCAATTGAAAGGCCACACGGGAAAAGCCTCCTAGTAGGAACAAACTTGGAAATATTTTATTTATGTAGTTGACTTGTTTCCTACTCCAAGTTGTATTCCTACTTAGGAAAGGTTTGTCCTAGGCCAAGCCTATATAAGCCATAGCCGTCCAAGGTGAAGAGAGCACTTTGACTTAGCATCATAGAGAGCCGACTTCATCTTAGATTAAAGTTTTCTTTTACTTTTCATTATGTTTTAATTTTCTTTAGGCTTAGGTGAAAGTTGTAGAGTATTAGTGAGAAGAGATTGAACTTTGTTTCTTGTTTTGATGTAATAAAATATCAAGGTTTGCTTATTCTTTGTCATTCATTGTTCTTGCATTCAAGCTCGAGGGAGAAATTTGTGAGTAATCCATTTATCTAATATCGAGAGAGTTAGATTCACGAAAGGAATAAGTATGGTGTTTCAATCGGGAAATACTAACTCGACCTAGAGATAGGTTAGAGTTTTAGCGGCTAAAAGAAGTGTGGAATTGGTTGATGATTATAATTGATTCACGCCGAGAGGTATCATCAAGGACTGGTCATTAACAGTACTTTGACTTAGGGATAAGCGGATTCATCAAAGGACACTTTGCCGAACTTTGGTAAAGTCCACCCAAGAGCAAGGGATTGTCGCGGCGGACGAAGCCCATCACTGTCGAGGTAGTAATCTGCAGTTCTATCGAGGCAGTATTATGCGGTTGCATTGGACAGAAACAAGTCAATCGAATCCACTATACAACACAACTAGATCCTGGCCACTTTCTTTATCTAATTTTCTTATTATTTAATTTTCTTTATTTACTTCACTCAAACCCAAAATTACTTATGTTTTTATTTTATTTTTTTTACAGAGCAAGAAGACAAAAAAAGATATATTAAGTAGATCAATCCCTGTGGAGACGATATCTGATATACTCATGACTTTATTACTTGTGACGTGTTAACTTGCACAACTTGCACACTTTTTACACGCAATATGTTTTTGGCGTCGTTGCAGGGAATTGACAACTAAATTTTGTTTTCTTTTTCTTGCTTTTAGTTAATTTTTATTTTACTTTGGTTTGTTTTTGGTGTATGACCAGGGTCAACCCAACCAACCCTTTGTACGATTTAGATCCAAAGATTGAACGTACACGACAAAGGTTGAGGAGATAAATCCAAGAAGCTATGGCAGTCAATCTAGGAGAACAGAGCTTACCGGCCGGTAATGGAAGCCTTCCGCTGCCACCACTGCCGCGATAGCTCATTATCAGAGATTTCCTAGAAGAGGATTTGAATGGGTTAAATCCTGGAGTGGTTAAATCAGAAATAGAAGCAACCCACTTTGAACTAAAACCTGTCATGTTCAATATGCTCAACACTATTGGACAGTTTGGTGGGTCTATGACAGAAGATGCCAGGCAACATCTCAAGTCATTCATGGAAATCTGTAATTCTTCAAAATCCAAGGAGTCCATGAAGATTTCTTGAGATTAAAACTATTCCCCTATTCACTTTGGGATAGGGCAAAAACCTGGTTAAAGAGCATTCCAACAGGATCAATAGGTTCTTGGAGTGAATTATGTCGTGATTTCATTACCCGTTTTAATCTTACAAATTTATATGATCGTATTCGTAATGAATTACCTCTTTTCGAAAGGTATATGATGAACCTATGTATGAGTCATGAGAATGCTATAGGGAGATACTGCACAAGTGTCCTTTACATGGGTTCCTATTGTAGACACAAGTGACCATGTTTTATAATGCTACCAATGCCCCAACAAGGATGATGTTAGACGCCTCTGCCAAAGTAACACTCTTTGACAAAGCACCTGAGGAAGCTATTGAAATCTTGAACAAACTCGCAAACAATAATTTTCAATTCCCTACATCTAGGCGAGGAGGAGTAAGAAGCTAAGCCACAGTGAATGAATTAGAAACATCCAATTTAGTGGCAGCACAATTGGCCTCTCTTACTAAGATGGTGCAAAACATGCAATTACAGCACAATACCCATGAGGTTAAGGTCATATATTCTTTCTACAATTTATGTGGAGGTAACCATAGTTCTTCTGAATGTATAAAGAATCAAGAGTCTAGCCTATATGTTGGAAACTACAATAGGAACAATATGATGTCCAACACATACAACTTATCATGGAAGAGGCATCCAAACTTCTCATGGAGTAATCTCAACAATGCCTTGAATCTAACTAATCAACCCCTAGGTTTCCAACAAATACAACATCTGTCGCTACCGCAGGTCCAGTAGCCATTACCGAAGCAGCAGATGCATCAGCATCAACTTGTAAATTCATTGCAACATTCTCTTAAGGTCTTTATGATGAAAACAGAATCATATATAATAGAGAATAGTAACTTCATCAAAAGAACAGATCCATTCATAAATAGAACTGAGATGAGGTTGCAGAACCAAGAGGCAATAATTAAAGCATTGGAAACTCAGGTTGGGTAGTTTGCTCAGAATATAAACACTAGACCACAAGGAGGATTACCTAGCAATACTGAAGTTGCTAAGGTAATGGGCAATGAATAATGTAAAGCAATCACCACTAGGAGTGGTCTACAACTTAAGGAGAAATTAGGAAACTCAACTGACAAAGTCCCACCAGTAGAACAAGAAGAATCAAACAAAGAAGACTTGAATACTGAACCAAAAGATCATGTCACAGAAACCCAGCAGAAAGCACTGTCCTAGTAGAAAACTCGATAGTACCTCGACAAGCTGTCGAGACAGCAAAAGACTCAGTGGTGCCAGGTATTAAATTCCAAACTAATGAGACTCTGGAAGAGATGCGACCACCACCACCTTTTCCACAAAGGTTGAAAAAGTAAAAACATGACCACCAATTTAAAAAATTCTTAGATATCTTGAAGCAAGTCCACATCAACTTGTCATTTGTTGAAGTAATTGAACAAATGTCAAACTATGCCAAATTCTTAAAAGACATTGTGTCTAAAAGAAAGAAGCTTGGTGAGTTTGAAACAGTTTCTGCTACTGAAGGATGCATGGCAATGCTACATAATCGCATGCCTCCTAAATTTAAGGATCCTAGATGTTTTACCATACCTTGTGTGATAGGTAACCATTATGAAGGAAAAGCCTTATGCGACCTTGGAGCAAACATAAATTTGATGCCTAAATCTATTTTCCAAAAGCTTGGAATAGGAAAAGCAAAACCTACAACAGTGATGCTTCAACTAGCGGATAGATCGTATGTGCAACCTTAAGGAAAAATTGAGGACATATTGGTAAGAGTGGATAAATTATTTTTCCCGCTGACTTTTTTGTCCTTGATTGTGAAGCAGATGACAATGCACCGATCATCTTGGGGAGACCTTTCCTAGCATTGGACGCACGCTCATAGATGTGGAAAAAAGAGAGTTGACAATGAGGGTTAATGAGCAGTAAGTCAAACTCAATGCTTTCCACAATTTGGAAAGACATGATGATTTAGAGGAGTGTAAAGTTATCCACAACACAGATGTAAGCAGAAAAATCTCCTGCTCAGCAACCACTACCTTGGTAGTAAGCTCAGTAGTAAAATTGATGCTTGTTATGGCAGAATATTTGACAGTAAAATTAAGCCAAAAGTGGAGGAAGCGAACAGGACAACACGCTTTCCAGGCACGTTCAGGTCCAAATGGTCAGAACCACATGGTGCAATAAAGATCAAATCAAAAAGCAACGGGCATGAGTCCAAAGAAGATGGCCAACATCTGAAGTATTATTCTGGCCAACAAGAGACAATCACCTTAGGAGACGCACTTGCATGCACTCCACCAGTGACATAATCTCTTTCCTTTATCTTTATTACATTTTTAGAATTAGTTTAGTTTAGGGTTATTTTTTATTATTATATTTGTCTTTAATTATTTTCTTATTTATGGTTAATTTTTTTAGGACAATAAGCAAGAATGAAGGAGAAGAAATTCAAAGCAGGAGATTCTCTGCCGTGGTAGTAAATAGTGTCAGGGCCGCAGCATTCCCAACGGGTATAACAGTGTAATGACTAGTCTGCCGAAATTCCCATCGCGATAGTAAAGGCTAACGACTGTAAAGGCTAACGGCTAGTTGATTCAAATGGCTACAAGGCCTAGGCCTTTATAAGCACCCTCTCCTTCTTGAACTATTCACTATTGCATTCTTGATTCTTTAGAATCTTTGCTCAATCTCTATCTTGTTGTATTCTGTGCAATCTCAAAGCTCTCTTAATTCTTTCAGAAACTCTACAAAATCATCTTCAAGATATTTAACTCTCCACTACTTATTCGTGGTCGCTTACAACTGATTTACACCTACCACTATTGAAGACCGTTTCAACAGGTCTTTCATTGCTCGAAAGTTATGGAAAGAACAAGGGTTTCAACACTCTAATGAGGAGAATTATGGCATCGAGCATTAGTTGTCTGACAAGATCAAGTATCAAGAATGGAAAATCTTTTGCCTAGAACCTACCTAGGCCAATGCCAAAATCGTGCGGGAATTCTATGCGCACGGTCCGAGCAAGGACTCTCTGTATGTCCACTACCGAGGCAGGCCTATCAGGCTTAATGCCGAGACAATCAATCTATTCTATGGCCTAACCCCTGATCATGATGACCATGCTGCATTCATGGAGGACACCACCAATGAAGATTATGAGCTAATAAAAGACAACCTTTGCTACGACAATACTCCTTGAGAAACCGGTGCCTATAGAGGGTCAATGGCAAGGCAGAATCTCAGGCTCGAGGCCAAGATATGGAATACATTTATCAAAAGATGCCTCATCCTATCTTCCTACAATAGCACGGTCAACCTCATTAAATCAATCATCAACAAACGAAGCATCAATGTTGGAGAGATAATCTTACGAGAAATCTACGAGTACGGTAAGAAGGATAAAGGACCCTTATATTTTCCTTGTTTAATTACGGGTATTTGCAATACTGTAGGTGTACCAATGGCGGACAAGGATGAATTCACTGCCCAAAAGCTTAGGTGGACTAGGGAATTCTACCACAAAATCATGCAAATCACACAGGCAAAGCCAGTCCAGGCAACTCCTCAGTAATACACTGTTGACACTACTGTCGAGGCGCGTACACGGTAGACATACCTAATGCTGCCCACACCACTACCGCAGCAGACCCCTACCAGGAGGTACTTCAGAGGATGGCAGCTATGGATCTTCGACAGTAATGGTATATGGAGTACCAGAGGGACTTTAACAACATACTTGCCTAGATGATGCTCCATAATTTTCCCAGTCAAGGGGTGCAGTTTCCAGAATTCCCCACAAATATGTTTGTCGCAGCTGCACCCTACATAGAGACGATTCCAGCTCTAAGACCATGACCATTCCACACTACTGGCCCTCAGTAACAATTCTATGCAGCTGGACCATCTAGGGCAGTAGACTTTGCCACAGAATCATCTACCAGCAGAAGACCATCCAAGAGGAGAGTAGTCTACAACACTCCACCAAGATCCCCCATCATCATGGGCAGTCTCTCAGCAGAAATAGATGCCTATGTACATCAAAGTTCAACCATTGTCGGGCCAAGCACTCACCAGGCCTAGGCAGGTGCAATGAATGAAGGCAGGACAGATATTATGGTCATCAAGGAAGTTGCCGAAGAAGAAGGAGAAGAAGTAGACGGGCTAATGCAATGGAAACCACCAACAAGAGTTCAGCCACCTCGACAAGCAAAAACTCAACCATCACCATCACCAAAGATGAAACAATCAGCAACAAGGCCAAGAAAATTGACTGTTACCAGCAGCTCTTCAGAGTCTATTTTTTTACATATTCTTGTTGTTTTTATATCATTACTTGTTTCATTTTCTTATTTTGTTTCCTACTGTGTGCCATTAATGTAAGCATTAAGAACAATGTTTGGTTCGAGTTTGGGGGTGTAGATCCACTGCCAAGGCAATTCACTACCGCGGCGATGCCATTAAAGGAAGTATTTAAGTTTTTTTTCAAATTTTTTTATGTCCACCATCTTACTTTAATTATTGTCTATACTTTTGCACTACTTTTCATTAGTATTGACTTAGTTTATTTTTTTAAGGCTATAGAAATCTTTTTTCTTACCATGGTTAGGTCATGTTCAGAAGGCTTAACTTTAGGATACTTAAGGAAGAAAACTTAGAAGCTTGCTATAAGATTGATCTTAAAAACATTTTTGGGACTTGTTGGATTATAGAAATTCTTTTAATGAACGTATGTGATAAAGACTTAGATTTTTGGAAATATGACTAGAGGTGCCTATCACCAACTCTAGAAATTACTCTTCTTCATGCTAGAGGCGCCCGAAATTGGCTCTAGTATGCATAAGAAAACGAACAAGTAAAAAGCAGACAATATTGATGAGAAAACACAATCCTTGAGGTGTCCGAAATTTACTTAAGAAATTATTGTTTTAAGAAGAGTACAATAAAATCCAAGTCTATTTGTCTTGAACTTAGAGTTTGTCTAAGAAATCCTTCAATCAAACTTGTCCATAAAAATTCACACACTCACAAAATCTTATATTTTGTTTCTAGGTAAACCCTTGGGTAATCGAAGGGTTAAGTCTTAAGAATAGGCATAGTTATGGTAGGGAGAATAGATGAAAACATAAGATCAAGAGAGAGTAAGGTTTGGCAAATTGATGGTTTGTATTGCTTGAGGACAAACAATAGTTCGAGATTGGGGGTATGATAAGTTCTCAACTCACTATCACTTTTTACACATTTCATGGACAATAATCACTAAATCTACACCTACTTGGACCAATGCATGTGCTTAATGTAAAATATTTAGATATTTTTTTATTGTGACTTATAAAGATGATATCTACAGGAAAGGGCAAGTTTTACTGCACTTTTATATCTTTGTAGGAAAAACTATTATCGCAGTAGCAAATGAGGCCGAGGCAGGACCTAATGCCGAGGCAGCAACTGAAAGAAAAATAGCGATATTGTAGGTGAGCTGAAGAGAAAAATGAGTTGGACGTTTCTAGACAAGTAACACACGGATCGGAGCTGAGAAGCGAGTAGAAAGCCCAATTCAAAGGCCATGCGGGAAAAGCCTCCTAGTGAGAATAAACTTGGAAATATTTTATTTATGTACTTGACTTGTTTCCTACTCCGAGTTGTATTCCTACTTAGGAAAGGTTTGCCCTAGGCCAAGCCTATATAAGCCACAGCCGTCCAAGGAGAAGAGAGCACTTAGACTTAGCATCATAGAGAGCCGACTTCATCTTAGATTAAAGTTTTCTTTTACTTTTCATTATGTTGTAATTTTCTTTAGGCTTAGGTGAAAATTGTAGAGTATTAGTGAGAAGAGATTGAAATTTATTTCTTGTTTCAATGCAATAAAATATCAAGGTTTACTTATTTTTTGCCATTCATTGTTCTTGTATTCAAGCTCGAGAGAGAAGTTTGTGAGTAATCCATTTATCTAATATCGAGAGAGTTAGATTCATGAAAGGAATAAATACGGTATCTAATATACTCATCACTTTATTACTTGCAACGTGTTCACTTGCACAATTTGTGCACTTTTGACACGTAACATGAGGCCAGCGCGAAGCAAGTTCCAAGTAGCTCAAGTATAATATAAAACAATTTCCTAGTAGTAGTTAGAGCAATGGGTACCCCAAAATAAACCCCAACAATATATACTCAACCATCAACTATAATTAGCGTTAAGAACATATAACCATATAACAAATGTATTTTCCACATGTATTAAACATCATATAAAATCACCTCAAACTCTCATGCATTAACCAATGCAAATTTAAACTAGTTTCCTATACTACATGGCATATCAAAAACCATAAATTTCATGAGATGTTCAACTTATAAATCGTTTTTAAGACTAATTGACAACAATGTATGCAATAATTAAAATCTAAACGCATTTTACTTTTATAAATTTCATATGCAAGATAACCTTAAAGCATGGTTAAAACAATAGTCTATTTCACATAATATTCAATTCACTTAGTCAAGCAACTCATGGACATGTTCACATTTACATATAACTAATGTTATAACAAAACAACAAGATTCTATAGTGCTTACAAACAACAATTCATATAGCAACATTTAAGCATATCAAAATTTAATTATGCTTTATCAATAATCATATATAAAACAAATATCCAATCATATATAGCAAACAATGTGTATCTCATACAATAACATATAATTTTTAAACAATCACCTTGCATAAGCAACATTTAAAAAAATAAACTTTACAACATACCAAACCAAACTTCTCAAAAGGTTTCGTAAACCTAAGCTCTAATACCACCAAATATAACCCCTCAACCTGGTCTAGATGCCACCCTACTCGAACGAGCTACACGGGAAATATCGAGGCTAATCCAGAGGCTCACCCCGATAAACAACCCTAAAAATTATTTTTTAATGTTTTCTAAATGCTTTAATTAGATTCTACATGTTCATGCAAGGACCGAGTTCAATTGCAGCAGAGACTAAAGAGAAACGAGTCCAAATTTAATCGAACGAGTTTTAGAGACCTAATCATAATTTATAGAATTTTATGCCCTGATTGTGAAATTAAGGTTATCAATATTTAATTAATTATATTTCATTCTTGTACGTAAATATTCAACGTAAAATAATATCTACAAGTAATTTAATTTTAATAAAAACCATTTTGTAATCACATGCTTTAAAAGCTAAAACATAAGTCTTATATACTACTCACATAGTAATGCTTACACGTGCATCTCAATGCACAAAGCTCAAGTCTTACATGCTAACAACATAGCAATGTTCAAATCACATGCATACCAATGCATAAAACCTCGCATGCATAATACCATATGCAATCAAGTGAAAACCATGACACGTACCTTTGAAAAATAAAAACATATATTGGTTTTAGTGATTCGATTTGTACCACTCCAAATCGTTATAATAAACGAACAACTGCATGTTAGTACTACTCCCAGATCATGCGCATGTTGATACCACTCTCAACATGAATTATCTCACCTTGGTGTCCGGTGACAGTACCACTCCGATTAACCCTTATATGATAGTATCACTCCCATCATATAGCAATAGAATAAAAGGCAAAATGCAACACAAAAGGAATTTATACACGTACGACTTTTGAATGTTTATAGTGCACTCTAGACCCTATTGATCAATCAACTTATCACATAAGGTTCATTACTTAAATATCCAATATATATTATTAGAAATCAATGCTCAAAACTTGATTCAAAATAGAATTCAAATCACATGTATCTCACCTTTTACGCATCACTTGTAAAAATCGATAAAACCACTTTTATATTATTTTTCAAAACAAAACCGTGAAACATCGAATGCATATAAAATTTCTTTAAAATCAGTCTCATGAGCATTTATATACATGCATAATCAAATATGCACAATACAGTAAGAGCATGACAAATATCATAATAAAAACACGGCGTAATATGAGAACCTTTTAGAAAGCAATATTTTAAACTTACTTCAGAGTGTAGGGAGGTTTCTCACACCTTACCTACACCCCAAAGCTTTGAAAAACATTTAAAACCATGCCAAGTTTGCATCCCTCATAATCCACTCACCGATTTACCGAAACTTGCTCGAAAAGTCACCCGAAAACGTGATTCGACTTTCCGATCTCTATCAAACTTGTTCCTCTACCTCTTGAACTAATTCAAGCATCAAAAACAGATTTTTTAGTGCATTATAACACACCCAAACATCCCTCAAGTCGGACCAAACCATGGCAGCCCCTAAAAACACCATAAAACCTAACCGCAACTCACTGAAAACCTCTCCAAATACCCTATAAACCTTATTCCTAGGATTAGATACTTAAAATTCATCTTAATTACATATAAAGACTTCAAGATTCATGTATTTACGCATTAAAAACCTTCATGTAAAAACCTTGAGCGAAAATCAAGAAAATAATAAAATTTTTATCAAGAAAACCAATTTTATTGATTCAAGACTTTAAAGATTGTTTCAAGAAACCAAGAACTTAGTAATTTCATTAAATAAATTTAGGTTTTAGATGTTTGAACGATTCTCACCTCCAAAATTGATCTCACCTCTTCTAAGGTTTAAAAACTAGAAAATTCGTAGAAAAACGAAGAGATTTTGAAGAAGAAAAATATAGGAAAATAAATCAAATAAATTCTATTAAAAATAATGAATATTTACCTTGAAAATATTATGAAGAATATTTCTTGGGAATGAAGAAACAAAAATCTTGGAGAAGGATTTAAAGCTCGATGCAAAAATATGATGTAGAGGCTTCCAAGAAGATTAAAAGTCGGAATTTTAAAAATAGGTTTAGGTTTATGACATAAAAATAAGTTTTTAGGATTAATATTAAGTTATTTGGGCTATTAATTAAAATTATGGGTTATGAGTTAATAAAATAGACCCTAAACCTCACCTATAAATTACATAGAATAATATGTGGCTAAATATGTTTGAATCCACATTCTTTACAACTTTATAACAATAATCATATTAACTAAACTAAAATTTAATATGCATAAGTATGAATACTTTAATCATCATATGAAATGTATACTTAGGGACTTATACTAAGGGAATAATAGCTATCAATATAATAAATTGGATGTCCATATACGATAAATAGGAAAAAATATGAGTATTCCCTGAACATTTTTTTTTCTTTTTAGATCTCTTTTCATGTCTCAATATTTATTGTACCTCTGTTAAATGCTTTAAAAAAGTAAAGTGGTTCCATACTCACGTCAGAATGTATGAACCATCGATTGTTATTTATATGCCACACTTCACACCACAAAACCCATCAACCTTCAGGCACCACAAAAAAAGTAAAGATCTCCCTTCAGGCGTCTTTTACGTCTTCAAACCCATCAACCTTCAAAGACATCAAATCCAATTGAGCTCGTGGTCTGAAAAATTTGAGCTATCATCTGTCAACTCGTCGTTAGCCATCACTAGACCCCAAACAATCCCGTTAACAATCACTCTTTCTAAAAGTGGCAATATTATTTAAATATATATTTTTTTAATATTTTATTATAAAAATATATTTTCTCAATTTTATTTACAAAACTATACCTCTGTCAGAACACGTAAGAGTAAATCGCTCTGTGTGCAAAGCGAATTTTAGAAGTCGCTTCCTACGCAAAGCGATTTCAGGACGATTTGACACCCCTTACCACATCAGCCAATAAATATAGTATGGATAAGAAATCGCTTTGCACGCAAAGCGATTTCCCTAGGGTTCGAAGCGTAAAAACCCTAAATCCAAGAAATCGCTTTGTACACAAAGCGATTTCTATTAAATAATAATCGTTTTGTACACAAAGTGACTACTGTGGAAATCGAATAGACTTCTCACAGAAATCACTTTGTGTACAAAGCGACTACTGTGGAAATCAAATCGACTTCACATAAATCTCTTTCTGTACAGAGTGACCACTGTTAAGAAATCACTCTCTGTACAAAGCGATTTCTTTAAAAAACCGCTTCGTGGGGGGAGTGACCTCCTTATAAATAACCGGCCCTACTTGATTCCACATCACCCTAAAATCACTTTCTACTAATTTCCTTTAATCTTTCTCTTACAAATCTTCGATAATATGACAGATCTATGCGAATTAGATAGGAAATATTGTTTTGACTATTAGCGTCGAAATGATGAGGTAATTTTTGATATTTTATATTAATTTTTATTTAAATTTTTATTTATAATTTCTTTTTTTGAAGGGTTGTGAAAGGGTTTTGAGATGTTACTATAATCGGATTACTAAACCGCCGCATGAGGATATAGTGCCTTATTTGGTCAAAGCCGGGTTCGATTTTGTGAGTACTATAATTGGTGGGAGTAAATTGCATCTGGAATTAATTAATGCCTTGCTCGAAAGGTGGAAGCCGGAGACCCACACATTTCATCTTTCGTCTAGTGAGGCAACTATCACGTTACAAGACGTTTCTTTTTAACTTAGTTTACGTATCGACGGTGATCCTATAATGGGTATCGCCGAATGTGATTGGGTTAGCCTTTGTGATGAGTTGCTTGAAGTTGTTCCCGACCAGTTTGATGGAAGGAAAATATACTTAACTTGGTTGGAACAAAATTTTTCCAACTTACCCGAGGATGCTTCCGAAGACATAAAGAAGGCAAATAATATTTTTAGTATTTTTTATGATTTATTTAATTTTTAATAAGTTATATTTTAAATTAATTTTATCAATTTATGATATTTTACTCGCGTACATATTTTTGTGCATTCTTGACAAGATTTTAATGCCGGACAAAACCCGTAATAGATTATATGTGGTATGGTTACGTCATCTACGTAACTTTGCATATTCTGAGAGTTTAAGTTAGGGATCTACTGCTTTGACTTTCCTATTTCGGGAGTTGTGTGGGAATGTCGATCCCCACAAACAAGTTATAGGAGGTTTTTCATTATTACTTCATTCGTGAGCATGGTATCGTATGCCCTTTTTACTGCCTTCTCTTTTTAAGCAAAAGGAGTATGAGTTTCCACTAGTTCAGAGGTAATGTTTAATATTAATATTTTTTTAATATTGTTAATATTTTTTTAATAATAATTTTATTTTATTAATGGTAGATAGTGCCATTGATTATCGCATATTAGATTGCCTACCACCCAGCAAGATTTCTGACTAGTGATTGAGAGGGAAGAGGAGGTAATTTTTTAGAATTTGTTATATTTCGATTCAATTATTATATTTGAAGTTATCATAATCTAATTTTTTAATTTAAATATTATTTTTTGTAGTTTGTTTGACAGCCTTACCTTGAGTAAGATGTTATGATGTGTATTCCAACTAAAATATTTGTTCGATTAAACATCTGGTTGGCGATGGTGCCAATTATCCACTATTCAACTGTTGATTGGCATCCTGCTGATAGAGTACTACGACAATTTGGATATGTCCAAGTCATTCCAGGCCCACCTCCAAATTTCGACCAACTACATGCTTTGGCTAGACAAGGGAAGACAAACATTGATTGGTCTGTCAAACATGCTAGTTGGATTCAGATGTAGGCGGAAAGATTTATAAGGGTATCGATTTGTCAAGAAATTGCAATAGACAGTGTGACATTCAATTATTTCAATTGGTACCGTGCATATCGTAAGCCTCATATCTTAACTCTAGAGGAGTGAGAATGCCATCTACCCCTGGATCCTCGGAAACGTCCACCGATCCAACGAGCAGGCTATGGAAGAGGAAAGAATGTGCAAGACTCGCCACCTACTACCCCAATGGTAGAACCGTCATTTTCTCCTCAGTTTCCACCATCTTTGGAGGTTTTTTTTACCGATGTCTTGTATCCGTTTATGTCTGCTACGGGTGCCACTACAGTTTCGATGCCACTGTCTTCTTACTATCCGCAGTCAACCTATGTGCCTCAGTTTCCTCCTATGAATCAGTTTTCATATTTTGGACCTACCAAATGTATTGTAGACCAAACTCCTTCTTAGAGCATATTTTATAACGGTCTCAGTGGTAGTGGTTCTACCTCAGGTAATGTTCAAGAAGAGGAGGAAGAAGAGGATGAGAAAGAAGAAGACGTTGAAAGATTGCAGCGAAAAAATTCACGTCGGGATCATCCACCACCACGTTGTGGTACCGGTGGACATAGACGTCATTAATTTTTTATTAATGTAATATTTTGTTATTTTTTTATTTCATATGTTAACTTTTTTTATATTTTAATGCTTTGATCGTAGAATAATTATGAAAAAATTGTGACATACTAAAGAATAATTAAATACTAAGAAGGAATAATAAATGTACAACAATTGTGACATATTTAAGAATAATTAAATACTAAGAAAGAATAATACATGTACAACAACTATGACAACAATCACTCAATTGAAGGACCAACTCGATTAGGACATGTTCTTCTTGTTTGTCCTGGATTTCTACAAATTGTGCATAGTTTTGGTTACCCAATACTTTTTTTATGACCAACCAAATCTTCATCACAGAATATTCGGGTTGATATTAGATGACTTTTTTCTCTTTCATCTTAATGCAAAATTAAGGCGTATTTTTGGTTCATCATTCGCCACAGCTTTATCCTATTCATTTCCAATAGGAGGAAACTCACATCCGTAAACCTTAAATACGGTTTGCAACAAGTAAAATGTGTCTACAACCTTCATGTAGTTTACCCGGACAGAAGAACAAGCAACAATGACGTAGCCATAATCGTATGTTCTTTTCCACAGATCAACGACATAAGCATTGTGTTGTATACCTTCTAACGGTCTAGAGTATTCCGAGACACGGAATAAATGCTCTTCCCATGAGAAACATGTCGCATTCATCAAATTCGACTGTTGTACATATGCTTGCAATTTATTTCGTAGATCTGGGTGTATTACCATCTTTCATATATTCTTGAGCCTATTTACCCAATGTGGGAAAGAGGGTACCCAACCGATAATATATGGCTTTGACAACAAGAGTGATCGGTAAGTGTCTCACTCCTTTCAACGATAAGTTGATCGCCTCGGCTAAGTTGGTGGTCATGTGACCATATCTTTTCCCTCCATCAAATGAACAAAGCCACTTATCTCCGGATATATTAAGAAGATAGTTATATCCATCTAAATTTCGATATAATTCCTCCAAAAGTTGTTCGACTTCACGAACCAAGTCTGTGTTGCCTGTGCAATAAAAAAATGCTTGATTCAGAATTACAATAACAATTTCGAAGCTAACTTAACAAAGAAGAAGAATAAAATACTAACCCATTCGAAGCACCATTATACGTTCATCGGGGCTTTTGAACCTCACCAAGTAATTGGCTGCAATATGGCTTAAACAATACCGATGATAAATATGTGGTGAGCTTTTTAACCCATTCGATTTAAGGGGATTCTATTTCCTCTGGCTCATCCATATCTTCAGGTTCATCATAAAAAGGGCCTTGCTCATAACCATCAAGGACGGGCTCCTAAATTGGTTCTTTGTTAGAGTGGTCACCCTTAGATTCGAACAACTATAATTCTATCACATCACCAATAGTTGCAGACGAATGTTGGGTTAATGGTAAGTTCAAATCAAATTCAGAACGAGCGAACGACAATGGTTGGGTGGGTGGTAGGTTAAGGTCGAAGTCAAAAGAAACTACACAAGAATGTATTGCCGCCAAAGACGATGGAACATCAACATCATTTTGTGAATAATGTGTCGACAACAAGTTGAATTCGTCTCTTATATTTGTCGTAGGGATATAAACATTCAGATCAAATTCAAAATTTGCACGTCGACAATTTGGTACTCCAGTAACATCATCATCGGAAAAAATTGCAATCAACTCTAACAGCCCTCCTAAAGAATATTGCAAGTGTGACTCGATCATCAATTCTACATCGCCATTTTCTGCCACATGGTAAATTATATAATACAATGGCTCCAACGACGTTGGTAATTAATATTTTAATGGCTCCAATTTCTTCCCTTGAGCATGCGAAACATGATCTGATACTCTCTTCATCAATGACCTATAACTTAATCTTCGCGAGAGCTTGATTGTAACTATATTCGGTGACTGAAAGACCACACCTAGAGATGCATCTCCAACCATATGGCCATCGTAATAAACTAAAGCAGTGATTTTTCTTGACATTTTTGCTTTGAACTTTAAAGTCAAAATTGATTTAGAGAAAGATGAAATTCGAAATTTGAACTTTTAAAACACTTTAGGAAATTGCTTATGAGAATTACTTTGAAATTATTGGGAGAATTGCTTTGAAATTCGAAGTTGAAGAGTGACTTAATGCACTTCAGAAATCGCTTCCTGCAAAGAGCGACTTTGATGTCAGACTGGAAATCGCTCTTTGTAGGAAGTGATTTCCATTCAAAAAATTCTTCATATGCAAAGCGACCTACTCACTATATAAGATTCGATTCCCTACTAATTTTAGACTGTATTTCATGTGTCCACGATCAATCAAAACCTTTTCAAAAAGAGTTGTATACATGGCTATATTTTCTTGTGTTCTTTTCTTCTCTGGTACATATCGTTACACTTCGTTCAATAGCAAGATAAAATTCGAAGAGTTCTATGATTTAATATTGAAGAAGGTTGTGAAGTTGACAACAAGAGAAATCTTGTACATAGAAGCAAAAATACCAGTTGATGAACTAGGGCCTAAAGCGCATTACGATTTAAAATTGTCAACTTCAAAAGACCTTTGTAAGATGTTCTGAACAAATATTCCATGTCAATATATCGAGATCTACAAAAGATTTACGGATGAAGTTAGTTCATCAAGCAACGTTGAAAGAGCTACATATTCAGTAGACGAAGAAGCAATTCTACAACGTATCAACAACAGACGATATCAAAAGGAACAAAGAGTTTAAGAACTAAACTTAACATTGGTCTTGTCTATAGATTCTGAAGACACGAAAACAGACGATTCCTCAACCCCTTAGATATTTCTTATATAAAATTTGATATTTTCATTTAAGATTAAGATAAGAATTTTAAAAATATATTAAAAAATAAAATCGCTTTGTGTACAAAGCGATTACTATTTAATAGAAATTGCTGTGTACAAAGAAATTTCCTGGATCTAGGGTTTTTATGCTTTGAACCCTAGAGAAATCGCTTTGCGTGTAAAATGAATTCTTTTTCATAATATATTTATTGGATGATGTGGCAAGGAATGTCAAATCGTCCTGAAATCGCTTTGCGTAGGAAATAACTTCTGAAATCGCTTTGCTCCCAGAGCGATTTACGCTTACGTATTCTTACAGGGGCATAGTTTTGTAAATAAAGTTGGGAGGGGTATATTTGTGTAATAAAATATTAAAAACGGTATATTTGTGTAACCCCTCGACTCGGTCTAGATGTCACCTGACTCGAACGAGCTACACGGGGAATACTGAGGCAATCCAGAGACTCGCCTCAATAAAAAATCCTAAGAAACTTTATATTTAATATTTTCTAAATGCTTTAATTAGATCCTACATGTTCATACAAGGACAAAGTTCAATTACAGCGGAAATTAAAGAGAAACGAGTCCTAATTTAATTGAACAAATTTTAGGGACCTAATCATAATTTTCAGAATTTTTATATCCTATTTGTGAAATTAAGGATTCTCACAAAGATATGAAACAAAAGGGGAAATCATGAGATATAAGCTCATTTGGTTGTACAAGGATTCTCATAAAGATATGAAATTGATTATGATGAAAATATATTCCTCGGTGGTGGATGCAACTACTTTTAGATTTTGATCATTTGACAATAAATAAAATTACTCGGTTTCTGCCTAATGGATATTGTTACATCATATTTGAATGAGCCTCTTGATAGTAATATTTACATGAAACTTCCGGAAAGATTTAGATTGCCATAAGCAATTCATTCAAGTTCTCGAGAACATTATTCAACTATATTGAATATATCTTTTATGGATTGAAACAATTTAGGCGTATTTGATATAATTGCCTCATTGAATACTTATTTAGTATGATGCTATATGAATTATTTAATTTCCTCCGAGCATTTTTATTAAGAGATTTAGCTCTGAATTTTTATTGTGGTGTATGTCAATGATTTGAATATCATTGAGACTCGTGAAGAGATCTCCTCAAATCCTTGTGCATCAATCGACATACAGAAAAGATATTTAAAGAGACTTCACATGCATAACGCATATTTATTGATCACCCTTATGCTTGCTAAGTCTCTTAATGTAAATGATCTACCTCAATATTTGAGGATAATATTTAATATTGAATTATGGAGATTCAAAGATATTATGTGATATTTTCATGAGGGAGAGTAAATACGCGTTACACTCTTTTTCCCTTAACCAAGGTTTTGTCCCAATGGGTTTTCTTGATAAGGTTTATAATGAGGCAACATGTTATTCGTATCAAAGATGTATGTACTTTTTTTCCTTCACTTAGATTTTTTTTCCCACAGGGTTTTTATCTTAGTAAGGTTTTAACGAGGCACATTAACTTCATAGACATCTAAGGGAAAGTGTTATGAATATTATCTATATGGATGTCTATCATAATAAGAACTCTATCATTAGAAATATTATCTTCATTAATTAGAGTTTAATACATTATGTATTGCTTATGCCTATAAATAAATGAATTTGTGAAGACATTATATATAACTCAATATTGAGAATAATACAAATATCTTTCTTTATATCTTCTCTTTGTTCTTTCATTCTTGTTCTTTATTCTTATTTTAGTTCTTATTTACTTTATTCACAACCGGAATTACTTATGTCGGAAATTCAATAAAGTGTCTGTGACGTTTATAAAACACGTGTAATGTAAGTGATTGTAGGTTAAAATATAAAAAATAGTTAAAGCTTCTTTTAAAAGCTTAAAAATAGTTAAGTTAAATATTTATAGGATAAAATATAAAATTTTAATTATAGATTAACGATAACACATGAAAAATAAAATATTATAATTTAAATATTATTAGATTATTTTTATTCAAATTCAACCGATTACGTCTACGTTTATATATAAAAAAACAAGTTAGAGAACATTTAAGTTTTTTTTTAAATTAAGGATTTTTTTAATAAATGATCATGAACTCTTAAATACTTGAGTCACCTTTGTTCGTTAACTTTATCAATTTTAATTTTTGATAAATAAAAGAGGGTACATATGTTTCGTTGAAAATTTCTTTAATCTTAAATAAAAAAAAATACTTAAAAAGTAAATAAAAAATATTTAATCTATACTATTACTAATATCTGTATTTAGAACGTCAACAATAAACACCGACGGTTACAAAAAAATCATATCCCCTGTTTAATACATAAAATTAACTTTAATTTGAATAAAAACCATATCCCCTATTTAGAACGTCAAAAATAAGTACCGACGGTTATAAGGAGATTTAAGAAACCTCTGAATTTTGTTGGTATGATTATCTCTATTGAAATCTTTTTTTTATTGTTTTTGGATTGTAAGACTTTTTGGGTTGTTTAATCCAATTATTTTATTTCTCAGATACGATGTAATGATGTTTTTTTATGAATTTAATAAAAATTCGGTGTCATTTATAAAAAAAAATAACTTTATTTTGATTGATATTCTTTTGAACATTTTAATATGATTACAAGGTAAAATAATATTATAGGTAAATTACATATGTGACCGTCAAATTATTTGGAGATATTTGTTTTGATGATCGAATTAAAAAATTGTTAATCAGGTCATAAAGCTTATTAAATTAACCTATTTTAACCGTTATCGTTAAAAATTGACGACGGAAGGGTGATAGAATGATGATGTGATAGTTGATCAAAATTTTAAAAAATTAAACATTTGATCTTTGTTATTTATCAGTTGTTTCATTTTGATCTTAATTTTCATAAAATAAAATTAATCAACTAATCAAATAATGATATATGTTATTATTTTTATTAATTTTAATTTATTTAATTTAACAGATTTAACTAACCAACTACGTAACACCCCAAAAATATCCTAAACTAAGAAACAATAATTTTTAAAACTTTTAAATTTAAAATCTTAATATTAAAAATTTTAAAATTTTAAAATCATAACTTTTAGGAATTTTTTAAAAGATTTGCAAGAAACTGAAAATCAAAATTGGAGAACAATTTGTTTAACAATATAGTCTGAGGTCTAATCTATAGTTTTGGAAACCTAAGATCATTTTTGTAATGTTTTAAAGTTTAAGGACTGACTCTATAGATAATCCATTTTTATAAAATTTGAATTCTAATGCCATATTTGCTCCTGTAGCCACTTTTATTTGTTTTACGATTTATTTTATTATTATTATAATATATTTTTTATTTTTAAATCTGATTTTATTATTTTAAATTAATTAATTTTACTCTATATATTTATAAATCCACACTGCCCAACCATAAACTAAGTTATACGATAAAGAAACTAAAAAATACCAATACCGCCACGTTGCGATTGGTCTCTTCCCCTTCACCAAATCCATTAAAACTGAGCAGACTCTTTTCTTTAAAGCATGGAATCGGCAAAATGGTTTTAAGTTAAAAGGATGAGAGTTTGGTTGAGTTGAATTAACTTAAAAATTTTAAATTATTTGAATTGATGAATTATATTTTATAACTTAAATTTTTTTTTTGATTCAAGACAAGTTTAAGAAATTTGAGTCGAGTCAAGTAAAGTGTTCGAGTTTCTATAGACATTTAATTATAATTATTTATTATATTATAGTATGATTTGATTCCATTTTAAACAAAGTTTTTTATTCATATAAGATATGTATATATGAGTGCAAATCATCTGCCTCTTTCCCATGCCTCCATTTATGCCCCACTTCAAATTAGAGGGTTTAGGGTTTTAGGTTAAGGGTTTTGGTTAGGGTTTAGAGAAATAGGGGTAAGGTATATTTTTTAGGGTGTAGGGTTTAGAATATAGAAAATAAGGGTTTAGGGTTTAAAATTGATTTTTTTTTTAAAACAAAGGAGGCATGAGGAAGTGGCAAAGGATTTTTATTCATGTATATATATCTTTATTTTTTTTCATATATGGTAATATTTTTTATATATCAATATATATCATAAAAAATCAAAGGTTTATCTCGAACTTAAAAATAAATCCTCTAATTACAAAAAAATTCGAGTTATTTGAATTTCTATTTTACAACTTATACTTTATTTGAAAATTTAAGTCAAGCTTATAAAATTTCGAGTTAAGTTAAGACGAATCGACTATATCGAATCAAGTTATTTGATTTTTTCGAGTTAGTCGAGTTTTACTCACCCACGTGTAGCTCCTTCCAGCCAAAATCAAACAAAATCTAAATCATAAAATTTGAGTATACCGATTTAGCTGCACCCAATATTTCTAAATATGGAAAACATGTTATTTAATAGGTTGAGTTTATTTGTGTGTTCTCTTTCCATTACATATTTTATTTATGTGATAGTGTTTTATACTTGAGCAATTTTACACGTACTCAGATTTTACAGTATGTTTTTTTTCATGTAACTTTTAGAATGTGAATAAATTGTGTTTTAAAACAAATGAACTTTTGAATCCTTGATTTACAATCAAACTATGTTGAGACTGTTAAAACTATGATATATTTTTAATGTGTTATATGGGTGAAGATTGTACGAAGAAAGTTCAGTGATTTTATACCACTTGTGTTGGTGACTATATATAATAAGGGTTCTAAAAAACCTAATATTTTTGGTGACCATGTAGTATGTGTGTCTATGGAATTCGTTAGAGCTATGCAGATATCAATACAGTAATTGGAGAGGGTAAGTCGACCAGAATGTGGTAATAAGTCATCGTGTAGCCTTTACCGTCAGGTTTGAGACATTACGTTCAGCGGCAGAGGAATTTGCAGGTGTTATCCTTGTTCTTGATTTTTTTTTTGCAGGTTCTGATTAAACATGTCACTTCTAATGGATTGGATGAGATTGGATCAGACGTTTGTAGGATTAGGTTTTATGGCTATGTCGTGTGCTCTATTCTTGCAAGGGTTTTATCTCAGTCCTAAACTCACGGAAGGGCAGCAGTTTGAAGTGGAAAAATTACAGACTGTTCAGATGAAGGGTTATAATCATTTTTCTGGGATGCTCTTGGAATGGTGATTTTGAGGTGAGTCTCGATTTCTTACTTTGGTGGTCTTATGGATGGCGGATCACTTGTAATGATTATATTTATCCGAAAAATCGGACAACCCAAGGGATTATACGTCCTAAATCTAGTTTGAAATTCTCAGCTCACATTTGATAGGATTACTCTAGGAAATTAGCTTCAATCATCCATCAAGTAAATGGTCTGAGGAGATAAATGTTAGGTTTTGTAAATTGAACAGTTGTCTAAAATATGAAAGAGACTTCCATCAAATTTAAGTAATCCAAAACTGATAATGTGAGGAGATTTATCATAGCAGGCTTCCAAATACTAGTTGATTCAAAGTGGTCAGTCTCTTCATGTTTTTTATAGAATAATTATTTCCAGCTAATCGAACTGAATGAATCCTGAAGCCTTAAGATTCCGAAGGAGTGAATTAGAGTTTCCAACTATTGGTACCGCAGATGGAATCTATTATTCGACATTGTAATGTCATGAGCCCCAAAGAATATGCGAAGGCCAATGATGAAGGAGATGATGTTTTTCTATGGAATACGAATATGATATTCACTGGCATAGTTTCAAGTGTCTAGCAGTATGCTGCCAGAAAACTAATTTCAATTTTAGTTTTTTTTTACTGAACTAAAATAGAGCTTATAGAATTAATTAGTTTTCATTTTGCAGGATGGTGAGAATGCTAACAGTGATGAAGATTGGAATTCTTGCAAGGAAGCTGATTCTGATATGGATGAAGACATGGAATATGAAGCGGAACACACAAGCCAAACCTGGCTGCGATATGGACTCTCTATTATTTTTTATTCTTAATTTTGTGCTTCCTAGAGGCTAAGATAATTAACTATTTGATTGATACAGAACTGTCAGAAAGGCCGTTTCTTTGGTCTTCAAAAGGTAGGAACGAAAACAATCCCAGAGCATGTAAGATGCCCCAAGCAGACTGAGCTGGAAAGGGCAAAAGCAACACTTTTGTTGGCAACATTGCCAAAGTCTTTCCCTGCTAGGAATAAGTATGTGAGACTCGATATGTTTCTTGTTCCATCTCAACTTTCTTATTAAACATTGATGCAGACAATGAGTGTATTGACCGTAATGAGGAATATAAAGTCTGAAGTTGATGCAGGAAGCATAAGACCTCACTGTTTTGTGGAAGTTAATGGTCTTAAGTTGGCATCACCAGAGAATATTTACAGGGTAATATAGAATGTATTAGCTCTATAGCTTACCTTTATACAATTTTATCTCAGTCTGTCTTTTGATATTTGTATGATATATTCATATAGGTTATATATGAATCATTAACTGGACCCTGCAATTACCGAATGAACGATTTTCAGATGGAAAGAAAATTGGCAAGCATGATGACCGACCCTGTATTCTACTCATTGATGAACTTGATCTTCTGGTAACTAGAAACCAATCGGTAACTTCTTTTATCTTATGATACAAAATCAACAATGTTTTTTTTTTCTCTGTTTAATCATTTTAATTGGAAGGTGTTGCAGGTTTGATAACCATGCCTTTCTCTCAATTACAGGTGCTATACAACATTCTTGACTGGCCAACTAAACCATATTCTAGGTTAACTGTTATAGGTATACAGTTTACTTCTTCATGAGACACTTTCCGAAGAAATGATCTTGGTAATTGATAGAAGTTATGACAAGTATAATATTTTTATATGAATTCTTTATTTTTGAATTCAGGAATAGCAAACACAATGGACCTTCCAGAGAAGTTGCTTCCTCGCATCTCAAGCAGGATGGGTATTCAAAGACTCTGCCTTGGCCCCTATACTTATCAACAGCTTCAGGAAATTATATCAAGTCGTTTGAAATGAATTGATGTGTTTGAAAAACAAGCAGTAGAATTTGCTTCAAGGAAGGTCAGTCTGCGTTACCTTCTTATAAGAACGTACTACTACCTTTCTGATTTTAATGTAACCCTAGGTAGGTTAAAGTTGTTACTTTCAAAATTTTAATATCAAGTAATCGAAAAAGTGATTTAAAACCAAATTTGTAAACCATAAGATAAGAACACAATTAAAAAGTAAATATTCTGATTAAAAGTAAGGAAAATTGAATATCCGGTTATATGGATGAAGTTTAATTACATCTCAATCTCTAATAATCCCAAAATAATTAAAGTAAAAGTATATGTAAAAAATAGTACTGAAAATAGTAATAAAACGAGTCCGACAGAGATTTTCGAGTATCAACTCCTAGGGCCAAAGATCTAAAAAAAGTAAACTAAAAGAATGAGCTATAAAGTTCAATGTGTCTCTAAAGTACAATCAAAGATCACATTATCACTCAGTTCACAATCTCAGATATAATATATATATTTTTGTAGTAAATAAATAAAGAGTGATGAATGCAATGTCATAGATAATGCAATCTCATACTCCGAACGCCAAACACAGTGGTGGTAAAGCCAACCAGTCACAGTGGAGGTAGTTCCCCAGAACTCCTCACCCCTTATTTCACCCAATACAGAGTGGTATAATAACCTTCCTCCGTACAATCCCACTCCATGCACATGTTATGCAGTCAATGTCACAGTTCTCAAAAGTCTTATCATAGATATTTGTATAGTATACACAACACATAGTTCAGAATAATCTGATCATCATAGTCTCATAGAGTATCATAGAAATCACTATCTCATTATATATCATAATAACACAGGATCACAATAATTAATTAGTCACAAAACAAAGAATATTTAGAACAAAAAGAGAATATACCTCTCGTTGCACAAGAATTAACGCTAACATGAACGTTTCCCACGGTCTAAGCTAGATCATGGTCTAGCTAAGTCAGAACCTACAAATGAAGTTTTAATAATCAATCCCATTCTAAAATAGTATTATGCCACCTAAACAGAATAAAAAGAACACATATATGTATCTCTAGTGGTACTTGCAAGAGCCGATTGAACAGGAGGCAGAGACGGTGGAGATAAAACATCCTCTTTAGAGTTGATGTCATCTAAAAAAGAGTATAAAATTCCAATTAAACTCTTATTCAAGCCCATTTACTCAAGTTATACTTTAAAAAGGTCAAAACAAGACTTTTGGGTTCGAATTTGACCAAATGAAATACAAAAATAGACTCAAAACATCGAAAATAGTCAAGATAGGATCCTTAAAAAAAATCAAATATGGTCAACAGTCAAGGGTCAACGGTTAGATCAACGATAAATGGTCATGTTGATGTCACTATGGACGTCATCGATGATGTCACGAATAACGTCATCATTGACATCACATATGACTTCATCAAGCTATTGTTCAACCGATTCAGATAAGGTTACAGTCATAGATTCTGGTTACGGCTACGGGTTTATGTTCTGGATTATGATTCAGGTTGGGTTTGCTAGAATAACCCACCAACTCAAGCTCAACACACACTAGCCCAAATCCACCAACCTTTTCGATAACCACTGCACCCTTCTCTCAAACTCGACTAAACCCTTGATCAGACAACACCCACAACAACCAAGTTCCCCTAACTCCCATTAGGGTTCCAGACTCGCCATGATTGTTGTCGGCGATCTAAAAACCATCACCGGTGACATGGGCAACACCCACTCTCATGAAACCCGCAACCCACGAGCCTCTCATCTAAATCCTCCCACAACACCCAACCTTAAGAGAACTCAAGTAATAATCTCCCTTAAACCGATAATCTAAACCATGAAAAATCCAATCACACGAGCCTACCACACAAAGGGAAGAAGAAAAATCAGATAACATTTGGACACTACTCACCTAACAACATAATGATGGACTTGATTTTGAGAGGAGCAAAAACGCGTTCGAGTAGAGAGAGAGACAAAATGAAAGATGGAGAGAGAAAGAAAAGAGGGCACATGATTCTAATAAGGGAAAAAAGCCTTAATACTATATGGATTGAGATTTAAAATCTTTCTTCTTCTTCTTCTTCTTCTTCTTCTTCTTCTTCTTCTTCTTCTTCTTCTTTTTTTTCTTCTTCTTCTTATTATACCTTAAAATTTTTAAAATTACCCTTGCTCACAAATCAAATTCCTAATTTTAGGGTTTCAAAATTGGGAATTTTAGTTAATATTGAGTCTTTTTCTTAACAAAAAAATTATGTGTTACAACTCTCCCCCATAAAAAAAATTTCAGCCTCAAAAAATACCTTGTGGAAAAAGATATAGATACTGAGCTTTAACAACAAACTTAGGCTCCGATGTATCCTCATCGTAGCCAGGATGACGTCACAAGACTTTGAACATCTTAATGGTCTTTTTCCTGAGAACTCTTTTATCCTCTTCAAGGATCTTAACTAGTTCTTCTTCAAAGCTTATGCCGAGTCGAACCTTAATATCCTCAATAGAAATGATGTGGAATGGGTCGGATCTAAAATATCTCAACATTGAAACGTGAAACACATCATGTATACACTATAACTCAAGTGGTAACTCTAGTTGATAGGCAATTTGTCCCACTCTTCAAAAAATCTGATAAGGAATAATAAAACGAGAATTATGTTTGCTTTCCTAATCAAAACAAAGTATCTTACTCCGCGTAGATACTTTTAGAAAAGCTCTATCACCCACATCATACTTAATATCTCGATACTTCAGATCAATATAAGATTTTTGTCTATCAAAAGTAGCCTTAATGTAACCCCTAAAATTAACCTAATTTTTTAGATTACAAGTTAGGGTTTACAGATGGAAAACTTGTTTTGCAAGCTAGTTTTTTTTATAAAAACAAAAATAAATATATTATTCGGATAAATTATTAAATAATTAATAATTAAAAATACTGATAAATAAGCATTTAAATAATTGAGTTCAACCCACAAATAATATATAATCCAAATCCAAATAATTATTCAAAGTCCGGAACATTAACTAAAAATAATTAATTACAAGTCTGAAATATTAAAACGTACGGTAACAAAAATTCAAATGCGAAAGTCCTCTAAGTACCGAGATCTATGACCGGGTATCTGTAACAGAAACTGTAACAAAAATTCAAATGCGAAAGTCCTCATGCATGAATCACGTACCTGACATCCTTAGCCGCGTGCCGTTACTTACCTCGGCATTTCCGAGCTATGTAAATGTTCTAAACTAGTTTATCATCTAGTACTCAAACATAGTGTCAAACAAGTCATTATCATTTAATCCTCCTTCTCATATTGTCAAATATTCATTTAATCCGGTTATGTTATAAAGCAAATCAAATAATCAAAGATGGTTAGGACCCTAGGCCCTAACCCTAAGGTTTGCCACACTCACCAATTCTCCGAGCTATCAAGGGTTGTAGATCGCAACCCCTTTGCCTCGTTTCCTTGTTGCTTCGATCCTCTCTTGATCTTCGTTAATTTCTTCTCTCGGGTTATCTAACAATTCACACACAATCGCTATGTATCAATACATTTCCAATTGTCTATTTCAAATATTCATAAGCCTAACAATTACAAACATGTACATTTGTTCTTTATGAATAATTTTGCTACTCTTTAGCGAAACGATCGTATCTCCTAGCTACGATGTCCGATTTTAGTCCATTATACCTCGTTGGAAAGCTAGAAGAATCCTCTACAAGGTACAATTAACCTTACATTTTAATTCCTAATCGATCAGCTCCAGATTTCATTCGAGACAGATCTGGTCGGATTTCCCGAGACTGCTCGGGTAGCCCTACGGAACAGCTTATATCTTCCGTTACTGGACTCGGATTTAGGTTCCGTAAATTTTCTCTTAAACTAGGTATACATGAGTATCATAGTTAAAAATTTCATCTCCAAATTCCATAAATACCGACTTAGGGAAATTCTCAAAGTTGGCTACTTAGATTAGCATTTTCTAGGCCACTTGACTAGTTTTCCTTTTTATGACCTTAGTTCATAACCCATCTTAAACTCATGATTTTTCAGCATTCCAAACACAAGATTAACATCAACAAATACCCAATTTAATCATCTAAACAAATCAAACATCATAACTAACATATTTACAATGCCCAAATTTCCAAGCTTCTTAATTTGTTGTTCATGCTTCCCAAGCTATACCCAAGCAAACATAGTCCTTAAACTAAGTTTATATCATCTAATCAACTTGTAATTACTTAGAAGAGTCAAAAAACCCAAATTCAAAACCCTAAAATACTTGATTAAGGAGGGATGAACTTACCAAAGCCTTTAAATTTGACTTCTAATGGATTTAATCAACCATGCAAAGCTCTAAAGCTCTCATTCTCAAGCTTCCATGGAATTCCTCTCTCAAGCTCCTCCCTCCCCTTTATTTCATTATTGCCGTGAAAATGATAGAGAAAAGGCCAAATTTTGGCTAGTTTTGTTTAACTAATTATGGGTGGAAATGACCAAACTACCCTTAATGAATTATCTAAGCTTGATTTATTCCAAGGGTAGTTTATGGAATTTAGGCATTTGTCATGCAACCATCCTTTTTACTATTTAATTCAATTTGGTCCTTTATTTTCAATCCAAATACACATGATTTGATTTAATCTATATTATTCGAACCATTTTCACTAACCCGATTCTCGGGGTGTTACACTTCTCCCCTCCTTAAAAGAAATTCGTCCTCGAATTTACCTGAAGGAAACAGTTGTGTATATTGGGCTTTCATCATATCCTCGGGTTCCCAAGTAGCTTCTTCCTTCTTGTGATTTCTCCAAAGGACTTTTACTAAGGAAACGTTCTTGTTGCGAAGTCTTTTAACTTCTCGATCAAGTATCTGAACCGGTTCCTCTTCATAAGACAAATCGGGATTTAATTCCTGTTCCTCGGGTTCCAAGACATGAGAAGGATCAGATCTGTATCTTCTCAGCATAGAGATGTGAAACACATTATGTATCTTATCAAACTCACTAGGGAGAGCAAGACGATAGGCCACCGGGCCAATTCGTTCAATAACCTCAAAAGGTCCGATGAAGCGAGGGCTAAGCTTTCCTCTTTTCCCGAATCTGAAAACTTTCTTCCAAGGAGAAACTTTTAGGAAGACCTTGTCTCCCACATTGTACTGAATGTCTCTCCATTTCAAGTCTGCATAAGCCTTTTGTCTATCGAAGGCTTGTTTCAATCGATCGTGAATGATTCGAACTTGTTCCTCTGTTTCCCGGATCATTTCAGGTCCCCAAACCTTATTCTCTCCTAATTCGGACCAACACAAGGGAGTTCTGCATTTTCTCCCGTATAAAGCTTCAAAAGGAGCCATCTGAATCGATGCCTGATAGCTATTGTTATAAGCAAATTCTACTAAAGGTAGGGACTTCTCCCAATTCTTCCCAAAGTCTACAAAACAAGCTCGTAGCATATCTTCCAATACCTGTATTACTCTTTCCGATTGACCATCGAACTGCGGATGGAACGCAGTACTAAGATGCACTTTAGTTCCAAGAGCTTTCTGCAAGGACTTCCAAAATCTGGAGGTAAAGTTAGGATCTCTATCAGAAATGATGGACATTGACACACCATGTAACCGTATTACCTCTCGGATATATAAATCGGCCAAAGTTTCTGAGCTCATGTTCCTTCGAACCGAAATAAAATGTGTAGACTTGGTAAGTCTATCAACTATCACCCAAATAGCATCATTCTTTCTCGGTGAAACCGGTAAGCCAATAACAAAATCCATTGCCACTCGATCTCATTTCCACTCAGGCAATTCAATAGGCTGAAGCAATCCCGTAGGAGCTCGGTGTTCAGCCTTGACTTTCTGACACGTCAAATATCGGGATACGAAATCTGTGATGGCTGTTTTCATGCCAGGCCACCAATACAAGGATTTCAAGTCTTCATACATCTTAACAGAACTAGTATGGATCGAGAACAAGCTTTGATGTGCTTCTTGTAGGATATCTCTTTTCAGTTCCTCATTGTTCGGAACACATACTCTATCTCTAAAGCAGAGTAATCTATTTGGATTAAGGGAGAATTCGACATTAGCTTTCGAATCAAGCCTTGATGCAATACTTGAAGTTCAGAATCAGACTGTTGCAAATCTTTGATCCTCAAAATCAGATCAGACTGAACCTGGAGTTCAGACAAATATCCTTGCTTTCGATATACTCAAAGATGAGCATTAATCGAATTTGGGGCTACAAGGAAATTTTTAAATCATATACGAATATTCAAAGGGAACTTATAATATTTCAAAGTTATTAAATAACTTACTCAAGGTCAGTTTACGACTAAGAGCATCGACCACCACGTTGGCTTTTCCGGGATGGTAATCAATGACCAAGTCATAATCTTTTAGCAATTCCATCCATCTTCTATGCCTCAAATTCAAATCCTTTTGAGTCAGGAGATATTTGAGACTCTTGTGATCGGTGTATAAGTAGCACCTCTCACCATATAAATAGTGCCTCCATATCTTAAGGGCAAAAACAATAGCAGCTAATTCAAGATCATGGGTCGGATAGTTTAGCTCATGAGGCTTCAATTGCCTTGATGCATAAGCAACCACTTTATTTTCTTAAATTAGGACACAACCTAGTCTCGAGTGTAAAGTATCACTATACACAGTAAATTCCTTACCGGATTCTGGTTGAATAAGGACAGAAGCATGAGTCAAGGCTTGCTTAAGCTTATCAAAGCTTCTTTGTTGGTCCTCTGACCATTCAAACATCTTATCTTTTCTTAGAAGCTTAGTTAAAGGAAAGGCGATAGTGGAGAATCCTTTAACAAATCTCCTATAATACCCGGCTAAACCAAGGAAACTTCTAACCTCAGTAACATTTCTCGAAGGTCTCAAATCCAGAATAGTTTGTACTTTTTTAGTATCAACTTTGATTCCTTCTACCGAAATGACATGGCCAAGGAATGACACTTCCGATAACCAGAACTCACACTTGGAGAACTTGGCAAACATTTGATGTTCCCAAAGTGTTTGTAATACAATTCGAAGGTGTTCTGAGTGTTCTTCCTTGGTTCGAGAATACACTAGAATGTCATCAATGAAGACAACCACAAACTTATCAAGACGAGGCTTGAACATCCGATTCATTAGATCCATGAATGCCGCTGGGGCATTGGTTAGCCCAAATGGCATCACCAAGAATTCAAAATGTCCATATCAAGTTCTGAAAGCCGTTTTAGGAACATCTTTCTCTTTTACTCTCATCTGATAGTACCCTGATCGAAGATCAATCTGGGAGAACACCTTAGCATTTTTGAGTTGATCAAATAGATCTTTGACCCTAGGCAGAGGGTACTTGTTCTTAATGGTAACCTGATTCAATTGTCGATAGTCAATACAAAGCCTCATTATACCGTCTTTCTTCTTTACAAACAGAACGGGAGCACCCCATGGTGAAGAACTAGGATGAATGAATCCTTTATCTTGTAGCTCCTAGAGCTGCTTCTTAAGTTCCTTCAACTCAATAGGTGTCATCCTATATGAAGCAATCGACACCGGATTAGTCCCATACTAGACTTCAATCCCAAATTCCACTTCTCTGGTTGGAGGAAGACCAGGGAGTTCCTCAAGTAAGACATCAACAAATTCGGATACCACTGGAATCTTTGGCAACCCGAAGTCATATTCATCTTGTAAAACCATAGCAGCAAAAATCAAAGTCGATTTCTTATCAATTAAGAGGATTGACTCCTTTCCCAAGCCACGAAGATACAATCTTTTGTTCTGACAGTCGATCCAAGCTTCATGTTTGGTCAACCAATCCAACCCCAATATAAGGTCGAACTCACAAGTTGGTAATACAAACAAATCAATCCGAAAAGGAATACTTCAAATTGAGATCGGAGAGTCTTTACAAACGAGGTTAACATTCATCATACCTCTTATAGGATTTGATACTATAAGACCTCTATCAATATTTTCAGGCTCTAACTTAGTCTTTACAAGCATTTTAGAACATACAAAGGAATGAGTAGATCCTGAATCTATCAAAGCATATGCAAGACTCAAATTTAATTCAATTGTACCTACAATAACATCGGGAGACTCTTCCTCCTCTCTACCACGAACATGGTACATTCTGGCAGGAGCTTGAGATCCTTGCCGAGGAGGGGTTGACTGATGGTCCTTTCCTCTACTCTGATTCCCAGAATGAGCCTGTCCGGGGCCCTTGTTTCTATTCTGAGGTGGAGGACTCTGATAGGCATGAGACTGAGGTGTGCCCCTATTCGGATTCCGAGGACAATCTCGGATAAAGTGGTCTGATCCACCGCAAGCATAGCATAGTTTCATCTAAAGCCGATAAGGTCCAGCATGAAACTTATGACAGAACTGACAAGCCTGAGTTTTTCCAAAATTTCCCGTGCTATGAACAGATGCAACCGGGGCCGAAGGTCTATTTGCCGACTGAGGTCTCGGCACATAATGGCTTTTGGACTCATGGTGGTAGGTCGAAGAGCCTTATCTCTGACTCTTGACTTTCTTCACACTTCAATCAGGCTTATCTTCCCATTTTCGTTTCTTGTCGTTCTTAATTCCACCCTTTCTTTTCTCCGAAGCTTTCATCTTGGCTTCGGTAGCAATAGCCCTGTTGACTAGAATCTGGAAGTCTGTGATCCCCAAAGCTGTGAACATAGGGCTCATTTCATCGTTTAGCCCATCTATAAACATCTAACATTTTTGTTTCCCGGTCTTGATATACTCAGCTCCATATTTGCAGTACTTACAAAAGTCTGCCAGATACTGTTCTATAGGCCTATTAGCCTGCTTCAAATACAAGAACTTCCTTCTTCTTTCAGCCAGATACTGCTCACTAATGTACTTCTTTTTGAACTCCTCCACAAAGAAGTCCCATGTAACAGAGTCGGTGAGAACAGTTAAGGTTGTGGTCTCCCACCAACTTAAGGCTTCATCAGCTAGAAGCGAAATAGCACACTCAAGTTTGTGTTCGTCTGAGCACTACAGTTGCTTAGTCAAAATCTGAGTGGTTCTTTCTGTTGGGCCGCCGGCACATCCCATGACGCAGCGGAACAAAATTACGATGGTCTTTCCAGTGATCCATGTACGTTTAATCCAAAATCGAGAGGAAGAGATACGATGACTTACATTGGGTTCCTTGATAAGCAGCAAAACCAACAACTAGATTTGTGATAATCACGATTGTTCGACAATTCGAATCTTTAGCCTCCACGAATATCGTCTCGGCCTCTACTCAGTTCACCCGGTTAAGAGAGAAAATCTCGAAAAAACTATTTCTCATGATTTTAGGGTTTGGAATTCGGAATTCTCTATCTTGGCTGCTAGACCAATTGATCCTTTATATAGGTGTAACCCTAGGTATAAAAGTTTGATTTTGATTTGGTTTATAGGAAATAATTACTTTAATTAATTCCTTAAATATCAGAATCTATATTTAATTCGAATTTAAAAGGGATATAATTACTTTAATTATATTCTTTATTTAAAATTTGGGATTAAATATAATCTACTTATACTTATATATTTTTGCTCTGTTTCAACCATTTGGTGTGACCCTGTAGGCTCATTGTAACGTTAGTAATAATATTAGAACAATTCTAATATTAAAAATAATGAGTGACATCTAGCAATATATCATTGTCATCTAAGTTATAAGAGATCATGATTCGATGTATCATGTCCGTGACCAACTCTTTTAATGTATTATATCCTTTTGTCCTTTTATATCTTTAATAGGCACAAGTCTTGGAATAGTCACACTTATATAGCCTATTATTAGTGTTTCTTGATATCTAGAGTGGACTACTATTAATGAATAATTTGTGATATCTCATATCAACATATTCAATCATGGCCATGCATTTTAGTCTCACTCAATCAAGTGGCCTTTGATATATTTTCCTATTATGTAGGAAGGACAAATCCTATCTTGATTATTCACATCTCACTACATATATTGTAATATGTCCAATGTCAGTTTTTATAGTGTAACTAATTACGAAACACATTTAACTGCATCAAAACATGAAACATCATATGTTGAGATAGTAATAATCTCAAGTCTAAGGATTATATATATAGTTGTCACTATGAGCAATATCGTGACCGTCACATAATAATCCAAGATATATGCTCATAGTGGGTCAATCCAATATATTATTCTCTACTAATATATTCATGTATTAATTCTGACATCTCTATGTCAATAACAACTCATTGTCATCAATTGATCACATGTTAGTCTTAAGCGTATTATTATTATCGATACCCATAATAATACTTGACTAAGGATGTTTTAATAATAATACATATATTATTATATGGACCTTATTGTTTCTCAATTTATGTGACACATATATCTGAAAACAACAATGGCAATGCCTTTATTCAATAAAATTGGTAAATAAAAGTATCCATACAATCATCATATGATTGGTCTTTGGGTATACTCTAACAATCTCCCACTAGCACTAAGACCAATCACTCACATATCTAATACCGAGTGACTCTGTGTGACGATCATGCTTCTGTTGCGTTAGAGGCTTCGTCAAGGGATCAACAATGTTATCATCCGTGTGTACTTTACATATCTCCACATCTCCTCGATCTATGATCTCTCGAATGAGATGGAAGCGTCTAAGAATATGTTTGGATCGTTGATGAGATCTGGGTTCCTTTGCTTGTGCAATGGCTCCATTGTTGTCACAACGGAGTTCTATAGCATCTGATATGCTTGGAACAACCCCTAGTTCGGATATGAACTTTTTGATCCAAACAGCTTCCTTTGCTGCTTCACTGGCTGCAATATACTCAGCCTCTATCGTAGAATCAGCTATTGTATCTTTCTTAGAACTTTTTCAGCTTACAGAACCTCCGTTAAGGCAAAACACAAATCCAGATTGCGATCTTGAGTCATCCTTATCTGTTTGGAAACTAGCATCAGTATAACCTTTTATACTAAGCTCTTCTTTGCCTCCATAGACAAGAAATATATCCTTAGTTCTTCTCAAGTACTTAAGGATGTTTTTGACTGCTACCCAGTGGCTTTCACCAGGGTTTACCTGATATCGACTTGTCATGCTTAAGGCATACGATACATCTGGTCGAGTACATATCATGGCATACATGATAGAACCAATAGCCGAAGTATATGGAATCTTACTCATTCGTTCTCTTTCTTGTGGAGTTGAAGGACACATTTCCTTCAAAAGAGATATACCATGTCTCATAGGTAAGAATCCTTTCTTGGATTCTTCCATACTGAATCTCTTTAGAACTTTGTCTATATATGTACTTTGACTCAGACCTAGAAGTCGTCTAGATCTATCTCTATAGATCTTAACCCCTAAGATATATGTTGCCTCACCCAAATCTTTCATTGAGAAACAACTACTTAACCAAGTCTTAACTGACTGTAAGGTAGGTATGTCGTTTCCTATAAGAAGTATGTCATCTACATACAAGATTAGGAAAGAAACAATACTCCCACTAGTCTTCTTGTAAACACAGGGCTCATTTTCGTTCCTGATAAAACCAAACTCTTTGATCGCATCATTGAAACGAAGATTCCAGCTTCGAGAAGCTTGCTTTAGTCCATAAATGGACCTTTGTAGCTTACAAACTTTTCCAGCATTTCCTGGAGCGACAAAACCTTCTGGTTGTGTCATATACACATCCTCTTCAAGTTTTCCATTAAGGAAAGCGGTTTTGACGTCCATTTGCCAAATTTCATAATCATGGAATGCAACTATAGCAAGCAAGATCCGGATGGATTTAAACATAGCTACAGGGGAGAAAGTTTCGTCATAGTCAATACCATGAACTTGTCGAAAACCTTTAGCGACTAGTCGCCTCTTGTATGTTTGTACATTTCCATCCATGTCGATTTTCTTCTTGAAAACCCATTTACACCCTATAGGTTTTACCCCTTCAGGTGATTCAACCAAAGTCCATACTTGGTTGACTGACATGGATTCCATCTCAGATTTCATGGTCACAAGCCATTTCTCAGAGTCTAGGCTCGATATTGCCTCTTGATAAGTTCTTGGCTCATCCTTATCCATAATGAGAACATCTCCATGCATGGTAATGAGAAATCCATATCTCTCAGGTGCATGGAGTTCTCTTGTGGACCTACGCAGTGGTTGTGTTTCTAAATCTGTTGACTGTTCCTCAACAATTTGTGGAACATGTTCAATCTCAGGTTCAATGAATTGTTGTTCTTAAACTTCTCCAAGTTCAATGTCTCTACCCTTTCCTTTCTTATTAAGAAATTCTCTTTCGAGAAAAACTCCTGTTCGATCAACAAACACTTTGTTCTCTTTAGGGTTAAAGAAATAATATCCCTTAGTTTCTTTGGGATATCCAACAAAATTACACTTATGAGATTTGGGTTCGAGCTTTGTAGACATCTGATGTTTGACATATTCTTCGCAACCCCAAATCTTCATAAAAGACATACTAGGACGTTTTCCAGTCCATATCTCATATGGTTTCTTTTGAACAGATTTAGACGGAACACGATTTAAAGTGAAAGCAGCTGTTTCTAGTGCATGTCCCCAGAAAGAAGTCGGAAGATCACTATGACTCATCATTGATCGAACCATGTCTAACAAAGTTCGATTTCTCCTCTCAAAAACTCTATTCCATTGTGGTGTACCTGGTGGAGTAAGTTGTGAGACAATCTCACATTCTTTAAGGAGTTCATCAAATTCTATGCTTAAGTATTCTCCACCTCGATCTGATCGAAGTGCTTTAATACTCTTTCCTAGTTGATTTTGTACTTCATTCTTAAATTCTTTAAATTTTTTGATAGCCTCAGATTTATGGCGCATAAGGTAAATGTAACCATATCGACTGAAGTCATCAGTGAAAGTGATGAAGTACTGAAATCCACCTCTAGCTTGTGTGTTCATTGGTCCACATACATCACTATGTATTAGTCCTAATAAATCACTTGCTCGCTCACTTTTACCATTAAAAGGAGCCTTAGTCATTTTTTCTAATAAGCAAGATTCACATACATCCAATCGTTCGAAAACAAATGAATCTAAGAATCCATCCTTATGGAGTCTTGATATGCGTTTCTCACTTATATGGCCTAAACGACAATGCTAGAGATAAGTTTGATTTGAGTCATTTGTTTTTGATCTTTTGGTATTTATGTTATAAATGGCATTTTCTAGATTTAAAATATATAAGCCATTAACCAATTGTGCTGAACCATAAAAAACATTATCGAGATAAAAAGAACAACAATTATTCTTAATAATAATCTCAAATCCAATCTTGTCCAAACAAGAAATAGTAATAATGTTTTTAGTCAAACTAGGCACAAAATAACAATCTTCTAAATATAAATCAAGTCCACTAGGTAAAGATAAAACGTATGTTCCTATAGCTAATGCAGTAACTCTTGCTCCATTTCCCACTTGTAGGTCCACGTCTCCCTTAGCTAGATTCCTTCTCTTCTGCAGTCCTTGTACAGAAGTACAGATGTGAGAACCACAACCGGTATCTAATACCCAAGAAGAAGATGTTGACAGATTCACATCGATAACATAAATACCTGAAGCAGATGCACCATCTGCTTTTGCCTTCTTGACCTCTTCAAGGTAAATGGGGCAATTTCTTTTCTAGTGTCCGGTCTTATTGCAGTGGAAACATTTTCCTTCCTTGCTAACTCCCCCTTTGGGTTTCAATGCATCATGTCCTTTGGGTATAGGCTTACCTTTACCCTTGTACTTTGTCACTGCCTTTCCCTTTCCTTTGTCCTTGCGGACCATCAGAATGGGCTTAGGTCCACCTTTAGACATATTTTTCTCAGCAGTTCGTAACATGCCAAGTAACTGTGGCAAAGTTTTGTTAATTTCATTCATGTTGAAATTAAGGACAAATTGATTGAAGCTATTCGGCAACGATTGCAGAATAACATCAGTAGCCAATTCATCCTTGAGAGGAAAACCTAGCTTTTCCAACGTTTGGATATAGCCTATCATCTTAATGACATGAGCTCCTACAGGAGATCCCTCTACCATTTTGCACTGAAATAGAGCTTTAGAGGTCTCATACCTCACTTGACGTGCTTGCTCCTCATATATTTCTTTGAGGTTTTGAATCATATCATATGCAACCATGTCCTCATGTTGCTTTTGAAGATCAGGAGTCATGGTAACAAGCATAAGACATCCGACATCTAACATGTCATCCATATGTTTCTTAAACTTGTCTTTGTCAACTCTAGAAGCATTAGTTGCCGGTTCATCTGGAACGGGTTCTTCAATGACATATTCCTTTCTTTCCTGTTTGAGAACAATTCTCAAATTACGGAACCAATCAAGGAAGTTTACGCTATTGAGTTTCTCCTTCTCAAGGAGTGATCGCAATGATATAGTATTGTTTGCCATTTAGATTTACAACAATGGAAATACATAATATGAATTTACCAATTTGAAATATTATAAATAGGACTTTGTTTATAAAATACTCCCACTATTTCGTTCAAAATTAAAAACCCCTCTCGTTTTAATTTCGGAAAAAATTGACGAAAATTTTTCTAGTGAGTGAGGATCCATATTTCACCAATTTCCTAAATCAGCTTTGGCTTTTCTTTTAGGATAGAGGTTATTTAGGTAAGTAACCCTTTACTAATTACATCTCATGTAACTCCTCCATTTGGTGAACAACTCTTGTTCAGTCATCTCATGACTTAACCAAATACTTAGCCTTTAGGTTTCTAATCCTATTAGAACAACCTAACTAAGTTATTACCAATATTTCGACCGACGAATATCACTTGTTTATTCTTCGCGTTTAACCAAGATGGATTTATGTGTTAATGCTTTGGCAAAACCCACATAAGATCGATCAAGGCCTTAATGAGGGCAAATATTGGACGGCTAATTTTAACTTATATTAATTTGAGGGAAAACATTGAATATCTCATTGTTACCTTTTTTTTTATTAATTTGGCCCTTATTGATCTCATCAATATATGCGAGTAGAAGATATATATCATACATTGCATCACATACATGATAGATATAAAATAAAAGGATTGCAATGGTTATAGCCCATAATAAAGAACTAAGGTGGCTCATCCCAAGCCAATGGGAGAACCTTAAAAACCCTAATTTTATACTAAAACTGCTTCTCAAACATCTTCTCGCCTTTGGTCCAAACGTCTCGATTGCTTCTTGAAATAAGATTACAATCATAGAAACTCATTTTATATACGAGGGAGTAAGATGAGAAGAGATGTACAACAGAGATATAGAAAGGCACGACACACAGACCGTATTTAAAATTTACAACTATTGTAAAAGCAAGGGCTATAACCATGCATGTCAAACACCGTATAAAGCAAACAGATACAATCACGAAATCGTTAATATTACCAATATGGGCCTACAATCTATAACCATGCATGTCAAACACCGTGTAAAGCAAACCACCATTAATTATGTCTTAAAAATTAAGCAAATTCCCTTATTAAATTTGAACCCAAGTAGTAAGGAGGTATCGATACCCCTAATGTTAGTATCAATACAGGAGTACCGAACCAGGTATCGATACTGGTCCTTGGTGTTGACTCGTTGACCAAGACTAGGTAGCCTTCTCCGATACTGGTATCGATACAAAAAAAGTTTCTGGAAGCTCCAGTATCGAAACGGGTAATGATACAAAAAAGTTTCTAGAGGCTCCGGTATCGAAACGGGTATCGATACAAAAATGTTTCTGGAGGCTCCAGTATCGAAACGGGTATCGATACAAAAAAGTTTCTGGAGGCTTCGGTATCGAAACGGGTATCGATACAAAAAAGTTTCTGTCAAGGGTGGTATCGATACCCAAGCTAGTGGTATCGATACCCCTACTCGAAATTGACAAATTCAAGCCTTTCAAACACTTATACATTTCCAAAGGGCTATCTAGACGATCTCAACCCACTCCTAAGCCTTAAGGATCATTAGACATGCTTAGGCATCATATAACGATTCACCGAACTTGTTCTTTTTAGCCAATTCATTATGCATATCAATATTCGAATCATCCCCTACTTAGGTCAAACATCTAGCCTTATCTTTTCTATGGCTACTTAAGCAATCAAGTTAGTGTCCTAAGTTCACGTGACCTAAACACCAAGATAAGTTAACCATATACCAAACGCATGCTTTCATAGCCAACATGCCAACCATAGCCAAGAACTCAAACATACAAGGCTAGCCGCCTACCATGAATGTTATGCCTTATGGCTTACTAACCAAAAGCTTAAGTGATCATGTAAATATACACAAATCATGAGCTAGCTATCAAGATGCATATACTAGTCTAGCATGATCACTAAGCCACCATTCGTTAGGAGTTACAAAAGTTACCAAAATACCATACTTTGGCTTGCTTTGCGTATCCTTACTCCGGTTCAAGCTTGGTCTATCTCTTTAACTCGTGAACCTGTTGTTTGGGAAGGAGGAAACAAAGAGTGTAAGTACTAAAAAGTAATTAGTGAGGTAGCCTAAGTCTAACCAATTTAGACATGAATTAAAACAAATGATATACTTCAAATGAGCAACAAATCAATTATATATAGCAATTAGTACATCACACAACATGCTTAAATGTATAATGGCAAGTCATATTCAAGTACCCTATGGCAAAATCATATCCAATGTTCAAGTTCAAATCATATCGAATGTCCTATGGCAAGTGCATATCCAATGCTCAAGTTCAAATCATATCGAATGCCCTATGGCAAGTGCATATCAAAGGCTCAAGTTCAAATCATATCAAATACCCTATGGCAAGTACATATCAAATGCTCTATAGCAAATACATTTCAAATGCTCTAATACAAGTTTATAACAAATGCTCCATGGCAAATACATTTCAAATGCTCAATGGTAATTATCTTAATTTTAGTCTTTCAAATTAGTTTCAAACGTTGCCTTGGTATAGTTAGACTAGTTAAGCGAGTCAACAGAAGTACCATAAGGTACTGACAAAAGTGCCACGAGGACACTAACAATAGATACACATGGTATCTACAAATGGTGACTAACCACCAACAAAGGTACCCATAGTACCAACAGAAGTACCGAAGTAATGATCAGAAGTACCGAAGTACTAACAAATGAGCTCAGACCCTAGGCATGCCGTATTACCTATGACCAACTATAACCCAAGGCTCAATCGGAATTTCTCATACAATTAATCTTCCATTTTACTTATTCAAGTTCCTTATTACATATGATGTACATAACATGGCATTATCGAAAGTATTAAGTCATGATACCAAGTTCAAAAGCATATATGTCAAGCTACTAAATTCAAAAGCATATGTGTCATGCTAACATATCAAAAGCATATACATATCATCATGTCACCAAAATCCAAAAGCATAGACCATGCTAACATATCAAAAGCATATACATATCATGCTATCATGGACATACCTCATGCATGACTCACGTACCTGACATCCTTAGCCGCGTGCCGTTACTTACCTCGGCATTTTTGAGCTATGCAAATGTTCTAAACTAGTTTATCATCTAGTGCTCAAACATAGTGTCAAACAAGTCATTATCATTTAATCCTCCTTCCCATATTGTCAAATATTCATTTAATCTGGTTATGTGACAAAGCAAATCAAATAATCAAAGATGGTTAGGACCCTAGGCCCTAACCCTAAGGTTTGCCACACTCACCAATTCTCCGAGCTATCAAAGGTTGTAGATCGCAACCCCTTTGCCTCGTTTCCTTGTTGCTTCGATCCTCTCTTGATCTTCGTTAATTTCTTCTCTCGGGTTATCTAAAAATTCACATAAAATAGCTATGTATCAATACATTTCCAATTGTCTATTTCAAATATTTATAAGCCTAACAATTACAAACATGTACATTTGTTCTTTATGAACAGTTTTGCTACTCTTTAGCGAAACGATCGTATCTCCTAGCTCCGATGTCCAATTTTAGTCCATTATACCTTGTTAGAAAGCTAGAAGAATCCTCTACAAGGTAAAATTAATCTTACATTTTAATTCCTAATCAATCAGCTCCAGATTTCATTCGAAACAGATATGGTCGGATTTCTCGAGACTGCTCGGGTAGCCCTACGGAACAAATTATATCTTCCTCTACCAGACTCAGATTTAGGTTTCGTAAATTTTCTCTTAAACTAGGTATACATGAGTATCATAGTTAAATATTTCAGATCCTAATTCCATAAATACCGACTTAGGAAAATTCTCAAAGTTGGCTACTTAGATTAGCATTTTCTAGGCCACTTGACTAGTTTTCCTTTTTATGACCTTAGTTCATAACCCATCTTAAACTCATGATTTTCCAGCATTCCAAACACAAGATTAACATCAAAAAATCCCCAATTTAATCATCTAACCAAATCAAACATCATAACTAACATATTTACAATACCCAAATTTCCAAGCTTCTTAATTTGTTGTTCATGCTTCCCAAGCTATACCCAAGCAAACATAGTCCTTAAACTAAGTTTATATCATCTAATCAACTTGTAATTACTTAGAAGAGTCAAAAAACCCAAATTCAAAACCCTAAAATACTTGATTAAGGAGGGATGAACTTACCAGAGCCTTTAAATTTGACTTCTAATGGATTTAATCAACCATGCAAAGCTCTAAAGCTCTCCTTCTCAAGCTTCCATGGAATTCCTCTCTCAAGCTCCTCCCTCCCCTCTATTTCATTGTTGCCGTGAAAATGATAGAGAAAAGGCCAAATTTTGGCTAGTTTTGTTTGACTAACTATGGGTGGAAATGACCAAACTACCCTTAATGAATTGTCTAAGCTTGATTTATTCCAAGGGTAATTTATGGAATTTAGGCATTTATCATGCAACCATCCTTTTTACTATTTAATTCAATTTGATCCTTTATTTTCAATCCAAATACACATGATTCGATTTAATCTATATTATTCGAACCGTTTTCACTAACCCGGTTCTCGGGGTGTTACAGTAAGCTAGGGAGCCTAGTGTGTCTCTAGAGCAGATAAACGGAATTACAGAACAGTAAAATGTAGATGATGTAAAGTATGCATGATATGCACCCAACTCCGAACACCACAGAAAAGTAGGTCCCAGAACCACTCTAACACCATCACACCAACAGAAGTGGTATCTCGACCCATAGGTGGAGCCACTGAACAGAAGTGATAAATCACTAACTTCCCGTACACATATAATCTACCAGATATCATGTTATATGCATATACAGAATCAGAATGCATGCCTTATAGTCTAACAGGAGGCAAGCATGGAAAATATTAGGATCATAAATGATATGTCAGAATGATGCATGATCATACGAGATTAACAAAAATTAGGTATATTGAGTAACGGAGTTAACAGGATTAACGGAAGAGAACACACCTGAAGCAGAAAGTCAACACCTAGAACGATATCTACTAGACTCGGCTCTACCACTAGAATGAGCAGGTGTAGAGTCTACAAATAACGGAATAAGTCAGACACCTTATTAAGCCACTATACCGAAAAGTAAACTAAACAGAATTAAATCGTTACTCATGTGAAGGTCCAGAATGCGGATGAATGGGACAACGTACAGGAGGAGGAGGAGATAGATGCTCGGGGTCGGAATCCACATCACCTGAAGCAAACAGAAACTGATTCAGAATCCGATACTAATAACTTTCAGATAAAAAATCAAACACAAAAGCCCCAAAAACGACACTTCGGGTTTGAATTTTGAAAAATGGACAGTGCTATTGGAATTAAGACGTCAAAAAACATAAAGTTGGCCCGAGTCGAAAAAAGTCAACTGCTAACGTCAGTATTGGTCAACGCTGACGTCAACAGTGACGTCATTAGGTCAACGCTGACGTCAGCAATGATGTCAGTGATGATGTCAGCAATAACATCAACAGTGACGCCAGCGATGACGTCAGCCGGGTCATGGGCCGGGTCAGACGGGTCGGGTTCTGTAAACTTTCTCGGGAAAATCTGGAAAATTCCAAATTTTCTAGGTAGCCAAACAGAACAAAACACGAATTTAACCCCCCAAGGCTCGATTAGATTCAAAAACACCCCGAAACAATCCCTAATAGATTTAAAATATACCCCCACCAAAAAATCGAATAAAAAACATACTAAACCGCTCTTAAATCACGAATCAAAACCCAACCAAACCCAACTTCAAACCACTACATAACTCAAACATAACACCACCCTCAAATACGATTTAGAACAGAAACTTAACCTGCAAAGATACCGAAATCCAGACCATCATTCTTACTAAACTCAGAACGAAACCAACATCAAGGTTCACTACCAAAACGAAAAAGAAAGTTAAGTTTGAAACCTTACCAAAAACCACAACCGAAGGAACGAGGGCAAAGAATAGATACAGATGAAAATGAAAGGAATATGAGATTGATTCTTACTAATGAGAATCAATCAATTTCGAAACAGAAGAAATTTAATGGAGAAGATCCATCCTCATTAACTCAGAATCGGTTTTTTTTGGAGGAAGAAGGAGACGTTACCATATAAAAATGGTAAAATCACAAAATAAGGGCTTGAAGTTTTTGAAACTTCATATTCAGACCCTTCACTTTCAGAAGTTTTCAATTTAGTCACTGTTTCTAGAATTAAAATTCCCAAAAATTAGGGTTCCGATTTAGGGATTTTAACTTTAAATTAGGGAAAAATTTGGATTATGACACTTAAGTTTGTCTATGATCCTTCTGACTATTTCCTCACATTCACTAATAATATCTATACCTAATAATCTATGATCAGTCAACTCAGTCCAACGGATGGGTGTGCGACACTTATATCCATATAATTCTTCGTATGGTGCCTTTTGATTACTAGTTTGATAGTTGTTATTATAAGAAAACTCTGCTAGAGATAGAAAATTCTCCCAACTACTCGAATAATCAATAACACAACCTCTCAACATGTCCTCTAGAATATGAATAACTCGCTCAGAATGACCATTGGTCTGCGAATAGTAATCAATAATGAGATTCAATCGAGTACCTAAAGCACTATGAAAGGATTTCTAGAATTTGGCCTTAAATTTTGATCACGATCAAATATGATTAAAATTGGCACCCCATGAAGTTTTACTATCTTAGATATGTGCAAACAAGCTAACCTACTGAGAGAGTAGTCCAATAGAATCGGAATGAAATGTGCTAACTGAGGAATCTAAATATGATGTAATAACCCAGATGGTCTCTAATGTTTCGCCTTCACTTTCGGACAAAGTCAGACACTTAGACCAAAATCCACAATATCTCTCTTGAGTCTTTTCCACCAATACTATTCTTAAATATTTTTTTATATTTTATCCCCATCTAGATGCATGGAGTAGAGATTATCATGGGTTTCATGTAGAATAGTTTATTTCAGTTCATAATTCTTCAGGACACAATATCGACCCCGATAATAAAGAATACCATTTTGATCATGTAATACCCTAAAACCGAGTTAGGAGAATGTAGAAATTAAAGTTATAAATCAATTGAATTGTATGCCATTTAAATTAGAAGGACCTGAACTCAATTAAAATTAAAGAGAAAGCCAAGAGCTAAATTGAAGTAAATGAAGAATTGAATAGCCAAATTAAAAAGAGACCAAATTGAATTAAATGAGAAACATGAAGATTACATGATAAATATTGAGATTCTATGATTTACCATTCCATTAAATTAAGCTTAGTTGTAATTGAAAGGTTAAAATTAAATGTCAAATAAAGGGGATTGTTGTCATCTTTCTCTTCTCTTTATTATATTGAGAATTTCATCTTAAAAGGGGAGAGAAAGGGTTTAAGAGAGAGAGCTCAATTTCTTGCTAAAATTCCATCAATTAGCTTAGTATTTAGTGAGTTAAGAAGAGGATTTTGCCAGCCAAGGAAGCTAAGGAAGCCATTTAAGCTTGGAAGGAAGCTATTTTGTCTCCTTGGACAGATTTCAAGCTAGGTAATGTCATTGGTATCTTCTTTGAGTTTGGTTTTGATTTTGATAGTCGAAAGCTTAGGTTAAATTAGTCATTGCTTGGGTATTGTGTTAGAAGCATGATTAAGTGAATTTGCAAGCTTGAATTAGAGTATTATCTAAGGAAATTCAAGGTAGTCAAATCTGCCAGAACATGCAATTTCGGATAGCCATTTTGGAAAAATTACCTAGGAAAAAATTGATGGAATTAGAGGCTGAAAATTTTCAATCTAATATCCCCATGAATCTAGTTTATGTGAAAATTTACAACACCTCGTTTGGAATTGTGTAGAGAAAGTTATAAGCCAATTAGTGAAGGTGATTCATGATGTCCCAGGACTGGACAGATCTGACATCAAATGAAATCTGGTGCTAATTGGTTAGAAATTAAAATGTGAGGTTAACATGGTCATGTAGAGGATCTCCTTAGCTTTCTAAGATGTAAATTATGCTAATTTGGATAAGGGAGTTAGGAGATATGATCATTTTTTTAAAGGGTAGCAAAACTGTCTAGTGTAGGACAAATTTGAGTTTTACATTTATAAACATATGAACACTTGAAATAATTGGTTTAATTGCATTCTAATGAATGGTTATATGTGTGGTTTATTAGAGAATCCAAGAGAAGTATATAAAGAAGAGGAGGAAAGGTTAGAGCTAGCAAAGAGGAAGGGCAAGAGGATCACCCTATACAATCATTGAATTGCTTGGAATATTTATTAGTCTGGTAAACTTTAGGGTTAGGACTTAGGTCCTAACCACCCTTTTTGTTATTTAATTTTTCATGTAATTGGAATAAGCTTATATTTGGTAAAAAGGGGAGGAAGTTAATTATTAAATACTTATGTGATACTATGATTGAATGCTAGATTGTTAAGGCTAGCTTAGTACATATGCATAACTCAGAAATGCCGAGGTAAGTTATGACACACGACTATAGGATGCCAGATATGTGAATCATGTATGGAGCATATATATAATGATATGACCATTTGTTTGGTAAAATGATATACATGTTTTTTTTTGTTAACATGATATAAATGTTCTTGTTGATAGCATGTTATGGACACTTGCTTTTGTGATAAGAAACTTGGTTAATAAGAATTGAAAGATGATCAAATGAATAATAAAAATCATATTGAGCCTTGGTCGATGGTTGGTCATAGGTAGTATGGCATGCCTAGGGTCTGAGCTCGTCTGTTAGTACTTTGGTACTTTTGCCCAAAACTTTGGTACTTTTGTTTAGTACTTCGGTACTTCTGTTTAGTACTTCTTGTACTTTTGGTTGGTGGTTAGTCATAATTTGTTAGATACCTTGGGTATCTTTTGTTAGTGCCTTTTTGGTACTTTTTTAGGTACATAGTGTCCTTTTGTTGACTCGCTTAATTGGTCTAACTAACAACAAGGCATCATATGGAACTAATTTGAAAGTTTAAGGCTTAATGTGTGATAACCAGGTGTATATGAATTTGCTTGTGGAGCATTTGATTTGGATGCAAATTTCCTAATGAGAGCATTTGGATGAATAAGTGGCTATAAATATCCTTTGAATATGATTTTGCTTATGAAAGCTTTGAAATATGGAAATTGACTAATGAGTCATATGTATCTAATATACGCTAGTTTGTGCATGAGTATATGGGTTGTTGAACTTAGAATGCATGCTAGAAGCATGATAAGTATGTCAAGCATGATAATATGATAAGCATGATAAGTATGATAACATGATAAGCATGATATTTGGTGATTGATAACCTTTGCATAATTGGTTGAATTGTTGCTATGAATTTGGTTTATGACTTAATTGGAGCATGATATCTTTGTTATATGAACTATGTCTAAAATGGTTAGACTTAGGGTTGCTTTACTAAGTACTTGAAAAGTACTTACCACTCTTTTTTTTCTCTTTCCCAAAACAACAGGTTATCGAGTCAAGAAGCTAGATTGAGATCAATTGAAGGCAAGCATAACAAGAAAGACAAGTATGATATTTTATAGCTTTTGTAACTCCTAAAACTTGGTGGCATTAGTGATCATATTTATGCTAACATTTTGTATTTTGGGACTTGATCCATAGTTTGTATATATATATTGTCAATTGAGCATTTGATATGTAAGCCTTAAGGCTAAGTTGTGTTTAGGCTAGTTTCCATGGTAAACATATCTATGCTAGCTTCATGCATTTTGAGGACTTGGTCCATGGTTTGTATATTGCTTTTGGAGTATTTGTTATGCAAGCTAATAAGCCAAGTAGGATGGTATGTAAACCTTAAGGTTAGGTCACTGATATGCTAGTGGCCATAGTGAAATTGAATGGTTTAATTATTAGCTTGAATGGTGAATCAGATGAATGTGATAGGATTGTCATGTTGTCAATTGATTCCTAAACTTGCTAGAACTATCACTTAAGGTTTTTGAATGGTTTAAAGCTAGATAAAAGTCCTTTGGATAGAGCTTAAGTGATTTAGAAGCTTAAAGCCTGAAAAATCGTACAGGGGTATCAATACCATTTCCATGCATATTGATACCCCCTCGAAAATCCTAAGCATGAAAGGCAGGAATTTTAGAACTCCTAGCCTCGGTTTCGGTACCCAATCCTCTAGTAGAAAATCGGATCGATACCTCTTTGGGGGTGTATCGAAACAGGGTCGAGTATCGATACACCATATCGGTGTACCGATATAGGTAGGCTATCCAAGCCTTAAGTCATCGAGTAGGCGTATCGAAACACTGAGGGAGTGTTTCGATACCATCAGTTTCGATACTACTCTATGGGTGTATCGATATTGTTAGCCTTTTGGTTCAAACCTTTGAGGTTGAAGTTTAAGAGTCACATACCTTATTTTAGAGGTTCCATAAGTTAGTTTAAGTTCATATTTGGTCCCAAATTTAGAATAAGTTAAGCTTGGATGATAAGATCAAATATTAGGTGAATTACGATTGAAAAAAATTCAAGATTGATTAATGAGTGAATTATAATTAGAAAAAGTTTTAAAATTGACCCTAAATTTGATATGTCTTATAAGAATCTTTCTTGTATTGCTGGAGTAATACTTCTAACTCCTGAACTAGGATAGGGGTGTTATAGATCAATGGTAAAGTCTCTTGAACTACCTTCCTCAACCTCTTTCTTACGATGCATCAATAAAACATCATTCGACTGTTCTGAATGAATCTCAGAGATCAGAGTAGGAATAACGCGAAGCTCTGCTAGAATACTACCATCCTCAAATAAACTCAGGTGAGCAAAAATAGCTCTCATATCTGTAATCACACAACAACTCAAAGCATCGACTACCACATTAGCCTTTCGGGGATGATACTCAATCTCACAATCATAGTTTTTTAGAAGTTCTAACCAACGGCATTATCTCAAATTAAGCTCTTTGTTATTGAGCAAATAATTCAAACTTTTTGGGTCGGTAAATATATAACACTTCTCCCTATAGAGATAGTGCCTCCATATTTTGGGAGCAAAAAAACACAACAACTAATTCAAGGTGATGTGTAGTGTAGTTATACTCATGTTGTTTCAACTATCGAGATGTATAAGCTATCACCCTCTCATCTTGCATTAGAACACAATCAAAACCAGTATGAGAAGCGTTACTGTAAATGATATAAGGTTTTCCAGGCTCAAGTTGTATTAGAACTGGAGCTTCGGTCAACATCGACTTTAGTTTCTCAAAGTTGGATTGTTGGGCCTCAGTCCAAACGAAAGAGGCATTTTCCTTAAAAGTTTGGTTAACGGATATGCAATGATTGAAAACCCTTCCACAACCCTCCAATAATAACCAGCTATACCTAAAAACTACAGATCTCAAAAATATTCTTGGATTACTTCCAGCCCATTATAGCCTCAATCTTCTTTAGATCTACCTAGACACCTTTAGTGTAAACTGTGTCCCAAAAACATAACCTCACGAAGCTAAAATTCACATTTATTTAACTTTCCATACAACTAATTTTCCCTCAAAGTCTGCAAAATAATTCAAAGATGTTCTTTATGTTCATTTTCAAATTTAGAGTAAACTAAAATTTCATCAATGAAAACCACCATAAATTGGTCGAGACAGGGTTGAAACACTCTATTCATCAAGTCCATGAATTTTGTAGGAGCATTGGTCAATAATAAAGGCATTACAAGAAACTCATAATGGTTGTATCGTGTCTGGAAAGTTGTCTTGAAAACATCAAAATCTTTAACTCTAAGTTGGTAGTAATCAGATCTTAGGTCTATCTTAGAAAAAACTTTAGCACCCCAAAACTGATCAAAGAGATCATCAATACAAGGGAAGGGATATTTATTCTTTATCGTCAATTTTTTTAGTTTATGATATTCAATACACAACCGAAGCATCTCATCCTTATTTTTGACAAAAAGAATCGGAGCTCTTCAGGGCAAAACACTTGGTCTAATAAACCCTTATCCAAAAGTTCTTGCAACTAAATCTTTAATTCTTTAAGCTCTTTAGTTTCCATTCGGTAGGGTGCCATAGATACCAGAGTTATTCCTGAATAAACCTCAATATCAAACTCAATCTCAGCACGCTTAGGTGGCATCCCTAGTAATTCTTCAGGAAACACATCCAGAAAGTCTTTCATAACTCGAATCTTATCCATTTCAAAAACTGACTATCTCGGATCAAGAATATAAGCTAGATAGGCCACAAAACCCTTCTTGATCAACTTTTCAGCTTTAAGAGCTGATATCACATTGGATAAAAATCCTCTTTGCTCTCCTACTAGTTTGGGCCATGAACATGTTCAACGTGTTCTCTAGGATTCTGATGTCAGTTGGTTGTTGCTGCTGCAACTACTACTGAACAATTATATTGTTCTACTAGAATCTAGTAGTTATGAGTACTCAAAAGTCCTTATTTTTATATTATTTCCCACTCGTTTATTGCTAATAAAGATAGATTTAAAGGCAATAATGGATATTTACGGTTATTTTCCATACTTCAGCATCCAAACACTAATTTTATAATTTATCTATTTTTTGGCATAAAACATATGCGTTTGATAGTTTTCTTTCTTAGATAGGAAACTACATCACAAAGATAGCCAATTGAGAAGATAGATACTGAATTGCAGATGAAGTACCCGCCACGGCAATAATTTAGAGGCCGTGACAACAGCGTGAAGTTAACAACTGGTGCTCGATGGAGGAAGAAAAAGATGTTGATCTTAACGGACAGAGAGCGAGAGAGAAATACGTAGCCCATTTAAGAGGTCAAGCCTTTGTCGAAGTCAACCGCAGGAAAAAAGAGATATCTTAGGAAATAAGAATAAAATAATAATGTTTAATTAGGATTTATATTTCTTTCCCTTTAGAAATATTTCCTTGCATGAAAAACTCAACTTAAAGCTTAGCTTATATAAAGAACTTATTAGGTTTAGGTTTAGGTGTGGAGTCGAGTCGAGTCGGATTCTCTCTATCATATATCCTTAGCCGCCGATTACATCATGTTCTAAACTTCTTTGGAGGTTTAAGTTGTTTGTGGAGTAGTTGGGAAGAAGGTTATGTTATTTTTTATACTTATTAATGCAAATCTTATTTCATAGTTTACTCTCTCTTGGTATTTACTCTTCTCGCATATGAGGTCGAAAGATAGTATGTGAAGAAAAACCTAATTGCCTAGCATCGGGATATGTAGGTTCATGAAATGAGAGAATACGGTCTTTGCTCATGGGCATTGACTAATCTGGTTGAGAGATTAACCGTCCAGGATTTTAGAGACTAACAAAACGATTGTGTTTGGTTGTTATACGCCCTTGATTCATGCCGGGAGGTATCATCAAGATATGGGCTTCAACAGTTCTCTTCGCTTAGGGAGAAGGAAGAAGACATACAAGGATGTTCTGTCGAACTATAGAATGTTGAATTGTCGACAAGGCCTAACCTCGCCTAGGCAGCTGCGGTGACCCTTTGTGCGACCCGTCGAGGCGACAATTTAACTCATTGCACTAATAAGTGGATATTTGATATAACTAGATTCTCCTCTACAAATCCCTCTATTTAGCCACGCTTCTATCATATTTATTTCTTTGTTAATTAGTTTTACGTTTAATAGTTTTCTTAGTTATACTTTAAACTCCTTAAATTACTTGTATTTTTATTTTCCGTAGTGCAGTCGTAAGAAGTAGTGAAGTCGACACATTTCCTATGGGTTTGAAAACCTAAAGTATTACAACCTGACAAAGATGGAATCAAAAGAACTTCTGAGCCTCCATCAAGTAGATTGTATAGTTTGATGTTGCAGATTTAGTTCGTTATTAGGGTTACTCTATGAGAAGTTCGAATGCTTTCTCTATGTTGGATTATAATTATTGGAAATATCATTCCTATTAAAATTTCCAACATAGAAACTTGATTCTGGATTTTGCAGGTATTCGTTCGAATCATGATTGTTGCCATATATTTCACAAAAAACAATGATTGCCTTTACCTCTCGAACGTGACTAGGCTTTTGCAGATCCTTTACCATGTTTGCTAGTATTGAGAGTTAAGCTAATATATAATCTAAAGAGTCTAGGGTTGTCATACCTTACCTTGTTACTCCTCTTCTTGTGGTCGGGTGTTGATAGTCATTCTTTGCTAATCTATCATGAATCTCTAGACTCTCATGGGGAGGGCAGTCTAGAAGTGTGCCATTGGCCGAGGCATCAATCATCATTCTTGTAGGTGTGTTTACTGCATTGTAGAATAAAGCTCTCTATATCTCTCACATGCCTCATACATGGATTTATTGTCTTCCTGCCTGAATTACGTGATGTCGTTTCTTAATTTATCTGTCATATTTGTATAGCTAAAACAGTTCAAGAAGCTATGGCACAATTCTATCCATAAATTTAAGGATCTATGTTGGAGGTTATTGAGTAGGATTTTACCCTATCTCTTAGTGAATAGAGAAAAAGTTTCAATTTAAGTATATTGACAGAAACTCACGACAGCTTAAATGAATTACAGATTTCTAAAAATGATTCAAGATGATGCCGAGCATCATCATTAGCCGAACCTCCAAATTTTCCTATAGTGTTGATCATGTTAAACATTGCCGATTTTAATTAAAAATGTTTTGCATCTATGTTTGGCAAACAACAAGCGTTAATCCATCCAAATCCTCCTCCAGATAGTCACGAACAGTACGAATACGTTCCTATCGAAGAAGGTTGTTGGGTTCCACAACTACGAATATGTCCTTGTTGACTGCCTCGACGGCATTCATGTCAGTGTTGTTCCCCTGCTAGCCAGGTGCTTGATTTTTCCTTTCGTGTAACCTCTATCGAAGATTCCTTGCGGTTCTCTCGAATTTAGGATCAAAAGGAAAATTGACAATAGATAGATTAGACCTCGTCATACAATAGAACAACCCCAATTATATCGAAAAAAACAAAAATAAAGAAAAACGTGCAAAAATAAATTGTAGTTAGGTTGAATGTCAGTCCCCGACAACGACGCCAAATTTGACGTGAGCTTTGAAATCTTATACTTGTCTACGAATTTTCCACCTCTTTTGCCAAATTGTAATACTTTAGATATCGATTGCATAGGAACTAGATCACCCTTAGTTTCACATTAATTCTACACTTAAGAAAAGTAAAGAACACAAATAATTTGGATGAAGAATAATTAAAGTAAAAAGAATAAACTAAGTAAATAAAGGAAATCTAAATGATAAGAATAAAGCTAGGTCGATTACTTTCTAGAAGAGAATTCAGTTGCACTTAATATCTACTTATTAATGCATTGGGTTGACTTTTCGTCGCGGCGGGTCGCACGAAGGGTCGACTTGGCTGCCTCGGTGGGGTTTTACCTTGTAGATAAATCAACTTTCCATAGTTCGACATATCATTCTTTTATGTCTCCTTATTATCCCTAATTTGGAGAAGTATTCAAATCCATGTCTTTATAATAGCTCTCGGCGTGAATCAAGGATGAACAACAATCGATGATATGCATTCTTTTAGTCGCTGAAACCCTTACGGATTAGTCGATGATCTTGAGCGAAGACCGTACTCTCTCGTTTCGTGAGTCTAACTCTCCCGATATTAGACAAATATATTTTTCTTCACATACTTATCTTTCAATCTCATATGTAAAGAAGAGTAAAATCAAAGAGAGAATAAACTATGAAAATAAAGATTGCATTAATAAATCTCAAATAAGATACAAATCTCTTCCCCAACTACTCCACAAACAATCTAAACCTCGAAAGGAATTTAGAACATGATGAACTTATCGACGGCTTAGGGTTTATCTTTGAGAACCTGACTTATTTTCTTAGCCCTAGAGGTTTACATTATATAGGTCAAGCCTTGGTTAAAGTCATCCATAAAGGTAAGAGTTCTAAAAGGAAAAAAACATGTTCATATTAAATTATAACTCTTTATTTTATTTCCTAATTTAACTCCTTTTAAACTTTCTTTAATTTCGCGTTGACTTTGACCACTGTTTGACTCCATTTCTTCATTTCTATTTCTTCTCGTACTATCTCCATTAGAATGGACATTTTATTCTCCATCTATCGCGCACCAACTAACATCTTTAGTGTACTACCGCGGCCACCACAATGTTGCCATGACGGGTGCTTATCTGTATTCCAGCTTTAGTCTTCAGCATTCATCGTGCTATCTGGCATTACTTGTATAGTTATTTCCTGTCTTAAGAGAGAAAACCATTAACTATACTTGTTTTATGCCAAATAATAGATAAAAATACGAATTAAGTGTTAGGATACTGGAATATGGAAAATACGCAAAATTATCCATTATTATCATTAAATCTGTCCATTACCAATAATAATTGAGTGGGAAAAATAATATAAAAATTAGGATTTTTATACACTTATCAGCTACCTTATCACGAATTGTAAATCGGAGACCCATCAGAAATTCTCGACACTTATATTTTGGTATAAACTAGACCGGGTGCATACTGGGACAGTTCCAAAAAATGAATTTCATATATAGATACCGTCATATCCTTCTATCTCAAGTCAAAAAAAGCTTGACGTTGTTCAGCTAAATATTGCTCTCCCACATAACGGTTCTGGAAAGCCTAACGAAAAGTCTCCCAAGTCATCTGATCAACGAACATCAATCGTTGTTCATCTTTCCACCAACATTGTGCTTCACCTTGCAGTAGTGAAACAACAACTATCAGTTTCTTACTGGTAGGGTACTTCATTTCATCGAACAATCTCTTAAGGTTCTCTATTCAAAGCTCAGCATCCGATGGGTGTTTATCTGAAACACCCGCAAATACCTTTATTTTGACACTTAAGAAAATAAAAGATATCAACTTCCTATCATTTTCCCACTTATCATGGAAGTATTTTAGTAGCTTCCGGTTAACCACAACACTATCCAATTCCATCATTTCAATATCATCAAAATCAAGCAAATCCTCCTCAGGACGTGGTTGTTCACGCGTACCTCTATCCGTAGATTGTCGGCTTGCAATATGCTATACCTTAAATTTTGGATCATCTTTTTGATTTTTCATCTTAGCTTGATCATTAGTATGATCAACAACAGGTGACGGCTCATTAACAACCGCAACAGCGCGACCTCGACCTCGACCTCATCCTTTAACAGCAGCAACTCTAACACTCCTACGAGGTGACATGGTATCTATCTAAAAGAATAGAACCTAAATTAGATTTGGTACCAGAGTCGATTTCAAAACATAGGAAAAATCTCATTAAAATATTTTTTTGAAAACCTCTCATATTCCCAAAATATATAATGCATGCATGCTTTTCTAAATTTTGTAAAAACACTAGTTATGAGCTTCATAGTTCGAGCGTTGAACTGAACTTTGATATAAAAAATAAAACTCCTTAATTTTGACTTGTCGTGTACGGTACGGTACAGTTGTTACTTTTAAAACTTTAACATCAAGTAATCGCAAAAGTGATTCAAAGAAAAATTTATAAACCAAAAGATAAGAACACAATTAAAAAGTAAATATTCTGATTAAAAGTAAAGAAAATTGAATAACTAGTTCTATGCATGAAGTTTAATTACATCTCAATTCCTAATAATCCCAAAATAATTAAAGTAAAAATATCTATAAATAACTGTACTTAAAATAAAAATAAAATAAGTATTATAGAGATCTCCGAGTAGCAACTTTTAAGGCCAAAGATCTGAAAAAATAAACTACAAGAATGAACTATAAAGCGCATTGTGTCTATAAAGTATAATTAAAGATCACATTATCACTCAGTTCACAATCTCAGATATAGTATATATTTTTTATAGTAAATACACAGAGAATGATGAATGCAATATCACAGAGAATGCAGTCCCATACTCCAAATGCCAAACAAAGTGGTGGCAAAGACAACTGGTCACAATGGAGGTAGTTCTCTAGAACTTCCGTCTCTTATTTCTCCAAACATAGTGTGGTAGAACCACCTTCCTCAGTACAATCTCATTCCATGGACGTGTTATACAGTCAATGCCACAATTCTCAAAATTCTCATCATAGATATTCATATAGTATAAACAGCACATAGAATTAAAATTAATTAAAATTTTGTTCATATAAATTTTATAAAACTATTTTTATTCTATTTATCATTTTATTTATTTTGTAATTAAATTATTAAAATAAAATTTTTAGTTATTACCTATTTTCATTCTTTAATAAAGAATATATTTTTTATATTATTTATACCTTTATATTTTAAATTGATGTAAATAATATTTTATATTATTTAATATGAATAAGTCTCGCCTACGAAAGGCGAACGCCTTCACCTAGTGTCAACGAGAGTGAGTTTTTGTCTAATACTTTAGGAAAAATTTTTGAAGGCAAAGTTATTATTCATATAATTTATTGTGTAGATACTCCTCAACACAATATAGTAGCTGAGAGAAAAAAAAATTGACACATTTTAGCGGTTGTTCGATCTTTATTATTATCCTCTAATATTTTTCATTCTTTGGGGAGAGGCTTTATTACATTCCATTTTTCTTATTGAAAGGTTGATTCAAAACTCCTAAGAAGGTTTTTCTTCAAACCCTTCTTTCTTTTAAACCTTGTTCTTGTAATTTACCTCTTAAAATATTTGGTGTTATTGCCTTTGTTAATGTTCATAAGCAGTTTTGGGAAAAATTAGATCCTAGGGCAATTAAATGTGTCTTCTTAGGATATTTCTAACAATAAGAAGGATTTTAAATGTTACTCCCCAATACATAGAAAATTTATCATTTCCATGATGTCACATTTTATGAATATTTTCCTTATTTTTCAAATTTTGAAATTCGGGGGGAGAGTTGTCATAAATTTCAGTCCTCTACTAGCACTTTATCACTTGATGAACCAAAACCAATTCAAAACAATTCTATTCCAGAACATATTCTTCCTATTCCAGAACATGTTCTTGAAACTTTAGAACCCACAACACCAATGACCGAAAATTACCTCCTGCACCAAATGTTTTTACAGAGAACCAACTTGAAACAAAAGAATTTTGTGTCTATACAAGGACGAAACAAGGGCCTACTCAAGAAACTACACAAACTAGGGTTAGTCAAGAAATAGAACCAATTTCATTATCCTTGGAGGATGAAGGTATGAAAATTTTAAATGATATCGTTGATGCTTTCATTGATACATCTAACTTACCTATTGCTTAAAGAAAAGTTGTCAGGAAATGTACAAGTCATCCAATTTAGAGATATGTAGCCTATAAAAAATTAATATCATCTTTTAGAGTTTTTACTATCAAAATTGACAAAGTGTATATTCATAAAATAGTTTATGAAGTATTTATTACAAGATCCTAGGTGTTCTAAGTAGCAGCTTGAATCAAGTCTGAAAGCTAATAAAATTATCATATGGCCTAAAACAATCACCTAGAGTAGTTTTATAGATCTAATAAAGTCATTGTGAAATTTGGTTATTGTCGATGTCAACCTAACCATAATTTATTTATAAAGACTTCTTCAGGGAATAAAAAAACTATATTAATAATTTATGTTGATAATATAATTATCACAGGTGATGATGACCAGGAAATCAAAAAGCTGAAAGGATTCTTAGACACTGAATTTAAAATGGAAGACTTGGGATATTTGAGATACTTTATTGGAATAGAAGTAGCAAGGTCAGAATCTAAAATTGTAATAAACTAGAGAAAGTACATTTTAGATCTTCTTTTAGAAACATGACTGCTTGGGTGCAAGCCTGCAAAGACGCCTATGGAGTCAAACCTGAAATTTAGGACTAATGACCAAGGAGTACCTACAAATAAAAAACAATACCTGAAACTAGTGGGTAAACTCATTTATTTATTACTTAATAGACATGACATAGCTTTTTCAATAAGTGTTATCAGTCATTTAATGAATAATTCTAAAGAAGAACACCTTTAAATAATAATGAGGATATTAAAATACTTGAAGATGACTAAGGACATGGGATAATTTTCACTAAAAATAACAATAGAAAGATAAAGGTCTTCACAGATGTAAGTTGGGACAGTGAGCAAACAGCTAAGAGATCTATCACCGGTTATTATGCTCAAGTATTTGAAAATTTTGTGACTTGAAAAAACAAGAAACAACAAGTAATTTCATGAAATAGCGCAAAAGTAGAATTTAGAGCATTGGCAAATGAAATCTGTGAAGGAATTTGGATTCAAAGGTTACTATCAGAGTTAAAATTGAATTACATCAAAGAATTTGATCTTTACTGTGACAATCAATCTACAATTAGCATCGCAAAATATCCAGTGCAACATGACAAGACAAAGCATGTAAATTTGTACAGGCACTTCATCTCATAGAAAATCACAAGTGGGATGGTTAAATTGAGTTACATCCCAGCACAAGAACAATTGACATATATACTTACTAAGGCACTTCTAAGAAATATCTTTGACAAGCTTACATTCAAGTTAGGACTATACAATGTCTACTCACCAGCTTGAGGGAACCGTAGATAAATATGTACCATTAGATTTTTATTTTACTTGAGAGTTAATATTGTATTAGGAGTTTTATTGAGTTTTATTTTCCTAGTAGATATAGTCCAACTTAACTAAGAAGTTGGAATTTAAATCAACTACTGTAATTAGTTCAATATAAGGAACCAATCTGCTGTAACTATTTTTAAATGATAAGAGAAACAACTTTTCTCTAAAACTCAGATGTGTAGCTTAGCTTGCTAGGATGGACATTATATGCTTTTGCTTCTAGATATTTTTATGGATACCTATGCCTTTTAATAATATATTTGTTCTTCCTGCTACACAATGTTTGTTTGATGAATTATTACCGTTAATCTTAGAATCAGATTAGTTACATTCTCATAGTTCTCATAATGTGGTTCTGATTGATAAATAAATATTTGTTTCAACCTTCTCCAGTGAAAGATAGTGTTACTATGGCTGCGGTTGATGCAGCCATTCAGGAAATGTTCCAGGCACCTCATATCTATGTAAGTTGAGGATTAACGAGATATCTTAAAATTATAATTTTAGTTGTTTTCTTGTTTCTTATTTGTCCATTGTCAAGGAAGATGATAAGAAATGGTGTTTCAAATAAATCATCACTTTTGATCACAGATTCTGTTGTTTAACTTCTAAGCTTGACTTTAGAAGTCACTGTAGATCAGAAGAAATGCATACACACAAACCATTTCCTCAAAATATCATTAGAAATGGAAAAAATGCTTTAGTCATGAACGCTAAGACTTGTGTCAACTGGAGCACAATCTTACTCTTCTGGTGTTGTGATGGTATTATATGGAACATCTTCGTTTGTATAAATTTTCTAAAGTTTTTTATTGTCATTTCACCTTAAGCAAAGTTAACTTATGAGTGGGGACTAGGGAGAATGGAAATTACCGTAATTATTTGGATATGCTTTGAAGCTTACAACAATATTGAAACTTGTTGAAAATTTATGCAGACGAATTGTAGCCATCCCTTGGTCCTTTGGAAACTTAATTGATGAGGAAAAAATATTGATGAACCTTTGATGCCAGACAAGTGTTTTCTGCACTGTTTTTCTTAGATAGCTTTCAGAAATTCTAAGATATGTATCTAGGTTTAGAACCCAAGAATCTTGCAAAGGAAAGAACACTTGTTTCTTCTTTGAAGGATAAGCACAAGAAAGAAGTTGCAGAGAAAGATGCTACTATTATTGTGTTTTATTCATAGAATTGAACAAATATATATAGTCTAATAAAATTCTAAAATTAGTCAAGTAAATAAACTTGAACTAGAACTCTAGAAGCAAACTTGAACTGAAACTCTAAAAATAGTGTGAATCAACAAAGATTATTAACTCTAAAAATATAGTGAATCAGTAAAGATTATTGAAAGTGCTCAAAAGACTATCACTTTTTACACCTTTCATGGACAATAATTACTTAATCTACACCTACTTGGACTAATGCATGAACTTAATATGAGATATTTGGATATTTTGCTTTTGTGACATATAAAGATGATATTTATAGAAAATGAAGTTTTAATGCACCTTTGTGCATTTGCAGGTAGACTTGGGCCGGGGCAGTAACTCTAGGGTCACGGCAGCATGATAAAAAAACCTGGAAAGCAGCAACGGACAATGAGTGAAAATAGGGCAATGAAGCAGACCTTGATCGAACAGATCACGGATGAGAGCTTCTACTGATGAAAGCTGAGCAGACGCAGAGTTAGACTTCTGTCGGGACAGAAGATGCAACCTGTCGAGGCGGGAAACTCTATAAATACCAAAAATCAAAGTGGTGATCGGTTTGAAGAACATAAAAAGATGAATTTTTCTAGACACTTTGCGTGGCAATTGGAGTTGGAGAAGACGGTGTAAAGATGGAAAGAATCAAATTAAAGAGATGCACCTTTTTTAAATAATAAAATATCCAAAATAACTTTTCTTCTTCTCTGAGGCTGATGTTGCCCTAATTTTAGCCTATATAAAGGAGGTGCCACTCAAGAACAAAGAGAGACGAGAGGAGAGAGAGAGAGTTCATCATAGATCTTAGAGTTTTCTTTGTTTTCATCATGTTCTAAATTCTTCTAGGGTTTAGGTGAAAGTTATCGAGTATTTGTGAGAGGAGATTGTACTTTATTTTCTTGTTTCATGCAATAAAATATCAAGGTTTGCTTATTCTTTGCCATTCATTGTTCTTGCATTCAAGCTAGGGAAAGAAGTTCGTGAGAGATTTATTTATCTAATATCAGGAGAGTTAGATTCACAAAAGGAATAAGTACGGTATTTTTCTAGCTGGAAAATACTAACTCGGACTACGGATAGGTTAGAGTTTCAGCAGCTAAAAGAAGTGTGAGATTGATTGAAGGTTATAGTTGATTCACGCTGGGAGGTATCATCAAGGAATAGTCATCAACAGTACTTCGCCTTAGGGATAAGCGGAGTCATCAGAGGAAACTTTGTCGAACCTTGAAGAAGTCCACCCAAGAGCAAGGGATTGCTGCGACAGACGTAACTCTTCACTGTCGAGAGAATAAAACTACAGTTCTGCCGAGGTAGTGTTGTGTAGTTGCATCAGACAGAAACAAGTCAATTGAATCCACAATACGACACAACTAGATCCTGACCTTTTTCTCAATCTGATTTTATTTTCATTCTCTGTTCTCTTTTTATTTTCTTTTTAGTTTAATTCAAAATAATCACATTAATCTATTTTTTTATTTTCTTTTCTTTTGTAGAGCGAGAAGAGAAAAGGAAACAAATTAAATACACCAATCTCTGTGGAGACGATACTCTATACTCATCACTTTATTACTTGCAAAGTGTACACTTGCACAAATTGCGCACTCTTTTTATACGCAACAATTATTAACTAAAAATAGTGTGAATCAACAAGCATTATTTGCTCATATTATTCCCCTAATCCTGAACTAGAACTCTAGAAACAAACTTGAACTAAAACTCTAAAAACAGTGTGAATCAACAAAGATTATTAACTCTAAAAATACAGTGACTCAGTAAAGATTATTAACTAAAAATAGTGTGAATCAGCAAGGATTATTTGTTCATATTACTCCCCCTAATCTTGGCTTGATTCTAAATCACGAACACCAATTTGGTACGCATAGCGGCTAATTTCACTCCCGTCAATGCTTTACTCAGTGCATCAGCTCGTTATTCTACAGTGTTAACAAATTCCACCACAATTTGTCCTTTCTCAACATATTCTCTGATAAAGTGAAACCTTGTATCTATGTGCTTGCAACGGTCATGAAACGCAGGATTCTTCATGAGAGCTATGGTAGATTTGTTGTTCATAAACAATGTTACTGGCTTTAGCTCCTTTTTGGTTAATTCACTAACAAGGCTTCTTAACCAATAAGCTTGGAAAGCCGCGACAGTGCTGCCATGAACTCGGCTTCACAAGATGAGAGTGTCACCGTCTTCTACTTTTGTGAATTCCATGAGACCAAACTTTTATTGAGGTAGAATTTCATTCCACTTGTGCTTTTTCTCCCGTCGAGATCAGCGGCTAAATCACTGTCAGAGTAGCCAAATATATTAACTTTTGGAGAACACTTCACATAAGCCCAAAATGAATCGTCCCTCTCAAATACCTAAGTACTTGCTTGATCATATTGTGATGCATAATTTTAGGTCTTTCCATATACTTGCTCGTCATTCCAGCAACATATAAGAGATTTGGCCTTGTGTTTAGCATGTATCTGAGATAGCCAATGGTGCGTTTATAATCCGTAGCATCAATTGGAGTTCCTTCCAAGTCTTTGTGCAGCTGTGACTTGGGCTCTATGGGGTACTTCGTGGCATTACAGTCTGTCATGCCAAACTGAAATAAAATTCTTTTGGCATAAGTTGATTGTTGGAGTAAGATTCTACCCTTCTGTTATTCTACTTCAATCCCTAAGTAGTAAAAGAGTAGACCCAAATCACTCATTTCAAATTTTATCATCATTTGTTGCTTGAACTTGTTGATTTTTTCGGTGTTACTTCTTGTTACAATGAGGTCATCAACATATACTCCAACAAGCAATCTTTCTTCTCCTTCATTTATTGTTTATACTGAATGTTATTGAGTGCATTTTCCGAAGCTAATCTCTTTGAGACTCTTATCAAGTTGAATGTTCCAAGCTCGTGGAGCCTGCCGCAACCCAGAGAGGGCCTTTAACAACCTATACACCTTATACTTCTGCATTTGTACCTCAAGTTCCTCTGGTTGGGTAACATATACTTCTTCTTCCAACTCCCCGTTGAGAATTGCAGACTTCACATCTAAATGATGTACCTTCCAACTTTGATTTGAAGTGAGTGCAAGAATGACTCCAACAGTGTTAAGTCTTGAAACAGGTGCAAACACCTCTTCAAATTCGACGCCTTGCCTTTGTACATAGCCTTTAGCAACCAATCTCGCTTTGTTCTTGACAACTTTTCCATCTAAGTCTTTTTTCAGTTTGAATACTGATGCGTGTAATATAAGTGCAATTTGAGTGCAAGTGTACACGTCGCCAAGTAATAAAATGATAAGTATATCGTGTATCATCTCCACAAGGATTAGTATACTTAATATGTTTCCTCTTGTTCCCTTGCTCCGAAAAAAAAAGTAAAAACACAGATGAGTTGATTTGTTTAACTAAATAAATAAGTAAATAACAAAACATAAAATAAAAAGTTGAGAATGATATACAGAAAGTGGGTAGGACCCAGTTGCGTCAATTAGTGGATTCAATTGATCTTCTTCTTGTCCAATGCAATCACACAACACTGCTTCAACAGTACTGCAGATACAACCTCGGCAGTATTGGTGTTCTTTGCTGCGGCAATCTCTTGCTCATGGGCAGAGGCATCAAAGTTCAACAAAGTGTCTGTAAGTGACTCCGCTCATCTTTGAGTCAAAATACTGTTGATGACCAGTCCTTGACGATACCTCTCAGCGTAAATCAACGATAACCACCAACCAATCCAACACTTCTTTTAGCTGCTGAAACTCTTAACTTATTCTAGGCCGAGTTAGTGTCTACAACACAGTACTTATCTCTTTCGTGAATCTACACCTCTCGATGGTAGATAAATAGATTACTTGCAAACTTCCCTCTCGAACTTGAATGCAAGAACAAAGAATGGCAATAAGATAAGCAAACTTTGATATTATTATTACATAAGAACAAAGATACAAGAATCAATCTCCTCTCACTAATATCTACAACCTTCACCTATCCCTAAGAAGTTTAGAACATATTATTGTTTAGGTACAATTCTTAGGGAGGAAGGGTTTCTCTAAAAATCGGCTCTCTTAAACAATGTGGCCGGCTAGGGTATATATATTCTTAACCTAGGGCAAACCTTTCCTAAATAGACTTCAACTTGGAGTAGGGAACAAGTTTTCTTCAAGAAATCTGATATTTCCAAGTTTGCCGCCTTCTAAAAGGGTTTTCCCGCTTGGTCTTTGACTTGGGTTTTAGCGCGCTAGCCTAGTCCAATTGATGCGTTGCATCTTCCAGAATATTCTTTATATTTTTATCTTTCATTGCGCCTTCATTGTTGGTGCTGCCACACTGGATTCTGCCGCGACCTTGTCTTCTGCCTTGGCCATAACACTGCTTCACTGCCGCTTCGGTCCTGGATATTTCTGCATGTACAGAATATGTAATAATATCTGCATTCTCAATAAATATTGACTTTGTAAGTAATGATAACAGAATATTCAATATTTGTACAAAGAGTCTATATTTGGTTCAAGTTGGTGTATAATAGATGCTTAAAGTACCATGAGAAGGGTAGTAAATAACTGCATTTTAGGCACTCATCAAATACCCTCAAACTCGAACTATTGCTTGTCCTCAATCAATGCAAAACGTCAAATTGTCGAACCTTACTCCCCTTTGGTCTTACTTTTCCATCTATTCTCCCCACCATGGTCATATCTATCTTTCCGTTTTAGCCACTAGTTTACCCAAGGACTTTTACTAAGAAACAAGCTATAAGGCTAGGTGAGTGTGTGTGTTTTATGGACAAGGCTTTCTTAGATAAACTCTAAGTTCAAGACAAATAGAATCTTGGACTAAAACTGTCTCCTTAAAACAACAAGTCTTGAGCTAATTTTGAGCACCTAAAGATATGCGTTTTCTATTTCCTTCTTTTTCTTATTTATTTTTTTTATTAACCACCTATTTAGCATACTAGAGCCAGTTTCGGGCACCTCTAGCACGAAGAAGAGCAAAACTAGAGTCAGTGATAGGCACCTCTAGTTATTTTTCCAAAAGGTTCTAAGTCTTTATCACCTAAGTTTATTAAAAGAACTCTTAAATCAAACAAGTCCAAAAAGTGTTTATTTTTCTTTCTAACCCTAAAGCAAGCTTCTAAGTTTTATTCCATGAGTATCCTATGGTTATCCCTTCAAAACAGAACTTGGCCATGGTAAGGAGAAAGATTTCTATAGCCTTAAAGGGGTAAACTAAAGCAAAGCTGACGTAGGGCAGTACAAGATTACAAACATAAATTCAAGAAAAGAGAATATTGTAAAAAATTTTAGAAAAAATTTACTCCCTTTTCATGGTAATGTCGCAGCAATGGGTAGCCTCGGCAGTGCTTCTGCACCTACAATCTCCCCTAAACTCAAACCGAGCATTATCCTCAATGCTCAAAATATAAGGCAAACAATAATTAAAATATGAAAATAGACAAAAACAATAAAGGAAATATTTATAATGACTCCGAGGAGCTGCTTGTACAAAGCATTCTCCTAGGTCGTGCTGTTGATGCCTTTCGTCTGGATCCTTGTGCTGGTGAGTGCTGTTGTTTGGCCTACCGATGCAGCTGAACTCTACTAGGCGGTGTACGGTGCATCGATATTGTAACCTCATCCCCTTCTTCCACTTCGTCCATGATTTCCGTTCTGCCCCCTACCGTGGTAGTGGGTATTATTGATTCATAGGACGAACTATGGTATTCATCAATCTCGCGAGACAGCGTATCTCTGCTGAGACTAGGCATAGGGATCGGTTCCCTTTGGGGAGAGTTAAAGACAACTCGCCTCTTGGATGGCCTTTGGCTGGTAGATGATACTCCAGCAGACCTTGCTAGCCTGGACGGTCCTGCAGCATGAAATTGTTGGTGCGGCTGTGGCTAGTAAAATGGTTGCGACCCTGGGGCAGGTGTTGTCTCTGTGTAAGGTGCGACAGTGACAAACATGTTAGCGGGGAACTCGGGAAATTACGACCCTTGATGTGGGAAGTTTTGCATCATCATGTTGGCTAGCGTTGTGTTAAAGTCCCGCTGGTACTCCATGTATCGTTGTTGGCGAAGGTCCATGGCTATCATCCTTTGCAGAATTTCTTGGTATAGGTCCGTTGCGGCAGTTGGCTCGGCAAAGGCCGGTGCTTCTGTTGAATACTGCCCTCTGGCGATAAACTACGGTGGCGTTACCTGGACAGGTTCTACATGTGTGATCTGCATAACTCGGTAGAGAAATCTCTTGTCCATCCCTGCCGAGTTGGTGTATATTCATCCGTGTCTTCGACCGGAATTCCTGCATTAATACACAAGGAAGAGATTAAACATGGGAAATAAAGCGGTCCACGTTCCTTCTTACCATATTCGTGAATTTCATGAAGAATGATTTCTCCAATGTTGATGCTTCTTTTCTTGATTATAGATTGGATCAGCACCAGTCTTTTGCGATCCACTGTGATGTTATGGGAGGTTGGGATAAGTTGTCTTTTGACAAAGATACACCACATATTGGCCTCGGGTATTAGACTCTACCTTGTTACTGAACTCTTATGGGCACCGGTTTCTCATGAGGTATTGCTGTAATAAAGTTCATCTTTAATCTCTTCATAGTCTTGAGTGGTGATGTTGTCTACGAATTCGGCATGATCATCCCGTGTGGGTGTGAGACCATAAAAGTCATTGATGACTTTGACATCAAGTTGCACAAGCTTGCCTCGGTAGTGGATAAAGAGGTTGTCCTTGCTCGGCCCATGTGCGTAAAATTCCCTCACAATTGTGGCATTCGCCGGTGGAGGCTGTAGGCAGAAAGCCTCCCAATCCTGATGCTGAATCTTGTTGAACAGGTATGATTCAATGCCGAAGTATGTTTCATTGTTCGGTTGAAATGCCTGCTCTTCCCATAATTATCAAGCAACGAACGAGCGATTGAATCTGTCAACAATAGTGGCTGGGGAGAATCTTGTGTAAGAAGCCATTGATTTGTTCGTGAAGAATGGTTTGAGAAATTCTAGAGTAGATAGAGATTGTTCTGAAAATTGCAAGACGTAGTGAGAGCAAGACTGTGAAAGTAAAAGTAACAAGAATGCAAGAGTAAATAGTACACAACAATGAGGCTGCTTATACAGGCTGTAAAAATATGAATGTTAAAAATAGTCGTTAGGCATTTACTGCCTTGATGCACAGTTACTGCCGTGGCGGATTTCTCGGCATAGAATCGTTACACTATTTCTGCCCGTTAGGAGTTTTACGGTTCTGACACAGTGCAATACCGCGGCAGCAGACTTCCTGTTGTGGAATAATTTTTCTTGCATTCATAGCTTTATTTATTCTAAAAACATAAAAAAATACTGAAAAGAAAACATAATAACATAAAATACTAAAAATATAAACTAATCCTAATATAATAATTAAAATTGAAGAGAAGGGATTATGTTACTTATGGAATGCATGTGAATGCATCTCCCACTTTCATTATCTCTTTTTGACCCGTATCTTTCTTCATGAATTGGCCAGTCCCTTCAGTGCATTCGGCTTCTCCTTTGGGTTTTATTCATTTACTGAATAGTTTATCGAGTGTACTATCCAGGCAGGATATTTTAGTACCTTGATTCGGTGTATGGAGAGCCTTATATTCTACTGGAGCGTCTGAATTTGTAAAATTATGGAAGGCGTTCAACTTGACTTGTTGATCGTTTATCCGCATTGTAAGCTCGCCAGTTTCCACATCAATGATGGTGCGTCCAGTAGCAAGGAAAGATCGTCCCAATATGATCGTCTTCGGCCTCACAGTCAAGAACAACAAAGTCGGCAAGAAATATAAACTTGTCAACTTTTACCAGAATGTCCTCAATTTGGCCTTCAAGATGCACATAGGATCGATCTACAAGTTGGAGCAATACTGTTGTTGGTTTTGCCCTTCCTATTCTGAGTTTTTGAAAAACTGATTTGGGCATAAGGTTGATGCTTGCTCCCAAGTCGCATAGGGCCTTTCCTTTATAACTATCCCCAATCGCATAAGGGATTGTGAAGCATCCAGGATCTTTTAGCTTTGGCGGCATGCGATTATGCAACATGGCCATGCAACCTTCAGTGGCTGCCACCGTTTCAAATTCCCCTAGCCTTTTTCGTTTGGATATTATGTCTTTTAAGAACTTGGCATAGTTGGGCATTTATTCAATAGCCTCAACTAGTGGCAAGTTGATATGGACCTGCTTCAATATGTCTAGGAATTTCTGAAATTGGTGGTCCTGTTTCTACTTCTTTAGCCTCTGTGGGAAAAGAGGTGGTGTTCTGATATCCTCTAGGTTTCCTTGGATATTGAGTTTAATACCTGGGGTGAACTTATCTGCAGCTGCCTCGACGGAAGGTTCTGATACTATTGGTTCTATTGCCGTGGTAGAGCTTTTAGCAGGGTCCTGCTCAGCTTCCGAGTCCTCATGATGTTACTTTTCTGGTTGGACTCTATCGGTTGAGGTCCCTTCTTTATCTTTCAATTGTAGGCCACTTCTGGTTGTGATTACCTTGTATTGCTCGTGGCCTAACACCTTAGCAACTTCAGTATTGCTAGGTAAACCCCCTGGTGGTCAAGTGTTTTGTCGTTGGGCAAATTGACCAACTTGGGTTTCTAGAGATTTTATCGCAGCCTCCTGGTTCTGCAGTCTCATCTCAGTTCAGTTCATGAAGTCATCAGTACGCTTCATGAAGCGGTTATTCTCCATCATGTAAGCATCAGTCTTTATCATGAAAGCCGTGAGAGAATCTACCAATGCATTCAGAGACTGTTGTTGTTGTACCTGCTACTGTGGCATGGGCTGTTGAGTGTTCTACTGCGGCAGGTTCTGGCTTTGATGCTGGAATCCAGGGGCTTGATTAATTGGATTCAAGGCATTATTAGGGTTACTCCATGAGATGTTTGGATGCCTTTTCCAAGATGGGATATAATTGTTGGACATCATTGGATTGTTTCTGTTATAATTTCCAACATATAGGTTGGTCTCCTCATCTTGCATGTAATCCGATGAGTTAACTGCCTTAACCCCAGATATGTTTCTCTAGGTTTGCATATTCTGAACCATCTTGATTAGAGAGACCAATTGTGATGCCACCAAACTTGATGTATCTAATTCATGGTTGTGGCATGACGTCTCATTCCTCCTCGCCTTGATGTGGGAAATTAGATATCGTTCCTTGCGAGTTTGTTCAGAATTTCAGTAACCTCCGCGGGTGCTCTATCCAAAAGTGTCCCATTTGTGGAAGCATCTAACATCATCCTCGTGGAGGTATTAGTAGCATTATAAAACATGGAGACTTGCGTCCACAAGGAAAAACCATGTAGTGGGCATTTGTTTAATAGTTCTCTGTAACGCTCTCATGCCTCATACATCGGTTCATCTTTATCTTATCGGAATGAAGTGATTTCATTATGAATGCGATCATAGAGATTTGTCGGATTAAATCTCGTAATGAATTCTTGGCAGAGTTCCTCCCAAGATCCTATAGATCCTGCTGGGATACCATTCAACCAAGTTTTCGCCCTATCCCTCAGTGAATAGGGGAACAATTTTAATCGTAGAATATCATCATAGACTCCTTGAATCTTGAAAGAGTTGCATACTTCCATGAAAGATTTGAGATGTTGCCTTGCATCTTCAGTAGCAGACCCACTAAACTGTCCAATTGTGTTCAACATGTTGAACATCACTAGTTTGAGCTCAAAGTGAGTTGTTTCGATTTCTGGGGTGACTACGCCAGGGTTGAGTCCGTTTAGGTCTTCCACCAGATAGTCTCTAACAGTGGGCTGCCTTGGCAATGGTTGCGGCATTGGTTGTTGCGGTATTGCTGGTGGCAGTACATTATGATCAATAGGTGGGATTTGTCCTCTTGGTGGATCATCCATGGCTTGGAACAGATTGCGTCTCAGATGATGTCTTGTGCGTTCAATCTCAGGATCCAACTCGTACAACGGATCACTCGGGTTTGCCCTGGTCATAAACCAAATAAATCAAAGTTAATAAAAATTAAATAATTAAATAATTAGAATTAAAGTTAGATAAAGGATAGTTAAAGAGCAAGAAAATAAAGAAAATAAAATTTAGTTGTCAATCCCCGGCAATGGCGCCAAATGCGTGTAATATAAGAGCAATTTGAGTGCAAGTGTACACGTCGCCAAGTAATAAAATGATAAGTATATCGTGTATCGTCTCCATAGGGATTGGTATACTTAATATGTTTCCTCTTGTTCCCTTTCTCTTAAAAAGAAAGTAAAAACACAGATGAGTTGATTTGTTTAACTAACTAAATAAGTAAATAACAAAACATAAAATAAAAAGTTGAGAACAATATAGAGAAAGTGGGTAAGATCCAGTTGCGTCAATTAGTGGATTCAATTGATCTTCTTCTTGTCCAATTCAATCACACAACACTGCTTCGACAGTACTACAGATACAGCCTCGACAGTATTGGTGTTCTCTACCGCGGCAATCCTTGCTCTTGGGCAAAGGCATCAAAGTTCAGCAAAGTGTCCGTAAGTGACTCCGTTCATCTCTGAGTTAGAATGTTGTTGATGACCAATCCTTGACGATACCTCTCGGCGTAAATCAACGATAACCACCAACCAATCCAACACTTCTTTTAGCTGCTGAAACTCTTAACCTATCTTTAGGCCGAGTTAGTGTCTACAACACAGTACTTATCCCTTTCGTGAATCTACACCTCTCGATGCTAGATAAATAGATTACTTGCAAACTTCCCTCTCGAGCTTGAATGCAAGAACAAAGAATGACAATAGGATAAGCAAACTTTGATATTATTATTGCATAAGAACAAAGATACAAGAATCAATCTCCTCTCACTAATATCTACAACCTTCACCTATCCCTAAGAAGTTTAGAACATTATTATCGTTTAGGTACAATTCTTAGGGAGGAAGGGTTTCTCTAAAAATCGGCTCTCTTAAACAATGTGGTCGGATATGGTATATATAATCTTAACCTAGGGCAAACCTTTCCTAAATAGACTTCAACTTGGAGTAGGGAACAAGTCTTCTTCAAGGAATCTGATATTTCCAAGTTTGTCGTCTTCTAGAAGGGTTTTCCTGCTTGGTCTTTGACTTGGGCTTTTAGCGCGCTAGCCTGGTTCAATTGATGCGCTGTATCTTCCAGAATATTCTTTATATTTTTATCTTTCATTGCGCTTCTATTCTTGGTGCTGCGACACTAGATTCTGCCGTGGCCTTGTCTTCTGCCTCGGCCACAATACTGCTTCACTGCCGCTTCGGCCCTAGATATTCCTGCATGTCCAGAATATGTAATAATATCTACATTCTCTATAAATATTGACTTTATAAGTAATGATAACAGAATATCCAATATTTGCGCAAAGAGTCTATATTTCGGTTCAAGTTGGTGTATAATAGATCCTTAAAGTACCATGAGAAGAGTAGTAAATAACTGTCTTTTAGGCACTCATCAAATACCCATTTTAGGCCAATAGGGTTGTTTCCCGATGGAAGCTCAGTTAGACTCCATATGTTGTTCTTCTCAATAGATTTGAAATGTTTCTCAATTGCTTCAAATCAATGGGCCTCGATCGCAGCTTCTTGGTAGCAAGTTGGCTCTTCAAACAGCATCATCATCACCTTATTCTCTTCTTCAATGCCTACCACTTCCTCAGTGCTAGCGTAAATGTTAGCGATAGACCTAAGACAAACTGGTGTGTGCGTTACTTAAGGTGGAGTTACTTCAAGAATGTTTGGTGGGCATCTAGGCTATTGTAGGTGGTGTAAAATCTTTGGCCACTAGTTCTGCATTTTCCACAACCTTAGCCATGTCGGAGTAAAATGCATCCATTATCGTGAACTTCGTAATCTCCTTGACGTCATTACAACATTCTTTACAAGTCCATTTAAGATTTTCTTGAAAAATGACATCTCTGCTATGGTTCGATTCATATAGACGATGGGCTTTGCATCCTTCTTATGCACCTAAATATACCATCGGTGAGCTTCTATCATCGATTTTCTTGAGATGAGGGGTTGTATTTTTTACATATGCCACAAAACCAAACACTCTCAAGTGTGCGAGATGTGACTTCCCTATCTATGCTTCAAATGGCGTGCGTTCTCTGAGTGCCTTGGTTGAAAGATGGTTTTTTAAATAGACCGCGTGCCTAACCGCCTCTCCCCAAAACATTACGGACATATACGTGCTTTTGAGAAAAGATCTCGTCATCGTCATTACGGTGCGATTACGATGCTCTAGAACTTTATTTTGTTACGATGAATATGGGGACGAAAGGTGTTGCTCGATTCCTTCTTTTCCATAAAACTGAGTAAAACCCGCAGATAAAAAATCACCACCTCGATCCGTTTGGAGCGTTTCAATCTTGTACTTGGTTTTATTCTTCATTAAGGATTTGAACTTCTTAAATGCTTGGAATACAACACTCTTTGCTGCCAACACATACACCCACATCCATCTAGTGAATTCGTCAACGCTCAGCGGAAAATATTTGTTGCCAGCGAGTGTACTCGGTGAAATTGGCCCACAAATATCATCATAAAATAGTTCTAGCGGCTTCTCCGCTCTAAAGTTTGATTTGTGCGGGAAGGACGATCTTACTTGTTTGGAAATCACACATGCCTCGTAAAACTTGTTCACTTGGGATACTAGTTGTACACCAACTACCAATTTTTTCTCCCCCATAAGCTTCAAGTCATAAAAATTGACATGACCGAGTCTCGCATGCCCAACCATGTCGGGTCTTCTAGGTTTGTTAGAAGACAAACTTGTTTGGACGTCTTCAAGTTTATCTTATACAAGCGGTTTTGTGTTCACTTTACCAACATCAAAAGCTTCTCGCTCCTGTCAGACACTTTCATGGTATCTCCCGTAATTTGGACCTTGTTTACTTCTTCTGTCATTTGTCCAAGGCTTATGATGTTACTATAAAGTTTCGAAATATAGTATACCTCTTGAAGAGCTTTCTGATCGCCATTTTTGCTCTTGAACACAACCGTTCCTTTTTCCATTATCTAGATAGTTGATTCATCGTCAAACCTCACCTTCCCGGTGATGCCTTCATCCAATTCTCGGAACTTCTCGCGATGGTCGGTCATGTGGTTGTTAGCATCATTATCAAGGTATCAAACATCTTTACTTTCTTCATTCTTGTCATTGCGGTATATCTTCGAAAATAATCGTTCTTTTCTTAATAGTACAACATTCTCTTTCTCACGTCTAGTGCATGTCCCCTATTGGGATATGGTCATCATCAATGCGAGCTCTTCATCGGTGGCACAAGTAAAATGAGCCTCATCGTCTCAACCCTTGCTGCAGCACTCCGACATATAATGACCCATCTTATCACAATGGAAGAACTTTATGTGACTTTTATCACGAGTACCACTATCGATGTTCCTTGTGCCTCTTGCACTGTTGTAGCGTATTGTACCTCAACCTCGACCGCGTCCTTTTCCACGACAATTTTCGCTGGATCCACGCCACTTGCTTCCTAAATAGTTGTCTCCACTATTTCTCTTTTGTTGTGCCTTTCACTCGGTATGAGTAAGTAGAAGATGTCCTTCAGTTCCACTGGTGTTTCCGCTAAGTCGCGTTGTTCGTTCTTCGTACGCCTTCATTCATCCTATCGCCTCTTCAAACGACATGGTTTCGAGATCTTGGAATTTCTCGATCCCAACGACAATGGGGAAATATTTTTCGGGGACAAAGTCGAGGTGCTTCTTGACCAAAACTGAATCTTCAAGTGTTGCACTGAGGGTGGAGAATTTATTGGTCATTGCGCTGAGTTTGCCAGCGAACTCGTCGATCGTCTCAATCTCCTTCATTCGGAGTGCATCAAACTCGCTCTTCAATATTTGTAATCGGTCGCTGCCCAAGTACCTCGTCTTGAGACTATTCCATAATTCCTTAGCAATCTTCTTCTTTAACGACATCTTCGGGAATACACTACAGAATATATGCACGTGCTTTCTTGTCTTTGCTTCCACTTGAGTTTTTCCGCTGGCTCCACCGCCTCCCATACTCTTTGGGTATCGAGGATTGCCTCTGTCTTTATCGCCCACACCGTATAATTGTGAGGGGTCAGCACCGGATAGAGAATCAGTACTCCGTCGTTCTCCTTCGCAACTTATTGTTGGATCGACTTTTTTGCGGAGCTCGAATGTTACGATGTTAACCTTGCTCTTGATACCAAATGTTGGCTGAGGACCCAAGAATCTTAAAAAAAAGAATACACTTGTTGTTTCTTCTTTGAAGGATAAGCACAAGAAAGAAGTTGCAGAGAAAGATGCTACCGCTGTTGTGTTTTATTCATATAATTGAACAGATATATATAGCCGAATAAAATTCTAAAAATAATCAAGTAAAAAAAATAAACTAAAACTCTAAAAATAAAATTGAACTGAAACTCTAAAAATAGTGTCATAAAAATTATTAACTCTAAAAATAGAATGAATCAACAAAGATTATTAACTAAAAATAGTGTGAATCAGCAAGAATTATTTACTCACACTGTATTCACCTAAGAAAAAAACAGAATTGCATCGCTTTTTTCTGCTATTATGAATTAACTTAAATCTTATTCTTTTGTAGGTAATGAAAAGTTGCTCTAAGCTGAGTAAAATCTTCTTAACTGCAATAGTTTATGAACTGTATAAAACAAGGATGGGGAAACTACATTTGGAAAGGTCAACACCTTGAGCCCATTTCTTCTCTGATCTTTTCTTGATCTGCTGGCAATATCATGATTTTTGAATTGTATTTTCATGCCTTACTTTGATGTTTGAAGCTTAGGTGTCATTCCTCAAGTACAGCGAGTATAATTACTTTCACTCATTCTGCATTCTAAACGTTTGTATATTTTTAGGTGGTTTAACTTCAAGGTTGCTTTGTCCTTCTCAAGTTGAAAACCTCGTAGTCCTCTGTTTTCACATTAATGGACTTCCTCCCAGGACATTAACAATAGGTTAACGTATACTGTATCCCTAATTCCGAACAAATCTCTACAACAATCAAAATTAGTGAGGGTTTATCTGTATTGTTTTATTTTTTTATGTCCTGTCAAAATTAACAGGTACGGTACGTAGTTGATTGGTTCATTGGTTGTCAACTTCTATTTATGCAAGTGCAAATTTTCTCAAAGATTTTCCATTTTGCAGTTGGTAATGAGGGTTTATGTATGCAATGCAGAAGCATTTCCTGGTTGGGGTTCCATTTTATGTTGTCTAGTTACTTCACACAGAGAGAACATTGAATATATTGTTGCAAGTAAAATTATTGTTTTACATGTAGTTTTTGGGACTAGCCTGACAACTATTTGTGCTTTCTATGTTCATTTTTGGATCCCTAAGGGAGTTTTATGCATTGAATCATTGATGATGCAAATCCCATCGTAACCCACTGATTTTTGAAGTTCCATTTTCAAATGTTGATGTTAGAATCGATTTTACAGTTAGATGCAGCATGTTTAGCTTTAGCTGGGAAATGTTTTTGGCAACCTTTGTCATCTAAATCTAACCCAACCAACTCATTTTGATTTGTGGCAGTGATGATGCCCTTCAAGACAACAAGGATCTGCTATGACTGACCAAGTATCTATGATTTCATAAGCCTGTTTGGTTATCGTTAGTTTTTCTTGGCTTATGCCCAATAAATTGCATGAACTCGAAATTTATAAACTTTATAAGATGCTATTTTGCAAGTAATTTAGATATGGAACCATTCTAATTACAGGATTTAATTATATTGTAATTTTTAAATTTATGTTTTTATAAATTTTATCATTTAAAATATTTAAAATAAATTTGATTAAAATTTAAAAATTTATCTACTACATGGTCAATAAGAGACAAATTTGATCGTGGAGAGTATAATATTTTTATGAGATTATTTAGTTAAATTTATTAAAATATATACTATAATGTTATGAATAGCTTTATCTATGGTGGATATCAATATATTAAAGGCATAAAGATAGTTTTCATCCTTAACGTTTATAATTTTGGTCATTTTAGCCCCTATTCTTTTTTTGGGATAAATTTAGCCCTTGACCTTTATCTTTTTAACAAATAACTCATTTTTTAACTATCATGATAACTAAACCGTTAAATATTTAATAATGATGACATGTCATATATATGTAATAATATATTTTAAATGACTTAACATCTAGAATATCAAATACATAAACGCGGGATATAGTTTTATTCTAATCTAAAAATATAAAATAATTAAAATTTAAATAAAATATTAAAAATTATTATTTTTTATTTATTAAAAATTAATTAAATCTAAAACAAAAAGGCTACTAAATATTTTCAACCTTAACTATAGTAAAATCAAAATTTTATCTAAAAAGGTATGAACATAATTTGAGAAGAAAGTGTTTTGTATAGTTTGTTACCGGTGAATCAAAGAAATTTTTTTTTGATAATAATCAATTAGATTTTTATTATTTTAATTTTGAATTTAGGTATTTTAGTTTTAATCTAAATCGGAGTTTTAGGGTTTTATAAAGATATTTTAGTTTAGTTAGGGTTGAAAATATTTAGTAAATTTTTGTTTTGTATTTAATTAATTTTTAATATTTTATTTAAATTTAAATTTTTTATATTTTATACTGGAATAGAATTATATTCTATATATACGTATATATTTAATAGTTTAGATTATATGTCATTTAAAATATATTATCACATATATATGATATGTTACCATTATTAAATTTTTAACGGTTTAGTTATCATAGTAGTTAAAAAATGAGTTATTTGTTAAAAAAGCATAGATCAAGGGCTAAATTTATCCCAAAAAAAGAATAAGGGCCAAAATGACCAAAATTATAAACGTTAAGGGTGAAAATTATCTTTATGCCTATATTAAATAATATTTTAATATACTTTATTATTAAAGTTTAATACCCATTAGAATTAGGACTCTCATCTTATCTATAAATATAGAGTTTGGAGAAAGCATTATACACAACCTTACTTTAAGAATATAATACAATTTTCTTTTTTTCTCTCTCATCTTTGTTCATCTATTTTGTTCTTATTCTTTACTTTATTTACAACATGTTATCAGCACAAAACTCTAATCAATGGAGGTGTTTATCATTCGAATCTTAAAGGAGTTATTAAAAAAATTGTTACTAGCATGAATCCAAGATAAGTTCTACTTTTATTATATTTTAATCATCAATTATTTTTTCTCTTGATCTTAAACCAACCACGATGGTGATCCTCCGATCAAAGGCTTCTCCTAAACCACCATGGTTCAATGGGTTCCTCCTCCTACACGTTGGATCTCTCTTAATACAGATGGTTCACTTAATTTATCATCGGCCTTTGTCACTATTGGTGGTCTATTCCGTGATAGTTTTGGTACATGGATCAATGGTTTTAGCTGTAGTATTGGCATCTCAAATGCACTCCAAGCTGAATTATGGGCAATCTATGATGGTCTATGTTTGACTTGGCAAAATGGTTTTAAATTTGTGTAGATACAATCTGATTTGATAAGTGTCATTGAAGCGATAAAGGCTCCAACGCACGCCATAGCTCCATCCCTCTTGTCAGAGTCATCTCAATTTTACATAAACGAAATTAGGTGGTAGATTTCACATGGATTCCACGCGAAGCAAATCAGGTTGCTAATAATTTGGCTATAAATGTCACTTTTACTCACTACAACTTCACTCTCCATAAAGCCTCCAGATTCTATCAAGGACTTACTTATCAGAGATATTGACGGTCCCCCTACTGTAAAACTATTGTTATGTAATCTAGTCTATTAGCTTTTACTTTAATTAAAAAAAAAGTTGACAAGACATATCTCCTATTTTTTTAGGTAAACCAAGTCAATTAATTATGGATATAATTATATTTATGTCATTTAATTATTAAAAATTATATTTTATTATTAATTTATGTATAAAATTATATTTAGGTCACCTAATTAGTAAATATTATATTTGGGTCACTCAATTATAAAAAAATTTACGGTTGTATCATCAATTTGATTATTTTTTTTCTTCTTTTAATCACTTGTATACTCTTGTTAATATTTGAGAACTTCATTTAACATTATTATTTAATCTAATACACAAATTGATAAATTTATATTAAATATAAAGGTGTTCTAGATATAACATTTATTAATTAGGTGACCCAATATAACATTATCTATAATTAAATAATTCAAACATAATTTTTAATAATTAAATAACTTAAATATAATCATACTTATAATTGAGTGACTTTTAATAAGTAAATTATACTAATTAAAAATATTTTAAAAAAAATATTAAAAAAAAACTTTATTTAGACGTTATGTTTTGTTTCGAATTAATTATTTAATTTGGGTCTTAAAATTTATGTTTAGATTATATAATTAGGGCTTTAAAAATTTATATCTCGATATTGGATTATATAATTTAAACTTTTATTTTTATTTATATTTTCTTAAAATTAAATTTAAAATATATAAAAATAAAAAATAAAAAACTGAGTACCCAAAATACCGAGTACCCGAATATTCGGATACCCAAAAAATCTAAATCAAGACACAGGCCAATTATTTTAATACCAAAAGTCCGGGTACCGGTACTTCGGATACCCAAATACCCGGTACCCGGATTTGAACACCACTAAGATGATACATATCTACCGGAGTACGTCTCTGCGGAAAGAACTGTTTTTTTTCTATGTTTTGATCCTTATCAAGCAATCAATCATTTCATTTGGACAAGTCGATTCGTTTTTTTCTCTGCTCAAGTTTGTTTCTTGATCCAGGATTGATGTTATTTTCTGGGTTTCTATTTTTTAGAGAACCAAAAACAACGATCTTATCAAAATGGGTTCTTTGAAGAAGGAAGAAGAAATGGGGCAGACTGCGGAGGAACCCAAGGAGCCTATTTTATACGTTAATGGAGTCCGAAAACTGTTGCCTGATGGATTTGCTCACTTCACTTTACTTGAGTACCTCAGAGGTAGTAATATTTTTTGTTGGATTTTGATTGGTTTTCCTTGAATTATGATCGGAGAAGAAGATTTTTCCCCCAACGAAATCTTGCTAACTCAGCTCATTTGAAGCTTGGGTTAGGCTTATTTTTGGTTTTTGTGTTTTTCATTTATTGAATTCGAGATGGAACTCGAGCTTATTTAAGCTTACTAATTCTGGATTTTAAGTAAGCACTTTAATTTTCAGATTCATTCCCTTAAAATATAAATCGACCCAATAACTCATGTTAATATTACCTTTCCTTGATATTTTGCTTGGTGTGCCAAAAGTTTCCGATATTTTACAAATTACCTTCTAACAGATGTTCTGTTTTCATTAGGCTGAGAACATGGTGTTCTGAATTTTAATGGTTATTTAGTTTGATATATATGATTTTCCATTTTTATGTTTCGACTTTTACACATTTTCTAATGTTTAAGTTTTGTTTTTTTTTAAAAAAAAAACTGTGAAAACAGTTTACTTTTGAACCTTAAATTTCTTGGCGTAATTCCTTTTCATTGTGGAATATATCATCTGAGATATAACTTTGGTTAGTGATTGCTGCTAACTTAATGTGTTAGATTATTGGTTTTCTGAGTTTGTTTCTTCCTGTTTAGATCATGAAGTTTCGGTTTGCCCGATTTCACATTACCCTTTGATTCAATATGAAGCTGAAATTATTTGGTAGCAAATGCATATATATCGTTTCTTCTGAAACCCCATATATATGTATATATATTATGTTCAATTCATCATGTAATACTTTCAAGGGCTAGGATCTGGAGTAGGATGTTCAATATATTCTTTCTTATTTTATTCGTTTTTTCCTCTCCACCCCGTTTATATGCTTTTTATTTTTAGTGTTTTAACCGGAAAGTAAAGTAACAAAAAGCTAATCAGGTTACTTTTATTGGCAAAGATGTCGGATTGACAGGAACAAAGCTTGGCTGCGGTGAAGGTGGTTGTGGGGCTTGCACTGTTATGATTTCTCATTATGATAGAAAGATGAAGAAGTGCATGTGTGTCCTTTTATCTGCTTTCTTAATTCCAAATTTTTATGATGATATAAATTATTGCCTTCCATCGTTTCTCAGAACCTGTATAAGATAACTGCACTGAATACTTATTTCAGGCATTATGCGATCAATGCATGCTTGACTCCTCTTTATTCCGTTGAAGGAATGCATGTTATTACGGTGGAGGGAGTTGGGAACCGCAAACGTGGCTTGCACCCCATACAAGTAATATACATTGCCTGATCTTAGTAGTGCATTAATTCTGTTTATACCATTGGCTTAAATCTTTCAGGAACTCTATTTTATTTCTCTGTCTCATAGATGATAGTTGAAGAGTGAATGGTTGTTTTGATTTCTTGTGGTGAATGTGGGAGAACATTTCTTATTCATCTGCTGTTTTGGGTACACCATACGATTCTTCATCAAGTTGAACTTTTCTTTTGTAGTCAAGATTTCTGCTTGCATAATACAAGCAATATTTAAAACTAGAATCTTCCTATTCCATCTGTTGTTGAATTAGAGGTAATGTAAGACGATGATCCTTCTAAATTCCGTTTTCCCCCAAAACTTAGTTCCATGAAAATGTTGTTAAGATCACACGAAAGATAAGATGAACTAATATATGTCTGGTTCAAGCGATTTAAACTTAAATATGAAATATGCTTTAAGAAATCAAAATCGTGACTTTCATATATTTTTGCAGGAATCATTGGCAAGTTCTCATGGCTCCCAGTGTGGATTTTGCACTCCTGGATTTATCATGTCATTGTATGCATTGTTGCGGTCAAGTGAAACACCTCCTACGGAGGAGCAAATTGAAGAATCTCTTGCTGGAAACTTGTGTCGTTGCACTGGTTACAGACCAATTGTTGATGCATTTCGAGTTTTTTCCAAAACAAATGATGCATTATATTCAGATATATCTTCACTTGGCCCTCAGGAAGGCGAGTTTATTTGTCCTTCTACAGGTAAGCCATGTTCATGTAGGTCGAAAACCGTACTTGATGTCGACACCGATGATCAATCTGTTTGTAGTACAAGGTATAAACCTCTATCTTACAGTGAGGTAGATGGAAGCACATATACAGATAAAGAACTTATTTTTCCTCCTGAACTGTTAAGAAGGAAATTAACTCCTTTAAATTTGAGTGGATTTGGAGGGCTTAAATGGTATCGTCCCTTAACTATTAAAGATGTGCTTGTGTTGAAGGAGAAATACCCAACTGCGAAATTGTTAGTAGGTAATACTGAAGTTGGTGTGGAGATGAGGCTAAAGAGAATTCCATACCAAGTTTTAATCTCCATTGCGCATGTTCCTGAACTCAATATTTTAAATGTTAAGGATGATGGAATAGAGATAGGTGCTGCAGTACGACTGTCTGAACTCTTGAATTTATTTAGAGAGGTTGCAACTCAACGTCCTGCTCATGAAACATCAGCTTGTAAGGCCTTCATTGAGCAGTTGAAGTGGTTTGCTGGGACACAAATAAGAAATGTTGCATCTGTTGGAGGAAATGTGTGTACGGCTAGTCCAATTTCAGACTTAAACCCACTATGGATGGCCACTAGAGCAAAATTTCGAATCATTAACTGCAATGGGAATATTAGAACTACTCTGGCAGAAAATTTCTTCCTTGGATATCGTGAAGTGGATTTGAACAGTAATGAAATATTATTGTCAATATTCTTACCTTGGACTAGGCCCTTTGAATATGTCAAAGAATTTAAACAGGCACATAGAAGGGATGATGATATTGCCATTGTGAATGCTGGAATCCGTGTCTGTCTGGAGGAGAAAGGTGAAGAATGGATTGTTTCAGATGCATCAGTTGCTTTTGGCGGGGTGGCTCCTCTCTCTTTATGTGCAATTAAAACAAAGGGATTTTTAATTGGAAAAGAATGGAACCAGAATGTACTACAGGGTGCTTTGAATATGTTAGGAACCGATATTGTGCTCAAGGAAGATGCTCCTGGTGGGATGGTGGAGTTTCGAAGATCTTTGACCCTTAGCTTCTTCTTTAAATTTTTCCTTTGGGTTTCACATCAAATCGAAGAAAATAAACCCATTAAGGAAAGCGTACCATTAAAGCATTTGTCAGCCATCAAGTCATTTCACCGCCCACCACTGGTTGCAAGTCAGGACTACGAAATCAGGAAACATGGAACATCTGTAGGTTCACCTGAAGTTCATCTATCATCCAGGCTTCAGGTATGAAAATTCACAAGCTATACTCCTTACTACTGGGTTTGTACTTTCAAGGTTATTTAATCCATTTTTAAGTGGAGAGTTCAAAATGAAGGCTTATGGTTACATTTGCTTTTATAATTATACAAGTTTCTGATGTTTTGTTACTGTTCACATGCCTGTACCCTGCTGTTGATGCTTGCTTGCTTAAACCTATACCTATGCATATGATTTTTTTTCTTCTTCTTGTAGTGGATAGTGGCTGACAAATTAAATAGTACTCTCCCAGGTTAAAACTATACTTTTGTTTCTTTTCTTTTTGTTAGGCTACTTGGACACATCATTAATAACCATTGTAGTATTGTACATCTTTTGACTAGGTAGGTCTTAAATTGTTAACGGATATTGACAAGTGCTTTTGATTCTTACTCTTTCACTGAGTTGTATCTCCAAGATAATCTTCATGACAGTGTTCATGTTATCATGTTCTTCAGGTTACTGGAGAGGCAGAATATACTGATGACACACCAATGCCTCCTAATGGTCTGCATGCAGCATTAGTTTTGAGCAAAAAGCCCCATGCTCGAATATTATCCATCGATGATTTAAGTGCCAAGTCTTCACCTGGATTTGCTGGTATCTTCTTTGCTAAGGATGTTCCTGGTAGTAATAAAATTGGACCAGTTGTCTTGGATGAGGAGCTATTTGCTTCAGAATTTGTCACTTGTGTGGGGCAGGTGAAAAACTTATCGAATACAATTTATATAGTTAAACAGTTCTTAGTGAAAATCTTTGGCAACCTTGGGAGTTTAGAGGACTGAGAGAGGTTCCTTTACGTAATTGAGCAAGCAACTAAAACCAACCTTCAACCTTTCTTTACTAGAGGCACATCAGATGTGACATCCCCGCAATACTGGTGGAAACTCGAGATAACCTTTTATGCTGAACTTTAAAAATCAACTCATACTAATCAGGAGAGAGCCAAATGAATTCCTTGATATGCTTTCTAAACACGTTGCATTGAAACTGCTTTTATAATCTATACAGGTTATAGGAGTTGTTGTGGCTGATACCCATGACAATGCTAAACTAGCAGCTGGAAAAGTTCATGTGGAGTATGAAGAGCTCCCAGCAATCTTGTCAATCGAGGAGGCACTCAATGCAAAAAGTTTTCATCCCAACACACAGAAGTTAATGAGAAAAGGGGATGTAGATCTCTGTTTCCAATCAGATCAATGTGAAAAGATAATAGAGGGGAAAATTCAAGTGGGAGGTCAAGAACACTTCTACTTGGAGACACAGAGCAGCTTAGTTTGGACCATGGACAGTGGTAATGAAGTTCATATGATTTCGTCCACTCAAGTAAGAATGCCTCTTTTGTTTGCACTTCCTAATTTCAGTTCATGTATATATTGGCATGTTTTACAGAGCACCTAATTTTAGCCTCTTTTGTTAGCTACCAGGCTTGTGATTATTTCCCCTTTGATGTTCTTGCCTTATTTAGTTTCACGTGTGTATTTGTATTTTCTTTCCCAATTGTGTTCATACATGTTTACTTTGTTTATACTTTATACCTATATTTGACAAATTTATTATACAAGTTAGCCTAAGAGTTCAGTAAGATGCTTTGTCTAGTCTGTTGACAAAATACTTTATCTTGTCTTCTCTTTACACCATTTTTGTTATATTTTGGGAGATAGTGTAATTTTGTCATTATTTGTGTGTAGGCCCCTCAAAAGAACCAGAAAGATGTCTCTCATGTTCTTGGCCTTCCTATGTCTAAAGTAGTTTGTAAAACTAAAAGGATTGGTGGTGGATTCGGTGGAAAGGAGACTAGATCAGCCTTTATTGCGGCTGCCGCTGCTGTGCCATCTTATCTGATGAATAGGCCAGTGAAGTTGACACTGGATAGAGATATAGACATGATTACATCAGGGCAACGCCACAGCTTTCTCGGAAAGTACAAGGTACTGAATATTAAGTAGAATAACATGATGAATCAAAATCTACGTAAACATTTCAATATTGAATTAGTTTGGTATATTTTTCTATATCTTTTTGTGTTTAGATATTTTAATAGTGAAAATAAGAAGGGACACAAGCCATATGGCTGAACATCTTTGAATATATTACGTTTTTAACATCAATTTTTATGACTCAGCCGACTTCTATCAACTGCAGTTAGGGATAACAAAATTACCCGACCCGACCCTACCTAAGGCGCCCCGACCTGACCTGCTCGGGTTTTTCTCTTTAATTTTCGAGCGTGACATGGCTTAAAAACATTAAGTCGGGATGGGACGGGTTTGGGTATTTGCTTGAAATTCTTTTCCCCGCAGCAATATATTTTTATTTACTTTTATTATATATTTATAAAAAAATATCAGTATATATAAACATTTTTATGAGTTTTAAGTTATTTTTTTTTTACTTTTTGGGCTTTTTTATCATAAATTTTTGTTAAATGTTGTTCGAGTTTTAATATATTCAATTCTATTTATCGCTAATTTAAGTTTATTCTTTTCAGATGTGTAATATAACACGTGGGTAATTTAAAATTTGTTTCTATTTTATTTTTATATAGATTTGAAGTCACTTTAAAACTATAATTTGTGATTGTGATGGAAGATTAATCAAATCTAATATTTATATTGGGACAGGTCAGGTTCGAGTTTAAGGGTTAATATATCCCTACCCGTTGTCTTCCCTAACTGCACTCAAAATTTTGCATATTTCTAAACCTGTCTTTATGTTTATGATTGAATAGCATAACAGTAGAATAAAATTACTTCATCTAGGTTGGATTTACAAATAAGGGAAAAGTGCTGGCTTTGGATCTTGAAATATACAATAATGCTGGGAATTCACTGGATCTATCCCTTGCGGTACTTGAGCGTGCTATGTTTCACTCGGACAATGTCTATGAGATACCTAATGTCAGAATTTTTGGAAGTGTTTGCTTCACTAATTTTCCTAGTAATACTGCATTCCGAGGGTTTGGTGGTCCCCAAGGTATGCTTATAGCTGAGAATTGGATTCAAAGAATTGCTTTAGAACTTAAAAAGAGTCCAGAAGAGATTAGGGTAAGTTTTTTATTTGTGCTACTTGATTACTCAATCACACCACAGTTAAAAATATGATATCATGGCTCATTATCGGAAACTGTATCAGGAGATTAATTTTCAAGGTGAAGGATCAATATTGCATTATGGTCAACAATTAGAACACTGTACTCTGGCTCAGGTCTGGGATGAGCTGAAAGTGTCTTGCGAATTTCTGAAGGTTCGAGAAGAAGTTGATGAATTTAATCTTCATAATCGGTGGAAGAAACGTGGTATTGCTATGATTCCAACAAAATTTGGCATATCATTTACAACTAAGTTCATGAATCAGGTAACATGGAAAACTATTTATTTAGAGTTATCTTTATGTAGGGATTTTGTATATACTATTTTTTTTCAGGCTATATTTGTTTTATTGATACCTTCTGTGAGTTGTAGTCGATCAAATGATAAAGGCTAGTTTGTATTTGTAATTAGAGATAAGATCAAATCTTATAATAAGCTAGGGTGATAAGAGAGAGTATTTGTGTACGAGTCTAACTCCTAATTGTAATATGAGTCTTGTAACCAAGTCTTTAAAAACTCTGTAGAACAGTTCGGAATTTAGTTGAATGAAACAATTCATACTTACCTATTACTACATGGTATCAGTCTAGAAAAGATCCTAGATTAAAAATGAAAAACACGATGGCTTCCACTTATGCATCATCTGGAGCAAATTCTTCTGCAGATCCTACTTCCAATGTAGATGATTTTCCAGACCACTCTTCAGCAGCAATCACTTGCCATCGTTTCATTGGCCACAACTACCTCTATGCAGCATCAAATTCTTCTGCAAATCCTACTTCCAATGTAGATGATTTTCCAGACCTCTTTGCAGCAGCAATCACTTGCCATCGTTTCCTAGGACAGTAGGACTTTAGATACAACTAGGAGTCCTAAATACAAAAGTAGGTGGACTTTGAGTAAACTGCTGACTACTATTTACATGATAATTATAACACTAATTACATAGTGACTAAAACTCCAATAGCTCTTGGATAATCTTACAAGAAGCAATATGTGTATGCCATGTAAAATATGGCGGTGTTCTCTATCACTGTATTTCCTTCATAATTGTGTTCATCTCAATGACCAGATTTTTTAAATGTCTTTTCAATCACTGTAGGCGGGAGCTCTTGTTAATGTCTACACTGATGGTACTGTTTTAGTTTCACACGGTGGTGTTGAGATGGGGCAAGGTTTACATACAAAAGTTGCGCAAGTTGTTGCATCTTCCTTCAATATCCCTCTCAGTTCAGTCTTTATTTCAGAGACAAGTACTGACAAGGTAGAAAGCTAAGCAATTCAGCAATTTTTCTTTTTTATATTTTACCTGAATTACCATTTGATGGAAACATTGCTTTATCATCATTTGCTGTCTTCAAAAGCTTTTAATTTAGCGGCAGCCTCTCATGGATCGTTGGCCTCAGAGTCTGCTAGATGATAACAGAATCATGAATAAGAAGTTACAAAGACTGAATCTGAAGAAACTTATAATCTAATTATGTGTAGGTGACAGTCAAAACCACAGTATTTGAGGAGAGGTCAATGGTGTCATCTAGAAATTGATGATAAAAACTTTTAATTGTACTATAAAATTTTATAGCTGAAACATGAAACAATATTTTTATACACTGGATTACAAACTGATCTTGAAAAATAAAGCTTGCATCATCACTAATCGCCGCAAGTGCATAAAATATCTGCTCAAGTAAAGAACTGTGTTCTCTCATCATTTGACGATAATAGCTTCTGTTTATGTTTAGTAATCCATCTGGTGAAAATTAAATAAACATTTCTGTAATACACTATTTTCTAATTTCATGTTACATCCGTCTTCTGCTGGTCAGGTTCCTAATGCTTCTCCAACAGCAGCTTCTGCTAGTTCTGATATGTATGCAGCTGCAGCTTTGGATGCATGTGAGCAGATAAAGGCACGGATGGAACCAATTGCTTCACAGCGTAATTTTAGTTCTTTTGCCGAGGTATTGTATTTTCCCCTGTAATTTTGCATATAGATTACTGTGTACCATTTTGACTACCCTACTGTTTTAAAGAATAATTTCTTTTCCTTAGATCCTCCCAACCTCCTCCTATTGAATAGTGGTGAACTTTATGAAAGTTGTGGTTAAAGTTGACAGTTTAGTTTCTTTTATTTTGTTGTGTTTTATAAGCAAATTGTACTATTACGAGGTTAGAAGTATGGGCTTTATTATGATTTATACTAGTTAGACTTGGTGCAGTTTTGTTGATTCATTAGTTTTTTCAGACCAGAGGTTAGGCTGGAACTATTTGTCCAGAATACTTATTTTGTAGGGAAAGTTGTTACAAAATTTAGATTTTGGTCTTCCACTTTTCTTTCAACAAATGGTGTACTTTCTCATATGCACTTTGTCTGTTTTCAAATTGGGGGCATTGGCATTTTCTTTTTCTTCCCTATTCAGTTAATTTAGGCTTATCTGATCAAGCTTAGGGCAGTTTAATGATGTGATTATTTGGTTAGGTAATGCTAGTCAATAGTTGTTGTTTGTTCAGAGAAGAAATTCAAGTCGAGATTTGTGACATGCTCTGTTTTTCTTTTAATTTTACCTAGCTCGTTAGTGCATGTTACGTGGAGCGAATAGACCTTTCTGCCCACGGATTTTATATCACACCTGACATTGGTTTTGATTGGAGCACCGGTAAAGGAAAGCCCTTCAGTTATTTTACCTACGGAGCTGCATTCGCTGAAGTTGAAATTGATACATTGACTGGAGATTTCCACACAAGAACGGCAAATGTTTTCATGGATCTAGGATATTCTCTCAATCCTGCAATAGATGTTGGCCAGGTGCATTTCCTTGCTTCTTTCTTATGAGACTCATGAGTTGAACTTAATTATACTTTTCAAGTTACAATGCCTATTCACCTTCTTGATAACAGCAAGAAACGAGCCATAAATATGTGCATCTGTAGAAAATCAACTTCCAACTTTGTGAAAAAATAAAATAATGTTGAAAAAAAGAAGAAAATTTAAGCTTTTTGTGAAACGGAAGAAGAAACATAATTGATTTTCTGTCGTTGAATGAATGATTTTGTTTACACAAGCTAATGCCTTTTTATAGGCTTTAGAATAAGACTTTGAATAGGATTAGAAGTCCTAATTACTTTAGGCTTTTAATCCTATTAACTTAAGACTTTTAATTCTACTAAGATTATCTCTAAATTCCTACCAATACTATATATATAATCTCACACACACCCTCAAGTTGGAGAATATATATTGTATATTCTCAACTTGAATAGAAACTTGTCGAATGAAGCTTTTGATAATGCTTTTGTAAACACGTCTGCCACTTGTTCTTCTGTAGGAACATAGGATAAAGAAGCTGTCCCATTAGTAATCTTTTCTGAGATAAAATGTCTATCAATCTCTATATGTTTCGTCCTATCATGATGAACTGGATTTCGAGCAATTTGTATGGCAGACTGATTATCACAAAAAATCTCGAACTTTTCCTCTTGGTTCACATCTAGCTCTTTCGGTAGCTTTAATAACCAAATTCCTTCACACATTCCTAATGCTAAAACCCTATATTCTGCTTCAGCGTTGCTTCTAGATACAACTGTTTGTTTCTTACTTCTCCAAGTCACTAGATTTCCCCAAACAAAGGAACAATAAGCACTAGTTGATCTTCTTTCTGTCAGTTCACCTGCCCAGCTTGAATCTGAAAAAATATGAATAGAACTTTCTTGAGTCTTTTTAAATAGCAGTCTATGACCTGGTGTCCCTTTCAAGCATCTCAAAATTCTAATTGCAGCTTCGATGTGATCCTCCCTTGGATCAGTCATGTGTTGACTGATAACATTAACTGGAAAGACAATATCTGGTCTGGTTAATGATAAATAAATTAACTTTCCCATCAACCTTTGAAATTTACCCTTATCAACTTTATGGTTTGAGTCATCTTTACTAAATTTTAATCCTGCTTCCATGAGAGTATCAACCAGTTTGCATCCTAGCATCCCAGTTTCATTAAGTAAATCAAGAACATACTTTCTTTGATTTATTACTAAACCTTTGCTCGACCTAGCAACCTCCATGCCTAGAAAGTATCTGAGTTTTCCTAGGTCTTTTGTTTCAAACTCTGTATTTAATAACCTTTTCAGGTGACTTATCTCTTCCTCATCATCACCTGTCAGAATTATGTCGTCCACATACACTATTAAAATAACCCTTTTATTGTTAGAGGTTATCTTAATGAAGAGTGTATGATCTGCTAAGGATTGTTTATATCCAGCTTTCAGAATCACCTTGGTGAATCTGTCAAACCAGGTTCTAGGCGATTGTTTCAAACCATAGATGAATTTATTAAGTCTACAAATTTTTTGATCACCTTTTATCGACTTCAAACCCGAAGGTACTCTCATGTACACTTCTTCTTCCAATTTTCCATTAAGAAAAACATTCTTCATGTCAAGTTGATGTACTATCCAGTCTTTGTTTACTGTCAAACTTAAGAGAACTCTAATTGTATTTAGCTTAGCTACAGGAGCAAAAGTCTCATTATAATCAATTTCATAGGTTTAAGTAAAACCTTTGGCTACCAACCTTGTTTTATACCTTTGTATACTACCATCAGAGTTGTATTTTATGGAGAACACCCACTTGCATCCAACTGGTTTCTTGCTCTGCGGAAGATCTGTGATGGTCCAAGTATCATTCTTTTCAAGTGCTTCAATCTCCTCTTCAATAGCTCTTCTCCACTTAGAATCATTTAGAGCCTCCTCAATAGTGTCAGGTATTTGTTCTTTATCTAAGCAAGCTGTAAAAGCCTTGAAAGATGACATTAGATTACCATAAGCAACATACCTCTGAATGGGATGCTTTGTACATTCTCTTATCCCTTTCCTTTTTAGCAATTGGTAAATCGTCAACCTCAGGTAACGAGGAAGGAATCTCAGTTAGAACATTACCTTCATCATTCTCATTAGCAACTAAACTCAAGTCCAATTCTTGGCAAGTGTCAGATTGCAAAACAGTCTCTGGAATAATTTTCTGTTTTCTGGTGTAAATTTTCAATTGCTTAGAGGGTTGAGGAGTTTGTGAAGGAGGTTTAGGTGAGAATTGAGGAGTAGTAACAATAGGTGAAGGATGAAGAGTTGTAGGTGTAGAAATGGAAGAGTTATCAAGTTCAAATGACAAAGGATTATTAATAAATAAATCTGAAGAATAAACCTGATTTCTGAGAGGCTAAAAAGTATCACTATTCTCACTCTGATTTTCAGTCGAGTGGAAATAAGGTTCATGTTCAAAAAAGGTGAGATCCAATGAAATAAAAAAATTTTGAGAAGGAGGATGGTAACATTTGTAGCCCTTCTTAAGTGAAGAATACCCTACCAAGACACTTCAAAGATCTAGGGTCTAGTTTTGACATAGAGGGAGCAGAATCTTTTACAAACACAGTGCAACCAAAAACTTTAAAAGGAAGAATAGATGACAATGGTTTAAAATTTGGGTAACACTCTAAAAAAAACAGCTTTAGGTGTTACTGGTGAACATCAAAGACCTAGTAACCTCTAACAAATGTCTATTTTTTCTTTCTGCAACCCCATTTTGTTGTGGTGTATCCATACAAGTGCTTATTTGCAAAATTCCTTTTTTTGTTAAAAAATTCTCCTAATGACTTGGTAAAATATTCACTCCCATTATCAGATTTGAATATCTGAATTTTACATCCAAATTGGGTTTCTACCATATGATAAAATTTTTCAAAAACAGAGGCTACTTCAGATTTATCCTTTAACAAATATGTCCAAGTTATTCTACTATGGTCATCAATGAAAGTGACAAACCACCTACTACCAGTTACATTCTTCACTCGAGAAGGACCCCAAACATCACTATGAACCAATGAAAAAGGGTGAGATGGTTTGTAGAAAGATGGTAAATAAGATGCTTTGTCTGTTTAGCAAGAGGACATATATGACATTTAAAAGAACTTGGTTTTTTATTAACAAACAATTTAGGGAATAATTTAGCAAGATAATGGAAATTAGGATGCCCTAACCTAAAATGCCATAACATTATATTATCAATTTGTCCTAAAGAAGTAAAGGAACAAGAAGTATTTGGTATGGCAGTTGGTTGATTACCAAGAAGGACATAAAGACCATTTTGTAAGCTAGCATTGCCAAGCATTTTTCTCGAATTCATTGCCTGTAAAAAACAACCAGATTCAGACTGTAATGAACACTTCAAATTCTTGGAGAGTTTACTAACAGAGATAAGATTGCAGGCAAGATTAAGCACAAACAAAACATCTTCAAGCAACAAGTTATCATTAATAAGGACTGATCCACTTCCTTTGATAGTAGAAAAAGAGCCATCAGCTGTTTTAATAGAACTTCTAGAAGATGAATCTAAAAAATCAAGGAATAATCTCTTTAACCAGTCATGTGATCAGATGCTCCAGAGTCGATGATCCATGTTGATGTACTTTTAGAAGAAAAGAGTGCAGTAAGAGAACAAATATTTTGTATGCCTTTATCCTCCACGAGAACTAAATTTGTTTCACAGGTGACTGTCGAACCTGGAATTGCTTGAAAAAACTCCAACTCAACCGTTTGTTTTGTTGTGGGTAACATCTCAGAGGTTGTCGAAAGGAATCCCATTTAAAATTCGGACTAGGATCGATATTAGACTGATACCATGTAGAAAATCAACTTCCAATTTTATGGAAAAATAAAATAATGTTGAAAAAAAAGAAAATTTAAGCTTTTTGTGAAACGGAAGAAGAAACATAATTGATTTTCTGTCGTTGAATGAATGATTTTGTTTACACAAGCTAATGCCTTTTTATAGACTTTAGAATAAGACTTTGAATAGGATTAGAAGTCCTAATTACTTTAGGCTTTTAATCCTATTAACTTAAGACTTTTAATTCTACTAAAATTATCTCTAAGTAATAGATCCTAACTCAAATTCCTACCAATACTATATATATAATCTCACAGCATCACTTTAGCTTTTCTTGGATATGTAATTGTTCCGAGAGTCTGAATGTTAATGTCATACGGCATATGTGCATATGACTGTATTTATATACGTACAAAGAGAAGAAATAATGGCAGGATAGATGGAACTTGGAGCGGGTTAACAAAAACATGGTGTTTCAGATAATAATCTCTAAAACAAGATTCAAAACAGGAAGCAAAAAAGGAATAGGTTTACCAAATAAGAGTCATACAAGCTGTTTCCCCCTTTATTTGTTTATTACAGGCCATGAACTTCCAGTCTGAACATTTTTCTTCTTATTATTGGCAAGCTAATGTTTCTATATTACTCGATTGTTCTTAACACAGGTCGAAGGTGCCTTTATACAAGGTCTTGGTTGGGTTGCCTTGGAAGAACTTAAGTGGGGAGATGCATCTCATAAATGGATTCAACCTGGCTGCTTGTACACATGTGGGCCTGGAACTTACAAAATTCCTTCTCTAAATGATATCCCATTCAAGTTTAATGTTTCTCTATCGAAGGTAATGTAGCTGCTATCGCCTTTGAAAGTAGTCGCCCTTCCAGAATATAGAACTTATTACTTATTGTTGTGTTTTTCCTCTATCCAAACTCCATATCAGTGTTGCATGATGTAGTTGTTTTGATTCTAGGTAATTTGAAGCCTTTGTTTATATGTTTACCTGTTGGTGGGCAGGGTCATCCAAACGTAAAAGCCATTCATTCATCGAAAGCTGTTGGCGAGCCTCCGTTTTTTATGGCTTCATCTGTTTTCTTTGCCATCAAAGACGCCATTTTAGCTGCCAGAGCAGAAACAGGTCATACTGGTTGGTTTCCACTTGATAATCCGGCGACACCCGAACGAATCAGAATGGCATGTCTAGATGAGTTTACTGCACCATTCGTAAGCTCTGATTTCCACCCAAAGCTTAGTGTTTGAAATGGTTCGGACATTATCTGATATACATTCTTCTGCAACTGTACTGTACTTTAATGTGGCAAGGTGTTATCACTGATTTCAACTTGGAGCAAACATGTTTGCTTGATTCCATTGATTAGTAATTAAACAAAAAAGGTTTTATATAAGGTTAGAATTTGAATATTGAGAAAGATATTTTTGTAATAAATCTTATAAAATTTAATAACTTAACTATTAACGGAAACAATCTCTTTCATTATCGTTTTAAAATGTGTTGATTTCAAAATAATTATTGATTGTTTTATTAAGAGAATTACTTAAAGAAAATACTTGTGGTAAAATAATTATAGAAGGATAGTGATATTTAAAATAAAGGTGACATAACAATCAGTTTTTAGATGGATTACTTAAAGAGAATTTGAATATTGATTGTTTTATCACTTACTTTTTTTTTTGTTCACTTAAATTTATTTTTTAAAATTTAATCATTATTTTTTTATTTTATTTCTATTGTAATCACTCTAGAGTTAAAATTAAAAATGAAAGTGTGCCATAACAATCAGTTTACTTATGAAAGGGTGACATAACAATCAGTGTACTTATATGGATTACTCATGACAATCATATGTCATTTAATGTTATTTTTTTATCTTCTCTTAAAACGGGAATTTTAGAATTTTATTCCCCTGTCACACCAACGCTGAAATAACTACTTTTAGATGTATTTTTGATCATTTATGTTGAATTGATTAATCGAATATGAATGACTAAAAGAAGATGAATTGGACAAATAAAATTTTTGGAACAAAGTACGAGAAAATTAGATAATTGTAAGAGATATTTAGAGTGGTTCAACCTTCTCAGTCAATCTATTACCATCATTAAAGATTTTGACAATCCACTAAAACTTTAATATTTTTAGGATAAAAATAACCCTTACAAGCTCTCGAAGATTTATACCATAAAATTTTTGTAACCCTCACTTAAGGATACAAAAATTTTAGCAAATTTAAAAATCTTTAATAGTTGGATGTTTGCATAATGAGCATAATATTCGAGTCTAAGTATCGGTATCTATCAAATAAGGAAAGAGCCATTATAAAGTACGTACATCCAAGTACTCGAAATGCAAGTATTAGTACAGAGATATTGGTCCTCAAATCTCCTATCAATACGTGAATCGTTCATTGAAATTTTATAAGGCGTTAGGGTATTAATATGCTCAAGGTCTATACTGGTACTCACTTCAAAATTTTAGGTTTTTGCCTTCAATACAATTAAAATTGTACTGATGCTTGTTTTGCATTCGATGTTTGAAAAATCAATGATGTATCAGTGTGAGCAGGCCATACCGATACTAATATTGTATTCGATGTTTTAAAAACCTAATTGAGTATTGGTACGATTGGGGTCACTGATACTCATTTTATATTCAATATTTTATAAAAAAACATACCGATACTCAAAATATTGTATCAGTACACTAAGTCATTTTTGAAAATATTTGCTTGAAAAACTACATCGAAATTGATTCAAAATTTTGGTTTTGTTAAAACAAAGTAATTTTGATTTGAATGCATAACGAGTAATTCAACTTAAAATTTATTAAAAGATTTATTAATTAAAAATTATTTATTATATCAAAATCAATTAATATAAGTTCAACAACTTAAGACACTAATAAATTAGATTCATCGTTTCTTATCATTTTATTAAATTAATTTTTTTAGAATCACTTTAAATATCAAAATATTCAATCCAAAATCTAAAATATATAAATATTCAATCTACATTATTCACCGTTTGATCAATAACGAATCAAAATATATTATTCTCTTTTTCTTTTTTCCTTTTTCTTTTTTCCTTTTTTCCTTTTTCTTCACCTTTCCACTGTTAAAATTTGAAAAAAAAAACTTCATCACCAAGAAATATAAGAAATTTGAAAACCAGAAGGTTTTTTATAAAAATAATATATATATTAAAAATGTTATTTTGAGATAATTTTTGATCCGTACGGAGATCCGGATTAAAAAAATGCAAAATATGTTTGAGGGGTTAATTGTTCATTCAATTTTTATTTTTTATTTTTTTAAATCATCACAAGTTTAATTTTCTTTTTAGTCTCTCTATTTTTTTCCAGTTTTAGATTCACTCTTTTTTATTTTTTATTTCTAACTCTTTAATTTTTTAGCCCCAGTATTATTATTATGATTTATATTAGCTATATAGTGTATATTTTATTATTAATATTATATATCATAACGTAATATATATTTTTGGCATCCCTTTTGTATATATATCTTGTTTTATATAAATGTCCTACATTTTATATATTATGCACCCATTATATTATTAGTAAATTATATAGTAATACATAATATTTTCAATAACTTGCGTAAGACATATAGTATGAAGTTTTAAACATTATCCCTCTTATATCATGTATTATTATATATATAAGGGTAAATTACACGGATAGACACAATATTATGGGGTTGGTATTAAAATGCTCATAATACTTTAAAACACGTCAAATACACCGGTGAACTATTAAAATAGTATCGAAATAACCACCGACCATTAAAAACTAACAGACTTGATGATGATGTGGCAATTAAAAATAAAATAAAATAATTACACATTTACTCCCTAACATTCATACATTTTTTTAATTTAGTCTTAATTTTATTATAATAAATAATAAAATTATTTAATTAGGTGGAGGCACGTGTCACTACCTAACTAAAGGAGTAAAAATAAGTTCTTCAAACCTGCGTGCATGGGATCAAACCTAGATCCAAAGAAAGGAATTCAAGTGGCTTAACCACTAGCCCAAGCACATTGTTTGGACATAAAAAACTATTATTTATATATACTTATTGTTTCTATTCGTATATTGTTATATAATAAATTAAAAGTTTTTCTTCGTATATTTAGTTCAAAATTTTATAATTTTTATTTTAATATTTATTATACGATTATTTTTATTCGTATATTTATTATTTGAATATTAAAAAATTTTTATTCGAATATTTAAAATCCAGATATTTTATTTGAATATTTTTAAATTCAAATATTCGAATATTTATGATTTTTATCCGAATTTAGGGTTTAAAAATTTATTTTTAATAAATTTAGAGTTTAAGGTTTAAGATTTAAAAATTTATTTTAATGAATTTAAGGTTTAAAAATTCATGTTAATAAATATAGGGGTTAGGGTTTAGGATCTAGGTTTTGAGTTTAGAGTTTAGAGTTTATAAATAAAATTTTATTAATTTGAAACTTTTAATTTATTATATAATAATTTAATTATTATTTTTAATAATTAAATATAAAGAAACAAATATGATTAAGAATTTATTTTTCTCCTCTAATTAGTGTCACCATCTAATTAAATAATTTTATTATTTTATTATTAATAAGATTAAGATATAAATATGAGGGAGTAAATGTATAATTATTCTATTTTATTTTTAACTGCCACATCATCAGGTCGTTAATTTTTAACGGTCGGTGGCTATTTCGATATCATTTTAATAGTTCACCGGTGTATTTGACGCGTTTTAAATTATTATGGTCATTTCGATACTAACCCTATAGTATTGTGGTTATCAGTGTAATTTACCTATATATTATAGGATGAGTCTACCATGTGTATCGCACACTACTAAACATTATTAACGTTAAACATCGCTGAACACCATTAAATATTTCAATAAAGATTAAAAATCTTAAGGATTAAATTTATAATTAAAATTATTTTAAAATAAAAATAAAAATAAAAATTAAATTAAAAAAACTTTATTTATAATATTTTTAATAACTATAATAAAATCAAATTTCTCAAAATCTCCTCAATTTCAAAAACCCTAAATTCAACATTTTTATTTTATTTCAGTCCAAGACGCATTATTACCATTACCATCATTATTCCTGGCGTTTTTCACATGTGTGGTTCTATTCTTATGTAAAACATCAATGCTTTATCCCATTTTATTATTTCTTAAACTTTTTATTTTTATAATAATAAACATGGTTGTTGTACATCTCAAAATGGAAGAACAAATTAATGGCAGAAAGTGGATTTGTCACACCCAAATCAAACTTATCGTTTGTTATAGCAATCCCTCAATTAAGTATTGAAATCATGATCCTAACGGTATTTTTTAAAGTCGCGTATAGTATAAAATGTCATAACCAAAATAAAAATAGGTGAATGCACGGAGACGGTAGGAAAAAAAAAAGTTGAGTTTAGGGATTTTTTTATTAAGAAGATTTTAAAAATTTTAATTTTAATATATTAATTAGAATATTATAAAATTATATAAAGATTTATTAAAAATATATATTTTTATTTTTTTTGAATAATTTTAATTATAAATCTAGTCCTTAAGATTTTAAATCCTTATTAAAATATTTAATATTGTTCAGCGGTTTTCAACGTTAGTGACGTTTAGCAGTGTGTGACACCCGTTTCATATATTATATCATTATTTTTTATGTGTTATCATACTATGTACTATGTATTTATTTATCGTATATTATATTATATGTTATATTTTTATATAGTTGTATAATATTATATATCTATATTATATATTTTAATGACCCATTTTATTTACGATTCATTTAATACCTTTAATTTTTCGCATTAAACTTTTTGTATTTAATTTGTGCAATTTATTTTTTTATAATTTATTTTTCACGCTTTTAATTTCTGCATTAATTTGTTGTTTTATTTTGTATATGTTGAGTTGATCGATGTTGAATAATGGCCAAGAGGGGGGTGAATTGGATATTAAAAATTTGGTAGGAGATTTTCGGTATAATTTGAGAAATAAAGAACACAATGATTTATAGTGGTTCAAGCTTCGAACAAGCTCTACATCCACTACCTTAGCTCCCACTAAGGATTTTGAAACCAATTCACTAATGAATTCAACCTTTTTTTTAGGTTCAAGGGATAACCTTTATAAGCAAATCAATTTTCTACCCAAAATTGATTTAGACCTCACAAGGTGTTACAAGAGATTTGGTTTGGCTAAGAAGAATTGTCTCACAAGAAATAATAGCCCCAAATACAAACAAACTCTCCCCAAAATTAAATTACAACTGATCAAAGTGAAATACATAAGTTGGGAGGCTAAAATATGCAATGAAGTACTTTGAGTTGGATTTGTGTGCTTGGATGTTGCTTGAGGTTCAATAGTCCTTAATGCTGTTGAAATTGCTTCATTTTATACCATCTCATTGATTTCTATCCGTTGTGGTTGTTGAGAACATAAATATGGCCGTTTAGACTTCATCTTCCCACCATAAATGCACTCTGCAGCAGGCGGTATCGAAACACGTACTACCTGTTTCGAAACAGACCAAGAATAGAAAGAGCCGTTGTGTATTAAACCAAGGGGTATCGAGCCATGCTTCGATACCTTTTTGAAACTGTGAAGGTTGGTATCGAACCATGCTTCGGAACAGGCTAACCATCAATCAAAAAATTAACTACCACCAACGGTCAAAACATTTAATGCAAAAATAGCCGTTGGGATTAAGGGTGGTATTGAACCACAGTTCGATACCCGGGGTCAAATTTTAATAGATTTTAAAATACTTAGAAAATGCACGAAGTGCTTCGAACCATGCTTCGAAACAGAGGCTGGCAGTGAGCTCCTTTGTTTCGAATGGTGGTTCGATACATGTTCTTGAACACAAGAATATGGCTTTGAAAATCTAGGGGTATCGAACGATATTTCGAAACAGAGGCTGGCAGTGAGCTCCTTTGTTTCGAATGGTGGTTCGATACCTATTCTTGAACATAAGAACATGGCTTTGAAAATCCAGGGGTATCGAACTATGGTTTGATACCGTCGTGCAAAAACACTTAGAATTTTCTTTTAAAATCTTTGTTTGACTTGAAATCAAAAATATTGACTTAGGGACTTAAAATTATTTCAAAGAGTAGTCCTTCTATTTAATTGTTATATCAAAATCAAATTTAGTTTTACAATCTCCCCCTTTTTGATATAACAAAACCATTTAAAGATTTTTAAGTTTAAGTCAAAATTTTTGGATTTAAAAACACTTTGAAAACTTTTAAAGACTTCCCCTTAATATGTGCACGATTTTTAAATACATTAAATATGGTGGTTATCCTAAACTTAAAAGCATAAAAATTCTCCCCCTTTTTGTTGGATCAAAATCAATGAACTATAAAGAAACATAAGACATTAAGGATAAAAATTCATAAACACAATCCATAGCATTAAATATTAAAAATCCAAATCCAATAAAGTAAAAACAATTAAAAGGAAATAATAATAGGTGCATATGGTCTAATTATGAATGCAACAAAAGCTTAAGAAAACATAGCTAGTCCTAAAAGCCAAATAGCAAAGCATAAACAAAGGGCACTAATCGCCCATCTCATCATCATCCTTGTCTTCGTCCTCTTCGTCTTCGTCTTCCTCGTCTTCTTCATCCTCAACATTGGCATCTTGGGCGTTAAGTTCTTGAGTATACCGGAGGGCTTCGATAGAGATGCGCAAGGCATGACCTTGAGTTTCTAGTCCTGTCAATCTAGTATTCATAGAGTCAAAACTAGATTTAAATTAAGTGGACATAGAGTCAAGACGACCATCCATAGAATCCATGCGAGCACTCAAAGAACCAAAGTTGTCATTCAAAGTACCAAATTGAGTGTTAATGGATTCAAGCTGAGCATCCAAGTTATTAAACCGAATGGTAAGGAAAACCATCATGTCAACACTCGGAGCAACTTGATGAATAGGCTCGGGATCAACGGGAGGAGGAGGAAGAGCACCACGAGACCATTCACCGTTACCGGAATAAACAAAGTGGGCACGGTGAAGAGAAGTCTCACCAATAAGTTCTTTCAAAGACTTTACCGGTCTAAAGAACAATCAATTCGTAAATGCAAGAATATGGAACTTAGAATACATGCATAGGGAAAAGATTGGACAAGAGGGGTGGCTCGGTTTTTAACATGCCAAACAATTTCGGAGAAGACAATTTGGGCGAGATTTGGTCTAACACGTTGACGAAAACATTCTAACCAAAAACTGTCTACTAGACATATACGGAAATACTTACCATTGGATGGACGAATCCACCACGAGATGATAAGATGAAGAAAACGATCGTGTACGTCAAGAGAAGATGCGAGTCCGGTAAATTGGCCTAGAGCTCCCTCATCGGTTTTACCCTCATCCTCAAGGCCAAAAACCTCCTCAAGGGTCGAGACATCGATTTGAAAGAGTTTGCCCATAAGAAAAGACTCGATGGCTACAACCTTGGTTTCGTCCATAGGATCAAAAAGACATGAGGCATTAGTGTAAAAAATTAGGACGAGAGTAGGAAAAAATTTACCGGAGTGGGTAAGAAATTGCAAGAACCTCCATTGAACAAGAAGATTGTAATATTTGAATGGGAACTTGATGGAGTTCATGAAATGGACATCGACCCTACGTTCTTGTTTAAGAGGGATATGGCGAAAGAGGTTGAATTGGTTGGCCCGTTGAGGTATATCTAAGCATCGTGTAAGGACTTCTTGGACATCAACACGAGTAGAGCGTGATGAAGAACCAGCCTCGGTATGAGAACGTTTCTTCGGTGCCATAATCTAGATATTTCACAAAACGATTTGATTAGTTTTATAAAATATGTATGCTATATAATCAAATTCAATCCTATGAAGTAATCTAACAATTCAAGGTATTTGAAAATTTTATCAAAAATTAAAAAGCCTCAAAAAAATACGAAAAGGATTTATATTCGATTGAAAAAAAACGGATTTTTAAAAGAAATTGTAGGATTATTAAAACCCATACAATAGACAATTGAAATATATTCAAAATCTAATTTTTAACAATCTAAATCCAAACGAAAATAAGGTTTTTCGAAAATATACCTTGAGTGTAGATTAGGATGAATCAAGTGATTGTTAAGCACCGTTTGTTGATATGATGTAGTCTTTGATGCGTAGATTAAAATCCCTCAAAGAAAACGTGAAGATTTTATGTTAAGAGAGGCGGATTTGAGGGGATTATAAAGAGAGGGCCGGCTAGGGTTTGAAGTTTTAAGTTTGGAAGTGTTTTAATGTGATTAGAATTAGGTTTTGGGTGTTTTAAACCAAATTGTCGCCGTGTTTTTCAAACCATGTATCGAAACATGCTTGTTTCGATACCAGTATCGAACCAGGTATCGAAGCATCATTCGATACCTATTCTTCCCAGACACTTCCCAGATGAGATGATGAACGGGTATCGAAACAGGGTTCGATACCACCGAGGAAAGCTTTGCATATAAGCTTCTAAAAGTACTAGAGATGAGTTTCTAAAGCTCCTAAAAGCATGCATATGATGTTATGACATGATTAAAATGCATGAATAAGTTCATACTCCCCCTAGCAAAATGCATAGAGACATCAAGATACAAAGAAAACATAAGCATGATGTCAATCAATATTCAAGTAAAAAATGCATAAAAAAAATAACACTTAAGAGGTCAAGGTAGACTAGTTAGACCTAACTCTCTCCTAAGGGTCCAAAAATGCTCCTTATCCAAAGGTTTCGTAAAAATGTCCGCTAATTGGTTTAAGGTGTCAACAAACTCTAAAACAACATCATTTTTAGACACATGATCTCTAATGAAGTGGTGTCTAATTTCTATGTGCTTAGTTCTAGAGTGTTGAATGGAGTTTTTGGTAAGACATATGGCACTAGTATTATCACACTTAAGAGGTATGGTGTCTACCTTAATGCCATAATCTAAGAGTTGTTTCTTCATCCATAAAACTTGAGCACAACAACTCCCTAAGGATATGTACTCCGCTTCGGTGGTAGAGAGAGCTACACTATTTTGTTTCTTTGAGAACCAAAATATGAGCATACTACCTAGGAATTGACAAGTTCCGGAAGTACTTTTCCTATCGATCTTACAACCACCATAATCCGCATCCGAATAGGCATGAAGATCAAAGGATGAGACTTTAGGATACCAAAGACCTAAACAAGGGGTGTCTCTAAGGTATCTAAAGATTCTCTTAATGGCAACTAGATGTGATTCTCTAGGACTAGCTTGAAACCTAGCACACAAGTAAACACTAAACATAATATTCGATCTACTTGCGGTAAGGTAAAGTAAAGAACCTATCATAGATCTATACAATTTAGAATCAACACACTTACCTCCTTCATCCTTGTCAAGCTTAGTAGATGAGCTCATTGGAGTGGCTTGAGGTTTCATATTCTCCAAGCCAAACTTTTTGAGCATATCCTTGATGTATTTTGCTTGATTGATGAAGGTGCCATCCTTCCTTTGCTTGATTTGGAGTCCCAAAAAGAATGAGAACTCCCTCATCATGCTCATCTCGAATTCACCTTGTATTAGCTATAGAAAATTCTTGACAATAACACTTATTAGTAGATCCAAAAATAATATCATCAACATAAATTTGAACTACTAAGATGTCATTTTTAAACCTTTTTATAAAAAGTGTAGTATCCATCTTCCCTTTTTCAAAACCTTTTTCAATTAGAAAGGTTGAAAGCCTTTCATACCAAGCTCTAGGAGCTTGTTTCAAACCATATAAAGCTTTTGTTAATTTAAAAACATTATTTGGGAATTTTGAGTCTTCAAAACCCAGTGGTTGTTCAACATACACTTCTTCATTTATAAAACCATTTAAGAAAGCACTTTTGACATCCATTTGAAAAAGCTTGAAATCATGATAACATACAAATGCAAGTAGCATCCTAATGGCTTCCATTCTAGCTACGGGTGCATAGGTTTCATCGAAATCTATTCCCTCCTCTTGAGTGTAACCTTGAGCTACTAATCTAGCTTTATTTCTTACAATGTTACCACTCTCATGTAGTTTGTTTCTAAAGACCCATTTAGTTCCTATAGTAGACTTATTACTAGGCCTATCAACTAGTGTCCATACATTACTTCTCTCAAATTGATTTAACTCTTCTTGCATAGCCAAAATCCAATAATCATCACCTAAGGCTTCTTTGATATTTTTAGGCTCTATGCATGAGATAAATGCAATATGATTCATTAATCTAAGAGAAGAACGAGTAGTTACCCCCTTGGATGGATCATCCAAGAATTCATCACTTTTGATATAGTTGAACTCCCTTGGGTAACTCACTTCCTTTTCTTCAAGTTTTACATTTCCTAGAGCTTCTATTCGAGGATCTTGTGCTTCCTCATTGCTTGGAATCCCATCCACCTTTGATGCTTGTCCATCATCAATAGTTTTAATGATTCCTACATCATCATCATCACAAGAATCCTTTCAAGGAAGGAGGTTATCATCGAAAACCACATGTATAGATTCCTCTACAACTAAGGTTCTTTTGTGGAAAACTCTATAAGCCTTAGAATTTAAAGAGTAACCAAGGAAAATAGCTTCATCACTTTTTGCATCAAATTTACCTAAATTGTCTTTTCCATTGTTCAAAACAAAACACTTGCAACCAAAAGGGTGAAAATAACTAATGTTAGGCTTTTTAGATTTTAAAATCTCGTAAGGAGTTTTCTTTAAAATAGGCCTAATCATTACTCGATTTATGATGTAACAAGAAGTGTTTGTGGCTTCTGCCCAAAAGTACTTAGGTAAATTGTTTTCACAAAGCATGGTTCTAGCCATTTCCTCTAAAGTTCTATTTTTCCTCTCAACTAACCCATTTTGTTGAGGAGTGCGAGGAGCCGAAAAATTGTGACTAATACCATTTTCATTACAAAAATTTTCAAAACCTAAATTTTGAAATTCGGTTCCATGATCACTTCTAATATGAGAAATTATTTGATCAAGATCATTTTGAGAGATGTTTGAAAATGTGATAAATTTTTCTAAGGCTTCATCTTTAGAGCTTAAGAATAGAACCCAAGTATATCTAGAGTAATCATCAACAATAACAAAAGCATATGATTTTCCACCCAAGCTAGTAGTCTTAATAGGTCCAAAAAGATCCATATGGATCAATTGTAATACTCTACTAGTTGAAACATCATTAATAGACTTAAAAGAAACTCTCTTTTGTTTACCCTTAGCACATGCATCACAAATTTTATCCAATGAAAATTTGAGCTTAGGTAAACCTCTAACTAGATTTTGGGAGGCAAGTTTCTCTAAAACACTTATGCTATCATGACCAAGTTTCTTATGCCATAACCATGCATCATTTTCATCACTAGCAACTAAGCATGCATGAGATAAGTTGAAGTCCCTCTTTCGTTGGAATCTTCGATTCCTATTTGCCCTCATGAGCCTTGTGAATCTTTTGGCCACCATGGCCAATTCCTCTAGCTCTTCTTTTTCACTAGTGTCCACTTCTTCTTGTGACAATGAAGCTTTAAGAGCAATCCTTTGCTTCTTTTTCTCTACTTCCCTCTTTTCTATCTTTACCTCTTCTTCTCTTTCTTTCTTCATGATCTCATGGGTAAGAAGAGATCCCACAAAAGCATCTAGCTTTAGAGTCTTCAAGTCCTTGGCTTCAATGATAGTCGTCCTTTTGCTATCCCAAGACTTGGGAAAAGAGTAGATAAGTTTCCTCACGAGCTTCTCTTACAGAATAATCTCACCAAAACCCTTGAGACCATTGACAATCACGGAAAATCTATCGAACATTTTGGTGATGTCTTCATCCGGCTCCATCTTGAAATTTTCATAGTTTAAGTTGATAAGACCAATCTTTGTTTCCTTCACATTGTTGGTGCCCTCTTAAGTTGTCTCCAAGGAGTCCCAAACTTCCTTGGCACTTGTACATGAAGACATCTTGGAGTAGATGTCGGGGCCTAAAGCACAAAAGAGAATGTGAAGAGCTTTATCATTTGTGGACATTCTCCCTCTTTCTTCATCGGTCATCTCGTTCCTCTTCTTAGGCACTTGCCGATCTCCTTCTTGCTTCATAGGGATAGAGGTTCCATCCTCGATTATATCCCAAAGGACATAATCATTGGAGTTGATGAGTAGCCTCATCCTATTCTTCCAATAAGGATAGTTGTCCCCATTGAAGAAGGGTGGCTTGGTGATGGAGTGAGACTCGTTCCACGAACCGGAAGTGGAGGCCATTAGATTCTTGTTGTAGAGATGATCAACAACCCTTGGATCTTCTTTGGTGGAGGTGAATCCCTTCAAAGATCTAGCTTTGATACCAATTATTGAGTTGATCGATGTTGAATAATGGCCAAGAGGGGGGTGAATTGGATATTAAAAATTTGGTAGGAGATTTTTGGTATAATTTGAGAAATAAAGAACACAATGATTTATAGTGGTTCAAGCTTCGAACAAGCTCTACATCTACTACCTTAGCTCCCACTAAAGATTTTGAAACCAATTCATTATTGAATTTAATCTTTTTCTAGGTTCAAGGGATAACTTTTACAAGCAAATCAATTTTCTACCCAAAATTGATTTAGACCTCACAAGGTGTTACAAGAGATTTGGTTTGGCTAAGAAGAATTCTCTCACAAGAAATAATAGCCCCAAATACAAACAAACTCTCCCCAAACTTAAATTACAACTGATCAAAGTGAAATACACAAGTTGAGAGGCTAAAATATGCAATGAAGTACTTTGAGTTGGATTTGTATGCTTGGATGTTGCTTGAGGTTCAATAGTCCTTAATGCTGTTGAAATTGCTTCATTTTATACCATCTCATTGATTTCTATCCGTTGTGGTTGTTGGGAACATAAATATGGCCGTTTAGACTTCATCTTCCCACCATAAATGCACTCTGCAGCAGGCGGTATCGAAACACGTACTACCTGTTTCGAAACAGACCAAGAATAGAAAGAGCCGTTGTGTATTAAACCAAGGGGTATCGAGCCATGCTTCGATACCTTTTTGAAACTGTGAAGGTTGGTATCGAACCATGCTTCGGAACAGGCTAACCACCAATCAAAAAATTAACTACCACCAACAGTCAAAACATTTAATGCAAAAATAGCCGTTAGGATTAAGGGTGGTATTGAACCACAGTTCGATACCCAGGGTCAAATTTTAATAGATTTTAAAATACTTAGAAAATGCACGAAGTGCTTCGAACCATGCTTCGAAACAGAGGCTGACAGTGAGCTCCTTTGTTTCGAATGGTGGTTCGATACATGTTCTTGAACACAAGAATATGGCTTTGAAAATCTAGGGGTATCGAACGGTGTTTCGAAACAGAGGCTGGAAGTGAGCTCCTTTGTTTCGAATGGTGGTTCGATACCTGTTCTTGAACATAAGAACATGGCTTTGAAAATTCAGGGGTATCGAACTATGGTTCGATATCGTCGTGCAAAAACACTTAAAATTTTCTTTTAAAATCTTTGTTTGACTTGAAATCAAAAATATTGACTTAGGGACTTAAAATTATTTCAAAGAGTAGTCCTTCTATTTAATTGTTATATCAAAATAAAATTTAGTTTTACAGTATATATTTGCCTTGTTATTCTATATCACACACTAATCAATTAATAATGCAGTTCCTTTTTATTCGATATTAAACATGTCAGGTATCAATCTTTGTTGTTATAATTTTTTTAATTTATTATCAAATAACGAAGCCTTCAAAATTTATTCACATTCTTAAAAGGATTTTAAATTAATAAAAACTTAAACTTGTAAATTTTCAATTTTAGGTAACGTTTATCTAACTAGGTACTAAGTTTTAGAAGATGTTAGGCATTAATTCAATCTTACCCATAATCAACTCTCAAATCTATTTTTAATTTTTTTTATTTTAATGATATCCGACCTACCAAAATAGTCGACGACGACTTCATTCTTCCTTTTCAAAAATAATTTACAACTCAATACTTTTAAAAAATATAATTTATAATCTTCTTTTATTTTCCGACCTTTATTTCTCTTTACTTTCAAAATACTTTTTTAAATCCAACTTTCCTAACTTTTCATTTCCCCCCAAATTTCATACTTTCTCCGATTTTCCAAACTCCATCTTAAATCCCGTTTGTAACAACGTCATCTTTATAAACTGGTCATAAACTCTCAATCTTAAATCTTAACTCCTCAATCCTAAACTCTAAAACAATAAATCAAAAACCATAAATCTTAAACCTTAAACAACATACCTTAAACCTTAATCCTTTAACTCTCATCCTTAACCCCAAAACTCAAACCTTCAACCTAAATCCTAACTCAACACCTTACCACTTAAAAACCCAAATCCTAAACCCTAAAACTAAATCCTAAGCTTTAAACCTTATACCTTAAACTTTAAACCTTAACCCATAAATCTTGAACCTTAAACTCTAAACCATAGACTATAAATCCTGAAGCATAAACCATAACTATATGATCTAAATTCAGACTAGGGAAATGTTATCAATTAGTATATATATATAGACTACGAAATGTCAGCTTTCTGTGAGAACTATTCTACACAATATGGAAAGAAAATTTGAAGATATTGTGCAAAGAGAGGTGTCACGAATGAACCAACTATCATTGCATCAAATGAGGTTACAAGAGCTGGCACGACTACAACAATAGATCTGAAAGGTGTAGAGCTACATAGAAGTTGCAGAGCAAGGAATGCGCCTAAGAAACTAACCAACTTTGTCCGATTCTAGTTGTATAAATAATATATTATGGCTCTTAAAAAGATATGAAAAACCTGGATATATTTCCAAACTTCTTCAATCTATACTTTCTTTTCTTTCTCTCTAAATTTTCATTACATTTCAATTCATAACATTTGGTGCTTTCATTGAACCTCCTACCATGGTAAATCAGTTAGAATCCATCAAGGCTCTCCAGGATACTTCCAGCTGCCACAAGCAGACGTTGCAATTGTTGCAGACTTTCACCGATGACTAGAAGATATGGAACGCGTCCACACAAACTACCTTGCATGAGATTGCACGTCACTTGCAAGCTATTTTCGATCACCTAGGCATTTCGACACCTACGTCAGGGGGCGATAATGTTGACGTTCGAGGGAAAATGAATGTTCGAGCTGATTTTGAGGATTTGTTTCCCTTCACACTGAAGCTAGTGCAAGTTGAATTACCCTTGTTTAATGGTACAGATCTGGAGGAACGGATTCCTACAACTCAAGATTTCTTTGATTTTTATGAAAAAGTCGACCATCATCATGTGACTGTGGCCTCATTCTGAATGGATGGTATGGCACGAAAATGGTTTCGTTGGATGCAACGTCAACACTAACTGGTCGGTTGGGATCACTTGGTAGATACGATTCAAAAACGTTTTGCCATCATGGAGATTGAATCCCCATAAGGGCAACTTTCAAAACTGGTCTAGACATCGTTCGTTTCTGATTACCAGACTCACTTCAAGGATTTAGTATTACGTACGTCTAATCTCTCTGATAGTTTTCTCACCTAATGTTTTGTTTCAGGTCTCTGATCTGATATTAAGAATGACGTTCTCGGTCATCGATCTACATCCATGGTTGTGGTTTTGGCCTTAGCTCGTTTTTATGAGTCTAAGGTTGTTGAGAAACCCCAATTGGGTCGGGCACCAGGGTCTCGCCTTCCACCTCTCTTACCGACTCCTCCTAGGAATCCCATTGGTCCTAAGGTGCAACCAGGACGTCCTCCCCCAATCAAATCCTCTCTTAGTCCATCTTTAGTTCTTCAACCACGTTGTATCTCTTCTACAGAAGCTCGAGAATGTCGTGAACGTGGGCTTTGTTATTATTGTGATGACAAATATCTTTCCGACCATAAGTGTAAGCTATCATAATTGTTTCTGCTTGACGATGCCACTTTTGACGATATTGATATGGTTACATCTCCGGTGGTTCTTTCCACTCCGTGTGAAGTGTCCGATGATCTAGGCAAGGAAAACAAACAATCTCTCGTTTCTTTCAATGCTCTAGCTGGATATTCTTACCCTAATACTATCCCGTGTGCTAGGGAAAATGAACGGGCAACTGATTCGTATATTGATTGACGGTGGTAGCGCGCATAATTTTGTGCAGTCTTGCATCGCCAAACATCTAGGTTTACAGGTCACAACCGCTCCTAAATTTTGCGTCATGATGGGTAATGGGGACAAGCTTCCGAATGAAGGGTGTGTACGTGACTTGTTGGTTCACATTCAAGGGTCCGATGTAAAGACGGATTTTTATGTATTACCACTTGAAGGTATCGAAATGGTCTTAGGGTGGCTTGGTTAACAACCCTTGGACCGATGACAATGGATTTTTCACAACTATAATTTCAATTTCGTTAAGATAATCAGTTTCATTTTTGGCAAGGTACGTCTAAAACTAGCCCTCAACCAGTTCAGTTTCAATCTCACGCAATGGCCGAATGCTATTATCTACAAAATACTAGGCAGATTCGACTATGGTGACTTCGGAGGTACCATCGGATTTGCATGCTCTTGTCAATGAATTTTCTTGTGTATTTGAAGCTCCACCAGGGCTGCCACCTATTCCTACCAATGATCATGCTATTCACCTACACCTTCATACAACACTTTTGAATTTTCGACCCTATCGCTATCCATATTTTCAAGAAGCGGAGATTGAATGGCAAGTTCAACACATGCTTGATCACCAATTGATTCGGTAGAGCACAAGCCACTTCTCTTCACCCGTTCTTTTGGTTAAAAAAAGGATGGTACATTGCGTTTTTATATGGACTATCGAGCTTTGAATTTTGTTACTATAACACCTTAACAATTATTCCTAATTTTTGAACCCTAATTTTTCTTAAGGGTTTTAAATTGATTTTCTATATGTAAGAGAATTTTTGGGATAAATTCTTTTATTAGAAATATTATTTTATTTTAATTTTTATTTTATCAAAACTCTTTATTTATAATATATTATATTAAGTTTTAGATAAAGAAGGAAAATCCTTTTAAAATCTGTAATTTTTTTTATTATTATTTTATTAAATTTTTATGGTTTAGTAGAATTCTAATTCTAATTGGAATTAGTTATTTTTTTCTCTATATATACATATTTTGGTTTAAGAGAAAACCCTCAATTATTTTTTTTTCAAGATTCTCTAAAGCCTATATATTCCTTGTTTATTTCTGTTCGAGTTTAAGACCTTGTTATTCAGTAATTTGAATCGCTTTGGCTAAGGTGTGTTCTCTTACTGGTGCTATATTTTTTTCCGAAAAATATTTTTTTGACATGCTTAATATTTTGTTTTGAAAAATACTCATGTTTTGTTAGCATGTCTAATTTTTGTATTGTGATTTTGATTGTGCATTTATGTTACCATGCATACATGTCATTACGATTTGAGAAATATTAAAATTTTCAAATTTGAGATTTCACATTTTTAAGAGTAAATATGATTTTTATATCTTGTGAATTATGTTTTCGGATAAATTGAGATTTGAGATAAATTGTGATTTCGGATTGAATTGTGATTGTTTTTGGATTTTCAAATCATGTTACATTATATTGTATGCATGAGATGGGATTGTGTATGGAGAAAGTCGTGGCAGCTTTCTGGAAGCCTAAGACCACTCTTAGATTTTGGTGACATTGTAGGTGAGGGTTCTAGGGAACTCCTCCACTCGGATTGGTGACGCTATAGTTGGGATTTGTGTTGTGCATATGATATCATTCATACATCATGATTTGCATTTTTCCAAAACTATATTCTTGACAAAATTATTTATGTGAACCGTATTTTATTTTTTTGAAATATTACTCTTGAAAAATAATTTTATAAACCGTGTTTTTTTGCACCTTAGAGACACATTAAGCTTTTTAGCTTACCCCATCTTAGCTTTTCTCTTACATATCTTTGAACTTTAGGCGATGCGGTACTTGGAGTATCTCAAATTTTATTCAGTTTTTCATTATCAAAATGAAACTATTTTTAGTTATTCAGGTTATTATTTATTATTTTATAAACTTTAAGATATTTGGGATATTTATATTATAATTATAGTTTTATTTTAAATTAAAGTATATATTTTTAAAATTGGTTTCTTGAGGGTAAAGTTTTCAAACGTAACTTTTTAGATTCGACCTATTTATTTTAGGTCGGGTTTAGGGGTTACAGTTACCGTGCGTGACAAGTTCCCTATCCTGATAGTTGAGGAATTGTTCGATGAGTTGGGTACTTCTACTTTTTTCTCCAAGCTCGATCTTCTTGTGGGTTATCATCAGATTCGAGTACGAAATGCGAATATACACAAGATGAAATTTCGCACGCATGATGGTCACTACGACTTCCTTTTCATCCCCTTCGAATTGACAAATGCTCCATCAACATTTCAATCTACCATGAATGAGATTTTTCGTCCCTTCTTGCTTAAGTTTGTTTTAATTTTCTTGGACGATATTCTCGTATATAACAAGTCTTGGCAGGATCATTTGAATCATCTGCGCCAAGTTTTACAATGTTTACAACATCATTGGTTTTTCGCTAAACATAGTAAATGTTCTTTGGTTAAACGAGTATCGATTATCTTGGCCATGTGATTTCGGCTAAAGGGTTGGTAGTCGATCCCTTGAAGGTTGAGGCTATTTATAAATGGCCAATTCCTACTAATATCAAAGAGGTTCGAGGATTTTTGGGGATCACTAGTTATTATCATCGATTCATTAAGGACTTCGCCTTCATCGCTGCACCAATTTCAGATATGCTTTGCAAGGGTACTTCCTTTACCTGGACAACTAACGCTCAAACAGCCATGGACCAACTCGAACATTATCTTTTTTCAGCCCTGATTCTTAGGTTACAAGATTTTTCTAAGATTTTTTAAGTTAAAATTGATGTTTCAGGTATGGGTATAGGTGTTGTTTTATCCAATATGGTCGTCCATTGGCTTATTTTATCCAAAAGCTATGCCCTCGCATGCAACATACTTCCACGTATAACCGCGAAATGTATGCAATTACCTTGATCGTCGCAAAATGACGTCAATATTTTGTTGGTCGTAAGTTATAATTTTAACTGATCAACGTTCCCTCCGTGAACTCACTCAGCAAGTAATTCAAACTCTGAAACAACAGTGGTTATCTAAATTGATAGGATATGACTTTGATGTTCAATATCGTCCGGGCAAACTTATAATGTCACTGACGCATTATCCAGGGAATATAGTGCTACTTTTTGTCTTTATCTCGTTCCGCTTTAGGTATTGTTGAGGTCATCCGTGCTGTTGGTACTAATGTTCAGTTTCAACAACTTTGCTCACATATTCAATCAAATCCTCTGAATTATCCTCATCATGCCGACCAAGATGGGTTGTTATTGTGTGACAGAATTATAGTCCCCGATGAAACTACGATCCACATACTTTTTCTGCATGAGTTTCACAATTTGGTTATAGAAGGTCATGATGGAATTACAGGAACATTTCACCGCTTGGCTGCCAGTTTTTATTGGCCAGGTATGCGCAAAGATGATCATCGATTTGTCTCCAAATGTCTAGTGTGTCAACACATGAAAATTAATAGTTTGACTCCAGCGAGACTGCTTCAACCATTACCTATTCCTACACAGGTCTTTGAAGACATCTCTCTTGAATTTATTAAGGGTTTACCAAAGTCCAATGGTAAGAAAACTATCCTACTAGTCATTGATTGATTATTTAAATATGACCATTTTTTAGCCTGCCTCGCCAATTAGGCAATGATTTTGTGGCAAATATTTTGGTCCAAGAGGTCATTAAACTTCATGGAGTTCCTCGTAGCATTGATAGTGATCGAGATCGCCTATTTTTGAGTGAATTGTGGATGGAGCTTGCTCGCTTACAATGGACAAATTTATGTTTTAGTTCAGCGTACCACCCCTAACCGGATTGTCATACAGAAGCCTTGAATTGTTGTCTCGAAATATACTTACGCTGCATGACCGGTGATGATCCAACAAAGTGGGACCACTATCTTGCGTGGGCGGAATATTGATACAATACAACTTATCACGCCTCGACTGGAATGACGTCTTTTCGTGCTTTGTATGGTCGCGGCCCACCTACTATCTTGACTTATGTGGAAGGTAACTCTCGCCACATTCAATTGGATAAACAACTATTGGAAAGGGATGTTTTATTGCAACAGCTGAAGAGTAATTTGCAACAGGCACAACAACGTATAAAACTCCAAGCTGATAGACATCGTCGAGAATTAAATTTGGCCGAAGGTAGCTGGATATTTGTTCAGTTACAACCCTATCGACAAGTTTCTTTGCGTCTTTAATGCCATCAGAAATTGGGACCTCATTATTTTGGACCATATCGTGTTCTTCAAAGAATTGGTGTTGTTGCATACAAGTTTTATATACTGGCTTCGACTCGCATTCATCCGCTCTTCTATATTTCTCAACTCAAACCATGTCATGGTCACCCTACCCAACAGATCACGCCATTACCCTTGCTACGTGAGGATATTGCTTCACCTTCTACAACTATTAACCTTGAGGACAAGGTTACGTCTTCAAGAGGGGTATTGTCACAAATGAACCAACTATCATTGCACCAAAGGAGGTTACGAGATCTGGCAAGACTGTAACAATATACGAAAGGTCCGGAGCCATGTAAGAGCTGCAAAGCATGAATGCACCTAAGAAACTAACCAACTTTATCTGATTCTAATTGTATAAATAATATATTGTGGCTCTTAAAAAATATGAAAAACTTGGATATATTTCCAAACTTCTCCAATCTATACTTTGTTTTCTTTCTCTCTAAATCTCCCCTGCATTTCAACACCAATTCATAACATGAGGCCACACCGAAGTCTCTTCGGTTTCGCATAATGATTTCCCATTTCACTTCTGTATCAGCTATGATAGCAGTCACCGGTAGCTGTAAGTATCAAGGAGGCAGTTCAGATGGGAGAACATTAGGCATTGAAGCAAAGTGTATGTTGCCAGGCTTAGCGCTGGATCCAATGAAACCCAACAACTCTTCATTGATGACGAAGGTGACCAGAAGATCACGCTTTCTTGATGCTAATTACTTACACAGGTTCATCATAGGATTGGCATGGCCCCTACCGGGATAAGGTTTGGCCACAACTCTAAACCTCTCAGTTCATTCTCTTTGAAAAGATGTGAAACATGCATTCTAAAAAGGCTACTGAGTACATGGTTGGTATCACACAATAAATTAACTAGTACCAAAACGAAAACTGCTAAAACAGGGCATGTCCAATATCCAATCTTTGGATCGATGTCGAACACCATATGAATACTATAATTTGACTGCAAATGATAACTATATTGAAAGATCTAACATTTCTAACACAAACAACCTCAAAGCTCCAAAATGACAGCCAAAACACAAAATGAGGTTAATTTGGTTTCTTTCCTTTTTCGTTCAGTTGACAATCAACAACTAACAGAGCTTTAGGAGAACTTAAATCAATGCAGAAGAATATCACAGCAATAAGCTTTTGTACTTTAAAAAAACACCGCTTTCTACCACGTCAAACCCAATAAACCTGAGAAAAAGTAGGCCATCAGCGATATTATCCACAGAAATCGATCAGCCTCATGATCAAAAGTTGAATGAGAAGTTTGAAGTTCAACAAAAAATCTACAGTTATCAACCGATGGATCAACAGTGGTGATGAGACCCAACCCCTCAAAATCACAGCTATCTGCCCTTTGATCGTGTTGCTGATAGTAACTATTAAATGCGTAGGATATATTACCAGGCCAACTGATATTGAAACAGGAACCACCAGGAGATAGCGCAGTACAATCAGATACAGAACATGCCTCCAAAGCTTTTGAAGTTGCATTTGACAAATCTTTGTTATTGTTTACAACACACCATTTTGAAGGAAGGTATTCAATAGACTGGGCATTCACAAGGTTTTTTGAACCCTGGCCGAAGTTAAAATGGTACTTGGCTTGACCATCAAAAGTGAACAGGCCCCAATGTCGCTCAAAATTTCCGGAAGTTATGCTTCTTTGATCCTCATCCAAGAGGCTAAATATGAATGTTTCAATAGGAGAATTCTGAGGTCTGAGAGGAGTTCCTGTTTTTCCAAGAAGGTGATCAATGAGGCCCTTCATAAATGTATTGGCAATAGATGCATTCGCATTGGTTGCTCCATCCGTTGGCCAACCAATACGTGCAACAACAATATCTATCTCTGGAAACCCAAGCTTTGATAATGCAGTAACAAGGGTATCATAACTTAAGTCGAAGCTGTTTTTGTAAGTTCTATGACTGTCACTACGATGGAGTGCATTATCTTTGAAAAGAGTGAAGTCAAGGGATATGTTCTTGTTCTGTTGGAAACTTATAAAAGGAGAAATAGTCACAAAGAAAGGAGAGTGGTGCTTGCTGAGAAATGTAAGTAGTTCGATCATGGTTTTGTTGAGGTCAGTCCTGAAATGTCCTTTTGAAGGTAGACCGGACTCTGACACAAAGGTATCAAAACTACATGGGACAACAACTTTCACTTCGCTAGCCAAGTTTGCTTTTGTTAAAGCTGCTTGGATGTTCATAGTTGCTCCAATAACAAAAGGGTGAAACTGCTGACCATAACTTAAGAGAAATGGTTCATCTCCAACAGCAACATACCTGAAAAAGGTCTACTCAGTCATCAACGTAGAAAAAGAAAAACTCTAGAGCATAATTGATTATGTTAAAGGAAAAGGCAAAAACTTCACTCAGGGAAATATGATCCACATCCATAAAGCTTAGACAATGTTTTACACTAACTATGAGAATGAAACCCTCAACAAAGATAGAGTTGCTCTAGGATTCTTGAAGACAATATCATTTTAACACATAAATGCAAATGGTTTACATTGCTATGATGTTTGTGAAGGTCATTATCCAAAATATAATCCGACTAAATTGATATATATTGAGTGCTTTTTGACCATCTATCAGGAAAATAGAAAATCCAAATGCCAGACCATATAAGTCTTATAAATTTGTTGGAAGGAAAAGGGGGAATTGGTGTGGAAGATGTAAATATTTGGTGATCAAACTGATCGGCAAAATCTTAATCATCAAAGACAAATGTGATGGTCAAGTTCCAGCCATACAACAAAGCCTGTACTAACTTCTATAATTCTTTCAGACGAAGTCTCTGGTTTTAATAGAACTAGCTATAAATAGCCTAATGTCTAAGAGACAAGGATGCAAAACCAAATCAACATTCACAAATTTGGCAATAAGGCACTGAAATAAGTAGCTTAGTGCCACTAGTTTCTTATCAAACAATATAGCTTTCAATATTTGAACTTTCCTCTTGCTTTGATAGATTATGGCATCTCACTCAAGTACCTATTAAACTACAGTTTATAAACTCCCTAAAAACATCAAATTCAGTGACTGACTTACCCATATTTCCATTCAAAACCCTAACATCGTAACTAAATGAAGATCCAAATGCTCAAACGTTAAAAATTTATACTTCATAATTAGAAATAAATGATAAAAGGAAAGAAATTGATGCCTTTAAATCAAAGACAAATCAAGACCAATGCCAACAAAAAATAAAAGAAGAAGCAAGAAACATACTCAATCCGAACTCCAGCACCACCATGAGAAAAGTATCGGGTGACATTATCATGGACCCAACTCTCAGCAGCTTTTCTAGAGGAGTTAAAAGTTTTGAGCATGAAATTTGGGATACCCAGGGTGACAAAAATGTTGGAGCCAGAGAGAGCTTGTAGAACAAGAGGGTCGGCATCGAAGAGTTTCACTTTGGAAATGTTGTTGGACTTCAAGAGCTCAACCACCTTGGAAGCTGGGAGAGGATGAGAAGACATAGTACCCCAGTTGACGCCAATGGCGCCACCTGTAGAGCCAAGGGGGCATACCATGCTAAGAAGGAGAAACACGAACAAGGGATTTGGAGGCATATGATAGCAGTATGAGAGGTTGGATTTTGGTGGGGAAAGTGAAGATGAAATGAGTGTGCTCTAGTTTTTACCCCACAGAGAAAAAAATAGTTATTTTAAAAGAATAATATTGGATTTTTAATAATTTAAATCAGATATTTAAAAATTTTAGATCGGATACAAATAATTATTTTATATTCAGATTAGATATTTGATTATTTGATATTTAAAAATTTATTTTTTATTTATATAAATTTTTTTATATTCAATATTTTTATTTATTATATATAAAATATTAGATAAAATCTTCTAATATTTAATAATTTGTTGATAGTTATGTTTGAAAATCTAAAATTTTCATATATAAGACTATCAAATTAAAACATAATTAAATAAAATCATAAACTTAAATATTTAAATTGGATAAATCAACAAAAACTTATTTAAAAATTTTAGATATGTAAAATACACACCCCTATGGGATTTTATAAGGCTTTGATCACCCATTTGTTTTTAGAATTGATTTACTTGGCTATTAGAATGTAGTTAGTATGAGGGTAACTACAATCAGTTAGAACAAGGCTTAAAACAATGATTTATTTCTAATTATGAGAATCGACGAGCGCCTAATAGTTTTAGATATTTTTCTTAATTTTTTGTAAGTTTAGATTGATAATTGTTTTTTTTTTTTTTACTTTTAACTAAACAAAAATTTGTCGTTTTAAATGTTTTAATTTAAAATTGGAAAGAAGGATCAATTTGTAGTATATTTGACTTTTTGTGAACACAATTAACGATAGTCCGTTAAGAAAAATTGAGACTGGGTTCGATTCTCATTGAAATAACATAATTGAGTTAAGCTTTTCGAAAACTTAAACTATTTTTGTTCTAATGATGATAGTCGTGGTTAGTCCAAATAAAGATTAAATCCCAAAGATTATCTTTGATTTATCGGTTTTCCCAAGAGAAAAATAAATTACAAGAGTTTGATCTTATAAACTATAATCGACATGTATCCGAAATAAAAATATTTTTCTATGATCAGTTTAAAATCGAGAAAAACAAAATTTGAGCTCATTTTATTAAATTGAATATTTTCAAATCATTTTTATTATTTTTACATTTACTTTTTACCCTAACCTCTTTTTCTTTACTTTCTCACTAAAGTCAAAATCAAGATTTATCAATATTAAAAGCTAGCTCCTTAGTTCATATGGATCTAAAATTCGTCTTTATTACTACATTAGGTCTGTAATTAACCTCTTAACGCTAGAGTTATTTATTTAGGTGTGTAATTTATTTTTTAGTTTAATTAGGTATTTCAATCGATTCTTAAAATTTTAATTTTAACTAAACTTAACCTCTATTTATTTTATATTTTATAATTTAATCTAATATTTTTAATATGATGGTATTTTTATTCATGTTAGTCCCTAAAAATTTAATTTTCACCAAAATTAAGCCTTCTTTATTTTTAATTTTATAATTTACTTAAATATTTTAAACAACGATGATATTTTTGTTCATTCTAATGTCTTATATTTATTTTTAATGTGATTCATGTTCGTAAAAGATAATAAACAATTCACTAAAAATGAATCAAGCCAAAGCCTATCGATTATTTCTATCAATCTCAAACTTTATATGAATTTATGGTGAAGGCTCGAAAGTCCTTTTAATTTCACCTTTCGCCAAATTGTAGTATTTTAGATATCGAACACACAGGGATTGTGTCGACTTTACTACTGCTTAAACCTGCACAATTGAAAATAAAAACACAAGTATTTTGTTGAGTTGAGATAACTAAATTAACTACTTATTAATGCAATGGGTTGACTTACCCCCTCGATGGATCTCACTAAGGGTCGCCCCAGCTACCTAGGCGAGGTTATGCCTTGTCGAAAATTCAACTTTCCATAGTTCGACAGAGCATCCATGTATGTCTCCTCCTTATCCCTAAGCGAAGAGAACTATTGAAGTCCACGTCTTGATGATACCTCCCGGCGTGAATCAAGGATGAACAACAACCAAACACATGTGTCTTATTAGTCGCTGAAATCTTTGGCGGTTTATCTCTAAATCGGATTAGTCAATGCCCTTGAGCAAATATCGTATTCTTTCTTTTTGTGAGCCTAACTCTCCCGATATTAGACAAATAGATTTTTTTTCATATACTATCATCTCGAGCTCATATGCAAAGAAGAGTAATTTTCAAGAGAGAATAAACTATAAATAAGTTTTGCAATAATAAATATCAAAGATAATACAACCTTCTTCTCCAACTATTCTACAAACAACCTAAACCTCCGAAAGAGTTTATAACATGGTGTAGTCGGTGGCTTAAGAATATATGCTATAGAGAATTCGACTCGACTCCCCTAACCTAAACCTAATAGTTGCCTTATATAGGCCAAGCCCTAGGTTAAAGTTTTCCACATAAGGAAAGAATTGTATAAGGAAAAGAATTTAACTCATAATTAAACTAGGACACTTTATTCTTTTTCCTAAAATAACTCTTTTTTCCATATTGACCTTTGACCAAGGCTTGACTCCTTTGATTGACTTCGTCTTTCTCTCTCTTTATGTCCTTTAAGATCGGCATCTTTTTCTCTTTCTGTCGAGCACCAGTTATTATCTTTATTCTGCTGTCGCGGCCTCCAAAGTACTTCCATGACGGGTGCTAATCTGCAATTCAGTATCTATCTTCTTATCTAACCATTCTTATGATGTGTTTCCTGTCTAAGAAAGAAAACCATCAAATGCATCTATTTTATGTTAAATTATAGATAAATTCGTAAATTACGTAATTGGATATTGAATTATAGAAAATAAGCAGAATTGTCTATTATTGTCCTAAAATCTTCTTAAATTGGCATTAAACGAGTGGAAAAATGATATAAAAATTAGGACTTTTAGACACTCATCAAATACCCCCAAACTCGAACTATTGCTTGTCCTCAAGTAATGCAAAAGATAGAATTAAGTCAGGAATTTTAAAGTAATATACCGTCCTGCCTGCCGCGGCAAAAATCCTTTCTTAACTCGGCCTCTTCTAGGTTTTAGGAATTCCTCAAAATTGTACTATGAGTCTTAGTGGGTATATGCGTAGTTGTATCAAAGCTGATTTTCTAAGTTCTAATCTTTTTTCTAGCTCAAGATTTCCTACTTAAATTTTTATTCGAATCTTCTTTTCCTCTTTCACCCTAATTGTATATAAATATATATTGCTATATACTTATACTGCTTGAGCCAGTTTCTGGCACCACAAATGTTTAACTATTCTTACTAGAGCCAATTTAGGACACCTCTAGTAAGTGGGGGAAAGTCTAAGTCCTAGAGCCAGTGATAGGAACCTCTATGGACTAACTAGAGCCGGTGATAGGAACCTCTAGTTTAAAACTTAAGCCTAAGTCCTTATTGCTTTTCAAAGAAAAGAACTTTTAAAATCAACTAAGACTAGTAGTGTTTAAATATTTTCAAGCTCATAATCTAATTCTAAGTACTAATCTTAGCAAACCTTTCAGAATTCAAGTCTGTTGAATGATTCAGACTGCGGCAACAACTGAAAAATATATTACTGCCGAGGCAGTTTCAATAAAATTCAACAAGCTTAAAAAAATTTACATATAAAAGATAGTTGATAAGGCAGAATTGAAGGCACAATAATTAAGGTAATTAAGAAAGTTTTCATACATTGCAAATATTTATATTTACAAAATAGGATCAATACTCCCCCAAACTCGAGGGATGCATTGTCCTCAATGTATAAAAAGAAAGACAGAAAAATAAAAGAAAACCGAAAATAAAAGGGATATAAAAACAAAAGATAAAAGGAAGACTACTGCCCTTTCTCTTCTACCCTCCTTGTGCTACAATGAACAATTCCTCGGCGGCCTAGAGTTGGCTCATCAAGTCTTCGATAGTCACTCCATGTGAAGGTTGTAGATTGTTCTAGTGTGGCTCCTCTGTTAGTGGAGTCCATGCGCAGGAAGTTGACTACCGAATCTACCGAGAATGCTTCTGTTGCTACCGCGACAATTGTTACAGCAGGAGATACAAGGACTGTCGTTGAGTCAGTTGCTGATTTTTTAGGTGCAACAGGGGAAGACTGAGGCATGGAGAGCTCGATTGGAAAGTTTGGGAAAACGGTCGAGCATACTAGGAATGCATCATGTATGGTGATAATGATTGTGCTATTGAACTCCCGAATGTATGTCATGAAGGTCAACTGTCTTCTCTCCATTGTCTGGAGGATCTCCAAAACTCTTGTTGGTGCATTCGATGTATGCTCAGATAGGTTTGCTCGTGGTGCAGCCTCGACAGACGCTGCCTCTAAGGCGAGAGGGATGTATGATTGTGGAGTGGCTTCCTCCACTTGTATCCTTTTCATATAGACCTCCCTAGTCCATCATTTCCTTGCCAGCGTCAATGTGTCAACTGGCAGTATGGGAACTCATTCCAACATTCCCAATGATGTAATGATACATGGGAAATAGAGCATACCTTTCTTTTTCGTGGCGCACTCGAATATTGTTCGTTGATTATGCGGCCAGCGTCTATGCGCCTATTATGAATTATCAAATGAATGAGCGCCAGCCTCAGTCGGTCGGTCGTTTGATTGTGAGAAGTTGGCATTAAATTCCTTTTTTATGAACGTATTCCAGAGCTTTGCCTCTGGTCGGAGATCACAACGGTTGACGGAACCATGGTGCTTTCCCATGTTTCATTCTTTTTCAGGTATGTAGAGCTTTACCTTCATCATCTCATAATCTTCGGCTGTCAGGGCGACAACAAATGTAGCGTGTTCGTCATTTTTGATGTGGAGTTCGAAATGAGCGTTGATATTGATGTCGGCCACTAGAATTATCCGTCCTCTCAGGTAGGTGTATAGATTGTTAGACACTGGATGATGGGTATAAAATTTGCGTACCCATTTGTTATTCGCAGAATCTGGTTATTTCGTAAATTTCTGCCACCTCTGAATAGTGATCTTTGATAGTATGAATGCTTCTATACCCAGATCGTCATCGTCAGTGTAGAAGAAGCCTTTCTCCTCCCATATTTGTCGGTTCTTTAATTTTCTCTCATACTCATACTCGACTTTCGGTGTAGAAAATCTTTTGAACCGCTCCGGCAGGGGTTGACCGTGGGGTTGTCATTTTTGCTTGTGGAGAAGAGTAGAAGGAATTTATGCAACGTAATGGTAGTAGAAAAGAAGTGTGAAGGAGATGAACCTTGCTTGTATATTTATAGGCGAAGGCGGTGGGCGGTTTGATACAGCAGCGGTGACATCATTATCCTTGGCGTGTACGCGATGCAAGTCTAGCTGACCTGCACTGGCGGTAGATACGATACAGATTCGGACATAGACGACAAGTTTCCTACTGAGATATTTTCTTCTTCGGTTAGGTCGCGTTTGGGCTTAGTCGTCTCTATTTATTTTATTATTTTTAAAATAACTGCAAATAAAATAATTAATGACTGTGAAAATATTAAGAGTTCTGGAAACTGAAATTGCGGAAAATTTAGATCTAATTCCTAAAACATAAAAATAAAGAAAGGATATTGAGATAAAAATTAAGTTACTGGTGGAGTGTAATAAATTGCATCTCTAGCAGCAATCATCTTCCCCTTTTTGATTGGAAGAGAAGCGGATGTTCTTGTTGCTGTCTCCTCATCAGGTGGTTTCTTTTGGATGTATTTCTGTTTAAGAGGAGTGCTGCCTTGACAGGTTTTATTCAGACAGTCCTTTTTTTGCGTCGAAGTTAAATTCAATTTTAACCTCAATTCTTTGATATTCATCTGGTTCATCTGGATGCCTTAGAGTCTTGAATACATTGATCTTCACTTGTTGGTCATTGACCCTTTTGACCAATTCGTCTTTCTCACAATTGATCAATGTTCTGCCCGTGGCTAGGAACGATCTTCCCAATATGATCGGAGCATGTTCATCTACTTCACAATCAAGAATTAAGAAGTCAGCAAGAAATATAAATGTATCTACTCTTACTAGGATATCTTCAATTTTTTTTTTCTGGTTGCACGTAAGAGCGGTCTGCCAATTGCAGCATTACTGTTGTGGGTTTTGCCTTCCCGATGCCTAGCTTCTAAAATACTGACTTAGGCATGATGTTGATACTCGCACCTAAGTCACATAATGCCTTACCCACGTATTGATCACCGATAAAGCAAGGTATAGTGAAGCTACCAGGATCTTTTCTCTTGGTTGTAATCTTGTTGTGCAACATTGCCATACACCCTTTTGTTGCGGTAACCGTTTCAAACTCCTCAATTTTTGTCCTCTTGGATATAATATCCTTAAGGAACTTAACGTAGTTGGGTATTTGTTTAATTGTCTCCACTAAAGGTATATTGATATGTACCTTTTTAAGGATGTATAGAAATTTCTTAAACCAGTATTCCTGTTTTTTCTGATTCAACCTTTGTGGGAAAGATGGTGGTAAACGCAGATCCTCAATCTTTTCGTTGCATTGGAATCGTATGTACGGTGCTGTTGCCGTATCTTTTCCTGCAACATCATCATCGACAGTGTCTGCTTGTTTCTTTGCCTTAGTTTTTTTATACAGTAGCCTCGTTTGGTGCTACTGTCTCAGTGTTCTTACCTACTGTCCTAGCAGGTATTTCAGGGTCCTTTAGTTATAAACCACTTCTGGTAGATATGGCTTTACATTGCTCATGTGGGCCTGTTCTAGCGACTTTAGTATCGCTGGGTAGACCTCCTATAGGTCATTTTTTTCATCTGCTGTGCCATTTGACCTACTGTGAATTCTAGTTTTTAGAGAGCAGACTCATTATTTTGCATTCCTATCTCTGCTCAATCCATGAAAGTGTCGGCTTTCTGGATGAATTTATTGGTGTTGGCTATGTAAGTACTAGTCTGAGCCATGAACGTTTGTAGCGTATTCTCCAATGTTTGGACATCTGATGATTGCGACATTGGTAGCGCTTGCTGCGGCATCTCTTACTGAATCATTTTGTTATTCTGTTGGAATTCAGTATTTTGCATAGGTTGATATTGTGGGTATGCATTGTTGGGGTTACTTCATGAGAAATTCGGATGTTTCCTCCATGATGGATTATAGTTGTTGGACATGTTATTCTTATTAAAATTTCCAACATAGAAGGAGGATTCTGGATTTTGTGGGCAGTCGTTTGAGTTGTGGTTGTAACCACATGTTTCGCAGAAGATCATGATTGCTTTTACTCCTCGAACATGACTCGGTTTGTGAAAATCCTTAACCATGTTTGTCAAAGCTGACAGTTATGCTAAGATAGATTCGGAAGAGTCAAGATTTGTCATACCTTGTCTTGTTATGCCGCGTATGGTTGTGGGGTGCTGATAATCGTTCTTTACTAACCTGTTTAGAATCTCTAGACTTTCATGAGGTGGTCGGTCTAGTAGGTGCCACTGGCGGAATCATCCAGCATCATTCTTGTAGGGGTGTTTACTGAATTGTAAAAGATAGATACTTGAGTCTACTCAGGCAAACCATGCGTGGGGAATTTTCTGTATAATTCTCTATATCTTTCCCAAGCCTCATACATAGTTCGCCTTCTTCTTGCCTAAAAGATATGATATCGTTTCTGAGCTTATCAATCATATTAGTATAACTAAAACGGCTAAGAAAACTTCGGCATAGTTTTGTCCATGAATTCAACGATCCCGGCTAAAGGTTGTTTAACCACGACTTTACCCTATCTCTGAGTGAATAGGGAAACAATTTCAACTTAAGGATGTCGACTGAGACTCCCGGCAGTTTAAACGAATTACAGATTTCCATGAAGGACTTAAAATGTTGTCGAGAATCTTCATTGGCCGATCCCCCAAACTGGCCTAGGGTGTTGATCATGTTGAACATGAACGGTTTTAACTCAAAGTGTTCTGCCTCTATATTAGGCATCACAACTGCAGGAGTTAATCCATCTAAATCTTCCTCTAGATAATCATGAAAGATTCGTGCGCGTTCCTATCTTGGAAGGTTTATTGGGTCAACAACTGCGAATACGCCGCGGTTGTCTGCCTTGACGGCATTCATGCCAACATTGTTTTGCTGTCCATGTGTTGCGTTCATTCTTTTGCGTACCCTACGTTTCAGATTCCGTATTATTCTTTCGATTTTTGGATGGTAAGGTTGTTGATCAAGCGACAGATTGAATCTGGTCATACACAGAACAACCCCAGTAAGTTTAAAGAAATAAACTAAAACTAAATAAAATAAAATAAAATGGTACATGAATAATTAGTAGTAAAATAGAGCACCAATCAATGACAATGAAGGCTCGGAAGTCCTTTTAATTCCACCTTTTGCCAAATTATAGTATTTTAGATATCGAACCCCAAAGGGACTGTGTGGACTTTACTACTGCTTAAACCTACACAATTGAAAATAAAAACACAAGTATTTTGTTGAGTTGAGAAAACTAAATTAACTACTTGAAAACTAAATAAAAGAAGATAAAAGATAGGATGGATATGAGGCCAGGTTGAGTGCTTTGTAGAGGAGAATTCAATTGTATTATTTATCCACTTTTTAATGCAATGGGTTGACTTGCCACCTCGGCGGGTCGCACTAAGGGTCACCGCAGCTGCCTAGGCTGGGTTATGCCTTGTCGACAATTCAACTTTCCATAATTCGACAGAGCATCCATGTATGTCTCCTTCTTATCCCTAAGCGAAGAGAATTGTTGAAGTCCACGTCTTGATGATACCTCCCGACGTGAATCAAGGATGAACAACAACCAAACACATGCGTCTTATTAGTCGCTGAAATCTTGGGCGGTTTATCTCTAAATCGGATTAATCAATGCCCTTGAACAAATATCGTATTCTTTTTTTTCGTGAGCCTAACTCTCCCGATATTAGACAAATAGATTTTTCTTCACATACTATCATCTCGAGCTCATATGCAAAGAAAAGTAATTTCCAAGAGAGAATAAACTATAAAATAAGTTTTGCATTAATAATTATCAAAGATAATACAACCTTCTTCTCCAACTAGTCCACAAACAACCTAAATCTCTGAAAGAATTTCGAACATGGTGTAATCGGTGGCTTAAGAATATATGTTATAGAGAACCCGACTCGACTCCCCTAACCTAAACCTAATAGGTGCCTTATATAGGCCAAACCCTAGGTTAAAGTTTTCTACATAAGGAAAGAATTGTACAAGAAAAAGAATTCAACTCATAACTAAATTAGGACACTTTATTGTTTTTCCTAAAATAACTCTTCTTTCCGTGTTGACCTTTGACCAAAGCTTTACTCCTTTGATTGGCTCCATCTTTCTCTCACTTTATGTCCTTTAAGATCAACGTCTTTTCTCTTTCTGTCGAGCACCAATTGTTATCTTTATTCTACTGTCGCGGCCTCCAAAGTGTTGCCATTGGCGGGTGCTAATCTGTAATTTAGTATCTATCCTCTTATCTGGCCATTCTTATGATTTATTTCCTGACTAAGAAAGAAAATCATCAAATGTATTTGTTTTATGCCAAATAATAGATAAATTCGTAAATTACGTAATTGGATACTGAATTATAGAAAATAAGCAGAATTGCCCATTATTGTCCTGAAATTTGTCCTTAATTGGCAGTAAACGAGTGGGAAAACGATATAAAAATTAGGACTTTTAGACACTCATCAATTTATCCGACCTGAAATAAACTCGACACGAAGTTTATCTAAACCCGAATTAACCCATCAATTAACTGATTCAGGTCCAAAACTTTTTGACCCAACATGAATATGATCTAAAATTGACTTGCACTTAACTCGAATCGAGTTGAAACATCAAATCGACCTAAAATGACTTGTATCTAATTTAACGCAGCCTAACATGATCCGACCTAAAATACGTCCGATTAACTATTTTTAGATCCTTATATCATATGAATTAACCAAAAGAAAAGAATCCAACATTGATGAACAGATGAAACAAAACACGACTTTAATCAACTCATGTTCAATGATGTAATTGTAATATATCAGTACCATGAACTAGCTTAGTTCTACACCAATAGAATCCTCGTCAAGTCAAATTGAATGCTCCCGATGATGTGCTCATCACCATTACGAACTAGTCTTCAGTTTTACACAAAGATCACCGATGAAAGATAAATCAACCCCAACAATTTGCTCGTCGACATAACCATAATGTATTACGTGGTGGTTTAGTTTTTTTTTTTTGTCATCAATTAAAATTTTATTCAAAATTGAAGCATATGATACTTTATATATGTACGCATGTCTCGTTAAAACCTTTTTTAAACCAAAGTGAAGGAAAAGAGTACACCACATACTTAAATAGTGGTTTGATTTGTAAATTTTAAGATTTACGTTTAACGTTTTTAGGTTTAAAGAGACAAGATTAGAGATTTAGATTTTGGTCATATTTTGATACATAATATATATAAAAAATTATATAACTTTTTTTATTTAAATTATATAGTCTAAAATCTAATCTCTAACCATAAAAACCTAAATCATAACTCTTAAATTAAGAGTGGGAGTTGGATGAGAAATAGTAAAAAAATCATGAGATTTGAACTGCCAGATGAGAAATAACTAAAATTTTCATCCATGAGGACTGGAATAGAGAAGTTTTATCATTGTATCTAAAATGAGGATGAAGAGTATTATATCCGAATTGTCACTATATAAATAATCATAGAGATCCTTGATATTTTACAATTTTTAAAATATGTACTTAACTCTCATTTATCTGCATATCTACATATATTTTATTATCAATATTCCAGTCCATCAAAATATTTGTTCTTTTTTTTTTTAAAATCATATTAAGTTTGGGTGACTTCTCTAATAATTTATTATTATTTTTATTTAAATCGTATTCACCTTCTGGACTCATTTTATTCATCTGAAAAATCTCAAAACATTCTAAAAACATTTCTGCTATCCTCTTTTATTTTGAGTTCTTCTTGAGTTTCTGGAAGAGAAAAGCAATACTATCAATATTTACTTTAAAGTTTGGGTGTACAATTTTGTACAGATTTTATATTAATTTTAAGAGATGATTCGTCTGTAATAATAATTATATCGATTAAAATAAATTTACTTTTAATACAATAGTTCTGATCACGATACGATTATAGTTTATTTTTTATATTATTTTTATTTAGCGCTAACATTATGATTTTATAGTATTTTTTTAACACCAGTGGGGAATGCAAAATATTACTCAATTTTCACTCTTACCTTAAACCCTAAATTTTATAAAATAAATATCAAAATTTTAAATCTTAAATTAAACCCAAAACTTTAAATTTAATAAAATTATATAAACTAAAATTTATCATAAAATTTTTATATATGTATCTAAAAAATATTCTTTAATTAAAGGTTAAAAACGAATTTTAAGTAATTTTAACGAGGTTTAAATAGTTTTATTGTTAGTGTATAGATTCTTAACTTGACACTACATAAATACGAACCAATGTTAAGTTATTTTTTATTTGGAATATATTAGATTTTTTATTTATTTTTAACTTATAAATTGATCATTTGACTATTAATATATTTTTATTTTGATCATTAAATTATTCGATTTAAATTAGTCGTTGCCAAAATAAATATATTTGTCTCATGTTAGTAATTAGTTTGACGAAGTTGTGAACATATCTATTTTTAATTAGCATAATAACATTTTTAATTCTAAATATTTATATATTTTTTAATTTAATCATAATTTTATTTAATTCAATAAATTTAGCCATTCACATTTAAAAATATCAAATTTAATTCATAAACACATCGTTATTATCATGCCAATTTTTTTTTTTTATCTTTTTATTTCATCAACTTCATCTAAAATAATCTTAAAGCTCATCGTCATCGTCTCTTATTAGCCTTCTATTATCACTAGCACTATTAAAATGATCTTCTCTTTCGTTTTCATTTTCCTGTCAATTTATTTTTTCCCGATACCTCTAAAAATCCTCAAAATCTTGTATTTCTATAAAAAACTAACTTCGATCTAGCATATCCACCGTCAGTTTAATCCATATTTGAATTATATTGATTTTTTAAACCTCTACGCATAAGAAAAATAACGAGATTGAACAAATATATTTAATTAGTTGATCAAATTATTATTATTTTATTTAAATTAATTATATATTAAGTCTTTAAAATTTTTAATTTTTATTAATTAATTTAATGGTGTTCAATGGTATTTAACGTTAGTGATATTTAGCAATATTCAATGCACCGTGGGATTAAAATTCAATAATAATGGGCACATATGTATAATGTATATTGTTATTATAAAGTTTAACATATAATTAAGTGACCAATTATGTTACGCGTGTTATAGGTATTAAATTATCATGGAATTAAAAGTGTAGATACCATAAGGTGTATTTATAATTTGGTGAGGGACAAAGTTATAAATACTTACTAGTTGATTATTCAATCAACTATATAAAGGTGTTATGGTCCCCAAGAATTAGGTTAACTTACATATCTCTTTTTCCCGTCTGAGAGTTGTGTGGCAAGAGGTAACCTAACTTCTTGGAAGATCAAACCCTATGGAAAAACTCTATCGATTAATTCAGGTACACTTACGCATTCAGTTTATTTATTTTATTGTTCTTAACGATTTGACATATATAGATCTAGGGTTTATATTCGTATCGAATATATTTTAATTCTAACAAGTGGTATCAGAGCCAAAACTATGTTGAATCATTGAGATATAAGTTTTTTGGGTTTTAAATTCCTTATTGTTTATTGTCGATTTAAAATCTCGGATTTATATGTTTATGTTGATTTGAGTTTTTTTATTTGACATAAATATTAAAGTTTGATATTTCACATATTTTTTTCTTGAAACTTCTTATATTTTGTGAGAAATCTATACATATATTCTCAATCGAGAATATTCGTATCGATATTTGCGAAATTTGTGATTGATTTTACAATTTGAAATTGCTTATATTTTTCAATTTGGAAATTCGTTTTTTCCTTTTAATGTTAGTGCGAGATTAAATAATTTTTAATTTTATTGATTACTTTAGTAATTACCACAGATTTATTTTATGTTAATTTTATGTTCTTAATTTTAATGGATTAATTCTTATTTTTTCGTAACTAATATATTCAGGTTAATAACAATTAAAATGTATTTTTAATACACATTGTTATTAATTTAGAATATATATATTTTTATTTAAAATATGTATTTACTCTAGTTGGATCAAAATTCAGTTTTGATCATTAGGTATTAAGTTAAACCTTTAGAAATAAATATATATTAAATTCAGTTAGATCAAAATTTTAGTTCTGACCGTTAGTAATAAAGAAAAATATAATTAATTTGAGCTTTGTTGTGATAAATTTATCATGATTCAAAAATTTATATTTAGGTTAGCTCTTGAAATTTTATATTCGGTTTATGTTTATTAATGTAATAACCCGATTTTTAAGAGTCAGCCGTAGAGTTCGACACGGTCTAGACCTGCAGTATCAGCTGTCCCTGCTGCTAGTGGAGCTGGATCCACTAGTACCCGAGCTGTACCTCAGTGTACATTCTGTAAGAAATGGCACCCCAGAGAGTGTCGCATGAGGAGTGGAGCCTGTTTCCGATGTGGATCCCTTGATCACCGTCTCAAAGATTGTCCAGTGGCACCACAGTCTGGCTATGCTCCGGGCCAGTCACAGGCTTCAGTTCAGACCCCAGTAGGGGGTAGAGGACAGGATAGACCTGCCGCATCTGGTACTGGTAGTAGAGGCAGACCCAGTCAGTTTAGAGGAGCTGCCAGATCAGGAGGATCTCAGTATGGTATGGTATATGCCACGAGGAGACAGGAGGACCGAGATAAGCCAGACGTCATTGCTGGTACATTTTCTGTACACACTGTTCCCTTCTTTGCACTATTAGATAATGGGTCAACACATTCCTATGTATCTAGTTCTGTAGCGGGGTATCTGAAAATTTCTGAGGAGGATACTGGTAGTTCAGTTTCAGTTTTTAGCCCTGTAGGCCACCAGATGGAGATTTCCAAAGTTTATAGAGATTGTCCCCTTGAGCTTCACGGGGAAATCTTTCCTGCAAATCTGATGAAATTACCATTCGTGGAATTTGATTTGATTCTGGGGATGGACTGGTTATCCGCTCACCGAGTGACTCTAGACTGTGAGCGTAAAAGGGCAATTCAGAGGACTTCTGATGGCCGAGAGGTAACTCTCATCGGTGAGTGCCGAGGTTATCTGTCCAATCTGATTTCAGCCATGAAAGCTGAAAAGATGATCAAGAAGGGGTGTATAGCCTATCTCGCCTACATCCTTGACCGGAGGCAACCTGATTCTGGAATGGATAAGATCCGCGTAGTCTGTGAATTTCCAGATGTTTTTCCGGAAGAGCTACCGGGTGTACCCCCTAAGCGTGAGAAGGTAGAGTTCGGTATTGAGTTATACCCTGGGACCACTCCAGTATCTATGCCACCTTATCGGATGGCTCCGAAAGAGCTCAAGGAGCTTAAGATTCAGCTAGAGGAACTTCTGGATAGAGGTTTCATACAGCACAGTGTTTCACCGTGGGGAGCCCCTGTCCTGTTTGTTAAGAAGAAAGATGGCTCTCTGCGCTTGTGTATTGACTACCGGAAGCTGAACAAGTTGACTGTCAAGAAAAAGTACCTCCTTCCCCGTATCGATGACCTGTTCAATCAGTTTCGAGGAGCTTCGGTTTTCTCTAAGATAGACCTGAGATCTGGTTATTACCAACTCAAGGTTAAGGATTCTGACGTGTCCAAGACAGCTTTCCGAACTCGTTATGGTCACTACGAGTTTCTGGTAATGCCCTTCGGTCTTACGAATGCCCCTGCAACATTCATGGACATGATGAATAGGGTGTTTCGACCCTATCTGGATCAGTTCGTTGTGGTTTTCATTGATGACATACTGGTCTACTCCAAGTCTGAGGATGAGCATGAGCAACATCTCCGTATTGTTCTACAGACTCTGAGGGAGAAACAATTGTATGCAAAGTTCAGTAAATGTGAATTCTAGCTCTCGGAGGTTGTTTTTCTGGGTCATGTGGTATCAGCTAAGGGTATTCAGGTGGATCCGAACAAAATCGAAGTTATTATGAGTTGGCAGCGACCCAAGAATGTAGCAGAGATCCGCAGTTTTCTGGGACTAGTGGGTTATTATCGGAGATTTGTGGAGGGCTTTTCTTCCATAGCCGCTCCGTTGACTAAACTTCTGAGGAAGTATATTCCATTTATCTGGTCTAAGGATCAACAACAAAGTTTTGATAAACTGAAGTTCGTTCTGACTCAAGCATCAGTTCTGATACAGCCAGAGTCGGGAAAACCTTATATTGTTTACAGTGATGCCTCATACACTGATCTGGGTTGTGCTCTGATGCAGGATGGGAAAGTAGTGGCCTATGCGTCCCGACAGTTGAAACCGCATGAGTGTAACTACCCTACCCACGATCTGGAGTTAGCAGCCGTGATTTTTGCTCTGAAAACCTGGAGACACTATCTCTATGGAGAGAAGTGTTATATTTTCACTGATCACAAGAGTCTTAAGTATCTTCTCACCCAGAAGGAACTTAATCTGAGACAGCGTCGCTGGCTAGAGCTTCTGAAGGACTATGATTGTGAGATTGAACATCATCCTGGTAAGGCTAATGTCGTTGCGGATGCTCTGAGTCGCAATGCCATTTCTGATCTGAGAGCTCTGTTTGCTCGGATGAGTCTGTTAGAGGATGGCAGTTTACTGGCAGAGCTTCGGGTGGTTCCTACACTGATTTCTGAGATTAAGGCTGAGCAGCCTAATGATCCGTATTTGGTTCACCGCATTGCGGAAGTTCAGGAGGGGACTTCTCAGGATTTTTCTCTAAACCAGGATGGAGTTCTGTGTTTCCGGGGTCGACTATGTGTTCCGAGGAATTCTGCATTGAAACAGATTATTCTGCAAGAGGCTCATGATAGTTCGTATTCTGTGCACCCTGGAGGTGACAAGATGTACAAGAATCTCCGAGAAAAGTACTGGTGGAAAGGTCTCAAGCGAGATGTGGTCAGTTTTGTATCGAAGTGCTTGACTTGTCAGAAAGTCAAAGCAGAACATCAGCGACCATCTGGGCTTCTTCATCATATCGAGATTCCCCAGTGGAAATGGGAACGGGTGACCATGGATTTTGTTAGTGGGTTACCGTTGACTCCGTCAAAGAAGGATTCTGTCTGGGTCATCGTTGATCGGTTGACCAAATCTGCTCATTTTATTCTGGTCAAGACCACCTATCCTCTGAGTAGGTTGGCCTGATTATACATCTCCAAGATTGTCCGACTACATGGAGTACCTCTTTCTATTATATCTGATCGGGATCCGAGATTCACGTATAAGTTCTGGGGATCCCTACATACTGCTCTGGGTACTCGTCTGAACTTCAGCACTGCTTATCACCCTCAGACCGATGGTCAGTCTGAGCGTGTGATTCAGATCCTCGAGGACATGTTGAGAGGATGTATTCTGGATTTCAGAGGTAGCTGGGAGGATTTCCTACCTTTGGCAGAGTTCGCGTACAACAACAGCTATCAGGCCAGTATTAAGATGGCATCATATGAGGCTCTGTACGGGCGTAAGTGTCGCACCCTGATTGGTTAGACTAAGCTTATTGAGCACCGTTTATTGGGTCCAGATATTGTGCATGAGGCTGAGGAGACTGTCAGATTGATTCGGGATCGGCTCAAAGCCGCTTTTGATAGACAGAAATCTTACGCTGGTCTGAGGCGTAAAGATCTTGAGTTTGATGTTGGTGACGAGGTCTTTCTGAAAATATCTCCCTGGAGGAAGGTACTACAATTTGGCCGTAAGGGCAAACTCAGTCCTAGATATATTGGACCCTACCGGATTATCAGACGTATCGGACCTGTAGCTTATCAGCTTGAGTTACCACCTGAACTCATGCGAATCCATGATGTGTTCCATGTTTCTGTACTGAGACGTTATCGAGCAGATCCGTCTCATGTTCTGTCTGTGGAAGATTTCGATATTCGGCCTGATCTGTGTTATGAGGAGGAGCTCGTTGAGATTATTGATCAGGACCAGAGAGTTCTTCGGAGGAAAACCATTAAGATGGTTAAGGTTCTTTGGCGTAACCGAGGTCTGGATGAGGCTACGTGGGAGCCCAAATCTGTCATCAAAGCCCAGTATCCGCATCTCTTTGATCCAGGTAAATTTCGAGGATGAAATTTTCTGTAAGGGGGGGAGAGTTATAATAACCCGATTTTTAAGAGTCAAAATCCCCAAAAATTAAGTCAAAATCCCTAAATCGAACCCTAAAAATTTTGGGATTAAATTTCTGAAAATTAAGGACTAAATTGGTAGTTGTTAAAACTCGGGGGTCAAAATGCAAAAATTTAAAAACAACAAGCCCTTCAATGGTAATTATACCATTTTGCAAGGGAAACGTCTCCTTCCCTCCCTAATTTCCGTTTCAGTTCAGATATAGGGGAGTAATTTCACTTTTAATGTTTGATTGTTATAAACATTCTCTGGTTTCGTTTCAAATCAATTTTTTTCATTCGAAAGGTTTATGCTCTCTCTCTGTGCTTGCTTCAACAAGTTAGTTCGGTAAGTTGGGAAACCTTTTCTCTCTGTTTTGATTCAATTTGTTTATTTTAAGAGTTGTTTGATCCGTTTAAGAGTGGTGTTGATGTTGAATAGAATAAGGAATTAGTTTAGGTTGATGTTGGATCGAATTTAGGATAAAATCGGATCAAAAAGGGGGGGAATTTCGGTTTAATAGTCTGTTTGTTTCCCGAAAAAAATCTAGAAATTTCCAGATTTTCCTGGGAAACAAACAGTCCCGAGAAAATTAACCCAGAACCGACCTAGCTGAACCGACCGACCTAGGAGAAAACCGGCCCAGCGAACCGGTCCAAGCCCAAACTGCCCGGCCCACTCAAACCGGCCCAGAACCAAACCGCTCCTAGCCCAGAACCGAACCGCGACCCGACCCGAACCCAGATCCAACCCGACCGTGACTCAACCCGACCCGACCACCCGACCCGACCCGATCTCCGACCCGAACCCGACCCGGCTGACGTCATCGCTGACTGATGACGTCACTGCTGACGTCAGCGTTGACCAATGCTGACGTCAGCAGTTGGCTTTTTTGACCCAGGCCCACTTTATGTTTTTCGACGTCCTGAATCCAATGGCGTGATCCGTTTTTCGAAATTCGAACCTGAAGTGTCGTTTTTGGGGGTTTTATGTTCGATACGTTATCTCGAAATTTTCTGTAAAAGTTTCTGAACACGTTTCTGTTTGCTTCAGGTGACGAGGATTCCGACCCCGAGCAGTTACCTCCTCCTCCTCCTGTACGAGGCCCGATACATCCACATTCGGGACCCTCACGTGAGTAAAAAATTATTTCTGTTTAGTTATTATTCGGTATTATGGCATAGTAGAAAGTCTAACGTAATTCTGTAAATTGTAGACTCTACTCCTGCTCAGCCCGGTGGTAGAGCCAAGTCTAGTAGACGTCAGGGTCGTCGTTGAGTCTTCTGATACAGGTGTGTTCTCTCCCGTTCAGCTTGTAAATTCTGTTGTTCTGTATATTCGATTCTGTTATCCGTATGATCATGCATCATTCTGATTTATCATATCTGTTTCTGTTATCTGTCATGCTTGCCTCCTGTTAGATAATAGGCATGCATTCTGATTCTGTATCTGCATATAACATGGCATCTGGGATTATCTGTGTACGGGGAAGTTAGTGATTTTATCACTTCTGTTCAGTGGCTCCACCTTCGGGTCGAGATACCACTTCTGTTGGTGTGATGGTGTTAGAGTGGTCTGGGGACCAACTCTTCTGAGGTGTTCGGAGAGGGGTGTATATCATGCATACTCTGTCTGTTCTGCATATTCTGTTCTGTTATTCCGTTATCTGTTCTAGAGACACACTAGGCTCCCCAGCTTACACCCTCTCAGATTTCTGTTTCAGATCTCAGTCTTAGGCTCGGTGCGGTACTTGGAGGTTCCTGATTTATATTCTGATTTACAGTATGTTTTTCCGTTTCAGATTCTGAATTGTTTATAATTTGAATAATAATTTCTGTAATTCGAACATTAAATATTTATTGGGTTTTGCAACATTATTTGTTTATAAATTCTGGGTTGGACTTTATATTGGAAATGTTTAATTTTAATATTATTTTAAATTCATTAATTATTCAGTATTTATCCGAATATTTTATATTTATTTTTTTGTAAAACCCTAACGTGCGAATCAAGTTTTCTGTTTTGTAAACCCTAACTTGTAATCTAAGAAATTAGGTTAATTTTAGGGGTTACAATTAAGTTATGATTGAATGATCTTTCGACTTGTTACTTTTAAAGTACACTACTATTTATGTAGTTAATTAATATATTCAGTATTTATTTTTATCATATGTTATTATGTATTATAGAATATATTTGTTATTGATATATTCAATTCGGTTTGATCAAAGTTTTTTTTATTATTAGATTATTATGATTATATTAAAGTTTTAAGTAATCATTATACGAATTACTCATTTGTATGATGCTTCAATTTTTGACTTTTAGTTAAAGATTAAATACTTTGATCGACTTTAGTTTTGGTAAATGCATATTAAGGAATTTCTGAAGAAGAGCAACCAATGATTTCGGTTATTTAAATTCTGGTAACCCCATTTAGATAAGCTTATTTTAGGTTATTTCAGAATCTTAAGTATTATCAGAAAACTCAGCTTTGATTGTTATAAATACTAAATTTCAATATTGGTATATTTATGTTATATATTTTAAGGTAAATTAATTGAAGCATTAAGTCACCAAAGTGACTTCTATTACGAAAACTATTTTACTTTAAAATATAGAAGGTTTTGTGCGTGTAATTCATTTTATACTAATATTAATCGGCCCAAAGGAAGGTTAATAATTAGTAATGTTACATGTGCATCTGTGATAATAAACATGTTATTATTATTCAGTTTTATATGTGAACAATAAATCGGCCCAAAGGAAGATTTATGTTTAACATATTCTTATTATCAATGTTTGATTACTAAATCAAGATATCATTTACAAATTAATATTTTTTATAAAAATATTAATGGAGTGTCCGATATCTTGTGATGAGGTTACCTTTATTCAAATTTATATTACTTTGGTTATCTTTTATCTTGAGTGAAAGATAAAATTAAGAAAAATATTTTGAAATAATTAAATTAATATTTTAGTTTTAGATATCTAATATTTTTATAGATTAATTGAAATATAATGTCACCAAAGTGACCGCTTTTGTGTAGATTAATTTATTTAAAATATTAAGATAATTACAGTTTTTTTGTAATTCATGCGTTTATTAATTGGCCCAAAGGAAAGTTAATATTTGATCGAATTACAACGACAATTGTGGTGATAAATGTGTGACAATTATATGGTATTTTATGTGAACAATACGTTAGTTCAAAGATTAATCTATTGTTTGACATAGTTTATTATCAATGTTTGATTGCTACAACAAGAGTACCGCTTACGGTTAATATTATTGTCCAAAGACTTGATATTAAAGTTTTACTTGGTATCTTGAGGGGAACTAGTCATTATTTTAGATTTATTGTTTACTTATGGATATTTATGTGAGCTTGTTTATTTACTTATTTTTGTTCTATATTTAGGTAATTTGTCTTTGTTGTCATAATATCTATTGAATACATTCTACACTCATATTTAGTGAAATTAATTTCAAGGAATAGAAAATACACTTATATATAGTATTTGGTTGTATGAACATAGAACTTTCACTAAGTGAAGAACAACTTGTACCTCTCACGGCGGTAAGCATCCATAAATAGGACTTTGAGAGGCGAGTTCGTTCAAGTTGCATAAGTCTAATGATCATAAAGTATAATATTTTAGAAAATTTTAGGAACACAAATTTAAAAAAATTATTCGTACTAATGTTTTCCTTGATAATATATATATATATTAAGGTTAATATGACATCACTTTTTGGTTTTACTTGATGTCTATAAAGTATATGGATCAAGGAAATGTGAGGGAGTATATTATATTGCCTCAAAACTTAATGCACATAAGATCAAACTTTATAACAATTGTTTGTTCTTATAATTTTAGTATAGCTTCCTATATAGTTTAACTAATTCAAGATTAGTTACAATTATTAAAGGAGAAATAAACTTCAAATGAGATTATTTCTCATTGTGTTAAAGAGGAAGAAAAGTTAAAGCATCATAATTTTAAAAATACTCATTTAGTTAGTGCTCATTTGGTTAATGTCTCTAAGAATAAGGACAATAAAAAATATATATTTAGAATGAAGTTGCTAAGGTTCCTACTCAAAAGGAATAACAATAAGTTACAAAGTGTTAATTCTTTGTATAAGCTAAGCTATAGTTAAAGAAATTAAAATTCAAAAGTAAATAACTACTTAGATTATTTTGAGTGATCCATGAGTTGTAAAGTTTATGATCCTACAATTAAGATTATTTTAATGAGAGATTTATAATATTTTTTAGGATGTTGAGTTTGGAAGGAGAATAAAGTTAAATACATTGTTGTTAAGGGGGAATTGAATATTAATATAATTCTTAATATCACTTTTTACGATATTTAGGTTTTTACACCCATCATTAATCAAAAAGTGAATTAATTACATCAGCAAAATAATATTTAACAACTCTCATTCAAGATAAGATACTTATTTTTTCAGAAGAACAAACTCAAAAATTTTAAAAACAATCTTTAAAGATATCCATGAGAGGAAAGAAAAATACTATTAAGGATTATTACTTAGTATTTCATCAAGAAAATAAGTATAATAAATGAATAATAGAAAGTAACCTGATCAATTATTTTTATCAAACGATAAAAGTTTTAACTCTTAAAAGTGGATAGATGTCATTCAAAAGAAAAGAAAAGAAAAGAAAAGAAAAGAAAGAGTATAATTTTATACAAGACAATAAAGTTTAGGAACTTGTCTCATTATCTTAAGGTACAAACCAATTGATTGTAAATTAATATTTAAAACCAAGAGGGATGTAAATGATAATGTGGACAAGTATAAAGGTATGTCTTGTATCTAAAGGATATACTCTAAAAGAAGATATTGATTTTATGGAGACCTTCTATTAAGTTTTACTGAAAGACTCTTTCAAAATAATCTTGACAATTGTTACTTTTAATCTTGAGCTACATAAGATGGATGTTAAGCTTATGTTTTTTCAATGACAACATTGAAGAAATTAATTATATGATACAATCATTAATTTATGTTTAATGATACAAAATTAATGATATGTAAATTAAAGAAAACCATCTATGAGCTATAGTTTGACTCTCATTAATAAAATTGTAATTTTTATATTAATTATCTCATTCGATTTTGAGATAAATTTAGTTAAAATTTGTATGTATTACAAGTTCAGTGGGAGTAAACCAAGTGAAACTCACATTACTAAAGAAGACAATTTTTAGTGCCCTAAAAAAGTAACCTTGAAATTTATAAAATTCAAAAAATTCTATGTACATAAGCTATTGAGAATCTAATTTATGTTTAAGTATGTATGCATTTGGATATTACGTACATTATTACAATGTTAGACAAATATTTAAGTAAATATAATATAAACTATTGGATAGTAGCCAATAGAGTTATGAAATGTCTTTAGAAAATAAAAATTACATGTTCACATATCGAAGTTCTGGTAAGTTAGAGATCATCAAGTTTACAAGCTTCGATTCTACTAGAATATTGATGCAAAAGACTTTGTCACATGAGCTGCTAATTATAGATTAAATAGAAAGACCACTTCAGTTATTTTGTGACAATAAATATGCATCATTTATTCTATAAACAATAGGAATACTTTAAAATTTAGTTCCTAGTTGTTAAAGAAAATTTAGAGTGTTTGTGTGCCTATAGAGCATATTGGTACAAACTCCATAATTGCGCGCTTATTGAGAAACTATCACCCTAGATCTTTCATGAGCACACAACGTACTCATGTGGGTATAATATTATTTAAGTATATTTAGTTTCAGTGGGAGTTTGTTATTTTGATAAATGCTCATTCGTTTTAGACACAATTATGGTTACTTCAGTATAAAGTTAATTTCTGCAGAAATAAAGTTATTTTGGTTTATGCACACTCTGAATTCAGTAAAGTTTGATATCACTAAAGTTTAAGAGGACCAGTTGGAAATAGACATGTTCGGTTCATATTTACATGTAATTTCTATGCTACGCATCCGTGATTGATCTATGCTATTTGATTATGTTTGTATACGTGACTATTGATGGGTCCAGTCATGATTGATATGATGAAGACCGCTTTGATCCTATATGTATATAATTGATGGACTAGATTGTTATAAAATACTAATTATATGATAGCAAATTTTGAGCTCATAAGGTTATACATTTGTTAAGAAACATATGTTGTCCAAGTGGGAGATTGTTGGATTAAAATTCAATAATAATGGGCACATATGTATAATGTATATTGTTATTATAAAGTTTAACATGTAATTAAGTAACCAATTATGTTACACGTGTTATAGGTATTAAATTGTCATGGAATTAAAAGTGTAGATACCATAAGGTGTATTTATAACTTGATGAGGGACAGAGTTATAAATACTTAATAGTTGGTTATTCAATCAACTATATAAAGGGGTTATGATCCCCAAGAATTAGGTTAACTTGCATATCTCTATTCCCCGTCTGAGAGTTGTGTGGCAAGAGGTAATCTAACTTCTTGGAAGATTAAACCCTCTGGAAAATTCTATCGATTAATCAGGTACGCGTTCGCATTCAGTTTATTTATTTTATTGTTCTTAACGATTTGATATATATAGATCTTGGGTTTATATTTGTATCGAATATATTTTAATTCTAACATGCACGTAATAGACTCATCCAGTTTCATAAATAGTTTTGTAAGAGTTTTTAGTTTATTTAGAGAAAAATAGCTGATTAGTAATTAAATTTTCTATTATTAATATTTGATAAACAATTTTTTTAAGAGTTAAAAAGAAATGGCGCGAAAAAATTCAGCGATTGAAAGAGCTGATTTGCATATTAATGACATACTTGAAAATATTATTTCCATAATTATATCTTTGCCATAAAACCTAATATAATGAAATAGTTTTGATATTTTATTATTTTATTTTTAGTTGTGGATTTTCTAAGTATATTTTAGTTAAAAAATATAATAAAATAAAAAGGTTATAAAGTTGATATTTTATCTAAATAATTAATCAAATTAACTAATAAAATTAATCGATTAAACTAGTTATTACATCCAGCTACCAACCATTTGCCAAACAACCCTAATATATTTTCTTGTGTTTAGATGGTATTGTGTTTGTTCGTAAGTTTTTCTAAAATCTATCTTTCATTTAAAAACACATTAAAAATTTATTGTTTTTATCTTTATTTTATATTAAGAGTTAAATATTTTTATAATTAAACGCATTTCCTGTCGTCAATCAAACTAACCCTTTTAAGAATTTTATATAATTATGTAATATTTGCATCCACAATAATTTACACTACATAAAACTAGTTAGTTCAACAAATCATAAGAAAATATTTTTATAATTCATGTTAAAATTAAAAAAATAGAGTTCTTTTTAAAACATTATTTCTCATAACATTTTATAGATAAACAACATGTAATTACTAATTTTATCTGGAGTTATAAAACTCGATTTTAATTTTTGCTTACATTTGAATAATGGGCTTCAATGTTATAAAAATTCAAAAAATAAATATTAGTATACGTTTTAATTTATCCTTGTTCTTTTAACTTTGTAACATATATATTACTATATATGTTATTTTCTTTAAATAAAAAATTCAAAAATATTATATATTACTCTATTTATTTTCGTTTCATTTTAAGTTGGTTATTATTATTATTATTATTATTATTATTATCATCGTCGTCTTTTTTATTTTATTTAGTATTATGTTATTATCATTTTATTTATTATAATTATTATTATATATACCAGATAAAATAAAAACCCATATATTAAATAATAGAACAACCCATTTATTTAATTATAATAGTCCAATACAAACCCATAAAATTTTAATTACACAAGGCCTATATCCAAACCTAAACCCCCTAAAACCTGATCTGGTAATTAGACCAGAAACCCTAACCATTCTTCTTTCTTCTTGCACAACCATGTTTCAGTTGTTAGATCTATTTTAGATCCAACGGTCTAGATGCAGAGGAGAAAAGTCTTCTAGAAGACTCCGCGCGTTTCACGCACTGATGATTCGAGCACCTACGCGCGTATCGCACACACGCGCGCGTCTCTTCAGATGACGGATTGCCTGCTTATCTCCCCTCGTCGGCCGATGATCCCCCGTTGCTCTGGCAACGATTTCATACACCAAAAAGCAAAAAAAATACTCAGATTCTTACGATTGTTTCAGCCAAAAAATCGCAAAAAAACAAGGAATTACAGAACTAAATATTCCACAATTTTAGAGGTTATTTTCATCAAAAGTTCAGAATCAAAGAACAACATGAATGGGGCAAATTTTAGCAGAACAATCAATAGGAAATTAGATATTTTCCCTTTCAAAATTCATGTAAAATCGACTATAAAACCAAAACAAAGCGAATGTAAACGGGGATTTGATTCCCCGTCTTTTCGATATCAATACAAAACAAGCATTACAGAGGTAAAAGCCTTTCGAACTTTCATTTGCATGCATCGAAAAAAATCAAAGAGAAGGTTAGGGTTAGGTTTGTTTTACCTCGAAATCCTTTGATCTTTCCTCTCCGTACTTCCTCTGTTAAGCAATAATTCCCAAAGCCTTCGGTCGATCCGATAATAATCTTTATTTCGGTTTTTGAAAGGCTTTTGCTTCTTTTTGATTTGGTATAAAAAATAGAAGGAAAAGAGCTTCGTTTCGGTTTCGAAAGTAAAAAAAAAAGGTGGCCGGCATGGTGATTTTCTAAAAAATAAAGCGGTCGGAGTTCATGTTTTTGGAAATTCCCAGAAGAACACTTGGTGTTCTTAATTTTTTGGGTTTTCTTATGAACTTTGAGAGAGAATTTGAGCCTTTGATTTTTGGTTTAAGGAAAATGAGAAAAAGGGGGGTGAAATCAATTTTGTTCGAGTTTTATAGTCAGGGATCATTTTGAAATTGGTCAAGTTTCGCTTTTAAATCTCTCGTCCAATATTATTTATGCCCCAGTCCTTCATTGTTTGTGCCGTTTTGCAGTCCGTCACTAAATTATGGGATGGATTTTTGTTCTTATTTTACCCCGAAAGTTGTAGATATTTTTAATATAGCCCTCGTTTCCTTTTAAATTGTCACTTTAATTTTATTTACCTTTTATTTTGGTCCCAAAATCGAATCGCAAAATCCTATTTTGAGTTTAAAGTTTTCATTCTTTTCTATTTTAGTCATTGGTTTTAACTTATTTTAGCTTTTCTTTTAATTCGACCTTCAAATTTTGTTATATTTTAATTCGGACCTTTCCGGTAGTTAAGCCTCTTTTCATTTTGGTCTTTTAATTATTTTATTTAATTTATCCTATGCTTATTTATTTATTCATGCCTCTTTTTGATCATTTATTTGTATATATATTTATCTTTATTTCCATTATGTTTCTTACTTGTACATATATGTTGTATATGTTATTTCATTTCATTTGCTTAAGTCACATTAATTTAATTAATCCAATGCGATGTCTCTTTATTCAGTCGTAACGGGCCCGATACCAGATGTTGTGGTAGCGGTGTATGTGTTTAACTTTGAATAAAAAAAATGATTAAAATATATTCGAATTTTTAACCAAATATTACTTTATTGTCACTTTAAATCGGAAATTCTAAAATTAATTAAGCGGTATTTTTTTGTAAAGATACCAATTTTTGGACGATTTTAAACGTTAACATCGTTTTTAGTTGTAATCAACTCTCGAATCTAATTCATTTCGAATATCTGGTTTTACGGTGTTCAGTCTACCAAAGTGACCGGTGGCGACTCTGATCAATTTTCAAATTATTTTCCAACATCTTTTTAATTTATTTTTAATCGAATTTTTAAACCATTTTCCAATTTTAAATTTTTAATCCAAAACCTCTTTTAAACTTTTTAAATCCCTTTCTAATCCACTTTTCATTTTAGGTTTTCAAACTCTAATTTCTCAATATTTTTTAAATTTTCAAATTCTTTTTTTTAAATCCCTAACCTTAATTTTAAAATTCCTTTTTTCAAATTAAAATCCCCATTTTTAAACCTAATTTTAATATTCCCAATTTCAAAATAACAACATTTTCATTTTTACATATTTTAATTAAAGAGAGGGTTGCTACACAACCTAATTTATTTTAACCGTTAGAACAATTCTCAGTGCTATCTATTTTTTTAAAAATATTACTGTCACATAGGAGCGGAATTCAACATTATATATTAAGAGATCATTAGTAATTGTTTAAATTTAAAGGGGATAACAATAAAAAATTATATTTTTAGAGAATTGAAATATAATTACTTCAAAAAAAATTTTAATTTTAAAAATTTTGGGGGGCATGCCCCCGATCGTCTTTAGAGTAGTGCCCCTACCATGACACTTTTATTGTGGGTGAAATGAGTAACCTAATTGTTGCTTCGTTTTAAATAGATTCTTGCGTCGTTCTAATCGTTGAACATTAATACCATGACGTGAGAAATCTAAGTTCCAAGTAAATCGGTTAAGTTATAAATTATAACACACAAGACAAGAAGTGAATAAAATTTATGCTCGTGAAAGTAATAAATTATTAAGCTTTATAGCTTAAGGTACAAGAAATATCCAATACAATTGGGAAAACCAAATTCAACAAATGGTATACATCTTCATGCTCTCTTATTCTTCTCAATGATAAATTAAAAGTCAACAAATTCATGAAAAATGGAACGACGAAAGAAAACATCAGCTTAGTAAAGCTTTGGTGGTGGTGGAGAATTGTAAAGATACTTTGGGTGTGGTGATGAAGGCGTCTTGGGATGTGAGGGATAGGGTTTAGGATGAGTGGGATGGGGAAGGGGATGAGGCTTGGGATGTGAAGGGGACTTGTATGAATAACGAGGAGGCGGGGAATGAACTGGTGGAGGAGGAGATTTATAAATATAAGGAGGAGGTGGTGAGTGAACGGGAGGTGGTGGAGACTTATAGACATATGGAGGAGGAGGAGGAGGGGAGTGGACTGGTGGTAGTGACTTATAGACATATGGTGGAGGAGGGGAATGGACTGGTGGTGGAGGAGACTTATAAATATAAGGAGGAGGTGGTGAGTGCACTGGAGGTGGAGGTGACTTATATACGTAAGGAGGAGGTGGTGAGTGAACTGGAGGTGGTGGAGACTTATAGACATATAGAGGAGGAGGGGAGTGGACTGGTGGTGGAGGAGACTTGTAAATGTAAGGAGGAGATGAAGGTGACTTATATACGTAAGGAGGAGGCGGTGAGTGAACAGGAGGCGGTGGAGACTTATAGACATATGAAGGTGGAGGTGACTTATATACGTAAGGAGGAGATGGTGAGTGAACCGGAGGTGGTGGAGACTTATAGACATATGGTGGAGGAGGGGAATGGACTGGTGGTGGAGGAGACTTGTAAATGTAAGGAGGAGGTGGTGAGTGCAATGGAGGTGGAGGTGACTTATATACATAAGGAGGAGGTGGTGAGTGAACCGGAGGTGGTGGAGACTTATAGACATATGGAGGAGGAGGAGAGTGGACTGGTGGTGGAGGAGACTTGTAAATGTAAGGAGGAGGTGGAGGTGACTTATATACGTAAGGAGGAGGCGGTGAGTGAACAGGAGGTGGTGGAGACTTATAGACATATGAAGGAGGAGGTGGTGAGTGCACTGGAGGTGGAGGTGACTTATATACGTAAGGAGGAGGTGGTGAGTGAACCGGAGGTGGTGGAGACTTATAGACATATGGTGGAGGAGGGGAATGGACTAGTGGTGGAGGAGACTTGTAAATGTAAGGAGGAGGTTGTGAGTGCACTGGAGGTGGAGGTGGAGGTGACTTATATACGTAAGGAGGAGGCGGTGAGTGAACAAGAGGTGGTGGAGACTTATAGACATATGAAGGAGAAAGAGAAGGAGGAGAGTGAACTGGTGGTGGTGGAGACATATATACATATGGAGGAGGAGGAGAGTGGACTGATAGTGGAGGAGCCTTATAAAAATAAGGAGGAGGTGGTGGAGATTTATAGATATAAGGAGGAGGTGGAGAGTGAACTGGTGGTGATGGAGACATATAGACATATGGAGGAGGAGGGGTGTGAACTGGTGGTGGAGGAGACTTGTAAACATAGGGAGGAGGTGGTGAATGGATTGAAGGTGGTGGAGATTTATAGATATAGGGAGGAGGTGGGGAGTGAACTGGTGGTGGTGGAGACTTATAGACATATGGAGGTGGTGGGGAGTGGACTGGCGGTGGAGGAGACTTATAAATGTAGGGAGGAGGTGGGGAATACACTGGAGGTGGGGGTGACTTATAGACGTAAGGAGGAGGTGGTGAGTGGACTGACGGTGGAGGAGACTTATAGACATATGGAGGAGGAGGGGAGTAGACTAGTGGTGGAGACTTGTAAATATAGGGCGGAGGTGTTGAATGGACTGGAGGTGGTGGTGATTTATAGACATAGGGAGGTGGTGGAGAATGGACTAGTGGTGGAGGCGACTTGTAAATATAGGTAGGAGGTGGGGAGTGGACTGATGGTGGTGGAGACTTATAAACATATGGAAAAGGAGGATGAGGGGAGTGGACCGGCGGTGGGGGAGATTTGTAAATGTAATGTGGAGGTGGTGGTGAATGTTCGGAGGGTAGAGGAGATTTGTGTGCATAAGGAGGAGGTGGTGAGTGAACGGGTGGTGGTGGAGATTTATATTCGTATGGATGAGGTGGGGATTTATGGTGGTAGTTTGGGGTTGGAGTTTTCACAGGTGGAGGGGGAGACATGTAATGATATTGTGGTGGTGGAGGAGATGCATACTTGTAAGGAGTAGAGGTGGCTGCAACAGCAGAGATTAGGAGACAAAATCCCAAGGCATAAACCAGCCCTGGCTGTCCCATTGCTCCAACTTCAACTCTAAAACCTGACAATTGATGTAAGAATTGGTGCTTGGTGGTGATATTTGCAGCCTGTACCTCCCCCTTTTATAGTCGTCGATCACCCTCTATAATCTCTAATAAATTGAGATTTAATACAATACATAACAGGCTGGATTTATATATATATTTTTTTATAAAAATGGTTAGTTTACGATTTCTCACCAGAAAAGTCAATGAAAACGGTGATTAATTTATATTCATATTCATGCTGTATGTACCTGAAGTATGTATCTAGTTCAAAATATTGGATTTCTGCATACTAATTTCATAATGCAGCCCAAATTTGATTAATGAGATCGAAACCTACTTTTTTATTTCAAAATCTATTAAAAATTGTTTTGTTAAAAATTTGATTATTGGAATTTGAAATAAATTTATTTGAATTTAAACCATAAAATAACATGCAATAACTGATCATGTCCGATCGTGTAATCCATAAACAAGAATTGTCTGTCTGTTTTGTTGCAATAAAATAGTTTAAAATTCACCGTTTCTAATAATGAAGAGGGAATCATATTTGACGAAGTTAAGTAATTATATTCATGTGATGGTCCAACTATTTTTCCTCTTTAATTAAGTGTAATATTTTATTATTTTCTATAAACCATATTGTTAAAGCTCGTTTGTTCTTTCACACTGAGGAAATTCCTTGTACATTATGTGTGTATATTAATTAACATTAATATAGAGTATGAAATTAATTCGATTAATATTCCGAATATAGAGTAACTTTAAGAAAAGAATTGAATTAAATTGAATATATTGTTCTCTTAATTTGTATGACAGAATCTAACATCTTATATTAAGTTTAATGAGGTTGACTCTACGTTATAAGAGTTTTAATATACCCCTAATCTGATTAATTAATGAACTAATTAAATTTAATTCGTCTTTTTTTGTCAACTAATCACGCATCTTTTTTTTTTGGTTAAAATGTGTTTTTTAGATTTATGATTTCGGGTTTAATGTTATAGATTGTAGCTAAGTTTTAAGGAATTTAGGGTAAAATATATTTTTTAGAATTTAAAGTTTAAGATATAAAAATTAAAGTTAAAATTTATGATTTAATTTCAAAAAACAAAATTAAGATAGGACGCTTAGGAGATTTTTACTCATTTATATGATATATCAAGAAATTATCTGCGGTTCATGAGCTGCTCCCTTTTTCCTAGCAAAATGTAAGTTCAGTTGAAAGTGCTTAGTTTCGCCATGTAAAATGGGATTAGTAGTCGTAGCAACAACATTCGTATACAACGATCTTTTTGAGTCCGTAAAAATAAAAAATCATTGCGGGTGTTTCGATAAAAAATCTTTATGTTATTGTCTCTGTCTCATATAAGAAGTTCGTCAAAATTTTAAAATTTTGACTATAGTTATTTTAAATATTTTAATTTTTTAAATTTTATAAAATATATATTTTTAAACACTAAAGCAAAACATGTTTATAGCGATGTTTTTTTAGATATATAACGGCGTTTATTAGCAGCACTAATATTTTAGTGGCATTAAAAAAAGCACACGAAAAACGTCGCTAAAAGCTGCACCGCAAAAGGTAGCGGTATTTATTTTTAAAAAACGCCGCTAAAGTACAAGATCTTTAGCGACGTTTGTAATACAAAACGCCGCCATATCGTGTACTTTTGCGGCGTTTGTTGATACAAACGCCACTGTTTCACTTTTTTATAGTGACGTTTTGTTTAAAAACGCCACAATTGTCCTGTACTATGTGATGCTTTTTAAACAAAACGCCACAACAGTACAAGACAATTTTGGCTTTTTTACAAACGTCACTGTTGTTAACAGGTTTATAGTGGCGTTTTTTCCAAACGCCGCTATAGGTATTGCATTGTAAAAAATCAATTTTAAATTATTATTACTACCACCAAAAGAATCCATGTAGTATTCCAACAACAATATATACAAACAAAATATAATTTATCCACTAAATAAAAATTACTTAACCATCAAAATAAATTAAAGTTTAATATTAAATAAAGTGAAATATAATTCAATATTTAAGTAAAATATCATTTCAGTAACAAGTACAAACCAAATAAACTTAAAATCAACTAAGGTGACGGATTCCTTGATTGGTTCTGCTTTAGCATTGCCATCATAGCTTGGAATTGTTTTTGAAGATTCTGATATACTGCTTCTCTCTCTGCTTCTCGTGCTGTTCTCTCAGTTTCTCTCCGTTCTCTCTCAGTTTCTCTAGCTTCCATCTCTGCTTGGAATTGAGTTAATTTTTGTTTTAAACGATAAACTTCCACTTGAGAAGACTGACTTTGTGATGGCATGTATTGAGACGGGTTTGATCCAAAATATTTAGTTAGTGTCACGAATGATCCTTGACAACGCACTCGGCCATATCTTTCAAGACCCAAAACTTCAGCAAAATCTTGATTTTTAATATCAACAATATTAGCAGAACCATCAGTTTAAGCCATAGCTTCCAACTTTGTCATTTTTTTCTTCATTTTCATCTAATAATCATTTATGAAAAAATAATAAATGAAAATATTATTTACAACATAATACAATTTTAAGGGCAATGAATATACTAGAATTTCTTCAGGTTCAGGATTCATTGAAGAGACATCCTTTTTGGTGTGAGTAATGTCGAATTATTTTATCCGTCCAATGCTAGAACCATTTGTCACAAGCTACAAAATATAATAAATTTGAATATTAACTTTAATGTAATACAATTAAAAGTAATCTTTAAGAAAAAAAATAATACCTCTTTATTAGCTATGCGAGAAAAGCTCTTCGTCCTTATTGTGTGAGTAAACTTTTGTTTTTGTCTACTAGCAACTCCTACGCGCTCTCTTTCCTGTTTAATTTCCAATTTTTATTACATTTAAAGTTCAACCTAACTGCATCTACAAACATGCTTAATTTTACTTAAAAAATAGATGTTACCTCCCCTTTTGTAGAACTCCAAAACCTGACTGCATCTTCCCATTGATATCGTAGTATTTCTGGGGGAACATTTTGAAATTTCTCTTGAAGGCTCAGATCATTCTTAAAATATGTCTTCTTCAAGAAGCTCTTATGGTCTCTCCATTTCTTTCCTAAATCATGCTTCACATAATCGTCCGAGACCTCTAAAGAAAATTTATCCTGAAAATTACACAATTAAAAAAATATAAATATTACTATTTAAATATAATGAATTAACTACTATAATAATATTATTACCTTAACAAGATCAAGAGCTTAATTTTTGTTACTATTTGGCATCTGATGCCATGATTCGTAATTGATTGGCAAAATTGAAACATTGCATGCAACAATGCCTAAATAACTTACCAAAAAACCTACTTCTACCTCTCCAGTTCTTCCTCTTTTAAGTTCAATAATGAATTATTTTTAATATTTCAATCAACTGCAGCATCATAAATATGTCAGCATCATGAAATAACTTTTTACGAGTCAAAAAATAGCTCAAAGAATAACGGGGAGGGGTTTTTCGAACAATGCTGATCTTTAACAGAGATTCAATTAATTAAATTGAAACACTTAATAATAAAAAATTTAATTAAATTGGCAGTCAACACTTATTTCATAAATAATTTTGATTAGAAACAGAGATTCAATTATTTCTAGTAACAGAAACTAGTTACCTGCTGACATAGACGGCCGATAAAGGAAATTACGGTGACCAGAGGAGGGGACTGTGGACGAGGTGGTTGCGTTGGACGGAGGAGACGGTTACCCTACGCTGAATGGAGGAAGCGGCTGCGGGGGACGATGATTTTTCAGAGAACGACAAGGCAAAAAGGGTTTCTGGTTTTTGCGTCCAATTTGGGGGAAATGGTTTATTTCCAAATGCTCGTAATTTTAGCGTTTTGATAAATATCAGATATATAAACTTGCGGTGTTTGTACAACCAAACACCACTATTGTGGGTTTTATTGCGGCGTTTGTACATTAAAACCCCACTAGTGTGCACCTCATTACGGTAATTGTATAAAAAACGCCATTATTATGGGTCTTATTGCGGCGTTTGTACAAAAACACCACTATTGTGGGTCTTATTGCGGCGTTTGTAAAATAAAACGCCACTAATGTGCACCTCATTACGACGTTTGTTAAAAAACGCCACTAGTGTGGACCTTATTGCAACGTTTGTACAGTAAAACGCCACCAGTTTGCTTCTTAGTTTGTTTGTAAGACGCCACTAATTTACACTTAATTGCGTCATTTATCTATCAAACACCACTAATATACATCTCATTGCGGCGTTTGACAGACAAACACCACTAATATACATTTTACTGTGTCGTTTTTACACAAATACCACTATTGTACATTCTCTTATGGCGTTTGTAATAGAAACGCCGTTGAAAACCTATTTTAATGTAGTGAAACTACTTTAATAGATGTTTCTAAAATATATATTTTTATATTTTTATCAATAATATATTTAAAGTTACAACGAGTCAAAGTTATTTTTTTAAAAAAAAGTCAATACTAGACAAACAAAATGGGACAAATGTAGTATTATTTTATCACTTAAAATCATTTAAAAAAGAGAGAGAATTATCATAGTTTATTTTAAAAAGTGTGAGGATTTTATTTAAAACTTTAATTCTTTAATAATAAAATTGAAGTCGTCACCGATCATTTAGGTAGACCAGACACCATAAAAAAACTCAGAGATTCATTTTAAGAAAAGGTTCGAGAGTTAGTTGCGCGTGGAGAAAGATTAGCACCCTCGTCACATCCGAAAATCAGTATCTGTTGTCATTGATTTTTAGCTCAAATCAGAAAAAATAAAAAAGAAAAAGCTAATCAAAATCGAATCGAAGAAGGAAGACAATTTGAGATGATTTGAAGAGAAAAGGAAAAGAAATCAATTAGAGGAGACTTGACTCAAAAAGGGAAAAGAATATTACAAGATTTGGTGAGATTTGAAGAAGAAAAAAAATGAATCAAATCAATGATTTTAATACAATATTTTACCAGTTTTTGAAATTTAAATTTGATTATTTTTCTTCTAGTTTTGAGTTAAAAATCCTATATAAACCGCTTTCTCCTTCACTTGTAGACACACCACAACTTAGACATAATACTTGCACAAAAAATTCACACGAAATTCACTAGAGAATACTCCGATTTGTACTTCGATTTATATTGGAATAAGAACTTAAAAGCTTTTTGAGGTATCTCTTTCTTTCTTATTTATTTATTTTTATTTTGGGTTTGCTTTTTATTTGTTTATATTGGATGTATATTGTGAAAAAGAATAAAATTTATTTCGTTCAAAGTTTGAAAAAGTATTTTTTTTTGAATTTATTCAATTTAAATTGAGATTTGTATTAAAAATTTTAAAACAAAAAGATTTTTCCATTCTCACCGTCGGCAACGACGACTGACACGGTAGTTCATTCCCAATGCTCTTCATTCTTGAATAACACTAAGAACATTTGAATTTTTTTTAAAGTGGGGATTTTATCCTTTTTTGAAATAAAGATTTTTAGTTGTTTAAAATTTGGGTTTTATACCCATGTATTTTAAAATGGCCCAATCGCTTTTATTAAACTTTTAACATTTATTTTTTTTTGTTAATATGACCATCTTTTAAAAAATTTAACTTTTAATTATATTTTGATATGAACACTAATAAATATTTTTAATAATCTTTTTATAACTTGGTCAAGTTTTTTTTTAATTTTAATTAACAATTTTAAATATATATATAGAATAAATTGAAATTTTGGGTTCATTATTTTTTACCTTATTATATTCTTTTACTTTATAAATCCGACTCAAATATAAGTGTTGACCCGTTCTGGAAAGGATACAATTTCCTTAAATATTTTTTGCATTATTTTTTATTATTCATTCTAACATATGTTATCTTTTATTAGTTTAAATAAAAGCCTTAGGATTAGATACTTAATTGCTATAGTTAGAGCTTTTTAGAAAATTCAAAAAAAATCACTTAAATTAATAAAAATACATTTAATACTCACTTTAACTTTTAATAGGTAAAATTTACATAGATCATATTTTAGGTTAATAATCGTTAACATAGAGTAATAAAAGCATTCAACGCACCTAAATTTCTTTGTTTCCATGATTAAAAAGTGAAACTTAATTAATGCGGTGTCTTACTAAAGGAGGGCAACGAGTTAGTTCCAGAATTATTTTCGGTGATTAAAATTTACTCTCCTGGTGATGGGACCTTTAAAATATAATCAAATTCATAATTGGAAAATAATTTAAATTTTATACGAACTTGTAAATTTCGACTTTAAAATGTTTTGTAATTGGCTAGGTACCAATTTTTGGGAGTTGTGGGGGTGCTAACCCTTCCTCACGCGTAACCGACTCCCGAACTCAATTATTATTTTTACAGACCAAAAAATTATTATTTTAATAAAAATAAGGGTAAAGTGCAACGGAGGCCACTCAATTATAGTTAAGGTAACATTTAGATCATTTAATTATTAAAGGTTACATTTGGATCACTTAATTATTAAAATGGTTACATTTAAATCACTCTACCGTTTAAAATTAAATTGTCGTTACATGACATATCATTAAATATTTTATATTAATAAAAATTACACGTTGTATACACCACATTATTTCATCTAGAAATCATTCTTGAGTATGATTTGTCCAATGATTCGTCTTCACTAAAAACTGAACTTTTCATGAGATCACCAACTGAAAGGTTCTCGGGTTTCTAAAAAATGGTGCTTGCTCCATCCCTATCCGAGCTATTATCATGATCCGTATCCGTTTCAATATGGTTTTATTTTTTTAATGGATCGTGTCGAAAACTTTGAGGGACATTTAATCTCAAAAAAACGTTTATTGAGCTGGGAAAAATCATACTTTAAGAGTGAGTTTGGTTTATAGAACGTAAGATTATCTTTGAGAATAAAATTATTGTAATATAAGATTATTCGATATATTACTGAGAATGTTATATTACTTTATTTGGTTTGTTAGACATGAATGTAAAGTGATAGTATTTAATTGGAAGAATATAAGATTACCCCAAAGCAAATTTTATCAAACTGTCTGTATGATATATTTTATTTCTAACAAGTTAAAATTCTATTAGAAAATAAAAAATATTTGGATGAGAATTCATAAAAAAATATATTTAACATATTTTTAATATAATTAATATTAAGAATTTATAATTTTAAATATTTTTCATATATATTATATTTATTTATATATGAAACATATATTTTTAAATTCAGTTTATAAATCGATTTTTTATCATTATTGAAATGTCTCCCACTTCTCCCACTCCAAATTATATAAACATAAGTATGAAAGTAAAAACAAATAATGAGATGAGTTTTAGGTCGGATCAAATCAGATATAAGTCATTTCAGATCAATTTGATGTTTTAACTCAATTCGAGTCGAGTATAGATCAATTTTAAGTCAGGTTTATTTTATGTCGGATTCATTACAAGTTGTTAAACTTTTTATAAATATAGTGTAAAGATGAAGATGATTGATATAAAGCTTGTCTATATTTTTAGCTTAATAAACATTCATATTTATATACAATAAAACCCTTATTGGCCTTAGCTGAAAGTGCTGAATTTGAAGACCTTAATCGGGTGTTGATGGTGCTGAATTTGAGGACGTTAATCAGGTGCTAAATTTAAGGACGTTAATCAGGTGCTGAAATTTATTGCATCAATTTCATAGTTTCTTAACATTCACCCCGTTTCTTTCTTTCTTTTTGTTCTTTTATGGCATCGAGAGTGACAATATTAAGCTTGCTCCTGAATGTTTCAAATTGCTGAGTCGATAAAGGTTTAGTAAATACATCTTCTATTTGACAAGGTGTTGGAACATACCCCACTTGTAGCGTTCGATTCATTACTTTCTCTCGAACAAAGTGAAGATCTAAGTCAACATGCTTAGTCTTGGCATGCATTACTGGGTTGGCAGCCATGGCCAGTGTGCTGGTATTATCGCACCAGATTTTGGGTGCATCAGAGGTTCTAATTCCCATATCACTAAGCAAATTTTGTATCCACACCAGTTCAGACGTAGCATCAGCTAGGCTTCTGTACTCAGCCTCAGTAGTGGATCGTGAGACGAATCTTTGTTTCTTTGAACTCCATGACAAAAGATGATCACCATAATAGACACAATAACCTAAAATGGACATTTTATCATCCTCGTCACTCCCCAATCAACATCCGAAAAAGTTGTAAGACTAGCATTTGATTTGGTAGATTGATTAGAGGAAAACCATAGGTCATATTCCATGGTTTTAAGGTATCGTAGGATGCGTTTGAGAGCACTCCAATGTAGTGTTGTAGGTTACTGCATGTATTGAGCAAGCTTGTTTACTGCATAGGAAATATTTGGGTGAGTATGGAAAATATAGACGAGAGCACCAACTATGCTAGGAAACTGCATGACTTCTTGAAAAGGATCCCCACCAACTTTTCCTAATTTGGGTGACACTACCATAGGTGTGTCAACTGGCTTGGCATTCATTATATTTGTCCTACCAAGTAGCTCAACAATGTATTTCTTTTGAGTAAGAAATAAGCCCGTGTCACTCGAAAAAACTTGCATCCCTAAAAAAGTAATCAATGGTACCAAGATCTTTGAGAGAGAACTGACAGTGCAGCTTGTGTTTTACCTCAGAGATGTGATCTTCAGAGTTGCAAGTGAGTAAAATGTCATCGACATATATCATGATGTAAGTAACTTGTGATCCAGCAATGTACTTAAACAAGGACACATCAGCTAAGGAATGTTGAAATTGCAAAGATTCAAGAAATCCTTTGATTTTAAGAAACCAACTTTTGGGTGCCTGACGCAAACCATATAATGCTTTAAGTAACTTACATACCATTGGATTGACATTCGTACCAATTTGTTCAAAGCCTGGTGTTTGGCACATATACACATCCTCATGTAGATCACCCTTTAGGAAAGCGGTGTTTACCACAGGACTGAAGGTGTCAGTAAAGTCATGACCAACAACCTGAGAACATCCCTTGGCCACCAATCGTGCCTTGTAACGATTGATGGTGCCATCAACATTTCTTTTCACTTTAAATAACCACTTGCAGCCAATAAGTTTGCGATCAAGAGGAGCTTCGACCAATTTGCATGTACCGTTAGCTAGAAGAGTTGAATATTCATCCATCACTGCAGCTCGCCATTCTGTAATGATCAAGGCTTCATCAATTGTTGTTGGCTGATAAGTGCTCAACTCATTGTCACTTTTTACACTTTTCATGGGCTATAATTACCAATTCTACACTTACTTGAACCAATGCATGTACTTAATGTGAACTATTTAGGGATTTTGATATTAAAGATAATATTTACAAGAAAGGCAAACTTTACTGCATTTTTGTATCTGTATAGGAAAAAGTATTGTCGTGGCAGCAACTGAGGTCGAGGCAGGACCTGATGCCGAGGCAGTAGAGGAAAAGTGACGATATTGTGGGCAAGCTAAGGAGAAAAATAAGGAGAACGTTGCTAGACAAGAAGCCCAAAGACCGAAGCTGGATTGCACGAGGAAAGCCTCCTAGTTGGAATAAACTTGGAAATATTTTATTTATGTACTTGACTTGTTCTTAGGAATCGAACGTACACATAAAAGGTTGAGGAGAAAAATCCAAGGAGCTATGGCAGGCCATCAAGGCAATCAAGCAAAACAGAACTTACCTTCCGACAATGAAGGCCTTCCGCCGCTACTACTACCGCGACAGCTAACTGTTAGGGACTTCTTGGAGGAAGATCTAAATGGGTTAAATCCTGGAGTAGTCACACCTGAAATAGAACCATCCCATTTTGAACTGAAACCTGTCATGTTCAATATGCTAAACACTATTGGACAATTTGGTGGGTCAATGAAAGAAAATGCCAGGCAACATCTTAAGTCATTCATGGAAATATGCAATTCTTTCAAAATTCAAGGAGTCCATGAAGATGTCTTAAGATTGAAGTTGTTCCCCTATTCACTGAGGGATAGGTCAAAAACCTGGCTAAATAGCATTCCGGCATGATCAATAGGATCTTGGAGTGAACTATGTCGAGATTTCATTACACGCTTTAATCCTACTAATTTATATGATAGAATTCGTAATAAAATTAATTTTTTCGACAGACTGATGACGAACCTATGTACGAGGCATGGGAGCGCTACAGAGAGTTATTGCACAAGCGTCCTCTGCATGGATTTCCACCGTGGATACAAGTGACCATGTTCTATAATGCCACCAATGCCTCGACAAGGATGATGTTAGATGCCTCGACAAATGGAACAATCCTTGATAAAGCACCCGAGGAAGCTATTGATATCTTGAATAAACTCGCCAAGAACGATTTTTAATTTCCTACATCTAGGCAAATAGGAGTAAGACGCCAAGATATCAATAGCTTGGAGTCATTGTGAGGTGTGGCAATTGCTTCAACCCATTTTGATACATAATCCACCGCTACTAGGATGTAGAGATTGCCATGAGATGATGGAATGGCCCCATGAAATCTATTCCCCAAACATCAAATAATTCTACTTCCAATATTGGTTTCTGTGGCATCTCATTGAGCCTGGAGATGTTACCCGTTCTTTGGCACCGGTCACAGTTTTTGCAATAAAGTTGGGCATCTTTGAAGAGTGTGGGCCAATAAAAGCCCGATTGAAGCACTTTCGCTGCTATTCTGTTTCCTTCAAAATGTCCTCCACAAGGTGAATCATGACAATGCCGAAGCACTTCTTGTTGCTCATCTTCTGAAACACATCTTCTTATAACTTGATCTTCACATTGTTTAATCGAAAGAGGATCGTCCCAGAAATAATGTTTTGCATTATGTTGAAACCTTTTCTTTTCGTTATAGTTAAGGTTATAAGGGAGAACACCACTAGCTAAATAATTAACAAGATCAGCATACTAGAGGGTGGTTGTTGTTGCAGCGAGATCTTCTGTTAAGGTTGTTGAGATGTATTCAATCAATGCCTCGGCAGCACAGTCATATGCTGTCGTGGTCTCTATCTCGACAGTATCCTCAGCAGTTGCCCCAATATGCAGTATTTGTTCATCTGGGAATGCATCATGTATTTCTTCGAGTGAGTTGTTATTATCTTCGTTCTCTAATTTGGAGAGGTGATCAGCTACCTGATTTTCTGTACCTCTTCTATCCTTGATTTCAACATCAAATTCTTGTAAAAGAAGGATCCATCTAATCAGTCTAGGCTTGGCATCCTTCTTTGAGAATAGGTACTTAATTGTCGAATGGTCAATATGGACAGTCACTTTTGTTCCGATAAGATATGATCAAAATTTATCAAAGGCAAATACTACTACTAGTAATTCCTTCTCTGTTGTTGTGTAATTAATTTGGGTATCATTAAGTGTTTTACTAGCATAGTAGATGACATGGAACAAGTTGTTCTTTCTCTGTCCAAGTGTTGCCCTAACAGCATGATCACTTACGTCGCACATTAGTTCAAATGGCAGGGACCAGTCTGGTGGGACTACTATTGGTGTAGTGATCAGCTTCTCTTTAAGGGTTTCGAAGGCTTCAGTGCATTCCTCATTAAATTCGAATTTTCTGTCTTGTTCAAGGAAGTTATAAAGAGGTTTAGAAATTTTAGAAAAATTAGAAATAAACCTTCTATAAAAACCTGCATGGCCCAAGAAGCTTCGAACTCCTTTTACAGAAATTGGTGGAGGCAAATTCTTTATCACATCAATCTTAGCTTTATCAACTTTGATTCCTTGTGATGATATTTTGTGGCCCAATACTATGCCTTCATTTACCATAAAATGAAAATTTTCCCAATTGAGGACTAAATTGGATTCCTTACATCTTTGCAACACTTTTTTTAAATTGTCGAGATAATGATTAAAGTTGTCTCCAAAGACTGAAAAATTATCCATGAATATCTCCAAGAAGTCCTCTATTGTCGCGACCTCTTAAAAAAACGCGAGTTTAAGTGAAAAGTGTTCGACGATTGATTTTGAAAGATTCGAATTTATTAATTTTAATCTTGAAAAATCCAAATTTTATTAAAAATATATTTTAATTTTGAAAAAGTTGACTTGGAGTCGCCACCGGCCACTTAGGTAGGCCAAACACCATAAAAATAAACCAGAGATTCGTTTAAAATGTTGGGTTCGGGAGCCGGTTACGTGTAAGGACGACCCTTACAAACGCCCAAAAATTGGTACCTTAAAAAACATTACGTGGCATTGACATTTTGAAGAAAGGTATTAATTTAATTTCCCATTATTAAATGAACATTATTTGAATTTGGATATCCTTTGGATTTGGAAATTACATTACCTTTAAATTTGAGTTGTATGAGACGTCCTCTAGATAGGAAACCTCACCCAAATTTAAAAGAATAAAACTTCCGCCTCAAAAGGCTAAGGCAAAATGCATGACCGTTTTATTATCTTGTTCATTTTAAGTTCTAATCTTAAAAAAGACTCCATTAATTAAGTGTTTAAAACCTAAATTACTAATGTCGCCAGTTGGTTATTTTATCAAAATTCTAGGTGTTAATAACACATAAATTCGATGCCAATGTACACTCTCTAGGTCGGCATCATGGTACGTCAAAACACCAACCTATTTAGTGTATCCGAGACATAAGATTCACATGCTATGTTACTAAATTTTCTCCCTAATTAAATTAATTAATTTAAGCGACTAGTCCCAAAAAGTCTCTAAATTAATTAATCTACGTGAAAATTAAGTGTCACCCTAAACAATTATGCTATATGGTTTTAAAAAAATGCAAGCAAATATATACATTAAATAAATAAAACAACAAGGAAACTTAATTAGGTTTTATTTAAAACATGAGAACAATGAGACAAAAATTATTTCCAAGAGAAACATACCTTTAAGCATGGCCATGCTTTGAGTTAATGTCACTTCCATGCGCGTGAGGAAGTAATTGATGTATCCAACCCCAGTCACTCAGCATTGAAGTCCTGAAAATGTGTCTCGGCTGCACCCTTGAGACCTGCGAATATTCCAGGGAGTCCATGGCCACATCCAAGCTCTAACACTCGTTTTCCCTTAAGAGATAGATGACCATTTTGAATCTCGGAGCGCAGAGCTTTAACCAGGTCTAATGAACCTTTCCATAGCTTAAGTTCCCCTTCATAAATTCCAGGGACTAAATCCAAGTTAGGCAACCCAAGAACCTCCTTAGTACTCACCCTTCCCTTGAGTAAAGTAAGGCCGTCCAAGTTGACAGGTTCTACAGTATATTTCACAGAAGGAGAAACCTCCGAGGAGAGGACTTCGATAGAGGGAGGAGGAGGAGAGAGCGGTGGCTCCGACAACTCCAAGAATCCAAAACCCAAACTGGGTTTATCTTCAGATGATGAAAACAGTTGAAAACATCCGTTGGTTGTCATTTGTTACCTGCTAATAAACACAGTTGCAGAGCAACAATGGCGGCCGAACTTTGATGATATGCATCCCAAACTGAATTCCTTTATCACACTCTTTGAAATTTCCTTTCGGACGGCCAAGTACAACGACCATAAGATCAACAAGGGCATAGACAACACCTCTTGGAAGCCATTCCCCATTAATGGGAGGTGGTGCAAGGAAGAGCTTATCTTTGAACTCCCGTTTGACATTTCCAAAATACGTGGGTTTGAGGGAATCAGTTCCAGTTGAAGTATGTTGGTGCCGGTTTTTGGAATCTTGCTTCATAGCAGCATCCAACTTGTCCACCTGATCGCACTGCTGAAGAGCTTGCTCAACCCCGTTCGCAATTTGATCATCCCATTGCATAAGGTGGCGAACATACAGAATGGAAGCCACAAACACCTGAAGCTCCGGATAACAAATTTCTGTAGCAATTACATAACCTGATTCTAAAGTGGATGTTCAGTTCTGATAATCTCCTTCAATAATCAGAGCATTTGCCAGATGAGAATTGAAGTTATAACACCATAACTTCGACGACACATCCGGAGCCGCCGCAGAGGTAAGTTGTAGAGCCTTGTACAAGATCTACTTCTGAGGAGGGATGACCCCGACGAGATGGTAGCACTGACTGAGCAGTGAGTAGGTCCGGCATTTCAATTTGAAGCAAGATGGTATGGAATTGAGGAGCAACTGTGAGCGTTCGAGGTGGGACTTGGCTTGGTTAACGTTGTGCGAGTGACGCAGCAGAAGAGTGGCTAACCGATATCGAGTCTTCACCTCCACGATGGGAAGGAAGGAGGCGTGAGGCTGGCAACTTGCCTCTAAGCACTTCACCCCCTTCCCTATCTCTCCTTTCTTCTTATGATAATCTGCTAGTCCCCACAGCCCCTCGGCTACTGCTCCCTGGCCTTGGCATTGTTGACAGCCTCTTTTTTCTGTGTACTATTGGAGGACCCGACAGTCATGGACTGAGATGGCCGAGCAGATACAGAAGGGTGAATTGGGGAACTTAAGGGACAGCACCAGCTCTCTACGTTGTCTTCAGATTCTGTATCATGGGCATTAAAAGTGCACCCATGAGACTGCTCATAACTTCGTTAGGAAGCTGCAAGATATAGTCTGGAATGCCGGAACCAACTAAAAACTGAGCAACTTCGTTACTGAAGTTGTTGCAATTGTGGGTGAGCAAACTGTAGGTCTCAGCAGTGTAACGGGGGCTAATCTTCAGCAAATACATCTCAAACACATCTTTAGGCACATGAGTGACTCCTAAATTGATCACTCTAATCGGTTTCCCATATGGTGCTGTCCCAACAGGAGCATGTCGGATTCCTCCACCAAAATAGTATTCGTTACCATAAACCACAACTCCATTGTGCCATATTCCCTCAATAGGCTTCCCTAACAAGGTCGTTGAAAGCTGACGAGCAAGGCCTTGGCTCAAGTCATACACATTCAAGGTAACATTATGACCCTCCTCAGCCATGCCTGCAGGTCACCATTAACGCTCTTGCTAGGAAAGAAAGGAAATTGTACCCTCTAATCGAACCGATGCAGATGACCTGAGAGGAAAGAGCGAGATCGCGGTCGTCCCCCCCTTTTTTGATTCAATTGAATCCCCTTTTAAAAGGTTCAAATTAGAATCCAAAATCACAAAAACTCTATCCTAATCTTAACAATCTAAACCCCTTTGAAATCTCAACAAACCAACCGAACACTCCCCCTCAATCCCACGTTTTCTGTTTTCCTTTATTTTTATCAGATTTTACTTTTTTTTTAATATTAATATTATATTATTATTTATATATTAATTATTATATTAATTATTTATTTATTATATATTATTATTATTATATATAAGACACGAGAAATTCGTGTTGACAACTGCCCCTCTTTGCTCAATGCTGCGGAGCAGGAGATGGGCAAAGACTGAGAAACACGAATTTTGTAAACCCCGAAGCTTGAAGCTGTTCTTCTCACTTAGAAATTCTTCAAACTTAACATCATGCCCGGAGGACTTACTGATGACCCGGAGGATTTAACATCATGCCCAGAGGACTTACTGATGACCCGAAGGATTTAGGATCGTATTGCCTTCTAGATTATGCAAACGATATCATTACTCCCGAAGGTGATGGCCCGGAGGACTTAACATCATGCCCGGAGGACTTAATGAAGACCTGGAGGATTTAGGATCGTGTTGCCTCCTTGATTGTGCAAATGATATCATCACTCCCGAAGGTGATGGCCCGGAGGACTTAACATCATGCCCGGAGGACTTACTAATGATCCGGAGGATTTAACATCATACCTGGAGGACTTACTGATGACCCGAAGGATTTAATAGCGGAACTGGACTCACGCCAAAAGGCTGCCGGTAATGGACTCACGCCAAAAGGCTGCCGGTAATACTTGTTTTCTGGACTCACACCAAAAGGCTACCGGTAATGGACTCACGCCAAAAGGCTTCCGGTAATACTTGTTTTCTGGACTCACGCCAAAAGGCTGCCGATAATACTTGTTTTCTGGACTCACGCCAAAAGGCTGCCGGTAATACTTGTTTTTTGGACTCACGCCAAAAGGCTGCCGGTAATACTTATTTTCTGGACTCACACTAAAAGGCTGCCGGTAATGGACTCACGCCAAAAGGCTACCGGTAATGGACTCATGCCAAAAGGCTGCCGGTAATACTTGTTTTCTGGACTCACGCCAAAAGGCTGCCGGTAATAGACTCACGCCAAAAGGCTACCGGTAATGGACTCATGACAAAAGGCTGTCGGTAATGGACTCACGCCAAAAGGCTGCCGGTAATACTTGTTTTCTGGACTCACGCCAAAAGGCTACCGGTAATACTTGTTTTCTAGACTCACGCCAAAAGGCTGCCGGTAATACTTAAAAATGGACTCTGAAGAAATTCTTCAAACGTAAGTGATGAATCTTGAGGCTATACTTTGAAATTCCTCGCGTTACACCACTTCTTTCTGGTCTCACGCCAAAAGGCTGCCGATAATGTTTAATAATGTTGATTTCTTTAAATCCTGTTTAACAGAGACATCATGCCTTGTTAGCATGCTTCTAAATACAAATATTCCTATTATGATGCATGAATGTTAATTGAGGCCACTTGGGCAAACTTTCAGCTTCAGGGAAAACTCATAATTTTTATCTCCCGGCATATCTTCTTTGACTGATATAAGAATTCATCTCAAACTCAGGTTCAATTTTCAAAGTCTTCGCTTTTTGCTCTAAAGTGCCTTTTCAGGTTTTCACTTTAGATTTATTCTTTCTTTTCTTGCTTTGTCTCTTTTTCAACAAATGAAGTCTGTCACGATCTCAATGACGCTTGTTCTCGTCTTTAACATATGATCTTTTCTCTTGTATTCTCAATCCGCTCTGAAAGAATTCATCCTTTTCATTGCTTTGGTTTTCGAATTTCTCATGACAGTATGTTCTTCTGACATACTTTTGTAGCATTGCCCCACTCAAACTTGAGCATAATTGCCCTGTTTTCTCGTTCTGATTGTAATAATTTCCACGCGTTGGTGAATTGACCCAGCTATATTTTGCCCCAAATAATGGTCAATATTCTCTTTTTGCCCCAAGTTTACTTGGGTCATTTTGTTGCTCTTGCTCAAATACTTTGACATTTGGAGCTTTAACTATTCTTCATCATGTCTTCATCAACAATCGAGTACTAAGGTCACTTTCTGCTCTGTCTGCACTTAAAGGGTTAGTATTTAATCAATTTCTGCTCTGTCTGCCCTGTCTGCCCATGAAATCCTTTGCTTTTCTTGTATCTAATCAATTTATCTACAAGATGCTTGTAAAAACAATGAACAAAAATGCTCAAAATAGTATTTTGAAAACATTTTTTTAAAAATTGATTGTCATGGCAAACAAAAACAAAAAATTAGGCCTCTGAATACCAAGTGTAACAAAGCCTTCAAACAAACTTGTAAAGATCAACTCTGATGTGACCATTTTCTAGTTTATTAGACTTTCAGGAGAAACATTCCCATTTTCCTAATTCTACCCCGTTTAAGTGGCACTCTTTTCCTCACTAGCTCATCATACCCAATTTTCTCTCTTTTCTGATCTCGATCAAGCATTAGAAGACTAAAAATCCTTGAAGAAAGGTTAACCCTGGTGAGCGGGATATATTCTGAAGACTAACTCTCGTTTCAATACCCGTATATGGTCAAGATGGTCTTTTGTGGCTTGTAATGTGGGCTATGATTTATGGCTACCAAAGAAAGGATATTAGGCTTAAATAATTCTAGGGTGATAAATCAAGGATCATTGTGACACTGATCTGAAAATGTTCTGATGAAATACTTTTCTTTTTCTTTGCGGATCACTCTAGGTTGACCCTTTTTTTGGGGGGGTTTACCCTAGAGGTCATTTCTTTTTTACCACTTCTTTTTCGAGCGGTTCATCCCATCAAAATATTTCACTGAACTTTATGTTCATTTTTTCTTTTGTGCCAACAATTTGAATTTGGCTTCTTTTTCTTGGTTTTGTATTTCACTTTTATTTTCTGCCACTGATTCACAAGGCATCAAAACCAAGCATATTTCACTTTGAAACACATTTTCATCCTCTTTTGCCCCCAGTGTAGGGTTGATCCTTAATTTGGATTGAATCGAAAGAAAAATAACATTAAGCTCAAAGGGGACAACAAATGATATTTTTCTTATTTTCTTTTTTTAGAAGGGAGATCAAGGAATGCCAAATATCATCCCATACTCGGATATCTTTAAAGAAAGGTAGACTTCAGTTGGACGAAGTTTTGAGTTATCACTTCATTCAAAGACCTTAGTCAATAATGCTTGAGAGGAAACCACTCAAAATTTGTACGAGATTTTCTCGAGTTTCCTAAACACTCATTAATGTTCTCTTTTTGTCCTACATAAAGTAAAAAAGAGTCACATTATCAAAGTTGATCTCCGAATTTGATTTAGGTCAATCCTACAATTAATATTCAAGACCTGATCAAAAAATTAACCCATAATAAAGAATCAAATAATTAAACAAAAGAGTCAAAAAAAATGAAATGTTTGCCACTTGAAAAAAAAACATATATGAAACAAGCATCATAAGCAAAGAGATTGAAATAGCCTCCCTTACAAAGGACCTCCAATGCTTGCGGGCAAAAGCAACTGGGATGATTCAGGGTGTTACTCCATAATGGCCCAAAAAATGCAGATAGACCCTTGCTTCTTTTCAATGTTGAATTCTCGATCAATGTAACTTCTCTCTGGGTTGCCCCCGAATTGATCTGAATGTCTTGTTTTTCATCTTTAGAATGACGTTCATGATTCCATTACTCAACACAATTTGCCCCACCTACATCGTTTGGGGTGAACAAATGCCCGAAGTCTTGTCAATTTGTTAACAACATGATCGAACACTGCTTTCATAGCTCAAACTCTGATCTTTTGGATTTTCAACAGATGCCCCAATTATTTAACTCGGCCATTTTCCCCTTTTGACTTCTTTTGGAATTTTTCTCTTTCTTTTTCTTCTTCTTTTTTGTTTTCTTGTTTTTTTTTGCAAAAGGAATCTTTTGAAACTGAATCCTTGTGTAAGATAAATTTCCATTCAGTTCTCTTTCATTTGCATTTCATCCGGGTGTCTTTCTTTCTCGATTTCCTTGACACCAAGCAATGTGAAAACTGATATTTAAATTCTGAGACCAGTTGATATTTTCCATAATACCCAAGTGATCCTCAACAACTTTCTGAATATTTCTTAATCTTAAGATGTTTAAATTTATGCTTGTCAAAATGCAATGCTACTTTAAAAGTAGTATTTAAAACAAAATGCAATGTTATTTTTGTTTTTTATTCTCCTAAAAATGCAATATTTGAATGATGCAATGCACGAATGCAAGAGATACCGATTTTAAAAGCTAGTCATTAGACAACATTCATCTAACTAAAGGATCGAATACAAGGAGAAGACAATTTGTTGATAGATAGCTGGCCCAAACTTCTTGATTGATCACCTCGTTCAATCTGGTTCGACATTTGTACTGGTAGAATCCGTTGATGTGTCTTCTACTTTATCAAGAAAAAATCCATGTATATCTGACATTGCTTGTACTTGGTTCTGAAATTGATCGCTAACTCTATCTACGCATCATCTAAGTAACAATCTCGGCTTGGCTCTTGACGTGTTCTTTACTTGAAACACCGATTCAAAACTTGCAAACTGAGTTTTTGCATGTCGTGTTGTACTTTCTGAATTTCCCCTTCTATTTCCCATCTTCATCCTTCGATAGTTCCTTAGGATGTCCCTAATTAAATTGTCAAATATGCGCTTTCTGACTATCTTCGCCTCTTAGCCACCTGAACCCGACCTGAAGCGTAAATAATTGTTGAACCTAACCTGAGGCTTGAATAATTGTTGAACCTGATTTGAAGCTTGAATAATTGTTGAACCCGACTTGAAGCTTGAATAATCGTTGAACCCAATATAAATCTAACTCTTTTCACTTACTGGAACGGTGTAACAAAACCTTGTAGTTATTAGTGTTGTAACCATTCTCCTGACAACAACTAAGATACCTTAATTTCGGTAGACGTGTCCCATGCTTGGAATCCTCTGAAATACCCTTGTATTACCGGTACTCGATCTCCACGAACATTAACTCTGATCTTGCACTGAGTCTTCTCGAACACCAAATCTGATCGCGTACTGAGTCTTCTCGAATATGTTCCATCCTGGCATATTGTCTTCTACTTGTATATCAAACCTTTTAGTTTATGACCATTGTCTATACAACTAGCTCATGAATCGATATCTCTAATGCATGCTATATGAACCCACTCACACGCCACCAAAAAAGTGTTAGTATGGTGAATACAAAAATAAGATAATAAGAAATGTGCCTGAAAATAACTAGAGAGCAGTTTATAAATGCAAAGAAAATTAATTAGAGAACAAGCTAAATTGCGTAAAATAATCAAAGAGCAGATTAAGTTGCATAAAATAACCAGAGAGCATGCTAAAATACGCAAAATAACCAGAGAGCATGTTAACAGAGAAATCCTAAGTTTGGTGGCATTTCAGCAGCATACCGCCTTATCTTATGGTTCCTGTCTGGCTCTAGAAGAGGTTGGTTTCTACTCTATATGCGGGGTTTTGGTCTAGACACTGGGTTCCCGAACTTTCGTTACTGTCTACTACGACGATAAGATATCGATTCGGTGGTATAGGTCCCTTACAACGGGGGCGAAGACACCACGATGCGTAAGGTTAGTATACCGGAAGCAGATAAAAAATCCGAAACTCGGAGCTGGAAAGCATCACGTCGGATAATATCTAACTCCCACTTAAGGGTGAAAGCTCGGGTCAAGAGCTTATGCATGAATGACAAGATATATCATGAAAGTAAAAAGTTATCCTCATTCAAATAATGTTTACTTAACAATAAAAAATTTAATTAATATCTAACTTCAAAATACCAAAATGCCATGTAAAGTTTTAAAAAAATTAGGCCTGACTCACAAAAAAAATAATTTTTTAAGTCCCCAACGGAGTCGCCAAGCTGTCGCAACCTCTTAAAAAAACGCGAGTTTAGATGAAAAGTGTTCGACAATTGATTTTGAAAGATTCGAATTTATTAATTTTAATCTTGAAAAATCCAAATTTTATTAAAAATATAATTTAATTTTGAAAAAGTTGACTTGGAGTCGCCACCGGCCACTTAGGTAGGCCAGACACCATAAAAATAAACTAGAGATTCATTTAAAATGTTGGGTTCAGGAGTCGGTTACATGTAAGGAAGACCCTTACAAACGCCCAAAAATTGGTACCTTAAAAAACATTACGTGGCATTGACATTTTGAAGAAAGGTATTAATTTAATTTCCCATTATTAAATGAACATTATTTGAATTTGGATATCCTTTGGATTTGGGAATTACATTACCTTTAAATTTGAGTTGTATGAGACGTCCTCTAGATAGGAAACCTCACCCAAATTTAAAAGAATGAAACTTCCGCCTCAAAAGGCTAAGGCAAAATGCATGACCGATTTTTTATCTTGTTCATTTTAAGTTCTAATCTTAAAAAAGGCTCCATTAATTAAGTGTTTAAAACCTAAATTACTAATGTCGCTAGTTGGTTATTTTATCAAAATTCTAGGTGTTAATAACACATGAATTCGATGCCAATGTACACTCTCTAGGTCAGCATCATGATACGTCAAAATACCAACCTCTTTAGTGTATCCGAGACATAAGATTCACATGCTATGTTACTAAATTTTCTCCCTAATTAAATTAATTAATTTAAGCGACTAGTCCCAAAATGTCTCTAAATTAATTAATCTACGTGAAAATTAAGTGTCACCCTAAACAATTATGCTATATGGTTTTAAAAAAATGCAAGCAAATATATAAATTAAATAAATAAAACAACAAAGAAACTTAATTAGGTTTTATTTAAAACATGAGAACAATGAGACAAAAATTATTTCCAAGAGAAACATACCTTTAAGCTTGGCCATGCTTTGAGTTAATGTCACTTCCATGCGCTTGAGGAAGTAATTGATGTATCCCACCCCAGTCACTCAGCATGAAAGTAAGCTATTGCCGCGGCAGGTCTTGTTAGGGCAATAAGTTCTCCTTTTCAATTCCAGACTCAAATTGTTTCCAAGCAAACTCAGGTCCAGATGGTCAGCCCCATTTGAAGTTGTTCAAGTTTATCCACATGGTGCAGTAATGATCAAATCGAAAAAAGATGGGCATGAATTCAAAGTGAATGGCCAACAGTTGAAGCACTATTTTGGGCAACATAAGATGAGAACTATAGAGAATATCACTTTAGGAGATACACTTACATGCATCCCTATCGTAAATTAATCCTTTCATTTATCTTTATTGTACTTTAGGATTATTTTTAGTTTAGACTTTTATTATTTAATCTATTATTGTTGTTTATTTTAGGATAAAGGATCAAGGGTGAAGACGCTCTTAACATCAAGACCATGACAACTGATTGTCACCAGTAGCTCCCCGGAATCCCTTTAAAATTTTTATGCTGCTTTTATATATACCTACTTGTTTGTTTTTTATATTTTGTTGCCTACTGTGTACCCCTATTATAAGCATTGAGGACAAGGCTTGGTTCGAGTTTGGGGGTGTAGAGCCACTGCCGAGGCAATCCACTGCCGTGGCCTTGCCATGAAAAGGTAGTATTTAAGTGATAATTTTTAAATTTTTTTGTCCACCACTTTATTTGAATCTGTTACCCATACTTTTGCACTGCCATTCATCAATATTGTCTTAGTTTATTCTTTTAAGGCAATAGAAATCTTTCTCCTTACCATAGCTAGATCCTGTTTTGAAGACTTAACCCTAGAATACTTAAGGAGAAAACTTAGAAGCTTGCTATAAGGTTGATCTTATAAACACTTTTGGGATTTATTTGGTTATAGGAATTCTTTTAATAAACTTAGGTGATAAAGACTTAGATTTTTGGAAAGGTGACTAGAGGTGCCTATCACCGGCTCTAGGAATTACTCTTCTTCATACTAAAGGTGCCCAAAATTGGCTCTAGTATGCTTAAAAAAATAGAAAAAGAAATAAGGAAATAATGATGAGAAAAACACAATCCTTGAGGTGCTCGAAATTGGCTCAAGAATTGGTCGTTTTGAAAAAAGAGTCCCCTAAATCGAAATCCATTTGTCTTGAACTTAGAGTTTGTCTAAGAAAGCCTTTAATCAAACTTGTCTACAAAAATGCATACACTCACAAAATCTTATAGCTTGTTCTCTAGGAAAACCCTTGGGAAACCGAAAAGTTAAGTCTAAAGAATAGACATAGTTATGGTGGGGAGAATATATGAAAATATAAGATCAAGAAAGAATAAGATTTGACAAATTGATGGTTTGTATTGCTTGAGGACAAGCAATAGTTTGAGTTTGGGGGCGTGATAAGTGCTCAACTCACTATCAATTTTTAAACTTTTCATGGTCTATAATTACCAATTCTACACTTACTTGAACCAATGCATGTTCTTAATATGAACTATTCAGCGATTTTGATGTTAAAAATAATATTTATATGAAAGGCAAGCTTTACTGCATTTTTGTATCTGTGCAAGAAAAAGTATTGCCGTTGCAGCAACTGAGGCCGAGGTAGGACCTGATGCCAATGCAACAGAGGATAAGTGATGATATTGTGGGTAAGTTGAGGAGAAAATTGAGGAGAACGTTGTTGGACAAGAAGCCAAAGGACTGGAGCTGGATCGCACGAGGAAAGCCTCCTAGTTAGAATAAACTTGGAAATATTTTATTTATGTACTTGACTTGTTCCTTAGTCTAAGTTGTATTCTACTTAGGAAAGGTTTACCCTAGGCCAAGCCTCTATAAGACATAGTTTTCCAAGCATAGAGCATACTTGATAATTCGGAATTAGAGAGCTTAGACCTAGCCGACTTCATCTTTTAGTTTTTCTTTCTTTTACATTTTATTCTAAATTTGTTTAGGCTTAGGTGATGGTTATAAAGTATTAGTGTGAGGAACTTGAACTTTGTTTCGTATTTCAATGCCATAAAAATATTGAAGTTTGCTTATTCTTTTCCATTCATTGTTCTTGCATTCAAGCTCGGGAGAGAAGTTTGTAAGTAATCTATTTATCTAATATCGTGAGAGCTAGATTCACGAAAGGAATAAGTATGATGTTTCAATCGGGAAACACTAACTCGGCCTAGGAATAGGTTAGATTTTCAGCGACTAAAAGAAGTGTGGGATTGGTTGATGATTATAATTGATTCACGCCGGAAGGTATCATCAAGGACTGGTTATCAACAGTACTTCGACTTAGGGATAAGCGGAGTCATATAAGGATACTTTGCCGAACTTTGGTAAAGTCCACTCAAGAGCAAGGGATTGTCGCGGCGGACGAAGCCCATCATTGTCGAGGCAGTAATCTGCAGTTCTGCCAAGACAGTGTTTTGCGATTGCATTGGACAAAACAAGTCGGTTAAATCCACTATACAGCCTAACTGGATCCTGGCCATTTTCTTTATTCAATTTTGCTATCCTTATTTAGTTTTCTTTATTTAGTTCAATCACAACCCAATCACTTGTGTCTTTATTTTATTTCCTTTTCAGAGCAAGAAGACTAAAGGAAGCATATTGAGTAGACCAATCCATGTGAAGACGATACACGATTTACTCATCACTTTATTACTTGGCGACGTGTTCACTTGCACTAAATTGCGCATATTTCGCATGCATCACTGGCACATTCTCATTATCTTCTAAAAGATAAGTTTTGGGTTTAAAGATCCCTCATTTACTGTGAGTGGTCATGGAATGAGTGTTAGTGGTAGTCAAAACAGGTGGTGGGGGTGACAAATGTAAGCCATCTTGAAGATCTGGATGAGAAGAATTATTAGCCACTGGTGGTTCAACTATGTCAGACACAATGTTGGTGTTTGCTGGATCTGAAGCAGGATTATCATTAGGCATAACAAGAGTGTCAATGGAAGAGGGAGGAACTTCAGGAGGTGGAGAAACTCTTATCTCAATTGTGAAAGGAGATGGAGTTGGCTCAGAGGCAGCTACTGGTGGAGAAGAAGATGATGATCTAGGGGGAGAGGCTGGTGAAGGATGACTGGACTATGGTGGACTCGTAACTGATGATGGGGCAGCTGTAGTGGAAGGTGACACAAGTTGAACCGGATCAGAAAGAAACTCCTTAGGTTTCTGTTGAGAAGCAGCTTCTAATATGGCAAAAGGAAAAACTCCTTCATCGAATTTTAAATATCTCGTAACATAAATGCGACCACTAGAATCCAGGCACTTATAACCTTGATGTTGCGGTGAGTAACCCAAGAACACACACTGCTTGGATCGAAAGTCAAACTTGTGCCGATTGTAGGGCATGAGGTAAGGATAGAAAGCACATCCAAAGACACGGAAAAAGTTATAATTTGGTCGTCTTTGTGTAAGCTTTTCATGTGGAGAAATGTGAGCAAGAGCCTTGGAGGGCAGCTTGTTGATGATGTATGTAGCACTAAGACCAATATCAATTAATTTTTGTTAATCCTAAAATTTTAGGACTCAATTGATATATCGAATTAAACTAGAATCATAAATTATACACGTAATTAAATGAAAAACCTAAATGAAAAACATCTAAAGTAGAAAGGACTAAAAAGTAATTTCTCAAGCTAAAAATTTGGGTGGGTTCTTTCCCTCCATTTTTCTGTTCATTTTAATTAAAAATAATAATTGATTAAAAAATTGAAAAATGAGAATTTTAGAGGGAATATTTTTATTTAATTATAAGTATCCCTATAGGTTTGACTTTAAACATAACGATTCTTTCCCCACAATATTGATTAGTCTTTAGAAAATTTCTTTTACATAAAATTAATCATATTTATTTTGAATTTTTTATTTTTGTCCATTAATTTCAATATGCTATGAATTTGAAAGATAAAGATTAATTTAAATTATAAAAAATAATTTAAACTGTAAAAATTAAATATTTATTTTTATTTTAGATACCAAAATTAATAACTTAAATATGAACTAAATTAAATATATAAGTTCAATTATCAAGTTCAAGAACAAGAATAACTTGATTAATTATTAAAAAAGTCATAGCCCAATTCTTAAACAAAATCCTTAAACCCAATTTTCTATTCCCTAAGCTCAATTCTTAAACTAATTCCCTAGTACTATTTTTCTAAGTTCAATACCTAAACTAATTCTCTAAACTCAATACTAATTCACTAAGTCCAATCCCTAAACTAATTCTCTAAGCTCAATACTAATACCCTAAGTTGAATCCCTAAACTAATTCCTAAAGCCCAATTCCTTATTCCCTAAACTAATTTCCAAATCCCAATCCCTAATGTAACAACCCGGTTTTGAGCTTGGAAGATTGCCAAGTCAAATTAGGGTTCATTCGAACCAGTTCTAGATAAGTTAAACTAGTTTCAGGATTTAATTGATAATTAATATTTTAAAATGGGATAAAATAATGAAAAAAATGTTTATAAATCATTATTTGGATTATATTTGACTTTGGTAAAATAAATTTCAGAGAATTGAACCCGAAAAGGTGATATTTTTGAAATTAGTGATTGTTTTGTAAAAATTAAAAATTATTTTTGTTTTAATGAATAAAATGTAAAAGGGTCACTAGGTCATAACTTTAAATTTTTAAAGAGAATCAATTCCAATTTTTTTCAAAGGCTTTCACCTTCAATCATCATCTTTTAATTGTGTTTTTAAGTGGGTGATTAACCATATTTGTTTATCATAACCATATTTTCTCTTTTTCCATAATTTTATGTAAAACTACATTCTCTCAATTCTCCCACTTTTCAAACATAGAATTCTCAAATTTCTTTCGCTCTTTTCTCAATTTCAACACGATAATAAAGGTTTCCTTTCATGTTTAATCGGTCCTCTTTGGTTTTAATGAGTTTTTATTAAAAATCTTTTATTTTACATGTTTTCAACGAGGCTCAGGGTGGAATCCGAGATTAGAGGTAAGGATTCATTCTTTTCCTTTAATTAGATGTTCTTTATTGAAACTCTTAAGTTAATGACTATTATACAATGTTTTCTAATGTGTTTTGATGATTCAATTGACAAACAAATAAGGTTAGTGATAGATCTTGAGGTTTTCTTTAAGATTTTTGTATGGATCTGATTGAAGTGGTTAAATCAATGTTAATAATGATGGTTTTGATCAATTAAAATGATAAGTGATGGGTTAAATCAATATAATCTTGAAATTAGGTTGCTAACTTAAGATCTAAGGTGAAATTTTATTATTTTTGGAGTTGTGAGTGGGATGTTGTAAACTTGATGGTTTAAACTTTTTTGAGAAAGTTTTTTAGATGAATCTTGATTATGTTTAAGTGTTGATCTCGTTGGGGTTAGGTAGAGATGAGACTTGAGGTGGTAAAATTAGTGCTTTGGTGTTGTTTGGATGTTGTGATGAGAGCTATGTTATGGCTAAAGAGTTAGGAAGTGTTTGAAAGAGGTTATAAGTGCAAGAGTGCACTAATGCCTCTGGTTTTTATGGTTGAAAAATAGGGGACAACATTGAAGCTGATCGATGATCATCGACATCGACGAAAAAGGCTTCGATAAGGAAACGAAGCATATTCGATGGTGAACGATGGCTTAAATGCACATCTATGATTTATTTTAGAGGTTTGAGAGTACAGGTTTAGTGTAAAAAACCAACCTATACTCGAAAATAAGTGAAGACTTGAGATTTTCCTTTTATCGGTTTGAGATTTTATAGTTTTGCATTCCCATTCTCATGTTTATAATTGTGCATTCATTGTTGTCATTTGACTATGAAAAGTTATTTATGAAATAAACATCAAATGAGAATAATAATTTGAAATGCATCGTAGCATCTAAATATAAACTATGATTTGTATTGGTTTGTGCAGGAGATTCTAGGATGGTTTTATTTGATGTTTTAATGCATGTTTGGGCAAAAAATAAAAGAGTTTTGATACTTGTTGTAATCACTAATTTTATTTAGGGTCAAAACCTGTTTTCTTAAAAAAATTCAATTTCAAGTAACGAAGGTTAGTTTTATTTATTGTTACAAAATTCAAAAAACATTATATTAATATATGTGTCTTTGTAAATATATTACTACTTTTTTAATTATTTATTTATGTTTGTTCTTTTATTATCAAATATTTGTTATTCAAAATTCAAAAATAATAGTATAAACACCATTACTTTCTTCTTATTATCGTTCTTCAAAAATATTATAATATATTTAATTTTATTTTTTAAAATTTTTGGACACATTTTGTTATTATTATTATTATTATTATTATTATTATTATTATTATTATCCTTTTTTATTTTACTCAGTTTTTTTTTTATTACCGACACATCTTATTGTGCACTCTTTCACCCATCCAAACTCTTTCGAGCCTACTTTCAATTGAACGCCATCATATTTGTTGGTCTTATAGCCTTCATTATTTGTACTTTTGATTATCTTGTCGATCATAGGCATACTACAATGACTACCATGCTTATTTTACCATGCTTTTTATACCATGTTTCTTTTGATAATCTTTTTGATCATATGCATATACCACCCTTGCAAAGGGATTCTTCCAACACCTCTCATAATGTATTATCATCAAATTAGTTTACGTGTTTTACTAATGTCCTCGTTCTCAGAGAACATTAGATGCAAACACGATTTGGGGTCTTGGTGTATATTTCTAGCATATTTGCTTTGCGTTTACCCGACATCTTGCTTACGAGCATGACTCTCACATACACCATTGATATATCAGATCTTGACAATACAATCCGTCCTAGTCAAGGGTGTCCTTGGCCTAGGTTTTCGATTCCCTTGTTGTTATTGGTTTTCTCCAACCTCAAATTACATAACTTTATTCATCTTTTCCGAGTATCTCCTTATCTTGTGATGCAAGAAACATTCATAATTCACAATATGGTTATCACCACTAAAGGAGGCACGACACGATACCATGTACCACCTAGTGACTTTTCCTCGTCAGAAAGGTCTATTTTGAAACTCTTCTTTGTTATTAATCATTTTGATTTAATATCAATTTACGTTGGAACAAATCTTGACAATAATTTTTTTTGCTTTATTAATCAACGGATTCTTGGGCTTGGAGGATCTAACTTCCAAGATCGAAAGCATCATCAAAGGCTCATTCCTAAGCTACAAGATTACAACCCAGTTTGTGCTCGTAACATTGGTCTTGGATCTAGCCTCCAATTTTGGTAGCAACTATATGTCACAACCTTGGAGGCGGTGCACATTTGTGGTTACATTGTTTGAATGAAGGAACGGGGGCCTTTAAGAGGCTTCTATTGCTCTAAGTCGTTCATTGATAGGCATATAACAAGGAATATTATCGTTCTAACTCAATGGCACTTAGGTGTCTTGCTACCTTTTACTAGGTTTAATGCAAATATAGGTCTTCCTTCTATGGCTCAAGCAATGTTGAAACTTGATTATACGCAAGTTAGGTGTTCTTGTAGGACTCCTTGCTCGATTGGTTTGACCAATCTTGACCAAACCTATCTCTTTATCCCTTGTGGTATATCATGGTCCTTAAACCGACTTAAAACCTCCATGCCCTTGCTTGTGGGTTCTTATCCAATTATAATATCTAATGGGTTTCAAGAGCCTTACTAGCATTACCTAGTTATAATGCACTTATATCACCCTTAGTTAAGGATTATTCCAACACCTTTTATGGTATATGCTTATCAAATAAGTTCACTAGTTTTTTTTAAACTCTTGCACCTCAATCAAAGTAAGTAAAATTATGACTATCTTGAATCAAACTCAAATAAAGATTCCTAATGAGTATACAATTCCTTAATCCTACTCTGATGAGGGCAACGAGAGTAAACGTCCCAAACCTCCATCAAAGTCTTCTTCTGAAAAAACTAGGATGATCAATGGAAAAAACTCTCCGACAGAGGTTGATCGTGATCAACCCCGCCGAGGATAACGATACTTTTATTTTTCGGGTTTACATGGTTTTGATGAAACTGTAAATAAATTTAAAACCTAGCAACTCATTGACATTTTACAATCTACTTTATTCCGCCATTGGCCTTTTGGGAGGGGACTTTAATAAAATTTTACATGACAATGTAAAGAAAGGTGGCTTTAGTCTTGCACGATCACATATTAATAATTTTAGAGATTGTCTTACGAGGAATGACCTCTTCAATTGTAAGCCTAAATCTAGCTGGTTTACTTGGTCCGGTCTATATCAGGACCAAATACTTAAACTATTATGGAGATAATTGACAAATATATTAACAATTCCTCTTGTTTTAGTACCCTTCCTGATTCCTAAGTTACTTCCTTCTTCCAGGACCACTCTGACCATTGCCCTATCCCTTTGGATATCGGTCCTTCACGATCACCTGGAACATGAGCTTCTAGCAATCTATTTCGTTTTGAGAATTGTTGGGTTGAAAAACCAAAAGTCTAGATTCGAATTCAAGAAATCAAGTCTAATCAAGCAAACACGATCATTGATAAACTTAAAGATATTGGTAATTTTCTAGACTCTTAGCAAAGAAGTCAGCGCATTAAATCCAATGAACGCATTACTCAACTAATAAATTTTATCAATATGTGTCTCAAACGGTAACTATCAGAATCTGATATCCATAATTTTATTTTAGCTAAAACTGAGCTAGATAACTTACTTAACGCCAAAGAAATCTACTGGGCACAACGAGCTCGTACCACTTGGTTAGCACATGGTGACAAAAATACCAACTTTTTCCATGCTAGAGCCAATAATCGCCGACAAAAAAATCATATTGTTGATCTATTTAATAACGTAAATATTTGGCAAATGCACACATAAGATATCTTGGTCACTACCAATGATTACTTTCAGAGTCTTTTCTCATCGTCTTCCCCTAATATTGCAAGTTCTATATTGGATAACATTCCAATTATTTTCATCAAGGCCATGAACGATAACCTTAAAAAGGAATTCACTAGAGATGAATTATCATTGCCTTTCGATATATCGACCTTAGAAAGGCTCCGAGGGTTGATGAATTCCTGAGTGGTTTATTCAAGAAGCATTGGGACGTTATAGGTCAGGATTTTATAAATATCTGTCTTAGTCTCCTTTGTGGGTATATTAATATAGAGATAGTTAATCGTATTATCATTGTTCTCATTACCAAAATCAATGATCCAACCACGATGCAACATCTTCGACCTATCAGTCTATACACAATCATCTATAAAACTGTGTCAATCGACTAAAGTTCCTCATTCCATTATGTATAAGCATTAATCAATTTATATTTGTTCAAGGTAGGAACATCACTGATAATATTCTTATTGCACATGAACTCGTCCATATTTTAAATATTGATGAGACTTCTCTATCTAAAGGTGCTAGCGTAAAGCTTGATATGGAGAAAGCTTTGGACCGTGTCAAATAGCCTTCAATGGAACAAGTTATGCTCTGGTTAGGCTTCAACTCTAACTGGTATCATTAATCATGAAGTGTGTATCATTCGTCTCTTTTTAAGTACGAGTTAACGAATCTCTCTCCCATCCCTTTACACCTCAGAGAGGGCTTCGTCAAGTGGACTCTTTACCCCCTTTGTTGTTCCTCTTTTGCATTCAAGGTCTCTCTACCTTACTCAATGCAGAGAAAGCCTCAGAAAATCTCCTTGTCCTTTGTGCTAGCAGGTCTAGGCCTCATATAAATCATCTCCTATTTGTTGACAATTGTATGGTCTTCATTAAAAAATACTACCACGAAAACTCAAAACTTAAAGAATTCTCTATAGGTATATGCTTCTTCGTCTGGTCAAGTAGTGAATTTTGAAAAATCCACAATTTATTTTGCACGCAAAACTTCTAGTACTTTTAGAACGAAGATTAATAATATTCTACAAGTACGAGAAGTAGACGACTCCAGGATTTACCTGGGTGTTCCTCTATTGACAGGGAAAAACAAAACTACCGCTCTAGGGTTCATTAGAGATAAAATGAATTCACGGCTTAGCAGTACTTTTAGAATGAATTCACGGCTTAGCAGTACTATCCATCAACAAAACTACCGCCTAAGGAAACAGGAGGAAGAGGCTTCCGAGATCTTCACCATTTCAACATTGCCTTTCTGGGCAAACAAATTTGGAAACTGATTTGTGAGCCCGATTACTTGTTCAGTCAAGTATACAAGAGTAAGTACTATCCATCACGATTGGTACTAGATGCCACTAGTACTCGTAGATCTTTCTTTGCTTAGAAAGTAATTAGTAAAACTATATCTAAACTCGGTTTTGGTTTCTTCAAACGTTTAGGAATGTCAAGCCAAATTCAAATTCACTTTGATAATTGGGGTGATTCTCAACCTATACACCTTTATGGTGATTACTAATTAAATGAAGAAATCCCAACCCGTGTTGGTACTTTCATGTTGGCAAAAATTCCTCGATTGAAAGAGTCACTGGTGAGGTCTTACTTTAACCATGAAGATGCTAGCACCATTTTAAATGTACCAATTATAAATGATACTAGAGACTCCATCTTATAGGGACACCATGACTCTAAAATCTACACGGTCAGATCTAGCTATCAATTCTTACTCTGGTAGTTGGGTCCGGTTAAAAGGCCTTCTAAATTATGAAAAGTTATTTCTAAGCTACCTACACTGCCGAGGGTTCGTTCACAAATTACTTCGGTTGGCATTTAAGCCATGATGTGCTTCCATCGGGTCACAAATTTCTTCAAGCTAATCTGGTACTAGTGTTTGCCCAATTTTTAATACAGATATGGAAACAATCCTTCATGCTTTGAGGGATTTTCCTAGTGCCGCTGAGGCACTTCCCTTGACGGGTTTGCCTTCCCAAGTTTTCTCCACTATCTTCTTTTCCCGCATTAGTGGTTATTTGAATACGTCGGGTTTATTTCTTTGCATCAATTTTCCTTCCTCGTGACGGTATTCTAGAATCTGTGGGACCGACGTAATCTTTGTCCATAACCACCACCTGCAACCTCCTTGGTTGAATGTTTCCAATATGCACCAGTTCCTCGACGACTAAAAATAAACCAATGATACTCTCCATCTAAGATCAAGACTAACTGAGCCCACCTTTGCTCAAGCTAGATGGACGAATACGAATGGTGCCTTCGACTCTGTTTTAAAAGGTGCTACTATAAGTTTCACCGCTTCAAGTTCAGTCCTTGGTGGGTGTTCAATGCCTCTTGCTCATTGCTTGGATACAATTTTTGTAGAGGCCCTTACCATCCTGGAAGGTCTTCAGCTCACAATCAACAAAGGATTGACCAAAATGGTCCTTGAAACCGATTCGGTATCCATTGCCAACAAGGTCAACAATGCTTCCAATAAAGAACTTTCAACAGTACATCCTTTGGTCTCCCGAATTGGTTCTACTCTTCGTAACTTGCATGATTGTAAGATTTGTTATGTACCTAGAGAAGCAAATGTTGTAGCCCATGTCTTAGCTACTAGGGCTTTATGTTTTTCTTTCAATCTTTTCTTTGGGTTGTATCTTTCTCGATTTTATTAGAGCCTCTGTAAATGCAGAGAGGTTTTCCTCTTCTTCTCAATAAAACCATAGGCTCTCTTTTCGCCATAGGAGCCTGCCCACCCCCATAGGTGGCTGGTTATAGGGTTTTTTAATGAGTCCCTCATCTTAAAAAAATTCAACGGGTTCACTATAAAGCACTTTTACACATGAACGATTTAAACCCAATAAAACAATGACAAAATGAAATTTAATCAAATTTAATGAGTTCAAATAGTTAATTATGGGTTTTAAACATGATTAAACTACTTAATCTCAATTTTAGATTATTTTACTCAATTTAAATTCCAATGCGATCATTATACAACAATTTAGATATACAAACTTTAAACCTAACAAAACGAACGCAAAAATAAGAATAAATAAAATTTCATGAGTTCAAATAGTTAATTAGGGGCTTTTGAACCAAATTATAAAATTTAATCTCAATTTTAAAGCATTTTACTCAGTTAAAATTCCAACGACTTCACTAAAAATCCCAATTAGACATGAATGCTTTAAACCCAACAAAATGAGACACAAAAATGAGATTTAATCGAATTTAATGAGTTTAAATAGCTAATTATGTGATTTTGAATATGATTAAGCCATTTAATCTCAACTTTAGAGCATTTTATTCAGTTTAAATTCCAATGCGATCAATATAAATATAATTTAGATACACACACTTTAAACCAAACAAAATGGCCACAAAATAAGAATAAATCAAATTTTATGAGTTCAAATTGTTAATTATGAGCTTTTAAACCAAATTATACAACTTAATCTCAATTTTAGAGCATTTTACTAAGTTAAAATTTCAACAGGTTCAATAAAAAGCCCAATTACACATGAACTTTAAACCCAACAAAATAGCAATAAAATGAGATTCAATCAAATTTAATGAGTTTAAAAATCTAATTATGGGATTTTGACTATAATTAAACCATTTAATCTCAATTTTAGAGCATTTTACTTGTTTAAAATCCAACATGTTTACTATAAATCTCATTTAGATATGCACGCTTTAATCTCAATTTTAGAGCATTTTACTCAGTTAAAATTCTAACGAATTCATAAAAAAAGACCAATTATACATGTATGTTGTTGAGTGGATCAATCAATGGAATTTGTCTAAGAGGGGGTGAATTTACACTTTTAAATTTGTGGGATAAATTGGAAAATAGGAAAAATTGAAGACATAAGAATTTATAGTGGTTCAAGCTTAAACAAGCTCTACATCCACTACCTTAGCTCCCACTAAGGTTTTTCTGCCCAATTCACTAAAAATTCAACATCTTTACAAAAAGTCAATCTTTCTACCCAAAGATTGACTCAAACCTCAAGAGGTTACAAGAAAATGTAGAATGACAATTTATAGTTTATCTCACAGAAAATATTGCCCCAATTACAAGTATAACACTCCCCAAACTCAATTACAAAAGATTGAAATGAAGTACAAAGAGTGAGTGTATGAATTTAGCAATAGAGTGCTTAGTTTGGATTTGGACGCTAGATGTTTGCTTAAAGATCAATAGTTGTTGTTGTTGCTTGAAATACTTCATTTTATATATTCTCATTGAATTCTAACCGTTGAGGTGGTTGGGAACATAAATATGGATGTTAGACCTTCATCTTCTAACATAAATACACTTCTACAACTACCCGCATCAAATCATGGGTACTTGTATCGAAATGGGGCCAAAATAAAAATAGTCGTTGTGTGTATTTAATAGTGGTATCGAAATGCTATGTTAGCATACCGAAACGATCTGTCTTTAAAACAATGGGTGTATCAAAATAGTTGCAGAGTTGTACCGAAACGATTTGGCACTACCAAAACTCATATCGAAATGCCTTCAAGGGCGTATCGAAACGGGTCAACCAACTTTTAAAAATTTATTTCAAACAACGGTCAAAAATATTTAAAGCTCAAAGAGACGTAGGAAATTTGACCTGGTATCTAAACGCATTGAATTTTCATTAATTTCATGAAATACAAGACGATATCGAAATAGTCATAGGCTTTATTGAAACGCATGTTTCGATACCAACTTTAAGAGTTTCAAAACAAAAAAAATCATAGATTAAAAACGTATCTAAACGAACCAAGATCGTATCAAAATGGTTGCTAGAGCTTGAAGAACTTAGTTGAAAATTTGTAGGGCGTATCGAAACTAGTTACATGCATATCGAAACGCTTGTAACAAAAACACAAGTTTGACTTTGAGAAACACTTAGAAAAATATTTTTGGTTTGACTTAAAAATATTTGTTTGACTTTTCAACTTGTTAAAGACTTAAAAATTTATTTTAAATTAGTCCTTTAACTTCTTTGTGATATCAAAATCAAACTTGGTTCTACACACACTTTAAACCCAACAAATCGGTCACAAATTGAGATTCAATCAAATTTAATGAGTTTAAATAGTTAATTATGGTATTTTGAATATGATTAAACCACTTAATCTCAATTTTAGAGCATTGTACTCATTCAAAATTCAACGGGTTCATAATAAAACTAACAAAACGACCACAAAAATAAGAATAATTCAAATTTCATGAGTTCAAATAGTTAATTATGTGCTTTTGAATAATTCAAATTTAATCTCAATTTCAAAGCTTTTTACACAGTTTAATTTCCAACGTGTTCACAAAAAAGCCCAATTAGACATGAACGCTTTAAACTAAACAAAACGACCACAAAATAGGATTCAATCAAATTTTATGCGTTCAAATAGTTAATTAAGGTCTTTTGAATATGATTAAACTACTTAATCTCAATTTTAGAGCATTTTACTCATTTAAAATTCAACGTGTTATTGCCATTATTTTTTTATCGTTATTACCGCCAATATTTTTATTGATATTATCATTAAACCTTAGATTCAAAAGGATATTAGACACAATTGACATGACATAGAATTCATGAGCTCATTTATACGAGTGTACTATAGTTCTTAGGCTATGACCTTTATTGTGGCAAGATGGAGGAAAGTTTGTGGTTTTGGTCAATTGACAAGGTAGAGGGTCAATATCATTCTCTAAGTTGGTGAGGCGTAGGAATTTTCATATCCACTATTTTGATTTGCTCCAAGGAAATTGTTGACTAATGTTATTGTTACCATTGAACATGACTTATAACATTGTCATTGTTAATGTATATTTTTGATTGCATGTTATTATTATTGATATTGTTTATGACTAGATCACTATGAGATGCAATCAAATTTATTGAGTTCAAATTGTTAATTATGGGATTTTGAATATGATTAAACCACTTAATCTTAGTTTTAGAGCATGTTACTCGGTTAAAATTCTAATAGATTCACTATAAAGCTCATTTAGATATGCACGCTTTAAACCTAACAAAATAGCCACAAAATAAAAGTAAATCAATTTTTATGAGAGGAAATATTTAATTATGGGTTTTTAACCAAATTATACAACTTAATCTCAATTTTAGTGAATTTTACTAAGTTAAAATTCCAACGGGTTCATGAACCCTCCAGCCCAAGTGGTTAAAGGAATGGTTGTTCCTAGAGGTCACGGGTTAGAGCACCATTGATGCCAACAGAGTAATTGAGTGATCAATGTCAAATGGGGAAAATTATATTCTAGAACAATTACTACTGTAATCACTATTAGCTAATTAAAAATCTAATGGGTTCACTATAAAGCTCATTTAGACATGCACGCTCTAAACCCAACAAAACAGCCACAAAATAAGCATAATTAGACTTTCATTAATTTAAATAGTTAATTATGGAATTTTGAACCAAATTTATTTGGTTAAAATTCTAACGGGTTCACAAAAAAGCTCAATTAGACATGCACGCTTGAAACCCAACAAAATGGCCACAAAATGAGATTTAATCAAATTTAATGAGTTCTAATAGCTAACTAATTATATGCTTTTGAATTTGATTAAACTACTTAATCTAAATTTTAGAGCATTTTACTCGTTTAAAATCCAACGATTTCACTATAAAACCCATTTAGACATGCATGCTTTAAACCCAACAAAACAACCATAAAATAAGATTTAATAAAATTTAATGAGTTCAAATAGTTAATTATGGGTTTCTGAACATGATTAAACCACTTAATTTCAATTTTAGAGTATTTTACTCGGTTCAAATTACAATTTTACTATAAAGCATATTTATATATGCACGCTTTAAACCTACGTCCGCAAAATAAGACTAAATCAAATTTCATTATTTTAAATAGTTAATTATGGGCTTTTGAAACAAATTATACAACTTAATTTCAAGTTTAGAGTATTTTACTTGTTTAAAATTCTAATAAGTTTAATATAAAGTCCATTTAGACATACACACTTTAAACCCAACAAAACGACCGTAAAATAAGATTAAATCAAATTTTATAAGTGTAAATATTTAGTTATGGCTTTTGAACATGATTAAAATGCTTTATATAGATTTTGTAGCATTTTATTTAGTTAATATTCCAACGAATTTACTATAAAGCATATTTAGAAATACAAGCTTTAAACCCAATAATACGGGTGCAAAATGAGAAGAAATCAAATTTAATGAGTTTATGACAAGCATCGTTTTTCAAGTCAAAATAAAATATTCCTCTTTAAATTAAATAAATAAAAGATAGTATAGTAAAGAGGGTCGATCCACAGAGAATTTGGAACTTTTGATGTAATTCTGTATTGATTTCAGTCCAGGATGCTGCAAATAATTAATTAAAAAAAAGAGGGGGGTTGATGAGATTGCGATAAAAAAATAAATAAAACAAAATAACAAATAAAATATAAAAATAAAAATTGAGAGGAAGAAATAATAGTTGAAAATGACAATGAAGAAATCGCCTCGAGCTAACTTTGTTTCAATTCTGTCGCTCATTGAAAATGATTTTTACTTCGAGATTCATGTCGGTTACAGTCTACAAGGACCAACCCATTGTAACTTGCCTTTCTCTCTTGTAACCAATCTTCCCAAGCCTATCTTTGAAAGATGATTCTTGAGTGGTTTAACCACAACTATTGCCGTTAAAACAATCAGATTAAATACTGGAAAGGCCCGACTCGGATTATGTTGTCTCGTTGAGAATCGAATCCGATCTCATTTTTCCTTAGCGGACCTCCGCTAAGTGTGTTCACAGGAAGTCAAAATTGCCACAGGCAAATCCTTCCTCCCACTGTATATTAAAACAACATCCAGACCAACGAGCTCTTTTTGGTTTGAAAAATGTTTTAATTTTGTAAGTAAGGCCGATTGCCAAACTAATAAAACAGAAAAATAAGAATGTTTCCCGAAGGGAATTAAGTACTATTCAATTCTCACGCTTTGAATTGATTCATTGTTAGCTCTCGGCTTAAAAGAAATTAGCTAAGCATGATATCAATTATCATACTTAGCATATTTTTGCAAAATATAAAAAAGACTAAAAATAAAGAAATCGAAAGAAATTTTATAGAATAAAGAAGCAAGACAAGAATTCAAAGACAAAGTGATGGATCCTCTAAAGCCTTACCCATAGAGGGTATTTATAGGCTACTAATAACCTAAAAATAATAAACTAATTCAAAAATAAAATAAAAGATAAAAAGATAATTCTTGAGTTTAAAATTTAAAAACAAAATATCTTATCCTAAAAGTCTTCTCAAATCTTGTTGCTGAACCGTCTCCAGAAATCAAATCTCGCTGACTGGACTATCTCTAGAATCTTCTAGAAAATGCAAAAATTGTCTTTTTTAATCACCAATTATAGAAACAGGTCACTGCACAAAAAACATACAAAATTCGCTCAAATTAACAGTGATAAATTCATGAAAATAAGATAATTAGCAATTAAAAAGTAACAATTTAAATCACCAATCAAATTCCCCCACACTTGTCTCATACTTGCCCTCAAGTATGCCTTAATCAAATCAATCAAACACCTAGTTTGCAACCTCCAATTCATCTCATACTTAAACAATTTATGAAAATCAATGCTCTCAATAACTAATTGAACCAAAACATCGATGAAGGAGAATAAACATAAGTAAAAATAAATCAAACAACCTTGTAACTTCCTATCCTTCATCAATCAAAAATTCAACCTAGCTCAATTCCTCACAAGGTTTCGCTCAAATCGCTCAAATGTGTTTCGGGTGCAAAGTTTCGCTCAAAGTCGCAATCAAACAAGGATTTCCATAAGCTTGTGACATAATCAATTCTCCACTACGTATAAGAAATAAGATGCAAGATCAATGGGTCTTTCACAAGGGTGTAACGGGGCTTAGGTAAAGGTAGGGAAAAAGGCTTAAAATGAGGCTTTTGATCAAGATAAAAAATTCATAACCAACATCCACGATCAAATAAGATGCATGAAATAAATAAGAACATTTACATCAAAAAATAAAACCAAAATCGAGCAAACTCTTTTTTTTCTCTTGTTTTTTTTTCTACTTCCTTTTTTCGTTTTCTTTTTTATTCTTCTTTTTTTTTCTCTTTGTTTTTTTCTTTTTCGCATTTTCCTCCCTTTTTTTCATTTTTCTTTTTTTTCATTTTTTCCTTCTTCTTTCTTTCATTTTTTCGTGGAACAAGACATTACTACGCTTCAATTCTTTGTCCTGAAAAAGGGTGAGAAAAGAGAATGATAAAAAAAAGGCATAAAGGCTAAAGTTGAGGTGAAACAAAAAAAAGGATATAGGCTCAAAATTGGTTCACTAATGGAAAATTAAAAGGGTAGGTTTTTTCTTGGGTAAAAATGGGGTAAATCCTATGCCCAAATCATATCAAAACATCATATTTCATGTGTAGCCTCAAAATGTATTCATGCCACAAGTTCTAGATTTCCAATATTTAATTCGGTACACTCAAACAAGGAAAACGAGCATAAAAATAGATGAAACATGCTCAAGGCTCAATACCTTACCAAAGTGTGTTACATTAATCAAGCTAGGCGAAAGTTTAATAGACAAAATCAAGGCATGTTACAAAGAAGTCAAATTAAATTCCTACTCATGCAATTCAACTATCAAGAGTGTTCTAAATCCAAAATAATTAAAAGAGCTTAGATAATCATAGCATGCTTAAGATATTTGATGAAAAGGAAAGAAATTAACTAAGCATTCAACCAATTCAATCAAGGCATCCAATCAAGCAAATTATAAAACAAGTAAGATGGAATTTGATTCAATCTTTACCCCCCTCACTTAATTGTATTGTCCCAATACAAATTAGAATTTAAAGTATAAAAGAAGAAGGGTAAAGAATACTCCCCATGATCACCGACGTCCGCGGCCATGACCACGGCTAGGTCGTAAGTAAAAAGGATATGACCGGTCTATCAAGGATTTTGCTACCGTGTACTCTTGCTCATCTTGGGTTTCGCTAACGTGCACCTTTAAATGTGCTGATCAGTGAAGTGGTTTTGTTTCTCCGATAGTCTTGAACACGCTTGCGAATCTGAGAAGTTTAGAAGCAAATTAAACCGTGTAATTTATTAAAAATAAATAAAGAAATAAAAAGGGAAAAAAATTAAATAATGAAAATAAATAAATAAATAATTAAATGGGTTGCCTCCCAAAAACGCTTTGTTTCACGTCGTTTAAGCTCGACGACCTTCCTCTAGAATTTTGCTTCTTCCAAATTTAGCGTTTCAATTAAACCGATCGGAGCACTTTCGTAGAAAGGTTTTAGTCTCTGACCATTTACTTTGAAGCGAGCACCAGAATTATCTTCAACTTCTATGGCTCCATGAGGAAAAACGTTGGTAACCGTCAATGGTCCAAGCCACTTCGATTTAAGCTTTCCTGCAAAAATTTTCAATTTTGAATTAAATAATAATACTTTTTGCCCAATGGAAAAAGACTTAAACGAAATTCTTTGATCATGAAACGCTTTGGTTCTTTCTTTAAAAATTTGTGCGTTATCATATGCATTTTTACGAATTTCCTCAAGCTCTTGGATATTCAATTTTCTCGCTTCACCGACTGCATCCATCTCCATGTTACATTCTTTCACAGCCCAATATGCCTTGTGTTCCAACTCAACCGGTAAGTGGCATGGTTTGCCAAATACAAGTCGATATGGCGACATTCCTATAGGTCCTTTATATGCCGTACGATATGCCCACAAAGCATCGACTAACTTCAAACTCCAATCCTTCCGATTTGGTTTAACTATTTTTTCAAGGATTGTTTTAATCTCTCGATTCGACACCTCCGCTTGCCCATTTGTTTGTGGATGGTAGGAGGTAGATATTCGTTGAGTCACACCGTATTTTTTTCATTAATGCATCCATAACTCGATTGACAAAATGTGTTCCTCTATCACATATAATTGCTTTCGGAGTGCCAAACCTGGAAAAAATAGTATCACGGAGAAAATTAGTCGTTGTCTTAGCATCATTATTTCGGGTAGCTTTTGCCTCTACCCATTTAGATACATAATCGACTGCAAGGATAATATATAAATTCCCAAAAGAAGAAGTAAATGGACCCATATAGTCTAATCCCCAAACGTCAAATATTTCACAAATGTGAATTGGGTTGAGCGGCATTTCACTTTTCCGGCTTAAATTGCCTACTCGTTGGCATCTGTCACATGCTTTACAAAAAATATAAGTATCGCGAAATAAATTAGGCCAAAAGAAACCATATTCAAGAATTTTACGAGCGGTTCGTTTAGGTCCGAAGTGGCCACCACATGAATATGAGTGACAAAAAGTAAGTATCGATTGTACCTCGCTTTCACTGACACAACGTCTAATAATTAAGTCCGAACAGTGCTTCCACAAGTAAGGATCATCCCAAATATAATAGCGAGAGTCCCTTTTTATCTTCTTAATCGCGGATTTTGGCAAATCAACCGGCAATTTACCTGTGGCTAGGAAATTCGCTATATCGGCGAACCAAGGATGAGAGACTTGTGCTGCCATTAAACTTTCTTCGGGAAATTGCTCACAAATAGGTGGTTCAACTATAGTGATCGGCAATCGACTTAAATGGTCAGCAACCAAGTTTTCGCTCCCTTTTTTGTCTTTAATTTCGATATTAAATTCCTGGAGCAATAGGATCCAGCGGATCAACCTTGGTTTCGCTTCTTTCTTGTTCATTAAGTGCCTTAATGTTGCATGATCAGAAAAAACATAAATTTTAGTTCCAAGTAAATAAGAGCGAAATTTCTCTAATGCAAAAATAACAGCAAACAATTCTTTTTCTGTGGTGGAATAATTGCGTTGAGATGGGTCAAGTGTTTTTGACGCATAAGCGATGACGTGCGGTTCCTTCCCGTTTCGTTGGCCAAGAACAGCTCCAACGCTCAGATCTGAAGCATCGCACATTATTTCGAAAGGAAGACTCTAATCTGGTGGTTGCACAATTGGTGCGGAAATTAGCTTTTCTTTTAATGTGTCAAAAGAATTTTTACAAGCTTGATCAAAATCAAAGGCAACATCTTTTTGGAGGAGCCTACACAATGGTTGTGCTACTTTGGAAAAATCCTTTATGAATCGCCTGTAGAAACCTGCGTGGCTAAGAAAAGATCGAATTTCCCTCACCGAAGTGGGGTATGGTAGTGAACGAATTACGTCAGTTTTTGCCTTATCAACGGCAATTCCTTTAGATGAAACGATATGCCCAAGAACCAAACCTTTGCTTACCATGAAATGGCACTTCTCATAGTTAAGTACTAATTTAAACTCAATGCATCGTTTAAGAACATAAGAAAGGTTGGAAAGGCATTCATTAAAAGAGTTACCGTATACGGTGAAATCGTCTATAAACACTTCGATACCTTTTTCAATGTGATCAGAAAATATACTTATCATGCACCTTTGAAATGTTGCAGGAGCGTTACACAATCCGAAGGGCATCCTACGATAGGAAAATGTTCCGAAAGGGCAAGTAAAAGTCGTCTTTTCCTGGTCCTCGGGTGCCACTGGAATCTGGAAAAATCCTGAAAATCCATCAAGGCAACAATAGTGAGACTTTCCAGCTAATCTTTCTATCATTTGATCAATAAAAGGTAATGGAAAGTGGTCTTTTCGGGTTAAAGAATTAAGCTTTCTATAATCGATACAAACTCTCCATCCATTTTGTACTCTTGTCGGTACCATTTCGCCTTCCGTATTCTGAATTACTGTTACTCTAGTCTTCTTTGGGACGACATGGACTGGACTTACCCAATTACTATCAGAGATTGGGTAAATAATGTCGGCGTCAAGAAGTTTTTGGATTTCTTCTTTTACAACCTCCATCATTGGCGGGTTCAACCGTCTTTGTACTTCCCTTGTTGGTTTTGCGCCATCCTCCGTCTTAATTTTGTGCATGCATGTGGATGGTTTTAAACCTTTAATATCAGCAATGGTCCAACCAATTGCTTCCCTATACATGCGTAAAACAGCAACTAACTCCTTTTCCTCCACCATTGACAGCTCGCTTGAGATTATGACCGGTAAGGCATCCTTTTCTCCTAAAAAGGCATATTTAAGGTGAGACGGAAGCTGCTTCAGTTCGAGTCGAGGCGCCTGCAATATCGAAGGAAGAATTTTAGTTTTTGAAGGTGTTAAACAAAAATTAGATGCAGAAAAATTAACGGAAAAAATCTCTTCAAGCTCCTTATCATCATGTAACTTCTCTGTTTCCACTTCCCTGCCAACATCAAAAATTAAATTAGATTCCAAAAATTCATTAGCCAAGGGATCAATAATGTCTACGAAATTTAAACTCGCCACACTATCTAGGTATTTCATAGCTTTGTATACATCGAATTTAACAACTTCCCCGTCAAACTCCATAGTCAAGATGCCGCTTTGGACATCAATTTTCGTTTGCGTTGTACTTAGGAAGGGTCGACCAAGAAGTATTTCGGATCCAGTATTACTGCGATCATTTTCCATGTCAATCACATAAAAATCGGCAGGAAATATTAAATCGTTTACCTTTACCAAAACATTTTCTAGAACTCCTTCAGGGTAGATAATTGATCGATCAGCGAGTTGAACTGTAACCTTTGTCTCTTTTAAAGTTTCATTGGATATTTTGTTGTAGACGGAAAGGGGCATTACATTGATGGATGCGCCTAAGTCGCACATTGCACGCTTAATTCCAACATTACCAATTTTGCACGGTATGGCAAACATACCTTGATCTTTATATTTGGGAGGTAGCTTCCTTTGAAAAATTGCCGATATATTCTCGCTCAGGTTTATTTTTTCATGGCCAATTAATCGTCGTCGATTTGTGCAGAGGTCTTTGAGAAACTTCGCATACTTTGGTATTTTTCGAATTACATCGAGGAGAGGAATATTTATCTCCACCTTTTTGAAGACGTCAAGAATTTCCTTCTCTTCTGCTTTCTTGTCATGCTTCACAAGCCTAGAAGGAAAAGGAGGCAAAGTGTCGTAAGTAGAAGGAAAAGACGAGGGAGAAACAACTTTACCAGAATCATTTGAGGGGGGTAAAGATTCTTTTTCTGAGTAATTTGGTGGTGCATCCTCTTTTTGTTCGTCGGTCTCTTTCGCGGACTTGTTCGGTTGATCAGGTAAGATGATGGTGCCACTTCGCAAAGTAATTGAACTCACATTTTCTCTCGGATTTGATTCGGTTTGCGAAGGCAACCGACCCTGCGATTCTAGGCGGCCTACTGTCTGAGCTAATTGTGTTAATTGCTTTCCAAGTTCTTGAATTTCTCGTTGGGTTTGAGATTGGAATTTCTCTTGGGATGTGGCTAAATTTTCAACAATTGACTCAAGGGAAGATTTCTGTGGGGCTTGAGCTAGAAAAGGAAGAGGCCTCGCTTGATAATTTTGATTATTACCGTATCTTAGGTTTGGATGATCTCTCCATCCTGGATTAAAAGTATTACCATACGGGTTATATGCTCTTTGAGAAAGTCCCGGAAAATTTCCTATGGCATTAATATTTGCTTCGGATACATCTTGTAACAATGGACAACAGTCTGTCGGATGATCTGTCATTGTACAAATTCCACAAGCTTTCGCTATTCCAACTTTTCCTGAAACAAGCGAATTAACTATGTCAGTTAATTTGTCGAGTTTATTTTCAATTGAAACAACGCTTACCTCGTGAACCCGTCGGCTAGGTTCACTTGAGCCAAATTGTTGTGAGTTTGCCGCCATAGTGGAAATTAACGTTCTTGCCGCCGTGGTTGTCATGTTAATGAGAGCACCGCCACTAGCGGCATCAACCATTTTTCTATCAACTGGAAGCATTCCTTCATAAAGATATTGAAGGAGTGTTTGCTCAGAAAGACCATGCTGCGGACAACTGGCGCACAATTTTTTAAACCTCTCCCAGTAATCATAAAGAGTTTCGTATTCTTTTTGTTGAATTCCCAAAATACATCGCCTTAATTCACTTGCTTTTGCCACTGGGAAAAACCTGTCAAGGAAAACACGTGATAGTTCAGCCCAAGTAGTAATTGAATTAGGCGGTAAATAAAATAGCCACTCCTTAGCCATTCCGGTTAAAGAAAAAGGAAATGCTCTCAATTTGATTTGATCCTCGGAAACTCCTTGAGGCTTTATACTGCTGCACATCATATGAAATTCTGCAAGATGTTTATGTGGACTTTCATTAGGCAAGCCGTTATAGGTAGGAAGGAGATGGATTAATCCTGTCTTAAGTTGAAACGGGGTTTCGCCATTAGGAAAGGTAATGCAAAGTGGTTGTTGTATCTCGGGGGCTGCATTTAATTCTCTAATCGTTTGGTTGGCCATCAGTCTTGGTTCAAGAATTGTGTTTGATGAAGTCGGATGGGCGTCTGGATTTGACTCTCTATATGATTGAGTTTGAGATAATGATTCAGAATTGGATTCCAAATTTGATTGCTTGTCTTGCTCTCGTTGTTGTTTCTTCTTTCGAAGTGTTTGGTCGTGAGTTCTACGAGCTCTTGCTTCGATTTCCAGGTCAAGTTCAACAAGATTTTCCGGTTTGCTCCTAGTCATAAAAAAACAAAACAAAATTTAATCAGTAATTTGTCGAAAATTCCCCGGCAACGGCGCCAATTTCTTCTAGAAAATGCAAAAATTGTCTTTTTTAATCACCAATTATAGAAACAGGTCACTGCACAAAAAACATACAAAATTCGCTCAAATTAACAGTGATAAATTCATGAAAATAAGATAATTAGCAATTAAAAAGTAACAATTTAAATCACCAATCAGTTTATATAGTTAATTATAAGCATTCGAGCCTAATTATACAACTTAATCTCAATTTTGTGTACTTAGTTTAAAATCCAATGGGTTCACTAAAAAGTCTATTTAGACATGCACGCTTTAAACATAACAAAACGGTCATAAATTGAGATTTAATCAAATTTAATGAGTTCAAATAGTTAATTATGGGATTTTGAAAATGATTAAACCACTTAATCTAAATTTTAGAGCATTTTACTCATTTTAAATTCTAATGGATTCACTATAAAGCTCATTTAGATATTGATCTGGTCCTAAGAAGTCTCATCATTTCACATATATTTATCATACCTTGGAGTTTTACTATATTTCGTTCTCTACTTGCTCATTTATGCATTATATCTTATCATTCATTTGCATTATTTTTACTTGTGCATGAATCTACTTGAATTTTATTAGTTGCATGATATTAAATTGCATGAACAAATAAACATTCTACTTCTTTCAAGCATGTACGTTAATTAGGTTCATTTAAGTATCATTTGTAATCACTAATTTTATCTGAGGTGCTAAACTTGTGTTTTAATTTTCGTTAAATTCGAATAACGGGCTTCTTTGCTATTTGTTATCACAAAAATCCAAAAAAAAATATTATATTAATGCGTAAATATATTGCTTTCTAAATGTGTTTGTTTTATTAATGCGTAATTTTATCCGGGCTTAAAACCCGGTTTTAATTTTGTTTCAATTCTCAATAACGGGCTTGTAGTTGTTAAACCAAAAGAATCAAAAATTACTTCATTTTTATATATGTTTTTTAATTCAAAAATTCAAAAAAAATACTAGTTTATATTATATACTATATGTTATTTAAATATTATTATTATCCTTTTAAAATTAGTTATTTTAATTATAAACTAAAAATAAAAAATATTATGCTAATATATGTGTAAATATTCTACTCTTTAAACTTGTTTCTTTATAAATTTTGTTTGATATTTAATTGAGAATCCAAAAAAATTAATATCCATGGCTATATTTGAAAATCCAAAAATATAAATATATTATATATTCCTTTCTGTCTTTTTATATATATGTATTTCTTTTTATCATAATTATTATTAATATTTTTATTTTTATTATTATCATTTCTTTATTATTATTATTGATTTATTATTATTATTAGTTATTATAGTTAAATCAGATCTAATTATAAAACCCAAAAACAATTTCAAATAAAAGCCCAAACATTTTATAATTATCAGTCCATTTATAAAGATTAAGACCCAATTAAGTATTACAAGCCCAAGTTTTAGTTATAACTGGCCCAAACCGGATACCCAACCTTAACCCGGTTACAAGAGAACCCTAACACTTCACTTTGCCTCTGTGCAGCCGCCCCAGAGCCGTTAGATCAGATCTGATCCAACGGTCAAGATTGAAGGAAGGATAACCCTCTAGATCCCAAACGCTCTGCACGCGCGGGCAATCCGTCTTCTCACGTGCGCCCTTTCGCCTGCCCGAAGACTCCTCGTTGTCCGGTTGTCGTTGCCGTAACTGGTGGACCCCTCAACTCTCTAATTGCCACATCCACATAAACAAACAAAATGCATCAGATTGTACGAAATTGACAAAGCACAAACAACAATTTCAAAGAACAATTTTGGCCAAATTTCAGTACTCACAAAGCCAAATTACAACCAATGTCAGATGCATTTCAGAGGGAACAATTCGACAGAAATTTTAGCGCACATATACGAATTTCAGAGAACAATGGCAGAGTCAAAATCGACAAACCAATAACACTTTTTTCTTGTAACTCGTCTATAAAACCGAATCAAAGAAATGTTTTAAGGGACTTTTTCCACCAATTCAAATCAATATACAAAAAAATTCAGAGGTAAATCCTATCTAATCTCAGTTACATACACGAAAAATACAAGTTAGGGTTCGTCGTTTTACCTTTCATAGTCAGTCAAACTCCCTTCTTCTTCTCTTCGATTCGGTGATAAACACATGGGGCCTCGAGCCTTCGGTGGTTATCCAACAGAGAAGAAAAGGGGTTCAATCTTCTCAGTTTTGTGTTTCAAACAAAGGGTTTTGGTTTTGTTTCTTTCGAAAAGGAGGGATTTTGGTCGATTATCGAAGTTTTTTTTAAAAGAAGTTTTGTTTTTAATTGGGTTAAGGTTTCAAAAGCAAAAGAAAAATATTTTCAAGGGTTTTTAAACTCTTCGGCCACCGTGAATAGTGGCCGAAGCAGCGATTTTCGTGGTAGTTTCTGGGAAATAGCTGTCGGTATCTGGGTTTGGGGATGAACACGTTGATTGTTCATCCTCTTTTCCAGAGAAAATAAAGGACCTCTTTGGTTCAGTTAAAAAAATGAAAAGGGGGATGTTTTAGCTGAAATAAGTGACTTTTATACTCATTAAATTTTTCAAAAATGGTTTTATAACAACATAAATCCCTTTGTGTTTTGTAAACCACTCTCCGAGTCCTTGGACTTTTGTTTTGTTTATTATTATAGTCACCAATTCGGTGATAATATTATCTTTCAAATGGTTTATTCGATTTTAAGTCCTTCCGTGCTTTGTTTGGATCTTTTCAGCCAGTAAACTTTAATAAATCATCCCCAGAATCCCTCATACTTTGCTTCGATTTATAATTTAGTCATTAATTCGAGTTTAAAGCTGGTTTTATTCTGATTTGGTTTTGAAAATCTTGTTTTGTATTTAATTTGACCATTGTTTTTTTATTTAAAACTTTATGTTATTTTTGATTTAGCATTATTTTATTTATCTATTATTTGCTATTTTTACATCTTTATTTGTACATATTTTATTTATGTCATGTATTTGCCATTTATGTTTTTATTTTTTTTAATTATGCCCTCTATTTGAGCATTTTATTTACATTTTACATGATTTTTTTCTATCATGCTTTTATTTATCTTTATCCAAGCATTTTAATTATGTATTTTATTTTTTATGTGCACGTATTTACTTATATTATGCCATTCTTTAGATTTATGCATGTTTATTTGTACACATTTACCATGCATTTGCTTTTAATTTATGCCATGCATTTTTATTTATGTTGGTCATATATTGTGTATTCACCCACTTATTTGCTTTTTATCTTTTATAATATTATGTTTTATGTTTATGTTTACATTGATGCATTTTATTTTTATTATTCATGCATTTTATTTTATTTTATATATTGGTTTTATTATGCTTTTTTATATTATGTCATGTTTTATTTTTATACATTTTACTTTCCATGTCATCTATACTTGTACATGTATTTGTTCATATCTTTGTTATGTACTTTATTTATTTTGTTTATGTTTATTTTGCCTAAATCACATCCACTCTTTAGTTAATGAACCTAATAATTACGTCTTTATTCGGTCGTAACAGGCCCGTCGTTAAACGCAATGACGACGGTGTATGCATTTACCTTCGAGTAAAGATATGGTAAAATTAAAATAAATTTCAATCTTTAAACAAACATTAATTTAAATGCCAATTTAATCCCAGAAATACTAAATTTAATTAAGCGTTTATTTTGATAAAGGTGCCAATTTTTTGGCGGTTTTTTAATGCTAATATCGTTTTAAAATCGTAAATGACTCTCGAACCCAATTTTTAACGAATCTCTGGTTTTACGGTGTTCGGTCTACCTAAGTGACCGGTGGCGAATCGAACGTTTTTTAAAAATCTTTTTCAATTTCCAAAATCCCCAAATTCTTCCTTTTCAAATCCCTAACCCTAATTTTCAATCTCCCCTGTTTGAGATAAATCCCCAATTTTTCCCCTTTAACTTAAATCCTTGATTTATTTCAAATTCCTAATTTTTGATTCCAAATCAATTTTTAAATTAAACCCTAATTTCTCTATTCCACTAGTAACCCCTTTTTCTATCACACTTATTATTATTAATTTTTAAACTATTTTTTTTTAAATTAAAAAAAAGGTCGCTATAGTTGGCGACTCCTCTGGGGACATTTTTTAACTAACGAGTCAAGTCTTGTTTTAAAATGACGCTTAACTAATTTTGGAAGTTCTGAATTAAAGTGGAAATTAAATTATTATTTGTTTATTAATTCAAGTTTTCTTAAATATCATTGAAACTCGTTTCTCTAAGTGGGGGAAACACTAGTGCTTTCGTAAGGATATTGTTCCTTTGTATGGGCCTAACAAAGTACTTTTAGGTCTCGACTACCCTATGCTTTCGTTAGGATATTGTTCCTCCGTAGGGGAATAGCGAAAAGGTCCCCCTAAATTGGACTCGATCAAGATGAGCTTATAATGGGTGATGATCAGGGGTCTTGTTGCTTTTAGAAGAGGACAACGAAGACAATTTGGGTACCTCGTAGAACCAAAACTCAATTTAGAGAATTAGTCAACCTATTTGATTAGAGCCATGCGGTTAACCTAGATTCTTTTAGACGAGATATATAGGGTTGCTTTGTCTCCTTTGTTGCTTGCACCATCATACTTTATCATTTTTGCATCAGCATTTCATGAAGGTATTGATCTAAGTGGTTTGTTCAATTAGGGACTTTCATTACAGTTAGAGAGCTAAAACATGTAATAAAAAATGATGGAAAAAGAGAGAAAAATAAGAAAGAAGAGGATGAGGAAGAAGAAGAAGAAGAAGAAAACAATGAGAAAAGAGGAGGAGACAAAAAAAGAGATGGTGAAAATGAAAAAAGAAAGACCAAATAAAATCTTTTAATCAATGAAAGTTGCTCAAAGGGCGATCGCTAGCATGATCAACATCTTCACTTGCATTCATTTTTGCATTTCATGCATGCATACATTTTGCATTCATCATTAAAATAAGACGATTAAACTTGGATACGTCATGTCAGTTATCAACGATGTCCGCCATGTCTAAGAATTTTAGAAGTGCGTTTGTCTCGGAGACTAGAAGGGGCGAGAGGTCGACATCGGGTCTGTACAACTTCGAGAACATGAACAACCTTGTGGATAGGGTGAGCAAGCTCAAGGAACTCTATGAGTTTCTGATTGGAAATCAGAATGAGATTTAGACATGTGTGAGGAATTTACAAGAAGAGACACGCGAGCTAAAGGTTATGATGACTACTTCAGTTAAGGGTAAGAGCTTAATGGAAGATTCCCCTATTCCAAGGAAATTCGAGAAGACAAGTCAGAACTTCGACTTTTGGATAGGAAAGACTATTCCCGACGAAGGCCAAGAAGTCATCAACCAATATGAGATCGCTTGTGATACTTTAGAATGTCCCACAGAATTGGTTTTGGACAAAATTGAAGTTTCTCTTCAGAAAATTATGTCCTCTGCATCAAAAGGGAATCACTCTAAATGCCCGATGGTGCATGGTATGATCCTAACTAGACTCATCATTTCACATATTTTTGTCATACCTTGGACTTTTTCTATGAATTATTCAAAGGGAGTTCTACCATATTTCATTCTCTACTTGCTCATTTATGCATTATATCCTATCATTCATTTGCATGATTTATACTTGTGCATGAATCTACATGAATTTTATTAGTTGCATGATATCAAATTACATGAAGAAATAAGCATGCTACTTCATTCAAGCATGTACATTAGTTAGGTTCATTTAAATATGTATTGCATTGAATCATTAGTTCATTAATGCATGCACTTCATTAATAAAGTTAGTGTATTGATCAAGCTAGTTCATTCATTGAATTAGCTAATTAATCAATCTAACTCTTAAATTTTTTATGCATGTTTTTTATAAATAAATTTTACCTTTGTGATAGGTAAATGAAGGGAGATGAATAGTCACACCAAATGCAAGAATGAAAGTAAAATTGATCTCCATTTTTGAACTAGATTCAGGAAGATTTGAGTCTTGAAGTCGCTTTCAAGTTTATTCCTCTATCTCTTAGCTTTCCAACGCCTTTTGAATCACCTTAATCTGATACCGAAAGCTTGAGATATGATTGATTTACCAAAGACAATGCACGCTGAAATTTTCATTACGGGAATTTTATGCAAGGATGATTTAGATGATTTTGAGCCAAGGAAGAGTCCTTTCATATTCCTCCAAGAGACAAGTCATTGAAGGACTTCTTTATTCATATATTCAAGTTAATTCAAAGGTGATTTTTATTCATAAAAATGAAGGCCATCATTATGCAAATAATCAAGCCATTCAATTCTATTCTTCATCATCTTTTGGAGGTTGTTTGTATTCCACATAAAGACAAGCAATGAAGGCCCTCTTAATGCATAATATTATGATATTCAAGAAGGTTAATTAACTTGAGGATCAACATGTAATTCGAAGAGACACTCCCCTTATGCTACCAAAGTGTCTACATACATCAAATGTTCAATTTCACCCATTTAAAGATAGGAGAGAAAACAAAGCATTCATTAGCATTCATCACCATAAAGATGAAGCATTCATATCTTATTGTAAGACTCTTCATATGGTTCCTATGAACACTATAAATAGAAACCTTTCCTTCATTTTTTAGACAACAACTTTGATATAACAAAACTCTTTTTGAAAGGTTGCTTTCAGCTTTGTTCTTGCGAGAACTCTATCAGCTTCAAGTTCGGCTTGTAGTCTTCACCATTCCATTTTATTATCGCGTTGGTTCCTAGCTCCTTATAGCTAGTGGGTCACGTGCTACATTCCTTCACTTCAATCCATAAAGTTATATTGTTGGTTCCTAGCTCGATATAGCTAGCGGCTCACAATCCACCATCCTTACAACTTATAAAATCCTTGTCACTTCACCATCACTTCAATCATCTTTTCACCACTTATTCATTTATTTCATATAACCACTAGAACCATCACACTTCCATACACTTCAAACCTCTTCCATATCTTTCATTCCATAATTTCCTTATTAGTATTCTTATTTCATTCATACGTTTTATGTTTATGAAATTTAACGTTCTAATTCTTGTGAACTCTATTCTTACTAGAATCACGATCGGGCAATATCATATATGAATCGGACCATACTACCGGGTTCATATCAGTGCATACTAACGTAGAAAATCATATGAGCCCTCATTTTCCCTCGAAGAACAGCTCAGCCTCCTCATCTCAAGGAGTAAGAATATGCCAAGGAGGGACACTAAGCCCCCAAAGATAGAGAGCGAGAAGATGTCTTTCACCCTTTACCGATCACATACAAGAATATGTATTCCCGGCTATACAAGGCCAGTCTGGTCTGACCCTATCATGTCACTCCCTACAACCCACCTTATCCCGCATGGTATGTTGTCGAGGCACACTGCGAATACCACGCCAGAGTAACGGGGCATACAATTGAATATTGCGTCACTTTCAAGAAGTTGGTGCAAAACCTATTGATCACTAGAGTTCTGCATCTCAGCCCATCGGAGGAAATGACCTACTCTCTACCTAATCATGAAGGGCATGCTCTTTAAAGAACATGAAGCCGAAAGTGGTCTCGGATTGCCCAGAAGTTTATGCATCTCACTTTAGCTTTTCTTAGATGTCTATTTGCATCTTTTTCCTTGCATTTTTTAGTTTTCCACCTTATGTTCCAATCAATCGTACTATCTTTGGCCAGAAAGTAGTGATGACCTTTTGTGAAGGGCTTCTATCATGTTCTCTATCTTTTTAATTCAATGAAGAGGTGCACCTTTTACATATCTTTTTCTACCTTTTATAAAATTCTTGGATATTTAATGCATGTTGTGTCCTCAATTCAGACACATAAAAAGAAGAATTAATTAATCAATGTTGTGATCACGATGAAGTACATCTCTGTTTTAGTCTACTTTGGTCGGAAAGTTTGAGAAACAAGAGTTCTACTCCTTCGATAATGTTCGATGATAAGAAGGTCTCGTGGAAAAAGAATCTACTCAAGTTTGAGAATTCCAAGAGGTCAAAAGCATTAAAATAATAAAAATAATAATTAATTAAAAGAAGAAAAATAAAAAGAGAGAAAAACAAAAAAAAATGAGATGTGAAATTTTAAAACCCTTAAATGAACGAGCAATCCAATAAATCTCGGAGTATTCTGATGGAGCTATAGGGGAAAACAAGTCTAATAAGGAGTCAGAACTCCACCAGTTCGATACCCTGGCGTCAGTGATGACTCTTTGAAGACAATGACACCCTAATACATCAAATGATTAAAGTGCAAACAATAGCACATGTTTATACTTGGAATTCTCAAACCGAGTTACAAGAGAAAACAAATATGAGAACTAGAAGGAGTAGTTTTTAAAGCGGGTCAAGCGAGTACGGTAATCATAAGGATGAACCGAACAACTCAAACAAAATTTTGACACTTCAAATATCGCCACAACATTTTAAAGCAAAATATTAACTACTGAGTATCGAGTCTGAGAAACTTTTGCATTCGATATCCAAGGATCTTGTTCCTTTTGCTTCCTCTTTAAACTATGAGCTTTCAATCTTTGAGCATTAATTCATAAAAGCGTTGTTCATGAAAACTCCAATTTTATTGAAAAATCTTTTCAAAAATATTATTAAATTCATTTTTGACAAAATTCAAGGACATTGATGAATTTGATAATCTTTGATTAAGCCTAATTAATAGTGGCAAAATTAGACAATGTGAGGCTTCCCAGAGAAAAGGGTCCATTCCTTTTTAAGAAAATTGCTCGAGCCTATTGATGTCCAACTTTTTGGACCACAATTAGAAAACAAAATTTTTTGGGCCAAATTTTGTTGGGGCATTAAGGAAACCATTCAGCCTAGCAATAAGAGTCTCCCTGAAGACGAAGTTTGACCAAGTCAATCCATGACCAAAAATTTTGAAGAGGGGCTTCGATTAAGCCAAACTTATTTCTGGGAAGATAGAACCCACTATTGTTTGGGGAACAATCAATTGCATGGTTCCGCACGCAATGCAGCCTTTTAGATGTTTATATTTTGGGTCAAGTGTTCACCCTAGCTTCAAGAGCGATCATTCACAATAATTTCTAACCTTGGTCTTGAATCCAGTAGACCTCTTTTAACCAATGCAATCCAACAGTCTCTTATCAAGAAGAAGATTCAGTGAGGATGAAAGTCCGAGTATCCAAGGATGATCAAATTTTGAGGGCTCAATCCTCAAACACTAAAAGGAAATACATTCATCATTCAACTTAGTATTCCCTAGAATTAAGGGAATATCAATATCTGCATTCACTTTTGCCTTATCCATATTCAGGCATTCCCTAGAATTAGGGGCACATTAATACTTGCATGCATACATCATTTAGTCAAGACAACCTAGGTTAGGGGTATACTAACCATACATCAAATCATTCTAAACTCTTTTGATAGGAAATTTACTTTTGGGATACAGTAAGACGATCAGTGCATGATGAACCAAGCCTTCAATAAGACGATTAGTGCATGGTGGATTATTCTTTTGGGGACAACAGTAAGACAATCGGTGCATGATGAACCAGATCTCCAATCTAGCTATCAGTAAGGCGATCAGTGCATGGCGAGTTAGATCATCCAATATTCAACTTCTTTGCTTCGGGACACCAGTAAGACGATCGGTGCATGGTGAAACGGATCAACATCAAATTATCCAGTCAACGGAACCTTCGGCGCGCAAAATTTTGGTTTGACAAGAAAGTCGGATAAAATTAGTACTTGTAGTCTTTGCTTTATCATTGTTTTAAAAACGATAAACAAAAAGGGGTTGTTGTAATCACTAATTTTATCCGGGGTATTAAACCAAAGTTTTAATTTTTGTTAAATTCGAATAACGGGCTTCTTTGCTATTTGTTATAATTAAAATCCAAAAAAATATTATATTAATGCGTAAATATATTTCTTTATTAATGTGTTTGTTTTATTAATGCGTAATTTTATCAGGAGTTAAAACCCGGTATTAATTTTGTTTCAATTCTCAATAACGGGCTTGTAGTTGTTAAACCAAAAATATCAAAAAAAAAATAATTCATTATTATATATGTGTTTTTAATTCAAAAATTCGAAAATACTAGTTTACATTATATACTATATGTTATTTAAATATTATTATTATGCTTTTAAAATTAGTTATTTTAATTATCAACTAAAAACCAAAAAAAATATTATGTTAATATATTTGTAAATATTCTACTCTTTAAACTTGTTTGTTTTTAACTTTTGTTTGATATTTAAATCGTAATCCAAAAAAATTAGTATCCATGGCTATATTTGAAAATTCAAAAATATAAATATATTATATATTTCTTTTCGTCTTTTTATATATATGTATTTTTTTATCATAATTATTATTAATATTTTTATTACTATTATTTCATTATTATTATCGATTTTTGATTATTATTATTTATTATTATTATTGGTTGTTATAAATAAATCAGATCTAATTATAAAACCCAAAAATAATTTCAGATAAAAGCCCAAATATTTTATAATTAACAATCCATTTACAAAAATTAAGACCAATTAAATATTATAAGCCCAAATTTTAGTTATAACTGGCTCAAACCGGATACCCAACCTTAGCCCGGTTATAAGAGAAAACCCTAACACTCCTCTTTGTCTCTGCGCAGCTGCCCCAGAGCCGTTGGATCAGATCTGATCCAACGGCCGAGATTGAAGGAAGGATAACCCTCCATATCCCACAAGCTCTGCACGCGCGTGCGATCTGTCTTCACACGCGCGCCCTTTCGCCTGCCCGAAGACTCGTCGTCGTTCGGTCGTCGTTTCTGTCGCCAGTGATCCCCTCAACTCTCTGATTTCCACATTCACATAAACAAACAAAATGCATCAGATTGTACGAAATTAACTGAGCACAAACAACAATTTTAAAGAACGATTTCGGCCGAATTTCAGTACTCAAAAAGCAAAATTACAACCAATGTCAGATGCATTTCAGAGGGAACAATTCAACATAAATTTCAGCGCACATATACGAATTTCAGAGAACAATGGCAGAGGCAAAATCGACAAACCAATAGCACTATTTTTTCTTGTAACTCGGCTATAAAACCGAATCAAAGAAATCTTGTAAGGGACTTTTTCCACCAATTTGAATCAATATGCAAAAAAATTCAGAGGTAAATCCTATCTAATCTCAGTTACATACACGAAAAGTATAAGTTAGAGTTTGTCATTTTACCTTTCATAGTCGGTCACACTCCCTTCTTCTTCTCTTTCATTCGGTGATAAACACATGGGGCCCTCGAGCCTTCGGTGGTGAGCCAACAGAGAAGAAAATGGGTTTAATCTTCTCGGTTTTGTATTTCAAACAAAGGGTTTCAGTTTTGTTTCTTTCAAAAAGGAGGGATTTTTGGTCGATTATCAAAGTTTTTTAAAGAATTTTTGTTTTTAATCGGGTTAAGGTTTCTAATGCAAAGAAAGAAGATTTTCAAGGGTTTTTAAACTCTCCGGTGAACCGTGAACAGTGGTCGATACTGCAGTTTTCGTGGTGGTTTATGGGAAATGACCGTCGGTATCTGGTTTTAGGGATGAACACGTTGATTGCTCATCCTCTTTTCCACAGAAAATAAAGAACCTCTTTGGTTCAGTTTAAAAGAATGAAAAGGGGATGTTTTAGCCGAAATAAGTGACTTTTATACTCGTTAAATTTTACAAAAATGGTTTTATAACAACATAAATCTCTCTATATTTTGTAAACCATTCTCCGAGTCCCTAGAGCTTTGTTTTGTTTTCTATTATAGTCACCAATTCGGTGATAATATTATCTTTCAAATGGTTTATTCGATTTTAGGTCCTTTTGTGCTTTGTTTGGATCTTTTCAGCCACTCCGCTTTAATAAATCACCCCGGAATCCCTCATACTTTGCTTCGATTTATAATTTAGTCATTAATTCGAGTTTAAAACTGGTTTTATTCTGATTTGGTTTTGAAAATCTTGTTTTGTATTTAATTTGACCACTGTTTTTTATTTAACACTTTATGTTATTTTTGATTTAGCATTATTTTATTTATCTATTATTTGCTTTTTTTACATGCTTATTTGTACATATTTTATTTATGTCATGTATTTTTCATTTATGTTTTTAAATTTTTTAGTTATGTCCTTTATTTGTGCATTTTATTTACATTTTACATGTGTTTGTTCTATCATGCTTTTATTTATCTTTATCCATGTATTTTAATTATTTATTTTATTTTTGATGTGCATGTATTTACTTATATTATGTCATTCTTTATATTTATGCATGTTTATTTGTACATATTTACCATGCATTTGCTTTTAATTTAAGCCCTGCATTTTTTATGTATGCTTTTATTTATGTTTGTCATATATTTGTGTATTCATCCACTTATTTGCTTTTTATCTTTTATCATATTATGTTTATGTTTACATTGATGCATTTTATTTTTATTATTCATGCATTTTATTTTATTTTATATATTGTTTTTTTATGGTTTTTATATTATGTCATGTTTTATGTTTATACATTTTACTTTTCATGTCATTTATACTTGTACATGTATTTGTTCATATCTTTGTTATGTACTTTATTTATTTTGTTTATGTTTATTTTGCCTAAATCACATCCACTCTTTAATTAATGAACCTAATAATTACGTCTTTATTTGGTCGTAACGGGCCCGTCACCAAACGCAATGGTGTCGGTGTATGCATTTACCTTCGAATAAAGATACGGTAAAATTAAAATAAATTCGAATCTTTAAACAAACATTAATTTAATTATCATTTTAATTCGAAAAATCCCAAAATTAATTTAGCGGTTATTTTGATAGAGCTGGTGCCAATTCGGGGGAGGTTTTTTAACGCTAATACCATTTTAAAATCGTAACTGACCCTCGAACCCAATTTTTAACGAATCTCTGGTTTTACGGCGGTGGCGAATCCAATGTTTTTTAAAAATCTTTTTCAATTTCCAAAATCCCCAAATTCTTCCTTTTTAAATTCCTAACCCTAATTTTCAATCTCCCCTGTTTGAGATAAATCCCTAATTTTCCCCTTTTAACTAAAATCCTTAATTTCTTTCGAATTCCCAATTTTTGATTCCAAATCAATTTTTATATTAAACCCTAATTCCACTATTCCACTAGTGACCCCTTTTTTCTATCACATTTATTATTATCATTATTAATTTTAAAATTATTATTTTTAATTAAAAAAGGGTCGCTAGAGTATTGTATTGAAACAATAGTTCATTAATGCATGTAGTTCATAAATAAAGTTAATGCATTGATCAAACTAGTTCATTCATTGAATTATTTAATTAATCAAACTAACTCCTAAATTATTTTATACATATTTTTTAATTAAAAGATGAATAAAGTTTAACTTTTTGTTAGGTGAATGAAAGGAGATGAACAGTCACATCAAATGTAAGAATACAAGTCAGACTGATCTTCATTTTTGAACTGGATCCGAGAAGATTTGAGTGTTGAAGTCTCTTTAAATTTTATTCCTCTATCTATTATCTTTCCAACTCCTTTTGAATCACCTTAATTCGATATCAGAAATTTGAGATATGATCGATTTACCGAAGATAATGCATGCTGAAATTTTCATTACGGGAATTTTATGCAATGATGATTTGGATGAGTTTAAACTAAGAAAGAGTTATTTCATATTTATACAAGAGAAAATTCATTGAAGGACTGCTTTATTCACATATTCAAGGAAATTTAAAGTTGATTTTATTCATACAATTGAATGTTATCATTATGAAAATAATTAAGGCATTCAAGTCACTTCATCATCTTTTGGAGTCTGTTTGTATTCTACATGAAGACAAGCAATCAAGGTCCTCTTAATACATAATATTATGACATTCAAGAAGGTTGATTAGGTTGAGGATCAACATGAAATTGGAAAAGACATTCCTCTTTTGCTACCAAAGTGTCTACATACATCAAGTATTCATTTTCACCATCTTTTTCTCCATGAAAGAGAAAGGCAAGGCAACCCAAGATTCTTTCTAAATTTTGATGAGATCAAATCTATATTCAAACTTAATTAATTCCACATTCATCACAAATAACCTTGAACATCCAGCCACTTAAAGAGATAAGAGAAAATAAAGCATTCATTAGCATTCATCGCCATAAAGATAGGGCATTCATCTTTTGTTGTAAGACTCTTCATATGGTGCCTATGAACATTATAAATAGGAACCTTTCATTCATTTGTAAGACTCTTCATATGGTGCCTATGAACATTATAAATAGGAACCTTTCATTCATTTGTAGGAAACCACTTTTGATATAACAAAACTCTTTTTGAAAGGTTGCTTTCAGCTTTGTTCTAGCAAGAACTCTATCGGCTTCAAGTTAGGCTTGTAGTTTTCATCTATTCCATCTTATTATCGCGTTGATTCCTAGCTCCTTATAGCTAGTGGGTCACATGCCATACTCCTCCATCCATAAAACTTACAAAGTACATCATAATAAGATGGAATAGCTTGTAGTTTTCATCGGCTTCAAGTTAGGCTTGTAGTTTTCATCTATTCCATCATAAAGTTGTATTGTTGGTTCCTAGCTCATTATAGCTAGCGGTCATAATCCGCCATCCTTAAAACTAACAAAGTCCATGCCAACTTTACCATCACTTCCATCATCTTTTTACCACATATTCATTCATTTCATATAACCATCATACCATCACACTTTTATCATTTTTTTAATAATCTTTTTCGTTCTTATATATGCTTTATGTTTATTAAATTATATCATACTAATTCTTGAGGAATCTATTCTTACTCAAACCATAATACCAATTTTATATCAGATATGCACAATTTAAACCTAACAAAATGGTTACAAAATGAGAATATATCAAATTTAATAGGTTCAAATAGTTAAGTATAGACTTTTGAACCAAATTATACAACTTAATCTCAATTTTAGAGCATTTTACTCTGTTAAAATTAAAACGGGTTCACAAAAAAACCTAATTAGACATGTACACTTTAAACCCAACAAAACAACCACAAAATGAGAAACAATCAAATTTAATAAGTTAAATAGTAAATTATGGGATTTTGAATATGATTAGACCACTTAATCCCAATTTTAGAGCATTTTATACGGTTTAAATTCTAATGTGTTTACTATAAAGTTCATTTAGATATGCACATTTTAAACCCAACAAAAGGGTCATAATATAAGAATAAATCAAATTTCAAGAGTTCTAATAGTTTATTATGGTCGTTTGAACCAAATTAACAACTTAAACTCAAGTCTAGATCATTTTACTCGATTAAAATTTCAATGGGTTCACTAAAAAGCCAATTAGACATACACGCTTTAAACCCAACAAAACAGCCAATAAATGAGATGCAATCAAACTTAATGAGTTCAAGTATTTAATTATGGGCTTTTGAAAATGATTGAACCACTTAATCTCAATGTTAGAGCATTTTGCTCAGTTTAAAATCTAATACGATCAATATAAAGCCCATTTAAATATACACACTTTAAACCTAATAAAAACGATCATGAAGTAAGAATAAATCAAATTCATGAGTTCAAATAGTTAATTATGAGCTTTTGAATCAACTTATATAACTTAATCTTAATTTTAGAGCATTTTACTCGGTTAAAAGTCCAACGGGTTGACTAAAAAACTCAATCAGACATGCACGCTTTAAACCTAGCAAACCGCCAGAAAATAAGATGCAATCATATTTAATGAGTTTAAATAGTTAATTATGGAATTTTGAATATGATTAAACCACTTAATCTTAATTTTTTAGCATTTTAATCAATTTAAATTACAATGTGATCACTATTAAGTTCATTTAGATTTGCACACTTTAAACCTAATTAAACAGTTGCAAAATAAGAATAAATCAAATTACATGAGTTCCAATTGTTAATTAAGGTCTTTTGAACCAAATTATACAACTTAATCTCAATTTAGAAAATTTTACTCAATTAAAATTATAACGTTTTCACGAAAAAAAAAACCATTTAGACATGCACACTTTAAACCCAACAAAATGTTCATCAATTAGTATTCAATCAAATTTAATAAGTTTAAATGGGTAATTATGAGCTTTTGAATATGAGTAAACCACTTAATCTCAATTTTAGAGTATTTTACTCGTTTTAAATTCCAAGGGGTTCACTATAAGGCTAAATTAGATATACACGATTTCAACCTAACGACACGGTCGCTAAATAAGAATAAATCAAATTCCATGAGTTTAAATAGTTAATTATGCACTTTTGAACCAAATTATACAACTTAATATCAATTTTTGGGAATTTTACTCCATTAAAATTCCAACGGACTCACTAAAAATCCCTATTAGACACGCACACTTTAAACCCAACAAAACTGACACAAAATGAGATGCAATCAAATTTAATGAATTTAAATAGTTAATTATGGGCTTTTGAAAATGATTAAACCACTTAATCTCAATGTTAGAGCATTTTACTCAGTTTAAAATCTAATGCGATCATTATAAAGTTCATTTTGATATGTACACTTTAAACCTAACAAAAGTGGTCACAAAATAAGAATAAATCAAATTTCATGAGTTTAAATAGTTAATTATGGGCTTTTGAACCAAATTATACAACTTAATCTCAATTTTAGAGTATTTTACTATGTTAAAAGACTAACGGGTTCTCTAAAAAATTCAATTAGACATACACACTTTAAACCCAACAAAACTGACACAAAATGAGATGCAATCAAATTTAATGAGTTCAAATAGTTAATTATAGGCATTTGAATAGGATTAAACCACCTAATCTCAAATTATCTTAATCTATTTAAATTACAATGAGATTGGTGTGTTCTGTGTAATAATAGAGTGAGTGAGTATTGTTCCCACGAGGATCTCAGGTAAAGTGCAAGGTCAATTTGTCAAGGCAAAAAGGTGTCACTATAAGAAAAGAAAATAAATATAAAGATATAAACAAGCGGGATATGTACGGTGAAGGTGTAATATGGAAATGCTATGGCAATTCTAGAATGCTAGCAACTAAAATATGCAAGGCAAAATGGGAATGATGGTGATGGTAGGATAGATGAGTGGAAGTAGGTGTGAAGTGTAAAGCAGTGTGATTGCAAGGTAACAAGTAAAGTAAAGAAAGCAGATTGTAAATGCAGAGGCAAAAGCAGGATGCAAGAACACATTTAAACTATATGTTGTACTGACCCTCTATTGACGAACTCTCTTGGGAATGACTGGTGAGAAATCCTATGGACTTCTTACCCCTCACTTCTACTAGCATAAGGCAACTATGGTGCGTATCTACTCAACAGAGGTTTCTTAAGTGTTCCCGCTCTTCCGAGTCATAGGAACCTAACAAACTAAAATACCATGGTATTTTGCTTGTCATGCGAATAACACTTAGTCTATCGGGAAAGCACACTCCTTTTAGTCGTTGAAACCCTCTCCTATGCCTCTTCCGAGTGCTCTAGGTTTAGATTAGGCTTTATTTTCAGTCTAGAATCCATTACTCATGTAGATCCTCCCTTAGCCTCTTCCGGATGATCAAAGGATCTATAGCTACGCCTCTTCCGAATGCTCTAGCATACACCTAAACACAGGATATTGTCGTGCCTCTTACAATGCCTAGATGATTATCAACAATGAGTAAATCAAATGCACAAACACATAGAAGATAATATATTAATAAAAGCAAAAGATAATCATCCACAAAAGTAACCACCTAAAGAAAGCTCACATTGTGTGTTAAAGTAATATCATCCACATAAAACCTTAAACATTCAACAAATCACCATTTTAAGAATATGAAAATTAGAGCAAATGAAAGGAGGACTAGAAGACACTTTCGGATGCGCAGGCCGCCGGTTTCTTCAACCACCATGAGACGCCTTGGTTTGCTAGCCCCTTCCGGGTGCTTAGCACACCACTCCCTTTGAGCTCTGTCAATGGAGGAATCCTGGGCCGGAGTTTGGAGGAGAAAGGTGGGAGCTTTCCTACGCCGCCAAAAGCTCCAAAGGTGCCTCTTTTCTTGTGTTTTGCTCCTCTAAAAGGCCTCTCCTTTTTTTCTAGGTCACCATGTCTTTAAAGAGGGTGAAAAACCCTAAAATATAGGCAAAAATCCATTTCTCCCCCCTTCACGTGATGGCATTTCTGCAAGGCTGGCAGTGGTGACAGTGATCCCCTACTGAGGTGGCTTGCATACAGGCCATATTGGTTGTGTTCCCCTACTGAGGTGGTTGTGGCCAGTCTATAGTGGTCAACCGGCTGTGGTAGCACCAGGTAGCACTCTTATCAAAATATCTCCTTGTCGTTTACCTTAGTATAAGAGTCCTTTTGCTTTTCCATGGCATTTTCCCATTGTTTTCCTTCTGCGAATGTCATGACAAATTGCCTCAACTTTCATTTTTGCTTCACCTGCACAATACAACTGAAAAGAACTACCTTTCTCGTGAAATAGCACCTATTACCACCTAAAAATACCAAGGCATAATTATAAAACTACATGCGATGTTATGAACCTAAATGCAACTAAATGAACTTATATGAGCCTAAGGACACTCAATAACTTAAGTAAAAAGGCCTAAAATATAGCCTTTTACGGAGTTATCAGCGATCACTATTAATTATATATATATATACACACTTTAAACCTAATTATACAGTCGCAAAATAAGAATAAATCAAATTTTAAGAGTTCGAATAGTTAATTATAGCTTTTGATCCAGATTATTCAACTTAATCTCAATTTTAGAATATTTTACTCCACTAAAATTATAACATGTTCACTAAAAATCCCTATTAGACATGTACGCTTTAAACCAATAAAAAGACCACAAAATGAGATGTAATCAAATTTAATGAGTTTAAATAATTAATCAAAATAAAATGTATGAACTTTATATTTTAAGATGGTCATAAGCCCACCCTCTCCTATATGTGCATCCAACGCGGCCAGTGCTCATCACTCGCTATATAGTTATTTAAGATCAGATCAAAGGAAGCTAACATAAAAACAACAAAATATGGATATCATTGCAATGTTAAAGAAATTATGGGATGCACGGGATGTGAGAACTAGGATTATTCTCAATATCCTCTTACGAGATAGAATCATTCTTTGGCTTGCATACCTAAGTATAGTTCGGGTGGCCACTGTTGCACTCGGGAAGCTTACTTCCACTTGCATATACGAATCTGCTCCAAGAAACTTCTTAAGAGGGCTATGGGCCTCACTGCTTTTGTTGTATCCCGAAACCATCACCGCCTAAACCTTCAAAGGTAATCTACTCTAGATGAGACACCTTTTGGGGCTGGTGATCCAAGCAGCACTGGCAGTTTATGTTATTATTCTATCATGGACTAGATCTTGAAGACTCTAAATCAATTAGCAATCGAATGAAATTGTCCAGGAATAAAAATTGCTCACAAAAAAAATTATAAAAAAATGAAAATTGCTCGGGCAATTGACAAATACAATACTATTTTGAAATACTTTTATTTTATTCCTTTGAATCTTTTCTGACTTCTTTTTTCTCATACTCACCACCACTACACTCAACCATAATTTTTTTCTCACACTCTTACTCTCACTTTCACTACTCACTCACATTTTACAAAATAATAGACAACGCCTTTATATAGACACTAGGAACTATTACACAATAAAACATAATAAAAAATCATAACTCTTGTAACTTCTATAACTCCTAAATTAAACTCCATAAAGACTAGTAACTCCCATATTAACTTTTTGATATTTCAAATTTGTAACTCCCCATTAACTCCTAAATTTTATAACTCACTAAATATTTCAACAAAACCCCCCCTGTAAACTTAAATGTTTCTACCATCCATCATATCAATCATCTTCTTGCATTTTGTCACAACTTGATCCTGAATCGCTTCTATCCTTTCTTGTACCTTTCTATCTCATCTTGATCATTCATCTTTTTCTTGAACATCCACTTTCTTTCGGTAATATGCTGATTTCTCATCAATTGTCTTAATCTTCCCGTCCATGATAATTTGCCACTTCTTGTCTCGTGATGCCTCTTCAAAGCCAATATTTTTACTATTTTTCAAAATACATACAAGATTTACCTCATCTACTGAATCATACAAATCTTTTAAACTTCGCATTTTGGGTTTTCGTGGTTCATGTTCATCATCAGTAGTTTTAGAACTTGTTGGTATGCTAGTTGGTGCCACGATTGATGATTCTCCAACTTCAACTGCAATCTTTGTTGAATTATTCCAATCTCACTCGCTTGCTTCATTTACTCGCACATCACGACTCACCATCACCTTCTTGCTTATTTGATCGAGTAGCTTGTACCCTTTTGTCTTCTAATCATACCCAATAAAAATAAACTTTTTACTTTTGTCTTCAAGCTTCGTTCTTCGTTGATCCGATACATGTGCATACGCCACACTACCAAAAACTTTGAGATAAGAAATTATCAGCTTTTGTCCTCTCCATGCTTCTTGTGGTGTTTGATCATCTAACTTTGCATGCGGATATCAATTTTGTATATAGATGGCACATTGCACAGCTTCTGCCCAGAATTGCCTCGGCAATTTCTTACTCTTGAGCATTGAACAAACCATGTCAAGAATGGTCTGGTTCTTCCTCTCAGCCGCACCATTTTGTTGAGGAGAGTATGATGCGGTTAGAAATCTCCTTATCTCTTGCTTCTCGTAATACTCCATGAAAGCCTTCTAAGTATACTCGCCACCTCTGTCTGATCGTACGGCTTTGATATGTCTACTAGTTGGCTTCTCCACCATCACTTTGAACTTTTTAAACACCGCAAAAGCATCGGATTTTTCTTTCAAAAAATACACCCAAGTTTTTCGTGAGAAATCATCAATAAAGGAAATGAAATATCTTTTACTGATAAAAGATTCGGGGGTGATTGGTTCATATATGTCGGTATGAATCAACTCGAGTGGATGTTTAGCTCGATATTCTGCCTTCTTTTAAAACGATGTTCTCACTTACTTGCCAATCACACGTTCTTTAGAAAATTTGTCATCATAATCCATGTTCGGCAATCCATGCACAATGTTCTTCTTTGCTAACTCTTTTAGACCACCATGATATAGGTGACCAAAACGAAGATGCCATAAAGATATCTTGTCTTCTACATCACTTGTAAACATTTTTCTCGCACGCTTCTCAAATTAAATTTGTACATTCGATTTTTGCCCATTTCAACTCTGGCAATTAGACGTCCTTGCTTATCCTTCAAGAATAGTAACTCCCATATTAACTTTTTGACATTTCAAATTTGTAACTCTCCATTAACTCTTAAATTGTATGACTCACTGAATATTTCATTTAAGTTTATTCAACAGATCTTGGGTGTAAGCGTCACTCTTGAATTTTACACTCTTCTAGGTTGGAATTATTATGTAGAGAGGAGTCAGAGTGTTTATTTGACTAGTCGGTCGGACTATAAACGAATAGCCCCCTTGTTTAATGGCAAGATCATTGAAAACATCCGCGAAAACTTGGATACTGTTACTAAAGCAGAGAAATGTCCTAGCTCACCAATGGCTTGTTTTAAGGAGACAAGATGTGAAGAATTACTTCTCGACTATCGGAAGCATAAAGTCGTTGGCAACGAAACTGATAGCTCATTTGTCAGAAATTATCCATTTATCGGATAACAGATCAGAAGATCATTTATGTTCATTGGTTTGAAGGTTTCAAGCCGGTTGTATGTTAGAGATTGCATCAATGGAGTTGGGGTTTATGTTCAACATGTTGTATACCAAGTCAGTCATCATGTACACCAAGGTGAGATGCATTTTACGTGTAATCGTCTTATGTTGCTCTTCATTTGTCTTGGTTTTGTGAAAAGCTTTAGTGTAGGAGAATTGTCCGAGCAGTATTGATCGGACAGATGGTTTCATCATTGGAATGTTGTTGGTTGGAGCTATTGCATTTAGAATTTTACGGGCGGTTTGTGATTCTTTCTTCGGATTGCTCAGTGGCGTTGAAGATGAAGTACAGCAAGAACTGGTTGCTACAAGGAATCTTTCGATTGTTTTCGAAAAAGAAAAAGAGGTTAGATTGTATGGGACGATTCAATCCTCTAAGATACTGTATGAGTTTGCCAGGGGGATCAAAGTCCTACAAACGATCGGCATCAAATACATGGTTCTCAAATACTAACACACAAGCTATGGGATAAGGGGATGGATACGGGGACGGCAAAAGGCAATTCTAAAAATTATAGGGTGTGGATACGGCAAATATAAAATAATAATATTATATATATTAATAAAAGAACAAAAGACTAAAATAAAAAAATAATAATATTTTTAATAAAATACTCATAATTACATAAAATAATAAATACACATTTATGAATAATATGATTTTTCATATAAAATAAAGTAATAATAAACATATTTATAGAAATGTTATAAAAATATATTTATAATTTAGTCATAAAATATCTAAACTAACTGATAAAAATAAAATATTACAAACAAAGTAGCAAACAAAAAACATACTAAAATTACTTGTAAAACTAAAATAAAATTTAAGATCCGGTTATTTATTTTAGTTTCTTTAAGTTAAGATCGATACTTTAAAATATATATATTATATAATCATTTTTTACCTATTATATATTTATTTAAAAAATCATCTTTTAAAAAATCATTATAAATAAATTTTATTTTTTATATTATTTTACATTAAATTTAGTGTTAAATTTAAATCTTATATTAATTTATATTAAAAATAATATAATTATTTTAAATATTAAAATTTTAATAATATTTTTTTATTAAATAATTAATAATAATAAAATATAAATAATAAAAACTTTATTTTTAATAAATTAAAATTTGTGAACCCACGTAAAGCTAAAAAACAAAGTTCATTGGTTTTCCTTTCTCCTTCAATTTCTTCTTTTTCATCGTTCTTCCTTGTTCACCTTCACTGGTCTCTGAAAAGTCTTAGAAGAAAGCTCCTATTCTTGATTGTAAGGTTGTCGGGATATCCTTGAATACATCCCGATGAGTGTTGATCGTTCCTGGTGAGCATTAACCATATCTGGTAAACGTCGATTGTCGCCGAGACGCAGAGCCGGCCCTGGGCCTGGGTAATAAGGGCGACGGCCCAGGGCCCCAAGGCAGCTAGGCTTAAAGATTATTAAAATAAAAAATTAATAATTATTAAAATATTAAAATAAATTTTTTACCGTTAGAAATTAATGTCAGTTGGGCAACAAAGACAACTGGAAGCATTTAATGTGTAGTCTTGGAACTTAAAATTAGATTGCTTTTACTTTTAATTTTTTTCTTGAAAACATAACTTGCCGTTAAAAAATAAAAAGATGACTTACTTTTATTTTTTTAATTTTTATTATTAAATAAATTTTAAAAAACTATTATTTATATATTTTATTATTAATTATAAAATTATTAGTATCTAATTACCTAGATGTTAGTGTATTATAGGGTCATAATTAATATTAAAATAATATTTTTAAATTAAAAATACAAAATTCATATACGTCTATAAATAATATTTTCATTGGTTTTGTTCTTCACATCTCATCTTTTTATCACCTCACCTCTTTCTTATGTTATTTTCTCCCAACTTATTCTAAAATTTTTATTTATAATATTTGATTTGATATTCCAAGAAGGCAAAGATCCATTTATTCAAAAAGATCATCGTTTATGAGATATATTGTTGATATCCTACAATCAAGTTTGAGGCAAAGCTTCAACAACAAAACTCAGATGCTATCACTCTATACTTTTTTATAATTTTTATTGAATAATATTTACGTGAAAATATGCTTCCGGTAGTGAAAAAGAAAAAAATAAAACAAACACAAGATTTAATGGAATCACAAAAAGGAGCTTTAGATAAAAATATTTCGAAACGAGTAGAACTTTTAGACGATGGTGATGCGTTAGAAATAAATGAGGATAATATTGAACATTCTAATAAAAATTTAAATGATAAAAATTTGATTGATGATAATTGTCTTAATGACAATAATACTAATTTGATTAATAATGATAATATTAATTTGAATAACGAGCATAATAACGTACTTGATGAGTTAAATGTTGATGTCGATGAACATATAATTTCACCTTCCGATATCTATGATCCTAGAAATTGAGTTTTTTATTAATACTAAAATTAGAGATATTTTGATTGAAAAAATACCCATTAGAGAATTGAATCTCACATTCCCTATAGATAGTTTTTCTAGGCATTTTTCATACTCATATTATTCTAGAAAATTAAGCAATAGAGAAACTTTAAATAGAAAATGGTTAGGTTATTCTAGACATATGAATAAAGTATATTGTTTCTGTTGTAAATTGTTTACTTCTCTAAATAACAAAAATCTTTTAGCAAATGATGGATTGGATGATTGGAAACATTTGAGTGAGAGGCTTAAACAACATGAAAATAGTGTTGAACATATGACCAATATGAATACTTGGAATGAAACAAAAATTAGATTAGAAAACAATAAAGGCTTTGATAAAGATTTACAAGAAGGAATTTCAAAAGAAAATGAACGTTGGAGACAAGTTTTAATAAGAATTATATCCGTTGTGAAATGTTTTGCCAAAAATAATTTAGCTTTTCGTGGATGTAGTGATAAACTCTATGAGGACAGTAATGGAAATTTTTTAGGTTTAATTGAAAAGATAGCCGAATTCAATTTAATAATACAAGATCATATTAAACGAATCTAGAACCAAGAAATTCACTATCACTACCTTAAGCATACAATCCAAAATGAGTTGATTTCTCTTTTGTATCATGGTGTTAGAAATTCCATAGTAAAAATCATTAAAGAGGCAAAATATTTTTCAATTATTCTTGATTGTACCACAGATGTGAGCTATCAGAAACAAATGAGTTTGATAGTTCGATGTGTTAATATGACAAGTAATGAAAAAAAATAGATGAGCTTTTTTAGAGTTTTTAAATGTAAATGATACTTCTAGATTGGGCCTTTTAAATGAATTATTAGGTGTATGCAAGTCACTTGATTTAGATATTAATAATATTAGAGGTTAAGGTTATGACAATTGTTCAAATATGAAGGAAAACACCAAGGAGTTCAAAAGAGATTACTTGAAATAAATCCAAGGGCATTATATATTCCTTGTGCTTGTCATAGTCTTAATCTCACTATATCGGATATGGCACATTCTTGTGTGAAAGCTATTTCTTTTTTTGGAATTGTGTAACGTATATATACTATATTTGCAAGTTCTACTAAAAAAATGGAAGATTTTAGTTGATAATGTTAAAGGTTTTATAGTAAAATCTTTGTGTAATACTCAATAGGAAAGTCGAATTAGAAGTGTTAAAGCTATAAGATTTCAAGCACCTCAAATAAAATTAGCTTTATTGACATTGTATAATTCTAGGGGTGAAGATGCCAAAACAAGAAGTGAATTTGAAAGTTTAGTCTTATAAGTTTTGAATTCCTACTTAGCTTGGTGATTTGGTATGAGATTTTATTTATTATTAACAAGGTGAGTAAGAAATTACAATTTAAATTTGTTTGCATTAGAACTATAATTAGTGAAGTAAAAAGTATAATATTATTCTTTGAAAAAAATATAGAAGTGAAGGGTTCGAATCTTGCATGGATATTGCCAAAAGTCTTGCATTGGATATAGATATAGAACCAATACTACTAATAAAACGTCATATTTCTAGAAAAAAACAATTTGATGAGAATAATGATGGAGAAGAAGCACAATCACCAATGAATCTTTTAGAGTTAATTATTTTCTTGTGGTTATTGATTTGGCTATAACTTCTTTAAAAAATAGATTTGAACAATTAGAGTTATTTGATAAAATTTTTATATTTTTATTTGATTCTAAAATATTAAAATCTTTAGATAATGATGAATTAAAAAAATCTTGCACAAACTTTAAGATTGTATTTTCTCATAATGGTTTATCTGATATTGATGTAGATGATCTTTTTTCAGAATTAAAAGTATTTCAAGTGACTTTGCCAAATGAGTTGATGTTTGCATTAGAAATTCTCAAGTTTGTCAAAGTTGCAGATTGTTATCCAAATACTTTAATAGTTTATCGAATCCTATTAACTATGCTGGTGACAGTTGCATCTGTTGAAAGAAGTTTTTCCAAGTTAAAATTGTAGAAAACTTATTTGAGATCATCAATGTCACAAAAAAGGTTGAATGGTCTAGCCATTTTAAGTATTGAAAAAGATATGTTAGATTGCATTGATGTAGATACTATTATTAGTGATTTTGCATCTAAAAAATGCTCGTAGAAGTTGTTTTGTGTAATTTGTTTGATATTTAATAAAATTTATTGATATTTTTTATTTGATAATTATTGAGTGTAATAAAAATTATTTATAAATAAATTAAAATTATTTTTTTTATTCTTTAAGTTTAATATTTTAATACTTATTATTAGAGGCCCTATTTTTAATTTCTCCCCTGGGCCATCAAAATCTCAGAAATATCTCTACCGAGACGTCCCCGTCCCGAAAACGTATCGGGGATGTAGGACGCCCTCAAAGTTTCGTCCCCTTGCTTCCTTGCACAGAAGTTTCAGACACATCACCTCGTTGCTAAAGAAATCGAAAAGCTTCCATTTAGTAAGGAAGATCGTTTTCCTCATTTCACTAGAGGGGAGGGTTACTTGAAAGGCACCAATGCACGGACGTGATGGTGAATGACACAATGTTGATAGATTTGGGTGCAACCATAATGAACTGGCATGTCGCGGCCGAGATCTATTACCCCAACCCTGTGTCGACCACCAAGGATGAGAATATTGTCACATCCAAAATAATACCAAGTACATAATGTACCTTTTGGTGATGAAACCTTCGATGGTTTCGGAGGACAACAACTTCTAGTTCGATTTCTTGAGTTGGAAGCCAAGTGTTGCAGCAGAATAACAGGATTTCGGGGGGAGAATGCAGCCACGATTTACCAAGGGTGTGCATACATTATTTCGGCCTAAGAAATCGACTCCACACCGCATGCAAATGTGTTGGATAATTCTGTGTAGGTGGTGAAAGTTTTGAGGTCGAGGGAAGATGGGTGGGAAGTAATGAAGTCGGTATGTTTTCTTGTTTCTTCCCTGTTTAATGAAGCTTGTTGATTATATTGTTAAAAAAATTGTTATGACTAAGAAGCAATATGGGTCACTATCAGTATCTTGAAAAAATAAAGCATGTTACAAATTGCAAAAACAAAATATCCCAAGTTGTTGAACGCAAAACGAAAATTGTCGCACTTGAAAACAAAGAACCATCGCCAATCCACTTGAGACGCTATGAAAGAAACCAGAAAGGGGTCTCCAAAAAAAGGTAAAAATCATTTATCTTTTTTTCATGCTTTTTTCATGCCTCTTTTAAATTTTAAAAAAATAATTAACTTTAACCCTTATTTTTATATATAAACTCTAAACCTTACCCTTAAAAAATACATTTTACCCCTAATTCCTTAAAAGTTAAACTTTAAACTTAGAAAAGAAGCTGACATCAAACTTTTATTAAAATAGCCGTTGGGGGATGCTAAGTGTTGCGTTTTGTTTATGTTTTATTTTATTTCTGTGTTTTGCCATACGATGCGTTTTGGCATGGGTTAAGTAAGAGAGATATGGGGATAGGGTTTCTTATGTTTTTGCCTGTGGATGAAAATCTTTGTTGTCTCCGCCTCCTTTCTTTTCTTGAATCAATATATCTCAGCAGATTTCTCTCTTTAATCTCCATTTTTCTTGGATTCTTTGTTTGATCGTCTATCAAAGGTATCAGAGCCTTCGTCCTGACCATGATCGACGGTGTTCAAACCCGATTGCAGCAAGAGCAATCACGGATGCAGTCTGATTTTCGCGATTTGGAGAAGCGATTGGAGGAGAAACTCGAGCCGACAATTGGCACTGTGGTTCAGAACTTGCGCTTAGAGTTTGGAGGGGTTTGGTCCGAATTGAAGGATGTCAAGGCATTGCTCAAGGCTTTGGTGGGTAAAGCGGGAGCTTCGACTAGTGTGTTGGGTGCGCATCCATCCGGTGTCCAAGAGTTGGAAGTGCTGGATGGGAAAGGCGATTCCCCTGATGATGCGAAGGAAACCGATGAGTCTACTAAGATTGTGTCTATGCCCTTTCGTTTATGATGCCCAAGGTTTGATGGATCTAATTTCCGTGACTGGTGGCCCAAACTGGAGTAGTATTTTACAGTTGAAGTAGTACCCGAACCAACAAAGATTAAGGTGGTTATGCTTAATTTGGAGGGTGATGCTTTACAGTGGCACCATTTCTTGGTACGAAATTCGAGTGGACTTGAGAAACTACAATGGGACCAGTATTTTAAATCTATGAAAGACATATTCTCTCCAGACGGCTTGGAGGATCCGATGGGTGATTTGGTTGGTCTCCAACAAACTTCATTTGTTAACCAGTTCTACGTTGATTTTGTCAGCCTTTGAATCAATTACAGTTATCTTATGAATATGCCTTGAGTATCTTTCTTAAAAACTTTAAATGGTAGATTGGTCAATCGGTGAGGGTTTTTCAACCTAAGGACTTGCTCGAAGCTTTTCGGTTGTCTCTACATTTTAAGCAGTTGTTATTTCACCAACCTCGGCAGAATGTTACTAGTCCAGTTCGTAGCCTACCTTTTTCAACATATGCTCCTTCAACTATGTCTAGAGGGACTGTCCTCTATAGTGCATCGAAGACTCCTAGAGGCAGTATGTCTAGTCCTACTCAGTTGAAGCAATCATCCAATGTAGTGAGCCGAGCGCCTTCACCAAAGAAGGGAGTCCCTCCTACCAGTAATGGCCCTGGCTGACTCTCTGCAGATGAAATAGAGGAGAAACGTAGGAAAGGATTGTGTTATTGGTGTCCTGCACGATATGCCCCTAGACATAAGTGCACCCGATCTCAGTTGTATCAACTTTTAATGGAGGGAGAAAAAGCTAGGGGTGACACTGACGAATTTGTCGATTGCGAAGAGAAATTGGAGCCTGACCAAGATGATGGTGGGGGAGGTGACATTCTTTTGCTTTCCTTACAAGCCATGTGGGGAGTTGTGACTTATAACACCATGAAGATACAACTTACTGTCCAAAAACAACAGTGGATTGAACTAATTGATACAGGTAGCACTCACAATTTTGTTAGTTTGATTATGGTCAAAACTTACGGATTACCAGTCGAACAGCGGCATCAAATGAGAGTAACCATAGTTGATGGTGGTTTTCTTCATATGCAAGGATTATGTCGAGGGATTGAATCGGAAGCACAAGGAAAGACCCTTATCGCTGATTTTCTGATGTTAGCATTAAAGGGGTGTGATATGGTATTGGGTATACAGTGGCTAGATAACTTGGGTTCTATCTCTTGGGACTTTTCTGATTTGTCGATGAAATTTTTGGTGGAAGGGCAGGAAGTCTATTGGAAGGGGTTGTCTCCTAGTCCAGCTCAACTATGGGAGGAAGGAACAAGCCTACGTTGGTTTAGAGGTTCCAGAATGGTTCCTGGACTTACCTTATTTGCCTTGCCTACTCAATTACAGTTACAACTACCACAACGAGAGTTGCCTTCAGACTTGCAATTCTTATTGAATGAGTTTTAGGACATCTTCCAAGAGCCTCGGGGGCTACCTCCTAGTCGAGGTCATGAGCATAAAATAATACTTAAAAATGAGAATGGTGTGGTTAAGATCAGACCTTATCGCTATCCTTCAGTTAAGAAAAATAAGATCGAGAAGATTGTTCAGGAGATGCTACACGCAGGCATAATTAGGGACAGTACTAGCCCGTTTGCCTCTCCAGTGGTTATGGTCAAAAACAAAGATGATACGTAGTGATTCTGTGTCGATTATCGACAACTCAACCAGCTTACACTGAAGGATAAGTTTCCTATTCCCCTAATTGAAGAACTCTTGGATGAATTGGGGGTAGCCAAATTTTTCTCCAAGTTGGATTTACGTTCAGGATACCATCAGATTAAGATGTGCGAATCTGATATGCATAAAGCCGCTTTTAAAACTCATGAAGGGCATTATGAGTTTTTGGTTATGCCATTCGGCTTAACCAATGCTCCAGCCATATTTCGGGGCCTTATGAACTCCATTTTTAAGCCATTACTTCGGAAGACAGTTTTAGTCTTTTTTGACGATATTTTAGTATATTCAAAGTCTTAGGAGGCACACCTTCAACATTTACGGGAGGTCCTTGGCATTTTAAGGGCACACAAATTATTTGTTAAAGGTAGTAAGTGCACTTTTGGGGCTCATGGAATGGATTATTTGGGGTATATTATCTCGGATGGTGTCATATCGATGGACAAGGGCAAAATTCAGAGTATACTGGATTGGGGCACTCCTACGAGTGTAAAGGAGTTAAGGGGTTTTCTTGGTCTTTCGGGTTACTATCGTCGATTCATCAAAAGCTATGGAGGAATGGAGAAGCCCTTAACAGATTTTCTTAAGAAGGATGCTCGGTCATGGACTCCTTCTGCTGAGGCAGAAATGCAAAGCTTGAAAAATGCTATGGTAAAGGCCCCTGTTCTGGCGCTCCCTGATTTCAGTAAGGAGTTTGTCTTGGAGACTGATGCTTCGGCTTATGGTGTGGGGGTAGTTTTGCTTCAAGGGGGACGACCATTGACCTATTTTAGTAAAGGATTAGGTGTGGAACACCAAAAGCTTTCGATCTATGAAAAAGAAATGCTGACAGTCCTTCTCGCTGTTAAAAAATGGAGTTCTTATCTCATTGGTCGACACTTCAAAATTCGTACGAATCATCAAAGTTTAAAGTTTTTAGCAGGAAACCAAGCTATAACTCCAGCTCAAAAGGCTTGGGTGGCAAAAATGGTTGATTTTGACTATGAAGTATGCTATCACAAAGGCTCCAGCAACACTATGGCTGATGTTTTGTCACGTGATCCTACATTTGCGAAAGGGAAATTGATGGTTATAAGCTCTTTTGCTACTTATTGGGTAGATCAAGTGAGTTTGACATGGCAAACAGATGCTAAGTTGCAGCAACTTCTCTAGGATTTAATTAAGGATTCTGCTTCTCATTCTAAATACAAGCGGGATGGTCGAGTATTGACAAGAAAGGGAAGCTAGTAGTTGAAACCGATTTGGATCTACGGAAGAAATTAATTGCAATGTTTCACAAGACTTCTTTGGGAGGACATTCAGGAGCAGATGTTACTAGTAAGTGTATGCTGCTTGTCTATATTGGAAAGGGAGAAGAAGGCAGTGAGGGGGTTTGTGAGAAGTTGTGGAGTCTACCAGTAGAACAAATATGATAATCACCTAAAGTCGGGGTTGTTACAACCTTTGTCGGTACCTGAACATGCCTGGTCTTCCATTAGCATGGACTTCATTGAAGGGTTGCCGGTCTCTCGCTCCAAGGACACAATTTTGGTTGTTTTCGATCGCCTTACTAAGTATGCTCATTTCATTCCCTTAGACAATCCTTTTACAGCTTTGACTATTGCTCAAACCTTCATGGATCACGTATTCAAATTGCATAGGTTACCTCAAGTTATAGCTTATGATCGGGATAAGGTATTTATGAGCCACTTTTCGAATGAGTTGTTTGGCAAACTTAAGGTGACCATAACTCCTTCGACAGCATACCATCTCAATACGGATGGCCAAACTGACGTGGTTAAGCACTGTTTGGAAATATATTTGTGGTGTATGTATGGTGAAACACCTAAGGATTGGAGCTCTTGGTTATCTCTCGCGGAATGGTGGTATAATACTTCCCACCATTCTTCCATCAACACATCTCCTTTTTAAGCTCTCAATGGACAGGAACCAACTGTTCATTTTCCATATTTTGCTGGTGAGTCCCTTGTTGCTATAGTGGATTGCAGCCTACAAGCACGAGAGGCGGCAATAAAGATGCAGCAGGCTGATAAATGTCGAGGGGACAGATTATTCAACATCGAGGATTAGGTATATTTGAAGCTTCAACCGTACCGGCAGCAATCTGTCCATAGACGCTGCAACCAGAAGCTTGCTCCAAAATGGTTTGGGCCTTTTCAAGTATTGGAGAAGATTGGCAAAGTTGCATATAAGTTAAAACTTCCTGATGGCTCGCGGGTTCATCCAACATTCCATGTGTCTCGGCTCAAACAACATTCAGCTCTGCTCTTGTCCAACCCACTTTACCTGTTGTTGGGTCTGATGGAACCATCTTGAAGGAACTTGTTAAAATAGTTGATCACAGGATGATCAAGAAGGGGAATCGTGTTGTAACAGAGGTGTTGGTTAAGTGGAGTAATTCCTTCCCCGAAGATGCCACCTGGGAACTTCTTCACAAGCTGCAAAAAGCCTATTCGCACTTTCATCCTTGAGGACAAGGATGTTTTTGAGGGAGGAAGTATTGATATCAGACTGTTATTAAAATAGCCGTTGGGGGATGTTAAGTGTTGCGTTTTGTTTAGGTTTTATTTTATTTCTGTTTTTTTTCCATACGGTGCGTTTTGGCATGGGTTAAGTAAGAGAGGTGTGGGGGTAGGGTTTCTTATGTTTTTGCCTGTGGATGAAAATCTTTGTTGTCTCCACCTCCTTTCTTTTCTTGAATCAATATATCTCAGTAGATTTCTCTATTTAATCTCCATTTTTCTTGGATTCTTTGTTTGATCGTCTATCAGAAGCACGAAAAAGAGGTAAAAGATTTTCTCCCTGAAGAACAACCGAAAATGGCATAATTTCAGTAAATTTCAAGAACCAAACCTCAACAACTATTGTTTAAATCCATAAACTCGTAAAAGAGAACAAGTTAGTATCTTCTTCTAGGACTCTTAGAACGATGTGTCCTTCCGATGTGCAAAATTTAAAGGTATAAAAGGTAATATAAAATAAAGTGGAATATAAACATGATTGGGAAAGAAAGACACCATCAAGCATACTCTTTTTCCCTATAAAATTGCCATGTTTTCCAAATATGGTTAGCTTTTAAAGGAAAAGGTTAAAAGCTCAAGTTTGATATTTGAGCAAGGCATCATGTGATTTAAGTTGGGTTAAGTTGTTAAAAGTTTCAGCCTTTCAGGGTTTTCATCGGAGGCCCAAACCATTCAAATTTGGATTGCTCCAGTTCAAGTAATAACATGTTTCTAATTGAAGTATAGTCAAATTGCATGAATACATCATTCTCCCACCACTTGCAATTGATAGAATTAACACATTTCAATCAAAACTCAAAGCATATAAATAGATAGAGACACACCACATTTTTTTTTCTTTTGAAGGATCCATTAGGTCCCTTGCTGAAGGCCCTATCAACATTGATGGTTTGTGTAAGAAGTTCTGCTTCATCCATTGTAGATATGGTATTCTTTGCTTCTTTAAAATTTTTCATATCCAATCAGTTTATTTCCCTAAATGAAGAACACTCATGTAATTTTAACAGAGCACAAATATTCAATCCTAAATATATACTACAAAAGAAGGTAAAAGAAATCATTTGTCCTTTGTTTTATCATCTTCATTCAATGTTATTTGTCAAACAAGCATTTGGGAACTGAAGCGGTTGTAATCACTAATTTTATCCGGTTTTGATTTTTTGGTTTTTAATAATATTTGGGTTCACTAATATATGTATGATTTTAAGGAATTTAATCAATACGCAATGGGCATATATAACATATAAAAAAAACAAAAAAGAATATAAATATATATAATAACATGTGTTAGTTAATATTATTATTGCATGTTATCTTTGCATGGGTTAAAGTCACCATTTAAGACGTGTTAGTAAATGTGTGTCTATATTAGCATATAAATTTAGTATGATGTTCAGATACACATGTTGCTAACATCACATAATGTATGAATATTGACACATATATTGTTAGTATTGTATGTTATTTTTTGTATGCATATTAGTATATGTATATTACGTATTATATGTGATAGTGAACTAATCATGGTATTTATATTATGTATATTAAATTGCATGTATAAATATATGTATTATTTGCATGAATATGTTGTCATATGTTATTATTATTATAACTAAAATATAATAACAGCCCATTTAAAATGCATTAATATTTAAAGTCCAAAAATAGTTACAAAAGTCCATTCCATATTACAAATCTGAAAAGCCCACTAAAAAATATTACATGTCCAACAAAATAAAGAAATTGCCCATTAACAAAGGCTCAACCGACCAACCCTTTAATTTAAAAAAAAAACTTAGTTTTATATTTGAAACCCTAATAATTCTTTATCTTTGTGCTACAGTCATCATTGATTTGAACGATCAGATAGAAGATAATCCAACAGTCAGGAAGTAAAAATACGACCTTTCATGTTCGATTCGTCCATTCGAATCCTCGCATACGTGGCATTACCATCGAAAATCCAAGTCATTGTATCACCATCCCCCAAAGTCCGGATAATATGCAAAAAAAACAAATCAAGCGTCATTTCAATATCTTTAAAATCTTAAAATCTGAATACGTAAAGTGCCATACAAGGAGAGATTATTAAGTAAACTCCGTTCACCACATTATCTATGGTCCAAATAATCACGATTGTTCATCTTTAAATAATTCCTTAATAACTACCCACTCACTAATTGCATGTAGAAAAGAGGTGGTGATTCATCTTAAAAATCTAAGATGTATAAATCTGATTGGTTAGTACCATGAATGATATGATAAATAAAGTTCATGTAATAATTTTTCCATAGAAGACATCAGAATTTCAAATCCCATAAACGAGGGAGTGACAACATAATTAGGGGATTCCCGGGATACAAAAAATAAGGGTTGTTTATTCAAAGAGAAGGCTCGGTATTGTATAAGAATGGGAGTATGTAACCGACCTGGAACAGAATTAAAGAAACGAGAGCAAAGATAGGAAAGAAAATAAGAAAAGAGAGGAATAACAGAAATGGAGAAGAAGACAAAAACAGTTCATTTCAATCGATACCCAAACCATTCAGCAAAATTGAGAATATAACCCAGTTGTACAGTGTAAAATGAGAGCGTTTTACTCCCCCTCAAAACTCATCGTTTTATTAAAGCTCAATTCTAACGATCTTAATTCAAAAATCAACCAACTCTTTTCCAACGGTCTTCTCCAACGGTCACCTCTCTTCCATTTGTTACAATACCCCCTTCTCGACTACATCCTTGTCCTCAAGGATGGAAGTCCGGAAACCTCTGCTGTAACAAATACAAAACCTCCCAAGTGGCATCCTCAAAAAAGGAATTAGACCACTCCACCAATACTTCCGTGACAGTACGTGAACCTTTGTTCCCAATTCTCCTCTCCAAAATTCTTACAGGTTCTTTACTGATGCACCCTGTTAGATCCATAATAGGCAACTCTTCCTGGACTAAATGATTCCTTACCCTCTTCTTAAGTTATGAAACATGAAAAACAGGGTGAACCCTCGAATTGTCCAGCAACTGCAGCTTATAGCGACCTCTCCAATCTTTCCCACAATCTCAAAAGGCCCGAACCACTTTGGAGCTAGTTTCTGGTTAACTCTCCCAGCCACTGATTGTTGACGATAGGGTTGCAGCCTTAAAAACACCCAATCCCCTACCTGGTACTCACATTTTTTCCTCCTTTTATCCGCTTGATTTTTCATACGATCCCGAGCCCTTTGCAAGTGAAATTTAAGTAATTTCAAAGCTGCCTCTCTGTGTTGCAGGCTTCTGTCTACAGCTACCACCTTTGACTCACCAGGTATATAAGGGATATGCACAGGGGGTGCCTGACCATACAAAGCTTCATGTGGAGTTGTCTGAATGGAAGAGTGGAAACTGGAATTATACCATCTCTCAGCCAGATGCAACCACTCATCCCAATCCTTTGGTCGTTCTCCTGACATACACCTCAGGTATGTCTCAAGATATTGGTTAACTCGTTCTGTCTGCCCATCGGTTTATGGGTGATAAGTAGTGGATGCTTTCACCTTGACTCCCATTTTGTTCATGACTTCCTTCCAAAATTGGCTCATAAATATCTTGTCCCTATCACAAATAATCTCTTTTGGCAATCCATGTAACTTATAGAAATTTTCCAGGAATACTTGGGCCACATCCTTAGCCGAAAAAGGATGAACCAGGGACAAGAAGTGGGCATATTTAGTCAATCTATCCACAATTACTAGAATACAGTTCTTCCTCATTGACAGAGGTAACCCCTCAATGAAATCCATGCTTATTGAACTCTAAATACTTTCAGGAATAGGCAAAGGTTGTAACAAACCCCTCGAATGGTGAAGATCTCCCTTGTTTTGTTGGCACACTTGACATTCCCTTACAAATCGCTTAACTTCCTTTCGAAGACCCTTTCAATAAATCACAGAAGTCAATCTCTTAATAGTAGAGTGAGCTCCTGAATGGCCTCCAACAGAACTTTCATGAAAATACTTAAGTAATTATGTTCTAACAGATTCATCTAATACAATCACTCTACCTTCCCATTTCTTTTCAAAACTTCACCATCCCAACTGTATTTATGATGCCTCGAATTCCCTTCTTTCAACTCAACAATTAAATTTTGTAATCTTTCATCCTTCTCCCATGTTTCCTTAATCCGATCCATCATGTCTGAATGCATTTTACTAACCCTTATCACACAGCAGCTTCCAGCCTCATTTTGGTCCCCCTCAGGCCTCCTAGAGAGCATGTCTGCCACAGTGTTGTTAATACCCTTCCTATACTGCACTTCATAGTCCATTCTCATCATTTTAACTAGCCACTTCTGTTGGAAAGGAGTTATAGCCTGGTTCTCTGCTAAGAACTTAAGACTTTGATGATCAGTTCTTATCACAAAGTGACTCCCTACCAAAAATACCATCTATTTCTTAACAACCAGCAGGACTGCCATCATTTCTTTTTCATAAACAGATAAACTCTTGTATCTGACTCCTAGGGCCATACTGAAAAAGGCCAGAGGTCTCCCTTGTTGTACCAAAACAGCACCCACCCCTTGATCTGAAGCATCTGTGTCCACTATAAAAACCTTAGAAAAATCGGGCAAAGCAAGAACAAGAGCAGTACATACAGCTTCCTTGAGCTTTTGAAATGCCAATTATTCAACTTCATCCCATCTCCAAGCATCCTTCTTGAGCAAATCAGTCAATGGCTTAGCTAGGCACCCATATCCTTTAACAAATCTTCTGCAGTAACTTGACAGTCCCAAAAATCCTCTAACCTCCCTTACATTCCGTGGTTTTGGCCAATCTAAGATGCATTTGATTTTACTTTCATCCATAGCCACCTGTCCCTGAGAAATCTTATAACCCAAATAGTCAATCTGCCTTGCTCCAAAGTTACACTTGGACTTCTTATCATAAAGACTATTATTCTTCAATATGTTCAAAACAATCTCTAAGTGACTCAAGTGTGTCTCCCATCCTTCAGAATAAACTAATATATCATCGAAGAACACCAAAAAATACCTTCTTAATTGGCCCTTAAACACTTTATTCATCAGGCCCTAAAATGTAGCAGGTGTATTTATCAACCCGAATGGCATCACTAGAAATTTATAGTGGCCTTCATGGGTTCTAAATGCAGTTTTATGCACATCAGATTCCTTCATCTGAATCTGATGATACCCAGATCGCAAATCCAACTATGAAAAGTAGTTGGCTCCCCCAAGTTCATCCAACAGTTCCTCAATGACAGGCATTGGAAAATTGTCCTTAACTGTTTCTTGATTCAACCTTCTATAATCAATGCACTCTCCCATCTTTTTTTAACCATCACTACTGGAGATGCAAACGCACTGTTACTGTCTCTGATCACACTAGAAGCCAACAACTCACCCACTAACTTTTCGGTCTCATTCTTTTGATTTGTTGGATACCTATATGGATTCACCTTCATTATTTTAGTTTCATCTACCAACTCTATCTTGTGTGTATGGTTCCTCTCAGGGGGTAGACCCTGAGGTTCTGTGAATACAGTGTTAAATTTTTCCAGTAATTGTTGCATTTTCTCAGCCAGCTCTCCATCTTCATTTCTCATTTCTAACTTAGCATTAATCATCCAGACATTGGCATTAAAAGGATTCAGACTCCCCTCATTAACTTGTTACATTCTTTAGAAGATATCATAGACAATTAAGCTGGCTTTATTCCTCCTAGATCCACTTTCTTCCCACCATACTTGAAGCACATTCTTAGTTCTGAAAAGTTTCATTCGATTGCTCCCAGCTTACTAAGCCATTGTATTCCCAAAACCTTCTCACAACTCTTCATGGGAATCACAAAGAAATCTGATCTGAAATATTGTCCCTGCACCTTCTAATTCAAATCCCTGGATATCCTCATGGTAACAAATGAGTCTCCATTAGTTATTGTCACCTTCACTTGAGCTCTCTTTTCCATCCTCAAATTCAACTTCTTCACCAAGGTCTGACTTACAAAATTATGTGTGTTGCTCGACTCCACCAAAGCCACCCACTGTCTCCTTTCCACCTCAATCAGCAACTTTATAGTCTCCAAATCAGATGCTCCCCAAATGGCACTCAAAGATATCATAGGATTCTCCTCCTACCCCCCTTCTTTCCCTCCAATATCTCCAGTTCCTCATAATCCAAGAAAACTTTACGTTTGATTTCCTCCTTAATCCCTTCCACCATGATCTGGTACATTTGAGTCTTCGCGCACTTATGCCCTGGAGTGTACTTAGTTGCACACCAGAAGCATAACACTTTCCTTCTCCTCTCTTCAATCTCAGTTGGAGACAAGAACTTTCCCGATCCTCTCTGCACCAGAGTCACATTTCCTTTCCCAACATTCGAACCACTACTACTGCCCGTAGAAAATTTAAGAGTATTAACACTTCCCATACTCCTAAAAGTTCTCACAGTATTAGGACCACTTCGAGGGGGTGACATAACAGGTAACTAAGGTCCTGTTATTGTTTGTCTCGAGAACACTCCCTCATCCTTCTTAGACACCAAGAAGTACATGGCCTCGACATGCTTAGCTAACTGGAATACTTCCATCAAATTCTTAGGTTGCAGTAATTTCACCATTTGACTGATTTCTAAGCGCAAATGGTTTTTAAATATACTCAAAACATAAGCATCTGGTAACTGCACCTAATTGAGTAGCTGAATGAAATCCTCATAATACTTGTCAACTGATTCCATCTGCCTCAGCTCCACTAATTCCGCAAAAGGTTCATCCAGTCCTCCTAGAGAAAATCTATCTCTCAATAATTTCAAATAGTTTGTCCACGTCAGCTGATTCACATTCCCACAAGACTTCACTAAATAATAGTGTCATTGAAGAGCCTTCCTTTCGAGATGTAACATCACTACCCGCACTTTTGCATAATCTAAAATCATCTCAGCTTCAAAATATTGTTCCAACTTCAGGACCCAATCCAGAAAATTTGTACCATCAAACCGAGGGCATAATAGTTTATAAGCTAGATTCATCGGTTGAAAAGCAACTCTCTCTTCTTCAACCTTAGTCACTTCTTCAAAAATATCAACCACTGGACCACCCATTTGAGCAGGAGTTCTTCCTTCCAGATTCGCTCTATTTGTGGCCTGACTATTAGGTCCACTGCCCACTAATCCCTCATGTTGAACTCTCATTGCTTTAGTGTTGATCTTCTTCCCTAGCCAGATCTCTAATAGCTTCTGCAAATTCGACAACATCGCGTTCTGCATGTCTTGAAAACGCGTATTGATTGTATTATCCAGTCTTTGAACATCGGCTGAAATCCTGTTGGTTTCTTGCTTCCACTCAAGGATTTCCTTAGTTCCCACTCTAGGAGCTTCAGTAGCTTGAACTTCCCTAGCCATCAAAGCACTCTGACTGCATGTTTCCACCATCTTCGTCCGAGAATCGACCTGGCTCTGGTACCCTTGTAACCGACCTGGAACAGAATTAAAGAAACAAGAGCAAAGATAGGAAAGAAAATGAGAAAAGAGAGGAATAACAGAAATAGAGAAGAAGACAAAAACAGTTCATTTCAATCGATACCGAAACCATTCAGCAAAACTGAGAATATAGCCCAACTGTACAGTGTAAAACGACAGAATTTTACTCCCCCTCAAAACTCATCGTTTTATTAAAGCTCAATCTTAACGGTCTTAATTCAAAAACCAACCAACTCTTCTCCAACGGTCGTCTCCAACGGTCACCTCTCTTCCATCTTTTGCAGAGTAAACAGAAAAAAAGAGGGGAATCTTTTTTATAAAATTTCTCATTATAATCTCTTTTTAGAAGCAATAAAAAAATCCTTTTTTCTAGAGGCAAAAATCCCCCTTTTTCATAGTTGTTTTTCAATTCTGAATGAAAGAATATCAAAAGATTTTGTTTTACTCTTGAAACTCATAAGGAAAATAAGTTTCTTGTTTAGTTTATGTTTAAAAAAAGGGAAAATCAAAGTATTTCTTCATTCTAAAATCTAAAATTCTTATTTAAAAAAAAACTTTTCGAAATAAAATTGAAAAAGAAACGAAGTTTGAAACCTCACCTTGTCTCTCAGGCGTATTGGTCGCTATAGCCGCCGTGACGCTTCGAACCCGTGATTGACGTGAAATCAAAGAGATGAATGTCCGTCGCTCTGGTTTTAGAAGAAGAGAGGGGAAATTAAGAGTGATAAATATTTAGGGTTCTATCTTTATTTTTAAATGGTTTTGAAAATTCTTTTAATTTGTTTAATTTGAAATCAGTAGTATCAAAGAACTTTTACTACATACTTTATAAATTAATTTTTGTTATTAATCTTCAGACTTCTCAAAAAATTTCGCTACAACAGTGAACTACTTGATATCTTATTAAATATCTTATAATATAATTGAATCCATATTCCCTAACACATAATAAACAAACAAAATAAAAATGTTAAACAAGCAAAAAGTGATAACCAAAATACTTTCAGTGCAGAAAAAAATACATACAATGTGAAGAGCTTCACCACCAAAAATAAAACATAATTAATAGTAATATTACGCAATTGTAATGGTTTGATGATCATAAAAGGAGATACACCAATTTATTAAGTTGCCTACCTTAAGAAATCTAGTGCTACGATCCAATTTTAAATGCAAATTCTTGAGGTTACCAAATTTATCAAATGCATTATGCAAATCTATGTTGCACTAATACGGATACGGGGACAGATACTGAGACGAAAAACGATAATTTTTAAAATTATAGGGTACTAGTACGGTAAGCATACGATAAAAATATAATAATAATAATAATATATCTATTAAAAATAATATACTAATAAAAATAAATTTATTTTTAATTAATTATTTATAATTAAATAAAATAATAAATATAGATTTATGAATAGTATATTTTTTTTGAAAAGAAAGTATTAAAATATATATGAAATTTATTATAAAAACACTTACAATTAAATAAAATAAAAAATTTATTGGGTCCAATAATAGCATAAAAATCATGTGTTCTTCACGTCCCCCGTCTTCTTCTCCGACTTCTTCTTTCTTCCCTTTCATTTTCACCTGGTTTCTATCTAATTTTTTCTTCATTCCACGCTTCTCCTCTGTCGATGAGGCTGGAAAAATCTATTAGAGAGTGTAACCCCCTCGATCCAGTCTAGACACTACCCGACTCGAACGAGTTACACGGGGAATATCGAAGTTAATCTAGAGATTCGCCCCAATAAATAATCCTAAAGAAGTTCTATTTTTTGTAATATTATCTTATCTAGATGTTTTAATTAGATCCTACAAGTTTATGCAAAAACCGAGTTCAATGCAACGAAAACCGATAAAAAATGAGTCTTAATTTAACTGAACAAGTTATAAGGACCTAATTGTAATTTTCTAAAAATCTATGGATTAATCGTGAGATTAAAGTTATCAATCCTTAATTAAGATCATTACATGCTTGTATCTCAAATTTCATCTTAAAACGAGGTTTACAAGATATTCTCTATATGCAAATTCACCTAAAAACACATTAAGCATATATCATGACAAATTAGTTAGATGCAAACCAACCTAAATAACAACGTCATAGATTCAACTCATAAATAGTCATGCTTCATTATCAACACTCAAATTCGCATATAAGGATATCAAGAATCAAACTTTCGTATAACTTTTATTTTAACTATAGGTATATCAGTAGGACTTCCAATTTCATGTCACAAGGCTAACTTATCTCAACTAATCAATACATAACATCTTGGCTAAAGTCATCTTAACCTAATTTCAACACAAGGCTAATGATACTGAAAACATTCTTACATTAAGCTTTCATTCAAGAAACGTCAACATTAAATATCATTAATATATATAAGCATACAAGTATTTCAAGTCTCAATAGCATAGATAATATTCATTATATGATAAACTCATCCCCATTGCTCTCTCATTACTACTAATGCTATGGAGACATTGAGCTTTCACTTGGCGTTTACCTGGATCCTTGCTTCCCTTTGCTGCCTCTACGTTAAATACTCTACATTGCAAGATAAATGAGAGGGTAAGCATAAGCTTAGTGAGTGAATAAAAACATATTTAAAAACACCTTGCAGTGCATCCCATAATATACCAAAATCAATTTTAAAATAAGTCATGCTCTAAGTAAAAACAATGTCCATGATCGTCAACGCCATTATTTGAAAAAGATTAACAAGCGTAAATAACCATGGTTCATAAGCCACAAAATCTTTTAAAAATACCTTTTTGAAATCACATGTTTTGTAAACAAAACCAAGTCTTACATGTTACATATAGCAAAGCTTATAAATCATTTGAGCTTAATATCAAAACACATGCAACTCAATTTGTACTAAAAACAATGATTACTTTACACTTGTATTTTTCTCGTGTTAAAATATTAGTAAACCAATTAGACTTACTTCTAACCGTTAGGAAAAAAGAAAATTCGCATGAAGACATAAATGCAAGTCATGCCACGTATGAGACTACATCGTCACCATTCCACGTATGAGGGATCTATCACCTACTCATACCATACACGAACTAAACTCATGCACACAAATAGATTAAATCCAATCATGTTTCCCACCTTAGCTTCCGGGATAAACTACGCTTGAATATAATATAATACATATACCACAATTTAAGCAATAACTTTATACATCACTAAGGAATTTACTCACACATACGAATTTTGTATTTATAGTGCACTCACATCCTATTGATCGATCAACTTATCCATGTTACCATCATCTTTAATATCTCTAACACAAAAGTAAAACCAATGCTCAAGTTTTCCAGTTAAAATAGTATGTAAGCACATGCATTCCACTAACATATGCATCAAATGCATAAACTGGTGAAAATCACTTCTCATATTTTCAAAACAATACCATAGGAGCATCATATGCATATAAAAAATTTGTAAAAACATCTCATTAGAATGAAACACATGCATATTCACATATGTACAAGTATAACACGAGCATGACTAAAACACATGTAAAATCAAGGCATAATATAAAAACCTTTAAGAGAGCAATACTTTAAACTACTTCCAAGTATAGGGAGGTTTCTACCTTCCCTACACCCCAAACCTTTGAAAACACATTTAAAACCATACCAAAATTGGCAGCCCTCATAATCCACTCATAAATTTATCGAAACTTACTCGACAATTCACCCGAAAACGTGATTCAACTTTTCGGTCTCTCTCAAACTTGTTCTTCTACCTCTTGATCTAATTCAAGCATTAAAACCAGAGGTTTTAGTGCATTATAAGACACTCAAACATCCCTCAAGTCGTATCAATACATGGTAGCCCCTAAAAACACCATAAATCTTAAACGAAACTCATTGAAAACCTCTTCAAACACCACCTAAACCTTAGGTCCGGGATTAGATACTTAAAAGTCATCTTAATTACATCTAAACACTTCAAAATTCATATATTTAGGCATAAAAAACAACCATGTAAAACTCCTAGACAAAAATCAAGAAAATAATGATTTTTTTATCAAGAAAATCGATTTTTATTGATTCAAGAATTTAAAGATTATTGTAATAAGCCAAGAACTTAGAAATTTTATTAAAGAACTTTAAGTTTCAGAGGTTTGAATGATTCTCACCTCCAAAATTGATTTAACCTCCTTCCATGGTTTAAAAATAAGTAAAACCGAAGAAAAACGAAGAGATTTTGAAGAAGAAAAATATAGAAAAATAAAACAACGAAATTTTATTAAAATGAATGAATATTTACCTTGAAAATATGATGAACAATATGTCTTGATAAGGAAGAACCGAAATCTTGGAGAAGGGTTTAAAACTTAATGCAAAAATAGAGTTTTTCAAGTAAAACCAAAGAAGAAAATTATAAAGAATTAATCAAATAGATTTTTATTGAAAAGACTGATGTTTGCCTTTGAAAATATGATGGAATGGTTGCCAATAAGATGAAAAGTCAGAATTTTAAAAATAGATTTAATTTTATGACATAAAAATAAAATTTTAAAATTAATATTAAGTGATTTAGGTTATTAATTAAAATTATGGGTTATGAGTTATTAAAATAGGCCCTTGAAAGGCTTATATAAACTAGAATTAGGATTGAATCAAAGTCCCTTAAAGATTCAAACTTTTGGATTAATTTATAAAATTATCCTTAAGTTTTCAATTTTTATAAAATAATCATTATTTTCAAAATCTTAAGGATTCATGGCTCAATTTTCGAAATTGGGTTGACGAAAGTCAAATATATATCAAATAAGGATTTTAGGATATTTTTCCATAGTTTATTTTGACTTAAAACTAAGTTTTAAGTATTTAATCCCGAACTAGGATTTTATTCTTAACACGGTCTAGGTAGCATTTGATAAAAAGAAAAATTTTTGATACATAATTTTAGGGATTTGGTTAAGGGGTTTAAGTTTTAAGGTTTATAACTTAGGATATATAGTTTAGGATTTAATTTTATATGATTTTATATTGTAAATTTAAAATTTATGCTTCATAATACTTTAAAATTTATAACTTAGGATATATACTTACTATTATATTAATAGGTAAACTTTTTATTTATTTATATAAAATTTATTTAATTATATATTACTATACTATCATTAGATAAAAGTAAAATAATATTTGAGATTAAATTTTTTGTTTATATATGCTAAATATAGAATTTAATTTAGTTCAGAAATTTACTTGTAGCAAGAATGGATTCGTGTTGAGGTATAACCGTATTCCTAAAAATTTAATTCTCGTTCATTTTATATATTTTTATATACATTTATTTATAATTTAATTTTATACCCCATAAACTCTTATAATTTTATATCTTTATATTTTTAATATAACTTCTTAATAGTTTATACATCTTATATAAAATTTTAAGTCTGTATTTACTTAGCGGGATGACTATCGTTCTGAATTATGAAAATCGTTAGTTGATCTAAATTAATCGAACAATAATAGAATAGCAAAGATTGTAATAAGAAAATAAATCAAATTTTGAATAGTGAAGGATAATAAAAAATGGCATTGCTTTAATAAAGTTAGCATTCTCCCCATCAATAAATTAATGGCTTTCCGAATGCTATCTTTAACAAAATCTTTACATGAATCGTGGGATGTTTACTTCACTTCCGCTCCATGCAACTTCGAACTCGAATTTCGGTTTCCAGGAGCAGAAACTCTGATAGATTTTGCATAGTTGGAAGGGAAATAAGACCAATATCTGTACTCAAATCTTGGTGCATGCAGTTTCTTTTTATACCACATCAAACGACAAAGGTCTATTCCAGGATATCAGATGGCCAGAGACGCTTCCATGTCGATATCTCATCGATGCTGCTAAGTTTACGGATTCCACCATAAAATCCACCCACCTCATCTCCCTCTTCTCGATGTTCTTTCCGGTTGACCGTCTTGTTTCGCCACCGCGAGCCGGGGGTGTACTGATTGAACTCTAAGGCCACAGTATCTGTTTAACAACACTAAGATGTTAAAAACCAGACAATTATTATAGCACCAGTATCTTGCAACTTTTATGCAACAAATATGCAAATTTATCTGGTTTCTCAAGTTGCAAATGATTACCAAAATCGATCCACCTTTTTTTTTTTTATGTAACTTGCACCGGTGTGAAAACGATCATTGCAGCCCCACAAGCCTTAAAGATTTTAGGTTAGTAAAGCAAACAGAGTCCCATTGGGTCCTTTTAGTGTGGTTGGCCATAAATATTGTGCCGAGACACAAGTTATCACAATGCCGGTCGAATTTACGACATAATGACAGCGATTTGTGTTTGGGGACCAACCCAACAGCACTACTTGGGGACCATGTATTGGAAAATGAGGTTACTGAAAACGACCTACACTCAAACGGATGTCCTCAGTGAAAGTTAAATTTATGAACTGTTATGTTTACGGACTCTTCGTCTCCTCTCCTTAAAACTTAAAAGTATTCGTGTTCGACCCACATTCAGACATAAGCATTCCAAATCTATGAACTACACTTTACCATATTCGTGTTAGATACTGACACGGAACGAAGCTTACAAGAGTGTTTGTATCTCTAACACATACATAGTTAATTTCTTCAACACGAGATAGTACCGAAGAGAAATTTCTAAACACAATTGCTTGTTAGATTCTCATTTTCCAGACAAACCTATAGGAAAGAAAATATGAAATCAAACTTACCACTCTGATGACACCGGCAGAAATTTTCGTTCCCGTCACATGATTCCAAGTGACCGACGACACCATACCACCAACCTACAATACATAACCAAATATATGGCAATTGTATCAGGCAATAGAATCAATGATATTCCTAGTAACTTCATAGGTACAAAAAAACTAACCATATGGGAATTCTTTGTTTCTTCTCCATTGAATCTCGATGTGATCACCCGGGCGTAGCTCGTTCAAACAATCAGAAACGTGAAGATTGTGTGGTGAAGTATCGATCGGCGGTGCTCTCAGCCGTTCCCAAGGCACGTTATTCTCGATGGCCACCGCTCTCCTTCCATGTGGAGGGTACCTAAAAGCATCAAACCAGATCTAAATCAGACCATAGGATCAATTTAAGTTTCAAAACCACCATCAAAAACATGTTCATATTCCAAACTACCTCGCTTGGAACGTGTCGGTACGTCGATCATAGCTGAGTTCAGCATCATAGCATGACAGCATAAACCCAACATGGCCATTCTACAAAAACAAAAGATCACAACAAAGAGTCTTATAACCAAAGTGGAACCAGCACAAACCCAAGTGGGGAAATTTGATTGGAAGTAAAGAGAATCAAATACCTCCCGGTTATAGACCTGAGCAGGGAACTGGAATTCCCCACTCTCAAGAGCAAGAAACCAAGCCATGATTGAATCATCCGGCAAAGAACTCTGTTTACTAAAATCATCAACCTTTGGTCTGAACCACCAAGATGGCCTAACAATAGACAAAATCCTCATCAAACATGTTGCTGGCCCCCCATGTTTCAAAAGACTCGAGTCCTTTCTCAAAGCAACATGCCATTGCCACTCTCTGTAAGCAGCAGGGCCAATGATTCTACCCCATTTGTTCTTCATATGTTTTTCCCAGAAATGATCGGCCGTACACATGTTCCTCAAAGAGCTGCATACACCCGCCATGCTACAAAGACTAGCCGGTGGCAGCCTTTCAATTATGCATTCCAAGGCCAAATCTGGTAAGTCCAGAACCGAGATGGTACCACCACCACCTTCAACCTCCCTAAAGCTGTCAACTTTTGAACCGAAATTTATCTTTTTAGACATTTTGGAAGGGAAGGAGGTGAAATAGCTAAAACCAAAACTGTTTTTGATCAATTTGTGAATGGAAGCAAAGGAAAACTTCAACTCAGTTGGCCATGGTGGAAGTGGTTTCAGCTTAAAAAAGAAGAGGAAGGGGAAACAAGTGAGGAACAAATAAAGCAGCATCCCAAGAAATACAAAAAGGAGAGGAAGAGAGGAGAATGACTGAAATCTCCTATGGGGACCAAAATTCAATAATATAAGGCAAAACAAATCAATGGAAGAGAACCCAATTGTTTATCCTCTTCTCTCATCTCATCTTTCTTCCCATTAAAAACCAAAGTGAGATCATCAATGTAACAAGACCCCAACTTTGATTAAAATAAATTCACAAAAAGAAAGGGTTTTTTAATTGGCTAATATCAAAGCCCACCAAACCCTCAAAGGTGGGCCTCTCTAGCTAATGACCAATCAAAATAAAAACTAGCAAGTAAAATATGTGAAGAAATGAATTCTTTCCTCCCAACAGAAAAGTTACCTAACAACCAATCCAAGAAAAAAAATCCCTTTTTTTTAAAGAAAAACAACTTGATCTTACAGACAATTAAACAGCTGTCGTGTAACAAGAAGGTGATTTTAGTGGATGAACCCAGAACAGGTTAAATTTAATATGGTGGTGGTGGGGTTACTGAGATCTGATATGGGGTGTTTCTGACACCCAGAAAATTTTATCCACCAAAAAAGAATCCTTTCTTGAAGTTGATGATAATCTTTTGAAGAAAATAAGGTGACAGACAACAAAATCTGGGTTAGTTTGGGATTGGAAAAAAAGACACAAAACAGAAGAAAAAAAATGAGATTCTTTGATGAAGAAGATCTTAGTTCTTTGGGTCGATCTTCTTCATCAAATTCTCTCTATTTTTTACTTCCTTTTTCTGTCTACCAGTATATGAACGTATAGGTTTGATGAAGATGATGGTTAAAGGGGGAATATATATACATTTATTTGCGGATAATAAAAGCAAAATGTTCATGGAAATTACTTTTGTCCATGTCTTTAGGAGGAAAATCAGTTTAGCCGTGAAAATCAACCCTTTTTTGTTTGAGGATAATTTAATAGGGTATTTCTAAAAAAAAAAAAAATAATTTAATAGGGTAGTGGTTATAATTTGTAAAGCTTAGTCCTAATTAATATAAGATAAATTATTTAATATATATTGTGTAAATTTAGATAATATAATATTTTTTATTTCAATGTAATTACTATATTTAGAATATCTAGATAATATAATTTAAAGTTTAAAAATGCAATTGATTAAAAATTAATTTTTTATTTAATTTGATTTGATTCAAAAATTATTTAATAAAGTTTAAAAATTTTTAGAATTAGTAGATCAATTTTAAAGTTTGAATTAAATTTTTTGAGTTTATCAAAATATATGAATATCACACACGCAGACCCACATATATATATATATATATGCATAACATATAAATGGGTGTTAATTGAGTTGAACTTTTCATAAATAATTTGAGTTTGACTCATTTAAAACTCGTTCAAAATTTAACTTGAGTTAATTTAACTCAAGATTTTAATAAATTTATTCGAATAAAATTCAGTTTAACTTGATATATTTATCAATAACTCATTATATTCTATAAAATTTTAGTGATTACCATAAAAAAAATTATATTTTAGAAACTTAAATATTAATTAAAAACTCTAAAAGAATTCATCAACTTGCTAGATAATTAATCCATAAACATTTGAGTCTAAATTCCAAAACCTTTTGTATTTTCCGACGGTTCAAAAAGTTAATTTTCTTTAAGAGGGATTATATTATAATAATTATTTTTTATTAAAGTTTTTTTTTATTATTTTACGTATAAAATTTGAAAAATAGAAAAATCTTTAGTTATCGTATAAAAATAAGATTAAAAAGTTAAAAACCCAAAATTTGTAAACTTTTTTTTATTGTTGACAGAAGATTATTGAAAAGTTAAAAAAATTATACTTGAATATTAATTTTATCTCTAATTTTGTCGTAAAAAATAATTTTTATCTGTTCAATCCTTATTTTTTTAAAATTTATATGTATATATTAAATTCTAATAGTATCATCAAATTTTATCTTTATTTAAAAGAACAAAGTAAAAATTTTGATAAAATTAATAAGTAAAGAATCGAGCTGAACAAATTTTTTTAATAAATACAAGTCAAGTACTATTCAATTTGTAATTGACTCATTCGATAATACCCTTAATCATATATAATTATAAAAAAATATTTAAATTAAAATTAATTAATATCATAATATTAAAAATATTTATAATTAAACATAAATAAAAATTCAAATAATTGAACTAAAAAATAAAATTTCAGTAAAAAAATTATTAAACCAATTAATTCAAATTTTTAACTCTATTTGACGATGGAAATAATTCTCCCTTTACTTAAGCTCAAATAATTATCTTTAAAGAAAGCTTAAAGGTGAGCGGACCAATCATGGTGAAGTTTAAGGGTGGTAGTGGTCAGGTGGCACTTAGAAACAGGAAAACCGCTGTTTGAGCCCACCGGATGACGAAAAATTATATTACGATAAGTCCTGTGACGTGTTCATAAAACTAATTATTAAAAATTACACATTATTAATTTTTTTGTTATATCTTTTTAAATAAATTTTCACTTAAAAAAATTATTTTTAAAATAAAATTTATAATAAATAAAAAATAAAAATTTACTTAAAAATATAATATAAAAATATTAAATATATATTTTTTAGTTGTTAGTGTTATAAATGACGTGATAAGATATTAAACCGACTGGCACGTGACTGGCACGTGACTATAGCTTCTTTATCCTTGCTACTGCCTAGTAGTTCGAGTTCCAAGTTCCAAGGCGCTATAATTTTTCGTTAAAGTTTTTTAATATTTTAATTTATTAAAAGGTACTTTTTATATATTTTTTAACATTTTAATAAAGTATATATCTCGTAAAAAACTTTAATTTAATTTTTAAATAAATATTATTTTTATTGGAATTATTTATTATTAAATTTGTCTTCTATTGATTGAATTTTAGTTTAATTATATTTGTTATGAGTAAAGGTAAGGGCGGAATGAGCAAATTATTCAAGGAGTGTTAATTTTTTGAATAATATTTAAAATAGATTAATTTATACATAAAACAATATTAATTTATTTATAAAAAGATATTAAACATACATTTTTAATTTTTTATATAGAAATTATATAAAAAAATATTTTTTTAAAAAAATTTAAAAGTCTATACATCTAGCTCTGCCCATGACTAAGGGTGATGATTTAATTTGATCAACAACAAATAAATCATTTAAAATTTATAAAACACAAATAAAATATTAACCTTTAAAATATGTTAGTCTATATTACTTTAATTTGATCAACAACAAATAAATCATTTAATTTTATTTGATCAACAACAAATAAATTATTTTAAAATTATATAAAAAATAAATTATTAACTTTTTAAAATATGTCGGTCTATATTACTTTTAAAAGAAAATATATAATTAATAATCTACAATTTCAAATAACAATTCGTTAGATTTTTTTTTAAAAAAATCTATAATATTTTAACCATTATTATTTTTAGATATAATATGTAGTCTTTCTTTTGATATTTACTCATTTAAAAATTAATTACTCAAAATATATAACTCGAAAACAGAATAGTTTTTAAACGAATATAGAACTTGGTATGATTGTATAGATACAAGGCTCACTTTCTTATTTATCTTGCAGAATCTTTTTTTACTTTCTAAAGTCATTACTAAAACTATTTTCTAGGAAATGTGTTGTCAATTTTTTATGTCTTTCAAAATTTTGATATTTATATCTTTTAAAATACATATTAAAATCAATCATTGTTTTTAAAATAAAATTAGATTGAATTAAGTTTATAATAATTTATAAATCATTTTTTATTATTTTTATGGAATTTACGTAAAATTTTTAAATTTACTTAAGTTGATCATACTTGGATTATAGAAGATTTTTTGTTGAAAAATAGGTAAATTACCTTTAAGACTATCCAAATTTATAAAATACTAGGGATCCATGTGAATATATTTTGGACATTTCTATGGTGATTTATATGGGTATAGTTCGATTATTCCTACGATTCGGACATAATAATATTCGTTTTCATCTCCATTTGAACTTTGATGGAAAAACTCCCTCATCTTTGTCCTCGTAGGTAAAGGTTTCAGTTATTTCTTATATTTGTCAATTCATATCTATATCTTATTTAAAATATAAATTTAAACTTAAAAATTCTAAAACTTAAATATTAAATATTGAGCTTTATAACCTTAAATAAAACACGTAACAACATTAACTATTTATTTGTAAAAGGAAATCCGCACTTACTACGTAAAGTAATTTCTCATAAAAGTAGTTAATTTAACAATAATTTTATATTAATATTCCCCATTAATTATTTTATTACACATATATATCCCTCCCAACTTTATTTAAAAATTTATACCCTGACAAAACACGTAAGCCGAAATCGCATTTTATACAATAGGTTTACTAAAGTCGCTTTTTATATAAAGTGATTTCCGTCCGAGTTGGAATCACTTTCTACATCATCATATATAAAAATTTTGGATAAGAAATTTTTTTGTAGGAAGAGACTTCCACAAGATATTGAATCGTCGGGAATCTGTTAAATGAAAATCGTCGTGTGTAAAAAGTGATTTTTGCTGCAGCTATAACGTTTCAATGGAAGTCACTTTTTATAGGAAGCGATTTTGCAAAAAGGACTTAGTATTTTATGTTCGAATTAATTTATTTTATTTCTCAGAAAGATGTTTAATTTAAGTAAACACAATGTAAATAATATTCAATTATTTTATGTTTAAATTAATTTATTTTATTTAGGAGAAACACGTCTAAATTAAATTCAGTATATAAGGTAAATAATACAAGGTAACTTAAAATTTAAATATTTTAATACTATTTTCAAAACGTAATAAAAAAGATTCAGCAAACATCTAATTGAAATGAATGGAAGAAAAGTATGTTTCCGAGTCTTCGTAGTTTGTAGACATGTCCGATGTTAAGTTTAGTTCTTCAATTCTCTATTCTTTTTCAAGTCGCATGTTGATGTTACGTTGTAGAATTAATTTTTTGTCTACTGACAGTGTAGTTGTTGTAACATTTATTAATGAACTAGCTTCATCCTTAAATTTGATTGTGATCTCAATATTTTGACCCCAACATGTGTGTAACTTGGAAACATATTGCGAAAGACTTTTGAACTTGAAAATTTCAACATGTAACATGTTTCAGGTCCAATCTCATCAACGGGTATTTTTGCTTCTAAGTACAAAATTTATTTTATTATTGATTTATGATGCCCCATCGATATCAACTCATACAACTCATCTTGTTGGATGGCTATTGAAAGAAGTTTACAACTAAGTTTCGAAGTGAAAAACTGTAAAAGAAAATCTAGCCATACTTTACATAGGGTGAGTTTGAAGTATTTTTAGTTGAGTGTTCGAGTAGAAAGTTTAGTTTGTATAGAGCAAGGAATCTTATATATTGCAGAAGTCGCGTTTTACATAAAATGTTTTACATGAAGAAATCTCTTTCTACAGAAAGAAATTTCCCTAACACGTCAAAAAATTTCATTTTGTAGAAAGTGGTTTCTCTTTTATTATTCCTGCATGTAGACATATGATCTCATCTCGTGTCAATTGTTTTGAATCAAAATTCCAATTTCAAAATCTCCATAGTGTATACATCACTTGAAAGTAAAGTATGTTGAGAAGAGGTAATATCACTGCTTTGGTGTATTATAATAGGTAGATGGTCAAAGATGCATCTCTAGGCGTCATCTTTCAGTCGCTGAATATTGTTATAATAAGTCTACCGAGGAAATTAACATATAGGTTGTTGATGAAGAAAGTACCGGAGAATGTTCCTTATGCCCGAGAAAAGAAATTGAAGCTATTAAAATATTGACTACCGACCTCATTGGAGCCATTATACTACACAGTCTACCATGTTGTGGATAGTGGTGATATGGAATTGATGTTGAAATGCACATGTAGTATTTTTTTAAGAGGGTCGTTAAAGTTGTTTGAATATTTTCTGATGATGATGATGGTACTGGAGTCCCAGATTGAATATGTATACATTTTGAATTTGATCCTAATGTTCAGATCCCAAAAATTAATTAAGAAATAAATTCAACTTATTATCGATATATTACGCACAGAACGATGTAGATATACATCGTGCGTAGTTACTTTTGACTTCAACATGAACCTACCACCAACCCAACATTTGTGGGTAGCTGCTATTGATCTTGACTTTGATAATATAGTTCGTGAGCATTCTTGTGAGCATTCTGGCAATCAACAAACAATTGTGTCTTCTATGTATCGACTACCTGAAGACAAATAAGAGAGATTCCAATCTGAGGATGACCATTCTGATGAAGAACTAATAAGGGAGCCCAACACCGTTGGTGACAAGCAAGGCTCCACTTATGGAGAACCAAAAGATATTGAAGATTTAGAGATAGAGAATGATGATTTATCTTACAACGTTCACCAGGCTCTTAGCAGCGCAACTACAATTTTGTTTTACCAAGCATCGTTCCACTTTACATCAGTTTATATGAAAGCCTTAAACATTCTCAAATTTTTGCAATTCCCATAGATCGAGAAATACAACCAACATGGTTATTACTGAATACACTAGGAATGGTTTTTCGGACAAAAAAACTTATGGTGGTAACCAATAAAACTACAATATATACACTTAGTTACATCTAATGTATACAAAAATATAACGAACAAGTACATTGTTGAATGTGTACACAAAAAACATGGATGTAACTGGAGGGTTAATGTATCGTGTCTTAAGAAACCTGACAACTTGTGGCAGATCATAAAATATAAGGAACTTCACAACATGCATTATGGATATACTTAGTCAAGATCATAAAAACTTGGATGTGCACGTGCTTTGTGATGCCTTCATTCCCTTGGTCAAAACAAATCCATATATAACAATTGAGACTCGTATCGCTGTAATTAAATATCAATAGGGATACATGCTCAAGTACCACAAGGCATGGTATGTAAGGTATCGTGCACTACAAAAATTGTATAGTCAATAGGAGGAACCATATAATGAATTACAACTATGACTTAACCTGATGCAAAAAAAAATATCGAGAATGATTGTAAAGTTCAAAATAGTACCAACGTATAAAAAAGATCGCGTCGTACGCGGTGTGTGCTAATTTGAATGACTATTTTGGAAAATTTTGTAATGTATTAATGCATTCCATCACTAGAAACAGATGATTAATATCGATGATGTAACGATCTAGTTTTTCTAGGTCAACATTGGGTATCGATCCGAGCCATGGATCTTCAAGTTATGTCAACTGTTCGAGTTTGTTAGATTGAGTTAGGCCTTAATTTTGTCTTATTGGGCTTTCGATTTCAGTAGGCTTTGATGTAAGGCTTGACTTTTGGGTTATGTTGAATGCGGAAAGATTAATGAATCGTAAGGTGGTAATTCCTCTAGAGAAGACTAAGCTGCTAATCTCTTGTTATTTTTACAAAAGGATGTGGGAGGGAAAAGTTTTGACTATCATCTCTCTCATTCCTCATCTTTTCCTTCTTCTTCTTGAGTCAAAGTTAAAGATGAAAGGTTGTTGTTGTTGAGGCAAAATCATGTTTTGTTCATCAATGAAAGTTTTATTAGCAGCTCAAGATCTTCGTTATATATCTTTTGGTTTGGTCTAGAAGGGATTTTTAAACTCAAGAAAAAGATTTGAACGTAAAAAGATGCTTGATTGTTATTAATCCGTATTTTTCTTGCTTAAGATCAATATATTTCTGACTCCTACATTTCATGAGCCTCATAAGATTGCTTTGCTTGGTTTATGGTTGGAATGCATAGTTACCATATTTGAATGCTTGAAATCCTTTTTAATGGCTAATGAAAATTAGAACGTTCTAAAAGCGTAAATCGGTAGTAAATCACCTTTAACCTATATGGTTAAATGGGATTTTTAGGTTAAATACAAAATCAGAACTTTATTTTTGGGTAAGTGTATCGGTACAACTATAGGGTGTATTTGTACGCTAAGGTATATTTGGGAGGCTGTTGTGAGAGGAGTATTGGTACATGGGGGAGCTTACCGATACATATAGCAAGTTTTGAATTCTAGAACAGTCTTTGTATATTGATACGAGATAGTGTATCAGTACCACTATTCTATTGGTTGAAGATGACTTTGAATATTGGTACGTAGCTAGGGGCGTATCGATAAGGTTAATGTATCGATACGGGACTTCCATGTATCGGAACCGGGTACCAATAAGGGGGCATGGTGTATTGGTACCAATTTAGAGGAAAAATAGTCAAATTGTTTGAAGGTGCTTTGGTTATCGATACCTGATGGAGGATTACCTGTATGGGTGAATGACGTTTCGATACTCCCTAGTGTATTGGTACACGCAGTCTAATCTGTTCAAGTTTTAGCCTTGAGTTCGGAGGGTCAATAATTTTTGTTAATAGTCTTGGTGGGTCCCTTTAGGCCTAAATGAATATTATAATTAAGAAATAGAAATTTTGACTATACATATGACATAAGTAGAGAAATGTGAACTAAATGCCTTTAAGTGATTTGTATTGATGTGTAATTGTATATGATGCTTATTGTTGAATATGGTTATAAGAATGTTGGAACGGGATCCGGATACCCAAGAATGGTTTCCAAGACTGTGTGACTCTGGACCCCTTGTATGTGAGAGTGTAAATTCTGATGATCAATGAATCCAAACACACTCAAGGTATGCAAGGCTGTGAGATCCGATGCTCAGTGACTCCAAACACACCCAAGGTATGAGAGAGTGTGAGGTTCGAGGTTTAATGACTCCGGACACACTCATCTATGGTACATATGTGATTTGATTGTTATGAATGCTATGAATTTGCTATGCATAATATCATGTGTTTAAGCGATTATAATAGCGTCAATCTCTCTTATGTCATGTCTTGTTGTACACACACACACATATAATTATGAAGCCCTACTATGTGCTGATGGGACATCAACGTATTTATGAGGCTTTAGCTAATGGAATAAATCAAATGATAATCCTATAAATGGGCGAATAGTTTAGAAATGTTAAATCTTAATTATTTAAAACGTGTCTTGGACGTTAGTGATGGTTCCTTTAGATGCTTTTATCTCTTGGCATAACATATAGACCGCTTGAGGGAGCAAGTGTTACTTCTATGTCATAGATAAGGGATCCAAATGTCTAAAAGTCAATACATGGGTATTTAATCAAGGGGAAGAGTATTTTGGCTTTGTGAGCAAGTAACCCAAAGGTTGTGTCAGCTTATGACACTTATAACTTGGTAGGCTATGTTAACTCAAGTTGCTCGATAAACTGTGTTAAATTAAATAGGTAAGTATGTTACAACATTCAATCTTCCTATATAATATTATCTTGAGATAAGTATTTGAGAACTCTAGCTAAGGTAGGTTAAAAGATGAACTTTAATTTAGAAGCTTTTTTGTGCACTCTTGACTACCTTATCATGAATGCTTGTTTTTATGATATTCATGAACTGCGGTAGACTAGAAATATACCATCGAGCTTTGTTAGCAAAACATGCGGAATTGTGATGTCAACATGACAACATGACACTGTTGCTTGCGCTTTTGTCAAGATTGACTACGTGAAGATTGTTGATCTGTTATACTTGATTGAAACCGTATTTAAGGTTTACTAACATGAGTTCCATCCTATTAGAAATGATTGGGATCAAGACACAGTTAATGATGAACCTATTTTACGACCAAATTTTGCAATATAACACGAGAAAAAAGTTCGTCCAAGATCAACACAAATATACTATGATGAAGATTTGGTCGATCATAGAGAAACTACCAGACAACCAAAACTATGCACGATATGTAGGAGTCCAAGACACATAAGGAATAAATGTCCTAATTGATTCAACCCTCGAATCGAGTAGTTGTATTTCTCTATTAATATATTTGGACTCAACAAGAACTTGTAACAATTCTAACATGTTCTCAATACTATGTGAAATTCAAAATTTTTCTAACAATTCCAGTGTAAGTTTTAGTAACGTTTTCATCGCATTTTTTCTTATAGATCAAGGCGTTATATGTGACAATATTATACTTAAATTAAAGATAAGTTCCAATTCTATCACTATTAAATTAAAGATAAGTTCCATTACCATTATTAAATTAAAGACATGTTACATTTTCGAAAAAATTTAATCTAATGACACATATGTCCACCTGTACCGTAACCTGGTAGACAACGATCCTATTGTGGATTTCTTCGTACCAATCTACCTTCGTCTTCCACTTTCTCGTCATCTTCTTCTTCTTGACTGATATCTTCCTCCATAGTAGAACCACTACTACTGGGACTAATATAAAATAGGCACTATACTATGGTCTGCTCTACAATACCATATCCGAACTGTGGAGACATTGTTGGTGGAATTTAATATACCAAAGGAACAAATGCAGAAGGAACTGAAGGATAATAAAATGATAGTGGCATCGAAATGGTCGAGGTACCCGCAGAAGACATAAAAGGGTGAAGGATGTCCGTGAAAAAACCTTCAAAATGTGGCCCTAATCGGTAGATAACGATGGTGCATATTGAGAGAATGTAGGTTGTGCCATCTGTGTCAAAGACATTTATGTTGATTGAGAAGTTGTCTGACCAATCTTTGTGCCTACATCACCCAGCTTGAATGTCTCTCTAACCAATCTATATCCGTGTTTTCTTGTTGGATCACGCAGTGTAATACGTCCAAATTGACTAGTTCGTCTGAAATTGGTTAGGCGTATCCAAATTGTCTAAGCACTCGATCAGTAGGATATGACTCCACGGCAGAATAATGAATCATAGATACATCGTTAACTAGATGTTCAAACTCTAAAATATTTCTATAGAAATACATTGCATAACATTTGGATCAGTGTACGATGTCCAAACAGACTACAAAAATATTATTTCATTTAAAAATTATGATTTAAAATATTATTAAATTCTATTAGAATCGAACATATTATATTCTAATTGAATATATTATATAATTTTTTTTTAAAAATATAATAATTTATAATAATTATTTAAAATATAATAATTTAAAAAATATAATTTAATCAAGGATACCATTTATCATTCATAACATAAAATAATTATTAAGAAATTATAAAATATATTATTTATCAACTAAATTAAAATTTAATTACTTACTCACTAGTGGAAACTGAAATGGTGTCGGTTGAATAAGAGTCGGATGTAAGAAAGGCATTTGATAACAAGTCCATGACTACAACAATAACAAACAACCTCCTATCACATATTTCTTGGGATCGACATTTCTGCACAACTCTTTGAATAAAAAAGCCAACATTATCGATCCCTAACTTAGCCTACTAGAATCCTAGAAATTGCGTGGATGATACAACCACACTAAATGTATTTTATTATCGGATTTGTCTGGCATCAAATTTCTGTCAAGAATTCGCAAAATATATACACGAGTAAACCATCATAATTTTTTTTGATTAAATTATAAAACATACATAAAGATAAATAAAAATCTAAAATAAATATTATCATTAATAAATAATTATTTACCTTCTTAATTTCTTCTGACGCATTCTCTGGTAGTTTGATAAAATTATGTTCGAAGAAAGTTAGGAAAATTTTACCTCTATCCAAATTATTTGGTATAATTCCGAGCAACTCCATATATAAACCCACCCAATAACCTTTCGCAATACCCAACATAGGATCATCGTCAATACTTAGACTAAGTTGTACGATAACATCCTGTAGGGTGATGGTAAACTCACCAGATGAAAGATGAAATGTGTGTGTCTTCGACCTTCATCATTCTAGCAACGTGTTGATAAGTGAAGGATGTAATTTACTTCCGCCGATTATAAAACTAATGGGCCTATATTTTGCTTCAATCAAGTAGAGGATTATATCATTATGACGTGGTTATTGGATGCGATGAAAATAACAGTTCAATGCGCATTCATAGCCCTTAGAAATAAATTTAAAAAAACAAAAATAAAAAAGTTAAATAAATAAATAAATAAATTTAAAAAATAATAACATAATAAATTCAAAAATTATATAAAATATATTTTCTCATTATATATTTACTAGTAACTGAAATGATGTTTCTCATCTAGTTTACATAAATCCGTTATTATATTGAATATATTCCGTAAATAAACCAAAACTATCAGAAAGAAAAAAAAATAAGAAAAAATTGTAGAAAACAATTTCTTAAGTGATTTTGAATGGAGGTAGGGTTGGCTATTTATAGAAGCGGCCACGCCTTCTAGGAAGCGATATTAATTGGAAATCGCTTTCCATAAAAAAAAGGCTTCAATTGAAATGACGAAACTGCAACAGAAATCACGTTTTACAAGCTGCGGTTAATGTAATTCAAACAAAAATCGTTTTTTACAGAAAAAATTCCTTTTAATTGAAACCGCTTTCTAAAATCAATGATTTTCATTTAGCAGATTTCTGACAATTCAATATCTCATAAAAGTCGCTTCTGATAAAAGGTGATTTCTTATCCAAAATTTTTATATAGGATGATATAGAAAGTGGTTTCAACTCGGACGAATATCGCTTTATGTAAAAAGCGACTTACATAATTTTGGCTTACATATTCTGACAAGGATATAGATTTTTAAATGAAGTTAGAGAGAGATATGTGTAATAAAATAATGGATAAACTATCCCAGTGACCACCTAATTAATTGGGGATACCTATTTGGGTCACCCAACTAAAGAACTCGTTAATCAGACCACCTAACTTTGAAACCCTACCTATTTGAGTCACCGCCGTTAAAATTTAACAGAAAAAGTTAACGGTGATAACGTGATTGTTAATTAGAATCTGTAAAATTACAGATTTAATCTCTATAATTTATTTATTGTTTTTAATTTAATCTAACTTTAAATTAATAAATAAAATTAATTACTCAATCCGCTGACGACACATGTTACCACTTGATTGGAGAGAAAGAAGAGAAGAAAAGCTTGGAGGGATTTAAACCCAGGTTCAAGGCGTGTACAACAAACAAGCTAATCACTGGGCCAAGCATTCATTCATGTAAAGTTGTTGTAGCATAAAGTATTTAATATATATATTTTGAGAAAATAGAATAGTATAAATATAGTTTAAGATGTTCGAATATAATTTTAGTAAAAAAATAATATTATTCAAATAAAAAATATACAAATAAAAATATTCGTATAATAAATATTTGGATAAAAATATTTATATAATAATTATTCTAATAAAATATTCGAATAAAAAATATATTCGAATAATAATAATAATACGAATAATAAATAATCATAAGTATTCGAATATTTTTCTTCAAATATTTTTGTTCGAATATTTTTTATTCGTATATTTTTATTCGAATATTTATTATAAGAATATTTTTATTCGTATATTTTTTATTCGAATATTTTATTCAAATAATTATTAAATAGATACTTTTATCAAAATATTTATTATACTAATATTTATTATATGAATATTTTTTTATTTGGATATTTATTATAAGAATATTTTTATTTGAATATTTATTATAAGAATATTTTTATTCGTATATTTTTGTTCGATTTTTTATTTGAATATTTATTATAGAGATATTTTTATTCTAATATTTATTATACGAATATATTTATTCATATATTTTTTTATTTGAATATTTTTTATTAGAATATTTTTATTTGTATATTTGATATTAAGTATTTTTTTATTAAAATTATATTTGAATCTATTAAACTATATTTACTCTATTCTATTTTCTCAAAAATATATTAAATACTTTATGCTATAACAATATTTGCATGAATGAAGGCTTGGGCCAATGATTAGTTTGTTTGTTGTCCATGCCTTGAACTTGGGTTCAAATTCTTCTAAGCTCAAAGTCTTAATTTCTGTAGTCTCTTCTTTCTCTCCAATCGTGTCACCACTTGATTGGTGAGAAAAATATATTAAATAATAAATAAAAATAATCACATGGATTAATTAATTTATTAAAAATATATTAAGTTTTAATTTATTAAATTAATTTTTCAAAATTTTTAAAAGATTCTCATTTTAGTATTAAGAACTTTAAAATTTATTTTAGTTACAATAAAAAAATTAAAAAATTAATAATTTAATTATTAAGATTCGTTTCTTATTTAATGATTTGAACGTGGATTTAAAGTTTTTTGGATGGGTGGTTGTGATGGACATGTGGGGTTGGTTAAATCATTGTGTCTTTGACTGGCAACTAGCATGGTAAGGTTGCGTGCAAGTTTGGCAGGACCATGTGCGTTTCAATCTTAGCCTTGTCTTGACACAAATGCTACAGCTTCAAGCTTACGAGAGAATGTAAGATTCTATTTATGTTTATTTACTTTTAAAATTATTAATATTAAAATTATATATTTTTTAATACGTTTGTATTTGTTTATTTAGGTTTATAAATATATTCGTTTATATTTATATATATGTTTAATATTATGAATATATTTATTTATACGTTTATTGCATATCTTCAGCAATATTTAAATACATAAAAAAGAAAAAAAAATCAAGTAAATGAGCTATAAACGAGTGTAATAAATTAAATTTAAATGTTATATTTGGAACTCAAACCTAAATCGTAACTATAAAACTTTGATCTAGTTTAACTGAATCCACAACTAATTTTCAAATAGATTCAATTTTTCAATTATTTAAAACATATATATGTTAAGAATATTTTATTTATGATGAATATACATGTATTAGAGGAAGGTTTAATGAGGGTTTAATATCCATTGAAATTAGAGTTTTTATCTTATGCCTATAAATATAAATTTTTGGAGAAAACATTATATAACCTACTTTTAGAATACAATAAAATCTCTCTTTTCTTTCTATTTTGCCTATTTTATTCTTACTCTTTATTTTATCATTCATAACAATGTACAATTTGAAAACACTTATAAGGGAGCTCCACCTACATTATATTATAAAATTATTCCAACTAATATTTAAATTCAAAACACAAATTATTTTAAAATAATAGGATCTTATAAATATATAGACTAAATATCTAAATATTATATTCTAGCGAGCAGATCATCCTAGGAGTGGGCTATAAGGGCGACAGTCCAAGGTCTAGCCTTATCCAAGACCCACCGTATATAATTATAATTGTTTCGTTTTTCTATCAAATATGTCTAGTTTTAATAATAATTTAATTTTTAATGCTTATTATTAAGATTTGATTTTTAATATTTGTTATTATGAGTCAATTATTATTATTTTTTCAATACTTATTATTATATGACTTTATTTTACAATATTTGTTATTAGAATCCTATTTTATTCAATATTTGTATTAAATTTACTCTTAATTTTTTTTAATATTAGTTATTACGAGTTCCAAATTTTAATAATACTTGTTGTTAAGGACCTATTTTTCTTAATACTTATTATGAGAAATCTATTCTTAAGAGGTAAATTTGGATGAATAATAAAGTTTAAAAAAATTAAATTATTAGGCGTGCTTTAAAAATATTTAGAAAAATAGACTTCAAAGAAACAAAAGATTTTAGACCTCGTCACCCAAATTTAATGTAAAAATGAATCTAATTTAGAGGGAATCAACTATTGTCATCCCTGCATAAAACAAACAAAATATGCTATTATATATACTCTTTTAGCTAGTTTAAAGTTCCCATAAGGCACTTCAAAATCTTGCAGATTCTTTGTCGGGTAAAGAATCAAGGGAGAACCTAATCCAAGCAAATGGATTGGAGGTTGGTGGATTTGCCTAACACAAATTGTACCTCATTATATCAACTCTATTTATTTTATTTCATAAAAAAGTTTATTGTTCTTCACATTATTAGTATAATTCAAAAGATTTTATTAGTAAATTTGTTATATATTTTTTAATTATGAAAAGATTATTATAAAAAAACATATATTTATTTTTTCAATCCTATTTGGAAAGTTCAAAATATTTAAATTTATATTTATTTTTTGTTTAAAGGTTGATAGTGGATCCTTCCTTCATTGGGTGTTCCTATTTGACTAACAATATGGATGTACTACTATTGTTTAGTATTTTTTTATTTAAAGGTTGATAGTATGTTCTTTTATTTATTTTTAAAAGTTTTTTTCTTCGAACAATCGAATGGAATTATCGGTAAGACTTAAAATTGGAATTTTATTAAACTTATATATATATTTGATATCTAATTTATATATTTTTAAAATTGATACTTAATGAATTTTTACTCTTAAATTAGTACTTGAACTATACCTATTCTCTCAAATTGGAATCTTAAGAATTTTTTCTCTTTTTGGTACTTAAACTTTAATTTTATTCATTATTTGAATACTTTTATTAACGATTTTTGTTTTTAAAATTTATACATTTTATCAACTTATCATAACTTAAAAAATTTAATAAATTTAATGATTTATACTTAAAAATACAATAATTTAGTCATTTTTTTTGATAATATCAAATCAAATGAGTCTATTATATCAAAATTATTGTCAGATAATTGTATTCTACAATAAAATACCAGGTTATTGTTAAACTTTCATTATACCAAAAAAAGTAGTATATCATTTTTCGAAAAAATAAATAATTTAGGAGAATAAAAAAAGTAAATTAATATAATTTTTAAATATAGAGGATTAAATTTATTTGTTTATTTTGAATTAGGACAAAATTAATAGAATATATACGTTTTTGTATCAATTTGAGAGAATTTATCTAATTTAAGTACCAAATATATATCTAAGTCAAATATTAACAAATAATCAATAAAGATACGTATAAGTATTCGTTTTCTTTATTTATGATTCGAATCTTTAACCCCAACGCAAAGCTTTAATAATGTGCTCTTTTAGATTGTACGCAAAAATAAAGAGTACAACATGAACACTTATCAAGAGTTCACCCATCTGAATGTGAAGCTAGAGGGGCCATGCATGGGTCTTAGCCCCCTAAATCGGCAAAATAGTACACAAGTCCCTTTAAAAATTGTAAATTAATATATATAATTGCATTTTAACCTACTAAAATGATAAAATTATAATTTACTTTTTTTTTTACATTTTTTTAATTTTTAGGGTTTAGTTATGATTAATTTGAACCTATTCATATTATATATTTGATTAGTTTTAATTGGTGACTTTTTTATTGGAGATTTTTAATATACACGTCTTAAACTCGAGACTTATTTAAAAGATATGTATCAAACAACTTATCATTTAGACTAATTCTTTGATTATAATTTACAATTAAAACTATTAAATTATAAGTTAATACGCCGATAAAAAATATATCTGATGATAATATTAATATATTAACTCAAATCAACCAAAGTATAGAACCAAAAAATCTAACTAGCGTGAGACCCATGCATTGCAATTCTTGTTGAATTACCGTTTGTTATCAACGAGAGAAACTCCAAAAAGCCTTACACCACTCTTGTTCGGCTCCTGCGTTGCACTCACCGAAGACATGTTGCCTAAAAAGCTGTTTTCAGCAATTTCGGTACTCGAAATATGGATTGAATCTCGTAACGGACCATCCATTCATGTGATCTTCGATCTTAAAGTATTGTCCTTTGGCCTGGACCGCACTCGTGGGTAATGCTTAAATTTCACACTCTGTATTTATAAGAGATATGAGAGCACTTCGGTTAATTTAATTTTTTTTTGAATTTTAAATGTGTAAACGGGTTAAGTTTAATTAATATCCGAGATTTGATTAGATATTATCTGTTATTAAATTTAAAATTTAAATTTTAAAATATTTTATCTGATTCTCGGAAAGATTTGCCCATGCTTTCAACCTATAAATAAGATGTTTTACTTCTCATTTTTCATTCATCAGTTACAAAAACATTTTGCTTTCTTTGTTAAATTTGAGAGTTTTATTCATAGAACTTGAGTTCTTCCTTTTAAATTAGACGATCACTACCGTCGTAGTCGACTCCAAACTTTGAGTGTACATCGTTTGGAGCGACCGTTTTAACCTTCGAGGAAAATCGCTTAAAGTAACGATTACACACATCGAGGCAAATTATTTCTAAAGCAGTGACCTCCATAACACGATACAATTATTTTTTGTTCTTGTTTGTTTATTATTATTACCTGTCAGTACTGAGCTCTATTTTGCGGTCTACTTAACCAACAATTTAGAAACAATTCTAGTGCAAAAATAATATTATCATCAAGCTGGTTTTTGGATTTGTTCAAGCTTGACAAACTCGACTGGTCAACTATTGAACTTTGTGATGAAGTTGAAGATAAACACCAAAATCCTAAAGATAAGGATCCTTTACTATTAGTGAATTATTTTTATTACTGTTAGTAAATTATTTTTGTGACTAACCATGTATAATTTTTATTTGAATTTGATAGATTTAAAATATATGTGAAATATCAGTTACGATGAATTTTGGGGTCATGATACAAGGATTCAAGTTGCAGGCATGGTCAAAATAGACAATGCCTACATTAATTGCATTTCTACTTATAATGTCAGATTATTTAATTTATGATTTATAATAAATGAATTTATATTAAGCCTTTACCTAGTTTATAAGCTTAGTGATCATGTTTTAGACTAGGTTGTAAAGAAGGCTAGTTGACTTTTCAAGTAGAAAACTCATTTTTTCCAATTTATAAAATATTATGACTTTTTAAGTATTCCACATACCTAGTTTGTAACCTAACACATTGTTGAAGCCTTTGATATGTGGCATACTTTAGAAACTGTGAGAGTAAGGGAACACTAATATATCACCTTTGTAGATAGTTACTCTAGATATACAAAGGTTTATCTTCTTAAAATTTGATAAGTTAAAAATCAACTTCATAAGAAGATAAAATATGCTAGGTTCGATATAGGTGGTGAGTTTGGATCTAATTTTCTTAAAGAGGTATATGAGACGAATGACATGGTTTATGAAATTTTTTTCCCTTACTTTCCTCAACAAAACGATATAGCCAAGAGAAAAACAAAACTTTAAAAGAGATGATAAATTCACTGTTGATAAATTTAGGGTTAGTTGATAACATATAGGGGGAAGTCATTATATCGATAAATCATACCTTAAACCGATTGCCTCATAAGAAATTAGACTCAACCCATACAAATTGTGAACGGTCATGCACCTAACTTTTAATACATAAAAGTGTGGGTGTGTCTGACTAAAGTAGGTTTGCCCGACTTTAAGAAGTCCACCACCGGTCCCAAAATCGTTGATGCAGTATTTACTGAGTATGCTACCAAGAATATCGCATGATATGCTCTAGAGTTTGAGTTAGTGTCTAGAAGAACTAAAAGGAAAAAGATAGAAACCTTTTTTGGACTAGACTTTGTTACTTTCTTTATTTATGAGATAAATGTTTATACAACTTATTAGATCTTGTAGCTCAAGTTTCTTGTTAGATGAGGATCCTAAAATTTATTAAGAATCTATGAGATCTATTAATGCTAGTTTTTGGAGAAGCGTTGTTAATGATGAATTAGAGTCAATAACGTGTAAATCATACTTGAGAATTGATAAACTTGCCTAGGAGGTTTAAACCTATCATTAACAAATGGGTTTTTAGGAAGAAACTTATGCTAGATGGGTCAATCCAGAGATATAAGGCTAGGTTAGTAGTCATAGGGTTTACCAAAAAATGTTAAAAAGTTTTGACAGTTGGGATGTCATCTCTGCTAGAACCCCTTTGAAACATTCATCTCATTTAAAAATAAAGGAAATTATGTTTCCCATGTTGAATATGCTAAAATTATTGTGTAACCCTTCGACCCAATCTAGACGCCATCTAACTCGAGCGAGCTACACGGAGAATACCGAGGTTAATCCAGAGACTTGCCCCGATAAAAGAACCTAATTTTTTCATCTTATCTAAATGCTTTAATTAGACCCTACATGTTCATGCAAGGATTGAGTTCATTTGCAGCGAAAACTTTTAAGAAACGAGTCCTAATTTAACCAAACAAGTGTTAGGGACCTAATTATAATTTTCTAGAAATCTATACTCGAATTATGAAATTAAGGTTACCTATATTAAATTAAGTTCATTAAATGCTTGTATCTCAAATTTTATCTTAAAACGAGGTGTACAAGTCATTTAATTGATTACTAGATGTTTAGTGACTAAAACGTAAAGATTTCAAGTTATGCTTCAGCCTATAACGACTTCAACAAACATGGGTATTGATAATCCTAGGTCCCTTTTCGATACCTATGTTCACAGTAAAGAATGGTATCGAAATGTTGGCCTAGCGTATCAATAATCCTTCGATAACTCGATTGATACCCTACGTGACAAGCCCACGTTTTTATACAACTATGGCCTCGTATCGATACCATTTGAAACTATAAAGACCGATATCAATATCAATATCAATTGTATCGAAACATTTGCTTATTTTCTTCATATCATTTCGAAACTAGTTCATTTGGTTTCGATACCTAGGTTAATTTTTCCAAAAAAATCATCGTATTTTTGCCTAGGTATCGATATCCTATGAACAAGTATCAAATCCTTTGCCCAGAAAATGCATGTTACACATGTTTCATACCTTAACCGAAAAACTAAGGTTCTCTAGATGCATATAAGACCCTATAGTCATAAACCATACTTCCAACATCATCTCTATATGCTTGGTTGCCTAATTTCATACGCATAAAATACTCCAAATTTGTAAAACTAAAATTGATTTTGATATAAAAATTAAGTATAAGGACTATTTTGCAATAAATTTTTAAGTTTCTAAGTCAAACTTTTGTCTTCAAGTCAAACCAAGAACTTTTAAATGAATTTTCTAAGTGTTTTTAAACGAGGATATTGATACCCTAGGAACAGGTATCGATACCGACTTGGATTTTAAAGCCTTATTCTTGAAACCAAGAACAAGTATCAAAACATGGTTCGATACCTTTTCGTCACTGCCAACACCTGTTTCGAACCACGTATCGAAACCAGTGTGTTTATTTTAATTATTTTTAAAATCATTTTAAATTATGACTCATGGTATCGATACCAGTATTGATACACCCCTTAAACCCCAACGGCTATTCTAGTATTAAATGAGTCGACCGTTGGTGGTAATTAAGACTTTTAATGGTGGTTAGCCTGTTCCGAATATGGTTCGATACCGACCTTGATAGTTTCATAAAGGTATCGAAGAATGTATCGATAGCCCTTCTATTAAATGCACAACGACTCTTTCTACTTTGGTCTGTTTCGAAACAGGTTCTTCGTGTTTCGATACTGCCTGCTGCAAAGTGCATTTATGATGGGAAGATAAAGTCCCAACGGCCTTATTTACATTCCCAACAACCACAACGGTTAGAAATCAATGAGAAGGTATAAAATGAAGCATTTTCAACATCATTAAGGACTATTGAACCTCAAGCAACATCCAAGCACACAAAATCCAACTCAAAGTACTTCATTGCATACTCTTGACTCCCAACTTGTGTACTTCATTTTGATTACTTGTAATTCAGTTTGGGGAGAGTGTTTTTATATTTTGGACTTATCAATCTTGTGAGAAAAACTTATTTTCCCATCTTTGTTTTATTTTAATCTTGTGAGGTTAAATCAATTCTTGGGTAGAAGAATTGATTCGAACTGTAACGATTATTCCTTGAATCGAGAAAAAGGTCGAATTCTTTAGTGAATTGGTTTCAAAATCCTTAGCAGGAGATAAGGTAGTAGATGTAGAGCTTGTTCTGAAGCTTAAACCACTATAAATCTTGTGTTCATCTTTTTTTCCATTTTTCATTGAAAAATCTTCCACCAAAATTTTTAATTGCCAATTCACCCCCCTCTTGGCTATCTTTCAAGATCGATCAACTCAACAATTGATATCAGAGCCTATTCTTTAAAGATATTCACGTCTACAAAGAAGATCCAAGGTGCGTTGATCATATCTACAAGAAAAATCAAATGGCCTCCACCTCCGGTACATGGAACGAGTCACACTCCATCACCAAGCCACCCTTCTTCAATGGGAATAACTACTCCTATTGGAAGAATAAGATAAGGTTTTTCATCAACTCAAATGACTATGTTCTACGGGACATAATAGAAGATGGCCCCTCAATTCCTATGAACAAAGAAGGAGATCGACTAGTGCCAAAGAAAAGGAACGAGATGACCGACAAAGAGAGCAAAAGGATATCCACCAACGATAAAGCCTTGCACATCCTCTTTTGTGCTTTAGGCCCTGACATATACTCCAAGATGTCATCTTGTACAAGTGCCAAAGAAGTTTGAGACTCTTTGGAGATTACATATGAAGGAACTAATGATGTCAAGGAGACCAAGATAGGTCTTCTCAATCTCAACTATGAGAATTTCAAGATGGAGTCGGATGAAGACATCACCAAGATGTTCGATAGATTCTCGGTGATCGTCAATGGTCTCAAGGGTTTTGGTGAGATTATTTCGGAAGATAAGCTTGTACGAAAGCTCATCTACTCTCTTCCTGAGTCTTGGAATAGCAAGAGGACGACCATTATTGAAGCTAAGGACCTCAAGACTCTCAAACTTGATGCTCTTGTGGGATCACTTCTCACGCATGAGATCATAAAGAAAGGAAGATAAGAGGAGAAAAAGAAGGAAGATGTGAAGCTTGAAAAGAGAGAGGTTGAGAAGAAGAAGCAAGGGATTACTCTTAAAGCTTCAATGTCACAAGAAGAAGTAGACACTAGTGAAGAAGAAAAACTTGAAGAGTTGGTTATGGTAGCCAAAAGATTCACTAGACTCATGAGGGCTAATAGGAATAGAAGGTTCCAAAGAAAGAAGAAATTTAAAGGAAAGGGAAAGGAAGATGAGAAGAACCAAATTATTTGCTACGAATGCAAGAAGCCCAGTCATATTAGGATCGATTGCCCTCAATATAAAATGAAGGGTTTCGAGAAGTAAAAGAAGCTAAAGGCTCATGTTGCCACATGGAGTGATGAGGAGTCATCATCCGATGAGAACAATGAAGTGGCCAACTTGTTTCTCATGGCTCTTGATGAGCCCAAGGTAACCCTTGAACCATCTTGTAATGATTTATCATATGATGAATTATATGATGCATATGATGAGTTACAAGATGTTTATGATGAGTTGGTTTTGAAGTTTAAAGAATTAATTTTAAAAAGCAAGAAAACTATTTCCAATTTAGAAACAAAAAATGATTCTTTAACAAAAACAACTTTGGATTTTGAAGAGAAGATTGTTGTTTTAAATGATGATTTAAAATTCTTTCAAAAAGAAAATGTGGATTTAAACAATATCATTTCTAGCTTGAGTGAGAACCAAGAACTTTTAAATGAATTTTTAAGTCCCTAAGTCAAACTTTTGTCTTCAAGTCAAACCAAGAACTTTTAAATGAATTTTCTAAGTGTTCTTACATGAGAGTATCGATACCCTAGGAACAGGTATCGATACCGACCTGGGTTTTAAAGCCTTGTTCTTGAAACCAAGAAAAAGTATCGAAACATGATTCAATACCTTTTCGTCACTGCCAACACCTGTTTCGAACCACATATCGAAACCAGTGTGTTTATTTTAATTATTTTTAAAATCATTTTAAATTATGACTCATGGTATCGATATCGATACACCCCTTAAACCCCAACGGCTATTCTAGCATTAAATGAGTCGCCCGTTGGTGGCAGTTAAGACTTTGAATGATGTTTAGCCTGTTCTAAAATATGGTTCGATACCGAACTTGACAGTTTCATAAAGGTATCGAAGCATGTATTGATACCCCTTCTATTAAATGCACAATGACTCTTTCTAATTTGGTCTGTTTCGAAATAGGTTCTTCGTGTTTCGATACTTCCTGCTACAGAGTGCATTTATGATGGGAAGATGAAGTCCCAACGGCCTTATTTACATTTCCAACAACCACAACGGATAGAAATCAATGAGAAGGTATAAAATGAAGCATTTTCAACAGCATTAAGGATTATTGAACCTCAAGCAACATCCAAGCACACAAAATCCAACTCAAAGCACTTCATTGCATACTCTTGACTCCCAACTTGTGTACTTTATTTTGATTAATTGTAATTCAGTTTGGGGAGAGTGTTTTTGTATTTGGGGCTTATCAATCTTATGAGAGAAACTTATTTGCCCATCTTTCTTTTATTTCAATCTTGTGAGGTTGAATCAATTCTTGGGTAGAAGAATTGATTCGAATTGTAATGGTTATCCTTTGAACCAAGAAAAATGTCGAATTCTTTAATGAATTGGTTTTAAAATCCTTAGTGGGAGCTAAGGTAGTGGATGTAGAGCTTGTTTCGAAGCTTGAACCACTATAAATCTTGTGTTCATCATTTTTCCATTTTTCACCGAAAAATCTTCCACCAAAATTTTTAATTGCCAATTCACCCCCTCTTGGTCATCTTTCAAGATCGATCAACTCAACAAAATTATCATACATTAAAGTTCAACAACCAAATAGTTCCGAAACATATAGGTTCTCTAGGCCATTGCTCTCAACTACCTAAGGTTCATAAATTAAGAAATTCGCATATTTGAGCTAAGAAAATACTAAAAATAGGCACGTACGACTCATTTGCTTTCCAGTTACTTCCAACTATTACTTATTTGCATTGTTAGGGAAAAAGAGATATGTTAAGCTTGAATCTTAGTGAGGGTAATAAAACATTTAAAAACAACACTTGCAATACACCCCATATATACTCAAATATAACAAAGTAAAACATGTCATGCTTACTTTAAAACAAGGTAAACACATGGACAATAATGCCAATAATAAAACCAACAATTGTTAACTAAAATCATGGCTCACAAGCCAACATAAATCACCGATAGATCTCTTTTAAAGTTTCCACATGCTTTTTAGCAAAAACAAGGCTAACATGCTATTTACCTAGCAAAGCCTAATAGAACATAACACTTTTAATTTCAATTAGAAAACATAAATTATATTGGAGCTAGCGATCCGATTTGTACTACCCCAAATCTTTAGGATAAACGGGAAACCGCATGATGGTACTACCCCTAGAGCATGAGCATGTTTATACTACCCTCAACATGATAAGTCTCACCTTGGTGTCCGGTGACAGTATTACCCTATCAACCCAGATGCGACAATACTACTCCCATCACATAACTTTAGACTAAAAGCAAAAATACAACACACAAGAAATTTTTACACGTACGAATTTTTAATGTTTAAGTGCACTCTAGACCCTATTGATCGATCAACTTATCCCACAAGGTTCATCACTTAAATAGCCAATATGTTTTCAAAAACCAATGCTTAACTTAATTCAAAACAGAACTAAACACATGCATCCCATTATTTCAAGTTTCAAAGCAAAAACTGATAAAATCATATTTATCTTATTTTTAAAATAAAACCATGGGAGCATCAATTGTATATCAAAACCTCATAAAAACATTAAATTGAGAATCAAATAACATGCATATACTAGTATGCAAAACAATTAGCAAGTATGACAAAAAATACATAGTAATTTCATAGAGTAATATGGGATTATTTAAGAAAGCTTAAACCTTTAATTACTTCCGAGTATAGGGAGATTTTCACACCTTCCCTACACTCCCAAACTTCTGTAAAATAATTTGAAAACACTGCCGAAGCAACCACTCACCGAAAACCGTTACTTGCTCACCAAACCACTAATACAAACCGAAACACCTTCAAACAGGATCTCCCAAATCTTGTCTTATTTCAAGCATCAAAACCAAGGGATTTATTGCTCTAAAACATACGAAAGAAACCCTCAAGTTGGATCCCTACACAACAACCCTTAAAACCTAAACCGAAAACTTGCCAAAACATACCAAACTTCACCTAAGCCTATAGCATGAGATTATATATAATTAAAACAAGTTATAATCATACTTATATATTGAAAAACATGAATTTATGATCCTAAAACAGTTGATCAAAACCCTTGAAAGAAATTGGGATTTTTAGGAAAAAAATGATTTTTATGAAATTAAAGGATTAAAACGATTTCTCCAAGCCAATAACTTGGGAATTTCAGTAAAAAACTTTATTTTTCTATAGGATTGAGGAAACCTCAACTACAAAACTGATCCAATCATTTTTTGGGTTTTAAGACGAGAAAACAATGAGAAAACCAAGAATTTTAAAGAAGAAAAATTATAATATTTATTCTAAATGAATTTTAATGAAAAATAAGAGGTTTTTACCTTGAAAGTTGGTTTAATGTATGCCTCCAATGAGGTAAGATGAAAATTAGAAAAATAGATTAGGTTTTCTAATATTAAAAAGTGTTTAAAGTTAAAAATCAAGTTTAATTAAGTTATTTGGTTTAAAATAAAATTTTGGGCTTAATTAATTAAAATTTGGAAAGCCTAGACAAGCTAAGATTATAATTGGATCAAATTCTCTTAAAGATTCAAAGTTTTGGTATGTTTCATGAAATTGTCCTTAAATTTTCAATTTTTACAAAATGATCACCTATTTTAAAATCTTGGGAATTCAAGGGTCAATTTTTAAAATTGATTTGACCAAAGTCAAATATATATCAAATAAATATTTTAGAATATTTTTTCTCAATTTATTTTGATAAAAAACAAATTTTTAAGTATTTAATCCCGAACTAGACTAAACCGACCCACTAACTTCTAAGCCCATTTTTGGGGTATTACATATTGGAAGCCTAATTTTCTTAATGAACTATACTCGACCCGATATTGCCTATTTTATGAGTAGATTGGGTAGATATACTCATAATCCAAGTGGTAAACATTGAACGACTCTTAGACGCTTACTAAAGAACCTTAAGGGTACTATGGATTAGAAACTCAATTATTTGGCTCTTCTGTTACTTTAGAAGGATGTTGTAAGGTTTTAGGGTTTCTGATTGTGATGAGGTAAGCTCTATAAGTGGATATGTTTTCACTTTATGTGAAGTTGCAAGCTCGTGAAAGTTTGCCAAGAATACTGTATTGTACACTCCACTATAGAGTTAAAGTTTATAACTCTAGACTTAGCTAGGCAAGAAGTAGAGATACCTCTATGGGGAAAACCGAATCCTCTGATATCTTTATTGTGCGATTCGTAATCTGCAATACATATGGACCTAAATCAAGCTTACAATTGTAAGAAGAGGCACATTCAAGTAAGGTACAAATATGTGAGGTACTTGATAACTTCGTAAAAGGCTATATTTAGAGCCTTTTTACTTAAATTATTGAGTTTCCTTAAGTTCATTTAGGAACATTTAGATGCATTTAGGATCATAACATTGCATGTAGTGGTTAGTGAGGCCTTAGCATTTATGGAGTGGCAATAGGTGCTATTTTATGGGGAAGGTCATGCTTTTGGTTGATGTTGTGCAGGTAAAGCAAAGCTGGAAGCAAAGGAAATTTTTCATGGCATACGCAGAAGGATAGCGATGGGAAAATGCCATGGCAAATATGGAGACCTCTTGTGCTGCACTAAAATACAAGAAGATATTTTAAGAGGAGTGTCAGCTGGTGCTATATAGTCTGGCTGTAACCACCTTGGAGGAGACTACTATCACCATGTCAGAAATATCATAACATGAACGGGGGTGAAAATGGAATTTTCACCAAACCCTAGGGTTTTCACCCCTTTTTATAAGGCATGGTGACCTAAGAAAGGAAGAACTTTTAAGGAACTTTTATCCGAAAAAGAAGGACCTTTGGAGCTATTTTCGAGGCACAAGAGGAGCTAAAAGCGGTGTAGGAAAGCTTTCACATTTCTTCCCCAACCACCGTCCGAAGGATCCTCCAATGATAAATCTTCAAGGGAGTGGCATGCTAGGAACTCAAGAGGGGCTAGCACGCTAAGGCGACTCCATGATGGTCGAAGAAGCTGGCAGTAATGCGCACCGAGGGTGTCTTCTATCCTTTCCCTTTGCTTTATTTCATATCTTTGAGAGTTTATGTGTGGATGATTTAAGGATGATATTTGTTCTTAAACTCTTTCACACCATCATGTGTTAGCTTTATTTCGGTGGATGTTTTTGTGGATGATTAACTTTTTATTTTTATGAATGTTTAGCATGCTATGTGTTTATTTATTTCTTTTGCTCATTGTGTTTAATCATTTAAGCATTGTAAGAGGCATGAGAGTATTCCATGTTTAGGTGTACATTAGGTGTTCGAGAAAAACCTACTCATAGATCCTTAGTGTTTGAGAGGAACTAAGGGAGGATCTATATGAGCAATAGGTTCTAGACTGCAAATAGAGCATAATCTGACTTTAGGTGCTTGAGAGAGACTTCAGTAAGGGTTTCAACGACTAAAAGGAGTGTGCTTTGTCGATAGGCTAGATGACACTACTGAGACCGAGAGGAGATGCCGTGTTATTTTAAACTGTCAGGTTGCTTTGACTCGAGAGAGCGGGAGTACTTTAGAAACCTTTGTCGAGTAAATAGACCACATAGCATCTAGATGTTTGTAGGAGTGGGGTTAAGAAGTCCATAGGAACTACCACCAATCATTCCCAAGAGAGCTCATCAATCGAGGGTTAGTACAACATATTGCTTACTCGTGTTTTCGTATTCTGTATTTGCCTTGGCATTTACAAAGTGTTTCCTCTGTTTTAATTGTTTACTTGCAATCACATCACCATACTCTTCACACACTGCTCCCATACATCTATCATGCCATCGCCATCCATTCCAATTTGCCTTGACATATTTTAGTTGCTTGCATTCTGAAATTTTCATAACATTTTACCATTACACCTTTACCGTACATACATATTTCCATCTATTTATACATTATAATTATTTTTCTTTTAGTTAGTGATACCTTTTTGCCTTGAAAAAATTGACTTACAGTTTACCCCGATCCTCGTGTGAACGATACTCACTCACTCTTTATTATTTATATGACTGTTTATACTTGCACATATGTGTTCGCATTATAGAACTGCACGGACATCACCAATACCTAATAAAGAATGAAGTACTCACCTTAGAGTATGTTAAGTCGGAGATGAATTTGGTTGATCCTCTTATCAAATGATTGAGCAGGAAACAAATTTTGGGTCGAGGGGGATGGTTCTTAAGCCCATTAGTTGAGTGATTCATCGTGGATACCCAACTTAGTTATCTAAGTTCAATGTGGTTAAACAAAACCATGAAACGATTAGTGTAGATGTCCATCTACCTACTCTCTATGACGTTTCATGTACATGCCCAGATTCAGTTTCACGCTCTTAATAAATTCATAGCCCAAGTTTGGGGTGTTTTTAGTAAGAAAGCCTTGATGAATTTACTGATTTTAGTTGAATAAATACTCTTAATAAGTTTTTAGACCTATTACGAAGGACTAATTGGAACTTATCGCTCGAAAGGATGATTTTATTTTAACTCTTAATAAATTTTATCCAAAGAGATTGGATTGTTCTATTGAGAAGAACAATATTGAATTTACCGAACAAAGAGGTTGAGTTTTTATTCTTAATGATTTCTTAGCCCAGAGTTTGGGTGGTTTATTTAATATGAACTTGAAGAAAATCATCTTATTTTTTTGTGAGGTTGAGCTTTATACAAAGCTCTTAATTATATCATAACCCGATTTTGGGTAGACTATATTGAGATAAACTTGAAGAAATAAACTATGTAAATGAGAAGGGTTAAACGCCTTCTATGAAAAACGATGACCATTTTTTCTAATATACTTACTAAAATCCTGAGGTAAGATGGCTAAATATACACTTCGTTCACATACATATCTTCACATCACAGAATTTGGTGGATGAAAGGATTAATTATATGTTATGAGTTCATCCCGATCTTAGAAAGTTCAAGACTAGTTTCACTTATCTAAGAGGAGGATTACTCATCATCACTACGTACTACTTCAAGATTCGTTCATTATGTACTTAAGTAACTAATCTCGCTAGTGTTTGTCTTGTGTTGGTCGAACTCTGTGATTTTTTTATTTTAAGAGGATTCTTTTGCATTAGTGGGGGATTGTTGGTAATTCTTGAATCCCACACTTTGTATTTATAGGAGGTATGAGAGCATTTCGATCAATTTAAAATTCCTTTTGAATTTTAAATTTGTAACGATTAGATTTAATTAATATTCGAGATTTAACCGGATATTATCTGTTATTAAATCTAATTTTGAATAATTATTATCTAATATTATCCTAGATTTTGAATGTATATTATCTGATATTATTCGAGATTTGTTTGGATATTATATGTTATTAAATTTAAAATTTTCATTTTAAATAAGATTTTATTTGATTTTTGGACAGATTTACCCCTACTTTCAACCTATAAATAAGAGGTTTCACCTCTTATTTTTCAATCATCAGTTAGAAATATATTTTGCTTTCTTTGTAAAATTTGAGAAATTTATTCACAAAGCTTGAGTTCTTCCGTTCAAATTGACCGAATTGCTCCAAACCGCCTATAAATACAGAGTTCGCGTAGCGGTATGCCTTAGGGCATATCAGTACAATAAATCAATAAATCTCCCCTAGATTGGTACGAAGATAGATACAACTGCATGAAACTAGCTATCAGAGGTTAAAGCATAGGGTATCGGTACATCTATATGCTATTTCTACGATCCTCTTCTTATCAATACTCTTAAGCCTATATCAGTACGGATTTTTCTTTTTTAGAAAATCACTATAGTTGAAACCTTAAGGAATATTGATATAAGGTCTATCTTACTGGTGTCTTTGGATAGAAAACTTGAATTTAGCTACTTAAAATATTTTAAACTCTTCTAAAATCTTTTAAAAATATATCATTTTTTTTAAGTTCTTTGGAGTTATAATTATTTTTGAAGTATTTTCAATTTAGTCCAAAAATAATTTACAATTATTACATCAAAATAAAATCTTAACATAACTCAATTTAATTAAAAACATATATATAATCTTAAAAAATTAAAATAATTAAATTAAGATTTTCATTTTATAATAAGCCTCTGTTATTGTAAATTTAAATTAATTGATTAATAAATTAAAAATCAAAGGTTAATTTATATTTATATTTAGATCGGCTACAAACTACAGTAAATTTAAATATTAATTTTTAAAAAAAACTGATTTTAACCTTACTTTATCCAGAGAAGATTCCTCAATTGGCATATACCAGGTTTCAACGTATTTGGTCCTTTATTCTAACATAAATGGCATGGAACAAGTCTGCCTGGTGTGCCCTAAATAGTTATTTCATGTTCCAAAAGCTGATGGTCGGCTTCCAAATTGCTTATTATAAATTAAATACCACATTCCAAGATTAATGAAGTGATCTTTCATGAAAGCAGTGTTTCAGAGACATTCAGAAAGCACTAACGTTTAGATTTATTGGAGTTAAACAGTATTTGCAAGTGGGCAGAGTATATATTATATTCAAAGTATTTGACAATATGAGACCAAGGGTGATTTTGAATATATAATAAAAGATTAATTGTGGATCGGTGTCAAAGATTACGAGAAAAACAAAATATTATTATAATTCATACCAATCACCATACGATCATATCGTCTTTGTTACTATATTTTTATTTTAAAGACGTACTTGAATTTATTTAATGTTTTTTGGACATTACCCTTTTGCTTGTTTGATGGTCTTAAATCTTTACTTATCCATATTGATGAAAAATGAGAGCGTAAACACATAATACTTAGTGTGGAGTACTCAAAAATAAAACACCAGCAATGTAATTAAAACTGACTTTTTATACCAAAAAATATTAATCTTTCAAAACACATAAAACATCTTTCAAAATATTATCATGCCTTTAAACCATGCACTTAACATTTCCAAAACATACATATTAAAACATATACAAATATTATCTTAGATCACATGCATAATCTCATATAGATACCTCAATTTAAGCCTTCTCATGCATATCATCACAATACAAAACATAAAGAACAATCGTGTATAAATTAAATAATACAAAATAATCCACCAACATGATACATCTCATCTTACATCGACATTTAAAATTGGTTTCTCAAATCATTTTATAAACATCATTCAAAACCATCATGTCTTACTTTTCATGCATTTTATCTTTCTAAAACATGCATATTAAATTATATACAACATGTATTACGGAGTCAACAATAAAATCACATTTGCTACACTCAATTTAAATTTTTCTATGCATAATATGTTACAATAAGAGGTTAATCAAAGAATAAATAACTAATAATAAAATAAAAATAAAATACTATTATTTAAATGAATAATATAAAATATTTCAATCAAACCGATTTTGAAAACTTGTGAAGCCTTTGGTCTTTTGTCTCCTAGGATACAACAACGAGAAGATCTTCGATAGAAGAATAATCTACAGAGATTTCGAACTTTTACTTTGTCTTCGCCAATCACCAGAATAAAACGAGAGAAGGTAAACATTTTTTGAGTGATTTGAAAACTGAGTATTTCGTTCATATGTCTAGGGGAAAAATTAGCTCAAAACAAGTGAGGTGTAATTCGAATTAAATCCGAATATTACCATGAATAATCAACATTATTTGTTTAATATTCCTATTTTAAGGAAAACTCAACTTCTCCTTAAATATTTAAGTATAATACAAAATCTTCTTGAATATTAAAAAAATAAATAATTTAAGGAAAAAATTACTCACAACGGGTAAAATATTTGCAGGCCTACGAAGGCCTAATCGGTGCAGACATTCGCATCACCCATGTTGTGTGGGTACGTCCCAACACAAATAAGATTGAATTTACACCTCTTATTCGTTTATATAAACACACAATGACTATGTGGGTAAATATATATAAAAACTTTCCACTTCATTATGGATGGGATAATGGGGTTCTTATTCCTTACTTTAATTATAACCTTCATACTTTGAGTATCAATTTCTCATTCATCACTCAACCAATTTGAGCATATGAGATACCCTTTCAAAGATCTCAAGGAGTAGAATAAGAATTAATAAATTTCTTATTCGAATCATCATCTTTACTTCTCTAAAATATGACTTAAAGTTACCCATTTCAAACTATTTTTTCAACAATCGCCCACATGAATGAAATTGTTGATTTTATCAAAAACATTTTAGCTCAATATAGTGATAGGTTCTACGATTGACAGATGTATAGGATATGTAACTCTTAAATTCAACCTAAATTCTTAGATTTGAAGTTAGGGTTCACATTATGAAAACTCTATTTACAAGTTAGGTTTTAATAAAATAATATTAAAATTTCTGATAAATTATTAAATAATTAATAATTTAAAGAATCTGAAAAACATAAAATTTATTGAAACATACTTCAACCCATAATTTAATAAATATTAACTATCATGAAATCTAATAAAAAGTTCATAGTCCAAAGTTTAATATAACAAAAAATATCAACTGAAATATAATATAATAAATCCGAAGTCTAAGTCTATAAACATACGTAAAAGCGATATGATTCAGAATCTTCCAAGTACCGTACGTAGCCTAGGTCTTAGATCTGAAACAGGAAACTGAGAGGGTGTAAGCTAGGGAGCCTAGTGTGTCTCTAGTGTGCAGATAAACAAGATCACAAAACCGAATAATGCAAATGATGTAGTATATGCATGATATGCACCCAACTCTGAACGACATTAGAAGAGTAGGTTCCCCTGAACCATTCTAACTCTGTCACACTAACAGAAGTGGAAACTCGACCCATAGGTGGAGCCACTGAACAGAAGTGGAATCTCGACCCGTAGGTGAAGCCACTGATCAGAAGTGAATATGTCACTAATCTTCCCCGTATAGATAATCCAACCAGATTCAATGTTATGAGCAAACACAAAATCAGAATACGTGCCTTAAATTCTAACAGGAGGCATGCATGATAATTCCATGATCAGAATTGTAATTATATAAACGCGGAATAAAACATGGCAAATTATTTTAGAAAATCACAGGATGATGCATGATCATACAGAAATAACAGAATCTGCACACACAGAAGTAAACGAAATTGACAGGAGAGAACACACCTGAAACAGAAAGTTTAACATTGAGAAGAACCTCTACTGGACTCGGCTCTACACTAGATCGAACGGGTGTAGAACTTACAAGTAACGAAATATTAGACACACTACTCTGCCACTATACCAATAAGTACACATAGCAAAAATTATCTAAACACTCACGCGCGTGTCCCAAAAACTGATGAACAGGAGGCCTTCTAGGAGGAGGAGGAGGTAGATGCTCGAGGTCGGAATCCACATCACCTAAACCAATCGGAAAACCAATTCAAAAACTGATAAAGATAACTTCCAGATAAACATTCGAACTTAAAAGCCTTAAAAACGATAATTTGGTTCGAATTTTGAAAAATGAACAGTACTACTAAACTCAGGACGTCAAAAAACATAGAGTGGGACTGGGTCCAAAAAGTCAACGCTAACGTCAGCACTGGTCAATGTTGACGTCAGCAAGGTCGGGTCAACAGGTCAGGTCGGATGGTCAACGGGTCGATTGGGTCGGGTCACGGGTCGGTCGGATTTTCCTAGGATTTTTCCGAGAAAATCTGGAAAATTCCAGAAAACCCAGAAAAATCTAAAATATCCATATTCGATCCTTCATAATTCGATTAACCCCATGCATCTGATTCGATCCTAAACATGATTAAAACACTCCCTCAATAACCAATTCGATCAACCCAATTCAAAACTATACCAAACAACCTTAATTGAGATTAAAAAAACCCTTCCTACACACCATACACGAAACCAAAAAAGCAAAGAAGAACACTTACCAGATAATCGAATCAGGATGAAACACGAGGGAAGAACAAAAGTGAAAGTACAAGAATTCTTCTCTGTCAGAATAGAATCAAAAAGAATAGGAAACGTACAAGGGGTTTTAATATTGAAACTAAAACGGTAAGATAAGAAAGAACGGTTACCAAAATTAAATTGGTAAAATTACCCATTAAGGGTCTAAGCTTTTAGAATTTAAAATTGGACTTTCCAACTTTAAGAAATTATAGTTTAGTCACCGATTTCAGATTAGAAATTCTCAAATTGTTAGGGTTTCGGATTAGGAATTTAAGGTTTTAATTTGGGGAAAAAATTAGGGTGTTACAACTCTCCCCCTTGTAGAAATTTCATCCTCGAAATTTACCTGGATCAAAAAATGAGGATACTGGGCTTTGATAATAGATTTAGGCTCCCACATAGCCTCATCATATCCTCGATTATGCCAGAGAAGCTTAACCATTTAATGGTTTTCCTCCGAAGGACTTTCTGGTCTTGAGTAATAATCTCAACGGGTTCCTCCTCATAACATAGTTCTGGACGGATCTCAAAATCCTCAACTAACAGAACATGAAAAGGATCAGCTCGATAACGTCTTAGTACAAAAACATGGAAAACATCATGGATACGCTTAAGCTCTGGTGGTAACTCAAGCTGATAAGCTACTGGTCTAACTCGTTTGAGAATACGGTAAAATCCAATATAACGGGGACTGAGTTTGCCCTTACGGCCAAAATGGAGTACCTTTCTCCATAGAGATACTTTTAGAAAAACCTCATCTCCAACCTCAAACTCGTTATCCTTACGCCTCAAATTAGCATATGATTTTTGTCTATCAAAAGTAGCCTTAAGCCGATCCCAAATCAACCTGACAGTTTGCTCAGCCTCATGAACAAGATCTGGACCCAATAATCGGTGCTCATTAAGCTCAGTCCAACCATTAAGGGTGCCACACTTACTCCCGTAAAGAGCCTCAAAAGGTGTCATCTTAATACTGGCCTAATAATTGTTATTATATACAAACTCGGCGAAAGGTAGAAAATCTTCCCTACTACCTCTGAAATTTAGAATATATCCTCTCAACATATCCTCAAGGATCTGAATCACTCACTCAGATTAAGCATCAGTCTGAGGATGATAAGCAGTGCTGAAGTTCAACCGAGTACCCAGAGCAAAATACAGAGAACCCTAAAACTTTGACGTAAACCTCGGGTCTCGATCAGAAATAATAGACACAGGAACTCCATACAACCAAACAATCACAGAGATATATAACCGGGCTAACTTACTCAGAGGATAACTAGTTTTGACTGGAATGAAATGCGTAGACTTAGTCAATCGATCAACGATGAACCAAACAAAATTCTTCTTTGACGGAGTTAATGGTAAGCCACTAAAAAAATCCATAGTTACACATTCCATTTCCACTGAGGGATCTCAATATGCTGAAGAAGTCCAGACGGACGCTGATGCTCCGCTTTGACTTTCTTACAAGTCAAACACTCAAACACAAAACTGACAACGTCTCACTTGAGACCTTTCCACCAATACTTCTCCCGGAGAATCTTATACATCTTATCCTTACCAAGATGCATAAAATACTAACTATCATGAGCCTCCCGAAGAATAACATGTTTTAGCTCAGAGTTCCTTGAAATAAAGTATCGACCCTAGAAACAAAAAACTTCATCCTGATCAAAAGAAAAGTCTTGAGAAGTTCCCTCCTTAACCTCCGCAATACGATAAGCTAAGAAAAGATCATTGAGTTGCTCAGCCTGAATATCTGATATCAAAGTAGGAACCACACAAAGCTCTGCCAACAGACTGTCATCCTCAGACAAACTCATCCGAGTAAACAAAGCTCTCAGATCTGAAATAAAGTTGCGACTCAAGGCATCCACAATGACATTAGCTTTACCAGGATGATAGTCAATCTCACAGTTATAGTCCTGAAAAAGCTCTAACCAACGTCGTTGTCTCAGATTAAGCTCCTTCTGAGTGAGAATATACTTCAGAACACATCCTAAAACGGTCATAATTGCACTTATGCAGTTTCAACTATCGAGAAGAGTAAGCCACTACCTTCTCGTCCTGCATTAGAACACATCCTAAAACGGTGTACGAGGCATCATTGTAAACTGTATAGGGTTTCCCTGACTCTGATTGTGTCAAAATTGGTGCCTCCTGCTGAGCCTTAAACCATACAAAAGGAACATCCTTCCTCAAAAGTTTAGTTAACGAAGCGGCTATAGAAGAAAAACTCTCTACAAACCTCCGATAATAGCCAGTCAAACCTAGAAAACTACAGATCTCTGCCACATTCTTAAGTTGCTTCCATTCCATAATAACCTTAATTTTTTTCATTTTAACCCTGATACCCTTAGTTGATACAACATGACCTAGAAATCCCACCTTAGATAGCTAGAACACACATTTGCTGAATTTAGTATAAAGTTGTTTCTATCTCAGAGTCTGTAACACAATACGAAGATTTTGCTCATGCTCCTCCTCAGATTTAGAATAGAACATGATATCATCAATAAAGACCACCACAAACTGATCCAAATAGGGCGAAACACCCTATTTATTATGTCCATGAATGCTACAGGGGGATTCGTAAGACTGAAAGGCATTATCAGAAACTCTTAATGACCATAACGAGTCCGAAAACTGTTTTGAAAACATCAGAATCCTTAACCCTGAGTTTGTAATAACCAGATCTTAAGCCTATCTTAGAAAACACAGAAGCTCCTCAGAACTGGTCAAACAGATCATTGATACGAGGAAAAAGGTACTTGTTCTTAATTGTCAACTTATTAAACTTCCGGTAGTCAATGCACAGACGTAGAGACCTATCTTTCTTTTTAACAAACAGAACCGGAGCTCTCCACGGAGAAACACTGGGTCGAATAAAACCTCTATCCAGAAGTTCATGTAGTTGAACTTTGAGCTCCTTAAGCTCTTTTGGAGCCATTCGATACGGTTCCATAGACACTGAAGTAGTCCCCAGATACAACTCAATACCGAACTCCACCTTTTCTCGCTTAGGGGGAACTCCCGATAACTTTTTTGGAAAAATGTCTGGAAATTCACACACAACTCGGATCTTATCAATCCAAGAACCAGATTGCTTCGGGTCAAGAATATAGGCAAGATAGGCCACAAATTCTTTTCTGATAATCTTTTCAGCTTTCAAAGTAGAAATAACATTGGACAGAAATCCTCTACACTCACCGGTAAGTGTTACCTCACGGTCATCAAAAGTCTTTTGAGTTGCCTTCTTACGCTCACAATCCAAAGAAACTCGGTAAGCTGACAACCAATCCATCCCCATAATCAGATCAAACTCCCCAAATGGCAACTCCATCAGGTTAGCAGGAAAGATTTCCTCTTGATTCTTAAGAGGACAATTTTTATACACTTTGGTGACTTCCACAGGGTTACCTATAGGACTATAAACTGGGACAGAGCTACCAGTATCCTCTACAAGAATCTCCAAGTAACCATATACAGAGCTAGATACATATGAATGAGTAGACCCATTATCAAGCAGTGCGAAAAAGGAAATAACATGAATAAAAAAAGTATCGGTAATGACGTTTGGCTTATCCCGGTCATTAGGCCTCCTAGTGTCATAAACTGTTGGGACCGTCGGCACACCCTATGGTGTAGCGGAACAAAATTACGAAGGCCTTTTCAGTGATCCATGTACGTTTAATCCGAAATCGAGAGAAAGAGATGCAATGACTTACATTGGGTTCCTTGATAAGCAGCAAAACAATAATTGGATTTGCGACAATCATGATCATTCGACAAATCGAATCTTTAGTCTCCACGAATATCGTCTCGACCTCTGCTCAGTTCACCCGGTTGATAGAGCAAAACCTCCAAAAATTATTTTTCATGATTCTAGGGTTTGAGAATTCAGAATTCTCTATTGTGGTTGCTAGACCAAAGATCCTTTATATAGGTGTAACCCTAGATATAAGAGTTTGATTCAAAATTTGTTTATAGCTTAAATTTTGGAATCTATATTTAATTCGAATTTAACAGGGATATAATTACTTTAATTATATCCTTTATTTAAAATTCGGGATTAAATATAATCTACTTATACTTATATATATATATATATTTGTTGCTTTTCAACCATTGGGTGTGACCCTATAGGCTCATTATAACGTTAGTAATAATATTAGAATAATTCTAATATTATAAACAATGAGTGACATCTAGCAATATATCATTGTCATCTAAGTTACAAGAGATCATGATTCGATGTATCATGTTCGTGACCAATTATCTTAATGTATTATATCTTTTTGTCCTTTTATATCTTTAATAGGCACAAGTCTTAGAATAGTCACACTTGTATAGCCTATTTTAATGTTTCTTGATATCTAGAGTGGACTACTTTTAATGAATAATTTGTGATATCTCATATCAACATATTCAAGCATGTCCATGTATTTCTAGTCTCACTCAATCAAGTGGCCTTTAATATATTTTCCTATTATGTAGGAAGGACAAGTCCTATCTTGATCATTCACATATCATTACATACATTGTAATATGTTCAATGTCAGTTTTTATAGTGTAACTAATTACAAGACACGTTTAACTGCATCAAAACATAAAACAACATATGTTAAGATAGTAATAATCCCAAGTCTAAGGATCATACATATAGCTGTCACTATGAGCAATATCGTGACCGTCACATAATAATCCAAGATATATGCTCATAGTGGGTCAATCCAATATATTATTCTCTAGTAATATATTTATATATTAATTCTGACATCTCTATGTCAATGACAACTTATTGTCATCAATTAATCACATGTTAGTCTTAAGCGTATTATTTTTGTCCATACTCATAATAATACTTGACTGAGGATCTTTTAATAATAATACATATATTATTATATGGACCTTATTGTTTCTCAATTTATGTTATACATTGACACATATATCTGAAAATAACAATGGAAATGCCTTTATTCAATAAAATTAGTAAATAAAAGTATCCTTACAATCATCATATGATTGGTCTTTGGGCATACTCTAACATAAACTAACCCAAGCTGAGATGCCACTGATCTGGCTGCTCCCATGAACTGACTAGGCCTGCCTCTACCGCTAGTACCAGATGTAGCAGGTCTGCCTTAACCTCTTCCCCCTGCAGGGGTCTGAACTGTTGTCTGAGACTATCTCGGGGCATAAATTGTCTGAGGTGACACTGAACAATCTCAGAGACGATGATAACAAGAACCAAAACGAAAGCAAGCCTTACTCATCATCCGATACTCTTCTGAATGCCACTTTTTACTAAACGAACACCGAGGCAAGACTCGTGTATTAGTGGATCCAACTCCACTAGCAGCAGGAACAACAAACTTTGCTGGTCTAGCCCATGCAGAACTCTGTGGCTCAAACTCATCACGACCCGTCTTCTAGGACTGGAAACCCTGACTGTGTTGTATAGATGCCACAGGTTATCGTCTAGATCGATTATGGCCCTGGGATTCTAGCTGAATCCTTAAACTCTCATTACGTTCAGTTGTCCTAGCACGCCGAGTGATCATTTTATACTCGGTTTCATGGTAGATGGCTTCATCAATCTTTATCGACACCCAGAGTCCTTTCAAAAAGTGGTCAAACTTCTGTTTCTCGGTCGAAATAAATCCCAGAGCATAATGAAGTAGGCAGAAAAACTCAATCTCGTAGTCGTTAACTGACATATCATTATGTTGAAGGTTCAGGTAGTTATCACGGCACTTTGCCAAATACTCGAGCCCCACATATTGGTCCTCAAATGCCTATCTGAAAAAACTCCCAACTGATCTTATCTGAAGCAGTCACTCTCTCCTCGGCCTTCCACCAATTTAGGGCCTCACCTTGAAGCAAAGATATAGTCGCTCTCAGTTTCCTATCAGAAGGATACTCCATCTCTACAAATAAACGCTGAAGCTTCTTCAGCCAGTATCTTGCATCTGTTGAGTCTGTAACAGTCCTACCATCAAACATAGTCATGTCGACAACTGGAAACTCTATAGAGATGGGTTTTCTAACACCCTCATTCTACCGAAGTTAATAGAGAAGCTCTCTCTGCATGGTCACAGAATCCAATTTGACAATTTCACTGTCCCCAGAAACATACAGTCCCTCACTCTGGACCAGCTGATCAACCTCGACTTACTGAGCCTCGGTCTGAACCTTAGGTAGATCCTTCCCTCCTATCTCTTGAGCCAAACTCTGGTCCTATGGCAAGTCCATAGGAGGCGGGACATCACTCGTAGATCTAGTAGTGCAACCTCGGCCACAACCTCTCCTGGTCGCTAAACGTGTACTCCTACGTGGTGGCATAGTAGTATATCTATAGAAGGACAGATAAATCCTATATTAGAACCGGTACTTGAAGTATTATTCAAAATTTTTTAGGAAATTTCAAATACGATTCAAAACGAGAATCCGGATTGTCAAATAAGATTGACAAAATCATTTTTAGATCAAAAATCATTTTGGACCTCACAGTCCGAGGGTTGAACCTGGATCTGATACATTTAAATGTAACCCCTAAATTCAACCTAATTTCTTAGATTAGAAGTTACGATTCACATTACAAAAACTTTATTTACAAGTTAGGTTTTAATAAAATAATATTAAAATTTCTGATAAATTATTAAATAATTAATAATTTAAAGACGCTGAAAAACATAACATTTATTTAAATTGAGTTCAACCCATAATTTAATAAATATTAACTGTCACGAAATCTAATAAAAAGTTTACAGTCCAAAGTTCAATACAACAGAAAATATCAACTGAAATATAATATAATAAATCTGAAGTCTAAGGCTGTAAACATACGTAAAAACAATCTGATTCAGAATCCTCCAAGTACCATATGTAGCCTAGGTCTGAGATCTAAAACAAGAAACTGAGAGGGTGTAAGCTAGGGAGCCTAGTGTGTCTCTAGTGTGTAGATAAACAAGATCACAAAACTGAATAATGCAAATGATGTAGTGTTTGCATGATATGCACCCAACTTCGGACGCCATCAGAAGAGTAGGTTCTCCTGAACCACTCTAACTCTATCACACCAACAGAAGTGGAAACTCGACCCGTAGGTGAAGCCACTGAACATAAGTGGAATCTCGACCCGCAAGTGGAGCCACTGATCAGAAGTGAATATATCACTAATCTTCCTCGTATAGATAATCCAACCAGATGCAATGTTATGAGCAGATACAGAATCAGAATACGTACCTTAAAGTCTAACAGGAGGTATGCATGATAATTCCATGATCAGAATTGTAATTATATAAAAAGCAGAATAAAACATGGCGATTATTTCAGAAAATCACCGGATGATGCATGATCATATAGAAATAACAGAATTTGTACACATAGAAGTAAACAAAATTGACAGGAGAGAACACACTTGAAACAGAAAGCTCAACGTCGAGAAGGACGTATACTGGACTCGGCTCTACCACTCGATCGATCGAGTGTAGAACCTACGAGTAACGAAATATTAGACACACTAGTATGCCACTATATCGATAAGTAAACATAACAGAAATAATCTGAAAACTCACGTGTTTATCCTGAAAACTGATGAATAGGAGGTCATCTAGAAGGAGGAGGAGATAGATGCTCGGCATCGAAGTCCACTTCACTTGAACCAATCGGAAAACCAATTCAGAAACTGATAAAGATAACTTCTAGATAAACATTCGAACTTAAAAGCCTTAAAAACGATATTTCAGGTTCGAATTTTGAAAAACGGACAACGCCACTAAACTTAGAATGTCAAAAAACATAAAGTAGAATCGGGTTCAGTATTGGTCAATGCTGACATCAGTATTGGTCAACACTGATGTCAGCACTGGTCAATGCTGACGTCAGCTGGTCAACGCTGACGTTAGTAGCGATGTCAGCATGGTTGGGTCAACGAGTCTGATCGATTGGTCAACTTTGAGGATTATCTAGGGTATCGATACAAGTATCGAAACGTCTAGTCATAATTTTAAAAATATTAAAGAATAAAGGCTCGGTTTCGAAACAGGATTCGAAACAATCCTTGGCAGTTTAGTATTGATGTCGAAGGGTATCGAAACGTGTTTCGATACTCCTTTTAAAATTGAAGAACATTTGCTTAGAATCAAGAACAGGTATTGATACCAGTTTCCTCGGTATCGAAACCATCGGTTTAAAAAGCATATAGAGTTGACTTTTATGTTCTTGGTTTGACTTGAAATAAAATTTGACTCAAGGAATTAAAAATTTAGTTCAAAAATAGTCCTTAAACATATTTGTTATATCAAAATTAATTTTAGTTTTACAGAATTAAATTCCCGAAAACAAATTTATTTACTATATCTCAATTTCCAAACTTCACATGAAATAAATTCACTGATTTATTTCCAAGTTAGAGTCATACTTGATTCAAAAGAAATAATAAATCTGATTTATTTTTTAAAAATAAATTTAAACAATTTAATTCCAAAATAAATTTAATGATTTATGGTTCTTTTTAATAAAATAAACTCAATTGTTTATTTTTTTCAAGTAGAATCATGAAAGATTCTCAAAACAAATAAATCTAATAATTTATTTTCCTTTAGAAAATAGAATTATACAAGATTCCAAAAATAAAACTACCAATTTATTTCCATGGCAAAATAGAATCATACAAGATTCCCCAAAAATAAATTTTATGATTTATTTTCCTTCCAAAAATTAGACTCAATGCAGGATTCTATTAAAGAAATAAATTCACTGATTTATTTCTCTTACATCTTCTGTTAAGTATCGGGATTAGTGGCAACAAAACCTAAAATAGAGATATAAAAGCAAATTAATTCTTTAAAAGAATTAATCCTTTGCGTAAAATTCTATTAATTATTGTTTGGAATATCATGTAAATCCGTTAAAATGATATAAAATTAATCATTTGTTTTTACAATTTCTTAAGAAAAAATATTAATTAAAATAATAATCCAAATTGTTTCTAAACACAAATAATAATTTTTATTTCACAAGAAAAAATATTCTTTTTTATGCTATATTCAACATTAAGGATATTATTTTTGAACTAAATAAAATTACCTTAAATATAATAATATCAAAATATTATTATCAATCTAATATTATAATTTATGATATTAAAATTACTATAATATATGAACACATGTATTAAATAGACCATTAAATAATATTATCATAATAAAATATTCGCATATATTACATTATTACAAAGATATCATAGAACTTATTTAAGGAATTCACGATTACCTTAAATCTAAATATATGATTTTAATATTATCAAATTTGATCATATACTAAATAAATGTTATATTTGCTCGCTAGTTTCATCAATAGACAATATTGTCTAAAAGCTAAACCTTTATTTTCATGAATAAGGTTTTATCAATAAATGTAACATGTATTCATCATTTCTTTTTGATAAAGGAAACAAAACAAGAATTAATTATAATTTTAATAAATTAAAAATTAAATTTTCGTTTATTTTAATTTTGGTATTTCACAAAATTTATAACCTCGGTTATTTTACATGACAGTTTTCGTAAAACAGATTTATCCCAATTTTGATATTTTTAGAAAATCCATTAAGATGTTAAGATAAATCCTGAAACAAATTTATTTGCTATCTCTGTTTTGAGTGATAGATTTTATAAACCCATTTTAATCACCCGAGTATCTTGTTCTTCTCTTATAATTTCGGTGGTTCATATCCATATTGTCAAACTTTTTTCGTCTTGGATTAAACCAAAAACAAAATTGTATTAAGATTGTTAGAAAAAGTGATTAATCCAATAATAAATAAATAAATAATAATAAATAAAATATATTATTATTATTTAAATGAATAGAAGAAAATAAGAACAATATGAAATATTTAAATCAAACTGATCTTGAAAACTTGTTGAGGCCTCCACGAGCGCAGCTTAAGACAAATTTTTTGTCACTCTTATGGTGCTTGAATTCATTGGTCGTCTATCTTCAAGAATACAATAACAAGAAGATCTTCGACAGAAGCACAATCTGTAGAGATCTCAAACTTTTACTCTTGTCTTCTATAATCACCGGAATAAAATGAGAGAAAGGAAAACGTTTTTTGAGTGACTTGAAAAGTAAGTATTCTGTTCATATTTATAGGAAAAAATTAGGTCAAAATGAGTGAGATGTATAATTCGAATTAAATTCGAATATTACCATGAATAATCAACATTATCTGTTTAATATTCATATTTTAAGGAAAACTCAATTTCTCCTTAATTGTATTTAAGTAGAATACAAATTCTTCTTAAATGTTAAAAAATAAGTAATTTAAGAAAAAATTATTCAAAACGAGTAAAATATTCAAAGGTCTACAAAGGGCTCGATTGGTCGGGACATTCCACATCACACACGTCGTGCGGATGAACAACAACTCGAATTGGATTGGATTTGCACCCCGTGCGCGCAAGGCATAGAATCATCTTAAGTCATTTAATGACAACTATATGGGTAGGTATATATAAACACTTCCCACTTTATTTATCTCATCCACATGAGATAATGGGGTTTCTTATTCCTTCAATTATTCATAACCTTCCAACTTTGAGTATCAATTTCTCTTTCATCATTCAACCATTTTTAGCATATGAGATATTGTTGTAAAGATCTCATAGAATAGAATAAAAACTAATAAATTTCTTATTCGAATCACCATCTTTTGTAACACCCAAAAATTATTTCTAATTTTAAAATCATAATTTTGAAATCCCAAATTAAAAAAAAACATAGTTTTCAGATTCCTAAATTTTGAAACCCTAATTTTTTTGAGTTTTTAAACTGATTTTCTAAATTAAAGGAAAAAATTTTGGGATAATATTATAAAGTTTTAAAAGTTTAAAGTGTTAATGTAAAGTTTAAAAGTTAAAATGATGTTTTAAAAATCTTAAAGAGATTAATGACTACATAAGTAATTTAGATATTTTTCTTAATAATTAAAGGAAAAAAGTTTTGGATAATATTATTTTTTATTACCACACATGTTTTAAAGTTTAGAACTCTTGATTATCCAGTTTGTTTTAAAATTAAATTCCAATCCCACTAAAATTAGTTATTTTTTTAATAAAAATATTACTTTATTTTAATTATTATTTTTATCAAAATTCTATATTTAATTATATATATTATATAAAGTCTTAAATGAAGAAAAAAAACTCTTTGAAATTCTACGACCTTTTTATTAATATTTATTATATTTATATTTTGATATAATAGAATTCTAATTTAAGATGAAATTAGTTATTTTTCTCTATAAATATATATTATGGTCTAAGAAAAAAAATTATATTATTTTCTTTCATCAAGATTTTTTGAGGCCCATGTTTTTATTCTTTAATTATGTTCGAGTTTAAAACCACGTTATTAGTAAATTTTTTCACTTTAGCTAAGGTGTGTTCTCTTACTGATGTTATATGTGTTTTTTCGAAAAATATATTTTTCTATGTCATGCTTAATATTTTTTTTTGAAAAATAATCGTGTTTTGATAGCATGTCTAATTTTTGTATTGAGGCTCTGATTGTGTACTTGTGTTACCATGCATACATGTCATTACGATTTGAGAAATATATGAAAATTTTTAGATTTGAGATATTACATTTTTTAGAGTAAATATGATTTTTATTTCATGTGAATTTGTGTTTTCGTACAAATTGAGATTTCGAATAAATTGTGATTTCGGATTGAATTGTGATTGTTTTCGGATTTTCAAATCATTATGCATCATTATGTGTTCTTGGGGTGGGATTGTGTATGGAGGAAGTCATGGCAGTCTTCCGAAAGCCCTAAGACCACTCTCAGATTGGTGACGCTGTAGGTGAGGGTTCTAGGGAACTTCTCCTCTCAAACTGGTGACGTTGTAGTTGGGAATATTTGTTGTGCATATGATATCATTCATACATCATGATTTGCATTTTTCCAAAATTTTACTCTTGAGAAAATTTTTTATGTAAACTGTATTTTAGTTTTTGAAACATTACTCTTGAAAATTAATTTTATTATTCGTGTTTTGTTATTTTTATTTACACCTTAGAGACACACTAAACTCTTTAACTTACTCCTCTTTAGTTTTCTCTTACAGATCTTTAAACTTTAGGCGATATGGTACTTGGAGGATCTCAGATTTTATTAAGTTATTTTATTATCAAAATGAAACTATTTTTTTGATACTTAGGTAAATATTTATTATTTTAGAAACTTTGAGACATTTGGGATATTTATGTTTTCCGGGTATTTAAGTATTTTTGTATGATTTTATTTCAAAGAATTTTATGTAAATATTTGAAATTTTTATTATAATATTTAAGTATTTTTTATTATAATATGTTTATTAAATCATTATGGTTTTATTTTATATTAAATTATAATTTTTAAAATTAGTTTTCTTGAGGGTAAAGTTTTTAAACGTATCTTTTTAGATTCGACCTATTTCTTTTGGCTTGGGTCTAAGGGTTACATTTATTGGTGTCAAAGTTAAGTTCAACAGACTGTGCGATTCACAACAATTATTTTTAAAATATTTTTTCTATATGTATTTAAATATTTTGGGATAAAAGGGGATTTTCAAAAAAAAACTATTATGATTTTATTTAAAGTTTACATTATTATTTTTTTATGGCATAAAGATAATTTTAACCCTTAACGTTTATAATTTTTGTCTCGTTTTGACCCTTATTCTTTTTTGGGATAAATTTAGCCATTAACCTATATCTTTTTGACAAATAACGTATTTTTTAACACCATGGTAACTGGACCGTTACAAATCTAACAGTGATGACTTATTATATGATATGATAATATATTTTAAATAACATGAAATCTAACATATCAAATACATATATATATAGAATATAATTTTATTCTAATATAAAATATAAAACAATTAAAATTCAAATAAAATATTAAAAAATTAATTAATTATAAAATAAGATACTATTAAACATTATTAATCCTAACTACGATAGAATTAAAATTCTACCTAAAAAATTAATTAATTTTGAATTGTGTTCATATTTTTTTAAGATAGGGCTTTGATTCTATCATAGTTAGGGTTGAAAATGTTTAATAGCCTTTTATTTTAGAATTAATTAATTTTTAAAATTTTATTTAAATTTTAATTATTTTATACTTTATATTGGAATAAAATTATATTATATATATATTTATTTATTTGATAGGTTAGAAAGATGCCATATCATTTAAAATATGTTATCATATCCATATGACATGTCATTATTGTTAGATTTTTAACGGTCCAATTATCATTATAGTTAAAAAATAAACTATTGTTAAAAAGATATAGGTTAAGGGGTAAATTTATCCAAAAAAAAGAATAAGGGCCAAAAATATAAACGTTAAGGGTTAACATTATCTTTATGCCTTTTTTAATGTATTTTAAATTTTAGATTCCCGTACCAAATTTTATTCTAGGTTACTACCTTTTGTTGATAGATTACTATATCACCTCATAGGATCTTTTAATTAACAATTGATCGTAATCATACCCATTCCTATAAATTTTAAATCAAAACCTCTCTGTTGAGATTTTTAAATCAGAACCTCTCTTTGTTAATAGACTCTAGTACCAACTCTTTGTCGTTCTACGTTACCTAATGTTAAATGCCCTTTTAAGTTTCTCTCTAAATATCTGTGTTTTTGAAAATTTTTCACTTTTGAGGATAAAATTTCTTTTGAGGGTGAGAGAATTGTAACACCCCTAAAATTATTCCTAATTTTAAAACCCTAATTTTGAAATCCCAAATTAAAAATCATAGTTTTAATGTTCCTAATTTCTGAAAACCTATTTTTTTAGGTTTTAAAATTGATTTTCTTAATTTAAGGGATTTTTTATAAGACTGTAAAGTTTTGAAAGGTTCAAATGTGAATTTAAAGTTAAAAGTTTAAAGTGATATTTTGAAAATCCTAAAGAGATTGATGGCTAAATTTGTGATTTACCCATTTTTCTAAATATTTTTATTTTTCAACGTGATTTATATTTATATTTTTATTTATTATTTAAATAAAAATTATTTTATTATTTTATTATTATAATATATATTTTGAAATTTGATAATTCTTCGATAACCAATTTTTTTAAATTGAATTTTTTTCACTGGGATTAATTAATTTTTTAAAAGTTTTTCTATAATCATTTTTATTAAAAATATTATTTTATTATAAATATTATTTTATTAAAAATTTTTATTTAATATTATATATTATATATATATATATTATATAAAGTCTCATATGAAGAAAAGAAATCCCTTTAAAATTCTACAACCCTTTAATTAATATTTATTATATTTATATTTTTATCTAATAGAATTATAATTCTAATTGGAATTAGTTATTTTTCTCTATAAATACATATTATGGTTTAAGAGAAAACTAATATTATTTTCTTCCATCAAGATTCTCTAAAGCATATGTTTTCAGTTTTTAATTCTATTGGAGTTCCAAAACCACGTTATTCAGTAGATTGAGTCGCTTTGGATAAGGTATGTTCTCCTATTGGTGCTATATGTGTTTTTTTGAAAAATATATTTTTTTGTGACATGCTTAATATTTTGTGTTTTGAAAAATACTCGTGGTTTGTTAGGATGTCTAATTTTTGTATTGTGACTCTGATTGTGCACTTGTGTTACCATGCATACATGTCATTATGATTTGAGAAATATATGAAAATTTTCAGATTTAAGATCTCACACTTTTGAGAGTAAATATGACTTTTATATCCTATAAATTTGTGTTTTTAGAAAAATTGAGATTTTTGAAAAATTGTGGTTTCGTTTGAATTATGATTGTTTTTGGATTTTTAAATCATGTTACGTCATATTGTGTGCATAGGGTGAGATTGTGTATGGAGGAAGTCATGACAATCTTCCGAAAGCCTTAAGACCACTCTTAGATTGGTGACGTTGTAGGTGAGGATTTTGGGAAACTCCTCCACTCGGACTGGTGACGTTGTAGTTTGAATATTTGTTGTGTGTATAATATCATTCATACATCATGATTTGCATTTTTCCAAAATTTTACTCTCGAGAAAATTATTTATGTTAACAGTATTTTAGTTTTGGAAATATTACTCTTGAAAAAAATTTATAAACCATGTTTTATTGTTTTTATCTACACCATAGAAACACACTAAGCTCTTTAGCTTACTCCCTCTTAGTTTCCTCTTACAGATCTTTGAACTTTAGGGATGTAGTATTTGGAGGATTTTAGATTTTATTCGGTTATTTTATTGAACATTGCAAAACTATTTTTAGATATTCAGGTTATTATTTTGGAAACTTTAATGTTTTTGAGATATTTATGTTTTCAGATTATTTAAGTAATATTTTAATATGATTTTATTTCAGAGATTTTTATATAAATATTCAAAATTTTTATTATAATATTTAAGTATTTTATTTATTATAAGATATTTATTAAATTATTATGTTTTTATTTTAAATAAAATTATAATTTTTAAAATATATTTTCTTGAGGATAAAGTTTTCAAACATGACTTTTTGAATTCGACCTATTTTTTTGGGTCTAGTCTAAGGGGTTACATTTTTTACGTCGTGACTTCTTCAAAATATGACTCAAAATTGTCCATTTCTCACTATTTTTCTAACATAATAAACCATCCTCAAGAATTAACAAATCTGGTTTTGGGATTTCTATAGACTGAAAAAACATTTTTAGTAATATTAAAGACTATAGAACGATAAAAGAAAAACTCTTTGTATTCTTATTATTATTTACAATTAAGTAATATAATTTATTTATAATATTAAAAAAATGATATTTGTTACTAACTATTTTTAACTACCTAAACATACTATAACAGAAAAGTAAAAGAGGTTGCATCGTAAAAAAAGATTGCATCCTATAAAAAAGATTGTATCCTATAAAAGAGTAAAATCTGTTAGCCCTTCAAATTAGAGCATACAAGTTATGGATGCCCAATTTTGATATCAAATCTAGAAAAGAAGCAGGAAGAAGGGATTTTATAAAACAATCAGCAAATTGGTTGTGATTTAAAACTGATAAGAGTGTGATGAAATATCTTTAAATATTTTTTAAATAAAGTGATAATCAATCTCTATATGTTTTGTTTGTTATGATAAACAAAATTTTCTGTAATTTTAATTGTAGATAATTTATCACAAATATATTGATAATAGAAAATTGAAGTCATAAATCATAGAGAAAAAATTGTAACCATTATATTTTACAAGTGAGTGAGACTAGGGTCTTATCGTAACGACCCAGTTTTTCTAGGTCAACATTGAGCGTTGACTCGAGCCTTGGATCGTCAAATTGGGTTTCGTGTAGAACTTGTGGGATCGTGTTGGATCATGATGGGCCTCGATTTTGTCTTGTAGGACCTTTTGGGTTATTGTGGGCCTTCTTGTTGGTTTTGGCTTATAAGCTGTTTTGGATAAGGGAAGAGGTAAGAGGGAGTAATTGAGTAATTACCCCTCAAAGGAGAAAAAAGATGATACCTTTTTTATTTTAGGTAAAAGGGAGGAAATAAGGGGATATCTTAAAAGTTTTCATCTCTCCTCCATCTCTATCTTCCTTTTCTTCAAACAAGATAAAATTGGAATCTTGTTAGTTTTGAGTGGAAATCTCATTTTGGGCATTAAGACAAAGTTGATCAATAGCTCGAGATCTTCTTATCAAGGTGATCATCTTTTGTTTTGGTGGAAGAGGGAATTTGAAGCTCAAGAACAAAGCTTGGAGGGGGAAAATCTTGAAGGAAGATCAAATTCGGGTTTGTTGTTTGAGGTCATTACATTTCATGTGCCTCATAAAATGCTTGTATTGCTTGATTGTTAGTTATAGATTGCTTGAGATGGGTGCTTGAAGACCTTAGAACCCTAGAAATGGTAGAATTCGTATTAAGTGTTGAATTGATGAAAAACCGTTCGGAAATCATCTTTTAAGATTCCTTTAACTTGTAGAATCGATTTGGAAATTAACCATGAATAATAGGTGAAGTTTCTTGGGGATTTTCAGAATTAGATCTACAAGTTCGTGCAGACGTATCAATATACGAGGAGAGTGTATCGGTATCTTGAAGGTAAAATAAAGGCATAGAAAGTAGGCATATCAAAACGGCTATCTCGTGTTTAGATACGCCAAATTCTAGTAAGTTTTGGTATCAATACCCCATGTAAGGTGTATCGATATCGTGTGGTGTATCGATACCCTGAGTAGGTGTATCGATAAGAGTAGTTAACTCGTGAACTGGGTAAGGCTGATTTTCTTAGCGTATCGATACCCTCGGAAGGCGTATCGATACCCTAGATAGAAAACAAGGGTGAGTAAGACAAGCGTTTCGGAACGCCCTACCTGTGTTTCGATACCAAATCTTCCATGGCAAATCGTTTCGATACCTCTTTGAGGGCATATTGAAACAAGATGCGTATCGATACTCCATGTAGGCGTATCGATATAGCTAGGTTTCCTTTAGCCTAAAGCCATCGTTCTAGCGTATTGATACACAGGGGGAGCGTATCAATACTGGTCAGCGTTTCAATACCGTCCTATAGACGTATCGATAACCCTATGTAATCTGCCTTAAAATTTACACTTTCAATCAGGGGTTCTATAATTCAAGATAAAGGCTTTAATAGGTCTCTAAGGGTGTAAAATAAACTATAAAACTAATGAACTGCGTTTAATATCCCAACATATGAAATTATATGATTAATAGATCAATAAACAATAATTGGCTTAATATTATTATGCTCCCTAAGGATTCGTGGTGGATCGGAAAATACCTTGAGGTGCTTTGTATAATGGAATAACCTAAAGAGGATTATGTAAGTGACCTAGTGGCTTTATGCTTCCAATCTATTTATGAGAGATGGATTGATTAGTTGTTGAGTTATATGCTTAATGATATGTGTGGATGCTAGTGGAGCATGAATTACTTGTATGTCTTGGTAAAGGAAATTCGGATATCCTAGAGTCAATGCATGGACACTTAGTTAAGGAGACATGTACTTTAGGCTGTGTGAGCGAGTACGTCCGACATTTCCACGGGCTATGTGATCTGGATACGGTTTGAAACTATCCATGGCTATGTTGATCTGGATAAGGAATATAACTTGATGGGTTGTGTAAGCATCAAGCAACTCGATGGTCTATGTTAACTCAAGTAACCTAATGGGTTGTGTGACCTCAGAATTTGACTACTTGTTGCTATGTTGATCTAAGTATGTCCCGGACGTATTTGTGGGTATGTTGATTCAGATATGGTCCAACCTAATGACTATGTGAGCACGAGTATAGTAGGGCTACGCTTGGCCAATAGTTATGAATGTTGCATGCATGTGTATATGTTATGTTATTAGTGGTTAATGAACTTAATACCCTAAAGTTGAGTGAGTGGGGTAAGGTACCTATATCTCGATGGGTTGTATGATCTCGATGTAACTCGATGGACTATGTGAGACCAAATAGATAAGCCTGATAAGGCATGTGAACTTTCTATATGTAACTGTATTGAGAATATTTTTTTAACTTAAGAACATTAGCTGAGGTAGAATAGTTGATAAACCTTAGTTAGAAGCTTTTCTGTGCACTTTTGACTATCTTATCTCGCTTACTCGTTTTATGATATTCATGAATTGTAATAGAGTATAAATGTACCACTGAGCTTGTTAGCTCACTGTGTGGAATTGTGGTTTTTCCATTGTGTAGGGGACATATAGCTTTGGAGGAGCACATCGATGAGGATTTCCCATCACCAGAGTCGTTTAAAGAGTACAATACTTGATCTTTAGTTTGGACTTAATGTATTCATAGGACCTTACTACATATCAAGTTTGTATCTTTACTTTGGATTTTATTTGAGTCGTATAATGTATTTTAAGAAGGACCTCTTGTTTTGTAGACACTTTATTATATTTTATTTTTATCTATGTGGATTTATGAAATGTGACAATTTAAGGCTCTTGTACATGTTCTTTTAAAAGAATTTAGATGGGTTGGGTTTTGGGTGACCCAAATGTGACACTTCAGCTCCAGATCAGGATCGGGGTATTACATTTAGTAGTATCAGAGCTTAAGTTGAGTCGGTTCTAGGAAACCATGGGGTGGTATAGTGGTTGTGGTAAGGTGTATAGCGAATACAAGTCCCTAAATTTGAGTTGTACTTGCAAGACTAGAAATCCTGATGTGCTACCTTATTTCTTGTATTTTCAGAAAAGAAGTTAATGGAGGGTGAAAATGGTAACGATGGGGTAAGTCACATATTTTAACTAATTTGTATCGATATCGATACTCGAGAGTTCATACTAGTACGTCTGGTCACTATTACTATTGCAATTAAAGGTAAGTATTAGTACAGGCCATGCCATATCGATACGCGATGTAATATTCAAATTCTAGTAATGTTGTACTTAATATATGTTAATTATATCTTTATCGAGTTTTGATGCATATAGGGATTCTTATGTTCCTCCTCCATACCTATACCCCATTCAATATTCAGATACCAGTGGTAAAAATACATATTGATACACCCCAACCAATATCGATATGTTTTAATAATTTCGTCCAATAATACACACTCATATTGATACGCCTCTATCCATATTAATATATCTTGTTTTACAATGATATTTTTTATCTAGATTTTTATTCATTTTAATTACGTAAACGTTATTCAATGTTTGTAAAATTTTACAGACAACTTACTAATATATATTTTGCCTATATTAAATTTTATAGCTATCGAAATTCATTTATATTTAACTTTTTAAGTGTCAATTATGTTTACTACACGATGTAATTATACTTATTAAAAGTCAGAACATGCATAATTTAAATTCCTTTTTATATCGATCAATTTACAAATTAAAATAGTTATTTAACACGTGTTTAACAACTATATCATCATATTAGGAGTTTAGGAATGTAGAAAGCATTACATTAGCTAAGCTTGTGAGTTATAAAATTTGTTCTTATCCCGATCCTTGATTCTTTTATCCTTTAACCTAAAATGAATAGAAATGAGATGTGTTCGGTTTATATGGCCTAGTGAGGTAGTCAATAACAATGTAATATATGATACTGATGGAGGTTATGGAGTCCTTACTAAATTCCACCTTTGTCAGATTGTAATATTTAAGATATAGATCCCACGAAGTCTGAGTCGATTTTATTACTTTTTATAACTGCACTTAGGAAATTAAAAACACAAATAATTGGATTGGTTTAATTGCATTAATTAAACTATATTAAATTATAGAACGATAATAATGAGAAGAACAAGGCTAGATTGAATGCTTTGTAGAGGAGAATCCAGTTATATTATTAATCCACTTATTAATGCAATAGGTTGAATTGTCGCCTCGGCGGATCGTACAAAGGGTCGCGGCAGTCGCCTAGGCGGGGTTATGCCTTATTGATAATTCAACTTTTCATAGTTCGATAGAGCAACCTTATATGTTTCTTCCTTATCCCTAAGCGAAGAAAACTATTGAAATCCCCGTGTCATGATGATACCTCCCGGCATTAATCAAGGGTAGATCACAACCTCACATGCATCTTGTTAGTCGCTGAAATCCCCGTTGTATGAGCCTAGCTCTCCCAATATTAGGCAAATGGATATTTCTTCACATACTTATCATCTCGAGCTCATATGCAAAGAAAGTTAAGTACCCAAAAAGAATAAACTATGAAATAAGTTTTGCAGTAATAAATATCAATAACAATATAATCTTCCTCTCCATCTACTCCACAACAATGTAAACCTCCAAGGGAGTTTAGAACATATTATGTTCGGCGGCTAAGGATATGTTATGTGTGTACACCGACTTCTTCCCCTCAAACCTAAACCTAATAAGTGCCTTATATAGGTCAAGTCCTAAGTTGATCTTTCCATACAAGGAAAGAGTTCTAAATAGAAGAGAAATCTAATTCCTAATTAAATTATATTAAATAAATCTTATTTCCTAAATTGTCTCTTCCCGCTGTTTGAATTGGGCTCGACCTCCTAACTGAGTTGTCTTTTTTCTTTTACTCTTTGTCTTTTAGTATCTTTTTCTCTTTCTGTTGAGTATCACTTGTCGTCTTTTTACGCTGCCGCGACAGTCTTCAAAACGCTGCCGTGACGGATGCTTCATCTGCAATTCAGCATCTATTTTCTTCTTTCGCTCTTTCTGTGATCTAGTTTCCTATCTAAGAAAGAAAACTATCAACCATATCTGTTTTATGCCAAATAATGGATAAATTCATAAAAATAGTATTCGGATACTGAGATATGGAAAATAATTAGAAATAACTATTATTGCATTTAATTCTGTCTTTATTAGCATTAAATGAGTGGAGAAATGATGTGAAAATTGAGGACTTTTAGGCACTCATCACACCCTCAAACTCGAACTATTGTTTGTCCTCAAGCAATGCAAAAGATATGTTTAAGTAGGGAATTTTAAAGCGATATACCGTCCTGCCTGCCACGGAAGAATTCCTTTCTTGACTCGTCCTCTTCTTGGTTCTAGGTGTTCCTCGAAATTGGACTATAAGTCTTAGTGTGTGTATGCGTAGTTGTGTCAAAGCTGATTTTCTAAGTTCTAATCCTTTTTTATCTCAAGACTTTTCGACTAAGATTCCTTTGTTCTCTTTCTTTCTCCCTTAAATTGATGTATAATTATATTATTATATAGTTATACTTGCTTGAGCCGGTCATGGGCACCTCAAGTGTTTAGCATATTCTCGCTAGAGCCAATGATAGGCGCCTCTAGTAAATGGGAGAATTCTAAGTCCTAGAGCCAGTCATGGACACCTCTATAGACTAACTAGAGCCGGTGATAGGAACCTCTACTTTAAAATCTAAGCCTAAGTCCTTATTGCTTTTCAAAGAAAAGAACTTTTACAATCAACTAAGACTATGCAAACCTTCGGAATTCAAGTCTGGTGAATGGTGCAGACTGCGGCGGCTGGAGAATGTATCACTACCGAGGCAGTTTCAATAAAATTCAATAGACTTTTAAATAAAATTTTGCAATAATACTTAAGTAACTATGACAAGATTTAAAGCATTAATGATATACTTCGATTACTTTCATGCATTGCATTTACATATTACAAAATAGAAAAATGCTTCCCCAAACTCAAGGGATGCATAGTCCTCAATGCATGGACATGGATATAACCGAAAATAAACGAAAATAAATAAAAAAAAGAAAATAAAAGAGAAAAAAGAAAAAGATAAAATAAGAAAAAGTATCGCCCTTAGAAAGATGTAGAGGATCCAAATGAATCCTTAGAATCACTATCGATTATCAGCTTGCGACGAGTGTTCGGTGTTTGCTGGGTGGTTGGCTTTGGCGATTGTTGGGTTGCTGCCTTTGGCGGGCTCACCATCGGCCGTGGGAGGAATAAAAGCTTGTGGAACTGCTTCTTCCACTTGTATCCTTTTCATATAAATCTCCCTCGTCTAGCCTACACGTCTCGGTGTGTAGGTGTCCAAAGGCATGTTCGCAACCCTTTCTAAATTTCCCAAAGCGGTAATTAAGCAAGGGAAGATAAGGATACCTTTTTCCTTGGTGGCGCATTCAAAGATTTGCTCACTGATGATGCGGCCTACGTCTATCCTTCGATTGTGGATGATTGATTGAATTAGTGCCAGATGTGGTCAATCTACTGTCTGGTTATGAGATGTTGGCAGTAGATTTCTTTTTACAAATGTGTTCCACAATTTGATTTCCGGTTGTAAGTCTTTGCGGCTAACAGAACCACGATGCTTTCCTGTATTCCATTCGGCTCTAGACATATAGAGTTCCGCTTTCATTTCTTCGTAATCATCTACCGTCAAGGCGGCTTCGAACGCAACATGTTCATCAGTTTCGATGTCAAGGCCGAAATAGGCATTGATAACAACATCTGATATAGGTATTGCTCTTCCCCTGAGGTAGGTGTATGGATTTTTCGCCACTGACCTGTGTGCGTAGAATTCCCATACCCATTCAATGTTTGCTGTTGGAGGTTGTTTTACAAATATTTTCCATCTTTGAAAGGTGATCTTAGATAGAATGAATTTGTCTAACCCGAGATCATCATCACCTATGTAGTAAAAGCCTTGTCCCTCCCATATTTGTCGATTTTGGAAAAGACGATGGTATTCGTGCTCGACTTCTGGTGTGGAGAATCTTTTAAATCTTACTGCTCCGACCTCGTTTTGTGGTTGGTTTGCCATCGAGGTTTTGGGTTGTAGAGTAGAAGATGTAGAAGAATGTTTAAGATTAAAGATAGATTGAAGGATGAGAGATGATTACCCCTTGCCCTTGCCTTTGTATTTAAAGGAGTGAAATGGTGCGGCGATTGAGGGAGCGGGCATAATTAATGACTGCTAGCGTGCATGTGACGCTTCTACAGCTGGTGTCCGTTGGCAGTGGAAACAACATAATTTTTAATGGGCGGTAATTTTTCCGCCTAGAGTTTGGGTCGTATTTTGGGCTTGGTTATCTTTATTTTTTTTATTGGACCTAAAAGCTGAATAATAATAATTTTTTATGAGAAAAACTAAATTTTGAGAGTTTTAAAATCTAAACCCTAAAACTAAAAATAATATTCTAATTCCTAAGTCATAAAAACTAAATTAGGGACTAAGAGATAGAAGTTTTAGGTTACTATAGAAGTGTAATAAATTGCATCTTCAACAGTAACCATCTTCCCCCTTTTGTCTAGAGGAGAAGTTGATGTTCCAATTGGTGTCTCCTCATCTGGTGGTTTCCTTCAAATGTATTGTTGTTTAAGGGGTGTGCTGCACCGACAGGAGCTGCCTTGGCAAATACTGTTTAGGCAATCTACTTCTAGATTGAAGTTGAACTCAGTTTTAACTTCAATTCTTTTGCATTCAACCGGTTCATCCTGATGCCTTAGATTTTTAAATACATTGATCTTTACTTATTGATCATTGACTCTTATGATCAATGCTCCTTTCTCACAGTCGATCAATCTTCCTGTGTCTAGGAATGACCTTCCTAATATGATCGGAGCGTGCTCATCTGCTTCACAATCAAGAATTAAGAAGTCAGCAGGAAAAATAAATTTATCCACCCTTACCAGAATATCTTCAATTTTTCCTTCTGGTTGTACGTAAGAGCGGTCTGCCAGCTACAACATAACTGTTGTTGGTTTTGCTTGTCCGATGCCTAGTTTTTAAAATACTGACTTAGGAATGAGATTTATGCTGGCGTCTAAGTCGCATAGTTCCTTACCCACGTATTGGTCACCGATAGCACATGGTATGGTGAAGCTAATAGGATCTTTTCTTTTGGTGGTGGCCTTTTTATGTAGCATTGCCAGACATCCTTCCGTTGCGACAACTATTTCAAATTCTCCAAATTTTGTCCTTTTGGATATAATGTCCTTAAGGAATTTGGCGTAGTTGAGCATTTGCTTAATTGTCTCCACTAAAGGTATATTTATATGTACCTGTTTAAGTATATCCAGGAATTTGTTAAACTGGTACTCCTGCTTTTGTTGTTTTAACCTTTGTGGAAAAGGTGGTGGTGGACGCAGATCTTTGATCCTTTCATTGTACTGAAATCTTATCTGTGGTGCAGCTATGACATCTTTTGCTGCGGTAGTGTTTTCGGCAGTATTTGCTGGTTCCTATGCCTTAGATGTTTCGTCAGTAGCTTCTTAAGGGATTACTATTTCAGGGGTCTTACCTACTGTTTGAGCAGGTATTTCAGGGTCCTTTATTGTAATCCACTTCTGGTCCTAAACCTAATAAGTGTCTTATAGAGGCCAAGTCCTAAGTTGATCTTTTCATACAAGGAAAGAGTTCTAAACAGAAGAGAAATCTAATTCCTAATTAAATTATATTAAATAAATCTTATTTCCTAAAATGTCTCTTCCTACTGTTTGGCTTGGGCTCGACCTCCTAGCTGAGTTGTCTTCTTTGTTTTACTCTTTGTCTTTCGGTATCTTTTTCTCTTTCGGTTGAGCATCACTTGTCGTCTTTTTACGCTGCCACGACAATCTTCAAAATATTGTCGTGACGGATGCTTCATCTGTAATTCAGCATCTATTTTCTTCTTTGGCTCTTTCTGTGATCTAGTTTCCTGTCTAAGAAAGAAAACTATCAAACATATCTGTTTTATGCCAAATAATGGATAAATTCATAAAAATAGTATTCGGATGCTGAGATGTGGAAAATAATCAAAAATATCTATTATTGCATTTAATTCTGTCTTTATTAGCAATAAATGAGTGGAGAAATGATGTGAAAATTGAGCACTTTTAGGCATTCATCAGATACAATAAATGTCAATAATACCAATGTAATAATTCAAATATTCTTATAGTAAATGCATCTAAAAACAAGTTATATCAATTAATTTAATAAATTAACCCTTAGATCAAAAAGACAGAGTGAATATGCGAATTCTCAACCAATATCTTTAAATTAATGAATGGTCAAACCTACCAATATTGTTAAAAGATCAAATCTCATCATATCTCATTATTATCATCAAATAGAACTTTAAACCAAGGATCGTAATCTACTTCGTACCAATGAGCTCATAAATTTTATGACATGGCAATTGTATTCAACTATGTTGCACCAATGCGTATATGGGGACAGATACGGGAACAGGTACGAGGACGAAAAACGGTAATTTATAAAATTATAGGGTACAGGTACCGTAGAGATACGGCAAATATAAAATAAATTTTAATATATATATATATTTATACTGCTTAATAAATTAAAAAAATTATTTTTTAAATTAAACTGAAATTCAGTTATAATTTTTTGAATTATAGTGTGCAAGTACAATAAAAATGCGATAATTATAAAAAAAAATTATATATAATTATAAAATAAAATTACTAAAAAATAAAAATAATATTATTTTATTAATAAAATACTTTAAAAATTATTAATAAAAATACTAAAAGTTAATAATAAAACATTTAAAAATAAAATATAATAGTTGTGAAATGGAGTAATATTTTTATTAAAGAAACATTTTAGCGGGTCCACGCATAAAAAAAGTAGTCAAACAGTAATGTTTTACTGTTCATCTTCACCTCCCCTCCCGATCCCCCGCTGGTTAAACTCGGGGAGCTCCTCCCTCGCTATTTTTATTGATTAAACTCGGGATTTTTACACTAGGTACGTGCATCTAATTCAGACGCCGTCCCCGAAACGTCCCCTCCGATATCCTAACGTATTCAAATAATTTTCAGCCGTACCCTGTTAATCCGGGATATTCTCGTTATGTCCCCTGGTCGTACCCACACTGTATCTGTCCCGAAAATATATCTAGTACACGGAATGTCCATGAATCGGCGTACCCGTGCTTCATAGGTATTCAATGTCTGTTCGAATTTAAGGTCCTGTAATTAGTTCAATAACAATATCAATGACAATAATAATAACAATGATCTAATGATTCAATAATAATGATTGATATGACCTTATTCAATGAATGGATGATTTCAATTACAATACTATGATTCAATGATCAATAATTTGATACAATTTTAGATTTATTAGTTTATCAATAATACCTTTTACGGGATTTTAATATAATTTTACTTTGTAAAATGTTAACAATACAATAAATAATAAATAATGTAATAAAAAAACATTTAATCTTTCCAGATACTTTGGCTACGTTATTCTTGAAACTTTTCAAAGTTTTAAGACGATGATTCCTTTATTCTTTATCTTGTGGCACTTCGATGGATTAGATAATTCTTTACCTTCAATATTTTAAACCGATCTATAATAATAGTACAGTGTCAAGAAATTAAAGAAACTTCAAACTTAGAACTACTCAATAATAGAGGTACTAGCTTGATGGAAAGAGGTGTGATGCTTGCTTGAGAAAGATAAACGGGTAAACTTTCTTTTTGCTTTCTTTCCTTTTCTTTGATCTTTTAAATCAATAATTGCTGTATGAGATTTCCTTGAGGAGAAGGAATTCAATTCCTTAAAGCCATGTGATGATGACTCCACTTTGAGAGGGGATAACTATAAGGTTAGTCCCTCAATTTTTTATATTTTGTACTTTTATTCTAATAGTTTCAATTTTTACAATTTAATCACTAAATAATGTTTGAATATTTTTTTAATATGTTCCTTGTTTAATAAATTGACTCTAATTGAGTCTAGTACTTACACAATTGACCATTTGGTAAAAAGCCAATGATATAGTTAATTTCGATGTTGGATTTCTGATCGTCTGAGTTTAATTTCAATTAGACCGGTTTTTAGGGTGTTGCATCAATTAATCACTTAGTCTTAAAATATTAGTAGAAGCAAAGTCTAATTTAACAAGAGCTAAAATTATATTGATCTTAGGAAAGCGTTTGGTTCTTTAATATTGGGGACTTATTCTCCAAGTACTCAGGGTCTTGGGATTGAATTCAGGCTTGTATCACCCATCTTATATTTTCTGTTGCTCTAAATGGAGGTTTGATGGGATATTTTTCTGGTGCTAAGGCTGTTCGGCAGGGAGACCCATTGTCCCATTGTATGTTCATAATTATCCTTAATGCCCACTCGTGCTTATTGAATAGGGAAGGTAAGTAACCAAGTATAAAGTGTTCTTTATAGAACTGAAGTGGAAACGAGAGACCATTCATTTGCTGGTTGTGATTTCTATTTGCAGGTTTGGAGTTTGTTACTACAGGATTGCCATATCCATATTTCTCAAGGATGTTGGCTGGAAATGGTTGAATGGATGCAAACATTTGGTAAAAGGAAATCTTTGAAATCAACTATCATTGGATTGGAATGGTTTCATATATTATGTTTGGCAGAAAAGAAATGGCGGACAATATGCTATCTTCTCTCAAGCGAAATAAGATGTTCGATTTAGCTGTAGTGATTCGAAAATTTTGGGATACACGTATATATAACAGTTTGCCTACTAACCATTTCTTGTTTGTCGGATTGTCATCCTAGTAGAGTTGGTGAGCGTTGGCAAAGCAAGCCAGTTCAATTGAAAAATATGTTAGCCAGAAATACATTTCAACCAGTCGGAACAATGTAAATGCCTTCATTTGTTATGCATACATACAGAAAAGTACAAACTCTTCTTGTTCATTATTTTGTAGTGTCATTAGCAAAGAACAAAGTACTCCAAAACACTGAACACAAGAGCTACATAATTTGTATCTTTTCGGCCATTGAAAAAGGAAACGGTATTATTAGCAATATGGAGTGGAGGCACGACAAATGCTCTGCACTGTTGTCTTAAAACATTACACCTCAATGACTGGTTTCCACACAACTTGGACAGTTTTAATCCTAAATTCCCTCTAATTCCTTCTCAAAATCTCATTTCTTTCAACATGTTGTGTTCTTTATTCCCTAACTATACATTCTTTCCATTCCATTGCAATCAAGGCTTTTCTTCAGCCCCAATCAGGAAAAAAAGGTTTCGAATTTCTCCTGATTAAGGCCACCATCACTTGACCCCCCTCTCGCTTAACAATGGGCAATTGTTGCTTTCGTAGCAGTCCCACCGATGAAAACAACGGAAAGGGAGATGCCGCGGTGGATAACGACAACAACAATCCCGACAGTTCTCAGATGGAGAGTTCGGTACAGAGGGATTCAGTCTTCTCCATAGGTGGAGCCTCCTCCAAGCATTCCACGTTGTCCTTGGTCGGTCCGGTGTTAGGCCGACCTATGGAAGACGTTAACGATACCTACAACATCGGAAAAGAATTGGGCAGGGGACAGTTTGGGGTCACACGTTTGTGTACCCACAAGCAAACCGGGGAACAATTCGCTTGCAAGACCATTGCCAAGAGGAAACTATCTAATAAGGAGGACATCGACGATGTTAGACGGGAAGTGCAGATTATGCACCACTTGACAGGACAGGCTAACATTGTGGACCTCAAGGGTGCTTATGAAGATAAGCAGTCAATTAATCTGGTGATGGAGTTATGCGCTGGTGGTGAATTATTTGATCGGATCATCGTTAAGGGTCATTACACCGAGCGTGCAGCCGCTTCTTTGCTTCGGACAATCGTTCAAGTTGTGCACACATGCCATTCCATGGGTGTCATACATAGGGATCTCAAGCCTGAGAATTTCTTGTTGTTGAACAAAGAGGAGAATTCCCCTTTGAAGGCCACAGATTTTGGCCTATCAGTCTTCTACAAACCAGGTTGAGATGATTTCCTCAATTGCTAGGGGCTATTCGCATTTCATTCGATTCTTTGTTATACGTATAATGGTTAATTTTTCCATTGGAACAGATGAAGAATTTAAAGATATTGTTGGTAGTGCATACTATATTGCACCTGAAGTCCTAAAGAGGAAATATGGACCAGAAGCTGATATATGGAGCATTGGAGTTATCTTGTATATTCTTCTATCCGGTGTTCCTCCGTTCTGGGCAGGTAACTTCTTCCGTTGTCATTTCTCGACCTTTTCGACATAATTTCGTTGATTTGTGGTTGTAAAAAAAATTGGAGTGTGCATATCTTCTACCTTGATCATCAAGAAATCTTATTGATTAATCATTAATAACTTGGTCCACAAGTAACCACAGCAGAATCCAAACTAAATACTACCAGTTACAATTTCAGTCCATATCCAACACGTAGTTCATCTTTTCCCTGATAGAATCCGAGAACGGGATATTCACTGCAATTTTACGTGGGCATGTCGATTTCACGAGCGCTCCGTGGCCCAAAATTTCACCTCAAGCAAAAGATCTTGTTAAGAAGATATTAACTCTGGATCCCAAGCAGAGGTTAACAGCAGTTCAGGTTCTAAGTAAGTTCATCTATATGCGTAATCTCAAAGTAGTGTTCCTTAAAATTCAGCAATGGCGTCCATGTTATTTGCACGATTTCTGATTATATTGTATCAACAGGACATCCATGGATCAAAGTGGACGGCGAAGCACCGGATACACCTCTCGACAATTCGGTGCTAAACAGGCTCAAACAGTTTAAAGCAATGAACCAGTTCAAGAAAGTTGCTTTAAGGGTATTAAACATCAATAGCAATTCATTGAAAGTTCTAAATGCTATATAACTCCATGAAATCGGTTTCAGAGTCGCTTTTTTTGCTGAAATTGTCAGGTCATTGCCGGCTGTTTATCGGAGGAAGAAATCATGGGATTGAAGGAGATGTTTAAGGGCATGGACACTGACAATAGTGGGACAATTACACTTGAAGAATTGAGGCAAGGTCTCGCTAAGCAAGGAACAAAACTCTCCGAATTCGAAGTTCAACAGCTAATGGAAGCTGTATGTCATTTCCAAAGATCAATTCCAATTTTTCTTTGTCTATAAGATACATATTTTTTGTTTTCTTACTCATTTTTGTTTGGGAAAAAATTATATAGGCGGATGCAGATGGAAATGGAACAATAGACTACGACGAGTTCATCACGGCCACGATGCATATGAACCGAATGGATCGAGAAGATCATCTCTACCATGCCTTCCAACACTTTGATAAAGAAAATAGCGGGTAACCATAGTGATGATACTGCAGCTAGTTTCATTATCTTCTGCAATTTTCTCCTTTCTGCAGTGTATGTATATATGCCTACATTTTTCAGGTTCATTACGACAGAAGAACTAGAGCAAGTTCTACGTGAATATGGCATGCATGATGGCAGAGACATAAAGGAAATCATTTCAGAAGTAGATACTGACAACGTAAGCAAATCATACATACATGCATGCATGCATTTTCATTTTCAAAGCAGATTGATCACCAATTGTTTGAAAAACAATTTTACAGGATGGAAGGATCAACTACGATGAGTTTGTTACAATGATGAGAAAAGGAAACCCTGAATCGAACCCAAAGAAGCGGCGTGACGATATATTCGTCTGATTTTTGTGGCGGTTGAAGGAACTGGATTGAATTTGAGAAGGAAAGCATCGAGTATTTCCTTGATAAGGAATTGGCAGCCCATGGAGAAGAGATCATGACAAGGAATTCTTGAGATCAAGGGCGATGCAGAAGTTGTACATTACAAGCTGATACAAAATGAAGACACCATGTGAAGATGATTTTGTAGTGAATTAAGGAGATTATTATAAGGATATGGTTTAGTTGCCTTTTTCTCTCTCCTCTTTTTGTTAACATTGTAGTTAGGAGATTCAATATAACTCATGTACAGAACTATACATTATAGTTTTTTTTTTGGATCGATTAGTGTAGCTATCCTTTTTAAAATAAAAATTTTATATTGTACGTGTTGAAAATCTGAAAAATTAAAAACAAATTAAAAATTTAATTGAAACGTTGAAAAGGTTTGGAAATCGTTCAAAAACGAGTAGATTTAAACATGTTGGAAAAATGTCGGAAAATATTTGGAAAACAAATTAAAATATTGAAAAATAGTGGGTAAAAAAGATTGGTGGAAAAATAATAAAAAAATCATTGAAAAACGGTTTAAAAATGTTGGAGTCATCATCTATCATTAAGGTAGACTGGACATCACTAAAACAGAGATTTGAATGAAAATGAGTTTAGAAGTCGGTTACAGTTAAAAAAAGGTATTAGCATTCTCAAACCGCCCAAAATTGGCTCTATTAATATTGGATTTTGCAAATTAAAGTAGCTTTAAATTAAAATTTGGTAGTCTTTATATTCGAAAATAACGCTAACTATCACCGCTTTGATTGGTGTTAGCCCCATTTATTCGAATAACAAAACATTGCATTAATTGATATTAAGTTCAAATGCAAGTTTAAACCAACGATAAGCAAAACATGCGATAAAACAAAGCTATTACTCCCTTTATCTCATAAATATTGTTTTTTATTAGCTCTTTTGGGTCGATCTTTTTTAACTTTGACTCTTAATTATTTAAAATTTATTATTGATAAAAATATTGAAGAAATATTTTAAAAACCTCGAATTGATTAGATTTTAAATATATAATTTATAAAAATTAATCAATTAAAATAATTATAGTTAAAGTTTAAAAATTTTAACTTTTAAAAAGTCAATAAAAACATTATTTACGGAACGGAGGAAGTAATATATAAGCTTATATAAAAATATGATGCAATACATGCAAAACATAAAGAGATACAACAAAATTTAAAAGGATGTCTAAGCAAATGACTAGCATATAACCATACAATGCACATAAAAATAAATAAATAATGGATGTACATTTAAAACATGCAAGCAAAATACAAGACCACGCCATAAAAGAAATCAAAAGATATACATACATCAAGACATACTTTAATATACTTGATAAATAAAAACATAATATTAACACATAACATGCACAAACAAGTAGGGGACATAACTAACAATAAGAAAGATAAACGATAATATGCATTAGATAGTACCATGTATGAACCCATGCATATTTTTAATAAATAAGTAAATGATTAAATGGAAAATAAGACAAATATAAAGAGAAAAACATGTAAGAAAATAAAATAAAATATGATAATGATTTTTTCTATTGGAAATGACCAGATAATAAGAAAAACGAAATCTTGGGACAAAATCGAAACCCGAAAAGAATAGTTTCATAAATCACTGACTAAAATTAAAGAAAAGCAAAATCAAAGATACAAATCGGAAATAAAAGAAAGACATTTGAAATCGGTGACTAAATTATAAAAGGAAACAAAAGGACATGAACTACAGAGAGAATTTCCGATATGCGAAGGGGTTTAATTATTTAAATAACCCAAATTTTGAATATTAAATGAGTATAAAACTCATTTGGGAATTAAAAACCGGATCCATTTGTTGAGTGGATCATTAAATCGAAATTGCCAAGAGGGTCACTCTAGGATATGGTTGATGCATTATGGTCGGTTAAACGTGACAATGGCTATTAAACATCGAGTATAATTTAGATATTAAATTAAAATTTATTTTTAAACATTGTTAAAATTAAAAACAATTGTTGGTTTTACATAATAATATTTATTTGTCTCAAAACTTATATATTTTATTGATATAGTCATAATTATAATGATTACATAAATTTATTATTTTATATCTAAAATTTCTAATAATAAAATAATTGTGTCTGCTACCAGAAGGATTAATGTCATAATTGTTGTCATAATTGTGAAACCCAGCAGGTGGTCTTAGTGGAAAAAACTGATGAATAAGGGTAATATTCACTTGTGGTCCCTTTTATTCTATTTCAGTCACCTAAATTTTAAAAATACTATTCTTGTCACTTACATTCGAATTTTTGTTTTTGTTTTGAACACCTAATATTAATAAAAAAGATTAATTTCTAATTTAACCCCAAACATTCGAAACATTATTTTCACCATCTTTTCCACATCTCAAACCATTGCTCTGCTTGTTTTGCAATAGCAATAGCATGAAGATTGCTTGCTTTGATGTATGTTGCCTGCAAATAGCTAATCTACATGAAATAATGAGGACAGCGCTCACCTTTACATTAAGCGGAATTGAATATCCTTCTTCCCATTCTTTTCCTGAGTAATTACTAGGCCATATAGATTTTGGCATATTAGGTTCTGATAAAAACATATCGTTGCAGATAAGATGGTGTAGGGCATGCAGTTTCTGCACAAAATCCTTCAACAGTTCTAAATGAAAGAAATTATAATGGATCAAACCCAGATGTGGATGTTCCTAGTGATATCGTCTCTGTTAAGGGGTAAGATATGACCCAGATGTGTGCTAAAGGATGAGCTTAAATTAAGTTATGTTAAGGAGTGACTACACAATACCTCTAAACCTTTAAAAGAGCAAAAATAACGAAATTAAATTAAATATTTATAATATATATAAATAATTATTTAAAACTTAAAATACAAAAAAATAACTTTTTAGGTGAGAAACTAAAAATATTTAGTTTTAAATGTTTAGTATTTAATTTTTTACTATTTAATAATAGAATAAACTAATAATATTTTTTATTGGGGTAATTTTTTTAAGAAAAAATTTATATATATTAAAGTAATTTTAAAATATATATATTTTGATTGAAAGGTGGATATTGATATAGGCTTCATTAAAAACTTCTTAAACCTTGGAGGAAAAGAGTATCTATAATGGTATCAAAGTACAATAACTAAGAGAAAACTCTTCAAACGAAAAGTAACACATGAATCCATTAAAAAATAACAAACATTAAGCTTATCCATACTCTGTCTCCCTACTAACTAACTTCACGAGATCTTGAGGAATGAAATGATACTCAATAACAAACACATCTTTAAAAGTAATAATATTTTAATAAATTATAGAAGGTCTCAAAATCTTTGAAAGTAATAATATTTTTAATAAAATAAAAACCTCATTTTAATAAACTGCACATGACACCCCAAATCTTTCAACAGGGCTCTAGTTATCTCATATCTGTTAACTGCCGGATTTCTTGTGGTCTAATTACATTCATATTAGTCTGTCAAAGTTAAACTATAATATAGTGTCCATCTTTGCCTTGTCAGAGGAAGTATCATGTAAGGGGTATTAATCTGTCAAAGATAAACTATAATCATTTTTCTGTAGAACCAGCAAGCATTTGCAGGAAATATGGCTGTTAGACAGAAATGTTTTTTTTATTATTTCATGTAGATTAGCTATTTGCAGGAAACATACACTAAAGAAGCAATCTTCAAGCTATTGCAAAACAAGCAGTGTAATGGTTTGAGATTTAGAAAAGATGGTAAAAAATAAAAGTTTAAAAGTTTAGGGGTAAAATTAAAAATTGAATTTTTTATTATTAGATGTTAACAGTATGGGGATCAAAATAAAAATATTTTCGAACATAAGTGACAAGAATAATTATTTTTAAAGTTGGGTGATCAAGTGTAACAAAATCTAAACAAAAGGGATCGTGGATGAAGATCACCTTTTGAATAGTAGTAATCAAGCCTATTGAGAGAAATAGATACAATAGAGAGAAAGAAGACAACAAAAGGAAGGCATCAGAAGAGAACGAAAGAAAGTCAATCAGTCACTCTAGTTTTATAAAACCTCCCAGAACGATTTTATGAAAGAAGATTATGGCAACTATTTGGTAGACAAGAAGATATCATCAACTCATACATAGATAAGAAAAGAGATATACTGGGTAGTGGGTAAGTATTACGAAAACAGAAATCTCATTGAAATACAACCTGAGTTTACATTAACCTAGTTGATGTATTTATACATGAAGGTCCATGCATGACTACATGCATGTAATTAGGTTAACAGAAAGTTTATTAACTTCAAGCTAACTAACAGACTTGAGATTCTAACAACCAAGCTCTAGAAGCTTCAATATTCAATATTCTCCCCACTTCTTTCATTTCAATTTCAATAAGTGAATACACTCTCAGTTTCTTTCGAAATTCCTCGAAGTAAGACTTGGACAGTGATTTTATCATCCCATTTGTAACTTGATACTTAGCAGATACGTAGTTGAATCAGAGTTGGTTTGTTGTAACTTTCTCCCTCATAAAATGAACATCTAACTTGATATGATTTGATTTGGAGCGATAGACTGGATTGACACTCATGGCTATAGCACTTGAGTTGTCACTCCAGATCACATGAACATTTTGAGTTTAACTTCCATCTCTTCCAATAGGATGTTGATCCAAGTAACTTTAGAGGTTACATAAGCTAACCCCCTATATTTAATTTCTATTGTAGAACGAGATAAAATCGTCTGTTTCTTAGAACTCTAAATAATCAGGTTATCTCCCAGGTACACGCAGCTTCTTGATATCGACCTTCTGTCATCTAAATTGTCACCACAATCTGCATTAGTGAATGCAACAAGCATGCACTGAGTGTCTGAAGGAAAGAATAGCAGACCAAAGTCGAATGTTCCACAAAGATATCTCAACACTCGTTTCACAGCTGCTAAATATTGTTCACAAGGTTTGTGCATAAACTGAGCAAGTTTATTAACACTGTAAATAATGTCTGGGCGAGTATGACATGCATACAACAGTTCCCTTAGAATGCTTATGTATTATGTAGCATCTGTTAAAGGGCTCCTAGCTTCTTGTGTAAGCTTAAGAGATTCTATCATTGGAGTTGAGGTGGAATTGGCTTTTTCCATGTGTGCTTTCTCAAGTAGCTTCAAGATGTACTTCTTTTGACTAAGCATGATTGATTCTCCAACTTTGATAACATTTATACCAAGGAAATAATTCAACTCACTAAGATCCTTGAGAGAGAATTTCTCACCTAACAAATGTACCACTTCTTCAATGCCTCGTGTAGACTCCCCTGTTACTATGATATCGTCGACATACATTGAAACATATAGCAACACACCAGACTTTTTCTGAATAAACAAAGATGTATTTGTGATGAGTGTTTGAATTTATATATATTTTATTAATAATTAATTTCCGTTGTCGATTTGATATTACTAATTTGGTTCTATTTTGATCATTTTCAGTGTAGGAACTTATTTTTTAGAACCAACAGAAAGAGTGAATTCTGCATTTTTTTATTCATCATGACTGGAGTCACGAGTACGACGTTTTTCGACCTAGCAGATGTAGATCGTCTAGTCAGCAATAACTTCTAGAAGCCAGTCCAGTAAGAATCTTCTAGATGGATGGACAAAATTATCTTGGGGAATTATCTTAGGAATTATCTTATAAATTTAAGTTTGATGTTTGAATCATTTTTTTAGATTATCTTTAGGATTTATCTTTTATTTTAAATTTATTTCTTATATATTTTTTAGGGTTTTAGAATAATATAAATGCCCCTTGGGTAAAGCTTGAGATGTACTTCATTTTCACTTTTTCCTTGGGTTATAAAAGTTTTCTAGTTTTTATTTTCTTTGAGTTTTTATTCTTTTTCTTTTAGAAAAATGCTAAGTATGATCTCAATCATGCTTAGCTAAATTTTTATTTAGCTAAAAGCTAGTGAGACTCAATCCTTATTGTGAGAATTGTAAAGCACTTTATACCTTCAGATAACATTCTTGATTTTCTAAAATCAAGGATTGACAATCGGATTTTCCTTTAATGATCTTGACACCTTCATTTCAAAAGGTGCACGTTGACTTGAAGATTGTTTAGATCTATTGTTAGGAAGAAGAATCGACTGGTAGCAAATTCGGCTTTCTATGAATAAACTTAGTGGCGGTCCACTAAGGGAAACCAAGTTCGGGTTTGATTCTCTATGAGACGCTATAACTCGAGTTTGGCTTTTCCAGTACTTAAAGTTGTATTGGCTCTAACAGCGATAGACGTGGTTAGTCCAGCGAAGACTGAATTTCGGAGATAAACTTGGAAATATTGGTTTACCGAAGAGAAAAGCAAGTTACAAGGGTTAGGCCTTGTAGATTGTAACCGACATGGATCTTGAAGTAAAACATATTTCAATGATCAATTGAGAATTGAGGGGAAGCGAAGCTTGAGGCTATATCCTTCAAATTTATTAATTTCAATATTTATTTTCATTTAATCTCAGTTATTATTAGATTAAGTTATTTTTAGTTTTATAATATCAAACCCCTTTTTTTAATTTATTGTTTCTTTTTTGGATCAGGATCAATATAGTTCAACATTGGAAATTCCCTAGTCTTTGTGGATCGATCCTACTTTCTTGATATTAATTTTTTATTTAATTTGAAAATAAGAATTATTTATTTGACAATTCGACACTTGTTAATCTACATGGGACCTTTTAAAGCCAACATCAACCAAGAAATTTTTCAATTTAGCATACCAATTTTGTAGTGCTTGCCTGAGCCCATATAGAGTTTTTGTAGCTTGCAAACCAGCTTTGAGCCATCTTGTGCAACTTGTTAAAACCCTTTTGGTTGCTCCATGTACACTACCTCAGACAATTCTCCATTTAGAAACGCATTAGTCACATTCACTTGCCTTAGAGGCCACTTGTGATGTACTGCCAAGGACAAAATAACATTTATGGTTATGGCCTTGACCACGGGGCTAAACGTATCTTGAAAATTCTGTCTAGGTACCTGAGAGTACCTTTTAACCACTAATTATGCCTTTTATCGTTGCACCGAATCATCATCATTCATTTTTACTCGAAACAACCACTTACACCCTACTATACTCCTTCCTTCTGGTACTGGAATCAAGGTCCATGTTCCATTTCCCAAAAGAGCTTCATACTCATCAAGAAATGTAGTATGCCAATGGGGAATTTGAAGAGCTTTTGGGATGGAACCAGGTTTTAAGATTTTATTGACGACAACATCAATAAAGGTTTTCGGTTTATAGATCTCTCTTTTGCTTCGCGTGATCATATAGTGAACATTTGTTGGAGGTTGAACCAATTGTATGTGAACCTCCTGATCTGACTGAGATTCATCTCGGGCAGCTACTAGTACACTCAACTGCAAACCACTATCCTCTTCTGGTCTACTGACTCGTGATTCACTGATCTCATCTCCTAGAGCTTGAACAGAAAAACTGGAAATACTAGGCTCTAGATTAGGAGAGCTTATAGCAAACCCCATATCTAGATTAGCAAAATTGTTCACACGATCTACAATGTTGCTCGAACTAGCTTCCATGTGTCTGGGATCAGGGAATCATGAACCATTGCTTCCATGGCCTTGCAAAAGATTAGGGTTGGACTTCATACAAACCCTAATTGTACCATCAATAACTGGAAACATACCTGGAGAAGCAGCAGGATATACCACTGCCTTTGTGGCTAAGCTTCCATCTTTGTTGTCTGTAAAAGGAAAGACATGCTGATCAAACACAACATGCCTCGAGATAAAGATCTTACTATATGGTGCCATGCATTGATAGACCTTATGATTTAAGTTGTATCCCAGAAATTTGCACACCTGTGATCGAAAGCTCAATTTATGATTTTGATAGGCTCGAAGATGTGGAAAACAACGACATCCAAACACCTTAAGATCACCATAATGTGGTGTCTTGTGATACAAATTTTCAAATGGTTACACTCCTTACAAGACTTTGGATGGCAACCTGTTGATTAAGTACACAACAGTACTTACAATAAAGGACCAAAACTGGAAAGGAAGTGATACCTGTGAGAGTAATGCTAGAGCAGTCTCAATAACATACTTGTGCTTTCTCTTAACTATCTCATTCTGCTCGGATGTATATGGGCACACAAGCTTGTGCTTTACTCCCATGGTTTGAAGTAAGGGATATAGCACTCGATATTCACCTCCCCAATCTGTTTGGACCTCTTTTATGGAGGTATTGAATTGATTCTGAACCATCGCATGAAATAACCGAAAAGCAAAAGAAGACTTATCTTTGGTTCTGATTAAGTATATCCAACAATATCGAGAGTATTCATCTGCAAAACATACATAATATTTTAATCCATTTAATTCTATATGTGAGGGTCCCTAAAGATCTGAGAACACCACTTGAAAAGGAGTTTCATAGACTATAATTGAAGAAGTGAAATGCAACTTATGAATTTTGCTTACTCTATAAGTTGTACACATATTTGGAGGAACTATCATTTTATTAGACAAACTCAAATTCATTGTTTTACAAACTTGAGTAAGGGGTACATGTGCTGGGTGATCAAGTATTTTGTACCACAAGTCATACACACTGGTAAAGGTAAACTACATTTATTTCAACTCTATCAACGTTGCTACTAGGTTGAGTACTACATACATTAAATCGATATAACCCTTGTTTTTCAGTCCCTCGAAGCAGGATATCTCCAGTCTTCTCATCTTTAACCAAGCATTCACTTGCATGGAACTCAAAATACATCAGATTATCTTTGGTACACTTTGAAACATAAAGTAAATTCTTAGTAATCGAAGGAACAACAAACAAATCATTCATAACAAGAGTACGTTAAGCAGTGGAATACTTGCAGTACCAGTTTAGAGATGTTTAATCCATGACCATTACCCACAAGCAACTTACTTGAACTTGTGAATTCAGTGTTGTTGCTTACTTTCCTCACATCTGGAGTGACATGGTGAGTTTTCCTTGAGTCAACCACTCAACTATCTGATGTAGATGCTAAGTTTGGATGTCCACCTCCACAGCAAGAAAAACAAGATTGCTCATCACTTAATGAAGCCATATTCACATTCACCAAATCTTTTGTCATTTGAGAATTTTCTGCCAAGATCCCAACAAAGTTGTTATTGAACCTTTGCCAGCATCGATCTGCTGAGTGCTCATTTTTACCACACAACTGATATTGAAGTCGGAGAAGACCACGACTCCCACCTCGGTGACTTGACATTCTTCATGGATTCAAATTATGATAAAACCTACCCCTAGATTGACATTGGGAGATTGAACCTGTGCTACATTCGCCATTATGGGGAGCACTCCTGATGATTGATTGGTATGTAAGCACACTCTATGACTAGAATTAGAGGGTTGCACCTGAGCTATATTGGCAAGCGTTAGTAACATGTGTTGTGCAGTAAAACCCTTCAGTTGTGCATCTGCATCAACCAGAACTGTCTTAACCCCATCTAAAGAAAATTAATCTTTACTTGTTGTAACAATGGCTTTGAACGAATGATACTCAGCTGGAAGACCATTCAAGATGGTGGCAGTCTGTTCAAGATCTGAGACTAGACTACCACAACTAGACAGTGAATCACAGACTTCTTTGATCTGTGTAAGATATGATCGCATACTCTCATCACCTTTGCGGATGGAGTGCAACTTGCAGTGAAGACTCATAGCACTCGTCGTAGGTTGGCAAAGAATTTCAACACAGTATTCCACACCACGGATGCAGTTTCAGCACCTACAAAATGAGGCAACAAACTTGCACTAATCGCGGATAGTAACCATGATGCAGGGGCATTATCTTTTGCAACAAAGATCTCAAAGTCCTTATTTGGAACATTTTCTCCGATCGCATTCAACAAAGTTTTTAGTGGTGGCTTGGTTGCATCAGTGAGTAACCTCTCCAGCCGATGAGTCATGACAGTCAAGAGAATCTGTTGTTTCAACAACAGGAAATCCGAATCATCAAGAACTACATTCACTCTCTTGTTGGTGAACATCTTGGCATTCCTTGAAAGTTCTTCAGCATCTCGAGTGGATAGGGAATTGACAACAGACATAGCTGCAAAGAAGAATAATGAACTATCAGAGCAGCAACAAAAAAAAAAACATAATAGAGATAAAGAAATACCAGTTTTGCTCATTGAAATACAACCTAAGTTTACATTAACCTAGCTGATGTATTTATACATGAAGGAAAACATAAATCTCATTGAAATACAACCTAAGTTTACATTAACCTAGCTGATGTATTTATACATGAAGGTCCATGTATGTTTACATGCATATAACTAGGTCAACAGAAAGTTTGTTAACTTCAAACTAACTAACAGACTTGAGATTCTAACAACCAAGCTCTATAAGCTTTAATATTCAATAGTAAGCGGTTAGGTTTTATGAGATTCTCTAACAAGATAAATGCAAAGTGAGCAATTGAACGTCTAAATGGATTTAGACTCAACGATTTTCGACTACTAGTTACAATTACCGAATATGAGACTCCAAACCACTCAAGAATCAACATCAATGATAGAAGCAGAAACATGATCACTCCCCACAAGCCCTCTGCGATTAGGGCAAGCAGAGAGAACATCATATGGAAGCCTGAATCTTCGCCGAGTCACAAAGGAACCTTAAGTGGAGAAGAAAACAATAAACTCACAATAATATAGGGATATGTTAATGAGGAATCACTACAAAAACTGAATAAATGTCTAATTAACATCATGTACAAATTCTAGAGTATTAAGAGAATAGAATACAATTTGCTTAAATGAGGCTTAGGTGAAATATCAGTCAAAAGTATGGGTAGTTGCAACTACCTTCTAGAGATCAAGGACTGTGAGCTCTTCAAATTTTTGAAAGATCATGATTGGTCATAACTCAAGGAGATCTTCTCTAAGATCGATCTTTGGGAAAAATATTTTCACCTCCCACATAGGTTCACTTGGATTTAAATCATTGGCCTTTCTTTCTAGCGTTGGAACTCGCAAAAAGAATTACTGAAGTCAAAGACTTCCTTTTAACTCTGGGAGAGAATGTGATCCAAAGCATTGATTGTGAAAAAGTATTCTTCCTTATTTCAACATACGAAAGAGGAAAGATTGAAGAATTAATCGAATTGAATGTTGGCCAAGAAAATTTCTTGGTCCACATTGAAGATTTGGGCTGCAAATCTCAAGAAAATCTCCAGTTCCAAAAGGATATTTACTCAACTTATTTTGATAATTGTTTCTCTGAATCGTTGTTAAAATCTTACCGATGTAATGATTTGATGGCCATTCACAATAGCCCGTTGAAAGACGAAAGGATCAATATGGTTTGAATTTTTAGAGAGTAGTGAAATTAGTTGTTTAATTTATGTCATTAGTTTGTTAGTATTTGGATTAGCTTGTCTAAGATTTAGTTATGGCCTTGGGTTATATAAACCTATCATTTGTATTGAGCAAAATACACATATTTCGTTCAAGTTTAATAAAACATTTTTACATTTATTTTATTTTCTCTATCTTTTCTAAAACTCAAAACATCTCAAGTCTGTACCACACTCAAAGCCAACCTACATCTCAGGCCACCATGAGCCCATTTGCACATAGTATTATTCATCGTTGATCTTGATGTCTTTCTGCCTCTACTCTTGATCTCACATTTTATTTTACTGTCTTTTTTTAAATATTGTTTCTTTATCTTTTTACGGTTTTTTTGCTGATTTTTTGACATGGATTGCTTTCTTTGTTGTTCTAGAAGCCACCGAGATTCCTCTTTCTCCCCAATCATCGATTGTTAAGGATTTTTTCCTGATTTTTCAATATGGATTGCTTTCTTCATTATTCTAGTAGCTATCGAGATTCCTCCTTCCCTTCGATCATCAATTATCACCATCAAGATTCAGATATGATGTCAACAATAAACTTCCTTAGTCATGAATTTCATCTGCATCACTGGGTCTGAAATGGGTGGAGAAGCGGTTTGAATTCCCGAATTGGGAGTGTCATTTTGGTTTCTCATACAATAATTCTAGAATCATATCTATCCTTATTTGTTTTCACTTTGAATCCCAAATGATTTGTCTCTTTCTGAATCAAATTTCAATTATTTTATCTCTATTAAGAGTTTGTGACATAGTTAATAAAGGATTTGTTGTTACTCTGCACTGAAATTGCAAGTTTGTTACGATTGAAACACAATTTCATTATAATGAAGGTTGTTCAGTATACATCCTTCAAATATCAATAAATCACTTTAGTGATTCTTGTGTTGGAGTTCTTTACTTTGGTTTAATTTTTCATTACTACTTTTTATGTTATTTGAGTTGTTGTTTCACGTGCATCTATTATATGGTTCTTGTTGACAATTTGTGATGTTTGGTTGGTGGTTTATTTATACTAAAGTTGAAAATTATTAAGATATTTTATTTAGGACGTGTATATTGTGTTTGAGCTTGGTTCAAGGAGAAACTACAAAGATTATAAGTTGAAAAGTATTTGGTTTATCTGTTGGTTTGTGTTTGATTTTATTTAGTCATTTTTTTTCATTTCTCAAAAAGATTGAAAGATCTATAGTTTTGGATTTACTCTCGAGTTATTGATTGGTATGATAAAATTTTGCTACTCTTTTACTTTATTTCAATTCATAGATCTCAATTTGTTGCATTACTCTTGTGATTGGATAACTAATCTAGTGAACAGAGTGTTGGTGATTGCTATTGGTGAATGATTTTTTATATTTCTTACTTTGGTTGTTGCTAGAACTTATTATACATCAAAATTTTAGTGTTATTGTTGATGTTATAATTTACTATTGTGGAAAGTTGAATTGTTAAAATTGTATCTAAAGAATAATTTGAATGTTTCTTACTTTATTATCAACCGATTCTCTCACAAGGTAATTTGGATCTTGATACTTCATAATCAAGGGTTCATAGAAGAAAATCTTTGAGGAATGTCTGTGTTTTTTTGTTCAAAAAAAGGTTTCAGACTACACTCGAAAGCTCAATGCTTAATAATCTTGCTTTTAACAAAAACAAGGTTCAAATAAGTGGGGAGGAAAACAATGAAGATTAAGAAAAAAATTTAAAAGAATTTCGAATAAATTTTTTTTGAAAGAAGAACGAAAGCGAAAAAAATAAATCCTTTCGATTCTTAATTAAAGAAAAAAGTTTAAGAAACATGAAAAAAGAAACATCCTTTGTACCAGACATGAAGCCGCATGAACACCATTAATAAGCATACAAAATTTGTAAAGTATTGTTGAACTATGACCTCACTACTACCACAATATATAACAAGCATAAAGGATTTAAAATTGCTTTCATCAGCAGTTGCAACTTCGATCTGAGTCTGATTCAAAAAATTAATAGAAGAAAAAAATATTAAGAAGTTAGGTGAATGTTAAAAAAAATAAGAAGATAGACTCCTTTGTTAATTAGTTAAAATTATAGTTATCGATTTGTTAGTTTGTTAATAGTTGGTTTCAATTTAGGTTATATAAACCTAACAAATGTAATGTTTACTTACTCTATTAATCCATCTCATTTTAATTAAATAATTTTTCCATATATTCTTTATCAAATCCCTAATTGTTAATTCTCTTTCCTTCATTCTTTGTCATTCATAGATCTCACAAAGCAGTCATGAGTTTATTCTCACATGGTATCAGTGGTCATCGATCCTCATGTAGTTTACTTTTCTTTCGTTCTTGTCGCTCAGGTGTTCTTCTTTTGCATTTGATCGAAGAACAATGGTGACTTTGATTCACTATCGTTCCCGTTTTTCAATCGTCGAAGATTCTCTTATCGTTTCTTTTTTTGTTGTTTTCACCTTTCAGATCTAAAGTTTCTTAGTGTTTCCGTTTCTTTGTCATCTTTCGTTGTTACACAAAGACTTGGGTTTTTTGAACTTGAAAAATGAAGATTTTAGTTTCTTGCTATAGAGTTTGAAAGGAACATGGTGAGATCTATTCCTTTTTCAGTCTTGTTCAATTTCTTTGTATTGATAATTTCGATTCATTCTGGATCGGAACATTGTAATATAATGGTGGAAGATATAGGATTTGTTTTGTCTTCACTATAGCTTCATTCAATTGGATCAATTCGTTGATAAAGATTTGCGTTAATTGATTAGCTCATGTATGTTTGGTGTGGGTTGGTAATAGAATTTGCAGTGAATAATTCTAAAACAACTCCACTCATTTCAAGTAATACAAAATGCAAGTAATTTTAAATATAAAGGAGCTCCAAAATATTATAGTCCTTTAAAAACATTCGACTCAAACTCAATTTAAAATATGAGTTAAAAATACATATAGGATCTTACAAGTACATGGTACAATTCATCTAGTAATTTTACTCTAAACACAAAGTCGATGCTGAAAATCCAACCCCTGATGGTGCTCCTCTAAACCAAGCTGTGACCTAGAAAACTGTGCACGAAAATACATTCCAAATGTTGAGTTACAAAAGCTTAGTGGGTCCATCTCTACTCGACCTACATCTCATATATCATAAATAAAGCAATGCTATATAAATAATGTCATAGCATGATAACAATGACGCTATCATATCCGCCTAAACACACGATAAAGATGCATGTATATTTTTGCACACAACATATACATATCAAGAGAAATCCACACAATATCTCATATATGGTAATAGTATAAGTAGTAAAGACACCATCCACTAAGCCTCAAGATCCTACACTAGGAGTAGAGCTTGCATCCAATTAGCATCGAAATCTCATACTCTAGGGATGAGGCTCGCTTCCACTAAGTATTGAGATTCTACATTCATGCTTTGAATGATCCATAAAACATATTTTAACGAGTCTCACGTCCACTAAGCATCGAGATCCTCCATTCAGTAGCTCTCAAGGTGTTGCAACACTTTATATTGGTTATCCGAATCCTATCACACAATATCCAACCATTAGGTAACCTATCAGTATACAATAAGGTTCCTAACTTCCACACAACACAAATATAACTACCTTGGTCCTATGAGTTACAACCATCATTTAGTCACCCACTATTTACCGAGTAGTTAAATAATTATTCCCTAAACGAGGGTAATTTATAAATTTCTCAATTTTGGTATTCATTTTGTACCTTAGGAGACCCTTAAGATCATTTACCTTGAATTATAAACCCCCTGAACTCAAACACTATTTTTTGATAGATTACTCAACGAGTACCAATACGCCTAGTTATATGGGGTATCGGTAAGCCACCCAATATCGATACTCCTCCGAGCCATATCGATATGTTATTTATCCTCGAACAATCAAAAATACTTAATTGTACCGATACAATTAACCCATATATTGGTACTGTTTAACACTTGATAAGTGTATTAAAGTTTTTTTTCATATCATTTTCCCACTCGTTTATTACTAATAAATGACAGATTTAAGGGCAATATTGGATAATTTTGCTTATTTTACATATTTCAGTATCCGAATAGCTAACTCATGAATTTATCTATTATTTGGCATAAAACAGATGCATTTGATGGTTTTCTTTCTTAGACAGAAAACTACATCATAGGAATGGGCAAATATGAGGAAGGATGTTGAAACTAAAGCTGGAATGCAGATAAGCACCCGCCACGATGATATTTTGGAGGCTGCGGTAGCAGAATAAAGATGACAACTGGTGTTCGACAAAGAGAGAAAAAGATATCAATTATAATGGACATAAAGCGAGAGAAAGTCGGAGCAGATTAAAGGAGTCAAGCCATGGTCAAAGGTCAATACGAGAATAAAGAGATTTTAGAAAATAGAATAAAGTGTCATAGTTTAATAAGGAGTTGTATTGTATTCTTTATATAACTCTTTCCTTATGTGGAAGACTTTAACCTAGGGCTTCGCTTATATAAGTCACCCATTAAGGTTAGGAAAAAAAGAGTCAGATTCCCATAGCCAAATCCTTAAGCCGCCGACTACACCATCATGTTCTAAAACCCTCTCGACGTTTAGGTTGTTTGTGGAGTAGTTGGGGAAGAGAGTTGTACTATATTTGATATTTATTAATGCAAATCTATTTTTCATGGTTTATTTTCTCTTGGCAATTACTCTTCTTTGCATATAAGCTCGGTAAGATAGTATGTAAAGAAAAACTTATTTGTCTAATGTTGTGAGAGTTAGGCTCACGAAATGAGAGAATACGGTCTTTGCTAAAGGGCATTGACTAATCTGGTTTAAAGATAAACCATCCAAGATTTCAGCGACTAAAAGAAAGCATACAATCGGTTATTATTCATCCTTGATTCACACTAGAAGGTATTATCAAGATATGGGTTTCAATAGTTCGCTTCGCTTAGGGATAAGGATGAGACATATAAGGATGCTCTGTCGAACTATAGAAAGTTAAATTATCGACAAGGCATAACCCCGTTTAGGTAACTGCGGCGACCCTTAGTGCGACCCGCCGAGGCGGTAAGTCAACCTATTGTATTAATAAGTGGATAATAAGTGCACTTGGTTTCCCCTCTACAAAGCACTTAACCTGATCTCACTTCAATTATTATTCTTATTTTTTATTTAGTTTAAGTTAGTTAATTTAGTTATCCAAATCATTCAATTATTTGTTCTTATTTTTATAAAGTGCAGGTTTAAGAAGTAGTGAAGTCGATCTAGTCTCTGTGGGTTCGACAACCTTAAATACTACAATTTGGCGAAAGGTGGAAAAACATAGGACTTCTGAGCCTTCACCAACACTCATATCGATACACATATATGGTGTACCGATACGCATAGGCACTACCCAACCAATATAATAGTAGGACCGATATGGCCCCGTATACTAGTATCCAAAAACATTATTGGAATTCAAATTATGCAAAGGGTATCTTGTACACGGGTTTTCGTACCTATATCCCCTTATATTTAGCCCTCTAACCCACTCTAGTATACCGATACGTTCTCAAGCCGTATCGATACGTCTGCACGAAAATGTAAGTTTGGGTAAGTAATTCACCAAATTCTCCTTCTCAACCCAAGTGGTTGATCTACATATTATCCCTACAAGTTATTGTGATAGTTTATGGTGTGTTTTTAACCATTTTGCATCAATTTAATCATTCAAAGCAAAATTTTCATTAAAGATCTCTAAGCTATCAAAACAGTCAAGCAATCAATCAAACATGTAATAAGCCTGATTTTATGAGATGTTTGATATAAATGAGTTAGTAGAGTACCAACCATAAGCAAAACGAGATACAAATGAATATTTTTTATTTTCAAGCCTTCTTTTTTCCAAGACACCTTAAAGGCTCTCTAATCTCTTTCTCTGCAAGAAAGAGATAGGCAATGAATTAAACACTCTTGAAGAAGGTTTTTTGAGCCTAAATAGAATAACAAACTGAGATTCAAGCTCCCTAACACACCATTCTTGTTCTTGTCTCAACCCCAACCCACAAACCTCTTTTGTCGCCAAACCAACATACTCTTACCTTGCCTTGTAGATCGATTTATGTTCAACAATTTTCTCTCAAACATAAGAAAATAATTCTCTCTTAAACTAATTAAGATTAAGCTTGCACTCAAAATTTGAATGAGGGAAATGAGGATGAAGAAGAGGAGACATAAAATATAGGGGCTAAAATAGGTAAAAAAGTTTACACCGTAGTATAGGGAGTAATTTGATAATAACATAAAGTATAGGGGCAAAATAGGTAAAAAAGTTTAAAGAAAAAAATTTAAGAAAACATATATAGTTTAGAGGGGGAAAGTGTAATAAGCCTTTTAAGTTTTACAGTAAAATTTTAAGAGTTCAGTTTTGCATATTAAAATTTTAAGAGTTTAACAGAGACATTTATATTTGGTTTTGCTTTTTATTGATTGAATATAAACAATAATAGGTAAAATTTGAATTTTTAAATTTTTTAGCTCCGTAAGTAAGGGAATTCATTGTCGGATATCGGATTCGATTTTTTTTGGATATTTGGGTTTCGGATCAATGATATAGTTATCTATATTCAATCCGAAAAAAATGGATATCCGTATATTCGAATATCGGGTAACCGGATATCTAATTATCCAAAAATATAATTTGATTATACTAATTTTTCAAATTTAAAGATTGTATTTATAAAAATTTTAGAATTTCAAATATACTAAATGATAAATACTAAATATAATAAGATTCACAATTATAAAAATTTTAATTTTTAAAACTTTTAAATATAGCAAGCACTAAATTGTTAAATAGAACAAGATTAATATTAATAAAAATTTTAATATTTGAATTTTCGGATAATCCAAAACTTAAAATATTGTGATCCATATCCAATCTAAAAAATTTAATCGGATCGGATATTCAAATTTTTGGACCGGATCAATACATAATTTAATTTGATCAACGGATCAAATATTTTTAAACACCTCTAACTGTAAGTATTATATATCATATTGATTTGTAAATTGCAATATAGAGGTTTCTGATTCGCTAATGTGTTTTTATGTTTAGCGTAAATAGTATGTTTTTATGTAATGAAAAATAATTTATAAATAAATTAATTTATTTTTTATATTTTTTAATTTTTTAATATTTATTATTAAAGATTTATTTTTATATTTATTCACACGTTACCAAAATTTCACAGACGAACTGTTGTTAAGTCCATAGAATCCAGCCTTAATGCAAGGAAATCATGATTTTGGGAAGAAGCACTGTGAGTTATGAATATCATATTCTGATGGCCGATTGCAAGGAACTCTTAAGCTTTCCAACCAGGGAAACAAATTGATGTTTCGAAGGAGTCGTAAAATTAAGTTAAAAGATTTCAGATATTGTTTCTTCTTTGCATGACTGCATTCTAGGATTTCATGCGGTAATGAGTATGAGTCGGATTTTCAGTCCATTCGAACTCGATTCAAAAATAAATATTATAAATTTGAGCTTGATTCGAACCAAATATATCTTTTAAAAAGCTTGACCCAAAAATAAATATCCTTAATCAGACACAACCCAGCCGATAAAAAATAATTTAAAGGGACTTAATTATAAAAAAATAATAATTTTAATTTGGAGTATTGGAGTAAGATGAATGATCGCCTTTTTTTTTCAAATAATAGTCTTTACATAACTTACCTTTATTAGTCATTCATTTCATTTATCTAATGATATAAAAAACGTATAAATGTTAAAAACTCTTGCACTACGTAACTAGATTCTTTCTTTTAGAAAAATCAAAAATTTCAAACAAAACTAGTATCGTATAGACATTCAAACTGGGTGTCTACACAAGCATTGCCATTCTTGTTCCACATGTAGGTTTAAGCTTAAACAATAGAAATATAGTCTGCTGCTTACCATATTGAAACAAGCTTAATATTATGACCCAATACCTTATTTTACCAGGCAAAAAGATTTTCATCACTCACTGAATTGATTTACAGTCACCAAAACTTCACGAGAAAAACTCGATAAATAGACAGCAGACTTATGGATAACATGAAGAAAAGGAAATCATGTTTAACAGAAGTGTAAAAAATGATACATCCTTCATTAACTTGTAAGCATACCCTTTTCTCTATGTATACCTGCATCTCAGCTACCTCTATCTCGCACTCATAACTCTCGTTGGAAGGAGATTGATATCGGCATTGAATGGATGCATGAACTAATAAGATTCTGTCTCGGCCACAACTTAAAGTGTGTCCCAATTGGGAATATTTGCCGTAGCCTCATTTACCATCTGTACAAGTCTCACCTGCAGAAATTGCAAAGACCACATTTCAAACCATTTGCAACTCAGAAAGTTTATGTCGAGAAACTACACCGGCCGTTCGATTAATCTGAAATGAGTGAGACATTGATTACAACTATTTTCTAGATTCGCTCTAGGATGTGGCTTACATTTTATGAACTCGATGATCAGCCTATCAACTTCTATATTTAACCCAAGGCTCATATTGATATCATCCCAAATAGATGAACTTACCACACTTTCAGGAACACCTGGAGGGGGCAAAGAGAGATTCCTTGGAATAGGCTCGCTAAGATGCGATCTCTTGTCGAAACGCCATTCTCCGATCTTTCCATACGTTAATTCTCCCTGTAATGCCAACTCAGAGTGAAGAAATTGTAAGCAATATTTCATCTTAAAGCGGTAAACAAATAAAAAAAAATATGGACTGCAAAAACAATAAATTCCAGAGAGGGTTTCCTGTAAGGCTGTACCTTTAAATTGTAGTCGCATCCGTAAGTATAATGGAGTATAAACTTCTTCCCTATTTCCACATCCCACGGTGGCTGATAAAAAACAGCGATGTGAGTTGAATATCAAATTGAAGCTAAAGTTGATCGAGAGCGAGAAAAAAGGTTCATAGGTTTTAATTAAACCTGGAGCATGAAGTCTTCACGAAGTATATGCCGAACACCATGCAGTGCTGATGCCACAGCATATGCATACCTGAGTTTCAATTAAATGGTAGCATGTGTCGAAAAGCCGTATCAGCAAAAAAGAATACACTTAAAACAATTCATAAAAAGGAAAATGATGCTTACATTTCTAGCACCCATCCAAATGCCTTATCGGTTGCTGGATCATCTTTCATCCTTAATGATATATTCATCCATGTTGGTGAAATATCCTCCAGCACAGACTGTCATAAGACAAGAAACTATGCTTTTAATTTGCATAAAATTTCATGCAAAAGAAATTGAAAGGTAATTTACTCTCAGATCAAATGTGTCACGCAAGCTATGACGATCTTAAAGGGCTACCTTCCTAATAATCACAGGAGAATTGCCAATCGGATCAATGTTGATCAGAGGACCCTTCTCCTCAGGATAATACTTTCGAATAACAGTCTCGTGATCCAATGGCTTAATGTAAAAGAAAGGGAACCCTGTTGGACTTCTTCCGCGAGCCAAGTTGGGCAAAGGATTTACGAATATATGATCAGGTTCTGCCATTAGAACGTATCTGCATCAGTCATAAAATGCAGTAACTTCTCAGATAAATAAAGGAAGAGCATATGCCATGAATGGTCTCATACTCTCATCAGTTAAACGAAAACTCACTCTTCATCGATTGTTGCTTTTTCCAACCATTGCACAAAGGCCCATGGTCTATTCAAGACAATATAACCCTGAAGACAACAATAAATTTTTAGCTAAAACAAGATGTTTTTAGTTCAGTTTGTCTTCCGAGTAACGCTGCGGAAAATTCACCATGAAAGTATGATTCAAGTGAAAAATGAATATAAACATCTTCGACTTGCAATGATCTATAGATTCTATAATAAATACATTGTGTATCTATCAGTTTGGTTGCTTGAAATACAAGGGGAAATGAAGAACTGAAACACTAAACAGCAAAAGACTCACCCGATCCAAACCCTCCGGAAGAGGATCAACAACAAAAGTTGGAATCTCCTCCATCAAACTATCCGGCTTCCCCGAATGCAAAATTCGAGTGAATTTTCCCATCTCTGATCCAGGCATATCTCTTACCTTCTTATACCAATAATACATAATCCGACACTGCCATTGGATATACGGAGCATCAGTCGCCGTGACAGCAACATGGTACTTCGACTTCGAACCCCCAAATTCATTCAAATTCTGGGGCATTAGAAAAGGATCATCCCACTCTTCTGAAGACGTCTTAGAGTGTATTATCATAGTCAACAAATTATATGTAGCAAAGAAGAACCCTAGGACTAGAAGTACCAAAAGGAGCGGCGAAACGCGCTTCATCTTTCACTACACAATACAAAAAATCCTGCCTTTCTCACAACCAGAGCGCCTAATTCAAATTATGCAATCTAAAGCAACATTTGGAGAGAAAGAAAATCACAAAAAATCCTTTTAACTGTACAGAATTGCAGCAAATAGGAATACCCTTTGTTTCAAAATCTCAAAAGATCAATCAAAAGTCCCTCAGACATCCGTAGAAATGAATCTGCACCAGTGCATTGCAAGCAACATTACAGTGAGGCAATGCTGAATCAAAACGGCAATGTTTAAAGCAGAATAATGCAAAAGAATGACGATTCAATATAAAAACAACAAAACGAAAATCTGGGCATTGATCAGAATTCACAATTGTCAAGGATCAGATCTGATATTCCACAGCAAAACTCAGAAATCAAATGATTTTAGAAGCAACTAAAAACCAAGATTTTTTGTTTTCAAAAGAAAAATAAAAAGAGAAACGAATGTAGTTGGAGGAGTACCTGAAATTCCTTGAGTTTAACGTCGATGGAGAAACAGGCGCAAGTTTTGGCAAGTCGGAAACGGGCTGAATGCTTCCAATTTATTAAATAAAATAAAACTATAATTGAAAATGGGGTCTACTTGGTAGACAACTGATGTGGTTTATGTTCTAAGACACTGAGATCTTTGCATTTGGCTTGTAAATTGTCAGTATTTGCTTTGTTTGTTTGCGTATGTAGTGACAAGTTATGTTGGATTTGGCACATCATCTGTTTAGATTAAATTAATCGGTAAATTATTATTAAATTTTATTTTTAAATATATTTTTATTATTAAAAATTTAAAAGTTTAATTTATTTATTAAAATTTAAATATCGAATGTTCTTATTTATTTTTTTAATTTTTTAACAACATTCATTTATTAGTGAGTGATTTTTTTTCAAAGATTTAGACAATAAAAAACTCGATCAATATAAAAAAAATAATATATTAAAAACGAGTTTCATTTAACGATGAAAGAGGAAGATAAACAAGAAAAAACTATTTTTTGGTTTGATTCGTAAATTTTATATACTTTTCAATGAAATAATGATCAAATTTAGATTTAAAAAAAAGATAAAATGATTGATGAAATTTAGTATCAGATGACAATAATGATAAACAATGAAATGACAAAAAAAATAATGTTTAAATTTTAATGAATAAATCGAATGTTTTAAAATTTAATAAAATAGGTTTAAAAATAAAATTTAATGATAATTTATATAATTTATCTTAAATTAAATTACATAGAGAGATAAATCATATTTTCTACTATCATTCTTATGATTTATTATCTTTTAAAAATTTGAATCAGATATTCTAATATCAAATTAAAAAAACTCTTAATTTAATTAAATAACTCTAATTTTCTCACTTTAGTAGTTAAATATTTTTAATCTAAATTGGTACTTTAATTTGCTTATTTTTTCACATTAGTACCTAAATATTTTTTATCGCACTTAATACTTATACTTGTCCTTTTCCTGCATTATCAATTTTTTTAAACAATACTAACAATCTGACATGGCAATATTGACAAGGACAATGACGCGTGTAAGGTGGAGGGCAATTATTTTTTTTAAAAAAGGCTTCGCTAAAATCCCTTCTACACTTAACATTCTAAAACTAGTATCAACCCCTAAGAGAAAAAGAGTACCCATTAAATTATTCATTGATTGCATCATCAATTATAATATTTTCAATACAACTAGGACAATCCAAATTAAAAAAAAAAATAGATAAGTTATCATCAAACGCCCAATGAGCCAAAGCATGGGCTGCCCTATTAGCTGTACGATGAATAAAACTAATAGTGATATGATGATGCATTCTGAGAATACCCCTCGCTTCTGTCAAACTCTGTGCAAGCATTGATCTTCCATGTACCTCCGATCTCAAGAGATTAACCACATTAGCTGCATCTCCCTCAATAATCACTCTCGTCCATCCATGATTTAGTGCAAACAAGATTGTCGAATAAAAGGCGTGACTCTCAATATTCTCAGCTGAACCCACTACTTCTATCGCATTAGCGCATACTGCTATAACCATTCCATTGTGATCCCGAGCCAACAAACCAATGGCACCATTATCTGTAGAAGTTTGAAACATCCCATCCATTGAGAAATACAACCATTAGGTGGTTTTTTTCATGTACGAGCAACATCCTTATATGTCACACCAATTTGTGTAGGTGTAATCCTCACAACTTTATATTCTTTATGAACATGCTTGGCATTCTCTACAATTAGGAAATCCGGTTGAAGAACATTGTCATGCACAAAAGTATTACGCCTATTCCAAATATTCTATAATAAAACTGATAGAGGCTATGGAGTCCTTGTTAATTTCACCTTTGTCAAATTGTAATATTTAAGATATCGATTCTACGAAGACTGAGTCGATTTTACTACTTCTTATGATCGCACTTAAGAAAACTAAAAACACAAGTAAATTTGAGAGATTTAATGATAACTAAGATAACTATATAAGTATAAAATTAAATAACGAAATAATAGGATAGACGCGAGGCTAGATTGAGTGCTTTGTAGAGAAGAATCCAATTATGTTAAGTATTCACTTATTAATGCAATGGGTTGCACTACCGCCTCGGCGGATCGCACTAAGGGTCGCCGCAGCTGCCTAGGCGGGGTTATGCCTTGTCGACAATCCAATATTCCATAGTTCGACAAAGCATCCTTGATTGTCTTCTTCCTTATCACTAAGCGAAGAGAACTATTTAACCCACCTCTTGATGATACCTCCCGGCGTGAATCAAGGGCGGACAACAACCGAACACATGCGTCCTATTAGTCGCTGAAATCCTTGATGGATTAGTCAATGTCCATGAGAAAAGACCGTATTCTATCATTTCGTGAATCTATATCTCCCGATGCTAGGCAAATGAGTTTTTTTCACATACTTATCTTTCGAGCTCATATGCAAGAAGAGTAACTACCAAGAAAGAATAAACTATGAAATATGTTTTGCATTAATAAATATCAAACATAACATAACCTTCATCTCCAACTACTCCACAAACAATCTAAACCTCCGAAAAACTTAGAATATGATGGAGGCGATGGCTAAAGGGATAATAATATGAGAATCCGTCTTGACTCCACACTAAACCTAAACCTAATAAGTGTCTTATATAGGATAAACCCTAAGTTGATCTTTCCATGCAAGGAAAGAGTTCTAAACAGGAAAGAAATTTAATTCCTAATTAAATTATATTAAATTAATTTTATTTCCTAAAATATTTTTTCCCGTGGTTTGACTTGGACTTGACCTCCTAACTGAGTCGTTTTCTTTCTTTTGCTCTTTGTCCGTTGATTTTGGTATCTTTTCCTCTTTCTATTGAGTACCACTTTTCGTCTTTTACACTGCTGCTACGACTTTCAGAACGCTGTCGTGGCGGGTGCTTCATCTGCAATTCAGCATCTATTTTCTTCTTTGGCTCTTTCTATAATCTAGTTTCCTGTCTAGGAAAGAAAACTATCAAACGTATCTGTTTTTTGCCAATTAATTGATAAATTCATAAAGTTAGTAATCAGATGCTGAGATATGAAAAATAACCAGAAATATCTATTATCACTTTTAATTATGTCTTTATTGGCAATAATTGAGTGGAGAAATGATATAAAAATTGAGGACTTTTGAGTGCTCATCAAAAACCACCATCCCCGCAAACATGTCTTCTGACAAAATCATGGTAGCATGCTCTAACCATTCAAGGCATGTTATAGACGGTCCAAAAGAACACGACCCGACAAACCAAAAAGATAATGAATGTCGCATACAATCATACAATCTCGTAATGCATGTAAAATCGTCTTCATCTATCTCCCACACATTGGGCATAAACCATCTTCAGATGAAAGAGCCCCCAACCGAGCTTTAACCTGTAATGCCTCATGAGCAACTCGCCAAATAAATATTCTGATCTTCGGTAAAACCTGCAACCGAGAGATGGTAAACTAAAGCTTCGAAGGGGTTTTTGAACTATGGAATTGTTTCATCAACCACGAGTATCTTGACCAAGTTGAATATGTGCCACTAGAATGATTTCCCTAAACTAGAATATCTGTGTTTCGGTTAGCAATAAGACAATGAAGAATGTTTTTTGTATCAGTTTTGTTGAAAACTTATTGCACCCTATGTGTTTCCCGACTATTCTGTCCCTGGATCATAAAGTCTCCAAAACGCACCAGATCTAGTTGCCCATAGATATGAATTTGTGTAAATTGGATCCTTTGTGCACCACCCCACCTAGCTTGAAACATCGGTGTTGGACTATCAATTCCTATTTGCCAAAAAAAACCATCACAAAGGTGATACAATTCTTGTGCATTGATCTCTAAGCAGACGAAGGTCGATACCCAATTCTTGTGATGGAGGCTATGAAGTCCTTGTTAAATTCTATCTTTGTCAGATTATAATATTTAAGATATCGATCCCACGAAGACTAAGTTGATTCTACTACTTCTTATAACTGCACTTAAGAAAACTAAAAGCACAAGTAATTGTATTGGATTAATAGCATTAACTAAACTATAAAATTATAGAGAGATAATAATGAGAAGAACGAGGTTAGATTGAATGTTTTTTAGAGGAAAATCCAGTTATATTGCTAATCCACTTATTAATGCAATGGGTTGAACTATCGCCTCGGCGGATCGCTGCAACTGCCTAGGCGGGGTTATGCCTTGTCAACTGTCGCGACCGTTTTAAAATAAAAAAAAGTGCGAAAAATGGCCTGGCGCGTTGAATTGTGAAAAACCGATTTTTATTGCTTTTAATTATAAAGAAACAAATTTTATTGAAAACATGTATTCTTTTAATTTTAAAATTGACTTGGAGTCGCCACCGGCCACTTTGGTAGGCCAGACACCATAAAACAAACCAGAGATTCATTTAAAATATTTGGGTTCAGGAGTCGGTTACGTGTAAGGACGAACCTTACAAACGCTCAAAATTGGTACCTATTAATTACACATGACATTTCGGTATTTTGAACATAGATATTAATTTAATTCTTTATTGTTAACTAAACATCGTTCGGATTGAGGATATCCTTTTGAATAAGAAAATATATTTCTTTTAAACACGGGCTTGAATAAGACGTCCTCTAGATAGGAAACCTTACCCGAATTTAAATAAATATAAATTTCACCTCAAAGGGTTTAAATGCATGATCATTTTTTATCTTGTTCATTTTATAACCTAACCTAAAAAGGCTCCATTAATTAAGTATTAAAACTCTATTTAAATTATTAATTTCACTAAGTGTATGATAACATCCGAATGCTCGGACACTACCATCTTGTCACTTAACAAAATTAATAATATTAGTAATGTCACTAATTATTTGCTTAATCAATTTTATTTAATTCTAAACCTAAATTAATGAGTCAATTTCTAGGTTTTGATAACACATCAATTCGATACCAAGGTACACTCTTTAGACCAACATCATGGTACGTCAAAATACCGACCATTTAGTGTATCTGAGGTATAAAATTTAAATATTAACCTTACTAAATTATCTCCCTATTTAATTAATTAATTAAAGCGACTAATCCTAGAAGGCTCTAATTTAATTAAAGTGGCTAACCCTAAAAATATTCTAATTTATCTAACTATGGGTAAATTAGGTGTTGTCCTAAATAAATATTCAATATGTTTTAAAATATGCAAGCAAACAATGTTAATTAATAACACACAAATACATTACATGGGTAAAGTAATTAAAAGAAATGGAAATTAAATAGTCACATGATTCATTTCGAAAGCACTGATGATTTTTCAATTAATTGTGAATGAGAAAAGCAAGCAGTGAAGCATTGGATTTAAGAAATAACCTGATGTCACAGGTGTCAAGCAACGACACTAGCAATAAACCATGTGCTTCACCGTTTCTTCACACCCCATTGTTCGGTTATCGCTAATGTTCAACCCAGAACGTAAAGACGGATCAGCTCTGCTTAAGCACTGGCCAACCCAGTGGTTAACGTTCACATTACACCCCTCACGATGATTTTTCCTTTCATTTGATGAGGCCATCCAAATTCAAACTAGGAACCAAAGTTCGAACCACTTCAAACACATAAGCTTGAGTCTGTTCTTCGGGATTTCGCAGGTCATCGAAGGTATCATTATCATGTTCCTTAATCACTCAGCGAAAAGGGTTAAATATGTGAAGGTCAGGCTCCGCCAATTTCTCAAAACAACCAGGTCGCTCTACCACGCTAATATTCGCCTGTTCGATGCACGCTCACTTGTTGCTGCTCCTTTCCCACCATGGATGCTTCCTTCCCTTTTACTTGTTGTAGACAGTAGCCAAACCAAATTGGTTGCCAAATCCAAAACAGAACCAACTCTTTAAAAATTATTTCCCGTTTCTCCCCCATAGTCACCAAAGGCACCTCCCAGGCATAAAATGAAGATAAAAACCAGAAGAGAAGCTACAGACAATGCTGATACTGCCATTTTAGACAATTTGAGAGAAGCTAATTCGAAAGTTTAGTGTGTATTGCGTTACTGCTTGATGTTTGTGACATAGGAATGGAAGAAAGGGTTTATATAGAAAACGAAGGAGCTGTGCGATGTAGACTTAAACATAAAGAATAGACAAGAGAGCAATCGTGATGTTAAAGAGAGAGAAACAAGGCAAAGAAACAAATTTTCGTATATTCGGGGGCCATCTACACTGATTAAACCCTGCACATGCAAATGTTCCGGTTAATACATAGGCCCCCACCTGCACATGCATTGATTCACATCAACCCTTCCCATGGCCACCCTCTTGGCTCGGCTTCATCTTAAACCTTCCTTACGTGTAGTCCTATGGAATTTTCTCCTTAAATTCCTTGATATCCTGCCAGCCCCTCGATCCATAGACCCTGTATTGCCCTTGACTGTGTGAGGGTCTTTTCTCCGCTCTAATGTGGTGTACACAACAATCACTTTAGACCATTTTGCTTCTAGCCTAACTTCGTCAACTTTTCTGTCTAGTTTTCCGCGTTAATCAAACCTCCAAATTTTGCTTCCCCCTTGCTGCGTTTTCCTTCTCCCTTTTAAAAGGATCAAACCCATACTCCTCAAACCACAATCAACTCAACCACACTCAAACTCCCTTCCCCTAAAATCTCTCCAGAAATCTCTCCACCAAATCAACCATATTTCCTTATATTTCTGTTTTTTTATTTTTATTTTTTATTTATTTTTATATTTTTATATTTTTATATTTTATTTTCAGTTATTTTATTTATTTTAAATACCTTAAAATTCGGGTGTAATAGCTGCCCCTCTTTGCTCAATGCTGCGGAGTAGGAGATGAGCAAAGACTGAAAAACACAAATTTTGTTTAAGCCTTTTGGCCGAAGCTTGAAGCTGTTCTTCTCATTACGAAATTCTTCAAGCAAAACCTATAACGGAACCCGAGGCTGTTCTTCTTATTATGAAATTCCTCGTGTCCCATAAAACTTGGAGTTGTTCTTCTCATTACGAAATTCTCCAAAGTCTGAAGCTATTCTTCTCATTACGAAATTCTTCAGATGAAATTCTTTAAACTCATCAAGTGATGGAGCTCGGGGCTGTTCTTCTTATTACGAAATTCCTCATCACCGAGAAATTTAGAGTTATTCTTCTTATTACGAAATTCTCCAAATAAAAATGATGAAATCCAAGGTTGTTCTTCTTATTACGAAATTCCTCGTATCTCATGGAATTTAGAGTTGTTCTTCTTATTACAAAATTCTCCAAACTCATCAAGTGATGAAAATCGAGATTGTTCTTCTTATTACGAAATTCCTCGTCTTCGGGAAATCTGGAGCTATTCTTCTTATTACGAAATTCTCCAGATCAAAGTGATGGAATTTGAGGTTGTTCTTCTTATTACAAAATTCCTCATATTACATCATATTTTTCGGGACTCACGCTAAGAAGGCTACAAATTTGTTTGAATCAGGACTCACACTAAGAATGCTACCAATAGTATTTGAATCGGGACTCACACCGAGAAGGCTGCCAATTTTTGTTTGTTATTGCTTGATTTCTTTTTTATTGATTCTTGAATCATTTCTCTGCAAAAAGAGAAGTCATCAATCAATACAAATTCAACATGAATAAAATTGAAAGACTTTATCTTTGCATTTGGTATCGTCATCGCTTCCCTGTTCAAGATTAAACATTTTCTCGTCTGAATCCATTATTGGTTTAACTCGATTGATGTTGCTCAAGATTTTATTTCCCTATCATGGAACTCATGCTCCATTCTCCTTATTCACGAATAGATATGTAGGTTCTATTCTTCTCTTGATCGAGTAGATAAACAAGTTCAAAAGAGGTTTCATTCTCCGTATGCACGAATGGATATGCAGGTTCTGTTCTTCAAGTGCTCAAATAGATAAGCAGGTTCTATTCTCCAAGTACTCGAATAGATAAGCAGGTTCAAAAAAGGTTCCATTCTCCTTGTGCACGAATGGATATGCAGGTTCTATTCTCCAAGTGCTTGAATAGATAAGCAGGTTCAAAAAAGGGTTTCATTCTCCGTATGCACGAATGGATATGCAGGCTCTATTCTCCAAGTGCTCGAATAGATAAACAAGTTCTATTCTCCAAGTGCTCGAATAGATAAGCAGGTTCAAAAAGGGTTCATTCTCCTTGTGCACGAATGGATATGCAGGTTCTATTCTCCAAGTGCTCAAATAGATAAGCAGGTTTTACTCTCGTCGTGCTTGAGTAGATAAGCATATTTGGTAAATAATTAATGTTTTTTCTCGAATTTCCTTCCTCTGAAATCTTTGCTTGTCCTGATCTGGATTGCTTTGTTGATCTTGTAAATTCTTATTAAAATTAACAACAAAATATCTTGAATGCATGAGTTAGCATGTTTTACCATGTGGATGTCTAACCATATGATGCATGAATATAATTGAAGACCACTAGGGTAAACTTCTAACCCCAGGAAAAGCTCATAATTTCTTGCTTTATCTCCCGACATATCTTCTTTGACTGATATGAGAATTCGCTTCATACTCAGGTTCAATTTTCAAAGTCTTTGCTTTTTTCTCTAAAGCGCCTTTTTAGGTTTTCACTTTAGATTTATTCTTTCTTTTCTTTTTCTGTCCTTTTCTTTCTTTCTTTGTCTCATTTTTTCAACAAATGAAGTCTGTCACGATCTCAATGATGTTGTTCTTATCTGAAAACCAGGGAAGATCTATTCTGGGGAATATTTATTCTCTGCTCTGAAAGAATTCTTCATTTACATCGATTCGTTTTTTGGATTTCTCATGATAGTATGTTCTTCTAACACACCTTTGTAACATTGACCCACTCGAATTTGAGCATAATTGTCTTGTTTTCTCATTCTGATATTCACCCTGTAAAGCTTACTTTGTCTTGTGGTGTCTCAACAGTAACAATTTTCTCACTTGATAAATTGATCCTATTATTTTTTGCCCCAAATAATGACCAATGCTCTCTCTTTGCCCGAGTTTACTTGCGTCATCTTTGTTGCTCTTACTCAAATATTTTGACATTTAGAGCTCTAGCTGTTCCTCGTCATATTTTCATCCAACAATCAAGTACTGGGGGTTATACCTGCACTTAAAGGGTTAGTACATTATAGTAATACCCATGAAATCCTTTGCTTTTCTTGTATCTAATTAATTTATCTGCAAGATACTTGTTACACAATAAGCAAAAAAGCTCAAAATATTATTTTACTAATTTTGAGAATATTGAATAATTTGATAGACATGGCAATCAAGAACACATGAAATTAGACCTTTAAAAACTAAGTACAATAAAGCCTTTTAACCAATTTACAAAGATCGACTCCAATGTGACCCTTTTCTATTTTATTAGATTTTTAAGAGAAACATTCCCATTTTCCTAATTCTACCCTGTTTAGGTGGCACTCTTTTTTCTCACTAGCTCACCATACCCAATGTTTCCCTCTTTTCTGATCTCGATCAAGCATTAGAAGACTGAAAATCTTTGAAGAAAGATTAACCTTGATAAGCGGGATATATTCTGAAGACTAACTCTCCTTGTTCCAATACCCGTATATGATCAAAATGTTCTTTTATGGCTCGTAATGTAGGTTATGGTTCATGGATGCCAAAAGAAGGATATATAGGCTCGAATAATTATTTAAGGGTAATAAAATCAAGGATCATTGTTGTATTGATCTGAACATGCTCTAATGAAGTACTTTTCTCTTTTTTCTTTGCGGATCACTCTAGACTACTCTTTTTAGGTTTTCACCCTAGAGGTCATTTCCTTTTCACCACTTCTTTTGCCAGTGGTTCATTTCATCAAAATATTTCACTGAACATTATGTTCGTTTTTCTTTTTTCGATGCTTCAACTTTTGTGTCAATAATTTGAATTTGACTTATTTTTCTTGGTTTTGTATTTTACTTTTATTTTCTGCCACTGATTCACAAGACATCACAACCAAACATATTTCACTTCCGAACACATTTTCGTCCTCTTTTGCCCCAGTGTAGTGGTGATTCCTGGTTTGGGTTGAATCGAAAGAAAATCAATATTATGTTCAAAGGGGACGACAAATGATATTTTTCTTATTTTCTTTTTTGGAGAAGGGGTATCAAGGAATGCCAAATATCATCCAATACTTGGATATCTTTGAAGAAAAACAGCCTTCAATTGGACGATGTTTTTCGTTATCACTTCATTCAAAGACTTTACTCAACAATGCTTGAGAGGGAATTCACTCAAAATTTGTATGGACTTTTCCCGTGATTCCTGAACACTCCTTAATGTCTTTTTTTTTGCCTAAATAAAGTAGGAATGAGTCACATTTTTGAAGTTGATCTCTGAATTTGATTTAAGATCAATCCTGCAATTAGTATTCAATACCTGAAAGAATGAAGTCAATGATTATATATATGTATGGGTGATTAACCCATAATAAAGAATAAAAGAATTAAAGAATCAAAAAATATGAAATGTTAGCCATTTGAGAAAAATATATATATATAACAAGCATCATGACCAAATAAATTGAAATAGCCTCCTTTATAAAAGATATACAATGCTCGCGGGCAAAAAAACAATTGGGATGATTCAGGGTATTACTCTGCAACGATCCCAAAAATGCAATTAGATCCTCTATAATTCAATTGTCTATCATCCATCAAAGGAAATCAGAGTGAATTTCATCCACCCTATTTTTACCATCGACTTTGCTCTTTCTTGCTTCCGTTTCGGAGTTGATTTCTCGACTTTCATGTAACTTTTCCTTTGGTTGCCCCATGTTTGGTCTGAACTTCTTGGTTTTCATTTTCAACATGGCATTATCAATTTCATGACTCAACAAAATTTATACCCACTAACATCGTTTAGGATGAACAAATACCTGAAGTCTTCTCAATTTTTCGGTATCATAGTCAAATACTTTATTGTTGCTTCTATAGCTCAAAATCTGATTTTCTGGAATTTCTGTAGATGCCCCCAACTGCTTTGGTTTTTGCATTTTTATTTTTTTTTTCATTTTTTCTTTTTTTTTCATTTTCTTACAAGAACCTTTCTAGTTGAACCATTGTGTGAGATAAATTTCCATACCAATCTCTCGTATCTGCATTTCATCTGAATGTCTTTCTTTCCCAATCTTTCTGACTCCAAGAAGTATGACAACTGATATTTTAATCCTAAGACCATCTGATCTTTTTCATATTACCCAAGTGATCCTCAACAATTCTATGCAATTTCCTAATCTTAAAATAATTTATGCTTGTCAAAAATGTAATGTTACTTTAAAAGCAATATTTTAAAACAAAATGCAATGTCTTTTTATTTTATATTCTCCTAAAAATGCAATAATTAAATGATGCAATGCATGAATGTAAGAGATAACAATTTCAAGAGCTAGTCATTAGACAACACTCATCAAACTAAAAGATCGAATACAAGGAGAAACCAATTTGTTGATAGAAGATAGTTGGCTCGAGCTTCTTGGTTGATCACCTCGTTCAAACTGGCTCGACATTTTTCCTGGTATGTCAATGAATATCTGTTGATAGGTCTTCCACTTTATCGAGCAAAAACTCATATATATCTGATATTTCTTGTACTTGGTTCTGAAGTTGATCACTAACTCCATTGGTGACTGATTCGGTTTGGCTTTCAACATGTTATTCCTCACTTGAAACACTGGTTTAAAACTCGCAAACCCATTTTCTGCCTGTCGTGTCATATTTTCTAAATCCCTTTTCTATTTCTCAGCATCATCCTTCAATAATTCTTGTCATCCATAAAATTTGAACATCAATCTTAGGCTCGCAATTCTCTTTTCCTATCTAAGTCTTCATTTATCAATAATGCCATTGGGATGCCCCTAATTTATCTTCCATATATCTGCCTGCTACCTTCGCCTTCTGATTATCGCGTCTCACTTGTATCTACACTTACCCCTGAACCTGACTTAATGCTTGAATAATTGTTAAACCCAATATAAGTCTAATTCTCTTAACTTACTGAAATAGTGTAGCAAAACCTCGTAACTGTTGGCGTTGTAATCATCCTCCTGACTGCAACTAAGAATCTTTATCAAAGATAGCTCTTCGTGTTATCGTCTAAGAATTCTCAAATTACTTTTAAGTTTGGTAGACATGCACCAATTTACAAAGATCGACTCCAATGTGACCCTTTTCTATTTTATTAGATTTTTAAGAGAAACATTCCTATTTTCCTAATTCTACCCTGTTTAGGTGGTACTCTTTTTTCTCACTAGCTCACCATACCCAATGTTTCTCTCTTTTCTGATCTCGATCAAGCATTAGAAGACTGAAAATCTTTGAAGAAAGGTTAACCTTGATAATCGGGATATATTCTAAAGACTAACTCTCCTTGTTCCAATACCCGTATATGGTCAAAATGGTCTTTTATGGCTCGTAATGTAGGTTATGGTTCATGGATGCCAAAAGAAGGATATATAGGCTCGAATAATTATTTAAGGGTAATAAAATCAAGGATCATTGTTGTATTGATCTGAACATGCTCTGATGAAATACTTTTCTCTTTTTTCTTTGCGGATCACTCTAGACTGCCCTTTTTAGGTTTTCACCCTAAAGGTCATTTCCTTTTCACCATTTCTTTTGCCAGTGGTTCATTTCATCAAAATATTTCACTGAACTTTATGTTCGTTTTTCTTTTTTCGATGCTTCAACTTTTGTGTCAACAATTTGAATTTGACTTGTTTTTCTTGGTTTTGTAACTTTTATTTCCTGCCACTGTTTCACAAGACATCACAACCAAACATATTTCACTTCCGAACACATTTTCATCCTCTTTTGCCCCCACTGTAGTGGTGATTCCTGGTTTGGGTTGAATCGAAAGAAAATCAATATTATGTTCAAAGGGGACGACAAATGATATTTTTCTTATTTTCTTTCTTGGAGAAGGTATATCAAGGAATGCCAAATATCATCCAATACTTGGATATCTTTGAAGAAAAGCAGCTTTCAATTGGACGATGTTTTTGGTTATCACTTCATTCAAAGGCTTTACTCAACAATGCTTGAGAGGGAATTCACTCAAAATTTGTATGGGCTTTTCCCGTGTTTCCTGAACACTCCTTAATGTCTTCTTTTTGGCCTAAATAAAGTAGGAATGAGTTACATTGTTGAAGTTGATCTCTGAATTTGATTTAAGATCAATCCTGCAATTAGTATTCAATACCTGAAAGAATGAAGTCAATGATTATATATATATGTATGGGTGATTAACCCATAATAAAGAATAAAAGAATTAAAGAATCAAAAAATATAAAATGTTTGCCATCTGAGAAAAATATATATATATAACAAGCATCATGACCAAATAAATTGAGATAGCCTCTCTTGTAAAAGACATCCAATGCTCGCGGGCAAAAACAATTGGGATGGTTCAGGGCATTACTCTGCAACGATCCCAAAAATGCAATTAGATCCTCTATAATTCAATTGTCTATCATCCATCAAAGGAAATCAGAGTGAATTTCAACCACCCTATTTTTACCATCGACTTTGCTCTTTCTTGCTTCTGTTTCGGAGTTGAGTTCTCGACTTTCATGTAACTTCTCCTTTGGTTGCCCCATGTTTGGTCTGAACTTCTTGGTTTTCATCGTCAACATGGCATTATCAATTTCATGACTCAACAAAATTTATACCCACTTACATCATTTAGGGTGAACAAATACCTGAAGCCTTCTCAATTTGTCGGTATCATAGTCAAATACTTTATTGTTGCTTCCATAGCTCAAAATCTGATTTTCTGGAATTTCTGTAGATGCCCCCAACTGCTTTGGTTTTTGCATTTTTATTTTTTTTTTCATTTTTTCTTTTTTTTTTTCATTTTCTTACAAGAACCTTTCTAGTTGAACCATTGTGTGAGATAAATTTCCATACCAATCTCTCGTATCTGCATTTCATCTGAATGTCTTTCTTTCCCAATCTTTCTGACTCCAAGAAGTATGACAACTGATATTTTAATCCTAAGACCATCTGATCTTTTTCATATTACCCAAGTGATCCTCAACAATTCTATGCAATTTCCTAATCTTAAAATAATTTATGCTTGTCAAAAATGTAATGTTACTTTAAAAGCAATATTTTAAAACAAAATGCAATGTCTTTTTATTTTATATTCTCCTAAAAATGCAATAATTAAATGATGCAATGCATGAATGTAAGAGATAACAATTTCAAGAGCTAGTCATTAGACAACACTCATCAAACTAAAAGATCAAATACAAGGAGAAACCAATTTGTTGATAGAAGATAGTTGGCTCGAGCTTCTTGATTGATCACCTCGTTCAAACTGGCTCGACATTTGTCTTGGTATGTCAATGAATATCTGTTGATAGGTCTTCCACTTTATCGAGCAAAACTCATATATATCTGATATTTCTTGTACTTGGTTCTGAAGTTGATCACTAACTCCATTGGTGACTGATTCGGTTTGGCTTTCAACATGTTATTCCTCACTTGAAACACTGGTTTAAAACTCGCAAACCCATTTTCTGCCTGTCCTGTCATATTTTCTAAATCCCTTTTCTATTTCTCAGCTTCATCCTTCAAAAATTCTCGTCATCCATAAAATTTGAACATCAATCCTAGGCTCGCAATTCTCTTTTCCTATCTAAGTCTTCATTTATCAATAATGCCATTGGGATCCCCCTAATTTATCTTCCATATATCTACCTCCTACCTTCGCCTTCTGATTATCGCATCTCACTTGTATCTAGACTTGCCCCTGAACCTGACTTGATGCTTGAATAATTCTTAAACCCAATATAAGTCTAATTCTCTTAACTTACTGAAACAGTGTAGCAAAATCTCGTAACTGTTGGCGTTGTAATCATCCTCCTAACTGCAACTAAGAATCTTTATCAATGATAGCTCTTCGTGTTATCGTCCAAGAATTCTCAAATTACTTTTAAGTTTGGTAAACATGCACCATACTTGAAGTCTTCTGAAACACCCTTATATTACTGGTACTCGGTCTCCTCGAACATTAACTCTGATCTTGCATTGATTCTTCACGAACGCCAAATCTGATCGCGTACTAAGTCTTCTCGAATATAATCCATCCTGACATATTTTCTTCCACTTGTATATCAAACCCTTTAGTTGATGACCATTGTCTATACAATTAGCTCATGAATCGATATCTCTAATGCATGCTATATGAACTCACACACACACCACAAAAAAATGTTAGTATGGTGAATCAATAATCTGAACTAAAATAAATTAACTTGCGAAAAATAACCAGAGAACAATTTATGTTGTACAAAAAATTAACCAGAGAGCATATATTTTGCTCAAAAATAACCAGAGAGCAGTTAAACAAAGAAACCCTAATTTCGGCGGCATTTCGGTCGTATATCGCCTTATCTTATGGTCCATGTTTGGCTCTAATAGCGGTAGGTTTCTACTCTATTCATGTGGGTTTGGATCTAGACACTGGGTTCCCGAACTGTCATTACCGTCTACTGCAACGATAAGACATCGATTCGGTAGTATAGGTCCCTTATAACGGAGGTGAAAACCTCACGACGCGTAAGGTTAGTATACTAGAAGCAGATAAAAATCCGAAACTCGAAGCTGGAGAGCATCACGTCGGATAATATCTAACTCCCACTTAAGAGTGAAAGCTCAGGTTGAGAGCTCATGCATGAATGACAGATATATCACAAAAATGAAAATGCTACCCTCATTAAGACGATATTTATTCAAAAATATCGAATTAAATTAATATCTATATTCAAAATACCAAAATGCCACGTGTAATTTTTTTAAAAAAAGTTAGGCCTGAATCACAAAAAGAATTTTTAGTCCCCAGCGGAGTCGTCAAGTTGTCGCGACCGTTTTAAAACTGAAAAAAGTGCGAAAAATGGCCTGACGCGTTGAATTGTGAAAAACTGATTTTTATTGCTTTTAATTGTAAAGAAACAAATTTTATTGAAAACATGTATTCTTTTAATTTTAAAATTGACTTGGAGTCGCCACCGATCACTTTGGTAGGCCAGACAACATAAAACAAATCAGAGATTCATTAAAAATATTTGGGTTCGGGAGTCGGTTACGTGTAAGGATGACCCTTACAAACATCCAAAATTGGTACCTATTAATTACACGTGGCATTTCGGTATTTTGAACATAGATATTAATTTAATTCTTTATTGTTAACTAAACATCGTACGAATTGAGAATATCCTTTTGAGTAAGAAAATATATTTCTTTTAAACACGGGCTTGAATAAGACGTTCTCTAGATAGGAAACCTTACCCGAATTTAAAGAAATATAAATTCCACCTCAAAAGGTTTAAATGCATGATCATTTATTATCTTGTTCGTTTTAAGTCCTAACCTAAAAAGGCTTCATTAATTAAGTATTAAAACCCTATTTAAATTATTAATTTCACCAAGTGTATGATAACATTCGAATGCTCGGACACTACCATCTTGTCACTTAACAAAATTAATAATATTAGTAATGTCACTAATTAATTGCCTAATCAATTTTATTTAATTCTAAACCTAAATTAATGAGTCAATTTCTAGGTTTTGATAGCACATCAATTCTATACCATGGTAAACTCTTTAGGCCAACATCATGGTACGTCAAAACATCGACCATTTAGTGTATCCGAGGTATAAGATTTAAATACTAACCTTACTAAATTATCTCCCTATTTAATTAATTAATTAAAGCGACTAACCCTAGAAGGCTTTAATTTAATTAAAGTGGCTAACCCTAAAAATATTCTAATTTATCTAACGACGGGTAAATTAGATGTTGTCCTAAATAAATATTCGATATGTTTTAAAATATGCAAACAAACAATATTAATTAATAACACACAAAGTCATTACATGGGTAAAGTAATCAAAAGAAGTGGAAATTACATGGTCACATGATTCATTTCGAAAGCACTGATGACTTTTCAATTAATTATGAATGAGAAATGCAAGCAGTGAAGCATTGGATTTAAGAAATAACCTGATGTCATAGGTGTCAAGCAATGACATTAGCAATAAACCATGTGCTTCACTATTTCTCTACACCCCATTGTTCGGTTATAACTAATGCTCAACCCAGAACGTAAAGACGGATTAGCTGTGCTTAAGCACTGGCAAACCCAGTGGTTAACGTTCTCATTACACCCGTCACGATGATTTTTCCTTTCATTCGATGCGGCCATCCAAATTCAAACTAGGAACCAAAGCTCGAACCACTTCAAACACATAAGCTTGAGTCTTTTCTTCGGGATTTCGTAGGTCATCGAAGGTATCATTATCATGTTCCTTAATCACTCAGCGAAAGGGTTAAATATGTGAAGGTCAGGCTCCGCCAATTTCTCAAAACAACCAAGTCGCTCCACGACGCTAATATTCGCTTGTTCGACGCACGCTCACTTGTTGCTGCTCCTCTCCCACCGTGAATGCTTCCTTCGCTTTTATTTTTTGTAGACAGTAGCCAGACCAAATTGATTGCCGAATCCAAAATAGAACCAACCCTTTGAAAATCATTTCCCGTTTCTCCCCTATAGTCACCAAAGGCACCTCGCAGGCATAAACTGAAGACAAAAACTAGAAGAGAAGCTACAGACAATGCTGATACTGCCATTTTAGACAATTTTAGAGAAGCTAATTCGAAAGTTTAGTGTGTATTGCGTTACTGCTCGATGTTTGTGACATAGGAATGGAAGAAAGGTTTTATATAGGAAACGAAGGAGCGGTGCGATGTGGACTTAAACAGAAGAATAGACAAGTGAGCAATTGTGATGTTAAAGAGAGAAAAGCAAGGAGAAGAAACAGATTTTCGTATATTCGGAGGCCATCTACAGCGATCAAACCCTGCACATGCAAATGTTCCGGTTAACACATAGGCCCCCACCTGCACCTGCATTGATTCACATCAACCATTCCCATGGCCACCCTCTTGGTTCGGCTACATCTTAAACCTTCCTTACGTGTAGTCCTATGGAATTTTCTCCTTAAATTCCTTTATATCCCGTCAGCCCCTCGATCCACAGACCCTGTATTGCCCTTGATTGTGTGAGGGTCTTTTCTCCGCTCTAATATGGTGTACACAACAATCACTTTAGACCATTTTGCTTCTAGCATAGCTTCGTCAACTTTTTTGTCGGGTTTTCCGCGTTAATCAAACCTCTAAATTTTGCTTTCCCTTGCTGCGTTTTCCTTCTCCCTTTTAAAAGGATCAAACAACACTCCTCAAACCACAAGCAACTCAATCACACTCAAACTCCCTTCCCCTAAAATCTCTCCGAAAATCTCTCCACCAAATCAACCACATTTCCTTAACTTTCTATTTTTTTTATTTTTTTATTTATTTTTATATTTTATTTTCAGTTATTTTATTTATTTTAAACACCTCAAAATTCGGGTGTAACATCAATAATTCAACTTTTCATAGTTCGACAGAGCAGCCTTATATGTTTCTTCCTTATCCCTAAGTAAAAAAAACTATTGAAATCCATGTGTCTTGATAATACCTACCGACGTTAATCAAGGGACGATAACAACCTCACATGCATCTTATTAGTCGTTGAAATCCAACCCGGATTAGTCAATGCTCTTGATCAAAGACCGTATTCTCTCGTTTCATGAGCCTAAATCTCCCGATATTAGACAAATAGATATTTCTTCACATACTTATTATCTCGAGCTCATATGCATAGAAAGTTAAGCACCAGAAAGAATAAACTATGAAATAAGTTTTGCATTAATAAATATCAATAACAATGTAACCTTCCTCTCCATCTAGTCCACAACAATCTAAACCTACAAGGGGAGTTTAGAACATATTTTGGTTGACGGCTAAGGATATGTTATGTGTGTAAACGGGCTTCTCCTCCCTCTAAACATAAACCTAATAAGAGCCTTATATAGGCCAAGCTCTAGGTTGATCTTACCATGCAAGGAAAGAGTTCTAAATAAAAAAGAAATCTAATTCTTAATTAAATTATATTAAATAAATCGTATTTCTTAAAATGTCTCTTCTTACGGTTTGGCTAGGGCTCGACCTCCTAACTGAGTTGTCTTCTTTCTTTCACTCTTCGACTTTTGGTATATTTTCTTCTTCCTGTTGAGCATCACTTGTCTTTTTATGCTGCCACAACAGTCTTCAAAATATTGTCATGGCGGATGATTCGTCTACAATTCAGTATCTATTTTCTTCTTTAGCTCTTTTTGTGATCTAGTTTCTCGTCTATGAAAGAAAACTATCAAACATATTTATTTTATGCTAAATAATGCATAAATTCATAAAAATAGTATTCGGATGTTGAGATATGGAAAATAATCAAAAATATCTATTATTGCATTTAATTCTATCTTTATTAACAATAAATGAGTGGAGAAATGATATAAAAATTGAGGAATTTTAGGCACTCATCACACCCCTAAACTCGAAGTATTGCTTGTCCTCAAGCAATGCAAAAGATAAGTTTAAGTAGGAAATTTTAAAGCGGTATATCGTCCTACCTGTCGCGGTAGAGTTCCTTTCTTGACTCGGCCTCTTCTTGGTTCTAGGTGTTCCTCAGAATTGAACTATAAGTCTTAGTGTGTGTGTGTAACTGTGTCAAAGCTGATTTTCTAAGTTCAAATCTCTTTCTATCTCAAGACTTCGACTAAGATTTCTTAATTGTTTTGCTTTCTTTCTCCCTGAAATTGATGTATAATTATATTTCTATATAGTTATACTTGCTTGAGCCGGTCATGGGCACCTCAAGTGTTTAGCATATTCTCACTAGAGCCAGTGATAGCACCTCTAGTAAGTGCGAGAATTTTAAGTCCTAGAGTCAGTAATGGACACCTCTATGGACTAAAAGTAGTGCCAGTGATAGGCACCTGTAGTTAAAATCTACGCCTAAGTCCTTATTGCTTTTCAAAGAAAAGAAGTTTTAAAATCAACTAAGATTAACAGTGTTTTAAGATGTTTTCAAGCTCATAGTCTAATCCTAAGTAGTAATCCTAGCAAACCTTTCAGAATTCAAGTCTGGTGAATGGTACAGACTACAGCGGCGGCTGGAAATATATCACTGCCGAGGCATATTCAATAAAATTCAACAGACTTATAAACAAAAATTTGTAGTAATACTTAAGTAACTACGACAAGATTTAAAACATTGATGAGATACTTCGATTACTTCCATACATTGCATTTACATAATACAAAATAGACAAATGCTCCCCCAAACTCAAGAGATGCATTTCCTCAATGAATGGAGAGGATATAACCGAAAATAAACAAAAAGAAAAGAAAAAAAAGAAAAGAGAAAAAAAGAAAAAAATAAAATAAGAAAACTACTGCCCTTAGAAAGATGCATAGGATCTAAATGAATCCTCAGAATCGCTGTCGATTATAAGCTTGCGACGAGTGTTGGTGTCTGTTGGGTGGTTGGCTTTGGCGGTTATTGGGCTACTGCTTTTTTCGGGCTCACCATCGGCTTCTTAACAGAACGGTATGGCTGGACTCGGATAGGAGTTGGGTCTCGTAGCTGCTCCTCCTCTAGATCCAATTCGATTGGGGATGAAGCGGCTGCCTTTCTCTTCTCCCCTCCTTGTGCTGTTTGGGGAGAAATATTCTCCTTTATGGTTTGCATGAAGGATTTCATGTCATCTGATGAGCTGCTCCAGTCTAGTGAACTAGAATCTACTGGTGAGACAACTTTTTGAACATTGTCTGTCTTCTTTGTTGTAGCTGCTGAGGTGGCGGAGAATGATTCTGTTGCAGCAGCCTCAGTAGTAGCTACAAGGGATACGAGTACTATGGCGGAGGCAATATTTGTTTGGAAATGAGCAGATGAATACCATTGTGGGGTTGAGATGTCGATGTTGAATTCTAGGAAGATCGTTTCACATGTTGGAAGTTCATTTATGATTATTACTATAACGACATTGTTGAATTCCTTGACATAATTCATGAATGCCAGCTGCCCCCGCTCCATCCTTAGCAGAGTGTTCAGGACATTGCCTGGTGTTGGGTGACTTCTTCTTTTGTGCCTACTAGATGTGCAGTGTCGGCAGATGTTGTGGCGGGAGGGATGAATGCTTGTGGGATAGCTTTCTCTACTTGTATTCTTTTGATGTACACATCCCTGGTCCACCACTTTCGCTCCGGTATGTATGTGTCGAATGACATCATTGGTACACTTGCTAGCCTGGTTAAGGCATTTATTAAGCATGGAAAAATGAGTATACCTTTGTCTTTGGTGGCACACTCAAAGATTTGCTCACTGATGATGCGGCCTACGTCTATCCTTCGATTGTGGATGACTGAATGAATTAGTGTCAGGCATGGTCGATCTACTGTCTGGTTATGAGATGTTGACAGTAGATTTCTTTTTACAAACGTGTTCCATAATTTGGCTTCCGGTTGTAAGTCTTTGCGGCTAACAGAACTACGATGTTTCCCTGTATTCTATTCAGTTCTAGGCATGCAGAGTTCTTCTTTCATTATTTCATAGTCTTCGGTCGTTAGGGCGGTTTCGAACGCAGCATGTTCATCAGTTTCGATGTCAAGTCCGTAATAGGCATTGATAACGTCTATTTTATGTATTGCTCTTCCCCTGAGGTAGGTGTATGGATTTTTCACCACTGGCCTTTGTGCGTAGAATTCCCGTACCCATTCAATGTTTGCTTTTGGAGCTTGTTTTGCAAACATTTTCCATCTTTGGAAGGTTATTTTAGATAGGATGAATTTGTCTAACCCGAGATCATCATCACCTATGTAGTAAAAGACTTGTTCCTCCCATATCTTTTAATTTTGGAAAAGATGATGGTATTCGTGCTCGACTTCTGGTGTAGAGAATCTTTTAAATCTTACTGCTCCGACCGCATTTTGTTGTTGATTTGCCATCGGGATTTTGGGGTTGTAGAGTAGAAGATGTAGAAGAATGTTTAAGATTGAAGATAGATTGAAGAATTAGAGAGATGATTACCCCTTGCCTTTGCCTTTGTATTTAAAGGAGTGAAATGGTGCAGCGATTGAGGGAGCAGGCATAATTAATATCTGCTAGCGTGCATGCAACGCTTTTACAGCTGGTGTCCGTTGATAGTGAAAACGGCATAATTTTTAACGGGAGATAATTTTTTCCGTCGAGAGTTTGGGCCGCATTTTTTTTATTGAGCCTAAAAGCTGAATAATTAAAAATATTTAGAAAAATTAAAATTTTAAAACGACATATTTTTTATAACTAAAATCTAAATCCTAATAATAACATTTTAATTCCTAAAACATAAAAATTAAATTAGGGATTAAGAGATAGAAAATTTAGGACTGCAGAGGTGCAACCATCTTCCCCTTTTTTTCTGGAGGAGAAGCTGATGTTCCAGTTGTTGTCTCCTCATCTGGTGGTTTCTTTCGAATGTATTGTTGTTCAAGGTGCGATCATGCATTTAAACCTTTTGAGGTGGAATTTATATTTCTTTAAATTCGGGTAAGGTTTCCTATCTAGAGGACGTCTTATTCAAGCCCGTCTTTAAAAGAAATATATTTTCTTATTCAAAAGGATATCCTCAATTTGAATGATGTTTAGTTAACAATAAAGAATTAAATTAATATTTATGTTCAAAATACCGAAATACCACGTGTAATTAATAACAACCATCTTCTCCTTTTTGTATGGAGGAGAAGCTGATGTTCTAGTTGTTGTCTCCTCATCTGATGGTTTCTTTCGAATGTATTGTTGTTCAAGGTGCGCACTGCCTCGACAGAGGTTGCCTTGGCAGATTTTGTTCAGACAATCTGCTTCTGGATTGAAGTTGAACTCAATTTTCACTTCAATTCTTTTGCATTCATCTGTTTCATCCTGATACCTTAGATTTTTAAATATATTGATCTTTATTTGTTGATCATTGACTCTTATGATCAATTCTTCTTTCTCATAGTCGATCAATGTTCTTCCAATGGCTAGGAATAACTTTCCTATTTTGATTGGAGCGTGCTCATCTATTTCACAATCAAGAATTATGAAGTCAGTAGAAAAAATAAATTTATCTATCCTTACAAGAATATCTTTAATTTTTCCTTTTAGTTGTACGTAAGAGCGGTTTGCCAGTTACAGCATAACTGTTGTTGGTTTTGCTTGCCCGATGCCTAGCTTTTGAAATACTGACTTAGGCATGAGATTTATGCCTAGCTTTTAGTGCGCTAGCCTGGTCCAATTAGTGCGTTGCATCTTCAAGAATGTTCTTTATATTTGTGTCTTTCATTCGCCTACAATGTTGATGTTGCCACTGTAGATGCTGTCGCGGCCTTGTTCCTGCCTCAGCCTCAACACTACTTCACCGCTGCTTCGGCCCTGGATATTTCTGCATGTACAGAATATGTAATACTATCTGCATTCTCTATAAATTTCGTCTTTGTAAGTAGTGATAACGGAATATCCAATATTGTGCAAAGAGTCCATATTTCAGTTTAAGTTGGTGTATAATAGATGCATAAAGTACCATGAAAAGGGTAGTAAATAACTGCGTTTTAGGCAATCATCAAATACCCCCAAACTCGAACTATTGCTTGTCCTCAAACAATAAAAGACATCAAATTACCGAACCTTACTCCCCTTTGGTCTTACTTTTCCATCTATTCTCCCCACCATGGTCATGTCTATCTCTCCATTTTAGCCATTAGTTTACCCAAGGACTTTTACTAAGAAATAAACTCTAAGGCTAGGTGAGTGTGTGCGTTTTACGAATAATGTTGATTCAAGGCTTTCTTAGATAAAATCGAAGTTCAAGACAAATAGAATTTTGCATTAAAGCTATCTCCTTAAAACAACAAGTCTTGAGCCAATTTTGGGCACATCAAGATATGTGTTTTCTATATTTTATTTTATTTTAAGCGAACTTTAGCATACTAGAGTCGGTTTCGGGTACCTCTAGAATAAAGGAGAGCAAAACTAGAGCCAATTTTGGGCACTTCTAGTTATTTTTCCAAAAGATTCTAAGCCTTTATCACCTAAGTTTATTAAAAGAACTCCTAAATCAAGCAAGTCCAAAAAGTGTCTTTGTTTTCTAAACCTAAAGCAAGCTTCTAAGTTTTATTGTATGAGTATCCTATGGTTATCCCTTCGAAACAGAACCTTGCCATGATAAGGAGAAAGATTTCTATAGCCTTAAAAGAGTAAACTAAAGCAAAATTGATGTAGAGCAGTGCAAGATTAAAACAGTAATTCAAGAAAGAGAATATTCCCAAAAATTTAAAAAAAATACTCTCTTTTTTCATGGTAATGCCTCGGCAGTGGATTGCCTTGGTAGTGCTTATGCACCTACAATACACTCAAACTCAAACCGAGCATTATCCTCAATACTCAATACATGCGGCAAATAACAAGTAAATGAGAGATACGGTATCGGATCAGTCTTTGCAGATCTACTCGGAGATGTCTTCTATGCTTCCCGATTCTGTCTAAAACAACAACAAAGAAAAGAGAAAAAAATAAGAATGAAAATAAAACTAAAACTAATAATTAAATGTTCAAAATTAAATCAGAGGAGGATGTCATGTAGATGCGTCGCCTAAAGTGATGGTTGCCATCATTTTCGTCTCTTGATGTTTAGAGTAATGTTTCAACCGTTGGCAATTCACTTTGAATTCAACACCTTCTTTTTGTGACTTAATTGTGACTGCTCCATGGGGATAAACCTTAACAATTTAGAAAGGATCTGACCATCTGGATTTGAGTTTCCCAGGGAATAACTTGAGTCTGGAGTTAAAGAGGAGGACTTGCTGCCCCGGTAGGAACTGTTGCGGCAGCAATTTGCTGTCATTCTAGCGTTTCGTCTTCTCCTTATAGATCTTGGCATTATCATAAGCTTTCGTCCTGAATTCATCTAATTCATTAAGGTCCAGTAGTCGTTTTTTTTCAGCTTTTTCCCATTCCATATTCAGATTCTTTACTACCCAGTAAGCTCTATGCTCAATTTTCACGGGTAAATGAAAAGCTTTGTCAAATACTAATCTATAGGGCGATGTCCCCAAGGCGTTTTGTAAGCTGTTCTATACACCCACAAAGCATTGTCAAGCCGATGAGACCAATCCTTTCTAGAAGTGTGTACTACCTTTTCGAGGATTTGTTTCAATTCCCTATTTGCAAGTTCAGCTTGGCCATTTTTTTGTGGATGATATACCGTGGCTATTTTATGAGTGACACCTATTTTCTTTAGTGTCGCGGCAATGAGCCTATTGTCAAAGTGCTTACCTTCATCACTAATTATGGCTCTCGGTACTCCAAATCTTGTGAATATGTTCTTCTTGAGAAATTTGTGTACTATCTTGGAGTCATTGTGGGGCATGGCGATTGCTTCAACCCATTTGGACACATAATCCACTGCTACTAGGATGTAGAGATTTCCTTGAGATGAAGGGAATGGTCCCATAAAATCTATTCCCCATGCATCGAATAATTCTACTTCCAATATTGGCTTTTGTGGCATCTCGTTTCGTCTAGATATATTGCCCGTCCTTTGGCATCGGTCACAAGCCTTGCAATAAAGGTGGGCATCTTTGAAGAGCATCGGCCAATAAAATCTTGATTGAAGAACTTTTACTGTTGTTTTATTTCCTCCAAAATGTCCTCCACATGGTAGATCGTGACATTGTTGAAGAATTGCTTGTTGTTCCTCTTCTGGGACACATCTTCGTATAACCTGATCTGCACATTTTCGAAACAAGAGAGGTTCGTCCCAGAAATAATGCTTGGCATTATGTTGAAACCTCTTTTTTTCGTTATAGTTTAAGTTATAAGGAACTATGCCACTAACTAAAAACTTAACAAGATCAGCATACTAGGGAGTTATCGTTACTTCCTGTATGTCTTCCTTTATAGATTCTGAAATATATTCAAGAAGTGCTTAGGCCTCACAATCATGTACTGCTATGGGTGCTGCCTCGGCAGTATCGTCATCATTTGTTATGATATGCAATATTTGTTCATCTCAAAATGTGTCTTGTATGTCTTCCAGTTTGTTGTTATAGCCTTTATTTTCCAGTCTGGATAAATGATCAGCTACTTGGTTCTCAGTACCTTTTCTATCTTTTATCTCCACGTCGAACTCTTGTAGGAGAAGAATCCATCTTATCAATCTTGGTTTGGCCTCCTTTTTGGAGAAAAGGTATTTAAGCACCGAGTGGTCCGTATGGACGGTACTTTAGTGACAATGAGATAGGAATGAAACATATCAAAGGCAAACACTACTGCCAGTAATTCTTTCTTAATTGTAGTATAATTTACCTGAGCATCATTGAGTGTCTTGCTAGCGTAGTAAATAGCATGGAAAAGATTGTTTTTCCTTTGTCCAAGTGCTGCCCCGACAACATGATCACTTACATCACACATTAACTCGAAGGGTAGGGTCCAATCTGGTGGAACCATTATCGGTGCTGTAACTAACTTTTCCTTTAGGGTCTCGAATGCTTCAGTACATTCGTCTGTGAATTCAAATTTTCTATCCTGCTCAAGTAGGTTACAGAGAGGTTTAGAAATTGTAGAGAAGTTAGAGATAAACCTTCTATAAAAACCTGCATGACCCAAGAAGCTTCGAATTCCTTTCACAAAGATGGATGGAGGTAAATTCTTTATCACATCAATATTGGCTTTATCAACCTCAATTCCTTCTGATGATATTTTACGGCCCAGTACTATGCCCTCGTTTACCATAAAATGGCATTTTTCCCAGTGGAGGACTAAATTGATTTCCTCACATCTTTGTATTACTTTCTTCAAATTGCCGAGGCAGTGAGCAAAGTTGTCCCAAAAGACTGAAAAATCATTCATGAATACTTCCATGAAATCTTCTATCATATCTGAAAAAATTGCCATCATGCATCTCTAGAAGGTGGTCGGGGCATTACAAAGGCCGAACGACATTCTTCTAAAAGTATATGTTCCATACGGGCAGGTGAATATGGTTTTTGCTTGGTCTTCTAGAGTAATAGCAATTTGGTTATATCCTGAATAACCATCAAGGAAACAATAATAGGATTTACCAACCAGTCTGCCAAGCATCTCATCAATAAAGGGTAAAGGAAAATGGTCTTTCTTTGTTGTTTTGTTCAACTTTCGATAGTCCATACAAACTCTCCACCCTGTCACAGTTCTTGTTGGGATTAACTCATTGTTCTCATTGGCTATGACAGTCATACCACCTTTTTTGGGCACACATTGTACTGGGCTTACCTTACCCATTCACTGTTAGAGATAGGATAAATGATTCCAGCATCAAGCCACTCGATTATTTCCTTATGAACTACCTCCTTCATGGCATGGTTAAGTTTCCTTTGGGCCTCCACTGTGGGTTTTTGACCTTCATCTAATATGATTTTATGCATACAAACGGCTGGGCTTATTCCCTTTATGTCATCAATTGTCCACCCTAGTGCTGTCTTATGCTGCTGCAGCATTTCTATTAAGCTTTGTTCCTGTTTTGGCTGCAGCTTAGAAGAAATTACGAGCATTATGTGGTTGGGTCCCAAATAAATATATTTTAAATTGGCAGGTAAGGGTTTTAATTCAGTAATTACCGGCTCCGTACTGGGGGGCTCATTATCCTTTCTTGGATAATTCAAAGGTGCAATATGCTTACATGGAAAATAGGTTGTCCAGTTTGTTTCCTCAATTTCTTGTACCTCAAGGCTCTCAATTTCGTGTACTTTGTTCAAAGCATCAGTATAGCAATCATCCTCTGAACTACCGAGCAGTAATGCTTAGAGTTGCTGATAACGCTGTCGGGGCAGTTATTTTCCAAGCATGGTTGTATCAAGTCTTCGTCTAAGGTCTCTGATACTTGGCATTCTTCTGGATTGTCATGATTTTTAAGCATATGAAAAACATTGAACTTAACTTGTTGATCGTTTATCCGCATCGTGAGCTCGCCATTTTCCATATCGATGATGGTGCGTCCAGTATCAAGGAAAGGTCGACCCAGTATGATCGGTGCATTGTCTTCGGCCTCACAATCAAGGACAAAAAAGTCGGCAAGAAATATAAACTTGTCGACCTTAACTAGAATATCCTGAATTTTGCCTTCAGGATGCACATAGGACCGATCCGCAAGTTGGAGCAGCATTGTTGTTGGTTTTTCCCGCCCTATTCCAAGTTTTTGAAAAACTGATTTGGGCATTAGATTGATGCTTGCTCCCAAGTCGCATAGGGTCTTTCTTTCATAACCATCCCCAATCGCACAGGGGATTGTAAAGCATCCAGGATCCTTTAGCTTAGACGACATGCGATTATGTAGCATGGCCATGCAACCTTCAGTGGTTGCCACCGTTTCAAATTCCCCTAGCCTTCGTTGTTTGGATACTATGTCCTTTAAGAACTTGGCATAGTTGGGCATTTATTCAATAGCCTCAACTAATGGCAAGTTGATATGGACTTGCTTTAAGATGTCTAGGAATTTTTGAAATTGGTGATCCTGTTTGTGCTTTTTTAACCTCTGCGGGAAAGGAGGTGGTGGTCTTATGTTCTCCAGGTTTCCTTGGATATTGAGTTTAATACCTGGGGTGAACTCATCTGTAGCTGCCTCGATAGGATTTTCAGGTACTATTGGTTTTGTTGCTGTGGCAATGCTTTCGGCAGGGTCCTACTCAGCTTCTGAGTCCCCGTGATGTTGCTTTTCTGGTTGGACTCTATCGGTTGAGGTCCCTTCTTTATATTTTAATTGTAGGCCACTTCTTTTCGTAATTACCTTGCATTGCTCGTGGCCTAATACCTTAGCAACCTCAGCATTGCTAGGTAAACCCCTGGTAGTCGAGTGTTTTGTTGTTGGGCAAATTGACCAATTTGGGTTTCTAAAGAATTGATTGCAGCCTCCTGGTTGTGCAGTCTCATCTCAGTTTGATTCATGAAGTCATCAGTATGCTTCATGAAGCGGATATTCTCGGCCATGTATGAATCAGTCTTTGACGTGAAGGCCGTGAGAGAATCTACCAGTGCATTCAGAGACTGCTGCTGTTGTACCTGCTGCTGTGGCATGGACTACTGTGCGTGCTGCTGTGGCAGGTTCTGAATTTGGTGCTGGAATCCAGGGGCTTGGTTGATTGGATTTAAGGCATTATTGGGGTTACTCCATGAAAAGTTTGGATGCCTTTTCCAAGATGGGTTGTAATTGTTGGACATCATCTGATTGTTCCTATTATAATTTCCAACAACAGGTTGGTTTCCTCATCTTGCATTTAATCAGATGAGTTGACTGCCTTATCCTCATGTATATTTTGTTGGGCTTGCATATTCTGAACCATCTTGATCAGAGAAGCCAATTGTGCTTCCACCGAACTGGTTGTGTCTAATTCATGGGCCGTGGCATGGCGTCTCATTCCTCCTCGCCTTGATGTAGGAAACTAGAAGTCGTTCCTTGCGAGTTTGTTCAGAATCTCAATGGCTTCCGCGGGTGCTCTATCCAAAAGTGTCACATTTGCGGAAGCATCTAGCATCATCCTTGTGGAGGCATTGGTAGCATTATAGAACATGGAGACTTGCGTCCACAAGGGAAAACCATGTAGTGGGCATTTATTTAACAATTCTCTGTAGCGTTCCCACGCTTCATACATCGGTTCATCATCATCCTACCAAAATGATGTGATTTCATTACGGATGCAATCATAGAGATTTTTCGGGTTGAACCTTGTAATGAATTCTCGGCAGAGTTTATCCCAAGATCCTATGGATCCTGCTGGGATGCCATTTAACCAAGTTTTTGCCCTATCCCTCAGTGAATAAGGAACAACTTTAATCGTAAAATATCTTCATGGACTCCTTGGATCTTGAAAGAATTGCACACTTCCATGAAAGATTTAAGATGCTTCCTTGCATCTTCAATAGCAGACCCACTAAACTATCCAATTATGTTCAACATGTTGAACATCACTGGTTTGAGCTCAAAGTGAGTTGCTTCAATTTCCGAGGTGACTACGCCAGGGTTTAGTCCGTTTAGGTCTTCCACCAAAAAGTCTCTAACTGTGAGCTATCTCGGTAGTGGTCGCGGCGGTGGCTGCTGCGACATTGCTGGTGGCAGTACATTATAGTCAACAGGTAGAATTTGTCCTCTTGGTGGATCAATCATGACTTGAAACAGGTTGCGCCTTAGATGGTGTCCTGTGCATTCGATTTCAGGATCCAATTCGTACAATGAACCACTCGGGTTTGCCCTGGTCATATACCAGATAAGTCAAAGTTAATAAAAAAATTAATAATTAGAATTAAAGTTAAATAAAGAATGGTTAAAGAGCAAGAAAATAAAGAAATCAAAAATTTAGTTACCAATCCCCGGCAACGATGCCAAAAACATGATGCGTGTAATAATAGCGCAACTGTACAATGTATACGTCGCAAGTAATAAAGTGATAAGTATATCGTGTATCATCTCCACAGGGATTGATATACTTAATATGTCTCCCCTTGTTCCCTTGCTCCTGAAAGATAAAGTAAAAACACAGATAAATGGATTTGTTTAACTAACTAATTAATTAAATAACAAAACATAAAATAAAGGATTGAGAACAATATAGAGAAAGTGGGTAGGATCCAACTGCGTCAATTAGTGGATTTGATTGATCTTCTTCTTTTCCAATATAATTACACAACACTGCTTCGGCAGTACTGCAGATACAACCTCGGCAACGTTAGTGTTCTCTATCGCGGCAATCTCTTGCTCTTGGGCAAATGCATCAAAGTTCAGCAAAGTGTCCGTAGTTGAATCCGCTTATCTCTAAGTCAGAGCGTTGTTGATGACTGGTCCTTGACGATACCTCTCGGTGTAAATCAACGATAACCACCAACCAATCCAACATTTCTTTTAGCTTCTAAAACTCTTAACCTATCTCTAGGCCGATTTAGTGTCGTCAACACCGTACTTATCCCTTTTGTGAATCTAACTCTCTCGATGCTAGATAAATAAATTACTTACAAACTTCTCTCTCGAGCTTGAATGCAAGAACAAGGAATGGCAATAGGATAAGAAAACTTTGATATTATTAGTGCATTAGAACAAAGAAACAAGAAACAATCTCCAGTCACTAATATCTACAACCTTCACCTATCCCTAAGAGATTTAGAATATAATATCGATAGGTACAAATCTTAGGGGAAAGAGTTTCTCTAAAATCCGCTCTCTTAACAATGTGACCGGCTAGGCTATATATAGTCTTAACCTAGGGTAAACCTTTCCTAAATAGATTCTAACTTGGAGTAAGGAGCAAGTCTTCTGATATTTCCAAGTTTGCAACCTTCTAGAAAGTTTTTCTCGTTCGGTCTTTGACTTGGGCTTTTAGTGCGCTAGCCTGGTCCAATTGGTGCGCTGCATCTTCCAAAATATTTTCTATATTTTTTCTTTCATTCGTCTACAATGTTGATGTTGCCCCTCTGGATGTTGCCTCGGCCTTGTCCCTGCCTCGGCCTCAACACTACTTTACCGCTTCTTCGGCCCTAGATATTCCTGCATGTACAGAATATATAATAATATCTGCATTTTCTATAAATTCCGTCTTTGTAAGTAGTGATAACGGAATATCCAATGTTGTGCAAAGACTCCATATTTCAGTTCAAGTTGGTGTATAATATATGCATAAAGTACCATGAGAAGGGTAGTAAATAACTGTCTTTTAGACACTCATCACTCACTACCATGAAATGCATGATGAGTGGAAGAGTTGGGAGTACCAACCTTTAGCAAGAACAAAAAAAAAAACATCACCCACCATTTCCTCAACCTTTCTTCTTCATAAGACTTGTGGAAGGTTCTTCAACTTCTCTCTCCTTCAAAGAGATATTAAACCAAGCATTAGACACCATTTGGGAAGATTCTCAGAACAACAAAGACACAAGAAACTGAGATTTAAGCCCCCAAAACCTTATTCCCGTTTTTCCTCCAACCCAAACTCATAAACCCTTATCCTTACCAAACCAACATATTTTTAGCTCTTTAGATAGATCACAAACACTTCTAAAACTTACCATTCAAGCACAAATCGAGACTCTAGAGCAATACCATAAAGAACCAACATTTTTACTCAACTTTCTCTTAAGGTAACAAGAAAGAAGATGAAAGAAAGTTTCCAACACAATGACCTCATCTCTGCAGCTTTAACACTCCCTAAACCCCTCCCTATTCAACTTATTTAGGCATTTACGAAAATTCCCTCACCAAAAACTCCTCAAGCCCAACAAACACTAAAGGACCAACAACCGAAGGCCCAAATTCTTCAACTCGGGACCCAAAACCGAAGCCCAACCCTTTGGGTTAACCTGGTCCTCGAATCCGAATCTGGGTTGTTAAAGACCAAGAGTGTGCTTTGGTATCACATTTGATGCGCCCTTCTAACTTAGAAAATGATAAATAATATAAGTTTAGAATAAAAATAAAATTAATTAGGTAAACAAATAGAATCACAACTAGTAGTATTAATTTCTCTAAGTGTCCAGATGACAGTGTTCAATCGTTTGGATGTTACCATAATACACTTAGAAAATTAATAATTTAATAGGACATTAATTATTTAAGTAATGGGGCCTAATAAGATAGATCTTAAAATTGACTAAATAATAATCTATCATGCATTTAAACCCTTTGGAGCAGAAATTATATTTCTTCAAAATACGAATTAAGGTTTTCTAACATAACTGAACATCTTATTCAAGCTCGTATTTATAAGAAACGTATTTTCTTATACAAAAGGATATCCTTATTCAAACGATATCCATTTGACAATGACGAACTGAATTAAGATTATTATTCAAAATGACAAAATCCCATGTGTAATTAATAAGGTACCGATTTTGGATCCTCGTAAGGGTTATCCTTATGCATAACCGACTCTCGAACCCAAATATTTTAAAAAAGAATCTTTGATTTATTTTATGGTTTCTAACATACCAAAGTGAACGGTGGTGACTCCAAATTATTTTAAAATTAAAATAAAACTCATTTTAACCTAAAACCCTAATTTTCAAATTAATAATTAAAAATTGTAAAAAAACTCGATTTTTAAAATTCAACCGCTAGAATTTTTTATACCTTAGTTTTTAAAATGGTCGCAAAAGCTTGGCGGCTCCACTGGGGACTTTTTTGTTTGTCAGACCTTACTACTTAATTAAACGTGGAATTTTGGCATTTTGGGTGGTAATATAATTTTGTTCAAGAGATTATCGAATGGATTTTTATACGAATAAGGGTAGTATTTTTCTTATGTGATATATCTTTCATTCATGCATAAGTTCTCAACCCGAGATTTTATCCTTGAATGGGAGATATATGTAATTCGATGTGATACTTTCCAGCTCCGAGTTCAGATTTATGCCTGCTTCCGATATACTAACCTTACGCATCATAGAGCCTAACCCTCCGTTGTAAGGGACATATACTACTAAATTGATGCCTTACTGTCGTAGTAGACAGTAATGATAGTTTAGGAACCTAGAGTCTAGATCAAAGCTCACATATATAAAATAGAAACTACCCCTAGTAGAGCCAAACAAGGGCCGTAAGATAAAGTGGTATGTTGCTGGAATGCCTCCAAAATAGAATTTTTCTCTGGTTATTTATTCTCTGTTATCTTTATGTAATATGAATTGTTATGTAGTTATTTTTTGCAATTTAAATTGTTTTTTCATGTCAATTTACTTTTGCTCAAATTAATTTACCATATTGATATTTTTTATGTGTGGTTGTGTGAGTTTTGCATCACATAGCATGTATTAAAGGTATCGATTTGAGAGATAGTCGAATAGAAAATGATCATAAACTAAAGGGTTTGATACAAAAATGGAAAACAATATGTCAAGAAGACTAGATTCGAAAATAAAAATTTCTTTTTGTATTTTTCTTACATTGTTTTTCAAAAAATTTTAACCAAATTTTGTTTTAAACTTTGTTTTATTTTTAAAACCCTTTAGTATTGATTATTATTGGATTGAATAAGATTAAGTTTGCATTTATGTTTTTAGTACCTAAATCCTTGATTGTTTTATCTAAATAATGAAACCTAAAAAACGACAACAAACAGGGGTTGAAAGTTCATCCAATGTCAAAGAGGGTTGTACTTATCCAAATCTTCTATATATCTATCAACAATCCTTTCTCGATAATGGTTTTTACGAGAATTATCGGTAATATCGCAAACATAAACTTAAGGAGTAATGTGTCGACATCAACTTTATGGACTCTTATAAATTCAAATTCCGATATCTTCATGTTTTTAGTGTTGGAAGTTCATAAAGTTCCTTACCTTGGCCGATATCTTCCTTCTGAACATTATGGTCATATTTTATGCTAATGCCACTTGTATTCTCTCTAAGGATAAATCTAAAGTGGTGACTATCGAGTCCTTTCTCATGGAACGTCGATTTTATGTCGATGTTAAGCTTCTTTGTGATGCTTTTGGACTTGATGATGAGGGCATTGAATATGAAAATTCTCTTGGTTATAACCTCAACGGATTCGTCATCAACCTTGATGTCCATGATTGGTTTCTACATTTAATCATATCTTGGTGGATTCGTCCTTCGAATGGCAAGTAATCTTAGATTAGACATTTTGATGGCTTTTGGATTACTTGTTTCAACCAAGAGAAGCATTCTAACCTTACCAATATATTCTTTGCGGATCTCGTATGGCAAGTTTAGAATCGTCACACCAAGCAATGACTATATTTCTCCTATGCTTGGATTTAAGTTCTCTTACTTCCAATTTATTGAAGATGAATGGATTCATGGAGAGGAACCTCCTCCTCAACCTATTGATCCCGAGCCAATTCATCAAGTTGCTCCAAATAATGCTCTCATGGCTTTCCTCACTAATCAGTTCGCAACATTCAAAAAACGCTTTGATAATTGATAACTCTGTAAAAAGGCTATATTTTAGGCCTTTTTACTTAAGTTATTGAGTGTACTTAGGCTCATATAGGATCATTTAGTTGCATTTAGGCTCATGACATTGCATATAGTCATTTAAACATGCCTTGGCATTTTGAGGTGGTAATAGGTGCTATTTAATGGGAAAGGTAGTCCTTTTTAGTGGTGTTGTGTAGGTGAAGTAGAAACGAAAGTTGAGGCAATTTTTCATGGCATTCTCAGAAGGATGGAAAAAGGAAAATGTCATGGCAAAACTAGAGAACTCCAGGGCTGAGCTAAACGACAAAGAGATATTTTATTAACAGTGCCAGCTAGTGCTACAACAGCCGATCGGGATCACTACAACTGGCTACAACCACCACAATGGGGGACCACAGAGAAGATAGCCTATATGCATTCCACGTCAATAGAGGACAACTGTCACCTCTGCCAGTCCGGTAGAAATGTCAGGACAAAAATAAGGGCAGAAAGGAATTTTTGCATATCTTTTAGGGTTTTTCACCCGCTTTAAAAGACATGGTTACCTACAAAAATGAGAGCTTTTTTGGGAGAAAACACAGAAAAGAGAGACCTTTGTGGCGGTTTTTGCGGTGGAAAGCTCCCACCTTTCTTCTCCAACTTTCGGCCAAAGGGACCTCCATTGATAGCACTCGAAGGGAGTGGTGAGCTAGGCACCCGAGAGGGGCTAGCTCACCAAGGCGACCATGGTGGTTGAAGAGCCAGCGGCGGTGCATACCGAGGGTGTCTTCTAGTCCTCCTTCCTTGCTTTATTTTGTTATATTTTCATGAGGATTAATGTTGGATGTTTAAGATTAATATGGTTGATTATTCTTAACATTTGGCTCCATCATGTAACCCTGTTTCGGTGGTATCTTTTATGGATGATTAAATTTTTTTTCTATTTAATATATTGCATGCTAAGTGTTTGTATATTTGCTTTGCTCATTTTTGGTAATTATTTAAGTTTTGTAAGAGGCACGAAAGTGTCCATGGTTTAGATACATACTAGAGCACTCGAGAGAGGCGTAGCTATAGATCCTTAGATCATCCAAGAGGAGCTAAGGGAGGATCTATGTGAGCAATGGGTTCTAGACTGCAAATAGGGCCTAGTTGGATCCTAGAGTACTTTATCGATAGGCTAGGGTGTCATTCGCGTGACAGGCGAAAATACTATGGCATTTTAGTTTGTCAAGTTCCTATGACTCGAGAGAGCGGGAATACCTTAGAAACCTATGTCGAGTAAGTATACACCATAGCAGCTTTATGTTAGGTAAGGGTAAGGGGTAGGAAACCATAGAAGCCACCATCAGTCATTCCCTAGAGAGAGTTCATCAATAGAGGAGAAGTACAATATATTGTTTAACGTGTTTTTGCATCCTGATTTTGCCCTCGCAATTACGATTTACTTTCTTTACTTGCCTGCTATCTTGCAATCACTCTGCCATACACTCATATACCACTTTCATACATCCATTTTTCCATCATCATCCATTCTAATTTGCCTTGACATATTTTAGTCGCTTGCATTCTAGAATTGTTATATCATTTTCATCTTACTCCTTCATCGTACATATCCATTTTCTTGTGTTTTTATCTTTATTTTCTTTTAGTGACAACCCTTTTTGCCTTGAAAAATTTGACTACACACTTTAATCTAGATCCTCGTGGGAACGATACTCACTCACCCTATTATTACTTGCATGACTATGTATACTTGCACATATATGTGTGTTCACATACATTAATTAAAAGCACTACACAGAACACACCAACAACATCGATGGTCAACTTGGTCCTCGCAATACTCATGTGATAAACCTTGAAGCACAACACCTATCCATGAGTATGTCCATTGGATCCTTCTATGAAGAATGGCGTCAATCCCAAGCTCCACATGTTGATGAGGAGGAGGAGGAGGAGGACGTCGGCAAGGATTAGCATTTATGGCTCTTAGGATAGCTAACTTATGGCTCTTAAGATTATTTGCATTATCATATCATATTAAGATTTAAGACTTATGAACCTATGACTTTGTTTTAAGAACTATGTGTAATCACTAATTTTATCCAGGGTAAACCCGTTTTTATTTTTTATTTTATTTTTGTCTTAAATAATGGGCTTTAGTTAATTTTAGAATTTATAACAAAAGATCAAAAAGCAAAAATATAATAATGTTTTTTTTTTCAAAATTTCACTTGATTTTGTTTATTTATAAAAAAAATAAAAAATCAAAAAAGATTACATATATATTATATATATATTAAACTAAAAGTTTCTCCACCAAAAAAATATTATAAATTATTACTTATTTAATTTTTGCTTACCACGTATTATATCATTATTTTACTTATTAAGTACATTAAATATTATTATATAGCTTATTATGGTTACTATTTATTATTTTTAATTTTATTTAGCTTGTGGTTTTGTTTTAGTCTCAATTTTATATTACCTATTTATCTATTTTTATACTTTATTAAATAAATTATCTTGTTATCTACTCCTCTTAGTCTTTTTATTCTATTATAAATATTATATTAATGTGTTGTTCAAAAAAAAATCAGAAAACATTATTTTATTTTTAATCCTTTTAGATTTTTGGTGTCGTTTCCTTCCGTTTTTGTTTACTGTTATTATTGTTGTTATTTTTAACTATCATTATATATTCAAATTAAAAAAAAAAAATCTAAAAATATTATACATTTTTATATTATTTATTTATTTATTTCCGTTATTTTTATTATTTTTATCCATTTTATCTTTTATTACGTTTTATTATTTATTATTATTACTATTATTATAAGATAAATATTAAATAAATAAATAAATATATAGAATGTAATTAAAACCCAAATGAATATAAGATTAAATAAATCAACCCATACATAATTGTTCATTCAGTCCATATACATCTCTACAAACCCAATTTAAATAATGCATAGCCCATAATTTATTACAAGCCCAAATTAAATTTTAATTACAACCAGTCCAATTCGAGCCCAACCCTAAAATTAACTAGAGCTCGAATACCTAACAAAAACCCTAATCTAACCATACATTTCCATCTGCATAGCTAAAGGACATCCATTGGATTTGGCCCTCGATCCAATAGTCCAGATTAGAGCAAGGAAAGTTCCAGATTCCACACAGTTGCACGCGCGCCTGTCCGGATTTCCACGCGCACCCCCTCGAATGCCGCGTGCACTTCACGAACGTCCCTTCAACTCCTGATCTGGTCGTTCATCTTTGATCCGATCGTCGGTCGTTCGCTTCTCCGGTGGTCCCATCTTCGTCGGTTGTCCCCTTTGCCTCTCCGTGAGCCACGCTTGCACAAGCAAACAAAGGATCATCAGATTTTATACAACAACGGAGCCAAAATTCAAAATTATAGAGGTTACACCAACAATTCCAGTACATGAATTCGGCTAACAATTCAAAAAATATCAGGACTAATTAATCCAACAAATCAACATCAACAGAAGCAAACCAATAGAAAATTTCAAAGCCTTTTTCTTTTTTTTATTTTTCCTTGTATTCTCGGTTATAAAAACCAAAACAAAAGCATTGTGAGGGATCTTTCGGACACTACTAAAATCAATAGAAAACCGAAGTTTCCAGTGGTAATTTTCTAGCTTTTTCTTTGAGTCGCCCCTTTGGTTTTCCTCTCTCGTCGGCGACAAGCCTTGCCTGTAAGGCCGTTTTGGTGAGCCAAGAAGAGAAGGAGACCCTTTTCTTCCTTTTCCTTTCAGATCGGATAAAAGAGGGGCGTTTTTTTAGTGTGTTAGGTTTCAAAAACAATAATATTTTGTTTCTGCTTTTTTAAAAAAGGGGGAAAATCCAAGGGTTTATTTTCTTTTTGGCTTTCGATTTCAAAAGAAAAGATGGTTTCTTGGACTGGTTTTCAAAAAGCAAGAGAGGAAGGAAAGTTTTACTTTGTCGGCCACCGCCAGTGGCGGCCTGCACGGTGTTTTTGGGTTTGATGCGGTGGTTTCTGGAAAAGCTTAAGAACAAATGAATGTTCTTGGTTTTTAAATGGGCTTTGGTTGAATATTCTAGAGAAAAGGGGTTTGGTTCTTGGTTTTTAGAGTACGAAATGGCTAAAGGGATCTGTTTTTAAATTTTAGATGTGTTTTATAGGGCCGGTTATTTTAAAATTGGTTTAATATTTTCATAACTCTCTCCGTGCTATATTAACCCTGCGCGCAGCCATTGTAAGTTTTCAAAGCATTCCAATTTAGTCCTGATTAAGGTTTTAGTCGGTTGTTTTGGAAAATATTTTATCAAATATGTACCCCTCGACCCGGTCTATACGCCACCCGACTCGAACGAGCTACACGGGAAATACTGAGGCTAATCTAAAGACTCACCCCGATAAACAACCCTAAAAAAATTAAAATTTTCCTTTTATTTTTTATGTTTCCTAGTTTCTTTAATTAGATCCTACATGTTCATACAAGGACTGAATTCAATTGCAGCGGAAACTAAAGAGAAATAAGTCCTAATTTTATCGAACAAGTTTTATGGACCTAATCGTAATTTCTAGAATTTTATGTCCTGATTATGAAATTAAGGTTATCAATATTTAATTAAGTATTTTTCATGCTTGCACGTAAATTTTCAACTTAAAATAATATCTACAAGTCATTTTACTGCATGCTAAAAGTTTAAGATTATTTCCAACTTCCAAAGGTTTCATGACATTCTCTATATGAAAATTCATCTAAAAACACTTTAAGAACATATCATGGCATATTACCTAGATGCACTTCAACCTAGTTAGCAACAATATATTCAACTCCTAAGTAGTCACACTTAATTATAAACAACACTCAAATTCAAACATGGGGATATCAAGAATCAAACTTTAAAATAACTATATTAATATTAAAGGAATATCAATGGACAATTTAATTTAAAGTCACAAGCTAACATCAACTTTGATATTTATAAAATATGTATAAGCATATAACTATTTCAAGTCTCAAAAGCATAAAAATTATTCACAATATGATAACACATCCTCATTGCTCTCTCACTACTACTAATGTTATAAAGATATACTTGAGCTTTCACTTGACGGTTACTTGGATCCTTGCTTCTCTTTGCTGCCTCAACATTATTTACTCTACATTGCAAGGAGAGGTTAAGCATAAGCTTAGTGAGTGAACAAAAACAAGTATAAAAACACCTTACAATGCAGCCCATATTAAACTGATTTCATCAATTTAAAAATCAAGTCATGCTCTATTAAAATAATCACTCGTAGCTAACATTGCCACCAATAGTAAATATCAGCAAGTGTTTCATCACGTGGTGCTAAGCCACAAAACTCAAGGCTTACATGCTTCACTTAGCAAGGCTTATAAAACGTTTGAACTCAATATCAAACACTTGTAAACTCTATTTGCAATAAAATCAGTAAAAATATTACACTTGTGTTTTCTCGTGTTGGTATTAGTGATCCGATTAGTCTTACCTCTAACTGTTAGGATAAATAGAAACTCGAATAAAGGCATAAATGCCAAACCATGCCACGTATGGGACTAAACTGTCACCATACCACATATGAGAGCTCTATCACCTACTCATGCACACGAATCTATCTCATGCACACGAATGGATTAAATCCAAACATGTTTCCCACCTTAGCTTCCAGGATAAGCTACGCTTAAATGTAATACAACACATATATCACAATTCAAGCAATAACTCTAATGCATCACTAAGGAATTTACTCACATATACGAATTTTCATAAATAATAAATAGTGAACTAACATCCTATCGATCGATCGACTTATCTCTATTAACATCATCTCAATATCCAACACAAAAAAAATCAAATCTCAAGTTTTAAGTTAAAAACAATAAGTAATCCGCATGCATCCCACTAACACATGCATCAAATGCATAAACCAGTAAGAACTATTTTTCTTATGTTTTCAAAACAAAACCGTGGGAGCATCATAATTATATAAAATCTTTGTAAAAACTTATCATGAGAATTGAAACACATGCATATTCACATATGCACAAGTATAACACAAGCATGACTAAAACACATAGTAAAAACAAGGCATAATATGAGAACCTTTAAGAAAGCAATAATTAAAACTTACTTCCGAGTATAGGGAGGTTTTTCACACCTTACCTACACCCCAAACCTTTCAAAACACATTTAAAACCATGCCAAATTGGAAACCCTCATAACTCACTCACCAATTTACCGAAACTTGCTCGACAAATCATCGAAAATGAGATCGGCTTTCCAAACTCATTTAAACTTGTTCCTCTACCTCGTGACCTAATTCAAGCATCAAAAACAGAGTTTTTAGTGCATTAAAACACACCCAAACATCCCTCAAGTTGGACCAATACATGGCAGCCCCAAAAAAACACCATAAAACTTAATCGAAACTCACCAAAAACCTCTCCAAACACCACCTAAACCTTAGGTCCGGTATTAGATACTTAAAATTCATCTTAATTACATCTAAAAACTTCAAGATTCTTGTATTTAGGCATCAAAAACATCCATGTAAAACTCTTGAACGAAAATCAAGAAAACTATGGAATTTTTATCAAGAAAACTGATTTTATTGATTCAAGACTTTAAAGATTGTTTCAATCAGCCAAGAACTTAGAAAATTCATTAAAGAAATTTAGATTTTAGAGTTTTTAATGATTCTAAACTCCAAAATTGATCCCACTCCTTCAAAGGTTTAAGAACTCGAAAACACGTAGAAAAACGACAGATTTTGACGAAGAAAAATATAAAGAATTCATCAAACGAATTTTCATTGAAAAGATTAATGTTTACCCTTGAAAAGATAATGAAGAATATGTATTAGGAAGGAAGAAACCGAAATCTTGGAGTAGGGTTTAAAGCTTGATGCAAAAATAGTGTTTTTCAAGTAAAATCGAAGAAAAACGAAGAGAATTTGAAGAAGAAAAATATAGGAAAATAAAAAAACGATATTCTATTAAAAATAATGGATATTTACCTTAAAAAGATGATGAAGAGGCTGCCTTGGAGAAGAAGAAATCGAAATTTAAAGAAGATATATTTTAAAAAGTGAATTTTTGGGGTTTTGATCAAAATTAGAGAATTTTGATTACTTAGGTTAAAACAAGGGATTAAAGGTTTTTTATATAGGCTCTTAGAAATCCTAGATCAACAAGGATTATGATTATATCAAATTTTGCTTAGTTTATAAAATTGTCTTCAAGTTTTTAATTTTTACAAAATAGTCACTAATTTCAAAATCTTAGGGATTCAAAGGTCAATTTTTGAAATTGATTTTACCCAAGTCAAATATATGTCAGTTAAGAATTTTAGAATATTTTTCCATAATTTGTTTTGATTTAAAACTAATTTTTAAGTATTTATTCCCTAATTAGGTTAAACCGACAAAACCGATCCACTAGACCTCTAAACCGGCTTCTAAACTTTTAGACCCCAATTAGGGGTGTTACAAAATACGAGTCCCTTCGTATTTTAAACTTTATTTTCAGATCCCTCCGCATCGTTTAATCTCCTCCGCTGTCCTCGAACGTTTTCGAATACTTACGATATGGTCACCAAATTAAATAACAACTTCCTCCTTTAAATTTGACTTTACAGTTTGGTTTTCTTTTTTGTTTTATTTTATTTTAGGCCCTATTTCGTTTCTTCTTTTTTTCTTATTGTTATAGTTCTTGCTAATTTTGAATTAATGTTTTAATTCTAATTTTATGTTCTCGAATATTTTTGTCATTAGGTTTTTATCTTTTTGCTTTATTTTTATGGTTTTGTTCCACTTAATTTTGATTCATGTTTTTCTCTTTTTTTCGGTTAGTCATTTCCATGATTTGTCTCATTAGTTACTTCTTGCTTAGTGTATAAGATTCACTACTTTCAAATTTGTTCGTATATTTGATGGTAGCATCTCTTTATTAATGTACATAAGATTATGGTATTTTGTTCATATGGTTTCTCATATTTTTATATCATAATGGTGTATTTTTCTTCATTTTGTGTATGTATTGGTATGAATGTTAGCATTATTTCATTATGTCGGTACATATCTTGATAGTTTAGATTTTATTTTTGTACCTCTTGAGTTATAACATGGTTTGATTAGTTCTTATATTTTGTTTCGGTTGGTTGCATATGCATAGTGTTATTTTGCATAGGTTTTCTCGCAATTAATTTTATCTTTGATCATTTATTTATATGTGACATGTTAGTATTATATTTGTTGTCCTTTTAGTTTGCTCTCTCATCTTATGTCAAATATGTTTTTTTTTCTTTTTGCATGTTTAATTTGATCTTTGGTCATCATTTTGAGTATGCCATGTTTTAGTAATATATATGTATCTTTGTTCATTTTCACATACATATTTCCATTATTATATTTGTGCAACATTAGTTTTTATTAGGTACATGTGTTGTTTATGATTATTTCCATGTTCTTTATTTGACATATTTTTTATTGTGTATATTCATCATGTTTTGTAAATATACTTTTATCTAGAATTTATTTTATCACATTTTGTTGTATCATGACATGTCTTTTTTAATGTTTATAGTTATTTTTCCATTTATTTGTCTTTATCCTTTATTTTGTTTATATCTTGTGTATTATTTGTTTGTATTTATTTATTTATTTACTTTTCATATTATGTTGTATTTATTTTTATGCATCCCTACGAATCGAAGTCACAATCAACATCCTAATTAACACCGTTTTGGCGGTAAATATTTTTAAGGTACCAATTTTGGCGGTTTGAAATGTTAACACCGTTTTTAACCGTTACCGACTCCCGAACCTCGTCTTTTTAAATCTCTAGTTTTACGGTGTCCGGTCTACCAAAGTGACCGGTGGTGACTCCCTTTGCTTTTAAATAGTTTTTTTAATTAATTTTCAAGTTATTTTCCATCATTTCTAATTTATTTTTAATCATGTTAAATCCATTTTTAAACCTTTCTAATTATTTTCCTAATTATCTCTAAATCTCTAAAATTCTCGATTTTCAATTCAATCCTTTTTAAACGAATCCCTAATTTCTTAATTTTCAATTTTAATTCCTAATTTCCCCAAAAATTTTCAATTTTCCTTTTCAAAATCTTTAATTTCAAAAGCCTTTTTTTAATTCAAACCCCTAATCTTTTAAACCCTAATTTCAACTTAATTTTCAAATTTCTCCTCTTCAAATAAAAATTTCCTTTTCTAACCAACATTTCAATTTAATCCCTAACTTTCTAACTTTTAACCTAGTTTTCCACTAGCGATATTTTATTTCTAAACTTGATTTCAAAAAGGTTCGCTACACTATGCTTTGATATTATGTTGGATTACTTTATGTTTTTGAATTTCAATATCATGGATTACTTATGAACTTTATAATTTATATGTGTTTATTGCCTTAATTTTTATTCTTATATTTCATTGATTTTGATCTAACAAAAATGGGAGAAAGTCTTTAAAACTTAATTTTTAAACCTATGCACATATTAAGGGGGTGTTTTTCTTAAAAAAAATAGTTTTGTTATATCAAAAACGAAGAGATTGTAAAATTAAATTTGATTTTGATATAACAAATAAATAGAAGGATCATTTTGTAAATAAATTTTTAAGGACATAATCAATTGACAAGTCAAAGAAATTTTCTAAGCCAAAACAATAACCCAACACTATTTTCCTTAAGCATTTTCAAAGCCAAAACATTCATAATTTTCCAGGCATTTTGATACGCCTCTTAAGCGTATCGATATTGTATGCTTATTTTCGATGAATTTTCTTCAAGTTTTCCCAGGCGTTTCAATACGGTCTTAGATCGTTTCGATACGTTTTGAAACTATGAATTTTGGTTTCGAAACATTTTTAAAATGGTATCAATACAATCTTTGAATGTTTCAATATTGTCTTGCAGTTAAAGTTTAATATAATATTTAAAAGTGTATTGATACTACACGTATGTGTTTGATACCATGAGTTGTTTTTCAAGTCTTTTTAAGCATTTAATATTTTGAACGTTACTTGTCAGTTAAACTTTAAAATTTAGTCTTATAACCCCTAATTTTAACCTAATTTCTTTGATTAAAACTTAGGGATCACGCTAAGTAACTTGTAGTTCAAGTTACGGTTTAAATAACAAATTACTAAAATCTGTTAAATTTGATAAATTCAAAAATAACTGAAATACTTAAATGAACATTAAATAGTCCTAAAATTCATATAAATGTCCAAAGTCCATTACAAGAAATAAATTTCTGAAATAAAATGCGTTAAGTCCGAAATTTGTAAAACATGCATTAAAATTCTAAAACCAGAGTTCTCCAAGTACCGAAGCTTAGGTTTGAGTATCTAAAACAAAAACTGTAGGGGTGTGTAAGCTAGGGAGGTTAGTATGCCTCTAGTGCGAAGATAAAATATAAACACAAAATCCATAATATAAATTACATATCATATGTCGACAGAATACAAATGTCATAATATGTCATGATCATGTGATGCAATGTTTGAATGTTATGCACCCAACACCTAACACCATCAGAAGAGTAGTTTCCCCTAAACCACTCTAACTCCATCACACCATCTGAAGTGAAAACTCGACCCGAAGGTGGAGCCACTAATCCGAAGTGGAATCTCAACCCGAAGGTGGAGCCATTGATCTGAAGTGATACTCACCAAAAGTTGATATCACTGAACTTCCCTGAACATAATATTCAACCCAATGTAATGACATGAATCGATATCTGAGTCTGAATGCATGCCTTAAAATTTAACAGGAGGTATGCATAATAATTTCTAAAATAACAAAATCTGAGTCTTTCCTAAATTCTAAATCAGATATACATATAAATAAATCACAGGGCATGACATTATACATTTAATTTCAGAAATCATAGAAGTAATGTAGTCAACATAGGTACACAGAAACAACAAAATCAGAACACAAAAATAAACATAAAGTATCGGGAGAGACACACCTAAAGTAAATAACTTAGCATCGAGAATAACGTTTATTGAACTCAGTCCTAGCACTAGGTCGAGCGGATGCAAACTCGAAGACTGAGAAATATGAGATCGTCTAGGAGGTGGAGGAAGATACTCGGTGTTTAATTCTACGTCACTTTTCACACACCAAAGATTAATTTGAAAGAGAAAACTAGATGGGAAGAAGGAACACACGGTTGAAAATAGAAATCAGAGAAAGAAATAATGTAATGACATGAAATAAAAGGGGAGTTAAGACAAAACTGAAACTGAAATGGGAAAATAGGGGAAAGAAATTGTTACTAAAAGAAATGATAAAAATACCCAACAAGGATCTAAACTTAAGAAACATTTTAAAAATAACCCTAAGCTTTCAGAAATTGCAGAATAGCCACTGAAATTCAATTAGGTTTAAATCGGAATTTCTCAAATTTAGGGTTTCGAATTAAAAATTTATAAATTAGTGTTTTTAAATTGGGGCTAAAATTTTGGGTTATTATAAGTTGACCATTATCGATACACACCTCAAGGCATTTCGATGTCATTTTTGACATATTTAAAATGTTTTGATACAGCTCTATAGCTGTTTTGATACGCCCCTTTTTTAAAGACTAAGTCGTTTCGATATGCTGACATCGTGTATCGATACCTCTTATTAAATGCACGTAACGACTCTTTCTATTTCAGTAGCGTTTCGATACAAGTGTCCCGGTATCGATACCACAAGTTGCAAAAGTACATTTATGGTGGGAATATGGTGTCTCAAGGGCTATATTGATGATCCCAACTACCCAAACGATTAGAATTCAATGAGGAGGTATAAAAATAAGTCTCAAATATAGCAATAACAACTATTGATCTTCAAGCAAAATCCAAGGACCCAATCTAACTCCAAGCACTCAAATTGTCAAATCCATACACCTAACTCTTTGTTCATCATTGTAAACTTTCTTTTGAGTTTGGCTAAGATAGAACCAAATAGATTTTTCACTAGAGATGTAATATTCCAATGAGGGAGAAGCCAAGAATCGAGTGTGATCTAATAAAAGTAGAGAAAAAATGATATGTATATGAAAAATCATATGATCAATCTGTTTCAGATTATAGATAACAACAATGATGATGACATCAAGACCGTTGTTGGCTCATGATATCATATGAGAAAGAGGTCATAGTGGTCGAAGATGCAATTAATGATGATGATTTGTGTGTGATCGGTGGTTTGTTGTTTGAAGAAGATGAACAAGACATTTTTTAGAGAGAATAATGTATTTATTTTTATTTTCTTATCATTCTTAATTCTCAAATGTATACAGAGTAAGCCTTTAAATAGACTAATATAAAGTTTTAATATATCTAAAATTATACTTTTATCTATAATTTAAATAATACTTATTTTTAATTTAAATAAGACTTCTAATAAATCTAAATTACTTATCAGGAATAAAATCTAATTATACATTAAATGAAAAATTTAACTCTCCTCGTCAACTTACACTCTCGCTCAAGCTCTAACATTTCTTGAATAACTTACAATTTCATCATTCGAGTTCAGTTCTGCTTCGGATAGTGACGATATAGAGAGTAGATTTTGGGGAAACTTACTCTTTGGATTATCGGATATTTGGATATTGATTCATGAATCGGATATCATATCGTCATGATTCGGATTTATTGTATTTTCAGAAAATACTTTATCGGAAAATAAAATATGTTTTTTATTTTATGTTTACTTGTACTATAGAGACACACTAAGCTCTTTAGCTTATACCCCTTTAGTTCTTCTTTCAAATATACTCAAACTTATTAAGCGACTCAGTACTTGTAGTTTCTAGCTTTAAATCAGATATTTTTATCATACAGTATAAACTATTTTTTGATTATTTTGGACAATTGTTTTAATATTATTTCGGGATATTTATGTAATCTGGACATTTGGACTCTTTAATATTTGAGATTTATCGGATGCATAGATTTATAGGGTTATTTTTGAATGTTTAATTAAACTATCAAAATAATTTTTGTACAACTATATTTTTACAATAAATGAGATTTTGTTTGAGATATTTTATGTTGACGACGATGATTCAATAATAATTTTATCTTATAAATAATATAACCTAAAATTTGATATACTTAAAAGGGAAAGTTTTTTAACATTACTTTTAAGATTCAACTTAAAAAATAAGATTAAATTTAAGGGGTTATATTTTTCATAGAACTTTAGGCCTTTATTTTTCAATTCAATGTGTTATGAGTTATCATTGTTTTGAATTATAATTTTCTCTCTTTTCGTTGTATACTTAGCTTTATCAAGTCAGTTTCCATAGTTTTTAGTCTTCTATTGTATACTTAGCTTTATCAAATCATTTTCCATAGTTTTGATATTCTAATCTAAAATACACCTTAGGTTGTTTAAGTTTGTTTTCTAATTAAACACATAACTGGCATGTTCTGTCATTATAAATCAACATAATTTTTTTAATATTTAGCTTTTATATCCCTTATTTCATATTTTTTTTTCACGTTTTTTGTGTTCTTTTAAGAAGTGGAATCACAAAGGTATTCTATGGATAGATCTATGGATACAATCTTATTTTAAGGCTTCTTGTTTTGATACAACTGATAAGTGTATTGATACACTCTTATTTATTATTTTCTTTTTCAATATTATTTTGATACAGGGTTTTCGTATATTGAGACAGAGTGTAGAAGTATATTTCTGTTGGGAAGAAAGCTTCTCAAGGACTATATTGATAATCCCAATCACTCAAACGGTTAGAATTCAATGAAAGAGTATAAATACAAGCCTCCAAAGCTCAAGCAACAACTATCGAACATTCAAGCAAAAATCCAAACAATCAATCCAACTCAAATTCTTCTTTGTCAAAATTTTTGCACTCTAACTCAATTGTTCTTCATTGTAATTATTTTTTGAGTTTGAGGAGTTTTTACTTATAATTGGGCAACATCATTCTTGTGAGAAATTCTAAATTGCCAATTTTCTTTATTTTTTTTGTATCAAGAGAGTGTTTGATCAATCTTTGGGTAGAAAGATTGACTTGTTATAATGGTTTCCTCCTAATCTGAAAAAAGAGGACATTTTTAGTGAAGTTGATTGAAAATCCTTAGTAAGGGTTAAGGTAATAGATGTAGAGCTTATTTTAAGCTTAAACCACTATAGACCCTTGTGTCTTTCTTTTTTTTCTATCTTTCAATTTAGTTCATTTAATTTTTAAAAAGACCAATTCACCTCTCTCTTGGTAATTCGATCTTACGATTCACTAAATAGATTTATAATGCAAAACTACTCATGTAGGTCCTTTTTTCAATTGTACATTAAATGCCTTTGTACTTAGCCTTGATGTATGGTGTACTAGGTAGAGACGGACCCAAAATTTTATACAAGGAGTGCAAATTATCAAGAAGGTATATTAGAAATGTAAGGATGAAAAATTACAAGAGTTTAAGGGTACAAAATTAGATTATCAATAGAAGATATAAAGAAAATTTTTAAAATACAGTGATACTTCAAATTTTTAAGGGCCACAGGGTCCATCCCCGGTACTAGCTGCTTGGGGTGGACAAGATCGGGTACCCGACCAATTTGAATAGAATTGGTTCCGGTCCTGGTAACTACCGATTCTATAAATTGGAACCAATCCCGGTCCTGATCACAACGGGTCCTAAATTTTAAGAACCAGTCCCGTTACTGGTGGGTACCAGTTCCAATATCGGGTATCCTGTTAATTAGTTTATTCTTTAAAAAAGTGAATAATTGGAGGAAAAATAATTCAGCCACCAATAATAATATTAAATAATAAAAATAGAATATTGTAGACTTGAAAATTAAAGTTTTAAAACTAATCACTCATAATATTCGTACATAAAGAGAAAGTTTGATAAAAAATAAACAAAAAACAATACCAGATATTTGGTATTGGTCTCGGTCCTACTGGATATCCACTGGGTACCGGATCCAAAAAATCAAGATCAAGTCCCGGTCCCGATTATGACCGGGACTTAAATTTTGGATCCAATCCCAATCTCACTAAAACCAATACCAGATAAAAATCCACTAGGTCTTACCGGGTAATCGAATTTTTTGCCTACCCATACTAGGTGCATTATGTGTTTCTTTTTCTGGCCTATGATACTTTCTAATTGTATAACCAGAGTCAGTTAAGTGATTAGTTGGTTTTCGTACTTCAGTAATGTCTTTTTACTGATGTGAATGATAATTTTCGTGCTGAACAGTTAAAGGATATGTCTAAAAGATTGCCTGATGGGGCTGCAGAGAGCATCAAATCACCTTCATTTACCTTGTTTGTCTCTAACCCTACTTCCAATGATGTCTCTAGTGTTTCATATGATAGATTGAATGTTCAAATAGCTTGCCAAGAACAAGATTCAAATGTATCAAACAACCAATTGCTTTTGTCACGTGGCTAGACTTTTAAACCAGCCTATCATGCGGTCTTAAGCGATGTGACTCAAGACAAAGGCCTAAGTAAGCCTTCTCAACACTTTCTGAATATCAAACTTCTCAAGCACCGATAAACATGAAGCATTCTAAGCAAAAACGGAACAAACAAGATGAGCAAGGAAGAACACTTCAAGAACGCTCAAGAACAAAAAAAGAACGAATGAGAACGCTGAGAGGATTTTTAAGAGTAAATGCCTTTATTACTTGGAAACTTGGAATACTCCGTACTCTGATACTCTAATACATCAAATGAGGTGGGGAAGGCCTCTATTTATACTTGAACTTCCCTCGATCCTACGACCTATACAGATTTACATCGACGGCTATGATATAATCCTATCCATTTACAAAGCATAATTTTGAGAATATTTCCACCTAACTATGGAAAGAATCTTTTGTGTTCACACACCTTGAATGGATAAAGCTTCTAGAACACTCATTCGATCGGGCCAACGTTGGTGGTCTTCTTAAGACCAAAAGTACCCTTGGACTTACTTGAACAGGCCAAGTCGCACTATGTGGTGCCAATGTCTCGGACCTTAACCTACGGCCCGTGACATTCTCCTCCACCAAACTTGGCGAAGCCCTCGTCACACCACTCGGATAAGTCTGAGTTTGATCTTGGAGCTTCTCGCGCACCTTGGCTTGCTTCTATCTTGGAGTCTGGATTGAATATCCCCCCACAAGAACCTCTCTCCCCATAAAGAGCAATGGACTCTGATTCAGCTATCCCCCATAAGGACTGCTTACTTCGGTTCATACCGCCATGTAAAATACCAGGAAAATCTTGATCATAATTCTCGTGTTCAAGAGTTACCTCATTCATTGAATCAGCATTTACTCTACCCGTCAATCCTTCGTCTCTGAAGCTTGACTCTCCATTGCTCCTCGGCAATGCAACACCCATTGACACTTTGTCACTCTTGAAGTTCGATGCATCGGTCATCTCGCCCATGGATGTATCATCGACGGCTCCCATGTCAATAGGCTCAGGCAACACATGCCCAACCAAGAAAATGTCCCTAACAGTCGCCTCTAACTCGATGGTTTCTCGGCTTGGAGTATCCTCGACATGTTGAATAGTTGTCAGCTTCTTGGTCCCTTACCCGATTTCACGTCGTAATGGTACAACACATTGTTGTCTCGGATCCAAGATGCACACGATGTTGGCACATGGAATAATGATTGCTTGAACACGGTCAAGGAAGTTTAGTCCCAAAATAAATTCAAAGTCATCAAGCTCGATTACCTTGAAGTCTTCCTTGAACTTCCAATCACCGATCTGCAGCTCAACATTTCGCACAGTCCCTATAATAGGAGCTTCCTTGGCATTCACAGTCTTGATCTTTTTGGTTGAATCCATAACTTTAAGACCAAGCTCCACTGTAGCCTTCTTGGACATGAAAATATCGCTTGCCTCGGTGTCCACCAAAGCACTCTTCAATCGTCCTACCACGTTAATGTCGACAAACATCAACTTATTTTGCTTCTTGCCTTTATTCTTGGAAGAACTCAGAATCATCGAGTCAAGCTTTGCAGCCTCATCACTCTCGGGTTCATCCTCCTTGGACTGCTTCGTTTGATCAGGGCATTTACGCACTAAATATGGTCCATTACAACGGTAACACTTGCGACTCGTTTCCTTCGGTTTTCCACCTTTGATGCTGGTGATCGCACCAAGTCTGTCTGGTTCACTATCTAAATCGTCGTCCTTATGGAAAATGGCATCAAGGATACTTTTCTTGTTTGGACAATCCTTCACTATGTGAGGACCCTCATAATTGTAGCACCTTACGGTTCCTCGATCCTTCCGCTCATATGGCTTGTCATGTCGATTAGACTTTGGGGATGGTTTTCCCTCAACGCTCTTTTCTTCAGGAACTCCCTCGTCTCCTCTACCATTACCCTTATCATGGGGCTTGGAAGACTTCATTTTGATCTTAAATTCTGCAATAAATTCAGCATCAGCCATCGTTCCTGAAAGGTCTTGCACACCTATTCTCTTCATCTCTATTCTTGCCCATCGTTGGAGACCGTATTTGAAGAGATACAAACCTTCCAATTTGCTTAAGTCTTTAATTTGCAGGTTGAGTTCAATAAATCTTTTAACATATTCCCGAATTGAGCAATCGTGCTTCAACTGGTGAAGCCTATCTCGAGCTTCCTCGTTGGCATTCTTGGGATAAAAATACTCCTTAAGCTTAGACTGGAACTCCTTCCATGTCCCGATTGGAATTTCCTCGTTACTTGAATCGGAACATCTATTTCGCCACCATAACAAGGCAACATCAATCAAATAGACTACCGCAATGTTTACCTTTTTGGCATCTTCAGTGATGCTCATTCCCCGAAAGTATTATTCCATGCACCAAATGAAGTTCTCAACATCTCTCGCCAACCAGGTTCCATTGAACTCTTTTGGTTTTGGGATGTCCTTCATTGGTTTAGGTATTGTTGGATTTAACAACCCATTCCGCATAGCAGCCTGATAAACCAGAACTTCTGCCTTGAGTTCCAACATTTCCACCCTCAATGCCTCAAACTTGGCTTCGAGAGCATCTCTCTTCACCTCCAGTTGATCACCCTGGTCATCCAATTCCTTGAGGCGTGTGTCCACTACGTCGAGAAGCTCCACAGAATCCTTCACGGATCCCTCAAGTCTGGTGACCTTGTCCTCAAGTGCAAACAATTTGTCCCTTGAGTTAACTCAACTTTCTTTGTCAGCCTAGGTTTCCACACCCTTCTGGCTAGCAACAACAACAGTCTCCCTCTTTGGTGCCATCTCTACTCGATGCTTCGTACCTCGAATGGACTAAACATTGCTCGAACAAGGCTTTGATACCAATTGTCATGTGGCTAGACTTTTAAACCAGCCCACCATGCGGCCTTAGGCGATGTGACTCAAGACAAACGCCTAAGTAAGCCTTCTCAACACTTTCGGAAGATCAAACTTCCCAAGCACCGACAAACGCGAAGCGTTCTAAGTGGAAACGGAACAAACGATATGAGCGAGGAAGAACACTTTAAGAACGCTCAAGAACAAAGAAAGAACGAATAAGAACGCTGAGAGGATTTTTAAGAGTAAATGCCTTTATTACTTGGAAACTTGAAATACTCCGTACTCTGATACTCTGATACATCAAATGAGGTGGGGAAGGCTTCTATTTATACTTGAACTTCCTTCGATCCTACAATCTATACAGATTTATATCGACGGCTATGATACAACCCTATTCATTTACAAAGCATAATTCTGGGAATATTCTCACCTAACTATGGAAAGAATCTTCTGTGTTCACACACCTTGAATGGATAAAGCTTCTAGAACACTCCTTCGATCGTGCCAACGTTGGTGGTCTTCTCAAGACCAAAATTACCTTTGTACTTATTTGGACAGACCAAGTCGCACCATGTGATGCCAATTTCTCAGACCTCAACATACGGCCCATGACACTTTCTAGTGGATCCAACACTGTTGGTAATTGTGGTTCAGGCCACAACAAACAGGGCCATATTGAACCAACAACAAAAGGTGGAGGTGTAACGAAAGAAGGTGAATCTCGAAATGAGAATGAATGGGTTGAGCAAGATGAACTTGGTGTGTATATAACACTCACTTCGCTACGGGGAGGTGCCAAGGATCTCAAGCGAGTTCGGTTTAGGTATGTTTTTCATTACTCTCCTTGGTAATTCTAATTTTTGTAGAAAGATAATGGGAAATTAGGAGTCACTTGGTGGAAAGGACAGTTCTACTTGTAGCAAGATGAAAATTAATCAAGCGCTCATATACAGTTAGCACCCTCTAAACATGTGAAAAAATAAATAAATTCATATTCTTGCCTGGCTTTGATGAAGATCTAAGTTAACATAAGATTTGAGTTGTACTTGTACTCCTAAATGCCTCTATAAGTGCTAAGCTTACAAACATGTCGATATGATTTATTTTAAATTGTAACACTCCCACTTACACAACCACACCCAGAAACATTAATGGTCAAATATCCAATGTAAATTCACTGTCAGAGAGAGACTTTCAATATGGTTATGTTCAAGTCTTCAAAACAAGTAAATGGTTTTTGAAACTTTAAATGCAGTAAGAAGCGGTTTAGCGAGAAACAAGCAGAACAATGGTGGGGAGAGAACAGTGCAAGAGTATATGAGCAATACAATGTCTGCAAGATAGACAAGTCTAGTGTTGGTGTTGGATGTGAGAACTTCGCTCATTATTAACACGGTGAAATAACTATATATACATGTAACAGTGTTGTGCAAGATTTCTGTCCCAGTTATTCGGGTGATCTCAGTTGATCAAGTTATACTTGTTACAAAATAAACGAAACAAATTAATAAAATGTTAAAAAACAATTTATGTAAATGAAATTGAAATAAAACATATAAAATAGAAATACAAAGATCACAAAAACCAAAGAAAGAACTTTGATCGAGGTCTCTGTTATCATAGTGTCCTTAAAACAGATTCGTCCACTCTCAATGCTGGAGTTTAAAATCTAACAATTTAAAAGTCCAATTCCCAAGATCCAAGGCCCATCTTTGACTTTAAAATAAGTCACCTATAGCTAGCCTAAAGTGTATAGCTAGATTAGGCATAACTAGGGTATCTAATCCAAGCCTTTATCTTGTTTTCTAACAATAATATGAATAGCTTCTATATATAAAGATTTCTAATTTTTTTGTCCCCATCAAGTTTAGGATATTCTATTTTTCATTTCATTTTTTCCAACATCATGTGTGTTACTTTGAGTAACAATTTATCATTCACCTATTGAATATTTTGAGCATGTAAATCTACAAATTTTATCTACTATTGTAGTAGATAAATATAAATACAAGGAGAGAGGTTGGATTGGGTTTTCTTTTAATTTTTCCTCTCCTTCGATATATAAGTATAAATATAAATACATATATTTCGCTTCATATTTTACCTTTTGTGTTGTGTGGTAGGGATTGAGGATGGTATTCTCAGTAGTTTGATGACTCTGGTTAAAAGCAGCTGCCAAGCAATGTAAATTCATAAGCAAATGCATTCTGCAGGAGAAAAAAAGTTATACCCTTTTCCTTTTTTGATTTATATAATTAATTTCAGTTGAGGCTTGCTAAGAGCTTTTGTAATAGTATTTTTATGGTCTATAATGTGTTCTATTTGTGTATTCAGGCTTATGGGTAGCTTCACTGATGAGACTACCAGCCTCACATTTCTATGTTAACTGTTTTCTTGTGGAAGGAATCAGAACAGTGTCTCTGCAATCTGCACGACTAAATTCGTTGCCAATCTTCACCGTGGTGAAAGTATTTCGTAGCTTGTTCCATCGAACATTTTTGTCACTCTTGCTCAGAGAATTTTACAGCCGGTATGGTTCGAGTAAGGTTGTAACGAGTTACCTATTCGTAAAGTTTTTTTTTTTTTTTCTCTCTTTTAGTCCATTTGCAAAGTTTCAAAATCTTGTAACTCTCTTGTACACCTTTGTAGAAAGATCAATGGAAATTGAAAGGATAATAATAATTCCAACATTACTAACAACTTATTTTGTTGTTTACAGTGCATGCAATTGAAATCCCTTTGCTGTGACTTGTTAAAGGTTACTTTTTTAAGTCTTATTATATGAACCAATTGAAGTAGATTTTTAGTTTTAAAATATGTATATTCGTATTTTTATGAGTTTCGATGGTTTTACAATCAGATATGTATCGGTTCGGATATGAGAATTTTAAGAAAAAAATAAAGAGTTTGGGACAACATAGTTTCAACAAGGAAATCATAAAGTCCCAACACAAATCCTACATAAGAAGTAGCAATTTTAAGCAACGATAATACGCGCAAATCGTTGTCTTTTTTTATGCCTTTATTTGTGCTTTCGTTTTAAATTAGAAGGTTTAGGGTGTAGAATTGGGATTTACGAAATTAGGGGTATGTTGTATTTTTATGGTGTATGATTTAGGGTTTAGGATATAAAAAATAAGGGTTAGGGTTTAAAATTCAATTTTTTTTAAAAATTCAATAGGAGGCATAATAAAGAGACAGATATTTTTGCTCCAACTATTGTCTGCAAATTCGTTAGAAAACCCGAAAAAACTTGCTCCAACAACACCTTTTCTCTCTCGCTCACAGCAGTTACAATGGATCTATCATCTGATCCGGACTCAATCAAGTCAAGATTTGAATTAGATCATAGAATAACAGCATTCCAGACAGTGGTGTCGCTGGGAAACAATTGAAAATGCAATGATTTGGTATACTCATAGGAACAGCTGCAAAGATGGTTTTCTGCAATGTCTTTAATATACGAATTCGAGTTTAATTTTTTTTTAAGAGAATAATATATTATGTCATCATTTTATATATATTTAAAGTTAGGCCTCTTAATATCTTTAATATACAAATACAAGTAAATTGGTTGGAAACATTGTTGAACGGGATGGGCATTTAGGTTTAAACCATGGATAAACCATTTACTTTGATTTATGTCACAAACTTTAAAGGGATCTATTTTATTTTATGTTTTTATTTTAATATTTTTAATATTTAGTGCGATCTTATAAAAACATGTATTAATTTTTTATCTCAACTCATTAAAATATTAATAATATATAATCACTAGTTTTATCTAGGGTCTTTGACCCGATCTTAATTTTTGTTTTTAATTAACAACAGGCTTTAATTCAAAAATACTATATTAATATATTTTTTTAAAAAAATTATTTTCTTTTGCTTTGTAAAAAATGACATGTATATATATTATATTATCATTTCTTCTAAAAATCCAAAAAAATGTCACATAATGTATTTATTTATCTTTTTTTCCATTTACATTTTCATTTTTTTTAACATCTTTTTCTTGTGACTTTGTTAATATATATATATATATATACACGTGCAATCAGATCTGACGATCCACGTTAAAAATGAAGAAGCCTCTGGTCTCCCTGTACGCACCCACACGCGATGATTCGCACTCCCACGCGCGAGTGCGCTACATGCGCAAGACGTTTCGGATCCTAACTGTTCGTTCATCTTCTGATCGCCGGCGACGCTTCTCCGGTGGTCCCATCTCCTCCGATTTGTTCACATGCACAACAAAACAACAAAAAGATTGTTATCAGATTCGTACATCAACCATTCCAAATCGAAAAAAATCACAGCAGTACGAATGGATTTCGGCCGAATTTGCAGAGCAATACAACACAATTTCAGAGGAAAATCGGCCCAAAATATGCAGAAATCTCAGAGCCACATGCAACCACATTTCAGAGAGCAGAATCGTCCAAAAACTAAAAAACAATATCAACAATAGAGGATTCTTCTCCCCTTTTCTTGTAATGACATTCGGCTATAAAAGAAAGCCAGAAACAATACGTAAGGGGTTCCCCCACCCACCAATATTCAATAAAATACAGAGCATTTTAGAGGTATAACCTCTCTCGATCTTCCATTTTTACAAAAAAAAGATTTAGACTTTGTTATCTTCGTCATTCGATATCCCTGAACCCTCTTTCTCCGGTGATAATCCATGGCCTCTGATCCATCGGTGAACCAAGAATCAAGGAAAGGGGGAGAAGGTTCTCCGTTTGGATCGAACAATAAGAGTTTTTAAGTGAGGGTTTCACTTCTTTTTTGAAGAACAAAGAGGTTTTCAATCCTTTTTGAGGGGAAAAGATTTTCGATTTGGGTTTATTTGTGAAACGAGAGTTTTAATCGCGTTTTTAAACTCGCGGTGGCCGGTGTGGTGGTTTTCTGAAAAATGTTGATGTTTCCTGGGCTTATGCAAGAACACGGTGAATGTTCTTGCTTTTCTGGGTTGAAGCAAGAACATTTACAGAGGATTTGAAGGATATCCTTTTCGGGTTTAAAGAAAAATAAAGCAAAAGGGGGAGATCTAAAATTATTTTGTGTTTTATACTTGGTTTTAAAATGAAAATGGGCTTATTATCCCATTAAATCCTCCCGTGTCCCTTTATTTACCCCTCCAGTCCCTAAAGTTTTATTTCGTCTTACGATTTCACCACAAATTTGATAATAACCCTCTCTTTTAAATTGGGTTAATTATTTTGGGTCTCTCCACATTTAAAGGCTTATTTTTTGTGTCCTTCCCCCCTTTCATAAATACGTTTTGAGGACCCCAAACATTTTTTTTTCCTTCAATTTGGTCCATCTAAGTGACTCTTTTTTATTATTACTTTGGTTTATTTATTTATCTCCATGTTACATGTTTTATATTTCATGTTGCTATGTTTTGTTATTTTGTTATTATTATTTATTCATTTGTGCATTTTATTTTGTATATATATATTATGTCATATTTTGCTCATATTCTATGTCTTTAATTTCCTTGCATATTTTTGTACATATGTTTTATTATTTTTTTTGGTTTTTTCATACTTTGCATTTTATTATGTCATGCCTTTGCTTATCATTTGTCTCTTTTACTTCGTCATTCATATTTTGTACTTTTTTCTTATGCCTTATATTTATACATTTTACTTTATGTTGCATTTTGTATATTTTGTTAATATGTTGTTTTTATTATGTTTATTTGCCATTTACTTCATATCACACTTCTATTAACTAATGAACCTTAATTAATTACGTCTTTATTCGGTCATAACGGGTCCGTCCTCAGATACATTGTCGACGGTGTATGCGTTGCCTTCGAATAAAGACACGGTAAAATTAAAATAAATCTGAACTTTAAACAAATCCCAATTTAATGTCACTTTAAAATGAAATTTCTAAAATTAATTAAGCGGTCATTTTAAAGGTGCTAATTTGGGGCGGTTTTAAATCCTAAACCCGTTTTTAACCGTAACTGACTTTCGAACTCAATTTTTAAAGAGTCTTTAGTTTTTACGGTGTCCGAGCTACCAAAAGTGTCCGGTGGCGATTCCACCCCTTTCTAAAACCTTTTTAAAACCCCTTTTCCAAATATTTTTAATCCCTAAATTTTAAATCCCCAATTTTTAAATCCCCAAATTCATTTTAAACCCTAACTTTCAAATTTTTCCCCAATTCCCCTTTTTGAAATTAAACCCTAATTTTTTTGAGACATTTTAATCTCAATTTTTATTCTTTCACAATAGTGATCCGTTTTTTTACCTACACTTTTTATCATTACACTTCACTTTATTACACTTCTAATTTTTTATTTTTAGCGAAAGGGTCGCTACATAATGATTTACTTATATGGTCATATGTTTTATTTTAAAGATATTTTTTAAGTACTCTAGAGATGATTTAATATAGTATTTATTCGTATAAAATTTGAAATTTTTTTTGATTTATAATGGAATGACCACTCCCTCATGCCTCATTAAAAAACCTCCCTAATCCTAAGTGGAGGAAAAAGAGTATATGTGAAAGTGGTACGAATAGAACAAAAAAACCAGTTACATTAATGAAACAAACACAAGTCAAGTAAAAGTTACCCTACACCATCCAGATATTATAAATCTTCAAGTAAAGAAGGTTGACACTCAAATTACATGTTTTATCACAACTATTATTTTCTATTCCATTTAACCAATCAAATCCTATGATACTAATTATATTTATATTTCTATGTTAAACTTTATGGAAGGTCCTTTTATTTAAGATTTAATATATTCTAATTATCCAATTTAAAAATAAAAGTTCTTGTGATTTATGTGGTTTTGACCATTACCGTTTTATCACCTAATCGTTAACTTGTTAATAAAATTCAGGTTTACCCTTAAATTTTTATATTTTTCATATTTTTTCAAATAAATGATGAAAATATAGAATTTTTAAAATTTAAAATTCAAAATAATAATTAATTAATTGTTTAACGTTTGAATGACAAAATGATAAGTCATTAGACCAAATATCCGAAGATTTTTACCCATATTTTTATCATCACCAACTATCCTACTAATCCCTCATGTATTTCGTTCAACTATCCATTAAACCATTCACCAAATCAAACAGGAAAATACCTTTTACAATCTATATCCCAATTCCTCTAAATAACCATCCCATTTCCATTCGCTGATAGTTTAAATTCTTTCAACGCCTTCATCTGGATAATGCCATTTTTTCTTGCACTAAAATGATATTCACCAGTAATCAAACCAACACATTAGCATCACAAGAAGAAACACATTAATCATCGTATCCAAGCACATTTTGTATTGCTTTTCTTTATGTAATGATCTAGATTCGGATCCGAGTGTCGGGTTAACCCGAGAGGTTTGGACTTCGATTTTAGGCCCCAAGTTGAGTGATTTTGGGTCTCAGGTTTATGTTGGGCTTTGTTGGACCTTATTGTGTTGGGTTTTTGTGTGGTAGACTAAGGGCATTTTTGTAAATACCTAAAAGGATGAAAAAAAGGGGGTTTATGGGGGATTGTGACCTGCAGAGGTGATCTCCTCACTTCCTTTTCTTTTCTTCCTCATCTTCTTCATCTTTTAGCAAGGAAATAAGGTGAATAAAGGTTTGAATCTTGTTGGTTTTGCTGAAGAATCTCGTTTTGAGCTTGAAGGGTAAGTTGTAGAGGTGTTTATGATCTTTAAAAAGAGGTAAGAAAGTGTTGGTTTAGTGAGGATGAAGATTTTGATGGGGGTTTTGGTTTGAGCTCGGATTGGGTTTTAGGAGCTTAAATCTCATTCTTTTGGTGTCTTTAAGCTTTGAAAAAATCATCCTAGGTCGTTGCTAATCCGTTCTTCATTCTTTTCTTGTAGAGAAAGAAGGTTGTGAGCCATCTTCAAGCTTAGGTAAGGGGAGAGCTTGAGAGGGAAGAAGGAGTTCGTTTTTTCTGTGCTTGCTCAAGGTTGGTACTCCCAACTCTCCTATCATCATCCATGTCATTGTAGTTTGCATGCATATAGATTTTGTGCATAGATGCTTGGTTTTAAGCTTTGGAGCCATTAATGATGGATTTCGAATTAATGTGCTAGATGATATGAAATTGATGTTAAAACACTCCAAATAACCATAATATCAAGTAGGAACACTTTGGAATCGATTGGAGTAAGTTTGGGTAAGATCCTTAAAAATTTCTAAGTGCAAGCCTATATTTCGTGCAGGGGGTATCGATACTGGTGGGTCATGTTTCGATACCCCTAAGGGAAAAATAGGCTAGTTGGACATGTTTATCGAACTGTGTTTCGATACGGAGTCTTCCAATAGCATTTCCGTTTCAATACCCTATATAAGGTGTATCGATATGGGTAGGTTCCCCTTAGTTGACCTGGTCGATGGTAAACGAGTATCGATACCCTCTTTGTATGGGTATCGATACTTGGAGTTTCGATACCCCCTTCGTAAAGGTATCGGTATAGGCCATTTCGATACCCCAATTAGGAGTATCGATACCGCTGTGAATCTTGCTTAAAGTTGACTTAGAATTTGGGATCAGTAATTGTAATTAATGTAATCCAATTATCTTTAAAGCTATGAAATGAATTGTGAAACTAGGATTGATGAGTCTTAATACATCTTGTGGTGCTAAGATCCTAGGTGGATCGTTTGTGTGGTTTGAGTCCTTGTTTGATGGAAATCCGGATATCCAAAAGTGTTACAACACGTCGAAGGCCATCCGATGTAACATTTCGGGTGATATATTGAAGACTTTTATTTCGAGTGTTGGGCGGCTTCACTTGAAGATGTTCGATGTAATATTTCGAACATGGGATTGGTTGGGCGACCTTCATCCCGTTTTATTCCGAACGTTAGGCGACCTCGTTCGAAGATGTCCAATGTAAATTTAGGGCATAAGATTTGAGGGCGGCCTCGTTCGAAGATGTCCAATGTAAATTTAGGGCATAAGATTTGAGGGCGGCCTCAATCCTGAGTATAGGTTTCCGATGCTGTGTAGATATTGGCCTCACTTTTTGTGTTAACTTGATTTGTATACGCTGTGTGCGATATTATACATTTCATTTATGTCATATGATAGGCAAGCATGCTAGACCATCATACTTGCATAATATTTATATGCTTTGCTTTACCACTTATGATATGCTTGATGTTGGCCGAGTTCGGCGTATCCACTGAGCTTTTGTAGCTCAGCGTTCGAATGTGTTTTCGTGCGTAGGTTAGGTAAAGCTAGTTTGAGTGGAGCACCATCAAGGTTTAGATTTCAACATCGACTTTGTGTCTAAATACAGTTATAGATATAGTAGGCTAGTACTATGTTGAACCCTATATGTACTTTGTAACTCTATTTATTTTAATTTGTGTTGAATGCTTTAAATGATTTATAATATTTGGGAGCTCCAGACACTTTAAATTATTTTGGACTTACGTTTTAACTCGAATGGATTTCATGAATCATATTTGGACTTGAGTTGATTTTATTATTAAACTTTAACTTTGAAAAGAAATTTTGAAATACAGGTTTTGGACCGGAGACCCGATGTGGCACCAGATCGAAGGTGTTACACTTTAATTTTTATTTTATAAAATTATTTCCCTAGACTAGACTGAGGGAGAATAAACAAACTGTTTGGGTAAGCTAAAGAGATCTTTCCCTTCAAATGGTGAAGTCCAATCATGTGAACCAACTGTTGAACTTTCTGTAGGAGCCACTCCACCATCCAGGAACCCAGCAATGGTGACGTCATTCCCATTGGAAGACGTCAATCTCATTGCTGATTTAGCACTCAATCCATTTGTATTAGGGTAATAAAGATGAGAGCTATTTGTAGATGTTGGCCACCGCCAAATTCCATCAAGATTTGGAGAAGAGACACGCCTGTCCAAGCTCCAATCAATATTGGTATAGTCCAATTGTGGCATTGAGCTTCCACTGGTCCAGTCAACCAAAGAAGAGGCTCCTGATGTAGTAGTAGAAGTCAAACTGGTGAAAAGTCCAAGTGAGGATGCAGGCGCAAGCATTGGTGATGCACTTGTTCTACTACTCCACACACCATTTCCTCGACTTGTTTGCAGAGATTCTCCAGGACCACTGCCAGATGTGAACTGTTGCTGTTGGGGATAATAAAGCTGGGGATGTATCTGATTTGAACTAAATCCACTGGAACTGAAGCTTCTGGAAGTCGGAATATGGGGCATAAATCCATTAGATTTTGGTATTTCAACACTACTGGTGGGATACATAAAGGAGGAGGTTCCAGGGGATGAGGAGTTTATACTTGTAGATGGAACCTGCTTTGGATCTAAAGATTGAGATCTCTGCATCATTACAATCGGTTCCCTGATTGAAGGCTGAAAGTTCTTAAAACCATTTCCCACAGCCACATAACGGTTTTCTGTCTTTGCTGGTGTAGGCGAGGCCTGCAAAGGTGATGCCAAGGAATAAGAAACAGAAGGATTTGATACAGAACTTAGCCACCTTTTGTCAGCTGGAACTGCACTTTGTTGATGTTTTTCCCATTCTATCTTTGGTGGTATTCTCATCAAAGGCTGGAAACTTTTAGTCGTGGATTCAGAAGAACCTCCCTCTGAAACCACTGCCTTTTTATAGTTAAAATCTTTCTCATCTCTTCTTTGATTTGTTGCATGAATTGGATTTGGCTTTGGTTGTGGCCGTACACAGAGGTTTTGACTAGCTGCCATTGATACTTTATTGGTACTCAGGGGATCACCAGTTTCTTCTGTCTTTGGCGTCGGAGGGTCTAGCTTCAGAGTACTTAAGGCTTCCGCTGCACTGTCTAGATCACCTTCAGCAGCAACAATTGCTCTTTCAACTTCCTGCTTTGAACACTTGTATCTGATTTCCATATCAGCAACCCGTGCAAGCTCTTCCGATATGTCAATTTTCAAGTTCCCAGCACAAATAGTCGATTCTTTTTGCTGAACTGCTTCTTCGCCTCCTTCCAAAAGCCATGCCACAGATTCCTCCACTTTGCCTTCATTCAATATAAGAGCCATTGTTGCCCGATTATGTGAAAATCCCATTGTTACAAGCTGCTGAGCAAGTGCTTCAAGCTTTCTCGACATGAGATAGCCACTGCATCGCTCATGCAACTCCTGAGCTCGCCTCTCCTTCTGACGCTGATGTTTCCTCTCATTCTTTTGACGAGTTTTCTCTCGTTTATCATTGTCAGCTCCTGGTACGACTTCTTGCTTGGCAGTAGGATTAGCTGTTTTCTCTTTGTGATCTTCTGATTCACCAGACAAGCTATCATTATTGGAAACAGAATCATACTCAACCCCAGCTCCAAGTGAGCCTCTCAAATGTTCATCCGTCTCATCTATGTTTTTGAAACGACCATTGTTTGGAAGAGGTGAAGCAGAGGAAAGATGTGCTGTTTCAACAGTATGGAATGTTCCCGAAAGAGGATTATATGCACTTGCTGGAATAACACTAACGGCATTAGCAGGTCCTGAAGGCTTTGAAGGAGTCTTCTGAAATTCCTTGCCAACTTTTTTATCCTTGGACTTGGACTTGGATGCAGGAGACATCATTGTGGCCAATTATGGTCCTGAAATTTCTAAGGCAACAATTTACTAAACCAATCAAGTTTTAAGCATAAAAAAAACAATGAAAACACGGAATGAAGAAGTCACTTCTCATGAAAAGTATATCAAACAGAAACACAGGTGTTTTTGGAATAAAAAGGCTTCAAACCAAACAGTAGACAAACATACAATGTTGTTCCCGGACCTAATTGAAGAAGCATATCAAAACTAAACCTAACAATTATGCACCAAGTAAAAATATTCCCAAAATGATACATACCAGCAACAAAGTAATGAAATTGAGGCTCTGTTTTGGATGGTAACTTTGCTTATTGTCTTCCACTTTTCACTATTTGTCACTAGTTTTAAGTGTATATATATTTGCTTGTTTGGTCAAGCAAATTTAATTTAAAATTTTTAACTGTCAAATAATTTATTTTAGTAGAAATAAATATGGAAAATCATTAATACAAATGTGTCTGGCCCATTGGTATAGTTTTTAATATAAAATAAAGCAGTTCAAATATCAACACTTACAAAAAGAATAACCTAAAGCAGGCTGAACTTGCTTTTTTACCAGTTCAGTAAATCTCTGGATCAATGTACCATGCTGGATGCCTGGACCGAACAGCCTTACGATTCTATGTTGAACCCGTGATACTGGCCAGTCCAGACAGATTTGTCAACCATGAAGCACACCAGATTAACGTACATCAAACTCCCAAGACAATCTTCTGAAGAAGGATTGCCTCAACAGGACATGAAAAATAATTATTATATCTTTATAATCCATCAAAGAAAGACAAAAACTGAAATAAAAATTGCAAAAATCTTTCAGAAGCCCTTCCAAACATTGTTTTTTCTTACAGATATGATTTGACAATAGCTCCAACTCTCCAACCTATTCAAAAATCTTATTCCTCTCATCATACATCAAAGTTTCAGCTACATACATATATGTTCTTATATGAAAGTTCTTTATCCTCGGATTTGAATTAAGAATTTTGAAATTCATCGGGTGCAAATGATACAAAAGATTAAACTCAATTAACTGGTGCTCAAGCTCCTTCCCCTACACCAGCGGATACAGTGGGTGCCTATCTCTATAACCTCATACCAATACATTATCCAAAATACAAAATATCATTCTTTTTTAATTTTGAGGTGTTCGAGACAACTCAAACTTATGGTTCAAATATCAAGTTTAAGTCCATTTTGAATTCACAAAGTTCGAATAACCAAAAAACAAAAGAATTTGATTGGATCTTCGGCTAAACAAACTCATTTGTTTTGAAATTTGATACATGATTTCCTTATTTCTTCAATTATTCCTTTGTTTTAAGAATATTTTTGACAAAATTTTAACCACATAGTAGAATACTAAATAACTTCAATTTTGTACAACAAATTACCCTCTTTTTCAACCTAGTTCTTCAACTTTGTATTCTATTCAATTTTATCCTCTTACAGCAACTCTTTGCAAAATCTTTCTTCTCATCAGTTCCTTTATACTCTCATCAACATTTTCCCTCAAAATCTCTCTATAAAATATAAGATTGTAAATATATTATATAATTTTAAATTGTATTTGATTTATTAAATATTACAAATCTTACTTACACATGTGAAAAAAATACGAAGAAATACATATACACATCATATATGGTAAGTGAGAGTCATTTAAAAAGAAATCATTCACTACCTAAGTTGCACAGATACAGATACAACGGGACATGACCAAAAAACGACAATTTCCAAAAATGTAAAGTCGAGAACAACAAGGGCACGACAAATATAAAATAAATAGGTATATAAATAAATAATTATAAAAAATCATAATATAATAAAGATTAAAATTATAATTTATTAAATAATAATTATAATTGTAGTTATTTAAATTAAATTCTAATGATTTTTAAATTATTTTCTAACAATTAAATCAGAAAATTACTAAAATTAAATGACTAAATTGAACGGAGTTTTAACTTTATATTCTAAATTAAGAGAAAACCAATGACTAAAATAATAAAATTAAATGTTGTTATGATTGAAACAGATATTTACCCATACTTATTTAAAGCATTAAACAAGTTTAAACATATTACAAATACAATACACACCCAACCACATCCTTAAGATAAATAAAGGAAAGGGAGAAAATAACCTATATATAAGTACTTAGTAGCTAGAACAAGGAAGCAATTTAGTCTTGGCCTTTTGGTTGGATCAAGTGTATGTGGGCCATTTGCAATACCTAATTAAACTTATATTTTTTGATTGAGTGTTTAATTTAATAGTATTTTACTCATGCCTTCAATTTTTCATGTCCATACTCCATACTTGAGCTTTAATTGAGTTTGAATTTCAATTGATTTTGAGTTTAGTTGGGTATAATTTAAACTTTTTAAATTTAGAATTATCCTTGATCTTTTTAAGTTTGGATTAGTTTAATACTTTTATTTTCCTTTTTAAGTGAATTTATTCGGAAATGTCCCCAATAACGTTAATCGTCCCCAGTAAAGTTTGACAATCCCCGGTAAAATTGGGACGTCTTTGAGACATCCCATGTCCGTCCTCACAATCTAAAAAATTGAACATGAACTCGAACAAATTTATTCAGTTCAATTCTACTCAAATTTCATAAACTTGATTCGACTCAACAAAATCAAACAAAGTTTAAATGATAAAATGGTACTCGTAAACTCAACTAACATAAATCTTTGTCCACTTCATTTAATGCAACTGAATACTCACCCTTAGCCATGATGCATTTACCACAACACACTATATTGTCATTATAAGGCTTCAATAGTACCACGCTTGAAAATTACAAGATCTAGCTCACTACTCACCAAATCGAGTTTACATTGTTGGCCATGTAATAGAATGTAAAGTACTTACAATTAATATACAAGAGACACGAAAACAAAACTGTGCCAGGCAATTCCTGCTTCTTAGAAGGCAATTTTTCTGCCTCTCCCTTATTTTATATTTTACCAATGCAAACAATTTACCCCCAATCATATTAAAATAATCCTGACTATTTTTTAGAATGCTAACTAAATCCTAACACTTGTGCTTCTTCTCTTGGTTTTCAAAACACAGTTTCCCGAGTTTCTCACTTTTGCAATTCCTTAATACAGATAATAGAATTGCAGCTCTATGAATCACTTAATATCATGAAGTCTTTCTAAACACAATTGTCGTTTCTCTAACTTAAAAGAAAAGAGAGCATTAATTTGCCAAGAATTCAAAATTCAAGCAATTAAGAAGGAATTGAAACATAAGATCAGCTACAGACTAACATCCCGAGTTTAAAGAATTCAGATCACAATGAAGCCTATTTCCCTGGAACCAAATCCAACAGCAAAGAGACTAAACAGACGAATCATGTTTTTCTAAATAATCCAAAATTGGGTCATGGAATGATTACATTTAGGATTTCATTTTCCTAAATCGATAATGCATGCATCCAGATTTCATATTCCAACTAGATATACCATTTCCCCGATTTCCAAGAAGAAAATTCCAACAAGCTAATTAGATCCGGGAATTAGCCAAACAAAAACGATTCTTCAACTAAAACTAATGCAGATTCAATAAAAATTCCTAGAAGATAGAAGGATTCACCCACATGATCTATCAAACAAGCTTACCTATAGAAAAAACAATGAATCCCCCCCCCCCCCTCAAAAAAAAAAAAAAGGAAGTTAAAGAGGGAGATGATAATAATCGGAGTACCTGGATTGAAGATGGATCGAACGACAGAGATCGATGAACTGATGGACTTATGGTTGAGACCTTGAGAGAGTTCGATGCGACCATACAAACGCGAGAAGAGAGAGAAAGAGTTTTTTCGAGGCTGAAACAAAACCAACGGAATTAGGGTTTTGTTTTTATTTTTTCTTCTTACAATAAAATATTAATCAATTAATTAATTAATAGTAGAAAATTCATATGTGGATGGACAATATCGGGTACTCGGCCAATTTGAATAAAATTAGTTTCGATTTTGGTAATTATCAGTTTCTAAAAATTAGAACCAGTCTTGGTCTCGATTATTCCGAATACTAAATTTTAAGAACTGATCTTGTTACTGGTGATAACAAAATAATAAAATTCAACCATAAATAATAAAATTTACTAATAAAATTAGAATATTATAGGTTTAAAAATTAAAATTTTTAAAACTCACAATACTCATAATATTCATACATAAAGAAAAAGTTTGATAAGAAAAATAAATAAAAAAAACAATACCAGATATTTGGTATTGGTCTCGATTCTATTGGGTACCCTGGGTATCGAGTCCAAATGATCAAGATCTATTTCCGATTTCAGACTAAATTTTGAATCAAGTTCCGGTCCTACTAAAATCAATACCAAATAAAAATTTATCGGATCTTACCAGGTCCAAAATTAAAATCGAATAATCAAGTTTTTTACCCACCCCTAATTAATAGTACTATTGAGTACCTTTCTCCCCTCTTTACCGTTCCTTTTATTTATTAAGAATAATTTTTATTATTATTGTAATTTTAAGTAAAATATTTATATTCAGGTTCGCTCATACAAATCTTTTCATTTTAGAATTTTAGATTAGTTTTTAGTGTATAGAGCGTAAAATTTAAGGTTTATAATTAGAATTTTAAGTTGGATTTATGGTGTTAGGATTTGAGATTTAGTTTTTAAATTTTATATAAAGATCGTGTAATTTTTAGGTTAGATTCATTTTATTATATAATTATTATTTATAATTATTATTTATAAAGGTAAGCTATATAAATAGTCACCTAATTTTTAGATTAGATTCATTTTAGTCATTAAACTTTTAAAATATTTGATAAGGCCATCCAACTTTCAATTCGCATTCGATAAAGTCATCAAACTTTTAATTCGCATTCGATACGATCCTTATAATTAAAAATTCTGTTAAATTGCTTTTTCTTTGATAAAAAATGGACAAATTACAATAATAATCACTCAACTTGCTTCTTATTTCTATTTTGGTCACTAAACTTTTTTAATTTAATAACTTAACTTTTGAATTATTCATATTTTGGTCACTATCAAATATCATGATTATACAAATTGAAAAATTTGATCAATCTTTAAAAATTCGGAAAATATTTTTCTTTATTTTCTTATTAAATTTATCATATTATTAAATTTCATATTTTAATAAATAAAAGTAAAAAATATTATTCGAATAAAAATATTTTAATTATTCGATTTAATCGATACATTATAAGATAGAGAATTAAATAATCTAAAATTAACAATTAACTAAAATATTTTTAAAGATTAATCAATTATTTAATATCTGTATATTTAATATTTGAATATTTTTATTAAACTATTTTTATTCAAATATTTAATGTTCAGATATTTTTATTCAAATATTTAATATTATTTTTATTCAAATATTTAATATCCGAATATTTTTTATTTAAATATTTAATATATAATTTTTTATAAGAATATTTAATATCTAAATAAAAATATTCTTATATTTAATATTCAAATAAAAATATTTGAATATTAAATATTTGAATGCTACATTTTTTAATGTCCTAACTTACGTGTGAGAAATAATCACACGCTAAATATGAATTTAGTGCAACATTAAATAAAATTAATGACAATGACATAAATTTGCTTGATTTAACATCTACATTTATTTTACTTTTCTCAACCTTATCTATACTTATACTTATTTTTTTATAAATTATAAATTTTATATAATTAAAATAAAAAATTTTACTCGTATATTTTGTTTATAAAAGAAAAGATTATTATTATGTATATCGTTAAAAAAATTTAAATCTAAACGTAGATAGATAGTACACATAATAATAATAATAAACAAATCATATATTAAAATATTTCCTTAATTTTTGAAGATTGATCGAATTTTTCAAATAGTATAATCACGTGATAGTGACCAGAATATGAACAATTTAAAAGTTAAATTATTAAATTAAGAGGTCACTGACCAAAATAGGAGTAAAAAGAAAGTTGAGTGATTATTATTGTAATTTGCCCAATTTTTATTAAGGAATAATCAATTTTAACAGAATTTTTAATAGTAGGGACCATATTGAATGCGAATTAAAAGTTGGATAACCTTATCGAATATTTTAAAAGTTCGGTGATTAAAATGAATCTAACCTAAAAGTTCAGTGACTATTTATATTTTTATCCTATTTATAATCATCATTATTTAACTTATCGATTAATTGAACCCAACAAATGTTCCTAGTAAAAAAATCAAATGATGTTCATCATAGGTTAAGAGATCCAAGTTTAAGTCGCATGGTCTGGAAGATGTGCCTGCATGAGCGGAACATAAGGGGATTTTGGGATGCATGGGCCTCTACGAACTTTTTTCCAACGATAATAAAATATTTTTTAGAGAAAAAGATAAAATTAATTCTATAATACCTTACATATTTTTAAAATCTTATTATGACCCCTCTAAATTTTTAACTTCATTATGGTCACCCTTTATAAATTTTTAATCTCACCCCTATGTGTAGACATTGTTAAAGGGTTAAAAAATTGTATGAACGTATACTATCTTGTAAAGACTCATCGCGAGAGTGACCCTCTATATCCAGATGTTTCATTCGCAATATCAGAGTTCAACCTTCAGACCTTACTTAAAGGATCTAACATTTTCTAATGGACTAATAGATTATTAATTTATTGTTATATATTGTTTTTATTTATTTAACCCACTGGTCACATACACATTGGTTGACCTACAACAACTTTACAGATGAAACCTAAGTATTCCCAAATTAATATATCCTTTTATTTATTAATCAACTATCTATTATTTTTTTAACACGTCATGAAACATAAAAAGGGATCGTTTGTGTTAGCAAAGTTAGGGATCATTGGTGGAACATTTATGGTTATGCTATGTGTGAACACTTTTTGGTTATATGTCTTTATTTGATGGAATTTGGATATTAGTGAGTGAGTATTGCAACAAAAAAAGATCATTCGATGTGAGATTTCGGATAATGACTTTTACTTGATGTAACGACTTGGACTTTGAGAGTTCGAAAATCGAATTTAAACTAGGACATGGGACCTGTGTTGGTTCAATATGTTGGGTCGTATGAGTTTTTTGGGTTGTCAATATTTTTTGGCTTGGCCTTAAGGGTGTAAAAGGTTATTATGATAATTGGCAAAAGATGATAACAAAGGGGAGAAGGGAGAAAAATTTACTCCTGAAATCTCTTTTCTCTATTTGTGAGATCGTCTCCCTTCTTATCTTCTTTTTATCTATTTTTTCTCATTCTAGTTTGAAATTAAAGGTGCGAACTTTGAGTGTTAATAGTAAAAATCTCGTTTGAGTGGTGAAAAAGGGTTCTTCAGCTTAAAGAGATCTTTATAATGAGGTATTAATAAATTAAAATGGTAGAAAAGTGGTTTTAGTGAGGGCCGAGGAAGAGAACAAGTTTGGGTGTTGAAAACCTCAAATCTAACATATAAATTTATTTTAATGTATTTCTTATCAAACAATATTTTGAGAATCATTCCAATCCCTTGTTTGTGAAAAAATTTGGAGAATCATCAAAGGAACAATATAAGAGAAAGAGTAAAGCTTGAACGAGTCGAGGACATGGTTTGTTGTTAAATCGACTTAAGTATACTTCTAACTCATGTTTGTTTATACAACTCATAATATTATTGTTTGAAGCATGCTTGTATATGTTAAAGTTGTGTTTGATATTTTGAGAATGACAATGGGTGGTTGTAATGGGTTAAAAACATTAGTAAACTTCTATCAACACCTTAAATAATATTTAAAATCACTTGTTGGTTTTTAGGAGGGTTTATGTTGAGTTAGATATGTTCTTCGAATTCCACACCTGAAAATCTAGGCTCATGTACCAATTCAAGGGTACCAATATCGGTACTCATAAGAGAAAAAATGGGTAGTTTTGGGAGGGTGTACCTATACGGCTTCTCATGTATCGGCACCCCTATATTGTAAGGAATTCCAAAATCGTTTAGGTGTGTCGGTACGTGGGCGTGTATCGATATCACTGTTCTTTTGAGGTCACGTATCAATAAGGATAGTCTAGAACCGACATGTTAAGAGGGTATATCAGTATGAGGTTGGATTAAATTTTTTGGATGCTTTTTGTATATTGATACTCATTGGAGGGGTACCGATATTAGTTAAGGGGTATCGATATCCCATATAGGTGTATCGGTACTTACAGGCTAATTTACCTAAGTTTTTGCCTTTTTTGGAGGATCAATAATTCAAGCTAGTAGCCTTAGTGGATCCTTTTATGCCTAAAACCAATTTTATAACTAAAAAATGAAAATTTTGATATCACGGATGATCAAAATATGAATTTTGGACTAAATACCTTGTAAAAACTTGTGATGTTGGGTAAGATTATATTTGATGCTAGTGATTATTGTTATGTGCTATGAGAGTAGTTGCACGGGATCTGAATTGTAAAGCCCCAAAATGAGCTTAGAAGTTAGTGGGTCGGTTTAGCCGATTTAGCCTAGTTCGGGATTAAGTACTTAAAAATTTATTTTTAATCGAAATAAATTATGGAAAATATCCTAAAATACTTATTTAATATAAAATTGACTTTGGTCAACTTAATTTCGAAAATTGACCCTTGAATCCCTAGAATATTGAAACTAGTGACTGTTTTGTAAAAATTGAAAACTTAAGGACAAAATTTATAAACTAAGCCAAAACTTTGAATCTTTAAGGGGATTTGATCCAATCCAAATTCTAATTGATTTAAATTTTTACGGGCTTATTTAATTAATACTTAACCCAAAATTTCAATTAATAACCCAAAGTACTTCATGTAATTCCTAAAAACCTATTTTATATCAAAACTTAAACTTTTATTTTATTATTTTTGTTTTTCCTATTCCTAAGACAAAGAAAGGACTTCTTTTCAAGGTAAACTTGATTTCTTTTTATTAATTTTCGTTCTAATAATTATTTATAATTTTTCATTCTTTAAAAACTTTGATTTTTATTCGTTTTCGTTCTCAAAAACCATGAAAGTTGGTTGGGTTAGAATTAGAGGTAAGAAACATTCAATCCTATTATTTTAAAAGTTTTTTTTATTGAAATTCCCAAGTTATTGGCTTGGTAAAAACGTTTTTACTCTTTTGGTTTAAGAAAAATCGATTTTTGATCAAAACCTATAATTTTTGTTCAAAGTTTTTACTCATTGTTTTTTGGTATTAAATTTTTGGTTTTGAATATGTTGGGATGTTTATAATATGTTTTTAAAGTCCCTAATCACGGACTATAGGTTAAAGAGAAGTTTGGTAGTTTTCGGTTAAGGTTTTTATGGGTTTTAAGGGTTGCTCTGTATTGATCAGAATTAAGGGATATTTATGTGCGTTTAGGAGCATTAAATCCTTTGATTTTGATGCTTGAAACAGATCAAGAAGTAGAGGATCAAGTTTGAAGTGATCGAGTGAAGTTTCGTTGACTTGTCGAACAAGAAACGGTTATTGGTGAGCGAATTATGAGGGTTGTTGGTACGAAAATGTTTTAAAAGTATTTTTAAATGTTTGGGGGTTTAGGTAAGGTTTGAAAAACCTCCCTATACTCAGAAGTAAGTTTAAAGTATTGCTTTCTTAAAGGTTCCCATATTACTCCATATTTTTACTATGTTATTTGTCATGTTCTTGTTGTGTTGTGCATATGTGATTATGCATGTATATAAATGCTCATAAAACTATTTTTAAATAGATTTTATATGCATTCAATATTCCTACATTTTTTTTGAAAAATAAGATAAAATTGGTTTTATCGATTTTTGCAAGTGGTGCGTGAAAAGTGAGATATATGTTATTGGAATTCTGTTTTGAATTAATTTTTGAGAATTGATTTTTGATAATATATTGACAAGTTAAGTGATGAACCTTATGAGATAAGTTGATCTATCAATAGGGTCTAGAGTGAACTATAAATATTCAAAATTCGTACGTGTAAATTCCTTGTGTGTTACATTTTAACTTTTAGTCTAATGTTGTATGATAGGAATAGTACTATCACATCCGGTTTGCTAGGAGTAGTAATGTCACCAGACACCAAGGTGAGACTTATCATGTTGAGAGTAATATCAACATGCACATGCTCTGGGGGTAGTACTATCATTCAATTGCTCGTTTTTTCTAACGATTTGGAGTAGTACAAATCGGATTACTACCACCAATATATGAGAATGTTTCTCAAAGGTAAGTGTCATGGGAATTACTTGTTTGCATATAAGATTATGCATGTGATTTTAATACGGTTTTGTACATTGGTATGTATGTGATTTGAGCATTGCTATGTTGTTTGCATGTAAGACTTGAGATTTGTGCATTGAGATGCATGTTTAAGCATTGCTATGTGAGTAGCATGTAAGACTTGTGTTGTACTTATAAAGCATATTATTTTTGCGGAGTTATCACACACCCAAACTTAAGCTATTATTTTTCCTCAAGCAATGGATAAAAACTAGTAGAGAAAAATGTCATGACAATGTTCAGGATCAAGACAAGCAAATGGTTAGAGTTTTAACCCACAGAAATGTCATGGCATAAACATATAAGACTTGTGGAAATTTTAAGAATACTACTCTAGAACCATATCAGTTGCAAGTGTGTGTGCGTGAGCGTATCCAATCTATGTTTAGTTAACTTAGAAAAATTATAAAGAAAGTTCATTATCCTAACAAAGCATGTTTACTTATTTAAGTACAACTTTAGTACTCCCCTAATATATATATATATAACTTTTTTTCTTTTTTAACACTACTACGAGGGGAGCCAAATTGTCACACTAACTTCTACTCATGCCATAACTTCCATTTATTGAAACGTTGTATCCAAGAAATGCCATGACAAGGTAAAAGTGCAATGTCACCTTGTGAATCTTACAATAACTCATATGCACATAGATATGCCATGACATATTGGAGTATCCCTCTACAGTTATGCCTAAGCGTTTATTCATAATTTCATTAACTAAACTAACGAGAGTTTTCTATCAACATTTAAGTCCATTAAAGCATGCTAAGTCAATCAAGTTTTCATTCTATAAAAATTTTCTATCTTTTCAAAGCATAGAAAACATACACTCGTATAAAAATAAAATAAACACAAAGAATCAAGTCCTAAAACTGTAACATCCCGTTTTTAGGGTTATTAGTTAGGCTTAGTTAGGTGAATTCGATTCGGGTCGAATCGGGTTCTCCGGTTCATTAATTCCGGGAAAAAAATAAAATAAAAATATTTTTAATTAAGTAAAATAATAATTTGGAAGGTGGTTTGAAATATTAAAAATATGTTTCAAATTAAAAGAAAATAATTTGGATTTTATAATGATTTTTAATTATGCTTAATTATGCATAAATGACCAATTTGTAATTTTTGGAAATTTGAGGGACTTAAGTTGGAATTTTCGGTCATTATGGTATTTTAGTGACTAAATTGAAAGGTAAGATAAACTTAGAATCCTTAGAGGGCCATAAACCCATTTTTAATTTTTGATTATGATTTATTCACCAAAATATATTTTAATTACTTTAATTTGGGTTTTTAATCATTTTCTCCTAAAACCACTTTTTGACCCATTTTTCTCTCATTTTCTCTCCACTTTCTCTTCATCTTTTCTCTTCAATTCCTTGCTGATTTTTGCATCTTTTTCCACAAGATTTACATCATTTGCATCATCTTTCCATCCTTTACAAAACCTATGCATTGATTTCATCAAATCTACATCAAATTGCAAGGAATCAAGAAGGGGAAAATCTCTTATTTTTGGTGAATAGATCTTGAAGGTAATTTTCTAGATTTTCATTCTTTTCTAAGGTTCTTTATTGAAATTCCCAAGTATTAGCTTGTTAATCTTTGAATAAACACTTGATTCTATGTTCTTAATGTTAGATCTAATATTTTTGTGATGTTTTTGTGAGATCTTTTTGGATCTTGTTTAATGCTGAAAATTAAATGAATTCAATCATGTTTTTATGTTGATTTAATGATTAATGGAGTCTTGATTTGATATCACATTGATTTAATCCCGGAATAATGCAATCGGTGTAGTTTTAAGGTGCTTTTCGGTTGTTTTATGGTTTGTTTTAGATGCTTAAATGTTGCTGGAGATATAAGGATGGTTTTGATGTGTTTTTGGATCATTTTTGAGGTGGATTAGATGTTAGATTCATTAGGTTTTGGGCTGATGTTGTTCGGATGCGTTTCGGCTTAGTTTTCGGTCTTTTCGGCTAAGTTTTTGGTAGTTTAATGGTGGTCGGATATGGCTGTTGGTTTGAGCATGTTATGATGTGAGAATGCTCTGTTTTTAATGTTGTAGAAGAGGTACAAGAAGAAGCTTGATTGCTGGTGCGTTTGGTGCGATCATCGGAAAACGGCGAAAGCTCGTTTCGCTTGTTGGTGAGTGGTTTTCGGATTTAAAGCGAATCACGTTTGGTATGTTCTGTTTTTTGGGGTTATGGAAGTGTGTGAAAACCTTCCATAGTTCAAGATTAAGTAAAGTATTTGTTTTGTTAAACCGATGTGAATTTCGGCTACATTTTACAAAGGTATTATGTTGTTAAAGCATGAGATTTATGGAAGTGCATGAGCATGTTTTGAATTGATGCATATATGAAAGATACTTGCTGAAAATGCATGATTATTTAGCATCCATAATTATGGAGAACTATGAGAAATATTTTGGATTACAACATAGTTACTTGCCTTATACATGATGGTGCCTTTGTGCATGGCTTTTGGTTCATTTGTTGAACATACTATGCATGCATTATGAGCAGCAAGTTATCATGCACATTTGATTATGATATTGGCTTAGTGACACTACTTTTGATTCGAATACGAATGGCGTCATTAGGATTGTTTTAAGTGCACTATAATCAAAACAGAGAATACAAAATATTGCCTACACGTAACAAGGGAGACTTTGTGTCCGATCGTGTGTGGTAGAGCCGCCTACACGTAACAAGGGTGACTATGTGTCTGATCATGCGTGGTAGTGCTAAAGTTGACTTAGTGTCATATCAAAGGTGACTTAGTGTCATGTCAAAGTTGACTTAGTGTCATGTTAATGGGGACTTTGTGTCCTGACGGGACGAATGTCTCATAGATCCGTGTATTCGGTGAGCTCAAGGTTCACATTAAGTGTTCACTTCAAAGCCAATATACATACATGAAATCGAGGAGAGGCTTGAGCATCATTTATAAATTGTTTTGATATGGTTATGAGAATTCAAGGATGCATATGTTTTAATGAAGTTGGATATGAAATTTTTGGCATGCATGATTTAACTATGAATTGCAAATTATGTTTTCTTCATGGTTTTAAATAAATGCATTGATGATTACTTGTGGAGCTATCTCACTAAGCAAGATTGCTTAAGCTCTCTTTTCATCTTTGTAGAAAAATAAGGACACTTGGAGCTTCGTTCGGGGCAAGGAGACCAAGGGGAAATAGAAACTATTTCCGAAGGGGGGGTATAACCAGGAACAAGAGGTATCCACCGAAGAAAATCCTTCTTCTTCCCTTTTTTCGGAGGAAAGGGTGGATCCGAGCAAAATCGATGAAACAGAAAAGCTACGAGTGACTGGAAAGAAAAAAATAAAAATAAAGGGCGGACTTCACTTTCCCTTTAAAGAGGCATACTATAAAAATAGACCAGTTTATGAAACTTCTTACCTGGATGGGAATCAAGAAAGTTCGAAGTTCGAAATATTAAAAAAAAAGAAGATAAATATAAATTATGGTTTTTACCCATAATGCATAAAATTTTAATTTATAAAATTAAAAAATTAAAATCAAATTTATAAAATAAAGTAAATTAAAATAAAATAAAGTAGTAAATTAATAAAAAAATGAATACATAAAATAAATACAATAATAGATAAAACGAGATGCGACTCCCCCCTACATATTTTATACTTTCTCCTACAAAAAAACTTGTAATGCCTACTCCATTTGTAATTCCATCGATTACTCGCCTATCAAAAAAATGAGTTAGTTCGGCCAATCCTCTTATACCTTTTGTTAAGGATATTGAATAAAACGTATCTAAGTAATATAAAAATATAAAATATATATATTAAAAAATATATATATATATATAAATATATATATATATATATAAATAAAATAAATAAGGCAGGAACGAAAATGAAATGGAATAATAATTTGGCCCATAACATCTATGTTAGCTTTTCTGTCTGAATGCATTCAAAACAATTCGCTTTCTAGATGATCCTTCTAGAAGAGTGGGATTAGAATAGAACAATTTTTCTAGTTACTTCGTTCTCTATTTCTATTTGATAAAATCCTTAGGAAAAGCATTTTGTTTCCACCGAGCTAAAACAGGATGTAAATGTCTCTAGTAAACCAAAGTTATCGTTTAATAGCTATTTTGCTTCAATCTATCCTAAAAAAAATGGAAGATTTAGTTACGATTAGAAATAAACTTTTCTATCTTTATCCATGGATCTTTTTCTCGTACTTATTCAATTGGAAGTATTGATCCAATTCAAAAAAAAATTATGTTTCGTAATTTCATAATCCAATTTTTCAATTTTAATTTATAATATAATTCTAAAATTATATAGAATATAATTTTAAATATAATTGAATTGGCCCTTGGATACAAATCACGAGAATGTATATTCTTCCTCAAATATTTCGTTGAGAGGGAAAGGATTAAATCCTTTTAAGAAATAAAGTTTTTGCTCGGAATATGAATCAAACCGAGGGACCCCTTAACTCTTAAGGGGATTAATAGAACGAATCACACTTTTACCCCCAAGGAAAATCCCGAATTGGATCCCAAATTGACGGGTTAGTGTGAGCTTATCCATGCGGTTATGCACTCTTCGAATAGGAATCCATTTTCTGAAAGATCCTGGCTTTCGTGCTTTGGTGAGTCTCCGAGATCCTTTCGACGACCTATGTTGTGTTGAAGGGATATCTATATGATCCGATCGATTGCGTAAAGCCCGCGGTAGCAACGGAACCGGGGAAAGTATACAGAAAAGACAGTTCTTTTCTTTCTATTATATTAGTCTTTCTATTATATTAGTATTTTCTTTTCTTTCTATTATATTAGTCTTTCTATTATATTAGTATTTTCTATTCTATTTTTTTCTATTCTATTAGTATTAGAATTAGATTAGTATTAGATTAGTATTATATTCTATTAGTATTAGATTAGTATTAGTTAGTCATCCCGGCTCAGTGAGTCCTTTCTTCCGTGATTAACTGTTGGCGCCAGTCCTACATTTTGTCTCTGTGGACCGAGGAGAAAGGGGGCTCAGCGGGAAGAGGATTGTACCATGAGAGAAGCAAGGAGGTCAACCTCTTTCAAATATACAACATGATTCTGGCAATGCAATGGAGTTGGGCTTTCATGTGGATCCGAATGAATCATCTTTTCCACGGAGGTAAATCCTTGCCCGCTAGGCAAGAGGATAGCAAGTTCACTTGAATTTTGGTATGTTTTTGGCAAATAAATTGGGCAAGGCAATGTGTAACACAATCTATGAGAGAAGTGAGCTTTTAGGCTTTGTTTCATATTGTAATAAGACCATCATTGTTTGATTGTTAATTGTTGAACTTTGGATTTGTTTGAATTGTTGAAGCATGTACTAGCATGATTGCTATATTGTTAATCTCTTCTTAAGGAGCATGCCTATAGCTTGTATGATGTCCATGACGTAGTTAATTATGTACTATAAGTTGTTAATCATGTTTAGGATTGATGCATTTAGTGGTTCTAATTAATGGTTGAGTATTGAGTAAATGTTGTGTACTTAGTGTAACGAAACTTTTGGTTCCAGACTCAAAGTTTTGAAACCTTAGTGAAGGTTCCGAAACCTTTGACAAATAGTTTGGAAACCTTCACGAAGGTTTCCAAACCTTGCGGGCAGTTTCAAGTTGAAACGCTACTGGACGCGAAAGGTATGGAAACTTTCAGGAAAATTTCGAAACCTTTTACAAAAAGTTTGGAAACCTTCAGGAAGGTTTCCAAACCTTTGACCACCAGGATTTGTTAATTGTTGAAATTTTATTTTAGTCCCGGATATCTTCCTTTGTTCGATTAAGGTACTTACCGATGTTATTTTGAACTGAAATTTTGTATGCATGCATAAAGTCGATTTAATTTCAAGATAGTTAACCTAAATTGGATGAAGTCCTTATATTTTGGAAGATTTACATTTTGGTCCTTAAATTAGAGAAACATGCAATTGATGATGTTAGAATGATCCGTTTGAGTTGAAATTTACTATGAGGAACTCTTGTATGCTTAATTGATTATTGATGGAAAGAATTTCTACTTTACTAATTGTATTTAAAAGTTTTACGTTTTAGTCCTTAATCCACATTAGTGTTTAATCGGATGGTTGTTTTAATTAATGTGTTTCCAATAATGCTTTATATGAAACCTTGACATGTAGGAATAACATTGTGCCTCTAGTAATATAAAATAAAAAAAAGTAACGGTTTAGGGTTGTTTATCGAATTGAACCTTCGCGGGTTTGGTTTGATATTCCCTGTGTAACCCGTTAGTGCCGGTTTTGTCTAGGCCGGGCTAAGGGGGTTACATTTGGTGGTATCAGAGCCAGGTTGAATAAAATGCGTTGTTTGTTCGTTGAGTGTGTAGTTGGTATGTCAAAGTATGTATTAGTTTGTCATGTATTGTGTTGGTATGTTAGCATGTTTGGTTGAACATGATATGTTGATGTCGCATACATACTTATAGATTGTGAGTGCATCTAGAATGGTTATGAGTAAAAGAGGTGGTCGGTTACACATTGCCTATGCCGACATGTTTTAGATGTTCTACGGTTTCCCTTGGATCTTGCCCGAATATAAGTTTATTATGTTTTGATTTTATATTTTAAAATTGCATGTTTGAAGAGTTTGGATATGCCTCCGAGACGTGAGACACGTGCTACCGCGAGCTTGATCACTGAGGGTCAGGCCAAAGGAGAGGCTAATGTGAGGGAGGAATCGGTTCCACCTCCTCCATCCGTTGGTGTGCCTCTGGTTCCAGTAGGAGGTCAGTTTGGGGACTTTGCACCGTTCATACAGGCTATGACGGGTGCGTTTCAGGCGGCTATAGCTGGAGTGCAAGTACCGGATCCCGCACCTACCGTTGTGGTTACCCCAGGGCTACCGTTAGAGCGTTTGCGTAGCTTGGGAGGTGTTGAGTTTCGTGGGTCTGATCCGTGTGCAGCTGAGGAGTGGTTGGCTAGTACTGAGAGGATATTGGATCAGATGGACTATCAGGATGCCTGTAGGTTGGGTTGTGTGGTCTCTCTGCTTCAGGGGGATGCTTATAGGTGGTGGACTACCATGAGAGCGGGCGTAGCAGTTGCTAACCAGACTTGGGAGTACTTTAGGACCGCCTTCGTGCAGAAGTTCTTGGGTTCGCAGTACGAGGATGCATGGAAGAGGGAGTTTATGTCCTTGGTGCAGGGCACTAAGAGTGGCTGATTATGAGATACAGTTTATCCGGTTGAGTCACTATGCTTCTGAGTTGGTTCTTACGGAGCGTAAGAGGTGTGATAGGTTCCGTTATGGTTTGGATCCGGAGATTAAGACTTACTTGCTGGCTGCAGAGTATACTGAGTTCGATGTGCTCGTGAATCGGGCTAAAGATGTCGAGGAGTCTTTGAGGGAGGCTAGGAAGTCTTCCGATGTCGGGAAGAGGCCTGCTGAGGCTAGTACCCAAGGTGGTAAGGGTAAGAGGTTTCGGGATAACCGATATAGAGCTGATCGACGCCGAGGTGATTTTGGATACGGTGGTCGTGTGCAACAGTATGGTAGAGGTGGTGGTGATGCAACAATTTGTAACTTGTATTCTAAACGCCACCCGAGAGAGTGTTGGTGGGCCACTGGTGCCTGCTTTGGTTGTGGATCAAAAGATCACCGGAAGAGAGATTGCCCGAAGTTTGCTGGTGAGGCGGATAACCGAGCCGAGGCTGCTGTGGTACCTGGCAGGGGACGCGGCGGAGGTAGAGGTCCTTTTCAGAGACAGGGAGGTGGCCGTGGAGTTTATGCTTAGCGTGGGACCCGTAATGCTACAGATGTGGTGGCAGGTACTTTTTCTTTACGGAATGTATCGTTGTTTTCTTTGATAGATTCGGGATCTACGCATTCTTATGTTTTGAGTGAGCATGCACATATGTTGGATACCCCTGTTGATGTTTTAGATGTGGGAGTTGTGGTTACTAGTTCTTTGGGTGAGACAGTGACCGTTAGGAGGTTGTATAGGAGATGCCCGTTGGAGGTGCAAGGGCATGTCTTTGAGGTTGACTTGATGGAGTTGTCGTTTCATGGTTTTGATCTTATCTTGGGAGTTGATTGGTTGACGGAGCATAGAGCTGTAGTGGACTTTGAAAAGAAACGGGTTACTTTGAGGTTGTTGGATGGTAGTAAGGTTGTGGTTAAGAGTGAGTATACGGGATTCTTGTCTAATGTGGTTTCGGCTTTACAAGCGAAAAAGTTGATGCAACATGGTGGTGTAGCTTATCTAGCTTATGTGATGAATCCGGGTATAGGAGAAGTTCGGGTGCAGGACATTCGAACAGTATGTGACTTTCCGAAAGTTTTTCCTGGGGAGTTGCCAGGATTACGTCCCGATCGTGATGTGGAGTTTAGTATCAAGCTTTATGCTGGTACTAATCCGGTGTCCATTGCTCCTTATCGCATGGCACCTAAGGAGTTAAAGGAGTTAAAGATACAGTTGCAGGAGTTGCTTGACCGTGGTTTTATACGACCGAGTGTGTCACCATGGGGTGCACCGGTGTTGTTTATGAAGAAGAAAGATGGCACAATGAGGATGTGCATTGATTATCGACAATTGAATAAGTTGACCGTGAAGAATAAGTATCCTTTGCCGAGGATTGATGATTTGTTTGATCAGTTTCGAGGAGCAAGTGTGTTCTCGAAGATTGACTTGAGATCGGGTACTATCAGTTGAAGGTGAAAGAGGAGGATATGTTAAAAACGGCTTTTCGGACAAGGTATGGGCATTATGAGTTTTTGGTGATGCCGTTTGGTTTGACTAATGCCCCTGCTGCTTTTATGGATATGATGAACCAGGTGTTTCATGAGTACTTGGATCAGTTTGTGGTGGTGTTTATAGATGATATCCTTGTGTATTCAAGTACCGAGGAAGAACATGATCGACATTTGCGGTTGGTGTTGCAAAGGTTGAAAGAGAACCAGTTGTATGCTAAGTTAAGTAAGTGTGAGTTTTGGTTAAAAGAGGTGGTGTTCCTTGGTCATGTGGTGTCGGAAAAGGGTATTAGTGTTGACCCGAAGAAGATAGAGGCGGTTATGGGTTGGAAGCAACCGAGATCAGTGTTGGAGGTTCGGAGTTTCTTAGGTTTGGCTGGGTATTATCGTAGGTTCGTTGAGGGTTTTTCGAGCATTGCGGCTCCTATGACCAAGTTATTGCAAAAGAAGGTTCCGTTTGAATGGAAAGAAAGTCAACAAAAGAGTTTTGAGAAGTTGAAGGAAGTGTTGACTAGTGCACCGGTGTTGGTACAACCCGAATCCAGTAAGGATTTTGTGGTTTATAGTGATGTATCATATGTTGGTCTTGGGTGTGTTTTGATGCAAGAGGGGAAAGTTGTAGCTTATGCCTCTAGACAGTTGAGGGTGCATGAAAAGAACTATCCGACTCATGATTTGGAGTTGGCGGCGGTGGTTTTTGCTTTGAAGATTTGGAGACATTACTTGTATGGAGAGAAGTGTACCATATATACGGATCATAAGAGTTTAAAGTATCTCATGTCACAAAAGGATTTGAATCTTAGGCAACGAAGATGGATGGAGTTGCTTAAGGATTATGATTTATCTATTGAGTATCATCCGGGAAAAGCCAATGTAGTGGCCGATGCTTTGAGTCGTAAGGCGGCAGTGGAGTTGAGAGCAATGTTTGCTAGGTTGAGTATTTCTAAAGAGGGTGGTTTAGTGGCGGAGTTGCAAGTAAAACCGATTTTGGTTGAGATGATCAAGGTGAAACAGTTGGAGGATGAGTCTTTGGTACCTTTTGTGGAGGATATTGCTGAGGGTAGACCGATCGATTATCATTTTGATGATGATGGGGTGTTGTGTTTTAGAGGTCGGATTGTGGTGCCTGATGATCAAGAGTTGAGGCAAGCTATTTTGGTGGAGGCTCATACTAGTCCGTTAGCTATGCATCCGGGTAGTGTGAAGATGTATAGAGATCTCAAAAGTGTATACTTTTGGGTTGGTTTGAAGAGAGATGTGACGGAGTTTGTTTCTCTTTGTATGGTGTGTCAGCGGGTGAAAGCTGAACATTAGTTTCCTGCAGGTTTGTTACAACCGGTCCAAGTTCCGGAGTGGAAGTGGGAGAGAGTTACCATGGATTTTGTGACGGGGTTACCTTTAACACCGTCCAAGAAGGATTCTATATGGGTGATTGTGGATAGGTTTACAAAGTGTGCACATTTTCTGGCTGTGCATACGACATACTCCATGGATAAGTTGGCAGACTTGTATGTTTCCGAGGTGGTAAGGTTGCATGGTGTGCCTAAGTCGATCATATCGGATAAAGATCCGCGGTTTACATCCAAGTTTTGGAGGTGTTTGCAGACAGCTTTGGGTACGAGGCTTAGTTTTAGTACGGCTTATCATCCACAGACGGATGGACAGTCTGAGCGTGTTATACAGACCTTGGAGGATATGTTGAGGTGTTGTATCATCGAGTTTCAGGGTTCTTGGGAGAAACAGTTGCCGTTGGTAGAGTTTGCTTATAATAATAGTTTTCAGACGAGTATACAGATGGCATCGTTTGAGGCGTTGTATGGGCGTAAGTGTCGTACACCTTTGTGTTGGAAGGAAGTTAGACAGAAGTATGTTTCTTTGCCTCAAGCGTTGAAGGATACGGATGAGAAGGTTAAGTTGATATGTGCTAAGCTCAAGGAAGCTTCGGATAGGCAGAAATCCTATGCCGATTTGAGACGTAGGGAGATAGAGTATGATGTTGGGGACAAAGTGTTTCTTAAGGTTTCTCCATGGAAGAAAGTAATGAGGTTTGGTCGTAAAAGGAAGTTGAGTCCTCGTTTTATTGGACCATATGAGGTGTTGGAGCGTGTTGGTCCTGTTGCTTATAGGTTGAGGTTACCGGAGGAGTTGAGTAAGATTTATGATGTTTTTCATGTATCGATGCTTCGTAGATATAGATCGGATCCTTCTCATGTTGTTCCGGTAAAGGAGATCGAGTTGAGAGAGGATATGAGTTATGAGGAAGAACCGGTGAGGATTGTGGATGTGGATACAAAGGTTCTTCGAGGAAAGACCATAGATTTGGTTAAGGTGCTTTGGAAACACCAAGGTGTTGAAGAAGCAACTTGGGAGACAAGGAAAAGCATGGAGGAGCAGTTTCCTCACTTGTTTACTTCAGGTAAATTTCGAAGACGAAATTTTCTTAAGAGGAGGAGAGTTGTAACATCCCGTTTTTGGGGTTATTAGTAAGGCTTAGTTAGGTGAATTCGATTCGGGTCGAATCGGGTTCTCCGGTTCATTAATTCCGGGAAAAAAATAAAATAAAGATATTTTTAATTAGGTAAAATAATAATTTGGAAGGTGGTTTGAAATATTAAAAATATGTTTCAAATTAAAAGAAAATAATTTGGATTTTATAATGATTTTTAATTATGCTTAATTATGCATAAATGACCAATTTATAATTTTTGGAAATTTGAGGGACTTAAGTTGGAATTTTCGGCCATTATGGTATTTTAGTGACTAAATTGAAAGGCAAGCTAAACTTAGAATCCTTAGAGGGCCATAAACCCATTTTTAATTTTTAATGATGATTTATTCACCAAAATATATTTTAATTACTTTAATTTGAGTTTTTAATCATTTTCTCCTAAAATCACTTTTTGGCCCATTTTTCTCTCATTTTCTCTCCACTTTCTCTTCATCTTTTCTCTTCAATTCCTTGCTGATTTTTGCATCTTTTTCCACAAGATTTACATCATTTGCATCATCTTTCCATCCTTTACAAAACCTATGCATTGATTTCATCAAATCTACATCAAATTGCAAGGAATCAAGAAGGGGAAAATCTCTTATTTTTGGTGAATAGATCTTGAAGGTAATTTTCTGGATTTTCATTCTTTTCTAAGGTTCTTTATTGAAATTCCCAAGTATTAGCTTGTTAATCTTTGAATAAACACTTGATTTTATGTTCTTAATGTTAGATCTAATGTTTTTGTGAGATCTTTTTGGATCTTGTTTAATGCTGGAAATTAAATGAATTCAATCATGTTTTTATGTTGATTTAATGATTAATGGAGTCTTGATTTGATATCACATTGATTTAATCCCAGAATAATGCAATCGGTGTAGTTTTAAGGTGCTTTTCGGTTGTTTTATGGTCTGTTTTAGATGCTTAAATGTTGCTGGAGATATAAGGATGGTTTTGATGTGTTTTTGGATCATTTTTGAGGTGGATTAGATGTTAGATTCATTAGGTTTTGGGCTGATTTTGTTCGGATGCGTTTCGGCTTAGTTTTCGGTCTTTTCGGCTAAGTTTTTGGTAGTTTAATGGTGGTCGGATATGGCTATTGGTTTGAGCATGTTATGATGTGAGAATGCTCTGTTTTTAATGTTGTAGAAGAGGTACAAGAAGAAGCTTGATTGCTGGTGCGTTTGGTGCGATCATCGGAAAGCGGCGAAAGCTCGTTTCGCTTGTTGGTGAGTGGTTTTCGGATTTAAAGCGAATCGCGTTTGGTACGTTCTGTTTTGGGGGGCTATGGAAGTGTGTGAAAACCTTCCGTAATTCAAGAGTAAGTAAAGTATTTGTTTTGTTAAACCGATGTGAATTTCGGCTACATTTTACAAAGGTATTATGTTGTTAAAGCATGAGATTTATGGAAGTGCATGAGCATGTTTTGAATTGATGCATATATGAGAGATACTTGCTGAAAATGCATGATTATTTAGCATCCATGATTATGGAGAACTATGAGAAATGTTTTGGATTACAACATGGTTATTTCCCTTATACATGATGGTGCCTTTGTGCATGGCTTTTGGTTCATTTGTTGAACATACTATGCATGCATTATGAGCAGCAAGTTATCATGCACATTTGATTATGATATTGGCTTAGTGACACTACTTTTGATTCGAATACGAATGATGTCATTAGATTTGTTTTAAATGCACTAAAATCAAAACAGAGAATACAAAATATTGCCTACACGTAACAAGGGAGACTTTGTGTCCGATCGTGTGTGGTAGAGCCGCCTACACGTAACAAGGGTGACTATGTGTCTGATCATGCGTGGTAGTGCTAAAGTTGACTTAGTGTCATGTCAAAGGTGACTTAGTGTCATGTCAAAGTTGACTTAGTGTCATGTTAATGGAGACTTTGTGTCCTGACGGGACGAATGTCTCATAGATCCGTGTATTCGGTGAGCTCAAGGTTCACATTAAGTGTTCACTTCAAAGCCAATATACATACATGAAATCAAGGAGAGGCTTGAGCATCATTTATAAATTGTTTTGATATGGTTATGAGAATTCAAGGATGCATATGTTTTAATGAAGTTGGATATGAAATTTTTGGCATGCATGATTTAACTATGAATTGCAAATTATGTTTTCTTCATGGTTTTAAATAAATGCATTGATGATTACTTGTGGAGCTACCTCACTAAGCAAGATTGCTTAAGCTCTCTTTTCATCTTTGTAGAAAAATAAGGACACTTGGAGCTTCGTTCGGGGAAAGGAGACCAAGGGGAGATCACTTGAATTTTGGTATGTTTTTGGCAAATAAATTGGGCAAGGCAATGTGTAACACAATCTATGAGAGAAGTGAGCTTTTAGGCTTTGTTTCATATTGTAATAAGACCATCATTGTTTGATTGTTAATTGTTGAACTTTGGATTTGTTTGAATTGTTGAAGCATGTACTAGCATGATTGTTATATAGTTAATCTCTTCTTAAGGAGCATGCCTATAGCTTGTATGATGTCCATGACGTAGTTAATTATGTACTATAAGTTGTTAATCATGTTTAGGATTGATGCATTTAGTGGTTCTAATTAATGGTTGAGTATTGAGTAAATATTGTGTACTTAGTGTAACGAAACTTTTGGTTCCAGACTCAAAGTTTCGAAACCTTAGTGAAGGTTCCGAAACCTTTGACAAATAGTTTGGAAACCTTCACGAAGGTCTCCAAACCTTGCGGGCAGTTTCAAGTTGAAACGTTACTGGACGCGAAAGGTATGGAAACTTTCAGGAAAATTTCGAAACCTTTTAAAAAAATTTTGGAAACCTTCAGGAAGGTTTTCAAACCTTTGACCACCAGGATTTGTTAATTGTTGAAATTTTATTTTAGTCCCGTATATCTTCCTTTGTTCGATTAAGGTACTTACCGATGTTATTTTGAACTGAAATTTTGTATGCATACATAAAGTCGATTTAATTTCAAGATAGTTAACCTAAATTGGATGAAGTCCTTGTATTTTGGAAGATTTACATTTTGGTCCTTAAATTAGAGAAACATGCAATTGATGATGTTAGAATGATCCGTTTGAGTTGAAATTTACTATGAGGAACTCTTGTATGCTTAATTGATTATTGATGGAAGGAATTTCTACTTTACTAATTTTATTTAAAAGTTTTACGTTTTAGTCCTTAATCCACATTAGTGTTTAATCGGATGGTTGTTTTAATTAATGTGTTTCCAATAATGCTTTGTATGAAACCTTGACATGTAGGAATAACATTGTGCCTCTAGTAAGATAAAATAAAAAAAGTAACGGTTTAGGGTTATTTATCGAATTGAACCTTCGCGGGTTTGGTTTGATATTCCCCGTGTAACCCGTTAGTGCCGGTTTCGTCTAGGCCGGGCTAAGGGGGTTACAAAAACAGATTCTATCCAAATCCCAGGTCATGCATATTCAATTAAAGCATTTGCCATAAAAGAATATCATCATCGGGCATCATCAACTTTAATTCAATAAGCTTATCTTAAAACTTACTTATTTGTCATGACATTTTTCTACAACTACAACTATCATGCAAATGAAAATGAAGTAGGGAACGATACCTCCCCCAAACTTGAGGCAAATATTTTCCCCAGTGCAACTAACTTAAGAAAATTAATCTAAATGCAATACAATACAATGCAATGAATGCAGTGTACCTTGGCATATGCAGGTGGTGCTGGTGTAGTGACGGTAGTGCAATGAGTCGCTCTTTTCTTCAGCGAGGCGGGCTGATTTATTGGTCGAAATCATCATTGTCATCTCGCGGTTGTGGCTGGTCAGAAGCAACACTGGATGGGCTTTCTTGGCGTGATATTAAACAAAAAGAAGAGAAAATCTTAGCAAAATAAAGCATATAAAATAAAATAAAAACAACTTATTTATGAACAATAGCAAATTAAAAATGTCATGCCATTTCTGAATGTTAGACATCTTGAAGATAGGAGGTAGGTTTGTCACGTGTCACAGAGGCTCCTGTGTAGATCTTTAGACTCTGGTCATTGCTTTAAAGGTTGTCCCATCATCAATGTTTTTGATGTCTATTGCTCCCAATGGCCCATACCACCTTGATTTTAGCTTCCCAAGAAAGAGTTTTAACCTCGAGTTGAATAAAAGCACTAGTTGACCAACTTGAAAATACCATGGCAAAACCTCCTAGTCATGTCATCTTTTGATTTTCTCTTTGTAGAGCTTGGAATTTTCATACGCTTGGGCTCTGAATTCTTCCATCTCATTCAGTTCTAAGAGACTTTTTTCTCCAGCTAGCTGGGCATCAAAATTGAACTTTTTAATTACCTAATAAGCTTTATGCTCTAGATCGACTGAGAGGTGACATACTTTGCCATAGAAAAATTTAAATGGAGACATTCCCAATGGGGTTTTGAATGCAATGCGATATGCCCACAATGTTTTATCAAGCTTCGGTGACCAATCCTTCCTCTTTGGATTCACTATCTTCTCTAGTATCTGCTTGATTTCACGATTTGAGACCTCGACTTACTCATTGTTCTAAGGGTGATATGCCATGGCATTCTTGTGTCTTACCCCGTATCTTTGTAATGCCTTGACAATTAAATTTTTGTCAAAGTGGGGGCCTTCATTGTTGATGATAGCTCTTGGTGTGCCAAACCTCGTAAAAATGTACTTATGAAGGAACTTAAGTACAATCTTTGAGTCATTCCTAGGCGTCACAATGGCTTTAACCCATTTGTACACATACTCCACTGCCAATAAGATGTATAAGTTTCCAAATGAAGATGGAAAAGGTCCCATGAAGTCTATGCCCCACACATAAAACAACTCAATCTCTAAAATATTTTTTCGTGGCATTTCATGACGTCTGGAGATGTTTCTAGTCTTTTGGAATCTATCGCAGGCTTTGTAAAATGCCTGAGCATCTTTGAAAAAGGTAGGCCAATAAAAACCTAATTGGAGGACCTTTGCAGCAGTCCTTGTCCCTCCTAAGTGACCTCTACACTGGACTGTGTAACAATGGCATAAAATATCTCTATTCTCCTCTTCAGGTAACACATCTTTGGATAATTTGATCGGCACAACGCTTGAACAGGTATGGCTCATCCTAGAAATAGAAATGTGCATCATGACTAAACTTCTTTCTTCCCTGGCTAGTCATGTCAAAAGCCAAAACACCACTAACAAGAAAATTAACAAAGTCAGCGTACCACAAATTTTTTGTGGCATAAAGTATTTTTTCTTCAGGGAATTCATCATCAATTTCAATTTTTTCATGACATTCCTGGTTAATCTCTAACCTAGACAAATGATCAACAACTTGATTTTCTGTGCCCTTCCTATCTACCACCTCTAAATCAAATTCTTGCAAAAGTAATATCCATCTAATAAGTCTAGGTTTGACATCCTTTTTAGTCACTAAATATTTATTAGCTGAGTGATCAGTGTGCACAATAATTTTGGTGCCTATCAAGTATGCCCTAAACTTATCAAATGCAAATACCAAGGCAAGTAACTCCTTCTTCGTGGTAGTGTAGTTAAGTTGTGCATCATTCAATGTTCGGCTAGCATAGTAAATAACATGAAAAATCTTACCTCGACACTGTCCCAAGACTGCTCCCACGGTATAATCACTAGCATCACACATCAGCTCAAACGACAATGTCCAATCCGAGGGAACAATAATAGGTGTAGTGATGAGGCTTTGCTTCAGCTTTTTGAATACGCCATGACATTTTTGATCAAATACAAAAGGTTTATTTTGTTGCAACAACATGCACAAAGGCTTGAAGATCTTAGAGAAATCCTTAATGAATCTCGTATAGAATCCTACATGTCCGAGGAAACTCCTTATGCCCTTGACAGTTGTTGTTGTTGGTAGCTTCTCAATTACCTCAATTTTAGCTTTCTCCATCTCAATGCCTTGGTCTAAAATTTTATGGCCCCAAACAATGCCTTCTGTCACCATGAAGTGACATTTCTCCCGATTCAGCACAAGTTCAGCTTCTTCACATCGCTTCAAGACCTTCGCTAGATTGTCAAGACAATTTTGAAAACTATCTCTAGAAACAGAGAAACTATCCATGAATATTTTAAATTACTGAAAGATCGATTTGCACAAGGACTGGAGGATCCAATGAGGGAGTGGATCACTCTTAAGCAGACTTCATTAAGGGACAAGTATTCTTATGATTTTGTAAGTCTTTTAAATCAAATGCAACTTTTGATGACTATGCCATTAGTATCTTTATTAAGAACTTGAAGTGGGAAATTGGACAATGTATTAGAGTTTTCCATCCTCAGGAATTATTAGATGCATTTCATTTGGCTTTGCATTTAGAATAAATTACTTCAGTCAAATCTTGTAGAGCACTTGGTTCTCCTGTCAAACCTAGCTAACCTAGCTTGCCCTTTACAATGAATTGTCCTTTTACATACAGTAAGGCTGGTTCATCCACTATATTTAAGAGTTTTGCAAGTTCTATTACTTTTCCCTTACCTCTAAGAAGTTCAACTTTTAGTGATATTTTGGGTCCTGCACCTAATAAAGTAGTCATGGCAACAAGCAATGGTCCATAAAGACCATCTCTGGTTGAGATAGAGGAAAGAAGACACAAGGGCCTATTTTATTGGTGCCTTGTAAAATTTGTGCCTGGTCACAAGTTTACCAGATCTCAGTTGTACCAGTTACTAATGGAGGGAACGGAGGGTGAGGGAGACCCTGACGAAATTTTAGATTGTGAAGAGAAACTAGATCCTGAGTCAGGGGAGAGTTTTACTTTGGAGGTGCTTTTTGTTTCCTTACAAGCTATTTTAGGCCCCAATGAGTGCGATACAATGAAAATTGAAGTGTTAATGGGAAAAAGAATTTTAGTATCCTTGATTAACTCAGGATGCAATCATAATTTCCTTAGTCTATTAGTGGATTACCAGTAGAACAAAAGCATCAGTTACAGGTTGCTATTGTTGATGGTAGATCTATGCATACTCAGGGATTATGTCGAGATGTATTGTGGAAATCTCAGGATCATTCATTTTGCACTAACCTTTTGATCCTTCCCCTTAAAGGGTGTGATCTTTGGTGTATAGTGGTTAGTTACTCTAGGAGCTATCAAATGAAATTTCTCTAAGTTGTCTATGGCCTTTGAGAGTAAGGGAAAAGAAGTTCTTTCGGAAGAGACATCTCCTAGTTCTACCCAAAATTTTGAAGAGGACAAAAGCTGCTAGAATGTAAAAGGGTCTAGAACAGCTCATGGTTTATCTTTATTTACTATTGCCTCTCAAATATAGCTTCAATTAGCAAGGAATGACATGCCAATTAATTTATAATAGTTGCTAAGGATTTTGCCACTGTCTTTCAAGAACCTAAAGGTCTTTCATCACTTAGGGGACATGAACACATCAATGTATTACACAATGAACATGTTGTGATAAAAGTGAGACTCTATAGATACCCAATAGTTCAAAAGAATGAAATTGAAAAGATTATTCATGACATGCTACAGGTAGGAATCATTAGAAACAATATGAGCTCTTTTTCTTCTCACATTGTAATGGTTAAGAAGAAAGATGGGACATAGAGACTTTGTGTGGATTACAGGCAGCTTAACAACTTGATCATCAGAGACAAATTTCCCATACCTGTTATCGAGGAATTGTTGGATGAACTAGGGTCAATAATTTTTTTTCCAAACTGAATCTGTAGTCAGGATACCACCTGTAATCATTAATTTTATTCGGGGTAAAACCCGGTTTTAATTTTTACAATCAAATAATTGACTTTAATTTAATTATTGAGTATAAAATTCCAAAAAATTAATTATTTCATAATTTGTGAAAAATCTGAAAAAGTATATTCATATATTATATTTATTTTGTATATTTTTTTAAAACATATATGTTATTATTTAATTAAAAAAATCCAAAAGATTATCAATATATATTATTAGTTTCATTTCTTTTAGGTATATATATTTCTTATTTATTCCTTTTAATTTTTTATTATTATACTATTATTATTATTATTTATTAAATATTGTTATAATTTATTATTAACAAATTAAATATAAACTAATAATTATAAACCCAAAAACAATATTAATAAAAAACCCAAGTCTTTTAATCAATCCAATAATAATTTACAACCTAATAAAATGATACACCAGCCCCAAAAATTAAATGAAAAACCGGATAATCAAATGAAAAACCCTAATCCTTTGAGTTCTCCCACGCGCACGACCTTTCGATGACAGACAGGTTTCTCGTCTCCCCGTATGCCATCCACTCTCACCGATCGTTCGACCACGAAACCATCGTCTTTGCTGGTCCCTTCCCCTCCGATTAGGGCCACCATATGTGAACAAAAACAAAAATATCAGATCTGTTACTAATTTCAGAAGCAAATGAACGAAATTATAACAAAATTCAGAGCACATTCGACCAAAATTAGAGAAATTCAGAAATTGTCAAGAGCAAATACAATAAGTTCATAACAATAACCAATAGGGAAATTCGATCTTTTTTCTTTTCCTATTTTTTGATGTATTTCGGCTATAAAGAAAAGGCCAAAAACATTTATAAGGGATTTTCTCTCCCCCCCCACATTCGATCAATACAAGAAAAAAGTTGAGAGGTATACCCTCGAGTTGTTACTTTGATACAAAACAATAGTTTTAGGGTTTTATTTTTGTTTACCTTTCAAATTTTGGTCGAGACCTTTCGACTTCTCATTCCGTCAATAAGCCTAACGCCTTCGGGCCATCTTTGGTGAGCCGAGGAGAAGGAAAAATTTGGTGTCCTCCGTGCTTCATTCGTAACGAGAGGAACCCTTTTTTCGAAACCTTTTTTTTCGGTTTTGGTTTTCAAAAACAAAGGGAAGGGGTTTGTTTTGTCTGATTTTGGGGTTTGAGATAGAAAAGTGAAAGTTGTTTTGGTGTTTCTAGAGAATAACGCTGGTGTTCATATTTTTCTAGAAAAGTCGATGAATGCGAAGAACTTTCTGGGTTTTCATTTGAATGCTTGAGAGAAAATGGGGGTGTTTATCTTTTTCGGATGAAGGAAATGAGGAGAAGGATGTTTGATGCATGTAATAATAGCGCAACTGTGCAGTGTACACGTCGCAAGTAATAAAGTGATAAGTATATCGTGTATCGTCTTCACAGGGATTGATATACTTAATATGTCTCCTCTTGTTCCCTTGCTCCTGAAAGATAAAGTAAAAACACAGATAAGTGGATTTGTTTAACTAACTAAATAAATAACAAAACAGAACATAAAAGATTGAGAACGATATAGAGAAAGTGGGTAGAATCCAGCTGCGTCAATTAGTGGATTCGATTGATCTTCTTCTTGTCCAATACAATTACACAACACTGCTTCGGCAGTACTGCAGATACAACCTCGGTAGCGTTAGTGTTCTCTGCCGTGGCAATCTCTTGCTCTTGAGCAGATGCATCAAAGTTCAGCAAAGTGTCCATAGTTCACTCCGCTTATCTCTAAGTCAGAGCGCTATTGATGAATGATCTTTGATGATACCTCTCGGCGTGAATCAACGATAATCACCAACCAATCCAACACTTCTTTTAGCTTCTGAAACTCTTAACCTATCTCTAGGCCGAGTTAGTGTCGTCAACACCATACTTATCCCATTCGTGAATCTAACTCTCTCGATGCTAGATAAATAAATTACTTACAAACTTCTCTCTCGAGCTTGAATACAAGAACAAGGAATGACAATAGGATAAGCAAACTTCGATCTTATTATTGCATTAGAACAAAGAAACAAGAAACAATCTCCTCTCACTAATATCTACAACGTTCACCTATCCCTAAGAGATTTAGAACATAATGTCGGTAGGTACAAATCTTAGGTGAAGGGTTTCTCTAAAATTGGCTCTCTTAACAATGTGGACGGCTAGGCTATATATAGTCTTAACCTAGGGCAAACCTTCCCTAAATAGACCCTAACTTGGAGTAGGGAACAAGTCTTCTGATGTTTCCAAGTTTGCAACCTTCTAGAAAGCTTTTCCTGTTCGGTCTTTGACTTGGGCTTTTAGTGCGCTAGGCTGATCCAATTAGTGCATTGCATCTTCCAGAATGTTCTCTATATTTTTGTCATTCATTCGCCTACAATGTTGATGTTACCACTCTGGATGCTACTGCGTCCTCGTCCCTGCCTCGGCCTCAACACTACTTCACCGCTGCTTCGGCCCTGGATAATCCTGCATGTACAGAATATGTAATAATATCCGCATTCTCTATAAATTTCGACTTTGTAAGTAGTGATAACAGAATATCCAATATTGTGCGAAGAGTCTATATTTCAGTTCAAGTTGGTGTATAATAGATGCATAAAGTACCATGAGAAGGGTAGTAAATAACTGCCTTTTAGGCACTCATCAAATACCCCCAAACTCGAACTATTGCTTGTCCTCAAGCAATGCAAGAAATCAAATTGTCGAACCTTAGTCCCCTTTGGTCTTACTTTTCCATCTATTCTCCCCACCATGGTCATGTCTATCTCTCTGTTTTAGCCACTAGATTACCCAAGGACTTTTACTAAGAAACAAGCTATAAGGATAGGTGAGTGTGTGCTTTTTATGGACAAGGTTGATTCAAGTCTTTCTTAGATAAAATCTAAGTTCAAGACAAATAGAATTTGGACTAAAGCTTTCTCCTTAAAACAACAAATCTTGAGCCAATTTCGGGCACCTCAAGATATGCGTTTTCTATTTTCTTCTTTTTTCTTTTTAACCACCTATTTAGCATACTAGAGCTAATTTCGGACACCTCCAGCATGAAGGAGAGCAAAACTAGAGCCAGTGATAGGAACCTTTAGTTATTTTTCCAAAATGTTCTAAGTCTTTATCACCTAAGTTTATTAGAAGAACTCCTAAATCAAGCAAGTCCAAAAAGTGTTTCTTTGTTTTCTAACCCTAAAGCAAGCTTCTAAGTTTTATTCCATGAGTATCTTATGGTTATCACTTCAAAACAAAACATGGCCATAGTAAGGAGAAAGATTTCTATAGCCTTAAAGGAGTAAGCTAAAGCAAAGTTGATGTAGAGCAGTGCAAGATTAAAAACAGTAATTCAAGAAAAGAGAATATTGCCAAAAAAAATTCTAAAAAATACTCCCTTTTTCATGGTAATGCCGCGATAGTGGGTTGCCTCGGCAGTGCTTCTGCACCTACAATACCCCCAAACTCAAACCAAGCATTAGGGACAATGCTCAACATATAAGGTAAACAACAATTTCAATAAGGAAATAGACAAAAGCATAAAAAATTATTTATAACGATTTCGAGGAACTGCTCGTACAGAGTAGTCTCCTAGACCGTGCTGCTGACTTCTTCCATCCAGATCCTTGTGCTAGTGATTGTTGTTGTTTGGCTTGCCGATGTGGCTGAACTCGACTGGGCGGTGTGCGGTGTAGTGGTGCAGTAACTTCATCTCATTCTTCCACTTCGTCAATATTTTATGTGTGCATGATTTTTGTCTCGTCCCCTACATTGGCAGTAGGTATTGTTGGTTCATGTGACGAACTGTGGTATTCGTCAATCTCACGAGACAGAGTGTCTCTGCTGAGAATGGCATAGGGATTGGTTCCCGTTGGGAAGAGTTAAAAATAGCTCGCCTCTTGGACGGTCGTTGGCTGGTAGAAGATACTCCGGTGGACCTGGCCGGCCTAGAAGGTCCGGTAGCATGAAACTGTTGAGGTGGTTGTGGTTGGAAAAATGGTTGCGGCCCTGGGGCAGGTGTTGTCTCGGTATAAGGGGCATCGGTGACAAAGATGTTAGTTGGGAATTCTGGAAATTGTGCCCCTTGATTTGAGAAGCTTGTCATCATCATGTTGGCGAGAGATGTGTTGAAGTCACACTGGTAATCCATGTAGAATTGATGGCGAAGGTCCATGGCTGCCATCCTCTACAGAATTTCTTGGTAAGGGTCTGCTACGGCAGTGCCCTAGGCAGATGTGGGTGTTTCTGCCGAGTACTTCCCTCCGACAGTAAAGTCTGTAGTGAACTGCTGCAGTGTTTCTTGGACAGGTTCTGCCTAGGTTATCTGCATGACTCGGTGACATAAATCTTTAGACCATCCCGGCCGATTTGGTGTGTACTCGTCTGTAGCCTCGATTGGTACACCTGCAGCAATACACAAAGCAGAGATTAAAGAAGGGAAACATAAAGGGTCTTTGTCTTTCTTACCGCAATCATAAATTTCTTGGAGAATAATTTCTCCAACGTTGATGGTCCTCTTGTTGATTATGGATTGGATGAGTATCAAACGTCTCCTGTCGACTGTACTGTTATGCGATATGGGCATTAGACTTCTTTTGACAAAGGTGCACCACATCTTAGCCTCGGTTTTGAGGTTCAATCTTGTTACGGATCCTCTATGGTTACTAGTCTCTCGAGGGGTATCATTGTAACAAAGATCATCTTTGATTAGCTCGAAGTCGACATCGGTGACCTACGCCTCAAAATCACTATGTGCATTGGACAACGGAGTGAGGCCATAGCGTTGGTTGATTGTTTCGGCATTAAAGGCGACTGGATTCCCTCGGCAGTGAACATATAAATTTCCTCTCTCGGTATGTGGGCAGAAAACTCTCGGACGATCGTGGCATTCGCTGGGGGAGGTTGGAGACAGAAGATTTCTCAATCTTGGTATTTGATTTTTGATGAGTTCCTAAAAGGCAGTAATTTACTACCCTTCTTATAATACTTTATGCACCTATTATACACCCACTTGAACCGAATCATATACTCTTTGCTCAAATATTAGATATTCTGTTTTCACCACATACAAAGTTAATATTTATAGAGAATGCAGATATTATTACAATTTCTGTACATGCAGGAATATCTAGAGCCGAAGCAGCAGAACAACTCTATAGAGTCCGAGGAAGAAGACCGGCCGCGGCAGAATCCAGTGTGGCAGCACCAACAATGGAGGTGCATCAGAAGATAAAAATATGGAGAATATTCTGGAAGACACAACGTATCAATTGGACCAGGCTAGCGTGCTCAAAGCCCAATTCAAAGACCAAGCGGGAAACCCTTTCTAGAAAGCGGCAAACTTGGAAATATCAGAATCCTTGAAGAAGACTTGTTTCCTACTCCAAGTTGAAGTCTATTTAGGAAAGGTTTGCTCTAGGTTAAGACTATAAATATACTAGCCGACCACAATGACAGAGAGAGCCAATTTATAGAGAAAACTCTTTCTCCCTAAGAATTTTAATTCCACGATAACATGTTCTAAATTTCTTAGGGATAGTTGAAGGTTGTTGATATTAGTGAGAGGAGATTGATTCTTGTATTCTTGTTCTTATGCAATAAAATCAGAGTTTGCTTATCCTATTACTATTCCTTGTTCTTATATCCAAGCCCGAGAGGAAAGTTTGCATGTAATCTATTTATCTAGCATCGAGAGATGTAGATTCATGAAAGGGGTAAGTACGGTGTCAGCGACACTAACTCGGCCTGTATTCCGGTGGAGGCATTCGGAGATGGTTTAAGAGTTTCAGCAGCTAAAAGAAGTATTGGATTGATTGGTGGTCAGCTTTGGTTTACGCCGAGAGATATCGTCAAGGATCGAGCATCAAAAGTACTTTGACTCATAGATAAGTAGAGGCACTTACGGACACTTTGCTGAACTTTGATACTTCTACCCACGAGCAAGAGATTGTCGCGGCAGAGTAGCACTAGCATTGTCGAGGCAGTATCTGCAGTACTATTGAAGCAGTGTTGTGCGATTGCATTGGACAAGAAGAAGATCAATTGAATCCACTAATTGACACAATTAGATCCTACCCGTTTTCTCTATAATCGTTCTCAACTCTTTATTTTATGTTTTGTTATTTACTTATTTAGTTAGATAAAATAAACAATCTTATTTGTGTTTTTATTTTATTCTCAGGAGCAAGGGAACGAAGGAAGACATATTAAGTATATCAATCCTTGTGGAGACGATACACGATATACTTATCATTTTATTACTTGACGACGTGTACACTTGCACTCAAAATAGCGCTTATACCACGCCTATCAATTTTGTCGAACAAGAACTGTTCGATGTCATAATTATCTTCATCCAAGTGCTGAAATCCTTGCTAGAGGACCTGTTGATCATAATGTCCTACCGCCAGCAATGCAACAGCAGCCAATGCCGCATCCATTGTCGAGGCAGCCAACTGTCAGAGATTATCTAGTGGAGGATCTGAACGAACTAAACCCTAGCATAGTTACCCTAGAGATCTAAGCAACTCACTTTGAGCTTAAACCAGTAATGTTCAACATGTTGAACACAATTGGACAGTTTGGTGGGTATGCTACCGAAGATGCAAGGCAACATCTTAAATCCTTCATGGAAGTGTGCAACTCTTTTAAAATTCAAGGAGTCCATGAGGATATTTTGCACTTAAAATTTTTACCCTATTCACTGAGAGATAGGGAGAAGACGTGGTTGAATGGAATCCCAGTAGGATCAATCGGGTCTTGGAAAGAACTTTGCCGAGAATTCATTACGAGGTTCAATCCAACAAATATTTATGATCGCATTCGTAATGAAATTACATCATTCCGGCAAGATGAAGATGAACCGATGTATGAGGCATGAGAACGTTACAGAGAACTATTAAACAAATGCCCCTTACATGGTTTTCCCTTATGGACGCAAGTTTCCATGTTCTACAATGCTACCAATGCTTCCACGAGGATGATGCTAGACGCCTCAGCAAATGGGACACTTTTAGATAGAGCACCCGCGGAAGCCATTGAAATTCTGAACAAACTCACAAGGAACGATTTCCAATTTCCCATATCGAGGCGAGGAGGAATGAGACATCATGTCACAGCCATGAATTAGACACATCAAGTTTGGTGGCAGCACAATTGGCTTCTCTAACCAAGATGGTTCAAAATATGCAGAACCAAAGAAGCATACATGAGGTTAAGGCAGTCAACTCATCAGATTATATGCCAGATGAGGAGACCGACCTATATGTTGGAAATTGTAACAGAAATAATCCAATGATGTCTAACAATTATAACCCATCTTGGAAAAGGCATCCGAACTTCTCTTGGAGTAAGCCTAACAATGCCTTGAATCCAACTAACCAAACCCCTGGATTTCAGCATCAGAACCAGAACCTGCCTTAGCAGAACACTCAACAGCACATGCCGTAGCAACAGGTACAACAACAGTCTCTGAATGCACAGGCCGATTCTCAACCTAGATTTCATGTCGAAGACTGATGCCTACATAATGGATAATAGCCGCTTCATGAAGCGTACTGATAACTTCATGAACAAAACGGAGATGAGACTGCAGAACCAGGAGGCAGCAATAAAATCCCTTGAAACACAGGTTGGTCAATTTGCCTAACGCCAAAATACTCGACCACCTAGAGGTTTACCTAGCAATACTGAAGTTGCTAAGGTATTAGGTCATGAGCCATGTAAAGTAATCACCACCAGAAATGGCCTACAGCTGAAAAATAAATAGGGGATTTCAACTGAAAGAGTCCAACCAGAATAGCAACCACATGAGGACTCAGAGGTTGAGCAAGACCCTGCCGAAAGCTTTACCACGACCATAGAACCAGAAGTATCAAAACCTACTACCGAGGCAGCTATAGAAAAATTCACCCCAGGTATAAAACTCAATATCCAAGGAAACCTAGAGGACATCAGACCACCACCTCCTTTTCCACAGAGGCTAAAGAATCAAAAACAAGACCACCAATTTCAGAAGCTCCTAGACATCTTGAAACATGTCCATATTAACTTGCCCCTAGTTGAGGTGATTGAACAAATGCCCAACTATGCCAAGTTTTTAAAGGACATAGTATCAAAATGACGAAGACTAGGAGAATTTGAAACGGTGGCAGCCACTAAAGGCTGCATGGCAATGCTACAAAATCGCATGCCACCCAAACTAAAAGATCCTGGCTGCTTCACAATTCCCTGTGCGATTGGAGATGGTTATAAAAGAAAGGCCCTATGCGACTTGGGAGCAAGCATCAACTTAATGCCCAAATCAGTTTTTCAGAAACTCGGAATTGGACGGGCGAAACCAAAAACAGTACTGCTCCAACTTGCGGGTCGGTCTTACGTGCATCCTGAAGGCAAAATCGAGGATATTCTAGTGAAAGTTGACAAATTCATCTTCCCTACCGACTTTCTTGTCCTTGACTGTGAAGCTAACGACAATGCACCGATCATATTGGGTCGACCTTTCCTTGATACTGGACGCACTATCATTGATGTGGAGAATGGCGAACTCACAATGCGAATAAATGATCAACAAATCAAGTTGAACGCCTTCCACAACCTACCAAATTCGGATGCTCCAACAGAATGTAAGGCTCTCCATACTCCTAATAAGGGTACTAAAATATCCTGCCTGAGCAGCACGCTCGGCAGACTATTCGGTAAAAGAATAAAACTCAAAGGAGAAGCCGAATGCACCGAAGGTACTGGCCAGCTCATGTAGACAGACACGGGCCAGAAAGAGATAGCGAAGATGGGAGATGTATTCACATGCACTCCACAAGTAACCTAATCTCTTCCTTTCACCTTTTATTATATTATGATTAGTATATATAGTATTATTTTCGGCATTTGTTATTTTTAAGTATTTTTTTATTTTCAGTATTTTATTATTTTACTTCGTGATCAGCAATTTTTATTTTTAGTATTTTGGATTCAGTGATTTTAATTTTTAATAAAGTGATGAATGCAAGAAAATTTTACCACAACAGAAAGTCTGCTGCCGCGGCAGCACTGTGTCAGAGCCGCGAAATTACCAACGGGCAGAAACAGTGTAACGACTATCTGCTGAGAAATCCGCCGCGGCAGTAACTGTGCATCCAGGCAGTAAATACCTAACGACTAGTATTTTAACAGTCATATTTTTATAGCCTATATAAGCAGATTACCTTTGTGCATTATTTACTTTGTATTCTTGTTATCTTTACTCTCTTGAACAATCTTATTCTCACTACATCTTGAATTTCTCAGAACTCTCTGAATTCCTACCGACATTCTTTCTGTTTATCTTCAAGAATATCTCATCAATATCCATGGTAGCATACAGATGATTTGTCAGCGACAATGTAGCAGAACGCTTTCAAAGATCTTTTGTTGCACGACAATTATGGGAGGAACAAAGATTCCAGCACACCACCGACGAAAACTACGGCATCGACCAATTCTTGTTCGACAGAATCGAAGACCAGGATTGGGAGAAATTCTGCCTCCAACCTCTCATAGCGAATGCAACAATTGTGAGAGAATTCTATGCGCACTGCCCAAACAAGGATACGCTATTCGTCTACTGCCGGGGTAAGCCAGTGAAACTTGATGTCGAGGCAATCAACGATTACTACGGCGTGATCCTCATACGCGATGAGCATGGTGAATTTGCAGCAAATATCAAAGAATATGAGGCTATCAAGGACGACCTCTGCTACGACAACACTCCATGGGAAACAGGTGCCCATAGAGGTTGTGTAACAAGGCTCAGCCTTAAACCCGAAGCAAAGCTGTGGTGCACGTTTGTCAAGCGACGCCTCATGTCGACTTCTCATAATAGCACAATTGACAGAAAAAGATTGCTGCTCATTCATTCCATCATCAACAAAAGAACGATCAATGTTGGAGAGATAATTCTTCAAGAGATATATGACTGCGGTAAGAAAGAACGAGGTCCATTATATTTCCCTAGTTTAATCTCTGCTTTATGCATTGTTGTAGGTGTCCCGATAGAAGCAACCGATGAATACACATCACAAAGGCAAGGCTGGACGAAAGAATTCTGCCACAGAGTGATGTAGATCACCCAAGCAGACCCAATACAGGAAACACCTCAACAATTCACGCCTGACTTCCCTGCCGGAAGGCAGTATTCAGCAGAAGTACCTGACAATGCCCAAGCCCCTGTCGCAGCAGACACAAACCAGGATATTTTGCAGAGAATGTCAGCCATGGACCTCAGACAACAATGCTATATGGAATATCAGAGAGATTTCAAAAACAACCTTGCAAATATGCTAACTCAGCACTTCCCCACCCATGGGATGCAGTTTCCAGATTTCCCTCCCAATATTTTTGTCACTACCGCACCATACATAGAAACAACACCTGTCCAGGGCCTAGACCATCCTTTGCTGCTAGGCCACAACAACAGTTTCACGCTGCCAGAGCATCCAGACCTGCAGGCACGGCCGCCACATCATCCAGCAGCAGGCGACCATCAAATAGGAGAGTTGTCTTCAACTCTCCACAACAAAATCCTATCCCCATCGACAGTTTTTCTGAAGACAGTCTCTCGAGGCAGATCGATGAGTATGTCCATGAAAGCTCATCACATACACATGAAAGGATGCCAACTGCCGAGTTTGAGGGAGAAACAGAATTAATGCATACAGATGACGAAGATGATGGAGATGAAGTTACAGCCACACTACAGAAACAAATGCCTAACAGAGTGCAACCGCCCCGGCAGGCAAAAACACAGCAGTCACATGGACAAGAATAAAAAATGAAAGCATCAACATGAATACCCATGAGGGCAGCTATCTCCAGCAGCTCTTCTGACTCACAATCAGACTCTATTTAAATCTTGATGTTTTATAATTCTTGTTTTCTTTTGCTATGTGTTTTATATTTTGAGCATTGAGGACAATGCTTGGTTTGAGTTTGGGGGAGATTGAAGGTGCAGAAGCACTGCCGAGGTTATCCAATGTCGCGGCAATACCATAAAAGGGAGTAAATTTTTACCAATTTTTTTATACATTCTCTTTTCTTGAATTTAAATTTATAATCTTGTACTGCCTTATGTCAGCTTTGCTTTAGTTTACTCCTTTAAGGCTATAGAAATCTTTCTCCTTACCATGGCCAAAGTACTGTTTTAAATGGATAACCATAGGATACTCAGGGAATAAAACATAGAAGTTAGCTTTAGGGTTAGACAAGAAAATACACTTTTTGGACTTGTTTGATTTAGGAGTTCTTTTAATAAACTTAGATGATAAAGACTTATAATTGTTAAAAAATAACTAGAGGTGTCTATCTCTGGCTCTAGTTTTGCTCTCCTTCGTACTAGAGGTGCCCAAAATTAGCTCTAGTATGCTAAATAGATGCTACAAAAGAAAAAGAATAAATAAGAAAAAGAAAGAAATAGAAAACACATATCTTGAGGTGCCCGAAATTGGCTCAAGACTTGTTGTTCTAAGGAGATAGCTAATCCAAGATTCTACTTGTCTTGAACTTAGAGTTTATCTAAGAAAGCCTTGAATCAGCCTTGTCCATTAAACGCACACACACTCACCTAACCCTAGAGTTTATTTCTTAGTAGAAGTCCTTGGGTAAACTAGTGGCTAAAATGGAGAGATAGACATGACCATGGTGGGGAGAATAGATGGAAGAGTAAGACCAAAGGGGAGTAAGGTTTAGCAATTTGATGTTTGGCATTGCTTGAGGGCAAGCAATAGTTTGAGTTTGGGGGTATTTGATGATTGCCTAAAAGGCAGTAATTTACTACCCTTCTTATGATACTTTATGCACCTATTATACACCCACTTGAACCGAATCATATACTCTTTTCTCAAATATTGGATATTCTATTTTCACTACATACAAAGTTAATATTTATAAAGAATGTAGATATTATTACAATTTCTGTACATGCAGGAATATCCAGAGCCGAAGCGGCAGAAAGGCTCTATAGAGGCCGAGGCAGAAGATCGCCGCGGCAGAATCTAGTATGGCAGCACCAACAATGGAGGCACATCAGAAGATAAAAATATGGAGAATATTCTAGAAGACACAGCACATCAATTGGACTAGGCTAGTGTGCTCAAAGACCAAGCGGGAAACCCTTTCTAGAAGGCGGCAAACTTGGAAATATCAAAATCCTTGAAGAAAACTTGTTCCCTACTCCAAGTTGAAGTCTATTTAGGAGAGGTTGCCCTAGGTTAAGACTATAAATATAGTAGCCGGCCACAATGTCAGAGAGAGTCGACTTGTAGAGAAAACTCTTTCTCCCTAAGAATTGTACTTCCACGATAACATGTTCTAAATTTCTTAGGGATAGGTGAAGGTTGTTGATATTAGTGAGAGGAGATTGATTATTGTATTCTTATTCTTATAAAATAAAATCAGAGTTTGCTTATCCTATTGCCATTCCTTGTTCTTATATCTAAGCCCGAGAGGGAAGTTTGCAAGTAATCTATTTATCTAGCATCAAGAGGTATAGATTTACGAAAGGTGTAAGTATGGTGGCGACGACACTAACTCAGTCTATACTCCAGTGGAGGCATTCGGAGATGGGTTAAGAGTTTCAGCAGCTAAAAGAAGTGTTGGATTGGTTGGTGGTCAGCTTTGGTTTACGCCGAGAGGTATCGTCAAGGGATTCGGAGATGGGTTAAGAGTTTCACCAGTGATGTTCAGCATAGGGTCTTTCCTTCGTAACCATCCTCAATCGCACAAGGGATTGTAAAGCATCCAAGATCCTTTAGCTTAGGCGGAATACGATTATGAAGCATGGCCATACAAGCTTTAGTGGCTGCCACCGTTTCAAATTCCCTAGCCTTCATCGTTTGGATATTATGTCCTTTAAGAACTTGGCATAGTTGGGCATTTTTTCAATAGTCTCAACTAATGACAAGTTGATATGGACTTACTTTAAGATGTCTAGGAATTTCTGAAATTGGTGATCATGTTTGTGCTTTTTTAACCTCTGCGGGAAAGGAGGTGGTGGTATTATGTCCTTTAGGTTTCCTTGGATATTGAGTTTAAGACCTGGGGTGAACTTATTTGTAGCTGCCTGGGCAGGATTTTCAGGTACTGCTGGATCTGTTGTCGGGGCAGTGCTTTCGGTAGGGTCCTTCTCAGTTTCTGAGTCCTCGTGATGTTGCTTTTCTGGTTGGACTCTATCGGTTGAGGGCCCTTCTTTATCTTTTAATTGTAGGCCACTTCTTGTCGTAATTACCTTGCATTGCTCGTGGCCTAACACCTTAGCAACCTCAGTATTGCTAGGTAAACCCCCTGGTGGTCGAGTGTTTTGTAGTTGGGCAAATTGACCAACTTGTGTTTCTAAAGACTTTATTGCAGCCTCCTGGTTCTACAGTCTCATCTTAGTTCGATTGATGAAGTCATCAGTACGCTTCATGAAGCGGCTATTCTTAGCCATGTATGAATCAGTCTTTGACATGAAAGCCGTGAGAGAATCTGCCAGTGCATTCAGAGACTACTGTTGTTCTACTTGCTGCTGCGACATGGGCTGCTGAGTGTGCTGCTGCGTCAGGTTCTGACTTTGGTGTTGGAATCCAGGGGCTTGTTTGATTGAATTTAAGGCATTGTTGGGGTTACTCCATGATAAGTTTGGATGCCTTTTCCAGGATAAGTTGTAATTGTTGGACATCATATGATTGTTCCTGTTATAATTTCCAACATATAGTTTGGTTTCCTCATCTTGCATGTAATCAGATGAGTTGACTGACTTAAACTAATGTATATTTTGCTGGGCTTGCATATTCTGAACCATCTTGGTAAGAGAAGCCAATTGTGCTACCACTGAACTGGTTGTGTCTAATTCATGAGCCGTGGCATGGCGTCTCATTCCTCCTCGCCTTGATGTAGGAAACTGGAAGTCGTTCCTTACGAGTTTGTTTAAAATCTCAATGGCCTCCACGGGTGCTCTATCCAAAAGTGTCCCATTTGCGGAAGCATCTAGCATCATCCTTGTGGAGGCATTGGTAGCATTATAGAACATGGAAACTTGCGTTCACAAGGGAAAACCATGTAATGGGCATTTGTTTAACAATTCTCTGTAGCGTTCCCACGCCTCATACATTGGTTCATCATTATCCTACCTAAATGATGTGATTTCATTACAGATGCGATCATAGAGATTTGTCGGGTTGAACCTCGTGATGAATTTTCGGTAGAGTTTACCCCAAGATCCTATGGATCCTGCTGGGATGCCATTTAACCAAGTTTTCGCCCTATCCCTCAGTGAATAGGGGAACAACTTTAATCTTAAAATATCTTCATGGGCTCCTTGAATTTTGAAAGAATTGTATACTTCCATGAAAGATTTAAGATGTTGCATTGCATCTTCAGTAGCAGACCCACTAAACTGTCCAAGTGTGTTCAACATGTTGAACATCACTGGTTTGAGCTCAAAGTGAGTTGCTTCAATTTCCGGGGTGACTACGCCAGGTTTAGTCCGTTTAGGTCTTCCACCAGAAAGTCTCTAACAGTGAGCTGCCTCAGCAATGGTCGCAGCGGTGGCTGCTGCGGCAGTGCTGGTGGCAGTATATTATGATCAACATGTGGAATTTGTCCTCTTGGTGGATCATCCATGACTTGAAACAGGTTGCGCCTTAGATGGTGTCCTGTGCGTTCGATTTTAGGATCCAATTCATACAATGGACCACTCGGGTTTGCCCTGATCATACACTAGATAAGTCAAAGTTAAAAAAAAATAAACAATTAGAATTAAAGTTAAATAAAGAATGGTTAATGAGCAAAAAAATAAAGAAAACAAAAATTTAGTTGTCAATCCCCGGCAACGGCGCCAAAAACTTGATGCGTGTAATAATAGCGCAACTGTGCAGTGTACACGTCGCAAGTAATAAAGTGATAAGTATATCGTGTATCATCTCCACAGGGATTGGTATACTTAATATGTCTCCCCTTGTTCCCTTGCTCCTGAAAGATAAAGTAAAAACACAGATAAGTGGATTTGTTTAACTAACTAAATAAATAACAAAATAGAACATAAAGGATTGAGAACGATATAGAGAAAGTGGGTAGGATCCAGCTGCGTCAATTACTGGATTCGATTGATCTTCTTCTTGTCCAATGCAATTACACAACACTGCTTCGTTAACTCCAGATCATGGGTAGGATAGTTACACTCATGCTGTTTCAACTGACGAAAAGCATAAGCCACTACCTTCCCCTCCTACATTAGAACATAGCCCAAACCAGTATACGAGGCATCATTGTAAACGGTATAGGGTTTCCCTGACTTTGGCTGTATCAGAACTGATTTCAGTTTCTCAAAACTCTCCTATTGGGCCTTAGACCAGGAAAATGAACATCTTTCCTCAGAAGCTTAGTTAACGGAGCGGCTATAGAAGAAAAACCTTTCACAAATCTCCGATAATAACCAGCTAGTCCCAGAAAACTATGAATCTCTATCACATTCTTGGGTTGCTTTCATTCTATAATAGCCTCAATTTTCTTCGGGTCAACCTGAATACCCTTAACTGAAACAACATGTACCAGAAAAACAACCTCCGATAGCCAGAACTCACACTTATTGAACTTTGCATAAAGATGTTTCTCTCTCAAAGTCTGTAACACAATACGGAGATGCTGCTCATGCTCATATTCAGACTTAGAATAGACCAGAATATCATCAATGAATACCACAACAAACTAATCCAGATAGGGTCGAAACACTCAATTTATCATGTCCATGAATGTTATAGGGGCATTCGTAAGGCCGAAAGACATTACCATAAACTCGTAGTGATCAAAACGAGTCCAGAAAACTGTTTTGAAAATATCAAAATCCTTAACCTTGAGTTGGTAATAACCAGATCTCAAGTCTATCTTAGAGAATACAAAAGCTCCTCAAAACTGGTCAAACAGATCGTCGATGCAGGAAAAGGATACTTTTTCTTGATGGTTAACTTGTTCAACTTTCGTTAGTCGATACACAGGCACAGAGAGCCATTTTTCTTTTTAACAAACAGGACAGGGGCTCCCCACAGAGAAACACTGGGTCGTATGAAACCTCTACCCAGAAGTTCCTGTAACTGAACATTGAGCTCCTTAAGATCTTTCGGAGCCATCCGAAATGGTGTCATAGACACTAGAGTAGTTCCCGGATACAACTCAATACCAAACTCCACCTCTTCCCGCTTAGGGGTACACCGATAACTCTTCTAGAAAAACATCTGAAAACTCACACACAACTCTGATCTTATCTATCCCAGAATCAGATTGCCTCGGGTTATGAATATAGGCAAGGTAAGCTACAAATCCCTTCCTGATCATCTTTTCTGCTTTCAGAGCGGAGATAATATTGGACAGAAACCCCCTCGCTCACCGATAAGGGTTACCTCACGGTCATCAAAAGTCCTCAAAGTAGTTCTTTTACGTTCACAATCAGAGTAAATCAGTGAACTGACAGCCAATCCATCCCAGAATCAAGTCAAACTACTTAAACAGTAACTCCATCAGATTAGCCAGAAAGATTTCCCCTTGGACCTCAAGAGGACAATCCTTAAAAACTTTGGTAACCTCCACAAGGTTACCTACAAGACTATAGATAGAAACAGAGCTACTGGTATTCTCTACGGGAATTTCCAAATATCCAAATACAGAACTAGAGACATAGGAGTGTGTAGACCCATTATCTAACAGTGCAAAGAAAGAAATAGCATGAACAGAAAAAGTACCAGTAATGACGTCTGGCTCATCCCGGTCCTCTTGTCTCCTCGTAACATATACCAAGCTGGGCCGAGATCCTCCTGCTCTGGCAGATCCTCTAAACTGACTAGGTCTGCCTCTACTAGCGGTACCAGATGCAACAGGTCTACCTTGACCTCTTCCCACTATAGGAGTTTGAACTGATGCATGTGATTACCCTAGAGTATACCCAGACTGTGGTGCCACTAGACAGTCTCTGAGATGATGATCATAAGAATCAAAACGAAAGTAGGCTCCACTCTTCATGCGACACTCTCCTGAATGTTATTTCTTACAGAAAGAACACTGAGGCAAAGCTCGAGTATTAGTGGATCCAGCTCCACTAGCAGCAGGAACAACAAAAGCAGCTAGTCTAGAATGTGCAGAACCCTATGGCTCAAACTCATCACGACCCCTCTTCTGGGACTGAAAACCCTGACTGTGTTGGGCAGGCGCTGCAGGCTTTCGCCTACCTCTATCCTGAACCTAGAACTCCAGCTGAACCCTTAAGCTCTCGTTACGCTCGGTTGTCCTGGCACGCCGAGTGACCATCTTATATCCCGTATCATGATGAGTGGCAACTGCAATCTTCAACGGTACCTGAAGTCCCTTCAGAAAATGGTCACACTTCTGTTTCTCAGTGGAAACAATACCAGGAGCATACTGGAGCAGGCGGAGGAACTCAATCTCATAATCATTTACTAACATGTCGTTCTGCTGCAGATTCAGAAAATCCTCACAACACTTAGCCAGATACTCGGGTCCAACATATTTATCCTCGAAAGCCTATTTGAAAAACTCCCAAAAAATCTTCTTCGAAGCAGTGACTCTCTCCTCTGCCTCCCACCAGTTCAGGGCCTCTCCTTGAAGCAAAGATACAACATCCCTCAGTTTCCTGTCAGAGGGGTATTCTATCTTGACGAACAGACGCTGAAGCTTCTTCAGCCAGTACTCTGCATCGGCTAGGTCAGTACCGATCTTACCATCAAACACCGTCATACCGAAAGCTAGAAACTCTGTAGATATGGGTTTCCTAACACCCTCATTCTGCCGCAAATATCTGAGCAACTCTCTCTGCATGGTCATAGAATCCAAACCAACAGTCTCGATGTCCCTAGAAATATAATGTCCCTCACTCTGGACCGGCTGATCAACTTCGACCTGCTGAGCCTCGGTCTGAATCTTAGGTATATCCTCTCCTCCTATATCTTGGGCCAAACTCTGATCCTGTGGCGGGTCCACAAGAGGCAGGACATCCCTAGAAGAAGCAACAGATCGACCTCGGCCACGGCCTTGACCATGGCCTCTCCCAGTAGCTAAATGTGTACTCCTACGAGGTGGCATATTAGGGTATCTACAGAATAATATAGACAAAATCCTATGTTAGAACCGGTACTTGGAGTAATATTCAAAATATTTTAGAGTATTTCAAAATCAAGTCAAATCGAAAATCTGGATTTATAAAACAGATTTACAAATTATTTTTTTAGATCAAAAATCATTTTGGACCTCATAGTCCGAGGGTTGAACTTGGCTCCGATACCATTAAATGTAACCCCTAAAATTTAACTATTTTTTTTGGATTAGAAGTTAGGGTTTTATTTTACTGAAACTTGATTTACAAGTTAAGGTTTTTATAAAATTAAAATATAATTCAGATAAATTATTAAATAATTAATAATTTAAAATACTGAAAACTTAACAAAACATTAAATACATTTCAAACCAAAAGTTTAATAAAAATTACTATCCAAAAAGTCCGAAATAAAATCTTAGATCCAAGGTTTATTACAAATAACGAAATATCTAGAATAATTATGATTATTCTGAAAACTATAAACATGCGTAAATAGTCCAAAAACAGTAACCTCCAAGCATCGAAGGGGTCTAAGTCAGAGATCTGAAACAGGAAACTGAGAGGGTGTAAGCTAGGGAGCCTAGTATGTCTCTAGTGTGCAGATAAACACAATCAGATAATAGAGCAGGACATATGATATAATGTATGCATGAATGCATCCATCACCGAACACCATCAGAAGAGTAGGTTCCCCAGAACCACTCTAACTCCATCACACCAACAATAGTAGAAACTCGACCCATAGGTGAAGCCACTGATCATAAGTGGTACATCATAGTGCCACTGAACAGAAGTGAATTAATCACTAAACTTTCCCGTACACTTATAATCCAACCAGATGCAGTGTTATGGCAGATACAGAAATAAAATGCAAGCCTTATATTCTAACAGGAGGCATGCATGATAATCAAGATAAAAAAAATATAACAAAACACGGCATAGTGATGTATGAACATGTTTTTACATGACAGAACTACACACACAGAAATAAACAGAATTTACATAAGAGAACACACTTGAACAGAAGGCTCAACGATAATACTTACGTCGAATGGACTTGGCTATACCACTAGAATGTACAGGAGTAGAACCTATGAATAACAATTATCATTAGACAACATACATGCCACTCTACCGGTAAGTACACTAATCAGAAATAAACCGAAACTCATATGCGGGTCCCGAATGTTGATGAACAGGAGGTCGTCCAGGAGGAGGAGGCAATTACTCCAGATTAGAATCAATGTCACCTGAATCAAACAGAAACGGATTCAGAATCTAAAACAGATAACTTCTAGATAGACAAACGAACTTAAAAACCCTAAAAATGATACTTCGGGTTCGAATTTCAAAAAATGGATAACGTCATCGGACTCAGGACGTCAAAAAACATAAAGTGGGACCGGGTTAGAAAAATTCAACTGTTGACGTCAGCACTGGTCAACACTGACGTCAGCAGGTCGGATGTCGGGTCGGTCAGGTCAGGTTTGGGTCGGATTTGGTTCGGATTCAGGTTCCAGAATTTTCCTGAGAAAATCTGGAAATTTCCAGATTTACTCAAGTGCCAAACAAGATTTTTTTTAGACAAAACCCCCCTCTCAAATCGATTCAAACCCCTTTTAATCTTATTCGATTCAAACACATTCAGATCCAACACCACAACCCAGAATCGGATTAAAAGACACCAAAACAACAACACTTAGATTCAAATCAACCCTCATTCGGTACCTTCAATAAAAACTCAACTTAAGCAAGAACGAACTCCTCTTGACTTCTGATACAACACGAAACACACTTACTCGACGCAACCACTTCGGAACTGAAATCGAATTTAGCAAAACATAACAAACAAACAAACAACTAAAATGGAAAGAAGAAAGGAAAGATCATAGGCTTACCAAAACACCACCCTGCACTAAGGGAACCACGAACTCACAGGTAAGATCGGGCGAAGGGAGAGAGATTAATAGAAGAAGGATAAAGACCAAATTGAAATCGAATCCTTTGGTCTGAATCAGAATTAAAGGAATGTAAAAAAAAAAAAGAAACTTGAAACTAATGCGGGAAAAAGGGTGAAGAAAAATCTGTTACCAAACGAAAGGGTAAAAAATACCATATAAGGAACTAAACTTTTCAGAAAATTTAATTTAGTCACTGAAATTAGAATTAAAAAATTCTCAAATTCTAGGGTTCTGAATTAGGGATTTTGGATTTAATTTGGGGAGACTTTGAGGTATTACAAATTGATCAACCAATATATATACAATACATACAAGGAACAAAAATTTAATCCTTATACGCGCGTTGTTAAACCAGTAGCCTCGCAGAATGGGATGTCCAACCAATATACTTGGATTAAACCAACATAACAAAGAATATATTAATTAATTAAAGGTTTAATATTTGTTCTAATATCATGTAATACTTAGAACATGATTAAAAACATAAACTTTTATCGTAATAATAAAATAAACAAATATTGGTTATAAATAAAGATAAAAAAATCTCAAATTAAATAAATAAAACATACCGGACTCTTAACTAATTTGAATATAAGGTAGGTTTAATCACCAATATTTTGTTAAAATATTTTTCAGAAATTATCGACAAGAACTATGGTAATTGAGCCACTTTATCGTTACACAAACACCAAACAATAAAAGATTTTTAATAAATTAAAAATCAAATCAAAGATCAAGAGAGAAAAATAACCGATAATTAAAATATAATTGAGGGAGAAGAACTTATCTTTGATTTATGCTAGTAACAAATTCTTTTCAATAATTCCTTCAAGATTCGAACAACAAAAACCTCCGTTTATTAGAGTCTCGTGCCGATAACGTGTTGTGAATAAAGTAAAGAATAAGAATAAAATAAGAGAATAAAGATGAGAGATAAAAGAGAGATTTATATTATATTCTCAAAGTAGGGTTGTGTACAAAGCTTTGGCCAAAAGTCTATATTTATAGGCATAAGATAGAAACTCTAATTCCAATGGGTATTAAATCCTAATTCCAATGGGTATTATCCACCATAAATAAAGATATTCATGAGAAAAATAAAATAAAATACTTAAAAATTAAAATCTTCTAACTTCTTCTAACACTCTATCAATTCAATCACAATATCTCAAAAATTTTCTAATTTTCTCATCTATTTATAACCAAAAAAATTATTCAAACACAAATTAACCCAACCCCCATAACCGTGAACTGCCCCAAATAATTACCTTTTGATGCCCACTACCCCAAAAAAATTATTCCAACACGTCCAATGTAGTGCCCTGACACAACCCTCTACTAAGCATGTCATGAAGTCGGATTCAAAAGAATCCGTCTTCATACAATACCCCCTGCCACCTGCCTGTTACCTTTGCCACCCTCTGTCATCGTCTGCAATAATGACTGAAGTTGGATTCAAAAGAATCTGACTATAAACAGTATATTGCACTATTGGAAGTCGGATTCTTATGAATCCTTCTTCAATTGTTTTATTTTTTTAATTTACTATTCATATATGGATTTAAATTAATTCGTTTTTGAAAAACATTGTAGAAAGTTTAATAGATTGAGAAATAATTTTCAGATATCAATACATTTGGAAATCTTTTTTATTAATATAGGTGTTCATTTGCCCTTTGTAAGGGTGTCTAAAATTAACCGGAAATGTTAATCGATATAAATATTATATTTTATAGGTTACTTAATGAAATTCTTAAAATTAAAAAAATTAGTTAATTGAATCGTTAAAAATATGATTAATGATTACGATTATAACTTTTGACTAAGGATTAATCTATATGTTAACCGTTATTAAATTATGTATATATATTTAAAATATAAGATAACATTTTAAATTTTGGTGGTAGTTTTTATGTCTTAAACTTTAATTATTATATGTTAGTTAAATATTTATCTTTAAAAATTTTAGATAATTTTTATGTTTTAAACTTTAATATTGTATTGCTAATAATGTTACGTGCTACAAACTTTTTAAACTTTAAAATATAATGATGCTTATATAAGTAATATTTTAATTATATCGTAAGTTATTAGAATATATTTATTTAAATATTTTTATAAAATTTTTAATAGATTATTTATTATAGAGATAATTATATTATTCTCTAAAAAATAATGAACATGTGGTAAAAAATTATAATAAATTACTGGTTAACCTATAATAGAACATTTTTTTTGATATATATAATAGAACAATTGGTTAACCTCATTAGGGATGTAAAAATAGTTACTCGGATGGATTTCAGTCGGGTATTGTCAGGTTGGGTAAAATCGGATACAGATCATTTCAGGTTGATTTGACGTTTTGAATCGATTCGAGTCAGGTGCGAGTCCATTTTAGGTCGGGTCTATTTCAGGTTTGGTCTAGTTTAGGTCGGGTCCATTTCAGGTCGGGTCTGTTTCAGGTCGGGTTCAAACGGTTCGAGTCTAAATTGGATAATTGACAGTTTCATTTCAGGTCGGGTAGATTTCAGGTCGGTTCCATTTCAGTTCGGTTGCATTTCAGGTCGGATTCATTTTAGGTCGAGTTCATTTCAAGTCTGTTCTGTTTCAGGTCGAATTAATTTTGATTTTTTATTCATAATAATTTAAATTATTAATTTTAATTTTGTATAAATACGTAAAAACAAATAAATATTAGATCATAAAGTAAAAGATTAAATTTTAAAATTTTAAAAAATCAACATTAACTTGTAAGAACTCAATTACAAAAATTAAAAATTAGAAACACTAAAGTAAATTAGAAAAATCAGTAATAATCAATTCAAAAAAATAACTTGTAAGTTATAAGGACTAAACTATAAAAATTATAACTTAATAATAATTAAAAGTATTAAAAATTTATCTTTAATACATTATAAATCTATAATTATACTATAGTTTAATATAGTAAAAATAAATTTTAGACAATACATATAATTTATACTATAAATGGAATAATAGTATACATAAAATTAATACTATATAAGAAATTTATACTATATGTAGAAAATATATTATACATGGAGTAATATTATAAATGGACTAATACAATTTTTTGGAAATAGAATAATATTATATATGGATTAATAATATATATGAAATAATAGTATTTTTAGAAGTAAAATAAAACTAGAATAAAGAATAATATTATTTAGTAGTAGTAATAGTATTATGCATAGTACATTAATATATTAAAATATATATCAATAATTCAATATATCATATATGTATGTTATATGTATATGTATATATAAAAATTAGTAAATGTTTATTATATACTATGTATGTATAACATGTATATATGTATAATTGTATATAGTAATTAGTATATAGTACATGTATATATTAATACATATATGTATCATGTATGCTATAATCTATATGTATATGTATTATATATATGTATGTTATATGTATATATAATATATTATACATATATCATACATGTTAACATGTATATTAATTTTTAATATATGTATTAATATATAGTATTAGTAGTTTAGTGCATGTATTATATGTATATTAATAACTTAATATGTCACATGTGTTAGTATGTATTAGTGCATTATATATATATATATATACATATGTATGTTAATAATGTAAATATGTAATGTGTTAGGCTTGGAGTGGCTCGATACACAACCGATTAACTTGCCAAATTGATGGAGAAGGAACACTTTGGGTGATTTGTTGTGGAAGCAAAAATAACACAATGATTTTAGAGTGGTTCGGCCTTCGAACAAGCACCTACATACACTATCTTAGCTTCCCACTAAGGATTTCCAAATTCACTAAGAATTTCAACCTTTTGAGGAACAAAGGGATAACCTTGCAACCTTGATTCACAACCCGAATCAAGCATCCAAAGTTCACAATCCGAACTTTGGGAATTCACTTAAACAAGAAAAACTTAGCAAAATTGAATCCTTCTAATAAGGCTAGTGTTTTCAACTAAGCACTCACCCAATCCTAAGACACTTGAGCATACATTAACATTGAGCTCACAAGTTTTGTCTACCCAAAAGATGAGAATTATGCTCTAAGACAATTTCTTGATCATAATGTTATTATAATTGAAGCATTAGTCTTCTCTTGATGCTTTAGACTTCCTTTTATCATCCCAAATGAGCTTCTAGCCGTTTATGACCGTTGGGGATATTTTGGAGCCGTTTGGAGCTGATTACAAGGCATATTTCTATTTTTGGTACAGGCGGTATCGATACCACTTGAATTGGTATCGAAACACCCTCTTTGGGAAATAACCGTTGACCTGTATTTAAGAACTAGTATCGATATCGGTATCGATACCGCTCCTAGCCGTTGGGGGGTTTCATAAAATTGTTTTGACTGTTGGGGGTGTTTAGAAACCGGTATCGAAACAAGTATAGATACTGTTATCGAAACAGGTATAGATACCGTTATCGAAACAGGTATAGATATCGATATAGAAACAAGTGGTATAGATACCGATACAGAAACCAAACATTACAGTGGGAAAGGGTATCGATACTAGTATCGATACCACTTTGATTTTGTCTTTGAAAACCTTAAATTAATGAACAGGTATCGAAACACCTTAAGGGTGTATCGAAACACTTAGTTTAAAAACACTTATTTGGTTTCTTTAAATCATTTGAAACATATTTAAAATCATTCAAAAACATCTTAAATATATTTTTAAGTAGTTTGGACATAAGAATCATTTTTGAAATCTTTTCAAATTAGTCCAAAACTATTTTTCAATTATTATATCAAAACATTAGTTTTACAATCTCCCCCTTTTTGATATAATAAAACTAACTTGAAAAATTGTTTTTGAGATTCCTCCCCCTTTGTCAAATAAAGTTTGAATAAGAGAATTAAAGAATCAAGTCATTTAAAGTTCTCTCTTATCCATTTTAAAGTCTTTGAAAAGCAATTTTTTCATAACATTCTTCCCCTTTTTGTTATATCAAAAATGGTTCAAAACAAGTTTGAAAATCTTTAAAGTTCATAACGTAGAAGAATTTGAAAGATATCAATTGTTGGAAAAATTAAGTATCAAAACATAAGTTATGAAAACAAAAACTCCCCCTTACTCAAGGCATCACTAAGTGTTAGTCTTACATATATGATAAACTAGTTAAAATAAAACACAAATAAGCAAATAAATATAAATTCAACTAGAAATTTTACCACACTTGAATAAAAGGTAGGATGTGAAGCCTTCCTTCTTCAAGTGTCTTTCTTGTGTGTATGGAGCTCCCCCTTAATCTTGCACTTTGATGCTCATACCTCCATCACACCTAAACAAGACAATCAAGTAATTTTTGGTATCCAAATTGCTTTGGATCCTTTAATGTTAGTAGCACAAATTTTAGTCCCCTTAGGAATCCATTTTTCAATTTCATCCTTTTTGTTTGAAGTGATTAGTCCTTTTAGGACCCCAAACACTTCTAAAGCATTTTCCATCAATAAATCTAGGGGCACTAGATTGTCTCATATAAAAGTTTGATTTTCCCAAATTATTTTTCATTTCAAGTTCTTTGGAAATCAAATCTTTTTCCTTCTTAAGATCATCTAAAGCAACTTGATGATCTTTTTCTATCTTTTGAAGCAAGTTTTGTAAATCAAAAACTTTAAGCTCAAAATCTTTTAATTTTGCTTCAAATTCAAATTTGGTTTTTGAAAGTAAATCATTTTCTAATTTAAGCTTTGAAATTATCTTTTTGTTTTTAGAAAATGAAGTCTTAAACTCAAAAGCCAATTTGTCAAAGGCTTCTTGTAACTCATCAAACGAATATGAATTTAAACAAGATGAGTTAGAAGTTAGCTCCCCCTCATTGAGGGCCATCAAGCATAGGTTGGCTTCTTCATTTTCGGTGGAGTCCTCATCACTCCAAGTAGTCACATATGCTTGCTTCTTTGAAGATGATCCCCTTTTGATTGACTTGTGGAAGTCCTTCATCTTCTTCTTGTATTCGTGCTTTGAGGATTTTTTACTTTTGTTCCTCACGAATAGATCGAAGTCAATGAAGAGTTGGGCAAGCTATTCATCTTCTTCACTATCCTCCTCACTTGAATCTTCAAAGTGGATGTACTTGGAGGATTTTAGAGCAACGGTGTTGATATTTACACCAAGCTCTTGAACCTTCTTCTTCCCCATCGCTCTAATATCTTCCTTCTTCTTCTCCTCTTGTCTTCCTTTCATCATAATTTGATGTGTGAGGAGTGACCCCATGAGTTCATCAAGCTTGAGTGTCTTTAGATTTTTGGGTTCGATGATGGCGGTCATTTTCGAGTCCCATGACTCGGGAAGGGAATAGATGAGCTTACGAACAAGCTTCTCCTCCGGAATAATCTCTCCATATCCTCTAATTCCATTGGTGATGGTGGAGAAATGATCAAACATCTTTGTTATGTCCTCTTCCGGATTCATCTTGAAGTTCTCATACTCTTGGTTGAGGAGCCCAATCTTGGTCTCCTTTACTTCGTTTATTCCTTCGTATGTGACTTCTAGCTTGTCCCAAACTTCCTTGGAACTATCACAAGAAGATATCTTCTCATAGATGCTTGGATGGAATACACAAACAAGAATGTTCAAGGCTTTGTGATTAAGCACCATCTTCTTGCGATCTTTCACGCTCCATTCTGTCTTTATTCCTTTTGGCACAAATGGACCATCTTCAACTATATCTCATAGCTTGTAGTCTCTAGAGTTGATGAAATACTTCATCCTTATCTTCCATTGGGAGTAGTTGGACCCGTCAAAGAAAGGTGGCTTGTCAATGGATTGAGCCATGAAATGTCGGTTGATTGTAAATTGGTCGAGCTCTCTGGATCTTCTCAATAGGATGTTAATCCTCCTTGATTGAGCCTTTCTCTAATACCAATTTTTAGGCTTGGAGTGGCTCGATGCACAACCGATTAACTTGCCAATTTGATGGAGAAGGAACATTTTGGGTGATTTGTTATGGAAGCAAAAATAACACAATGATTTTAGAGTGGTTCAGCCTTCGAACAAGCACCTACATACACTACCTTAGCTTCCCACTAAGGATTCCCAAATTCACTAAGAATTTCAACCTTTTGAGGAACAAAGGGATAACCTTACAACCTTGATTCACAACCCGAATCAAGTATCCAAAGTTCACAACCCGAACTTTGGGAATTCACTTAAACAAGAAAAACATAGCAAACTTGAATCCTTCTAATAAGGCTAGTGTTTGCAACTAAGCACTCACCCAATCCTAAGACACTTGAGCATACATTAACATTGAGCTCACAAGTGTTGTCTACCCAAAAGATGAGAATTATGCTCTAAGACAATTTCTTGATCATAATGTTGTTATAATTGAAGCATTAGTCTTCTCTTGATGCTTGAGACTTCCTTTTATCATCCCAAATGAGCTTCTAGCCGTTTATGACCGTTGGGGATATTTTGGAGCTGATTACAAGGCATATTTCTATTTCTGGTGCAGGCGGTATCGATACCACTAGAACTGGTATCGAAACACCCTCTTTGGGAAATAGCCGTTGACCTGCATTTAAGAACTAGTATCGATATCGGTATCGATACTGCTCCTAGCTATTAGGGGTTTTCATAAATCGTTTTGACCGTTGGGGGTGTTTATAAACCGGTATTGAAACAGGTATAGATACCGTTATCAAAACAGGTATAGATATCGGTATAGAAACAAGTGGTATAGATACTGATATAGAAACCAAACATCACAGTGGGAAAGGGTATCGATACCAATGTGATTTTGCCTTTGAAAATCTTGCATTGATGAACAGGTATCGATACACCTGGGTTAAAAATACTTATTTGTTTTCTTTAAATCATTTAAAACATATTTAAAATCACTCAAAAACATCTTAAATATATTTTCAAGTAGTTTGGACATAAGAACCATTTTTGAAATCTTTTCAAATTAGTCTAAAACTATTTTTCAATTATTATATCAAAACATTAGTTCTACATAATGTTATATACTTATATGTATATGTATTATACATATATACATTATATATTATCATACATACACATTTATTTTTAATGTATATATATATATATATATTATACATATATATAATATGTATTATACATATTAATGTATTATGTATATATATTTGATATATTTATCACTAAATTCTGAATATAATTCTAAAATCTAAAAATATTAAATTTAAATTGACATAAAATGAATCAAATTAAAATTAAAAAATAAAAATCTAAGATTAAAATTTTTAAATTAGTACTGACTTAAAGTGATCACAAATCTTAAAAAATGAGCAAACAAATTCCATTTGTATTTTATTCAATGTGAAAATAAAAGATTTTAAGATTTAAATTTTCTTAATTTTTTATTTATTTACTAATATTTTTAATACGCGTTATCTTTATATTTTTTATTTTATTTTAAAATTGTTAGATTCACTAACAAAAATTTATTTTTTTCCCTCTAATTTTGATCTCTCTAAAATAAAAAATTTCCCTCAAATTTAAACCCCCACCCATCCCACCACTCCACCGCCTAAAATCAAACCCCCACCCCTTCAAAATCAAAAATCCCACCCCTCTAAACTATATTAACATATATTTATATATAATATATTAATATATATATTTAAATTCTCTTTTCAAAATCAAACACCCCACCCGCCGCCTAAAATCAAACACTCTCCCCTAAAAAAACATCAAAAATCCCGCCCCCTAAAATCCCTTAAAATATATTAATATATATAATATATTAATGTATATATATATAAGATATATATTAGATGTATATATTAATATATGTATATTTATTTTATATATATACTAGATGTATATATTAATATGTATTTATAATATATATTAAAATATATTATGTATATAATATAATTTAATACATATATAATATATTTTAATATATATGATATACATATATATATATATTATATTTTAAGTATTAATGTATTATATGTAATATATAATATATTTATAATATATATAATATACTTTAATATATAATACTATATATTATATATACTAAAATGTATATTAATATATATTTAATTTTTTTATGAGTTAATGTATTTATATTACTAATATAATGTATGTATTTAATTTAAAATTATAATCAAAATTAAATATATTAAAATTAAATAAAATAATAAATAAATTAATTTAATTAAATATGTAATAATATATTTAAATATTAATCCTAAATTAATTCTCATGTCTAATTCTATTTTTTAAGCCTAATTATATTTATCAATATTTTAAATTCATCAAATTATAGTATATTTAATTAAATATCATGTAATTATTAAGTTTTATTAATATTAATTTAGGTCAATAACAAGTCGGGTACAAAATAAGTCGGGTCATTTACCAGGTTGGGTTCAAAACAGGTCGAGTTCAAAATAGGTCGGGTAAAATCAGGTCTCCGGACGATTCAGTCGAGTAATATTGATTATTTGTCATGTCAGACTCGGGTTCGGGTTCATTTCATTCGGATACAGGTCAGGTTTCAGGTCTACAGTAACAGGTTGAAATCGGGTTTAGGTTATTCTCGGTTGGATACAGTTCAGGTTCGGTTACTACAGTAACAGGTCCAACTCGGGTTCGGGTCAACAACAGTTGGATACAGATCAGGTTCGGGTCATTACATCCCAAGGTCAAACCAAGTTCTGACTCGAACAAGTTTCAGGCGGGTTTTCAAGTCGGATCAGCTTTTTACATCCCTAAACCTCATCTTAACGGTTAACCATAGTGGTTAACCAATTTCTATATAGTTAGGTTAATAACCGTTATAATTATTAACCGATCATTTAGGTTAAACAATACGATTAACCTACCATAAGCACCCTTAGGCTTTTATGCTAAGGTCATGTATAGTTGTATATCAACCTTATTTTATACGATCTTTATTCTTTTTTGTTTAAATGACAAATAGGTGTTCAATTTTTTTTAGTCAGATGTCTAAACTATTTTTAGGTCAAGTAGGTGTCAGTCGTTTCATTTTGTAACTCATTTAAGGTTTTTCGTTAATTTTCATTATTGAAGGGCACATATTCGATAATTTGGTCCCAAAATAAAATTAATAAAATAAAAATAAAAACATATTCTAAAGTTTTCAAATATTCTCAAAATGGTCCCCAAAATCTGGTCACTCCCGTCGATGTTGTTGGCGACGAAATGAAGCACCCTTCTCTCACCAATCAACCCAAACGTCTTTCATCATTTGTCTTACCGTTGTTCATTATGAATCGTTTGAAGGAACCATTCGATAATTTAGGTGTTTCGTAGAATGATGGGGAAAATGATCATAAAATTCTGACGACCATTGTGATAGACGACAACATGACAATTGATGATGAAATTAGCCTAAATCATGATTTATATTTGGGGAGTTAGAGATTTTAAAATTTAAGATTGTTTTGTAAAATCTGAAATATTTAGGGAGTTTCTGTAAATTAAATATTTTTATTTATCTTTAATATAATTTTAAAATTTTCAAGAGGTGACACGTATCTTTTTAACGGTGAGAATTAAACCCACAAGCAATTCACAGACCCAAATTTTATCACACAGAAGCTGAAATATAGATGGAACGGGGAAGTATTTGAAAGGAAATGTTAACCAAACTGTCGGAAGAAGTCGTAAATGTGATCGTTAATCTCATCGGCTTTTTCCATGTGGATGAAGTGTCCAACTCCTTCCATTACCACAACTTCCTGCAACAATGGCACATCCTTTTTGAATCCACCATTGTGGATGTATTCCTTCATGCCAGGCATATGGTACACCAGGTCCATATCACCCACTAAGAACTTGGTCGCTACTTTTACCTCACAAACAGACCATGTTGCCGTGAGTTCCCAATTCCTGTCATTATAACCAAGCAGACACACACATAAGGTTAGAAACAAGTAAAAAACACACTCATATGTAACATAAATAGTAAATACCGATCGAAATTTCGGTAATAGTTAATTCCTCCGGTGAAGCCGCTTTTGGTGTCAAATTTAGTGGCATAGTAACTAAATTCTTCCTCTGATAACCAAGAAGGCAATGCAATTGACGGATCGGCTAAATGTCCGAATAGGTTCCCTTTGGTTAACATTATTGGATCCGGAGCTTTGTATGTCAGAAATCCCTTCAGTACTGTCTTTGTACCAATCTCTGCAAACTCAGCTTCTATTTCTCCCGGTTCCTGAATTGTAATATTATTATAGTATGAAAGAGGTTTGTTCCTCAGTGGGGATCTACAAATTATGCTTGAAAAGACATTAAAAGGTGAATTTACCTGAAATCTACAGATGTAATAATCATTCCCATAAGCAGCTCTCCATCCATCAACGGGCTTCATTTGCGGATTATGTGGGAAAAAGGGCACACTCAGGTTCAACAAAGCTTTCACCTTGTCTGGCCTAAACAGGCACAAATACCAAGCTATGACAGCTCCCCAGTCATGGCCTACTACAAACACCTGTTGTTGGGGGGCAATGTCATTCAAAAGATCAACCAAATCCCCCACTATATGGAAGCAGGTGTAAGCAGTGGCTGAATCTGGAGCATCCGTGTCGCCGTAGCCTCTCAGGTCAGGGGCAACAGCTCGGTAACCCTTGGAAGACAAAGCATCAATCTGGTGACGCCAAGAGCACCATAGCTCGAGGAAGCCATGCAGAAAAAGAATGACTGGACCGTGCCCTTTTTCTGCTACGTGCATGTTTATGCCGTTCACCTTAACTATTCTGTGCTCAACCCCTTCCATCTTTTCACAATTGGAGCTTCTTTGGCTGTTTTTGTTGGCTGTTGTTAGTTGCATAATGAATTTATAATGAACATAGAAATAAGTAAAGAGAAAAATGGTTGACCAAAACCATTGAAAGAAACATATAGAAGCTTTTCCCTTCCTGCCGGCTCTCATTTTGCTTGTTTTTTATTGGGTTTTCTCTGTATATGTATTGTTGTATATTCCTATCATCTAATCAAACATACGGTCCAATCCATAGACAAAATACAAAGCAACTTCCCATGAATCTCTGAGTAAAGATGCCCCACGTCAAACCTATGTTGCCATCATTTTCAGGTAGCAGACAACAGTTGAAAAATCATATCCTGCAATTTAAAACTTTCACCTTCAACTTCAGAAAAATCATGTCAAATAAGTCAGCAACGAAATCACTTTATCCTTGGAGTAATTTACAGCGATCTGTGTCCGTTGTCTCCCTGACTCGGTCTAACTTGATGAAACCACAATCCCGGCCTGTACTATCCAGGGAAACATCGGAATTATGATCCATAAAAAGCCACTAATCATACTATTTAAACCACAATTCACGATAATCATACAGACAGAGTCGTTTCTGAGATTTTGGTGGCCTATGGATAAATTTAAGGATTTAAAAAGCGTTTTCGGTCGTGTTTTTTGTCGCGTCACGTTTATCGCGGTTGCTGACATAACAATTGCTATCTCGGTCGTTGCGAATGTCGCGGTCGTGAATTTTTTTAAAACTCACACTATAGTTTTTTGGAATAATGATAAAACATCGGTAATAACGAACCGTGTATTACCGTTATAGACTATTATCTGCTAAATAACGATCGTTATTGACTGTTATTGGTGTGAATTTAAATCCCACCGTTATTTAAAGAGTATAAAAATAAATTAATTTATTTGTAAATTATTTTTTGTTACACTTAATAATTATCAAATGAAAAACATCAAGAGATTTTATTAAACACCAAACAACTTACACAAAATAACTTTTACAAGCATTTTTTTTGCTTAAACATTATGTAATAAAAATTATAAAGAAAAAATAGAGTGATAATACTTAAGTTTCTAATCATTGAAGCTTTGCCTCAAATTTAGTTATAACATATCAACAATAAATCTCATAAACCATAATCTTTTTAAATAAATGGATCATTGCCTTTTTGAAACATCGAATCAGATATTATAAATAAATAATTCAAAAGGTTATGAGAAAATAGCATAAGAAAAAGGTAATGTGATGAGAAATTGAGATTTAAAAAACAAGAACAATGAAAATATTATTTATAAGTGTATATATATAAAATTTTTATTTTCAATTTAAAATAAAAAAATATTATATGCACTGATACCTAAATTAATTAGATACCAACTTTATAATTAAATATAAAATCTATCAATTTCTTACTGATATTTTTAAAGTTTATTTGATAATATAATAATAAAAATATAATTAAACTTAAATAAATAATTAAAATGAAGTGGCTATTTTAACTTGAAGTTGTTTAGAAATTATTATTATACTTTCATCATTCCTAATTTTTAATATAATTTAATGATAAAATTTTAATTTTAATTAATTTTAACAATAATAATTATTTTAATTGACCATTAGACTATTGAGTGGATCAATCAATGGAATTTGGTCAATATGGGGTGAATTGACAATTTAAAAATTTGGAGAATGATTGAAAAATTGGAAAAATTAAAGACACAAGAATTTATAGTGGTTCAAGTTTCGAGTAAGCTTTACATCCACTACCTTAGCTCCCACTAAGGATTTTCTAATCAATTTACTATTGAATTCAATATTTTTTTAGGTTCAAGTGATAGCCGTTACAACAAGTCAATTTTTCGGTAGAAAATTGACTTAACTTCACAAAGGTTACAAGAAAATCAAGAAAGACAATTAAAGTTTCTCTCAAAGAAATATTTGCCCCAATTACAAGTATAATACTCCCCAAACTCAATTACAACAGAAAAGATTAAAGTACAATAAAATGCATTGGAGTTGGTTTGGATGCTTGAATGTTTGTTTGAAGATCAATAGTTGTTTTTGTTGCTTAAAATATTTGATTTTATACCTTCTCATTGATTTCTAACCGTTTAAGTAGTTGGGAACATAAATATGGAGGTCAGACCTTCATTTTCCCACCATAAATACACTTCTGCAACTACCGATATCAAAACGAGAGGTACTTATATCGAAACGATACCAAAATAGAAAGAATCGTTGTGTGCATTTAATAGGGGTATCAAAACGCGAGGTCAGACTATCGACATGTGTTGTCTTTAAAACAGGGGAATATCGAAACAACTACAAAGCTGTGTCGAAATGTTTTGGGTCTGCCAAAATGTGTATCGAAATGCCTCTAGGGGCATATCAAAACGGGTCAACTAACTTTTGAAAATTACATGTCAAATAACGGGCAAAATATTTAAGACTCAAATAGCCGTTGAAAATTTGACCTGGTTTCGACATGAACACGTGACGTATCGAAATGCCTTAAATATTTCATTAAGTTCATGAAGATATGATGGTATCAAAACGTCTTGGAAACAAGCTGTATCAAAATGCCAGTTTCGATACCATTTTTAGAGTTTCGAAACAAAATTTCACAGTTGCAAAATATATCAAAACGGTCCAAGACCATATCAAAACGTATGGTAAAACTTGAATAACTTCTATTAAAAATAGGCATATCGTTTGGAAACGAGTTACATGCGTATCAAAACGCCTGTAACAAAATCAAAAGTTTAGCTTTGAAATTGACTTAGAAAAATATTTAAGGTTTATTAGTTTGACTTTTCAATTTAAATAAGGACTTAAAAATTTATTTCAAATTAGTCTTTTTACTTATTTGTTATATCAAAATCAAATTTGGTTTTATAATATCCCTTTTTTATATGACAAAATCAAAATAGATTTTTAAATAAAAATTTATCCTAAATATTTGCATAGGTTTGAAAATTTTAATTTAAAGACTTCTCCTATTTTTTAGATCAAAATAGAATATATAAAGGAATATAAAAAGAATTAAGCAAGATATAAACCATAAATTTCATAATCCATAGGTGCATAGGTGCATAAGTTCATAAGCAAAGCATAATATTTAAAATATAAAAACATAGGTGCATAAGTTCAAAATACTAAAACATGACATGGAATGAAAATGCAAACTAAACCTAATAGTCATAACTAGTTCTCCTAAGATCCAAAGAAAAAAAAGGAATTACTCCTCTCCACCATCATCCTCATCACCATCATCCTCATTATCATCATCTTTGGGGCATTGGAATGACACCATTCATCATGAAAAGTGATGCGTGTTAGATATGTGCAATTTCAGTGCAAGTGAACACGTCGCCAAGTAATAAAGTGATGAGTATCAAGTATCGTCTCCTCAGGGATTGGTATACTTAATATGTTTCCTTTTGATCTTCTTGCTCTGTAAAGAAAACAAAATAAAAACACAAGTGAATGGGTTGTGATTAATCTAAATAATAAAAACTAAATAAAGATAGAAAATTAGATAAAGAAGATGACTAGGATCCAGTTGTGTTGTATAGTGGATTTAATCAACTCGTTCTTTTTCAATGCAATTGTACAACACTGCCTTGGCAGAACTGCAGATTACTGCCTCGACAGTGAAGGTACTGGTCTACCGCGGAAATCCCTTGCTCTTGGGCAGACTTTACCAAAGTTCGGCAAAGTATCCTTAGATGACTCCGCTTATCCTTAAGTCGAAGTATTGTTGATGAACAATCCTTAATGATATCTCTCGGCGTGAATCAATTATAATCACCAACCAATCTCACACTTCTATTAGCCGTTGAAACTCTAAACCTATTCCTAGGACGAGTTAGTGCTACGTGGCAGAAACATCATACTTATTCCTTTCGTGAATCTAACTCTCTCGATATTAGATAAATGGATGACTTACAAACTTCTCTCCCAAACTTGAATGTAAGAACAAGGAATGGCAAGGAATAAGCAAACTTTGATATTTTATTGCATTGGAAACAAGAAAAAAAGTTTGACTTCCTCACACTAATACTTTACAACATTCACCTAAGCCTAAACAAAATTAGAACATAATGTAGAAAAGAAAAACTAAAAGTTCTGAATCTAATTCTATATTCTAAGCTATGCTCTTCCCTTGGACGACTATGTCTTATATAGGCTTGGCCTAGGGCAAACCTTTCCTAAGTAGAATACAACTTGGAGTAGGGAACAAGTCATGTACATAGGTCAAATATTTCCAAGTTTATTCCTTTTAGAAAGCTTTCCCACGTGCCCTTGTCTTTGGGCTTTCCTCTTGTTATCCAGCTCCGATCCTTGGGCTTCTTGTTCAGCAACGTTCTCCTCAACTTGCCTGCCATATTTCTACTTGTCCTCTGCTGCCTTGGCATCAAGTCCTGCCTCGGCCACAGTTCGCTGTCGCGGCAATACTTCTTCCTGCACAGACATAAAAATGCAGTAAAGTATGCTTTTTCTGTAAATATTATTTTTAATAGCATAATCCCCAAATATATCATATTAAGTATATGCATTGTCCCAAGTATGTATAGAATTGATGATTAATGCCCATGAAAAATGTAGAAAGTGATAGTGAGTTGAGCACTCATCAAAAAGCTCCAAGAGAAATCCTCAAAGACAGATGTTAAGCTTCAAGATCCGTCAAACAAGTATCAATAGAGTCAAGACGATTGTTGAAATGGTTGTTGATAGCGTCAAAATCTGTGTTCATATGATTACCCTAGCTTTCAAATTGGTTTGTGAGATAAGCCATAAGACCGACATTGGGAGCAAATTTATGAACAAACTTCGGGTTAACTTGTTGAGGAGGAGGTTCTCTCCACGAATACATTCACCTTCAGTAAATTGGAAGTGAGAACGGTTGAGGCAGGTGCCACCTATTGGCTCCTTAACCGATTCTGAAAGATCATACGAACAATCAATCCTTAAATGCAAAAAAAGAGTACTTAAAGCACAAGCATGGAAGAATGATTGACAATGCTTGGTGTGACAGTTTTGTACTTGCCATAGAATATCCGCAAAGAAGATTTTGGTGAGGTTTAGATGTTTTTCTTGTCGAAAGCAATTTATCCAAAATCCATCGACTTTATGGATCTATGAATACTTGCCATTGGACGAACGAATCCACCATTAGATGATCAAATGAAGGAAACGATCATGCACGTCTACGTTTATGACGGATCTAATGAGATTGCTAAGAGAATTTTCATCTTCAAGTCCTTCGTCCTCAAGTCCAAAAGTTTCACAAAGAGTATTGACATCAAAACAAAATCGACATCCCATGAGGAAAGATTCAAGAGCCACCATAATTGATTTATCTTTAGATAAGATGCAAGTGGCATTTGCATAGAAGATGAGAATAAGATTTACGAAGAATTTAACGGCCAAAGAGAGGAATTTTATGAACTTTCACCTTTGGAATGGATGTAGATAACGGAATTGAAACTTGTCCAAGTCCAAGAAACTAATATTCATACAACAATCTCTCTTGAGCTTGTGATTATGGAATTGTTGAAAGTGTTCGAAACTAGCTTTATCGCCAAAAGACTCTTGATAGAGATACTGAAGATCGATGCGACTAGGATTCTCTTCGGCATTGGAAGAAATTCCATCCTCGATTCTGTCTCTTTTTAGGTTCTATTAACTAAGATAAGAAATTAAGGATTAATTAGACACTTTAAAAACGTATATGTATAATAAATCATATTCAATCCTATTAATCAATAACTCAAGGATTTTGAAAATTTAAAACAAATTTTTAAAAAAAATATATTGAAAACAATAAACAAAAAAATGAATAAAATATTTTAGATTCGAACGAAAAATTTTGGATTTTTGAAAAACTTGTAGGATTTTGAAAATCCATACACAAAACAAGTAAATTATATACAAATATTGAATTTTAACAACCTAAAATCAAACGAAAATGAGAAATTTAGAAAAATACCTTGAGTTGAGATTAGAAAGAATTTAGGGTTTTCTAAGCACAAGATTCGAGTATAGCCTTAGCCTTGATCTTTTGATGAAAAGATCTCAGAACACTTGATATTTGTGTGAGAAAAAATGAGATATTGATGGGTGTTTATATAGGGTTTTCAGCTAGGGTTTGAGACAAAGAGAAGGAAGTGTTTTAATTATGGTAAAATTAGATTTTTAAGGGTTTTGAAACACTCCTATCGTTGTACGTTTCGATACACCCTTAAAAGCGTTTTTAAAAAACTTTTTACCCATTTCGATATGGGTCTATTCCAATACAAACTTCACCTTTATCGGAACCATATGTGTATCAAAATGCATTTTGGGTATTTCGATATCAACCTTGTCCATAAACGTCCTAAGGATGAACTCTATGAGAAGGTATCGAAACCGTTAAAACCCGTTTCGATACCACTTAGTTAGGCTCTACATTTTAGGCTTTTAAAGTTCTAGAAATGAGTCTTTGAAATCCTTAAATTCATGTTTATGATCAAGTGTCATGATTGAAAAGCAATATATGTATATTTCCTATGCATTGAACAAAGAGCATCATATTTCATAGATTCAATGTCATATATCATGCAAGCACAATCCGTAAGCAAGACATAGAACCAATTATTATGCTCAACCAAAAGCATACTTAAGATTATTGACAAATAAGATATATTCAATAGAAGTAAAGGCATAAAATACCAATAGAGTTCATATTTTCAAATTTTCCTTTGGAGTTTTCATCAAATGTCACACTCTATCATTATTAAGCTTTAGCTCCTTTAATCTTCTTTTATCTCTGGTCATTCTCATTGAGTATTAACTATTAAGGTGTTATATGATTTGACTTGAGGATTTGGTCTTGTAGCAATGCTCAAACTACAAATATGGAATCGTGTTTTGGCTTTTGATACAAAAACTTGTTTGGGTCCATATGAGTTAGTTCCCAAAAGCTTTATTTCCTTAGGGAGCCAAGTGACAATAACACAAACATCATTTTAAGCAATAATATTCTTTGGAATCCATATGCTTCTAATCGTTTTACCCTTAATGTGCTTAGAGAATCTTTCATGTCCATAGTTCCTAAAGGTATTCCTAACATGATTAGTTCTAGAGGGTTCACCTTTGAAGTAATTGTTTGAACTAATCTTCCTTTGGGAGCCTTTTAAGTCACCAATTTCTTTTTGGTGATCTTCCTTTAACATAGAGAGTAAATTTTACATGCTAAGATTTTTCATTTCAAGCTCCTTGAATTTCTCATGCATTTCTTTCAATTTATTCTCTAATTCTAAATTAGTTTTAGTTAACGAATCATTCTCATTCTTTAAGTCTAAAATAGTCATTTTATTTTTATTAAGAGATTCCTTATATTTTAAAACTAATTCATTATAATCGTCTTGCAATTCCTCATAAATATCATATAATTCATCATAAGATAAATTATTGCAAAAGGTGTCAAGGGTTACCTTTGGCTCATTATCAAGAGCCATGAGACACAAGTTGACTACTTTATTTTCATCAGATAATGACTCTTTACCGCTCCAAGTAGCAACATGGGCCTTGTGCTTTTTCTTTTTCTTGAAACCTTTCTTCTTGTATTGAGGGCAATCAGTTTTCATGTGACTAAGATTCTTGTACTCATAGCAAATAAGTTGGTTTTTTTCTTCTCCTTTGCTTCTCCCTCTAAATTCATTCTTTCTTTGAAATTTTCTATTTCTACTTGACCTTATTAGACGGGTGAACCGTTTGGATACCATAGTCAATTCTTCTTCTTCACTTTTATTGCCCACCTCTCGAGGTAGAGAGTCCTTGAGGGCAATCTCTTGTCTTCTTACTTTTACTTCTTTCTTCTCCATCTTCTTCTCATCTTTCTTCTTATCTTCCTTTCTTCATAATCTTGTGGGTGAGAAGTGATCCCACAAGAGTATCGAACTTTAACGTCTTAAGATCTTTAGCTTCTATAATGGTCATTCTCTTGCTATCCTAAGACTCAGGAAGAGAGTAGATGAGCTTCTAAACTAGTTTCTCCTCCAAAATGATTTTACTAAAACCTTTGAGTCCGTTGACAATTATGGAGAATCTATTAAACATCTTGTTGATTTCTTTATCCAGTTGTATCTAGAAATTCTCGTAGTTGATATTTAGAAGGTTGATCTTTATCTCCTTAATATCATTGGTGCCTTCATAAGTTGTCTCTAGAGAATCCCACACTTCGTTCGCACTCTTACAAGATGATATCATGGAATAGATATCGGGGTCAAGTTCATAAAACAATATATGCAAGGCCTTATCATTTGTAAACATTTTTCTTTTTTCTTCCTCATTCATCTCGCTTCTCTTTTTCGGTACTTGTTGATCTCCTTCTTGCTTCATTAGAATGAATGAATCATCTTCGATTATGTCTCAAAGAATATAATCATGAGAATTAATTAAAGATCTCATCCTATTCTTCTAATATGAGTAGTTGTCACCATTAAAGAAGGAAAGTTTGGTGATGAATTGTGACTCTTACATGTTTTGACCGAAAGTGTATGTCATGGCTTTGATTGCTTGGATGATCAACACTCCTTAGGATCTCTCTTGAAGATGTTAATCCCTTCAAAGAGTCTAGCTCTGGTACCAATTGTTGAGTAGATCAATCAATGAAATTTGGCTAAAAGGGGGTGAATTGACAATTTAAAATTTTGTGGAATGATTGGAAAATTGGAAAATTAAAGATACAATAATTTATAGTGATTTAAGCTTTGAAAAAGCTTTACACCTGTTACCTTATCTCACATTAAGGAATTTTTAACCAATTTACTATTGAATTCAACATTTTTCTCGGTTCAAGGGATAACCGTTACAATAAGTCAATCTTTCTACCTAAAGATTGACTTAACCTCATAAGAGTTACAAGAAAATCAAGAAATCCAATTAAAGTTTCTCTCAAAAAAATATTTGTCTCAATTACAACACTTCACAAACTCAATTATAACAGACAAGATTAAGTACAAGAGTGGGTGTATAAAATTTTGCAATAAAGTGTTTTAGAGTTGGATTTGGACGCTTGGATGTTTCCTTGAAGATCAATAGTTGTTGTTGCTTCTTGAAATTCTTGATTTTATACCTTGTTAATGATTTCTAACCGTTAAAGTGGTTGAGAACAGAAATATGGATGTTAGACCTTCATCTTTGCACCATAAATACACTTCTACAACTATCGATATTGAAACGTGGGTACTTATCGAAACAACTACAGAGTTGTACCGAAACGTTTTAGGTTTACCAAAATGCGTATCAAAATGCCTCTAAGGGCGTATCGAAATGCCTTAAATATTTCATTAAGTTTACAAAGACATGATGGTATGAAAACAACCTATAATTGTATTGAAACACCTATTGCAATACCAATTTTTAGAATTTCAAAATAAAATTTTATAGCTTCAAAACGTATCAAAACAGTCGAAGACTGTATCAAAACATATGATAAAACTTGAAGAATTTTAGTTGAAAATAGGCATACAGTTTGTAAATGAGTTACAATCGTATCAAAACACTTGTTACAAAAATCAAAAGTTTGACTTAGAAATTGACATAGAAAAATATATAAGTGTTATTGGTTGGACTTGAAAATTTTTGTTTAAATTTTCAATTTAAATAAAGACTTCAAATTTTATTTTAAATTAGTTTTTTACTTAATTGTTATATCAAAATTAAATTTGGTTTTACATAGACCATGCCGACCTAGGGGCCTAAACCGTCGCCCATGCTACCCAGGTCCAGGGACAACTTTCACACACATTAACAATTCAAATTGGGTAATAAGAAGTTTTAAAGTTAGAAGGTAATGCCTGGACATCATAAAAAATGAACCCCTTTCGAAAATTAGAAACTAAGCTTAACGTAGAATTGCATGGATAATGAGATGAAAAACTTGTAATTTCTTTTATTAGTATATGGATCATTCCAACTGATCTAAAACCACTAAAAACGGTATTAGCGTTAAAAACTATCCAAAAATTGAAACCTTTATAAAATAACCATTTAATTAATTTTAAAATTTCTGATTTAAAGTGATATTAAATTAATAGTTGTTTAAAATTCAATTTTATTTTAATCCTATCTTTATTTGAAGGTAAACGCATACACCGCCAGTGTCGGGCCCGTTACGACCAAATAAAGATGTATCACATTAGGTTCATTAATTAATGATGTGTGACTTAAGCAAAAATAACATTAAATAAAATATACAAAATAAATATACATGAATAATAAAACACATAAACATATGATACAAATAAATAAATAAATGATACATACAAATATAATAAAAAACATGAAATTAAAATATGGATAAGGACTTAAATGAAAAAAAATAATTAAAAGAACAATGAGAAATATTATTATTGGAAATGGGATAAAATTAAATAAATAGGAAACTTAATTTGCAGCCAATGACTGAAACCAAATGATTTGAAAATATTTAGACCCTTAAAACGCCATTTTGACGTGAGAAAGGACCGCGGGAGGGTTTCTAAAACACAGAAGGGTTTTAAAAGAAATAAATCAATTGAAAAGAAAGCAATTTAAGCTTATTTCAGGGCACAATTAGAACAAGGTTAAAATTTATGGTTCGAATCAAGATAAAAAAGGTTATTATTTCCTAGATAGTGATCGGATTGCAAAACGCTTTAAAATAACGGGGACTTCGGACGTGATTTCAACAACACGAGGGATTTAAATCAGCAATAACCCATTTTTAAAATAGGGAATGGTTATAAAATAAAACAAAAATTTAACTCAACCCCTTTTTCATTTTGTTCAAATGAAAAGAGAAACCCCTCTTAGATTCTCTAAAGCATTCATCTGAGAAATAAGAACATCTTGAATGTTTTTCCCAAATCCCAAAAATTGATCCTAAACCCAGATTTTGGCGAGCCTTTCCCAGAAACGATTTGAAAAACCTCTCTTCAAAACCTAAACCCGATTTGATCCCTTATTTCAACAAGACCGAACCAAAAACACCTCTTTTTAAAGAAAATCGAAACAAAAAGGAAGATTTTCTTTGAAGAAAACAAGATGAAGACTCCAGTTTTAGACTTTCTACCTTCGGCTCACCATCTACAAAACCGAAGACGTAAGGCTTGTCGCCGAAAAGGGGATTCAAAACGGTGCGGTTGACTTCGAAATATAAAAAAAATTTAAATTTTATTTCTCCTCTTTTATTTTATGCAATAGAAGAAACGAAGGATATACCTTAAATTTGCTTTTCTTTGTATTGATTGTGGTGGTGGGAGAGAACCCCTTTCAGAATGATTTCAATTCGTTTTTATAACCGAATATTACATGAAAATCGGAAAGCAAAATAGCTCTAAAATTTTAATATTTAGAACTTAAATTTTAATTTATCTAATCTTAACCCCTTACTTTTATGATAATTTTAATTTTGCCCTCTTAAATTTAATTTATGATTTTAGATCAACCTTATACATATTGGGTTGTATTTTAAAATTTAGATTTAAATTTTTTGAATAATAATATTTAGTTTTAAATTTAATTTATTAAATAATCTAATAAATAACATATTTCTGAAGAAAAAAAATCCAGCTGAGAAATTTGCCACCTTTTTGACTTACAAAAATTAAGTATGTTAAAGAAACTTTCCCATTAAGAACGAGACAAAACTTAAAATGCAAATGTACTATAAGGATAAGTGTACAACGTGCATCGAACATTGTTGAACACCACTAACGATGAACATTGCTGAACACCATTAAACTAATTAATAAATATAAAAAATTTCAAGGACTCAATATGTAATTAATAAATATTTAAAATAAAATTTTAATTAAATTATCTTTTATAAGGAAAACAACACAAATGATCATCCAACTATCACTCATTTTTTGGATTGGTCACCAAATTAATTTTATTATCAAAATCATTGTTAACATTTTATTTCATTATTATTTTGGTCATTGACTGTTAAATATTTAATAAAAATTGTGACATAACATGGTTTAATAATAATTTTAGTCCCTAAAATTATTATATTATATCAAATTAATTTTAATAGAATATAACTCATCAAATATTTGAACTAAACCTCAATTCTTTTTCTTTTTTCCGCTTGCAATATTACTTTAAAAAAATTAATTTGTCAACTCTTTTTATTTCTCTTGAGTCTTTGAACAATTTATTAAATTTTAAATTATATAAAATCACTTTAATTTTATGATTTATTTTTTAAAAAATTAATATAATTTTTTTAACTTTTCACAAATTATTAATATATATATATTTATTATTTTTATGTTTATCGGATATATAAAAAAATTGATTTATCAATTCACATAAAAGTTTATATAGATCAATAGTCATAAAATCTTTAACATGTAAATATAGATCAATTCGACGCATATCGTAAAATTTTTCTTGGGATTAAATAAAATTTGATTTCACTTAATTTTTCATTAAACAACTCAAATTTTTTATCTTTATATGGATACTCCTACAATTTCACACAAATTTGGCATCAGTGACTTTTCATATGTCGGAACACAACCTTCTTTGGACTGAAAAAGAAATTATTCTACAAAAATGTCATCCCGATTCAAAGAAAAAAATTATTCGTTTAACTTAGATTTTATAAGAATAAATTATAAAATTAAAATGATTTTTTATAATCTGAAACTTAATAAGTTGTTCAAAGACACAAGAAAAATAAAGAGAGAGTTGACAAATTAATTTTTAAAGTAGCGTTGCAAGAGGAAGAAAAAAAAGATAAAAATTTTGGGGTTTAGTTAAAATATTTGATGAGTTATTTTTTATTTGGATTAATTTGATATAATATAATAATTTGAAGGACTAAAATTATTATTAAATCACACCATATCATAACTTTCGATAAATATTTAACAGCTGATGACCAAAATATAATAAAATAAAATTTTAATGATGATTTTGATGAAAAAATTAGTTGGGTGACCAACACAAGAAAAGAATGATAGTTGGATGACCATCCATATTATTAAACCATGTCATGTCATAATTTTTGTTAAATATTTAACAATCAGTGACCAAAATAATAATGAAATAAAATATTAACAATGATTTTGATGAAAAAAATTAGTTTGGTGACCAACCTAAAAAATAAGTGATAGTTGGATGACCATTTGTGTAGTTTTTCTTATAGAAAATAATTTAATTAAAATTTTATTTTAAATATTTATTAATTATATATTGAGTCCTTAAAATTTTTAATCTTTATTAATTAGTTTAATGGTGTTCAACAATGTTCATCGTTAGTGGTGTTCAGCAATGTTCGACGCCCGTCGTAGAATTTTTCGTACTATAGATGCTGAAAACTCTTTCATACCGTCTTTAAAAAAGAAAAATAAAAATTAAATAAAATAATTTTAGACAAAGAGAAACTTTATATAAATCAAAAAATTATAGAAATTTTACGTGAAATAAAACAATATAATTCCCATGAAAATGGTATATTTGTGTATTATTAGTTTAAAATTTAGATTTAAAATTATTTTATATATTCTTTTAATTTTTTTGAGTAAATTTATTAATTTATATTAACATTAAGCCTTATTTAATAGTATAAAATTTATTTTTAATTAAAAATAAGATAAATGTTTTAGTGAGCTCATCAAGTAAAAAGTCGAGTTAAGTAATAATTTTCTTAACGAGCACGATTTAAATATAATTTTAATAAACTTAATGAATAATGAGTGGAACAGTAAAAAATTTTAACCAACATAAATCAAACACTGTTTAACTCGTAATTGATTTACTCGATAAGTATCTCTAATTTTCAAATAAACCGAAAAAATAAGTTGCGAAGTAATTTTTGTTTGGTACGTAAAATTAGATAAAATAATAAAGATAATATCTGATTAATGTACATTAATATTTTATTATTTTATTTATCATTATTTTTATTTAATATTTTAATGTTTGTTGAAAATTGTATCGAATGTAACCTTAAAATTAGAGGTGTAAATGAGTTAAGTTGAGTTCGAGTAGTACTAAGTTCAGTTCGGCTTATTAAGGTTTCGAGTCAAGTTCGAGCTTAAGTAATTTTAAATGAGTCTGAAAATTTGAGCTCGGCTCGTTTAGAACTTGAGTCGAGTTTGAGCTTCAATCTTTGGCCGTATTAAACTCGAGTAATTCTTATTTGTCACGTCTTATTTAAGGCCTAATGGAAAAAATATTTTAATACACAAGTTGTGTAAACTTAAGCTTGTTAATTTTAGGATTTAATTTATTAATTTAGGGTTTAAGAATTATGTTTAGGGTTTTAAGTTTAGAAATGTAGATTTTAAGTAAAAAATAAAAAATAATATATTTATATTTTCAAGTATCTCGTGAGCTTTTCAAATCGAGTATCATATAGCTTGGCTTGGCTTGGTTAGTCAAGAACTCGATTCAAATTCGAACTTAAGTCAAATCTAATCAAATCAAATTTTTATCGAACTTTAACCTAATTAAACTCAAATAACTCGTAATATTTCTCGTCTCATTTACTACCCTAAGTTAAGCCCGATGCTTAAGCCCGAAGCTAAGTAGACTATTGGGAAATACCATGGGCCACTTCTAGATTTTTGAATTTCTGTAATGCTTATTCTTTAAGGAAAGGTCCTTGAATTTAAAAAAATATTTGCTCAAGGAAAAAAATAAAAATCAACAGGTTAAATTCTTTAGAAAGTCCTTATACAATTCAATGTTAGTGGATTTAATCTTTTTTCTATAATTTGATCAATTATAATGCTCCACTCTTTGAAATGTGTATTTTCAGTTCCAATGTTTTTTTTTTCGTTAATCCATGGTGATATGGCATATACTCCTCGGTATTTTAGAAAGGAATTTATATTTTTATCGTATTTATCGATTTTAATACAAGTAATTAAGTATTAAAACACACACATGTATACATGTAGAATTTTACTTCAACATTTCAAAGAGGTTGTTTTGCGAATCTAAAGTATTAATATAATTTTTAAGAGAATTTATATATTTTTGAATTACAAAATATTTTATTAGGCTTTGTTCTTTAATGTTTTTGAAAAGTGATTTTAAGATTAGAAGTGATTTTGGGACCAAAAGTAATATATAACATATAGCTTTTAAATCAAAAATGCATTTTGTTTTGGTTTAAAAAGAACTTTTAAAAAGCTAAAATTTTAAACTTTTAGTTTTTTCAAAAGCACTTTTAAACCAAATTACTCATTTATCGTCCTTTATATTATTAATCCTTTTATATTTTTAAGAATAATATTTAAAATAAATATTTAAAAATAAATAATTTTGCCCTCTTAAATTTAATTTATGACTTTAGATCAATCTTATACATATTGGGTTGTATTTTAAAATTTTGTTTTAAATTTTTTGAATAATAATATTTAGTTTTATTATTTATAAGTCTAATTATGTATTTTAATTATCACGTGGCATAAATGTGATTTCATTAATGTTACAATAGCAATTAAAATTATTATCATACGCTCATTACATGCTTCATTATGATACATTGATCATTATGATTTAATTATTATTTTTATATTTTAAGGTTTATTTATTTTCAATTTTTTAAAGTTTTCTATTTTTACTATTCAAAGATAAATATTTGTGTTTAATAAATACTTGGTTTTCTTAATGAATTTGAAGATGTGAGGTTTTCTAAGGTGTTGTACTCCACATCACGTTAGATTTTATTTTAAAATTAAATAATAAAGAAAAGAGAAAAAATGTTTCAATTTACATTAAAAAAAGTTATTATTAAGAAAATTATAGTTTCAATCGATAAAAATATAACACGCGAGATGATTTAGTATATAACATGTATCGTACTTATTAAGAAATTTACATTTTCAGCTGACAAAAGCATAACACGCAAGATGATATCATATATAACATGTATAGTGTTGTTATTGGTTTATATTACTAAACTTAACAAGTGGTCTCAGTAAAAAAAAAATACTTAGAGTAGGAATTTCGAGTTTAAATCGTTTTGTATATTTAGATTATTCAAAAGATTTTTATATTTAAACTATTCAAAAGATAATACATTATCAAAAGATTAAAAATATATGAATATATATTATCTTATAATCACATTTATCTTTAGACTATTCAAAAAGAAAAGTATTTTTATATTACTATTAATAACCGGTTTTTAACTTGGTTAGATTTTCTGGGTAAATTAGAAAAAAAAAATAAAAGTCCATTTACCATGGATATAGTTTTAAGGACCAAACTGTAATGAGGATGTAGTTTTAAGGACCAAATTTTCTGGGTAAATTAGAAAAAAATAAAAGTCCATTCAAAAAGAAAATATATGAACAAAAAACATTTTAAGGACCAAATTGTAATGGGGATGTAGTTTTAAGGGTCAATTTACGAATAAACCTTGTGAAAGAAAAAGAAGTATATTATCAGTTTGGCAGGTAAGAAAATTTTGACGTTTCAAAAACGTGGGTACGCATCTGTTTCCACTTCCACCGACAGCAGGACACAAAGAATCCTTTAAAAACATTATTGTTTTTTTAAATAAATTTTTGATTTTTTATTTACATCTAACTAAACCTTTAAAATAAAAATTAAACAATTAATTTTTTGAAATAAATAAATAAATTAAATTCTTAAATTAATTTTAACTATTAAATTTTGAAAGTAACTTTAGATTTATTGATGTCGAGTGATGATGATTTTATTTAATATATTTAGATTTATTTTCAAAAATTAAAAAATTTAAAATATTATAAAAAATATTTTAGTAAATCATACAAATGTAACTTGATAAGACAATGGATGAGTCTACCACGTGTGTCGAACATTGTTGAACACTACTAACGATGAATACTGCTGAACACTATTATATTAATTAGTAAAAATTAAAATTTTAAAGAATAAATATATAATTTTAAATTATTTAAAATAAAAATTTTAAAATATATATTATTTTGATTTTTTAAAATAATTTATTTAAATTATTTTTAATTTAAAAAATAAAAATATTAAATCAAAATTTCAAAACCCTAAAATCAAGGCCTAAAATATTAAACCTTAAACCCTAAAATCCAAAACACTAAATCATAAACTCTAAACTCTAAAAATAAAACCCTAAACCCTAAAATAGAAAATATGAACCTCTAAAAGTATAAACCAAAAATTAAAACTCAAAATTAGTTTAAGATTTTAGGTTTTAGGTTTAGGGTTTAGGGTTTTTGGTTATTTTAGGTTTTAGGATTTTATGGTTTGGATTTAGTGTTTATGGTTTAAGATTTTTAGGATTTTTGGTTTTTGGTTTCGGATTTAGAGTTTTAATATTATATTTTAGGGTTTATAATTTAATGTTTAGTGATTTAGATTTTTTATTTTGATTTTAGGGTTTAAAATTTAGTTTTTTTAAATTAATTTTTAGGGTTTAGTATTTTTATTTAATTAATAAAATAAAGTATACATAAAAAATAATTTAATAAAAATTTAATTTAAATAATCTATAATTATGTTTTAAATCCTTAAATCTTTTAATCTTTATAAATCAATTTAATAGTGTTCAACGGTGTTCATCATTAACAGTGTTCAGCAGTGTTCGACGCCTGTTGTAGAATTTTCCTAAAACAATAGTATATTATCCATTAGTATTTTTTTGTCAAGATTTAATGATTAAAATTAAAAAAATTAATTAAATTATTTAATTTAAAATATAATTAATTATTTAATTTAAAAACTTAATAAAATGTAAATAAAATTTAAAAAATTAATTATTTTTAAATCTAAAAATTTCTTGTACCTTAAGCCAAAAAAATCGTTTTTCCTTTCTTTTTCTATAAAAGCACAAACGCTTGGATATCAGAATTATAATATTACACGGAAAATCATCGTCTAATCACAAGATAAAAACCAAGGAAGAGAGAAATGGCTACGGTGGGTGGAATACACCAGGTTGAAGGAAGCGCCAATAGCCTGGAGATTGAGAACCTCGCTCGTTTCGCCGTCGATGAACACAACAAGAAAGGGGTATATTTTTCCCTTTCAATCTCAATTTACATGTGAATTCTATACAAATTATTGTGAATTTAATGGGTTTATTTTTGTGTGGGTTTTTTTGGAATTATAGAATGCGATGATGCAGTTTAAGAAAGTGACGAACTTGAAGCAACAGGTGGTTGCCGGTACTATGTATTACATAACACTGGAGGCGATGGATGGTGACAAGATGAAAGTTTTTGAAGCCAAAGTGTGGGAGAAGCCATGGATGAATTTCAAGGAGTTGCAGGATTTCAAGCTTATTGGCGATGCCTCCGCCTCCGCATGAGGTTAAGCTCAATCTCATTCTTAATTTTGTTCCCTTTTCCTCCTCTAAAAATTGAATGAAAAATATGGGTTATTTGAATTCGTTAATACAGCCAAGTCTAAATGTTAACTCAACCCACACCCACAAATTATGAAGAGTTGAAAAAGCAAATTGATTATTTGGGTAGTCTTTGATTCAAAAAAAAATTTGAATTTTGAACTATTGATTGAGACTTACGTTGCCAAGTTGTTGAGATTCAGTTGATTTTACAACAATTATCTCTCTTTTTTTCTTCCTTTCAACATGCGGTTGCATGTGCATGTTGTTGCTTCATCATATGATTGCTTCATCATATGATTGCTTTTATGCCAATTAAGTTTCTTGGAGTATAGACTAAGGAGATTCAACTTTTAGGATCATTTTTTCTATGTTTGATCTTGTTTAACACTAAATCCCAGCCTCTTTTTCTCGGTTTATCTGAATAGGGCCATTTTTCTCGACAATAGTAATGGATAAGATAGGATGAGATATGGGCGTTAGGGGGATCTTTTCGAGTCTTAGGGAGTTGCGGTAGAGCGTGATGTATGCAAGGAGCAAAAGAATGAACTTGTAACACAAGGAGGATAAGAGTAGGGTTTAGTGAGGAATATAACAGTTTGGAAAATAATTCGAGTAGAAAAGTTTGGTATATGTAAGTGAACTTGAAGGCAATGATTACTAGCAAATAGGGTTCACAGGTTTGGATGAAGAAAAGGGATGGGCAACCTCTGTTTGATTATAAACTATTGAAATTGAAGCATAGCAATGAGTATGACATGTGTAATTGGTTATCTGGGTTGCTCTGTTTAGTAGGTTTGGGAATATGAAAAATTGAAAATTTTTTACACAATCTTGTGACAAAATTATAAACTATTGAAATTGAAAAATTCGTTCACAGGCACGCCTTTTCAAACTAAGGATTCCTGTCTTATACATGCATTTGTTAGCGTTGTTCCCTTAGTTTGAAAAGGCATGCTTGAGGCGTCAGGTGTTGCGAGGAGTTGAGAAAAACACATCAGAGGGTTGAGACTAGGCGATATACAAGAGGTGTGCGCCTTTGGGTGCTTTTGCCCGAGGGTGAGGCACCTGATGCGTCGCCTCTTATCCCAAGTCTTTTCTTATATATTAATCATTGTTTTCTTCCTTTTCCTTTGTTTTTATTATTAATAATATTAGTTTTATTATTATTATTATTAAATATTAATATTATTATATTTATTGTTAAATATTATTATTGACATAATTGCTATTATTTACGTATATAACATATATGTTATTACTTATTATTAATAATATTGTTATTAATATTATATAGTACATATTATTATTTGTTTAATATTTATTTTTTTATATATTATTATTATTGTTACTGTTGGCGACTTTCCTTTTAAATAAAAATAAAACAATTTTCGTAAAAATACGTCAATCTCTTTCATGGTGGAACCATTATCATAATTTGATTTTCAAATTGTTTAGAATTTAAATAATATATTTGTGATCAAATTCATGTTTAATTTATAAATTATCTTGTTTTCAAGCATAAAATAGACTATATATTTAATTTATAAATTTTTAGGGAAAATGTGTTTCGTCTACGAAAGTCGAGCGCCTTCGCCTTGAGCCTTAATTTTGGGACTTTTTACGTCTCGAAGCATCTCACGCCTTTTAAACAAAGGTTGCTCCTGAACTGAACTATTCGGGATGGAAACAAATAATTTGTTAATATACCAATTAAATTCTACAACAAAACCGGTGCTAACTATTCCGGTAATGGTTGATTATTTAATGTGCAGTGTTAGAGACTAATAGTCTCTGGCTGAAATAGTACATCGTCATTTGAATCTCAAAACCCCCCATCACCACAAGATTTGAAACAAGGCAGTGTCTTTGTGGAATTTGTATTAGATTTCACTTTAATAACTATGTTGCTTTTTCTGTTTTACTTTTTTATCTCTGTTTCCATTCCATACTTTAGAAACCCTGTATGTTATGTTCGTCATTCGACTGTATAGACCTGGCTGTTGGTTAGTTTTATTAGTAACACTATTGCCTGTTTTTTTATTCATACGACCAGAGATTGTAGAGGGGGAAGGATATCAGGATACTGAAAGCGGGTTTTGCCTTTAAATAAACGGAACGATGTCTTAAGTTCATTTGGATATAAACTGTACTAAATTCTGTTGTATTGAACCTAAGTTTACCTAGAATAATGAACAATGTAAATTGATGCAAAGTACATGATTTGCCTGTCTCCCTTTTATACCCTGTTTCTTCTATAATTTACAAGGATTAATTAAATTTAGAATGATTCCATTATCTGAAGTTAATCTCCATTGTGGAATATTTCTCATCCTTGTAATGTTGATCTCCATGACTGTCTTTATAATTTTGTTCTTTATAAAATTGTCATTTTCTTGTGTTGATATCATGTTGCGTTTCTTTTCCATGTGTTGGTTTTACCGTGTCTTTTTCTCTGTTATTGTGGCATCTGCCAAGGCTGTTCCACACAAGGAGTCCAGTCCGCATCAACTCCCAGCAGATGCTGATGGTGCTCGGACACCAAGGTCCGACTGATGTTGTAGGCTCCCATCCCCGAATGCAAGCCGGTGTCGATGGTGTTCTGATACTTGATGTCCGCATTCTTTCATATTAACTACTTCCGTCTCCAATTGCTTATGGCTTTGGCCTTTTGATAGTCTTTTATCATTACACCAACCCTCCGATCCTCTAAGGAAAAATATAGAAAAATATTCTATGGTCTGATCATAGAAAATTTAATTTTTACAGTCGTCTAATTTTTACGATTTAGATGTTAAGATATATAATTATGATTTTAGTTTGTGATTAGGTTTTGAGATTCTAAAATAGATGTTAAGATTTATAATTATGATTTTAGTTTGTGATTAGGTTTTGAGATTCTAAAATAAATTCAATAAATTAAACCTTACATTTTAAACATTAAGGCTCTTTAAAGGATATAACAATAATCACTGGCATCAAATATAAACTTACCTAATATCACAAGTTGTTACAAGGTATCTAGTCCATAATTTATTTTCCGATTATACGCGATATCAAGGTTTATATTGGCATGAGAGTATCGATACACCTATATGTGTATCATTACTCCCTTAACCAATATCAATACCCTCCATTGAGTATTGATGATAAAAAATTATTGAAAAAAAATTAAACCAATCTTGTATCGATACATCCTCTTAGTGTAACAGTACCCTAGTACCGGTACAAAGATTATCTGTACCGATACATAACCTCAATGGAATAATGATACCGTTATTGGTACACCTAAATGATTTTGGAATTCCTTAAAATTTAAGGGTACCGATACATCGGAAATTATATTGGTATGCCCTCCTTAAACTACCCACTTTTTTTTTATCACAAGTACTAATACTGGTACCCTTGTTCTGGTATACTAGCCTAGATATTCAAGTCTTAAGCTCGAAGAACATCTCTAACTCAACATTAACCCTCTAAAACCCTATCAAGTGACCCTAAATGTAATTTAAGTTGTTGATAGAAGTTTAATAACGTTTTTAACCCATTACAACCACCCAAACGTTAATAATCGTTGTCATCCTCAAGCTACCAAACCCAACTATAACATAAACAACCATGCTTCAAACACTAATATCATGAGTTCGATTAATACATAGGAGTTAGAAAAGTAATTACCTCGATTTAATAGTAAACTAAGCCCTCAACTCCTTCAAGCCTTGTCGTTCCTCTTATCTTTGATTGTAACCTCTAATTTTACCTAATTTCTTAGATTAAAACTTAGGGTTCACGTTAAAGAAACTTGTGACTCAAGTTAGGTTTTCAACATTGAAATTGTTGAAATTTGATAAATTAATTAAATTGAAAATAACCGAAATACTGAATAATACATAAAATATATTTTTAAAAGTTCAACCCAAAATTATAAACAACAATTTCAAAATCCAAATAAATGTTTAAAGTCTATTATAGAAAATATTAATTGAAATTAAAATAAGTCTGAAACATTATAAACTCACGGATCAATAGAAATTCATATTCAATAGTCCTCCAAGTACCGAAGCCTAAGACCGAGTATTTGAAACGGAAACTGAGAGGGTGTAAGCTAGGGAGCCTAGTGTGTCTCTAGTGTGTAGATAAACATGATCAGAGTACATAATATTGTATCAAAAAACAGAATAAACATATGACATAATTAATGAATGATATGCACCCATCATCAAACGCCATCAGAAGAGTAGGTTCTCCTGAATCACTCTAACTTCGTCACACCATTAGAAGTGAAAACTCGACCCAAAGGTGTAGCCACTGAACAGATGTGGAAACTCGACCCGAAGATTGAGCCACTGAATAAAAGTGATGATATCACTGAACTTCCCCGTACAAATAATCCAACCAATATAGTGTCATGAACCATTTACAAAGTCAGAATGTTTGCCTTAAAAACTAACAGAAGGCATGCATGATAATTTCGAAAAAAAGATATGCAATTATAAAACTCAGAGCATGGCATTATGCATTAGTTTAGAAAAATCACAGGAATGATGCAATGAACATGATCATACAGAAATAACAGAATTTGTACACACTGTAGTAAACATAATTGTCGAGAGAGACACACCTGAAGCAAATAACATAACGATGAGAATAACGTCTACTGGACTCGGCTCTAACACTAGGTCGAGTGGAAACAGAACCTACAAGTAATAATTATGTAAGACACACTACTATGCCACTGAATAAGAAGTACACTGAACAAAAATAAATTGAAACTCATGTGCGTGTCCCAAAGTCTGAGGAGCAGGAGGTCGTCCAGGAGGAGGAGACAGAAACTCAGGGTCCGAATCCATGTCACTTGAACCAAACGATAAACCAAATTCATATTTTGAAAAAGATAACTTCCGATTACTCCTTCAAACTAAAAAGCCTTAAAAATGACACTTTGGGTTTGAATTTTGAAAAACAGACAATGCCGTTGAACTCAGGTCGTCGAAAAACATAAAGTGGGCCAGGTCGGAAAAAGTCAACGCTGACATCACCATTGGTCAAAGTTGACGTCAGTAGGTCAACGTTGATGACATCAGATGACGTCAGTAGTGACGTCAGCATGGTTCGGGAGGGGCCTCGAGTCACGGGTCGATCAGGTCGTCTTCTAGGATTCCTGAGAAAATCTGGAAAAATCCAGATTCTTCCCAGGAGCAAAATTCGATATTTCAAACACTATCCCCCCCTTTGTATTCGATTCAAAAGCAATTCAGAATACTACCAATCATTGAAAAATCGAATTTAAACATCATTTAAACAAGAAAACTCTAAACTTCCTACCCTTTGTCAAAACTAGAAAATATTAAACTCCTTTACCACACAACTAATCGAATAAAAACAAGAAAGAGAGAAACCAGCCTCACACCAAAACTTGATCGAACAGAAGGAGAAAGGAAAGAAACGGTTGATTTGAACCAAGGGAGAGAAAACGTAGTTCAGAAATAGAAATTAAAGGAGATTTATTCTCAAAAACGAAACCGAAGCGGGAGAAGGGAGAATAATTGATTCCCCCAAAAATGGGCAAATTACAGGATAAAGGTCTAAAGTTTTTAAAACCTTTCAATAGAACCCTTAGACTTACAGAAATTACATAATGATCACTAAAAATCCCTAAATTTTAGGGTTTCAAATTAGAGATTTTGACAGAATTTAGGATTTTTTATTTGCGGGAAAATTAGGGTGTTACATTAATCCTTTGATGATTCTCCTATTTTTCACTATAAACAAGGGGTTGCAACTAATTTCACGACATTGTTGAGTAATAAAAGACATTAAAAAAATTAAAACATTGGATTTTAAGTTTCTACACCCAAACTCGTTCTTTTTCCTCAACCCTACAAAAACCACTTTTTTACCATTTTAATTTATTCTTACCTTATTATAAAGATCTTTTTAAGTTGAAGAACCTTCCTTTCATCACTCAAACAAGATTTCCACTTTTAATACTTAAAGTTCTCACCTTTAAATTCAAACTATGAGGAAAAAGAGTGTAAAACTAAAATTAATTTTGATCTAACAAATAAATTAAAGGACTATTTTAAAATAAAATTTTAAGTCCATAAGTCAAACAAATAACTATAAGTCAAATCAAGAACATAAAAACAAGTTTCTAAGTGTTTTTGTTACAGGTGTTTCGATACCATCAAAAATGGTTTCAAAACCTAGCTTAAATTTTTGAAAAATGTTCTTGAGTTTTACCAGGCATTTCTATACGCCTAAAACTGGTTTTGAAACGGTCTTCAAGTTTTAACTAAAATTTTCAAGTTTTGAAAGAAGTTTCGAAACGACCTTAGTGACGTTTCAATACAATTTGAATCTGCTAAGTTTGGTTTTGAAACACTTAAAGTTAGTATCAAAACAGGCATTTCGAAACAACCAATAGCTGTACTGATACTGTTCTATATTTAATGAATTTTAATAAAAATAACAAGGCGTTTCGATACACCTTGTCATTATTTCGATACCGATTAGCTTTTCTCAACGACTATTTTAGATTTAAATCTTTTTGACCGTTGTTTGACAGGTAAACTTTAAATGTTGGTTGAACTATTTCGAAATGGCCCTAGGGGCATTATGATATGATGTTCATAATTTTAAAACGTTTCGATACAGTTCTCAAGCTGTTTTGATACACCCTTATTTTAACGACCAGTCATTTTGATACCATGAATATGGTTTTGAAACCTCTTTAATAAATGCACGTCTCTTTCTATTTTGGCCCATTTCAAAACAGATGTGTTTTGATACCGATTGTTGCAGAGGTGCATTTATGGTGGGAAGATGAATCTCTAACGTCTATAATTACTTTCTCAATAACCACAACGGTTAGAATTCAATGAGAAGGTATAAAATTAAGTATTTCAAGCAGCAACAACAACTATTGAACCACAAGCAAACATCCAAGCAATCCAATTCAACTCCAAGCACTTTATTGAAAAATCTATACACTCAACTCTTGTACTTTATTTCTTTTTTTGTAATTGAGTATGACGAGTGTCAAATTGTATTTGAGGCATATTCTTCTTTTGAGAGAAATTTTATTAGCCTATTTTCATCTTTGTAATCCTTGTGAGGTTTAAGTCAATCTTTGGGTAGAAAGATTGACTTGTTGTAAAGGTTAGCCCTTGAACCTAGAAAAAGGTTGAATTCATTAGTGAATTGCTTAAAAAATCCTTAGTGAGAGCTTAGGTAGTGGATGCAGAGCTTATTTTGAAGCTTGAACTACTATAATTTTTATGTCTTTAATTTTTCCATTTTTACCAAATCTTCTAGTAAAAAATTTTAATTGCCAATTTACCCTCTCTTGGGTAATCTAATCTTTCGATCAACTCAACAATTGGTATCAGAGCTAGATCTTTGAAGGGATTAGCATCCACCAAAGAAGATTTGAAGAAGTGTTGATCATCCTAACAAGTCAAGAAATGGCCTCTACTTCCGGACAAGGAATGTACGAGTTACACTCTATCACCAAGCCTTCATTCTTTAAAGGTGAAAACTATCCTTATTGGAAGAATAGTATGGGGTTGTTCATCAACTCAAATGATTATGTTCTTTGGGATATAATCGAAGATGACCCCTCCATCCCGATGAAAAAAAAGGAGATAGACAAGTGCCAAAGAAGAGAAGTGAGATGACCGATGAAGAAAGGTGAATAATTTCTACCAACAATAAAGCCTTGTATATCTTGTTTTGTGCTCTTGGTCCTGACATCTACTCTAAAATGTCCTCTTGCACAAGTGCTAAAGAAGTATTGACTCGTTGGAGATAACATATGAAGGCACAAATGATGTCAAAGAGACAAAGATCAGTCTTCTTAATCTCAATTACGATAATTTCAAGATGAAACCAGATGGAGACATCACCAAGATGTTTGATCGATTCTCGGTAATCGTCAATGGTCTTAAAGGATTTGGTGAGATCATCCCGAAAGAAAAACTCGTATGGAAGTTCATCTACTCTCTTCTTGAATCTTAAGATAGCAAGAGGACGACAATCATTGAAGCCAAAGACCTCAAGACTTTAAAGTTAGATGCTCTTGTGGGATCACTTTTAACCCATGAGATCATAAAGAAAGGAAGAGAAGACGAGAAGAAGAAAAATGATGAGTTGAAGTTAGAAAAGATAGATAGAAAATTAGAAGCAAAGAATTGCTCTCAAAGCTTCAACGCCTCAAGAGGAGATATATTCTAGTGAGGAAGATGACTTGAAGAATTGACTATAGTAACCAAAAGATTCACAAAACTCATGAGGGCAAACCGGATTAGGAGATTTCAAATGAAAAAAAAGATTAAGGAAAAAAGCAAAGATAAAAAGAAAGATTAAATTATTTGCTAAGAATACAAAAAATCAGGTCACATAAGGATCGGTTGTCCATAATACAAGAAAAAGGGTTTTGAGAGAAAGAAAAAACAAAAAGCTCATGTTGCTACATAGAGTGATGAGGAGTGTTCATCCGATGAGGACAATGAAGTGGCCAACCTTTGTCTCATGGCTCTTGATGAGCCCAAGGTAACCCTTGAAGCATCTTGTAATCATCTTACTTATGATGAATTACAAGATGTGTATGATGAGTTCGTTTTGAAATTTAAAGAATCAATTTTGAATTACAAATTTGGAACTTGAAGAAAAAGTTTTTGTTTTAAAAAATGATTTGAAATTCTTTCAAAAAGAAAATATTGATTTAAAGAATCTTATTTTTAAATTGAGTAAAGATCACCACAAGATGGTGAATGAGCTTAAAGTGTAAATCAAAGTAGTTGGTAGTCAAAATTTAAAAAGGAAGTACTTCAAAATCCAACCATGTGATAAAGAATTTCCAAAACCACAAACAAAGAATTTTCAAAGGTATGCTAGACATAAAATAATTAGGGTGTATGGGTTCCTAAGGAACCTGTAGTTTCTAATAATATTAATGCAATTGCATCTTGGATTCCTAAGGGAACCAAGTATTTGGGAGCAAACTCACATAGACCCAAAATAATTTGGTTACCAAAAGCCAAAAACTAAATCTTTGTTTTTAGGTTGAGCATTGCTTCAAAGCCAAAGCTTCAAGTTAGTCGCAACCCTTTTTTCGAGCAGTTCGATAATTTTTTCTTTAAAAAACAAAAACAACGGAGTTGCCACCAATCTCTTTTTTAAATCAATGTGTGATTGGATCACCTATAAAATGAGTCATTTTAATAAAATCATTTTTGTCTTTATTAAAATAATAATTTTTGGTCTACGAAAACAAAAAAAAAACTGGTTCAGGAGTCGGTTACGTGTGGGGAAGGGTTAGCACCCCACAGTACCCAAAAATTGGTACCTAGCCGATTAAAAAACGTTTTAAAGTTGGAATTTACAAGTTTATATAAAATTTAAATTATTGTTTATTTATGAATTTAATTTTATCTTAACGGTCCCACCGCCAAGAGAGTAAACTTTAATCACCGCTAACATTCCTGGCGCTAACCCGTCACCTCCTTTTGATAAGACACCACATTAATTAAGTTCTACTTTTTTAATCACAAAAGCAAAAAAAATTAGGTGTGTTGAAAGTTTTGTTCTAAGTTAGTGATTACTAACCTAAAAAAATTTCTAAGCAAATTTTACCTATTAAAGTTAAAGTTAAGTGTAATTTATTAATTTAAGTGAGAAGTATTTTTTAATTTTTTAAAAGGCTCTAACTATGGTATTTAAGTACCTAATTATAAGGCTTCTATTTTAATTAATAAAAAGTAACATATATTACAAGGGATAAAAACAAACAAATAATAAAATAAAGAAGGTAATAAAGGTAATAAAATAAGAACAAAATTTAAATTTATTCCTTATTTTTATCATTATTTAATAAAGGTTAAATTTTTTTTAAAAAGGATGGTAATATTAATAAAAGGTCATTCAAAATAAATAAATAAAATGGATTTTTATAAAAGTGATTGGGCCATAATTATGAAACCCAATTTTTAAACAACTCAAAAATTTATTCCAACAAAAAATGGATCAAAACATCATCTTTAAAAAAAATTTCATAAGTTCTTGGTGTTCTTCAAGAATGAAGAATACCGGGAACGAATCACCGTGTTTGTCGTCTTCCACTGGCACCGACCGTCATTATCGACGGTGGGAATAAAAAATCTTTTGTTTCAAACTTTAAAAAATATCTCACCTTAAAAACGAATAAATCAAAATAAAAATACTAAAAAATCCAACAATAAGGATGATATTAAAAAAATTTGAACAAGATGAATTTTATTATTTTTATAATATACATCTAATAATAAATAAATAAAAGAAAATTTAAAATAAATAAATAAATAAATTTAAAAAAAAAAACCTTCGATTTCTTATTCCAACACAATTCTAAGTATAAATCAGATTATTCTCTAGAGAATTCTCATGTAAAATCCCTTATGCAAGTGTTGTGTTTCAATTGTGGGGGTGATGGGTTACAAGTGAAGGAAAGGGGTTGTTTATATAGGATTTTTCCTACCAAAATTCTATAGAAGAATCAAAATTAATTCCCCCAAATCGGGTGAAATATCACTTAATATCTATGATTTAATTTTAATCCATATTCCCTTCCAATTTGACTGAATGAATTTCTCTTTTGCAGCCTTCATTTACATTGTTTCCTTCAGAAACAAATTTGATGAATTAAGGCTGTAATTTCTTTCCATCCTTGTGCATTTTTAATTTGTGCTTGAATCAAATTTACAAAAATAATTTTGTTCCAATTTTCCTTTTTCAGCCAAAAATTAGTGACAACAGCTTTCACCTCTTTGCTTATTCCGATGAAACAAGGATAGAGCAAAGAACAAAAGACACTGATTTTCATTGGTCACAAACTCTTTGGAAGGTTTCATTCTCCTTATGCCTGAACGGATAGGTGAGTTCTATTCTTTGTGTCCGAATAGATATGCATGTGTTAAAGACAAAGGTTCCATCCTCATCATGCTTTGATGGATAAGCAAGCAGGTTCTACTCTCCTCATGCTCGAGTAGATAAGCAAGTTTGAAAAAAGGTTTCATTCTCATGCACGAATGGATATGCAGGTTGTATTCTCCTTATGCTCGAATAGATAAGCAATTTCTACTTTCCTCATGCTTGAGTAGATAGGAAAAAAAAAGGTTCTATTCTCCTCATGCAAAAATGAATATGCAGGTTCTATTCTCCTCATGCTCGAATAAATAAATAGGTTATACTCTCTCATGCTCGAGTAAATAAGCAAAAATGGTTCTATTCTCCTCATGCACGAATGGATATGCAAGTTCTATTCTCCTCATGTTCGAATAGATAAACAGGTTCTACTCTCCTCATGCTTGAGTAGATAAGCAAAAAAAAGGGTTCTATTCTCCTCATGCACGAATGAATATGCAGATTTTATTCTCCTCATGCTCGAATAGATAAGCAAAAACATGGTTCCATTCTCCTCATGCATGAATGGATATGCAGGTTATAATCTCCTCATGCTCGGATAGATAAACAGGTTCTATTCTCCTCATTCTCGAGTAGATAAGAAAAAAATGGTTTCATTCTCCTCACGCACGAATGAATATGCAGGTTCTATTCTCCTCGTGCTCGAATACATAAGCAGGTTTTACTCTCCTCATGCTCGAGTAGATAAGCAAAAAATTAATTTTATTCTCCTCACGCACGAATGGATATGCAAGTTCTATTCTCCTCATGCTCGAATAGATAAGTAGGTTCTACTCTCCTCATGCTTGAGTAGATAAGCAAAAAAAAGGATTCTATTCTCCTCATGCACGAATGAATATACAGATTTTATTCTCCTCATGCTCGAATAGATAAGCAAAAACATGGTTCCATTCTCCTCATGCATGAATGGATATGCAGGTTATAATCTCCTCATGCTCGGATAGATAAACAGGTTCTATTCTCCTCATTCTCGAGTAGATAAGAAAAAAATGGTTTCATTCTCCTCACGCACGAATGGATATGCAGGTTCTATTCTCCTCGTGCTCGAATACATAAGCAGGTTTTACTCTCCTCATGCTCTAGTAGATAAGCAAAAAATTAATTTCATTCTCCTCACGCACGAATGGATATGCAAGTTCTATTCTCCTCATACTCGAATAGATAAGCAGGTTCTACTCTCCTCATGCTCGAGTAGATAAGCAAAAAAAATTTTCGATTCTTCTCATGCACGAATAGATATCCAGGTTTTATTCTTCTCATGCTTGAATAGATAAGCAGGTTCTACTCTTCTCATGCTCGAGTAGATAAGTAAAAAAATGGTTTCATTCTCTTCATACACAAATGGATATCCAGGTTCTATTCTCCTCATGCTCGAATAGATAAGCAGGTTCTACTCTCCTCATGCTCGAGTATATAAGCAAAAAAATGGTTTCATTCTCCTCATGCACGAATAGATATACAAGTTCTATTCTCCTCATGCTTGAATAGATAAGCATGTTCTACTCTCCTCACGCCCGAGTAGATAAGCAAAAAAATGGTTCTATTCTTCACATGCACGAATAGATATGTAGGTTCTCTTTGCTGAGAGCATTTTCTATAACTGTCAAAATTGAACAAAAGACAATTAAGATGAACATGCCCCTAGGGATGCCTAGTATGCATTTTTTAAAAGTTTTCTTATTCTTTTCTTTGGGTTTCTCTTTTCCTTTCTATTTGATATTTTTCCTCTTCAAGATTCTTTTTCTTCATTTCCAAGTGCATTTGCTTGTTCCACCCAGATAGACAGTCTTGCTTTGTTGTTTATCTTTTTTTAATTTGCTCATTTTGCTCACTAAATTCATTCGATTTGAATGATCAAGTTTTAGCATCATATTTTCAACATTCCTTTTACCTTCGTCTTTTCTAAAGTAAGGAAACCTTCTAATAAGATGAAAACCCTTACATCATGAGATATCTTTTCCAATAAAGGTAAACATCCATGATTAAAGGTATATTTATACCAAGCATCTTCAAAACTTCTCATGAGTTCTCAGATTTTTGCTTTTGCTAAGTAATTTGATGCGCTTGCCCACAAATACTCTTGTTTTGATCACTTTTTTAGCCCAATATATTTAGAGACCTTAAATCGATGTAGAATCGAAACATTAGGAAATGTCTTGAATGCTGCTTTTGCCGTGTAAATTTTGGAACTAACAAAGATATACAATGAAACAAAATTCTTCTAAGATATCAAGCCTTTGAGGGAATTACCTTATGTATGCCTAATCCATGAACTATCTGAGTCGCCCATTACGGGTTTTCAACTCAGATCCTCCTTTGATTTCAAGATGTCCTTTGCGAATTTTCATCTTGAATCCTCCTTGTTCTTTGTCTTTCTTTTTTCCTCTTTTCTTTTTCTTTCATTTTCTTTTTTCTTTTCTTTTTTTTTGCGTTTAAGGCGCCCTTTACGAGTTTTCACCTTTAGATACTTTTTCTTCTTTTTCTAGGAATAGTTTCTCTTAGCTAGGCCTGACTTCAACGAGTTTTAAGCTTCTCTCAATCCATCAAAGCTTCTTCGAAAAACCTTCGACACAACATAAGGTCATTCTCAATTAAGTGCCCATATTTCTTGGGTATATTTTAGATTGACAACTTTTTCTTCAGCATCAAGTCTCATTCTCAAAATTCTTTCGGACGAAACTCCTCATTGTAGGCATGTATAATCCTCTTTTGATACATCTGAGCATGGAAAAAGACATTCAACCTTTTTCAATGAGGTTAAACTGGTCATACCTTCCTTAGACCTATCTTGCTTCTTTTAACTTTACTTCCATCAGAACGTGGAGAGCGAGATTTCAACCCGGATTGACACTTTAGCTTATTTCTTGTAAGCTGATTGAAAATGATGTTTCCCTCATTCCACTTGAGGCTTGTATGCTATGCTGAACAATTATCCTTAGACTCAAAATTAATACCAATAAACCTTTTTTTCATGAATTTATGTTATTTTACTCGTAAGATGCAAAAAAGGCTAGAAATAAGGTTTTGAAGAGAATAGTGGCTGGACATGAGGATTTAAACTTGAAAGTCATGAAAAACACAAAAAGAACATAGTCAGATGCCCCAAAATTCATAGTATGAATGATTCACGAATCTATCAACTAGATAATGTCCCATTTTAGTGGCTCTCTTTAACTCATCAACTCACCAAGTTTCAATATTCCCACTTTTCTAATCTCGATCAGACATTAGAAGTTCAGTGATCCTTGAAGAACGGTTAACTCAATTAGGCAAAATGTATTCTGAAAATAAACTTCTTTATCTCAAATATTCATGTGTGATTTAAATGGTCTTTTAAGGCCTCTAATGTGGGGTAGGTTATGTTTGTAAAAGAAAGGATACATAGGCTCAAATATATATTCGAAGCTTATTAAACCAAGGATCAACTTTTCTTGATTGAAATCTTCGTTTGCTTATTCTCAAAATCACTCTAGACTGCCTATTTTGTGTTTTCACCCTAGAGTTCATTTATTTTCTTGTACATGCCTGATTTGAAGGATTTAGTGTAAGCTTCATGCTTTTATCTTCTTTCACGATTTAACTCGTATCTCTTTCTCTTTTTTTCCTTTCTTTTTCATTTTTTGCTCTTTTCCTTCAACTTTTTCTCTTTCCTTTTATCTTTTCCCCCTGACATATTTTTTTCTTACTTAACAACAACCTTTCATCCTCTTTGCCCCTCATTGTGGGGAATGATCCTTGGTTAGGGTTCAAACACAAAAAAAATATCAAGCTCAAAGGGGATAACAAGTGATTCTTTTTTTTCTTATTCGAGAAGGGAAATGAAGGAATATCAAATGTCATTTCACACACATATATCATCAAACAGAAGTAATCTTCAATTGGTAGATGTTTTAGAGATATCACTTTATTCAAAAACCCTTAACAATAATATCTGAGAGAAAAATTCACTCAAAATGAGATTTTTCTCATTAATTCTGAACACACATTTTTGTCTTCTATCTCGAGATTATATTTAAGAATCATTCATACAATCAATAATAGAGGCTCTGCCAAAGGGTGTATTTTGAAAGAGAAATATCAAATGAATGAAAAAAATATTTTCCACTTGTGAAAATAAAGGAAAAGCATCTTAAAACAACTAAAATAACATAAAGTCCCTCAAAAAGATCTTTGATGTTTGTGAGCAGAAGGTTCTGGGCGTGACTCCATTGTTGACTAGAAAAATCTTCTATTGTCCAATTGTTAAGCTCATCCAAGCTCAACCTATCTATGATGCAACAAGTTTCAGTTGCTGAAGTCATTCATGTCATAGGAAACTTTTTGTATTCTTCTTCCTCAAGTTTCTCATCTTTGATAGCTCATTATCAGACAGCGGAGGATGAACTTGGGTTGTCGTATCTCGCCACAATTGTGTATATTAACGAAAGCTTCTATTGTGTTTATGCTTCATTCCTTGTAGGACGAGCCAATTCAAGATCATATCAGTGACATGCTTGTAGCGCTTGCTAAGAGCTCATGATAAATCTATTTACGTTCGTATACTCGCTCAGCTTAACTAAATGTATCAAGATGCAGATCTGAGAAAACTATTTTGGAAACAACGAATGAGCAGCTTAAGTACATTGACATCTTTTGGCAATGCGTAATCAGATTTACCGAAGGAAAGTGGTTATGTTATACTTTTCAAAATCAAGGACCTTAAACTTTAGAAGAATTACCGAATCAGTCACCAAGCTTAGGTCTCTAATATTTTTGTCGTTTTGAATGTTTCCCTCTTAAAAGGCTTTGAGGGTAACATTCTTCCTACTTCTTTTCATTCGTGGCCTTATCAACAGTTTCATCGAGGTCAAACACCTTGTAGCCTTGGGTTTCTTCATGATTAGCAATTCGTTGGATTAGGACACTGGATAAAGATCCATCGAGGTGAAATTGGAACTTTGTTTTAGACGGGACAAGTTCCTTTGGAGCTCCTAGAAAATTGTAAGCAATCTCTAGTAAAACATTGATTCTATTAGTTGTTCTCTTTTTTGGGTTCTAAAACCTCAACATGACTGCTACCTGGGTAACAACATCCAATAAGCTTGTGTATTCTTGAAGTTTTCAACTTATCTTAAATGACTACTGCTTTGATATCATTCTTCTATGAAACTTTGTTCCCCCTTTCAATTAATTCTTTATTATGTTTGAATGTATACAACGATGTAAAAACACAAACAAATGCAAACAAACAGAAAACGAAATGCAAATCCATGAATACATAAGAAGGGACATCGATCCATTAAGGTATTACTCTTGGAAGTAGCTTTTCATTGGATATTAGAGATCCTTATCATGAAAGATTTAGAATTATATCACGAGTATATCTTATCTTGAGTACCCAACTTTTCCTTGATCAACTATAGGATTCTCAGTCATACTTCTTATATAGGCGCAAAGCTTCAACATTCTTGGTTAACATCTCATATCTTACTATATCTTGGATTTGGGTCATGATAATCTTGTCGAACAAGTCTTGTTCTTGAAATCTCATAACATTGTCCTTAAGATGAGTGAGCTAGTAGTTACTGATTCCTTTATTGATATCCGCCAAAACATTTATTCGAAATATTTTGAATGATGCTCTTTATGTCCTTCAATTGCTCTTTAAGTGATTCATTCTCGCTTTGACTAGCCTAAAGCTCAATGTGTGCCCAACGAATCTAGTGTAGAGAATAACTCGAGTATTCCACTAGGACTTGAAACTTAAGAATAAAAGTCCGGCTCTATTTTAGCTTTTTGTTGGAAGTGCCACATATGCCAACAATTCATAAAATGGACTTCATTGTTTCGGGCATTTTTTTCTATGCAATCATTCTCTTTTCTTTTTCCAATAACTCATTTTTTCTTCAAATCCTCAACCGTTTACTTGTTCTTCACTCATAGGTGCTTATTGGTTAACCTCGAACTATAGATGTATTCTCGTTTGATCTTTCATTATGAAAAATTTTGTTTTTTTTTCTTCACAAATTAACCTTGTTGTCATTGGCCCTCATTTTTCATACGACTACTTTTTTTAGTAACTCATTTGTTCTTCAAATCCTCAGACACTTACTTGTTCTTATTTTCCTTACTTGTAGGTGCTTGCTAGTTAACCTCAGACCGAAGGCTTATTCTCGCATGATCTTCCTCTTTCTAAGGATTCTTCTATCCTTTAATAAAAACCAAAAGCTTTATTATCAAGTAGTTTAGGGTTTAGGTTTAAACAATATGTCTTTCCTTAAAGCATCAAAAAATTGTAACCATAAATCTTAGTACCATAAAACTTAAATCTTAAACCCCTAAACTATAATTTTTAACCATAAATTTAGTTAAAATATTTATAGACATTAAATATGAGATCAAACTAAAATATAGTTCTGAATAGTGCACCAAGTAAGTTTAGGGTTGATAAATCAGGTCAAACTCTAGAAGGAAATCTTTGGTTTCCTAAACTCCCCTAAATTACAAAAACTACCTACTTAGGTAATCAGACTTCTATGATCAAATTTGAGAGTAATATCGATAAAAACTAGGGGTGCATTCGGTTCGGGTTCGGTTTAATTTGATAAGTTATTTTAGTAACCATTGGTTTTCGGTTCGATTAACCTTGTTTTTCGATTTTTCCATATTAATGTTAATTTTTTAAATTTTGTATTTTATCTTGGTAAAATAGCTTTATTTTATGACTTTTAAATATTAAAATGTGAAATTTTTAAGATATTTTTTATAAATATTTATTAAAAACTTATTTTCAGTAAAAATATAAAAAACAAAAATACATATAGTATTTTAAGTATAAAATATATAATTTATCTTATAAAAATAATTAAAAATCAAATTCGGTTTAATTCGGTTAACCGCAGTTAACCATGGTTCATAAATTTATGAACCATATCTCAGTTCGGTTCGGTTTTGATTTTGCGGTTAACCATGCTCAGCCTTAATAAAAACTTTTTGAGATTAAATTATAATTTAAATTAATATTAAATATCTATTTTATTTTGATGTTATAGATTGACTCAATTTATCTTAATAATTGTAAATTTCCTTATAGTTTGATCAAATCCGAGAGTAATATCGATAAAAACTATTCAAGATTAAACTATAATTTAAATTAATATTAAATATATATTTTATTTTGACGTTATAGATTGCTCAAATCAAACTAAAACATAGTTCTGAATAGCACACCAAGTAAGTTTAGGGTTGATAAATCGGGTCAAATTCTGGGAGAAAATCTTTGGTTTCCTAAATTCCCCTAAATTATCCAAACTACAGAATTAAGTAATCAAGCTTCTATGATCAAATTCGAGATTAATATCGATAAAAACTAGGGGTGCATTCAGTTCGGGTTCGGTTTAATTCAGTAAGTTGTTTTAGTAAACATCAGTTTTCAGTTTGGTTAACTTTGGTTTACGGTTTTCCATATTAATGTTAATTTTTAAAAAGTTGTATATTATCTTGACAAAATAGTTTTATTTTATAACTTTTAAATATTAAAATTTCAAAATTTTAAGATATTTTTTATAAATATTTATTAAAAACTTATTTTTAAGTAAAAATATAAAAATAAAAATACATATATAGTATTTTAAGTATAATATATATATTTTTATCTTATAAAAATAATTAAAAATCAATTAAAAAATAAAATTCAGTTTAATTCGATTAATCGAGGTTAACCACGGTTCATAAATTTATGAACCATAATGTCTCGGTTCGGTTTTTGGTTTTGCGGTTCAACATGCTCAGCCCTACTTTAAACCAAACTTACCTTTAAAGAAAAATCTTCCAGAGCTGAACAAAAACTTCTCCTACCTCAAAACGAGATAAGTAAACTCAAACCTCAAGATTCAACCTTTGGTGATGGCAAAATGGAAGGAAAATGGTCGAGAAAAGAGGTTGAAGGAAATAAAGTGGGGAGATATCACCTCCTCTGCAATATGCAGAAAAACAACCCCTCTCTCCTTTTTTTTCCCATTTATCAACTTACTAAAATGTCCCCAAGGTCTCATCCACTCAACCCAACCAAAGCCGAACTAAACCTTAAACCCGACAAGGCCCAAGAAGCATAATTACGAGATCACAACCTCGAGTTAACCCGACTTGGAGTCCCGAAGCTCAGGTAGTGACATAAACAACTTCATATCTCATGTCATAAATAATAAATCAAGTTACAAAAATAAAAAAGTAGTTTAACAAATCCAAAATAACTAGGAGCTTCAAATACGGTTTAACAAAATATTTGACCAATACAAATTAAACAAATAGAGTTACAATTACAACAATGGGTCCTACGAAAACATAGCCTACTAAATCTAGCAATTATACTTTACCAACGGGCCATTGCTGAAGTTCCACAATGATAATGCTCTGCCACGTTTCCCTTCTACTTACCTACGCATGAAAACACATTCTAAACGTTGAGCTATAAAAGCTTAGTGGATACATAACCTATCGGCTGTGGTTTAAGTGAATCATAACTATACGCATGCTAGATTAAATATAATAATATGATATAAAGTATTGGCGCTACCGTAATCGCCTAAACACATGATATGACAAACAACAACCAAAGGATAAAGTAAATAATTCAAAAGTGAGGCCCAATATCAACCGACACTAGGACACCTAACCTTCCCGGAATCTCACATCAGGATTCTTAAAAACTCGTATCAAGTAGTTTAACCAGAATCTCGCATCGATTCTTTATTCAAAATCTCACATTGAGTGAGGTTCGGAATCTCACATCGAGCAAAGTCATCATCTGAAATCTCATATCGGATTATCTTCAATATATCACCCGAATTCTCTCACTGGATGGTATTCATTGTGTTACAACACTCACTCACTGGGTATCTGTATCCCACCATACAAAGACTCAAACCAGACCAGATGATCCACCAAGGATCATTATACTACTCCATACAAAAACCAACCAAAAACCAAACATACAAGGCATAAACATCATAATGTCATCAAATTCACCAGTTCCAGGTTTTAATATTCATTTTATAGCTTAATTAACCCATAGGAACCCATAGCGTAAATTATTGAGCCCATAAACTCAAACCTTAAAAACTTGAACATATTGATCTACTCGTATCGGTACGAACCTCTTCTATACTAATACCCCTCTCCGTATACCGATCCATACTCGTGTATCGATACCAAATTGCATTCTATGTAATTGACCCTACCTGGCGTACCAATATACTTACCTAACATACTGATATCCAGTATCGGTACTCATATGTTGAGTATTGATCTCAACCTCATATAAATACACCCCTCGGCGTACTAATACCAAAATTGGCCATTGGAATTTGCATTAACGAACCCATACCGGTACACCCCATGGTCGTACTGATACCCCTGAGAAAATTGCCCATTTTACCAGAGGGGCATACCGGTACTCAAGCTTGAGTACCAATACCAAAGCCTAGAAAACACAGTTTGAAGCTCAGAATTCCCCTGTTTCGACCCCAATGCAACCTATTATTCTAAAAACGTTCCTACGTGTTATTAGGAGTATTTAGGTGGGTTTCTAATTAATTTTAATCAAAGGTAACATCCAAATAATAAATCACCATTGATGTACATAAGTTTTAGACTTCTACCATAATTCAACATATATCAATCAAACATGCATATAGAGATGATGCACATGAAATAGAATTTGGGAGTGTACCAACCACAAGAAAGCTATTAAAACTCCACAACAAACCCTCCTAGGCCTTCTCCTTACTTAAACTTGAATGATTGTCCTTACTCTCTTACTACAAGAGAAGACTACCAATAAGTTACCACTGAACTTGGATGATTAAAAGGAGCTAAAAACAGAATTCTAAACAACAATTGAGCTCCCTAAAACCTAATTCTCATCCTTATCATAAAACCCTCTAAAACCCTTAACTTGCACAACTTTAAACTACACTTACCTTGTTGAATAGATCTTTAAGAGCTGAACAAACTTCTCTTTATCCTTAAAATGAGATTCTGTAGTCTAAAGCTAAAAACCTTACCTTTGATGATGGTGGAAAATGACTATGGAGAAGAATGGGAGAGAATAAAGAATGGGGTCCGAGACATTGGCACTACATGGTGTATTTTGGCCTGCCCAAGTAATTCCAAGAGCGATGCTGGGCTTGCGAAGACCACAAACGTTGGCCCGATCCAAAGAGTTTTCTAGAAGGCTTATCCATCCAAGGTGTGTGAACACTTTGTGTGAACACAGAAGATACTTTCCATAGTTAGACTGGAATATTCCCAGAATTATGCTTTGTAAATGGATAGAGTTGTATCATAGCCGTCGATGTAAAACTGTATAGACCGTAGGATCAGGGGGAGTTCAACTATAAATAGAGGCCTTTCCCCACCTCATTTGATGTACTGGGTAGTACTGAGTGGTACTGAGATGTACTGAGTTATTCCATCATTTCAAGGAATAAAGGCATTTTCTCTAAATATCCTCTGAGTTGTTCTTGTTTGTTCTTTCTTTGTTCTTCAGTGTTCTTGAGCGTTCTTGAGGCGTTCTTGAAGAGTTCTTCCTCGCTATCTCTTTTGATCCGTTTCCGCGTAGAACGCTTCGCGTTCATCAGTACTTGGGAAGTTTGATCTTCTTTAAGTGTTGAGAAGGCTTACTTAGTCGTTTGTCTTGAGGACTCGACTAAGGCCGCACGATTTAGCTGGTTCTAAAGTCTAGCCCCGTGACAAGTGGTATCAGAGCGAGAGCTCAGAGCCTTGTTCGAGCAACGTTAGGCTGTTCAAGGTACGAAGCATCGAATTTGAGATGGCACCAAAGAGGGATACTATTGCTGCTGCTGGCCAGAAGGGTGTGGAAACCCAGGCTAACAAAGAAAGTCGATCGGACTCAAGGGACAAGTTGTCTGCACTTGAGGAGAGGGTCACCAGGCTTGAAGGATCCGTGAAGGATTCTGGGGAGAGAATCGACGTAGTGGACGTACGACTCGAAGAGCTGGATGACCAAGGTGAGAAACTAGAGGTGAAGAGAGATGCTCTCAAAGCCAAGTTTGAGGCATTGAGGGAAGAAATGTTGGGACTCAAGGCGGAAGTTCTGGTTTATCAGGCTGCTATGCGGAACGGTGTGCTGAATCCAACCACACCTAAACTAGTGAAGGACATCCCTAAACCCAAGGAGTTTAATGGAACCAAGTCGGCGAAAGATATTGAGAACTTCATCTGGTGCATGGAGCAATACTTCCGCGGAATGAGCATCACTGACGATGCCGAGAAGGTGAACACTGCAGTAGTCTATTTGACTGACGTTGCCTTGTTATGGTGGCGAAATAGATGTTCTGAGTCGGATGACGATGACATTCCAATCGGGACATGGAAGGATTTCCAGTCTGAGCTTAAGGAGCATTTTTATCCAAAGAATGCTAACGAGGAAGCTCGAGACAAACTTCATTAGTTGAAGCACGACGGCTCAATTCGAGAATATGTGAAAAGTTTTACTGAACTCAAGCTGCAAATTAAAGATTTGAGCAAATCGGAAGGTTTGTATCTCTTCAAATCTGGTCTCCAGAGATGGGCGAGAATGGAGCTGAAGAGAATGGGTGTTGAAGACCTTTCAGGAGCGATGGTCGCTGCTGAATCCATTGCAGAGTTTGAGTACAAGAATGAGTCTTCCAAGCCCCGAGACAAGGGTAATGGAAAGGGAGACGAGGAAAGTTCCGAAGAGAAGAGCGTCGAGGGAAAGCCATCCCCCAAGTCTAATCGGTATGAGAAGCCATATGAGCGGAAGGATCGAGGAACCGTAAAGTGCCATCATTGTGAGGGTCCTCACATGGTGAAGGACTGTCCAAAGAAGAAGAGCCGCCTCGATGCCATTTTCCGAAAGGACGACGATTCAGATGGTGAACCAGGGAGACTTGGTGCAATCACCAGTGTGAAAGGTGTGAAGCCGAAGGTGACGGGTCGTAAGTGTTACCGTTATAAGGGCCCGCATAGAGCGCGTAAGTGCCCTGATCGAGTGAAGCAGTCCAAGAAGGATGAGCCCGAGGGTGATGAGGCTGCGAAGCTTGGCTCGATGATTCTGAGTTCTGCCAAGAAGAAAGACAAGAAGCAGAATGGGTTAATGTTTGTAGACATCAATGTGGCGGGACGATCGAAGAGTGCTTTGGTGGACACCGGGGCAAGCGATCTGTTCATGTCCAAGAAGGTTGCAGTGGAACTTGGTCTTAAAGTTATGGATTCAACAGACAAGATCAAGACTGTGAATGCCAAGGAAACTCCTGTGATAGGGACGGTGCGGAAAGTTGATCTGCAGATTGGTGATTGGAAGTCCAAGGAAGACTTCAAGGTAATCGAACTAGACGACTTTGAATTTATTTTGGGACTTAACTTCCTTGGCCGTGTACAAGCGATCATCATTCCGTGTGCCAACATCGTGTGTATCTTGGATCCGAGGCAACGATGTGTTATACCAGTACGACGAGACATCGGGCAAGTGACCAAGAAGCTGATAGCTATTCAGCGTGTCGAGGATGCTCCAAGCCGAGGAGTCATCAGGAAAGAGGCGACAGTTGGGGACATTTCCTTGGTGAGGCATGAGTTGCCTGAGTCTATTGGCGTGGAAGCCGTCGAGGAGTCACCCGTGGACAAGGTGGCTGGTGCATCGAACTTCAAGGGGAGTGAAGTGTCGATGGGTGTTGCATTACCGAGGAGCAATGGGGCGGCAAACTTCAGTGAAGAAGTATTGTCGGAGAGAGAAAATGCTGGGTCGATGAGTGAAGTCCCTCTTGAACATAGGGATAATGATCAAGAAGTGCTTGGTACGGGTGATTTTACATGGCGGTGCGAGCCGAAGCGGGCAGTCCTTATGGGGGGACAACTGAATCAGAGTCCGGTGCTCTTTATGGGGAGAGCGGTTCTTATGAGGGGACATTCAAGCCAGACTCCGAGACAGAAGCTAGCCAAGGTGCGCGAGAAGCTCCAGAATCGAACTCAGACTCGTCCGAGTGGCACGACGAGGGCGTCGCCAACTTTGGTGGGGGAGAATGTCACGGGTCGCACATTGGGGTCCGAGACATTGGCACTGCATGGTGTATTTTGGCCTGCCCAAATAATTCCAAGAGCGATGTTGGGCTTGCGAAGACCAGAAACGTTGGCCCGATCCAAAGAGTTTTCTAGAAGGCTTATCCATCCAAGGTGTGTGAACACTTTGTGTGAACACAGAAGATACTTTCCATAGTTAGACTGGAATATTCCCAGAATTATGCTTTGTGAATGGATAGAGTTGTATCATAGCCGTCGATGTAAAACTGTATAGACCGTAGGATCAGGGGGAGTTCAACTATAAATAGAGGCTTTTCCCCACCTCATTTGATGTACTGGGTAGTACTGAGTGGTACTGAGATGTACTGAGTTATTCCATCATTTCAAGGAATAAAGGCATTTTCTCTAAATATCCTCTGAGTTGTTCTTGTTTGTTCTTTCTTTGTTCTTCAGTGTTCTTGAGCGTTCTTGAGGCGTTCTTGAAGAGTTCTTCCTCGCTATCTCTTTTGATCCGTTTCCGCGTACTGACGAACGCGAAATCTCATTCTCTACACAATGTAGGAAAAAAAAAATCTTTATCCCTTCCTATTCATCCCAATAGCAAAATACCAAACTACCTTCAAGCCATTATCTAAACCCAAGCCCAAACCAGACCCTCAAGTCCAACAACATTTTCTAAGGTCCAAACATGAGGCCCATACCTTGGGTTAACTCGTTACCAAGTCCCAAACCCCGGTATGATAATGTGTCTGCAATAGAATTTGAATATGACATTAAGAGGGCTTATAAGAACGTTTTAGAAGGTAGGAAAGATAATGTAATGAAGGTTTAAAGATGGTGAAAATATGGTTGAAATTCTAGTTAAAGTCCGTGTGCAGAAAGTTTGAATAAAAAAATTAAAATAAAAACAAAAAACAAGGAAAAACCTATACTATAGTGAATATAAACATGAACCTTGTACGTTTAATGCTCAAAATGACTTTGATAAATTATTTAGCGAAATAACAAGCACAAGCATATGGGGTAGACGCAACAAGCAACAAAGCTCGAAAAGACTGAAAAATTCAATGAAGAACCAAAGTTAAAGAAATTCTAACTAAATAAAATTTATTCACCATGTCTCGATAATTCAATACCTTAAAGAACTATTTATAAGCAAGTTACATAAAATTTATTCGATCAAGTCTCGATAATACAATGCCTAGAACTATTTATAAACAAGTTACGTAGGCACATGCAAGAAATCTTATTTGAATTATTTGTACATGAAAAATAATTCAAATTCAAACAAAAATCACTCAATCTTATCCACTAATAACGCTGTGGGTGAAGAGCACATGTTGAAATCTGACTTTGAATAATCAGCACATGTGAATTAATTCAAAATTTAAAAAGACAACTTCATCTGGCTTTATCTTCATGCTGGACGTCATACTTAATGTAAAGAGGAAAATTTAAATCACAAATCTGCCTTCTTAAGCTTTGTCAGACGCCAGCTATCCTGAAGCTTTAGCTTGTTGCACACATGCTTTAAGACACTACCGTAAATATTGTCACGTGTCCTAAAACCTTTGAGCTACATTTGGATTTGTGAGCTGAAGTTAAACTATGTGAGCTGAAGCTGAGCTGAACGAGTTAAAGGTGATATGCATTGAGTTGATTTAGGATTGCTTGACTGAAAAGAGACGAATGACAATGTGTTGAGTTGTTTGGAAGTACACACTTATTTTTAAGTTGCATTTGAGCTGCACAGACTATTTTAAAATCCCAAATTAGGTGCCTAAGTTCCAAATGATTAAATTAAATCAGTAGGAAGAAATTTCGATAGGCAACACTCACATTTTCGCTACTTCAATTACCCCCTTCTCTGCATGTCATTTCGGATAGATTCAATTTTTCAATTTCACTGTCAACATGTTCCATTCAACCACAAACTTATTAGTTATTTACAAGATCGTACACAAAGGAAGATATAATCAAATATTGCAAAGGTTGAGATCATAAGAAAGGTTTTTACTTCTTTATAGTTTATACGTTTTGCAGGATCTAGCCCATAACAGAACAGAATAAAGAAAATCACTTTGTGTTGATAGTTTTAAATTGACTTGATTCTGATAAATTATGAATGAATGAAAAACAGCGAAACATTGCACCGAGGTGAATTTTAATACTTTATTTTTAGTAACATTAAATTACAGAAGCTCAGATTAAGGGTTCCTTCAGCTCCATCGAGCGATTTTATTTTCAAATTTCATATTCAACTTTGAAGTAATAAATTTCTATGATGCATCCATTTCTTCTCCTTACCGAGAGAGGGAAATCACAATATTAAGGGAACACAAACATGGGGAGAATCTTAATAATTCAAGAGAATGCTAAGTACATCTTCATTATTGACCATTTTTCATAAGATATAAATAATATATAAATAAATGAAAGGCCATTAGAAGGCTTTTCTCATGGATGACTATTACGGGGAACTAAAACATTACTTTCGGTGAGACCGAGACTGTATCTAAAATTTACGTTCTAACCATAATTGAGATCGGAATTAGATCTTAATATTTTGAATCCGGTATCCGGTGGGTACCCAATAAGATCGGGATTAATATCAAATATCCGGTATCCGGTATTGATTTTCTTTTATTTATTTTTCTTATCAAACTTTCTCTTTATGTATGAATATTATAGGAATGAATAGTTTTAAAACTTTAATTTTCAAATCTACAATATTCTAATTTTATTATTTAATATTATTATTGGTGGTTAAATTTTTTTTACTTAAATTACTCAAATTTTTTTAAGAATAAACTAATTGATCGGGTAACCGGTATTGGAATCGGTACCCACCAGTAACGGAACCGGTTCTTAAAATTTAAGACCCTATGTGATCGGAACCGAGACTGATTCCAATTTTCAGGAACCGATGGTTACTAGGACCGAAATTAATTTTATTCAAATTGACCGGATATCCAATCTTACCCACCCCTAATAAACACTTCACAACTACCAACAAAGAACCTACAATTAAATGGGTATATAATAGCTACAGTGAAAGCTGGCTTTCGGCAATTTAACCTAAAGCAAGGAAAAGTGAAAAAAAAAAAAAAAAAAAACCTTTGATAATTAATGGCTTCAAATTTAGACCGGGTCACAATTTGTCTACCATCAGCTACCAATCCAACCATTGCCTGAATTACAGTATACAATACCAGTGAAAGTAAAAAGACCGAAAATGTTAGCATTCAAAATGTGGTTAATTTCACCATTGATTTTAAAGTTAAAGCTGAAAGTTAGAGGGAGGAATAATGAGTCATGCCGGAATGACGGTGAACAGAATGGATTCTTCGATTATAATTAGATAACATCATCTTTGATGCTATCAGCTTCTCAACACCCTAAAAATAATAATACCCATTTGTAATCATTAATTTTATTCAAAGTGTTAAACCCGATTTTAATTGTTGTTTCACTTCAAATAACGGGTTGTGTTTTAATTATTAAGTGTTATATATATATATATATATATGAATACGCTTATCATGGGCTTATAATTATTAAATAAAATAAAAATACAAAAATTAATTAATATATGTATTATATCTATTCTTAACTTTGTAAAAATATATACGTAATGCTATTATTTATACCAAAAATCCAAATACGATATGTTGTTATCTTAATCCAATCTCTTGTATATATGTATTTTCTTTTACTATATTATTATTGTTATTTATTTAGTTTCCGTTTATTATTATTATTATTATTATTATTATTACCTATCGTGTTTAATAGTAGTATTCGGTTTTTAATTATTATATGCATTTTCTTTTTTGTTTTACTATTATTGTATTTCATATTAATATTATAAATTAAATAAATAAATAATCAGATTTATAAATAAAAAAACCCAATAAACATAATTCAATATTAATTAAAGTCCAATACAAATATTAAAGCTTGGTTTAAAACCCATGATAAATATTAATACAAGCTCAAAACAAAAATATATACATTTAGCTCACTTGGCCCGGTTTCGTTAACCCTAACTGACCCTTCTCTTCATCTTTCTTGCGCAGTCAACAGGGGACCGTTAGATCAAGAGATGATCTAACGGTCAAGATCAAAAGGAAGAGACGGTTCATTACAGCCACACGCTGCACGTGCAAACAATTGCGGTCTTCACACGCGCGTGCGTTGCACGCGCGCCTCTTCGATTCCCATAACGACTGTTCGAATCCTGAAGCCTATTCAACTTTTTCGATCACCGTCCGACGTCCTTCCGACCGATGATCCCCCTCTCGCAGAATCAAACACCTCGCACGAAAATGAACCAAAATTAACAAAATAAAGAACAATATGGATTGCAAAAGAGGCAAACCAAAAACAGAAATTTTCAGAGGATTACAACACCCCAGGGAACAATCACAGAGAGACATGAATACAGCCAAAAAGGGCCAAAAAGGATCGTTTTTTATCCTTAACCCTTTTTTCAAATGTAATAAGAGATATATATAGAGAAACCCAACAATTGTATTGTGATTCGAAAATCAGAAAGCAAAAAAAAACCTTTCAAGGTATATTTTCCTCTTGTTTTTTGCATGCATGTAGAGGAAGAGTTTCTTACCCTCATCTTCGAACCATGGCTTCGTTTTTTGCGATAAGCCTTTCATGTTTTTATGGAAATCTTAAGAGGTGAGCTCGAACGAAGCGGTTCACTCTTCTTTTCTTTTTTGCTTCAAATGGTGCTGGGTGTGAGCCCTCTCTTCCTTTTAAGGTTTGGTTTGGCGAGCCTCCATTGATTTGAGTTCTGGAGCTTTCTTTAACTTTTTTTTGTGTTTTTTATCATTTTGATCGAAAAGGCTATGGTGGTTTCTGAAAAGGTCTTGAGAAAGGGAGTTGTCTTTTCGGTTTCGGTTTGGTCACCGGCCACCAAGGGTGGTGGCCGAAATCTGGGGATAGCGGTGGCTGTTCTTCATTTCTGGAAAACCCAGAAGAACATCTTGAATGTTCTTAATGATTCTGGGTTTTTCCAGAACGAAGAAGAAAACTTTTGTTTCTTTTTTGGGGGGGTTTAGGTGACAAAATATTTTAATATATATATATGTTTTATATCGAGCCCTTTTTAAAAATGGTCTAATCGGGCTCATTAAAACATTTTGTCTTTGATTTCACCTCTAGGTTCCCAGAATTTTGAATTTGTTTTCATTTTGGTCCTGATTAGGGTTATCAGCCTTTTATTCGAAAAAAGGGTTTTCTCCTAGAAGTCCTCCCGCGTCCCTGGACTATCATTTGGGCTCTTCCTCGTTCCTAAATAACGATACGAGGGTCTAAATGTTTTAAAATCATCTCGATTTAGTCCAGATTCGAAGTTAATATACGTCTTTTTACGTTTTACCCCCTGATCCCCTTGTTTTCCTTAATTGGGGCCACTGGTTTTCAAATAATTTCCTTTTTGCCCCAAATTTTAACTTCTTTTTTTGTTTTTCCTTTCTGTTTTGGGCCTGAAATTTGTTTTTGTTTCATTTTACCCCTTTTTATAGCGTTTTTGGAGTCTTTATTTAATTATTGCATGCATCTTATTTTATCATAGTTATTTAATTTGTCATGTATTTACATTACTTACTTGTTTGTACTCGTTCATTTATTTGTTTAAAATAAAATTTTCCTTAATTTTATTCATAGGGTGGCTAGCTATTATATACAAGATTTAACCTAATATTATAGGTAACTAATTAATAGAAAGGTAAAACCCTAGACCTAATATTCTAATAAAGTTCACTTTCCATAAATACAAGATACAAACTATAATCCCATACTTAACACTCCCCCTCAAGTTGGGTCATAGATATTGATCATGCTCAACTTGTTATATAGATAATTGATTCGAACTCCTTGAGAGATTTAGTGAAGATGTCACCTAGTTGTTCTCTGGTTTTCACATAACCTGTAGATATCAAGCATTGTTGTATTTTTTTCGCAAACAAAGTGACAATCAATTTTAATGTATTTTGTCCTTTCATGAAAAATCGGATTCAAAGCAATGTGTATTGCAATCTTATTATCACACCAAAGTTTTGTCGATATTGAGACTTTCATTCCAACTTCATCAAGGAGCTGATATACCCATATAATCTCACATACTTTCCTAGACTCCTCCTGAGCAACAAACCCAAGTGGTTGCTCCATATACACTTACTCTTGAAGACGATAAAGCTTGTCATACTCATCCGCATATATCGTAATAGTCGATAAAAAATAATTTACACTAGAAGCAATATTAGACGTAATTTGCACCTTCCTCTCAGCCAAAATATTAGAGGGACAAAGTCTTAAAAGAAGAGGAAAAAAAATAAAATAAAACCCAAACGGTACCAACAAATTAAATACCCAACCCAAAAACAGCCCGGATGCAAGGACCGGTGGCTGGGATAGATGAACCAAAAATCCTAACGGTACCAAAAAATCAAATACCTAACTCAAAAAAAATCTGGAAGCAAGGACCCGCGACTTGGATATATCAACCAAAAACCAAAAAAATTTTAGAGAAACCTAGACAACTGATACCATGTAAAATAAAATTTTCCTTAATTTTATTCATAGGGTGGCTAGCTATTATATACAAGGTTTAACCTAATATTCTAGGTAACTAATTAATAGAAAGGTAAAATCCTAGACCTAATATTTTAATAAAGTTCACTTCTCATAAATACAAGATACAGACTATATTCTCATACTTAACAATTTATTTTCATATTATGCTTTTTTATGTATTTCATTATCGAATCAACAAAAAACAATCTTAATTAATGAATTAATAATTTCTTTACTCGGTCGTAGCGGGCCCGTCACCAAGCAAAATGGTGGTGGTGTATGCGTCTATCTTCGAGTAAAGTGGCGTTAAAATATACCCGAATTTTTAAATAAATAATCGATTTAATACCACTTCGAATCAGAAATTCCAAAATTAATTAAACGATAATTTTTGTTAAAGGTACTAATTTTGGTCGATTCAAAAACGTCATCCCCGTTTTCAACCGTAACCGATCCCCGAACCTTTTTTATACTGAATCTCTGGTTTTACGGTGTTTGATCTACCAAAGTGACCGGTGGCGACTCCAAGTCCTTTTTAAAACTTTTTCAACATTTCTTAATTACAAAATTTCTCAAACTCTATTTTTATCCCTAATTTTAACCCATATTCTCAAATTCCCTTTGTAATTTCAAAACCCTAGATTTCTAAACTTTTTCTCAATTTTCCTATTCCAATTTTAAACCCAAAATCCCCAATTTTCAACCACAATTTTTAAATCTAATTTCTAAACTCCTAAACCTAATTTTCCATTCTCAAATTTAATTTCCTCAAATTTTCAATTTCATTTTAAATCTTTAAATTCCTAAAATCTTCAAACCTTAATTTATTTTCACCTTTCCCAATTAAATTCCATTTTAAAAACTAAACCCTAATTTTTCCTCTTCCATTAATAACCTTTTACCACACTTAAGTTTTTTAAAAGGAAAGGTCACTGCACCATTTTAATTTATACTCAAACATTTCTTGTTGCTATTTCCCCAAGTAAGGTATTAAAAGAATTATCATAACATCATCTTTGATTGCATTTTATTCCGATGACAGTTCTTCATAAAGAAGGGTGGACCCGCTGTTATCGATGGCTTTGTTGGCGTACTCGATCTGAAAAATGCGAACGTCAGGAGAAAAAGTGATATGTTATGATCCAAGATCATTAAGGGAAGTCGAACTCTTCTCTCGGCTCTTGAGGTGAGTCACCAGGAACGTAAGTCAAGGGCATTGAAGGAATTTACTCGTTGAAGGCATAATATTTTCAATATAAATAGGTGACTAGCAGTTATAGTAAGGGTTTATGCTTATTGTGATAAACAAATTTTCTCCTAATATTCTTATCTTCTCTCAGACTTCTTTTTCTTTCTATTTCTAATTTTTATATACTGTGAATTGTTAAAAACATTGGTACTTTCATTGAGAGTGAAAAAAGATGGTGATCGACGTTGAAGATATCAAAACTCGCGAGTTTTTGTTTCTCTCAAAACCAGTTTATTTTGAGTTATCTCAGTTCGACGGTAGAAACCCAGAATCATGGATTGCACATGCTGAATCGTTCTTCAAGTTTTATCAAATTGAAGATAGTGTTCGAATTACCATAGCTGGGATCATTTTAAAGGAATAGCCCACGGATGGTATCAATGGATGAAGCGATGTAATCAGCTATCCTGTTGGGAAAATTTTACTAAATCTATGATGGCAAGATTTCAGTACACTGTTTGGGGCAATCCAAGCAACATAGCTACCCATGTGATTCAGGAATTGCCAACACCAACCGGTTATAACTTTGACAACCATTTCGAGAAGCAGAAACAAGTGAGCCTCAACACGCAACAAATACTTCAAGGTATAACTTGCCAATTGACACAGATATCATCACATTTGGGAATAACATCTCCAGTAACCATTGCTTACGATAAGATGGGTTTAGTTGGTTAAAACGGAATGATTCAATCAAAGATTTTCACCAGGTGTTCGACGAATTGTCAACACCAATCGACCCAAAATTTGACGCTGAAAATTATGATGAAGAATTTGATGGTCAAAAAATTCCAGACACTAAAGGATTTGATTCTCAGAAGAATGAAACAACGAAGCATGACCGATTTGAGGAGAGAACTCCATTCTTTGTGACAACCCATAAATTAATGGTTGAACCTCAAAAGCATAGAGAAATCATGAAAGTGATTAAGATCGCTGATGTGGGTGATCATGGGGATTTACTGACATATTTTATCAAGGAAAAAATTAACGAAGTTGAAGACATTTTTCTTCTTCCTGCAAAATCAACGTTTGTGGATCTTCTTTTATTCAAAGGACAACAGGGGATATGTTTGAGGGATGCAGTTACTCCAAAAAGCATAGGTCAATGTTCTTTAAGGATTGCTCATGCTTACACTAACCGTTATGGGAAATCAATATTTATAAACATTAATGAATTTTTGGAAGTGCAAGATCCTTATGGCCTTAGACGGTTGCTAATGGATGTGATTCAAGAAAATTGTAGTGAGACAACATTCAACCTTCGTAAATACTCGGGATTGATGTGGCTTCTTTTCGAATGTTTCTCTACTTCAGAGAAGGATGTAATACCCGAATTTCGTCCGAGTTTGAATATAAAATAAGACCTACATAAATATATATTAAATAAATAATACAAATAATAATAATAATAATAAAATAAATAAATAAAGAAAGAATAATAAAAAAAAATAATAAAAGGATAATAAGGATTGTGGTTACCAATCAAGGGAGTTGGAATTGGTTACCACTTACCATCATAAGGAGGTTCGGTTTTTAAATAGAGGAGGGATCTTCAGAAATTGCTGGAAGTTTCAACTCCACTCCAGGCCTCTATGTCGATGACAAGTTGATCACATTTCAAGATAACAAGTCTACTGCTTTAAGACATTATTTGATGATACCAATGGAGTACATGTCAACAATCTTCAAAGACCAAATGAATATTACACATTGTTATCTCCAAGAAACTTCCAAAATTGAAACAAGTTGAAAGCACTGATTGTTCCCAGGAGGAAACTAAGGAGTTCACTGGCAAATGCTAGAAGAAATGTGCATGGTGATTGCTTCGGAGGAGACCGACAGTGAGGACCCCACAATTTGGAGAATGAAAATCGGTCGTCCATATTCGACAGGCTATGTCGAGTTTCAGAGCACCAATCCAAAAGAGACTCCCCCAAGGTAAAGCTTAACCACTTCAAAGACAAAGAGGACGTGAGTGTGTGCAAGGCATGCAGACCATGTTAAACATTGTCTAGACATTCGAATGCGACATCGTTGGAGCAGTTCAACAACAACACCGTTTACTTACATCAAAATTTCCAGTACATTCACAATCACAAAATAATTCCACTTCATTATTGAAGCATTGATTCATGGATTTGGTTTGGAAAAATAATGATGACATGGTGAACGACAAAGATAGAGAGAGAAGCATTGCAATGTTTCTAAATTGAAGAAGTGAACATAGACAGGCTCCTGAGTTGAAGAAGAAAGCATGGATCAGGGGACAAAGCATGATTTAACTTATGTAAAAATGGTGAATTGCTACATGAAATCAGAAAGCAAACATGAAGCTGCTCAAGCTTATATTAATTCTGCTCAGTGCTATAAGAAAACTACTACAAAGGAGGCTATATCTTGCTTTTAGCAAGTAGTGAACTTGTTTTGTGATATTGAAAGGATAAGCATGGCTGAAAGTTGCTTGGATGGCTCCAGTTTTCATAGTAAGTCCAGTGTTTGGTCTTTTTATTTTTAATTATTGTTTTTATTTTATTTAATTTGTTCGTATATTTTTAGTTAATATTTATTTGTATGTATGTTTTAAACTCATATATTTTGTTTAGAAGAATATTTAATTTTCACTTAGTTAATTAAATTAGAGCCTTTTAGGGTTAGTCACTTTAATTAAATAATTTAAATAGGGAAATAATTTAGTAACGATGGCGTTCTAATCTTATACCTTAGATACACTAAGTGATCAGTATTATGAAATGCCATTATGTTGGCTAAGAGTGTACTTCGGTATCGTATTCGGTGCGTCATCGAAACGTAGAAAATGATAAATAATTTAGGGTTAGAATTTAATAAAATTAATTAGGTAAAGATTAGTAGCACCAATAGAATTGTTAATTTTGTTTGGTGTTGAGATGATAGTGTCCGTGCATTCGGATGTTATCATAATACACCCGGTAAAATTAATAATTTAATAGGATTTAAATATTTAAATTGATGGAGCCTTTTTAGGTTAGAACTTAAATCAACAAGATAATAACCGGTCATGCATTTAAAACCTTTTGGGTCAAAATTTATATTTCTTTAAATACGAGTCAAGGTTTCCTATTATAGGACGTCTTATTCAAAGCTCGTATTTAAAAGAAATGTATCTTTTTATCCAAAAAGATATTCTTATTTGAACGATATTTATTTGCCAATGATGGATTAAATTAATATTGTTATTCGAAATACCAAAATGTCACGTGTAATTAAAAGGTACCAATTTTCGGGCGCCCGTAAGGGTCGTCCTTACGCGTAACCGACTCCCGAACCCAAATATTTTTAAAATAAATCTCTGGTTTGTTTTATGGTGTCTGGCCTACCAAAGTGGCCGGTGGTGACTCCAAATCAATTTTAAAATTCAAATTAAATGTTTTTAACAAGATTCCGATTTTCACAATTCACGATTAAAAACGATAAATTCTGGGGGGTTAAATCACTCGTCAGACTATTTTTCACACTTTTGGTTTTAAAATAGCCGCGACAAAGTAAAAAAAACAGTAACTACAATTATGGACATAATTACTGTCATCAGCAGGCATATAATTAATATTGCTCCTTTGGAGAGACATCCGAGCTTTATCAATCCTTCATCATTCTCTTATAGGTTGTGCATATCAACTCTAAAGGATCTAGAAACTTTGGCCGAATCTATGGCATACCACTACTATGATGGAAAAAATAGAATTTCATTACTCTTATAAAAGCAATCAAGGTGATGATTAGACTGATTCATTTTCGACATGGTGGTTATAAAATGTTCCTTCATGAAAGACAGACACCAAATTTTGAAACAAGTTCAAATGATACAAACTCACAATATAAGATTGAAGGTTTTTCTGGACATGGTTCGTTACCTAACAATCATGGGCAACCTTTATTGACTTGTGAAGGAAGAGCATTGTCTACCTTAAGTATATTTGGAAAGAATGTTAAGGTGTTTAACATGACATGGATTTGGGGAATTCAACAGCAACATGTTATGAAGGAACTCCCAACTTTAATTATTAAAAGGCCTGCATTTTCTATGATTTTGGCAGACAAGAACATTAATAGAGCTTTATTTGTTTTTTTGGAAGTTCCTCTTTATTATAAGACCCCTTATATATGTTTTGTTCAAGTTTAAGCTGATGGTATGGCCCGCATGTTCCAAGCTAAGCAACATTTTCTTACATTCTTTGATCAAAAGATTTTACAATTGGGAGGAGATTGTCAAGGAGGATTCTCCTCAAATGACCAGCCTTGTAAGTCATGAATTTATCGTACCAATTTCAGAAATATTTTTCCCGAATTTAAAAAGAGTTGGTGTGAATGGATCCAACGCAAAAATTCAGTAGTTGCATTAAGAGAAACACTAATGGAACCAATTGTTTTATTTTTTAACCATGTGTTAGAACTGCTTGAGAAGAAAGGGGTCACGGGAGTGAAGCATATCACCTATGGTGGTTCTACTATCAGCATATCTTGTTTGTCTCCAAAAGGTCAGAATGCTATTATCTATGATGATTTTGCAATTGTGTTAGTTGGATTCAAATGGATACAACGTGTTGAGCGGAGGTTTAACATGAATATCAGTTTGGACCTTGTTCTGAGTCGGAGGTTCTTGCAGTGGGATGAACTCGATGCTAGTCCAATAATATTAAAAAGTAAGGATATATTTCTACAAGAATTTTCTTTCCTTAACCTTGTGGACAAGGTTCTTTTCGGAGAGGATGGTAATGTTATGATCCAAGATCATCAAAGAAAGTCAGACTCTTCTCTCGGCTCATGAGGTGAGTCATCAGGAACGGAAGTCAAGGGAATGGAAAGAATTTACTCGTTAGATCAACATTGTTAATAATCAAAACTCTTTTTTAATATACAAACTAAAAAAAAAAATATTATATAAACCCTTTCATCATGTCATTAATAGTTTCAATCAATAAAAAATAATCAACCCGTACTCTAATCATAAGATACTTCAAAAATATTTCAATTACCGTTAAAATAATATAATATTTAAAAAATTAATTTACAATTTAAAATAAAAATTTTAAAATTATATTAAAAATTCATTTAACGAATTTAAGTTCACAAATATAACTCTAATCTTAAGATAAGTTTAGTTTCATTAAATAAATTTTAATATAATTTTAGTTTTTTATTTAATTAAATTAAACTTTGTTAAAAATAAAATATAATAATTAAATTAAAGTTAATAATATAAAATAAATAAAATTAAATTTCACTCAATAATTTATATTTCAAATATAATTACATATATTTATATTTTTTTCAATTTTAATTTAATTATTATATTTATATAATGGTTTAAATATTTTTATGTATCTTATGTTCAAGTCCTCTTAATCTATATTTATTTATTTATTTTCCTACATTAACAAAGTTGATGTTATCGATTAAATTTAAAAATTAATTAAAATGATTATTTTAATAATTATCTCTTATTTAAATGACATGACAGCTAGCCATAAATTAGAGTACTTAACGAGTTGAGCAGTTTATGAGCTTACTCGAACTCGACTCAATACTTTAACGAGTTGAACCGAATAAAGTTTAACTTGACTTGATAAGTTTACGAGCATCTCGTTGATTTTTAAAATATTTTTTAGTAATTACTTTAAAATTATTTCATTCAAAAAATAAATCTAAATAATAATTATTAATTTTTGAATTGTTACTTTAATTTTAAAATGTTAGTTTAGTGTATTTATAAATTGTTACTTTCAGATTTAGAGTTGAAAAGTTTTTTTTATAAACTATTTTGCTATTTTCGATTAAATTTGTTAATTTAAGTTAATATTAAATCTCATATAATATTATTAAAATTTATTTTTAATTAAAAATAATGTAATTTTTTAGTAAGTTTAACGAGCAACAATTTAAGTTTAATAAGCAACGAGTCGAGTTGAACAACAAAATATTTTAGTGAGCTCGAATCTAACATAATTTTAATGAATATAATGAGCAATGAATCGAATCAAACAACAAAAAATTTTAATGAACATAGGTCAAATAATACCCAACTTACGATTGACTTACTCGATAAACATCCTTAACAGTAAACAGCCGATTATTGCACTCTAAAAGTTTAGATAAAATTGATCTTCGGTCAATTGTTCCTTTTAAAAAATCTACTAAATTAATTATCATTCAAACACTTCATCCCCACTCTATATAATCTATCAATCATCTATAATTATATAAGTAATCCAATGAAACCACTCCCAGTTTCACATAATGCAAATAGTAGATAAGAGTAAACAAAATTTGATTCTAAAATTTTTTAAGTTATTTAAATTGAGTTATTTAAGTTATTATATTCGAATCGGATAACTCAAAAAAAAAATTAATTTCAAATAGAGTTAAAATTTTTAAAGTTCAAGTTATTCAATTTTTTGAATAACTCAACAATTTTCAAAGTCTGATTGCACATTTAGTCCTATAATTATATTTTTAGTTTTATTTCAGTTATATCGTCTTTTTTTACCCTTTTAATTTTATTTTCTATACAATAAGATCACTTTATATATTTATTTATTTTATGCAATTTGTATCTGTATCTTTTATATTATGTTAATTATTTTATTTTTTTTATTTTTTAAATTTATTTTATTGTATTTAATTTATCATTATTTTTATCTAGTATTGACCTTATCTAAATAAACAAGAGATTTTTAATGAGACCAACGATTTAAAAAAATGACATATTCATACCTAAAGTATTTAATGATAATAATAATAATAATAATAATAATAATAAATCTCATTTACACATGAAAAAAATAATATAAAAAATATGTATATAAATATAAAGAAAAAATTATTTAAATTAGAATTAAAATATATAATAATATTATAAATAGTACAATTAAAATTTATATATAAACTCAAAAAATCAAATTAACTCAAGTTCTCTACAACCAACTAGAATCGAAAGAATTCAAAAAAATTTAAATTATAAAATATGATGTGTTTTTGATTATTTTGACTTATAATACACAGATTTGGTTACAAATTTTGTGGTTATTTTTTTGGGGGTTCCTTAAGTCTTTATTTTCATTTGTCAGTCTTCAGCAAAAGTATGTTATTCTTTTATTTTTTAAATATTATATATTAGTTAGATTCTATTGATATTTATTTTTTATTTTCTAATTGTTATTTTTATTATTTTTAAATTCTTTCTATATTTTTTATTTGTTACAGCAACTGAAATATTGTTTTAGATGTTATTTGTGTTATTTTTCTATCTTTTATAATAAATTTTAGTATCTCTTTAGTCTAAATTTTTGTGTTGTAAAAATATAATTTACGTATATTATTTTTTAAAATGATAAAAGTTAAAATAATGTTATATATATATGGTGGGAATACGAATGAGAAATATTTCATACTTTTGCATAACAAATTTTATTTATATTTATTTAATTAATATTATTAAAATATTATATAAACGGGTCATGCGGCGAGTAAAGAGGAGATTAGGTGGGTCTTAAGATTCACATGAGATACATCGAAAATGATTTTAATTTTATAATTTGAGAAAAAAATAATTTTAAATTTTATATTCACAATAAGTCGGGAAAAAAACAAAGATGAAAAATCTTAACGAGAATAAATATCAAAACAATAACCTTCGCATCCTTCCATCCAATTGATATGCCTATATCAATTTATATTTTAATTGCATTTAAGATGCATTTATTTAAATTATGATATTTATTGTTTATTCCGCGAAACTTTTGACAATTTTGATGACATGCTTTTAAGATATATTTATTTAAAGTTTTGTGATATTTATATTTGAGATTTTTTACTTTTTATTTTAATAATAATATTTTTAAGGTTTGATATATTCACATTAATTTTAGGTTGTTTTATATTCATGTCTTATTTCTACTTATTTTATATAATTTAGCATAATATTTTATTTTAATTCTTTTTTATCAAATATTTTAATTTGAAATTAATTTATTTTAAAATTGAATTGGTACTTCTATCATTTATTAATTAAATATTACATATAGATCCAAAATTCTATTTTTTCTAATCCTATTTATTTAATAATTATATATTAATATAATCCACTTACCTCATCTAAAACTTAATTAATTTTATATTATAATTATTGGATGATTAAATAGATGAATAATATACAAACATTTAATTTGATTTAAATTAGTCATTTAATTAATCTATTCTTTCTTTTTGAATTAGATCAAAGTGTAACACCACGATCCTGATCTAAACCTAAAGTGTCACATTCGGGTCACCCAAAATAGATCCATCAAAATTTTCTTTTAAAACACATGTTTACAAAACCTCGAACAACTTATAATTGATAAAATTCGTATTGATAATATAGTCAATCATGCATGATAATATAGTCAAGAGTGCACAAAAAGGTTTTCAAACTTACATACATGAATATTATATCTCAAGACAACATCATATAAGAAGATTAAGTGTTATACCAGGCTTACCTACTCAATATCACACAACTCTTCAAGTTACTCGATTTCTCACATCCCACCGAGTTATAGGTATCGTACCCCAATCACACATCCTTAGGATATAAAAATCATCAACCATTATTTCATAGAACATACATGCATGCTTCAATATTCATACTTATTTTCCAACATAACCCTACTTTACCCATGCTTACATAGTCGTTGGGTTTTCCCATGATCACAGTCTTCGGGTTGGACCATATCTAGATTAACATAGCCATAGATACATTAGAGATATACTTAAATCATCATAGACACAAGCATTTCATTCCTGAGATCACATAGCCCATCAAGTTACTCGAGGTCACATAACCCATTGAGTTACTTGATGCTCACACAACCCATCAAGTTGTATATCTCTATCCAGGTTATCATAACAACAGATAGGTTCTAACCGCATCCATATCATATAGCCCGTGGATACGTCAAATATACTCACTCAGACAGTTTGAAGTACTCATCCCCTTGATTAAGTGTCCATGCACTGACTTTATGACATCCGGATTCCTTTACAAAGATATACTAGTAACACATACTTCCCGAACATCTACATGTCTTACCAAGAGATGATAAGCACTTAGCCAAACCATTACTAATGCTTAAGGCATGTCTCCAATAATCAAGGTTTAGTATCGAAAAATTATTAGCTTATTCATATGATTCTCATTAGATTTACCCGTTAACCAAGACCGTATAAATATTTCAGTGTCCCTTCAGCACTCTAGCTATTATACAATATTACCTGATCCACCAAAGATCTTTAAAGAAAGATAAAACAAGTAAGCTACATATTAATTATCAAGTCATTAACTAAGGATTCACCTATTGGGTACTAAACTTGATTTATCAATTTTATAGTTCATTTTATGCCTTTAGAGACCCATTGGAACCTTTACCTTGAATTATGGAACTTTCAAACGTTAACTCTAATTTACCAGGTAGAATGTTCTACGAGTATAGATATTCCCCTTTAGGATATCGATACACCCCTTTGTATCGGTATATTCCTTTATTGTAATGATACAACAACTAGGTTCGAACAACTTAAAATGTCAACTTGTATCGATAGGCCTAAACCCCATATGATACCCTATTCTGATACGTAAAAGCCCCGTACTAATCTTGTACCCATACCAGTACACCCTTAAGTGCGCCACCAATACTCGAAGTTGTCTTCAACCAATGGAACAGTGGTATCGAAATGCACCCTCGAGTACCGGTACACCTAAATGATTCAGGAATTCAAAAATCGCCATGGATATCGGTACGCTCTCCCATGTATCGATATGTCCCTCACAAAAAGCCTCGTAAAAATGCCCTAAATGTACCGGTATGCATGTTTAGAAATAAAGGTCGGGTTAAAATTTCACCTAGAAATTCCACTTAACCGATATGTTTAAGTCCTAAATCGTTTCTACAAGTTATTTGGAGTATAATGGGTGAGTTACTATCAATTTTCACACTTAGAACATTCCAATCTTGATTAGACATTAAAAGAGGTTTCAAGCATTCAAACATGTAAAATTATGCAATCCAATCATAAACCAAGCAAAACAATCATCTTATGAGTCTCATGAAATGTAAGAGTCAGAGATGTATTGACCTTAAGCAACCTACTCAGATTATAATAGCAATCAAGCTTCTTCTTCTTCTTGTTTAAGCTTTAAGCTTCAATCCTCACTCCTATTAACTCTTGAGATATGAACCTTAAAAGATTGATCATTACTTTTTGACCAAACTTTCCTTGATCACAAATTCGAGAATTTAACTTTTATAGAGCAAAAACTCAAGCTTTACCTTAGAATACCCAAGAGCAAAGAGAAGAGAGAATAGAGAGACAAGAATGAGATCATCCCTCTTAAAATTTGTATCCCCCTCATAAAACAAACCCTTTTTCACCCTTAAAAATGGTAATTACCTTTTTACCCTTTCTATTAATAACCCATATAACTTGTTGTCCCAACACTCAAGGCCCAACTATGCGAAAGCTCAACAAGACAAAACTAAGGCTTAACATGGCCCACTAAATCGAACACTTGATCCATCAGAATGATCCAAAATTTTGGTCAATACCCGACATCGATTAGGGGAAAATCATGTTGTTACACAAAGAGTGTTAGCTCTATTATTTAGTTAATAAATATTACTCTTAGTTTAAATTTAACTATAAAATTAAAAAGAAAAAAATACAAAAATCCTTTGATTTTTGATGAAAATTTCTGTAACACTCCAATTTTGCCCTAATTTAAATTCCTAAAATCTGTGGAATTCCTAATTTAAAACCCTAGCTATTTAAAAATTTTTAGATTAAAACCTAATTGGTTTTCGGTCACTAATTTGGGAATCTTGAAACTTTGGGGTTCTTTTTGAAAAGTGAATTTTTAAAGACCCTTTATTTATATTTTACCCTTATAATAAGTTCATTTCCCTACTTTTATTTTTTTAATTCAAAATAGTATTGTTTTTCGTTTCTTTTTCCTCTCTCATATATGTAAATCAAATTTAAAGATTCCTTTCATCTTCCCTTTCGTTTTACGTAGGTTTATGAAAGAGGGATGTTATGATTGATTTAATCGAGTTTGAGAATAAAGGGGATGGTTTTAAGGTCTTTTTCTGGTTTTTGGTGTTTGAGGGTGTCTGAATCGTGTTTGGAGAAAATAAAAAAGTGGAGAGCATGAATATGGAAAACCAAATTTTTGGGAAATTCTGGAAATTCCATATTTTCTTGAAAAATATGGGAATTTCCATATTTTCTCGGAAAGTATGGAAATGCTTGATTTTCTTGGAAAACCTGACTCATTGATCGACCCCATTATTGACTTTGCCGATGTCAGCGTTGACCTTGTTGAAGTCAACATGGACTTTTTTGACCTGATTCAATTTTATGTTTTTCGACGTTTTTAGTTCGATGGCGTTGTCTATTTTTTATATTCAAACACGAGGTGCTATTTTTAAGGTATTTTTGTAAGAATACTTATTTAAATTCTATTTGTAGGTTTTGCATCTGCTCAACCTAGTGCTAGGATTAAGCTTGGTAGACGTCATTCTCGATGTTAAGCTAGTTACCTAAGGTGTATCTCTCTTAATACTTTATATATACTTTCATGTAAAGATTCTATTTACTTTTGTATACCTCTGTTGACTTGTTAGAATCTATGATCTCGGAATTTGATAGTATGATGTTATGTCATGTTATATGATTTATATGCATTTGAGTCAAAATTTATGAAAAACTCAGATTATGTTATTCTCAGAATTATTATGCATGCCTCTTATTAATTATAAGGTATGCATTTAGACTCAGATATTGAATCATGATATTGCATTAGGTTGGGATATTATATTTGCGGAAGTTTAGTGTTATCACCTTTAGGTGAGTATCAGTTTGGAATAGTGACTCTACCTTCGGGTTGAGTTTTCACTTTGGATACTTCGGATTTTTTTGATACTTGGAGTAATTTGGAATAATGACTCAAAAATGATCATGTTTATAAAAAAATTTAATGTGATTTTCAAATTATAAACTTATTTGATACTTCGGATTTTTATTTCGGATTATATTTAAATTTTTAGATATATTTTAATCAGTACTCCAAGTACTAATTCTAACTTAGGATCTTGTTTATACTTCATTAGATATACTACTATGCCACCACTTAGGAGAACATGACTTGCGACCGGGAAATGTCGTGGCCGTGGCCGTAGTCGAGGTCATACTATTGCTTCTGCAATTGATTCTCCGCCCCCTATGAGTCTTCCATAGGATCAAAATATGATCATGATATAGGAGGGGAGAAACATCAGAAAATCAGACTAAAGCATAATGGGTTGAAGTTTATTAACCAACTAAGAGTGAGGGTTTGTATAACTTGGAAGACAATGAGTCAATAGGCTTAGATTTTTTTACTATTCAGAGAGAGTTGCTATGTTATCTTCATTAGTCATAGGGTGTTAGTAAACCTATTTGCACTGATTTTTTAGCTGTTGGCATGACTATATTTGATGGTACGGTACCAATCCAACAGATGTAGAGTATTGATTTAAGAAACTTTAGTGATTATTTGTTGAGATGGATTATCCGAAAGATAAGAAATTGAGAGCAATAGTTTCCTTACTTCAGGGGAAACCCAAAATTGGTGATAGACAAAGGAGAGAGTTATTACCAATGGTCAGATTGCTTAAGAGTTCTTCCGACAGGCCTTCCAAGATTGTTATATGGGACCTGAATACCCAGCTAAGTGTCGAAAGGATTTTATGAATTTGCAGCAAAAAAATATATATGTGAAAGACTATGAGATACAATTTCTGTGACTTCTTCAGTATATCTCGGGTTTGGTTACTACAGAAAAACAGAAATATGGGTGATTTTTGAGAGGGCTTTGGGTACCGATCAAGATTGGGGTGGCCTTGCATCATGATACTAAGTATAAGCATATCACTCGATGAGGTAGAACCTCATATCGTAATGATAATTTGAGGATTCAACAGGAATCTCATGGTACAGACCAAAGTAGAAGACAATGGACTGCATCTATTCAGTATAGTTAGGGAAATCATTCCAGAAAAAAGGGGTAGAGATGATTTTGAGTATTAGAGTTTTTCTCGATCTAGACCAACAGGTTTTGTTGTTATGACTGTTAGCGATGGTGGTTCCACTAATACTCGTGCGTTGTGATAGTGTTCTTTTTGCAAGAAGTGACATTTTTGTGAGTGTAGGAGGAAGAATGGAGATTGTTTTTGTTATGAATCTTTTTAGCATCGCTTCAAAGACTGCCTTGTTTCACCTCTATCTACTTATGTTTCGAGTCAGTCTCAAGATTTAGTATAGACCTCTGCTGGGGAACGAGGTCAGGGTAGACCTTCTGCTTTAGGTGTCAGTGGTAAATATAGATCTTTTTAGCCATGGTTGGTTTATGCTACCAAGAACATAAGGATCGAGATGAGCCAGATATGATTGTTGGTACTTTTCTTATTCATGTAATTTCATATTTTTCACTTATAGGTACCAATTGCTGGTACTAGTATCTGGTTATTTAGAAATTTCTCTAGAAGATACTAGTAGCTCAGTCATTTTGTACAGTCCTTTAGGTAATCTTGTTGAGTTTACCAAGGTTTATAAAGTTTTTTCTCTTGAGGTTTAAAGGGAGATTTTTTTGGTTAATCTAATAGAGTTACCTTTCAAGTATTTTGATCTGATACTAGATATAGATTGGTTGTCAGTTCACAAAGTTAATCTGGATTGTGAATGGAAAATGCAACTTTGAGAACCCCTGATAACCGTAAGGTGACCCTTATCGATGAGCATAGAAATTTTCTGTATAATATTGTTTCAGCTTTGAAAGTCAAAAGGATGATAAAAAAAGGGTTAGTTTCTTATCTAGCTTACATCCTTGATCCGAGACAATTTGATTCAGGGATAGATTAAATCCGTGTTGTAAGTTGTATTTAGGGACAACTCTTGTGTCTATGGAACCTTAACGGATGGATTCGAAAGAGCTTAAAGACTTAAAATTTTAGCTGCAAAATATCTTAGATAGTAGATTTTTTCGACCCAATGTCTCTCCATAGAGAGCCCCTATTTTGTTTGTCAAAAAGAAAGATGGGTTAGTTCATCTGTTTATTGATTACCATAAGTTGAATAAGTTGACAATTAAGAATAAATACCATCTTCCACGTATTGATGACCTCTTTGATCAATTCTGAGGAGATTTTATGTTTTTAAGATAGACTTCAAATATTGTTATTATCAACTCAAGGTTAAGGATTTTGATATGTTTAAAATAGCCTTTCAGACACGCTATGGCCATTATGAGTTCTTTGTGGTGCCATCAAACTCACTTATGCCCTTGTAGCTTTCATGGACATGAAGAATAGGATGTTTAAACCTTATTTAGATCAGTTTGTTATGGTCTTTATTGATGATATCTTGGTCTAGTATAAAACCGAGGCTGAACATGAGGAGCACTTTTGTATTGTTTTATAGACTAAGAGAGAAATAACTCTATGTGAAATTCAATAAGTGTGAGTTTTGGTTATTAGAGATTGTATTCTTGGGACATATGTTTCAGCTAAGGGCATTCAGGTTGATCCGAAGAAGATTGAAGCTATTATGGATACAAATAGCATAAGAATGTTGTAGAGATTCGTAGCTTTTTGGTTTTGGTTGGTTATTGTGGGAGATTTGTTGAAGGTTTTTCTTTTATTGCTGCTTCATTGATCAAACTTTAGAGGAAATATATTTCGTTTATCTGGTCTGAGGCCCAACAGGCTAATTTTAAGAAACTTAAGTTTGTCCAGATAGAGGCACCGATTTTGATATAGCAGATTTAGGGAAACATATACTGTGTACAATGATGCTTCATACATCAGTTTGGGTTATGTTTTAACGCAAGTTGGGGAGGTAGTGGTTTATGCTTCATGATAGTTGAAATCACATGAGTGTAATTATCCTACCCATGATCTTGAGTTAGCTGCGGTGATCTTCGCTGTGAAAATTTAGAGACACTATCTCTATGGAGATAAGTGTTATATCTTCACAGACCATAAAATCTTGAAGTATCTTCTCACTCAAAAGGAGCTTAATCTGAAGCAACGATGTTAGTTAGAGCTCCTTAAGGATTATTATTGTGAGATTGAGTATTATCTGGGTAAAGCTAATATGGTTGCAAATACTTTGATTTACAATGTTATTTTGAATTTAAGATTTTTGTTTGCTCGGATGAGTTTGTTTGATGATGATAGTTTATTGGTAAAGCTTAATGTTGTTCATACTCTGATTTTTGATATTCGGACTGAGCAATCCAGTGATCCTTTCTTGGTCGATCATATTAAAGAGGTTAATGAGGGTACAAATAATTTTTTTCCTATTGATCAAGATAGTGTTTTATGTTTTCAAGGTTGATACTGTGTTCCAAGGAAATCTAATTTGAAATAGGTTATTATTCAAGAAGCTCATGATAGTCCATATTCTATGCACCCTGGTGGGTACAAGATGTATAAGAATCTCTGTGAGAAATACTAGTGGAAAGGTCTCAAGAGGGATGCTATCGATTTTGTGTCCAAGTGTTTGACATGTCAGAAAGTGAAAGGAGATCATTAGGTTTGTTTGGACTTCATTAGCATATAAAAATTCCTTAATGGAAGTGGGAGTGTGTGACTAAGAATTTTGTCTATGGACTTCTTTTGACTCCGTCAAAGAAGGATTTTGTTTGGGTTATTTTTTATTGGTTGACTAAATTCGCGTATTTTATTCCTTTTCGAACTAACTATCCATTGAGTAAGTTAGCTAGACATTATATCTATGAGATTGCTGGATTACATGGGGTACCTTTATCTATTATTTTTAATCGAGATATGAAGTTTATATAAAAGTTCTGGGGGTCACATCATTCTGCTTTGGGTACTCGGTTGAAATTCAACACTTCTTATCATCCTTAGACCGATGGTTAGTCTGAGTGGGTGATTCAGATATTAGAGGATATGTTGAGAGGGTGTGTTCTAGATTTCAGAGGCAGTTGGGAGGAATTCCTACCGCTTGCAGAATTTGCGTATAATAACAGTTACCATACCAGTATTAAGATGACACCTTATAAGGCTTTATACGGGCGTAAGTGTCGCACCCTTATTGCTTGGACTAAGCTTTAGGGGTGAACAAAAGTCGATTCGATTCGAAAAACTGAATAATTCGACTCGACTCGAGGTAAAAATACTCGACTCGTTTTGATTCGACTCGAAATTTCATAGACTCAACTCAACTCGAAAAAATTCAAATAAAGTTTGAGTTGTAAAATGAAAATTCGAATAACTCGAATAACTCAAATTTTTTAGTAATTAAAGGATTAATTTTTAAGTTTGAGATGAGTCTATTAATTTTTTATGATATATATACATTGATATATAAAAATACAAAGAAATATTACTACATATGAAAAAAATATATATATATACATATCTTATATATTAGAGAAAGTCGTTTAATTTGGAATCAAATCATACTATAATATGATAAATAATTACGATTAAATATTTATAGGAACTCGAAAACTCGACTCGATTCGACTCGACTCGAATTTCTTAAACTTGACTCGAACTGAAAAAAATTTCAAATAAAGTTTGAGTTATAAAATATGATTTGCCAACTCTAATAACTCAAAATTTTTTGACTCAACTCGACTCGACTCGATCGAATACTCACCCCTACTAAGCTTAATGAGAACAGGTTATTGGGACTCAATCTTGTACATTAAGCTGAACAGACTGTCAGGTTGATTCGAGATCGGCTTAAAGCTGCTTTTGATAAACAAAAATTGTATGCTAGTTTGAGATGCAAAGATCTCGAGTTTGAGGTAGATGATGAGGTTTCCTTAAAAGTATCTCCTTGGAGGAAGGTACTTAGTTACATTGGACCTTATTGGAATATACAATGAGTCGAACCAGTAGCTTATCAGCTTAAATTATCATCAGAGCTTAAGCGTATTCATGATATATTTCTGTATTGAGACGCTATCGAGCTGATCCTTCTCATGTTCTTTCAGTTGAGGATTTTGAGATTCATCCAGATTTGTGTATGAGGAGGAACCAGTTAAGATTATTGTTCAATACCATAAAATCCTTCAGAACAAAATCTTTAAGATGGACCATAAAGTCCGCTGAAAATAGAAAATTTCATCCGAAGAGACTATAAGGAAAACAATTATCGGGGTTGATCGAGTTTTCTTTTGATTGAAGCATCACACATCATTTTCTCTGAGATATTTAATCAAGAAAACGCTTCTTCCAAACTTTATTTCTACCGGCTTCATTTTCCTCTCTTTGGGGTTTTGTGTGAAAAGCTTTGGTTTTGATATTTAGTTTTTATTTTTTACTGTTTTGTAAGCTTATTTTCTTTGCTTTTTTGTATGTTTACTTTGAAACTATACGTGTTTCTATTTGTCTAATAAAATAATAGCTTTACCAGTAAAAAAATAAAACATTATTATATAATTTTAATATTTCGTAGTAAGTTTCTGTACACATATTTGTATTACTTGAATCTAATCGAATGCAAACTAGTATAAAAACAAAACTAATTTCATAAATAATTATTGAAGAATTTGACTTAGATCATGGTCAACAATGCACTTTCGAAATTATACACATATTTGGTGAGAAAATGTAATAATTTGGTCATTTTTATTAAAAATGTTGATGATTCTTAATATCATTTTCATTATATATTTTTTAAATGCCGTTAATTGTTTTTTTTAATCAAGCGATTAATTAACTTTTTAACTCTGAACTTTTAATTTTACGTTCTACCAACTAAATTCTTAAATCTTAACCTAAACCTCTAAACCTTGAATCTTAAAATTGAAAATTTTGTATAAACTAAAAAAATACACTAACTTGTATACTAAAATATCTTTCTTATAAGTTTAATCATTTTAATTTTAATTTTTATTAAAAAATGAATTTTTATTATTAAATTTGTCAATTAACACAAACATAATATATAAAAAAATAACTGACTCCAATTTAAAGGCGCTTATTATTGTTTTACATTTTAGTAGATTGAGTAAAAGTAAATTTTTTAAAGGCAAAACTAAAAAAACAATAAAAGTTTAAAAGATAAAATTATTAAAGTGATAAAATTGTGAGGAAAAAAATCAATATACCTTTTATTTAATATAAAACTATAAAAAAGTATTTTTAAACAAGGATATATCAGTGATTTCAAAAATTTTATATAATATTGACATTTATTTTTAAAAAGTAAATACTTATAAGTTATTGTAATCACTCATTTTTATCGAATTTTAATATATATAGTATTATTATGGTAATCATATTATTAATAAAAAGAGAAAAATAAAAAAAATAAGGAGAAACAAAAGAAAAGAAAGAAAAATTGATGTGGGATTAAAATCCCATGTTGGTGAGAAACATAGCTTTCTCCACCCACATTGCGTACAAAAGGAAGGAGGGAGTCTTTTGAAGGGGAAACAATTTCGGTGAGGGTAGTACCCTATGATTCTAATTTGAGAGTCTAAGTTCTTCCAAAATTTTTTGGGTGGTTCGATCGGGGTCCTATTTTAGATCCGATCTAGTTAAATATTTTGGAAGGGTCGTGATAGGTCTCGGTAAGGGTTACTCGGGGTTAGTCGTTCAAATCATTAGGTATATTTCCCTTATTTTTATTTATGTTGTATTTTGTATGATTTTAATAAAGTATTTTTTATTTAGTTGGTATGTTCGAATTTATATTTTATTTTTGTTTTAAATTTATATTTTTATATTAGAATTAATTATGTATTAGATTAATATTTTATGTTTTCATTTATGTATGTTTTATATTAGCACTAATTTATGTTTTAGAATTAGTTTTTTTTGTTAGATTAATATTTATGTATGTATGCTTTTTTGTTTTTATCGTATTGTATTGAATTTATTTTTCATGTTTAAGATTGCATTACGACATTTTAATTTGTTAATGCGATGGCCCTATATTAGGTCATAAACGAGATCAACTCCAATAAGGTGGTGATGGTTCGGCCACTTACCTTCAAGTTTAGGTGCTTTTAAAAAAAATAGATACTTAATTAAAAATTAATTCGATGTTACTTTAGCCCAGAAAATTTAATATTAATGAAGCGGTAATTAATAAAGTATCAATTTTTTGGGCGCTAATCCTTCCCCATTCGTAACCGACTCTAGAACCCTTATTTTCAAAAATCTCTGGTTTTACGGTGTCTAGTCTACCTAAACAGTCGGTGGCAACTCCAATTTTCCAAAATCATTTCTAAATTGAAACCCCTGATCGGAAAATATTAATTTTCAAAATTGAATTGAAAATATATTTTCCAAACACCCAAAAAAATTTAATGACAAGTGTGATTTTTAGATCGCTACAGATGACGACTTCGTTGAGGATAAATTTTATTTATTTTTTCAAAAACAAAAAAAAAGAGAGTCAAGCTTTTTAAGATTACCACTTCACTAATATTAATGGTTCCGGGCTAAAGTGAATAGCGAATTAATATTTAACTGAATTTGTGCTTTTGTTTTTCTGCATTTAAAATTGACATCTAAACATATCCTTTTAAGTGGGGGGAAATGCTTTCGTGGAGATATTTTTCTCCCGTGTAGGCATTAGCCTAAGTACCTTATGGGCTCCACTACCTTATTCATTCGTAATGATATCATTCCTTCATTTAGGAATAAGCAAACGGGTCCCCTAAATTGAATCCAATCAAGATAAGCCTAAAATAGGTGATGATCGGAGGGCCTTGCTACTCTTAGTAGAGGACAACTCGGACAATTTGAATCCCCTTTTAGCACCAACACTGCATATAGAGAACTAGATTATCCGCCCTATTAGAGTCATGTGGATACCCTAGGTGAAATAGAAGGGATATCTAAGACTGTCCTTCTTTGTTTACTTCTACATAATTTAATTTTTTGAAATTTATTTTTACGTTTATTATTTTTATTCAGTAGTAACTTGGTTTCTTCATGTTTTACTTTCCCTTTTGCATGCATCACCATATCTTGCATTTTGTATCGAGCGTATTGATTCGAGTGGTAAATCCTATAAAGGAAACATTCACCATGGAAGAGAGGTATCTAAAAACATCAACCATAGTTTTAGAAACCAATGAGAGACATCGATCACAGACCAGTCAGTGATTTTGAAGCAGCGTTCTACCAAGAAAGCGAGTAACAACAAGGTATACTCATCCAAGATTACGATAAAAGACCTTAGAAATTCCATCAGTATTTGACCATACCATGAGTTGACTATAGGTACAAAATCAGTATGACGACATTGTCCAAATTCCTAGCCGGGATCAGTCAAAAGTTACCGAGTAAGAGAGAGAATCAATAGATTTTTCGAACCATTCAACGAGCCCAAGATGGTTGTACACTGAGAGTAAGAAAGGTAAGTGGTTGAGTCTATAAGAGAACGACCACCGCGTATTCCTAACCGACTTGAAAGATGTAACATAAAATCGTCAAAGGTCTAACAATATAAGGGTTTGTCAAAGATGTAGAACTGGTACCATTCACCTTCTAAGGTTCAAGTCAAAATCAGATACGAATCACCGATTTGTAAAGATAATTGACAAAATTTTTAAAACACGTCAATGAAGAAATGATTTTTATAAGACTAAAAGAAGGCGGATAAAAGGTCAATACTTTACTAGCCTATTTTATGAGGATCGAGGTCACCCTTTAAAATTATCGAGAATAGATCAAAATTTTGGAAGAATCATCAGTGAAAAGAAACCACTACTAAGAGCACCAACACTGTAAGGTTATTTAGGTAATATTTAACCAAGATCAATGTTAGATGATGTCAAAGACTAAGGTTCATAAGGTTAGTTAGAAACGTGATCGGGCTAGTTGAAGATATCGAAGCCAATGATGTAACAAAAATTCCTAGATTAGTCAAACTGCCTATGGTCATAAATACAATAGTAATTGGGACTATTAGTCGTGCATTGGACTAGTTTCCCTTAATTTTATAATGAACCCTCTATTTCCCGTGAAAGTAATCAATAGGGTGATTACCAACAGGGATCAATAACTTTATCAGCATACATTTTGTATCATTTACATTCGCACTTGCATCATACATACATTATTCTATTCAAACATCATTTCAACTATTTGAACATTTTTTCTATTCATTTAAAAGCCATCATATTCCATCCTCATCTCACTCGATACAAGAGGAAGTAAATGAAAGACTGTATATCTGACCTAAAAAAAGGGAAAAATAGTTGGAAGCTTGTCTCGAAGACGTCGCACAAAACATTAGCATCTAGATTCTGATGACATACACTGAGTTTTTCTCGATTCTCATCAAGAGTTGTTAAATCTTGTCCAATCCAAACCGAAAATTCCCCCTTATCCAGTTGATTATAATTTCAATGTTGTGTGGGACTACCACTTGATAAGCACAAGCCACATGACCAATAATTATGGAGCCTTGAAGAGCAAGGTCCAAAATTTGATCAAAGCCGACAGTCCGAGTTTTGAAGATTGGTAACAAAGATGGTTTTGTGGGAGGTTATGACTTCTCAGTCCAGTATTTAAGCGGTGATTCCATGCATTCCCATTTTTAAAAATCAAATCAAATTTACTACTTTTAGCCTAGAAAGTAGTAAGGACATTTTGTAAAGGGCACTTGTTTTAAAGTGATGTTTCTTTCACCTATCAAACGGTTTTACATTCTTTAATTCTTTGAACATTTCATTCATTTTTAAGGGAGTAGCTCTTTCTCTCCCACGTGCATATAACAAACCTTTTTAAACATACACATGTACATATCCACACAACAGGTCTTTAAATTTCAAAGATCGACTCTAAAGTTTTGTATATATCTTTGCTTCGAACTCAAAGATCGACTCTAAAATTTTGTATATTCAAAGAAGAGACTGAATATTGTGGGAATATTGCAATGAGAGAACAATATGAGCGAATAAACAATGGGTAGTTCTCATTTTTAGGAGAATCCCTTCTTAGGCACTTATTGTTCAAGATTCTTGAATCGGGAATAGACCTTAAATTTCTAACCCGTAAAGACCTTTTCAGGATTTCCCCGAATGAGATAACGAATAACATTCCTTAAAATTAAACGAGATAAAACTAATTAAGTATGAGGATCAAGAAATCATTAAATGAGATACTTAAAAGCTAGGAAATGGTAAAAAAAAGAGAAAGAAAAGAGAACAAATAACGAAAGAGAATGAGGAAATTTTTATTAGAAAACACTCCAATGTTCAAAGTTTGGTAATAGGCAAACTCGGATATGAGTGTGACAATCTTGAGGCACTCTGCTGAAGCCTTAACTTTATGAGTGATGTTAATATTTTTAAATCATGAGTATACCGAGTTATTCGGAGTATTGTTGTTTGCTCTATCAGTATCCTCCAGAAAAATGACTGTGATGAGTTGATTTTCTCAGAGAATAGTATTAATGATAATAATAACAAAAACACCTTCATATCGAAAAAGTAACCAAAGAACGTTTTAATCATTTAGGGACGTCTATGAGATAGTCTTTAGACCATACCTCTGCTAAAAGGTTAACCTTGCTTCAAAGAGCGTTGAACTTCAAATTTCCTGATCAACACTCAAATGAGGAAAGGTTGGGGTGGAATGAAACGATGAGATTAATAGAGCCACCAAAACGCGTAGTACTTAGGAAGGCATTATTCCTTTTGATAGTCCAATGGTCCAGAAGAGAATGTACAATTGCGTATATCCTCGCGATAGTCGAGGATCTTTTTAATATATTCTTGAGTAAAGTTATTCTTTGTCAGATTAGGGTAAATATGCCATTGCATTTGACATTTAGGAGGATAAATTTTTTTCTTAATTTGTTTTGCCACACCCATACATTTTTCAATGTTTATCTCGAATTAGAAATACGTATAAATAAAATAATTTTTCTCAAGATTTACAGAAGACTAAGAGCTAGTATCTAGTTAGGTATCTTGACTAGCACATAAATGAAGTTAGGACACAAAGACGTCCGATCAACCATCATACCGATCCAGACAAGAATGCAAAGAATATGAACAAGGCATCATTTTTTGTGAAAAGAGAAAGAGAACCTCAAATCAGAATTCACCAAAGATATCATCTGGACCGATAGAGTTTGTTTAACGAAGCTTATCTGGTCAATCGAATAAGGAACATGGCATAAAATTTTTGAAATAGATTTAGTAGAGCTTCATACATCATTGTATATGTACATATAGATTGCATCTGTGCATCCTGAACAATCGTCATGAATACATGCAGAATGAAAGTGTTAATGCATCATCTTTTGATAAACAGTTTTACAGAAAAGACAGTTAGTAGTCGAGAAGATTACTACAACCAAGACTCCGTGCATCTCTGCGCCACTTCTATAAGACGCTCCCTTGAATTACCATCTTCCAATAGAAAGAAGGAGAAGAAGAAAGATTAGATCGAAAAGGTTAACATTTTAGATTTTAGGCTGTCACTTTTAATGAATCCCTTTGATGACAATACGAACAGAACCAAGTCATCGTCCAAGGTAAAAAAAAAGGAAAAAGAGAAAAAGAAAAAAAGATAGAGAAAAACAAAAGTGGAAAAGAAAGAAAGACCAAGCAAGCATCTTGAAACCATAGCTTGATAAAAAAAAATGTTAAACCTGACAGTGACATGAAAATAATATCACCGAAACAAAGAAAGAATGAAAAGAAAAAAAGCTAAGAACAACTTGGTCACAAAAATCGAGACACTAGGATAATCCATGTACCTAGATATTTTTAGATTTAGAAAATAGATTGGCTGCCTTTGTACGCATAAGACTTGATTCAAAAAGAGATTGACAACTTTTTAGGCTTAAGACCCGATTCAAAGAGGAGATTGACAGTCTTTTCTGTGTGAGTCCTAAATTGAAAGATTTTTACCAGCCTTTTTTGGCGTGAGTCTCAAAAGTTTGAAGAAAATTGGCAGCAACTTGGCGCGAGTACCAAATGAACCAAAGATAAAGGTTACATATAAGAGGTGTCGACATGTTCGAAGTCCCACAACAAGAGAATTCACAACAATTCTATACAGAAAGAACTTGTACACACTGGAACAAATACTTGTAGTTCTATATAAGAGAAGCTACTAGTGGAGAATCTATTCATGACACGACGATTTTATATAGGAGAAACTAACATCACTAAAAATGAGGAGTTCCATATAGGAGGAGTCTCATCTTTATTTTGTCTCTAAGATTAAAGGTTCAATTTAGGAGGGCAAACATCTCGAGACTTTAGATTAAAGGTTTCATAGGAGAAGCCCTAAGTAGAGTTCTATGTAGGAGGGACTTCTTTTTTGCAAGATCCGTTCAAGATGTAGAAGGTTTTATATAGGATAAACCTACAACGTTGAAGACAAAGAGTTCTATATAGAAAGGACCCTTATCTTTATTATTGTCTTAGAATTAAAGGTTCTATATATGAGGGAGTTGTAGCTCTAGGACCAAAAGGTGAATAAGTTCTATATAGAAAGGACTTACAAGCCAGAATATTCAGCCGAGTAAAAATAGAGAATTCCAAAAGAACACGTGATTCCAAACATCAAAAAAGGAAGCGGTGAGATTAGGAGCAGAATGCAAATGTCAAAAGCCTTATATATAAAAAGAACTTGTAGTCCAAAGACTTTACTGAAGAGAATTTGGTTTTTTAAGAAGTCAGTCTAAAAATGAGAGAACAGTTCTATATAAGAAGAACTCGCTACCTAAAATTTCTGATTTGAAAATTTTGTCTTTCGCAATGGATCTTTCATTTGTAGATCGAAGTTTGAAAAATTAGCAAAAGAATAACGAAGATTTCCAGAATAACCTGTGATTTCTGAAGTTAAAGACGAGAAATAAGATAAAAATGAGTGTTTTTTGATCTTTGCTTTAACAAAAATAAGCAAAGAGGGACAACAATAATCATTTATTTTTTATCGAATTTTAATATTTATAGTATTATTGTAGTAATCATATTATTAATATAAAAACAAAAAATGAAAAAGAAAAAAGAAGGAGAAATAAAAGAAAGGACAACAAAAATTGATGTGGGATTGAAATCTCACATTGGTGAGAAACATAACTTTTCCTTCTCCCATTTCCTATAAAAGGAAGGGAGACGAACCAATTTGGGTGAGGATAGTACCCTATGATCCTAAGCTCTCCCAAAAATTTTGGGTGGTTCGATCGGGGTCCTGTTTTATATCCGATCTAGTTAAATATTTTAGAGGTATAATGATAGATCTCGATAAGGATTACTCAGGGTTAGCCGTTCGAATCCTTAGGTATATTTATTTATCTCCTGCTTTAAAATAAATTTGCACTTTCAATTAAAAATTAATTCGATGTTACTTTAGTCTGAAAAATTTAATATTAATGAAGCGGTAATTAATAAAGTATCAATTTTAGGCGATGTGGGGTGTTAATCCTTCCTCATCCGTAACCAATTCTCAAACCCCATTTTCAAAAATCTCTGGTTTTATAATTTTCGATCTACCTAAACGGTCGGTGGCGACTCTAATTTTTCAAAAATAATTTTTAAATTGAAACCCCGATCGGAAAACATTAATTTTCAAAATCGAACTTAAAATATGTTTTCCAAAAAACAAAAAGAATTTAACGACAAGACTGATTTTTAGATCGCTATTGTCACTCAATTATAAATAAGATAGTATTTGATCATCGAATTATTAAGAGTTATAGTTGGATCACTTAACTAATGTTAATTACGATTGAGTCCCTTATATGTTAAAATATAAACAAACATACAAAAAAGTTTGATATAATTATAGTTTTAGTCCTAAAACATATATATTCTATAAATTTAATCATAATTTAAAATAATTTAATAAATTTTAAAAATGTATCAATTTAATCAGTTTTCTTCTACCAATTTATTTTACATTGTTCATCATCATTCCTACTTGACTATTTCTAGTAACAAGAATTATACCAAATTTTATATTTTCAAATCTATTTAGTAATAAAATTCAATTACTTAAAAAGTTTAATTTTTAGTTTCTTTTAAATTAAAATAAAATAATAAAGAATATGAAGTTACTAAGAAAATTATATAATAACACAAAAATAAACTTGGTAAAAAAATTATGTGGTAGCCATAACTCGAGTGTTTTAATAATTAATTTTAACAAGATTCTAATAAATTTAATTTTAATATAGATTGCAATTACATGTTTAACACTAAAAGTTTAAAGTATATTTACAATTATAAATTTATGTATTATATTAATTAGGATTTTAATTAAAATATTTTAGTATCAACGAGTTTATATAAGCGATTTGAGAGGAAAATAATTAAATTGATATATATATTAAAATATAAAAATTAAATTTAAATTATTTTTAATAACTAAAATCATTAACTTATCAAATCTTCTTATATTTTAACAGAAGAGTGACACGATTATAACTAAAATTTTAATTGATTTAAATATTTAATTATAATTTTTAATAATTGATTGACTCAAATATAACCTAACATCGAGTATAGTTTTCCATTAGAAATTAAAAATAACTGAATAGAAAGATTAATTATACCAAAGTCGTCCGGCGTTGTGTACAATTTAACAGGGACAATGTTGAGTTGATCGATCTTGAAGTATGGCTAAGATAGGGGTGAATTGACAACTGAAATTTTGATTTGGAAATTTTCAGTAAAAATTATAAAATTGAAGGACAAGAAATTTAGAGTGGTTCAAACTTTGAACAAGCTCTACATCCACTACCTTAGCTCCCATTAAGGATTTTGAAACCAATTCACTATAGAATTCAACCTTTTTCTTGGTTCAAGGGATAACCGTTACAATTCGAATCAATTCTTCTACCCAAGAATTGATTCAATCCTCACAAAGTAATACAAGGGAAAATAGGCAAATGAAAAATCTCTCACAAGAAATATATTGCCCCAATTACAAACAAACTCTCCCCAAACTCAGATTACAAAAGATGAAAGTGAAATTACAAGAGTTGAGAGCAAGAATGTGCAATGAAGTGCTTTGAGTTGGATTTGTGTTCTTAGATGTTGCTTGAGGTTCAATTAGTTTTTAATGCTGTTGAAAATACTTCATTTTATACCTTCTCATTGATTTCTAACTGTTGTGGTTGTTGGGAATGTAAATAGAGATGTTGGAGCTTCATCTTCCCATCATAAATACACTCTGCAGCAGGTGGTATCGAAACACGGGTTACCTGTTTCGAAACAGACCAAGAATAGAAAGAGTCGTTGTGCATTTAATAGAGGGGGTATCGATACATGCTTCGATACCATTTGAAACTATGAAGTTGGGTATCAAACCTTGTTTCGATACAGTCTAATCATCAATCAAAAATTAACTATCACCAATGATCAACTCATTTAATGCTAAAATAGTCGTTGGGTATTAAGGGGTGTATCGATACCAGTATCGATACTTGGAGTCATAATTTTAAATATTTTAAAATTAATTAAAAATATACGAAGTTGTTTCAATACCAGGTTCGAAATATGTGTTGGCAGTGAAAAATGGTATCGAACCTTGTTTCGGTACTTGTTCTTGATCTCATGAACAAGACTTTAAAAATCCTAGGTTTATCGATACCTGTCCTTAGGGTATTGATACCCTCGTATGAAAAACACTAATAAGTTTATTTCAAAGTTCTTGGTTTGACTTAAAATCAAAAGTTTAACTTAGGGACTTAAAAATTTATTTCAAATTAATCCTTATACTTATTTGTTATATCAAAATCAGATTTAGTTTTACAATCTCTCCCTTTTTGATATAACAAAACCATTAAAAAATTTTAAGTTTAAATCAAGATTTTTGGATTTCAAAAACTTTGAAACTTTTGAAGACTCCCCCTTAATATGTGCATGACTTTAAAAATTGAAAAGAAATTGATGGTTTCTTAAACTTAAAAACACAAAATTTTCCCCCCTTTTTGTTAGATCAAAATCAATAAAACTAAGCAATAATAAAAGCAATCATAACATAATCCATAGCATAAAATACTTAAAACCAAATCCAACATAATAAGTCCAAAGCGTAGAAAAATAACAAATTCCATAGGTTCTAACATGAATGCAACATAATGCTTAAAGAAACATAACTAGTCCTAAAAGCCAATAGCAAAGCATAAGATAGGTCTAAGATCAATTATCGGCCATGTCATCGCCATCTAGTCCATCATCACCATCCTCGTTTTCTTCCTCTTCTTCTTCCTTATTGTTATCACCATCGTCATTGTTGAGTCTTTGGCTATGACGAAGAGCTTCAAGAGATACTCGCAAGGAGTGTCCTTGAGTCTCTAAGCCCGTCAACCTCATCTTGATAGCCTCGAAACCCGATTGGAATTGAGTTGACATAGTGTCAAGTCTTCCATCCATAGAATCCAAACGAGCATTCAAAGTACCAAATTGAGCATCCAAAGAGTCAAAACTCGTAGTGAGAAACGCCATCATATCAACATGTGGAGCAACTTGGCGAAGAGGTTCCGAATCAACGGGAGCACGAGGAAGAGAAGGAGGAGCACCAAGAACCCACTCACCATTTGAGACATATTGGAAATGGTCACGATTAAGAGATGTCTCACCTATGAGTTCTTTTAGGGATCCCACTTTGTGAAAAGAACAGTCGATTGCCAAATGCAAGAATATAGAGCTGAGAATGCATGCATATGGAAAGGATTGGACAAGTGGGGTAGCACGGTTTTGGACATGCCAAATGATGTCTAAGAAGACGATCTGAGCAAGATTGGGTTGAACACCCTTACGAAAGCACTTGATCCAAAAATTATCAACTTGACGGATTCAAGAATACCTACCATTTGATGGATGAATTCACCAAGAAATGATAAGATGGAGAAAATGATCGTGTACGTCAAGGGAGGTGACCGAACCGGTGAAAGAACCAAGAGAGTCTTCATCCTCAACACCTTTATCCTCAAGACCAAAAACATCGACAAAAGTAAAGGCATTTATAGTAAAGGATTTGATCATGAGGAAAGACTCAATTGCCACTACTTTGCTCTTGTCCGAAGATAGAATAAATTTGGCATTTTAATAAAAAATAAGGACAAGAGTTAGAAAGAACTTGCCGAAATGGTTGAGAAACCTCAAGAACTTCCATTCGATGATTTTCTCATAATATTTGAAAGGGAACTTGTATGAGGATATGAATTGAATATCTACACACCGTTCCTTTTTGAGAGGGTGGTTGCAGTAGAGATTGAAATTATCAATCCTATGATTCGTGTCCAAACTCTTTGCGAAGACTTCTTGAATATCAACTCGTGAAACACGAGATGATGAAGAAAAAACAGATTCGGTACGAGATCGTTTCTTCGGTGCCATGATCTAGGAATTTGAAACAAATTTTGGATTAGTTTCTTAAAAACATGTATGCTCTAACAACCTATTTCAATCCTATTTATCAATAATTCAAGGTATTTCAGCATTTAAAACAGAATTTTAGAAAATCAGTGAAAAACCAATACGATAAAAACGATTTATATTCGAACGAAAAAAAATTTTGATTTTGAATTTTTTTTGTAAGATTATGAAAACCCATACAATAAGCATTCAAAATATGTTCAAAATCTAAATTTTAACAACCTAGAATCAAACAAAAATAAGGTTTTTAGAAAATTACCTTGATTATGGATTAGGAAGAAATTATGGTTTCTGAAGTACCGTTTGATGATATTGTGTAGGGCTTGATGAGTAGAATAAAATCCCTCAAAGATATCGTTTAATTTGGTGTTAAAATGGACGGATTTGAGAGTGTTTTAAAGGGGTGGCCGACTAGGGTTTTGTGTTTAAAATTGGGAAGAGTTTTAATGGGATTAAAAATTAGGTTTGAAGTGTTTTAAAGCAATCTACGTCTTTGAGTATCGATACCGGTATCGAAACACCTTGTTTTGATGCAAGTATCGAACCATAGGTATCGAAACTAGGATAGATACCTGTTCTTCCCAGAAAAATTCCTAGATGAATTGATGAACAGGTATCGAAACAGGTGTTAGCTGTATCGATACCCTTGGCCTTTGCTTTGCATTTTAGGTTTCTAAAAGTACTAGAAATGAGTCTCTAAAGCCCCTAGAAGCATGCATATGATGTTATGACATGATTAGTATGCATGAACAAGTTCATACTCCCCCTAGCAACATGCATAGAAACATCAAGATACAAAAACAACATAGACATGATTCATTCAAGATACAAGCAAATTTGCAAAAAAAAAATAACACTTAAGAGGTCAAGATAGGCTAGTTAGACCTAACTCTCTCCTTAGGGTCCAAAAGTGCTCTTTATCTAAAGGTTTGGTAAAAATATCCGCTAATTGGTTTAAGGTGTCAATAAACTCTAAAACAACATCATTTTTAGACACATGATCTCTAATAAAGTGGTGTCTAATTTCTATGTGTTTGGTTCTAGAGTGTTGAATAAGGTTCTTAGTAAGACATATGGCACTAGTATTATCACACTTAAGAGGTATGGTTTCTAACTTAATGTCATAATCTAAGAGTTGTTGTTTCATCCATAAAACTTGAGCACAACAACTCCCTAAAGATATGTACTCCGCTTCGATGGTAGAAAGAGCTACACTATTTTGTTTCTTAGAGAACCAAGATATGAGCAAACTACCTAGAAATTTACATGTTCCGAAAGTACTTTTCCTATCTATCTTACAACATCCATAATCCGCATCCGAATAAGCATATAAATCAAAGGATGAATCTTTAGGATACCAAAGGCCTAAACAAGGTGTGTCTCTAAGGTATCTAAAAATTCTCTTAATGGCTACTAAGTGTGATTCTCTAGGACTAGCTTGAAACCTAGCACACAAGAAAACACTAAACATGATATCCAATCTACTTACGGTAAGGTAAAACAAAGAACCTATCATGGATCTATACAACTTAGAATCAACACACTTATCTCATTCATCCTTGTGAAGCTTGGTAGATGAGCTCATAGGGGTAGCTTGAGGTTTCACATTCTCCAAGCCAAACTTTTTGAGCACATCCTTGATGTATTTTGCTTGATTGATGAAGGTGCCATCCTTCCTTTGCTTAATTTGGAGTCCCAAAAAGAATGAGAGCTCCCCCATCATGCTCATCTCGAATTCACCTTGCATTAGCTTAGAAAATTCTTGACAATAACATTCATTAGTAGGTCCAAAAATTATATCATCAACATAAATTTGAACTACTAAGATGTCATTTTTAAACCTTTTTATGAAAAATATAGTATCCACCTTTCCTTTTTTAAATCCTATTTCAATTAAAAAGTTTGAAAGTCTTTCATACCAAGCTCAGGAGCTTGTTTCAAACCATATAAAGCTTTATTTAATTTAAAAACATGGTTTGGAAATTTTGGATCATCAAAACCTGGTGGTTGTTCAACATACACTTCTTCATTTATAAAACAATTCAAGAAAGTACTTTTGGCATCCATTTGAAAAAGCTTGAAATCATGATAACATGGAAATGCAAGTAGCATCCTAATAACTTCCATTCTAGCTACGGGTGCATAAGTTTCATCGAAATCTATTCCCTCTTCTTGAGTGTAACCTTGAGCAATTAATCTAGCTTTATTTCTCACAATGTTACCACTCTCATCTAGTTTGTTTCTAAAACATATTTAGTTCCTATAATAGATTTATTACTAGACCTATCAACTAATGTCCACACATTACTTCTCTTAAATTGATTTAACTCTTCTTGCATAGCCAATATCCAATAATCATTACCTAATGCTTCTTTGATATTTTTAGGCTCTATGCATGAGAAAAAAGCAATATGATTTATTAATCTAAGAGAAGAACAAATAGTTACCCCCTTGGATGGATCACCCAAGATTTCACCACTTTTGACATAGTTGAACTCCCTTCGGTAGCTCACTTCCTTTTCTTGAAGCTTTATATTTCCTAATGCTTCAATTGGAGGATCTTGTGTTTCCTCATTGGTTGGAACCCCATCCACCTTTAATGCTTGTCCATCATCAATGGTTTCAATGATTCCTACATCATCATCATCATCACAAGAATCCTTCCTAGGAAGGAGGTTATCATCGAAAACCATATGTATAGACTCTTCTACAACTAAGGCTCTTCTGTTGAAAACTCTATAAGCCTTTGAATTTAAAGAATATCCAAGAAAAATAGCTTCATCATTTTTGCATCAAATTTACCTAAATTGTCTTTTTCATTGTTTAAGACAAAACACTTGCATCCAAAAGGATGAAAATAGCTAATGTTAGGACTTTTGGATTTTAAAATCTCATAAGGAGTTTTCTTTAAAATAGGCCTAATCATTACTCTATTAATAATATAACATGAAGTGTTTGTGGCTTCCGCCCAAAAATACTTAAGTAAATTGTTTTCACAAAGCATGGTTCTAGCTATTTCCTTTAAAGTTCTATTTTTCCTCTCAACTACCCCATTTTGTTGAGGAGTGCGAGAAGCCGAAAAATTGTGGCTAATCTCATTTTCATTACAAAAATTCTCAAAACCTAAATTTTGAAATTCAGTTCCATGATCACTTCTAATATGAGAAATCCTTTGATCAAGGTCATTTTGAGAAATATTTGAAAACGTGATGAATTTTTCTAAGGCTTCATTTTTTTTACTCAAAAATAGAACCCAAGTGTATCTAGAGTAGTCATCAACAATAACAAAAGCATATGATTTTTCACCCAAGCTAGTAGTCCTAATAGGTCCAAAGAGATCCATATAGATCAATTGTAATACTCTACTAGTTGAAACATCATTAATGGACTTAAAAGAAACTCTCTTTTATTTACCCTTAGCACATGCATCGCAAATTTTTTCTAAAGAAAACTTAAGCTTGGGTAAACCTCTAACTAGATTTTGGGAGGCTAGTTTCTCTAAAACACTTATGCTTTATGCTAGCATGCCATAACCATGCATCATTTTGATCACTAGTAACTAAGCATGCATGATAAAGGTTAATGTCATCTAGATGCACCATATAAATATTTCCTATGCGATGACCTATGAGCATTGTTCTATTGGATTCTATGTCTATTATTTTGCAACCACTTTTATCAAAAGAAACATAGAAACCTTTATCACATAATTGACTAATGCTCAACAAATTATGCTTAAGACCATTAACAAGCAAGACATTTTCAATTAAAATGTAGGAGTGATTACCAATAGAGTCAATACCCTCAATTTGGCCTTTGGAGTTGTCACCAAATGTCACTACTCCATCCTTTTTGAGCTCTAACTCCTTAAATCGTCCCTTGTCTCCGGTCATATGTCTTGAGCATCCACTATCAAGGTACCACATGTTTTGACTTGAAACTTTGGCCTTGAAGCAATGCTCAACCTATAAACAAAGATTTAGTTTTTGACTTTTGGTACCCAAATCATTTTGGGTTCATGAGAGTTAGTCCCTAAAAGCTTGGTTCCCTTAGGAATCCAAGAATCAATGGCATTCAAATTATTAGAAACAATAAGTTCCTTAGGAACCCAAACACTTCTAATATTTTTATGTCTAAAATGCCTTTGAAAATTTCTTTGTTTGTGGTTATAAAAATTATTTTTCACATGGTTGGGTTTTGAAGAGCTTCCTTTTTCAAAAGTTGAACTCCCAACTACCTTGATTTGTTCTTTAAGCTCATTCACCACCTTGTGGTGACTCTCACTCAAGCTAGAAATAAGGTTGTTTAAATCAATATTTTCCTTTTCAAAAAAAATTTAATTCATCATTCAAATCAACAACCTTTTCTTCAAAATCCAAAATAGTTTTTTCAAAGAATCAATTTTCATTTCTAAGTCGGAAATAATTTTCTTGCTTTTCAAAATGGATTCTTTGAATTTTAAAACAAACTCATCATAAACATCTTGCAACTCATCATATGCATCATATAATTCATCATAGGAAAGATCATTGCAAGAAGTTTCAAGGGTTACCTTAGGGTCATGGAGAGCCATGAGACACAAGTTGGTCACTTTGTTGTCTTCATCGGATGATGACTCTTCATCACTCTAAGTGGCAACATGAGCCTTTTGCTTCTTTTTTTTTTCAAAACCCTTCCTTTTGTATAGAGGGTAATCGGTCCTATTGTGATCGGGCTTCTTGCATTCATAACAAATGATTTGATCTTTTTATTCTTCTTTGTTCTTTGATTTGAAGTTCTTCTTTCGTTGGAATCTCCTATTCCTATTTGCCATCATGAGTCTAGTGAATCTTTTGGCCACCATGGCCAATTCCTCTAGCTTTTCCTCTTCACTTGTATCCACTTCATCTTGTGACATTGAAGCTTTAAGTGCAATCCCTTGCTTCTTTTTCTCAATTTCCCTCTTTTCAATCTTTACCTCTTCTTTCTTTTTCTCTTCTTTTCTTTCTTTCTTCATGATCTTATGGGTGAGAAGAGATCCTACAAGAGCATAAAGTTTAAGAGTCTTGAGGTCCTTAGCTTCAATAATGTCCGTCCTCTTGCTATCTCAAGACTAAGGAAAGGAGTAAATGAGCTTTTGAACGAGCTTTTCTTCCGGAATAATCTCACCGAAACCCTTGAGACCATTGACAATCAACGGGAATCTATCGAACATCTTGGTGATGTCTTCATCCGGCTCTATCTTGAACTTCTCATAACTTAGATTGAGAAGACCAATCTTCTTTTCCTTCACGTCATTGGTGCCCTCATATGTAGTCTCCAAAGAGTCCCAAACTTTTTTGGCACTTGTACATGAAGACATCTTGGAGTATATGTCGGGCCCTAATACACAAAAAAGGATATGAAGAACTTTATCATTTGTGGACATACTCCTTCTTTCTTCATCGGTCATCTCATTCCTCTTCTTTGGTACTTGCCGGTATCCTTCTTGCTTCATAGGGATTGAGGGTCCATCTTCGATTATATCCCAAAAGACATAATCATTTGAGTTGTTGAATAGACTCATCCTATTTTTCCAATAGGGGTAGTTATCCCCATTGAAAAAGGGTGGCTTGGTGATGGAGTGAGATTCGTTCCATGAACCAGAGGTGGAGGCCATTGTATATGAGTAGTAGATGTGATCAAAACGCCTTGGATCTTCTTTGGTAGATGTGAATCTCTTCAAAGATTAGGCTCTGATACCAATTGTTTAGTTGATCGATCTTGAAGTATGGCCAAGAGGGGGGTGAATTGGCAATTGAAAATTTGATTTGGAAATTTTCAGTAAAAATACTAAAATTGAAGGATAAGAAATTTATAGTGGTTCAAGCTTCGAACAAGCTCTACATCCACTACCTTAGCTCCCACTAAGAATTTTGAAACCAATTGACTATAGAATTCAACCTTTTTCTCGGTTCAAGGGATAACCGTTATAATTCGAATCAATTCTTCTACCCAAGAATTGATTCAATCCTCACAAAGTAATACAAGGGAACATAGGCAAATGAAAAATCTCTCACAAGAAATATATTGCCCCAATTACAAACAAACTCTCCCTAAACTCAGATTATAAAAGATCAAAGTGAAATTACAAGACTTGGGAGCAAGAATATGCAATATAGTGGATTGAGTTGGATTTGTGTGCTTAGATGTTGCTTGAGGTTTAATTAGTCTTTAATGTTGTTGAAAATACTTTATTTTATACCTTCTCATTGATTTCTAGCCGTTGTGGTTGTTGGGAATGTAAATAGAGACGTTGGAGCTTCATCTTCCCATCATAAATGCACTCTGCAGCAGGTGGTATCGAAACACGAGTTACCTGTTTCGAAACAGACTAAGAATAGAAAGAGCCGTTGTGCATTTAATAGAGGGGGTATCGATACATGCTTCCCATTTGAAACTATGACGTTGGGTATCAAACCTTGTTTCGATACAGTCTAATCATCAATCAAAAAATTAACTATCACCAACGGTCAACTCATTTAATGCTAAAATAGTCGTTGGGTATTAAGGGGTGTATCGATACCAGTATCGATACCTGGAGTCATAATTTTAAATATTTTAAAATTAATTAAAAATATACGAAGTTGTTTCAATACCAGGTTCGAAATATGTGTTGGCAATGAAAAATGGTATCGAACCTTGTTTTGGTACTTGTTCTTGATCTCATGAACAAGGCTGTAAAAATCCTAGGTGTATCGATACTTGTCCTTAGGATATCGATACCCTCGTATGAAAAACACTTATAAGTTTATTTCAAAGTTCTTGGTTTGACTTAAAATTAAAAGTTTGACTTAGGGACTTAAAAATTTATTTCAAATTAATCCTTATACTTATTTGTTATATCAAAATCAGATTTAGTTTTACAGACAGAGAGGAACGACCATAAAGATTACGAAGTTTGATATTCAATAGTCAGAGTCGCGGAGCACAGGGCATGAATGATGCTAAAAGTAAATATTAAAATTCAATTTTCTTCCATGGTGGGGACTTTAAATCCGTAATTGGGTACCAGAAAACGAAGAATTCGATCAAGATTATTTAAGAAAGACATAGACATTTCCGTTTCTTCAAAAATCCCACTTCTTTTTTATGAAATAGTATGATTTTATTCATTAAAAAACCATACATGAGAGTTATTTCATAGGCCTCATTAAAAACCTCCCTAGACTTATGTGGAGAAAAAAAATACCTATGAAAATACCTTATCCGACAAAATATGTATCATATGAGACCAACAAGCATGAAAACTACAAAGTATTCAATCTCAATCGCCTCTTAAAACTCCCTCACAATTCGCAACAACCAAATCTCTAACAACCAACGAAATCTCATAAAAGATACGAGTCTCAAGTGTAGCATTCCTCAACAATTTAGCCAAACTATCTGCCACTTTATTCGCCTCTCAAAACACGTGTACAATCTGAACATTCCAATCACGTTGAAGTAAATCCTATATATAGGGATTCAAATGTGAAAGTGATGCATCGTTCTTATTATTCAACATATTAACTACAGTTAAATTATCCAGCTCAGTCCTCAAACGTTGGATGCCAAGCCGCCAAAAGTGATGAAGTCCCTCATATATACCCCATAAATCTGCATCCAAAACCTCGCACGATCCCACAGATTTTGCATACCCCATAACCCATTCTCCACCATCATCAATCACCCCCCACATGCCTCTATATTGTCTGACTCCGCACATGCATCATCCACATTCAAAACATGCCAACCTATCATTGGTAAATTCCACCGAACTCCCTCACGACTCTGTCGATTCTCCCTAACATTCTATCGTATTCGACTACTCATGCCATGTCGTATCTCTCTCACCATTCGGTTACTTTTCTCAATGATAGATTCATGAAGTGAGTAATCTAGCCTAAATTATGATGATTCTGCGATGTTCAAATCACCCACAAAACAATACCAAAACCAATTTTCCAATTCGATGAATCAATTGCAAAAGGTTTAGAGCAAACTAAATTACTCTTAAGCCAATGAGAGAAGTCCATAGAAAAGAACTCACTCCAATACTCAGCCTTGATCAAAGATAACCAAGCAGCATTAGCCACCGGACACCATCGAAATAAATGATCAATCGTTTCATCTACATCACCACAAACTCCAAAACGAGCATCTGTTGCAATATGATGACGAACACGTTCACTATTGGTCAGAATGCTTCCATGTGCGACCAACCAAAGAAAAATTTTAATATGTTATTGTCCTTGGTACTTTGCAATCATGCGCCAAATTTCGTCATTCAAACCTGCAGTCTGAGAATTACAAGCATTAAAAGTAGAGCGAATTGTGAAGGCTCGATTCTTATTCTATCTCCAACCCAACTTGTCATCTCATAACGAAGAAATAGGTGCCTTAATCACTTCTATCTTAAGTATAACTCTCGTCGGTAACAGATTCTTAAAGTTGTCCTACTTCCATTGTCCATCATTATTAACCATTTTAGCAATAAAAACGTAAGGTATGGAAAGTCGAACATCAGAAGGAAGAAATGTTATTAAAGGTTTAATATTCATGATCCAACGATCCCGCCAAAAATCAATAAGTAACCCATTACCAATATTCCAGCTCACCCCGCACGAACGTCTTGCCACAAAACACTCATACCTTTCCATAATCGAGAACACTTTTGACGAGACATGACGGCAGGAATCCCTTCAACCAATTTATACTTTGATCGCAAAACCTGTACCCATAATTTAGTCGGATCAAGTAGCATATGGAAAGCCATTTTCATCAAAAAAAACTGCATTTTGTTGATATATATGTCGAAAACCCAACCCCCCCAATGATCGATGTGCAAATTTTATCCCATGAAACAAGATGAATACTTCTGTGCTCATCAACAGTTCCCCAGATAAACCTTCTTATAAGTTTTTCAATCTCATCACAAGTCGAATTAGGTAAGAATGTCGTCTGCATTGCATAAGTTGGAATAGCTGTTAAAACTGCTTTAGCTAGAGTAATTCTTCCGGCTAGAGATAAGGTTTTCACCTTCCACCCAGACAATCTATCCTGAATCTTTTGAATAAGATATTGGTAAGAAGCTTTAGTAACCCGAGAGTGAAGCATAGGTACCCTAAATATCGCCCAAGATTTGTAACTTCCAAAAAACCAAAAGTTCTACTAATATATTCCGGCAGACTTACACCAGTATTCTTTGAAAAAATATGCTAGTCTTAGCAGTATTTAACTTATGATCAGATACCTCACAAAAAGGTTCTAAAACTCTCTGAATAATTTATAGTTGTTCCATAGAAGCTTCATCAAACAAAACCATATCGTCAACAAAGAAAAAATGCGAAATACTCGGACCTTGACGAGAGAGTTTAACCACCTTCCATAATTTTCTATCGACCTCTATATGGATAGCCTGAGCTAATCTCTTCATACATATTAAGAATAAAAAAGGTGAAAGAGGATCACCCTATCGGATACCACGACTAGGTTTAAACACCCTCGATAAACCATTATTCCAAAGCACCTGAGTAGTAACCAAAGAAACACAAAGCATGATTAATCGATGAAGATTATTCAGGATGCCAACATCACAAAGCGTATTGTGACACCCTCGCCCCGGGTTAGGAGACGGGGGCATTGATCGGACATTCAACTCGTAAATAAACCAAACTTGTATTCATTTTTAGATCATTTCGAGTATTTATGTAATAATTCATGACAATTAAATGTAATACTTACCAATTTTGGGGCCAATTTAAATCTTTTTCCAAATTCAATTTAGTTATTATTTGATCCTGAGTTCATTTCATTTCTCGATCATTACTTATCAAACATTCGATCTCAATGAATTAAACTAAGGCTCATAACCAATTATATTCGTTTATCGAACTCTAATATGTTCATATCATCCAATCCATTTTTACACTCAAATAATGGCTAAGGGTATCGATACCCCAATAGGAAGGTATCGAAACAGGGGTATCGAACCCAAGTTCAATACAGGTTGCTTACGTTGACTCATTGACCAAGGCTGAGTAGCCTGGTTCGATACTAGTATCCATGCAATTTTGCTACTGGAAGCTCCGGTATTGAACCAGGTATCGATAATGGACTGCTTCGATGACTCATTGCTTAAGGCTATGGCAGCCTGGTTCGATACTAGTATCGAACCAGGGAGCCTACATGAATGCTTGGTATCGAACCAAGCATCGATGCCATTTCATTATTTTCAAGGGTAGTATCGATACCCATGTAATTGGTATCAATACCCTTGCTCGAATTCAGCAAGTTTTAAACTCTTTAAACACTTAGACAAATTCAAAAAGGCTACCTAGATGGTCTCACACCATCCCTAAACCATAAGGAACAAATTCAACATGATTAGGCAACATGAATCAATTTGCTAACCTATTTACTTTAGCCAATTCATTACTCGAGTCATTAACCATGCTCATCGACATTCAAGATGCACTATGCCATGCATTTCTCACTATGTCAACTAGCCTAACTATGTTATAACTTTAGGAATTCACATGTTATCCTACTAGATCATGCTTATCATGCCAAAACCATTACTTACATAACATATGCATATCACCAAGGCCTACATGTGCAAAATCGAGCCAACCAAGACACATATGTTTATCCTACATGATCTACATGCCTTATGGCTTACAAACCAATTCAATTAACAAAGTCACATATATATATATACAAACCATGGGACAAGACCTCAAATGCGTAGGCTAATCAAAACATGATCACTAATGCCACCATGAACTAGGAGTTTACAAATTACAAAATACCATACTTTAGCTTGCTTGATGCCCTTGCTCCGGTTCAATCTCGATCTAACTCCCTAGCTCGTTAACCTGTTGTTTTGGGAAGTAGGAAACAACGAGTGTAACTACTAAGAAGTACTTAGTGAGGCAGCCCTAGTCTAACCATATTAGACATAAAACATATAACAATGAGGTAACATGCTTCAATTAAGTAAATAGATCAAATCATGGCAATATGCTTAATTAAGGTATATACAAGAGTATCATTGTTAATGGTCATGCCTATCATGCTTCTCACGGTTATCATGCTTTCAATATGCAATTTCAATTCCATAACCTATATGCTCATGTCATAGCTAGCAAGTTCTCAATTCATACAATTCAATAGTCAAATTTTTCATTTCTCAATGCTTTCTAGATCATCTCATGTCAAGGGCTACTCATAGCCATTTCCATATTCAATAACCATTTCATATACAAGTGCTACTCATAGCAACATTTACCTTTCAATAAGTCTATACATATCATAGTCATGCTCCAATGTTTCATAGGCAAATGCATGTACTTATAGTTCACATTTAGGCTTTAGTTTTCCATTTTAGTTTCGTGTATTGCCTTGGTATAGTTAAACAAGGTAAGCTAGTCAACAAGAGTGTCACGAAGACACTAACAAGAGTACCACAAAGTTACTAACAAGAGTATCATAAAGATACTAACAAGAGATACCCAAGGTATCTAACAATGGTGACTAACCACCAATCAATGGTACCCATAATATCGAACAAGAGTACCGAAGTACTAAACAAGAGTGCCGAAGAACTAAACAATGAGCTCAAGACCCTAGGCATGCCGAACTACCTATGACCAACTATCGACCAAGGCTCATTAACGTTTCAATATTCGTTGGATCATTATTCAATTCATGTAATCAAGTTCGTAATACCATAAGAAAGTGCTTAATACATGCTAATATAAAGACAATTATCATGCTTCTATCATTTCTTTTTATAGAAATCCATTTCATATTATCAATGTCAAGTACTCATAACATTTCACCAATACATGTACATCATAATAGCAACAACATGCATATCATGCTATCAAATTAATATTCATATTATTATATTCATGATTTATGCATGGTTTGCGTACCTGACATTCGTAGCTGTGTTCCGTTACTTACCTCTGCATTTCCATGCAATGCATATGCTCTAAGCTAGAATTAACAATCTCGCAATCAATCAAGATATCAAGCAAGTTATTTACATTTTATCCTCCTTCCCTTGTTAGCGGATATATAATTAGTCCATTTACATGACATATCAATTCAAATGAACAAAAGATTGTTAGGACCTTAGGTCCTAACCCTAAGGTTTGCCACACTCACAATGTTTCTAAGTTATTAAGGGTTGTAGATCGTAATCTCTTTGCCTCGTTTCCTCGCTACTTCGAGCTTTTCTTCTTTGTTGTCCTCTTCCCTCGGATTCTCTAGAAATCATATTCGTACAAAGATTCATTAGGAAACATTAAAACATCTAATTCGAGTGATCATAAGCTTATCAAATATAAATGTATGCATTCGTTTCATTATGGACAATTTTACTATCCTTTAGCAAAACGATCATATCTCCTAGCTCCCTTTTCCGGTTTTAGCCCATTTTACCTCTTCGGAAAGCTAAGAGAATCCTATACAAGTACAATTTAACCTTAAATTTTAATTATTATCCAATCAACTCCAGATTCCATTCGAAACAGACCCGGTCGGATTTCCAAGACTACTCAGATAGCCCTACGGAAACACTTATATCTTTCTCTACCGAAATCGGATTGGGGTTCCGTAAATTTTTACTTAAACTAGGTATATTGGAGTATCACACTTTAAAATTTAAGCTCCTTTAAATCTCGACCTAGGAAATTTTTCAAATATGACTACCCAGAATTGCATTTCTAGGCATATTCAGCAAATTCTTATTTCATGCATTTAATTTCAAACCTCTAATTATTTCCATGAATTTCCAGCATCTCAATTATAAATTTAACATAAAAAATTTCCCATTTTCCTCAACCTAATCTCATGCGATTCCATCATTAAATAAATTTATACACCTAGCATTCACAAAGTCCTAATCCCAAGTTTTCTTGTCCACTTTCTCATGCTCCAAGTAAACAAAGACCAAATCAAGTCTAAATTTTAGATTAGGTTTCTAATAACCTAATTTAACTCAAGAGAATCATAAAGTGTTCAAAATCCCAAAAGTTTAAACCTACAAGGTTTTCGGTTAGGGGAAGGGAGCTTACCGAAGCTTTTAGATTCAATTTCCTAATGTATTTGCTCCTCCATGCAAAGCTCCAAAGCTCTCTCTCTCAAAATCCATGAACATTTTCTCTGTTCCTATTTCTTTTTGGTTCACGTGAATGAGGGTGAAAGGACCATATTAACCTTAATGATTTACCTAGACTTATTTTATTACTAAGGGTAGTTCATGGAATCTAGATTTTTTCATGCAATCACCAAGTTTTCCATTTAATTCAATTAAGCCCCTTTTTTACTTACCCAATTTACCATGTAATTCGATTTAATTCACAATTTGTTCGAACCAATTTACTAACTCAATTTTTGGGGTGTTACGCGTATCCTCAATGAAACTCCATTCAAGTCTATCATACGCTTTCTCAAGATCCACTTTAATATTCATTCACCTAGTCTTACCTTTTTTATTTCTCATCTAGTGAATAACCTCTCGAGCAATGACAATATTATCCGTTATTGACCTCCCAAGAACGAAACTAGTTTGGTTTTATGATATCCAAACTGGCAAAAAAAGCTTTAACTTGTTCACTATCAGCTTGGAAATTACTTTGTAGAGAATAATGCACAAACTAATAGGTTTGAACTGGTAGATGTAATCAAGATTTAACACCTTTGGTATAAGAACTAACACTGTACGATTGATAGATTCCTCAATAGGGACTCCTGCAAAAATACTTCGAACCAAACAACAAACACTCAGACCAACTGTGCTCCAATTACGTTGATAAAAAGTAGCATGTATCCCATCGATTCCAGGGGCTTTAAGCACACCAATCTCAAACACTACACTTTGGACATGAAAGTACGTCTCAAAGTCGTTATAGTGTTAACTCTTTTACGACTAGAGGCACATGCGTGAAAGTACTTCGTATTACGATCACCAAACAAATCTCATTGACAGCAAGACTTCTAAAATGAAATACTCTTCTCTTGTTCTAGAATCAAATCAAGCTCCCCTCTAAGAGTGTTCTCTAAATTCACAAGAAAAAAAGAATAACTCTTTTGCAAAGCTTTATTAATAACACGAAGTCGAGCCATGAGCATACGTTTTTTGCAACCAATATTACCAAAAAAAATAAGAATTCCACTCAGGTAAGATAGATTTAACATGCTCAATATTAGAAATCGCAACACTACTCGCGTTCCAATTTTTCATCAAAAAGTTTTCAAAATGCGGGTGATCTTGCCATGCAGCAATAAAGCAGAAAGGACTCGGAGCATAAGTGTAACATCTCAAAAATGGGATTAGATGTTATTAAGGTCGAATCAAGGGTTCGACCAAACCGGTCAAGCCAATTAGCCTAAATCCCGGAATTTAATTTTTATAAATGGTTTTCAAAGGAAATAAAATATGAAAAAATACTCTAAAATTCTTATTTGGATTCTATTTGAATTTTTTAAACTCAATTTTGTAAAATTACACTATAACCTTGCTATTTTGGAAAATGGTGACTATTTTGTAAAAATGACTATTTTAGTGACTAAAATGTAATTGCGTTAAAACATAGAAACTTAAAGAGTCTATTTATTCAATCTTTCTCATCAGATCTAACCTTCCAAAAATCACTTTTATAACTTTTTTTAATCACCAATTAAGATTTAATTAATGCATATTTTCCATTTTCACCAAAATCATAATTTCACATAACTTCCCATTTTCTCTCAACTTCTCCCAATTTTCATTTGTTTCCAATCAGATTTCTCTTCAATTTTATCAAGGTGAATCATATCTTTTTGATTCAATTTCGTTCATATTAATTTCTCATTGTTTCTCTTCAACTTTCTTATATTTTACAACTTGTTTTTCATGGGTTTTCCAATTGGAATGAGGTTGGATCTTTTGGGAGGTAAGAAACCATTAAAACCTCTTAAATTTGAGTTCTTTATTAAAATTCCGAAGTGTTTGATCCATTGCATTGAATTCTTCATTTGTTTTATGGTTTTAATTGATGATTTTCGGTTTTTATCGGTTACTTTTGATTGAATTGATGCAATCCCGTAATAAGGTGATACCTGATGGTTTTCAATGGGTAAATCAATGAATTTTGATGTGTTTTAATATGGAATTAAAGGTTTTTGGATGGGTAAACCCGGATCTTAGGTTTTGGTGATGTTAATTGGCTTAGATCTTCGTTTTACGGCTTGTTTAGGTGGCTGAATGTTTTTTTTTGGTTTAGGGTGATTAGATCATGGTTCTTTATTGTATTTTATTGTTGAAAGGTTGTGGTTTTCGTTGGCTAAGGGCTAAAGGTCATTAGGATGAGTTTCGAATGCGTTTTCGGTTTTCTTAAGTGTAGTTTTTGGGGTTGTTTGTTTGGGAAGTGTTTGAGGTTGATTGAATGCATTAATATGCATTAATACCTCTATTTTGATATGTTAAAAACAGGGCAAGATATTGAGCTAAGTGTTGAAGGTGTTTCGGAAAAGACGAGAATGTCGATTAGCTTCGACAAGCTAGTTTCGGGCAAGTAGTGAGTGGGATGCCGTATCGACAAGGTTTTACTTATTTTATCAAAGGTTTGAGGGTGTAGGGAAGGTGTGAAAAACCTCCCCACGCTCGGAAGTAATTTAAATGGTTTTGCTCTCTTTATGGTTCCCATATCTTTCCATAATTACCATATTTTAGACATGCTCTTAATGTAGTTTGTACATATGTGATTTATGCATGAGAAATGATAAGTGCTTTGGACAAAGGATGTTTTCATTGTTTTCATTTGATATCGGATATGTTTTAGCAATTGGATATTTCATGAGTTTATTAATATCTATGTTTTTGGTAGCATATCCAATGATTGGTAATGTTGCATTGGTTTTGTGAAAGATGCATATGAAGAAATGGTTTCCAATGCATGAATTGGATTTAAAGATGATGCATGCATGTGTGAGTTGTTGTATATGCATGGTTTATGATGGTTTCCATGACTTTTTAAAGCATGAGAATGATTTGGATTAAACTGTGGTTATTACCTTTTTCCCCGAATAGAGTCGTTGAGCATGATTTGGGTTTATTTTGATGAACATATGTTGAGTGCATTGTAAAACAGCAAGCTACCATGCATAATGAGAATGATATTGGCTTAGTGACACTATTTAAGACCACGAATACAAATGACATGTCATTAGGATAAAGTGCACTATAAAAGTTATGAAAATGTTGATATTGTGTACACGTAAACAAGGGTGACTTTGTGTCCGAGCGTGCGTGTAGAGTTTGCCTACACATAATCAAGGGTGACTATGTGTCTGACCGTGCATGTAGAGCTTGCCTATACGTAAACACGGGTGAATTTGTATCCGGCCGTGCATATAGTTAACCCATACATAAAAAACGGTGACTTTGTGTCCGACCGTACGTAGTGGGGGTAAAATGTATACAAGGGTGAATTCGTGTCCAATCGGTGCATGTTGAGACCAAGCGTCTCTAGATAAGGAATAAGGAATCCGTGTATTCGATGGGTAAAAGGTTTGAATAAAGCTAGTCACTTAGTTGCCAATATGCATTATTAATGATTGAGACTTTTTTGTATTGTAAAGCATCAGATTGTGGAACATGTTGATTTAGAATTGTATAGAAATGTAATGTTTTTAATTCATGAGTTTCTCAAGCATGTGTTCTTGACCAAGTTTTTGTGCATAGAGATGCATATGTATTAAAAAGGCCATATATTTTGTTGTTGTTTTGAAAGCATGAAATTCTTGAGAATTTTAGTTTTGTATTGCATGAGATAATGGACACTTGGTAAGGAAATTGTTTGGGTTTTGTAAACATTGTTGAGACATTTATATTGATCATGATGTAATGATTTAAAGTGTTTTATTGATGGACTTATGGGCTGTATTGCAAAGGTGGTATTATTTTTATGTTTTACCCCTCACTAAACTTATGCTTACCCTCTCTTTTACCTTGCAATGCAGAGATAATATCCGAGGTAGCCAAGAGAAGCAAAATTCCAAGTGCGGGTCGAGGAAAAGCTCAAGTATGTGTTTTAAAGTATAATAGTAGTAGTAAGAGAGCACTGGGGGTATAGTCTTTTGTCGCAAGAGTCGGTTTTTAGTTGATAAGTTTTTCTTTGGTTACACGAACTTGGGTATGCAATGAATGTTGAACAAGTTGAATATTGATGCAATGTTGTGTTTGCTTGAAGCTTGTTTGTTTGATTAGCTATTGAAATTGATTAATGTTAGGAATCATGCCTCTAGTTCTTACGGGGTCTACGATAACTATAATTGATTTTATGATTTGCTCTTAATGTTTAGGAATTATGCATATAGTTGATGGTGTTCAATGGTGGTGTCTTGGATTTGTTGAATTCACTTAAAAATATTGATTTTAGGTTCTGGGCATAAAAGTTTCAAAACCTTTAAGGAAGGTCTCGAAACCTTTGTCAAATAGTTTCGAAACCTCTAGGAAGGTTTTGAAACCTTGCGGGCTAATTTGATTCTGGAACCTTACAGGACGCGAAAAGTTTCAAAACTTTCAGGAAAGTTTCAAAAACTTTTCCGTAAAGTTTCAAAACCTATATTGAAGGTTTCGAAACCTTTGGTTGCTAGGAATTGATAGTTGCCAGAAATTTCATTTTAGTCCCGGATATCTTCCTATATTCAATTATGGTTGCTACGAATGTTATTTTGAGTTGAAATTTCACATGAATGCAGTAAAGTTGACTTAATTTCAAGTTGGCTAACTTAATTTGGATGAACTCCTTAGAATTTGAAAGATTTACATTTTGGTCCCTAATTAATGAAGCATGAAATTGATGATGTTAGAATGCTCTGATTGGTCTACAATTTATCATGAGTGTTATTTTTATATTTAATTAAACTATAACTTGACAATAGAATTTAAGAGATTTACGGTTTAGTCCCTGAATCTTATAAATAAAATTAAATGAGTTATAGACAATGTTGAGTTTAGATTTTATATGCAAGCATGTAATAGACTTAATCAAATATTGGTAATACTAATTTAATTTTTTGGACAATTTAATTTAGGAAATTTATAATTTGGTCCTTTTTACTTAAATGTCCAAATTAAGGCTCGTTTCACTTCCATTTTTGTTGCAATTAGACACAGGCTATATATGAACATGTAGGACTTAAGTAAAGCATTTAGATAAGATAAAAGAAAAAAACAGGGTCGTTTATCTGGTTGAGCCTTTACGGGTTTAGCTCGGTATTCCCCATGTAATCCGTTAGTGCTAGTTTCGTCTAGGCCGGGCTGAGAGGGTTACATTTGGTGGTATCAGGGCCAGGTTGTGGATCTTTTGGGGGAGTCGATGTTGATGATGGTGATGTATTTTGTTTTTGGTATAACATGGACTATTGTTTTGCTATTCACGGTGATTGATTATTGTTTAAATTCAAGTATATTGCTAAGTATTGATGCTGAGTGTTTGTTCTATGTTATGGTATGGTAGAGATAGCCTTGTTGATAATTATGGTGTTTGCAAGTATGATCTAATCTTGTTGCATTACTATGTTAGTAGTCTACAAAAGGGATATGATCATTTTCTTTTATTAATAAAAAAATGGGTTGAGCATTGTATGGCTATTGTGTGGGTAAACATGGTGATTGTTTTATGCTTTGATGAGATAGTGTTGATATCATGGTATATGGTGGTTGTGTCATGTAATGGTTGAATTTGTTTTGTTGAGGGACTATTCCAGGAGACCCATTGCTCTAACTACTACTAGAAAAAATGTTTTATATTATACTTGAGCCACTTGAAACTTGCTTTACACTAGCCTTACTATTTTATAAAAAAATGTTGTTATTTGTTGTAAAATTTTGATGTCTTCTGATATGAGACTAGTAAGAGAACCGAGTTTCGTTAATAGAGGTGTTGTGGAGGATCAACAAGTTAATGTTGTGTTGTACAGTATGGTGTTGAGATGATAGATTTTGAGTCGACTAGATCCTCAATCGTGTTTGAGAGTGAAAGGGTTTTTTAGATCGGTTAAGTCTAAGAACCTATTGTGTTTGTGAGTAGCGAGAGTATACATCTTTGAGAGTAACTTAGGAAATTCCAGAGTGTTGATGTGCAAGAAGAATCGAATGTTCAAAAAACCGTGTGAGTGGTGGCAGAGCTGTGTACTCTTTGAGTACCAGACTTTGAAGGTCTTATATGTTGATATGTGGGAGAGGTTTGCAAGTTAGTAGTTGAATTGTTGGAGCTGAGGATGTTACTCGTGGGTGTGAACAATAATCATGTATAGTGTAAGAGCACATATATGTATATATAGATATAGATATTTTAGGACATGCATGCATTCTCGAGTATGACATTAAAAGTTGCATTTACATGCACTTGCACAGGCATTTATGAGGGCATACAGGAAATCATGCACACATTTTTTCACACTTGTGAGTGTCTCCTTTGAAGATGGAAGTGGTGCGTGGTTGGTTCTTTTTGGGTGAAGGTCAGGAGTTAAAAAATGTGTGTTGAAAGAGCTTCCTTGTTGGTCCTGAGCATGATGTGTTGTGGGCGGATTACTCTTTTGGTTAGTGAATAATCTTAGATGAGGTATGGGTAGTTGGACTCAAGGTTGTGAATGTTTGAACCCGAGGGGAATACCCTGAGTTATGATTAGTTTTAAAATTGGTCATTAAGAAACGTAAGGTTGAGTTCTGCAAGTTTTCTTTGGTTAGAGTTTGGAGGTTGTGAGAGGGTTGTAGCACGTTGTTTGTTGTGTGGCGGCTTGGTGTTTTTCGAAATGGTGTGGATTCGTTTTATGAAAAATGTGTTGTTTTAGTGTCATGGTTGGTGGAAAAACTAAGTGGAATCCTTTATAGTATGGTTTAATGTGTGGTTATGTTGGGGGTTATGACCGATCTGTTGTTTTGCCTTGATGAGTACCGGGTTGAGTTTAGAAAAAAAAAGTATAAGAAATATAACAGTATGGGAGTTGTGGTATCATGGGTTTAATCATGGCTTTATTGTGACCTTGCGAGGTTTTGGTTGTGTCGTAAAGGTGAAAAGTGCACATGTGTTTTTGAGTAGTTGATTTGGGTTTACCTCGACTAAAGTTAGATTATGATGATGTTTGAGTTGTGTGACGGGGACCGCTGGATAGTTTATTACCTATATCAGTTACTTAGTCTTTCGGGCTTACTTTTAGTAAAAGATGTGGTGAGAGTTTATGTTCATTGGGTTCATGTATATATATGTTTCATCAATAGGGTTATAAGGTTATAAAATAAGAGATGTTGGGGTGAATGGAAGGAAGAATGTTACAAGCCTTGTTCTTGTTATGGTATAGGAGGGATGAGAGTTGGGTTATCGGTGAGTTGATGTTGGGAAGGAATTCTGAGTTGAGTGTCAAGGTAGTTAGCGATGCGTGGACTTTGAAGTTTGAAGTATAATATTGGGTATTGTCTTAAAGTTGGTAAGTGTCTTGTGTTGTATGTCTTGTTGAATGTTAGCTATCGTGGATAGCTTGGTTTACGTAAGGATATCGTGATGGGAGTTTGTTTTGTGGGGTGAGTCAGGGTTGTTGAGAAGTTACGAGAAGAGTTGTTCGATTAAATCTATGTTAAGAGTTCTGGTATAGTGATAGAGTTGTGAGTGGGACTCTACCTTGGTTAAGTTGATCGGAGGTAAGTCATAATCAAATATGTTTGGTGAAGGTCTAGTTGAGGATGTGTTTGGCAAGGTTTAGTTTTGTGCTGAGAATCTTTTATGTTATGTGAACTGCATGGTTGTTTTGAAGGGTGTTGAGTTGGAGTGGTATCTTGATCGGAGCATATGGTAATTTTTTTTATGTTTCTGGTGGTACGGTGTTGTGGTAGGAGTTTAGGAGCAGGTGTTTTTGAGTGGGCTTGTTTTGGATATGGTTGAATTATGGTTGGATGTTATCCTGTCAATAAGTTAAGCTGGAGTCTCATTTTTCTTTGGGTTTTGGTATCGGTCAAGGTGCCAAGGTAAAGTCGGAAGGAATCATCATGAGTTTGGTAGTAAAGTTTTGGGGGTGAGATGGATTTTTTCTAGGAGTGTTGATGGAACAATCGTTAGTTTGAGTACGGTTCTCTTGGGATCCTAAATTCTATTAGTTAGGTTGGATGAGTGGTATGTCCTAACATGTTAAGATTCGAGGTTTTTGAGACCGATGTTGGTTTATGTTTGAGTGTTGGGTTTTATCATCCATAGATGGATGGATGATATGTTGAGATATTATGGTATGGTTACCATGTCTCTTAGTGAAGGTGTTGTCATCGGTGGAGTTGGCTTAAGACTATGTCTAGCAGTTTTGTGTTAAGTGAGTTTGAGGTTTGTTGGTTGAGCATCGTTGTGTGGACCGAAGGTTGATGAGAGGCTTTTATGGTTACCTGGTATGTTGGAGGATGTTGAAAAGAGGCTTAGTTCGACTGTGGTGGTATGGAAATCGTTGTGGTTGTCAGAGTTGGTTGTCGATCTTAAACAAGAAAAAGGGATGGAGTTATGTTGGAGTAATGTTTTCTGAAGAGGGTAAATGTTTGTTAGGAATCGAGTTTTACCTTAGAGAGTGGAAGGTTTGTTAAGATCTTATTTTATAGGATCAAGGTTTGTGTGGTAAGTTTGTCATATGGTTTAGAACACTTTCGGTGGTGGCAAGGTGCTGAAGGAGTTGTGTAAAAGTGAAAGGAATAAGGAATTTGTGTATTCGATGGGTAACATGTATACAAGGGTGACTTCGTGTCCGGTTATGCGTGTTGAAACTTTATACAAGGGTGACCCTTCTATTCGGCACCTTAGTAACTAGCTATAAAAGTTATAAAAATGTTGATATTGCCTACACGTAAATAAGGGTGACTTTGTGTCCAACCGTGCGTGTAGAATTTGCCTACACGTAAACAAGGATGACCATGTGTCCGATCATGCGTGTAGATCTTGCCTATATATAAAAGAAGGGTGACTTTGTGTCTGACCGTGCATATAGTTGACCCATACGTAAACAAGAGTGACTTTGTGTCCGACCGTATATAGTGGGGGTAACATGTATACAAGGGTGACTTCGTGTCCAACCGATGCATGTTAAGACCAAGTGTCTCTAGATAAGGAATAAGGAATTTGTGTATTCGATGGGTAAAAGGTTTGAATAAAGCTAGTTACTTAGTTGCCAATATGCATGATTGATGATTGAGACTTTTGTGTATTGTAAAGCATGAGATTGTGGAACATGTTGATTTAGAATTGTATAGAAAATGTAATATTTTTAAGTCATGAGTTTCTCAAGCATGTGTTCTTGACCAAGTTTTTGTGCATAGAGATGCATATGTATTAGAAAGGCCATATGTTTTGTTGTTTCGAAAGCATAAAAGTCTTGAGAATTTTAGTTTTGTATTGCATGAGATAATGGACATTTGGTAAGGAAATTGTTTCGGTTTTGTAAACATTATTGAGACATGTATATTGAGCATGATGTAATGATTTAAAGTGTTTTATTGATGGACTTATGGGCTGTATTGCAAAGGTGGTATTATTTTTATGTTTACCCCTCACTAAACTTATGCTTACCCTCTCTTTTACCTTGTAATGCAGAGATAATTACCGAGGTAGCCAAGAGAAGCAAAATTCCAAGTGCGGGTCGATGAAAAGCTCAAGTATGTGTTTTAAAGTGTAATAGTAGTAGTAAGAGAGCACTGGGGGTATAGTCTTTTGTCGCAAGAGTCGGTTTTTAGTTGATAAGTTTTTCTTTGGTTACACGAACTTGGGTATGTAATGAATGTTGAACAAGTTGAATATTGATGCAATGTTGTGTTTGCTTGAAGCTTGTTTGTTTGATTAGCTATTGAAATTGATTAATGTTAGGAATCATGCCTCTAGTTGTTACGGGGTCTACGATAACTATAATTGATTGTATGATTTGCTCTTAATGTTTAGGAATTATGCATATAGTTGATGGTGTTCAATGGTGGTGTCTTGGATTTGTTGAATTCACTTAAAAAGACTGATTTTAGGTTTTGAGCATAAAAGTTTCCAAACCTTTAAGGAAGGTTTCGAAACCTTTTTCAAATAGTTTTGAAACCTCCAGGAAGGTTTCGAAACCTTTGGTTGCTTGGAATTGATTGTTGTCGAAAATTTCATTTTAGTCCCGGATATCTTCCTATATTCAATTATGGTTGCTACAAATGTTATTTTGAATTGAAATTTCACATGGATGCATGAAGTTGACTTAATTTCAAATTTACTAACTTAATTTGGCCGAAGTCCTAAGAATTTTAAAGATTTATATTTTGGTCCCTAATTAGTGAAGCATGAAATTGATGATGTTAGAATGCTCTGATTGGTCTACAATTTATCATGAGTTCTATTTTTATGTTTAATTGAACTTTGATGGAATGAATTTATACCTTGACAATAGAAATTAATAGATTTACGTTTTAGTCCCTGAATCTTCTAAATGAAATTAAATGAGATGTAGACACCGTTTCGGGTTGAGATTTGATATGCAAGCATGTAATAGACTTAATTAAAGATTGGTAATACTAATTTAATTTTTTGGACACTTAAATTTAGGAAATTTACAATTTGGTCCTTTTTACTTAAATGTCCAAATTAAGGCACGTTTCACTTCCGTTTTTGTTGCAATTGGTCACAAGCTATGTATAAACATGTAGGACTTAAGTAAAGAATTTAGATAAGATAAAAGAAAAAAATAGGATCATTTATCGGGTTTAGCTTAGTATTCCCCATGTAATCCGTTAGTGCTGATTTCGTCTAGGCTGGACTAAGGGGGTTACAAGAAGATAAAATCTTCTTTTTAGGATAAACAACTAACAGACGGTGATCAGAACCCAATCTATCCAAATGAAGAAAAAGGTCTCTGGGAAACAATGGATCAAAGCGCGATTCATAAGACATCTATCAACCGCTGATACAAATTACCTCGTCTCCAAGTAAATATATCCCCCTTAAAAGGAATTTCAACCAAAACAGACTCAAATATGAAGTCTATAAAAAGTTTACTAATACCTGAGCTAGCACAAGAGCCTCCCAATCTCTAATCTGAACGAAGAATTGTATTAAAGTCTCCCCAAAGAATCCATGATCGATTATCTTCAGGGTTGAGACTGATCAACTTACCCCAAAGAAGCTTACGGGCAGACACAAAAGACTACCATAAATTGTAGTAAAATAAACCCAAATTGTCTTAGAATAGCAGCGATCCAAGCCATGAATAAATTGGTTAGAAACCTGTAAAATTTCTACCTCCACAGAATCCGTCCATAACAACCAAATTCCTCCACTAAAACCGCAAGCCTCAACTCTATAAGAATTAGTAAAACCCAAGCGACGAATCACCTTATCCGCAACAAAACCACTAACTCGTGGTTCAAAAATCGCAACAAATTTTGTTCGATGGGCATGAACAAATTCCCTAAAATAAACCCGAAAAGAACTACTCGAAGCACCTTGATAATTCCAAAAAAATAATTTAAACATTCAAAAAAAGAAGAGGAAAAGACAACACCTTATTGGAGAGGAACTTGATTCTCATTATCCAAACCCCATCTCACGTTATTAAGATTCAAAAAAACTCGAGACTAAATCATTCGGATTCCTAGTATCTCCCAAACAAGGAGGAACGAGCTCTCCCACACCAACATTCATTAGTGAAGACGTAGGCTGACCAGTAGCAAGTGTAGCATCAATTCGGTTTGAAACAGATTGTACATAATCCGACAAAATTGTTCGTAAAGGTAACCGAAATTTTGTGTTTTTCTTAATCCGTAAACCTCGTTTAAAAGCATCCCCTGTACTTTTCTTAGAATCCTTTGACACCTTGGTAAAACGTTTTGTAGACTTTGTGTTTCTAGACCCCTCCTCCCTTATAGAAATAACAATATGATTACCTTGAAAACCTGAAACTCTATATTTTAAAACCTCAGGTGTAGCCTCATCTTGCATTGCAATAACCTTACCCTTTCCAGCATTCTTATCGACATATTTACAACCATGAGACACTTCATTTGTAATAGTCGACTACACCTTAGACTTTATCAACCGATCCTGACCATTTGTATAAATTGTTTGAACCTGTTCATTCAAATTAACAGCATGGATAGTTTATGGACCCACTTCTTCACCTAAAAGAGTATTAACCTCCTTTCACAAATCAAAATGCCATTATCTAAAACTCTAAATCGAGATCCTAAAGTTTAGACTTGTACATCACTTGTACCTTCCGTTACTGTATTTGTTGACTTCTTTGGCCTGTGACGTCTCGACTCAGCTTTCATCTATGTACCATACAGGTCAGTTTGTTGCTCTATATTATTAACATCATTTATCCTTAAATCGACTTCCTCTCTTGAGACTTTGCCCATATCACACATATGCTCATCATGCCCATATACTCCATATTTGTAACATATATGAGATAAGACTTCATACTCTATTTTTAAAAAAAAAACCCATCAATTCCAATATAAGACATAAGAGGTTTATTTAAATTAACCATTACTGTCAATCAAGAAAATTTTTCTCTATTCCCTACCTCTGTACTATAATCAATTTTAATCATATTTCCTAATTCCATTGCAATTCGTCAGAAGAAAGCTTTAGAATAATACTTATAAGGTAATTTAGGTAACCTTACCTAAACAATGACATGAGACGGATGAAGTTCATGTGTAGAGAAAGCTCTCTTCCACGGTTATATCGTGATATATGATCCATATATAGTCCACGGACCATCTATCAAAACATGATTATAATCCGATTCAAGAGCATAACGTACCAAGAAATAGTCATTTTCAATATCCGCAATTTGGAACTCTCCACATGGTTGTCACATCGTCCTTATTTGATTCATGAAAGCTCTATACCCGATTGGACGAACAAGAAGGCAAACTATTACAGTTTTCCTCATACTTTAATCCAACATGTCATGAGCGCGATCCGAGAATTTAATTTTCGGAAAAGGACTCGATCGATCGACTTTAAAATCCTCATCATGGATCTCAAAATCTATGATAATCGTGTTATTTTTCGAAGGAATGGATCCCTTCTCCTTTGCGCCAGCAACAGTATCGGCATAAGTCCTTTTTTCTCACTGTTCACTTTCTTTCCCAAGGCTTGACTGCTTTTATCTGCTTCTACAATTTCTTCATCAAGTCACCATTAGTGGTCTGTTGAAAATCTTCTTGCATTTCAGTATCGTTGAAACTGCGATCTTTCCCATGAGAATTCTGATATGTAGTGCCAAACGTGGAAATTAATGCATCCCAAAACAATGATTCGCTACTGCCATGGGATCCGGTGGTCTGCCAGACAACGAAACTCCCACTGCCCCCTCAAAATCCCCTTGGTCACCATCGAAATTAGGGTTCAATTGCGGCGCCGAAAGAACAGGAGAAACAGAGAACGCCATTTTATGAAAATAAATTATATAAAATAAAAAATCCCACTTCTTAATTGAAACAAAGAATGCCATTTTATGAAAAATTCCACTTCTTAATTGAAATGTAATGTCTCTTTAAATGGGAGAATTTGTATTCTTCTTCGTCTTCCCCCATATATTTTGACCCTTTGTGTAACGACACAGATTCTCGGTTTAGTGTGTCAGGTTGACCCAAAAGTTTGGGCTTTGGTTTTCGGCCTCGATTTGAAAGGTTTGGGGACTAGTTGGGTCTAGTTGTTGGGTTTTGAGTGCTTGTGTTTGGGCTTAAGTTGAAGGCTAAGGGCATGTTAGTAATTTCATAAATGGATGAAAAGAGAGGGGTTTATGGGAGGTTTTGGTCTGCAGAGGTGATCTCATCACTTCCTATCTTTTCTTCCCATCCTCTTCATCTTTTAGCAAGGAAAGAAGGTAGGTAAAGGTTGTATCTTGTTGGTCTTGCTAAAGAATCGTGTTTTTTGTTAGAAGGGTAAGTTTTAGAGTTATTCTTGATCTACAAAACAAGGTAAGAGTTGTTTGGTTTGGGGAAGATAGAGGGGTAAATGTGGAATCCGGGAATGAGAGTTTTTAGGGGTTGATTTTATGGTGTTGATGTTTTCTTAGATTTAAAGACATCCTTAGATGTGTTTAAGAGTTAGTTTTATCTTCTTCTTGTAGAGAAACAAGTGGAGGACTCATCTTCGAGCTTGGGTGGAGGAAGAGTTTGACAAGAGGGGAGCTCGGGTTTTGGTTGTTGTGTGCTTGAGATTGATACTCCCAACTCTTTTAATCATTATTCATGTCATAGTAGAATGCATACATGTAAGTTTAATGCATGTTGGATTGGTAGCTTGAGCTTAGTAAGCTTTAATGGTGAAATTCGTATTGATGTGATTAAGGGTTGGAAATTGGTGTTAAAACACTCTAAACATCATTAATATTGAGTAGGAATACTTTAGGATCGATTAGATTAAGTTTGGGGGTAAATCTCTAGAATTTCTAAGTAAAACCTGTAGTTTCGTGCAGTGGGTATCGATATCGGTGGCCCGTGTATCGATACCCCTAAGAGAAATTTAGGCTTGAGGAGCAAGGGTATCGAATCATGGTTCGATACCGATACCTCTAGTGGCATTTCCGGTTCAATGCTGGTATCGAATCGGATAGTCCCTCCGTGGTTGACCTTTGAGCGGGTCAAAGGGTATCGATGCTAGTATCGATACCCATATTTCAATACCCTCTTTAGGTAAGAATCGATGCAGGGTGTTTCGATACCCCATCTAAGGATTTCGATACCCCTGTGTATTTTGGCCAAGTTTGAGTAGAAATTTGGGGCTCGGTGATTTTAATAAATGTTTCCATTAATCTTAAAGTTGTGAAACGAATTATTGAGCTAAGATTAATATTATAGCCCCAAAAGACTAAATTGAGATAATCTTAATATATTTTGTAGTGCTAAGATCCTAGGTGGATCGTTTGTGTGGTTTGAGTCCTTGTGTGTTAGAAATTTGGATATCCATAAGTGTTGCAACACGTTGAAGTTCATTCGATGTAATAAGATGGGTGATGTTTTGAAGACTTTTATACCGAGTGTTGGGCGGCCTCACTCGAAGATGTTCGATGTAACATTCCGAGCATGGGGTTGGTTGGGCGGCCTCCACCCCTTTCTGAACGTTAGGCAGCCTCGTTCGAAGATGTCCGATGTAACATTCTGGGCATAGGATTTGAGGGCGGCCTCAATCCTGAGTGTAGGATCCCGATGCTGTGTGGACGCGGGTCTCGCTCTTGTGTGTTGACTTGATATGATTTGTATATGATGTGTGCGATAATATACATTCATTTATGACATGTGATAGGCAAGCATGCTAGACCATCATATCATGCACGAGATTTATATGTCATGCTTTATTGCTTATGATATGCATGATGTTGGTCGAGTTCGGCATATCCACTGAGCTTTGGTATCTCAACGTTCGAAATGTGTTTTCGTGCGTAGGTTAGGTGGAGCCGGTCCGTGGAGCACCACCGAGGTTTGGATTTCAGCATCGACCGTGTTGTCAGAGTACATTTATTAGATAGTGGGCTAGTACTATATAGGACCCTATATGTATTTTGTAACTCTGTTTATTTTAATTTGGGTCGAATGTTTTAAATAGGTCTGTAATATTTGGAGCTCCAGTTACTTTAAACTATTTTGGGCTTTTGTTTAAATTTAAAGGAATTTTATGGACCGTACTCGGACTTGAAATTGGATTCACTTATTGGACTTTTAAAAGAAATTTTGAAATACGAGTTTTGGACCGGAAACCCAATGTGACATCTGGATCGGGGTGTTACACTTTTAGCCATACTCTTTGATTTTCTCCTCTCATGGGGATTTGCTGCTCTAAACCTGCAAAGTGCGCTCATGCTTCTTCCATTACTTTCTCAGGTCACTCTATCACTTTTTTCCCTTCATTTAATTAATTTATCATGGGATTTTTTTTGTCGTGTTCTGTGGCTAAGATTTTCTAGTCTGGGATTTGGGTTTGGGTTCTTCTAAAACAAAGTTCCAGGAGCAAAGAGTTTCCATGGATTTCATAGTGACACAGGATTATAGTCATTCTCTGGTACTTTCATGTGTTAATTAATGAACGCAGGTTTGATATGGCTTTAGAAGTCAGAAGATTCATAAAATTATATTTTTTTTTTCTGTTTAAGGTAGTGCAAAGACTCGTAGTAACACAAAGCCGGAATCAGCCCAGAAATCGCCGAAGGAAACTTCGAACAAGCCATTCGTATCATCAAAATCTCACTCACCTGTTTCCAGCAGTCTCAAGTCTTTCACTTTTAGTGATCGTAAAATTGCCACCAAAAACTTCCGGTCCGAAACTTTTCTCGGGGAAGGAGGGTTTGGATGTGTTTACAAAGGTTGGATCGATGAGAATACATTTGCGCCTGCCAAGCCGGGGACCGGAATCATTGTAGCTATCAAAAAACTCAAGGCAGAGAGTTTTCAGGGGCACAAGGAATGGCTTGTATGTAAACTCTTGTTTATTAGTATCATTCTTTTCCTTTTTCAGTTTTTTTTCTCTGGATTTTGGAAGTTCATATATGTGAACCTGATTCCATGTTGATCAACATTGCAGGCGGAAGTTAACTATTTGGGTCAGCTTCACCATGAAAATCTTTTGAAACTCATTGGTTACTGTGTGGAATCTGAGAATAGACTTCTGGTTTATGAGTTAATGCAAAAGGGAAGTTTGAAGAATCGCTTGTTTAAAAGTAAGCTTTATCTTTCTGCTGATATGACTCCTTTTCCATCGATCTTCTTCTCATTATGTTAAATCATGTTCGAATCCGACTGTGTTACTCAGACGGTATCATGTCACATACAGACACTAAACCTGTTATTTTTTTTCTTCTTTCAGAAGGTGTTCAACCGATTTCTTGGGCTACACGGATACATATAGCCAGGGGAGTTGCCCGGGGATTGACCTTTTTACATGGTTTAGATGCTAATGTAATCTAACGCGACTTAAAGGCTTCCAACATTCTTCTAGATTCGGTAATGCCGGCGCATCTAACGCTCTGGTTTGAGATCAAGTTGCATAGCAGATTTGTTCCATTGAACATTCCATTTGGTTTAATGATTAATATTGTTGCCATATAAACTTACGTAGGATTACAATGCAAAGCTTTCGGATTTCGGGTTAACAAGAGATGGTCCAACCGGGTGATAACACCCATGTTTCGACCACAGTTGTTGGGACTCAAGGTTATGCAGCCCCTGAATACGTTGCTACAGGTTTGTTCATACTTTTTCTTTTGTAATAGTATATCTACCTGTTACAATTAGAACATGTGACTAAGATAAAAGTAGAGAGACCTATGTTACTCAGATGCGGGTTTGAGTGTTTGATTCGGGTATGTCTCCGACATCAAGGGGTTATCGATCACACCGAGGAACTTGATTAAGCTTCACATGCAGGTCATTTGACTCCAAAGAGTGATTTGTACAGCTTCGGTGTTGTACTATTGGAGCTACTTTCGGGACAGAGAGCAATGGACGATGAGAGAGTCGGGTTTTCGAAAGAAACACTAGTGGAATGGGCAAAACAGTTCCTAAGTGACAACAGGAAAGTGCTACGGATAATGGACACGAGGTTGGGAGGCCAGTACTCGAAGAAAGGAGCGCAAGTCGCTGCCGCACTCGCATTGCAATGCTTGCATATGGATCCGAAGAACAGGCCTTGCATGGCTGATGTTCTAGCCTCGTTAGAAAGTCTCCATGCAACAAAGCAAGCATCACCAAGGACGCCCCAACAGTTACCTGCACAGCATGACCACCATGGGATTAAGCATGTGAATAGTTCTCACAAGGCAAGAATTTCAAGTGCAAATTCACTTTGAAAAAAAAATGTTTTCTTCATGTAAATTGTATTATGGTAAAGCGGGAGTTATCTCGAAATGCTTGCCGGAACTGTCTCGAACCGTCGATCGAGGGCTAGTATATAAGGAAACAAAATGGAAGAAATATATTATACCAGAGTTGATTCGAATGTCGTTGATGAACCTTGTGAATAAATAAGTTTTTGCAACACATGCGATTTTATATGATTATATTTTAGTCTATTAAAATAATATTATTCTATAATCTCAGGAATATATTTTTATTAATTAGATGGGGATAGTAAAAAAATAAGGTTGATATAACTTTACTTTGTATTTTTAAAATATTTAATTTATTGAATATTTAATATATTTTAATTTATATTAAATATATTTTTATTTGTATTTTTATTAAAAGTGATATCGATACAATTGCTTTGGAAAATAGCTGTCGAACCTATATTTAAGAACCGGTATCGAAACACCTAAAAGGTGTATCAAAACTCTTAGTCCATGATATCTAAACAGACCTTAGCTCATAGTATTTTTATTAATATATTTTTATTAATTTATTCTATAAGATATTTTATATAAAAATTAAATTTTCAAATATTCTTTTTATTGAATTGAAGATGAGGAGAAGATAGTGAAATATAGGCCACTGCTCTTGGTGGCATCCCGATTACTGATTTGACCGATGGTCTATATATTTTCCAATCTTATCATGTTGTGGACATGGATAGAGTGAAAATAAGAGGTAGAATTTCAACTCTCACTTACTGATTTTGTATCCTCTGAAGCCTGGATAAGTTTCTTTTAGCAGTTCTTTTTAATATTATTGGTATTGGTGAATGATGATGTGCTGCCTGGTTATATGCTTGAAGGGGTGGTTAGGCAATTAGGCAATTTTATTGGTGAGTGTAGCGATCATTTTCTAAATCGTGCGTAAAAATAGTATAGTAATTAAATTTTGAAAAATCAAGATTTTATCATTTTTAATTGTTTATTGGTTTATTGTCTAACTGGGTTTATTAACGAATCTATCAAAATTTTAACTGAGAAAATTGCTCTAAAATTGAGATTAAGTTGTATAATTTAGTTCAAAAAACACATAATTAACTATTTAAACTCATTAAATTTGATTTATTCTTATTTTACATCAATTTTGTTAGGTTTAAAGTATGCATATCTAAATTAGCTTTATAATGAACATATTAGAATTTATAACGAGAAAAATGCTCTAAATTGAGATTAATAGGTTTACTCAAATTCAAAAGTCCATAATTAACTATTTGAACCCATTAAATTTGATTGAATCTCATTTTCTGGCCATTTTGTTGGGTTTAAAGTATACATGTCTAATTGGGCTTTTTCGTGAACCCGTTAGAATTTTAACCGAGTAAAATATTGTAAATTTGAGATTAAGTTGTATAATTTGATTCAAAAGACCAGAATTAACTATTTGAACTTATAGAATTTGATTTATTCTTATTTCACAACCTGTTTGTTAGGTTTAAAGTGTACATATCTAACTGGGCTTTATAGTGATCGCATTGAAATTTAAATTGAATAAAATGCTCTAAAATTAACATCAAGTGGTTTAATCATGTTTAAAAGCCCATAATTAACTATTTGAACTCATAAAATTTGACTAAATCTAATTTTGCGACCCTTTTGTTAGGTTTAAAGTGTGCATTTCTAAATGAGTTTCATAGTAATCACATTGGAATTTCAACCGAGTAAAATGCTCTAAATTTGATATTAAGTTGTATAATTTGGTTGCCCAGAATTAACTAGTTGAACTTATAGAATTTGATTTATTCTTATTTTGCAGCTCATGTGTTAGGTTTAAAGTGTGTATATCTAACTGGCTTTATAGTGTTCGTATTAGAATTTAAATCGAATAAAATGCTCTAAAATTGAAATCAAATGGTTTAATCATATTTAAAAGCCCATAATTAACTATTTGAACTCATAAAATTTGACTAAATCTAATTTTGCAGCTCTTTTGTTAGGTTTAAAGTGTGCATATCTAAATGAGTTTTTTATAGTAATCACATTGGAATTTCAACCGAGTAAAATACTCTAAAATTGATATTAAGTTGTATAATTTGGTTCAAAAACCCATAATTAACTATTTGAACTCATAAAATTTGATTTATTCTTATCTTGCGGTCGTTTTATTAGGTTTAAAGTGTGCGTATCTAAAAGGTTTTATAATGATCGTATTAGAATTTAAACTGAGTAAAATACTCTAAAATTGAGATTAAGTGGTTTAATCATGCTCAGAAGTCCATAATTAACTATTTGAAGTCATGTAATTTGATTGAATCTCATTTTTGGCCGTTTTATTAGATTTAAAGTGTCCACATCTAAATGGGCTTTATAGTGATCGCATTATAATTTAAACCGAGTAAAAAATTGAGATAAGTGGTTTAATCATGATCAAGAGCTCATAATTCACTATTTGAACTCTTGAAATTTGATTGAATCTCAATTTGAGGTTATTTTGTTGGGTTTAAAGTGTGAATGTCTAATTGGTCTTTTTAATGAACTTGTTGGAATTTAAACCGAGCAAAATGCTCTAAAATTGATATTAAGCTATATAATTTGGTTCAAAAGCCCATAACTAACATTTTGAACTCTTGAAATTTGATTTATTCTTATTTTGTGACTGTTTTGTTAGGTTTAAAGTGTACATATCTAAATGGGCTTTATAGTGATCGTATTCAAATTTAAATTGAGTAAAATGCTCTAAAATTGAGATTAAATGGTTTAATCATGTTCAAAACCACATAATTAACTATTTGAATTCATTAGATTTGATCGAATCTCATTTTGTGGTTGTTTTGTCTGGTTTAAAGTGTACATGTCTAAAACAAGCTTTATAATGAACTCATAGATTTTAAATGAGTAAACTGTTGTAAAGTTTAAATTAAGTTGTATAATCAGGTTAAAATGCGCATAACTAACCATTTGAACGCAATAAATTTGTTTGAATCTCATTTTGTGCCCGTTTTGTTGGGTTTTAAGCTTGTATTTCTAATTGTGCTTTTAGTGAACCGATAAGAATTTTAACCGAGTAAAATGCTCTAAAGTTGAGATTAAGTGGTTTAATCATGTTCAAAATCAAATAGTTAACTATTTAAACTCATTAAATTTGATTGAATCTCATTTTGTGGGTGTTTTATTGGGTTTAAAGCATTGGTGTCTAAATAGGCTTTATAGTGAAAACGTTGAATTTTATATGAGTAAAATGCTCTAAAATTGATATTAAGTTGTATTATTAGTTTCAAATGCACATAAATAACTATTTGAACTCATTAAATTTGATTGAATCTCATTTGGGGTCCATTTTGTTGAGTTTAAAGCTTGTACTTCTAATTTGACATTTTTAGCAAACCTGTTCGAGTTTTAACCGAGTAAAATGCTCTAACATTGAGATTAAGTGGTTTAATCATATTTAAAATCTCATAATTAACTATTTGAACTCATTAAATTTGATTAAATCTCATTTTGTGTCCATTTTGTTAGGTTTAAAGCATGCATGTCTAAATGAGCTTTATAGTAAACCCGTGAAACCGAGTAAATAATCTAAAATTAATATTAAGTTGTATAATTCGGTTCAAATGCGTATAATTAACTATACAAGATCATTAAATTTGATTCAATCTCATTTGGCGCCTGTTTTGTTGGGTTTAAAGCTTGTATTTCTAAATAGGCTCTTTTGTGAACCCATTGGAATTTTATCTAAGTAAAATGCTCCAAAATCTATATAAAGCATTTTAATCATGTTAAAATGTCATAATTAAATATTTAAACTTAATTTTGATTTAATCTTATTTTACGATTGTTTTGTTGAGATTAAAATGTACATGTCTAAATGAGCTTTATAGTGAGCTCGTTTAAATTTTAAATATGTAAAAGACTCTAAAATTTAGATTAAGTTTTATAATTTTGTTGAAAATCCCATAATTAACTATTTGAACTCATGAAATTTGATTAAATCTCATTTACGGCCATTTTCTTAGGTTTAAAGTGTGCACATCTAAATAGGTTTATAATGAACACATTGGAATTTAAATCGATTAAAATACTCTAAAATTAAGATTAAGTGGTTTAATTATATTCAAAAGCTCATAATTAACTATTTGAACTTATTAAATTTGGTTTCTCATTTTGTGGTCGTTTTATTGGTTTTAAAGCGTGCATATCTAATTAGGCTTTTTAATGAACCTGTTGGAATTTTAACCATGTAATATGCTCTAAAATTAGGATTAAGTAGTATAATTTGGTTCAAAAGCCTATAATTAACTATTTGAAGTTATAAAATCTGATTTATTCTAATTTTGTGTCTGTCTTGATAAGTTTAAAGAGTGAATATCTAAATGAACTTTATAGTAAACACATTAGAATTTAAATTGAGTAAAATAATCTAAAATTGAGATTAAGTGGTTTAATCATATTCAAAAGCCTATAATTAACTATTTGAACTCATTAAATTTGATTGAATCTCATTTTATGGCCGATTTTTGGGTTTAAAGCGTTTATGTCTAATTGGGCTTTTCAGTAAAGCATTGGAATTTAACAGAGTAAAATGCTCTAAAATTTGGATTAAGTTGTATAATTTGGTTCAAATGTCATAATTAACTATTTGAACTCATAAAATTTGATTTGTTCTTATTTTACGGTCGTTTTGTTAGGTTTAAAGTATGCATATTTAAATGAGCTTTATAATGATCACGTTGAAATTAAAATCGAATAAAATGCTCTAAAATAGATATTAAGTGGTTTAATTATGTTGAAAATCACAAAACTAACCATTTGAACTTTTGAAATTTGACTATCTCATTTTGCGCCCTTTTGTTAGGTTTAAAGTGTACATATATATAAGCTTTACAGTAATCACATTGGAATTTACGCCAAGTAAAATGCTCAAAAATTGATATTAAGTTGTATAATTTGGTTCAAAAGCCCATAATTAACTATTAAAACTCATGAAATTTATTTTTTCTTATTTTGCGGCCATTTTGTTATGTTTAAAATGTGCATATCTAATTGAGCTTTATAGTGATAAAATTAGAATTTAAACCGATTAAAATGCTCTAAATTTAAGATTAAGTGATTTAATCATGTTCAAAATCTCATAATAACTATTTGAACTCATTAAATTTGATTGAATCTTATTTTGTGAACGTTTTATTAAGTTTAAAGAGTGCATGTCTAAATGGGCTTTAAAGTGAACTCATAGGATTTTTTTTATGAAAAAACTCATAGTTTTTTTTTGACGGAAAACTCATAGGATTTTAAAAGAGTAAAATGCTCCAAAATTGAGATTAAGATGTATAATTAGTTTTAAATATGCATAATTAACTATTTAAACTCAATAAATTTGATTGAATCTCATTTTGTGCTCGTTTTGTTGAGTTTAAAACTTGTATTTCTAATTGGGCTTTTTAGTGAACCCGTTGGATTTTAAACAAATCGTTTCGATACATATATGTAGCTTTTTGATACGTCCTGTTTTAAAGACTAAATCATGTTGATACCGTGATCTTGCGTACCGATACCCCTTATTAAATGCAAATGGCGGCTCTTTGTATTTCAATAGTGTTTCAATACAGGTTTTCCGAGTATCGATACCAGAGTTGAGAAAGGTGCATTTATGGTGGGAAGAAGGTCTCTCAATGGCTATATTGGTGATCTCAACCATCCAAACGGTTAGAATTCAATGAGAGGGTATAAAAACAAGCTTCTAATGCAGCAACAACAACTATTGATCTTCAAGCAAACATCTAAGCATTCAATCTAACTCCAAGCACTAAAATTATCAAATTCTTACACCTATCTCTTTGTTCATTATTGTAATTTTACTTTTTGAGTTTGGGGAGAGTTAAATATAAATTGAGGTAATATTTTTCTGTGAGAGAAACAAACATTTTTCATCATTTCAATCCTTTGTAACCTTGTGAGGTTAAATATTACTTCAATTTTATTTAACTCAAGTTCTATAAAAATCTTTAATTCTTTGTTGTCATGTGTGTCACGATACTTGCAAAATTGTCTTGCTTGTTCTCCCTCCTGTCCAAGACACTACATTAAGAACAAATAAGTAATTTTAATTGAAACAACAATTTTCCCCTATTTTTTATCTTGAGCAACATATTGCCTAATGTGGCATGTAATTGTAATCAATGTATTGCTTTTCATATGGATTCTTTAGTTTTATTTTTTAGGGTAAAAAACCCCGAAAACTAAACTTGGGTTTTTCCCTTTCATTTTTGTTAGTGTCTCAGTTTCATTTATTTACTTCATTAACAGGTGTAGAGAAAAGAATATGAAAATTGAATAAAAAATATTTCAAAGAAACTTAAGGTATGGGACTATCCCTTTTTATATTTTTGTATATGATATAACATTTGGAAAGAAAGAAGAAAAGGAGAATCAGTTTTCCATTTTTCTCTTTTGTAATACACTTGTTATCATTTATCTATAATATTTTAGGATCCATATCCTGCTCCTCATACAAGGAATATATAAAAATAAAAAAATAATAAAGTGAAGGAAAGTAAAGGTAAATTATCTTTTTATGCATTTCTTGTATGTTGAGAAATGTAAAAAATAAATAATAAAATGGTATTATAATCACACGTTAAATTGCTCATGCACCAATCATGGTATGCATGGATTTTCCAAAAGTACATAATTGTGGTCAATTTGTATGGTTAATGTTTATATATAATATTTGAGTTCATGATATTTTGTAGTTATAGATCCTATTAACTGATTAGCTTTAAATTTGTATCATTAAACAACTTGTCAGCACCAGACGAGAAAGCTCAGTTGAACTTTGCCTTTTTTGTCTCAGATGTCAAGGATAATTATAAGGTATAATATATTTTTCTTTTTCTTTTTTTCGATTATGTAGAGAAGAGAAGAAAAGAGATTAGGATCCCTACTTGATTAGATCATATACAAAAGGTGGTGAAGCAGTATAAATTGTTTCTCTCACAGGTCTTCCACGACTGGATCTAGCCAACACATCCGTAACTCTATTTTGATCACGACTAATTTTGCAAAATCTAACATCCCAATCCAAATTGATCATTCAACGAACCTCTGAAGCTAGTGTATTACCACGAAGAGCTTCATTGTCTCTACTAAACATACTTGCAACATCAGCGCTATCTGTTTCAATGATGATCCTTCGGCAACCCATACTCCAAGCATGTTTTAAAGCATCATGAACACCCCATAATTCTACAAATATAACAGGACAAGATCCCAGACTTCTAGAAAACCCAATCAACCATTGTCCAAATGTATCTCGTATCATCCCGCCACATGCTGCAAAGGAGTCCTCAAACAAACAACACCATCAACATTGATCTTCACCAAACCTTGTTGTGGAGCAATCCACTTAGGTATGAATTTACTTTCTAGTGATACAACAATGTTGAGCATTCTTTAAAAATTGACCTTGATTCAGAGTAATTATTATCGAACAATAATCGATTTCGCCGCGACCAAAGAATCCAACATATAACAGCAAATCTGATCTCCAAACCTTGGTCACCATAAGTAAAAGCCTTCGGTTGCAGAATATTTTGAGTGAACCAATCAACGAAATTTAGATTAAAGAAAATCGGTAACTTATCTTGTCGAACTACATGTAACCAAACAGATTTAGCCTTAATGCAATCTCGTAAAACATGAAGGATATCTTCCATACCGTTGTTACAAATAGGACAAGAATCAATCGTTGTTAAGTGACGCTTAACTCGCTCTTGGTTAGAAGCTTTTCTTGAAAAGCTAACCAAAGGAATGTCCGAATACGTTGAGGCACACGAAGTTTTCATAAAGACTTCCACACATTTGAAACAGGAGCAGTCGACCTACATAAAGATTCATAAGCTGACCTTGTAGAAAAAAGTTGTTTAGTTTCCCATCGTCAACAAGGGATGTCATCACCCAACAACGGATTTGGAGCAGGTACAACAGCAATACGAAGCAAAATATTCGGCGGCAACATTAAACTAAGGCGATTCCAGTCCTACTCACCAAAATTATCCAGCCAATCTGCGGCACATGACTCATCAGGAGAACCCTAACCAATGTAATAATTCTGTAATGGCCTATCACTATCAAGCTACACATCAGACCAAAATTTTGTCTTCTCTCCATTGCACACATTCCATTGCACACTATTTCGAATATCCTCCCATACCATTCCAATTCTATACCAAACCCTTGAACAATTGTCTAAATGAAAAGAAATTGGTATTGAACCGGAAAATTTATATTTCTTCCTTAATACTCACACCCATAACTTATCCACATTTATAATTAATTGAAATGCTAGCTTCATTAGAAAAGCTTTATTTTGTCGAGCAAGATCCTTCGTACCGAGACCACCCGTCACAATTGGCCGTTTTACAGTGTCCCAATTTACCAAATGAATTTTCCTTCTATCTACTGAATAACCCCAAATGAAATTACATGCTAATTTCTCAATTTTATCACAAACTGATTTTGGTGAATAAGTTGTCTACATAACATAAAATGGCATGGCTTGTAAGACTGACTTGGCTAAAGTTATACGACCCGCTAGGGAGAGGGAGTTTGCAACCCAACCCGAAAGACGGTACCTTACTTTATCAATCAAATAAGCATATGTTGCTTTGGTGACTCGTGTGTGTAGAGGAGGAACGCCCAAATAAGTGCCTAAATCAATAACCACATGATAACCAAAGCCACTTGAAATTCTATCTTTTAGATCAAGACTCACATTATTCGAGAAATAAATATTTGTTTTCGCAGAACTTACACGATGATCGGAAAAATCATAGAAAAGCTGCAGAGTTTGCTTAATAAGTAGCATCTGATCCAAAGTAGCCTCGGCAAAAATTAATAAATCTTCTGCAAAGATTCATTATTATAGCTCAAATTCTTATATAATTGTTACAAAGCTTTTTGCCTTTGCTTGTTTGTATCTTTTTCTTTGTTTTAGGATATTATTTTTTTTAAGACTTAAGGGTTCAATAAGCCTTTAAACTCTTTTGAAAAATCAATTAAGCCCTTAAACTTTTTTTTTGCACCCAATAAAACTCTCAAACTCACTAAAAAAATTAATTTAGCCCTTAAACTATTGTAAAAAATTAATTAAGCCCTTAAACTTTTTTTGCATCCAATTAAACCATCAAACTCAAGAAAAAAAATTAATTTGGCCCTTTGATCAACTATGACCATTAACTTTAATGTTTTTTTTATTTTTTTAACATTTTTCACGACAAGATAATACCATTTATCATTTTTAAGAAATTTTAAGATTTTATAAATATATAAAAAAATCTAAAAACTTTATAAAAAATATTGAAAATTTTAAATTATTTAAAAATATAAAAATATTTTTCTATAATTGTAAAGTAATATTTAATTTTTTTATCTTTTATTTTTTAATCTTTTTAAAAAAATATTATTTATCATTTTAAATTAAATTTTGAAATTATTTTTTTTATTTTTATATAATTTTAAAAATTCCTAGAAACAAAAAGTAATGTTATTTTGTTGAAACATGTGTTAAAAAATAAGAAATAAAAAAAGGTTAAAGTTAACGGTTAAAGTTGATAAAAGGGTCAAATTGATTTTTTTTTCTTGAGTTTGAGGGTTTAATTGGGTGTTAAAAAAGTTTAAGGGATGAATTGATATTTTTTTGAATTTGAGGGCTTAATTGAGTATAAAATTTTTTTAAGGGCTTAATTGATTTTTTTGCAAAAGTTTAAGAATTTATTAGACCCTTAAGCCCAAGAAAATATGTATTTCCAATCACCAGTTTTGATTTGAATATTATTGAAACCCAATACAATTTGACCAAATAAAAAGAAATACATGATTATATATTATAAGGGAACCCATTATCCAAGAAGCAATTTTTTTAAAATCTATATTTTTTTAAAACTAATGTTTTGATATAATAATTGAAAAATAGTTTTGGACTAATCTGAAAAGACTTTAAAAATGTTTCTTATGTCCAAACAACTTTAAAATATATTTAAGATGTTTTTGAAAGTTTTTAAATATGTTTTGAATGATTTAAAGAAACCAAAGAACTGATTTTTATCCAGGTGTTTCGATACACCCTCAAGGTGTTTCGATACCTGTTCTTCAATGTCATGGTTTCAAAGGCAAAACCACAGTGGTATCGATACTGGTATCGATACCTTTTCACCACTGTGAGCACCTGTTTTGAACCATGGTTCGAAACACCCCCAACGGTCAAAACGATTTTATGAAAACCCACAACGGCTAGGAGCAGTATCGATACTAGTATCGATACCTGTTCATAAATGCAGATCAACGGCTATTTCTCAAAGTAGCTGTTTCAAAACAGACTTCACGTGTTTCGATACCGCCTGTACCAGAAAAGGAAATAAGCCTTGTAATCAGCTCTAAACAGCTCCAAACCAATCTCAACGGTCACCAACGGCTAGAAGCTCATTTGGGATGATAAAAGAAAGTCTTGAGCATCAAGAGAAGACTAATGCTTCAATTATAACAACATTATGATCAAGAAATTGTCTTAGTGCATAATTCTCATCTTTTAGGTAGACAACACTTGTGAGCTCAATGTTAATGTATGCTAAAGTTTCTTAGGATTGGGTGAGTGCTTAGTTGCAAACACTAGCCTTATTAGAAGGATTCAAGTTTGCTTAGTTTTCTTGTTTGAGTGAATTCCCAAAGTTCGGTTGTGAACTTTGGATTCTAGATTCGGGTTGTGAACTTTGGATGCTAGATTCAGGTTGTGAATCTAGGATTGTAAGGTTATCCCTTTGTTCCTCAAAAGGTTAAAATTTCTTAGTGAATTTTGGAAATCCTTAGTGGGAAGCTAAGATAGTGGATATAGGTGCTTGTTCGAAGGTCGAACCATTCTAAAATCATTGTATTATTTTTGCTTCCACAACAAATCACCCAAAGTGTTTATTCTCTATCAAATTGGCAAGTTAATCGGTTGTGCATCGAGCCAATCCAAGCCTAACAATTGGTATCAGAGCGAGGCTCAATCGAGGAGGATTAATATCCTATTGAGAAGATCCGGTGAGCTCGACCAATTTACAATCAACCAACATTTCATAGCTCAATCCATTGACAAGCCACCTTTCTTTGATGGGTCCAACTACTCCCAATGGAAGATAAGGATGAAGTATTTCATCAACTCAAGAGATTACAAACTATGTGATATAGTTGAAGATGGACCATTTGTGCCTAAAGGAACAAAGGCGGAATGGAGCGCGGAGGATTACAAGAAGATGGTACTTAATCATAAAGCCTTGCATATTCTTGTTTATGCATTCCATCCAAGCATCTATGATAAGATATCTTCTTGTGATAGTGCCAAGGAAGTTTGGGATAAGCTAGACGTCACATACGAAGGAACAAACGAAGTAAAGGAGACCAAGATTGGACTCCTCAACAAAGAGTATGAGAACTTCAAGATGAATCCAGAAGAGGACATATCAAAGATGTTTGATCGTTTCTCCACCATCACCAATGGACTTAGAGGATATGGAGAGATCATTCCGAAGGAGAAGCTTGTTCGTAAGCTCATCTATTCCCTTCCCGAGTTATGGGACTCGAAAAGGACCGTCATCATCGAAGCCAAAAATCTAAAGACACTCAAGCTTGATGAACTCATGGGGTCACTCCTCACACATCAAATTATGATGAAAGGAAGACAAGAGGAGAAGAAGAAGGAAGAGATTAGAGCGATGGGAAAGAAGAAGGTTCAAGAGCTTGGTGTAAATGTCAACACCGTTGCTCTAAAATCCTCCAAGTGTATCTATTTTGAAGATTCAAGTGAGGAGGATAGTGAAGAAGATGAAGAGCTTGCCCAACTCTTCATTGACTTCGATCGATTCGTGAGGAACAAAAGTAGAAAATCCTCAAAGCACGAATCCAAGAAAAAGATGAAGGACTCTCACAAGTCAATCAAAAGGGGATCATCTTCCAAGAAGAAAGCATATGTGGCTACATGGAGTTATGATGACTCCACCGAAAATGAAGAAACCAACCTATGCTTGATGGCCCTCAATGAGGGGAGGTAACTTCTAACTCATCTTGTTTAAATTCATATTCATTTGATGAGTTACAAGAAGCCTATGACAAATTGGCTTGTGAGTTCAAGGCTTCATTTTCTAAAAACAAAAAGATGATTTCAAAGCTTAAATTAGAAAATGATTTGCTTTCAAAAACCAATTTGGAGTTTGAAGCAAAAATGAAAAATTTTGAACTTAAAGTTTTTGATTTACAAAAATTGCTTCAAACGATGGAAAAAGATCATCAAAATGATTTAGATGATCTTAAGAAAGAAAAAGATTTGATTTCCAAAGAGCTTGAAAAGAAAAATAATTTGGGAAAATCAAATTTTTATATGAGACAATCTAGTACCCCTAGATTTATTGATGAAAAATGTTTTAGAAGTGTTTGGGTTCCAAAAGGACTAGTCACTTCAACCAAAAAGGATGAAATTGAAAGATGGATTCCTAAGGGGACTAAAATTTGTGTCACTAACGTTAAAGGATCCAAAACAATTTGGATACCAAAAATTACTTGATTGTCTTATTTAGGTGTGATTGAGATATAAGCAACAAAGTGCAAGATTAAGGCGGAGCTCCATACACACAAGAAGGACACTTGAAGAAGGAAGGCTTCACATATTATCTTTGATTCAAGTGTGGTAAAATTTCTAGTTGAATTTGTGTTTATTTGCTTATTTTTATTTTATTTCAACTAGTTTATCATATATGTTGGACTAACACTTAGTGATGCCTTGAGTAAGGGGGAGTTTTTGTTTTCATAACCTATATTTTGATACTTAATTTTTCCAAAAATTGGTATCTTTCAAATTCTCCTACGTTATGAACTTTAAAGATTTTCAAACTTGCTTTGAACCATTTTTGATATAACAAAAAGGGGGAGAAAGTTATGAAAAATTATTTTTTCAAAGACTTGACAAATGGATAAGAGGAAACTTTAAATGACTTGATTCTTTAATTCTCTTATTCAAAGTTTATTTGAAAAAGGAAGAGTAATCTCAAAAACAATTAAGTTGGTTTTATTATATCAAAAAGGGGGAGATTGTAAAACTAATGTTTTGATATAATAATTGAAAAATAGTTTTGGACTAATTTGAAAAGACTTTAAAAATGTTTCTTATGTCCAAACAACTTGAAAATATATTTAAGATATTTTTGAAAGTTTTTAAATATGTTTTGAATGATTTAAAGAAACCAAAGAACTGTTTTTACCCAGGTGTTTCGATACCTGTTCTTCAATGTCATGGTTTCAAAGGCAAAACGATAGTGGTATCGATACTGGTATCGATACCTTTTCACCATTGTAAGCACCTATTTTGAACCATGATTCGAAACACACCCAACGGTCAAAACGATTTTATGAAAACCCACAACGGCTAGGAGCGGTATCGATACTGGTATCGATACCTGTTCATAAATACAGGTCAACGGCTATTTCCTAAAGCAACTATTTCAAAACAGGCTTCACGTGTTTCGTTGTAATCAGCTCCAAACGGCTCCAAACCAATCTCAATGGTCACCAACGGCTAGAAGCTCATTTGGGATGATAAAAGGAAGTCTCAAGCATCAAGAGAAGACTAATGCTTCAATTGTAACAACATTATGATCAAGAAATTGTCTTAGAGCATAATTCTCATCTTTTGGGTAGACAATACTTGTGAGCTCAATGTTAATGTATGCTCAAGTGTCTTAGGATTGGGTGAGTGCTTAGTTGCGAACACTAGCCTTATTAGAAGGATTCAAGTTTGCTAAGTTTTCTTGTTTGAGTGAATTCCCAAAGTTAGATTGTGAACTTTGGATGCTAGATTCGGGTTGTGAATCTAGGATCGTAAGGTTATCCCTTTGTTCCTCAAAATGTTGAAATTTCTTAGTGAATTTGGAAATCCTTAGTGGGAAGCTAAGGTAGTGGATGTAGGTGCTTGTTCGAAGGCTGAACCACTCTAAAATCATTGTGTTATTTTTGCTTTCACAACAAATCACCCAGAGTGTTCATTCTCTATCAAATTGACAAGTTAATCGGTTTTGCATTGAGCCACTCCAAGCCTAACAATTTTCATGTTCCAGATAATATTTTTCGAGCAATGACACTAAAATTAAAATAGGCTTAAGGATCTAATAAGCCCTTAAACTTTTGTAAAAAAATTAATGAAGCCCTTAATTTTTTTTACATTCAAATAAGCCCTCAAACTCAAAAAAATTAATTCAACCCTTCAACTTTTTTAACACCCAATTAAATCCTCAAACTCAATAAAAAAAATTAATTTAACCCTTTTATCAACTTTAACTGTTAACTTTAATTTTTTTAAAAATTTTTTAATACGTGTTGCAACAAAATAACAACTTTTTTGTTTCTAGGAATTTTTAAAATTTATTTTTAAAATTATATAAAAATCATAAAAAATATTTTTATAATATAAAAAAATTAATGTCAAAATTTAATTTTAAATGATAAATAATATTTTTTAAAAAATATTAAAAATAAAATATAAAAATATTAAATATTACTTTACAATTATAATAAATATTTTATATTTTAAAATAATTTAAAATTTTTCAACATTTTTTATAAAATTTTTAGATTTTTTATATATTTTTAAAATTTCTTAAAAACGATAAGTGGCATTATCTTGTCACGACAAGTGTCAAAAAATTTAAAATAACGTTAAATTTAAAGGTCATAGTTGATCAAAGGGCTAAATTGATTTTTTTTCTTGAGTTTGAGAATTTAATTGAATGCAATAAAAGTTTAAGAGCTTAAATCATTTTTTACGACAGTTTAAGGGCTAAATTAATTTTTTTAGTGAGTTTGAGGGTTTTATTGGGTGTAAAAAAAGTTTAAGGGCTTAATTGACTTTTTTACAAAAGTTTAAGAGCTTGAACCCTTAAGCCTATTTTCTTGTATTAGCGTTTTGTGGTAATTTTTTTTCTAAACTTGAGATTTTTGTTTTATGTTGTTGTCCGTTTTGGTTGTAATCTTCTAGCCCGGTCCACAAGAATATGTTAAATCTAAAAAGTTATAATTAAAAATTTTATTCTAATTTTTTTTTTAAAATTATACCATAATTTAAAATAAAATTATAGTAATTTAATAAATATCTTTTAATAAATATTTTATAATAAATAAAATACTTAAATATTATAATATATTTTTTAATATTTACATAAAAAGCTCTGAGATCAAATTATATTGTAAGAATGATTAAATAATTCAAAAAACATAAATAGTTTTTTAATTACGAAATTACATCAATATCCAAAAATAATAAATAATGTCCTGAATATACTATAATAAATAATATAATAATTTTATTTAAATAAAACTAAAATAATTTAAGTTAGAAACAAGACATTTAAAACAAAAGGGTGAAGTACATATTTAACTATTAATCTTTTTAGGATTTTCAAAATATCACTTTAACTTTTAAACTTTAAACCGGTACCTTTAACTTTTAAAGCTTTATAGCTTCATTCAAAAATTTATTTTCAAATTTAAAAAATCAATTTTAAAATCTTAAAAATTAGGGTTCCTAAAAATTGAAAATCTTAAAAATTAGATTTTTTACTTAGGGATTTTAAAATTAAGAACAATTCTTTTGGTATTACATTAGTGTTTTAGTTTTTATTTGAGGACTTCTATGTAAGCTTTTTATATTCGATTAGGATAATTTTTTTATGTAAATTTATGGTCTACTTCTGGGTAATTCTTTCTCTGTAGATTTCTGATCTTCTACTAGAGTAATTTTTTTTATATAGGTTTCTGCTCTCTGATTGGAGTAATTTTGTCTGTATAGGTTCTTGATCTCCGACTGAATAATTCTTTTTGTATAAGTTCTTGGTCTTCAATTGAGGTAATTCTTTACGTATAGGTTCTTGGTCTCTGACTGGGTAATTCTTTCTATATAAGTTTCTAGTCTTCGATTGGAATAATTACATCATTATTAGTTTTTATCCTTCTGTTAGAGTAATTGTTTCTATACCTAAGGTACCCCTTAAGATGTTACCTATACTCTATGGGTTCAGGTTAATGCCAACATATGATAGTTTTGTTGATATTAAATTTTTCATTTACAAACTCTTACAGGGTTTGAAAATGTAGATCTATCTTTTTTGATTTAAATTTTTAAACACATTAAACTCTCCTAGTCAATTCTCGTAATCAATATATTCTTGCCTCTATAATCATGAGTAGGCATATTGATTGATTTTCTATTGATCAAATCTGTAATAACATGTTACTTTCAAGTGTAACAACGATATGGATCTCTACCTCATGTCTAGAATATGTCGATCTAATTTAATGTATAAATTTTGATTAACCTTATGCTTGCTTGTAATATATAGCATCATTCGAAAATTCTGTATTATCGAGAGTCTTCATGCTCATATTGTTTGTTATCATTGCCTATTAAAGAAAAAGATTTTGATCATATTTTGGTGATTAATATCATTTTGAGAGTTCCTTTAATGTCCGCTTCAATAGTTCGATAGGGTATGTCTGTTGTATTTTATATTTGAATTTATAATATATTTTATGTATAAACTAGATATTAATGGTATTTTTAAGTAAGTTCTATTTTTATAGTTATAAAAGTATTATATCTGAGTTTTATTTAGTGTGTAGTTTTTATGACATAAATATAACTTCCTAAATTTAAGTTATCGCATAGACAGATTTAGGCAGATTTAGGAGTTTATAAAAATAAATGATTACAATGTGTTATCATTTGTTAATAATGTCACATATAGTAATAATTTTAATAAATAAAACATGATTACATTAGTTAATAAATAAAAGTCGTAATCTCAAATAATTTTTTACGTTTAATTGAATAATTATTTTATAGAAAAATGTGAGGAAAATTATAATTTTAAGTCATATTTTGAATATGTGAAGGTAAAAATTCGAATAATGATTTTATAAGATCTTATTTTATCTCATAAAATCTATAAATTAATATCTCGTATATTCAAAATAGATGAATGGTGAACAAAAAAAATAAAACTCAAAATTTAACTAAAATAATTAGATCAAATAAATTAGATATAAAAATTACGATATAATTAAAATCTTTCAAATACTTAGATTGAATAGTTCAAATAAATATGATCTATCAAAGTACATATTCAACTAATTAGATTAAATAAATTAGATTTTTAAAGGTATTAAAATCATTCATTTATTAACAATCAATATTTAAACTATAACAAAGACCTTATTTTATGCAAAAAGTGATTTTCTTATAATAAATCTTACGATAAATTAATTTGCCTTTTTAATTTCTCATAGATCACCCTATATACAAAAAATGGGATTTTTTAAATTAATTTTAAATTATCTAATTTTTTAGCATAATGATAATTTTTATCCTTAACGTTTATAATTTTTATCATTTTAATCCTCGTTTTTATTGAATAAATTTAGTCTTTAATCTATGTTTTTTTGGCAAATATCTTATTTTTTAACTAGCGTGATAATTAGATCGTTTTAAAATTTAACGATGATGACATATCATATAAATGTGATAATATTATTTTAAATGACATGATATCTAACCTATCAAATATATACACATAAAATATAAAAAATTAAAAATTCAAATAAAATATTTAAAAATACTTAAATCTAAAACAAAGGCTACTAAACATTTTTAACCCTAATTATAGTAGAATCAAAATCCTATCTAAAAAATATGAACACAGTCATAAAGAAAAGAGCTTTGTAAAGTTTGCTACCGGTAAATCAAAGATAAAATATTTTAATACTAATCAATTGAATTTTTGTTATTTTAGTTTAAAATTTAAGTATTTTAGTGTTTAATCTAAATAATAAGGTTTAGATTATTTATAATGATCTTTTAGTTAGAGTTGATAATGTAATGTTTAGTAACTTTTTTGTTTTAAATTTAATTAATTTTTAATATTTTATTTGAATTTTAATCGCTTTATATTTTATATTAGAATAAAATTATATTTTATATGTATGTAATTTAATATTTTAGATTCTATGTCATTTAAAATATATTATCACATGTATATGATTTATCACGATCATTAAAATTTTAACGGTCCAATCATCGTGTTAATTAAAAAAATTGATATATTTTCCAAAAAGATATAAATTAAAGGTTAAATTTATAAAAAAAAATAAAAACCAAAATATAAAAATTATAAACATTAAGATTAAAATTATCATTATTATTTTTTTATAGGAGAACTTATTCTTTTAAAAAAGATCATTTTTTTATAAGAGAATTTATAAAAAAATAAATTAAAACTCGATTTTCATATAACACGAACAATTAAAAAAGTTTTGTTTAAAAAAAGTCAAGAAAAAATATTTATTTAAATAACCATTTAAATAACTGATACTAAGGTTCCGTTTAAGATTGCTTTTCAAACCAGCTTTTGGGTCAAAAGTTGATTTGAAATGCAGAAGCAATGTTAAATAGTTGACTTTTGAAAAAGAAACTTCGTTTGAAAGTGGTTTTTAACCCAAACGCAAAAGCTAAAATTTTTAGCTTTTGCGGTTGGAAACTGCTTTTAGGAGTCAGATTATAATTTTAACCTTCATTTATTATATTTTATTATAATTTAATTTTTACAAATATATAATTATATTTAACATAAATTATTTTTTAATTTAAAAATTATATATATTCATATGAAAATTATATATTTTTAAAAGCACTTTTCAAAAATAATTTATGTATTCATTTATTAATATTTTTATATTTTATTATAATTTAAGTTAACATTATAATATAAAATAATTTTATTATCATTTAGATATATATTTTTAATTTATAACATCATATCTAAAATAATTATTTATTTTATCAAAAATATTTTTTGACAATAATATTAAATATATATTTTTTAAACTAAAAATTCTAAAAAAAAATTGTCACACTACACTTTTTGTAATATTAAACCGGCGGTACGAAAGTTTTTAACTTAAAATCGCCCTTTTCCTCTTTCAATGTACGTTCGTTGAAGGGTCACATCTCTGTCAATTCCTCCTTTCCACATATATACAGGGCCTACCCCTCTTTCCCTTTCTCTTTCTCTTCATCTTCAATCTCTCCGCCCTTTTCTTCTCACTGCTAATTTTTCCTCGCATCTCCGCCGTTCGAAGATCATAAAGAAATCGCCGTCATTTCAAATGGCTACGAGAACTGATCTCGACGGGAGGCCAATAAAGCCGATAACGATATGCATGATCGGTGCCGGAGGTTTCATTGGTTCTCACCTTTGCGAGAAACTGATGTCGGAGACGCCGCACCAGGTACTCGCCTTGGACGTTTACAATGACAAGATCAAGCATCTTCTCGAGCCTGACTCTCTCCCTTGGGCTGGCCGTATCCAGTTCCATCGACTTAATATCAAGCACGATTCTAGGCTCGAAGGCCTAATCAAGATGGCAGATCTCGTAATTTCTTGCTCTGTATCTTTGAGACCGTTGCTAATTCTTTGTTTTTGCTGAACAACATTTGCAGGACATGACGGATATTTTTGAAATTTCTCTCTATTTCCTGCCAAATTGTTTTTTTCTTTTCTTTTTTTGTTTATCTGGCCTTTGATTTTAGTTTATTAGATCTCGTCCAATCATTGGATTATTTGATTTTGAGTTTTTTTGAGCTAATTTTCTCTTATTATTGTTTAAAAGCTATTTTCTTATTATCTGTCTGTCTCCTAAAGCTCTTGCTGAATTTATGGCGATTGATTTGGGTTTTATTATTGTTTTTGTGGCATTGTAGACGATAAATCTCGCGGCGATATGTACCCCGGCTGATTATAATACTCGCCCTCTCGACACGATTTACAGCAATTTTATTGATGCACTTCCTGTGGTAAGCATTTCACTTATAACGGTTTTTGTGTGCAATTTGTTCGTTTCCATGTTAGTTAGATTGATGTTGATGTGAGTGAGGGAAGATTTGGTTGTTATACTGAGCTTCTCAAGATGGACTTTAAAGTTGATGCTGTGAACTTGTGGTTTTATAGGTTAAGTACTGTTCAGAGAACAACAAGCGTCTGATTCACTTCTCTACTTGTGAAGTGTACGGAAAAACTATTGGAAGCTTTCTTCCTAAAGATTCTTCTCTACGTCAGGTAACCTTTCGCTTTCAGTTTTCTAATAACTTAATTTTCTTTTAGAAAAAAGAATTTATATCTATGCTTTGATTTTAACTGAGCAACATGTATGCTTTGATTTTGTTGTATATGTTTAATATTTAAGGGAAAAAAAGGACTTTTAAAGTTGGTATTGAGCTGAAGTGTTATGATATTTGGCTTTAAATGAATAAATCTTGAAACTGGATGGCTGGTCAATACCATCCAAAGGAAACAACCGGAGGCTCATGTGATGGGGGCTTAAGTGGTTGTTTTGTTCAATGTAATAGCAATTTACTGTTGTAGTTGATTTTTATGAGGTCTTTATTTAGTCCATCAAGTTCTATCTACGAGTGGTTTATTACAAATTAATCCAATTTTGTAACTGGATTTCACTTGCATAAAGTTTGAGAGCTTTTTTGTTATCCCTAAATTCCTACCTGTGAACCTGTTATGCATAAGAAGTTAGAACTCTCTCTCAAGCCTTGTGGGATATTTACTACTCTACTGATAATTGATATGCTCATTTTGAGTTTATAAATTTTGTCAAATACCATTTGTCTTCTTCATTTGTTTTTACTTTGATTCATTCGCTTCTCCATGACACTGAAATGCTAAAACTATGCCATTTTTAAAGGACTTTTGTTTCTCAAACAATCTTCTTGAGAAGATTTTATGCATACAGTTACACCCTGTGGTGATGCTGAGAATGATTTAATGTGCTTTGCTTTGTTATTCTCCTTTAAACTTTAACTTTCCTTTTGTGTTATTGGTCATTTTCCTCTCTCATATTGATGGATGATATTAACATATTCTTTCTTTGCATAGCCTAGAAACTAACACAATCTGTGATTCATGTGACAGGATCCTGCCTACTATGTTCTTAAGGAAGATACATCGCCCTGCATTTTTGGCTCAATCGAGAAGCAGAGGTGGTCATATGCATGTGCTAAGCAATTGATTGAGAGACTCATTTATGGTTAGCATCTTACTAAATAACCTGGCCCTTATGGAGATTCTTGAAACAATATTAACAGACTTCTTTTGTATCCGTTGAAGCTGAGGGGGCTGAGAATGACCTTGAGTTCACCATTGTGAGGCCTTTCAACTGGATTGGACCCAGGATGGATTTCATTCCAGGCATTGATGGTCCAAATGAGGGAGTTCCAAGAGTTCTCGCATGCTTTAGTAATGTTAGTTTGTGAAATCCTTTTCACAATTCTAGGAAGTCTATATGCAATCATAATTTATCCTTTCAAGTTTTTTAGTCTGAATTTTAATGGTAATTTTTCGTTTTTTTTTGTTAGAATCTCCTACGTCGTGAACCACTTAAGCTAGTTGATGGTGGTCAATCGCAGAGAACTTTTGTTTACATAAAGGATGCTATTGAAGCTGTTCTCTTGATGATTGTGTGTATTAACTCTTGTCTTGCATTACTCTCCCTCTCTCGTCTGTCATCTCCATATTAACTGAACTGGTGGTGTCATCTGTGCAGGAAAATCCAGATAGGGCCAATGGTCATATTTTTAATGTTGGTAACCCAAACAATGAAGTCACGGTTAGACAACTTGCTGAGATGATGACAAAGGTGAAGTATAATGTTTCTATTATTTATGGTGATGCGTTGGTCCTATGTAATTTATATAACTTGGTATTGTCATGCCTTGGGCTCTTCAGGTCTATGCCAAGGTTAGTGGAGAACCTTCACTGGATTCGCCAACAGTTGACATCAGCTCCAAGGAATTTTATGGCGAGGGTTATGATGACAGTGATAAGAGAATTCCAGACATGACCATAATAAATAAACAACTTGGTACTGCCGTGCTTTCTCTGTTCTCATATGATCTTTTGATTTGAGCATCTGATCACTGTTTAATACTCCGCATCAGGCTGGGACCCGAAAACATCCTTGTGGGACTTGCTTGAATCTACCCTAACCTATCAACACAGGACGTATGCCGAGGCTGTTAAGAAATCTATTGCAAAAGCCACTTCATCCTAAGGAGATTAGATGTTTAAACCAGGGCCAAGAAGGATCCGTGGAATGTTCTTATTGGAAAATGTTTTGATTCGTTTGTTTAGTTATCTCATAATGTCAATTTCCCTTGTACCTTTTTTGTTTCGTCTTCCCTGTGTTGGTAGTCGATAGCGAACTGTAGCACAGACAGCTATGTTATGAGTGATATTACTAGCGATGGTAGTGTGTTAGTCATATAATTATTTCGGTCCAATTAAAGTCTTTATGAGTGATCTTCTAAAGTTCTAGTATCAGACTTTTTTTCTCTTAATTGACAATTTTAAAACAACAAATATCACGTGACTACTTTTTCTCTAAAGTCTTTATCCATGTTTTATCTTGAAAAAAATTATCCAATTAAAAGGAAAAAGCTTCAATTAGAGGTGAGTTTGTCTTCTTTTATTACATGATTATTTACTGAATCTTTTAATCATGATATTAACGAATTATAATGTTAATAACTTGATTTTAAATTTAAAATAAAACCATAAGTTTGTTTATAAGTTTTAGGGATCTTTTGTGTGGTTTAAGAACTAATTTAGGGGTTTGAATTGATTTAGATTAAAAATTAAAGAAAATATGTTTGGATGAGATAAAAAATTGGAAAAATGTTTTAAAATTATTTAAAATGTCATAAGTGATTTTGGTGAAAACAATTTTGAAAATCGAGTTTGAAAAATGGATATTTTGGGATTAAGTAACCAAAATATAAAAAAGTGAAAGTTGTCTCAACTAGTGATTGCTTAGTAAAAAGGCAAAAACTTAAAATTTTTAAGGAACTATTCTCCCAAAAGCTAAATGTTGACTTTTGACTCTTAGTTAGATATTTTAAGCATGTTTTATCAACCAATTAAAGGTTTAATAATTCATTTTAACAAAATAACCACCCAAATATCATTTTACATAACTACACAAATTCTATCAACTTCTCCTCACTTTCTAAGCAGTCAAACACCATTTTTTTCTCAAATGTCTTTCGTGTTTCACAAAATTTCTTATTTTTTTGATTTCTAAAGTATCATTGTTGATCTGACATTGAAATCCTTTAGTTTTTCACATGAATTTACTCGGAAAAACTCTCTAATGAGCAAAAATCTCATCTAGAGGTGAATTTGTTTCTCCTTTAGTTGAATTGGTTCTTACTGAATTTTCAAGTCTTTAACCTTTAGAAACTATTTTTTAATTGGTTTAATATTTTTTCAATGAATCATGAAGTAATTGATGATTAATATGAGATATCTTATTAATTTTATTTTGGATCTATTTTAAGAGGTTATGATTTGAATTATTGATTTAAATGATGTTATTAATCTGGATTAATAGTTAGAATCTCACAACAATTGGTTTGTCTAAGCTATTAAGTTGTTTGGAAGGTTGTTTTCGGTTGTTTGTGTGGCTGAGGATAAAATGACGGTAGAAGTATGATTTAGGGATGTTTTTGGATGAGTTTTTGATGATGATTAAGTGCTAAAATTTGTAGGTTAGATTAAAGGTTATTTTAGTGTTAAATTTAATGCTGTTAGGAGATAAATTGTAGCCTTTTGTGAACTTGGTAGTTATTGTAGCTTTGAATGCATTGTGATATATTTGTATGCCCAGTTTTGTGTGTGAAAAGTAAGGAAGGAGAACCTCAAGGGCTACAGTTTATATAAGAGGTGTAAAGAACGTAATCATGTGTTGGTGAGAGACGTTTAGCGAACTAATGAGTAAGACGATTGATTCTAATGTTGTTACTTTTAAAAAAGGTTATTAAAGTTTAACGTAAATTAGAGAAACTTAGTTAAACTCTAAAGTTGGTAGATTTTGATACTATGTCTCGTTGCTTAAAAGTGACAAAGAATTACATTTGCTTTATGCCTGAATTACTCATTGTTTTGCATGGTTTAATACTGAAAATTTATGATATATAATGATGGCGCATTATGTTAATGTATGATTTTGAAAAGAGAAAAATTAATGTTGATTATATGATTTAATGAAATATTTAGTGCATGATCTAATACATTGATTAAAGGTTTTTGTGTTGCATATTAAAACAGTGAGTCCCTATCAGTGAAATGATTATATTGACAAGTGATGAAATAAAATTGGTTTTGGATTTTTTTTGTAATATCCCTAAAACTAGGCTAACAATTATAAGAGGAAAATCATGCTTTAAGTCATAAGACTTAGGACCAAATTGAATTATAATTCAAATTGAGAGATAATTTCACATTGAATTAAAATTTGAATTATTAAGGTTTAAATTGAGCCTATAAGACTAGTTGAATAAATAATTTAGAAAGGACCAACTTGTATTATAAAACAAGTTTGGAGATGAATGTCAAAGGATTTAAAAAAATAAAAGAATTAGGACCAAATTGAAAGCAATAACATTATGTCATTAAATCATGAAAGGAGTAAAATGTTATAGTTAACAAGTTAAACTACCCAATTAAAAAAAGAGGTATCTATTGTGTTAAAGACTAAATTGAGTTGTTAAGGGTAAATTTAATTTATTTAAAGCCTTAAGAAATTTGAAAATTAATGACTAAAATAAAAGAATTAAAAATTTAGTGATTAAATTAAAAATAATTAAATTGTAACCAAATAAAAGTTTGAAAATTGCATGCAAAATTTAAAATGAAAAATGATCATTTCAAAATGCATTCTCTTAGTTTAGACAAGCATGCTAGGTGGATAAATAATAAAATTTTGTTTTATTAAATTAAACGAATAATAGATAATAATCAATTATTATTGAGTGGGAAGAAAGAGAAAAGGACACGTTTATCTTCTTCCCTTGATGTTAACAAAAAATAGAGAAAAGAATGGAGGAAGAAAGAAAATTAATGCATGCATGATGATTTGAAGAAAAAAAATTGAGAAATGAAGCAAGGATAAGTGAGATAGAAAAACTTAGGAAGAATATAATATGATTTCTTCAAAAAATTGAGTTAGTATATAATATATTCATATAAAAATTTTATTTTCATGGCTTGAAAACTATTGGAATTCATGAAATTAAGTTGAATGTATGTTAGAAAATGAAATTTAGGTGTTGAAAATTTGATATCTTAGGTGATCGCTTGATTATATGTAATTAGGGATTAATTACGATGAACAGAAATATTTGAGGGCTGAAAACTTGGCTGTAAAAAATGAAAAAAATGATGAGTAAAATGCTTAAAATCTATAAGAATAGACTACCTTAGAATGAATGTATTTATGCTATTACATTGTTAAGGAATTAGGTACTATGATCATTGAGGGACTGTTTTGATAAAAATGATAAATTATAAGGATTTAATTGTAAAAAAATACTGAAAAATTGATGCAGATACGGGAGAAAGTGTTAACAATGAAATAAAATTTAATTTGAATAAAGACTGCTGAAAATTGAGTTAAAATGGATAAAAAACTTGAATGTGGATTAGTCACTATGACAGATAATATTTTAAGTACTATATGGAATAAATTAATAACTTGAAAAGCATGTACATTTAGAAAAATTTTCATTGGATAAACTTGCTGGAAATTAAGTTTATTATTGATTAGAAGTATGGACAAGTGAAAATGGAGATAGAATTGGTAAAAATAATGTTAGAAAATAAGTTGATATAATCTGTCCAAAATAGTCCTGTTTTGGAAAATAAATTTAAAAATCTATCAAGCATGGTATTTTAGATTGAAATTTTGATATACGAAACGTTCATATGTCTATTTTAATCGAGGAAAAAAATGGATTTGAAGTTGTGAGTTAAAATTCAGAAACAAATAAAGTTAGAAAGTCCAAACTATCTTGAAACGGTGAATGCATATAAAGAAGTAAAAAATTATATTAATTGGTTAAGAACTAAAATACAAGGATTATATGAATTTAAATAAGATTTTATTAGATTTAAAATGGTATAAAGAAATCGAAATTCTGATATGTTATTAAAAGATATGATTATTTTAGTGAACATTACACAAACTGTGTAATCAGGATTGTTTCATTGATTTCATGAATGTATGTTTAGGAGCATGGTTTATTTGGTTTAAATGAATTCTTATAATTTTTATATGCTTATATAAGGATTTTAAGAGTATCCCGAAGGAGAATGATAAGGAAGAGAAAAAGAAGAATTGAGCTAACAAAGGAGAAACAAGGGGATAAACATCCAAAGTCATTGAATACTTGGAGTATTATGAGTGTAGTCTTTAAATAATGTTAAGATTTAACTCCTAACCAAAAAATATGTCTACTAACTTTTTTTATAAATTTTACAAGAAATGAACTTAATTCCTATTGGTAATTGATATAATAAAGGGATGAATGAACTGTTATATCTTATGAGATAAAGCATGTTATATGACTTAGTATGAAACTATTTTATTATAATGCTATTTATATGAACTAAAATTGATTTGCTCGTTTGGTAATGGGTTATGTTTCACATTGATATGATTCTTATGATGCTTAATATTGTTGGATTTCTTGATGGTTCAAAAAAGTGATTGTAAAATGAAAAATGTATGGCGCCAAAGATGTTATTATGATTGAATTGAAATAAAAATGATATTTTTGTTACCTGCTACCTTAAATATGATTATGATTTGAATTGATAATCATATATTATAAATGATGCTATTCAATTATGATTTAACAATATCCTTAATGAAAATTTTCGGATAGTTTGATTTGTTCAGTAAATTTGAAATTGATTGATTTCTTATAATCTTGAATTTATACGATGATAGGTGGGTGGAAATCATCTTACCTCTTTTTATATCTCTTTCCATGCCTTCATTTCAAATTAGAGAGTTTAGGGTTTAGAGTTTAGGGTTCAAGGTTAGGGGTTATGGGTATGTTTTAAGGAATTACAGGTAGGGTGTAAGATTTAGGGTTTAGGATATAGAAAATAAGGGTTAGGGTTAAAAATTGAATAATTTAGAAAAATTTCAAAGGAAGCATGAAAAGAGACAAATGATTTTTACCCATGATAGGTTGATTGCTATAAAACTGATATTTTATAAGTACGCTTATATAGAATTGATATGCTAATAAGAGTAATTAAAAGACTTTATAAGTCTTTGGTTGATAGTTGGTCTTAGGTAGTAAGGCGTGCCTAGAGTATAAAGTTCAATCTTGATATGGTCACCTGATTGGTAGTTAGTATACCTTAGAGTCCGATGAAACTAACACTTTAACATGATAAGTACTTTGTGTACTCTTTCATGTGGTATAAATGATACCTTAACATGATCTGGTGTTTGGCACCATAACAAATTTGATACTTGGTACCTTAATATGATTCGGTGCTTGAAACCTTAACACGTGACTTAATTACCTTGTCCTATTAGATACCAAAGAAAATAAAAGAATAAAATAATTCAAAGAAAAACTTGTAACGGGGAAATTATATGATAAAAGTGGATTGTTTTGATATGTTATTACAAGTATATGTTACATAGATAGATACGTTTAATTAAATGATAAAAGTGGAATTTTTTGAATGTTCTTAATGGTATATGCTTCATTGGATTAACTTGTATGATTATATGATAAATATGAATTATTTTGGTATGTTAATAGGTATATATGAATTATACGGAAAATTTTGTATGAAATTGAAAGTTAATGGACTGTTTTGTACAGATTCTTATAATTACATATCTCATGAAATTGAAATGTTAAATTTTAATCAATAATGAACTGTTTTGATAAGTGATTGTATGTACATGTTATATGAAATTGATAGGTGAAATTATAAGTACTAATAGGTTGTTTTGATAATGTGATTGTGTATATGTTACATGAAATTGAATTGTGAAGTTATAGACAATAATAGGTTATTTTGATAAATGATTGTGTGTACAAGTTACATGAAATTAAAATGTATACAATAATGGGTTGTTTAACATGACTATGAGTGTACATACTATCTTTTGGAATTTGATATTATGAACATTAGTGGATTGATTTAACATGTCTTTGAGTGTACATGTGTAATCATTAATTTTAACTAAGGTATTAAACTCGTTTTTTTAACTTGCGTAAAATTTAAATAATGATCTTAATTATTAGAATAAAATCCAAAAATATTAATCATATACTATTTATCTTTTTAATTTCATTACCTATATTATAATTATAAAAACTCAAAAAATATATTACTATCGGTTTTATTTATGTCGTCTTTTACTTAGATTTTATTGTCATATAATTTTTATCTTATTTTGGAAAATCCCCAAAAGAAATATATATTATATAATAATTATATATGTATTTATAGTAATACATATAATTATTTTTCCTCTTTTTATTACTTGTTTATTTATTATTATTATTATTAAATAAATAAACCCAAAACAAATATAAAATATATAGCCCAAATATATACAATAATTTAAAATAAATTACCCAAAGTTTATTTAATATTCAATCCATATTACATATAAACCTAAAAATATATAATTACAACCCATTTTTCTTTGACCCGTTATAACAACCCATATACTCTTGAGCCCAAACCGAATAATCACTGAACCTTAATATAACTTCCTCTGTTCTCTATGCGCAGTCAAAGGAGGGCTCGTTGGACATAGCCCCTAATCTAACGGTAACGATCGAACTTGAAGAAGCTTCCAGACTCCCACATCTTGCCATGCACCGTCGATTCGAGTTCTCCATATGTACGTGGCGACTATGCTCGTGACCCTTCGATGCTCTGGAGATCAATTACTTCCCTCGCCAATGCCGATCGTTTCTTCAGTGATCTTCTGATAATCAATTCATGTAAGAAAACAAACAAATGGTGTCAGGTTCGTACGATAATCATAGAGCCAAAATGCGAAAATCACAGAGGCTAAAAACAGAAGAATTCCTGTGATTTTTAGACGTAATATCAGAGAAACAATTGGCCAAAATTGCATAAAAAAATCAGAAAGATAAAAGCAAGAGTTACAACAGAACCAATAGGAAATTTTTAGATTTTTTTCTTTTTCATTGTAATCGGTTATTTAAACCGAAAGAACCAATGTAAAGAGGAGGGAATTCCCCTCTTTTCATCATCAACACAAAAAACTTTTGAGGTATATCTTTTTTTTGCATGCAATAACAAAATAGGGGTTAGGGTTTGTTGTCTTACCCTTCCGAATCTACTTGTTGTCCCTCCCGCGTATTCCTCTAATTGGCAATAAACCCCACAACCTTCGGATCTCCAATGGTGAATCAACAGTAAAACAAAAGGGAGTTTCATCCTCGAAGTCATTTAAGAATTAGGGTTTTTTTAACTCAGTTTTCTAAATTTCTTTTGTTTTTTAAAGAAAACAAGAGAAATTCCTTTCGTTTTTATAAAGGGTTTTTGCTTCACCGGCCGTCGTTAGTAACGGCCGTCGCGGTTGTTTTCTGAAAATGAGTGACCAAAATCTAAGTTTTTCAAATGAATGTTCAAGAACATTTATCTTTTCTGAAAAATAGGAAGAACACCCAAAGAGTTTGGTTTTTCTTTGGTTTTTGGTTTAAGGAAAATTAATAAAGCAATCTTTTTTTAATAATTTTTTTCGAATATTTACTCTTTTTTGTTTCGGTCCTTTTTTACTTTAAAACAACCTTTCTATTTTGTTTTCATTGAATTTTAGTCATAAGTCTAATAACTAAGCTTTCACTTGGATATTTTAATTTGTTTTCATTTTCTTTTGATCACTATTGTGGTTTTTTTTCTTTTTAATTTACCTCTTTTATTTCAGTCCTGTTTTCAATTTTAAAATACATCCTTTTTATTTGTTTGTTTATTTATTTATTTAGTTGTTTATTTTCATATAACATGTATGTTTGTATATCTTGTTTCATGTATTTATTCGTCATGTATTTTTATTATATTTTGCTTAAGTTTGCATTCGACCTAATAAATTAAATATTTAAAGCGGTATCTCTTTTTTCGGTCGTAACGGGACCGACCGGTATCAAGTGTAATGGTGATGAGTTGTGCGTTTACCTTCGAATAAAGTTACTTTTTAAAATATATTCGAATTTATTATCAAATCTTAATTTGATGCCACTTTAATTTGAAAAATTTAAAATTAATTAAGCAATAATTTTTTAAAGGTATCAATTTTTGGGCGATTTTAAAACGCTAACACCATTTTAATCGTAAGATTAGTGATTAAAATAAACATTATTTATTAATAATTTCTCCTTGATTGATTGTTATAAATTGCTAATTTATATCATTTCGTGTATTTTCTATGCAAGACATTAAAGATAAGAAATCTAGTTTAAAAGGTGAAAATTTTGTAGATTTCTCAATTTTCTAGATTCATGGCTGGATTCACAGGCATGATCTCCGGGATGACTGCTGACATGATAACGATCAACACCTTTTGGATTAGATAGCTGGAAAATCTGTATGGATAAGGTCAACTAGGCAAATGAAGTGAATTCCGGGATGTGTCTTCAATTTACAAACTCAATTTTTAGAATTTTGTCTTTGTTATCTTTGTAATTCCTAAGCCTATAAATACCCACTCTTTGGAGAGGCTGAATCATCATCCATCATCTTTTTATCTTTTCATTTTGTGTTTTGCCTAGTTTATTTTAAGTACTTTTGTTTTAAATAAAGTTTTCTTTTATTTTCACTTTTATTTTGTCTATAAGTTATTTTCAAAAATGTCAAGCATGATAAACAATATTATGCTTGGCTAATTTTCTCAAGTCAAAGAGCTAGCAATGAAAGGATTCGATCGTGAGATTCGAACAAAGCACTAAAATCCCTTTTGGGATATATTCTCGTTTTTCTAAACGTAAAAGCTTAGCAATCGGCCTCGCTTATATTTTTTAAATTACTTCTTATCAAAAAGACGTTATTGGTTTGTAAGTTATTTAAAAATATAGTTGGAAGGAAGGATCCGCCTGTGGCATTTCAACTTCCTGTGAATACACTTAGCGGCGGTCCGCTAAGGAAAAACGAGATCAAAAACGATTCTCGGTGAGACAACTTTCTAGTCGGGCTTTTCCAGTTTTAAAACTAAGTATTTTAACGGTGATAGACGTGGCTAATTTACTTAAGAATCAGTTTTCGAAGATAAACTTGGGAAGATCGATTACATGTGAGAAAATCAAGTTGCAATGGGTTGGGCCTTGCAGACTGTAACCGACATGAATTCTGAAGGAAAAGACATTTCAATGATCGAAAGAATCCAATAAAAGCTAGCTCGAGGCGATTTTATTATTTGTGATATCTTAACTTATTTTCTTCTTTAATTTGATTCTACATTTTAATTAATTGCTTGATCTGACTATCACCTCTTTTTATTTATTATCGTAGATCATGGATTAAAAATGAAGATCAATTGGATTAGAAAATACGAAATTTCCTGTGGATCGACCCTCTTCCACTATTCTACCTTTCTCTATTTATTTTATTTTTGAAGAGGCTTTATTTTAATTTGACGAGTTAAAACAACGCTTGCCAAAATTGGCGTCGTTGCTAGGGAATTTTCGGCAATTTACTAATCAAATTTTTTTGTTTTTATGACCAGGAAAAACTCAGGAATTTTAGCGGAGTACAACCCGAAAATCGAAGCAAGTGCTCGTAGAAATCACGGTCAAACGCTTCGACGAAACAAACAACAGAAGGAACAACAATCTACTTCCGCAACACCATCTCGTAATCAGCCCTTTCAAGAACCATCAATTGATGCCCCTCAAGCAACACCAAACGTTAATCCTACGCTTGAACCGGATCGAATAGCGAATCAAACAATAAGAGAATTAGCTGTCGCGCCTGCCGTACAACAACCACTTTGCATCGTTTTTCCTCATGGTGATAACCTTTTTTAACTCAAAACGGGGTTAATCCATCTTCTTCCAACCTTCAATGGTCTTCCTAGCGAAATCCCACCTAAACACCTAGCCGAATTCCATATAGTGTGCAGTAGCATGAAGCCGCAAGGAGTTTCGGAAGATCAAATTAAACTAAGGGCGTTTCCTTTTTCTTTAGCCGAAACAACAAAAGAATGGTTATTTTATCTTCCGCCTAATTCGATTATTACTTGGACTAAACTCTCTCGTATTTTTCTTGACAGGTACTTTCCTGCGGCAAAAGCGAGCGAACTTAGGATAAGCATCTTGGGAATCCAACAAATGAACGACAAAACTCTTTACGAGTATTGGAAGAGATTTAAGAAGCTATGTGCCAGTTGTCCGCAACATGGCTTATACGAGCAAACTCTTCTTCAATATTTTTATGAAGGGACGCTTCCGATGGATAAGAAAATGGTAGACACTGCAAGTGGGGGAGCCCTCGTTAACATGACGCCAGAGAATGTGAGTACTCTAATTTCTACCATGGCCGTAAACTCGCAACAATTCGGCTCTTCGAGTGAACCTAGCCGACGGGTTCACGAAGTAAGTACCGTTTCGTTAGAAAATAAAATAGACAAATTAACTGACATCGTCAATTCTCTTATTTCAGGCAAAATTAGAGTTGCAAAAGTTTGTAGAATTTTTATTATACCGGACCATCCGACAGACTCGTGTCCATTATTACAATATGATTCGGGCACTAATGTCAATGCGATAAACAACTTTCCAGGTCCTCCTCAACGAGCATACAACCCTTATGGTAAAACCTTTAACCCCGGTTGAAGAGATCACCCCAACATAAGCTATGGGAGTAGAAACCCAAACTTTCAACCAAAACCACCTATTTTTCAAAATCAAGCGCCACAAAAAACTTCCCTTGAGAACATTGTTGAAAAATTGGCTATCTCACAAGAAAAATTTCAAACTCAAGCTCAATCTCACTTTCAATAAATTGACAAACAAATAAGCCAATTAGCCCAAACTGTTGGTCGCTTAAAGTCTCAAGGAAGATTATCCTCCTAAACCCGAACCCAATCCGAGAGAAAATGTGAGCGCTATAACCTTGCGAAGTGGTACCGTTGTTGCACCTAAACCGATCAAAGAAGCAGAGAAAAAACCAAAGATGCCCAAGAAGACACTTCATAAAAAATTCAAGAAGAAAATTCTTCACCTTCATTTGTTTCAGGTAAAATTGTTCATAACTCTTCTCTTTCTTCTACTTACTAGACTCCTCCTCCTTTTCCAGGAATACTTACTAGACGTGAAAAGAAAGAAGAGGAGAAAGAAATTCTCGACATATTCAAGAAAGTAGAAATTAATATTTCACTACTTGATATTATCCGAAAGGTGCCCAAATATGCAAAAATTTTGAAGGACTTGTGCACAAATCGAAGGAGATTGTCCGGTACTGAGAAGGTAAATCTTGGCGAAAATGTACCAACTATTTTTCAAAGGCGTTTACCACCCAAGTACAAAGATCAAGGAATGTTTGCAATTCTATGCAAAATCGGAAACGTCGGAATCAAGAGAGCAATGTGCGATTTAGGCGCATCTATTAACGTCATGCCATTAAGCGTTTACAACAAAATTTCGACTGAACCATTGAAGGAGACGCGGGTAACAGTTCAACTTACTGATCGATCGGTTATTTTTCCCGAGGGAGTATTAGAAAATGTGTTGGTAAAGGTAAACAATCTCATTTTTCCCGCTGATTTTTATATTATTGACATAGAAAATGATCGCAGCAACACCGGATCGGAAATTCTACTTGGGCGCCCTTTCTTATCAACCACACATACCAAGATCGATGTCCATAGCAGAATCTTAACTATGGAATTTGATGGGGAAGTGGTTAAATTTGACGTATATAAAGCCATGAAATATCCCAACTCAGTTGCAAGTTTGAATTTTGTTGATATTATTGATCCTTTAGCCAATGATTTTATTGAGACTAATTTGTTCTGTGATTTTTGTAGGGAACTTGCAGATCTCGACAATAATGACTTAGGCGAAATGATTTATTCCCTTTCATCTATTTTTAATTTTTGCCTAACACCTTCCAAATCTAAACCGATTCCTTCAATTTTGCAAGCACCAAAATTAGAATTAAAGAAACTTCCCGCGCACTTGAAGTATGTATTCTTGGGCGATAACGAAACCTTACCAATCATTGTCTCAAGTGAATTATCAATGGAAGAAGAAGATGCGTTGATGGAAGTTTTGCGCACCAATAAAAAAGTCATCGGATGGACTATAGCCGATATTAAAGGCTTGAGTCAATCCACTTGCATGCACAAAATCAAAACGGAGGAAGGCGTGAAACCAATAAGAGAAGGCCAATGATGTTTAAACCCACCAATGATGAAAGTTGTAAAAGGTTAAATCCAAAAATTACTTGATGCTGATATAATTTATCCAATCTCGGATAGCAAATGGGTAAGTACAATCTATGTCATTCCAAAGAAGATTGAAGTTACGGTGGTAAAAAAACAGAACGTGAAATGGTTCCAACAAGAGTACAAAACGGTTGGAAAGTATGCATTGACTATAGAAAACTTAATTCTCAAACCTGAAAAGATTATTTCCCCTTACCTTTCATTGACCAAATGGTCGAAAGACTTATAGGAAAATCGCATTATTGTTGTCTTGACGGATTTTCTGGATTTTTTCAGATAACAGTCTCACCCGAAGACCAAGAAAAGACGATATTTACTTGTCCTTTCGAAAAATTTTCCTATCGGAGAATGCCTTCCAAACTTTGCAACGCACTCGCGACATTCCAGTGGTGTATGTTGAGTATATTTTCTGACTACGTTGAGCGAGTTATTGAGGTATTTATGGACGATTTTACCGTCTATGGTAATTCTTTCAACCAATGTCTTTCTAATCTTTCTTAAGTCTTGAATCATTGTATTGAATTTAATTTGGTTTTAAATTATGAAAAATGTCATTTCATGGTAAGTAAAGGATTAGTTCTTGGGCATATTGTTTCATCAAAGGAAATTGTCGCTGATAAAGCAAAAACTGACATAATACGCTCATTTCCATACCCCACTTCGATGAGGGAGTTTCAATCTTTTCTTAGTCATGCAGGATTTTATCGGCGCTTCATAAATGATTTTTCTAAGTTGGCGCAACCGTTGTGTCGTTTGTTACAAAAAGATTTTGAACTCAACCTAGCTGATTCTTGCAAGGAGTCATTCGACACATTAAAAGAAAAGCTTGTGTCAGCGCCAATTTTGCAACCACCAGATTGGAGTTTGCCATTCGAAATAATGTGTGATGCATCCGATTTAAGCGTGGACGCGGTCCTTGGCCAAAGAAAAGGAGAAGATCCACATGTTATTGCTTATGCTTCGAGGACCCTCGATTCGGATCAACGCAACTATTCAACCATGGAAAAAGAATTGTTTGTCGTTATTTTCGCTTTAGAAAAATTTTGATCATACTTACTCGACACTAAAATTCTTTTTTTCTTTGACCATGCAGCATTGAAATATTTGATGAATAAGAAGGAAGCGAAACCGAGTTTGATTCATTATATTCTTTTACTTCAAGAGTTCGACCTTGAAATAAAAGATAAAAATGGAAACGAGAATTTGGTAACGGACCATCTTAGTCGATTGCCTATGTCCATAATAGAACCTCCCATACAAGAGCAATTTTTGGATGAAAGTTTTATAGAAGTGCGCACTTCATTTCCTTGGTTTGCCGATATGGCAAATTTCTTAGCAACGGGTAAGCTTCCGAATAATTTACCTTTGTCCGAAATCAAACACATAAAGCAAGAATCCCGCCTCTACATATGGGACGACCCATAATTGTGGAAAAATTGCTCGGATCAACATATCCGATGATGTGTAAGTGAAAGCAAGGTAAAATCGATTCTTTAATTTTTTCATTCATATGCATGCGAAGGACATTTCGGCCCAAAACGTACAGCGCATAAAATTTTAGAGTATGGACTCTTTTGGCCAACTTTATTTAAAGATATTTTTGCAAAGCTTGTGATAGGTGCCAAAGAGTCGGAAATTTAAGCCGAAGAAGTGAAATACCATTGAATCCAATACATATTTGTGAGATTTTTGATGTATGGGGACTTGACTACATGGGTCCATTTACCTCATCTTTCAAAAATTCTTATATTATTTTGGCTGCAGATTATGTTTCGAAATGGGTCGAGGCGAAAGCCACCCGAGAAAATGATGCAAAACAACAACTAATTTCTTGCATGATTTTATTTTTTCCAAGTTTGGAGCTCCGAGAGTAATTATTTGTGATAGAGGAACTCACTTCGTTAATCGAGTCGTTGAAGCGTTAATGAAAAAATATGGAGTGAATCAGCGGATATCAACATCTTATCATCCACAAACAAACGGACATGAGGATGTTTCGAATTGCAAAATTAAATCCATTCTAGAAAAGATCGTCAAGCCAAACCAGAAGGATTGGAGCTTGAAATTAGTTGATGCGTTATGGGCATATCGCACAGCATATAAGGGAACAATCGACATGTTACCGTATCGATTTGTTTTTGGCAAGCCTTGTCATTTACCGGTTGAACTCGAACACAAAGTGTTTTGGGCGATAAAAGAGTGCAACATCGAAATGGATGCGGTGTGCGAAACACGAAAACTGCAGATCCAAGAGATCGAAGAAATACGTCGGTATACTTACGATAGTGCAAAAATTTATAAAGAAAAAACCAAACAATTTCATGATCAAAAGATTTCTTTTAAATCTTTCACTATCGGTCAAAAAGTTTTATTATTTAACTCGAAACTTAAACTTTTTGCAGGCAAACTTTGATCGAAATGGCTCGGACCTTACATCGTCACTCAAATATTTCCTCATGGAGCGGTCGAAATTGAAGAAAACTCTGGTACTCAATTCAAAGTTAACGACCAGCAATTGAAGCCGTATTATAAGAGTACACCGATCAGATTAATCGAAGAAATTGAACTTGAAGAATCGAAAATTTAATTTGAAAGGTCGTCGAGCTAACGACGTTAAAAATAACGCTTGATGAGAGGCAACCCATTTTATTTTTCTTAAAACTTGTGTGGTTTGTTTTTATTTTCCATTTTTATTTCATATTTGCAATTTGAATTTTATAGGTACTTCGTTGATCACAATAAAATAAGGACGAAGCCAAGGAATTAAAGCAAAGATCAACCAAAGTTAAGTCCTTTTTAAGCAAAAATCATGAAATTGGGGAGTATTTTCACCCTCTCTTTTGCATCGTATTTTATTTGATCATATTGGGACAATATGATTTTAAGTGAGGGGATGAGATTAGAAATCAATTAACTCTTGCTTATGATTTGTGATTGAAATTGAGTTATTCTTGGTTAGAATTGTTGATAATCTTGGTTGTTAATTTTTAGTTTGATTTAATTTCCTTGTATTTCTTTGTGAATTCATTCTTGTTCTTGTTGAATTTAGGATGCATGATAGCATGACATGACTAAATTATGAAAATTCTCCTTAGTAATTTCATGAATTTGTCGATTAAATTGGGTGCATGACTTAGTTTAATAAACCTTTCATGTGAGTTTTGAGCCTAATGAGCATATTTTTATTCTTGCTATTTATTTCATTTGAGTGTGCCAAACTAATTGATTGCATTCTAGAACTTGAAACTCGATACTTGTTAATTCTACACATTTTGAACATGATGCTTTAATATGATAGAGGCATTAGGATCAAAACAATTTTTCTTTCCTAATAAAATAGCCTACCTATTTTTACCCCTTAGTGAACCATTTTTGAGCCTTAGCCTTTTCTTTGTTCATCATATTTTTAAACTCAAACCAATTTTATTATATTTCCCTCTTTTTGTTCCTTTTTTCAAGACAAAGGTAAAGTTATTTCAAAAGAAAAAAAGTTTTGCAAAATCGAACAAAACAATCCAGAAAAAAATTACATTTTCAAACAAAAAGAAAAAAAAAGAAAAACAATGCAGTGTAGTGCAGAAAAAAAGTTTGATTCGAATAGTGCAGAAAAATACAGTGCATAAAAATAGAGCAAAATTATTCGAATAAACTATCCAAAAAAATGAGTGAAAAATTATTTATTCTCTTTCATTTTTATTTTTGAATAAATCTTTGAATAATTTTCTCTGTCTTAAATTTTTAAATCCCATTTTCGGCCTTTATCCTACCCGAACCTTAACCCCATTACAACCCATATTAAAGTCCTCTTGATTTTTGCATCATTTTTATATTAAGTAGTGGAAACTAGATTGGGTTACAAGCTTATGGTAATAGATTGATTAGTTTAGGCTTGAGCGATTCTTTCACCGGAAACACTTGAGCGAAATAAGTGAACCAATATGAGGAACTAAGTCTTTTTTGAAATTGTTAGACGATTGATATACCTTGGTAGATATACACTTAATTGACTATGCCTTGCTTGATTGATCTTGAATATCAATATTTACCTGATTTAGTTCGCTTAAGAGGTCTTGGAAATTTTATGAAATTGAAGTTGACAACTTAAGGTTTTTAACATGATAAGAAAATGCTTGAGGACAAGCACTAAATAAGTGAGGGGGAATTTGATTAATGCTTAAAATAAACATTATTTTATTAATAATTACTCCTTGATTGATTGTTATAAATTGCTAATTTATATCATTTCGTACATTTTCTATGTAGGACATTGAAGATAAGAAATCCAGTTTAAAAGGTGAAAATTCTGTAGATTTCTTAATTTTCTAGATTCATGGCTGGATTCACGGGTATAATCTCCAGGAAGACTGTTGGCATGATAACGATCAACATCTTTTGGATTGGATAGATAGAAAATCTATATGGATAAGGTCAACTAGGAAAATGGAGTGAATTCCGGGATGTATCTTCAATTTACAAACTTAATTTTCGGGATTTTGTCTTTTTATCTTTGTTATCTTTGTAATTCCAAAGCCTATAAATACCCACTCTTGGGAGAGGTTGAATCATCATCCATCATTTTTTCATCTTTTCATTTTGTGTTTTGCTTAGTTTGTTTTAATTATTTTTGTTTTAAATAAAGTTTTCTTTTATTTTCACTTTTATTTTATGTCTACAAGTTATTTTCAAAACATGTCAAGCATGATAAACAATATCATGCTTGGTTAATTTTATCAAGTCAAAGAGCTAACAATGAAAGGATTCGATCGTGAGATTCGAACAAAGCACTAAAATCCAATTTGGGATACATTCTCGTTTTTCTAAACGTAAAAGCTTGGCAATCGGCCTCGCTTATAATTTTTTAAATTACTTCTTATAAAAAAGACGTCATTGGTTTGTAAGTTGTTTAAAAATATAGTTGGGAGGAAGGATCCGCTTGTGGCATTTCGACTTCCTATGAACACACTTAGTGGCGGTGCACTAAGGAAAAACAAGATCGGAAACGATTCTCGGTGAGACAAATTTCGAGTCGGGCTTTTTCAGTTTTAAAACTAAGTATTTTAACGGCGATAGACGTGGCTAATTTTACTTAAGAATCGGTTTTCGAAGATAGACTTGGGAAGATCGATTACATGTGAGAAAAAGTAAGTTGCAATGGGTTGGGCCTGCAGACTGTAACCGACATGAATCCCGAAGGAAAATACATTTCAATGATCGAAAGAATCCAATAAAAGCTAGCTCGAGGCGATTTTATTATTTGTGATATCTCAACTTATTTTCTTCTTTAATTTGCTTCTACATTTTAATTAATTGCTTGATTCGACTATCACCATTTTCTATTTATTGTTGCAGATCTTGGATTAAAAACGATGATAAATTGGATTAGAAAATACGAAATTCCTTGTGGATCGATCCTCTTCCACTATTCTACTTTTCTCTATTTATTTTATTTTTGAAGAGGCTTTATTTTATTTTGACGAGTTAAAACGACGCTTGTCATCGTAACCAATTCTCGAACTCAACTTTATTTTCTTTTAGGTTTTCATTTTTACAATTTAAAATACTTTTCTTGAAAATTTAGTGATCATTTTATTTCTCTTTTATTTAAAAAAACCTAAATCCCCATTTTTTAAATCCCTAAATTTCATCTTTTTAAATCTCTATTTTTTCAAATTCATAATTCCCAATTTCCAAACCAACATTTAAAGAGAAACCCTAAATTATATTTCTAATTCTTAAATTTCCATATTTTTCTCAAAATCCCAAATTTTTTAAACCTAAACTTAACATTTAATCTCTTTTCTAAACATTCATTTCATTTTAATTCTTTTTCAAGATTTTTTTCATAAACTTTTAATCATTTTACTTTTTTCCCCTCATTTCGACAATTAAATTTTAGCATAAAGATAATTTTAACCCTTAACGTTTATAGTTTTTATCGTTTTGGTCCTTATTATTTTTTTGAAATAAATTTAACCCTTAACCTATATCTTTTTAACAAATATCTTATTTTTTAACTAGCTTGATGACTGGACTATTAAAAATTTAACGATGATATATATATGAAATATAATTTTAAATGACATGGAATATAACCTATCAAATGCATATATATATATATGGAATATAATTTTATTCCAATATAAAATATAAAGCAATTAAAATTCAAATAAAATATTAAAAATTAATTAATTCTAAAATAAAAAATTATTAAACATTCTTAACCCTAACTACGATAGAATAAAAATCTCATCTTAAAAATTATAAACATAATTCGAATAAGATTTTAATTTTATTGTAGTTAGGGTTAATAATGTTTAATAATGTTATATTTTAGAATTAATTAATTTTTAATATTTTATTTTAATTTTAATTGTTTTATATTTTATATCGGAATAAAATTATATTCCATATATATATACATTTGATAGGTTACATGCCATGTCACTTAAAATTATATTCCATATATGTATGTATCATCGTTAAATTTTTAATGGTCCAATCATCAAGCTAGTTAAAAAATAAGATATTTGTCAAAAAGATATAGATTAAGAGCTAAATTTATCCCAAAAAAGAATAAGGTCCAAAACGAAAAAAACTGTAAACGTTAAAGGTTAAATTTATCTTTATGACTTAATTTTTTATTATTTTAAAAAGATCGCTACAACTAGCGACTCTACTAGAGAGATTTTTAAAATTTTTAAAATAAATGAGTCAAGTCTTGTTTTCAAAATACCACTTAATTAATTTTGGAAGTTGTAAAGTAAAATAGCAATCAAATTATTATTTGGCTATATATATGAGTTTATTTTAACACATTTTAAAATGAGCATCCAAACTAGTTTCTCTGAGTGGGAGAAAATGCTAGTGCTTTCTTAAGGATATTGTTCCTTCGTATGTGTCTTGTAACTACCTCAGGGCTCAATTACCCTATGCTTTTGTAAGGATATTATTCTTTCGTACGAGCATAGAAAAAAGTTCTCCCTAAATTGAACTCGATTGAAATGAGCCTATAATAGGTGATTATCGGGGGCCATGCTACTCTTAAAAGAGGACATCGTGAACAATTTGGCTACCTCGTTAGAACCAAAACTACATTTATAGAATTTAGTTAACCTACCAGGTTAGAGCCATGTGGATACTCTAGGTCTCTAGACGGGATAAATATGATTGCTTTGTCTCTTATCTTACTTGCCCATTTATTTATGCTTTAATATTTTTACATCAACATTACATGAAGGTGTAGATCTAAGTGTTTTATGCTATGCGAGAATTCCATTAATCAAGAGTTTTTTAAAAAAAAATTAAAAAAATGAGAAAAAAAGAAGAGATGAAAAAAAGAATGGAAAAATGATGCGTGTAATAATAGCACAACTGTGCAGTGTACACGTCGCAAGTAATAAAGTTATAAGTATATCGTGTATCGTCTCCACAGGGATTGGTATACTTAATATGTCTCCCCTTGTTTCCTTGCTCCTCAAAGATAAAGTAAAAACACAGATAAGTGGATTTGTTTAACTAACTAAATAACAAAACATAAAATAAAGGATTGAGAACGATATAGAGAAAGTAGGTAGAATCCACCTACGTCAATTAGTGGATTCGATTGATCTTTTTCTTGTCCAATGTAATTACACAATACTACTTCGGTAGTACTGCAGATACAACCTTGGCAGCATTAGTGTTCTCTGCCGCGGCAATCTCTTGCTCTTGGGCAGATACATCAAAGTTCAGCAAAGTGTCCGTAGTTGACTCCGCTTATCTCTAAGTCAGAGTATTGTTGATGACTGGTCTTTGACGATACCTCTCGGCGTGAATCAACTATAATCAGCAACCAATCCAACACTTCTTTTAGCTTCTGAAACTCTTAACCTATCTCTAGGCCGAGTTAGTATCGTCAACATCGTACTTATCCCTTTTGTGAATCTAACTCTCTCGATGCTAGATAAATAGATTACTTACAAACTTCTCTCTCGAGCTTGAATGCAAGAACAAGGAATGACAATAGGATAAGCAAACTTCGATATTATTATTGCATTAGAACAAAGAAACAAGAAACAATCTCCTCTCACTAATATCTACAATCTTCACCTATCCCTAAGAGATTTAGAACATAATGTCGATAGGTACAAATCTTAGGGAAAGGGTTTCTCTAAAATTGGCTCTCCTTAACAATGTGGCCGGCTAGGCTATATATAGTCTTAACCTAGGGTAAACCTTTCCTAAATAGAATCTAACTTGGAGTAGGGATCAAGTCTTCTACATGAGATCTGATGTTTCCAAGTTTGCAGCCTTCTAGAAAGATTTTCCCGTTTGGTCTTTGACTTGGACTTTCAGTGTGCTAGCCTGGTCCAATTAGTGCGCTGCATCTTCCAAAATGTTCTCTATATTTTTGTCTTTCATTCGCCTACAATGTTGATGTTTCCACTCTGGATGCTGTCGCGGCCTTGTCTCTGCCTCGGCCTCAACGATGCTTCTCTACTACCTCATCCCTGGATATCCCTGCATGTACAGAATATGTAATAATATCTGCATTCTCTATAAATTTTGACTTTGTAAGTAGTAATAACGAAATATCCAATATTATGCAATGAGTCCATATTTTAGTTCAAGTTGGTGTATAATAGATGCATAAAGTACCATGAGAAGGGTAGTAAATAACTGCCTTTTAGGCACTCATCAAAAAACATGAAGAAAAGAAAAAAATGAGAAAGAAAATCCGAGGACCTCTTTAAACTTTAATAAAATTTACTCGAAAGGTGATTACCAGCGGGATCGCATCTTCACTTGCATTCATTTCTTGCATCCATGCATAACACATTTTGCATTCATCAATAAGACAAGGGGATTTAATTTTGGTAAATATTATGGAAACATTTCAAGCCGCAACCATTCCGCACTCTTACAATACCCACTCTCAGTCAAGAGTCATGGATGACAGATTAACAAATGTTGAGAAGTCACAAAACGACATCGAGGATGTTTGGATAGCATTGAGGCAAATATTGAGAAGTCTCAAAATGAAATACATACTCAACTCATTTCTTTGTTCAGAAAGTTCGACCATGGAAAGGCCAAGGTTTTCGATGAGCATTCTAACATGGAAGATCTAGGCGGCAAAACTTCAAAGACCAAGGTTCAACCTGAAGCATCGGGTTTGAAAGGCATTCACATTGTCGGGGTATTTGTTAACAACCCAATTGATGTGGTTCATGCTTGCGAGAATGAGTATAATGTTGAAGTCCCATATTTGGACTTGATGAATGTGGTTGAAACAAGATTAAGGAAAGAGTTTGAGAAAAAAATTCGAGGAGCAACGTCTCCAAAGATTTTTGGATCGATGCCAACGAGTTAAGTTTTGTGTCATATTTGGTCATCCCACCAAATTTTAAAGTGTCGAACTTTAAGAAATATGACAGGATCACTTTTCCTTCAGCTCACTTAGCTATGTATTGCCGTAAGATGATGACACATTTGAGAAATAAAAAGCTTCTTAACCATTTCTTTCAAGATAGCTTGATCGGGGTAGTTGCCCGTTCATATGCCCAACTTATTCGGGCAAATATGAAATCTTATCCAAAATCTTCATCGAGTAATATAATCATGTGAAGGACATGGTCCCAAATAGAACCATGCTTCAAGGACTAACCCAATGGCAAGATGAGACCATCCGACAATATGCCCAAAGATGAAAAGATATTATGGATCAAGTTTAACCACTAATCTTAGAAGGAGAAATTACTCGTTTATTTGTGGACTCCATCCAAGGCCCACTCCATGAGAAGATGATTAACAATACGACTTTAGGTTTTGTCGAGTTCATAAACATGACCAGATACCTTCAAGAGCGATAAGTTGAAATCCGAGGAAAACCCACACAAGTACCAAAAGAAAAGGGACAACGATGTGAGCTATGTGAACACCAACAAGTTCAACAATGTTTTTACTACCCCAAAGTTTTTAACTAAAAGTGCACAAGGACCCGGTAAATGGAAACTAAGAAAGGAATAAGTTTTCACCCCTCTACCCATGACTTATAGCGAGTTATACCCCAAGATTCTCGATGCGGATTTGGTTCATCATTATCACATTACCCTGATACAACCTCTTTACCCAACATGGTACAACCCTAATGCCAAATTTGAATTCCATGTGGGGGTCACCGAGCATCACACTAATGATTACAAGGCCTTCAAAAGGATGGTTAAAACTTGATCAATACTGAGGTTAACCAATTCGAAGATCTGAATGTGACAACCAATTCATTGCCAAGCAATGGCAAATCCTAGAGAGTAGAGTTTTCAAAAAGGGTTCGAAGGTCGAGAAGCCAAGTCATCCTAGTTGCTAGCAGTTCTTCATGCATCTTATTTATCTTTTTAAAAATGTTTGTTTGAATCAATTTCTTTGTATTTTCAGTTTTCTGTTTTAATCAATCTTGTTATCTTTCAGTTTCCTTGTATTTTCAGTTATTTATCTACCCTTTTCGATAAAAGGGCACCTCTCATATTTTTCAATTCATTAAAGAGATGTTTTTTTTTAAATTATATGTATACATCTTTTTAACCCTTCCAAAGATTCTTGGATATTCAATGCTTGTGATCACGATAAAAAGAGAAATTAATTAATTGAATATTGTGATCACGATAAAATATAATTCTGTCTTCAATCCGTTTCGGTCGAAAAGCTTGAGAAATAAGAATATCAGTCCTTCGATAATGTTCAATGATAAAAAAGTCCAATGAAAAATGAATCTACTCGAGTTTCTGAATTTCAAGAGATAAAAAGAATTAAAAAAAAAAGAGAAAAAGAAGAAAAAAAGAAAAAAAAGAGAAAAATGTGAAAATTAGAAAATCCTCAAATGAACGAGCAATCCAATAAGTCTCGGAACATCCTGATAGGGTTGTGGGGGAAGAACGAATCTAATAAGGAGTTAGGATTCCACTAGTTTGATACCCTAGCGTCAGTGATGACTCTTTTGAAGACACTTACTCCCTAATACATCAATGTTAAGTGCAAACAATGAAACATGCTTACACTTGGAATTCTCGAACCGAGTTACATGAAAAAACAAATATGAGAACTAAAAGAAGTAGTTTTCAAAGCAGATCAAGCGAGTACGCTAATCATGAGGATGAACCGAGTGAATCAAATAGAATTTTGACATATCACCACAACATTCCAAGACAAAACATTAAATCGAGTGTTGAGTCTAAGAAACTTTTGTATTTAATATCTAAGGATTATGTTCCTTTTGTTTTCTTTTAGACTGTACATTTTCAATCTTCGAACATTTATTCATAAAGGTGTTGTGCATTAAAATGCCAATTTTATTGAAAAATATCTTCAAGATATTCTTAAATTCATTTTTGTCAAAATTCAAGGCTATTGATGCATTTAATCATCTTTGATTAAGCCCAATAGTGATAACATTATATGATAAGAGGTTCCCCACAAAGAAAAAGGTTCTTTTCTCTTTTGAAAAGATTTTTCGAGCTTATTGACGAAGAAGTCCAACTTTTTAAAATACAATTATAAAATAATTTTTTGGGGGCAAAAAGGCAACCATTCAGCCTAGCGGTTAGAGTTTCCTCAAAGACAGGGTTTGACCAAGTATAATAATAACGTAAATCTTTGGAAAATAGGCTAACACAAATGTAAATCTAATGCTTCTAATACAATGCAAATGAACTTAAAATGTAACGACCCAAATTTCGGATTCGAGTGTCAAGTTAACCCGGAACATTGGGCTCCAACTTTTAGGCCTCGTTTGTGCCTTAAGTTGAATGTTGAGCTAGTTTGACTTTTGGGTTTGGGTCACCTTTGGCCTATTATGGTGTTGTGAGGGATATTTAGGTAATTCCCTTGTTGAAGACAAAGAGAAGGGGGAGATGTTATGCGTGCTTCAAAAACGTAGTTTGGATAAAGTCATCCTTCTTTCCTTCTCCATTACTAGTGCTTAAAAGTCCTATTTTTTATACCAATTTCTCACTCGATTATTGCTAAAAGGACATATTTAATGGCAATAATAGATAATTCTACATATTTTCCATATTTCAGCATCAATACACTCAATAGTAGAATTTATGCAATATTTGGTAGAAAAAATATTGTTTTTGTCTTTATTCCATGATAGGTAAAATGCCACATCAGAAGGTTGCCTTCGCGGATGTTGCCAAGGCAACAAAATGATAATTGCAGTCAAGATTTATCTCCAGACATTGCCGAGACATGTTATGCTAAGGAATGAGTAGATCGAACCAGGCCAAGAGAACTGTACTGACGCAGTTCCAAGTCGAGAAAAAGCACAACAACCATTATAACGACAATTGATGCCATGACAACAATTGAGGCCGCAATAGCACCTAAGGCTGCGGCAGCACCTGAGGCCGCGACAGCATCTGAAAAGCAAATGTTGATATGATAGATGGTCTGAAGAGAAAAATAAGGTAAACATTTTAAGAAAAGTGACATAGAAATCGGAGTTGAGAAACACACAAAAAGTCAAGGTCAAATGCCATGCGGGAAAAGAATCCTTATAAGAATAAACTAGGAAATAAAATAAAGATATTTTATTTATGTACTTAACTTGTGTTTTACTCCAAGTTGTGTTTCTACTTTGGAAAGGTTTGCCCTAGGCCAAGCCTATATAAACCATAGCCTATGTAGAGAGGAGATATCTCAAAATCAAGTGTTCATAGAAAATCCTAAACTCCTCCATCGTCCCCTAGGGTTTAAGTTAGTTTGTGGAGTAGTTGTGGGAGAAAGTTGTACTTTGTTTTCTTGTTTCATGTAATAAATATCAAGGTTTGCATATTTTTTCCATTCATTGTTCTTGCATTCAATCTCGGGAGAGAAGTTTATAAGAGATTTATTTATCTAATATCGGGAGAGTTAGATTCATGAAAGGAATAAGTATAGTATTTTCCTAACTGGAAAATACTAACTCGGCCTAGGGATAGGTTAGAATTTTAGCGACTAAAAGAAATGTGAGATTGGTTGGTGATTATAGTTCATTCATGCCGGGATGTATCATCAAGGAGTAGTCATCAACATTACTTCGACTTAGGGATAAGCGAAGTCATTAGATGACACTTTGCCGAACTTTGGCAAAGTCCACCCAAAAGCAAGGGATTGCCGCGACGAACGAAACCCTTCACTGTCAAGGCAGTAAAACTGCAGTACTGCCGAGGCAGTATTACATAATTGCATTAGACAGAAACAAGTCAATTGATTTCACACTACGAAGCACTCTAACCTGCCCCACTTTTCCATCCTTGATTTCTTGATCATTTATCTTTATTGCTTTAATTAGTTTTTTTAGTTATAATTTAAACCCAATTATCTGTGTCTTTACTTTTCCATTGTGCAGGAATAATAAATTGTATAAGTAACGCCAATCCTCGTGGGATCAACATCTTAAATACTACAATTTGACAAAAAGGTGGATGGACGAATGCTTCATAATAAAAGCAGGACTTCTGAGCCTTCATCATCCATCTTCATCTTTGGTAGTTCTGTTGAGGAATCTCATTTTAAGTCTTGAGGGTAAGTTGTGGAGCATCAAGTGATCTACAAGACAAGGTAAAAATAATGCATTTTGGTGGAGGTTTGTGGTAAAGTGCTTGAAGAGGCAAGAACAGGAGAAACGTGCTAAGAGGGTCCTTTATCTATTTTTTTGGTGTTTTTACATTCTATAAACATACCTAACAATGTCTAATTGTTGGTTTAATTTCTTTCTTGTAGAGAAAGAAATTGGGGAGTCGTTAAGGAAGCTTGGCAAGGAGAAAGCTTGAAGGAGTGGTTTTTCTAGGCTTTGCAGCATGGTTGCTCGAGGTTGGTACCCCTTCAACTCCTCATTGCATCAAACATCTCATGAGTAGGTTGCATTGCATGTGGTATGTATGCATGTTTATGGTTTGGTAGCTTAGAGACCTATAATGGTGAATTTCGTAATTTAAGGATTCATGGCTTAAAACTGATAGAAATAAAATTTATAAACTTCCAATAATGTGTAAGAATGAATTGTGATTGAATGGTTTAAGTTTGGGTAGTATTTTAAGCAATTTTTGGGTGCAGACTTGTATGTTCGTGTAGGCATATCGATATCGGGTGGCCACATATTGATACTCTAGAGAAGAAAATAAGGCTTAGGTGTAGCGACCCTTTTGAAAATTATAAAAATGATAAGTTTTAGGAAAAGGTCACTAATTTGAGAAATTAAAAATTAGGAATTAAAGTTCCCCCCAAAATTAGAAAATTAGGGTTTGGTTTTTGAAAATTAGGTCTTAGAAATTGAAAATTAGACTTAAATTAGAAAGGGGAATTTAGACCTAGAATTTGGGAATTTAGGTTAAAAGTTGAGCATTTTGAAAATTAGGGTTTGAAAAGACCTAAATTAAAGGTGAATTGGAAAATTTAGAGATTAAATTGAAAAGGGGAAATTTGAAAATTAGGGTTGAAATAAAAAGGAATTTTAAAATTAGGGTTTAAAAGAGTTAGGGATTTGGAACGAATTTGAGGATTTAAAAAGGTTAAAAACGGGTTGGAGTCACCACCGGCCACTTTGGTAGGCCGGACACCGTAAAAACCAGAGATTCAAAATAACGGGTCCGAGAGTCGGTTACGATTTAAAAATGGGTTTAGGGTTTTTAAACCGCCCTAAATTGGCACCTTTAAAATAACCGCTTAAATTAATTTTTGGAAATTCTAAATTTTAAATTGGCATTTAAATTAGAACTTGTTTAAATGTTCGAATTAGATTTTATTTTTACCGTAGCTTCATTCGAAGGCAACGTATACACCGTGACCACTACGTTGGAACACGGGCCCGTTACGACCGAACAAAGGTATTTAAAATTAAGTTCATTAATTGACAAGTATGAAATGTGAGTTGGACAAAAAGATAGAGCAATTAATATATACATGAATAAAATACAAATTTAAAGACTTAAAATAAAAAAGTACAAGCATATATGAATAAGAAACATGACCAAATATGCGTGGCAAAAAATAAAAAGCATATATGTACCAAAAATAAAATACATAGATAAATAACACATAACAATATATGTATAAGTGAAATGAACATGTATAAATAGGTGACAAAATGCAGCACAACATGTGAATGCAACACAAATAATACATAATTATGGAATAAATAAAACATGCACAACAAGATAAAAACATAATATAAATGTTAATGGCATAAATTACTTGAAGTAAAAAGGTTGAATAGATTAATGAAAAAGGATAAAAAAATCATAAAAGACCTCTGTAAATGATGAAATTAAAAAGCTTTTTAAAGATTGGAAGACCTCGAAAAGGAATTAACCAAGGGGGAAGGTTTAAAATAAGAACTACAGAACACAGAGGGACTTGGGTTTAATTAAACCATTCGAAAAAGATAATTAACATTGAAATAGTGACTAAATTAAAACACGGGTTAAAACCATCAGGACCAAGGAGATGATTATTTTAGGACGGAGGGGTTTAAAAATGTAATAAAACCGCTTTTAAATATTTTAGGGAGTATAAAACTCACATGAAACAAAAAAATGACCCTTTTACCATTTTTATAAATCTAACAAAGAAATCTCTCAAATCCAACCCCAAATCCAGGAGAGGAGTATGAACACTTAAAGTTTCATCTCCTCTGCTGTGTTTACCAGAATCCGACCACCGTCTATGGTGGCCGGTAACCCTAAAGAGAGCCGAGAAACCCCTTTCAAAGATAAAACAGACACCTTCTCCCTTTCTCTGATATTTGCTTTGAAAATTATTCCTTCCTCTTCTCAATCTCAGTTCACCGGTGGCGCAAAGGCCATGGTTTATCACCGACGAAGGAGAGTCATAGGAGGTCGACCAAAAAGGTGATGGCTCTCAACCCTAGTTCGTTTATTTTTACACAAAAAAACTCGATAATCGAAAGGATTTTACCTCTTAATGTGTTTTCTTTGTATTGATCCAAAGATCAGAAGGGAAAAAAAGCCCCTTACATGATTCTATTCTCCGTTTAAATAACCGATGGTTACAAGGAAATAAAAGAAAAAAAACTTCATTTTTTTGCCCCTGGTTTGCTGTGATTTTGGTTGTATATGCTCGTCCTTTTTGCTCTGATTTCTCTGATATTATTTGTTGGTTATGCGCTCCACATCATATGAATTTTCTGAATATTTCGGCTCTGAAATTTGATGGACGAATTTGTTGTATTTGCTCTGGGGATCGTCTGAAACTGCCTCTGTTTTTTGTGTATTTTGGCTCATGTTTGTACAATTCTGACATTGTACTCTTTGTTCGCATGTGAAACGGCCATCGGAGGAGAGAAGGGGACCACCGGTGGCACCAGGCGATGACTGGAGAAGGTGGAGAGACGTCTAGCATCGAAGGGTCGCGAGGAGACAAACGGTTGCACGCGTGTCATGCACGCGCGCGTGGACCAGCCAAAAGGCCGCGCGTGTAGGAGAGTGGGGTTCCAGATGCTTCTCCTGCTTCGTTTATGACCGTTAGATCTGGGTTAGATCTAACGGTTTAGATCTGGCTGCGCGAAAAGATGAAAGATGAGGTGTTTAGGGTTTCCATTGTAACCGGTCATGGGCTCGAATCTTGGGCTTGTGCATTTAAAATTATTACTGGGCCATTTTATTTATTTGAAATTGGGTTTTGTTTTCTTAATTGTTAATGGGTTTATGTATTATTATTAATCTGTTAATAAATGAAATAGGTTTTATTTATGTTATATATTTTTTTATTTAATTTTCTTATGCTATAACAATAATAATATATAAGGATAAAAATAAAATAATAGACCGAATAAAAATATAATAGTATATATGATAATAATAATAATAATTGAATAAAACAAAGATAAATACAAAACCGAATCAAAATAAAGGTATTTACAAATATGACATCTTTTAGTAACAAATATATATAGTAAGAATACATATACGTATATTAAAAAGGGTAGTACATTCATATTTTTTGATTTTATAATAATTCAAAATTCGAGCCCGTTATTTGAATTCAACGAAAATTTAAAATCGGGTTTAGAACCCCGGATAAAATTAGTGATTACATTAGGATATAGGTGTTTCAGAATGTCATCCCGTGTTTTGATACAAAACCTTCTAGAAGTAGTAAATCATTTCGATACACCTAGGTGGGAGTTTCGTTATCAAACTCTAGTAAAAAATCATTTCGATATCATATATAGGGCGTATCAAAACAGGTAGGTTTCCATTATTCATTTCGAAGGGATCGTCTTAGCATATCGGTACGCCAAGGAGGCTTATCGATAGTAAGGTGTTTCGATACCCCCTTTGTAAGCGTATCGATACATTGACATTTTGATACCCCGTATAGGATTATCAAAACCCCTGTGTAGTTTTGCCCAAGTTTTAGAGAATGAGTTTAGGGTTCTATAAATTATTATATATGTACCTATGGGTTAATTAAGCTACAAAATGAATATTAAAACTTGGTTGTGGTGATAATGACTCCTATATGATGGTAAATGTCCGAGTCTTGGTATTTTAGGTTGGTCATGGTATAGTTCGGTGTGAAGATCCTAGGTGGATCATATTGTGTGGTTGAATCCTTGTGTGATGAAAATTCGGATATCCAAAAATAGTGTTGCAACACAAAGAAGGTCATCCGATGTAAAATTCTGGATGATGAATTGAAGACTATTTTCGAATGGAGGATCCCGGTGCTTTGTGGATGCGGGTCTTAATCCTTAGTTGTAGGATCCCGATGCTATATGGATACAGACCTCATCCTAGAGTACGGGATCCCGATGCTGTATGGACGCGGACCCTACTAATAATGTAGGATCTTGTTAAGTGTCTAAAAGTACTATTTTTATTACCTTTTTACTCATATTATTGTTAGACTTATGCACATTATTAGTTGTATTATTAATTATTTTATGCATTTTCACTTATTTTCGTAAGTTGTCATATTAATTCGTGTTTTGGTTAAAATTAGTGGAAAATATACTACTTTGGTGTATTTCCTTATTTGCAATAATTAATATCTTGGTGATAGGCTACCGAATTGAAAGGAAATTCTAGAAGATAAGGTATTTGGGCTTTTGAAACAAAAATTTTGAAATAAGGGATTGGGGCCGGAAGCCCAATATGACATCGGGTCGAGGGTGTTACATGAAATCAAGCTAAATCTTATGTAAAAGGTATAAAATATACGTTTTTTAGAGCGCTAACACATATTCAGAAAATGACAATTATTTAAATTTTATATGAATATGAAAGTTTCCACAATAAAATGATTTATAATTATCTATGTACAAATTTTTGGACTTCGTAAGGTGTAGGGGTTCACAAATATCCGATTCGATTGATCTGATTTGAAAATCTATTGATCTGATCCAAAAATTTAGATATCCAATTTTATTTTTATTTTCGGTTTAGATATCTGATTTGATTTTAAATTTTATGGGTCAAATATATATCATAATATTTCAAGTTCTGTATTATCCAAAAAATACAAAAATCTAAAAAATTATTTTTTAATATTATTTTTTTATTTTTAATAATTTGATGCTTGTTATATCAAAAAATTAAAACAATTAATTTTTTTTATAGATGTGAATCATGTTATATTTAATCATTTATTGTTTGTTATATTTAAAATTTCAAACTTTTCATAAGTATAACTTTAAATTTGAAAAAAAATAATAAAATTTAAATATTTTTTTTTGGATAATCAGATATCTAAAAATTTGATCTGATTATCCAAAAATAGATATCCGAAAAAACTAGATCGAATACAGATCACTATATTTTTTATCCGAAAACCTAGATATCCAAAAAATTGAATATGATTCGATATCTAACAATAAACACCCTTAATGAATTGTTCATCCTTCCTCACGCGTTATTAGATCTCAAACTTTTTTATGTTTTCCGCATAATAAAATTATTTTTTAATAAAACGAATTAATTTTATTAAAATAATTATTTTTAGATGATCCATTATACCTTAAAAAAATTAGTAATAACTTCATTGTTGTTTTAAACGTCAAGTCTACCGAAAAAATTTTACAACACTTCTTAGCTCAATTGACTGGATGCTATGCTTACTTGACCTTAAGTTGTGGGTTTGATTTTGATAACCAGTATCCTTCCCTTCATTATTATTATGTTCTATTTGCCTTATTTATTTTATATACATTTTGGTGTTATAAATTTAGGCTTAAAGTTTATGATTAAGGTTTAATACTATAATAAGATGTGATATATTTTTAAGTTTAAGGTTTAAAATCTATTTTTACTGTTAAGTCATAAAAGATATCGAAAAGAACGATAATTCTATTCTTTTTCGATATCCTATTATGTTTTAACGTTAATATATTAAATTCTAAAATCCAACATTGAATTTTCAAACCTAAATCTTAATTTTAATTTTAATCTTAATCTCTAAAAATATACTAATATCAAACCTAATTTTTTACTTTAAATTCTAATATTAAACCTTAAATTATAAATATAAATTTTTAGTATAAGACATAAAAATAAATAAATAATTTTTATCCACCGAAAAAACAAAAGGATTTTTATTCCAAATTTTGGTACAACTACTAAAGCACCACTCCCCTCGAAGCGCTTGCAAAATAAATAACCCAACATGATGTCAATCCCATTTTTTGAAAACTGAAACCAAACATTTGAAGTACCCACCCTTCTCATTTCAGTATCTACCCATTACCAAACACTGGAGGAGGCTGCATAAATGAGATCAACCTAACACTATATCTGTCCTTCAAAACACAGAAACCAAGGTTTCTTGCTTTATGTTAAAGGTTTGAACTTTAGCTAAAGAACTAAATCATTTTCTGTTCCAAGGTTTTATTTATCTCAAAATTTCTAGTCATGACTCCAATGGGGTATCTTGGTTTACTGTTTTTGCTGCTTGCGTTGTACTGTGGGATAGACCCTTTTAAGAAAAGTGCAATCTCTGAGTTCCCTGACTTCGAGGCTCACAAAGTGGATTTTCCTCCATGGGAACTGGTCCCCATGGCAAGGGACAAGGATAATTTGCTTCAGAAATCAGAGATTAAGTTCTTGAATCAGGTTCAGGGCCCTGAAAGCTTGGCATTTGACCCCCTTGGTCGTGGCCCTTACACTGGTATTGCTGATGGTCGGGTTCTTTTCTGGGATGGTCAAATCTGGAAGGATTTTGCTTATACTTCCAGAAATAGGTCAGTTTCATGTTCTTGCTAATGTGTTTCTCTTTTGCATTTTGACAGTTTTTGTTGCAGGGTTAGATTATGTTACATAGTTGTATTCAATGACTGAATTGAAAGCAAGTTGAATGATTCATACTGCAGTAACTGAGCGCTTCTTCAATATAGGGATTTAGAGAACTGTTCAAAATTTTCAATTAATCAAAAAGAAAGAAAAAAACATGATTTTTTGACATTTACGGTCGACATAATCTTTTAGCATTGTGTAATTTGGGATTTCAGGTCAGAAATTTGTAATCCGAAGCCATCACCACTGAGTTACCTACCGAATGAGCATATATGTGGTAGGCCTTTGGGCCTTCGGTTCGATAAGAACACGGGTGATTTGTACATTGCTGATGCATATTTGGGGTTGTTCATGGTAGGGCCAGAAGGCGGATTAGCGACATTGCTCGTAACTGAAGTGGACGGAGTGCCCCTGAGGTTTACCAATGACCTTGACATGGATGATGAAGGGAACATATATTTTACTGATAGCAGCAGCAAATTCCAGCGAAGGTAGGTTTTCTATAATAATGTTGTAAGACATGGAAAATAACATTGTTGAAGCTCTTAATTCCTTTAGGAATCCTCTTAATTGTTGAAGCACAAGGGCATTCAAATATCACCTATTTCCACTTATGAAGTTATTTGATTTTGCCGATGCTTCCCCTTTATGGTATCTCATAATATAGGTGGAAATCATACCTTTAATTATTGTGTCTGTATGAGCACGCCTAATGCCTTGGCCTTGGGGCGTAAGAGTTCTTCACAAGCATTGAGATATCCGAATCCGAGAATCATGCATGTGCCTGATGGCCCCTCAAGTTCCATGCATTGCATTTTTGCATACATCTCCGGATAGGATACTTTTCGTGCACGGTTCTTGCATTTTTTCATCACCCTTATCAGTTTGTGTAACATACTCTCAAGTAAATGATTCCATATGTATCTAGATTTGCAACTCCTGCATGTGGAACCAAGCAAATTTTCTGTTTACTACATTATTTTCTTCCTCAAATGAAATGACGCCTACATGCCGAGTGCAGATTATTAGTAATTAGTTCTGACACGGTGGTATTCAGGAACTTCATGCAGCTCGTTTTTTCTTCGGAGAAGAGCGGGAGGCTACTGAGGTATAACCTGCACACAAAGGAAACCTCTGTCCTTCAGACAAATCTACAATTTCCGAATGGTGTATCCTTAAGCAAAGATGGTTCTTTCCTCGTATTATGTGAAGGATGTCCAGGAAGGTAAGCTTACTTCTAAATTTACTTAAATATTGTTGCCTTATATCTGCATGTACTATAGCGGCATTGCCATTAAAAAGGCTTTTCATTTAGATTTAAATCCGAAGATGACATTAACACTACTAGAATCCATGCAGTAAAAGCTGATATTGCTTTTTGGGAATTTTATAAAGATGACATTTTTAAAAGATTATGGTAGTTGCCACCGGTGATTATTAGATCGTTTTTTCCTTACCATGGTTTTCTTGTCACCAATTGCCTGGATTTCAAAGGAGATGGTTTGGTTCATGCTAAGTGTAACTCTTTAACTGTTTCTGTGTGATGGTTTGGTATACAGATTACTCAAATACTGGTTGAAAGGTGAGAAAGCAGGGAGTTCCGAGATCTTTGCCATCTTACCGGGATTCCCGGACAATGTCCGAACGAACAAGGAAGGTGAATTTTGGGTAGCTATTCATTGTCGCAGGTCCACATACGCTCACATAATGGGATTACATCCGAAACTCAGGAAATTCATTCTGAAGCTCCCCATATCCGCCTACATCCAATACATGCTTCAGATAGGCGGTAGGTTGCACGGAATTGTTGCAAAATACAGCCCAGAAGGAAAGCTGCTGCAGGTGTTGGAGGATAGCGAAGGAAAGGTTGTGAAAGCAGTGAGCGAAGTCGAAGAGAGGGATGGCAAGCTCTGGATAGGAAGTGTTCTTATGCCCTTTGTGGCAGTTTACAATTTGGCTTGAGTCGAAAGGAAAAGTCTTTGGTAATAATAGTAACAATAAGATACCTTAAGCATTGCCATAGCCATAGAAATTCTGATTGCTGAATGTGACGAATCTTTTCTGAAAAAAAGACCTTATCTCGACTCTGAGCAACTATAGACATTTATTTTGATTTTTAAGTCTAACTTGTCATTGGCATGGGACTGCATTACTTGAATTGCAAGTATTCGATTATGAGTCAAGCTATTTATCTGCACGGTATTTGTTAAAGAAATAATAGTAAAGAATATATATTTCATGCAATCGCATCAGAAATTTATCAGAGAAAATAATAAATTATGGAGTTCATGATTTTATCTTTATTGACAGGTTGGAAAGTTAAAAACATTTTTTTGTATAGCTCATAATAAAAAAACATAAAAACTCAACCGTAATCATTCATCTTTACTTGTTTTTAATTTAATTATTAATTACATCTTTACTTGTTATTAACATGTTATGTGTATTTGCTTTATTTTACATTAGGTAAAGTTATTATCATGATTCAGGTGTCGTGTCTTATGTAATAATGTGTATTATACATGTGTTGCTGTGTAGACTTTTTCATGTAATAGGTGTATAATGTGTATCATTTATGTATTTTAATTATGTATGATTATATTAATACATATGTGGTACTATTAGGATTATGTATATTATTATATCATGACCCAAACTTAAATAAAATATGTAAAAACCAAATTTAAAGTCCAAAATTCATTAATAGTCTATTATTAAGTTTTTAGAGACCTAAACTTAAACCATTTATAAAGCCCACTTTGATTCCAAACTAAAAAGACCCTAATTATAATGTGATATCTTTTCTCCTTTGCTGTTAGGGATGTAAAAACAGTTAATCGGATGTATTTCAGGTCAGGTACTGTCAGGTCGGGTAAAATCGGATACAGGTTATTTCAGGTTGATTTGATATTTTGACTCGATTCGTGTCGGGTGCAGGTTCATTTCAGGTCGGATCCATTTCAGGTCGGGTCTATTTCAGGTCAGGTCCATTTCAGGTCGAGTTCAAACAGTTCGGGTCCAAACCGGATAATTGACTATTTTATTTCAGGTCGGGTCTATTTCAGTTCGGTTGCATTTTAGGTCAAGTTCATTTCAGGTCAGTTTTGTTTCAAGTTGAATTAATTTTGGTTTTAAATTCATAATAATTAAAATTATTAAGTTTGATTTTAAAAAGTAAGTAAATAAACGATAGACTTTTGGTTGAATGGTTGATCATTTATTTCGAATTAATTATTTAATATCTAACGTCTTTTACTAGTATGAATCTCATTAAAAATAAATATTACGCAGTAGATTTAACAAAAATATCATATAATGAATAATGATTCATATCTTAAAAAATAAAATTTATACTAAATTACAAAAAATTAAAAATTAATAAAGAATAAATATTAGACTACAAAGTCAAAGAATAAAATTTTAAATTAAAAAAGATAAAAATTAATAAAATAAAATATCATCTTATTAATAAATTTCAAAAATAAAAATATGAAATTTAGACTATATATAGAATTTATATTATAAATGAAATAATAATATATATAAAATTTATATATCATATAAGAAATTTATACTATATATAAAAAATATATTATATATAGAATAATGTTATATAAAGATTAATATTATTTTTTTGAAATAGAACAATACTATATATAAGTTATACTATATATGAAATAATACTATTTTAAAAATAGAATAATATTATATATAGAAAATAAATTTATACTATGTATGAAAATATAGAATATTTAAATATAATATTATATATAATACATTAATAATTTAATATAAGTATGTATATAATATATTGATAATTAGATGTATACATTAATATATTATATACGTATAATGTATATATAGTACATTCATATATTAATAATTTAGTATATATATATATGTATTATATTTATATATGTATATGAAATTATGTATATTATATATGTATATAATACTTATAATATATATGTATAATATATTATATTATATATATGATTAATCCTTAAACAAAAAACAGTTGGAAGCTTTCTCTCCTTTGTTTCATTTTATTGTTAGTTTTTCCCCTCAAATCAAAAAATAAAAAAGTTTCCTCCTAAATTAAATTTTTTTCCCATTACTTTAATAGTTATAATTATTTTTTAATAAATATATTTTTTAATTTAATGATTATAATATAGTTTAATATATATGATATATATACTATTATATGTATTTAATTCATTTATGAATTAATGTATGTATATGTATTTAATTAATATATGTATATTATTAATTCTTTAAGTCCAACACTAATTCCTTAAGCCTAAATTACTAAATTAGTTCTCTAAGACCAACACTAAAGTAGTGTCAAATGAATATCTAAATCTAATCTCGTTTCTTATATATTTTTAATTGATTATATTTAATCAAAGTTTATTATTTGATTATATATTATAATAATAATAATAATCCATCAAAATTTACTATATATACATTAATTCTCTCTAAAATTTTGTTTTTCCCTCTTTTTTATATAATAATCAAAAACTTATTTCTATTTCCCTCCAAAATTTTAAATAACTTATACCCCTCTAAAATTTCTATACTAAAAGTAAATTAATCTCAAACTTAAAAAAATAAGTGTCTTATTTCCCTTCAAAATTTTGACTTTTCACTCTTTTTTTTTTATCAATTGTGTTTTTCTTTTTTATCAATTATTTTGGTTTAATTTAATTCAGTCATAATTTAGATTAATTTAATAAAAATCTATATTCGATTTTAGAATTCTTTTAATTATGTTTGTAATTTATGTTTTTATATTTTAACTTAGCTTAATTAATCCTAAGTTTAATAAGTTAATTTAACTTAATTAAATATTAATTTAAAATTAAATACATTAAAACTAAATAAAATAGTAAATAAATTAATTTACTTAAATATGTAATACTAAATTTAAATATTTATCCTTAAATTAATTCTCATGTCTAATTCTATTTTTTAAGCTTAATTTTATTTACCAATATTTTAAATTTATTAAATTATAGATATACTCAATTATTTGTCATGTGAATATCAAGTCTTGTTAATATTAGTTCAGGTCAATAATAGGTCGGGTTCAAAACAAGTCGGGTCATTTATCAGGTCAGGTTCAAAACAGATCGGGTTTAAAACAGGTCGGGTAAAATCAAGTCTCGGGTCGATACAGCCGGACAATATCAGTTTTCTACTAGGTCAGACTCGGGTTCAAGTTCGTTTCAGTCGGATGCAGGTCAGGTTTCGGGTCCACAATAACAGGTTGAAATTGGGTTTAGGTTATTCTCGGTCGGATACAGTTCTGGTTCGATTACTACAGTAACAAATTCAACTCGGGTTCGGGTCAACAACAATCGGATATAGATCGGGTTTGAGTCATTACATCCCTGAGTCAAACTAGGTTCTGACTCGAACAGGTTTCAGTCGGGTTTTCAGGTAGGGTCAGCTTTTTACATCCATATTTGCAGCTGCCACATGAATTTTTTCAGCCTCCTATCACCACGGACGATCGGTATCTCTAACCTGCGAAATCCTAAAAGGAAAGAGATATCAAATATAAAATACGCAGAAAAAGGGTGTTTTGCAAACAAGAAAGCTCAGATCCAGAAAAAGAAAATAGCAAGAAATCATTTGTAACTCAAAGACGGTAGATATATATAATGACACAAAATAAATAAATAAGAATTAAACTTAATGGAAGTAAACAGAAGAGTAGAGGTGAGATGCAAAACAAAGAAATTAGAGGAAGACAGATTCATATTTCATTTCTTTTCTTCGATAGTCTCCAGAATACAGGGCTTTAGAATATATATTCTAAGGCTACTAAACGACAACGTTTTACACCTTACTAATACCCCAATAAACACACATTTTATTAAACAAAAAATATCCAAAACGACCACGTTTCCTATCTTTCATTTTGACACATTGCAATACCCTTTGCCTCCAAAAGATCCTTGTACAAGGATCTAAACTTAATCTTCTTTTTTTGTGGTTGGACCAAATATACCCTCATGTTTTTTAACCTTGATCAAAGATGAAATAAAAACCATCAATAGTTCCTCCATACGGACAATGGTTAGAAAACCAAGATCACCTAACTTTACAGATTCAATGTTGACGTTGGCAAACTTAGTACCTCCAGGATCAAAAACATCATGCCGACCAGTGATAACAAGAGAGTTGTAGCTTCCCAGTTGTGACAAAATATAGCAGAAAAAAAACAAACACAAACTCGCCTTCTTGTGATAAGAGAGATTCGACTCTTACACTTTCTTGCAAGGTGAGTCCAACTCGAGGATCTATTGTTTTAATGATCAATGTTTTGCTGATGATTAAATCAGGCAAGAGTACAAGGATACTTGGCCATTCTCGGTAAAGAAGCCGTAAGTCGATTGAAGTTTCAATAGTCACAAAAAATAACCTAAGGAGCAAGCCTCTAAATGGTCGTATATCCGCTTTAATCTGTGTCAGAGATCTTATTTATGCCAATAATTCTCTAGTCATAAATGCTCTAAGTGTATCACTAAAGTCCAATTGTTGGGTCATAAGGGAAATCCCAATAACTGTTAGCAAGCACATAACAACAAAGGCCTTCGAGTTCTTTATTTCGACCACAACCTCAAAAACTCTCCTAAGAATGTATTTTTCTCCAAGAGAAAGCACACCAAAACCTAGTAGCGCCTTTAAACTTTCTTGCACTAGCATCGAAAAAATACTAACCTCTATTATGTTCTGATTCTCGAGCATTGGAAGTATATGATAACTCTACAAAAAAGCTATATTTAGAGCCTTTTAACTTAAGTTATTTATTGTCTTTAAGCACATATAGGATCATTTAGATACATTTAGAATCATAATATTGCATTTGGTGGTTGTTTATGTTTTGGCATTATCGGTGCTGGAATAAATGCTATTTTATGGGGAAGGTTGTACTTTTGGTTGTTGTGTGCAGGTAAAGCAAAAAGAGAAGTTGAGAAAATTTGTCATGCCATTCGCAGAAGGATAGCGATGGGAAAATGTCATGGAAAATATGGAGAAATCTTGTGCTACACTACAAGAGAAGAAGATATTTTGAGAGGAGTGTCAGTTGGTGCCAATACAGCCTGACCACAGCCAATACAGGCTACTACAACTATCACAGTAGGGGACCACAAGCCACCTCAGTAGGGGATCACTGTTACCACTGTCAGCATTGTAGAAATACCATCACGTGAATGGGGAAAAAACTGAAATTTCCACTAACCCTTAGGGTTTTCACCCCCTTTTAAGCCATGGTGACCTATAAGAAAATGATGCCTTTTTTTGGGGATCTAGAACATAGAAAAAGAGGGACCATTGAAGCTGGTTGCGACAACGAAAAGGTTTCACCTTTCTTCTTCAAACTCCTATCGAAGTATCCTCCATTGATAGAGCTTGAAGGGAGTGGCTTGCTAGGCACCTGAGAGGGGCTAGCACGCTAAGTCGTCCCGTGGTGGTTGAAGAGCCGACGGCCTGTGCACACTGAGGGTTTCTTCTATCTTCCTTCTCTTGCTTTATTTTTCATATATTTTAAGAGGATGATTGTGGATGATTAAGGATGTATGTGGATGATACTTTCTTTAACTTTCACACCATCATGTGTTGATTTATTTAGATGGTTGTTATTATGGACGATTAACTTTTGCTTTTTATTAATATATAGCCTTCTATGTGTTTGTGTATTTGCTTTGCTCATAGTTGTTAATCATTTAAGCATTGTAAGAGGCACGAGAGTGTCTCGTGTTTAGGTGCATGTTATAGTACTTGAGAGAGACGTAGCTATAGATCTTTAGATCATCCGAGACGAGCTAAGGGAGGATCTACGTGAGCAATGAGCTTCAGATAGTAACCAGAGCCTAATCTGAGCTTAGAGCACTCGAGAGAGGTGTAAGTGAGGGTTTCAACGACTAAAATGAGTGTGATTTGTTGATAGACTAGTGCCACTCGCGTGACAGGCGAGATACCATGGCATTTTAGTTTATTAGGTTCCTATGACTCGAGAGAGCGGGAACACTTTAGAGACCTCTAACGAGTAGATATACACCATAACAGCTAAATATTAGTATGAGCAAGGGGTAATAAGTCTATAGGAACCTCCACCAATCATTCCCGAGAGAGCTCATCAATAAAGGGTTAGTCCAACATATTGTTTAAATGTGTTCTTGCATTCCATTTTGCCTCAACATTTATAAACTGCTTTCATTGTTTTTTTTGTTCTCCTGCAATCACATCAACATACTCTTCACTCACTGCTTCCATATATCCATCACGCCATCACCATCCATTCTATTTTACCTTGGTATATTTTAGTTGCTTGCATCCTGAAATTGCCATATCATTTCTCCATTACACCTTCACCGTACATATTCCACTTGTTTATATCATTATCTTTATTTTCCTTTTATTTAGTGACACCTTTTTGCCTTGAAAAAATTAACTTACACTTTACCTCGATCCTCGTGGGAACGATACTCACTCACCCTTTATTACTTGTATGATTGTGTATACTTTCACATATATGTGTATTCACATAATCTATAGTAGCACTACATAGAACACACCAAATTTTTGGCGCCGTTGCCAGGGATCTAGCGAGTAAAAGTTTGACATTTTTATCTTGACATTTTTGTTTTACTTTGTTTATTTTTTAGTTCAGTTTTACTTGTTTTATTTGTTTTCTTTTTCAGGGTTTTTGTTAATGTATGACCAGAAGGTCGACTAAGGGACCTCTTTATCCATTAGTGCCTGACAATGAACAATTTTTTTTGACAACGAAGACGTACTCAACATAGAGATATGGACCCACCACCAATGCAAGATCCAGTAGTTTAAAATGTCAGGGCAAATCAGAATGCTGCTCCACCTCAACCTAGGTCTCTTCGGGATCACTTAAACCCTGTCTTGGATGATCTTAATCCTAGCATCGTTGCACCAAAAATTCAAGTTACTCACTTCGAATTAAAGCCTGTCATGTTCAATATGTTAAACTATATTGGGTAATTTAGAGGTATGGCGCATGAAGACGCAAGGCAACATATTCATGCTTTCCTAGAAGTTTGTGACTCATTCTGTCAACAAGGAGTACATGAGAATATGTTGAAGCTCAAGCTATTCCCTTATTCTCTATATGGTCGAGCAAGGGCATGGTTGAGTGGAGTACCATCTGGATCGATAGAGTCATGGGCCGATCTTTGCAAGAGCTTTTTACTACAACATAATCCTCTGAATCTCAACACTCAGCTTAGGAATGACATTGCTTCTTTTCGACAAGGTGACGACGAGTCTATGTGTGAATGTTGGGATCGATAGAAGCGATTGCTTCGCAAGTTTACAATTCATGGTTTTCAAGATTGGACTCAAGTTGTGATGTTCTACAACAAAGTCAATGCACCGACCAGAATGATGTTAGATGCCTCGGTAAATGGAACTTTACTAGACAAATCATCCAAAAAAGTATTTGAAATTCTTGACAGAATTGCCAACAATAGCTATCAATTTCCTTCTACAAGACTTGGAACTGGGAGGAAGGCACAAAGGACTTTTGAGCTTGAAGCTAAGGACTCATTATACGCCCAACTCTCAGCCATCACCAATATGTTGAAGAATATAAAGCGTTCCAATAAAGTGAAGGAAGTGAAGATGGCCAACTCAGCATGTCTGTTATGCCATGGCAATCACCATGGGAGTGAATTCCCAGGAAATCATGAGACAATCAACTATTTGGGCAATTTTAACATAAGCAACAACAATCCCTACTCCAACACATATAATCCAGGATGGCGTCTGCATCCAAATTTTTCATGGGAAAATCAAGGAGCTAACAATCCTAATATGCAACCTCAGAATCAGAATGCTAGTGAGACCCAGAATTTTCAAGCGAATATGCCTTGGTATAATTTATTCTAAGTACCAAGATGATGCTTCAAGAGCATACTACAACCATCAAGATCCAAGGAACTTTACTACAAAGACACAGTGCTTCGTTGCGAAATCTGGAGAGTCAAGCTGGCCAAATTGCCACGGCATTACAAGAGCGTCGGCCAAGGCGTCTGCCGAGTGATACTGAAGTTACTAAGCCACATGGTAAAGAGCACTGTAGCGCAATCACACTAAGTAGTGACACTCAACTTAATCAGCAAGATAAGTTTGGGGGGGAAGAAGAATGATTATTCCTTACCCAAACCTGTACAAGAAGAAATGCCTGAGAAAATTCTTGAGGAAAAGGAGAAGGAGGAAGGTTTGACAAGTGAACCTGCTGATGGAGCAAGCAAAAATGTCACGGCAAAAACAGTTTCTACACCACCAATGGAAGAAGTTAGACCCCCACCACCCTTTCCCCAGAGACTAAAGAAGCACAACGACGAGATCCAGTTCAAGAAGTTTGTTGACAAATTGGATTAGTTGTACATCAATGTCCCACTCTTGGAGGCAATTGACCAGATGCCCACTTATGCTAAATTTCTCAAGGTGATAGTCATGAAGAAGCATAAATTGAAGAAGTTTGAGACAATTGCCACGACAAAAGAGTACTGTTTTGCCTTAAGCAAATTGCCAATGAAGAAGAAGGATCCATGTAGCTTTATTATCTCATGTTCTATTGGAGACACTTTTATTGGGAAGACACTTTGTGATCTTTGATCAAGTGTGAATCTGATGCCCAAAGAAATCTTTTTGAAGCTTGGCATGGGATATGCGAGACACACTTCCGTTATATTGCAACTAGCCGATCATTCCCATGTGAGACCCGAGGGTAAGGTCGAAGATGTTATAGTCAGGGTGGGCAAATTCGTGTTTCCAGTCGACTTTCTTATACTTGATTGTAAGGTTGATGCTAATGCACCCATCATCTTAGGGAGGCCTTTCCTAGCAACCGGTTGTATTCTCATTGATTGTGAGCAGGGTGAGCTCACTATGCGAGTAGCAGATCAAAGTGTGACCGCGAATGTCAACAATTTTCTTAAATACATGGATGACTCTAAAGAATACCGGAGCATTTTGAAAGCAGACTCTAAGATGTCTTAGGAAGCTGATCATTTTTATCACAACAATTTTGTACAACTGGATGATTATGAAGAACTCATACATGATGATAAAGAGGAAGCTGGTGAATTTCCATTGGAGCATAAACGAGCAATATGATGGACCATGATAGACCTGAAAGGGATTAGTCCGACCATCTGTATGCATAAAATACTTTTGCAATAATGTCATGGAAATTCCATAGATCCACAACGCATCTACACTGGAGCCCCGGTGATGCGTGACAAACCAACCTCCCACACTCAGGATGCATGCATGACATACTGAACTATCATGATATTTCCAGTGTACTGCTTTTCATAAATAAATTGTTTTTGAGTCTATTTTATATGATTTATTTTGTTTTTAGCTTTTCTCATCTACCTTTGAAGAACCTCAGCATGAAATACCAGCACAACCAGAAAAGTGATAAGTGCTCAACTTACTATCACATTCTACACTTTTCATGGGCATTAATCATCAAATTTGCACCTACTTGGACCAATGCATATACTTAATGTGATATATTTAGGGGTGATGTTATTAAAGATCATATTTATAGAAAAGGCATACTTTACTGCATTTTTATGTTGTACAGGAAAAAGTATTGCCGCGACAGCAAACTAGGGCCGAGGTAGGACTTGATGCCAAGGCAACATAGGAAAAATAGCAATATGGCAGGCAAACTGAGGAGAAAAATGAAGAGAACGTTTCTGGACAAGAAGCCCAAGGATCGGAGCTTGACAACATAAGGAAAGCCCAAAGACAAGGCCACGCGGAAAAGCCTTCTAGAAGAATTGAACTTGGAAATATTTAACCTATGTACATGACTTGTTCCCTACTCCAAGTTGTATTCTACTTAGGAAAGGTTTGCCCTAGGCCAAGCCTATATAAGGCATAACCGAGGGAATAAGAGAGCCGAATTGAGAGAGTTCACCCTAAGAATCATAGTTGTTCTTCTTTCCATCATGTTCTAAGCTTTCTTAGAGTTTAGGTGAAGGTTGTTAAGTATTAGTGAGAAGAGATTGCATTTTGTTTCTTGTTTCAATGCAATAAATATCATGGTTTGCTTACTCTTTGCCATTCTTTGTTCTTGCATTCAAGCTGGGGAGACAAGTTCGTAAGTAATCTATTTGTCTAGAATCGGGAGAGTTAAACTCACAAAAGAAATAAGTACGATATTTGACTTGATTGGAAAATACTAACTCGGCCTAGGGATAGGTTGGAGTTTCAGCGGCTAAAAGAAGTGTGGGATTGGTTGTTGGTTATAATTGATTAAAGCCGGGAGGTATTATTAAGGATTAATCATCAATAGTGTTTTGAATTACGGATAAGCGGAGACATCAAAGGATACTTTGCCGAACTTTGGTAAAATCTGCCCAAGAGCAAGGGATTGTCGCGACAGAAGACACTATCGCTGCCGAAGACAGTAATCTGCAGTACTGCCGAGGCAGTGTAGTGCAATTGCATTGAAAAGAAACAGATCAATCAAATCCATTATACAAACACAATTGGATACTACCCCCTTTCTTAATTTGATCTCCTCTTTATTTAGTTTTCTTTAATTACTTTATTTAGTTCAATATCAACCTAATAACTTGTGTTTTTATTTTATTTCTTTTTACATAGCAAGAAGACAAAAGAAGACATATTAAGTACACCAATCCTTGTAGAAACGATATCTGATATACTTATCACTTTATTACTTGACGACGTGTTCACTTGCACTAAAATTATGCATATATAGTACGCATCAAGTTTTTGGCACTGTTGCTGGGGATTGACAACTAAATTTTGTTTTCTTTATTTTCTTGTTCTTTTATTTTATTTTTAATTTTTATTTTACTTGGTTTATTTTTGGTGTATGATCAGGGCCAACCCATGCAATCTATTGTACGAGATTGATCTAGAAATCGAACGAACCTATCAATGATTAAGGAGACAAATCCAAGGAGCCATGGCAGTAAATCAAGAAAATCAGAACTTACCTGCCGGCAATGGAGGCCTTCCACAACAACCATTATCGCAACCACTGCCGCGGCAGTTAACTGTTAGAGATTTTCTGGTGGAATATCTGAATGGATTGAACCCTGGAGTTGTTACACCAAAGATAGAAGCAACCCACTTTGAACTCGAACCTGTGATGTTCAATATGATTAATACTATTGGACAATTTAGTGGGTCTGCAACTGAAGATGCCAGACAACATCTAAAGTCCTTCATGGAAGTTTGTAACTCATTCAAAATTCAAGGAGTCCATGGAGATATTTTAGGATTAAATCTTTTTCCCTATTCACTGAGGGATAGGGCCAAGACCTGGTTAAATAGCATTCCAGCAGGATCTATAGAATCTGATTAAATAGGATTACACGTTTTAATCCTACCAACTTATATGATCGAATCTGTAATGAAATTACTTCTTTTCGATAGACTGATGATGAACCTATGTACGAGTCATGGAAGCGCTATGGAGAGTTACTAAACAAATGTCCACTACATGGATTCCCCTTGTGGACACAAGTGACCATGTTCTATAATGCTACTAATGCCTCGATAAGGATGATGTTAGATGCCTCAGCAAATGGAACACTCCTTGAAAAAGCTCCGAAAGAAACTATTGAGATTCTGAACAAACTCGCAAGGAACGATTTTCAATTCCCTACTTTTAGGCGAGGAGGAGCGAGACGCTAAGCCACATTGAATGAACTAGAAACTACCAACTCAGTGGCGACACAATTGGGCTCTCTAACCAAGATGGTTCAGAACATGCAATTGCAACAAAATACTCATGAGGTTAAAGCGATCAATTCTTCTGAGTATATGCAAGATGAGGAATCTGTTTTTTATGTGGGAAACTACAACCAGAATAATAATACGCTGTCCAACACATACAATCCGGCATGGAAAAGGCACCCAAATTTTTCATGGAGCAATCCTAATAATGCCTTGAACCCCACTAACCAAGCCTCAGGTTATAAGAATCCACTGTCGCTGCTGCAGGTTCAGCATGTATCTCCGGAGCAGCAAATGCATCAACAGCAACCCATGAATTCATTAGAGAACACTCTCAAGGCCTTCATAATGAAAACAAATCCTACGTGGCTGAGAACAACAGTTTCATGAAAAGAACTGATGATTTCATGAATAGAACTGAGATGAGGCTACAAAATCAAGAGGCAACGATTAAATCACTAGAAACCCAAGTTGGTCAATTTGCTCAAAGACAGAATACTAGACCACAAGGAGGACTACCTAGCAATACTGAAGTTGCTAAAGGAATGGGCCATGAACAATGTAAAGCAATCACTACAAGAAGTGTCCTACAACTTAAAGAGACATTGGGCAGTTCAGCAAATAAAGACCCACTAGCAATACAAGAGGAATCAAACAAGAAGGACTTGGATGTTGAACAAACTGATCATGAGAACACTACCCCAGCAGATAGCTCGACAACACCTGAACAAAATGTCGAGACAATGATAAACACAGTGGTTCCAGGTATTAAATTCTAAACCAAAGAGACCCTGGAAGAGATGAGACCATCACCACCTTTCCCACAAAGGTTGAAAAAGCAAAAATAGGACCAATAATTTAAGAAGTTCCTAGACATTTTAAAACAAGTCCACATCAACTTACCCTTTGTTGAGGCAATTGAACAGATGCCCAACTATGCTAAATTATTGAAAGATATTGTGTCTAAAAGAAAGAGGCTAGGTGAGTTTGAAACAGTGACAACAACTGAAGGATGTATGGAAATGCTATACAACCGCATGCCACCGAAGTTGAAGGATCCTGGATGCTTTACTATACCTTGTGCGATAGGTAACCACTATGAAGGTAAGGCCCTATGCGACCTTGGAGCAAGCATGAATTTAATGACCAAGTCTGTCTTCCAAAAGTTTAGAATTGAAAGGTCAAAGCCTACTACTGTGATGCTCCAACTTGCGGATCGATCATACGTACAACCCGAAGGAAAAATCGAGGATATATTGGTAAAGATAGACAAGTTTATTTTTCTTACTGATTTTCTTATCCTTGATTGTGGAGCAGATTAGAATGCACCGATCATCCTTGGGAGACCTTTCTTTGCCACTGGACGAACACTAATTGATGTGAAAAAAGGAGAGTTAACTATGAGGGTCAATGACCAACAAGTTAAACTCAATGCCTTCCATAATCTGAAAAGGTATGATGATGTAGAAGAGTGCAAATCCCTCTACACCACAGATTTAGGCACCAAGAAATCCTAGTTTAGCAACCACTGCCTTGGCAGCAAGATCGGCAGAGTAATTGGCAAGAAGATTAAGCCAAAGGCAGAGGCAGCAAAGAGGGCAACACAATGTCCAGACACATACAATTCCGAATCCAAAGAGAATAGACATGTAGCAGAAGGGAATGACCTACACTTAAAGGATAATCCAGGCCAACAAGAGATAATCAGATTGGGAGATGCATTTACATGCACTCAAACAGTAACATAATCTCTTCCCTTCTACTTTTCTTATTATATTAGGATGTTTAGTTTAGATTTATTTACCATAATTATTTTTGTTAATTAATTTTCTTATTTTTTTAATATTTTTAGGATAATAAAAGCAAGATTAAAAGAGAAATAGTTCACAATAGGAATGTTGCCGAGGCAGTAAATAATGTCAGAAGCCGTAGTAGTCCCAACGGGCAGAAACAGTGTAACGGCTATCTGCCGAGATTTCCACCGCGATAGTAAATGTTAACGGGCAGTAAAAGTTAAACGGCTAAAAAACAACAAGTGGTTAAAACGGTCACACTTTCGAGGCCTTTATAAGCACTTGCTTCCTCTTGAACTATTCATTCTTGTAATCTTGTTTCTTTAGAATTAATTACCCTCTCTTTCTATATTCTTTGCAATCTCAAAAGCTCTCTTATTTTTCTCAGAAACATTCTAAGATTCTCTCCAAAATCTTCAAGGAAATCTCCACTGCTCATCTATGGCAACTTACACCCGATTCGCCCTTGCCGCCGTTGAAGAACGCTTCAATAGATCCTTCATCTCTAGGCAATTGTGGGAGGTACAAGGATTCTAACACAATAATAAGGAGAATCTCGGCATTGAACATTACTTGTTCGACAGAATCAAGTATCAAAAATGGAAACTCTTTTGCTTGCAACCCAAACAAGTCAATGCCACGATTGTGCGAGAATTCTACGCACATTGGCCAAGCAAAGACTCACTCTATGTCCACTGCCGAGGCAGGCCAGTCCGCCTTGATGCCGAGATAATCAACCAGTTCTACGGCCTAACTTCTGAAAGAGATATCCACTCAGCATTCATGGAGGAGGTAACGGATCAAGATTACGAATTGATCAAGGATGACCTTGTTACGAAGGCACAAATTGGGAGACCGGAGCCCATAAAGGATCGGTGGCTCGGCAGAACCTCAAGCCCGAGGCAAAGATATAGACAACATTTGTCAAGGAATGCCTCATCCCCACATCACAAAATAACACGGTAGACCGAAGAAGATTGGTTCTAATCCAATCCATCATCAACAAAAAGAGCATCAACGTGGGAGAAATAATTCTATGAGAAATATGCGAGTACGGTAAGAAAGAAAAAGGACCCTTAAATTTTCCATGATTGATCACAGGTTTATGTATTGTTGCAGGTGTACCAATAGAAGATAATAATGAAATCACAACTCAAAATAAAGGATGGACTAAAGACTTTTGCCACAAAGTGATACAAATCACTCAGGTAGAACCTGTCCAGGAAACACCACAACCCTACACTGCCGACACTTCTCCCAGGGCCCAATACACAGCAACCACACCTTGTGCTGCCCACATTGCTGCTACGGCAGAACCCTACCAGGAGATCCTCCAGAAAATAGCAGCTATGGATCTTCGACAGCAATGGTACATAGAGTACTAGAGGGACTTCAACACTGCCTTAGCCCAGATGATGAGCAATAACTTCCCAACCCAAGGAGTTCAGTTTATAGACTTTCCTCCCAACATATTCGTCACAACAATACCTTACACCGAAACAACCACAGCCCCAAAAGGGCCGAGACTATTCTTCCCTGCTGGACCAAAAAGACCATTCAATGTTGCTAGCCCATCTAGGGGAGCAGACACTACCGCGACATCATCTGTCAGCCGAAGAACTTCAAAGAGAAAAGCAGTTTTCAGCTCCCCACCGAGATCTATGGCCAGCCTCTTGGCAGAAATTGATGCTTACTTCCATCAAAGTTTGTCCACTACCGAGCCTACCACCCAACATGCCACGACAGAAGCAACAAATGTCAAAAAAGAAGGGAAAAATATAATGCTCACTGAAGAAGTTGCCGAAGACGAGGAAGGGGAGGAAGTCAATGCTCTTTTACAAAGGACACCACCTAGTCGAGTTCAACCGTACCGACAAGCGAAAACACAACAATCACCAACATAAGGATCTAGAGTAAAAGAGTCGGCAGGGAGGCCTAGAAAGAAGATAGTTAGCAGCAGCTCCTCGAAATTATTATGATTTTTTCTATTATTTCTCATATAACTTCCTGTTTTTTTCCTTTTTATATTTTGTTGCCTACTGCTTACCCCTAAATTAAGCATTAAGGACAATGGTTGGTTTGAGTTTGTGGGTGTAGAGCCACTGCCGAGGCAATCCACTGCCGCGGCCTTGCCATGAAAAAGGAGTTTTTAGTGACAATTTTTTTTTACTATGTCCACCACTTTACTTGAAATTGTTTCCTATACTCTTGCACTGCTCATCATCAGTTTTGTTTAAGTTTATTCTTTAAGGCAATAGAAATCTTTTTTCTTACCATAGTTAGGTTCTGTTTTGAAGGCTTAATTCTAGAATACTTAAGGAGAAAAACTTAGAAGCTTACTATCGGGTTGAATTTAAAACTCTTTTGGGACTTGTTTGGCTATAGGAATTCTTTTAATAAACTTATGTGATAAAGACTTAGATCTTTGGAAAGATGACTAGAGGTGCCTGTAACCGGCTCTAGAAAATACTCTTCTTCATGCTAAAGGTGCTCGAAATTAGCTCTAGTATGCTTAAAAGAATAGCAAAAGAAATAAGGAAGTAAGAAGGAGAAAGCACAATACTTGAGATGCCCGAAATTGGCTCAAGAAAATTGTTGTTTTAAGAAGAGTACACTAAATTCAAGTCTATTTGTCTTGAACTTAAAGTTTATCTAAGAAGGCCCTTAATCAAACTTGTCCATAAAAATGCATACACTCACAAAACCTTATAGTTTGTCTTCTAGGTATACCGTTAGCTAATCGAAAGGTTAAGTCTAAAAAATAGACATAGTTATGGTGGGGAGAATAGATGGAAACATAAGGCCAAGAAAGAATAAAGTTTGTCAAATTGATGGTTTGCATTGCTTGAGGACAAGCAATAGTTCGAGTTTGGGGGTGTGATAAGTGCTCAACTCACTATCACTTTCTACACTTTTCATGGGCATTAATCATCAAATCTACACCTACTTGGACCAATACATATACTTAATGTGATATATTTAGGGATGATGTTATTAAAGATCATATTTATAGAAAAGACATACTTTACTGCATTTTTATATTATACAGGAAAAAGTATTGCGGCGATAGTAAACTGGGGTCGAGGTAGGACTTGATGCTGAGGCAGTAGAGGAAAAATAGCAATATGGTAGGCAAACTGAGGAGAAAATTGAGGAGAACGTTTCTAGATAAGAAGCCCAAGAATTAGAACTGGACAACACAAAGAAAGCCCAAAGACAAGGTCACGCGGGAAAGCCTTCTAGAAGAATTAAACTTGGAAATATTTAACCTATGTACATGACTTGTTCCCCACTCCAAGTTGTATTCTACTTAGGAAAGGTTTGCCCTAAGCCAAGCCTATATAAGGCATAGCCGTCCAAGGGAATAGGAGAGCCGAATTGAGAGAGTTCACTCTAGGAATCATAGTTATTCTTCTTTCCATCATGTTCTAAGCTTTCTTAGGTTTTAGGTGAAGGTTGTTAAGTATTAGTGATATGAGATTGTATTTTGTTTCTTGTTTCAATGCAATAAAATATCAAGGTTTGCTTACTCTTTGCCATTTTTTTTCTTGCATTCAAGCTCGGGAGAGAAGTTTGTAAGTAATCTATTTGTCTAGACTCAGGAGCGTTAGACTCACAAAAGGAGTAAGTACGATATTTGACTTGATTGGAAAATACTAACTCGGCCTAGGGATAGGTTGGAGTTTTAGCGGCTAAAAGAAGTGTGAGATTGGTTGTTGGTTATAATTGATTAACGTTGGGAGGTATCATCAAGGACTAATCATCAATAGTGTTTCGACTTAGGGATAAGCGAAGCCATCAAAGGACACTTTACCGAACTTTGGTAAAATCTGCCCAAGAGTAAGGGATTGCCGCGACAAAAGACACTATCACTGTCGAAGACAGTAATCTACAGTACTGCCGAGGCAGTGTAGTGCAATTGCATTCGACAGAAATAGACCAATCAAATCCACTATACAAACACAACTGGATCCTGCCCTCTTTCTCAATTTGATCTCCTCTTTATTTAGTTTTCTTTAATTACTTTATTTAGTTCAATTCAACCTAATCACTTGTGTTTTTATTTTATTTCTTTTTACAGAGCAAGAAGATAAAAGAAGACATATTAATTACACCAATCCCTGTGGAGACAATATCTGATATATTTATCACTTTATTACTTGACAACATGTTCACTTTCACTAAAATTGCGCATATACTGCACGTATCAAAAAGTAGCAAGAGACACCAAAAGAGTCCAAGCGCCGATTGAAAATGTCATACTGTTGTCACTGCATCAGCACCATCTGTATCAGTCAAGGTACCTTGCATTCAATTTATTGTATTGTATATAGATTAATTTTCTTTAGTTAGTTTCAATGGGGAAAATGCCTGTCTTAAGTTTGGGGGGAGGTATAGTTCCCTACTTCATTTTCATATTGTATGATAGTTTCAGTTGTAGACAAATGCCATGACAAATGTTTAAGTTTCAGGATAAGTTTGTAGGATTAATGTTTATGATGTCCGATGATGATTTTTTTAGAAATATATGGCGAATACTTGAATTGAATATGCATGACTTAGAATTTGGATAGAACCTTCTTTAGGGCTTGGTTGTTTGTGTTTATTTTATTGTTACACAAGTGTATGCTTTCTATGCTTAGGAAAGGTAGACAAATTTTATAGAATGAAAACTTGAATAGCTTAGCATGCTTTAATAAATTTTTGATATTGATAGAAAGCTCTTGATTGTATAGTTTAGAAAGTTTTGAATAAATGCTTAGGCAAATCTGTAGAGGTATGCTCTGCTATGCCATGGTATATCCATGTGCATATGAGTTAATGAAAGAGGCACAGGGTGACATTACACTTTTAACTTGTCATGGCATTACCTGTATATTGCGTTTTAATAAATGGCAGATTTGGCATGAGTAGAAGGTAGTGTGACATGCTGGCTCCCCTCGTAGAACTGTATTTAGCATGATAAAGAAAAAAGAAAAAGAAGAAAAAAGAAAAAAAAATTATTAGGGGAGTATTCAAATTATGCTTAAATTAGAAAACATGCTTTGCTAAAATAGTGAACATTCCTTAAATCTTTCTAAGTTAACTAAGCATAGATTGGATACACTCACGCATACACACTCGCATTTGATCTGGTCCTGGAGTAACATTCTTAAAATTTCCTCAAGTCTTATATGTTTATGCCATGACATTTCTGAGGACTGAAACTCTAACCATTTGCTTGTCTTAATTTTAAACATCGCCATGACATTTTTTTCTCTACTAGCTGCTATCCATTGTGATGCGTGTGGTATAAGCGCAATTTGAGTGCAAGTGTACACGTCGTCAAGTAATAAAATGATAAGTATATCGTGTATCGTCTCCACAGGGATTGGTATACTTAATATGTTTCCTCTTGTTCCCTTGCTCCTGAAAAGAAAGTAAAAACACAAATAAGTTGATTTTTTTTATCTAACTAAATAATTAAATAACAAAACATATAATAAAAAGGTTGAGAACGATTATAGAGAAAGTGGGTAGTATCCAGTTGTATCGATTAGTGGATTCAATTGATCTTCTTCTTGTCTAATACAATCACACAACACTGCTTTGACAGTACTGCAGATACCGCTTCGGCAACGTTGGTGCTCCTCTGCCGCGACAATCTCTTGCTCTTGGGTAGAGGTATCAAAGTTCAGCAAAGTGTCCGTAAGTGACTCCGCTCATCTCTGAGTCAAAGTGCTGTTGATGACTAGTCGTTGATGACTAGTCCTTGACGATACCTCTCGGCGTAAATCAACGATAACTACCAACCAATACAATACCCCTTTTAGCTTTTGAAACTCTTAACCTATCTCCCGGTGCCTCCAAAAGAGTATAGGCCGAGTTAGTGTCTACAATATCGCACTTATCCCTTTCGTGAATCTACACCTCTTGATGCTAGATAAATAGATTACTTGCAAACTTCCCTCTCGGGCTTGGATACAAGAATAAAGAATGGCAATAGGATAAGCAAACTTTGATTTTATTATTGCATAAGAAAAAAGATACAAGAATCAATCTCCTCTCACTAATATCGACAACTTTCACCTTTCCCTAAGAAGTTTAGAACATATTGTCGTTAAGTACAATTCTTAGGGAGAAGGATCGACTCTAAGGGAAAAGGGTTTCTCTCTAAGTCGGCTCTCTCCAAATCGGCTCTCCTAGACAATATGATCGGCTAGGGTATTTATAGTCTTAAACTAGGGCAAACCTTTCCTAAATAGACTTCAACTTGGAGTAGGGAACAAGTCTTCTTCAAGGAATCTGATATTTCCAATTTTTCACCTTCTAGAAGGGTTTTCCCGCTTGGTCTTTGAGTTGGGCTTTTAGCGCGCTAGCTTGGTCCAATTGGTGCACTGCATCTTCCAGAATATTCTTTATATTTTTATCTTTCATCGCGCCTCCATTATTGGTTTTACCACACTGGATTCTGCCGCAGCCTTGCTACTGCCTCGGCCGCAACACTGCTTCTCTGCCGCTTCTACTCTGGATATTCTTGCATGTACAGAATAAGTAAAAATATCTGCATTCTTTATAAATATTGACTTTGTAAGTGATGATAATGGAATATCTAATATTTGAGCAAAAAGTCTATATGTCGGTTCAAGTTGGTGTATAATAGATGCATAAAGTATCATGGGAAGGGTAGTAAATAACTGTCTTTTAGGCACTCATCACATTGCTTGAGAACAAGCAATGGCTTAAGTTTGGGGGTGTGATAACTCCGAAAAAAGGTTATATTTAGAGCCTTTTAACTTAAGTTATTTATTATCTTTAAGCACATATAGGATCATTTAGATACATTTAGGATCATAATATTGCTTTTGGTGGTTGTTTATATTTTGGCATTATTGGTGCGAGAATAGATGCTATTTTATAGGAAAGGTCGTGCTTTTGGTTGTTGTGTGCAGGTAGAGCAAAATGGGAAGTTGAAGAAATTTTTCATGTCATTCACAAAAGGATAGCGATGGGAAAATACCATGGCAAATATGGAGAACTCCTATGCTGCACTACAAGACAAGAAGATATTTTGGGAGGAGTGCCAGTTGGTGCCAATACAACCTGGCCACAACCAATACAACCTGGCCACAACCAATACAGGCTGGCTAAAGCCAGCACAGTAGGGGACAACAAGCCACCTCAATAGGGGACCACTGTCACCACTGTTAGCATTGTAGAAATACCATCACGTGAATAGGGCCAGAAATAGAATTTTCACTAACCTTAGTGTTTTTCACCCCCTTTTTAATCCATGGTGACCTACAAGAAAAGGAGGCCTTTTTTGGGGGGAGCTAGAACACAGAAAAAGAGGTACCTTTGAAGCTGGTTGCGGTGGAGGAAAGCTTCCACCTTTATCCTCTAAACTCTGGCCGAAGTGTCCTCCATTGATAGAGCTTGAAGGAAGTGGCGTGTTAGGCACCCGAGAAGGGCTAACACGCTAAGGCGTCCCGTGGTGGTTGAAGAGCTGGCGGCCTATGCACACCGAAAGTGTCTTCAATCTCCCTTCCCTTGCTTTATTTTTCATATATTTTAGAGGATGATTGTGAATGATTAAGGATGTATGTGGATGATGCTTTCTTTAACTTTTACACCACTATGTGTTGCTTTATTTAGATGATTGTTATTATGGATGATTAACTTTTTCTTTTTATTAATATATAGCCTTCTATCTGTTTGTGTATTTTCTTTGCTCATAGTTGTCAATCATTTAAGCATTGTAAGAGACACAAGAGTGTCCCATGTTTAGGTGAATGCTTATTTACTCGAGAGAGACGTAGCTATAGATCCTTAGATCATCCGAGAGGAGCTAAGAGAGGATCTACGTGAGCAATGGGCTTCGGATAGTAACCAAAGCCTAATATGAGCTTAAAGCACTCTAGAGAGGCGTAAGTGAGGGTTTCAACGACTAAAAGGAGTGTGCTTTGTTTATAGACTAGTGCCATTCCCGTGACAGGTAAGATATCATGGCATTTTAATTTATCAGGTTCCTATGACTTAAGAGAGTGAGAGCACTTTAGAAACCTTTGTTGAGTAGATATACACTATAACAACTATATGTTAGTAGGAGAAAGGGGTAAGAAGTCCATAGGAACCTCCACCAATCATTCCCGAGAGAGCTCATCAATAGAGGGTTAGTCCAACATATTGTTTAAACGTGTTCTTGCATTCTATTTTTGCCTCAACATTTACAAACTGCTTTCATTGTTTTCTTTGCTTTATTTGTTCTCCTACAATCACATCAACATACTCTTCACTCATTGCTTCCATATATCCATCACGCCATCACCATCCATTCCATTTTGCCTTTTTTCATTCCATTTTGAAAAAAAATTATATTATTTCCATCCGATCTTTATACTCGGATTTTTACACTTTTTAACCCAAAAATCCTTGTTTTTTTATCTGAGATCTCAAATCTAATAATATTTATATTCTGATTTTTGCAAGTTTGATGTACGATGTGGCGGTGGAGTAGTGCGGCGTGGGCGGTGGCCGACCATTATGTACAATAGGGGAGCGTGTGACTGCCAAAGGAAAGCGAAACCGTTGTGCGTGGCGGCCACGCGCAGAGATTGTCAGCACAAGGGCCAGCGACAATTGATGATTTTGTTGGCTAGGGTTTATGTGTAATTATGGTTTAGTTTCTTGATTGGGGCTCATTGTTGGGTGTGGGTGTTTGGGTATTATATTGGGTATGGGTTAATTTTATGTCATAATGGGTTATAGGGTTATTATTGGATCTAAAGTTGTTTAAAAAATGGGTTATTATAGGTGTTAAGCCCCAAAAGAGGTGAGCTTTTGTGAAAGCGAAAACCACAGGAGTTCATAACGATTTCTAGTGTTAAAAAGGAGGGATTTTTTCTTTTCATCTTGGATTTGATTTATTTTCAGGGATTCACGAGAGCCTTCTTTTCCCCCTTTGCATCAACGTGGTTGATCAAGAAAGGAATGGTGACCCATGGCCACGGTCTTGCCGAGATCTAAACTCCACAGTGCTCCCAAGGCAGGGAAGATGACAACTAGTTTCTAGGCAGGAAGGCAAAAAGAATGGTTTCTTTTTGTTTCTGAGTTTCTGAGGCATAAATATTCAAAGAAGATGAATATGGTGAGGATTTGGTAGAATAATTTTTTATATTCAGAAATTTTAAAATAAAAATAGTTGACTTTTCAGCCAAAGAACACTTTAAATAGTATAAAATTATTTTTTCGGGTTTATAATATTTAGATCCCTCCATGTCGCACTATTCGTAGGTTTGGTGTCCCTACATGGGCAAATCCCACCCTCAGCCCTTTGCAATTTAATTTCCTCTTCAATCTACTCATAATTTTGGTTAATGATTATTTTTTATTGGGGTTAAATTATTGTCCAGGTCTCTCAGCTTTAGGTGTTTTTAATATTTTAATGACACTTGTGTTTTGATTTTTTCTTTTTAAGTTATTTTTTTATTTTTTTCTTAATTTTATTTTCTTTTTCGTGTTTTAATAGTTTTTTATTTTATTTATTTTGTGTTGACATTTTTTTATCAGCTTGTGCGACATTCACTATAATTATGGGTCTTAATATTTCTTACTTATATCATGCTTTGTTCCATTACCAATATAAGTGAAATTTGACTGTGATGCATAAAGATTAACTTTTATTAATACGGTGACATTAAATTCGGTCGTAAGAGAGGTTAACTACAATTTTATTGGTGATGTTTTGGACTCTTACTTTCGGATTATCTGCTCTTTAAAAAATATGCATATTTGATTAAAATTTAATCTAATCATTACTTTAGCCTAAAAAATTAATATTAATAAAGAATTAATTATAAAAGTACTAATTTTTTTGGTGGTGTGGGGTGCTAATCCTTCCCTATACGTAACTGATTCTCAAACTCATTTTCAAAATCTCTTGTTTTAGGGTGTCTAGTCTACCTAAATGACAGGTGACGACTCTATTTCACAAAAATGATTTTTTCAACTAAAAAACTCATGGAAGATATTATTTTCAAAAATGGACTCTAAAATGTTTTCCAACCCTAAAAGATTGTTTTCTAAATACAAAGGACAATTTTTAGCGAAAATGTTTTATAATATCGCTATAGATGACGACTCGACTGAAAATATATTTTTGTTTTTTAAAACAAAAGTTAGTCAAGCTTTACTAATAATTATTTGTTTACTAATATTTAAAAGCTTTAGGCTAAACTGATGATTAAATTAATATTTAAGTGTATGTACGCTTTTATTTTATATGTATTTAAAAATGACATTAAAATTTTCTTTCTAAGTGGGCGAAAAAGGCTAGTGGTTTCATGAAGATATCGTTCTTCCGTGTAGTAGTCAAAGTACCTTCGAGGCTCCACTACATTATTGATTGTAATAACCCATTAATTGTAAAACCCAAACCCAAACTTCCTTTTATTATTATTAGACCCAATACAAATCCAGACTTAAACCCAATGAACCAGCCCAAACATACAAAGCCCAATACACATAAACAGAACCCAACCCATAAAACTATTAACCCTAAATCTGATAAAAACAAACCCTAATCCCCTGGCCAACCGACTGCCTCCTCCTCCTCAGTGTGCTTGCTAGCTCACCGCGCGTGGCCCCCACGCGCGGCTATTCAGCTCGCGCGTGGTGACCACGCGCCCTCTGATTCGCTGAGGACGCCGGCCACCACCTCATGCACGTGAAGGTCCAGAACCGACTGTGGCCACCGCCCTCGTCTTTTCATCTGTAAAAAGGAGACATATAATTAGATCTAATAAGATCAGACCTAAAGTAGGATAAAAATCCTATTTTTATTATATTAATATGCATCAAATCTGGGTATAAAATCCCAGTTGAATCCCATGTACAAACGGTTACAATCGAATACAAAAAAAGACCGGCCACAAAAGCAATCAAAAGCACCATTTTCTTATCAAAATCAGTGAAGAAACAAAGCAATATCCATAGCATTCGAACCAAAATAGAAGAAGAAAGAAAGGTAGAAGATCAGAGCATAAATCGAAGTAAAATAAGGTATAAAACAAAAAGGGTTTCGATCACTCATCTGTAGATCTGCGCACATACGTTCCTTGTTTCAAAAAACCGCATCCAGATTCATATCCCTCACGTCGAGACGTCTCGAAAGGTGTTCTCTTTTTTCGATTCCGGTCTCCGGTGCGGCAGCCGGCGCGGCGGCCGGTGACGAGACTCGGTGGTTCGGCGAGGAGTTTCTCCCAAGGGTTGAGAGCTTTTGATAAAGCTCTGGATATGAGCTAGATGAGGAAGAAGAGAATGCAAACAGATAAAAAAGGGGGATTTATATATTTAACTAAACGGCACCGTTTTGGTGCCGGTCTCCAAGGCCCAAAACGGTATCGTTTTAAGCTCCAGGACCCGACTCCGAACCGCTAAACCGACCCGATCCAGTCCCTAACCCGCATTAATGGGTAAATAGCGTCCCAGGCCCCTGTACGTTCAGAGCGCTTTCGAAACAGTCACCCAGCTCGTCCTGCAGTTCAATTCGGTCACCGATTTTGTTTAATTAAGCCATTTTCCTTTTATTTTATTCAATTACGTCCTATTATTATTACATTTTGCCCCCTAACGTTTTTATTTCTTTGCAGAATAGCCCCGGTTTTATATATCACTATTATTATCATATATTATTATGTTATAATCATATTATTTTTATGGTTATCATTATTAAGCATATATTAACCACTTTTATTTCAGATTTTCGACATCAAATTTTTATTTTCTATCTTATGAAATATTATGTAACCGACAGGTGCCGATTTTGGGCGTTGTGGGGGTGCTCACCCTTCCTCACACGTAACAGACTCCCAAACTCACTCTGGTTCGCAGACGCATTTTTTTGGTGTTCCAATCGCACCGACAAAGAAAAACGATTGGTGGCGACTCCCCGGACGAAAACCGGTGATTACAGCTGGCGAATCTGCTGGGGACTACATTTTTTAGAGTCGAACCTCAACTCGGTTACATTTTATTTAACGATTGAAAATATAAATTCGGTTATTTTCTTTTATGTATTTTTTCAATATTTATTTTTATTGTTATTGCTGTTTTTATTATTATTTTTATCTTTATTATCTTTATTTTTATTTTTATCCTTTTTTACTTTATTGTTTAAAAATACCGTACTAATATGTTTTTTTTAAATCCTTTTTCAGGACCTTTCATTACATAAGCCCTCAACCCGGGCCCGTCCGAATTAAGTGGGAGCATGAAACCACTCCTTCGTGAGGTTATGCCTCCGTGTAGGATGGGGAATTACTTCCGGGATATTTTTTTCTTCTGTCTTCGTGAGACCTATGTCTTCCCATAGACTTAGAGAAAAGTATCCCCCTGAATTAAATTTATTATCCTTAGTAGGATAATAAGTTTCGTTCGGGTACCTTCTAGAACTATCCCAAACGTAGTGAGCCCTAGAAGCCCGCCTTTAGAGCCGTCATGCCGAACATCTGCCCGATTAGAGGATCACCTTGTAGGGTTTTTTTTCAGAAAGAGAGCGAGTGTAGGGGGATGTTCGCTTTTATTTACGCTCGTTATTTTATGATTTAATTCTTGTTATTTATTTTCATAATATAATATGTCATATTCATATTCATGCATCATAAAGCATGCACGTTTATTTTTACCTGATTCGATACTAACATTTTGCATATTCTGTTATCTTGTTTCTAGTTTTGCATTCACATTTAAATTTTTAAAAGAGATGTTGATGAAAGTACAACTGTTAAAAAGGTTTAGTCACACAAGAACCGCTTTCTCGATAAAGTGAGAGGCAACGAAATGGGTTCCACTGATGACATCAAGAGAACATAAGTTCGAGATAGTTCGTTCCGGAAATAATGGAAGGTTTACCTTGACCAAACACAAGATTAAATTCGTATCCCTATCAGAGCCCCGAAGTAAGTTCAAGAGGTGGCCATGTATCTACGCATTATAACAGTTCAAGCCCAAATTTTTATTTGGGGCAAGAAGCCGACAGCGTTGTCCTAGAAAATCGAAATTTCGAAGATGAAGGCTATGCAAAACCCACTTTATGTAGAGAAAGCTTCGTTCTGACTCGAGCTTCCCTTTTCAAAGTTGTACTGAATCAACACCTTCTTATAATAATTTACAGCACTTCGCATATCATGACATCATTTTAGTCGCATCAAAGCATTACATATTGCATCATTTTTACTCTGAACCTAACATTGGGGACATTTCTGTTGCAGTCAACAAAAGAAACATCCTCATCTCGTCAAAAGCAAGGGCCACAAGAATGGAGGCAAGATTAGCAAGAATTGAGCAAGCTTACGGAAACATGCAGAAGGACATAAAAAACAAGTTGGAAAAAATACAGCAAGATACTCACGTGCACATTTCGAGGTCGCACGATGACCTGATCAAGAAGATGGCCAAGATCTTGACCGAGAGGGATTTAGAAAGGAAGAAAGACCCAAATGCAAGGTGTCTTGAAGCAAGATGTGCTGATCTGGAGATGTGGATATCGATACTGGAAAACAAGAGGAGCCAATTGTACTTTGGGGTACAATCCCAGGAAGAGGAAATGAAAAGACTGATGAAGGGCAAAAATAAGGCTGAAGAAGACCTGGATGATATACAAGGCAATCATAAATATGCGGGAATCAAGAAGTTCTCTACCGATCAAAATGTTGAAGTCCAGGAAAAGGCTGATTACTGGGAAAAAAAATTTAAAGTTGTACAGACACAATAAGCCCTTATGCAAAAAGAGTTAGCCCGCAACAAATCTGAGAACATTAGGCTGAAAGAGCGAATGATCGAGTTAGAAAAACCCTCAGAGGGACATCATAACCGGGATTTTGCGGTTGGTGCAAAAGCAAATATGAATTTTCCAAAAGCGAAATCAGGCCAGAAGACAAGCGCAGAAGAAAAGAAGTTCACCCCTATCCCAATCTCTTATGGTAGATTATATCAAATTCTGTACAGTGCACATGTAGTCTCCCCGGTATACGTGAAACCGCGACAACCTCCTTACCCGGAATGGTATGATCCTAACGTTCAATATGAATTCCATGCCGGAATAGTGGGGCATTCCATCGAGAATTGCATCAGGTTTAAGAGGCTTATTGAAAAGTTCCTAGAAATGGGATTCGTACAATTCGGGGACTCTGAAGATACTAGTGTGACTGGGAACCCTTGATTCCTTCTGTCTACAACCTTTTGTCTGAAGAATGCTTCACCGTATAATTACTCGGACTACTAAATAGCTCCTTCTTGTTTTGCGAATGTTTTGAAACTATGTATAGAACATGCTTGTTACTCTAGCCTGTAAGTAACAAGAGTTTTTGTAAAAGGGGCTTAAAGTTATCGTATAAAATGAAACTTTTGTGCTACATATGATGAGCATTCTTGTTATACAAATGTCGAACAAATGACGCACAATTGCTCAAATCCTCAAGTATCAATGTATCAAACTGTGTCAAGATGACTCTATGACTCACGTTCGAGAAATACACCTTGGGGAGATACCTAAAAATGATCAAGGTCATAATTTGTCTTTTCAGCAACTGAGACTGATAGAAAGAAAACAGACAAAAAGGGTATGCCTGGAATGAAAACGAATATCATGATATACACATCCTATAAAAGAGAGTTACCAGCCAATTCAACAAAAGTGGGAGAAAATAAGGATTCGGTGTATGCGAGAACCTTTTGCTATAAATCAATACCCTTTCGACTAAAAATATTGGAGGCAACATATCAACAAGGCATGTTCATTTTGTTCTCAAATATGATGATTGAAGTTCAATGTTGAAAGCCGCGCATAAAACTCTTCTTGAGGCTGAGGAAAATTCAACTGAAGCTAAATCTTGCCAAATACACATTCGGAGTAGCGTCTGGGAAACGATTAGGCTTCGTAGTCAGCGAAAAGGGCATTGAGATTGATCCCGACAAGATTAAAGCCATTCAGGAGCTGCCACCTCCGCGCACTCAGAAGCAAGTGAGAGGATTTCTGGGCAGATTGAACTATATCTCCCGGTTCATTTCACAATTAACTAAGAAATGTGACCCTATCTTCCGACTGTTAAAGAAACATGACTCTGGAGAGTGGGATGAAGAATGTCAGAAAGAATTCAACAAAATCAAATCTTATCTGACAAGTCCCCCAATTCTGGTACCACCAGTGCCTAATAGACCGTTAATCTCATATTTAACAGTCTTTGAGAAATCTATGGGTTGTGTTTTGGGTCAACATGATGGCTCCAGCAGAAAGGAAAGAGCAATATACTACCTTAGCAAGAAATTCACGGATTGCGAAACAAGATATTCACCAGTTGAAAAAGCCTGTTGCACTCTGGTTTGGACCACTAAAAGACTAAGGCAGTACATGCTGTATCACACGACATGGCTGATTTCAAAACTTGATCCCCTTAAATACTTGATGGAATCCACTACATTGACCGGCAGAATGGCCAGGTGGCAAATTCTCTTATCTGAATATGATATGGTATACGTCAATCAGAAAGCCATTAAAGGTAGTGCTATCGCTGACTTTCTGGCCAGTAGAGCTCTAGAGGATTATGAACCTCTAAACTTTGACTTCCCTAATGAAGACCTGATGTGCGTCGAGGAAGATGGTGCAAATGATGACCATTGGAAACTGAATTTTGACGGGGCCTCTAATGCTACCGGTAAGGGTATTGGGGCAGTGCTTGTATCTCCAAAAGGTGACTGCTATCCCTTCGCCAGCAAGCTTGATTTTGAATGCACCAACAATATGATGGAATACGAAGCGTATCATGAGAATCTGGGCGGCTATCGACCGAAAGATTAAACAGTTGAAAGTACACGGGGATTCAATGCTCGTGATCTATCAGCTTCGTGGAGAATGGAGTACCCAGGACTCTAAACTAATGGAATATCGAAACTTGGTCCTAGACTTGATCAAGTCATTCTACAAAATATCTTTTCATTATTTGCCCCAAGAAGACAACCCGATGGCCGACGCCTTAGCCACTTTGTTGTCACTAATACAAGTAAACAAATCATCGGATCTGAAGCCGATACAAATGAGCATATACGACTCTCCAACTTACCGTTACAAGGTAGAAGAATACGAAAGCAGTGAATGCCCATGGTACCACGATATCTTGCAACACATAAAGAATTGTGAGGATCCAAAAGAAGCCTCAGAGAACGGAAAAAGGACACTATAAAGACTGACAAGCGATTACATCCTAAATGAGGATGTGATAGATCAAGCGCCTCCAGGATGCATAAGTGTCGCTGAAGCAAATGTGATCCCTGAAAGTCTACGGAGATGTATGTTGAATCCATACCAACATCACAAGATTTGGGTAACATTGGCCCACAATGGAAAGATAGCATAGATCATGTTAGGAAAGGGCCGCAAATGAGGAAAGGGCCACAAATGCTACATGAATACTGATATAATCCATGTTTTTCTATCATCTCTACAAATGATGAGCTCTTCTTGGCCATGCTTCATGTGGGGCATAGACATCGTTGAACTTACCTCGCTTTCCAAAAGATATCGATTCATCGCCGTGGTTACTGGACACTTTGCCAATAAGGGTAGAGACAACCACTTAGACTAATGTTACCAAGCAATCAAGAGCATATTTCTAAAGAAGGAGATCATATGCCGATGGGAGCAACAAAAAGCATCATTATCGATGTTACACTAGACTTGAACCATAAAATATAGCAAAAGCATGTGAACAATCCAACATGTGATACTATATCTCTTTGCCATACCATCTGCAGATGAACGGGGCAACAAAAGTTGACAAGAACATTAATGTTGAAAATGGTAGAAATCTACGGAGGTTGACACGAGAAGTTACTATCTGCTCTGTATGCTAATGAAACGTCGGCTACAATTTCTATGGGGTAGCCTTTTTTCCCTAATATAGGGGATAAACGCTATAATTCTCATAGAAGTAAAAAACTCTCCCTTATCATGAAAGGGACATGAAAAGCCGTCAGGTGCTTTATATCAATTTGAATTTCTACTGGGCTAAGCCTCTTTTTTCCTAAAATAGGGGATAAACGCTATAAGTCCTATAGAAGTGAAATCTCTCCCTAATCATGAAAGGGACATGAAAAGCTGTCAGGTGCTTTATATCAATTTGAATTTCTACTGGGCTAAGCCTCTTTTTCCCTAAAATAGGGGATAAACGCTATAAGTCCTATAGAAGTGAAATCTCTCCCTCATCACGAAGAGGACATGAAAAGCCGTCAGGTGCTTTATATCAATTTGAATTTCTACTTGGGTAGCCCCTTTTTCTTTAATATAGGGGATAAACGTTGTAACTCCCAAAGAAGCTAAAAATCTCTCCCACATCACGAAGAGGATACGAAAGCCGTCAGGTGCTTATTATCAATTTGAACTTCTGCTAGGATAGCCTCTTTTTCCCTAATATAGGGGATAAACGCTATTATTCCCTAATCATGTAAGGGACATGGAAAGCCATCATGCGCTTTATATCGATACAAATTTTTGCTGGGGCAACCTCTTATGGGATAAACGCCTCTTCTTTATGAATGTTTCCAAGATCAAAATGAGATGAAGCATAGCTCCGCGATACGAGGAGAATATCTACTCAAAACCTACAAGACACAAAATGTCTCGCCGAATTAATTATACCGAGCTTTCTATCAAACTCGTGGGGCTTCATATTCTGCGAATTCATCTGAGAAACTATCAATGTGGGTACTCGAACTTTATCTATGCTGATCCAAAAACATTCCTAAAAGTACAGGAACTAAGAGCATTCTTCGAGAAAACAACTCAAACGGAGAACAATCACTCAACTAACAGAGCGAAATCAAATATTTTGGCCCGAAGAAGGAGGCACAATTATCAGAGTATCAACGAGCAAGCGGACCAATGGATAAAGCCAATCTTAAGACAGAATCATTGTCATGTGCATTTTGCATTTCATGCTAGGATCATGCATACATGCATACATACATCACACATGTTAGGATTAGAGTCATGTGATGCATGCTAACCCTAATACTTTGTATCTATTTACGAAAGCATTACAGGTCTCGTCCCTTCAGGAAGCAAAGGAACAGGCGAACATAGAGACGTCATCAAGGTACTTTGGCGGAACAGTGCAACTCTATCCAGATCATAACCATTCATCGGGGAGTGCAGGTAAGAATCCTCACCCTTTACGCTTACTCAGTAGATACATCACTTGGTGAAAAAGTAATACTAGTGATTCATAAGGACTATTCGAATGTCCGTTAAAATCCATTTTCACAAATGGTCAAAGGAAATCGATCCCTTTGAACAAATCCAATCTCAGGATTGGTACCAACTGATTGTACCCAGGGGAATGGTACAGTTAGCCCGGGGCAAACGGCTGCCGGTAAAGGCGAGTCAAATCCGTTGATCCCTGTGTATTTGGGAAAAATGCATGAAAGAGGACTATTTGAATATCCTATAAAATCCATTTTCATAAATGGTCAAAGGAAATCGATCCCTTTGAACAAATCCAATCTCAGGATTGGTACCAACTGATTGTACCCAGGGGAATGATACAACTAGTCCGGGGCAAACGGCCACTGGTAAAGGCGAGTCAAATCCGTTGATCCCTGTGCATTTGGGAAAAATGCATGAAAGAGGACTATTCGAATGTCCTATAAAATCCATTTTCACGAATGGTCAAAGGAAATCAATCCCTTTGAACAAATCCAATCTCGGGATTGGTACCAACTGATTGTACCCAGGGGAATGGTACAACTAGTCCGGGGCAAACGGCCACCGGTAAAGGCAAGTCAAATCCGTTGATCCCTGTGCATTTGGGAAAAATGCATTAAAGAGGATTATTCAAATATCCTGTAAAATCCATTCTAATGAGTGGTTAAAGGAAATCAAATCCTTTGAAGGACTTCAATCTCATGAATCAGTAAGGATCGCGCTTCTTCGTCTGTGTGGTAGCAGCATCAAAACTCAGTCAGATTGTGCGTCTTTGTCAGTGTAGCAGCATCAAAACTCAGTCAGATTGTGCGTCTTCGTCAGTGTAGCAGCATCAAAACTCAGCCAGATTATGCGTCTTCGTCAGTGTAGCATTATCAAAACTTCGTAGATCGTGCTTCAACGTCAGTGTTGCAGTTTAATCGAGCATCAGAATTCATCGACAGATCTTACTTCTCCGGCAGTGTAGCAGTTAGATCAGATATTAGTGCTCGTCATCAGATCGTGTCTCTTCAGCGGTGTTGCGGCTAGATCAGAAACTTCAGCAATAGACCTCACTTCTCCGGCGGTGTTGTAAGTGGATCAAGCATTGCTCTCCGTCTCGTCGGCAGTGGCAGTAGATGGATCAAATGGAACGTCAGTGTTGCAGTTTAATCGAGCATCAGAATTCATCGACAGATCTTGCTTCTTCGGCAGTGCAGCAGTTAGATCAGATATCAGTGCTCGTGTCTCTCCGGCAGTGTTGCGGCTAGATCAAATGTTGTGCCCATCTCATCGGCATTTTTGAGATGGATTAAAAGTTGCAGACCTTGTTTCTTCGGCAGTGTTGCAGTTAGGTCAAATCTTCACCAAAAATAGTAGCATCATCATTTCAACTCGAGTTTTGTGCCATCTTCTCCAATGGATCATCAGTTTTGAAGATTTTGTGGACGAGGGTGGTGGAGTGCGTCAAGTCAAAGGCGGTGGCTAAAAGGACCTCAACCTTACCATTAGAACCACAACTTTACCAAAAGAACCTCAACCTTACCAGAAAAAACTTAACCTCAACCGAAAGAACCATAATGAATCCGAAACTCACCAAAAAGAACCCGTACCTTACCAAAGAAGAACTCTGAAGTCAAACCAGATAAAATGGGTTATTCCTTATCTTTGCTCTATTGTCGTTATACAACAATGAGCAAAGAGGGGCAGCTGTAATAACCCATTAATTGTAAAACCCAAACCCAAACTTCCTTTTATTATTATTAGACCCAATACAAATCCAGACTTAAACCCAATGAACCAGCCCAAACATACAAAGCCCAATACACATAAACAGAACCCAACCCATAAAACTATTAACCCTAAATCTGATAAAAACAAACCCTAATCCCCTAGCCAACCGACTGCCTCCTCCTCCTCAGTGTGCTTTCCAGCTCACCGCGCGTGGCCCCCACGCGCGGCTATTTAGCTCGCGCGTGGTGACCACGCGCCCTCTGATTCGCTGAGGACGCCGGCCACCGCCTCGCACGTGAAGGTCCAGAGCCGACTGCGGCCACCGCCCTCGTCTTTTCATCTGCAAAAAGGAGACATATAATTAGATCTAATAAGATCAGACCTAAAGTAGGATAAAAATCCTATTTTTATTATATTAATATGCATCAAATCTGGGTATAAAATCCCAGTTGAATCCCATGTACAAACGGTTACAATTGAATACAAAAAAAAGACCGGCCACAAAAGCAATCAAAAGCACCATTTTCTTATCAAAATCAGTGAAGAAACAAAGCAATATCCATAGCATTCGAACCAAAATAGAAGAAGAAAGAAAGGTAGAAGATCGGAGCATAAACCGAAGTAAAGTAAGGTATAAAACAAAAAGGGTTTCGATCACTCATCTGTAGGTCTGTGCACATACGTTCCTTGTTTCAAAAAACCGCATCCAGATTCATATCCCTCACGTCGAGACGTCTCGAAAGGTGTTCCCTTTTTTTGATTCCGGTCTCTGGCGCGGCGGCCGGTGACGAGACTCGATGGTCCGGCGAGGAGTTTCTCCCAGGGGTTGAGAGCTTTTGATAAAGCTTTGGATATGAGCTAGATGAGGAAGAAGAGAATGCAAACAGATAAAAAAAAGGGGGCTTTATATATTTAACTAAACGGCACCGTTTTGGTACCGGTCTCCAAGGCCCAAAACAGTGTCGTTTTAAGCTCCAGGACCCGATTCCGACCTGCTAAACCGACCTGATCCAGTCTCTAACCCGCATTAATGGGTAAATAGCATCTCAGGCCCCTGTACGTTCAGAGCGCTTTCGAAACAGTCACCCAGCTCGTCCTACAGTTCAATTCGGTCACCGATTTTGTTTAATTAAGCCATTTTCCTTTTATTTTATTCAATTACGTCCTATTATTATTACATTTTGCCCCCTAACGTTTTTATTTCTTTGCAGAATAGCCCCGGTTTTATATATCACTATTATTATCATATATTATTATGTTATAATCATATTATTTTTATGGTTATCATTATTAAGCATATATTAACCACTTTTATTTTAGATTTTCGACATCGAATTTTTATTTTCTATCGTATGAAATATTATGTAACCGACAGGTGCCGATTTTGGGCGTTGTGGGGGTGCTCACCCTTCCTCACACGTAACAGACTCCCGAACTCAATGCTGGTTCGTAGACTCTTTTTTTTGGTGTTCCAATCGCACCGACAAAGAAAAACGATTGGTGGCGACTCCCCGGACGAAAACCGTTGATTACATTGATAACTCCGCAAAAAAGCTATATTTAGAGCATTTTTAATTAAGTTATTGAGTGTCCTTAAGTTCATTTAGGAATATTTAGATGCATTTAGGATCATAACATTGCATGTCGTGGTTAGTGAGGCCCTGATACTTATGGTGTGGCAATAGGTTTTATTTTACAGGAAAGGTCGTGTTTTTGGTTGATGTTGTGCAGGTAAAGCAAACTGGGAAGCAACGGAAATTTGTCATGGCACTCACAGAAGGATATCGATGGGAAAATGTCATGGAAAATCTAGAGACCTCCTGTGCTGCACTAAAAGACAAGAATATATTTTAAGAGGAGTGTCAACTGGTGCTATACAGGCTGGCTGTAACAACCTTGGAAGGGACCACTGACACCATGTCAGAAATGTCATCACGTGAATGGGGGTGAAAATGAAATTTTCACCAAAACATAGATTTTCAACCCCTTTTTTATAAGACATGGTGACCTAATAAAGGAGCAAACTTTAATACCTCTTTGGAGACCTTTGGAGTTGTTTTCGAGACACAAGAAGAGCAAAAAGCGGAAAAGAAAAGCTTCCACCTTTCTTCCCCAACCACCTTCCGAAGGGTTTATTAATAGAGCTTGAATGGAGTGGCGTGCTAGGCACCTAAGAGGGGCTAGCACGTTAAGGCAACTCCATGGTGGTCGAAGAAGCTGGCGGTAGCGCGCACCGAGGGTGTCTTATATCCTTTTCCTTTGCTTTATTTCATATCTTTGAGAGGTTATTTGTGGATGATTTAAGGATGATATTTATGGATGATATTTGTTCTTAAAATCTTTCACACCACCATGTGTTAGCTTTATTTCAGTGGATGTTTTGTGGATGATTAACTCTTTATTTTTATGAATGTTTAGCATACTATGTGTTTGTTTATTTGCTTTGCTCATTGTATTTAATCATTTAAGCATTATAAGAGGCATGAGAGTGTCCCGTGGGTAAGTGTACGCTAGGTGTTCGAGAGAAACCTAACCATAGATCCTTAGTGTCCGAGAGGAACTAAGGGAGGATCTACGTAAGCAATGGGTTCTAGATTGCAAATAGATCCTAATTTGACCTTGAGTGCTCGAGAGAGACTTAAGTGAGGGTTTCAACAACTATAAGGAGTGTACTTTGTTGATAGGCTAGATGACACTTCTGAGACCAAGAGAAATGTTGTGGCATTTTAGACTGTCAGGTTTCTTTAACTCGAGAGAGTGGGAGCATTTTAGAAACATTTGTCGAGTAAATAGACTATACAGTATCTAGATGTTCATAGAAGTGAGGTTAAGAAGTCCATAGGAACCCCCATTAATCATTCCTGGGAGAGCTCATCAATCGAGGGTTAGTACAACATATTGCTTACTCGTGTTCTTGCATTATACTTTTATCTTAACATTTACAAAGTGTTTCCTCTGTTTTGTTTGTTTACTTGCAATCACTTCACCATATTCTTCACACATTGCTTCCATACATCTATCGTGCCATCGCTATCTATTCCATTTTGCTTTGACATATTTTAGTTGCTTGCATTCTGAAATTGTCATAGCATTTCGCCATCGCACCTTCATCGTACATATACATTTCCATTTGTTCATATCATTATCTTTATTTTCCTTTTAGTTAGTGACACCTTTTTGCCTTGAAAAAATTGACTTAAACTTTACCACGATCCTCGTGGGAACGATACTCACTCACCCTTATTACTTGCATGACTGTGTATACTGTTGGGACTGTCGGCACACCTCATAACGCAGTATAACAAAATTACGACGATTTTTTCAGCGATCTATGTACGTTTAATCTGAAATTGAGAGAAAAAGGTGCGATGACTTACATTGGGTTCCTTGATGAGCAGCAAAAACAACAATTGGATCTGCTACAATCACGATCGTTCGACGATCCGAATCTTTAGCCCCCATGAATATCGTCTTGGCCTCTACTCAGTTCACCCGGTTGAGAGAGCAAATCTCGAAAAACTATTTTTCGTGATTCTAGGGTTTGGAAATTCAGAATTATCTATTGTGGCTGCTACACCTAAAGATCCTTTATATATATGTGAAAACCTAGGTATAAAAGTTTTATTCCGAATTTGTTTAGGAAATAATTACTTTAATTATTTCCTTAAATTTTGGAATCTATATTTAATTCGAATTTAAAAAGGGATATAATTACTTTAATTATATATCCTTTGTTTAAAATCCAGGATTAAATATAACAACTTATACATATATATTTTTGCTCCTTTTTAACTATTGGGTGTAACTTTATAGGCTCATTGTAACGTTAGTAATAATATTAGAACAATTCTAATATTACAAACAATGAGTGATATCTAGCAATATATCATTTTCATCTAAGTTACAAGAGATCATGATTCGATGTATCATGTCCGTGACCAACTTTTTTAATGTATTATATCCTTTTGTCTTTTTATATCTTTAATAGGCATAAGTCTTTGAATAGTCACACTTGTATAACTTATTTTAATGTTTCTTGATGTCTAGAGTGGACTACTTTTAATGAATAATTTGTGATATCTTATCTCAACGTATTCAAGCATGGCCATGCACTTCTAGTCTCACTCAATCAAGTGGCATTGATATATTTTCCTATTATGTAGGAAGGATAAATCCTATCATGATCATTCACATCTCACTACATACATTGTAATATGTCCAGTGTCAGTTTTTATAGTGTAACAAATTACTAGACATGTTTAACTGCATCAAAATATAAAACAACATATATTGAGATAGTAATAATCTCAAGTCTAAGAATCATACATATAGTTATTACTATGAGCAATATCGTGACCGTCACATAATAAACCAAGATATATACTCATGGTGGGTCAATCCAATATATTATTCTCTACTAATATATTTATGTATTAATTCTGATATCTATATGTCAATGACAACTCGCTGTCATCAATTAATCACATGTTAGTCTTAAGCGTATTATTATTGTACATACCCATAATAATACTTGACTAAGGATCTTTTATTAATAATACATATATTATTATATAAACCTTATTGTTTCTCAGTTTATGTTATACATTGACACATATATCTGAAAACAAAAATGGTAATGCCTTTATTCAATAAAATTGGTAAATAAAAGTATCCTTACAATTATCATATGATTGGTCTTTGGGCATACTCTAACATATACTTGCATATATGTGTTTGCATAATTTATAGCACTACACGAACATCACCAATTATGCTTTTGTAAGGATATCGTTCTTTCGTGTAGGCATAAACGAATGAGTCCCCCTAACTTGAACTCGATCAAAATGAGCCTGTAATGAGTGATGATCGAGGGCCTTGCTACTCTTAATAGAGGATAGCTCAAATAATTCGAGTCCCCTTTAGCACCAATATTGCATGTAGATAATTAGACAACCCACCTTGTTAGAGCCATGCGAATAATGTTGGTGAATTAGAAGGGATATATAGGAGTTCTCTTGTTTGTTTACTTTATGCAAATTTATTTTTTTATTATTTATTTTTGCATTTATTATTTTTACTTGATACTAATCTGGTTTTTTCTTATTTTTCTTCCTTTTTGCATTGATCATTATATTTTGCATTGCATAAAAGGTATTGCTTCGATTGGTTCATCCTGTAAACAAATCTTTCACCATGAAAGAGAGTTATCTCTAAATTTTAACTCCACCATTAGACACCACTTAGAAACCAATTAGGGAGCTCAAGGCAACAACCTATTGAACAAGCGGGTAACAACTAGGTTATTAGATATGTATATCCTGTACAATGTTGTCATCTAGAGTTTGGGTTAGAGTCAAATATAGAATGCTAAACTGAAAAACTGGATGAACCTTTCACCTTACCGACGAAGGTATAATTTTATCGAACCATAAGAAAAATAATAAGAGGTTAGTACCTTGCATGGTCATATCAAAGTACTTGAAGATACTATTTAGAACCGTCAAGAGTGACTCAGGGTTTTCTAAAAGGTCACAATGGGTGAGACCATTATTAGACTGCACGGTACTTCTCAGATAATTTGTGACACACACCAACTCCATGCAACCTCGATGACCAAAATTCAAAGTATAGTAAAAAATATGATCGAGTTAGTTACGGAAACTGAAGTACTCCGTTCGTTCGTATCACCTAATATGGAAAAAATCCCTAGATCAATCAAGTTGATTAGGTTCATAGATAAAATAGGAATTAAAGCTAACAGTTACGTATAGGACTAGTTCCCCTAATATATTGTAATGGATCCTATATTTCCTATGAAAGTAATTCAGTTGGGTGGTTATCAATAGGGATCAATATCTTTATCTATATACATCTTTTAACCATAACATTCACATCATATGTATCTTTGCATCATAACTTTCACATCATACATACATTTATCCATTTAGACATTATTTTGATAGTTTGCATGTGGCGTTAGCGAATTTGAAACATCACCATACCCCGCACTTGCATCTCATATGTTACCAAAAAACCTTATGGAGGACCGCACAACCAACCTAGAAAAGGGGTAGAGAGACTTAGAAGCTCGTCTCGAAGATGTCGCTTATAATATTAGTACCTAGATTGCTCAATCTCAACCTTCAATTTTGTTTGAGTTAACGGAATTTCAAGTAAGAACTGAGAGAAAGAAAAGGTTGAAAATAAAGAAATACCTGAACCAGAATACTACACCTCACTAGAGGGACTAGTCCAGTATGCCGAATATGGCCAGAAAGGTTTGTATTGAACCTATAGGGGATCCACTAACCAATAGGTCTGGACATTCAAAAAATAGTCGATAGATGTTGAGCAACTCTACGAGGAGAAGGTCCTAAATCTGAACATAGTTGACAAAATCAGAATTGATACCGAGAAGAAGTGGGAAGAAAGATTTTACTTCATGAAAGAAAACTTCAAAGATATGCAGGCTATGGAAAAAATAGGGGATGATGCCAGTGATTGGAGTTTAGTGTTTGATCTTATCTTACCCCCAAAATTCAAGATCTCAGACTTTGAAAAATACTATGAAACCTTATGTATCTCTTGTACACATTATAATGTACTACCGGAATATAGTTGCATTCATAAGATATGGAGCTCATAATACATTGCTTACAGGATAATTTGATAGGACCGACCATTTGCTAGTATACCAGTCATGTCGGGCCAACATCAAGACTTAGGAGGATCTTTCTAAAGCCTTCACCGAGCAGTAAAGGAAGGTGGCTAATATGGTTCCAACCAGATAAATGATGCAAAGCCTATAGCAGAAACTAAGTGATAACTTCTCGTAATACACACAACGATAACAAGACATTACATCACATGTTTGACCCCAAATTCAGGAAAATAAGATTACTCCCTTAATCGTCGATAAGTTGAAAGGAGTAGTATAAAATCATCTGGTGAGTCACCACAATATCAGTTTCATAGAGTTATTCATAGCTGGAGAGTGTATTGAAGATTTGGTTAAAAGGGGAAAATCAAGAATCCTTACGACAAGCCCCTGATAGAAGAAATTTCTCATATTCAAGGAGTAGACACTTGCTTAATTAATCAACCTCATGGTCATCCTCAAAATCACCCTCAGCGATAAGTAAAGCCTACAAAGGTTTTCCATCCCAGTCCTATGACCTACATTGAGCTGCTCTCCATGCTAGTCAAAAAAAGTTGCTAGCCCCTGTCTAATCCAAGCTTAAAGAATCTTTATATCCATTTGGTTCTTTATAACATGAATATTTCAACCATTGTGCATAAAAATATCTCACAAGAATCACATACACCAATTTTTTCAACATTATCACCCTAAAAGATTCTAAACCTGGCTCTGATTATAAAAAGTGTAACCCCCTCAACCCAGTTTAGATGGAACCTGACTCGAACGAGTTATATGAGGAATACCGATATAAATTCAGGAAAAGTTGTAAAAATAAACGATCCTATTTTTTATCATATCTAAAGGAATTAAAGTCATACATGTGCATGCATCCAACTGAAAACTTTGTATTCGTAACAGGAAGCAAAACAAGCATCGATTGTACAAAATACACGAAAGGGATACCAAATTGTAAATTTTCATAAGTTTAGGGACTAAATATGAAATTTTGTATTACCATTTTTATTTTAAGTTTGTTACATGCTTGCTTGTCAATATAGCTTAAAATATTCTCTATAGCTCATTTAATTGCATATACCAGTTTTAGGGACTAAAATGTAAAAAATCAAAACTTCAATTTTAGCTTATAACTAACAAAACTACCATGCATATCGAAACAACTAGACCCCGTTTTGATACGTTTTGCCACTATAATTCTTGGTTTCGATACGCCAAACTAGTGTATCGATACGCCTGCCCAAAATAGGCATGCCCGTTTTAAAACACGAGCTAGGCGTATCGAAATGCCTAACTATTTCTCACTTAGTTTTACAGGTAACAAGCTTGTGTATTGAAAAAAGGTAACCCCGTTTTGATACTCAATAGTTTATTCACATAGAAACAACGTTTAAAATACCTCATAAGCATATACTTAACCACCCCAAACCTACTCCATTAGGCATTCAAACCATCACAAACGTGACTTAGATAAAAAAAATACACATCATTTCATTCAAAACTTTTAGATGCATTTCAACCTACAATTCACTTTAACATAGCAACCAACATAGACATCCATCATGCATCTTTAAACAACATCTAGCATTCTAAAGAATAGGACCAAATCATCAATCGATCCCGATTAACCAAAATAGTAAAATGGTCATTTACAAATCATCTTCAAAATCATAAACCATATAAAGTGTAACACCCTAAAATTTAATTAAAGAAAAACCCTAATTAGATTAGGTTCCTAATTTCAAACCTTAGAATTTCGGGAATTTTAATTCCTGAACAGGGGTATTTTAGTATTTTCTAAACCCTCTAAACCTAGTCCAATAAGAAGTATAATCTTGCCTATGGGATTTAATTAGCCGACAAAATTTTGTTTTTCTCTTTCTGTTTCACGTGATCTCCTCTTCATCCTTCCTTGCTAAATTCTTCTTCCTTAAATATTACTTTGTTAGCCAAGAAAAGGTTGATTGAACTATCACCTTATCCTTGTAATTTGGTGTCGTGTATGGTCTTACCTCTTTTCTTGGAATTTTGATTTTGGTAAGGTAAGAGAGAGTCCCTCTCTTTTGATTTGTTGGGTTTTCCCGAAGGGTCCTGTCTGTCAGTTAAGGAAAGATGAGGTACGGGAGAAGGGGAAGTAATCGGGATGTTGGTTTTGGGTCGTGATAGGGGTTCGGTTATTAATTAGACTGAGTCAGGATGGATGTTAGCTTTTGGAGCTATCACCAGGGGGAATTGATTCCATGCTGCAACCGAATGGCCACTGATAGTGGTAGGTAGCATAGGAAAGTTTTTTTTTTCGGTTGGTAAAGGGGGAGTTTGGTTTCAGGCATGGCATATTAGACATGAATTATTATCATTTAATTAATGGGCTAGCTAGTTGGAGAATTGGAAGTAAGGGATTGTGGGTTTGGAGAATTGAGAGAAATCGATTCAGATCATTAATTATTGATTTTTAAACTTGAACCAGTGTTGACCATTTCAAAATTATCACTTGAGTAAGTAGACTCAAATAAGTGTTTAATTAGCATTTTGTGGTCTTTTTTAGACGACATAGACTCTGAAGAGTACGTATTACCTCCACCGCCTCTTTCTTTCGTTAGACCGACTCTTGCGAGCACTGCTTGTGATACACGTATGTGTTTTTCTTAATTATTTAGGTGGCATAATATCACTTTAGAATAAGATTATTTATTAGAATTCTATTTATAGAATCTAACTCAGCTAGAGCATGACCTAGCTCAGATCGTGAGAAACGTCCGTGTTAGCATTAGTATTTGTGCTATGAGAGGTATGTTATATTCTTGTGGTAGATTTGTGTTATGTGATTAACTGTTATTATGATATGTGATCTTGATATACCCTATAGAACTGTGATCAGATTATCTAAACTGTGTGTTTCATATTTTATACGATTATCTGTGATGTGCCATTAAGATTATTAGCATTGACTACATTACATGTTCATGGGGTAGATTGTATGGAGGAATATGGTTTTTACCAAAATTATGTTTGGCGAAATAAGAAATGAGGGGTTACGGGGAACTACCTCCATTGTGACCGGTTAACTTTGTCACCACTATGATTGGCGTTTGGAGTATGAGACTACATTCTCTATGACATCGCATTCATCATTCATTATGTTTATTTACTGTGATTATATATATATTATAATTGTGATTGTGAACTGATTGATAATCTAAATCGTGACTGTACTTTAAAGACACACTAGGCTTTATGGCTCATTCTTTTATTTTAACCTTTTAGATACTCGGCCCTAGGAGTTGGTACTCGAAGCTTTCAACCGGACAATTATTTTCATTTTACTTTCAGTATGTTAGTTATCGAAATTTTTACTTCAGTTATTTGGGAATCAGTAGGGATTGAGATATTTTTATTTTCATGCATGAACCGTTTATTTAATTTACATTATTTTTAGATCAGAATATTTATCTTATAAATACCTCTTTCGTTTACTTAATTCTAAATTTTTAAGAATTATATTTTTTACCTATTTTATACCTCAAGTAAAGAGTAAGGGGTTATATATTTTGTATCAGAGTCGAGTTCAACATTCAGACTATGAGGCCCATAACAAATGTTTTATAAATATTTAGAAAAGCATGAACGCATTAAATATTTTTGGGAATATGAGGAGATTTTGAAAACAAAATGATTTAGTATGAAATTTCACTTGTTTTTTGAAATTGAGACTTGGGTGCCAAATCTAACATGGGTTTATTCTTGTAGATAGATACTATGTCACCTCGTTGGAGTGTTAGACTTGTTGCTACTAGAGGCCGAGGTCGAGGCCGAGGTCTTGCTAATGCGGCCGTTAGTGAGCCACCACCTATTGTTGATCATACTAATGATCAAGCTGAGATGCAAAATCAAAAAGTTGATCCTCAACCTGAGGTACAACATACTATGAGTCGTCAGTCTAGGGATAGAGATACACGTGAACAACCACGTCATGAGGAGAAACTGTTAGATTCTGATGATAGTGAGACAGTAGAACTAAATAGTGCTATGATTAACCAGAAGTTACTGAAATACTTCCGTGATCAGTCAGAAAATGCTAGAAAATCGATATCTGAAATTTTCTTAAGTATCAGAATGAGGGTATTTGCGGGTGTTTCGGATAAAAACCCATCGGTTGCTGAAATTTGGATGGAGGAACTTGAGAGACTGTTTGAGGAGATGGAATACCCTACCGGCAAAAAATTGAGACTTTTTGTTTCACTACTGCAAGGTGAAGCACAATGTTGGTGAAAATCTGAATAAAGATTGATGTTCGTTGATCAAATAAATTGGGAGACTTTTCTTTAGGCTTTCTAGAACCGTTATGTGGGAGAATAATATTTAGCTGATCGGTGTCATGCCTTTATTGACTTGAAACAAGAGAATATGATAGTGTCTAAGTATGAGAATAACTTTGAGGAATTATCTCAGTATGCACCCGGGTTAGTAGACACTAAAAAAGACAAGTGTTGAGAATTTCTTAAAGGTCTCCGATTTACAATCCGTGAGAAAGTAGCTCCTTTTCAAGATAAATCTTTTAGTGCATTGGCTGACCGTGCCAAGACAGTGGAAAGAATGAAAACTATTTCTGTGAGTTAATAAAAATATAAAAAAGATCTAGGTAAGAAATATTATGGATTGAGTTTTCAACATGGTACCCCGAGTTATTCGGGTAAGGGAGCTAGAGAAGAGTTAGTTCAACAGAGTAATCATAGGTCGAAAACGGTGGCATCTACTGTCAGTGGACGTGGTTCATTAGCTTCCCGACTAATTTTTCCTTTTTGTCATAAGAATAAATGGAGTTGAATGCATAAGAAAGATTGAAGCTTGTTTCAGGTGTGGATCCCTGGATTATTTCTTTAGTGCTTGTCCTGAATCGCCTACAGCTTCCTTCTCAAGGAATCAATCACAAGGTTTAGTCTAGACATCCGGTATGGGTAAAGGACAAGGAAAATTTGTTACCTCCAGTATAGGGGGTAAGAGAGGATCAGTTTAGAGTGTAGCTACTTCAGGTATTAAGAAACCAGGTCTAATTTATGCTACCAGGGTTCATGATGATCGTGACCAACCAGATGTTATAGTGGGTTACCTTTTCTATCCATTCTATACCTTATTTTGCTTTACTTGATAATGGGTCTACGCACTCTTATGTGGTGAGTGCGGTAGAGGATGATCTTAATCTTCTAGTAAATAAAACTGACTTTTCTGTAACTATCCAAAGTCCAATGAGTAACCCCGTAGATGTCAATAGAATTTACCGTAACTATCCCCTCAAAGTCCAAGGAGAGATGTTTCCTGCAAACCTGATGAAACTTCCGTTTAATGAGTTTGATCTTATCCTTGGTATGGATTGGTTATCCAATCATCAAGTTAACCTAGATTGTGAGAAAAAAGATCTTTTCTGAAAACAACCGATAACCGAATAGTAATCCTAGTAGGGGAGCGAAGAGTATTTTTATCCAATGTGATATTAGCTCTTAAAGTTGAAAAGATGATCAAGAATGGTTATGTGGCCTATCTAGCTTACATTCTTGATCCAAGACAGTCAGATTCTGAATGGATAAGATTCTTGTGAAAGACTTTTCAGATATGTTTCCTGAAGAATTATCGGGGTGCTACCTAAGCATGATGAGATTGAGTTTGGTATTGAGGTTTATCTGGAAATAACTTTGGTATCAATGGCACCATATCTAATAGCACCCAAAGAGCTTAAGGAATTAAAGATTTAGTTGCAAGAACTTTTGCATGGGGCTTTGTTAGACCAAGTGTTTCACCTTGCGAAGCTTCGGATCTTTTTGTTAAAAAGAAGGATGAGACTCTCTGTCTCTGTATTGACTATCATAAACTGAACAAGTTGACGATAAATAACAACTATCCCCTCCCTCGTATTGATGATCTTTGTGATTAGTTTCGAGGATCTAAAGTTTTCTCTAAGATAGACCTGAGGTCTTGTTACTACCAACTTAGACTTAAGGATTCTGATATCTTCAAGACAACTTTCCGAACACGTTACGACCATTATAAATTTCTCGTAATACCTTTCAGATTGACCAATACTCCTGCAGCATTCATGGACTTAACAAACATAGTGTTTCAGCCCTATATTGACCAATTAGTGGTGGTTTTCATCGACAACATTCTGGTTTATTCTAAATCTGAGAACGAACATGAGTAACATCTCTGAATTGTTTTACAGACTTTCAAAGAAAAACAGTTATATACAAAGTTTAGCAAATGTGAATTATGGCTTGGTGAAGTTATGTTTTGGGGACATATAGTTTTTGCCGAAGGTATTAAGGTAGATCCAAAAAAGATTGAGGCTATAATGGGTTGGAATCAACCCAAGAATATTTTTGAGATCCATAGTTTTCTAGGTTTAGCTGGTTACTATTGAAGGTTTGTGGAAGGTCTTTCGATCATTGTAGCTCCGTTAACCAAACTTTTGATGAAAAATGCCTATTTTTCTTGAACTAAGGCCCAACAGTTCAGCATTGAGAAATTGAAATCAGTGTTGACTCAAGCCCCAGTTTTGATACAACACGAGTCTGGAAAACCTTATACCGTTTACAATGATGCTTCCCATACTGGTTTGGGTTGCATACTTATACATGATGGTAGGGTAGTAGCTTATGTAACCCTACACATGATCTTGAGTTAGCAGTTGTGGTTTTTGCTCTCAAAATCTAGAGGCACTATCTCTATGGGGAGAAGTGTTATATCTTTACCAGCCTCAAGAGTTTAAAGTATTTTCTCACTCAGAAAGAGCATAATTTGAAACAACGATGTTGGTTAGAACTTCTGAAGGATTATGATTGTAAGATTGAGTATCATCTTGGAAAACCTAATATGGTGGCTGACGCTTTGAGTCGTCGTGTAATTACAGATCTGAGAGCTCTTTTTGCTCGTCTCAGTTTATATGAGGATAGTACTATCTTAGCTGAACTTCAAGTTATCCCTACTGTAATCTCTGAGATTCATTCAAAACAGCCGAATGATGTGTTCTTAATGCATCATGAAAAAGAGGTTGAGGAATGAACTTCTAGATACCTTACCATTAACAGAATGGTATTCTTTGTTATCGGGGTCGATACTATATTCCAAAGAACTCTAAATTGAAACAAAATATTCTTCATGAAGACCACGATAGTCCCTACTCCATGCATCCTGGTGGAGATGAAATGTATAAAAATCTTTGGGAATGGTATTGGTGGAAAGGACTTAAGAGAGATGTTGTGGGTTATGTGTTTAAGTTTTTGATTTGTTAGGAAGTGAAGGCGGAACATCATAGACCATCTGGCTTGTTACAACATATTGAGATCCCTTAGTGAAAGTGGGAACGTGTGACTAGGGACTTTGTTAGTGGTCTTCCTTTGACTCCGTCGAGGAAAGACTCTATTTGGGTTATTGTAGATTGTCTCACTAAGTCAGCATATTTTATTCCAGTTCGAGCTAACTACCCCTCGGTAAGTTAACTTGTTTATACATATTTGAGGTAGTACGACTTGATAGAGTGCCAATTTCTATAATATCTAATCATGATCTGAGATTTATAGCAAAGTTCTAGAAATCTTTTCATACTGATCTAGGTACTCGACTTAATTTTAGTATTGCTTACCATCCACAGACCGATGGTAAATCTGAGAGAGTTATTTAGATCTTTGAGGATATATTGAGAGGTTGTGTTGTTGACTATCCGAGCAGTTGGGTGAATTTTCTACCTATGGCAGAGTTTGCTTATAATAACAACTATAAAGTTAGTATTCAGATGGCACACCCATTGGTTGGACTGAGTTAACTGAGCATAGTATATTGGGTCCAGATATTACTTGGGAGGCTGAGAAAACGATTAGAATGATCAGAGACAAACTTAAGGCTGCTTTGGATAGAAAAAATCTTATGCAGATTTAAAGCATCGGGATATTGAGTATGATGTGGGTGATAGAGTTTTTCTGAAAGTATCTCCTTGGCAAAAGGTACTTTTTTTGGTCGGAAGGGTAAACTGAGTCTTAGCTTTATCAGTCCTTATTAGATTTTACAGAGAGTGGGACCAATTGCATATCATCTTGAGTTACCTCCTAAGTTACAGCGTATTCATGATGTGTTCCATGTTTCCATGTTCAGACGTTATAGATTTGACCCATCCCACATTATTCCATTAGAGGATATTGAGATTTGATCCGACATAAGTTTTTAAGAATAACCGGTTAAGATTCTTGATAAGGATAAAAGGGTTCTCAAGAGGAAGACCATTAAGATGGTTAAGGATTTTTGGCGTCATCATGGCTACTATGAGGCCACATGGGAGCTAAAATCTATTATCAAGGCTCAATATCCACACCTTTTTACACCAAGTAAATTTCGAGGGTGAAATTTCTTTCATGGTGGAGAGTTATAATACCCTTAAAATTTAATTAAAGAAAAACCCTAATTAGATTAGTTTCCCAATTTCAAACCCTAGAATTTAGGGAATTTTAATTCCTGAATAGGGGTATTTTTAGTATTTTTAGTATTTTAATTTGATGTCTAGTATGGTCTTTCCTCTTCTCTTGGAATTTTGATTTTTGTAAGGTAAGAGAGAGTCCCTCTCTGTTCGGTTTTTGGGGGTGTAGCAGTTGATGACTTGTTGGGTTTTCTCGAAGGGTCCTGGCTGTCGGTTAAGGAAATGTGGGGTACGGGAGAAGGGAAAGTAATCAGGATATTGGTTTCGGATCATTATAGGGGTTCGATTATTAATTAGACTGTGTCGGGATGGGTAGCTTTTGGAGCTATCGCTAGGGGAATTGATTCCATGCTGCCATCGAATGGCCACTGACAGTGGTAGGTAGCATGGGACAGTTTGTTTTTTGGTTGGTAAAGGGGGGAATTTGGTTTCAGGAATGGTTTCTTAGAAATGGATTATTTTTATTTAATTAATGTGCTAGGCTAGTTGGAGCATTAGATGTAAGGGATTGTGGATTTGGAGAATTGATAGAAATCGATTCATATCTTTAATTGTTGATTTTTAAACTCGAACCATTGTTTACCATTTTAAAATTACCACTTAAGTGGACTCAAATAAGCGTTTAGTTGGGATTTTGTGGTCTTTTTAGACGATGTGGACTCTAAAAAGTACGTGTTACCTCCACCGCCTCTCTCTCCCGTTCAACCGACTCCTGCGAGCACCGCTCGTGATATACGTTTTTGTTTTTATTAATTATTTAGCTGGCATAGTACCACTTTAGAATAATATTATTTATTAGAACTTTATTTGTAGGGTTTGACCCAGCTAAGTAAGACCTAACTCAGATCGTGGGAAACGTCCGTGTCAGTGTTATTATTTGTGCTACGAGAGGTGTGTTCTCTTCTTGTACTAGATTTTTTTTATGTGATTACCTATTATTGTTATATGTGATCTTGAGATACCCTGTGGAACTGTGATCAGATTATATAAACTGTATGTTTCGTATTTTATACGATTATCTGTGATATGATATTGAGATCATTAGCATTGACTGCATTACATGTGCATAGAGTGTATTGTACGGAGGAATGTGGTTTTTACCACAATTGTGTTTGGCGAAATAAGGGATAAGGGGTTCTGGGGAACTGCCTCCAATGTGACCGGTTGGCTTTAACACCACTTTGATTGGCGTTCGGAGTATGGGACTACATTCTATGTGACATTGTATTCATCACTCATTTTGTTTATTTACCGCGATTATATATATTATAACTGTGATTGCGAAGTGAGTGATAATGTAAGTTGTGACTGCACTTTAGAGACACACTGTGCTTTATAGCTCATTCTTTTATTTTAACCTTTCAGATTCTCGGTCTTAGGAGTTGATAGTCGGAGCTCTCAACTGGACAATTATTTTTTTACTATTTTCATTTTGTTAATTATAAAAAATTTTACTTCAGTTATTTGGGAATCATTAGGGATTGGGATATTTTTATTTTCATACTTGAATCGTTTGTTTAATTTATATTATTTTAAATCAGAATGCTTATCTTATAATTACCTCTTTCGTTTACTTAATTCTAAAGTTTTAGGAATTATATTTTTAACCTATCGTATACTTTAAGTAAAGAGTAAGGGGTTACATAAAGTCTAAATGAAAAGTTTCTACCCATGCCAATTATACTAATAAGAAAAATGTACCAATGCTTGAGTTTTGACCTTTGTTGTTAAGCTTGGATTCTTCTTGCCGATTAAGAGTTAAAACCTCCAATGTTTAATTTACATTGTATGACAAATAAGAGCGTGTGTAAGTTACATTATTAGTGAGGGAATGCTCCTATCAAACACACATAAAATGCAACCCATAAAACACATGAAATAAAACAATTTTTCTGATGTCTTTCTCATCATATTTCACGCCTTTAAAGTCTCATGCTTTCAAAGAAAATATATCTTATCATGTGTCACAAATCTCATGCATCTCTACACAATAAATCTTAAGTCTTTCATACATCTCAATTTGCAAGGCTTACCAAATCTCATGTATAAAACCTTGCACAAATAAAAGAATCATGCTCAATCTCATAGCATTATTTCAAAATAATGGCACATGGAATTAAACACATATATTGGTTTATAAGTGACACCGGATGGGGCTACCCCATCCTTATAAATCAATTATATATGTACGGATATTAAGGCTCTTGATGGATCTACCCTACCAAGCTTCATGATAGAACTACCCCTACCGTGGAAATATCATCTCGGTCGAGATGTCACTACCCTCATTGCCCGGATGTGATACAACTACCCTTATCACACAACATAGCACTACCCCCATTGCATCTCGAGGAATTTATCTTACGTACGATCTTTGTATAGTTTATAGTGCACTCTATATCGTATTGATTGATCAATATATTCTACATTTCTAAATTCATCACTTAGCCAATATACAACTATCAAAACTCTTTTTAATTGTTATCCAAACATGCATTAATTCACTACATATACCATCCCAGAATCTCATGAATAAACCAATGCAAAAATCTTAATATATATTCTAATGCTACAAACGCATTTCCAATCATTATTCTCCTGGGATATTCATTTCATAAATCACTTTTTAAAGCCAATTGACAACAATGAATGCATAATTATAAACATGAGCATGACAATGCAAAACCAAGGAATATCATCTCAACAAAAGGGAAATTTCAATCCATCACTTACTTCCGAGCATAGATTGGTTTCTGACACCAAACATATACTTTGAAACCTCTGATATTAATCATAGATATGCATTAAACCCATCGTCCACTGTCGATTTTTGGGTTCTGTGATAAAACAATTCAATCTTGTGCAAGTATACACATCAAACAAGTAAAAAAGTAAGTGAGTGAGATCATTCCCATGAGGATTGGGTAGGAAATTTCAAAAGTAGTTAACATACACAAAAGATAATAAAATTTTCTGTATAGACATTTGCTAAAGCAATTGCATAATTGTCACAAAAATACTATAGCAAACTAAAACTGAGAATGAAGTAATAAGATAAAGCTGCACGAGCACAACATAGAGTAATATTCAAGATAAAGACTGATTAGGCTTGCTATGAAAAGTTCCTTATTTTTATCCTGAATGCTTATTGTTTTACTGGTTAAATAAGAGTTCAACAGAGTTTTTTAAAAATATCTTCACTATCCCTATTCAAAAGCCTTACACTCGAAAATGATAAGGCATTACCTCCAGGTCTCAACCCTAACACTTCTAATATCGATAAAGTTCTACCATTTTTAGTCGTTGAAACCCTACCTTATCTCTAAGGTGAGTTAGGATTTTGCTCCCACAATAACCTCATTATTCATGTTGATCTAGCTTTGTCTATCCCTAGATCTAAGCTACCTGAACCCCTTAACAACTGTAATCTCCCGAGAGATCTTACAAACTAAGGTTTAAGATAAAAAAGTGTAAGCTTTCATGAACAAAAAATAAATATAAACTAGAAACAGTAAAATCATTCATTCAAAAAAATAAAGTATCCATAAACAAGCCTAAGCCATAATAAAATTAGTTAATGGCTTGGTTAAGAAAAATATTCATTCTTCTATCTTTGAAATACATTCCTATAAACATGAAAAGAAATAAAACAAAGCGAAGAGGAATAAGTCCCTAACACTAGGCCGTGATGTCTTCTAGCTTGTCGCTTCTCCCAAAGTCTTACAAAGATCCCTTGTTTGAAGCTCCCAACAACGGTGGCTTGGATGGAGGTAAAAGATGATGAAAGTGGACGTCTTTTTTCTTCTTTCTAACCTCACTTTTGCTCTCTTTCTTGGCTCTCTTTAATCTGCTCTGAACTCTCTTTTTGATGAAGGCCTTCATTTGTATTTATAGGAGGTTTTTAGGGTTTTGTGCCGTAAAGATGCAATAGATATTCACTGATAATTGCATAGAATTACAGGGAATAGCAATTGGCCTGAAATTCACGAGCAGGGATTGAGAATGCACATTTATCTTTTTTACAATTTTGTTTGGTGCATCCAAAATGTTATAGTATCATTAAGTCCAATCCAGCACTGAATATGCTATATTATCTTTTTCATTCTTCAACTTTGCCCCAACAAATCTGCAACACACCACCAGAAAAATACATTTCACAAGCAATATCTTTTAAAATGAAAATAAAATAAAAATAAAAACTTAATCTAATGCAAATGCAAATGAAATGTAAATAAATGCAATACAAATGAACTTGAAATCAAACAAAATCTTAAGTAAAAGGGTATAAAATATACATTTTTTTAGTATTAACATCCACTCAATGACTATGCTTCGCTTCCTTGCTGAAGCCTCTCACACCAAAGTTAATGGTCATGGATCAACCTCAACGTTATCCCCTAGTTTTAAACCATTAAAAAACAAGGAATTAATGCACTCTTGCACAAATAACCTCTTCCAAACACTTCTTAACTCTCACATATAATAAAGCTCTCAACATAACATCCAAACAACACTGAAACATTAACTTTACCACCTTAACTCCCATCTTTCCCATCACCAACAAGATCAACGCCCAAACATGATCAAGATTCATCGAAAAACCTTTCTCAAAGAATCCTAACCCATCATGTTTCAACAACTCATATACAACTCCAAAAACAACATGATTTCACTATAGATCTTAAACTAACAACTTAATTTAGGATTATACTGATTTAACCGATCACTTAACACTTTAATTGATCAAAACCATCATTCTTAACATTGATTTAATCCCGAAAACTATATCCACATGAATATCATAAAGAAAACCTCAAGATCTAACTCAAACCTCTATTTTATTTATCAATTCAATCATCAAAATACCTTAGAAAACAATGTAGAAGAGTCATGAATTTGAGAATTTTAATAAAGAATATGTTATTAGAGGAGAAAAATAAATCTTTACCTCTAATTTTGGATTCCACCCATAACCTTTTTGAAAAACATGTAAAACAAAGGCTTTTCAATAAGAAACCATTAAAATCAAAGAAGATGGATTAAAGATTTAAAGAAACCTTGATTACCTTGTTAAAAATGAGAAAAGATTGAAAGAATTCTGAGAAAATTCTGTTTGGGAAGTTGCATATTGAGAGAAAGTAGTTTTACATAAATTTGTGAAAATATGGTTATGATAACCAAATATGGTTAATCAGACACTTAAAACACAATTAAAAGATGATGATTGACAGGTGGAAGCCTATGGAAAAAGTTAGATTTAATGCTCCTTAAATATTCAAAGTTACGATCCTTTTTATACTTTAGTCACTAAAACAGAAACAATTTTCAATTTTTACAAAACATTAACTAGTTTCCAAAATGTCATCCTTCCAGGTTTAATTTTCCAAAATTAATTTGACCAAAGTCAAATATAATTCAAATTATGATTTTTAAATATTTTCTCATAATTTTATTCTATCTAAAAATATTAATTATCAAATAAATCCTGGAACTAGTCTAACTTACCTAAAACCGGTTTGAACAAACCCTACCTTGACTCGGCTAACTTCTAAGACCAAATATAGGAGCGTTAGAAGAAAGGTGTTGGCAAAAAAGGTGTTTAAAAATAAGGGATGACTATTGCCAGTGAATGATTTCAACATAGTTCATGCCAACTTGTATTAGTAAAACTGTCTTGGCATTGTTTGGTGAGAAAATTCAACCGTAGCGAAGCCTCTCTTGATGCTCGATTCCTAAATTGGTTAAGTAAAAACCCTCATATCTCTATAGTGCATGTCTTTTCTTAAAACCAATTTGATTAAGAACTAATCTATACTCAGTGGGGGTAGATTTCAATCCCAAAATAAGTTCATCTACTTGAATGAGTTCTCTTGAAGCTTCTCTCCCAAGTATCCAGTAACTTTAGTGTTGCATCTCAAGTTAGTTAAGATATTGAAAAACAATGGCCCAACTATTTTAGTTCTCGCTTTACAGAGTATTCAATAAAACAGAATGCCCGCTCTCGCGTAGTCTTATACAATTTAAAAAATTAAAAGATTGTCAAATAAAAGAAAAAAAAACTTTACCAATAATAAGATTGCAATAAAAGAACAAAGGTAGAAAATCAATATTTACATCTCATACATCTCCCAACAAACTCAAAAATCAGTTCAAGATATGAAGGTTAATCAACAAGCCAGAAAATATCTTAAACATCATCGTCAAAATAAAAATTAAAGAAAATAACTTGTGCCAAGGGCAATCAGTAGAGGAGTCTTTCGATACTGCTCTTCACGCCAGGCTCTCAGCCACGAATTCGAACTATCCTTCCTCGATCACACCATCTATCACTCGCTTCTCTGGAACCTTATTCGATCACTCTTACCTCGATCTCCTCTATGTTATCTTTTTTCTTTTTCTCTAAGGCTTGACCAGTGAGTTCTTTATAGAGAGGCATGCATGAGAGGATTGAGATAAGGTAAGACCATTTGAAATTCAAATTAAAAGGATAAGGCATAATACTCTCATCTGATTCGATCTCCTTAATAGCTTATCAAGTCGGCATGATAACTTATCATGTTAGGGATGACGTCATCAAGTCATCTCTTCATCGGCAAAAGTCTTGACACAACTCTTGGCATAAAATTTTCTCTTAATTTTTGGAGGTTGTCCAAATGATAGCCCTAATCCTCTCCTACATTTTTGGAGCTCTTATTTTTTTTTGGAGGGGTCATCTTCTTTTCACATGGATGCTGACACACTGATGCCAACATATGCTTGGCACACTTCTGATCCTTCCATGCCAACGACATATGATATTCTTCTTGACAATCTTAATTGGTTCCCTATTTATTGTTGACTATTTTTCCTATTAAACTTCCTGCAAAATAACCACAAAATACAATCTTTCAAAAAGAAAAAGACATAAACTAACTCTTTTGATGCAAATTTATGAATCTAAATAATTAATGCAACTAAATTTACTTATAAACAAGCAAAAGAATATCAAAATAGGAGATTTACTTTTGAGGAGATAGCATATATCCCTAAAGCAAAACTCTAAATCTACCCATTTAAATCTTAAACTAAACCTTAAATTACCCAAATCTAACCCCTAAATTACTAAAATCTTATTCCCACTCAATAATCTTTGTCAATCCTCTTTCAATCATCCAACAACCCTCTACCAAATCATAACCCTACTCACTAGTACGGGAAAAAAACTCGCAAATTTAGCCTCACCCTTAATTATTAAATTAAGAATATCTGCAGCAAAGGAAAATATGTCAGGAAAGAAGGTTTTTGTAGGCTAAAATAGGAGGAAGTGTAAAAAATGAAAAAATAATATAAGGGATTCATTCAAAATATCTATAAAAGAAAAAAAAATGGATCAAATGAAAAAGCGGTTTTTAAAAGTAAATTTCATAGCTAAAAATATTTCTTCTTCTATCATCTTGAAAGAAAAAAAATAAAATAAAAAAGAAGTAAAAAATTATAATGAGTTTTAATATTTGACTATTATAGGGTATAAAATTTTATCGTTTCTTTTTTTTTCTAACATTACGACTATCGAATGAGTTATCATGCATTTCAATGAATGGCGATGTGGCATGGAAGGCATGAAATCCTAGTTTTATTATTTTAAGGGAAAATTTTAGAGGTTTTATTGTTTATTTTTTGTTCATTTAGAAAATAATATAGGGGAGGTATGCTTCGAATGAAAAATCGGTTTAATATCACATTTATAACCAAAATGGCACCATTTTGAGCTCTCAACCTATGCAGGTGACTCGACACGGGAAGGATTTATAACACCCCTTCTTGGTTTGATAAAGAATTGGATCAGAAAAGGCTCCTAGTAGATTTTTTAGTGATTCGGTATCATAGTTCTATGGTTCGGTGGAGAATTTCACATTATTATGACTCTATCACATGGGGTCTAGAGGTCATCTTATTAAGGTTTTACTATAATTTGGTAAACTACGGGTATTTATTCAACATTTCTTTTATCAATATGCAATTACGACTCCCTGTAAAATTTTAATTTATTTCAATTTTATTTATCTTTTCAATTTTAATCGGGGAATTATTAGTGACTAAAGTATTAAACTTTATTTTATTCCAATTTTAATGAAATTAATTGACCCCGTATCGATACGTTTGGGGACAATATCGAAACACCGGAGTCAAGTTTGGTAATTATGTCATTTTCATGAAACCCATAACGATATGCCTAATGGTCATTTCGGTATGCCTATCATGATTGTTAAGGTCATTAGTCTTATATCGTATCCTATTTCGATATGTAAATATCGATCAAAATTCCTCTTTCTATTTTTGAAGTTGATCATATTGAAACACTTTAAGGTTATATTGAAACAAAATCTTCCAATAACCAAATTCTAAAGACTCGTTCTAATATGGTCTTCTACATACCGGAACACCCTACAATCTACCCATAATAATAAGCTGGACATACCGATATGTCTAGACCCGTTTCGGTACACCAAAGTCTGTAGTGATAGATTAAGTTTTGTTTTTACTCAAGTTACACTACGTAAAACTTAGAGTTTTATATTACTTAATGGTTATTGGACTAATGAAATAGATGAATGAGATTTATTTTAAACTAAATGAGTTTTATGTCATATAAGTTAATTCTAGCCCTATATATTATGCATTTTTACGTCATTAGAAAAAACCTTTTTAATTAATTTTGAATTTTAAAGAATATTTTTTAAATATTTGTGTAATTGTAGCCCAGACATATAGAGGTGTAATTCCTCGAATATTTCCAAAAAATAAGAAATCATGTCCAAACACAGCAAAACGATTCTCTTAATATTTTCAGTATTTAAAAGTTATGTTCTAAATTTTATTCAAAATCTAAATTTCTAAATTTTATTCAAAATCTAAATTTCCAACACCAAAACATTAAATAAACTATATACTATACTAATTTTAGACGATATATAGAGATTAATCCTAACTCATCTCTAATTCACTCTCAAATTCATTTTTAATTTTTTATCTTATACTAAAATTTATTGTTTTGTTAAATTAACTTTAAAATAGTTGGTGTCAACTCTACAATTTTTTAATCTCAAAATATCAGGCTGTTTTAAAATAAAATAAAATAAAATTTTACATTTTCGTAAATAATCGTGGGCAAAACAATCTTTCATCGTGGGGAAATCCCAGGCGTGGTTATTTTTGTGATTACACATAAACTCCGAGTTTAATCCTTAAGAGCCGCATCCAGTGGAGATAAGATTCGAATCCCAACATCAATAGTTTCTTCAAATGACATCAAAAATTCAAGGCTTTCCCTTAGTAAAACACTACACTTTCATGGGTTAAAATAATGATATGAATATGAATAAAGGTGTAAAAGAAGGCCCTCTTTCTTCAAGCACTCTCCCTCCTTTCTTGCAACTATGGTACAGTCATCAATGGCATCAGCTCTAAAATTATCATAATTCCACTTCCTTTGTAGTACTAAAAAAACATCAACTTAGGCTTAAACGGTGCCAAAGATGAAAGTAGAATGCTACTCCTCTGAGATTTAGCTAAGTTTAAGGCAGCATGAAGTTTGATGTATCCACCAGAAAATAATGCCTCGCTTGAAATGGTATAATCAGTAAACGATGACACCGGATGTTTTTACTCTACAACCCTTCTGTAGAAAAGAAGATAAGCAGCGGATGTCTTTATCTTCTCCAGGCCAATGGGATAAACATGGCTATCATCGAACTCGTACCATTGTCCGCCCCCATGCTACATCAGAAAACCAAGATTAGAGTATTATAGCTTTGTACCAACAGGCAAAATCAGCTTTTAGTCTTTGAAAAAGGGAATTTTTTTTATATTTCTTCGACCTGCACCCTAGACATGGTAGATGTCAACTCTTAAGACAACATAATCATGGTTAGGTCATTACTTACATGGACAAATGCAGTATAATGACCACCTCCCATGCTTCCATAGTGGTTACTGACCGCATAAAGCATGTAACGATTAGATAGCTTGCCATTCCTAGAGCCGATATAATTTGACAAATCAAGATCGTCAATGGGGAAGTCAACAACTGTCTCCAGCTTGTTTTTCAAAAACTGGTTATACGAGAATCTTTTTAAATGAATAACCAGAATCTCAGGCAGTCTCCAAAGATCCAACTTTTTACTCGCTTGACGGTGCTCTTTGCAGCTTGGACAGTACCTAAAATAACATTAAACAAAACCAGGCATTAGATAGAGAATGGCATGCAAAGTATGCACAAGAAAAGTTTGATGAATGAAAAAAGGGTTTATCGCTCGAGTTTATACCCAATTTTCTCTTGTATATATACCCATGTGTCTGCGTATAAAATAGGCTAGTGTTTCAACTAATAGTATAAACATATTCAAGGATGTTTGGAGGGACTCGTGACAAATTATAATCATCTATCACACGCATTAGAACAAAATGACAGATCTTTTAATCTGGCAAAGAAATGCAGGGACTTAGAGCCAAATCAAGAAACATAGAGGCCGAGCATATGTTTATTAAATCTAAAATCGAGGGAATTCTTAATAAACATAATACTAATGATGAGCTATTAGTTCATAAAAGGCCTGGCATCTTCCAATATAAAAGGAGTTTTTGTTTATCTTAAATTAAGGGTTTTAATAATGTTTTCTATCACAAGGGAAAGTAAGGTCAAAGAAACATTGCAAGATCAAAGAATCTGCAAAATAAGATTCAACTTGGTTATGAAAGTTAATCCTCCGAAATAATGAACATAAATTCTAGTTATTTGTAAAGATTCAAAACATGTAAGAAAAATTATAAGAGACAAAAATGTAAACACTGACCACATGTCTTCTGGTCCAAGCGGCTCCTCTATCAAGAATGCGTGAAGACATTTATAAAGAGATACAGATTCCTGGGGTTTCTTAGCAAAAGAGCACGACTTAAAGATCTGTGGTAAAGTGCGAAAAAGCTGTGTATCATATTTTTTAACATATTCTTCTGGCCAGGATGCGAGTACATGTAATCTTTGGGACACGCCAGTAGCCGTTATGGCTTCACCCATAAGTATCTGGGATTCCTTGATCACTCCCTTTTCATCTGTCAAGTAAAATTGCAACTCAACATCTAAAGGCACAGAATCCCCATTTACGTTACAGGGCTTTCCAAACCCATTTGGAAATGGAGATGATGCATCATGCTCTTTTGGAGATATGTCTTCAACAGCAGTTCTCTCAGAGTTACCACAGACATCAATGACTTCTCCAGCCTGTGGCTGAAATGAATTTAGTAATTTCAGATATAAACCATGGATGTCAGATCCAGTGGCAACATCAGAAAGCCTTGATACAAGAGGAATTCCGAATGTCTTCCAACTTGAAGTCAGTTTCCCAAGGATGTACTGCCTGAAAATATAAAATGTCAAACCTTAGGTTAACAGAAATTCACAAGACAAACCGAGAGTATGTGTGATGCCAGCTGTAGGTAAGTGGACGACAAAGATAATTTTTTTCAAGTCAAAAGAAAACATACAAGAAGAAACAGGAAAAATGGTAAAATCCGCACGAGTATTTTACATCTTTAGAAGGTAAAACACCATGAGTAATGTTGAGAGGTAAAACTAGAACTTGCAAAATATTATTTGCATGAAATGACTCCATTAAACGTGATACAACCATAAAAAGAACCATAATTCCATGTGTCCATCAAAAGATGCAACTACGGGATACTGACCGACATTTTTTAATTAACATGTGCCTTCATTAACAAGCATTCATAAATATAAAATATAGACTAGGAATAGCAAAATTTGGTAGTCGTATGTACACCAAATTTCTTATTTTCAATTTACAAGACCTCAAAGAATATTCATTTTAATAAGTAAACAGGAGATGCAAACCTATGAAAATCAAATCTAAATCACAAAAAGGGTGGGAATGGGATGCTGAGAGCTGGAACAGTCAAGGTAGGAATTAAACAAACTTACTCTTCCATTTGCTGATGCGTAAAAACAACTAAAGGAGCTTTCTCGATGTCTTTATTTAATCGATAAGCAACCAGTGTATCATCGTCTCTAATCAAGGATAAAGAATCAGTAAGCTCTTCAAGATAACGTATAATTCGGTGGTTGTATATCTGCAATATAAGTTAATGCTTACAGATTTATTGAACATTTATAAGCATAAAAACAGCATTAATAACTAATCGACAGATGCAGATGTTGTAAAGAATGCAATAAACCTCTGCCACCAGAAGGGTCTCATTAGCCCCCAGAGAACATGCAACACTTAGAGCCTGGATAAGGTCTTCAAATTTCCCATTCTTTGGGACAGTAATTGTAAACGGAGATGGTGGAAAGGTTTTATCAGTACTGATGACAGTTACAGTCATTGTCCGCGATGTTGTTGATGGTAGAGGTAGTGACACGTACATGAATGGATCAAATGTTACAGAGACCTTTCTGCACTCCGGGCAAACTAAAGTTGATTTATATTGACCCTGCAACAAATTAAGTGGAATAATCACTTGTCAACAAATACAAGTAAACACCACATACTTGTATACTAAAATACAAGTGTTACTTAAGATTGTAAACAAATTAGATGCAGCTTGTCTGATGTATTTGATTAACTAAATAAAATCAAACATGCTATAAGTCAATACTTGAATAATTCATTCAATCTCAAGTCATGTTACCATCATTCTATAAGAACACAATAAAACAAAAATTAATGTTGGATATTCCAAAACGGGTGCTAAACTATCCCTACCGCCATATTTCAAGAGCTCAGAACACTGTGGCAGATAAGTTGGCTAAAGACGGTATGAATAGGTCCTCAAATTATCTTAGAATTTATTAGCTCAATTTCCTACGGTGGTTAGACCCAATTTATAGGCTTTCAGGTTACTCTCTCTGCCATCATAGCATCGCTACTCTTTAGTGTAAAGTCTTGCGCTTAAGTACTAACTTCCAAAGGACTTTATGGTTGTAATTCACGATGTAAAGATCTTTACTATATTAATAACAACATTATGGGAACTCTTTTCTTCCTTTTGTTATTCGGCTCCCACAGTCGATTGCAAAAGAGGTTTTTAACGAGGCCTTTATACCTTTCAAAAAAAAGTTTTCTATTGGGAATTTGATGCTATTCACTTTTTTCCAGTACTAATGCTATCTTCTACTATTATATGTCAAGTCGTCAACTTAAATATCACCTTTTCCTCAACCAAAATCTTTAGGAATTCAAAAGAATGGAAATTAAATAAAGACCAATTGAAAATGAAAGTGATTACTGTGGGAACCATACATGTCAGACAAAACTTTTGAGGAGTGTTCAGAACCAGTCATATCATGGGAAAAATAAATTTACCTGGCACACATCAACAATGATAGAATCATTGCGAGCAAGGTGATTTTGCCAATATTCATCAGCTACTTCCTCATCTTGTCGACCCTCACTGTCCTTCACTTCAACATAAGGCTTACTTTTAACACGATTGAGATCCTCATGAAGTCCATCCAACAAAAATGCAAGAAGTTCCTAAGATAAAAGGCATGTCAAATTAATAAAGAAAAATATGGAATTTGATAATATTACATAAAAAAAAAACTCAACTATTGAGATCAAGAAAATGTTTACCGACTTGAGAATCATGCTGATTGAAGCCACTAAACTGAGGAGCAAATCGAGCCAGTTTTGATTTAAATGTTCTTGGTGGCACAGGAGTTGCACCAGGGGCCCATAACTGCCTCAATAGATCCCCAAAGGCAAAAGCAATCTCACCCTGAAAATTTTGCATGCTTAGTTCAAACATCATTCTATTCTGACAACTATGAAAAAAAAATCAAACATGACCGGAAAGGAATTGAAGTAAATACAACTTACATTCATTCCCAAAGGATTGTCGGGATTTATTTCTGTAGTATAATCTCCAAGGAAATAGTCGACCACTTTTGGTGTATGAACCAAGCACTGAATGGCGCTGTTCATAAAACACGTGTTTCCCAGATTTTGCAATCCAGTCAATCCCAAAGAACCAGCTTCTCCGGATCTTCCACATAATATTGCAGCACTAGTACCCACAAAATTGGAGTTTGAATTGCCATCGGAACCATTTAACAAGACTGGAGTACCAGAAGAGCAACTTGCAGGATGTTGTCCTAACGTTTCATCTTTTCTCCCTTCTCTACATTTCACGGAATCCGACAACCCATAGACCTGCAACTCCAGGAGAATCTACAGAAAAAGAACAAAACATTATTGGTGTGCATTAAAACTGCAAAAAATGATTTGTAAGAAAAGTAATTTAAATGATATTCCAATTAAGATGATGAAGACAAGTAGCGAGCAATAAACTAAAACAAAGAGGAAAATCAATTTACCCCTTGCTTCAAAATTGGTTTGCACTCTGCCAAACGGTGCTTTCTAATCACAACTGCCATTATCTTAAGATTCATTCTATTGTCTTAAAATTTGAGTAAAAGTAAAATTACCTCAGGTATATAAAATTCCCTTTCGAGGTTACATAAGATGATTTACTGCCACAAATTTCTCTTTGGTTGGCTGAAATTTGATGCAACAAGATTTCTAGAAATTCTAGCATAGTACTGAATTCAAAGAATTAAGTGTGGTACAAAAAGTTAATGCATAACAAAAGGTTTAAATTGTAACATAAAAAGAGTCAGTCACCCAGAAAAAGGGAAGCAGAACAAAGGGTAGGGATGGAATATCCCTCGTAAGTGTAAAGAAACACAGAACTCTCCTAAAGGAAACTCAAATGTCAATAATTGTCTCAAAAAGAACAATCAATCTCACATAATTTAATCATCTCAATAAAAGATTCTTGCAATATTTTTATTGAATATGTCCCATATGATGGAAACCAAATGGGTCAGCTGAACATTGAAGCATAAAACATACAATGGAAATCAATGTTTGGAATTTGATCAATTAGTATCATTCGGGAAGTGAATTACATAAAATATTATACTGAAGAATAGCATTGGGAAACATGAAGATAGTACACTCAGTTGAAGATTCTATATGCTTGAATGGAAATTTTATACCAATTTATGAACTTATGTAAACAAGGCATGCAGATAAGCACAATAGGTTAAAAAAAGGCAAGGTTAAAAAACTAAGGTGTGCATCTTGTAGGGGAAGTGGACAGTTTTAAACAAATAAGTTGGTGCAAACCAGTAACCCAAAAAATATATCTTACCTCCTGATCTGATTGGCATTGAGAATCTTTGAGAAATTCATTTCTCTCATTCATAAAATATAGAGCTGTCTGCCCAGAGAAGTCCCAAATGCGTAACTGTGGAACAGAAAAACATAAATAGCCATCCCATGGAAAATGTATATAAAAGAAAAAAAAAAGCATCTGTAATGAGAAGGTAAATTACCCGCTCAGAATCTATAGTAAAGATTTTGCAGGCTCTTCTGAATAGTTCAACTGCATTGTCCTGTAAAAAGCGGAGCATAATGTTGGCACACAGAACCAAGGGCATCTGATATTGGTCGCAGGCTAATGATTCAGAAATGTAAGAACATGTAAAATTTAACTATATATAGAAAATGAGAAACAAATCTTGTATTGTAGATGAGAAAACTGTTAAACTATAGCATGATTCTATCAATTCTTTACTTATATGAACATCTAAAATCCCAACATGCAATCAAAATCTTCTGAATGGAGTCGATCCGACTGTCAATAATAGCATTTCCAACCAAGTCATTACATTACAACACAGGACTCAAATCAGAAATGCATAGTCCTGTAACTGGAAAGATAATATACATAACACAACTAGTTCTATGGAACTATTTATTTTCTAAACAATGCTATTTATAACAAACAGGAACAAGTAAATTACACCCCTCTCCAGAGTGAAAATCACCGTAGAACTTCAATGATATGCTGTCATACTCAATTGTCATTTTACAAATAACATATGGATAGATGGAAACATTAAACCTAAAATTTAGATATTATAGAATCTTTGGATAACCTAATGTAATATATCTTTAGAATAAGAGTGGAATGGGTCAAATAAACTTACCTTTTTGCTAATTTTTACTCCCAATGAATTTGTTTCCCGTGGAATAGAAATTCTTAGCTTCAACGGATACACATCTGCCATGTCATCTTCAGAAGCTGAAAAGCTTTTTCCAACTTTTGCTGAAATCTTAGCATCACTATGCCTACATGGAACAGCAGAATATAACTTGAGAGATATTATAAAGATCTTTTCAGTTTCTAAGGGTCACAAAGAATTGATTCTTCAAACACCATAACAAAAAACTGTTATCAGATTTTAGTAACTCAAACAAACGTTGCTTTTCACTCTAAAGTTCGTATAATCAGTGTCACATACAAGGTGTACAAAAAGTAAAGTGGATACAGAAGAATAAGTCATGCAAATATAACCAAAGAAAATGAACTAAAAAAGGAAATGATGCATAAAAGGTGATTATAAATATTCAATCTTTTTGGATCTCTAAAATTTTAAGAATGAAATTGACTGTGCATTTGTTGCAAACAGATTAAACAGATCATGCCTGATAAAGGAGGTCAAGCTCTTATAAACTAAGATTAACAGGTTTGATTTCCAGGAATATGCACAGTTACAGTTTTCAGCTGAAATAAAGTTGTCATAAATATTTCAGTCCATAAAAGTAGTCTCCCTAATTCATGTAGTGTGTAGTGAACGAAAAGAGTTCAGAAAGCACATCTTAAGCTAAATTCGTTTTAAAAGGTCACAAATACTGCCACACAATTTACAGAAAGCGCAACTTACACTTAAGTATATGTCAGGGTTTGGTGCAAGAATCCCAAAGTAGGATAAGCCCCCATGTTGAGAATTTGTCAGCATAGTTTTTCATAGACTTATTCCGCTGTTATTTCCAGGAGGATTGGAGACATCCCAATGATTCAAATGGGAAGCAAAAAAGTTCACTTAATGCAGAAACTATACTTAAATACAACTTAAGGACCTTTTAAATGGTAGACGGATAAAAAAACTAGAATGTACTAAAATTATTGCTTTTCAGTTTTCACTAATCCAAACTGGAGCAAAAACCAAACTTCACTTTGATTCACTTGTCTCATACAAGTTTGGTTCTTCCTCTTTACTCCTATAAATCCAATAAACACCATCATTGCATAAACTCTTAAATGCAATGCACACTCAGCAAGAAAATCAAAAAGCATTGAAAGAACAACGGATAAGTAAACTACCTATTCAAACCATTTAACACGCATGGAAACAGCGTCTGATGAGATTACACAGGAAACTCAATCTTAAAACACTCACCATTTAAGAGCTCGCACCCACATTTCACCGGGAACCAATGCATAGTCCCTTCCTGAAATACCAACCTCTCCATTTTCACCATTGTGCAAAGAATCCTCCTCTTCCCTCCTTAAATTGAAAGCAAGATCTGAGTTGAATATGTTGTTGATTAACTTCATGGGATACGAGGTTCCCGGAGTTGCAGTATACAAGATCCCCCTCTTCGAATCAGATTGGCCAGACGTTGAATCACGTGCATCTTTCCACCATCTTTAAAAGAGAAGTAAAAATAGAATCAACTCTTCGAACTAAATGTTAAAAGACAAGAATGCTACAAATTTCAAATTTTGGATATCTAACTTAAAACAGTCCATTATAAGAAATCCAAGCAAACGCTTATAAATTCTAACAGAAAACCCAATTGAACCAAAACTAGAAAAAGAATTGAAAGCATTATCTTTTTTGCTAATAAGAAAGTAACCCATTTTACAAAGATTCCAAATCACATTATCAGAGATTGACTACTCCATTAACAATAACCCAATACCCAATAAAAGAAAAAAAAGTTTTTTCTTTGTGATTGAATAAATTTTTAGGTTTCAAGAAATGTTTTGATAGAAAGGAAACTGACCTGAAGGGAACAAAGTAAACTCGCTGTTCATCGTTGCTTATGCTATTGCTGTTGTCTGAGTCGATCCGGAGAGTGGAATCGGATGAATCCTCGGACGGAAGACCTACCATTTTCAAAAGAGAAAGAAAGAAAGCTTAACAATGAAGATATAAAATGGTATTCATTATTGTTATAATTTCTTTTCTCTATTTATTTTGATAGAAGAGAACGCCGGATCTTGCAAAGAAAGGGAAGTAGCAAACAAAAAAGTTTCTTTTTTCTAGTAGGAGGGTTCAACGAGGAAATCGTCCCTAATTATTATGTTTCTTTAGTATAAAATAAGACATTAAATGAAGTTAAAATAAAATTATATTAAAATTGGGATAGTTTTAGAAAATGATATTTAACGGCTAAATAAAGGTTGATAGGTGATATAAACCGATAATATGGTCCGAGTCATATATGATATTGTTCAATCATGATTCTAGTATGAACAGATTTTATAAGAATTAATACTCTATAATTTCATAAACAATAATAATAAGAAATGTAGAATGAAAGATATGGCAGAGATTTGAAGTGTATGGAAGTGCGATGGTTCTAGTGATTATATAAAATGAAAGAAAGTTAAGAATATGTAATGGTGGTGGGTGGGTATGTAACTTGAGAAAAATTGGATTGTGACCCACTAGCTATATGGAGCTAGGAACCAACAATATAATATAATAGATTCGATATGGTAAGAGTGTGGCACATGACCCACTAGCTATAGGGAGCTAGGAACCACCGCGATAAAAAGATGGAACGGATGAAGACTACAAGCCTAACTTGAAGGCGGTAGAGTTCTAGCAAGAACAAAGCTGAAAGCAATATTTCAAAAAGAGTTTTCTTATATCAAAATGGTGTCATACAAATGAAGGAAAGGTTTCTATTTGTAGTGTTCATAGGAACATATGAAGAGTCTTACAACAAGAGATGAATGTTTCATCTTTATGGTGTTGAATGCTAATGAATGCTTTATTTTTCTCTTCTATCTTTAAGTGGATGAATGTTCAAGGTATTAGTGAAGAATTTGGACTTAATTTAGGCTTAATATTCATATAATTTCGTCTAAATGATGGAAAGACTCTTGGACTGCCTTGTCTTGCTCTTTCATGGAGAAAAAAGGGATAAAAATGGACACTTGATGTATGTAGACACTTTGGTAGCAAAAGGGGAGTGTCTCTTCCAATTCTATGCTAATCTTCAAGCTAATTAACCTTCTTGAATGTCATAATATTATGCATTAAAAGGTCCTCCATTCCTTGTCTTCATATAGAATACAAATAGCCTCCAAAAGATTATGAAGAAGTGACTTGAATGCCTTGATTATTTGCATAATTATGGCCTTCATTTGTATGAATAAAATCAACTTTGAATTGACTTGAATATGTAAATAAAGAAGACCTTCAATGACTTGTCTCTTGGATGAATATGAAGGGACTCTTCATTGGCTCAAACTCATCCAAATCATCATTAAACAAAATTCTCGTAATGAAAATTCTATCTTGCACTATCTTCGGTAAATCGATTATATCTCAAGCTTCCGATATCATATTAAGGTGATTCAAAAGGCGTTGAAAAGCTAAGAGAAAGAGACATAAACTTGAAAGAGACTTCAAGACTCAAATTATTCCAGATCTAGTTCAAAAATAGAGATCAATCTGACATGTATTCTTGCATTTGGTGTGAATGTTCATCTCCCTTCATTCACCTAACACAAAGGTAATCTTTATTTGTATTTTAATTAAAAAATATGCATAAAATAATATAAGAGTTAGTTTGATTAATGCACTAGTTTAGTGAATGAACTAGTTTGATCAATGAACTAACTTTATTAATGAACTACATGCATGAATGAAATAGTTTATTAAATGACTAGATGAACTACTTTCCTAAACGAACTAGATGCTTAAATACTATACATGCTTAAATGATCAGCACACTTATTCAATGCATTGATATGTATAAAAACTTTATTTTTTTATGTAAAATTATGCATAAGCAAAATAAAGTGATCCTCCCTTGTTAATCTTATTTCCCCACGTTTAAAGTTTGATGTGAACAAACTTTCTATGGTTGATTGAAACTTCTTGGCCCTTACACATGTGATGGGGCCACTTGGGTACTTCTCCGGGTCTTTGTCATTGGTGTTCATATCAATAGGTTAATTGGATTGAATATGTATATAATTTTTTATAAAATTACAAGAAAACAATATATATAACGTGGGGGTTTATGTATATATATAATTCTTTACAAAAACTATAAGAAAAACGGTATATACATAAAATGTTACAATGTAATGATTTTTGGACATACATAAATTGATACACGAAAACATATTTTATTACAAGAAATAAAGAATTTATATATATACACAAATTACTACAAAGTGTACATAATTTATTACCAAAATTATAATAAAAATGGTATGTACAAAATTTTTTACACCTATGCACCCTAGACCAAAAGGATTAAACTTCGTGTAAGAATTTGTGTACATACGCAATTTATCATGAGATAACATAATGTGGTACAAGAAATATAAGAATTTAAAATTATAATAAAGTATACACAATATCTTACAAAAGTTATAAAAAAATAATATGTACCGAATTTCTTACACCTACTCATAATTGCCCAAAGAGGCTAAAATTAGTGTAAGAATTTGTGTACATATGTAATTTCCCACGAGATAACATAATATGGAACAAGAAATGTAAGGATTTGAGTATGTACACAAATTACTATAAAGTATATAAAATACCTTACAAAAGTTATAAGAAAATATCATATGTAAAGAATTTCTTACACCTACTCCCTATGGCCCAAAAGGGCTCAACTTAGTATAAAGATTTATGTACATACATAATTTTCTACTAGAAAATATAATTTAATACAAGATGTGTAAGGATTTGTGTATGTACACAAATTAATACAATCTAGACACAATTCCTTACAAAAGTGGTAAGAAAACATGTACTAAATTTCTTACACATATTCACCCTGACCCAAAAGGGCTCAAATTAGTGTAAGAATTTGTGTACATGTGTAATTTCGTAAGAGATAACATAATCTGATATAAAAAATGTAAGGATTTGAGTATGTGTATAAATTACTACAATGTATACACAACTCTTTAAAAAATAGTATGTACTGAATTTTTTACATTTATTCAACCTTGTTCAAAAAAGCTCAAATTAGTGTAAGGATTTGTGTACATACGTAATTTCCTAAGAGATGATATAATTCGGTACAAAAAGATTTTTATATGTACATAAACTGGTACAAAATATATACAATTACTTACAAAAGTTATAAGAAAATAGTATGTACTAAATTTTTTACAATTACTCACCATTGCCCCAAAAGGCTTAACTTAGTGTAAGGATTTGTGTACATACATAATTTCCTACGGGAAAATATAATATTACAAAAATTTAAGGATTTGAGTATATACACAAATTACTAAAAAGTATACATATTTCTTATAGAATATATAATAAAAATTATACGTACCGAATTTTTTACACCTGCTCATCATTACCCAAAGGGGCTTAACTTTGTGAAAGAATTTGTGTACATACATAATTTCTTACCAAAAAACATAACTTGTTACAAGAAATGTAAGTATTTGAGTATGTACAAAAATTAGTTTAGAGTATGCACAACTCCTTACAGAAATCGTAAGGAAAACAATATGTACCGAATTTCTTATAGTTACTCACCATGGCCCAAAAGGGTGTAACTTTGTAAGGATTTATGCATATACATAATTTACTATGATAAAACATTATTTGGTATAGGATATGTAATGATTTGTGTATGTACACAAATTAGTACAATGTATATACACAATTTCTTACAAATGTTGTAAGAAAAATTGTATATATTAAATTTCTTACACCTTTTCACCATGACCCAGAAGGACTTAAATTAGTATAAGAATTTTTGTACATATGTAATTACAAACAAGATAACATAATCTAGTATAAGAAATGTAAGGATTTGAGTATGTACAAAAATTAGTATAATGTATGCACAATGCCTTATAGATTTTGTAAGGAAAGCAACATGTGCCAAATTTTTTACACGTACTAACAATGGCCTAAAATGGATAAACTTAGAATAAGGATTTGTGTACATATATAATTTTTTATGAGAAAACATAATTTGGTACATGAAATGTAAGAATTTGTGTATGTATTCAACTTACAACAATATATACACAACTCTTTACAAAGGTTGTAAGGAACATAATATTTACCATAATATTTACCGAATTTCTTACACTTATTCATCATGGCCTAAAGGGGATTAACTTAGTGTAAAGATTTGTGTTTATGAGAAATCATAATATGTTACAATGATTGTAAGATTGAGTATGTACACAAATTACTACAAAGTATACACATTTTCTTAAAGAATTTGTAAGAAAAACTATATGTATAGAATTTCTTATACCTGCTCCCCATTGTCCAAAAGGGATCAACTTGGTGAAAAGATTTGTGTACATAATTTTTTGCAAAAAAATATAATTTAGTATAAGAAATATAAGGATTAATGTATACACAACTTACTACAATGTATACACAACTCTTTACAAAGATTATTAGAAACATGGTCTGTGCCAAATTTTTTACACTTAATCACCATGTCCCAAAGGAACTTAACTTAGTATAAGAATCTGTGTACAAATATAATTTTATATGAAAAAATATGATATATTAAAAAATTATAATGATTTGACTATATACACAAATTACTACAAATTATACACATTTTCTTAATGAATTTGTAAGAAAAATTATATACATCAAATTTCTTACACTTGCTCATCATTTCCCAAAGGGGCTCAATTTAGTGAAATGATTTATGTATATACATACTTTCTTATTAGAAAATATAATTTAGTTTAAAAAATGTAAGGATTTGTGTATGTATACAATTTACTACAATGTATACACAACTCTTTACAAAGGTTGTAAGAAACACGATATGTATTGAATTTCTTATACTTACTCATCATGGCTCAAAGGGGCTTAACTTAGTGTAAGTATTTGTGTATATACATAATTTCCTTAGAGAAAACATAATATGTAACAAAACTTATAAAGATTTGAGTATTTATACAAGTTACTACAAAGTATATATATTTTCTTAAATATCGTTTAACCAAGTATAAATATCCAAAAACTATATGAGGTGGTGTTTGATGTTGCAACGCATAACCTAACATGTTCTTGTAGAAAATTTGATATAGTTGGCCTTCTATGTCGTCAGCAATTGCATGTTCTTAAGTTGGAGGAGGATTTAATAGAGATTCCAAAATCTTTAATACTCTCGTGGTGGACAAAAAATGCAAAGTTTTTTGTTTCATCGTTTGTAGTCTCCAAAATGCCTCCGAAATTGAAACAAATGTCCCAATTCACCTCTCCCAAATCATTTTTTTCGCAATTGTTCTATTTTTTCTCACAAACTGATGAAACTTTTACAAGCATAAAAAATGAAATACTTAGATTAAATGTTGAATTTGATCAATTTAATATGATGAATGAGTCATCATCTTGGAAAGAAAGAGTAACATTCAAGACCCGCAAAAGAAAAAATAAATGTTGAGGATATAATAAAAACATATACCCACGTTTGAAGTTACAACTTCCAACCCTGACATTTGATACAATTTTATTTTTTTCTAAGAAGATATGGAGATGAAAATTGATGACAATATATTCAGTAATGAGCCAATAGTGAGTCAATATTCCTTGCATGACATATGTTTGAATTAGGATAGGGCATTTATCATATATTGAGTACAACATGTTAAGTATAAGATCTTTCATTCCTCTATATATTAAATAGCTCAATGTATTGTAAATTCCTAACTTTTATAGTTAGAGCATGTTGATGCAGAACTAAAAATAAAATGGAGAGTGCATAAATATAAATGAAACCATAAGTCTTTTCTCTCGTTTTAAGTTTTTATATTATAGCATTATATTGCACAATTATACTTATTGTTTTTGATATCACGTTCTGATGTTACTTTTCAAGTTTTTATATGATAGTATTATGTTGCACATTTGGTCCTTACAATTTTTGATATCACGTTTTGATGTCACGTTTCAAGTTTTTGTATTACAGCATTATGTTGTACAATTAAAAGTGGATATGTGAAATGAAAAGTGTAAGTGCATAACTTTGAAGACAAATATTGTATACACAAAGAAAATCACCAATATTTATATACCATTTTTATTGTTTTATTCTTACATAACATATGCGTATAAAATAAAATGTATGATTTCATAAAATATATCGTTGCCTATTAAAAAGAGCATTGACATTATGAAGTATCCATCTATATTTGCCTATTTAAAAAAGAGAATTCACATTATCAATTATCTCCTATTATTGCCCATTCAAAAATAAAATAATGCCATTTTTTACCGTAATTTTTAACCAACATATAACTTCAACAAAACGTTTGTTCTTACTAAAAAAACTTAGTTTCTAAAATATCTTCACCGATGTACATATGTTTTCAACAAACATAGATTGTTCATTAAATAACCAACATCAATGAAAAATATGTAAATTTACAACAACTTCAATAACTAATATTAAATAACCATAACCTATGTAACTAAAAACTTACCATCAAAATGATGAATACTTGCACGTTTTATCAATAAACATGATTTTATTTATAAAGTATGCAACTTCATAGCTTGTGAAATTTCTTATATCCTCGTATTTTGATCATTATTGACAAAATCATATAGAACAAACATTCAGTCCTAATCCCCAACAATCTAGTTTAACAAATTTTAACAATAGATGGATTAACTAATGATCTAAGCACGTTTATACCACCCAATAAAGCAATTTTAACATTTAGGGGAGTTTGTTTTTCATTTGTTACATACTGATGTTTAACATTTCTTTTCTTATATTTAGTATGTCTATATTATGCTAAGTATGTTTTAGGAATTGGATTGATAATTTTTGTATTGTTTCTAACCAGTTTGAGAGTCAATATAAGTTATTGAATAAATTTACAATTGTTTGCACCTTGTATTTATGTTTACATTACTTTTATGGATTATTGTGATGTTTGCATATAGGAACATAGGAAAACGCCAGCTCAAGAGAGTGTATGTAGCTCAACTCTAGCTCAAGAGAGTGTATGCAACTCAACTTCAACTCAAGCGAGTGTATGCAGCTAAACACCAACTCAAGTGAGTTCTATTCAGCCCAACAGAGTTTACACTGCTAACCTGAGCTCGAAGCAACTCAGAGGCTTATCTCTAAACTCAAGTTATCTACTAACACTCTTAGCTAACTCGTTTCATCTCAACTCCATTTTTAGTTCAACTCAACTCAAGCTAAAATGACCTACGGCAACTGAAACCTATCCTACACGAAGGGAAGGTGTCCTAGGCACATGTCAACTGAAACCTTGTGCACATGTGTGGGCATTCAAAGCATTCCAAGCCAAACAAGGCCCTTGTTTTGGAAGGCCAAACATCCATGGAGATAAGAATGAGTAGGTATTATTCAAAATTCAAACATTAAATACACGTTTAATGTGTTTTAAGTGTCATTTGCATTCAAAACATGTGGCTAAGAAAGCATGGTTGTTAAAAGGAGTTATTTTCATTCAAAATTTAATTTTTAAACTCTTTTAATATTAGCCACACATGTAATTTCAGTTTGGAACTCTTGTTTCTATATATTTGTACTACAAACATTGTAAAAAGGTTAGACACTTTAAAATAAAATTATACTTGAGAGTTTTTCTCTTCTTTGGTTCTCTTTAGAACTTTTTAACATTCAAACTTGTTTTTGAATTGTCAAAATTTTGATACTTCAGGTTCCTAGATTGTTGTTGTTTGCATGGTTGCAATGCTTGAATGATTGATCTAAAATATGCGATTGATTTGCATGCAAGCATGTGCAAGTATACACATCGAACAAGTAATAAAGTGTGTGAGTGAGATCGTTCCCACGTGGATTGGGTAGGTTAATTCAAAAATAGTCACCATACACAAAAGATAAAATATTCTTTTGTAAATTCATATGCTAAAGCAAATCTGAAAGTGTCACCAAAAAAGCTTTAACGAAATGGAACTGTCACCAAAGATGCTGGAGCAAAATAAAGGATGTCACGAAAACGCAGTAGCAATAAACAAATATTGGAGAAATTAATAAAGTTGCACAAACACAACACTGAAAAAGATATTCAAGCTTAAGACAGGCTAGGCTTGCTATGGCATGACTTAACTGCTCTCCTGGATGTTACTGTTCCCAAGGTTTACTAGTTCTCGACAGAGTTTACTGAAAATGTCTCCACTATCCCTAGTCAGAAGGCATAACACTCGAAAATGCTAAGGCATTACCTCCTAGTCTTAACCCTAACACTCATAATGTTGATGAAGTATTACCCCTTTTAATCGTTGAAACTCTACCTTATCCCTAAGGCAAGTTAGGATTCCGCTCCCGCGGTAACCCCATTGTTCAAGTTGGTCTAGCTTTGCCTATCCCTAGATCTAAGCTTCGCAAACCCCTTGAGCTATGGCTACCTCCTGGTTCTCTTACAAACCAAGGTTTAGTGTAAAAAGTGTTAGCATGCTTGAACAAAACACAAAGTAAACCGAAAATAATAAACATCCATTAAAACAAAATTAAAATATCCAAAACAAGCCTTAGCCATACTAGATTAGTTCATGGCTAGGTAAGAAGAACTATTCAACTTGTACCGTGAAACTTCCTTTGAAATATATTTTCATCGAATTAGAAAAGAGGTAAAGAAAGTGAAGAGGAAAGAAGTCTCAAACGCTTGTACCGTGACACTTCCTAGATTACCACTCCTCTCGAAGTCGCGCAAATCCCTTGCTTGAAGCTCTCCTACAATGGTTGCTTGGCTAGAGGTTGAAGACGACCGAAAGTGGCCTCCTTTCTTCTTTCTTCTCCCTCTTGCTTCCTTAAAGCTCGCTCATTTTGGCTCGTAAGCTACTGATTTTTCTCTTTTCCTTGCTCTCAACAATCGGCTTGGCTCTAGCTCTATTCGGCTCTCTTTTTGTTGAAGGGGCTTGGCTTTTATAGGAGGCTTCTAGGGTTTGCTGCCCTAAAGGTGCCAAGGGAATATCCCCTGACAATTTTTGCAGCAGGTGGCAGGAATGTTTGGTCTGCAGGGGACTCTGGAAGGTCTGCAAGGGATGGTACAACGTCTGCAGAAAAGTGTGGCATTGGAGCAGAGGCGGTGCACGTTTACAGGTTTGCAGAGGAGGGACAACTGGCCTAGAAAACGCGTGGAGATAGTGGGCTGTGAATGTGTCCTTTTCTTTCATTTTGTTTTGTCCACCCACAATGTTGTAGCATCCTTGAAGTCTGATCCAACACTTGAGAAATATGCTACGGAATCTCTTCCACTCTTTCAACTTTGCTTCAGCATCTGCACAGCATAACCAATAAAATACCTTTCAAAGCAGCATCTTTTAAAAATAAAAAGAAAATAAAATAAAAACTTAAACTAAATACAAATGCACATGAAATGCAACTAAATGTAATGAAATGCAATGCAAATGAACTTAAAACCAAACAAAACCTTTAGTAAAAGGGTAGAAAATATACGCTCTTTAGAGCGTTAACACACCCCAAACTTAAGATATTGTTTGTCCTCAAGAAATGTCATATAAAAATGCTATGACATTACTTTCAATCCGTGATAGCAGTTCAGGCAAAACATCAATCCTCAGAATATAAATGCTATAACAATCTACATAACATTGAGAATTACAAAAACTTGAACTAAGACAAGATGTTTTGCTTGTGTGTGCTGGATTGTATCTAACTTCTGCTTAAGTAAATGTAAATGCACATGAAATGCAAATGAACTTAAAACCAAACAAAACCTTCTGGATTGTATCTGGATTGTATCTAACTTCTGGATTGTATGCTATAACAATCTACATAACATTGAGAATTACAAAAACTTAAACTAAATACAAATGCACATGAAATGCAACTAAATATAATGAAATGCAATGCAAATGAACTTAAAACCAAACAAAACCTTTAGTAAAAGGGTAGAAAATATACGCTCTTTAGAGCGTTAACACACCCCAAACTTAAGATATTGTTTGTCCTCAAGAAATGTCATATAAAAATGCTATGACATTACTTTCAATCCGTGATAGCAGTTCAGGCAAAACATCAATCCTCAGAATATAAATGCTATAACAATCTACATAACATTGAGAATTACAAAAACTTGAACTAAGACAAGATGTTTTGCTTGTGTGTGCTGGATTGTATCTAACTTCTGCTTAAGTGTTAGAAAAATTTTAGTTTTCCTTATTCACTATACCCTAGCTCTAAAAAAAATCTACTCCCTTGCTTAGTAGTTTTTTTTTAAAACGGTTCGAAGGGTGTCAGCTCATCACACCTACCATCCTTAACTCTAGATGATTATGGAGCAAACATCTCATCCCCTAGCTAGTAGGTAGAGTCATCCCGTAACAACTTTCATTCGCTCATATGCTGTAGCAGTATTTATGTTCAAAGCATAAGCTGACTTTTGCATAGAGGAGAGTCCTTCTACAATTTCACACTAAAGCATTTATTCATCATCATCATCTTCTTTTTTCTTTTTTTTTTATGTTTTATTTATATACTCTTAGAAAAAAAGAGTTTTTCTTCATTTCTAAACTAAGGCATATATTCTAAGTTCTCTAAAAAATCCCTACTACTCAAGCATAAAAAATATACAATCGTGTCAATAAAATTCCAAAGCATCAAGTCCTAATTTAGTTCAATTCATTCTCAATATATTCACTAATTCAGTTTAAAAGTATCCAAATTCTTATCATCGGATATCATCTATTCTAACCTAAAAGCTATCTTGAATTGAATCTAATGCTATAGCAAATTCATATGTATGCAGAATGAAATGAAAATGCTAAGGTAAAGACTTTGCTACCCCTAAACTTGAGGTTAGCATTGTCCTCAATGCTGAAATGAATCTATATGCAAAAGTAAAAAGAAAAAGAAAAAGATGCTTACTTCTTCGTGGGTCTTGATTTTCCATGTGGGTGTACAGAGTACCCTAGTGTTGAAATTGTACCTTCAAAATTAAAATTTTAATATGGATAAAAATAAAATAAAAACATCTTAAAAGAAACCCTAAATAAAAACTTCTACTTTTATTCAAACTGAAAATTAAATGCTAAAGCAAAATAGAAGAGGGGGATAGAAATGCTCAGGCATTTTGTAGACTGTGGTCGTCCTTGTCACGCATAATGGGAGCTCCGTTGTAAATCTTCAGCCTTTGACCATTGACCTCGAATGTTCGATCTCCATCCAGTGTTTTGATTTCTACAACTCCATAAGGATAAACCCTATGTATTAGGAATGGTCCTGACCATCGAGACTTCAATTTTCCAGGAGAAAATTTCAGTCTTGAGTTGTATAGTAACACTTGTTGACCCTCTGAGAAATGTCGTGGCAAAAGATATTTGTCGTGCCATCTCTTTGTCTTTTCTTTGTAGATCCTAGCATTCTTATAGGTATGAGACTGAAATTCGTCCATTTCATTTAGCTCCAAAAGTCTGTTCTCTCCAGTTGCCTTGAAATCCATATTGAGCTTTTTAATGGCCCAATAAGCTTTATGTTCGAGCTCTACAGGCAAATGACATGCTTTCCCATAAACCAGCTTGAATAGGGATATCTCTAAAGGAGTCTTGTAAGCTGTCCTATATGCCCACAAAGCTTCATCCAGCTTTGGAGACCAATCTTTTCTCTTTGTGTTGACTATCTTCTCTAGAATTTACTTGATCTCTCTATTGGAGATTTCAGCTTGACCATTTGTCTGCGGGTGATATGCTGTAGTAATTTTGTGTCTGACTCCATAACGTTGTAATTCCTTAGCAATGAGCTTATTGTCGAAGTGGGTTCCTTCAACACTGATTATGGCTCTAGGGACTCCAAACCTTGTGAAAATATTCTTGTGCAGGAACTTTAGGACCGTCTTGAAATCATTGTGAGGTGTTTTCACCGCTTCTACCCATTTTCTCATGTAGTCCACTGCTAGCAAGATATACAAATCACCATAGGACGATGGAAACGGTCCCATGAAATCAATTCCCCAAACATCAAAAAGCTCGATTTCCAAAATATTTTGCAACAACGTTTTATTCCTCCTCGAGATGTTACCAGTTTGTTGACATCTATCGCATTCCTTGTAAAATGCTTGAGCATCCTTGAAGAGTGAGGGCCAGTAGAATCCAGATTGAAGGACCTTTGCAATAGTCCTTGATCCACCAAAATGCCCTCCACACGATGTTGCGTGGAAATGGAATAAGATATCTTTTTGTTCTTCTTCCGGTACACATCATCGAAGCAATTGATCAGCACATTGCTTGAACAAATATGGCTCATCCTAATGGAAAAATTTTGCATCATGTTTGAACTTCTTGCGACCCTGGCTAGATAAATCAGGAGGTAAAATACCACTAACAAGAAAATTAACAATGTCGGCATACCAAGGTAATGATGTAGCATATAAAATTTTCTCATCAGGGAAATTTTCCTTGATCTTAAAATCTCCTCCTAGATTATCAGGATTTTCTAGCCTAGATAGGTGGTCTGCAACTTGATTTTCACTGTCTTCCCTATCCTTTACTTCTATATCAAACTCTTGAAGCAAAAGTATCCACCTTATAAGTCTTGGCTTAGCATCTTTCTTAGTCACTAGGTATTTGATGGCAGAATGATCAGTGTGTACTATTACCCTAGTTCCTATAAGATATGCCCTAAACTTATCGAAGGCAAATACTACAATAAGTAACTCTTTTTTAGTAGTGGTATAGTTAATTTGAGCATCATTAAGAGTTTTACTTGCATAATAAATAACATGAAAAAGTTTACCTCGCCTTTGACCTAGTGCTGCGCCAACTGCGTAGTTACTTGCGTCGCATATCAACTCGAATGGCTTAGTCCAATCGGGTGGTATTACTACTGGAGTTGAGATAAGCTTCTTCTTCAACTCGTTAAAAGCGCTGTGGCATTTTTCATCAAAGACAAAGAGTTGATTTTGCTGCAGCAAATTGCAGAGCGGCTTAGAAATTTTTGATAAGTCCTTGATGAACCTCCTATAAAAGCCAACATGTCCAAGAAAGCTTCTAATTCCCTTCATAGTGGTGGGAGGTGGTAGCTTCTCTATCAAATCTACTTTTGCTTTGTCAACTTCAATTCCTTTGCTTGAAATTTTGTGTCCCAAAACCATACCTTCAGTCACCATGAAATTGTATTTCTCCCAATTGAGTACAAGGTCGGCTTCTTCACAGCGTTTCCGTACCTTGGCCAGGTTGCCAAGGCATTTTTTAAAGATTCTCCAGACACAGAAAAATCGTCCATAAACACCTCCAAAAATTCTTCAATCATGTCTGAAAAATTGCCAACATGCAACGTTGGAAAGTTGCTGGAGCATTACATAACCCAAATGGCATTCTTCGAAAAGCATAAGTCCCATAAGGGCAAGTGAAGGTTGTCTTCTCCTGGTCCTCCGGTGCTATAGCAATTTGATTGTACCCAAAATAGCCATCGAAGAAACAATAGTAAGCCTTTCCCGCCAATCGATCCAGCATTTGATCGATAAAAGGAAGTGGGAAATGGTCCTTCTTAGTTGCCTTGTTCAGCTTCCTATAGTCCACACAAATGAAATGCAATGCAAATGAAATTGAAACCAAACAAAACCTTAAGTAAAAGGGTAGAAAATATATGCTTTTTAGAGCGTTAACAATTGCTATCTAGAGGATCCAAGTCCTTTGACGTTAAACATATTCGATTCAGGTTTGCTCAGTAGATTATGCAGGTTCTTTCGAGTTTAGCGTTGCGTTTTTATTCTAACAACAAAAATCACCATTGTTGAATGTTCAAGTTGCTGCCATGGATTACGTTATACATGAACGTTAACAAGAAGACAAATTATAAACGATTTACGTTATACATGAACGTTAACAAGATCAACTATCCCCATACATATCAAGTACTAATAAAATGGATAAAAATATTCAAAGTAAATCAATGAGTTCATAAAACAATTAGAGGATGTGAAAATTATGTTTTAGAGTTTAAAGTTAGATTTTAGGATGTGAAAATTAGAGTTTAAATCTTAATTTTTAAATATTTTTAATATAAGACATAAAAAAGATATAATAAGAGGATAAAGAATTTTTGTTTCGAGAAAGAAAAATCATATAATATATGTTTGGGTTTATTTCATTCTCAATATTTTTGGATTAATGTTAGAAAATAGAAGCTTTCAGACAAAATGAGAAACGAATCTTATGGATTAAAAGAAGAAATTCAAGGATGGGTTCAGTAAATTATGAACGAAAATTAAAAGAATTAAAGTTGTTTAGTATAAATATCATCTGATTTTTTTATATAAAATACTCATTGAATTTAAAAATAAAAATTGAACATCCCTAATAAAACATATATGATTTACACGACCAATTTAGATATTCTTATAGACGTAAACAAAAACTTAACATAAACTCCTATAAAATGAAAATATATATTATTGACTAGAAAAAATATATATCATGATTGGATAACCATTATAATTTATGGTTAAGGTTAATGATTTTTAAACCATTTTAATCGATTTTTAAACTAACATATCTAATTAAATTAAAATATGTCTGACTAGTAAATATATTTTTTTAATCAATTACGATAATCATAATAATATTTATTCTAAATTATACTATTAACCATTAAACATTGATTGTTCAATCATAGAGAGTTATGGTTGCTATGTTTTAGGGGTCATGAAAGTGAAAACCTGAATAAACCTTTAGAGTGTTCTTATTATAAATTAGGCCTGATAATTTATTACTCCTTTTGTCCCATAAATATTGTTTCTTATTGATTTTTTTAGTCAAACTTTTTTAATTTTGACTGTTGATTGTTTAAAATTTATTATTGATAAAAATATAAAAAAATATATTTTAAAAACTTTTAATCGAGTAGATTTTACATATATAATTTATAAAATTTAATTATTTAAAATATTTAATATAATTATAGTTTAAATTTAAAAAAATAACTTTCAAAAGTTAATAAGGGATATTATTTTTGGAACAGAGGAAGTAATATCTATTAAAAGGTCGTGTGATATGTTAAATTAATAAAATAAATATTAATATATTTTAAAGATATTATCAATGCATATCATATGTAGTTTTTAGATTATAAACATTTTTTTCATGAATTATTTTATCTCAGTGATTAAGAGAATGACTTTTGTTTTTGGAGGTCACGGGTTCGAGCACCAATACAATGATTAAGGGTTATTGTTCAATGTTTGAGAGTATATTTTAGAACATATATTATTTGTATTCACTGTAATTTTTTTTTATTTTCATATATCAAAAATTTAATTTAAAAATTAATTTTTTGTATGATTTAGAATTTAAAAATGTGATTAGATTCTAAAATTTTAGGTTAATAATTGGGTTTTGTTTTTTATAGAGTAGATACATAAGCTTGTGTAATTTTTGGTTATTTTGGGTTTTTTCTTTTAAAGCAATTTAAGCATTAATATTTTATTTTGGGATGAAATAATCTTTTGCAGATGAAATATTTTAGTCAACTAATTGTAAATAATTTGACATAATTTGATAAAATGAAACATTAGTAAAAATAATTTTATAAAAGTATATCGTACATTATCATATAAATTTATCACGTCATTTTAAGTTATTTATAATAATTGACGAATAATTTCTAACAATAAAGAGATATTTTAACATAAAATAAATTATTAATAAATAAATTATTTTAATAAAAAATATGAATCAATAATTATTTAATTAAACGTAAAGACTTTTACTTTATAGTAATCAGAAACGTATACATTATTATAATTTTAGTTTTTATAATATATAAATTATAATATATAAAGATATAGAATAATATTTTATATATTTGAAAAAGTAGAAAATGGGTATATTCTCAATTATTTTATTTTATATATTTAAAATAAAATATATCGACTTTTGAAGGTTGAAATTCAAAATTGATTCATATTTTAAAGTGATTTTTTAAATGAATTATAATGATTACAATAGTATTTATTTTAAAGTATATTTTTAATTATTAAATATTGATTGTTTAATCACTATATTATATTATTAGTACTCGAACACGTGATCTCTAAAAACAATAATCATTTGCTTTAACTACCGAAGCAATATAATTTTTGATATTAAAGTGAACTGAACTCCTTTTTGTCCAGACATGCTTTATGGGTTAATATATTTATTCATGCTCTTCCCAATTTCAGAGAGATCAACGTTCTTGGATGGGTATATAAAATCATTCTACACATACAATGGCGGATTCAGAAATTCATTTGAGGATGGATATATATGAAATTTCGAAATCTCAGGGTAGGCACAAAGCTTAAATATTATAAAAACTTAAGGACCAATTCATAAAAATTAAGAAAATTAAGGGTAAATATATGAACTTTGAAAAGTTCAGGGTGGGCATGAACCCACCCTATTTAAAGGGTGCATCCGCCAATAGACACGTATTATTGTAAATAAAACGAGATAAATCATAAACTCTTTGAATTTGATTTAATTAAAATTTGATTTAAGCGTTAACAAGTTGACAAATTAGTTGAAACAAACTATTTAATATTAGACTTAAAAAAATTGAACTGTCCAATATATAATACAATATAATATATTAGTGAATTAGCGTTTAATTTTGGGGTTAATTTAAGGATGAGAGTCTGATTTGAGAGTTAGGGTTAGGTTACTGATGGTAGATAGATTTTAGAGAAATAAAGGTCAGAAAATTATAATTTAGTTCGAGCTTTTGATAACTTTAAGTTTGCGAGCTTTTGAGTCAAGCTTAAATTTAAATTTAAACTAACAAAATTTTAAATTGATTCGAATTTAACTTTAAACATTTTGAGTTCAAATCAAGCTTAATGTTACTTAAAAGTTGAACCAATTTGTCTACACTCGTACTTGAATATATCTACTTGCACATACATATGAACTAATAGAAGAATTTGACCAAAATCAAAATAAATATTCTTTTAAGTTATTCTATTATCAATTTAGATAAAAATTTAGCTTCATTGAAGAAGAAAAAAAAACACAAAACCAAATTTAAATGATTGTTTATTATTTTTTAATTTTGCAATGAGGTGATGTGAGGTTGTTTAAAAATAATTGTAGCGTAAAATTTTGAAAATAAAAGATTTTATTGTCTTTTTAATAATAAATTATTTTAATATTTCAGGGTTGCATAGCTCTAAATCTCTCTCCCATGGAGCGAAATCATTCTTCCCACTTATTTTCGGTTTTATTTCTGATTCGATCGCTGAGGTTTAAATTCGGAACCCCTTCCTTTTAGATTTTGTTGACATCTACTGATGAGTTTTTTTGATGCCCCATCTTGGTTAGTGAATACCCCCATGGTATCTATACAAACTTCCTTGACCATATTCGACATACTAAAATTATCTTTAACTTTTTTTTCCTCGGTTCTTGCCTAATAGTATAACTAACTCTGACAAGATCGAAGCTTAAGACTGAACAATCTGAACGATGATGTTCTGAGCTATATCCTCAAGATGGACTTCTAGATCTTTTTCCCCTTCTTTAAGTTGGCTATATGATTTTTCATTTTTTCTTTCTTTAATGAGTGAGATGAGGGTGTTAAATGCATTGTCACATTATGTAAATTATCAATATGATGTCTAAAATAATTACATACATGTATGATACAGATACCGTGATACAAAGATGCATACAGATAAAGGTATTGATTCTTCTAGTAATCAACATACTAGATTACTTTCAGGGGAAATAAAGGGTTTATTACAACATTAGGCAAAACTAGTCTTATACATGAGTAATAGCCCTAATTTTTATTGTCTATGGCCTTAAATAACATGACTGATCTGGGAGATTCTGTCACGAAGTACTTCGACCTTCTTGGTTGAATCGATTACCTTTTTTACTCTCTTTTAAACCTCAATCCTCAAGATTTGTATGATAGTGGTTTATGTCACAGATCGTTTGAACAACCTTACCATGTTTGTGTTGCCATAGTGATTTTTTCTCATTAATGTTTCTTATAATATTTTGAACTATTCTTGGTAATTTTGAATAGTGGCCATGATCCACGTGAAATGGGCCGATAAGGTACTGACCTTTTATTATTCTTCTTGCAGTTCAATAAAAACTACTTCATTGAAGCGCTTGAAAATTTAGTCCATTACCTTTTTAAGTCAGCATTTTGTATCTAACTATAACTCGAACCCTAGATGATGAAATGATACCGGTTTTATATCTTTGACAAACTCTTATGTTGTTAGACCTTTGATGGTTTTTTATTACATCTTTCACATCGGTTACCTAATGATCATTCTGTTATAAACTCAAATAAGGGAAACTGATGTTACCTACTCTCGTTGTTCTATACCTGATTCTGAGTCGAACTTTGGATGGCAATATAATATTAGGTTTGTAACTTCTAACAATCCATTTACGATTAGGCTCTTTGAAACTTTTTGGTACATTCTTCATGTTTGTTAAAACACTACAAAATCATTCTAGTGTAAAGTCGGATAAAATGCGTGTTTGTTTCCTGCTTGTTCGACAGACAACTATCTCAGGTTCTTTAGTCGTTCTCTGAATAATGTCTGATAAAAGGGATTTGATAGATGGTGACCTTTTTAAATCTCGTCCTCAATCAGTGTCTCTGATCGGTTTCTAACATTAGGGTTGAGGTTTTTAGATACCTCTCTTCCATGGTAAAAGTTTTCTTTTTAGGAGGAACCACTTGAATCAATAGCTTTTATTCAATGCAAAATACAATGATGAATTCAAAAAGACAAAACAAAAACAGCGATAAAACCAGATTAATATCGGAAAAAAATAATAAACGAAAAAATAGATTTTAGAAAATTAAATTGCATAAAAGTAAACAGAGGAGGGTAATCCTAGATATCTCATCTAGTTCTCCTAGGTATCCAAATGACTCTAATATGACGGGTAATCAAGTTCTCTATATGCAGTGTTGATGCTAAAAGGGGACCAGAATTGTCCGAGTTGTCTTTTACTAAAAGTAGCAAGGCCCCCGATCATCACCTATTATAGGTTCATTCAAACGAGTTCAATTTAGGGGAACCCATTCGTTTATGATCATACGAAGGAACGATATTCTCACGAAAGTATAAGGTAGTGGATCTCCGGATGTACTTCGAAAAAGATCCATACAAGAAAACGATATATCCACGAAAACCTTAGCCTTTTCCCTCACTCAAAAAGGATGGTTTTAGATGTTATTTTTAAATACGAAAAAATAAATACGCACATTCAATTGAAAATTAATTTAATCATCAGTTTACCCGAAATTTTAAATATTAGTAAAGCGTTAATAATTTTAAAAGTTTGACTCCCTTTTTATTTAAAAAAATCAAATTTATTTCAGCGGAGTCGTCATCTGTAGCGATGTATAAAATACAATAATATTGCTAAAAAATCTTTTTCGATGTGACAAACATTTTTTTGGTGTTGATTTGGAATTAAATGTCTTCCGAATGAGAATTTGACTTAAAAATATGTTTTTGGAAAATTGGAGTCGACACTGACCGTTTAGGTAGATCAGACACCATAAAACCAGAAAATTTTAAAATTTAGGGTTCATGAGTCGGTTACGGATAGAGAAAGATTAGCACCCTCACACTGTATAAAAGATTAACACCTAAACTCGAAGGTAAGCGTCCGAACCATCACCACTTCATTAGAGTTGGTCTCACTTACGACCGAATTTAGAGGCTCACATACAACAATTAATAAAGTAAATGTACAATCCTTAATTAAAATTAAATTAATTACATACAATACAATAAAAATTAAAAACATAAATAAATACATACATATTTAAATATTAATCTAACAAAAAATAAAATTAATTCTAAAACATAAATTAAAGCTAATCTAAAATATAAATATAAAAAATACGTAAATAAAAAACATAAAATATTATATAATTAATACTAATCTAGAAATATAAATTTAAAACAAAAATAAAACATAAATTAGAACATACCAACTAAATAAATAATATTTCATTAAAATCATACAAAATACAACCTCAATAAAATAAGAAAAACAATATATCAAACTTGAAATTCAAACGATGAACTCGATAGAACCCCATTGAGATCTACCTTGATTCCTTCAAGCTATTAAATTAGATCGAATTCAAAATAGGACTTTGATTGAACCACCAAAAATTCGAGGAGAGCTAAACTCTCAAACTAAGATCAAATGAACATTTTTCCTCATTCAATTGGTTCTCTTTTAAAAGTTTTTTTTTTCCTCCCTTTCATAAACATTTTGGGAAAAAAAAGCTAATCGTCAACTAATATGAGATTCTTCAAAATTTCATCTTTTATCTTTTCTTTTTTTACATGACAATATTACCATACTAAAACTAAAAAATAATAATTTCATATATAGATAATTGGCTGATAATTAAACCCTCAATTTCTAGTATTCGATAAATACATTTTTTTAAGAGTTAATTATAAAAAGTAAACTAAAAGCAAAAGGGTTAAAAAATTCAATAAATTGGAAGAATTGATTTATAAAATAAGATATTAAATAACATACTTTGACCCTAGTATTTCTATAACTACATCTCTATTATAAAGGTCAATTTAATGGAATAGCCTCCCCTCTAATTTACTTGAATCTCTTGAATATCCATGTAATCTTAATTTATTTAGAATGAATTTGTGTAAAATAATTTTTATACCATGTCTGATGATGAATTTAGTCAAATTTATTTTCAGTTGTAGATTTTTAAGTGTATTTTAATTAAGAAAATATAAAAAAAAATATGAAAGTGAAAAAAATAAAATATTGATATTTTACACGAGATTAATAGTATGTATTAATCTTCACAAGATTAATATTTATAAATATTAAAATTTTAAAATATTTATAAATGTTCATTAATTTTTTTTAAAAAAATGCTTTTTGTCAAATACATTTTATTCAAATAATTTTACCTCCAATAAAGACTAGAATATTATAAAAATATATATATACTTAAAAACTAAATATATTATACCCATTTGTCATTTTACTCATATCAGTTATCAATTAAAATTTACACAAAATTTAAATAAAGGATTAATCTAATCAACCATTATAATCAACTACAAGCTATTAGTCGCTTGTTAAATATTCTTAATGATTTTTAAATAAGGATATTTTAAGGAAAAATGAGTGACACGAGAATATTGATAAATGAAGCCTTAAGTCCAATGGAGCTTGGGACTGACCAATGGATCCTCTAAATAATACAGAGGGAAAATAGTAGGAAGAAGTCAAATATTAAGGCAGCAAACACAAGCTCTAAGGTGGTATTAGTTCTGCCTGGTAGGTTCAGTGGTCAAACCAAAGCCAAATGGAAAGAGAGGGTCGTAATGCGGATCCCCGACGTTCATAGGGAGCTGGTCGACTGTCTTGAACCATGTCCTTGCAAGCTTGCCGGTGAACCCGTAGTCGCCAAACAGAACATCAGTAACACCCTGCCCTTCTGTCCCCGGAAGCCAAGCGGCTACAAGTGCATCAATTGACGAGAGATATGGCTGCATAACAACCGGCCGGCCAGAAATGACCACAACAACACATTTCACAGCCCCACAAACGTTGTAGATGGTGTCTGGACCCGGATGGGGTATTGTAAGGTTCAGGCTGTCACCTTGTGTTTCTGCATAGGAGGGTTCTCCCACGACGACAATGGCATGAGAGAATTCGCCGGATTTGACAAACTCAGCATCAGGGTTCTGACTGTAGACGACTTGAGTACTTGGATCAACCGTATTTTTAACAGCTTGGAGGATAGTCGTACCTGTTCAAACAAGCAAGATTGTACAATAACCAAGATCACAAAGCACAAGTTAATAAGGGCTTCAATGAAGGATTAAGCTAAGAGAAAACGATAACCAATTTCTATTTCAACAACCCCCTTGAGTTAAGAGTAGTTAATGATAATGGCAAGATAAAAATTTAAAATGTTTTTTCAGGTCATTTTATTAGTTAAAACCTTATACTAGGATTTTATTTGTCTGTTTCCAGATTAAAATTTAAAATGTACCGGTTGTGAGATCATTGCCACCAAGACCCTGCCATGTAATGGTCCATCCACCGCATTGATAGCCCAAGTTATCGGCATGAGTTCCTGCAACCAGTATCTTTGTTGCTTTCTTCGGAAGGGGTAACAATGGCTTATCAGCAGACTCGCCGTTCTTCAATAAGACAAGACTTCTCCTCACAGCTTCCCTAGCTAACTCCCGGTGTGCCTGTTCAAGCATTCATTTAGTAAATCTATCTGTGTTTTTATTAACCAGTATGCAAATCCGGACATTACAGATATGAGAATTAGACATCAACATCCAAGTCCAAGTAACACTGCCTACATTATAACAACAGAATGGATTGAATATACCTGACTCCCAAGTTGGTTGACCAAGCTGTTATCAGCCATTGGATTCTCAAAGAGACCCATCACGAATTTGACCCTCAAAATTCGCTTTACAGCATCATTAATCCGGCTCATGGGAATGATATTGTGCTCAACCTGATAGGTTAGGTCATCAATGAACTCTGTGAAGTTATAAGGAACCATGATCTGCACAACACCAAAGATTGCATTAGAAAACAAGAGAGAAACTCAACTTATCCAAGTAACATATTCTAAATAAAGATTGGTACACCGATAGACTCAAATGTTTGAATAGATTGGAATAGATAGTGCTAAATATTGACTGACCATATCAATCCCGGCACCAACTCCAGCTTCAACCGAATACGAGTAGTTGGCATGTGGTGGAGAGGTAATCCTATCAAGACCCTGCCAATCTGATATAACGAAACCCTGAAATACACCCAAAGAAATTAATCAAGCCAAATGGTTTATACCAAATTTAGTGAGTAGAGGCACATTTTTAGTTCAAGCCATTTTTTTGTTACCCTGAACTTGAGCTTGTTTTTCAAGAATCCGGTCACAAGATCACGATTAGCATGCATCTTTACCCCATTCCAGCTGGAATACGATATCATAACCGTTGCAACACCCTTACTAATAGAGTTAAGATATGCAGGCAGGTGAATTTGGAGTAGTCCGTTCCAGTTAATCACTGTATTGTTCTCGTTTATGCCCTTTGTCGTACCTCCATCTCCCAAATAATGCTTAGCACAGGCTGCCACCTTGTTCCTAGAAAAGGAATTAATTAATTGCGAAAATTCTTACTCAAATTCAAAACATCAGTTAATTCAACCAATTCGAATTAATTACTTCATGCCTAGTTCGAAAATGTACATTACGAAAACCTATAAATCTTCGTAAATCATAATTAACAAGATGCTTTTCTTCCCAACAGTGGACTTCAGCAGCTACCATGTCCATATTACCATCCATGGACCCTCTAAATATACGAAAAACATAGAAATATCTGGACATACCGGTTCGGACACGTACCCATATCCGACATTCACACCCGAATCCGAGTAACATAGTAGCTAACAACTTTGCAAGAAGCAGAGAAGTTAATTGAACCTCATCTATGATCTACCTAACAAGGAATGATATAGAACGGATTGGTGGACCTAGTACTTTGCTTCACTATTCAAGTAATGTTCTACATTTAGAGGACAAAACAGCCCTCAATGAAATCCTACCACATGATTACACCTAAAGATGTCTACAAGATTTAAGACAAACTTGGGAAACTTGTACTATCCGAAATCGGCATTGTTAGTTGTATTAGGAACACTAAACTTATTAAGAGATTGCTTTATAGTAAAGATATTTACTTTCCAGCAACAAATGGAACACCCTTTTTAGAATTGACAGGGAGGTCCCCTTGTAAACCAGGTATAATCTCAGTCATTTGTTGAACAATCTTATGATCCTCGCTATAGCTTTCATAGCATCGACCCCACCTCGGATCCCTGCAAACCTGTGAATGATTGACGGTAAAAAAAGCAAGGAAACAATTAGTACACATTCTATCCTTTTCACAATATCTCAGCATGCAAATAATGTTATCGTGTTTAACTACCGCAATGCATGGTGCAAAAACATATGGAATTCCAGTAGCTCTAACTTCAAGTGCAGTTGCATCTCCGATCTTCTTGATGAGTTGAGGATCCCTGCAGATTAAAAACAAAGATCGCTATATGATTCCAATAAACAATTAAATGTCACTTTATACTATCATTATTCTTCTTGTTGGAAATTCTGGGGATGTTGTCCATTTTCTTGATGTTCCGAAAAGCATAGTATGGAATACCAAATTCGTGGTTGAATTATCCAAGTATTTAAACAATGATGCAAATCACAATTGCTCAAACATTCAACCAAAAACGCAGGCGAAAATATTTGTATCTGTAAAGTTCATATCTATGGGAAAATGAATAACCTTAAACAATTAAAATACACAAAATTCAAAGATCATGTTTGCCTCAAGATATAAAACTTGCCTGGTAACTCCAAGACCAACATTATGAGGGAAAATGGTGGCCTTGTACACATTGTTGTGACCATGAACTGCATCAATCCCATATAACATCGGAATCCCAAGACGGGTGGATAAAGCCCCCTTCTGCATCGTATTCACCATCTTGATCCAAACTTCAGGAGTAGCTTTTGGAGTTGGTACACTCCCTCCACCACTCAAAACACTCCCTGCAACAAACCATGAAACCCCTTCCAATTACAAGACAACTCTTTTTTCATAATCAAAACATCGTTAACATAAGAAAATAAAAATTAATTGTTCTGCTAGTTACATATCCACTGGTAAATGAAACCAATTGCACAAATCATATAGGGACTACCAATAAATATACATTCCTAGAAGACATGCAACCAAAACATGAGAGAAACTAAAATGTGGAGACATTAAAGATTGTTAAAAGATGGATTGGGTTTCATACCAATAAAGTACTTCTGCATCACATCTGGGGTGGCAACAGTGCGCTCGATCTGAGTCATTTGGCCAATCTTTTCAGCCAAAGTCATCCTACTCATCAAGTCTCTAATTCTAGCACCCAACGGCTGCTTTGGGTCTTTGTATTTCACATATGTTGCTTCTGTAACAGCTGCTAAGCAGCATAAAAGTAGAAATCCCAATGTGGGCATTGAAAATCTCCCCATTTTTTCAAGTCCCCAGATCAAAGCTTTTGCTCCGAAAGACCGAAGATCTAAAGAAAGTTAGAATGGTATGAAGCTAAAAACTGAAACTTCAAGTATGAGTTTATAGAGAAATAAAGCAGTAGATCGAATATAACAGTAAAGATTCAATCTTGAAAATGGCAGAAAACTTTAGAAATCTACTGTAAGCTGAAACTCAAATACTTTTGAAGTATCTTCGTAGTAGCTCCAGAAACTTAAAAGAATAGCATTTCCATTGTTACCAACCAATAAAAAGATAAATAAGAAAGGCAAAGACGAACTAAAACCCAATATCAGAAAAATAAATAAAAGTTTGAACTTTGAACTTGAACTTACTGGAAACAACTAACTACACAGGAGAGATGATAAAGTTGCAGACTTGCAGTCCCAATGAGAGTGCTGAGTGAGGAAATGGGAATGCGAATGTTGAGAATATGGAAGTGTGAACCCTTTATAGAAAATAAATGATCAGAACGATGGATGGTCCCATCTTCTCTTCTTCCGCTTGTACAGTAGTCGTTTTTTCAAACTTGAAGGTTAATCGAATTAGGCATAAAGATAATTTTAATCCCTAACATTTATAATTTTTATCGTTTTGGTTCTTATTTTTTTGGATAAATTTAGCCTTTAATCTATATCTTTTTGACAAATAGCTTATTTTTAACTAATTTAATGACTGGACCGTTAAAAATTTAAAGATATATATATGAAATATAATTTTAAATGATATAGAATGTAACCTATCAAATACATATATGAAATATATTTTATTTTAATATAAAATATAAAACAATTAAAATTCAAATAAAATATTAAAAATTAATTAATTCTAAAATAAAAAATTATTAAACATTCTTAACCTTAACTACGATAGAATCAAAATCTCATTTTAAAAAATATAAACACAATTCGATAAGATTTTGATTTTATCGTTGTTAGGATTAAGAATGTTTAATAATCTTATATTTTAGAATTTATTAATTTTTAATATTTTATTTAAATTTTAATTATTTTTATATTTTATATTAGAATAAAATTATATTATATATATATATATGCATTTGATAGGTTACATGCCATGTCACTTAAAATTATATTCCATATATATATATGTATCATCGTTAAATTTTTAACGATCCAGTTATCAATCTAGTTAAAAAATAAGCTATTTGTCAAAAATATATAGGTTAAGGGCTAAATTTATCTAAAAAAAAAATAAAGGTCAAAACGACAAAGTCTGTAAACATTAAGGGTCAAAGTTATCTTTATGCGATCAAATTATATACATTTGAAAAAATATTCAACTTTATAGACATTTTATTAATTTTATTCATTAATGTTTATTTCGTGTTTGACTCTTCCCATTATATAAAAAATAATTGATGAAAAAGAAATAAACAGTAAAAAATAAAATCACATCAATTTCTTAAAGGTAAATTACATCAATGAGTATTTTGATGATGAAAAAAACTTTATTTGATCATCTTATTTTTTATTTTTTTTAATCAAACTGTTTAATTATTTAAATAATATAAATTAAAAATTAAAATAATTATATATATAATCCTTTATTACTTATATAAAACTAAATATATTTCTTAACTAAAATGTTAACTCCTCCGTTAGTTTAACTGTTATTATTTAAATTTAAAGCGATAGGTGTTGTTGGCGAGGGGACCTATGGCAGTTTGGGTTGTAATTTATTTTGAAAATAAGAAGTAGAAGGTAAAATAGAGAGAGTGAATTATTATTTTTAAATCGATTAAAGGGTATTTTTTATTCATAAGTTTACTAAAAATAATTTAATTTTCATTATAAAACGTATTCAATTAGATTATTTAATTTATAAATTATTTCAAATTGATATTTTTATCATTACAGTTTAACGTAGCAGTCCATGATACTAATATGAATATGCATACGATGATAACGTGGAGTGTGGACCATGTGATAGAAAGATTAAATTCATTATTTTAATTAAATTTGAAGGTATAATTAATTTTTTGAATGAATATAATTAATTTTAATTAAAATTTCATAATTTAATCTTTAAGTAAAAATTTTCAAATTTTAAAATTATACATAAAATATTTAGTAAATAAGAAACTCTATAATAAACTAAAGACATAAAGGTAATTTTAACCCTCAACGTTTAGAATTTTTATCATTTTGACCCTCATTTTTTAGATAAATTTAGCCATTAACTTATTGTCTTTTTGTCAAATATCTCATTTCTTAACTAATATAATGATTAGACCGTTAAAAAATTTAACGATGGTAACATATGATAATATATTTTAAATGACATGACATCTAAGCTATCAAATATATACATGTGGAATATAATTTTATTCTAATATAACATATAAAATAATTAAAATTCAAATAAAGTATTAAAAATTTATTAATCTAAAACAAAAGTATACTAAAAATTTTTAACTCTAACTACAATAGAATCAAAATCTTATCTAAAAAATATGAACACAGTCTGAAAAGGAGTTATTAAAAAGAATTTGTTACTAGCATGGATTAAAGATAAGTTCTTCTCCTTCAATTATATTCTAATTATTGATTTATTTTTCTTTCTTGATTTTTACTTGATTTTTAATTTTTGAAAAATCTTTAGTTATTTGGTGTTTGTGTAGCGATAAAGTGACTCAATTACTATGGTTCTTGTCGATAATTCCCAAAAAAGATTTTAACAAAATATTGGTAATTAAACCTACCATATATTCAAATTTGTGGAAAGTTCGTTTAATCCGAGTATATTGGCTGGATATCCCGTTCTGCGAGGCTACTGGTCTCAAAGGAAGTTCTTTTTAAAGGACCTTGTGGACTGGTTTAACAACGCAGCGTATTAGGATTAAATTTTTGTTCCTTATATGTATTGCATATATATTGGTTGATCAATTACTATTTAATAGTATGAATATTATAAAATCTATATTTGCTTCAAAGCAATATTTTTATGTCAAAAAACTCAACTATAGACTTCTTCCAAGTTCAAGTTACGAAAATCATCTTGATCCAAGAATTTTTATGGGAGACATTTTCTAAAGTAAATGCATGCATGATGCTTATTCCATGCAATTATTGGATTTATGTCATTCCTTGAAGTGAATGCAAGTATGATGTTTATTCCATGCGATTATGCAAGCATGATGTTTATTCCATGCGATTATTAAATTTGTTTCATTCCTTAAAATAAATGTAAACATGATAATTTACTATATGGTTAGTGAACAAAACTCAATTATGTGCAAGAGTATCGTTGATGAGGATATGTTAGAAAAACATACTCCACTTTTCAAACATTAATATTATCTTATAGACACAATATCATGAAAAGGTTTTAAATAACTATGAGTCTCTGCTCCATTCTCTGAAATGAATGTGATATTTTATAGAGGAATGAATAAAAGTCAAATTAGTAAATATGATTACGGTTGAGGTCATAAAATAAACATTGATAAGATGATTCTTTTGAGAATGCTTATATCCACTAGAAGTGGAATTATAAAGATGGCAAGAATGATAGAGATCATATCAAAAATTTTATATTATCAATGCGATGATACAAACCATTGATCTCGTACTTGTCAAACGCCAAATTATTATAGACTTTATCCATAATCATGAATGATATATGAAAGAAAATATAAACATATTTTCTTTATGGCAAAAATAATTATGGCATTGTTGATCTAACTCAATTAGATATTGTTAATTTTCTCATAACTCTTGAAGGGAATAATTCGCCATTTATTTTATTTCAATTATAACCTCTAAAAGGAATAATTTGATCTTTTATTTATTTTGTTTTATATTAATTTATTTTTATTTATTATTTAATTTATCATTAAATTATTTATTTACGCTTTATTTTAATTTATCATTAATTTATTTTACATATTATTTATTATGTTTTATGTTAATTTATACTTTGAAGAATATTATCACTTCCGGAATAAAATCTACAATGAGTTATGGCTATTTATGCCAAACAGATAGTGCAAGTACTAATACTATGCTTAAGCATAAAAAATATTTTCCTATTTAAATACAAGGGAAAATGTGAGTATTATATCTCAAAGTACTAAAATATCAATGCTTCGAAAGTTCTTTTGAGAGTTTATCTTTAATAGATAACTAATTTGATATAATATGTTATATTTAATATTTTGTTATTCCCCGAAGTGAATGGTACAAAGCACATATTTTTCATTCCCCGACGTGAATGAAATAAAGCAAATATTAAAAGGTGCATGATTATGCATATTTTCCTATTTTAAATTCAAGGGAATAATGAGAGTAATATATCCGGAAGTACTAATATCACAAAAGGCTTCGATTGAGCAAATATGTTATTGTCAAATGGAACTTTATTCCATATTTACAGTGCATTATATTTGTCAAAGTCGCAAAGAGATATTGAATTTTAAAGATATTTATAGAAATATATTGAGAATATCAGTCAAAGGGATGTTGACTATCTCAATATTACGAGTATAACTCAAGGTAATAAGAAAATTTTGACAAAATTACATACACTATCTTCCATATTGTACTACATAAAAATTAATACAAATTGAAGCTCATGCTATTGTAAACCAGATATTTACTGATAATTTTATTTGGCATGACCGGTTAAACCATCCTGATTCAATTATGATACGAAAATTTACTGACACTTACATGTGGTCATTTATTGAAAAACTAAGATTTTCTTCATGGTAATTTTTCATATGATACTTGTTATGAAAGCAATTTGATTATTCAATCATCAACAACTAAGATAGAGTGTAAATCTATTAATTTTCTAGAATAGATACAAAGTGATATATGTGGGCCCATATACCTTTTTTAAAGACCATTTAGATATTTTATGATTTTTATCGATGCATCGACTAGATGGTTATATGTATCCTTGTTATTAACCCGCAACTTGGTGTTTGCGATGTTACTTGCTCAATTGATAAAATTATGAGCATATTTTCCAAATTATCTTATAAAGCAATCGGTCTTAATAATGTTGATGACATGTCATTTTAGATGTAGTATCACTAATTCGCATCAAGCCAACAAATGATCATAAGTTCTTCTTATTATAAATGATTTTTGGTCAGGAACCAAATATTTCTCATCTTAAATTTTTTGGGTTTGTGATATATGTTCTAATTGCTCTACCATAATGCATAAAGATGAGTTTTGTTGGGAATATATACTTAGTTTTAAAAATAGCGCCTAGGCGCGCTTGAAGCGCTAGGCGTTAGGAGGCGATGGGGATCTCGCCTAGACCAGCCCAGGCGAGGCGGCCAACGTTAGGCGACTGGAGGCGCCGAAAGGCGCTCGCCTTTGTCCAGGCGCTAAAGCGCGGCGCCCAGAGAGCTTTAGTGGTGAGAAATAATCACGTGTTTAAATTAAAAAAAATTATAACCCTAAAATTTATCCTCTCACTTACCCAAACGGCTGAAACCATCGCATATTCTCCCACCATTTCTCTCTTCAAGCCGAACCCATCGTCCCAATCTTGTCTTCAAGCCACCGATCTTCAAGACTCAGGCTGAACCCATACTCTCGTCGATCCTCCTCAGGTATGTCTCTGTTTTTTTTTCAGTTTTCTTTTTCATCTCTCTTCAATTTTCTTCCCGATCTCCTCTTCAACTTTCTTCCTGATCACTCTTCAATTTTCTTTCTGTTTTTTCTAATAGTAACCAGAGATATTTGTTTTTTCATTTTTTTTCTGTGAAAAGATACTGTCGTAGACTATTTTTTTCAGTTTTCTTTTTTGATTTATTGTAGATTTGTTGTAATTTGTTGTAGATAATATAAATTTGTTGTAGGTATGTCTCTGTAATTTGTTGTAGATAATATAAATTTGTTGTAATTTGTTGTAGATAATATAAATTTGTTGTAGGTATGCCGTATGTCTCTGTAAATTGCTGTAGATAATATAAATTTGTTGTAGACTTACTGTAGATAATATAAAATTGCTGCTCGATTGAAATTTGCTGTAGATAATATAAATTTGTTGTAATTTGTTGTAGATAATATAAATTTGCTGTAGGTATGCCGTATGTCTCTGTAAATTGTTGTAGATAATATAAATTTGTTGTAGACTTACTTTAGATAATATAAAATTGTTGCTCGATTGAAATTTGCTGTAGATAATATAAATTTGTTGTAGGTATGTCTCTGTAATTTGCTGTAGACTTGATGTAGATAATATAAAATTGTTGCTTGATTGAAATTGTTGCTGGATTTAAATTTTGTTATCTACCTATGTTATTGATGAAATAATTAATTTGTATAACTGAAGTTGATGGTTCTTTTGTATTTGAACGTTTCATATTATGTATTTAGGGTCTATGGCTTCTACCGGATCTTCAAACACCTCAGATCCGGCAAGAAAATATGGAAAGCAAGATCCAACAAACAAGAATAATTTTACGTGTGGTTTTTGTGATAAAGTTTGTAAAGGTGGGGTTTATCGATTGAAACAACATTTGGTTGGAGGGTTCAAGAATGTGTTGGATTGTCTTGAATGTCCTGAACACGTGAAGGAGGAAATAAAAGCTTTTATGTTAAAAAAAGCTGAGTTAAAGGTCACACATTCGATGTTACCTTCGGATTCTTCAGTTATGGTCGATGAATATGATGAGGAAGAAGAAGAATGTGATCCAAGTCAAAAGAGTGGAAAATCATTACCAAAGAAACCAAGACATAAGGGTCCAATGGATTTGTTTGTCTCTTCAAAAGCTAATCCAAAAAAGGAAGAGGGTATACATGCAGTTGTCCAAAAACAATTAAGAGAAAAAACTTGCAAGTCAATTGCTAGGTTTTTTTATGATACCGAAATTGCATTTAATACGGTAAACTACCCTAGCTTCAAGGAGATGTGTGAAGCTATTGGACAATATGGTCCCAGTTTGAAACCACCAAGCATGTATGAGCTCAGAGTCCCCCTTCTCAAGAAGAAAGTAGAGAGTACCCAAGAGATGATGGATGAGCACAAAAAGGAGTGGACAGAAAAGGGATGTTCGATTTTATCAGATGGATGGCGCGACTCGGTCGCTCAAAAAGATATTGTGAACTTTCTTATTAACTCTCCAAAGGGTTCCGTGTTTATTAAATCCATGGATGTTTCCGAAGTTGTTAAAGATGCTAATATGTTGTTTCAAGTACTCGATGCCATGGTGGAGGAAGTGGGAGAAAAAAATGTGATCCAAGTGGTGACAGACAATGCATCTAACTATGTCAAAGCCGGTACAAAATAATACTTTCTTCTTTTTAAATTATTTGTTTTTTATTGTTTTGTTAACTTCTTGTTTTGTTAACTTGTAGGAAAAATGTTAGAGGCAAGAAGACCAAATCTTTATTGGACTCCTTGTGCTGCTCATTGCATTGATCTTATGTTAGAAGATATTGGAAAAATTCCCAAAGTCAAGAATGCATTGAAGAAGTGCATGTTTATGAATGGCTATATATATAGCCACATCTCTCTTGTAAACATGATGAGAAGATTTATAAATCAAAGGAATTTGCATAGGCCGGCGATCACTAGATTTGCTACATCATTCATCACTCTTGCACAATTCCACAAGCAAAGAAACAACTTGAGAAAGATGGTGATTTCTCAAGAATGGAATGACTCTAAATGGCCAAAAGAAGCGGGAGGAAAAAAATAGCATCTTATCTTTTGCAAGACACATTTTGGAGAAATATACTTTATGCTCTTAAATTGACGGGACCGCTTGTTAAAGTTCTTAAAATGGTTGATGGTGAAAGAAAGCCACCTATGGGGTACATTTATGAAGCCATGGATAGGGCTAAAGAGGCTATTTCTGAGAGTTTTGCTATGAAGGAGGAGTTTTACAAAGAGGCCTTTGAGTATATTAATAGAAGGTGGGATTGTCAACTTCATCGACCTCTACATGCAGCTGGATATTTTTTAAATCCAGACCTTTATTATGATGATCCCAAGAAAGTAACAACTTGTCAAGAAGTTATGCAAGGTTTGTACGAGTGCATTTCAAGATTGAATCCAGATCTTTCAATTGAAGATAAAATCCTCAATGAATTAAGCACGTATCAAGAAGCTCAAGGCATTTTTGGAATGAAAACAGCAATTAGACTAAGGAAATCAAAATCTCCAGGTATTAAAAGTTATATTATTTTATATTTTTAAAATTATTAATTTAATTTTTACAAGGTTCTGCTTTTATTTTTTAACAGCGGAATGGTGGGCTATGTTTGGATCTTCCACTCCTAATCTTCAAATGTTTGCTATCAAAGTTCTTAGTCTTACTTGCAGTGCTACCGGTTGTGAAAGGAATTGGGGTGTTTTTCAACATGTAAGAAATCTTTTTAATTTCTCTTCAATTATATGACAATTATTGTTTTGTTATTACTTAATTATTTATATAAATATTGGCTTTTTCTTGCAGCTTCATACTAAAAAGAGAAACAGATTAGCACAAGAAGGACTGAATGATTTAGTCTTTATAAAATATAACCGTGCTTTGAAACGTCGATATCAAACGAAAGATAGCACAGATCCTATTCTTTTGGAAGATATCGATGAAAGTAACGAGTGGTTACTTGGGAGAATGGAGGACAACTCCGATGATGATGGTGAATTTGTGTTTGACGATAATGATGACCTAACATGGAGTCAAGTTAGTAGAGCTGCTGGAGCTCATGATCCAAGTTATTCAACTAGGTCATCAAAGATTATAAAAGAAAACGTCGGACCTTCCTCCAAAATTGATAAAGGGAAAGGAAAAATCACTACTCCTAGAATAGATGATGAGATTGAAGAAGATATTGGTGAGGAACACTGTGATGAAGATGAGAGTTATGGAGAAGACAATGATCGGGAGTGTTAGATTTTAGTGTTTGTGTGAACCTTTTAATATTGTTTGACTTTATGTGTTAGGGGTGAACCATATTATCTTTTATGCTTTTTTGTAGTATTTGAACATTTTTAGTATTAATTTATAATATCATATTGGATACTCTTTTCCTCTTGTCGTTGTTTGATGTTGAGATTCGTCTCGATGTCGATTATGATAGAGGTTTTTAACGAGGCCTTATTTTACTTTCAAAAATATCTATTCTTTAAATACAATGATATAAAATATTATAGTACAATGATATAATGTTCCAAATACAAAATATAATATAAAACTAATTTATAGCGCCTCGCCTACGAAAAGCCCTCGCCTTCACCTAGCGCCTAGCGCCTCGGCTTTATAGACTTTTAGCGCCTTGGAGCGCCTTGCGCCTCTTAAAACTAAGAATATATATCGGATTTAAATATCTTGAGCTTCTGATAGGAGATTTATTTACAACCCGATTTACTGACTATCATTTTAATGAGTCAGTTTATCCCACATTAAAGGGAGGAAATAAATAACTGGAGAAATAAATAATTTTGAATGAATTATCATTTTCTCATTTTGATACACGTACTACACAATGTGAGCTATAAGTTCAAAGGATAATTCATTTAGCAAATCAATTGTAGATGATTTTACTGACCTTAAAGAGTGACTAAGTCACGTATACCAACTATAAATACTCTGATTAAATTTGATATCATAGAAGGACAAACTCTAGCTGCTAATGAGTCTAACTTACACTTGAAGCGTAGTATACAAGTAAGTTCCAAAGATAAGAAAATCCTCGATAAAGAAAATGAGCTATATTTTATGATGGTCTGATCGATAAGTCATTAAATTATGAAAATCTCAAGAAGAGATTAAAAGGTCTCCAACAAAGACATTGACATGACTCACGTACTTGATAATAAAGAGATCTCAATAGATTATGTCATTTCTGGTAATAAGTGGAACTAAAACTAAATCGACGTCGATAATATATTTACATACAATATAGCACTAGAGATTTTATTTGATAATGTGGATCATTAGCCATTGTCAATTGGACAAAGAAATGATTGACCAACATGAAAGAGATAATTGAGGCAAAAATAAAATCTCTTTCGAAAAGAGAAGTATTTAGGCTTATATCCCGTCATTGAAATATATAAAGCTCGTTGATATAAATGAGCCTTTGTGAGAAAGAGAAATCAAAAAGGGAAATCATTAGATATAAACTCATTTGGTTACACAAGGATTCTCACAAAGACATAAAATTTATTATAAGGAAAATGTATTCCTCGATGGTAGATACAATTACTTTTAGATTTTGATCAGTCTGGCAATAAATAAAGTTACTCAGTTTCTGCCTAATGGATATTGTTACATCCTATTTGAATGTGTCTCTTGATAGTAATATTTACATGAAACTTCCAGAAAGATTCAGATTATCATAAGCAGTTAATTCAAATTCTCGAGAATATTATTCAATCATATTGAATATATCTTTTTATGACTTGAAAACAATTTAGGCGTATTTGGTATGATCTCCTCATTGAATACTTATTAGCATAATGCTATATGAATTATTTAATTTTCTCAAGCAATTTTATTAAGAAGTTTAGCTCTGAATTTTTATTGTTATGTGTGTCGATGATTTAAATATTTTTGAGATTCGTGAAGAGATCTCCTCAAATCCTTGTGCATCAATCGATATACATAAAAATGTTGAAAGAGACTTTACATGCATAACACATATTCATTGATCAACCTTATGGTTGTTAGGTCTCTTAATGTAAACAAAGATTCTTTTTGCATCAAGAAAAGGATAAAGATATTCTTAGTCTAAAAGCACAATATATACATATTTGATCTAGAAGTATCATATCTTAGCTGTCTAGAAATATTATTTAAGTGCTACGAGATCATTACCTTTAAATAATTGTTATGCATGAGGCAAAGCCGAAATAGGTGTTTGGTCAAACATATCCTGAAGATATGTGAATTGCTTTCACAATATAAGATGCAAGCTATCTTGTGTAGAGATAATGCAAAATTTATATCTCAAGGTGGATATATCAAATGTGATAAAACGATACATATTTCTTTCAAGTTTCGTCCCTCAAGATCTTCATAAGAATAGTATCCATGATTCATTTCAAGTAATAATTTGAAAGATTTATCCACTAGTGCATAATCTATCTCAATATTTGAAGATTGTATTTAATATTAAAGATTCAAAGATCTTATGTAATATTTTCATGAGGGGGGTAAATACGTGTTGCACTCTTTTTCTCTTAACCAAGGTTTTATCCCAATGGGTTTTCTTGGTAAGATTTTTAATGAGGCAATATATTATGCTATCAAAGATGTGTGTACTTTTTTTCCTTCACTAAGGTTTTTTTCCCATAGGGTTTTTATCTTAGTAAGGTTTTAACGAGGCACATTATCTTCATGGATATCCAAGGGGGAACGTTATGAATATATTTATTTACGGGATATCCATATATTAATTTAAAATTTAGTGAGGTTTATTATTAGGGTTTAATACCCATTGAAATTATGGTTTTCATCTTATGCCTATAAATATAGACTTTTGGAGAAAACATTGTACACAATTCTACTTTGAGAATATAATAAAAATCTCTCTCTTTTGTCTCTCATTTTTGTTCTCATACTTTATTCTTATATTTTACTTTATTTAGAATAATATTCTATATATATATGTAATTGATAGGTTAGATGTTATATCATTTAAAATATATTATAATATGTTTACTATATGTTATTATCATTAAATTTTTAACGGTGTTGATATCATGATAGTTAAAAAAATGAGATATTTGCCAAAAAAGACTTAGGTTAAGGGCTAAATTTATTCCAAAATAAAGAATGATGGCCAAAATGATAAAAGCTATAAACATTAATGGTTAAATTTATCTTTATGCCTAAATTAAAAAGGAAAAACATAAAATTCAAAATACCAAGTTATAAATATAAAATAAATTAAAATTTAAAAATATTTATAAATCATCAAAAAAATTCTTCAACTACCTTTGGTTATGCTAAGTGTAATAATATTCCTTGAATATATTTTTAATGGAATCCTTGTATTAGGGTATTAATAAAATCATATTTTTTTTGTTTTTCTATATCAAGTATTAATAGACATCAATATGATGTAGAAAAAAAGGAAGAAAATTTGAGTTCTATTACCATTCTGATGCAACTTTGATTCTATTAATTTCGTAACTAGTGAAATAATATTCAGATTAATGAAATCAAACATTTTTTAATGGAAGTGTTCAATTTTACTTTGTTAACATTTTCTTACTTTTTATATTTAAATTTCATCATTTTATAGTTTATAAATTCTAATACATACTAATTTTTATTTTGAATTACTTTTTGATTATTTATTTATTTATTTATTCAACTTATAGATTTTTATAATAAAAAATTATTTTTTCTAAAAAAGTTTTCACTTTGCTTAAAAACTAAATTATATATTTAATTTTATTAAAAAAATACACAAATTGATTAAATTAAATTTAAATAAATTATTTATTCAGTTTTAATATTTTAAAATTTTAATAGTTTCGTAAATTTTTATTTTTTAGCTTAAATTTTAAATATGTTATTAAACTTCTAATTAAAACAATTATTTCTCTGAACTCTGCTAAACAAATTAGTTATATTCTTGAATTCGATTAAGATAACCAATTCAATTCTTTTATCACATTATCATTATACTGTATTATCACATTAGGATCGTGATCATCACGTTAACTTCATTAATTATCACATAAGCACTATAATAATCAACATTAATTAAATAGTTAATTTGATGCAATTTGAGAACCGAAAAACCTAATTGAATGTATTTTTATAGAAGAGTTGAATTTAATTTTTTGATCGAAAAAAAATACATCCTTAAACTTTTAAATTTGTTATCTTTCAACACATATTTTTTTTAAAAATTTATTTATTACTTTGTATATAAGATAATTTTGTTTTATTTTAAGTTTAGAACAAATAACACATATTACATATATCAGTAATATTATATATCAGCACGCGCAATTAATTTTTTAAAAATTATATAAATTACGAAATATCAAAAATTCTCTTAAAATATAAACAGAAGTTAATCCAAGTAGTAAGCAGTTTGGTTCCGCTTAATCAAATCTCAGGTTCGAGACGTTGTGTACGCAAAAAAATCTTATTAAAAAATTCAATCATCAAAATTTAGTGTAAGACACGGATCGATCCGATTTAATAAGAACGGGATTCTAAAAACCATAACAACAATAAAAAAATTCTCCTAAAATATTTATCTCCTCAACAAAAAAATGACCGTCCCTTTAAATAATAAAAGTTTAGTCATTTTTCAACCAAAATGATAATTAATTCACAATTATGACTTTTTAATCAGTGATTTTAACTAATAAAAGTGATATATTTTGTACGGTGCAGTTTTTATTTTACAAATTTTAATCATAATCTTAATTTTATTATAAAAGAATAAAGTAATTTATTTTATCTAAAACTCACGATTCAAAAATATAAAAAATAAAAATAAATCATTTAATCAATTAATTAAATATATTTATTAATAATATATTTTTATTTTACTATACTTATTTCTTTTATTTTATAAAATTCATATTTAAGTAATCCTTTCGATAAGAATGCCATTTGCATCTTAATAAATTCAGATGCTTTTTAATATAGAAATCATTTTTACGACCAGCTTCTAAATTTAGTTTTTTAAAAAGGAATTTTGCTTTACGTGGTCTGATAGAAGCTTATCCTTTTTGTCCTATACTTTTTAAATGATACTGTCGGTGGTATACTTTGTAAATCATAAATAAAAATGAATATTGTCATAATATCGCCGTAATTAGCATTACATCTCTAACGTGTTCCCATCAATCCTTTAGAAAAGATTAGGCTTTATAGTTGCGGATTTTTTTTTTATAAAAAAACAGTCTTAAAAATATTAAAATTCTTTTAATATTATAGAAATTTTAATATACACTTTTTAGTTTATATTAAAATTTTATAAACTTTTATAAAAATTTTCTTATAAAAATTATACAAACTTTAATATATACTATAAAATATATATAAAAATTCTTATAATTTTTATAAAAAAAATAATATCAGCATTTTTTAACCGATTTTTAAAACTATCATTTCCTAAAATTTCTATCGTATTTATTTTATTTTTCTTTTCAAAATGTTGGGTTTGAATTTTAACGTACACGCCTTCCCCCGTCTAACCCCATATCTCAGCACGCGGCATGAAGTAGGGAGTTTGGTTGATTTTTATTTATTTTATATTTTTAAATCAGTCCAACTCAAAAATTGATCTAAGCGACTAAGACCAAAAAAATTATGATAAAGTAGATTAATATTATAAATCATTTGTCACTGATATATAAAAATATAAAATAATTATTATATTTATCAAACTATAAATGATAATTATTAAATAAAATATTGTAATGGTTTTATTAATTTAATAATTATTTTCTAATCAATCGGATAAACTTAAATAATCATTTTATAACGATACGATAACTTTATTTTTCATTGCTTTTTCCAACACAGTTTCGGTGTTCTATGCTATACAACATTATTGCTTCCTGCATATGTTTGTTTGGTGGTTGAGGCGTAGTTCTTGTACGGTCTAATTTTTTGTTTGAATTATTTTTTATTTTATTATGTATTTGTATTTTTTTCAGATTAGATTTAAAAGATTTTTGCTAAGACATACAATAATATTTTTTTATATTTATTTAATTAATAAAATCAGATATTACTAATAAAATAATAATAATAATCGTCACCATTTGACATTGATCGCTCAATCACTCTATTGATATCACTGACACTCAAACTCCTAACATCTAAGAACAACAATAATTCCTTTAATTACTTGGATTAAAAGGCTTATAACTTTTTTTTTTTTTAAATTAAAGATGGAAGTTTTTATCCATAAAACAAACACATATAGGTCAACCCAACATGACAAGAATGTGAACATCTGTCATCCTACTTTTGGAAACCAACAACGCATTGAATCAAGACAGTTCCGGAAACAGACAAAACCGGATTAACTCAAAAACAAATGGATTCCATGACAGGGTGATCTAATTATGGTGTTCACACGTCAGGATTTCGACGCTTTTACAGAAGGTTTCCATCAGACTTTCTCATCTTACATATTTGATTTGTTCGGGTTGGGATTAGGGGTATAGTTGTTAATTCAAATCAAATCCGAATTTCCAACAATCCATCTAAATTTCAAATTAAATTCAATGAGAATACATAATTTAGAGATAAACTATATGGATGATTATTAAAATTTTAATTTAACACTTTCAGTTCGGTGTTATATTGAGCCTCTGTCCCAAAATCCGTATTTCAAAATTTCATTCCAAAAGTCTAACAAGAATAAGTTCAAATCCAATTAAATCGCAAGTTCATAAAATTCAAACCATTTCAAAATATAAATCAAAGTAGTTAAAGGTAGTTCGAGCTCCAAATATTAAAACCCGTCTAAAAGCATTCAACTCGATAATTAAAACAAGAGTTACAATTACACATATAAGGTCTTACAAGTACACGACTCACTAAATTTAGTAACATTATTCTGACAACAAATTCGATGTTGAAACCTACCACGATGATGCTCCTCCGAATAAAGCCTTAACCTATGTAAGAAAACACATTTCGAAACGCTAACCTACAAAAGCTCAATGAGTACTCTACCAACCGTTTCACGTAAATATATCATTAATAAGCATGTGAGGCATAAAATAATCCCATGGCATGAGTATGATGACGCTACCATATTCGCCTAAACACAAGGTATTGTGCATGTACACTTGGCACTAGCATTCAACTCGGGAAAAAACTTTAGGTGAGGTAGCAGTGAGATATGTTTGGATCTCTTTCCTTAGACCTTTCAAGAACCTCTTGCATCTCATTTTCTCTGTGGCCACCAACTCTAGAGCATACTGGCTTAAATATAGGAACTTTTTCTCATAAGTAAACACCGAACGATTCCCTTGCACAAGGTGGGTGAACCGCTCCCTCAAGGTGTCAATGTAGGCCTCACCCACATACTTCTTATCGAACTCATCGAGGAATTCATTCCAAGTTGGTTAGTCGGGTTCCCAACCAAGCTCCACCGTCTCCCACCATTCTTGTGTGTTACCTTTTAGAAGTAAAAAAACACAAGATAACTTGTCCTCTGATCTCAACTTCATTTGTCTCATGATCCAATGGGTTTCATGCAACCATTGGTCAGCCTGTACGTCATTGTCTTTTCTTCGTACCCTCTCTATTGGTGTTTCTCGAGGCATAGCAGACGACCTCGATATAGCTCTTATGATCCAGTGCAATGCATGGTTTAGCTACAAGAAGTAATTGACCCATTGATCAACTGCGTCATTAGACGGTGCCTCCACTATAGGCACATGCTCGTCATCAGAGTCTTCTTCCCGAGAACCCTAACTCTCTTCCACTACTCGATTTCTCCTTGACATATTCCTTACTGCAAAATAGACAAACAAGATTATATTATTGAATTTTCAGCATTAAAGCAAGTACAACTTTGACTAATGGGCATGTACTAATCTGACACCTATATACCACACTAGACTCCTATGAGACTTCCTAGGACCGATTAAACCTAAACTCTAATACCACTAAATGTAACACCATCGACCTAGTGTCACATAGGCCTCTGTCACAAAACTTGTATTTAAAAATTTTATTCCAAAAACCCAACAAGAATAAGTCTAAATTCAATTAAATCACAAGTTCATAAAATTCAAACCATTTCAAAATACAAATCCAAGTAGTTAAAGGTAGTTGAAGCTCTAAATATTACAATCCGTTTAAAATCATTCGACTCAATAATTAAAACAAGATTTACAATTACACATTTAAGATCCTACAAGTACATGGCTGACTACATCTAGTAACATTACTCTGACAACAAAGTCGATGCTGAAACCCACTACGATGATGCTCCTTCGATCAAAGCTTTCTTTAACCTAATCACTAAAACATATTTTTAAATGTTGATCTACAAAAGCTCAATGGATACTCTACCAACCGGTTCATATCAAACATATCATAAATAAGCATGTGAGGCATGAAATAATGACATGATATAAGTACAATTATACTACCATATCCGCCTAAACACAAGGTATTATATATGTACAAATATCGGCCCATGACATATGAATGTCAAGAGAAGTCTACACAGTATCTCTAGTCCATATATCTCATATATATATATATATATATATAAGTAGTGCGACCCGCAACCACTAAGCATCGGGATCATACACTACGAGCAGGGCCTGCATCCATTAAGCACCGGGATCCTATATCCATGCTTGGAATGGTTCATCAACCATCTTTGAACTTGCCCACATCCACTAAAAATTAGATTCTATATTTGGAAAGTCTTTGAGTGTTGCAATACTTTGATCAAATATAATAAGGATGGCCAAACCCACCACATAATAATATATATAACTCTAGGTGGCCCATCATGACTAGGAAAAGTCCCTCCATAGCTTATCATATCATATATTTATATCATCAATAACCATTGTGTTTCCATCATATATCACGTTCGTATCGGTTTTTATGTTTTTAGCCAACTCTTACTTAGAAACAACTAAAAGGTTAATTTCCTGGTTTTACTATTTATTTTATAGCTTATTTAATCCTTAGGGACCCACAACATAAATTATGAAATCCTTAAACTCAATACTTAAAAACTTGGGCAGATTACCCAGAGTATCGATACACTTATAAAAGGGGTATCAAAACACCCCCAGTATCGATACTCTTCCCATGCATATTGATACGCCAAGATGTTGAGTTAAGACCAAGGAACCTACCCGTATCGATACACCTATGTAGGGTATCGATACACTACCCTATTTCGATATACCCCTAAAGTAGTATAGAAATGATTTGCCATTGGAATTTTTGGTGTCGAAACACAGGCTAGGCATTTTGAAATGCATACCTTTCTCACCTTGGTTTACTCTCTAGGGTATCAATACGCCTACGTAGGGTATCGATACCCTTTGCACGAAAAATGCATGCATGAACCCTCTAATTGCTTAAAACTCTATCTAATTGCTCAATCATGATACCGGTGAATTAAGAAGACGCCAAGATAAAGATGACCTAGGAAGCAAATCAAAAAATCGAATAAAGTAAAGCTCAAGTGATTTGTTAATCAATAATTTGATGATAGTCAGCTAACATGGTGATCTTAGAAAAGCTGAGAAGCGATAGAATATCCCATAAGATTATTGTGAGTCATTCTCGTTAAGATATACAACAAAAGAGATCGCCCCTGATTGGAGTTTAAGCTAGTAAATTGCTAGATTACAAATGCTAAAAGATGATCAAAGATGAAAAAAGAGAAGTGACTAATCGAATAAAAGTAATGACAAGTTCATCTTCACGTAGCCAGGATTCTAATGATATGTATGTGTGCATGTTTTGAACAAAGGAAATCAAAAAATAGATTAATATTGAGGTTCTGACACTAGAGCTACTACCCCAATCATAAAAGGTAATAATTTTCGGTTCAAAGCAAATTATTTATCAAAGGTCAGAGTGACGATAATGAAACTCATGCCAGAAATATGTATGACTCAAAACAAGTTTTTATCATGGAGATTTGGTTGAGATTAAAAATGAATAAGATGAAAGATTGAAGTTGGAAAAAGTTCAGGGACTGCAAAAAAAATTCAGAGACTTGGGACATTTGCTTGCCTTAAATGATGTAAGTGGGGCATACTTAACACGGCTAGATACCTTTAAATTATCATTGTCACAAGAGTTTGTGTTGTAAAAGATAAAAGAAGATACAAATATTGAAAAACTTTGAAGATTGATTCAAGAGGGATAAAAGTCCAATAATAATTATGGGGCAAATTTTACTAAATTATAAAGTCAACAATGTCATTTTGAAGATGAAAACCAACCAAATTAGACTAAAGGGGGAAACAAAAGGAAAAAAAGATATTATTGTTACAAAAGTTGAGAATTCAACTTTGAAACAAAGACAAGGAGGAAAACTCGATGGTAGAAATGAGATTTTTAAAGTTTACTTCGATTTCTTTTGAATAAATAGACGACAATTGAATTATAAGGGACCTGGTTGCATCTTTAAGACTGTTATGGAGTAATGCATTGAATCATCCCAATTACTTTTGTCTGCGAGTATTGGGGGTTTTATTTGTAAGAGAGGTTATTTCAATTTATTTGTCTATGATACTTATTTCTTTTATATATTTCTCAAGTGACAAACATTTCGTATTCATTGATTTATTGTTATGGGTTAATTTTTGGTAGCCCATACATATATGTATATATCGTCACTAACTTCTTTCTTTCAAGTCTTGAATATCAATTGCAGGAGTGACCTTATACCAAATTTATAGATTAACTTCAATAATGTGACTTGTTTCTACTTTATTTAGGCTAACGAGAAAATATTAATGAGTGTTCAGGAATCACGAGAAAATACCAGATACAATTTTTGAGTGAATTTCTTCTTAATCATTATCGACTAAAGTCTTTGAATGAAGTCATAACCAAGAACATCGTCCAACTAAAGACTGATCTTCTTTCAAGGTATACAAGTATTGGATGAGATTTAACATTATTTGATCTCCCTTCTCAAATAAAAAATAAGAAAAATATCATTTGTTATCCCCTTTGAGCATGATATTTTTCTTTCGACTCAATCCAAACCAAGGATCACCCCTAAACTGGGGTAAAGAGGATGAAAATATGTTTGAAAGTAAAAGAAATTTGGGATATTTTTAGAAATAGGGGCAAGAAATAAAAGTAAAGTTTAAAAATCAAGAAAAACAAGATGAGTGAGGAGGAAAAATGTAACATCCCAAATTTGAGTCTAGATTTTTTTGTAATAGTTAAGGAGGTTCGATTTGAGTCGAATCGGATTCCTTCGGTTCATTAATTCTAAGTAATTAAAATATTAATATATTAATCGGGTGAATAGTAAATTTCTAAAAAAGTTCTAAAATTTTTAAAATAATGTTTTAAGGATAATAAAATGTTAATTGAGTCTTATTTTGGTTTGATTAAGTTTAATTGATATTTTAGTGACTAAAATGTAAATTTTGGAAAGTTAGTGGCAAAATTGTAATTTTGCTGAAAATTTGGTTTTCGGGACTAAATTGAAAAGTAAGCTAAGCTTAGAATCCTTAGAGGGCCATTAACCCATTTTTTTAATTAGAGATCATTCACCAAAATTGGTTTTAATTGACGGTTAATATCATTTTCTTTTTCACTCAATTTTCTCAAATTTTCTCTCAAAATTTTCTCTTCATGGTTTCTCAAATCACTTGTTGAATTCTTCTCCATTTTCATCAAGATTCATCTCATTTTTTTTAAGTATTTAATCCTCTTCAAATCCTCTCAATTTTTTTACAAAATCATCAATCGATTTGAAGAAAAATCAAGAGGAGAATTTACGTCAAATTTTGGTGGATGTATCTCAAAAGTAATATTTTGTTTCCTTTTCAATTCTAAGATTCTTTATTTGATATTCCTAATCATTTGGCTTATAAATCATTATTCTCAACTTGATTTTGTGTTTTAATTCAAGATTTTGGAGTTTTTATGGAAACTTCAAGAAAGTAAGTTAGATATTGTTCAAGGTTGTATTTAGGATGATTTTATATGAAATTATAATTATTTAAATGATTTAATGAGTCTTGTAATGAACTCACATAGTTTTAATCCCAGAATAAATGAATCGGTGTTGTTAAAAGTGGTTTTCGGATGGTTTTATGGGTTGTTTTTGATGTTCTGTTTTTGTTGAAGGTATAAGGATGGTTTGAAGGTGTTTTTAGTTTATAATTGAGGAGTTTTAGATGTAAGATTTGTTAGATTAGGGATTGGTGTAGTTTTCGGGTGTTTCGGCTTTGTTTTCGGCCTTTTCGACTTAGTTTTCGGTAGATTTGTGGAGGTTCAATGTTTCTGTTGTGTTGAACATGTTTTGATATATATATGCTCTATTTTGGTGATGTAGAGGAAGTTAAAAAAGGCTCTTGAGTGGCTGGTGCATTGGCGTTGTTGTTGGAGCATCAATGAAGGCTTGTTTCGCTTGTTGGTGAGTGAATTTGGTTTAAAAGTGAATCACAAATGTTTGGATCTGTTTTGGGGATTATGGAATAGTGTAAAAGCTTTCCATAATTCAAGATTAAGTGATTTCTATGTTTCGAAAACATTTCCTAAGTTTTGACTATTTTGTATTGGTCTTGTGGAAGAGGTTTCATAGAGATTTCTGAATGCATAAATGAGATATTTAACATGATGCATGATGTGTTAGTTGCTGTAAATGCATGGTTTAGAATGAAATTCATGGCTTTTGAAAGCATGAAATAGATTTGAAACAATATGTGGTTATTTGCCTTACATTTGATTAAGCCGTTGAGCATGATTTTGGTTCACTTGATGAACATATTTTAAATGCATTATGAGCAGTAAGTTAACATGCATGATCGAAATGATATTGACTTGGTGACACTAACTATAGTTACGAATACAAATGACATGTCATTAGGATAAAGTGCACTATAAAGATTATGAGAATAATGAAGTTGCCTACACATAAACAAGGGTGACTATGTGTCCGACCGTGTGTGTAGAGATTGCCTATATGTAAACAAGGGTGACTTAGTGTCCGACCGTGCGTAGTGGGATAACATGTATACAAGGGTGATTATGTGTCCAACCGATGCATGTTGAGACCAAGAGTCTCTAATTATGGTATAAGGAATCCGAGTATTCGGTAAGCTTAAGGTTCACGAAAAGTTATCACATGAACGCCAATATGCATGATTCATGAAATGATTTGAGTTTGAAAATGAGCATGATGTGTTTAGGTATACTTTGATTTAGCACAAAGAGTGCAAGTTATGGTTTTAAATTGGTTTTAAATGTTGCATTGATGAACTTGTTTTAGAGCTACCTCACTAAGCATGTTTTGCTTAAGCTCTCTTTTCATCTTTGCAGACAAGTAAAGGCTTTAGAGACAACATTTGGAGCAAGTGGTCCAAGGGGAAAGACTTCACACATTTTGGTATGCTTTGACAAATAAAAAGGGCTTGACAATGTGTAAATCGATTCCTTAAAGAGTGTGTTTTGAATTAGTTAAAGAACTGTAATAGTAACTTCTAGATATGCATTGCTTGTTGATTTGGTGGAATGATATGTTGTTGGGTTTGATTGAAGCATGTTTAATCATGAATGATTTATGGTATCGAGTCAAAGTTAGGAAGCATGCCTATAGGTGTTATGGGGTCTTTGATGGATATAATCGAATGATTAATTCGCCCATTTTGTTTAGGAATTATGCATACAGTTGATGGTGATCAATGGTTGTGTCTTGAATTGATTGAATCCACTTAAAATGACTGATTTTAAGTTCTGGGCATAAAAGTTTCAAAACCTTTAAGGAAGGTTTCGAAATCTTTATCAAATAGTTTCGAAACCTCCAGGAAGGTTTCGAAATCTTTATCAAATAGTTTAGAAACCTCTAGGAAAGTTTTGTAACCTTGCGAGCTAATTTGATTATGGAACCTTACTGGACATGAAAAGTTTCGAAACTTTAAGAGAAGTTTTAAACCTTTGCCATAAAGTTTCGAGACCTATATTGAAGATTTCGAAACCTTTGGTTGTCATGAGTTAATAGTTGTCAAAAATTACATTATAGTCTCGCATATCTTTCTTTGTTCAATTATGGTAGCTACGAATGTTATTTTGAGCTAAAATTTCACATGGATGCATAAAGTTGACTTAATTTCAATTTAGATAACTTAAATTGTATGTAGACCCTAGAAATTGAAAGATTTAGATTTTGGTCCCTAATTATTGAAGCATGAAATTGATGATGTTAGAATTCTCTGTTTGGTTTAAAATTTATCACAGTGCTATTTGTATGTTTAATTGAAATTTTATGAAATGAATTTCTACCTTTCCATAAGAATTTAAAAGATTGCTTCCGTTCTTGTTTTGCATGAAATCAACAAATGTGGGAACTTAATTATGCCTCTATATAAGAGAAAAAATATATAACGGTTTTTCAGGATTGTTTATCGGATCAGGCCTTCGCGGGCTTGGTTCGGTATTCCCCTTGTAACTAATTAGAGTCAGTTCTGTCTAGGCCGGGCTAAGGGGGTTACAAAAATTTTGAATTAACTCGAAAAAAAGAAGAGAGTAAAAGTTTGTTTCTAATAAGTCAAGCTAAAATTATTGACATGAAAGTTGAAGCAAATGATAGAAAAGACACCAAATTGAAGAAGTGAAAAAGAAAGTACTATAAGTATATTGCAAAAGAAAAGAAAATTATTTCATTAGAACATTTTTAGATCAGTGCGACAATAATCCTTAATTTTATTACCCTTAAATAATTATTTGAGCTAATATATTCTTTCTTTGATAACCATGAACCATAGTCTACATTACAAGTCAGAAAAGACCCTTTTGACCATATACGAGTATTAAAACAAAGAGAGTCTTTTAAATACATCCTTCCTATATGGCGTGTTCTGTGTAGTGTTATAATTAATGTATGTGAACACACATACAAAGTTAATATTTATAGAGAATATTGGATATTTACTATCCTTCTTATGGTACTTTAAGCATCTAAAATACACTCACTTGAACCGAATCATGAATTCTTTGCTTAAATATTGGATATTCTGTTATCATCACTTATAAAGTTAATATTTATAGAGAATGTAGATATTATTACAATTTCTATACATGCAGGAATATCCAGAGCCAAAGCGGCAAAGAAGCTGTGTTGAGGCCGAGGCAGAATCATGGCTGAGGCAGAATCCAGTGTGGCAGCACCAACAATGAAGGCGCATTGAAAGATAAAAATATAGAGAATATTCTGGAAGATACAGCACAATAATTGGACCAGGCTAGCGTGCTAAAAGCTCAATTCAAAGACCAAGCGAGAAAACCTTTCTAGAAGGCGGCAAACTTGGAAATATCAGAATCCTTGAAGAAGACTTGTTCCCTATTCCAAGTTCAAGTCTATTTAGGAAAGGTTTACCCTAGGTTAAGACTATAAATACCCTAGCCGGCCATATTGTCTAGGAGAGCCGATTTGTAGAGAAAACCCTTCCTCCCTAAGAATTGTACTTCCACGATAACATGTTCTAAATTTCTTAAGGAAAGGTGAAGGTTGTCGATATTAGTGAGAGGAGATTGATTCTTTTATTTTTGTTCTTATACAATAAAATCAAAGTTTGCTTATCCTATTACCATTCTTTGTTCTTGTATCCAAGCCCGAGAGGGAAGTTTGCAAGTAATCAATTTATCTAGCATCGAGAGGCGTAGATTCACGAAAGGGATAAGTACGGTATCGTTGACACTAACCGGCCTATACTCTTGTGGAGGCACTAAGGGGTAGGTTAAGAGTTTCAGCAGCTAAAAGAAGTGTTGGATTGGTTGGTGGTTATCTTTGGTTTACGTCGAGAGGTATCGTCAAAGACTGAGCATCAACAACACTTTGACTCAGAGATGAGCGGAGTCACTTACGGACACTTTGCTGAACTTTGATACTTCTGCCCACGAGCAAGAGATTGTCGCGGCAGAAGAGCACCAGCATTGCCGAGGCAGTATCTGCGGTACTATCGAAGCAGTGTTGTGCGATTGCATTGGACAAGAAGAAGATTGATGAGTGCCTAAAAGGCAGTTATTTACTACCCTTCTTATGGTACTTTAAGCATCTAAAATACACCCACTTGAACCGAATCATGAACTCTTTGCTCAAATATTGGATATTTTGTTATCATTACTTACAAAGTTAATATTTATAGAGAATGCAGATATTATTACAATTTCTGTACATGCAGGAATATCCAGAGCCAAAGCGGCAGAGAAGCTGTGTTGAGGCCGAGGCAGAATCATGGCCGCGGCAGAATCCAGTGTGGTAGCACCAACAATGGAGACGCATTGAAAGATAAAAATATAGAGAATATTTTGGAAGATACAGTGCATCAATTGGACCAGGCTAACATGTTAAAAGCCCAATTCAAAGACCAAGCGGGAAAACCTTTTTAGAATGCGGCAAACTTGGAAATATTAGAATCCTTGAAGAAGACTTGTTCCTTACTCCAAGTTGAAGTCTATTTAGGAAAGGTTTGCCCTAGGTTAAGACTATAAATACCCTAGCCGACCATATTGTCTAGGAGAGCCGATTTGTAGAGAAAACCCTTCATCCCTAAGAATTGTACTTCCACGATAACATGTTCTAAATTTCTTAGGGATAGGTGAAAGTTATCGATATTAGTGAGAGGAGATTGATTCTTGTATTTTTTGTTCTTATACAATAAAATCAAAGTTTGCTTATCCTATTGTCATTCCTTGTTCTTGTATCCATGCCCGAGAGGGAAGTTTGCAAGTAATCTATTTATCTAGCATCGAGAGGTGTAGATTTACAAAAGGGATAAGTACGATGTCGTCGACACTAACTCGGCCTATACCCTTGTGAAGGCACTAAGGGGTAGGTTAAGAGTTTCAACAGCTAAAAGAAGTGTTGGATTAGTTGGTGGTTATCTTTTATTTACGCCGAGAGGTATCGTCAAGGACTGAGCATCAACAGCACTTTGACTCATAGATGAGCGGAGTCACTTACGGACACTTTGCTGAACTTTGATACTTCTACCCACGAGCAAGAGATTGTCGTGGCAGAAGAGCACCAGCATTGCCGATGCAGTATCTACAGTACTATCGAAGCAGTGTTGTGCGATTACATTGGACAAGAAGAAGATCAGTTGAATCCACTAATTAACGTAACTGGATCCTACCCATTTTCTATATAATCGTTCTCAACTCTTTATTTTATGTTTTATTATTTAATTATTTAGTTAGATAAAATAAACCATCTTATTTATGTTTTTATTTTATTCTTAGGAGCAAGGAAACGAAGGAAGACATATTAAGTATACCAATCCCTGTGGAGACGATACACGATATACTTATCTTTTTATTACTTGACGACGTGTACACTTACACTCAAAATAGCACTTATACCATGCCTATCAAGTTTTTGGCGCCGTTGCTGGGGATTGACAACTGAATTTTGTTTTTCTTTAATTTTCTTGCTATTTAATTATTAATTATCTAACTTTAATATTAACTTTATCTATTTTATTTTTGTTGTTATTAATTTTTGTTAATTTGGTTTATGACCAGGGCAAATCCGAGTGGACCATTGTACGATTTGGATCTAGATATTGAACGTACAAGACATAATCTAAGACGCAATCTGTTCCAAACTATGTACAATCCACCGAGAGGACAAATGCCACCTATGGATCATAATATACTACCGCCAGCAGTACCGCAACAGCCAATGCCTCAACCATTGCCAAGACAGTCCACTATCAGAGACTACCTAGTAGAGGATTTGAAAGTACTCAACCCTGGTGTAGTTACCCCGGAGATCGAAGCAACTCACTTTGAGCTTAAACCAGTGATGTTCAACATGTTGAACACAATTGGACAGTTTGGTGGGTCTGCTACTGAAGATGCAAGGCAGCATCTTAAGTCTTTCATGGAAGTGTACAACTCTTTTAAGATTCAAGGAGTCCATGAAGATATTCTGTGCTTAAAATTGTTACCCTATTCACTGAGGGATAGGGCGAAGACTTAGTTGAATGGAATCCCAGCAGGATCAATCGGATCTTGGGAGGAACTTTACCGAGAATTCATTATGAGGTTTAATCCGAAAAATCTTTATGACCATATTCGTAATGAGATTACATCATTCCGGCAAGATGAAGATGAACCGATGTACAAGGCATGGGAACGCTATAGAGAACTATTAAACAAATGTCCGCTACATGGTTTTCCCTTGTGGACGCAAGTCTCCATGTTCTATAATGCTACTAATGCTTCCATAAGGATGATGCTAGACGCTTCCGCAAATGGGACACTTTTAGATAGAGCACCCACAGAAGCCATTGAAAATCTGAACAAACTCGCAAGGAACGATTTCCAATTTCCCACATCAAGGCAAGGAGGAATGAGACGCCATGTCACAGCCCATGAAATAGACACATCAAGTTCGGTGGCAGCACAATTGGCTTCTCTGACCAAGATGGTTCAGAACATGCAAAACCAAAGAAGTATACATGAGGTTAAGGCAGTTAACTCATCAGATTATATGCTAGATGAGGAGACCGACCTATATGCTGGAAATTATAACAGAAACAACCCAATGATGTCCAACAATTAGAACCCATCATGGAAAAGGCATCCGAACTTCTCTTGGATTAACCCTAATAATGTGTTGAATCCGATAAATCAAGCCCATGGATTTTAGTATCAGAACCTGCCGCAGCAGGACGCTCAGCAACCCATATCGTAGCAGCAGGTACAATAGCAACAGTCTCTGAATGCACTGGTTGATTCTTTCACAGCTTTCATGATAAAAACTAATGCCTACATGATGGAGAATAGCCGCTTCATGAAGCGTGATGCTAGACGCTTCCGCAAATGGGACACTTTTAGATAGAGCACCCACAGAAGCCATTGAAAATCTGAACAAACTCGCAAGGAACGATTTCCAATTTCCCGCATCAAGGCAAGGAGGAATGAGACGCCATGTCACAGCCCATGAAATAGACACATCAAGTTCGGTGGCAGCACAATTGGCTTCTCTGACCAAGATGGTTCAGAACATGCAAAACCAAAGAAGTATACATGAGGTTAAGGCAGTTAACTCATCAGATTATATGCTAGATGAGGAGACCGACCTATATGTTGGAAATTATAACAGAAACAACCCAATGATGTCCAACAATTAGAACCCATCATGGAAAAGGCATCCAAACTTCTCTTGGATTAACCCTAACAATGTGTTGAATCCGATAAATCAAGCCCATGGATTTTAGTATCAGAGCCTGCCGCAGCAGGACGCTCAGCAACCCATATCGTAGCAGCAGGTACAACAGCAACAGTCTCTGAATGCACTGGTTGATTCTTTCACAGCTTTCATGATAAAAACTAATGCCTACATGATGGAGAATAGCCGCTTCATGAAGCGTACTGATGACTTCATGAATAGAACAGAGATGAGACTGCAGAACTAGGAGGCCGCAATAAAATCCTTAGAAACCCAGGTTGGTCAATTTGCTCAACGTCAAAACACTCGACCACCTGGAGGTTTACCTAGCAATACTAAAGTTGCTAAGGTGTTAGGCCACGAGCAATTTAAAGTAATCACCACCAGAAGTGGCCTATAGTTGAAAAATAAAGAGGGGATCTCAACCGAAAGATTCCAACCAGAAGAGCAACCACATGAGGACTTAGAGTCTGAGCAGGACCCTGCTGAAAGCTCTGCCACAACAACAGAACCAGCAGTATCAGAACCTTCCGCCGAGGCAGCTGTAGAAAAATTCACCCCAGGTATAAAACTCAATATCCAAGGAAACCTGAAGGAGAATAGACCACCACCCTTTTTCCCACAGAGGCTAAAAAAGCAGAAACAAGACCACCAATTTCAAAAGTTCCTAGACATCCTGAAGTAGGTCCATATTAACTTGCCACTAGTTGAGGTTATTGAACAAATGCCCAACTATGTCAAGTTTTTAAAGGACATAGTATCCAAACAGCGAAGGCTAGGAGAATTTGAAACGGTGGCAGCCACTGAAGGTTGGATGGCCATGCTGCATAATTGCATGCCACCCAAACTAAAAGATCCTAGATGTTTCATAATTCCTTGTGCAATTGGAGATGGTTATAAAGAAAAGGCCTTATGCGACTTGGGATCAAGTATCAACTTAATGCCCAAATCAGTTTTTCAGAAACTTAGAATAGGATGGGCAAAACCAACAACAGTACTGCTTCAACTTGTGGGTCGGTCTTACGTGCATCCTGAAGGTAAAATTGAGGACATTCTGGTGAAAGTTGACAAGTTCATATTTCCTGCCAACTTTCTTGTCCTTGAATGTGAAGCGAACGATAATGCATCGATCATACTGGGTCGACCTTTCCTTGCTATTGGATGCACCATCATTGATGCGGATAAATGATCAACAAATAAAGTTGAACGCCTCCATAATCTTCCAAATTCGGACGCTCCAGCAGAATGTAAGGCTCTTCATACACCAAATAAGGGTACTAAAACATCTTGTCTGGGCAGCACGCTCGACAGACTGTTCGGCAAAAGAATAAAACCCAAAGGAGAAGCCGAATACACCGAAGGGACTGGCCAACTCATGAAGACAGATACATGCCAGAGTGAGATAATGAAAGTGGGAGATGCATTCACATACACTCCTCAAGTAACATAATTTCTTCCCTTCAATTTTAATTATTATATTAGGACTAGTATATATAGTATTATTTTCAGCATTCTTTATTTTTAAGTATTTTCAGTATTTTGTTACTATACTTTATTTCCAGTATTTTATCTTTAGTATTTTTAATTCTCTTTAATAAAGCTACGAATGTAGGAAAATTTTGCCACAACAGGAAGTCTGTTGCCGCGGCAGGACTGTGTTGGAACCGCAGAATTCTTAACGGGCAGAAACAGTGTAACGACTCTCTGCCGAGAAGTCCGCCGCGACAGTAAATGCCTAACAACTAGTATTTTTAACAGTCATATTTTTACAGCCTATATAAGCAGATTCACTGTTGAGCATTATTTACTTTGCATTCTTGCTATCTTTACTTTCTTGAACAATCTTGCTCTCACTACATCTTCAACTTTTCAGAACTCTTTGTATTCCTACCCACATTCTTATTGTTTATCTTTAAGAACATCTCATCGACATTCATGGCAGCATATAGACGATTCGCCAACAACAACGTAGCAGAACGCTTCTAAAGATCTTTTGTTGCACGACAATTATGGGAAGAACAAGGATTTCAGCATACTATTGAAGAAAACTATAGCATCGACCAATTCTTGTTCGACAGAATCGAAGACCAGGATTGGGAGAAATTCTGCCTCCAACCTCCCATAGCAAATGCAACAATTATGAGAGAATTCTATGCGCACTGCCCAAACAAGGACCCGTTGTTCGTCTACTGCCGGGACAAGCCCGTGAAACTTGATGCCGAGGCAATCAACGATTAAAACGGCGTAATCCCCATACGTGATGAGCGTGGTGAATTTGCAGCCAATATCGAGGAATACAAGGCTATCAAGGACGAATTTTGCTACGACAACATTCTATGGGAAACCGGTGCCCATAGAGGTTGTGTAACAAGGCTCAGCCTTAAACCCGAAGCAAAGCTTTGGTACATGTTTGTCAAGCGATGCCTCATGCCCACCTCTCACAACAGTATAGTTGACAGAAAAAGATAATTGCTCATTCACTCAATCATCAACAAGAGAACTATCAATATTGGAGAGATCATTCTTCAAGAGATCTATGACTGTGGTAAGAAAGAACGAGGTCCATTATATTTCCCTAGTTTAATATCTGCTCTATGCATTGCTGCAGGTGTACTGATAGAAGCAACCGACAAATACACATCACAAAGGCAAGGCTGGACAAAAGAATTCTGCCACAGAGTGATGCAGATCACCCTAGTCGATCCAGTGCAGGAAACACCTCAATAATTCACTACTAACTTCCTTGTCGGAGGGCAGTATTCAGCAGAAGCACCTGACAATGCCCAAGCCCCTACCGCAGCAGACTCATACCAGGAGATTTTGCAAAGAATGTCAGCCATGGACCTCCGCCAACAACGCTACATGGAATATCAGAGAGATTTCAACAACACTCTTACAAATATGCTGACCCAGAACTTTCTCACCCATGGGATGCAGTTTCCAGATTTCTCTTCCAACATTTTCGTCACTGTCGCACCATACACAGAGACAACACCTGCTCCAGGGTCTAGACCATTCTTTACTTCTAGGCCACAATAACAGTTTCACACTGCCGACTCATTCAGACTTGCGGGCACAGCTGCCACATCATCCAGCAGCATGCGACCATCAAAGAGGAGAGTTGTCTTCAACTCTCCACAACAAAATCCTATCCCATCGGTAGTTTTTCTAAAGATAGTCTCTCTAGATAGATCGATGAATATGTCCATGAGAGCTCATCACATACCCAAGAGCGGATACCAACTGCCGAGTTTGGGGGAGAAACAGAGGTGATGCATACAGACGATGAAGAGGATGGAGATGAAGTTACAGCCCTAATGCAGAAACAAACGCCCACCAAAGTGCAGCCACCCCGGCAGGCAAAAACACAGCAATCACCTGGACAAGGATCACGAATGAAAGCATCAGTAGGAATACCTAGGAGGACAGCTATTTCCAGCAGCTCTTCTGAATCCCAATCAGAATCTATTTAGTCCTTGTTACTTTACTATTCTTGTTTTCTTCTGCTGTTTGCTTTATATTTTGAGCATTGAGGACAATGCTCGATTTGAGTTTGGGGGAGATTGAAGGTGCAGAAGCACTGCCGAGGCTATCCATGCCACGGCATTACCATAAAAGGGAGTAAATTTTTACTGAATTTTTTTATATATTCTCTTTTCTTAAATTTATGTTTGTAATCTTGCATTGCCCTATGTCAGCTTTGCTTTAGTTTACTACTTTAAGGCTATAGAAATTTTTCTCTTTACCATGGCCAAGTACTGTTTTGAAGGGATAACCATAGGATACTCATGGAATAAAACTTAGAAGCTTGCTTTAGAGTTAGACATAAAATAAACACTTTTTGGACTTGTTTGATTTAGGAGTTCTTTTAGTAAACTTAGGTGATAAAGACTTAGAAATTGTTGGAAAAATAACTAGAGGTGTCTATCACCGGCTCTAGTTTTGCTCTCCTTCATACTAGAGGTGCCCGAAATTGGCTCTAGTATGCTAAATAGGTGTTAAGAAAAAGAATAAATAAGAAAATAAATGAAATAGAAAACACATATCTTGAGGTGCCCGAAATTGGCTCAAGACGTGTTGTTTTAAGGAGATAGCTAATCCAAGATTGTACTTGTCTTGAACTTAGAGTTTATCTAAGAAAGCCTTGAATCAGCCTTGTCCATTAAACGTACACACTCACCTAGCCCTATGGTTTGTTTCTTAGTAGAATTCCTTGGGTAAACTAATGGCTAAAACGGAGAGATAGACATGAACATGGTGGGGAGAATAGATGAAAGAGTAAGACCAAAGGGGAGTAAGGTTTAGCAATTTGATATTTGACATTGCTTGAGGACAAGCAATAGTTCGAGTTTGGGGGTATTTGATGAGTGCCTAAAAGGCAGTTATTTACTACCCTTCTTATGGTACTTTATGCACCTATTATGCATTGGACAAGAAGAAGATCAATTGAATCCACTAATTGACGCAACTAGATCCTACCCATTTTCTCTATAATCGTTCTCAACTCTTTATTTTATGTTTTATTATTTAATTATTTAGTTAGATAAAATAAACCATCTTATTTGTGTTTTTATTTTATTCTCAGGAGCAAGGAAATGAAGAAAGACATATTAAGTATATCAATCCCTGTGGAGACGATACACGATATACTTATCATTTTATTACTTGACGACGTGTACACTTGCACTCAAAATAGCGTTTATACCACGCCTATCACTCCTCTACAAAACACTCAATCTAGCCTCGCCTTTATCTTATTATTTCGTTAATTAATTTTATTCTTTTATAATTTATCTTAGACATAATTCAACCAATTCATTTACTTGTGTTTTTAGTTTCCTTAGTGTGTTCATAAGAAGTAGAAAGGTTGACTCAGTCCTCGTGAGACCGATATCTTAAATACTACAATCTGACAAAGGTAGAATTAATAGGACTCCATAGCCTCCATCACCTAGCACCTCTGAACTGCTATAGTTTCCCATGTACACTTGTTCTCTTTTGTTCCCATCCTCGAACTCGGTAAATAACTCCCTTTTGGCGCAGAAATGTCTGGAAGCATCAGTGTAAACCACCCATTCAATAGGGTTTTCCATCAGATTAACTTTTGAAATGACTACTGCAAAGATATCATTATCTTTTTTGCAACATTCGCTTGCGGTCTATTGTTATTTAGGCGGTCTGAGCGGTATGGGCACTGGTAGGCTTTATGTCCAACTTGTCCGCACACATAGCATGTGGTGGGCTTTCTTGGGGCCTTCATATTGGTTGACTTTTTGAAGTTCGTGAACTTTTGAGGTTTGGTGGAATTCTTTTGATAACCTCTTTTCATAACATTTTTGGATTTGGACCCTGAGGCACCACTAGATTCAACCAAGTTAGCCTTAAAATGAAATTGACTATTAGATTTGAAAACCTTATCTTTTAAACGGTTGGCTTCCTTGATCTTCATATGGCTCACCAGCTCCACCAATGGAATATCCCTTTTCTTGTGCTTAAGGGAGTTGTAGTAGTCGGACCATGACTTGGGCAATTTTTCGATCAGAATAATGGCTTGAAGGACTTTACACATTTTCATACCTTCGGCCAAAATGTCCAAAACCAGCTTCTCATAATCATGGACTTGTTCCATTATTGGTTTGTCATCGAATATTTGGAACTATAACCACTCTCCAACAACGTACTTCTTAATTTCAGCGTTATCAGCTCTATATTTCATTTCGAGAGTATCCCAAATCTTTTTTGCACTTCTCTCTTTAAGAAACATGTCGAATATTTTGTTTGACATGTGACTCAAGAGATGGCCTGCACCGTTTTATTGTCCTTGACATATTTGTCTATGTCAATAACGGATGTAATCACTAATTTTATCCGGTCTAAACTCGTGTTTTAATTTTAATTCCAATTCGAATAACGGGCTTGTATTCGATAATCAAAATGCAAAAAATAGTATTTGTTTACCTTTTAAATTTTGTATTACTTAAATTTTATCAACTTGGTATTTTGTAAATAACATACATATATAGTTATTTTTAGTCTTTTTATTATTCTTCTATTGTTATTATTATCTTTACTATTATTATCTTTTTATTATTATCATTACTATTATTATTTTATCTTTTTAGTATTATTGTTATTGTTATTATTATTTATATTATCATCTCTACTATTTTATTCATTATTACTATTACTATCTTTGTTTTTTTATTATTGTTACTATTATTATTATTATTTTTTATTATTATTTTTATTATTTCGTTATATTTTATTATTACTATTATTATCATTATTATTATTATTATTATTATTATTATATTCTAAATAAATAAAACATAAGTAAATAAATGACAAATTCTTAAATGGATAAATAAAATAAAAATAATTAACAGTCCATTAATTCAGCCCGTTTTCAAATAATATTACAAACCCAAATAATAAATAACAAGCCCATGTTTATTTTAACAATCCACTTTACATTTAAAACCCAAAAAATAATAAACTAGTTACAAGCCCAAATGAACTGGCCCAACCGGTTTGATTAACCTAAAACCCTAACTAATCCAATCTTTTCTTATGCGCAGCCTCATCTCAACCGTTGGATCAAGATTTTGATCCAACGGTCCTGATCGACGCGGAGAGAACCCTTCAGCTCATCCAACCGTTCATCTTCATCTGCCGGCGCCCTTTCACCGCCCGATCGTCGCCGTCCGTTCACCGATTCCGGCCAGTCGTACATGCAAAAAAACAAGAATATCAGATCGTACCAAATTCACAGCTCATATCAAAGGATTTCGGCTTTTTCCAACGGATATCAGAGAGTAATCAGAGACCAACCAACAAAAATTTCCAGAAAAGTCAGAATACACGCATGCATCCAAAAGAGAGAAGCAACCAATGAAATATAGGATTTTTTATTTTATTTTCGATTTCGGCATGTAATCAGATATAAAAACCAAAAGAAGCATACAGTGTAATCTCTGGGATATTTTTCCATCAATAGAGGCAGAAAGTTTGGAGGTAAAAAAACCTCATCTTCTATGCGCATACATATAATAAAATAGGAAGAATCAAAGAAGAAAAGGTCTTATTCGTGTTACCTTTTTTTTTTTTGTTTTTCGGTCTCGCCCTTCCGATCTCAGATCCGGCAACAAGCCTCGCGATCCTCGGGTCGTTGTTGGTGAGCCGAAACGAGAAGGAGGCTTCTCCTAGCCTTTACACCTCTTGTCACAACCAAAAAAGGGATCTCTTTGTTTTGTTTTTCAGAAGGGTTTCAAAGCTTCTGGTTGTTTTTGGCATCAAAATCAGAAAAGGGGAGTTTGGTTTTCGGTTTTCGGTTTCAAAAAGGGAAGATTTTGAACGTTTTGATTTCGCCGACCACCGTCGGCGGTGGCCGGAAACTGGGGTTTTGCGGCGGTTTCTGGAAGAACAGATGAACAATGAAGAACATGTTCATCGTGTTCTTCATTTAGCTTAAGGATTTCAGAGGTTTGGGAGGGTTCTCGGTTTTGAGAAGAGCTGAGAAAATGAAGACATTTATTTTTTTTGTGTTTTATACTTGCTTTAAAAGAAAAAGGGGTTATTTGCTTCATTTAAATCCCTCCGTCCCTCTAAATTTGTGCATGAGGTCCCTTAACTTTTGCTGCGTATTTCATTTTAGTCTTCAATCCGTTTATAATTGTTTTAAAAAAGGGTTTTATTCTCCGAAGGTCCTTCCGCCTCTGGAGTTTCTCTTTTTAGGGTCTTCCCCTTGGTTTATTCACTCCAGAGGTCCTCAAATATTTTCAAGATCTTACGATCCAGTCATTATTCGAATGATTTACCCTTCTTTTACTTTATTATTTTTTTTATGTAAGTCATTGATAGTTTTTATTTATTTTGATTTTTATCTCTTTATTTATTGATACTTTTACTTTAATTATTTATTTAATGTCGTTTATTTATTTATATACATTTTGTTGTTTTGTTTTGTTTATTTATTCATTACACCATGAGTTGGCACTTATTAATTTAATTATACATGTTTTAGCTTAATCCCTTTAATTACTTGAGCTTATGAATATGTTCTCGGTATTTGCATCTATTTTCTTTGTTTGTTTATGCATGTTCATTTTGTCATTTATATTTATTCATGCATTTTTTTTTATATTTCCATTCTATGCACATCTCATTTCTATGAACTTTACTTGTGTATACTTGTTAGTATTCTATTTTATTATTCATGAGTTCCCTTTGTGTAGATATTTATTTATTAGTTATTTCATTGTTGTCATACTATTAATTCACAATTTACTTATGTTTTTATCATGTTTTTTTTATTGTTTTATGTCTTAATTTTTATGCTTTTCATAGTATATAGCTTAGTTGTAACTTTCGTATTCTCTTATGTTTATGTTCCTTATTATGTATCTATAGTATCATGCCTTAGTTGTTCACATTTTGCATATATTTACATTACATTTATTTCTTGGTCACATAGTTGCTTTGTTTTTTAAATTTTAAACATCTTGTTTCTTCGTATCACTATTTATGTTCTTTTGCGTTCATATTGTTAGTTACATCGTTGTTTTATTTTGCTATATCACATCTTACACCTCATAATTGCTAATTAATGAATTTAATTTTAAACATCTCTATTCGGTCGTAACGGGCCCGCGTTCCAATGCAATGGTCGCGGTGTATGCGTTGCCTTCGAATAGAGACCCGGTAAAAATAAAATTGATTCGAATCTTTAAACAAAAAATAATTTAAATGCCACTCTAATTCAAAAGTATTAAAAATTAATTAAGCGGTAATTTATTTTAAAGGTACCAATTTCTGGGCAGTTTTTAAACACTAAAACTTTTTTTAAAAGAGGGATCGCTACAACGGAAGTATGTCCATCACCTTCAGGATCTTCTATCGGAGAATGGTTGATGAGGATATAGTCGAGATCTAGTTGTTCAAAAAAGATCATGATGCGTTGGGACCTTCTACGGTAGTTGTTTCCGTTAAGTGCATCCAACTTGGACAAATCTGGAACTAACTTGTACAAAGAAACTGACATTTTTGCAGAATAGATTTGTTTCTAAATTGTAGGTTTTAATATACTACAAAACAGGACGTTAGCATTGTCAGGAAAAATAAAAAGAACGAACTGATAAAAGATTTGATTGTGTCGTGGTATAGAGGTCACTGCCTTAGAAACAAATTGCCCCGATGTATGTACTCTCAACTTTAGGCGGTTGTCCACCAAAAGTTAGTAAGATCACTCCAAACAGTGTACACCCAAAGTTTGGAGTAGACTGTAGCGGTAATGTTCGTTGTAATTGGAGTCGAACAAAAGTTCAAAGAGAATTTTAAACCAACCGAATTGCTCCCATACAACCTCTAAAATCAGAGTGACTGCAGAAGAAAAAGACATTTCACATTTTATAGAAGAGAAAATTTTTTACTAATTTTCTCTAAAAAGATAGTACGCGCGCAAACATGTCAAAGACACTTGTTACCACGACTATGAACCGAACCAAATCGAGACGAATGACGACGATGCATGAAGGACTCCCTTGTTCTCTATCACTCAATAAAGGAATGGAGAGATACTTTAATAAATATATATTCCCAAGGGTATTTATTATCCATGTGGGATTCAAGCATTACCTATTTCCCACATAATATTCACGGATATGTTTATTTATATGACCGCTAATATGTTCATTTATATGTTTACTAAATTGGAGGACTTACACTACTGATCTTTAAGCTCATTAGGCTTCACAATTTTAACCCAAAAGTTGACCACGTGCTCAAGTTGATCCACACATTCACTAACATTTAAAATGTAAAAAATAAATAAAAGGGAAATCAAGTAAATGAGTTTATAAACAATCTTGTTTTCGAAAATAAATGAACAAAATACATTTATATTTGTGTTAGTTCTTTTATTAAATGGCCTTAAAAATTTATTTATACCCGTTTATTTAGCTTAATAAATAGACTTATATATATGAATCACTAATAATTTATCAAACACACCATTCTTTTACACCTCTAGGTTGGACTAAAGAAGAATGAACATGTATTTTCAAATTTTTGATACAATAATAATTTAGGTCCTTATAAATTTAAAAATTAGACAAAATAAACTTTGTTAGTATTCGATCCTGGCTCTACTCTTGTTGAGTTGTTTCGTTGAGTTTTAACAATTTCCTTGTTTGTTCTATTTTATTTTTAAATTACTAATTTTTGCACTATTATATCTTTAGAGAAAATGTCTCTATTAGGGGTATGTAAAACCAGGTTCGATTAACTATTAGCATATTATTTCAATTAATCAATAAGTTCAAATCAATTAATTCTTGACCTTAAATTATAACCATTAAACTAGTTAATTGTCTATTCAGTTAACGGAAAGATTCATTTGAGTTTGGGTAATGATTCTTTTACTTTGTTTATTAAAATTATAAATTTTAATTATGTATTAGAATAAAATATATGTTTTTAAAAATCGATGCATGAAATTAATATTTTTTAATACTAGTTTTATTTTTTGGAATAAGAAAGGAAAATAAACTTAAATTTTTGGTACATTATAAATTTAAAAATTAGACAAATTAAACTTTGTCAGTATTGGATCCTGGCTCTACTCGTTGAGTTTTTAACAATTTCCTTGTTTGTTCTATTTTATTTTTAAATTACTAATTTTTGCACTATGATAGCTTTAGAGCAAATGTCTCTATTAAGGGAGAAATTATTACATGAACCCTTTCTACCATTTAAGATATATTCTTAATCAATTAAAATAAGACATATAATATATTTTTCTCATATCATATTTACACATAAGTATCATTCAAATCATCCATTTTAATGTATTTATTTAAAAATGAAAAAAATATTACCAAAAATTTTTTATATTATCTTCCTGTTATTGTTCAATTTTTTTAATTATTTTTTTCTAATCCTAACCCTAAACCTTAAACCCTAAAACTTAACTCTAACCCTAATCCCTAAATCCTAACCCTAACCCTAACCCTAAACCTTAAACCCTAAAACTTAACTCTAACCCTAATCCCTAAATCCTAACCCTAACCCTAATCCTAATCCCTAAATCCTAAACCTAAACCTAAACAATAACACATAACCCTAAACTCTAGCTCTAACCCTAAACCTTAAACCTAAACCACATAAACCCTAAACTCTAAACCTAAACCACATAAACCTTAAACCATTAATCCATAACCCTAAACTCTAAATCCTAAACCCCAAATCTATATAAAAAAAATTAATTAGGAAAATTTTAAAGAACAAAGAGAACTATGACATAAAAATTTTTTGATAATATTTTTTTTTTTTAAATCAAAGACATTAAATTAGATGATTTGGTCAATGTTTATGTGTAAATTTGATATGGAAAAAATATATTGTGTCTTAACTTAATTGGTTGGGACCATATCCTAGTGGTGAAAAGGGTTCGTGTAATAATTTTTTCTATTAGCGGTATGTAAAACCAGGTTCGATTAACCATTAGTATATTATTTCAATTAATCAGTAAGTTTAGATCATTTAATTCTTGACTTAAATTGTAACCATTAAACTAGTTAATTGTCTATAAAATTGACCAAATCTGCTTAGATATTCAACCGATAAAATGGAAACAAAGCTGATTTTTGTTCGGTTTTGTATACATCCATGACTTCAAAATGAACATATATGGTTTTCCATGTATTTATATTATCTTTGCTTCAACGGAAGAAATCTCCACCTTGCAGTAGTTTACACAGAGATATTAAAGGTTTTCGCCTCCGTTCTTGCCAATTCTCCACTGCAAGTACTTCTGAACACTGTCAAGCCCGCAAAGCTCCTTCACCACAGGCATTGTTGCAGGTACCCCCAATTGGACTAATGTCGAACCAGCCTCATTCTCCCCACCCCAAGAAAGTACTTGTTGTCTGGCTTCTCTTACGGCTGATCTTGTAGCACAGTGAACCGAAACTGCTAACGTCAATGGCGGCTCACTGGAAGCTGCAAAGGAGAAAAAATTGCAAATTTATAGCTAAGTATGATATCCAACAAATCAATTGCAGTCACATGAGCAATGGAGAAATAATCAGCGTGTAATTGAATGACTTGCCTTTGGAAGAAAGAACACGGTCTTTATGATTTCCACTGTTGAGGATTTCGACGTTAAATTGCTTTGGAATGGTGTCCACTGTAGGGATCTTGTAAGTCCATGTGTTATCTGTAATCACTAATCCATCTGAATTTGTGAGGTATTCTTCTAGCATAAAAAACCCGATTCCTTGAACATAAGCTCCTTCGATCTGTCCCAAATCGACAGCGGGATTTAAGCTTTGACCGCAGTCGTATATGATATCTGTTCGAAGAATTGTTGTTTCACCTGTTATAAGGTTTACCTCTACCTGCAGAATCGATAGTCTGAAACAGGTAAACTACAAAAGCAATCTAAGACTATGGTATGATCTATTATGAGTTATGACTACTATACCATGTCCACTGGCTAGAATCCGAATGTACTTTGGCAAGAATTGCATTACTTGTAATACAAGCAAGAAACAAAATACTATGAAATCAATCCAAGACTACGGTATGATCTGTTATGGCTTCTATATTGAGTTCATTGGCTTGAAATCGAATGTACTTTGACAAGAACTGCATTACTATAATACAAGCATGAAAACGAAAGCAAAATAGGGCATATCGAGAAAACTTGCCTCACTTACGGCCACACCATAGTTTAGATATCGCATGGTAGAAAAGTTCGGTACGTATAATGCACTTGCTGATAAGTTTACAGAGTTATTATATGCCTGCATATGGGAAATGAAAAAGTGTGAACTGTGATTATTTTCTAATCATGAAAATGTCTAAGCAGTGGAAATGGCTACCTCAAGAATCAGTGTCTTCCATTCTACGGATCCGACTTTCTCCATCAACTTTTCCTTGACAGGAACAAGTCTTTCGACCAGGACATTGCAGCAGAGTCGAACTGCTTCGCAGCTTGCCTCTGAAGTCGTGCTTCCCACAGTCAGACTTCCTTGAATTACACTCAAAGTATCGGATTCAATGACCCTTACTATCTCCAATAGATCTTGTGTTCCACCACATTTAACCAAACCAAGACCATATGCAGTCATTTGTTTCACTTTTGTCCAAAGACCCTGCCCCATCTCGATTCCTCCAACCTCAACAACGATTGATCCGTCATGTAGAATGCTTACTTTCCCGGGGGTCGATTTCATCCCCACTTCGTAGACAATAGGAACCCTTGAAATCCCTCTTTTCTTCCATTCATGACACCTATTGAATTCTTTAACCATTTCGGTTCTGTCATAAAAGCTCGAAGTAGTAGCCAACCTCTCCCATATTGACGGTAGCGTATATTCAAATGGTTCTCCTGCAGAGGTCGGAAAGAAGAATTCGAGGCTGTTGTGAGTATGGAGATTAATTTTTCGAACATAATCGACTTCCATCGAAAGGTATGACGCAACATGTTCGATTACAACTTCAGAAATGTAAGAAGCCTGTGCATCTCCTGGGGCTCTCACTGCTCCTCGGCTTGGAAGGTTTGTTTTGCACATCTTTATATCGAAAGATAGAACACCCCAATCATACTTTCTAAGTGAACCTAGCATATGAACCGGCATTATTAGACTTACATCAACAAACATCCCTGCGTCAATCAATATATCAAGTTTCAGGGCTGTAATCTTCCCGTTGTTTTTGAATCCCACACTGTAAGCTATTTTCATCGGATGCCTTCCTCCGGACATTATCATGTCGAACTTCCTATTTAGATAAACTCGAACCGGACGATGTAATCTGTAAGCAGCTACTGCACATGCTGATGCAACCTTTCAATGTATGGAAACACAAAATAAGATTCAAATTATAACGGATCACAAAGACATTCAATTAGATACACTGCAATGAACTTTACTTTCGTTTTTGCATAATAAGATGACTTCGATAGAGATCATCAACAAATAAGTTTAAAAGAAAAAGGGAAAGGAACATACTGCTGTGGATTTGACAATCTTTCCACCGAATCCTCCTCCAAGCCTTCTAGTTTTTACGCGAACGTTATGGCCAGGAACACCAAGGCATTCAGCTATTGTATTGTGAGCATACTCGGGGCTTTGAATAGAACTGTATACCACCATGCAGTTGTCCTCGTCCGGGATGGCAAGAGCTGTTTGCGTCTCCATATAAAAGTAGTATTGTGACCCAAGTTTGATCTAGATGAAACGTTTAACCGAAACATCAACATGTTTTCCATGATAAAAGCTTATAGTAAGTTCCCTAGTATGTAATGATTCTAATGGAAGTGTGGTATGGTTAAATTGAGCAAAGAATGCCAAATAAATTCTGATTTATGAGGTCATTATTAGAAGAGGAAACAAAAAATATAGGAACTTGCCTGAGCATCAATAATTTGGTGATCAGCTTCAGTCATTCCTTTCGATAAATCACCGACTTGTTGAGGATAAAGGGGAGGGGGGACATTATAAAAGCTACATCTCTCAACTGCCTCTTCTACAGATAATATTGGTGGTTCTAGATTTTCCTTGTCATATTCAACCACTGCAAGATCAGCTGCAATGTCTGCGTTTTTCTGTGTATCTGCAACCTGAAATCATAATTTCCATATTCAAGTTCTAAAAACATGGGAGCCTTTGGCATGAAAGAAGCTTATATAGCATTGTATCACATCCACATTAAGGATGTCCATGGAATTACCACGAAGGCAATCCGCTGACCAACGCCTTCAGTAAGCTCATCAGCAAATAAAGGTTCGGTTCCAAAAAATGTTTTAGACCCCAAATTCAAACCAGGAATGTCTTTGGAAGTAATAAGTGCAATAACTCCATCAGGTGATGATCCGGGGTTGAGTTTTATTCCCTTCACCCTTGCCCGAGGCTCTGTGCTATAAATAAATGCTCCGTATAAGCAATCTTTTGAAGATGGAATATCATCAACATAAATAGCTTCACCTATAAGATTGAATGGAATAAGTAACGTAAGCAGTTTGATCGCATATGTTCATTGTCAATAAATTACATGTAAACAAGAAAGGTATAACAAACCAGAAGCTTGGAGGATAGCTCCAGTTTTTATTGTTGGCTCTCCCACCGGATGATATTCGTTTGTTAACTGAACCTCCTGCTTTGAGGATGATAACAAAGTTGGGAATTCGGTTTGACCAAACCGTTCATGCTCCTGATTTGAATCCTTGAACAACGAAGCCCTATTATACCCATTAATCAAGCCATTAGAGATTTTGACAGGGGAGTCGATCAAGGGGATTAAGAACTCAAAAAGAAACCCAACAGCCAAGCTTGATCTATAAGCTGGACTAGAGGTGCCATCTTCAGGTATTACCAAAGTTTCAAGTAACTTAATAGCATCATACAGAGCACTAATGCTTAGCAATTTCCCACATAGAAACTCCTCAACCTCCTTCACCCTAGTAGCGTGCTTGGTTCCATAAGCACCAAACGAGAACCGGCAGTTTTTTAGCATAAATCCAGTAGGACTCTTACAGAGAGATACCTGAGCCAAGAAAGCAGCATTCAAATATGAAAGTGCATTTCCAAGGGGGCGCGGTGCTGCTCGATATGTTTCAAATAGTAACTTATCGCGAGCATTGGAAGAAACACCCCTGCTTGACTCCCAACATGGGATTTTAATGCTTAACAGAACAGTTTTCGAATCCAATGGAGGCCTTCCTAGGAACTCCTCTAGTGTAAGCTTTAACCGATTCTGACCAGTCATTATCTCCACAATTGTATCCACAGAAAGAAGTACTGTAGCAATATCAGATGGAAAATGCTTCCTCTGGGCCATCATCAAATTACCACCTACACTACCTGAATTCCTGATGAACCTTGAAGCAATCTTTTCCATGTGGTCACCAATTTTTTTGAACACCATTTTAGCTTCTTTACTGAATTCACCCTCATTTTCTTCCTTCAAAGCTTCGATAGCTTTAGAAATCCTCACAGCTGCTCCAATTTCGATTCCTGTTGGATCTTTTCTAATGATCGAAAGCTCAGAAATATATCTCAAATCAATGTACTTGTCATAAGGTACACGCTCCTTGTAATAACCCGTCCCAGTGTTACCAACAATAATCTTCATTGAAGTTCCGTTATTAGCTTCCATTTGTAGTAAAGTCTGTAGCTCTTCTAGACTAACAGGACAGCGCCAATGACATCTTTGGGAGTCCATACTGGCACCAACTGTCGATTCCTTCTTAAGAAACTCGGGAAACATACGAGTTGCGTTCTTGCGATCGTATGGAGGTAATCTACTCAGCTTTACTTCATTGCTTTCCCCTTTTCTCCAAAAGGAATTAAACCCCAAATCCTCCATGTCAACATCAGTGGCAAAACTTTTACAGGCATCAACAATAGGCCGGTAGCCGGTGCATCGACAAAGGTTCCCCGCAATAGACTTTTCTGCTTCGGAAACCGTCAGCTTGGAGAATCCTGGGCACGGTTCAGCTTGATTATTCGACTTCTCAGCATTGACGAGAGCTGAATAGAGAGAAACACACATTCCAGGAGTGCAGAAGCCACATTGAGAAGCATGGAAACCAGCGAACCGTTCTTGAATCGGGTGGAACCCATCCTTGCTGTTCCCGATACCCTCAGCCGTTGTGATCGAGCATCCATTTACACTGCCTAGCAGTGTGAGGCATGAACTTACAGTGAAGTCCTCAACCTTGTCACTAACAGAATCATATTTGGAAAGTAGGACAACGCAGGCACCACATCCTCCTGTTAGGCATATTAACAAATATCTCATTAACAAAAAGAAAGGGGAAAAAAAGGTTACCCATCTTAAAAGAGAATTATGTCCATTACTGAACAAGCTAAAATGGAGAATTTTCAGTTTTTACATTAACCTAACTTGCCTCCAAAACAGTGCAAACTGAAAAGTTCATAAAAAACATGAAAACCCTTTATAGCAAATAAATAAAGAGATGTGTTCAGATTCGAGAACAGGAGCTGTAAATCAAACCATTCCAAACAAAAGAACTCAATCATTTCAGGATGTGAAAGAAAAATAATCGACAATCTGCCAATTCATAAGGAACAACTCGATCCAAAGATGTCTAGATTCCATCCGAATATTCAAACACATTCACATACAAGCAAACACAAAGAAGATGTGATAAAACGAGGTGGGGAGGAAACCTTCGCCACAGCTGAGCTTGACACTTTTGAACCGAGTTTGATACCGCAAAAACTCAAGCAAAGTGGTTGAAGGGTCAACGTTACACAGCTCAAACCTCTGTCCATTAACAGCAAGAACCAAACTCTGCTTTGTTGTTGTTGTATCCATGGCGTTGCTGGTCTGAACTAAACTTCTCCGACACTAACTGATGATATAGAAAGCAAAAGGATTTGATGTTCTTGGGTTGGGGTAGTTCACCTCTTCCGATATGTTTTATATTTAATTTATTTTTACGTAAAAGACATTATGATTATAAAAATATTTGCCCATGCGTTTGTTGAAATATCAACATCTCTTTTATCTTTATTCAGATGAGAAATTTTGGCTTAAAAATTTTAAAAAAAATAAGAAATCGAATAATTTAAAATTTTTAATAACCAGTGAATTATATATATTATATATTAAAAGGTAGAAAGAAATATATATGTATTAGAAGTATTTAAAATATCTGATTTGACATGTTAGATTATTCATGGATTTAATTTGAAAATTTAAATATTTAATTTAGTTTTTATTTTAAATTTGATATCCAATTGAATTTTTATTTTTCCAGATCGTATACGGATCATAATATAAGTTTTTGATTATACAAAAATTTAAAAATTTAAAATTTTATAAATATTAATCTTGTTATATTTAACAATTTAATGCTTGTTATATTCGAAGTTAAAAAATCTAAAATTTTTATATATGTAAAATTTTCTTATATTTAGTAATTTATTGTCTTGTCATATTCAAAATTTTGAAATTTTCACAAATACAATATTCAAATTCAAAAAAAAAAAATTAAATCAAATTATATTTATGGATAATCCGATTTTTAAATATCTAATTTTTCTGGATCAATCATCATATTCGATGATAGACACTCATAAATTATTATACCATATATAATAATAGAACGTTGTTTAAATTAAAAAAAAAGGCATAAAGATAATTTTAACCCTTAACGTTTATAATTTTTGTCGTTTTGGCCCTTATTATTTTTTTGGATAAATTTAGCTCTTAACCTATATCTTTTGACAAATAGCTTATTTTTTTAACTACTATGATAACTGGACCGTTAAAAATCTAACAATGATCACATGCCATATATGATAATATATTTTAAATGACATGACATCTAACCTATCAAATATATATATATATGAAATATAATTTTATGCCAATATAAAATATAAAATAATTAAAATTCAAATAAAATTTTAAAAATTAATTAATTCTAAAATAAAAGGCTATTAAACATTCTCAACCCTAACTATTATAGAATTAAAGTCCTATCTTAAAAAAATATGAATACAGTTCGAAATTAACTAATTTTTAGGTGGGATTTTAATTCTATCGTAGTTAGGGTTAAAAATGTTTAATAGTATTTTATTTTAGAATTAATTGATTTTTTAATATTTTATTTGAATTTTAATTATTTTATATTTTGTATTAGAATAAAATTATATTATATATATATGTATTTGATAGGTTAGATGTCATGTTATTTAAAATATATTATTATATGCATATAACATGTCATCATTGTTAGATTTTTAACGGTCCAGTTACCAAGGTGTTAAAAAATATGTTATTTGTCAAAAAGATATAGGTTAAGGGCTAAATTTATCTCAAAAAAAGAATAAGGGCCAAAACGACAAAAATTATAAACGTTAAGGGTTAAAATTATCTTTATGCCTAAAAAAATTATATCATAACATTATAAAACATTTATAATTAAATTTGAATAAAAACTCTAACAATTCGAACTTCATAAGTTCAACTCAAAAAAGATTTGATATAAAATTAAAATGATATAGCATGACTCATAAACTCGACTAATTTAATTTTTAACTTAATTCGATCAAATACTCGTCTATAATTATTATACATGTTTTTATTTTTGTTATAGTCGGTTGTTGTCTCAACACTCTTTGAAAATGAATAATGAAGTATCAATTTAAATTTATTCTTATTTAAAATATGATTAAAATTATATTAATTTAAGCAGTAATATTCAATATTCATGTATCGAGAACAAAAGGTTTCACAATAAACCTATTTTAAGGTTTAGGGTTAGATTTAAAGTTTATAAATTTAAAATTTAGGGTTATGATTAACATTTAGGATTTAAATATTAATATAATATGATTTGAGATTTAAGTTTTAACTTACAAACTCAAAATATAATCTAAATCCCTAAATATTTTAATCATAGTCCATCAGTTTTAAACCCTAAAACCTAATCCTAAGACACTTCTGAAAATATTTTATTCTGTATATCAAATAATTACCGTTAATTTAAATCTAAATTTAATTTTGTATACATCCATTTATATTTTAATATAATTGAATTTACTCACAATTAGGTGATGTCATAAATAGATTTATAATTTGTGGCTACTGACTTTGGATGTCCTGGTCACCTTACCCATTGTTTCATAGAAATAACAACTACTACACTAACACGTGTTTCTACTTATTTGTTAAGTGGTTGATGTTCCGATACAGAAAGGTTGATTATATTAATTATACACTAACCCAAATTAATGAAATACTTGAAATGGAGAAGATATAATTAATGAGATTAAATAATCAAAATTTTATATTGACCCTAGACTTTAAAATGTTCTGCTTACATCCCAAAAATATTAATTTATATTAATTTGATCCTTATACTAAAGGTCAGTTTAACATTATTTTTAAAAGATACGATGAAAAAGTATTTTTAAAAGTGTTTCACGGAAGTAATTTTAAATTTTTAGATTTGAGGTTTTAAGTGTTTAGTATTTGTAAACGATACATTTTTTTAATGTTATAATATATAAAATATCATAAAAATATAAAAAAAATGTTTTTATTAATAAATATATATTTTTCTAATAGTTGCATGTATTCTATGAAAATATAATAAATTAAAAATATAAAAAATATTTTTATTAATTATATCTTTATAAAAATTATAAATAAAACAATAACAAATAAAGATTAAATTTGTAATTTCACTCTCAAATGTACTTTTTCAACTGTAAAAGATAGAAATTTTAGCTTTTGTGTTTGAGTTAAAACACACTTTTCAAACATAATTTTTTCTTTAAAAGCTACCCGTTTAGTATTGCTTTTAAACTAAATCATACAGCAAATGAATAAAATCAAATATGTCAAACAAAAAAAAGGAAAATAAAAGAAGATAAAGAATAGCATAAAAAATGAGTTATGATAAATATAAATGTTACAAAATTATTAGCAAGATTAATTTAAATAATAAATAATTTAATATTACTTAGGTATATTTTGAGTTTGAAATATTATACGTATAATTTTTTTATTAAAGAATTATATTAAAATTAAATATATGTCCAAGAATTAATTTAATTTATTTAACATAAAATCTTGAAAAATAGTGTATAAAAAATTATAAAATTATTTTTAACATAAAAAATCTAAAAAATAGAGGGAATAAAACCTAAAGGAAACCATAAACAACACCTTGAAAGCTCTTAAAATCATCATTACATCTATTAAATAACTTTAAATATGAACCACTTCATTGTGGGAGGTAGTTCTATAGAATGATAGGTTTAAAAAATAGTTAAAAATGGTATAATATTTTGGTATAAGTTATAAAAATTTTGATATTGATATTTTGATATATGTTAAAATTTTAGTACATATTATTTTTTATAAAAAATATAAAATTTTCGGCAGTATCAAATCTTTTAAAAACTATAAAAGTTTTAGTATATATTGAATTTATTAAAAAATATAAAAAAATTAATATATATATATCAATTTTTTTAAAATATAAATAAAAAAATCGTATATACTTAAAATTAATATCAATTTTTCTATAAAATATAGAAAAAAAAAACAATATAACTAATTTTTAATTTTTTACTATCGTTTAAAAAAACCCATTGTGGGGGCCAAGAATACATCTCCATCTTTGAACATTTGTTTCCAGTACAAAACGTTGAGAACGTGGCCTAATTTACATCGTAAACTGTGGCTAGGTCTTGTGTGGAATACAAGGGCCGTGCCTTGCACCGAACTCCCGAAGTGATATAATTATATTATTTATAGATTTTATTTGAGAAAATAAAATATTTAATTTAATTTTATAATTTAAATAAAAAATTATAATAGAGGTAAGAAGACGTCACACACAAGTAATGTTTTTAGGAGGACACCACCAACAGATGTGTCGCGGTCATTTTAAAATCGAAATGTGTGAAAATAGTCCGGCGATTAGATTTTGAAAAATTAATTTTTAATTATAAAAATTGAAATTTTATTAAAAACGCTTATGATTTGAATTTTAAAAAAAAGATTTGAAGTCGTCACCGGCCACTTTGGTAGGCCAGACACCATAAAACAAACCAGAGATTCATTTAAAATATTTGGGTTCGGGAGTCGATTACGCGTAAGGGCGACCCTTACGAGCGTCCGAGATCGGTACCTTATTAATTACACGTGGCATTTTGGCATTTCAAATAATAATATTAATTTAATTCATCATTGTCAAATGAATATTGTTTGAATGAGCATATCTTTTTGGATAAGAAAATGTATTTCTTTTAAATATAAGTTCTGCCCCCAAAGGTTTTAAATGCATGACTGATTATTATCTTGTTCATTTTAAGTTCTAACCTACGAGGCTCCATTAATTAAATATTTAAATCCTATTAAATTATTAATTTCACCAATTGTATTATGATAATATCTGAGTGCACGGACACTACCACCTCGACACCAAACAAAATTAATAATACTATTGGTGTTTCTAATTATTTACCTAATTAATTTTAATTTTAATCCTTAAATTATTGAGTCAATTTTTAAGTTTCGATGACATATCAATACGATACCAAGGTACACTCTTTAAGTCAACATCATGGTACGTCAAAACACCGACCGTTTAGTGTATCCAAAATATATGATTAAAATGTTATTGTTATTAAATTATCTCCCTATTTAAATAATTATTTAATTAAAGTGATTAATCTTAAAAAAGGCTCTAATTGAATTAATCTGTAATACCCAAAAAAATTATTCCTAATTTTGAAATCCCTAATTTCTGAACCCTAATTTTTTTGAGGTTTTAAATTAAATTTCTAAATTTAAGGGAAATTTTTTTAGATAAGATTATAAAGTTTTGATAGCTTAAATATGAATTTAAAGATTAAAAGTTAAAGTGATGTTTTAAAATTTTATTACTTTTAGATAACTAATTTGCTTTTAAATTAATTCTATTTTATTGAGATTAATTATTATTTTTTTATTACTAAGAGTTTTTCTGCATTAAATCTTTTTATTAAAAATATTATTTTATTTTAATTATTGTATTATCAAAACTCTTTGTTTAATATTAGATAAATATTATTTAAAGTCTCAAATAAAGAAAAGAAATCCAATTAAAATTATACAACCTTATTTTTTATATTTATTATATTTATAATGTGATTTAATAGAATTTTAATTTTAACCGAAATCAGTTATTTTTTTCTATAAATACATATTATGGTTTAAGAGAAAAACCCTACATTATTTTATTTCATCAAGATTCTCTAAAGCCTCTGTTCTCATTCTTTATTTCTATTCGAGTTTGTTCCTCCTTGGCTCAGATGCCAAATAATACTTGTTCCTCCTTTCAAGATTCCAAAACAAAAAAAGACCACACTTCATGGGAGAGATTTCACAAAAAGCAATGATGTAGTGCTACTAATAATGTAATGTAATAGTGTTAGCAATAATGTAATACTAGTCTATGAGATTCCTATGGATAAAAATCCAAAATAGAGGAAAATAGAGGAATAGTAAAGATTCCTCAAATAATGTTGTAAAGAAGATAGAGCCCTCTATAAAACCTCTCCAAAATTGATATAAAAGGCACGCTCAAAAATTTCTAGAATTCAATATCAAAGTTATCTTTGTTCAAAAATTAATTACCTTCATATTTATTTTATATTTAAAATTTTAATTTTTAAAATAAAAAATTATATTTTTAAAATCAAAATTTCAATTTGATTTCAAATTATTACTTTAATTTCATCCATCCATCCTTAGATCCACGAGACTATTTGGTATATATATATATATATATATATATATATATTGTGACATGCTTAATATTTTATGCTTTGAAAAATATTAGTATTTTGTTGGTATGTCGAATTCTTGTATTGTGTCTTTGATTGCATATTTGTTGTTCCGTGCTTACATATCATTGTGATTTAAGAAATATATAGAACTTTTCGGATTTTGAGATCTCATACTTTTATGAGTAATTATGATTTTAAGCTCTGTAGAATTGTGTTTTTGGATAAATTGAGATTTCAGATAAATTATGATTTTGGATTGAACTATGATTAAAATATAGTTGTGATTTGTGTTGTGCGTACATCATGTTTTTACATTGTTTTTCTAAAATATTACTATTAAGAAATAATTTTATAAACCTTGTTTTGATATGCTAAGTTCTTTATGTTACTTCACCTATAAATCTTTTGACTTTAACAATGCGATACCTGAAGAATCTTATATTTTATCTAGTTATTTTATTAATTTAAAACTAACTTTTAATTATTCAAATTATTATTACTATTTTAAAAAATTTAATATATTTGAGAATTAAGGTTATTTTCAGTATATATAAATATTTTTCTTATATTCAATATTTTATTTGAATCATCAGACTATTAAATTAATTTTAATAAGTTTATGAGACAATGTATTTTGTGAATTTTAACTATTCTTAAATTACCAATTTTTAGTTATAATTTTAACTTTTGATTTTGAATAATTATTAAGTATTTGAATATTTTACAATTATTATGAAATAATATAAATTAAATTGGTTTTGAGGGTAAAGTTTTTAACGTTAACTTCTTGGATTTAACCTATTTCTTCTTGTGTTAAATATGTGTTTCTTCTGTATTATTATTGAATGAATTCAAATGTGTCTTTTCTTCTTGTGCTAAATGTATGTTCTTTTCTTGCGTAAAATGTATGTGTTTTCATGTGTTATTGTTAAATGAATATAAATGTGTATTCTTTTCTTGTGCTAAATGTGTGTTTCTTCTTCTGCTATTGTTAAATGAATTTAAATGCGTGTTCTCTTTTTATGCTAAATTTGTGTTATGTGATTAACTGATTATTGTGATACTGTGATCTTGAGATTCGTTGTGATACTGTGATCAAATTATCTGAATTGTGTGTTTCGTATTTTATACGATTATATATGTTGGAACATTCGAGATCATTAGCATTGATTGCATTACATGTGCATGAGGTGGATTGTACGGAGGAATGTGGTTTTACCACACTGTGTTTGGCGAAATAAGGGGTGAGGGGTTCTGGGGAACTACCTCCACTGTGACCGGTTGGCTTTGCCACCATTGTGATTGGCGTTTGGAGTATGGGATTACATTCTCTGTGACCTTGCATTCATCAGATTATCAGAACTGTGTACCTCGTATAGTATACGAATATCTATGATGAGATTTTTGTGATTTGTGATAATGATTGCATAATTGATCTAGAGATAGTAATCCTATATTGCACAAATATGATACAAAGATAACCATAGTTGATATAGAGATAGTAATCCTAACTGTGTACCTCGTATATTATACAATTCTCTCTTTTTATATATGATACAAAGACAACCATAGTTGATCTAGAGATAATAATCCTATATTGCACAAATATGAAGGAAGGAGGAGAGAATAAGTTTATAAATAGAATAACGTTTTACCTTACAAAACATGTTTTTTTTTCTCTTTTGGTTGAAAACAAGTTTAAATATATTTTTATATTAGTTTTTATTGATATTAGAGTTTAAGCTCCAATTAAGTTTGAGCTCTAGTTGAGTTTAATAATTTAAAACTCAAATCAATTTTAATGATATTTGAGTTCAACTTTGTATATTTGAGCTTCTCGAGCTTTTTGAGCTTTCTGAGTTTGAGATTCTCGAGTTCGAGTTCGAGTTTCGAATTTAATATCAAGCTTGAGCTCAATAATTTCAAGCTCGTGACTTTTCGAGTCGAGTTGAGTCGAGCTTAGCTTTTGAGCATTTCGAGTCGAGTCGAGCTCAACACAACTTGAGCTCGACTTAGCTCGTTTACACCCCTATTGGTAACTAATATAGGATTGAACTAATAATTTATAGACTATTTAAGTAAGTTATTTTTTATTTTATCATATTACACCAGTCTCTCGTTAAAGTTAAGAAACAATAAACGGTTGAGTGACCAAAAGTTTATATCCTAAAAATATAAGTGACTTTACCGATATTTTTTTAAATCAATGATTAATTTTATATTAAAGAACATAAATAATTACTCAATAATTAACCCAAAATATAATATCTAATCCCTCGTTTCAGCGAAATATCCGATTTGTAACATAAAAAATGATTGTTTGTTTATAACATAAACGGTATGATTTACTTGTTCTTTCCCCTTCTGGCCACACGTTTTTGTAGGTCCCAATGTCCCATTCACACGACAATTTATTTTCCAAAAAAATATCAAAAGAATATTTTAAAAGGGTAAACTATAGCATCAGTCACTTAACTATTAGTGTTTTTCTGTTTTAATCACTAAACTATTAAAAAAATAATTTTCAACTAACGTTTTTGATTGATCTATTTTTGGTCATTCTTATCTCTTCCTTTTTATATTTGTATTATTATTCATTTGGTCTTCAATAATTTTATATTTTTTAATTTGGTCCTTATTCAAAAAAAATTAAAATTTCAACCTTTCACATTTACATATTCTGTCAATTTAAGGACTAAATTATAAAAGTTATAAATATAGAAGGTTATTTTTAATTATTTAGAAGCATGAGAAAACTAAAATAATACATAAATCTTGAGGACTAAATGTATAATTATATAAATTAAAAAAAGCCATGTTAACGATTTAAAATAGAAACAATAAAAAAAAGGTAATAACAAAGTTAAAAAAAATTATAGTTTGGTGACCAAAACAAAAACACACTAATAATTAGGTGACTGATGATACAATTTAATATATATATATATATATATATATATATATATTCTTGTATATTTAAAAGCCCTTAAAAACTAATAGCTTGTTCAAATAAGCTCTTGTAGTATTAACTTAATTGATTTAAGTGATGAACAATTTGATATTGCTTAAATAAGTTTTAAGTTCAAGACTTTGTGTATGTGAAAAATTTTCATTGAGAGACTTATTTATGTACGATATGAATCAATCCGAATTAATCAAGATAAAATCTTGATTAACTAGAAGAAAAAATAAGCTCTTATTATTTTTTTTACCTAAATAAGGCCCTATTCTTTAATGGAGACTCATAAAGGTTGTTGATCTAAATTTCCTAGTTAGGTAGGAATTAAAAAAATATTGTGGGATGAAACTTTAATTAAAAAAATATTGTTTGTATATTATTATTTTCCATAATATTGTGGATTACTGTAGACTTCAGAAGTCGGGTTTCTTCCAACCCGTTTTTGAACAGTGATTTGAAAAAAAATATTTTTGAAGAAAACTAATGGAACACAAACCGACTTTGAACAGTGTAGCTCGATATTGTTCAAAGACCTACCGCTTACAACCCGTCTTTGACAGGTTTAGAGGAATTATCACGTACCTTAATGGAGGGAAGGGCACTATTTAAAGACGGGGTGCCTTCTCTCCATCTTTAAATAGTGTTGTGGCAGGCTGATTCCTGATTGTTGTAGGCGTGGGTTGATGGCAACGGGGTGGCATGCATGCAACATTGTTCACGCGTGAAAGGTGCAGGCAGTAGGCTGTTCAAGGGAAGACAGTGGGGTGCAGTGAAAACATTTTTTATGGTATTTTAGAGTATAGGTAAGTATTTTTTTTAAGTAGTATATTAATTTAAAATTTTATAGGGGTAGTGAATTTTTTTGATTTGATTTATTAGTGATTTTTAAAATTCGTGTAGAGGTAATTAAGTTAAAATTATTATTCTTTTTTTTTTTAAATATGTATGTTGAGGATGTTGAAAATTTTGTTTGATATCATTTTGAGTAAAGAGGAAGAAGAAGAGAAGTTTGAACAGAAAATTTTGTAAGTATTTTAAGAAATTTAATTTTTTTTCTTATAATATTGATACTAAGTTTATTATTGTTTTGTAAAATGTTTGTTTGTGTAAAAAATCCAAGATTGATAATTTAAAAGAATGTTGTTCATGTATATTTATTTTTTAAATCGAATGATGAAACATTTTATTTTTAGGAAATTTGTATAGTTTTAGAAAATTATTTTGAATATATTTTTAAAATAAATTTGTGGATTATTTTTATGATCTAAAAATGTTAATATTATTTTTAAAATTTAGTTTCGTTTTATTTTTTTTCTATTGTGTATTATTATTATTTCCATTTTTTCTTACAAAAATGCAGTCAAAATGAGCAACAATAGCTTTGTTGCGAATGTTCATTACAATGGAAAATTAGTGAAAACCGATGTCGGTATTGAATTCGATTGTGATAGCCTTACGAAGATAAGATTTAAAAAAGACATCACGCTTCAAATATTAAAGGAGAAGATATCGGAGAAAATTAGGGTCAGATTCATGGTTTGCGATACCGGTGACTTTGTGACAAATTAATCAAATATTCCGCAATGGCTCTTAAAGATAATGCAGATTTGGAAATAATGATCTCCGAGAATGAGTAAACGAGTATTCGAAATGTTGATTTGTTTGTGGAGATTCATGATATTTCTATCCCATCCAGAAACGTTGTTGGAGAAAGTATTGAAATGTGTATTGGTAACGAATTTGATCTAGTTGGAGGCAGTTTTGTTTCACTGATGTCAACCGGAGAGAATCTATAAGGTCCTTACGGGGAATCACGTGAAGATTCAAGCGAAGATGAAGATATCGATGATCCTGATTTGTTTCCTGATAACGTTGAAGAAGTCCTCCCCTAATTTTAGTGTTGGAGAATTAGTTCAAATAGGGGATAACACTACATTCTATGAGCCACCAAGTCATATGAGCTCATTGGATTTTGAAGAGATGAGAGCGCCAGATTTCCCAGATATGCCTCATTTAAATTCTAGTTAACATGGTGAACTATTTGTTGGACTTCAATTTTATAGGAAAAAATTAAGCAACATTGGCAATTAAAGAGTATAACATTATTCAACATGTAGATTATGCGGTTGCTGAATCCACCTCATGGAATTTCTTTGCAAAATGCGTGAAATTTGGACAAGAGTGCAATTGGAAGATTCGAGTGTCGTATGTTAAGAAGATTGATTGTTGGGAGGTGACAAAGTACAACGGTGACTACACGTGTCTACGAACATCCATTGATCAAGACCACAGCAAATTGGACTCAAATGTAATAAGTCATCACGTGATGAAGTTGGTTGAAGCGAATCCAAGGGTTCCCATTTCTACAATACAAACATCCATAGAGCAACAATTTGAATAGCAAATAGAATACAAGAAGGGGTGGATTAATAGAGAGAAGACATTGCATTTGGTGTACAATAATTACGATATATCATTCAATGAGCTACCAGCTTTCTTGATAGCAATGACTCGTATTATCCCAGATACCGTTGTAAGGTATCAAACCAAGGATGTATACAACCGACAAGGACAACTGATTGAAGGTACCAAACTTTTTCATAGACTATTTTAGGCATTCAAGCCATGCATTGAAGGTTTTACATATTATAAATAAATGATCCAAGTTGAAAATACGTGGCTATATGGGAGTTACTCTCACATACTGTTAATTGTAGTTGCGTAAGATGGTGGAAGCAATATTATTGCAATTACATTCGCAATTGTAGAAGGGGAGTCGGGAGAAGCTTGGAATTTTTCTGACCAATTTAGGAGAACATATTGTCCTACAAGATGATTTCTGCATCATATCTGATCGAGGGACCGATATCATTGCAGCAATTAATCGAGTTGGAAGTCATTGGACACCTCCGTATGTATACCCGACATACTGTGTTCATCATATCGGGTAGAACAACTTTGAGAGGTTTAAAAATCCATATCTTCGCAGTGAGATAATAAGCATAGGTAAGTAATATTTCATGATTTCTTTTAATTTCATATATACCATTTTTCAGGTGCTAACAACATATATTTTTTTCTTAGGGTATGAAATTGTTAGACCAGAATTTTAGTGGAAGATAGAGAATTTAAGGAAATATGGTGAACGTGCTTGGAGCTGGGCCAACAATATCGAAAGAAAAAAATAGGCACAATCTTATGATGAAGGTGGTAGACGGTACGAGCAAACGATAATCAACCTTGTAGAGTGTATAAACGGAGTTCTTAAATGATCACGTCACCTATCAGTAACAAGTTTGGTGAAAGAGACGTACTATCATTTAGCTAAGGTATGGTCTGTTAAAGGAAAGAATATTGAGACCTTATTAAATAGGGGGCAACGTTATGCCACAAATATTGCAACCAAAATGAAGAATAATATTAAGGAGGCAACAAGGTTGATCGTTCATGCATTCAATTGAAATAATCAGACTTTCAATGTTATTTGTGCTAGACGTAACAATGAAGTACCTCACTCAAATGTATTTCCAAGTCAATTTTAGACGTACATGGTATGACTGTGGTAAATTTCAGGCATGGCGATATCCCTGTGCGCATGAAGTTGCAGCATGTATGTATGTTGAGGTTGACCCGTATGGCTATTTGAACCAATGTTTCAATCTATAATGGATGGCCAATATTTACAGAGTTGAGTTTCCACCGATCGCAAATGCACAATATTGGTCGGTTGTGAATCATGAAAAATGGTTACTAGACCCTACACTATAAAGAACTTCAAATAGCTAACCAAAAACGACTCGTACTTATACTATTATGGATCTTCATCACAAAGAGAAGGGCCAACGTAAGCGATGTATTATATGTAGGGGTGAAGGACATACGAAATCAAATTGTCCAAATGAACCCAGATATATTCCTAGGACTTAGTTATTATGTTTGTACGATTATGGTTGGTGTTTGATGTTTGATTGAATATGTACGATTATGTTTGATGTTTATGGGTATTATTTTAATTAGTAATCAATTTACATCATCAATAAAAATCATAAATAAAAGAAATATATTATAAAAAATACATAATAAAAAAATTATTTCTTTTTGTTTCATTCTCTTATGTAATTTCTGACAATGAGCTGATATGGTGCAAAAATAGGTGTGCTTTTTCTTCTGATTACGTTATTACCTTTCTTGAGTATCCAGATCCTCTTCAGCATATTCTCTAGCCTCCTCAATCGTTGATGTCATTGGAGGCGGTGTTGTGAATCAATCTATATCACTGGCCTGCTCATCGAATATCTTTGGTGAATTCAGGAAATTTTGGAATTCCTGAAAAGCCATAGATTATTCGAAGCTCGAGTAGCGAGGTGACGGTGGAGGAATGAACTCAGGTGAGTACAAAATCGGATCGTCAAACACATGAGTATCTAAGGAGGTTGGGAACGTTTCTGGTTGCACAGTGATTGGATCTGGTTCTTTTTCCCATACAAGTGGCTCTGTCGTTGGATGTTCCCAAGTGGTTGGCCAACTTTCTTGATTACTACTCCATGCGATATTTTGAGATGTTCCTGTTGCCGCAGTCTTAGAAGATTCACCCTTACCACCATATTTCTTCTTATATGTTCTACATTGCTCTCGCTCATTAACAGAAGTTGATGAGTGCTCAAAAGTCTTCATATTTTATATCATTTTTTCACTCGATTATTGTTAATAAAGACAGAATTAAATGCAATAATAGATATTTCTACGTATTTTCTATATTTCACCATCCGAATACGGATTTCATGAATTTATCTATTATTTAGCATAAAACAGATGCATTTGATGGTTTTCTTTCTTAGATAGGAAACTGCATCAAAGGAATTGTCAAACAAGAAGATAGATGCTGGAAGCTGAAGCTGAAATACAAAAAAGCACCCGCCTCGGAAGTACTTTGAGGCCGAAGCAGCACCTGAAAAACAAATATCGATATGATAGGCGATCTGAAGAGAAAAATAAGGTTGACGTTTTAAGACAAACAACATAGAAATCGGAGCTGGAAAACACACGGAAAGTCAATATCAAAGGCCACGTGGGAAAAGAATCCTTATAGGAATAAACTAGAAAATAAAATAAATATATTTTATTTATGTACTTAACTTTTGTTTTACTCCAAGTTGTATTCCTACTTTGGAAAGGTTTTCCCTAGGCCACGCCTATATAAACCATAGCCTATGTTGAGAGGAGGACATCTTGAAATCAAGCGTTCACAGAAAATCCTAAACTCCTCCATCGTCCCCTAGGGTTTAGGTTAGTTTCTGGAGTAGTTGTGGGAGAAAATTGTACTTTGTTTTCTTATTTCATGTAATAAAATATTGAGGTTTCCTTAATCTTTGCCATTCTTTGTTCTTGCATTCAAGCTCGGGAGAGAAGTTTGTGAGAGATCTATTTATCTAATATCGGGAGAGTTAGCTTCACGAAAGGAATAAGTATGGTATTTTTCTAGTCGAAAAATACTAACTCGGTCTAGGGACAGGTTAGAGTTTCAGCGGCTAAAAGAAGTATGAGATAGGTTGGTGATTATAGTTAATTCACGCCGGGATATATCATCAAGGACTAGTCATCAACGGTATTTTGACTTAGGGATAAACGGAGTCATCAGAAGACACTTTGCCGAGCCTTGGTAAAATCCACCCAAGAACAAGGGATTGCCGCGGTAGACGAAACCCTTCATTGTCGAGGCAGTAAAACTGTAGTTCTGCCGAGGCAGTGTTGCATAATTGCATTAGACAGAAACAAGTCAATTGATTCCACACTACGAAATACTCTAACCTGCCTCACTTCTCCATCATTGATTTCTTGATCATTTATCTTTATTGCTTTAATTAGTTTTCTTAGTTATAATTTAAATCCAATTATCTGTGTTTTTATTTTTCCATTGTGCATGAATAATAAATTGCGTAAGTAACGTCAATCCTCGTGGGATCGAAATCTTAAATACTACAATTTGGCAAAAGGTGGATAGACGAATGCTTCATCATAAAAGCAGGACTTCCGACCCTTCACCAGAAGTTAAGTAAGGCATTCCATTATTAAGAAAGTAGATCAGATATTCGAACCTCTGAAAATCAAAATTATCCTCTTAGAGTGCAGCTCGTAACGGTAAATTCTGAGCTTTGTTATGCCACATATAAATGTATTCTGCATGAACAATTTCCCATTGCACGTCAGCTCTACCGCGTCCATCCAACTCATGCATAAAGTCATGCTTGAATGGACTATTCGAAATTGGTTGGTGGAAGCCAAACTGCCTTAGCACCCTATCAAAGAAAATGAACTCAATAAAGGCGAAATGTATTAATGGTGTAACAGAACACCATAATAAAGAATCCACCAATAATTTGATATTGTATGACATCCAAATAACCTACAAAAAATATTATTTCAGTAAGACATCGACATAGAACATAAATAATATCTTGTATGAACAACATTGCCAGATTTATTTGGTATCAATATGCCTCCAATTAGTTGAAGAATATAAGCTCGATTGACATTATAAATTACACCAACCGAGCTATATTCACCAAGTTAAAAATTATTTTGCAGCCAACTCAATTTTACCCGATCTCCTTTTAAATTCGATTTATCATGAACCTATCCAAGGTAAAATTCGAAGATAGTTTCATGTGTAGCTTTCACATTATCAATTTCCGGGTCACCAATCAATGGACTAACCATCAATGGTGCCCCGTTTACTGGTAGCCCAATCAATAGGACCACATCTTAAAGTGTTATCGTACATTCCCCACACGGCATATGGAACGTATGGATTTTAGGACTCCAAAAATCAATCAGAGTGGCTATCAATCCAGGTACCAACTTATACCCACGAATGAATGTCACATGATAAAATCTAGAACCTTTTAACCAATCAATGATCCGATCGTTTGGATGGTTATGGGTCATGGTCAAATGATGCCTAAATGTATCCTCATAATCCTGTAACAAATTAAAATATATAACAAATATTATTTTTAACATAATTAAATTTTTATTAAATAAAATTCAAATAAATTAATATCATCTCAGGAATCGGTAAACTGCTAATATGTCAATCATGTAATCACAAAAGAGGAACTTGCTCATCCATCCTACAAGACAAAAAAATATATTAACAAAATTTGTACAAAAATTTCACAGTACACATATTTACAAAATTAATTGTTAGACTAAAATAAAAACTAGTTTATAAAAATATACCTTATTTGTAAAACTAATTTAATAATTATTTTGCTAAACTAGAAACTATTTTAATAGTACTGCCTTATTTGCTAAACTAATTTGCTAATTGTTTTGTTAAACTAGAAACTAATTATTTTATTAATTATTTTACTAGAAAATAATTATTTTACTAATTATTTTGCTTAACTAGAAAATAATTATTTTGCTAAAGCAATTTAAAAAAACAATTTCCAAAAATAATTGTTATAAACTATTAACATAAATAGTTACTAAGTCTTCTATAAATTATTTTTTTCTGGTTAAAATTTAAGAATAAGAATAAAATCAACTACTAAATCAACTAAGTCACAAAATTAACCAATAATCTAAAATTTTAATTCTAACAATTTAAATCAAATCTCTAAAAAATAACAAGGATAAAACAAAATATTATAACTATTAAAATATTAAAATATAGTTACAACAATTTTTTTAAACAAAAAAATTCAATTAAAAAATAAGAATAATTTTCTCCTTTTTCTTCTTCCCTTTCTCCTTTTTTTCTTCTCTCTTGTTTATATTTTCAATTCAATCTTCCAAACCTAAACTCTTCTATTTAACATCATCTCCATCAAATAACAATCACCCATTTTTCATCTATACTTTAACCAATTAAAATAACTTCCTTGACACCCTTCACTTCTCCTTCACGCGTCCCTGACACACCCACACCCCACTGCATTATCACGCGTCTGCTGCAAGGCGATCTGACACCCTCTGCAGGTCACTGTTTGAAGACGGATGGAGGGCACCCTGTCTTTGAACAGTGCCCCTCCCTCCAGCACGTGAATGTTGGCTCTATGCACAGTGAAGTCGGGTGGTGTTCACCCCCGACTTTGAATAGTATCAAGATCACAAATAAATTGTTCAAAGATGATTGTTGTTCACCCCACCTTCATCGAAATAATATATTTTATTTCATTTACTGTTCAAAGACGGGTTGAAATCTACTGGTCTTCTGAATTCTACAATAATTTACTATATTTTAAAAATAATGAAGTGAGAACAATATTTTTAAAATTAAAGTTTCCAAAACTAATATTTATATAATTTTTCCAGTTAGTTAGCATTTGCTTTTATTTTTTAAAACATATCACAAATCTATTGGTTGCAAAGATTTGTATAAACTTCTAACCATACAATCAAATGTATGGTATTAAAACTAAATTTTATATAATAAAATTTTAGAAGAAATAATAATGAAAAAGCGGAAATAAAATTTATTTGCATATCGATACGGAAGGATTAATATTTCAGTTTTTTCATTATTTTTTATTTTTGTTTCAAATTTTTCACGAGGTTTAAATATATTTAATAATATTAAAATTGATAAACAGATAAATACAATTCATTAGTCCATCTTTTAAGGTCCGATCAAATTAAAAAAAAAAAAAAATTAACATGCCATGTCAATAAAGTACCGAGTTAATGATTTAGTGATCAAATTACAACAAATCAATAATGTAAATGACTGAAACATAACTGTTTAAAATTTAGTGATACAAAATTGTATAAAATCGAAATAAAATGACCTCTATGGTAGTTTATCCATTTAGCAATGGAAGACAAGTCTGGATTTGCAACATGTCTGGTTTGAGTTTAAGTTTTAATATTTCAAATAATTAAATTGTATTTTATGATTCTAAATTTAAAAAATATGTTTATATTTTAATAAATACATAATAAGGGTCTAACATTTTAGTGTTTATTCCTATAAGTATATAACCTTTTAAAAATCAAATAATGACCTAACGATTTAGAATATACATAAAGAAAATATATCTTTCCTAAACAATCGAATAAGAGCCCGACACTTTTAAAGTTTCACAAATAAAGGCCAAATATTTTCGTTTTCTTTTAGAAATTAAATTAATTTTTTTGGTTAATTTGGTTGGTAATTTTTGATAAGTACGGTTCAAGTTTTTTTTTAAAAAATGATTATGGATTTATTCAGTTCGAAATTGATTATTAATCGAAACAACTAAAATTATTATATATTAAATATATATTTATTTTTGGTCATTAAACTTTTAAAAATTATAAAATGATCATGAATTTTTTGATATATTTTAAAATGATCATTATTTTTTTTATCAAATTAGTATAAAATGAAAGTTTAATAATTTAAAAATCCTTTTTAATATAATTTAGTGACCTATTGTGTAATTTACCCAAATTTTTATAATAAATTTTGATTCATTCGAAAACTGACAAGATTATCTGAAATAATTTTAGTTTGATTAATTCAGTTATAATTAAGTCGATTCGGTTAATGATTAAAATTCTAAAAAATTTGATTAATTTTAAAAATTCAAGCACAAACCAAATTAACCAAATGTACACTTCTGCTTTCAGATATTTGCGTAGATTCTAAACATTAGACCCTTATCCGGTCAATTCAAAAGATTATTCCTTTGTTTTACCTTTATTTTTTCAGCTTCGGAAATGTTAGTCTCTTAACTTTCTATAAAGTTATACCCTTATGAACAACTCTTAAAAGATTAAATCCTTATTTGAACATTTAACATATTTCAATGGTTTCCGTTTAAACATCAATTGAATCCAACTTACACAATAAATTATCATAAAACAAAGAATAAATTGAATCGAACGTCTAAAATTTACAAGTTAAATTTTAAATCGATCCCTAAAATTTAAAATATTTCAATTGAATTGTCGAGCTAAAATTTCATTACTAATAATGTCCTTATGTTGGTTTAATCCTATTTTTTTTTGTTAAATGTTAGCTTGATTCTAATATTATTAAATTATACATGTTTAAGAAAAAGAAAGACGTCAAATTGAAGCTTATATTCAACATCAAACAATTAAACTAATGGAAGGACCTGGTTGAAACAATATTTTAATTTAAAGATTCAATTAAAATAATTTGAATTCTTGGGGGTCATTTTAAAATTTAATCCATAGTTTGAGGACTTATAAGAGAATTAATCCTAATAAATTTATTGGAAGTGAGCTAGATGCATGAATTATCCCAGTGAAGCAAAAGAAAAGTATTCAAAGAAGACCGAAGACGTGCTTTCTCAAAGAAAAAAAGAACAAGAAAAATATAATGTTTAATAATAATAATTTTAAAATTAAAAAGGCCAGCAAAATGCTTGCGGAGGAGAGAAAATCAGATGCCTTAATTTATGTTGGGCCCAACTTTGGGCCCTATATATAGCATTGGCATTACCTTCTATATTTTCCATAGGCTCATAATTTTTCTCCGCTACTTTCTCTCAATCCAAACACATCTTTACGAGAAGGAAAAAAGCTCTAGAGAAAAGGAAAATGGCCGATCAGCTTACCGACGATCAGATCTCTGAATTCAAGGAGGCCTTTAGCCTATTTGACAAGGACGGAGATGGTCTTTCCTCTCATCTTTCTCTTTTGTTTTTTATTTATTTATTTTATGCTTTAGTTAATTAGTCTTGTTTTGATGTTCTCTTAATTCGGTTCAGATCGAGTCTTAGACCTAAGGTCATTTCCGCTTCTGCTTCTTAATTTTTGCGATCGTTTTCTTTCGTTATTTTAGTGATGTGACGGATCTAGGGTTCTTATTTATGAACTTCCTATCGAGCTTCATCGTATATTTGCCATTTTTTGACTTTGATCCTTTTGGCTCTTGATTTTTATGTTTCTTTTTTTCATTTTCATTACTGTTGAACTTTCTCGGTCTTCTCATAGAATTTATTGCACTATTTGTTAATGTTAAATCTTTTAGATGTTAACATAACCTGGATAGATTGTAATTTATGCGGTTAGTTGTTGCGTAATTTATGTTTGCGATTTGTTGATTTGAGTGATTTTGTTATTTAATCTTGATTAAATATTTCATTTCCTTTGTGTAAGTTTTAAATCTAATTAGCGCAGCTTCCTTGGAGATGGGTTGCGTATCCCTTTGTTTGGTCCTGCACTTTCAACTGATAATGATATATAGGATCATTATTAGATTACTTGCTTGTTGCTGGTAAAACATTGACTCTTTGTTTCATCCTGAAAATGAGCTTTTATGGTTGTATTAAGTATGCTTGATAGTTGTGAATTGATCACAATGTGAATTGCTTTGGCATGCCTTGGGAATTCAAGACTTTGTATGGATGATTTAATCAGTTAATTATGTGGTATGTAATCCCAAACAGTAGGTTATATTGTTTGTAATCCCTACTTTGAAGGTTATCAAATTAATTTATGACTGGTAATTGGTAGACATGCACTATTTTTTTTTTCTATTGTCTTTTTGTGTGTGTGTGATTGCTTGTTCAGTATTTGTGCGCTGATCTTGATGTATTTGATTGTTGTAGCACAAGTTAAATGAATACATCTTTTCTGTATTCTTGGCACAAAGGAAACATGTTCAATGTCCTCCCAGTTCTTTTCTGGTTGTTGATTTGTCTTTGTGATGTATCTTGATAGAAATTCTATGGCATTAGAAAAGCTTGAAATATCTTTTTAAAATTGAAGTATCACTGTGCCTTTTTTCTCTCTTTTTTAGTTATTACAATAATGCTTTGCTGCTTTTTGGTTGAAGGTATTTATTCATCTTGATTGTTTGATAATCAATCATTGCTGCAGGTTGCATTACTACCAAGGAGCTGGGAACTGTGATGCGATCACTTGGGCAGAACCCCACTGAGGCGGAACTCCAAGATATGATCAATGAAGTCGATGCCGATGGAAACGGAACCATTGATTTCCCTGAATTCCTTAACCTGATGGCCAGGAAGATGAAAGATACCGACTCAGAGGAGGAGCTTAAAGAGGCATTCAGGGTGTTTGACAAGGATCAGAATGGTTTCATATCTGCTGCCGAACTTCGTCATGTCATGACAAACCTTGGTGAGAAGCTTACAGATGAGGAAGTTGATGAGATGATCCGTGAAGCTGATGTTGATGGTGATGGGCAGATCAACTATGAGGAGTTTGTCAAAGTGATGATGGCCAAGTAAAGGGGCTCTCCAACGATAACCAGGATCAAAAAGTGGGGGTGGCGGTGGAACAGGGCAGATAAGTTTGCTAAGATTTCTATTTATGAATAGGACATCTCGGTTCATTTATGTTATTAGCTTTTGTTGGATGGTTCTGTATTTCATGTTTGCATTATTTTGTGGACCGGACTTCAGTATTCTGCTTGTTTGCTCTGTTTTTTGTTCAGTAGTGCTGTGTGGTTAGCGTCTATATTTTTATTCTGTTTTTATTTGAATTCTTGGTGCCTGGAACAGTCTGGAATATTCGATGTTTTTGTGCTTTATGGTTGGCTAAATTTTGGATGGTTATAACTGAATCTTGGTTTGGCGAAATACTTTGGGTGCTCAGTAAGTGTGACCGGAGCTTGTAGCCTGAATCCATATTTTCCAGCAGATGAAGGCAAGAATACCGTTTTCCTACGATCTTTAAGGATAAGCCATTGGGATGAACGCTAAATAAAATTATTTCGTAACACTCGAAGTGGAAAGACGATCATATAACTCTGAGATTGAAGACCCTAATGTAGTCATTGTCCCTGGACGGCTCGTATCACTCTAAATAACGGGTAATCGGATGGGTTTTGAATTGGGTTTTGTTAGGTTGAGTTAAATCAGATAAGATTATTTTAGGTTAATTTAATATTTAAATATGATCTGAGTTTATTTTAGGTTAATTTAATGTTTAAATATGATCCGTGTGTTTCAGGTTAAATTCATTTCAGAGCGAATTCATTTTAGGTTAAATTAATTTTTGTTTAAATCAGATAATAGATGAGTTAATTAAGATTCAGATGTATTATAGGTTGGATTTATTTAAGGTTGAATTTATTTCAGGTTGGGGTTATTTCAAGTTGATTTCATTTTGGGTTGAGTTTTCAAGTTGATTTTATTTTAGGTTGAGTTTTGAATTCATATTAAATTTGGGTTTGGTATAAATAATCGATAGATTTTTTAGGTTAACCATTTTGATTGAAATATTTAATGCCTTTAGGATTTTACGAACATGAATCACATTAAAAATAATTTTACACACTAGAATGAATAAAAATATATTCATACCATTTTTTTTAATATATTGAATTAAATTATAAAAATTAGAAATTTATAAGAGTTAATTTTGGTAAAAAAATAAAAGTTTAAAGACTAACTTGAATAAAAATATCATTATATTAAAAATATTAGAGTAAATTACAAAAAATAAATATGAGTCAATTTAGAATAAAAATAGTTTTAGAGGTTATAATAATAAAAATACTGAATTAAAATTAAAATTAAAATTATTAAATTAAATTATAAAAAACAAATAAGGGTCAATTGAGACTAAATAAAATAAATAAAATATTATCATATTGAAGAAAAAGTTATACTATATTAGAAAATTTTAAAATAAATAGTGATAAATTTCAATCTCTAAACCTCAAACCTCAACCCTTGAATCTTACGATCACTAATAAATAATTAAAGTACACACCGAATTTTTAAATTAATCTCATAACCTCAACTAAACACTCAACTTGACACGTTTACCCCTAAAACTTCAAAGTTAAACCTTTAAATCTTCCGATCACTAATAATTAAAATACACACCAAATTCCTAAACTAATCTCATAACCTCAACCAAACACTCAATTTGATACATTTATTCTTAAACCTTAAACTTCAATCCCTAAACCTTTCAATCATTAATAATTAAAGTTTAAACATAATCCTTAAATTATTCTATACTAACCTTTTTTAGAAAAAATCATTAATAATTAAAGTATACATTGAATTCCTAAACTAATCTCATCATCTTAATCAAACACTCAATTTGACACATTTATCCTTAAAACCTTAAACCTAAACTCTTAAATCTTACAAGCACTAATAATTAAATTAAAGTACAAATTTTTAATCTAATCTTTATAATCTAATCAAACGTTTAATTTATATATTTATCCTTAAACTCTATACTTCAATTTGACACATTTAGCTAACGATTTTAATTTTAACGAATAATGATATGTTTATGATGAACCGTAATATTTAATTCTAATTTTAACGAATAATGATATGTTTATGATGAACCATACATATTTTTAAATATTGGTTTAAATTATTACTATACATATAATTGAGCTACTAAAGTATATTTTACCCTAAAAACAAAAAAACTAAAACAGTAGCAAACCGGATCGGATGAGACCCGAATTTTAAATTTTCCTTTCGGATCCGATAGGCGATCTATTGGACAAAGCACAATTTCATATAGCCGTCGCCGTAACCCTACTCTATAGCAAAAGCATCAGTTCCTAATTGACGAGAGCGAAACCACAATGGAGAAGACAGAGGAGGAACAAGTGGTGAATCCATGGGAAGTATCGGCCAAAGATGGCGGCAAGATCGATTACGATAAGCTCATCGACAAATTTGGTTGCCAAAGGCTGGATCAATCCTTTGTCGACCGCGTCCAGCGCCTCACTTCTCGTCCTCCTCACGTATTCCTCCGCCGTGGCGTTTTCTTTGCGCATCGGGATTTCAATGACATTTTGGATGCCTACGAGCGAGGGGAGAAGTTTTATTTGTATACCGGTCGTGGACCTTCTTCTGAAGCTTTGCATTTGGGCCATTTGATTCCTTTTATGTTTACCAAGTAACTTATTTTTCTCCCGTTTTCTTAGATATTTAGTGGGTATGAATGGAAAAGGAACTCAAATTTGTACAATTAGTGACAGTTTTATGAATTGATGGGTCAAATGAATTATGATTCAAATGAATATACACATAGAAACAGTTCTGAATCAGTAACAACTAAAATTCTACGAGTTTAGTCCTTTTAGATTAATTTCAGTTGTTATTTCCTCTGCCATTTCTTAAATGGGGAGAATTTTATGGGAAGCTTACTCACAGATTCTAGGAATTACTCCTAAATGCATGGGTTTTAATTGGTTTTGTGGTCTTGTAGAGAATTAGAAGGAATATATATATTATGTTTCTGAGTGTTGGCTGTTTACTCAATTCTATAAATTTTGGTTAATGCTTGATGTTTCTTGCAGATACCTTCAAGATGCTTTCAAAGTCCCTCTTGTTATACAACTGACTGATGATGAGAAGTGTATGTGGAAAAATCTTTCTGTGGAGGAGAGCCAAAGACTTGCCCGTGAGAATGCTAAAGATATCATTGCTTGTGGTTTTGACATATCAAAGACATTCATATTCTCAGATTTCGATTATGTTGGAGGGTAAGTAAACATCCGAAGATTTGTTAAGCATTTCTCTTTAACATCTTCTTGGACCAGCAGTTGGGGCTAATTATAATTTTGTTAATGTTTTGATTTGCAGTGCCTTCTATAAAAATATGGTGAAGGTTGCCAAGTGTGTCACATACAACAAGGTTCTATTTGTATGCTTTGTGAGTGGAAGAGCCTTTGACCTTATTCTTTAAGTGACTATATTACTTTCTGGTGATATTTAGGTTGTTGGCATATTTGGATTCACTGGTGAGGATCATATTGGAAAAGTTAGTTTTCCACCTGTGCAGGTATATTTTGTTGCTCCAGCATTTACCGATTTTGTAATGACTGCTGTGTCAGGGATGTTATCTTAAATTCCAATGCTTTTATACTGTTTCTTTTGCTTTGATTTGCTCTTCAGATGTTCATGATTATATATTCTTTAAATTTTGGCTACTGGCCACTTACAAGGAAATCTAATCGCTGATTAGTCTTTTCTAACACTTTTGTGTCAAATATATGCATGTTTTGATGGTTGTGCTTAAATTCTGTTGTTGCAGGCTGTTCCATCATTTCCCTCATCATTCCCACATCTATTCTCTGGCAAGGATGATCTACGTTGTCTAATTCCATGTGCAATTGACCAGGTTCGGTGTTTTGATTAGGTTCTGCTAATTTTATCATATAATGACAACATATTAACTCTCACTTCAAATTATGGTTAAGCCTATATGGTTGTTCAAGAGATAGTTGTGGTTTTCCAAATGTTAGTTCTTAGTTTTCTGTATTGCTCCTTGCACGTTATTATGGTTCACAATAGCTTGCAAACTTTAACAATATACTACAATTGCTTTCATATCCTTCATTTATGAAACAGTGATAATTGGGGCAAATTTGATCTTGCGGCCTTTGTGCTATGCAACTTAAAGGAAGCCTTGAGTAATTATGAAATTTGTCAATTTATTATTTAATTATTTGTTTACAATGGGTAAAAACTGATGATTACCTTGTTATTCTAAAATTCTAAATGATTACCCGGTCAACCCTTTCCCTTGGGATTTCTCTCTTTAGCTCTGTTTGTCTGCAGGTATATTTTTCATTTTTTTAAAATTCTTTTGTTGCTGTTGCTCAGGATCCATATTTCAGAATGACACGGGATGTTGCTCCTCGTATAGGGTACCATAAGCCTGCATTGATTGAATCATTGTTCTTCCCTGCTCTTCAGGTATTCTTTGTAGGCATAGAAAACATTATTAGGATTTGTACATAATTCATTATAAGTTTGTGTTTGTTGATAGCAAAATGTTATATAGACAATCGAGTTATTTCCTGTAACATAATGTTTGCATGATATATTATAGCCCATTACTTTGCAAACAGAGTGTTGCATATATGTGGCCAAATTTTTCGATATTGTACACATCTATTTTGGTTTTAATTGTTTTATTTTGCAATTTCTTATTTGCTTTTGATAGGTCATAGAAGTTCAATGGTTTGCTCACTTAATTATTGTACAATTTTAACTTTTAAGCAAAGCAATATTTACTATGGCGTCTTTTTATTCATAAAGCAATGTTGACTTGTTTTACTCTGAGCTGCTTCATTTGATTATTTTTTTCCTTTGACATTTCATTTGAGATTCGAAGCTTAAAAGGTGCATATATTCTACATTATGATTCTGTATTTGCTGTAAAAAATATTTATGTTTCAAATTCTATATGCATATGGTAGAGGTATTTGTTGCTAGGAGTCTTATCATGGAATATTTGTCACCATACTACCATCAAATATTTTTATTCACCATTTAGTTGACTTCAAATGTGCTTTAATGGGATACGTCAGAAATGATCAATATTGAATTTGATGTGATGTTCATTCAAAAAATACTATATTTATCTTTCTAGATTTATATACTTATAATAATTCTCTAGTTTAACAATAACCACATTATTTTTTGTACATGTAAACTCAGGGAGAAAATGGGAAAATGTCTGCTAGTGATCCAAATTCAGCAATTTACGTGACTGATTCTGCTAAGGACATCAAATACAAGGTAGGTTCATGAAATTTCTCATCATTCTTACTTGCTACTTTATTTTTAGACATCAAGGGTACATGTTTGACCTTTTCCATCTTGTTAGTGTGACTGGTAGACCTTTCAAATTTTTTGTGATGGGAAGCTTACCCAATTCTCCTTGAACCAAAATTGATGCATCTTGAGCCTCATGGATCTGCCATGACTTTTTATACATCCTCATGGTTCATTAAAGAAGTTTAGTAATATGTTCCTGACAAGGCTTTAATTATTTTATTATTTTTGTTCACATATTCTCAAACCTTGTTGCAATACTGTCAATCCAATTGCTATTGGCTCTTGTGTACTTTTGATTCACATGTTGCAACTGGATCTATTGATCCTTTAGATTAGATCCGCTTTACTTGTGCTTGTTTCTTGCTTTATTTTAGCTCCGTTAATTTTCTAGCAATTTTAAGTGGTCTAAGGGATTTTGTACCATATAATTTGTACTTGTTGCACTTATTTTACAACTGGAGGAGTCATTCAAGGAAATCATACGACAGGGTGAAAGATCAAATAGATTATACTATCAATTTCTTGCTTGCATTTGTCTTTAGGTAAACAAGCATGCTTTCACTGGTGGGCAAGAATCCATCGAAAAACACAGACAATATGGAGCAAATCTTGAGGTAATGAATTTGTTGTTTCTTTGTTGACATATCACATGCTTTTACCTATCACATGTTATCAGTTAAGTTTCACTTTGGATGCTACTACCATACGAGGTGAGGATTTTGATTTCCTTATTAGCTGCCTACAAAATGCACATAAAGTCATCCATACAGATCCAAATGTGCTTGCATTTTCACAAATATGTAGGTCCTTGTTTAGCTTTGCTGAAGCCGTTGATATTCTGGTTTCTCTCTTCTGGATTGGAATCAGTGGGTGTATGTGTCTGTCTATGTGTGTATGCATCTATTCAGATGCTCAATTAGGATTAAGCTTTTCAGATGATATTAGCATTTTGGTTTCCTTCGTTTTTAGTATTCCTTTTTTCTTTGTTTCCTCGCCTAGTATACAACTGAAATACTGAATTTGTTTGTTGCAGGTAGATATACCAATCAAGTATCTCAACTTTTTCCTTGAGGATGATGCTGAACTCGAGCACATAAAGAAGGTAAGCTTGCTGCTTTCATCACTTTTATTGTTGTGCCTGAAACTGTCAGTTTCTTTTCGTTTCATGGTATTTTATATTCTCCTCATCATTTGCCAGGAGTATGGTGCGGGACACATGCTTACAGGTGAAGTGAAAAAGCGACTCACTGAAGTTTTGACTGAACTAGTAGAAAGACATCGAAGAGCCCGAGCTGCAGTAACAGATGAGGTAAGGTTCTCGAACAGCCCCAACGATACCTTATGTATCTTCTACTGCGAAAAGTACTGTACTCATCTACTTCAAGTTCATGAACTGATTGGGAATTATCTTTGTTCCAGATGGTGGATGCCTTTATGGCCGTGAGACCCCTTCCCAATATGTTTGAGTAAGTTAGTCCCATACCAGGTACTGAAAATGACTTTATTGTTAGACTTGTCTACCCTTGCTAGATTTTGTCAATTACTGAATTTAGCCTTGGGGAGAGTGTATTTTATGGTGCTAGGTTTAAGTTTAACGTCCGAAGTGAAGGGAGAGGAATTTACGAAAATGATTTGGTGACTGAGTCATTTGAAACTGCAAATTTATTTTAGAACAGAATTCTCGTTCTGATTAAAGTTTATGATTAATTTGAATTTAATGCATTATTTTTAATAATTTAAAACAAAACCCATGAGTTAATATTTTTCTAAAGCATCACATTCTGGATCCTGGTTCATTTTTGTCACCAAATTTATCTTCATTAAGTTTTTACAAGATGATAACACACGAATCTTTATTTTTCGGTTGGAAATCATCCCTACTATGATTATTTTTTATTAAAAAATACTCTAAAATTTTGTATCACAAAATAATATTTTTAACAAAAATGTAAAAAAGATCTAAAACATCAAGTCTGCATCATTTGTCACTGTGACCCTACATTATTGACATCATTTTTTGAGTGAATAACTTTATTTTTACTCTGAAAATTCCTATCCTATCCCATGTTGAACACGCACAAAACGCAGAAGTTGGCATGATGAAAAATAATGAGACTGAAGGGAGAGCTTTAAAGATTGGATTTGTATGAGATGTTGAGCATTCATTTCCAAGTTAAAGATTGATTTGAAGATTGGGGTTTTAGTAGTTTACCAAGTTGATTTTAATTTGATGTTGTGTTTTAGATGTGTATTTGATTATTTGAGTGTTGCAATGCTTGTTGTTTTTTAAAATTGCATCGACTAATTTCAGAATTTAAATGGAGGGTGCTATTATATCTTTGAGAATATAAAGAATAAAAAGGTTTATTTAAAATATTAAAATAATGAGATTGATATTATAAAAAATAATAAAATATTAAGAACTAATTTTATTATTAAATTAGAACATAAAGAATAAAAAGTTATTTTTGTTGTAAATTTCTGAAATAATGAGGTTGAAATTTTAAATTTCAAAGATGAAATTAAAAAATAGTAAAACATTGAGAACTAATTTTGTTATTATTTAAATTAAAAAAATCTTAAAAATAAATTAAATTAAACTGTATTTTCATGTAGATTATGCGTCAGTAATTTATTAAAAATTTAAGTTGATTTAGAGGTTAAATTTATACTTCCCAACTCCAATTTCAAACTTTTATAAAAAAAATTATTTTAAAAGTTTATATCTATTAAAAATTATTGTTAGTTTTTGACCAATTAAAAGTTTAATGGTACAAATGATAGCATCTATAGTTTGGATGTAATTGATATAGTCTACCTATTTTTAATATTACTCGGGATAACATAAATTTTTGTTTAATCATTGTATCTGATTTATTAATCGACTAATTTAAATAATTTTTTTTAAAAGTCCAATATAAGAATCTTACAAACCCGGTTTTTTTATTTACGATATCAAGATTTGAACTCCTGATCATATTTAACAAACTAATGACTTATTCAATTAGACCAACCAATTATATGTATAAAAATTTGTATTTAAATTCAATATGAGAAGGATGAATTTTGATAGGGTATTATATAATGCATTGACTATAAAAACTTTTTACTTTTACAAACCTTAATTTTAGATGTTAGAAATCTAATTTAAAGTTTATAATTATAATTTAAAATCTAAATCTCTAACATATCATCCTAAAACATAAACACTAACTTTTAAACTCTAAATTCTAAACAACTAAACCTGAACCCCTAAATTATAAATCTCAAACTAAATCTCCAACACCTACAATTAAAGGGGTTGTGAAAATATAATGTTTGGGGTATTTTCTCTTTGCAATAATATTAACAAATAAATGAATCAAACCGATAATCTTGTCCTAACTAGTAAGTGATTCTGACATTAGTATAGAAACAAATTGAGTAATGATCAAAGTTTGTGGATCAGATTTCTCCATTTTTCTAATACCCAACAACTTGTGCTAATTACTATCAACTGGTAAGGCAATGGTGTGCAAGACATGGACATTATAGCCAAAAGAAATAACAAAACAAACATTAGCCTATCAAAAACCGTTTCAAAGTTGATTTCTAGACAAATACAAAATGCAAAAACTTATATGATCGTTGTTCCCTTCTTCAAACCTTATTCCACCATGGAATCCACTGAAGCTTCAATGGCAGGCTTAGAACCCTTCTTTTTTCCTGCATTACAATGTGTGAGACAACTTGGATCAATATTTGTTCGAAAGGAAACTCAAACTCATAAAGCAAAGCACAAGACATGGACACTTTGATTCTTTTTTAAATACTTGTGTCCGAAACATATTCGGATTTCGAATATAGATATCATATATGATTTCCCAAATTGATAGAAATTTCTTCAAAAGAGTATAAGCAAATCCATGTTGCAAAACAAACTCATATCCAACAAGAACCCCAAATCCAGGTAACGTTCAAAGTAAAAGCATTTTAACCTTTTCGCTTTAAGCGGTTGAGCTTCAAATTCTTCTTCATGTGGAATTTTGTTGGCGCTTTGTTGGTGGCATCTCGGGATGTGCCTGTACTTAGGGAGCAGATTGACATTCAAAATGCAAATCATTCATTTAACAGACAGATCAAACTAGTGGCAATTTATCAAACAGCTTGTAAGCTTATGAAAATTCAAATTCAGTTGATCAAATTAATAAAATTTAGCAGCGTAATTGATGTTTTAGAGCAACAAGATAAGTACAAAATCAACCACTGATATGCAAAAGGGACGAAGGAATTCCAAATTAAAAAATACCTTCAGCAGCCACCATTTCAACATCTTCCATAGTCACCAAACCCTTTTCTATCACTTCTTTTTGTTCCTATCATTCATACAAAGAATAAAGAACCCAGATAATTATTTCCAAAGAGAACCTGAAGACCCCATTAAAAAAGAAGTTGCAGGAAAAAAGATTGAAATAAAATCAATGAAAATACCCTGCGCCATTTTTTGAGAAGCTTGCGTTTACGTTTTCCGGAGATAGAGAGTGACTGGGATTTGTTATGAAGCTTCTTAGTGGAAGGGTCGCCATGGATTGCTCTCTTTCTCTCCGCTATTTGTGCTCTCTTCTGTTTCTGAACCACGTTGAAACACTTCTTCGCCATTCTTACTTTCTACCAAAAACCCTAGAACTCGTTTGGATTTCCCCCTCCAACTATAAAAGAGTCTCTCGTAGTATCTTTATGTAGTGAATTTAGAAGAAAATTTATAGATTGGGCTCATGGGCCATCCCCACGAGTTTAGGCTTTATAATATAAATATTGAGCTCAAATAAATAATTTTGTTCGTAAATATAAATAAAACAAACGTATATATATTCGTGAAAACTTATATAAATATTATAATTTTTAAAATATTGTACCAATCATTTTATTTTTTAAAATATTATACTTTAAAGATAATTATAAAAAAAATTTAACTTTAAACAGTAAAATAGATTAAATCAAATAAAATATTAAAGTTGGTACCAAGAGATACCGACTTTAAATAGTATTTTGATAATTTTTAAAGTGTTTTCTGTAAAATCACTGTATAAAGTTAAAACCTCTTGATACTGACTTTAATATTTTATCCGATTTAATTCATTTTACTATTAAAATTTGAATCCTTTTATAATAATCTTTAAAGTTATTATTCAAAGTAAATATTTTCATAAATAAAATGGTTAATACAATATTTTAAAAACATTTATTTAAATTATCATATTTTTAGAATTTCACCTATACATTCGTGTTTGATTATTTATTAAGTAAAAATAATATCAACCGCATTGCATATTGATACTTATGTATAGAATATATTTGTTTCTCATTTTTTAGCTAAATTTCTCCCATATTACTAACAGAATAGAGAAAATATTAATTGGTCATGTCTATTTATGTAACTTAATAAACGAAACTTATACAAACAATTCATCCAACACTTTATTTATTTACTTCCTAAATTTATATCATAAATAAATATCTAAATTATGTTTTGGCAAAAAAATACTTTAGGGTGCCTACTTAACTTTGATGAAAACATATTTTAGGTACTTAAATAAAAAAAAATATGATGTATTTTATATACCTACTTTTAAAAATATATTTTAGGTACATAAATAAAAAAAATTAAGATACTTCAAGTACTTATGTAATACCATCTTTTTAGTCTAATAAAAAACCAAATTGGTAAATGTTATTGGTGATCGGTGTGGTAAGTCGTACAATAATTTTGACGATTAACCATGATTCGATGCAAATTCAATATTTCATATCGAATGAAATGTTATCAATAGATCAATATAACATAATACTATTTATTTTAGGGACCAATATGTAGCTTCAATAAGTTTGGGGGGACTAATATGTAATTCATGTAATTTTTAACTCCTCATCTGCAATTAATGTTACCAGTATGAAATTTAATGTCTATATAGCCTATGTGTCCAATTTTAATGTACTTATAGTTCATTTAGACCCTTAATTTATCGATACAAACCAAATGGTTCTTTTATATTCAAAGAGGCCATAACAGTATATTTATATCTATTTATTTTTTAAACCAGTATAGGCTATACTGTAACAGTACTAGGTTTACAATAATACATATCGGTATGGGTTCCCCTCCATGTAAATACATGTGTTTTAATTTTTAAATTGAGACCAGTTTGAGTATCGTACGACTCTACTCGTACCGATACTTTTACTACAATAAAAAATAATAAGAGACGATGCATATTTTTATAGATAACATAATAAATGATAGAAAAATAATAATTGAATTGACATTATATAATTCAAAACAATATGCTTGCACTCGCTTGATATCTTAAACTTGTATGATATTTTAAATTTTACATATTTTTTATTTTGCAAGTAAATTTTTTTTGAATTAGCTAATAGTGATTACAAGATATTGATCGTTCAATCACTCTGCTGATATTACTAGTGTTGGAACCAATAACTTCTAAAAACAACAATCGTTTTTTTAACCACTTGGGTTAGAGGGTTCGTGCCTTTGCAACTCTATTTAGTCTATAAAATTCATATTTTTTATTTACATAAAAACACCCGTGACAGAATTGTATAAGGGTAGAAAAAACGGTTATCCTTTGTCACAGATTTTTTATATTTGTCTATTTATATTTTACTCTTCTAAATTTAAATATTTAACCCCTGAAAAAAAATTGGCTTGAAAAAGAACCACACCTATTTCTTTCTTTCCTATCTGCATTTCCAACCAAAACGAAAGTTGCCCAGGCTTCTAAACTATTCGATAGAAACCCATTTATTATTAGTTTTTAATCAAATTAATTCATTTAATGGCATCTAATCAAAATATTCATATTTTAGGGAAATGGGTAAATCACTCTTTTAATCCCTCAACTAGCTTTTTCTTCTCATGAAGAAACTAATTAATAATCTCACTCATGTACCATTTATCTTTTGCCTTGTTTGCGCTTTAGCCACTTAACTTCACCTTCTTACAATTTAGTCACTAAGCATATTTTAAATTATCACTATTTAAGTGCTCTAATTACACACTTAACCTTTCTATTGTCTTCTTTTCTTAATTTTTGCTTTAACTTATCAATCATCAAAAATCAAAATCCGATTATATCAATTTTCGGGTCGCTAAAACTCATATATGATATAAGCCTTACGAGAAAAATCTAAAAACATATATTTATAAAATTTATATTTTATACACTGGGGATAGGAAAAAAATTTACAAAGTGTTTTTGGCTTTAAAGGTTTGGTTTAGAGTTTAGGATTTATGAGTAAAGGTTTATAATTTAAAAATTATGTTTAGAATTTAAAGCGTAAGATTAGAATTTAGAGGTTAAAGGTTAGGATTTAGTTTAGGGTAATATGATTGGTGATTTAAATTTTGACTTACAAACACTAAATTTTAATTATAAACCCTAAATTAAGACTCTTGTGAAAACTTTTTATTTTTATCACTACTATATGAAATATCCTTTTTATATAGGGATATTTCATATACCGACGATAGAAATAAAAAATTTCACAAAAGACTTAGTTTTAGGGCTTAACGATCCACTTTAAGACTTAAGGTTTAGGTGTTTGAGTTATGTGTTGGCTCTATGTTTAAAATTTAAGATTAAAATTAAAGTTTATAAATTAGACTTCAATAACATAACTAAAAGTTTAAGTTTTAACCTATAAATCTTAAATTCTATCCATGTCTCTTAAATTCAAAACTCATACACTTAAACCTACTAAACCCTATATAATTTATTAACCCAAAAAAACTAAAATACTTGTATAAACAAAATTTGCAAGAAATAATTACCTATATATATTTGGAAAAAAGAGAGAACGAGAATGAACCAAAACACAAATTAAAAAACCCAAATTTTTTGTTTCAGAAAAATAATATTAGTACCAATTTTCAGTTTCTACTTTTCAATTTTTTACTGGTTTAATATCTATGGTTCAATGAACCGATCCGGCCTGATTTTTACAACGTTACCCTCCACAATTTGGAATATAAACTAAAACACCAATTTAGATTGAAAGGAAAACAATATCAGATGATGATCTGAAACTTATTGACAACATCCGAATACCAGTTTCTTTCTTAAGACGAATACGACAATATTTATTCATCGAGAACCAAGTCAAACATGGCAGAGCTAGCAAAGTCAAACGATTGGATTCTGAGATTACTCTGCCTTGGTGGGTTGCCATGATTGGTACCTTGTCCAGTCTCTCTGACCCGGATTAAGTGCATGACCTTTAGAATGGTAGATGAACTCACTACCCTTGCCAGATAAGTTCTCCTTGTGCTCAACACCATACCTCTTGGGTTTTAGCATCAAAAGCTGAAAAATCAAGAAACATATTAAAATATGGAAGCACATAGACAGAGCAACATGGTGAAAACGGACTTGCCTCATCACCGGTGTGATCGGTTATGCAGTGAAGCCAACCATGCCATTCTGGAGGTACCTGAGAAGCATCATAACGCTCCTTTTTCGAGTACTCGACCCACCTGTGTCTTCCTACAAATGCAATGAATAGTATTGTATAAGTAAATACATCCATAAGCATAAGGAAATAAGAAAGCCAATAATCTCAAGAATACAGCTAAAGGGAATATCTTGTAGATTTTAAGGGATTAAAAGATCCAGCACGCAAAATTCAAACCATCCAATTTTCCTTGTAGCGTTCTCAAGATGTACATCATATAAAGAAGAGAGGAGATCCTACCAATTTGTGTATCTCCAAGCTTCTCATAATACTTATTGCCGAACTTATCAACACCCACAAGTGTTGCCCCTATACCGTGGATTTTGGTTTGCCTAGATCAAACAATCAATCAAATCACTATCATAGATGAAATAGAACGAATAAATCCAAAATAAATTCAGTCTCGGGCATTATTTAGATGCAGTAAAAAGTGACATGAACTCCTGAGGTTTGGAAAGCCGGAAGAATTAAAAAAATCCTTATATTGTGTGTGTACGACATGGCCAGTATAGCTTGTCCTCATAATTAGAAATGATGCAGTAAGCCGCTTAGGGATTCAAAAAAACAGTCAATTATCGCTATAACAGCCATTATTTAACAGTAACGCCGCTATCCGAAACCATTATAAGTAAAATAACGGTGAGATTTAAATTCACACCGATAACGGCCGTCATTTAACGGATGACGGCCGATAACGACAACAACGATCCGTTATTTCCGTTATTATATCGTTATTTCAAAATTCCTGTGCGAGTTTTAAAAATTCACGACCACGACTCCCGCAACGACCACAATAGCAACCGTTATATCCGCAACCGCGATAAATGCAATGCGACTGAAAACGCTTTTAAATCCCCAACTTAACTATCAAATATTAAGAGAATATAAGATTAAAAAAAATGCATCTTTTTAAAAAGGGACTGCAAATATCATTCTACTCCAGTTTGACAACTTCCTGGAAGCAATAGAAGATATCTACACTAGGTAGCCTTCCCTCACAATTATATACTGTCATATTCATTTGCTACCGTAAAGGGTAAAGAACATAATTGTCATAAAAATTGCATATGCCATTCATGCCCCACTGGTTAGTGGTTACTAGTCATGAGCAATAATACTTCTCGACTTTGGGTTGCAGGAAACAAACATGTCTTATGAGACTAGCAAAAAAATGAAGCTAATTAAGTTGCCAATATAGACGGAAAAAAAAAATCCACGCATAAATCTGGAGTCTACACAGAAAAAAAAAGTAAGACAGGCTGATGTGAAGAACAATTGACCAACTTAAGGACAATGCACCAGAAGAAGAATGATGCTAAGTTAAGTTGCCAATATAGACACGGACAACATAAATGTAGCTGTACAAAGGCAACCTAAGATGTCACTCATCACCAGAGCATGTTAAACTCATAAGAAGTAAAGAGTTCCAGCTTGTGTCCTTGTGAAGGGAAAGCAGAATTGAACTAATTTCTTGAGGTTTCATGGATGGATGGAAGTAACATGTCAGTGCAAGTCATATAGAGCACAGAAGGTTTATATGAAGACTGATTAACAAGAGAATGTGTCCAGCTTAAGGACAACGAAACTGAAACAAAAGAAGAATGATGCTAGTTATGCAGATTAACATGCCTATATAGATATACAAATTTAATGTAGTATGTGGGCAAAGGCAACATAATATGTCGCTTTCAGTGAAACACGACCAAAGCAAATGTCTCTAAATACAGCATGTCAAACTCATAAAAGAGCAAAAGTGTTTCAGCTTATGTCTTAGAGGTGGGGAAGTCAGAATTTATGTAATGTCTAGAGCCTATACAGGCTGAACAAAAACATCATGAGACGTGCAATAAAGTACTGAAGGTTTTGGAGCAGACACTGGAAAATGCTGCAAACATTTTTATCATTCTCACAAGGTTCCAAAGTGCCAAGGAACACCATCACGTTAAGAGTCTGGACCAGATTGTATTTAACAGTAACTAATGAAATAGTGAATCATAGTTAAAAAGCAGCAAAAACCATGGCAATTTTCTTTATTGTCATTGACAAAATTCACTAAAAGCAGTGCAAACCAGTGTCGCCTAACTTGAATTCAAGTCGATGTTCAAAACTTCATACCTGTCATATGTGCAGTACCATCGATTAGACCAAGGGAGCTGTGGTTTAAATTCTAATATTTCTAAAATCTCACGAGCTAAAAGAAAAATATTCACATCGTTTATCAGTGAATCAGTTTCTGATTACATAATCTCTCTCCTTTATCCTTGCCCAATAATCCCTAAATGTCTTTGCAAGTTTTAGATTTTAGAATCATTAAATCAGAAACATCTCACAGAAGCAGGATAATATTATGTTCCTAGATCCATTTCTTTTCTCCCCAAATCAAGCGGATTTACAGCCAAGTTTTGAGACCTTGGTTAACTTAAGCTTTAAAGTGTCTCTAAAGTTTCAGTTTCTCTATTTATTCAAATCTTGTATAATGAAAACAAAACAAAATAAAACAGGAATGCCGAATCCAAATCATATTCTGGTAGCATGCAGCTTATTCTATTTAAAAAATTCAAAATTCAATAACCTCTTCATTCCCTTTTCTCATATGAAACGATTTCTTTTTATATAGAAATGATAATGTTTCAAGTAAAAAAGAACCGGAGATTATTAGGAATGAGAATCTAACGTACAGAAGGTTTCCATCGAAGAAGCATTTCCTGAAGAAAATAAAAGGAATCATCAGAAAAAAAATTGATGAATTATTGATAGAAAAAATAACGTAAAAATGATGAACTAATCGATGAATGAGGAAATCGAAATCAACAGAGAGGGAGAGAGCGAAAATACGAACGTGAAGCCATCATCCTTGAGCTCCCTCAAGAAAGTGCGGAGACCTCTGTCGCGGATCGCCTGCAAAGCGCTCTTCACCACCGTCGTCGCCATCTCCCCACCTTTCCCGTCTCTGCAACAATAACTTTTTTTCTTAATTTTTTGAGGACTTAGGTTTATAGGATTTTTTTTCTTTTCTGAATATTTTCTCATATGCAGTACAAACCGGTATATTAAGGATAAAATATGTCACCAAACCCTGAAACTTCACAAAGGTTGAGATATAGCCCCTAAAAGTAATTAAAATTTAATTCTCTTAATTTCTTGATTTAAAATTCTTTTTTTTCAATTGTTAATAATTTTGGTATTTCCGTATAAATCTATCAACTTGACATTGTTTAAATTATTAACGTATTGTATGGTGGTTCTTTTCGTTTCGGTTCAGATTGTTTCGGTTTGTTTGTATGTAATTTAAATTTGGTTTGGGTTTATTTTGGTTTTAATTCGGTTATATGATAATTCGAGTTAATTTAGATATCGAATCGATTATTTTAGGATCGGATCAATATCGGATCGCTTGAATCGGGTTAATCTTTAAATTTTTGGGTTAATTTGGTTTTAATTAAACTTGAGTATGAATCTAATTGTGTATATTATATATATAATTAATCATATATTATTGTAAAAATATGTCATTTTATTTGTTTTTTAGCAAAAACATATTTTTCATTTGTAAAAATCGTCATCGATCATGTCTTTTTATTTGATAATATTATCATTTAAGTTTAATTCTAATAGTTCAATGTTTCGAAATCAACCATTATTGGTATTAATCATTTTACCTGAATTTAATTAATTATGAGTCAATATTATAACTATATTTTTAATTTCATATTTTATGATGATTTTTAGTACGATAAAATTTTTTATATTTTTAAAATACACATAAAAAGAAGAGATAATTTTATGGGCATAAATTCAAACCTTAAATCATAATTGCATATATGATAAGCATGTTGAAAAACTCTATGTCATTTCTATTTTAACTTTTAATTAATATTTTATCTTTACGGTGATCAACTATCGATTTTAAATTTTTAACGGTTAATCTCTCTTTTCGATTTTTCTTCCCCTCTCACTTGGATTAAAATTAAATAATATAATAATAATAATAATATCTCACTTTTTCATCTCAATTTTCCTTTATTTTTTTATAAATTAAAATATTTTTATTTTTAGACTTAAATCCCTAAGATTTATATTAACTTTTCCTCTTTTAATGGTATATTCTTTCTCTCTTTCATCTCAATCACGCTAGTTCTGAATTTTGATGGAGACTAATTGACAAAAAATAAATTGATTTTCAAAGAATAAAATATAATATTAAACATTAAATTATTATCAGATGTAGTATTAACTAGTATTATCATAATATAAGAATATAATAAAATATATATTATTTTATTATTTATCATATTGTTATAAAATAAACAATAGTAAAAATAAATTATTTATTCACTTTAACTTAATTATCGGGTTAAAATCGGATTGATGTTCGGTTTAGATCGGTTTTGAGCAAGCTAATTTTGGGTTACTTTTCGTTCGAGTGAAAATTGGTTCAGGTCAATCAGTTTAGGTGAAATCGGTTATGGATCTATATTGGTTCTTCTAAAATTTGAATCAGTTTCGATTTTGGTTTTAGTACGGATTTCGGATCACGTTAGGATTATCTTGTTCGGATTCAATCGGGTCTCGATTTGAATAAACCGGTTCAATTTTCGGTTCTCAAATCAAGTTTGCCAGATTTAATTGTAATCGTTTTTTTAATAGTATTATAATAATAATAAAGTTATCATATAAAAAGATAAAAATAAAAGATAAAATTTTAAATAAATACCGTATTGGTAGGAAACCCCACTTCCTAAAGGCCTACAAAAGGGTTGTTTGGAAGGGAAAAATCAATTGGGTAAGAGTAGTGCCTTATGATCCTAATTCGAGAGTTTAGATTTTTCTAAATTTTTAGGTGGTTCGATCGGAGTCTTATTTTGAATCTGATCAAGTTAAATATTTTGAGATCATGATAAATCCTCGGTAAGGATCAATCGGGGTTAGTCATTCAAATCCTTAGTTATAATTTCTTTCTCTTTTATTTGTATTGTATTTTGTATAATTTTAATAAAGAATAATTATCTATTAATTTAGTTGATATTTTGATTTTATTTATATTTTTGATTAGTTTATGTACACATTAAATTTATATTTTAGATTAATATTTATATATGTTTTAAATTTATTTTTTAAATGATTATTTATGTATGTTTTAAAATTTTGTTTTAGATTAGTTTTAATTTATTTGTGTTAAATTAATAGTTGTACGTATATATTTATTTATGTTTTAAATTTTTATTGTATTGTATTTAATTTATTTATCATGTTTAAAGATTTTATAATACTTTATTAATTAATTAATACAATTCCTCTAAATTCAGTTGTAAGCGAAGCCAGCTTCAATTGTAGTGGTGGTGGTTTGGACGCTTACCTTCGTTTTAGGTGCTCTTTTAAAATAAATTTGCACATCAAATTAAAATAAGAGTTACAACACATATATGTTCTACAAGTACATACTCATTTGCATCAAGTGTTTGTACTCTTACACTAAATCGATGCTGAAATCCAACCACGATGGTGCTCCTCCGATCACAACTTCACTTAACGTACGCACGAAAATATATTTCAAAACGCGAGCTATAGAAGTTCAGTGGGTACATCGTCACTCGACCAACATCGCACATATAACATTTTGAGTTAACCCGACACTCAGATCCAAAATTCGAATTGTTACATCAATTGAGTTAATTTTTCAATACATATAACTTTTTAAGATTTATGCATGAATATAATCACTAATTTTATCCATATTCATAACCTGATTGCTTTATTTTTATTTTTATTACATTTATTTATACATATTATTATTAAACAAAACAAAAAAATATAATTAAACTAAATTAAAGCCCAACTTAATTAAATAAATATTTTCAAACCCTTTTTACATTTAACCCAATATATAATAATTACAAATCTAAAATATTACAGTTAATATATGGCTGGATATGACCCAAAATAATCAAATCTTAATCTTAATTTTAATTACATCCCTATTATGAGATATGTCTAGATTTGACGGTCGATATCTATGTAGGAAAGACTCTCCAACAATGTATATTACACGTCTAGGCTGCACGAGTCTTTTAGCCCAAGTGATTAAGGGAACGATTATTGTTCCTAAAGGTCACGGGTTCAAGCACCAGCGATGTCAGTAGAGTGATTGATAATGGTAAAGATTATATTCTAGAATAGATACTATTATAATCACTGTTAGTTTATTAAAAAAATACACGTCTAGGCCAAAAGGACCATTCAACTCTCTATTAAACCTTCACTCCCGAGTAAAATCAAATGTATGAAAGATGAATGTTATTCACTACATCATCTATGGTATAATCGATTTATTTATATATTTTAACATGATTTTCAAATAACTATTCTTTCTTTAATGACATGCATAAAAGATACTCCATCTGTTCTAAAAATATTGTCATTTATTGACTTTTTTGAAGTCAAACATTTTGAACTTTAACTAATGATTGTTTAAAATTTATTATTAATAAAAATATGAAAAAATATATTTTAGAAGCCTCTAATAGAATAGATTTTAAATATATATTTTATAAATCTAATTATTTAAAATATTTAATATAATTATAGTTAAAGTTTAAAATTTTTCACTTTCAAAAAGTCAATAAGACACTATTTATGAGATGGAGGGAGTAAAAAATTTACCTTGAAAAAATAAAATATATTTTTTATAAAATTTATAGATGACATTGTAAACAAAAGGTATAAAGATAAATTTAACCTTTAATGTTTATAGTTTTTATTATTTTGGCTCTCATTCTTTATTTGGGATAAATTTAGTCCTTAATCTAAGTCTTTTTGACAAATATCTTATTTTTTTAACTATCATTATGACCATACTATCAAAAATTTAATAATAATAACATATAATAAAGGCATAAAGATAATTTTAACCCTTAACGTTTATAGTTTTTGTCGTTTTAGCCCTTATTCTTTTTGGGGATAAATTTAGCCCTTAACCTATATCTTTTTGACAAATAGCTTATTTTTTAACTAGTTTGATGACTGGACCGTTAAAAATTTAATGATGATATATATAGAATATAATTTTAAATGACATGGAATGTAACCCATCAAATACATAAATATATGAAATATAATTTTATTCTAATATAAAATATAAAATAATTAAAATTCAAATAAAATATTAAAAAATAATTAATTCTAAAATAAAAGATTATTAAACATTCTTAACCCTAACTACGATAAAATTAAAATCTTATTCGAATTGTGTTTATATTTTTTATTATATTTTTGAACAACAATTGACATTAAAATTTTATTCCAATATAAAATATAAAATAATTAAAATTTAAATAAAACATTAAAACTTAATTAAATCTAAAATATTTTAGCTATTAAACCTTTAATAAATTTACTACTTTTTTTTTTTATAATTTTAGATTTTTTTAAATTTAATTAAAACTTAAAACGTAAAATCTCTAATTTACTACTTTTAAATTTAAATTTAAATCTTAAACTATAAATCAAAATCTTAAACTTTCAATTTAGATTGAACACTTAAATACCTAAATTTTAAACTAAAATAACAAAAACTCAAATGTTTAGTATCAAAATCCCTTAACTTTGATTTATCGACAATCTTAACAAGATTCTTCTTTTTCAGACTGTGTTCATATTTTTTTAGAAAATATTTTGATTCTATTGTAGTTAGGGTTGAAAATTTTTAGAATACTTTAGTTTTAGACTTAATTAATTTTTAATATTTTATTTAAATTTTAATTATTTTATATTAGAGTAAAATTATATTCCACGTGTATGTATTTGATAGCTTATATTTCATATCATTTAAAATATATTATCATATGTTACCATCGTTAAATTTTTAATGGCCTAATCATTATGTTAATTAAAAAATACAATATTTATAAAAAATACATAGGTTAGGGGTTAAATTATAAAAAAAAAATCAAAATGATAAAATTCTAAACGTTAAAAGTTAAAATTATTTTTATGTCTCCCCAACAATCGAAGAATGATAGATAAATTTGGTCAAACAATTAAAAAACCAACCACTGTCATATTTATTTTCAATATTCATTTTATCTTTAAATCATGTAATTATTGGGATACAAAAAACCCTAAAACAATTTTAACCAGGAAAAATAAATACGCAACTAAGGCATAAAGATAATTTTAACCCTCAACGTTTAGAATTTTTATATTTTGATCCTCATTCTTTTTTTTAGATAAATTTAACCCTTAACCTATGTCTTTTTGACAAATATCTATTTTTAACTAACATAATAACTAGATCATTAAAAATTTCACGATGATAGCACATTATAATATATTTTAAATGACATGACATCTAAGCTATCAAATACATACATATGAAATATAATTTTATTCTAATATAAGATATAAAATAATTAAAATTTAAATAAAATATTAAAAAATAATTAAATCTAAAACAAAAGTATATAAAAAAATCTCAACCCTAACTACAATATAATCAAAATCCTATCTAAAAAAATATGAACACAGTTTGAAATGAAGAATTTTATAAAGATTACTATCGATAAATCAAAGATAAGTGATTTTGATATTAATCAATTAGGTTTTTGTTATTTTAGTTTAAAATTTAGGTATTTTAGTGTTTAATCTAAATTAAAAGTTTAGGATTTTGATTTATAGTTTAAGATTTAAATTTAAAAATAGTAAATTTGAGGTCTTAGATTTTGAGTTTTTTTTTGATGTAAAAAGGAATGCAACTAGAGCCTCATTATAGGTTTTGAGTTTTAATTAAATCTAAAAACCTAAAATTATAAAAAAATAGAGTAATAAATTTATTTAAGATTTAATAGCTAAAATATTTTAGATTTAATTAAGTTTTAATATTTTATTTAAACTTTAATTATTTTATATTTTATATTAAAATAAAATTATATTTCATATGTATGTATTTGATATGTTAGATGTCATATCATTTAAAATATATTATCATATTTTTACTATATGTCAGTATCATTAAATTTTTAACGGTGCAGTTATCATTTATCAAAAAACTTAGGTTAAGGGTTAAATTAATCTCAAATAAAGAATGAAGACTAAAATGATAAAAACTATAAACATTAAGGGTTAAATTTATCTTTATACCTAAAAAAATTAGGTTAAAAAATAGTCTCGATTTTTAGTTATTTAAGACGATATAGAGAGATTGCTCTTTCTCAAAAAAGGAAGGTTATATTTGATTTTGTGGAGAAAAGAGGGTTTGGGGAGAGATTTTGAGTTCATCGACACCGACTAACGGTGAACAATGATCGATCCGCAGAGATCGATTCGATAAAAAGCCGCCGATTTCAAGAAACTGCAACGGTGTTTTGAGTTCATCATGAACGCATGAGAACAATTGAAAGAATTTAGGAGAGAGTTTATTTGATCCATTTTTAGAGGAAAAGAGGAAATGAGTTTTGTTTATAAAAATGATATTTATATTAAGGGTGTGTATTATTCGGTTTTAACCGAGTTAATTGATCAAATCAAAATTATTTTGGTTAATTCAGTCGGTTAATTTTTTATAAATTCGGTTAACGGTTATTTTTTTTATAATTCGATTATCGGTTAATTTGGTTAATTATATATATAATCATTTAAGTTTTAAAAAATTATAAAATGTTTATTAAGTTTTTTTATATTATAAAATGGTCACTAAATTTTGTATTAAATTAGTATAAAAGAAAGTTTAGTGACTAAAAAATATTTTAGCATAATTTAATGACCTATTATGTAATTTAATCAAAATTTATAATAAATTTTGGTTAATTCGATTAATTCGGCTAATTAACCAAAATAATTTCGATTCAGTTAATTCGATTAAAGAAAATTCAGTTCGAATAACAATTAAAATTTTAAAATTTTTGATTAATTCGATTTTGGTTAATTAAGTCGGTGACGACTGAATTAACCGAATGCACACCCTTAATTTATACGTAGTTTCTAAAAATTGTTTTTTACCATTTTGAGTACATTCAATGAAAATGCTTTCCGCAGTCCTTGTATTTTTTAATGTTTCGATTTTGGTTTTAATTTAAGATATAGTCCGAAAACTAATGGTCTAATTGCCGTTTTGTTCCCTATTGTTTCCTTTATTTTTTTCCAGTCTGCATATTTATACCGGGGATAACAATCGGTGGTGAGCGGGAACCGATGGTGGTCGTAGGAGTGAATAAAATTTGATTTGACTCAAAAAAATCAAATAATTCAACTCATTTTGAGACGAAAGTACTTAACTTGAAATTTTATAAACTTGATTCGACTCGAAAAAAATTAAATAAAGTTTGAGTTATAAAATGAAAATTCGAATAACTCAAATTTTTTAATAATTAAAGAATTTATTTTTAAGTTCAAGTTGAATCTCCAAATTTTTTATGATATATACATTGATATATGAAGATATGAACATATGAAGAAATATTATCACGTATGAAGATATATATATATATATATATTGTATGATTAGAGAAAGTCATTTAAATTAGAACTAGATTGTACTGTAACATGATATATAATTAAAATTAAATTTTTATAAAAACTCAAAAACTCAACTCGAAGTTTTTTTGACTAGACTCGTAATGACGAATATTTTGGTTTGAATTTATGGTTAAATTAATATATTATCTAAAATTTGAGTGTTAATTAATATTTTATTTAATTTTTAAAGATAAAATTAATATTTACCTAAAGTTTAGAGATGAAATTAAAAATTACTCATTTTATTTATGTGGCTCATCATCAAACATCATCTTATAAACAATAACTTAAAAGACCGGAATGCCATAAGTGACCAATATATAATTTCCTTAAATTCAATGGATAAAATAAATACTTATAAAATAAAAGTGACTATTATGATAATTATTCAATAATTAACAGTAGATAAATAACTGAAGAAGGCATTGACTCAATTTTACAATTTGATTGCTAAATAATATGGTAAAGGAGTGGCCCAGCACAGTCTACGTGGCTTATACTGATTGGCGGAGATGACAGACATTTCGTCAGACAAATGATGGGATAAATCCGTAAATAAATCAATTAAATAAACAGAAACAGTCTCAAATTTATTACTACTAAATCCTTAGTTAAATCTCTCGTCCTCGAGAAAAGAAGACCGAATCACGTTTCTCTTATTTTCTCTTTGTCGGTTCCTTTTTCCCTCGCGAAGGTTCTCTCCACTCGGTACTGATTCCTTCTTCTTCTTCTTCTTAAATAAGAATTTTCGATTTCGGAAGTTTCTGGATTTGATTCTTTAGTCGGAGAGAAAGGAATCTTACGAAAAATAATTTGAATTTCTCTTCCTTTTGTCTTGTGTTGATTGAAATAGGGATTAGTTTACGAAAAATAGTTGACTTTTTTTCCCTTTCCGTTTTGTACTTTTATTTTGTTTTCATTAGAAAATGGATTATTGATTGAGCATGATACCATGTTTGAATTAGTGAAATTCCACTGAATTTGATATAGAGTACATTTTTATGGTAATTATGCTTTTCCTTTGTAATTTCATTTGTTCTCAGTGCTTATGCTTATTTAATACGAATTAAATGCTTTAAAAGAGTAAGAATATTCGATTACACATGGTCTCTTGATTTTCATTTTCATCTATTGAATATTGTTGTTTGGTGATCAGGTAGAGCAAAATGATGAGGCTGCGAACATATGCAGGTCTCAGTTTTGTATCGACACTAGCAGTTATATACCATGCATTCAGCAGTAGAGGCCAGTTTTATCCTGCTATGGTTTATTTATCAACCTCTAAGGTCAGCTTGGTGTTGCTTCTCAACATGGGCCTTGTAGTTATGTGTGTCTTGTGGCAATTAATCAAACGAGTATTCCTTGGGTCTCTTCGTGAAGCTGAGGTTGAGCGGTTGAATGAGCAGTCATGGAGAGAGGTCATGGAGATCCTCTTCGCAATCACCATCTTTCGGCAGGAATTCTCTGTTTCATTTCTTGCAATGGTTACAGCTTTATTGTTAATCAAAGCTTTGCATTGGTTGGCACAGAAGAGGGTCGAGTACATTGAAACAACCCCTTCTGTTTCGAAGTTAGCTCATGCTCGAATAGTTTCTTTTCTGGGTTTTCTTCTTCTTCTCGATTCTCTGTTTTTATACAGTTCTATCAAATTTCTGATCCAAACTCGACAAGCTTCAGTTTCCATCTTCTTTGCATTTGAGTAAGTTTTTTAATTTAAGAATTTTTCCTTTGTTCGGTTATCAGTTGAAAATTTTCTAAATTCATTAGTGCTTGTCATACTTTATGGTTCATCATTCAAAATGATTTTTTGTTTTAGATTATAAAATGGATTGACTGGGATGTGTTCATGGTTGAACTTGAAGTCATACTTTAAATATGTCATTTATGTTGGAAGTTAAATTATGAATGAAATTGACAGTGGGAAAGTCCATCACAAATCGGATTAGTAAGCTTGCTGGAAGAAAATAGCTTGTTAAAAATCCAGCGATGCTTTGTTTGACTGCAATTTACATAAATATTTGATTATTTTGATGCCGCCCTCTGTTTCTTTCAAGTGACATGTATGCATCATCATATTTTCTACTTTATCCGTTTTTCCGGATTCATATTTTCTTTTTTGTGTTGTAGGTACATGATACTGGTCACGACAACAGTGTCGACTTTTGTAAAATATGTTTTCTATGTAAGTGACATGCTTATGGAAGGACAATGGGAGAAAAAGGCTGTATACACCTTCTACTTGGAGCTTATCCGAGATTTGCTTCACTTATCTATGTATCTGTGCTTCTTTCTTGTGATTTTCATGTAAGCTATTTCTTTTTACTTTCTGCATGATCACATATATGCTATTTTATTCTTGTGCTTAACTTTTTGACTGCCGGATAATCTCTAAAACGTTTTGGCTTACTTAGTGAAGTCTAAGTGCACGTTGAAACAAATTTATAAGCAGTGCTGCTTTTTTCCTTTTTCTTATAGTATCCTACACTTCGTTTTAGTTGTTATCATGCTTTAGATCTGCTTCAGTTATTACGACCTTATAATTATGTTTTGAAGTTGGAAGGTGGCAATAGACCTGTGATTTATCTACATATAGCTGCGTTGGGCTGATTTCACAACAAACTAGACTCAAATCTTGATATCTAATTACATATTTTTGAGATTGTTTTTACTGGTTCTAAATTGCTTTTGTGTGATGGAGAAACAAAGCAATCCTATATTCATCCCATTAGATTTTACATGGTTTCAAGAATTGCTTTAGATTTTACATTGTACAGGCCAAGGGTTATAGGCTTATAGCTGTTTTATGATGATTTCATATCCTTGAGACAATATTCTGGTAGAATATAAGCAATTGGTCTATTTCCATTTGGTATAAATATATCCAGTTATTTGTTATGCCTTCGTGAATTTGGTATAAATGAGGTAGTACAAAATTTGTTTGGCTTCAATTACATTTGGCTGACATGACACAAAAATCTGTTTCTGATCCTAATACATCTAGTGTGGTTCTTTAGAGAATCAAGACTGAACTGCACGTTTTGTGATGCCAGTCAGTTGCCAATTTTAATAGAAAACTTGGTCGGGCAGCACAAAATCTTTAAGGAATAATTTATAATTAAAGAGTGTAAGGAGGGACAGAACTTTAAAAAAGGGATCCTTTTGTCTTCACCAAAGTCTCAGATCTCTTTAATTGTATCCAGTAGATTAATTCGTGGTATGTTGTTGGTTTTGATTGATGTCTGCAGGAATTATGGTGTACCTCTGCACTTAATACGGGAGCTTTATGAGACATTTAGAAATTTTAAAATTCGGGTTGCTGATTACATGCGTTATAGAAAGATCACATCAAATATGAATGATAGGTTCCCGGATGCAACCCCTGAAGAACTCACTGTGTGAGTTGGATGGTTCTTTTATGATTTTTTAAAATGGAAATCTTTCAGTTGCAATGCAATTTTCTATTCTTGGTTTTTATTTGTTAACTGCTTACTGATTATATTAACAGAAGTGATGCTACCTGTATTATATGTCGTGAAGAGATGACCTCAGCAAAGAAGTTAATCTGTGGACATCTTTTCCATGTACACTGCCTTCGATCTTGGCTGGAGAGGCAGCATACCTGTCCTACCTGCAGGGCACTGGTTGTACCACTTGAAAATGGAACAAGTTCATCCGGAGGGCAACGTGGAGCTCGGTCAGATGCTCATCAACAAGGTAATCTCATTGCAAGGTCATATCTATGATAACATGAACTCATTCTTTGAGCATTGTTATTTTCTTGACAAATCTATATTAGTGTAGGACAAATCTATATTGTTCTGCTATTTGGTTTTTAAATAACGGGATCATGCATGCATAAATTGCCCTACTTTCTGAATATTGCTTTCTTCTAGGTCTCAAGTAAAGCTAAATTTGAGGCCTTCTAAAATTTTGATCTCTTATTCGTTTTAAATTCAGTTGTTTTAGTTGCTATTATTTAAGCTTTGTTGAACTGCATCTATGCTAGCTGGGGCATGTTCCTCCTGAAATAATGTGTGAAGATGTAGAATGTCCTCAGGTGTTACCCATGCACCCTTAGGGATGTTTGGTTTGCGGAAAAGATCATTATCAGGGGTAATAATCTTTTCCAGGAGTCTCACTCCCATGTTTGGTTTGTGCTCATTCCCACTAGGCCGAAAGAGTATTACCAACGGTAGAACTTTTTTTTTGTCAAGATTCTGGGAATGTCATTCCCACTCAATCCTTAGGTGTTTTACTATTTGTCCATTTCTTTAATTTTGGACTAAAATACCCTTAAAATAATAAAAATTTTCATGTTGGTCTATTTGTTGCGTATAACTAGATAGCTAATTATTTAGGGCTGAAATTTATTAAATAATTTTTATATTAATTTAATATTTAAATGGCATTACACAATTAAATAATGTTATAATATTTCATGTGTTTTTATTATTATTGTAAGTTAGTATGGCTAGTAAGTTAGTAGTAGTATTCCTATCTTAAGTTCTTAACCAATAATTTAGTTGTAATGTAACTCTATCTTTGTAAAGGATAAGAGTCTTATCCTAGAGGTTAACTACTTGGTGTAAAATATCTCTGTAAAAGTCTAAATATCTACTTCATAATGTAATTTTAATTGAGGATATTTGTAATAATTTAACTTGTTTACCGATATATGGGGTTATGAGTCAATTACGAGACTAAAACTTGATGTTTAAGGCATGTAATAGATTTGTATCTGTTTATTTGTGTGATATTTGGTGTAATTAAATGGCTCACACATGCTGGTGTTACAAATAACCTAGATTGATAAAATAGTCCAGATTTTTTAGTGAAATATGCAGGTTGTGTGCTGAAAATCTATATTAAAAGTTGGTTAGTAGCCTTTAGAATAGAAAATAGTTAGTTAGATACTAGTTACATAGATATTAGTTAGTTAGAACTTACACTTTTGTAAATGTGTTATAATTAACTATAGTTAGTTAGTTATAGTTAAGTAGAACTTATACGGGTGTAAATGTGATATAGCTAGTTGTAGTTAAGTAGAACTTACACTCCAGTGTAACATTGAAAGTTTAACTTGTTACAAAGAAAATATATCACAAGGACAATTTGGTAAAATATGCATTCTTATATTACCTCGTCCTAATATTTACACCTTATATTTCTATCAAACAAACCAAACAGGGTAATGTAACATTCCCAATTATGTGTCTGGTAATGTTACAGTTTGGGGATCTTATTCCCATAGGTAATGATATTCCGCGAACCAAACTACCCCTTAGTATGTTGTATTACTTGTGGAAAATGAAGGCATTCCCTCCCCATCCCTGTCTTGAGTATGTCCATCCCAAACTTTTTGAGGATAATCTGATCCCTATTGCTGTTATTACATGTCATGTATACGATTTATATCACGTAAAAGGTCGTAAATTAATTTGGGTTTCAAAGAATTTAGGGATGTGGAGATCAAGTATTACTTCGTTTGGTTGTGGTATTGCTTCTCTTACAATTTTGCAGCTTATGAAATCGACTTCATGGTCCGAAAAGGGGCTAATTGTTTAAAGTGAAACAGGGTCCAGCACAAGTTCTGCTACACAAGGTTCTGGTGTTGAAATGTCCACTGATAATTTAACCCGCCATCAAGCTAGGCTACAGGCTGCTGCTGCTGCTGCGTCAATATACAAAAAATCCTATATTTATCCTTCTGCAAACAATCTAGTTTGGTAGGTAGTTTTATGCCTGTATTTTTTCATATCTATCAATGATATTTGCAGTTTCTTATTTTGCCACCTTTATAATCTCACCTCTTTTCCCATGTGATTTTTTTTTTTATCACGACCCCATTACTATGTGTTAATTATCAATTATTTCAATTTCAAAGAATTTCCTTAAATGCGAGGACCAGAGAAAAGAATTAGGGATGTGCCATTGAGACCTAATTTATTTTGCTTCTTGGTTGAACAAAGGTTGTGTTTAAGTGATCATTATTGAAGTGGTAGCACATTTCTCCCCTAGTTACTTACCAACTTAATTATGAGATCATAAGTATAAATAAAAGAAGGTAATCATGTGCATTGAGACCTTTGACATGAGTGGAGAAGTGAAATGTCTATTGCCAAGAGAAAGGGTGCACTTCAAACACATGCTGATTACCAAACATTTTGAATTTGAGTGCTATGTTTTAGAAGCTTTAAAGTGGTTCATTGGTTTATGGGCCTCTCTAGACCTTCAAGGTAGGTACACCCATACGTGCTCTGCTTTATTTTCTTTTGTTTTTGCCAAAAATCTGCTTCGCTTTCTAATTCTTATATTGATGCACATTTTTATATGATCCGGCGTTAAGTCCAAACTGCATTGGTTTTCTAATTCCAACTAGTGATATATGTTATAATTTTGTGCATGGTTCATGCAGGTCTCCAGGAAATGCTGTACTTCCCGGGGCTTTTGCTCCATTGGCTGATTCCATGAAGGTGGAATCTAGAGGGGAAAGCACAATCGTTGGACAACAACAGTTTGCCATTCCTGGTGAACAGGCAAACTTCCCCTATCCGCAGTTACCACACTTCGTTTTTGTTCCTATCCAGTTACCTAGTGTCAATGGAAACTCAGGAGAAGGGTCAGGGAGTAATCAAAATATTTCAGATTCCCAATTGGAGTCTCAGAAGAAGATTATCCAACAGCAGATTGAGGTATTACTTTTGTAGTGTACTGGAACTATTCTTGCATTCTCTGTATAATTCAACTATTTTAGAGAACATCGTCTTATTTCTCTAGTTCTCTACCGACTATTATACATACTTTTCTTGCTCGGGACTTGAGTGCATGGCTTACATGGAATGCAGCACAAAATGACATTTTGACATATCCATGAATAGTTTGTGAATAACCACCATCTACTTGTAGTATGATTGAGAAGCTTCCATTTTTTTTAATTGTTCCCTTGTGTAGAGCTTCTACTTTTCTAGTCAAATTACTTTTACACGTAACACTAAAACTTATGAATCAACTCACACACTTCCAATTTTTATCGCATTTGTTTTTTTTTTTATCATTTTTTTCTGAATAGGTGCTGCAACATCAGCTCCAAATACTGCAGACGCAAAAGCCAAAAACTGAGGAAAGCTCGGACGTTGGTCTCACAGCATCATCAGATCGTAAAGGGAAGGCTGTTGCATCTTCTTCTGAAGAGTGAAGAGGGTACATAGTTCTTTCACAACTCCATCTTATTTGAATTAGTGTAGTAGTGAATCTCAACCTAATACATAGAGCATATTACTTGCTTCCGAAGTTTACTCAACTTAAGTGCCAAGTTACCTCCTTTTTTATTTGTTCAACTTATCTTTCTACCTTGACATACCAACCTAACCCTTTTTTCTAAATTGCGTTATCATTTATTAGATCTAAAAAATAGATGTTCACTAATCCAAGTCCCGAGAATTAAAAAATTCAATCTCTTCATCATCGTAATCTGTCAGTCTGTTGGATATAGTTAGCATTTGTTTTCGAAACACAATTGTTAAGTAGGTTTTAGAGGGAAAGTAGTAAAAGAGAAATTTATGAGAATTTCAGCTTCACTTCTTTAGATATGATAACGTAACTCTTTCGTATATAGCTGATCATGTAGTCTTACAATTCAGTTATCTTAGTTTGCACATAATCCTGGAAGCAGATAGAAAAGAATGCATCACCCTAGCCAATAATAGTGATATAGCCGATCAAGTATTCTTATTACAAAGAAAAGAAAGCCCAACATTAGAGAAACAAGCTTGTCAGTTTAGCCAAGGATTAACTGCCCGCAGACCCGACTATAATTTTTTTCCATGCTCAGCATATGTGACCCGAACATGGGAGGGTTAGATGTGCAGGTGTATTAGGCTTAGCATAAGATCAACTTTTTTTCATTGACTTGAAAGATCATACGTCTGAATATGTATTGAAAATAGCTAAAACACCAACCTATATTTTAGAATTGAAGAGTTCGAATAGGAGACTATAATAATCATACTCAAAGTCAAAATCTTCGATGAATTTGCTCATATGATGTTTATTTATTAAACTAAATAAAATAAGTATGAATAAGATTTTTATATTTGTTTATTAAATGAATATGAGTAAAGATGTATTCAGTTTGTTTATTTTCATAAATAAATTTGTTTATTTTAGAAGAACATAAATTATGATAATTGATAACCCATTTAAATGAATATTCAAACTTCCCTGCTTACATATTGTTTTTAGTTTCGAGTACACTAATCGGATGTTTGTGGGCTGAAATTAGAATAATCCTGGAATAGAACTCATAATGTCATACTGAGATTGGACATGTAAAAAAATTGTATTATAAACTTTTTTTCACATCGTTCTAATTAATGAAAATACCTATGTCACCGTTCTCTATGTCAGCCAATTTACATTCATTTTTATTATTTTTTATAAATAATTATTTAGAACTTTCAATTTAATTGTATTACTATATGTATAAAAATGAAGAGGGGAATTTTAATATGTCAATAATGGGTGTGACATAATAAAAAGATTCGTATTTCTCTTTAACACCAGATCTCGAAGCGGAATGGAAAACTTGTTAACAAGATTAACTGGCCAACATCATCTTGAAACCAATTTGCTTAAATTCAATGAACAGTTTTCACTATTGCGGTATTGCCCACGGGATAAAGCCTACCTCTGTAGTAGGTAATAGGCATCAAAGTCGATTGGTGCTTCCCCTTAACCAGGTAAATGAATAGAACCAACATGAATAAAGAATTTATTTAATTTTAATCAAATAAATAAATAGAAATAATTAAATGAATATTTTTTTTTATATAATCCACTTAAATATATTTTTTGAACTTTTAAGTGTCTTCTATATATATGTTTAACAGATTAGACAAAAACTAATCTTATCAAATCAATAAGAACATAAAAATGATAAAATACATGCATACAAGAATTATGTATCCGAGCACGAGCCCTCTAGCCCAAGCGGTTAACGGAACTGTTGTTATTCCTATAGGTCATGGGTTCGAGCACTAGTGATGTCAGTAAAGTGATTGAGTGATCAATGTCAAATGATGGGAGAGATTATATATTATTATTCTAGAACAGATATTACTGTAATTATTATTAGCTTGTTAAAAAAAAATTACGTATCTGAATTTACAATTTGCATCCATACAAGTAAAATGAATTCTACAATGTCTATTCGCACTCATTTCGTTTTTATAAACATCCTTGAAAACAATTCAAAGTACCATTTCTATTTTCAATGAAAAATAAAACTCAAACCATAGGAATGATGGGTATTTTTCATCTTTTTCACATCGGAATCACATAGACCATAATAGGAAAGACATTACTGAGGCATTTCATGTTGGTGTTAAAAGTAAAATGCAACATAGACAAGAACCTGTTTGTTATTTTGATCCAACAAGATGATTAATTAAGGTATTTCTTAGATATATAGATCAGGGGCAGGTATGTGGTGCGGTTACGGTGCAACAACCGAAAAGTTACAAAATATAAAACCTAAAATAAAAAATATTACACTTTCTGATAATATTTTAGGTTGGTACATAAAAAAGGGAGTTAACCTTCATTTTTACACTTTCATTCATTGATTCACTTATTATTACGACGAGACAGACATATTTCTATCTCACACTAAACCAGTAAATTAACAAAAAGTAAATCTAAATTAACAAAAAGTAAATCGGGAATTTTGGAAAGAGGGAGCAAGAAGTTATCGAAAATTACGTGTGTTTTTTTTTCTAAAAAGCGGGTTCGGTGGACAAAGCAAATCTCTTCATCACATTTTTCGATAAAATAGATTAGATCTATGTCGAATTGCTAAGGTCGTATTAATCAAATCAAATAAATTATTAATCAAATCAAATAAATGAAAATTTGCGGACCGCCTCCTGTCTTATTCATTCCATTGTTATCCATTTTTTTGTTTCAATACAATTACAATAAAAAAAAAACTTATTATATCACAACAAATTCTATAGAAAGAACCCATTATTTGAATGAAGTGAAGTGCCAAACTTGTGGGCGGGAATAAATAGATCTATTTATCTATGATCGAATTATATTTGTTCAATACGCTGTTGTCAATATGATTGTAAATTTTAAATAGAAATGTTGAGAGTTGAGAAAAGAATAAAGAATAGAAAAAAGACTATAAAAAATACAATGAAAAAAATATCTCACGACAATATTGTTATCTAAAGACAAATTTTGATACTTACATGATTTAAAATGTTATCAAAAGTATCATACTCGAAGTTCAATTTCGATACTTAATTATTAACATAAAATGTTATAAAAATAATATTTTTTATTTTAAATTTAATTTATTAGAATATTTTCAGTTGTTGTCGTTCCGTAGCTACATGGCACGTTAAACTTGCCCATAGATGAGTTGAAACGTTAAGAGTGACATCTTTTCCTAATGTTTTAGCACATGAGTTAAAAAAAGGGACCGCAAATCAGTAGGTGTCTTTTTGGTATTGCTTTACCAGAAAATCCATAAAGAGACCACAAAGAAAGTTATGTGGGAAATGGAGTTGAGCAAGTTGGCAAACCAATGTGCTGTGACCAAAACTTTCCAGCTTACACAACTCCTTTTTCCATTTTTTTTTCCGACACAATGACGAGTAAAAATTCTCTGTTCTGTCTCTTTCATGCCCTTTATTAAAAACTCTTTAAAAGTTTAATTTTAAACCTTAATTATAATTTTTTATATCTTGAACCCTAAACCTTAAAAACACACCATACCTTTAATTTTCAAAACTTTAACCACAACTTTTAACTTTAAATCTTAAACTCACTAATTTAAGGTGGGCCACGAATGAAAGCACGATTATGTGTAGAAAATTCTTCCCACAAAGATGTGGTCCCAAGTCCCAACTCAAATGAATATGTTCCATTTTGGTGCAATGCATTCATTTCTGGTAAGAGACTGGCAAGGCCTATGGCTATAAATAAGTAAAGAGGCAAATTCCCCATGAATAACAAGGATTGAAAAGGCAACAGAGCAGAGTATGGGTTGAAAGCCAAGAATGACTTGCCGGCTTCTTTCCTTCCTCCCTCCAGGCTGCAATTGAGCAGGCAATCTTCTTGGCTTTCTTCACACCCTCTTCTTTTACATTCATCCGATTCCCTTCTGATTGAGTCTGCAGGCAGATAATGTAAACCGAGGAAAAGGAAGGCTTTGATTTCCTGTCTCTTCTGTTTCTAATATGCATGTTACTTCATGCTGGACATTCATCTGTCTAGAGCGGATATTTATTTTAGTTTCTATTTTTTTAAAATAATTTAAATATTAATATTTTATTTTAGGATAAAGTGACTATTTTATGGATGACAACTGTTAATCAACTAATATTAAATAGCTTAAAATGATATAGTAAACTTACATGATAGTGTAAAATAAAACCTAAAGGTTTAAGTGTTTTAAAAAACAATTATCTAAATAAATATTAAAAATATGTTTAGGGACTAAAGATTTGTTTTTTTAAGAAAATATTTTTAGATTTTAGACTGCCATATCCAGTCAGTAACAAATATACGATGATTTAATGATTTTAGCAATAATAATTAATCGATGAACAATAAATAACGATCGAAACACAATGAATGAAGATTGAAGCGATGGAGGACGTGGGTTTAACGTTCATGTTCTTCGAAGAACAAGAACACTAGGATTTTTGGTGTGTTTTGATCCAAAAAGAGTTAGATTTTTGGGTATGAGGTGTTTCTCAAGAGAGAGTCTAGAGGAAGTCGAGGAAGAGAAAATAGAATGGGAAATAAGAGAAAGAGAACTGAAAATGGGGTTTTATACCTTTTTGAAATGATGTCGTTTTGGGCACTAAGTCATGGAGGATCCATACATGGAATCTGGGTCGGATGTATAGTCTGCCTATTTTTTAGGAGAGGTCTAATTGCAGCTATAGTCCTTGGAAGTTTGAAGTATTTAACAATTTAGTCTCATATTCTTGTGAAATTGACCCAAACTTTGTAATCTTCTTAATTTAGTATCATATTTCCTTCAATTGAGTCTTATTGTTTATATCTTATGCAATTCAGTTCTCAACTTCTTAAAATAGGCTCAGAACTTTGTGTTTCATTCAACCTGGTCACCTAAGGCTTGTAATCGGGCATTTGGTTTTGTAATATGTTCAATGAATTCAATGATCGTAATGAAATTAGATATATGATTTCGATTCTTTTAATTTACTTATTTAATTTTTAATTTCTTATTAAATTGTATTTAAGTTGTTTAGTATATTGCTTGATTAATGTCATTTTACATCGCATATTAGATAATTAAATTCTCATATGCTAGTTAATTAATTAAAATCTTTAGATTAGATTTTTTAATTAGGATCAATAATTAAAATATGTGAGATAATTTTAGTAATTTAACGAGTGTTGAATAGAAAATTTGAGAGTCCATATTCATGTAGTAACTTAATGTAACTGGACATTATTCGACGGGTTCCAAAAAAATATTCGATACACATTATCATTTTAGAAAATTAATTAAACGACTTAGATAAATAATTAGAGCCTAAATAGAACTAGAACATAAAATAATTAGGTAAAATTAAATAATTGAATATTATATTCGAGATCCAAATATGGAGGGACCCAATGTAACTGGGTGTTGTGGTATGTGAATTTCGAATTAAATAATATTTTAATAATAAATATAAATTGTTAGAGAGCTTATTAGTTTAGGGGCTTAAAATTGACAAGTCCATAATTAATCATGCATAATTTTTTCTGTATATGCGGTGTTATTTTAGAATATAAATATGGGTAACCAAATGTATCCGGGTGTTTCTATTTCATATTGAAATCAAATGAATATTTTCTGAATTTTTTTATATTTCAAATACAAGCTCGATTAATAACTAAAGATAAAATTATATTCGAATTGTCATTATTTAAAATTTCAATTATACCACAAAAATACAATGTACCGGTATCAAACACTCGTGGGGTACTATAATCTTTCTCCACGCGTAATCGACTCCTGAACCTATTTTTTAAAAAATGAATCTCTAGTTTCTTTTAATGGTTTCCGACCAATCAAAGTGGTTGGTGGCAACCAAATATTGTTCAAATTTGAATAATGGGTAAATTTTGAATTTTCTTAATTAGTTAACATGGATTTAAAATTATTAATTTTTATAATTAATTAACGAGAAGTCCGTTTTAACCTTAAAACCCCTAATTTCAAGATTAATGATTAAAACAAATATTAATTTTTAAAAATGAACAATTAAATTATTTTTACGATCAGATAAAAATAGCCACGAGAATATATATATATATATATAGGTATAAAGATAATTTTAACCCTTAACGTTTATAATTTTTTCGTTTTGGCCCTTATTCTTTTTTTTGGATAAATTTAGCCCTTAACCTATATCTTTTTGACAAATAGCTTATTTTTTAACACCATTGTAACTTGACCGTTAAAAATCTAACAATGATGACATGTTATATGCATATGATAATATATTTTAAATAACATGACATTTAACCTATCAAATACATATATATAATATAATTTTATTCTAATATAAAATATAAAACAATTAAAATTCAAATAAAATATTAAAAAATTAATTAATACTAAAATAAAATATTATTAAACATTCTTAACCCTAACTACGATAGAATTAAAATCCTACCTAAACAAATTAATTAATTTCGAATAGTGTTCATATTTTTTAAGATAGGACTTTGATTCTATCATAGTTAGGGTTGAGAATGTTTAATAGCCTTTTGTTTTAGAATTAATTAATTTTTAAAAATTTATTTGAATTTTAATTATTTTATATCTTATAGTGGAAAAAAATCATATTTCACACACATATATATTTGATAGGTTAGATGCCATGTCATTTAAAATATATTATCATATACATAAGACATGTCATCATTGTTGGATTTTTAACGGTCCAGTTATCATAGTAGTTAAAAAATAAGCTATTTGTCAAAAAGATATAGGCTAAGAGCTAAATTTATCCAGAAAAAAGAATAAAAACCAAAACAACAAAAATTATAAACGTTAAGGGTTAAAATTATCTTTATGCCATATATATATTTGGCACTGAAACAAGCATTACAAATTCTATTATTATTTGGTCAAATGAAGAATATTTGAATCTAAGTTGGCAACGGAAGGAGCAGGGCAAGGACAATTTTATGTTTCAATCCGTCCTTAACACTTGCGTGAACAGTTTTTTAATAGAATATCTAATTCCATGGCAGCAATGAAATACTGTCTTAAGTTCTTCATTAGTAATAATTCACAGGTAGTAGGTTGGAAATTACTTAACTCTCCCATATGCTTTTAAACTTGTAAAAGTGAAAGTATTTCATCTCCAAGCAGTTCTCTAATCCTTCCATTTTAAATAATTAGTTTCTTCAGTAATAATTTGTTTTTATGTATCTTTAGTTTCTCCAAGTAGTTTGGAAATTACTTAATTGCCCTACCCTGCTGGAGATATCAAGGTAAATCTTCCATTCATCCCCACTTTCTTTGTCTGCCTTGTCATCTTGTGTAATGCTGGATGCAGTTATTTGATTTCCCACTTCTATGATACAGATTCTGAGGTTCCGTCCGCCTCCGATGAACAAGGCAATGGCCGCCCATCTTGAAGCTCTCGGATACTCTTCCAAAATGCAATTCCAGTTTTAGGTCCACATTCTTATACCATAGCCTGCATTTTTTAAATGAGTCCTAAAAGTAATGGTGAATCCCCAAAAGAAACCTCAGTCCATACTATGTTTGAAACTTGAGACTCGTAACAAAGGATGGAGAGCAGTTGATATTTTATGCTGTATTTCATTCCTTGAAATAGAAAATGTTCAAATCCCATGATTAGTAAGTCTATACCAGTATGCAGGACTGCTAGGTCCTAATGACATGTTACTTCTGCTGTAATAAAAAATAATTTAATATTTAATCAAATCTCATTTCATTTTGAAATAATACATTCGAGTTTCATGTTCACTTTATATTCACTCATGCATATAGGTCATCAGAATTTATTTTATCATTCTTTAGATCCCATGAAAAGAAGAAATTATATTATGAATCATTTTCACCATATCATCCGTGGTTTCAACTAACTAGATATATCTATTTCATATTTTTTCAAGATGAATTATCACCTCTTTCCTATTAGAATAGAGATTTAGTTATATTGTAACTGATTTTGTTAGGCACAACAGTTCCTGTTATGTGAGCTGAGAGCTCAGCTATCTCCTGTGCTACTCCTATAAATGGTAGCATTGAGTCCCTTTGTAAAAAATATACAATATGATTCAATGAAAGCCACTATTCTCTTTAATTAGTATTTTTATCGTTTAACATGATATCATCCGCCATTGTTATCCTGGTGCTTTAAAAAGCTTTCTCTACGCCTCTCTTTTTTGATGTTCTCCTCTTTATCATTCCTAGTGGTGCTATGACTACCGATCAAGGTTTTTTTAACAAGTACATTAACGTAAAACTTGATGACGCTAATTACTTGTTGTGGCGATAACAAGTATTGTTGCTGGTTTGCTGACAAGGTCTGGAGTATTATCTTAATGGTATGCTGCCACCACCACCCTCCATCATAACAAATTTTGATGGCGCACCGGTTGTAAATTCGACATACCAACGTTTTCTGAAACAAGATAGCTCCCTGGCGTCCTGGTTACTCTTTACTGTAAGTATATCAATTTTGTCTCACCTTGTTGATACTGAATCTTCTTCTTCGATCTGGCACACACTTGCTCAACGATATTCTAAACTTTCAACCACTCGAATCATGCACTTACATTGTCGACTAAGATCCCTCAAGAAAGGATATATTTCTGTTAGTGCATATACAACATAGGTTAAGGAGATTTGCGATCTTCTTGCCATCTGTGAAAATCCTATTTCTGAGATTGAACAGGTGGCAACAGTGCTCAATGGATTCTTGTCTGAGTTTGAATCAGTTGTGGTGGTTATCTTTGTTAGCAAAGAGCCTTATACTTTTGATGGTGCAGTTTCCTTACTCACTGATGCCGAAATCAGGCTCGAGGATCCTTTACATTTTTTTGTTGGCATTAATAACACAATTATGGATACACTTCATTTCGATCCCTCTCGTTCAAGATGTAATTATACTCACAGGGGTGGCTCTTGTGGTGGTCGGTTAGGTCCTGGTGATCGTTTCAAAGGGAGATCTCGCGTCCAGTGTTAGATCTACGGTAAACTTGATCACTTAGCAGATCAGTGTTGGCATAGATTTGACTAGGCCTATCAGCATCAAGCCAAGAACAACACTGAAGTTCATAATTGCTGTTGTGATTCATCGGAAGCTTTCTATAATCCTTTTATTTCTGCTGACAGTACCGCGACTATGGATGCACCACAAATTAATTCCTTGGTTGTCACTCCAGCTGCTTGGTTCCCCGATTCAGGAGCCACTCACCATGTCACCAATGACAATACCCTCCTTCTGACTAGCCAACACTACAACGGTCTGGGTAAGGTTCATATTAGAGATGATTCCACACTGACTATAAATCGTATTGGCCAATCAATTATCTTTACCAAAAACAAACAACTTCATCTTAATTATCTTATGCATGTTCCAGATATTACTCGTAACTTGATGTTAGTGTTTAAATTCACTAATGACAACAATGTGTATTGATGAGTTCCTAAAAGTCCTTAATTTTCACATCATTTCTCCACTCATTTATTGTTAATAAAGACATAATTAAATGAAATAATAGATACTTTTGATTATTTTTCATATCTCAATATCCGAATACTATTTTTTATGAATTTTCTCATTAATTGGCATAAAACAGATATGTTTTATAGTTTTCTTTCTTAGACAGGAAACTAGATCAAAAAGAGCCAAAGAAGAAAATAGATGCTGAATCGTAGATGAGGCATCCGTCATGGTAGCGTTCTGAAGACTGCCGCGACAACATAAAAGACGACAAGTGATGCTCAACAGGAAGAGGAAAAGATACCGAAAGACAAAAAATAAAAGAAAAAAGACAACTCAGTTAGGAGGTCGAGCCCAAGCCAAACCGCGAGAAAAGATATTTTAGGAAATAAGATTTATTTTAATATAATTTAATTAGGAATTAGATTTCTTTTATGTTTAGAACTCTTTCCTTGCATGGAAAGATCAACTTAGGGCTTGGCCTATATAAGGAACTTATTAGGTTAGGGGAAGAGAAGTCGGTTTTCACACATAACATATCCTTAGCCGCCGACCACAATACGTTCTAAACTCCTTTAGAGGTTTAGATTGTTGTGGAGTAGATGGAGAGGAAGGTTATATTGTTATTGATATTTAATAATGCAAAACTTATTTCATAGTTTATTCTTTCTAGGCACTTAACTTTCTTTGCATATGAGCTCGAGATGATAAGTATATGAAGAAACATCCATTTGTCTAATATTGGGAGAGTTAGGCTCATGAAATGAGAGAATACGATCTTTGCTCAAGGGCATTGACTAATCCGGGTAGGATTTCAGCGGCTAACAAGACGTATGTGAGGTTGTTATCTACCCTTGATTAACGCCGGGAGATCATCAAGATACGAGGATTTCAACAGTTCTCTTCGCTTTAGGGATAAGGAAGAAGACATATAAGGATGCTCTGTTTAACTATGAAAAGTTGAATTGTCGACAAGGTATAACCCTGCCTAGGCAGTTGTGGCAACCCTTTGTGCAATCCGTCGAGGTGATAGTTCAACTCATTGCATTAATAAGTGGATTAACAATATAACTAGATTATCCTCTACAAAGCATTCAATCTAACCTCGTCTTTCTCATTATTAACTTTCTATAAATTAATATAGTTTAGTTAATGCAATTAATCTAATCTAATTACTTGTGCTTTTAGTTTTCTTAAGTACAGTTATAAGAAGTAGTAGAATCGACCTAGTCTTCGTGGGATCAATATCTTAAATATTACATTCTGATAAAGGTGGAATTTAACAAGGACTCCATAGCCTCATCAGATTTGGCGTTGTTGTCGGGGACTAGCGCTCAATTTTACTACCAATTATTTTTGCATTTTTTATTATTTTAGTTTATTTATTTAGTTTTAGCTTTAGTTTAACTTCTGTGGGTTATTTTGTGCATGACCAGGTCTAACCCTACCATTGATCAATACCTTTACAACCCAGAAATCGAAAAAAAAGTACGAGATCTGAAACGAAGGGCACGCCAAAGAATGAACGTAAACCCTGGACAACAAAATAACGTAGGTATGAACGCTGCCGCGACAGACAACCGTGGTGCTTTCACAATAGTTGATCCAGTAAACGTTCCAAGACAAGAATGAGCTTGAACTATTCGAGATTATTTAGAGGAAGATTTAGATGGGTTAACTCCTGATGTTACGATGCCTAATATAGAGGCAGAGAACTTCGAACTAAAACCGGTCATGTTCCACATGATCAACACCCTAGGCCAGTTTGGGGGTTCGGCCAATGAAGATGCTCGGTAGCACCTTAAGTCCTTTTTGGAGATAGGTTAGCGAAGAACGACTATCAACACCCAACCAGAGGTATAAATAAACGAGGCATGACAAATTCAGAATCTTTAGAGTCCATCTTAGTCCAACTGTCCGCCTTGAAAAATATGGTGAAGGATCTGCAAAAGCCAAGTCACATTCGAGAAGTGAAAACAATCATCATTCTCTGCGAAACATATGGTGACAATCATGACTCGAACGCATGCCTGTACAATCCAGAATCTTCCTTCTATGTTGGAAATTTTAATCGAAACAATATGTCCAACAACTATAATCCATCATGGAGGAAGCACCCTAATTTCTCATGGAGCAATCCTAATAATGCATTTAACACGCAACATCAACCAGTGCAAGCTATGTGATTCCAGCAAAATAATAGATTTGCTCAGCAGCAGATGCCACCGCCGCAACAAACAACAGAAGTCCATACTTTGGAAAACACACTACAAACATTTATGGCCCAAACTGATGCATACATTGCAAATACAAACAAGTTCATCCGAAGAGATGACTGGTGTGTCCTGTGTAGTGCCAATATAGAGTATGCGAACACACATATATGTGCAAGTATACATAGTCGTACAAGTAATAAAGGGTGAGTGAGTATCGTTCCCACGAGGATTGGGGTAAAGTATGCAGTTAAATTTGTCAAGGCAAAAAGGTGTCACTAACTAAAAAGAAAATAAAGATAAAAATATAAGCAAGTGGAAATGGATATGTACGGTGAAAGTGTAATGGAGAAATATTATGACAATTTTAGAGTGCAAGCAACTAAAATATGCCAAGGCAAAATGGAATGGATGATGATGGCACGATAAATGTATGAATGTGGTGTGTGAAGTGTGAGGTAATATGATTGAAAGAGAACAACGAAAATAGAGGAAACAGAGGAGCACTTTGTAAATGCCAAGACAAAAGCAAGATAAGAGAACACAGGTGAACAATATATCATAATGATACTCAATTGATGAGCCTTGCTGGGAAAGACTGGTGGTGACTTCTATGATCTCCTACCCCTTACCTCTACCTAACATATGGTTTCTACGGTGTATACTTACTCGACAGAGGTTTCTAAAGTGTTCCCGCTCTCTCGAGTCATAGGAACCTGATAGTCTAAAATGCCATGGTATTTTCGCCTGTCACGCGAATAACACTCTAGCCCATCGGTTAAAGCACACTCCTTTTAGTCGTTGAAGCCTTCACTTATGCCTCTCTCGAGTGCTCTAGGATCCAACTAGGCCTTATTTGCATTCTAGAACCCATTGCTCACGTAGATCCTCCCTTAGCTCCTCTCGGATGATCTAAGGATCTATAGTTACGCCTCTCTTGAGTGCTCTAACATATATCTAAACTATGGACACTCTCGTGCCTCTTACAAAGTTTAAATAATTACCAACAATGAGCAAAGCAAATATACAAACACATAGTAGGCAATATATTAAATAAAAATAAAAGATAATCATCCACAAAAGTATCTACCAAATAAAGCTAACACATGGTAGGTGAAAGGGTTTAAGGATAAATATTAACCATTAATACCATCCTTAAATCATCCACATAAAACCTCTTAAAGATATAAAATAAAGCAAAGGAAGAGGAAATAAGACACCCTCGGTTCGTGCCACCACCGGCTTCTTCGACCCCCATGGGACGCCTTAGCGTGCTAGCCCCTCTCGGGTGCCTAACACGCCACTCCCTTCAAGCTCTATCAATAGAGGAACCCTTCGGTTGGGGAAGAAAGGTGGAAACTTTCTTCACCACTTTTTGCTCTTCTTGTGCCTCAAAATATGCTCCAAAGGTTCTACCTTTCTTGAATAGAGGTTGTTCTTTTATAAGAGGGTGAAAAAACCTAAAAGATAGGTAAAAATACTTTTCTGTCCTCTTTTTGTCGTGGCATTTCTACAGGACTGACAGAGGTGACAGTGGTCCCCTACTAAGGTGACTCACATACAGGCCATATTTGTTGTGGTCCCCTACCGAGGTGGCTATATCCAGCCTGTAGTGGTCCCGACCGGCTGAGGTGGCTGTAGCTAGGCTGTATTGGCTCCATCTGGCACTCCTCTCAAAGTATCTTCTTGTCCTGTAGTGCAGCACATGAGGTCTCCAAAATTGCCATGGCATTTTCCTTTTGCTATTCTTTTGTGAATATCTGATATGGTGATAGTGGTCCCCTACTGAGGTGGCTGTAGCCAGGCTGTAATGGCGCAAGTTGTCACTCTTATCAAAATATCTCCTTTTCGTTTAGCTCAGCATAGGAGTCCTCAAGATTTGCCATGGCATTTTCCCATTGTTATCCTTTTGAGAATGCCATGATAAATTCCTTTTGCTTGCCACTTTACCTTACCTACACAACATCAACCAAAAGCACGACCTTTCCCGTAAAATAATACCTATTTCCGCACTATAGATTCCAAAACACAAACAACCACCAAATATAATATTATGATCCTAAATGCATCTAAATACTCTTATATGTGCTTAAAGACAAGAAATAACTTAAGTAAAAAGGCTCTAAATATAGACTTTTTGCAGAGTTATCACACCCCCAAACTTAAGCTATTGCTTGTCCTCAAGCAATGAATAACAACTAGCAGAGAAGAAATGTCATGACAATGTTTAGGATCAAGACAAGCAAATGGTTAGAGTTTCAACCCTCAAAAAATTTCGTGGCATAAACACATAAGACTTGTGAAAATTTCAAGAATGCTACTTTAGGACCAGATCAGATGCGAGTGTGTGTGTGTGTGCATGAGTGTATCCTATCTATGCTTAGTTAAGTTAGAAAAATTTAAGGAATGTTCATTATCCTAGCAAAGCATGTTTCTCATTTAAGTACAATTTTACTACTCCCCAGAATTAATAATATATATATATTTTTTCTTTTCTTTTTTTTTCTTTTTTTTATACACAATGCTAGCAAACTACTACGAGGGGAGCCAGCCTGTCACACTATCTTCTACTCATGCCGTAACTGCCATTTATTTAAACGCAGTATCCAGGCAATACCATGGCAAGTTAAAAGTGTAGCGTCCCCCTGTGCCTCTTTTAGTAACTCATATGTACATGGATATGCCATGGCATAGCGGAGTATCCCTCTACAGATTTGTCCAGGCATTTATTCACAACTTCATATACTAACTACTGGGGTTTTCTATTAACATTTAAATTCATTTCAACATGCTGAGCTGTTCAAGTTTTCATTCTATAAAATTTTTCTAACTTTCTTAAGCATAAAAAGCATACACTTGTGTAACAATAAAATACCACAAACAATCAAATCTTAAAGCAAGTTCTTTCCAAATCCCAAGTCATGCATATTCAAGTATTCGCCATTTATTTCTAAAAAAAATCATCATCGGGCATCACAAACTTTAATCCTGTATACTTATCCTAAAACTTACGCATTTGTCATGGCATTTTTCTACAACTACTGCTATCATGCAAATAAAAATGAAGTAGGGAATGATACCTCCCCCAAACTTAAGTCAGGCATTATCCTCAATGCAACTAACTAAAATAAATTAAACTAAATGCCGTGCAATGAAATGAATGCAAGGTACCTTGACTTATGCAGGTGGTGCTGATGTAGTGGCGGCAGTGCGACATTTTCAATCGGCACTTGTACTCCTTTGGTGGCTCTTGCTGCTTTTTTGGCTGTGTTGATATTTGATGTTGAGGTTCTTCAAAGGTGGCTGAGAAAAGCTAAAAATAAAATAAAGCATATAAAATAAAATGAAACAATTTATTTATAAAAAGTAGTAAACTAGAAATGCCATGACATTTCAGTATGTCATGCATCCTGAAGGTGGGAGGTTAGCTTGTCACGCATCACAAGGGCTCTAGTATAGACGCGTTGTGGATCTATGGAATAACCATGACATTCTTCCAAAAGTAGCTTATGAATATCTTGAAGATGTGAGGTAGGTTTGTCACGCATCACGGGGGCTCCAGGTAGATACATTATGGATCTATGGAATTGTCATGACATTCTTCCGGGAGTATCTTGTACATACAGATAGTAGGAATAACCCCCTTCAGGTTTGCCATGATCCCTCGTTTTGCACGTTTATGCTCCTATGAGAATTCACCAGCTTCCTCTTCATCATCATGTATGAGTTCTTCATAATCATCTAATTATAAAAAATTGTTGTGACAAAATTGATCAGCTTCCCAATACAGTTCAGAGTCTGCTTTCAAAATGCCTCGACAGATTGTTTGGTAAAAGAATAAAACTCAAAGGAGAGGCCGAATGCACTGAAGGGACTAACCAACTCATGAAGATAAATACGGGCCAGAAAGAGATAATGAAAGAGGGAGATGCATTCACATGCACTCCACAAGTAACATAATCTCTTCCCTTCAATTTTAATTATTATATTAAGATTAATTTATATATTATTATTTTCAGTAATTTATTATTTTCAGAATTTCATGTTACTATGTTTTGTTTTCAGTATTCTTATGTTTTATTATCAGTAATTTTTTTTATTAGAATAAATAAAGATACGAATGCAGGAAAAATTATGCCACAGCAGGAAGTCTGCTGCCGCGGCATTGCACTGTGTTAGAACCACAGAACTCCTAACAGACAAAAATAGTGTAACGTCTCTCTGTCGAGAAATCCGCCGCGACAGTAACTGTTGTCAACACGAATTTCTCTCTTAATAATAATAATAATAATAATAATCATATAACAGAAAAAAACGAAAAAACAAAAAAATAAAAAATAATAATAAATAACAGAAAATCAAAAAATAGTAAAAAAATGAATAAAAATAGAATAAAATTCAAAAATAAGAGATAAGGGAGTTGAGAATTTTTCGGTTGGTTGGTGGAGTGTTTGTAGGGATTTGAATTTTGTTTGGAGTTTTTTACTTCAATCAAAAGTCTGAGTTTGAATCCTATAAAAGGAGGAGGATTTCAAGTTTAAATGGGCAGAACAAAACAAAGAGCAGGGGGAGTTGAGATCAGAATTCAAAGGAGCAATTACAAGCTTGAGTAAGGGGAAGGATTTCAATCGGTGAGGAAGCAAAGGAGGTTGCCGGCGGTAAGTTCTTTTCCTCTTTAGTTTCGGCTTTTTTTTATGGATTAGACTCCTAGATTCGAAATTAGTTATTTTTAGACTTTAATTAGGACTTAAAATTAATTTTAAAGACTTTAAAAAATTTAATTAGGTTCTAAATTAGAATTTAATTTAATTTTTAAGAAAACTTTAAAATTAATTTAACCTAGTTAAATTTAATATAAAATTAATTTAACCCTTTGAACTTAAAAATTAGACTTGAATTAGGTGTAATTTAGTTCTTAAAATTTTGGAAATTATTTTAATTAATTATTTTAAATTAATTTTAATTAATTTCTAAAAAATAAGCTTTAAAATTAACTCACCTAAATTAGGTCTAGTTTAGCCTTAAACCTTAAAACATTCACCAAATTAGGCTTAAATTAGGCTTACTTTAATTCTTTAATTTAGAAAATAATTTTAATTAATTATTTTAATTAATTTTAATTAATTTCTAAAAGATAAGATTTAAAACTATTTAGGTCTAATTAGCCCAAATTTCACCAATTAAACTTTAATTAGGTTAAGTTAAATTATTAAAATTTAGAAATTATTTTTAATTAAGACTCTTAATTAATTTAAAATTTCTAAGATAAGGTTTAAAAATTAACCTAATTAAGTTTAACCCAACCCAAATTAAACCTTTGGACTTAAAATTTACCAAGTTAGATTTTAAACTGAGTTCTAATTAAAATTTGAAGTTAGGAAAATTTAATTAATTAATTTAATTAAAATTTCTAAAACTTTAAAATTTAATTTCACATTTAATTAAATCTAATCAATCTTTCAAGGTTTACTTCTTAGTCCCTTCTTGATCTTTTTCAATACAAGTCCCTTGTACTCCTTCATGATGAAATTTTGATGTAATGTTGTATACCCATGATTCTAATAAAATTGATGAGTTCCTTTTATCTTGTTCTTTTATTTTATTACATTTTTGCATGGCATATTTAAGGAGGTCACCTACTAAACTTAAGTTAATTAATTTAGAGCCTTTTAGGACTAGTCACTTAAATGAATTAATTTAATTAGGAAGAAAATTTAGTAATATAGCATGTGAATCTTATGTCTCGGATACACTAAAGAGGTTGGTGTTTTGACGTACCATGATGCTGACCTAGAGAGTGTACCTTGACATCGAATTCATGTGTTATTAAAACCTAAAATTTTGACAAAAACTTAGGTTTAAAATTAAATAAAATGGATAGGTATATAACTAGTAACACTAGTAACTTAGGTTTTAAAACTTAAGCAATGAAGCCTTTTTTAAGATTAGAACTTAAAATGAATAAGATAAAAATAATTATGCATTTTACTTTAGCCTTTTGAGGCGGAAGTTACATTCCTTTAAATTTGGGTGAGGTTTCCTATTTAGAGGACGTCTCGTTCAACTCAAGTTTAAAGGCGATGTAATTTCTAAATCAAAAGGATATCCAAAATTCAAATAATGTTCACTTAACAATAAAAAATTAAATTAATATCTATCTTCAAAGTGTCAATGCCACGTAATGTTTTTCAAGGTACCAATTTTTTGGGCGTTTGTAAGGGTCGTCCTTACACGTAACCGACTCCCGAACTCAACATTTTTTTAATGAATCTCTGGTTTATTTTTTTATGGTGTCTGGCCTACCTAAGTGATCGGTGGCGACTCCAAGTCAATTTTTCAAAATTAAAGATTTTTCTAAAATTTGGGGTTTTAGAGATTAAAATTAATAAGATTCGTATTTTTCAAAATCAATCGTTGAACACTTTTTCACCTAAACTCGCGTTTTTTTAAGAGGTCGCGACAGCTTGACGACTCCGCTGGGGACTTAAAAATTCTTTTTTGTGAGTCAGACCTAACTTTTTTAAATTTTTTACGTGGCATTCCGATATTTTGAAGATAGATATTAACTTAATTCTTTATTGTTAAATGAACATTGTTTGAATGAGGATAGCTTTTTATTTTTGTGATATATCGTATCATTCATGCATAAGCTCTCGACCCGAGCTTTCACCCTTAAGTGAGAGTTAGATATTATCCGACGTGATGCTCTCCAGCTTTGAGTTTTGGATTTTTATCTACTTCCAGTATACTAACCTTACGCATCGTGGGGTCTTCACCCCGTTGTAAGGGACCTATACCACCGAATCGATGTCTTATCGTCGTAGTAGATGGTAACGATAGTTCGGGAACCTAGTGTCTAGACCAAAAAACTGCATATAGAGTAGAAACCTACCCCTTCTAGAGCCAGACAGGGACCATAAGATGAGGCGGTATGCTGCCGAAATGCCGCCAAAATCCAGGATTTCTCTGTTAACATGCTCTCTGGTTATTTTTATGCAATTTAGCCTACTCTTTGGTTAATTTTCCTTGCACTATAAACTGCTCTATGGTTATTTTTTAGACATTTTTTATATATATATTATTTTATCTTTGTATTCATCATACTAACACTTTTTTTTTTGTGGCGTGTGAGTGGGTTCATATAGCATGCATTAGAGATATCGATTCATGAGCTAGTTGTATAGACAATGGTCATAAACTAAAAGGTTTGATATACAAGTAGAAGACAATATGCCAGGATGGATCATATTCGAGAAGACTCAGTACGCGATCAGATTTGGTGTTCGAGAAGACTCAGTGCAAGATCAGAGTTAATGTTCAGGGAGATCAAGTACCAATTATACAAGGATATTTTAGAAGATTTCAAGTATGATGCACGTCTAACAAAATTAAGGTATTTTAGTTGTTGTCAGGAGAGTAGTTACAACATCAACAATAGGAGGATATGAGGTTTTGTTACACTGTTCCAGTAAGTGAAAATAGTTAGACTTATATTGGGTTCAACAATTATTCAAGCTTCAAGTCGGGTTCAAAAATTATTTAAGCTTCAGGTCGGGTTCAGGTGGCTAAGAGACGAAGATAGTCAGAAAGCGTATATTTGTCAGTTTAATTAGGGGCATCCCAAGGAACTATCGAAGGATGAAGATGGAAAATAGAAGAGAAATTCAGAAAATACAACACGACATGCAGAAAATCAGTTTGCAAGTTTTGAATTGGCGTTTCAAGTAAAGAACACGTCAAGAGCCAAGCCAAGATGGTTACTCAGATGATGCGTAGATAGAGTTGGTGATCAATTTCAGAACCAAGTACAAGAAATGTCAGATATACATGGATTTTGCCTGATAAAGCAGAAGACACATCAACAGATTCTCATCGACATACCAGGACAGATGTTGAACCATATTGAACGAGGTGATCAACCAAGAGGCTCGAACCATCTATCAACAAATTAGCTTCCCCTTGTATTCGATATTTTAGTTAGATGAATGTTGTCTAATGACTAGCTTTTGAAATCGATGTCTCTTGCATTCATGCATTGCGTCATTTGAATATTGCATTTTTTTAGGAGAATATAAAGCGGTAAAAACATTTCATTTTGACAAGCATAAATTAAAACATGTTAAGATTAAGAAATTTCAGAAAGTTATTGAGGATCACTTGGGTAACATGAAAGATCGGCCGATCTCAAAATCAGACATCAATTTTCACATTGCTTGGTCATTCAGATGAAATGTAGATACAAGAGATTGATATGAAAATTCATCTCACACAAGGGTTCAATTTAAAAGGTTCTTGCAAGAAAATGGAAAAAGACGGAAAAATGCAAAAAGAAGTCGAAAAGAAAAATGACGGTTGAATTTAATAGCTGGGTATCTATTGAAAATTTAGAAGATCAGATTTTGAGCTATGAAAAACAGTAATAAAGTGTTCGATCATGATGACGATAACGTGAGAAGACCTGGGGCATCTGATTACCCTAAGCGATAATAATGCAGCAAATTTTGTCAAATAATGAATTTATCAGTGTCATCCCGAAGAAGAGATCCAAGTAAAGACCAAACGACGAGTAGTTCAAATGACTACATAGCCAAGGCCTATATACTGCCGAGGCTACCCAATTCCGCGACAATACCATAAAAGGGAGTAATCTTTTCTGAAAATGTTTTATATATTCTCTTTTCTTGAATTTAAGTTTGTAATCTTGTACTGCCTTATGTCAGCTTTGCTTTAGTTTACTCCTTTAAGGCTATAGAATTTTTTTTCCTTACCATGGCCAAGTACTGTTTTGAAGGGATAACCATAGGATACTCATGGAATAAAACTTAGAAGCTTACTTTAGGATTAGACAAAAAACACTTTTTGGACTTGTTTGATTTAGGAGTTCTTTTAATAAACTTAGGTGATAAAGACTTAGAAATTGTTGAAAAAATAACTAAAGGTGCCTATCACCGGCTCTAGTTTTGCTCTCCTTCATACTAGAGGTGCCCAAAATTGACTCTAGTATGCTAAATAGGTGCTACAAAAGAAAAAGAATAAATAAAAAAAACAAAGAAAGAAATATAAAAAACATATCTTGAGGTGCCTGAAATTGGCTCAAGACTTGTTGTTTTAAGGAGATAGCTAATCCAAGATTCTACTTGTCTTGACCTTAGAGTTTATCTAAGAAAACCTTGAATCAGCCTTGTCCATTAAATACACACACTCACCTAGCCCTAGAGTTTGTTTCTTAGTAGAAGTCCTTGGGTAAACTAGTGGCTAAAACGGAGAGATAGACATGACCATGGTGGGGAGAATAGATGGAAGAGTAAGACCAAAGGGGAGTAAGGTTTAGCAATTTGATATTTGGCATTGCTTGAGGACAAGCAATAGTTCGAGTTTGGGGGTATTTGATGAGTGCCTAAAATAAGTTAGAAAATGGTCGCATCAGAGTTGATCTTTGCAAATTCTTTCGAAGGCTTTGCTGCACTTAGTATTTAAAGACCTAATTTTTGTATTCTCTTGTTTGCCATGACAGTCAAAATTTTTCAATGTTAGTAAAATTATTATTATTTTTTGCATATTGTTTTAACAAGCATCTTGCAGATAAATTGATTAGATACAAAAAACAAAGGATTTCATGGGAATTACTAAGATGTAATTAATCCTTTAAGCTCAGGCAGAACAAGAGATGATCTTGGTACTTGATTAATGATGAACGGTTTGACAAATGAAGCTTTAAATGTTAAAATATCGAACAACGAAGATGACGCAAGTAAACATGGGGCAATTACGTACAGACTATAGTCATTGCCGAGTTTCATAGTTATAATGATGGAATATTAGTCCAGCTTGGTGAAAATTCAAGGGCTAGAAAAGGTTAGGGACCAGGAGAAAGTTCAGGGACCTTTGACATTTTGCACGCCCTAAATGATGAAAGTGGGGCAAACTCAACATGATAAAAGATCGGCAAAATATTATTGCACGTGAGATTTCAGATCAGAATGAATAAAGGAGTCTAAGAAAGGAAGCTCTAGAAGATCAGACAGAGTACAAAGTTATTGATGTGAGATATCGTCATGACAGAAAAAGGATCAAAGTACATCCAAATGTCCCTCAATGACCACGGTTCATGCATCATATGATTAGGCATCCATAGGTTAAAACATGCTAACCTATGCATTCAAAACATTTTTGGTTAATTTTAATAGGAATTTGCAAGATTAGCAAAGCAATCCAGATCAAGACAAGCAAAGATCTCAGAGGAAGAAAATTTTAAAACAAATATTTCAAAAGGTCAACAGAGACCAATACAGATTTCTATTTGAGGAAAAAAATCTCAATAAAGAAGATGAAGTTAAGCAAGATTTTCCGCTTGAGGATGCGGATTTCAACAAAAATCTTTATTTACCAGATGTTCGAGGGAATTCAGATAAAAAGAACAACTTCGGATCCCAAGATTTGTTTGAAGGAATTCAATAGAATTTAAAGAAATCAACTACAACAAACATTACCGACAGCCTTTTGGCGTGAGTCCAGAAAGAAGTGGTGTAGCGTGAGGAATTTCGTAATAAGAAGAACAACCTCAAGTTTCACCGCTTACGTCTGAAAATTTTCGAAGTGAGAAGAACAGCTTCAGACTCTTCAGTGGAGGTGGAGAATTTCGTACTGAGAAGAACAGCTCCATATTCCACTATTAAATCCTCCGGGTCATCAGTAAGTCCTCGGGGCATGATGTTAAATCCTCCGGGTCATCATTAAGTCCTCCGGGCATGATGTTAAGTCCTCCGGGCCATCACCTTCAGGAGTGATGATATCGTTTGCACAATCTAGGAGGCAATACGATCCTAAATCCTCCGGGTCATCATTAAGTCTTTCGGGCATGATGTTAAGTCCTCCGGGCCATCACCTTCGGGAGTGATGATATCGTTTGCACAATCGAGGAGGCAATACGATCCTAAATCCTCCGGGTCATCATTAAGTCCTCCGGGCATGATGTTAAATCCTCCGGGTCATCATTAAGTCCTCCGGGCATGATGCTAAATTTGGAGAATTTCAGAAATGAGAAGAATAACTCCAAATTCGGTGAGATACGAGGAATTACGAAGTGAGAAGAACAACCATGGATTTTGCCACCCTTATCTGGAGATTTCAAAATAAGAAGAACAGCTCCAGTTATTCCAAAGACGAAGGATTTCAGAGAGAAGAGAAACCTCAAGTTGCTTCACAAGGTTTCGCTTGAAGAATTTCGAAATGAGAAGAACAACTTCAAGCTTCAGGGCTTTTACAAAATTCGTGTTTTTCAGTCTTTGCCCATATCCGGCTCCGCAGCATTGAGCAAAGAGGGGTAGTTGTCAACACGAATTTCTCTCTTAAAAATAATAATAATAATCATATAACAGAAAAAAATAATAATAAATAACAGAGAATCAAAAAATAGTAAAAAATAAATAAAAATAGAATAAAATTCAAAAATAAAAGATAAGGGAGTTGAGGATTTTTCAGTTGGTTGGTGGAGTGTTTGTAGGGATTTGAATTTTGTTTGGAGTTTTTTACTTCAATCAAAAGTCTGAGTTTGAATCCTATAAAAGGAGGAGGATTTCAAGTTTAAAGGGGCAGAACAAAACGAAGAGAAGGGGAGTTGAGATCAGAATTCAATGGGGCAATTACAAGCTTGAGTAAGGGTAAGGATTTCAATCGGTGAGGAAGCAAAGGAGTTCGCCGGAGGTAAGTTCTTTTACTCTTTAGTTTCGGCTTTTTTTTATGGATTAGACTCCTAGATTCGAAATTAGTTATTTTTAGACTTTAATTAGGACTTAAAATTAATTTTAAAGACTTTAAAAAATTTAATTAGGTTCTAAATTAGAATTTAATTTAATTTTTAAGAAAACTTTAAAATTAATTTAACCTAGTTAAATTTAATATAAAATTAATTTAACCCTTTGAACTTAAAAATTAGACTTGAATTAGGTGTAATTTAGTTCTTAAAATTTTGGAAATTATTTTAATTAATTATTTTAAATTAATTTTAATTAATTTCTAAAAAATAAGCTTTAAAATTAACTCACCTAAATTAGGTCTAGTTTAGCCTTAAACCTTAAAACATTCACCAAATTAGGCTTAAATTAGGCTGACTTTAATTCTTTAATTTAGGAAATAATTTTAATTAATTTCTAAAAGATAAGATTTAAAACTATTTAGGTCTAATTAGCCCAAATTTCACCAATTAAACTTTAATTAGGTTAAGTTAAATTATTAAAATTTAGAAATTATTTTTAATTAAGACTCTTAATTAATTTAAAATTTCTAAGATAAGGTTTAAAAATTAACCTAATTAAGTTTAACCCAACCCAAATTAAACCTTTGGACTTAAAATTTATCAAGTTAGATTTTAAACTGAGTTCTAATTAAAATTTGAAGTTAGAAAAATTTAATTATTTAATTTAATTAAAATTTCTAAAACTTTAAAATTTAATTTCACACTTAATTAAATCTAATCAATCTTTCAAGGTTTACTTCCTAGTCCCTTCTTGATCTTTTTCAATACAAGTCCCTTGTACTCCTTCATGATGAAATTTTGATGTAATGTTGTACACCCATGATTCTAATAAAATTGATGAGTTCCTTTTATATTGTTCTTTTATTTTAGTACGTTTTTGCATGGCATATTTAAGGAGGTCACCTACTAAACTTAAGTTAATTAATTTAGAGCCTTTTAGGACTAGTCACTTAAATTAATTAATTTAATTAGGGAGAAAAATTAAAGATTTTTCTAAAATTTGGGTTTTTAGAGATTAAAATTGATAAGATTCGTATTTTTCAAAATCAATCGTCGAACACTTTTTCACCTAAAAATCGCGTTTTTTAAGAGGTCACGACAACTGTGCAACAAGGCAGTAAATGCCTAACATCTATTTTTTAACAGTCATATTTTTACAGCCTATATAAGCAGACTCATTGCTGTGCACTATTTAATCTTGCATTCTTACTACTTTTGCTTTCAAAATCTTGCTCTCATTATATCTCGAAATTTTCAGAACAATCTCTATTTACTCTAGAAGTTCTCAAACCACTCTCCACGAAAAATCAATGGCTTCTTACACAAGATTCGCCCCTGCCACTATTGCTGAAAAATTCAACCGCTCGTTGTTGCTTAGTAATTATGGGAAGAGCAGGGATTTCAGCAGAACAATAAAATATATTTCGGCATTGAATCATACCTGTTCAACAAGATTCAGCATCAGGATTGGGAGGCTTTCTGCCTACAGCCTCCACCGGCAAATGCTACAATTGTAAGAGAATTCTATGCGCATTACCCGAGCAAGGACACCCTCTTTATACACCGCCGAGGCAAGCCTGTGCAACTCGATGCAAAAGTCATCAATGAATTTTATGGTCTCATACCCACACGGGATGATCATGCCGGATTTGTGGACAGTATCACCACTCAGGACTATGAAGAGATTAAAGATGAACTTTGTTACAGCAACACTTCATGGGAAACCGGTGCCCATAAGGGTTCAGTAACACGGCAGAGTCTAATACCCGAGGCCAAGATGTGGTGTACATTTGTCAAGAGACGATTTATCCCAACCTCTCATAACAGCACAGTAGATCGCAAAAGATTGGTGTTGATCCATTCCATCATCATAAAGAGAAGCATCAACGTTGGAGAGATCATTCTTCACGAAATCCATGAATGTGGTAAGAAGGAACGTGGACCACTGTACTTCCAATGTTTAATCTCTACCTTGTGCATTAATGCAGGAGTTTCGGTCGAAGACACGGATGAATACACGCCAACTCGGCAGGGATGGAAAAGAGATTTCTGCCACCGAGTTATGCAGATAACACATGCAGAACCTGTCCAGGCAACACCGCAGCAGTTCACTGCCGACTTCACCGCCGGAGGGTAGTATTCAACAGAGGCATCAGCCTCTGCCGAGCCAACTGTCGCAGCAGACCCATACTAAGAAATTCTACAAAGGATGACAACCATGGACCTTCGCCAACAACGCTACATAGAGTACCAACGCGACTTCAACACGTCTCTAGCCAATATGATGATGTAGAGTTTCCCACATCAAGGGGCACAATTTCCTGAATTCCCAGCCGATATGTTCGTCACTACAACCCCTTACACCAATACAACACCTGCCCCAGGGACGCAACCATTCTACCAACCACAGCCGCACCAACAGTTTTATGCTGCCGAACCTTTTGGGCCAACAAGTTCTGCCAGAGTATCATCTACCAGCCAAAGGCCATCCAAGAGGCGAGCTGTCTTTAACTCTCCCCAAAGGGAACCAATCCCTATTCCCAGTCTTAGCAGGGATACGCTATCTCGCGAGATTGATGAATACCATAGTTCATCCCATGAATCAATAATACCCACTGCCACGGTAGGAGGTGGAACGAAAATCATAGACACAGACAATATGAACGAGATGGAAGAAAGGGATAAGGTTACAATACCGACGCACTGCACACCATCCAGTAAAGCTCAGCCGCATCGACAGGCCAAACAACAACAGTCACCAGCACAAGGATCCAAACAAAAGGCATCAACAACACGACCTAGGAGAATGCTTCGTACAAGCAGCTCCTCAGAGTCGTTATAAATATTTCCTTTACTGCTTTTGTCTATTTCCATATTTTTATTGTTGTTTGCCTTATATTTTGAGTATTGAGGACAATGCTCGGTTTGAGTTTGGGGGAGATTATAGGTGCAAAAGCACTACCGAGGCTACCCACTGCCGCGACATTACCATAAAAGAGAGTAAATTTTTCCTGATTTTTTTATATATATTCTCTTTTCTTGAATTTATGTTTGTAATCTTGCACTGCCCTACGTCAGCTTTGCTTTAGTTTACTCCTTTAAGGCTATAGAAAATTTTCTCCTTACCATGGCCAAGTCCTGTTTTGAAGGGATAACCATAGGATACTCATGGAATAAAACTTAGAAGCTTGCTTTAGGGTTAGACAGAAAATAAACACTTCTTGGACTTGTTTGATTTAGGAATTCTTTTAATAAACTTATGTGATAAAGAGTTAGAACCTTTTGAAAAAATAACTAGAGGTGCCTATCACTAACTCTAGTTTTGCTCTCCTTCGTACTAGAGGTTCCCGAAATTGGCTCTAGTATGCTAAATAGGTGGTTAATAAGAAAAAGAATAAATAAGAAAAAAATGAAATAGAAAACGCATATCTTGAGGTGCCCGAAATTGGCTCAAGACTTGTTGTTTTAAGGAGATAGCTTCAGTCCATGATTCTATTTATCTTGAACTTAGATTTTATCTAATAAAGCCTTGAATCAGCCTTGTCCATAAAACGTACACACTCACCTAGCCCTATAGCTTGTTTCTTAGTAAAAGTCCTTGAGTAAACTAATGGCTAAAATAGAGAGATAGACATGACCATGGTGAGGAGAATAGATGGAAGAGTAAGACCAAAGGGGAGTAAGGTTCGGCAATTTGATGTTTGGCATTGCTTGAGGACAAGCAATAGTTCGATTTTGGGGGTATTTGATGAGTGCCTAAAAGACAGTTATTTACTACACTTCTCATGGTACTTTAAGCATCTAATATACACCCACTTGAACCGAATTACGAACTCTTTGCTCAAATATTGGATATTCCATTATCATCACTTACAAAGTCAATATTTATAGAGAATGCAAATATTATTACATATTCTGTACATGCAGGAATATCTAGAGCCGAAGCGGTAGAGAAGCAGTGGTGCGACCGAGGTAGAAGACAAGGCCGCGATAGAATCCAGTGTGGCAGCACCAACAATGAAGGCGCAGTGAAAGATAAAAATATAAAGAATATTCTGGAAGATGCAGCGCACCAATTAGACCAGGCTAGCGCGCTAAAAGCCCAATTCAAAGACCAAGCGGGAAAACCCTTCTAGAAGGCGGAAAACTTGGAAATATCAAATTCCTTGAAGAAGACTTGTTCCCTACTCCAAGTTGAAGTCTATTTAGGAAAGGTTTGCCCTAGGTTAAGACTATAAATACCCTAGTCGACCACATTGTCTAGGGGAGCCAATTTTTAGAGAAAACCTTTTTCCCTAAGAATTATACTTACACAATAATATGTTCTAAATTTTATAGGGATAGGTGAAGGTTGTCGATATTAGTGAGAGGAGATTTATTCTTGTATCTTTATTCTTATGCAATAATAAAATCAAGGTATGCTTATCCTATTGCCATTCTTTGTTCTTGTATTCAAGCCCGAGAGGGAAGTTTGCAAGTAATCTATTTAGCTAGAATCGAGAGGTGTAGATTCATGAAAGGGATAAGTACGGTGTTATAGACACTAACTCGGCCTAGACTCTTTTGGAAGCCTAAGATATAGGTTAAAAGTTTCAGTAGCTAAAAGAAGTATTGGATTGGTTGGTGGTTATCGTTGATTTACACCGAGAGATATCGTCAAGGACTGGTCATCAACAGCACTTTGACTCAGAGATGAGCGGAGTCACTTACGGACACTTTGCTGAACTTTGATACCTCTACCCAAGAGCAAGAGATTGCCGCGGCAGAGGAGCACCAATGTTGTTGAGGCAGTATCTGCAGTACTGTCAAAGCAGCATTGTGTGATTGCATTGGACAAGAAGAAGATCAATTGAATCCACTAATTGATGCAACTGGATCCTACCCACTTTCTCTATAATCGTTCTCAACCTTTTATTTTATGTTTTGTTATTTAATTATTTAGTTAGATAAAACAAATCAACTTATTTGTGTTTTTACTTTATTTTCAAGAGAAAGGGAACAAAGGAAGACATATTAACTATACCAATCCCTGTGGAGATGATACACGATATACTTATCATTTTATTACTTGACGATGTGTACACTTGCACTCAAATTGCGCTTATACCATACGCATCAGCCTCCCCAAGATTATGGGTGCATTAGCATCAACCTCACAATCAATTATAAGGAAGTCGACTGGAAACACGAATTTGCCCACCCTCACTCTGACATCTTCGATCTTCCCCTCTAGTCTCACATGGGAACGATCGGCTAGTTGCAATATGACAGAAGTGGGTTTCGCATCTCTCATGCCAGGCTTCACAAAGATTGCTTTGGGCATCAGATTCACACTTGATCCAAGATCAAAAAGTACCTTTCCAATGAACTTGTCTCTAATAGCACACGGAATGATAAAGCTACCTGGATCCTTATTCTTCAAGGGCAATTTGTTCAAAGTAGAGCAGTACGCTTTTGTCATGGCAATTTTCTCAAACTTTTCCACTTTCCGCTTCTTCGTGACCATCTCCTTAAGAAATTTTGTGTAAGTGGGTATTTGCTCAATTGCCTCCAAGAGTGAAATATTTATGTACAACTTATCCAATTTGTCAATGGACTTTTTGAACTGAACATCATCATTTTGCTTCTTCAGCCTTTGGGGAAAGGGTGGTGGGGGTCTAACTTCTTTCACTGATGGTCTAGAAACTGTTTTTGCCTTGACATTTTTTCTCGCTCCATCAGCAGGTTCCTTTGTCAAACCTTCCTCCTTCTCCTTCTCCTCGAGAATATGCTCAAACATTTCTTCTTGAACAAGTTTGGGTATGGAATAATCAGTCTTCTTCCCCCCAAACTTATCTTGCTGATTAATCTGCTTGCCACTCCTTAGTGTGATCGCGATACAATGCTCTTTACCATGTGGCTTAGTGACCTCAGTGTCACTTGACGGACGTCCTGGCTGACGTTCCTTTAATGCTGTGGCAATTTGGCCAACCTGAGTCTCCAGATTTCGCAATGAAGAACTGTGGCTTTGTAGTAAAGTTTCTTGGTTCTTGATGGCTGTAGTATGCTCTTGAAGCATTATCTTGGTAGTTAGAATAAATTCTTGCATAGTCGCCTCCAAAGAACTATTGTTAGATGATGATGCTCCCTCGTTCGAATTATGCCAAGACATATTCGCTTGAAAATTCTGAGGCTCATTAGCATTCTGATTCCGAGCTAGTGGGTTAGCATTGCTGGATCTTTGGTTTTCCCATGAAAATTTTTGATGCAGATGCCATCCTGGATTATATGTGTTGGAGTAGGGATTGTTGTTGCTTCTGTTGAAATTACCCGAATAGTCGGCTCTCTCATGATTTCTTGGACACTCATTCTCATGGTAATTGCCATGACATATCAGACATGCTGAGTTGGCCATCTTTACTTCCTTCATTTTATTGGAACACTGCATATTTTTCAACATATTGGTGATGGCTGAGAGTTGGGCGGATAGTGAGTCCTTAGATTCAAGCTCAAATGTCCCTTGTGCCTTCCTCCCCGCTCCAAATCTTGTAGAAGGAAATTGATAGTCATTGTTGGCAATTCTATCAAGTACATTGAATGCCTCCTCGGGTGATCTATCTAGCAAAGTTCCATTTGCCGAGGCATCTAGCATCATCCTAGTTGGTGCATTAACTCCATTGTAGAACATTACAACTAGAGTCCAATCTTGAAAACCATGATTAGTACACTTGCAAATCAATCCCTTTTATCGATCCCAACATTCACATATAGACTCGTCGTCGCCTTGTTGAAAAGAAGCAATGTCATTTCTAAGATGAGCGTTGAAATTCGGAGGATTATGCCGCAATAGAAAGCTCTTGCATAGATTTGCCCATGACTTTATCGATCTGGATAGTACTCCACTCAACCATTCCCTTGCTCGGCCACATAGGGAATAAGGGAATAGCTTGAGTTTCAACACATCCTCGTGAACTCCTTGTTGACGGAATGAGTCACAAACTTCTAAAAATGCCCGGATATGTTGCCTTGCGTCTTCATGTGGCATACATCCAAATTGCCCAATTGAATTTAGCATAATGAACATGACAGGCTTTAATTCGAAGTGGGTAGCTTGAATTTCTGGTACAACGATGCCAGGATTGAGATCATCCAAGATGAGACTTAAATGATCCCTAATAATCCTCGGTCGAGGTGCAACAGCATACAAATTTTCCCCGACAATTTGAACTACTGGGTTCTGTATTGGTGGGTCCATCAATATACCTTCTAGTCACGTACTAGGAAAAAACCCTGAAAAGAAAAACAAGAAAAACAAGTAAAACTGAACTAAAAAAAATAAATAAAGTAAAACGAAAATGCCAAGGTAAAAATGACAAACTTTACTAGCCAGATCCCCGGCAACGACGCCAAAAACTTGGTGTGTCCTGTGTAGTGCCAATATAGAGTATGCGAACACATATATATGTACAAGTATACACAGTCGTACAAGTAATAAAGGATGAGTGAGTATCGTTTCCACGAGGATCAGGGTAAAATATGCAGTCAAATTTGTCAAGGTAAAAAGGTGTCACTAACTAAAAAGAAAATAAAGATAAAAATATAAACAAGTGGAAATGGATATATACGGTGAAAGTGTAATGGAGAAATGTTATGGCGGTTTTAGAGTGCAAGCAACTAAAATATACCAAGGCAAAATGGAATGGATGGTGGTGACACGATAAATGTATGAATGTGGTGTATGAAGTGTGAGGTAATATGATTGAAAGAGAATAATGAAAACAGAGGAAACAGAAGAACACTTTGTAAATGCCAAGATAAAAGCAAGATAAGAGAACACAGGTGAGCAATATGTCGTAATGATCCTCAATTGATGAGCCTTGCTGGGAATGACTGGTGGTGACTTCTATGATCTCCTACCCCTTACCCCTACCTAACATATGGCTACTACGGTGTATACTTACTCGACAGAGGTTTCTAAAGTGTTCTCGCTCTCTCGAGTCATAGAAACCTGATAGTCTAAAATGCCATGGTATTTTCGCCTGTCATGCGAATAACACTCTAGCCTATCAGTTAAAGCATACTCCTTTTAGTCGTTGAAGCCTTCACCTACGCCTCTCTTGAGTGCTCTAGGATCCAACTAGGCCCTATTTGCAGTCTAGAACCCATTGCTCACGTAGATCCTCTCTTAGCTCCTCTTGGATGATCTAAGGATCTATAGTTACGTCTCTCTCGAGTGCTCTAACATGTATCTAAACCATGGACACTCTCGTGCCTCTTACAAAGTTTAAATAATTACCAACAATGAGCAAAGCAAATATACAAACACATCGTAGGCAATATATTAAATAAAAATAAAAGATAATCATTCACAAAAGCATCCACCAAATAAAGCTAACACATGGTAGGTGAAAGAGTTTAAGAACAAATATTAACCACTAATACCATCCTTAAATCATCCACATAAAACCTCTTAAAGATATAAAATAAAGCAAAGGAAGAGGAAAGAAGACACCCTCGGTCCGCGCCACCGCTGGCTTCTTCGACCACCATGGGACGCCTTAGCGTGCTAGCCCCTCTCGGGTGCCTAACACGCCACTCCCTTCAAGCTCTATCAATAGAGGAACCCTTCGGTTGGGGAAGAAAGGTGGAAACTTTCTTCACCACTTTTTGCTCTTCTTGTGCCTCAAAATCTTCTCCAAAGGTCCTACCTTTCTTGAATAAAAGTTGCTCTTTTATAAGAGGGTGAAAAAACCTAAAAGATAGGTAAAAATCCTTTTCTGTCCTCTTTTTGTCGTGGCATTTCTGCAGGATTGATAGAGGTGACAGTGGTCCCCTACTGAGGTGGCTCACATACAAGCCATATTTGTTGTGGTCCCCTACCGAGGTGGCTATATCCAGGCTGTAGTGGTCCCGATCGGCTGAGGTGGCTGTAGCCTCCAGTTGACACTCCTCTTAAAATATCTTCTTGCCCTGTAGTGCAGCACATGAGGTCTCCAAAATTGCCATGACATTTTCCTTTTGCTATTCTTTTGTGAATATTTGACATTGTGAAAGTGGTCCCTTACTGAAGTGGCTGTAGCCAGGCTGTAATGGCGCCAACTGTCACTCTTATCAAAATATCTCCTTGTCGTTTAGCTCAACATAGGATTCCTCCAAATTTGCCATGGCATTTTCCCATTGTTATCCTTCTGAGAATGCCATGACAAATTCCTTTTGCTTGCCGCTTTGCCTTACCTACACAACATCAACCAAAAGCACGACCTTTCCCGTAAAATAACGCCTATTTCCGCACTATAGATTCTTAAACAAAAACAACCACCAAATGCAATATTATGATCCTAAATGCATCTAAATACTCCTATATGTTCTTAAAGACAATAAATAACTTAAGTAAAAAGGCTCTAAATATAGCCTTTTTACGTAGTTATCACTGACACTTTCTTGGACAGAATAGAAATGATAATATAGAATAACGAAGCTGCTCTCAAGGCGCTGGAAACCACAGTAGAACAAATGACACAACAAATGAAAAGCAGAACCCTAGGAGGTCTCCCGAGCGATACTGAAGTCTCTAGAATAGGTCCTCATGAACAATGTAAAGCCATATCGACTAGAAGTGGATTACAACTGAAGGACCCTGAAATACCTTCTCAAACAGTAGGTAAGACCCATGAAATAGTAGTCCCTGAAGAAGCTACTGACGAAACATATAAGGCAAAGGAACCAATAAATACTGCCGAAAATATTTCCGCAACAGATGATGCCTTACCGCACCACAAATAAGATTTTAGTGCGATGAAAAGATCAAAGATCTACGTCCACCACCACCTTTTCCATAAAGGTTAAAATAGCAAAAACAGTAGTACTAGTTTAAGAAATTCTTGGATATACTTAAACAGGTACATATAAATGTACCTTTAGTGGAGGAAATTAAGGAAATGCCCAACTACGTCAAATTCTTTAAGGATACTATATCCAAAAGGAAAAAAATTGGGGAATTTGAAACAGTTGCCACAATAGAAGGATGTGTGGCAATGCTGCATAACAATGCCACCACCAAAAGAAATGATCCTGGTAGCTTTACCTTACCATGTTCTATCGAAGATCAATACGTGGATAAGACACTATGCGATTTAGGCGCCAATATAAATCTCATGCCTAAGTCATTATTTCAAAGGTTAGGCATCAGGCAAGCAAAATCAACAACAATTATGCTGTAGCTGACAGACCGCTCTTACGTATAACCTGAAGGAAAAATTGAATATATTATGGTAAGGGTGAATAAATTTATTTTTCTTGCTGACTTCTTAATTCTTGATTGTGAAGCAGATGACCACGCTCCGATCATATTAGGAAGGCCCTTCCTAGCTACAGAAAGAATATTGATCGATTGTGAGAAAGGAGAATTGATCATAAGGGTCAATGATCAACAAGTAAAGATCAATATATTTAAAAATCTAAGGCATCAGGACGAACCAGATGAATACAAAAGAATTAAAGTTAAAACTGAGTTCAACTTCAATCCAGAAGCAGATTGCAATAACAAAATCTGCCAAGGCAACCTCTGCCGAGGCAGTACGTCCCTTGAACAACAATACATTCAAAAGAAACCACCAGATGAGGAGACAACAACTGAAACATCAGTTTCTCCTCCAGACAAATAGGGGAAGATTGTTGCTGTTTAAGATGAAATTTATTGTACTTCTACAATAACCTAATTTTTCAATCTCTTAGGCTCTAATTTAGTTTTTAAGATTTAGGAATTAAAAAAATTATTTTTTGTTTTAGGATCTAGATTTTAATTTTCATAATTTAGTTTTAAATTTTAATTTTTCTCACATATTTAATTATTCAGTTTTAGGCCCAAATAAAGAAAATAAAATAAAAAGATGAACGAGCCTAAAAACACAGCCCAATTCATGAAAAAAATATATCGACGGGAAACTTGCCGCCCAAGTCGAAGCCACATCGTTCCTTTCGCGCAGTGAAAGACAACTAGATCTGCGTAGCGTGCACGCCAAAAATAATGATGACGCTACTGCTTCTTCCAACGGTTGGCCACATTCGCCTATAAATAGTGAAGCAAGCCTCATCTTTTCCATAATCCTTCTATTTTACTTTTACTCTGCCAAAATTCTTCTTCATTCTTCACAAAATATGGCAACCCAAAGACAAATCTCTGTCGATGCAGCAAAGTTCAGACGCTTTTCTACAGCAGCAGTAGAGCACGAATATAAAAAGAATTTAAAAAACCGACAGATTTGGGAGGAGCAAGGATTTCATTATACTGATGATGAAGACCTGGGGCTAGAAGCATTCATACTCTCTAAAGTCACCTTCCAGCAATGGCAAAAATTTGCAAGGCAACCAGATCCAGTAAACATTGAATGGGTACGAGAACACTATGACCATCGGCCAGTAGCAAAAAACCCATATGCCTACCTCCGAGGAAGAGCAATCCTAATTACGGACGTCGTAATCAACGCCTACTTCCTCCTTCATATTGAAAAAGACGAACATACAAAGTTCGTAGCCTCCCTAAAGGCAAGAGACTACGAGCTGATGAAAACAAAACTCTGTCTGCCTAGTAATGAATGAAATACAGGTAAACACCATGGATCCGTCAGCCTCCACGACCTCCGACCAGAGACAAAACTCTGGAACATGTTCATAAAAACGAATCTACTACTAACCTCTCACAATCAAACAGTAGATAGACCACGCCTAACGCTCATCCACTCTATTATTCACAACCAAAAAATCGACGTTGGCAACATCATTAGAGAACAAATATTCGAGTGCGCCACCAAGGAGAAAGATATCCTAATTTTCCCTTGTCTCATTACTGCTTTGGGGAATTTAGAAAGAGTTACAAACATGTCCTTGGACACCTACACACCGAGATGTATAGGCTGGACGAGGGAGATCTATATGAAAAAGATGCAAGTGGAAGAAGTAGTTCCACAAGCTTTTATTCCTCCCTCAGCTGAAACAGAACCCGCCGAGGCCGTCCAACTAGTAGACCTAGTTGAACAAACACCAACAGGACTCCTGGAGATCCTACAAAGGATGGAGAAAAGGTAGTTGGCATTCATGAGCTATATTGAGGAGTTCAACAACGCCATCGTCACCACCATCCGAGAAGATCTCCCTTCATGCACGACTGAATTCCTTGAATTCCTAATCGAGCTCTCCACACCTCAACCAACCCCTGCTACACCATTTATCTTAGCTACTGTCCCAGTCTCTCCTACCACTGTAGCAGCTGCAGCTGCAACCGAACCACTTTCAGCAGACTCAGTAGCCGATTTCCTCTAAATGGACTCCACCAATAGAGGAGCTACACCGGAAAATTCAACAACTTTGACTTGGAGTGATTCAGAAGAATATTTGACGAGCCAACTCAGAGTTGCCGATGAATTCATTGCTGCAACACAAGGAGGGCAGAAGAGAAAGACAACCTCTTAATCCTTAATCAACTTGGATCCGGAAGAGGAGCAGTTATGAGACCCAACTCCTATCCGAGTCCAACCACACCGTTCTGCCAAAAAGAAGATGGTGAGCTCGCCAGCGGCCGAACAACCGCCGAAGCCGTTTGCCCAGCAGACACCGAACATTCTTCGTAAGCTTATAATCGATAGTGACTCTGAGGATACATTTGGATCCTCCACATCTTTCTAAGGGCGGTAGTTTTTCTTATTTTATCTTTTTATTTTTCTCTTTTATTTTCTTTCTTCTTTTCTTTTCGTTTATTTTTGGTTATATTTTATTCTCTCCATGCATTGAGGACAATGCGTCTCTTGAGTTTGGGGGAACATTTGTCTATTTTGTAATATATAAATGCAATGTATGGAAGTAATCGAAGTATCTCATCAATGCTTTAAATCTTGTCGTAGTTACTTAAGTATTACTGTAAAATTTTGGTTTAAAAGTCTATTCAATTTTATTGAAACTACCTCGGCAGTAATATATTTTCCAGCCGCCGCCGCAGCCTGCACCATTCACCAGACTTGAATTTCGAAGGGTTTGCTAGGGTTAGTACTTAGGATTAGACTATGAGCCTGAAAACATCTTAAAACACTGCTAGTCTTAGTTGATTTTAAAAGTTCTTTTCTTTGAAAAACAATAAGGACTTGGGCGTAGATTCTAACTAGAGGTGCCTATCACTGGCTCTAGTTTTAGTCTATAGAGGTTTTCATTACTGGCTCTAGGTCTTAGAATTCTCCCACTTACTAGAGGTGTCTATCACTGGCTCTAGTGAGAATATGCTAAACACTTGAGGTGCCCATGACTGGCTCAAGCAAGTATAACTATATAGCAATATATAATTATACATCAATTTCAGGGAGAAAGAAAGCAAAAGCATTAAGAAATCTTAGTCAAAAGTCTTGAGCTAGTAAAAGGATTAGAACTTATAAAATCAGCTTTGACACAGTTATGCACCCACCCACTAAGACTTATATTCCAATTCCGAGGAACGCCTAGAACCAAGAAGAAGCCGATTCAAGAAAGGAACTATACTGTGGCAGGCAGGATGATATATCACTTTAAAATTCCCTACTTAAACTTATCTTTTTCATTGCTTGAGGATAAGAAATAGTTCAAGTTTGGGGTGTGTTGAGTGCCTAAAAGTCCTCAATTTTCATACCATTTCTCCACTCATTTATTGCTAATAAAGACAAAATTAAATGGAATAATAGATACTTCTGATTATTTTCCACATCTCAACATCCGAATACTATTTTTATGAATTTTCCCATTAATTGGCATAAAACAGATATGCTTGATAGTTTTCTTTGTTAGACATGAAACTAGATCATAGAAAGAGCTAAAGAAGAAAATAGATGCTGAATCGCAGATGAAGCATCCGCCATAACAGCGTTCTGAAGACTACCGCGGTAGCATAAAAGACGACAAGTGATGCTTAACAGGAAGAAGAAAAGATACTGAAAAAAAGAATAAAAGAAAGAAGACAACTCAATTAGGAGGTCAAGCCCAAGCCAAACCGCGAGAAAAGATGTTTTAGGAAATAAGATTTATTTTAATATAATTTAATTAGGAATTAGATTCCTTTTCTGTTTAGAACTCTTTCCTTGCATGGAAAGATCAACTTAGGGCTTGGCCTATATAAGACACTTATTAGGTTAGGGGAGGAGAAGTCAGTTTTCACACATAACATATTCTTAGCCGCCGACCATAATATGTTCTAAACTCCTTTGGAAGTTTAGATTGTTGTGGAGTAGATGGAGAGGAAGGTTATATTGTTATTGGTATTTAATAATGCAAAACTTATTTCATAGTTTATTCTTTCTAGGTACTTAACTTTCTTTGCATATGAGCTCGAGATGATAAGTATATGAAGAAACATCCATTTGTCTAATATCAGGAGAGTTAGGCTCATAAAACGAGAGAATACGATCTTTACTCAAGGGCATTGACTAATCCGTGTAGGATTTCAACGACTAACAAGATGCATGTGAGGTTGTTATCTACCCTTGATTAACGCCAGGAGGTATCATCAAGATACGAAGATTTCAAAAGTTCTCTTCTCTTAGGGATAAGGAATAAGACATATAAGTATGCTTTATCTAACTATGAAAAGTCAAATTATCGATAAGGCATAAACCCGCCTAGGCAGCTGCGACGACCTTTTGTGCGATCCGACGAGGCGACAATTCAACCTATTGCATTAATAAGTCGATTTGCCATATAACTAGATTCTCCTCTATAAAGCATTCAATCTAACCTCGTCTTTCTTATTATTAACTTTCTATAAATTAGTATAGTTTAGTTAATGCAATTAATCCAATCCAATTACTTATGCTTTTAGTTTTCTTAAGTGCAGTTATAAGAAGTAGTATAATCGACTCAGTCTTCGTAGGATTGATATCTTAAATTTTACAATCTGAAAAAGGTGGAATTTGACAAGGACTTCATAGCCTTCATCATGTATTTTGAGTTTCATTCTTCTTATTGTTCTATTAAGGATGAAAGCACAGGTGAGGAACTCTTGCAAGGTGCACAAGTTGATAGCCTGTACATGTTTGATACAAATTTTATTTCAGTCTCATCCTCCTCAACTACTCTCTTATGTTCAACCACTTCACCAGAATATTGGCTTTAGCACTGTCGCTTGGGGCATCCATCATCTGAATTTGTTCGTATGATGATTAATAAATATTTTAAAGTTGATTCAATTTATCAAGCTTGCCAACTTGGCAAATGTCACACTTTGCCTTTTGCACGTTCTACTACAGTTTATACTTCCCCTTTTCAGCTTGTTGAAATTGATCTTTTAGTGCCTACAGCATCATCCTCCAATCTTCCAATGATTATTTTTACTATATGTCTTGTGTTTATCACTTTTCCAAGAATACTTGGGTTTACTTACTTCAAAACAAATCCGATACGTGTAAGGTTTTTCAATTGTTCTACAATTTAATAAAAACACAATTTAATGTCCCTTTGTTGGCCATTCAAGTGGATGGAGGGGGTGAATTCAAATTTTTGCATACTCAACTTACTCAACTAGACATCCAACTAAGAATAACATGCCCTAGTACTTCTCAGCAGAATGGAATTGTAGAATGTAATCATCGACACATAGTGGACACAACATTGACATTACTTGCTCAAGCTCACTTGTCCATCACATTTTGTTCCTTTGTTGTTTTAAGTGCAACGTACTTAATTTACAGAATGCCATCCAAAGGTTTAGGGAATCAATCACCTTACCAACTCCTCTATCACAAATTACCAAACTACAAGTTTTTAAGAGTGTTTGGTTGTTTGTGTTTTCCTTCCTTACAATCTTTTAATAAGCACAAACTTGAATTTTGATCACGATCTTGTATTTTTCTCGGTTATTCACCGCAACATCATGGCTATGTGTGTTTCGAAAAGGTCAATGGGAAGCTCTTTACTTCTAGGAATGTAGTGTTCGATGAAAATTTATTTCCTAAAAATAATTTTTCATTTGATGCTTCTTGTGTTACAGAAGAACCTCAGTTGTCTCCTCCTATTATGGTATCTCCTGACGTTACATATGATAATGATTCATCTCCTGTTTCTCCTGAGGTCATTCCATCACCTGGACAATCTCCCATTTCTCCAAGTGATACTGCTTTTGCATCTGAGTCAGTCCAATCTCAGCTAGACGATTATACATCTAAGGGAGTTCTTAATCCATGCACTTTGAACAATCATCCTACGATCACCCGGAGCAAGGATGATATTTTTAAGCCTAAGATATACTAAATGGAAATGGCAGAAGTTCCTCGCAATGTACATGTTGCCTTTGAAGATGCCGATTGGAAGCAAGCTATGGTGGCAGAATACAATGCCTCGGTGGAAAATTATACAAGGGATTTGGTTCTCTTACCTTCAGATCGCAAAACCATTAGGTGTAAATGGTTGTTTAAAGTTAAGCGTAAAGCAGATTGCTCAGTTGATCGCTACAAATTTTATCTAGTGGCCAAAGGTTTTTCACAGTTTGCTGGTCCTGATTTCCTAGAGTCTTTTAGTCCAGTTGTCAAGACTGCTACTATTAATCTCTTGATGTCACTAGCTGTAACCAATGATTGGTCTATTCGATAGGTTGATGTGAATAATTCTTTCTTAAAAGGTGATCTTGCTGAGGATATTTATATGTCACAACCTGATGGTTTTCAGGTCTTGGCTTCTGATGGTAAAAAACTTGTATGCAAACTCAAACGAGCTCTTTATGTTCTTTGCCAAGCCCCTCGTAACTAGTTCACCAAACTCAAACTTTTTCTAGAGACACTATATTTTAAGTCTTTTGAAGCAGACGTGTTTTTGTTTATTTACAAAAAATGATGATATAACAACGTATGCCGTGGTATATATGGATGATATTTTACTGACAGGTTCTTCTCCTGATCATGTCAACACCTTAGTCTCACAAATTCATCAATGGTTTTTTGGTAAGGACCTTGGGATTCTTAGTTATTTTCTAGGTATTGGATTTAAAAGTGTGCATGGAGGTTTGTTTCTTACTTAAAAAAAATATATAACTGATTTGTTGGTTAAAACCAACTTATAACATGCAGTCGATGTGCCTACTCCAATGGCTACAAATCATAAGCTCACCAGGAATGATGGCATCTTACTGACAGATGCAAGTGAATATAGAAGTGTGGACGTCTCTTCGCAATACTTAAGCCACACTAGGCCTGATATTGCTTTCTCGGTTAATAAGGTTGCTCAATTTATGAAACAACCCACTGATACTCATTGGATGTTTGTGAATCGAATTCTTCGGTATCTCAAAGGGACAATAAATTATGGATTTCTCCTTGTAATTCTCAATCTTTTTCGTTATCTTTAATTTTTCCTTCTAGTTGTATGTAAGAGTGGTCAGCCAGTTGAAGCATGACTATTGTTGGTTTAGCTTTTTTGATGCCTAACTTTTGAAATACAAATTTGAGCATCAGATTGATGGTTGCGCCTAAATTATATAGAGCTTTATTAATATATTATCCCCTATTGAAAATGATATAGTGAAGTTCTCAAGATCCTTTATTTTGGTCGCTACTCGATTGTATAACATGGCAACACATCCTTCTATCGCGGTGACAATATCAAATTCTTTTATCATAGCTCTCTTTGAGACGATGTCTTTTATGAACTTGACATAGTTTGACATCTTTTTTATTTCTTTCACCAAAGGTATATTGATATGTACGTATTTCAAAATGTCCAAGAATTTTTTGAATTGGTACTCTTGCTTTTGTTGTTTCAGTCATTGTGGAAATTATGATGTAAGTCTTAGATCCTCAATTCTCTCGTTGCATGGCTTGGTAAACCCCGTTGGACTTAAGATTTAGTTTAGGTATGTGTTTGAGAAAAGAGCTTGGTGGCATTTTGGTAATAGAAAAAATTTGGGTGAAAAATGAAAAAAGGATTATTTTTTTGCATGTTGGGGAAAATTTATGAAATCATTCTCTTTATTATATTATTTCATCTTTCCTAAACTTATTTTCTCCTCCCCAAATGATAAGTGCTTAAAATAGATATTATTTTGTGTTTAATTACTCCTTGGTTTGATGAATATGTTACTGATCTTGTTGTTTTCCTGATGATTTTATGCAGGACTTTGAATATGAAAAATACACTTAAATGACCGATTTCTAAAGTTTTTTTATTTACTGGATCGAGTCTAGATTTGTGGGCTCGACTTTGGGCTTGAAATTTGACACATCCTTTTGTCAACAACTTCTAGAAGATGATATCACCAGAAGCGTGATAACTTATCAGTATTCCAGATAGTATATCATCCGCGTTTTGAACTTCAAATTAGGATTTATTTCTTTGTAATTTGAATTTAAATATTTTTAGATTTATCTAGGATTTATCTCTTATTTTTAGGGTTTATAAAAGACTATAAATACCCACCTTGGGTAAACCTAGAACATATCTCTTCATTCATCTTTTAATTCCAAATCCTACAGTTTTCATCTCTTTTCTTCTTTATTTATTTTTCTTTTTTTTTACTTTATTTTATTTTTATATCGAGCATAATTCTTCCCATAATTATGCTCGGGTAAGTTTTTATAGCCAAGATCTTAAGCGATGACTCGATCCAAACGTGAGGATTGAAAAGCACACAAATAACTTCGTCTTTTTATTTCTTTAAAGTTTTATTTTGAACTTATTTTTTTCAAATTGATTTCAAAACTAAAGATTGACTTTGGTCAAGATTTTGATTTGATTATTTATTTGGGAGGAAGGATCAGCTATTGAAGTTATCCGACTTCCTGGGAACACACTTAGCAAATTGATTGCTAAAGCGAAAACTAAAGATTGGATCAGTTATTATTGAAATAACATAATCCAAGTCGACTTTTGAGATTTAAATGATTTTTCTACAAACATTGAGTTGGTGGATTAATCCATAAAACCAATATCAAAGATAGACTTGGATATTCGGTTTGAAAGTTTTACTTTAAGGATTGAACTTTGAAAGCTAATTACCGACGTAAAATCCCGAAGTAAAAATCTTTTTCCGATGATCTATTAAAGTCGAGTCAAAGCGAAAGCCTAAGGCTAGTTTTTATTTTATTAAATCAATTTCTTTATTTTACTTTCTTCAATTATTTAGTTTCATTATACTCGACAAACTCCCCCATTTACTCAAACACAATTAAATCTCCTTCTTGAATCATCAATCGAATGTATATAATCAGGAAGTTTCTAAGTCCTTGTGGGATCGACCCTTACTTCTCCTTTACTATATTTAATTTCATATATATTTATTTGAGAATAAGGAATTTATTTTTGACACTTTATGACGCATGTCACCAAACACTATCACTAAAAGTAAAGTTTTGGAGTTTGACTTATTGAATCACATTTAGCTTGTGGGAGGAAAGGTTTTTATGGGGTCTTAGGGAAGAACGGGAATAAGGTTTGTGGAGCTTTTAGTATGATTTAAATTGTATTTATAGTTTCTTAAAATCTTTTAAATTGTATAGTGATGACTTGATAACCTTCCTTGTATTGAAAGATATTAGACAACCTTCTAAGAGTTTGGGCAATGAGAAAGGTTGAAGGGTTGAAAAGAGTTTTTTCTAGCTTTCTGATGAGTGCATAATAGTCCTAATTTTTACATTATTTTTCCAATCAATTATTGCTAATAAATAAAAAAATTAAGTACAATATTGGGTAATTCCGAGTATTTTCCATATTACAGCATCTCAACATCGATTTCATGAATTTATCTATTATTTGGCATAAAAAAAATGCGTTTGATAATTTTTTTCTTAGACAGGAAACTAGCCCACAGGAAATACCAGAGAAGATAATGGATGCTGGAAACTAAAGCTGAATTGCAGATAATCACCCGCCACGATAGCACTTCGGAGGCCGCGATAGCTGATTAAAGATAATAATTAGTGCTTGATAGATAGAGATAAATATGCAAATTCGGACAGACACAATGCAAGAAGAAACAGAAGCGGAAAAATAGATTTAAGCCATGGTCAAAGTCAACGCAAAAATAAATGAGTTATTTTAGGAAATAAAATAAAGTGTTATAGTTTAATAATGATTCATATTCTTTTCTTTTTAGAACTCTTTCTTTTTATGAAAGACTCTAACCTAGGTTTGGCCTATATAAACCATCTATTAGGGTTAAGAGAGAACAAGTCTGGTTCTCGTAGTAAAACCTAAAGCCGCAAACAAAGTTATCATTCCCCATCGAGGTTTTGGTTATTTGTGGAGTAGTTGGGGAAGAATGTTGTACCTATTTGATATTTATTAATGCAAACTTTATTTTCATAGTTTGTTCTCTCTTGGAATTTACTCTTCTTTGCATATGAGATCGAGATGATAGTATATGAAGAGAAACCTATTTATCTAATATCGGGAGAGTTAGGCTCACGAAACGAGAGAATACGGTTTTTGCTTAAGGGCATCAACTAATCCGTAAGGGTTTCAGCGACTAAAAGGATGCATGTGACCGACTTTTATTCATCCTTGGTTTACGCTGAAGGTATCATCAAGATATGGATTTCAATTGTTCTTTGAGCTTAGGGATAATGAGGAGACATAAGAGGATGCTCTGTCGAACTATGGAAAGTTGAGTTTTCGACAAGGCATAACCCCGCCTAGGCCGCCAAGGAGAACCTTAATGCGACCTGCTGCGGCGGCAAGTCAACCTGATGAATTAATAAATGGATAACAAGTGCAACTGGACTCCCCTCTATAAAGTCAGATCTTGGTTGTTCACCCATGATAAATTCTTTGATTATTTTTGTTTGGGGATAAAAATTAAACAAAACCTAAATAACTCCTCATACTATGTATGAACAATTTAGGATTCAATAAAACTAAAAAATTGTGTTTCTATTTATCTCTATGAATTAAATGGCTTCTATTATGTTTGGATAAAAAGGGGTTTGCTTTTGTTAGCAAAGTTTAAAGATCCTTGGTGGATCATATGTTTTTGTTCTATGTGTAGACGCATATTGGTTATGAATCTTATTTTGGTGTGATCCTAATTTCTAGTGAGTATTGAAATACAAGAAGATCACTCGATGTGAGATTCTTAGTAATGAACTAAAGGTCATTCAATATGAGTTTTCGGATAATGATATTTTCTAGATGCAAGATTTTTAGCCCACTCAATATGAGATTTCGAGTTATAACTTGATATGAGATTCCATGTATATCAACTTAATGTGAGATTCTAAGCAACTCAATGTGAGATTCAGAGCATGTTTGGGTTCCCTAGTGTCTGGTGATATTAGGATTCTTTCTTGGTTTGTTTATTGACGAGTCTAAGTTTATTGAGTTGTTTTACGAATATAACATGTTTAGGTTTCCATAGTAGCTTTATTGAAGCTTACTATCATATCTCTTGGTATGCACTTAATTATGTTTCAATTGAATCATGGTTGAGTGGTTGTGTATCAACTAAACTTAGTTATCTTAACGTTCAAAATTGTTTTCATTCATAGGTAGATGGATCATGCATTATACAACACCATCAATTAAGAACTTCAGTATTGGCCTTGTAGTAGAGAACACATACTTAGATGTATTATGCTATGTATTCGTAAGACCCTTGTATTTATAACTATATTTGAATTAATTTATATTGGTCAAATATTTTAAATACTGTATTAGAGATCCATAAACTATTTTGAATGTTTTAAATATTACTAAATTATGATACCTTGAGGAGTACTATGACTTGGTTTATGATTTTGATTAAATTGGTTTGTAAAAAGAAAAACATATGATGGGGTGATTCAGGCTTACGGTCTAAATGTAGCACCCGAGTTTGGAGTGTTACACTTTCTACACTTCAAACTATTATCTTCGGTTCTTTCTTTTTCGAGTCTTTAGTTGCACAACTTTTGTTCATGTACACAAAAATAACTCACAAAAACAACAAGTTTACTTCTCATCCAGAAAAGTAACTTGACCTATTGTATGATAGGTTCAACACAAATAAGGGAATCTTTCAAACACCTCTATAAACTTATACTTTCTCCCTAAACGACTGATAACAATACAACTTTCATTTTCAAGGGGGAAACTTTCATAGATATGGATAATATTTTCTTGATTTTCTGTATGTCAGCTAGATGTCTATGCAACTACATGTAAATACAATCTAATATCATGCTCAAGAATACATGAATGTCCTAAGATATCTAATATATATTAGTGCTCTTATAATATGAATGATTATTTTCCATACTCACAAACAACATCCTCAACTCTCAAAACTTCAATTTCTTACCCCTTCAACGTTAGAACCTAGAAGTTTGGTAGTCAAAGAGTACACAACCTCAACATAACCCGAACATTTCTAACACGTTCGGTTCACCTTGCACACTAGACACTTTGAACTCTAAAGGGAATTTTCAGTGATATTGTCACCTACTATTCACCAGTACAACAAATTCTCAAGCTAAACGAATTCAAATAACTTTTTACTCAAACGCGATCGAGGACCTAATCGACTCAAGATCAAATATCACAACACCATAATTAAATCACAATAAAAACATGTCTACACTTTCTGATCTCCACAACTCCCCTATTACAAAATTTTATTTTTATTTTCGGTCCCATATCAAAAACAATAAAAATAGAAAACAATTTTAACATGCAACAATATTTTTCAAATTTACTAGGCTAGCGCAAAGAAAATTCTAAGTAGCTTAAGTACATTATAAAATAGTTTCATAGTAGTATTTAAAGCAATAGGTACCCAAAATAAACCCCAACAACACATATTCAACCACCACATAGCATAATCATCAACTTTGATTAGCATCAAGAATGTATAACTATATAACAAGTGTATTTTCCACAAGTATTCACTTTTCAAATGTTTTTCACACATGCATTAAGTATCATATAAGACTATCCTAAAATCGCATGCATTAACAATGCAGATTCAATCTAGTTTTCAATGCTACATGGCATATCAATACAACAAATCTCATGGAATATTCAATTTATAAATCATTTTTAAAATCAACTGACAACAATGTATGCAACATTTAAAATCTAAGCACATTTTCTTTCTCATGCATAAATTTCAAGTACAAGACAATATTAAAACTTGGTGAAAATAATAGTCTATGTCACGTAATAATCAATACACTCAATCAAGCAACTCACAACTATGTTTATACTATGTTTACCTCTCCATATAACCAATGTCATAACAATGCAACAAGATTCAACCATGCTTGCCAAAACCTATCTTGTTAAATAAGTCCTTAACTGCTATGCCACAACATAGATCAACCACATATAACAAATACCATGCATCATATACAATAACATAACATTTTCAAACACTTACTGAGCATAGGAAACATTAAGCATAAATCAATATTAGAACATATCAATCAAACAAAACATACCAAAAGGTTTCGTAAACCTAGGCTATGATATCAACAAATGTAATTCCCTCGTATGGTCAAGACAAAACCTAACTCGAATGGGTTACATAGGGAATACCAAGGCTAATCTAGAGACTCACCCTGATAAACTAACCTTAGTTTTTCTTCCCATTTTTTATCTTATCTAGATACTTTAATTTATTCCTACATGTTCATGCATTGATTGAGTCCAATTACAACAGAAATGGAAGTGAAATGAGTCCTAATTTGATCGTACATGCTTTAGGGAAAAAAATTTAAATATCTAAAAATTCAGGCATCAATTGCGAATTTAATATTACCAACCTTTAATTAAGTTCATTACATGCTTGCATGTCAAATTTCTGCTCAAATTAAGGTTTAGAATTTATTTAATTGCAGATACAAGTTTTAGGGACTAAAACATAAGAATCTAAACTTATCTTTTAGCCTTTAACTAATCTTAACGGCTATGTGTATCGATACCTACCCTTGAAGTATTGGTATGCCTACCTGGCACTCTTAAGTATCGATACTCATTTAAGGTCGTACCGGTACACGAGTTTTGATTGAAAAATTAAAATTCCAAAATCGTTTTCCCATACAGATACACCAAGTTGTATCAATATGTTGTCCTAAACTAACACTACCGTACCGATATGCCAAAAGCTCGTATATGTACGTTGGCCATTATTTCACTCTCAGTATCAGTAAACTTGGTACCAGTATCGATACGTTTGCCTGTATCAAGCAGCCCGTACTGATATCGATACCCGATACCGATACCTACACTAAATTACACAATATAACAACACTTAACACCCTTAGACCACCACTAAACTTGTTTATTTCAATCCTAAACATGATTAAACATTCTTAGGCACCTAACCCTTATCATAACCTTATCATATCAAAGATTCTAATCATATAGAACATGACCTTTAAATGCATTTCAATCTAGATTTCAACAACAAATTCAAACTCTTGAGAACAAGCTTCAACATCAAACAATGTCATAAACACATATAAGAAAAAATATCAATATAACTTTATTATAACCAACATGTATACCAATAGGAAAATCAAATCCAAGTCACAAAGCTAACATCAACATTGATAAACATCATGCATGTATAAGCATCTAGTCATTGTAAGTATCATTAGCATAAATAAGATTCTCAATATGATATCTCATCCATATTGCTCTTTCACTACTACTAATGTTATAAAGACATACTTCATCTTTCACTTGGCGGTTATCTGGATATTGTCTCCCCTCGGTTGACTCTACAATAATCACTCTTCATTGCAAGGAAAAAGAGAGGGTAAGCAAAAACTTAGTGAGGTTTTAAAAATACAATTTAAAATACCTTGCAATACAACCCATAATAAATCATTTTAAAACACTTTAAAATCATGTCATTCTCTTTGTAAAACGATTCAACATAGTTTCAAAACATAATGATAACTCAACAAATGTCATTAATCTCAAGTATTTCAAAAATTTAAAAATCAAGACTTACATGCCTTAAACACAACAAGACTTATGGTATTTTAAAATCATTGCACCTTAGTGCTTGAACATTAAGTCTTACATGTTACTCACATAATAATGCTTACACATGCATCTCAATGCAAAAATCTCAAGTCTTAAATGCTAACAACCTAACAATGCTCAAATCACATGCATATCAATGCATATCAATGCATAAAACCTTACTAAAAATGCATTCATAATACCATATGCAATCAAGTAAAAACCATGATACTTACCTTTGAAAAACAATTGCATATATTGACATTAGTGATCTGATTAGGCTCACCTCTAATTATTAGGATAACGGACACTCGTTGGTTCACTTCAACGAAGTTACATGATTGTCTACTTCCACCATGCCTGTCTCATTTTAGTGTCCGTGATAGCTCACCCCATAGCCCGAATATGATAGGAAAACTTATACCATAGAACAATAGGCTCACTTTTAATGCAACACTAAGGAATTTTATCTCACGTAAAAATTTTATATATTATACTGCACTCACACCCTATTGATCGATCAACTTAACCCACTTAACACATCAATTAATCAGCCAATATAATATTAAAACCAATTTTTAAATCACAAGTTTAAAACAATATATTAACCACATGTTTCCCACAATCTCATGCATCAATAGTGCGTCAATTTCATAAACCGGTAAAAATCACTTTTCTCATGTTTTCAAAACAAAATCATGGGAGCATTATATGCATATAAAACCTTTTTAAAAACATTTCATGAGCACTAAGACACATGCATAATCACATATGCAAAACATAATATAAGCATGACAAATAATATAGTAAAACGCTGCGTAATATGGGAATCATCGATGAAAGAATGGATGCTCTGTCTTCCACCATAACTGGATTCCAAACGTTATGATGAGAAGATATCTTGAGCTTAATGATGAAATCGGCCTTTACTGGGATCTCCCTAACTCTAGGATCAACTTCTCCGTTCTTTTATCGAGCTCCAAGGGGGTAATGGTTTTCAACTTCTTTTGTGAAACAAGTAACTGTTGTCATTGAAATTTATTGGTATTAACCTTTGTTTAATTTTAAGTTCCGTGGTTGGATAAAATTTTATGTTAGATTTTTCTGTTCATATTTTAGACGGCAATGACGTGATTCAAACAAATATTCTATAGCAATTAATGTGATGTTATTTTTTAATTATTTACTTGATATAAAGTACTTAAAATAAAATGATTATTCTCTTACAATATTTAGGGTTTAGAGTTTAGAGTGTTAGAATTTATAATTTATATTTTACGATAATATAGATAGAGTTTTAAAATTTAACTTATAAATTCTAAATTTTAATTCTAAACCGAAATGTTTATTTTGTATCCCTAAAATTCAAAACCACTAAACTCTAAATAAAATCCTTAAACCCTTAAAATAAGGGGCTATACAAATAAAATTTTCACAATTGCTTGCGCATGAAATAATTAGTCAAAATAAAATAGGAAAAACTATGTCTATGCTACCAAACTATTAGCGCCAACTTGGTTTTGTAACCAACCTTGTAATTGGTCTAATTTTAACATTAAATTTTTTTATTTGACTCATTTATGTCAATCCGTTGTAAAATCCTTAACGAGACGGTGACATAATGCACGGCGTGACTATTTTGATGTTGGACCAAAATAATAATGTTTTGATTGTATATTTTGATAATAAATGTCCCAAAACGATATTCTTTTACCGGAAGAAAATATAAAAAAAAAATACCCTCAATGTGATTAAATTTAAAATCTTTAGAATCAATAAACTCCTAACAATTAAGTTAACTTAACATATTTATTTTAGTTTCTAACACAAATAATATACATATATGTTCTTTCTCATATAAATATATTAAAATAGTATTAATATATAATATAATATAATATTAATTAATTAATTAAATAAATAATAAATATTTTTTATATTATAAATAATGTTATAAACATGCACTCATTTGACAAATGTTCTCAACTTGGTCTTGAAACTTTTTTTTCCACTTCAATCCTTAAATTTTTAAATTTCTTATACCTTGGTCCATTTAGTGCATTTTAGTCCCACAATTTTTTTCCAAACTCATCCTCTAACTCTGGACTCTATCATATATTTTAGTCTTGATTGGAATCCAAATTCAAATATCAAATTGAAAAAATTGTCAAATTCTTAGATTAAAGTGGACTTAAAACGTTTTCGGGACTAACTGTGAATATCCGGTAAATAATAATATTTAATTCAGATTTAGACTATAATGCTTGAATAATTTATTCATAAAAATGTATTCAAATATTTAGGTAGATTTATAAATTCAGATTTGATTAATTTAAATATAAATATTTGACTCTATTAGCCAGAGAATGGCCCTTATGGGAATGAGATTGATTATTATTTTTTTTCTAAAATTTTGATATAATAATGTTTTAGGTCATGTTTGTTAAGATATTATTTAAATATTTTTCTCTTTCTTGGTTTTTAAATTTAAATAGTTAATAATTTTTTTATCATTTCTAGTATTTAATCTTTGCAAACCCAAAAAATATTTATTCAAAATTAACTCTAAAAAATGTTGAAACAAATTAGCTCTAATAATTAATATAAAACCCCCTTTTATAATTCTAAGGGGAATGAAATTTGTGTTGTACTAATGGATGACTAACTCAGCAGTAATAAAACATATGGAGTACTTGTAGACAAATATTCATATTTTCAATTACTTTTACCGCAAGAATCAAGAAACCATCTCATTTTTTTAAAATTAGATAAAAAAGTCAAAACCTTAGAATAATAAATTATAAATTATTATTTTAAAATTATCTCACTTAATTAATTAATTTTAAAAATTAATATTTTTTATAAAATATATTTATCTTTTTAATGTAAATCGTTTGTACCTTTATTATGCCTTTGTTAAAGTTTTCACTTTAAACTAGTAAATTTAGGGTTTAGGGTTTAAAGTTAAAGGTGAGACTAAGGTTTAGGGAAATAGGGGTAGAATGTATTTTTTAGGACGTAGGTTTTATGATTTAATATTTAAAAATTAAGATTAAAATTTAAAAATTAGTTTTAAAATATTTTTAAGGTAAAACATGAAAAAAATATATGATTAGGAGACAATAGATTTTTACTATTTTTTCTCATCCTTTTTAGTTTCCACCAAAACAAATATTATTTTTTAAGATTAAATTTATCATTTAAGTAATTTTATACCACACATCATACATAAAATTTTTCTTCCTATAGCATTTTTCTTAAATAATAATAGATAAATAAATATGATAATATCGGTAGATTAGTAATTATTTTATATTTTACCCTACTTTAATTAATTAGAGAAATAATGAAAATAATAATAAGGCGGGATATTTTTATCATTAAGTTCGTACCAGATAATCAATTTAGTCTATTCACATAAATATATAAATTTAACTTTAAAATCCATAAATTTAATCATTTAACTATCATTAATTGTTAATCTATCGATATAACCGTTAATATTATTGATATATCAGTCAACATGTTGAAGATGACACGATAAAAAATTATATTTAATTTTTTTTATAAATTTAAAGAAAAAATAATTTTTAAAAAATTATAATAAATTAATTAATTTATATTATATTTAAAAATAAAAATTCAATTTATTTTAACGTTTTAAAGTTTTTAAAAATAAATATTAAAAATAGCACTCAGTTTTTTAAATAGCTAGAAGTAAAAATATTATAAACATAAAATGGATAGATAATAAATTATAAACTATCAAAAAACACTTCTAACTGTTAGCTTTTTTTTTCTTATGATAATTAAATATTGCTATGTCGGTTTAGTAAACCTACCCTAAGGATAATTACTTGAGTAAAAAGATTTTAATCTTCCGTCTATATAAACCCTAATAGAGTTGAAAGTTGAAACACAAAGACGCTTGAGAAGGGTTTTAGAGTTAAACCTGAAACAAACAAAATTCATCAGCCGGAGGTCTACTGATTCAACAATGCAGAACAGGAAATTCAACTTTTACAATTTCATGGGGGAAACGAAGGAAAGCCAGGTCGTCAAGAGAGACACGTTTCCTTGGATTTATCTCTTTCAATCGGTTTTAGGTAATCTTCTGCACCAACTGATAAGATGAAACAAGCAAAGAAATCAATATGTATGGAGAAGAGCTGCGGAGTCTTTCCGTCAGAACCAAAGAAAGCCGATACCGATGTCGGAATCTCGTTAGAATTGTATCTTTCATGTGGTTCTATTTCCACCAAAGCTGCCAAAACGAACAAGGAGAAACAATTCATTACAAGAGCCTTGGATGTAAGTGATATCAAGTGCATGGAGAAGAGTAACGGAGCTCTTTCTTCGAAATCGAGTGATATTTCGTTGGAATTATATCTTTCGCTGGATAAAATTCGGGGGTTAAAGCCAGCGAAAGTAGTAATCAACATATTCGTGGCAACAACGTCGACCTGAATAAAGATTTTTACGGAGGCCTTACTTTGTCTCTAAATATTGGGTTTACATCCAACAAAAAGAGAAAAAGGATGGAGAGTTTGATTCCAACCCCTTTCAGCCATAAAAACAAGAGAAGGAGATTAAATGAACCAGATGCTGAGGTGAGGGTTGTACAGGATCATGGTCCCTGGTGCATCAAGAAGAAGCTTAACAAGAGCGATCTCAATGACTTATCGAGGCTGCTATTGCCAAAGTCATTGGTTAAATCTCATATCTTGTCGCACTGGACTCCGACAGACTTTCATAGATTCCTACAGAGAAAGGTTTGAATGTTTCTATTTTAGACTGTGATACCAACACTGGTTATGCTTTGATTTTCAAGAGATGGAAGAATGATGCTACGTCTTCATTCATAAATGGATTCCAAACTTTGTTAACAGGAGAGATCTTGAGCTTAATGATGAAATCGTCCTTTACTGGGATCTTCCTAACTCCAGGTTCAATTTCTCCGTTCTTCGTTGAGCTCCAAGGGGTAAGGGTTTTCAACTTCTTTTGTATGGTTAGGGAAACAAGTAACTGTAGTCTGTAGGTATTGTAATTGGTAGTAACCTTTGTTCAACTTTAAGTTTCTTGTTTGGATAAAATTTTACATTTTCTTTTCATATTTTAGATGGTAATAACTTGATTCAAATAAGTATTCTATAATTATTTATGTGATGTTATTTTTTAATTATTTATTTGATACAATGTACTCAAAATAAAATGATTATTGTCGTTTAGGGTTTAGAGTGTTAGAATTTATAATTTATGTTTCACTGTAATATAGATAGAGTTTTAAATTTTAACTTATAAATTTTAAACATAAAATTTTCGTATCCCTAAAATTTAAAATTACTAAACTCTAAATAAAATCCCTAAACCCTTAAAATAAGGGCTATGCAAATAAATTTTTTATAATTACTTGTGCATGAAATAATTACCCAAAATAAAATATAAAAAATTACGTCATATGTTACCGAATTATAAGCGCCAACTTGTTTTTGTCACCAACCCTGTAATTGGTCTAATTTTAGCGCTAAATTTTACTTTTTTAATTTTTTATACTAATCCATCGTAAAATACTTAATGAGATAATGACATGGCGCGTGACATGATGACTTTGATGTTGGATCAAAATGATAACGTTATGATGTTATTATGTTGATAATAAATGACCCAAAATGATATCTTTTTATTGAAAAAAAAATATGATAAAATATCCGACCAATGAGATTAAATTTTAAATCTTTAGAATTAAAGGCAAACTCCTAACAATTAAGCCAACTTAATATATATATATATATTTGTTTCTAACACAAATAATATATATATATATATATTCTTTCTCATATAAATATATTAAAAATAGTATTAATATATATAATATAATATTAAATAAATAATAAATAAATAAATTTTTTATATTATAAATAATATATATTCTTTCTCATATAAATTTTAGTCTTGATTGGAATCAAAGTTCAAATATCAAGTCGAAAAAAGTTAGCAAGTTCTGAGACCAAAGTGGACTTAGAACTTTTTTCGGACTAAGTGTGAATATGTGATAAATAATAATATTTAATTTAGATTTAGACAGTAATACTCGAATAATTTGCGCATAAAAATGTATTCAAAAATTTAGGTAGATTTCTAAAATTGGATTTAGTTATTTTAAATTATAAATATCTTACTCACGGCTAGTTAGAGACATAGCTATTACGTAGAGAAATTATATCATAAATCATTCTTATCTCGTAATTTATGAGATCAACCAATAAAATGTATCCATTTATTATTTTTATCTATTTTTATCGAATAAATCTTTACTAATATTTACTGTAAATTAAATTTAAAATAAAATTTTACCGAACAAAAATTCAATTAATAAAAAAGATGAAATAAAAATAATAAAATAAATACATTTGATTGATTAATCTAATGTATAACGTGACGAGAATAACTAATGGTATATTGATATTTATCATATATATATATATATGTATGTTAACTAATTTATATTAATATTACCGTATATATTATTTTTGAAAATAATATATATTACCATATATATTAGCATATGTTAGGTATGTTTATTATTATATATAATTACTATTATGTATTATACATATTTATTACATTTTATTGTAGTATAATATCTTTCTAATTTTATTAATTTATTTTTATTTTACGTACATATTTGTGTAAAGCTTTTATATATGTGCATTATACGTTATTAATTTATCTCGAGTATATTAGCATTTTACCATATAAGTAGTTTATAATATATCTAACTTAAAAAAAGTTTTATTATATATCTAAATTATATTATTATTATTATTATTAATATTATCATTATTATATATTATGTATATAATATTCTTACTATATACTCCTTCCGTCTTAAGTTTAATGTTCATTATTAATTTTTTATCATTTTTTTAAAATTTTGGCTCACAATTATTTAAAATTTATTATTGATAAAAATATAAAAATATTTAAAAACTTTTTATCTAGAAATTTTTAAATATATATCTTATAAAAATTAATTATTTAAAATGTTTAATATAAATAGAGTCAAACATTAAAAATATTGATTTTTAAAATGTTAATAATGTACATCTTAAGTAGGACGTAGGTAGTAATATATTTATATTTATTATATGTTTTTTATATTTATTAAATATGATATATTATATAATATATATTCATGCATATAAATCATATTATTTTATATATTATATGTCTATTATATTATTAGGTATATATAATATTTTATTTTTTACTTCATTGTTTATTTATATTTCATATTTTTAATTTTAATTTTATTTCGCTTGTATTTGTTATATGTATATGTTAGTAAACCACGTTAAGTGGTTCGTGGCCTCCACGTTTGCACGAGTGGAGTTGGCAGATCATGCTAATTTCTATTTAGCATATTTTCACTTGCCTTATCATGGTGGACGTGGGTTGTGGATCAAGGTAACCGACCATAGTGTTGGTTTTTATGGGGAACCAATCACTATAAATACCCATTGGCACAAGGTCCCTAAACATCAAACACAAGCATCACATATTCCATCTAGTGAGTTTTGAGTGCTTAGAAGATCTTGGCGGTTCTAATTATTTTATAGTCGAGTTCTTTAATTTTACGGTGGTTCGAGGTGTTACCACGGTGGTCCGACGAGCTCGACGGTGGTGCAACCACATCTCATTTGGCATAAGGTTTTGACAATGGTTGGAGGTATTTATTTCGATCATTTTCCGCTACGTTTATACTCGTTTAATGCTTACATTTAGTATCAGAGCCATGTTAAATCTCTGTTTTGTCATGTGTAATTTTTCTTAAAATTTAAATGCTATTTTGATCTTTAAATTTTGAAATTTTGAGAAAAGTTGTGTTGCAGAAATTTTATTTTCATAAGATTAATTTCTAAAATTATTAATTTACTTTATTTAAATAAATTTTAGAAATTAATATGTAGTATGTGCCTAAATTAAAATATGTTATAACTTAGTTATATACATAAAATTAGGTACATAAACCTTTAGTACTTATTACATAAAGCTTTAGCAATAAAACTATAGAATATGTCTAGGGATCCAAATAATTTATTTAATTAGAGAATTAGCCACAACAACTTTAATTAAATAAAATTATAATAAGGATCTCATAAGGACTAGACATAAAACGTTGCATAATGAACAAAGCAACACTTTAAATAAAGTTTAGGGTTAATATCTAGCTAAGTGATTTTAATAATTTTATTTAGTTAAAGACTAGCCACAACATCTTTAGTTAAATAAATTTACTAAGGTTAAAAATCACATAAAGAAAGCTTAGATATTAAATCCCTTAATATTAAGGTAAAAATTATTAGATGAATTTTTATAATTACCCACAGGAGTTATAAAAATAAACTTAATAATTTTTATATAAAGGATGAAAAATATTCTATCAAAATGAATCTAATCGAATTAAAAAATTAGCTCACATGCAATTTTTATGTCAATAGATTTATTACTTCTATAATTTGCATTGGTAAATTATAGCTTATGTTACGCCTCAAATTTATATTAAGCATGTATGTCAATATTTTTTGCAGCATTATTACCTGTGAATATCTCTGATAATAGAGTAAATATCCCTGAATTAACTAGTGAGAACTTTAAGTTCTGGAAGGAAGACATTCTTCTTCAATTAGGGTGTATGGATATTGACTATGCTATAAGGAAATCTAAACCACATATAAGTGACACCAGCAATCAGGCTGATCTTGCTCTATATGAAAAGTAGGAGCGATCCAATCACTTAAGTATTATGTTCATTAAGAGCAAGGTTCCTGCTGATGTTCGTGGCTCAATTGAGCATTATGAGAATGTCCAAGAGCTATTAAAGGTTATAGAGAAACAATTTCAAACTTCTCAAAAGTTTTTTGTTAGCACCTTAATTATGAAGTTCACATCTCTAAGGCTCACTACGGTGAGAGGTGTGCGCGATCACATCAATAAGATGCGTGATTTGGCAGCTCGACTTAAGGCACTTGAGGTTGAAATGTCTGAATCTTTCCTAGTGTACTATATATTGAACACTCTTCCTCCTCAATACGGGCCATTTAAGATCTCTTATAACACACATAAAGATAAATGGTCTAATGATGATCTTTTGACCATGTATGATCAAGAAGAGGGTAGGCTCGTACTAGAGATGAGATAGAGTGCACTGATGGTTACGCAAGGAAAGCTTTCAGTCCAAGCCAAGCAAAAGGGAAAAGCTAAAATGCAACCCCAAGCTGACATCAAGAAAGAGTCCACGTGTTTCTTTTGTAAAAAGAAGGTACACATGAAAAAGGATTGTGTCAAGTATAAAGGCTGACTTGAAAGAAAAGTTAAATCAATCTCACTCGTTTGCTTTGAGTCAAATATGGTTGATGTTAATTATAACACATGGTGGATTGATTCTGGTTCTACAATCCATGTCTCAAATTCCTTACAGGGATTAAAAAACTTGAGGGAACCAGTGGGAGCTAAGCGATACACCTATTCAGGAAACAAGATGCAATCGCATGTGGAAGCTATTGGGACCTGTGAATTAGTGCTTAGTAGTGACTTTGTTTTAATTTTAGAAAAGACTTTTTATATTCCTAGTTTTTCTAGAAATTTGATTTCGGTTTCAAGACTTGTACCCTTGGGGTATTGTTTTAATTTCTCGAATATTGGTTTCAATTTATTTTATAAATCTAAAATTATTGGAAATGGAATTTTATGTGATGGTATTTACTCTATTGATTTATAAAATAATGTCACTCATAATGTTATGCACATTCAACCTAGTACTAAGCGATGTGTTATAAATGAAGATTCCTCTACTTTATGGCATCGGAGATTAGGTCATATCTCCATTGAAAGGATTAAAAGATTAATAAATGATGGGGTACTCAATACCTTGGATTTTACTGATTTTAATACTTGTGTAGACTGCATTAAGGGTAAGTAGACTAACAAGTCAAAGAAAGGTGTCAAGAGGAGTTCGACCATATTGAAAATTATCCATTCTGATATCTGTTACCCAGATATGGATGTGCAAGGTCAGAAATACTTCATCACCTTTATAGATGATTACTCACGATACATGTATCTCTACATGCTTCATCATAAAAGTGAAGCGTTAGAAGCCTTTAAGGTTTTCAAGGCTGAAGTAGAGAAACAATGCGATAAGCAAATAAAGATTGTGAGAACATATAGAGGTGGTGAGTATTATGGTAGATACACAGAAGATGGACAAGCACATGGTCCATTTGCGAAGTTTCTTCAAGACAACGATATAGTTGCCCAATACACCATGCCAGGCTTGCCTGATCAGAATGGTGTTGCGGAAAGAAGAAACCGAACTTTAATGGACTTGGTGCGAAGTATGCTTAGTATCTCTAAGCTACCTAAGTCTTTATGGGTTGATGCTCTCAAGACGGCTATGTATATATTAAACCGTGACCCAACCAAGGCTGTCTCAAAGACACCTTTAGAGTTATTCAAAGGTTGAAAACCAAGTTTGCGACATATACGCGTATGAGGATACCCGTCTGAAGTGAGAATTTATAACCCACAAGAAAAGAAACTAAACCCAAGAACTATTAGTGGGTATTTCATTGGATATGCCAAAAAGTCCAAAGGTTACAGATTCTATTGTCCATCTAATAGCACTAGAATTGTGGAATCAAGAAATGCAAAATTTCTTAAGAATGACTCAATGAATGGGAATGATCTATCTCGGGATTCAATACCCGTAGATCAACCATCCACTTCAAGTGAGAGATTGGTTATCATATATAACGCCCCTCAAGCTCAATCGGGTGCTGAAAACCACAAGCTGCTGAAAATACTCCAATATATCAAGTTGTTCAAGAAATTCCAGAAATTATTGAACAACCAGTTGAACAACATGATCCACAAGAGAATGTTGATTCAACATTAAGAAGATCTACTAGAGAAAGAAAATCAGCAATTTCTAGTGATTATTTTGTGTATTTACAAGAATCTAACTATAATGTTGGAGCTGAAAATGACCTTGAGTCATTTTCAAGTGCCATGAGCTGCAATGAGTCACAATTATGGTATGATGCTATGAAATATGAGATGAATTCTATGAAGAATAACGAAGTCTGGGATCTTATACCGTTGCCTAATGGTGTAAAAGCCATTGGATGTAAATGGGTCTTCAAAACCAAACGAGACTCAAAAGGTAACATAGAAAGATATAAAGCAAGACTCGTTGCTAAAGGATTCACTCAGCGAGAAGGAATTGATTACACTGAGACTTTTAGTCCAGTATCTAAGAAAGATTCCTTATGCATTTTGTTAGCATTAGTAGCTCAATTTGATCTTGAGTTACAACAGATGGATGTGAAAACTGTCTTTCTTAACGGTGATCTAGAGGAAGATGTATACATGAAACAACCTGAAGGATTTTTCTCTAGTGGTGGTGATCATTTAGTTTGCAAGTTAAAGAAATCCATATATGGATTGAAACAAGCCTCCCGATAGTGATATTTAAAGTTCCATGAAGTTATCTCTTTATTTGGTTTTGTTGAGAATATCATGGATCAATGTATATACCAGAAGGTCAGTGGGAGTAAAATTTGTTTCCTTATCTTATATGTGGATGACATTTTACTTGCAACGAATGACAGAGGTATGCTACATGAGGTGAAACAATTTCTTTCTAAAAACTTTGATTTGAAAGATAAGGGTGATGCATCTTATGTCATTGGCATTAAGATTCATCGTGATAGACATAAAGGTGTCATAGGTCTATCTAAAGAAACCTATATCAACAAAGTTTTAGAAAGGTTTCGGATGAAAGATTGTTCACCTAGTGTTGCTCCTATCGTGAAGGGTGATAAGTTCAATTTGAACCAATTCCCGAAGAACGAATTTGAGAAGGAGCAAATGAGAAACATTCCATATGCTTCTGCTGTTGGAAGCCTGATGTATGCTCAAGCCTGTACAAGACCTGACATTGCATTTGTCGTTGGGATATTGGTAAGATATCAGAGTAGTCCGGGTATAGACCACTGGAAAGCTGCAAAGAAGGTTTTGAGATATCTTAAAGGGACAAAAGAATACATGCTTACATATAGACGATCCGACCATTTAGAGGTGATTGGCTACTCTGATTCAGACTTTGCTGGTTGTGTTGATTCACGTAAATCAACATCAGGTTACATATTTATGTTTACCGGTGGAGCTATATCTTGGAGGAGCATTAAGCAGACTTTAACTGCTACTTCCACTATGGAGGACGAGTTCGTTTCATGTTTTGAGGCTACCTCACATGGAATATGGTTAAAGAGTTTCATTTCTGGGCTTGGACTTGTGGATTCAATCTCTAAGCCATTAAGGATATATTGTGACAATTTAGCTGCTGTCTTTATGGCTAAGAATAACAAAAGTGGAAGTCGAAGTAAACACACGGACATTAAGTATCTAGCCATAAGGGAACGTGTTAAAGAAAAGAAAGTGGTCATTGAGCACATTAATACTGAGCAGATGTTAGTTGATCCTTTTGACTAAGGGCATGCCACCACATAAATATAAGGATCATGTTGTCACTATGGGACTTGTTCCTACTTTGTAATTTTTTATTGTAAGAACAATTATGTTGAAACTCTAATAAAATTTGATATTTCTCATTTATGTTGTGTACACATTAAGTTAATTGTTTCGAGAAATATCACTAAAGTTTGTACCTAGAATAAACATTGAGTTTATTCATTAAGTATATGGGCTAAAGCGTTAAGACTTGATGTATTGTGATACATGGAAGATACAACTCAATCATAAGAGGAAATGTCGCCATGATTCATACATTATGTTTTAGCATTAAGTACTCACAATTGACACGAACCAAGTGGGAGAATGTTAGTAAACCACGTTAAGTGGTTCGTGGCCTCCATGTTTGCACGAGTGGAGTTGGTAGATCATGCTAATTTCAATTTAGCATATTTCCACTTGCCTTATCATGGTGGACGTGGGGTTGTGGATCAAGGTAACCGACCATAGTGTTGGTTTTTGATGGGGAACCAATCACTATAAATACCCATTGGCACAAGGTCCCTAAGCATCAAACACAAGCATCACATATTCTATCTAGTGAGTTTTGAGTGCTTAGAAGATCTTGGCAGTTCTAATTATTTTATAGCCGAGTTCTTTAATTTTACGGTGGTTCGAGGTGTTACCACGGTGGTCCGACGAGCTCGACGGTAGTGCAACCACATCTCATTTCGCATAAGGTTTTAATAATGACTAGAGGTATTTATTTCGATCCTTTTCTGCTGCGTTTATGCTCGTTTAATACTTACAGTATATGTATTAATATATAGTTTTACATGTTACGGTTTTTAAATTTTTATATATATATATATATATATATATATATATATATATGCGCGTGTTTATGTATTTATCTATGCATTAATTATTCATGTTTTGAGTTTAGACATACCAGATATATAAACCGTGAATGTGATACCTTTTTATTTGAGAGTAAGTTTGGTCGGTACTAAACATAGTGGTGAAGGTTTGTTTTTTTTATTCTCTAATAATAAGAATCTTTAAAATTTATTTGTATTTTTAAACAAATTTTAAATTAATTTAAATTTAAACTCGTAAAATTTTCAGTTAAGGTAAATCTTATTCAACTATGTACTAATTTTTTGGAAGTGTAGGGTGTTAATCATTCCTCATCTATAATTGAATCTTAAATCTTTTTTTATTTTATTTTATTTTTTTAGTGTTCGACCTACTAAAGTGACTAGTTTTATTTTTTCTTCATTTATGACGGTTTTCTTATTTTTAATAGGAATCTCGGTGTCTATCAAAAGAATCAAATCGAAGAAATGAAAGAATTAGAAAATTGTAAGACTTGCCTTTTAATTATTAAACTCAACACAAAATAAAAGATCGAGCGAAGAAATAAAATTAAGATACTAGGTACAATACATATATTTAATTGATATCGACATGTTTGAAGATATATATTGTGGATTCATCTATATTAAGTATATTAAGCTTGTATCTTTATACATTATGATAAATTATAGGATGAGTCTACAACGGGCGTCACACACCGCTGAACATCATTAATGTTGAACATCATTGAACACTATTATTTAAAAAAAATAAAATCATAAGGATTTTAATTATAATTAAATTGCTTGTAAAATAAAAAGGAATTATATTAAATAAATTTTAATATTTTCCTTTATTATTTTTTAATTAAAATCATAAAATAAAATTAAAGTCAAGTCTTCAACTTTCAAAAAAGTACAACCATGCAAACTATACTCTATAGCCATTGTCAAAAAAATCAAGTCTGGTTGAGGTCTCGCTTGTCAAAATTATTGGTCATGGACATTATAATAAATAATAAGTTTCTTCAAAAGAATAAATTTTCCTCCGATTCTGTAAAACTCAATCGATTATGTTAGAAGGGTTTGCATTGGGAGTTCTATTTCAATGAATTGTATTAATATATGGTTAATTTATCCCTCTCGACACAGCTTACTAATTAAAATCCATTAGCTTTTTCATTTATTTTCAATGCATTATGATAGGGGATATCTTAATTGGAGAATCATATTATGCTATTCATATTACTTTAAATATTTCATATATATAAATCTTTTATCCAAAACATCCATTTTATGTTTAATTGAATTTCAAAAAAAAAAATCTTTGCCTCTTAATTCTTATATGTATTTTTTTGCTTATATTTTCATATAAATTTTGAAAATAATTATAATCGACAAGCTTAGGATAGTTGTAACAATTATATTGTCCTAGTTTGTTATTTTTCCTTTAGAATAATAAATGGTGAATAAACTTGATGTATCATTAGATTAAACTATATTTATATGTACTTTGTTTTACATTGATTCTATTAACGCCTAAGTTTCATTCTACAACTAATGGACAACAATTTATGAACACAAAGTTTTTAATTTTTCTGTGAGAAAACCTTAGATTTCTAAATTTTTGAATTTTAGGATCCTTATTTCAAGATTTTTTTTTTTACAGATTTTCTCTATTTTCAGAACTATGATTTCGATTTTCTCCTATTATGACCTTTAATTTTTAAAATTTTAAAATTTTAGAACCTTAAATGTTCAATGTTAACCTGACAGGTTGAATAGTTAAATAATGATCAATATTTTATATGCCTAAATAGTAAATTTTTTGCTTCACCTAAATTTAGATTTGTTATTTTTTTAATTTTTTTATTATATATAATTTAAATGGTTGACAAATCATGAATAGCATGAGAAAATTATAGAATTTTTAGATATGGTTAATTTATTATTTTGTTTATTTAAGACTGCTATTTGATTTACCGTTTTAATAATATTGTCTTTTTTATTTTCTAAAAAATATATATTTTGTTAGATATAGTTGATAATTAAGATACCGAAATTAAAAATATTGAGTTGAACTATTATAATCGAGACGAAGGTAGCCACTATCATAACAAAGATAGCTACAAAAATAAATCAGAGTATGAAACTTACGTCGAAGAACAACAAATTAAATGTAATGGTGATGATGGAAAATATATAGATGATGAGAAGACAATTGATTACTTTATTGACAAGAAGTATATGGAACAAGATTAAAAAAATTAAAACATTGCGATGAAAATGATATGGATAGATATGATGAAGTGGAATACTTTAAATGATTGCATTAAGTTTTATTTAACGCAAAAGCGAAAGATTTTAGAGTTCGAATGAGCCATATAGTAAGAAGCTAAATTGTGGTCATATAATTTTAAAGGAACTAGTATATCGTAAGAAGGGATATAGAGAAAAAAAATGAATTAACTTGTTAAACAGAAAATGTGAACAAAGACCGATCAACAAAGTTAGATGTGAAGTATCTATTAAATTCAAATTGGATAAACTATATCAATATTGAAAAGTTGTTAAATATACTCCGAACATAACCATAAAATGATTCAACCAACACAAGTTGCTTACATCAAGTATGTAATTCATCAATAAGTAAATTGTTATGTACTAACTTCTATTTTATATATATCTTTATTTAATATTCTTTAATAAATTATTTTAAAGGTCATTTCGAAAAATTAGTGAGTTGAACAAAATGAAGATTAAGCATGCACAATTCTGAAATTATTCTAGTGCAATGGTATATCACGTGATGACTATAAAAAATTTGGTCATGTACTTACACTTGATACAACATACAAGTGCAACGCATACAATAAGCCTTTCATTGTTTTAGTTGGTGTCAATCACCACCGAGTCACAATGTCATTTGGATGTACATTGATGGTGAATGAAAAAGAGGATACATATGTGTGAGTGTTACAACAATTGATTGAAGTTGAAAATGATTATAGACCATTTATTATTATTATTGATAAAGATAAGGTCATGAAAAATATCATTTTTCAAGTATTACCCAAAGCAAAACATAAATTGTATTTATGACATATCATAGAATGTACAGTCTAAAGTTTATCACAATTTTTTCGATGAGTTATGAGATGTGATGATAAGTGTAGAACACCATCAGATTTTAAAAGGGTTTGGATAGAATTAGTGGACAAATACAAAGTTGAAGAAGATGGGTGCAAGAAATATATGAAGATAAAAAGAAATAGACAAAAACATATTTGTAAGGATATTTTTACGTAAAAAATTATATAAAAATTTACTTATATTTTATATTATTTTTATTTATTGTAGTTAAAAAATATATTAAATATTTTTTATTTGTAGCAATGAGCATTACTCAATGATGTAAGTCAATGAATAAAATATTGAAAATTTGGTTGGACTAAAAGGTGATGTTGTAGCGATTTTTTGAGAATTATCTATAAAAAAATAATAAACAACCTTATTGTGACGGTGTGTTGGAAACTTTAAAAAGTAATACAATCCAAGTATATACGAGAAACGCTTTTGCTATATCGTACAAAGAAATGTTATAGGAGGGTTATTATTTGGTCAAGAAACAGAAAATAAAAACAAGTGTATGTGTTTTTGGTTAGATCATGTTAAAAAAATTATATCTTGTAATTAAAGATATCACACATTATACTATATATTGTTGTTGTATGAAGTTGGGGTCTTTCAGATTTTCATGTCGTTATATTTTTTTCGTGTTAAAATATGAAAATCCAAAGTTAATACCAAAGGATATATAATGAAACGATGGACTATTATACGAATAAAGATGTTGAATTAAAAATAAAGAATAAGTATATCGAAGATAATAATCTAAAATATTTCAAGTCAGGTATTTCATTCTAACCTCTTATTGTATGATTATTTGTCATCGTGCATAACATACATTTAAAATTTTCAATGAAGTTAAAGATCAATTTGAAAAAATGAGTCTCAAATTGCAAGCGATGAAAGTAGGATGTAAAAACAGATAACTAAAAGTGAAGGTCTTTTCAAAATTTTCGATCTTATAATTCTTAAAACAGAAAGAGAAAAACCTAAAAAAACTAAGTGTCAAGTTTTAGTGTACAATCTGTAATCACTAATTTTATCCGGTCTAAACTCGTGCTTTAATTTTAGTTTTAATTCGAATAACGGGCTTGTATTTGGTAATCAAAAAATGTAAAAAATGCATAACACTTGTTTACCCTTTAAACCTTGTATTACTTCAATTTTATTGAAACAAAAGAGTATTAACTTGTTACTTTTGTAAATAACATATAGTTTATTTTTAGTTTTTTTGTTTTTTATTATTATTCTTTTATTTCATTATTTTCTCTTTTATTATTTTTATTATTATCATCTTTATTATTTTCATTATTATTACTATTACTATTTTTTTATTATTATTATTTTTATCTCTTTTATTATTACTATTATTTTTATCATCTTTATTATTGTTATTATTATTACTTTTATCTTTCTTCTTCTTCTTATTATTATTATTTTTTATCTTTTCATTATTTTTATTATTATTATTTTTATTATTGTTATTATTTTATTATTATTATTATTATTATTATTAGTACATATTGCTTTATTTGTCATCCTTTATTTGTTTTTTTTATTTATTGTTATTATCTTATGTTATTATCTTTTGTTTTTATTATTTAATTTTATTTAGTCTTTTATTTCAAATAAATAAATAACAAACCCTTAAATGAATAATTAAAAAAAAATAATAATAATTTAACAGTCCATACACAAATCCAATATAAAGATATGCAAAGCCTAGTTTAAATATAACAAGCCCAGGATGAAGAAACTCAAATTAAGCCCGAAATAATACACAAAGCCCAGTTTCCTTTTAGCCCGATTGTAGTAAAACCCTAACTAATCTAATATCCGGATTATGCGCAGCTGAATCTCGATCGTTGGATCGAGATCTGATCTAACGGTCCAGATTGGATGCGAGAAGCCCCTGGTCTCCCCTGCACGCGCCCACGCGCGACGCTCTCCCTCCTCCACGCGCGCGTGTAGTAGACGCTCCCGACCCTTCGATAGCCATACCGCCTCTTCAGTTTTCCGATCACCGGCGACCACATCCAACGATGAATCATGCAAAAAACAAGAATGTCAGATCGTACAAAATTCACAGCTCATATCAAAGGATTTCAGCTTTTCTCCAACAGATTTCAGAGGGAAATCAGAGGCCATTCGACTTTTCCAGAAAAAGGAGAGAATACGTATACATCAAAAAGAAAAAAAAAACAGAGGATATTAGGAGTTCTTTCTTTTTTCATGTAATCAAAAAAAAAGAATCGGCTATAAAGAGAGACCGATTTTACCTTGTAAGCTCGCGGCCAGATTAAGAATCAAATAGAAAAAAGTTTGAAGGTATTTTCTTTAATCTTTTCGTGCATGTAAAAACTAAAAAAGAAAAGAAAAGTCTTTTTTTACCTTTGGGGGAAAGAGGGTCTCAGTTAAGCTTTTGTCGCACTCCTTCATGTCCGGCAACAAGCCTCGCGGCCCCTATGCCGTCGTTGGTGAGTCGAGGAAAGGTGGGCGGACATCCAGTGCTTAAATCAGTCCGTCCCTCTTCGTCTTCCCCAAAAAGAGTCTCCTTTGGTAATTGTTTCTGAAAAGATAAAAATTTTGTTAGAAGATTTAGCCTCTGTAGAAATCGGATTTTGAAAGCGAAACAGAGAGAAGAATTTTCTTACCATTGGCCTTCGTTGCCATTTTCTTCTTTGGGGTTTGAGGTTTCTGGAAAATGCTAAGAACACTCATGGTGTTCTTCAGTCTTCTGGGTTTGCTGGGTTGAGAAAACAGAGAAACGCTTCTCCTCTTTGGCTTTTAGACGAAAGAAATGAGAGGGGGGAAGTTTTTTTTAAGTTAGAGTTGTGTTTTATACTCAGAATTTAAAAGGGAAATGGGATATTAACGTTTTAAAACCCTCCGTGTCCTCAAAATGACGTCCCAGGTCCTTTCATGTTTTCAGAATCTTTCAATTTCGTCCTTATTTCTGTGTTATATCCGTTTTAAAATTGGTTTTATTTTTCCCTGGTCCCTCCGTGTTCTGTACTTTTCTTTTAGGGTCTTCCCCTTGGTTTAATCATTTCAGAGGTCCTCAGAATTTTTCAAGATCTTACAATTTAGTCACTGTTCGAATTATTTTGTTTATTTTGGCCTTTTTATTGCTTTTTCTATTTATTTATTTATCTTCTCATCTTGTTTATTTTTACTCATGCATATATTTACCTTTTTTTCTTTAGTTATATTTTGTACATTTACTTAGTTCATGTTTGTACCCCTTTTTTATTTTCCGTCGTAATTATTGTTGATTATATCATATATCTTTTATTTATGTTTTTGTTATGGTTCACTTGTTTTTTACTTTTGTATATGTTTCCTTTCCTTTCGTCGTATTCGTATTCTTTTATTCATGTCTTGCTTATTCATTTGTTTGTGTTTACTTCATTTTTTACATGTGACATGTATTTCGTATATTTATTTTGCATGATTATTCTTGTGCCTTTTTGCCATACTATGTTAAGTTATTTGCCTTATTAGCTTTTATCATGATATTCATGTATGCTTATTTTGTCATATTTGTTTCTTGAGTTCTTGTAAATATTGTTTTATATTTTTCTTTACAATCATTTTGTTTATGTTACTTTTATTATTCCATGTTTACATGCACTTTGTATTTGCTTATAATCTTTTATATACTTTGTTTCTTTTTGCTCTAAGTCACATTTTGCCTATTAATTAACGAATTTAATTTTAAATATCTTTATTCGGTCGTAACGGGCCCGTGTTCCAATACAATGGTCGCGGTGTATGCGTTGCCTTCGAATAAAGACACGGTAAAAATAAAATTGATTCGAATCTTTAAACAAAAGATTAATTTAAATGCCACTTTAATTCAAAAATATCCAAAATTAATTAAGCGATAATTTACTTTAAAGGTACCAATTCTTGGGCAGTTTTTAAACACTAAACCTGTTTTCAAACCGTAACCGACTCTCGAACCCAAACACTTCGAATCTCTGGTTTTTACGGTGTCCGGCCTACCAAAGTGGCCGGTGGCGACTCCACCCTTTTCTAAAAATCCCTAATTTTAAAATTTCCCTTTTAAATCTAAAATTCCTTTTTTTAATCTCAAATCCCTAATTTCAACTTTTCAATTCCTATTTTTTTAAAGAATCCTAGATTTCGAATTTCTTTCAACATTTCAAAATTTCCATTTTTTGTACACAATTTAAAAACCTAATTTTTAAATCCTAAGTTTCCCCAAAATCTTATTTTAAACCCAAATCTCTAAATTCCACTTTTTAAACCCTAATTTCAATTCCACTAGTGACCCTTTTTTCCCTTTCTTACTACACACACGCCTATTATTATTTTTAAGAATTTTATAAGGGTCGCTATAGTTGGCGACTCCGCTGGGGACCAAATTTTCAAACGAGTCAAGCCTTGTTTTTAAATACCGCTTAATTAATTTTGGATATTTTGAATTAAGGTGGCAATTAAATTATCACTTGTTTATTAATTCGAAGTTACATCATTTTAACCTGTCTCTTTAAGTGGGGGGAAAATACTAAGGCTTTCGTAAGGATATTGTTCCTTCGTAGGGGCCTAGTAAAGTACCTTCGGGGCTCGATTACCCTATGTCTTCGTAGGAATATTGTTTCCTCGTATGGGCATAGTGAAAGGGTCCTCTCGAATTGAACTCGATTGAGATGAGCCTATAATGGGTGATGATCGGGGGCCTTGCTACTCTTAGAAGAGGACAGCAAGGACAATTCGGGTACCTCCTAGAACCAAAATTGCATTTAGAGAACTAGTAAACCCACCCCATTAGAGCCATGCGGATAGCCTAGGTGAATTAGGTATGATATCTAGATTTTGTTTATCTTGCTCTTCTTCTATGTCATTTGTTTAAATCATTTATTTGTGCTTTTATTATTTATGACATCCCTACTAACACGTTTCCCTTTTCCTTTTGTTTGTTTTGTTTTCCTTTTTCTTGTTTTTCCTTGCATTCTTTTTGCATTCCTTTTTAAAGGTGTTGATTCAAGTGGTTTGCCCGCATTGAGAGCTTTCATTATGGATAAAAGTCTTCTAGGTGACCAAGATAAGAACTCAGCAATTCGACATTGGTCCGAAGTCAACCAAAAGGCCTTTGGAGACAGTCAACCAAGTGAACGCATTGTGCCCGTTTACACGTATGTCAGTTTACAACAAAATGATTTGTATGAGCTGAAAGAAATATGGGAAAGTTGGGAAGTGAGAGTACAGAACTTGTTCCGTGAGAATTATGGGGATATAGCTCAGTTAATATACGTTAGAATTAATCAGCCTTTGCTCAGAGCCGCTTTTCAGTTCTGGAATCCCGCTTTTTGCTGTTTCACCTTCAATGGAAGCGATTTGATGCCAACAATAGAAGAATACACAGCTTTGATAAATAGAAGAAATGTCAACAAAGATTGGATCTACTCGAAGCCCCCTAAGTCTCAGAACTACCATTCGAAGTTGAGTTCTCTAGCCGGAATGAGTGATGCATGGGCTAAAGGAATAATCCAGGTTCGGGGGGAAAGTATTGCATTTTCATGGGAGAGCATCCGGGACATAATACCAGTGCATCCAGATGAGAAAATGAAGATGGACTTGTTTGCCATAGGCATATACGGATTGATTATTTTTCCTCGAGTATTGGGTAACATAGATGTGGCCATTCTCGATTTGTTCGATCGTTTAAAGAAGAAGGCTAATCCGGTAATGGCCATATTGACAGAAACCTTCATTTCTTTGAATGCTTGTCGGAAACATGAAGAGGGATGTTTTAGAGGGTGCGCACAACTTCTTCAGATATGGATACAGAGTCACTTTTGGAAGGAGCCAACTCAGGTCTTGTCCGGTATATTTCAAGGAAGTTTCTCCCCGGTGCGAGAATATTTAGCTAGAGAATGGCGAGAGGACCTCGATAAAAGAAAATAGTTAGAAATCTTCAGGAATCTGCGGGATGATGATATTGTGTGGAGAGTTCCATGGATGGGTCATGAGTTTCATTTCCTTTACAGAATCGGAGACTACAATTGGGTCATGATGATTGGCTTACACGGAGGAATTGCCTGTGCACCCCTTCTGGTATCTAGACAGTTTGGATCTCGTCAATTTGTTCCTTTTACGGCAGGTTTGAGTGAAGCTGAGTTCCCTTTTAAGAATGAGTATCGACCTAAGGTCCAGAAGATAACAAGGGCGTGGGGCTACTGTTACCGCATTCGAGTAGAAGGGAGTAATCAAGGAATGACCACACCGGACTATGACCTCTGGAGACGTATCAGGGTTAATGACAAAATCCCGATATCCGACCACGAGCCCACAATGACATTGGAAGAGCACATGCGCATTGTCCCTTCTGAAGCCGATATACTAAGAAGAGAGATGGATGAGGTCAGAAAATAGATGGAGGAAATGAAAGCCCAATACGCGGAAGAACTATACAAAGTAAGTTTGGATCTAGATGTCAAGGATGGGACAATTAAGCAGCTAAAAAAGGCTAATGAAGATTTGAGTGTGAAAAATGCCCTCTATCAGAAAGATACCATCAAGCTGTATACTCAGGTGCAAACTGCTAACCGAAAGAAATTTCTCACCATAGAAAAGGAAAGGATGAACGGGATTCGTATCCTAGAGGAAGAAAAGGAAAGGGGTAGGCAAGCCGTGAATAAGGAAATAGAGATCCGAGAGGCCGAAATTGAGAAAGAAAAGAGGGATGCTAGGAGAGCAATCAGTCAAGAGAGGGAAAGGTACCGGGAAGAGAAAGAGAAAGGAAAACAAACTGTAGTATGGGAAAGAGAAAATACTAATGCATGGAAGAGAAGGGCTCAAGAAAATAAGAATCGTTTTTGTGAGATGCAAAATCTGTATGTCTCTACTTCTGAAACTCTGAAACAGTGTCAAGCTCAGAATGCTCTGTTGGAACACAAGGTCGAGGATTTGGACCGCGCTTTAGAGAAATATGTGGCCATAAATGGGTTTTTGGAATTACAGCTCAGTCAACAAGAGAACGCATCGCTTCAAGCGCGGATAGGAGAGTTAGAAGCCAAGGTTTAAGACTATTTGGGACGACTAGTGGTCCTCGAGGGGGCTGCACAAGGAGGAGACAGTTATTGGTTGTGTCGCCTTCATGATGCCACTCGCATGATACAAGATCGAGATGATTATAACACCACTCTAATGGTGCAAGTACAAGAAGTGGCCCGGCATGTGAAAAACCTAGCCACGGAAGCTGAAGCCTTGACACTCTTTGTGACACAAGACATGAAAGAAGCAGCCCGTTTCGCTCAACTACTCAAAGCAATTCAAGATTTAGGAACTAGGGCTGATGCCTATCTGTAGTTTCAATTTCCCTTTGTAATGAAGACTTTTTAGAATTTAATGAAAGTTGGTTTAAGGACGATCACTAAATGAGTCAACACCTTTATTTGCATTGCTTGTCTTTTTGAAGCATTTCATCATTTGCATACATCCATTCATGCATGCATTAATCATGTATACAATTAAATTAACTTAGGAAATGTTGTAAAACATAATTTGCAATCATTCCGCATCAATATTGCACTCGATCTCAAGTGAGGAAGATGGAGGAACAATTCAGTAAGTTAGAAGAAGATCTGAGAGCCCAGATAGAAAGATCGCAGTTGGAACTGAAAGAAACCATGTTGAAAGCTCAGCAAGATATGTTGGAACAGCTCACTCAAATGTTAGGACTTAAGCCATCAGATGATGCGAAAGGAAAAGGAAAGGTGGAGAATCCGCTTCAAACCGGGATAGAACCGGCATATTCCCCCATTGTTATTGGCTCATCCCCTGTCCCACAAAAGGGAGTAACATTTAGTTTCCGGGCCGGAACATCGATTCAGAATCCGCTATTTAGGACGGTTGAAAGTGATGAGAATGCGGGCGAAAATGTGCCTGATTTGGATGAACTCGAGAAGTTCAGTAGAGTAAAGGCAGAATTCTCTAAACAGCTTGAGGAGACTAGGAAAGACCTTGAGGAAAAGCTCCGGGTTAGGGAAGTAGAAGAGGATTCTCTTGGTTTGAACGCGGGTGACCTCAGCCTAGTCCCCGATGTAGAAATTCCCCCCAAATTCAGAACGCCTGAGTTCGAAAAGTACGACGGCACAACATGTCCCACTGCACATGTGACCATGTTTTGTCGGAAGATGGCAGGATTTACTAGCAATGAAAAGCTTCTCATTCATTGCTTCCAGGACAGCCTGATAGGATCTACGGCGAGGTGGTATAATCAGTTGACCCGCGCACAAATTAAGTCATGGAAAGACTTAGCAAAAGCTTTCATTGATCAGTACAAGCATGTTACTGATATGATTCCCAACAGAGTTATGCTACAGAATTTAGAACAGAAGAAAAGTGAAAGCTTTCGCGAATATGCTCAGCGATGGCGAGATCTCGCGGCACAAGTACAACCGCCACTTCGTGAAAACGAAATCGCTCCCATGTTTGTGGATACTTTGAGGGGAGTGTTGTACGACCGACTCATCAGTAATCCGATAAGTAACTTTGCTGAATTAGTCATGACCGGCGAGCGCATTGAGGCGACCATCAAAAGTGGTAGGATTGAGGGAGGTGAATCGCTCAAAAAGCAATTCAAGAGAAAGGAGCATGAAGTAAATGCTTTCGAAACATGTCAAAATTTAACAATATCGCAACCACAGCCGGCTAACAATACTCAGGGAGGCGGTAGAAGAGATGATAGGAAGCCGAAGAAGGAATTTGAGAAGACGACCTTCACCCCTATCCCAATCCCGTACAAGGAGTTGTACGCTCAGTTACACAAAGCTGATTTGGTACGACCTTTTCATGTGACTCCTTTCAGTCCACCATATCCAGCATGGTATGATGCGAAAGCACACTGCGAATATCATGCCGGTGTTCCGGGTCATAACATTGAGAACTGTATAGCCTTCAAGAAGCTTGTTCAGAATTTGTTGAATACGGGAGTCTTACAATTGGGAGAATCGAGTACCACTAGTAACCCACTTCCTAACCACGGGAATCAGGGGATTAATAGTATCGAAAAGAATCCCCTAAAAAGGCCATATCTATGGTATCAGATATACGATCCCCTCTAAGATGGGTGTTCCGACATTTGTGCATGGCACGTCTGATAGACCGAGGGATGGTAATTGTGAAGGAGGGATGTGGCCGATACTGCGAATACCATCAGTCTAGTGATCATGACATTCAGGTTTGCACGGAATTTCGGAGTAAGGTGCAAGCACTCATGGATACCAAAGAAATCGAGTTCGTTGCAAAATGTAAGGAGGAAAAGCCAGAAATCTGTATGACAGATATTCCAAGCAACAAATACACAGCTCAGAGACCCTTTATCATCAGTCGTAGGATGGACGAAGAGGGGTCTTCTAGCCAAAATGCTCCGAAACTCATAATTTCTCCTCCCTCGACCTTTTCTTTTAAAAGCACACAGAGGGTGCCTTGGAATTACGCCGCCAATATCTCTACACCCGGAAATCCGGGAATACAAGAAACCGTTACTCCGGAGGAGGGGAGGCCAGTTCAGGAAGGTGATGCATTGGGGTAGAATTCTGAAATAGTAAATGAAGTAGGGCACTTTACAAGGAGCGGGAGATGTTATTCCCATCAAGAGGAGAAGAAACCCGACGAAAAAAAGAGTAAGGGCAAACTCGTTGAGCTAGAGGCAGTAAAAGTATTCGGGGATGATCCTCCCTCGAAGATTCTCGAGCCCGTGACTGAGGCTCAGGCCCAAGAGTTTTTAAGGTTCCTGAAGCATAGTGAGTACAATGTGGTTGATCAACTTCAAAAACAACCGGCCAGAATCACGGTGCTCGACCTGTTACTAAACTCTGAAAAGCACCGAGAAGCATTGTTAAAGGTGTTGAATCAAACTTTTGTAGAACAAGACATCACTGTCAAGAAGCTTGATCAGATTGTGAACCACATAGCTGCTGATAATTATATCACTTTCAGTGATGATGAAATCCCAGAGGAAGGAAGAGGTTCAACTAAAGCCCTCAATATCACAACTCACTGCAAGGGGCATGTTTTGCCAGGAGTGCTTATCGATAACGGGTCCGTCCTTAATGTTATGCCCATGGCTACTTTACAACGACTGCCTATTGATAACTCCCATATGAAGTTCTATCAGAACACTGTCCGGGCATTTGATGGTACTCAGAGGGAAGTGGCCGGGAAGATTGAGATACCCCTGCTTATAGGCCCAGTTGAATATGTCATAGAGTTTGTAGTTATGGACATTCAACCGTCATATAATTGCTTATTAGGGAGGCCATGGACTCATGCGGCCGGGGCTGTCCCTTCTTCCCTTCATCAGAAGCTGAAATATGTGATGGAGGGAAAAGTTGTGACAGTCAATGCGGAAGAAGACGTTATCGCTGCTATAACTTCGGATGTTCCCTATGTGCCCCTTGCTGAAGATGCCCTAGAATGCTCCTTCCGAGCCTTGGAATTCATCAATGCTACTTTTTTGGCGGAGGGAAGTCGAATTCCGACTCCGAGATATTCGAATTGCACTAAGATGGTGGTGATCGAGACTGTCGGAAAAGGGGCTAGGAAAGGGAGAGGACTCAGAAAGAACTTGCAAGGATGTCTGAAAGTCAGAAGTGTTATTGACAAGAGGGACAGGTTTGGGTTAGGCTTCCACCCTACCTATCTGCAAAAGAAACAAGAAAGAAAGAGGAGGGAAGAGCAAAGAAGAGCCCGACTCAGGGGAGAAGATATCCCATGGAAACCAATAGTCAAAACTGATCTCAAGAATAGTTTCACCTTCGGAGGAATTGAGAATTCTGGGGAGAAAGTGCACCAAGCCAATTTAGAAGGACAGAAGTTTTATGAGGCCGAGCTCATGAGTGAAATCTTCGAAATGATGGATGTAAATATGATCTCTCAGAATGCCAAGGGAAAGTCTGCTCTGTTTTCCATTCGTCCATGTCTCCCGGATGAAAAGCTCAGCAATTGGACAAGCATCGATCTGCCTGTAGTTGTTAAGAATGAATCAAAGTAATGTCTAAAAAACACCTCCCGTTCGCTTTCGCCCAAAGCAATGGGATTTCTTTGTAAAGGGCATCTATGTTAATCTGCATTTCAATGAAAATAGAGGGCTTCATGCTCTTTTTCTCAAATGGCAAACAATCTTCTTTTTATACATTTTATTCCTTGCATTCTTTATCTTTTTATTCTTTATTTGTAAAATATGTATACTACTTCCCAACATAGGAAATTTAAATTCTTACAGGTTCGATAATATTGATTGTATGAATGATACTGAACTTAATCCTGTACCAAATTTTGAACAACCCGTACTTGTCGCAGAAGCCGAAGAAGAGGAAGATGAGTTAGAGATCCCCGACGAGTTAATAAGGTTGATGGCCAGTGAAGAAAAGTAGATACTTCCCCATCAGGAGGATCTAGAAATAATAAATCTGGGATCCGAAGAAGAGAGAGGAGAAGTAAAAATAGGCACCACTTTAGCATCAGACTCAAGGGAAAAACTAATTGGATTGCTCTCAGAGTTTAAAGATGTTTTTGCTTGGACGTATCAAGATATGTCGGGTCTAAATACAGATATTGTTGTACACAAACTACCCACACGACCGGAGAATAAGCCCGTCCAACAAAAGCTCCGTAGGTTGAGAACGAATATGTTGTTGAAAATTAGAGAAGAAGTGAGAAAGGAGTTCGAAGCCGGGTTCTTGAAAGTAGCGAAGTACCCAGAGTGGGTCGTGAATATCGTGCCAGTGCCCAAAAAGGATGGGAAAGTACGCATGTGTGTAGATTATCGTGATCTCAATAAGGCCAGTCCCAAGGACAATTTTCCTCTCCCGCATATTGATACCCTTGTTGATAATACTGCGGGGCACTCATGGTTTTCTTTCATGGACGGTTTTTCAAGTTATAATCAGATCAAGATGTGCCCTGATAACATGGAAAAAACCACCTTCGTGACACTATGGGGCACGTTCTGCTATAGAGTAATGCCTTTCGGATTGAAGAATGTCGGGGCCACGTATCAAAGAGCAATGGTGACTCTTTTTCACGACATGATGCACAAAGAAATTGAAGTGTATGTGGATGACATGATCGCCAAATCCAAGACGGAGAATGAACATATTCAGAATCTGCAAAAGTTGTTCCTGAGGTTAAGAAAATATCAGTTGAAGCTCAATCCCGCCAAATGTACTTTCGTAGTAACATCCGGAAAGCTCCTCGGGTTCGTAGTTAGCCGAAGAGGGATAGAAATTGATCCAGATAAAGTCAAGGCCATAAGGGATCTCCCGCCACCACAAACACAAAAAGAAGTTCGAGGTTTCTTAGGAAGGCTGAATTACATCTCCCGTTTCATATCTCAGTTAATGGATAAGTGTGACCCCATTTTCAGACTTCTCCATAAAAATGACCCGGGAACCTGGGATGAAGATTGTCAGGCAGCGTTTGAGAAAGTTAAGGAGTATCTAACTAAAGCCCCAGTTTTAGTGGCTCCCGTGCCCGACCGACCATTGATTCTATACTTAACAGTTTTCGAGAACTCAATGGGCTGTGTTTTGGGCCAACAAGACGAATCGGGCAGGAAGGAAAGAGCAGTCTACTATTTGAGTAAGAAGTTCACAGAAGGCGAATCTCGATATCCGCAAACTCAAAAGTTGTGTTGTGCCCTAGTTTGGGCAACTAAAAGGTTGAGACAATATATGTTGTATCACACCACCTATCTGATATCACGGTCTGATCCCTTAAAAGCCTTAATGGAAGCACCGACGTTGACAGGAAAAATGGCTCGATGGCAGATGCTTTTGTCTGAATTTGATATTGTGTATGTGAATCAAAAATCTATAAAGGGCAGTACGGTGGCCGATTTCTTGGCAAGTCGGGCTGCAAATAATTATGAACCCCTGAACTTTGATTTCCCAGATGAAGATTTAATATCCGCCACAGTCGAGGGAGGAATAATCAAGACTGCATTACCATGGAAATTATATTTTGATGGGGCTTCTAATGCCCTCGGGCACGACATAGGGGCAATGTTGGTCTCTCCGGAGGAAGTTCATTATCCGCTCACGAGCAGGTTGAACTTCTTTTGCATTAATAACATGGCAGAATATGAAGCTTGTATAATGGGTCTGTACGCAGCTATCGAACGGAAGGTTCGTGTCCTTCAGGTGTTCGGAGACTCTTCGCTAGTCATTTATCAGTTACGACAAGAGTGGGAGACCAAGGACCCTAAGTTAATCAAGTATTATAATTTGATTCAGGATTTGATTCAGAACTTTGAAAAAATCAGTTTTGAATATCTACCGAGGGAGGATAACCAAATGGCTGATGCTTTGGCCACTCTGGCTGCAACTTTCAAGACAAACACGAAGGCTCAAATGAGGTCACTAGAAATGCAAAGCATCGAACTGCCTGCCCACTGTTATGGAGTGGAAGAGGAGAAAGATGGGAATCCTTGGTATCACGATATTTTGCAGTACATCAAATCTCAAGTTTATCCTGAGGGAGCCACAGATGTTGATAAAAGGACTATTAGGAGAATGGCAGCAGGGTATGTCCTCGATGGGGATATCTTGTACAAAAGAGGGAGTGATCAGGTGCTAATGAGATGTGTTGGTGCCCAAGAAGCTAAAACCATAGTAACAGAAATACACGAAGGCATATGCGGGACTCATGCTAATGGTTTTGTAATGGCTAGAAAAATCATGAGATGTGGCTATTATTGGTCAACGATGGAAGGAGATTGTATTAATCACGCCAAGAGATGTCACAAATGTCAAATCTATGCGGATAAAATTCATTCCCCACCATTGCCATTACATACTTTGAACGCACCTTGGCCTTTTGCCGCTTGGGGGATAGATGTCATCGGACAGATTCATCCTAAGGCATCTAACGGGCACCGTTTCATTTTAGTAGCAATTGATTATTTCACTAAGTGGGTAGAGGCGGCCTCCTACGCCAACATCACGCGAGCCACGGTCTGTAGGTTTTTGAAAAAAGAGATCATCTGTCGCTACGGTTTGCCAGAAAGAATTATCACCAATAACGCCACAAATTTGAACTACAAGATGATTTCTGAGGTGTGTGAACAGTTTAAGATTATGCATCACAACTCTACTGCATACCGACCCAAGATGAATGAAACGGTTGAGGCTGCTAATAAGAACATTAAGAGGATCATAGCAAAAACTACAGATACTTTCAAGGATTGGCATGAGAAGTTACCTTTTGCGTTGTTTGCTTATCGAACCTCAATACGAACCTCGACCGGGGCAACCCCATACTCACTGGTTTACGGTATGGAAGTAGTCCTACCACTCGAAGTTGAAATACCTTCCCTCCGAATCCTGAGTGAATCTAAATTGGAAGATGCTGAATGGACACAAGTCAGGATAGACAATTTGAATCTGATAGAGGAAAAGAGGCTGAACGCCATTTGTCATGGCCAGATGTATCAGAAAAGAATGATGCGAGCCTATAATAAGAAGGTTAGGCCTCGTGAGTTTCAGGAAGGGGATATGGTGCTAAAAAGGGTGCTACCTATCCAAAAGGATTTCCGAGGAAAATGGATGCCTAACTGGGAAGGGCCATACGTTGTGAAGAAGGTCTTTTCAGGGGGAGCTATCATTCTGACAGAAATGGACGGGAATGAGTTGAGTAATCCTGTGAATTCTGATTGGATCAAGAGGTATTATGCTTGAGAAGAAGTTTGAAAAAAAAAAGAAAAAAAAAGAGAAAAAAGAAAAAAGAAGAAAAAAGAAGAGAAAAAAAAAACGGAGGGTCCAGGGTGAAAACCCGAAAAGGGCACCTTAGGACCATAGGAGGGTTTAAGGTGAAAATCCGAAAAGGACGCCTTAGAACCGAAGGAGATTTTGAGTTGAAAACCCGAAAGGGCGGCTCAAATATTTGTAAGGTCTGACACTTCGTCAACTCTCTTGAAGGCTACTGTGATCAAGTCGGGAAGTGAGATCTTTGATGCGGTTGATGAATTCTCGTATCATTCATACCTTCAATATTGTGAAGTCTGTTTTGAGTTTAATTCTCCTCCTTTTCTTGCATATTTCGTGTTTGCCATGACTTTTGAAATATAATAGCTATATTAAATATTTCTTGTTACATCATACTCATTCCTTCTAGATATATTCATAAATAAATCAACTCGGAATATCAACGAATAAAGTTTTTTCGAAGTTGCTATGATTTATCTCATCAGCTACAGGTCGGAGAGAAGCAAAGTCCAAGTCGACCTGCAGTAACCAACAGAGATCGTCGAAGATTCAATTCTACTAGGTGAAAACCCGAAAGGGCGCCTAAGAAAGATAAAAAGAAAGAAAGAAAAAAGAAAAGAAGGGAAAAAGAAAGAAGAAAAAAAAAGAAAAAAAAAAGAAAAGAAAAAGAAAAAAAAGAGGGGAAGGAAAAGTCGTCATAGTGAAAACCTGCGAACGAGTGTTCTAAAAGAAGTAAATTTAGGAATCCCGTTGTTGGAGGCAAAAAACAATGTCAGAAGATGGCTTGGGTCCTAACATAGGGAGCGATTACAAAGAAGACATGAAACCAGAGAGGCCCGATCCGAACGACTCTCGTCTGTGACTCGAACATGCATCATGTAGAATAGGAACATGCTAACCCATACCATGTCATATCATATGCATTTGCAGGAAAGAAGAACACTAGCACTTCAATGCTCGCCCACCACGGTATACGCTCAAAGAGAGGGACCGTCAGATGCTGTAATGATCAGAAATCAGAGCATCTCGAAGATATGGATCTTACGGAGAAGGGATCAACATTGTTTTTGCGACATACGCTCGAAGAGAGGGGTCGCCCACCACGGTATACGCTCGAAGAGAGGGACCGTCAGATGCTGCGATGATCAGAAACCGGAGCATCTCGAAGATGTGGATTCTATGGAGAAGGGATCAACATCGTTAGAATTCTAGATTTAGGGTTTCATATAGGAGAAACTCGGATCGAAGACTATTGCGAAGAGTTTTATATAGGAAAGACTCGAAGCCTTTTCAGAAGTTGGTTCTATATAAGAAGGATCAACTTCTTCAACAGTTCAGGGTTGAAGTCTCCTAGAGGGGGGACGCACAATTCAGAATCTTTTAATTTGTTCAAGATAGTTAAATAAGGGAATCAAAATTTGCTTCTGATAAACCTCTTTTAATATGTGCAGGTGATCTTAATTTGGGATGTTGTTCACGGCAAAGCAGATTAGGGGATCAGGGGATAAAAGGGCTATCAGAATCAAGGAAAAGGGGCTCCCAAAGCAGTCTTCAAACAGGAAAGTCGGATAAAATTAGTGTCTTTCTATCTTTGCTTTATCATTGTTTTACAATGATAAGCAAAGAGGGGCAACTGTAATCACTAATTTTATCCGGTCTAAACTCGTGCTTTAATTTTAGTTTTAATTCGAATAACGGGCTTGTATTTGGTAATCAAAAAATGTAAAAAATGCATAACACTTGTTTACCCTTTAAACCTTGTATTACTTCAATTTTATTGAAACAAAGGAGTATTAACTTGTTACTTTTGTAAATAACACATACATGTATAGTTTATTTTTAGTTTTTTTTTATTATTATTATTCTTTTATTTCATTATTTTCTCTTTTATTATTTTTATTATTATCATCTTTATTATTTTCATTATTATTACTATTACTATTTTATTATTATTATTATTTTTATCTCTTTTATTATTACTATTATTTTTATCATCTTTATTATTGTTATTATTATTACTTTTATCTTTCTTATTATTATTATTATTTTTTTTTATCTTTTCATTATTTTTATTATTATTATTTTTATTATTGTTATTATTTTATTATTTTATTATTATTATTATTAGTAGTAGTAGTACATATTGCTTTATTTGTCATCCTTTATTTGTTTTTTTATTTATTGTTATTATCTTATGTTATTATCTTTTGTTTTTATTATTTAATTTTATTTAGTCTTTTATTTCAAATAAATAAATAACAAACCCTTAAATGAATAATTAAAAAAAATAAATAATAATAATTTAACAGTCCATACACAAATCCAATATAAAGATATGCAAAGCCTAGTTTAAATATAACAAGCCCAGGATGAAGAAACTCAAATTAAGCCCGAAATAATACACAAAGCCCAGTTTCCTTTTAGCCCGATTGTAGTAAAACCCTAACTAATCTGATATCTGGATTATGCGCAGCTGAATCTCGATCGTTGGATCGAGATCTGATCTAACGGTCTAGATTGGATGCGAGAAGCCCCTGGTCTCCCCTGCACGCGCCCACGCGCGACGCTCTCCCTCCTCCACGCGCGCGTGTAGTAGACGCTCCCGACCCTTCGATAGCCATACCGCCTCTTCAGTTTTCCGATCACCGGCGACCACATCCAACGATGAATCATGCAAAAAACAAGAATGTCAGATCGTACAAAATTCACAGCTCATATCAAAGGATTTCAGCTTTTCTCCAACAGATTTCAGAGAGAAATCAAAGGCCATTCGACTTTTCCAGAAAAAGGAGAGAATACATATACATCAAAAAGAAAAAAAAACAGAGGATATTAGGAGTTCTTTCTTTTTTCATGTAATCAAAAAAAAACGAATCGGCTATAAAGAGAGACCGATTTTACCTTGTAAGCTCGCGGCCAGATTAAGAATCAAATAGAAAAAAGTTTGAAGGTATTTTCTTTAATCTTTTCGTGCATGTAAAAACTAAAAAAGAAAAGAAAAGTCTTTTTTTACCTTTGGGGGAAAGAGGGTCTCAGTTAAGCTTTTGCCGTACTCCTTCATGTCCGGCAACAAGCCTCGCGGCCCCTATGCCGTCGTTGGTGAGCCGAGGAAAGGTGGGCGGACATCCAGTGCTTAAATCAGTCTGTCCCTCTTCGTCTTCCCCAAAAAGAGTCTCCTTTGGTAATTGTTTCTGAAAAGATAAAAATTTTGTTAGAAGATTTAGCCTCTGTAGAAATCGGGTTTTGAAAGCGAAACAGAGAGAAGAATTTTCTTACCGTTGGCCTTCGTTGCCATTTTCTTCTTTGGGGTTTGAGGTTTCTGGAAAATGCTAAGAACACTCATGGTGTTCTTCAGTCTTCTGGGTTTCTGGGTTGAGAAAACAGAGAAACGCTTCTCCTCTTTGGCTTTTAGACGAAAGAAATGAGAGGGGGGGAAGTTTTTTTTAAGTTAGAGTTGTGTTTTGTACTCAGAATTTAAAAGGGAAATGGGATATTAACGTTTTAAAACCCTCCGTGTCCTCAAAATGACGTCCGAGGTCCTTTCATGTTTTCAGAATCTTTCAATTTCGTCCTTATTTCTGTGTTATATCCGTTTTAAAATTGGTTTTATTTTTCCCTGGTCCCTCCGTGTTCTGTACTTTTCTTTTAGGGTCTTCCCCTTGGTTTAATCATTTCAGAGGTCCTCAGATTTTTTCAAGATCTTACAATTTAGTCACTGTTCGAATTATTTTGTTTATTTTGGCCTTTTTATTGCTTTTTCTATTTATTTATTTATCTTCTCATCTTGTTTATTTTTACTCATGCATATATTTACCTTTTTTTCTTTAGTTATATTTTGTACATTTACTTAGTTCATGTTTGTACCCCTTTTTTATTTTCCGTCGTAATTATTGTTGATTATATCATATATCTTTTATTTATGTTTTTGTTATGGTTCACTTGTTTTTTACTTTTGTATATGTTTCCTTTCCTTTCGTCGTATTCGTATTCTTTTATTCATGTCTTGCTTATTCATTTGTTTGTGTTTACTTCATTTTTTACATGTGACATGTATTTCGTATATTTATTTTGCATGATTATTCTTGTGCCTTTTTGCCATACTATGTTAAGTTATTTGCCTTATTAGCTTTTATCATGATATTCATGTATGCTTATTTTGTCATATTTGTTTCTTGAGTTCTTGTAAATATTGTTTTATATTTTCCTTTACAATCATTTTGTTTATGTTACTTTTATTATTCCATGTTTACATGCACTTTGTATTTGCTTATAATCTTTTATATACTTTGTTTCTTTTTGCTCTAAGTCACATTTTGCCTATTAATTAACGAATTTAATTTTAAATATCTTTATTCGGTCGTAACGGGCCCGTGTTCCAATACAATGGTCGCGGTGTATGCGTTGCCTTCGAATAAAGACACGGTAAAAATAAAATTGATTCGAATCTTTAAACAAAAGATTAATTTAAATGCCACTTTAATTCAAAAATATCCAAAATTAATTAAGCGATAATTTACTTTAAAGGTACCAATTCTTGGGCAGTTTTTAAACACTAAACCTGTTTTCAAACCGTAACCGACTCTCGAACCCAAACACTTCGAATCTCTGGTTTTTACGGTGTCCGGCCTACCAAAGTGGCCGGTGGCGACTCCACCCTTTTCTAAAAATCCCTAATTTTAAAATTTCCCTTTTAAATCTAAAATTCCTTTTTTTAATCTCAAATCCCTAATTTCAACTTTTCAATTCCTATTTTTTTAAAGAATCCTAGATTTCGAATTTCTTTCAACATTTCAAAATTTCCATTTTTTGTACACAATTTAAAAACCTAATTTTTAAATCCTAAGTTTCCCCAAAATCTTATTTTAAACCCAAATCTCTAAATTCCACTTTTTAAACCCTAATTTCAATTCCACTAGTGACCCTTTTTTCCCTTTCTTACTACACACACGCCTATTATTATTTTTAAGAATTTTATAAGGGTCGCTATAGTTGGCGACTCCGCTGGGGACCAAATTTTCAAACGAGTCAAGCCTTGTTTTTAAATACCGCTTAATTAATTTTGGATATTTTGAATTAAGGTGGCAATTAAATTATCACTTGTTTATTAATTCGAAGTTACATCATTTTAACCTGTCTCTTTAAGTGGGGGGAAAATACTAAGGCTTTCGTAAGGATATTGTTCCTTCGTAGGGGCCTAGTAAAGTACCTTCGGGGCTCGATTACCCTATGTCTTCGTAGGAATATTGTTTCCTCGTATGGGCATAGTGAAAGGGTCCTCTCGAATTGAACTCGATTGAGATGAGCCTATAATGGGTGATGATCGGGGGCCTTGCTACTCTTAGAAGAGGACAACAAGGACAATTCGGGTACCTCCTAGAACCAAAATTGCATTTAGAGAACTAGTAAACCCACCCCATTAGAGCCATGCGGATAGCCTAGGTGAATTAGGTATGATATCTAGATTTTGTTTATCTTGCTCTTCTTCTATGTCATTTGTTTAAATCATTTATTTGTGCTTTTATTATTTATGACATCCCTACTAACACGTTTCCCTTTTCCTTTTGTTTGTTTTGTTTTCCTTTTTCTTGTTTTTCCTTGCATTCTTTTTGCATTCCTTTTTAAAGGTGTTGATTCAAGTGGTTTGCCCGCATTGAGAGCTTTCATTATGGATAAAAGTCTTCTAGGTGACCAAGATAAGAACTCAGCAATTCGACATTGGTCCGAAGTCAACCAAAAGGCCTTTGGAGACAGTCAACCAAGTGAACGCATTGTGCCCGTTTACACGTATGTCAGTTTACAACAAAATGATTTGTATGAGCTGAAAGAAATATGGGAAAGTTGGGAAGTGAGAGTACAGAACTTGTTCCGTGAGAATTATGGGGATATAGCTCAGTTAATATACGTTAGAATTAATCAGCCTTTGCTCAGAGCCGCTTTTCAGTTCTGGAATCCCGCTTTTTGCTGTTTCACCTTCAATGGAAGCGATTTGATGCCAACAATAGAAGAATACACAGCTTTGATAAATAGAAGAAATGTCAACAAAGATTGGATCTACTCGAAGCCCCCTAAGTCTCAGAACTACCATTCGAAGTTGAGTTCTCTAGCCGGAATGAGTGATGCATGGGCTAAAGGAATAATCCAGGTTCGGGGGGAAAGTATTGCATTTTCATGGGAGAGCATCCGGGACATAATACCAGTGCATCCAGATGAGAAAATGAAGATGGACTTGTTTGCCATAGGCATATACGGATTGATTATTTTTCCTCGAGTATTGGGTAACATAGATGTGGCCATTCTCGATTTGTTCGATCGTTTAAAGAAGAAGGCTAATCCGGTAATGGCCATATTGACAGAAACCTTCATTTCTTTGAATGCTTGTCGGAAACATGAAGAGGGATGTTTTAGAGGGTGCGCACAACTTCTTCAGATATGGATACAGAGTCACTTTTGGAAGGAGCCAACTCAGGTCTTGTCCGGTATATTTCAAGGAAGTTTCTCCCCGGTGCGAGAATATTTAGCTAGAGAATGGCGAGAGGACCTCGATAAAAGAAAATAGTTAGAAATCTTCAGGAATCTGCGGGATGATGATATTGTGTGGAGAGTTCCATGGATGGGTCATGAGTTTCATTTCCTTTACAGAATCGGAGACTACAATTGGGTCATGATGATTGGCTTACACGGAGGAATTGCCTGTGCACCCCTTCTGGTATCTAGACAGTTTGGATCTCGTCAATTTGTTCCTTTTACGGCAGGTTTGAGTGAAGCTGAGTTCCCTTTTAAGAATGAGTATCGACCTAAGGTCCAGAAGATAACAAGGGCGTGGGGCTACTGTTACCGCATTCGAGTAGAAGGGAGTAATCAAGGAATGACCACACCGGACTATGACCTCTGGAGACGTATCAGGGTTAATGACAAAATCCCGATATCCGACCACGAGCCCACAATGACATTGGAAGAGCACATGCGCATTGTCCCTTCTGAAGCCGATATACTAAGAAGAGAGATGGATGAGGTCAGAAAATAGATGGAGGAAATGAAAGTCCAATACGCGGAAGAACTATACAAAGTAAGTTTGGATCTAGATGTCAAGGATGGGACAATTAAGCAGCTAAAAAAGGCTAATGAAGATTTGAGTGTGAAAAATGCCCTCTATCAGAAAGATACCATCAAGCTGTATACTCAGGTGCAAACTGCTAACCGAAAGAAATTTCTCACCATAGAAAAGGAAAGGATGAACGGGATTCGTATCCTAGAGGAAGAAAAGGAAAGGGGTAGGCAAGCCGTGAATAAGGAAATAGAGATCCGAGAGGCCGAAATTGAGAAAGAAAAGAGGGATGCTAGGAGAGCAATCAGTCAAGAGAGGGAAAGGTACCGGGAAGAGAAAGAGAAAGGAAAACAAACTGTAGTATGGGAAAGAGAAAATACTAATGCATGGAAGAGAAGGGCTCAAGAAAATAAGAATCGTTTTTGTGAGATGCAAAATCTGTATGTCTCTACTTCTGAAACTCTGAAACAGTGTCAAGCTCAGAATGCTCTGTTGGAACACAAGGTCGAGGATTTGGACCGCGCTTTAGAGAAATATGTGGCCATAAATGGGTTTTTGGAATTACAGCTCAGTCAACAAGAGAACGCATCGCTTCAAGCGCGGATAGGAGAGTTAGAAGCCAAGGTTTAAGACTATTTGGGACGACTAGTGGTCCTCGAGGGGGCTGCACAAGGAGGAGACAGTTATTGGTTGTGTCGCCTTCATGATGCCACTCGCATGATACAAGATCGAGATGATTATAACACCACTCTAATGGTGCAAGTACAAGAAGTGGCCCGGCATGTGAAAAACCTAGCCACGGAAGCTGAAGCCTTGACACTCTTTGTGACACAAGACATGAAAGAAGCAGCCCGTTTCGCTCAACTACTCAAAGCAATTCAAGATTTAGGAACTAGGGCTGATGCCTATCTGTAGTTTCAATTTCCCTTTGTAATGAAGACTTTTTAGAATTTAATGAAAGTTGGTTTAAGGACGATCACTAAATGAGTCAACACCTTTATTTGCATTGCTTGTCTTTTTGAAGCATTTCATCATTTGCATACATCCATTCATGCATGCATTAATCATGTATACAATTAAATTAACTTAGGAAATGTTGTAAAACATAATTTGCAATCATTCCGCATCAATATTGCACTCGATCTCAAGTGAGGAAGATGGAGGAACAATTCAGTAAGTTAGAAGAAGATCTGAGAGCCCAGATAGAAAGATCGCAGTTGGAACTGAAAGAAACCATGTTGAAAGCTCAGCAAGATATGTTGGAACAGCTCACTCAAATGTTAGGACTTAAGCCATCAGATGATGCGAAAGGAAAAGGAAAGGTGGAGAATCCGCTTCAAACCGGGATAGAACCGGCATATTCCCCCATTGTTATTGGCTCATCCCCTGTCCCACAAAAGGGAGTAACATTTAGTTTCCGGGCCGGAACATCGATTCAGAATCCGCTATTTAGGACGGTTGAAAGTGATGAGAATGCGGGCGAAAATGTGCCTGATTTGGATGAACTCGAGAAGTTCAGTAGAGTAAAGGCAGAATTCTCTAAACAGCTTGAGGAGACTAGGAAAGACCTTGAGGAAAAGCTCCGGGTTAGGGAAGTAGAAGAGGATTCTCTTGGTTTGAACGCGGGTGACCTCAGCCTAGTCCCCGATGTAGAAATTCCCCCCAAATTCAGAACGCCTGAGTTCGAAAAGTACGACGGCACAACATGTCCCACTGCACATGTGACCATGTTTTGTCGGAAGATGGCAGGATTTACTAGCAATGAAAAGCTTCTCATTCATTGCTTCCAGGACAGCCTGATAGGATCTACGGCGAGGTGGTATAATCAGTTGACCCGCGCACAAATTAAGTCATGGAAAGACTTAGCAAAAGCTTTCATTGATCAGTACAAGCATGTTACTGATATGATTCCCAACAGAGTTATGCTACAGAATTTAGAACAGAAGAAAAGTGAAAGCTTTCGCGAATATGCTCAGCGATGGCGAGATCTCGCGGCACAAGTACAACCGCCACTTCGTGAAAACGAAATCGCTCCCATGTTTGTGGATACTTTGAGGGGAGTGTTGTACGACCGACTCATCAGTAATCCGATAAGTAACTTTGCTGAATTAGTCATGACCGGCGAGCGCATTGAGGCGACCATCAAAAGTGGTAGGATTGAGGGAGGTGAATCGCTCAAAAAGCAATTCAAGAGAAAGGAGCATGAAGTAAATGCTTTCGAAACATGTCAAAATTTAACAATATCGCAACCACAGCCGGCTAACAATACTCAGGGAGGCGGTAGAAGAGATGATAGGAAGCCGAAGAAGGAATTTGAGAAGACGACCTTCACCCCTATCCCAATCCCGTACAAGGAGTTGTACGCTCAGTTACACAAAGCTGATTTGGTACGACCTTTTCATGTGACTCCTTTCAGTCCACCATATCCAGCATGGTATGATGCGAAAGCACACTGCGAATATCATGCCGGTGTTCCGGGTCATAACATTGAGAACTGTATAGCCTTCAAGAAGCTTGTTCAGAATTTGTTGAATACGGGAGTCTTACAATTGGGAGAATCGAGTACCACTAGTAACCCACTTCCTAACCACGGGAATCAGGGGATTAATAGTATCGAAAAAGAATCCCCTAAAAAGGCCATATCTATGGTATCAGATATACGATCCCCTCTAAGATGGGTGTTCCGACATTTGTGCATGGCACGTCTGATAGACCGAGGGATGGTAATTATGAAGGAGGGATGTGGCCGATACTGCGAATACCATCAGTCTAGTGATCATGACATTCAGGTTTGCACGGAATTTCGGAGTAAGGTGCAAGCACTCATGGATACCAAAGAAATCGAGTTCGTTGCAAAATGTAAGGAGGAAAAGCCAGAAATCTGTATGACAGATATTCCAAGCAACAAATACACAGCTCAGAGACCCTTTATCATCAGTCGTAGGATGGACGAAGAGGGGTCTTCTAGCCAAAATGCTCCGAAACTCATAATTTCTCCTCCCTCGACCTTTTCTTTTAAAAGCACACAGAGGGTGCCTTGGAATTACGCCGCCAATATCTCTACACCCGGAAATCCGGGAATACAAGAAACCGTTACTCCGGAGGAGGGGAGGCCAGTTCAGGAAGGTGATGCATTGGGGTAGAATTCTGAAATAGTAAATGAAGTAGGGCACTTTACAAGGAGCGGGAGATGTTATTCCCATCAAGAGGAGAAGAAACCCGACGAAAAAAAGAGTAAGGGCAAACTCGTTGAGCTAGAGGCAGTAAAAGTATTCGGGGATGATCCTCCCTCGAAGATTCTCGAGCCCGTGACTGAGGCTCAGGCCCAAGAGTTTTTAAGGTTCCTGAAGCATAGTGAGTACAATGTGGTTGATCAACTTCAAAAACAACCGGCCAGAATCACGGTGCTCGACCTGTTACTAAACTCTGAAAAGCACCGAGAAGCATTGTTAAAGGTGTTGAATCAAACTTTTGTAGAACAAGACATCACTGTCAAGAAGCTTGATCAGATTGTGAACCACATAGCTGCTGATAATTATATCACTTTCAGTGATGATGAAATCCCAGAGGAAGGAAGAGGTTCAACTAAAGCCCTCAATATCACAACTCACTGCAAGGGGCATGTTTTGCCAGGAGTGCTTATCGATAACGGGTCCGTCCTTAATGTTATGCCCATGGCTACTTTACAACGACTGCCTATTGATAACTCCCATATGAAGTTCTATCAGAACACTGTCCGGGCATTTGATGGTACTCAGAGGGAAGTGGCCGGGAAGATTGAGATACCCCTGCTTATAGGCCCAGTTGAATATGTCATAGAGTTTGTAGTTATGGACATTCGACCGTCATATAATTGCTTATTAGGGAGGCCATGGACTCATGCGGCCGGGGCTGTCCCTTCTTCCCTTCATCAGAAGCTGAAATATGTGATGGAGGGAAAAGTTGTGACAGTCAATGCGGAAGAAGACGTTATCGCTGCTATAACTTCGGATGTTCCCTATGTGTCCCTTGCTGAAGATGCCCTAGAATGCTCCTTCCGAGCCTTGGAATTCATCAATGCTACTTTTTTGGCGGAGGGAAGTCGAATTCCGACTCCGAGATATTCGAATTGCACTAAGATGGTGGTGATCGAGACTGTCGGAAAAGGGGCTAGGAAAGGGAGAGGACTCAGAAAGAACTTGCAAGGATGTCTGAAAGTCAGAAGTGTTATTGACAAGAGGGACAGGTTTGGGTTAGGCTTCCACCCTACCTATCTGCAAAAGAAACAAGAAAGAAAGAGGAGGGAAGAGCAAAGAAGAGCCCGACTCAGGGGAGAAGATATCCCATGGAAACCAATAGTCAAAACTGATCTCAAGAATAGTTTCACCTTCGGAGGAATTGAGAATTCTGGGGAGAAAGTGCACCAAGCCAATTTAGAAGGACAGAAGTTTTATGAGGCCGAGCTCATGAGTGAAATCTTCGAAATGATGGATGTAAATATGATCTCTCAGAATGCCAAGGGAAAGTCTGCTCTGTTTTCCATTCGTCCATGTCTCCCGGATGAAAAGCTCAGCAATTGGACAAGCATCGATCTGCCTGTAGTTGTTAAGAATGAATCAAAGTAATGTCTAAAAAACACCTCCCGTTCGCTTTCGCCCAAAGCAATGGGATTTCTTTGTAAAGGGCATCTATGTTAATCTGCATTTCAATGAAAATAGAGGGCTTCATGCTCTTTTTCTCAAATGGCAAACAATCTTCTTTTTATACATTTTATTCCTTGCATTCTTTATCTTTTTATTCTTTATTTGTAAAATATGTATACTACTTCCCAACATAGGAAATTTAAATTCTTACAGGTTCGATAATATTGATTGTATGAATGATACTGAACTTAATCCTGTACCAAATTTTGAACAACCCGTACTTGTCGCAGAAGCCGAAGAAGAGGAAGATGAGTTAGAGATCCCCGACGAGTTAATAAGGTTGATGGCCAGTGAAGAAAAGTAGATACTTCCCCATCAGGAGGATCTAGAAATAATAAATCTGGGATCCGAAGAAGAGAGAGGAGAAGTAAAAATAGGCACCACTTTAGCATCAGACTCAAGGGAAAAACTAATTGGATTGCTCTCAGAGTTTAAAGATGTTTTTGCTTGGACGTATCAAGATATGTCGGGTCTAAATACAGATATTGTTGTACACAAACTACCCACACGACCGGAGAATAAGCCCGTCCAACAAAAGCTCCGTAGGTTGAGAACGAATATGTTGTTGAAAATTAGAGAAGAAGTGAGAAAGGAGTTCGAAGCCGGGTTCTTGAAAGTAGCGAAGTACCCAGAGTGGGTCGTGAATATCGTGCCAGTGCCCAAAAAGGATGGGAAAGTACGCATGTGTGTAGATTATCGTGATCTCAATAAGGCCAGTCCCAAGGACAATTTTCCTCTCCCGCATATTGATACCCTTGTTGATAATACTGCGGGGCACTCATGGTTTTCTTTCATGGACGGTTTTTCAAGTTATAATCAGATCAAGATGTGCCCTGATAACATGGAAAAAACCACCTTCGTGACACTATGGGGCACGTTCTGCTATAGAGTAATGCCTTTCGGATTGAAGAATGTCGGGGCCACGTATCAAAGAGCAATGGTGACTCTTTTTCACGACATGATGCACAAAGAAATTGAAGTGTATGTGGATGACATGATCGCCAAATCCAAGACGGAGAATGAACATATTCAGAATCTGCAAAAGTTGTTCCTGAGGTTAAGAAAATATCAGTTGAAGCTCAATCCCGCCAAATGTACTTTCGTAGTAACATCCGGAAAGCTCCTCGGGTTCGTAGTTAGCCGAAGAGGGATAGAAATTGATCCAGATAAAGTCAAGGCCATAAGGGATCTCCCGCCACCACAAACACAAAAAGAAGTTCGAGGTTTCTTAGGAAGGCTGAATTACATCTCCCGTTTCATATCTCAGTTAATGGATAAGTGTGACCCCATTTTCAGACTTCTCCATAAAAATGACCCGGGAACCTGGGATGAAGATTGTCAGGCAGCGTTTGAGAAAGTTAAGGAGTATCTAACTAAAGCCCCAGTTTTAGTGGCTCCCGTGCCCGACCGACCATTGATTCTATACTTAACAGTTTTCGAGAACTCAATGGGCTGTGTTTTGGGCCAACAAGACGAATCGGGCAGGAAGGAAAGAGCAGTCTACTATTTGAGTAAGAAGTTCACAGAAGGCGAATCTCGATATCCGCAAACTCAAAAGTTGTGTTGTGCCCTAGTTTGGGCAACTAAAAGGTTGAGACAATATATGTTGTATCACACCACCTATCTGATATCACGGTCTGATCCCTTAAAAGCCTTAATGGAAGCACCGACGTTGACAGGAAAAATGGCTCGATGGCAGATGCTTTTGTCTGAATTTGATATTGTGTATGTGAATCAAAAATCTATAAAGGGCAGTACGGTGGCCGATTTCTTGGCAAGTCGGGCTGCAAATAATTATGAACCCCTGAACTTTGATTTCCCAGATGAAGATTTAATATCCGCCACAGTCGAGGGAGGAATAATCAAGACTGCATTACCATGGAAATTATATTTTGATGGGGCTTCTAATGCCCTCGGGCACGACATAGGGGCAATGTTGGTCTCTCCGGAGGAAGTTCATTATCCGCTCACGAGCAGGTTGAACTTCTTTTGCATTAATAACATGGCAGAATATGAAGCTTGTATAATGGGTCTGTACGCAGCTATCGAACGGAAGGTTCGTGTCCTTCAGGTGTTCGGAGACTCTTCGCTAGTCATTTATCAGTTACGACAAGAGTGGGAGACCAAGGACCCTAAGTTAATCAAGTATTATAATTTGATTCAGGATTTGATTCAGAACTTTGAAAAAATCAGTTTTGAATATCTACCGAGGGAGGATAACCAAATGGCTGATGCTTTGGCCACTCTGGCTGCAACTTTCAAGACAAACACGAAGGCTCAAATGAGGTCACTAGAAATGCAAAGCATCGAACTGCCTGCCCACTGTTATGGAGTGGAAGAGGAGAAAGATGGGAATCCTTGGTATCACGATATTTTGCAGTACATCAAATCTCAAGTTTATCCTGAGGGAGCCACAGATGTTGATAAAAGGACTATTAGGAGAATGGCAGCAGGGTATGTCCTCGATGGGGATATCTTGTACAAAAGAGGGAGTGATCAGGTGCTAATGAGATGTGTTGGTGCCCAAGAAGCTAAAACCATAGTAACAGAAATACACGAAGGCATATGCGGGACTCATGCTAATGGTTTTGTAATGGCTAGAAAAATCATGAGATGTGGCTATTATTGGTCAACGATGGAAGGAGATTGTATTAATCACGCCAAGAGATGTCACAAATGTCAAATCTATGCGGATAAAATTCATTCCCCACCATTGCCATTACATACTTTGAACGCACCTTGGCCTTTTGCCGCTTGGGGGATAGATGTCATCGGACAGATTCATCCTAAGGCATCTAACGGGCACCGTTTCATTTTAGTAGCAATTGATTATTTCACTAAGTGGGTAGAGGCGGCCTCCTACGCCAACATCACGCGAGCCACGGTCTGTAGGTTTTTGAAAAAAGAGATCATCTGTCGCTACGGTTTGCCAGAAAGAATTATCACCAATAACGCCACAAATTTGAACTACAAGATGATTTCTGAGGTGTGTGAACAGTTTAAGATTATGCATCACAACTCTACTGCATACCGACCCAAGATGAATGAAACGGTTGAGGCTGCTAATAAGAACATTAAGAGGATCATAGCAAAAACTACAGATACTTTCAAGGATTGGCATGAGAAGTTACCTTTTGCGTTGTTTGCTTATCGAACCTCAATACGAACCTCGACCGGGGCAACCCCATACTCACTGGTTTACGGTATGGAAGTAGTCCTACCACTCGAAGTTGAAATACCTTCCCTCCGAATCCTGAGTGAATCTAAATTGGAAGATGCTGAATGGACACAAGTCAGGATAGACAATTTGAATCTGATAGAGGAAAAGAGGCTGAACGCCATTTGTCATGGCCAGATGTATCAGAAAAGAATGATGCGAGCCTATAATAAGAAGGTTAGGCCTCGTGAGTTTCAGGAAGGGGATATGGTGCTAAAAAGGGTGCTACCTATCCAAAAGGATTTCCGAGGAAAATGGATGCCTAACTGGGAAGGGCCATACGTTGTGAAGAAGGTCTTTTCAGGGGGAGCTATCATTCTAACAGAAATGGACGGGAATGAGTTGAGTAATCCTGTGAATTCTGATTGGATCAAGAGGTATTATGCTTGAGAAGAAGTTTGAAAAAAAAAAGAAAAAAAAAGAGAAAAAAGAAAAAAGAAGAAAAAAGAAGAGAAAAAAAAAACGGAGGGTCCAGGGTGAAAACCCGAAAAGGGCACCTTAGGACCATAGGAGGGTTTAAGGTGAAAATCCGAAAAGGACGCCTTAGAACCGAAGGAGATTTTGAGTTGAAAACCCGAAAGGGCGGCTCAAATATTTGTAAGGTCTGACACTTCGTCAACTCTCTTGAAGGCTACTGTGATCAAGTCGGGAAGTGAGATCTTTGATGCGGTTGATGAATTCTCGTATCATTCATACCTTCAATATTGTGAAGTCTGTTTTGAGTTTAATTCTCCTCCTTTTCTTGCATATTTCGTGTTTGCCATGACTTTTGAAATATAATAGCTATATTAAATATTTCTTGTTACATCATACTCATTCCTTCTAGATATATTCATAAATAAATCAACTCGGAATATCAACGAATAAAGTTTTTTCGAAGTTGCTATGATTTATCTCATCAGCTACAGGTCGGAGAGAAGCAAAGTCCAAGTCGACCTGCAGTAACCAACAGAGATCGTCGAAGATTCAATTCTACTAGGTGAAAACCCGAAAGGGCGCCTAAGAAAGATAAAAAGAAAGAAAGAAAAAAGAAAAGAAGGGAAAAAGAAAGAAGAAAAAAAAAGAAAAAAAAAGAAAAGAAAAAGAAAAAAAAGAGGGGAAGGAAAAGTCGTCATAGTGAAAACCTGCGAACGAGTGTTCTAAAAGAAGTAAATTTAGGAATCCCGTTGTTGGAGGCAAAAAACAATGTCAGAAGATGGCTTGGGTCCTAACATAGGGAGCGATTACAAAGAAGACATGAAACCAGAGAGGCCCGATCCGAACGACTCTCGTCTGTGACTCGAACATGCATCATGTAGAATAGGAACATGCTAACCCATACCATGTCATATCATATGCATTTGCAGGAAAGAAGAACACTAGCACTTCAATGCTCGCCCACCACGGTATACGCTCAAAGAGAGGGACCGTCAGATGCTGTAATGATCAGAAATCAGAGCATCTCGAAGATATGGATCTTACGGAGAAGGGATCAACATTGTTTTTGCGACATACGCTCGAAGAGAGGGGTCGCCCACCACGGTATACGCTCGAAGAGAGGGACCGTCAGATGCTGCGATGATCAGAAACCGGAGCATCTCGAAGATGTGGATTCTATGGAGAAGGGATCAACATCGTTAGAATTCTAGATTTAGGGTTTCATATAGGAGAAACTCGGATCGAAGACTATTGCGAAGAGTTTTATATAGGAAAGACTCGAAGCCTTTTCAGAAGTTGGTTCTATATAAGAAGGATCAACTTCTTCAACAGTTCAGGGTTGAAGTCTCCTAGAGGGGGGACGCACAATTCAGAATCTTTTAATTTGTTCAAGATAGTTAAATAAGGGAATCAAAATTTGCTTCTGATAAACCTCTTTTAATATGTGCAGGTGATCTTAATTTGGGATGTTGTTCACGGCAAAGCAGATTAGGGGATCAGGGGATAAAAGGGCTATCAGAATCAAGGAAAAGGGGCTCCCAAAGCAGTCTTCAAACAGGAAAGTCGGATAAAATTAGTGTCTTTCTATCTTTGCTTTATCATTGTTTTACAATGATAAGCAAAGAGGGGCAACTGTAATCACTAATTTTATCCGGTCTAAACTCGTGCTTTAATTTTAGTTTTAATTCGAATAACGGGCTTGTATTTGGTAATCAAAAAATGTAAAAAATGCATAACACTTGTTTACCCTTTAAACCTTGTATTACTTCAATTTTATTGAAACAAAGGAGTATTAACTTGTTACTTTTGTAAATAACACATACATGTATAGTTTATTTTTAGTTTTTTTTTATTATTATTATTCTTTTATTTCATTATTTTCTCTTTTATTATTTTTATTATTATCATCTTTATTATTTTCATTATTATTACTATTACTATTTTATTATTATTATTATTTTTATCTCTTTTATTATTACTATTATTTTTATCATCTTTATTATTGTTATTATTATTACTTTTATCTTTCTTATTATTATTATTATTTTTTTTTATCTTTTCATTATTTTTATTATTATTATTTTTATTATTGTTATTATTTTATTATTTTATTAGTAGTAGTAGTAGTAGTAGTAGTAGTACATATTGCTTTATTTGTCATCCTTTATTTGTTTTTTTATTTATTGTTATTATCTTATGTTATTATCTTTTGTTTTTATTATTTAATTTTATTTAGTCTTTTATTTCAAATAAATAAATAACAAACCCTTAAATGAATAATTAAAAAAAATAAATAATAATAATTTAACAGTCCATACACAAATCCAATATAAAGATATGCAAAGCCTAGTTTAAATATAACAAGCCCAGGATGAAGAAACTCAAATTAAGCCCGAAATAATACACAAAGCCCAGTTTCCTTTTAGCCCGATTGTAGTAAAACCCTAACTAATCTGATATCTGGATTATGCGCAGCTGAATCTCGATCGTTGGATCGAGATCTGATCTAACGGTCTAGATTGGATGCGAGAAGCCCCTGGTCTCCCCTGCACGCGCCCACGCGCGACGCTCTCCCTCCTCCACGCGCGCGTGTAGTAGACGCTCCCGACCCTTCGATAGCCATACCGCCTCTTCAGTTTTCCGATCACCGGCGACCACATCCAACGATGAATCATGCAAAAAACAAGAATGTCAGATCGTACAAAATTCACAGCTCATATCAAAGGATTTCAGCTTTTCTCCAACAGATTTCAGAGAGAAATCAAAGGCCATTCGACTTTTCCAGAAAAAGGAGAGAATACATATACATCAAAAAGAAAAAAAAACAGAGGATATTAGGAGTTCTTTCTTTTTTCATGTAATCAAAAAAAAACGAATCGGCTATAAAGAGAGACCGATTTTACCTTGTAAGCTCGCGGCCAGATTAAGAATCAAATAGAAAAAAGTTTGAAGGTATTTTCTTTAATCTTTTCGTGCATGTAAAAACTAAAAAAGAAAAGAAAAGTCTTTTTTTACCTTTGGGGGAAAGAGGGTCTCAGTTAAGCTTTTGCCGTACTCCTTCATGTCCGGCAACAAGCCTCGCGGCCCCTATGCCGTCGTTGGTGAGCCGAGGAAAGGTGGGCGGACATCCAGTGCTTAAATCAGTCTGTCCCTCTTCGTCTTCCCCAAAAAGAGTCTCCTTTGGTAATTGTTTCTGAAAAGATAAAAATTTTGTTAGAAGATTTAGCCTCTGTAGAAATCGGGTTTTGAAAGCGAAACAGAGAGAAGAATTTTCTTACCGTTGGCCTTCGTTGCCATTTTCTTCTTTGGGGTTTGAGGTTTCTGGAAAATGCTAAGAACACTCATGGTGTTCTTCAGTCTTCTGGGTTTCTGGGTTGAGAAAACAGAGAAACGCTTCTCCTCTTTGGCTTTTAGACGAAAGAAATGAGAGGGGGGGAAGTTTTTTTTAAGTTAGAGTTGTGTTTTGTACTCAGAATTTAAAAGGGAAATGGGATATTAACGTTTTAAAACCCTCCGTGTCCTCAAAATGACGTCCGAGGTCCTTTCATGTTTTCAGAATCTTTCAATTTCGTCCTTATTTCTGTGTTATATCCGTTTTAAAATTGGTTTTATTTTTCCCTGGTCCCTCCGTGTTCTGTACTTTTCTTTTAGGGTCTTCCCCTTGGTTTAATCATTTCAGAGGTCCTCAGATTTTTTCAAGATCTTACAATTTAGTCACTGTTCGAATTATTTTGTTTATTTTGGCCTTTTTATTGCTTTTTCTATTTATTTATTTATCTTCTCATCTTGTTTATTTTTACTCATGCATATATTTACCTTTTTTTCTTTAGTTATATTTTGTACATTTACTTAGTTCATGTTTGTACCCCTTTTTTATTTTCCGTCGTAATTATTGTTGATTATATCATATATCTTTTATTTATGTTTTTGTTATGGTTCACTTGTTTTTTACTTTTGTATATGTTTCCTTTCCTTTCGTCGTATTCGTATTCTTTTATTCATGTCTTGCTTATTCATTTGTTTGTGTTTACTTCATTTTTTACATGTGACATGTATTTCGTATATTTATTTTGCATGATTATTCTTGTGCCTTTTTGCCATACTATGTTAAGTTATTTGCCTTATTAGCTTTTATCATGATATTCATGTATGCTTATTTTGTCATATTTGTTTCTTGAGTTCTTGTAAATATTGTTTTATATTTTCCTTTACAATCATTTTGTTTATGTTACTTTTATTATTCCATGTTTACATGCACTTTGTATTTGCTTATAATCTTTTATATACTTTGTTTCTTTTTGCTCTAAGTCACATTTTGCCTATTAATTAACGAATTTAATTTCAAATATCTTTATTCGGTCGTAACGGGCCAGTGTTCCAATGCAATGGTCGCGGTGTATGCGTTGCCTTCGAATAAAAACACGGTAAAAATAAAATTGATTCGAATCTTTAAACAAAAGATTAATTTAAATTCCACTTTAATTCAAAAATATCCAAAATTAATTAAGCGATAATTTACTTTAAAGGTACCAATTCTTGGGCAGTTTTTAAACACTAAACCTGTTTTCAAACCGTAACCGACTCTTGAACCCAAACACTTCGAATCTCTGGTTTTTACGGTGTCTGGCCTACCAAAGTGGCCGGTGGCGACTCCACCCTTTTCTAAAAATCCCTAATTTTAAAATTTCCCTTTTAAATCTAAAATTCCCTTTTTTTAATCTCAAATCCCTAATTTCAACTTTTCAATTCCTATTTTTTTAAAGAATCCTAGATTTCAAATTTCTTTCAACATTTCAAAATTTCTATTTTTTGTACACAATTTAAAAACCTAATTTTTAAATCCTAAGTTTCCCCAAAATCTTATTTTAAACCCAAATCCCTAAATTCCACTTTTCAAACCCTAATTTCAATTCCACTAGTGACCCTTTTTTCTCTTTCTTACTACACACGCCTATTATTATTTTTAAGAATTTTATAAGGGTCGCTACACAATCTAACACATATTTCATATGATGAAGATGTAATGTTGAATTTGCATACAAACACAAAATTATGAATAAATCTTGTAATACGGTCTTTGCTCATGGGCATTGACTAATCCATCAAGGATTTCAGCGACTAATAGGACGCATGCGTTTGGTTGTTGTCCGCCCTTGATTCACGTCGGGAGATATCATCAAGACGTGGATTTTAACAGTTCTCTTCGCTTAGGGATAAGGAAGAAGACATACAATGATGCTCTGTAGAACTATGGAATGTTGAATTGTCGACAAGATATAACCCTGCCTAGGCAGCTGCGGCGACCCTTTGTGTGATCCGCCGAGGCGACAGTTCAACCTATTGCATTAATAAGTGGATACTTAACATAACTGGATTCTTAACATAACTGGATTATCCTCTACAAAGCACTCAATCTAGCCTCGCCTTTACCTTATTATTTCGTTAATTAATTTTATATTTTTATAATTATCTTAGTATAATTCACACCTTCAAATTACTTGTGTTTTTAATTTTCTTAGTGTAGTCATAAGAAGTAGCAAGGTTGACTCATTCTTCGTGGGACCGACATCTTAAATACTACAATCTGAAAAAGGTGGAATTAATCAGACTCCATAGCCTCCATCAGATTTGGCGTCGTTGCCGGAGACTGGTCGTTGCCGGGGACTGGCGCTCAATTTTACTACCAATTATTTCTGCATCTTTTTAATTATTTTAGTTTATTTTATTAGATTTAGTTTTAATTTAACTTCTAAGGCTTGTTTTGTGTATGACCAGATCTAATCCGACTATTGATCAATACCCTTACGATTCAGAAATTGAAAAAACAACACGAGATCTAAAACGTAGGGCACGCCAAAGAATAAACGTAGAACCTGGCCAACAAAACAACGTAGGTATGAGTGCTGTCGCGACAGAAAACCGTGGTGCTTTTACAGTTACTGATCCAGTGAATATTTCAAGACAGGAACACACTCGAACTATTCGAGATTATTTATAGGAAGATTTAGATGGGTTAACTCCTGTTGTTGTGATGCCTAACATAGAGGCAGAGCATTTTGAACTAAAATCGCTCATGTTCAACATGATCAACACCCTAGGCCATTTTGGGGGTTTGGCCAATGAAGATACTCGACAACATCTTAAATCCTTTCTAGAAATTTACAACTCATTTAAGCTGCCGGGAGTTTCAACTGATATCATTAAGCTGAAATTATTCCCCTATTTACTGAGGGATAGGGCAAAATCTTGGTTAAACAACCTTCATCCGAGATCATTGAACTCATGGACAAAACTATACCGAAGCTTCCTTGCCAGATTCAGTTACACCAATATGATTGATAAACTCAGAAATGACATAACATCCTTTAGGCAAGACGAAGACGAATCAATGTATGAGACTTGGGAAAGATACAAAGAACTATACAGAAAATGTCCCATGCATGGTCTACCTAAGTAAACCTAAGTATCCATCTTTTACAATGCAGTTAACACCCCTACGAGGATGATGCTTGATGTTTCCGCGAATGTTACCCTCTTAGACCGCCCACCCCATGAGAGTTTAGAAATTTTGGATATGTTGGCAAAGAATGACTATCAACACCCAACCACTCGAAGAGGCATAAATAGGCGAGGTATGACAACTTCTGATTCTGTAGATTCTATCCTAGCACAACTATCAGCCCCAACCAATATGGTCAAAGATCTGCATAAACAAAGCCACGTTCGGGAAGTAAAATTAGTCATTGTTCTTTTCAAAACATGTGGTGACAACCATGACTCGAACGCATGTCCACACAATCTAGAATCTTCCTTCTATGTTGGAAACTTTAATAGAAACAATATGTCCAAAAATTATAACCAATCATGGAGGAAAAACCCTAATTTCTCATAGAGAAATCACAATAATGCACTTAAAATGCAACATCAACCAGTGCAATCTACGGGATTTCAATAAAACAATAGATTTGCTCAACAATAGATGTTGCAGTAGGCATCGCCGCCGCCGCAGACAATAGACGTCCATACTTTGGAGAATACACTACAAACATTTATGGCTCATACTGGTACATATATTGTAAACACCAACAAATTCATCCGAAGAGCCGACGCTTTCATGGACAGAACAGAAATGAGAATATAGTGTAACGAAGCTACTCTCAAATCGCTGGAAACCATAATAGGATAAATGACACAACAGATGAAAAACAGACCCATAGGTGGTCTCCTTAGTGATATTGAAGTCGCTAGAATTGGTCTTCATGAACAATGTAAAGCCATATCTACCAGAAGTAGTTTACAACTAAAGGACCCTGAAATACTTGTTCAAACGGTAGATAAGAATCCTGAAATAGTATCCCCTTAAGAAGCTACTGATAAAACATCTAAGGCAAAGGAACCAACAAATACTGCCGACAACACTGCCACGGCAGATGATGCCATAACAGCGCCGTAGATAAGATTCTAGTGCGATGAAAAGATCAAAGATCCGCGTCTACCACCACCTTTTCCACAAAGGTTGAAACAAAAAAAACATGAGTACCAATTTAAGAAATTCCTAGACATACTTAAACAGGTACATATAAACATACCTTTGGTGGAGGCAATAAAGCAAATGCCCAACTATGCCAAGTTCCTTAAGGATATTATATCCAAAAGGACAAAAAAATTGGGGAATTTGAAATAGTTGCCACAACAGAAGGATGTGTAACAATGTTGCACAATAAGGCCACGACCAAAAGAAAAGATCCTGGTAGTTTCACAATATCATGCGCTATCTGAGATCAATACATGGGCAAAGCATTATGCGACTTCGGTGTTAGCATAAATCTCATGCCTAAGTCAGTATTTCAGAAGCTAGGCATCGGGCAAGCAAAACCAACAACAGTGATGCTGCAGCTGGCAAACCACTCTTACGTGCAATTAGAAAAATTGAAGATATTTTGTTAAGAGTGGATAAATTTATTTTTCCTGTTGACTTATTAATTCTTGATTGTGAAGTAGATGAACATGCACCGATCATATTAAGAAGGTCATTCCCAGCCACAGGAAGAAAATTGATCGATTACGAGAAAGGAGAATTGATCATAAGAGTCAATGATCAACAAGTAAAGATAAATATGTTTAAAACTCTAAAGTATCAGGACAAACCAGATGAATGTCAAAGAATTGAAGTTAAAACTGAATTTAAATTCAATCCAGAAACATATTGCCTGAACAAAACCTGCCAAGGCAATCTTTGTCGAGGAAGCACGTCCCTTGAACAACATTACATTCGAAAGAAACCACCTGATGAGGAGACAACAACTAGGACATCAGCTTCTCCTCCATCCAAAAAGGGGAAGATGGTTACTGCCGAAGATGCAATTTAATGAACCTCTCAGTAACCTAAAATTTCTATCTCTTAGTCCCTAATATATTTTCATGTTTTAGGAATTAGAGTATTATTTTTATTTTTATAATTTAGATTTTAATTTTCGCAAATTAGTTTAAAACTTTTAAATTGTTTCACAACTTTAATTTTAAAGAAAATAAAATAAACAAATGAGAAAGTCCAAAACCGCAGTCCACACCAAAAAGAAATTCCGGGTAAAAATTATGTCGTCCAATTCAAGAATTACGTCGTTCTCGCTGCTAATAGACAATAGTTGTAATTGCGTTACGCGCACGCCTAAGAGCATTAATCACGTCCCTCCCTCAAAAGCCGCACCGTTCCATCAATTTAAATACAAGAGAAGGTTAACCATTTTCCTCACACTCAATATAATCTTTTTTAGTCAACAAATCCCTCTTCATCTTCTACTTCAAAATCTTCAATGGACAACCAACAACAAAACCCCACTGGAGCAACTATTTGTAAAAGATTCTCTACAAGAGATGTCGAGCATGAATATCACCAAGTATTATAGAACCGACAGATATGGGAAGAACAAGGATTCTATTACACAGAAGAAGAAGATCTGGGCTGGACAACTTCATCCTATCAAAAACCACATTTCAAAATTGGCAAAAGTTCGCCAAACAACCTCTAACGGCGAACATTGAATGGGTACGGGAATTCTATGCACACTGAATAGTGGTGAAAAATCCATACTCCTACCTTCGAGGAAGAGCCATTCTCGTTGCTGATGTGGTCATCAATACATATTTTAGCCTCGATATCACAACTAACGAACATGCTGTGTTCGTAGCCGCCCTGACAGCCAATGACTATGAAATGATGAAAACATAACTTTGTATGCCAGGAGCAGAATAGAACACGAGAAAACACTGCGGCTTCGTCAACCGCCGAGATTTAAGGCCAAAAGTAGTATTGTGGAACACCTTTATAAAAAGGAATCTACTATCGACATCCCACAACCAAATGGTGGACAGACCATGTTTAGCGCTAATCCATTCAATCATACACAACAGACGCATCGATGTCGACCACATAATAAGTAAACAAATATTCGAATGTGCCGCGAAAGACAGAGGTATACTAATTTTCCCTTGCTTAATTATTGCCTTGGCAAGGTACGAAGGTGTACCGACACTGGCTACCGACACATACACCCTAGAGAGAAAATGATGGACCAGGGATATTTATATAAAAAGAATAAAAGTAGAGGAAGATGTCCCGCAAGCTTTCATTCCTTCCATCGCCGAAGCAGAGCCCGCCGAAGTAAGCCAACAAGTAGACCAGGCTGAAAATGCACCAACAGGAATCCTGGAAATCCTGTAGAAGATAGACAAAAGGTAGTTGGCCTTCATGACATAGACCAGGGAGTTCAACAATGCCATCATCTCAACCATCCGAAAAGAACTCCCCAAATTTACGATTGTCTTCCCAGAATTCATAGTCAACCTCTCCAATTCTCAGACTCTTTGATCAGTGCCTAAAATTTCTCTATTTTCACATTATTTCTTCACTCATTTATTGCTAATAAAGACAGAATTAAATGCAATAGTAGATATTTCTGATTATTTTCTACATCTCAGCATCCGAATACTATTATTATGAATTTATCCATTATTTGGTATAAAACAGATATGTTTGATAGTTTTTTTTCTTAGACGGGAAACTAGATCACAGAAAGAGCCAAAGAAGAAAATAGATGATGAATTGCAATGAAGCATCCTCCATGGTAGCATTCTAAAGACTATCACGGTAGCGTAAAAAGACGATAAGTGATGCTCAACAGGAAGAAGAAAAGATACCGAAAGACAAAGAAAGAAGAACAACTCAGTTAGGAAGTCGAACCCAAGTCAAACCGCGGGAAGAGACATTTTAGGATTTAAGATTTATTTAATATAATTTAATTAGGAATTAGACTTCTCTTTTATTTAGAACTTTTTCCTTACATGGAAAGATCAACTTAGGACTTGGCCTATATAAGGCACTCATTAGGTTTAGGTTTAGAAGAGAAGTCAGTTTATACACATAACTTATCCTTAACTGCCGACCATACTATGTTCTAAACTCCTTCGGAGGTTTAGGTTGTTGTAGAGTAGATGGAGAGAAAGATTACATTGTTATTAATATTTATTAATGCAAGTCTTATCTCATAGTTTATTCTTTCTGGTACTTAACTTTCTTTGCATATGAGCTCGAGATGATAAGTATGTAAAAAAATATCCATTTGTCTAATATTGGGACAGTTAGTCTCATGAAATGAGAGAATACAGTCCTTGCTTATGGGAATTGACTAATCCAGGTCGGATTTCAGCGATTAACAAGACGCATGTGAGGTTGTGATCTACCCTTGATTAACTATGGGAGGTATCATTAAGACACAGGGATTTCAACAGTTTTCTTTACTTTGGGATAAGAAAGAAACATATACGGCTGCTTTGTTGAACTATGGAAAGTTGAATTGTCGACAAGGCATAACCCCGCCTAGGCAGCTGCGACGACCCTTTGTGCAATCCGTTGAGGCGATAGTTCAACCCTATTGCATTAATAAGTGGATTAACAATATAACTGGATTCTCCTTTACAAAACAATCAATCTAAACTCATTCTTCTCAATTATTTTTTTCTATAATTTAATATAGTTTAGTTAATGCAATTAAAACCAATCTCATTACTTGTGTTTTTAATTTCTTAAGTGCAGTTATAAGAAGTAGTAGAATCGACACAGTCCTCATGGGACCGACATCTTAAATACTACAATATGACAAAGGTGGAACCAATAGGACTTCAGAGCCTCCATTAGATTTGGCGTCGTTGCCTGGGATTGACGCTCAATTTTACTACCAATTATTTTTGCATATTTTTATTATTTTAGTTTATATTAGTTAGTTTTAGTTTTAGTTTTAGTTTAACTTTCGTGAGTTGTTTTATGCATGAACAGGTCCAATCCTACTATTGATCAATACCCTTACAATCCAGAAATCGAAAAAAACAGCACGAGACCTGAAACTAAGGGCACGCCTAATAATGAAAGTAGATCCTGGCCAACAAAACAATGCGGGTATGAACGCCGCTGCAGCAGACAACTGTGGTGCCTTCGCAATAGTTGATCCAGTAAATATTCCAAGACAGGAACGTGCTCGAACTGTTCGAGACTATTTAGAGAAATATTTAGATGGGTTAACTTCTGTTATTGTGATGCCTAATATAGAGGCAGAGCATTTCGAACTAAAACCGGTCATGTTCAACATGATCAACACCCTGGGCCAGTTTAAGGGTTCGGCCAATGAAGATGCTCGGCAGTATCTTAAGTCCTTTTGGAAATATGTAATTCGTTTAAGTTGCCGGGAGTCTCAGACGATATCCTTAAGCTGAAATTATTTCCCTATTCATGGACAGAACTATGTATCCTTCAGTCGAGATCGTTGAATTCATGGATAGAACTATGTCGAAGCTTCCTTGTCAGATTCAGTTATACCAATATGACTGACAAGCTTAGAAACGACATAACATCCTTTAGGAAAGATGAAGACGAATCAATGTATGAGGCTTGGGAAAGATACAGAGAATTATACAGAAAATGCCCCATGTATGGTCTACCTGAGTGGACCCAAGTATCCATCTTCTACAATGTAGTGAACAACCCTACGAGGATGATGCTTGATGCTTCCGTCAATGACACCCTCTTAGATCGCCCACCCCATGAGAGTATAGAAATTCTGGATAGGCTAGCAAAGAACGACTATCAACACCCTACCACTAGAAGAGGCATGAATAGACGAAGCATGGAAAATTCAATGTCTTCGGATTCCATTCTAGCTCAACTGTCAGCTTTGACAAACATGGTGAAGGATCTACAAAAGCCAAGTCACGTTCGAGAAGTAAAAGCAGTCACTAGAATTCATAATCCAACTCTTCACTTCTCATCCTCTCCCTACTAAACCAACCGCCTCGGTCACGGTTCCACTGTCCTCCGATGCCACAAATGCAGCCATAGCAACGGAACCATTCTCTGCAAACTCCGCAGCAAAAACCAAGAAACAAGACGCTACCACACCAATAAAATTCAATTCACTTGATTAGAGCAGCTCCTCTGATGACATGGAATCACTTATGAAAATAACCACGGATTCCATTGCACCCGAAACCAATAAAAAGAGGAAGGCCCCTGGTTCTGCTACAGCAACCTCTCCGATCAATCTAGATACGGAGGAATCACAGCAAGACCCCACTCTCATTCGCATCCAACCATCACGCTCGGCAAATAAACCAATGGTGAACCCGCCAAAACCAACCGTCGAGCAGCCGCCCAAAACCCGCCACAAGCTCCTTATCGACAATGACTCCGAATATTCCTTCTGTTCTGTAAAATTTTAAGGGCGGTAGATTTTCTTCTTTTTTCTTTTATCTTATTATTTTCGGTTATTTTTTCTCTTTTTCTCTGTTACTTGGCCATACATTGAGGACAATGCATCCCTCGAGTCTGAGGGAGCATTTGTCCAATTTTGTAATATATAATGATCTTCCAAGAGCATGGAAGTAATTAGAGTACCTTACTATTTCCTTATAAATTCTACTTAATATTCTACCTTATACAATTGCGATTAATTTTTTTTTAGACTGTTGAATTTTATTAAAACTGCCTTGGTAGTAATATATTCTCCAGTCGCAACAGCAGTTCACACCATTCACTAGACTTGAACTCAGAAAGGTCCACTAGGCTTAGTACTTAGGATTATACTATGAGCCTAAAAATCATATAAACACTGCTAGTCTTAGTTGATTTTAAAAGTTCTTTTCTTTGAAAAGCAATAAGGACTTAGGCTTAAATTTTTAACTAGAGGTGCCTATCACCGAATCTAGTTAGTCCATAGAGGTGCCCATGACTGCCTCAAGGACTTAATTTTTCTCCCACATACTAGAGGTGCCCGAAACTGGCTCTAGTAAGAAAAAGCTAAATACTTTAGGTGCCCAAAAAACTAGCTCAAACAATATGAGTATATAGCAATATATAGTTATACATCAATTTTAGGGAGAAATAAGAAAAACGAATCAATAAAAATCTTAGTCGAAAGTCTTGAGCTAGAAAAAAGATTAGAACTTAGAAAATCAGCCTTGACATAGCTACGCACACACTCACCAAGACTCATAGTCCAGTTCCGAGGAACGACTAGCACCTAGAAGAAGCTGAGTAAAGAAAGGAACTTTGCCGAGGCAGGTAGGACGGTATATTACTTTAAAATTTCAAACAAAAAATTATCTTTTGCATTGCTTGAGGACAAGTAATAGTTCGAGTTTGGAGGTGTGATGAGCACTCAAAAGTCCTCATTTTTATATCATTTCCTCACTCATTTATTGTCAATAAAGACAGAATTAAAGGCGGTAATAGGATATTTCTGATTATTTTCCATATCTCAGCATCCGAACACTAACTATATAAAATTATCTACTTTTTGGCATAAAAAATATACGTTTTATAGTTTTCTTTCTTAGACAGAAAACTAGATCACAGAAAGGGCCAAAGAAGAAAATAGATGCTGAATTGCAGACGAAGCACTCGCCACGGCAGCATTCTGAAGGCCGCCGCAGCAACATAAAAGATAACAATTGGTGCTCAACAGAAAGAGGAAAAGATACCAAACTCAATGGACAAAGAGAAAGAGAAAGAAGAAAATTCAGTTAGGAGGTCAAGCTAATGTCAAAGCCAACTGCGTGAAAGAAGAGATATTTTAGGAAATAAGATTAAATTAATATAGTTTAATTAGGAATTAGATTTCTTTCCTGTTTAGAACTCTTTCCTTGCATGAAAAGATCAACTTAGGGCTTGGCCTATATAAGGCACTTATTAGGTCTAGGTTTAGTGTGGAGTCGAGACGGATTCTCACATTATTATACCTTTAGCCACAACCTCTATCAGGTTCTAAGTCTTTCGGAGGTTTAGTTTGTTTGTGGAATAGTCGGAGATGAAGTTTATGTTATGTTTGATATTTATTAATGCAAAACCTATTTCGTAGTTTATTCTCTCTTGGTAGTTACTCTTCTTGCATATGAGCTCGAAAGATAAGTATGTGAGAAAAATTCATTTTCCTAACATCGAGAGATGTAGGTTCACGAAACGAGAGAATACGGTCTTTACTCGTGAGAATTGACTAATCCATCATGGATTTCAGCGGCTAATAGGACGTATGCGTTTGGTTGTTGTCCGCCCTTGATTCACGCTGGGAGGTATCATCAAGACGTGGGTTTCAATAGTTTTCTTCTCTTAGGGATAAGGAAGAATACATACAAGGATGCTTTGTAGAATTATGGAATGTTGAATTGTCGACTAAGTATAACCCTGCCTAGGCAACTACGGGGACCCTTTGTACGATCCGCCGAGGCAGTAGTTCAACTCATTGCATTAATAAGTGGATACTTAACATAACTAGATTCTCCTCTACAAAGTACTCAATCTAGTCTCGTCTTTATCTTATTATTTCGTTAATTAATTTTATGCTTTTATAATTATCTTAGTTATAATTCACACCTTCAAATTTCTTGTATTTTTAATTTCCTTAGTGCAGTCATAAGAAGTAGCAAGGTTGACTCAGTCCTCGTGGGACCGGCATCTTAAATACTATAATCTGACAAAGATGAAATTAATAGGATTCCATAGCCTCCATCACTTGGGACTTTTTTTCTTAAAATTTAATATTAAAATTTACTAAACATTATCGGTGTATAAGCAAATCTATCGTGTTACTCATGGATGAATATATTTAGATTCAATTTCTAGGGGGAAAAAGAATGAGTGAAATTTTCCAAATATGTATGAGTCAACTTGATTAAATTGAATATCATAACTCAAAATTATATTCATTTTATATAGTTTGAATAACTTAAATTTGTTAGACTCAAAATTATAATCATTTTATACAATTCAAATGACATGAATTACCCGAATATCATTAAAAATATATGTATATTAACGACTCATGAAGGATTATTGACTATTATTTATTTCAATAAGTATAAAGATAAGATAAAAGAAAAAAAAATTTTAAAGGTGAAAATTTTTTTATTAACAACTCTTTGTCAACATAAAAGGATTATGAATCGTCTAAAAATGGATCATGTATAAACAAATGATTAAAAATAAAATTAATTATTTTAAATTATCATAGCTTATATCAACTCTCTTTATCCTATTTTTTTTTCAATTTTTGAATCAGGTATGGACAGATCACGACAATTGAAAATATCATCTTCATGATGTCTGTTTGTAAATAGTTTTATTAAAATTTTCAATAGTTCAAATCTCATTTCTTGCATCTGCACAAGAAATTTATCACTTTATTCAATCACACAATAACTAAATCAAACTACATAGTATATTTCATCGTAAAAAATCTTCGATCAATTATTTTTTACCAACTTCTATATATTTTAATTTGTACAAGCCACAATATCCCTAAATCCAATATAAAATATATTAGTATATTATAAAAATTTAAAAAAAAGACATACATTTTCATTTTAAATTACGTACGAATTTGGTTATTTCGATAATTTAAAAAAATAAATGATAAATTCTAAGACATCTTTAAATAATCTATCCAAATGAACATGTTGCTTATACGTAATCGGAGTTTTAGTCAACTGTTACAATAAGTCACAATAAAATTTAAAATTTAATTAACTAAAAACTGGTTAATTCTATTAGTCTTATAAATGAAGAAAGAACTTACCAAATCTTTTGTAATGTTTTTACGTATTGCATTGACGTCGAGAGAATCTAAAACATAATTATGTTGCTCCACAACATCACTAACTAATAAAAACCAATGTTTTCCTTCTTCATCATGTAAAAGAACATATACCTATTAAATCACGTGAGTTAAAAATATCATTAACTATATATAAATAAACACTAATCTACATATATACTTGTTTAAAACATTACTACTATTGGTAGGCATAAAGTTCTCTATCTATCTGGAATAAAATTTAAAAATGCTAGTAATATTTTTAGTTTGAGTATGTATGAAATTTTTGAAAATTATACTTTGAGACAAAAGATAAATATAAAAAAATATCATAAAATCATAAATTTAAAATAATATATTCACTAACCCATAAAACATATTTTACCTAAAAAGATAGAAACAAATATAACTTCTTTGGCATAGATTCTTGTCTTAGGTGCAAATCGTACATATAAAAGAATATATGAACCGTTAAATATTTAAAAATAGTAATAGTACTTGTATTATTATCAATCAAACAAACAAATATTCAACATATAAAAATATTTAATAATTTAACTTATAAAATCCAATCAAATAATTATTTTCCTGGAAAAAATGTAAGAGCATTTACAACATTCAAAAAATTATTTTTGGACATGTAAATAGTGTTGGATGTATTCTTTTAAGTAGCAACATTCATAAAAATTATATGTTCTTCGGGCGTTAGATACTTTAAATATTGTTTGTATGTATCATTTATCATACTAGTTTCTCTTATTTATCTTGCATAAAAAATTTATCTCTTATTAATATTAATAATAATAAATATTTAAAAATGTATTTATAGTTTATACCTTCCTTGTTTTACTTGTTTTACTTTTAATACGAGCTTGGACGAATAAATCTTGTAATTATGATTCAATCTCAAAATTATGATTCTTATTCTCCTTTTCAACCTGCATAATCTTAAAGTAATTCAGCATGCATTTAATTTAAATAAAATATTTGTATAATATTAATTATAATTTTTTATTAAATTATAAAAATATTTTCTAATCATGTTACTACCTCATTTTTCTTTGAACATTTAATTTTTATTTTTCTTTATTATCATGGACTTTTAGGAATTTTTCTTGTATCTACATATATATAACAAAGATTGGTTTAAAAAAAATAATAAAGTAAGATATTATATGAAATATTACCAATAAAGAATAATTTACCATTGTATTAATTTTATAAGTTCGAGTTCTCGTTTTTAATGTCATATCTTTTGATTTTGAACTATCAGCAAATTCAGAACGTGTAGTTGAACATCTCATATTTTTTTATGTCGAAACTCTTTACTATTTGATAAAATCTTAGAATTATTTGACAATCTAGACTTTATTTTTGTAATCATTGGATTTTCTTTCATTATAACTAATTGACTAGGGAAACGCTGATGACGAAAATTCAAGTTAAAAACCTCGCTAGGAATTTCTGGTAGGCCATAAGTATCAGCCTTAGTGTTGTCTTCAAAATTAACTTTAAGTGTTCTTTTATCACTTGGTTCTAATGAGAGAAGAATAATCAGGGTCATAATTTATAATTGAAGACAAACTCGAATTTCTAATATGACTCATAGTTTCTTCTTTCATTGACATGAAACATATTTTTTTCTTGTATGATTTATTTTCAAAAACTACAATGAACCCCTATGTAAAATAGTCTCCTTCAATCTATTATTGAGTGAGCTTTAGAGTCTTATGCTTATATTCAAAGCCTTCCACCTCTTTTATCAAATTGTAATACTTTAGATTATCGATCCCACAGGGACTAGATCATCCTCGGCTGCATATTAGTTCTGCACTTAGAAAACTAAAGACACAAATAATTTAGATTGTGATGAAGATAAAGTAAATAAACTAAATAAATAAAAAATGAGATCTTAGTGATAAAGATAAGGTCAGACTGGTTGCTTTATAGAGGGGAATCCAATTACACTTATTATCCACTTATTAATGCATTGTCTTGACTTGACGCTACGGTGGGTCGCACTAAGGGTCGCTTTGGCTGTCTAAGCGAGGTTATGCCTTGTCGATAGCTCAACTTTCCATAATTCGATAGAGCCTCCTTGTATGTGTCCTCGTTATCCCTAATTCGATAAACTATTGAAATCCATGTTTTGATAATACCTCTCGGCGTGAATCAAGGATGAACAACAACCGATGGCATGCGTCCTTTTAGTCGCTGAAACCCTTGCGGATTAGTCGATGCCCTTGAGCAAAGACTGTATTCTCTCATTTTGTAAGCCTAACTCTCCCGATATTAGACAAATAAATATTTCTTCACATACTATCATCTCGAGCTCATATGCATAAAAGAGTAATTTTCAAGAGAGAATAAACTATGAAATATGGTTTACATTAATAAATATCAAATAAAGTAAAACTTTCTTCCCCAAATACTCCATAAACAACCTAAGCCTCAACGGGGTTTAGAACATGATGAATTTGTAAGCGACTTAGGGTTAAACTATGAAAACCCGACCTGTTTTTCCTAGCCCTAGGGATTGGCTTTATATAGGCCAAGCCTAGGTTAAAGTTTTCCATAAAGGTAAGATTTTTAAAAGGAAAAGAATACATGTCCATATTCTATTTCCTAATTTAACTCCTTTAACTTCGCGTTTGACTTTGACCATGGCTTGACTCTATTTCTCCACTTCTGTTTCTTCTCGTATTATGTCCATCAGAATCGACATGTTTTTTTCTCTATCTATCGTGCACCAATTATCATCTTTCTTCTGTTGCTACAGCCTCCAAAATTTTATCCTGGCGGGTACTATCTGCATTCCAACTTCAGTTTCAGCATCCATCATGCTATTTGGTATTATCTGTATAGTAGTTTTTTGTCTAAGAGAAAACCATTAATTGCAACTGTTTTATGCCAAATAATTGAGAAATTCATGAATTAAGTATTATGATGCTAAAATATGGAAAATAAGCAGAATTATTCATTATTGCCATTAAATTTGTCCTTTATTAGCAATAATTGAGTGGAAAAATGATATAAAAATTAGGACTTTTATGCACTTATCAATTATTTAAAACATTCTCCTTTAATGATCTATTATATAAATCTTTCTCATTCATTAAATCATCATATAAACTCTCACCATATGATTTGCTATAACATGCATCCTTATATGGTTCATTGTGTATGTGTTTTCCTTTCAAAGAAACACCAATGTTTATAGAACTTTTAACATTATTATGTGTTAATATGGTTAATAATTTTTCAAATTGACTATTAAATTTTTAAATTGACCAATCATTTTAATAATTTTTTTATTATTTTACATAGAATGAATGAGTATCTCTAACTTTTTATCACTATGATAATGAGTTATTGTCTTTTCCTCAAGTATAACTTTAGATTTTCCCTATACGTAAATAAAATGTTAAACAATAATATTAAATATATTAAATTGACTAAAATAAATTCTACAATATTATTAAAATTTAAGTTAATTATAATAATTAACCTCATTGTTTGTCTTCTATGCATTCATGCTTATATGATGTTTATACTTTATCTATCATTTTATCTTGTTTTGAAGGAGTTAAGTTTAGATCCATCGAATAATTTAAAAGATAAAATCTAAGCCTGCATGCATTTATAAATAAATAATTCTAAAATAAACATAAATTTTATATATGGATGAAGAAAAAATAGAAAGAATGATTATGCATAATGTTATAAACATGACGTGAATTGAAAGTTCACTATAAAATTTCAAATGACCTACATACTTTTTCTCACCTTACACATACAAGTATGTTATTTTAAATAAGCCTATAAAAATTTTCAAAAATATCATCACTTACAAAAAATCATAAACTACACAAAACCAAAATATATAATCGATTTTCTTAGGTTATAGACCAAACTAATTAAATAAATATATCATATACGAGCAATAAGTTACGAGCATCATAACATATTAGACTCTAAAATATTCGAAAGTATAATCTAATAAAGACTAGACATATTAAAATACTTCAAAACATTAAAAAACTACATTATACAAATATATGTCACTTATAGGAGTTTTAATCAAGAGAATTTACACAAAATGCTCAAGGAACATACAAATGAAATATTAAGTATTTTTTGACTTAACAAGGTAATAAAGTTATACACAGAAGAATTATATCAAAGATAGCAACGTACATAATTCTGAAGACAATATGAATTATACACAGAAGAATTATATCATGCAAAAGCAAACAAAGAATTCTAAAGGAAAAGAATAAACTAGGACTACATAATTGTTGCAACTACCCTGTCAATTACAACCATTTTCAAAATTTATTTATTTTGTATACACATTCGATTTGGAGCGCTCAAACAAAAATAATTAGAAGATTAGATGTTAATGTGAGAAATAAGACCCTCCCTTTTTATTTAGTTAATGGATTAGGTAAGATGTTATTGATGTAACCCCTCAACCTGATCTAGATAAAACCTGACTCAAATGAGCTACACGGTGAATATCAAGGCTAATACGGAGACTCGCCCTAATAAACGATCCTTTTTTTCATTTTTATCTTATCTAGATACTTCATTTAATTCTTACATGTTCAAGCTTAGCTTGTGTCCATTTATAGCGGAAACGGAAATGAAACAAGTCCTAATTCAAACTTACAAGTAAAAAGGACCAAATTGTAAATTTTCATAAAAACAGGGACCAAATGGAAATTTAAAGTTACCAATATTTAATCAAAGTCCATTAAATGTTTGCATCTCAAATTTCAACTCAAAATCATGTCTACAAATCATTTAATTACATACACAAGATTTAGGGACCAAAATATAAAAAATCAAAACTTTATTCAGACAAATAATTGATTTACCTATATTGGGTATTGGTACGGACATTATGGGTATGGGTACATCTATGTGGTAATTAACCATAGTAGTACTCATTAATACACGTATCGATACATATGATTTGGATGAAAATGTTCGTTTACATATTTGTTTACCCGTATCGGTATGCTTTGGTGTTCCGATACATAAGGCCAAAATATAAGGGGAGTATCGGTACTCTAATTACCCTTATCGATACTTTAATTTCCCATGTAGGTAAACTTGCCCTATTCAAGCAACCCGTACTGGTAACAGTAATACAATATTGATCCCCTAAACAAAATTTTACCTTAACCACCTGCAATTAAGCTTTCAAACCATACGACAACTATCCCAAAACACCTTAAACACATATTAAACATCCTTAAGCCTCTAAGTATCCACAAATGACCATTAGGAATGCTACCAACATAGATAAATTTAACATTCACATTAGATGCATCTCAACAAAAATCTCAACATGTATAAAAAACATAATATCCAACCAATCCACACTATATGCTTTCAACTTAGAAACAACTTCATTTATCAAACATCAAGAAATTAATCTACATAGCCGTTTCATTTTTCAACAATATTATCAACAAAAGTGTATCGATATTACACCCCATTGCTCTCTTACTACTACTTACCTTACCAAGAGATATACTTGAGCTATAAGTCAATGCGTACTTGAAAACTTGCATCAAGTGGTTGCCTCAACTCTGATTCTTTGCATTGTAAGATAATAAAGATGGTAAGAATAAGTTTAATGAGAGGTAAAACCATAAAAAACATCATTGCAATGCAGTTCATAAGTTCAACATTAGAACACTTTAATTCATGCCATATCATGCTTATTACAATTATCTCAACATGGTTTACAAACCAAAGCAAAATCTCATCAAGCGTTATTTATCTCAATCATTTCGAAGCTTAAATCTCAAATCTTTCATGCTTAAAATGCAACAAAGCATATGACCTTTAAAATCACATGCATATCAGTGCACAGACCTCAAATCTTACTTTCTATATACCTAAAAATGCTTACATCTTTAAATCACATGCATCACCACGCATAAATTTCAAGTCTCGCATTCTACTCACCTAACAATTCTTAGGCCATTTTTCCTTTCTCATATCCTTGCACAAAACATAGTTAAAACTCAAGTGTTACATGTATCTCAATATACAATATTTATCATGTTTCATGTTCAATATCATGGCATCAATTAAAAATATATGACACATGGTATAATTACATATATTAGCTTACAAGTGACACTAGATGGAACGACTCTCATCCTTAATAAGATAAGTAAACAATGTTCAGATAACAGGCTCATGATGGATCTACCTCACCATGCTTCATGATAGCACTATCCTTATCATGGAACAATCATTTCTGACAGGATGATACTACCCCCATTTCCGGATGCAATAGAACTACCCTATCACACGACATTAGCACTACCCTTAATGCACCTCAAGGAGTAACACACCTACGAGTTTTGTATATTATAATGCATTCACACCTTATCGATCGATCAATATATCCGACATCTCTAGACACGTCACTTAGCCAATAAAAAAGGTTCAAATCACAATTTATTTGTTGTCCAAAACATGCATCACATGCATCTTGTAAAATCATTTTGAACCACATGATTTTACCAATGCAAATCCTCAAAATATGTTCCAAAGCTACCTAGGCATTCAATCAATAATCTTAAGGGATGTTTATTTCATAAATCTCGTTTTAACATAAATTGATAGTAATTAATGCACAAAACAACTTGAAGAGCGTGACTAAAAATATGGCAAATCATAAAATGATATGGGAATCATTAAGAGATCAAACTAAATAATTTACTTTCGAGTGTAAGAAGGTTTCTCGCACCACCCCTACACCCCCAAACTACTGAAATAATAAGTAAAACCATATCATAGAGGCAACCCACCTTCTTAGCAAGCTTTTGTACCGATCTCAACACTCATGCATCGACTCATCATCCCCTTGTCTGAAGGATGCTATCTCATTTTGAAGTTGAGTGTTCATGTTGGGTGGGTTGTATCTCGCTAGAAAGCTTTTTCACAAAGCTGTCCATGACTCCATCGAACTGGCTGGAATTCTATTCAACCATTCTCTTGTTCGGTCTCTCAAAGAGTATGGAAATAGCATGAGCTTCAAAACATCCTCATGCACTCCTTGTTGGCGGAACGAATCGCAAACCTCCAAGAAAGCACGGATGTACTATCGAGCGTCCTCGTGTGGAGATCCTCCAAACTGTCCAATCGAGTTGAGCATATTAAATATCACAGGCTTGAGCTCGAAGTGTGTTGCCTGTATTTCAAGTATCACTATCCCAGAATTAAGGTTATCCAAGATCGGTGTCAAGTGATCTTGAATTGCCCTTGGTCTTGCTACTATCTCCTGATTTACTTTAGCATTTGGACTAGCTGCAGGTATTGCTCTAGCATTTGGATTCTGTGAATCCTGATACATGGCTCTTGTTCTTTGCTCTCGCCTCCTTTGTCTAAAATACCTTTCGATTTCTAGAATAAATGGTTCGAGGGATTCCCTACGATTCACTCTTGGCATCCACTAACCAAAAACCTAAAAAGATAACAAAGAAAACAAAGATTAAACCAAATAAAAAGACTCAAAACACAAACAAGAATAAAAAGATAACAAGTATGGAAACTATGACTGAAATAGCCTATTGTCTCAATCCCCGGCAATGGCGCCAAAAACTTGTTGCTTGCTTGCAGTGCTTGTTGGATTGATTAAAATATGTGATTGAATTGCGTGCAAGATTGTACAAGTATACATATCGAACAAGTAATAAAGTGTGTGAGTGAGATCGTTCCCACGAGGATTGGGTCTCACTCACCACTTGTCCAACTCTTACTTGTCGAAGTTAATCGACACTTTCGTCTTTGTAAAAACACCTCCAACTCTTTACTCAATAACTTGTCATGTTTTACACAACAAAAATACAGGGATTAATGCATATTGGTACATTCAATCAACCTCCAACACGTTCTTTATCACCTAGCCCCTTAAACTAGACTTAAACAAACCAAAAACTTATCTAAAATGCATCCAAACGACCTCCAGCCCTTCACCTACGAGATCCACCTCTTCTCCACATAAAAAAAACGTCCAAGAACCAAAATCTAACCCACTTAAACCAACAACAACCACCCAGCCACTAAAATAAGCCACAAACACAAGATCTAAACCAATTAACGTCATCAAAACCTAAGATCCGAGATTACCTATCTAAAAACCTTTAATTTTATATTAAAACACATCAAGAATCATTGATTTACACATCCAAATTCATCAATTATAAAGGCATTACGAGATTTACTCAAATCAACTAAGTTTACCCACTAAAAACTGAAAATCATCAATTAAACACTCAAACTAATTAAAGAACTCAATGTAATGCACAAAAAACTTGGGAATTTCAATAGAGATCTATAAGTTCAGAGTTCTGAATGATTTCTTATCTCTAAACCTGATTCAACCTCCTCTAATTGTTAAAACCATGAAAAACAAGTTGAAAAACATAAGAAATTAATGAGAAACAAGAAGGAATTGATATAAACAAAATTAAACCAAAAGGAAATGATGTACCTTGAGGAAATTGAAGAAGTCTTATTGAAAACAAAGAAAATTGAGAGAGTTTGAGAGAAAATGGAATGTTACGTAAAATTGTTATTTTGGTGAAAATGGGAAATATATCTCAAATAAATCTTAATTGATGATTAAAAGATGTTATAGAAGTGAGGTTAGATCAGCTGAAAAGATTGGATCAATATCCCCTTAAAGATTCTAATTCTTGGCCCAATTATATTTTAGTCACTAAAATTGTCATATTTTGAATTTTTACAAAATAGTCACTAGTTTCTAAAATGTCAAGGTTCCACATGTATTTTTCTAAAATTGATTTGACCAAATTCAAATATAGTCAAAATAAAAATTTTAGAACATTTTCCACATTTATTTCCTTCAAAAACAATTTAGAAGAATTAAATCCCGAATCTAAGTTAATTGGTACCAGTTCAATCGAATCCCTGATACGACCTTGATAACTTCTAAGCCCATTTTTGGGCGTTACAATTGAAATGTATAGTTTCTAATTGTATCATACTAGAAATATAATACTTTTAATTATTTGACAAATGATTACTTATTCATACTCGTTATATAAAAATATAAGAAAAACAAATACATATAAAAGTTAAGAGACAAAAATATTTTATTTTATTTTTAAAAACTCAGTCAAACATGAAATGAATATTTTGATAAGAGATTTATATATATCCAACACTTAAAGTAATATGAATAGCATAATATGATTTCCCAGTTAACTGATATCACCTCTCATATTGCATTGTAACGAAGAAAAAAGCTACAGTAATAGATTTTAATTACTACGTCGGGTCAAGGGGGAGACCCGTAGATTTAAAATCAGCCACATATCAATCTAATTCATTGAAACATAAATCTCAATTATCAATCACTAATTTTATCCGGGGTAAAAACCCAGTTTTTATTTTTCAATAAAATAAAGGGCTTGTTAAATTAAAAAAATCAAAAATATAACTTTCTTAGTATATGTGTTTTTTATTTGAAAATTCAAAAAATTATCCTTTTAGTTATTTTTCTTTGCATAAATGAAAATCACAAAGATTATACTTATATATGTTATTTATTTCATTGGCTTTAATTTTACTTCATTATTATTATTAATTATTACCCTTTTTTATCAAAAATATTTTATAATATATAGAATATTTTGAATTATTGTTTTCGGTAATTGTTTTTGTCAGAACGTTTTATGTTTTTTTATATTATTATTATTATTATTATTATTATTATTATTATTATTATTATTATTATTATTATTATTATTATTATTATTATTATTATTATTATTATTATTATTATTATTATTGCATATGAAGTAATAAATAAAAACCAAAAATATAATACCTTACTATTTACCTTTATTTTTGTTATCCATTTGAATTTTATATAATATATTTTGAATTTTATATGTTAATATTATAAACTTTATTATATTTCTATTCTATTTTACTTTACTATTATTTTTCGGTTTTTTCCTCTTTTGTTATTATTATTTTTTTATTATTATTATTACTATTATTTAAAAAAATAAAAAATATCACTAATTTCATATTTTATTTCTTTCTCTTTTTCCTTTACGTGTATGTACTTATTTCTTTTTCTTTTCATTTAATTACGTTTTACATTATTATTATTATAATTATTATTATGATAATATATTTGAACAAATTAAAACCCAATCAAATAAATAAACAACCCATATTTAAAATAAAAACCCATACTTTAATAATTATTTCAGTCCAATAATAATATTACATGTCTATTAATATTAAGATACACAGCCCACTTCTTTTTAATTAACAACCACGCCCAGGTCTCATTTACATAACCCGGTGGCCCAAACCTGATAATAAGCTAAACCCTAAGTCTCTCTTATGTTTTGCACAGACCATCCTCAACCGTTGGATCTAGATCGGATCCAACGATCAAGATTAAAGCGGAAAAGCCCTCTGGTCTCCTTGCACGCACCAACGCTTCAGCACCTTACGCGCACGTGGCTTGCACGCGTGCGACCTTTCAGCTCTTCGAAGATTCCTCGCCTCCTCACCAGCCGATCATCGTCGTCGGTCGTTCGATTCTAGTGGTCCCCCTCGTCCAGCAATAGCCACGCATGCATAACAAACAAAAGTTTCAGAATTAGTACAAATGTTACAACAAAATTCAAAGCCAAAATCGACAGAAATCAGAGAAAACAACAAGAATATCAAAAGCATGTCGGCCGATTTAGAGATTTCGGAGACCATTCGACAAAGATCAGAACCAAAAACGTCAAACCATTAGAAATCAGATGGATATTTTTATTTTTACAATGTTCATATATAAAAGCAAAAATCAAAGATATTGTAAAGGGTCTTCACCCACCATTTTTCGTGAATACAAGAGTAACCCTTTGAGGTATAACCTCATTTTCTTTTTCGGTTTTTTATAGGCATAGAATAGAAAAGGAATTTCCGATTTTACCTTCTCCTTTGAAGTCGATTGAGTGTCCTTCTCCTCTCTTTTCAGATCGGTAACAAGCCTCCGGCCTCTGTGCCACTTTGGTGAACCGAGATTAAAAGAGGAGTGGTTTTCATCTTTTTTCTCTTCGAAATAAAAAGAACAAACTCTCCTTGCTGGTTTTCGAAGGGAAGTTCTTCTCTTGTTTTTGTTTTTAAGGAACGAGAGTAGTGTTCGTTTTGTATAATTTTTGAAGGGTTTAAAAAGGAGGGATTTTTAAAAGTTTTTTGGTTCGCCGACCACCGCCGGTGGTGGTCAGAGTTAGGTTTCATGGCGGCCGTTTTCTGGGTTCTTCAAGAACACTTAAAGTGTTCTTATTTTCTGGGTTTTGTTTGAATGAACAAAAGAGAAAGCTCTCATTTCTTTTGTTTTTTGAATGAAGTATGGTGAAAAGGGGGAATTTTTTAAGTGTGTTTTATATCAGACTTTAAAATAAAAAAGGATTTATTTTTTTTAAATCCCTCCGCGTTTCAATAATAACGCTGGAGGTCCTTGCCATGTTCTTTGGTTTTACAATCTAATCACTATTTTAATTATATTCGTCTTTTTGAAAACGGGTTAATTATTTTAAGTCTTCCCGCATTTATGAGCCTCCCTTGTTTCGAAATAATGTTTCGAGGGCTTAAAGGTTTTTAAATCTTTTAATTCGGTCACTTATAGTTTTTCTCTTTTATATTGTGATTGTTTTATTTTTTAATGCATTATATTTGACTACACATATTTATTTTAATTACTTTTTATTGTTGTTTTTTATTTGTACATATATTTAATTTACGGTGCATTTATTTTCTGTTTTACTTATATGTTTATTTATTTTCCCATGCATCGTTTTTATTCGTTAAATTATTATTTATGTGCTTACTTGTTGTACATGCTTGGTTTATTTTGTTCATGTTTGTTATTTATGTTACTTTGCTTATGTGGAGCATGTTTAGTCTATCATATTTGTAATTTATTTTGTAACATGCAATTGTTATTTATGTAATTTATTTCATCAGACATTGTATTTATTTATGACATGCATTGCTTTTTATTTGTGTATTTTAATTACATTTTTACAACATGTTTTACTTTATACTTTTTTATTGTTTTCATGTTTTTATTTATGCCTTTTATTTTTGTCATTCATACATTTGTAATTTCGTTTATTTATTTATTCTCATGATTTTGTACATATTTATTCATTATGCTTCACATATCTTTTCGCCATGCGTGTTAGTTGGTTCATGTTTTATCTATTTAGGTCATGTTCTTTATTTGCCCATGTATTTATGTGTTTTATTCATGCATCTTAGTATTTGCATTTTATTTTATTTTGTTGTATACACTTTATTTTTGTACATGTATTTATTCTTATTATGTTGTTTATTTCTTTTATTTTGCCCATTTTACATCCAACTTTAATTAACGAATCTTAATCTCAAACGTCTTTATTCGGTCGTAATGGGTTCGTGTTCTAACGTAGTGGTCGCGGTATATGCGTTGCCTCCGAATAAAGACACGGTAACAATAAAACTTAATTCGGACATTAAACGAATTTTAATTTAATGCCACTTTAAAACGGAAAATCCAAAAATAATTAAGCGGACATTTTTGATAGAGGTGTCAATTTTTTGGGCGGTTTTAAATCATAAACCCGTTTTTAACCGTAACCGACTCTCGGACCCCAAATCATTTCGAGTCTCTGGTTTCTACGGTGTCTGGCCTACCAAAAAGTGACCGGTGACGACTCCACCCTTTTTTAAAAATTATTTTCTAACATTTTTAATCCTTTTCCAAATCTCTAATTTCTGATTTTAAATGTCCTCTAAATTTCAATCTTAATCCCTGATCTTCTAAGTCTTTTTATGTTTCTAAACCCTAATCTTCTTTTAATTCAATTTCTAATTTTTGACCTTAAATCCCTAATTTTTTAGACTTAATTTTTCTTTTTCAATTTAAACCCTAATTCCTGATTTTCCAATTTCAATCCCTAATTCTTATCCCAATTTTCTCTTTTCGAAGTTAAACCCTAAATTTTCAATCTTTTCAAAATTAGCACCCTTTTCGCCTAATTAATTAATAACTCGATTTTAAAAGGGTTGCTACAACCTAACATAATCAATTGGATTTTATAGAACCGAGGAAGAAATTGTTATTTTGGTGAAACTTATAATTGATCATAATGTCCACGACCAAGAATGGTAGCAAGCGAGACCTCAATCAAAATAAATAGCGAATTAAATCTAGAGTTTTGATTCGGGTAATATTAAAACCCTAATTGATTTAGGAATTTAGGGTTTCATAATTTTAGATAAAGATCCTTGAAATTAAGGTTTTAATTTGAGGCTTCGATTGAAAAAGATTGAGAACATTTACCTTACACGGTAAATCTTAATTTCAATTCTTGAATCCCATTTCTTCTCTTCTTGAATCTTGTTAACAATTCTTGCTTCTTTACTATTTGTTCTGTTACAAAGGCATCAGAGCCCAGCTTGAATCCTTTCAAATGACGGTGAATCAGTTGCACTCAGAGTTCAATCGTTTGGAAATTTCCATCGATCGGATGTTCAACGAGTTTCAAGCAAGATTTTTGGAAGATGCAAAAAGGTTATTCGAGAAGGCTTTTGACAAAAAAATTGAACTCCCTAATGATATTTCACAAAGTTGTAACAAATCGGATGTGTCATCTATGGTGGTTGGTTTCACAGATTCGAGTGAAGAACAGGTACTTGATCAAATGTCTTTTGCCTTACCAATTTCAGGAGTAGAAAAAATTGAGAAAATAGTGTCAATTGAAAAGGTGCCTAGTGATATTATTGTTGATGAAAAGGTTACTGATACAGAAAATACAACAAGGAGTTGAAATTTAAAATATTATTAGATATTAATCGTGAGCTTGGGATACAATCGGCTATGATACATAATAAGTATGAAGTTTTTACTGTTGGGACAAACACAATGAAATCAATGAAGTTAATTATGGAGAATGATCGAATTCAATCTAGTTTCACAAAAAGTATTACGGAGAGGAACAAGAAATTGAAGAGTACAGATTGGAGAATTTGGAATTGGACTCGAAAGAAAGTGGTGTTGCTCGGACCTGGATGGGAAGGAATGAGTTTCTTGAAAAGTCTGAATAACCCGATTTACAAAGTGAAAGTTGTGTCTCGTAATTTTTTGTGTTTACCCCATTGCTACCAAGTATTACATGTGGTAAAGTAGAAGCCCACAGCATTGCTGAGCCAATTCACAACATCATCCGAAAGAAAAATATTGACATCAGAGTTTTTGAAGCTGAATGTGTTAAGATAAATCCTCAAAATAAGAAAATTTACTGTCGTGCTACTATAGATAGCCATTCAAAAGGGCAAGAAGAGTTTACAGTAGACTATGACTACCTTATTATAGCTATGGGAGCTCAGGTTATCACCTTTAATACTCCTGGTGTCATGGAAAATTGTCATTTTTTAAAGGAAATTGGCAATGCTCAGAAGATTCATGAGAATGTTACTGAGTCATTTAAGAAGGCATGCTTACTAAGTTTTAGTGATAAGGAGAGAAAGAAAATCCTTCACTTTGTGATTGTTGGCAGTGGCCTTGCAAGTGTAGAATTTGCTGCAGAACTTCATGACTTCGTCAAGGAGGATGTGGTCCAACTATACCCAAAGCTCAAAGAGTTGGTGAAAATAACACTTCTTGAAGCTACAGATCATATATTGAACATGTTCGACAAAAGAATCACAAATGTTGTTGAAAACAAATTTGGAAGAGAGGGCATTGATGTGAAATTTGGGTCAATGGTCACAGGAATAAGTGAAAATGAAATTTCCACGAAAATCAGAGATAATGGCAAAATAACTTTTACACCATATGAAATGGTTCTCTGGTCAACTAGCATCGAGCTTTATTCTCTCATAAAGGAGTTCATGAGGCAAATTGGTCAGGGTAATAGGCGTGCTCTAGCAATCGATGAATGGCTACGAGTTGAGGGAATCGATAATGTTTATGCTCTCGGCAACTATGCCACTATTAACCAGCGGAAAGTCATGGAAAAAGCTCTCTCTGAAGTTAATTCTCAGATGAAGAATCTTCTTGCAACAACACAAGTTGCTAAACAAGTGGTCCATATTGTGTTTGTGAAGGAAATTTTGAAACAAGGAGTTTCATATCAAGATGATGGTAAAGGGAAAAAGGTGAGCCAATTATCTATTTTGCTTGGAAGATGATAGTTGAGGATGTTGAAGATGGACCAGGGGTAGTTGAGAATGGGTGTGAGTGGATCTTAAAACATGATAATGCAATTGTGATTATATCTTGGAGGAAAATGTACCTTTCGGTGCTTGGAGCATATGAATGGTCAGAGAATAGTCCACTACCTCCAAAAGTATGGTTATGTCCTTCCTTTCTTCTGTTTCATCCATGAAAAATATGATGTCATTGTCGAATAGTTTACTCGAAAATAAATTTCTTTGCTCCTATGAGTCGTTATGCTAGTAGAGGAGTTGTTGGTGCTTCTCGGGAGTTCAAAGACATGGTTAAAGCCTTGTATGGTGCTGGAATTAAGGAGATCATGGATGTCGTTTATAATCACATTAACGAAGCTGATGATAAGCATCTTTATACCACTTCATTTCTTGGCATAGATAACAAGGTTTATTACATGGTGGACTTAAACAACAAAGCTCAACTGCTAAATTTCTCTGGATGTGGGAATACATTGAACTGCAATCATCTTGTTATCATGAAGCTCGTACTTGACAGCTTAAGGCACTGGTCTGTTGAATATCACGTAGATGGATTTCGGGGTGAAAGTTACTGTGGACATTCTATTTTGAACAAGTTCAAAAGAGCATGGGAAAATGTTTGATCCAATCACCGAAAAAAGAAAAATCAAGTTCAAATCCTTGAGGACAAGGATTCTTTTCGAGAAGGGAGTATTGTAGCGGTCTAAAATTATTAGTTTAGTTAAACGGTGAGTTTTGAATCAAGTTTAAGGATAAAATAGTCTTTTCTCTTTGAGGATAGGGCTTTATCTTTTCTGTCAATGTTGGATGTTATTATCGAATGAAATACAGTGTTGTCCTCTATCTTCTTGAACCCCATTTCTTCTCTTCTTGAATCTTGTTAACAATTCTTGCTTCTTTATTATTTGTTCTGTTACACACACAGAAAAATACTTTGTCGGTGTTAGGTTATAATGAACGATGGGAAAAAATTTCATCGAAAACATAACAAATAATGATAGAGAAAATAAGGAATACAGTTACGGTGGTGATGACTGTAAAGTATAGTTTGCACGTTTGTACTGTTTTAAAAGTTGAAGGCTTTGCTTTAATTTTATTTATGATTTTAATTAAAAAATAATAAAATAAAATATTAAAAGTTGAATTTAACTCTTATTTATTTTACAAATATTTTTAATTATAATTAAAATCCTTTTGATTTTATTTTTTTAAAAAAATTAATAGTATTCAGCGATAGTAGTGTTCGACAGCGTGCAACGCCCGTCATAAAATTTTCCTAATATATATAAATAGTATGGTAAAATATATATATATGAATCTTTCTAACATACTATCGAGTTTTATAAGATACTGTTGATTCTAGTCCATTTATTTTGACTCTATTTTTATCAAAATTCTATTTTCTCCTTATATTTTTTTATCCATTTTAAATTACTTCCATTTTTCCACATTATTTCCCTTTATTTCAAAATAAATAATTTTTATTATTTAGGGGAAAAAAACTTGTTACACTTATTAACAATAAACTCTAAACTCCGAAGATATTTGCTGCGGATTTTTTTTTTCTTTCTAAAACTAAGTACATCATGCGTACGAAAAAAAGTGTCTTTCACTAAACCAACATTCCAGTTACATCTTGGAGCATATTGTTTGAGCTTTATTGGAGCACTGAAAGAGAGTGTTAAGGGACGTTTAACGTTTTCTTACCTTGTTGGTTGTTGCTACTTGCTAGCCACCGTAAATAATGTTAAATTGAGGTGAAACATTTGCCTTTCCAAAACTCTTTTAGGGTCTTACTTGGTTTTATATTTATGCATGCGGGGAAGGGAACGTCATGGAACCGGTCAAACTATACTTTTGGACCACTTCCCTTCTAGGAATAATCCTGGTTGCACCGTAATCAAGGAGCAACTGACGAGTTGTTTATCCCACTGGCACTAGTGGTCTCGGATTTGCCGCTCATTGCTGAAGGTGGAATTTTTTACATTGAGGGAGAAGACATTGATTTGTAGCCAAGCAGACCAGATACGGCACTATGCAACGAACAGTAAGTTCCTTTTCCTCCCAAACAGCAGGAGTGTAGACATTCATTTTCCTGTAAAAGAATTAGAGAATTTTTATTTTTTACATGTTTTTATTTTCCTATAGATTTAAACAAATTTGAAATTACGATTCGAATACCAGAGTATTAAGCACAATGTATTTCAAGTATGATTAGCACGATACAGTAAAAAGAGTAAACACAGTGCAGTGGCACTAACTTATTGTTTTTCCTTTTGTCTATTCAAGCAATCGAACCAAATGAAAGCCAGCGGTGTCTGAATTTTATAACATTTCCTTATTCCAATAGGTAACACAATGTTATTAATTTCTTGTAGTCCTGCATGACCTAGCCAAAGGGTTGTCCACTAATACGCCACAGAGAGTGCACAAAAACTAGGCAATGACCCAACAAAGAAAACGAAAGCATCGGACACACCTGAGTCCAACTAATGACACTATACCTTACCCTAAATCATTCACCCCATTCCATTGCAGGTGATTACAAGGTAAAAACAAACGACCATTAATGTTAGCATTTAGAAGCTGACAAACCGATGGTCATATATAAGCAGGCAGCTTAATAGAAAAGAAAAAACATGGAATCCAAATCCAAGCCTACATTGTGAAGAGAATGATTGATCATGGAAGCACAAGGTGAGGGCACGGCACTCACATTTTACATATCCACATAAAAGGAAAAGGAAAAGGAAAAGGAAAAGAAAAAGAAAACATGCTGTCACCAGTGTTCGGACATTCATCATAACTACAAACTTTTGAGAGCTTCACAGCAAAAAAACTGTTGGTTCAAGTACCTGAAATATGTCCAAATAAGGTAAGAAAACTCGGTTAGAGATTAGGATAGATAAGAAAACATGGAATCAATGCAATTTTAATATATATATATATATATGGCATGCCTCATGGTTGCCTATTTCTGTGGCTTCTTCCACAAGACCCCAATCTTCTTCAGCATGTTCCCATTTTTCTTCTTCAGCAACTCATCATCCGAATCTTCAGTATAAGGTGAGGTAACCTTTCCCTTGACTGGATTATAATTGCTATCCAGTGAACCAGTTCTCTCCATGAACTTCCCATTATTACCCGCTGAAAGCATTGTAGCAGCTGCTTCCGCAGCCTTGCGCCACTGGTCAGATTGCACCTTTAACCTTCTCAGCTCCGCTTCCATCTCGGAATTGGCCGTCTGGGCAGCCTCGAGCTGTTCAGTCACCCTGGCAGCTCTCCTGTTATTCTTATCAGCCTCCTCCATTGCAAGACCAAGCTTCATAATAGCTTCTTGCTCGGCAGCCCTTGCCTCGTCTAGCTCAGTAGCCACTTTATCATTTGTTTTACCTTTGTCCATGTCCCTTTTACTGATTTCCAACCTGAGCATCTCATTCTCCTCTGATATATTTTGAAGTTCAGTCTCTTTATCCATCATATTTGCCTTCAGATCAACAATAGCTTCATTCAATAACTTCATCTGTTTTTCAAGTTCTGATTCTCTTTGGTGTGAAAGGTTTTTGTTGAGTTTCATGCGAAGCTCATCGTTTTCCTCTGAGATACACTGCAACTCAGTTTCCTTATCCATCATATTTGCCTTCAAGTCTGCAATACCATTATTTGCTTTCTCTAGTTCAGTTAACAGCTCGGTCTCTCTCGAGCTTGCTTCAGATTTTATCTGCTCAATCAGTTCATGAGCACTCTTTATCCTTACAGTGTTTTGGGTTTCTTCCTCATGGCATTTAGTCTCAGCAGCTTCGAGAGCAGATCTTAGACGTGCCACATCAGACTTCAAAGAAGAAATCTCTGCTTCAAGTCGGTGAGATTCCTCGGGTTTCTCAATTTCTCCATCCCGGTGCTCAGCAGCAATACCATCAACATCAGACTCCATAGAGAGACTGCCACCAGCATGAGTTATGTCTGCCTTCAGTTTGTGAACAAGTCCTTCGAGTGAATAAACATGTTTCCTTGATTGGTCTAACTCAAAAGCAATGGAGTTGTAAGCTTCAACGGCCTTCATCCCTTCCAACCTAAGTGCTTCAATAGTCTTTTTCACAGTTTCTAGTTCTAACAGAGTTTCATTTGCGAATGCTTGGGCCCGAGCTTCTGATTCCTGGCAATCCTTCAGCTGTTTTTTCATGTTCTCTAAAAGAGAATGAGTTTCGACCAGGTTTCCTTTCAAGCTCTGGAGCTCTGAATGTGCTGATTCTGCTCGGTTGGTCTGTGCAACCTCAGATTCAGTCACCATTTCAAGCTGATCTTTGAGTCGTTGAATCTCATTCACAGCTGAGACCAAAGCAGCAGAGTCAAGAGACTGTTGCCTCTGTACAGCTTCGAGCTCTGACTTCCATGCTTGATCCCGTTCTGGTGAAACCTTATGGAGCTCATCTACTCGAGTTTCCTCAGAACCAGACAGCTCAAGAAGCTGCTTTCGGGACTCCTCGAGCTTCGCAGACAAGTCCAACAGTTGCTTCTTGGACTCTTCAGCATCTTGCTCAACTTGCTTCCTGGATGTTTCAAATGAACTTAACTGATCCTTTGCCTTCTTCAGTTCTTCTTGAAGCTGTGAATTCTGTGCTTCCAATTCGGATATTCTGCTTGGGCGCTTCTTCTGAGGCAAGAACAGATCCAAAATGGCAAAATTTATCAGACAATAATGTGCATCTCATCCTCAAACATTTTGGAAAGAATCACTCTTAAGGAAATATAAAATCTCTTTCTTAACTACCAAAAATAATTGCCTCATCAATCCTAATCGTAAGAAAACGAACTTGTTGCAAGATATCAATGAACAAAGCAAACCATTAGTTTTCTTCAAAATGGATTAGGATTTAATGGTGGAAGAGAAACTCATCATCTTTCCTAAGACGATGCAGTTATCTATTGGCATGCTTCTACAAAGAAAGGAACGGTTGAATAAATGTGAAGTTGGAAGGGCATAAAAGTTGGGCTTCATAAGCACTTATCAAAAGCTTTCTACAGTTCAGCAGTGTCCGATAATATATGTATGTTATTCTCTACATTACGTACCTCAACGACCGGGCTTCTAGGTGAACGACGTTCAACAATTTTAGGACTTTTCTCTTTAGAAGTTCTACTAGTTGAATTTGGACTCGATACAGCTTCAGTCTCTATTGAGGTTGGTTTGAGTTGACGAACAGCCCTATGAGCAGCCCTTTGTGGCACTTCCGAAGATCCGTTTCTGCCAAAAGAATGGTTACCCCATGATTTTGTACAGATGAAAAAGGCAGACAACACTCAAATGACTTCTAGAATAAACTTAACAGGCCTCCAGTTTAGAGAATATCATTTCCTTATGCACTTGTGCATGAATTTTTATTACTATTTGAATAACGCTAATATATGATAAAAATTGAAAAAACAGCTTTTCAACATTATGTAAAATGTTCTTTCTTTATATCCTCTGTAATTGTGAAACATTACTGCATATTAGTTATAAAACAGGACATGAGAACAGAATGAATCCCTTAGTTCGACCTCGCAAAGTTCAATTGATCTTATTGAATTTGTAGTAACTATGAGATACTTACAAACTAAACCCAACTAATTCCAGATGCTAAAACATGTAACTTTTAGCTATGAACCGAGAGCAGGAGCCAAACAAACCATTTACTGAAGGTAAAAAATCAAACACTTAAACCAACCCTTATTCCAATTTTCAATTATATATCTTCACCTCACCTTCCTAAATGTAAAAAAGATTACTAAAGCTGTAATTTTCACTCTTTCTTGCTCCTGAAATAAGCGGATTGCCAAGAATATACTACACGGTGGAACAGATTAGGTAATAGTCTAAAACAGATGATAAGACACAAGTTTTCTTGTGGAAGGATGAGACATTTGAAGCATTTGCTAGTCCCTTTAAGGACCTTGTCTTATTCTATCCTTATGGAAGGAAACAAACAAACAAATTACTTTCTTGTAGAAAGAGACTGCACCTCAAAACCATAACCGGACAATACGACCCTTAATAGTATCTACACGATAAAAAAACGAAACAATGGAACCCCGGGAAAGATCTTCCCTGTATATGCATTGTATCCATACATTGCTTAAAGGATCGGACCACCAGGCACCAGATAAGCTTAATTTTCACAAACAACGGTGCAAATGCATCAACAAAACTCGCTTAAGAAGCTTCTAACAAGTGAAGAATGAACAGTCATAAAGGCAATATAATTTAGAAGTTACCTTGCTTTGGGAGTCTGCATAATTTAAAGAATCTTGTCCCTACACAAAGTTAAATGGAAAAGAGAGTGAGTATTTATCCTACACCACTTCAATGCTTCCCTGCCCCACGCCTGCAATGGATCGGAAAATTGTCACGAGCAGATACAGAAGAATTCAATGCAAATGTGGGTGAAAAAGAAAAGAGAATTTAATGTGCTCATATGAAAGGCAAGTGCTCCTTATCATCTATGAAATTGAAACCAGAACAATGGCTAAAACATACAAGGCAAACCAAAGAATATCTTGAAGGAAAAGGCAAAAGCATGAGCTATCCACTAAATAACCAGACAGTAGTAGCTATAATTCATCTTTACCGCATTCAATGCTACCCAAAACACTAGCTTTTGTTTATGGTCCATGGGGCATTATTATAGTCACAAGGGGCCCTACAGCTAAAGGGGATGGTAACAGTCAAATTTACCTAAAAGTACCCTTTTTCATGATCTCTTAACACTATAAAAGGGTTATTATTGTAATCTAGCTTCCTCCATTGTTGCCGTGAAATGAGGACATGAAATGTAAAAACAAAGCGTGAGAGTTGAAAATTTAGAACATGGGGAAGAAAATGATTTCGAATGCCACTTGAACCTCTTTGATTATCTAGTGCCAAAAACACAACATTGAGTTTTAAGTTTTAACCCGTTTGTTTCTCAGGAAAATGGTTTCTGGGGAAATTCCTTTTCAGCTAAGGAAATGTTCAAACTGTTTACAAGATCTGGTGCAGGTTATGAACAAAGTAAAGGTCACACATCTTTCCAAATAATAAAAGAAAAAGAAAAAACCTTTCTGAGATTCGATTTCCTTTATACAAACCATCTAAAGAAAAAAGAATAATATCTGCAAGGCTGCCATTACAAAGCTCCTGAATTGAACACAGAGCTCAGCTAAGTTACTTTCAACTCAGAAAAGGAACCTTTTTTCATCAGTTTCAAAGCAAAAAAAGAAGGCCAAAAGCAACGTTATTATCCGAAAGAACGTGAGAAAAAACAACACAAACAAAACCCTCACTCGAAACATAAAATGCAGCAAGAAAAAAGGAATTTTCTTTTTCCTTCAAAGCATTTTCTCGGGTACCCGAAGAAGAATAAAACAAAAAGATTGAGTAAACGAAAGCTTACCAAAGTGTAGCAAGGTAACAAGTAGTACAAGCAAAGAAAATGCCGGAATGGGTTAAGTTTCAAAGCTGAGTTAAAAGACTTTTGTTAATGATTAGGCAAGTAAGAACAGCAAAGAAGTAGCCATGGGGTGAGAGAAAATGGGAATGGATGTTCAAACTTTAAATCAAAAGGCTGTTTCTTTTTCTTCTGGGGGGGGTTAGTATAGTGTTGAGTCTTCTTTGCTTTGCTCATTTTCTTTGGCGCGGAACCCTAGGGATCATAGCTTCGTTGCTTTAGTTTATTAGTCTATGTTTTTGTTTGTTTCTCGTAGCTGGTAGCAGGAGCAGTTTCTTTTCAACAGTGGAGAGAAAAGATTGAGAGAGAAAGTGTGTGCTAAATTTGTACTGTTATAAAATTAAGGAATTTTTTTGGTTAAATATAAATAAAATGCCTAAAATATTCTGTTTGTTGTTTAGATGTGTTTAAAATTATTATTTTAGTTTAAGTACTTTAACTTAAAAAATTCAACACTTAATAATTAATTAAAATGAATAAAACAAATTAAATTCATAAAAAATTAAATATATATTTAGATAAAAGTTAAAACTATAGACACTTAGGTGGTGTTTGGTTCGCGAAAAAGATTATTATTTGAGGGATAATCTTTTTCAGAATTTTATTCTCTTGCTTGGTTTATCTTCATTTTCATCCATTCGAAAAAACAATTACTAACAATAGTTTTTTTATCAATATTCCTGGAATGTGATTTCTAACATTCTCTTAGAAATTTATCAATTTCTTTTATATTGGATAAAATTATCCTTGAAATAATAAATTTTCTTAATTTGGATTCTTTGTAGTATATTTAAATAAAATAAATTCATTAAATAATTTTATTTCATATTGATTTAATATTTAAATAATTTTACATATATTTAAAAAAATATTTTAATATTTAAATAAAAAAGTATGTCTATAAAAATATTTGATAAAATGCCTAAACAGTTAAGTTTTCTATAAAATTTTGGTAAGAAAAATAAAATAAACACATAACATATTATACGGAGATCTTTTGAATTTATTTGTTTTATTTTATATTTTCATAAATTCCTCATAATTTAATCTTTTCCGATACGATCATCATTTATTTATTTATTTATTTATTGGCTTTATATAAATTTATTATTTTATTATCTCAATCGTGAATTAATATTTGGGAATATATTTATTTTATGTTTAAACGTTGTTACTTATTAAATATTTATTTGAATATTATTCAAATTTTTTACAACTACGAACACTTTTATTTTTAAAATTAAAAGTAAATATTATGACAAATTTAACTTTAATTTTAAAAATTTAACTTGTTAAAAAATAAAATATATCTTAAGGATAATTTAGTAAAATATACATTTTCTATTTTATATTATTTCAACTAAATACTATAATGTTATATTCCTGCTAGACAAACCAAACAAGATAATATAAACATTCTCAGTAATGTGTCAAGTATTAAAACATTCCGGTAATCCTATTCCAAGGGTAATCTTACATTCCATGAACCAAACGACACCTAAGTTATTCAAAAAATTAAATACATATTTGAATTAAAAAAATAGATTTCATTCACATTTAATTTAAGCATTTTTAAAAACAAATGATAGAATTTCATTCCCAACGATATTTTTTCTATTTTTTGTTTGGTGCAAGTTTTATTGAAAAATATTTAAATTATTCTTTGTTTGGTGCTATAATATTTAAATGTAACTCCCCAAATTGGGCCTAGAAGTTTAGTGATCCGATTTTTTCGGTTTAACCTAGTTCGGGATTAAATATTTAAAAATTAATTTTTAATGAAATTTTAAAGTTCTTGTCTTATTGCAACAATCTTTAAATTCTTGAATCAATAATATCGATTTTCTTAATAAAAATTTTATTATTTTTTTGATTTTCGTTCAAGGGTTTTATATGATTGTTTTTTATGCCTAAATACATGAATCTTGAAGTGTTTAGATGTAATTAAGATGAATTTTAATTATATAATCCCGGACATAAGATTTAGGTGGTGTTCGAAAGGTTTTCAGTGAGTTTCGGTTAGGTTTTATAGTGTTTTTAAGGGCTACCATGTATCGGTCCGACTTGAGGGATGTTTGGGTGCATTTTAATACACTAAAACCTCTGATTTTGATGCTTGAATCAGGTTAAGAGGTAGAGGAACAAGTTTGAGGGAGATCAGAAAGTTGAATCGTATTTTTGGGTGACTTGTCGAGCAATTTCGATAAATCGATGAGTGGATTATGAAGATTGTCGATTTGAAAGTATTTTAAATATTTTTTTAAAGGTTTGGTGATGTCGGGAAGGTTTGAAAAACCTCCTTATACTCGGAAGTAAGTTTTAAGTATTGTTTTCTTAAAGGTTCCATATTATGTCTTGATTTTACTATGTGTTTTAGTCATACTCATATTGTGTTGTGCATATGTGAATATACATGTGTTTTTAATGCTCATGAGATTGATTTTGCAAAGTTTTTTATATACATATGATGCTCCCACGTTTTTGTTTTAAAAATATGAGAAAAATAGTTTTTATTGGTCTATGCATTTGATGCATATGTCAGTGGGATGCATGTGGATTAATTAGTGTTTTTTACTTAAAACTTGAGCATTGATTTTGTTTTGTGTTGTATATTGAGATGATTTTAATAGGGATAAGTCGATCGATCGATAGGATGTTAGTGCATTCTTTATAGTTACAAAATTCGTATACATGGGTAAATTCCTTAGTGATGCATTAGAGTAATTGCTTGAATTATGATATATGTATTGTATTGCATTTAAGAGTATCTTATCTTGAAAGCTAAGGTGGGAAATATGTTTGGATTTAATCTATTCGTGTCCACAAATTTATCTTATGTATGGTATGAGTAGGTGATAGAGTCTCCATACGTGGTATGGTGACGGTATAGTCTCATACGTGGCATGACTTGGCATTTATACCTTCATGCGAGTTTTCGTTTATTCCAACGATTAGAGGTAAGACTAATCAGATCACTAATACCAACACGGAAAAACACAAGTGAAATGTTTTTACTAATTTATTGCAAACAGAGTTTATGAGTGTTTGGCATTGAATTCAAATGTTTTATAAGCCTTGTTAAGTGAAGCATGTAAGCCTTGAGTTTTGTGGCTTAGCACCACGTGATGAAACACTTGCTAATTTTTATTATTGGTGGCATTGTTAGCCACGAGTGATTATTTTATAGAGCATGACTTTGTTTTTATTAAATTGATGAAATCAGTTTAATATGAGCTACATTGCAAGGTGTTTTTATTCACTCACTAAGCTTATGTTTACCCTCTCATTTACCTTGCAATGCAGATTATTTATTGAAGAGACAGCAAAGAGAAGCAATGATCCAAGTAACCGCCAAGTGAAAGCTCAAGTATGTCTTTATAATATTAGTAATAGTGAGAGAGCAATGGGGATGAGTTTATCATATTGAGAATATTGTTTATGCTTTTGATACTTAAAATAGTTAATATGTCTCTACATATTTGACGAATATCAAAGTTGATGTTAGCTTGTAACTTAGATTTGAATTGCCTATTGGTATTCCTTTATTTATAATAAAGTTTATTGAAGTTTGATTTTTGTTATCCATATGTGTGATTTTGTATGTTGTTGATAATGAAGCATGACTATTTTGAGTTGAATATATGATTAGTTATTTAGGGTGAAATGCATCTAGAAATCATGTTGAGTATACTGATGTTGTTCTTCTATGTGTTTTTGTGATTGTTGAAGTTTAAACACGCTTTTATAAGTTGAATCAATTGCTGCTAACTAGTTTGCAATTATTCAATAAGTTGTATATGATATGTGGATAATGTCTATTTAGTACTGAAATTTGAGATGCAAGCATGTAATGAACCTTATTAAAGATTGGTAATGCTAGTTTCATAATTAGTCTTGAATTTTTTGGAAAATTACATTTTGGTCCCTGAAGCATGTTTGTACGTTTTAGGACTCGTTCCTCATTTGTTTCCGCTGCAATTGAATATAATATATGCATGGAGATGTAGGATCAAAATAAAGAATCTAAATAAGATAAAAGAAAAAATAGTCGTTTAATTTTTAGGGTTGTTTATCGAGGCGAGTCTCTAGATTAGCCTCGATATTCCCCGTGTAGCTCATTTGAGTCGGTTGGTTTCTAAACCGAGTCGAGGGGGTTACGTTTTATCAAAAAATAAATGTTTTAGTTTTAAATTTTAGGGGATTTAAATCTAACATTTGTGTTTAAAATTTGAAGTTTGGGAGTTAGAATTTAAGGTTTAAATTTAGAGTAATATTGTTAAGAATTTAAGTATTAACCAATAAATCATAAATTCTAATCATAACGCATAAATTTTAAACCTATAAACTAAAATTCTTGAACATATAACGAGCTCTCTAGCCTAAATGGTTAAAGGAACGGTTGTTGTTCCTAGAGATCATTGGTTCGAGCATTAGTTATGCCAACAGAGTGATTGAGCGATTAATGTTAAATGGTAGAGGTTTAAAATTTTATGTTTTATTTTATTATGACTTTTAAACATTAAAAGATAATTTTTTAAGATATTTTTATAAATATTTACTAAAAATTTAATTTTTTAGTAAAAATTAAAAATTAAAAATGCATCTATATAATTTTAAATATAAAATATTTATTATTCCCTTATAAAAATATTTATAAATTAAATAAAAAATTAAATTCAGTTTAATTTGTTTTGATTTAGTAAAAGGGATGAGAGAAGAGATTCAAATGGGATTTTTCAGGTTACACTTATTTATTAGTCATTAATTTTGACTCTCCAACTCCAACGTTCAGGTCGGCAAGTCAACTAAGAATGACGAGCGATGTGGGGCGAGTTTTTAGGGCTGTAAATGAAACTAGAAAGATCGTGAGTTACTTAAACTCGATTCGGTTAAAACTCGGTCAAAATTCGATTTGATTGGACTCGACTCGAGCTCGAACTTAGCTCGAGTTCTTAACGAGCTGAGCCGAGCCGAGTTACATGATACTTGACTTGAAAAGCTACTCGGAAATACAAATATATTATTTTTTATTTTTTATAATATGAAATCTAAATTTCTAAACCTAAAACCCTAAAATCTAAACCTTAAACATAAGTCTTAAACCTTAAATTAAGATATTAAAACCTAAAATAACACGTTTGAGTTTATACAACTTGTATATCAATTTTTTTTCCATTAGGCTTTAAACGAGACATGAGAGGTAAGAGTTACTCGAGTCTAACACACTCAAAGATCAGTCAATACATAGTTCGATTAGGCTTGAAAAAAGCTCAAACTCGACTCGAGTTCTTAACGAGCATGGCCGAGTTCAGATATTTCAAGCTCATTTAAAATTACTAAAGCTCGAACTTGACTCAAAATCTTAATGAGTCGAGTCAAGCTTAGCCCTACTCGAGCTCGACTCGGCTTATTTACACCCCTAGTCTCGTTAATCAACAACAGTCCAGGGGTAACATTGTTGAAAGTAATTTAGTATGAGAGTAGAATTGCAAGAAAAAAAGTATTATTATTGATTTCAATTTTATTATAAAAAGCACGAATGTTAACATGAGGTGTGCAGTTAAATGTGCTATGCATTTTGTGTAACTCTAGTATTGAGAATAAGGATCACCTATTTAATGGTTGTCCTTACTCTCGACATGTTTGGAAAGAAATTATGGTAGCTTGCCAAAACAATATTTCTTTAGATAACTGGTCAAGTATGGTCCAATGGATACTAATCCATAGTAAAGGAAAATCTCGCATGGCTATTATCACTCGGTTAGCATGGTGTTGTTACCTCTATTTCATTTGGCAAGAACTAAATGGTAGAGTGCATGGAAGTAAGTCAAGGCAGGTGGATACCATTGTTTCCTTGATAAAGATAAGTGTTCGATTGAGGTTATTAGGAGAAAATTTACAACTTGATTTTCAAGTCTTGCTATGAACTAGAGAATAGTATAGTTATTTTTATTTGGTTGTATAGTTGATTTTATTGTTATACAGTTTATTAATGCTTTTGGATGAATAAATTTCTCATTTATCAAAAAAATTTAACCAAAATTTTATTTTCATCATCGTAGGAATATAATATAATATAATGATTCATTTTTAAGTACTTACTTTTTATTAAAATATACATTTAATAATTCATTCTAGTATACTTCAGGTGTTTAGCATTTTATTCGATCAATCTTATCTGTTAAAAAGTTTATCTCTGTTGTGAATAAAGTAAAGAATAAGAATAAAATAGAAGAAAAAATATGAGAGACAAAAGAGAGAGACTTTTATTATATTCTCAAAGTAGGGTTATGTACAATGCTTTCTCCAAAAGTCTATATTTATAGGCATAAGATGGAAACCCTAATTCCAATGGGTATTAAACCCTAATAATAAAACCCATTAAACTTTAACTTAATATATGGATATCCACTATGAATAAATATATTCATAACACTCCCCCTTGGATATCCATGAAGATAATGTGCCTCGTTAAAACCTTACTAAGATAAAAAACCCTGTGAGAAAAAATTTAGTGAAGGAAAAAGAGTACACACATCTTTGATACGTATAACATGTTGCCTCATTAAAAACCTTATCAGGAAAACCCATTGGGACAAAACCTTAATTAAGGGAAAAAGAGTGCAACACATATTTACTCCCCCTCATGAAAATATCACATAAGACCTTTGAATCTTCATAATTCAATATTGAATACAAACTTCAAATGTTGAAGTAGATCATGCACTAGTGGATAAATCTTCCAAATCATTGCTTGAAATGATTCATTGAATAATATTCATCTAAAAATCATGAGGGACGAAACTTGAAGAAATATGTTTCATTTTATCATATTTGATATATCCACCTTGAGATATAAATTTTGTATTATCTCTGTACAAGATAGCTTGCATCTTATCTTGTGAAAAACATTCACATATCTTCAGGATATGTTTAGCCAAACACATATTTCGGCTTTGCCTCATGCATAATAATTATTTAAAGGTAATGATCTCGTAGCACTTAAAAAATATTTTTGGACTAGCTAAGATATGATGCTTCCAGATCAAATAATGTATATATTTTGCTTTTAGACCAAGAATATCATTACCCTTTTCTTCAGGCAGAAAGAATCTTTGTTTACACTAAGAGACCTAACAACCATAAGGGTGATCAATGAATATGCATTATTCACGTAAAGTCTCTTTCAACATTTTTCTGTATGTCGATTGATGCACAAGGATTTGAGAAGATCTCTTCACGAGTCTCAACTATATTCAAATCATCGACAATAATAAAAATTCAGAACTAATTCACTTAATCAAAATGCTCGGGGAAATTAAACAATTCATATAACATTATGCTAATAAGTATTCAATGAGGCGATTATATCAAATATGCCTAAATCTTTCAATCCATAAAAGATATATTTAATATGGTTGAATAATATTCTCGAGAACTTGAATTAACTACTTCTAGCATTCTAAATCCTTTTAGAAGCTTTATGTAAATATTTTATCAAGAGGCTCACACAAATAAGATGTAACAACATCCATTAGACGAAACTATTTAATTTATTGCCAGAATATCTAAAAGTAATTGCATCCACCACCAAGGAATATATTTTCCTCATTCAATTTCATGTCTTTGTGAGAATCCTTTTGCAACCAAATAAGCTTATATCTCATGATTTCCCCTTTTGATTTCTCTTTTTCATAAAGGCTCGTTTATATCTACGAGTTTTATATATTTAAATGTACGGGTTATATGCCCAAATACTTCTCTTTTTGAAAAGAGATTTTAGTTTCGCCTCAATTGCCTCTTTCATGTTGGCCAATCATTTCTTTGTTTACATTGCCCAATTGATAATGATTCATGATCCACATCATCAAATAAAATCTCTAGTGCTATATTACATGCAAATATATTAATGACGTCGATTTAATTTCAGTTCCATTTATTACTAGACATGACATAATCTATTGAGATCTCTTTATTGCCAGGTAGGTACCTGAGTCATGTCAATGTCTCTGTTGGAGACCATTTAATCTCTTCTAGAGATTTTCATAATCATTGATTCCTCGATCAGACCATCATAAAATATAGTTTCTTTTCCTTTTTGAGGATCTCTTATCTTTGAAACTTACTCGTCTACTACGCTTAAAGCGTAAGTTAGACACAGTAGCAACTAGAGTTTGTCCTTCCATGACATTAAATTTAATCGGAACATTCATAGCTGGTATACGTGACTTAGTCAGCCTTTTAGGGTCAGCAAAATCATCTAGCAATTGATTTACTAAATGAATTATCCATTGAACTTATAGTTCACATTGTGTATTACGTGGATCAAAAAGAGAAAATGATAATTCATTCCAACTTATTTCTTTCCCCAACTATTTATTTTCTCCCTCTAATATTGGGTAAATTGACTCATTAAAATGATAGTCAATAAATCCTCTATCAGAAGCTCTTATATATATTCCTAGCAAAACTTATCTTTGTGCGTTGTGGTGGAGCAATTAGAATATATATCGCACACCCAAAAAATTAAGATGAGAAATATTTGGTTCCTGACCAAAAACCATTTATAATGGGGAGAACTTATAATCATTTGTTGACTTGATGCGAATTTATGATACTACATGTAAAATTACATGTCATCAACATTATCAAGACTGATTGTCTTTAGAAAATAATCTGGAATATATGCTTGTAATTTTATCAACTGAGTAAGTAGCCTCGCAAACACCAAGTTGTGGGTTATAACAAGGATACACATAACCATCTAGTCGATGCATCGATAAAAATCATAAAATATCTAGATGGCCTTTAAGAAAAGTGTATGGGCCCATATATATCACCTTGTATCCGTTCTAGAAAATTAATAGATTTGCACTCTATCATAATTTTTGATGATTGAATAATCAAAATGCTTTCATAGCAAGTATCACATAAAAAATTACCTTGAAGAAACTCTTAGTTCTTCAATAAATGATCACATGAAAGTGTCAGCAATTTTTCGCATCATAATTGAATCGGGATGGTCTAACCGGTCATGCCAAATAAAATAATCAATAAACATCTAGTTTACAATAGCATGAGCTTCAATTTGTACTAATTCTTATATAGTACAATATGGATGACAGTGCATGTAATTTTGCCAATATTACATTATTGTCTTGAGTTATACTCGTAATATTGAGATAGTCAGTATCTCCTTGACTAATATTCTCAATATGTTTCTGCAAATATCTTTAAAATTCAACAAGTCTCTTTGTGACTTTGACGAGAATAATACACTGTAAATATGAGATAAAGTCTCATTTAACAATAACATATTTGCTCAAAGAGCATAATGCACTTTAAATATGAGATAAAGTCTCATTTGGTAAATAGCATATTTGCTCAGTCAGAGCTTTATGTGATATTAGTACTTCCGAATATAGTACTCATATTATTCCCTTGCATTTAAAATGGGAAATATGCATAATTATGCACCTTTTAGTACGTGCTTTATTTCATTCACTTCGGGAAATGGAAAAATAATAAAAAATATCATATCATATCAAATCGAATCAAAGATAAGCTCTCAAGAGCTCTTCCGAAGCACTGATATTTTAGTACTTTGAGATATAGTACTCATATTTTTCTTGTATTTAAATGAGAAAATATTTCTTATGCTTAAGTATTGTATGAGTACTTGTACTTTCTGCTAAGCATAAATCACCATAAATTATTGCATATTTTATTTTGGAAGTAATCATATTCTTTTAAGAAAAAATTAACATAAAAGATAAATAAATAATATTTAAAGTAAGTTAACATAAATAAATAATAAATAAAAATAAATTAACATAAAATAAAATAAATAAAAGATTTAAAGAAAATAAAATAAATGGCGGATTATTCTCTTGAAGGATTATAAGAAAATTATCAATATCCAATTGAGTTGGATCAATAACGCCCTTATTTTCACCACAAAGAAAATCATTTTATATTTTCTTTAATTTATCATTCATGATTATGGATAAAGTCATAATACTTCGGCGTTCGACAATTACGAGATCAATGGTTTTACCATCGCATTGATAACATAAAGATTTTAATATGATCTCTATCATTCTTGTCATCTTTATAATTCCACTTCTTGTGGATATAAGTATTCTCAAAATAATCACCTTATCCATGTCTGTTATGATCTCAATCATGATCACAATTACTAATGTGATATTTATTCTTTCCACTATAAAATATCACATTCACTTCAGGGAATGGAGAGAAGACTGATAGGTATTTAATGTTGGAAAATAGTGAGCAAATGACCATCTTTGAAGCATTTTTTGGAAGTGTAAAGATGAGGATTTGAACAAGGAATTATTGATTCCTATTATACTCCATGAGATCTTTACAACGGTAGCTCATATGCTCAAAATTGTTGAGTGGTGAATGAGAAATTGATGCTCAAAGAAAGAAGGTTGAAATAAAGTAAGGAATGAGAAACCCCATCATCCCATATTGATGAGATAAATAAAGTGGGAAGTGTTTATATACACCTACCCACATAGTTGTCATCGAATGACTTAACTCTTGGGTTGGGGTGCACGACGAGGGCGATGAAAATGTTTGGACTGGTTGGGCCCTTTTTGGGGCTTGCGGATATTTTACCTGTTGTGGATAATTTTCCTTAATTTATTTTATTTTTAAATATCCTAAAAGAGTTTGTTATCAGTTATAACTGCTCATGATATTTTTAGATAATGGAAGATATAATGGCTATTTTTAGTTTAAATTTGAATTTAATTCAATTTTAAATTCTAGATAATTAGCATTATCTCTTAAGATTTGAATTTTAATTCATTTCAAATTGCTCATTGTTGCCCTAATTTCCACTATAAATATGAGGTTGATTTCTCAATTTTAAACACATCAAAAACATCTCATATCTCTCAAATTATTTTCTCTCTTAGTTTTTCTTCTAGTGACTAGCGAAGGCAAGAACGGTCCGGGAACTCAACAAATATGCTATTGTTGGAGTTCCTCTTGTTGTTGTATCTTGGAAGACAGACTACCAACAAGCCCAGCACCATCGGAGTGACAGAAAATCTGTCTTAAGAAAACTGCAATTGGACAGGCCTCAACACGATTCCGATTTTTCGTTTCCAAATGGGTTTGATCTAAAATTTTATCTATTTTATTTCATATCTTTTGGATTTTATTTTGTTCGTTTAAATAATAATAATTTATATTGTTTTATTTTATTATTATTTTCTTAGATTAACCACTTATTGTCCAACAATCTTAAGGCAGATTATGCTTTTGGTTTAATCCAAGATGAATAATTATCGGCTCAAGAAAACTTTCATATCGTACGAAACTTTGTGGATCAAGGTTTCAAAGATGGATTCCATTTTTAATATTTGGTTTCCATAAAATTGCCTTCCAGGTACTGTGAATTTGGATTGGAAATGAAATTGAAGGAAAACAATTTCAATTCTATACTCTAAAAAAGTGGAGAACAAAGTGGTGTACCGGCTCAATCACAAATTGGTTGCCTTATTTTAAGGCATTTTGGGTGGTTTGTTTCATTAATAATATTTATTATTTATAATAAATATTACTTTCAGAAACAATCTACTAATAATTTCCTTTGAGAAATTTTATAAATTCAAACAATATATTCGGATAACTAAACCGAGTTGTTGAATTATTCTTCGGAATAAAATGAGAAAGCAAATAATTTGTTTTAGGAATTATTCTACCGTTTCTAAACGGGTTTGCTAAAAATCTCAAAATTGGGATAAATTTGTTTTACAGAAATTGTCATGGAAAGTAACTGAGGTTACGGATTTTGTGAAATAACAAAATCAAATAAACAAAAATTTTAATTTTTGAATTATTGAAATTATAATTAATTCCGGGTTTGTTTCCTTTATTAAAAGAGAAACAATGAGTATGGTAAATTTAATTTTACCTTATGTGAATACATGGTTAAATGTATTGATAAAACCTTATTCATGAAAATAAAGGTTTTGGCTTTAGACAATATTGTCTATTGATCAAATAAAGCATTTATTCAATATATGATTAAATTGCTTATTTGAAATGAAATATGGTAATATTAAAACCATATATTTAAATTTAAGGTAATCATGGATTTCTTAAATTAGTTTATGGTATTTTGTGGTAATACCATATAAATGAATATTTTATCAAGGTAATATTCCTTAATGATTTAATAAATACATATGTGTATTTAATATGGTAATTTTAATATTATAAAGTATGATATTAATTTGATAATAATATTTTGATATTATTATGTTTAAGGCAATTTATTTATTTCAAAATAATATTGACCTTAATGTTGTATGACATGAAAAGGAATATCCTTTTATGTAAAATAATAATTATTAAGATAATTATTATTTGTGTTTGAAACACTTTGGATTATTATTTTTGATTAATAATTTTCTTTGAGAAAGTGTAAACACAAAGAATGTCTTGATTGGTTTAGAAATAAAGATCTTGTAAATAATTCGTTTTGGGAATTATTTTTTTGTCATTTTAACGGATTTATTTAATCTTCCAAACAACAATCAAAAAAATTTAAATCAAATGATTAATTCATTTTGAATAATTAATTTGCTTTGATATTTATGTTTGGGTTTTTAGTGCAACTAATCTCATTATTTAAAAGAAATAAATTAGTGAATTTATTTCTTCGTTGATTCTAGTTTTTGAAGAAAAATAAATTATCAGATTTATTTTCTCAAGAATCTTTCATGATTCTAACTTAGAAATAAATCAATGAATTTATTTTATGTGAATGTTGGAAATTGAGATACAGTAAATAAATATGTTTTCAGGAATTTAATTCCTGCCGGTATAACGGATTTACTTTATCTATTTTTTCCAAACAAAATGAACAAATTTGTTTTTACAGAATTTGTTAGTAGAAGTAACATTGGGTACTAATTCTATAATGTTGATTCGACCAAGGTCTTGAATCAAAACATAGAAAGTTATTTTCTATGTTAAAATTTCTTAAAGCCTATTCTGATGTATGTTATGAAATACACAGTGTTTAAAATTAGCTTAAGAATTATGAGGGTCATTGGACCGTAAATTGAAGATGTTGGTGCTAAGAAATTCTTAGTGATTGATTCTAAATGATAATGAATCAAAGACAATGACTTAATTGATCACTCAAACTTGAATGATTTCAAAAACTTCCATAAACGGGTGATTGAAAGAAAATTTGAAAGTGCATGTCTAGGATTGGTTCTTTGAAAAGACTCAGTTCTTAAGTGTGCCTAATGCACTACCTCTCTTATCATAAGTTACCTACCTAGTGTACTGTTTATTATTATTCTTTCAATTAAAATCTTGTCGACTTTTGTTTTAGGATTTTAGTTTACTAAAATCCTATCCTCTAACAAAAGTTGGAATTATAATTTTGTTTCTGAATTTTAGTCTTTGACTAAATTTCTGATGTTTAACAAATTTATAATATTTTGATTGTGACTATGTTACACAATCAATGAAATTCATGAGGAAGGATTTCAAAATGTGACAACAAAGATGTTGTAAATTTGATCATGATAAACTTGGTCAAATAGAAAATTCTCTTAGTGCTAGAGAGAATGAGGTAAATATGGTTACCATATTTTGCTAAGCAAATATTACTATAAAAAATATTGCTAGAGCAAATATATTGAAAGTCAAAAATGACTTCAAGCCACAAAGTAAGCGGTATATCTCAAGAAGCTAAATTTCATGAGGAAATGCTTCAATTTTATGAGATATGGAATAAGTCTTTGGACTATATTTCCAAATGAGATCAATATTATGATAAAATTTTCTTCATAATAATCGATATGACGAATAATTGTTTGAAGGTAATTTTATTACCTTCATGATAGAACAATTCAATTTTTGCTTAAAAGCAAAGTTGATATATGGAAATGATTCCTTATAAGAAGGATGTTGAAACCCAAATTGATTAATTTGAAGAGAAACTCTATATGAGTAATGTTGCAACATCCAAAGGTACAATAATTTTGAAGATAACTTCTTAAATTTTCAGAATGTGCCTAAGATGTGACGAATTGTTCTATCAACTAAGTGCAAGACACCATATGAGTTATGGAAGGAAATGAAATCTTCCTACCACTACATAAAAATGTGGGGCTGTCACGCCAAGGTAATTTTCCTTTAACAAAGAAAATGGAAATAAGTGGACTGTATTAGCTATGTGAAACATAGCAACGAATATCAATTTTGTAGAAAAATATGATAAGGAAAAAGAATGATCCATTCTTCAAAAATGTACTTCCTAGAGAAGTTGATCTAAGTTTCGTAAAACGAACTATGGATATGAGAAAAAGTCCACATGTTCAACAAACGTTTGAAATAAAGATATTGTCATGATAAAAAAGTGTGATAAATGATGGTATATCAAACAGACTAGGATATATGATCCTATATTGATGACATATAATGAAATGGAAATATACCAAAGACCTATCAAATGAAGATTAATAAGATTTCATTCTGGATATCCAAATCAAACAATCACTTAAAGGTCTCATATTAACAAAGTCACACTACTTGGAAAGAGAAGTTTGGCTAGGATGTTTTCAGCATAGCCAGAACTCCAAATACGAGCCAATACTTATTGAAATGAAATATGAAAATGTAATATAAAATTTAAGTGAATTGTATTAGACAAAGTAGTGCTTTCACTGTGAGCAGTTTAAGCAGATTCACAAAAGAATCCAAGGTCAAACCTTGGATAATAATTTAGAATTTTGAGATATCTTAGAGATACTCAAGATTGTAAAGCATTATTCCATAAAGATTCTTCGATATAAGTGAATATTTTCACATTGAATGAATAAGCTATGTTATTTGTTTTCTCAAGACAAACGTTTACAATCAGATTCAAAATAGAATCTGAGTTTGAGATCCAGACAATTTTGGAAAAAGTCAAATGATTTTAAAATGTCTTGAAGAATACTCATGAATGGCCTGAGCATGTGTCAACAATGTTTATTGATGGAGCACATAGTTTTATGAGCAATGGTAATTTGAGACATTTGGATCTTCAATATAATACCGTTAAACAACTAATCTCAAATAGAGTTATCGCTATTGATTTGATAAAATCAAAGGATAACATTGTAGATCCAAAACCTAAAAGGTTAAATTGAGATCAAGTTGAGAAAACATCTAAAGGAATGTGACTAAGCCCATGAAATTAAAGGCGCTATGTGAAGGAAAAACCCTACTTAGTTGACTAGAGATCCTAAGATCTAGGTTCAAAGGGACAACCTAATTGCATAGACCTGTACGATCACTGTGGGGGTTCCCTCTCCCAAGTCCATTCCTATGATGTGAACAGTGACAAGAATTTGGTAAAGGTTAAGCAAAAGCTTTTAATGACCATTGTGTGTTTCGGTGAGCCAAGCAACATAAGTCACCTATATTAGAGTGAAGTGGGGTCGCTTCAAGAAGACTATTGGGCATAGTTCTTCTATACTCTCGCAGAACCAAGAGATGCCCACTACCATAAGGGCATAACCATGAGAGTTGTATCTCTTGTCAGAGAGATATGTGTGTGAAGTATGTCATCGTTTACACCAACGACTGACAGTTCAAGGACATCGCATCTACTGTTTAGCTAGTAAAGTAAATATACTTTCACAAGGGAAGGTTCAAAGGTGAACACCTACCTATCCTATGCATCTATCAATCGTAGAGTCTATCATCACACTGTGCCAAAATGTTTTGATAAAAACATCAATTTCATTCATATGAGGGATTGTTGGAAAATAGTGAGCAAATGACCATCTTTGAAGCATTTTTTGGAAGTGTAAAGACGAGGATTCGAATAAGGAATTATTAATTCCTATTCTACTCCGTGAGATCTTTACAACGGTAACTCATATGCTCAAAATTGTTGAGTGGTGAATGAGAAATTGATGCTCAAAGAAAGAAGGTTGAAATAAAGTAAGGAATGAGAAACCTCATTATCCCATATTGATGGGATAAATAAAGTGGGAAGTGTTTATATACACCTACCCACATAGTTGTCATTGAATGACTTAACTCTTGGGTTAGGGTGCATGATGAGGGCGATGCAAATATCCGGACTGGTCGAGCCCTTTTGGGGGCTTGCGGATATTTTATCTGTTGTGGATAATTTTCCTTAATTTATTTTATTTTTAAATATCTTAAAAGAGTTTGTTATCAGTTATAACTGCTCATGATATTTTTAGATAATGGAAGATATAATGGCTATTTTTAGTTTAAATTTGAATTTAATTCAATTTTAAATTCTAGATAATTAGCATTATCTCTTAAGATTTGAATTTTAATTCATTTCAAATTGCTCTTTGTTGCCCTAATTTCCACTATAAATATGAGGTTGATTTCTCAATTTTAAACACATCAAAAACATCTCACATCTCTCAAATTATTCTCTCTTAGTTTTTCTTCTGGTGACTGGCGAAGGCAAGAACGGTTCGGGAACTCAGCAAATATGCTATTGTTGGAGTTCCTCTTGTTGTTGTTTCTTGGGAGACAGACTACCAACAAGCTCAGCACCATCGAAGTGACAGAAAATTTGTCTTAAGAAAACTGCAATTGGGCAGGCCTCAACACGATTCTGATTTTTCATTTTTAAATGGGTTTGATCTAAAATTTTATCTATTTTATTTCATATCTTTTGGGTTTTATTTTGTTCGTTTAAATAATAATAATTTATATTGTTTTATTTTATTATTATTTTCTTGGATTAACCACTTATTGTCCAACATTTAAAACCTTTTCATGATATTATGCCGATAGGACAACATTAATGTGTGAAAATTGAGTATGTTTTTCTAACATATCCTCATCAGTGATACTCTGGCACATAAAGAGTTTTATTCACTAATCATATAGTGAATTATCACGTTTGTATTCACTTCAAGAAATGAAATAAATTCAATAATCGCATGTAATAAACATCATGTTTGTATAATTGTATGGAATAAACATCATGCTTGCATAATCGCATGGAATAAACATCATGCTTGTATAATTGCATGGAATAAACATCATGCTTGCATAATCACATGGAATAAACATCATGCTTGCATTCACTTCAAGGAATGTCATAAATCCAATAATTGCATGGAATAAGCATCATGCATGCATTCACTTCAGGGAATACCTCTCATAAAAATTCTTTGATCAAGATGATTTTCGTAACTTGAACTTGGGAGAATTCTATAGTCGAGTTTTTCGATATAAAAATAATATTATTTTTAAGCAAATATAAATTTTATAACATTCAAACTATTAAATAGTAATTGATCAACCAATATATATACAATACATACAATGAACAAAAATTTAATCCTTATACGCGCATTGTTAAACCAATCCACAAGGTCCTTTAAAAAGAACCTCCTTTGAGACCAGTAGCCTCGCAGAACGGGATGTCCAGCCAATATACTCGGATTAAACCAATATAACAAAGAACATATTAATTTATTAAAGGTTTAATATTTGTTCTAATATCATGTAATACTTTGAAATTACATGATTAAAAACATAAACTTTCATCATAAATAAACAAATATTGATTATAAATAAAGACAAAAAAAATCTTAAATCAAATAAGTAAAATATACCAAATTTTCCACTATATGGTAGATTTAGTTACCAATATCTTTTTAAAATCTTTTTCGGGAATTGTTGATAAGAACCACGGTATTTGAGCCACTTTATCGCTACACAAACACCAAACAATCAAAGAATTTTAATAAATTAAAAATCAAATCAAAGATCAAGAGAGAAAAATAACCGATAATTAAAATATAATTGAGGGAGAAGAAACTTATCTTTGATTTATACTAGTAACAAATTCTTTTCAATAACTCCTTCAAGATTCGAACGACAAACACCTACGTTGGTTAGAGTCTCCTGTTGATAACGTGTTGTGAATAAAGTAAAAAATAAGAACAAAATAGAAGAACAAATATGAGAGACAAAAGAGAGAGACTTTTATTATATTCTCAAAGTAGGATTGTGTACAATGTTTTCTCCAAAAGTCTATATTTATAGGCATAAGATGGAAACCCTAATTTCAATGGGTATTAAACCCTAATAATAAAGCCCATTAAACTTTAACTTAATATATGGATATCCACCATGAATAAATATATTCATAACAATCTCTAATTGTAATTAAGATTAAAATTTTATTTTAAAAATTTAATTTCTAAAAACCAAAATTTATATTTAAAAATAACTTAATTTTTTACTCGTTGGTGCATCGTATTTGTCCTTTGTTAAATTTATTTAGTGTTATATCATTGAACGTTCAGTTAACTCATTATTCGTGTGGCGAAAATATGAAATAATTGCTAGTGGGGTGTGATGACTAGAAAAGTGGATAGTTACGACCGGAGGCTCATAAAGGGCTTATCGGTCTGGACTAGGGATGCTTAACGAGTTGAGCAGCTTGTGATAAGTTCGACTCAGTCAAAACTTGATAAATATTCGATTTGGATTAGTTCGATATGAACTCAAATTCGACTCAATACCTTAACGAGTTTAATCGAGCAAAGTCTAACTTGAATCGATAAGTTCGCGAGCAGCTCATTAATTTTTGGGATAAAGATAATTTTAACCCTTAACGTTTATAATTTTTATCATTTTGGCCCTCAATCTTTTTTGGGATAAATTTAACCCTTAACCTATGTCTTTTTGACAAATAACTTATTTTTAACTAATATAATGATTACACCGTTAAAAATTTAATGATATTAACATGTCATATATGTGATAATATACTTTAAATAACACGGCATCTAGCCTCATTCTACATATATATAACATGTCATCATCGTTAAATTTTTTACGATAATAATAGATATATACATGTAAAATATAATTTTATTCTAACATAAAATATAAAACAATTAAAATTTAAATAAATATTAAAAATTAATTAAATCTAAAATAAAAGGCTACTAAATATTCTCAAATTTTAAATATTATTCTCTCTCTATATATAACGTATCATTATCGTTAATTTTTTAACTATCTAATAATTATGCTAGTTAAAAATGAGATATTTGTTAAAAAGCTATATGTTAAGGGCCAAAATAATAAAAATCATAAACGTTAAGGGTTAAAATTATCTTTATGCCTTAATTTTTTTAAAATATTTTTTAGTAATTATTTTAAAATAAGTTTATTCAAAAATAAGTTTAAATAATAATCATTAATGTGTGAGTTGATACTTTAATTTTAATATGCTAGTTTGGTATATTTATGTATTGTTACTTTTGAATTTAAATTTTAAAAATATTTTATGCATTTTTATATTTTTGGTTACATTTGTTAATTTATGTTAATATTAAACGTCATATGATATTATTAAATTTTATTTTTAGTTAAAATTAAGGTAATTTTTTTATTGAGTTATGAGCAACGAAATATTTTAACGCCTCAGCAAAAATGCCATTAAATTCACACACCCTCTCGTATGAGACATAAAGTTATCTCAAATTATTCAATAAAAAAATGTGGATAAGTGTATATAAACACTTTTCACTTTATTTATCTCATCCATGTGAGATAAAGAATTTCTTCCTTACTCTATTCACGACCTTTCTACTTTAAGTCTCAATATTTTATTCATCACTCAATCATTTTCAACATATAAAATACCGTTATGAAGATCTTATAAAATAAAATAAAAATCTACAAATTTTTTATTTAAATCTCTATTTTTACTATTTTAAAATATAGCTAAAAATTATCGATTCCTCGCTATTTTTTCCAACACTTTCTTCCCCTCTCCGTGGCTATAATTGTTTTTAATAAACCAACTATAACAACTCTTAAACGTGGATTCAATGGGGGATCATACCGCCTAAAAATTGGGGGAATGTTTTTAAGGTATTATAATTAGCTGAAAAAAGGTAAATAATATTATTTTAATAAGAAAAATAAAACCTAACGGGACTCGCTCCCTTTTGTAATGGAATGTGACGGAAAGTAATGGGAGGAACTAAAAAAATTGAGTGATCTTAATGAAACTTTTAAAAGTTCAATGAATAAAATGAAAGTATCCTAAAAGTTTAGTGACCGATGTGCTTTACTCTTTATATTACATATTTAGATAAAGTACATTTAAGACCACTAAACTATTTATCTTATTACATTTTAACCATTGAATAATAAATTTTATCAATAAGACCACTAAACTATTAATTTGCCTTCGATCAAACTGTTAGCTTTAAACCTTTAACATAATTGATTACGTGTCAATTAAGTAAGTTTATATAATTATTTACCTTTAGTCTTTGTTACTTACACGTTCTATAAATTTAATCTTAATATTAAATTAAATTAACAATTTTAATAATCTAATCAAATAGTGATACATGTTATTAATTATTAAAAAAATAATATTAATAAATTTAATTTAATAAACTTATTTTTTCAATCAAATGGTAACTCGTTTCATAACCTAATTCGATAAGAATTAGATGAGTGAAAATAAATGTCTCCAACCATTGAACCAAACATGTTTTTATTTAAAGTTTTCGAGTTTTACGGATGCTATTAATTTAGTTTTAGTAAATTAAAACAGATTAAGAATAGACAAAATTATATGAATTTGGTATCATTATTTCTTGCTTTATTGCGGGCTTTAAGTTTGCTATTAGTTTTGGGTTTGGTTTTGTTTGTTACGGGATGGCTATTCTTTTTTTTTAAAGACATGTTCAATAGGATGTGCAACATTGTTTATATATTTTAAGATTCTTTTTTAATGTGAGATAAATGTTCATCGTCTCTTTTTAGGTGTGACATTCTTCTCACTCAACCTCGTGACGTCCTTGTCACGAGATTCTGCTCTCATGATTGATCTCTTGTCACGATTGTTCACCCTGTCTATCCCTTTCATAGGCGTTCGGTGTGAAATAAGACAGTAAAAGGATCGCTCCAATACCACTTATCACGAGATTATTACTTTCTTTTTAAAAGATATATCTGAAAAGATATACGACGCTACTGTTTATATGTCTTAAATATTTTTTTTGATATAAAGTTATTGTTTATTGTTATTTTTAGGCGTGAAAAGTTTGTTTATTTTCAAGTGCTTCAGTTTTTGCAGTGTTGTTATTGGACTGCCTCTAGTTTTTGTCGATGTACAAAATATGGATTCGATTTAAAGGTATTAGATTATACACACTGGGGATTTCTTTCATTTTTATTAAAATTTTACAATAAATCTATTTGTTTAAGTAAAACTAATAGATAATTAAAATATATAAATATTTATTACGATGACACTTGTCACGATGCTATCCCTGCTTGTTGAAAAAATCTGTAACAGCACCCAATACTTGTCATAATTCTATATATTGTTTTTATAATCGAAAGAATATAGTTTAAATAATCAAAATCATTTAATCACGAAGATAGTTGAGCTATAAACTAATATATATATAAATTTTATATTATTAAGTTTTCATACAGCTATAAATTTAATTAGATTCGTATATATATAAAAGTATCATTAAATTTTTTTAAACTCTTGTTTCATTTTAGAATTCTTGGTCCCAACCCTTAATTAAGGTCAGTTTTATGTCATTTTCAATTTAACCGTATGTAGCAATCAAACAAATTTTATTAGGAGTTTTCAAATGTTACTCTACGCTTGTATGAATAATAATGAGGGACGGATAAATATTCAGATCGGGTGGGTTTTTATCGTTTTAATTTTGATCTAAATATTAAAATATTTATTCAAATTTTAATCGTGTCTGATCTTAATATATAATTTTTTAAACAAATAATAAAACTTATAATCTGATCTTGATCCGATCTTAATATATTAATAAAAATTTTGATTAAATTCAATTTAATTTAAAAAATTAATAAAAATATTAAATATTATATATACAAATATAATAAAAATATATATAATTATATTGGTTTGAGAAATTTTTACTTTAAATTTGAACGGATTTTATTTTACAAAAATCTGACCCAAATATAATTTTTTAATAAAAAATTTATCCTTATTAAATTGGATAAAATTAAAATTGACGAGTTCAAATTAAATTGTTATCTCTAATAAAAACAAAAGAATTGAAAGGAAGGTATTATATAGAATAGCTAAAATCGATAAACAAAAATAAAAGGGATTGTTTAGATAATTTTTTTAATATAAATCACTAATTTTATTAAAGAAAGATATATCTGAAATTACAATAAAAGTTCACAACATAATAAATAAAATACCTAAATTCAGATATAAAAGCGTCGAGAAATCATAAGAGGATCATATAAAAAAAAGTAAAAATTTAACCTAAAAATTCAAAACATAAAATGGATATAAACACCATCAAAATAATTGAGAATCACTAATTTATAATAAAATTTTAATTAAACAATTAAATTATAATTTTAGAAAAATAATTTATTTATAACAAATATATATAATAGAGTGACATGATGTATTTTGTCTTAAAATTCATGGTAGTTGAGGCTAAATAAATCAGATCCAAGACGCGTGGATAAAGCTGGCCTTCCCGTGCCCCATGCCCCATTCCATCACTTGTCAATTTATTTTTAATCCCTTTATTTATTATTATCATTTATAATATAAATATAGTAATATTTTCATATTTTTAAATTTTTATAATATAAATATATATTTAAATTTAAATTTTATAAAATAAATATTATCACAATTTTTAATAGAATCACTCACTACATTATTATTTTATTTATTACTATCATTTAACAAGGAATAACCATAATTGTACTTATATAAATATTGGATAATAATGTTACTAATGTTAGATGAAATCATACCTTTACGCAAAGGTAATTCCGTTCAAAAAATTTAAGATGAGTCTATCACGTACAACGAACACTGCTGAACATCACTAACGATGAACATCGCTGAATATTATTAAATTAATTGATAAAAATTATATATTTTAGGGACTTAAAGTACAATTAATAATTACTTTAAAAATTATTTAAATTATTTTTATATACATTAAAATTTTGATTTTCTAATAAAGATAAACTATATATTTAGTACCTCACCTATTTTTGTATTTCTATTTTAATACTTAAATTAATTATTTTAGCAAAATAGTACCTAATGTTACATATTATTTTTATTTTGGTACCTTGATTGTTAAAAACAAACGAAAATAGTAACATTGATTGGCCAAATAATAGTTCTAGTCTCTAAAAATTATACAATTTATCAACTTAGTCTAAATATTATCAATTTAAAGAATATTTTTAATTTTTAGACTAAAAATATAAATTTATTATTTCTTTTTAATAAAATTAAGAAACTATATACTTTGATTAAATATTTTATATGAAAAATAAATCTTTTCGCCACTAGTTTTTGACATATCGATAAATCATAAAGGGATCATGATCATAACAAAATATCGATCTTCACTACGAAAAATACTCGTTTATACTCGTTATATGAATGTTAAATTATTAAAAGATAAACAAAATGTTATAAAGACGTACTAAAATTATCATTAAAATAAACAAATAAAACAACCGTAGAAACACTTTCTCACTTTTACCTTTATTCATCTATCGGTAAAAACTTAATTAGTTAGAACAAATGTACGAGAATATAATCTTTGTACAAAATAATATATTAGTATGTACCTACCTAAATTTAGTCTTTAAATATAATCTTTGTACATTATTCAATATTTGTATTTGTACAGATTTTATATTCACAATAACTTGTTTTTTTGGCAATATAATCACAATTATTTAATTTTCTTTTTATCATTTAACTAATTATTTATAAAAAAATTTAATAATAAATAATAATTTTTATAAACATATATTAATCTGTAATAGTTTTTAGATTATTAAAAAGAAATAAATAAATAATAATATTTTAACAAAAGATTAATTTTTTTAAAAAAAAATTTGCCTCACATTATGATGTTCAACATGACATTAAATTAATTTCGGTTTTAGACTCTCATAAAAAATTAATTTAATTTAGAATTAGGTATTATTTTGTTAAAAAACTAGTTTGGGTATCAAAATAAAAATATAGAAATAGGTGAAGTATTAAATATGTAGTTTATCCTTATTAAAAAATAAAATATATATATATAAAATAATTTAACTGAAAATTTTAAATAATTATTAATTACATGTTAAGTTCTTAAAATTTTAATTTTTATTAATTAATTTAACAGTGTTCAACGGTGTTCAATACTAGTGATGTTCAGCGGTGTTCGTCGCCCGTTGTAAAATTTTTCAAAGGTTCAATAGAGTTGAGAAACTTAAGTTATTGCATCTTGAGTTTTATCGTGTATAAATTATGTGATATTTTATTTAATTAGAGTTAAAATAATTATTATAGAGTTCAATGAATTTTATACTTTATTGATTGATTTTGATGTACTTATAATTGTTAATATATAATTTAATTTCGTAAGTTTATAAATAAAGGTGATTATTTGTAATCCAGTCAAAAAATATAAGTTAGTTAAATTGATAAATATTATTTTAATTTTTTAGTAAAATCAAATTAAATATATATTTAAGTTTTTGGCTAATTTAATTATAATTATTTATAATATTTTTTCATTTCAAATCAATTTCAAAGTGCCACGCAGGCAAACAAAACAAACTTTCCAATTTCAAATCTCGTTGCTTAATTAACAAATCATATTTTTCGGTTAATTAAATTATTATCCTTATTTTTTATATTTTTTAGATTAGAAATTCTATATCTATTAAAAATATTTATTTTTTATTTTTAAGGTGAAATTAAAATTTATTAAAAAAATCTCATCAATTTCTTATTTTTTTCATCATTAATATAATAAATTAAATATTAATTCAGTTAATATTTTATTAATATATTTAAATACAATTATTTTGATCTAATAAATATTCGATGTGTATAATCAATTGAACTATAAATAAAAATTGACTTTAAATTTGTATTCATAATCGACTTTAAATATGAATTCAACCATTAATAAACGCTCTGCGTGTATATATGATGAACGAATGTGAAGTCACATGGGCATAGTAACTGTCCAATTTCAAATCTCATTGTTTAATTAAACAAATATATTTAATTAAATAATTAAGTTATTCATCGCTATTTTTTTATATTTTTTAATTTATAAATTTTAAATCTACTAAAAACTTTCATTTTCTTTAAATAAATTTGAATTAAAATTAAGGTTTTATAAAATAATCTCATTAACTTCTTCAATTTTCATCATTAATATAATAAATTAAGTATTATTTCAATCAATATTTTATTAATATATTTAAAACCTATAGATTTAATACATTAAAAATATATTTATTTTGATCTAAAAATTATTCAATATATAGTCAATTGAGCTATAAATAAAATTCGAAATATTTGAATTCATATTTGACTTTAAATTTGTATTAGATTATAAAATACATGGGAATCTAAGGGTGTTTTTGTGATTCCAAACCAAAGAGGGACAGATGTAAGAAACCCACATCGAGTAGCATCCTTAAAGACCGCAACATTCCCATGTAATAAAAAAACACAGGCTCCATCTATAGCAGATCCACTTCATTGCTTTAACTTCTAATCAACTTCCCTCATTAGAGAACAAACAAAAAAACCAGAAACATGAGAGCAAGCAACCATTTGATAGGGTTAATAAACTTCATGACATTTCTGCTGTCAATAGCCATCTTGGGCGGAGGAATATGGCTGAGCAGCAGGGCAAACAGCACAGACTGTCTAAAATTCCTACAGTGGCCGTTGATAGTGATAGGAGCCTCGATCATGGTGGTTTCACTGGCGGGTTTCGCCGGAGCATGTTACAGGAATACGTTCTTGATGTGGCTTTACCTCTTCGTGATGTTCTTCATCATCGCGGCGCTCATTGGGTTTATAATCTTCGCTTACGCCGTCACCGACAAAGGGTCGGGTCGGCCGGTGATGAACAAGGGTTACCTGGAGTATTACTTGCCGGATTACTCGGGTTGGCTCAGGGACAGGGTGGTGGACGATGGGTATTGGGCTAAGATCAGCTCCTGCATAAGGGATTCCAAAACTTGCAGCAAGATGGGAAGATCCTTTAATGGCGTCCCTGAAACTTATGACATGTTCTCCATGAGGAAGCTTTCTCCTATTGAGGTACGCCCATATTTAGTATTTACCGATTTCATCCAAAGTAGACCCATTTCAAGGTATAAATTTTGTTATTAAATCAAGAAAAAATAAATTCAAAATTCGAGTTTAAACCGGAACCAATTCGAATCCAATAAAATTAGACCACCTCCGTTGCGGTAGGTCGGTTGGACCACTGGAATTTTGCAAAACCTTTTCAGTTCCAAGTGTTTCAATCCTTATGATTTTACAAAATTTCTTTTAAATTCACGTTTAATTTAATTAATTTTAAATTTTATCCTTAAATTGTTGTCATATACGCAGTTTTATTCTGAAATTATTTATCTTTTGTAAATCCCAACTTTGATAATAATGTAAAATAGGGTGGACCACAATGGACGTGGCCTCATTTGGCAAACCCAATAATTATGTCTCACCACTCCATCTCAATGTCACAAATGGGCAAATCTTGTTTTAATTTTAAATTTTTGAAAAAAATAGTGTCCGTATTAGAAAACTTATATACATATTTGATATTTTGGTATTATTAAATAGGTTTTTAAAAATATTATTTTGAATTCAACTCTTTTTAAGAATAAGAATATTTTCTTTTTTCATAAAAATATATTTTGAATAAAATTGTTTTATATGAATATTTAAGTTTCACTTGTATAGTATAAAATTTATTTAATTTTATATATTTTTTGATAGTTATTTTGTTAATTGATTGAAAATTTGAAATAGATTATTGATACTAATTTTTTATTTTTAAGTGATATTTTTATATAATTTATTATTAATTTTAATTGTTTATTTTATTCATTCAACAATTTAAAAATATGTAAAAAAAAATATATTATATAATTAAACCGTATATCATATATGATAATAATACATAAATGCGCATCCTACTTTATTGTTATTTTATTTTTTATAATTAATCTAAAAATGAAATTTATCATTATATAATTTGTAAAATTGGATGAATGCAAATCATGTCTACAAGGAGTCAAAGTAGGGTTAGTTCAATTATGCTTTATCCTAAATTAATTGCCTTTTTTTAGGCACCACTTTTATTTTTATAAATATTTTTTTTTAAAATTTGAATCCTACCTAAATAAAGTATCAAAAAATTTAAAAAAAGTGGGAATCAATTGCATAATTTCTTCATTAATTATGGAATGATTCCTGCTATATTCCAAGTCTTCACATGCATACAAAACCTCTTTGTGGGGGGTGAGGGATTGAAATAAAAATATTTTTTTCGGTATTTTTTATTTAATATATTAAAAATTTAAGTTCAATGTTTAAAATTAGTGTTATTTAAAAATAGGATTTAAAGAATTTAGAGCTATGCATATTTTTTAGGTTTTTTATAAAATTAAGATTGTAATTTAAATTTTTTATGTTTTAGTGTTAAACCATAAAAAATACATAAAAAAACAAGATTTTTGTCTATTGAATTAAAACAAAATAGTCCTATATGTATGTATATTATGTCACTAATGCTGCCAAAACCTTTTAACTGTAGTCCGGTTGCTGCAAGCCACCCACTGACTGTGGCTATGTCTATGTCAACGAGACGTTATGGAACCCGGGCGGTGGGCTGGTTGGGTCCGACCTTGACTGCTCACGGTGGAGCAACGACCAGCAGATGTTGTGCTATCAATGCGACTCGTGCAAAGCCGGCGTGCTCCGCAGCCTCAAGAAAAGTTGGAGGAAAGTCTCGGTAATCAACATCGTGGTGCTTATCCTTCTCGTCATCTTCTATGTCATCGGCTGCGCTGCTTTCCGAAATAATAAGAAGATCGATAACGACGAACCGTATCGCGAGGCGAGGATGACAAAGGCACAACCAAGTCGGATCCACCTATAGGAAAAAGATGGCTACAGTTACAGACATGTAATGGAAGCTGTACTTTGAGTTTGGTTTGGTTTTTATTTTATCTTTTTCTGGATAGGGTAAAGTGAGATTTTAATTTAAAAATTAAATATTTTCCTTTCTTAATCTCGTTTTTTTTTTTCAAATAACATTTTTCTGTTATTTTATTTAAAGACTATATAAAAAGAGAAAAATATAAAAACATTCTTATAATAATATGACATAAACGTAATTTTAACCCTTATTCTTTGTTTGGGATAAATTTAGCCCTTAACCTATATTTTTTTGACAAATATCTTATTTTTTAACTAGCATGTTAACTAGACCGTTAAAAATTTAACGATGATGACATTTAATAGGAATATGATAATATATTTTAAATGAAATAGTATATTATTACATATATATGACATGTCATCATTATTAAATTTTTAACGGTTCAGTTATCATGGTAGTTAAAAAATGAGTTATTTGTTAAAAAGATAAAGTATATTTTCTTATTAATTAATTAAATTTTTATAATATTAAAGTAAAATATTTCCATAAAAATTCTAAAATATATATTTTTTATTTTAATTTATATAATTTTTTTATAAAGTTCTTACCCAAATAATGGAGTATAGATATTAGTTTTTAATGTGAAAAAGTGACGTTTTTGATGTCAAATAAAATAAACATTAATCACAATAAAAGGAATGAAGTAAAGTAGAATAGTGAGAGTAAGGTTCAATTCACAGGGACTATGAGATTAACGAGTACCTTGCTTTTGATCTTGATCCTGCATTACTTGTAAAGAAAAGTAAAAAAAGGGTTGGTGTTTAGATTGAAATGAAATATGATTCAAAGAAAATAAAAAGAGTAATTTGAGATGATTAATAATGAAAATTCAATTGATAAAATCAGCCTTGGGCTAAAGCTTTCACTTCAATTCGAATCGATCCTTGAATAGGATTTTACCTTTGGGCTCACGCTGGTTACAGTTTGTATGGGTCAACCCCTATAACTTGTTTTTCTTTTAAATGAATCAAGACTCTAAAATCAATTTTTAGATCTCAACCCTTTTGTGAATTAATCACGACAATCATTTACTTAATTTAATACCTTGAAAATTTAGAAAAACCCAACTTAGATTGTACCGTTTTAATTGAAAATCTAACTCGATTTCAGTTTGCCTTAGCGGACCGCTGCTAAGTTGTTCACAGGAATTCGAATATGCCACAGGTCGATCCTTCATCCAACTATTAATCAAAATCGAAATTTAATTTCAACGTACACTTTTTAAAATTAAATCGTTTTGATTGTAAAAGTATGATCGATTATCGATCCTTGATTTCTGAAAACTAAAAATGTTACCCTAAAGGGTATGAAATGCTTTTTAATTCTCACGAAAGGAATTGAATAATAACTTTAACCTTTGGCTTAGAAAACTTAGCTAAGCATGATTATTGTAAAAACCATGCTTAGCATTTTAAAAGAAAAACTAAAGAACAAAAAATATTATTAAGAACAAAAGCTTAAAACATCTAGAATGAAAATGAAAATAAAAATGAAAATGAGATGAGAGATATGGTATGAGAGATGATTTCTTAAGCTCTACCAAAGGATATTTATAGCTTAAGAAAATCTAAAGATAAAACAACAAAATAAATTAAAACTCCTAAAAATAATCCCAAGGAAAAATAAAAACCTAAAAACTAGAAAGATAATATCTAAATAAAAAGATAATTCCAAATATTTAATAGTTAATCCTAATTTAAATCCCAAAATAATTGTTTTCCACACGTTTTTGCTGATTGGATCATCTTTTAGAAGCTGCAACTGGCTAAGTTGTAGAATCTGCCGCATCAGACATTATCATGCCGCAAATCGTGCCCATGTCTCTAGCCTCAAAATTTGCATAATTTCATTAGTTTTAAAATATTTCTTGATCTTATTGTCCTGCATAAAAAATGAACGAAAAAGTCCAAAGTAACAACTTAAAACAATCAATTAAGGAGTAATTATTAATAAAATAATATATAATTTAAGCACTAATCAAATTCTCCCTAACTTATTTAATGCTTGTCCTCAAGCATTTCTCAATTATCATGCTAAAAATCTTAAGTTGTCAACTCCAATTTCATAGAATTTTTAAGATTTCTTAAGTAAACTAAACCAAGTAAATGTTGATATTTAAGATCTGTCATGCAAGACATATTCAATTAAGTGTATATCTACCAAGACATTTCAATCGTCTATAAATTTCAAAGAATACAAGACTTATCTCCCCACATTGGTTCACTCATTTCGCTCAAGTGTTTTGGGTGAAAGAATCGCTCAAGCCTAAACTAATTAACTCATTACCATTGGCTTGTAACTCAATCTAGTTTCCACTAATTAATTTGAAAATGATGCAAAAATCAAGAGAAGAAAGAAAAATTCAAGACAAACAAAAAATTATTCAAAAGATTTATTCAAAAGGAAATAAAAATGAAAGAGAAGAAAAAAAAAAAATTTATTCACTCATTTTTTGGACAGTTTATTCGAACAAATATGCTATATTTTCTACATTGCACTATTTTTTTTGTTTGAATAGTGTAATTTTTTGGACTGTTTTGTTCGATTCTGTAATGTTTCAAAGAATATTTTTTTGAAATAACTTCGCCTTGAAAAAGAGAACAAAAAGAGTGAAATAAAATAAAATTGGCTTGAGTTTAAAACATGGTGAACAAAGAAGAATGGTTAAGTCAAAGCTTAGTGAGTAAATTATAAAACATTTTAGCTGCTTCTAATGCATCCCATAATATACTAAAAATCATTTATAAAATAAGTCATGCTCAAGAAAATCATTTGTGACTAAATGACCATTAATATATATAAAAATCAACAAGTGTTCATCACATGACATATGCCACAAAATCAAGACTTATATGCTTCACCTAGCAAGGTTTATATAACATTTGTGCTTATTAATAAAACACATATAATTCTCTAATTGCACCAAAACAGTAAATTGTTTACACTTGCGTTTTTCACATATTGGTTAAGTGACACGAATGGACTTACCTCCAATCGTTGGGATAAACGAACATATGTGAATGATATCGTACACCAATTCACACAAATTGACAATCACAATCTAAAATATCCCACCTTAGTGTTCGGGATAGTTCGCCATACTCGAATGCAATATGAAAATCATGTCACACAACACTAGGCTAACCTCTAATGCATCACTCAAGGAATTTAAAACACATGAATTCGTATTTATAGTGCACTATACATCCTATTGATCAATCAAATTATCTCATAAATATGATCTTTGTATCTAACACAAAACCAAAACCAAATGCTCAAGTTTTACATTAAAAACAATAAGTATATCTCATGTTTTCCTCTAACTCATGCACAACTTGCATAAACTGATAAAAATAATATTTAATGTATTTTGAAAAAAAAACTGAGGAAATATTAAAATCAATGTAAAAATAGTCACATGAGCATTTGTTCACATTCATAATCCCATAAACACAATTATATAACGAGCATGACTAACGCATAGTAAAAATAACATAATATGAGGAAAACTAATTTACGAGAACAAACGTAAATTTTAATTCGGAGTATAGGAAAGTTTCTCACACCTCCCCTACACTTCCAACACTTTGTAAAACAAATTAAAATACTTCTGAAACAGCTCACTCTCAAATCTGTTCAGCAAAAGTTATTTCTTTCTTGACAAGCCACCGATATCAAACCAAACTCTTTTAAATGTGATCTCATACTTCGTGACTTGATTCAGACATCAAACTCAGAGGATTTAGTGCTCCTAAACGTACATAAATATCTCCTAACTAGATTTATACACAACAACCCTTAAAACCCTTAACCGAAAACCCTTAAAAACCAAACAAATTTCTCATAAACCTTTAGTCCGGGAGTAACAACTTTAAAGACATGTTAATAACATCCTAAAACATATAAAATCATAAATTTAGGATCCAAAAATAGTGAATTAAAACCCTTAAACGAAAATTATAGGTTTTGATCGAAAATTGATTTTTTTTAAACTAAAAGATTAAAAATGTTTTTACCAAGATTTCTCTCTAGATCTTAAGCTAACAACCTAATTTCGTGATTATAATGATTTCATTGGCCAATTAACATCATAAATGATAAAAACCAACTTTAATTACAGAGATTAACTTATCAAAATTAGATCTTTAGTTAATTAAGCAAATAAACCACCAACAATTGATCAAAACTCCTTTAATCCACAATCAAATCATTAAAATCCAATAGAAAAACATGTAAAAGAGTTATTAACTTGTGAATTTCAATAAAGAACATTCAATTAGAGGAGAAAAATAAATTCTTACCTATAATCTCAGAATCCATCATCAACCATAATTAAAACATGTGGATAAACAAAGATTTTGATGAGAAAACATTAAAATCAAAGAGAAAACATTATAGATTGAGAATTAAAGAAATTCGAATTACCTTGATGAAAATGAGTGAAAATTGAGATAAAATTAGGAGAATTCTGATTTGAGTTGTTGAGAGAAAAGTTTTACGTAAAATTAAGAAAATAAAAAAATTATATTAAACAATTATGGTAAATTAATCTCTTGAAATATGATTAAAAGTTGATGATTAACAGGTGGAAGCCTCTGGTAAAAGTTGAATTTAATCTCTTTAAAGATTTAAAGTTATGACATTTTTATATTTTAGTCACTAAAATAGAAATAATTTTTTAATTTTTACAAAATAATCATTGATTTTCAAAATATCACTCTTCCGGGTTTGATTTTCTAAAATTGATTTGATCAAAGTCAAATAATAATTTTTAAACATTTTTCTATTATTTTATATTGTCCAAATATATTTATTATCAATTAAATCTCAAAACTAATCTAACTTATCTAGAATCGGTTTAATCGAACCCTAACTTAATCTAGTTAACTTCTAGGCCCAAATTAAGGGTGTTATATTATGGTATGTACTTACTATATTATACATTATAATTTTTAATACTATATATATTGAGAATAGTATAATAACAAATACCTATATTATAATAATATAACAAGATAATATGTAAATAAAGAAAATAAAATTACGATATATATGTACTATATGATTTAAATAAAGAAATTAAAAAGTATTTAATATTATATACATATTACGATGAATACAATAAAAGATAAATATAGACTAAAAAAATTAAAAAGGGCAAAAACGCATAGTCAATATAAAATAAAAGACAAAACAAAATTAAATGTATATTAACAATAGAAAGGAAACACAATTAAAACATTACACGTTAAAAGATTAAAAAAAAGGAATCAATTAAGATGAAAAAAATTGAACACATTAAATAAAGGGTACATTATAATTGGAAATTTTAACATGTGAATTAATAACGTGTTATTTCAATAAATTAATCCTCTTTTGTGGTTCGTTTGCTGATACAGTTATATTTATTTGTGTCTATTTTTCGATTGAGTGTTTGGATGAGTTTTTTACTTTTTTCATGTATGATACTTTTATGATCTAAAGTGGTTAGTTTTAAGAAAATGTCCAAGTTATGTATTTAGTTTACAATGATAATTGTAAGGATAAGTCTACAACGTGCGTCGAACATTGCTAAATACCACTAACGATGAATATTGTTGAATACCATTAAACTAATTAATAAGTATTAAAAATTTTAAGGATTCAATATATAATTAATAAATATTTAAAATAAAATTTCAATTAAATTATTTTTATAAGAAAAACTACACAAATGATCATCCAACTATCACTCATTTTTGGGTTGATCATCAAACTAATTTTTTTTATCAAAATCATTGTTAACATTTTATTTTATTATTATTTTGGTCATCGACTGTTAAATATTTAACAAAAATTGTGACATGATATGGTTTAATAATAATTTTAGTCCCTAAAATTATTATATTATATCAGATTAATTCTAATAGAATATAACTCATCAAATATTTAAACTAAATCTCAATTCTTTTTTTTTCTTTTGTAATATTACTTTAAAAAATTAATTTGTCAACTCTCTTTATTTCTCTTGCGTCTTTGAGCAATTTATTAAATTTTAGATTATATAAAATCGCTTTCATTTTATGATTTATTCTTTTAAAATTTAATCTAGTTTCTTTAACTTTTCCCAAACTACTAGTATATATATATTTTTATCTTTTTTATGTTTATCAGATCTATAAAAAAAATTGATTTATCAATTCACATAAAAGTTTATATAGATCAATAGTCATAAAATCTTTAACATGTAAATATAGATCAATTTGACAGATATCGTAAAATTTTTCTTAGGATTAAATAAAATTTGGTTTCACTTAAATTTTTATTGTGCAGCTCAACTTTTCGATCTTCATATGGATACTCCTACAACTTCACACAAATTTGGCATCAGTGACTTTTCAGATGTCGAAACACAACCTTCTTTGGATTGAAAAATAAATTATTCGACGAAAACGTCATCCTGATTCGAATAAAAAGAAATTATTCTTTTAACATAGATTTTAAAAGAATAAATTATAAAATTAAAATGATTTTTTATAATCTGAAACTTAATAAGTTGTTTAAAAACACAAGAAAAAAAAGAGAGAGTTGACAAATTAATTTTTAAAGTAGCGTTGCAAGAGGAAGAAGAAAAGGGATAAAATTTTGGGGTTTAGTTAAAATGTTTGATGAGTTATTTTTATTTGGATTAATTTGATATAATATAATAATCTGAAGGACTAAAATTATTATTAAACCATACCATATCATAGTCTTCGTTAAATATTTAACAGTTGATGACCAAAATATAACAAAATAAAATTTTAATGATGATTTTGATGAAAAATTAATTGGGTGACCAACACCACAAGAAAAGAATGATAGTTGGATGACCATCCATATTATTAAACCATGTCATGTCACAATTTTGGTTAAATATTTAACGGTCGATGACCAAGATAATAATGAAATAAAATGTTAACAATGAATTTGATGAAAAATATTAGTTTGGTGACCAACTCTAAAAATAAGTGATAGTTGGATGACCATTTGTGTAGTTTTCCTTATAAAAAATAATTTAATTGAAAATTTATTTTAAATATTTATTAATTATATATTGAGTCCTTGAAATTTTTAATATTTATTAATTAGTTTAATGGTGTTCAACAATGTTCATCGTTAGTGGTGTTCAGCCATGTTCAACACCCATTGTAGAATTTTCCTAATTGTAAACTATTATTGTAATATTAGATATTTTCTCGTTTAATAAAATTAACGGCTTCTATTCAAAAAGATAACGTGAATATAAATATATTAAAATAAACATAGAATTAGAAGCACAAAATAATTTATGATATTTAAAGAAATAAAAAAGAAATATTATTGAAACATGTAAGATTTTTTTAAAAAAATAAATAAGGATATCATAATATTGTATATAAATATGGTAAAAATATACATGACATAAAATGAATATAAATGAAAGTCATTACCAAAAACATATTGTGACATTAAATATGAATATATCATATGAAATAACCAAATCAATTAATACAAGTATACCATATATAATAACACACATGACACATATAAAATTATAGAACCAAAATTAAATAAAATGAAACATCATAGCACAAATTGAAAAAAGAAAAAGAAAAAATAAGCTGATAACAAATCCTAAACTAAATATAAGAAAAAAAAAACACGAGGATTCAAAGGGGAATTTAACCACTTATCTCATGACCTAAATGAAATAAAAGATAAAATTTAATGATCCAATTAAAATGACATTAAGACCAAATTAAAACCGGTGACCAAAATATAAAGAAATAGAAATATAAAAGTACGCATAACAAAATATTTAGGGGAAGAGGAGATTAATAAGGTAATTAAGCCATTTATCTTAAGGTGTCGAGTACAAATCACAATATTTTAAAAAAATATTTTTCTTTTAATTTCTTAAAAAATATGAGCAGAATGGTCTAAGCAGAACATGGTTCTTTCAAGAACCCAAAAATCGAATTCTTTTCCAGATCTCGTCCGTGCGCCGTCGCGTACCGGTACCGATGTCTGAAAGAAAAAACCAGAAAACTTACATTTTTCATGCCTAACCACCATGCATTCACCCTTTTCGAACTTGAACCCATAAACCAAATCTACCCCCCCCCCAAAAAAAAAAACTCCCATCTTCGATTTAAAAAATAGACTCTTTTTTCATTTTAAAATTTGGATGGACATAGATAATACAAAAAGTGTAGGTCATCGACACGCCACCTTCAGCCATCGAAACTCTTTTTCTATTTTATTTTAGTTATTATATTGATAGAGATTAATTCTTCAAATACAACAAAACAGAATGAAATTGAAAGAAAGAAAGATGAGTCAGTATTTCTTCAGAGAGAAAGGGGAAAAAGACAACAGAATATGTTTAGCATTCAATTGATACCCTAAGGCTACTGTTGCTTCCTATTTTAAACATCCCAAAACGCAACGTATAAGACAAACAAATTAAAACAGAATTAACAAACTAGAAACAGAAATAAAATGCAGCGTTTTCTCAAAGGTGTGTATCAATACTCCCTTCTTCAAGAAGATCCTTGTCCTCAAGGATTAAAGTGAGGGTAGTCCATCTGCAGCTTGTGTAGTAGCTCCCAAGTAGCATCTTCTGGAAAAGAATTAGTCCACTCGACCAATACTTCTGTCACAGCTTGGTTACCTCTTTTAACCATCCTCCTGTCCAAAATTTTTAGAGGCTTTTTCACAATGGTTCCATCCGATCCCACCACAGGTAAATCTAACTGAACTGGAGATGATCCAATATGTTTTTTAAGCTGAGACACATGAAAAGTGGGATGCACTCTGGATCCTGCTGGTAATTTTAGTTTATAGGCAACCTTTTCGAGACAAGCTTCCACTAGAAATGGTCTAAACCATTTTGGAGAAAGTTTCTGATTTTTTCTTGCTTGGACAGATTGTTGTCGATAGGGCTGGAGTTTCAAGTATACCCAATCACCTATCATAAATTGTCGATCACCTCTTCTTTTGTCTGCCTGTTTTTTCATTCTCTCTTGAGCCCTCCCTAAATAGAACTTTAACATTCTTATTGCAGCCTCCCTAGCTTGCAGACTTCTATCTACCACTGCCACCATAGATTCTCCGATCAAATAAGGAAGATATACTGCTGGTTCTTGACCATAAAGGGCCTGATATGGGGTAGTATTAATAGCTGAGTGGTGAGAAGAAGTATACCACCATTCCGCTAATGATAACCTCTAACTTCGGATGGTACGATGTAGAAGGTGTTAATGTTACCCCTAACTTCTCAAATAACTCCTTCCAAAAGGTACTCATGAATACCTTATCCCAGTCGCACACAATTTTTTCGAGTAGACCATATAATTTAAACACATGATCTATGAATAATTAAGCCACAGTTAGAGCTGTAAATAGATGTGCCAAGGCCATGAAATGCACATATTTTGTTAAGCGATCAACAACTACCAATATAACATCTTTGCACTTAGATAAGGGTAACTCTTCAATGAAATCCATACTAACCGATTCCCAAGCCTTATTTGGAACCGGTAAAGGTTGCAGCAGCCCTGGTTTAAGATGATTATCATACTTATTCTTTTGGCAGACCCAACATTCTCTCACAAGTCTCCTTACTGCCTTCTTCATTCCTTTTCAATACAAGCAAGAAGACATCCTTTTACTGGTTACCTCTGCTCCAGAGTGTCCATCCAAGGGGCTATGGTGAAACAATTTAATTAATTTCTCCTTTAAATCCTGATCATCTCCAACCACTAACTTACCTTTCCCCTTCAAAAATTGACCATCCCATGAATACTTAGAATGTGAATCAACATTGTCCTTAAGTTCAAAAATAAGGACCTGCAACCTAACATCTTTTAACCAAGACTGACATATTTGATCCAAAAAGGCAGCATTGAAACTACTGATAGCTAGAAGTTGGCCATTTGAAAATTTTGGATCCCTTGAGAGAGCATCAGCAACCCTATTGTTAACTCCCCTTTTGTACCAAATTTCATAATCAAACCCCATCATTTTTGCAACCCAAACTTGTTATGCAGGAGTTGTAGTTTGGTTCCTAGCCAAAAATCTTAGACTTTGGTGATCCGTTCTTATTTTGAAATATCTTCCAATTAAATAAGAGGATCATTTCTTTACTACAAGAAGAACAACCAACATTTCCTTCTCATAGATCGACAAAGATTGATGTTTTACCCCCAATACTTTGCTAAAATAAGCAATTGATTTTTCTTTCTGCAGCAACACTGCTCCCACACCCAAAGCTGAAGCATCCGTTTCTAACACAAATTCTTTAGAGAAATTAAGTAGGACCAAAACCGGTACTTGAGACATGGCTGATTTAAGCTGATGCATGGCATTTTCTGCTTGTTGATTCCAGCCCTAAGCATCTTTTTTTAACAAGTCAGTCAATGGTTTAACCATGCCTCCATATCCCTTAATAAAACGCCTATAGTAACCAGATAGTCCCAAGAACCCCCTCAATTCTTTAATATTGGAAGGAGTGCCCCAATTTAGAATACTTTGCACCTTGTCTTTGTCATAGAAATGACTCCCTTAGAAATGGTATACCCCAAGTACTCCATTTTCATAGCCCCAAAAGTACATTTACTCCTCTTAGCGAACAATTGATGTTGCCTTAACAATGCTAACACTTCCTTCAAATGTGACATATGCTCTTTCCAAGTCTCGGAATATATAAGTATATCGTCAAAAAAAAAAACTAAAACTGTCTTCCTCAGCAACCTCTTAAAAACAGAATTCATTAAGCCTTAAAAGGTGGCTGGAGCATTGGTTAGCCCAAATGGCATAACCAAATACTCATAATGTCCTTCATGTGTTTTGAAGGTTGTCTTATGTACATCAACTTCGCACATCCTTATTTGATGATAACCCGACCTTAAATCCAGTTTTGAAAAAAATCTCCCAGCTCTCAATTCATCCAATAACTCCTCTATAATGGGAATCGGGAATTTATCTTTCAAAGTCATTTGATTAAGCTGCCTATAATCCACACATAATCTCCATGTTCTATCTTTTTTCTTAACCATAACTATTGGAGATGCAAACGATCTTGTACTATCTCTAATGATTCTTGTTTGTAACATCTCCTAAACCAACTTTTCTATCTCATTCTTCTGAATAGTGGGGTATCTATATGGTCTAAGTTTTACCACAGCTTGCTCATCCTCCAAAATTATCTTATGTTCATGGCCTCTAATAGGAGGTAACCCTTTTGGTTCTTGAAAAACATCAATAAATTCTTCCAGTAGTTGCTGTAATTCCCCAGTTATCATTTTCTCTTTAAGATGTACTTTGCAATACTAGTAATCAAGGACAGATCCGGTACCACTCGTGAAGATTTCAAAACCTTAACTCCTTTAGTGTCTTCTAACAATTGAACAAGGCCAAGTGATGTACCCACCCATTTTATCTCCTTTCCTTCGTAGGAAAAATTCATGGTCAACTTAGCAAAGTCCACTTGAATACACCCTAAAGAAGTCAACCACTGTACACATAATACACAACCCTTCAGAGGGAGAACAAGAAAGTTGGTGAGGAAAGAATTTCCTTGTGACTCCCACTGAACTCTTTTACACATTCCCTGAGTATGCATCAACCCTCCATCAGCTATAGTTACAGTCATTTGTTGTCTCTGTTCAATCTTCAAGCCGCAAGCCTTGGCCAACCCTAAACTTAAGAAGTTATGGGTACTGCCGAAATCTATTAGTACCACCCACTGTTGTTTTTGAATAACCACCATTATCTTTAAAGTCTCACACCCCACTGTGCCCCATATTGCTTGTAAAGATAGAATAGGCATGTCAGCTTGTCCTCCTTCAATAGTCTCAGGCTACAATTTTTTCTTCCAATCCACAAATTCTTCCAATTTATTATCTCCTTCATTACCCTCCAGTAGCAATTGATAAAGTTGTGACCTGGTACACTTGTGACCAGGAGTGTATTTAGCTGGGCACCAATAACATAAGTCCTTTCTTCTATTCTCTTCCATCTCCGCTCTCGATAATCATCCAGGTCCATTTCCAGTAGCAGGAATCCCCCTTTTTGGTGAAGGAGTCTTGCTGGAAAACACAGAAGATTGCCTCGAATTTTGCTGGGACACTGATATTTCTCCCACACTTCTCATGGGTACAGTTGAAACACCACCCTTACTAGAAGAAGTTGTTTCAGTAGAAAAATAAGGTAGAGTAGAAGATTGTGACCGTAAACCTGTCCTCTTAGGCCATTGAAAAAATAGTCGTTCAAAGTGCAAAGCTAGTCAAAAAGCTTCTAATAGATTTTTAGGCTGAAACACGCGGACATAGGATCCAATTTCTTCCCTTAAGTTGGCAATAAAGATACTAAGGGCATTATCATCTGATAAATGGACTTGATTAAAAAGACTTATAAAAGTGGCATAATATTGTTCCACCAAGGAAGTCTGTTTCAATGTTGCGAGCTCTCCCATTAGATCCTCAATTCTAACCGGAGCAAATCGATCCCTGAGAGATTTCAAATAGGGCTCCCACTTCACCGCTTCAATGCCTCCACTTGCCCGAATGACAAAATGATGCCATTGCAATGCATCCCAATCCAAGTGAAGCATAACCAGGCGAACCTTGATCTCCTCTAGCACTTTTTCAGCCACAAAAAACTGTTCAAGCTTAGCCCACCAGTCTCGAAAGTTTGAATCATCAAAGTTTGGGCATCGCAACTTATATGTGTTGAGAGAAGAAGAAGCAACCTCAATCACCTCATCTTCTTTAGCAGTGAGCAACTCCAACTCGAAACCATGAGATGGTGAAGCACCCATCAACCCTGTCGATGAATCTGCCTTACCTACCAGTTTTTCTAACAGAATCCGCAAGGCTCATACCTCATCCTTAACATCAGATACCTCTGAACGCACATCCTGCATTTTATCGACAATCATCTTCTCAATCTTCTCTTCGAGCTGCTTTTCAAGCTCCTTAAAATCGGACTGCAAGTTCGATTGCTCTTGTTGTGATCGGGTCTGTACACCGTTTACCATGGCCAGGTCGAGAGGGCTCTGATACCTTTGATAGAGATTAATTCTTCAAATCCAACAAAACAGAATGAAATTGAAAGGAAGAAAGATGAGTCTATATTTCTTCAGAGAGAAAGGGGAAAAATACAACAAAATATGTTCAACATTCAATCGATACCCTAAGGTTACTGTTGCTTCCTATTTTAAACATCCAAAAACGCAACGTATAAGACAAACAAATTAAAACAGAATTAACAAACTAGAAACAGAAATAAAACGCAGCGTTTTCTTAAAGGTGTGTATCATATATGTTTTGTTTTCGAATGAAAATACAGAACAAGAGTGTATGTCCCCAAATCCGGTCTAGAAGTATAGAATAAATTGGAATGTTAAAAAATTGATTAAGCTTGCTTATTGATGAAGATACTATTTCAATCAAGTAACTATGGAACCTAATGGTACAAACATATTTTAAATTAAATTAAATTTGATTGACTTAGTGACCAAATTAAATGGATTAAAAAACATTAAAACTAAATTAGAACAAGGAAGAATTAAATATATTAAATGACATTGGGACTGAATAGAAAGAAAATGAAAATTCAATGACCAATTAAGGAGTCACAAAATTGAATTAAGAAGGAAAAAAGAAGTTTGAATGCTAAATTCTCTGATTCCTAAATGTACTCTTGATTAATCCTTAATTAATGTCTAATTGAGGATAAAATGGCCCCATCCTAAATCAATTTAAGATGAATCATCATCTTCATTTTGATCATTTTCTGTCACCAAAAATTTCAAGAGAAAAAGGGAGAAAAATAAGAAACTCCGTGGAAGCTTGTCAAATTGAAGCTTAAATCTTCGAATTTAAGAAAAAAATTGGTGATCCTAGCTTAGGAGTCATGTAAATCCTTCATTTCCTTATTAATATTAATAAGAATTTTTAAAACATGATCACCTGAAATAGTTAAACTTTATATTAATCATATTGTAATATTATTAATATAAATATGCTACAAAAGATTTAAGTTTTAAAAAAATGTATTATTTTATTAAGATTAATTGTTAATCAGATATAATCAATTGTATTAAACCATTATCGGTTGCACCACCAATCTATTTATATTTTACAATAAGAAATTTTAAATTACTATCCTTTTATTTTTTATTTTAACATGATTTAAAACTTTAATCATCGTTTATTATAATATTATTATCGTTCTTTATATTTTCGGTATCGATACCTCCTTTCTCACATATTTTAAAGATGATTTTATTTAAAAGGATAGAAATTATATTTTCAGATTATTAAAAAAACATTATTAGTAGTAATAGTTATTTTTAGAGTGATAAAAATAAGGCATAAATATAGTTTTCACCTTTAACGTTTATAATTTTTATCATTTTGACCAATAATCTTATAATCCATAAACCAAACACTATAATTTCACATTCCTGTCAAACAATTCAAATAAAATAATATAATATTTACTATAATAATATAAGTAATGAATCATTTTGTGGATTCTATTCTCAAATGTAATATTATATTCTATGAATCAAACTTATCCTTAGTAGTTAGGTTTTTAATGCTCCATGCATAAGGCTTGGGGTTCAATTTACATTAAATACGTATTCAAATTCTATTTTTTATCTTTAAATTAATCAAATAATGATATATATCATTATCATATAGGTTATAATTAATTTAATAAATAAATTTATAATTTCACATGAATAAGCCACATCATTAATTCAATCCATATGTATGCATCACATTAATACTCTTCATATAAATCAGATTATTTTAACTTAAATTAAAATATTAAAGATTTAAATATTTAAAAATAAATATCAAAATAACTAAATGGTCAAACGCTAAGGGGTAATAGAAATCGAAAATGATTAAATTGATAAAATACGTAACTTTAAGGCACTTGAATTGATAAAATACATATAAAATTTTAATAAATAAAATACTAAAATTTCTCTGGTTTTAATTTTTTTAATTCTTAAATATTTTTAATTATAAAAATTCTTTTTATAGAAAGCCGTTTTATTGAAAATGTTAGTCAGGATTCAGGAGGTTATTTGATTAAGCGGTTATCGGTTATAGTTGGGCTGTTTAGAGTTAGTTCCTAAATGGGCTGTAAAATGTATCTTTGGTCGTTGATGAGGAAAATTATAAATGGATTTGATTTATTATGTTATTTATAATTTGAATTAATAAGATTTATTTATATTTTAATTAAATTTAATTTTTATTTTTATATATCAAATAAAAAGTAACTATTTGAAAGTTAAAATACGATGGATGATCCTTAAAAAAATAAATAAAATGCAATATATGAAATTTATTAACTAAAATTAGGTGCGTAAACTAGTCGAGTTGAGTTTGAGTAGTACTAAACTTGGTTTAACTCGTTAAAAAACAGTCGAGTTTGAGCTCTAATAATTTTTAACGAGTCTAAAACATATAAGCTCAACTTAACTTGTTGAGAACTTGAGTCGAATTTCAGTTTGATTCGAGCCCAATAAAATATTAATCAATCTTTAATTATATAAAAATCGAATAACCTATCTATCTTGTATCATTTACCATCCTAACTATAAACACGAATAACGAGCCAAATCCATCTACTAATCTCTCGTTTAACAGAGTAATACAATTTGACTTTGTCTATTCAGTCAACACGTTCGTTATTATTTCTTTATTTTTCCCGATTCTTTTAATCCCTAATGTATCTGTTCTTCTTTCAATACAGATAATACTTTGATTACTTATTACATAAAAAGAATTCATAAATCGAAACTAATTAATATTATAATATTTATATTTAAATAATTCAATTAAAAAATTAAATAAAATCGAGTTTAATTAACTTAATTTTTTTACTCAGTTTGATTATTACTCACTATGATCATTTTTGACTGAGTTCTTCTACAAAGTATGACTACGGATGTTTATCGAACGAATCGATCACGAGTTAAGTAGTGTTCAACTTGTGTTCGTTAAAAAGTTTTGTTGTTAGACTTGACTCTTGCTTGTTAAGCTTGTTAAAATTATGCTCGACTCGTTCTCGTTAAAATATTTTGTTGCCCAACTCGACTCATTGCTCGTTAAACTTGACTCATTTCTCATTAAGCTTCACTTGTTACTCATTAAGCTCACTAAAAAATTTATATTATTTTTAATTAAAAGTAAAATTTAATAATACTATACGAGACTTAATATTAGTATAAATTAACGAATTGCTTACGAACTTATTGAATCGAATTAAACTTTATTCAAGTTAACTCGTTAAGGTCTTGAGTTAAATTCGAGCCAAGTTAAACTAAATTAAAAATTTATTAAATTTTAACCTAATAAAATTTGAGTTGCTCACGAGTTAGTCAATTCGATCAGCACTCATAAGTATGACTACCGCTAAACTTTCTTATTATATATATCGAGTACAAGGTTATATCACATATGCACTTAAGTCTCTAACATGTTAGTTTAATATTTTTAAATTTTTAAAAAATAATTTTATAAATTTATATATATTTTTAATAATTTAATTATTTTTAATAATCTTTAAATTGTAAATATTATTTTAAATAATTGCTTTATTTTTACATTTTTAATATTTTATTATTGTTGTTATTATTTTATTTTATTTATTGAAATTGTACACAAAATTAAAAAATAAGATAAACTAAAACACAATAACTAACTTCGATAAAATGGTTCCATCACTTATTTTCGTCCATTTCTTTTAATTTAGCAAAAATAAATAAAAATTTAAGACTCAAAAGAGATTGAAGAAAAGTAGCATTAAAACATAATTTAAGAAAAGTTCAAGAATGCATATACAAACCTCGAGGAAGAGCAGAAAGTTTCTCGGCAACGGGATTGCCAAACTCGTTTTAATGAAGTTTTAAAGGCTTAAAAGCGAATTTAAAAATTTTATTATTAAGGTTAGTGTATCGTATTACGTTTTAAATAAGTTTTTGAGACAAAAGTTAATTTAAAACAAAGAAACAATATTAAATAATTAATTTTTAAAAAAATTTGTGTATTAAAAGTGTTTCAATCCAAACGTAAATTTTTTTTTTTTTTTAGTTTTTGCGGTTAGAAAAATGCTTTTAGGAGTCAGATTATAATTTTAATCTTTATTTATTATGTTTTATTATAATTTAATTTTTATAAATACATAATTATATTTAACATAAATTATTTTTTTAGTTTAAAAATTAGTATATTCAAAATTTTAAAAAATCACTTTTCAAAAATAATTTATTTATTCATTTATTAATATTTTTATATTTTATCATAATTTAAGTTAATATTATAATATAAAAATTGATTATCATTTAAATATATATATTTTAATTTATTAACATCATGTCTAAAATAATTATTTATTTTTTAAATAATATTTTTTTTTACAGCAATACTAAACACATATATCTTAAACCAATTTTTTTTAAAAAATTCCACTACAGTTTTTTATAAAAATAATACTAAACTGGCTATAATAAATATATAAATAATTTAGATTAAATAATTAAGTGTTTTAAATATAAGATACTCAAAAGAAATGAAAAAATCAATAAATAATTAAGTGTTTTTTAATATATAATACTTCAACAAAATAAGAGGTTTAACTAACACAGCTAATTGTTATAGTTTTATGAGCTTCACGTTAAACAATATTATATATCTAAACTAGAGTAATATTCATTAACAAGACCTCTACGGTATACTACGTAAGGCAGTAACAAGAACATTAATTACTGTATTAATAGATTGATTATGCTGAATTACCACATTTTAATCCCATTGAATCATCTCTTGAAAAACAGAAATTAATGCATTATAGGATTGATTTAAAAAATTATTAGACTCTAATAAAATTTATTAAAAAATTAAACGCAATAATAAATATTGATTTATTTTTTATATTTTAAAAGTATATCCTTAATGACAAGTATTAGAGAAAAAATAGTCACTAAGTGCAAAAAAATGAATTCATAATAACCCATATCGAAAAAAAATTAAATTTTAAGAGTAAACCTACTAACAAATATTAAAAAAATAAGTTTATAGTAACAAGTATCGAAAAAATAAAATTCTAATACAATCATTTAAAAATTAAATTCTAACTGTAAATTCTTAATAATAAATATTTAAAAATTAGATCTAATAATAAATATTAGAAAAAAAAAACTGAACAATCATTAACGCATGTAATTATGGACAATGGGCACTAAATATGAATAGATCTTAGTCGTCCCCTTAATAGCCCACCCTAATATTTAAATTTAAATTTTAAATAATTAAAATTAAAATGATTAAATCAGTAAATATTAAAAATTTTAGATGTCGATAATAAATATTTATATTTTCCCTCGACCTCTAATTTTAATTTCCTCGATGTTTGTCTTCTTGTAGGTCGGACTGTGTCCCTTTTCCCAACCGAAGCCAAGTCCAAGTGCACACAGACTCTGAGTTTCGTGCGGTTCACTCCCATTTTCAAAGTTGAATTTGTGACAACTCTTCCTTATTTCTACGCCCACGAGTTCAACGCATGTCATTATGTCCCATCAAAGCCTGACGGGGATTTAAATCTCAAAACCTTTTTCAGACTTCAACTGGAGTGGTTTGAGTCATTGTAATGGAAGAAGAAGAGAGAATTTTTAGGACAGACGATGGAGGTTGCATGTTGCTGTTAGTCAGTGTTTCCATGGAACAAATGCTGGTAGCGGTCGGGGTGGGAAAATTGGGTTGAAACAGAAGACACCGCTGGACTCATTCCGTGTGGGCCAGGGAAACTCTTTAATAATATGAATGTACAGACAAAATGCATTTTAACGAGTTCAAATTGTTTTTTTATGGTCAAATCAGATTTTTTTTATATTTTAATAATTTTTAAATCCAATCATGATTATTGATTATATAGTGTTACTACTTTTATATTTGAGATTTTTTATGAATTAGGCAATTAAAGAATTGTTCTGATATTTTTTTTTACGAGATTATTATAATTTTTTTTAAAGATATGTCTAATAAGATATACGACGTTATTATTTTTTTATTCTAAGATCTTTTATCATATGGAATCATTGTTTCTTCTTTTTTTCAAGCATGATATTCTCTTTTACTGAGTCTCATGACATCATTGTCATGAGTCATTTAACATTGTAGTGGATCAATGTCATGATTGTTCAACTTGTCTACTTACTTATAAGGTGTTTTGTATGAATTTAGGTAATCAAAGGTTACTCTAATATTATTTATCACAGAATTAGTATAATCTTTCTAAAACATATATGATATATGCAACATCATTACTTTTATATCTCATAATCTTTTTTTTTTCATTGTGATTTTTTAGATGTAACAATAAATTTAAATAAATTTGAAATCACGCTTTTATATTGTTATAACAATATCGTTTTATTTGAATAAAGATTCCATCTAAAGATTAGAAAGATAAGTACATGGCAGAATAGGAATGAGCAGTTGAATCTTCTTTTATCTTCTTCCACTTCCACCTGTTTTTGTTTGACATTAAATAGATTGATGAGCACGGACACTACCTTTTTGGTGGCATTAAAAGACGATGGTTTTCGCCATTTAATAACTTGGGATGCAAGAGGCTGCTATACTCAACGGGGAATGAAAAAACGATAACTTAATTTAAGATTAAATAACAATACTTGTTACGTGGTTAGATTTTTAAACTAATCTATCGTGTGGTGATATGACTCAAGATAAACGTTTAAGTAAGATTTTTTTAACACTTTCGGAAGATCAAACTTCTCAAGCACTGATAAACGTAAAGCGTTTTAAGCGAAAACGGATCAAACTAGATGAGCAAAGAAAAACTTCTCAAGAACGCTTAAGAACGCTCAAAAACAAAGAAAGAACAACTAAAGAACACTCAAAGGATTTTTAAGAGTAAATGCCTTTATTTATCAAATCAAATAAAATATTATATATTTTGATAATATTTTATATTGATTTTTTAATAAATTTTAAAACTTATATTTTAGGTATGTGGTTCTCTCAATAAATTTTATGTTAATTATTTTATGAATTATTATGAAAATATATAATTTTAATATAATATAAATCATTATATTTATTTCTTGTTTGATGAATTTAAATTAACAATATTTAAAATATTACAAAAATTATGAATCATTCTAATCGCATCAGTATTCTTCGTTTTAATTTCAGTAACTCATGATTTAAGAATCCTGTAGGAGGCTGCTATATTTAACCAATGCCGTATACCTTGGGGCACTACATAGTCGCAAGGAATTATCAGATTTATACCCATGGGCGGAACATTGAGGTTCTTTTGGGTTCAGTCCTCACTAACCGTTACTTTTATATACTAATTAAAGATATTTTTTAAAATATAATACTTTTAAAAATAATTTAATCTTCGTCAATAAATGATTAAAATTATATTTTTAATCATTTTATAATAAGTTTTTAATTTCTTCCCTATTTATATCACCATGCGATATTTCTTCGCTGATTGAGATAGTTGGTAATTAAGAATTAGGGTAAAGTGCAACAAAGATCACTTAATTATGGATATAATTATATTTGAGTCACCTAATTGTTAAAAGTTACATTTAAGTCTTTTATTTATGGATAAAGTTACATTTAGATCACCCAATTATTAAAGGTTATGTTTGGGTCACTCAATTATAAGTAAGGTTACATCTGGGTCACCCTTTATATTTGAAAATGTACATTAATTTGATTGTTCTTTTCTTCTAAATCATTTGTATAACTTTGTTAACGTTAGAATGTTTCATTTGAAATAATTAATTAATCTAATATACGAATTGATAAACTTTTTTCAAATATGAAGAGTGACCCAAATGTAACTTTATTTGTAATTGAGTGATCAATTATAACCTTTAATAATTGGGTGACCCAAATGTAACCTTACCCATAAATAAGTGACCCAAATGTAACTTTCAATAATTATGTGACTTAAATGTAACCTTACTTATAATTAAATGATCTCCATTGCGTTTTACCCTAAGAATTATTATTCAATATGCTTAAAAGATGTAATCTACTTGGTAATGATGAAAAATAAGAATGTTATTACAGTGTATAATGATATCAGTTTGACATTGATTACGAAAAAATACGATAATTTTTTTAAAAAAATTAATTTTAAAATATGTTTTAAATTATTTAGTTTAAACATGAGTGTTAAATATTATTAAAAAGTATTTTTGTGACAAATTTAAAAAATTTGACCGGGTAATAAATAAAAGTTTACATAACATAATTTATATATAGCTTTAAAATTTTATTCTTCTATAATTAAAAAATATATTATTTATATCTTCATTCTTAAAAAAATAATTTTGATCTTAATTTTTTTATTTTTTTTATTTACGTTATATATTAGAGTGAAACTTTAGTTATGTTGGGGGAATTCAATTACAGTTTAAAAATGTTTAATTATTTAGTATAAATATATTTAAATTATATTTATTAAAAATAATTATATAATTTATAAAATATTATGAATAATATTAGTTTTAATTTATAAAATATAATCAACGACAATATTTTTTATATTTTATTTTAATATAATTTTTAAAATTAATTTAAGATTAAAAATTGAATTATATTTTTATAGTGGTCATTTTTTATTATTTTTACTTACATAAAACATTCTCCGTATAAAAAAAGATATTTTAAGAGCATGGACAGGGTCATAACCTAGGTAGGCTTAGGTCCAGATCTGTCCATTCCTTTAAGTAAATAAAATATTTATTTTATGCGTTTTTTTTAAATATTGATGGATTTTTTATATAAATATAGATAAATGAATAATTTTATTTAATAAAAATATTTTTAAAAAAATTAAAAAATTTAATATTTGAAAATACTTTCTAAAAATCAATTTTAATCTAAAAAGCTACATGTTATACGTTAGTTTTAGTCCTAAACCGCTTTTGACCCTAAAAGCATTTTTCAGAAGTATTAAAGAATAAAAACTCCAAAAAATTATATGCCTCTTTTCGGTACTTTATTTATGTTGTGATATTAAAAATTAGATTTAAAATTTAAGATTAGAATTTTTATTCGATCCAAAATATTAAGTGTAAGATATATTTTTTAAAATTTAAAATTTTAAACATAAAATTATTGATTAAAATTTAATTTTTACTATCGGTAAAAAAATAAAAAATTGTTCATAATATATTACCAGTAAAACAAATAATTAAACATATTTATTTAAATTTTTAATGAACTTGAGCAAGCATATTTAAATAAGTAATCAAACTATTCATTATTATTCTTTTAATATTATATTTAAAATTTATTAAAAGAATTAATGCACTTATACATAGTATACATAATTCTATATGTTATTAGTAAATCAAATGAATAAATCATTCAATTTTTCAATTATCGGTACAAAGAATATAAGTTATTTAAAAATAGAATCGTAAACGAGTAGAATTTTTAGTTAACCATTCGTGAAGTATTTTACGGAAAGTTTATTTATATTCGTTTATTTAAAATATGAATAAGATCTTTTATTCATTTAGTTAAATGAATAAACACAAACAAAGAGTTTGTTCATTTATTTATTTATGTTCGTGAACGTTCGGTAATCCATTCGTTTATGATCTTCCATTTATGTTTGTTTATGTTCATTTAAATTTATTCACATATGTTTAGGGGTGTTTATTGATCGGTTAAACCAAATTAACCGATCGAACCAAAATAAAATTAGTTATTCTATTAGATAATTTTAGGTTTCAACTAATAATTAAGAGTTTTTATAAATTTTAATTATCGATTAGTTTAGTTTAAAATCGCTTAATTAATTGAATTAATCGAAATAGCCCAATATTTAACATATTGTATATGTTCTTTTTTTGTTTGTTTTTTACATTCATTTGTGTTCGTTTATCATGTTAAGTACCGAACAAGAACAAGCTATATTCCTTAATAAATGAATACAAAAAAAATTATATTCGATTATGTTTACGTTTATTATTTTTCGGTTAAAATTAAATGAACGAACATAAACACATTATTATTCAGATTCGTTTAGTTCATTTACATGCCTATTCAAAAATGTTTGAAAAAATATTTTACTTTATTTTGATGATGCATTATCATTTTATTCGATAGTATAGAAAGTTATTCATTATTAATGTAACAAATAAATTCTTTAATTTTGCCTCCAATGACGTTTATATAGTGTTACAACGTAAAATGGAACATTTAACAACGTCCCAAAAATCAATTAAGTTCGAATTCAAATCGAATAAAAAGATAAAAATAAATAAATTTTGATATGAAAATTTAAAATAATTTAATATAAACATTATTCCTAACTGACCCAAGTTTTGCACCTTCTTATCCCTGCAATCTCTTGTACCAGCTGGGGCCCTTGTGTTTTGGGTTTTCCATTAATTAGCTTTGAAATTCCATATTTTCCTTTTTTCCTTTATTAATAGCTTTGAAATTCCACATTTCCCCCATTTTCCTTTATTAATTATCTTTGAAATCAAACATGGGTGATGACCACTTAACTCGTTTATATATATAAACAAACGTACATATATATTTGATTATTTTTTTAAAAATGAACCATAACTTAAATAAAAGATATTACGTGAAAAAAAAATGATCATTTAACTTAAATTTAAGTGATTTTGATATGATCTTATTGGTTTAAACTTTTAGAAAGTATTTTGGTTCAAGTCATTTAACTTAAAAAATACTTGACTTAATCTAAAAATAATAAGTTTATTTTATTATAAATATTTAGATATAATTGTTGAAAAAATAGTGAGAAATAAGAAACTTTAAGTCATAATTCGAAATTATAACACATGGATGAGATAAATGAATTAGGAAGTGTTTATATATACTTACCCACCTTGTCATTATTAAATGATTTGAGTAAATAGTATGCTTTAGATGCAAGGAGATATGGAAATAAATTGGCTTATCTTTAGATCAATTGTGCTTTTTTTATGAATTTACGGATATTTTACTTGTTATGACTAGATTTTTTCTTAAAAATAGTTTATCTTTTTAATATTTAAAATTTAAAAGATAATATATGCTTTCTTTAAATGCAAATATTAAATTAGTAATACTTGTTATTCACAAAAATATCCAAATTAAAATGATAGTCTCCAAAATTAAAAGATAAATATAAATAACAATTAATTCATAATATTTATCTCAAACAGTTTTGATCTAAATTTTTTTTTCTATGAATAAGAATCAATTTTCTATTTTAAAATACATCAAAATTTTCAACCATCAAAAGTTGTATAGTATTTTCGGTGATTGACAAAGACGAAAGTACAGTTATTGATCTCTATATTCATATTATTATAGGTCATTTATTGTATTCTAAGAGATCGATAATTAGAGAAATCAAGCACGGAGGAGTGATTGAATATGTGGAAACTACGTTTGTGCAAAATTTAACAAACAATTTTGTTTTTCTTAATCTTTTCGTCAATTTCTGTAATATTTCTATTTACATTAGTTTATTATTTTTAATTAACCTTTTTATTCAAATACAATGGCTATAATACTCATATCTTTATACATTTTTCATTGTATTTCTATTTTTTAATAAAATTGAATAATTATTATAACATCTCTTTATGTTAGTTGGTGAAGGCTTGGAGGAAGTCTTATATTTTTTCACCTTTCATCAAATTATAGTATTTAAGGTTGTCGAACCCACAGAGACTGGATCGACTTCACTACTTCTTAAACCTGCACTTATAAAAATAAGAACACAAGTAATTGGATGATTTGGATAACTAAATTAACTAACTTAAACTAAATAAAGAAAGAGAATAATAATAATTGAAGTGAGGCAAGGTTGAGTGCTTTGCAGAGGGGAATCCAATTACACTTATTATCCACTTATTAATGCAATGGGTTGACTTGCCGCCTCGGCGGGGTTATGCCTTGTCGACAATTCAACTTTTCATAGTTCAATAGAGCATCCTTGTATATCTCCTCCTTATCCCTAAGCAAACAAAACTATTGAAACCCACGTCTTGATAATACCTCCCGACGTGAATCAATGATGAATAACAACCGATTGTATGCTTCCTTTTAGTCGCTAAAATCTTGGGTGGTTTATCTCTAAATCGGATTAGTCAATGTCCTTGAGCAAAGAACGTATTCTCTCATTTCGTGAGGTTAACTTTCCTGATATTAGACAAATAATTTTTTCTTCATATACTATCTTACCGAGCTTATATGCAAGGAAGAGTAATTGTCAAGAGAGAATAAACTATGAAAAATAGGTTTGTATTAATAAATATAAAATATAGTACAACTTTCTTCCCGAACTACTCCACAAACAACCTAAACCTCGAGAGGATTTTAGAACATGATGGTGTAGTCGGCGGCTTAAGGATTTGGCTATAGGAATCCGACTCCCTTTTTCCTAACCCTAATGGGTAGCTTATATAGGCCAAGCCCTAGGTTAAAGTCTTTCACATAAGGAAAGAGTTATACAAGTAAGAGAATACAACTCTTTATTAAACTTTGACACTTTATTCTATTTCCTAAAGTAACTCTTTATTCCCGCATTGACCTTTGATCATGACTTGACTCTTTTTATCTGCTCCAGCTTTCTCTCGCTTTATGTCTGTTATAATCTGCATCTTTTTCTCTGTCTGTCGAGAACCAGTTGTCATCTTTATTCTACTGTCGTGACCTCCAAAGTGCTATCGTGGCAGGTTCTTATCTGTATTCTAGATTTTAGTTCCATCATCCATTCTCTTATTTGGCCATTCCTATGATGTAGTTTCCTATTTAAGAAAAAAAACTATCAAATGTATCTGTTTTATGCCAAACAATAGATAACACTACACCAAAACAGATCTTTAGCGACGTTTTTTTAGTTCTATAGCGGCGTTTTTCAACACCGCTAAAAACTCTTATGGCGCTTAGAAAAGCGCCGCAAAAAATGCCGCTGAAAACGGTGCCACAAATTATTGTGGCATTTTTGGCTTATAAACGCCACTATAGATCTTGACCTTTTGCGGCGTTTATCTTTACAAATGCCGCAAAAACTTAATCTTTAATGGCGTTTGTATTTTTAAACGCCGTAAATAATCAAGATATATAGCGGCGTTTATGTTCTAAAACGTCGCAAAAATTTACTTTTTAGTGGAGTTTGTATTTTCAAACGCCACAAAAAGAAATTTTTTTAGTGACATTTTTATTTTAAAACGCCACAAAAAATATATTCTTTAGTGACGTTTGTCTTTACAAACGCCACTAATAACATCATTCTTTAAAAAAAACAAATAAAAATAATACTATAAAATCAACTTATCTTGACACTTGTTTACATATACAGTTTACATATATAAAAACAAATAAGATTTTTCATTAATGACACCAGTTTACATACACAACACTAACATCCCAGGCACTAAGTTAAAGATAACTTCTCAAAACTTTAGTGAACATAATACGCAAAAAACAAGAGAGAAAAGTCTGCCCAACAAACCACTTCAAAGTTCAAACCAAGTTTCCATGTGAATATCAAAGTATGCATAGCTGGATAAATAGAGAAAAATTTAACTATTGACCATTTTTAATTTGAACAGCTCTTCGAGTCCCCATCTAGAGTACTCCATCTTTGCCCCTGTCAAGAACACAAAATAAACCAATTTATAATTCATTCATAAACCAAATTTCAATCCTTAAAAGTGTTACAATTTCAAGATATTAATGGCATTGAACATTGAAAAATATACCAAGGAGCTTGCATGTCATGTTCACAAGCTAATTCAATGAGATAATAATAGCATTGAGCATTGAAACATACCTACAGAGAAACCTGGCCAATTTCAAGGTAGCTTCAAGTTCAAACGTAATTAAAAAAATTAGAAGAGTTGGCTCTCAAAAAGTTAAAGGAAGATAAACTTTAATTTATTAATCTCGTATGTGCATAAATTGAACACTTCTTATTGCATTGCACAAGATCAGGCTGACAAAAATAAGGTGCATCATAAAGACTTCATCCATTTTGCTTGATAAAAGATTCAAATGGGTATAACACAAACATATATGTAACTTAGAAGAAAGGGATAGAGGGAAGATGCAAAAATCTACAAATATTTGTAACTAAAATAAAAAAAGGTGCAATGAATATGACATTAGATACCTTTGAACATTGTCTTGAATGAAGGATTTCCTATAATGTGTAATGACACTATTGTACCGATACCTAACCTCATCCTCTACACTTGTATCCTTCGGGCCAATTTGATTCACCTGATGATAAGAAAATAGATATGTAGTATGCGAATAAATCCCATGGCATATAGGCAGATACGTGTTCTATATTACCACACACAATTAAAAAAGGACAGTATAGCCTAATCTTAAAGAACATCAACTCCCACCCGACCTTGGCAAAATAAAGTAAAAAAATGAAGTACAAAAGAACATATAATACTTTTCACTAGGCAGTGGTGAATAAATCCTGGAGTTTAACATCATCCAATCAAGTGTGATAAATCCTTGAAGAACTTATAATACTTTTCACTAGGCAGTGGTGAAGAATATCTAGAAATATAAATAAACCAATGGCTTTTAAAGATCCATACAAACAAAACCAAATTACAATCTCAAGTAAATTCTACAACTTCTAATCTTAACATCAAGTAGTTAAACTACTCTACATATACATCGTATACATACTTATACTATATTTCTAATCACATAAAATTTTTTAACACTTATATACTCTGTTTTTATTTGTCTAACCATATTGTTCTTAAATTCTAGATTGCACTACTTATACTTACTGAACTATATTTCTGCAGTTTATAAACTGCACTTCTGCAGTAAACTATATTAGTTTATAAGACTATAATTTATTAATTGTATAAAAATATGTTTTCTTTATAAAGCAATTCTAAACTGTTTTCATTGTTGTACCAACTAATTTTTATTGTGTTTTAAACATTAAAATTTCTTTGTTTTCAAACATCAAAACTTTATTCTTATAACTAATTTTCTCTTCATTTACAATAAATCATACCAACGATATACATTATTAAACCTTAATTACCCAAACTTTTTCGTTCAAACAAAGGCCAAGCTCTTATTATTTTTAAAGTACAACCAAATGTATTTTTTTTACAAACACTAAACAATCAGAAAAACTAAAAAACTTTAGCTAATGTTATGCAAAACTTACATGTGATATAAAAAGAGATCATGCACACCATCCTTCATCCTAGCAAAATTCGTTCCTCAATATATTAATAAAAAGTTTATGCTACAGAGACAAGAACATTCCAACATGGAAGAAAACAAATATCCTTCATCATAGAAGCGTGAGAATTCAAAAAAGTCTATCTGCAAAATAAAAAACAAGTCAAATTTCAGTATTGATAACAAGTCGCCAGTGCATAAAATCAATTACAGAAAACATACTTCATAGTTGAGTCTCAAAGACTTGTAAAATCCTTATTAGAGCTTCAATGAAGCGTCTACAAGGAATTTCACCATCAAGTCCAAATGTAACATGAGGTTGAGAAATTCATCAAAAACTGTATTCCAGTCAAAGGAAACATAATAACATATTAAAATGAGTGCTAGAATTTTTAATGTCTAAAATGAATGCATTCCTCTTCCTCTGCAGTCCTACTATGCTTCTTTTTCGTCTCCTTCACTTTCTTCCTCATCTTCGCCTCTGGCTGCTCCCTCCTCTATTGTAGTTTTGCTTCTTCTCCGAATGCACTGGGAGCAACTCCAGGACCTACGAGGAAATTCCTTGCGTTGACCTATCAACACGGTGCAACTCAAAAAAGCCAAGTCAATCGAAACCGTGGTTGATATCACAGCACCATTATCGAAGAAATAAATACAAGAAGAATCAGAGATTGGATAGAAGATAAAGGGGCTTGGTCTCCCACGAAATAGGCCTACCACGCCTTCCATTACTCAGGCCAATGAAAGCCTAAATCAACTGTCACGTTACACAGTTCTTCTTCTTACCGTTTTCTTCCATGCTTTGCCGATCTCCTTCTCCTCTATCTTAGTTTGACGGTGAACCTCAGCCCGACGAGCACCGACTTCTGCCTGTTTCTCGACTTTTTCCTCACATTTTTTGGCCGCTTTAGATAACCGTAGTGAAGGGAGAAGAATGGAGCGTCGGTGAGAGAAGAGAAAGAGTTAGGGTTTGAATGGAATGAGCGTGTGAGGCGACCAATGAAAAATAAATTAAAATATATGTTTTAAACCTAAACAAATAAAGAAAGGTTATGTGGCGTTTCTAATATAAACGCTATAAGAGTACAGTTTTATTGTGGCATTTCTTAATCAAAACGCCGCTAAATAAGATATTTAACGTGGCATTTTAATTTAAACGCTGTTGTATATTATTTATTAGCGGCGTTTATTATAAAAACTCCGCAATAGCTATTGTTTTGTGGCGTTTTCCTCATAAACGCCATAATATATAAAAAATTAGCGGCAATTCCTTTACAAACGCCACAAATAGTGCCGCTATAGACCAAAACTGGTGTAGTGTAAAGTCATGATTTAAGTATTCAGATGATGAAATATAGAAAATAAGCAGAATTATCCAATATTGCCCTTAAATCTATCCTTTATTAGAAATAAACGAGTGGGAAAATGATATAAAAATAGGACTTTTATGAATTTATCATTAGTATTTTTAATTAATCCCCTATTTTATTAAATAAAATAAAAATAATAATTTTTTATTTTATATCGGGTTGAATCTCGTTCAAAGTCAAATTTTTATTCTAAAATTCAATTAAAATTCAAGATGATTGAAGTATCATAAAATATCAGATTATATCATATTTATATAAATGTGTTAACTTTTTGAGTTAGGTCGAGACAACTAAAAGCCTGACCTGTAATCCTCGCTAATTATGTGTCTAAATAACACTCAATTTCACAATCTTTAAAATTATTATAATAATAACAAATCCTTTTGAGTTAATTCTTCTTCGCATATACGATAATTTAATATTTGTTATGAATATTTTTATTTATGGTGAATATTCATATATTAAATGAGATTTTAATGTACTTTATTATTAGGGTTTAATATCCACTGGAAATAGGATTTCCATCTTATACCTATAAATATAGACTTTTGGATAAAGTATTGTACATAATCCTACTTTGAGAATATAATACAAGTTTCTTTCTTTTTTTTCACATCTTTCTTCATCTATTTTATTCTTGTTCTTTACTTTATTCACAATAAATTATCAGCACGAGACTCTAACCAACAAAGATATTTTTTGTTCAAATCTTAAATGAGTTATTGAAAAGAATTTGTTACTATCATGAATCACAGATAAGTTCTTCTATCTTTATTGTATTTTAATTATCAATTATTTTTCTCTCTTGATCTTTAACTTGATTTTTAATTTTTGAAAAATCATTAGTTATTTGGTGTTTGTGTAGTGATAGAGTTGTTCAATTACCATGGTTCTTATTGACAATTCCTGAAAAGATTTAACAAGATATTGATGACTAAATCTACCATATAACTTAACTTGGAAAGTTCATTATGTTTTACTTATTTATCTTGATATATTGTATAATTAATTATTCTCAAATTAATGGATGATTGGTCAAAGCTTGAAATTATCATGTATTTAAAATATAATATCATATACCAATAATGTTTTGCATCTAACTTAATTTAAGATTTTTTGTCTTTAGGTATAACTAATATTTGTTTATTTTATTTTGATGATGAAATTTTGTATTTTTAATTATGTTTTAAGTATTACATGATATTGAAACAGATATTCAACCTTTAATTAATTAATATGTTCTTTGTTATGTTAGTTTAATCCGAGTATATTGGCTGGACATCTCGTTCTGTGAGGTTACTAGTCTCAAAGGATGTTCTTTTTAAAGGACCTTGTGGACTAGTTTAATGTTGTCACGTATGAGGATTAAATTTTTGTTATTTGTATGTATTATATATATTGTTTGATCAATTACTATCTAATAGTATAAATGTTATAAAGTCTATATTTGCTTGAAAGCTATATTTTTTGTATAAAAAAACTCGACTATATGATTCTCCCAAGTTCAAGTTACGAAAATCATCTTGATCTAAGAATTTTTATGGGAGGCATTCCCTAAAGTGAATGCAAGCATGATATTTATTTCATATGATTATTGGATTTATTTCATTCCTTGAAGAGAATGCAAGCTTGATATTTATTCTATGCGATTATAGGATTTATGTCATTCCCTAAAGTGAATGCAAACATGATGTTTATTCCATGCGATTATTGGATTTCTTTCATTCTTTGAAGTGGATGTAAACATGATAATTCACTATATGATTAGTGAATAAAACTCGGTTATGTGCCAGAATATCACTAATAAGGATATATTAGAAAAACATACTTCACTTTCACACATTAATGTTGTCCTATAAACACAATATCGTGAAAATATTTTAAATACCTATTAGTCTCTGCTTCATTCCCTAAAGTGAATGCGATATTTTATACCAGAAAGAATAAATGTCACATTAATAATTATGGTTGCAACTAAAATCATAAAATAGACATTAATAAGATGATTCTTTTGAGAATGCTTATATCAACTAGAAGTGAGATTATAAGGATGATAAGAATGATATAGATCATATAAAAATCTTTATGTTAACAATGTGATGGTATAAATCATTGGTCTTTTACATGTCAAACGCCAAAATATTATGAGCTTTGTCCATAATCATGAATGATAAATTAAAGAAAATATATTTTCTTTGTGACAAAAATAATTTTGCATTTTTGATCCAACTCAATTGGATATTGTTAATTTTCTCATAACCCTTGAAGGGAATAATTTGTCATTTAATTTATTTCTCTTATAACCTCTAAAGGGAATAGTTAATATTTTATTTATTTTTTATGTTAATTTATTTTTATTTATTATTTATTTATATTAATTTATTTTACATATTATTTATTTATACTTTATATTATTTTTTCTTTGAAGAATATTATTATTTCTAGAATAAAATATACAATAAATTATTACTATTTATGCCAAGCAGATAATGCAAGTATTCATACTATACTTAAGCACGAGAAATATTTTCTCATTTAAATATAAGTAAAATGTGAGTATTATATCGTAAAAAAGTAAAATATCAATGCTTTGGAAGAGCTTTTGAGAGTTTATCTTTGATAGATAACCGATTTGACATGATGTACTACTATATTTAATATTTTTTATTCCTCGAAGTGAATGGTACAGAGCACATATTTTTCATTCCCCGAAGTGAATGAAATAAAGCACATATTAAAAGGTGCATAATTATGCATATTTTCCTATTTTAAATGCAAGAGAATAATTTGAGTACTATATCTAGAAGTACTAATATCATAGAAGACTCCGAATGAGTAAATATGTTATTGTCAAATGGAACTTTATTTCATTTTTACAGTGCATTATACTCGTTAAATTAGTAAAGAGACTTATTGGGTTTTAAAGATATTTGCAAAAATATATTGAGATTATTAGTCAAGGGGATATTGAGTATCTCAATATTACGAGTATAACTCAAGGTAATAAAAAAATCTTGATAAAATTACATGAATTATCATTCATATTGTACTACAAAAGAATTAGTACAAATTGAATCTCATGCAACTTAAATCAGATATTTACTAATAATTTTATTTGACATGAACGGTTAGTCTATCCTAGTTCAATTATGATGCGAAAATTTGTTGTCACTTTTATGTGGTCATTTATTGAAGAACTAAAATTTTCTTCAAGGTAATTTTTTTCATGTGATACTTGCTATCAAAGCGATTTGATTTTTCAATCATCATTAGCTAAGATAAAATGTAAATCTATTCATTTTCTGGAACAGATACAAGGTGATATATATGGGCACATACACCTTTCTTACAGTCCATCTAAATATTTTATGATTTTAATCAATGCATCGACTAGATGATTATATGTATCCTTGTTATTAACCTGCAACTTGGTGTGTGCAAGGCTACTTGCTCAGTTGATAAAATTATGAGCATATTTTCCAGTTTATCTTATAAAGACAATCGGTCTTGAAAATGTTGATGACATATCATTTTACATGTAGTATCACTAATTCACATCAAGCCAACAAATGATCATATGTTCTCCCCATTATAAATGGTTTTTGGTCAAGAAGCAAATATTTCTCATCTTAGATTTTTTTGGTATGCGATACATGTTTTAATTTCTCCACCATAACACACAAAGATGAGTTTTATTGGGAATATATATGCCAGATTTAAATTCCCCTTGATAATTAAACATCTGGAGCTTCTAGTAGAGAATTTACTTACTACTCAATTTACCGACTATCATTTTAATAAGTTAGTTTACCCAACATTAGGAGGAGAAAATAAAATAATTGAAAAAATAAATAAGTTGAAATGAATTATCATTTTCTAAGTTTGATGATTGTATTCAACAATATGAACTATAAGTTAAAAGAATAATTTATTTAACAAGTCAATTACAGATGATTTTGTCGACCCTAAAAGAGTGACTAAGTCACGTATACCAGCTATGAATACTCTGATTAAATTTGATGTCCTATAAGGACAAAAACTAGCTGCAAATGAGTCTAACTTACGCCTTTAGCATGGGAGGCAAGTAGGTTCCAAAGATAAAAATCCTTAAAAAAGAAAATGAGCTATATTTTATGATGATTTGATAGAGGAATCAATAAATTATGAAAGTCACAAGAAGATATTAAAAGGTCTCCAATAGAGACATTGACATGAATCATGTACCTGATAATAAAGAGATCTAAATAGATTATGTCATGTCTAGTAATAAGTGGAACTAAAATTGAATTAACGTCGATATTATATTTGCATGCAATATAGCACTAGATATTTTATTTGATGATGTGGATCTTGAATCATTGTCAATTGGGCAATGTAAAATAAAGAAATGATTGACCGACATTAAAAGAGATAATTGAGGCGAAACTAAAATCTCTTTCGAAAAGAGAAGTATTTAAGCTTTTAGCTAATACATTGAAATGTGTAAAGCTCATATATATAAATGAGCATTTATGAGAAAAGAAATCAAAAGGGAAAATCATGAGATATAAGCTTATTCGGTTGCACAATAATTCTCACAAAGACTTGAAATTGATTATTAGGAAAATATATTCCTCGATGGTGGATGCAACTACTTTTAGATTTTGATCAGTTTGTCAATAAATAAAATTACTTAGTTTTCGCCTAATGGATGCTGTTACATATATTTGTATAATCCTCTTAATAGTAATATTTACATGAAACTTTTGGAAAGATCTAGATTGCTAGAATTAGTTCTCGAAAATATTATCCAATCATATTGATTATATCTTTTTATTAAAACAATTTAAACGTATTTGGTATAATCCCCTCATTAAATGCTTATTAGCATAATATTATATGAATTATTTAATTTTTTCGAGCATTTTTATTAACATATTTAGCTTTGAATTTGTTATTGTTGTGTATACCGATGATTTGAATATCATTGAGACTTATGGAGAGATCTCCTTAACAATAGAATCCTTGTTCATCAATCAACATATATAGAAAAATGTTTAAAGAGATATTACATGCAAGGGCGGATCTGGGCCTAGATCTGCCTAGGCCTTGGTCCACCCCATACCCAAAAATAATGTTATTTATTTTATATTATAATATTAATAAAAATTAGGTTTTTGACATGTAAAAATAAAATAAATGGTCTAATCTAAAATTTTCATTTAATTTTTAATTTTTAAATTAATTTAAGAAATAAGATTTAATTCAAATAAAAGATAAAAATAAAAATAATAAGATTGTTTATATTTTATTATATTTTATAAATATTATATAATTATTTTAAAATATATATATTTTGATTACTAATTGATTAAATATATATCTTCTTTAAAAAATAATTCTTCAAGTATTCTTGAGGTTTTATCTTAGTATATAATGATCATAAAATTCAAATAACAAAACATAATTAAAATTAAGATCAAAATTAGATTTTTAAAATATATTTTTAGTAAAAAGCTTATAACTCATATCTAATATTTTAAAAAATAACTTAAAAGATAATAAAAATGTAATATATTTCTATGTTACTTTTAAATTAAATCATACTTTTATGACTTATATTTTTTTAAAAAAATAATTAAATTATATATAAAAATTTATTTAAAAATATTTTAATTTTATTTAAATAAATATATAGATAATATTTTTTGAATATGATAATAAAAGAAAATTTAAAATTATTTATAAAAATTACATTAAATAATTATTATTAATATTTAAATCAGCCCAGCCAATGATTACTTTCTAGATTCGCCCCTGTTTACATGCATAACACTTATTGATTACCCTTATGTTTTTCAGGTCTCTTAATGTAAACAAAGATCCATTCTGCCTCAAGAAAAGGATGATGATATTCTTGGTCTAAAAACATCATATATTAGTATGCTTGAGGTAAAGCCAAAATATGTGTTTGGCTAAACATATCGAGAATATATGTGAATTGATTTCACAAGATATGATACAAGCTATCTTGTGTAGATATAATGCAAAATTTATATCTCAAGTGGATACATCAAATGTGATAAAACGAAACATATTTCTTTAAAGTTTCGTCCCTCATGATCTTCAGAAGAATATTATTCAGTGAATCCTTTCAAGAAATAATTTGAAAGATTTATCCACTAGTGTATAATCTACTTCAACATTTAAAGATTGTATTCAAGATTGAATTATGAGGATTCAAAGATCTTATGTGATATTTTCACAAGGAGCAGTAAATACGCGTTGCACTTTTTTTCCCTTAACCGAGGTTTTGTCCTAATGGTTTTTCCCGGTAAGATTTTTAGTTAGACAATATATTATGTGTATGAAAGTTTTGTGTACTCTTTTTCCTTCACTAAGATTTTTTTCCCACGAGATTTTTATTTTAGTAAGGTCTTAGTGAGGCACATTATCTTCATAGATATCCAAGGGTGAGTGTTATGAATATCTTTATTTATTGTGGATATTCATATATTAAAAGAGACTTTAATATACTTTATTATTAGGGTTTAATATCCATTAAGATTTTCATTTTATACCTATAAGTATAGACTTTTGGAGAAAGCATTATCCATAACCTTACTTTGAGAATATAACACAATTTTTTTTTTTGTCTCTTATCTTTATTCATCTACTTTGTTATTGTTCTTTACTTTATTTACAATAATACCCTAATTTTACGTTAAATAAGATTTATTTTTCCTTGTTTGAAATTATGACTGACTTGAGTCCAGGAAAATAGGAGAGGAATTTATTTTCTTTCTAGAAACAAAAGGCCAGCTACTCTAAAGTTAGGCGGTTCGGTAGAGAATTTTTATGCCAAGAAAACAACAAAATTTGGAACACTTTTTTAAATTTTTGGGAAGGCAGAAGATATATAATTATTAAAATAATAGATACATAGAATTATAATTCTTCAAGACAATAATTAGGTTGCTTTTACTCACTATTTACGATAATTATCCAAAAATATTAAACTATGCAAAAATATTAAAGAAGTGTAGGATTTGATACACATAATAATCGTACGTTTATTCTTGAGGATTATATATAAGGTTGTATTTTCATATATAAACAGCAGAGAAAATTATATAATCCTTTATAAAATTTAAAATTTAGATAAAAAACCCATCTCTTTAAAATTTAAATTATAAATTTTAAATCAATCTAAATTCTTATCATAAATTTTAAATTTTATATCTTATACACTAAACCTTTAAACCTTAAACCCTAAAATAAAAGATTTATATAAAGTATAATTTATATAAATTTTTGTATCAAAATATTTTTGTCAAAATTTATGAAGACAAATTATAATTAGTTTTAATTGGTTAAATGAAAACACGACAAAGCCTTCGGACAATGATCTTAAGGGAAAATTAGGTTGGTCCGATAAGATAAAACGTCAGATCTCTTAAATAATGTCAGAAATTTAAAGTCTATATTGTAAATTAAGAAAATTTGATTTAGAATATTATACTATATTTGATCTATATAAAATCTAATATAAATTAGTTGATTAATAAATTAATACCGAGTGTTAGATTGATTAAATATAAAAAAATTAATTAAATAAATCATCCTATATTAATTCTTTATAAGATTTAATCAGAATTAATGTCAATATTTTTGATAACGGTGATTAAAAAATTACGTCATATTTCATGCGTCATGACATATTCGTTTTGGCTAGCTTCCGCTATAAATAACACCTTTCTGTCCGGAAACAAACTGTCCACCAGCACCCACTACTAATATTAATTGTCATCCCCAACCTCTCTTAACTTCTCTCCATCCATCACCGAAAAGCCTTAAAACCCTCATGTTTAAGATGGAATATGAAACAACATCTTCTCCGGGATCACTTTCTCTTAATTCTTCAATTTCACCATCATCCTCTCCTCCTCCTCCGGCGGCGGCGGTTATTATCAGCCCCTGCGCTGCTTGCAAGATTTTGAGGAGAAGGTGTGCCGATAAATGTGTGTTGGCACCTTATTTCCCTCCTCCTGAACCAGCCAAGTTCACCATTGCTCATCGTGTGTTCGGTGCTAGCAACATTATCAAGTTCCTGCAGGTACTCTAGCTGCTAAATTATTTCTCAGGGTGTGAAAATGTTTTGGGTTAATGCGTTGACAAAAGCGGCACCAATGAAAAAGTGACAGTTTTAGTGATTTTCCTTTTTAATTTTGTTCCTCGATCAAATATACTAAACGAACGGTCTTTGCAATTCCTGGAAACTTTCAGGAACTTCCCGAGTCTCACAGGGCCGACGCGGTAAGCAGCATGGTGTACGAGGCGAACGCCAGGATCCGAGATCCGGTTTACGGTTGCGCGGGGGCGATCTGCCTACTGCAGAAGCAAATCAACGAACTCCAAGCACAACTCGCCAAAGCTCAAGCCGAGGTAATCAACATGCAACTGCAGCAAGAAAACCTGGCCGATAAGATTTGCATGGAGATGGCACAATCGACGTCTCCTCAGCCAAGCTCCCCGCACTCGATGGACATTTTCAACAGCAACTGGGGCCTCATTGAAGACAACAACAGCAACAACTTTGGGTTATTATGGGAACAACTTTGGGCATGATTTAATGCTTCAAATGCTAAGGTCCCATTGAAAACTCTCTCCTAAGGAGAAGTTGAAGGATTAGTAAATTTAACTTAGTAATAGGGTTTAAAACGAAGAAAATTATGATATATTTATAAGGGGTTAATGTAAGTTTAGGATTTAAAATCTCTTTTGTTAAAGCTAGAAACTAGGTAGAGGTAGGAGGATAAATTATGTACTTTAATTTTTAGTCAATTATATTTTGAACATCTTTTAGTTCACTTATCTTTTCATTGTGCTGTCTAAAAATTTAAAATTAATTACTTTATTTTGAGCTAAAGATTAACAAAAATTATCATTGCCATCGTATATTAAAATTTTTAAATAATACAAAAAATTTAAATTTTAATATTATAAACAGAGTACACTGAATTGAAAGGTTACTCTTATTATAGGTATTTACAATATTTAACCTCAACTAGTTAACCAATAAATTATTTTTCGATAGCTATATAAAAAACATTAAGAAAAATCTAACTATCTCCCGATAGAAATTACTAAACACATAAATAGAAAAATGTACCAATTAAATTGATTACCGTTTACTTCGGAGCAGTATTCGTAATTTTCCCACATCATCCTGTTTTTCCCAATACTATTATAAGACTAAAGAGCGGAATTGTCATGGTCAAGATGTCGTGATGCTCTTCCATACTTCTATTTTTTTTCCAAACATACGAAACAATACGGGTATAAATCGTCTACCTCTTCCTCACATTTTTATTTGCGCTTTTGCTTTAATTCAGAGGTTTAGTGTATAGAGTTTAGGGTTTAAGGTCAAGAATTGTGGTTAGGATTTAAGGAATTTGGGATAGGGTGTATTTTTCAAGGTGTAGGGTTTAGGATTTAAGATATAGAAAATAAGGTTTTAGGGGTTTAAATTTAATTTTTTAGAAATTTCTAACGTGAGGCCTGAATGGAGATAGCAGTGATAATGAGCCTGGTCGGCTCGCGAACTACTCGGGCTCAGCTTGGTCAAAGTTCGGCTCGGGCTCGGGGTCGATTCGAGATTTAAACGAGCCGAACCCCAAGCTCGACTCGAAAAGCTCATGAATAGGCTCGGAATAATTATATATAAACATACATATATATATATATTATATATTAAAAATAATTTATTTAGCAAAAAAAATAATAAAATAATTGAGAGTAAATCTACTGAAAATAAATAAAATAAAATAAATATTATCAACTAAAACAAATTTACAAAACTATAAATAATAAAATAAAAATAAACTACAAATAAATAAATAAATAATAAAAATAATATAAAAAATTATTCATTTTGAGCCAAACCGAACCGAGCCTGGCCAGGCTCGGACTCGGCTCGGCTCGTTATCACCCCTAAATGGAGATATGATAAAGAGACATAGAATTTTGGTTAATTCAATTAATCGACTAATTAACTGAAATAATTTTGGTTTATTAATTATGTTATATAGAATTTAGTTCAGTTAACTGTTAAAATTTAAAATTTTTTGTTTAATTCGGTTCGTCCATGGACCGAATTAACTGAATGCACACCCTACTTTTAAATTTATGTTGCATGTAATTTTATTTTTCATGTTTTAGATAGTGGTCAATAATATATTTTAGTATTGATTACCGATCATTGAATCTTTTTTTTCTTGTTTTAATAAAGATCTCTATTTTTGTGATACATATTTCTTTTGTTCTTACAATACGTTTTTCTTTAATTTATTGTGGTTTGTTTCATCTGTTTCTATAGCGTGATTTCAACATATCTTAACAGTTGATTGATACTCATATAAAGATCTTCACGGTATTAATCTCTGATTATGCATGTCGATGATTTTAGAAAGATGAAACCCCACTCGGTTAATAATAGTTGGTTGTCGATGTGATTAAACCTGGGTAACAGAGCAATTTGTCCGATAGCTTGATTCACCCATCACTCTTTTTCAACTCATAAAACGTCTCATTTGGATAAAGACAAAAAGATTCATGAAGATTTCTAAATTTTGGTATACTAACCTTGATAGAAGTATTTATTTTTCTTTACACTATTATAAGAGACTTATCATTTTTAATACATTGTATTGTTTCATCTTTCATGATAATTAATAAAATTCATATATCATTATTCAAAAATATTAATTTTTTATATTTAAATTTTAATTTTGAATATTTAAATCATCAAATTTTATAATACGGACACTATTGATAATATTGCATGTCTATCGGTCATCGTCTAAGAACATCGCAATACTGATTTAAATATTCTTTCGACACCTACCTGTTTATAAAATAAGTGAGAAAATAAATATTTTTAAAAATGAGAAAATAAATATAATCTATTATAACATGTTAAGAAAGATTTATGATATAATTTCGTTTAAAAAATTATAAAAAAATAAAATTAATTATTTTTATTTGTTAAACTCATAAATAACGTAATAAAGACCGAGAAAGACCCTTAATATCATTTCTCGCTAACTATTTATATATGCAGCTTAAAAACCTTATCATATAAAAAGTCATTGTTAATCAAGATTAATAGCGCGTTTTAATCATTGATTAGATGTGCTCTGTTTTAAACCCTCTTAATATTCATGAAGGAAAATGGATAAAAAAACATATAACTCACGTGCTAATGTTTTTCATTTTGCATTGTTCCTCTATCTATTTGCAAAGAGGTACATAGCAACACACGTGCTAATGTTTTTTTAGTGAAAAAGGATTCTTCACACATGCTAATGTTTTTATCTTAGATTAACTTTTGTTTCAAAATTAATTATTTTTTTAATTTATAGTTTTTGTTTCCAAGAACACTAAAAATGAACAATAAAATTTAAATTTTAACTCAATTAGTTTATACTAATAATTTTTAAGAAGGTTAAAATATTCTCCAAGTCCCTATACCATTCATACATTCTAAATAGTCTCTAAATCTTAGCATATAAAATTATCTTGTGAAATTCAAACTCATTACAACGTCATGAATAATAAGTTAGTATTTTAATTTCAAAGCGACATATTAACAAATATAACAGAAAATTTTAACGGTGTGATTAGATTGTATATTTTTAATAATTTTTATATAATTATTAGTATCCAACACATTAATTGATTAATCTGAATCGAGTACTATAGATGTTTAATTGAAGTGACCCTTCCAACTTATTTTGCTACACTCAAAATCCAAACTCGAACTTTTAACTTTACATAAAGTTCTATTATCTCATCCTACTAAATCAACTAACTGTCTGTATCTTTTAAATTCGATAAATACTAAAAAAATTACTTTCTAGTTAATAACACCCCATTTCCATCTAAAATGAGATAGTAATCCACTCCCTCTTTTCCCTAAACGCGTTTTTGGAATGATAATCCAAATCCAAATCATGTGCTTCCCACCTGATTTGATCCACGTCCAGGCTACACCACATTTTTTGATTTTGTCTTTCCCTTTCCTTTTCACCCCCAACATGCCATGATTTCCAATGCCTAGAAAGGAAACACCTTGGGTTCCTTTTTGACTAAAATCCCCTCCTTTGGTTTCGATATCGAAGCCTTTTCTTTTCTTTTCAAATCCCTTATGCTGCCAAAGAATCTAAGAAGATAACATTAAGGAGGAAAATTAAGATAAAAAGAATTATAATAATTTGATATATATTAAATACACGTTAAATTATTAAGTACAACAAAATTAACGTAAAAACATACTTAAATCTATTAGTGAAGATTAACTAGAAAATTTTGTTATTCTAACGATATATGTCATGTTTTGCCGTAAAATTGTTTGATAGGACAAAGATAAATATAAATTAACCTATTTATTTGAGATAATTACTTCTTTATTCAATTGTTTTTTGAATTTATAATTCTTCCCCTCAATAAATTTTAAGTACATCTTATTTTTATAACTAAAAAATATAAATATAATTTATGGTATTTATATTCTATTTTATAATATTTTAAATACCTATAACACATATAATATAATTTGACACTTAATTTTATATCATGTTTTATAATAATATTATACGTTACGGAATGTGCGCTCAATTTCAAATTTTAATTCAACATCATATTATCTAACTTAAAAAAAAAAACTCAACTAACAACACTAAAATCCTCTACATAGATGACCAAAATAAGGGTAATTATTCTGGACATAAGCGGTAGAAAAAAAAAATATAAACATTTATTTTGATGAATTAAGGTTAGATTTTAAGGTTTATAAGTTAAAAGTTTAGTTTTAATGATTTAGAATTGATAAGTTAAAGTTAAAATTTAAGAATTACTGGTTAAAACTTAAATCCCTTGCCATATTATCATAAACCAAAATTTTTAACCTTAAATTCTACATTCTAATCATAACTCATTAATTTTAAATACCTAAACTTAACCCCTAATCTCTAGACTTAAAATTAAACATTAAACATCAACACTAAGGACACAATATATTTTTTTTTACAAAAATACACAAATAATCGTTAAATTATCTAAAAAATTAAAATAATCATTAAATTTTTAAAAATTATATAATATACAGTAAACTTTAAAATTTATTATAAAATAATTGCTAAATTATTAACTATATCATTATTTAATAAAAATTAAATTTTAATATTAATATAATTTTTATGAACAATTTATATAATTTGTGATAATTTTTATATTCTCTATTTTTTTTTTAAATAGTCGCCTCTCCCACACAATCAAATCATTCAATCCAGCTCATTTTTTATGATAAGACTTTCTTATTTGATCTCAGCCACAACTAATTTAATTTAATTATCAAGAAAAGGTAGATTAATTAATCACTAATCATTTTTATTTTTCTTTAATATAATGAAAGACATATATAAATTTTTTTTTACGAATCTTAAATATAATTTTAGTCTTACGCCACAGAGAAGAAAAAAAATTAAGAAATTATAAGAAAAAAAATTATCATAAGCCTTAAACTTTAAAAAATAAATTAATTAAGCCATTATTTTTTTATTTAATTATACCCTTTTATTTTAAAATTTTATTAATTCACTCATTGGATCAATATTATGGACTGTTATATCTAACAATTTTTTAACAAATCAGTGCAATGTATATCACTTAAAATTTTAAAAATTAATTATTTTAAAAAATATTTAGAAATTCTGAAAATTATAAAAAATATAAAAAAATAATTTTCTAAAACACGATAAATATATATGACATAATTTTAGTGAATCATGTGACAATAACATCTCAAAAATTTTATAAAAAATAATGATTAAAATTTATCAAAAAATTTAATTGATTAAATTTATTAATTTGAAGATTTAATTAAATATAACAAAATTAAAATTTTAAATATTATTTTTTAAATTTAGGGCTTAAAGCACCCTTAAACCAGACTAATAAAACCATGATTCCATTTATGCCAAATTTGAGAAGAAAAGTCGTATTTCTCCCAAATAAACTCCTAAGATGAATGACGTATGGCCCAATTGAAAACTTAGTGGGTCTTCTTTGAGGTTGCTTTAAGCTTTACTCAACTTGTTTCTATAACTAATTCAAAGATACATTCCTAGTTAAGTATATTATTACTGGTGTGAATGAGCAAAATTCGACACAATTTTTTAAAAAAAATATTTGATTCAAAACAAAAAAGTTAATTCATTTTTTTAAAAATAGAATTTGAGTTATAAATGAAACTTTAAATAATTAAAAATATTTGGTAACTAATAGAACAATTTTTAAATTCAAGTTGAATCCTCGATTCTTCCTTAAATATGTATATTGTTATGATATCTTTATTTATGGTGGATATTCATATATTAACTTAAACTTTAATGAGCTTTATTCTTAGAGTTCAATAACTATTGGAATTAGGGTTTCCATCTTATGCCTATAAATATAAACTTTTAGACAAAGCATTATATACAAACCTTACTTTGAGAATAATATACAAATCTCCCTTTTTTGTCTCATCTTTGTTCATATATTTTGTTCTTGTTCTTTACTTTATTCACAACACGTTATCAGCACGAGACTCTAACCAACGGAGGTATTTGTCATTCAAATCTTAAAGGAGTTATTGAAAAGAATTTATTACTAGCATGAATCAAAGATAAGATCTTCTCCCTCAATTATATTCTAATTATCGATTTATCTTTCTTTCTTGATTTTTGACTTGATTTTTAATTTTTTAAAAAATCTTTGATTGTTTGGTGTTTGTGTAGCGATAAAGTGGCTTAATTACCGTGATGCTTGTCGACAATCTCCGGAAAAGATTTTAACAAAATATTGGTGATTAAACCTACAATATATTCAAATTAGTAAAAAGTTCGGTATGTTTTATTTATTTAATATGAGTTTTTTTGTCTTTATTTATAACTAATATTTGTTTATTTTATTATGATGATAAAAGTTTATATTTTAATCATGTTCTAAGTATTATATGATATTAGAACAAATATTAAACCTTTAATTAATTAATATGTTGTTATGTTGGTTTAATCCGAGTATATTAGCTGGACATTCCATTCTGCGAGGCCACTGGTCTCAAAGGAGGTTCTTTTTAGAGGACCTTGTGGATTTATTTAACAACGTCACGTATGAGGATTAAATTTTTGTTCCTTGTATGTATTGCATATATATTGGTTGATCAATTACTATTGAATAGTATGAATATTATAAAATCTATATTTTCTTGAAAGCAATATTTTTGTGTCGAAAAATTCGACTATAGACTTCTCCCAAGTTTAAGTTACGAAAATCGTTTTGATCTAAAATTTTTTATATGAAAATAGATTTTTCCCAAGTTATGAAAATCTCTTGCTTAGGAGTCTTTCTCAAATCTGCATTTTGGACTGTTGTTTGGAACTTGAGGAAACCAACTTTCTGGATCTCAAATTTCTCTTCCAAGTCATTGTATAACTTTAGTATTCGGTTTGTCTCTCTCTTTTCCTTTTCTACATCTAAACTTGCCTTGTATAGGTCTCTCGTGTGCTGTTCTTGTAGGGATTCTATCTTAGCCTTCACTCTTTCTAGTTCAACTCTTAAAATATCAGCTTCGGATGGGACAACCTTCAAGTGCTCTTCTATAGGATTGGATTGGCTAGTGGATAATAAAATCTGATCATTTACTCTGACCCGTCTCCAAACTTCATAGTCAGGGGTAAGAATGTGTTGACTATCATACTCTACCTTCATGATATAGCAATGCTTCCATGAATCATTGATAGTTTGGATCTTTTCTCGGAACTCCCCTTGAAACTCGAATTCATATGAATCAAGACCTCCAATGAAGGGGACAAATTGTCTTGAGCTATACTGTCGTGAGACTAACAAAGGAGAGCAACCAATTCCACCCTATAAACCTAATAACATCAAATGATTATAGTCTCTACACTTGTACAACACCTTAACATGACCCATCTAAAGAACCCTCCACACGATGTCCTTGTCACGACGGTCTCTAAATATATCAATCCACTTATTCTTCTTAAATATTGGTCATTGTTTGGCTAGAAACTCTCGAAGCGGAGAGAAGTTTGGAGATGACCTATTAGGTCATGTCAGTGTTGGGCACTTCTAGAAATAACTAAGAGCCTAGACTCGAAGCAACGAAACACATCCTCTAAAGCGTACACCCTCTAATTTCCTACATGGATTGAAATAAAGGTCTTTACTAGTACTGCTGGTACTAGGTTAACTCCCCTCTTCAACTGCTCAAAGAAGTCTAATAAAGCCACAACAATATACCTGAGGACCCTTGGAAATATGACCAAGCCGTAGATCGTTATGGCTAAAAGATCTACCATTTTCTCTTCATTTGGATGAGCAAGGATTATGTTTTGAATAAGAGACCAATGAAAAGAAAAGCTACCTCCTTTCTTCCGTATCTGGCCTTTAACCCATCCATCAATCATACTGGTAAAAGACATGTGCCTTTGGTGAGCATTCTTATTCTTGGGTTGTTTTGCATAGACCTAGTTCTTATTGACCTTACGCAGATTGAACAATGTAAAATACTCTTAGAACGTTGGCTTCATGTCTTCCCCATTAAAAGTGAAACAACAATACCAGGATTCCAAAGTTGAACTAAAGCTTTAAGGAATGGCTCATCTATTTCACATATAACAAGTAGGCTATGTCCATAAGTTTCAAGGAATAATTTCTTAGTGGCATAGTCCATATGATCCCATATCTCTCTCAACTCATGTATCCTGTTTTGTTTGACACTGATGTGAGTTTCCTCCGATGTCTCTGTCATATGATCAGTAGTCAAACTATCCTCAAACTCACGTTGATTGACCTCAGACCAATGACGCACTTTTCCTTGTTCTTCTTCCTTTCTTAGGTACCTCTCATCCATTTTCAAAAGTTTTTTTTAATTGAGCAAATACCTTAAGAATTAACCCCTTCTATTATTGAGATGATGATGTAAGGAACGAAATATGCAAAACAAATAAAAGAAAATTAATTAACACTGAAATAAAACTTAAAAGGTCCAAAATAATTACATTGTATGAATAATAACTAGCTGCGCATTCCAACATTTCTAGACATGTCTCCACTAACTATTACTATGAAATCATTTTGACCAAATTCTAAATCTAAGGTTTTCCGCATGGCTCTAATAGGGTAGGTTTCTAGATTCACACACATGGTTTGTTTCTAGAAAGGTCCCTAAGTTGTCCTTATTGTCCCTTACTAAGGGTAACAAGTCCCCTGATTCTCACCCATTATAGACTTCCAACGAATCAAGTTTAACTTAGGAGGACTCATTTTTCTAGGTATATGCGAAGGATAATATCCTTACGAAGAATTAGGACATATGAGCCTTGAAGATACTTACTAGGCCCATGCGGAGAATTAGATTCTCACGAGAGTAATAACATGTTCTCTTCACTTAAACTGTCGAGACAAAGATCGGGTATATAGCTTGAAAATAAATTTTATGTAACATCTTGATTTTGGGCTAGTAGTTTGAGTGTTGGTTAGGAAGGATTCGATTCGGATCGAATCAAATTTTTTCGATTTATTAATTCTCAGTAAATTAAAATAATAATATTTTAATCGGGTAAATAATAAATATATAGAAAAGTTTTAAAATTTTTAAAATGGTGTTTTAAGTCAAGGGAATAATAATTGAATTTTTAATTTGATTTAATTAAGCCTAATTATCAAATTAGTGACTAAATTGTAAATTTGGAAAGTTTAAGGGTTAAATTGTAATTTTCGGAAAATTAAGATTTTCAGTGACTAAATTGGAAAGTAAGCCAAAGCTTAGAATCCTTAGAGGGCCATTAACCAAAATTATTTTAATTAAAGATCATCCACCAAAATTAGTTTTTAATTAGTAGTTAATTTCATTTTCTTTTTCAACCATATTTTCTCATCTTTTCTCCCAAATTTTCTCTCCATTTGCTCATCTTTTTCTCTCCATTTTCTCTCCTTAATTTCTTCAATTACTTGCTGAATTTTTCTCCATTTTCATCAAGATTTATCTTATTTTACTCCATATTTCATTCTCTACAAAACTTACCCATCTATTTTGCAAAACCATCATCCAATTTTAAGGAAAATCAAGAGAAGAATTCACATCTTTTTTGGTGGAATTGATCTAAAAGGTAAATTTCTGATTTGTCTTCATTTATAAGGTTTTTTATTTGATATTCCCAAGTATTTGGTTTACAAATCATTAATCCTAAATTTATTGCATGTTTTAATTCAAGATTTTGATGCTTTTATGGAATTTTCAAGAAATTAGGTTAGATCTCATTCAAGACTGTAATTAGGATTATTTTTTATGAAATTAAACTTACTTGATGATTAATTGAGTCTTGAATTGATGACACATAATTTTAATATCGGAATAATTGAATTGGTGTTGTTTAGAGGTGGTTTTCGGTTGGTTTATGGGTTGTTTTAGGTGCTCTGCTTTTACTGGAGGTATAAGTATGGTTTAAAGGTGTTTTTGTTTCATAATTGAGGAATTTTAGATGTTAGATTTATTAGGTTAGGGACTGATATTGTTTCGGATGCGTTTCGGCTTAATTTTCGATCTTTTTGGCTTAATTTTTGGTAGTTTTGTGGAGGTTTAATGTGTTTGCTGTGTTGGTCATATTTTGATGTGTATATGCTCTGTTTTTAATGTTGTATAGGAAGTGCAAGAAGTCTCTTAAGTGGCTGGTGCGTTGGTACCGTTGGAGCATCGGTGAAGGCTCGTTTCTCTTGTCGGTGAGTGAATTTTGGTTAAAAGCGATTCACAAGTGAATGGTTCTGTTTTGGGAACTATGGAATAGTGTAAAAACTTTCCTTTGTTCAAGAGTAAGTGTTACAAAGGTTTTGATGCATTTTTCCTAAGTTTCGGCTATTTGGTAATAGCTTTGAGTAAGATGTTTTTATAGAGTTTTGTTGAAATGCATAACTTGGATTTTGAAATAATGCATGCATTTGTTAATTGCTGTAAATACATGGTTTATAGAAGCATGATAATAAATTGGAACAATATGTGGTTATTTGCCTTACATTTGATTAAGCCGTTGAGCATGATTTTGGTTCACTTGATGAACATATTATGAGTGCATTATGAGCAGCAAATTGACATGCATGATTGGGATTGATATTGGCTTAGTGACACTAACTATAGATACGAATACAAATAACATGTCATTAGGATTAAGTGTACTATAAAGATTATGAGAATAATGATGTTGCTTACACGTAAACAAGGGTGACTTTGTGCCCGGCCGTACATATAGATGACTCTATGTAGACAGGGTGACTTTGTGTCCGACTTTGCGTAGTGGGACAACATGTATACAAGGGTGACTATGTGTCCGACCGATGCATGTTGAGACCAAGTGTCTCCAATTATGATAAGGAATCCGAGTATTCGGTGAGCTAAAGGTTCACAATATGCTGTCACAAGAATGCCAATATGCATGATACATGAAATGATTTGGTTATATAGATGAGCATGATTTGATCAAACATACTTTGGTTTAGCATGAAAAGTGCAAGTGATGTTTTAAATTGGTTTTAAATGTTGCATTGATGAACTTGTGTTTAAAGCTACCTCACTAAGCATGTTTTGCTTAAGCCCTCTTTTCATCTTTACAGAAAAATAAATGCATTAGGGGCGACATTTGGAGCAAGAGGTCCAAGGGGAAGACCTTACACGTTTTGGTATGATTTGACAAAAACAAGTAGTAGTTGATCCTTTACTTTTTAAATGTGTTTTGAGTTAGCAAGTGAATTGTATAAACCACCTATTATAAACATGTTTGCTTAATGGTTTGGTTGAATAATATGTTGTTGAATTTTCCTTGAAGCATGGTTGGTTATGTGTGGTCTATGGTATTGAGTCAAAGTTAGGGTGCATTTCTATAGATGTTATGGTGTGCTGATGGTTGTAATTAAGTGATTGGATAGCTCATTATATTTAGGAGTTATGCATATAGTTGATATTGATCTTTGGTTACATTTGGAAGGGGGTAAACCAACTTAAAATGCCCAAATTGGTGTTTTGCACCTAGGGGTATCGAAACACCATGTGCTGGTATCGATACCCCAAGGCAAAATTGTGTGGCATCGAAGCATGGTGTGATGCTTTTACCTTACTGGTCATCTGAGGTAGTATCGATATCCTTAAGCGTTGGTAGGTAATATGGTTATTGCCACGTCACGGTATCAATATAGGGCTTGACTGTATCGATACCCTTGACTGAACAATGACTCTTAGATGTTAAAATTACATGTTAGTCTCGACTTTCTTGCTTTGTTCAATTATGGTAGCTATAGATGTTATTTTGAGTTGAAATTTAACATGGATGCATAAAGTTGACTTAATTTTAAGTTGGTTAACTTAATTTGAACAAGTCCTTATAATTTGGAATATTTACATTTTGGTTCCTAATTAGTGAAGCATGTAATTGATGATGTTAGAATACTCCGTTTGGTTTGAAGTTTACCTTGAGTGATACTTGCATGCTTAATTGAACTTTTATGGAATGAATTTCTACCTTATCAATAAAATTTAAAAGTTTTACGTTTTAGTCCTTAATATACTTATGTGTTTAATCGAATGCTCGTTTGTGATTGGGATGCTTCCGTACTTGCTTTGCTTAAGACCAACACATGTAGGAATTTAATTATGCGTCTAGAAAAAAATATGTCTCTTTTCAGGGTTGTTTATCGATTCGTACCTTCGCGGGTTTGGTTCAATATTCCCCGTGTAACTCATTAGAGCCAGTTTCGTCTAGGCCGGGATAAGGGGGTTACATTTTAAATACGTAAAATATAATAAAATTCATAAATAGACAATTAAGTTAAATTTTATATAAACTTGCAAATTTCGGACATTAAAACAAGTTGTAATCGGCTTGTGGCTTGACTCTTTTTTTTGTAAAAAACAAGTCCCTAACGGAGTTGCTAAGCTTTCGCAACCCCTTTTTCAAGATGTTCGACGATTTTTTCCTTAAAAACAAAAACAACAGAGTCACCACCATTTTTTTTAAAGGTGTGATTGTATCACTTAAAAACGAGTTATTTTAATAAAATCATTTTGTTTTATTAAAACAACAATTTTGGTCCGCAAAAAACAAGTTTAGGAGTCGGTTACGTGTGGGGAAGGGTTAACACCCCCACAACGCCCAAAAATTGGTACCTAGCCGATTACAAAACATTTTAATGTCGAAATTTACAAGTTCGTATAAAATTTAAGTTAATTTCCATTTATGAATATAATTCCATTTTAACGGCCCCACTGCCAGGAGAGTAAATTTTAATCACCGCCAACATTTTTGGCGCTTACCCGTTACTTCCCTTTAGTGGAACACCACATTAATTAAGTTCCACTTTTTAATCAATCAAACAAAGAAATTTAGTGTGTTGAAACTTTTATTATTCTAAATTAAATATTATCAATCTAAGAAATTATCTAAATAAATTTTACCTATAAAGGTTCAAGTATAATTAAGTATATATTATTAGATGTGGAGAAAAATTATTTACCATACATACAAGGCTCTAACTAAGACAATTAAGAATCTATCCCTAAGGGTTTATTTAAAATAATATAACAAAAACAACATGTTTAACAATTAAAATTAAAATTAAGAAGGGCAAGATAGTTAAAAATTAAACAATAAAAAGGAGAATTAATAATTAAATTAAAAGTAAGCAAAAGTATATTAAATTTAAAAGATATTTATAAAGGGTTTTATGGTTAAAGTGACTCAATTTTTTTGAAAATGAATATGAAGCCCAAAAATATTATTTACTAACTTTTATTAAATAAAATAGATCAAAACAACTTTTATAAAAAAATCATTTGTGCTCATCAATTATCATTAGAAATAAAATAAGAAAAAAGTTTTTTATAACTAAATAAATTAGAATTACTCTGATTATAATTATATTTACAATAATAAATAAATAAATAAATAAAAGATCAAAAACAAAATATCTAAAAAGCAAACTTTTTTTCTTATATTCCACAAAAATTTCAATATAAAGTGATGGTAGTAGGAGAAATGATGAATTACAATAGAGAAGTACGAATGGTGAATGTGAATTGTGGTTGTTGTGGTCTTGTGGTGTGTCAATTACAAGTAATGGGAGGGGGTTTATATAATAGTTTTGAATCCATAAATACATGGAGATTCAACCCAAAAAATCTCAAATTTTGGGTAAAAATAATGCACAAAATATCTTGATTTTATTCTCCTCCAAATTTGATCGATTTTGCCCAAATTTGAGTTGTTCATTTTCTTTTTGGTTCTTTGACAAATTATGAATGATATGAGAATGATTTTCTTTTGGCTTTCCATATTCAATTTGACATCTTTCCTCTTTTTCTTTGATTCTGATTTGGAATTGATTTTGGGGTAATTCTTTTGCATAATTTCCTTCAAATTCGATTTGGATTAAAAATCAATGTCAATAGAGTGTAAATTTATTAATTTTTTAGAACGGATACAAGGTGATATATATGGGCCCATACACTTTTTCTAAAATCCATTTAGACATTTTACTATTTTTATCGATGGATCGACTAGATGGTTATATGTATTCTTGTTATTAACCCGCAACTTGGTGTTTACGAGGCCATTTGCTCAGTTGATAAAATTATGAGAAAATTTCCAGATTATCTTATAAAGAGAATCAGTCTTGATAATGTTGATGACATGTCATTTTACATATAGTATCACTAGTTCACTTAAGGCCAACAATTGATCATAAGTTCTCCCCATTACAAATGGTTTTTAGTCTAGAAACAAATATTTTTCATCTTAAATTTTTTTTGTGTGTGATATTTGTTCTAATTACTCTACCACAATGCACAAAGATGAGTTTTTTTTGGGAATATATTCTAGATTTAAATATCTTGAGCTTTTGATAGGTAATTTATTTATAACTAGATTTACTTACTATTATTTTAATGATTCAGTTTACCTAATATTAGGTGAAAAAAATAAATAGTTGGGGAAAGAAATAAGTTAGAATGAATTATCATTTCTCATTTTGATCCACGTACTATATAATACGAACTATAAGTTCAAAGGATAATTTATTTAGCAAATCAATTGCTAGATGATTTTGCTAACCCTAAAAGAGTGACTAAGTCACGTATACCAGCTATGATTGCTCCGATTAAATTTGATATTCTAAAAAGAAAAACTCTAGCTGCTAATAAGTCTAACTTACGCTTGAAGCATAGTAGACAAGTAACTTCCAAAGATAAAGAAATCCTCGAAAAAGAAAAGGAGTTATATTTTATGATGGTCTAATTGAGGAATCAATGAATTATGAAAATCTCAAGAAGAGATTAGAAGGTCTCCAACAGAGATATTGACATGAATCAGGTACTTGCTAATAAAGAGATCTAAATAGATTATGTCATGTCTAGTAATAAGTGGAACTAAAATTAAATCAACATTGATAGTATATTTGCATGCAATATAGCACTAGAGATTTTTTTGATGATGTGGATCATGAATCATTATCAATTGGGAAATGTAAAAAAAGATATGATTGGCCAAAATGAAAGAGACAATTAAGGCGAAAATAAAATCTCTTTCGAAAAGAGAAGTATTTAGGCCTATAGCTCGTATATTGAAACGTGTAAAGCTCGTGGATATAAATGAGCATTTGTGAGAAAGAGAAATTAGAAGGGTAAATCATGAGAGATAAGCTCATTTGGTTGCACAAGGATTCTCACAAAGACATGAAATTGATTATGAGGAAAATATATTCCTCGATGGTGGATGCAACTACTTTTAGATTTTGATCAGTCTGACAATAAATAAAATTACTCAATTTTTACCTAATAGATGTTGTTACATCCTATTTGAATGAGCCTCTTGATAGTAATATTTCCATGAAACTTCCAAAAAGATTTAGATTGCCACAAACAGTTAATTCAAGTTCTCGAGAACATGAATCAATCATATTAAATATATATTTTTATGACTTAAAACAATTTATGTGTATTTGGTATAACCATCTCATTGAATACTTATTAACATAGTGATATATGAATTGTTTAATTTTCTCAAGAATTTTTATTAAGAGATTTAACTCTAAATTTTTATTGTTGTATATGTCGATGATTTAAATATCGTTAAGACTCGTAAAGAGGTCTCCTCAAATCCTTGTCCATCAATCGACATACAAAAAAATATTGGAAGAGACTTTACATATATAACACATATTCATTAATCACTCTTATGGTTCTTAGGTCTCTTAATGTAAACAAAAATTCTTTCCACCTCAAGAAGAGGGTAATAATATTCTTTGTCTAAAAACACAATATATACATTATTTGTTCTGAAAGCATCGTATCTTAGCTGGTCCAAAAATATTATTTAAATGCTACGAGATCATTACCTTTAAATAATTGTTATGCACGAGGAAAAGCCAAAATATGTGTTTGGCTAAACATATCCTGAAGATATGTGAATTGCTTTCATAAGATAAGATGCAAGCTATCTTATGTAGAGATAATGTAAATTTTATATTTCAAGGTGGATACATCAAATGTGATAAAATGAAACATATTTTCGTCCCTCATGATCTTTAGAAAAATAGTAATGAAACATTTCAAGTAATAATTTGGAAGATTTATCCAATTAGTGCATAATCTACTTCAATATTTGAAGATTGTATTCAATATTGAATTATGAAGATTCAAAGATCTTATGTGATATTTTCATGAGGGGGAATAAATACACATTGCACTCTTTTTCCCTTAACTGAGGTTTTATCCCAATGATTTTTTGGTAAGGTTTTTAATGAGGAAACAATGCGTATCAAAGATAGTGTACTCTTTTTCCTTCACTAAATTTTTTTTCCCATAGGGTTTTTATCTTAGTAAGGTTTTAACGAGACACATTATCTTTATGAATATCCATATATTGTTCTCCGTGCGCTTCAAAAATAGCTCCAAAGCTCCTCTTTTTCCAAAGAAAAAAGGTTGCTCCTTTATTAGGTAATCACTCTTTATAAAATGGGGGTGAAAACCCTAGGGTTTGATGGAAATTCCATTTGCACCCTCATTCACGTGATGACATTTCTGACATGGTGAAATGGTCTCCTCCAAGGTGGTTATAGCCAGCCTGTATAGCACTAGCTAACACTCCTTTGCAAAATATCTTCTTGTCTTTTAGTGCAGCAATGGATATCTCCATTTTTATATGACATTTTTCCATCGATATCCTTCGGCGCATGTCATGAAAATTTTTCTTTGCTCCCAACTTTGCTTTACCTGCACAACAACAACCAAAAGCACGAACTTCCCCGTAAAATAGCACCTATTGCCACAGCATAAATGCCAAGGCATAACTAGAAACTACATACAATGTTATGATCCTAAATGCATCTAAATGCTCCTATATGCACTTAAATACAATCAATAACTTAAGTAAAAAGACTCTAAATATAGCCTTTTTACGGAGTTATCAATTATATATATATATATGGTTATAAAAGTTATTTAAAATGAATCGATTAGGAATAAAACATTATAAATACTTATAATTAGATTTGAACAGAAACTCGAACTATTTGACTTGACTAAAAAATTAAATAAAGTTTAATTTATAAAATAAGACTCATAAACTCAAGTAACTCAAAAGTTAAAAGCTAAGGATGGCCATTAGTCGGGTTCGATCAATCCGTATTTGATCCAAAAATTTAACATTTCCATCCAAACTTAACCCGACCCGATATTTTATTATATTTCATCCGACCCAAACTTGAACCCAAATTTTAGAGTAAAAATTCGAATTGTAACACCTGATTCTGAGTTATAAAAAAATAAAGGAAAGAAGTGAGGTTGTGGGGCTTCAAACCCACAACCCACAACTTGTCTACATTGTGGCCTAACCATCTGAGCTAGATAGCTCTTGTGTTAGGTTATTCCGAACCTTACCTTTAACATGTTAATGTCCTGGTTAAAAAAATAATAATTATAGATTCGAATACATCTATGGTTCATGTTAGAACCATTTGAGGTCAAATATTCCATCTATTGGAAACAAATTCTCTCCCTCATCAAACACTCCGGCCGCCGCCTAGCTCGCCCACCGCCGCGTCGTGCCGTGCACCGCCACCGTCACCGTGACCGCCTCCCTCCCCTGAGTAAAACCCCTCAACCCACTCGCCGATTGGCCGCCTGCACCGCCGGCAATCACCGTCGGAAGGTTCGTCGAACCTAGGGTTTAAACCGCCCGTCTTCTTTTGTTAATCCGGCCATCACTGTTTTTCCTGCTGGCGCATCGACAGCTCGTCCGAGTCCACCGTCGAAGGCCGAGCAAAACCCCTCCGAGAGCGACCCCACCCGACGCCGGCAAAGGCCTCACCGGAGTTTAAACCCCAAACCGTTCGAAGGGTAAGTTTGAATGATTTTTAGTGATTTTAAGAGCCTTTTTGGAGATTAAATCTGGGTTTGGTTGTATCTGAGGTGATTTCCGAGTTCAGGGGGATGTTTCCGGCCGTTTTAGGCCGCGCGTGGGCTCCACGCGCCATCACGGGCGATTTCCGGCCACCGTGGACGGTTGCCGGAAGCCAACCGGTCTGAACCGGTCCAACTCAAACCGAACCGAACCAGTCCGACCCAAACCAAACCGAACTGACCCGTTGACCGACCCGTTAACCAGACCCGACCCGTTGACCGACCCGTTGACCGACCCGACCCGTTGACCAGTGACGTCAGCGTTGACTGCTGACGTGGCAGCTGACGTCAGCGTTGACTGCTGACGTGGCAGCTGACATCAGCGTTGACTTTGCTGACGTCAGCGTTGACTTTGATCAAAAAGTCAAAATTTTCAAAAACCCCTATTTTATGTTTTTCGACGTCCTGAGTCCAACCGTGAAGTCCGTTTTTCGAAATTCAATCCCAAAAGCCTCCAAATTGAACTTTAAAGTCTTGAGTCAAATTTTTCTTCTAAGTTAAGTTAAGTTCAGAGTTCTAATCTGGGTCTAATATCGATACCTGTTTACTTGTAGGATCTCATAGTCCTCCCGATCGAGTACCGACCCAGCCTGGTTCCTCCCAGTTCGACCCGACTCGTGATCCGATCATGACTCGTATGTATTCTCTCTCTAGTGAATAAATCCAGTATCTAGACTCCTGTATTGATATAAAATCTTATCGTGTACCTATAGGGTCTAGTACTGCTGCAGAGCGAGGCTCAACCGCCCAGTAGGCCACCTGTGTGCTTCTACTCTTTTGAGGTGTGTTCCCTTACGTGCTATACATTGTATATCATTGTTTTTCTGTTTTTACAAACCAAGCATGTACACTCGACTATTTCTGGACTTTACCTTGACACACATGTTGAACTTGATCACATTCTGTTTTGCTATATGCCTGATATATTATACATGACATGTCCTGATTTAGCATTACATGATATCTGGATAAATACTGTCACTGCCATCATTATACCTGTTATTACTGCATGCCTGTCACTTTAGGTTTGGGGATGATGAGTAGTGCCTGTTATTCGGTTCAGCCTTGATCCAGCTGGTAATTCCGTCCTGCTTACGGTTCCTAGCTACGGTTAGGGTAATCCCGTCCTGATATCGGTTCCCGTGCTACAGCCGGGGTAATTCCGTCCTGTTTACGGTACCTTTGCCCCTTTGGGCTCAGGTTAATGCCTGTACTAAATACTGTTCTGGGGGAACCGTATCCTGGAGATCGGTTGGGGGTAGTATATCATGCCATGCATTTCATGCATTGTCTTCTGATATCATTATATATATTGTTTTACCTGTGATTTTTATGCACTGCTGGAACACACTGGGCTCCATAGCTCATACTTGTTTTCTTCCCCCTTTCAGATACCCGTAGATAGGCATTCCGGATTTCGGCACTTGGAGGATCTACACCTCCCAAACTATCTTTTGATGTAACGTTTATATTTCCCGGGTTTTTAATCATGGTGACATGTGCCTTATTTCGCTACTGCTATGTCTATATTTTGTTATAGGATGGTTTTAACCCATTATGTCTTATTACTATGATATGGATTGTTTTACGAGCAATGTTTTGAACGCACATTACTTTTGAGATTAACAATTACTATGATCATATGGATTATGATCGAAGTTATGAATTGATGGAACTGTCATTCTTACAGGTTTTCTTGATTTTGAGTTAAATCTTGTATTTGCTATATATATATATATTCGTTTTGAAAAGAAATGTAACTACTTTAGGTCGGACTTTTCGCATAGGCCGGTCTAGGGGGTTACACGAACCCAATTCATCTTGGTCTGACATAAATAAAAACATCATTGTTTCTTATTATTTGATAAAATTGAAGTTAATTGAAAAAATACAAATAAAGATGAAGAATTATAATAATTATTCTATTTTTATTAGATAAAATAGAGAGATAATTAAAATATACATAAAGATATGAGCATTGTAACAATTATACCTAAATATTTAGAATAAAACTAAATTATTATTTTCGGTCAGATATGATAAGATATTTCCACCTAAAATCGATCTGACTCGAACTTATCCTCAAGAATCAAAAATAAAACCATTTTTTTATAAAAAATAATCTTATAAAATTTGATCGGGGTAAGAACTAATCAAATGTGGGTCAAATGATCATCCCTACTACTGGTCCACTTTCAAACTCAACAAATCATGCCACTAGTGGCAAGATCGGTCAAAACTTTCTCGGGAGGAAAAAAACTTTTGATTCTAAAAAATTCACTTTGAAATTTTAAGTTTAGATCTGTTTAACCTAATTTGATTAAAAGTTAATTTTTGAGACTGAAAATAATCAAATTTGATATTGAATTTAGAGCCTAATTGTTTAATTTTTTTAACAAGAAAAATATAATAAATTATAGGCTTTGCAAATTGATTATTAAACTCAATTAATGGAAATTATATGTTAAGAGCCCATTTGAGATATGGGACTTGGGCTTTTAGTAAAATAAAAAAAATAATATAAAAATAGAGAGAAGATATTTTATTTATTAAAAGAATTATTGATTTGATAGGGAGAGAGAACAAAAAGAAAAAAAGGATGAAAGATTTTAAGAGAAAGAAAAAAAAGAGAAGGTTGAGAGAGAAGAAGGGGGAGCTTGAACTTTGATCTACCATCATTTGAGTCTCTAAATCATAAAACTGTCAGTGTTATTAGAAAGAGCTAGATAAGACGAATCGACTAATAGTCACCTTACCGTTGTCGTTCTATATATTTTTCGGAGTAAGGGGAGAGAAGTTTTGGAAGTAGAGTCAGGGCACATCTATTAGTCAAATATGCTAGCAATTTACATAAATGAGTTTTATAAACTTTAAGACCAAATAAACATTAACACCAAAATTTTTAAAAAAAAGGTACGAACTCGCATGTTAGGTACGGGTATGAGCTTGATTATACCAGTAAGCAAATGAAGCCGTTCAACTATGACTTAAATTGTACTGATTGTGAAAATTGAGAATTCTTCTAGTAAGATAATTAAAAATATTAATAAATTGAGTTATACCTTTATAAATTAAACAAACGGATGAATAAGGGGATAATTAAATAAGATTAAAAATTACATAGATAATATAATATCAACTTGATAAAGCATAGACGATTTCTCGAAATAATCAATCATAAAGATCTTCATGTTAATAAATTAATAAGGTTAATATCGCGTATTATCTGATAAAGACCCATAGGGATCCTTAGTGGATCATTTGTATTGTATGGTATTTAGGAGCCTTGCTATGTGCTGATAGGTTGACTAAATATTTGAGTTTTTGTTTTTTGAGATCTGGATACCCAAAGATAAGTGTCAATACCTTGAAGACTTAAAAATAGAAGATCTTGATGCTATGTGGATGAAAGCCTCATTCTAAGATGCTTGATGGGACATTCCAAGCATGGATTGAGGATCTTGATGTTATGTGGATGCAAGTCTCAATCCAATGAGTGTAGGATCCTAATGTTTTGTAGATTTAACCATCACTTTAGGTTCATGATTATGATTTTGTGTGCTTCACTTGGATGATCTTGTGGGATTTTGACCTTGTTTAGACCTTGTGGGTTATGTATATATTTTTTCTATGTATAGAGCATGTGTCTAAATGACTAATGGTAGCATCACATGTTTAATTATCTATTTTTTTTGTTCATACTAGTTTACATATTTATATTTTTTAGTAGTATGAAGTATAGTAGAGTAAATGTGTATCATAGAAATTTGTAAGCTCAATGATCAGAATCATCATTTAGGTTGATCATTGGGTTCTAGGATCGAAGAGCACTATTAGTATAAGATTTTAGCACATAAATGTTTTAACGTAAGGTATTGAATTTAGTAGGCAATGTATTCATAGGATCTTACATGTCAGAGTTTGTATGTCAAATCACAAAAATTAATTTAGTCGGAAATAAGTTTCATCCTCACTTATTATCGTTGTACTCAATTATAATGAAATAAAGTTTATTTTGGACTCAATTGAAGTAATTGGACCTTTCTACAAGTTAGTGACCAAATTGAAAAAATTGGAAGTTAGAGGTCTAAAGTCTAAATTTTGAAAAGTTAAGGTACTAACCACATAATTTGATCATTTTCAAAAGATTAGTCATCCTCACTTAACCTTCTTCATGTTAAATTTGAAAAAATTTATGTGATAAAAGATGAAATAATTTTATGAAATTAATAAAGGATAAAAAGAATTGGAAATTCTTATATTTTAATGGTTTCCCTATATGATAGGAAACCATTTGATTGGATAAAAAAGAGGCTACCACCAAGGAAACTAGTCATACATTAGAGTAGAGTTTTTAGTTGAAAAATTGTGGGAATTAAAGTTAGCTTAGCTAAACGAGAAGCCTTGGAGAACAATTATCATCTTTTCTTCGTCCTTCCATCACCTTAAGCACACACTTTTATTATTGTCTTCTTCCTTAATCTCACTAAGCACCTTAATCCATTTTTTGGAGTTTAATTAGCTTGAATACATCAACTGATAACTTAAAAGCTTGGTGAGTATTCCCCTCCTTTAATTTGTTCAAAGATTTAATAGATTGAGTTTAATTTAAAGATAAAGTCTAGAATACCAAAGATAAACCTATGTGTTAAGAGATGGATATCTTTATTTTAATGTTGTATCTAATCTTTGATAAGATTAAACAATATTTTTGAATCATTGAAATAGATTTTAATATAGTCATTTGATTTTGACCGTTTTCAAGCCTTTGAAGAGAAATCACCATCATCTTATCTTAGTACATTAAAAGGAAAAGGAATAGTAATTCAAGAGCCTTTGAAGTTCTTATCGCCAAGGTAAGTGTAGTTGTGTTGAAGGGTTAGATTGGTGTCACCTTTTTTGCATTATTTTAATATTTTGATGAATAATTTTGTATTGAAACAAAGGCTCAAGTAGAGCAAGCATACCCATCAAAATTGTTGGTAAGTTATGGTAAGGGAAAGGTATTGAAGTCATGATTATTATTGTCTAAGTTGATTATTTTAAATTGACATATACATATATGAATTGAAATGTGGACTTGGATATTGATAGGTAATTGGGTCTAATGCTCACCATTTATATGAGATGATAAAAATATGGATTGGCCTAAGAGTAAAATAGTTTGATTTGTACATAATATTAGTTCCTTAAATATTTATAAGCATTGAATACAATTGACATACTATAGGGTTATTCGATCTTACATATAAGGATTAGGTTACAATCATATTATGGTTAAAAAGGATGGACCATGTAAAAGATTATTGGAGCTACGACTCAAGGCTAAGTCCTATATTAACATATTGGTGTAAAAGGGGATACACATATCCAAAACTTGTTGCATCCAAGGGAAAATGTGATTTAATATGTTAATGCTATGATTTATATTATAAAGATGTTATATGTACTCAACATGTTGGATATAAAAGTTGAAAGAATGCTACTAGTGTTGAAAATGTCATGAAACTATCATGTTATGCCATATATATTTATTGTATACTATTATAACTAACTCACTAGGATATATAAACCTAACACTTTGTCTCATGTATTTTTAGGCCCCTCAAGTGTTTAAATCAAAGATCGTGTAGTTGTGTTATATGTGACCTTTACTATCCATGTGTATGCTCCTTTTGTTTTTGACTTCATAGAAAGATGACATAAGTTTGTATAAATGTATTTTGATGACCTTAATATGGTTATAATAGTTGGTAAAATTGGTATGTTAACCAATTCAAAATGACATTTGGTAACTAGCTAGATGGTCTAATAATGGATAATTGAGCATAAAGGTGAAAACATGACAAAAAAATGCTTAAATGGCCTAAAATTTTACATGTTACTAGGTTTATGTATTTGTATGTTTCTTGCAAATTTGGTTGAATTTGAAAATAGTTTGCTAAGATAAATTAATCAAACACACAAAAAAAATCACTTATTACAAGTTCAATTATATTGATACGTGTAACACCTGATGAGTGCAAAATGATCCTAATTTTTATATTATTTTTCCACTCAATTATTGCTAATAAAGGACAGAATTAAGTAAAATATTGGATAATTCCGAGTATTTTTCCATATTCCAGCATCTTAACACCAATTTCATGAATTTATCTGTTATTTGGCATAAAACAGATGCATTTGATAGTTTTCTTTCTTAGACAGGAAACTACCTCACAGGAAATGTTAGAGAAGATAACGGATTTGAAAACTAAGGCTGAATTGCATATAAGCACTCGCCCCTACAGCACTTTGGAGGTTGCGGTAGCAAATTAAAGACGATAATTGGTGCTCGATAGATAGAGATAAATATGCTGATTCGGACGGACACAATAAAAGAAGAAGCAAAAGAGGGAAAATAGAGTCAAGTAATTGTCAAAGTCAACACGGAAATAAAAAAGTTATTTTAGGAAATATAATAAAGTATTATAGTTTAATAAGGATTTATATTCTTTTCCTTTTAGAACTGTTTCTTTTTATGAAGGACTTTAACCTAGGCTTCGCCTATATAAGTGATCTATTAGGGTTAGAAGAGAACAAGTCGGGTTCTCATAGTAAAACCTAAAGCCGCTGGCAAAGTTATTATGTTCTAAATCTCCATCGAGGCTTAGGTTGTTTGTGGAGTAGTTGGGGAAGAAGGTTGTACTTATTTTATGTTTATTAATGCAAACTTTATTTTCATACTTTATTCTCTCTTGGCGTTTACTCTTCTTTGCATATGAGCTAGAGATGATAGTATGTGAAGAAAAACCTATTTATCTAATATCGGGAGAGTTAGGCTCACGAAATGATAGAATATGGTCTTTGCTCAAGGGCATCGACTAATCTGCAAGGGTTTCAACGAATAAAAGGATACATGTGATTGGTTGTTATTCATCCTTGATTCATGCCGGGAGGTATCATCAAGACATGGATTTCAATATTTCTCTGAGCTTAGGGTTAAGGAGGAGACATACAAGGATGCTCTGTCGAACTATGGAAAGTTGAGTTGCCGACAAGGCATAACCCCGCCTAGGCAGTTAAGGCAACCCTTAGTGCAACCCGCGACGGCGGCAAGTCAACTCGATGCATTAATAAATGAATAATAAGCGCAACTGAATTCCCCTCTACAAAGCATTCAGCCTAACCTTACTTTTCTCAACAATATCTTCATTCTTTATTTAGCTAGTTATTTAGTATATTTAGTTATCGTCAATTCAACTTAAAATATTTATGTCTTTATTTTCCTAAGTTGCAGAATTATAGTGCAGTCGAAGGAGATCCAGTCCCTGTGGGTTCGACAATCAAAAATACTATAATTTGAAAAAAGAGGTAGAACTCTTTGAATTAAGTATAGGACTCCAAATCTCATGTCAACGCCCCAAAAATAAGCTTAGAACCGGCTTCGTAGGTTTAACCTAGTTCGTGATTAAATACTTAAAAATTGTTTTTTATTGGAAAAAATTATGAAAAATATCTTAAAATTGTTATTTGACATATATTTGAATTTGGTCAACTCAATTTTAAAAATTTACCTTTGAATCCCTAAGATATCCAAATTAGTGGTTATTTTGTAAAAATTGAAACTTAAAGAAAATTTTATAAAACAAGTCAAAACTTTGAATCTTTAAGGGTCTTTGATTCAATTATAATTCTAGCTAGTCTAGACTTTCCATGAATTATTTAATTAAGCCCATAACCTATATTTTAAACCAAATAATTAAATAAACCCAATTTTTAATCTTAAAACCCTTTTTCACATTAAAAACATAACCTTATTTTCGTTTTCTCTCATTCAAGGCAGTCACGCTATCAGTTTTCAAGGTCAAAACACTCTTTTTAATTGAATTTTATTTGGAATAATTATTATAATTTTTCTTCTTCAAAATATATCGTTTTTCAATCGTTTCTTCTTTAAAATCTTGAAAAGAAATTGAATCAGTTTTGGAGGTGAGATTTCTTCAAACCTCAAAAATCATAAATTTCTTTACTGAAATTTCCAAGTATTTGGCTTGGATTAATTGCTTTTAATCTTTTGATTCAATAAAAATCGATTATCGGTCAAAAACCTTAATTTTTGTTAAATGGTTTTAACCCACTATTTTTGAATCGAAAATTCATGATTTTGAATGCATTAGTATGTTTATAACATGTCTTTAATATATCTAATTTTGTACTTAAGGTTTAGGTGAAGTTTGGTGGGTTTTGAAAAGTTTTTGGTTAAGGTTTTGATTGATTTTAAGGGATGTTGTGTATGGATCCGACATAAGGGTTTTATGTTTGCGTCTGGAAGAACTAAATCCTTTGGTTTTGGTTCTTGAAACAGGGAAACAGGTTGGAGATCAAGTTTGAAGGAGATCGGTTCTTGTTGGTGACTTACCGATCAAGTAACGATTTTGGTGAGTGGGATATGAGAGTGGGCTGCTTCGACAATGTTTTAAATACTATTTTAAAGGTTTTGAGGTGTAGGGAAGGTGTAAGAAACCTCCCTATACTCCAGAGTAAGTTTAATCGTTTTACTCTCTTGAAATCTCATATTACGTTTGTTTTTACTATGTGAATTAGTCATGCTTGTATTTATATTGTGCATATTTTATTATGCCTGAGATAGGATGCTCATGTTACTACTATTTTTATAAAGGTTTTGATGCTCCCATTGTTTTGTTTACAAAATTTGATAAAATGGATTTTATCGGTTTATGCATTTGATGTATGTGTTAGTGGGAGACATGAGTTTAACTCATTATCTTTGTCTCAAAATTTGTTTTGCATTTGATGAAATTCCCATGGTTTTGTTTACAAAAGTTGATTGATCAATATGATTGTAGTGAACTAGATATATAAAATTTATACGTGTGAAATTCTTTAGTGATGCATTAAGGGGAGTTAATGTTGGGCAGTATAACAGATTTTATCACAATCAGGTTTGCTAACTAACTCGGATACTAAGGTGAGTTTGGCATGATGGAATAGATCTCCATATAACCTCGTTCAAGGGACCGAACGAGAGTCCGTTTATCCCAACAATTATAGGTAATACTAATCGGATCACAAATACCAATATGGTTGAAGGCAAGTGTTTTTTAAATATTATTTTACAAAGGAAATTGCATGAGCTTATGTGTTGTGCATAAGGTTTTTTAGCTTTGCTATAGGTAACATGTAAGACTTGTATTATGCTTCATAAGCATATGTTTTCAAAAAGGCTTTTGAAAAGCTTTTGTAGTTTGTGAGACATGGACACTTGCTGATTTTATACATGGTGGCATTGATAGCCATGGATATTTTCCTTACTTAAAGCATGGCTTGTTTTTAATTCATGTTGGCTTTTATGGGCTGCATTGTTTTATATGTTTCCCTCACTAAGCTTTGGCTTAACCGCTCTCTTTTCTTGCAATGCTGAGATATAAGTGTTTGGAGCAACCGAAGAGTAAAGGTGTCGGACGTTTTATTTATTTTATATCTTATTAGCCAAGTATGTTATTTTAAAGTTACGAACCTTAAGTAGTCAAGAGTAATGAGATAGTGAACCTATGTTTTGTTGGTTATTTTGGATTGAACATTATATTTGATATACTCTTATGTTTTGAAGTACTTTGAATTGTTATTCAAGATATTTGGAAGTTATGCTAAACTATGTTCTCTTGGATGAATCATGTTTATGTAACTTGTGATATGCTTGCGGAACTAGGTAATGATGCATCTAGAGAATACTTACGAGATGTGGTTTATGCCTCTAGGTACTTGTATGCATTTAGAAAAACTTGTTGCGCGATTTTAATGCAACACAAACGGTGCAAGTGTACATGTCGCAAGTAATAGTATAGATTAAATATCGTCTCCACAGGGATTGGTTTGGGTCACTTTGATTAAGTTATAACACTGTAAAATAAAGATACAAGTTTACAATTGGAGTTTAATTGAATAAGTAAAGTAAAAAAAATATAAGAAAAGATAGATGAAATCGAATAGGTGAGAGAAGAGGTTGGATTATCCTGAGTTGTGGAGTGATGTCTGAATTGAATTCTTCTTTGTAGATGAATACTCACACCGCTCAACTTGTTCCAGCAATTGGGCTCAGTCGGATTGCCTAGTCAGTTGTTCGAATGCTCAGGCAATTGCGATGAGGGAATTGTTTGGTCAATTTGGGCGACTATCCTCAAAGTTTGGCAAAGCATTACTTCTGTTAGCCGTTGAAATCCTATACTTGTCCCTAAGCCGGATTAGTTCTCAGGCACTTAGTTCGAATTATAATTACTCGTTTCATGAATCTAATTCTCCCCAATCTAGATAAATGTATCATTTTACGAGGTCCTTTCCCAATTCTCTCACAAATCAAATAATTACCAAGAATATATAAACATTTATTAAGAAAAAAAATCAATTACTTAAATAGAATTCAAACGTTTCTCACAATCATAAAACAAAATAACTCAAACCAATTACATCAATTCATAGTTGGGTCCTAAAGATATACAAAGAATAAACCCAAATTGATTCTCTCCAAATCAACTTTAGAAATTAACTCCCAAATTCAACTCCTATTCGACTCATCTTTAGCTTGACGCCATGCTCTCTTTTTATACGAGAAGGCTAGATCAACTTGAATGATAGGATCAAATTGAATTGGAAATAAAGTATTTTCAATTCTCATTTGATTCCTATCATATCTTTCCTTCTTTGTGTTAATCTCCAAATCTTTCCATGTCTTCTCCCATTGACCTTATCTTCAATAATTTCCTTCCAATTTAGTAGCTCATCATCAAGGAATTAATCCTGCAAACATGAAAACACACCAAAGCAGTATCCTTTTCCACAAATATTAACCAAAACACGAAGTAAATATGACAAACAAGGAAAATATGTAAAAATGCATAAATTACTAATAATATAATTAATAATACGCTTAAGTCTGTCAATAATATGAGAAAAAGGGTAATAAAAATAGTATTTTTAGACACTTAACAATATCGATACCTAGGCAAAAACACAAAGAATTTCTGGAAAACTTGGTTGGGTATCGAAACCACATGAATTGATATCGAAATAGTAAAAGGATTTTGAGCAGGCGTATCGATACGTTTGACCATGGTATCGATACCGATTTTTACAGTGGCAAATGGTATCGGTACATGGTCTTAGTTGTATCGAAATGCGAGCTTGTCACATAGGACATCAAGCGAGATATCTAAGCAGTATCGAAACACTATTGTACTATTTTGATATATATTTTATATATTGTCTTGGTATCGAAATAAGGCTAGGGGGTTTCGATACCCCTGTCTGTTAAAGTCGTTAGAAGCTGAAGCAAAGTTTAACACCTTTACATTTTAGTCCTTAAATATTAAGCATGCAATTAACTAGCTTGTAGTTATTATCTTAAGCTAAAATTTCACATGCAAGCATGTAAAGAACTTAATTAAGGATTGATAGCTTTAATTTCACGTTTAGTCCTTAAATTTCTAGAAAATTGCAATTCAAGAATATTTTGATAAGGTCCCTAAAACTTGTAGTTATTATATCATGAGATGTTTTATGTTATTGTTAGTTAAAGCATGTGTAATCACTCATTTTTATCGAATCTTTAGTATTTTAATGTTATTTTAATAATGTTATTGTTAATATAAAAAAACAAAAAAGGAAAAAAAAAAGGAAAAGGAAAAGATATGAAATTATATGGACAAGAGCCACCTACGTCACCCACTCTCCCCCATATTTCGCCTATAAATAGGCGTGAGATTTACCTTGCTCAAGACAACACAAGAGCCGATGGTCAAGCACATAAGAGAGCAATTCTCTCGGCTGGCTAAGGATCAGGGGAAAACCCTTGGTCCTACCCGGTTCGATCGAGGTCTTATTTTTAGGATTTGATCTAGTTAAAAAATTTTGTAGGGGTCTTGGTAGATCTCGGTGGAGAGTTCATCGGGGTTAGCCGTTCGTATTTTTAAGTATAATTTCTATTTCTTTTTATCTTTGTATTTTGAATATTTTTAATGAAAGTAGTTGTTTATTAATTTAGTTTGTATTTAGATTTTAATTTATATTTTAGATTAGTATTTTATTTGTTAAATTAATATTTATATATTTACTTTTTATGTGATGTATTTAATTTATTTGCTTAAGTTGCATGAATAAAATATTATTTGTTAATGCGAGACCCTAAATTTGGTCATAAGCGAGGTCAACTCCAGTGTAGTGGTGGTGGTTCGGACGCTTACCTTCGGGTTTAGGTGCTTTAAAATAAATACACACACTCAATTAAAAATTAATTCGATCGTCAAATTAGTACGAAAAAATTAATATTAATGAAGCAGTAATTAAATAAAGTACCAATTTTTGGCGGTGTGGGGTGTTAATCCTTCCCTATGCGTAACCGACTCCAAACCCCAATTTTTTAAATTTCTGGTTTTAAGGTGTCCGGTCTACCAAAATAGCCGGTGACGACTCCAATTTTACAAAAATGATTTTTAAAAGAAAACCAAAGTGGAAGACATTTATTTCAAAATGACACATCGAGAAATGTTTTCCAACTCGAAAAAAATTAGTAAATCGTGGATATTTTATGATCGCCAACAACCCCACTTATTGTGTCGGCTATCGATGACATGACCCCGTTAATCCAGGCAATAATGGAAGCTTTTCAGGCTGCAGTTGTTGGAATGCAGGCCACAGTTAATCCACCGGTGGAAAATTCTAGATTACCTCTTTGGAAAGGCTCCTTAGTTTAGGAGGTGTAGAGTTTAGGGGGGCTATCCCCAGAACTGTAAGGCTTGGTTAGAGAGTATTAACCGTATTCTAGTTCGAATGGGTTGTTTTGCTGAAAAGAAACTCGGATGCACGATTGCTTTGCTCCAAGGAGATGCTTATATGATGGATTACCACGACTTATGGAATGGACACTGTTGATATAACCTGGGAGTTTTTCGGTGAAGCTTTCAGGCGTAAGTATTTGGGTCTACGTTATCTGGATGAGAAAAAAAAAGAGTTTATATCTTTGGTCCAAGGTAACATGTTCGTATCTGAATATGAGGTGCAGTTTGTTAGGTTGAGTTAGTTTGCTCTAGAGTTGATACCTAATGAGAGAGAGTGTTGTGAGCGTTTTCATTTCGGTTTGGTCAGAGAAGTTAAGACTTATATGTTGGCTACAGATTATAATAACTTTGACGTGTTAGTGGATCTGGCAAAAGATATAGAGCAAAATTTAGGATTGAAATCTATTGGATCTAGTTTTGGTAAAAGACCATCAGATAACGAGAATAATAGAGATAGTTCTAAAATGCATAAGGATGGGTACTTCAACCAAGACCATCGTAGAGGAGAAGGAAATGGACATGGAAATAAGGGAGGCCAAGCCTAGAATTTTGTTTGTAACAAGTGTGGAAGAATTCATGAAGGTCAGTGCTGGGGTATCGAATATTGACATTGTGTTGTAGTTGGACAAACTAAGAGAGACTATCTTCAGTTGACAGGCAACCATCAGGGCCAAGGTCGCGGAAGCGATCAAAATCGAGGTAGAGGTATAGGAAGAGGTAATTTCTAGCACCAAGATGAGAATCAGGGATAACAACGTCGTGACGAAGGTTAGGCAAGAGTCTATGGGTACATGGAGATCTTTCAGTTGAGTCGGTATGCTACAGAGCTAGTTGCTACCGAGAATATGAGATGTAAGAGGTTCTAGAGAGGTCCGGGGAAGTAGATCCAGACCAATCTCACTGCTAAAAACCTATGTGTTTTTTGAGTTAACTATCAATTCTAAATCTTTTAAGTAGGTTCAGGGTTTGACTTATGGGCCATCAGTTGGCCAAGAAGGATCCGATGGGGCTTGTCAAAGTCATGTGGATAACTCTTCATCTCACTATGGTAGGAGTAGGAACTGTTGGAATCAGAATAGAGGAGCATCGAATCAGGGTTCAAGGTTGAACCAAAGGTCTGAATTAGTAGGACGTAGGAGGCAATCTTTTTCTTCTTCAGTTAAGGGCCTAGAGGGTTTACAAATGAGTAATAGTGTTTAAGTTTAAAATCAATGTGGTTGTAACCACCGAGGAGAGTGTTGGAGCAACGATAGAGCTTGTTTTTAATGTGGGTCGTTGGACCACTTTTTCAGGGATTTTTCATAGGTTGTGACTTTACCTCTTGGGCCGACTCATACGACTGTGTTTCAGGCCTAGAGGGGTTAAGGGTTCTCGCGTGGCGGAGCTAGCTATGCATCGGGAGACACCTTTTAGTCCATTTTTAGAGCTCTAGCAAGACAGTATACGGTAAGGGCACATGAGGAATATGCTGTGACAGATGTTATCTCAGGTACGTTCACCTTGTTTTTAGTTCCTATAGGTGCTTTTGTGGACTCGAGATCAACCCACTCCTACATCTATAATGGGATATCTCAGCAATAGGGGTTACCAGCGGAGGATCCAAAGATAGGAGTCCGTGTGACAAGCCCGCTGAGGTTGGATGTGTTAGTAAGGTGTACCAGAGGTGTCCGATCAATTTACAAGGGTTAATCTTTCTAGCTAACCTTATTGTCTTGTCGTTTCAAAAGTTTATTGCAATCCTTGGGATAGATTGATTGTTATAACACGATGCAAGTTTAGGGTGTAGGTCTAAGAGTTTGAAACTTCGAGTGGCAAATGGTTCTAAGCTTATAGTGAGAGGTGAGAGGTACTGCGTTTACCGAATGTGGTCTCATCTTTGTCACCTCAGAGGTTAATCCAATAGAATTGTGAGGCTTTCTTAGATCACGTGGTGGATGTAAGTGTTGAGTCCAGTGTTAGAGAGTTTAAGGAAAATTTATGACTATGTCGATATATTTTCGGAAGAGTTTCTTGTTTTACCTCCCGACCGTGAGTTAGAGTTCTATATAGATATGTTATTGGGTACAAAACCGTTGTCCATAGCATCGTATCATATGGCACCAATAGAGATGAGAAAGTTGAAATAATAAATCCAAGAGTTGCTTAAGAAAGGTTTTATCCGACCTAGTGTATCTTCATAGGGAGCACCGGTTTTGTTTGTTAAGAAGAAGGACAGATCGATGCAGATGTGCATCAACTACTATCATCTCAATAAGGTCTTGATCAAGACCTGTTATCCTTTGCCTAGGATCGATGACTTGTTTGATCAGTTGAGGGGTGCCCATGTGTTTTCTAAGATCGATATGAGATCAGGGTACTATCAATTGAAGGTGTTGGAAGAGGATGTCCAAAAGACCGCTTTTAGGACACGGTACAGACACTATGAGTTCTTAGTGATATCGTTTAGGCTCACAAAAACAATTATAACTTTTATGGACTTGATGAACCGTATCTTCCAATCATACTTGGATCAATATGTGGTTGTATTCATTGATGACATCTTAGTGTACTCACGCTCAGAAGAGTAGCAGGATTATCACCTAAGATTGGTTCTTCAAGTGTTAAGGTATGGGCGTCTTTATGAAAAATTTAGTAAGTGTGAGTTTTGGTTGTCCGGGGTGGTGTTTCTTGTCCATATAGTTGCAGTAGATGAAATCCGAGTAAATACTCAGAAAATCCAGAAAATCCGAGTAAATACTCAGATACTATAGGAGGTTTGTCAAAGGTTTTTCAATAATAGTAGAACTAATGACCAGGTTGATCCAAAAAGGAGTTTCTCTTATGTAGAATGAGAAGAGACAATAAAGTTTTGAGTAGTTGAAAGCTTATCTTTTGGAGGCATCGGTCGATGCAACCAAAACCGGGAAAAGATTATGTGGTGTTTAGTGATGCTTCCTTGAATTGATTAAGTTTTGTGCTTATACAAGAAGGTAAGGTGGTTGCTTACACCTCAAGAAAGTTGAAACCCTACGAAAGGAACTATCCCACACATATCCCACATAGGGCTGTAAATAAGACGAGACAGATCGTGAGCTACTCGATCTCGACTCAGTCAAAACTTGACTCGATTAAACTCGACTCAAACTCAAAATCGAATAGAGTTCTTGATGAGCCGAGCCGAGCTACATGATATCCGACTCGAAAAGCTCACGAGCTACTCGAAAATATAAATATACTATTTTTTATAATTTAAAATCTAAATTTTTAAACTTAAAACCTTAAACATAAGTCTTAAACCCTAAATTAACATACTAAAACCAAAAATTAACAAGCTTGAGTTTACACAACATGCGTATCAAAGTTTTTTCTCCATTAGACTTTAAGTGAAACTTGAGAGATAAGAGTTACTCGAGTCTAACACGATCAAAGATCGATCAATACTTGGCTCGATTAGGCTAGAAAAAACTCGAACTCAACTCGAGTTCTTAACGAGTCGAGCTGAGCTCAGATTTTTCAGGCTCGTTTAAAATTACTCAAGCTCAAACTTGAATCGAAATCTTAATGATCCGAGCCGAGCATAGCACTACTCGAGCTCGACTCGGCTCGTTTACACCCCTAATCCCACATATGATCTTGAGCTTGTGGTAGTTATCTTCGCTCTGAAGATATGAAGGCATTATCTCTACGGGAAAAAATATTACATCTACATCGACCAAAAAAGTTTGAAGTATATGTTTACCCAGAAAGAGTTGATTCTAATATAGTGTTGGTGGATAGAGTTGTTAAAGAACTATGATTGTGTCATAGAGTATCACCCCAACAAGACAAATATGGTCATTGATGCCTTAAGTTGAAAGTCCATATCGGAATTGAGAGCTTTGTTTGCTCAGTTGAAGATAACCGAGGATGGAGGTCTTTTGGAAAAATTGCGTGTAGAGCGCATACTTGTTCAAGAGATAAAGAGATCACATGTGTTGGACGAGGAGATAGTAGCTCAATTGTAGGTGGTTTAGAGAGGTGAATCATCATAATTTGAGGTACAAAATGATGGATTCTTGTATGTACTAGCTTTAGAGGATTCAAGGGATCAGATCTTGAGGAAATCTCACCGTAGTCCGTTTCTGGTTTACTCGGGTAGTAACAAGATGTATCTTCGTCCTTTCTTTTGGTGTCTGTGTATAAAAAGAGATGTTTCAAAGTTTGTGACAAGATGTTTGGCTTGTCAGCAAGTGAAAGCGAAACATCAGGTTCCTTCAGGTCTACTTTAGCATATCCAAATTCCACAGTGAAAGTGGGATAGAGTGACCATGGACTTCATCACCGGGTAACCAATGATGTTAAAAAAGCATGATACTATATACTCCCTCTGTCCCATATACGGTGTCCCTTTTGTGTTTTAAAATTGTCACACTTAAAATGTCTCATTGAAAAAATCAACAACTTTTACAAGGTACATTTCCCTTTCTACACTTTCTTTTGTTTTCTAGTAAAACAAAATTTAACCTTTTAAGGATAAAATTGTCCTTTCAATTATTTTACATCATATTTCTTACATAAATTTTTTCTTCCCAAAACTAGTGAAAAGTCAACAATAGACAATAATAGTGGGACAGAGGGAGTAGTTTATAGTTGAACTGTTGACCCAATCGGCTCACTTTTTACTCGTGCGTATAGACTTCAGTTTAGAGAAGTTAGCTTGGTTGTACATCAAGGAGATACTGAGGTTGCACAGTGTACCATCGTCAATCATATCGGACAGGGATATGAGGTTCATGGCAAGGTTGTGGAGGTCAATCCATGAGGCTTTAGATACTAAGTTACACTTTAGTACAACTTTTCAACCTTAAACTGATTGAAAGTTTGAGAGAGTCATCCAAATCTTAGAGGATATGCTCCATTGTTGCATTGTGGACTTTGCTCGGAGTTGGGAAGAACAGTTACCGTTGATAGAGTTTGCTTACAACAATAGTTATCAGTCGAGCATCAAGATGGCTCTTTTTGAGACCTTGTATAGGCATAGGTGTAGGACACTTTTGTGTTGGATAGAGCTTAATGAGAGAAAGTGTGTTCAGATCTTGTTAAGCAAACCGAAGAGAAATTTTAGATAATCAAAGAAAGGTTACAAACAGCTTTTGACCAACATAAAGCTTATGATGATCAAAAGCATAAGCACATCGCGCATGAGCTTGGAGAGAATGTGTTTCTCAAAATATCTCCGTGGAAAGGAATCATCCATTTTGGTCGCAATGGGAAGTTAAGTCTGAGGTACATCGGACCTTATGAGGTTCTTTAGAGGGTTGGACTAGTAGCTTATCGGTTAATTCTACCATCAGGGTTGGCACATATACACGATGTCTTCCATGTATCTATGTTGAGATGCTACCGTTTTGATCCTTCATATATGGTTCAGCTTGATGAAATCGAAGTCAATACGAATTTAACTTTTGAGTAAAGACCTATCAGAATCTTGAACAAGTAAGTGAAAGAGCTTAGGAATAAAAGTATACCATTGGTGAAGGTTTTATGGAGGAACCATAGATTTGAAGAAGCAATGTAGGAATTCGAAGAGAACATCAGAGCCCTTTATCCATATCTCTTCATGTCATATAAATTTTGAGAACAAAATTTTCTTTAAGGAGAGAAGAGTTGTAATGATTCAAATTTCAGAATTCGAGTGTCTGATTAACCCGAGAAGTTGAACCTTGATGGTTGGGAATCGTGGTGGGTTCGGGATTGAGGTTGGGCTTTTAATTGGGTTGTATTTAGCCCAAAGTGTTTTTCTTGAAGGGTTTGCTGGTATTTTCCTTGTGGAGGACAAAGAGAAAGGGTGTAGTTATGTTCTGCAAAAAAGTAAAGGGTGAGGTCATTGGAGTTTTTCATCATCTTTTTCTCTTCTCCAAAGAAAAAGCTTTGTGAAACGTGCGAACTTGTTAGTTTTATTGAGGAATCTTGTTTTAAACCTTGAGGGCAAGTTATAAAACCTTGGGTGATCTACGAAACAAGGTTAAAATTGTTGGTTTTGGTCGATAAAAGTTGTTAGAGTATTGGAGGTTCAAATCCAAGAATGGGTGTTTGGGAGTTTCTTTCTCAGTTTTAAACAAGTTTTCAGCTCTTGGAATCTAACCTAAGCTTAGTTTAATAGTTGGTCTTAATCCTTTCTTGTAGAGAAAGAAGTTGGAACATCATCAACGAGCTTTGGGAAGGAGAAGGCTTGAAGAGGAGGAAGATTTTGATTTTGTTGTGTTTGCTTAAGGTTGGTACCCTCCAACTCTTCCTTGCATGAAACATCTCATGATAGGTTTCATTGCACGTGGTATATATGTATGAATGCTTGGTTGGTAGTTTAAGGGTCTTTAAAGGTGATTTTCGTAATAGGCTGTTATAAGGCTTAAAACTGATTGAAACACCCTTTAAACACTTCCATTAATGTGTAAGATTAATTTGGGTTCGAATGGTTAGACTTAAGGCAGAGTTCTAAACAATTTTTAGGTACATACTTGTATTTTCGTGTAGGCGTATCGATACCGGAAGGTTGCATATCGATATCATAAAGAGAAAACTAAGGCTTAGAAGGTAGGCGTTTCGAAACGCCTTACCCGTGTTCTGATACCAATTTCTCCACTAACAAATCGTATCGATGCCCCTAGATGGTCGTTTTGATACCTTAAATTTCAATGTCAAAATGTTCTGATACCTCATATAGGGTGTATCGAAATGGGTAGGTTCCTCTTGGTCATCTTGGAATGATGTTCAAAGCATATCGATATGCCATGGAAGCGTATCTATACATGTGACATTTTGATACCCTCTTTATAAGGGTATTGATACAGGGACATTCCAATACCCTATATAGGTGTATCGAAACCCCTAGGCAATTTTGTTCAAGTATAAAGAAATGAGCTTGGGGTTTCTATAATTTAAGTTAGGAGTTCTTATGGGTCATTTAAGCTATAAATGAATCATTAAAACTTGGAAATTGTAATAACAACTTTGATAAAATAGAATATGCTTGAATCTTGGTATATCTTGGTATAAAGATCCTAGTTGGATCATTCATGTGGTTGAGTCTTTGTGTGATGGAAACCTGGTTATCCAAATAGTGTTGCAATACAAAGAAAGTCATCCGATTTAATATTCCGGGTGATGTATAGAAGACTATTACCGAATAGATGACGACCTCATTCGATGGTACTTGATGTATCATTTAGAGCATAGGATTGGAGATCGGCCTCAATTCATATAAGTCTATTTTCGAATGGAGGACAACCTAATTCGTGGTGCTCGATGTAACATTCCGAGCATGGAATTTGGAGGTCGACCTCAATCCCGAATGTAGGATCTCGATGCTGTGTGGACGCGAGCCTCACTACCTTGTGATTTGTTTTTTGTTGACAATTATATATTGTGTGCGTTAGTATACATCTCTTTATGTCATTTGTTAGGCAAGTATGGTAGAGCAATCATATCATGCATGATATTACATGTCTTGTTTTACTTTATTAATGATATGCATGATGTTGATCGAGTGGCGATGTACCCACTGAGATTTTGTAGCTCAGCGTTCAAAATTTGTTTTCGTGCATAGGTTAGGTGAGGTTGGATCAGAAGCACCATAAATGTTGGGATTTCAGCATCGACTTAGTGTCAGAGTACAAATATTGATGTAGTGGGCTAGTACTTGTTAAACCCTATGTATTTGTAACTTTTATTTATTTGAGTCGAATATTTTAAATGGTTTGTATTAATTTAAAGCTCCTACTGTTTTGAATAATTGAGTTTATTTTATGACTTGATTTAATTTAATGGATTGTCATGGCATTATTTGGGCTTGAATTGTTTTTAAAATGGGCTTGAAGCCAAAATTTTGTAATATGAGTTTTGTCGGCCCAATGTGACACCTAGTCGAGGGTGTTACCTACAAGTTCTTCCTATATAGAACTTTTTAATTACTTCGGGTGAATCTTCCAAACTAAAATTTCTTTAACTCTTCGTCTTGAGAATGTGTTCTTATGAATGGATTGAATTAATATATATATATATATATATGATAGGATCAAATTGCAAAGTTTGAGTTTTAAGCAAACACACATTTTTATGGAAGAATTAAAAAATTTTGTTTTGAAAAATATATTTATGAAAAGATTAAGTTAAAAAATGCTTTAAGTAAAGTATCTTTAAGAAAGGGTTTGATTTAAAAAAAAGTACCCTTATAAAATGATAAAATTAAGAAATTTGATTTTAAAAAATTCATTGATGGAAGTATTAATATATTTGTTTTAAGAAAAAATCTTTATAGAGGGGTTAAGAATTTTTTGTTTTAAGAAAAAAATCCTTATGAAATGATTGAAGTATTTATTTTAAGCAAAACGTCTTTAAAAGAATCAAATTAAAAAATTTGATTTTAAGAAAAAAAATACCGAATGATTAAGTTATGAATTTTGAATTTAAGAAACTTTATGAAAATATTAAGTTAAGAAATTTATTTTAAGCAAAACATCTTTACGAAATAATTTGATTTTAAGAAAAATATATTTATAAAATGATCAAATTAAGAAATTTAATTTTAAACAAAAGTAACCTTACGTAAAGATTAAGAGATTTTTTTTAAGAAAATACTTTATCGAGTAATTAAATTTTTTTTTAATAAAACATTCTTATCGAAGTATTAAATTGTTTGTTTTAAGTAAAACATCCTTAAAAGATGATCAAATTAAAAAAATAAACTTGATTTTAAGAAAAACATTCTTATAAAAAACTAATTTAAATTTTTTAAATTTAAGAAGCTCTTATGAAATGATTAAGTTAAAAAAATTATTTTATACAAAAAATCCTTTTGAAAGAATTTAATTTTAAAAAAATATCCTTATGAAAAAATTAAATTATAAAATTTAATTGAAAAAAAAAAGTATGAAAGCATTAAGTTAAGAAATTTAACTTTAAGAAAAATATTCTTATAAAAAGATTAAGTTAATAAATTTTGAGTTTAAGAAAAATATTCTTTTAGAAGGATTAAATTAAGAATTTTGAATATTTAAAAGAAAGATATTTTTTAGAAGGATTAAATTAAGAAAAATATGCAAAGTTGGAACATTCTTCTATTGACTTTAATTTTTTAATTTAAAATAATTAAATCATTATTTAAATTCGAATTTTAATAGATCAAATTTTACTTTTATTATAGAGTCAACAATATTTTAAAAAATATTTTTCAAATATAATATTATAAAAAATAAACTCAAAAAATAATATTTATGAGTTTTTTCCGATTAATTTACCACGAATTTTACCGAGTTATCTGTCTCATCATCATAGTCTTACCGTCAGTAAAACAGTAATTATCACGTAAGTTGCGTGTTCTTCAGGTAGTTCTAACTTCCCATCTCTTCGTAATTTTGACTATCGTAGACTTCCTCTTATATTTTCCATCACTTTGCCGAGAAAATTTATCCCTCAGTCAAAACCTACTTACCCAATGAATAATCCCAACCTACACGATGTCAAAGGCAAAGGCATCCAAACTAATGGCGAAGACAAAGAAGAGATCAAATCCGTCCTCGGTTTCCAACATCAACTTCTAATGGAAGCCAAAACCTTAAACTCCGACCTCGACTTAGCTTTCCAACTCCAAATGCAAGAAGCCGTCACCGCGTCTCTTTCCATTCCCGACGCTTCCGCTTCACTCGACGCCACTGTTTCGCCTCCCCCCGAAATGGATTCCGACTACGTAACCCTCATGCTTGAGGACATTGCCAGGTACGAGATGGAACGTGGAGACATGGAAGAAAGCGAGGAAGTGATGAGGAGATTCAAGAACGACCTGAACCGTTCAATCCACGATCAAACTTTCGCTAGATACATCATGAATGTCCCCGAGGAAGAGTGGAGAAATTACGGGGACGAGTACGAGAGACCGTTCGATGGGAATGTTGGTGAAGTCGGGGACGTGGTTTTTAGGGTTTATGTTAAAGGGTTGGTGAGTGAAGAGAGGGTGAGGGAGATGACGGTTATGGTGGGGGGCGTTGGGATTGCCATTTGTGATTTCAGGAACAATTTGGTTTTGGAAATGAGAAAGAAACTTGAGGGTGCGGAGTTCATGAGCGGTGAAATGGCTGGAGTCGAGGCTGTGATTCATGGGCTCAATGCAGCTTTGAGTTTGGACTTGAAAAGGGTCACTCTTTTGGTCGATGATTTCATGGTTCATCAATATGTAAGTTTCACAATAATATGCTTTTCTTCAACTTCTCTTTATGTCTCTTTGGTGTTTGTTTGATTGCTTCAATGTGCATGCTTCTCTTTTTATAACATTGTTAATGGGTTTCTCTTTTTGTTGTCTAATTGCAAGAATCATGTAGGCCATAGTACCATGTATAGCCGTCATTTATCTTTTGTTTTGGTTTATATAGCTTTGGTAGATCACTTATTGCGTTGCTTTTATCCTATGGGTCCTGATATGGACAACAAACTTGGACAACAATGGTTAACAAATGAGCAATACATTTCCTGGATTTTAAGATGTTTACCCTATTATGTGATTAAATTGGTTTGGTGGAGGCGTATTTGATTAAATTGTGAGTTCTGTTGATAAATTTAACCATATATATATAAGATAGAATATGTTGACACAGTATAAGAGTTTTTGAGTTTTACACATTTATTGGATAGTTGGATGTATCATTATGGAGTTAATCTCAGCCATCTCTTTCACCCATCCAGCTATCTAGAAAAACCCGTAAAACTCAGCTTTACATTGTGTATAAGTGGATCCTAACCATATATATATGTGTTTCTTTTTTGTCTTGCACAAGAGGAAATATAAGGTTTCGAATGCCTATAATGCTCCTTGGCCATTAAAAACAGGGTTCTATTAATGCTTCAACTGAGTTTTTTTTCAAATTGGTTGCTTGTAGGTTTGTTTTGTTCTCACATTATTTTCTTTTGTTCTCTTAGATGATTATATCGATTTACCTTTTACAGATGCTAAGTAATGGTAACTTGTAGTTTATTTTGGCTAGACTAAATTTTATCAATGTCATCACTGGCTTTTCTATAGGGAAATGGTTATTGCTGATAAGTAGTGGTGTTTGCAAAGTTTTGGGAATTAAGATTCAATGCCATGTATATTGTACTTATATTTAGGATTTTATAAATATCTTAATAGTGATGGTTTACTCCATGTTTTTTTTTTCTGAGTATAGATTACAGGCAGAGTGCAACCTGGACAGAGCAAGATGGGGACAAAAGTCAATGAGGTGGCATTTCTACAAAAGCGTTTTACTTATTTGCATGCATCACTTTTGGCACGTAATGATATGAAATTTGCGCTCGCACTAGCAAGAGATGCTATAGTCTCTCAGATTACCTGGTCTGCAGAAACTAGCAATGGAAAAGCTTTGAAGGAGACTTGCGTGATATGTTTTGAAGATGTCGATACTACTCAGATGTTTTCGGTCGATGGTTGCTTTCACAGATATTGCTTTTCTTGCATGAAACAGCATGTAGAAGTCAAATTGCTTAATGCAAAGGTGGCTGATTGCCCACATGAAGGTTGTAAATACGAGTTGACCATTGATGGCTGTGGGAAATTCTTGGATCCTAAATTAGTCAAGATCATGAGTGAACGCAAGAAGGAAGCTTCCATTCCTGTTTCAGAGAAAGTTTATTGTGCATTTCCAAAGTGTTCTGCACTAATGTCCAAAAGCGAGGTCTTACAATATACTAATACGGTAACTTATGGTGCTGAGCACTCTGGTGCCAGAAAATGTGTGAAATGCCATCGCTTTTTCTGCATCAACTGCAACGTTCCCTGGCACTATAATATGACCTGCTTGGATTACAAAAGACAGTATCCTTATCTTGCAAAAGAAGATGCTATGTTCAAGTCTCTTGCTAATAAAAATAAATGGCGCAAGTGTATGAAGTGCAAGAATGTGGTTGAACTTGCTGAAGGGTGCTATCACATCACTTGCAGGTATGTTACTTTTCTTCTTTTCCATGGAAAGATGCAGAAGAACACGAAATTAAACACGATTCAAGGAAGTAAAAAAGAAACTATTTATGTCTGAAATAGTATAAACTACTTTTTTGTAGTTAACTTATGCCTGATCTCATTAATGTTAGAAAGCCAGGGTTTGATATTTTCTGTATGATTATTTATTTTGATCCTTGTTGAAGGCAAGATCTTGATAAATCAAATTTACCATCTCCTTGCCACGAATTTCATGTATCTTTCTGCAGATGCGGATACGAGTTCTGCTACACTTGTGGAGCTCCGTGGAGAAATAAGAAGGCAACATGTTCCTGTCCGGTCTGGGATGAGCGAAATATTATACATGATCACCAACGAAGGCAATGATCTGGAGCTCTAGATGAAACTGAGGAACATATGCAATTTGCTTCCATGAATACCTGCTTTCCCATTTCTTTCTACAGAGCTAAACTTTTTTGGGTCTTGGGCTTTTTGTTTTTGTTTGTTTAAGGTACAGTTGATAAACCTGATATGAATCTGATGACTCATGACCTTGGAATTTGCTTGCAGGTTTAGGCTTCTATTGTTAATTGCTAATTGCCGTCCTATGCATATAGATTTCTACATATGTATGACTACATTTTTTTTTTGTCATTTAAGTACAGATTTTATTACAAAACGAAGTGTTGTTTTTACTTCATATCATATCAAATCAGTGCTGGTAAAGTTATGAAAAGAATAAATGTGCTCGGGAGCATAAAAGCAAATGTACTTGAATGAGAAAATAACACAAGCTTTAAGCGAAACAATTATGCTTTGGTCTAAGCGACCGTCATTTCCTCCATGTTTAAGAACTCTTTCATGTGCACTTCCATCAGTAACCCAAACCCAGTTGGAGGAAGAGGACTATTACAATGATGGTGGTCCAGAGCCAGTGGTGAAAGCCGCCGTTTCCATGCTTTTTACTTGGAAGGGTCGGCAAGTTGGGGAACAGTTAGTACAGTGTTGAACTGACCGCGTGTTTGAACTCTTGTATTTTCATGCTACTTTTTCTAATCATAAAAGAACAAAAATATCAGACCAAAAGCTAAAAAGAATTCAATATAATAGAACAAATTATCAGTTTTAGATGGAACCAGTTCAAGCAATCGGTCTGTTTCGAAAAGGGTTGATTTCATGGGACCTATGGAGCAAAATCAATACCAGCATTCTATTAAAAAGATTAGAAAAATTCTGAATTTTCAGCAAATGAAATCAGGTAGCTAAGTTCTCTATATATGGTGTCACAAAACATTGAAATCCGACTGTCGAAGTTGGAAAATTCTGGACTGTTCAAAGAGAAAGTAGCATATGACATGGGAATGGGAGCTACAAAACTATGAATAAAGTAATTCCTAATCTTTTGCAGTGGTGGCCTTGGAATGCCTGAAGCTATCACAACCAGGGCAATTGTGAAGACTCTCATGAATGTAAATGTCACAGTCCAGGCAGAAGTACCGTTTGCACTTCGGGCACACGACAGCAAGACCAGTTTTGTTTCCGGAGACAAAAAAACAGCAAACATCAGCAAGAACTATCGGATAAAATAACACACATAGGAGGAAAGAACAATGACAGATTACAATGTCAAAAAAAACATAACTGCATAATCCAAGTTTAGTTCAGTTAGTTCATGCAGTCAGCTTTAAAACGTAACAGATAGTATCACTCAAGAAATTCAAACCAATATTAACAGCATTCAATACGTCACTTGTCAACACTCACCTGAATCGAGTAGGTTTTGTTGGCACCCGAAACAATTTCTTTTTTGTTTGCGGATTGGATCATTTAAATGAGATGAGGGCACCTCGTCAAATGGTGCTATAGGAAAGAGATGATGATATGATCTAGCCAAATGGGGTGAAGACACGAGTGTCAACCCGCAAACGCGACATTCAGTAGGGAGCTCACATGCACGGGCTTTGCATCTTGGACAAGTGTAACCTGCACCTACCTTAGCTTCTTTATGGCATGAACAAATAGATATAGAACCCTCAGCCGCTCTTTGTGGGAATCCCATCTTGATCAAATTAGCAACTGCAAATTCCGCTATGGCCGGTGGTGGTGGTGCATGCTCTAATATTAGCTCTTTAAAATGGGACTGTACAAGAAAAAAAAAATCATTTTCCCACTTCATTTATGGACATGAAACTCATTACATGTCAACTGAAAATACATCAAAGGAACAAACAACTCCATTCCTCCACATTCCCCCCAAAACATAAAGCAACAAATGGAAGGAGAATAAGAAATTCTCGAGAGCAACATTCAATATATAACATTTAGAAGACAGAGTAGGAGATCCATAACTAGTCAATGAAATTTCACTTGGCTTTCTAAGACAAAGATCCCTTGGATACTTCTAAAGTAGAATTTACTGTTCCTTTATAGTTAGCAGTAAATTTCAAATCGACTAATTTACGTCAGTTAAGTTTAATATTGTCAATCATGTCACATGTCATGTTTCTCTTACCTCATCGAGTGCAACAGAGTATGTCCCTCCAGTTTCCTGGCAAAGATGTTTGCATATAAACATTTCTGCAGAAAGGCCAATAACTGAACATCTTATTTTCGATTTCCTGCATTTCTGAATGGTCTCCATTATATCTCCAGGATCACAAGTACTGAGAGCAGAATATAGTACAAGAACTTCACGATGACCGTATGACGGAATTTGATTCAGATAGTCATCTACAAGATCCAATGCATTCTGTAAAGAGGAATCACCAGAACATTCCAACTTCTTCATCAAAGCATTGATATGAGACTCAGGACTACCACCTATCTCCGTTAAGCAGTTAGCAACACCATCTTTTATGGTCACAATGCCAACTTGACTAAGAGGATTCTGGTAAAAGAACTCCCGGATGAAAGCCTCAACATGTTTTGCAATAACAGCAATTCGACTTGGTCTAAAATCCATCTCTGAAGCTGCCTAAGTATAGTAAAAAAATCAGTTGTTCATATAAAGAATCAATAATTTCAACCTTTTTTACTTCAAGATGATCAAATCAAATAACCAATATTCAGGGGATAACTTGATGGTAGCTACCCCTGTCCAGGGCCTATATTCAATTACTCCCTCTCGAAGTAAAAAGAGCTCTACTACCAAGAAGCATGTTTTAACATTGTTTACTTTATCCCCCACCCCCCGATAGAAATTGTGACTGTAAGCGATATAATAAGTTCAGTTCAAGGTTTGTAGGCATTCTAGCAAACAAATCAATTAAACTTTACCAAATAATATATTTACAACATACATATAAAGAAAATACTAAAATGGTATTCCAGTAAAGAAATTTCATAAGAATATATTGATTTTAGGTTGCTTAACTCATGCAAGTCATATACCCATGAGAAATTTCAGTGAAAAATTACACGAAAATGATTTTTTGGCCTTTTCTCTAAGTGAACAAAGATGGGTGGACAAGCTATGGAATCCAAGCCTCTATTAAACACGACCTTGTGATTGGTAATATCTTAGACTAGTGTTAGATGACATCACTTGAAACTACAAACTGCTAATCATGATTGTGAAACTCAATTCCTAGACGTAACCAAATCAAATCCAGATAAGAACAGATATCAAAATCGATTGTCCTGCTATAAATTTATGCATTCTAAACCAAAATTTGTTTCTCTTTATTCAAATAACATATGTAGAAAATGCAAGCAAAATCTTAAACTCCAGTGACATTTAGTGTGAAAAATGGAACCTTGGAAAGATCAATAACAATGTAAAGATAACGAATGAGACCCTTTTGTATCCGAGCAGCAGTGGATGAAAGGGAACGAAGCCGCCGGCGATACTGTGAATGATAAAGGGCCTGGTTGTCTATGGGGCGAAGCATCCCCGATTCATCCTCTTGCAAAGATTCCCACGACCTCTCATCGGTGTAAGTTCTCTCCCATGCATCAAGATCCCCATTCACATCATCTTCATCATCATCCTCCTCAACACCACCGTTGATCCGTTTTCCTGCTCCGTTGTTCATTCTTCCTTAAACCAACAATATAAACCCTTCTTACAACTTAGATCAGGTTAGGTTCTACCAATATGCAGTGTCCTAAAAAAACACAAAATATTAGAAACGAATCTTATGATAGAATGGGTGAATTAAACAAAAATCTATTCAACAAACAAAAAACTTCAACACCAAATTTTTTTAGCACAACTTCACATACCATAAAATCAACACCCTCTGTAATTAATAATAATAATGTTTAAATCTTCAAAAATATTATTTGTTTGTTGATATTATATCCAAAAGCTATATTTTTATTTTCAATTTTGCTCCCAAAAGCAACAAAAAGGGGAATTTGCAGTTTCATGAGAATGCAAGGCAACTGTTCGAGGAAATGAGTGAACTAACAAAAAATTGTTTGGCGGATTTTGATTAAAGACCGGGATTTTAGACAACCCATTAGAGAGAAGAGTTAAAGATCAAATCAAAGGGAGAAAAACCCAATCTTTATATAAGAACAAAATTACAATTAGAAAATAAAAACCAAAGCATATAAAAAAGAAAGATAATTAAAAGATTAACCTTGTCTTCTTAAAGAGAGAGTAGACAATCACCCGGAGTTTCCAGAAAAATTGAAAATTAGATGCTGAACTGAATCGAAACCAGAATATTGAGTGCCAACACTTGTGCTCGATTACTTATATTTTCGATTTTCAATTTTCAATTTTTTAATGAAAAGGGGAAACAAATAAAGGGTTAACTATACCGCATACCACGTAATTATGATCGTTACTCAAAAATGTCATTAAATTTAAAAAAAATTGGTATCGAATAATTACGTAACCAAAAGAAAATTGAAGGAAGAAATATATTGAGATAGAAAGGAGATTTTTCTTAGAGTTTTCTCATATCTTTTACAATCCGTAATGACAATATTTATAAGCTACTATCCTTCAGAACAAGATAAAAACTGTTAGGGCTCTAGGCATTCTTTTCTCCCGCTTTCCTCGACGTTCTCCAGCTGGTGCAGCATTCTTTAGTAGTCCAGAATCTTCTAGTCCGTTAGAGCTGGCGTGAACATTATCCTTGGCTTGATCATTCATAACATCACCTCGCCAAGAAAAGGAACCTTGTCCGCAAGGTTTGGATTGGCCAATAATGGAAGAGGAGTAATTTGCTGAAGTGGCTGACCACGACATGGTTTCAATTGTGAAACATGAAAAACAGGATGGATACGTGCCGAGTCAGGCAACTCCAATTTGTATGCAATGATGCCAACTCGTTGAAGAACACGATAAGGGCCAAAGAATCGTGGGGAAAGCTTGTGGTGCTTCTAGAGACGTAAGGAGTGCTGTCTGTATGGCTGTAAACGAACAAAGACCCAATCGCCAACTTGAAATTTCAACTCTCGACGATGACGATCAGCTTGAAGTTTCATTCGGTTTTGTGCCTGGGCGAGATTTGCTTTCAATTGCTTTAAGAGAAGATCACGATCTTTCAAATCATGGTCAAGCTGAGTGTTAGAAGTCCCACCATCCATATAACTAACAATTGTTGGAGGTTCTCGACCATATAGTGCCTTGAATGGTGTCATGCTAGCCGAGGCTTGATAGGCTGTGTTGTACCAATACTCGGCCCAAGCTAGGTAACTTTCCCATTTTTCTGGATTGATGCCGACCATGCAGCATAGATACATCTCCAAACATCTATTGAGGGCCTCTGTTTGTCCATCGGTTTGGGGGTGGTAGGCCGAGCTCATTCGTAATTCGGTACCTTGTAATCGTGCTAGCTCTGTCCATAAGTCACTCACAAAAATTCTATCACAATCACTGACAATAGAACGGGGAACCCCATGAAGCTTCACAACACCTTGAATCAGTATTTTCGTAATCAATTTACTATCAAAGTGGCTTGACAAAGGAAAAAAATGACCATACTTAGTGAGTCGATCAACAACCACGAGGATTGCCTCCTTGCCATTAGATTTAGGCAGTCCGGTGATAAAATCCATAGAAATATCTTCGAACACTTGATGGGGAATGGGATGAGGTTGCAGTAGACCGGTCGGAGCAAGACTGTCCGTTTTCATTTGTTGACATACGTGGCAATTTCGGACAAAGGAACGAACATCATTACGCATTCTTTTCCAATAAAAATTAGCCGAGAGACGATGAAATGTACGTGCATTTCCAGCATGACCGCCAATGATAGTACTATGAAACTCCCGAAGTAGAATTGTACGCAAGGCAGAGTCAGTAGGCACCATAATGCGACCCTTGTATAGAATTAAACCATCTCGTAAGGTGTAGTCTGAGTGGAGCTGTGTGCCATCAGCAAACTAATCCAAAAATGTTGTTAATGCTGGATCACAATTCATCGTCACACATATATCAGCAAGAATACCAAATAGAGGTTGAGAAAATGCCATTAAACTAGCATGGACCTCCCGAGACAAGGCATCCGCTACTGTGTTATGCTTGCCGGGTCGATAGCGAATCTCAAAATCATACCCAACCAACTTGGAGAGCCATTTTTCTTGTTCCAGAGTCTGAATAGTTTGTTGATTCAACTCACGGAGAGACTGTTGATCAGTGATAATCACAAAGCGTCGGCCTAAAAGGTATTGACGCCACTTGTCGACGGCTTAAGTGATGGCATACATCTCCCTATGGTAAGTGGAAGCTCCCTACATTCTCGGACTCAATTTTTGACTGTAATACGCTAGAGGACGATTCTCTTGTTGCAATACGGCTCCAATTCCCACTCCAGACGCATCAGTTTCAATGGTAAATTCCTTATCGAAATCGGAAAGAGCCAATATAGGGGTGGAAAAGAGTTTTTGTTTAAGCAAATTAAAAGACTCTTGTGCTATACTATTCCATTCAAAGTAGTCTCCAGCACGTAATAGATCGGTTAAAGGAGCAGCCAATGTCGCAAAGCCCTGAATAAAGCGGCGGTAGTATCCAGCGAGGCCGAGGAAGCCGTGTATGTCTTTAACCGTTGATGGAACAGGCCAAGCATGTATCGTAGCCACCTTACCAGGATCCACAGCTAACCCATCCTTAGACACAATGTGGCCTAAATATTCGACAGAAGTTTGGCCAAACATACATTTAGACCGTTTTGCCACAAAACCTTGTGCTTGAAGCGCTGTCAAGACCTGACAGACATGGTGTAAATGTGTAGGCCAATCACGGCTGAAGACGAGAATATCATCGAAAAAAACCAGGACAAACTTGCGCAAGAATGGTCGAAAAATCTCGTTCATAGTAGCCTGGAAAGTGGATGGCGCATTCGTTAAACCGAAAGGTATTATACGAAATTCATAGTGGCCTTCATGAGTGCGAAAGGCTGTTTTGTATACATCATGTGGTTGGACACGAATTTGGTGATAGCCGGCTAGTAAATCGAACTTGGAAAAAAAATGTGAACCACCCAACTCATTAAACAACTCATCAGTAGTTGGAATAGGAAATTTGTCCTTGATGGTAATGGCGTTCAAAGCGCGATAATTAACACAAAAGCGCCACGTGCCATCCTTCTTCTTTACCAAAAGCACCGGAGAAGAAAATGAACTATGACTGTGCTGGATTAATTGATCGGTAAGCATTTGTCGAACTTGTCGTTCAATTTCGTCCTTTTGAAAATAAGGATAGCGATATGGACGAACATTCATTGATGTAGCATTAGGTGACAAATGGATGGAGTGATCAATTACGCGTGGTGGTGGCAAATTTCTAGGAGGCGCAAACACCCCAGCAAACTCATACAGTAATTGTTCTATATCAGCAGGTACCGATATATCAGTCTGGCCAAGAAGACTTTCCATATGCAACTGATAACAACAAGCTACGGAACCAGTGGCTATCATACGACGTAGTGATTGAAGATGCATGGGAAGTGGTCTAATATCTGTGTCTCCTTGCCAACAATGAGAAGTACCATGGAGTTGAAATGCTAACGTGAGATTGGAGAAATCCATTGTGACGGGTCCGAGCGTAGCCAATCATGCAACTCCCAAAACTATTTCAGTGCCTTGAAGAGGTAAAACGTAAAAATCGGTGGAGAAAATAGTATTCTGAACATGTACCTGAAGATTGCGAATGCATCCTTTTGTCCTTAGGTTCTCACCATTGCCCACTAAAACCCGAAAATTTGGGGTGGCTGTAACAGGTAGCCCCAAGTGATGAGCTACACGAGATTGAACGAAGTTGTGGGTACTACCATCGTCTATCAAAACTCGAACAGTACGACCTTGAATAATACCGGTGACTCGCAAAGTATTTGGTGTATAACATCCGGCCAAAGCATTAAGAGATACCAAAGAGTGATCTGGAACATGTAGAGTACCGGTTTCCATGGTAGAATCATTGTCAAATTCGTCATGCGGGGTATCCTCAACAATATCATCCAATAAGAAAAATTGTGGATCCTTACAACGATGACCCGACACAAACTTGGCATCACAATAGTAACATAATCCTTTGGCGCAACGATCATGAGCTTCTACGGCCGACAATTTACGTGATTGGGGAAAGGTAGAAGATTTAGGGAACTGATCCAACGGAGGTGGTCGACCCGGTAATTAAGAGGGGTTGATCAGTGGATTGGATGGTATGGGTAAAAGAGGAGACGATTTGGTCCCAAAGCCACGACCCAAAATACACTTCATTTCGTTCAATCGAGCTTCATGAAATCGAGCTAAGGTCACAGCCTCATGCATGAAAGTAACCCAAGTAGACAACACCTCATTCTTTATCTCCGAGCGGAGACCAAAAATAAAGCACTGAGTTAAAAACAATTCTGGTAGGTTGGTTGTACGGAGAACTAAGTCTTCAAAATGAGTCTGATATTCAGCCACGGTTGCGGTCTGCGTGAGCTTGGTGAGTTGGCCCTCTGGCGACTCAAGCTCGGTCACAGCAAACCGCCTACGAATCGCATCAATCAAGTGATCCCAACCGGTTAATTGGCGTTGGTGCTGCATCCAACGGAACTATTTCTTGGCTATTCCATCCATCCTAAATGACGCTATTGTTACTCGATGATGATCTTCAGTATAATAAAAATCAAAAAAATCTTGGACAGAAGCAATCCATTCTTCGGGGTCTTGACCGGTGAAAAGAGGCAGCTCCACTGACACTGATTTTGGGGAGAAAGGAAATCCATCATCCAACTCATCGTGAAATTTTCCTTTTCCACGTCGAAAGCGAGTTGCACTCGAGTCATCCGGAACAATCGTTGATGAAGACGGTTGGACAAACTTGCTGAGAGTGTTGTTAACTGACGCAGTACGTTCTGAAGCATTTGCTTGTTTTCAGAAGCAGTAGCCTGGAGATCTATCAAAGCTTGCTCATGGCGATTAGAAACCTCTTGGAGAGTTTTGATGGCTTCGACATTATTGACCATTGCACAAGAAAATCAATGAAAGCACCAATTTGTTATCGGATAATCACGTAACCAAAAGAAAATTGAAGGAAGAAATATATTGAGATACAAAGGAGATTTTTCTTAGAGATTTCTCATATCTTTTACAATCCGTAATGGCAATATTTATAAGCTACTATCCTTCAGAACAAGACAAAATCTATTAGGGCTCTAGGCATTCTTTTCTCCCGCTTTCCTCGACGTTCTCCAGTTGGTGCAACATTCTTTAGTAGTCTAGAATCTTCTAGTCCGGTAGAGCTGGCGTGAACATTATCCTTGGCTTGATCATTCATAACAAAATTCTAAACAAATATTAAATTTTATTCTATAAAAAGTATTATTTCATCATTAACTCTTAACGCTCCGTTAAATCAAGACGAAGTTATTTTACTTGAAGAAAAAGATTAAAACATGTGATTAAAGGGATTTTATTATGATATTTTTAATTGAGTGTAAGAAAATAACTTAACGATTTATCTTGAAAATCTGAATTTTGTTTTTAATTTATTTTTTCTTGAAAAATTAGATTTTTATATTTTATATTTATATTAGAATAAAATATCTTTCATATGATAATATATTTAAAATATATTATCATATGCATATACATGTCATCATTATTAGATTTTTAACGGTCCAATTATCATGATAATTAAAAAATAAGTTATTTGTCAAAAAAATATAAGTTAAAAGATAAATTTATCCAAAGAAATAAAGGTCAAAACGATAAAAATTATAAACGTTAAGAGTTAAAATTATATTTATGCCGAAAAATTATATAATTATATATTTGATTTTCATTTAATTTTAATTTTTATCTAATTTATCAAATTTTATCCACTAATTACTTGCTGACACGATGGGTAAGTAACATGCATCCAATTAAAACCAACCAACAATTGAGTGGCGATTCATGTAGTTTAGCCGACACATTTCCTAGTCAACGAAATCAGCAAGAGATATGAAAAGTACGATATGGAGAAACAACGGGAAGCCAGTGCCTTTGTCGACGATGCCTTCGCTCGCCATTACACCGACAACGATAAGGCTAGCGCTGTTCGTTTCCTTTCTCCTAATCCCATCCTTTCATTGTTTTCTTTTAAAGAAAGAAAATGTTATTTGGAATAAAATGCAGAAATATGAGAAAGTTTCTTCGGAGAAGAATAGAGAAGCGGCGATGGCATTGATCGCTGAGATTCGTCGAGTAAAGGCTCGGTTAATGGAGGCAGTTCCTAAGCTTCAAAAATCGGCGAAAAATAAGGTGTAATTTTATTTAATTTTGAGCCTGTTGAGTAATCAAAATCATTTGAACTTTCTATTACAATTCAAATACGATGGTATGAATCAGCTTGAGGTCATGCTGCTCCTGGGAAAAAAATCTCGGAGTAGATGCTTCTCATTTCTCAAAGCATGTTTAAATTGACTAAGATGGTCCGTATTAGTGATGGACGAGGGGCAGTGGCGCTCCTGAAAAATTCAAATTCTCTTACTTTTGAAATTTTCTTTGTATTTTACGTTATTGATCTAATTTCGCAGCTCTGTAATTTTCAAATTTCCATATAGTTTTACTGAGTATAAAATCTTTCATCCGTCCCTGGTTCGTATCTCATGTATACTTGACATGTCACCTTTTAGCAGGTTCGTATCAGTAGCACTAGAACAGTAAGCAAGAAGTATGTTGAGGACTTTAGGTTACTAGTAAAAGAAAGTATAGGCATTAGATTTGCCTGTTTTCAAATGATTTTAAGCATTCTCTTGAATTCCGGATTGATTATGGCTATTCAAGATTACAGAAGGTTGACCATGGAATTCTATTGAATATACTATTGGTTTCTAATTACAGGTCAAGGGACTTTCTAAAGGGGACCTACAAACTCGTTTTGATCTTGTTCTAGCAAGTATCGAACGGATTAAAGCTATTCGAGATGGGTCTACACTGGCTGAGAACCGCAACGGGGGATGTGGAACTTCATCATCTAACAAAAACAATAAATTTGACTCATTAGGTAATTGAGGGTAATGCTGCTTTATTCCTCAAGTTAAAGTTACCTTAAATGCATTCTGAAGCTGATCGTTGGTTACTTTCCTTTATTTCAGAGAAGTGCTCCCATAGCGGTTTTTTCCGAAGAATTAAAGAGTTGGAACAATTTAGACAAGACTATGAAATGAGAGAAAACAAACAGGCATCCAAAGTCGTCTCTGATATCTCTGTGCACTATCATTTGAATGTATATAACATGTGTATGCAGGAGGGTCTTGATGTGATATCAGAAGGGTTGGATATGCTGAAAAATATAGCTCTTGACATGAATGAGGTCTGTTATTATTAATGTAGTTTTGGTTTGATCATGATATTTAGGAGCAATTCGAGATTAAGTATATGTTTTCAATATGTCCAGGCAATAGATAGACAAGTTCCTCTAATGGATGAAATTGATTCAAAGGTGAGGCCCGAGGGTTTTCTTAATTTCTTAATTCCATATTTCTTTATGCTTGCCCTTGGAATTAGTTAATCAAACAACATGGACAATATTCATAAAATGCATCACTTAATGTTCATATGTTGATTTTTACAGGATGATCAGACGACGTCCGATATTCGAAATAACAATGCCAAACTGGAGCAAACCATTACACAGGTAATTCGTACAAATGAATGAGGTTTATTATTATTTATTCGAAATAACAATGCCAAACTGGAGCAAACCATTACACAGGTAATTCAAACAAATGAATGAGGTTTATTATTATGAGTGTAGTTTTGGTTTGGTCATGATATTGAGGAGCAATTAGAGATTAAGTATACCTTTTCAACGTGTTCAGGAAATAGATAGACAAGTTCCTCCAATGGATGAAATTGATCCAAAGGTGAGGGTTTTCTTAATTTTTGAATTTCATATTTCTTTAGGTCTTGGTATCAATTAATCAAACAACATGGACAACATTCATAAAATGCATCAATTTTTACAGGTTGACCAGACGACATCTGATATTCAAAATAACAGTGTCACACTGAAGCAAACCATTACACAGGTAAGGTAATTCATACAGATGATTTTTTCAACTGTCAACTTCCTCCCAGCTGCCTTGCTGGTTACATTAGACATTCTGTTTTTTTTTCTTCTTGTTTTTCCAGATAAGATCCAGTCAAAATTTCAGCGTTGACATTATTCTGCTGTGTATTATTCTGGGAATTGCTTTCTATTTGAACAAGTAAGCTCCCTTTTGTATCCACATTCCTTTCTATTCGTAATATCATGATTTTCTTGATGCAAATGTCAATTGTATATATAAATAAATACAAAATTAGCTGAACGAGTGTGCAACTTGTCGAAAACTCCAAGCTTGTTTTCAAACAAAATCCAATATCTATCTTTGTATTATATCAATTCAAGAGTTGTAGAAGCAGATGATCCGAGAATTGTATATGTTCATGTTGATTTCTTTAAGTTTTTGAATGGCTTTTGACTCAAATTTCTAACAAGAAATTTCTGTGTTGCAGTACAGTGAAATGATTAGAGGCTTTCAATTCAACATCCACTCTGATCACAATGGTCTGTGGTAAAAAAATTCATTACTTGAGTGTTTCCATTCATATCCATTTATAACTCGCATTCTGTATCGTTTCTGTTATTGTAACGGGACATGATATCTTGCCCCGGACATATGTCTTTGCTTTGTAGTATTGCTTGGTATATATATATATATATAAAATATTGTAGATACACACTTTAGGTGGGAAAATTGTTGGGTTGGGAGAAAAGAATGAATGACTCATTTGGGGTTGGTCAATCCATTTCACTAAGTAGAGATAAACCTGCAATCAAAGGAAGAGAGGGTTAAGTATAGGAGATAAACCTGCAGATCTCTGTCTTCAAGGATGAATATTTGAAAATTACTACTGAAACTTGTAAAAGTTCTCTTATGTGCCATCTTCTAGAACGAAGTTGATCCACTCAACTAGCAACTTAGTTACTGCAATAATTCCCTTCTTGATTATCCTATCCAAAATTTTAATTGGTTCTTTGACCACAATTTTATCAAATTTTATTTATTAATAATAGTTCAGTTTGAGATGGAACTGTTCCAATGTGTATCTTCAGCTAAAACAACATGAAATACTTGATACCTTTAGATCCCGTTGGTAAGTCTAACCTATAAGCCACTTTTCCCACCTTAATAATCACTTGATAAGGGTCAAAACCATTTAAGAGTCACAATTATATTTTCAAGTAGATCCATTTTTTAATATAAAATTCAAATATTTTTATCCGTTTTTTTTTTTCATCCTTTCTTATACTTTTTTCAGATAAAACTTGATCATTTTAGTAATTGTTTCTATTTGTTGAAGATGCCAAAGAGGTTTCGAATAAACTTCAAGTGATCCATGAAGTGACAAATGAGGTAAGGCAGATAAGGCTTGACTTACTCACAAGATGAGCCCAAATGAAGACATTCGAAACATGTTCGATTGATTATCTATGATTATCAATCAACTCAAAGATCTTATAGAGGAGATTCTAGAAGAAAAGATCATTTAAAAAATGATATATTCACTTCCAAATCATGCGGTTTGAAGAAGAAAACTATTGTTGAAGTAAAAGATTTGAAGAAGCTCAAACTTGATGAACTCATTGGTTCTCTTTTAACCCATGAGATGATGTCCCTTTGAAGAAGGAGAAGATCATCAATGAGCATGAAATTGACATCAACGTCACTGCTTAATCCTCCAGAAACCAACAAAAAAAATCAAGTGAAGAGGAAAGTGAAGATGAAAAGATAACTTGATGGAATTTACTCGACCATGAAGAACGATGTAAAATCTATATTTGATTTTAATATAACAAAGTGTAATGATTATTTTACAAATAAATTTTTAAATCCTTAAGTTAATTGACAAGTCAAAGTATTTTACTAAGTCTAAAATGAGCCCATCAATATTTTTTTTCTAAGTGTTTTCAAAGCCAAAACTTTCAAATTCATATAGGCGTTTCGATACACCTCTTAGGCGTTTCGATACGGCTTGAGCTTTTCAAAGAAAAAATATATAAGTATTTCGATACAGTCTTGGACTGTTTCGATGCGTTTTGAAATTGTGATTTCATGTTTTGAAACTAAAAGAAAGTGTATCGAAACAAACATTTCAATACAACCTTTGGTTGTTTTGATACGGTTTTACAATTAAATTAAATATTTTTAATTAGGCGTTTCAATACAATGGGTTAAATTTTCCAAAATATTTCAAGCATTTAATTTTTAGACGTTACTTGTTAGTTAAATATTTCAAGCATTTAATTAGGCGTCTCAAATTTTTCTCTCTTTCGAATGCTCCAAAATTTAGCCCTTATTATTTTTTTTGATAAATTCAGCCCTTGACCTATGTCTTTTTGACAAATGTCTTATTTTTTAACTATCATTATAACTGAACCGTTAAAAATTTAATAATGATGACATGACATATATATGTAATAATATATTTTAAATAACTTGATATCTAGTATATCATATACATACACGCGAAATACATTTTTATTCCAATTTAAAAATATAAAACAATTAAAATTTAAATAAAATATTAAAAATTATTTTTTTATTTATTAAAAATTAATTAAATCTAAAACAAAAAACAACTAAACATTCTCAACCTTAATTATAGTAAAATCAAAATTTTATCTAAAAGTGTATGAACATAATCTAAAAAGAAAGGGTTTTGTATAGTTTGTTACTAGTGAATCAAAGATAAAGGATTTTGATAAAGGATTTTGATAAAATCAATTAGATTTTTATTATTTTAGTTTAGAATTTAAGTATTTTAGTTTTAATCTGAAATGGAGTTTTAGGGGTTTATAAAGATATTTTAGTTAGGGTTGAGAATATTTAGTAAATTTTTGTTTTGGATTTAATTAATTTTTAATATTTTATTTAAATTTAAATTATTTTATCTTTTATTTAAAAAATGAGATATTTATTAAAAAAGACATAGGTCAAGGGCTAAATTAAAAAAAATAAAAGTCAAAATGATAAAATTATAAACATTACGATGAAAATTATCTTTATGTGTTTCTAATTTTAATTCAATATTATTACAAACAATGATATACAAAAATATGATTTTATTTAATATTTATTTGAATACTTTATTAATTATTAATATTTTTAATCTATTATTATTAATTAAATTATGAAAAATATTTTTAATATCATTATAAAGTATATACGAAAGATGTATGCATTATTTTCTTATTTGTGAAATTATCTTTAATGTAATTTTAATAACTATTAAATTTAGATGTATATTTTATTTTATTATTAATAAAATTATATTTTGAATATAATTTTATTGATTATTAAATTTAAATGTTTATATTTATTTATATATTATTTTCAATTATAAAATTATTTTTCAATTTTATTAATTATTCACATTTATGTTATTTAGAGATTTTTTATAATTATTAAAATGGACAGTCTACACAATATTACATGCAAAATTTTAATTCAAATTAATCTTAAAAGGAAATTTTTATAGTTTGAGGAGTTTTATTCCAAAATACTATCATATTTTTTTATTTATCAAATATCTAAATTAATAAATTTAATTAATTAAACCTTTAAAAATAATTTAAAAGCATTTGGGCTTCAATGCTAAGCTAAAAAAGCTAGGGTAACGATGGGCCCGACATGTTACCATGAGCCTATTGTTCTTTCTATGATGTTACAAAGTTAGATATATTAACATGTTGCAGCAGATCGATTTTATAAACATTAGGGTTATTATTAAACAATGAGTTATGTTTATCAAGTATTTATTGGAGAATTAAACCCTCGAATTGTTAAGATAAAAGAGATCCTTATCGGTTCATGTTTAATAAGTGTTTTAATTTATTATTATTTTGTCATTAATTTCTTTTGTTTAATTATTTGATATTGTTATTTTATAATCCTTTGTATCAAATATTCTTTTCTCTTCAACCTTTTCTCTTCTAGGGTTAACTCCGATACTTTGTTTTTCTTTCTTTGAGTGTCGGCGGCGGCACCAATTTTATTATTGGTTGTCGATCGTCGGAATCTATCGTTTCGTTTATATTATTTGTTAGATTTTAATAAATTATTTTATTCTTGTGGCATGATTTATTCTACCTTTTGGTACGTTTCTTCTGTCGTTTGGTAAAATTTTTTTTATTTTTTTTTTTATTTTTTAAGGTTGGATCTGAAGATGCCACCGACTGATCAAGATGGCGCCACTTTGTTATCAAGGTGATCTCCCTTGCTTTGGACCCTCAGATTGAATTTGGATATGCAATTTGTGCTCGTGGATAGTTTATCGCGACGCTCAGTTCTGATTTGCGATTCTCAGTGGTCTTTCAATAGATTAATCCTCTTTTGTGGTTCGTTTGCTGATTCAGTCAGATTTGTTCGTGTCTATTTTTTGATGGAATCTTTGGATGAGTTTTTTTAATTTTTTCCATGTATGATCCTTGTATGATCTAAAGTGGCTAGTTTTAAGAAAATGTCCAAATTATGTATTTAGTTTACAATGATAATTGTAAACCATTATTGTAATATTGGGTATTTTCTCCTTTAATAAAATTAGCGGTTTTTATTCAAAAAATTATTTGATATTGTCGATTTGGTTTGTTTTTATTTGTGTAAAATTTTAGTTTCTAAATTAACAACAATAAATAGTACGTTTTATGTTTTTTTAGAATCATTGCTAAAAACATAGGCATGAATTACGGTATGATAATGTCCGGTGTGATAAATTCTATACCCAGTCAACTGCAGCTTCTAGAAGTTGATCTAATCAACAATTTAAAAAAAACATGTGGAAAACAATTATTTAGGGATTTAGATTAAATTTAACTATTGAATATTTAAAATTATCTTCTTATTTGGATATTATCTTTATGATTTTTCAGTTTTTATTATTTTTTAGGATTATTTTTAGGAGTTTTAATTTATTTGTTATTTTATCTTTCGACTTTCTTAAACTATATATACCCCTTGGGTAAAGCTTAAAAAATCATAATTGTCATACTTGAATTTCGTCTGGGGTTTAAGAATAAATAAGGTCACACATAAATATTAAATAAAAATAGATAAGTAAATAATATTATGTATATAAAATATATAAATAAAATTAAAAAAATATATAAAATAATAATAATATAAAAAATAAAAATGATAAAGAATGAGGGAGTTTGGGGCAGTTATCAGATTATGGAGAGTTAATGTCAGTTGGATGTGTTTTTCTAGTGGCCCCATCGTTCATTGAAGGGGAAAGTGGCATTCAGGAGATGGCTTTTTTTTGGGTCTCTCCACAACATGGAAACAGAAAGGAGGAAAAAAGGGAGGCGGTTTAAGGAGAGGCGAGGAGGAGGATTCGAGATGGAGAGGATGAATTCCCAGACCAAATACTCTAGAATTGGAGCGACCATTGAATACGCATGCATCTCAAGGTGGAAAATATCGTTGTTATGGGATATAGTGGTTGTCGAGGGATCAAAGGATTCACTTCTATCCCTGACAATGGGACCATTTCCATGACTTATCACCATGAAAGAGGCCTTGTAACCCCCTTAGTCCAGCCTAGACAGAACCAGTACTAATGGGTTACACGGGGAATATCAAACCAAGCACGCGAAGGTCCGATTCGATAAACAACCCTAAAATCGATATATATTTTTTATTCTAGATGCATAATTATGTTCTTACATGTCTTGGTCTCATACAAAGCATTAACGGAAACAATCCGATTACAAGCAAGCATTCGATTAAACACTTTAGTAAATTAAGGACTAAAATATAAAACTTTTAAATTATAAAGACAAAGTAGAAACTCATTCCATAAAAGTTCAATTAAACATACAAATATCCCTCATGGTAAATTTCAAATCAAACGGAGCATTCTAACATCATCAATTGCATGTTTCACCAATTTAGGGACCAAATGTAAATCCTTCAAATTATAAGGACTTCTTCCAAATCAAGTTATCCATACTGAAATTAAATCAACTTTATGCAGCCATATGAAATTTTAGCTCAAAATAAAATTTGTAGATACCCTAATTGAACAAAGAAAGATATCAGGGACTAAAATACAATTTCTAGCAGCCAAAGGTTTCGAAACTTTCGCGTAAAAGGTTTCGAAACTTACCTGAAGGTTTCAAAACTTTTCGCGTCCAGTAAGTTTCCAGAATCGAAATTGCCCACAAGGTTTCGAAACCTTCCTAAAGGTTTCGAAACTGTTTGACAAAGGTTTCGAAACTTTGGGTCTGTAAACTAAAAATTCAGTCACACTAAGTGAACATTATCGACTCAATATACAACCGTTAAACACCACCAACTATATGCATAAATCCTAAGCATAAATAACAATATATAACACATGATTATCAACGTCAAGGACTCCAAACAACCTATAGGCATGCTACCTAGAACATGATTAAAAACATAACGTTCATGCAAGTACATGCTTCAACAATCCAAACAATATCATAGTCCATCAATCAACAATCAAATCAACATAGGTCTTATTACAACATAAACCAAAGCCAAAAATTCACACTCCTCACATAGGTTGGGTTTACACATTGTCAAACCCCAATTTATTTGCCAAAACATACAAAAATTTGAGATAACCTTTCCCCTTGGTTTTCTTGCTCCGAATGTAGTCCCGAGTGCCCTTATTTTTCTAAAAAGATGAAAAGAGAGCTTAAGCAAACATGCTTAGTGAGGAAGCTCGACATAAGATCATCAATGCATAAAACAAAATCATTTTAATTGTCATGTTTGCATCCTTCATGCTTATTTGAAATGAGAAAAACCAAATCATGCTTATCAATATTGTCAAATCATTTCATGTATCATGAACAAGAATACCATTTCACTTCATGTATGTATATTGGCTTTCTAGTGATCACTTAATGTGAACTTTTAGTTCACCGAATACACAGATCCCTTTTTACATAATTGTAGACTCTTGGTCTCAACATGCATCGATCGGACACATAGTCACCCTTGTATACATGTTATCCCCATACATACGGTCGGACACAAAGTCACCCTTGTTTACGTATGGGTCAACTATATGCACGGTCAGACACAAAGTCACCCTTGCTTATATATAGGCAAACTCTACACGCACGGTCGGACACAAAGTCACCCTTGTTTACGTGTAGGCATCATCATTATTTTCTTTATTTTTATAGTGTACTCAATCCTAATGACATGTTATTTGTATTTGAATCTAAAATTAGTTTCACTAAGCCAATATCATTTCCAATCATGCATGTTAACTTGTTGCTCATAATGCATTCATATCATGTTCATCATGTGAACCATAAATCATGCTCAATGGATTTATCAACATGGGGCAAATAACCTCATTATATTCTAATTCTTTTTCATGCTTACATAAGCCATGAATGCCTTTATATACCATGTATTTTCAGCAATTAACATATGCATGCATCATTTCAAAATTCAAGATATGCTATTTCAAAATCATATTGCAACATTATTCACATGTATGCCATTACCAAAATAGCCGAAACTTGAAGTAATGCATCAACACCATTAAATCACTTACTCTTGAACTATGGAAAGTTTTCACACTATCCCATAGTCCCCAAAACAGAACAAAACCAATGCGATTCGCTTATAGTCCGAAATTACTCACCGACAAGCGAAACGAGCCTTCGCCGATGCTCCGATGATAACGCCAACGCAATAACCACTCAAGCTCCTTATTGCACTTCCTCTACAACATTAAAAACAAAGCATATTCACATCACAATATGCTCAAACATCAGTCACATCCGATCACCATAAAACTACCGAAAACTAAGCCGAAACGCAACCAAAACATCATCAGCCCAAAACCTAATGATTCTAACATCTAATCCACTTCAATTATGAACCAAAACCACATCTAAACCATCCTTATACTTCCAAAAACATTAGAACACCTAAAATAACCCCTAAAACAACCGAAAACTACCTTAAAACATTAACGGTTATATTATTCTGGGATTAAATTAATGTGCCATCAATTTAAGACTCAATTAATCATTTAATTGATATAATATCATAATTAATTCAACCTAATAACAACATTAATTGAGATCTAAAAAGATTTCACAAAAACCTCTATAAAATCCATAGATCTAGAATTAAAAACATAATATCAAGGTTCAATTATAGATTAACAAGCCAATACTTTGGAATTTCAATAAAGAACCTTAGAAAAAGATTAGAAATCAGCAAATTACCTTTGAGATTTACTCCACCAAAAAGATGAGAAATCCCCTCCTTGATTTCTTAAAAAAATGGATGTTGATTTGCAAAATTGATGAGTAGGTTTTGTAGAGAATGAAAAGATGAGTAAAATGAAATAAATCTTGTTGAAAATGATGAAGAAATCAGCAAGTAATTGAAGAAATTTGGAGAAGAAGATGGAGAGAAAATAAGGGAGAAAAGATGAGAAAATAAGTGATTAAGAGAGAAAATGAAATTATTACCTTTTAATAAAACTATTTAAAACCATTTTGGTGGATAAATCATTAATTAAAATAAATTGGGTTTATGGCCCTCTAAGGATTCTAAGTATAGCTTGCTTTCCAATTTAGTCACTAAAAATGCCCATTTTAGAAAATCACAAATTAAATCCTATAAATCTTTCCAAAATTTACAATATAGTCACTAGTGTAAAATTAGGCTCAATTAAAAATCAAATTAAAGTTCAAATAGCATTCCTTTAATTTTAAAACATTATTTAAATATTTCTAAATCATTTCACAAAATTATTACTTGTCCGATTAAAATATTATTATTTTAATTTTCCCCGGAATAACGAACCTTTGGAATCCGATTTGACCCGAATCGAACTTCTCTAACTAACACTCAAACTACTAGCCTTATACCCGGGATGTTACAAGCCTTCGGGATGTTACAAGCCTTCAAAGAACGCCAATTTGATGCTTCAATTTCAAGTCGAAATTCCAATTGGTGAGATGGCAACAAAACTCTACGGCATTGATGATTTTGCATTAAAATAGTGCGATCTTCTTTCTTGTTCCTTATTTGTTTTATTTTAATATTAATAAATTTTAGTACACATGGATTACAGTGAAAACTTGATTGTAATTTCATGTCATAGATTGTTACTATTATGATGTCGTACTGAAGTTACTATTGTGATTCTTTTGTGTGTGGTTTGCTTAGTTATCGGGTATTGTCATCGATAAAATTTTACTATGTGTGTGTTGTGTTTTGTATCTTCTCTCGTATTAACGAATGATTTTATCTATCAAATCCCCTTCACGTGTAATTGAGTTTTTATTGTCCCTAATAAAATTTAATTTAGTCCTTTATATTTTATTTAATGTTTTATTTATTTATTTAATTTTTTTGTATGTAAAGTTTTAAAAAGCATATAGTATATTTGTTTAGGATGGCACCGAATTTACACTTTAATTAAATTAGAGTTTTTTTAGGGTTAGCCACTTTAATTAAATTAGAGCCTTTTTAGGGTTAGTCACTTTAACTAAATTAGAGATTTTTTAGGATTACTCACTTTAATTAAATTAGAGTCTTTTTAGGATTAATCACTTTAATTAATTAATTAATTTTAAATAGGGAGATAATTATAGTAATGATGAAATTTTAATCACATACCTCGGATACACTAAGTGGTTAGTGTTTTGACGTAACATTATGTTGGTCAATAGTGTACTTTGGTATCGCATTCGACGTGTCATCAAAACATAGAAAATGACAAATAATTCAGGGTTAGAATTAAATAAAATTAATTAGGTAAATAACTAGAAACACCAATAGTATTATTAATTTTATTCGGTGTCTAGATGGTAGTGTTCAATCGTTTGGATGTTATCATAATATACTTGGTAAATTAATAATTAAATAGGGTTTTAAATATTTAATTTATGGAGCCTTATAAGTTAGAACTTAAAATGAACAAGATAATAACCGGTCATGCATCTAAAACTTTTTGGGGCAGAGTTTATATTTCTTTAAATACGAGTTAAGATTTCCTATTATAAGACGTCTTTTTCAAGCTCGTATTTAAAAGAAATATATTTTCTTATCCAAAAGGATATCCTCATTCGAACGATATTCATATGACAATGACGAATAAATTTATATTATTATTCAAAATGTTAAAATGCCACGTGTAATTAATAAGGTACCGATTTCGGGCGTTTGTAAGGGTCGTTCTTACACGTAACCGACTCTTGAACCCAAATATTTTAAAAAATAATCTCTGATTTGTTTTATGGTGTCTGGCCTACCTAAGTGGCCAGTGGCGACTCTAAATCATTTTAAACATTTTTAACACGATCTTGAATTTCATAATTAATAATTAAAAGCAATAAAATTTAATTTTTCAACATTTACTTGCTGGGCTATTTTTTACACATTTCGGTTTTAAAATGGTTACGATAGCTTGGCCACTTCACTAGGTACAAATTTTTGTGAGTCAGGCCTTAATAATTAATTACACGTGGCATTTTGGCATTTTGTATAATAATATAATTTTTTTCAATAGATTTTCAAATGAATTTTCGACAAATGAGGATAGTTTTTTCTTTTGTGTGATATATTTGTCATTCATGCATCAGCTCTCGACCCAAGCTTTTACCCTTGAGTGAGAGTTAGATATAATCCGACATGATGCTATCCAGCTCTGAATTTCAGATTTATGTCTACTTTTGGTATACTAACCTTACGCGTTGTGAGGTTTTCACCTTTGTTTTAAGGACCTATACTACTGAATCGATGTCTTATTGTCGCAGTAGACGGTAACGATAGTTCGGGAACCTAGAGTCTAGATCCAAATTCACATGTGTAGAATAGAAACCTATCCCTATTAAAACCAGATAGAGACCATAAGATAAGGCGGTATGTTGCCGAAATGCCGCCAAAATAGGGTTTTTTTGTTTAACTGCTCTCTGGTTATTTTTATGCAACATAAATTGTTCTCTAGTTATTTTTGTTAGTTAATTTATTTTTGTTCAGATTATTAATTCACCATACTAACATTTTTTTGTGGTATGTGTGTGAGTTCATATAGCATGCATTAGAGATACCGATTCATGAGTTAGTTATATAGACAATAGTCATAAACTAAAGGATTTGATATACAAGTGGAAGACAACATGCCGAAATGGACAATATTTTAGAAGATTCAGTACAAGATCAGAGTTAATATTCGGTGAGATGGGTGTTTCAAAAGATTCCAAGCATGGTGCATGTCTATCAAACTTAAAGGTAATTTGGGAATTCTTTGACTATAACGCTAAGAGTCGTTCGATAAGGTTTCTTAGTTGTCAAGAGAATGGTTACAATATCCACAATATGAAAATATAAAGTTTTGTTGCACCGTTCCAATTAGTGAAAGAGATGGATTTAAATTAGAATCAACACTTGTTTGAGCTTCAAGACGGTTACTAAGGCAAGTGCAGACATAAATGAGACATGATTGTTTAAAAGACGAAGATAGTCAGAAAGTGGATATTTGGCGGATAAATTAGGAGCATCCCAAGGTTAGTGTTGACAAATAAAGACTCGGAGAAGAAAAAGGAATTGTGAGCCTAGGATTGATGTTCAACTTTCACGAATGACGAGAGTTTGTAATTGAAGAGGATAAGAGAAGTACTACACGACACACAAAAAATTAGTTTGCAAGTTTTAAATTAGTGTTTCAAGTGAAGAAAAGGGAATTGTGAGCCTAAACTTTGTTATCAAAAATGATATCCTCATTCGAACGATATTCATCTTAGAATGACGAATAAATTTATATTATTAATCAAAATACCAAAATGCCACGTATAATTAATAAGGTACCGATTTTGGGAGTTTGTAAGGATCGTCCTTATGTGTAGTTGACTACAGAACCTAAATATTTTAAAAAATGAATCTCTGATTTATTTTGTGGTGTCTGGCCTACCTAAGTGGCCTGTGGCGACTCTAAATCATTTTAAACATTTTTAAACGATCTTGATTTTCATAATTAATAATTAAAAGCAATAAAATTTGATTTTTTAACATTTACTCGCCGAGCTAATTTTTACACAGTTCGATTTTAAAATGGTCGCGACAATAATCTATATCTCATCTCATTTCATTTTCATTCTAGTTGTATCAAGTTTTTTTTTTAATAAAATTTTCTTCTTTTTATTTTTGTTCTTTAGTTTTTCTTTTAAATGTTAAGCATGTTTTTTTTTCATAATCATGCAATGACTTAATTCCAACAGGAGGATTGAAAAGCCTGAAACCTTTTTTAATTTTCTAAGGTTAAATTTCTAAACCAAAACGATTTCAAAATCAAAGATTGACGTTGGTTAGGATGTTCACTATACCAAAATAGATCTGTAGTGACGTTTTTTAGTTATATAGTGAATTTTTTAGCATTGTTAAACACTTTACTGGCGCTTAGGATAGTGCCACAAGAAGAGACGCTAAAACCAACATTGCAATAGTTTGTGGCATTTTTGGGTAAAAAACGCCGCAAAAGGTTACGACCTATAGCGCCGTTTGTGATTGCAAACGTCGCTAAAGAATAGATTATTAGTGGCGTTTGATTTCAAAAACGCCGCAAAAAACCTATTCTTTAGTGGCGTTCCTGTAACCCCCTTAGCCTGGCCTAGACGGAACCGACACTAATGGGTCACACGGGGAATATCGAACCAAACTCACGAAGGTCTGATTCGATAAACAACCCTGAAAACCGATATATATTTTTTAGATGCATAATTATGTTCCTACATGTCTTGGTCTCATACAAAGAATTAACGGAAGCAATCTGATCACAAACAAGCATCCGATTAAACACTTAAGTGAATTAAAGACTAAAACGTAAAACTTTTAAATTCTAATGAAAAAGTAGAAATTCTTTTCATCAATGTTCAATTAAACATACAAATATTCCCCTTGGTAAATTTCAAATCAACGGAGCATTCTAGCATTGTTAATTTCATGTTTCACCAATTTAGGGACCAAAATATAAATCTTTCAAATTACAAGGACTTCATCCAAATTAAGTTAGCCATCTTGAAATTAAATCAATTTTATGCATCCATGTGAAATTTTAGCTCAAAATAACATCTGTAGGTACCTTAATTGAACAAAGAAAGATATCCGGGACTAAAGTGTAATTTCCAGCACAATCAATTTCTAGTAGCCAAAGGTTTCAAAACCTTTCATAAACGTTTCAAAACTTTATGTAAAAGGTTTCAAAAATTTTTGCGTCCAATAACTTTCCAGAATAGAAATTGCCCGCAAGGTTTCGAAACCTTTCTAAAAGTTTCGAAACTGTTTGACAAAGGTTTCGAAACTTAGTCTGGAACCTAAAAGTTCCGTCACACTAAGTGAACATTATTGACTCTATACACAACCGTTAACCAACAACAACTATATGCGTAAATCCTAAGCATAATGAACAACACAAACCACACCAACATTAATATTAAGAACCTCAAATAACCTATAGGCATGCTTCCCAAAATATGGTTAGAAATAAGGATGTCCATGCTTGTGCAAGTGTACATGCTTTCTTTGATAAGGTTTAAAATAAAGAACAATCATGTATACTCATGCTTCAGGCAATTCAAAATATTATTACATTCCAACAACAATAGCTCAAGCAAAATATAATCTCTTTACAAGTCTAAAACCAAGTAGTACACTCACTCTATTATGGGATTAGTTTATACATTGCCAAGCCCCAACTTGTTTGCCAAAATATACCAACAACTATATAGCTTTTCCCCTTGGTGCTCTTACTCCAAATGTAGCCCAAAGATGTCTCTATTGCTCTGCAAAGATGAAAGAAGAGCTTAAGCACAACATGCTTAGTGAGGAAGCTCCAACAAAATCATCTATGCATCAACTTAAAACCATATTTAAACCATAGTTTGCAATGCATCATTAAAAACATGCATGCTTAACATTCCACGTTCATGTATATAATATCAAATCACTTTCTTGAGTATGTTCAACATTACCAAAACAATTCATAAATGATGCATAATGTTCTCTTTAAATCTATGTATGCATATTGGCTTTCTAGTGATCACTTATTATGAACCTTAAGTTCACCGAATACACGGATCCATTGCTAGAGACCATTAGTCTCGTCATGACACGAAGTCACCATTGACATGACACAAAGTCACCATTGACATGACATAAAGTCACCATTATAGCACTACCACGCACAGTTGGACACATAGTCACCCTTGTTACGTATAGGCGGCTCTACCACGCACGATTGGACACAAAGTCACCCTTGTTACGTGTAGGCAATATTCTTTATTCTCAATAATGTTTATAGTGCACTCAAGACAATCCTAATGACATGTCATTCGTATTCGAGTCTAAAGTTAGTGTCACTAAGCCAATATCATATTCCAATATGCATGATAATTTGCTGCTCATAATGCATGCATAATGTGTTCAATAAATGAACCAAGTGTCATGCCCAATGGCACCATCATATGTAAGGCAAATAATCACATTATATTCCAATTCATTTTCAGCTCATAATGCATCCATAATGTGTTCAACAAATGAATCGAAAGTCATGCCCAATGGCACCATTAATTGTAAGGCAAATAACCATATATTATTCCAATTCATTTTTCTCATTTCCATAACCATGGATGCCTTTATAAACCATGCATTTCCAGCAAGTATCAAATGCATGCATCATTTTAAAATCATACTTATGCATTTCAAAAAAATCTCTTTGAATCATCAACATAATGCCATTATCAGAAATAGACGAAACTCATAACAATGCATCAAAATCATTTACTTTACTTACTCTTGAACTATGGAAAGTTTTCACACTATTCCATAGCCCCCAAAACAGAACCGAACCAATACGATTTGCTTTAAGTCTGAAAACACTCACCGACAAGCGAAACGAGTCCTCACCGATGCTCCGATGGTAACGCCAATGTACCAGCCACTTAAGCACCTTCTTGCACTACCTCTACATCATTAAAAACAGAGTATATTTACATCATAACATGATCAAACCAGCAGCCACATCAAACCTCCACAAAACTACCGAAAACTTAGTTGAAAAGACCGAAAACTAAGCCAAAACGCATCCGAACAACATCATCCCAAAATCTAATAATTCTTACATCCAATCCACTTAAATTATGAACCAAAAACACATCTAAACCATCCTTATACCTCCAGAAACATTAAAACACCTAAAACAGCCCCTAAAACAACCGAAAATCACCTTAAAACAACACCGATTGCATTATTCCGAGATTAAATTAATGTACCATCAATTCAAGACTCATTTAATCATTTAATCGAAATAATAACAGAATTAAATCAACCTAATTACAACATTAATTGAGATCTAAAAAGATTTTACAAAAATCAACATAAAATCATTAGATCTAGAATTAAAAACATGGAATCAAGTTTCACTTATTGATTAGCAAGCTAATACTTGGGAATTTCAATAAATAACCTTAGAAAAAGATTAAAATTCAGCAAGATACCTTTGAGATTTACTCCACCGAAAAGATGAGAAATCCTCTCCTTGATTTCTTGAAAATGGATGTTGATTTTGCAAAATTGATGAATAGGCTTTGTAGAGAATGAAAAGAAGAATAAAATGAAATAAATCTTGTTGAAAATGATAAAAAAATCAGCAAGTAATTGAAGAAATTTGAAGAAGAAGATGGAGAGAAAATGAAGAGAAAATCATGAGAGAAAAGATGAGAAAATAAGTGGTTATTAGAGAAAATAAAATTATCATCTTTTTAAAACTATTAAAAAACAATTTTGGTGGATAAATCATTAATTAAAAATAAATTGGATTTATGGCCCTCTAAGGATTCTAAGTATAACTTTCTTTCCAATTTAGTCACTAAAAATGCCCATTTTCAAAAATCACCAACTAAACCATCAAATCTTTTTCCAAAATTACAATTTGGTCACTAGTACACAATTAAACTTAATTATAAATCAAATTGAAGTTCAAATAACATTCCTTTAATTTTAATATATCATTTTAATATTTCTAAACCATTTCCCAAAATTATTACTTGTCCGATTAGAATATTATTATTTTAATTTTCCCAGAATAATGAACCGAAGAACCCGATTCAACCCGAATCGAATTTCCTAAACCATCACTCAAACTACTAACCCCAAAATCGGGATATTATAGTTTCAATTCAAAACACCGTAAAAAACCTATTCTAGTGGCATCTGTGATTGCAAATGTCGATAAAGAGTGGATCATTAGTGGCGTTTGAATTCAGAAACGTCATAAAAAACTAATCTTTAGCAGCGTTTGTAATCACAAACGCCACTAAAGAATAGGTTTTTTGAGGCATTTGCTAATCACAAATGCCACTAAAAATACAATTCTTTTAAAAAAAATAAAATAAAAATAATAACATACCATTTATATATAATCGATCAACCATCTTAACACAATTCTAATAAGCTTGTAAACTATTAATGTTTTAGTTGACTATCACCCACATAGGAACTCTTTCCCACAACTAAAAATGCATTAACTAATGAATATAATCTTTATAACAATTAACAGACCACAACTAAATTATTCAACATTTTAAGTTAGTAAGGATAAATTTGACTATGTGAGAACAAATCAAAAAATTCAAAAACAATGAAGACTGGATTAAAACTAAAGAGTAGCGATAAAATGCACCAAATATAAATAAATAAAAAAAATTTCAGAAACAATAAAGACTAAATTAATCATGAAATTAGATTAAATATAACTTCATTACGGTCATGTCAATGAAAACACCTTCATTAGGAGACAAAGTGTACCCTCAATGGACGTAGCTCCACCATATGGTACAATAGAGACCTGATTACAAACATAAATAAACAGTTAAAATTTTATACTTGCTTAGAAGAACCAAAACATTTTTATTGTAGCCTGACAAAGCTTATATACAATGTCCATAACCTATACAAAGAGCTTTCTCATCATTAACTAATACATACCAAGAACAAATACTGAATAATGTATTAAGGATCATTTAATTAAAAGAGAATACCAAATACTTAATCCAAGCATGACTAGTTGTTCTTAAAATTGTAAAAGAAAAGAGAAGTGTATCATTAATAAATAAACACAAACAAAAAACAAACCTTGTGTTTATTACAAGATTTGACAATTAGGGAAAATTTCTCCTCAGACATGTGCATATGAAATGTCAACTGAAGTTGAAAAAAAACATAAATAAATATGACACATACATGTTGAATAATTCTCTAATTCCTGAGATGACTCGGGATTTTATAAAAAGCAATATGATCAATGAATTGAGTCTATTCAAACTAAAAGGATTGTGTAAGAGTCTTTAAAGACATAACTTCTCCCTTAACATTTAACAAATACATCAGTGAAAAAACAACTCAATCTAGAAGGAGAGAAATAATTTTAATTAAAGAATAGATTATATTATAAAAAATAATAATAAAACTCTAAAATGATTTTTTATTGAAAATACTACATAAAGACTAACCTATCTAAGGTGAAGAAAATTTTCAATATCTCTTTCTTACACAAAAAAATAAGTGTTCAAATGTTGAACCCCAAAGTTTAAGAATCAAACTTGCCTAGGGAAAACAATCACATCAAGAATATTTACTCTTATGAAAGTTGTTTTATGGCATTCCATGGTAAAATCTTTCATCAATAACTCTTTTTTTTTTTTCTAAACATAGAATTTACTCACCAAAAAAGATTAAAATCAAGGTAAAATACTTGATAAATAGACTTTAAATCGTCAATGAGATCTTGTAGAATTTGTTTCTGAATACCCTTGATCACAAACTTCGTGCTAGCCTTCCCAGCAATGATCACTTTCCTATAAAAGCAAATGAAACTCCAAAATAACCATTATTTGGGCGATTTCTTAGTTTCTAAGGAAAACAAAAGCCCATACAAGAATAGTTAAGATTTTAAACTGTACCAACAATTGAAACATAAATTTCATTCGACCCCAAATTAATAAATCCCCAAAAAATACGAAACATAAAAGGAAAATTTGTATCTTTAATGACATAAAAGGAAAACTCATGTAATAAAATAGTATCAACTTGTAACGCCCCAAAATTGGGCTTAGAAGTTAGTAGGTTGATTTAGTCGGTTTAGCCTAGTTCGGGATTAAATACTTAAAAATTAGTTTTCAATTGAAATAAATTAAGGAAAAATATTCTAAAATCCTTATTTAGCATATATTTGACATTGGTCAAATCAATTTTGAAAATTGACCCTTGAAACCCTAAGATTTTGAAATTAGTGTCCATTTTGTAAAAATTGAAAACTTAGGGATAATTTTATGAAACAAGCCAAAACTTTGAATCTTTAAGGGAATTTGATCCAATTATAATCCTAGTTGGTCTAGTCTTTCCAAATATTAATTAATTAAGCCCAAAATTTATTTTAAAATAAATAACTTAATTAAACCCAATTTAAAACTCTTAAAATCCTTTTTAGTTAACTTAAACATCACATATTTTTCTAATTTTCGTTTTCCCTCATTGGAGGTATCCGTTCAATAAGTTTTCAAGTTAAAAACTCATTCTTTTCCACTAAAAATCGTTTACAATAATTATCTTAACTTTTCTCCTTCAAATTTTCTTGTTTTCTTATCGTTTTCTCGTTTTAAAACCCGGAAAGCAATTGGATCAGTTTTGGAGGTGATATTTTGTCAATAATCTAGAGAAATAAAGTTCTTTATTGAAATTCCCAAGTTCTTGGCTTGGAGAAATTGTTTTAATCCTTTAATTTCATAAAAAACGTTTTTTTCGGCTAAAAATCTCAATTTTCGTTCAAGGGTTTTTACCCATTATTTTTGGGTCTTAAATGGATTATTTTTAATGTGTTAGTATGTTTATAAAGTGTTTTTAATATCCCTAATCCTGGACTATAGGCTTAAGTGAAGTTTGGTGTGTTCCGACAAGTTTTCGGTTGAAGTTTTGATAGGTTTTAAGGGCTGTTCTGAAAGGATCCGACTTGTTGGTTTCTTTTGTGAGTTTAGAAGCATTAAAAACCTTGGTTTTGATGCTTGAAACAGGACAAGAGTTAGGCGATCGCGTTTGAAGGCGTTCTGTTTTGTTTCGGTGGTTTGACAAGCAAGTATCGGTTATCGGTGAGTGGATTATGAGGGCTGCCAATTTGACATGTTTTTTAATGTGTTTTCAAAGGTCTGGGGATGTAGGGAAGGTTTAAAAAACCTCCCTATACTCGGAAGTAAGTTTTACGTGTTGCTTTCTTAAAGGTTCTCATATTATGCCTTGTTTTTACAACGTTATTTGTCATGCTCTTGTTGTGTTGTGCATATGTGATTATACATATATATAAATGCTCATGAGACTGTTTTTAAAGAGATTTTATATACATTCGATGTTTCTACGGTTTTGTTTTGAAAAATAAGATAAAATTGGTTTTATCAGTTTTGCAAGTGATGCGTAAAAAGTGGGATACATGTGATTTGAATTAAGTTTGAGCATTGGTTTTTGATAATATATTGGCTAGTTAAGTGATGAACCTTATGAGATAAGTTGATCGATCAATAGGGTCTAGAGTGCACTATAAACATTCAAAAGTCGTACGTTTATAAATTCCTTGTGTGTTGCATTTTGCCTTTCATTCTAATGCTATGTGGGAGTAGTACTATCACATACGGGTTGATCGGAGTAGTACTATCACCGAACACCAAGGTGAGATAATTCATATTGAGAGTAGTATCAACATGCGCATTCTCTGGGAGTAGTACTAACATGCGGTTGTCCGTTTATCCTAACAATTTGGAGTAGTACAAATCTGATCACTAGCACCAATGTATGATTTATTTTTCAAAGGTAAGTGTCATGGTAATTACATGTTTGCATATAAGATTATGCATGTGTTTTAATACGGTTTTGTGCATTGGTATGCATGTGATTTAAATATTGCTATGTTGTTAGCATGTAAGACCTGAGATTTTTGCATTGAGATGTATGTGTAAGCATTGCTATACGAGTAGCATGTAAGACTTGTGTTTTTATTTATAAGGCATGCGATTTCAAAGAGGTATTATTACCGGAATTTAATGATGGCATTATAAGTCATGGTTTGATGACACTTATTGAGTTTTTATAAGTGACATTGTTAGCCATGAACGCTTTCTTTTATAAAGAGCATGACATGTGTTTTGAATCGATGAAATCAGTTTATTATGGGTTGCATTGCAAGGTATTTTTAAATAAGTTTTAAATGTGTTTTATTCCCTCACTAAGCTTTATGCTTAACCTTCTCTTTTACCTTGCAATGCAGGATATAGATGTTGAGGCAGCAAGGGCAAGTAAAGATTCCATGTAATCGCCAAGTATAAGCTCAAGTATGTCTTTTTTGTAATTTTAGTAGTAGTGAGAAAGCAATGGGGATGAGTTACCATGCTAATATTATTGATATGATGATAAGACTTGTTGTAGTCGTATGTTTATATATTTGACGTTTATCAATATCGTTATTGCTTAAGATATGGCTTAGTGAACTTATGTGTTTTTGGTTATTTTGGCTTGATTACTATAATTGATACACATTTATGTTAATGAGGTATTTTGAGATCTATTATAGGTTAATTTTAAAGTATATACCATGTTTGTTACTGTTGAAGTATGCTTATAAATTGTGTGTTTTGCGTGTAGAATTAGGTGACTTTACATCTAGGGTTTATGTTCGAAGTGTGAATCACACCTATATGGTCTTGTATGCATCTAGAGAACCTAAACTTGTAACCCCCTTAGCTCGGCCTGGACGAAACCGGAACTAAACGAGTCACACGGGGAATATCAAACCAAACCCGCGAAGGTTTGATTCGATAAACAACCCTAAAACCGTTATATTTTTTTTATCTTATCTAGATGCATAATTAATTCCCTATGTGTGATTAACATAAGTAAGACAGAGTCGGACGCAGTTCAACTATTATGAGTCATACAATTATACGCATACGTAATTGGGAACCAAAATGCAATAAACTAAATTACATCACCATGCTCATTATCAAACCATCGGATTACAACTAAGCAAGCTTAACACATTTAACACACAATTCAAGACATACAAGATGCCTTAATTAATCAATCTTATGTTCTAACATGCATGGACTTAATTGCAAAGTACGTAACATTAAGTAATTCATCCGTCTTAAATCATGTAATGTAAATTCGGGTTTAAAACATGGATCATGGTGTCACAACGTTACCAAAAACACTCATAAACATACTGTATATGTTACCAAGTTGAATCCTATGTTTCATGCATTCAAAACTCTCAAATTGCCCAACTTAAGCCTCGTGTTTCGAAACAGCCCTTGGGTGGTTTCGGAACACTTCACCTATTTCGATACTGGCCAAAAAGTGTATCGGAACAGACGACTCCAGTAGCATATTGGTACCGAACCTTGTTTCGAAATAAGCACGTCCAGTGGCAAAGTGGTATCGATACAGCCTCAGGGTGTATTGATACCCCCTGTGTCCTGGCTCGAGTATGTCATGTTAAGCTCATTTAAACCACCCGAGCATACACTTTACTAAGCCAAAACTATATGCAACGTTCCTAGGCATACTCATCAACATAACCACACCTCAAGCATCAGTAAGATCACAATGAGATCTATAGGCAAGCACCCTAAAGAGTGAGTAACAACATAACAACCATACTAGTTCATACTTCAACAACTTAACCAAAACAAAAGTTTAACAATTAATAACCAGCAAAGATGGTCTTATTACAGCATGTAACAAGATTAAAATCCTCACTTCTCTCATAGATTGTGTTACACATTGCCTTGCCCAATTTATTTGCCAAAGACATACCAAAATTCAAGTGATCTTCCCCTTGGTCTATTTGCCCCGAACGAAGCTCCAAGTGCCCTTATTTTTCTGCAAAGATGAAAAGAGAGCTTAAGCAAACTTGCTTAGTGAGGTAGCTCCACAAATAATCATCAATGCATCAATTTAAAACCATGAAGAAAACATAATTTGCATTTCCTAATTAAATCATGCATGCTAAAATTCCATGTTCAAGTTCATTAAATCATATGCATCCTTGAGTTCACATAACCTTATCAAAACAATTTGTAAATGCTACTCAATCCTTTCCTCAATTTCATGTATGTATATTGGCTTTCTAGTGAACACTTAATGTGAACCTTGAGCTCACCGAATACACGGATCTATGAGACATTTGTCCCGTCAGGACACTAAGTCCCCATTAACATGACACTAAGTCAACTTTAACATGACACTAAGTCAACTTTAACATGACACTAAGTCAACTTTAGCACTACCACGCACGATCGGACACATAGTCACCCTTGTTACGTGTAGGCGGCTCTACCACGCACGGTTGGACACAAAGTCTCCCTTGTTACGTGTAGGCAATATTCTGTATTCTCTATTTTGATTATAGTGCACTTAAAAAAATCCTAATGACGTCATTCGTATTCGAATCAAAAGTAGTGTCACTAAGCCAATATCATAATCAAATGTGCATGATAACTTGCTGCTCATAATGCATGCATAGTATGTTCAACAAATGAACCAAAAGTCATGCACAAAGGCACCATCATGTATAAGGCAAATAACCATGTTGTAATCCAAAACATTTCTCATAGTTCTCCATAATCATGGATGCTAAATAATCATCCATTTTCAGCAAGTATCTCTCATATATGCATTAATTCAAAACATGCTCACGCACTTCCATAAATCTCATGCTTTAACATCATAATACCTTTGTAAAATGTAGCCAAAATTCATATCGGTTTAACAAAACAAATATTTTACTTACTCTTGAACTATGGAAGGTTTTCACACACTTCCATAGCCCCTAAAAACAGAACGTACCAAACGCGATTCGCTTTAAATCCGAAAACCACCCACCAACAAGCGAAACAAGCTTTCGCCGCTTTCCGATGATCGCACCAAACGCACCAGCAATTAAGCTTCTTCTTGTACCTCTTCTACAACATTAAAAATATAGCATTCTCACATCATAACATGCTCAAACCTACACCCATTTCCGATCACCATAAAACTACCAAAAACTTAGCCGAAAAGACCGAAAACTAAGCCGAAACGCATCCGAACAACATCAGCCCAAAAGCTAATGAATCTAACATCTAATCCACCTCAAATATGATCCAAAAACACATCAAAACCATCCTTATATCTCCAGCATCACTTAAGCATCTAAAACAGCCCATAAAACAACCGAAAAGCACCTTAAAACTACACCGATTGCATTATTCCGGGATTAAATCAATGTGATATCAAATCATGACTCCATTAATCATTAAATCAACATAAAAACATGATTGAATTCATTTAATTTCCAGCATTAAACAAGATCCAAAAAGATCTCACAAAAACATCACAAAAACATTAGATCTAACATTAAAAACATAGAATCAAGTGTTTATTCAAAGATAAGCAAGCTAATACTTGGAAATTTCAATAAAGAACCTTAGAAAAGAATGAAAATCCAGAAAATTACCTTCAAGATCTATTCACCAAAATTAGGAGATTTTCCCCTTCTTGATTCCTTGCAATTTGATGAAGATTTGATGAAATCAATGCATAGGTTTTGTAAAGGATGGAAAGATGATGCAAGTGATGTATTCTTTGTAGAAAAAGATGCAAAAATCAGCAAGGAATTGAGAAGAAAAGATGAAGAGAAAGTGGAGAGAAAATGAGAGAAAAAGATGAGAAAAAGTAGTTTTAGGTGAAAAATGATTAAAAACCAAATTAAAGTAATTAAAATATATTTTGGTGAATAAATCATCATCAAAAATTAAAAATGGGTTTATGGCCCTCTAAGGATTCTAAGTTTAGCTTGCTTTTCAATTTAGTCACTAAAATACCATAATGGCCGAAAATTTCAAATTAAGTCCCTCAATTTTCCAAAAATTACCAATTGGTCATTTATGCATAATTAATCATAATTAAAAATCATTATAAAATCCAAATTATTTTCTTTTAAATTTGAAACATATTTTTAATATTTCAAACCACCTTCCAAATTATTATTTTTCTTAATTAAAAACATCTTTATTTTATTTTTCCCGGAATTAATGAACCGGAGAACCCGATTCGTCCCGAATCGAATTCACCTAACTAAGCCTAACTAATAACCCCCAAAACGGGATGTTACAAAACTTGTTCGATTAATTTAGGACTCGTTTCTCTTTAGTTTCCGCTACAATTAAACTTGGTCCTTGCATGAACATGTATGATCTAATTAAAATATTTAGAAAAGATAAAAGGAAAATTTAATTTTTTTTAGGATTGTTTATCGGGGCGAATCTCTGGATTAGCCTTGGTATTCTCCGTGTAACTCGTTCGAGTCGAGTAACGTCTAGATCGGATCAAGGGGGTTACACAACTACAACAATTTCTCTTTCTTATAACGTTATTAGACAAATAAGAACACACGGAGTATTTACAAGTATGTAAAGATATGCAAGAATAAAAATTTGAATAAATGTAGTTGTTCAACCCAAGCAACAAATCACACAAATCACATACTTTTAAACATTTAGGAACCAAGAAAGTATTTCTTCTCATTGACCTAGATATTTGAAACAAAAACAAAAAACAGCAGGACATGCAATTCAGGTCACACAAAGAATTAAAATTTGTGTAAATGATTTAACCCACATGGGGAAATAAAATTGCAAGAAAGAGATAAAGTACAGTTTATTGTTTAATTTAAGGAACAATTAATCTATCTTATTTTATTTCTAAAATGTGTTCTTTAATAGAGACTTTAAGGTGGAGGAATTATAAATAAATAAAAGCTAGCTTTGCTATTTTAGTGCGTAAAAAACAAAAATCTTATTGAAAGAAAGGCAAAGGAAAGTTGATAATGTTCACCTCTAGAACAAAGCATCCATCAGGAAGTGGCTCAAATGTACATTTTAGAACACATGGTTGAACCAATATTTTTACAAGCAATTAAAAGATGAAAGCAATCTTAGTGCCTTAAACAAATAATATTTTGTTCATCCCAACATATTTGATATTCAATTGTGAAAAATAAATCATTAAAAACTTATTCTAAGTGAAATTTATTAAAAATAATAAAAAAAAATAAAAGAGCTAAAATCATGTTCTTATCAGAAAGCTAGTTTTTCCAATTTGACAAATCGCAAATAGAACAAATTATAGAGTTCCAACTTTAGATGGGAAAGATTCTGTTCATCTCTTCACACACGTTGAATACACCTTGACTAATATGTGCACATCCAACCTTAGTTTCTACCCATACCTTAAGTCACACAATTCCAATCAGGGAGTTTTACTTAATCCTCTTTATGTACTCAATTCATGTGCTACACTCACATGCTATCTCATATTATATACCTATAATGTTTAATTCCTTATATTACTATTGATAACTTAGTAATTAGTATTGAACCATAGCTCTATTTAGCTTATATTATGCATAATTAATATTAAACACATGTTTAGTAATATCATACTTATTAGTTTAAGTTGATTCTTTGCAGATTATATTAAACACAGCTTAAGGAACTGTTAACCAGCTCTGTTTTAGCTCAAATGCACCATTTGAGCTTAAAACAATGATTCATTGTTTGAGGCACTTACCAACTTCCAATTATCACCAAAATGTACTAAACACTCCTATGCAGCACAATGAAGTGGATGCTAGCTTCATTCCAACTCACGAATTCAGAATGAGCTCAAAACGATAAATGATGAATTTCCATTCATATTGGACTCAGATTAGCTCAAACACACTCTTATGGATTAAGGAGAGTATTATGGCCTTAAGGATCAGTTCAATCAGCTAGGGGGTTAGCCGTTCAGCTCAAATCATCACTCAAAGATGGTGAACTTTCAGCTAGCTAAATCAACTAGCTAGCTCAGCTCAACCCAGCTCAACCTTAGTTCATCCAGCTCATCTTAGCTCACCTTACAACCTTTAGCTCAACCATGGAAGGACATGTTCCCTCCCCAAGAGACACAACCGACTAACCGTGGAGGGAAACATGTTTGGGCGCCAAAACAAAGAGATATCACTCTTCATTGGGTAGATTCATGATGTTCCACTTGTTTTCCAATTTTGAGCAAAATACAAGTAGAATTGGGTTTTGGTGTCTTCATGAAAGTTGTTCCTATATCTCTTATCTTTCCAAATCATGTTGAATCGCATCAATCCAATATCGGAAACTTGAGACATGTCCAATTTACTGAAGACTTTGCAAGCTGGAATTTTGAACCGAAAAGTTACAACAATTCTTGGAAGGAGACACTATTCAACCGAACGGTTAAGGAGGGAGACACCACCAATTGAACAGACACCAAGGACACTATTCGGCCACCTTTTCAAAGGGGAATGTCCTTTGGCCACACCCTTTCATTTCCTATAAATATGTAGCCATTTTGGCATTTGAACAGACAACTTTGAATCAGATTATTTATTTTGTGAGTTAATCTCTCATTCTTGTTCTTTTAAGAACTTTATCGACTTATCAAATCATCTCTTTGATTTTTGGTGTCACCCTCCATCCTTTATACTTTAGATTTCTGGAATTACATTTCCAAGAGGTCTAAGTGCATCTACCACCCTCAGAGTTGCAACTAGATTGGGTTTATGTTCTTATAACATAAGTTCAACCTTTGTCCCTTTTTAATACTATCATTCCATCATCATATTATCACCATGCACCTTTCATTTTCGTCCATCATTCTTCACCATCCCTTAACATATCCTTCCATATTATTTACTTCACTTAAAAACCTCCATTTTCATCCCTAATCAACCATCAGCATCCCCTACACATTTCCTTCACCAAGACAGGTTCCTTTTCGTCTAAACAATACCCCATACCATAACGTCTTCTTAAATCATCCTTATCTTATTTCCAGTATCTTTTAACATTCTTTTGTTTAGGAAAAAAATGTGATACAAGGCTTGCTTGCATTCTAAGGTCCGGGCAATCAAAGCTTCTCTCTACAAGCATCTTTGGAAAGTTGGAGCATATCAAAACTATCAACACGCTTAAACGATAACAAAGATAGCCGAGACCGAAGAAAAACAAAAATGTTTTGGGAAGGTTTCAAGGAAACTTAAACCTAATTTTGCTTAAAAATTGGGTGGTTGATCGGTGATTAGGGTTGGGGGTTATGGTCAGACAGCTTGAGGGGTTATGGTCGGACAACTTGAGGGGTTGTTTTGGTGTCGGTGGATAAAATTGAGGAAGATGAAAGGGTTTGGAGGGAAATCTTGAATCCCCTTTCTTTACGGATTCAAAAGATTGTGAGAAAAATAGTAGGATAAAGGTTAAAGAGAGACCAGTTAATTAAATTTAAAACTCGCCCCCAACAATTATTCAAAACCTGATATATGCTAAAATATGATAGAAACGGATGTTTAGCCCAATTGTTAACACATAAAAGAAGAAAAATAAAAGCTAGGGTCATGGGATTGAGTTCTTACAATTGTATTTTAAATAAAAAAATTATTTTTGCGGCGTTTTAGGGAAACACCACTAGAAACATGACTTTAGCGGCGTTAAAGTCATGTTTCTAGTGACGTTTTCAAAAAGAAACGCTGCTAAAGACATGACTTTTAGTGGCTTTTTCCTTAAAACGTTGCGAAAGACTTATTTATAGTGTCGTTTGTAGGAAAATGCCACTAAAACTATAAATTTTGTGACGTTTGATCAATAAACGCCGCTAAAAATTTCACTAAAAGTCAATTCTACTGTAGTGGTTGTTTCGGTTGAATATGTGGGAGGAAAGATCGACTATTGAAACACGTTCGACTTCTAAGGAATACACTTAAAAATTGATTACTAAGAAAAAACTGAGATCTGAATCAGTATTATTGAAACAACATAATCGAGTTAGATTTAATTGAACATAAACAATTTTGATCTATAATATTATTGTTGACTAGATTAACTTCGTAAATCGGTATCAAAGATAGAACTTATGTATTCAGTTACAAAATCATAGTCTCAAGGATTGATCCTTGTAAGCAATTAACCAATGAGAATCTTGAAGTAAAGAAATTCTTTTTTGATCAACTAAGAAAACTGAATCTAAACCAATGCCTAAGGCTTAATCATAAAAATTGAATTTACTTCAATTAAAACCTCGCTTTAATATTTTTGTGCTTTTGCTATTTTCGACAACCCCATTTACTAAAATATTAATTAAACTCTCTTCTTGACTCACCGATCACGCAAAAATTAATCAAGAAGTTTTTTGAGTCCCCATGGGATCGACCCTTCTCTTTTACTACACATTATTTCCTTTATTTATTATCAGGGAAGAAGTAACTACTTTTGACGCAAAAACGTTGCGTGTCAACGTAAGTTTATGAATAAGAATATTATATTTTAATATATATACAATTTAAAATCTAAATCAACTTTATAACGCTAAATCTTGAACTTTAAAATCTTAAAAAAATTAATTATAAAACATCTTACATCCTTAAGCCTATAAACAATAAACCGAACAAATTTATTTAAACATTAATTTATACAACATGTATATTATATTTTTATAAATAATTGTTTGAATACAAATACAATGTTTATTATTAACCAAATTATTATTAACAAACTATAAGCATCCTACCCTCCTTCGCGTGTTAAAATTTAATTAAATAATTAATTTATTTTATCAAATTAAAATTAAGATCAAATCAATAGATTATATAACTAAAAAGATCAAATGTATAATTATATCAATTTATCTACAATCATTTTAGTTGTTTTGTTATTTTTTAATGGTTGATAATTAAATTAAAACTACTTAAATAGTTTAATAGTATATTATCAAAATTAATAGTATAATGCTTATATCAATACTAATTTCATAATTACGTAGTCATCTATGTAATTTATTAAAATTAAAAGTATAATGATCATGTACCATTAATCTCATAATTAGATATTTATCTTTGTAGTTTACTTATATATTTTATATAATTAATATTACTAATTCATTGAGAAATAGGAGAGAAGTTGTAATCAATTAATTAGACTCGATTCTGAATGGGACAAATAAAAAAATTGCAGATCAAACAATATTACAATGAAATTAACAACACAGAACCAAAAGACGCATCAAAAACAATTTCATGACGATAAATCGATAATAGTGAAAGGGAAAAAGTGAAGAACACTCGGCATCTTGATCACCACCGAGGAATATTAATCCAACCCATCAACAAAATCACTGTCTTCAAATCTCCACTTTCACGGTCACAAGTAAAGTGCAGCAACCACCACAGCAGCAGCACAAAACATGGCTACATTCTGCACGGCGGGCGCTTTGGAGTTATCAGCAGGGGTGTCATCAGGGCTATCTGCAACCACGGCTGCCTTCTTCTTCTTCGACTTCGCAGGCGCCGGTGCTGGAGCCGGAGGCCTGGGAGCAAATATTTGCATAGGTTGAAGCACCTGGTCGATTTGATAAACCGCAAGCTGCCCGTCTGTGTAAATTGTACCCGAAACACTAGTATTTGTCAACCCGCTTGTCATATTCACCGAGTTTCCCGAGTGGTAATATTGAGAGGGAACTTCCCGTCGCCACTATCGCCGGCTTGTGTTCTCAAAGGGTTACTAATGGTTTGGAACTGAGATGACGTCAGGTACGTTGGGACGATGTGGAATTGCACCAGCTCGACTTTCTGTTCGTCGGTGAGGGAATTCAGTGTGCCGGATTTAAGGCTGGCGAAAGCATTGTCCGTCGGTGCAAAAATGGTCATCCCGTTGTTGGAGTTGTTCAGCTGACCGAGCAGCTGGTTGGCCACTTGTGTAGATTTTAGAAGACGAATGAAGAGGGTGAATTGGCCAGCCTTTTCGAGGATTTTGGTGACGTTCGTTGGACCTGAAGGTGCCGGTGCTGCTGCCACCGGAGTTGTCGGAGCTGCCGGTGCTGCTGCCGGTCCTTGGGCTACTGTTGTTGAACAATGGAGGACGAAAAGTATGAGAAATGAGAGGGTGGTGAAGACATATTGTTGCTTCATTGGTGATTCTTTTGTGCTGTATAGGGAGGTTATGTTTTTGGCAAATAAAACAATGTAAAATGCAAAGGAAGAAGTGGTCCTTGAACAAATGTTTTCGATGATTCAATTGGAAGGGAAATGGGGGGTTTTAATATGGATTTGAGAAAATCAAATTAGGTAAAATATGCAACTTTAGTTACTAAAAACATAGTTATGAACTTTAGAAATTAGTGTTCAGGTGAGGTAGAAATCTTCTATTTTTTTCGTATTTCTATTCATGTCTCGCTTTAAATTAGAGGATTTAGGGGTTATGATTTAGGGTTTAAGGTTAGGAATTGTGGTTAAGGTTTAGAAAATTAGGGGTAAGGTGTATCTTTTAGGTGTAGGTTTTAGGATATAAAAAATAAGAGTTATGGTTTAATTTTTTTAACTTTTAACAGGAGACATAGATAAAAACATGATAAAGAGGCATAAGATTTTTACTCGTTCATGTGACTTTCACATATAAATTTATATAAAGGGTTATTTGCACTAAAAGTATTTAAATTAGTATCTAAATTCTAAATTGATTTCTAAAGTTAAAATAAATTTAATTGAATTTTAAAGTATCAATCATGTTTTTATATCAATCTATAGGTGTTTATATATTTAAATTAATAAGATTAAATTGTAAACATGTGTATTTATAGCTTGAAAACATAGATATGACGACCTATCAAAAATTAATATCATTAAAATTTAAGAGATTTTTTTAATCATTCATATCTAAATTTTTTACGTAAATCTAGAAATTTAAAATTAGGTCCAAAATATTTTTTTACCATTGCACATTAAATCAAATTTTCTTAAGAAATTCAAACCATTTTAAATATGTTTTTGATAAAAGAGGCATTCATTGTTGTGTAGTTGGTATACATACATATATATTTGTTTCAACTATGTTTCACGTCATATTTGATTTGGCATTAATCGTTCAAAATTAATGGTTAGACTGATAAAAAAATCGAATGATATAATATTGATGAGAGTTGGATCCAAGTATATTGCTCGGAGAGGCAGGAAAAACAGAGAGATTGGAGTGGATGTGTGGCCAAATAAAGATATGAATCATTGCTTTTGGGGTTTGATTCACATTGCATAACGTAGGAAATAAGTTTCCCATTGGGTAGTAAGTTGGGGGATTGGGAACTTTATTTTCCAGCTAATGGCTTCTGGTGGGGAATAAAAATCCATAGTTTCTTTATTTAGACTTAATATTAAACGTTTAGGTATAGGGTTTGGAACTTGAAAGTAAAATCAAGATTAATGTTTAGGATTAGAATTTAAAAAATATAAGATAAATTATATTTTTAAGATTTAAAATTTAGAATTAAAATTTAAAAATTGATTTTTAATGTTAAAGTACAAAAAAATGAAAATGGGAGGAAAAATATGTCCCGTCTTGGGGAAGTTCGATTCTAGCCGATGATCCCTCCCGTATGTTTCTGCCCTTTCCTTTTCTTAACCCTTTTATAATTGTTGATATTAACCGATTGACTCGTTAATCTGAATCAGTATGAGAGGTGAACCTCTCAATCCAATTATTTTAATTACAATATCATGATTCGATCCTATGACCTTAATAAATTTAGTATCTCATCTCACTAGATTAACCGGTTATCAGTTAAATTTATCTATTCGTTAGGATGCGATTGGACCGTTCACTCTGAATTTGCTTCTTTCTGAATTCAATCCCATAGGAGTTGCAGTGTTGCTTCGACAGTTGGTATGATAGACCCTTGATGCTGGCTGGTACTTGTTTGGGGGAAAAAGACACATACAATATTTAAAAACCTTGTTGTTGGTAGTCATTGGTTGAGTTCAATAGACGCAAAAATGCAAGTTTGTCTGTATGCGTCTATTTTGTTGCAGATGCTCGATCTTCCTAAACCTTAAACTTTAAACTATTTGATTTAAAACAGAGGTATAAAAGAAGACATGAGAAAGAGGTAAACGATTTCTACATGTTATAGAGCAGTTGTATTTAAAGATTTATAATGTAGATTTTTTATTAATGATTTAAATTTTTAACTTTTAATTTTATAATTATAGTTTAATGTAATCTTTTAAAATATTTGTATTTCGAGCAAACATATTTAATCGATAAATCAAATTATTTATTAATATATTTTTTATTTTTTTTAAGTTTTAAGTTCAAGAATTATTATAAATACTTTTTTTATTTTTTTAAGTAGAATTAAAATTAAATTTGAGATGTATAAAAAAAATTGCACTTCAGAAAGCGTTGCTGGATTCAACCCTTCCTCTCCCTCACGCGTCCGTCCTTCACATAAACCTTAGCCGACTATATATATCATACAAAAATGGAGTGTCAGTCTAATGAATAAACTATCAATAATAATAATAATAATAATAATAATAATAATAATAATAATAATAATACGATTGATTCTAGAAAATACAAATCATTTCTATTTTTTTCAAAAATAAAAATATTGAAAAAAGTGTGTAATTGTAAAATTAAAAAATATATATTTTTAGAAATAATTAGTAAAATTTTGAAAAGATAAAAAAAATCATTATTTTCATTGAAATTGTTTTAGAAAGTTAGAAAAAGAAAACAATTATTTTGTAATTTTAGTTTTATTTAATCGGAGTTTAAATTATTTTAAGGCCAATTTTAAAATTTTGGTTTATTTAATTATAGTTTTTAGAATAGTCTAAAATGATTATTTAATTACGGGTTGATTTTGATATACTTTTAATTTTTTCATTACGACCACTTAATTAATTAAATGACATCATTCAAGTTAGGGTTATAAATGAATCGAACGAACATGAACGAGGGTGTATTCATATTCGTTCGTTTAACTTTAACCGAATAAATAAATGAATACGAACACAAAATTTTTTGTTCGTGTTCGTTCATTAGGGAATGTAGCTTGTTCGTGTTCGTTCATATTTGTTCGTTAACATTATAAACAAACACAAACGAACACAAACGGACATAAACAAAATATATAACATGTTAAATATGTAATATTTTGTATTAGTTCGATTAATTTAGTTAATTAATCAATAATTAAAATTAAAAATACTTACTCATTAGTTAAAACCTAAAAATATCTTATAGATTAATCAATTTTATTTTAGTTCGTTCAGTTAGTTCAGTTTAACCGGACAATGAACACCCTTAGATATATGTGAATAAATTTAAGTAAACATAAATAAATATAAACGAGCAAACATAAACAAACAAATACTAACGAAAAAACATGAAAGAACGGATTATCGAACGTTCAATAACATTAATGAATGAACAAACCTTATGTTCGTGCTTGTTCATTTTTGTTCATTTAATTAAGCGATAAAAAATTCTTGTTCATGTTCGTTCTTTTAATAAAAAATGAACATAAAAGAACTTTCTGCTAAATGGTTTATTTAACGTTCGGTTCGTTTATAACCCTAATTCAAGCCCCCACCTACCGTTAAAATTTAACAAAAATATGCCTTAATAGTTAAAATAAATTTATATAATTATATAATTAATCCACTTATTTACATATTTTATTAATTTAATTCTAATCTTAATTTAATAAAAATAAATTTAATTATTTAATTAAGTGATAATACGTGTCACTATTTTATTTAGAGGACTTTAAAAATTTATACAAAACATTAATATTATTTTTCTCTTGGTAGGATTCGAACTCGTAAAAAGTTGGTTAAAGAGGAGATTGCTGACTAGGGATGCTTATCGAACGAGTTGATAGCGAGTTGGGTATTGTTCGATTCGTGCTCATTAAAAAAATTTGTTGTTAGACTCAACTCGTTACTCGTTAAGCTTGTTAAAATTGTGCTTGACTCATGCTCATTAAAAAATTTTGTTGTTTGACTTGACTCGTTGTTCGTTAAGCTTGACTTATAGCTCGTTAAGCTTGACTTATAGCTCGTTAAGCTCGACTTATAGCTCGTTAAGCTCAATAAAAATTTACCTTATTTTTAAATAAAAATAAAATTTAATAAGCTTAATATTAATATAAATTAATAAATTTAATCAAAAATATCAAAAGAGTGTATAAAACACTTTGAAAGTCTAAATTCAAAAGTAGCAATCTATAAATATACCAAACTAGCATATTAAAATTAAAGTAACAATTTACGAATTAATAATTATTATTTAAATTTTATGTTTTGAATGAAATAATTTTAAATTAATTATTAAAAAATATTTTTTAAAATTAATGAGTTGCTCGTAAATTTTTTCAGTCGAGTTAGACTTTACACGATTTAACTCGTTAAAATATCTAATCGATTTCAAGTTGAACTAATCTAAATTAAATATTTATCGAGTTTAAATCAAGTCTAATTTAAATAATTCACGAACTACTCAACTTATTAGTCGCGGCTCACTGTTGACAGCTACCCCAACCGGAATTCTGTGAAATGGAGTACGATGTATAATATGTTCTTTAATTATTAATGTTAAGAAAGAATAAATATAGATTACAAAAATTTAAATATGATACATTTTAATGTGTTTTGAGCTAAATAAATACTTGGGATGTATAATGTTAAGAATATTTTATTTATGGTGAATATCTATGTATTAGAGGAAGGTTTAATGGGTTTTATTATTAGGGTTTAATACCCATTGGAATTATGATTTTCATCTACTTATAAATATAAATTTTTAGACAAAGCATTGTACACAACCCTACTTTAAGAATATAATACAAATCTCTCTTTTGTCTCTCATCTTTGTTCTCCTACTTTATTCTTATATTTTACTTTATTCACAATACATTATTAGCACGAGACTCTAACCAATAGAGGTTTTTTCATTCGAATCTTGAAGGAGTTATTGAAAATAATTTGTTACTAGCATAAATCAAAGATAAGTTCTTCTCCCTCAATTATATTTTAATTATCGATTATTTTTCTCTTTTGATCTTTGATTTGATTTTTAATTTATTAAAAATCTTTTGTTATTTGGTGTTTGTGTAGCGATAAAGTGACTCAATTACCGTGGTTCTTATCGATAATTACCGAAAAAGATTTTAACACAATATTGGTAACTAAATCTACCATATATTCAAATTAGTGGAAAGTCTGGTATGTTTTATTTATTTAATTTAAGATTTTTTTATCTTTATTTATAATCAATATTTTTTTTATTTTATTATTATGATGAAAGTTTATGTTTTAATCATGTTCTAAGTATTACATGATATTAGAACAAATATTAAACCTTTAAATAATTAATATGTTTTTTGTTATGTTGGTTTAATCCGAGTATATTGGTTGGACATCCCGTTCTGCGAGGCTACTGGTCTCAAAGGAGGTTTTTTTTAAAGGACCTTGTGGACTGATTTAATAACGTTGCGTATAAGGATTAAATTTTTGTTTATTGTATGTATTGTATATATTGGTTGATCAATTACAATTTAATAGTATGAATATTATAAAGTTTATATTTTCTTGAAAACAATACTATTTTTATGTCGAAAAACTTGACTTTAAACTTCTCTCAAGTTCAAGTTACAAAAATCGTCTTGATCCAAAAAATTTTATGGGAGGCATTCCTTGAAGTGAATGCATGCATGATGCTTATTCCATGCAATTATTGGATTTATGTCATTCCTTGAACTGAATGCAAGCATGATGTTTGTTCCATGCGATTATGCAAGCATGATGTTTATTTCATGCGATTATTGAATTTGTTTCATTCCTTGAAGTGAATGAAAACGTGATAATTCACTATATGATTAGTGAATAAAACTCTTTATGTACCAGAGTATCACTGATGAGGATATGTTAGAAAAACATACTCAATTTTTCACACATTAATGTTGTCCTATAGACACAATTTTGTGAAAGGGTTTCAAATACCTATTAGTCTCCGCTCCATTCTCTGAAATGAATGTGATATTTTATAGAGGAATGAATAAAAGCCACATTAGTAATTGTGGTTGCAATTGAGTTCATAAAATAAACATGGATAAGATGATTTTTTTGAGAATGCTTATATCTACCAGAAGTGAAATTATAAAAATGACAAGAATGATAGAGATCATATCAAAATATTTATGTTATCAATGCGATGGTACAAACCATTTATCTCATACTTGTCAAACGTCGAAGTATTATAGACTTTATCCATAATCATGAATGATAAATGAAAGAAAATATAAATAATTTTTCTTTGTGGCGTAAATAATTATGGCGTTGTTGGTCCAACTCACTTGGATATTGTTAATTTTTTCATAATCCTTCAAGAGAATAATTTATCATTTATTTTATTTCCTTTATAACATTTAAAGGAAATAATTGATTTTTTATTTATTTTGTTTTATGTTAAGTTATTTTTATTTATTATTTATTTATGTTAAATTATTTTACATATTATTTATTTACGCTTCATGTTAATTTATCGTTGATTTATTTTACATATTATTTATTAATTTATCCTTTGAAAAATATTATCACTTCCGGAATAAAATCTACAATGAATTGTGACTATTTATGCCAAACAGACAGTACAAGTACTCATACTATACTTAAGCATAAGAAATATTTTCTCATTTAAATACAAGGGAAAATGTGAGTACTATATCTCAAAGTAATGAAATATTGATGCTTCGGAAGATCTTTTGAGGGTTTATCTTTGATAGATAATTGATTTGATATAATATTCTATATTTAATATTTTGTCATTCCCCGAAGTAAATGATACAAAGTACATATTTTTCATTCCCCGAAGTGAATGAAATAAAGCACATATTAAAAAGTGCATGATTATGCATATTTTTCCATTTTAAATTTAAGAGAATAATGTGAGTACTATTTCCGAAAGTACTCACAGAAGGCTCCAACTGAGCAAATATGTTATTGCAAAATGGAACTTTATTCCATATTTATAGTGCATTATAATCGTCAAAGTCACAAAGAGACATTGAGTTTTAAAGATATTTATAGAAGTATATTGAGAATATCAATCAAAGGGATATTGATTATCTCAATATTACGAGTATAACTCAAGGCAATAAGAAAATTTTGACAAAATTACATGCACTATCATTCATATTGAACTACAAATGAATTAGTACAAATTGAAGCTCATGTTATTGTAAACCAGATGTTTACTGATAATTTTATTAGGCATGACTGGTTAGGCCATCTTGGTTAAATAATGATGCAAAAATTTGTTGACACTTTTATATGGTCACTTATTGAAAAACTAAGATTTTCTTCAAGGTAATTTTCTTGCGATACTTGTTATAAAAACAACTTGATCATTCAATCATCAACAGCTAAGATAGAGTGTAAATCTATTAATTTTCTGAAGTGGATACAAGATGATATATGTGGACCCATACACTTTTCTTAAAGACCATCTAGATATTTTATGATTTTTATCGATGCATCAACCTGATGGTTATATGTATCCTTGGTATTAACCCGCAACTTGGTGTTTGCGAGGCTACTTGCTCAGTTGATAAAATTATGAGCATATTTTCTAGATTATCTTATAAAGACAAACGGTCTTGATAATGTTGATGACATGTCATTTTACATGTAGTATCACAAATTCGCATCAAGCCAACAAATGATTATAAGTTCTCCCCATTACAAAATGGTTTTTGGTTAGGAACCAAAATTTTCTCATCTTAGATTTTTTGGATGTGCGATATATGTTCTAACTGCTCCACCACAACGCACAAAGATAAGTTTTATTGGGAATATATATCAGATTTAAATATCTTGAGCTTCTGATAAGGGAATTTATTTACAGCTTAATTTATTAACTATTATTTTAATGAGTCAGTTTACACGACATTAGGGGGAGAAAATAAAATAGATGAAAAAGAAAATAAATTGGAATGAATTATTATTTTTTTGTTTGATTCACAAATTTAACAATGTGAAATATAAGTTCAAAGGATAATTCAGTTAGCAAATCAATTGCCAGATAATTTTGTTGACCTTAAAAGAGTGACTAAGTCACGTATACCAGCTATGAATGCTCCGATTAAATTTGATGTCCTAAAAGGACAAACTCTAGTTGCTAATGAGTCTAACTTATGCTTGAAGCATAGTAGACAAGTAAGTTCCAAAGATAAAGAAATCATCAAATAAGAAAAGAAGTTATATTTTATGATGGTCTGATTGAGGATTCAATGAGTTATGAAAATTTCTATAAAAGATTAAAAAGTCTCCAATAGAGACATTGACATGACTCATGTACCTGATAATAAAGAGATCTTAATAGATTATGTCATGTCTGATAATAAGTGGAACTAAAATTAAATCAACGTTGTTAATATATTTGCATGCAATATAGCACTAGAGATTTTATTTGATGATGTGGATCATGAACCATTGTCAAGTGAACAAAGAAATGATTGGCGAACATGAAAGAGAAAATTGAGGCGAAACTAAAATCTCTTTTAAAAGAGAAGTATTTGGGCCTATAGTCCGTACATTGAAATGTGTAAAGCTCGTGGATATAAACGAGCCTTTTTGAGAAAGAGAAATCAAAATAGGGAAATCATGAGATATAAGCTCATTTGGTTGCACAAGGATTCTCACACAGACATGAAACTGAATAAGGAAAATGCATTCCTTGGTGGCCGATGCAATTACTTTTAGATACTCTGACAATAAATGAAATGACTTAGTCGTCTAATGGATGTTATTACATCTTATTTGTGTGAGCCTCTTGATAACAATATTTACTTGAAGCTTCTAAAAGGATTTAGACTGTCAGAAGCAGTTAATTCAAATTCTCGAGAATATTATTCAATCATATTGAATATATCTTTTATAGATTGAAACAATTTAGGCGTATTTGATATAATCGCCTCATTGAATACTTATTAGCATAATGCTATATGAATTGTTTAATTTCTCCAAGCATTTTTATTAATAGGTTTAGCTCTGAATTTTTTATTATGTATGTCGATTATTTGAATATTTTTGAGACTCGTGAAGAGATCTCCTCAAATCCTTGTGCATCAATCGGCATATAGAAAAATATTGAAAGAGACTTTACATGTATAATGCATATTCATTGATCACTCTTATGGTTGCTAGGTCTCTTAATATAAACAAAGATTCTATCCGCCTCAAGAAATGAGTAATATTATTCTTTGTCTAAAAGCACAATATATACATTATTTTACTAGAAGTATCATATCTTAGCTGTCCATAAATATTATTTAAGTGCTACAAGATCATTACCTTTAAATAATTGTTATGCATGAGGTAAAGCCGAAATATGTGTTTGGCTAAACATATCCTGAAGATATGTGATTACTTTCACAAGATAAGATGCAAGCTATCTTGTGTAGAGATAATGAAAAATTTATATCTCAAGGTGGATAGATCAAATGTGATAAAACGAAAATATTTCTTTCAAGTTTCGTTCCTCATGATCTTCCTAAGAATAATATCCGCGATTCATTTCAAGTAATAATTTGGAAGATTTATCCACTAGTGCATAATCTACTTCAACATTTGAAGATTGTATTCAATATTGAATTATGAAGATTCAAAGATCTTATATGATATTTTTATGAGGGAGAGTAAATACGCGTTGCACTCTTTTCCCTTAACCAAGGTTTTGTCCCAATGGGTTTTCCTGGTAAGGTTTTTAATGAGGCAATATGTTATGCGTATCAAAGATGTGTGTACTCTTTTTCCTTCACTAAGAATTTTTTCTCATAGGATTTTTATCTTAGTAAGGTTTTAACGAGGCACATTATCTTTATGGATATTCAAGGGGGAGTGTTAAGAATATTTTACTTATGGTGAATATTCATGTATTAGAGGAAGGTCTAATGGGCTTTATTATTAGTGTTTAATACCCATTGGAATTAGGGTTTCCATCTATGCCTATAAATGTAAACTTTTGGACAAAGCATTGTACATAACCCTACTTTGAGAATATAATATAAATCTCTCTTTTGTCTCTCATCTTTGTTCTCCTACTTTTTTCTTATATTTTACTTTATTCATAATATATAAAATATTTTAAAATTAATAATATATATATTAAATTATAGTTAATACCTAATTTAAAATAAAATGAATTTAATTTTTTGTATTTTAAGCTAAATAAATACTTGGGTGTATAAAATATTTTAAAATTAATAATATATATTAAACTATCTATCTTCTTTTTTCATCCAAAAGAGATGAAATCGACATTTATACGTATCCATTGTCAAGACTTAAACTTAACTATAAAAAACTGTCAAGTATCCCCAACAAAAATAGCACTGAACATTGAATCGATTATTTTCATATTTTACAGTGTACGATTTTCAATTAAATTCACTTTCTGGCACCAAATTAATTCCATGAGCGACTCACAACAGTTAAATTCAGGTACAGAGTAAAAACATGGACACAACAAGATAGGTGGAAATAGTAGACTAAGGAATAAAGATTTAAAAAAATTCAATTGATTTCGAATAAAACAAGAATATTAAGTTCAAAATCCCCACAAACAAAAGTCTTTCAAAGAAGAAAATTATAGAACCAAAAGAAATTGAATCAAGAACTTTAAAGAACTCTAAGAAAATCATCGGAATCGGTAAGATCAGGGCATTGCAGTCTAACATTGAAACACCAATAGAAATAAAAAATCAAAAGGGTTTTCGAATTAGATAATTACCAGCAACTTCAACTTTACCTTAGAGGCGTCAACAGAGAAATAATCGAGATGACTTTCGATTCAATCTGAAGGTTAAGTCCTTTAACCAATAATCGATTTCTTTTCTCTCTTTCAAATACTAAAAGAATTTAAATCTGTCAATTATGGTTTTGATTAGAGAGATGAACAAAAAAAAACTACATATCACGATTATTTCATGAAAATAGGAGCAAAACAAAGTAAAAAAAAGGCAAACCTTTAGCGAAATAAGAGGATGAAGACGACGGCACTACTACACCTAAATCTCACGGGCGTACGGTCTGATCGTATAGAGAGTGAAGGTCGATTGAGAGTAATTAGGATTACAATGCTTTGAACGGGTGAGAGTTAGAGTGAGTGTGGGAGAAGGAAAAAATGAAGCCTTTTAATAAAATATTTTAAACATTAAAAAATATCTACCGATGGACAACAAAGACGTCATTATATAATAATATTTTATCGACGACTTCAATATAATCCGTCGCTATACATTAAACATACACTGACACACTAATGCTACCATCAGTATATAGTTAACTTATACCGACAGAAAAATTAACCATTGATATAAACTACAATTATACCGACACATGAAATCGACCATTGGTATAAATTGTATCTATACCGACACTTTCTTGTTATTCGTCAATATAATTGTTACGTACACCGATAGATTTTTAATCGTCGATAAATTCTCAAAAATTTTACCGACAGTTCAGAATACCGTCTCTATATACTTTATATATCGATAGTTGTCGTCCGTCGGTATAATTAAGCGTCGGCGTATGGACATTTTTTTGTAGTGTATAATCAATGATTAGAATTTTTAACTTGATAAATAATTTCAATATTTATTAAAAAAATTAATTAACTTATTATATAATTTGAAACTATATTAAAACTAAAAAAATAAAATTATATCAATTCAAAAATATAAAATTATAAATTAATTTTAAAAAATAATTTAATGATTATATATATAATCATTAAATAATTTTGGAAAGAAAAAATATATTAAAATTAATTTAAAAATAAAAGTGTATCAACTTTAATTTAATTATTAGATTTATTTAAGTGATTTAAATATTTTTTATATATTTTAGTTATATCATGTTCGAGTGTCCGTAATTTATATTTATTTTTTGTTCTGGTATTAACAACAAATAAACATAAATACTATATTTCGTTGTTTCATTAAAGAAGTATGTTTGGCTTAGTGGTAATATTGTGGTTCCTTCTCTAATTTTCCTAGCTTCAAATATTGTTATTGTCTAATAATTTTGTTTTATTTTCTTCGTTAACAGTGATGATACGTATCAACACTTAAATAAATAATTAATTTATTATTAAATCTATAATTATAAAAAAAATTTAATTCTTATATCACCATTTTTGTTAGTGATAAACAGCTTGATTGAAATTATTTAAATAGTTAAGTTATAACAATGGCAAAAATTGAAAGTGTAGTGATGATATCAACACAAATTTTATAATTAAGTGGTTATTTGAATAGTTTATCCCTTTGTGTTTTTTATTATTGTTATATTTTCTAATAATTATATGTTGATTTAATTATTTAATGATATTTTTTTACTTATATTTTTAAAAATTAGGTATCAAACATTGAAACACAATTATACTATTTAAATTTTTGAAAATAATTTTTCATTTTTATTAATCATGTGTTATATATTTTCTAGAAAATTAAAAATAAAATTCATTTTTATAAAAATATGACTTGAAAATACTTTCTTGAACTAAATAAACCCTTAACTTGTTTAGTTTTATAATTTTCTAAAGTGATAGTATTTAAACTAAAAATTAGAGTCAAATCTTCATTTGTTTAGTTTAAGAATTAATATAAACCTAAAAATTAATGAAGCAAAACTTAATTTATTTAATTTCAAAACTATAAGGTAAAAAAAATAAACATGAAGAATATCCCGCTCCCATTCTTTTGTCCGTAGGAGTGTTCGATTTTCGGCCAAAATTGAATTAATTAAATAAATTAAAAAAATTATAACGAGTGTTGAATATTATTGAATATTATTAATGATAAATATCGATGAGTACTATTAAATTAGTTAATAATTTATTTAAAATAATTAAAATATATAATGTATATAAAATAAGTTATAATTATATGTATATATTGTATATAAAAGTAATTAAAATATATGATGAATATAAAAATTATTTATAATTTTATTTTATATAATTTATAATTATATATTGAGTCCTTAAAATTTTTAATCTTTACTAATCAATTTAATAGTGTTCAACAATGTTCATTGTTAGTGGTATTTAACGATATTCGACGTAATCAATTTAATAGTGTTCAACAATGTTCATCTTTAGTGGCATTTAACGATATTCGACGTACGTGATAGACTCATCCTTGAACTAAGATTTAATTTAGTTAATTAATTGATTAATCAAATATCAGATATATAAATAATTAAATATTTTAAAATTTTGATTATCAAACTCAATTTAAAATTGATTAATTAATTGAATTACCTAAACTTTTAATATATAATTAAAATACTTTTAATTAAGCGTAAATGACATCAAGACTTATAATTAGGGGTTCTTAACGAGTTGAGCAACTCCTGAATTCCTCGAACTAGATTCGGTTAAAACTCGATAAACGCTGATTTGGATTATCCTGACTCGAACTCGACTAGAGACTTTAATGAATTGAATTGAGTAAAGTCTAACTCGACTCGATAAGATTGCGAGCAACTCGTTAATTTTTTAAAATATTTTTTAATAATTATTTTAAAATTATTTCATTCAAAGAATAAATCAAAATAATAATTATTAATTTATGGATTATTACTTTAATTTTAACATGTTGGTTTAGTGTATTTGTAGATTCTTACTTTGAAATTTAGACTTTAAAATTGTTTTATACTCTGTTTATATTTTTTGTTTAAATTTATCAATTTATATTAATATTAAGCCTCATATAATATTATTAAGTTTTCTTTTAGTTAAAAAATAAAATATTTTTTAGTAAGCTTAACGAGCAACGGGTCGAGTTGAGCAACAAAATATTTTAACGAACACAACTCGGATAAAATTTTAATGAGTTTAACGAGTAACCATATCAAATCGAGCAATAAAATTTTTAACCAATAAGACTCGAACACTGCCCAACTCGCAATCGAATCGTTCGATAACTACCGGTACTTATAATATTAAAATCTAATATTTATATTTAAATCCAAAATTTAAACCAAATCGAAGAGAAAATTAAAATGAAATTTAGATGCAAAGACTATCTAACAAAAAATCATTTCTAATTTATTTCTACTTAAGTCATTATTTGGAATCAAAACTAAAAACTATTAAAAAATTCTAGTTAATTTAAAAGTCGACCAAATTAACCAATCTTAATTTAGTTTAGTTGATGGGTTTTTTAAAAAAATTTAATTCACCGTTAAATATTTTAAAAATTCGATTAGTTTAATTGTAAGTAGTTGGTTTCGATCTTAACCGACGTGAGCATCTGAACACTCCTACTTCCATTTAGACGAGAGATTATTGGGTGAACCTTATTTACCATATTATTCATGGTCCAAACAATCAAGATCGTTGATCTTTAAATAATCACCTAATAACTACTCACCACTAAATACATGTAAAAAAGAGGTGATGATTCACTTGGGAAAAAATTGAGATCAACGGTTCTAATTGCTTGGGACCATGGATGACGTGGTGAACAGAGTTCACCTAATAATTTTTCTAGACGAGAGATTATTAGGTGAACCTTGTTCATCACGTTATCCATTGTCCAAGCAATCAAGATCGTTGATCTTTAAATAACCACCTAATAACTACTCACCCACTAAATACATGTAAAAAAGAGGTGATGATTCACTTGAGAAAAAATTGAGATTAACGATCCTGATTGCTTGGGACCATGGATGATGTGGTGAACAGAGTTCACCTAATAATTTTTCTAGACGAGAGATTATTAGGTGAACCTTGTTCACCACGTTATCCATGGTTCAAACAATCATAATCGTTGATCTTTAAATAACCACCTAAAAACTACTCACCCACTAAATACATGTAAAAAAAGTAATAATTTTACAAAAGATTGAGATCAACGGTCTTAATTACTTGAGACCATAGATGATGTGATAAACAAAGTCCACCTAATAATTTTCCACCTAGACACCCTTTTGTCGCTGCCTCTTCGTCATTATTGCTTCGCCGAGTTTTCCTTACTATATTTTTTGATTCGTTGAGTATAACATTAATTTCGATAATAGAATTTTTGGAATAATTTATCATTTAATTTATTATTAAAAATTTTATTTTATTTTATTTTATTTGTTTCATGAGAATATAAAATTTTAAAGTTTGATTGATTATAAAAATATCAAAATATATGTTTTATAAAATTATTATTGTGGTACATTTTCTTTTTAACTAATCAAATTTTTAACATTAAAATAAAAATATTTACATAAAAATTCATATAAAATATATTTTTGTTATTTTTAATTTATATAATTTTATTTATAAATTAAGTTTTTATGAAAAATAATTGAACATAGTTTTTAGTTTTTAATGTTATAGTATAATATTATATATTTGAGTATTTATGATCTATTATAAATTTATGTTCAAAAATATAAAAAAATAAATTTATAATTTTCTATAATAATCATCACTTTCGCTCCTAAATCAAATATATTAATAAATAACCATAAATATTATATTTATATATTTTATTATACAATTTATATTATTTTAAAAATAAAATTATTTCGTAAAATTTAATATTTTAATCAAAGTTTGGAATAGATTTAAAATTTAATAATACATGTTTTTACTATATAAAGAAAAATATTATTCTTTAGAGAAAAATAATATTAAAATTTATTTTTAATATTTAGTACTGTGAGAATGGCGGCATTGTACCGAAGATGAGACGAACAATAATAAACGGTGGTTAGGGATGAATGATAAGAGCTGATTTTTTTTAACAAAAGATCAAAGAGGGGTATTTAAACCCATTACAAATATTAGGCTTATATAGCCTCAAACTATAACTAATTACAATTCAAATGGTTTAACAAACTAATCTAACAACTCAACTGATTCTAATCGCATACTAACAATCTTATTAGTCTAACATTCATCGTGCTTTTTTCTCTAGTTAAACTTTTATCAATCTTCTTCATTGAATTGAATTCATGAACTAACCAATGAGTTTGTTGTTCAAACAATTTGGGAGGAATCTTCATTTCTCATTCTTTCAACCTTCTAAACTTCTTGAAGTTGCTTCTCAATCAAACAAAGACAAAGTTTACTAATTCTTTAAATTTGTAGTCTGTGAATTGAAATTCTTGAAACCAATCAACAATAGATGTAGAATTTGATGGGTCATTGAGAATCGAAAATGTTCTTCTTTTTCGTTCTTCTTTACTCACCTCTCAATCTACAACTTCTTTTCTCATCCAACATTCTTTCCTAAATCTATTCTTTCTTCAATAGCATTATCTTACTTTGTTGCTTATTTGATCCTTCTTTTTGGTGGGAGCAAGGCGGTTAAGCTACAAACTCCCGAATGCAATCTGATGCCTTCATTGGACAACAAAGGACTCTTTTATGTCTGATTAAGGAGTGCAAGGTTGTTAAACACTATACATTCCCCGGATATTTTCTAACCTCCAAACGTGGTTGTTAAACAAAATTTCCATTTACCCTTGCGGACAAAGTAAAAGTAATGAATCTCTTCAATTCACAGACTCCACACCAAGAATCAACAAATGAAAATCAAATAACACTAAATCAATGCAAGACTTCATCATCAGACTTCGTCATCACCCTTTGAGAACACATTACTTTGGAATCAACTCACAGACTTCATCATCACTCTTTTTAGCAAGGGTGACGAGAGAACCAATTAACACATTCTTCAATAGTAGACCATAGCTTCAAATAACAGGGGAAGAACAAAACAGAATATTACGCTAAGCAACAAACTAATGAAGAACTCAGTTTTCACCTTCTAGTAACAAACGTCAATCTTGTGTCGGACAAACAATCGAAGATGAACCCCCCTAAAAAAAAGTATCACTCCTTATCATACTCCATCAGCTACCTTTGTATACTAAAAACAAATCCCATAAAGTAACAACACTGAAATTTGCTATCCCAATGAACGTGAAAAAAGGTATGCCAAAGACAGGAAGGTTCACTTTGGTTCACTAGACTCACTCAGGCATTTTATCAAACAGTATTATGACTTATATTCTAATTTCCCAGCAAGAATCACAAACTAAGCATGATGAAAATTATATCAATCGTCGTCCAACAACAACAATCACACCCATTAATTTTCCAACTCATGCTTTACACAACAACTTTTCTTGCTCAATGACCTTAAAAAAAGAAGAGAAAAGCCGACCGAGAAGAAGCCAACGAGAAAGAACAAAATCATAGTGGAAACAATGAACTAATATGTAGAGAAATAAAAAATAGAACACAACCAGATCTGAGAACGACGCCAGGATCTTCGGTACGGAATGAATCAATAGTCAAAGAAAAATGACTTCAGGATGTAACGTATCAAATCAGTTGATAAGGATTAACAAAGAAAAGGAAAACAGAAATGGGATTAAGACTGAAGAAATCTCTCTGGAACGGCCAGAAGAGAAAACCCTATATTCAGACGATATTCAGGATAAGTTCAAAATGACCAACCAACACTGGAAATAACCCTAACCCCTTTGAAACGCAACGTTTCACTCCCCTCCTCCAAAACACATCGTTTCATTAAAATAAAAAATAACAGATAACAACCCAAATTAAAAGGTCCAACGATCAATTTATTTTAGCTCCTAACAATACTCCCTTCTCGAAGAACATCCTTGTCCTCAAGGATGGAAGTCTGGAAACTGAATCTGCAGTTGATGAAGTGATTCCCACGTAGCATCCTCTGGGAAGGAATTAGTCAATTCCACCAGCACTTCAGTCACCGGCCGATTCCTCTTTCGACCAATTCCTCTGGTTGGAAGGGATCATTTCCAATGTGCCTCTTCAGCTGCGAAACATGGAAAACAGGATGCACCTTGGAGTCTCTAGGTAGCTGAAGTTCGTATGCCACCTTCCCCACCCTGGTTAAAATCTGGAATGACCCAAACCACTTTGGGGCAAGTTTCTGGCAGCTTCTATGGGTCATCGTTTGTTGCCTATAAGGCTGTAATTTGAGAAATACCCAATCTCCCACAGCAAATTCACAGTCTGTCCTCTTCTTATCAGCTTGCACCTTCATTCTATTCTGAGCCCTTTGCAAATAGAACCTTAACATTTTCAAAGCAGCCTCTCGGTTCAACATCTCCTTGTCCACTGTAGGAACTCTCGAATCACCAGCTACATAAGGAATGGGACTGGGGGGGCTCTGTCCATATAGCACTTGATATGGAGATGAGTTAATGGCTGAGTGGTATGAAGTATTATACCACCACTCTGCTAGGTATAACCAATAATCCCACTCCTTAGGTTTTTCCCCCGTCATGCACCTTAAATAAGTTTCCAAGCACTTATTTAATCTTTCGGTTTGTCCATTGGACTGTGGATGGTAAGCAGTCGAAGCATGAACCTCAACCCCCAACTTTTTGAACAAGTCCTGCCAAAAAGTACTCATGAAAACTTTATCTCTATCGCAGACAATATCCCCTGGAAGTCCATGCAATTTGAATATATTTTCTAAGAACACTCCAGCAATATCCTTTGCCGTATAAGGATGGCTCAGAGATATGAAATGCCCGTACTTTGAGAGTCTGTCAATTACTACAAGGATGACATCTTTCTTCCTCGATCTCGGCAGCCCTTCCACAAAGTCCATACTTATGGAAGTCCACATCTTCTCTGGAATAGGTAAGGGCTGTAGCAGTCCCTTAGGATTGTGCAGTTCATCTTTATATTTTTGACATATGAGGCACTCTCAAATCTTCCTCCTTATATCCTTCCTCATTCTCTTCCAATAAAAAATTTCTCCCATCCTTTTTGTTGTGGCATTAACTCCAGAATGTCCTCCAATTTCACTGTCATGATACAGTTTCAGTAGCTCTTTTTTAAGTTCAATATCATTACCCACAACTACCTTCCCTTTCCTCCTCAAGCATTGATCCTTCCAGCTATATTTAGAGTGCTTACTGGTTCCTTGTTGTAACTCCAGCAGGATCTTCTTAAGTTTGTCATCCAATTGCCATGAGTTTGCAATTCTTTTTCACAGCCCAGAATTAATGCTACTAACATTCATCTCCTGGCAACATATTTCATCATTCTCCCTCGATCTTCTGGATAAGCTATCAGCAACAACATTATTAATCCCCTTTTTATAACAAACTTCATAATCAAAGCCCATCATTTTCATAACCCATTTTTGCTGAGCAGGGGTTACGGCTTGATTTCCAGCCAAGAATCGAAGACTCTGATGATCCGTTTTAATTTTAAAATGCCTCCCAATCAAGTAGGCTGACCATTTCTTCACAGCAATCAATGCAACCAACATTTCCTTTTCATAAACTGACAGAGCTTGGTGTCTGGGTCCCAACCCTTTGCTGAAATAAGCTAGAGGCTTCCCTTTTTGAGTTAAAACAGCAACAATACCCAACTCTGATGCATCAGTCTCAACAGCAAATTCCTCATTAAAATCAGGCAGTGACAACACAGGTGCAGAACAAATAGCTTCTTTCAGTTTTCTAAAAGCTTCTTCTTCTTCCTGAAACCATTTCCACCCTTCTTTCTTGAGTAATTCAGTTAGAGGTTTAGCAAGGGAACCATATCCTTGAATAAACCTCCTATAGTATCCTGAAATTCCCAAGAATCCCCTCAACTCCTTAAGAGACCTTGGAGAGGGCCACTCCAAAATACATCTGACCTTGTCCTTGTCCATTTCAATCCTTTCATCTGAAATGACATAGCCCAAATAATCAATAGTGGTTGCCCCAAAACAGCATTTACTCCTCTTAGCATATAATCGATTTTCCTTCAGAATTTCCAAAACTTCTTCTAAATATTTCAGATGACTATCCCAACTCTTTGAGTACACCAATATGTCATTGAAAAACACTAAGACAGATTTCCTCAATTTCTCCTTAAAAACCTTGTTCATCAACCCTTGAAACGTGGCTGGTGCATTCGTTAAGCCAAAAGGCATAACTAGGAACTCATAGTGTCCCTCATGAGTCCTAAAGGCCGTCTTATGCACATCTGGCCCCCACATCTTAATTTGGTGATACCCGAACCTTAGATCCAACTTAGAAAACACCCTCGCAGCCCCTAATTCATCCAATAGCTCTTCAATCACCGGCATAGGAAACTTGTCCTTAATTGTACACTGGTTTAACTTCCTATAGTCAATACACATTCTCCAAGATCCGTCTTTTTTTTAACCATCACCACTAGAGAAGAGAAAGCACTGTTGCTATCTCTTATGATTCCAGCATTCAACATTTCTCAAACCATCTTCTCTATTTCATTCTTTTGGACCAAGGGGTATCGGTATGGTTTCACTTTGACTATCGAACTCTCATCCACCAAATTAATTTTGTGGTCTTGTCCCCGTTCAGGTGGTAGACCCACTGATTTTGCAAAAATCTCAGCATACTTATTCAATAATTCCTCCATATCATTTCTGGTTGTCCCTTCACTTTGGGCCATTCCTAATTGAGCATTAGCATATAGCAAAGTTATACTATGTTGATTCACCCTTCCTTTCAGAGCCTTCTTACATAAACCAGATTCAGCATATCTCACTGGTTCAGGTTTGCATCCCTTTAGTGTTATCAATTCTTCCCCTCTTCCAAAGGTCATTTCGAGAGCAGCAAAATCCCAATGAATACTACTAAGTTGGGACAACCACTGTATTCCTAGAACCAAGTCACAGTTCTTCAGTCCTAAAACTAGAAAATCAGTGGTAAACTCCCTCTCTTGGATTTCCCATTTCACTTCTTTACACTCACCAAGAGTTTCAATAGCATTACCATATGCTATCACCACTTTCAATCTGTCTCTCTTACAGACCCCCAATTTCAGTTTCTTAACAATAGTCAAACTTATAAAATTGTGAGTGCTGCCCGAATCCAACAGGGCTATGCAACTCAACCCATCTATCATCACTCTCAACTTCATAGTCTCCCATTGTTCAGTTCCCCACATAGCTTGTAGAGAGATTACAAGTTGCTCAGGTTTTCCTACCTCTACTGTCTCTCCATTATCCTCACAATCCAGAAATTCTTCCATTTCATTTTCTTCCTCTACTCCCTCCACCATAATTTGGAAAAGTTGAGTTCTCTGGCACTTATGGCTAGGAGTGTATTTAGAGGCACACCAAAAACATAGCCCTTTCCTCCTTCTCTCCTCAATTTCCGCAGGGGATAACCTCTTCCCTGGTCCTCTCGAAGCACCAACTGAAACTGGTTTGCTCACATTAGGACTCACCACACTAGGAGTACTACCTCTAGTAGCAGGTTGACTAGAGCTACTCCCAACACTATAACTTCCTTTACTAGGAATAATAGTGCTTCTGGGAGGAATAGATATTGGACCAGGAGCAAATCCTTTAAAAGAACTAGTAACAGGTCTCTTAGATCTAGGAAACAGCATAGTCTTAACATGCCTAGCTAGATTAAAAGCATCAAGTAGAGTTTTGGGCTGCAGCAACTTAACATAAGCTCCTATCTCTAGTCTCAAATGATTCTTAAACAACGAGAGTACGTATTTGTCTGGAATTTGTACCTGGTTAATCAGGTGAATAAACTCTTCGTAGTAAGCCTCCACAGTTCCTTGTTGCTTCAACTCCACCAACTCCGCAAACGGGTTTTCAAACCCTCCTGGTGCAAACCTCTTCCGCATCTGGTGTAGATAATCATTCCAGTCCATCTGATATATATTGTCGTTCGACCGAAGCAAGAACTGGTGCCATTGTAAGGCTCTCCCTTCCAAATGGAGCATTACCACTCGAATCCTAGCTGCCTCAGGAACGGATTCAGCTTCGAAGTACTGCTCTAACTTTAAGAACCATCCCTGGAAGTCTTCCCCATCGAATCGAGGACACAGAACTTTATAAGCGAAATTGTTGGATCCTTGTTGATCCGTTTCCCTCATCTCCCTTAATTTTGGCCTCCGAGCTTCAACTGGCGCTTGAACACGAGGACTAGTGTCCTCTGTTACCCCCTGTGGAAGAACCGAAGTTGAACCTCCAGTAGTCTCATCCAAGGGACCTCCTGTCGCCGCACCTCCCTGACCTGCTGCTTCACTAACCAACCCACTGGTGTCGATTCTTTTACCCAACCCCAGTTCTAACAACTTCTGGAAGTTGGTCATCATGCGCATCTCCATTGAAGTGAATCGATCGTCCAAACTCCCTTCTAATCGCGAAATCTCTGACTGTAAACGCACCGATTCTTGCCTCCAATCGACTGCCTGAACCGGATTTGTCACCGTCGTTGTATGAGCTTCTGCCGCCGCAGTTGCCGCTGCTGATTGTTGTCGAGTTTCGACCATTTTCCGAGGATCTGGTGGCTCTGATACCCTTGTAACGTATCAAATCAGTTGATAAGGATTAACAAAGAAAAGGAAAACAGAAATGGGATTAAGACTGAAGAAATCTCTCTGGAACAGCCAGAAGAGAAAACCCTATATTCAGACGATATTCAGGATAAGTTTAAAATGACCAACCAACACTGGAAATAACCCTAACCCCTTTGAAACGCAGCGTTTCACTCCCTTCCCCCAAAACACATCGTTTCATTAAAATAAAAAATAACAGATAACAGTCCAAATTAAAAGGTCCAACGGTCAATTTATTTTAGCTCTTAAAACAGGACTGTTGGCAGTAACAGCGGAACAGAACGGTGCAGGAATGTTCTTGAAGAAGATGATCGGGGTGAAGGAAGAGTGTAGGATTAAGAACAGGATTTTAGGAATTTTCTGGTGAAGGAAAGGATGAGGATTAGGAAAGAAATGTCAAATCTAAATGTCAACAACAGCGGAAAAACAAACAGGATCTTTAATGGTGAATGATATCATATGAGAATGACGGTATTATGTCAGAGATGAGACGTACAATAATAGACGATAGCTAAGGATAAATGATAAGAGTTGATTTTTTTTAACAAAGGATCAAAGAAGGGTATTTAAACCCATTACAAATATTAGGTTTATATAGCCTCAAACTAACTAATTACAATTCAAATGGTTTAATAAATTAATCTAACAATTCAACTAATTCTAATCAGATACTAATAATCTTATTAGTCTAACAAGTACTAAACTTTAATGACGAGTGTGATGTATATATTTTATTATACAATAATTTAATTCTCATTATTTTAGGGAAAAAACTACTATTATGAATATAAGATTATTACCTATAAAAAATTTTACTAAACCAAACATTGATATATGATTTTGAAAAAAAAAATTCTCTTTAACAATAATTTTTTTCGCAAATCAAATACCCCTTATAATAATTTTTTTAATATATATTAAATTTTATCACACCAAAATTCTTGTATAAAATTTTATTCAAAATATTCGGATAGAGAGTAAATATTTTGTGATATAATTTTTTATTTATATTTTAATACATTTATTATATAAAAAATATACAAGTTATATATTTAATTTTAAATTATAATCTAAAATTTTAATTTTATGACTCTACGTATTATTTATAAATTTTAAATTTTATTTTTTATGGATTAAACATTAAATTGTAAATCTAAATATTCTATTCTAAACTAAAACGCTACGCAAAATTTGTTTTGAATAATTTCTCAAAGTTATCTATTTTAAGTTTGACCTTTTTAGCAGTAATATTTACTTATTTTATTTAAATATTTTAGTAAAAATTTTGCAAAGTCAAAAACACTAGCAAATTAAAAAGCGTCTTAATCTATACCAGTGCAGTGTGGTGATTAACACATTACCTGTCTTGTAGCCTTTGTAAACTCATTGGAGTGAAGGTTGCTATGAGGAGATCCTGGTTCCGGTGATGGGGAAATAAAAAATACAAAAATCATTGCTTTAAGTTATCTTGTAATTGAATTAATATATAATTAATCCAAAAAATAACTTAATTAATGATTTATAGTAAATAGATAAACATTTTTTTTACTCTTTCCGAATAGAAATTATCTATACTGTCTTGATGTCTCTATTTATGTTTCACAGTGAAACTTAAATTTAATGTTTATAATTAAGATTTATGGTTTAGAATATATAAAATTAAGATATGATATTATAATTTAAAATTATAAGTTAAAATTTTATTTTTAATATTTTACATAAGAAAACACCAAAAATTAACATGATTTCCCCCTCTTTTCTCCGGCTAAACATCCTCATTTCCTGGTTTTCTCGACCATCATAGCCGTATCTTGGAACCTACCTTCTCTGCATAACGTAGTACATGTATCCAGGGAAACCTTGGCACCGTTAAGTTTAGAAATTTAACCTGCAATCTCAAATATGTTGCGATTTAATTAATCCCCCTTAAATTTATTAGAAATTTTTATTAAATGTTGAATTTTTATAATATTTTTAGTTAAATTATTAAATTTTTTATTAAATCTATTTTTTTAAAATAATTAAACCTTAAAATAATTAATTAAATCCTCAACATATTTAATAATTTTGATTAAACCTCCAAATATTTAAAAAAATCTGATTAAATTTCTAAACTATAGCACTAAGATATGTGTAGTAATGCTTACTTAACCAACATTATGTTCCTGTGTTAGAAAAGAATATTTCCCGGTAAGGTTCCAAAACCATGATTTCTTTATTCATTAGTGTATCAAGATCCAACATAGTCCTTAGATTTTCACAAAGGCCTTCAATGCTAGCTTTTGAAAGGAAAGGTGTATGGAAAAATTTATTTGCTGAAACATGACAAAATAATTAAGTTTTTATTAATAAAAGTTGTGTACATCTTCGTTCAAAATAATGATATGTCATGGACAAAAATATAGTCCTTATTAACATTACAATTTCAATCCCAAAACCGAGAGACAATATAAATACATTACGTGTATGTTTTTTTTAATTATTTTAATCAATATACGTTGAGCTTAGCTTTATACGGTAGCTGAACCGTTTTGTCCTTTGAACCTGCATACATTGCACAGAGGCGAATATAGGGACGGAGTTGCATATTTGTCTTCCCCGCCCATCATCGGCATCGGCACGCCTCGTTTCACCGGGCTAACATAGTCAGGCCTGTAAGTCTTTCCCAGTACTCCTTCCACGAGAGGGCTGACTTGGGTGAATTTGAACTGTGTCTCCAAGTGTGCAAATGAATCATCAGCTGGCAATTGGTAGTTGTGAACCTTGTTCTCGTGTTCCCCAATGGCTCTAACTTTCACGTTCAACTCCACTAGCCCTGCAATCGTGATTTTAACGCCGTTGGTGTCATCGGTTCTTTCTACTACACTTTCCTTTCTTCGGAATTAGTCCTCCACTCAGCGTCTCCTTGGGTGGGGATGTTTACGTCTTCTCCGTCCCATCTTACAGTGAGAGCATCGAAACTGTCATCCCATTTAGAGACTCTCTTTGCTGCGAGGACTAGAGTGTGAGTGTCGAACATGACCGCGAGGGCTTGCACCCAGGTGTAATCTCGTGTCCGTCCCTCCGGTCTTGTTCCGATGAAATGCGCATTGATTTGGAGGTTATCATCCGATACAATGGCGAAGTTTCCTCCCTTGGCTCCATGGAAGTAGAACATAACTCCATCGCCACCAACAAACCTTGGATCATAACATAGAGAACCGTATCCATTGCAGTTCGGCTTTCTCCCTGTCAAAGAACATCAAATATCACTAGATCATACTTTTTCCTAATCATTTAATAATGCGCACACATCATAGACAAACAGTATATATATCTAACCTTCCTACGTACACATATATATGATATATATGGCTATATACTTACATTTGCAGGTGACATCACATTTGCTACTGCAATCAAAGAAGCATCCCTTGACCTTCTTATTCTTCTTGGGTTTCCTTTGGGGGCATTGGCTCGGACATGTGAGTACCTTTCCATTACAAGCTCCTCTTGCTAGGCAATAAACTCTTTCTCGTCCATTACTTCTCGGTGTCAAAACATCATAGTGTGTTGAAGCAGCATCGTACGGTGCCTTCTTGCTGTTGCCTTGAGCATTGGTAGCTTTCATGGAAATGAAAACTAGGGCAAGGGCCACTAAAAGGAACGAGCATTTTCTATCCATTTCTAAGTGTCTGAAAGCAGGCGGTTTGCGTTTTTTCTTCTCCTTTAACTGATCTTCAAGTGTTGCAGATTGGAGAAGAGATGGGTGAGACACGGTGTCAGTGGAAACCCTATTTATACAGGTTTTTTGGTGTTGGACACGCAGTTGGCCTGCAAATACGGTTAAACCCATGTGAAGTTTCTTCTTTCTATAACCAAGCAGTTGAGAAATAGCTCCTCTGGATCTGTTCATTTCTTTATGTTTGTATTACCTGAATTCTTAAATATAGGTGTCGAGTTTATTTGAATATGTACAAGTTGAATGTTTATTGAACATAACGGTATTAGTAAGGTAAGGTAAGGGAATAAAAATTTATGGTTACTTTTTTTAACTCTATTTATGCTCTAAATAAAAAAAATATATAATTTAGGGTTTAAAGTTTATATTTTAAAATTTAAAATTAAATTTAAAATATAATTTATTAGTGTTGGGACGTAAAAAAATAAAAGTTTTTTTTTGTTTAGGTTAGGGAGAACAACCGATTTAATTGGATTAAAAAATAGTTAAAAAACTAAAATATAAAAGTGAAAAAAATCGGTGACATAAAATAAATTTTATATATCACAATTATTTACTATTTAGAACTGTCATAAAAGATTTTAATAATATAATTTCATATTAATATTAAATAAAAACGATAAGATTATGCACTGTTTAGAAAATAGTGATATTAATTGTATATATTAAAATACTAAAACAGGAGTTATTTAAATATTAAAATTATTGTGAATAAAATAACGAAGAATAATGAATAAAAAAATAAGAATGAAAGATAAAGTGCAAGATTTGTATTATTCTCGGAATCAAAAGTACAATATTTTCATCAAATTATTTATTTATAGGCATAATAGATCTCTTCTTTAAAAATCTCTTTTAAAATCAATAATTTCAAAGAAAAAAAAACTCGGTCAATATACTAAAATTAAACTAACCTAATAGAAAATATATCTGTTAAACCAAGCATTAAATTAAAGAACATGATTTAAGTGTTAACTAAATATAATAAAATAAAACTTTTATAATAAAACATGAGGGAATAGAACAAATCTAATCGAACAAACATATTGAGAATACCGAAACAATGAAGCAATTTAACGAGTTGAGCAGTTCGTGAGTTGCTCGAATTTAACTCGGTCAAAATTTGATATACATTTGACTTAGATTAGCTCGATTCGAACTCGAATTTGACTCGATACTTAACGAGTTGGATCGAGTAAAGTCTAACTCCACTCGATAAATTCACGAACAACTCGTTAATTTTTTAAAATATTTTTTAATAATTAATTTAAAATACTTTTATTCAAAAAATAAATTTAAATAATAATTATTAATGTGTGAATTGTTACTTTAATTATACTATGCTAATTTGATATATTTATGGAATGTTACTTTTAAATTTAGACTTTAAAAATATTTTATTCGCTCTTTTTGATATTTTTTATTAAATTTGTTAATTTAAGTTAATATTAAGCCTCATATGATATTATTAAATTTTACTTTTAGTTAAAAATAATGTAAGTTTTTAATGAATTTAACGAGCAACGAACCGAGTTGAGTAACAAAATATTTTAATGAGCGCGAGTCAAGCACAATTTTAAAGAGTTTAACGAGCAACGAGTCGAGTCTAACGATAAAATTTTTTAACAAGCATAAATCGAATAATATCTAACTCGTGATCGACTCGTTCAATAAACAGCCTAAAAACAAACCTTGCTTTGGTGGTAGAAATATTAAAACGACAACTAACGTAAACATCAAATCTCATTTGTAATCAATATAAACACGTAGCATTCAACAATATCATAATTGAATCTATAGAAGTACATAAAAGCTCAACTGAATATATGACGAAGAAATATCTCATAATCTTTTTATGTCAAATCTCTCTTTAAACTAATACATCATGTAAAATTTAAAACAAAGTTAAAAATACCAATTTTTATGATTAAAACAAAATATTGATCTAAAGAAACAATCAGAAATGATTAACCAATTATTATATCAATATATAAATAAGAAAATAAATTTAAAAACTTACCTGGTAACAATTTAGCAATTGTTACTATTTAGAGATGAAACCGTTTTTGGATGAGTAACGTGTTATAAAAGCAACAAGCCCTTTGGTGAAAGTTTGGCTTGCCGACTCAGTTGCACCCAAATGTATTCAAGGAAATAAGAGTAATAAAATATTAATAAAGTTGGTCCTCTTGTTTGATTACTAACAAATTAGCCAAAGTAATAGGTTTATGCTAACTGGGATTGTATGTAAACACAAAATCTCGGTGTTCAAAATTAATCATAATCGTTAATCGTAACTGTTATCTAGTATATGTAATCATTATATTTATAAATTAATTATTAAACTATTAAAATTAAAAGATTTTTGTTAACCGAGCTGTTAAAAATGATTATTAGTGATTACTAAATGTTAATCTATAAGTTAACCGTTATTAAATTATATATATATATATATTTAAAGTATTAGATAATTTTTTAAACTTAGGTGGTGATTTTTATGTCTTGAACTTTGATTATTATATATTAGTTAAGCATATGTCTTTAAAACTTTAGATGAATATTATGCTTTGAACTTTAATGGTGTATTGCTATAATGTTATGTGTTGTAAATTTTTTAAATTTTAAAATATTATGAAACTCGTGTGTTGTCTTGTGTTAAAACTTTTATAGTGTGTATCTTTTTAGTTATGGCGTAAGTGATTAGAATATATTTATTTAAGTATTTTTATAAAATTTTAATAGGTTATTTATTATACGAGATAATTATATTATTTTTAAAAATAATGAACATATGGTAAAAAATTATAATAGATTACAGGTTAACCTATAATAGTACCGGTGGTTAACTGCATCTTAATGGTTAACTATTGCGGTTAACCGTTTCTTAATGGTTAGGTTACGATTAATAAAATTTAATAATCGTTATAACGGTTAACCAACCGTTTAAATTAAACAATACAGTTAACCTATCATGAACACCCCTACTCATTAGTATACTTCAAAAATATTAAACAAGAGGAAATATGAATTATCGTAATGAAATAATAACTAATAATGAATCGGAATATAGTAACCTTACGTTGAGAATGATTAATTTATTAATATAATAATATATATAGGATAAAATCAAGTTACATTAAGTAACACTTAAAGAGTTTTACATTAATCTATGGTTATTGGATGAGTGAAATAGATAAATGAGATTAATCGTAGATAGGGTGTTCAAGAATACTTGACCCGACTACCCAAACATAAATAATTGAGTATTTACCCGAATTTTTTTACCCAGGACGTGTACCCAACTCGTCATTTCCTACGTTGGGCTCAAGTCATAAAATTAGATATTTTCGTGTACCCAATTCTTATTTTTTTAATTTTTAATTTTAAATATAATTATTTTTTAAACAAAATACGTTTATATTCATTGTACTCCCAAATCAAGCAACTTATTTTTTAAATCTCGATTTCTCAAATTTTATTTTCAAAAAAAATTAGTGACTCGTTGTAAAAAAGAAAATTAGGATTCATTCCAAAAATAATAAATTTAGTTTTATGAGTTGATAAATTCGAACTTTACTCGTTTAGATATGTATTATTTTATTAAAATAAACTGAATTAATTAAAAAATAAAATAAATAAATAACATTAAAATAATAAACTTTATTTTTAAATTCTGCATTTTTATTATTTATATATTAAAATAAATTAAATAAATTAAAAATATTAAAAAAAATTTAGGCCTTATATTTTATTTTAAATTAGATTATGTAATTTGAGTCTTAACCTTTATGTTTAGAATATGTAACTAGAGTTTTAAAATTTTAGTTTGGATGTTGGATTATGTAATTCAAACTTTTAAATTTGTGTATGTTTTTAAGATTAGGTTTATAATTTATATAAAAAACTGGTTGCCTAATTATTCGAATTTTTGGGTACCCAAATATTCGTTTATCAAAAGTACTGAGTACCCAAAAAATCCAGGCTGGAACATGAGCCGTTTTTTTAAGTACCCGAAACTCCAAATACCTACTACTTTGGGTATCCGGATTTAAACATCCCTAACCGTAAAAAATTTAAAAATTATCAATTAAAAAAAGATTGAAAAAATAATCTTAGATATTAATTATCATCATCAAACAATCCAAAATTAGCATAAAACTCTTTAAATTTTATATAGTATAAGTTGATCTTAACCCTACATGTAACATACAAAATTTTTTAAATTAATAAAATATATGATAGACGTAGTCATTAATACCTAGTGAACTATTGCAATTGAACAAATCGTGCTAATAATATTGTGAATAAAATAACAAATAACAACGAACAAAAATAAAGAACAATAATGAAAGAGAAAGAGGTAAATTTATATTATTCTCTAAATTTAAATTTTTGTACGATAATTGCATCAAATCATTTATTTATAGAAATAAGAAGTATATGATACATTAAACTCTAATTAATAAAAATAATATTTTAAATGATAAAGTAAATTAAAGATCCATGATAATTTTTTTTATTATGATAAACATCCAACTAGATAAATATTTATAAAAATTATTTTTTAATTCATATTAATTATTTATAAAAAATATTTTCAAAGCTTGAAAATATTATTACAATTGTACAATATTATTAGTATTAAAGTTTTATAGTATTAACAATAATCATTTTATAAATATAAAAAATTATTACCAATTATTTATAAATTATAATACATATATCTATAATAAAAATATTACTATGAAGCATATTCCAAAAGGTATAGATAAATAGTACTAATTATCAGTTAATGGCTAATGCAAAACTATTCAAAAGAATTATAACAATTCAAAAAATATTTAATGCAAAGGGAAATTTAATTTTTTACACAAGCATAATTATTTAAACTACATAATTTAAAATTTAAATTTTAAATTATAAATTCTAAATTTAAAATCCAAAACTCTAAACATCTGAACTAAACATCTAAACTTAAATTAGGCTCACTTGTGATGAAAAAAATAAAACTTTTACTATCAATGTATAAAATATTTTATCTAATTATATTATTAATTTATTTAATAAAATTATTATATATTATTAAATAGGATATAATTCATTTATACAAAATGTAAAACTCATAGTTTTACACCTCTTTTGAGATTGTTTGATGAGTGAAATAGATAGATGAGATTAACTTCTTCCTTTTTTAAAAGTGTTAATTTTTACATAATTCACTATTAATCTCAGTCATCCATTTTATCAATCTAACAATCATAAAAATATATAAAAATTAAAATTCTTATGTTGTGTAATTCGATCTTATCTCTTATTAAATATATAATACAATTTAATCGTAACGAAAAGTATTCTATTATGTATTAATATTTAATACTTTTATAACTTAAAATTATATTATCGTTATAATAATATTTTTAACTATTGATTTTTGATTCATTGATCAATTAATTTGTCAAATTTTATAAAAATCTTACTATAACCTTACTTAACAGATCTCAAATCTTATCACATTAGATCACTCGGGCCTTAGTATTGCTATAATAAAATTTTACTTCTTGAAGTCAATTTATATAAAAATCATATTTCTTACAAGAATTTATTTTCTGGAAAAATAACTTAATGGAAGTCAATTTAAAAAACACCCCTAATATTGAAGAAAAGTGTTTAATCCTTGCTTGAAATTGGAGATTGCAGACTTTGGGATCCAAAATAGTAATAACTTTGATGCTTGTAGTTGAAGCACTAATTGATACCACGCTTCATCATGTGATTAGAGCTGGCGCCATTGATTGGATCCCAGAGTTTTTCAGACTAAAAAACTAACCGTCCTAGGTCAACCAACTTTAGATTTCTGGTATCTGCACATTCCCCCACACGACTAGGCAAGTCTTGAATAGTATTCTCTTTAAACTTGAGCTTCAAATAATTACAAGTTGCCTTAATTAAATATGTTCTAAAGAGAATATAGCTCAAGTCAAACCCATTAAATGACCAGGAAATTTACCTGGCAACAGCTTAAAATGTCTGTCTTGCTGTTAAAGAGAATGTCACAGCAAGTGGGAGAATTTTATTTCAATCTTCAATTCCATCACATGCATCTCATACACATATATAAAAGGTTTCATAGAGACATTTCCTTGATGATCTGATTTCAGAATGATCAATCATGACTACATGCATCATACATATTTTGGTTTCACACAAGTCGATCAAACTTTTGTTATCTTCGTGCATGTTAGATTCAAATTCACATTCTCAAACATAAGTAAAATGACTATATAAACAAATATCAATAATTTATGTTACAATTTGATCCAGTTTGTTCGAATCAAGTCATGAGTACATAATCCGAAATTATCCTACGTGCCCTCATTGAGATATGGGATAATGGTTACATCATGACAACTTCTTAACCTTTTACATGTAATATGTATGAATATAATATAATGTAAGAAGATGCAAAAACAAGATAATATGACACATAATGGTTTACTGCAGAGAACAAATTTATTCTTGATGTTATTATTATCAGCATGGAGATGGAGAATATCAAGCCCAATTCAGATGCTGGCAATTGATTCCGATGGTCTCTTGAACCTGCAAACATTGCAGAAAGTTGAGAACAGATATGGGGTTTGGTACTTATCTTCCCCTCCCATCATTGGCATGGGCACCCCTCTCTTCACCTGGCTAACATAGCCCGGCTGGTAAGTTTTTCCCAACACTCCTTCAACATCATCACTTAAGTTGGTGAATTTGAACTGTGTTTCCAAGTGAGCAAAGGCATTATCATCCGGCAACTGATAGTTATGAACCTTGTTTTCTTCTTTGCCAATTGGTCTCACCCTTATGTACATATCCACCAATCCGGATACCTTGACATGAATGCTGTTTTTGTCATAGGTTCTTTCGACCGACACTTATCGTTCTTCGACATCGCCGTTCCGCCATTCAGCTTCTCCATCGTACGGTACGTTAATTGTCTCCCCGTCCCATTGAACACTGAGAGCATCGACATTGTCGTCCCAACGAGAGACTCTGTTGGCTGCAATGACAAGAGTGTGGGAATCAAACATGACAGCCAAGGCTTGTACCCATGTGAAATCACGAGTCCTTCCTTCTGGTCTAGTCCCAATGAAATGGGCATTGATTTGAAGCTTATCATCCGAGACAATGGCAAAGTTTCCGTCTTTAGCTCCATGGAAGTAGAACATAACTCCATCACCGCCAACAAAACGAGGGTCGTAGCAAAGAGAACCATAGCCATCACATTTCGGTTTCCTCCCTGAAAAAAAAAATACATAAAAACGAGAACTTTAGAATCAGTCCAAGCTACTACTTAAGTAGAGTCGGAATTGGGGTTTAGGGTTTAAAAGTATTGTGCTTACACTTGCAAGTGGCTTCACACTTGCTGCCACAGTTAACATGGCAACCCTTCTGCTTCTTCTTATTCTTAGGCTTCCTTTGAGGGCATTCAGATGGGCAAACAAGGATCTTCTGGTAACAAGCACCTTTGCCTTTGCAGTACGCCCGTTCTTGTCCAGTTTTCGATGGTAACAAGTGGTCATAATCCACTTCAGAGTCATACTTCTTATTCTTATCATCATTGCCCTTTGTTTTACCTTTGCCACCTTCACCAGTGCCCTTGCCCTTACTCTTATCGTTGCCATTGCTGTTGTTGTTTCCATTGCCATTAGACTTTCCCTTATAATTGCCGTTGTCCTTGTTACCCTTATCATCACCATGCACAATGGAGGCTTCAGTGCATAGCAATAGAATGACCAGAACTGCCAACATAGAGTGTGACTTCATCTTATAATCAATTCGACACACTAGTTAAAAGTTTCTTCTTCTTCTTTAATGTGATTAAAGATGATGAAAATGTTGCAGAAAATGAAGAAATTTATAAAGGGTTTGTCAGCATGAACCAGTCCCTGAGGTTTGGACTTCATTTATGATTCCTTGCTTTGTTCTCACGGTAAATTGGAAAATGAGATTAGTTTTTTAGAGGAATAATTAATTATTATATGCTTTGATTTCAGGGATTCTTCTGATTTTTTTTATGACTTTTAGTCCTCTATTTTAATTACCAGGGTAAGAGTTCATTAAACTTGAAAAAATCGTTTAAGTCTCTGAATTTTTTTTAAACTCAATTAGTTTTTAATCAATAAACTAAATCAATTAGTTTTTAATCAATGAACTAAATCAATTTTTTTGAATTTAATTAGCAGGGTAAGATTTTTTTGATAATCAATGTTGTAGTTGAAAATTTTAGAATTTTTTTATTTAAAAATTTTTAAAAGTCTAAAGAATTCTAAAAATCTTTTAAAAATATCTTTTATAGAAAATTTATAAATACTATGTGATAAACTGTAATGTATCATGTGACCGTAATATTTAAAAAATTATTAAGATTTAAAAGATAAAATTGATCTAATAACTTAATTTATTTAATTTATTGATTAAAAGACTTAATTGGATAAAAAATTGAAGACTTATTATTTTTTGAAAAAATTAAAGGCTTCTTATACTATTAAACAATTTTAATTTGACAGTTTGGTCCTTTAAGCGTTATTAGTATGTCTACGTTGGTAACATCAGTGGCTACTATTCTAAAGTGATGGTGCAAATTATTTTTATTGTTATTTGATCAGTTGATCAAAATTACCTGAAAATCCAATAACTACAAATAATAATAATAAATTTACATACCAATCGAATATTTAGAACTATTTAAAACACACACAGACATTATCGCTTTATCGATAACAACCAAACATGCTATCAATTTGTATACGCAGATAGTGCTATTACAAAAAAGTTACGTTTTGATATATAAATCGTCTAAAAAAAATTATAAAACCCTTTTATTAAATTTAAATCTTAAAACTTAGTATCCTAGCATTAAAACTTAAATCATAAACCTTAAACTCTAAATTATAATCATAAACCTTAAATTTTATATCCTACCTCCAGATCCCTTAAATCCCAAACCTAAAATTCTAAAATCTAAAATTAAAATGCTTGGGCAAGGTAAAATTATACAAACTTGTATATCAAAAATATTTTCCTACTATAAAAGTGTGAAAATAAAGATAAAAGATTACATCTCCGATTTTAACATAGTCGAGGGACTAAAAATAAAATTATACCTTTACTCTTTTTCGACCAAATAGCTGAAAAGCATTTCTTTCTAATTAAGCCTACATAATGTCACTTTTCTTGAGTTCAATGCAAGGTCGTATAAGTTCAATTAATCATCTATAAATTAGGGTTTTGCTTTAGTTATTAGAAAAGTGTTCCCTTATACTTTTTTAATAATTTATTTGTATAAATAAATATCTCAATTCATTTTTATGAGTAATTATACAATACACTAACTAACGAGTTAAATAATTATGAGATGTTAATGGACTTAAAACAAGGTTGGGAGGTTCAATATTAAATAATAATTTTAACTAATTTTTCAAAGGGTAAATTAAAGAAATAATTAATGATAAAAAACAAATAAATTAGAAACCTCCTGTAATTCATTGTTTCTATTAATTATAATATTGATTTCCAAATTTTAAGCAAGACGTTTGACAAGGAACGAATCTCCATCCTTTTGAAAAATAGAAGCAACATAAAATAAATAAAAAAGGTCCTTGCCCATCCTATGCACTGCTTCTTATTCACAGGATAAGGTTTATTTAGATAACAATTTTAAAATAAGTTTATTTGAGTATAATATTTTTTTAATAATTTAGTTTTTTTATTTTATTTTCGTCGATTATTGAAATTTAAATATAAAAACGGTTAATATTTAAACTATTTGTTGGAAATGCCTTGTTTGGTTAAATTAGAGAGTTATTTTGAAAGGTTTGATTAGTTAAATCTGTTAATTTAAAAAAAAACTCTTGAAATATTTGTTTGAGTTAAAGTGTTAGATAAAATAATTTTAAAAAATCTTTAAATAATATAAATTTAAATAACTAATAAAATTATAAAACATAATTTCATAAATAAAATATAATATATAAATAAATAAAATCATATAAATTTAATAAAATTATAAATAAGAAATTAATATATATATAAATTTAATAATTAATAAAATTATATTTAAAATATAATTTTATTAATAAAAAATTAATATATATTTTTATTTAATTATTTTAATTATTTAATTATTTTATTAATTACTCTTGATTTGAACCATTTCATTGATTCTTTTATATCGATAACTGTGTTCAAAATCACCGCATATAGGTCACAATTAAGTTGTGATAAGTTAATTGTGAATATTTTATCATCATTATATTTATTTTTATGTTAATATTATTTTTCATTATCATTAATAATATTTAAATAAAAAATCCACCCCCATCTAGTCGAGTCAAGTTGGGACCAAACGGAGACGGGTAAAATTGCCTTCCTTAAATATTTCCCCCTCAGTTTATACATTTTTTTTTTGAAAAAATCAATAAATTACTTACGTCTTAGCTAATTATACTTGGAATTATCAAAAACTTTTATTTTATTTATCAATAATTGTAATCGACTGCGATTAAAAAATAATTAGTAAAAATTGCATTAATAATAAATTTTTATAGCGTATAAATCAAATTAATTAGTTAATATTAATAATTATGGAAAAATAACTGCAATTTTCAAAAGAGTATACTATCGAACAAATCACACTATAAATGACTTCATCGGCTGAAAATGTTAAGATAAGCAAAATACGGAAAAAATAATTTTTTAAAATAAAATCAAAATAATATTAATATTAAAATTAATTTTTCAATATTTAAAATATTATTAGGAATATTTTTATTTATATTGGATATTCATATATTAAATAATACTTTAATGTACTTTATTATTAGAGTTTAATTCCTGTTGAAATTAGGACTTTTATCTTATGCCTATAAATATGAAAGCATCGTAAAAACCTACTTTAAGAATATAATACAAATATCTCTCTTTTGTCTCTCATCTTTGTTCATCTATTTTGTTTTTGTTCTTTATTTTATTTATAATATATTATCAGCACAAGACTCTAACCAACATAGGTGTTTGTCGTTCTAATCTTAAAGGAGTTTTTGAAATGAATTTGTTACTAGCATGAATCAAAGATAAATTCTTCTACCTTTATCATATTTTAATTATGAATTATTATTCTCTCTCTATCTTTAACTTGAATTTTAGTTTTTGAAAAATCATTGGTTATTTGGTGTTTGTGTAGCGATAGAGTGGCTGAATTACAGTGGTTCTTGTCGATAATTTCCGAAAAAGATTTTAACAAGATATTGATGACTAAATCTATCATATATTCAACTTAGCTCGAAAAGCTCGATATATTTTACTTATTTTTCTCGATATAGTAAATAATTAATTACTCTCAATGTAACCCCTTTGACACGGTCTAGACGAAACCTTGCTCGAATGAATTACACAGAGATTACCGGATCAAACCAAGAAGATTTGGTCCGACAAATAACCCTATATAGATACATTATTTTTTTATATTATTTCTCCTAAGATAATTCCTACATGTTCATGTATCATCTACATCGAAGCTTTATTGTTTAACCAACAAGTGTAGGATCTACAACTCTTTTCAACTTGAAACTGACTTTGCCAGCCAGGAGTATCGAAACCCTCCTTACCCGTTTCGAAACTGTATGCTGACTCATTAATGTTTTGAAACATATAGGGAGCGTTTCGATACCATTGCTTGACTTCGTTAGATGCCCCGTGAAGCAAGCCCGTGTTTCAGTAAGGGAAAACCTTGGTTTTGAAACATTTTCGTTACTGTATAAGTTAGTATCGAAACTCCCTGTCTTCGTTTCGAAACCCCTTGCAGCGGTTCCGAAACGATGACAAATAGTTTCGATACCTAGGCCTTTTCTTACCCAAATTCATCACTAATCTAATTGACGTTTCGATACCAACGACAACGGTTTCAAAACCTCTATACCAGTTCTGCATAATCTTCAATTACGGTTGCATTATGATTTACGAGCCTACTTCTAGTAGCATATACATTCTGACATTAATCAACACCTAAATTCTTGAACCACTAAATGCGATGATCTCCTATCTAAGAACAAATGAGTACCTTCATTATATTCATTACATCCAAAATTTATCAAACTACACACCAACCACCGAGACAAGTCCAACATTTAAAACTCAATCAAAACCACAACCATGCCTCAGAATATGTTGATTCTAGCATTAAAAGTACCCCATTGCTCACTTTCACTACTAAGGTCAATAGATTATACAATGAGCTTATTTTAGTGCACACACCACACTTGCTTCCTTAAGGACTGATCGGAGTCTATTTCTCTGCATTGAAGGGAAAAAGAGGGTGTAAGTCTTTGACTTAGTGAGTGGTAGGATAAAGCAAATTAGCAAGGACAGTGCGGCTCATGTTAAGTAATGGTTTAAAACCTTCTTTTAAGTCATGCCAAGCTTAGTCAAAATCGAAAAATATATATATATTGTCCGCTAAACTCAAGCATCTCTTGCTTATTTACAAAGGTCACATGCTATCATCAAATATTGTCTATATTTCTATAGTGCTTTGCCGAGCACATCATTTAACCTTCAAACATAAAATCATATGCATATATTTAAGACATGACACTAGTACAAACCATAACAACATATTGGCATGTGATTAACTAGGCTTACAGTTCCCTTAGTTTTACGGGACAAACGAGCAAGTATTGGTTTACGGTACCCCAATACCCGTGATGGCATGCAGTTCTCCATCAACAAACCTCATTGATGTCTAATTTGGCTTGCAGTTCTCGAATCGGAAGTAACAAGCTTGCAGTTCTCCTATTACCAAGCATAAATGTTGTCACTGATTTTTCATCCCAAATCAAATTCGATGGAAAATATGGAAGAAAATACTTCTAGATCTACTCCAAATCAGAATCAAAAAAAGAGGAACGTTGCCAATTTGGATATAAAAAAATCAAGAAAAAAATCATTTTCAGATTATTTAAAATCTGCAAAAGATGAAAAAAGAAAGAAGATTATTCAACTTTGGGCAGATTCTATCAAATTTGGACATGAATCAAATCAAGATTATTTTGGGCGATTTTTTACCCCAAAATCAGTGATTTTGTATATTAATTTTGATTATCTTCCATGTATTTATGAGTTGAAAACCACTATATAAATCCCGTTCCTATCACTTGTAAATCACACCACAAAACAGACATTCACAACTCCTTTTGTAACCCCTTGACCCAGTCTAGACGCCACCAGACTCGAACGAGTTACACAGGTAATACCGAAGCTAGTCCGGAGACTCACCCCGATAAACAAACCTATTTTTTATCTATATAAATGCTTTTATTAGATTCTACATGTTCATGCAAGGACTAAGTTCATTTCCAGTGGAAAAGATGTGAAACAAGTCCAAATTCTACTAAACAAGTTTTAGGGACCCTATTGTAATTTTTTCAGAGATTTATATTCGAATTATGAAATTAAAGTTACCAATATTATTTTAAGTTTATTACATGCTTGCGTGTCAGATTTCAACTTAATACTAGTTTTACAAGTTGCTTATATGATTACTAGATGTTTGGGAACTAAAACGTAAGGATTCAACATTTTAATTTAACCGAGTTTTGAAACACTCTTCCCCTTTATCGATACATGGGTAAACGACAAAAGGGTATCGATACAGGTGTTAAGTGTTCCTGAACTCCTTCGATAACTTAGAAGGTAGCCCGCATGACAAGCCCGTGTTTCGATACACTTGAGGAAAAGTTTTGATACCTTTATGCTACTATAAGGGTTGGTATCGAAACAAATATCAATAACTTCTGAGATTTTGTGCTACTGTTTCAGAACCAGTTCATATGGTTTTGATACTCAGGCTTAATTTTCCAAAAAATTATCGTAATTTAACCTAGGTATCGATACTCTATGAACAAGTATCGAAACCTTTGCCCAGAAAATACAGAATTCACATTTTACATACCTTAGCCAAATTTAAAACTCTCTAGATGCATGTGAGACCCTATAGGCAAGATTCACATTTCAAACATTAATTCTAGATGCAAAGTCACCCTATTCCAACGGCAAAGTATTTAAATATCATAGGCGTATTTCAACATTATTAAACATGAAAACACATACCTCAAAAGTCTTAATAATTCTCATAAAACTCAATATCAAAATAAGTTCAATAACATAGGTTCCAAAACAGAATTTCAGACTCAAAATTCTCTAATCCATTGCTCTCGACTGATGTGTGTTAGATATGCGCAATTAGTGCAAGTGAACACGCCGTCAAGTAATAAAGTGATGAGTATCAAATATCGTCTCCTCAGGGATTGATGTACTTAATGTCTTTTTTTTTCCTCTTGCACTGTAAAAAGAAATAAAATAAAAACACAAGTGAATTGTAGTTGTAATTTATCTAAATAATAAAAACTAAATAAAGATAAAATAAGATAAGGAAGATGACTAGGATCCAGTTGTGCTGTATAGTGGATTTGATCAACTTGTTATTGTCAAATACAATTGTACAACACTGCCTCGGTAAGAGTGCAGATTACTACCTCGACAGTGACGTCTCTCGTTTTCCACAACAATCTTTTGCTCTTGGGTAGACTTTACCAAAATTCGGCAAAGTATCCTTTAATGATTCCGCTAATCTCTAAGTGGAAATACTGTTGATGACCATTCCTTGATGATACCTCTCAGCGTGAATCAATTATAATCACCAACCAATCTCACACTTCTCTTAGCCGCTAAAACTCTTAACCTATCTCTAGGCCGAGTTAGTGTTTCCCGATTGAAACACCGTACTTATCCCTTTCGTGAATCTAACTCTCTCGATATTAGATAAATGGATTACTCACAAACTTCTCTTTCAAGTTTGAATACAAAAACAAGGAATGACAAAAAATAAGCAAACTTCGATATTTTATTGCATTAGAAACAAGAAACAAAGTACAATCTCTTCACACTAATACTCTACAACCTTCACCTAAGCCTAAAAAAATAAAAACAAAGAAAACTCTAAATCCTAAGATAAACTCTCTAATCTCAAGTATCGATGATGATCTCTCTTCCTTGGGCGGCTATGGTTTATATAAGCTTGGCCTAGGGCAAACCTTTCGTAAGTAGAATACAACTTAGAGTAGGGAACAAGTCATGTACACAGGTCAAGTATTTCCAAGTTTATTTCTTCTAGAAGGCTTTCCCGCGTGGCCTTGTCTTTGGGCTTTTCTTGTGCTATCCAACTCTGATCCTTGGGCTTCTTGTCCAGCAACGTTCTCCTCATTTTTCTTCTTATCTTGCCCACCATATTGCTACTTGCCCTCTGTTGCCTCAGTATCAGGTCCTGCCTCGGCCCCAGTTTGCTGCCTCGGCAATATTTTTTCCTACACAGATATAAAAATGCAGTAAAATATGCCTTTTCTATAAATATTATCTTTAATAGCATAATCCCTAAATATATCATATTAAGTATATGCACTGGTCCAAGTAGGTTTAGAATTGATGATAAATGCCCATGAAAAGTGTAGAAAGTGATAGTGAGTTGAGCACTTATCACACCCCCAAACTTGAACTATTGCTTGTCCTCTAGTAATGCAAACTATCAATTTGTCAAACTTTATTCTTTCTTGGTCTTATGTTTCCATCTATTCTCCCCACTATAACTATGTCTATTCTTTAGACTTAACCTTTCGGTTACCTAAGGGTGTACCTAGAAGACAAACTATAAGGGTTAGTGTGTGTATGCGTTTTTGTGAACAAGTTTGATTAAGGGCCTTCTTAGATAAACTTTATGTTCAAGACAAATAGACTTGAATTTAGTGTACTCTTCTTAAAACAATAATTTCTTGAGCCAATTTTGGGCACCTCAAGTATTATGTTTTCTCCTTCTTATTTCCTTATTTCTTTTGCTATTCTTTTAAGCATACTAGAGCCAATTTTGGCCACCTCTAGCATGAAGAAGAATATTTCCTAGAGCCGGTTATAGGCACCTCTAGTCACCTTTCCAAAGATCTAAGTCTTTATCACCTAAGTTTATTAAAAGAATTCATATAGTCAAACAAGTCTCAAAAGTGTTTTTAAGTTCAAACTTATAGTAAGCTTCTAAGTTTTTCCCCTTAAGTATCCTAGAATTAAGCCTTCAAAATAAAACCTAACTATGGTAAGGAGAAAGATTTCTATTTCCATAAAGAATAAACTAAAACAATACTGATGATGGGCAGTGCAAGAGTATGGGCAACAATTTCAAGTAAAGTGGTAGACAAAAAAAAATTATCACTAAAAACTCCTTTTTCATGGTAAGGCCGCGGCAGTAGAATGCCTCGGTAGTGGCTCTATACCCCGAAACTCAAACTAAGCATTGTCCTTAATGATTAATTTAGGGGCAAGTAGTAGACAACAAAATATATAAAAAAGAAAACATGCAATTATAAGAGAAACAACATAAAAATTCATAAGGACTTCGAGGAGCTGCTGCTAACTATCTTCTTTCTAGGCCTCCCTGTCGACTATTTTATTCTAGATCCTTATGCTAGTGATTGTTGTGTTTTTGCTTGTCGGTGTGGCTGAACTCGACTGGGTGGTGTCCTTTACAAAGGAGCATTGACTTCCTCCCATTCTTCGTCTTCGACAACTTCTTCAGTGAGTATTATATTTGTTCCTCCTGTTTCAGCATCTGTTGCTTCTGTGTAGGGTGCAGCTATCATGAACATGTTGGTTGAAAATTCTGGAAACTGCATCCCTTGGTCTGGAAAGTTGTGGAGCATCATTTGAGCAAGTGTGCTGTTGAAATCTCTTTGATACTCCATGTATCTCTGTTGCCTAAGGTCCATAGCTGCCATCCTTTGTAGAATCTCCTGGTATGGGTCTGCTGCGGCATTGGTGTGGGCAACGTCAGACATATCTATCGTGTACTGGGCCCCGGTAGTAGTGTCGATAGTGAACTATTGCGGAGCTGCCTGGACTGGTTCTGCTTGAGCGATCTGCATAACTTTATCGCATAAGTCTCTAGTCCATCCTTTTCTTTGGGGTGTGAATTCATTTGTCTCAGCAGTGGGTAAACCTGCAGCATTACAAATACCGGTGATTAAAGAATGAAAGTATAAAGGGCCTTTATCCTTCTTACCGCATTCGTAAATTTCTTATAAAATTATTTCTCCAACATTGATGCTCCTTTTATTGATGATTGATTGTATGAGCACCAATCTCTTTCGGTCCACCGTGCTGTTATGGGAGGTTAGGATGAGTCATTTCTTTAAAAAGGTGTTCCAAAGTTTGGCCTCGGGTTTCAAATTTTGCCTTGCTAAGGATCCTTTATGGGCACCGGTCTCCCATGGAGTATTACTGTTGTAGAGGTCGTCCTTTGCGGTAGTGGTTGCTGTGGAAGGCTTCCATTGCCGGCAGGTAAGTTCTGATTTCCTTGATTTACTTTCATGGCTCCTTGGATTTGTCTCCACAACCCTTGATAGGTACGTTCGATTTCTAGATCAATCTCGTACAATGGATTGCTTGGGTTGGCCCTGGTCATACACCAAAAATAAACCAAGTAAAATAAAAAATAAAATAACTAAAAAAAACAAGAAAATAAAGAAAACAAAATTTAGTTGCCAATCCCCGACAATGGCGCCAAAAACTTGATACGTTTCAGATATGCACAATTAGTACAAGTGAACACGTTGTCAAGTAATAAAGTGATGAGTATCAAGTATCGTCTCCGTAGGGATTAATGTACTTAATATGTCTTCTTTTGTCCTATTGCTCTGTAAAAAGAAATAAAATAAAAACACAAGTGAATTGTAGTTGTGATTTATCTAAGAAATAAGATAAGGAAGATGGCTAGGATCCAGTTTTGTTGTATAGTGGACTTGATCAATTTGTTCTTGTCCAATACAATTGTACAATACTGCCTCGATAGGAGTGCAGATTACTACCTCGACAGTGACATCTCTCGTTTTCCGCGGCAACCTCTTGCTCTTTAATGATTTCGCTTATCTCTAAGTGTCCAAAGTTCGATAAAGTGTCCTTTAATGATTTCGCTAATCTCTAAGCCGAAATACTGTTGATGACCATTCCTTGATGATACCTCTCAACGTGAATCAATTATAATCACCAACCAATCCCACACTTCTCTTAGCCGCTAAAACTCTTAACCTATCTCTAGGCCGAGTTAGTGTTTCCCGATTGAAACACCATACTTATCCCTTTCGTGAATCTAACTCTCTCGATATTAGATAAATGGATTACTCACAAACTTCTCTCTCGAGCTTGAATACAAGAACAAGGAATGACAAAAAATAAGAAAACTTCGATATTTTATTGCATTAGATACAAGAAACAAAGTACAATCTCTTCACACTAATACTCTACAACCTTCACCTAAGCCTAAAAAAATAAAAACAAAGAAAACTCTGAATCCTAAGATAAACTCTCTAATCTCAAGTATCGATGATGATCTCTCTTCCTTGGGCGGCTATGGTTTATATAGGCTTGGCCTAGGGCAAATCTTTCCTAAGTAGAATATAACTTGGAGTAGGTAACAAGTCATGTACATAGGTCAAATATTTCCAAGTTTATTTCTTCTAGAAGGCTTTCCCGCATGGCCTTTTCTTTGGGCTTTCCTTGTGCTATCCAGCTCCGATCCTTGGGCTTCTTGTCCAGCAACGTTCTCCTCATTTTTCTTCTCAGCTTGCCCATCATATTGCTACTTGCCCTCTGCTGCCTCAACATCAGGTCCTGCCCCAACCCTAGTTTGTTGCCTCGGTAATACTTTTTCCTGTAAAAACATAAAAATGCAATAAAGTATGCCTTTTTTTTATAAATATTATCTTTAATAGTATAATCCTTAAACATATCACATTAAGTATATGCATTGGTCCAAGTAGGTGTAGAATTGATGATAAATGTCCAAAAAAGTGTAAAAAGTGATAGTGAGTTGAGCACTTATCATCGACTACCTAGGTTCATAACTTAATAATAATATGCATACTTGAGCTAAAGAAAATACTAAAATAGGCACGATTGGCTCCTTTGCTTTCCAATTGCTTCCAACACTTACTTATCTATATTACAAGAAAAAGAGAGTGATTAAGCTTTAAGCTTAGTGAGGGCAATAAAACATTTTAAAACATCACTTATAATGCAGCCCATAAATACTCAGTTTATCAATGTGAAAACGTGTCATGCTTCTTTAAAACAACATAAGTATGGTTATCAACGTCATTAGTAAAACCAACAAGTGTTAACAAAACCATGGCTCACAAGACAACATAAATTACCGGTAAAAATCCCTTGAAAAGATATCACATGCTTTCAAAGAAAAATAAGGCTAAAATGCTACTCACTTAGAAACGCCTATATTCACATAACACTTGCATTTTCAAATATAAAACATAATTATATTGAGGCTAATGATATGATTTGTACTACTCCAAATCATTAAGATAAATGGGCAACCTCATGTTAGTACTACTCCCAGAGCATGCGCATGTTGATACTACTCTCAAAATGAATTATTTCAACTTGATGTCCGATGACAGTACTACTCCCATCAACCCGGATATGACAGTACTACTCCTATCATATAGCATTAGACTAAAAGTAAAAAATGCAACACACAACGAATTTAAACACGTACGGCTTTTTAATATTTATAGTGCACTCAAGACTCTATTGATCGATCAACTTATCCCATAAGGTTCATCACTAACTAACCAATATATTATCAAAAACCAATTCTTAAACTTAATTCAAAACTGAATTAAACATATGCTTCCCAATATTTCATGTTTCAAAACATAAACCGATAAAATCACCTTTAACTCAATTTTCAAAGTAAAGCCATGGGAGTATCAATTATGTAACAAAAATGTTATAAAACAGTAACATGAGCATTAAATCATCATACATAAACATCTATACAAAATCAACATTAAGCATGACAAAGTTCATAGTAAAAACATAGAGTAATATGGGAACCCTTTTGCAAAAACTTAAACTTCACTTACTTCTGAGTATAGGAAGATTTTCGCACCTTCCCTACACTCCCAAACCTCTTTAAAACAAGTTTAAAACACTGCTGAAGCAACCACTCTAAAAAACTACTCACCGATAACCGTTACTTGCTCGCCAAGCCTCCGGAACAAACCGAAACACCTTCAAACGCGATCTCCTAACTCTTTTCCTGTTTCAAGAATCAAAACCAAGAGGTTTAATCCTTCTAAGCACAGAAAAGAAACCCTTAAGTCGGATCCCTACATAGAAACACTTAAAACTTAACAAAACTTAAATCGAAAGCTTTCCGAAACACACCAAACTTTACCTAAGCCTATAGTTCGGGATTATATATGTTTAAAACATGTTATAAATATTCTGATAGATTAAAAATCATGAATTTAAGATCCCAAAACAGTGGATCAAAACCCTTGAATGAAAATTGAGATTTTTAGTCAAAAAATCGATTTTTATGAAATTAAAGGATTAAAACAATTTCTCCAAGCCAAGAACTTGGAAATTTCAGTAAAGAACTCTATTTTTCTAGAGATTGAAAAAATCTCACCTCCAAAACTAATCCAATTGTTTTCCGGGTTTTAAAACAAGAAACCGACGAGAAAACAAGAAAATTTGAAGAAGAAAGGTTAAGATAATTATTGTAAACGATTTTAATTGAAAAATGATAAGTTTTTACCTTGAAAATTTGATGAATGACTGCCTCAAATGAGGGAAAACAAAAATTAGAAAAATAGGTTATATTTAAGTTAATTAAAAAAAGTTTTAGGAGTTTAAAATTGAGTTTAATTAAGTTATTTAATTTAAAATAGATTTTGGGTTTAATTAATTAATATTTGGAAAGCCTAGACCATTAGGATTATAATTGGATCAAAGCCCCTTAAAGATTTAAAGTTTTGGCTTGTTTTATAAACTTGTCCCTAAATTTTTAATTTTTTATAAAACGGTCACTAATTTCAAAATCTTAGGGTTTAAAGGGTCAATTTTTAAAATTGATTTAACCAAAGTCTAATAAATGTTATTTAAGGATTTCAGAATATTTTTCCTCAATTTATTTCGATAGAAAACTAATTTTTAAGTATTTAGTCCTGAACTAGGCTAAATTGACTAAACCGGCCCACTATGTAACATCTTGGTTTAGGGGCTAGAAGTTAGAGTATGGTTTAGGGAGGTTCGATTCGGTTCGAATTGAATTTCTTTGGTTCATTAATTTTGGGTAAATTAAAATAATAATATTTTAATTGAATAAATAATAAATTTGTAGAAAAGTTTTAAAAATATTAAAAAAATATTTTAAATTTAAGGAAATAATAATTGAGTTTTAAATTGATTTAATTAAGCCTAATTACTATATTTGTGACTAAATTATAAATTTTGGAAAATCTAGGGGTTAAATTGTAATTTTCTGAAGTTTGGAAATTTTTAGTGACTAATTTGGAAAGTAAAACAAAGCTTAGAATCCTTAGAGGGCCATTAACCCAAATTATTTTTTATTAAAGATTATCCACCATTTTTTTTAATTGGTAGTTAATTTCATTTTTTTTTCAACCATATTTTCTCATTTTTTCTTCAAAATTTCTCTCTTTTTTCTCATCTTTTTCTCTCCTTGATTTCTTCAATTACTTGCTGAATTCTTCTCCATTTTCATCAAGATTTATCTCATTTTACTCAGCATCTCATTCTCTACAAAACCTACCAATTTATTTTGCAAAATCATCATCCAATTTCAAGGAAAATCAAGAGAAGAATTCACATCTTTTTGGTGGATTGATCTCAAAGGTAATTTTCTAATTTCTTTTAATTTTTAAAGTTCTTTATTTGATATTCCCAAGAATTTGGTTTACTAATCATTAATCCTAAATTGATTTCATTTTTTAATTCAAGATTTTGATGATTTTATGGAATATTCAAGAAATTAAGTTAGTGATGCGTGTTAGATATGCGCAATTTAGTGTAAGTGAACACGTCGCCAAGTAATAAAGTGATAAGTATCAAGTATCGTCTCCACTGGGATTGATCTACTTAATATGCTTCCTTCAGTCTTCTTCCTCTGTAAATGAAATAAAGTAAAAAAACAAGAGATTAGGTTGTGATTGAGCTAAATAATAAAAACTAAATAACGATAGAAAAATAAGATAAATAAGGTGGCCAGGATCTAGTTGTGCTGTATAGTGGATTGGATCAACTCGTTTCTGTCCAATGCAATTCTACAACACTGCCTTGCCAGTACTGCAGATTACTGCTTTGATAGTGAAGATACTCACCCGTCGCAACAATCTCTTGCTCTTGGAAAGACTTTATCAAAGTTCGACAAAGTGTCCTTTAGTGCTTTCGCTTATCTCTAAGTCAAATTACTGTTGATGTTCAGTCCTTGATGATACCTCTCGGCGTGAATCAAATATAATCATCAACCAATCTCACATTTCTTTTAGCCGTTGAAACTCTTAACTTATCTTTAAGCCGAGTTAGTGTTTCCCGATTGAAACACCGTACTTATTCCTTTCATGAATCTAACTCTCTCGATATTAGATAATGGATTACTTACAAACTTCTCTCTAGAGCTTGAATGAAAGAACAAGGAATGACAAAAATTAAGCAAACTTCGATATTTTATTGCATTGGAAACAAGAAACAAAGTTTGACTTCCTGACACCAATACTTTACAACCTTCACCTAAGCCTTAGAACATAATGTAGAAGAAAAGAAAAACTAAAACATGAAATCTAAGCTCTCTAATTCTATGAATTAGTCGAATGCCCTTCTCCTTGGACGACTTGGTCTTATATAGGCTTGGCCTAACGCAAACCTTTTCTAAGTAGAATGCAACTTGGAGTAGGGAACAAGTCATGTACATAAATCAAATATTTCCAAGTTTATTCCTTATAGAAGGCTTTCCCGCATGGCCTTGTCTTTGGGCTTTCCACGTGCTTATCCAGCTCCAATCCTTGGGCTTCTTGTCTAGCAACGTTTTCCTCATTTTTATCCTCAACTTGCCCACCATATCGCTACTTTTCCTCTGTTACCTCAACATCAGATCCTGTCTCGGCTTTAAGTTGCTGCCGCGGTAATAGTTCGTCCTGTACAGATATAAAAATACAGCAAAGTATGCCTTTTCTATAAATATTATCTTTAATAGCAAAATCCTTAAATACATCATATTAAGTATGTGCATTGGTCCAAGTAAGTGTAGAATTGATGATTAATGCCCATGAAAAGTGTAGAAAGTGATAGTGAGTTTGAGCACTTATCAGTTAGATCTCATTTAAGACTGTAATTTGGATGATTTCCTATGAAATTAAACTTACTTTGATGATTAATTGAGTCTTGAATTGGTGGCACATAGTTTTAATCCTAGAATAATTGAATCAATGTTGTTTAGAAGTGGTTTTCGGTTGTTTTAGGTGCTCTGCTTTTGCTAGAGGTATAAGGATGGTTTAAAGGTGTTTTTAGTTCATAATTGAGAAAGTTTAGGTGTTAGATTCTTTAGGTTAGGGGCTGGTATTGTTTTGGATGCGTTTTGGCTTAGTGTTCGGTAGTTTTGTGGAGGTTTAATGTGAATGCTGTGTTGAGCATGTTTTGATGTGTATATGCTCTGTTTTTATTGTTGTAGAGGAAGTCCAAGAAGTCTCTTAAGTGGCTGGTGGGTTGGCATTGCTGTTGGAGCACCGACGAAGGCTTGCTTCGCTTGTCGGTGTGTGAATTTTGGTTAAAAGCGATTCGCAAGTGAAAGGTTTTGTTTTGGGTACTATGGAATAGTGTAAAAAATTTCCTTTGTTCAAGATTAAGTGTTACAAAGGTTTTGATCCATTTTTCCTAAGTTTCGGCTATTTGGTAATGGCTTTGAGAAAGATGTTTTCATAGATTTTTGTTGAAAATGCATAACTTGGATTTTGAAATGATGCATGCATGTGTTAATTGCTGTAAATGCATAGTTTAGAAAGATATTCATGGCTTGTGGAAGCATGAAAATGAATTGAAATAATATGTGGTTATTTGCTTTACATTTGATTAAGCCGTTGAGCATGATTTTAGTTTACTTGATAAACATATTATGATTGCATTATGAGCAACAAGTTCACATGCATGATGGAATTGATATTGCCTTAGTGACACTAACTATAGTTACGAATACAAATGACATGTCATTAGGATTAAGTGTACTATAAAGATTATGAGAATAATGATGTTGCCTATACGTAAACAAGGGTGACTTTGTGTCCGACCGTGCATATAGTTGACCCTTACGTAAACAAGGGTGACTTTGTGTCCGACCGTGCATAGTGGGGATAACATGTATACAAGGGTGACTATGTGTCCGACCGATGCATGTTGAGACCAAGTGTCTCCAATTATGATAAGGAATCCGAGTATTTAGTGAGATAAAGATTCATAATATGTTGTCATTAGAATGCGAATATACATGATACATGATATGATTTGGTTATATAGATGAGCATGATTTGATCAAGCATACTTTGGTTTAGCATGAAAAGTGCAAGTGATGGTTTTAAATTGGTTTTAAATGTTGCATTGATGAACTTGTATTTAGAGCTACCTCACTAAGCATGTTTTGCTTAGGCTTTCTTTTCATCTTTGCAGAGAAATAAAGGCATTAAGGGCGACATTTGGAGCAAGAGGTCCAAGGGGAAGACTTCTCATATTTTGGTATTCTTTGGTAAACAAAAAGAGGCTTGACATTGTGTAAACCGGTACTTTTAAGAGAGTGTTTTGATTTGTTAAGGGATTGTAGTAGCAACCTTATTGATTTGCATTGCTTGTTGTTTTGGAGGAATAATACGTTGTTGAATTTCCTTAAAGCTTGTTTGGCTTTGTATGGTCTACGGTTTGAGTCAAACTTTAAGAAGCATGCCTATAGGTTTTATGGAATTTTTGATGATTATGAATGAGTGTTTGAAATGCTTAATGTGTCTAGGAATTGTGCATTTAGTTTTTAATGATCTTTGGTTGTGTTTGGATGGGGTTTAACCAACTTAAATTGCCCAATTTCATATTCTGCGCCCAGGGGTATTGAAACACTCTATGCTGGTTAATAACTCTGTAAAAAGGCTATATTTTAGGCCTTTTTACTTAAGTTATTGAGTTTCCTTAGGTTCATATAGACTCATTTAGTTGCATTTAGGTTCATGACATTGCATATAGTCATTTAGATATGCCTTGGCATTTTGAGGTGGTAATAGGTGCTATTTAATGGGAAATGTATTTCTTTTTACTGGTGTTGTGCAGGTAAAGCAAAACGGAAGTTGAGGCAATTTGTCATGACATTCTCAGAAGGATGGCAAAAGGAAAATACCATGACAAATCTAGAGAAATCCTGGGCTAAGCTAAACGATAAAGAGATATTTTGATAAGAGCGTCAGCTGGTGCTACCACAACCGATCGGGACCACTACAGTTGGCTACAACCACCTCAATAGGGGACCATAGAGAATATGGCCTATATGCATTCCACGTCAGTAGGGAACCACTGTCACCTCTGTCAGTCCTGTAGGAATGTCAGGAAAAAAATGAGGGCAGAAAGGGATTTTTGCACATCTTTTAGGTTTTTTCACCCACTTTAAAAGACATGGTGACCTACACTAAAAGGAGGCTTTTTTTAGAGGGAAAACACCAAAAAATAGGCACCTTTTGCGGCGGTCTTTGCGGCGGTCTTTGCGGCGGAAAGCTCCCACCTTTCTCCTCCAACTTCCAGCCAAAGGGACCTCCATTGATAGCACTCGAAGGGAGTGGTGTGCTAGGCACCCGAGAGGGGCTAGCACACCAAGGCGACCATGGTGGTTGAAGATCTGGCGGTGGTGCACACCGAGGGTGTCTTCTAGTCCTCCTTCCTTGCATTATTTTGTTATATTTTCATGAGGATTAATGTTAGATGTTTAAGTTTAATGTGGTTGATTACTCTTAACATTTAGCTCCACCATGTAACCTTGTTTCGGTGGTAACTTTTATGGATGATTAACTTTTGTTTCTATTTAATATATTGCATGCTAAGTGTTTGTATATTTGCTTTGCTCATTGTTGGTAATTATTTAAGTTTTGTAAGAGGCATGAGAGTGTCCATGGTTTAGATACAAGTTAGAACACTCGAGAGAGACGTAACTATAGATCCTTAGATCATCCGAGAGGAGCTAAGGGAGGATCTACATGAGAAATGGGTTCTAGACTGCAAATAAGGCCTAGTTGGATCCTAGAGCACTCGAGAGAGGCGTAGGTGAAGGCTTCAACGGCTAAAAAGAGGGTACTTTATCGATAGGCTATGGTGTCATTTGCGTGACAGGCGAAAATACCATGGCATTTTAGTTTGTCAGGTTCCTATGACTCGAGAGAGCGGGAATACCTTAGAAAACTTTGTCGAGTAAGTATACACCATAGCAACTATATGTTAGGTAGGGGTAAGGGGTAGGAAACCATAGAAGCCACCATCAGTCATTCCCTAGAGAGTTCATCAATAGAGGGGAAGTACAATATATTGTTTAACGTGTTTTTGTCCTCGCATTTACAACTTACTTTCTTTACTTTGTTTGCTAACTTGCGATCACTTTGCCATACACTCACATATCACCTTCATACATCCACGTTGCCATCATCATCCATTCTATTTTGCATTGGCAAATTTTAGTTGCTTGCTCTCTAGAATTGTCATAACATTTCCATCTTACACCTTCATCGTACATATCCATTTTCTTGTGTTTATATCTTTATTTTTGTTTTCTTTTAGTGACAACCCTTTTTGCTTTGGGAAAGTTGACTGCACACTTTAATCTAGATCCTCGTGGGAACGATAATCATTCACCGTATTATTATTTGCATGACTGTGTTTACTTGTACATATACGTGTGTTCACATACATCAATTATAGCACTACACAACAACACACCAAGTTTTTGGCTTCGTTGCCGGGGATCTATCTATTTGAAGTTTGTCATTTTTGTTTTGTCATTTTTGTTTTGCTTAGTTCGTTCTTTTAGTTCAGTTTTACTTGTTTATTTGTTTTTCTTTTCAGTGCATGTCAAGACGGTCTACTGACGGACCTCTCTATCCTATAGTGCCTGAACTTGAGCGTTTGTTTTGTCAAAGAAGGCGTACTCAGCATACAACTATGGACCCACCAGTTCAGGATCCAGTAATTCAAAATGTCGGGGCAAATCAGCACGCTGCTGCACCTAGACCGAGAGCTATTAGGGATCATTTAAACCCTGTCTTGAATGATCTCAATCCTGGCATCGTGGCACCACAAATTACAGCTATAGATTTCGAACTTGAGCCAGTTATGTTCAACATGCTTAACTCGATTGGGCAATTTGGAGGTATGACACATGAAGATGCAAGGCAACATATCAAGGCATTTTTAGAAGTTTGTGACACATTCCGTCAACTAGGAGTTCATGAGGACGTGTTGAAGATCAAGCTATTTCCTTATTCTCTATGTGGTCGAGCAAGGGGATGGTTGAGTGGAGTACCATCTGGATCGATGAAGTCATGGGCTGATCTATGCAAGAGCTTTTTGCTACGGTATAATCCTCCAAATCTCAGTACTCAACTTCGAAATGACATTGCTTCTTTTCGCCAAGGTGACGACGAGTCAATATGCGAATGTTGAGATCGATACAAGGGATTGCTTCACAAGTGTACAAATCATGGATTTCAAGATTGGATTCAAGTTGTAATGTTCTACAACGAAGTCAATGCACCAACGAGGATGATGCTAGATGCCTCTGTAAATGGAACTTAGCTAGACAAATCACCCGAGGAAGCATTTGATATTCTTGATAGAATTACCAACAATGACTATCAATTTCCTTCTACAAGGCTTGGAACCGGGAGGAAGGCACAAGGGACATTTAAGCTTGATGTGAAAGACTCACTATTCGCCTAACTTTCAGCTATCACCAACATGTTAAAAAGCATTCAACGTTCCAATGAAGTGAAGGAAGTGAAATGGCCAGTTCAGCATGTCTGATATGCTATGGCAATCATCACGAGAGTGAGTGCCTAGGAACCCATGAGTCAGCGAATTATGTGAGCAACTTTAACCGAAGCAACAACAATCCCTATTCAAACACCTACAATCCAGGATGGAGACAACATCCAAATTTTTCATAGGGAAACCAAGGACCTAATAATCCTAATCCCCCAACGCGGAACCAAAATCAACAAGAGCTCCATAATTTTCAACCGAATATGCCCTGGCATAATCAGAGCAAGGGGCTGCATCATCATCTAATACCAGTTCTTTAGAGGCGACTATGCAAGATTTCATTTTAAGTACCAAGACGATGCTTCAAGAGCATACAACTGCCATCATGAACCAAGGTACTCTACTACAAAGCCACAGTGCTTCGTTGCGAAATCTAGAGAGTCAGATGGGCCAAATTGCCACGACATTACAGGAGCGTCAACATGGACGTCTGCCGAGTGATACTGAAGTCACTAAGCCGCATGGTAAAGAGCACTGTAGTGTAATCATACTCAGAAGTGGTACTCAAATTAATCAGCAAGATAAGTTTGGGGGGAATAAGTCTGAAGATTCTCTATTAGAACCTGTGCAAGAAGAAATACCTGAAAAAAATCTTGAGGAAAAGGACCAGGAGGAAGGTTTGACAAAGGAACCTGCCGATGGAACGAGCAAAAATGCCATGGCAAAACCAGTTCCTACACCACCAGTGGAAGAAGTTAGACCCCCACCACCCTTTCCCTAGAGGCTCAAGAAGCACAACGATGAAATTCAATTTAAAAAGTTTATGGACAAGTTAGATCAGCTATACATAAATGTCCCGCTATTTGAGGCAATTGACCAGATGCCCACTTACGCTAAATTTTTGAAGTAGATGGTCACGAAGAAGCGTAAAATGGAGAAGTTTGAGACAATTGACCCAACAAAAGAGTATTGCTCTTCCTTGAGTAATCTACCATCAAAGAAGAAGGATCCGGTCAACTTCATTATTCCTTGTGCCATTTGAGAAAAGTTTTTTGGGAAAACACTTTGCGATTTTGGATCGAGTGTTAATCTGATGCCCAAGTCAATTTTCGTGAAGCTTGGCATGGGAGATGCGAAACCTACATCCGTCATCTTGCAGCTAGCCGATCGTTCCCATGTGAGACCTGAGGGGAAGATCGAAGATGTCATAGTGAGGATGGACAAGTTCGTTTTTCCAGCCGACTTCCTCATACTTGATTGTGAGGCTGATGCTAATACACCTATCATATTAGGGAGACCTTTCCTAGGAACCGGTCGCATTCTCATTGATTGTGAGAAGGGTGAGCTCACAATGCGTGTAGCAAATCAAAGATTGACCATGAACATCAACAATTCTCTCAAGTACATGGATAACTCTGAAGAATGCCAGAGTATTTTGGAGGCGGATTGTGAGCAATCTACAGAAGCTGATCAATTTTGCCACAACAATTTCGTACAGTTTGATGAGTATGAAGAGCTCACGAATGAAGAAGAGGAAGAAGCTAGTGAATCTTCATTGGAGGAACATCAATTTAGTCTGCTGATAGATAGAAACAATTCAAGCTTCGGACCCCTTAATTTCGAGGAATTCAATCCTCCCAAGCCTTCATTACTCGATGCAACGAAGTTGGAGCTAAAAATTTTGCCACAGCATTTGAAATATGCTTATTTGGGTGAAAATGAGACCCTGCCAGTTATAATTTATGCGAACTTAAATGTTGACCAAGAGAGAAGTCTACTCGCTATTTTGTCACAGCATAAACGAGTGATAGGATGGACTATTGCGGACTTAAAGGGGATTAGTCCTACCATCTGTATACATAAGATACTTTTGGAAGAATTCCATGGCAAATCCATAGAGCCGCACCGTAGAGCCGCAGCTTAGACTCAACCCCATCATGAAGCAAGTTGTTATGAAGGAGATTCTTAAATGGCTTGATGCTGGAGTTATTTACCCAATATTGGATAGTTCATGGGTAAGCCCGATTCAGTGTGTGCCAAAGAAAGGAGGCACGACCGTGGTGAGCAATGAGGATAATGAGCTATTGCCGAAGAGAGTAGTGACTGGATGGAGTATTTGCATGGACTATCGTAAGCTCAACAAGGCTACGAAGAAGGACCATTTTCCTCTACCCTTCATCGACCAAATGTTAGATCGCTTGGCGGGCAAAGTTTACTATTGTTTCTTGGATGAATATTCGGGTAATAATCAAATAGCTATCGCACCGGAGGACCAAGATAAGACCACTTTCACTTGTCCTTATGACACTTATGCTTTTCGAAGGATGCCCTTTGGATTGTGTAATGCCCCGACAACTTTCCAGTGCTGCATGCAAGCTATCTTCTTCGATATGGTTGAAGACTCTCTTGAAACTTTTATGGATGACTTTTCTGTTTCTGGAGACAATTTCCAGAAATGTCTTGGCAATTTAGCAAAGGTCCTGAAGCGATGTGAAAAGGTTGACCTTGTGTTGAATTGGGAGAAATGTCACTTCATAGTGACGGAAGGCATTGTGTCGGGCCATAAGATCTCACACAAAGGCATTGTGGTAGACAGAGCTAAGATCGAGGTGATCGAGAAGCTATCACCACTAACAAATGTCAAGGGCATAAGAAATTTCCTTGGACATACGAGATTTTACTGGAGATTCATCAAGGATTTCTCTAAGATCTCCAAGCCCTTGTACATGCTGTTACAGCAAAACCAACCTTTTGTGTTCGATCAAAAATGTCATGGCGCCTTCACAGATCTAAAACAAAGCCTGATCACTGCACCAATCGTTGTTCCCCCAGATTAGACACTACCGTTCGAGCTAATGTGCGACGCGAGCGACTACACCGTGGGAGTAGTCTTGGGGCAGCGTAGAGGTAAAATTTTTCATGTTATTTATTATGCTAGCCGTACTTTAAATGATACATAACTGAACTATACTACCACCGAGAAAGAGCTACTTGTCGTGGTATTTGCGTTTGACAAGTTTAGGTCGTACTTGATAGGCATTAAGGTTATTGTTCATATCGATCACTCTGCAATTAAGTACTTAGTGACTAAAAAGGATGCCAAACCTAGGCTCATTAGATGGATACTGCTGTTACAAGAATTTGATTTAGAAGTGGTAAATAGGAAGGGAACCGAGAACCAAGTTGTTGATCATCTTTCTAGGCTAGAAGTTAACCTGGAATGTAATGACAAGATTGATATACATGATAAATTTCCTGATGATAAAATTCTTTATGCCACGACAATTTTGTGGTATGCTGACCTTGCTAATTTTCTCGTTAGTGGTGTTTTTCCATTTGACATGACGAGCTAGGGAAGGAAGAAATTCAGACACGACGCACGATCATATTTATGGGATGAACCATACCTGTTAAAGCATTGTGCCGATCAAATTATCCAAAGATGTGTGCCTGAAGAAGAGGAACATGATATTCTGCATCACTGTCACACAGGTCCATGTGGAGGTCACTTTAGAGGAATGAGGATAGCTGCAAAAGTCCTCCAATCAGGATTTTATTGACCTACATTATTCAAAAATGCCCAGACATTTTACCAAGCCTGCGACTGATGTCAGAAAACTGGGAACATCTCCATATGGCATAAAATGCCACGACAAAACATATTGGAGGTCGAGTTATTTGACGTATGGGGCATAGACTTTATGGGACTATTCCCATCCTCATTTGGAGATCTATACATTCTTTGGACAGTAGACTACGTGTCTAAATGGGTTGAAACCATCGCAACACCAAGGAACGATGCAAAGACAGTGCTTAAATTTCTACATAAGCATATTTTCACAAGATTCGGTGTGCCAAGGGCTATCATCAGTGATGAAGGCACCCATTTTGACAACAAGTTAATTGCCAAGGCATTACAAAGATATGGGGTACGACACAAAATTGCCACGTCATATCATCCCCAAACCAATGGGCAAGCCGAGGTTTCCAACTGTGAAGTCAAGCAAATTTTGGAAAAAGTGGTGAATTTGAGAAGGAAGGATTGATCACCAAAGCTTGATGAAGCGTTGTGAGCGTACCGACCAACTTTCAAAACCCCACTAGGGATGTCTCCATTTAAGTTAGTCTATGGCAAAGTGATGCGTGTAATAAAAGCGCAATTAAGTGCAAGTGTTCACGTCATCAAGTAATAAAGTGACAAGCATTTATTGAGTATCGTCTCCACAAGGATTAGTATACTTAATATGCTACCTTTTCTCTTCTCACTCTGCAATAAAATAAAAGACACAAATTATTGGGGTTGAATTATAACTAAGAAAACTAATTAAAACAATAAAGATAGATGATCAAGAAATCAAGGATGGAAAAGTGGGGCAGGATCCAGTTGTGTCGTATTGTGGATTCAATTGACTTGTTTCTGTCCAATGCAATCACACAACACTGCTTCGACAGTACTACAGATACAGCCTCGGCAATATTAGTGTTCTCTGTCGCGGCAATCTCTTGTTCTTGGGTAGAGGCATCAAAGTTCAGCAAAGTGTCCGTAAGTGACTCCGCTCATCTCTGAGTCAGAGTGCTGTTGATGACCAGTCCTTGACGATACCTCTCGGCGTAAATCAACGATAACCACCAACCAATCCAACACATCTCTTAGCTGCTGAAACTCTTAACCTATCTCTAGGTCGAGTTAGTGTCTACAACACCGTACTTATCTCCTTCGTGAATCTATACCTCTCGATGCTAGATAAATAGATTACTTGCAAACTTCTCTCTCGAGCTTGAATGCAAGAATAAGGAATGGCAATAGGATAAGCAAACTTTGATATTCTTATTGCATTGAAACAAGAAACAAAGTATAATATCCTCTCACAAATACTCGATAACTTTTACCTAAACTCTAGGGGACGATGGAGGAGTTTAGGGTTTTCTATGAATACTTGATTTCAAGATATCCTCCTCTCTACATAGGCTATGGTTTATATAGGCTTGGCCTAGGGCAAACCTTTCTAAGTAGGAATACTACTTAGAGTAGGATTACAATAATTTCCATAAATACAATATTTCTAAGTTTATTCCTATAAGGATTCTTTTCCCACGTGGCCTTTGACATTGACTTTTCTTGTGTTTCTCAGCTCTGATTTCTTTGCCGCTTGTCTTAAAACGTTCATCTTATTTTTCTCTTTAAATCGCCTACCATATTGACATTTGTCTTTTCGGGTGCTGTCGTGGCCATAGATGCTGTCGAGGCATTAAAGTACTGTCAGGGCAATAAAGTGTTGCCGAGGCATCAAAGTGCTGCTGAGACGGGTGCTTATCTGCATTTCAACTTTAGTTTCCAGCATCCATCTTCTTTGCTTGGCAATCCCTATGATACAGTTTCCTGTCTTAAGAAAGAAAACCATTAAATGCATCTGTTTTATGTCAAATAATAGATTAATTCATAAATTGAGTATTGAGATGCTAAAATATAGAAATAAGCAGAATTATCTAATATTGCCATTATATCTATCCTTTACTAGCAATAATTTAGTGGGAGAATGATATGAAAATAGGACTTTTGATCACTTATCAAATACCTCCAAACTCGAACTATTACTTGTCCTCAAGCAATAGAAAAGATAATAAAAAAAAATAATCGAGTGGGTAAATAATGTAAAATATGAGGACTTTTAGGAACTCATCACACCCCCAAACTCGAACTATTGCTTGTCCTCAAGCAATGTAAAAGATAAATTTAAGTAAAGAATTTTAAAGTAATATACCGTCCTGCCTGCCGCGACAAAATTCCTTTCTTGACTCGGCCTCTTCTTGGTTCTTGGGAATTCCTCGGAATTGGACTATGAGTCTTGGTGAGTGTGTGCATAGCTGTGTCAAAGATGATTTTCTAAGTTCTAATCCTTTTTTTAGCTCAAGACTTCCGACTAAGATTTTTTTTAATTCTCCTTTTTTTCTTTTTCTAACAGTGTTATATAAATCTATATTGTTATAAATTTATATTGCTTGAGCCAATTTCGGGCACCTCAAGTGTTTTAGTTTTTCTTACTAGAGCCGGTGATAGGCACTTCTAGTAAGTGGGAGAAACCTAAGTCCTAGAGCCGGTCATGGGCACCTTTATGGACTAAACTAGAGCCAGTGATAGACACCTCTAGTATAAAATCTAAGCCTAAGTCCTTATTGCTTTTTAAAGAAAAGAACTTTTAAAATCATCTAAGACTAGCAGTGTTTATGTGATTTCAGGCTCATAGTCTAATCCTAAGTACTAATCCTAAGAGACCTTTCCGAATTCAAGTCTGGTGAATGGTTCATACTGCTGCGACGGTAGGAGAGTATGTTGCTGCCGAGACAGTCTTAATAAAATTCAACAGACTAAAAAAAATTGTATCAGTTTGAAATTGTTGTAAAGACAGAAATTAATGCAGTCATAGGATAATCTGAATAACTTCCATATATGGTAGATATTTATAAGGTAGAAAATATGATCAATACTCCCCCAAACTCGAGGGATGCATTGTCCTTACTTCATGTATCTGAATATAAGGCAACAGTTAAAGACAAGATAAAAATTAAGAGACAAGGAAAAGATAAACCAATTTTTAGATTTTGCGTTTGACCTCTTCTGTATCCTGAGGGTCATCAGTTGGTGTGAAGTTTGTGGAGAAAGAAACTAAAAACTATACTGAAAACAATAATGAAGAAGTAAGAAATAAAACGGGGGAGATGAAGTTCTAGAGATGCAAACCCGCCATCACTTGCATTTGGGCGGCTAACCACCTTGGTCGTTTCTTAGGTGGAATGGTGTGTTTGATTTCAGGGTCGTTTTATGTGCTCCATGACTTTTCCTTCTTGGGTTTCCTTCTTAAATAACTGCAAAGAATAGTAAGAAAAATTGTGAAAATAATAAAATTACTTTAAAACTAAATTGCAAAAATTTTAAAATCTAATTCCTAAACTGAAAACTAAAAATTAATTCCTAAAGGATAAAAGTAAATAGGGACAATGAGATAGAAATTTAGGTTACTGAAGGGGTGCAATAAAATGCATATCCAACAACAACCATCTTCCCCTTTTTGAATGGAGGAGAAGCTGATGTCCCTGTCGCTGTCTCCTTGTCAGGTGGTTTCTTTCTGATATATTTCTGCTCAAGGGGAGTGCTGTCGCGGCAAAGGTTGCCTCGACAAGTGTTGTTTAGGCAGTCCATCCAAGTCTTCCTCTAAATAATCACGAACTGTTCGTGCTCTTTCCTGTCTTGAAGAATTCTTGGATCAGCTACTGCAAATACGCCGTGGTTGTCTACCTCAGCGGTATTCATACCAGTGTTGTTCTGTTGGCCAGGTCAAAACAACCCTGATTAGTTTAGGATTTTTTTTAATTTTTTATTTATATATAAAACTAAATGCGAGAAAATAAAGGTAACAAAATTTAGTTGCCAATCCCCGACAACGACGCCAAAAACTTGATGCGTGTAATAAAAGCGCAATTAAGTGGAAGTGTACACGTCGTCAAGTAATAAAGTGATAAGCATTTATCGAGTATCGTCTCCACAGGGATTGGTATACTTAATATGCTACCTTTTCTCTTCTCACTCTGCAATAAAATAAAAGACACAAATTATTGAGGTTGAATTATAACTAAGAAAGCTAATTAAAACAATAAAGATAAATGATCAAGAAATCAAGGATGGAAAAGTGGGGAAGGATCCAGTTGTGTCGTATTGTGGATTCAATTGACTTGTTTCTGTCCAATGCAATCACACAACACTATTTCGACAGTACTGCAGATACAACCTCGGCAGTATTAGTGTTCTCTATCGCGACAATCTCTTGCTCTTGGACAGAGGCATCAAAGTTCAGCAAAGTGTCCGTAAGTGACTCCGCTCATCTCTGAGTCAGAGTGCTGTTGATGACCAGTCTTTGACGATACCTCTCGGCGTAAATCAACGATAACCACCAACCAATCCAACACTTCTCTATGCTACTAAAACTCTTAACCTATCTCTAGGCCGATTTAGTGTCTACAACACCGTACTTATCCCTTTTGTGAATCTACACCTCTCGATGCTATATAAATAGATTACTTGCAAACTTCTCTCTCGAGCTTGAATGCAAGAACAAGGAATGATAATAGGAGCTGTAGACATCAAGGCTAAAACTTTTCCCTGGGAAGCTGAAATCGAGGTGGTCCGGGCCATTTTTGATTCACCATGTATACCCCCATGGAGCTGTAGACATCAAGAATCCAGAAGACGGGACAATTTTCAAAGTTAATGGCCAGCGTCTGAAGATCTACACTAGAGCCCACGTGATGCAAGATAAACCTACGACATATCTTATAGATGCATGACATACTGAAATGTCATAGCATTTTCAGTTTACTCCTGTTCATAAATAAATAGTCATTAAGTTTGTTTTATTTGCTTTAATTTGTTAAACCTTTTAATCCTTTCTTTTAATCTTTTTAGGTTATTTTACACCCTTGGAGGCGAACGGCTGAAAGAAAAAGGAGAAAAGTAGGAAACCCTACTTGAAGCTTTGGGCGGCAAAAAGAAAAAGGAGGAGTTTTTATTTTAAAATTCAAATTTACCCCCTCTCTCTCCTATTAAAAATAAAATCTGACACCTTTATTCCCCCACCAATTAACCCCCTCCGCATATCTCTAGTGCACAACCCCACTAAAATAATAAAGGTTTCACCTTTATTATATTTCTCTTTCCCTTTACACTTAATCTTCTTCTTCACCAACAATTCTCCATAGCCGAAACGTTACCCTCCTCCATTAAAGAAAGTTTCAAGCTTTTTCACTTTGTCTTCTTTCTTTTTACTCAAAGATGGTACGCACGAGACCTTTAGGATCCGCACCACCCCCTCCTTCTATTTTTGTAGACCAAGCAGCGGGAGAAAGATTCAAGAGCTTCAAGAATCAAAGAATTCTGTTCGAACTAGGCTTCAATATCTCCGATGAGATGGGACCAGAGGTAAAAGATGTGGTGGCGCAACACCATTGGGAGAAGTTTGCCGCCCATCCAGGCTCCGTCAATGCAACCTTAGTGTATGAATTCTACGCTAATATCCATAGCCCAGACTAGAAATCTATTTATGTCCGGGGCGAAAACATTCACTTCACCAACATCGCTATTAACCGATTCTTCAAGATTCCCCAAGGAGTGGACTGCCACGCCAAAAAGGAAGAAGAGGCTAATTATGAAACTTACCAAGGAGTGAAGGAGGATTTATGTTTTCCCGAGACCGAGTGGAGTGGTCAATAAGTGGTAAGGCGCACGGTGAACCGAGAGTCTTTACTTTCCAACGCCCGGTTGTGGAGCCACTTTGTTAGATACAAGTTGATGCCTACCTCACATCACACCACTGTGAGTTTGCCCCAACTTATGATGTTGCATTCCATTCTCTATGGCTGCCCCATAGATATAGGGAGGATTATTATGCAAGAGACGCACGCTTGTTGGAAGAGACCCAAGAGCACCCTCCTATTCCCAAACTTTATCACGATCTTGTGCCCGAAAAAGGATGTTCCGAAAGATCAATATGATGAAATTTTAGAAGAAATAAAAGGGTTATCTGCTGAGAAGGTGATAGCTTTAATGGGAAACATAGACGAGCAGCCGAAATCTTCGCATGTTGCTGCTACTAGAGGAAGGTCCCCTTTCTACAAAGATGAGGCATTGGATCTATCCAAGAATGCCAGGAAAAAAGTAGATGACTTGTCCAAAGATCTCAAAGAATTCTTCCTCTACACGAAGGAAAGAGACGATGTCATCAAAACTTACATGGCAGAGCTATTTCCTCCGCTCGATCAAGAATTTCCTGCTTTCCCAGACTTAATATTGCCCACTACAACAGAAAATGCCATGGCATTTACAGCTGCTTCAACACCGACCAGGCGAGCTGCACTTGATCTAAATCAGGTACCATCACCAACTGAGCCGTCTGAAGAGGCACGACCAATAGATCCAGAGACCAAGAAACAAGCACATGAAGCACAGTTACCTGCTTGAGAACAAACTCCCGAAAATGTCGCGACATTTTTAGAGGAGCAAGCCTAGACTCAAGATCAACCGGACCCCACTACTGAAAAGGACCATGGAGCTAGTTTCATTTCTTCACTTTTTGAAGATCCGCTCGCACCACCCACACAACAAGAAGAACACCTACCAGCAACCCCACAAGTGGATTCAACTATGCCCTCACCTATGAGGAAGAAATCCAAGCGTAAACTCAAAATGTCAGCGGGAAAACAACCTACCCCACCTTCATCTGTTGGCAAGTCAAAATCACGGGGAGCCGATGCTGAGACTGACCCTGATGTTAGCCCACCCCCGTCGAAGCGCCGAACATCGCGCCGAATTGCCACCACACCGCCCAAGTAGCCAAGGTACATATCATTGCATTTCATTTCATTTCATTGCATTTAATATAGTTTATTTTTTAGTTGCATTGAGGACAATGCTTTCCTCAAGTTTGGGGGAGGTATCGTTCTTTACTCTACTTCATGTGCATGATAGTAGTAGTTATAGAAATATATCATGACATCTGTGCAAGTTTAGGTTAAGTTTTTAGTGTTATAGTTAGTGAATCCCGATGATGATATACCTTATGTGGCTAGAAATGAAATTGAATATGCATGACTTGGGATTTGAATGGAACTTGCCTTAGGATTTGGTTGTTTGTGTTTTATTGTTACACGAGTGTATGTTCTCTATACTTAGGGAAGTTAGAAATTTTTTATAGAATGTAAACTTGAATAGCTTAGCATGCTTTAGTAAATTGTTTTGTTAATAGAGAATCCCAATAGTTTAGTATTAGAAGTTAAGAATAAATGCCCGGACATATATGTAGAGGGATACTCTGCTATGCCATGGCAATTTCATGTGCATATGAGTTATTGAAAGAGGCATAGGGTGACACTATACTTTTAGCTTGCCATGGTATTGCCTGGATACTGCGTTTAAATAAATGGCAGCTATGACATGAGTCAAAGGTAGTGTGACAGGCTGGCTCCTCTCGTAGCAGATTATTGGCATTTACTACTGTGTAATATATATATATATATATACATGGGGAGTATTAAAAACGTGCTTAAATGAATAGACCTGCTCTGCTAGAATAGTGAACATTCCTTAGAATTTTTCTAAGTTAACTGAGCATAAAAAGGATACACTCACTCACACACGCACTCGCATCCGGCCTGGTCCTAGGGCAAAGTTCTTGCAATTTCTTTGAGTCTTATATGTTTAGACCATGACATTTTCTGAGGGCTGAAGCTCTAACCTATTACTTACCTAGATTTCGACAATGTCATGACATTCTTTCTCTGCTAGCTACTATCCATTGCTTGGGGACAAGCAATAGCTTAAGTTTGGGGTGTGATAACTCCGTAAAAAGGTTATATTTTAGGCCTTTTTACTTAAGTTATTGAGTGTCCTTGGGATCATATAGGATCTTTTAGTTGTATTTAGGTTCATGACATTGCATATAGTCATTTAGACATGCCTTGACATTTTGAGGTGGTAATAGGTGCTATTTAATGGGAAAGGTAGTTCTTTTTAGTGGTGTTGTGCAGGTAAAGCAAAACGGAAGTTGAGGCAATTTGTCATGACATTCTCAGAAGGATGGCAAAAGAAAAATGCCATGGCAAAGCTAGAGAACTCCTGGGCTGTGCTAAACGACAAAGAGATATTTTGATGAGAGTGTCAGCTGGTGCTACCACAGCCGATCGGGACCACTACAATTGACTACAGCCACCTCAATAGGGGACCACAAAGAAGATGGCCTATATGCATTCCACATCAGTAGGGAACCACTGTCACCTCTGCCAGTCCTGCAGGAATGTTAGGAAAAAAATGAGGGCAAAAAGGGATTTTTGCACATCTTTTAGTGTTTTTCACCCTCTTTAAAAGACATGGTGACCTACACAAGAAAGAGGCTTTTTCGGGAGAGAAACACAAAGAAAAGAGGCACCTTTTCATACGGTCTTTGCGGCGGAAAGCTCCCACCTTTGTCCTCCAACTTCTGGGCAAAGAAACCTCCATTGATAGCACTCGAAGGGAGTGGTGTGCTAAGCACCCGAGAGGGGCTAGCACACCAAGGCGACCATGGTGGTTGAAAAGCCAACGGTGGTGCACACTGAGGGTGTCTTCTAGTCCTCCTTCCTTGCTTTATTTTGTTATATTTTCATGAGGATTAATGTTGGATGTTTAAGATTAATGTGGTTGATTACTCTTAACATTTAGCTCTACCATGTAACCTTGTTTCGGTGGTAGCTTTTATGGATGATTAACTTTTGTTTCTATTTAATATATTACATGCTAAGTGTTTGTATATTTGCTTTGCTCATTGTTGGTAATTATTTGAACTTTGTAAGAGGCACTAGAGTGTCCATGGTTTAGATACAAGTTAGAGCACTCGAAAGAGGCGTAACTATAGATCCTTAGATCATCCGAGAGGAGCTAAGGGAGGATCTACGTAAGGAATGGGTTCTAGACTGCAAATAGGGCCTAGTTGGATCTAGAGCACTCAAGAGAGGCGTAGGTGAAGGCTCCAACGACTAAAAGGAAGGTACTTTATCGATAGGCTAAGGTACTTTATTTACTATCTTGCGATCACTCTGCCATACACTCACATATCACCTTCATACATCCACCTTGCCATCATCATCCATTCTATTTTGCATTAGCAAATTTTAGTTGCTTGCTCTCTAGAATTGTCATAGCATTCCCATCTTACACCTTTATCGTACATATCAATTTTCTTGTGTTTATATCTTTATTTTTGTTTTCTTTTAGTGACAACCCTTTTTGCCTTGGCAAAGTTGACTTCACACTTTAATCTAGATCCTCGTGGGAATGATACTCACTCACCATATTATTACTTATACGACTGTGTATACTTGCACATATACGTTTGTTCACATATATCAATTATAGCACTACACAGAAACACACCACTGGTTGATAAGTGCTCAACTCATTATTACTTTTTACATCTTTCATGGAAAAAATCACCAAATCTACACCTACTTGGACCTATTCATATACTTAATGTGAGATATTTAAAGATTTTGCTGTTAAAGATGATATTTACAGAAAGGGCAAGCTTTATTGCATTTTTGTATCTTTACAGGAAAAACTAATGCCGCGGCAGCGACTGAGGTCGAGGTAGGACCCGATGCCGAGGCAACAACTAAGGAAAAGTATCGATATTGTAGGCAAGCTGAGAAGAAAAATATGGAGAACGTTGCTGAACAAGCAACCCAAGGATCGGAGCTGGATAGCACGTGGAAAGCCCAAGACAAAGGCCATGCGGGAAAGCCTCCAAGTGGGAATAAACTTGGAAATATTTTATTTATGTACTTGACTTGTGTCCTACTCCAAGTTGTATTCGTGCTTAGGAAAGGTTTGCCCTAGGCTAAGCCTATATAAGCCATAGCCGTCCAAGGAGAGGAAGAGCTTAGACCTAGACTTAGACTTAGCACAAGCGACTTCATCTTTTATAGTTTTCTTTTCTTTTAATTATGTTCTAAGTTTCTTTAGGCTTAGGTGAAGGTTGTAGAGTATTAGTGTGAAGAGATTGTACTTTGTTTCTTGTTTCAATGCAATAAAATATCAAGATTTGCTTATTCTTTGCCATTCATTGTTCTTGCATTCAAGCTTGGGAGAGAAGTTTGTGAGTAATCCATTTATCTAATATCAAGAGAGTTAGATTCACGAAATAAATAAGTACAGTGTTTCAATCGGGAAACACTAACTCGGCCTAGGAATAGGTTAGAGTTTCAGCGGCCAAGAGAAGTGTGAGATTGGTTGATGATTATAATTGATTCACGCCGGGAGGTATTATCAAGGACTGGTCATCAACAGTACTTCGACTTAGGGATGAGCAAAGTCATCAAAGGATACTTTACCAAATATTGGTAAAATCCACCCAAGAGCAAGGGATTGTCGGGGCGGACAAAGCTCATCATTGTCGAGGCAGTAATCTGCAGTTCTGCCGAGGCAGTGCTGTGCGATTGCATTGGACAAAAACAAGTCAATTGAATCCACTATACAACACAACTGAATCCTACTACTTTCTTTATTTGATTTTCTTATTATTTAGTTTTCTTTATTTTGCTTATCAAAAGCAAAATTACCTGTGTTATTCACTTCAAGAAGACAAAAGAAGGCATATTAAGTATACCAATCCTTGTGGAGACGATATCTGATTTACTCATCACTTTATTACTTGTGACGTGTTCACTTGCACAATTTGCGCATATTTAACATGCAATAAGTTTTTGGTGCCGTTGTCGAGGATTAACAACTAAATTTTGTTTTCTTTATTTTCTTGCTTTTAATTAATTTTTATTTTTATTTTTAATTTTACTTTGGTTTGTTTTTGGTGTATGAACAGGGCCAACCCTACCAACCCTTTGTACGAGTTTGATCCAGAAATTGAACACACGCGTCAAAGGTTGAGGAGACAAATCCAAGGAGTGACGGCAGGAAATCAAGGAGATCAGAACTTACCTATCGGCAGTGGAGGCCTTCCGCCGCCATCAATGTCGCGGCAACTCACTGTTAGAGATTTCTTAGAAGAGGATTTGAATGGGTTAAATCCTAGAGTGGTTACACCAGAAATAGAAGCAACCCACTTTGAACTGAAACCTGTCATGTTTAATATGCTCAATACTATTGGACAGTTTGGTGGGTCTATGACAGAAGATGTCAGGCAACATCTTAAGTCATTCATGGAGATCTGCTATTCCTTCAAAATTCAAGGAGTCCATGAAGATGTCTTGAGATTAAAATTATTCCCCTATTCACTGAGGGATAGGGTAAAAACCTGGTTAAATAGTATTCCAGCAGGATCAATAGGATCTTGGAGTGAATTGTGCCAAGATTTCATTACACGCTTTAATCCTACAAATTTATATGATCGAATTCGTAATGAAATTACTTCTTTTCGACAGGCAGATGATGAACCTATGTACGAGGCATGAGAGTGCTAGAGAGAGTTACTGCACAAGTGTCCTTTGCATGGATTTCCACTATGGAAACAAGGGACCATGTTCTATAATGCTACAATGCCCCAACAAGGATGATGTTAGATGCTTCTACCAATGGAACACTCCTTGATAAAGCACCTTATGAAGCTATTGAGATGCTGAACAAACTCGTAAAGAACAATTTTTAATTCCCAACATCTAGGCGAGGAGGAGTAAGATGTCAAGCCACAGTGAATGAATTAGAAACATCAAAATCAGTGGTAGCACAATTGGCCTCTCTTAGTAAGATGATGCAAAACATGCAATTACAACACAATACCTTTGAGGTTAAGGCCATAGATTCTTTCTAGGATTTATGTGGAGGTAACCATAATACCTCTAAATGTATGCAGAATCAAGAATCTAGCCTATATGTTGGAAACTACAACCGAAACAATATGATATCCAATACATATAACCCTTTATGGAAGAGGCATCCAAACTTCTTATGGAGTAATTCAAACAATGCCTTGAATTCAACTACTCAACCCCCAATTTTCCAACAAATGCAACATCTGCCACCGCCGTAGGTCCAACAACCATTGCTGCAACAGCAGATGCATCAGCGGTAGCCTGTAAGTTCCCTGGAAAATTCTCTGAAAGCCTTTATGATGAAAATAGAATCATACATGGCAGAGAATAGCAACTTTATTAATAGAACTGATGTATTCATAAATAGAACTGAGATGAGGTTACAAAATCAAGAGGCAACAATCAAAGCAATGGAAACTCAGGTTGGGCAGTTTGCCTAGAATATAAATACTAGACCACAAGGAGGATTACCTAGCAATACTAAAGTTGCTAAGGTAATGTGCCATGAACAGTGCAAAGTAATCACTACTAGAAGTGGTCTACAAATTAAGGAGAAGTTAGGAAACTCAGTAGAAAAAGTTCCACCAGAGGAACAAGAAGAACCAGACAAGGAGAACTTGGATGCTGGACAAACTAATCATGCCACAAAAATCCCAGCAGAAAACATTGCCCCATCAGAGAACTCGATAGTACCTCAACAAGCTGTCGAGACAATAAAAGACCTAGTGATCCCAGGTATTAAATTCCAAACTAATGAAACCCTGTAAGAGATGAGACGACCACCACCTTTCCCATAAAGATTGAAAAAGCAGAAACAAGACCACCAATTTAAAAAGTTTTTGGATATTTTAAAGCAACTCCACATCAACTTGTCATTTGTTGAGGCAATTGAACAAATGCCTAACTATGCTAAGTTCTTGAAAGACATTGTGTCTTAGAGAAAAAGACTTGGTGAGTTTGAAACAGTGGTTGTTACTGAGGGATGCATGGCTATGTTGCATAATCGTATGCCATCCAAATTGAAGGATCCTGGATGCTTTACCATACCTTGTGCGATAGGTAACCACTACGAAGGAAAGACCCTATGTGACCTTGGAGCAAGCATAATCTTGATGCCCAAATTTGCTTTCCTAAAACTTGGAATAGGAAGGGCAAAACCTACAACCGTGATGCTCCAACTTACGGACAGATTATATGTGCAACCTGAAGGAAAAATTGAGGACATACTGGTAAGAGTGGATAAATTTATTTTTCCCGCTGACTTTCTTGTCCTTGATTGTGAAGCAGATGACAATGCACCGATCATACTTGGGAGAACTTTCCTTGCCACTGGATGCACGCTCATTGATGTAGAAAAAGGAGAGTTGACAATGAGTGTTAATGACCAGCAAGTCAAACTTAATGCTTTCCACAATTTAAAAAGACATGATGATCCAGAAGAGTGCAAGGTCCTCCGCACCACAGATGCAGGTACCAAGATATCCTGTTTCAGCAACCACTGCCTCGGCAGCATGCTCGGCAGAAAAATTGATGCTTGTTATGGCAGAATATTTAGCAATAAGATTAAACCAGAGGGGGAGGCAACAAATAAGACAACATATTTTCCAGACACATAGGGTGCAAAGAAGATCAAAACGAAAAGGGATGAATATGAAGTCAAAGAGAATGGCCAACACGTGAAGCATTATTCTGGCCAACAAGAGACAATCACCTTAGGAGATGCATTTGCATGCACTCCACTAGTGATATAATCTCTTTCATTTCCTTTATTATATTTTTAGATTATTTTAGTTTAGAGTTAATTTTTATTTGTATTTAATTATTTTTGTTTATGTTCAATTTTTAGGATAATAAGAAAGAATAAAGGAGAAGTAGTTCACAGCAGGAAAAGTGCTGTCGGGGCAGAAAACAGTGTTAGAGTCGCAACAGTCTCAACGGGTAGAATAGTGTAATGGCTAGTTTGCCGAAATACTCGTCGCGACAGTAAAAGAAATGGCAATAAAGGCTAACGGCTAGTTGATTCAAACGGCTACATGGCTGAGGCCTATATAAGCACCTTCCTTCTCTTGAACTATTCACCCTTCCATTCTTGATTTCTCTAGATTTATTTGCTAATCTCTTTCTCATAATACTCTCTTCTTATTTCCAAGCTCTCTTAGAATTTTTAGAAACTTTTCAAGAAACTCTACAAGATCCTCAACTCTTCACTACTTATCCATGGCAACTTACAACCATTTGCCCCAGTCTCTATTGAAGACCCTTTCAAGAGGTCTTTCATTGCTAGGCAATTGTGGGAAGAACAAGGGTTCCAACACTCTGATGAGGAAAATTTTAGCATCGAATATTATTTGTTCGACAAGATCAAGTAGTAAGATTGGGAGATCTTTTGCCTACAGCCTACCCAGGCCACTGCCACAGTTATGCGGGAATTTTATGCGCATGGGTCGAGCAAGGATACTCTGTATGTCCACTGCCGAGGTAGGCCTGTCAAACTTGATACCGAGAAAATCAAACTATTCTACGACCCAACCACTGTTCATGATGACCATGCTGTATTCACGGAGGACTTCACCAATGAAGATTATGAGCTGATCAAAGTTGACCTTTTCTACGACAATACTCATTGAAAAACTGATGCCCATAGAGGATCGGTAGCAAGGCAGAATCTTAGGTTCGAGGCCAAGCTTTGGAATACTTTTGTCAAAAGATTCCTCATCCCAACCTTCCACAATAGCACGGTGGAGCGAAAAAGATTGGTGCTCATTCAATCCACCATCAACAAATGAAGTATCAATGTTGGAGAGATAATTTTACGAGAAATTTATGAGTGCGGTAAGAAGGACAGAGGACCCCTATATTTTCCTTGTTTAATTACTGGTATTTGTAATGCTGCAGGTGTACCAGTGGCAGAAACGGACGAATTCAAAGCCGAAAGGCGAGGATGGACTAGGGACTTGTTCCACAAAATCATGCAGATAACACAGGCAAAACCAGTCTAGGAAACTCCTCAGTAATACACTACTGACACAGCTGTCGGGGCCCAATACACGGTAGACATGCCTAACACTGCCCACACCACGGCCGCAGCAGACCCATACTAGGAGATACTTTAGAGGATGAAAGCTATGAATCTTCGCCAGTAATGATACATGGAGTATTAGAGGGACTTCAACATCACACTGGCCCAGATGATGCTCTAGAATTTTCCCAGCCCATGGGTGTAGTTTCTAGAATTCCCCACCAACATGTTTGTCACGGCTGCACCCTACACCAAAACAACTCCAGCCCTAGGACAACATCCATTCCATACTACTGGCCCTCAGCAACAATTTCATGCTGTTGGACCATCTAGGGCAGCAGACTCTGCCGCGACATCATCTACCCGTAGACGACCATCCAAGAGGAGGGTAGTCTTCAGCATCCCACCAAGATCCCCCATCATCATGGGCAGTCTCTCAATAGAAAGAGATTCTTATGTGTACCAAATTTCAACCGCTGCCGGGCCAAGCACCCACCATGCCTGGGTAGATACAATGAATGTTGAAGATGATGGAGGAACGAATATAATAACCATCGAGGAAATTGTCGAAGACGAAGAAAGAGAAGAAGTGGATGCTCCAATGCAACAGACGCCACCAAAAAGAGTCCAGCCACCACGACAAGAAAAAATTTCAGCCATCGCAATCACCAAAGATGAAGCAATCAACAACACGACCTAGAAAATTAATTGTTACTAGAAGCTCTTCGGAGTCCCTTTAATTTTTTATGCTGCTTTTACTTGTTCATTATCTTATTACTTTCTTGTCTACTGTGTGCCCCTAATATAAGCATTGACGACAATGCTTGGTTCTAGTTTGGGGGTGTAAATCCACTATCGAGGCAATTCACTGTCGCGGACCTACCATGAAAGGAAGTATTAAGTGATTTTTCAAATTTTTTTCTATGTCCACCACCTTACTTGAATTACTGTCTATACTTTTGCCTTAGTTTATTCTTCTAAGGCTATTGAAATCTTTCTCCTTACCATGGTTAGGTCCTGTTTAGAAGGCTTAACTTTAGGATACTTAAGGAAAAAAACCTAGAGGCTTGTTATAAGGTTGATCTTAAAAACACTTTGGGGACTTGTTGGATTATAGAAATTCTTTTAATGAATTTAGGTGATAAAGACTTAGATTTTTGGACATATGACTAGAGGTGCCTATCACCGAATCTAGGAAACACTCTTCTTCATGCTAGAGGTGCCCGAAATTGGATCTAGTATGCTTAAAAGAATAGCAAAAGAAAAAAAGGAAATATTGGTGAGAAAACACAATCCTTGAGGTGCCCGAAATTAGCTCGAGAAATTATTATTTTTAAAGAAGAGTACACTAAATCCAAGTCTATTTGTCTTGAACTTAGATTTTATCTAAGAAAGCCTTTAATCAAACTTGTCCACAAAAACGTACACATTCACAAAATCTTATAGTTTGTCTTTTAGGTAAACCCTTGGGTAACCAAAAGGTTAAGTCTAAAGAATAGGCATAGTTATGGTGGGGAGAATAGATGAAAACATGAGACCAAGCGAGAATAAGGTTTGACAAATTGATGGTTTGCATTGCTTGAGGACAAGCAATAGTTCGAGTTTGGGGGTGTGTTAAGTGCTCAACGCACTATCACTTTTTATACCTTTCATGGGCAATGATCACCAAATCTACACCTACTTGAACCAATACATATAATTAATGTGAGATATTTAGAGATTTTACTGTTAAATATGATATTTATAGGAAAGGCAAGTTTTACTACATTTTTGTATTTTTGCAGGAAAAAGTAATATCGCGATAGCGACTGAGGCCGAGGCAGGACCTGATGTCAAGGCAGCAACTAAGGACAAGTAGCGATATTGTAGGCGAGCTGAGTAGAAAAATGAGGAGAACGTTGCTGGATAAGCAGCCTAAGGATCAGAGCAGGATAGCACGTAGAAAGCCCAAGACAAAGGCCACGCGGGAAATCCTCCTAGAGGGAATAAACTTGGAAATATTTTATTTATGTACTTGACTTGTATCCTACTCCAAGTTATATTCCTGCTTAGGAAAGGTTTGCCCTAAGCCAAGCCTATATAAGCCATAGCCGTCCAAGGAGAGGAAGAGCTTAGACCTAGACTTAGACTTAGCACAAGCGACTTCATTTTTTATAGTTTTCTTTTCTTTTAATTATGTTCTAAGTTTCTTTAGGCTTAGGTGAAGGTTGTAAAGTATTAGTGTGAAAAGATTGTACTTTGTTTCTTGTTTCAATGCAATAAAATATCAAGGTTTGCTTATTCTTTGCCATTCGTTGTTCTTGCATTCAAGCTCGGGAGAGAAGTTTATGAGTAATCCATTTATCTAATATCGGGAGAGTTAGATTCACGAAAGAAATAAGTACGGTGTTTCAATCGGGAAACAGTAACTTGTCCTAGGAATATGTTAGTGTTAGAGTATGCCCAAAGACCAATCATATGATGATTGTAAAGATACTTTTATTTACCAATTTTATTGAATAAAGGCATTGCCATTGTTGTTTTTAGATATATGTGTCAATGTATAACATAAATTGAGAAACAATAAGGTCCAAATAATAATATATGCATTATTATTAAAAGATCCTTAGTCAAGTATTATTATGGGTATGAACAATAATAATATGCTTAAGACTAACATGTGATTAATTGATGACAATGAGTTGTCATTGACATAGAGATGTCAAAATTAATACATAAATATATTAGTAGAGAATAATATATTGGATTGACCCACTATGAGCATATATCTTGGATTATTATGTGATGGTCACGATATTGCTCATAGTGACAAATATATGTATGATCTTTAGACTTGAGATTATTACTATCTCAACATTGTTGTTTTATGTTTTGATGCAGTTAAACGTGTCTCGTAATTAGTTACACTATAAAAACTGACATTGGACATATTACAATATATGTAGTGAGATGTAAATGATCAAGATAGGATTTGTCCTTCCTACATAATAGAGAAATATATCAAAGGCCACTTGATTGAGTGAGACTAGAAATGCATGGCCATGCTTGAATATGTTGATATGAGATATTACAAATTATTCATTAAAAGTAGTTCACTCTAGATATCAAGAAACATTAAAATAGGTTATACAAGTATGACTATTCCAACACTTGTTCCTATTAAAGATATAAAAGGATAAAAGGATATAATACATCAAGATAGTTGGTCACAGACATAATACATCGAATCATGATCTCTTGTAACTTAGATGACAATGATATATTGCTAGATGTCACTCATTATTTGTAATATTAGAATTGTTCTAATATTATTACTAACATTACAATGAGCCTACAGGGTCACACCCAATGGTTGAAAATGAGCAAAAATATATAAGTATAAGTAGATTATATTTAATCTTGAATTTTAAATAAAGGATATAAGTAAAGTAATTATATCCCTTTTAAATTCGAATTAAATATAGATTCTGAAATTTAAGGAAATAATTAAAGTAATTATTTTCTATAAACAGATTCAGAATCAAACTCTTATACATGAGGTTACACCTATATAAAGGATCTTCGATCAAGCAGCCACCACAGAGAATTCTGATTTCTCAAACCCTAGAATCACGAAAAATAATTTTTTGAGATTTTTCTCTATCAACCGGGTGAACTGAGTAGAGGCCGAGACGATATTCGTGGAGGCTAAAGATTCGAATTGTCGAACGATCGTGATTGTCGCAAATCCAATTGTTGTTTTTTGCTGCTTATCAAGGAACCCAATGTAAGTCATCGTATCTTTTCCTTCTGATTTCGGATTAAACATGCATGGATCACTGGATAGACCGTCGTAATTTTGTTCCATTGTGCCATGGGGTGTGCCTGCGGTCCCAACAGTGGTATCAGAGCCACTTTTACGATCCGTAATCGGGTTAAATACTTGGGTGATACGATATGTATGAGATCCATACTTTTTTTACTATGTCGACGATGTATATTGATATTGCTAGTCGATTAGGGATACGATTAATATGTTAATTTGTTAATTATATTCGCCATATTGCTACAAGGGTTTTATGATAATCAAATGTCAATCGTTGACATAGTGATCGGTGAAAGTGCAATAGCAAATTGTATCAAGGAAAAGGGAATAATTGTTATTCCGATACAAAAAAATCTAAGGGATTTTAAAAATCCCAAAAACACGATTCTATTGATAAATCTTATAAAATCGTGAAGTTTTTCCATAGAAAAATAGTCACTATTTTTCAAAATTTCCTACCAGCTGTACCAGCACGTCTAATGGCCGCAAGGGGCTCCGCCCCTTGACCCTTTCATAGGCAGCATAAATTGTAGGCCCATATTGGTAACATAAATGGTTTTGTGATAACATATATATGATATATTTGCTTTGCACGGTGTTTGACATGCATGGTTATAGCCCTTGTTTTTACAATAATTGTAAAATTTAAAATACGACATGCGTGTCGTGCCTTTTGATGTGCGTGGTATAAGCGCTTTTTGAGTGCAAGTATACACGTCGTCAAGTAATAAAATGATAAGTATATCATGTATCATCTCCACAGGGATTGGTATACTTAATCTGTCTTTCTTCGTTCCCTTGCTCCAGAAAATAAAGTAAAAACACAAATAAGATGGTTTGTTTTATCTAACTAAGTAATTAAGTAACAAAACATAAAATAAAAAGGGTTGAGAACGATTATAGAGAAAGTGGGTAGGATCCAATTGCGTCAATTAGTGGATTCAATTGATCTTCCCCTTTGTCCAATGCAATCACACAACACTGCTTCGATAGTACTGCAGATACTGCCTCGGTAACGCTGGTACTCTTCTTTCGCGGCCATCTCTTGCTCGTGGGCAGAAGTATCAAAGTTCAACAAAGTGTCCGTAAGTGACTCCGCTCATCTTTGAGTCAAAGTGTTGTTGATGCTCGGTCCTTGACGATACCTCTCGGCATAAACCAAAGATAACCACCAACGAATCCAACACTTCTTTTAGCTGCTGAAACTCTTAACCTACCCCTTAGTGCCTCCACAAGAGTATAGGTCGAGTTAGTGTCTACAACACCGTACTTATCCCTTTCATGAATCTACACCTCTCGATGCTAGATAAATAGATTACTTGCAAACTTCCCTCTCGGGCTTGGATACAAGAACAAGGAATGGCAATAGGATAAGCAAACTTTGATTTTATTGCATAAGAACAAAGATACAAAAATCAATCTCCTCTCACTAATGTCGACAACCTTCACCTATCCCTAAGAAATTTAGAACATATTATCGTGTAAGTACAATTCTTAGGGAGGAAGGGTTTTCTCTACAAATCGGCTCTCCTAGAGAATGTGGCCGGCTAGGGTATTTATAGTCTTAACCTAGGGCAAACCTTTCCTAAATAGACTTCAACTTGGAATAGGGAACAAGTCTTCTTCAAGGATACTGATATTTCCAAGTTTGCCGCCATCTAGAAGGTTTTTCCTGCTTGGTCTTTAAATTGGGCTTTTAGCACGCTAGCCTGGTCCAATTGATGCGCTGTGTCTTCCAGAATATTCTCTATATTTTTATCTTTCAATGCACCTCCATTGTTGGTGCTACCACACTGGATTCTGCCGCGGCCATGCTTCTGCCTCGGCCTCAACATAGCTTCTCTGCCGCTTCGGCTCTGGATATTTCTGCATGTACAGAAATTGTAATAATATTTGTATTCTCTATAAATATCAACTTTGTAAATGATAATAACGGAATATCCAATAATTGAGCAAAGAGTCTATATTTCGGTTCAAGTTGGTGTATAATTGGTGCTTAAAGTATCATAAGAAGGGTAGTAAATAACTACCTTTTAGGCATTCATCAAATACCCCTAAACTCGAACTATTGCTTGTCCTCAAGTAATGCTAAACATCAAATTGCTAAACCTTACTCCCCTTTGGTCTTACTCTTCCATCTATTCTCCCCACCATGCTCATGTCTATCTCTTCGTTTTAGCCACTAGTTTACCTAGGGACTTTTACTAAGAAACAAAATATTGGGCTAGGTGAGTGTGTGCGTTTAATGGACAAGGTTGATTCAAGGCTTTCTTAGATAAACTCTAAGTTCAAGACAAGTAGAACCTTGAATTGGCTATCCTTAAAACAACAAGACTTGAGCCAATTTTGGGCACCTCAAGATATGTATTTTCTATTTCCTTCCTTTTCTTATTTATTCTTTTTCTTATTAACCACCTATTTAGCATACTAAAGCTAGTTTCGAGCACCTCTAGTACGAAGGAGAGCATAACTAGAGCCGGTGATAGGCACCTCTAGTTATTTTTCCAACAAGTTCTAAGTCTTTATCACCTAAGTTCATTAAAAGAACTCCTAAATAAAACAAGTCCAAAAAGTGTTTATTTTCTTTCTAACCATAAAGCAAGCTTCTAAGTTCTATTCCGTGAGTATCCTATGGTTATCCCTTCAAAACAGACTTTGGCCATGGTAAGGAGAAAGATTTCTATAGCCTTAAAGGAGTAAACTAAAGCAAAGCTAACGTAAGGCAATGCAAGATTACAAACATAAATTCAAGAAAAGAGAATATAAAAAAAATTTAGTAATATTTACTCCCTTTATGGTAATGCCGCGACATTGGATAGCCTCGGCAGTGTTTCTGCACCTTCAATCTCCTCCAAACTCAAATCGAGCATTGTCCTCAATGCTCAAAATAAAAAGCAAACAACAATTAAAATATTAAAAAAAAAAAAGAGGAGTAAGGCATTATTTATAGTGACTCCGAGGAGCTGCTTGTACGAAGCATTCTCCTAGGCCTTGCTGCTGATGCCTTCCTCCTGGATCTTTGTCCTGGTGATTGCTGTTGTTTGGCCTGCCTATGCGGCTGCACTCTGCTAGGAGGTGTACGGTGCGTCGGTGTTGTAACCTCATCCCCTTTTTCGTTCATATTGTCAGTGTCCATGATTTCCGTTCCTCCTCCTACCGTGGTAGTGGGTATTGCTGATTCATGGAATGAACTTCGATATTCATCAATTTCGCGAGACAGCGTATCCCTGCTAAGACTGGGCATAGGAATCGGTTCTCTTTGGGGAGAGTTAAAGACAACCCGCCTCTTGGATGACCTTCGGCTGGTAGATGATACTCCGGCAGACCTTACTGGCCTGGAAGGTCCGGTAGCATAAAACTGTTGCTGTGGCCGTGGCTAGAAAGATGGTTGCGATCCTGGGGCAGGTGTTGTTTCTGTGTAAGGGGCGGCAGTGACGAACATATTGGCTGAGAATTCAGGAAATTATGCCCCTTGATGTGGTAAGCTCTGCATCATCATGTTGGCTAGAGACGTGTTGAAGTCGCGCTGGTACTCCATGTAATACTGTTGACGAAGGTCCATGGCTGCCATCCTTTGCAGAATTTCTTGGTATGGGTCCACTGCGGCAGTCGGCTCGGTAGAGGCTGGTGCTTCTGTTGAATACTTTCCTCTGGCGGTGAAGTCGGCAGTGAACTGCTGTGGCGTTGCCTGCACAGGTTCTGCATGTGTTATCTGCATAACTCAGTGGCAGAAGTCTCTTGTCCATCCTTGCCGAGTTGGCGTGTATTCATCCGTATCTTCGACTGGAACTCCTGCATTAATGCACAAGGCAGAGCTTAAGCATGGGAAGTACAATGGTCCGCGTTCCTTCTTATTGCATTCATGGATTACGTGAAAGATGATCTCTCCAACGTTAATGCTTCTCTTTTTTATGATGGACTGGATTAGCGTTAGTCTTTTGCGATCCACTGTGCTGTTGTGGGAAGTTGGGATAAGTTGTCTTTTGAAAAATGTACACCACATCTTGGCCTCGGGTATTAGACTCTACCATGTTACTGAACCCTTATGGGCACCGGTTTCCCATGAAGTGTTGCTGTAACAAAGCTCATCCTTAATCTCCTCATATTCTTGAGTGGTGATACTGTCTACGTAGTCAGCATGATCATCCTGTGTGGGTGTGAGACCATAAAAGTTATTGATGACTTTGGCATCAAGTTGTACAGGTTTGCCTCGGCAGTGGATAAAGAGGTTGTCCTTGCACGGCCCATGTGCGTAAAATTCCCGCACAATTGTGGCATTTGCTGCTTGAGGCTGTAGGTAGAAAGCCTCCCAATCCTGATGCTGAATCTTGTTGAATAAGTATGATTCAATGCCGAAGTACATTTCGTTATTATGTTGAAATCCCTGCTCTTCCCATAGTTTCCGAGCAATGAATGATTAGTTGAATCTGTCGGGAATAGTGGCTGGAGTGAATCTTGTGTACGAAGCCATTGAATTGTTCGTGAAGGTTGGTTTGAAAATTTCTAGAGTGAATAGACATTGTTTTGAAAATTACAAGACGTAGTGAGAGCAAGATTGTGAAAGCAAGAATGCAAAGTAAATAATGCATAGCAATGTGTCTGCCTATATAGGCTGTAAAAATATGACTATTAAAAATACTAGCCGTTAGGCATTTACTGCCTTGATGTACAGTTACTGCCGCAGCGGATTTCTCGGTAGAGAGCCGTTACACTATTTCTTCCCGTTATGAATTCTGCGGCTCTGACACAGTGTGCTGCCACGGCAACAAGTTTCCTGCTGTGGCAAAATTTATCCATCATTCATAGCTTTATTAAAAATTAAAAACACTGAAAATAAAATATAAAATACTGAAGATAAAACATAGTAACAAAATATTGAAAGTAACAAAATACTGAAATAATAATATAAGAACTACTCCTAATATAATAATTAAAATTGAAGGGTAGAGATTAGGTTAGTTGTGGAATGCATGTGAATGCATCTCCCTCTTTTATTATCTCTTTCTGTCCCGTATCTGTCTTCATGAGTTGACCAGTCCCTTCAGTGCATTTGGCTTCTCCTTTGGGTTTTATTCTTTTGTCGAACAGTCTACCGAGCGTGCTGCCCAGGCAGAATGTTTTAGTACCCTTATTCGGTGTATGGAGAGCCTTACATTCTGCTGGAGCGTCTGAATTTGGAAGATTATGGAAGGCGTTCAACTTGATTTGTTGATCATTTATTCGCATTGTGAGCTCGCCATTTTCCATATCAATGATGGTGCATCCAGTAACAAGGAAAGGTCGACCCAATATGATCGGTGCATTATTGTCGGCTTGACAGTCAAGAACAAGAAAGTCGACAGGAAATATTAACTTGTCAACCTTCACCAGAATATCCTTAATTTTTCCTTAGGATGCACGTAGGACCGATCCGCAAGTTGGAGCAGTACTGTTATTGGTTTTGCCTGTCCAATTCCGAGTTTCTGAAAAACTAATTTGGGCATTAAATTGATGCTTGCTCCCAAGTCGCATAGGACCTTTGCTTTATAACCATCTCCAATCGCACAGGGAATTTTGAAACATCCAAGATCTTTTAGTTTGGGTGGCATACGATTATGCAGCATGGCCATGCAACCTTTAGTGGTTGCCACTATTTCAAATTCTCCTAGCCTTCGTCGTTTGGATACTATGTCCTTTAAAAATTTGGCATAGTTGGGCATTTGTTCAATAGCCTCAACTAGTGGCAAGTTAATATGGACCTTCTTCAGGATGTCTAGGAACTTTTGAAATTGGTGGTCCTGTTTCTGCTTCTTCAACCTCTGTGGGAAAGGAGGTGGTGGTCTGATATCCTCCAGGTTTCCTTGGATATTGAGTTTAATACCTGGGGTGAATTTTTCTACAGCTGCCTCGGCAAAAGGTTCTGATACTGCTGGTTCTGTTGCCGTGGTAGAGCTTTCGGCAGGGTCTTGCTCAGCCTCTGAGTCCTTATGATGTTGCTTTTCTGGTTGAACTCTTTCGGTTGAGGTCCTCTCTTTATTTCTCAATTGTAGGCCACTTGTGGTTGTGATTACTTTACATTGCTCATGGCTTAACACCTTAGCAACTTTAGTATTGCTAGGCAAACCTCCTGGTGGTCGAATATTTTGACGTTGGGCAAATTGACCAACCTGGGTTTCTAAGGATTTTATTGTAGCCTCCTGGTTCTACAGTCTCATCTCCGTTCTGTTCATGAAGTCATCAGTACGCTTCATAAAGGGTCTATTCTCCATCATATACGTATCAGTCTTTGACATAAAAGCTGTGAGAGATTTTGCCGGTGCGTTTAGAGACTGTTGCTGTGGTACCTGCTGTTATGGCATGGGCTGCTAAGTGTTCTACTACGGCAGTTTCTGATTCTGATACTAAAATTCAGGGGCTTGATTAATTGGATTCAAGGCATTATTAGGATTACTCCATGAGAAGTTCGGATGCCTTTTCCAAGATGAGTTATAATTGTTGGACATCATTGGGTTGTTTCTGTTATAATTTCCAACATATAGGCTGGTTTCCTCATCTGGCATATAATCTGATGAGTTAACTGCCTTAACCTCATGTATGCTTCTTTGGGTTTGCATATTCTGAACCATCTTTGTTAGAGAAGCCAATTGTGCTGCCACCGAGCTTGATGTATCTATTTCATGGGTTGTGGCATGACGTATCATTCCTCCTCACCTCGATGTGGGAAATTGGAAATCGTTCCTTGCGAGTTTGTTAAGAATTTCAATGGCTTCCGCAGGTGCTCTATCTAAAAGTGTCCCATTTGCGGAAGCATCTAGTATCATCCTTGTGGAGGCTTGCGTCCATAAGGGAAAACCATGTAAGGGGCATTTGTTTAATAGTTCTCTGTAATGTTCCCATGCCTTGTACATTGGTTCATCTTTATCTTGCCGGAATGATGTAATTTCATTACGAATGCGGTCATAGAGATTTGTCGAATTGAACCTCGTAATGAATTCTCGGCAAAGTTCCTTCAAAGATCTGATTGATCCTGCTGGGATACCATTCAACCAAGTCTTCGCCCTATCCCTCAGTGAATAGGGGAACAATTTTAAGCGCAGAATATCTTCATGGACTCCTTGAATCTTAAAAGAGTTGCACACTTCCATGAAAGATTTAAGATGCTGCCTTGCATCGTCAGTAGCAAACCCACTAAACTGTCCAATTGTGTTCAACATGTTGAACATCACTGGTTTGAGCTCAAAGTGAGTTGCTTCGATCTCTGGGGTAACTACGCCAGGGTTAAGTCCATTTAGATCTTCCACCAGATAGTCTCTAACCGTGGGCTGCCTCGGCAATGGTTGCGGCAGCGGTTGCTGCGGCATTGCTGGCGGCAGTACATTATGATCCATAGATGAAATTTGTCCTCTCGGTGGATTGTCCATAGATTGGAACAGATTGCGTCTTAGATTATGTCTTGTACGTTCAATCTCAGGATCCAACTCGTACAATGGTCCACTCGGATTTGCACTGGTCATAAACCAAATAAATAAAAATTAATAAAAACAAAAATAAAATAAATAAAACTAAAGTTAAAGTTAGATAAAGGATAGTTAAAGAGTAAGAAAATTAAAGAAAACAAAATTCAGTTGCCAATCCCCGGCAACGGCTCCAAAAACTTGATGTGCTTGGTATAAGCGCTTTTTGGGTGCAAGTGTACACATCGTCAAGTAATAAAATGATAAGTATATCGTGTATCGTCTCCAAAGGGATTGATATACTTAATATATCTTCCTTCATTCCCTTGCTTCTAAAAATAAAGTAAAAACACTAATAATATGGTTTGTTTTATCTAACTAAGTAATTAAATAACAAAACATAAAATAAAAAGGGTTGAGAACGATTATAGAGAATGTGGGTAAGATCCAGTTGCATCAATTAGTGGATTCAATTGATCTTCCCCTTTGTCCAATGCAATCACACAACACTGCTTCGATAGTACTACAGATACTGCCTCGGCAACGCTGGTGCTCTTCTGCCGTGGCAATATCTTGCTCGTGGGCAGAAGTATCAAAGTTCAGCAAAGTGTCCGTAAGTGACTCCGCTCATCTCTGAGTCAAAGTGCTGTTGATGCTCTGTCCTTGACGATACCTCTCGGCGTAAACCAAAGATAACCACCAACCAATCTAACACTTCTTTTAGCTGCTGAAACTCTTAACCTACCCCTTAGTGCCTCCACAAGAGTATAGGCCAAGTTAGTGTCTACGACACCGTACTTATCCCTTTCGTGAATCTACACTTCTCGATGCTAGATAAATAGATTACTTGCAAACTTCCCTCTCGAGCTTGGATACAAGAACAAGGAATGGCAATAGGATAAGCAAACTTTGATTTTATTGCATAAGAACAAAGATACAAAAATCAATCTCCTCTCACTAATATCGAAAACCTTCACCTATCCCTAAGAAATTTAGAACATATTATCGTGTAAGTACAATTCTTAGGGATGAAGGGTTTTCTCTAGAAATCGGCTCTCCAAGACAATATGGCCGGCTAGGGTATTTATAGTCTTAACCTAGGGCAAACCTTTCCTAAATAGACTTCAACATGGAGTAGGGAATAAGTCTTCTTCAAGGATTCTGATATTTCCAAGTTTGCCGCCTTATAGAAGGGTTTTCCCGCTTGGTCTTTGAATTGGGCTTTTAGCACGCTAGCCTGGTCCAATTGATGTGTTGTTTCCTCCAGAATATTCTCTATATTTTTATCTTTCAATGCGCCTCCATTGTTGGTGCTGCCACACTGGATTCTGCCGCGGCCATGCTTCTACCTCGGCCTCAACACAGCTTCTCTGTCACTTCGGCTCTGGATATTCCTGTGTGTACATAAATTGTAACAATATCTGCATTCTCTATAAATATCAACTTTGTAAGTGATGATAACAGAATATCCAATAATTGAGCAAAGAGTCTATATTTTGGTTCAAGTTGGTGTATAATAAGTGCTTAAAGTAGCATAAGAAGGGTAGTAAATAACTGCCTTTTAGGCACTCATCACCTTTCTCTATCTCTATTGTACTTCTCTTCTCATCTTACTTCCTCGTATGTAAAACGAGTTTCTATAATTGTAATATTATTCCAAGAAGCATTCGAGACATTTGGAGCAAAGGCGAGAAGATGCTTAAGAACCAGTTTTAGTATAAATTAGGGTTTTAAGGTTCTCCCATTGGCTTAGGATGGGCCACCTTAGTTCTTTATTTTGGGCTATAACCATTGCAACTTTTTATTTATATCTATCATGTATGTGATGCAATGTATGATATATATCTTCTACTCGCATATATTGATGAGTTCAATAAAGCACAAATTAAAAGAAATAACGATGAAATATTTAATGTTTTCTCTCAAATTAATCTAAGTTAAAATTAGCCGTCCAATATTTGCCCTCGTTAAGGCCTTGATCGATCTTATGTGGATTTTTCCAAAGCATTGACACATAATTCCATCTTGGTTAAACGCGATGAATAAGCAAGTGATATTCGTCAGTCGAAATATTGGTAATAACTTTGTTAGGTTGTTCTAATAGGATTAGAAACCTAAAGGCTAAGTATTTGGTTAAGTCATGAGATGACTGAACAAGAGTTGTTCACCAAATGGAGGAGTTACATGAGATGTAATTAGTAAAGGGTTACTTACCTAAATAACCTTTATCCTAAAAGAAAAACCAAAGCTGATTTGGGAAATTATTGAATTATGGATCCTCGCTCACTAGAAAAATTTTCGTTGAATTTTTCCGAAATAAAAAACGAGAGGGGTTTTTAGTTTTTGAACAAAATAGTGAGAGTATTTTATAAACAAAGACCTATTTATAATATTTTTAATTGGTAAATTTATTTTATATATTTCCATTATTGTAGATCTAAATGGCAAACAACATTATATCACTGCGATCACTCCTTGAGAAGGAGAAACTCAATGGCATAAACTTTCTTGATTGGTTTTACAATTTGAGAATTGTTCTCAAACAGGAAAGAAAGGAATATGTCATCGAAGAACCTGTTCCAGATGAACCAACAACTAATGCTTCTAGAGCTGACAAAGACAAGTTTAAGAAACATATGGATGATATGTTAGATGTCGGATGTCTTATGCTTGCTGCCATGACTCTTGATCTTCAAAAGCAACATGAGGACATGGTTGCATACGATATGATTCAAAACCTCAAAGAAATATATGAAGAGCAAGCACGTCAAGAGAGGTATGAGACCTCTAAAGCTCTATTTCAGTGCAAAATGGTGGAGGGATCTCATGTAGAAGCTCAAGTCATTAAGATGATAAGCTATATCTAAACGTTGGAAAAGCTAGGATTTCCTCTCAAAGATGAATTGGCTACTGATGTTATTCTACAATAGTTGATGAATAGCTTCAATCAATTTGTCCTTAATTTCAACATGAATGAAATTAACAAAACTTTGTCACAGTTACTTGGTATGTTACGAACTGCTGAAAAAAACATGTCTAAGGGTGGACCTAAGCCCATTCTTATGGTCCGCAAGGACAAAGGAAAGGGAAAAACAATGGCAAAGTACAAGGGTAAAGGTAAGCTTATGCCCAAAGGACATGATGCACTGAAACCCAAAAGGGGAGTTAACAAGGAAGGAAAATGTTTTCATTGCAATAAGACTGGACACTGAAAAAGAAATTGCCCCATCTACCTTGAAGAGATTAAGAAGGCAAAAGTAGACGGTGCATCTACTTCAGGTATTTATGTTATTAATGTAAATCTGTCAACATCTTCTTCTTGGGTATTAGATACCGGTTGTGGTTCTCACATTTATACTTTTGTACAGGGACTACAAAAGAGAAGGAATCTAGCTAAGGGTGACGGAAACCTACGAGTAGGAAATGAAGCAAGAGTTGCTGCATTAGCTATAGGAATATAGGTTTTATCTTTACCTAGTAGACTTGATTTACATTTAGAAGATTGTTATTTTGTACCTAGTTTGACTAAAAACATTATTTCTATTTCTTGTTTAGACAAGATTGGCTTTGAGATTATTATTAAGAATAATTGTTGTTCTTTTTATCTTGATAATGTTTTTTATGGTTCGGCACATTTGGTTAATGACTTATATATTTTAAATCTAGAAAATGCCATATATAACATAAATACCAAAAGATCAAAAACAAATGACTCAAATCAAACTTATCTCTGACATTGTCGTAAAGGCCATATAAGTGAGAAACGCATATCAAAACTCCATAAAGATGAATTTTTAGATTCATTTGTTTTTGAACAACTGATGTATGTGAATCTTGCTTACTAGGAAAAACGACTAAGGCTCCTTTTAATAGTAAAAGTGAGCGAGCAAGTAATTTATTGGTATTAATATATAGTGATGTATGTGGACCAATGAACACACAAGCTAGAGGTGGATTTCAGTACTTCATCATTTTCACTAATGACTTCAGTCGATATGGTTACATTTACCTTATGCGCCATAAATCTGAGGCTATCGAAAAGTTTAAAGTATTCAAGAATGAAGTACAAAATCAACTAGGCAAGCATATTAAAGCACTTCGATCAGATCGAGGTGGAGAATACTTAAGCATAGAATTTGGTGATCTCCTTAAAGAATGTGGGATTTTCTCACAGCTTACTCCACCAGGTACACCATAGTGGAATGGAGTTTCTGAGAGGAGAAATCGAACCTTGTTAGACATGGTTCGATCAATGATGAGTCATAGTGATCTTCCGATTTCTTTATGAGGATATGCACTAGAAATAGTTGTTTTCACTTTAAATCGTGTTCCGTCTAAATCTATTCAAAAGGCACCATATGAGATATGGACTAAAAAATATCCTAGTATGTCTTTTATAAAGATTTAGGGTTACAAAGCATATGTCAAACGTCAAATGTCTACAAAGCTCGAACTCAAATCTCATAAATGTAATTTTGTTGGATATCCCAAAGAAACTGAGGGATATTATTTCTTTAACCCTAAAGAGAACAAAGTGTTTGTTACTCGAACAAGAGTTTTTCTCGAAAGAGAATTTCTCAATAAGAAAGCAAAGGGTAGAGATATTGAACTTGGAGAAGTTCAAGAATAACAATTCACTGAGCCCGAGATTGAACATGTTCCACAAATTATTGAGGAATAGTCAACAAATTTAGAAACACACTCACTGCGCAGGTCCACAGGAGAACACCATGCATCTGAGAGATATGGATTTCTCATAATCACGAATGGAGATGTTCTTATTATGGATCAAGATGAGCCAAGAACTTTTCAAGAGGCAGTATCAAGCCAAGACTCTGAGAAATTGCTTGATGCCATTACATCTCAGATGGAATCCATGTTAGTCAATCAAGTATGGAATTTTGTTGAATCACCTGAAGGGGTAAAACCTATAGGGTGTAAATGGGTTTTCAAAAAGAAAACCGACATGGATGGAAACGTACAAACATATAAGGGGCGACTAGTCGCTAAAGGTTTTCGACAGGTTCATGGTATTAACTATGACGGAACTTTCTCCCCTGTAGTTATGTTTAAATCCATCCGGATTTTGCTTGCTATAGCTGTATTCCATGATTGTGAAATCTGGCAAATGAACGTCAAAACCGCTTTCCTTAATGAAAAACTTGAAGAGGATATGTATATGACACAACCAGAAGGTTTTGTTACTCCAGGAAATGCTAGAAAGGTTTGTAAGCTACAAAGGTCCATTTATGGACTAAAGCAAGCTTCTCGAAGCTGGAATCTTCGTTTTAATGATGCGATCAAAGAGTTTGGTTTTATCAAGAACGAAGATGAGCCTTGTGTTTACAAGAAGACAAGTGGGAGCATTGTTTCTTTTCTAATCTTGTATGTACATGATATACTTATTATAGGAAATGACATGCCTACCTTATAGTCAGTTAAGACTTGGTTAAGTAGTTGTTTCTCTATGAAAGATTTGGGTGAAGTAGCATATATCTTAGGGGTTAAGATCTATAGAGATAGATCTAGACAACTTCTAGATTTGAGTCAAATTACATATATAGATAAAGTCTTGAAAAAATTCAGTATGGAAGAATCCAAGAAAAGATTCTTACCTATGAGACATGGTATATGTCTTTTGAAGGAAATGTGTCTTTCAACTCCACAAGAAAGAGAACGAATGAGTAAGATCCCATATGCTTCGACTATTGGTTCTATCATGTATGTCATGATATGTACTTGACCAGATGTATCGTATGCCTTAAGCATGACAAGTCGATATAAGGTAAACCCTGGTGAAAGTCACTGGGTAGCAGTCAAAAACATCCTTAAGTACTTGAGAAGAACTAAGGATACATTTTTTGTCTATGGAGGCAAAGAAAAGCTTAGTATAAAAGGTTATACTGATGCTAGTTTGCAAACAGACAAGGATGACTCAAGATTGCAATCTAGATTTGTGTTTTGCCTTAACGGAGGAGCTATAAGCTGGAAAATTTCTAAGCAAGATACAATAGCTGATTATAGGACAAAGGCCGAGTATATAGCAGCTAGTGAAGCAGCAAAGGAAGTTGTTTGGATCAAAAAGTTCATATCCGAACTAGGGGTTGTTCCAAGCTTATCAGATGCTATAGAACTCCGTTGTGACAACAATGGAGCCATTGCACAAGCAAAGGAACCCAGATCTCATCAACGATCCAAACATATTCTTAGACGCTTCTATATCATTTGAGAGATCATAGATCGAGGAGATATGGAAATATGCAGAGTACACACGGATGATAACATTGTTGATCGCTTGACGAAGCCTCTAACGCAACAGAAGCATGATCGTCACACTGAGTCACTCAGTATTAGATATGTGAGTGATTGGTCATAGTGCTAGTGGGAGATTGTTAGAGTATGCCCAAAGACCGATCATATGATGATTGTAAAGATACTTTTATTTACCAATTTTATTGAATAAACATATTGCCATTGTTGTTTTCAGATATATGTGTCAATATATAACATAAACTGAGAAACAATAAGGTCAGATAATAATATATGTATTATTATTAGAAGATCCTTAGTCAAGTATTATTATGGGTATGAACAATAATAATATGCTTAAGACTAACATGTGATTAATGAATGAATATGAGTTGTCATTGACATAGAGATGTCAGAATTAATACATGAATATATTACTAGAGAATAATATATTAGATTGACCCACTATGAGCATATATCTTGGATTATTATGTGACGATCACGATATTGCTCATAGTGACAACTATATGTATGATCTTTAGACTCGAGATTATTACTATCTCAACATATTTTGTTTTATGTTTTGATGCAGTTAAACGTCTCGTAATTAGTTACACTATAAAAACTGACATTGGACATATTACAATGTATGTAGTGAGATGTGAATGATCAAGATAGGATTTGTCCTTCCTACATAATAGGAAAATATATCAAGGCCACTTGATTGAGTGAGACTAGAAATGCATTAAGATAGTTGAATATGTTGATATGAGATATCACAAATTATCTATTAAAAATAGTCCACTCTAGATATCAAGAAACATTAAAATAGGTTATACAAGTATGACTATTCCAAGACTTGTGCCTATTAAAAATATAAAAGGACAAAAGGATATAATACATTAAGATAGTTGGTCACGGACATGATACATCAAATCATGATCTCTTGTAACTTAGATGACAAAGATATATTGCTAGATGTCACTTATTGTTTGTAATATTAGAATTGTTCTAATATTATTACTAACGTTATAATGAGCATATAGGGTCAAACCCAATGATTGAAAAGGAGCAAAAATATATATAAGTATAAGTAGATTATATTGAATCCTGAATTTTAAATGAAGGATATAAATAAAGTAATTATATCCCTTTTAAATTCGAATTAAATATAGATTCTAAAATTTAAGGAAATAATTAAAGTAATTATTTCCTATAAACAGATTCAGAATCAAACTCTTATATCTAGGGTTACACCTATATAAAGGATCTTTGGTCCAGCAGTCACCATAGAGAATTCTGAATTCTCAAACCCTAGAATCACGAAAAATAGTTTTTCGAGATTTTGTTCTATCAACCGAGTGAACTGAACAAAGGCCGAGATGATATTCGTGGAGGGTAAAGATTCGAATTGTCGAACGATCGTGATTGTCGCAAATCCAATTGTTGTTTTTTGCTGCTTATCAAGGAACCCAATGTAAGTTATTGCATTTCTTTCTCCCGATTTCGGATTAAACGTAAATGGATCATTGGAAAGACCATCGTAATTTTGTTCCACTGCGCCATGGGGTATGCCGGCGGTCCCAACAATTAGAGTTTTAGCGGCTATGAGAAGTGTGAGATTGGTTGATGATTATAATTGATTCACTCCGGGAGGTATCATCAAGGACTGGTCATCAATAGTACTTCGACTTAGGGATAAGCGGAGTCATCAAAGGACACTTTGCCGAACTTTGATAAAGTCCACCCAAGAGAAAGGGATTGTCGCGGTGGATAAAGCCCTGCACTGTCGAGGCAGTAATCTGCAGTTCTACTGAGGCAGTGTTGTGCGATTGCATTGGACAAAAACAACTCAATTGAATCCACTATACAACACAACTGGATCCTGGCCATTTCTTTATTTGATTTTCTTATTATTTAGTTTTCTTTATTTAGCTTAATCAAAACCAAAATTACTTGTGTTCTTTACTTCAAGAAGACAAAAGAAGGCATATTAAGTATACCAATACCTATGGAGACGATATCTGATTTACTCATCACCTTATTACTTGTGACGTGTTCACTTGCATAATTTACGCATATTTAACACGCAACAATAGTATCGATACCCACAAGGCAAAATTTGGTGGCATCGAAGCATGGTGCGATGCTCTGACCACACTGGTCATCTGAGTATCGATACTGCCAAAGGTAGTATGGTTACTGCCATGTCACGGTATCGATATAGGGCTTGGCTATATCGATACCCGTGACTGAATAATGAGCTTTAGGTGTTGAAATTATATGTTAGTCCTGAGTATCTTTCTTTGTTCAATTATGATAGCTACAGATGTTATTTTAAGCTGAAATTTCACATGGATGCATAAAATTGACTTAATTTCAAGTTGGCTAACTTAATTTGGACAAGTCCTTATAATTTGGAATATTTACATTTTTGTCCCTAATTAGTGAAGCATATAATTGATGATGTTAGAATACTCCGTTTGGTTTAAAATTTATCGTGAATGATACTTGCATGCTTAATTAAACTTTGATGGAACGAATTTCTAGCTTGCCAATAGAATTTAAAAGACTTACGTTTTAGTCCTTAATATACTTATGTGTTTAATTGAATGCTCGTTTGTGATTGAGATGCTTCCGTACTTGCTTTGCTTAAGACCAACACATGTAGAAATTTAATTATGCATTTAGAAAGAAAAAAAATATGAGTTTTTAGGGTTGTTTATCTAATTGCACCTTCGAGGGTTTGATTCGATATTCCCCGTATAACCCATTAGAGCCGGTTTTGTCTCTACCGGGCTAAGGGGGTTACACACTAACTTCTAAGCCCACACTTGGGGTGTTACAACTCTCTCCTACTTAAGAAATTTCGTCCTCAAAATTAACTGGTGGAAAAAGATAAGGAAACTGCTCTTCCATATCCAACTTTCGTTCCCACGTGGCTTCTTCGACACCTCGATGCCGCCAAAGCACTTTGACTAACTCGATAGTCTTATCACATAGAACTTTAGAACTTGATGCTTGTTGGGACCGCCGGCACACCCTATGGCGCAACAGAACAAAATTACAATGATCTTTCTAGTGATCCATGTACATTTAATCTGAAATCGGGAGGAAGAGACGCGATGACTTACATTGGGTTCCTTGATAAGCAACAAAAAAACAACAATTGGATTTGCGATAATCACGATCATTCGACAATTAGAATCTTTAGCCTCCACGAATATCGTCTCGGCCTCTACTTAGTTCACCCGGTTGGTAAAGCAAAATCTCGAAAAACTATTTTTCGTGATTCTAGGGTTTGGGAATTCAGAATTCTCTATCTTGTTTGCTAGACCAAAAGATCCTTTATATCGGTGTAACCCTAGATATAAGAGTTTGATTTTGAGTTTGTTTAGGAAATAATTAACATTATTATTTCCTTAAATTTCAGAATCTATATTTAATTCGAATTTGAAAAGGGATATAATTACTTTAATTATATCCTTTATATTTAAAATTCAGGATTAAATAAAATCTACTTATACATATATATTTTTGCTCATTTTCAACCATTGGGTGTGACCTTGTAGGCTCATTGTAACGTTAGTTATAATATTAGAACAATTCTAATATTATAAACAATGAGTGACATCTAGTAATATATCATTGTCATCTAAGTTACAAGAGATCATGATTCAATGTATCATGTCCGTGATCAACATTTTTAATGTATTATATCTTTTGGTCCTTTTATATCTTTAATAGGCACAAGTCTTGGAATAGTCACACTTGTATAGCCTATTTTAATGTTTCTTGATATCTAGAGTGAACTACTTTTAATGAATAATTTGTGATATCTCATATCAACGTATTCAAGCATAGCCATGCATTTCTAGTCTCACTCAATCAAGTGACCTTTGATATATTTTCCTATTATGTAGGAAGGACAAATCCTATCTTGATCATTCACATCACACTACATACATTGTAATATGTCCAATGTCAGTTTTTATAGTGTAACTAATTACGAGACACGTTTAACTGCATAAAAACATAAAACAACATATATTGAGATAGTAATAATCTCAAGTCTAAGGATCATACATATAGTTGTCACTATGAGCAATATCGTAACCGTCACATAATAATCCAAGATATATGCTCATAGCGGGTCAATCCAATATATTATTCTCTAGTAATATATTCATGTATTAATTATGACATCTCTATGTCAATGATAACTCATTGTCATCAATTAATCACATGTTAGTCTTAAGCGTATTATTATTGTCCATACCCATAATAATACTTGACTAAGGATATTTTAATAATAATACATATATTATTATATGGACCTTATTGTTTTTCAGTTTATGTTATGCACTGACACATATATCTGAAAACAACAATGGCAATGCCTTTAATCAATAAAATTGATAAATAAAAGTATCCTTACAATCATCATATGATTGGTCTTTGGGCATACTCTAACAATGCTAAGATCTATATTGGCTCCTCGTCGTAGGAAAGGTCTTGATTGAGAATACTTCACCCATCGACAAAACATGTGATGGATCCGATCTGTACCTCCAAAGCATCGATACATGAAACACATCTTGAATCCTCTCAAGCTTGGACGATAACATTAGAAGATAAGCCACTGGTCCAACTCTCTCCAAAACCTCAAATAGTCCAACAAACCTCGGTCTCAACTTCCCCTTTTTACCAAAATGCATCACCTTTTTCCACAGAGAAACCTTGAGGAAAACCTCCTCACCTTCGACAAATTCCATCTCCTTCCCTTTTAGATCTGCCTAAGACTTTTGGTGATCCGATGCAGCCTTAAGCCAATCACTAATGAGCTTAACCTTCTCATTATTATCCTCAAGAAAACTAGGTAAGGTCACAAACTTCTTACCTATCTCGGCCCAACACAAAGGAGTACGACATCCCCTGCCATACAAAGCCTCAAACGGAGCCATTTGGATACTCGCCTGGTAACTATTATTGTACGAGAACTCAACCAACGGAAAGTATTTCTCCCAAGACCCTTGGAAGTCTATCACACAATATCTCAACATATCCTCAAAAACCTGGATAACTCTCTCAAACTGACCATCCATTTGCGGATAATAAGAAGTACTAGAACTCAACTTAGTACCGAGAGCTTTCAGCATGGATTTCCAAAATCTTGATGTGAACCTCGAATCTCTTTCAGATACTATGGATTTCGGTACTCCATGCAACCTCACAACGCAAGAAACATAAAGCTCAGCCAGCATATCCAAGGAATACTTAGTATGCATAGGAACAAAATGCGTACACTTCGTAAACCGATCCACGATAACCCATACCAAATCCTTTTTGGACGATGTCAATGGCAAACCCGTTAGAAAGTCCATAATGATCCTTTCCCACTTCCAACCCGGAATCTTTAAGGGTTGCAACAAACCTGACGGAACTTAATGTTCAACTTTAACCCGCTGACACACCAAACAATTACTCACAAACTCAGCCACGTCCTTTTTCAAACCAACCCAGAAAAACTCACCTCTCAGATCACGGTACATCTTAGTACTACTTGAATGCATAGAAAAAAGACTACTATGCGCCTCCGCAAGGACAGTACGTCTCAACTCAGCATCTTTCTGCACAACCACACAATCTCTAAAGCATAAAACACCATCTCCTCGAAAACTATACTCAATCGGCACACCCTCAGCTATATCCAGAACATGAGATACCAAAACATCATCCAACAACTTCTTCTCCTTAATCGCCTCAACAAAAGAGGGTTTAACCTGCAACTCATCTATCAAATCACCATCCTCAGAAAAACTCAACCTAGGGAACATAGCACAGAACTCAACGACCACTTTCCTGCTTGTTGCGTGTAAAATAGGTTGCGCAATTAGTGCAAGTGTACACGTTGCAATTAATAAAGTAATAAGTATATCGAATTTTGTCACCACAGGGATTGGTAGACTTAATACATTTTCTTTTGTTTTCTCGCTCTACAAAATAAATAAAATAAAAGACACAAATTATTTGGGTATTCTGACGTAAACTAAATAATTTGAATAATAAAGAAAGCTAAATAATGAGAATAGAAACAAATTTAGAAAATGGTCAGGATCCAGTTGTGTTGTGATAAGTGCTCAATTCACTATCACTTTTTACACCTTTCATGAACAATAATCACTTAAACTACATCTACATGAACTAATACATGTGCTTAATGTGAGATATTTAGATACTTTGCTTTTGTGACTTATAAAGATGATATTTCTAGAAAAGACAAGCTTTACTGCATTTTTATGCATTTGTAGTAATACCTATTACCGCGGCAACAAATTGTGGCCGAGGCAGGACCTGATGCCGAGGCAGCAACTGAAGGACAAGTATCGATATTATAGGCGAGCTGAAGAGAAAAATGAGGTAAACGTTTCTAAATAAGTAGCACAAGGATCGGAGCTGAGAAGCAAGTAGAAAGCCCAAATCAAAGGCCACGTGGGAAAAGCCTCCTAGTGGGAATAAACTTGGAAATATTTTATTTATGTATTTGACTTGTGTCCTATTTCAAGTTGTATTCCTACTTAGGAAAGGTTTACCCTAGGCCAAGCCTATATAAACCATAGCTGCTCAAGGAAGAGAGATCATACGAGGCATACGACATATACTAGAGAGCCAACTTCATCTTAGATTTTAAAGTTTCTTTACTTTTCATTATGTTCTAATTTTCTTTAGGCTTAGGTGAAAGTTGTAGAGTATTAGTGAGAAGATATTGAACTTTGTTTCTTGTTTCAATGCAATAAAATATCAAGGTTTGTTTAGTCTTTTCCATTCTTTGTTTTTGCATTCAAGCTCGTGAGAGAAGTTTGTGAGTAATCCATTTATCTAATATCGGGAGAGTTAGATTCATGAAAGGAATAAGTATGCATTTCAATCGGGAAATACTAACTTGGCCTAGGGATAGGTTAGAGTTTTAGCTCTAAAAGAAGTGTGGGACTAGTTGATGATTATAATTGATTCATGACAAGAGGTATCATCAATGACTGATCATCAATAGTACTTCGAATTAGGGATAAATGGAATCATCAAAGGACACTTTGTTGAACTTTGGTAAAGTCCACCCAAGAGCAAAGGATTGCCACGGCAAACGAGCATCATCACTGTCAAGGCAGTAAAACCGCAGCGCTACTGAGGCAGTGTTGAGTGATTGCATTGGACAGAAATAAGTCAATTGAATCCACTATACAACACAACTGGATCCTGGCCACTTCTTTAATCTGTTTATTATCTTATTATTTAGTTTTCTTTATTTAGTACTCTCAAACCCAAATTACCTGTATTTTTATTTTATTTCTTTTATAGAGCAAGAACACAAAAAGAAGGTATATTGAGTAGACCAATTCCTGTAGAGACGATATCTGATAATACTTATCACTTTTATTACTTGCAACGTGTTCACTTGCATAACTTGCGCACTTTTTACACACCAATAAGTTTTTGGCATCGTTGTCAGGGATTAGCAACTAAATTTTGTTTTCTTTATTTTCTTGCTTTTAGTTATTTTTATTTTTATTTTACTTTGGTTTTTCTTGGTGTATGACTAGGGCAAACCCAACCAACCCTTTGTACGAGTTAGATCCAGAGATTGAACGCATGCGTCAAAGGTTGAGGAGATAAATTCAAACAGCTATGGTAGATAATCTAGCAGAGCAGAATTTACCCACCGGTAATGGAGGCCTTCTAACGCCACCAATGCCGCGGCAGCTCACTGTCAGAGATTTCCTAGAAGAGGATTTGAATGGGTTAAATCCTAGAGTAGTTACACTAGAAATAGAAGCAGCCCACTTTGAACTGAAACCTGTCATATTCAATATGCTCAATACTATTGAACAGTTTGGTGGGTTTATGACAGAAGATGTCAGGCAACATCTTAAGTCATTAATGGAGATCTATAATTCCTTCAAAATTCAAGGAGTCCATGAAGATGTCTTGAGATTGAATTTATTCCCCTATTCATTGAGGGATAGGCGAAAACCTGGTGGAATAGCATTCCAGCTGGATAAATAGGATCTTGGAGTGAATTATGCCGTATGATAAGTGCTCAACTCACTATCACTTTCTACACTTTTCATGGTCACTTATCATCAAATCTACACCTATTTGAACCAATGCATGTGCTTAATGTAATAAATTTAGGGATTGTGCTATTTGAAATAATATTTGTAGAAAAGGCATGCTTTACTGCACTTTCATATCCGTGCTGGAACAAGTATTGCCAAGGCAGTAGAATGATGCCAAGGCAGGACCTGATGCCGAGGCAGTAGAGGAGAAAAAAACAATATGGCTGACAATTGAAAGAGAAAAATTTAAACAATGTTACTGAACAACAAGCCCAAGAATCGGAGTTGAACAACACAAGAAAAGTCCAAGGACAAGGCCACGTGGGAAAAAACCTTCAAGAAAATTAAACTTAGAAATATTTACCCTATGTACATAACTTGTTCCCTACTCCAAGTTGTACTCTATTTAGGAAAGGTTTGTCCTAGGCCAAGCCTATATAAGGCATAGCAGTCCTAGGGGTTAGAGACACACGTATATAGATCTAGAGAGCCGAATCTTGAGAGAGTTTTAGGAACAATTCTTCCCATCATGGTCTAAGTTCTCTTAGGGTTGGTGAAGGTTGTTGAGTATTTGTGAGAGGAGATTGTATCTTGTTTTTTTTTTTATTCTATGCAATAAAATATCAAAGTTTACTTACTCTTTGCCATTCTTTGTTCTTGCATCCAAGCCCGAGAGGGAAGTTTTTAAGTAATCTATTTGTCTAGACTCGGGAGAGTTAGAATCACGAAAGGAGTAAGTGCGGTATTCAACTTGATTAGAGGATACTAACTCGGCCTAGGGATAGGTTAAGAGTTTCAGCGGCTAAAAGAAGTGTGGAATTGGTTGTTGGTTATAATTGATTAACATAGGGAGGTATCATCAAGGACTAACCTTCAACAGTGTTTCGACTTAGGGATAAGCGGAGCCATCAAATGATACTTTGCCGAACTTTGGTAAATCTACCTATGAGCAAGGGATTGCCACGACAGAGAATATTGTCGCTGCTAAGACAGTATCTGCAGTACTACCGAGGCAGTGAAGTGCAATTGCATTGGACAGAAACAGATCAATCAAATCCACTATATAACAAAACTGGATCCTACCCTCTCTCTCTCATATTCGATCTCTCTTTAACTAGCTTAGTTTATTTAGTTTAATTAATACTCAAACTTATCTGTGTTTTTACTTTTATTTTACAAAAGCAAGAAGATCGAAGAAAGCATGATGCATGTAAAATAAGCGCAATTAAGTGCAAGTGTACACGTCAAGTAATATAATGATAAGTATTTATCGAATATCATTCTCCACAGGGACTGGTGTACTTAATATGCCTCCTTCTATTTCCTTGCTCTTGAAATTATTAAAATAAAAACAAAAGTAAAAAGGTTTGTTGAATAACTAAAGAATAAAAGCTTAAATAAAAGGTTGAGAACGAATAGAGAGAATGGGTAGGATCTAGTTGTGTCATATAGTTAATTCAATTGATTTGTTCTTGTTCAATACAATGACACTGCAATGCCTCGGCAATAATGCAGATACTGTCTCGGCAGCGGCAATGTTCTCTACTGCGGCAATCTCTTGCTCTTGGGTAGAATTACCAAAGTTCGGCAAAGTGTCCTTGAATGATTCCGCTTATCTCTAAGTCGAAATACTGTTGATGACTAGTCCTTGATGATACCTCTCGACGTGAATCAATTATAATCACCAACCAATCCCACACTTCTTTTAGTCGCTGAAACTCTTAACCTATCTCTAGGCCGAGTTAGTGTCTACAACACCGCACTTACCCCTTTCGTGAATCTAACTCTCTCGATATTAGATAAATGAATTACTTACAAGCTCCTCTCTCGAGTTTGAATGCAAGAACAAAGAATGGTAATAGGATAAGCAAACTTTGATATTCTTATTGTATTGAAACAAAGAAACAAAATACATTCTTCTCACGCTAATATTCAACAACCTTCACCTAACCCTAAGAAAGCTTAGAATATATTGTAATGAAAAACACAATTCTTAGGGTAAAGCTTTCTCTCTAATTCGGCTCTCCCTATACATTGGACGGCTCATGTATTTATACTCTTGACCTAGGGTAACTTTTCCTAAGTAGAATATAACTTGGAGTAGGAAACAAGTAATAAAAATAAAATATTTCCAAGTTTAATTCTATCTAGAAGACTATTCCCGCGTGGGCTTTTACTTGGTCTTTTCACGTGCTAATCTGCTCCAATCTAAACGCTTCAAGTCCAGGCATTCTCATCTCATTTTTCTCTTTCAATCGCCCAGCATCAGTATTGGAGCTTCTGTTGCCGCGGCATGCTTCTGCCTTCGGTAATGCTGCTACCTCGGTATTGGTTCTACCTTCGGCAATATTGCTTCCTCGGCAGGTAATTCCTGCAACTACACAAAAACATGCCATAAAGCCTTCTTTTCTCACAAATATCATCTTTATATACATATCGTGGCCGCAAAATATCAATTATTGGATAATAAGTATATATATCAGTTCAAATTAGTGGATAATGAGTACATATTGTTTAGGAAAAGAATAGTAAACAATAGCCTTTTTAAACACTCATCAAATACTCCCAAACTCGAACTATTGCTTATCCTCAAGCAATACAAAACATCAAATTGCTGAACCTTATTCTCCCTTGGTCTTATTTTTCCATCTATTCTTCCACCATAACTATGTCTATCTTTCAGTCCTAGCCTTTAGTTTACTCAAGGATTTCTACTCAGAAACAAACTATAAGATTACGTGAGTGTGTGGGTTTTTGTGGAGAAGGTTGATTAAAGGCTTTCTTAGATAAACTCTAAGTTCAAGACAAGTAGACTTGGAATGGTTACTTCTCTTCTAAAAGATATCAATCTCTTGAGCTTGTTTTGGGCACCTGAAGAGTTGTGCTTCCTTCTATTTTTTTCTTTAGGCATACTAGAGCCGATTTTGGGCACCTCTAGCATGAAGAAGAGTAATTTCCTAGAGCCAGTGATAGGCACCTCTAGTCACATTCCTTAGAATCTAAGTCTTTATCATCTAAGTTTATTAAAATAACTCCTAAATCAAACAAGTCCCAAAAGTGTTTGTTGATTCTAACCTTATAGTAAGCTTCTAAGTTCTATTCCTTAAGTATTCCAAGGTTATTCCAAGGTTACTTCCTTTTCTGGTATTGCCTCGCGGCAGTGGGCTGCCCTTGGCAGTACACTCATATACACCCAAACTCAAACTGAGCATTATCCTGAATGCTCAAATCTCACAGCAAGTAAAAGAAAATAAATAAAGAAATAAAATAAGGCAGTAATTTATTTTTATTCTGAAGAGCTGCTGGAAACAGCTGCCCTTGTAAGTTTTCCTACCGATACTTTTATTCTAGACCCTTTTCCTAGTGAGTGTTGTATTTTTGCCTATCGAGCTGGCTGCACTCTATTGGGTGTTAGCTTCGGTCTTGGGGTAGTAACTTCCTCGCTTTCTTCTTCGTCACTAAGTACTTCTGTTTGCATCATGTGCGTTCCTTCTTCTGCCTCGGCATATGAGACTCCTTGCTGAGCATGTGGTGAGTTATGATGGACATACTCATCAACCTCCCTGGATAGACTGTCCCTAGATAGGCTGGCCATTGTTGGCAATTCTATCAAGAATGTCAAATGCCACCTCGGGTGATTTGTCTAGAAAAGTTCCATTTTTTTAGGCATCTAGCATCATCCTAGTTGGTACACTGACTCCGTTGTAGAACATTACAACTTGAGTCCAATCTTGAAATCCATGATTTGTACACTTACGAAGCAGTCCCTTCTATCGATCCCACCATTCACTCATCGACTCATTGTCACCTTGTCGAAAAGAAGCAATGTCATTTCTAAGTTGAGTATTAAGATTCAGAGGATTATACCGTAGCAAAAAGATCTTGCATAGATCAGCCCATGACTCCATTGATCCGGATGGTACTCCACTCAACCATCCCCTTGCTCGACCACATAGAGAATAAGGAAATAGCTTGAGTTTCAAGACATCCTCATGAACTCCTTGTTGACGGAATGAGTCACAAACTTCTAAAAATGCCCTGATATGTTTTCTTGCATCTTCATGTGCCATACCTCCAAATTGCCCAATCTAGTTAAGCATATTGAACATAATAGGCTTAACTTCGAAATGTGTAGCTGTAATTTCTAGTGCCACGATGCTAGGATTAAGATCATCCAAGACAGTATTTAAATTATCCCTAATAGCTCTCGTTCAAGGTGCAACAACATACAGATTTGCCCCGACATTTTGAACTACTGGGTTCTACATTGGTGGGTCTATCTGTAGACCTTCTAGTCACGTACTAGAAAAAAGACCTAAAAAGAAAAACAAGTGAAACTGAACTAAAAAAAATAAATAAAGTAAAAAGAAAATGCCAAGGTAAAAATGAAAACTTTACTCGCCAGATCCGTGGTAGCGACGCCTAAAACTTGGTGTGTTTTGTGTAGTGCTATAAATGATGTATGTGAACACACATATATGTGCATGTATACACAGTCATACAAGTAATAATAGGGTGAGTGAGTATCGTTCCCAAGAGGATCTAGGGTAAAGTATGCAGTCAAATGTGCCAAGGCAAAAAGGATTGTCACTAAAGAGAAAACAAAGATAAAGATATAAACACGAGAAAATGGATATGTACGCTGAAGGTGTAAGATAGAAATGCTATGACAATTCTAGAGTGCAAGCAACTAAAATTTGCCAAGGCAAAATAGAATGGATGATGATGGCATGGTGGATGTATGAAGGTGGTATGTGAGTGTATAGCAGAGTGATCACAAGATAATAAACAAAGTAAAGAAAGTAAGTTATAACCGTGGAGGCAAAAATAGAATACAAGAACACGTTAAACAATATATTGTACTCCTCCTCTATTGATGAACTCTCTAGGGAATGACTGATGGTGGGTTCTATGGTTTCCCACCCCTTACCCCTACCTAACATATATCTACTATGGTATATACCTACTCGATAGAGGTTTCAAGAGTGTTCCCGCTCTCTCGAGTCATAGGAACCTGATAGTCTAAAATGCCATGTTATTCTCGCTTGTCACACGAATGACACCTTAGTCTATCAGTAAAGCACACTCCTTTTAATCGTTGAAGCCTTCACCTACGCCTCTCTCGACTGCTCTAGGATCCAACTAGGCCCTATTTGTAGTCTAGAATCCATTGCTCACGTAGATCCTCCCTTAGCTCCTCTCAGATGATCTAAGGATCTATGGTTATGCCTCTCTTGAGTGCTCTAACATGTACCTAAGCACGGGGCACTCTCATTCCTCTTACAATGCTCAAATAATTACCAACAATGAGCAAAGTAAATATTCAAACACATAGTAGGCAATATATTAAATAAAGATAAAAGATAGTCTTTCATAAAAACAACCACCGAAACAAAGCTTCATTGTGAGGCTAAATGTTAAGATAAATCATCCACATAAATTTTAAACATCTAGCAATCATCCTCATGAAAAGATAAAAGAAAATAAAGCAAGAAAGGAGGACTAGAAGACACCCTCGGTGTGCATCGGCGCCGGCTCTTCAACCATCATGAGACGTCATAGTATGCTAGACCCTCCCGGGTGCCTAGCACACCACTCCCTTCGAGTTCTATCAATGGAAGTCCCCTTTGCCAGATTTTGGAGGAGAAAGGTGGGAGCTTTCCACCGCCGCAAAAACCAACCTAATGGTGCCTCTTTTTCTATGTTGTTCCTCAAAAAGGTCTCTCTTTCTTATGTAGGTCAACATGTCTTTTAAAGTGGGTCAAAAACCCTAAAAGATGTGTAAAAATCCATTTCTGCCCTCATTTTGTACTGCATTTCTACAGGACTAACAGAGGTGACAGTGGTCCCCTACTGAGGTGGCTCGCATACAGACGATATTCGCTATGGTCCCCTAATGAGGTGGCTGTAGCCAACTGTAGTGGTCCCGAACGGCTGTGGTAGTACCAGCTGGTACTCTTATCAAAATATCTCTTTGTCGTTTAGCTCAGCCCAGGAGTTCTCTAGCTTTGCCATGGCATTTTCCTTCTGCTATACTTCTGAAAATGCCATGACAAATTGCCTCAACTTCCGTTTTGCTTTACCTGCATAACACCACTAAAAAGAACTACCTTTCCCATTAAATAGCACCTATTACCATATAAAAATGCCAAGGCATATCTACAAGACGAAATGCAATGTTTTGAACCTAAATGTACAACTAAATGAAACTATATGAGCCTAAGGATACTCAATAACTTAAGTAAAAAGGCCTAAAATATAATCTTTTTCTGGAGTTATCAGGTGACATCCTCCATGAATTCGGCATGGACATCATGTATATGGACTAGGCCATAGAAATCGTTGATTATCTCGGCATCCATCCTGTTAGGCCTGCCTCGACAATGGACAAAGAAAGAGTCCTTGCTTGGCCTGTGCGCATAGAATTCTCGCACGATGGTGGCATTGACTTGGGGAGGTTGTAGGCAGAAAATCTCTCATTCTTAATATTTAATCTTGTCCAACAAGTAGTGTTCAATGCCGAAGTCTTCTTCCTCTGAATGTTGAGCACTTATCAGAGTGCATGTAAATGCATCTTCCAATCTACTTATCTCTTGTTGGCCTGAATTATCCCTTAAGTGTAGGCTATTGGCTTTAAGTTCATCCCTTTTTATGCTGATCTTCATTGCACCCTGTTTATCGCGATAGTATGTTGTGCTGTTGGTTTCCTTCACCTTTGCCTTACTTTTCCTACCAAAAATTCTACCATAGCAGATCTCTAATTGTCTGCCGAGCATGCTGCCTAGGTAGTGACTGTTGCAGCAAGATTCCTTTGTATCTGCATCTATGGTTTGAAGGATTTTGCATTCTTCTGCATCATCAATTAGTGTTGGTCCAGTGGCATTGAGTTTAACTTGTTGGTCATTGACCCTCATAGTTAACTCTCTATTTTCCACATCAATTAGTGTTCGTCCAGTGGCAAGGAAAGGTCTCCCAAGGATGATCGGTGCATTCTCATCTGCTTCACAATCAAGGAAAAGAAAGTCAGTTGGAAAAATAAATTTATCAACTCTTACTAGTATGTCCTCGATTTTTCCTTCGGGTTGCACGTATGATCGATCCGCAAGTTGGAGCATCACAGTAGGAAAGACAGACTTTGGCATTAAATTGATGCTTGCTCCAAGGTCGCATAGGGTCTTACCTTCATAGTGGTTACCTATCGCACAAGGTATTGTAAAACATCCAGGATCCTTCAATTTTGGTGGCATGCGTCTGTGTAGCATTGTCATGCATCCTTCTGTAGCAGCCACTGTTTCAAACTCACCTAGCCTTTTTCTCTTAGACACAATATCTTTCAAGAATTTAGCATAATTAGGCATTTGTTTAATTGCCTCTACAAAGGATAAGTTAATGTGGACTTGTATTAAAATATCAAGAAATTTCTTAAATTGATGGTCCTGTTTTTGCATTTTCAACCTTTGTGGGAAAGGTGGTGGTGGTCTCATCTCTTTCAAGGTCTTATTAGTTTGGAATTTAGTACTTGGAACCACTGTGTCTGTCGTTGTCTCGACAGCTTGTTGAGGTGTTGCCGAGCTCTCTCTTGGGAAGTGTTCTCATCATCATTTTGTTCAGCATCCAAGTCCTCCTTTTCTGGTTCCTCTTGTATTGCCAGTGGGATTTTGTTTGCTGAACTGCTTGATGTCTCTTTAAGTTGTAGGCCAGTTTGTGTAGTGATTGCTTTGCATTATTCATGGTCCATTCCCTTAGCAACTTCAATATTGCTGGGTAATCCTCCTTGTTGTCTAGTATTCTGTCTTTGAGAAATTTGACCAACTTGGGTTTCCAGTGATTTAATCGCTGCCTCTTGATTTTGCAGCCTCATCTCAGTTCTATTCATGAAGTCATCAGTTCTCTTCATGAAGCAACTGTTCTCATCCATATATGACTTTGTTTTCATTATGAAGACCTTGAGAGTGTTTTCTAATAAATTCATGGGTTGTTGTTGCTACATCTGTTGTTGCGGCATTGACTATTGTATTTGCTGCGACGACAGTGGTTGCTGATAACCTGAGGTTTGGTTAGTTGGGTTCAAGGCATTATTAGGATTGCTCCATGAAAAAATTGGGTGCCTTTTCCATGCCGGATTATATGTGTTGGACATCATATTGTTATTCCGGTTGTAGTTTCTGACATAAAAGCCAGATTTTTCATCTTGCATATACTCAGAAGAATTGATTTCTTTAACCTCATGAGTACTTTGTTGCAATTGCATATTCTAAACCATCTTGGTTACAGAGGCCAATTGCGGTGCCACCGAGTTGGTAGTTTCTAGTTCATTCATTGCGGTTTGGCGTCTTACTCCTCCTCGCCTAGAAGTAGGGAATTGAAAATCGTTCATTGCGAGTTTGTTTAGAATCTCAATAGCCTCTTCCGGAGCTTTGTCAAGGAGTATTCCATTTGCCGAGGCATCTAACATCATCTTTGTCGGGGCATTGGTGGCATTATAGAACATGGTTACTTGTGTCCATAGGGGAAATCTATACAATGGACAATTGTTCAGTAACTCTCTGTAGTGCTCTCATGCCTCGTATATAGGTTCGTCATCAGCCTATCGAAAAAAGGTAATTTTATTACAGATTCAATCATATAAGTTCGTAGAATTAAAACGCGTAATGAATTCTCGGCAGAGTTCACTCCAAGATCCTATAGATCCTACCGGAATGCTATTCAACCAGGTCTTAGCCATATCTCTCAGTGAATAGGGAAAAAGTTTTAATCTCAAAATATCTTCATGGATTCCTTGAATTTTGAATGAGTTGCTCACTTCCATGAAAGACTTGAGATGTTGCCTTGCATCTTTAGTTGCAGATCCACTAAATTGTCCACTAGTATTAAGCATATTGAACATCACAAGTTTTAGTTCCAAGTGGTTTGCTTCTATTTCTGGTGTAACAACTCTAGGGTTCAATCCATTCAGATCTTCCACTAAGAAATCTCTAATAGTTAACTATCGCGGTAGTGGTTGCGGCAGTGGTTGTTGTGGAAGGCCTCTATTGCCAACAGGTAAGTTCTGATTTCCTTGATTTACTGTCATGGCTCCTTGGATTTGTCTCCTTAACCCTTGATAGATATGTTTGATTTCTTGATAAATCTCATACAATGGATTACTTGGGTTGACCCTGGTCATACACCAAAAATAAACCAAGTAAAATAAAAATAAATAAAATAACTAAAAAAAAGAAAAAAAATTAGTTGTCAATCCCCGGCAACGGCGTAAAAACTTAATGCGTGCTAGATATGCGCAATTTTAGTGTAAGTGAACACGTGGTCAAGTAATAAAGTGCAGAGTATCAAGTATCATCTCCTCAGGGATTGGTATATATGCTTCCTTTGATCTTTTTGTTCTGTAAAAGAAAATAAAAATACAAGTAAATTGGGGTTGTGATTTATCTAAATAATAAAAACTAAATAAAGGTAAAATAAGATAAGGAAGATGGCCAGGATCTAGTTGTGTTGTATAGTGGATTTGATCAACTTGTTTTTGTCCAATGCAATTGCACAACACTTCCTGCAGATTACTGCCTCGACAATGGTGTCACTCGTCTGCCGTGACAATCTCTTTCTCTTGGGCAGACTTTACCAAAGTTCGGCAAAGTGTCCTTCAATGATTCCGCTTATCTCTAAGTTGAAATACTGTTGATGATCAGTTCTTGATGATACCTCTTGGCGTGAATCAATTATAATCCCCAACCAATCCCACACTTCTCTTAGCCGCTGAAACTCTTAACCTATCTCTAGGCCGAGTTAGTGTTTCGCGATTGAAACATCGTACTTATCCCTTTCGTGAATCTAACTCTCTCAATATTAGATGATAACTCAAAAACTTCTCCCTCGAGCTTGAATGCAAGAAAAAGGAATGGCAAAGAATAAGCAAACTTCGATATTTTATTGCCTTAGGAACAAGAAACAAAGTTTGACTTTCTCAAACTAATACTTCACAGCCTTCACGTAAGCCTAAACAAAATTAGAACATAATGTAGAAAGGAAAAACTAAATCTAATTCTATACTCTGAGCTATGAGTCTAATGTGTGTCTCATACCCTTGGAAGTCTATGCCTTATATAGGCTTGTCCTAGGGCAAATCTTTCCTAAGTAGAATACAACTTGGAGTACGGAACAAGTCATGTACATAGGTCAAATATTTCTAAGTTTAGTTCTTCTAGAAGGCTTTCCCGCGTGGCTTTGTCTTTGGGTTTTCCTTGTGCTATCCAGCTCCGATCCTTGGGCTTCTTATCCAGCAATGTTCTCCTCATTTTTCTTCTCAGCTTGCCCACCATATTGCTACTTGCCCTCTGTTTCCACGGCATCAGGTCCTGCCTCGGCCCGAGTTTATTGCCTCGACAATACTTTTTCCTACACAGACATAAAATGCAGTAAAGTATGCCTTTTCTACAAATATTATCTTTAATACCATAATCCCTAAATATATCACATTAACTCTTTCATTGGTCCAAGTAGGTGTAGAATTGATGATTTGGTTATAATTAGTTAACACCGGGAGGTATCACCAAAGACTAATCATCAACAGTGATTCGACTTAGGGATAAGCGGAGCCATCAAAGGATACTTTGCCAAACTTTGGTAAATCTGCCCAAAAGCAAGGGATTGCCATGACAGAGAACACTATTGCTGCCAAAGACAGTAATCTGCAGTATTGCCGAGGCAATGTATTGCAATTGCATTGGACAAAAATAGATCAATCAAATCCACTATACAACACAACTAGATCCTGCCCTCTATATCAATTTTATCTCCACTTTTGTTTAGTTTTTCTTAATTACTTTATTTAGTCAAAAACTCAGCTACTTGTGTTTTTATTTCTTTTTTACAGAACAAGAAGATCGAAGAAGACATATTAAGTACATCAATCCCTATGGAGACGATACTCGATAATACTTATCACTTATTACTTGCGACGTGTTCACTTGCACTAATTGCAAGGAGCCATGGTAGTAAATTAAGGAAACCAGAACTTACTTGCTGGAAATGGAGGCTTTCCACAGCAACCACTGTCGCGACAGTTAACTTTTAGAGATTTTTTGATGGAAGATCTGAATGGATTGAACCCTGGAGTTGTTACATAAGAGATAGAAGCAACCCACTTTGAACTTAAACTTGTGATATTCAATATGTTTAATACTATTGGATAATTTAGTGGGTCTGCAACTGACGATGCCAGGCAACATCTCAAGTCCTTCATGAAAGTTTACAACTCATTCAAAATTCAAGGAGTCGGTAAAGATATCCCAAGATTAAAACTTTTTCCCTATTCACTAAGGGATAAGGCCAAGACCTGGTTAAATAGCATTCCGATAGGATCTATAGGATCTTGGAGTGAACTTTGCCGAGAATTCATTACGCATTTTAATCCTACAAATTTATATGATCGAATCTGTAATGAAATTACTTCCTTTGATAGGCTAATAACGAACCTATGTATGAGGCTTGGGAACGCTATAGAGAGTTATTGAGCAAATGTCCACTGCATGGATTTCCACTATAGACACAAGTAAACATGTTCTACAATGCTACCAATGCCCCGACAAGGATGATGTTTGATGCCTCGGCAAATGGAACACTCCTTGACAAAGCTCCGGATGAAGCTATTGATATTCTGAACAAACTCGCAAAGAACGATTTTCAATTTCCTATTTCTAGGCGAGGAAGAGTAAGACGCCAAGCCACGGTGAATGAATTAGAAACTACCAACTCGGTGGCAACACAATTGGCCTCTTTAACCAAGATGGTTCATAACATGCAATTACAGCAAAATACTCCTGAGGTAAAAACGATCAATTCTTTTGAGTATATGCAAGATGAGGAATCTGGTTTTTATGTGGGAAACTACAACCAGAACAATAATTTGATGTCGAACATATACAATCCAGCATGGAAAAGGCATCCAAATTTTTCATGGAGCAATCCTAATAATGCCTTGAACCCCACTAACCAAGCCTCAGGTTATCAGCATACACTGACGCAGCAGCAGGTACAACAGTCAATACTGCAGCAGCAGATGCACCATCAGCAACCTATGAATTCATTAGAGAACACTCTCAAGTCCTTCATAATGAAAATAAAATCATATATGGCTGAGAATAACAGTTTCATGAATAGAACTGACGAATTCATGAATAGAATTGAGATGAGTCTGCAATTAAAACTTTGGAAACCCAAGTTAGTCAATTTGCTCAAAGACAAAATACTAGACCACAGGGAGGACGACCTAGCAATACTGAAGTTGCTAAGGAAATAGGCCATGAACAATGCAAAGCAATCACTACAAGAAGTGGCCTACAACTTAATGAGACATTGGGCAGTTTAGCAAAGAAAACCCCACTAGCAATACAAGAGGAATCAAACAAGGAGGACTCAGATGCTGAACAAACTGATCATGAGAACACTTCCCTAACAGAGAGCTCGACAGCACCTGAACAAGCTGCCGAGACAGTGATAAACATAGTGATTCTAGGTATTAAATTCCAAACCAATGAGACCCTGGAAGAGATGAGACCACCACCACCTTTCCCACAAAGGTTGAAAAAGCAAAAACAGGACCATCAATTCAAAAAATTCCTAGACATCTTAAAGCAAGTTCACATCAACTTACCCTTTGTTGAGGCAATTGAACAGATGCCCAACTATGCTAAATTCTTAAAATACATTGTGTCTAAAAGAAAAAGGCTAGGTGAGTTTGAAACAGTGGCAGCAACTGAATGATGTATGGCAATGTTACACAACCGCATGCCACCAAAGTTGAAGGATCCTGGATGCTTTACCATACCTTGTGCAATAGGTAACCACTATGAAGGTAAGGCCCTATGTGACCTTGGAGCAAGCATCAATTTAATGACCAAGTCTGTCTTCCAAAAGCTTGGAATTGGAAGGGCAAAACCTACTACAGTGATGCTTCAACTTGCAGATCGATCATACATACAACCCAAAGGAAAATCAAGGACATACTGGTAAAAGTTGATAAATTTATTTTTCCTGTTGACTTTCTCGTCCTTGATTGTGAAGCAGATGAGAATGCACTGATCATCCTTGGGAGACCTTTCCTTGCCACTGGACGAACACTAATTGATGTGGAAAATTGAGATTTAACTATGAGGGTCAATGACCAACAAGTTAAACTCAATTCATTCCACAATCTGAAAAGGTATGATGATGCAGAAGAATGCAAAATCCTTCAAACCATAGATGCAGATACAAAGGAATCTTGCTGCAACAGTCACTGTCTAGGCAGCATGCTCGGCAGACAATTAGAGATCTGCTATGATAGAATTTTTTGTAGGAGAAGTAAAGCAAAGGTGAAGGAAATCAACAACACAACATATTGTCCCGATAAACAGGGTGCAGTGAAGATCAACATAAAAAGGGATGAACTTAAAGCCAATGGCCTACACTTAAGGGATAATTCAGGCCAACAAGAAATAAGCAGATTGGGAGATGCATTTACATGCACTCCACCAGTAACATAATCTCTTCCCTTATATTTTATTTATTATATTAGTATTAGTTTTAGTTTAGGATTTATGTTGTTATTCTCTTATCCTTTTATTTTTAATTTTTAATCATTGTTGTTTATGTTTTTATTTTAAGTTTCTTTTTTTAGGATAATAAAAGCAAGAATAAGGGAAAAATAGTTCACAGCAAGAAGTCTGCCTCGGCAGTAAACAGTGTCAAAAGTCGTAGTAGTCCCAACGGGAAGAAATAGTGTAAAGGCTATCTGCCAAGATTTCCGCTGCGGCTATAAATGCAACGGGAAGAAAAACTCAAACGGCTAAAAAATGGCTAGTGGTTAAAACGGTCACACTACTGAGGCCTTTATAAGCAATTGCTTCCTCTTGAACTATTCACTCTTGCAATCTTGTTTCTTTAGAATTACTTACTCTTTCTTGCTATACTCTATGCAATCTTAAAGATCTTTTCTTTTTCTCAGAAATGTTCTAAAATTCTCTCCAAAATCTTCAAGAAAGTGTCCACTGCTCATCCATGGCAACTTACACCAGATTCGCCCCAGCCACCGTTGAAGAATGCTTCAATAGGTCCTTTATCTCTAGGCAATTATGGGAGGAACAAGGGTTCCAATACAACGATGAAGAGAATTTAGGTATTGAACATTACTTGTTCGATAGAATCAATTATCAAAAATGGAAAATCTTTTGCCTACAACCCGAACAAGCCAATGCCATAATTGTGTGAGAATTTTATGCACATGGCCCAGCAAAGACTCACTCTACGTCCACTACCGAGGCAGACTAGTGCGCCTTGATGCTGAGATAATCAACCAGTTCTGCGGCCTAACTTCTGAACGAGATATCCACTCAGAATTCATGGAAGAGGTAATGGACGAAGATTACAAATTGATCAAAGATGATCTTTGTTACGAAGGCACGAATTGGGAGACCGGAGCCCATAAAGGATCGGTGGCTCGGCAGAACCTCATGCCCAAGGAAAAGATGTTGACAATATTTATCAAGAGACGCTTCATCCTCACATCACACAATATCACGGTAGACCGAAGAAGATTGGTTCTAGTCCAATCCATCATCAACAAAAGGAGCATCAACGTGGGAGAAATCATTCTACGAGAAATAAACGAGTGAAGTAAGAAAGAAAGAGGACCCTTAAATTTTCCATTCTTGATCACGGGTTTATGTATTGTTGCAGGTGTACCAACAGAAGATAATGATGACATCACAACTCAGAAGAAAGGATGGACTAGAGATTTCTACCACAAAGTGATGCAAATCACTCAAGTAGAACCTGTCCAGGAAATACCATAGCGCTACACTACCGAGACTTCTGCCAGAGCCCAATACACGACAGCCACAACTGGTGCTATCCACACTGCTACTACGATAGAACCTTACTAGGAGATCCTTCAGAAAATAGTAGCCATGGACCTTCGACAACAACGATAAATGGAGTATCAAAGGGACTTCAACACTGCCTTAGCCTAGATGATGAGCATTAACTTCCCAACCCAAGGAGTGCAGTTTCCAGACTTTCCTCCCAACATATTCATCACAGCAGCACCTTACACCGAAATAACCCTAGCCCCAAGAGGGCCGAGACCTTTCTTCCCTGTTGGACCATAGAGACCGTTCAATGCTGCTGGCTCATCTAGGGCAGCAGACACTGCCGCGGCATCATCAGCCAGCCAAAGAACTTCAAAGAGAAAAGTAGTTTTCAGCTCCCTACCGAGATCTATGGTCAGCCTCTTGGCAGAAATTGATGCCTACGTCCATCAAAGTTCATCCACGATCGAGCCTACCACCCAACATGCCATGGAAGAAGCAACAAATGTTGAAACATGAGGGACAAATATAATGCTCACTGAAAAAGTTGCCGAAGACGAGGAAGGCGAGGAAGTCAATGCTCTTTTGCAAAGGATACCACCCAGTCGAGTTCAACCGCACCGACAAGCAAAATCACAACAATCACCAGCCAAGGGTCTAGAATAAAAGAGTCGGCAGGGAGGCCAAGAAAGAAGATAGTTAGCAGCAGCTCCTCGGAATTATTATGATTTTTTTGTTATTTCTCATATTATTGCTTGTTTTCTTTTATATATTTTGTTGTCTACTGCTTGTCCAAAAATTAAGCATTGAGGACAATGTATGGTTTGACTTTAGGGGTGTAGAGCCACTACTGCGGCAATCCATTGTCGCGGCCTTGCCATAAAAAAGGAGTTTTTAATGATAATTTTTTTGTTTTATGTCCCCCACTTTACTTGAAATTGTTGTCCACGCTCTTGCACTACCCACCATCAGTATTGTTTTTGTTTATTCATTAAGGCAATAGAAATCTTTCTCCTTACCATAGTTAGGTTCTGTTTTGAAGGCTTAATTCTAGGCTACTTAAGGAGACAAACTGAGAAGCTTACTATAAGGTTGAACTTAAAAACACTTTTGGGACTTGTTTGGCTATAGGAATTCTTTTAATGAACTTAGGTGATAAAGACATAGATCTTTGGAAAAGTGACTAGAGGTGTCTATAATCGGCTCCAGGAAATACTTTTCTTCATGCTAGAGGTGCCCGAAATTGGCTCTAGTATTCTTAAAAGAATAGAAAAAGAAATAAAGAAATAATAAGAAGAAAACACAATACTTGAGGTGCCCAAAATTCGCTCAAAGAATTGTTGTTTTAAGAAGATTACACTAAATCCAAGTCTATTTGTCTTGAACTTAGAGTTTATCTAAGAAGGCCTTTAATCAAACTTGTCCATAAAAACGCACACACTCACAAAACCTTATAGTTTGTCTTCTATGTACACCCTTAGGTAACCGAAAGGTTAAGTCTAAAGAATAGACAAAGTTATGGTGGGGAGAATAGATGGAAACATAAGACCAAGAGATAATAGAGTTTGACAAATTCACGGTTTGCATTGCTTGAGGACAAGTAGTAGTTTGGGTTTGGGGTGTGATAAGTTTACAACTCACTATCACTTTCTACACTTTTCATGGGCATTAATCATCAAATTTACACCTACATGGACCAATGCATATACTAATGTAATATATTTAAGGATTATGCTATTAAAGATAATATTTATAGAAAATACATACTTTATTGCATTTTTATGTCTATGCAGGAACAAGTATTGCCGCGGCAGCAGAGGATAAATAACAATATGGCAGGCAAACTAAGGAGAAAAATGAGGAGAACGTTGATGGACAAGAAGCCCAAGGATCGGAGCTGGACAATACGAGAAAAGCCCAAGGACAAGGCCACACGGGAAAAAGCCTTCTAGAAGAATTAAACTTGGAAATATTCAACCTATGTACATGACTTGTTCCCTACTCCAAGTTGTATTCTATTTAGGAAAGGTTTGCCCTAGGACAAGCCTATATAAGGCATAGCCATCCAAGGGAATCGGAGAGCCAAATTTGAGAGATTTCACCCTAGGAATAATTCTTCCCATTATTTTTTAAGATTTCTTAGGGTTTAGGTAAAAGTTGTTGAGTATTAGTGAGAAGAGATTGTATCTTGTTTCTTGTTTCAATGCAATAAAATATCAAAGTTTGTAACTAATTTATTTTTCTAGACTCGAGAGAGTTAGACTCACGAAAGGAGTAAGTACGGTATTCGACTTGATTGGAGAATACTAACTCGGACTAGGGATAGGTTGGAGTTTCAGTAGCTAAAAGAAGTGTGGGATTGGTTGTTGGTTATAATTGGTTAATGCCGGGAGGTATCACCAAGGACTAACCATCAATAGTGTTTCGACTTTGGGATAAGCGGAGTCGTCAAAGGATACTTTGCCGAACTTTGGTAAATCTGCCCAAGAGCAAGGAATTGCCGCCGCAAAGAACACTACTGCTGCCAAAGACAGTAATCTGCAGTACTGATGAGGTAGTTTAGTGAAATTGCATTAGATAGAAACAGATCAATCAAATCCACTATAGAACACAACTAGATCCTACCCTCTTTGTCAATTTGATCTCCTCTTTTATTTAGTTTTTCTTAATTACTTTATTTAGTCAAAAACTAATCTACTTGTGCTTTTATTTCTTTTTTACAGAACAAGAAGATCGAAGAAGACATATTAAGTACACCAATCCCTATGGAGACGATACTCGATAATACTTATCACTTATTACTTGCGACATGTTCACTTGCACTAATTGCGCATGTTTGACACGCATCAAAAGTGATAGTGAGTTGAGCACTTATCACTCCTAGAAAATGATCAAACAGATCGTTAATCCTTAACAAAGGATATTTATTCTTTACGGTCAACTTATTCTGTTGCCGATAATCAATGCATAACATCCTCATAATGCCATCCTTCTTCTTTACAAACAACACCTGTGCATCCCAAGGTGATACGCTCGGTCGAATAAAACCTCGGTCAAGCAACTCTCGCAACTGCGTCTTCAACTCCTTCAACTCCTTAGGTGCCATACAATAAGGAGCAATGGACACCGGGTTAGTAATAGTATAAGTCTCGATACTAAATTCTATATCACTACCGGGAGGTAATCCTTGCAACTCTTCGGAAATACTTCTGGAAAATTGCGTATAGTTCGAATGTCCTACACTCAAAAACCTCCTACTCACGGATTCATTACATAAGCTAGATACGCCACACCACCATGTTGCAGCATCTTCTCAGCTTACGAAGTCGAAACTACATTGGATAAGAATCCGGTATACTCACTCTTCACCCCAAGCTCACCACCATCCAATAACCTCAAGGTAACCCTCTTCTTTTCAAAATCCACCACTGCTCTATGTTCCTCCAACCAATCCACACCCAAAATAAGATCAACGCCATGGAAACGCAACTCCATCAAGTCAACCTCAAAGACATGTCCTTGTACCTCTAACAGACACCTTCTATAAAACTTCCTTTTTGTAACCGTCTCACCCAAAGAACTAGTAACCACCACACCTACATCTAAGATTTCAAAAGGGATATCGAACAAATATCCATGCTCACTCAAAACATAAGAATGCATAGATCCTGAATATGTCAAACAAAACAACGGTACATTTTGCAAATAAAAGGTACCTACAACCACATCTGTGGTATTGCAAGTCCCACGCTGAGCATAGACTCTACGCCCATCACCTTGCCTCTGGAAAGGAGCTCTACCTCCACCACATCCTCTAACTGAAACTACAACGACATCAGCTCGATTACCAGACTCACCAGCAAACCTCGGGCAGTCTCGCTTCTTGTGATCCCTTGATCCATAACCTATGCATGCACCCGTAGCCCATCAATACTCTCCTGGTTGGTGCCTAGAACACATGTTGCAAACTATGGTATCACCACCACCTCTACAAAACAGCTGTACACGACTGTCGCATCTAAAATCACCTCGGCATCGCTCCGCTCTATATCAGTTATCCTGAAACCTTTTACCTTGCTTACACTGATCATTGGCCTCAACAAGCCTCTTTCCAACATCTAAAGACTTCCTATCCTTACTTAGGGATTCATCCACATCCTTGGCCCTATTTACCAACACATCAAACTCAGTTTACTCCACAATCAAAAGATATGTCTTAATCTCGGAATCCAAACTATACCAGAACCTATCACATCTCTTCCGATCCATAGGGACCAACTCGGAAGCGTAGTGGCTCATCCTAATAAATTGTATCTCATACTCAGCCACTGTCATAGTCCCCTACACCAATGACATAAACTCTTTATTCGTTGCATCCTCATACTGGTGTAATCACTAATTTTATCTAGGTCTAAACTCGTGTTCTAATTTCTATCGTATTCGAATAATGGGCTTGTAACGGTTAATCTAAAAAAAATTCAAAAATATTATTACTATATGTATCGATTTATCTTTAATTTAGTTTTTATTAAAAACTAAAATAAAAAAACAAACAAAAAACAAAACAAATTTATATATGTATAATATGTATATTATCTTTTTCTCACAATTCCAAAAATAGTTGTAATTTTTTTTTTATTTTGTATCTTTTTAATTTTCTTTTTTGGTTTTTGTTTTATTATTACTAGTTAATTTGTTTACTACTTCTAGTTTCTTTTATATTTTATTACTATATTTTTACTAGCCTTTTCGATTATGTGTAAATATAGTTTACTTTTTTATTATTATTATGAATATCATATTATTATTGCCATTTATTATTAATATATATATATGTATTGCCTTTTGTGTTTTCATATTGGTTTATGGTTATTATTATTTATTTATTAGTTTTATTTTTATTTTATTTATTACTATTAGTATTATTACTATTATAAACAAGTCATAATATACTACAACTCAAAACAAAATAAATAAGCCCATTTAATTAATATTATTTTCAGTCCAATACAAATATTTAAAACCCAACATATATTAAACAGTCCAATAAATATACAAGCCTGAACTGAATATATAAGACCGTTTTTAATTTTACAAAGCCCAGACCGGATCAAAAATGAAACCCTAACACCCTTTGTCTATTTGCGCAGCCGCTCCCCCACCGTTGGATCTAATCTGGATCCAACGGTCTAGATAGAGAACTGAAGGATCATCAAGCTCTGGCACGTGCTCACGCGCTATCCGTTAAGCTTCCCACACGCGCGTACAAGTCACGCGCGCGACCTTTCGGCTCTTTGGAGATTTCATGCCTCCCAGACAACCGTTCGCTCGTTCTCGCCGACATCCGTCGCCATTGTCGGTGGTCCAGCTCTCAGAATTGATCGCCAACGCATACAAAAAACAAGAAGAAATCCAACAATGTCAGAACCGTACCAAATTGAAGCCACAACACAAACAAAATTCACGGATTATAAAAGATAAAACGACAATGGCAGAGAAATCCCAACAATAGCAGACGTTTTTCGTCCAATTTTCAAAACGTACATAAAAGTTTTAGAACAAATGTCAGAGAGGACGATCGCAAGCAAACAAATACCAGCAAAGCCAAGAGGAATTTTAATTTATTTTCTGATTCCATGTAATACCTCGGTTATAAAAGAACCGAAGAAACACTTGTAAAAGGGTTCTTCACCCATCATCTCAGTAATACAAGTAAGGATTTCAGAAAAGACCCTTTTTTTGTTTTTTGAATAAAAGTTTAGTGTTTTCAGTTTTTACCTTTAGGATTAGTAACATTTACTCTCCGATCTTCTTCCTCTGGCGATAAGTCGTATCCCCCGCGCCGATTTGGTGAGCTGGGGTTGAAAGAGTGTTGTTCTCCATCGTCTTTTTCTCTTCGAGCCAAAGAGAAACCTTTCTTTACTCCTTTGGTTTTCAAAGAAAAATCTTTGTTTGTTTTTGCTTCAATGAAAGTGGAGAGGTCTTTTTGTTGTTTTGGTTTCGAAAGGGAAAGATTTTAAGGTTTTTGGTTTCACCGGCCACCGTCAATGGTGGCCAGCACGGTGGTTTTCGCGGCGGTGATTTGGTTTTTATGGTGGCCTTCTGGAAAATACTATGAACACGATGAATGTTCTTTATCGTTCTTGGTTTGATGAAGAACATTCAGAGAAAGGTTTAGTTTTGGTTTTCTGTTTTTAAAAGTAAATGAGGGAAATTTTTTGATCATGATTTTGTGTTTATCCTTTATACTAAGGGATTAAAAAGAAATGGGTTTATTACTTCATTTAAATCCTTCCATGTCGTGCTAATCACGACTGGAGTCTTCCAAAATTCCAAAAAACTTTTATTTTCGTCACTAATGTCAGTTTTAATCATTTTAAATAGTTGTTTAATTTCGTATTGGTCCCTTCGCGTTTTGGATGAAACTTTTCGAGCCCTCCCCCATTCTAAAATCACATTTGAGATCCTCTGATTTTTTTTCTCTTTTATTCAATTCATTTACAGTAGCTTTTTCTAACTTTTTATATCTTTTAAACTTTTTTTAATTTTATTTATCCATTCATTTTGCTATTTTTGTATTTATTTTATTATCCTTTTTCATGTCTTGTTTAATTTGTGCATATTTATTTTTATTCATGTTGTACATTATACTCTTATTTATTTTGTTCATATTCATTATTTATTTGTCCTTTTATTTATATATATATATATGTATGTTTCATTTATGTCGTATTTTGGTTCCATGCATTGTTTTTTACGTATGTTCATATATGATTCATGTTGCTTTTATTTTACAGAAATTATTTTTGTTATTACATGCTGTTTATTTGTTTCGGCATCTATGTATTTTGCTCATGCACTTTAGTTATTACATTTCATTTTGTTATGTTCCATTTTATTTTGTGTACTTAGACGTGTATAGGTTTGTCATTATGTGTATCATTCATTTATGATCTTAATTTATTTAGGTCATGTTCTTTAATTTAAATTTGTTTTTCACTTGTTCACTTGCTTGTATATGTATTTTGTCATACATTTGCACTTGTCACTCACATCTAGATACCCATATTTAGTTGTCTATACATTTGTTTATTATTCCTATTGTTTCATATTTATTTTATGCATTATTTTGTCAATTTAGCGATGCTCACATGTATTTATTTGTTTGTTATTTCGTTTTCTTATTTATATTCGTATTATGTATAGTTATTTAGGCATGTTTATTCGTTTACTTCTTGATGTTATTTTTGTTGTTATTTATTTTTGTACTTATACTTGTCATTTTCATGTTCTTACTTGTGCATGTATGTTACACTATGTCTTTTCACCATGCATTATTACTTACGTTTTATTTAATGTTTCTAAGCATACATATTATTTTGTACTCTATGTCCATTGTTGCATTTTTTATTTTTTTTGTATTTTGCTTTTGTCTCTATTTTATGCATTTTAGTTATTGTCTATGTATTTATTGTGTACATATTATGTTGCAATAATCCATTATCCAACAATTAATTAATTTATTTATTAATTACGTCTTAATTCGATCGTAACGGGCCTATGTTCCAACGAAGTGGTCGCGGTGTATGCATTGCCTTCGAATAAAGACATGGTAAAAATAAAATTGATTTGAACCTTTAAACAAAAATTAATTTTAATATCACTTTAATCCGAAAAATCTAAAATTAATTAAGCGGTAATTTGTAAAGGTGCCAATTTTGGGCGGTTTCAAAACCTAAACCCGTTTTTAACCGTAATCGACTCTCGAACCTAAATCATTTCAAATATCTGGTTTTTACGGTGTCCAGTCTACCAAAAGTGACCGGTGGCGAGTTCAACCCATTTTCAAAATCCTTTTTCAACCATTTTTAAAATCATTCCAACCGTCTTTTAAATCATTTTCCAACATTTTTAAACCTCTCTTAAAAAATTCCTTTCCAATTTTTTTAATCCCTAAATTTTAAATTTCTCAATGTTCTAATTTTCCTTAAACCCTAATTTGAAAATTTCCTTCTTCAATACAAAAATTTTAACCCATAACCCTAATTCCTTTTTTTAAATTCTAAAATTTCCTATTCACAAACAAGATCCCTAATTTTAACCCTAATTTTTCGGTCCTTAATTTTTCAAGCCCTAAATCCCCAATTTCCCATTTCAATTCCTAATCTTAATCTTAAACCCTAGATTTTTTGAATTCTTAATTCTAAACTCTAATTTCTAGTTTAAACCCAATTTTCTAAATTTTTGAGACATTTCAATCCCCCAAATTTTTACTTCCACTAATACCCTTACCTTGTTCTTTCAAAATAGCACACTTTTACCACACTTATAAATTTTTTTTGCGATTTTAAAAGGGTCGCTACAGTTGGCGACTCCGCTGGGGAACAATTTTTCAAATGAGTCAAGCCTTGTTTTTAAATATCGCTTAATTAATTTTGGAGGTTGCGAAATAAAGTGACAATTAAATTATTATTTGTTTATTAATTCGAACTTCAACATATTCTAACCCGTTTCTCTATGTGGGGGGAAAATGCTAGTGCTTTCGTGAGGATATTGTTCCTTCGTATGGGCCTAGCAAAGTACCTTTGGGGCTCGACTACCCTATGCTTTCGTGTGGATATTGTTCCTCCGTATGAGCATAGCGAAAGGGTCCCCCTAAATTGAACTCGATCGAGATGATCCTATAATGGGTGACCATCGAGGGCCTTGCTACTCTTAGAAGAGTACAACAAGGATAATTTGGGTACCTCCTAGTACCAAAACTACATGTAGCGAACATAGAAAACCCACCCCATTAGATTCATGTGGATAACCTAGGGTTTTAGACGAAAAAAATAGGGATGTCTTATCTTTTACTTTGTTGGCCCAATTATTTGTTTATTTTTTAACCTTCTCATGTGTTTTCTGATTTACATAGACATTTCATATTTAAAGGTGTTGATCTAAGTGGTTTGTCCAATTAGAGGCTTTCATTCTAGTAAAAAAACAGAAAAATAAGTGAAAGAAAGGAAAAATAGAAAAGTTAGAAAGGAAAAGAAACAATAGAGAGAGGAAGGAAAGAATAAAGTGAACATTTGAAAATAGAAAGAAAAAAAGAAAGAGGATGAAAAAAGGAAAAAAAGAGAGAAGAGAAAATAAGAAGAAAAAAGAAAACAATGAGAAAATAAAACTAAGAAAAAGAAAATATTGAGAGAAAAAAAAAGAGTGAAAAAGAAAAAAGAGAGAAAAAAAAGAAGAAAAAAAAAAAAGAAAAGCGAGAGAAGAAGAAGAAGAAAGAAGAGAGAAAATAGAAATTAGAAGAAAAAATAACAAAGGAGCATTGAGACCTCTTAAATGATGAAAGTTGCTCGAAGGGCGATCACTAACGTGATCAACACCTTTAATTATATTCATGATCAACTCCTTCATTGATGTTCGATGATGATGAGGGCCTAAAAGGCAGTTATTTACTACCCTTCTCATGGTACTTTAAGCATCTATTATACACCAACTTGAACAGAAATATAGACTCTTTGCGCAAATATTAGATATTCTGTTATCATTACTTACAAAGTCAATGTTTATAGAGAATGCAGATATTATTATATATTATGTACATGCAAGAATATCCAAGGCAGAAGCGGTAGTGAAGTAGTATTGTGGCCGCGACAGAAGACAAGGCCGCGGCAGAATCCAGTGTGACAGCACCAACAATGGAGGCACAATGAAAGATAAAAATATAGAGAATATTCTGGAAGATACAACGCATCAATTGGACCAGGCTAGCGCGCTAAAAGCTCAAATCAAAGACAAAGCGGGAAAACCCTTCTAGAAGGCAACAAACTTGGAAATATCAGATTCCTTGAGACTTGTTCCTTACTCCAAGTTGAAGTCTATTTAGGAAAGGTTTGCCCTAGGTTAAGACTATAAATACCCTAGCCGACCATATTGTTAAGAGAGCCAATTTTTAGAGAAATCCTTCTCCCTAAGAATTGTACTTAACGATAATATGTTCTAAACTTCTTAGGGATAGGTGAAGGTTGTCGATATTAGTGAGAGGATATTGATTCTTGTATCTTTGTTCTTATGCAATAATAATATCAAAGTTTGCTTATCTTATTGTCATTCTTTGTTCTTGCATTCAAGCACGAGAGAGAAGTTTGTAAGTAATCTATTTATCTAGCATCGAGAGGTGTAGATTCACGAAAGGGATAAGTACGGTATTGTAGACACTAACTCGGCCTAGAGATAGGTTAAGAGTTTCAGCAGCTAAAAGAAGTGTTAGATTGGTTGGTGGTCATCATTGATTTACGCCGAGAGGTATCGTCAAGGACTGGTCATCAACAGCATTTTTACTCAGAGATGAGTGGAGTCACTTACGGACACTTTGTTGAACTTTGATGCCTCTACCCAAGAGCAAGAGATTGTCGCGGCAGAGAACACCAATACTGCCGAGGCTGCATCTGCAGTATTGTCGAAGCAGTATTGCGTGATTGCACTGGACAAGAAGAAGATCAATTGAATCCACTAATTGATGCAACTGGATCCTACCCGTTTTCTCTATAATCGTCTTCAACCTTTTATTTTATGTTTTGTTATTTAATTATTTATGTAGTTAAACAATTCAACTTATTTGTGTTTTTACTTTCTTTTCAGGAGCAAGGGAACAAAGGGGAGACATATTAAGTATACTAATCCTTGTGGAGACGATACACGATATACTTATCATTTTATTACTTAGCGATGTGTACACTTGCACTCAAATTGCGTTATATTACACGCATCAGATAATAAGAAAATCTCCTAGAAAAGCCCCGGTGAAATTGGTTGATCTCGAGAATTCCTCTAAGTATAAGGATTGCGTCTAGAGAAAAAAAGAAAGAAAAAAAAGAAGAAAAAAGAAGAAAAAAAAGAGAAAAAGAAAGAAGAGAACAAAGATTAAACAAAAGTACTCCAATATTCGAAACATGATAATAGATATATTCGAACAAGAGTGTGGAAATATTCGAGGCACTCCTCTGAAGTGATAGACCTAATAAGGTAGCAATGCACCATCCGAAGTCTTTGCTTCATGAGTGATGGTAATATTTTCAAATTCATGACTATGCCGAGTAAGTCAGAGCTCAATTGTATGCTCCATCTTGATCTTTGAGATAAAGGAATGTGATGAGTTGATTTTCCTGAAATAAAAATAACGAAAATGGAAAATAACAAGAGGGAGAAAAGGAAAAGAAAAAGAAAAAAGAGAAGGAAAAGAAAAAGGAGAGAAAAGTATTTCTATAGTTAGATGCATTCTGAAGCACATTGAATTCTCGAAAAAATACTAGTAGGAGCAGGTAGGAAAAACTTGAATATTTATAAGGAGAAAGTGTTGAGAACTAGAAGGAATAGTCTTCGAATAGATCGAGCAAACACGATAATCATGAGAATGAACCGAGCAATCTGAAAGGAATTCAAAATCTTCAAATATCGGCACAGCTTCCAAAGATTAAAAACTAAACTTCTAGAGTTGAGTCTAAAGCACTCGATATCCGAGGAACTTCTTTTCTGTCTTTTATTCGTTATTTCCTTTTAAAATTTGTGTTTGCCAAAAACCATTTAAATTTTGCTTTATTTACAATTACTAAACTGTTTTATTTTTGTCCAAATGTTTACAAACAAGACCATTAATACAAATGATCATCTCGGATAAAAACCGAGAAGAAAAGGGCAATCTGTGATAATAGGTGTTGTCAAAAAAGATCACTTTGATTGTAAGATGATATATTTCGAGAGGTCAGGCCAGTATAAATAAGTAAGAATTTCTCGAACCTATTGAGGTTACAATTTGAGCAAACATAAACATCAAGCCTTTGTGGCAAATGTATATTGGGGGCAAAAAATAGAGTCGATCGGAAGGTCCAGAGACAGAAGTCAGAATGGAATCTAAGAGGGTAATCTCAAATGAATAGGTTGAAAATGAACCTTACATGACCTAAGCCTGAGAATTGAGAGCCATTACCACAAGCAGGAAATAAAAGTATTCCGAGATTGATACTTCAGAATCTTATAGTAGAATAAGAATAAGAATAACCGAGTTTATTTGAGAAGAGAAGAATATGAAAAAAGAAGATAAAAATGTCAAACTTCAGATGCTAATGAGTCTTCTACCATAATGTTTGGACGTTTTTAGAAATATGGGTCGAGTCTTAATTGAAGAAGCCAACCCGAGAATTTGGGGGCATGTGTTTACCCCAATATTGCAATCTAAGACTTATCGCAAAGACTCAATGAAAAACTATCGTAGAGACAAAGCTTAAAAAAATGAGGCGTATTTGAAGGGCAAGTTCTGATCCATCAACACAAGTCAGTTCTAGTATTTTAAAGATTCTAATAAAAGAACAACAAAGATAGAGAGAATCTTTTGTCCAAATTTGAACGTTGGGTGGTTTAGGGCTTGAGTCCACCTTAGTCCTTGAGAAAGAAAAAGAGAAGAGAAAGAAAAAGGAAAAAGAAGTGGGGAAAGAAGAAGAAAGCAGAACAGAGAAAGAGAAAGAGAAAGACCCCTAGATGAATGTTGCACCTATACCAAAAGAGGATAATTGCGAATTGAGACATCCTGTTCTGACCAACATAAGGAAAAGTAGTCCCATTTTTAAAGATAAGATAAAGAAGGGAGGTCCAGTAGAGATGGAACCCCGAGGAGATAGAAAGCGAGAATCTGTCCTTTAAAAGTAAAAAAAGAAGAAAAAAAAAAGAGAAGAAAAAAAAATAAAAAAGAAGAAGAGAAAAAGAAAACTATTCATGCATCACCGATATCCTTATTACGTTCCATCATCGCATTTTGTGTATTTTAAACAGGAATTCTAAAGATTGATCAGAAGCTTGATCTATAACACTTAGAGAAGAAACAAAATCAGAAAAAATCATGAATCCTTGGATTTGTTTGAAGATGGATGATGTGAGGTTGAGATATCTCGTTTGAAAAAAAGAAGAGAAAAGAAAAAAGAAAAAGAAAAATAAAGAAGAAGAGAAAGAAAAAGAGAAAGAGGAAAGAAGAACGAGAAGAAAAGAAAAAAGAAAAGAAAGAAAAGAAAAAAAAAGAAGAAGAAGAGAAGAAGAAGAAGAAAAGAAAAAAAGAAAGGAAAAGAGAGAGAGAAAGAAAAAGAAAATAACATTCATGCATCATTTAGATTAAATATTCATGCATCATTTAGGCTAAATATTCATGTATCATTTAAGATTAAATATTCATATCTAATATTCATGCATCGTTTAAGTTAAACATTCATGCATCATATAGATTAAATATTTATTCCTCATTCAGGTTAAATATTCATGCATCATTTAGTTTGAATGTTCATGCATCATTTAGGTTAGATAGGCATGCATCATTAGCCTTCCCATTTCATTCCATCATTGCATTTTGATCATTTTAAACAGGAATTCAGAAGATGGATCAAAAATTTGATCTACAGTTTACTAAAGAAGAAATAAATTTCAAAAAATCATGAGTCCTTGGATTCATTCAAAGATAGACGATGTGAGGTTGAGACACCTTGTTCAAAAAAGAAGAAAAAAGAGAAAGAGAAGAAAAAGAGAAAAAGAGAAAGATAATGAAAAGAAAAAGAAAAGGAGAAACAGAATGAAAAAAGAAGAGAAAGAAAAAGAAGAAAAGAAGAAGAGAAAAGAAAAAATAAAAGAGAGAGAAGAAGAACGAAGTGGAGGAAGAAGAACAAAAAAAACGATGAAAGAGAGAGAAGAAGAATGAAATGGAAGATAAGAGAAAAATAAGAACGAGAAGCAAGCACTAAAAAAGAAAAAGAAGAAAAAAAAGAAAGAGAGAGAAGAAGAATGAAATGAAAGAGAAGAGAAAGAAGAGCGAAAAGCAAGATAAGAAGAAAAAGAAGAGGAGAAAGAAAAAACAAAAAGAAAAGAAAATGAATACAAAAATGAAAAAGAGGAGAAAGAAAAAACAAAAGAAAAGAGAAAAGAAGAAAAAAAAGAAAAAGAATATAAAAGTGAAAAAAAAAGAAGAAAGAAGCAGAAAACAACGAAGAAGAAGAAGAAAAAGAGAGAGAGAGAGAGAAAGAAAAAGAAAAAAGTTAAAAGACAGTCAAAGTCGACTAATTGAGAGTATGTAGACACCAACAAAGGATTTCTTTAATGTTGAGACGGTATACGCTTGAAGAGAGGGACCGTCCATCATGACATACACCTAAAGAAGGAGGTCATACTTTGCAACATATGCTCGAAGACAGGGGTCGCCCACCATGGTATATGCTCGAAGAGAGGGACCGTTATTTATGACATACGCCTAAAGAAGGGGGACATACTTTGCGACATACGCTCGAAGAAAGGGACCGTTCACTATGACATACGTCTGAAGAAGGGGGTCATGCTTTGCAACATACGCTCAAAGAGAGGGGTCACCCACCACGGTATACGCTCAAAGAGAGGGACCGTCAGATGCTACAATAATCAGAAATTAGAGCATCACGAAGATGTAGATTCTATGGAGAAGGGATCAACATTGTTAGAATTCCAAATTTAGGGTTTCATATAGGAGAAACCCTGGTCGAAGACTTTTGGGAATAGCTTTATATAGGAAAGGCTCAAAGATTTTCAAAGATTAGTTCTATATAGGAAGGACCAACATCTCAAATAGTTTAGAGCTTAAAGTTTCCTAAAGGAGGGACCCACAACTCAGAACCTTTAAATTTTGTTCAAAATATCTAAGTAGGGGAATTAAAATTCATTCCTGAAAATTTTCTTTTGATGTGTCCAGGTGACCTCAAGTCGAAATACAGTTCATAGCAAGTTAATCAGGGGATCAAGGGACGAAAGAGCTATCAAAATTGCGGACAAAGGGCTTTCAGTTCGAGGTTTTTAAATGGAGAAATGGTATAAAATTAGTGCTTTTTGTCTTTGCTTCATCATTATTCTACAACGATAAGGAAAGAGGGGCAGCTGCAATCACTAATTTTATCCGGGTCTAAACTCGTGTTCTAATTTTTATCGTATTCGAATAATGGGCTTGTAACGGTTAATCCAAAAAAAATACAAAAATATTATTACTATATGTATCGGTTCATCTTTAATTTAGTTTTTATTAAAAACTAAAATAAAAAAAAAAAAAAACAAAATAAAACAAAACAAATTTATATATGTATAATATGTATATTATCTTTTTCTCACAATTCCAAAAATAGTTATAAATTTTCTTTTTATTTTGTATCTTTTTAATTTTCTTTTTTTGTTTTTGTTTTAGTATTACTAGTTAATTTGTTTATTACTTCTAGTTTCTTTTATATTTTATTACTATATTTTTACTAGCCTTTTTGATTATATGTAAATATATTTTACATTTTTATTATTATTATGAATATCATATTATTATTTCCGTTTATTATTAATATATATATATATGTATTACCTTTTGTGTTTTCATATTGGTTTATTATTATTATTATTTATTTATTGGTTTTATTTTTATTTTATTTATTTATTATTAGTATTATTAATATTATAATTAAGTCATAATATATTACAACTCAAAACAAAATAAATAAGCCCATTTAATTAATATTATTTTCAGTTCAATACAAATATTTAAAACCCAACATATATATTAAACAATCCAATAAATATACAAGCCTGAACCAAATATATAAGACTGTTTTTAATTTTACAAAGCCCAAACCAGATCAAACATGAAACCCTAACACCCTTTGTCAATTTGCGCAGCCGCTCCCCCACCGTTGGAACCAATCTGGATCCAACGGTCCAGATAGAGAACTGAAGGATCATCAAGATCTAGCATACGCTCACGCGCTATCCGCTAAGCTTCCCACACGCACGTACAAGTCACGCGCGTGACCTTTCGACTCTTTCGAGATTTCTTGCCTCCCAGACGACCATTCGCTCATTCTCGTCGGCAGTCGTCGCCATCGTCGGTGGTCACCCTCCATTGTTTTCCAAAAATTACAAATTGGTCACTAAGGCATAATTAAAAATGATTAAAAATCAATTTAAAGTTCAAATTACATTCTTTTAATTTTGGAAACATCATTTTAATATTTTTAAACCATATTCCAAAATTATTATATTATTATATGGACCTTATTGTTTCTCAGTTTATGTTATGCATTGACACATATATCTGAAAACAACAATGGCAATGACTTTATTCAATAAAATTGGTAAATAAAAGTATCCTTACAATCATTATATGATTGGTCTTTGGGCATACTCTAACACTTGAATATATGTTACGAGCTTGTGTGATTGATTTTGGAAAGAATGGGAAAATTCTCTATCTTTAGTGGAGTTTGCTTACAATAATAACTATCAAGCTTCGATTCAAATGGCTCCATTTAAAGCCTTATATGGTAGAAGATGCAGAACTCCCTTATGTTGGTCCAAACTGGGAGAAAGTAAGGTGTTAGGACCTCAATTACTCCGAGAAACTGAAAAGGAAGTCAAAATCATTCATGATAGACTAAAACAAGCTTTTGTTAGACAAAAGGCCTATGCCGATCTGAAAAGAAGGGATGTTAAGTACAACGTGGGAGATAAAGTTGTCACCTTGGAAAAAGGTTTTTCGATTTGGCAAGAAAGGTAAACTTAGCCCTCAATTTATTGGACCTTTCGAAATAATAGAGAGAATTGGTCCAGTTGCTTATCGTCTCGTACTTCCAAGTGTGTTCGATAAGATTCACCAAGTCTTTCATGTATCCATGCTAAGAAAGTATCAGTCTGATCCCTCTCACGTCCTTGAGCCAGAAGAAGTGGAATTAAACCCTAATTTGTCTTATGAAGAGGAGCCTGTTCAAATACTTGACCGTGAAGTTAAAAGACTTCACAATAAGTCTATTCCCTTGGTAAAGATTCTATGGAGAAATCATAGAGTAGAAGAAGCAACCTGGGAACCTGAGGCTGCTATGAAGGAATAATATCCCCACCTATTTGATTCAGATAAATTCGAGGACGGATTTATTTTAAAGGGGGGAGAGAATTGTAATACCCTAAATAGGGCCTAGATGATTTAACTTCAATTAAAAATTAATAGAAGTTAAATTTGTAACGGTGAATTTAAAGATTAGAAGTTATATGATTATTTTAATTAAAAAAAGTCATTTAAATTAAATTAATTAATTAAGATACCTAAGCTTAAGGTTAATTTAATTAAAATTATAAAATGTTTTCTTTAATTATAAAATTGAAGACCAAAATAAAATAATAAAGAAATGTACATTTAAGTAAGGACTTAATTGAATAAAACATGAGATAAAGTGGTTTGCATCTAAGTAAGAAAGAAGAAAGAAAAAAGGTGGGAAATTTCCCATGGCGAGGCCAAGTGGCTGGCCATTATCACCATTTTAGTGATTTTCCACCTATAAAAAAATAACAAGATAAAGTGATTATAATCAAATAAAAAAAATAAGTCTTCCTTCTTCCTTTTCTTTCGTTCATCGAAAAATAGAGAGAGAGAATAGGAGAGAGAGTTTTCATGGAAACTTAAAGATAGGAAGCATATTTCTTGCAAAACTTGAAGATATTGAAGCCCTAGATTAAAATAAACCGTGTAAGTAGATGCTGAAAATTTAGTTTAAAATATACTAAGGTTACTAAAAAAATCAATGGAATAAGTTATGTTAGAAGGTGTTGGTTAGGGGGTTGTTTTGGGTTGTATAATGAATGTGTATAAAGTTGAATGTTGTGAATGCTTTGAGTGCTGGAAATATGATCCTAAAACATAAATTAATAAGTTGAATGGTAAGGGTAAGAGGATTAGAGCTAAAAGAAATAACTAAGTGAACTTGTTTTAAAAATTTAAACTAACCGATGCACTGTTTTTGAAATAAGAAATTGAGTAAGTTTGAGATTTAATTGGTTAGACTTATTTGGGTGAATTATCCTATAAATTGTGTCTTTTATTTTCTGATAGTTTGGAATCAATGGAATTATAACTAGAATGAAAGAAAAACACTTGAAACTTAAGCTTATAAAATCTGTCCAGACAGTCTTGTTCTGGACAGCAACTTGCAAAAGTTCCCTAGGCTAGTGTAGTGGGATTTTGGGGCTGGAAAATAGCAGTTGAGATCTCCTATGTGTCTAGTTTAATTAGAAAAAAATAGCACCTCAATCGGACCTCTGGATTAGGAGATATAAAAGAATTTTCAAAAGTGGTTCAGACTGTCCTTGAGCACGGGGGTTCCGACTTTTACTGCAAATCTGTTCAAAACAGATGACAATTAAAATGAAACTATTAGAAATAGTTATTCTGTTGAACTTTTTGTTAGGATTAGTTAAGGTAGTTAGTAATGTGTTTGCTGGTGTATAAATAAGAGCTATGAACTCATAAGTTTATATCATTGTATTCTACAGCTTTTACTTGAATGAAAGTTTCTTCCTTTTATTCAATCTGTTATATAGTATCAGTAGAGAAGTTTTGAGTCTTCCGTTTCTCTTCATTTTCTCCTTGATCATGACCACTCTGAATGATCAATTCGACGATGGCAGCAATCCTTACTATCTGCATCAGTCTGACAATCCAGAAATGATTTTGGTTTTAGAACTTTTAACCAATGACAATTATAATAGCTGGCGTCGAGCCATGGTTATGGCACTTTCTGCGAAAAACAAGTTAGGCTTTGTGGATGGCACGATCGTCGCCCCTCCTCCCATTTCGGCAGACAAATTTAGTGCTTGGACAAGGGCTAACAATCTTGTTAATTCTTGGCTTCTTAATGCAGTCTCCAAAGAAATAGCAGCAAGTCTTTTATACCATTCGACTGCTGCTGAAATTTGGAAAGACCTTGAACGATTTCAGCAGATGAATGGTCCTCGATTGTTTAATTTGAAGAAGAAGATTCATGAGTTAGTTCAAGGTTCGATGTCCGTCACTGTGTATTATACACACCTAAATATTTTATGGGATGAGTTGTCTTCAGTCAAACCAGTTTGTTCCTGTTCCAATTGTCAGTGTGGTGGTGTTCGCAAGATGGTTGTTGATCAACAAAAGCAACAAATAATGCAATTCTTGATGGGACTGAATGAATCATATGCTCATATTAGAGGTCAGATTTTCTTTCTCTAACCAAAGTCTTTTCTTGGGTAGTTCAAGAAGAGAACCAACGATCAATGGCAGTTGCAAAATCATTTCCTAAAGCTGTTTTTGCTGTTAAAACCGTTCCTAAGAAGTCTCGCCCTCAATGTAGTTATTGCAACTTGTTGGGACACACCAAGGAAAAATGTTACAAACTCCATGGATATCCTCCAGGATATGGCACTCGATCAAAGCAAAATTCCAATGTTGTTCACGCTAATACAGTCAATTCAGTTCCGGATGAATCTTTAATTTCGGGTGAGTCTTTGACACCTCATCAATGTCAATAACTTATCACCATGTTAACCACTCAGTTACAAGCTGCTACTACAGTGGATCTTCCTTCTTCCTAGGTTAACATGACCATGCAAGGCAAGATCTTAACCTACATTAATAATTTCAGTTTTTCTGATTCTTGGAATATTTGGATTATTGATTCAGGAGCTTCTTGACATATTTGTTATATTAAAGAGTTATTTGAATCTTTGGTTCCAATAGAAGAAGATCATATTTTGCTTCCTGATAAGTCAATTATTGGAGTTAATTTTTCTGAGAATATTAGGTTGTCAAATGATTTAGTGTTGCACAATGTGTTTTATGTTCCTGAGTTCCGATTTAATCTCTTGGCCATCAGTGAACTTGTCAAAAATTCTGATCTTAGTGTTATTTTTTGTAACTCCAAATGCATCATTCAGGACCTGTAACATGTGATTGGGAAGGGTGAGCCTTTTCAAGGACTTTACTTGCTGCGATTGCCTGTTGATTCTTCTTCGATAGATTCTGCTCGAAAATGTCTAGCTTCTTGGCATGATCGACTTGGTCATCCAAGCTCAAAAGTGTTAGGATTGTTAAAAGATGTCTTACCATCTTCACAAGTAAATAACTCTGATGTACCTTGTTCAATTTGTCCTTTAGCAAAGCAACGCAAATTGCCTTTTTTCATTTCTAATTCTCGAGCTACTTCTCCTTTTGAATTACTACACTGTGATACATGGGGACCTTTCAAGACTGTTACTTACAATAAGCAACGAGTTTTTCTTACCTTGGTTGATGATTATACTCGATGCACATGGACCTATTTGATGCAGCACAAGTCTGATGCTAAATCCATTGTTCAATCATTTATTAACATGGTAAAGAAACAATTTGGGTATGATGCTAAAGTGTTTTGATCCGATAATGCACCTGAACTTCGGTTTAGTGAGTTGTTTAACAATCTTGGCATAATTCACCATTTCTCATGTGTGGAGACACCTCAACAAAATGCCGTGGTTGAACGCAAGCATCAACATTTGCTAGCAGTATCACGGGCTCTATTTTTTCAGTCAAAGGTACCTAAGAAGTTCTGGGGTGATTGCTTGCTTACAGCTACGTTCATCATCAACCGTTTGCCTTCTCCTCTTTTGCATAATAACTCACCATATGAGCTGTTACATGGGCAGGCTCCTAATTACAAATTTTTGCGTACTTTTAGGTGTCTTTGTTTTGTTTCTACATTGAAGTCGCATCGAGACAAATTCTCTGCAAGGGCCTTACCTGGGATCTTTCTAGGTTATGTTTTGGGTATGAAAGGTTATAAGGTGTTTGTCTTAAAGACTCAATCCATTATGATCTCTCGAAATGTTATCTTTTATGATAACATATTTCCTTTTCATAAAATCAGTTCTGATGCTAACATTGATCCTGTTCCTGGAATAACCTTACCCACTAGTTTATTTGATACATCTCATGATTGTGTTACTAATGAACATTTGTTAGATACTTCTAACATTTCTTCGCAGCATGGTTGTTCTTCACAGTAGCTTTCTTCTGGTTCTCAACATGATATTCAGACCGAGTTTTCTACAAGTGACTCAATTCAGTCTACACCTATTCAATCTGAGCCTGTTGTTGAGCCAATGTTCGAACCCTCCCAAGAGCATGTAGCTGATTCTTTCTAGGAGAATGTGGTTGTGCCCACACAAGAGCATGTGGTTGAATCTGTTCCTCATGATTTACATGCACCTGTTGAAAATAATCATTTGGTTGAAATGGAACATCGAGTTCTTCGTAGATCTGCTAGGGTTGTTCAAAAGCCTTCTTATCTTAATTAATATCACTGCAATTCTAGTTGCATTTATCCTATTGAAAACCATGTTACATCCTGCAAATTATCAACTCCTTATGTTGCTTTTATAGTTAATATTTCTTCAACATCAGAACCTTCTCATTATCACCAAGCTGTTAAGGTTCCTGAATGGCTCCTGGCCATACAAGATGATTTACGTACCATGGAGTCGCTCAACACTTGGTCGGTGGTTCAACTACCTAAAGGCAAACTATCGATTGATTGCAAATGGGTGTATCGCATAAAGCGTAATTCTGATGGGACCATAGATCGTTATAAAGTACGTTTAGTGGCCAAGGGATTCACTCAAGTTGAAGGCATTGACTACATCGATACTTTTTCTCCCATTGCCAAGATGACTTCCTTCAAAGTTTTGCTCGCCCTTGCAGTTGTCAATGATTGGCATCTTCTACAATTGGATGTTAACAACGCTTTTCTTAATGGCTCTCTAGATGAGGAAGTATATATTAAGCTTCCACTTGGCTATAATACCACTGTTTCAGGAACTAATTTAGTCTGCAAATTATATAAATCAATTTATGGGCTTAAGCAAGCATCCCGCCAGTAGTTTAGTGCTTTTTCCAAGGTCGTCTTACAGTATGGCTTTGTTCAATCTCCTTCTGAACATTCATTGTTTATCAAAGGAAGTGGTGATGACATGGTTTCACTCCTAGTTTATGTTGATGACATCGTTTTGGCCGGGAAGAGTTTGGATTTACTATTACAAGTACAACAATTTCTCGGAAAAAATTTTAAATTGAAGGAACTCGGCAATTTGAAATATTTCCTTGGCTTCGAGATTGCTCGAAATGATTCTGGAATTTCCTTATCTCAGAGGCATTATGCTTTGCAAATCTTAGAGGACACTGGTTCACTTGGTAAGAAACCAGCCGAGTTACCAATGATTCCAAGTCAAAAAATGAGCTTGCATGATGGAGAATTATTGTCTGATCCTCAGTTATATCGACGATTGATTGGTCCTCTCCTATATCTCACGCATACTAGACCAGATATCACTTACACTGTGCATTTGCTGAGCCAATTTGTGTCCATGCCTCGTATGCCTCACCTTCATGCAGCTTATCATTTACTCTCTTATATAAAGTAGGCATCTGGTTTAGGACTATTTTTCTCCTCCAAAGCTAATCTTCAACTTAGTGGTTTTGTTGATTCGGATTACAGTGCCTGCCCAGATACAAGGTGATCAGTTATTGGTTTTTGTACTTATCTTGGCACCAATCTGATATCCTGGAAATCTAAAATGCAGCATACTGTTAGTCGTTCCTCATTTGAAGCTGAGTACTGAGCTATGGCATCTACAACTTGTGAATTGGTGTGGTTGGCTGCTCTTATGTCTACTTTTCATGTTCCTGTTCCGCAAACGTTCTTATACTGTGACAATCAGGTTGCGATCCATCTCGCTTCGAATCAGGTTTTCCATGAAAGATCCAAACACATCGAGGTTGATGGTCATTTTATTCGTGAAAGGATCGCACAAGAATTTCTTTAACTCTTTCATGTCAAATCTAAAGCACAACTAGCTGATATCTTCACTAAAGCTCTTCATTCACCTGCGTTTTCTGCGTTTATCACCAAGATCAGTCTCATTAACATTCATCAACCTCCATCTTGAGGGGAGGCTATTAGAAATAGTTATTCTGTTGAACTTTTTGTTAGGATTAGTTAAGGTAGTTAGTAATGTATTTGCTGGTGTATAAATAAATAAGAGCTATGAACTCATAAGTTTGTATCATTGTATTCTACAGCTTTTACTTGAATGAAAGTTTCTTCCCTTTATTCAGTCTGTTATAGAAACTTTGAATGGTCTTCTATTAGAGTTTATTACCTTTAAAACGATATAAAATAGGCTCAATTTGGATAACTATGCTAGGAGTTATGATAATTTTAATATGAGATAATAAATCTGTCCAGAATTGGATAAATTCAAAAATGAAGTTGTGTAAATTATTTGTTATAGTGGACTGTTTTGATTGAATGGATTGTAATGGAAATTCCATCCTTGCTTTTATGATAGATGATCAAAAAGAGGCTGATAATGAAGAAGAAAGAAAGATTGAACCAGCCAATAGAAGGAGCAAGGGCATTGTTATTCATAACCCTTAGTTGCATTGGAGTAATGTGAGTGTAGTTTTTTTTTGGTTAGGACTTAGGTCCTAACCAATATAAATTGTGTAAATGCCATGTAAAATGACCAAAAATGGATTGGTAACAATAAGGGAAGAATGTGTAATTAAATGAACAACTTGGTTGTGATTTGGTGATTTGTGTGTTATGGTTGTACATTATTTTTTTGATTCCAAGTCATGCTAAATGTGTAAGCTTAATGTATGTTAGAAGATGCCAAGATAAGTGGTTGGCATGCTTGTGCTTGGATGCAAGGTAAGCCTAACTTGCATATTGCATGTGTTGTGCCTTTATGGAAACTATGGTGTAAATATGACACAATAGCATGAATTGCAAATGTATATGTTGTAAATTTGTACCATGAGCTGAAATATGTTTTTATGCATGGATTGAATTTGAACATGATATGATATGTGAGCTAAGGCATATTAATATATTCATATCATTATAGAATCATGATATGCATGATTACTTGCTGGTAAGCATTATTGGATTGATAAATTGTATGAGTCATATTCTATGATCTCATGTTAAGGCATATTTTGGTGATCTTTGTTTTGATTGTATGTTAAGCATGTATATGATATATGGAAAATTAAGTTGGTAGCATATAATGGATATATGATTTGTTTTCTATTCTATGATTGTCATTTTGGAATCTAAAATTGGTTAGATTTTAGTACTATCTCACTAAGTACTTTTTAGTACTTATCACTCTTGTTTGCATTCTTCCCCAAAAATTCAGATTTTGAAGGTTGCTCGAGCTTGATTTTGGAGAACTTCCCTGGAGCACTTCAAGCAAGACACAAGTTGATTTTTTGAGTATGTCTCTCTTTATTTATTAAGTTTAGGTGGTGGCACATAGTGTACATAAACATGGTGATGATGCATTATGCGTTGTTTATTTTGGTTGTATGTATATAAGCTCATGAAGGAGATTAGCTTTTGATAAATTAGGTATGTCTGAATGTATATAAGCATTATGGTGATTAAACTTGATATGAACTAGAAGTTGATTATATGTTTGCAATAGGTTTCAATTATACACTTGAAAATATGAATAGATATGAATTGCATGATAAGTTAGAAAATATGAACTATAACTCACACTATAGGTATGCATGTATTAGCATTGGATTATGATTTATGCCATGATTTTCATGTTAGAGCTAGAAAGGAACCAAGTAGGTTGATTAAATGACATGATTATGTAAGATATGATATAATGAATAATAGATCTCTTAAGTTCTAAGATAGACCATGGTTAGCTTAAATACTAAGAAACTCCATTTAGTTTACTTATTTTGTAAGAAAGTTATTATAAGCAATATTAGCTTATTTCAAATGTATGATTAGAATAGTCTAGAAAATGGAATTAAACTTGTAATGATTGGAATTTATGCTATAATTAAATGATGATAGATACAAGGATAGAATTTTTGAAACTCATAATGTTATTTAGGGGTAACCAAATCAAATATATATATATATATATACATGTACCTAACATGACTAATATGTTAATAATTTGCAAATATTGTAGCTTAGTTTGTGTTTGGTAACGCTCCTAAACCTGATAACTTTTAGACCGGGTAGGGAGTGTTACAGTTTTCGTAAGATCGATATCTTAAATATTATAATCTAAGAAATGTGGAATTTAATAAGGACTCCATAGCCTCCATCAATATCTTTGTGTATTCACGTATCGAGGAAGATCATGATCGGCATTTGCGGATAGTGTTGGAATTGTTGAAAGAGAATCAGTTGTTTGCTAAGCTAAGCAAATGTGAGTTTTGGCTAAAGGAAGTGATGTTTCTTGGTTATGTGGTGTCGGAAAAGGGTATTAGTGTTAATCCGAAAACGATAGAAGCTGTTATAGGTTGGAAGCAACCAAAGTCGGTGTTAGAGGTTCAAAGTTTTTTGGGTTGGCTGGTTACTATTGTAGGTTCGTTGAAGGATTTTTGATCATTGTTGCTCCTCTGACTAAGCTTCTGCAAAAGAAGGTTCCTTTTGAGTGAAAAGAAAGTCAACAAAAGAGCTTTGAGAAGTTAAAAGAGGTGTTGACTAGTGCTCCGGTGTTGGTTCAGCCTGAGTTGGGTAAAGACTTTGTGGTTTATAATGATGCATCTTATGTTGGTATTGAATATGTTTTGATGCAAGAAGGGAAAGTTGTGGCATATGTGTCTAGACAGTTAAGAGGGTATGAAAAGAATTATCCGACGCATGATTTGGAGCTTGCGACGATAGTTTTTGCTTTGAAAGTTTGGAGACACTACTTGTATGGCGAAAAGTGTACTATGTATACGGACCACAAGAGTTTAAAATATCCCATATTACAAAAGGATCTAAACCTTAGGCAACATAGGTGGATGGAGTTGCTTAAGGAATTTGATTTGACTATCGATTATCATCCGAGAAAAGCTAATGTGATAGCGGATGTTTTGAGCCGTAAGACAGCAGTGGAGTTGTGGGCTATGTTTGCTAAGTTGAGTATTTCAATGCAAGGTGGTTTAGTGGCGGAGTTATAAGTAAAATCTGTGTGGGTTAATATGATAAAAGTGAAGCAGTTAGAGGATGAAGCTTTGTTACCTCATGTGGAGGACATTGCTGAAGGTAGACCGACATAGTATCATTTTGATGATGATGAAGTTGTTTGCTTTAGAGGTCGGATAATGGTGCTGAATGATGTCGAGTTGAGACAAGCTATCTTAACAGAGGCTCATACTAGTCCATTTGCTATGCATCCGGGTAGTGTGAAGATGTATAAGGATCTCAAAAGTGTGTACTTTTGGGTTGGTTTGAAAAAGGATGTGACATAGTTTGTGGCACGGTGTATGGTATGTCAGCGAGTGAAAGCTGAACATCAGTTTTCTACGGGTTTGTTGCAACCGGTTCAGGTTCTAGAATGAAAGTGGGAGAGAGTGACTATAGATTTTGTGATGGGGTTACCGTTAACACCATCCAAAAAGGATTATATATGGGTGGTTGTTGACAGGTTTACGAAGTGCACGCATTTTCTTGCTGTGCATACGACATATTCGATGGATAAGCTAGAAGAGTTGTATATTTCTGAGATAGTGAAGTTGCATGGTGTGCCTAAGTCGATCATATCGGATAGAGATCCGCGTTTTACCTCTACGTTTTAGAATAGTTTGCAAGTAGCTTTTGGTACGAGGCTTAGCTTTAGTACAACTTATCATCCTCAGACGGATGGTCAGTCTGAACGTGTTATTTAGACTTTGGAGGATATGTTGAGGGGTTGCATCATTGAGTTTCAAGGTATATGGGAGAAACAGTTGCCTTTGGTGGAGTTTGCTTACAATAATAGTTTTTAGGCCAGTATACAGATGGCACCTTTTGAAGATTTATATGGACGTAGGTGTCGTACACCTTTGTGTTGGAAGGAGGTTAGACAGAAGTATGTTTCTGATAACTCCGTAAAAATGCTATATTTAGAGCCTTTTTACTTAAGTTATTTATTGTCTTCAAGCACATTTAGGTTCATTTAGTTGCATTTAGGATCATAACATTGTATTTGGTGGTTGTTTATGTTTTGGAATCTATAGTGCGAAAATAGATGCTATTTTACAGGAAAGGTCATGTTTTTGGTTAATATTGTACAGGTAAAGCATGGTTGGAAGTTGAGGAAATTTGTCATGGCATTCGCAGAAGGATAGCAATGGGAAAATGCCATAGAAAATCTGGAGGACTCCTATACTGAGCGACAAGGAGATATTTTGATAAGAGTGACAGTTGGCGCCATTACATCCTGGCTATAACTACCTCAGTAGGGGACCACTGTCACCATGTCAGATATTCACAAAAGGATAGCAAAAGGAAAATGCCATGGCAATTTTGGAGACCTCCTATGCTGCACTACAAGACAAAAAGATATTTTGAGAGGAGTGTCAGCGTAACCAATATAGCTTAGCTACAACCATCACAGCCGGTCGGGACCACAACCAATATTGCCTGATTGCAAGCCACCTCAGTAGGGGACCATTGTCACCTCTGCTAGTCCTGCAAAAATGCCACGACAAAAAGAGGGCAGAAATGGATTTTTACCTATCTTTTAGTGTTTTTCACCCTCTTATAAAAGAGCAACCTTTATTCAAGAAAATGAGGACCTTTGGAGCAGATTTTGTGGCACAAAGAGAACAAAAAGTGGCGAAGAAAGTTTCCACCTTTCTTTCCCAACCGAAGGGTTCCTCCATTGATAGAGCTTGAAGGGAGTGGCGTGCTAGGCACTCGAGAGGGGCTAGCACGCTAAGGCGTCCCATGGGGGTCGAAGAAGCCGGCAGTGGCGTGGACTGAGGGTGTCTTCTTTCCTCTTCCTTTGCTTTATTTTATATCTTTAAGAGGTTTTATGTGGATGATTTAAGGATGGTATTAATGGTTAATATTTGTTCTTAAACTCTTTCACCTACCATGTGTTAGCTTTATTTGGTGGATACTTTTGTGTATGATTATTTTTTATTTCTATTTAATATATTGCCTTTCTACGTGTTTGTATATTTGCTTTGCTCACTATTGATAATTATTTAAGCATTGTAAGAGGCACGAGAGTGTCCCGTGTTTAGGTACATGCTAGAGCACTCGAGAGAGGCGTAGCTATAGATCCTTAGATCATCCAAGAGGAGCTAAGGGATGATCTACGTGAGCAATGGGTTCTAGACTGCAAATAGAGCCTAGTTGGATCCTAGAGCACTCGAGAAAGGCGTAGGTGAAGGCTTCAACGACTAAAAGGAGTGTGCTTTAACCGATAGGCTAGAGTGTTATTCGTGTGACAGGCGGAAATACCATGACATTTTAGTTTGTTAGGTTCCTATGACTCGAGAGAGCGGGAATACTTTAGAAACCTCTGTAAGTATACACCGTAGCAGCCATATGTTAGGTAGAGGTAAGGGGTAGGAGATCGTAGAAGCCACCACCAGTCATTCCCAGCCAGGCTCATCAATTGAGGACCATTACGATATATTGCTCACTTGTGTTCTCTTATCTTGCTTTTGCCTTGACATTTACAAAGTGTTCCTCTGTTTCCTCTATTTTTGTTTTTCACTTTCAATCACGTTACCTCACCCTTCACACACCACATTCATACATTTATCGTGCCACCACTATCCATTCCATTTTGCCTTGGCATATTTTAGTTGCTTGCATTCTGAACTTGCCATAGCATTTCACCATTACACCTTCACCGTACATATCCATTTCAACTTGTTTATATCTTTATCTTTATTTTCCTTTTAGTTAGTGACACCTTTTTGCCTTGGAAAATTTGACTACATACTTTACCCCGATCCTCGTGAGAACGATACTCACTCACCCTTTATTACTTGTATGACTGTGTATACTTGCACATATATGTGTGTTCACATACTCTATATTGGCACTACACAGGACACACCAGTTTCTTTACCACAAGTGTTGAAAGACACCGATGAGAAGATTAAGCTTATATGTACTAAGCTTAAGGAGGCTTCGGATAGGCATAAGTCTTATGCTGATTTGAAGCGTAGAGAGGTAGAGTATGATGTCGGGGATAAGGTGTTCTTGAAGGTTTCACCATGGAGGAAAGTAATGAGGTTCGGACGTAAGGGTAAGTTGAGTCCTAGTTTTATTGGACCGTACAAGGTGTTAAAGCGTGGTTGCCCTATTGCTTATCGATTGAGGTTGCTAGAGGATTTGGGTAGGATGCATGATGTTTTTCATGCGTCGATCCTTCATAAGTATAGGTCATATCCTTCGCATGTTGTCCCAGTTGAGGAGATTGAGTTAAGAGCGGATATGACTTATGAAGAAGAACCGGTGAGGATCATAGACGTAGATATAAAGGTTCTTCGAGGAAAGACCATAGACTTGGTAAAAGTGCTTTGGAGAAATCGAGGTGATGAAGAAGCAACTTGGGAGACAAAGGAAAGTATGAGGGAGCAGTTTTCTCACTTGTTTGCCTCAGATAAATTTCGAGGACGAAATTTTCTTAAGAGGGGGAGAGTTATAACATCCCGGTTTTGGGTCTAGTAGTTTGAGTGTAGGTTAGGGAGGATTTAATTTGGATTGAATCGAGTTTCTTCGGTTCATTAATTCCAATTGTGCATATTCAGCACGCGTCATGATGCAATGTATGATATATATGCTCGTATATATTGATGAGATCAATAAGAGTCAAATTAAAAGAAATATCAATAAGAGAGTTTAAGAATTCCCTCTAAATAATATAAGTTAAAATTATTCGTTCAATATTTGGCCTCGTCAAGGCCTTGATCGATCTTAGATAGTTTTTGCCAAAGCAATGGCACATAAGTCTATCTTAGTTAAACGTATAGAATCGATCGAAATATTGGTAATAACTTATTCAAATAGGATTAGAAACCTAAAGGCAAAGTATTTGGTTAAGTCATGAGATGACCTGAACAAGAGTTATTCACCAAATGAAAGAGTTACATGAGATGTAATGTCACCTCCCTCCACCTGTTCTAGAAACCACCCAACTAGAACAGGCTTGCCCATTGGTTTGAGGATGATATGCCGTGACAATTTTGTGTCGCACCCCATATCTTTGTAATCCCTTGGCAATTAACTTGTTGTCAAAGTGGGTACCTTCATCACTGATGATAGCCCTTGGCACACCAAATCTTGTGAAAATGTGCTTATGCAGAAATTTAAGCATTGTCTTTGAATCGTTCCTTGGTGTTGCAATGGCTTTAACCTATTTAGACACATAGTCCACTGCCAAAAGGATGTATAGATCTCCAAATGAGGATGAGAATGGTCCCATAAAGTATATGCCCCATACGTCAAATAACTTGACCTCCAATATATTTTCTCGTGGCATTTCATGCCGTCTAGAGATATTCCCAATTTTCTAACATTGGTCGCATGCTTGGTAAAATGCCTGGGCATATTTGAATCAGTTAGGCCAATAAAAAACTGATTGGAGGATTTTTGCAGCAGTCCTCATCCTTGCAAAGTGACCTCTACAAGGGCTTGTGTGACAGTGATGCAGAATGTCACGTTGCTCTTCTTCCGGCACACATCTTCGAATAATTTGATCGGCATAACGCTTGAACAGGTATGGTTCATCCCAGAAATATGGCCACGCATCGTGTCTAAACTTCTTCCTTCCCTGGCTGGTCATGTCAAAAGGCAAAACACCACTAACGAGAAAATTAGCAAGGTCACCATACCACAGAATTGCCATGGCATAAAGAATTTTCTCATCATGAAATTCATCATGTATATCAATTTTGTCATGACATTCCAAGTTAACTTCTAGCCTAGAAAGATGATCAACAACTTGGTTTTCGGTTCCCTTCCTATCTACCACTTCTAAATCAAATTTTTGCAACAGCAGTATTCATCTAATGAGACTAGGTTTGGCATCCTTTTTAGTCACTAAGTACTTAATTGCTGAGTGATCGGTGTGAACAATGACCTTAGTGCCTATCAAGTATGACCTAAACTTGTCAAACGCAAATACCATGGTAAGTAGCTCTTTCTCTGTGGTAGTGTAATTAAGTTGTGCATCATTTAAAGTACGGCTAGCATAATAAAAAACATGAAAAATTTCACCTCGACGCTACCCCAAGACTACTCCCACGGCATAGTCGCTCGCGTCGCACATCAGCTCGAATGGTAGTGTCCAATCTGGGGGAACAACAATTGTTGTAGTGATCAGGCTTTGCTTCAGTTCTGTGAAAGCGTCATGACATTTTTGGTCGAACACAAAAGGCTCGTTCTGCTGCAACTTCATGCACAAGAGCATTGAAATCTTGGAGAAATCCTTGATGAATCTCCAGTAGAATCCCGCGTGTCCAAGGGAACTTCTTATGCCCTTGACATTTTTTGGTGGTGATAACTTCTCGATCACCTCGATCTTAGTTCTATCAAGTGTGAGATCTTATGGCCTAACACAATACCTTCCGTTACCAGGAAGTGACATTTCTCCCAATTTAGCACAAGGTCAGCCTCTTCACATCACTTTAGAACCTTTGGTAAATTGTCAAGACATTTCTGGAATCTTTCTCCAGAAACATAAAAGTCATCCATGAAAATATCAAGAGAGTCTTCAACCATATCTGAGAAGATAACTTGCATGCAGTGCTGGAAAGTTATCGGGGATTTACACAATCTAAAGGGCTTCCTTCGAAAAGCGTAAGTGCCATAAGAACAAGTGAAAGTGGTCTTTACTTGGTCCTCCAGTGCAATAGCTATTTGATTATAACCCGAATATCCATCCAAGAAACAATAGTAAGCTTTGCCCGCCAAGCGATCTAACATTTGGTCAATGAAAGGTAGAGAAAAGTGGTCCTTCTTCGTAACCTTGTTGAGATTGCGATAGTCCATGAAAATCCTTCATCCGGTCACTACTCTTGTCGGCAATAGCTCATTGTCCTCATTGCTAATCACGGTCGTACCTCCTTTCTTTGGCACACATTGAACTGGGCTTACCCATGAACTATCCGATATTGGGTAAATAACTCCAGCATCAAGCCAATTAAGAATCTCCTTCATAAAAACTTGCTTCATAATGGGGTTGAGTCTACGCTGTGGCTCGACAGATTTGCCATGGTATTCTTTTAGAAGTATCTTATGCATACAGATAGTAGGATTGATCCCTTTTAAGTCCGCCATGGTCCATTCTATTGCTCGTTTATACTATGACAAAACAACAAGTAGACTTGTTTCTTGCTCAGAATTTAAGTTTACAGATATAATAACATGTAGGGTCTCGTCTTCACTCAGATAAGCATGTTTCAAATGTTGTGGCAAAATTTTTAGCTCCAACTTTAATACATCGAGTAACGAAGGCTTAAGAGGACTGAATACCTTGAAATCAAGAGGTTCAAAGCTCGAATTATTTCTAGCTATCAGCAGACTAGATTGGTGCTCCTCCAATAAAGGTTTACTAGCTTCTTCCTCTACTTCATTCATGAGCTCCTCATACTCATCCAGTTGCAAAAAATTGTTAAGGTAAAATTGATCAACTTCAATAAATTGCTCATAATCTGCTTCAAAAATGCTCCAGCATTTTTCAGAATCATCCATGTACTTGAGAGAAATGTTGATGTTCACGATCAACCTTTGATTGGCTGCTCGCATTGTGAGCCCACCCTTCTCACAATCAATGAGAATGCGACCGGTTGCTAGCAAAGGCCTCCCTAAGATGATGGGTGTATTAGCATTAGCCTCACAATCAAGTATGAGGAAGCCGGTGGAAATATGAATTTGTCCACCCTCACTATGGCATCTTCGATCTTCCCCTCAGGTCTCACATAAGAACGATCGGCTAGTTGCAATATGACTGATGAGTTCCCAAAAGGCAGTTATTTACTAACCTTCTCATGGCACTTTATGCATCTACTATACTCCAACTTGAGCTGAAATATGGACTCTTTGCATAATATTGGATATTACGTTATCACTACTTTCAAAGTCGAAATTTATAGAGAATGCGGATATTATTACATATTCTGTACATACATGAATATCCAGGGCCGAAGCAGCGGTGAAGCAGTGTTGAGGCCACAGCAGGGACAAGGCCGCGGCAGCATCCAGACTAGCAACATCAACATTGTAGGCGAATGAGAGAAAAAAATATAGAGAACATTCTAGAAGATGCAGCGCACTAATTGGACCAGGCTAGCACAGTGAAAGTCCAAGTCAAAGACCAAACGGGAAAATCTTTCTAGAAGGCTGCAAACTTAGAAACATCAAATCTCATGTAGAAGACTTGCTCCCTACTCCAAGTTAGAGTCTATTTAGGAAAGGTTTACCCTATGTTAAGACTATATATAGCCTAGCCGACCACATTATTAAGAGAGCCGATTTTAGAGAAACCCTTCCCCTAAGATTTGTACTTATCAATATTATGTTCTAAATCTCTTAGGGATATGTGAAGGTTGTAGATATTAGTGAAAGGAGATTGTTTCTTGTTTCTTTGTTCTAATGCAATAATAATATCGAAGTTTGCTTATCCTATTGCCATTCCTTGTTCTTGCATTCAAGCTTGAGAGAGAAGTTTGTAAGTAATCTATTTATCTAGCATCGAGAGAGTTAGATTCACGAAAGGGATAAGTACGGTGTTGACGACACTAACTCGGCCTAGAGATAGGTTAAGAGTTTCAGAAGCTTAAAGAAGTGTGTGTTAGATTGGTTGGTGATTATCGTTGATTCACGCTGAGAGGTATCGTCAAAGATCAGCCATCAACAGCGCTCTGACTTAGAGATAAGCAGAGTCAACTACGGACACTTTTTTGAAATTTGATGTATCTGCCCAAGAGCAGGAGATTGCCGCGGCAGAGAACACTAACGCCGCCGAGGTTGTATCTGCAATACTACCGAAGTAGTATTGTATAATTGCATTGGACAAGAAGAAAATCAATCGAATCCATTAATTGACGCAGCTGGATCCTACCCACTCTCTATATATCGTTCTCCATCCTTTATTTTATGTTTTATTATTTAGTTACTTAGTTAGACAATTCCACTTATCTGTGTTTTTACTTTATTTTTTAGGAGCAAGAGAACAAGGGGAGATATATTAAGTATACCAATCCCTGTGGAGACGATACACGATATACTTATCACTTTATTACTTGCGACATGTACACTGCACAGTTGCACTATTATTACACGCATCAATGACGGATGTGGGTCTCGTATCTCCCATGTCAAGCTTCACAAAAATCGACTTGGACATCAAATTTACTCTCGATCCAAGACCACAAAGTGCTTTCCCAAGAAACTTGTCTTCAGTGGCACACGGGATAATAAGGTTGCCTGGATCTTTCTTCTCGGATGGTAGATTACTCAAAGCAGAGCAATACTCTTTTGTTGTGGCAATTGCCTCAAACTTTTCCACCTTCCGCTTCTTTGTGACTATCTCTTTCAGAAATTTAGCGTAGGTGGGAATCTGGTCAAACGCCTCCAAGAGTGGGACATTTATAGATAACTGATCCAACTTTTCCATAAACTTTTTGAACTGAATTTCGTCGTTGTGCTTCTTGAGCCTCTAGGGAAAGGGTGGTGGGGGTCTAACTTCTTCCACTGGTGGTGTAGGTATTGATTTTGTCGTGGTATTTTTGCTTGCTCCATCGGCAGGTTCCTTTGTCAAACCTTCCTCCTAGTCCTTTTCCTCGAGATTTTACTCAGGCATTTCTTCTTGCATAGGTTCTGGTAGGGATTCTTCGCACTTCTTCCCCTCAAACTTATCTTGCTGATTAAGTTTAGTACCACTTCTGAGTGTGATCGCGCTACAATGCTCTTTAACATGCGGCTTAGTGACTTCAGTATCACTCGGTAGACGTCCAGGCTAACGCTCCTGTAATGCCGTGGCAATTTGGCCAACCTGACTCTCCAGATTTTGCAATGAAGCACTGTGGCTTTGCAGTAAAGTACCTTGGTTCTTGATGGTTGTAGTATGCTCTTGATGCATCGTCTTGGTACTTAGAATAAAATCTTGCATAGTTGCCTCCAAAGAAATGGTATTTGATGATGATGACGCCCCCTTGCTCTGATTATGCTAGGGCATATTCGGTTAAAAATTCTAGGGCTCATGTTGATTTTGATTTCGCGCTGAGGGATTAGGATTGTTGGGTCCTTGGTTTCCCCATGAAAAATTTGGATGTTGTATCCATCCTGGATTATAGGTGTTTGAGTAGGGATTGTTGTTGCTTCGGTTGAAATTGCTCACATAATTGGTTGTCTCATAGCTTCCTGGACACTCACTCTCGTGATGATTGCCATGGCATATCAAACATGCTGAACTGACCATCTTCACTTCCTTCATTTCATTGGAACATTGAATTCTCTTCAACATGTTGGTGATAGCTGAGAGTTGGGGGGATAGTGAGTCTTTCACATCAAGCTTGAATGTCCCTAGTGCCTTCCTCCCGGTTCCAAGTCTTGTAGAAGGAAATTGATAGTCATTATTGGCAATTCTATCAAGAATGTCAAATGCTTCCTCGGGTGAATTGTCTAGCAAAGTTCCATTTTCCGAGGCATCTAGCATCATCCTAGTAGGTGCATTGACTCCATTATAGAACATCACAACTTGAGTCCAATCTTGAAATCCATGATTTGTACACTTGCGAAGCAGTTTCTTGTATCGATCCCAAAATTCGCATATTGACTCATCTTCACCTTATCGAAATGAAGCAATGCCATTTCTAAGTTGAGTATTTAGATTCGGAGGATTATACCGTAACAAAAAGCTCTTGCAAAGATCAGACCATGACTCCATCGATCCGGATAGTACACCACTCAACCATCCCCTTGCTCGACCACATAGAGAATAAGTGAATAACTTGAGTTTCAAGACGTCCTTATGAACTCCTTGTTGATGAAATGAATCACAAACTTCTAAAAATGCCTTGATATGTTGCCTTGCATCTTCATCGTCATACCTCTAAATTGCCTAATCGAGTTTAGAATATTTAACATAATAGGCTTAAGTTCGAAATGTGTAGCTGTAATTTCTGGTGCCACGATGCCAGGATTAAGATCATCCAAAATAGGATTTAAATGATCCCTAATAGCTCTCGGTCGAGGTGTAGTAGCATGCTGATTTGCCCTGATATTTTGAACTACTCAGTCCTAAATTGGTGGGTCCATAGTTTTATGTTGAGTAGCCTTCTTTGACGAAACAAACGCTCAATTTCAGGCACTATAGGGTAGATAGGTCCGTCAGTAGAATTTCTTGTCATGCACTGCAAAAAAAAAACAAAGAAAATAGGTAAAAAAAATAGAAAAATAAACAAAGTAAAACGAAAATGCCAAGATAAATATAAATGACTTTACTCTAAGTAGATAGATCTCCGACAACGGCGCCAAAAACTTGGTGTGTTTCTGTGTAGTTTTATAATTATTGTATGTGAACACACATATATGTATAAGTATACACAGTCATACAAGTAATAATAGGGTGAGTGAGTATCGTTCCCACGAGGATCTATGGTAAAGTGTGTAGTCAAATTTGCCAAATAGAGGAGTTATATGGGATGTAATGTCACCCCCTCCACCTATTCTAGAAACCACCCAACTCGAACGTGCTACAAGGGGAATACCAAGGGTAATCTGAAAACTCACCTCGATAAACAACCCTACAAAATTAAACGACTATTTTTCATCTTATTGATTTAATTAGATCCTACATGTTCATGCAAGGACTAAGTTCAATTGTAACAGAAACTGATAAGAAACGAGTCCTAAATTAACCAAACAAGTTATAGGGACCTAATTGTAATTTTCTAGAAATTTAATGAGTAATTGTGAAATTAAAGTTATAAGCCTTTAATTAAGTTCATTACATGTGGTGTATTTCTGTGTAATGCTATAATTAATGTATGTGAACACACATATATGTGCAAATACACACAGTCATACAAGTAATAATAGGATGAGTGTACATCTTTCTCACGAGGATCTATGGTAAAGTGTACAGTCAAATTTGCCAAAGCAAAAAGGGGTGTCAATAAAAAGAAAACAAAGATAAAGATATTAACAAGAGACTATGGATATGTACGGTGAAGGTGTAAGATGGAAATGCTATAGCAATTCTATAGTGCAAGCACTAAAATATGCCACAGCAAAATAGTAATGATGGTGATGGCAGGATGGATAAGTGGTAGTGGTTTAAGGTATAAAGCGGAGAGATCGTAAGATAACAAGCAAAATAAAGAAAGTTGTAAATGCGGAGGCAAAAACAGAATGCAGGAACACGCTAAGCAATATATTGTACTTTTCCTCTATTGATGAACTTTCTCGGGAATGACTGGTGGTGACTTCTATGATTTCCTAACCCTTACCCCTACCTAACATATAGTTGCTACGGTGTATGCCTACTCGATAGAGGTTTCTAAAGTGTTCCCGCTCTCTCGAGTCATAGGAACCTGATAGACTAAAATGCCATGGCATCTCGTATCACTCGAGTAGCACTAGCCTATCGACAAAGCACACTCCTTTTAGTCGTTGAAGCCTTCACCTACGCTTCTCTCAAGTGCTCTAGGATCCAACTAGGCTCTATTTGCAGTCTAGAATCCATTGCTCACGTAGATCCTCCCTTAGCTCCTTTCGGATGATCTAAGGATCTATAGTTACGCCTCTCTCGAGTGCTCTAATATGTAACTAAACACGGGATACTCTCGTGCCTCTTACAATGCTTAAATAATTACCAACGATGAGCAAAATAAATATACAAACACATAGAAGGCAATATATTATATAAAAATAAGAGTTAATCATCCATAAAAGCAACCACCGTACAAAGCTTACAATGTGGGGCTAAATATTAAGAGAAATCATCCACATAAATCTTAAACATTTAACAATCATCCTCATAAAAATATAAAAGAAATAAAGCAAGGAAGGAGGACTAGGAGACACCCTCGGTGTGCACCGCCGCCAGCTCTTCCACCACCACGAGACGTCTTGATGTGCTAGCCCTCTCGGGTGCCTAGCACACCACTCCCTTCGAGCTCTATCAATAGAGGTCCCCTTGGCTGGAGTTTGGAGGAGAATGGTGGGAGCTTTCCACCATCGCAAAAACCGCCTCAAAGGTCTCTTTTTGTTGCTGTTGTTGTTCCTCAAAAGGTCTCCTTTTTTTGTGTAGGTCACCATGTCTTTAAAAAGGGTGAAAAACCCTAAAAGATATGTAAAAATCCATTTCTGCACTCATTCTGTCCTGACATTTCTGTAGGACTGGCGGAGGTGATAATGGTCCCTACTAAGGTTGCTTGCATACAGGCCATATTCACTGTGGTCCCCTACTAAGGTAGTTGTGGCCAGGCTGTAGTGGTCCCGACTGGCTGTGGTAGGACCAGCTCGCACTCTAATAAAAATATCTCTTTTTCGTCTAGCTCAGCCTAGAAGTTCTCTAGCTTTGCCATGACATTTTCCCATCGTTCTCCTTCTGTGAATGCCATGACAAATTGACTCAACTTCCATTTTTGCTTCACCTACACAACACAACTAAAAAGAACTACCCTTCTCATGAAATAACACCTATTACCACATAAAAATACCAAGGCATACTGAACGACTATTTGCAATGTTATGAACCTAAATGCAACTAAATGAACCTATATGAGCCTAAGGACACTCAATAACTTAAGTAAAAAGGACAAAAATATAGATTTTTTGTGGAGTTATCAACATGCTTATCTCAAATTTTAGACCTAAATAAACGTTATCAACATATCATATAAAACTTACTAGATACATTGTATCCTAGTTAGCAACAATATATTCAAATCCTAAAAGCATGATTCAACTTCAACAATCTCATAAACACAAATAAGAACAACACCAATATACTCAACGTGATTTCTATATACATGCATTCTAATTTAAATAATCACATCATAGATTAAACTCAAAAATAGTCATGCTTCATTATCAATAATACTCAAATTCACACATAGGGATATCAAGAACCAAACTTCAATATAACTTTATTATAACTAAAGGAATACCAACAAGCAATTTAAGTCAAGGTTACAAGCTAACATCAACTTTGATAATCATCCTAATCATTGAAAGGTCTTTAGAATAAGCAACAATATCGATATATTATCCCATCCACATTGCTCTCTCACTACTCTTAATGTTATAAAGACATAATTGAGCTTTCACATGACGGTTACCTGAATCCTTGCTTCCCTTTGTTGCCTCCACATTATATACTCTGCATTCTAAAGTAATTGAAAGGGTAAATATAAGCTTAGTGAGTTAATAAAAACATATTTAAAAACACCTTGCAATACAACACATAAAATACCTTTTTGAAAACAAGTCATGCTCTAAGTGAAAATAATGTTCACGACCGTCAACGTACTATTTGAAAAAGATCAACAAGTGTAAATAACCATGACTCACAAACAACAAAAACTTTCAAAACTACCTTTTTGAAATCATATGTGATGTAAGCAAAACCAAGTCTTAAATGCTACACATAGAAATGCTTAAAAATTATTTTAGCTCAATATCAAAACACATGTAACTCAATTTGCACTAAAAGTGGTAATTACTTTACACTTGTGTTTTCTCGTGTAGGAGTATTAGTGAATTAGTTACACTCACCTCTAACCGTTAGGATAAATGGAAACTAGCATGAAGACATAAATTCCAAGTCATGCTACGTATAGGACTATATCGTCACCGTACCACGTATGAAGGCTCTATCACCTAGTCATACAACGCATGAGCTAAACTCAGTCACATGAATGGATTAAATCTAATCATGTTTCACACCTTAGCTTCCAGGATAAGCTATGCTTAAATATAATACAACATATATACCATAATTCAAGCAATAATTCTAATGCATCACTAAGTAATTTACCCACATATACTAATTTTATAATATAAATTGCACTGAACATCATATTGATCGATCAGCTTATGCACGTTAACATCATATTTAATATCCAACACAAAATCAAAAAAAATGCTCAAGTTTTCAAGTTAAAAGAGTATTTAACCACATGCATCCCATTATCTCATGCATCAAATTCAAAAACCGATAAAAGCCACTTTTCTCATATTTTATAAAACAAAACCATGGGAGAAACATATTTATATAAAACCTTGGCAAAAAAATTTAACGAGCATTGAAACATATGCATATTCACACATGCACAAGTATAAGATGAGCATGACTATACATAGTAAAAACAAGGTATAAAATGGGAACCTTTAAGAAAGCAATATTTTAAACTTAGTTCCGAGTATAGGGATGTTTTTCACATATTACCTACCCCCCCAAACCTTGAAAACATATTTAAAACACTGTCGAAGCTGCTCACTCTCATAATCCACTCATCGATTTATCGAAACATGCTCGAAAAGTCACCCAAAAATGTGATTCAACTTTCCGATCTCACTCAAACTTGAACTAATTCAAGCATTAGAATCAGAGGTTTTAGTGCATTATAACATACCAAAACATCCTCAAGTCAGACAAATGCCAACCCCCCCTAAAAACACCATAAAACTTAACCGAAACACACTAAATACCACTCCAAACACCATCTAAACCTTATGTCCAAGATTCAATACTTAAATGACATCTTAATTACATGTAAAAACATCAATATTCATGTATTTAGGCACCAAAAAAAACCATGTAAAACTCTTGGACGGATACCAAGAAAGCAATGGAAGTTTTATCAAGCAAACAAATTTTATTGATTCAAGATTTTAAAGATTGTTTCGATCAGCCAAGAACTTAGGAATTTAATTAAAGGACTTTAATTTTTAGAGGTTTGAATGATTCTCAACTCCAAAATTGACCCAACCTCCTTCCAAGGTTAAATATAAGTAAAATCGAAGAAAAACAAAGAGATTTTGATGAAAAAAATATAAAGAATTCATAAAAAAATTATTGAAAAGATTGATGTTTAGCTTTGAAAATAAGATGGTGTTGCTTCCCCAAAGAGAAAATGTCGAAATTCTAAAAAAAATAGGTTTATACTCTGATGAAACATAGATTTTTAGGATTAATATTAAGTTATTTGGGTTGTTAATTAAAATTATAGGTTATTAAAATAGGCACTTGAAAGGTTTAGATCAACTAGTATTAGGATTGTATCAAATCTACTTAAAGATTCAAAGTTTAGTCTTATTTTATAAATAATCCTTAAGTTTTTAATCTTTACAAAATAGTCACTAATTTCAAAATCTTATGGATTCAAGAGTCAATTTTCAAAATTGAGTTGACCAAAGTCAAATATATATCAAATAAGGATTTTATGATATTTTCCATAATTTATTTTGATTTAGAACTAATTTTTTAGTATTTAATCCTGAACTAGGCTAAACCAACAAAACTAGTTCATTATCTTCTAATCCAATTTTTGGGACATTACATGTAATTAGTAAAGGTTTAATTACCTAAATAACCATTATCCTAAAAAAAGCCAAAGCTGGTTTACGAAATTGGTGAATTATGGATCCTCGCTTATTAGAAAAATTTTCGTTGAATTTTCTGAAATTAAAAACGAGAGGGATTTTTAGTTTTGAATAAAATAGTGGGAGTATTTTGTAAATAAAGACTTATTTATAATTTTTGAAATTGGTAAATTTACTTTATGTATTTCCATGGTTGTAGATCTAAATGACAAACAACACTTTATCAATACGATCACTCCTTGAGAAAGAGAAACTCAATGGCATAAACTTCCTTAATTGGTTTTGTAATTTGAGAATTATTCTCAAACATGAAAGAAATGAATATGTCATTGAAGAACCTGTTTCTAATGAACCGGCAACTAATGCTCCTAAATTTGACAAAGGCAATTTTATGAAACAAATGGATGACATGTTAGATGTCGGATGTCTTATACTTGCTACCATGACTCCTGATCTTCAGAAGCAACATGAGGACATGGATGCATATGATATGATTCAAAACCTTAAGGAAAATGGTACAGATATCTTCTATAGGAGCTCAAGTCATTAATATGATGAGCTACAATCAAACGTTGGAAAAGTTGGGATTTTCTCTGAAAGATGAATTAGCTAATGATGTTATTCTGCAATTGTTTCCATATAGCTTTAATCAAATTATCCTTAATTTTAACTTTAATAAAACTAATAAAACTTTTCCACAGTTACTTGGCATGTTATGAACTACTGAGAACAATATGAATAAGGTTGTACCTAAGCCTGTTATGATGGTCCGCAAGGAGAAAGGGAAAGGAAGCCTTACAATAGCCTATATAAACAACCTTTATTCCCTTGTTTTAACTTACGCAATCAAAATTCTCTAATTTTGATCCAAAACCCAAATATTCACTTTTTAAAAATAATCCTTCTCTAAATTTAGGTTTCTTCTTCCCATAAGCAGCCTCTTCATCATGTTTTCAAGGTAAATATTCATTCTTTTTAATAAAAACTTATTGGTTTAAATTTCCATAATTTTTTTCTTCAAATTCTTTTTGTTTTTCTTCGGTTTTACATGAAAAACTCTATTTTTGCATCAAGCTTTAAAACCTTCTTTAAGATTTCGGTTTCTTCCTTCCTAAGATATATTCTTCATCATCTTTTCAAGGTAAATATCACTTCTTTTTAAATAAATTTTGTTAGGCTAATTATCTACATTTTTGTTCTTCAAAATCTCATCATTTTCTTCGGTTTTACTCGTTTTTAAACCTTGGAATGAGATTGGATCAATTTTTGAGGTAAGAATCATTCAAACATCTGAAACATAAAGTTCTTTAATAAAATTCCTAAGTTCTTGTCTGATTGCATCAATCCTTAAAGTCTTGAATTAATAAAATCAAATTTCTTGATAAAAATTCCATTGTTTTCTTAATTTTCATTCAAGCATTTTACATGGCTTTTTTATGCCTAAATACATTAATCTTAAAGTGTTTAGATGTAATTAAGATGGATTTTAAGTATCTAATCCCGTACATAAGGTTTAGGGGTGTTTAGAGAGGGTTTTGGTGAGTTTCAGTTAGGTCTTATTCTGTTTTTAGGGGCTATCATGTATTGGTTTGACTTGAGGGATGTTTGAGTGTTTTTTAATTCACTAAACCCTCTGGTTTTGATGCTTGAATTAGGTTAGGAGGTTGACGAACAAGTTTGTAGGAGATTGTCAAGCAAGTTTTGGTAAATCAGTGAGAGGATTATGAGGATTATCGATTTGATAGTGTTTTAAATGAGTTTTCAAATGTTTGGGGTGTAAGGAAGGTGTAAAAAAACTCCCTATACTCAGAAGTAAGTTTAAAGTATTTCTTCTTAAAGGTTCTCATATTATATCATGTCTTACTACGTGTTTTAGTCATGCTCATATTTTATTTTACATATGTGAATATGCATGTGTTTGTAATGCTCATGAGAGATTTTAAAAAAGGTTTTTATATGTATATGATGCTCCTAGGTTTTGTTCTGAAAACAAGAGAAATATTTTTTATTGGTTTATGCATTTGATGCATGTGTTAGTGGGATACATGTGGTTAATTCACTGCTTTTGACTTAAAACTTGAGCATTGGTTTTGTTTTTGTATTGTTATTAAATATGATGAAATGTGGATAAGATGATCGATGAATAGGATATGTGTAAAACTAAAATTGATTTTGATATAACAAATAAATGTAAGGATTAATTTTGAAATAATTTTTTGGTCCTTAAGTCAAAGCTTGATCTCTATGTCAAAACCAAGAACCTTGAAATACTCTTACAAGTCTTTTTTTACACGAGGGTATCGATACCATGAGGATAGGTATCGATACACCTGGGATTTTTCAAGGCTTGTTCTTGAGATCAAGAACAGGTATCGAAACAAGGTTCGATACCAAAACTTTCTGCCAACCCATGTTTCGATACTGGTATCGAAACATCTTGGTTAATTTTCAAATTATTTTTTAATTTTAAAAATATGACTCCTGGTATCGATACAGGTATTGATACGCCCTTAATCTTCAACGGCTATTTCCAAGCATTAAATGAGTCGACCGTTGGTGGTAGTTAATTTTTGAATGATGGTTAGCCTGTATCAAAACAAGGTTCGATACCAGGCATCACAGAAAGTTTTTGTATCGAAACAGGTATCGATACACCCCCTATTAAATGCACAACGGCTCTTTCTTTTCTTGGCTTGTTTCAAAACAGGTACCCCGTGTTTCGATACCACCTGCTGTAGAGTGCATTTATGATGGAAAGATGAAGCTCCAACATCCATATTTATTTTCCCAACAACTTCAACGGTTAGAAATCAATGAGAAGGTATAAAAAGAAGCATTTTCAAAAGCATAGACAATATATTGAACATCAAGCAACATCCAAGCTCAAAAAATCCAACTCAAAGCACTTCATTGAATACTTTGTCCTCCCAACTTGTACTTTTCACTTTGATCTGTTGTAAATTAAGTTTGGGGAGAGTTTGTTTGTATCAAGGGCTATTATTTCTTGTGACAGAATCCTTTTAGCCAATTTCAAACTTCTTGTAAACCTTGTGAGGGTTAAATCAATTTTGAGTAGAAAATTGATTTGTTTGTAAAGGTTATCCCTTGAACCTAGAAAAAGGCTGAATTCAATAGTGAATTGTTTTCAAAATCCTTAGTGGGAGCTAAGGTAGTGGATGTAGATCTTGTTCGAAGCTTGAACCACTATAAATCTTTGTGTTCTTCATTTTTTGATTTTTACCGAATTTCTCCTACAAAATTTTTAATATCCAATTCACCCCCCCTCTTGGCCATTATCAAATACCGATCAACTCAACAATATGAGTGCACTATAATTATAAAATGCGTACGTGTAAAATTCCTTAGTGATGTGGTCCGCGCTGTGTAGTGCTATAAATTATGCAAACATATGTACAAGTATACACAGTCATACAAGTAATAAAAGGTGAGTGAGTATCATTCCCACGAGGATTAGGAGAAAGTGTAAGTCTACTTTGTCAAGGCAAAAGGGTCACTATCTAAAGGAAAATGAAGACGATGGTATGGACAAATGACAATGAAAAATGATGTATATGTACGGTGATTTATGGTGAAGGTGCACTGATGAAAATGATATGACAATTTCATAATGCAAGCAAGCAATTAAACTTGTTAGGGCAAAATAAAATGAATGGCGATGGCAAAGCAGAAATATGAGAGCACTGTGTGAGGAGTAAGGTAGCGTGATTGCAATAAAACAAGTAGACAGGGGAAACACTTTGTAAATGTCAATGCAAAAGAAAAATGCGAAAAAAACGAGTAAGCAATATGATGTAATAATCTTTGATTGATGAGCTTTACTAGGAATGGCTGATAAGGGTTCTTATGGACTTCTTAACCTTACTTCTATGAACAACTAGATACAATGTGGCATATTCACTCAACAGAGTTTCCTAAGGTAATCCCGCTCTCTCGAGTCAAAGAAATCTAACAGTCGTTGAAACCCTCACTTAAGTCTCACTCGAACACCTATTGTCAGATTAGGCTATATTTGCAGTCTAGACCCCATTGCTCACTAACAAGCGTCGTTTTAACTCGTCAAAATAAAATAAAGCCTCTTCAAAAATAAATGAATAAGAGAAAGGTAGAATAGTGGAAGAGGGTTGATCCACAGGGAATTTCGTATTTCCTAATCCAATTTATCGTCGTTTTTAATCTAGGATCTGCAAACAAAAATAAAAGGGGGTGATAGTCGAGATTTAAAATAATCAAAGTGAAATAAAGCAATTAAAAGGTAGAAGAAAATTAAAGGAAAAAATAAGTTAAGATATCACAAATAATAAAATCGCTTCGAGCTAGATTTGATTCTATTCTTTCGATCATTTAAATGTATTTTTCCTTGGGATATATGTTGGTTACAATCTGCAAGGCTCAACCTATTGCAACATGCTTTTCTCACGTGTAACCGATATTCCCAAGTCTATCTTCGGAAGCCGATTCTTAAGTAAATTATCCATGTGTATCGTCGTTAAAATACTTAGTTTTAAAACTAGAAAAGCCCGACTTAGAAGTCTCAACGAGAATTGTTTTTGATCTCGTTTATCCTTAGCGGACCGCCGCTAAGTGTATTCACAGAAAGTCAAAATGCCATAGGTCAATCCTTCCTCCCAACTATATTTTTAAACAACTTATAAACCACAACGTCTTTTTGATAAGAAATAATTTTAAAAAATGTAAGCAAGGTCGATTGTCAAGCTTTTACATTAAAAAAACGAGAATGTATCTCAGAAAAGAATTTAGTACTTTGTTCGATTCTCACGATTGAATCGTTTCATTGCTAACTCTTTGGCTTGAGAAAATTAGCCAAGCATGATATTGTTTATCATGCTTGACATGTTTTGAAAATAACTTATAAACATAAAATAAAAGAGAGTAAAAGTGAAAGTTAAAAGAAAACTTTATTTAGAACAAGTACTTAAAACAAACTAAGCAAAACACAAAATGAAAAGATAGATAGGATGATAAGATAAAAGATGATCCTCAAGCCTCTCTGTAGAACTAATGTTTTGATATAATAATTGAAAAATAGTTTTGGACTAATTTGAAAAGATTTCAAAAATGGTTCTTATGTTCAAACTACTTGAAAATATATTTAAGATGTTTTTGAGTGATTTTAAATATGTTTTAAACGATTTAAAGAAACTAAATAAGTGTTTTTAACCCAGGTGTTTCGATACACCCTTAAGGTGTTTCGATACCTGTTCTTCAATACCATGGTTTCAAAGGCAAAACCACAGTGGTACAGATACTGGTATCGATACCTTTTTGCCACTATGATGCTCTGTTTCGAACACTGTTTCGAAACACCCCCAACGATCAAAACAATTTTATAAAAAACCCCAACGGCTAGGAGCGATATCGATACCGGTATCGATACTAGTTCTTAAATATAGGTCAACGGCTATTTCCCAAAGAGGGTGTTTCGAAACAGCTCTCACGTGTTTCGATACCACCTGCACCAGAAGAGGAAATAAGCCTTGTAATCAGCTTCAAACAGCTCCAAACCAATCCCAATGGTCACCAACAGCTAGAACCTCATTTGGGATGATAAAAGGAAGCCTCAAGCATCAAGAGAAGACTAATGTTTCACTTGTAACAACATTATGATCAAGAAATTGTCTTAGTGCTTAATTTCCTATTATTTGGGTAGACAAACACTTGTGAGCTCAATTGTCAATATATGCTCAAGTGTAATTATGATTTGGGTGAGTGCTTAGTTGCAAACATTAACCTTATTAGAAGGATTCAAGTTTGCTAAGTTTCTTCTTGTTTGAGTGAATTCCCAAAGTTCGGTTGTGAACTTTGGATGCTAGATTCGGGTTTGAGTCTAGGATTGTAAGGTTATCCCTTTGGCCTCAAAAGGTTGAAATTCTTAGTGAATTTGGAAATCCTTAGTGGGAAGCTAAGGTAGTGGATGTAGGTGCTTGTTCGAAGGCTGAACCACTCTAAAATACTTATGTTCAACTCTTATCTTTTTGCTTCAACAACCAACCACCGAAAGTGTTCTTTCTCCATCAAATTGGCAAGTTAATAGGTTGTGTATCGAGCCACTCCACGCCTAACAATTGGTATAATGTTATGAAAAATTGCTTTTCAAAGACTTGACAAATGGATAAGAGGGAACTTTAAATGATTTGATTCTTTAATTCTCTTATTCAAATTTTGTTTGACAAAGGGGGAGCAATCTCAAAAACAATTTTTCAAGTTAGTTTTATTATATCAAAAAGGGGGAGATTGTAGAACTAATGTTTTGATATAATAATTGAAAAATAGTTTTGGACTAATTTAAAAAGATTTCAAAAATGGTTCTTATGTCCAAACTACTTGAAAATATATTTAAGATGTTTTTGTGTGATTTTAAATATGTTTTAAACGATTTAAAGAAACCAAATAAGTGTTTTTAACCCAGGTGTTTCGATACACCCTTAAGGTGTTTCGATACCTGTTGTTCAATACCATGGTTTCAAAGGCAAAACCACAAAGGTATCGATACTGGTATCGATACCTTTTTGCCACTATGATGCTCTGTTTCGAAACACCCCTAACGGTTAAAACGATTTTATAAAAAAACCCAACGGCTAGGAGCGGTATCGATATCGGTATCGATACCAGTTCTTAAATGTAGGTCAACGGCTATTTCCCAAAGAGGGTATTTCGAAATAGCTCTCATGTGTTTCGATACCACCTGCACCAGAAGAGGAAATAAGCCTTATAATCAGCTCCAAACGGCTCCAAACCAATCCCAACGGTCACCAACAGCTAGAACCTCATTTGAGATGATAAAAGGAAGCCTCAAGCATCAAGAGAAGACTAATGCTTCACTTGTAACAACATTATGATCAAGAAATTGTCTTAGTGCTTAATTTCTTATTATTTGGGTAGACAAACACTTGTGAGCTCAATTGTCAATATATGCTCAAGTGTAATTATGATTTGGGTAAGTGCTTAGTTGCAAACATTAAACTTATTAGAAGGATTCAAGTTTGCTAAGTTTCTTCTTGTTTGAGTGAATTCCCAAAGTTCGGTTGTGAACTTTGGATGCTAGATTCGGGTTTAAGTCTAGGATTGTAAGGTTATCCCTTTGGCCTCAAAAGGTTGAAATTCTTAGTGAATTTGGAAATCCTTAGTGGGAAGCTAAGGTAGTGGATGTAGGTGCTTGTTCGAAGAACAAACCACTCTAAAATCCTTGTGTTCAACTCTTATCTTTTTGCTTCCACAACCAACCACCCAAAGTGTTCTTTCTCCATCAAATTGGCAAGTTAATCGGTTGTGCATCGAGCCACTCCACGCCTAACACTCTCCCAACAGTGGGTATTTATAGGCGTAGGAATTATAAAGATAACAAAGGCAAAAAGACAAAATCTCGAAAATTAAGTTTGTAAATTGAAAACATATTTCGGATTTCACTCTATTTGCCTAGTTCACCCCATCCATATATATTTTCTAGCTAGCCAATCCAAAAGATGCTGATTGTTATCATGCCAGCAGTCATCCCTGAAATCATGCCCGTGAATCCAGAAAATAAAAAAATCTACAAAACTTTCACCTTTTAAGCTAACTTTCTTATCTTTAATGTCCTGTATGGAAAATGAATGAAAAGATCCAAGTCAGCAACTTATGATAATCTATCAGGGAGTAATTATTAATAAAATAATGTATAATTTAAGCACCAATCAAATTCCCCATCACTTATTTAATGCTTGTCCTCAAGCATTCCTCAAGTAAATGCCGATATTAAAGATCAATCAATCAAGGCATAATTAATTAAGTGTATTTATACCAAGGCATATCAATCTTCAATCAATTTCAAAGAATACAAGACTTAGCTCCTCTCAGTGGTTCACTCATTTTTCTCAAGTGTTTTGGGTGAAAGAATGGCTAAAGCCTAAACTAATCAATCTATTACCATAGGCTTATAACCCAATCTAGTTTCCACTACTTAATATAAAAATGAAGCAAAAATCAAGAGGACTTTAATATAGGTTGTAATCTGGTTAAGGTTTGGGTAGGATAAAGGCTGAAAATAGGGTTTGAAAAATTCAAGACAAAGAGAAAATTATTCCAAAGATTTATTCAAAGGGAAATAAAAATGAAAGAGAAGAAAGATTTTTTTTTGATTTTTGGACAGTTTATTCGAACAATTCTGCTTTATTTTTCTACACTGCACTTTTTTTCCTACATTGTTCGAATCAGACCTCTTTTTTTCGCATTGCACTTTTTTTTGCTTTTTGAACAATGTAGTTTTTTTCCTAAACTATTTTATTTGATTCTGGGCAACTTCTTTTTTTTTCTTTTGTAATAACTTCACCTTTGTATTGAAAAAAGGGACAAAAAAAGGGAAATATAATAAAATTGGTTTGGGTTTAAAAACATGGTGAACAAAGAAAAGGATAAGGCTCAAAAATGGTTTACTAAGGGATAAACAAATAAAATGGGTAGGCTATTTTATTAGGGAAGAAAAATGGTTTTAGTCCTAATGCCTCTATCATATTAATGCACCATAATCAAAATGTATAGTCTCAACAAGTATTGAGTTTCAAGTTCTAGAATCAAATCAACTAGTTTGGCACACTCAAATGAAACAAAGACCAAGAATAAAAATATATGCTCATTAGGCTCAAAACTCACATGAAAGGTTTATTGAACTAAGTCATGCATCCAATTCAATCGACAAATTCATGAAATTACCAAGGAAAATTTACATAAATTAGTCATGCCAAGCTATCATGCATCCTAAATTCAACAAGAACAAGATTGAATTAACAAAGAAATACAAGGAAATTAAATCAAACTAGAAATTAACATTATCAACAATTCTAACCAAGAAATAGCTCAATTTCAATCACAAAGCATAAGCAAGAGTTAGTTGATTTCTAATCCCACCCCTCACTTAAAACCATATTGTCCCATGAACAAATAAGATAAGATGCAAAAGAGAAGGTGAAGATACTACCCGATTTAATTCACGATTTTTGCTTCAAGAAGACTTGACTTTGATTGATTTTTTGCTTTAATTCCTTGTCTTCGTCCTTATTTGATTGTGATTAACGAGGTACCTACAAAATTCAAATTGGAAATATGAGATAAAATTGACAAAATAAAAAATAAAAACAAAACACACAAGTTTAAGGAAAAATAAAATGGCTTGCCTCCCATCAAGCATTATTTTTAACGTCGTTAGCTCGACGACCTGATTCAGATTATAAGTACTTTGCTAAATACTTCCTCCAATTCTTGCACTTTGTCCAACTAAAAATTTCCTTACAAGAAAATTTCCGATCATGAAGTCCTTTTATTTTTCCTAACAAAATATTTTTGTTGCTCTTCCATTTATTTGGCGGTAATTTTAAATCCAACTTTATTGCCTACAAGATGGAAGAGAACAATTTAGATCTAGATGGAGTATTAAGTTCGTGAAAATTAATTTAAAAAGTTTGTTCAATCTTTTTGTATTTCTTATCAACATCGTCTAGATCCCTGCAAAATTTATCAATAAAATTAGTCTCAATAAAATCATCGACTAAAGGATCAATAATATCAATAAAATTCAAACTTGAAATTAAATCAGAATTTTTCATGGCTTTATATACGTCAAATTTAACCACTTCCCTATAAAATACAATAGTTAATATTCCTCTACGAACATCGATCTTTGTATGTGTTGTTGATGAGAAAGGGCGCCCAAGCAAAATTTCCGATCCGGTGTTGCTGCATTCATTTTCCATATCAATAATGTAAAAATCAGCAAGAAAAAAGAGATCGTTTACCTTTACCAACACGTTTTCTAATACTCCCTTAGGATAAATGACCGACCGATCAGCAAGTTGAACCGTTACTCGTGTCTCCTTCAATGGTTCAATAGAAATTTTGTTGTAGACGCTTAATGACATGACATTAATAGATGCGCTTAAATCGCACATTGCTCTCTTGATTCCAACATTCTCGATTTTGCATGGAATTGTGAACATTCCGTGATCTTTGTACTTGGGCGATAAACATCTTTGAAAAATGGCCGAAACATTTTCGCTAAGATTTACCTTCTCAGTATCGGACAATCATCTTCGATTTGAGCATAAGTCCTTCAAAAATATTGCATATTTGGGCACTTTTTGGATAACATCAAGTACTGGAATATTAATTTCCACTTTCTTGAATATCGAGAATTTCTTTTTCCTCTTCTTTTTTGTCACATCTAGTAAGTCTCCCTAGAAAAAGAGGAGGAGTCTCGTAAGAAGAAGAAAAAGAAGAGCTAGAAATAATTTTACCTTAAACAAGTGAAGGTGAGGAAGTTTCTTCTTAAATTTTTGATAAAGCGTCTTCTTGGTTTTCTTTGTCTACTTCTTTGATCGGTTTAGGTGAAACAACGGTACCACTCCACAAGGTTATAGTGCTCACATTTTCTCTCAGATTGGGCTTAGTTTGTAAGTATAGTCAGCCTTGAGACTCTAAACGACCAACAGATTAGGCTAATTGGATTATTTGTCTGTCAATTTCTTTAAGGCGAGATTAAGTTTGAGTTTGAAAATTTTCTTACGAGATAACTAATTTTTCGATGATGGTCTCAAGCGAAGTTTTTTGTGGCTCTTGATTTTGAAAAATAGGTGGTTTTGGTTCAAAGTTTGGGTTTCTACTCCCATAGCTCATGTTGGGGTGATCTCTCCAACCGGGGTTAAAGGTGTTACCATAAGGGTTGTATGCTCGTGGAGCAGGACCTGGAAAGTTGTTTATTGCATTAACATTGGTGCCCGACTCATTTAGTAGTAATGGACACAAGTCTGTCGGATGGTCCGATATAGTGCAAACTTCATAAACTTTCACAACTCTAATTTTGCCTGAAATAAGAGAGTTAATGATGTCATTTAACTTGTCTATTTTATTTTCTAGCAAAATGGTACTTACTTCGTGAACCCGTCAGCTAGTTTCACTCGAAGAACCGAATTGTTGCGAGTTTGTGGCCATGGTAGAAATTAGAGATCTCACATTTTCTGGTGTCATGTTAACGAGGGCTCCCCCACTTGCAGGTCTACCATCTTCTTCTCCATCGAATCATCCCTTCGTAAAGATATTGAAGAAGAGTTTGCTCGAATAAGCCTTGTTACGGGCAACTGGAACATAGCTTCTTAAATCTCTATCAATAATCGTAAAGAGTTTTGTCGTTCCTTTGTTAGATTCCCAAGATGCTTTGCCTAAGTTCGCTCGCTTTTGCCGCAGGAAAGAATCTGTCAAGAAACATATGAGATAGTTCAGTCCAAGTAGTAATAGAATTAGGCGAAGATAAAATAAAAATTATTTTGTTGTTCCGGCTAAAGAAAAAGGAAACACCCTTAGTTTAATTTGATCTTCCGAAATTCCTTGCGGCTTCATGCTACTACACACCATATGGAATTCGACAAGGTTTTTATGTGGGCTCTCACTAAGGAGACCGTTGAAGGTTGGACGAAGATGGATTAACCCCAATTTGAGTTAAAAGGGGGTATCACCATGAGTAAAAGCGATGCAAAGTGGTTGTTGCACGACGAGTGATAAGTGCTCAAAAGATTATAACTTTTACACCTTTCATGGACAATAATTACTTAATCTATACCTACTTGGACTAATGTATGACCTTAATGTGTGATATTTGGATAGTCTGCTCTGGTGACATATAAAGATGATATTTATAGAAAATGTAAGCTTTAACGCACCTTTGTGCATTTGCAGGCAGACTTAATGTTGACACAGTATCCGAGGCTACGGTACCACCTGATGAACAAGTATCGATATTGTAGGCGATCTGAAGAGAAAAATAAGGTGGACGTTTTAAGACAAGTAGCATAAGAATTAGAGCTGGGAGACGCATGAAAAGTCAAAGGCCACGTAGGAAAAGAATCCTTGTGAGAATAAACTAGAAAATAAAATAAATATCTTTTATTTATGTACTTAACTTGTGTTTTACACCAAGTTGTATTCCTACTTTGGAAAGGTTTGCCCTAGGCCAACCCTATATAAAGGAGGTGCCGTCCAACGAAGAAAAGAGGAGCCGGACGACAAAGAAGACTTCACCCTAGATTTTAGAGCTTTCTTTGTTCTTTAAGGCTTAGGTGAAAGTTGTAGAGTGTTTGTGATAAGAGATTGAACTTTGTTTTCTTATTTCATGCAATAAAATATCTAGGTTTGCTTATTCTTTTTCATTCATTATTCTTGCATTCAAGCTCGGGAGAGACGTTTGTGAGAAATATATTTATCTGATATAAGGAGAGTTAGATTCACGAAAAAAATAAGTATGGTATTTATCTAGTCGGAAAATACTAACTCGACCTAGGGATAGGTTAGAGTTTCAGCGGCTAAATGAAGTGTGAGATTGGTTGGTGATTACAATTGATTCACGCTGGGAGGTATCATCAAGGACTAGTCATCAACAGTACTTCGACTTAGGCATAAGCGAAGTCATTAGAGGATACTTTGCCGACTCTTGGTAAAGTCCATCCAAGAGCAAGGGATTGCCGCGGCGGACGAAAACCATCACTGTCGAGGCAATGAAACTATAGTGCTGCCGAGGTAGTGTTTTGTGATTGCATTTGATAGAAATTGTAACCCCCTTAGCCCGTCCTAGACAGAACCAACACTAACGGATCACACGGGAAATATCGAACCAAACCCGCGAAGGTCCGATTCGATAAACAACCCTGAAAACCGATATATTTTTTTTAGATGCATAATTGTATTCCTAAAATATGGTTAGAAACAAGGATGTCCATGCTTGTGCAAGTGTACATGATTTCTTTAATAAGGTTTAAAATAAAGAAAAATCATGTATACTCATGCTTTAGGCAATCCAAAACATTATTATATTCCAACAACAATAGCTCAAGAAAAATATAGTCTTTTTACAAGTCTAAAACCATGTAGTACACTCACTCTACTATGCGATTGGTTTACACAATGCCAAGCCCCAACTTATTTGTCAAAACATAAAAACAACTATGTAGCTTTTCCTCTTAGTGCTCTTGCTCCAAATGCAGCCCAAAGATGTCTCTATTGCTCTGCAAAGATGAAAGAAGAGCTTAAGCATAACATGCTTAGTGAGGAAGCTCCAAAAAAATCATCTATGCATCAACTTAAAACCACATTTAAACCATAGTTTGCAATGCAACATTAAAAAATGCATGCTTAACATTCCACGTTCATGTCTATAATATCAAATCACTTTCTTGAGTATGTTCAATATTACCAAAACAATTCATGAATGATGTATAATGTTCTCTTTAAATCCAGGTATGCATATTGGCTTTCTAGTGATCACTTATTGTGAACCTTAAGTTCACTGAATACACGGATCCATTACTAGAGACCATTAGTCTCGTCATGACACGTAGTCACCATTGACATGACACAAAGTCACCATTATAGCACTACCATGCACGGTTGGATACATAGTCACCCTTGTTACGTGTAGGCAATATACTTTATTCTGAATAATGTTTATAGTGCGCTCAAGACAATCCTAATGACATGTCATTCGTATTCGAATCTAAAGTTAGTGTCACTAAGCCAATATCATAATAAAATATGCATGATAATTTGTTGCTCATAATGCATGCATAATATATTCACAAATGAAACAAATGTCATGCTCTACGGCACCATCAATTTCAAGGCAAATAACCACATAGCTGAAAATGCATCCATAATGTGCTCAACGAATGAACCGAAAGTCATGTCCAATGGAACCTTTAATTTGAAAGGAAATAACCAGATATATTCCAAATTCATTTTTTATGTCTCCCTAACCATGGATGTCCTTTTAAACCATGCATTTTCAGCAATTATCTCATGCATGCATCATTTCAAAATCATACTTATGCATTTCCAAAAATCTCATTGAGTTATCATCATAAATGCCTTTACCGAAAATAGCCGAAACTTATGCTAATGCATCAAAATCATTTACTTTACTTACTCTTGAACTATAGAAAGTTTTCACACTATTCCATAGACCCCAAAACAGAACTGAACCAATGCGATTCGCTTTAAGTCCGGAAACACTCACCGACAAGCGAAATGAGCCCTCTTTCATGCTCAGATGGCAACGCCAATGCACCAGACACTTAAGCACCCTCTTGAACTACCTCTAAAACATTAAAAACTGAGCATATTCACATCATAACATGCTCAAACCAACAGCCCATCAAACCTCCACAAAACTACCGAAAAATTAGCCGGAAAGACCAAAAACTAAGCCGAAATGCATCCGAACAACATCAGCCCAAAACCTAATAATTCTAACATCCAATACACTTCAATTATAAACCTAAAACACATCTAAACCATCATTATACCTCCAACAACATTAAAACACCTAAAACAGCCCCTAAAACAACCGAAAATCACCTTAAAACAACACCGATTGCATTATTCCGGGATTAAATTAATGTGCCATCAATTCAAGACTCATTTAATCATTTAATTAACATAATAACATAATTAAATCAACCTAATTACAACATTAATTGAGATCTAAAAAGATTTCACAAAAAATCCTCATAAAATCTTTAGATCTAGAATTAAAAACATGAAATCGAGATTCGCTTAATGATTAACAAGCTAATACTTGGGAATTTCAATAAAGAACCTTAGGAAAAGATTAAAATTCAGCAAGTTACCTTTGAGATTTACTCCACCAAAAAGATGAGAAATTCTCTCCTTGATTTCTTGAAAATGGATGTTGATTTTGCAAAATTGATGAATAGGCTTTGTAGAGAATGAAAAGATGAATAAAATAAAATAAATCTTGTTGAAAATGATGAAGAAATCAGCAAGTAATTGAAGAAATTTGAAGTAGAAGATGGAGAGAAAATCATGAGAGAAAATATGAGAAAATAAGTGGTTATGAGAGAAGATAAAATTATCATTTTTTTTAAAAATAATTTTTGTGGATAAATCTTTAATTAAAAATAAATTGGGTTTATGTCCCTCTAAGGATTCTAGTATAGCTTGTTTTCTAATTTAGTCACTAAAAATGCCCATTTTTGAAAATTACCAATTAAACCACCAAATCTTTTTCCAAAATTACAATCTGGTCACTTGTACATAATTAAACTTAATTATAAATCAAATTGAAATTCAAATAATATTCCTTTAATTTTAAAACATCATTTTAATATTTCTAAATCATTTTCCAAAACTATTACTTGTCCGATTAGAATATTATTATTTTAAATTTTCCCGAAATAACGAATCGAAGAACCCGATTCAACCTGAATCGAATTCCTTAAACCATCACTCAAACTACTAACCTCAAAATTGGTATGTTACAACTCTCCCCCTCTTAAGAAAATTTCGTCCTCGAAATTCTCACCTGAAGCAAACAAGTGAGGAACTGCTCCTCCATGCTTTGACTTGTCTCTCAAGTTGCCTCTTCGACACCTCGGTGTTTCCAAAGCACATTAACCAAATCTATGGTCTTCCCTCGAAGAACCTTTGTATCCATATCCAAAATCCTCACTGGTTCCTCCTCATAACTCATATCTGCTCTTAACTCAATCTCCTCAACTAGAACAACATGAGAAGGATCTGAACTATACTTACGAAGTATCGATACATGAAAAACATAATGCATCCAACTCAACTCCACTGGCAACCTCAACCGATAAACAATAGGACCAGTTCGCTCTAACACCTTATTTCGGTCAATGAAACGAGGACTTAACTTACCCTTACGTTCAAACCTCATTAACTTCTTCTATGGGAAATGCGTAGAAATACTTTATCTCTGACAACATATTTCACCTCTTTATGCTTCAAATCGGCATAGGACTTTTGCATATCTGAAGCCTTCTTAAGCTTGGCACAAATAAGCTTAACCTCCTCATCCGTATCCTTCAACACTTGAGGTAAAGAAACATACTTCCGTCTATCTTCCTTCTAACACAATAAAAGTTCAAACGGTGCCATCTGTATACTTAACTGAAAACTATTATTATAAGCAAACTCTACCAATGGCCACTGTTTCTCCCAAGAACCTTGAAATTCAATGATGCAACATCTCAACATATCCTTCAAAGTCTGACTAACACGTTCAGACTGGTCATCTGTCTGAAGATGACAAGCAATACTAAACTAAGCCATGTACCCAAAGTAACCTACAAACTCTTCTCAAAACTTGGATGTAAAACGCGGATGTCTATTCAATATGATCAACTTAGACACACTATGCAACTTCACCAACTCAGAAAACATACAACTCTACCAACTTATCCATAGAACCCGTCGTATGCACGGTAGGAAAATGTGCATACTTTGTAAACCTATCAACAATAACCCATCTAAAATCCTTCTTAAACTCCGTCACATCTTTCTTTAATCCAACACAAAGGTATACACTTTTGAGATCCCTACACATCTTCACACTACCCGGATGCATAGCAAACGGACTAGTATGTGCTTCTGCCAAAAAAAACTTGCCTCAACTCAACATCATCCGGCACCACAATCCGACCTCTAAACCACAATACCTCATCATCATCAAAATGATACTGGGTTGGTCTACCCTCTGCAACATCCTCCACAAAAGGTACCAACGCCTCATCCTCTAACTGTTTCACCTTTATCATCTCAACCAAGATAGGTCTTACTTACAACTCCGCCACTCAACCACCTTCCTTTGAAATACTCAACTTAGCAAACATCACCCTCAACTCAACTTTTGTCTTACGACTCAAAGATTCAACCATTATATTAGCTTTCCCAGGAAGATTCGCAACAGTCACCCAACACTTACCCTCCTCGGACAACCAGCAGATTTATCCCTCACAACAAAGCAACAATACACACACCACCACACCATCTCAATTCTCATAGAAAACATCACTCAAAAGAAAACCCTCTTTTTTCTTGCTTAAGATTTATAACCAACTCTTGATAACCGGAACGGTTTCCATACCATCACCATCGAACTAACCTTATTTTCGACATCCTACACATACCAGGTAACCAACTAAGCCTTTTACCAATCTCCACTCCACACAATGATGCTCCACCAACAAGCTTCAAACTAACTTTACACAAAATTGTCAACATTGTCTTAAGCAATCTTCATCAACAACAATAACTTCATTATGAGTCATATTAACCATATCACAACATCACAACATATCATTCATTTACCTATGAATGATAAAACCCAACATCCAAAGGGCAACCTATGTTGGTCTTAAAAACCCTCAAATCTTAACATATTATAGATACACCACTCACTCATCTTTCTAATGGGACTTAGAAACCCAAGAAAACCGTACTCAAACAAACGATTGATCCACCAACCCTCATAGGAAAAATCCATACCATCCATAGAACTTACTACCAAACTTATGATGATTTTTTCTGACTTCAACCATGACACCTTAACTACTAATAATAACCCAAAGAAAATTGACACTCACTCTTACCTTATCAGCAAGATAAACATCTACACATGATTCAAACATAATCCAAACAAGCTCAGTCAAAAACACATGTTTCCCCAACTTCTACCACAACACTTACCATTAATCACATGGAAAAAGATTACCATAAGCCCTAATCAAAATATCATTCCATCTCAATACTTTTCGAAACAACCATGCTACTCACATAACACAAAAAGATTCTCAGCACAAAACTAAACCTTGCCAAGAACATTCTTAACTAGACCCTCAACAAACACCTGACCACGACTTGTCCCTGATCAACTTAACCAAGATAGAGTCTCGCTCATAGTTCCACTATTTTACTAGGTCTGCCCTTAGATTAACCGAACATCTTCCCTCGTAACTCCAAAACAACCCTCGCTTACCCCACATAACAAACTCCCATTGCAAGCATCCTTATGTAAGCCAAGTCATCCCCGATAGCTAACATTCCATAAAACATACTATACAAGAAACTTATCAACTTTGTGGCAAACCCAACATTGTACTCATCTCAATGATAATATCTCCAAATTAAGGTTTAGCTACCATAATCAACTCAACACCATGTTTCAAACTTTAAGATCCATACATCGTTAAGTGCCTTGACACTTAACTCAAAACTCCTTCCCAATATCAACTCATTGATAAACCAACTCTTATCCCACGTATACCACAACAAAATCCAAGCTTGTAGAACTATTCCTTCCACTTACTCCAACATCTCTTATTTTATAATCTTGCCAAAGCAGTAACCATATTGATTAGGTTGATGAAACCATAGTGATGAAACATCCACAGACATGAATCCATCGAACACAAACCTCACAACACTTTTCGATAAAAGCAAACCGATAAGACTGAACAATTGATACAACCCATAAACTACCCAACGGTTCCCGATACACCACTTCAACATAATCACAATCTAACTTTAGCCGAGGTATACCCAACTCAACACCTTATAAACCAAACATGTACACTTTCCTCCTTTATAGCACAACCAAAAACCTCTCAAGGTCACAACAATCCATGATTCAAACCCATGATACCACAACTCCCATACCAATATATATCTCATATTTTACTTTCCATCCTGACCCCATTATTCCTAACGGAAAAAAAATACTAGATCGGTCACAACCCCCGATCTAACCGCACACTAACCATACTACAAATAATTCCATGTAATTAATTTTTTCCACTAACATGACAATAAAACATCATCTTTTCCACAAAACAATTTCATATTACTCAGGAAAAACATCAACCCGCCTTACTTTACAAAACATGCTGCAACCTTCATAGAACCTCTAAACCCTAACTAGAAAGAATCCGCAAAACTCAGCCTTACGTTTAGCAATGACCACCTCAAACTAACCATAACTCAGGGTATTTACCTCAGTTTCGAACATTCACAACTTTGAGACCAACCACTCATTCCTCATCCAAGACTATTCCCTATCTAAAAAGGTAGCTTGCCCATTACACATCCAGCTCAACACCACAAGAAAGCCCTTTCAAACCTTTTTTTTCACACCTTCACCCTAAAAGAACCAACAACACCCCACTTACATCTTCAAGAAGCTACTCACAAGTGTGAACAAATGTATGCATGATTTCCTGTATGCTCTCATAAATGCCTATGCAAGTGCATGTGCATTTAAATGTAATTTCAAATGTAATGCTCAAGAATGCATATCATGTCCTACAATATCTATAGATATATACATATATGTGCTCTTACTCTATGCATGATTATTGTTCACACTCACAAATAACATCCTCAATTCCAACAACTTCAACTACTATCCTGTTGACTACTCCCAAGTTAGATTAGCAACAGCCGTACCAGCTTCAGCAGAATGAAATACACCCAAAAGAATGGTGCAACACCCTAAACTGACCTCCCTGCATAACCGGAGGCACACTCACGGAGGAGGAGGAAGAAATTACTCTTTCCTAGTAGTCGTTTCATCCTTAATCTTGACCATCAATGTTCATACCAACACTAGCTCGTGACTTACGGCTCAAAAGCATATTTCAAAAACTTTAAACATGCAATTTAAAACATAATATTAAAACATAATAAACTTACATTCGGGCAAGATACAAGGGAAAATTGAAGAGCATCTGAAATATGTTTGCATTGGCAATGTGTAACCGATAACCCAAATTTAACCATCATTATTCAAAATACAACCATCATGTATAGATATTTAACAAGTTAACATCACATCTTGATCAATCACACGCATTTAACAAACTAACCACACACTTAACAAACCGACCACACACTATATCAAATCAACCATACACTTATGCAACCTGGCTCTGATACCATCAAATGTAACACCCTTAGCCCGGCCTAGATGGAACCGGCACTAACGGGTCACACGGGGAATATCGAACCAAACCCACGAAGGTCCGATTCAATAAACAACCCTGAAAACCGATATATTTTTTTATAGATGCATAATTATATTCCTAAATGTCTTAGTCTCATACAAAGCATTAACGGAAGCAATCTGATCACAAACAACCATCCGATTAAACACTTAAGTGAATTAAGGACTAAAATGTAAAACTTTTAAATTCTAATGAAAAAGTAGAAATTCTTTAAAACAAAGTTCAATTAAACATAAAAGTATCCCTCACGAAAAATTTCAAATCAAATGGAGCATTCTAACATCATCAATTGCATGTTTCACTAACTTAGGGACCAAAATATAAATCTTTGAAATTATAAGGAATTCATCCAAGTTGAGTTATCCATCATAAAATTTAATCAACTTTATGCATCCATGTGAAGTTTCAGCACAAAATAACATATGTAGATACCCTAATTGAACAAAGAAATATATTCAGGACTAAAATGCATTTCCCAGCAACTTTCATTTCCTAGCTACCAAAGGTTTTAAAACCTTCCATTAAGGTTTCAAAACTCTATGTAAAAGGTTTCGAAACTTCACTAAATGTTTCGAAACTTTTCGTATCCAATAAGGTTCTAGAATCGAAATTGCCCGAAAGGTTTCGAAACCTTTCGTAAAGGTTTCGAAACTGTTTGACAAAGGTTCCGAAACCTTCCCCAAAGATTTCGAAACTTGATGCCCGGAACCTAAATTTCCGTCACACTATATGAATTCAACCGACTCAAGACACAATCATTATTCACCCACAACTATATGCATAATTCTTAAGCATAAAAACAACATAAATCACACCAACATTAACATCAAGAACCTCAAATAACCTATAGGCATGCTTCCTAAAATATGGTTAGAAACAAGGATGTCCATGCTTGTGCAAGTGTACATGCTTTCTTTAATAAGGTTTAAAATAAAAAACAATCATGCATACTCATGCTTTAGGCAATCCAAAACATTATTACATTCCAACAAAAATAGCTCAAGCAAAATATAGTCTCTTTACAATTCTAAAACAAATTAGTACACTCACTCTACTATGGGATTGATTTACACATTGCCAAGCCCCAACTTATTTGCCAAAACATGCCAGCAACTATGTAGCTTTTCCCCTTCATGCTCTTGCTCCAAATGCAGCCCAAAGATGTCTCTATTGCTCTGCAAAGATGAAAGAAGAGCTTAAGCACAACATGCTTAGTGAGAAAGCTCCAACAAAATCATCTATGCATCAACTTAAACCATATTTAAACCATAGTTTACAATGCATCATTAAAAATATGCATGCTTAACATTCCGCGTTCATGTTTATAATATCAAATCACTTTCTTGAGAATGTTCAACATTAACAAAACAATTCATGAATGATGCATAATGTTCTCTTTAAATCCATGTATGCATATTGGCTTTCTAGTGATCACTTATTGTGAACCTTAAGTTCACCGAATACACGGATCCATTGCTAGAGACCATTAGTCTCGTCATGACATAAAGTCACCATTGACATGACACAAAGTCACCATTGACATGATATAAAGTCACCATTGACATGATATAAAGTCACCATTATAGCACTACCATGCACGGTTGCATACAGAGTCACTTTTGTTACATGTAGGCGGCTCTACCACGCACGATTGAACACAAAGTCACTCTTGTTTCGTGTAGGCAATATTCTTTATTCTCAATAATGTTTATAGTGCACTCAAGACAATCCTAATGACATGTCATTCGTATTTGAATCTAAAGTTAGTATCACTAAGACAATATCATAATCAAATGTGCATGATAATTTGTTGCTCGTAATGCATGCATAATATATTCACAAATGAACCAAATGTCATGCTCAACGGCACCATCAATTTCAAGGCAAATAATCACATAATATTCCAATTCATTTTCAGCTCAGAATGCAACCATGATGTGCTTAACAAATGAACCGAAAGTCAAGCCCAATGGCTCCTTTAATTTGAAGGGAAATAACCATATATATTCCAAATTCATTTTTCATGTTTCCCTAACCATGGATATCCTTTTAAACCATGCATTTTCAGCAATTATCTCATGCATGCATCATTTCAAAATCATACTTATGTATTTCCAAAAATCTCATTGAGTTATCATCATAAATGCCTTTACCGAAAATAGCTGAAACTTATGATAATGCATCAAAATCATTTACTTTACTTACTATTGAATTATGGAAAATTTTCACACTATTCTATATCCCCAAAATAGAACCGTATCAATGTGATTCGCTTTAAGTCCGAAAACACTCACCGACAAGCGAAACGAGCCCTCGTTGATGCTCCGACGGTAAAGCCAATGCACCATCCACTTAAGCACCTTCTTGAACTACCTTTAAAACATTAAAAAACAGAGCATATCCACATCATAACATGCTTAAATCAGCAGCCACATCAAACCTCCACAAAACTACCAAAAACTTAGCCAGAAAGACCGAAAACTAAGCCAAAATGCATCTGAACAACATCAACCCAAAACCTAATGATTCTAATATCCAATTCACTTCAATTATGAACCAAAAACACATCTAAACCATCCTTATACCTCCAGCACCATTAAAACACCTAAAACAGCCCCTAAAACAACCGAAGATCACCTTTAAACAACACCGATTGCATTATTCTGGGATTAAATTAATATGACATCAATTCAAGACTCATTTAATCATTTAATTGACATAATAACATAATTAAATCAACCTAATTACAACATTAATTGAGATCTAAAAAGATTTCAGAAAAAATCCTCATAAAATCATTAGATCTAGAATTAAAAACATGAATTCGAGATTCGCTTAATGATTAGCAAGCTAATACTTGGGAATTTCAATAAAGAACCTTAGAAAAAGATTAAAATTCAGCAAGTTACCTTTGAGATTTACTCCACCAAAAAGATGAGAAATCCTCTCCTTGATTTCTTGAAAGTGGATGTTGATTTTGCAAAATTGATGAATATGCTTTGTAGAGAATGAAAAGATGAATAAAATGAAATAAATCTTTTTGAAAATGATGAAGAAATTTTCAAGTAATTGAAGAAATTTGAAGAAGAACATGGAGAGAAAAGATGAGAAAATAAGTGGTTATGAGAGAAAATAAAATTATCATCTTTTTTAAAAACTATTTAAAAATAATTTTGGTGGATAAATCATTAATTAAAAATAAATTGTTTTTATGGCTCTCTAAGGATTCTAAGTATAGCTTGCTTTCAAATTTCGTCACTAAAAATGTCCATTTTCGAAAATCACTAATTAAACCTCCAAATTTTTTTCCAAAATTACAATTTGGTCACTAGTACATAATTAAACTTAATTATAAATCAAATTGAAGTTCAAATAACATTCCTTTAATTTTAAAACATCATTTTAATATTTCTAAATCATTTCCCAAAATTATGACTTGTCCGGTTAGAATATTATTATTTTAAATTTTTCCAGAATAACGAACCGAAGAACCCGAATCGAATTCCCTAAACCATCACTCAAACTACTAACCCCAAAATCGAGATGTTACAGAAACAAATCAATTGAATCCATAATACAACATAACTGGATCTTGGCTATTTTCTAAATTTGTTTCTATTAACATTATTTAGCTTTCTTTGTTATTCAAGTTATTTAGTTTACTTCAAAATACCCAAATAGTTTGTGTATTTTATTTTATTCATTTTGCAGAGCGAGAAGACGAAAGAAAACATATTAAGTCTATCAATCCCTATAGAGACGATATTCGATATACTTATCACTTTATTACTTGCGACGTGTACACTTGCACTAATTGTGCAACTCTTTATACACGTAATAAGTTTTTAGCGTCATTGTCGGGGATTGACAACTAAATTTTTGTTTTCTTTATTTTCTCGCTTTTAGTTAATATTTTTTAAACTTCGGTTTTTACTGGTGTATGACTAGGGCAAACCCAAGCAATCCTTTGTACATGTTAGATCCAGAGATTGAACGTACACGTCAAAGGTTGAGAAGACAAATCCGAGTAGTTATGGTAGATAATCCAGCTGAACAGAACTTACCCACTGGCAATGGAGGACTTTCACCGCCACCACTATCGTGGCAGCTCACAGTTAGAGATTTTCTAGAAGAGGATTTGAACGGGTTAAATCCAGGAGTTTTTACACCATAAATCGAAGCAACCCACTTTTAACTAAAACCTTTCATGTTTAATATGCTCAATACTATTGGACAGTTTGGTGGGTCTTTAACTGAAGATGCCAGGCAACATATCAAGTCATTCATGGAGATCTGTAATTCATTCAAAATTCAAGGAGTCCATGAAGATGTTTTGAGATTGAAATTGTTTCCCTATTCACTGAGGGATAGGGCAAAAACCTGGTTAAATAGCATTCCAGCAAGATCTATAGGATCTTAGAGTGAACTTTATCATGATTTCATTACACGTTTTAATCCTACTAATCTATATGATCGTATACGTAATGAAATTAATTCTTTTCGGCGGGCAGATGATGAACCAATGTATGAGGCATGAGAGCGATATAGGGAGCTACTATACAAGTGTCCTTTGAATGGATTTCCATTGTGGACACAAGTGACAATGTCTTACAATGCAACCAATGCCCCAACAAGGATGATGTTAGACGCCTCTACCAATGGGACACTCCATGACAAACAACTGGAGGAAGCTATAGAAATTTTGAACAAACTCGCAATGAATGACTTTCAATTCCCTACATCTAGGCGAGGAGGATTAAGACGCCAAGCTACAGTGAATGAGCTGGAAACATCCAATTCAGTGGCAGCACAATTGGCCTCTCTTACTAAGATGGTTCATAATATGCAAATGCAGAATAATACCCATGAGGTTAAGGTAATAGATTCTTTTTGTAATTTATATGGGAGTAACCATAGCTCTTCTGAATGCATGCAGAATCAAGAATTTAGCCTTTATATGGGAAACTACAACCGGAACAACATGATGTCTAATACATATAATCCGGCATGAAAAAAGAATCCTAATTTCTCATAGAGTAATCCTAGCAATGCTTTGAATCCAACTACTCAACCCTCAGGTTTCCAGCAACCAATGCAAATGCAACATCTACCGCAGCAGCAGATGCATCAACAACAACCTACAAGTTCATTGGAAAATTCTTTTAAGGCCTTTATGATGAAAACAAAATCATACGTGGCAGAGAATAGTAAATTCATTAAGAGAACTAATGCATTCATAAACAGAACTAAGATGAGGTTACAGAATCTAGAGGCAGCCATTAAATCACTAGAAACTCAAGTTGGGCAGTTTGCTCAAAATCTGAACACTAGACCACAAGGAGGATTATCCAGCAATACTAAAGTTGTAAAGAGAATGGGCCATGAGCAATATAAGGCAATCACTAATAGCAGTGGCCTACAACTTAAGGAGATACTAGACAGTCCAGCAGACAAAATCCCACTAGTGGAACAAGAAGAATCATATAAAGAGGACTTAGATACTGAACTAAATGATCATGCCACAACAATCCCAGAAAAAGGCATTGCCTCGACAGAGAAATCAGCAGTACCACGCCAAGCGGCCGAGACAGCAAGAAAACCAGTGGTACCAAGTATTAAATTCCAAACTAATGAGATACTAGAGGAGATACGACCCCCACCACCTTTCCCACAGAGGTTGAAAAAACAGAAGCAGGACTATCAGTTTAAAAAATTCTTAGACATCTTGAACCAAGTCCACATTAATTTACCATTCGTTGAGGCAATAGAACAAATGCCTAATTATGCCAAATTCTAAAAAGACATTGTTTCCAAAAGAAGAAGGCTTGCGGAGTTTGAAATTATTGCCGCAACCGAATGATGCATGGCAATGCTTCATAATCGTATGCCCCCCAAATTGAAAGATCCTAGATGTTTTACTATACCATGTGTGATAGGAAATCATTATGAAAGAAAGATCATATGTGACCATAGAGCAGGTATAAATTTGATGCCGAAATCCGTCTTCCAAAAGCTTGAAATAGGATGGGCAAAACCAACAACAATGATTCTCCAATTAGCAGATAGATCATATGTGAAACTTGAAGGAAAAATCGAGGACATACTGGTAAGGATGAATAAATTTATTTTTCCAGCTGACTTTCTTATTCTTGATTGTGAAGCACATGACAATGCCCCGATCATATTGGGGAGACCTTTTCCAGTCACTGGACGTACTCTTATAGATGTGGAAAAATGAGAATTGATAATGAGGGTTAATGACCAGCAAGTCAAACTCAATGCTTTCTAGATTTTGAAAAGACATGATGATCTAGAGGAGTGTCAGGTTATCCATACCACAGATACAGACAACGCAATACCCTGTCTCAGCAACAATTGTCTCGGCAGCAATCTTGACAATATACCACATATCTGCATTGACAATAATATTGATGGTTGTTACAGCAGACTATTGGATAGTTTTGAAACACTAGAGGAGGAGGAAGCCAATAGGACAACACACTTTCCAAGCAAACTCAGGTCCAGATGGTTAGAACCACATAGTGTAGTAAAAATCAAATCACAAAGGGATGAGCATGAATTCAAAGTGAATGGCCAACGGTTGAAGCATGATTCTGGCCAACACGAGATGAGGGCTATAGAGACCATCACTTTAGGATATGCACTTGCATGCATTCCTATCGTGAATTAATTCTTTTATCTTATCTTATTGCACTTTAGGATTAGTTTTAGTTTGGAATTTTGTTTTATTTTAATCTTTTTTTTTTGTTTATTTTAGGACGAGAAGCAAGGTGAAGTCGTTCATAACAGCAAGGCCTCGAAAACAGATTGTTACCAGCAGTTCTTCGGAGTCTATTTAATTTCTATACCTTTATGCTGCTTTTATTTCTTTACTGGTTCATTTTCTTGTTTCCTATTGTGTGCCGTGGTTATAAGCATTGAGGACAATGCTCGGTTCGAGTTTGAGGGGTGTAGATTTACTGTCGAGGCAATTCACTGCTGCGACCTTGCCATGAAAGGAAGTATTTAAGTTGATTTTGATTCTTTTTTTATGTCTACCACCTTAAAATATTGTCCATACTTTTTTAGTGCTCTACATCAATATTGCTTTAGTTTATTCTTTTTAGGCAATAAAAATCTTTTTCCTTAGCATGGCTAGGTCCTGTCAGAAGGCTTAACTTTAGGATACTTAAATAAGAAAACTTAGAAGCCTGCTATAAGATTGACCCTAAAAACATTTTTGGGACTTGTTTGATTATAAGAATTCTTTTAATGAACTTAGGTGATAAAGGCTTAGATTTTTGGGAATGTGACTAGAGGTGCCTATCACCAGCTCTAGGATTCACTCTTCTTCATGCTAGAGGTGCCCGAAATTGGCTCTAGTATGCTAATATATACTATGCTAATATATATATTGATGAGAAAACGCAATCCTTGAGATGCCCGAAATTGGCTCAAGTAATTGTTGTTATAAGAAGATAACATTAATTCCAAGTTTACTTGTCTTGAACTTAGAGTTTGTCTAAGAAAGCCTTTAATCAAACTTGTCCATAAAAACTCACAAACTCATAAAATCTTATAACTTGATTCCGGGTAAATCCTTGGGTAACCGAAGGGTTAAGGCTGAAGAATAGGCTTAGTCATGGTGGGGAGAATAGATAAAAACGTAAGACCAATAAAGAATAAGGTTTGACAATTTGATGGTTTGCATTGCTTGAGGATAAACAATAGTTCGAGTTTGGGGGTGTGATAAGTGCTCAAAAGATTATCACTTTTACACCTTTCATGGATAATAATTACTTTATTTGTACCTACTTGGACTAATACATGACCTTAATGTGTGATATTTGGATAGTCTGATTTGGTGACATAAAGATGATACTTATAGAAAATGTAAGCTTTAACGCACCTTTGTGCATTTGCAGGCAGACCTAATGCCGCGGCAACACTTGAGGCCACGGTAGTATCTGAGGCTGCGGCAACACCTGATGAACTATTACCGATATTGTAGGCGATCTGAAGAGAAAAATAAGGTGGACGTTTTAAGACAAGTAGCATAAGAATCAGAGCTGGGAGACGCATGGAAAGTCAAAGGCCACGTAGGAAAAGAATCCTTGTGAGAATAAACTAGAAAATAAAATAAATATCTTTTATTTATTTACTTAACTTGTGTTTTACTCCAAGTTGTATTTCTACTTTGGAAAGGTTTGCCCTAGGCCAACCCTATATAAAGGAGGTGTCGTCCAACAAAGAAAAGAGGAGCCGGACGACAAAGAAGACTTCACCCTAGATTTTAGAGTTTTCTTTGTTCTTTAAGGCTTAGGTGAAAGTTGTAGAGTGTTTATGAGAAGAGGTTGAACTTTGTTTTCTTGTTTCATGTAATAAAATATCAAGGTTGCTTATTCTTTGTCATTCATTGTTCTTGCATTCAAGCTCGGGAGAGAAGTTTGTGAGAAATCTATTTATCTAATATTGGGAGAGTTAGATTCATAAAAGGAATAACTACGGTATTTTTTTAGTCGGAAAATACTAACTCGGTCTAGGGATAGGTTAGAGTTTTAGCGGCTAAAAGAAGTGTGAGATTGGTTGGTGATTACAATTGATTCACGCCGGGAGGTATCATCAAGGACTAGTCATCAACAGTACTTCGACTTAGGGATAAGCGGAGTCATCATAGAACACTTTGCCGAATCTTGGTAAAGTCCACCAAAGAGCAAGGAATTGCCGCGGCGGACGAAAACCTTCACTATTGAGGCAATAAAACTACAGTATTTCCGAGGTAGTGTTGTGTGATTGCATTGGACAGAAATAAGTCAATTGAATCCACAGTACAACACAACTGGATCCTGGCTATTCTCATTATTTAGCTTTCTTTGTTATTCAAGTTATTTAGTTTACTTCAGAATACTCAAATAATTTGTGTCTTTTATTTTATTTATTTTGCAGAGCGAGAAGACAAAAAAAACATATTAAGTCTACCGATCCCTGTGGAGACGATATTCGATATACTTATCACTTTATTACTTGTGACGTGTACACTTGCACTAATTGCGCAACTCTTTATACACGCAACAGCGGGCACGACGGCTAACACTCTTATTGTTTGATTCACCATTTGTTCCGGTTCCAGCATAGGATTAGCGTTTGGTGTTGCTTGAGGTGCATCTATTGATGGTTCTTTAAAGGATCGATCATGAAATGGTGTTGCGGAAGTAGATGGTTGTTCATTTTGTTGTTTCTTTCATCAAAGCGTTTGACCGTGATTTTTACGAGTGCTCGCTTCGATTTATGGGTTTTACTCCGCTAAAGTTCCTGGTTTTTTCCGAGTCATAAAAACAAAGAAATTTGAATAGTAAATTTCTAAAACTTTCCCGGCAACGACACCAATTTTGACAAGAGCCTTTTAACGCGTCAAAATAAAATAAAGCCTACTCGAAAATAAATGAATAAGAGAAAGGTAGAAAAGTGGAAGAGGGTCGATCCACAGGGAATTTCTTATTTCCTAATCCAATTAATCGTCGTTTTTAATCCAGGATCTACAACAATAAAGAAAAAGGGGTGATAGTCGAGATTTAAAAAATCAAAGTGAAATGAAAAAATTAAAAGGTAAAACAAAATTAAAGGAGAAAAGAAGTTAAGATATCATAAATAATAAAATCGCCTCGAGCTAGCTTTGATTCGATTCTTTCGATCATTAAAATGTATTTTCCCTTGGGATTCACATCGGTTACAATTTGCAAAGCCAACCCATTGCAACTTTCTTTCTTCACATGTAACTGATCTTCCAAAGTCTATCTTCGGAAGCCGATTCTTAAGTAAATTAGCAACATCTATCGTCGTTAAAATACTTAGTTTTAAAACTGGAAAAGCCCAACTCAGAAGTTGTCTCACGGACAATCGTTTCCAATCTCGTTTTTCCTTAACAGACCGCCGCTAAGTGTGTTCATAGGAAGTCGAAATATCATAGGTCAATCCTTCCTCCCAACTATATTTTTAAACAACTTATAAACAAACGTCTTTTTGATAAGAAGTAATTTAAAAAAATGTAAACGAGGCCGATTGTGAAGCTTTTACGTTCAAAAAATGAGAATGTATCCCAAAAGGGAATTTAGTGTTTTGTACGAATCTCACGATCGAATCGTTTCATTGCTAACTCTTTGGCTTGAGAAAATTAGCCAAGCATGATATTGTTTATCATGCTTGACATGTTTTGAAAATAACTTACAAACATAAAATAAAAGAGAGTAAAAGTGATAGTGAAAAAAAACTTTATTTAGAACAAGTACTTAAAACAAACTAAGCAAAACACAAAATGAAAAGATAGATAGGATGATAAGATAAGAGATGATCCTCAAACCACTCCCAAGGGTGGATATTTATAGGCTTAGGAATCACAAACATAACAAAGGCGAAAAGATAAAATCCTGAAAATTAATTTTGTAAATTGAAAACACATCTCGGATTTCACTCCATTTGCCTAGTTGACCCTATCCATACAAATTTTCCAGCTAGCCAATCCAAAAGATGTCGATTGCTATCATGCCAGTGGTCATCCCTGAAATCATGCCTGTGAATCCAGCCGTGAATCCAAAAAATCAAAATATCTACAGAATTTTCACCTTTCAAGCTGAATTTCATATCTTTAATGTCTTGCATGAAAAATGAATGAAAAGATCCAAATTAGTAACTTATGATAATCAATCAATGAGTAATTATTAATAAAATAATGTATAATTTAAGCACCAATCACTCACGTAGATCTTCCTTTTGTTTCTCTCGAACACTAAGGATCAATGGTCAAGTTTCTCTCGGAAACCTAGCGTGTACTTAAACAAGGGACACTCTCATGTCTCTTACAAGCTTAGTTGATTAAACACAATGAGAAAAGCAAATAAACAAACACATAGCATGCTAATATATTCATAAAAAGATAAAGTTATATCATCCACAAATAATATTCACCAAATAAAGCTAACACATGGTGGGTGAAAGTGTTTAAAGGCATCATCCAAAAACATCCACATAAACCTCGCAAATATATGAAATAAATCAAAGGGAAAGGTTGGAAGACACCCTCGGTGCGCGCTACCGCCAGCTCTTCGACTACCATAGAGACGTTTTAGCATGCTAGCCACTCTTGGGTGCCCAACACGTCACTCCCCTCAAATTGTAACCGGCGTGTTGGACACTACCGTCTACTCATGTTATAGCTACCATTTGTTGAAACGCAGTATGTAACCCCCTTAGCCCGGCCTAGACGAAACCAACACTAATGGGTTACACGGGGAATATCGAACCAACTCGCGAAGATTTAATTCGATAAACAACCCTGAAAACTAATATATTTTTTTATCTTTCCTAGATGCATAATTATGTTCCTACATGTCTTGGTCTGATACAAAGCTTTAACGGATGCAATCTAACCACAAAAAGTATCCAATTAAGCTTTTGAGTGAATTAAGGACTAAAATGTAAAAATTTTAAGTTCTATTAATAAAATATAAATTCTTTTCATCAATGTTTAATTAAACACACAAGTATCCTTCACGATAAATTTTATGTCAAACGGATCATTCTAACATCACCAATTGCATGCTTCTCTAATTTATGTACCAAAATGTAAATCTTCCAAATTACAAGGACTTCATACAAATTAAGTTAACCATATTGAAATTAAATCAATTTTATGCATTCATGTGAAATTTTAGCTCAAAATAACATTTGTAGGTACCCTAATTGAACAAAGAAAGATATTCGGGACTAAAGTATAATTTCCAGCAACTATCAATTTCTGGTAGTCAAAGGTTTCGAAACTTCCCTGAAAGTTTCGAAACTTTTCGCGTCCAATAACTTTCTAGAATTGAAATTGCCAGCAAGGTTTCGAAACCTTCCTTAAGGTTTCGAAACTATTTGACAAAGGTTTCAAAACTTTGGGTCTGGAACCGAAAAGTTCTATTACACTAAGTGAACACTAATGAATCAATATTCAACCATTAATCACTACCACTAAATGCATAAGTCCTAGGCATAATTAACAACATATAACACATGATTAACAACGTCACGGACATCAATCAAACTATAGCTAGAACATAATTAAAAACATATCGATCATGCAAGTACACGATTTAACAATCCAAACAATACCATAGTCCATCAATTAATAACCAAGCAACATAAGTCTTATTTCAACATAAACCAAAGACTAAGTACACACTCCTCACATGGGTTGGGTTTACACATTGCCATGCCCCAATTTATTTGCCAAAAACATACCAAATTTGAAGTAATTCATCCCCTTGGTTTCCTTACCTCGAACGAAGTCCCAAGTGCCTTTATTTTTCTACAAGGATGAAAAGAGAGCTTAAGCAAGCATGATTAGGGAGGAAGCTCTACACAAGATCATCAATGTATCTATTTAAAACCATAGTGAAACCATAATTTGCAATGCATCACTAAAACCATACATGCTAACATCTCATGTTCATGTTTATTAAACCAAATGCTTCCTTGAGTTTACACAACCTTATCAAAACAATTTATAAATGATGCACAATGTCCTTCTTAAGTTCATGTATATATATTGGTATTCTAGTGGCCACTTAATATGAACCTTGAGTTCACCCAATACACGGATCCATAGTTAGAGACCATTGTCTCGTCATGATACGAAGTCACCATTGACATGACAGTAAGTCACCATTGACATGACATGACAGTAAGTCATCATCATTTGAAGACTTAATTAATCATAAATTTGACATAATAACATAATTAAATCCCTCTAATTTCAGCATTGAATGAGATCTAAAAAGATTTCATAAAAACATTCACAAAATCATTAGATCTAACATTGAAAACATAGAATTAAGTTTTATTCAAAGATTAGCAAGCTAATACTTGCGAATTTCAATAAAGAATCTTATAAAAGAGTTAAAATCCAGAAAATTACCTTTGAGATCTATTCACCAAAAAGATGCAATTTCCTCTTCTTGATTCCTTGCAAATTGGTGTTGATTTGATAAAATTGATGGTTAGGTTTTGTAAAGAATGGAAAGATGATTAAAATGATGTAATCTTTATGGAAAAAGATACAAAAATTAGCAAGGAATTGCAGAAAAGAGATGAAGGAAAATGGAGAGAAAAAGATGAGAGAAAAAAGATAGTTTTGTGAGAAAATGATTATCATCTTTAATTAATCTAATTAAAAAGCATTTTGGTGAATAAATCATTATTTAAAAATTAAATTGGGTTTATGGCCCTCTAAGGATTCTAAGTTTAGCTTGGTTTTCAATTTAGTAACTAAAACAACAATTTTTGAAAATCACAAATTAAGTTCTCCATTGTTTTCCAAAAATTACAAATTGGTCACTTATGCATAATTAAGCATAAGTAAACATCAATTTAAAGTTCAAAATACATTCTTTTTAATTTTAAAACATCTTTTAATATTTTTAAACCATATTCCAAAATTATTATTTTTCTAATTAAAAATATTCTTATTTTATATTTCCCTGGAATAATGAACCAGAGAACCCGATTCGACCCGATTCGAATTTCCCCTAACTAAAGCCCAAACTACTAACCCCAAAATCGGGATGTTACATAGTATCCATGCAATACCATGACAAGGTAAAATTGTAACGTCACCCTGTGCCTCTTATCCTAACTCATATGTACATGGATATGCCGACATAGCGGAGTATCCCTCTACAATTATGCCTAAGCATTTATTCATAACTTCCTAAACTAAACTAACAAGAGTTTTCGATTAAAATTTAAGTTTAATTTCAACATTCTAAATTGTTCAAGTTTCCATTTTATAAAAATTCTCTAACTTTCCTAAGCATAGAAAACATACACTCGTATAACAAAAAATAACACAAACAATCAAGTCCTAATGCAAGTTCTATCCAAATCCCAAGTCATGCATATTCAATTAAAGCATTTTCTACACATAAAAAAATCATCATTGGGAATCATTATCTTTAGTCCCATAAGCTTATCCTAAAACCTACTTATTTGTCATGGCATCTTTCTACAGCTACAGCTATCATGCAAATGAAAATGAAGTAGGGAACGATACCTCCCTCAAACTTGAGGAAGACATTGTCCCCAATGAAACTAAAGAAAGAAAACTAATCTAAATGCAATTTAATGAAATGAATGTAGATTACCTCGATTTATGTAGGCAGTGCTGGTGCGTTGGCCGCAGTACGATAGTTTGCTCGTTGCTTCAATGGGAGTGGTCTCAATTCATGATCGGATTCATCATCTTCTCCTTGTGGTTGTGGCTTGTTATCAGGAGGAGGAAGGCTCGCTTGTCGTCCAACCGACATCTTTAGACGATATTTAGACTTCTTTGGTGGCAAGGTCATCGATGGTTGTTTTGGCAACAACGTTGGCTATGCTTCTACTGGTTGGGTAGATTGGTCAGGTTGTACTGGTTCATCGGACTGTGTAGATTGGTTGGGCGGAGGATCATTGAAAAGAGAGGAAATAAAACTGGGTTGTGCTCTGGTTCAATAGACTAGTCATGTTGAGATGGTGGATATTGGGCTTCCTCATCCGAAAATACCATAAAATCTTCCGGTTCTTGTTCAGGTGTAGTGGCAGGAGCTTCTTGAGCTAGTTCCGTTGGTTCAGGTTCCACTGGCCTTACTTCTTCAGAAGGGTCATCCGGGGCTAGTTCCTCATTTAGATCGGTTGAATCTTTCCTTGCAGCAGTCAAAGCAGCTGGAAATGTTGAGGCATTTTTAGTTGTTGGCAAGATGGATTCTGGGAACCTAGGGAACTAGATGAGGGAACAACTCGCCTAGGTAGGCTTAGATAACTTCATCTCGTTTCTTTGCGTAAACAAAGAATTCTCGTAGGTAATTCTCCAAGTTATCAAGCCTTGTCGTGACATTTTTAGAAGACTCTAGCATATCGGCCATTTTAGTTGAGGCTTTTCCACGGTTAAATGCAACATGTGAAGTTTATGAATGCTCTTCAGCAGTACCCATCAAAGCAAACACCTTCTTAATATTGATTCTAATAAGTGCTCAATTTACTATCACTTTTAACCTTTCATGGATAATATTCACTTAATCTACACCTACTTGAACTAATGCATATACTTAATGTGAGATATTTTGATATTTTCTTTTGTGATAAATAAAGATGATATTTATAGAAAATGCACGTTTTACGACACCTTTATTCATTTGCAAGAAGATCAAAAGTCGTGGAAGTGATTGAGGCTGAGCCAAAATTGAGGCCGCAGCAGCACTTGAAGGAAAAATGTTGATATTATATGCGACCTAAAGATAAAAATAAGGTGGACATTTTTTGACAAGTAGCACAAGGATCGGAGTTGGGGAGCGCATGGAAAGTTAAATTCAAAGGTCACGCGGGAAAAGAATCCTTGTGGGAATAAACTTGGAAATAAAATAAATATTTTTATTTATGTACTTAACTTGTGTTTTACTCCAAGTTGTATTCCTACTTAGGAAAGGTTTGCCCTAGGCCAAGCCTATATAAACCATAGCCGCCCAAGACAGACATCATACTAGAGAAGACAAGAGACACGAGAGCCGGATTAGAGAGTTCACTTTAGATTTTAGAGTTTTCTTTACTCTTCATTATGTTTTAAATTCTTTAAGGCTTAGGTGAAAGTTGTAGAGTATTAGTGAGAAGAGATTGAACCTTGTTTTCTTATTTCATTGCAATAAAATATCAAGGTTTGCTTATTCTTTGTCATTCATTGTTTGATAGAGATAAGTTTAAGGTGATCGAGAAGTTATCACCACCATTAAATGTCAAGGACGTAAGAAGTTTCATTGGACACGCGGGATTCTATCAGAGATTCATCAAGTATTTCTCCAAGATCTCCAAGCCATTGTGCATGTTATTATAGTAGAACCAGCCTTTTGTGTTTGATCAAAAATGTCATGGTGCTTTCATAAACCTGAAGCAAAGCCTGATCACTGCAGCAATTGTTGTTCCCCCAGATTGGACCTTACCGTTCGAGCTGATGTGCGATGCGAGCGACTACGCCGTGGGAGCAGTCTTTGGGCAGCGTCGAGGTAAAATTTTTCAGGTTGTTTATTATGCTAGCCGTACTTTAAATGAAGCACAACTAAACTATACTACCACAGAGAAAGAGCTACTTGTCGTGATATTTGCATTTGACAAGTTTAGGCCATACTTTATAGGTACTAAGGTCATTGTTCACACCGATTACTTAGTTATTAAGTACTTAGTGACTAAAAATGATGCTAAGCCTAGGCTCGCTAGATGGATACTACTGTTGCAAGAATTTGATTTAGAGGTGGTAGATAGGAAGGACACAGAAAACCAAGTTGCGGATCATCTTTATAGGCTAGAAGTGAACCTGGAATATCATGACAAAATTCAAATACATGATGAATTTCCTGATGAGAAAATTCTTTATGCCACGGCAATTCCGTGGTATGCTGACATTGCTAATTTTCTTGTTATTGGTATTTTGCCTTTTGACATGACTATCCAAGGAAGGAAGAAATTCAGACATGACGCGCGGTTCTATTTTTGGATGAGCCGTATCTGTTCAAGCATTGTGCCGATCAAATTATCTGAAGATATGTGCCAGAAGAAGAGCAACAGGATATTCTGCATCACTGTCACACAAGACCATGTGGAGGTCACTTTGGAGGAATGAGGACTGCTGCAAAGGTCCTTCAATCAGGTTTTTGTTGGCCTACCTTATTCAAAGATGCCCAAGCATTTTACCAAGCCTGCGACCAATGTCAGAAGACTGGGAACATCTCCAAACGTCATGAAATACCACGACAAAATATATTGAAGGTCGAGTTATTTAATGTATGGGGCATAAACTTCATGGGACCTTTCTCATCCTCATTTGGAGATTAATACATCCTTTTGGCAGTAGACTACGTGTCCAAGTGGGTTGAAGCCATTGCAACGCCGAGGAACGATTCAAAGATAGTGCTTAAGTTTCTTCATAAGCACATCTTCACAAGATTTGGCGTGCCAAGGGATATCATCAGTGATGAAGGTACCCACTTTGACAACAATTTGATTGCCAAGGCATTACAAAGATATGGGGTGCGACACAAAATTGCCATGGCATATCATCCCCAGACCAATGGGCAAGATGAGGTTTCCAACCGTGAAATCAAGCAAATTTTGGAAAAAAGTGGTGAATTCAAGAAGAAAGGATTGGTCACCCAAGCTTGATGAAGCATTGTAGGCATACCGAACAACTTTTAAAACCCCACTAGGGATGTCTCCATTTAAGTTAGTCTATGGAAAAGCAAGTCACCTCTCGGTCGAGCTAGAACATAAGGCCTATTGAGCAATCAAGAAACTCAACTTGGATACCAAGTTAGCAGGTGAAAGAAGACTTCTAGAGTTGGATGAGATGAGAGAATTCAGGAACCAAGCTTATGAGAATGCTAAACTCTACAAGGAGAGAACCAAAAGATGACATGATCAAGCGATTTTTCCATGACATTTTCATGCGGGACAACAAGTGCTCTTGTTCAACTCAAGGTTGAAGCTCTTCCCTGGGAAGCTTAAATCAAGGTGGTCCGGGCCATTTGTCATACACCATGTGTATCCCCATGGAGCTGTCGACATCAAGAACGTTGATAATGGAAAAATTCTCAGAGTCAATGGCCAGCGTCTGAAGATGTACACTGGAGCCCACGTGATGCGAGATAAACCTACCGCACACCTTATAGATGCCTGACATACTGAAATGTCACGTCATTTTCAGCTTACTCCTGTTCATAAATAATTTGTTTTTAAGTTTGTCTTATATGCTTTAAGTTATTTAGCCTTTTAATCCTTTCTTTTTAATATTTTGTAGGCTGAAATATACCCTTGGAGGCTGGCAGTTGAAGGGAAAAGGAGAAAAGTAGGAAACCCTACTTAGAAAATTTGGGCAGCAAAAGACAAAAAAAGGAGGAGCCTTTTTAATTTTCATTTTGAAATTGAAAATCACCCCCTCTCTTATTAAAATATGGAAAAACGACCAAATTAAACCCCTCCACACGTCTTCACGCCCCCACTAAGAAACAAATAATGGTCTCACCTTTGTTTTCATTAGCCCATCTTCTTCTTCTTCATCTACCCACCCCCATAGCCGAAAACCTCCTCCCACCATTAACAAAAGCTTCAAGCTTACTTTCGTTCCTTTCTTTCAAATCCAAGATGGTACGAACCAGGCCCTTAGGATTCGCACCACCCCCTCCTGCCATTTTTGTGGACGGTGCGGCAGAAGAAAGATTTAAAGCCTTCAAAAGTCGAAGAGTTTTCTTCGAGCTTTGCTTCATCCTCTCCGATGAGAAGGGACCAAAGGTCAAAGATGTGGTGACGCAGCACCATTCGGAGCAGTTTGCCGCTCATCCAGGCTCTGTCAATGCAATATTAGTGCGTGAATTCTCTACCAATATCCATAGCCCGAACCAGAAATCTGTATATGTCCGGGGCAAAAACATCCACTTCACGAACACCGCCATTAACTGATTCTTTAAGATCCCTCAAGGAGTAGACCGACACGATAAGAAGGAAGAAGAGGCTAATTATGAAACATACCAAGGCATAAAGGAGGATTTATGTCTACCCGAGATCGAGTAGAATGGCCAACAAACAACAAGGCGCACGATGAACTGAGAGTCTTTGTTTCCCAACGCCCATTTGTGGAACCACCTCATGAGATATAAGTTGATGCCCACTTTTCATCACACTATTGTAAGTTTTCCTCGACTTATACTACTACACTTCATTCTCTTTCGTTCCAAATAGACATAGGAAGGATTATTGTGTAAGAGACGCATGCTTGTTAGAAATGCCCCAAGAGCCCCCTCATATTTTTGAACTTAATCACTGCGTTATGCCGAAAAAAGGATGTCCCAAAAGATGAGTATGATGATATTTTAGAAGGAATGAAAGGGCTATCTGCGGAAAAGGTGACTGCTTTAATGGGAAACACAGAAGAACAACCAGAGGCATCACATGCTGCCCCAGCTAAAGGAAGAAGCCCGCTCCAAAGAGATGATGCACTGGAGCTGTCCAAAAATGCCATGGCAAAAGTAGATGACTTATCTAAAGATCTGAAGGAGTTTTTCCTTTACACAAAGAAGAGAGACGAGGTCATCAAAGCTTACCTGGCCGAGCTATTTCCTCCACTAGATCAAGAGTTTCCTACGTTCCCGGAGTCTATACTACCCAATGCATCAGGAAATGCCTCGGCATTTACAGTTGCCTCAACACCAACTAAGCCAGCTGCACCTGATCTAAATCAGGTATCATCCCCAGCTGAGCCGTCTAAGGAGGCTAGACCAACAGAACCGGAGAACGAGGAGCAAGCTCAGGAAGTATAGTCACCTGCTCGAGAACAAACTCTTGAGAATGCTACGACACTTTCAGAGGAGCAAGCCCAGTCACAAGATCAACCAGACCCCTCTACTGAAAAGGAACATGAAGCCAGCTTCATTTCTTCCCTTTTTGAAGATCTGCCTGCCCAGCCAACACAACAAGAAGAACCGCAACCAGTAGACCTACAAATGGATTTATCAATGCCCTCTCCCAAGAGGAAGAAATTTAAACTCCGACTCACAATGCGTCTAGAAAAATCCACCCCACCATCAGTTGCTGACAAATCCAAGCGATGTGAAGCAGATGACGAGATTGATCCTGAAGTCAGTCCACCCCCATCAAAGAGAAGAATATCGCGCCGAATTACCACAACACCACCAGCATAGCCAAGGTACATTGCATTCCATTTCATTGCATTTCATAGCATATAGTTTAATTTTTTAGTACATTGAGGACAATGCTTGCCTTAAGTTTGGGGGAGGTATCATCCTCTACTTCATTTGTATGTGCATAATAACAGTAGTTGTAGAAAAATGCCATGATATTTGTCCAAGTTTTAGGATAAGTTTATAGGATTATAGTTGGTGATGCCCGATGATGATATTTTTATATGGGAATACTTGAATTGAATATGCATGACTTGGGATTTGAATAGAACTTGCTTTAGGATTTGGTTGGTTGTGTTTATTTTATTGTTACACGAGTGTATGTTCTCCATGCTTAGGGAAGTTAGAAAATTTTTATTGAATGTAAACTTGAACAGCCTTGCATGTTTAATGAATTATTTTGTTAATAGAGAACCCCCAATAGTTAGTATTAGAAGTTGAGAATAAATACCTGGACATATCTATAGAGGGATACTCCGTTATGCCATGGCATAACCATGTGCATATGAATTACTAAAAGAGACACGGGGTGACGCTACACTTTTAACTTGCCATGGCATTGCCTGGATATCGCATTTAAATAAATGGCAGCTATGACATGAGTAGAAGATAGTGTGACAGGCTGGCTCCCCTCGTAGCAATTTGTTCGCATTATGTAATATATATATACACATGGGGAGTAGTAAATTTTGCCTTAATGAACAAACATGCCTGGCTAGGATAGTGAACATTCCTTAGAATTTTTCTAAGTTAACTAAGCATGGATTAGATAAACTCACTCATGCACACACACACTCGCATTTGACATGGATATGCATGTCAAATATACCCTTAGAAGTCTCCAATAGTTAACTACCACGGCAGTGATGACTGTGGAAGGCCTCCATTGTCGGCATGTAAGTTCTCATTTCCTTGATTTACTACCATGGCTCCTTAGATTTATCTCCTCAACCCTTGATAGGTACGTTCGATTTCTGGATCTAATACGTACAAAGGATTGGTAAGGTTGGCCCTGGTCATACACCAAAAATAAACCACATAAAATAAAAATAAAATAGCTAAAAAGCAAGAAAATAAAGAAAATAAAATTTAGTTGTCAATCTCCGGCAACGGCGCCAAAAAGCGCAATTTTAGTGTAAGTGAACACGTCGCCAAGTAATAAAGTGATGAGTATCAAGTATCGTCTCCTCAAGGATTGATATACTTAATATGTTTCCTTTGATCTTCTTGCTCTGTAACTAAAACAAAATAAAAAAACACAAATGAATGGGTTGTGATTAATCTAAATAATAAAAACTTAAATAAAGATAGGAAATCAGATAAAGTAGGTGGCTAGGATCCAGTTGTGCTGTATAGTAGATTTAATCAACTCGTTCTTGGTCAATGTAATTGTACAACACTGCCTCGACAAAACTGCAGATTATTGCCTCGACAGTGAAGACACTCGTATGCCGCAACAATCCCTTGCTCTTGAGTAGACTTTACCAAAGATCGGAAAAGTATCCTTAGATGACTCCGCTTATCCCTAATTCGAAGTACTATTGATGACCAGTTCTTGATGATACCTCCCGGTGTGAATCAATTATAATTACCAACCAATCTCACACTTCTATTAGCCCCTAAAACTCTAAACCTATCATGAGGCAGAGTTAGTGTTCCATGGCAGAAACACCGTACTTATTCCTTTCGTGAATCTAACTCTCCCAATATTAGATAAATGGATGACTTACAAACTTCTCTCTCGAGCTTGAATGTAAGAACAAGGAATGGCAAAGAATAAGCAAACTTTGATATTTTATTGCATTGGAAATAAAAAACAAAGTTTGACTTCCTCACACTAATACTTTACCACCTTCACCTAAGCCTAAAAAAATTAGAACATAATGTAGAAAAGAAAAACTAAAAGTTCTAAATTTAATTCTCTATTCTAAGCTATGCTCTTCCGTTGGACGGTTATGCCTTATATAGGCTTGGCCCAGGGCAAACCTTTTCTAAGTAGAATACAACTTGGAGTAGGGAACAAGTCATGTATATAAATCAAATATTTCCAAGTTTATTTCTTCTAGAAGGTTTTCCCGCGTGGTCTTGTCTTTGGGTTTTCCTTGTGTTATCTAGCTCTGATCTTTGGGCTTCTTTTCCAGCACGTTCTCCTCATTTTTCTCCTCAGCTTGCCTGTCATATTGCTATAGGCTACTTGTCCTCTGCTGCCTCGACATCAGGTCCTGCCTCGGCCTCAGTTTGTTGCCGCGGCAATGCTTCTTCCTACACAGATACAAAAATGCAGTACAACTTGCCTTTTCTATAAATATTATCTTTAATTGTATAATCCCTAAATATATCACATTAAGTCGATGCATTGGTCCAAGTAGGTGTAGAATTCATGATTAATGCCCATAAAAAGTGTAGAAAGTGATAGTGAGTTCAGCACTTATCACTATTCATTAAATAAAAGGAAACCGATTTAAGGCTCGACTCTTGAAAAAAAGTCCCCAGCGGAATCGTCAGTTGTAATCACCAAAAATTATTTGAGGAATCGCCACCAATCTTTTAGGGATGCGATTGGAATACCAAAAATGAGTCTACGCAATCATAGTCGTGTCCGGGAGTCTATTACGTGTGAGAAAGTGAACGCACCCCCACAACATCCAAAACTTGACACTTGGCTGTTATAAAATATTTTATATGATAGAAAATATAGATTCAATTTTAAATTTATCGTTATGATCCCAAATATTTTTAAAAACTTAATCTGCAAAATAATAAAAACGTTAGATAAACAAATATTATAATAACATTAAAATAATAATTAATAATAATAATAATAATATACGACAACTAATAATAATCATTAAAATTATCATTATCATAATAAAAAGATATATGTATAATATATAAGTAACAATGACTAAATCTAATAAAAACCAATATTATAGAGCAAATTTAAAAAAAAAGGGATTGAAATATAGGAAAAACGAAATTGAAGAGCTAAATTTTGAGGGTACATAAAGAATGAGTATTGAGGTTGCAATTAGTCCACTTTTTCCCGGGTTATGCATGGATCGGGTTTAGAGTAGGTCTGGAAGTGAGTATCTATGGCTGAAATGATATCGTTTTGGTGGTTGAGGGCTGGAACTAAAATGACGTCGATTTGGATTCCTCTAAATACCATACAATGCCAAAAAAATCAGTTACTCTCTCCAATATAAAATAAAATACGAGCTCATAATATATGCTCTCTGGGTTCTCTCTATTGCTACCGTGGTCAAGTCGTCGATCACTACAGATCATCGTCGGACACTACGTCGACCGCCATCGCCGGTGACGGAACTTATAAATGAAGATACTTTCCAAAGCGTCTCATTGTGTAGATTACAGATCCAACCTTGAATTTTCGAGAAGGAGACTATATGCAAATAAATCTAGCAAAAAGAGATAAGTCAAATTTGGTTATCTTTTGTCTTTTTTTTTCTCTTCGAATCTCGTTCCTCTCCTTCTCTTTATTTTTGATTTTTTAGATTGTAATAGTGGTGTTTTGCCTTATATTTTTTGTTCAAATTTTTCTTTTTTCATTTGAAAGTTCTCTTCTTTTATTACATTCATTCTTATGGGTTTTATATACTTGTACATATACATAGAAAATTAGAATGTTTTTTTTTCGTTTTTGTAGGTCGGTCAAGAGACTGAGGTGATGGAGAAATATTTGCACGGTGGGCGATCAAATGAGAGAGCGTTTGGCTGCTACGCGACAATCGAGATGTTACATTTAACGGCCAAGCGTAGGGACTGTGCAGACAAAGAGCAACAACGACTGTTGTAGTTGAAAAAGGGAATATGTTATCTCTTCAGGTTTTGTTTGATATTTGGATTGGGTTATCAGATTTGCTTTGGGTCATTGGGCTGAGTTTATTATTTGAGTTTGTAACATGGTTTAAAAAATGAGTTATGATAGATGTCTCTCTTTGCTAATTGTTGTGTAAAGACAATGAAGCAAATACAAAGAATAACCCATTTTTATCTGGAATTGTTAAGGGTCCTTTTCTGGCAACCGCTTCTTCTAGAGTTTGATTTGATCTAGTCCACCACCTTTGTCAGCAAAAAACTTCAAAATAATAGATTTGTTGAGGATGCTCTAATTGTATTACCGTTTGTAAAAGATAAAATATGCTTACTCTGTAACGACACTAATGGTGCTATCATCTTTATAGAAAACCTAGCCTAGCTGCAACGTTGACATAGATGCAAGGTCTTCAAATCTTGATCCATCTGCAACATTGACAATGAGATAGAGTATAATATTTGATCAAACTACAACACTGATGTAGAGGCAAAATCGAATGTTGAAGGTTTTGATATCTGATCCAACTGCAACACAAACGAGAAGATGGTCTCTGATATTTGATCTAGCTACAATGTTGATGTCTGATCCAACTGCAACACACATAGTGGGACAACATCCGAAAATCTTGATCCATTTGTAACATTGATGATGAGACAAAATTGAATGAAAAAGGCTCTGGTATCTAACCCAGCTGCAACAATTACGGAGAGGCAAGATCCGCAAATCTGAGGAATCTGTATTGAATTTGACATCAACATTGGTAAGGAGATGAGTTTTAAAATTTGATTCTGCTGTAATGCTGACGAAGAAGTAGTGATCCGTAAGTCTGACAAGTTATCTATATTCTTTAGTAGCAAATCACTTGCCTTATCGGGGTTCAACTACAAAATTATCCTTAAGTGTTAAATTGATTAAAATACCCTTTTGAGTAAAATTGTATATTTTTTTATACATCTGGATTTATAATTAATTTTGATCTGCTCAAATTCTCATAATCTATCTATATACTTTTAAATCCATGTCTAGTCATGATATATTAAAATTCTTAAATCATCGTGTGGTTTGATTCTTGAATACTTTGGTAAGCCGATGATACTAAATTCGTTGGAATTTGGTTTTAAAGAAATGATCTAATATACCAACTCTAATCAAGTTTGATCCGTTTTTCTTGTCTTATAACATAATTGTTCCATGTCTTCCTCTTGTTCTATATATTTACTTTAAATAAATTATTTGATATAAAATTTTTCCTGCCTGGATAGTTATTTAGATCAGATGGGAATGACTTCAACCTATGATCAAAAGGTTTTTTGGAGACAATTTTTGATTGGCGAAAATTATGGTTTACTCAATGCTACAACGTTCATTCCCAATCCAAATTATTACGGGTGAGCACTTCTTTAACGAGTGTGTTATTATTTTTGTCATTATTTTTCAAATATACTAACGTTTCGTCTACTTAATTTTTTTAATCGTTAGTGCACTTTTATGGCACTGACTTATGGGGCGTACTGTGCTTCCAGTGTCAAAAAAATCTGATCCAAATTTGTGTGTATATGCTCACTGTGCAAAGAAAAATGTTAGTTGGCTTCAATAATGGTGTCCATTTATTTTTCGGTTGTTTGTGTTTATTTTGTTAACAATCATTTGGATCGATGTTTCCATTGTGCAACATGGGTTTTCTCTAATTTTGATCAACTTGTCAAAAGATAGATCATCCAATATGACCGTTTCAAATGCAAAATCCTAGGAGGCTGGGAAGACTAACTACGGGTTTGTTGAGAAACAAGACAGAAAAGAGTACCATTTGACAGTGTTAGATAGAGATATAAAGGATTATATCTTTGTTTGAATGATCTTCCAATAATACTGACGGATTCAATGGACATTCTACCGATGGATCCAAAGTTTGTTGATGGTTCGACACCCATATCAATTGCGTCTCAATCAATAGCCTTTGTGACCATAAGAGCCTTCCCAGACCTTGCATGTATTTAGATTGCATCATTTGCTTATGTCGAATAACAAAGATTTAAACTTTGTTTGAGGTTTCAAAGACCAACAAACTTATATCCTCGTTTTTCGTTTGTCTCGTGTATTGTTCTTATTTATATAAAAATTTATGAATTTCAACTTTTATTTTATTCTTTGCTTTATCATAATTGGTTTGTTTCTATGTATATATTAAATGGGTTAATGATTGCTTATATAACCTATTTTATGTACCTTTTTACTTAGCTTTTAGAAAATAGGTATTACAAATGTTTGATATTACTTAGCGTAGAATAAGTCCTATAATCCTTCTTTTATGGGTGTCTCTTTCATTGTCATAAAATGTGAACGTTTTTGATACACGAAGATACTTCCATAATAAAAAACAGATGATAACTTCATTTGCATAACGTTAGATTGGTGGCCTGATTAAAAATGCGACTACAATCAATGCTCTTGGGGAAAGGCTGAAATTTTAAACTAAGTTCCATACTTGATATGTATATTCAGCTATTACAAATAAAAGATGACATTTCTCAAGATAACTTTTAGTAGAATTTGAGAAATGGGACGTTAATAGAATACAATAAAAGGTGACTTCTAAGCAAATACAGTCAAATTTACAAGGGTAGAGCTAGTAACTGTAATTTTGGACAAATTTTATAAATTACCCCCAGCGTTCAATACTTGGAGAATAAAAGTTGGTGGTTCATTTAAAGACAATGTGGTGTACAAAGCACGAGAAGTTAAAAGTTACCTTAATTTCAAGAAAAACCTAGACGGAATATTTGGATTTTATCAAGGATGTCTTTCAAATGACAGATGAGACTAATTGAATATATTTTTCAAACACACTGGGTGGGTACAACTACATATTAGTCTAGATTATTACAGGTGAACACTTCTTTAACAAGAGTGTTATTATTCTAGTCATTGTTTTTTTTATATCTACTAACGTTTCATCCACTTAATTTTTTAAACGCGACTTCACTTTTATGGCACCGACTGTGGGGAGTACTAAGCTTGCTTTGACAAAAGAATCTGATCCAAATTTACGTGTACATGCTCACTGTGCAAAGAAAAATTTTAGTTGGCTTCGATAATGTTGTCCATTTATTTTTGGGTTGTTGGTGTTTATGTCGTTAACAATCATTTGGATCCATGTTTCTATGTTTATATTAAATGGTTTAATGACTGCTTATATAAACTATTTTACGTACCCTTTTTACTTAACTTTTGTATGATGATAAATTTTCGTATCCATTTCTAAGAAACAAGTGTAACAAATTTACACAATAAAAATTTTATTGTGATAGTATATACCTTAAATTTGGATATTACAATTTTTAAAACTAATTTTTCGTAACAAACGCGAGTTGGAATGATTCTTCGATGCAGATCTCAACGAAATTAGTTGTACCTACAACCTTATAACTAAAAAATCGCACCATAACGTGTTGTTTTGTTGGTTACTTACGATAAGTTGTTAAATACTATAAACTTACTTAAACTTCCATCTAATATATATATACTCACGCGAGCAGAATATCATTTCATTATCCTTAGCTCCTTAATATTTTCTTTTAGAATATGAATTTCAAAGTCAAATTGTGTCCTATAATCCTTCTTTTATGGGCGTCGCTTTCATTTGCACAAAATGTGAACGTTTTGATTAATGGAGAAACTTCCATAGCTAAAACTGATGAAAACTTCGTATGTGTAACGTTAGATTGGTGGTCTGCAGAAAAATCCGACAACAATCAATGCCCTTCGGGAAAGGCTGGAATATTAAACTTGGTATGATTTCTAAAATTCCATCCTTGATATGTATATTCAGCTATTACAAATAAAAGATGACCTTTCTCGAGATAACTTTTTGTAGGATTTGAGAAATGTGGCGTTGATAAATGCAATAAAAGGTGAGATCTAATTAAATCCATGTAAATTTACAAGGTGAGAGACACTAATTATAATTTTGAACTAATTTTGTAAATTACTCCCAGCGTTCAATACTTTGAGAATAAAAGTTGGTGGTTCATTACAAGACAACGTGGGGTACAAAGCAGGAGAAGTTAAAAGTTACCCCGATTTCATGAAAATGGAGGACGGATTGCTTGGATCCTCTCAAGGATGCCTTTCATTGGACAGATGGGACCAATTGAATATATTTTTTAACCATACTGGGTGGGTATATCTATATATTAGTCTAGATAATTTAAGATTTATATAAAAATATTATATTTACAAAATAATATTTTTACAATGGTACTCGAATTGTGAAGGGTAAAGCTTACATTCGGGTTGAATGCTCTCTTCGGAAGAACCAAGTCACAAACTGAAACGGGTCTTTGGATCGGTGATTGGCAACCACAAAATACAAGGGATTTTATGAAGTACACTATTTCCAAAGGATACAAAATAGATTCATATGAATTTGGTAACTAAAATCAACCTCCGAAGGGAATTGTATAAGGTTTTTTATTTTATTTATTTTTCATATATTGGAAAATATATTGCATCAGGAAATCAACTTTCTGGATATGCGACGGGGACAAGAGTTGATGCCAAACAGTACGGGAAAGATGTTATCGTGCTTAAGAATCTAGTAAAAGAGTTGTATGTACACCCTGAGACTCAACCAAAGGTCTTAGGTCCCGGTGGCTTCTTTGATGAGAAATGGTTTACCACCTTCCTAGAAGTTTCGGGACATGGAAATGTTGATGGAGTTACACACTATATCAACAATCTTGGACCCGGTATCCATATAAATTCCAAATTAATGTTTATAAATCTATATATAAAAGGCTCCATGACGATTTCCTTCTACCGGAATAATTAATTCCTTCATGTGTTCGATGCATGTATAGGGGATGATCCAAAGGCGATGGCCAGTATTCTTGACCCAGCGTACTTGAATAAAGTGTCTCAAACATATGAAGGTGTTTCGGCTGTTGTTAACAAATTTAAACCACAGTTAGGAGCATGGGTCTCTGAATCATGCGGAGCATTGAACGGCGGGAGCAACGATGGTTCTGGAACTTTTGTCGATGGATTTTGGTAACTTAATTTTTGTTTATTATTTTCTCCAACGATTAAATTTATCCGTTTGTAATAATGTTGTTTGGATAAACATTCCTTCCTGGATAGGTATTTAGATCATATGGGAATGGCTTCAAACTATGATCAAAAGGTTTTCTGCAGACAGTCTTTGATTGGCGGAAATAATGGTTTACTAAATGCTACAACATTCATTCCCAACCCAGATTATTACGGGTGAGCACTTCTTTAATAAGAGTATTATTATTATTGTCATTGTTTTTTAAATATACTAACGTTTCATCCACTTAATTTTTTTAATCGCCAGTGCACTTTTATGGCACCGACTTATGGGGAGTACTGTGCTTGCTGTGACAAAAGAATCTGATCCAAATTTGCGCGTATATGCTCACTGTGCAAAGAAAAATGTTAGTTTCCTTCAGTAATGTTGTCCATTTATTTATGGGTTGACAATCATTTGGATTCATGTTTTCTTTGTGCAGCATGGGGTGTCTCTGCTTTTGATCAACTTATCAAAAGAAAAATCGTTCAATTTGACCGTTTCAAATGCAAAATCTGGGGACGCTGGGAAGCCCAACGATGGTTTTGTTGGGAAACAAGACAGAGAAGAGTATCATTTGACTGCGTTAGGTGGAGATATAATGGGTTATCTCGTGTGTTTGAATGATATTCCAATGGTCCTCACGGATTCAATGGACATTCCACCGATGGATCCAAAGCTTGTTGATGCTTCAACACCTATATCAATTGCGGCTCAATCAATAGCCTTTGTGACCATAAGAGACTTCCCAGCCCCTGCATGTATTTAGATTGCATCATTCTCTTATCTCGAATACCAAAGCTTTAAAACTTTGTTTGAGGTTTCAAAGAACAATAAACCTATATCCTCTTTTTTTCGCTTGTCTCGTGTATTCCTCTTATTTATATAAGAATTTATGAATTTCAACTTTCAATTTTTTCTTTGTTATTATCGTAATTGGTTTGTGTCTATGTTTATATTAAATGGGTTAATGACTGCTTATATAACCAATTTTACGTACCCTTTTTATTGAGCTTTTGCACAATCATAAATCTTCGTATCCACTTTTAGGAAATAAGAATAACAAATTTTAAAATAAAAATTTTATTGTGATAATATATACCATAATTTTAGATATTATAATTTCTAAAACTAGTTTTTCGTAACAAACACGAGTTGAAATGATTCTTTGATACACATCTCAATGAACTTCATTGTCCTGCAACCTTATAACTAAAAAATAGCACCAAACGTTTTTTTATCCCTTTTGATAAGTTGATAAATACTCTAAACTTATTTAAACTACCATATGATATATAAATACTCACGCGTGTAAAATATCTTTTCATTATCCTTAGCTCTTCAATGTTTTTCTTTTAGAATATGAATTTCAAAAACCACATTTTGTCCTATAACCCTTCTTTTATGGGCGTCACTTTCATTTGCACAAACTGTGAATGTTTCGATTCATGGAAAAACTTTCAAGGCTAAAACTAATGATAACTTCACATGTGTAACGTTAGACTGGTGGACTACTAAAAAATTCGACAACAATCGATGCCTTTCGGGAAAGGCTGAAATATTAAACTTGGTATGATTTTTAAAATTCAATCCTTGATATGTATATTTAGCAACAAATAAAAGATGACTTTTATCGAGATAACGTTTTATAGATTTTGAGAAATAGGGAGTTGATAAATGCAATAAAAAGTGAGATCTAAGCAACTCCTGTCAAATTTACAAGGGACGTTCCACCGATGGATCCAAAGCTTATTGATGCTTCGACACCCACATCAATTGCGCCTCAATCAATAGCCTTTGTGACCAAGCAAATTTTATGACAAGGGAAAGCCTCAAGCCCGAGGCAAAATTATGGTGCACATTCGTCAAAAGACGACTCATCCCTACCTCCCACAATAGCACAGTGGACCGTAAAAGATTGATGTTAATCTAATCAATTCTCAATAAGAGGAGCATTAATATTGGAGAGATCATTCTACACAAAATTCATGATTATGGTAAGAAGGAACATGGACCGTTATATTTCTCATGTTTAATATCTGGTTTGTGTATTGCTGTATGAGTACCAGTAGAAGACACGGACGAATACACACCAACGAGGCAAGGATGGACGAGAGAATTCTGCCACAGAGTGATGCAGATCACACAAGTAGAACCTGTCCAGGCAACACCATAGCAGTTCATTGCTGACTTCACTGTCGGCACTCAATGCATGGTAGAGATGCCTGGCACTGTCGAAGCCCCTACCGCAGCAGACCTCTACCAGGAAATTCTTCAGAGGATGGAAGCCATAGACCTTCGCCAGCAACGATATATGGAATACCAAAGAGACTTCAACAGCAACCTTGCCCAGATGATGATGCAGAACTTCTCCAACCAAGGAGCACAATTTCCAGAATGTCCTACAAATATATTTGTAATGGCAGCGCCTTACATAAAGACTACTCCAGCTCCAGGTCCGAGACCATTTTTCACCTCCAAACTGCAGTAGTAGTTCCATGCAACTGGCCCATCTAGGTCCACCCTGTCGCGGCATCATCTGCAAGCAGAAGACCTTCAAAACAAATGAGGAGTCTTCAGTACTCCCCCAAGATCCCTAATACCAATGGGCCGCCTTTCAAGGGAAATTGATGAATACGTCTACCACGGTTCATCCAATGTCGAGCCCACTATCCAGCCTATCGGGGCAGATCCAGATAATGAAGGCGGCACAAAGATCATGGACATAGAAGATGAAGGAGGAAAAGAAGTCAATACCCTATTAAAACAGGCAACACCTATGAGAGTTCAGTCGCCGAGAAGAACAAAGCCATCACCATCACCAAGGGCACAACCATCAGCAGCTAGACCAAGGAGACAAATTGTGGAAGAGAGTTCTTCCGAATCATCATGATTTTTTTCTTTCTTATTGCTTATATAAACTGTTTTTTTTACCTACTTATATTTTTTACTACCTGCCCCTAAATTAAGCATTGAGGACAATTCTTGGTTTGAGTTTGAGGGTGTAGAGCCACTCCCGAGGCAATTTACTGTCACGGCCTTGCCATAAAAGGAAGTTTTTAGTGATAAAATTTTTGTTTTATATCCACCACTGTACTTAAAACTATTGCCATACTTTTGCACTACTCTTCATCAGTTTTGTCTTATTTTGTTCTTAAAGGCAATAGAATTCTTTCTCCTTATCATAGTTAGGATCTGTTTTGAAGGCTTAATTCTAGGATACTTAAGGAGAAAAACTTAGAAACTTACTATAAGGTTGAAATTTAAAAACACTTTTGGGACTTGTTTGGCTATAGGAATTCTTTTAATGAACTTAGGTGATAAAGACTTAGATTTTGGAAAGGTGACTAGAGGTGCCTATGACCGGCTCTAGGAAATACTCTTTTTCAAGCTAGAGGTTCCCTAAATTGGGTCTAGTATACACAAAAAATAGCAAAAGAAATAAGGAGTTAAGAAATAGAAAACACAATACTTAAGGTGCCCGAAATTGGCTCAATGAATTGTTGTTATAAGAAGAGTACACTAAATCCAAGTCTATTTGTCTTGAACTTAGAGTTATTTAAGAAGGCATTTATTCAAACTTGTCCATAAAAACGCACACACACACTAGCCTTATAGTTTGTCTTCTAAGTACACCCTTAGGAAACCGAAAGGTTAAGTTTAAAGAATAGACATAGTTATGGTGGAGAGAATAGATGGAAGCATAAGACCAAGAGAGAATAGAGTTTGACAAATTGATGGTTTTCATTGCTTGAGTATAAGCAATAGTTCGAGTTTGGGGGTGTGATAAGTGCTCAACTCACTTTCACTTTCTACACTTTTCGTGGGCACTTATCATCAAATCTACACCTACTTGAACCAATGCATGTGCTTAATATGATATATTTAGGGATTGTGCCATTAAATACAATATTTGCAAAAAAGCCGTACTTTACTATATTTTCTTATCTGTGCAAGAACAAGTACTACCGAGGCAGCAGAGGAGAAAAAGCAATATGGCTGGTAATTGAAAGAGAAAAATGAGGAGAAGGTTGCCGAACAAGAAGCCCAAGAATCAGAGCTGAACAAGATAAGAAAAGCCCAAGGACAAGATCACACGGGATTAAACCTTCTAGAAGATCAAACTTGGAAATATTTACCCTATGTACATAACTTGTTCCCTACTCCAAGTTGTACTCTAATTAGGAAAGGTTTGTCGTAAACCAAGCCTATATAAGGCATAGCCGTCCTAGGGGTTAGAGAGACATTAAATTCGGCCAACATACCTATACCGAGAGAACTTTCACCTTGGGGACAATTCTTCCCATCTTATTCCAAAGTTCTCTTAGGGTTTGGTGAAGGTTGTAGAGTATTTGTGAGATGAGATTGTACTTTGTTTCTTGTTCCTAATACAATAAAATATCGAAGTTTGCTTATTCTTTGTCAGTCCTTATTCTTACACTCAAGCTCAAGAGAGAAGTTTGTGAGTAATACATTTATCTAATATCAAGAGAGTTAGATTCATAAAAGGGATAAGTAAGGTGTTTCAATCGGAAATACTAACTCGGCCTAGAGATAGGTTAAGAGTTTCAGCGGCTAAGAGAAGTGTGGGATTGGTTGGTGATTATAATTGATTCACGCCGAGAGGTATCATCAAGGACTGATCGTCAACAGTATTTTGACTTAGAGATAAGCGGAATCATTCAAGGACACTTTGCTGAACTTTGGTAAATCTTCCCAAGAGCAAGAGATTGTTGCGGCAGAGAACATTGTCGCTATCGAGACAGTATCTGCATTATTGCCGAGGTAGTGCAGTATAATTGCATTGGACAGAAGCAGATCAATCAAATCCACGATACAACACAACTGGATCCTACCCTATCTCTCTCCCATATTCAATTTCTCTTTATTTAGTTAGTTTACTTAGTTTAATTAATATCGAATTTAATTGTGTTTTTACTTTTATTTTACAGAAGCAAGAAGACTGAAGGAAACATATTAAGTATACCAATCCCTGAGAAGACGATAATTCGATAAAATACTTATCACTTTATTACTTGACGTGTACACTTGCACTCCAATTGCGCACTTTTTACACGCATCAGGAGGTATCATCAAAGACTGGTCATCAACAGTACTTCAACTTAGGGATAAGCGGAGTCATCAAAGAACACTTTGCCAAACTCTAGTAAAGTCCACCTAAGAGCAAGGGATTGTCATGACGGACGAAGCCCATCATTGTCGAAGCAGTAGACTACAGTTCTGCCGAGGTAGTGTTGTGCGATTGTATTGAACAGAAACATGTCAATCGAATTCACTATACAACACAACTGGATCCTGACCACTTTCTTAATCTGATTATTTTTTTTATTTAGTTTTTAACTTATTTAGTTTACTCAACCCAAAATCATCTGTGTTCTTTATTTTATTTCTTTTACAAGAGCAAGAACACGAAAGAAGGCATATTAAGTAGCCCAATCCCTGTGGAGACGATATCCGATAATACTTATCACTTTTATTACTTGCGACGTGTACACTTGCACTACTTGCACATTTTTTACATGCAACAAGTTTTTGGCACCGTTGTCGGGGATTGACAACTAAATTTTGTTTTCTTTATTTTTCTTGACTTTAGTTATTTTTATTTTACTTTGGTTTTTCTTGGTGTATGACCAAGGTAAAACCAACCAACCCTTTGTATGAACTTGATCCAGAGATTGAACGTGCACGACAGAGGTTGAGGAGACAAATCCAAGAAGCTATGGCAGTCAATCCAGGAGAACATAATTTACCCGCAGACAATGAAGGCCTTTCGTCGCTACCACTACTGCGGCAGCTCACTGTTAGAGATTTCTTAGAAGAAGATTTGAATGGGTTAAATCCTGGAGTGGTTACACCAGAAATAGAAGCGGCCCACTTTGAATTGAAACCTGTTATGTTCAATATGCTCAATACTATTGGAGAGTTTGGTGGGTCTATGACAGAAGATGTCAAGCAACATCTCAAGTCATTCATGAAGATCTATAATTCCTTCAAAATCCAAGGAGTCCATGAAGATATCTTGAGATTGAAATTATTTCGCTATTCACTAAAGGATAGGGCAAAAACCAGGTTAAATAGCATTCCAGTAGGATCTATAGGATCTTGGAGTGAACTTTGCGATGTTTTCATTACACGTTTTAATCCTACTAATTTATATGACCGTATTCGTAATGTAATTTCTTCTTTTCGACAGGTAGATGATGAACCTATGTATGAGGCATGAGAGCACTATAGGGAACTACTGCACAAGTATCCTTTGCATGGATTTCCATTATGGACACAAGTAACCATATTTTATAATGCTACCAATGCCCCAACAAGGATGATGTTAGACGTCTCTGCCAATGGAAAACTCCTTGACAAAGTACCTGAGAAAGATATTGAAATTTTAAACAAACTCGCAAAGAACAATTTTCAATCCTCTACATCTAGGCGAGGAGGAGTAAGACGCCAAGCCATAGTAAATGAATTAGAAATATCCAATTCAGTGGCAGCACAATTGGCCTCTCTTACTAAGATGGTGCAAAACATGCAATTGAAGCACAATACCCATGAGGTTAAGGCCATAGATTCTTTCTGCAATTTATGTGGAGGTAACCATAGTTCTTTTAAATGTATGTAGAATCAGGAATCTAGCCTTTATGTTGGAAACTACAACCGAAATAACATGATGTCCAACACATATAACTCATCATGAAAAAGGCATCACAACTTCTCATGGAGTAATCCTAACAATGCCTTGAATCCAACTACTCAACCCCCAGGTTTCCAACAACAAATACAACATCTGTAAAGTATGCCTTTAAGCGGAAGAGGTTGTTGTACTTGCTGTTGCGGCAGATGTTGCATTTGTTGCTGAATCTTGGGGGTTGAGTGGTTGAATTTAAGACATTGTTTGGATTGCTCCATGAAAAGTTTGGATATCTCTTCCATGAGGGGTTGTATGTGTTGGACATCATATTGTTTCTATTATAATTTCCAACATACATGATGGCCTCTTGATTCATACACTCAGAAAAATTGTGGTTTCCTCCACATAAATTGCAATATGAATCAATGGCTTTAACCTCATGTGTGTTATACTATAGCTGCATATTTTGTACCATTTTAGTAAGATAGGCCAATTGTGTTGTCACTGAATTTGATGTTTCTAATTCGTTTACTATGGCTTGGCGTCTTACTCCTCCTCACGTAGATGTAGGAAATTGAAAATCGTTCTTTGCGAGTTTGTTTAATATCTCAATAGCTTCCCAAGGTGCTTTTATCCAGGAGTGTTCCATTTCCAAGGCATCTAACATCATCTTTATCAGGGCATTGGTGGCATTGTAAAAACATTGTCACTTGTGTCCATAGTGGAAATCCATGCAATGAGCACTTGCACAATAACTCTCTGTAGAGCTCCCATGCCTCGTACATAGGTTCATCATCAGCCTGTCGAAAAGAAGTAATCTCATTATGAATTCTATCATATAAATTTGTAGGATTAAATCGCATAATGAAATCTCGGCATAGTTCACTCCAAGATCTTATTGATCATGCTGGAATGCTATTTAGCCAGGTTTTTGCCCTATCCCTCAGTGAATAGGGGAACAACTTCAATTTTAAGACATCCTCATGGGCTCGTTGAATTTTGAAAGAATTGCAAACTTCCATGAATGACTTAAGATGTTGCCTGGAATCTTCTATCATTGACCTACCAAATTGCCCAATAGTGTTTAGCATATTGAACATGATCGGTTTTAGCTCAAAGTGGGTCGCTTCTATTTCTGTTGTAACCACTCCAGGGTTTAATTCATTTAAATTTTCCTCCAGGAAGTCTCTGACAGTTAGCTGCCGCGGTAGTGGTGGTTGTGGAAGGCCTCCATTTCTGGTAGGTAAGTTCTGATTGCCTTGATTTATTGCCATAGCTCCTTGGATCTATCTCCTAAACCCTTGATAGGTTCGTTCGATTTCTGGATCTAATGCGTACAATGGCTTGGTAGGATTGGCCCTGGTCATACACCAAAAATAGACCAAAGTAAAATAAAAAAATAAAAATAAAATAACTAAAAGGAAAGCAAGAAAATAAAGAAAACAAAATTTAGTTGTCAATTCCCGGCAACTGCGCCAAAAATTTGATGCATGTTAGATATGCGCAATTTTAGTGCAAGTGAACACATCGCGAAGTAATAAAGTGATGAGTATCAAGTATCGTCTCCTCAGGGATTGGTATACTTAAAATGCTTTCTTTGATCTTCTTGCACTATAAAAGAAAGTAAAAACACAATTAATTGGGTTGTGATTGAACTAAATAATAAAAACTAAATAAAGATAAAAAAAATAAGATAAAGAAGATGGCTAGGATCCAGTTGTGTTGTATAATGGAATTGATCAACTTGTTCTTGTTCAATGCAATTTTATAACACTGCCTCAGCAGGAATGCAGATTACTACCTCAACAGTGAAGATAATCGTCTGCCGCGGCAATCCCTTGCTCTTGTGCAGACTTTACCAAAGATTGGTAAAGTGTTCATAGATGACTCCGCTTATCCCTAAGTTGAAGTACTGTTGATGACTAGTCTTTGGTGATACCTCCCGGCGTGAATCAATTATACTCACCAACCAATCTCACACTTCTATTAGCCTCTGAAACTCTAAACAAATCCCTAAACCGAGTTAGTGTTCCATGGAAGAAACATCGTACTTATTCCTTTCGTGAATCTAACTCTCCCGATATTAGATAAATAGATGACTTACAAACTTCTCTCCCAAGCTTGAATATAAGAACAAGGAATGACAAAGAATAAGCAAATTTTGATATTTTATTGTATTGAAAACAAGAAACAAAGTTTGACTTCCTCACACTAATACTTTACAACCTTCACCTAAGCTTAAACAAAATTAGAACATAATATAGAAAAGAAAAACTAAAAGTTCTGAATCTAATTCTATATTCTAAGCTATGCTCTTCTCTTGGACGGCTATGCCTTACATAGGCTTGGCCTAGGGCAAACCGTTTGTAAGTAGAATACAACTTGGAGTAGAGAACAAGTCATGTACATAGGTCAAATATTTCCAAATTTATTCCTTCGAGAAAGCTTTCCCACGTGGCCTTGTCTTTGGGCTTTCCTCGTGTTTTCCAACTCCGATCCTTGGGCTTCTTATCCTGCAACGTTCTCCTCATTTTTCTCCTCAACTTGCCTACCATATTGCTACTTGTCCTCTATTGCCTCGGCATCAGGTCTTGTGTCGGCCTTATTTTGCTGTCGTGACAATACTTCTTCCTGCACAAACATAAAAATGTTGTAAAGTATACATTTTCTGTAAATATTATCTTTAATAGCAAAATCTCTAAATATATTACATTAAGTATATGTATTGGTCCAAGTAGGTGTAGAATTGATGATTAATGCTCATGAAAAGTGTAGAAAGTGATAGTGAGTTGAGCACTTATCAGTTGACTATGAGGGTTAATGACCAACAAGTCAAACTTAATGCCTTCCACAATTTGGAAAGGTATGATGATACAGAAGAATGTAAAGTCCTTCAGACCACAGATGCAGGCACAAAGATATCCTATTTCAATAGCTAATGCCTAGATAGTAAGCTCGACAAAAAATTAGACATTTGTTATGGAAGAAATTTTGGCAGGAAAATTAAGGCAGATGTGGAAGAAACCAACAAAATATCACACTGTCCAGAATACATGGAGCAGTGAAGATCAGGACAAAAAGGGATGGACATGAAGACAATGGCCAACACTTGAAGAATCATTCTGGCAAACAAGAGAATCACCTTGGGAGATGCATTTGCATGCACTCCACCAGTGACATAATCTCTTCCCTTTCTTTTATTATTATATTAGGATTAGTTTAGTTAAAGTTAATTTTTATGTATTTTTTAAAATTATTTTTCTTGTTTTTGTTTAATTTTTCTTATGACAATAAGCAAGAATAAAGGAGAAATAGTTCACAGCAGGAATTCTGTCGAAGTAGAAAAACAGTATCAGAGCCGTAGCAGTCCCAACAGGCAGAACAGTGTAACGGCTAATCTACCGAGATTCCTTCCGTGTCATTAAATACAAACGGTAGTAAAAGTTAAACGGCTATAAAATGGCTAGTGGTTTAAATGGTTACACTATCGAGGCCTATATAAGCAACTTCTCCCTCTTGAACTATTCGCTCTTGTATTCTTATTTTCTTTAGAATCTTTGCTAATCTTGCTCTCACAATTCTCTCTGCCTACTCATAAGCCTTCTTGCAATTTTCAGAACTCCTTCAAGAAAATATCTAAGATCCGCAATTCTCCAATATTTACTCATGGCCACCTACAAACATTTTGTCCCATCCATCATTGAAGACCGTTTCAACAGGTTTTTCATTTCTCGGCAATTATGGGAGGAACAAGGGTTCTAACATTCTGACGAGGATAATTTCGGCATCGAACACTACTTGTTCGACAAGATAAAATATCAAGATGGGGAGATCTTCTACCTCCATCCGATCAAGGTCAATGCCACTATCGTGCGGGAACTCTATGCGCATGGACCAAGCAAGGAATCTCGTTTTGTCCATTGCCAAGGCAGGCCTGTCATGATTGATGCCGAGACAATCAATAATTTTTATGGCCTCATGCCCATACATGATGTCCATGCCGAATTCAAGGAGGATGTCACTGCCGAAGATTATGAGCTTATTAAAGACGACCTATGCTACGAAAATAGTCCTTGGGAAACGATACCCATCGATGATCCGTGGAAAGGCTAAACCCGAGGCCTCATCTTAACCTCCCACAACAGTACGGTGGACCGAAAGAGATTGGCGCTCATCCAATCAATCATCAACAAAAGGAGCATCAACGTGGAGAAATTATTTTACGAGAACTTTACAAATACGGTACGAAGGATAAATCCCTTTATATTTCCCTTTGTTTAATTACTGGTATTTGTAATGTTGCAGTTGTACCCATTGGCGAAACAGATGAATTCATAAGCCATAGAAGAGGATGGATCAGAGACTTCTGGCACAAGATCATGCAGATCACGTAAGTAGAACCAGTTCAGGCAACTCCGTAGTAGTTCACTACTGACACTACTGTCGGGGACCAATACACGACAAATATGCCTGACTCTGCCCACACCACTACCGCAGCATACCCATACCAGGAAATATTAAAGAGGATGGCAGCTATGGATCCTAGAAAGTAGAGATACATGGAGTATCAAAGAGACTTCAACAACACACTTGCCCAAATGATGCTCCACAACTTTCCTGGCCAAGGGGTGTAGTTTCTAGAATTCCCCATCAACATGTTCATAATAGTTGTACCTTACATCGAGATGATACCAGCTTTAGGAGGACAAAGACTGATGAGTTTTTAAAAGTCCTATTTTTCATTTCTCCCACTTGATTATTGCTAGTAAAGGACAGATTTAATGGAAATATTGGATAATTCTGCTTATTTCCATATTTCAGCATCTCAATACTCAATTTATGAATTAATCTATTATTTGGCATAAAACAGATGTATTTGATGGTTTTCTTTCTTAAGACAGGAAACTGCATCAAAGGGATTGCCAAGCAAAGAAGATGGATGCTGGAAACTAAAGCTGAAATACAGATAAGCATTCGCCTCGACAGCACTTTGATGCCTCAGCAACATAATGATGCCGCGACAGCATCTATGGCCACGGCAGCACCCAAAAAGGAAAATGTTAATATGGTAGGTGATTTGAAAAGAAAAATAAGGTGAACGTTTTAAGACAAGCGGCAAAGAAATCGGAGCTGGAAAACACACAAAAAATCAATGTCAAAGGCCACGTGGGAAAAGAAACCTTATAGGAATAAACTTGGAAATATGTTATTATTGTAATCTTACTCCCACTCCAATTAGTATTCCTACTTAGGAAAGGTTTGACCTAGGCCAAGCCTATATAAACCATAGCCTATGTAGAGAGGAAGATATCTTGAACTCAAGTGTTCATAGAAAATCCTAAACTCCTCCATCGTCCCCTAGGGTTTAGTTAAAGGTTGTCTAGTATTTGTGAGAGGACATTATACTTTGTTTCTTGTTTCAATGCAATAAGAATATCAAAGTTTGCTTATCCTATTTCCATTCCTTGTTTTTGCATTTCAGCTCGAGAGAGAAGTTTGTAAGTAATATATTTATCTAGCATCGAGAGGTGTAGATTCACGAAAGGGATAAGTACGATGTTGTAGACACTAACTCGGCCTAGAGATAGGTTAAGAGTTTCAGCGGCTAAAAGAAGTGTGGGATTGGTTGGTGATTATAATTGATTCATGCCGAGAGGTATCATCAAGGACTTTTCATCAACAGTGTTTCGACTTAGAGATAAGCGAAACCATTCAAGGACACTTTGCCGAACTTTGGTAAATCTGCCCAAGAGCAAGAGATTGCCGAGGTATAGAATATTATCTCTACCGAGACAATATCTGTAGTACTGCCGAGGCAGTGTAGTGCAATTGCATTGGAAAGAAACATGACAATTGACTCCACAATACAACACAACTGGATCCTGCCCCACTTTTCCATCCTTGATTTCTTGATCATTTATCTTTATTATTTTAATTAGTTTTCTTAGTTATAATTCACCCCAATAATTTGTGTCTTTTATTCTATTACAAAATGAAAAGAGAAAAGGTAGCATATTAAGTATACCAATCCTTGTGGAGACAATACTCGATAAATACTTATCACTTTATTACTTGACGATGTGTACACTTACACTTAATTGCGCTTTTATTACACGCATCAAGTTTTTGGTATCGTTGCCAAAAATTGGCAACTAAATTTTGTTAACTTTATTTTCTCGCATTTATTTTTTTTAAAAAAATTAAAAAAATATCTAAACTAATCAGAGTTGTTTTGATCTGGCCAATAGAACAACACTGGTATGAATACCGTCGAGGCAGACAACCGCGGCGCATTCGCAGTAGCTGATCCAGCAAATCTTCCAAGACAAGAAAGAGCACGAACAATTCATGATTATTTGGAGGAAGACTTGGATTGCCTGCCTAAACAAGACTTGCCAAGGCAACCTCTGTCGCGGCAGAACTCCCCTTGAGCAGAAATATATCAGAAAGAAACCACCTGACGAGGAGACAACGACTGGGATATCAGCTTCTCTTCCATTCAAAAAGGGGAAGATGGTTGCTGCTGGAGATTATCATTTACACTCCTACAGTTACCTAAATTTCCATCTCACTGTCCTTATTTACTTTTATGCTTTAGGAATCAGTTTTTTAGTTTTCAGTTTAGGAATTAGATTTTAAACTTCTTGCAATTTAGTTTTACTGTTTTAAATAATATTCTTTGCAGTATTTTGGAAGGAGACCCAAGAAGGAGAAGTCATGAAGCACATAAAACGGCCCTGAAATCAAGCTCACCGTCCCACCTAAGAAACGACCAAGGTAGCTGGCCGCCCAAATGCAAGTGACGACAGGTTTGTATCTCTAGAGCTTCATCTCCCCCGTTTTATTTCATACTTCTTCATTATTGTTTTTCAGTATAGTTTTTAGCTTCTTTCTCCATAAACTCCACACCAACTGATGACCCACAGGATACAGAAGAGGCCAAACACAAAATCTAAAAATTGGTTTATCTTTTCCTTGTCTATTAATTTTTATCTTAACTTTAATTGTTACCGTATGTTCAGATACATGAAGTGAGGACAATGCATCCCTCGAGTTTAGGGGAGTGTTGATCTCTACCTTATAAATATCTACCATATATGGAAGTTATTTAGATTATCCTACTACTGCCTTAATTTTTGTCTTTACAACAATTTCAATCTGATGCAATTTTTTTAGTCTGTTGAATTTTATTGAGACTGCCTCGGTAGCAACATACTCTCCTGCCGTCGCAGCAGTATGCACCATTCACCAGACTTGAATTCGGAAAGGTCTCTTAGGATTAGACTATGAGCCTGAAATCACATAAACACTGCTAGTCTTAGTTGATTTTAAAAGTTCTTTTCTTTGAAAAGCAATAAGGACTTAGGCTTAGATTTTATACTAGAGGTTCCTATCACTGGCTCTAGTTTATTCCATAGAGGTGCCCATGACCGGCTCTAGGACTTACGTTTCTTCCACTTACTAGAGGTGCCTATCACCGACTCTAGTAAGAAAAGCTAAAACACTTGAGGTGCCCGAAACTGGCTCAAGCAATATAAATTTATAGCAATATAGATTTATATACCACTGTTGGAAAAAAAAACCTTAGTTAGAAGTCTTGAGCTAAAAAAGGATTAGAAATTAGAAGATCATCTTTGACACAACTACGCACACACTCACGAAGACTTATAGTCCTGTTCCGAGGAATTCTTAAGAACCAATAAGAGGCCGAGTCAAGAAAGGAATTCTATCGCGGCAAGCATGATGGTATATTACTTTAAAATCCTTTACTTAAATTTATCTTTTGCATTGCTTGAAGACAAGAAATAGTTCGAGTTTGGGGGTGTGATGAGTTCCTAAAAGTTCTCATCTTTTACAGTATTTACCCACTCGATTATTTTTATTACTATCTTTTCCATTGCTTGAGGACAAGCAATAGTTCGAGTTTGGGGGTGTGATAAGTTCCTAAAAGTCCTATTTTTTATACCATTCTCCCACTCGATTATTGCTAGTAAAGGACAAATTTGATGGTAATATTGGATAATTTTGCTTACTTCCATATTTCAGCATCTCAATACTCAATTTTTAAATTAATCTATTATTTGGCATAAAACAGATGCATTTGATGGTTTTCTTTCTTAAGAAAGGAAACTGCATCATAGGAATTGTCAAGCAAAGAAGATGAATGCTGGAAACTGAAGCTGAAATACAGATAAGCACTCGCCTCGGTAGCACTTTGATGTCTTGGCAACACATTGACGATGCGGCAGCATCTATGGCCGCGGCAGCACCTGAAAAGGAAAATGTCAATATGGTAGGCAATTTGAAGAGAAAAATAAGGTGAACATTTTAAGACAAGAGACGAAGAAATCGGAGCTGGGAAACACACGAAAAGTCAATGTCAAAGGCCACGTGGGAAAAGAAACCTTATAGGAATAATCTTGGAAATATGTTATTATTGTAATCTTACTCCCACTCCAATTAGTATTCCTACTTAGGAAAGGTTTGACCTAGGCCAAGCCTATATAAACCATAGCCTATGTAGAGAGGAAGATATCTTAAAATCAAGTGTTCATAGAAAACCCCAAGCTCCTCCATTGTCCCCTAGGGTTTAGGTAAAGGTTGTCGAGTATTTGTGAGAGGATATTGTACTTTCTTTCTTGTTTCAATGCAATAAGAATATCAAAGTTTGCTTATCCTATTGCCATTCCTTGTTCTTGCATTCCAGTTCGAGAGAGAAGTTTGTAAGTAATATATTTATCTAGCATCGAGAGGTGTAGATTCACGAAAAGGATAAGTGCGGTGTTGTAGACCCTAACTCGGCCTAGAGATAGGTTAAGAGTTTCAGCGGCTAAAAGAAGTGTGGGATTGGTTGGTGATTATAATTGATTCATGCTGAGAGGTATCATCAAGGACTGATCATCAATAGTGTTTCGACTTAGAGATAAGCGGAATCATTCAAGGACACTTTATCGAACTTTGGTAAATCTGCCCAAGAGCAAGAGATTGTCGCGGTAAGGAATATTGTCGCTGCCAAGACAGTATCTACAGTACTGCCGAGGCAGTACAGTGCAATTGCATTGGACAGAAACATGACAATTGAATTCACAATATGACACAACTGGATCTTGCCCCACTTTTCCATCCTTGATTTCTTGATCATTTATCTTTATTGTTTTAATTAGTTTTCTTAGTTATAATTCAACCCCGATAATTTGTGTCTTTTATTCTATTGCAAAGTGAGAAGAGAAAAGGTAGCATATTAAGTATACCAATCCCTGTGGAGACGATACTCGATAAATGCTTATCACTTTATTACATGACGACGTGACACTTACACTTAATTGTGTTTTTATTACACGCTTCAAAGACTATTCTTCCCCACAGTCCCTCAGCAACAATTTCATGTTCTTGGCCCATCTAGGGCAGCAGATTCTGCTGCGGCATCGTCTGCCAGTAGAAGACCTTCAAAGAGAAGGATAGTCTTCAGCACTCCCCTAAGATCCCCCATCATCATGGGCAGTCTATTAGAGGAAATAGATGCATATGTAAATCAAAGTTCAGATGTTGTCGGGCCGAACATTCATCGTGCCTGGGCAGACTCAGCAATTGAAGGAGGGACAAATATAATGGTGACCGAGGAAGTTGACGAAGATGAAGGAGGAGAAGAGGTGAACGCTCCCGTGCAACGGACACCACCAACAAGAGTCCAACCACCAAGACAAGCAAAAATGCAGCCATCGCCATCACCAAGGATGCAGCAATCAACAACAAGACCTAGAAAATTAATTGTCGAAAGCAGCTCCTCGGAGTCCTTGTAATTTTTGATATGCTGTTTTTTTCATACTTGTTTTCTTTTATATTTTGTTACCCACTGTGTGCCCCTATTATAAGAATTGAGGACAATGCTTGGTTCGAGTTTGGGGTTGTAGAGCCACTGCCGAGGCAATCCACTACTACGGTCTTACCATGAAAAGGGAGTATTTAAGTGATAATTTTAAATTTTATGTCCACCAATTTACTTGAATCTGTTTCCTATACTTTTGCACTACTCATCATCAGTATTACCTTAGTTTATTCTTTTAAGGCAATAGAAATCATTCTCCTTACCATGATTAGGTTCTGTTTTAAAGACTTAATTCTAGGATACTTAAGGAGAAAAACTTAGAAGCTTGCTATAAGGTTGATCCTAAAACATTTTTGGGACTTGTTTGGCTATAGGAATTCTTTTAATAAATTTAGGTGATAAAGACTTAGATCTTTTGAAAGGTGACTAGAGGTGCCTATCATCGGCTCTAGGAATTACTCTTCTTCATGCTAGAGGTGCCCGAAATTGGCTCTAGTATGCTTAAAAGAATAGAAAAAGAAACAAGGAAATAATGATGAGAAAAACACAATCTTTGAGGTGCCCGAAATTGGCTCAAGATTTGGTTGTTTAGAAAAGAAGAATACAATAAATCCAAGTCTATTTGTATTAAACTTAGAGTTTATCTAAGAAGGCCCTTAATCAAACTTGTCCACAAAAACTCACACACTCACAAACCTTATAGTTTGTTTTCTAGATAAACCCTTGGGTAACCAAAAGGTTAAGTCTAAAGAATAGACATAGTTATGGTAGGGATAATAGATGGAAACATAAGACCAAGAAAGAATAAGGTTCGGTAAACTAATGGTTTGCATTGCTTGAGGACAAGCAATAGTTCGAGTTTGAGGGTGTGATAAGTGCTCAACTCACTATCACTTCCTACACTTTTCATGGGCATTAATCACCAATTCTACACCCACTTGAATCAATGCATGTACTTAATATGATATATTTAGGAATTTTAGTGTTAAAGATAATATTTACAGAAAAAGCAAGCTTTACTGCATTTTTGTATCTGTGTAGGAAAAAGCATTGCCATGGCAGCAAACTGAGGCCAAGGCAGGACCTGATGCTAAGGCAGCAGAGGACAAGCAGCGATATGGCAGGCAAGCTAAGGAGAACATTGTTGGATAAGAAGCCCAAGGATCGAAGCTAGAAAGCACTAGGAAAAGCCCGAAACAAGGCCACGCGAGAAAGCCTTCTAGATAGAATAAACTTAGAAATATTTTATTTATGTACTTGACTTTTTCCCCACTCCAAGTTGTATTCTACTTAGGAAATGTTTTCCCTAGCCCAAGCCTATATAAGACCTAGCCGTACAAGGAGCAAGAGCACTTAATCACCATAGACTATACTATATTAGAGAGCTTAAACTTTATCTTTTAATTTTTCTTTTCTTTTACATTATGTTCTAAGTTTGTTAAGCTTAGTTGAAGGTTGTAAAGTATTAGTGTGAGAAAGTTGAACTTTATTTCTCGTTTTCTATGCAATAAAATATCGAAGTTTGTAAGTAATTCATTTATTTAATATCGAGAGAGTTAGATTCACAAAAAGAATAAGTATGGTGTTTCAATCACGAAACACTAACTCGGCCTAGGGATAGGTTAAGAGTTTCAGCGGCTAAGAGAAGTGTGGGATTGGTTGATGATTATAATTGATTCATGCTGAGAGGTATCATCAAGGACTGATCATCAAAAGTATTTCGACTTAGGGATAAGCAGAATCATCTAAAGATACTTTGTCGAACTTTGGTAAAGTCCATCCAAGAGTAAAGGATTGCCGCGGCGGGCGAGTATCTTCACTGTCGAGGCCGTAATCTGCAGTTCTGCAAAGGCATTATTGTGCAATTGCATTGAACAGAAACAATTCAACTGAATCCTCTATACAATACAAATGGATCCTAGCCACTATCTTTATTTGATTTTTCTATCTTTATTTAGTTTTCTTTATTTAGTTAAATCACAACTCAATCACTTGTGTTTATTTTATTTCTTTAGAGAGCAAATAATTGAAGGAAGCATATTAAGTGGACGAATCCCTGTGGAGACGATACTTGATACTTATCACTTTATTAATTGGCGTCGTGTTCACTTGCACTAAATTGCGCATATCTAACACGCATCAACAGTCTTCAGCACTCCACCAGGATCCTCTAGCACCATGGGTAGAAAGAGATGCCTACGTACATCAGTCTTCAACCGCTATCGGGCCAAGCACTCAATATGCCGAGGCAATGAATGTTGAAGATGCTGGCATGATGAACATTATGCCCACTGAAGAAGTTGTCGAAGAGGAAGAAGGAGAAGAAATGGATGCTCCAATGCAACGGAGACCACCTACAAGAGTTCAGCCGCCCCGAGAAGCAAAAACACAACCATCACCATCACCAAAAATGAAGCAGTCAGTAGCAAGACCTAGAAAACTAATTGTCAACATCAGTTCTTCGGAGTCTCTTTAATCTTTACATATTTATGTTGCTTTTATCTTTACTTGTTCATTTTAATATCTTTCTCATGTTGTGTGCCATTGATATAAGCATTGAGGATAATGCTTGGTTCAGGTTTGGGGGTGTAGATCCTCTACTGAGGTAATTCACCACCGAGGCCTTTCCATGAATGGAAGTATTTATGTGGTTTTTCAAAAAAAATATGTCCACCATCTTACTTAAATTATTGTCCATACTTTTGCACTACTCTTCATCAGTATTGCCTTAGTTTATTCTTTTGAGGCTATAGAAATCTTTCACCTTACCATGGTTAGGTTCTGTTTAAAAGGCTTAACATTAGGATACTTAAGGAAGAAAACTTAAAAGCTTGCTATAAGAGTGAACCTAAAAACACTTTTGGGACTTCTTTGACTATAGGAATTCTTTTAATGAACTTAAGAGATAAAGACTTAGATTTTTGGAAATGTGACTAGAGGTGTCTATCACCGGCTCTAGGAATCACTTTTCTTCATGCTAGAGGTACCCGAAATTGGCTCTAGTATACTTAAAAAATAAACAAGTAAAAAGAAGGAAATATTTATGAGAAAACATAATCCTTGAGGTTCCCGAAATTTGCTCAAGAAATTGTTGTTTTAAGAAGAGAACAATAAATCCAAGTCTGCTTGTCTTGAACTTAGAGTTTGTCTAAGAAAGCCTTTAATCAAACTTGTCCACAAAAACGCACACACTCACAAAATCTTATAGTTTGTTTATGGGTAAATCCTTGGTAACCGAAAGTTTAAGGCTTAAGAATAGGCATAGTTATGGTGGGGAGAATAGATAAAAACATAAGACCAAGAGAGAGTAAGTTTTGGCAAATTGATGATTTGCATTGCTTAAGGACAAACAATAGTTCGAGTTTGGGGGTGTGATAAATGCTCAATTCACTATCACTTTTTACACCTTTCATGGACAATAATCACTCAATCTATACTTACTTGGACTAATGCATTTGCTTAATGTGAGATATTTAGATATTTTGCTTTTGTGACTCAGGAAATTGCATCATAGGAATTGCCAAGCAAAGAAGATGGATGATGCAAACGGAAGCTAAAATGCAGATATGTACCCGCCTCGACAGCACATTGATGCCTCGGCAGCACATTAACGTCATGGCAGCATTTGTGATCGCGGTAGCACCCGAAAAGGCAAATGTCAATATGATAGGCGATTTGAAGAGAAAAATAAGGTGAACATTTTAAGACAAGCGGAAAAGAAATCGGAGTTGGAAAACACGCGAAAAGTCAATGTCAAAGGCAACGTGGGAAAAGAATCCTTATAGGAATAAACTTGGAAATATTTTATTTATGGAAATTATTGTAATCCTACTCCAAATAGTATTCCTACTTAGGAAAGGTTTGCCCTAGGCCAAGCCTATATACACCATAGCCTATGTAGAGAGGAGGATATCTTGAAATCAAGTGTTCATAGAAAATCCTAAACTTCTCCATCGTCCTCTAGGGTTTAGGTGAAGGTTGTTGAGTATTTGTGAGAGACGATTGTACTTTGTTTCTTGTTTCAATGTAATAAAATATCAAAGTTTGCTTACTCTTTGTCATTCTTTGTTCTTGCATCCAAGCCCGGGAGGGAAGTTTGTAAGTAATCTATTTGTCTAGACTCGGGAAAGTTAGACTCATGAAAGGAGTAAGTGCGGTATTCAACTTGATTGGAGGATACTAACTCAGTGATAGGCCTGGTATAAGCGCTATTCTGAGTGCAAGTGTACACATCGTCAAACAATAAAATGATAAGTATATCGTGTATCGTCTTCACAGGGATTGGTATACTTAATATGTCTTCCTTCGTTCCCTTGCTCCTGAGAATAAAATAAAAACACAAATAAGATGGTTTGTTTTATCTAACTAAATAACTAAATAAAAAAACATAAAATAAAGAGTTGAGAACGATTATAGAGAAAGCGGGTAGGATCCAGTTGTGTCAATTAATGGATTCAATTAATCTCCTTCTTGTCCAATGCAATCGCACAACACTGCTTCGATAGTACTACAGATACTGCCTCGGCAATGCTGGTGCTCCTCTACCGCGACAATCTCTTGCTCGTGGGTAGAAGTATCAAAGTTCAGCAAAGTGTCCGTAAGTGACTTCGCTCATCTCTAAGTCAAAGTACTGTTTATGCTCGGTCCTTGATGATACCTCTCGGCGTAAACCAAAGCTAACCACCAACCAATCCAACACTTCTTTTAGCTTCTGAAACTCTTAACCTACCCCTTAGTGCCTCCACAAGGGTATAGGCCAAGTTAGTTTCGCCGACACCGTACTTATCCCATTCGTGAATCTACACCTCTCAATGCTAGATAAATAGATTACTTGTAAACTTCCCTCTCGGGCTTAGATACAAGAACAAGAAATGGTAATAGGATAAGCAAACTCTAATTTTATTGCATAAGAACAAGAATACAAGAATCAATCTCCTCTCACTAATATCAAAACCTTCACCTATCCCTAAGAAATTTAGAACATGTTATCGTGGAAGCACAATTCTTAGGGAGGAAGGGTTTTCTCTACAAATCGGCTCTGATAGACAATATGGCCGGCTAGTATATTTATAGTCTTAACCTAGGATAAACCTTTCCTAAATAGACTTCAACTTGTAGTAGGAAACAAGTCTTATTCAAGGATTCTGATATTTCCAAGTTTGTCGCCTTCTAGAAAGGGTTTTCCGCTTGGTCTTTGAATTGGGCTTTGAGCACGCTAGCCTGGTCCAATTGATGCGCTGTGTCTTCCAGAATATTCTCTATATTTTTGTCTTTCGATGCGCCTCCATTGTTGGTGCTGCCACACTGGATTCTACCGTGGCCGGTCTTCTGCCTCGACCTTAACATAGCTTTTCTGCCGCTTTGGCTCTGAATATTCCTGCATGTACAGAAATTATAATAATATCTGTATTCTCTATAAATATTAGCTTTATATGTGGTAATAACGGAATATTCAATATTTGAGCAAAGAGTATATGATTAGGTTCAAATGGGTGTATAATAGGTGCATAAAGTACCATAAGAAGGGTAGTAAATAGTCCTTTTAGGCACTCATCAAATACCCCCAATCTCGAACTATTACTTGTCCTCAAGCAATGCCAAACATCAAATTGCTAAACCTTACTCCCCTTTGGTCTTACTCTTCCATCTATTCTCCCCACCATGGTCATATCTATGTCTCCGTTTTAGCCACTAGTTTACCCAAGGACTTCTACTAAGAAACAAACTCTAGGGCTAGGTGAGTGTGTGCGTTTAATGGACAAGTCTGATTCAAGGCTTTCTTAGATAAACTCTAAGTTCAAGACAAGTAGAATCTTGGATTAACTATCTTCTTAAAACAACAAGTCTTGAGCCAATTTCGGGCACCTCAAGATATGTGTTTTCTATTTTTTTTTCTTTTTCTTATTTATTCTTTTTCTTTTGTGGCACCTATTTAGCACACTAGAGCCAATTTCGGGCACCTCTAGTACGAAGGAGAGCAAAACTAGAGCCGGTGATAGGCACCTCTAGTTATCTTTCCAACAAGTTCTAAGTCTTTATCACCTAAGTTTATTAAAAGAACTCCTAAATCAAACAAGTCCAAAAAGTGTTTTTTTTTCTAACCCTAAAGCAAGCTTCTAAGTTTTATTCCATGAGTATCCTATGGTTATCCCTTCAAAACAGTACTTGGCCATGGTAAGGAGAAAATTTTCTATAGCCTTAAAGGAGTAAACTAAAGCAAAGCTGACATAAGGCAGTACAAGATTACAAACTTAAATTCAAGAAAAGGGAATATAAAAAAATTCGGAAAAATATTTACTCCCTTTTATGGTAATGTCGCGACATTGGGTAGCCTCGATAGTGCTTCTACACCTCCAATCTCCCCCAAACTCAAATCGAGCATTGTCCCCAATTCTCAAAATATAAAACACACAACAAAAGAAAACAATAATAATAAAGGATCAAGATTTAAATAGAGTCTGATTATGATTCAGAAGAGCTTCTGGAGATAGCTACCCTCATGGGTATTCTTGCTGATGCTTTCATTCTTGATCCTTGTCCAGGTGATTGTTGTGTTTTTGCCTGTCGAGGCAGCTGTACTCTACAGCGCATTTGTTTCTGCAGCGGGGATGTAACTTCAACTCCATCTTTTTCATCATTTGTATGCATTACTTATGTTTCTCCCCCAAACTCGGCGGTTGGTATCTTCTCGTGTGTATGTGATGAGCTTTCATGGACATACTCATCAATCTGCGTCGAGAGATTGTCTTCAGAAAAACTGTCGGTGGGGATAGGATTTTGTTGTGGAGAGTTGAAGACAACTCTCCTCTTTGATGGTCGCCTGCTGCTGGATGCTATGGCGGCCGTGCCCGCAGGTCTGGATGGTCCGGTAGCATGAAACTATTGTTGTGGCCTAGCAGCAAAGAACGGTCTAGGCCTTGGAGCAGGTGTTGTTTCTGCGTATGGTGTGGCAGTGACGAAAATATTGGGAGGGAAATCTGGAAACTACATCCCATCGGTGAGAAAGTTCTGAGTCAGCATATTGGCAAGGGTGTTGTTAAAATCTCTTTGATATTCCATATAGCGTAGTTGTCTGAGGTCCATGGCTGGCATTCTCTGCAAAATCTCCTGATATGTGTCTATTGCGGCAGGGACTGGGGCATTGTCAGATGCCTCTGCTGAATACTATCCTCCGGCAGGGAAGTCAATAGTGAATTGTTGAGGTGTTTCTTGCACTGGGTCTGCTTGAGTGATCTGCATCACTCTATGACAGAATTCTTTTGTCTAGCCTTGCCTTTGTGATGTGTATTCGTCGGTTGCTTCTATCGAGACACCTGCAGCAATGCATAAAGCAGAGATTAAACTAGGGAAATATAATGGACCTCGTTCTTTCTTACCGTAGTCATATATCTCTTGAATAATTATCTCTTCAACATTGATTGTTTTTTTGTTGATGATGGAATGAATGAGCAATAATCTTTTTCTGTCAACTGTGCTATTATGAGAAGTCGGCATGAGGCATCGTTTGAAAAACGTGCACCACAACTTTGCTTCGAGTATAAGGCTAAGCCTTGTTACACAACCCCTATAGCCATCGGTTTCCCATGGAGTGTTGTCGTATCAAAGGTCATCCATGATAGCCTCATATTCTTTGATATTTGCCACAAATTCACCATGCTTATCGCGTATGGGGATCACGCTGTAGTAATCGTTGATTGCCTCGGCATCAAGTTTCATTGGCTTGCCCCGACAGTAGACGAATAGTGTATCCTTGTTCGGGCAGTGTGCATAGAATTCTCCCATAATTGTTACATTCGCTATGGGAGGTTGGAGACAGAATTTCTCCCAATCCAGGTCTTCGATTTTGTCGAACAAGAATAAGTCGATGTCGTAGTTTTCGTCGGTGGTTTGCTGGAATCCTTGTTCCTCCCATAATTGCTGTGCAAAAAAATATCTTTGAAAGCTTTCTACTACGTTGCCACTGGCAAATCGTCTGTATGTTGCCATGTATGTTGATGAAATATTCTTGAAGATAAACAGAAAGAATATTGGTAGGAATTCAGAGAGTTCTGAGAAATTCAAGATGTAGTGAGAATAAGATTATTCAAGAGAGTAAAGATAACAAGAATGCAAAGTAAATAATGCACAGAGGTAATCTGCTTATATAGGCTGTAAAAATATGACTGCTAAAATACTAGCCGTTAGGCATTTACTGCCTAGATGCACAGTTACTGTCGCGGCAGATTTCTCGGCAGATAGTCGTTACACTGTTTCTGCCCGTTGGTAATTTTTGCGGTTCTGACACAGTGTTGCCGCGGCAGCAGACTTCCTGCTGTGGCAAAATTTTTCTGCATTTATCACTTTATTAAAAATTAAAAACACTGAAACTAAAATACAAATAATAAAAAAATATTGATCATAAAGTAAAATAATAAAATACTGGAAAAATACTTAAAAATAAAAAAATGCTGAAAATAATACTATATATACTAATCCTAATATAATAAAAGGTGAAGGGAAGAGATTAGGTTACTTGTGGAGTGCATGTGAATGCATCTCCCATTTTCGCTATCTCTCTCTGACCTGTGTCTGTCTGCATGAGTTGTCTAGTCCCTTCGGTGCATTCGGCTTCTCCTTTGGGTTTTATTCTTTTACCGAATAATCTGCCGAGCGTGCTGCCCAGACAGGATATTTTAGTCCCCTTATTTGGTGTATGGAGAGCCTTACATTCTGCTGGAGCGTCTGAATTTGGTAGGTTGTGGAAGGCATTCAACTTGATTTGTTGATAATTTATTCACATTGTGAGCTCGCCATTCTCCACATCAATGATAGTGCGTCCAGTAGCAAGGAAAGGTCGACCCAGTATGATCGGTGCATTGTCGTCAGTTTCACAATGAAGGACAAGAAAGTCAGTAGGAAAGATGAACTTGTAAACTTTCACCATAATGTCCTCGATTTTGCCTTCAGGATGCACGTAAGACCGATCCAAAATTTGGAGCAGTACTGTTGTTGGTTTCGCCCGTCCAATTCCGAGTTTCTGAAAAACTGATTTGGGCATTAAGTTGATGCTTGCTCCCAAGTCGCATAGGGCCTTTCCTTTATAACCATCTCCAATTGCACAGGGAATTGTGAAGCAGCTAGGATATTTTAGTTTGGGTGACATGCGATTAGATTATGTAGCATTTCCATGCAACTTTCATTGGCTGACACCGTTTCAAATTCTCCTAGCCTTCATCTTTTTGATACTATGTCCTTTAAAAACTTGGCATAGTTGGGCATTTGTTCAATCGCCTCAACTAGGGGCAAGTTAATATGGACCTGCTTCAGGATGTCTAGGAACTTCTGAAATTGGTGATCCTGTTTTTGCTTCTTTAGCCTCTGTGGAAAAGGAGGTGGTGGTCTGAGTCCTCCAGGTTTCCTTGGATATTGAGTTTTATACTTGGGGTGAATTTTTCTGCAGCTGACTCGGCATTAGGTTTTGATACTGCTAGTTCTTTTGTCGTGGCAGAGCTTTCGGCAGGGTCTTGCTCAGCCTCTAAGTCCTCCTATAGTTGTTTTTCTGGTTGGACTCTTTCAGTTGAGGTCCCCTCTTTATTTTTCAGCTATAGGTCATTTCTGGTGGTGATTACTTTACATTTCTCGTGGCCTAATACCTTAGCAACTTCAGTATTGCTAGGTAAACTTCCAGGTGGTCGAGTATTTTGGCGTTGGGCAAATTGGCCAACCTGGGTTTCTAGGAATTTTATTGCAACCTCCTGGTTCTGTAGTCTCATCTTCGTTCTGTTCATGAAGTCATCAGTACACTTCATGAAGCGGCTACTCTCCATCATGTAGGCATCATACTTTGACATGAAAGCTGTGAGAGAATTGGCCAGTGCATTCAGAGAATATTGTTGTTGTACCTGCTGCTGCGACATTGGCTGCTAAGTGTTCTGCTGCGGCAGGTTCTGGTTCTGATGTTGAAATCCAAGGGCTTGGGTAGTTGGATTCAAGGCATTGTTAGGGTTACTCCAAGAGAAGTTCGGATGCCTTTTCCAAGATGGGTTATAATTGTTGGATATCATTGGGTTGTTTCTGTTATAATTTCCAACATATAGGTCGGTCTCCTCATCTAGCATATAATCTGATGAGTTGACTGAACCTCATGTATACTTCTTTGGTTTTGCATATTCTGAACCATCTTGGTCAGAGAAGCCAATTCTGCTGCCACCAAACTTGAAATGTCTAATTCATGAGCTGTGGCATGACGTCTTATTCCTCCTCGCCTCAATGTGGGAAATTAGAAATCATTCCTTGCGAGTTTGTTCAGAATTTCAATGGCTTCTGCGGGTGCTCTATATAAAAGTGTCCCATTTGCGGAGGCGTCTAGCATCATCCTTGTGGAGGCATTAGTAGCATTGTAGAACATGGAAACTTGCGTCCACAAGGGAAAATCATGTAAGGGGCATTTGTTTAATAGTTCTCTGTAACGTTCCCATGCCTCGTACATCGGTTCATCTTCATGTTGCCAAAATGATGTAATTTCAATATGAATGCGGTCATAAAGATTTGTTGGATTGAACCTCGTAATGAATTCTAGGCAAAGTTCTTTCCAAGATCCAATTGATCTTACTGGGATTCCATTCAACCAAGTCCTCGCCCTATCCCTCAGTGAATAGGGGAACAGTTTTAAGCGCAAAATATCCTCATGGACTCCTTGAATCTTAAAAGAGTTGCACACTTCCATGAAGGATTTAAGATGTTGCCTTGCATCTTCGGTAGCAGACCCACCAAATTGTCCAATTGTGTTCAACAAGTTGAACATTACTAGTTTGAGCTCAAAGTGAGTTGCTTCAATCTCCGGGGTAACTATGCCAGGGTTTAGTCCGTTCAGATCCTCCACCAGATAATCTCTGACAGTAGGCTGTCTCGACAATGGATGCGGCATTGTCTACTGTTGCATTGCTGGCGGCAGTACATTATGATCAATAGGTCCTCTAGGTGGATTGTCCATAGTTTGGAACAGATTTCGTCTTAGATTATGTCTTGTATGTTCAATCTCTGGATCCAACTCGTACAATGGTCCACTCGGATTTGCCATGGTCATAAACCAAATAAATAAAAATTAATAAAAACAAAAATAAAATAAAACTAAAGTTAAAGTTAGATAACTAATAATTAAAGAGCAAGAAAATTAAAGAAAACAAAATTTAGTTGCCAATCCCCGGCAACGGCGCCAAAAACTTGATAGACGTGGTATAAGCGCTATTTTGAGTGCAAGTGTACACGTCATCAAGTAATAAAATGATAAGTATATCATGTATCGTCTCCACAGGGATTGATATACTTAATATGTCTTCCTTCGTTCCCTTGCTCCTGAGAATAAAATAAAAACACAAATAAGATGGTTTGTTTTATCTAACTAAATAAGTAAATAACAAAACATAAAATAAAGAGTTGAGAATGATTATAGAGAAAGCGGGTAGGATCCAGTTGTATCAATTAGTGGATTCAATTGATCTCCTTCTTGTCCAATGCAATCGCACAACACTGCTTCGGTAGTACTGCAGATACTGCCTCGGTAATGCTGGTGCTCCTCTGCCGCGGCAATCTCTTGCTCGTGGGCTGAAGTATCAAATTTCAGCAAAGTATCCGTAAGTGACTCCGCTCATCTCTGAGTCAAAGTACTGTTGATGCTCGATCCTTGATGATACCTCTCGGCATAAACCAAAGCTGACCACCAACCAATCCAACACTCTTTTTAGATGCTGAAACACTTAACCTACCCCTTAGTGCCTCCACAAGGGTATAGGCCGAGTTAGTGTCGCCGACACCGTACTTATCCCTTTCAGGAATTTATACCTCTCGATGCTAGATAAATAGATTACTTGCAAACTTCCCTCTCGAGCTTGGATACAAGAACAAGGAATGGCAATAGGATAAGCAAACTCTCATTTTATTATATAAGAGCAAGAATACAAGAATCAATCTCCTCTCACTAATATCAACAACCTTTACCTATCTCTAAGAAATTTAGAACATGTTATCGTGGAAGTACAATTCTTAGGGAGGAAGGGTTTTCTCTACAAATCGGCTCTGCTAGACAATATGGTCGGCTAGTATATTTATAGTCTTAACTTAGGGTAAACCTTTCCTAAATAGACTTCAACTTGGAGTAGGGAACAAGTCTTCTTCAAGGATTCTAATATTTTCATGTTTGTCGCCTTCTAGAAAGGATTTCCCGCTTGGTCTTTGAATTGGGCTTTGAGCACGCTAGCCTAGTCCAATTGATGCACTGTGTCTTCCAGAATATTCTCTATATTTTTGTCTTTCGATGCGCCTCTATTGTTGGTGCTGTCACACTAGATTCTACCGCGGTCGGTCTTCTGCCTCGGCCTCAACATAGCCTTTCTACCGCTTCGGCTCTGAATATTCTTACATATATAAAAATTATAATAATATTTGCATTCTCTATAAATATTAGCTTTGTATGTGGTGATAACGGAATATCCAATATTTGAGCAAAAAGTATATGATTCGGTTCAAATGGGTGTATAATAGGTGCATAAAGTACCATAAGAATGGTAGTAAATAACTGCTTTTTAGGCATTCATCACTCAACCTAGGGATAGGTTGGAGTTTCAGCGGCTAAAAGAAGTATGTGATTGGTTGTTGGTTATAATTGATTCGTCGGAAGGTATCATCAAGGACTAATCACCAACTGGCACCCAAGAGCAAGGGATTGTCACGGCAGAGAACACTACTGCTATCGAGGCAGTAATCTATAGTACTGTCGAGGTAGTGTTGTGCGATTGCATTGTACAAAAAAAAGTCAATCAAATCCAGAATACAATGCAACTGGATCCTGGCCGCTTTTCCATCTTTGATTTCTTGATCATTTATCTTTATTGCTTTAATTAGTTTTCTTAGTTATAATTCAAACTCAATAATCTGTGTTTTTTATTTTATTATAGAGCAAGAAGAGTAAAGGTTGCATATTCAGTACACCAATCCCTGAGGAGACGATAACTTGATAAATACTTATCACTTATTACTTGACGTGTACACTTGCACTCCAATTGCGCATATTCAACACGCATCATCCACCACTTTACTTGAAACTGTTGCCATACTCTTGCACTGCTCTTCATCAGTTTTGTCATAGTTTATTCTTGAAGGCAATAAAAATCTTTCTCCTTACCATAATTAGGATCTGTTTTGAAGGCTTAATCCTAAGATACTTAAGGAGAAAAACTTAGAAGCTTGCTATAAGGTTGAACTTTAAAACACTTTTGGGACTTGTTTGGCTATAAGAATCCTTTTAATGAACTTAGGTGATAAAGGCTTAAATCTTTGGAAAGGTGACTATAGGTACCTATGACCGGCTCTAGGAAATACTCTTCTTCATACTAGAGGTGCCCTAAATTGGATCTAGTATGCATTAAGGAATAACAAAATAAATAAGGAGTTGAGAAATAGAAAACACAATACTTGAGGTGCCCGAAATTGGCTCAAGGAATTGTTATTATAAGAAGAATACACTAAATCCAAATATATTAGTCTTGAACTTAGATTTTATCTAAGAAGTCCTTTAATCAAACTTGTCCATAAAAGCGCACACACACACTAACCTTATAGTTTGTCTTCTAGGTACACCCTTGGGTTACCGAAAGGTTAAGCCTAAAAGAGAGACATAGTTATGGTGGAGAGAATAGATGGAAACATAAGACCAAGAGAGAATAGAGTTTGACAAATTGATGGTTTGCATTGCTTGAGAACAAGCAATAGTTCAAGTTTGGAGGTATGATAAGTGTTCATGTAACATTCCGTTTTGGGGGTTATTAGTTTAGGCTTAGTTAGGAGAATTCGATTCGGGTCGAATCGGGTTCTCCGGTTCATTGTTCCGGGGAAAATAAAATAAGAATATTTTAATTAGGAAAAATAATAGTTTGGAATATGGTTTAAAATATTAAAAATATGTTTCAAGATTAAAAGAAAATAATTTAGACTTATTATTGATTTTTAATTATGCTTAATTATGCATAAATGACTAATTTGTAATTTTTTTTGAAAGAATTGGAGGACTACTTTGTAATTTTCGGAAATTACATGTTTTAGTGACTAAACTGAAAAGTAAACTAAACTTAGAATCCTTAGAGGGCCATAAACCCATTTCTAATTTTTAATGATGATTTATTCATCAAAATGTATTTTTAATTACTTTAATTAGATTTTTAGTCATTCTCTCTCAAAACCGCTTTTTCTCTCATTTTCTCTCCACTTTCTCTTCATCTTTTCTCTTCAATTCCTTGTTGATTTTTGCATCTTTTTCAACAAAGATTACATCATTTGCATCATCTTTCCATCCTTTACAAAAACTAAGCATTAATTTCATCAAATCAACATCAAATTGCAAGGAATCAAGAAGAGAAAATTACATCTTTTTGGTGAATAGATCTTAAAGGTAATTTTCTGGGTTTTTATTCTTTTCTAAGGTTCTTTATTGAAATTCTCAAGTATTAGCTTGCTACTCTTTGAATAAAAACTTGATTCTATGTTTTAATGTTAGATCTAGTGTTTTTGTGAAAGTTTTTGTGAAATCTTTCTGGATCTCATTCAATACTGGAATTAGATGGATTCAATTGTGTTTTTATGTTAATTAAATGATTAGTTGAATTCATTTGATTGCACATTAATTTAATCCCGAAATAATGCAATCGGTGTAGTTTTAAGGTGCTTTTCGGTTGTTTTAGGGGTTGTTTTAGATGCTTTAATGTTGCTATAGATATAAGGATGGATAGGATGTGTTTTTGGTTCATAATTGAAGTGCATTAAATGTTAGATTCATTAGGTTTTGGGCTGATGTTGCTCGGATACGTTTCGGCTTAGTTTACGGTCTTTTCGGCTAAGTTTTCGGTAGTTTTATGGTGATCGGATATGGCTGTTGGTTTGAGCATGTTATGATGTGAGAATAATCTGTTTTTAATGTTGCAGAAGAGGTACAAGAAGGTGCTTGATTTCTGGTGCGTTGGTGCGATCATCGGATAGCGGCGAAAGCTCGTTTCGCTTGTTGGTGAGTGATTACGGATTTAAAGCGAATCGCGTTTGGTACGTTCTGTTTTGGGGACTATGGAAGAGTGTGAAAACCTTCCATAGTTCAAGAATAAGTAAAGTAATTGTTTATGATAAACCGATATAAGTTTCGACTACATTTGATAAAGGCATTATGTTGGTAATGCAATGAGATTTATGAAAATGCATGAGCATGATTTGAAATGATGCATACATGGAAATTACTTGCTGAAATGCATAGCTTATTTAGAATCCATGATTATGGAAAATTATGAGAAATGATTTGGAATACAATATGGTTAATTGCCTTATACATGATGGTGCCTTTGGGCATGACTTTGGTTCATTTGTTGAACATATTATGCATGCATTATGAGCAGCAAGTTATCATGCACATTTGATTATGATATTGGCTTAGTGACACAAACTTTAGATTCGAATACGAATGACATGTCATTAGGATTGTCTTAAGTGCACTATAAACAAAATTGAGAATACAAAATATTGCCTACACGTAACAAGGGTGACTTTGTGTCCAACCGTGCGTGGTAGAGTCGCCTACGCGTAACAAGGGTGACTATGTGTCCAATCGTACGTGGTAGTGCTAATGATGACTTCGTGTCATGTCAATGGTGACTTAGTGTTATGTCAATGGTGACTTCGTGTCATGTCAATGGTGACTTCGTGTCATGTCAATGGTGACTTTGTGTCATGACGGGACAATGGTCCCTAACAATAGATCCGTGTATTCGGTGAGCTCAAGGTTCACATTAAAGTGGTCACTAGAATGCCAATATACATACATGAATTTGAGAAGAGGTTTGTGAATCATTTATAAATTGTTTTGATAAGATTATGTGAACTCAAGGATGCATATGATTTAAAGAACATGAGCATGAGATGTTAGCATGCATGATTTAACAATGTATTACAAACTACAGTTTCATCATGATTTTAAATTGATGCATTGATGATTTGTGTAGAGCTTCCTCACTAAGCATGTTATCTTAAGCTCTCTTTTCATCCTTGCAGAAAAATAAAGGTACTTTGGGCATAGTTCGAGGCAAGGAAACCAAGGGGAAGAATCACTTTGAATTTGGTATGTTTTTGGCAAATAAATTGGACAAGGCAATGTGTAACCCAACCTATGTGAAGAGTGTGTAATTAGGCTTTGGTTTATGTTGTAATAAGACCATTATTGTTTGGTTGTTAATTGTTGAACTTTGGATTGCTTGAATTATTGAAGCATGTATTAGCATGATTGTTATGTTGTTAATCATTTTCTAGGAAGCATGCCTATAGCTTGAATGATGTCCGTGACGTTGTTGATTATGTGCCATACGTTGCTGAATATGCCTAGGATTGATGCATTTAGTGGTAGTAATTAATGGTTGAGTATTGAGTAGTTGCTGTGCACTTAGTGTAACGAAACTTTTGGCTCCAGATCTAAAGTTTCGAAACCTTTGTCAAATAGTTTTGAAACCTTCACAAGGTTTCGAAACCTTGCGGGCAGATTCAATTCTGGGAAGCTACTGGACGCGATAAGTTTCAAAACTTTTCAGGATAGTTTCGAAACCTTTTTCAAAAAGTTTCGAAACCTCTGGGAAGGTTTCGAAACCTTTGATCACCTAGAATTGAAAGTTGCTAGAAATTATATTCTAGTCCCGGATATCTTCCTTTGTTCGATTAAGGTACTTACCGATGTTATTTAGAGCTGAAATTTTACATGCATGCTTAAAGTTGATTTACTTTCAAGATGGATAACTTAATTTAGATGAAGTCCTTATATTTTGGAAGATTTACATTTTGGTCCCTAAATTAAAGAAACATGCAATTGATGATGTTAGGGTGATCCGTTTGAGATGAAACTTGCTGTGAAGAACTCTTGTATGTTTAGTTGAACGTTGATGGAAAGAATTCTTACTTTATTAATTGAATTTAACAGTTTTACGTTTTATTCCTTAATCTATGTTCGTGTTTAATCGGAGGTTTGTTTTAGTTAATGTGTTACCGATAATGCTATGTGTGAGACCTTGTCATGTAGGAATAAGATTGTGCATCTAGATAAGATAAATAAGAAAAAAATATAATGGTTTTAGGGTTGTTTATCGAATCGAACCTTCGCGGGTTTGGTTTGATATTCCCCGTGTAACTCGTTAGTGCCGGTTCCGTCTAGGCCGGGCTAAGGAGAGCTCAACTCACTATCACTTTCTACACTTCTCATGGGAACTTATCATCAATTTTACACCTACTTGAACCAATGCATGTACTTAATGTGATATAATTAGGGATTATACCATTGAAGATTATATTTTTAGAAAAGGCATACTTTACTACATTTTCTTATCTGTGCAAAAAAGGTATTACGGAGGTAGCAGAATGAGGCCGAGGCAGGACTTGATGCCGAGGCAGCAGAGGATAAAAAGCAATATGGATGGAAATTGAAGGTGAAAAATAAAGAGAAGGTTGCTAAATAAGAAACCCGAGAATCGGAGATGAACAACACAAGAAAAGCCCAAGGGCAAGGCCACGCGGGAAAGAAACCTTCTAGAAGACCAAACTTAGAAATATTTACCCTATGTACATAACTTGTTCCCTACTCCAAATTGTACTCTAATTAGGAAAGGTTTGCCCTAGGCCAAGGCTATATAAGGCATAGCCGTCCTAGGGATTAGAGAGGAGCTAGAGAGCCGAATTTTGAGATCTTTTACCTTTGGAACAATTCTTCCCATCATGTTTTAAGTTTTCTTAGGGTTTTGGTGAAGGTTGTCGAGTATTTGTGAAAGGATATTGTATTTTATTTCTTGTTTCTATGCAATAAAATATTAAAGTTTGCTTACTCTTTGTCATTCTTTGTTCTTGTATTCAAGCCCGAGAGGGAAGTTTATAAGTAATCTATTTGTCTAGACTCGAGAGTTAGACTCACGAAAGGAGTAAGTGCGTATTCGACTTGGTTGGAGGATACTAACTCGACCTAGGAATCGATTAGAGATTCAGCGGCTAAAAGAAGTGTGGGATTGGTTGTTGGTTATAATTGATTAACGCTGAGAGGTATCATCAAGGACTAACCTTCAACAGTGTTTCGACTTAGGGATAAGCGGAGCCATTCAAGGATACTTTGCCGAACTTTGGTAAATCTATCCAAGAGCAAGGGATTATCGCGGCAAAGAACATTGTCGTTGCCGAAAACAGTATCTGTAGTACTGTCGAGGCAGTTCAGTACAATTGCATTGGATAGAAACAGATCTATCAAATCCACTATACAACACAACTAGATCATACTCTTTTTCTTAAATTTGATCTTATCTTATTTAGTTTAGTTTATTTAGTTTAAGCAACACCAAACTTATCTGTGTTTTTACTTTTGTTTTATAGGGAAAGAAGATCAAAGGAAGCATATTAAGTACAACAATCCCTGAGAAGACGATAACTCGATAATACTTATCACTTATTACTTGACGTGTACACTTGCACTCAAATTACGCATATTCATCACTCATCATAGATCAATCAAATCCACTATACAATACAACTGGATCCTGTCCTTTTTCTTAATTTGATCTCATTCTATTTAACTTTCTTTAATTACTTCATTTAGTCTAATCAAAACTTAACTACTTGTGTCTTTATATTATTTCCTTTAAAGAGCAAGAAGGCAAAAGAAGACATATTAATTACACCAATCCTTGAGGACACGATACTCGATAGATACTTATCACTTATTACTTGACATATACACTTCCATAGAATTACGCTATTTATACGCGTAACACCTACCATACTACTGAGCATGACCGCCGCGTCCAAAATCACCTCGACGTCAGTCAGCTTTGTATCGGTTATCCCGAAACCTCTTACCCTTCTTACCTTGAGCATTAGACTCAGTAGGCCTCTTTCCAATATCGGAAGACTTCCTAGCCTTCCTTAGGGACTCCTCAACATCATTGGCTCTATTAACCAGCACATCAAATATGGTGTACTCCGCAGCCAAAAGGTATGTCTCGATCTCGAGATCCAATCCATAACGGAACCTATCACACCTCTTTCGGTCAATAGGAACAAACTCAGGATCATAGTGGATCATCCTGATAAACTGAATCTCATAGTCTATGATAGGCGTGGTATAAGCGCTTTTTGAGTGCAAGTGTATACGTCGTCAAGTAATAAAAAGATAAGTATATCGTGTATCATCTCCACAGGGATTGGTATACTTAATATGTCTTCTTTCATTCCCTTGCTCCTGAAAATAAAATAAAGACACAAATAAGATGATTTGTTTTATCTAACTAAATAATTAAATAGCAAAACATAAAATAAAGAGTTGAGAATGATTATAGAGAAAGTGGGTAGGGTCTAGTTGCATCAATTAGTGGATTCAATTGATCTTCTTCTTGTCCAATGCAATTACACAACACTGCTTCGATAGTACTGCAGATACTGCCTCGGCAACGTTGGGGCTCTTCTGCCGCGGCAATCTCTTGCTCATGGGCAGAAGTATCAAAGTTCAGCAAAGTGTCTGTAGGTGACTCCGCTCATCTCTGAGTCAAACTGTTGTTGATGCTCGGTCCTTGACGATACCTCTCGGCGTAAATCAAAGATAACCACCAACAAATCCAACACTTCTTTTAACTGCTGAAACTCTTAACATACCCCTTAGTGCCTCCACAGGGGGATAGGGCGAGTTAGTGTCTATGACACCGTACTTATCCCTTTCGTGAATCTACACCTCTCGATAATAGATAAATAGATTACTTGCAAACTTCCCTCTCGGGCTTGGATACAAGAATAAAGAATGAAAATAGGATAAACAAACTTTGATTTTATTGCATAAGAACAAAGATACAAGAATCAATCTCCTCTCACTAATATCGATAATCTTCACCTATCCCTAAGAAGTTTAGAATATATTATCGTGTAAGTACAATTCTTAGGGAGGAAGGGTTTTCTCTACAAATCAACTCTCTTAGACAATGTGGCCGGCTAGGGTATTTATATTCTTAACTTAGGACAAACCTTTCCTAAATATATTTCAACTTGGAGTAGGGAACAAGTCTTCTTCAAGGAATTTGATATTTCCAAGTTTGCCGTCTTCTAGAAGAGTTTTCCCGATTGGGCTTTTAGCTCGCTAGCCTGGTCCAATTGATGCGCTGTATCTTCCAGAATGTTCTCTATATTTTTATCTTTTAATGCGCCTCCATTGTTGGTGCTGCCACACTAGATTCTACCGCGGCCATGCTTTTGCCTCGGCCGCTACACTGCTTTACTGCCGCTTCGGCTCTAGATATTCCTGCATGTACAGAAATTGTAATAATATCTGTATTCTCTATAAATATTAATTTTGTAAGTGATGATAACGGAATATCCAATATTTGAGCAAAAAGTTCATGATTCGGTTCAAGTGGGTGTATATTAGATGCTTAAAGTACCATATGAAGTGTAACCCCCTTAGCCCGGCTTAGACGGAACCAGTACTAATGGGTCACACGGGGAATATCGAACCAAACCCGTGAAGGTCCGATCCGATAAATGACCTTGAAAACCGTAATAATTTTTTTATCTAGATGCACAATTAATCTCCTATGTGTAATTAACTCAAGAAACACAGAGACAGACGCAATTCAACCATTATAAGTCGATCAATTAAACGCATACATGATTAGGGACCAAAATGTAAGGAACTAATTTGCATCATCATATCCACAATCAATCCACCGGATAACAATTAAGCAAGCTTAACACATTCACCATACAATTCAGATCAAACGAGGTATCTTAGTTAATCGATTTTACGTTCTAGCATTTATGGACTTAATTGCAAAGTATGTAATATTAGGTATTTCATCCATCTTATATCATTAGATGTGTGTTCGGGTTAAAATATGAATCATGGTGTCACAACATCTCCTAAATTACTCATAAATCCACTGTATTCGCTTACTAAATTAAATCCTATGTTTCATACATTCAAAACTCTCGAATTGCCCTTTTTAGGCCAGGTGTTTCGAAACAGCCTTGTAGTGTTTCGAAACACATGTGTCTAGTGAACTTTTGGTTATGAACATGGTTCGAACTATGGCCACCTGTTTCAAAAAAACCATAGGGTGTTTCGGAACACCCATGCCCAGTAGCTTTTGGTACCAAACCCTAGTTCAAAGCAGACATTCAAATATGCATAGGGGTATCGATACTGCCCCAGGGTGTTTCGATACCCCCTGTATTCGGGACTGAGGTGAGACGTATAAAGCTCATCTAAACCAACCCAAGTATAAACTTTAATAACCCGAAACTATATGCAACATTCCTAGGCATCTCCATCAACATAAACACACCTTAAATCATTTGGAAAGATCAAAAGGAGACCTATAGGCATGCTTCCTAAAGAATGACTAGCAACATAACAATCATGCTAGTACATGCTTCAACAACTCAAACAAATCCAAAGTTCAACAATTAACAATCAAACAATGATGGTCTTATTACAACATGAACCATAGCCTAAGTACACACTCCCCACATAGGTTGTGTTACACATTGCCTTGTCCAATTTATTTGCCAAAAACATACCAAATTCAAAGTGATCTTCCCCTTGGTTTCCTTGCCTCGAACGTGGCTCCAAGTGCCTTTATTTCTCTGCATGGATGAAAAGAGAGCTTAAGCAAACATGCTTAGTGAGGTACTACACAAATCATCAATGCATCTATTTAAAATCATGATGAAACCATAATTTACAATACTTTGTTAAATCATGCATGCTAATATTTCATGCCCAAGTTCATTTAATCATATGCATCCCTGAGTTCACAAAACCTTATCAAAACAATTTATAAATGATGCTCAAACCTCTTCTCAATTTCGTGTATGTATATTGGCATTCTAGTGACCACTTAATGTGAACCTTGGGTTCACCGAGTACACGGATCCTTTTTCTCAACATGCATCGGTCGGACACTTAGTCACCCTTGTATACATGTTATCCCCCACTACGCACGGTTGGACACAAAGTCACCCTTGTTTACGTATGGGTCAACTATATGCACGGTCGGACACAAAATCACCCTTGTCTACATATAGGCAAGCTCTACACGCATGGTCGGACACAAAGTCACCCATGTTTACGTATAGGCGGCACTACCACGCACGGTTGGACACAAAGTCACTCTTGCTTACGTGTAGGCAACATCAATATTCTCTTTATTTTATAGTACACTCAATCGTAATGACATGTCATTCGTATCGAATCTAAAGTTAGTGTCACTAAGCCAATATCATAATCAAATGTGCATGATAACTTGCTGCTCATAATGCATGCATAATATGTTCAACAAATGAACTAAAGCCATGCCCAAAGGAACCATCATGTATAAGGCAATTAACCACATTGTATTCCAAATCATTTCTCATAATTTCCAATAATCATGGATGCTAAATAAGCTATGCATTTCAGCAAGTAATTCACATGTATGCACCATTTCAAGTCATGCTCATGCATTTACATAAATCTCATTGCATTACCAACATAATGCCTTTATAAAATGTAGCCGAAACTCATATCGGTTTATCAAAACAAATACTTTACTTACTCTTGAACTATGGAAGGTTTTCACACTCTTCCATAGTTCCCAAAAATAGAACGTACCAAACGCGATTCGCTTTAAATCCGTAACCACTCACCAACAAGCGAAACGAGCTTTCGCCGCTATCCGATGATCGCACCAACGCACCAGCAATCAATCTTCTTCTTGTACCTCTTCTACAACATTAAAAACAGAGCATTCTCACATCATAACATGCTCAAACCAATAGCCACATCCGATCACCATTAAACTACCGAAAACTTAGCCGAAAAGACCGTAAACTAAGCCGAAACGCATCCGAACAACATCAGCCCAAAACCTAACGAATCTAACATCTAATCCACCTCAATTATGATCCAAAAACACATCCAAACCATCCTTATATCTCCAACAACATTTAAGCATCTAAAACAGTCCATAAAACAACCGAAAAGCACCTTAAAACTACACCGATTGCATTATTCCAGGATTAGATTAATATGCTATCAAATGGAGATTCAATTAATCATTTAATCAACATAAAAACATAATTGAATCCATCTAATTCCAACATTACATGAGATCCAAAAAGATTTCACAAAAACTTCCACAAAAACACTAGATCTAACATTAAAAACATAGAATCAAGTTTTTATTCAAAGATTAGCAAGCTAATACTTGGGAATTTTAATAAAGAACCTTATAAAAGAATAAAAATCCAGAAAATTACCTTCAAGATCTATTCAGCAAAAAGATATAATTTCTTCTTCTTAATTCCTTGCAATTTGATGTTGATTTGATGAAATTGATGCTTAGGTTTTGTAAAGGATGGAAAGATGCAAATGATGTAATCTTTGTTGAAAAAGATGCAAAAATCAGCAAGGAATTGAAGAGAAAAGATGAAGAGAAAGTGGAGAGAAAATGAGAGAAAAAGATGAGAGAAAATAAGAGAAAAAGTGGTTTTGAGAGAAAATGATTAAAAATCTAATTAAAGTAATTAAAAATACATTTTGTTGAATAAATCATTATTAAAAATTAGAAATGGGTTTATGGACCTCTAAGGATTCTATGTTTAGCTTAATTTTCAATTTAGTCGCTAAAACATATAATTTCTGAAAATTACAAAGTAGTCCTCCAATTTTCCAAAAATTACAAATCGGTCACTTATGCATAATTAAGCATAATTAAAAATCAATAATAAGTCCAAATTATTTTCTTTTAATCTTGAAATATATTTTCAATATTTTAAACCATATTCCAAACTATTATTTTTCATAATTAAAATATTCTTATTTTATTTTCCCCGGAACAATGAACCGGAGAACCCGATTCGATCCGAATTGAATTCTCCTAACTAAGCCTAAACTAATAACCCCAAAAACGGGATTTTACAACTCTCTCCCTCTTAAGAAAGTTTCGTCCTCGAAATTTACCTGAAGTAAACAAGTGAGGAAACTTTGTATCCACATCCAAAATCCTCATCGGTTCTTCCTCATAACTCATATCCTCTCTTAACTCGATCTCCTCAACCGGTACCACATGAGAAGGATCCGATCTATATCTACGAAGCATTGATAAATGAAAAACATCATGCATCTTACTCAACTCCTCCGGCAACCTCAACCTATAAGCAATAGGACCAACACGCTCCAACACCTCATATGGTCCAATAAAACGAGGACTCAACTTACCCTTACGTCCAAATCTCATTACCTTCTTCCATGGAGAAACCTTAAGAAACACTTTGTCCCCAACATCATACTCTATCTCCCTACGCTTCAAATCGACATAGGATTTCTGCCTATCCGAAGCTTCCTTAAGTTTAGTACATATCAACTTAACTTTCTCATCCGTATCCTTCAACACTTGAGGCAAAGATACATACTTTTGTCCAACTTCCTTCCAACACAAAGGTGTACGACACTTACGCCCATACAACGCCTCAAACGGTGCCATCTGTATACTCGTCTAAAAACTATTATTATAAGCAAACTCTACCAAAGGCAATTGCTTCTCCCAAGAAACTTGAAACTCGATGATACAACACCTCAACATATCCTCCAAAGTCTGAATAACACGCTCAGCCTGTCCATCCGTCTGTGGATGATAAGCCGTACTAAAACTAAGCCTCGTACCCAAAGCTGTCTGCAAACTCCTCCAAAACTTGGATGTAAACCGCGGATCTTTATCCGATATGATCGACTTAGGCACCCCATGCAATCTCACCACCTCAGAAACATACAAATCTGCCAACTTATCCATGGAGTACGTCGTATGCACGGCAAGAAAATATGCACACTTCTTAAACCTATCAACAATCACCCATATAGAATCCTTTTTGGACGGTGTTAATGGCAACCCCGTCACAAAATCCATGGTAACTCTCTCCCATTTCCATTCCGGAACCTGAACCGGTTACAACAAACCTGCAGGGAACTGATGTTCAGCTTTCACCCGCTGACACACCATACAACGAGAAACAAACTCCGTCACATCTCTCTTTAAACCAACCCAAAAGTACACACTTTTGAGATCTCTATACATCTTCACACTACCCAGATGCATAGCAAACGGACTAGTATGAGCCTCCACCAAGATAGCTTGCCTCAACTCTTGATCATCCGCCACCACAATTCGACCTCTAAAACACAACACCTCATCATCATCAAAATGATAATCGGTTGGCCTACCCTCAGCAATATCCTCCACAAAAGGTACCAAAGACTCATCCTCTAACTGTTTCACCTTAATCATCTCAACCAAAACAGGTTTTACTTGCAACTCCGCCACTAAACCACCTTCCTTAGAGATAATCAGTCTAGCAAACATTGCTCTCAACTCAACCGCCGCCTTACGGCTCAAAGCATCGGCCACCACATTGGCTTTCCCCGGATGATACTCAATAGATAAATCATAATCCTTAAGCAACTTCATCCATCTCCGTTGCTTAAGATTCAAATCCTTCTGTGACATGAGATACTTCAAACTCTTATGATCCGTATATATAGTACACTTCTCTCCATACAAATAATGTCTCCAAATCTTCAAAGCAAAAACCACCGCCGTCAACTCTAAATCATGTGTCGGATAGTTCTTTTCATGTACCCTCAACTGTCTAGAAGCATAAGCTACAACTTTCCCCTCTTGCATCAAAACACACACAAGACCAACGTATGATGCATCACTATAAACCACAAAATCCTTACCGGATTCGGCTTGAACCAACACCGGTGCACTAGTCAACACTTCTTTCAACTTCTCAAAACTCTTTTGTTGACTTTCTTTCCACTCAAAAGGAACTTTCTTTTGCAACAACTTAGTCATAGGAGCAGCAATGCTCGAAAAACCCTCAACGAACCTATGATAATACCCAGCGAAACCTAGGAAATTCCGAACCTCCGACACCGATCTCGATTGCTTCCAACCCATAACAGCCTCTATCTTCTTTGGATCAACACTAATACCCTTTTCCAATACCATATGACCAAGAAACACCACCTCTTTTAACCAAAACTCACACTTACTTAACTTAGCATACAAGTGGTTCTCTTTCAACGCTTGCAACACCAACCGTAAATGCCGATCATGATCTTCCTCGGTACATGAATACACGAGGATATCATCTATGAACACTACCATAAACTGATCCAAGTACTCGTGAAACACCCGGTTCATCATATCCATAAAAGCAGCAGGGGCATTCGTCAAACCAAACGGCATCACCAAAAACTCATAATGACCATACCTTGTCCGAAAAGCCGTTTTTAACACATCCTCCTCATTCACTTTCAATTGGTAGTATCCCGATCTCAAATCAATCTTCGAGAACACACTTGCTCCTCGAAACTAATCAAATAAATCATCAATCCTCGGCAAAGGATACTTATTCTTCACGGTTAACTTATTCAATTGCCGATAATCAATGCACATCCTCATTGTGCAATCTTTCTTCTTCACACACAACACCGGTGCACCCCAAGGTGACACACTCGGTCGTATAAAACCACGGTCAAGCAACTCCTGCAACTGCATCTTTAACTCCTTTAACTCCTTAGGTGCCATGCGATAAGGAGCAATGGACACCAGATTAGTACCAGCATAAAGCTCGATACTAAACTCCACATCACGATCAGGAGGTAATCCTGGTAACTCCTCAGGAAAAACTTCCGGAAAGTCACATACTATTCAAATATCCAGCAACCGAACCTCTCTTATCCCCGGATTCATCACATAAGCTAGATATGGTACACCACCATGTTGCATCAAGTTTTCTGCTTGTAAGGCCGAAACTACATTGGACAAGAATCCGGTATACTCACTCCTAACCACAACCTCACCACCGTCTAACAACCTCAAGGTAACCCGTTTCTTTTCAAAATCTACTACAGCTCTATGCTCCGTCAACCAATCAAACCCCAAGATAAGATCAAAACCATGAAACGGTAATTCCATCAAGTCAACCTCAAAGATATGCCCTTGCACCTCCAACGGACATCTCCTATATAACCTTTTTACGGTCACCGTCTCACCCAAAGAACTAGTAACCACAACTCCCACATCTAGAACATCAACAGGGATGTCCAATATATATGCTTGCTCTCTCAAAACATAAGAATGCGTAGATCCTGAATCTATCAAAGAAAACAACGGTATATTCCGTAAAAAAAAGTATCTGCAACCACATCTGTAGCATTACAGGTCCTACGCTGAGCATAAACTCTACGGCCATCTCCCTGTCTCTGGAAAGGACCTCTACCTCCACCGCGTCCTCTTCCAGGTACCACGGCAACCTCAGCTTGGTTACCAGCCTCACCAGCAAACCTTGGACAATCCCTCCTCCTAGGATCCTTAGATCCACAATCCATACAGGCACTAGTGGCCCACCAACACTCTCCCGGATGGCGTTTAGAACACAAGTTACAAACTGCTGCATCACCACCACCCCTACCAAACTGCTGAGAACGACCATCGTGTCCAAAATCACCTCAGCGTCGATCAGCTCTATATCGGTTGTCCCGAAACTTCTTACCCTTACCACCTTAGGTACTAGCCTCTGCAAGCCTCTTTCCAACATCGGAAGACTTCCGAGCCTCCCTCAAAGACTCCTCAACATCCTTAGCCCGATTAACGAGCACATCAAACTCAGTGTACTTCGCAGCCAACAAGTATGTCTTGATCTCTGGATCCAAACCATATCAAAACCTATCACATCTCTTACGCTCCGTAGGAACCAACTCCGGAGCATAGTGACTCAATCTGATAAACTGTATCTCATAGTCAGCCACACTCCTAATGCCCTGCACCATGGACATAAACTCCCTCTTCCGCGCATCCTTGTACTGCGGACCCAAGAACTTCCGCACAAAGGCGGTCCTGAAGTACTCCCAAGTCAGGTTAGCAACTGCTACCCCTGCTCTCGTGGTAGTCCACCATCTATAAGCATCCCCCTGAAGAAGAGAGACCACACAACCCAACCTACAGGCATCCTGACAGTCCATCTGATCCAATATCCTCTCGGTGCTAGCCAGCCACTCCTCAGCTACACTCGGGTCAGATCCACGGAACTCAACACCTCTCAAACTACGCAAACGCTCTAGCGGTAGCCCTGGGGTAACTACAACGGCAGGTGCGGGAGCCGGTACTTGCACTCCAGCCATAGCCGCCTGAAACGCACCCGTCATAGCCTGTATGAACAGGGCAAAGTCTCCGAACTGGCCTCCCACTGGAACCGGAGGCATACCAGCGAGTGGCACGCCAACTGATGGATGAGGTGGAAGCGGTTCCTCCCTCATATTCTCCTCTCCCTCGGCCTGACCATCGGTGATCAAGCTCGCAGTAGCACGTGTCTCACGTCTCAGAGGCATTATCTAAAAACTTCCAACATGCAACTTAAAACATAACATTAAGACATAATAAACTTACATTTGGGCAAGATCCAAGGGAAACCGAAAAACATCAAAAAAAACATGTTGGCATTGGCAATGTGTAACCTACCACCTCTTGTACTCATAATCATTCTAGGTGCACTCACAATCTATACGTATGCCCACAAGAAAGCATGTCATGTTCAACCTAATATTCTAACATACCAACACAAAACATGGCAAACCAATACATACTTTGACAAACCAACAACACACTCTACAAACCAACAATGCATTTTTCAAACATGGCTCTGATACCACCAAATGTAACCCCCTTAGCCCAGCTTAGACGGAACCAGTACTAATGGGTCACACGGGGAATATCGAACCAAACCCGTGAGGGTCCGATTCGATAAACGACCCTGAAAACCATAATACTTTTTTTATCTAGATGCACGATTAATCTCCTATGTGTAATTAACTCAAGTAACACAGAGACGGACGCAATTCAACCATTATAAGTCGATCAATTAAACGCATACATGATTAGGAACCAAAATGTAATGAACTAATTTGCATCACCATATCCACAATCAATCCATCAGATAAAAATTAAGCAAGCTTAACACATTCACCATACAATTCAGATCAAATGAGGTATCTTAGTTAATCGATTTTATGTTCTAGCATTTATGGACTTAATTGCAAAGTATTTAATATTAGGTATTTCATCCATCTTATATCATTAGATGTGTGTTCAGGTTAAAACATGAATCATGGTGTCACAAAATCTCCTAAATTACTCATAAATCCACTGTATTCGCTTACTTAATTAAATCCTACGTTTCATGCATTTAAAACTCTCGAATTGCCCTTTTTAGGCCAGGTGTTTCGAAACAGCCTTGTAGTGTTTCGAAACACATGTGTCCAGTGAACTTTTGGTTCGAACCATGGTTTGAACTATGGCCACCTGTTTCGAAACAATCATAGGGTGTTTCGGAACACCCATGCCCAGTAGCTTTTGGTACCGAACCCTAGTTCGAAGCAAACGTTCAAATATGTATAGGGGTATCGATACTATCCCAGGGTGTTTCGATACACCCTGTATTCGGGACTGAGCTGAGACGTATAAAGCTCATCTAAACCAACCCAAGTATAAACTTTAATAACCCGAAACTATATGCAACATTCCTAGGCATCTCCATCAACATAAACACACCTTAAATCATTTGGAAAGATCACAAGAAGACTTATAGGCATGCTTCCTAAAGAATGACTAGCAACATAACAATCATGCTAGTACATGCTTCAACAACTCAAACAAATCCAAAGTTCAACAATTAACAATCAAACAATGATGGTCTTATTACAACATGAACCATAGCCTAAGTACACACTCCCCACATAGGTTGTGTTACACATTGCCTTGCCCAATTTATTTGCCAAAATCATACCAAATTCAAAGTGATCTTCCCCTTGGTTTCCTTGCCTCGAACGTAGCTCCAAGTGCCTTTATTTCGCTGCATGGATGAAAAGAGAGCTTAAGCAAACATGCTTAGTGAGGTAGCTCTACACAAATCATCAATGCATCTATTTAGAATCATGATGAAACCATAATTTACAATACTTTGTTAAATCATGCATGCTAATATTTCATGCCCAAGTTCATTTAATCATATGCATCCCTGAGTTCACAAAACCTTATCAAAACAATTTATAAATGATGCTCAAACCTCTTCTCAATTTCGTGTATATATATTGGCATTCTAGTGACCACTTAATGTGAACCTTGGGTTCACCGAATACACGGATCCTTTTTCTCAACATGCATCGGTCGAACACTTAGTCACCCTTGTATACATGTTATCCCCCACTACGCACGGTTGGACACAAAGTCACCCTTGTTTACGTATGGGTCAACTATATGCACGGTCGGACACAAAGTCACCCTTATCTACATATAGGCAAGCTCTACACGCACGGTCGGACACAAAGTCACCCTTGTTTACGTGTAGGCGGCACTACCACGCACGGTTGGACACAAAGTCACCCTAGTTTATGTGTAGGCAACATCAATATTCTCTTTATTTTATAGTGCACTCAATCCTAATGACATGTCATTCGTATTCGAATCTAAAGTTAGTGTCACTAAGCCAATATCATAATCAAATGTGCATGATAACTTGCTGCTCATAATGCATGCATAATATGTTCAACAAATGAACTAAAGCCATACCCAAAGGCACCATCATGTATAAGGCAATTAACCACATTGTATTCCAAATCATTTCTCATAATTTTCCACAATCATGGATGCTAAATAAGATATGCATTTCAACAAGTAATTCACATGTATGCACCATTTCAAATCATGCTCATGCATTTACATAAATCTCATTGCATTACCAACATAATGCCTTTATAAAATATAGCCGAAACTCATATCGGTTTATCAAAACAAATACTTTACTTACTCTTGAACAATGGAAGGTTTTCGCACTCTTCCATAGTTCCCAAAAACAGAACGTACCAAACGCGATTCGCTTTAAATCCGTAACCACTCACCAACAAGCGAAACGAGCTTTCGCCGCTATCCGATGATTGCACCAACGCACCAGCACTCAATCTTCTTCTTGTACCTCTTCTACAACATTAAAAAAAGAGCATTCTCACATAATAACATGTTCAAACCAAAAGCCACATCCGATCACCATTAAACTACCGAAAACTTAGCCGAAAAGACCGTAAACTAAGCCGAAACGCATCCGAACAACATCAGCCCAAAACCTAATAAATCTAACATCTAATCCACCTCAATTATGATCCAAAAACACATCCAAACCATCCTTATATCTCCAGCAACATTTAAGCATCTAAAATAGCCCATGAAACAACCGAAAAGCACCTTAAAACTACACCGATTGCATTATTCCGTGATTAGATTAATGTGCTATCAAATGGAGATTTAATTAATCATTTAATTAACATAAAAACACAATTGAATCCATCTAGTTCCAGCATTACATGAGATCCAAAAAGATTTCACAAAAACTTCCACAAAAACACTAGATCTAACATTAAAAACATAGAATCAAGTTTTTATTCAAAGATTAGCAAGCTAATACTTGGGAATTTCAATAAAGAACCTTATAAAAGAATAAAAATCCAGAAAATTACCTTCAAGATCTATTCACCAAAAACATATAATTTCTTCTTCTTGATTCCTTGCAATTTGATGTTGATTTGATGAAATTGATGCTTAGGTTTTGTAAAGGATGGAAAGATGATGCAAATGATGTAATCTTTGTTGAAAAAGATGCAAAAATCAACAAGAAATTGAAGAGAAAAGATGAAGAGAAAGTGGAGAGAAAATGAGAGAAAAAGATTAGAGAAAATAAGAGAAAAAGTGATTTTGAGAGAAAATGATTAAAAATCTAATTAAAGTAATTAAAAATACATTTTTGGTGAATAAATTATTATTAAAAATTAGAAATGGGTTTATGGCCCTCTAAGGATTCTAAATTTAGCTTGCTTTTCAATTTAGTCACTAAAACATGTAATTTCCGAAAATTACAAAGTAGTCCTCCAATTTTCCAAAAATTACAAATCGGTCACTTAAGCATAATTAAGCATAATTAAAAATCATTATAAAATACAAATTATTTTCTTTTAAATTTTGAAACATATTTTTAATATTTCAAACCATATTCCAAAACTATTATTTTTCTTAATTAGAAATATACTTATTTTACTTTTCCCGAAATTAATGAACCGGAGAACCCGATTCAACCTGAATCGAATTCTCCCAACTAAGCCTAAACTAATAACCCCAAAAATGGGATGTTACATGAAGGGTAGTAAATAACTGCCTTTTAGGCACTCATCAAATACCCTCAAACTCGAACTATTGCTTGTCCTTAAGCAATGCCAAACATCAAATTGCTAAACCTTACTACCCTTTGGTCTTACTCTTCCATCTATTCTCCCTACCATGGTCATGTCTATTTATCCGTTTTAGCCACTAGTTTACCCAATGATTTCTACTAAGAAACAAACTTTAGGGCTAGGTGAGTGTGTGTGTTTAATGGACAAGGCTGATTCAAGGCTTTCTTATATAAACTCTAAGTTCAAGATAAGTAGAATCTTGGATTAGCTATCTCCTTAAAACAACAAGTCTTGAGCCAATTTCGGGCACCTCAAGATATGTGTTTTCTATTTCCTTTTTTAACTTATTTATTCTTTTTCTTATTAACCACCTATTTAGCACACTAGAGCCAATTTTGGGCACCTCTAGCATGAAGGAGAGCAAAACTAGAGCCGATGATAGGAACCTCTAGTTATTTTTCCAACAAGTTCTAAGTCTTTATCACCTAAGTTTATTAAAAGAACTCCTAAATCAAACAAGTCCAAAAAGTGTTTATTTTCTTTCTAAACCTAAAGCAAGGTTCTATGTTTTATTCCATGAGTATCCTATGGTTATCCCTTCAAAACAGAACTCGACCATGGTAAGGAGAAAATTTTCTATAGCCTTAAAGGAGTAAACTAAAGCAAGGCTGACATAGGGCAGTGCAAGATTACAAACATAAATTCAAGAAAAGAGAAAAAAATTCAGTAAAAATTTACTCCCTTTATGGTAATGTCGCGGCATTGGATAGCCTCGGCAGTGCATCAGCATCAATAATCTCCCCCAAAATCAAACCGAGCATTATCCTCAATGCTCAAAATATAAATCAAACAGCAATTAAAATATCAAAAAAGATGAGAGTAGTAAGGCATTATTTCCGAGGAGCTGCTTGTACGGAGCATTCTCCTAGGCCTTGCTGTTGGTGCCTTTCCCCTGGATCCTTGTCCTGGTGATTGTTGTTGTTTGGTCTGCCGATGCGGCTATACTCTGCTGGGCATTATACGGTGCGTCGGTGCTATAACCTCATCCCCTTCTTTGTTCATATTGTTTGTGTCCATGATTTTTGTTTCTTCTCCTGTCGTGGCAGTGGGTAATGCTGATTCATAGGATGAACTGTAGTATTCATCAATTTCGCGAGATAGCGTATCCATGCTGAGACTGGGCATAGGAATCGATTCTCTTTGGGGAGAGTTAAAGACAGCTCCCCTCATGGATGACCTTTGGCTGGTTGATGATATTCCAGCAGACCTTATTAGCCTGGAAGGTCCGACAGCATAAAACTATTGGTGCAGCCATGGTTGGAAAGATGGTTGTGGTCATGGGGCAGGTGTTGTATCAGTATAAGGGGCGGCGGTGACGAATATATTGGCTGGGAATTTAGGAAATTATGCCACTTGATTTGGAAAGCTCTGCATCATCATATTGGCTAGAGACATGTTGAAATCGCGCTGATATTCCATGTAACGTTATTGGCGAAGGTCCATGGTTGCCATCCTTTGCAGAATTTCTTGGTATGGGTCCACTGCGGTAGTCGGTTCGGCAGAGGCTAGTGCTTCTATTGAATACTTCCCTCTAGCGGTGAAGTTGACAGTGAACTGTTGTGGCGTTGCCTGAACAGGTTTTGCATGCGTTATCTGCATAACTCGGTGGCAGAAGTCCCTTGTCCATCCCTACCTATTTGGCGTGTATTCATCTATAACTTCGACTGGAACTCCTGCATTAATGCACAAGGCAGAGATTAAACAGCGGAAGTACAGTGGTCCACGTTCCTTCTAACCGCATTCATGGATTTCATGAAGGATGATCTCTCCAACGTTGATACTTCTCTTTTTGATAATGGACTGGATAAGCGCCAGTCTTTTGTGCTATTGTGAGAGGTGGGCATGAGGCATCGCTTGACAAACATGCACCAAAGCTTTGCTTCGGGTTTAAGGCTGAGCCTTATTACATAACCCCTATGGGCATCGGTTTCCCATGGAGTTTTGTCATAGCAAAGGTCGTCCTTGATGGCCTTGTATTCCTCGATATTGGCTGCAAATTCACCATGCTCATCTCGTATGGGGATAACGTTGTAGTAATCGTTGATTGCCTCGGCATCAAGCTTTACTAGCTTGCCCCGATAGTAGACGAACAGCGTGTCCTTGTTCGGGCAGTGCGCATAGAATTCTCTGACAATTGTTGCATTTGCTATGGAAGGTTGAAGGCAAAATTTCTCCCAATCCTGGTCTTCGATTCTGTCGAACAAGAATTGGTCGATGCTCTAATTTTCTTTGATGGTTTGCTGGAATCCTTGTTCCTCCCATAATTGTCATGCAACAAAAGATCTTTGAAAGCGTTCTGCTACGTTGCTGCTGGCAAATCGTTTGTATGTTGTCATAGATGTTGATGAGATGTTCTTGAAGATAAGCAGTAAGAATGTGGGTAGGAATACAGAGAGTTCTGAAAAGTTCAAAATATAGTGAGAGCAAGATTGTTCAAGAAAGTAAAGATAACAAGAATGCAAAAGTAAATATTGCACAACACTAAGTTTGCTTATATAGGCTATAAAAATATGATTGTTAAAAATACTAGCCATTAGGCATTTACTATCTTGATGCACGGTTACTGCCGCAGCGGATTTCTCGGCAGAGAGCCGTTACACTGTTTTTGTTCGTTAGAAAATTTGCGATTCTGACACAGTGCTACCGCGGCAGTAGACTTCCTGCTGTGGCTAATTTTTCCTGCATTCATAACTTTATTAAAAATTAAAAATACTGAATATAAAATAATAAAAATAAAGAATGTTAAACATAAAGCAAAATAACAAAATACTGAAAATAATAATATAAAAACTAATCCTAATATAATAATTAAAATTGAAGGGAAGATATTAGATTACTTGTGGAGTACATGTGAATGCATCTCCCACTTTTGTTATCTCTTTCTGGCCCGTATCTGTCTTCATGAGTTGGCCAGTCCCTTCGGTGCATTCGACTTCTCCTTTGGGTTTTATTCTTTTATTGAATAGTCTGCCGAGCGTGTTGCCTAGGCAGGATGTTTTAGTACCCTTATTCGGTGTATGGAGAGCCTTACATTCTGTGGGAGAGTCTGAATTTGGAAAATTGTGGAAGGCGTTCAACTTGATTTGTTGATCATTCATCCGAATTGTGAGCTCGCCATTTTCCACATCGATGATGGTGCGTCCAGTAGCAAGGAAAGGTCGACCCAATATGATCGGTGCATTATCGTCGGCTTCACAGTCAAGGACAAGAAAGTCGGCAGGAAATATAAACTTGTCAACCTTCACCAGAATGTCCTCGATTTTGCCTTCAGGATGCACATGAGATCGATCCGCAAGTTGGAGCAATACTGTTGTTGGTTTTTCCCGTCCTATTCCAAGCTTTTTAAAAACTGATTTGGGCATTAAGTTGATGCTTGCTCCCAAGTCGCATAGGGCCCTTCCTTTATAACCATCTCCAATTGCACAAGGAATTGTGAAGCATCCAGGACCTTTTAGTTTGGGTGGCATGCAATTATGTTGCATGGCCATGCAACCTTCAGTGGCTTCCACTATTTCAAAATCTCCTAGCCTTCGTCGTTTGGATACTATGTCCTTTAAAAACATGGCATAGTTGGGCATTTGTTCAATAGCCTCAACCAGTGGCAAGTTAATATGGACCTGTTTCAGGATGTCTAGGAACTTCTAAAATTGGTGGTCCTGTTTTTGCTTCTTCAGCCTCTGTGGAAAAGGAGGTGGTTGTCTAATATCCTCCAGGTTTCCTTGGATGTTGAGTTTTATACCTGGGGTGAATTTTTCTACAACTACCTCAGCGGGTGGTTCTGATACTGCTGGTTCTGTTGCCGGGGCAGAGCTGTTGGCAGGGTCCTGCTCAGCCTCTGAGTCCTCATGTGGTTGCTTTTCTGGTTGGACTCTTTTGGTTGAGATCCCTTCTTTATCTTTCAATCGTAGGCCACTTCTAGTTGTGATTACTAAGTATTGCTCATGGCCTAACACCTTAGCAACTTCAGTATTACTAGGTAAACCTCCTTGTGGACGAGTATTTTGTCGTTGGGCGAATTGACCAACCTCGGTTTCTAAGGATTTTATTGCAGCCTCCTGGTTCTGCAGTCTAATCTTCATTCTGTTCATGAAGTCATCAGTACGCTTCATGAAGCGGCTATTCTCCATCATGTAAGCATCAGTCTTCGACATAAAAGCTATGAGAGAATCGGCCAATGCATTTAGAGACTGTTGTTGTTGTACCTGCTGCTGTGGCATGGGCTGCTGAGTGTTCTGCTGCGGCAGGTTCTGGCTTTGTTGCTGAAATCCAGGGGCTTGATTAATTGGATTCAAGGCATTATTAGGGTTACTCCATGAGAAGTTCGGATGCCTTTTCCAAGAGGGGTTATAATTGTTAGACATCATTGGATAGTTTTTGTTATAATTTCCAACATATAGGTCGGTCTCCTCATCTGGCATATAATCTGATGAGTTAACTGCCTTAACCTCATGTACACTTCTTTGGGTTTGCATATTCTGAACCATCTTGGTCAGAGAAGCCAATTGTGCTGCCACCGAACTTGATGTGTCTAATTCATGGGCTGTGGCATGACGTCTCATTCCTCCTCGCCTTGACGTGAGAAATTGGAAATAGTTCCTCACGAGTTTGTTCAGAATTTCAATGGCTTCCACGGGTGCTCAATCTAAAAGTGTCCCACTTGCGGAAGCATCTAGCATCATCCTTGTGGAGGCATTGGTAGCATTATAGAACATGGAGACTTGCGTCCACAAGGAAAAACCATGTAATGGGCATTTATTTAATAATTCTCTGTAGCGTTCTCATGCCTCATACATCGGTTCATCTTCATCTTGCCGGAATGATGTGATTTCATTACGAATGCGGTCATAGAGATTTGTCGGATTAAACCTAATAATGAATTCCCGACAAAGTTCCTCCCAAGATCCGATTGATCCTGCTGGGATACCATTTAACCAAGTCTTCGCCCTATCCCTCAGTGAATAGGGGAACAATTTTAAGCGCAGAATATCTTTATGGACTCCTTGATCTTAAAAGAGTTGCACACTTTCATGAAAGATTTAAGATGTTGCCTTGCATCTTCAGTAGCAGACCCACCAAACTGTCTGATTGTGTTCAACATGTTGAACATCACTGGTTTGAGCTAAAAGTGAGTTGCTTCAATCTCTGGGGTAACTACGCCAGGGTTGAGTCTGTTTAGATCTTCCACCAGATAGTCTCTAACAGTGGGCTACCTCGGCAATGGTTGCGGCAGTGGCTGTTGTGGCATTGCTGACGGTAGTACATTATGATCCATAGGTGGCATTTGTCCTCTCGGTGGATTGTCCATATCTTGGAATAGATTGCGTCTTAGATTATGTCTTGTACGTTCAATCTTAGGATCTAACTCATACAATGGTCCAATCGGATTTGCCCTGGTCATAAACCAAATAAATAAAAGTTAGTAAAAATAAAATAAAATAGATAAAGTTAAAGTTAAAGTTAGATAACTAATAATTAAAGAGCAAAAAAATTAAAGAAAACAAAATTCAGTTGTCAGTCCCTGACAACGACGCCAAAAACTTGATAGGCGTGGTATAAGCGCTTTTTGAGTGCAAGTGTACACGTCGTCAAGTAAAAAAATGATAAGTATATCGTGTATCGTCTCCACAGGGATTGGTATACTTAATATGTCTTCCTTCGTTCCTTTGCTCCTGAAAATAAAATAAAGATATAAATAAGATGATTTGTTTAATCTAACTAAATAATTAAATAACAAAACATAAAATAAAGAGTTGAGAATGATTATAGAGAAAGAGGGTAGGATCCAGTTGTGTCAATTAGTGGATTCAATTGATCTTCTTCTTGTCCAATGCAATCACACAACACTGCTTCGATAGTACTGCAGATACTGCCTCGGCAACTCTGGTGCTCTTCTGCCGCGACAATCTCTTGCTCATGGGCAGAAGTATAAAAGTTCACCAAAGTGTCCGTAGGTGACTCCGCTCATCTCTAAGTCAAAGTGTTGTTGATGCTCGGTCCTTGACGATACCTCTCGACGTAAATCAAAGATAACCACCAACCAATCCAACAATTCTTTTAGCTGCTGAAACTCTTAACCTACCCCTTAGTGCCTCCACAAGGGCATAGGCCGAGTTAGTGTCTACGACACCGTACTTATCCCTTTCGTGAATCTACATCTCTCGATGCTAGATAAATAGATTACTTCCAAACTTCCCTCTCGGGCTTGGATACAAGAACAAAGAATGACAATAGGATAAGCAAACTTTGATTTTATTTCATAAGAACAAAGATACAAGAATCAATTTCCTCTCACTAATATTGACAACCTTCACTTATCCCTAAGAAGTTTAGAACATATTATCGTGTAAGTAAAATTCTTAGGGAGGAAGGGTTTTCTATATAAATCGGCTCTCCTAGACAATGTGGCCGGCTAGGATATTTATAGTCTTAACCTAGGGCAAACCTTTCCTAAATAGACTTCAACTTGGAGTAGGGAACAAGTCTTCTTCAAGGAATCTGATATTTCTAAGTTTCCCGCCTTCTAGAAGGGTTTTCCTGCTTGGTCCTTGAATTGGGCTTTTAGCTCGCTAGCCTGGTCCAATTGATGCACTGTATCTTCCAGAGTGTTCTCTATATTTTATCTTTTAATGTGCCTCCATTGTTGGTACTGCCACACTGGATTCTGCCGCGGCCATGCTTCAGCCTCGGCCTCTATACTGCTTTATTGCCGCTTAAGCTCTGGATATTCCTGCATGTACAAAAATTGTAATAATATCTTCATTCTCTATAAATATTAACTTTGTAAGTGATGATAACAGAATATCCAATATTTGAGCAAAGAATTCATGATTCGGTTCAACTGGGTATATATTAGATGCTTAAAGTACCATAAGAAGGGTAGTAAATAACTACCTTTTAGGCACTCATCAGTCTGGCACTGTCATAGTCCCCTGCACCAAAGACATAAACTCTCTCTTCCTTGCATCCTCATACTAGGGACCCAAAAACTTCTGCACAAAAGTAGTCCAAAAATACTCCCAAGTTAGGTTAGCAGCAGCTACACCCGCTTTCGTGGTAGTCCACCAATGGTAAGCATCACCCTGGAGCAAAGATACAACACAACCCAGCCTCCTCGTGTCCAGACACTTCATCTGGTCTAATATCCTCTCGGTACTGGTCAACCACTCTTCGGCCGAACTCGAATCCGAGCCACGGAACTCAACACCGCCCAAACTACGCAACCGCTCAAGAGGTAGCCCTGGTTAACCACAACAGTAGGGACGAGAGTCGGATTACGCACTCCAGCCACAGCAGCTTGAAACAAACCCGTCATAACCTGTATGAACAGTGCAAACTCTCTAAAATGACCTCCCAGAGGAACTGGAGGCACACCAAAAGGTGGAGGAGAAGGAAGCGACTCTTCCCTAGCAGTCGCCTCACCCTCCGCCTGACCCTCGGTGATCATACCAGCACTAGCTCTAGTCTCACGTCTCGGAGGCATATTCCAAATACTTCAAACATGCAATTTAAAACTTATGTTAAAACATAAAAGACTTACATTCGGGCAAGATCCAAAGAAACCTGAAAAGCAATTAGAAATTGTATTGGCATTGACAATGTGTAACCGACAATCCCTTCTACACACCAATTGTACAAAACACCAGTATCGAACATAATTATCAAACATATTGACAAAGAATCATGTCCAAACATACAACATCCCACAAACTAAACCAACTTGCAAAACCTAGCTCTGATACCACCAAATGTAACCCCCTTAGCTCGGCCTGGACGGAACCGACTCTAATGGGTTACATGAGGAATATCGAACCAAACCCGCAAAGGTCCGATTCGATAAACAATACTGAAAAACATTATATTTTTTAACTAGATGCACAATTAAATTATGATGTGTAACGGGTTTAGGCAAAACTAGAATGGAGACATTCGATCCACAGTTAGTCAAGCAATCAACATTTATGCACTTAGGGACTAAAGTATAAATATATTAAATTCAAACCACCAATTAGGAATTCAATCTACCATAGTCCAATTAGACATGCCTAGCATACTCTCAATAAAATTATGGTCAATCGGAGTATTGTAGCATCATCAATTTCATGTGTCAATATTTAGGGACCAAAATCTAAAACACGTAAAACCTAGGTACTACATCCGACTTTGATTAACCGATATGAAATTAAGTTAACATCATGCATCACGATGTTTTTTCAACTCAAGATGATATTTATAGCAACCCTATTCGAATAGAAGTAGATAATCGACACCACACAAAAATCTATACTTAAAATTCTTCCTTTCTGATCATGGGTATCGATACCTTCAAGCATGGTATCAATACCATAATGACATTATAGCTAAACCAGCCTTCGAAAGCAAATGGTATCGATACCTCCCTGGATGGTATTGATACCCTGGTACATAGTGAGCTAATGGCATCGAGCCATGGTTCGATGCCGCCTGTTTTATGCCTTGGGGTATCGATACCACCACAAGGTGTTTCGATACCCTCTGTGCACAGAACGTAAATTGAGCAATTTAAGGTTGGTTTAATCCAATCCAATCATAACTCCTAAACCAAATGCACTTCTAGGAATTTCATCTAAACAATACACACCCAAAACAACAAACAATTTATTTTAACAAATGTCCATGACAATTCTTTAGCAAAAATCAAAACACACACTTAGGGAGTCTGGTTTACACAATGCCAAGTCCACTTATTATTTTCAAAAACATACCAAAATATGAAATGTCCTCCCCTTAAATCCTTTTGCCCAAAATGGTTGACCCAGTAGCCTTTATTTCTTTGCATGAATGAGAAAAGAGAGATTAAGCAAAACATGCTTAGTGAGATAGCTCTAACAAGTTCATCAATGCAATATTAAAACCATGTAAAAACCATGCATGCATACTTTGTGCCAAATTAAATCATGCTTAACCAAGTCATGTTCATCATCATTATAATCAAATCATTCCTTGTATCATGCATATTAGCATACTAGTGACAACTTAATGTGAACTTTAAACTCACCGAATACACGGATTCCTTATCATAATTAGAGACACCTGGTTTCAACATGCATTGATCGGACACATAGTCACCCTTGTGTACATGTTACCCCCACTCCGTACGGTCAAACACAAAGTCAACCTTGTTTATATATGGGTCAACTATATGTACGGTCGAACACAAAGTCATCCTTGTTTACATATAGGTAAGCTCTACACGGACGGTCGGACACAAAGTCACCCTTGTTTACGTGTAGGCAACATCAATAATCTCATCATTTTTATAGTGCAATTTATCCTAATGACATGTCATTTGTATTTGAATCTAAAGTTAGTGTCACTAAGAAAATATCAATACCAATCATGCATGTTAACTTGCTGCTCATAATGAATTCAAAATATGTTCATCATGTGAACCAAAATCATGCTCCACGGCTTAATCAAATGTAAGGCAAATAACCTCATATTATACTAATTCATTTTCATGCTTCCATAACCCATGAATATCTTAATAAACCATGCATTTCCAGCAATAAACACATGCATGCATCATTTCAAAATCATAATTATGCATTTCAAAAGTATCAACAAATCATTTCCATAAAAGCCATTTCCGAAATTGTCGATACTTAAGAAAATGCATCAAAGTCATTGAAATCACTTACTCTTGAACTACGGAAAGTTTTCACACTATTCCATAGTCCCGAAAACAGAACCGAACAAATGCAATTCACTTGTAATACAAAATCACTCACCGAAAAGCGAAACAAGTCTTCGCCGACGCTCTAACGGTAATGCCAATGCACCAGCCACTTATGAATCTTCTTGCACCTGTCTACAAAATTAAAAATAGAACACATTCACATCAAAACATTCTCAACACAGCAGCCACATCGGATCTCCACAAAACTATCGAAAACCTAGCCGAAAAGACCAAAAACTAAGCCGAAACGCATCCGAAACAACATCAACCCATAACCTAATGAATCTAACATCTAATATACCTCAATTATGATCTAAAATCACTTACACACCATCCTTACACTTCCAGCAAAATAAGAGCACCCAAAACAGCCCCTAAAATAACCGAAAACAATCTTAAAACACCACTGATTACATTATTTCGGGATTAATTTGATATTAAATCATTTCAAGACTCAATCAATCATTTAATTGACATAATATCATAATTAAATCATCCTAATAAAAACATTAATTGAGATCTAAAAAGATTTCACAAAAACCTTCATAAAACTCATAGATCTTGAACTAGAAATTTAAATTAAATCTTAATTGTTGATTAGCAAGTCAGTACTTGGGAACTTCAATAAAGAACCTTAGAAAAAGATTAAAAATCAGAATTTTACCTTTGAGAATAGCTCCACCAAAAAGATGAGAAATCCTCTCTTGATTTTCTTGAAAATGGATGCTGATTTTGCAAAATTGATGAGTAGGTTTTGTAGAGAATGAAAAGATGAGTAAAATGAAACAAATCTTGTTGAAAATGAAGAAGAAATCAACAAGTAATTGAAGAAATTTAGAAAAGAAGATGAAGAGAAAATGAAGAGAAAATTTGAGAGAAAAGATAAGAAAATGGGAAGTTACAAACGAAAATAAAAATAGTTTCTAAATTAAAACTATTTAAAAACAATTATGGTGGATAATCTTTAATTAAAAATTAAATTGGATTAATGGCCCTTTAAGGATTCTAAGTATGGCTTACTTTCCAATTTAGTCACTAAAAATCTAAATTTCCAAAAATTGTCAATTAAACCATATAAATCTTTCCAAAATTTACAATTTAGTCACTAGTACAAAATTAAGCTTAATTAAAATCAAATTAAAGCTCAAATAATATTCCTTTAACTTTAAAACATCATTTTAACATTTTTAAATCTTTTCACAAAATTATTACTTGTTTGATTAAAATATTATTATTTTTAATTTTTCCGGAATAACGAACCCAAGGAATCCGATCCAACCCGAATCGAATCCCCCAAACCAACACTCAAACTATTAACCCCAAAACTGGGATGTTACAATACATGAAATGATTTGGTTATATAGATGAGTATGATTTGATCAAGCATATTTTGGTTTAGCTTGAAAAGTGCAAGTGATAATTTTAAATTAGTTTTAAATTGGAATTAATGTCGCATTGATGAACTTGTTTAGAGCTACCTCACTAAGCATGTTTTTGCTTAAGATCTCTCTTTTCATCCTTGCAGAGAAATAAAGGTTTTTCGGGCGACATTTGGGACAAGTAGATCAAAGGGGAAGACTTCTCACATTTTGATATGCTTTAGTAAATAAAAGAGGCTTGGCATTGTGTAAACCGGTACCTTTAAGAGAGTGTTTTGATTTTGTTAAGGGATTTTAATAGCAACCTTATTGATTTGTATGGCTTGTTGTTTTGGATGAATTTGAATTTCCTTGAAGCATGTTTGGCTTTGTATGGTCTGTGATTTGGGTCAAACTTTAAGGAGCATGCCTATAGGTTTTTGTGGAATTTTTTATGATTATGAATGAGTGTTTGAAATGCTTAATGTGTCTGGAATTATGCATTTAGTTGCTAATGATTTTTTATTGTGTTTGGATGGGGTTTAACCAACTTAAATTGCCCAATTTGGTATTTTACGCCCAGGGGTACCAAAATACTCTATGCTGGTATCGATACCCCAAGGCAAAATTTGGTGGTATCGAAGCATGATGCGATGCTCGGACCTCACTGGTCACTTGAGTATCGATACTTCCCAAGGTATTATCGATACCCCTGAGCTTTGGTAGGTAATTTGGTTATTGCCACGTCACGGTATCAATACAGGGATTGGCAGTATCGATACCCCTGATTTAAAAATGAGCTTTAGGTATCAAAATTACATGATAGTCCCAAATATCTTTCTTTGTTCAATTATGGTAGCTATAGATGTTATTTTGAGCTGAAACTTCATATGAATGCATAAAGTTTACTTAATCTCAAGTTGTCTAACTTAATTTGGACAAAGTCCTTAGAATTTATAATATTTACATTTTGGTCCCTAATTAGTGAAGCATGTAATTGATGATTTTTGAATACTCTGTTTGGTTTGAAATTTATCATGAGTGTTGTTTAGATGTTTAATTGAACTTTGATGGAACGAGTTTCTACCTTGTCAATAGAATTTAAAATATTTATATTTTAGTCCTTAATATGCTTATGTGTTTAATTTAGTGCTCGATTGTGACTGGATTGCTTCCGTTATTGCTTTGTATGAGACCAACACATGTAGAAATTTAGTTATACATCTAAAAAAGAAACAATATATCGGTTTTTAAGGTTGTTTATCAAATTGGATCTTATTTTTCTCTTCGAATCGCCTATCATCTCAACATTTGTTTTCTAGGCGCTACCATGGCTTCAGGTGTTGTCGTGGCCTCAGGTGTTGCCGCAGTATCAGGTCTACTTGTAAATGCATAAAGGTGCATTAAAGCTTACATTTTCTATAAATATCATCTTTATATGTTATAAAATCAAAATATTCAAATATCGCACATTAAGTTCATGCATTAGTCCAAGTAGGTATAGATTAAATAATTATTGTCCATGAAAGGTATAAAAAGTGATAGTCTTTTGAGCACTTATCAGTGCTCATGAACAATATAAAGCCATATCAACTAGAAGTGGATTACAATTGAAGGACTCTAAAATACCTGCTCAAACAGTAGGTAAGACCCCTGAAACAGTAGCTTCTAAAGAAACTACTGATAAAACATTTAAGGCAAAGGAACCAGCAAACAATGCCGACGATACTGCCACAGAAGATGATGTCATAGCCGTACCGCAGATAAGATTCCAATGGGATGAAAAGATCAAAGATCTACGCTTACCACCATCTTTCCCACAAAGGTTGAAATAGCAAAAACAGGAGTACTAGTTTAAAAATTCCTGGATATACTTAAACAGGTATATATAAACATACCTTTGGTGGAGGCAATAAAGCAAATGCCCAATTATGCCAAATTCCTTAAGGATATTATATCCAAAAGGATAAAAAAATTGGGGAATTTGAAACAATTGCCGCAACAAAAGTATGTGTCGTAATGCTGCACAATAAAGCCATAACTAAAAAAAGATCCTGGTAGTTTCACAATACCATGCGCTATCGGTGATCAATACGTGGGTAAGGCACTATGTGACTTAGTTGTCAGTATAAATCTCATGCCTAAGTCAGTATTTCAGAAGCTAGTCATCGGGTAAGCAAAGCCAACAACAGTAATGCTGCAGCTGGCAAACCGCTCTTACGTGCAACCAGAAGGAAAAATTGAAGATATTCTGGTAAGAGTGGATAAATTTATTTTTCCTACTGACTTCTTAATTCTTGATTGTGAAGTAGATGAACATGCACCAATCATATTAGGAAGACCATTCCTAGCCACAGGAAGAACATTGATCGATTGCGAGAAAGGAGAATTGATCATAAGGTTCAATGATCAACAAGTAAAGATCAATGTGTTTAAAACTCTAAGGAATCAAGACTAACCAGACGAATGCCAAAGAATTGAAGCTAAAACGGAATTTAACTTCAATCAAGAAACAGATTGCCTGAACAAAACCTGCCAAGGCAACCTCTGTTGAGGCAGCACGTCCCTTGAACAACAATACATTCGAAAGAAGCCACCTGATTAGGAGACAACAACTGGGACATCAGCTTCTCCTCCATCCAAAAAGGAGAAGATGGTTGATGCTGAAGATGCAATTTATTGCACCTCTGCAGTAACATAAATTTTCTATCTCTTAGTCCTTAATTTATTTTTATGTTTTAGGAATTAGAGTATTTTTTCAGTTTTAGGATTTAGATTTTATTTTTCGTAAAATAGTTTTAAATTTTTCTTACAACTTTTATTTTAAATTTAGCTTTTAGGCCCAATACAGAAAATAAAATAAAAAGATGACCAAGTCCAAAACCACAACTAACGCCAAGAAGAAATTAAGGGCGGGAATTATGCCATCCAATTCAAGAATAGTGTTGTTTCCGCTGCCAATAGATAGCAGCTATAATTACGTTAGGTGCACGCCTAAGGGAATTAATCACGTCGTTCCCTCAAAAGCCGCGTCACTTCATGCTGCATCCGTAGCCGCTCTGACAGCCAATGACTACGAAATGATGTAAACCGAACTCTGTATGTTGTGAGCAAAATGGAACACGGGAAAACACCGCGGCTCTATCAGCTGCCAAGATTTAAGGCCAGAAACAATTCTATGGAACACCTTTATAAAAAGGAATCTACTACCGACATCCCACAACCAGACAGTGGATGGGCCACGACTAGCACTAATACACTCAATCATCCACAACAGGAGGATAAATGTCAGCCGCATAATAAGCAAACAAATATTTGAATGTGCCGTCAAAGACAAAGATATATTAATTTTCCCATGTTTAATTACTAACTTGGCAAGGTATGAAGGTGTACCGACACTGCCCACGACACATACACCCTACAGAGAAAAGGATGAACCAGGGATATATATATCAAAAGAATATAAGTGGAGAAAGATGTTCCATGAGCTTTCATTCCTCCCACATCGAGGCAGAACCCGCCGAGGCAAGCCAACAAGCAGACTAGGCTTAAAATGCACCAGCAGGAATCCTAGAGATCTTGTAGAGGATGGAGAGAAGGCAACTGGCCTTCATGAACTATATTAAGGAGTTCAACAATGCCATCATCACCACCATCCGAGAAGAACTCCCTTCATGCACGACTATCTTCCCAGAATTCACAATCGACCTCTCCACTTCTCAGCCTCTCCCTGCTACACCAACCACCTTAGCCATGATTCCACTGTCCCCCGCTGCCACAAATGCAGCCACAACAACGGAACCATTATCTGCCGACTCCGTAGCAATAACCAAGAAACAAGATGCTGTCACACTAATAAAATCTAGTTCACTTGATTGGAGCAACTCCTCTAATGATATAGAATCACTTATGAAAACAATCATAGATTCCATTGCACCCGAAACCAGCAAAAAGAGAAACACCTCAGGTTCTGCTACAGCAACCTCTTCGATCAATCTGGATACGGAGGAATCATAGCAAGATCACACTCTCATTCGCGTCCAACCATCACGCTCGGACAAAAAGCCAATGGTGAGCTCGTCGAAACCAATCGCCGAGCAGCTACCCAAAATTCGCCGCAAGCTCTTCATCAATAATGACTCTGAAGATTCCTTCGAGTCCGTAAAATTTTAAGGGTGATAGATTTTCTTATTTTTCTTATTTTTTTCTTTTTTCTTTTTCTTTTATCTTTTATTTTCGGTTATTTTTTTCTTTTCTCTATTACTTAATCATGCATTGAGGATAATATATCTCTCGAGTCTGGGGGAGAAATTGTCTAATCTTGTAACATGTAATTATCTGCCAATTGTATGGAAATAATCAGAGTATCTTGTTATTTCCTTATAAGTTCAGCTTAAATATTCTGCCTTATACAATTACAATTAAAATTATTTTTAAACTATTGAATTTTATTGAAACTGCCTCGGCAGTAGTATATTATCCAACTATCGTAGTAGTTTACATCATTCACCAGACTTGAATTCAGAAGGGTCTACTAGGCTCAGTACTTAGGATTAGACTATGAGCCAACAAATCACACAAACACTGCTAGTCTTAGCTGATTTTTAAAGTTCTTTTCTTTGAAAATCAATAAGGACTTAGAGTTAGATTTTAAACTAGAAGTTCCTATCATCGGCTCTAGTTAGTCCATAGAGGTGCCCATGACTGGCTCTAGGACTTAGTTTTTCTCCCACTTACAAGAGGTGCCTAAAATTGGCTCTAGTAAGAAAAAGTTAAATACATGAGGTGCCCAAAAACTGGCTCAAGCAGTATAAGTATATAGTTATACATCAATTTTAGAGAGAAAAAAGGAAAAAGAATCAATAAAAATCTTAGTCAGAATTCTTAAGATAGAAAAAGGATTAGAACTTAGAAAACTAGCCTTGACAAAGCTACGCACACACACACACTAAGACTTATAGTCCAATTCCGAGGAACACCTAGAACCTAGAAGAGGTCGAGTCAAGAAAGGAACTCTACCGCGACAGGCAGGACGGTATATTACTTTAAAATTCCAGACTTAAAAATTATCTTTTGCATTGCTTGAGGACAAGCAATAGTTCGAGTTTGGGGTGTGATGAGCACTCAAAAGTTCTCATTTTTTGTATCACTTCCCCACTCGTTTATCGGCAATACAGACAGAATTAAAGGCGATAATAGATATTTCTGGTTATTTTCCATATTTCAGCATCCAATCATTAACTCTATGAATTTATCTATTAATTGGCATAAAACATATACGTTTGATAGTTTTCTTTCTTAGACAGAAAACTAGATCACAGAAAGGGCCAAAGAAGAAAATAGATGTTGAATAGTAGAAGAAGCACCCGCCATGGCAGCACTCTAAAGGCCGCAGCAGCAGCATAAAAGATAACAGTTGGTGCTCAACAGAAAGAGGAAAAGATACCGAACTCAACGAACAAAGAGCAAGAGAAAGAAGAAAACTTAGTTAGGAGGTTAAGCATATATCAAAGCCAACCGCGGGAAAGAAGAGATATTTTAGGAAATAAGATTAAATTAATATAGTTTACTTAGGAATTAGATTTCTTTCCCGTTTAGAACTCTTTCCTTGAATGAAAAGATCAACTTAGGGCTTGGCCTATGTAAGGCACTTATTAGGTTTAGGTTTAGTGTGGAGTTGAGACGGATTCTCACATTATTATAGCTTTAGCCGCCTACTCCATAATATTCTAAGTCTTTCAGAGGTTTAGATTGTTTATGGAGTAGCCGGCGATGAAGGTTATGTTATGTTTGATATTTATTAATGCAAAACCTATTTCAGAGTTTATTCTCTCTTGGAAGTTATTTTTCTTGTATATGAGATCGAAAGATAAGTATGTGAGAAAAACTCATTTGCCTATCACGAGAGATGTAGGTTCACGAAATGAGAGAACACGGTCTTGGCTCATGGGCATTGACTAATCCATCAAGGATTTCAGCGACTAACAAGACACATGTGTTTGGTTGTTGTCTGCCTTTGATTCACGCCTGAAGGTATTATCAAGACGTGGGTTTCAATAGTTCTCTTCGCTTAGGGATAAGGAAGAATACATACAAGGATGCTTTGTCGAACGATGGAATATTGAATTGTCGACAAGGCATAACCCCGCCTAGGCAACTGCGGCGACCCTTTGTGCGATCTGCAGAGGCGGCAGTTCAACCAATTGCATTAATAAGTGGATACTTAACATAATTGTATTCTCCTCTACAAAGCACTCAATCTAGCCTAGCATTTATCTCATTATTTCGTTATTTAATTGTATGCTTTTATAGTTATCTTAGTCATAATTCAACCAATTCATTTACTTGTATTTTTAGTTTTCTTAGTGCAGTCATAAGAAGTAGCAAAGTTGACTCAGTCCTCGTAGGACCAACATCTTAAATACTACAATCTGACAAAGGTGGAATTAATAGGACTCCATAGACTCCATCATTAACTTGTTGCTCATAATACATTCATAATTTGTTCATCAAGTGAACAAAAAATCATGCTCAACGGCTTACTTAAATATAAGGCAAATAACCATATATTGTTCCCAATTTTTTTCATGCTTTCACAAGCCATGAATATCATTTAAAACCTTGCATTTACAGCAACTAACACATGCATGCATCATTTTAAAATCCAATTTGTTCATTCCCAAAATCTCTATGAAAACATCTTCCACTCAACTATTGCAAAAATAGTTAAAACTTAGGAATGCATCAAAAATCCATTGTAATTACTTACTTGTTAGACTTATTTTGATATAACTTAAAATAAATTTTCAAAGGACTAATTTGTAAAAATTTATAAAATAATTTTCTCGAAATAAAATTTTCAAAAACTCGATTTAAAGTTGTCAAAATGGTTTATAAAATGTTTGAATTTTTATCTATATTGAATATACTTTTAAAAGTCAATAAAATGGTCAAAAGTGTTTTCCAAAGCTAAAAGTCTCGAAACCTTATTGAAAGGTTTCGAAACTTTCAGGATAAAATAACCTGCTTTTTGAAACCCTGGCAAGGTTTTGAAACCTTGTTTAAAGGTTTCGAAACTTTCAACCTGTAACGGCTACTTTATTTAAAATTCTTAAGGGTTTTGAAACCTTTGGTAAAGATTTCGAAACTTCTTTGCAGGTGAGCATTAAATGCTCAATCTTAATGACAACCAACGGCTCCAAAGTACTTTCAACGGCTACAAACGGTTAGAATCAATTAAGAGCATACAAAAGAGGCTTGAAAAATATATTGGAACAACAAGAAAGCCTATCAAAAGATTGAAGCATTCATAGATTCAAGTTGTGCTTCATTTTCCAACCTTTCTTGCAAATACACTAGTGTGTTTTCATTTGTAATCTTTTACTAGTGTTTAATTGGGTGTGTGAGAGAGCTTAATTTGTGCAAACACTTACCTTGTGAGGATTTCCTTGTTTGCTTCTTTGTACTCAAATTTGGGGATTGATTCAATAGACTTTAGGGTATAAGTCTATTGAATTGTGTAAAGTTACTCCTTATCCTTAAAGGAAAGACAAATTAGTGAATTTGTGGAAAATCCTTAGTGTGGTCACTAAGGTAGTGGATGTAGACTTCGTTGAGGAAGTTGAAACACTCTAAATTACCTTTGCAATTTCCTTCCTTTGCAATTAGTGTCCACCAAATTTTAAAAATCCAATTCACCCCCCTTTTGGCATTTTTCGATCGATTATAACACTCAACAATTGGTATCAGATTTAGGCTCATTGGAAGGTCTAAAAACCTCTTGAGAAGATCCAAGAAGTGTTCAATCATCTACAAAGTCATCCATGGCTTCCTCTTCCACTATTGAAGCTTGGGGAGACTCTCAACCCACCAACAAGCCTCCTTTCATCAATGGAGTCAACTATGCCTATTGGAAGAATCGAATGAGATTATTCATTCAAGCTTATGATCTAGAAGCTTGGAAGATAATCATTAATGGCTACACCGCACCAACTAGTGGCATGTAGACATGGAACAATGAAGAAAACAAGAAATTTTCTACTAATGCCAAGGCAATGCATCTTCTATTTTATGCTCTTGGTCCGGATGAGTATGGAAGAGTATCATCATATTTTGATGCTAAAGAAATTTGTGATAAACTTGAAGTCACACATGAAAGAACAAATGAAGTGAAGGAGACCAAAATCGGACTTCTCAACCTCAACTATGAGAACTTCAAAATGGATCCCAAAGAAGACATTAAATCCATGTCCGATCGATTCTCGGTGATTGTGAATGGATTGAAAGGCTATGGAGAAGTTATTCCCGAAGATAAACTTGTGAGAAAGATGATCTACTCTCTCCCAGATTCTTGGAAATCAAAGAAGACAGCAATAATAGAAGCAAAGAACCTTAAGACTCTCAAGTTAGATAAGCTTATTGGTTCATTGCTTACTCATGAGATGATGTCCGAAGGAAAGGAAGAAAAGAAGAAAGAAGTTGAAATCAAGAAATTTGGAGTTGATCTCAAATCAACAAAAGAAGAAAGTGATTCTAGTGATGATGATGAAGAGAAAAAGATGGCTATGTTTGCCAAAAGATTTAGAAGATTTATGATGACCAACAAATGTAGAAGATTTCAAAGAGAAGAGGGCTTCAAGAGTAAACCAAGGGATAAAGATGCCATCATTTGCTACGAGTGCAAAAAGCCCGGACATATCAAGTTTGAATGTCCTCAATTGAAGAAAAAGAGCTTTGAGAAGAAAAGGCACAAAGCTCATGTAGCTACTTGGAGCGATGACGAAACATCGGATGATGAGGATGAAATAGCCAATTTGTGTCTCATGGCATTCGAAGAAGATTCTAAGGTAACCTCTAATTCATCTATTTCAATTGAATATACTTTTGATGAATTACAAGAGGCATATGATGAGTTAGCTTTGGAATATGAAAATTCCATTTTAAAACATAGAAAAATTATTTTAAAATTGAAAAATGAAAATGATTCTCTTTCCAAAGCTAATAAAGGATTTGAAAGTAAAATTAAAGAGTTGGAAAATAAAATAATTGATTTTGAAAAGAAAAATCAAGATTTACATAATTTGCTTTCAAAAGCTCATGATGATCATGAGAATGAGAAGAAAAATTGTAAGCTCAAAGCTTCTTTTGATAAAGTTGGTACAAAATCTTTTGAAAAAGGTAAAATTTCAAAATCCAACTACTTTAGAAAGAACTTCAATGAAAATCTTTATAGAGGTCCCCAAAGATCATATAATAGAAAGATAGTTAAAAGTATTTGAGTTCCTAAAGGACTCATTGCTAACAAAGAATATGATCTTTTATCAAAATGGATTCCAAAAGGGGCTAGAATTTTAGGAACTAATCCTCATGGACCCAAAAGAGTTTGGGTACCAAAATATGTATGAGTTCCTTTTTGTAGGTGTGTTGGAGCCATGATGAATAAAATGAAGAAATTTGAAAGCTCTAGACACACTAGAAGGAAAGGTACTTGAAGTGGATAAAGTGTAAATTGAAATTTTTGATCCTACTGGTAACATTCTATTTTTCATACAAAGTATGAAATCCTGTTGCTTTCTATGTTTGTATATTTCAAAGTATGTTAATTTATTGATTGCATGAATTGTGTGCTTATATGTTTGATGACACATGCTTAAATGATTTAAAATGGTTATTTTACTTGCTCTTAAATGCCTATAATATATCATAAGTATACTAGAATCTTTTCTGGGTCTTTTTGAGGCTTCTTAGAGTTTTAAGATCACAAGTTTCGAAACCTTTAAACAAGGTTTGGAAACTTTCTTCCAATAGTTTCGAAACCCTTCAGCAAGGTTTCGAAACCTCTCGTGTGTCTCTAAACCATGATTACTGGAATGAAGGTTTCGAAACTTTTTCCAAAAAGTTTCGGAACGTTTGTTAAATAGTTTTGAAACCTTTCAGGCTATCTCAAAATGTAAGTTACTGGAATTGAAGTTTCAAAACTTTTTCAAAAAGGTTTTGGAACTTTTGATGAAAAGTCTCGAAACCTTTCACAAGGTTTCGAAATCTTTCGTATCAGATCTCATCTGGGCACGTTCAAAAAACCCTCTTTTCATGTTTTTAAAAACCCTAAGATAGTTTCAAAACCTCCCAAAACGATTTTTCCCTCAAAATCTTGCGATTTCGATGCAAATTTCTTCAAACCTTTTGGGATTAACACCATCTACACCAAAATCTTGAGGTAATTTCTCTCTTGTTTTCATTTTCTTTGCTTTTAATGATTTTCGGATTTTATGGGATTATGTCTTAGAAACTTATTTTTAATGTTTAAAAACGTTTCAAATCATGTTCATTCTTACTTATTCACATTGTTAAACATTATTTTGACAAAACCCATATTGTTTTTAACCAAAAGTTAAATTTTTCTGAAAATTTCATTATCTTTTAGGGTTTTGAATTTTTGAAGAAAATATGATTTTGATACTTGAATTAATGCCTTGGATTGCATATTTATGTATCAAATGTTGTTTCTATTGCAGGAGGTATCACCCATTTTGAACTTGAACCCTTGAAAATTTCTTCAAAATTCTGTGCCCACAAAGTGTTTGATAAAATTCCTCAACCAACTTTTTGAGTCAAAACTCTTATCCTTGCCCAAAATCATGCCTCCTAGAACCAGGCCCACTAGAACTAAACGTGCTCGTGTCGAAAGGGGTCATCCTTCCGGTTCCAATGAACCTAATCTCAATCCCAATCCCGATCCTAACCCGAATCCTACCTTTGAGGATTTATGCTTTAGTGATGGTGTTCATAGAAATATATACTTTAATGTCTATCATCATAAGGAAATAAGGCTAGAGCGAAACATTGATCTAGATTTCCTTATGTCTCCTGTTTATAACTTTGATCTTTTTGAGTTGTTCACCGAGTGGGGTTGGATAGAGTACTTGATCATTCCTCCATATACTCACTGTAGATTAGTTCGTGTCTTTTATGCTAATGTCGAGTTTATCCGGTCTAATATAGGGACTAATCCCATAATCGGCATTCAATCATTTTTGATGGGTACCACCTTCGTTTTAACACCCGAGTCTATCGCTCAATACCTAGGTGTTCCTCCTGGTGGAAAATCAAATGAATATGAAGCTCATTATACTGAACCTTTTCCCAACCATCGTCCTACCCATCTCCCCTTAGAGGAACGTCTTTTCCATCTCCTTACTACGTGGTTCTTTCGCTCTTCCGGCGGAAAAGCTGCTAGTATGCGAGTCATAGACTATTGGTGGCTTAGATAATATCGTGATAGAGCTTGTCCCGATATAGCAAACATCATCTTTTTGAACCTTATCAAAGTCATCTCTAATCCTACATCTTTCTCTCTTCCTTTTACATGTGTTCTTAGTCACATCTTTAGGAAACTCAACATTGATACCTCCCTAGATGAACATGTTAAGAACAAGAGTTTGATTGATATCAAATCTTGTCACAAAGCCCAATGGTATCATGGTCCTCATGGATGGGTTCATAGAGGGATTGTAGAGGAAGTCGATGAGGATGCTCCCGAGGTTCCGGTAGACGAGGATGCACCACCTCCCATGGTTCCTATCACCATGGATTCCATGTATGCTACTATGATCACTCGTTTCGACAACATGGATGCTTTCCTCCGTAGTTCTCATGAGGAGACCATCGGCTTGCTACATAGCTTGGATGGACGTGTATCTTCCTTAGAGCATGATATGCGTGACATTCGTAGTCATCTTTTTCCGCCTCCTCCGCCTCATGACACACCGGATGTTTAGATTTCATGCATACTTTTATGACTATATTATGACATATTGTGAGACTTATTGTGAGACTATTCATGACTATATTTTTGAGACTTATTTTGATATGCTTAGAACTACATGCTTTATCTACTTTGATAAGACTTTTTGATGGATCTTGTTTGAATTATCTTGGTTTACATGATGAATTATGAAAAAAGTTATGATATGCTTATGTTTTATGCCTTGAATGCTTTACATGCTATGGTATGGATTATTTTATGACTTATTGCTCTAATGATACTTGTTTCTCTTTGTAGCCTTTTATACTTTTTACTATAACAAAAAGGGGGAGAGGAATCAAACAATTTGTTATTGTTTTTGTCTTTAAAATTGTCTTTAAAATTTTTTGGTTCTCAAAGAATGTATAAGGACTTTTATTAAGGGGGAGCTTAAAAAGATTTTTTTTTACATTGAAAATTTTTTCTCAAAACCAAATTTTTACAAAGGTTTTGTTATATCAAAAAGGGGGAGATTGTTAGACTTATTTTGATATAACTTAAAATAAATTTTCAAAGGACTAATTTGTAAAAATTTTGTGCAAACACTTACCTTGTGAGGATTTCCTTGTTTGCTTCTTTGTACTCAAATTTGGGGGTTGATTCAATAAACTTCGGGGTATAAGTCTATTGAATTGTGTAAGGTTACTCCTTATCCTTAAAGGAAATACAAATTAGTGAATTTGTGGAAAATCCTTAGTGTGGTCACTAAGGTAGTGAATGTAGACTTCGTTGAGGGAGTTGAACCACTCTAAATCACCTTGCAATTTTCTTCCTCTGCAATTAGTGTCCACCAAATTTTAAAAATCCAATTCATCCCCCCTCTTGGCATTTTTCGACCGATTGCAACACTCAACATTACTCTTGAACTATGGAAAGCTTTTACACTATTGTATAGTCGCCAAAACAGAACCGAATATTTACGAATTGCTTTTAGCCATAATTCACTCACCGACAAGCAAAACAAGCCTTCGTCGATGCTACAACGGTAACGCCAATGCACCAGCCACCCAAGAGACTTCTTGCACTTCCTCTACATCATCAAAACATAGCATATACATATCAAAGCCTGCTCAACACAACAGCAACATTGAACCTCCACAAAACTATCGAAAACTAAGCCAAAAAGGCTGAAAACTAAGCCAAAACACCTAGAAACTACACCAGCCCTTAATCTAACGAATCTAACATCTAAACCTTCTCAATTATGAACTAAAAACACCTTCAAACCTTCATTATACCTCTAGCAAAAGCAGAGCATCCAAAATAACCTACAAAACTACCCGAAAACCACTTCTAACAACACTGATTCAATTATTCCGGAATTAAAACTTTGTTACATCATTACAAGACTCATTCAATCATCTTAATAAGTATAATTTCATAGAAAAATACCCTAATTACAGCCTTGAACAAGATCTAACTCACTTTCTTGAAATTTCTATAAAAACTCTAAAATCTTGAATTAAAATATGAAATCAAGTTAAGATTAGTGATTAGTAAGTCAAATGCTTGGGAATATAAAATAAAGAAATTTATAATTGAAAAGAAAAGAAAACAAAAGATTACCTTTGAGATGTATCCACCAAAATTTACGTAAAATCTTCTTTTGATTTTTCTAGAAATTGGTTGATGATTCTGTAAAATAAATTGAGAGGTTTTGAAGAGGAAGAAATGCTGAATAAAAGGAGATAAATCTCGATAAAAATGGAAAAGAATCCAGCAAGTGATTTGAGAAATTATGGAGAGAAAATTTTAAGAGAAAATGATAAGAAAATTTTAGTGAAAAGGTAAATGTAAGTAACCGTCAACTAAAACAAATTTTGGTGAATGATCTCTAATTAAAACAATTTGGGTTAATGGCCCTCTAAGGATTCTAAGCTTTGGCATACTTTTCAATTTAGTCTTAAAAACCCCAAACTTTCCAAAAATTACAATTCAGCGACTAACTTTTCAAATTTCACAATTTGGTTACTAAAATTGAAATTAAGCTTAGTGAAATCAAAATAAGATTCAATTAACATTCCATTAGCCCAAAAATATTATTTTTAACATTTTTAAGACTTTTCTAAAAATTTACTATTCACCTTATTAAAATATTAATATTTTAATTATCCATAATTAATAAATTGAAGAAATCCGATTCGATACAAATCTTTCCTCCCTACTAACACCAAAACTTCTAGACCCAAATTCGGGATGTTACAGGTCTAGCAACTACAACAGAGAATTCCAAATTCCCAAACACTAAAATCACGAAAAATAAGTTTTTGAGATTTGCTCTCCCAACCGGGTGAACTAAGTAGAGGCCGAGACAATATTCGTGGAGGCTAAGATTCGGATCGTCAAACGATCATGATTGTAGCAGATTCAGTTGTTGTTTTTGTTGCTTATCATGGAACCCAATGTAAGTCATCGCATTTTTTCCTCTCAATTTCGGATTAAACGTACATAGATCACTAGAAAGACCATTTTAATTTTGTTCTGTTGTGCCATGGAGTATTTCGACGGTCCCAACAGTGGTATTAGAGCCACTTGTATGATCCGTAATTGGGTTAAAGACTTGGGTAATGCGATATGTATGAGATGCATGCTTTATTGGACTGTGTCGATGATATATATGTTGATATTGGTGGTCAATTAGGGATACGATTAATATGTTAATCCGTTAATTACAATCTCTATGTTGCTGCAAGTTTTTTTTTACGGTAATCATATGTTAATCGTTGACATATTGATCAGTGAAAGTGCGATTGCTGATCGCATCAAAGAAAAGGAATAATTTTTATTCCGATATAGAAAAGTCTAAGGGATTTAAAAATCTCAAAAACGTGATTCTGTTGATAAATCTTATCAAATCATGATGTTTTTCATATAAAAATAGTCGCTATTTTTCAAAATTTCTTGTCAGTCGCCCCTTGACCCCTTCGTAGGCAACATAGATTGTAGTCTCATATTGGTAAATATTAACTATTTTGTGATAGCATATACATAATATGTTTGCTTTGCACGATGTTTGGCATGCATGGTTATAGCCCTTGCTTTTATAATAGTTGTAAATTTTAAATACGGCCTACGTGTTGTGCCTTTCTCTATCTCTTTTGTACTTTTCTTCTCATCTTACTCCCTCGTATGTAAAATGAGTTTCTATAATTGTAAAAGTATTCCAAGAAGCAATCAAGACGTTTGGACCAAAGGCGAGAAGATGCTTGAGAAGCAATTTTAGTGTAGAATTAGGGTTTTAAGGTTCTCCCATTGGCTTGGGATGGTCCACCTTAGTTCTTTATTTTGGGCTATAACCATTATAATCTTATTGTTTTATATCTATCATGTATGTGATACAATGTGTTATATATATCTTTTACTTGTATATATTAATGAGATCAATAAGGGTCAAATTAAAATAAATAACGATAAGATAGTTAAAGATTTCCCTCAAATCAATCTAAGTTAAATTTAGCCATTCAATATTTTCCCTCGTTAAGGCCTTGATCGATCTTATGTGGGTTTTGCCAAAGCATTGACACATAAGTCCATCTTGGTTAAACGCGAAGAATAAGCAAGTGATATTCATCGGTTGAAATATTGGTAATAACTTAGTTAGGTTATTCTAATTGGATTAGAAACCTAAAGGCTAAGTATTTTGTTAAGTCTTAAGATGACTGAATAAGAGTTATTCACCAAATGAAGGAGTTATATGAGACGTTATTAGTAAAGAGTTACTTACCTAAATAACATTTATCCTAAAAGAAAAGCCAAAGCTGATTTAGGAAATTGGTGAATTATGGATCCTCGCTCACTAGAAAAATTTTCATCGATTTTTTTAAATTAAAAACGAGAGGAATTTTTAATTTTGAACAAAATAATGGGAGTATTTTATAAACAAAGACCTATTTATAATATTTCAAATTGGTAAATTTACTTTATATATTTTCATTATTGTAGATCTAAATGGCAAACAACAGTATATCACTGCGATCACTCCTTGAGAAGGAGAAACTCAATGGAATAAACTTCCATGATTGGTTCCGCAATTTGAGAATTGTTCTCAAATAGGAAAGAAAGAAATATGTCATTGAAGAACTTGTTCCAGATGAACCGGCAACTAATGCTTCTAGAGCTGAAAAAGACAAGTTTAAGAAACATATGAATGACATGTTAGATGTTGGATGTCTTATGCTTGCTACCATGACTCCTAATCTTCAAAAGCAACATGAGGACATAGTTTCATATGATATGATTCAAAACCTCAAAGAAATATATAAGGAGCAAGCACGTCAAGAGAGGTATGAGACCTCTAAAGCTCTATTTCAATGCAAAATGGTAGAGGGATCTCCTGTAGGAGCTCATGTCATTAAGATGATAGGCTATATTCAAACGTTGCAAAAGTTAGGATTTTCTCTCAAAGATGAATTGGCTAATGATGTTATTCTGCAATCGTTGCCGAATAGCTTCAATCAATTTGTCATTAATTTCAACATGAATGAAATAAACAAAACTTTGCCACAGTTACTTGGCATGTTACGAACTGCTTAGAAAAATATGTCTAAGGGTGGACCTAAGCCCATTCTGATGGTCCGCAAGGAAAAACGAAAGGGAAAAGCAGTGGCAAAGTACAAGGGTAAAGGTAAGCATATATCCAAAGGACATGATGCGCTGAAACCCAAAGGGGGAGTTAGCAAGGAAGGAAAATGTTTCCACTGTAATAAGACTGGACACTGGAAAAGAAACTGCCCCATCTACCTTGAAGAGGTTAAGAAGGCAAAAATAGATGGTGCATCTACTTCAGGTATTTATGTTATTAATGTGAATTTGTCAACATCTTCTTCTTGGGTATTAGATACTGGTTGTGGTTCTCATATTTGTACTTCTGTAGACCTACGAGTGGGAAATGGAGCAAGAGTTGTTGCATTAGCTATAGGAACATACATTTTATCTTTACCTAGTGGACTTGATTTACATTTAGAAGATTGTTATTTTATGCCTAGTTTGACTAAAAACATTATTTTTATTTCTTGTTTAGACAAGATTGACTTTGAGATTATTATTAATAATAATTATTGTTCTTTTTATCTCGATAATGTTTTTTATGGTTCAGCACAATTGGTTAATGACTTATATATTTTAAATCTAGAAAACGTCATTTATAACATAAATACCAAAAGATCAAAGACAAATGACTCAAATCAAACTTATCTCTGGCATTATCGTTTACGCCAAATAAGTGAGAAACACATATCAAAAGTCCATAAAGATGGATTCTTAGATTTATTTATTTTCGAACAACTGGATGTATGTGAATCTTATTTATTAGGAAAAATGACTAAAGCTCCTTTTAATGGTAAAAGTGAGAGAGCAAGTGATTTATTGGGATTAATATATAGTGATGTATGTGGACCATTGAACACACAAGCTTGAGGTGAATTTAAATACTTCATCACTTTCACTGATGACTTCAGTCGATATGGTTACATTTATCTTATGTGCCAAAAATCTGAGGCTATCGAAAGGTTTAAAGTATTCAAGAATGAAGTAGAAAATCAACTAGGCAAGAGTATTAAAGCACTTCGATCAGATCGAGATGGAGAAAACTTGATGCTGTAATAAAAGCGAAATTAAGTACAAGTGTACACGTCGTCAAGTAATAAAGTGATAAGCATTTATCGAGTATCGTCTCCACAGGGATTAGTATACTTAATATTCTACCTTTTCTCTTCTCACTCTGCAATAAAATAAAAGACACAAATTTTTGGGGTTGAATTATAACTAAGAAAACTAATTAAAACAATAAAGATAAATGATCAAGAAATCAAGGATGGAAAAGTGGGACAGGATCCAGTTGTGTCATATTGTGGATTCAATTGACTTGTTTCTGTCTAATGCAATTGTACTACACTGCCTCGGCAGTACTGCAGATACTGTCTCGGTAGCGACAATATTCTCTACCGCGGCAATCTCTTGCTCTTGGGCAGATTTACCAAAGTTCAGCAAAGTTTTCTTGAATGATTCCGCTTATCTATAAGTTGAAACACTATTGATGACCAGTCCTTGATGATACCTCTCGACGTGAATCAATTATAATCACCAACCAATCCCATACTTCTTCTAGCCGCTGAAACTCTTAACCTATCTCTAGGCCGAGTTAGTGTCTACAACACCGCACTTATCCTTTTCGTGAATCTACACCTCTCGATGCTAGATAAATAGATTACTTACAAACTTCTCTCTCGAGCTTGAATGCAAGAACAAGGAATGGCAATAGGATAAGCAAACTTTGATATTCTTATTGCATTGAAACAAGAAACAAAGTACAATATCCTCTCACAAATACTCAACAACTTTTATCTAAACCCTAGGGGACGATGGAGGAGTTTAGGGTTTTCTATGAACACTTGATTTCAAGATCTCTTCCTCTCTACATAGGCTATGGTTTATATAAGCTTGGCCTAGAACAATCCTATTCAAAGTAGGAATACAACTCGGAGTAAAACACAAGTTAAGTACATAAATAAAAGATCTTTATTTTATTTCCTAGTTTATTCCTATTAGGATTCTTTTCCCACGTGGGCCTTTGACATTGTCTTTTCGTGTGTTTCCCAGCTCTGATTTCTATGCCGCTTGTCTTAAAACGTTCACCTTATTTTTCTCTTCAAATTGCCTACCATATTGACATTTACCTTTTCGGGTGCTACTACAGCCATAGATGCTGCCGCGGCGTCAATGTGTTGCCGAGGCAGTAAACTGCTACCGGGGCGGGTACTTATTTGCATTTCAGCTTCAGTTTTCAGCATCCATCTTCTTTGCTTGGCAATTCCTATGATGCAGTTTCTTGTCTTAAGAAAGAAAACCATCAAATGCATCTGTTTTATGCCAAATAATAGATTAATTCATAAATTGAGTATTGAGGTGCTGAAATATGAAAATAAGCAGAATTATCCAATATTGCTATTAAATCTATCCTTTACTAGCAATAATCGAGTGGGAAATGATATGAAAAATAGGAATTTTGATCACTTATCAAATACCCCCAAACTCAAACTATTGCTTGTCCTCAAGCAATGGAAAAGATAATAAAAAGAATTAATCGAGTAGGAAAATGATGTAAAAGATGAGGACTTTTAGGAACTCATCACACCCCCAAACTCGAACTATTGCTTGTCCTCAAGCAATGCAAAAGATAAATTTAAGTAATATACCGTCCTTCCTGCCGCAACATAATTCCTTTCTTGACTCGATCTCTTCTTGGTTCTTGGGAATTTCTCGGAACTGGACTATGAGTCTTGGTGAGTGTGCGTAGCTGTGTCAAAGATGATTTTTTAAGTTCTAATCCTTTTTTTTAGCTCAAGACTTCCGACTAAGTTTTTTTTTATTATTTTTCTTTTCTTTTCCCAACAGTGGTATATAAATCTATATTGCTATAAATTTATATTGCTTGAGCCAGTTTCGGGCACCTCAAGTGTTTTAGCTTTTCTTACTAGAGCTGGTGATAGGCACCTCTAGTAAGTGGGAGAAACCTAAGTCCTAGAGCCGGTTATGGGCACCTTTATGGACTAAACTAGAGCCAGTAATAGGCACCTCTAGTATAAAATCTAAGCCTAAGTCCTTATTGCTTTTCAAAGAAAAGAACTTTTAAAATCAACTAAGACTAGCAGTGTTATTGTGATTTCAGGCTCATAGTCTAATCCTAAGTACTAATCATAAGAGACCTTTTCGAATTCAAGTCTGGTGAATGGTGCATACTGTTGCGACGGCAGGAGAGTATGTTACTGCCGAGGCAGTCTCAATAAAATTCAATAGACTAAAAAATTGTATCATATTGAAATTGTTGTAAAGACAGAAATTAAGGCAGAAGTAGGATAATCTAAATAACTTCCATATATGGTAGATATTTATAAGGTAGAAAATATGATCAATACTCCCCCAAACTCGAGGGATGCATTGTCCTTACTTCATGTATCTGAACATAAGGTCACAGTTAAAGACAAGATAAAAATTAAGAATGAAGGAAAAGATAAACCAATTTTTAGATTTTGAGTTTGGCCTCTTCTGTATCCTGAGGGTCATCAGTTGGTGTGGAATTTGTGGAGAAAGAAACTAAAAACTGTACTAGAAAACAATAATGAAGAAGTATGAAATAAAACGGGGGGATGAAGTTCTAAAGATGCAAACTCGTCGTCACTTGCATTTGGGCAGCCAGCCACCTTGGCCGTTTCTTAGGTGGGACGGTGTGTTTGATTTCAGGGCCATTTTATGTGCTCCACGACTTCTCCTTCTTGGGTTTCCTTCCTAAATAACTGCAAAGAATAGTAATAAAAACTGTGAAAATAATAAAATTACTTTAAAAACTAAATTGCAAAAATTTTAAAATCTAATTCCCAAACTGAAAACTAAAAATTAATTCCTAAAGCATAAAATTAAATAGGGACAATGAGATAGAAATTTAGGTTACTGTAGGAGTGTAAATGATACATCTCCAGCAGCAACCATCTTCCCTTTTTTGAATGGAAGAGAAGTTGATGTCCCAGTCGTCGTCTCCTCGTCAGGTGTTTTCTTTCTGATATATTTCTGCTCAAGGGGAGTGCTGCTGCGGCAGAGGTTGCCTTGGCAGGTCTTGTTTAGGCAGTCAATCCAAGTCTTCTTCCAAATAATCATGAATTGTTCGTGTCCTTTCTTATCTTGGAATATTTGCTGTATCAACTGCTATGAATGCGCCGCGGTTGTCTGCCTCGACGGTATTCATACCAGTTTTGTTCTGTTGGCCAGATCAAAACAACCCTGATTAGTTTAGATATTTTTTATTTTTTATTTTATTTTTTTTTATAAAACTAAATACGAGAAAATAAAGATAACGAAATTTAGTTACCAATCCCCGGCAACAGCATCAAAAACTTGATGCGTGTAATAAAAGTACAATTAAGTGCAAGTGTACACGTCGTCAAGTAATAAAGTGATAAGCATTTTTCGAGTATCGTCTCCACAGGGATTGGTATACTTAATATGCTACTTTTTCTCTTCTCACTTTGCAATAAAATAAAAGACACAAATTATTGGGGTTGAATTATAACTAAGAAAACTTATTAAAACAATAAAGATAAATGATCAAGAAATCAAGGATGAAAAAGTGGGGCAGGATCCAGTTGTGTCGTATTATGGATTCAATTGACTTGTTTCTGTCCAATGCAATTGCACTGCACTGCCTCGGCAGTACTACAGATACTGTCTCGGCAGCGACAATATTCTTTACCGCAGCAATCTCTTACTCTTGGGCAGATTTACCAAAGTTTGGCAAAGTGTCCTTGAATGATTCCGCTTATCTCTAAGTCGAAACACTATTGATGACCAGTCCTTGATGATACCTCTCGGCGTGAATCAATTATAATCACCAACCAATCCCACACTTCTTTTAGCTGCTGAAACTCTTAACCTATCTCTAGGCCGAGTTAGTGTCTACGACACCGCACTTATCCCTTTCGTGAATCTACACCTCTCGATGCTAGATAAATAGATTACTTACAAACTTCTCTCTCGAGCTTGAATGCAAGAACAAGGAATGGCAATAGGATAAGCAAACTTTGATATTCTTATTGCATTGAAACAAGAAACAAAGTACAATATCCTCTCACAAATACTCAACAACTTTTACCTAAACCCTAAGGGACGGTGGAGGAGTTTAGGGTTTTCTATGAACACTTGATTTCAAGATCTCTTCCTCTCTACATAGGCTATGGTTTATATAAGCTTGGCCTAGAACAATCCTATTCAAAGTAGGAATACAACTTGGAGTAAAACACAAGTACATAAATAAAAGATCTTTATTTTATTTCCTGGTTTATTCCTATTAGGATTCTTTTCCCACGTGGCCTTTGACATTGTCTTTTCGTGTTTTTCCCAGCTCCGAGTTCTATGTCGCTTGTCTTAAAATGTTCACCTTATTTTTCTCTTCAAATCGCCTACCATATTGACATTTACATTTTCGGGTGCTGCTACGGCCATAGATGCTGCGGCGGCGTCAATGTGTTGCCGAGGCAGTAAACTACTGCCGGGGCGGGTACTTATCTGCATTTCAGCTTCAGTTTCCAGCATCCATCTTCTTTGTTTGGCAATTCCAATGATGCAGTTTCCTTTCTTAAGAAAGAAAACCATCAAATGCATCTATTTTATGCCAAATAATAGACTAATTCATAAATTGAGTGTTGAGGTGCTAAAATATGAAAAATAAGCAGAATTATCCAATATTGTCATTAAATTTATCCTTTACTAGCAATAATCAAGTGAGAGAATGATATGAAAAATAGGAATTTTGATCACTTATCAATACTTAAGCATAGAATTTGATGAACTCCTTAAAAAATGTGGGATTGTCTCACAGCTTACTCCCCCAGGTACACCATAGTGGAATGGAGTTTCTGAAAGGAGGAATCGAACTTTGTTAGACATGGTTCGATCAATGATGAGTCATAGTGATCTTCCAACTTTTTTCGAGGGACATGCACTAGAAACAATTGCTTTCACTTTAAATCGTGTTCCGTCTAAATTTGTTCAAAAGACACCATATGAGATATGGACTGGAAAACGTCCTAGTATGTCTTTTATGAAGATTTAGGGTTGTGAAGCATATATCAAACATCAGATGTAAGGTTATCCATTTCGATACCATCGGATATGGTATCGATACCCTTTGTAAAAATATAAATGACGACTCTTTCCTCTTTGGTAGTGTTCCGATACAGGTACCCTATGTATCGATACCGGTAGATGCAGAAACGCATTAATGGTGGAAAGATGAAGTCCTAACGTCTATATTTACTTTCCCAACCACCTCAATGAGTAGAAATCAAAGCAAGGGTATGCAATCAAGTTTATAAAGCTACAATAACAACTATTGATCCAAAAGAAAACATCTTAGCATCAAATCCAACTCCTTGAGCTTAAGTGAAAAATCTTGTACACCCAACTCGTGGGAATTTTCTTTGTATTTTTTATTTTAGAGTTTGGAGAGTGTTTTGATTGTAATTGGGGCAAAATCATCTATTAGATAGAGTATTTTTGTCATTCTTTTTCTTGTAACCTTGTGAGGTTAAATCAATCTTTGGGTATAAAGATTAATTCGTTGTGTTATAGTTATCCTTTGAACCGCGAAAAAGGTTGAAATCTTTAGTGAATTATGATAAAAATCCTTAGTGGGAGCTAAGGTAGTGGATGTAGGTGCTTGTTCGAAGATCGAACCACTATAAATCTTGTGTTCTTCATTTTTGTATATTTTTACCAAATCTTCCACAAAACTTTTAATAGTCAATTCACCCCCTCTTGGACATTCAATCGATCGATCCACTCAACACTTAGTGAGTGAATAAAAACATATTTAAAACATCTTGCAATGTAGCCCATAATATACCAAAATCAATTTAAAAACTAAGTCATGCTCTAAGTAAAAATAATGTTCATTATCGTCAATATCATTATTTGAAAAACAGCAAGTGTACCATGGCTCAAGAGTCACAAAACTTTTTAAAATATCTTTTGAAAACACATGCTTTATATGCATAACACAATACTTACATGTTGCACAAAGCAAAGCTTAAATAAAAATCACTTATTCACATATCATATTCACATGCAAATCTCGTTGTAAGATTTTGTTTACATGCTTTTAAAACGTATTGGTATTAACGAACCCGATTAGACTATCACTAATCATTAGGAAAAACAAACTCATCGCATGCTTGACTATCAAAATCCATGCCCCATGATTGACTAACACAATCTATGGAATCTCACCTTTGTGTCTGGGATAGTTCACTATACCCGAATATGATAAGGTGTAATTATACCACACAACACTAGGCTAATCTCTAATGCATCACCAAGGAATTTACCTACGTACGAATTTTGTAATTTATAGTGAATTGTACATGCTATTGATCGATCAAATTATCCACGTTACCATCATCTTTAATACCAATACAAAAAAATCAATACTCAAGTTTCGAGTTAAAACAGTAAAATCAATACATGCATCCCACCAATACAAGCATCAAATGCATAAACCCTTAAAAACTACTTTTCTCATATTTTCAAAACAAAATTGTGGGAGCATTATATGCATATAAAAACATTTGTAAAATCAATCTCATGAGCATTAAAAACACATGACTATTCACATATGCATAACACAATATGAGCATGACTAAAACACAGTAAAACATAGCATAATATGTGAACCTTTAAGAAAGCAATACTTTAAACTTACTTCCGAATATAGAGAGGTTTTTCAAACCATACCTACACCCCCAAACCTATGAAAACACATTTAAAACCTTGTCGAATAGGCAACCCTCATAATCCATTCACCAATTTATCGAAACTTACTCGACAAGTCACCCAAAAATGCGATTTGGCTTTCCAATCACCTTTAAACTTATTCCTCTACCTCTTGACATGATTCAAGCATCAAAACCAGAGGGTTTAGTGCATTAAAACGCACCCAAATATTCCTCAAGTCGGACCAATACATGACAACCCCTAAAAACACCATAAAACCTAATCGAAATTTACTAAAAACCTCTCCAAACACAACCTAAATCTTATGTACGAATTTAGATACTTAAAATTCATCTTAATTACATCTAAACACTTCAATAATAATGTATTTAGGCATAAAAAACAACCATGTAAAATCCTTGAACGAAAATCAAGAAAAAATAAAATTTTTATCTTTAAAGATTGTGCAATCAGCCAATAACTTAGGAATTTAATTAAATAACTTTAGCTTTCAGAGGATTGAATGATTCTCAATTCCAAAATTGATCCAATCTTCTTCTAAGGTTTTAAAACAAGTAAAAATGAAGAAAATGAAGAGATTTTGAAGAAGAGAAATATAAAGAATTAACCAAACGAATTTTTATTGAAAATTTGGTTTTTACCTTTGAAAAGATGATGGAGTGACTGCCATAAAGAGGATAAGTAAAAATTCTAAAAAATAGGTTTATGTTTTGATGAAGAATAGGTTTTTAGGATTAATATTAAGTTATTTAGGTTATTAATTAAAATTATGGGTTAAGGGTCATTAAATTAGGCTCTTAGAAGGCTTACATCAACTAGAATTATAAATGGATCAGAGCCCCTTAAAGATTCAAAGTTTTGGCTAATTTTGTAAAATTATCATCAAGTTTTCAATTTTTATAAAATAGTCACTAATTTTAAAATCTTAGGGTTTCAATGGTCAATTTTTGAAATTAAGTTTACAAACGTCAAATATATATTAAATAAGAATTTTAGGATATTCTTCTATAATTTATTTTGAATTAAAGCTAATTTTTAAGTATTTAATCTCAAACTAGGCTAAACCGACAAAAACAATTCACTAACTTTTAAATTCAATTTGGGGCGTCACGTTTTTCGATGCGACTGTTCTACAAAACTGCCGACAACTACATCTAGAGGATTTTGAGTTAGGAACTTAAAATTACTTTTTAAACATTTTGTATTAATTTTTTTTAATGAAATAATAAGAAAACGTGTCACGCATTAGTTTTAATTTTTCAACAATCCAATTAAAATCAAAATGTATCAAAACAAAACTTTAATAGTTAGTTTAAACTGCAAAATAATCTAGGGTAAAGTACTTCGGTGGTCACCCAATTAATTTGGATACCTATTTTGATCACTGAACATTCAACTCGTTAATTAGACCACTCAACTTATTAAATCGACCTATTTTAGTTATTATCGTTAAAATTTTAACAAAAAAAATGATGTGTCAATTAAATAAAATTCTACAATTAATCTCTATATTTTATTTATTATTTTAATATAATCTTAATTTTAAATTAATAAATAAAATTAATCATCAAATCCAATAATAACATATGCCACAACATGATTAAACGGTTAACTTTATTTTCATTAAATATATTTTTCCTCCAATATGTCATATCACCACCTGGTGGGTGAAATACAAATGAAAGAACCGTATTTCTTCTTGTTCTTTATCCATGGTGTACTTAATTGCAGAAAAAGGATATCAAACTTTTTCGTGTCCATGTTTTGTTCGTCGAGGCGACCCCCACTGCCCTTAATGGTATTGGCCACCACTGTATTGGCAGAAGACTCGAGGGTAAGTTTCTTAGCTGATGGAAGAAATGATCGAACCAGGGAGGAATGAGGTCTTGGTTTCACTGCTGTTGGTCATGTTGCTATCAACCTACCAACATTCAAAACAGAATAGCATTACTAAAAAAAAAATTGAAATCTGACAGAAGATATACACTTCCAATTCAAACTAATCCTATAAAGATATAAGATACTGTAATTAAGAGGTTTTCATAGCCTTCGTATTTATATACAAAAACACTACAGATTGCCATACATGGAGTATTGTTGCTCTTATAGTTGTTGGCCATTCGACGGATAATTTAGAATAAAATTGAAGTTCCAAATGTCCCAATTTAATCTTATTCATAAACATAAAGGATAAATTACAAAAGAAAGTTTGATATTTTTCTCATCACCATTGTCATTTTCTTTATTTTTTTCTTCTTTTAACTCAAAGTACCATAGATAAAAAGTAAGAAGAGATACAGTTCTTGGTGCTTTTACGATGAATTCTACAAAACAATTTTTTTAACATAGATTTACTAATTTTATTAAACAAGAATATATCCAAAAATATAATGAAAGTTTATAATAAACAAAACACCTAAATTCAGATATATACATAGTAAACAAAACTAATAAAACAAGATCATAAGAATATCAGATAAGAAAAAGGAAAAAAAAACTAATCAAAGATTCGAAATAAAAGAATGATAAAAGCATCACAAAAATTTACAATAATAGGTAAAATCATCAACAAACAACATAAAAATACATATTACAATGAAGGTGCGTTGACAATAAAGATTTACCACTATTCAATTGAAAAAAGAACGGTAGATATAATCGCATATCCAAATCTCGTTCGAGGGTCTAAAATAGGAAGATTAACAATATAGAGGAAGGAACACCATCTTATCAGTTGTGGCGTAGTCAGATCTAACCCTAATAAAAGTCAAAATAAAAGAGAAAACGTGCCAAAAGATATAATGAAATTGTACCATAAGAGCAGAATAATTTATTAAAAATTAAAAGTAAAACAAACTAAATAATAGATCTAGTGATCGATGACTAATATTAAAACAGGTGTGACCGCCGGTATAAAAAAAAAAAAGATTCGGCAGTGGAGAAGAGTAGCGGGATTTTACAAAACTATCTTTAATAACATATGTTTTTACCTTATATCATATAAGTGATATTAATTTAATATGGTTAAATTATTGTTGTTAAGTTTTTAGGGTGTGGGTTTAAATCCCAACATGCTCAATCCACTCAATTATATTTTTTTATATGTTTTTCATTAATCTAGTAGTAACACGTGTTTTAAAAAAATATTAAATATTTAATAAAAATAAATTAATCATTTAATCGGTAGTGACATTGGATTAAGTCATTAATTTTATTTATTAGTTTAAAATTAAAATTAAATTAAAATAATAAATAAAATAAATTTTATTAATATATCACTTTCTTCAAATAAATCAATTTAATAAGAGTTCGATAGTTCAATAACCAAAAAAATATCCCCAATTGAGTGACCATTAGAATAATTTACCCAATAATTTAAGCCTCAAATATTAAAAGAATAAAATTCGAATAATTATTTTACTCAATTATAAAGTTTAAACGTATAGCACAATTATGCTCATTGATATATTCTTAATTATATAATTAACTATATAAATCACTCAAAATTAAAAATATAATTGCCTCAAAGGATAGAATAAAGCATTGACATGCAACACTTGATTTACCTCAAATAAAAGAGTTCAGGCTAAAACATAAAACGTCGATTTAATGCCAAAACATAACGAAACATAATGACAGAACACAAGGAGCTGAAGATAATTGCCAAAATGATTACGCTTGGAGTCAGATGTAAGGGCCTCCCGTTGACTTCCTTTTTAAAAAAACAAAACATAAACCACCGATTTACTAGGAACATCAACCTCATTTGCCACCGTGCTTGGCCTTCTTATGGGACTCAAGACCACCCTCGGAACCAAAGGACCTGTTCATGATCATACATAGGGAGTTGGTAAAGCAAGCAAACAAACTCGATCAAAACAACAGAAGCAGTTTCAAAAGTTGTAGGCAGTACTTGCTACAAGATCCGCAAGAGAATTGACCACCAGACTTTGGACTCTTTGCAGATGATTTCCCAGCTTGTTTTGATGGGTGAGGTGTTGCGGTGTGACCGCCCTTCTTACCATCTATCAACAACAGTGAAGAATAATTGGAAGATCGTAAAAAGAATGAATGAAATAGTCCTAGATAACCATTGTCAAAAAAAGACGGAGAAATGATATTCGATATTACAGAGTTTGTTGTAAACTATGAGAAAGACCTGTCTTTTGAGGTGTAGCTGCAGATTTTGCCTTCTTTACAGGAACAGGAGTGGCAGCTTCAGCTGGTCTCTTCTTGCTAGAAGAGACCTTGAAAACAGAAAAACATAAAATTACATGGTCAGGCCAGATTCAACAATCAAATGTTTCTTAGAATTTATGAAATATACCTTCTTAGGGGTCTCCTCATCTTCATCCTCATCATCTGAACTTCCATCCATAGACATCTGTACAGAATAGCAGAAAACTCAAAATCCAAATCTACTAATGCTAGAAAGGCTAATAATGAACTGAATTCCTTATAAAATTATCAGTCACTATCTAAAAACAAATAAATTAATTTAAGTTTTTGCCTAGTTCAAGGGGGAAATACCTCATTGTCTTCATCATCCGAATCATCATCATCAGAACCACTTTCATCCTCAGAATCGCTATCATCATCATTTTTCTTGTTATTGCTTGGTTCTGCTATCTTGACAGCTTGTTCTTTTACAGCATCGGGTTTCCCAGCATTAGCCTTCGCCGTCTTAGCATCAGTCTTAGGTTTCCCTGTAATGGAATAAAATATTAGCCAGTTTAAAATATACTCAATAGATTCTCCATTAAGTAAATTAAATTCCAATACAGAAGAGAAATAACCATTTTCAGCAGCAGCCACAGCAAGCTCTTCATCGTCACTACTTTCTTCCTCACTACCTGTATATACAAATAATATGCATAAGATACACTTGATTAAACCAATTTGCAAAGATGCAGGTTAAATATACACCAATACTAACCAAATTCATCATCGGTGGTGGCAAAAAACAGCACTAAAGTCAAGAAAGAACAACATTACACAAGCAAACTTCACTTTCACGAAGAACAAGTTTGGTTATAATAATAATAATAATTCATAGTGTAATAAAAGGATATCCTTCCTCTGGGACAAAAGTCTTGTAACCAAGGAAATAGACACTCCCGTTTTTCCAGTTGTGAGAGAGCTCAAAGTCTTGTTCAAATACTAAATCAAGGTTTAGTTGTGCACAATTCTGGTGGGAAAGGGTTCCGAGAACGAGTTTCTTCCCATCAACATTCACATAGAGTGGAACAGACTCCGCCGGTTTGTTCTTTGACTCACCAAGTGATGCCTACAATACAAACAACATTGCACATAAACGTGGACAAATAAGAATAAATAGAATGATAAATAACCAAAACAACTTCGACACAAAAATCATTTCAAACCTGGGATAGATGGATGACATGACTAGCACCAGGGTTTGTTTTAATCGGCTTTCCGGCTTTAACTTCAATACCTAAAGATTAAAACAAAAGACAAATCAAATTTAATCACACAAACTACAAACACTCATCCAATGTCTTAAATATAAGACAGAAGTACATAGTTACAAACAGGGTCTTTGTATATACGACCATTTTCAACAGAGCTTTCACTCGAATATCACAAAATGAATCGAATGCAAAATCTATTAACTACACAACACATGCTGAAACATGTTTCAAGGAACAACCTTTTTTAAAAAATCAAAATATGCCTAATCATACCAATGTTTATAGTAGTACACCCAAAACAATCAAGCATAAAATCGAAAAGAAAAATCTGTTGGACAACCAAAAGAAACATGAACATGAAATCGAAAAGAACAAGGTAAAAAATATGATTGCACCAAAGCAGCATAATCAACAACATGAAAGAAGAAAAACAGTGGATATAAAAGCCCAAAACTACAAAGCGTAAAACATACAAGAGCTTACCCCAGAACTCCATGGATGAATGAAAAATAAGGAAGCTGAGGTTTAAGTGGCGTCGGACAACTAGGGTTTTGGGAGAAGCTAGACAAGAGTGAATAAAACAAAGGCTTTATAAAGACTGGAAACGAGCGGCCATTAACATGAATTTATAAGTGGCCGCTAGGTTGTGTTTACTTTTAGGGTTGGTATTTGATATATTGTTAGGAAACATTTGATGCCCGAAAAAAATTATTATCAAAATATTGTTATTTCATTTTATTTTATAAAATTATATTATGATTTACTTTTATTAAATTTGAATTAATTAATTAAATATATTAATTTTATTATTTTTATTAAGAAAATATTCATTAATATTTATTATAGATTAAATTTAAAAATAATTTTATTAAATAAAATAAAAATTTATTTAATAAAAAATAAAATAAATATATTTAATTGATTAATCTTATAAATAATATAATATGAACTATGAAGGAGTCATGATATTTACTAATAATTTATTATTACTGTAACTTTTATTTCGGTAAATTTGTGAAATAATTAACGTGAATATACTTTGGAATATTGGGTGAGTTGAGAAAATTTAGAGAAAACTCTAATACAAAAGATTGATTAATTTTATAATTTCTTGGTATATGATTTTTTTTAAGTTTTTTTCATCATGTATAATTATTTTGGTTTTTTTATTTAAAAATATTAACATGTTCATCATTTACATGTATGATTGTTTTATTTTTGTTTTCTAACATGGTATACTTTTTGAGCAAGCTTCTTAACATTTTCTTGCGTAATTATTTATATTTTTAACGTATAATTTATTTTTTTAATATGCTTGTATTTCTAACATGTTTGTTCATCATTTCCATGAATAATTTATTTTTAATTTATTTTTTGTTATAAATTATTGTATTTTATTTTTAGCATGTTTCTTCATCATTTTCATGTATAATTCTTTTATTTTTACTGTGGCAAAATATGTACGGTGTTTGTTATTATTTCAATGTATAATAATGTTGCTCGATTTAAATTTGCTCGGTTTACTATGGCAAAATAATGAACATTATTTTAATTTAAAAGTTATTTTTGCCATATTTCTAATTAAGTAATTTTTAAATTTAAAGAACTTAAACTGTTAAACAAGAAACCATCACTATCGAGCAAAAGTCTTGATGTGAGCACATCAATGCAAGCACAATATGATCCGGAGGTCTTGCCACAAGGACCTATTACTCGTTCTAAGACAAAGAAATTCAGGGAAGTATTTTTCCTTACTTGTGCTTCAATTCCAGATTCATTCGATAATGTTTATGCCTTAGGATATGGGCTTTATAATGTGTTGCATGTTGATATGTGACATATTAGACTATACTATTTATTATAAATGTTTAAGTAAACAGAGGTGTGCCAATGAGTTACGAATGGATTCTTGTATTGTTTTTCAATATAGGTAAACAGAGGTGTGCCAGTGTAAGAGCAAGCCAAACACGACCCTCTTTTGGAATGATGAACGGCAACAAAGGATAAGGATGAGGGGTTTCTAATTCAAATTCAAACAATTAACACATGTTTAATGTGTTTTATGAGCCTAAAAATGTGGTTGATACGAATGGAGCCTAGATGCAAGTTATTAATCATTTGAATTTAATTTCAGCCAAGTATTCGAATTCGGCCAACTCATTCATTCTCCTATATATTCTGAAATTTCTGTAAAGACAAGGTTACACATTTTGAATAAAAATTATATTTGAGAGTTTTCTCTTATTTGGTTCTTTTTAGAACTTTTCTGACATTCAAACTTATTTTTGATTGTCAAATTCTTGATACTTCGGATTCCTAGATTGCTATCTAGAGGGTCCAAGTCCTTTTGACGTTAAACAGATTCAATTCGGGTTTACTCAGTATATTGTGCAGGTTCTTTCGAGTTTAGCGTGTTCAATTCGATCCAGCAACTTTCCTCACCATTTTTGAACGTTCGAGTTGCTGCCATGGATGTTTCTTGAAGCATTCATCTTCCAGTTTGAATATCATTCAAACGTTCAAACTTTTATGTTATTTACTTCATTTTTCGTTTCTATTTTTCTTTTCATTGTTTTCCTATATAGGTAAACAGTGAAAAATCCCGTTTCAGCGTCAACTTTTCTTTTCTCTTTTATTTTTCGTTATAATTTTACTTCATTGTTTTCCTATGTAGGTAAACAATGTAAAAATTCTCTTCAAACGCCCAAGTTATTATACTTATTTCCTACATAGGTAATAAGTGTAAACACTTGACTATTTATGTTTTTCTTTTGCAGGAACTTGCTTACAACATTACTAGATCCGCAACATACAAAAAAAGTCTGTTTCGACATGCTACCTCGTATCATATGGTAATCAGAGCTAAGTTCGGATTTGTTGTATTTTTCTGCAATTTAGTACAAAAGAAAAATACAAAAAAATATAAATTTCAAAAATTCAAAAAAAAAGTCAAAGTCAAAGTTTGATCCAAAAAAGTCAAAGTAAAAAAAACAAAACAAATTCGAAATTATAAAAAAAAAATCAGATTCGAATTTTTGTTAAGAAATTGAAAAAAAAAGTGTATTCCTATTGTGATATCATGTTGATTGTACAAGTTCTTGTACTATATGATTCGAAGTGCTTGGGAATCAACCGAAACGAATTGTTCTTGTTTGTTCGGTGATAGGAGCGTTGTAAAGTATTTCTTTGTAGTAAGAATTACATTTCCATCTTTTCATTTCCTTTTTGCCAATTCTAGCCCTTTTACATTTGTTTCTTGTTTTTCTTTGTTTTATCTTTGTTTCTCCTTATTTGTGTTTCTTGTTAGTAACACATTTGTAACAGGTTTTGAAACATTGGTTTAGTCCTTTAAAGAACTGAAAATTGAGAAATTGTGAGGGAAAAAGGTACTGAGTGTTATGAGAACAAAAGGGGAGACAAAAAGAGCCATTCAAGTATTCTCCCGAGTGAAACACGAGCGCTGAGTGTTACATTTTGAGTGCACATTTTTCTTTAGAGTGAAAACCGAGAGGTTTTGTGAGCGTGCAGTGAGAACTTTTATTTTTTTGTTTTACTTAACTCGTTATTTGTGCTTCTTTGTGTTTTCTTTTGTTTAAATATGATAAGGTCAGATGATCGTAGTCATGGTGGAGACCAGCCACCAGATTTGCAAATGTAGGCTTTTACATGTACTATGCAACGTCTATTAAAGAATGCATTAGAGCCTTTGCAGTCTTGTTTTAACAAGATAGATGGGGGTGGTTCTCAATCTGTCCATAATGAGAATCATGATGAAAATAACATCGAACAATCACCACGGATAAATCAACGACCAAGACGTGCAGTTGATGATAGTATTTCTAACATAAAAGTTGTTATACCTTCTTTTCAGGGACGTTCAGATCCAGATACTTATCTAACATGGGAAAGTAAGGTTGAACACATTTTCGAGTGTTACAATTACTCGGAACAAAAGAAAGTACGACTAGCAACTTTAGAGTTTGTTGACTATGAACTATTATGGTGGGATCAATTACTAGTTAGTCGATGACGTACGGGTGAAGGACCAGTGAGAACATGGGACGAAATGAAGTGTATCATACGGAAACGATTTGTTCCTTCTCACTATCATTGTGATTTATTTCAGAAATTACAAATTTTGAAACAGGGCAATAGGAGCGTCGAGGACTATTTCAAGGAAATGGAGATGTCCATGATGCGTGCAAACATAGTTGAGGATCGTGAAACAACTATGGCTCGGTTTATGGCAGGTTTGAATTTTGAAATTGCTAATGTTGTTGAATTGCAGCATTATGTCAAATTGGATGACATGGTGCATATGGCGATGAAAATTGAGCGACAACAATGTAGAAAAGTTTCTACTCAAGGTAATACTAGTCCATTTAAATCTTTTACGAATTCATTGTATACCCCTAACCATGCTATGAAACAAACATCACAAGTGCCACTATGAATTCAAGAACAAGGCGAGTCCAGCAAACCAAAGTCTCCCGTTGTTGATAATGGGCGTGGTAAACAAAAAGTAGTGGTACAAGAACAATCGAGAAATATTCAATGTTTTAAGTGCCTTGGTCGAGGACATGTTGCTAGCTAGTGTCCTAATTGTAGGTTTATGTTGATACGAGATGATGGAGAGATCGATTCAGACTCTGAAGAAGAACCACATGAGATCCTTGATGAATATGATAAAGAAGATCTCCTAGAAGTTGCTGAGACTGGTAAGGTAATGGAAATTATGGTTGTTAAACGTAGTCTGAGTGTGCAACAGGTTCAGGATGAACAACAACGCGAAAATATATTTCACACGCGATGTAAAGTTCAAGATAAGATATGTATTGTGATTATTGATAGCGGTAGTTGTACTAATGTTGCCAGTTCAGTGATGGTTGACAGGTTAGGTCTCAAGACGACAACACATCATAATCCTTACAAATTAAAATGGTTGAATGACGGTGGAGAACTTAAAGTAACAAAACAAGTTGTTATACCGTTTTCGATTGGAAGTTACAAAGACGAGGTCCTTTGTGATGTTGTATCGATGGATGCTACTCACCTTCTTTTGGAACGCACTTGGCAATATGACAAGAAGGTAATGCATGATGGTTTTACAAATCGATACGCTTTTATGCATGCAAGTAAGAAGATTACTTTGGTTCCTTTGACACTGAGTCAAGTGATGGAAGATCAAGCAAGCTTGAAAAAGAGTAAAGAAGCTGCAAAGGAGAAGAAAAAGATGAATGTTTATGCAAGCAGCCGAGAAATCAAGAAATGTCTTTCCTCTCACCAATCTTTGCTTATTTTAATGTTTAAAGATTATTGTTTATTGACTGACTTTCCTTTTGATTTGCCTGGATCAATTATTTCCCTTTTGCAAGAATTTAAGGATGTATTCCCGGAAGAAACACCGAGGGGATTGCCACCTCTTTGTAGCATTGAACACCAGATTGACTTTATCCCTGGTGTTACTATTCCAAATCGACCATCTTATCGAACTAACCCTGAAGAGACGAAAGAGCTTCAAAGACAAGTGACAAAATTGATGGACAAGGGTTATATTCGAGAGAGTCTGAGTCCGTGTGTTGTTCCAGTACTGTTAGTGCCGAAGAAAGATGGATCTTGGAGGATGTGCGTAGATTGTAGAGCTGTGAATCAAATCACAATTAAGTATCGTCATCCTATTCCTAGACTTGATGACATGTTGGACGAGCTTTGTGGAGCCGTCATCTTCTCCAAAATTGATCTAAAGAGTGGATATCATCAGATTCGCATGCGAGAAGGCGATGAATGGAAGACAACCTTCAAAACAAAGCTAGGTTTGTACGAATGGTTAGTAATGCCTTTTGGTTTAACTAATGCACCTAGTACTTTTATGCGATTGATGAACCATGTTCTACGATCCTTTATTGGTAAATTTTGTGTTGTATATTTTGACGATATTTTGATTTATAGCAAGACTTTCCAGGATCATGTCGAACATTTGAGAGCTGTTTTGCAGACTTTACGAGAAGAAAAATTGTTTGGTAACATAGAGAAATGTGTGTTTTGTACTGACAAACTTACATTTCTTGGTTATATTGTTAGTGCACAGGGTGTTGAAGTAGATCCTGAAAAGATAAAAGCAATTCAAGAATAGCCACGACCGACATCGATTACTCAGGTTAGATCTTTTCATGGTTTAGCTAGTTTTTATCGACAGTTTGTTCCTAACTTCAGTTCTATTACCACACCCTTAACCGGGATTACTAAGAAGAATTCTAACTTCTTATGGGGTAAAGAACAAGAAGATACTTTTTTGAAAATTAAGGATTGTTTGACAGAGTCACCTGTGTTAGCCTTACCTAACTTTAATAAAACTTTTGAATTGAATGTGATTCTTCTGGAGCTGGTAATAAAATTAACTTACATATGTGTATATTCATTTTAAAAATGATAATAAAATATAAATACCTTTAAAGTACAAATTAAATAATAAGAATAATAATATTTACTATGATGTATATCGTCAACTAAATTGTTAAGCATCCCAATTAGATCCTGAAAGTTCGTCTTCATTTTAATTTAGTCATTTCTAGTGGCAAAATCTTTTTCAATTTTACTTTGTTTCCATTTCAATTTCAGTTCTTGCAATTAATTTATTTAACCTCAGTTCCCATTTATTTATTTGTTCTTTCTAGTTTAAATGCATTTAGTTTCGAACATTTATTGTTTTTATGTATATGTTTATATGCCTTGTTACATATGTTAGTTTAGGGACGAAGAATTTAATTTAATTTTTAAATTATATCCAATATTTAATAAGCTGTAAATTTAAATTAAGTAGGTTGAATTTAGATTTAGGTTAGATTTAGTCTAGTTTAAACCTTTAGGTGTTAGCGTTTTGAATTAATTTTAATGAATTTGATTTTGCCCTTGACTTAAGTGGGAGAACGTCAAATTGATTAAATTAATTTAAACCCTTTTTAATCTTCAAGATAAAAATTAAATTTGACTGAGATCAAATCTCTACAATACCCTTCTTTATTAGGTAATATAAGATTTTATGATAATTTGATTAATTTTATCCATTCATTTATGACATTTTATATATTAAACAAATATAATAGGAGTTTAATTTTTAAAATGTTATAATATAATCTTTTTACTTAATGCTTTAATAAAAAAAATAAAATGATCAGTTATCATATTTAAAATTAAAATTAATTTCATATTTCATGAAATAAATCATAACCATGTTCGGTAATTAGCATATAATTGAAAGTTAATAGTAGATTACATTAAACAATAATTGATTATATTAATTGATTTGATTTGTAGATTGTATTAATCGATTATATAAAATGTTTAGTAAAATTAATTAATTATGAATAGATTTTTAATTATTAAAAAAATAATATATAAGAATATAATTAATAATGAATAGATATTTAATCATTTAAAAAATAATTAATCAGTTTATTGTCATTTTAAAACACGATTAGTTTGGAAAAAACTAAAAGCTGCACGTGTCTCTTAATTAACAAGCCACTCCTCAGTATCATTCTACATTTGTTTAATAGTTTTACCAAGTAAGAGCTGTGTATGCACTGCGAGAGGATTTATTAAAAAAATATTTCAATGGCTGACCCAGAATTTTTTTAATATGAATTTTGGTAACTTGCAAGTACCTAACAACATTTTTTTAAGCCATAAAAATAATTTTAACCCCAACGTTTACAGTTTTTATCGTTTTGGCCCTTAACCTATATCTTTTTGACAAATATCTTATTTTTTAACTAGATTGATGACTGGACCGTTAAAAATTTAACGATGATACATATATATATGGAATATAATTTTAAGTGACATGACATGTAACCTATCAAATGCATATATATATATAGAATATAATTTTATTCTAATATAAAATATAAAACAATTAAAATTCAAATAAAATATTAAAAATTAATTAATTCTAAAATATAAGATTATTAAACACTCTTAACCCTAACTACGATAAAATCAAAATCTTATTCGACTTGTGTTTATATTTTTTAAGATGAGATTTTGATTCTATCATAGTTAGGGTTAAGAATGTTTAATATTTTTTTTATTTTAGAATTAATTAATTTTTAATATTTTATTTGAATTTTAATTGTTTTATATTTTATATTAGAATAAAATTATATTCCATATATATATATATATATATACATTTGATAGGTTACATGCCATGTCACTTAAAATTATATTTCATATATATATGTATCATCGTTAAATTTTTAACGGTCCAGTCATCAATCTAGTTAAAAAATAAAATATTTATCAAAAAGATATAGGTTAAGGGCCAAAATGATAAAAACTGTACACGTTGGGGTTAAAATTATTTTTATGCCTTAAAAAAATGTTGTTAGGTACTTGCAAGTTACCAAAATTCATATTAAAAAAATTCTGGGTCAGCCATTGAAATATTTTTTTAATAAATCCTCTCGCAGTGCATACACAGCTCTTACTTGGTAAAACTATTAAACAAATGTAGAATGATACTGAGGAGTGGTTTGTTAATTAAGAGGCACGTGCAGCTTTTAGTTTTTTCCAAACTAATCGTGTTTTAAAATGACAATAAACTGATTAATTATTTTTTTGGGATAAATTTATCATTTAAAATTATATTCTATATATATATATCATCGTTAAATTTTTAACGGTCCAGTCATCAAGCTAGTTAAAAAATAAGATATTTGTCAAAAAGATATAGGTTAAGAGCTAAATTTATCCCAAAAAAAGAATAAAAATCAAAACGACAAAAAATGTAAACTTTAAGGGTTAAAATTATCTTTATGCCTTTTTTTTAAAGATCAATATGTATAATAATGTCTTCACATTGAGCACTATAAATGTTGAAAAAATATTAATTATTACAATATTAACACTAAAAATAATATTCTTCTGTAATTAGTTTCTTCTTATAATAGTCAACAGAATGGAAGTACAAAGTGAGACAAAAACTCGTCTTTTAATACAACAAATTACGGTCGTAAACGAACACGAACGTAAGTGTGTTTATATTCGTTCGTTTAACTTTAACCGAACAAATGAACGAACATGAACATAAACGCATATAAATTTTTTTGTTTGTGTTCGTTCGTTGAGGATTGTAACTTGTTCATGTTCGTTTATGTTCGTTCGTTTATTATATAAACGAACGTAAAGGAACGAACATAAACGAAAGTAAACAAACGAACATAAATGTTAGAAAAAGCAGTGAGAAAGGACCAACTTTGAGCCATATTTTGAAAATAGTAAAGATGAAGATTCATATAAGGAAATTATTGACTCTTATTCTACCCCATGAGATCTTTACAACGGTATCTCATATGCTCAAAATGGTTGAGTGATGAATGAGAAATTGATTTTCAAAGTAAGAAGGTTGAGAATAAAATAAGGAATGAGAAACCTCATTATCTCATATTGATGGGATAAATGAAGCAGAAAATATTTATATACACTTACCCACATAGTTATCATTGAATGATTTAACTTTTGTGTTGGGGTGTATGATGTGGTTCATGAGAATGTTTGGACCAATTGGGTCCTTTGTGAGCTTGTGGATATTTTACTTATTGTCAATATTTTTCTTAATTTATTTTTTAATATCCAAGAAGCAGGGGTTCAAAGAATTTGGTAGCCCTGTGCAATTCATTAAAATATTATCCTTAAAAGTAATTGTCAATTAGTTATAAAATTGTAGCCCTTAGAAGTAAATGTCCTTTATAGAGGCCCCTGTGCGATCATTTCTATTGAGCCTGTCCAAAACATCACTAGTTCTACTGAAGCAATAGTAATAATAATAATCAATAAGTTTCTATAATCAATTATCGTATTTAAAAAATATTTATAACGTTTTAACAATTATAACTCATCTTTCTTAATAGCGCTTTCAAATTTTTACAATGAATTTCGAGATTAACATCATATAGTGAAAGTAGTTTATCAAAATTTGAGCCCCATCTTTTTCGGGGACCCTGTGCGGTTGCTATTATTGCGCCTATCCAGAACCCCACTGCCAAGAAGAGTTTGTATTCTACTGAAATACAAATTAAGGCGAAACTAAAATTTTCTTAAATCATGAATATTAATCAGATAATGTTGATTATCCTTTGAATATCTAATTTTAATTCATTATAAAATCAGATAATGCACGTTATATATCCTCGGAATATTTGAATTTTAATTCAAATTAAACTTTTCATCTATTTGTCCTAAATTTTCCCTATAAATATGAATAAAATCTTCAATTTTCAACATTTCTGAAAAACGATTTTCCTCTCTTGTTTTCTTCTGGTAATTGGCAAATGCAAGAAAAAGCTTGGGATCTCTACAGTTGTGCTACTGTTGAAGATCCTCTTGTTGTTGTATCTTGAGAGACAGACTAACAACAAACTCAAGTACCATATGAGTGATAGAAAATTTATCTTAAGGAAACTGTGCTAGTGCAGGGCTCAACACGTTTCCAAAATCAGTTTGATCAAAAATCTATCATATTTTCCGTCTTGTTATTTTATTTGATAAATAATAATAAAATTTATTTAAATTTATTTTTATTTAGTTTCTTTGTTTAACTAGCTTCATGTTTATGTGAAAATTTATTTTGTTTATGAAATTTTAAATATGATATATCTTTTATCATATTATTAGATGTGATAATCGTTTGTTTGTGATTTCTTACCAACAATTTCTTTTAAGAAATTTTATAGAGACGAACAAGATATTTGAGAGATTAAGTTAGATTTGATGAAATTATTATTCAGAATAAAATGAGAAAGCAAACAATTTGTTTTAGAAATTATCCTACCGTTTCTAAACGGGTTTGCTAAAATCTCAAAATTGGGACAAATCTATTTTTACAGAATTTGTCATGACAAATAATTGAGGTTACGGATTTTGTGAAATACTAATATCAAAACAAACATAAATTTAATTTTTTGATTTATAAGAATTATATTAATTTCGAGTTTGTTTCCTTTATTACAGAGAAACAATAAATATGACGAATTTAATTATAGCTTTATATGAATACATGATTGCATATATTGATAAAACCTTATTCAAGAAATAAAAGGTTCAGATTTGGACAATATTGTCTATTGTCTATTAATGACAAATAATGAACAAATATATCATTTATTTAATGTAGGATTAAATTTCTTATTTGTCATGAAATATGTTAATATTAAAACCATATTGTGTATTTAAGATAATCATAAATTTCTGAATAAATGGTATATTTATGATAATATCATTTATGCGAATATTTTACTAAGATAATATTCTTTAACGGTCTAATAAATACATGGGTGCATGTATTATGGAAATTTTAATATCATAAATTATTATATTAGTTTGATAATAATATTTTTGATATTATTATATTTAAGGTAATTTTATTTATTTCAAAAATAATATTGATCTTAATATTGAATATGGCATGAAGAAAGGAATATCATTTTATTGTGAAATAATAATTATTGAGATAATTACTATTTATGTTTGAAAACACTTTGGATTATTATATTTAATTAATAATTTTTTGAGAAAGTGTAAACTCAGAGGATGTCTTGATTGTTTTAGAAATAAAGATCTCGTTAATAATTCATTTTGAGAATTATTTCATACCATTTTAATGGATTTATTTGATCTTTCAAGAAACAATCAAAGAAATTTAAAATAAAGAACTAATTCTTTCTGAAGAATTAAGTTGTTTTTTATCTTTGTTTGGGTTGTAGTGCCACTAATCCTAATGTTTAAACGAACATGTAAGAGAAATAAATTATTGAATTTATTTCTTTGATAGAATCTTGCGTTAATTATATTTTATAAAGGAAAATAAATTATTAGATTTATTTTTTTGAGAATCTTGTATATTCCATTTAGAAAAAATAAAGCAATGAGTTTATTTTCTTAAAAAAACAATAAATTGATAAATTTGTTTTGAAATAAATAATATTTATTGTTTGGAAATAAATCATTTTAATTTATTAGATTTATTATTTCTTGAGAACCAATGATGATTCTAATTTGGAAATAAATCTGTGAATTTATTTTATGTGAAGTTTAAAAATTGAGATACAATAAATAAATTTATTTTTAGAAATTTAATTTCTGCCACTATAACGGATTTACTTGATCTCTTTTTTCAAACAAAGTGAACAAATCTGTTTTAACAGAATTTGTTAGTGCAAGTAACATTGATTACTAATTCTATAATATTGAGTCAACTAATGTCTCGAATCAAAGCATAGAAGAAAATTGTTCTCTATGTAAAAATTTTTAAAGCTTATTCTGATGTATGTTATGAAATTCACAATGCTTAAAATTGGATTAAGAATTATGAGGGTCGTTGGACCATAAATGAAAGATGTTAGTTCTAGGAAAATCTTAGTTACTAAATTCTTAATGATTGATTATAAATTATGGTGAATCAAAGTCAATGATTTAATTGATCACTCATACTTGAATGAGTTCAAAAACTTCTATAAATGGATGATTGAAGGGAAATTTTAAAAGTATATGTCTAAAATTGGTTCTTAGAAAAGACTTGGTACTTAAGTGTGCCCAGTGCACAACCTCTCTTATCATAAGTTACCTACTTGGTGCAATATTTATTATTGTTCTTTCTATTAAAACTATGTGAACTTTTGTTTTAGGGTTCTAGTTTACTAAAATCCTACCGTTTAACAAAAATTGAGAATTATATTTTCGTTTCTGATTTTTAGTCTTTGACTAAATTCTGATGTTTAACAAATTTATAATATTTTGATTGTGACTATGTGACACAATTAGTGAAAATCACGAGGAAGAATTTAAAACGTGACACCAAAAATATTGTATATCTTATCATGATAAACTTGGTCAAAAAAAATGTAACCCCTTAATTTTAACTTAAAGAGTACGGTAGGTTAAAATTGTTGTTTTTAAAACTTTTATGTCAAGAAATTTTAAAAAGTAATACAAAATCAATTAGTAAACCAAAAGATAAAAACATAATTAAAAAGTAAATATTCTGATTTAAAAATGGTAAAACAGTTTTATGCATAAGGTTTTAAAACATCTTAGATCCCTGATAATCCCAAAATAACTAAAACAAAAATGGTTGTAAATAACCGTAATGAAAGAAAATGTTGTCCGGTAGAGATCTCCAAGTACCAACTCTTAGGGTCAGATATCTGAAAAAAAAATAATCTAAAAGAATAAGCTATAAAGCCCAGTGTGCCTCTAAAGTGCAGTAAAAAATTACAATATCACTCAAATCACAATCACAATTATAATATAACTTCCATAGTAAATAAACATAAAGAGTGATGAATGCAATGTCACATAAAATGCAATATCACAGAGAATGCAGTCCCATACTCCGAACGCCAAACACAGTGGTGGCAAAGCCAACCGATCACAGTGGAGGTAGTTCCCCAGAACCCCTCACCCTTTATTTCGCCAAAACACAGTGTGGTAAAACCACCTTCCTCCGTACAATCCATCCTATGCACATGTAATGCAATAAATGCCAATGATCTCATGTCACAACACAGATATCCGTATAGTATACGAATCACACAATTCAATAAATCTGATCTTACTCTCATAGTGTAACACAATATTCACAATATCATATAGTATGTCGATATACCGTAAAGTCTCAATAACGGATAAGTACAATACACAGAAAATCTAGCACATGAAGAGAACGCACATTTAAATTCATTTTACAATAGCACAAGAAGAAACACACAATTAACACAAGAGGAAAACACACATTTATATTCAATTAACAATAGCACATGGAAACTCACATATTTAACACAAAAAAGAATACGCATTTAGCACAAGAAGAAAAGATACATTTGAATTTATTCGACAATAATACATAAAGAAATATATATTTAACACAAGAAGAAACAAGTCGAATTTAGGAAGTTAACGTTAAAAGCTTTAAACTCAAAACTAATTTAATTTATATTATTTTATAATATCCGTAAAATATTTAAATTCTTAATAATTCATCACATTCGAAGGTTAAAATTCTAACTAAGAATTGATAATTTTAGAATAGTTAAAATTCTCAAAATACATTATCTCATAAACTTATTAAATTAATATTATAATTTGATAGTTCAAATTAAATATCTGAATATATAAAAAAAATATTTATGTATACTGAAAATAATCTTAATTCCAAAATGCATCAAAGTTTCCAGAATAATAATAATAATTTGAAAAATCTAATAGTTTGTTTTATATTAAATAAAAAACATATAAAATATGAGATTCTTCAGGTACCATATTGCCAAAAGTCCAAAGATTTATAAGAGGAAACTAAAATAGAGTAACAACAAAGAACTTAGCGTATCTTAAAGATGAAGATAAAAACAATAAAACAAAGTTTATAAAATTATTTCTCAAGAGTAATATTTTAGAAAAAACAATGCAAAAATATGATGTACACACAACACAAATCACAACTACGTATTTAATTCATAGTTTAATCCGAAATCTTAATTTATCCAGAATCACAAATTCACATGATTTAAAATCATAATTACTCGCAAAAGTGTGAGTTCTCAAACACAAATACACAATCAAAGTCACAATACAAAAATTAAACATGACAGCAAAACACGAATATTTTTCAAAGCATATCATAGGAAAGTATATTTAAAAAAAAACATATAGCACTAGTAAGAGAACACATATATATTCATTTAAACACATGAAAACGCACATATTTAACGTGAGAAAGGCACACACATTTAGCACAAAAAGAAAACACATATTTAGCACAAGAAGAGATAGATTGAACCTAAAAAGTTAACATTAAAAACTTTACCCTCAAAACTAATTTAATTTATATTATTTTATAATAACTTTAAAATATTTAAATACTTAATAATTCATTAAAACCCAAAATTAAAATTATAATTAAGAATTGATGACTTAAAAAGAGTTAAAATTCTCCAAATACATTATCTGAAAACTCATTAAAATAATGTTATAGTCAGAGGGTTCAAATAAAATATTCGAATGTAAGAAAAATATTTATATATACTGAAATAACAATAATTCTCAAATGCATCAAAGTTTCTAAAAATAATAATAATGACTAAAAGTTAGTTTTATATTAAATAATAAAATAACCAGATAAATTATGAGATTCTTTAGGTATTGAATTGCTTAAAGCGCGCAGATTTGTAAGAGAAAACTAAGATGAAGTAACCTAAAGAACTTAGCGTATCACAAAGAGGTATATAAAAACAAAAAAAAACATGATTTATAAAATTATTTTTCAAGAGTAATATTTTAGAAAAACAATGCAAAACAAGATGTACGCAAAACACAAATCACAACTACATACTTCAATCATAGTTCAATCCAAAATCATAATTTATCCGAAAATACAAATTCACAGGATTTAAAATCATAATTACTCACAAAAGTGTAGGATTTCAAAATTCGAAAGTTTTATATATTTCTAAAATCACAATATTAAACATGTCACAGAAGAATATATATTTTAGATAAACACATCTAGCACCAGTAAGAGAACACACCTTAGCCAAAGCAACTCAAATAATTGCATAACATAGTTTTGATCTCGGACAGAAATAAAGAGTGAGAACAAAGTTTTTAGAGAATCTTGATGGAGGAAAAAATAATATAGTGATTTCTCTTAGATCACAATATGTATTTATAGTGAGAAAAATAACTAAGCTTAAGTAGAATTAAAATTCTATTAGATCATATTATAAATATAATAATAATAAAAAAATAAGATTTTATAATTTTAAATGAGCTTCTTATCTTTATCTGAGACTTTATATAATATATATAATATTAAACAAAGGGTTTTAATAAAATAATAATTAAATAAAATAATATTTTTAATAAAAAGATTGATTGTAGAAAAACTCTTAATAAAAAAATAATTAATCTCAGTTTAAAAGCAAATTAGTTATCTAAAAAGTTATCTAATTTTAAAATATCACTTTAACTTTTAATCTTTAAATTCACATTTAAACTTTTAAAAACTTTATAATCTTATCTCAAAAATTTTCCCTTAAATATAGAAAATCAATTTAAAACCTTAAAAAAAAATTAGGGTTTCAGAAATTGGGAATCTAAAAAGAGTTTTTAATTAGGGATTTTAAAATTAGGGTTTTTTAAAATTAGATATAATTTTTGGGGTATTACAAAAAAGATCCTCCTAGTGCTAGAGATGTTGAGATAAATATGATTATCATCTTTTGCTAAGCAAATATTACTATGAAAATATTACTAAAGCAAATATATTGAAAGTCAAAAAATAACTTCAAACCGTAAATTAAGAGGTGTATCTCAAGAAGATAAATTTCATGAGAAAATGCTTCAATTGTTATGATATATGGAATAAGTCTTAGATTATATACATACAAACAAGATCAATATTATGATAAAATTTTGTCACAATAATTGATATGGCGAACAATTATTTGAAAAAAATTTATTACCTTCATGATAGGATAATTTAGTTTTGCTTAAAAGCAAAGCTGATATAGGGAAATTATTCCTTATAAGAAGGATGTTAAAACTCAATTGATTAATTTGAGGAGAAAATCTATGTGAGTAATGTTACAACATCCAAAGGTACAATGATTTTGAAGATAACTTCTAAAAGAATTAAATATTCAGAATGTGCGTAACATGTAGGGGGGTTGTTCTATCAAATAAGTACAAGACACCATATGAGTTATGGAAGGAAGTAAAACCTTCCTACAACTACATAAAAATGTGGGGGTGTCACGCCAAGGTAATATTTTATTAGCAAAGAAAATAAAAAAATAGATTGTATTTTCATTAGTTATGTGAAATATAACATCGAATATCAATTTTTTTAGAAAAATATAATAATAAAAAGAATGACTCATTCTTTAAAAATGTACTTCCTTTAGAAGTTGATCCAAGTTTTGTAAAACGAATTATGGATACGAGAAATAGTTTACATATTCAACAAACGGTTGAAACCAAGATATTGTCATGATGACAAGTGTGAAAAAAAGATATATGATCTCATGTTGATGGTAAATATACCAAAGACCTATCAATTCAAGATTGATTATGGTAAATATGAGATTTATATATTTGATTATGGATATCCAAATCAAACAATCATTTGAAAGTATCATATTGACACAATCACAATACATGGAAAAAGAAATTTGGCTAGAATGTTTCTAGCATAGTCAGAACTCCAATTAAACACAAGTCAACACTTGTTTAAATGGAAAATACAAATATTATATATAATCTAAGTGAATTGTATTAGACAAAGTAGTGCTTTCACTGTGAGCAATTTAAGACGATTCACAAAATAATCAAAGGTAAAGTCCTAGATAATAATTGTGAGAATTTTGAGATATCTTATAGATAATCAAGATTCTAAAGCATTATTCTGTAAAGATTCTTCGATATAAGTGAATATGTTCAAATTGAATGAATAAGCTATGTCATGTGTTTTCTTAAGATAAACGTTTACAACCAGATTCAAAATAAAATCTATTTTTGAGATCCAAACAACTCTAGAAAAAATCAAATGACTTTAAAATATCTTGGAGGATATTTATGAATAGCTTGAGCATGTGCCAACAATATTTATTGGTAGAACACATAGTTTTATGAGCAATGATAATTTGAGATATATGTGTTATCAATATAATACCGTTAGACAACTTATCTCAAATAGTGTTATCGCTACTGATTTGATAAAATCAAAGGATAACATTGTAGATCAACTAACCTAAGGGTTAAATCGAGATCAAGTTGAAAAAACATCGAAAGGAATGAGACTAAAGCCCATGAAAAATAAATGCACTATGTGAAGGGAAAACTCTACCTAGTTAATTGGAGATCCTAAGATCTAGGTTCAAATGGACAACCTAATTGCATAGACCTGTGCGGTTACTGTAGGGGGTTTCTCTCGCAATTTCATTCCTATGATGTGAGCAATGAAAAGAATTTGGTATAGATTAAGCAAAGTTTTTAATGACCATTGTGTGTTTCGGTGAGTCGAGCAACATAAGTCGTATATGTTAGAGTGAAATAGTTCCGCTTCAAGGAGACTATTGGGTATAGTTCTTTCAAACTCTTATAGAACCAGACGATGTCCAAGGCCATATGGACATAACTATGAGAGCTAAAACTCTTGTTAGCGAGATAGGTGTGTGAAGTATGTCATTGTTTACACCAACGATTGATAGTTCATGTGGGGGTTGTTGGAAAAAGATAGTGTGAATATATCAATCATAGAGCCTATCACCACATCGAGCTAAAATGTTTTGATAAAATCATCAATTTTATTCATGTGTGGGGTTGTTGAAAAAACTGTGAGAAATGACAAGCTTTGAGCTATATTTTGAAATAGTAAAAATGAAGATTCAAATAAGGAAATTATTGGCTCTTATTCTACTCCATGAGATCTTTATAATGATATCAATGATTGAGTGATGAATGATAAATTGATGCTCAAATTAAGAAGATTATGAATAAAATAAGGAATAAGAAACCTCATTATCCCATATTGATGGGATAAATGAAGTAAGGGGTTTTATATACACTTACCCACATAGTTGTCATTGAATGACTTAAATTTTTGGTTGGGGTGCATGTCGTGGGCGATGCGAATGTCCGGACTAGTCGGGCCATTCTCAGGCCTGTAGATATTTTTCATGTTGTGAATATTTTCTTGATTTTAATTCATTTTAGAATTAAATAATGTGCATTATCCTCGGAATAATCGAATTTTAATTCGAATTAAACTTCTCATCTGTTTGCCCTAAATTGTTCCCATAAATATGAATGAAATCTTTAGTTTTCAACATCTTTGAAAAACAATTTTCCTCTCTCGTTTTCTTCTGATAATTGGCGAAGGCAAGAAAAAGCTCGAGATCTCTACAGTTGTGCTACTGCTGAAGATCCTCTTGTTGTATACTGGTAGACAAACTACCAACAAACTCAAGTACCATAGAAGTGACAAAAAATATGTCTTAAGGAAACTATGTTAGTATAGGCCACAACATGTTTTCAAAATTGAATTTTTAGATGATAATTAGAAATATCTCCGCATTATCTGATTAATATCCGTAATTCAAGGAAAATCCAATTTCTCCTTAATTTTTATTTCAATAGAATACAAACTCTTCTTGGATATTAAAAAATAAAGGAAAATATTCACTACGTGTAAAAAATTAGTAGGCCCACAAAAAGCCTAACCGATCCGAACATTCACCTCACCTACATCATGCACCTCAACCTAAGAATTAAGTCATTCAATGATAATTATGTGGGTAAGTTTATATAGACATTTCCCACTTTATTTATCCCATCAATATGAGATAATGGAGTTTCCCATTCGTCATTCCTTACTTTATTCTCAACCTTCTTACTTTGAGCATCAATTTCTCATTCATCACTCAATCATTTTGAGCATATGAGATACCGTTATAAAGATCTCATGGCGTAGAATAAGGACCAATGATTTTCTTATTCGAATCTCCATCTTCACTGTTCCAAAAGATGACTCAAAGTTGGTCATTTCTAACATAAATGAATGTACCTGAACATAAATGAACAAACATAAATAACATATATAATACGCTAAATATTTAATATTTTATATTAATTAGATTAATCAGCTAATTATAAATCGAATTAATCGATAATTAAATTTAAAAAAACTCTTAATTATTAAATGAAACCTAAAATTTAACTAATTAAACAAATTTTGTTTTGGTTCGATCTGTTAACTCATTTTAATAAAATAATAAACACCCCTAACCTATAACAATGAAGTTTTTAACGAGTCATAAAATAAGACTTCTCAACTCGAGTAACTCAAAATTTTTTGACTTGACTTACTTGATTTAATGCTCACCCTTAGATATATGTGAATAAATTTAAACGAACATAAACAAATGAACATAAAAAACAAACATAAACGAACACATAAATGAACATAAACGAATAGATTATCGAACGTTCACGAACATAAATGAATGAATGAGCCCTTTGTTCGTGTTCCTTCGTTTAATTAAAAGAACGAAAAATCTTGTTCATATTCATTCATTTAATAAATAAATGAATATAAACGAACTACACGTGGAACGGTTAACGAACAGTTGACCGCCCAACAACAAATGATCCCTTTGATCATGTTCATTTGCCATAAATCTTAGAAACATGATTAGAATTCTAATTATAAACCATGTGCCCATTTAGAGATGTGAAAAGTTTTTCTTTTATTATTTGTTGTGTAGGAAAAGAATTTGAAAATTTTATGAAATGATTTGTTCAATAATTTTTCTGCCCTAACCACCTTTTTTTTTTATTTTCTTAACAGATCAATATTCAGTTTTAAAATTGATCGTTCATTATTGAATTTATTATTTTCTTGTTTCTAATATTATTAATAAGAATTTTTATTTTTATGGCATATTTTTTGTTATTTTGACGAGCTTTTTTTTATTTTTTGTGGTTATGTTCAGGGACGGATCACCTCATGCCCAAAAATAATACTATTTATTTTATATTATAATATTAATAAAATTAGATTTTTAACATGTAAAAATAAAAGAAATGGTCCAATCTAAAATTTTAATTTAATTTTTATGCTTTAGATTAATTTAAGAAATAAGATTTAATTCAAATAAAAGATAAAAATAGAAACAATGAGATTGTTTATATTTTATTATATTTTATAAATATTATATAATTATTTTTAAATATATATTTTTTGATTATTAATTGATTAAATATATTTTATTTAAAAAATAATTCTTCAAGTATTCTTGTGGTTTTATCTTAGTATATAATGATCATAAAATTCAAATAACAACACATAATTAAAATTAAGATCAAAATTAGATTTTAAAAATATATTTTTAGTAAAATGCTTATAACTCATATCTAATATTTAAAAAATAACTTAAAAGATAATAAAAATATAATATATTTCTATGTTACTTTTAAATAAATTCATATTTTTATGACTTATATTTTTAAAAAAATTAATTAAATTATATATAAAAATTTATTTAAAAATATTTTAATTTGATTTAAATAAATATATAGATAATATTTTTTTTAAATATGATAATAAAAGTAATTTTAAGATTATTAAATAATAAAAAATTATATATAAAATTATACTAAATAATTATTATTAATATTTAAATCGGCCTAATCGATAATTACTTTCTAGATTCGCCCCTGGTTATGTTTCATCTAGCGTTTTGACATAGTTTTAATATACTTTAGTGGTCATTTAGCTCTCATATATAGATATTCAAGGTGCTAGTTTTTAATGATGATTTTATAAGTGATTATAGAAAGATAGATCTTAGGGGTAGGCAAAAAATCCGATTACCCAGTTCTGGTCCCGATAAGATCCGATAAATTTTTATTTGGTATTGGTTTTGGTAGGATCGAGATTGGATCCAAAATTTTGGTCCTGGTCATAACCGAGACTGGATCTTGATTTTTGGACCCGGTACCCGATGGGTACCCAATAAGACCTTGACCAATACCAAATATCCATTATTGATTTTCTTATGTTTACTTTTTTTATCAATATTTCTCTTTATGTATTAATATTATGAGTATGACTAGTTTAGGACCTGGTGTGACCAAGTCTGGTTCCAATTTTCAGGAACCGGTAGTTATCGGGAACGAGACCAATACTATTAAAATTGGTCAGGTACCCGGTCTTCCCCACCCCTAATAGATCTCACTCGTTTGATGATTGTTCGTCAATATAATAAGTCTTGGGTAGCGAAGCGATCTGCCTGATAGTTTGATTCACTGATCACTCCTTTTTCAAATAGTAATGCGCCTGTTCAAATAGTAATGCGCCTGGTTTAAATAAAAAGAATGAGATTCAAAAAAGCTTCTGGATTTTAATGGTATGTTAATCTCTACGAAAGTATTGATTTTTCTTTACACTTTTAAATTTTTGTATGAGATTTTGATAGATTAGTCTCCACTATTTTTCCATTTAGATACGTTGTATCTATGATATCTTTTATATTTTTTAATAAAATTTAGTTTTCATTGCATAAAAATAAATAAAGAATTAATGCCCTTATTTGCGTATACCACTTTACTCTTCTTTAGAAAATCAATAGTTTTAATGTTTAATGAGTATTTTTTTTTTTAATTTTGTACTAATCTCAAATCATTAATTTTATCCAACATTTTTAATTTTATCAATTCAAAGCTTGAACTCCCCAAATTACATCAATCTCGATAGGAGTGAGTATTCTTTTTAGTCGAGTAAAAAATTCGAGTTGATCGAGTTTACGAGTTTTATTTTATGAATCAATTTTTTTGAATTTTCTTATTCAAGTTAAGTTTATGGGATTCGGTTAATGTTGAGTTGTTGCGTTTTTGTAAAAATTTAATTATAATTATTTATAACGTTATAGAACACACTGATACTAATTTGAATAATTTTATCTAATTATATAATACATACATATATTTTCTTCATATTCTTGTTTACATGTGTGAGTAAGATTTGAAACATTATTTAATAGAGAAAATGTCATCTAAAATTATAAAATATATAATATTATTTTAAAAGAAATTTTAGGAAAAAGTATTAACGGAAATATAAGGGGTTAAAGAATTTTTTTTGGATAAGCTTTGTAATTCATTAATCCAAAAAAAGCAGTAAAAACTGCTACTCATTTACAAACTAATCCACCAAGCAATTAATAAATCGCCCTGTACATTTCGTATCCTAATATTTTTATGATGTAAACGAATGCGTATAATATCCTTTAGACAATCACACAACTGAGTGCAGGACCTCTGTACTCCTCGAAAAACCCTACGGTTACGTTCTTCCCATATCAAATATAGAGAAGCCTGCCATGCAAGTCGACCGATCAAAGCAGCAACTGACCTTCCTTTAAACCTGGACACCACCCATGAGAGCTCCTCAGGCCAGTTCAAGACCTCCCGACGTATGCCGCAACAACATAGACTCAATCTCCAAAACTGCTTGGAAAATAGACAATTAAAGAATAAATGATCTCTGGATTCAACTGAACCATTACATAAAATACAACCTTCCTCATCAACTATCCCCATTCGAGCCAACCGACCCTCGTAGGAAGCCTGTCCAAAATTTTAATCCACGTAATCATCGTATGCTTAGGGATATGCATGCCAAACCATACCACTTTATGCCATGCCACTACTTTCCAGGATTCACGGATGCCCTTCCATATTTCCCTTGTGGGGAAGGGGTTAAAGAATTGGTGGGAAGAAAGACTATAAAAAATATAGTTAAAAAGACAAAAATGAATACAATGTAAAGTTAAGAGATTAAATTATAAATAAAATAATCTTTTTATTAAAAATAAATTAAAGCAACAATTTTAGTGGAGCACATGGTTTAAGTTTAGTCAAAGTGGACTTAAAAGGAAAGAGAAATTGAAGAAATGAAGAAATTATACAGAGTTGAGGGACTAAATTAAAAAAGAGAATTTGATTAAAAAATTTGAATTGAATATAAATAGGTATTCTATAAATGTTAAGAGCATATTGTTACGGGGTCAGAGTTTTGGCGCAGGGACTTCTACCCGTGCGGCACCTCAAGTCTCTCGCATACCCGAAGATCATCCTTAACAATCTTCGATTCTCACTGGTTTCGCCCTCCCATGGGCTCATCAGGGAAGCGGGAATAACTCCCGACCAGTGTGGTGCGTAATCAGCACGCCCATCCCAAGATAGGACGACTGCTCGGCACGTACTACACCCTTATTGCTATCCCGCTCCCATGCATTAAGAAAAACCAGAAATCATCTCGCTCGGTCCCGCGTAGTCACGACCAACAGTCCGTGACATTCTTCTCCACCTAATTCATGCACGCCCTCGTGCATGGGGAGGAAACTCTTTCCCTTCTCTTTAAACTCGCCAGGAACTAGTATGCAATTCTCCCAAACTCGCCCTAACCAGGGCCGCCCTCCTTGGGTACAAGTCTCCTTGCAACCACCTCATGGCACTCACCATCTCAACATGGTGTACCATTGCAAATCGCAACCACCTCATGGCCACTCGCCATTTCAACAATGTGTCCAATTGTAGATCGCAACCACATCATGGCCATTCGCCACTTCAACAAGGTGCCTCATTGCAGATCGCCCATCCGGAGAACTTTCGCTGCGGCTTCCTGCCTACTCGTTCTCATCTCAATCTCTTTCTAGACGACCCACTTACGAACACCCCATTCTCATTAGGGTGCGAGCTAACACGCTCATCCACTCAACTCCCTCCGCAGCACATGAGACGCTTGGCAAACCCAACAGCTAGCACACAGCCTCGCTCTGATACCTCTTGTCACGGGGTCAGAGTTTTGGCGTAAGGACTTCTACCCGTGCGGCACCTCAGGTCTCTCTCATACCCGAGGTTCAGCCTTTACGATCTCTGATGCTCACTTGTTTCGCCCTCCCATAGGCTCATCAGGGAATCGGGGATAGCTCTTGACCAATATGGTGCGCAATCAACACGCCCATCCTAAGATAGGACGACTGCTCGGCAAATACTACACCCTTATTGCTATCCCGCTCTCATGCATTAAGCACAACTAGAAAGCATCTCTCTCGGTCCCGTGTAGTCACGACCAACGGTCCGTGACAATATGCTTTAAATTTTTTCAAAATGGACTTAAAATAAATTTGAAATTGAATAAGAAGGAAATCAATGAATAAATCGCAAAAGAGTAAAAAAATCAAGTTGATTAACTGAACTCAAAATTCATATGACTTAAATAGCTTAAAAAACACAAATTGAATAACTAAAAGGTTGAAAAAAAATCAAATTTTCAATTCTACTCGAGTTTTACTCACCCCTAAGTTTTATCATTAGATTGTCATTAACTAATAAAATCATTATCACCGGTCGTTCATTTCCTTGTTGTACACTCTATCATTAAATAATTAACAATGTATGAATTAATTTGTCTACATATCATTTTCTTTAGTAAATTAATATCATATAATACACTTGATGTAGATTAAAATATCTATAATTTTAAAGAGTTCATGTGGAAGCAAATTGTGATTGCTTGCGTAGATCTTAACGACTTTGTTAAATAACAACAATCAAATAGTAAGATTGATACAATTTAAGGGTTAGATAATGAAGATGATAGAATTAAATATAAGTGACATCATTATTGATTTTGAAAAATTATTAGTAAGAATCTCTGTTACTATAGCACACTCTTTCTATTCTTGTGACACTTTTTTCTTTTGTCTTTGTGACATATTTTTTTTGTGGTTTGATTCATCTGGTTTTGTGTCATGTTCGTGTTGGAAAAAGTGAGAAATGAACAACTTTGAGACATGTTTTGGAATTTTAAAGACGAAGATTCGAATAAGGAATTTATTGATTCCTATTCTACTCCGTGATATCTTTACAACGATGTCTCATATGCTCAAAATGGTTGAGTGATGAATGAGAAATTGATACTAAAAGTAAGAAGTTCATGAATAAAGTAAGGAATAAAACCCTATTATCTCATATTGATGGGATAAATGAAGTAGGAAGTGTTCATATACTCTTACCCACATAGTTCTCATTGAGTGATTTAACTCTTGTGTTAAGGTAAACGACATGGATGATGCAAATATTTGGATTAGTCAAGTCCTTTGTGAGCTTGTGGATATTTTACTCGTTGTGATTATTTTTTTTTCTTAATTTATTTATCTTTATTTTAATATTCGAGAAGAGTTTGTATTTTACTTAAATACAACCTAAGAATATTAGATAAGATAAAATTAACTATTCTTATTAAATTCAAATTTAATTTAGATTAAAACTCTCATTGGTTTTGACTTAATTTTTTCCTATAAATAAGAATGAAACTTTCAGTTTCAAAACACACTCAACAATTCAAAACATTTTCTCTCATGTTTTCTTCTGGTGATTGGCGAAGACAAGAACAGTTGGGGAACTCAGCAACTGTGCTATTATTGGACTTCCTCTAGTTGTTGTATCTTGGGACAGAGACTACCAATAAACTCAGCACCATCGGAGTGACAAAAAATCTGTCTTAAGGAAACTGCGATCGTGCAGGTCTCAACTCGATTCCTAATTATCGTTTCCAAAATGGGTTTGATCTAAAATATTTATTTTATTTCATATTTTTTGAGTTTTTATTCTATTTAAATAATAATATTTATTTCTATTTTATTATTATTTTTATTCTTGGATTAACCATCTATTTTCTAACAATCTTAAGACAGATTTTGATTATCTAAGATGAGCAGATTTACGTAGTTATCGGAAACATAGTGATAGAAATCGAGTTGCGTCGAACTCTTGTTCACCAAATTATCGATGGAAATCGGTGTGAAAAGGAGGGTATCCAATTTTAATTTGTTTCCTTATGGCATTATGAAGAGACATGGCAAATGAGCCTTCGTGCCAAAATTTTTAATTGGTATAGTCTCTTAAATCTAATGGAGATTTTGAATTCATCGTCACCAATTATTCTATGGAGCCAATAGGATACTCAAACGATTAAACTTGGTTTCGTAAATTTATTCTTCAGAATAAAATTAGAAAGAAAATAATTTATTTCAAGAATTATACTGTTGTTTTTAAACGAATTTGCTAAAAATCTTAAATTAGAACAAATCGGATCAATATTGTCATAATTAAATTAAACTAATATTGAATATATTGTGCATACATCTTGAATGATTGAACAAGAATATTTTCAGATTTAGAAAACTAAAACATATTATATCATTTGGTGTGGAAATTTGTACGAAAAAGTTTAGTTGTTTCACCTTTCGGATTGAATTCTACATTAAATCGTTGCTTATATCTTCGCGTCGAGTTCTACTTTACCGGTGGTGATGATGTAGTTAGAGTGATTCTGAGAAACCTTATTTCTTTAGATGGTGTATGGAGATAGGTGTATAATATTATATTTTGTACATCACTTTATACCAATACTTATATTGTAATATATTCTGAATTTATTCATGATAATCAGATTTTATGTTATATATTTTATTTGTACTTTAAAAACACATTGAGTCTCATACTTTACTCTTATTTAGTTCTTCTTTAAGATACTTGGACTCAGGAGTAATGAACTTGGAGGATCACGTTTTTTTATCAAATTATTTAATATTTATCAGTATATTTTTATCTTGGACATAAGAACTTTATTTTATTATTTTGGACTATTCTATTATCTTGGACTTTAGTATATTATAATTTTGGGATTACTATTTTATCATGCATTTTAAAGATATTTTGGAAAATTTTACAATATTTGTTTTATTTATTTTTAATATTATTTTTATACTTCGACAAACGTCCTATCTTGGGATGGGCGTGTTGATTGCGCACCACACTGGTCGGGAGTTGTCCCCACTTCCCTAATGAACCCATGGGAGGGCGAAACCAGTGAGCATTAGAGATCGTAAAGGCTGAACCTCGGGTATGAGAGAGACTTGAGGTGCTGCACGGGTAAAAGTCTCTGGGCCAAAACTCTGACCCTGTGACAAGAGGTATCAGAGCGAGGTTGTGTGCTAGTTGTTGGGTTTGCCAAGCGCCCCATGTGTTGCAGAGCGAGTCGAGTGGACGAGCGTGTTAGCTCACACCCTAATGAGAAGGAGGTGTTCGCAAGTGGGTCATCTAGAAAGAGATTGAGATGAGGACGGGTAGGCAGGAAGCCGCAGCAAAAGTTCTACGGATGGTCAATCTACAATGGGACACCTTGCTGAAGTGGCGAGTGGCCATGAGGTGGTTGCAAGGAGACCTCTGCCCTAGGAGGGCGACCCCAGTTAGAGGGAGAGTTTGGGAGAATTGCACACTAGTTCCTTGCGAGTTTAAAGAGAAGGGAAAGAGTTCCTCCCCATGCACGAGAGCATGCATGAATTAGGTGGAGGAGAATGTCACGTACCGTTCGGCGTGACTACGCAGGACTGAGCGAGATGCTTTCTGGTTGTGCTTAATGCATGGGAGCGGGATAGCAATAAGGGTGCAGTATGTGCCGAGCAAGCGTCCTATCTTGGGATGGGCGTGCTGGTCGTGCACCACACTGGTCGGGAGCTGTCCCCGCTTCCCTAATGAGCCCATGGGAGGGCGAAACCAGTGAGCATCGGAGATCGTAAAGGCTGAACCTCGGGTATGAGAGACACCTGATGAATTAAGTAATATTTTGAATAGAAACTTTAAATATTGACTCTAATTTTAGAATTTATTTTCTTTTGTAGATATATTGATATACCATCTCGTAAGAGTTCTAGATTAACAATAAGATGTAGTCATTGTTAAGATTAACAATAAACGTAGTCATTGTTAAGGTCATACTATTTTTGATAGTAAGGTTTCACCTTCTACAGATCTAACACAAAACTAAGATAAAGATACATGATGTAAATATAAAAGAACAACCTAATAACAAAATTGAAGCTCAACAGACTAAATCTATTTCTAGACTTATAATGTTGGTCCACATGATTTTGGGTATACTAAGACCGTGAGTATAGATTTTGTTACAGTACATAGAGTTGCCTTTTTATGTTCTTTGGTCTAAGTGTGAGAAAATTCATATCTAATGAATTCTTATCTATTGAGATTATTATGTTTGATTGTAAGATGATTACAAACTCGATTGATGCAAAGTATTGGTCGAAAAAACTTCAACATTTTTTTATTGAAAAAGATTATCTTGTTGACATAAAATAAATGGTTATTGTATCATTGTTGTCGGGTAAAGCTTAAAATTAGTGAGAGATAGAAGAAATAATTGTTTCATCCGATCAGACCGCTTAGGAATTTTTTTCGATAATCATTCTGAAATATATATTAAACCTAGGTATTTAGCAAATTGTCATGATAAATTCATAAATCTAGAGCAAAATGATATAATTATTATTGATTATGTGATCAAGTTTTTGTGACTTCTTTAGTATGTTTTGGGGTTGTTTATCGCGGACAAAAAAATATGATTATTTTTCGAAAGGAATGTTATTTTTTATTAAGATCAAAATTTTTTTACGTCATAATTTTGAATAAAAAAAAATTATCAAATAAACTAAAACTATCGAACGGATTGAAGCAATAAAAAAAAAACAAGAATCTTAGAGCACTGATTGGGATAATAGACAAGTGAAAGCATGAGTTCAACATAATTAGGGGAATCATTCTAGGAAAAGGACTAAATATGAGTATTACTATCAGGGTCATTCTAGAACTAGACCAATGATTTTTTTTTCTATTTTATTTACAAGTGTTGGAGGGAAGAATTATTTTTCTCAGAGTGCCTCGGTTTTTCTTTTGTTAGAAATGGAATTCATGTAAGTGTAAAAGATATATTATGTTTTTTTTTTATTTAATACTTTTGAGAATATTTTAAGGACTAAACTCTATCTCCTTTATTTTCTTATATTCTTAGTCTTAAGCATCAGTACAGACTCTTGATAGGGCAAGAGGTTATGGTAGGCATTTTACTTAGACTATTGTTGGTAGAGTTAGGTTTGTATAGAATAGACGGTTATCTGTTAAAAGGGAGAGATAACTAATTCGATTTATTTTACTATAAAGCATGAGGTAAACTGTTATTTTTTTTTTTCTATTCATGCTATTCTATATTTATACTTCTTCAAAATGGTTCAACCCAGATCTAGGGCTTGAAATTCCTTTTAAGGATATTGTTAGTGTTATTACCATACATGTTCCTGTAGGTAATCTTTTTGAGAATCGGTTTTGAAATTTTTAAAGTGTATAAAATTTTCTTGAGATTAAAAAATATATTTTCAACTAATTTAATGGAGTTACCGTTTTGATGAATTAAAACTTATTATAGGTATGAACTAATTATCTACTCAATAAATAGATTTAGATTACGAAAAGAAAAGAATAACTTTGAAAAGAGTCCTGAGATAAGTCTTATTGAAGAGCGTAAAGATTTTTTATCTATTGTAATATCAACTCTCAAAATAGAGAAGATAATTAAGAAATGATTAATTCCCTACCTTTATTAGACCAAGGGTCTGAGATACTTTGATTATGTGTTGAATAAGATTTTAACCGGGAGGGACTTTTTAGATGTATTTTTTGAAGAATTGTTTAGTGTATGACCTAAACATGATGAGGTTGATTTTAGCATTGAGTTATATTTAAGTATAACTCTTGTGTTTATGACACCTTATCATATGATACTACAAGTTCTTAAAGAGTTGAAGATACAATTGCAAGAACTACTAGATAGAAGATTTACTCAACACAATATTTCTTCTTATGGAGATCTTGTTTTATTTGTTTAAAACAAAGACAAAACACTTGAATTACGTATTGATTATCAGTAGATGAACCATTTCTCAACTATTATATAGATATAGATATAAATACATCCATTGGATCTCATACATGTGTAAAAATAATTATAAAACAAAGTCCCCTTTTTGGAGGGAATGCTTAATATTATATTTGAGAACTTCATTAAACTATTTTACGTAATCCGGATTTATGCTTATTTTTCAATAGATGGACGTGTAAATTTGACTTGCCATGATTTGAGTTTTACGAACAAAATTTTATGGAAATAATTTTGGATTTAAGGTCCAAATATAATATATGGGTAAAAAATGTTACACATTAAGACAATTCAATCTCAATGGGTTCCAATTTGATTTATTTTTTTTCTTGTACAGATTCGATATTGTAAAATCTCCTCTCCAAAACCCACCATCACAACAAATAGCTTTCATCTTTGAAAGTGTGCATTAAAGCCTTTTAAATACCATCAACTTTTTCCCCTGTTTCTTGTTCAGATTTAGTTTTCATTTATTAGCGCAAATGAAGGAACATGCCCTAAGGCCAGTCCTTTTCTTGGGGTCCATAACCCACAATATATGGTATGCCCCCTCCCACTTCCAATTAATTATAAAAGCTTCAAAAACCTAAAATAATTTAGACATCATAAAAAAAGTACTTTTTGTTTCGTTGTTCTATATTTTCATGACAATTTCATATTTCTTATTCAATGCCAGAAACCTCAGTACAACCATTTTAAGCTAAAAGCTGTTTTTAAAAAAGAATAAACTTTTTTGTCTTTCATTACATCAAATGAATATGTTTGATTAAAACCCTAATGAGTACATAAAACCCACATGCATGTTGTAATTAAGTGGCCTTTGTCTCTTGTCTCCCTTTTTAAAGCACTCGATTCCTGGGGTTCTTTCTGTTGGTCTTGTATCAACAAAGCTTTAACTTCACTCATTTATGCTTTGAACGAATAACTCGGTTTAAAAATAATAATAATAATAACAAGAATTGAGGGCATTTATTTATTGACCTAAAAGCAAAAACCCTAACTTCATGGGTGCTTGAAGCATTGATTTCAACGTTGCTTCTTAACTGCAACCACATGCGTTTTTTTTATTGTTTTTTTTTTTTTTATTTTGGTATTACAGGATGTCACAGCTACTTGTGCCGGGTATTTGTTCGAGTCAAATTAAAAAAAAAATAGATTATTTGAGATAATAAATTTTATTTTATAATTTATGTTTAAGATTTTTTTTAAATCAAGTTGAGTTTATAAAATTTTAGTAGAATCAAATCGAATGACGTTTTTAAATTTTTGTAGCAATGTATTTCTTCATATATCTATATTTATATACGTAGCTGTACACATATTTTTTATATGCATGTACTTATGATAGTGTACAGAATTATTCCAATTTTAATAGTTTTTATATGCATATACGATACATATATATATTTTATATTTTCACATGTGATATAATAATATATCATAAAAAAAATTGACAAACTCGATTTGAATATGAAAATATCCATTAATGATTGAAAATTTTTAGTAATTCAAATTATTTAAATTTTTATTTCATAATTCAAACTTTATTTGATTTTTTTAATAAAATCTAAATGAGTTTATAAAATTACGAATAAAGTCAAAATTATTAATTTTTTAATGTTTTGAGTTGAATTATAATAAATAAGCTTTTTTTTACATCTCAAATTAAATTAAATAATTTAATTTATTTTAATCAATCAAGTTTTATCCCCTCCTAACAATTAGAGTTTTAATTAAAATAGTCATACAGTTTGCTCCGTCTTTAATTAAAAAGTATGAAAGTGTTGATTTTTGCTCACCCACCATGCCTTGCTTTTTCTAATCATGAGGTGTGTTGGAAGAAGCAACATCTGGGTGGGTCGGAAGGATAAAGTTTACTATTGTGGCTCGATCACTCACTATCAAACATCCAACTGCCTATACAATATTTTTTTAGTACACAATTTACTTTGGAAATGCATATTTTTAGATTTAAAAATCATGTTTATTTTCTATTTTTAAATGTAAATATAATAATAAAAATGTTAAATATGTTAAGATTTTGAATAAAAATATATTTAAAGATGGTTTATTATTTAAATACATTCAGCGTTAAAAATAATTTCACAAATAATATTAAAATAGATAAATTTAAAATATGTAAGAGTTTTTTTAAATCACTAAAAATTTAAAACCTAATCTCAATATTTTAATTTTACGAAGAGTTTTTATAACTATTTTTATATAAAAATCTCGATAACTTCTCTAACATCTCATCAATTTTAATTTTTAGTAGCTGATTTAACAGCTATAGAAAATGGTAAAATAGCTTTCTTTTGCCCAGAACTTATTTGTATCAATTTTCCCATTGATCTTCAAAAATAATAAACTATATTTTTTATATTTTTGTTTACGTTGATAAAAAAATTAGAAATCCAGATTACTAAAATTTATTTTAGTTTTTATATAATTATTAGGTTAAAAAGATTAACAATTAAGCGAATTAATCGAGAGAGGGTAAATTATATTGTTGATCGTTTGACTAATTGATAATATTTTTGTAACCTCAAACTTTAAAAATCGTTAATTAGACTACTAATTTTATCTTTTAAATATCGTTTACAAAAATGACACCCTTAAAAGAAATTTCTAACTCCGCCCCGTCTAATATTAATTTGATTTAAATTAAATTGAGTTAACTTGATGTTAAAAATATTCAATATAATGTCCTGAACCTGGTTGGTTATGCTTGAATGTCGATGGTTCAGTTTTCCCTGGATCTAGTATGGCCTCTGTGAGGGTCTAATACGTGATCATAATGGTTCATGGATTATTGATTTCAACAAGTGCATTGGTATTACCGATACGCTTCAATCAGAACTCTAGGCTATATACATGGATCTCCAACTTGTATGATCTCATGGAACTAATGTTAACCAAATTCAATATGATAGCAAGCAAGCAATTTCTTCGTGACCATTCTGCACGCTATAGGTCTCTTTCTCTTAGTTCGGGCGATTTATGCTCTCACCATAAGAAGTTGGGTGACTGATTTTATTTGGACACCACGTGAAGAAAATAAACATGTTGATATGCTCGCCAAACTTACAGATCGTTCATGCTTTGACATGCGAATCCTAGATAATTCCCCTACTGTCATTGAACCTCTACTTGCTGTAGATGCGAATAATCTAATCTTGTAACTCTTTGGGGTTTCTCTTAATTAAAAAAATATTCAATATAATTGGCTAGATTTAACTCGAGTTGATTTAACTAGATTTAAATAGAATTGTAATGAGATTTTTTTTAAAATATTTTTAAAATATTCAATTTAACTTAATTTAAACATTCCCCGTTATATTGAATCTTAAATCAATTTAACTTTAATCAAGTTAAATCAAGTTTAAAAATATTCATAACTCGATTTAAATATAAAAAATATTTTAATATGTTAAATCAAATATTTTTAAAAATCAATTTACTCGACCTAATTTAAATTGATTTAATATTTTATATTTTTAAAAATATTATAATATTTTTTCTCTTTCCAATTCAATTTAAACATGAAAATATTCGATTTAACTTGATTTAAACATTAAAATATTTAAATATGTTTTTACTTTAATATTTATCGCATTATAAGATATATATTATACAGTGCACTATACTTTTTAAAGAATGGTTTGGTGCAGTGCTAAAGGCATGTGAATTTTTGCATGAGATTGTGGCTAGGATTTTAATAAAGATGGTTAAAATAAATTAATTTACTAAGTTTAATAGTTTTATTGATGAGTTTTTATAATCCGGTGATATTCTTTAATAATTTGATGGTCAATTGTATAATTTCCGCGAAAAATAATATAGAAATATTATAAAAAGTAAAACCCTTTTGTATACTTAACCAACTGAATCTTTCAAAGAAATTTCACCCTTTCCTTTTCCATATTAGCAGCATGCTATCTTTCCATATCCTCTTTGTTTTCATTGTCCCCTAAAACTTTATTATAAACTTACCAGGTATCAATAATCTACCCATCAAAAACAGTAATTAAGAGTTCCACTATTAAAATATTTAATAATATATATTATTAAGTACAGAATTAATTATATTTTAAAGATAAACTTATTAAATAATTTAGGTATAAAAGATGCTATTTACTTTTAAGAACCCAATTTTTTTTTACAAAATAAAACGTCTTTTATTATTTAATCAATTAGTATATACCCATTCTCCATTTATGGTTTCACTTTAAATTAGAGGTTTAGGGTATAAGGTTTAGGGTTTTAGGTTAGGAGTTTAGGTTAGGGTATAGGAAATTAGGGGTAGGATGTATTTTTTAGGTATAAGGTTTAGGATTTAGGATGTAAAAAATATGGGTTAGGATTTAAAATTTAATTTTTTAATAAAATAACAAAGGAAACACAAATGAGAGTATAAGAAAGGGGCAGAAGATTTTTGCTCCTGCTATTACTCGGATCATGTCCAACTTCTCTTTTCAACTTTTTTTTTTTTTTCTTTTTCTTTGAATTATTTATATATATATATTATGAACTGTCAAAAGAGAAAACAAAGCCTCAAGCTCGTTTACCTTGATTATTTAATTGCAGATTATATAAAACGGTGAAGATAGACTAGACAGAGAGATTCATATTTATTTAATACTAATACGCTTGCATATGCACCTCAATTTCCTTGCTGCTTCTTGACCAAAACTGAAACTCCCATTTCCCAAACTCTGCAGATCTTCCCTTCTCTAAATCCACAACCTTTCTCTTTTGTTGTTGCGGTTTTCAATAGATACAATGAGAGACATTGTTTCTTGTTTCAGTGAAAACGCAGTAAATGTTTCACATTTTTCGTGTTCTAGCTATTCAACCAATGCTTGCATCTCTCCCAGTCTAGTGCCTTCGGTCCAGAACGCGGTCACCGGCGTTTACAGGGTCATTCTGTCAACCCAGAAGCAGTGTTTAATCAAGGTCACTTGGTCCATGAACCAAACAGGCGGTGGTCAAGGCCTAACCATAAACTTCGGTGATGACCCTTCAACATGTTTCAAACTCAACACCAGTTTGAGGTTCTTCAGGAAGAAGAAAGGCATCAAAGTGATCGAATCCGATCATCTGAAGATCGAAGTCTTTTGGGACCTTTCCATCGCTAAGTACGATACCGGACCCGAACCGGTGGAGGGGTTCTACGTTTTAGTCATGGTTGATTCAGAGATCGGTCTTGTTTTAGGCGATATGGACGAAGAGGCAGTCACCAAGAAGCTCAAAAACACAACCCCAGTTGCTAAAGCTGACCTCATTTCTAGGCAAGAACATTGTTCGGGCAGTACACTTTATTCCACCAAGGCTCAATTCTGTGATACGGGAATTGTACATGACATTATAATCAGATGCAGCGGGGAACACGAAGGCCTAAAGCACCCGGTTCTATCGGTTGGTATTGATAAGAAGACGGTGATCAAAGTAAAGAGGCTGCAATGGAATTTCAGAGGGAACCAGACGATATTCGTTGATGGGTTGTTAGTTGATCTGATGTGGGATGCGTATGATTGGTTCTTCAAGCCTGTTACTGGTTCGGCCGTGTTCTTGTTTAGGACAAGAAGTGGTTTGGATAGTCGGATTTGGTTGGAGGAGAAGATGGTGAAGAAAGAACAAGACAGAACCGATTTCTCGTTGCTGATTTGTGCCTGTAAGAACACATAAGCAAACTCGTAACAATTGTTTTTCTGCTTTATTGTTTTATTTCAGTTTTTTTGGGTCCGATTTTACTTTAAATTCTTTGATAAGTGAGAGAAGAAAATAACTTGCGCTGCAGAATAGAATATTTTAGTTTCTGAGAGTTAAAGAATGTGAATCGTAAGTTTCTGGATTTTCGTTTTGTTTTTCTGGTAATAAAAGATTTGGAAAACTAAACAGGAAATTGAAGTGTATCAATGAAGATTTTGCCAAGAAGTATATTATGGTATATTGAAGGTTTAAATGAAAAATAAATGTTAAAATTATGTTTTTTTTTTTTGAATTTTAGGTGTAACTTGTAAGTTTATACCACTGTAATTTCAGGTTTAAAGAAATTGTCTGTTGTTAAAAAATTTCGTTAATTAATTAAAATAAAACGAATGTTATACTATTTTTTAAATGAAATAATTTTTTAATCAAAATAGAATATTTAGAGAATCCTAATAAAATTATATATTTTATAAAATAGTCTCAAAATCCTTAAATTTTCTCAAACCTCAAATCGTCATTTCTTTCACCGTCGTTCGTCGTCCCTAAGCATACCCATTGGTTGTTGGACATATCTGATCATTTTCCTAACATCCCATTATAAGAAACGACGAACGACGTTCTAGCCTATGACAAATGTGAAATCAACATTTGACTGACACGTTATTTGTTGTTTGACTCATTCTCAGGCTCGATACACCAACCGATTCAACTTGCAAAGTCTGGAGAAATGGTTAATTTAGGTGTAATTTGGTGGAAGCAAAAATATAGACAATATGCACAAGGATTTTAGAGTGACTTGGATTTCTAACCAAATCCTACATCCACTACCTTACCTTCCCATTAAGGATATCTCAAATTCACTAAGAATCTATTCCTTTTGAGGATAAAAGGCTAACCTTATAACCTAGATTCAAATTTCTGAATCTAGCATCTAAAGTTCACAAACTGAACTTTGAGAATCCTCTCTAACAAAGAAAACTTAACAAACTAGTAGTCCTTCTAACAAGGCTGATTGTTTGCACTCTAAGGACTCACCCAAACTTAATACACTTGAGAATAGATTAACAATTAAGATCACAAGTGCTTTCTATACAAAGAATGAAAGAATTAAGCACTAAGACAATTTTTGATCATAGTATTGTTACAATTGAAGCATTGGTCTTTACATGATACTTAAAGGTCTCTTTTATCATCTCAAGTGGGCTTCTAGCCATAGGTAATTGTTGGGATTGACTTGGAGTCGTTAGGGATCAATTTCCAAGCAAATTTATATTTCTACAGCATATGGTATCGATACTCATAAAGGGGTATCGATACTGATTAAAACTTAAAAGAATCGTTGAAGAAAAACATAAGCGGTATCAATACCAAAGATAATACTATCAATACCACTGGGTATCAATACCAAAGATAATGGTATCAATACCACTGTAGGGTTCATTTCTAGAAAATGGTTTTACTTACAACGTATCTATACAGAACAATGATGTATCAATAGAGGCCTTATAAAATATATATATTGACCATTTAAAAATATTTTAAATCATGTTAAAAGCCTATTAAACTATTTCAAACATATTTTAAAGTTGTTTGGACTTTGCAAAATTTTTGAAATCTTTTCAAAGTAGTCCAAAACTATTTTTCAATTATTATATCAAAACATATATTATTATATCGAAACATATGGTTCTACAATCTCCCTTTTTTGATATAATAAAATCAACTTGAAAAATTGTTTTGAGATTGCTTCCCCTTTGTGAAATAAAACTTGAATAATAGAATTAAAGATTCAAAATCATTAATACTCCCCCTTATTCATTTGAAACATTTGAAAAGTCATTTTTTCACAATATTCTCCCCTTCTTGTTATATCAAAAATGTTTCAAGCAAAAGTTTGAAAGACTTTAAAGCTCATAACATAGGAGAGTATTTAAAATATCAATTATTTAAAACAAAATTTAAAATTAAGTATCAAATGTTAGTTTTAAAAACATGAGCTCTTCTTTACTCATAACATCAACAACAGTTAGTCCAACAAATATGATAATCTAGTTGAATTAAAAGAATAAGAAAATAAAAAAATTCAACTAAAATTATCAATTTGAATCATAGGTAGGATGTGAAGCCTTCCTTCTTCAAGTGTCTTTCCTTGTGTGTCTTGAGCTCCCTCGTAATGTTGCACTTGATTGCTCATTTCTACATCACATCTAAAACACGACAATCAAATAATTTTTAATATACAAATTGCTTTGGATCCTTTGACGTTAGTAGCACAAATTTTTGACCCCTTAGAAATCTATTTTCTAATTTCATCCTTTTTAGATGAAGTGATTAGTCCTTTTGGGACTTAAACGCTTCTAAAATATTTTTTATTCACAAATCTAGTGACATTAGATTAACTAATATAGAAATTTGATTTTCTTAAATTATTTTTCTTTTCAAACTCTTTGGAAATCAAATATTTTCCTTCTTAAGATTACCAACTTCCTTTTGATGACTTCTTTTATCTTTTGACGCAAATTTTGTAAGTTTAAAAATTTAAGCTCAAATTCTTTCAATATTGTTAAATTTAGAATTTGTTTTTGAAAGCAAATCATTTTCTAATTTTATCTTTGAAATCATATTTTTGTTTTTAGAAAATGAAACCTTAAACTTAAAAATCAATTTGTCATAATCTTCTTGTAACTCATCAAATGTATATGGATTTAAAGTTTGAGAGTTAGAATCTACCTCCTCCTTCTCATTGAGGGCCATTATGCATAGGTGGGTTACCTCATCTTCGGTGGAGTCTTCATCACTTCAAGTGGGTCACATATTCTTTCTTCTTAGAGGATGATCCATTTTGCCTGCACTTGTGAGAATCCTTCATCTTCTTCTTTGATTCGTGGTTTGAAGATTTCATCATGTCATTCTTCAAGAATTGAGCAAGATCCATGAAGAGTTAGGTTATCTCTTCATCTTTATCACTATACTCCTCACTTGATTCTTCTAGATGAATGCACTTGGAGGATTTGAGAGCAATGATATTGACATTCATACCAAACTCCATTACTTTGTTCTTCCCTCTTCTCTTCCTTTCTTTATTATTTTGTGTGTGATGAGTAACCCTATGAGTTTATCAAGCTTGAGAGTCTTGAGATCCTTGGCTTTGATTATGGAGGTCTTCTTGAAGTCTCATGACTCGAAAAGAGAGTAGATAAGCTTTCAAAAAAGCTTTTATTCCGGAATGATTTCTTCATAACCCCTGATTCCATTTGTGATGGTGGAAAATCGATCAAACTTCTTCGAAATATTTTCTTCCATATCTATCATGAAGTTTTCATACTCTAGGTTGAGGAGTCAAATCTTTGTCTTTTTTACATTGTTTGTCCCCTGGTATGTGACTTTGAGCTTGTCCCAAACTTTCTTGGAATCTTCACAGGAAGACATCTTCTCATAAATATTGGGGCTAAATGCACAAAAGAGGATATGCAAAGTCATACAATTTAGTGTCATCTTCTTGCGATCTTCTACGCTCCTTTCTGTCTTACTTCCTTGTGGCATATATGGACTATCTATAATTATATCTCAAAACCTATAATCTTTTGCTTTGATGAATTAAATCATCCTTGTCTTCCAATAGGGATAGTTGGTCCCGTCGAAGAATGATGGTTTGTCAATGGAAAACGTCATGTACCACCGATTGATATATAATTTGTTGAGCTTGCCGGATCGCCTCAATAGGATCTTAATCATCTTCAATTGAGCCTTACTTTGATACCAATTATAAGGTTCGATGCACCAATCGATTCGACTTGCCAAGTGTGGAAAAGTGGTTAATTTGGGTGTAATTTGGTGGAAGAAAAAATATAAACAATTTGCACAATGATCTTAGAATGGTTTGAATTTCTAACCAAATCCTAAATCCACTACCTTAGATTCTCCCTAAGGATTTTTTAAGTTTATTAAGAATCTCTTCCATTTGAGGACAAGGGGTTAACCTTACAACCTAGATTCAATACCCCGAATCTAACATCCAAAGTTCACAAACCGAACTTTGGGAATACTCTCTAACAAAAAAAAAAACTTAGGAAAATAGTAATCCTTCTAACAAGGCTAATTGTTTACACTGTAAGAACTCACACAAACCTAATATACTTGAGCATACCTTAACAATTAATCTCACAAGTGTTTCTATACAAGGAATGAAAGAATTAAGCATTAAGACAATTTATTATCATATTGTTGTTATAATTGAAGCATTTGTCTACATGATGCTTGAAGGTCTCTTTTATCATCCCAAATGAGCTTCTAACTGTTGATGATTGTTGAGATTAATTTAGAGTCATTGGAGATCAATTTCCAAGCAAATCTGCACTTTTATAGCATATGATATCGATACTCGTTAAGGGGTATCGATATTGATCAAAATTGAAAAATCGTTATAGAAAAACATAAGCCGTATCGATAACATAGTTAGAGGTATCAATATCAAAGATAATGGTATCCATACCAGTAGGTATCGATACCAAAGATAATGATATCAATACCACTATAGGGTTTAGTTTCTAGAAAATGGTTTTACTTACGCGTATCGATACGAAATAATGATGTATCGATACGAACCTTATGAAATTGATATTTTGGCCATTTAAAAGCGTTTTAAATCATGTTAAAAGCCTATTAAACCATTTCAAACATTTTTTTTCAAGTTGTTTAGACTTTTCTTAACTTTTGAAATTTATTCAAATTAGTCCAAAATTATTTTTCAATTATTATATCAAAACATATAGTTCTACACTCAATTTTGACAATGTTGCGTTGGGGGAAATGATGGGCTAGGCCCGTTGATCAAAATGTTATGCTTAGCGATGACGATTGAAGGTGGAAATGATGACGGTTTGAGTGTTTTAGTTTCAAAAATATAGACATTTTGAGATATTTTTAAAAAACTTTTTTTTTTTATTTTTTAAAACTTTAATAACTTTGGTTTTGTCTTCAAAAAGATTAAAAACGAAATTATTTTCTTGTTTAAGAATCAATTCGTTAAGATATTTTTAATTTTAGTTAACTACTAGATGATAAGTGCATAAAAATCTGATAGTTTATACCCTGTTCAACTCACTTATTGCTTGTAATTGATAGAACTGAATGGTAATAATAGATAATTCAATATATTTTCTATATTTCAGCATACAAACACTTAATTATTATTTTTATACAATATTTAATAGAAAATACGTACGATTATGGTTTTCTTTCTTAGATAGTGAATAGATCATATAATGAAACCATATATTACCAATAAATATAGAATCAAGAAAGATATAGATCAGATCAGATGTAGTACAACACCCGCTAAGGTAGCAACTCGACTGTCGCGACAGAAATATAACGAAGACATATGGTGTGCAATAGATAGAGAATAAAGAGTCTAAGTTGTTGAGACAAGTTGGAAGAAGAAAAAGATAAAAAGGAAAGCAAGACAAGCCATGATCATAGCTACAAGACTAAAGAGTCTAATAGGAGTAAAATTAGAAAATAAAATAAAGGTCTTGTATTTAATATTAAAGTTGTATTTTATTTCAAGTAGAATTCTTACTTTTAGGAGATTTTGACCTAGGTTGGGCCAATATATACTGAACCAAGACATAGGAGAAGGCACCACTTAGAATTCAAGGCTTTCTTCCTTTACCCTAACCGCCACCATCATTATTATGCTCTAATTCTTCCATGACTGAGGTTATTTTGTGAAGTGGTTGTGGAAGAAGATTGCATTTTTATTTGAGTTTTAGTAATGCAATTTTTATAATTCATAGTTTATTCACTCTAGGTTCTTACTCTTTTTTGCATACGAGCTCGGAAGATAAGTTTGCATGGAAAAACATATTTGTCTAGACTAGGGATAGTTAGACTCACGAAACTAGTGAATATGATCTTTACTCTTGGGTATTGATTAATCCTGCTTAGGGATAACTTCGAGTTTCAGCGACAAAAAGGAGCATGTTATTGATTGTTTTTCATCCTTGATCACGTTGGGAGGTATTATCAAGACGTGATCCTCAATAACATTTTAGATTAAGGATAAAGAGGAATTAATAAAGGATGCTCTGTCAAACTATGATTTATTGAATTGTCGATGAAACATAACACACCGAGGCAGTTAAGGCAACCTTTTAATGACCCGCCGAGGTGATACTTCAACCTTTTGCATTAATAAGACGATAATATTTTACAATTGCATTCCACACAACGAAGCAAACTAACCTAGCTTTCTCACCATCTCTTGAATTCTAATTAATTATTTGCTTTAGTTATTTTAGTTATTCATAATTTAATCAATTATTTGTGTTTTTAGTTTTCCTTAGTGTAGGAGCTATAAGTTGCGTAGGTATCCAGTCCCTGTGAGATCGGTATTTTAAATATTATAAATTGACAAAGGTGTATACTTGCACCATAAATAGACACCTCAAATTATAACGATGAAAACTTTAAATACATGCTTTTAACAACAACAAAATAAAGGTGATATATCAAAAGATGTCAAAGAAGATTGATAGGTTTTGCCTTTACGAAGATAAAATAAAGCGGGAAAATAATATTTTGTAAGAAGCATGGTCCCATTGTTCCTATGTGAATTAATATTTTGATCCACAGAAAAGAAACAAAAGTTTCTAAAGGTAACTTGGGGTTTAGTGAGATGCCATTAAAACTTCAAGCATTAAATAACATAGAGTCGTGCTATTATTCATTAGACCATGAAAAAACCAATTAGGATTTTCATATGTATATATTTCCTTGATAAAGAGAAATATGAATTATGTCTCCACTCCTGCCTTTATACAAGTGAAATTTAAATGACAGCTAGGAAATCCTAATGAATTTGCAAAATTTTTTATGCTAAAAGTAACGTTATATTTTATATGTGTTCATCAGACTTTTGTTGTTCTTGTTTAATTCCCTCTAAATTGGCTTTAGAATTTCATCATTTACAAAATCCAGGCAATCTTAGATTTAGATGTTCATGTCCATTATTTGTCTACATGGTGTAGGTGAAATTATGGAGTTGACTCTATTTTTATATTTTCCTAATTATACTTTAAATAACAATAAAAGACACACATTGTTACTTTTATATAATCATTGATATTCAATTTATTTTAATTATAATATCACTACTTCAAACAACAACTAATATAGTTAGCAGTTTAAACCTACTAAAAACTTTGTGAAAATAGAGTGATATAAAATTAAAATAATGAAATTATTTAAATATCAGCGAAGATTAAAATAATAAGTAGACCTATACTCTAGTAACAAACAGACCTATCACTAGATCATATCAAACAGAGACTTTGAATTTAACTTAGTTCATTATTTTGGTATCAATTAGGAGATATGCTGAGGACATAACCATGAGGCAGATTTAAAATTTTAAGACTAACATTAATGTTCTTTATCAACATAGAAATTAGACAAACAAAGCAAAAAGGTTGAGGTTTGGTGGTAGAGGATTTTGAGTGATCTTGATGTTTGGAGCTCATTTTGCTTGAAGTTTGTATCTCTCTAAATCCCATTTGTACTATACATCTCATGAGTTTAGGTTGCATTGCTTGTGATATACATGTTAGATTGATTTGGTAGCTTAGGGTGCCTATAATGGTGAAATTCGAGATTTGATGATTTATGGCTTAAAGTTTGTAATAACACATCATAAACTTTTTAAATAATATGTAGGAATAGTTTGAGATTGAATGGTTTAGTTTTGACCGAAGTTCTTAGCAAATTTCAGGTCCATACCTGCAAAATCGTATAGGCACACCGATACGGGATGGATGAGTATGGTACCATAGAGAGAAAATAAGATCTTAGATAACAAGCATATCGGTATGTCAAACCCCTCGTATCGATACCACTTATTTTACTTGAATTTTATAAATATTTTTTGGTACCAATATGCACGGGGTACTGATAGCACTATTGCACTGGTTTAAGACTAGGCAGTTGCATCGGTACGCCATATAGGCGTACCGATACCGATACGAGACGGGGTTATATCAGTACGGGTAGGCATGTTTGACTTGTATAACGTAGCAAAATATCGATACGCAAAGGAGGCATATCGATAATAGTGTGCATATTGATACACTATATAGGCATATCGGTACTCGCTGTATAACACCCTTAACCCGATGTCACATCGGACCTCCGGCCCAAAACCTGTATTTCAAAATTTCTTTCAAAAAGCCCATTAAGATGAGTCCAAATCCATTTCCCAACGTCAGATAATAAAATCCAAATCCATTAAAACATAAATCCGAGGAAACTAAAATAGTGGAGCTCCAAAATATTACAACCCGTTTGAAAACTTTCGACAATAAATAAAACAGAGTTACATATTACACATATAGGGTCTTAAGTACAAAAGCCCATTAATGCTTAATAATAGTACTCTAACAACAGACGTCGATACTGAACCCACCACGATAATGCTCCTCCGAAGCTTCTTAACCTATGCACGAAAACACATTTTGAACGCTAAGCCACTAAAGCTTAGTGGGTACTCGACCAACCGGTCTATATAATGCATAGTATAAAATAAGCATAGCAACATGAATGATGATATGACATGAGTATGATGGTGCTACCATAATTGCCTAAACACACGATATCATGATGACATATATTGGCGGATAGCATATGCATGATAAGAGAAGACCACACAATATCTCAAGTTCTTACCTCGTATTTATATCTCATATATATTTATATTTATATATATATAACGGTTTCTATATCACCTCATATTAGTATAGAAGTAAGGGACCCATCACCACTAAGCAATGTCCGTGGCATGTCACTCCACATAATCCGCTAAGGAACCCATCAGCACTAAGAAAGGTCCTAGCCGGTCTTCCACATAATATATTATCGATAACCCATCAACACTAAGCATGGTTATCAATTTTATCATCATATAATATATCACTAGTAACCCATCAGCACTAAGCAAGATTACTAGGTATCATATCTCGTAAATATATACTATACTCTAGGCAACCCATCAGCACTAAGCAAGATTACTAGATACCATATCTCGTAAATATATACTATACTTTAGGCAACCCATCAGCACTAAGAAAGGTTCCTAGTAACCCATATCACTCGAATGTCACACTGAACCCTTTTACGGTTCTACATGTCGGTTTATACTACTAGACTTTATTTATTATCCAATTATCTCATTAACGGGGTTTTAATTCTATCTTTCGATTTAATATTGATTTTAGAGTTTAAACGACTCATAAAGACCCCTAGGGTAGCATAATGAGACTTAACCACTTAAATCACACGAATTTGGGCTAATCTACCCTAAGGTATCAATACCCCTACTTGGAGTATCGAAACACTAGGCATCGATACCCTCCTAAAGGGGTATCAAAACAACGGTACTGGTACTAGTATCGAATTCCTTTGACCCATTTAAAAGTCAACAAAAGGGGACCTCCTGTTTCGATACTAGCATCGATCCCAAAAGGTCACTGGACGACTTGGTATCGAACACCTTTTCTTGTAGCTTAAATTTCTCTCAAGGGTATCGATACACAGGCCACCGGTATTGATACCCCTGCACGATAAGTGCAGTTTTTACATTTTTGAACACTTAGAACCTTACCCGAAACAATCCATTCAACACCAAATTGATTCTAGACTTTAAGGGGAGCTTTCTAAATATGTTTAAGCCTTAATTACTAAAGTTCATCAACAAGAACATAATCCACCATTAAAGGTCACCTAAAGCTTCCAAGCATAACAAACCAATCAACAAACATGCATTTAAACTTATAGCATGATATGCATGATGATTAAGAGTTGGAAGGGAACCAACCTTAGAAACAAAAATAACAAACCCGAGCTCCTAGCTCCACCTTAGGATTTCTCCTTCCTCAAGCTTGATGAAGTATTTTCCACTTGTTTCTCTACAAAGGGGAAGACAAGGAATGAATTAGACACCTTCTAAGAGTCTAAAATAGTAGAAAAACCAAGATTAACTCCCTCAAAAACATATTCTCGAACTCAATCTAAAACCCCTCTTAAACCCTTCTCTCCACCAAACTTGAAAAACCGAACCTTGATGGATAGATCTCTCCAAGCATAGTTGATAAGTGCTCAAATCACTATCACTTTCTACACTTTAATGGGTATTTATCATCAATTTTACACCTACTTTAACCAATGCATGGACTTAATGTGATATATTTAGGATTATACTATTAAAGAATATATTTGTAGAAAAGGCGTACTTTACTGCATTTTCTTATATGTGTAGGAACAAGTATTGTCGAGGCAGCAGTAGGAGGACGAGGCAGGACCTGATGCCGAGGCAGCAGAGAAGAAAAAGGCAATATGGCTGACAGTTGAAAGAGAAAATTGAGGAGAGTATTGCTGAGCAAGAAGCCCAAGATTCAGAGTTAAACAACACAAGAAAAGCCCAAGGAAAAGGCCACGCGGGATTAAACCTTCTAGAAGATCAAACTTGGAAATATTTAACTTAAGTGTATAACTTGTTCCCTACTCCAAGTTGTACTCTAATTAGGAAAGGTTTGTCCTAGGCCAAGCCTATATAAACGCATAGCCGTCCTAGGATTTGAAAGAGGCGAAAATTAGAGAGAATTAGAAAAACATACTTTGAGAGAGTCTTAGGAACAATTCTTCCCATCATGTCTAAGTTTTCTTAGGGTGTTGGTGAAGGTTGTTAAGTATTTGTGAGAGTAGATTGTATTTTGATTCTTATTTCAATGCAATAAAATATCGAAGTTTACTTACTCTTTGCCATTCTTTGTTCTTGCATCCAAGCCCGGGAGGGAAGTTTATAAGAAATTTATTTGTCTAGACTCGGGAGAGTTAGACTCACGAAAGGAGTAAGTGTGGTATTCACTTAATTGAGGATACTAACTCGGCCTAGGGATAGGTTAAGAGTTTTAGCGGCTAAAAGAAGTGTAAGATTGGTGTTGGTTATAATTGATTAACGCCGGGAGGTATCATCAAGGATTGACCTTCAACAGCATTTCAACTTAGGGATAAGCGAAGCCATACAAGGATACTTTGCAGAACTTTGGTTAATCTGACCAAGAGCAAGAGATTGTCGCGGTAGAGGACATTGTCGCTGTCGAGACAGTATCTGCAGTACTATCGAGGCAGTGCAGTGCAATTGTATTGGAATAAGAAGCATATCAATCGAATCCATAATACGACACAACTAGATCCTACCCCTATCTCTCTCATAATTATTATTACTTTAGTTAGCTTAGTTCATTAGTTAATTCAATATCAACTAAATTGTGTTTTTACTTTTCTTTTATAGAAGAAAGAAGACCAAATCAAACATATTAAGTATATCAATCCCTGTGAAGACGATATTCGATAAATGCTTATCACTTTATTACGTGACGACATGTTCACTTGCATTTAATTGCACATCTTTTATACACACATCAACAACAACTCCTACTTCAGCACTTAAACATGATTCACAGTAGAAACTTTCAAGATTGCACCTTTAACTTCTCAAATAGGTGATGAAGATTGTGGAGGAAGAGGATGGAAAGTAAGGACAAGGGTGATATCACCCAACTTTCTGCAGAGAAAGAATTAAACCCCCTTTTCCCCCTCTTCTTCCAAATCCAAATTACCCAAATGCCCCTCAAACAACTCTTAAGGCTCAAAACAACAACACAAGCCCAAAGCCTAAGGCCCAATAAGTCCCAAACTACTAAAATTCGGGGCCCAAAAACCAAAGCCCAACTTCTCGGGTTATCCGATGCTCAGATCCTAAATCTGGGTCGTGACACGCTAGGTAATTTGTCCAAAAATTAGCTTTCATTCAGGGGATCTATAATTTATAATAATGGGTTCTAATGGTCTCTTATGATGCAAAACTAATACTAAAATCAAGATATTGATAAATTAACCTCAAATATGAATAATTGGGCTAAAAATGGTTGGTAAGACTTGGTTATTTAATGGAAAGAATAAAAATCATAAGAATCATTGATGTTGTTGATGATTTGTATTGCTAGAACCTTGCTATGTGTTGATAGGTTGTTTAGCTTAGGGAAAACCTTGCTTGATGGAAATTTGGATACCCAAAATAGTGTTTCAAGACAAAGAAGGTCATCCAATATAACATTCCGGATAATGTATTGAAGATTATTCTGAGTGGAAGGTCCCGATGCTATGTGGATGCATGCATCATTCGAAGATGCTCGATGTGATATTCCAAGCATGGATTTGGAGGATCCCAATATAGTGTGGACGCGGGCCTCAATCTGTGAAAGTATGATCCTGATGTTGTGTGGACGCGAGCCTCACGGCCTTGTGATTTTGTTTTTGGTTGACATGTATATGTTGTGTTCGATAGCATACATTTAGTTATGTCGTGTGTTTAGCTGATTATGGTAGTGCCATCATATCGTGCATGATATTATATGTATTGCTTTAATTTATTCATGATATGTTCGATGTTGATCAAGTGGCAATGTACCCACTAAGCTTTTGTAGCTCAGCGTTTCGAAATGTGTTTTTATGTGTATGTTAGGTAAAGTCGGAACCGGAGAAGCATCGAATTAGTGTCAGTAAAAATTTATTAATGTATTTGGCTTGTACTTGTTGAATCCTATTGATGCGTGCAATAAAAGCGTAATTGAGTGCAAGTGTACACGTCGTCAAGTAATAAAGTGATAAGTATATCGTTTATCATCTCCGCAGAGATTGGTATACTTAATATGTCTCCCCTTGTTCCCTTGCTCTTGAAAAATAAAGTAAAAACAAGATAAGTAGATTTGTTTAAATAACTAAATAATTAAATAACAAAACATAAAATAAAAGATTGAGAACGATATAGAGAAAGTGGGTAGGATTCAGTTGCGTCAATTAGTGGATTCAATTGATCTTCTTCTTGTCCAATGCAATTACACGACACTGCTTCGACAGTATTGCAGATACAACCTCAGTAGCATTAGTGTTCTCTACCGCAACAATTTCTTGCTCTTGGGCAGATGCATCAAAGTTCAGCAAAGTGTCCGTAGTTGACTCCGCTTATCTCTAAGTCAGAGTGCTGTTGATGACTAGTCCTTGACGATACCTCTCGGCGTAAATCAACGATAACCACCAACCAATCCAACACTTCTTTTAGCTGCTGAAACTCTTAACCTATCTCTAGGCCGAGTTAGTATCTACAAGACTGTACTTATCCCTTTCGTGAATCTACACCTCTCGATGCTAGATAAATATATTACTTACAAACTTCTCTCTCGAGCTTGCATTAGAACAAAGAAACAAGAAACAATCTCCTCTCACTAATATCTACAACCTTCATCTATCCCTAAGAAATTTAGAACATAACATCTTCAGGTACAATTCTTAGGGAGAAGGGTTTCTCTAAAAATCGGCTCTCTAAACAATATGGTCGGCTAGGCTATATATAGTCTTAACCTAGGGCAAACCTTTCCTAAATAGACTCTAACTTGGAGTAAGGAACAAGTCTTCTGCATGAGATCGGATATTTTCAAGTTTGCCTCCTTCTAGAAGGATTTTCCCGTTTGGTCTTTAACTTGGGCTTTTAGTGCGCTAGCCTGGTCCAATTGGTGCGCTGCATCTTTCAGAATGTTCTTTATATTTTTATCTTTCATTGCGCCTACAATATTGATGCTGCCACTGATAGGCGTGGTATAAGCACTATTTTGAGTGCAAGTGTACACGTCATCAAGTAATAAAATGATAAGTATATCGTGTATCGTCTCCATAGGGATTGGTATACTTAATATGTCTTCCTTCGTTCCCTTGCTCCTGAGAATAAAATAAAAACACAAATAAGATGGTTTGTTATATCTAACTAAATAAGTAAATAACAAAACATAAAATAAAGAGTTGACAACGATTATAGAGAAAGCAAGTAGGATCCAGTTGTGTCAATTAGTGGATTCAATTGATCTTCTTCTTGTCCAATACAATCGCACAACACTACTTTAATAGTACTGCAGATACTGCCTCGGCAATGTTGGTTCTCCTCTACCGCGGCAATCTCTTGCTCGTGGGCAGAAGTATCAAAGTTCAGCAAAGTATCCGTAAGTAACTCCGTTCATCTCTGAGTCAAAGTACTATTGATGCTTGGTCCTTGACGATATCTCTCGGCGTAAACCAAAGATAACCACCAACCAATCCAACACTTCTTTAGGCTTCTGAAACTCTTAGCCTACCCCTTAGTGCCTCCATAAGGGTATAGGCCGAGTTAGTGTCGCCGACACCGTACTTATCCCTTTCGTGAATCTACACCTCTCGATGCTAGATAAATAGATTACTTGCAAACATCCCTCTCGGTCTTGAATACAAGAACAAGGAATGGCAATAGGATAATCAAACTTTGATTTTATTACATAAGAATAAGAATACAAGAATCAATCTCCTCTCACTAATATCAACAATCTTCACCTATCCCTAAGAAATTTAGAACATGTTATCGTGGGAGTATAATTCTTAGGGAGGAAGGGTTTTCTCTACAAATCGATTCTCCTAGACAATGTGGCCGGCTAGTATATTTATAGTCTTAACCTAGGACAAACCTTTCCTAAATAGACTTCAACTTGGAGTAGGGAACAACTCTTCCTCAAGGATTCTAATATTTCCAAGTTTGTCGCCTTCTAGAAAGGGTTTCCCGCTTGGTCTTTGAATTGGGCTTTGAGCATGCTAGCCTGGTCCAATGGATGCGCTGTGTCTTCCAGAATATTCTCTAGATTTTTATCTTTCAATGCGCCTCCATTATTAGTGCTGCTACGCTGGATTCTGTCACAGCCTCAACATAGCTTTTCTGCCGCTTCGCCTCTGGATATTCCTGTATGTACAAAAATTGTAATAATATCTTCATTCTTTATAAATATTATCTTTGTATGTAGTGATAACGGAATATCCAATATTTGAGCAAAGAGTATATGATTCGGTTCAAGTGGGTGTATAATAGGTGCATAAATTACCATAAGAAGGGTAGTATATAACTTTCTTTTAGGCACTCATCAAATACTCCCAAACTCGAACTATTGCTTGTCCTCAAGCAATGCCAAACATCAAATTGCTAAACCTTACTCCCCTTTGATCTTACTCTTCCATCTATTCTCCCCACCATGGTCATGTCTATCTCTCCGTTTTAGCCACTAGTTTACCCAAGGACTTCTACTAAGAAACAAACTCTAGGGCTAGGTGAGTGTGTGCGTTTAATGGACAAGGCTGATTCAAGGTTTTCTTAGATAAACTCTAAGTTCAAGACAAGTAGAATCTTGGATTAACTATCTCCTTAAAACAGCAAGTCTTGAGCCAATTTTGGGCACCTCAAGATGTGTTTTCTATTTCTTTCTTTGTTTTTCTTATTTATTCTTTTTCTTTTGTAGCACCTATTTAGCACACTAGAGTCAATTTCGGGCACCTCTAGTATGAAGGAGAGCAAAACTAGATCCGGTGATAGGCACCTCTAGTTATTTTTCCAACAAGTTCTAAGTCTTTATCACCTAAGTTTATTAAAAGAACTCCTAAATCAAACAATTCCAAAAAGTGTATTTTTTTTGTCTAACCCTAAAGCAAGCTTCTAAGTTTTATTCCATGAGTATCCTATGGTTATCCCTTCAAAACAGTACTTGGCCATGGTAAGGAGAAAAACTTTTATAGCCTTAAAGGAGTAAAAGTAAAGTTGACATAAGACAGAACAAGATTACAAACATAAGTTCAAGAAAAGAGAATAAAAAAAATTCGATAAAAATTTACTCCTTTTTATGGTATTGCCACGGCATTGGGTAGCCTCGGTAGTGCTTTCATTCTTGATCCCTGTCCTGGTGATTGTTGTATTTTTGCCTACCGGGGCGGCTGTACTCTATTGGGCATTTGTTTTTACAGTGAGGTTATAACTTCATCTCCATCTTCTTCGTCATCTGTATGCATTACCTCTGTTTCTCCCCCAAACTCGGCAATTGGTATCCTTTCTTGGGTATGTGATGAGCTCTCATGGACATACTCATCAATCTGTCTAGAGAGACTATCTTCAGAAAAACTGCTGATGAGGATAGGATTTTATTATGGAGAGTTGGAGACAGTTCTCCTCTTTGATGGTCGCTTGTTGTTGGATGATGTGGCGGCCGTGCCTGCAGGTCTGGATGGTCCGGCAGCGTGAAAATGTTGTTGTGGCCTAGCAGCAAAGGACGGTCTAGGCCCTAGGGCAGGTGTTGTCTCTGTGTATGGTGCGGTAGTGACGAAAATATTGCGAGGGAAATCTGGAAACTGCATCCCATGGGTGGGGAAGTTCTGAGTCAACATATTAGCAAGGGTTTTGTTGAAATCTCTCTAATATTCCATATAACGTTGTTGTCTGAGGTCCATGGCTGACATTCTCTGCAAAATCTCCTGGTATGTGTCTGCTGCGGCAGGGGCTTGGGCATTGTCATGTGCTTCTACTGAATACTGCCCTCCGGTAGGGAAGTCAGTAGTGAATTATTGAGGTGTTTCCTGTACTGGGTCTGCTTGGGTGATCTACATCACTCTGTGGCAGAATTTTTTTGTCCAGCCTTGCCTTTGTGATGTGTATTCGTCGGTTGCTTCTATCGGGACACCTGCAGCAATGCATAAAGTATAGATTAAACTAGGGAAATATAATGGACCTCGTTCTTTCTTACCACAGTCACAGATTTCTTGAAGAATTATCTCTCCAACATTGATCGTCCTTTTGTTGATGATGGAATGAATGAGAAGCAATCTTTTTCTGTTAACTGTGCTATTATGAGAAGTGGGCATGAGACATCGTTTGACAAACATGCACCACAACTTTGCTTCGGGTTTAAGGCTGAGCCTTGTTAAATAACCCCTATGGGCACCGGTTTCCCATGGAGTATGGTCGTAGCAGAGGTCGTCCTTGATAGCCTCATATTCCTCTTTATTTGCCACAAATTCACCATGCTCATTGCATATGGGGATCACGCTATAGTAATCGTTGATTGCCTCGGCATCAAGTTTCACAGGCTTGCCCCGGCAGTAGACGAATAGCGTATCCTTGTTCGGATAGTGCGCATAGAATTCTTTCACAATTGTTGCATTCGCTATGGGAGGTTGGAGGCAGAATTTCTCCCAATCCTGGTCTTTGATTCTGTCGAACAGGAATTGTTCGATGCCGTAGTTTTCATCAGTGGTTTGTTAGAATCCTTATTCCTCCTATAATTGTCGTGCAACAAAAGATCTTTGAAAGCGTTCTTCTACGTTGCTACTGGAAAATCGTCTGTATGCTGCCATGGATGTTGATGAGATATTCTTGAAGATAAACAGAAAGAATGTTGGTAGGAATTCAGAGAGTTCTGAAAAGTTCAAGATGTAATGAGAGTAAGATTGTTCAAGAAAGTAAGGATAACAAGAATGCAAAGTAAATAATGCACAATGGTAGTCTTCTTATATAGGCTGTAAAAATATGACTGTTAAAAATACTAGCCGTTAGGCATTTACTGCCTGGATGCACAGTTACTGCCACGGTGGATTTTTCAGTAGATAGCTGTTACACTGTTTCTACCCGTTGGTAATTCTGCTGTTCTAACACAGTGCTGCTGCGACAGCAAACTTCCTGTTGTGGCAAAATTTTTCATGCATTCATCACTTTATTAAAAATTAAAAACACTGAATATAAAATACTAAAAATAAAAAATTACTAATCATAAAGTAAAATAACAAATTACTGAAAATAACAAAAAACTTAAAAATAAAGAATACTGAAAATAATACTATGTATACTAATCCTAATATAATAATTAAAAGTGAAGGGAAGAGATTAGGTTACTTGTGGAGTGCATGTGAATGCATCTCCCATTTTCGTTATCTCTTTCTAGCCTGTGTCTGTCTGCATGAGTTGGCCAGTCCCTTCGGTGCATTCGGCTTCTCCTTTGGGTTTTATTCTTTTATCGAATAGTCTTCCAAAGCGTGCTGCCCAAGTAGGATATTTTAGTACCCTTATTTGGTGTATGGAGAGCCTTACATTCTATTGGAGCATCTGAATTTGGCAGATTGTGGAAGGCGTTCAACTTGATTTGTTGACCATTTATTCGCATTGTGAGCTCGCCATTTTCTACATCAATGATAGTGCGTCCAATAGCAAGGAAAGGTCGACCCAAAATGATCGGTGCATTGTCGTTAGCTTCACAGTCAAGGACAATAAAGTCGGCAGGGAAGATGAATTTGTCAACTTTCACCAGAATGTCCTCGATTTTTCCTTCAGGATGCACGTAAGACCGATCCGCAAGTTGGACCAGTACAGTTGTTGGTTTCGCCCGTCCAATTTCGAGTTTCTGAAAAACTGATTTGGGCATTAAGTTGATGCTTGCTCTCAAGTCTCATAGGGCCTTTCCTTTATAACCATCTCCAATTGCATAGGGAATTGTGAAGTAGTCAGGATCTTTTAGTTTGGGTGGCATACGGTTTTGTAGCATTGCCATGCAACCTTCAGTGGCTGCCACCGTTTCAAATTCTTCTAGCCTTCGTCGTTTAGATACTATGTCCTTTAAAAACTTGGCATAGTTGGGAATTTGTTCAATCGCTTCAACTAAGGGCAAGTTAATATGGACATGCTTCAGGATGTCTAGGAACTTCTGAAATTGGTGGTCCTGTTTTTGCTTCTTTAGCCTCTGTGGAAAAGGAGGTGGTGGTCTGATGTCCTTCAGGTTTCCTTAGATATTGAGTTTTATACCTGGGGTGAATTTTTCTACAGCTGCCTCGGCAAAAGGTTTTGATACTGCTGATTCTGTTGCCGTGGTAGAGCTTTCGATAGGGTCTTGCTCAGCCTCTGAGTCATCATGTAGTTGTTGTTCTGGTTGAACTCTTTCAGTTGAGGTCCCCTACTTATTTTTCAGCTGTAGGCCACTTCTGGTGGTGATTACTTTACATTGCTCGTGGCCTAATACCTTAGCAACTTCAGTATTACTAGGTAAACCTCCAGGTGGTCGAGTATTTTGGCGTTGGGCAAATTGGCCAACCTGGGTTTCTAGGGATTTTATTGTAGCCTCCTGGTTCTGCAGTCTCATCTCCGTTCTGTTCATGAAGTCATCAGTACGCTTCATGAAGCGGCTATTCTCCATCATGTAGGCATCAGTCATTGACATAAAAGCTGTGAGAGAATCGGCCAGTGCGTTCAGTGACTGTTGCTGTTGTACCTGCTGCTGCGGCATGGGCTGCTGAGTGTTCTGCTGCGGCAGGTTCTGATTCTGATGCTGAAATCCAAGGGTTTGGGTAGTTGGATTCAAGGCATTGTTAGGGTTACTCCAAGAAAAGTTCGGATGCCTTTTTCAAGATGGGTTATAATTGTTGGACATCATTGGATTGTTTCTATTATAATTTCCAACATATAGGTCGGTCTCCTCATCTGGCATATAATCTGATGAATTGACTACCTTAACCTCATGTATGCTTCTTTGGTTTTGCATATTCTAAACCATCTTGTTCAGAGAAGCTAATTGTGCTGCCACCGAACTTGATGTATCTAATTCATGAGCTGTGGCATGACGTCTCATTCCTCCTCGCCTCGATGTGCGAAATTAGAAATCGTTCCTTACGAGTTTATTCAGAATTTCAATGGGTTCCGCGGGTGCTCTATCTAAAAGTGTCCCATTTACGGAAGCATCTAGCATCATCCTTGTGGAAGCATTGGTAGCATTATAGAATATGGAAACTTGTGTCCACAAGGGAAAACCATGTAAGGGGCATTTGTTTAATAGTTCTCTGTAACGTTCTCATGCCTCGTACATCGGTTCATCTTCATCTTGCCGGAATGATGTAATTTCATTACGAATGCGATCATAGAGATTTGTTGGATTGAACCTCGTAATGAATTCTTGACAAAGATCCGATTGATCCTGTTGGGATTCCATTCAACCGAGTCTTCGCCCTATCCCTCAGTGAATAGGGGAACAATTTTAAGCACAAAATATCTTCATGGACTCCTTGAATCTTAAAAGAGTTGCACACTTCCATGAAGGATTTAAGATGCTACCTTGCATCTTCAGTAGCAGACCCACCAAACTGTCCAATTATGTTCAGCATGTTGAACATTACTGGTTTGAGCTTAAAGTGAGTTGCTTCAATCTCCGGGGTAACTATGCCAGGGTTAAGTCTGTTCAGATCCTCAACCAGATAGTCTCTGACAGAGGGCTGCCTCGGTATTGGATACGGCATTGGCTGTTGTTGCATTGCTGGCAGCAGTACATTATGATCAACATGTCCTCTAGGTGGATTGTCCATAGTTTGGAACAGATTTCATCTTAGATTATGTCTTGTACGTTCAATCTCAGGATCCAACTCGTACAATGGTCCACTCGGATTTGCCTTGGTCATAAACCAAATAAAAATAAAAAATTAGTAAAAATAAAAATAAAATAAAACTAAAGTTAAAGTTAGATAACTAATAATTAAAGAGCAAGAAAATTAAAGAAAACAAAATTCAGTTGCCAATCCCCGGTAACGACGCCAAAAACTTGATAGGCGTGGTATAAGCGCTATTTTGAGTGCAAGTGTACACGTCGTCAAGTAATAAAATGATAAATATATCGTGTATCGTCTCCACATGGATTGATATACTTAATATGTCTTCCTTCGTTCCCTTGCTCCTGAGAATAAAATAAAAACACAAATAAGAACGATTATAGAGAAAGCAAGTAGGATCCAATTACGTCAATTAGTGGATTTAATTGATCTTCTTCTACTTCAATGCAATCGCACAACACTGCTTTAATAGTACTGCAGATACTACCTCGGCAATGCTGGTGCTCCTTTGCCGTGGCAATCTCTTGCTCGTGGGCAAAAGTATCAAAGTTCAGCAAAGTTTCCGTAAGTGACTTCGCTCATCTTTGAGTCAAAGTACTGTTGATGCTCGGTCCTTGACGATACCTCTCGGCGTAAATAAAAGATAACCACCAACCAATCCAACACTTCTTTTAGCTGCTGAAACTCTTAACCTACCCCTTAGTGCCTCCACAAGGGTATAGGCCGAGTTAGTGTCGCCGACACCGTACTTATCCCTTTCGTGAATCTACACCTCTCGATGCTAGATAAATAGATTACTTGCAAACTTCCCTCTCGGGCTTGGATACAAGAACAAGGAATGACAATAGGATAAGCAAACTCTGATTTTATTGCATAAGAACAAGAATACAAGAATCAATCTCCTCTCACTAATATCAAGAACCTTCACCTATCCCTAAGAAATTTAGAACATGTTATCGTGGGAGTACAATTCTTAGGGAGAAAGGGTTTTCTCTACAAATCGTCTCTCCTAGACAATATGGTCGGCTAGTATAATTATAGTCTTAACCTAGGGCAAACCTTTCCTAAATAGACTTAAACTTGGAGTAGGAAATAAGTCTTCCTCAAGGATTCTGAAATTTCTAAGTTTGTCGCCTTCTAGAAAGGGTTTCTCGCTTGGTCTTTGAATTGGGCTTTGAGCACGCTAGCCTGGTCCAATTGATGCATTGTGTCTTCCAGAATAATATCTAGATTTTTATCTTTCAATGCGCCTCCATTGTTGGTGCTGTCATATTGGATTCTGCCGCGGCCAGTCCTCTGCTTCGGCCTTAACATAGCTTTTCTGCCGCTTCGCCTCTGGATATTCCTATATGTACAAAAATTTTAATAATATCTGCATTCTCTATAAATATTATCTTTGTATGTGGTGATAAAGGAATATCCAATATTTGAGCAAAGAGTATATGATTCAGTTCAAGTGGGTGTATAATAGGTGCATAAAGTACCATAAGAAGGGTAGTAAATAACTGCCTTTTAGGCACTCATCAGCCACTCTGGATGCTGTCGCATCTTTGTTCCCTGCCTCGGCCTCAACAATGCTTCACTACTGCTTCGGCCCTGAATATTCCTGCATGTACAGAATATGTAATAATATCTGCATTCTCTATAAATTTCGTCTTTGTAAGTAGTGATAACGGAATATCCAATATTATGCAAAGAGTCCATATTTCAGCTCAAGTTGGTGTATAATAGATGCAAAAAGTACCATGAGAAGGGTAGTAAATAACTACCTTTTTGGCACTAATCAAAACCCCCCAAACTCGAACTATTGCTTGTCCTCAAGCAATGTAAGACATCAAATTGCTGAACCTTACTCCCTTTTGGTCTTACTTTTTCATCTACTCTCCCCACCATGGTCATGTCTATCTCTCCGTTTTAGCCACTAGTTTACCCAACGACTTTTATCAAGAAACCAGCTTTAAGGCTAGGTGAGTGTGTGCGTTTGATTGAAAAGTTTAATTCAAGGCTTTCTTAGATAAACTCTAAGTTCAAGAAAAATAGAATTTGGACTAAAGCTGCCTCCTTAAAACAACAAGTCTTGATCCAATTTCGGACACCTCAAGATATGTGTTTTCTATTTTCTTCTTTTTCTAATTTTTTTCTTTTTAACCACCTATTTAGCATACTAGAGCCAGTTTCGGGCACCTCTAGCATGAAGGAGAGAAAAATTAGATTCAGTGATAGGCACCTCTAGTTATTTTTCCAAAAGGTTCTAAGTCTTTATCACCTAACTTTATTAAAAGAACTCCTAAATCAAACAAGTCTAAAAAGTGTTTATTTTCTTTCTAACCCTAAAGCAAGCTTCTAAGTGTTATTTCATGAGTATCCTATGGTTATCCCTTCAAAACAGAACTTAGACATGGTAAGGAGAAAGATTTCTATAGCCTTAAAGGAGTAAACTAAAGCAAAGTTGATGTAGAGCAGTGCAAGATTACAAACAGTAATTCAAGAAAAAAGAATATTGCATAAATTTCATAAAAAATTTACTCCCATTCTGGTAATGTCGCGGTAGTGGGTAGCCTCGGTAGTGCTTCTACACCTAAAATACCCCCAAACTCAAACCGAGCATTGTCCTCAATGCTCAAAATATAAGGCAAACAACAATTGAAATAAGGAAATAGACAAAAGCAGTAAATAAAATTATTTATAACGACTCTGAGGAGCTGCTTGTATAGAGCATTCTCCTAGGCCTTGCTGCTGACACCTTCCGTCTGGATCCTTATGCTGGTGATTGCTGTTGTTTGGCTTGCCGACGCGGCTGAACTCGACTGGGCAGTGTGCGGTGCGTTGGTGCAGTAACTTCATCCCCTTCTTCCACTTCGTCCATATTTTCTATGTGTATGATTTCTGTCCTGCCCCCTACCGTGGCATTGGGTATTGTTGATTCATGAGACGAATGATGGTATTTGTCAATCTCGCGAGACAGCGTGTCTCTATTGAGACTAGGCATAGGATTGGTTCCCTTTGGGAGAGTTAAAAACAGCTTGTCTCTTGGACGACCTTTGGCTGGTAGATGATACCACGACAGACCTGGTCGGTCTGGAAGGTCCGGTAGCATGAAACTGTTGAGGCGGCCGTGGCTGGAAAAATGGTTGCGGCCCAGGAGAAGGTGTTGTCTCTATATAAGGGGCGACAGTGACGAATATATTAGCTGGGAATTTGGGGAATTGCACCCCTTGATGTGGGAAGCTTTGCATCATCATGTTGGCTAGAGATATGTTGAAGTCGCGTTGGTACTCCATGTAGCGTTGTTGGCGAAGGTTTATGACTGTTATCCTCTGTAGAATTTCTTTGTAAGGGTCCGCTGCGGCAGTTGGCACAATGAAGGCTGGTGCTTCTGTTGAATACTGCCCTCCGGCAGTGAAGTTTGCAGTAAACTACTGCGGTGTTGCCTGGACAGGTTCTACATGTGTGATCTACATAACTCGGTGGCAGAAATCTTTTGTCCATCCCTACCGAGTTGGCATATATTCATCCGTGTTTTCGATCGGAACTCCTGCATTAATGCACAAGGCAGAGATTAAACATGGGAAATAAAGCGGTCCATGTTCCTTCTTACCACATTCATGAATTTCGTGAAGAATGATCTCTCCAATGTTGATGCTTCTCTTCTTGATGATAGAACAGATCAACACCAGTCTTTTGTGATCCACTGTGCTGTTATGGGAGGTTGGGATAAGTCGTCTCTTGACAAAAGTACACCACATCTTGGCCTCGGGTATTAGACTCTGCCTTGTTACTGAACCTTCATGGGCACCGGTTTCCCATGAGGTGTTGTTGTAACAAAGCTCATCTTTAATCTCTTCATAGTTTTGAGTGGTGATGTCGTCTACGAATTCGGCATGAACATCACGTGTGGGTGTGAAACCATAAAATTCGTTGATAACCTTGACATCGAGTTGCACAGGCTTGCCTCGGTAGTGGACAAAGAGGTTGTCCTTGCTCGGCCCATGTGCGTAAAACTCTCTCACAATTGTGGCGTTTGTGGGTGGAGGCTATAGGCAGAATGCCTCCCAATCTTGATATTGGATCTTGTTGAACAAGTACGATTCAATGCCAAAATATGCCTCATTTGTTTGTTGAAATCCTTGCTCTTCCCATAACTGCCGAGCAACGAACGAGCGATTGAATTGGTCAGCAACAGTGGCCGAGGCGAATCTTGTGTAAGAAGCCATTGATTATTCGTAGAGAATGGTTTGAGAAAACAAATTCTGGAGTAATAGAGAGAGTTTTGAAAATTTCAAGAGATTGGAAAGATAGTGAGAGCAAGATTGTTCAAGAAAGCAAAAGTAGCAAGAATGCAAGAGTAAATAATGCGCAGCACTGAGTCTACTTATATAGGCTATAAAAAATATGACTGTTAAAAAGTAGTCGTTAGGCATTTACTACCTTGCTGCCCAGTTACTACCGCGATGGATTTCTCGGTAGAGAGCCGTTACACTGTTTCTGGCCGTTAGGAATTCTGCGGCTCTGACACAGTGTACTGTCGTGACAGCAAACTTTCTGCTGTGACATAATTTTTCTGCATTCGTTGCTTTACTTATTCTAAAAAAATAAGACATAAAAACATAAAATACTGAAAATAAAACATAACAACATAAAATACTAAAAATAACAATATATAAACTAATCTTAATATAATAACTAATATGAAAGGAAAAAGATTATGTTACTTGTGAAGTAAATGTGAATACATCTCCTATTTTGATTATCTCTTTTTGGCTCATAACTTCCTTCACGTGTTGACCAGTCCCTTCAGTGCATTCAACTTTTCTTTTGGGCTTTATTCGCTTACCAAACAGTCTGCCGAGCGTTCTGCCTAGGCAGGATGTTTTAGTACCCTGGTTTGGTGTATAGAGAGCCTTACATTCTATTGGAGCGTCTGAATTTGTGATATTATGGAAAGCGTTCAACTTGACTTGTTGATCGTTTATCTGCATTGTGAGCTCACCATTTTCCACATCGATGATGGTGTATCCAGTAGTAAAGAAAGGTCGACCCAATATGATCGGTGCATTATCGTCGGCCTCACAGTCAAGGACAAGAAAGTCGACATGAAATATAAACTTGTCGACCTTCACTAGAATGTCCTCAATTTTGCCTTCAGGATACACATAGGACCGATCTGTAAGTTGGAGCAGTACTGTTATTGGTTTTTCCCGCCCTATTCCAAGTTTTTGAAAAATTGGTTCAGGCATTATATTGATGCTTGCTCCCAAGTCGCATAGGGTCTTTCCTTTATAAATATCCTCTATCGCACAAGGGATTGTAAAGCATCCAGGATCCTATAGCTTAGGCGGCTGCGATTATGCAATATGGCCATGCAACCTTCAGTGGCTGCCACCATTTCAAATTCCCCTAGCCTTCGTCGTTTGGATACTATGTCCTTTAAGAACTTGGCATAGTTGGGCATTTGTTCAATAGCCTCAACTAATGGCAAGTTGATAAGGACTTGCTTCAAGATGTCTAGGAATTTCTGAAATTGGTGGTCCTATTTATGCTTTTTTAACCTCTGCGAGAAAGGAGGTGGTGGTCTTATCTCCTCCAAGTTTCCTTGGATATTGAATTTAATACCTTAGGTGAACTTATCTACAGCTGCCTCGGCAGGTTGTTCGGGTACTGCTGGTTCTGATGCCGTAGCAGTGATTTCGGCAGGGTCCTGCTCAGCTTCTGAGTTATCATGATGTTGCTTTTCTGGTTGGACTCTATCAGCTGAGGTCCCTTCTTTATCCCTTAATTTTAGGCCACTTCTTGTCGTAATTACCTTGCATTGCTCGTGGCCTAATACCTTAGCAACCTCAGTATTGCTAGGTAAACCCCCTGGTGGTTGAGTGTTTTGTCGTTGGGCAAATTGACCAACTTGGGTTTCTAAGGACTTGATTGCAGCCTCCTGGTTCTGCAGTCTCATCTCAGTTTGGTTCATGAAGTTATTAGTATGCTTTATGAAACGGTTATTCTTTGTCATGTATGCATCAGTCTTTGTCATGAAAGCCGTGAGAGAATCTGTCAATGTATTCAGAGACTGCTGCTGTTGTACCTGCTGCTATGGTATGGTCTGTTGATTGTGTTGCTGCGGCAGGTTCTAACTTTGGTGCTGGAATCCAGGGACTTGATTAATTGGATTTAAGGCATTGTTGGGATTACTCCATGAAAAGTTTGGATGCCTTTTTCCAAGATGGGTTGTAATTGTTTGACATCATTTGATTGTTCTTGTTATAGTTTCCAACATATAGGTTGGTTTCCTCATCTTGCATGTAATCGGATGAGTTAACTGCCTTAACCTCATGTATATTTCTTTGGGCTTGCATATTCTGAACCATCTTGGTCAGAGAAGCCAATTGTGTTGCCACTGAACTGGATGTGTCTAATTTATGGGTTGTGGCATGATGTCGCATTCCTCCTCGCCTTGATGTGGGAAATTGTTCCTTGTTCCTTGTGAGTTTATTTAGAATCTCAATGGCCTCCACGGGTGTTTTATCCAAAAGTGTCCCATTTGCGGAAGCATCTAGCATCATCCTTGTGGAGGCATTGGTAGCATTATAAAACATGGAGACTTGCGTCCACAAGGGAAAACCATATAATGGGCATTTGTTTAACAATTCTCTATAGCGTTCCCATGCCTTATATATCGGTTCATCATCATCCTGCCGAAATGATGTGATTTCATTACGGTTGCGATCATAGAGATTTGTCGGATTAAACCTCGTAATGAATTCTCGACAGAGTTCCTCCCAAGATCCTATGGATCCTATTGGGATGTCATTTAACCAAGTTTTCGCCCTATCCCTCAGTGAATAGGGGAACAACTTTAATCGTAAAATATCTTCATGGACTCCTTGGATCTTGAAAGAATTGCACACTTCCATGAAAGATTTAAGATGTTGTCTTGCATCTTCAATAGCAGATCCACTAAACTGTCCAATTGTGTTCAACATGTTGAACATTACTGGTTTGAGCTCAAAGTGATTTGCTTCGATTTTTGAGGTGACTACGCTAGGGTTGAGTTTGTTTAGATCTTCCACCAGATAGTCTCTAACAGTGGACTGCCTCGGCAATAGTTGCGGCAATGGCTGCTGCGGCATTGCTGGTGGCAATACATTATGGTCAATAGGTAGAATTTGTCCTCTTGGTGGATCATCCATGCTTTGAAACAGGTTGTGATAGTGTCCTGTGCGTTCGATTTCAGGGTCCAATTCGTACAATGGACCACTCGGATTTGCCCTGGTCATACACCAAATAAATCAAAGTTAATAAAAAAAGAAAAAAATAATTAGAATTAAAGTTAGATAAAGAATGGTTAAAGAGCAAGAAAATAAAGAAAACAAAATTTAGTAGCCAATCTCCGGCAAGGGCGCCAAAAACTTGATGCGTGCAATAAAAGCGCAATTGAGTGCAAGTGTACACGTCGTCAAATAATAAAGTGATAAGTATATCGTGTATCATCTCCACAGGGATTGGTATACTTAATATGTCTCCCCTTATTCCCTTGCTTCTGAAAAATAAAGTAAAAACACAAATAAATGGATTTGTTTAACTAACTAAATAATTAAATAACAAAACATAAAATAAAAGGTTGAGAACGATATAGAGAAAGTGGGTAGGATCCAGCTACATCAATTAGTGGATTCAATTGATCTTCTTCTTGTCCAATGCAACTGCACAATACTGCTTCGACAATACTGAAGATACAGCCTCGGTAGCATTAGTGTTCTATGCCACGGCAATCTCTTGCTCTTGGACAGATACACCAAAGTTCAGCAAAGTGTCCGTATTTGACTCCGTTTATCTCTAAGTCAGAGTGTTGTTGATGACTAGTCCTTGACGATACCTCTCGGCGTAAATCAACGATAACCACCAACCAATCCAACACTTCTTTTAGCTGCTGAAACTCTTAATCTATCTCTAGGCCGAGTTAGTGTCTACAAGATTGTACTTATCCCTTTCATGAATCTATACTTCTCGATGCTAAATAAATATATTACTTACAAACTTCTCTCTCGAGCTTGAATGCAAGAACAAGGAATGACAATAAGACAAGCAAACTTTGATATTATTATTGCATTAGAACAAAGAAACAAGAAACAATCTTCTCTCACTAATATCTACAATCTTCACCTATCCCTAAGAAATTTAGAACATAATATCATTAGGTACAATTCTTAGGGAGAAGGGTTTCTCTAAAAATCGGCTCTCTAAACAATGTGGCCAGCTAGGCTATATATAGTCTTAACCTAGGGCAAACCTTTTCTAAATAGACTCTAACTTGGAGTAAGGAACAAGTCTTCTTCATGAAATCAGATATTTCCAAGTTTGTCGCCTTCTAGAAGGATTTTCCCGTTTGGTCTTTGACTTGGGCTTTTAGTGCGCTTGCTTGGTCCAATTGGTGCGCTGCATCTTTCAGAATGTTCTTTATATTTTTATCTTTCATTGCGCCTACAATATTGATGCTGCCACTCTAGATGCTGTCGCGGCTTTGTTCCCTGCATCGGCCTCAATACTGTAAATAACTGTCTTTTAAGCACTCATCACCTATAATGTATTTTATACCTCTTGTCATTTAAATAAATTGTAACTATTTTGGGTGCTCCTATAAACTTGTTTTATTTGGACTTGAATTAGTGGTTTCATTTTGGACTTGGATTTGATTTAATGGGCTTTTGAAAATAAAAATTTTGATATATGGATTTGAGTCAGAGACCTAATGTGACACCGGATCGAGGGTGTTACACGACTCGACTACCCGATTACTCAAACACAAATAATCGGGTATTTACTCGGATTTTTTTTTAAATTTGGGTTGGATACCCGGCCCGTTATTTTCTGGGTCGGACTCAGGTTCAAAAATTGAAAATTTTGGGTACCTAGTTACTATTTTTTTCATTTTTTTATTTAAAATATAGTTATTATTTAAATAAAATATCTTTTTATTCTCTATATTTTTAAATCTAATAACTTAATTCTTAAATTTTGATCCTCAAACTTTATTTTTAAAAAATAATTAGGACTCATCGTAGAAAATAAAATTAAAATCTATTGTAAAATAATAAATTTATTTTTTTTAAATTGAAAAAAATCCAAACATTGCTCATTTATATATGAACTATTTTTGCATGTGTATTAACTACAATAAAAATTAACTAAATAGTTTTTACTATTTAAATCATTAATTTTTATATTATGTAACTAAGGTTTTAAAAATTTTATGTAACTAGGGTTTTAAAAATTTTATATTTGAAATTTAGATTATGTAATTCAAACTTTTAAATTTATATATACTTTTTAGGATTAAATTTAAAATTTATAAAAAAAAATTGTGTTGTATAAAATATTATTCTGAATCAATTTTCTATAATGTATTCCGACTCAATCATTTATAAGTAGGGATGTAAAAAAGTTGACTCGACCTAAGAACCCTACAAAAACATGTCAGCATTTGGTTTGAACCGAGGATGTAATAACCTGAACCTGATCTGCATCCAACTGTTATTGACTGTAACCCGATTTGGACTTATTATTGTTGTAACCGAACCCAACCTGTATTCGACCAAGAGTGATCAGAATCTGATTTGAACCTATTATTATAGACCCAAAACTCAGCCTAAATCCGACTGGATTGAACTCGAACCCGAGTTTGACCTAGCAGTTAACCGATATTACCAGACTGAATCTCCCCAAGACCTAATTTTATACGACCTATTCTAAACCCGACCTGATAATTGATCTGACTTGTTCTGAACCCGACTTGTTATTGATATAAAAATACTATTTACAAGACTTGATATTTACATGACATGTAATTAAGGATATCTATAATTTAATGAATTTAAAATATTGATAAATACATTGAGGACTAAAAAATTAAAATTGAGCATGAATTTAGAGAATTAATTTACGGATTAATATTTAAATTTAATTTTTTATTTATTATTTTATTTAATTTTAGTGTATTTAATTTTAATTATAATTTTAAATTAATATTTTATTAAAAATTGAAATTTATATATTTAAATTTAGAATTTAATTAATCTAAATTAATATCTAAAAAATATAAACTACGAATATAATTAAAAAAGAAAGAAAGAAGGAAGGAAGGAAAGAAAGAAAGAGACAATTAATAAAGAAAAAGTGAAAAGATAAAATTTTGGAGGGAATTAAAAATAAACTTTGATTATTATATAAAAAGAGAGAGAAAAAATTTAAAATGAAATTATAATATATAATAAATTTTAGAAGATTATTATTATTATTTAAGTATATAATAAATTTTGATTACTATATACTAAAGTATATATCAAAGAAATTTTAATATAATAAAGTCTGTATTATTTTTAAGTATATATTATTACTATATAATATACAAATATATTAATATATATACATTAAAATATATATTATATGCATATAATATATAAATATACATTAATATATATATATTTTAATTTATGCATATTTAAATATACATTAAAGTTCACATATTAAAATATACATTCATATATATACTAAAGTATGCATATATATAATATACAAACATATTAATCTATATTATATTTTAGTATATAAATATATATACTAATACATTAATATACATATATTAAAGTATATACATACATACATATTTAATATATTAAAATATATTATATAATTTATGTACATATATATTAATGTATTATACATATACATACATACTTATATATTATATACATTATTATGTATACATTAAAGTTCACACATTCTTTAATACATTCCACTATATAATATATACATATATATTATATATTTTATATAGTATATACATCTATAAGTACACATATGTACTATACAAGTATACATATATTAAGTAGTAAGTATACATTTTATATATAATATACATTCTATATACATCTATATTATAATTTCCATATATGGTATATACGTATATACGTATATTTTTTTATATATATCCAAATATATTATACATGCATATTGAAATTTAACTTTATTTATATTCGTATCAGTCCCTATAAGTTTAAATTTTTACCGAATTTTACCATTATTAATTTATATTTTTTTAATTTAGTTCAGTATTTCAGATATGATCCATTGGATGATCTTTTTTTTCATTATAGTCCTTAAACTTTATTTTATTTCTAAATTGACTATTATTTATTTTAATTTAATCTTGTGTTTTTAATAAGATGATATTTTATTTTATTAATATTTTTTAATTTTAAACTTAAATTTATTCTTTATTAATTTTTATTTTTTTGTAATTTAGTAAAATGTTTCTTCTTTCTAGCCTTCAAACTTTAGTTTTTGTTGAAATTGAACTCATTCTTTTTTTTTTGTAATTTAATCCAATATTTATTATTTTAATTTTATATTTCAATAATTATAGTCCCTAAAACTTCATTCTTATTCCAAATTGACCCCTATTCAATTCTTAATATAGTCTAGTGTTTTTAACATCATGATATTTTTATTTATATCCAAAATTTAAATTTATTAAGTTTTAGTTTTATAATTTAGTCCAATTTTTAAGACATGAATCATTTGATGATATTTTTGTTTAGTTTAGTGCGTAATATTTATTTTTAATGTGATTCATGCTAGTGAAAGACGTTAGATGTTAAATAATTAATTCGAAATGAATGATCAATCCAAAATCTATCGACTATTTATACCAAAGTCAAACTTAATATGAACTCAAAACCTGAATTAACTTAACCTGAAATAAAACCGACTATAAATGAACCCTGTAACGACCTAGATTCAGATTCGAGTATCGTGTTAAACCCAAAGTTTTAGACTTTGATGTTTGGGCCTCGAGTTAGAGTTTTGGGATGGTTTTTGGGCTTTGGGCATGAGTGTGTTGGGTTGCTTTGGCCCAAAGTGTGTGAGTGAAGGGTATGATGGTAATCCTCTAATTGAGGATAAAGAGGGAGACAAATATGAGTAATTTCTTTGGAGAAGTTTTGGTAAGTGAGGTTATTCCTCTCTTACTGTAAATTGGCTTTAATCATGCATAGAATCGTCCCTATAACGTGTACGAATGAAGGGGAAATCAATTGTATAGGTTGAGTTGAGGATTTTGGTGAATTATCACCTTAGACCTACATTTTGAGCAGGGGTATCAATACAAAGAGGTCTCATATCGATACGCTAGAGTGTATAACTGGAAGAAATATAAGGGGCGTATCAGTACGTCAACCCATATAGCGATACACCCTGCTTGATTTAAATTCAAAAAATATTTTTGGGTACCGATAAACAAGTTCGTATCGATACCATACATTGGGTTTTACCATAGAGGGGCGTATCGTTACACCAAATAGGTGTATCGATATCCGTTCAGTTAGTATCGGTACGGCGTTGGATTGTATGATACGGGGAGGTTTAACCTTAGACTTTTTGAATCTATTTAGCTTGGCGTATCGATGCGCGAAGGAGTCATATCGATACCAGGGGACGTATTGATACCTATATAGGCGTATCGGTACTCGTTGGAAAATTTTTCCAAAAAATTAACACTTTTGTTCGTGGGTTCTATAATTTGAGGTAAAGGGTCATAAGGGCCTCTTAAGGTGCAAAATGGATACTAAAACTGAAAAACCGACATTTTAATCTTGTTTATGAAATAATTGACTAATCACTTGGTAACCGATATGTGATTGAATTATGATGGAAACCAAAATGAGTATTGGTAATATAAATACGTGGTATGGCAGGGTAAGGGTCTTGCTTAATGTTGATGAGTCACCTAGTATTATAATATTATGTTGTGGATTTGGACAACTTATATATATGATTAGGGTGTTGTAACTCTCGAAGACTTTCCGAACGTAGGATCCCGATGCTTAGTGAACGCGAGCACTACTTGTAGTGTATGATCCCGATTCATAGTGATTACTGGCCACACTAGCTATATATATATATATATATGAGATATATGGACTTTGAGATGTTGTGTGGACTTCTCTTGTTATGCATATCCTATGTGTCGATAATATGTATGCATGATATCCTATGTTTAGGCGGATATGGTATGGTAGCGTCATTGTACTCATGTCATGTCATTATCCATGTTTCTTATGCTTATTTATGATATGTGTAATTTGAATCGATTGGTAGATTACCCACTAAATTTCTGTAACTTAGCGTTCCGAAATGTGTTTTCGTACGTAGGTTAGGTAAAGCCTTGAATCAGAGGAGCACCACCGTGGTTGGTTTCTACATCGATTTGTTGTCAGAGTACTTTTACTAGATGTAATCCTAACTCTTATTTTAAATTTGATTTGAGTCGAATATTTTTAAAAGTTATAATATTTTGGAGCTCCTTACTTTTGATTTTATCGTCTTATTTATGATTTAAAATTTAATAGGCTTATTATGAATTTGGATTTTATAATTGTTAGTTAGACTTTCGAAATGAATTTTGGAATACAGATAGTTGACAAGTGCTTTGTATAACTAAATGAACCAGAGTCAAAAGCAAATACTTAGCTGACCTAAATTTCAAGTTGTCTGATAAGGTTCATTCTCAAGCATTTGGTTGCATCTAGCTAGATGAAAAAATAATTCTCGGGGTTTTTGTTGAAGTGAATTGGGTGTGGGAAATAGGTAATGTTTGAATCCCACATGGATAATAAATAACCTTGGGAATGGGTATTTATTAAGGTATCCCTCCACTTATTTGTTGAGTGATAGAGAACAAAGAAATCCTTCGCGCATCGCTGTTTTGAGAGCATCCTTTTGTTCGACTCCGGTTTAGACGACCATTACGGCTACAGTCCACTCCAAACTTTGGGTGTACACTGTTTGGAGCAATCGTGTTAACCTTCGGGTGACAACCGTCTAAAGTTACGAGTACACACATCGGGGCGATTTGTTTCTAAGGCAGTGGCCTTCATACCACGATACGGTCAAATTTTCTATTAATTAATTCTATTTTTTTTTGTCAGTGCTAACGCCCTGTTTTGCAGTATATCCGATCCAACATTGGATTGCAAGACAAGGTTGATTATTGAGTCTGATTCTCAAGTTGTCCTAAATCGGGTCAATAGTTTCAAGATTTATCCCTTGGAGACACCGACAATCAAGTTCGGTCTATTTCAACAGTGAAGAGTTTGTATGTTCAGAGAGCAAGGAATGCTCTTGCGAAAAATGGAATGAGGAGGGAGATGTTTAGAGCTTGGTTGTGATTCTGCTGTAGAATCTGTTTGACCATAATGAGTTTGGTTGAGTCGATACAGTTGAGGATTTTGCTTCATTGAGCTTGGGGAGTTTGGGTGTATCGTTATGTTATCTATATAAAAAATAATAGAAATATTAAATAGTCTATATAAAAATATAATAAATATATAAATAAACTAAACCAAAATTAATCGAAAATTTTTATCTTAAATACGATATGATCCGGTTTTATTTTTTTAATAACTCAACCCGATTAAATCTAAACTTTTAACAAATTATATTCTCGTCCCTAGGACCCTAGCCGATTCATACCACTTTCGCATTAAAAAAGGGTTCTTTTCTCTTTTCTTTAGAGACTCTCACGGATTTTATTTCTCTTGCCATAATAAATTCCTCATTTTCGCTATAGAAAAATTTAGGTATATAGAAAATTTTAACTTTTAACGTTTATAATTTTTATTATTTTGTTTTTTATTCTTTTTTAGGATGAATTTAGCCTTTAGCTTATATCTTTTTGACAAATAACTTATTTTTTAACTACCATGATAATTGGACCGTTAAAAATTTGACGATGATAACATGTGATAATATTTTTAAATAACATGACATTTAAGCTATAAAATATATCTATAATATAATTTTATTTTAATATAAAATATAAAATAATTAAAATTCAAATAAAATATTAAAAATTAATTCTTAATAAACATTCACATCCCTAACTACGATAGAATCAAAGTCTTATCTTAAAATAATATGAACATTGTTAAAATTAATTAATTTTTTAAGATAAGATTTTGATTCATCATAGTTAGGGTTGAGAATATTTAGTAGTATTTTATTTTAGAATTAATTAATTTTTTAATATTTTATTTGAATTTTATTTGGTTTATATTTTATATTAAATAAAATTATATTATATATATTTGATAGGTTAGATGTCATGTTATTTAAAATATATTATCACATGCATATGACATGTTATCTTTGTTAAATCTTTAAAGGTTTAGTTATCATGGTAGTTAAAAAATAAGTTATTTGTCAAAAACATATAGGTTAAGGGCTAAATTTATCAAAAAAAAAAAAAGGGCCAAAACAATAAAATTATAAGCGTTAAGGGTTAAAATTATCTTTATGTCAAAAATTTATTCAGGAACGAGTTAAAATTTTGGTGTCTCGAATTCGTCCTAAATTTAGATACAAAAATTAATTTTATACCAAATCGAAGTTTAAACATTTTTTCCCATACCATATATTCTCAATAATCCAACATAATATTTTCTCAACGACCAAACATAATTTAAGCTTGTTTTCTCAAAAAATATTAGTTATTAAACAAAAATTAGCTTAAAAAAACTATTAAAGAACAGAGTTTTCAGATTTAGAAATCGATTTGGGTTTTAAGGTTTGCCCAAACCAATTTAAATATACAAATAAATATGTGTATATTATATGTAATTTAGTAAATGTCACATGAAATGAAATAGAAAAAAATAAGAAAAAGAAAAGCCTAAAAGTAAATATATGTACATCGTCATTTCAGTAGATTTGATATCTATATAATTTAAAATATGCTATGTCAGGTTGATAGAAAATTTTCACTGTTAAAAGACATCCTTCTTTGTTATATTTAAAAATTCTTATTTTTTATTATCTATTATACACCGAGCTTCTACAACCATCATCAGCTTTTTACTCAAATTAAAAAGAATAAATCAATTATCATCGATCACCACCATACCATCTATAATTTTAGAAACAAAAATAAAATTTTTCATTTTTTATACAAAGACTGAGTTAAAATTTAAAGCGGGAATAAGACATAAATATTTAAAATTAATAGACAAATTTATAAATAGTTCTAAAAATATCTCTTTCTCTCCAGATAATTAAGGCATCAACTTTGCTATAAAAAATATGTATAACACATTCTCGTTATAAGTATTATAATTGTCAAATTATCCTTAATCTCAAATGAAATAAATAAAGAAATAAATAATATAGTAATAGAGAATAAAGGTCGATCCACAAAGATTAAGGACTTTTTTTGTGTTAATAGGTTTTGATTCTAGCTTTTTAGCAAGAAAGTAAAGAAAATAGGAGTCAAAGTAAAAGTAAATGTAAAATAATACAAGCGATTTGAAAATAATTTATGAAAAACAACAAAAATAAATTTGAGAAGAAATTCAATTTAATAAAATAGTCTTAGATTTCGCTTTTCCTCAATTCCAAGCTGATCATAAAAGAAATTTTACTTAGGATATATTCTGGTTATAGTCTACAAGGTTCAAGCTTTGTAACTTACTTTTCTATCTAGTAAATCGATAATCTAAAATCAATTTTCGGGATTCAATCTTTACTTAAACTAACTACGACTATCATTATTAGAACAAAAATAGTTAAAGTTTTGAAAAAGCCTGATTCGAATTATGTTGTCTCAATAAGAATCGAACTTAATCTTAATTTCTTCAAAGTAAGTCAAATATGCTACAAACCAATTTTTTATCTTAACTTTAAATCGAAACAACATTCAAAACAACGAGCTCTCTTTGAGTTGAAAGTAAAAAGATTTTAAAGAAAAAATCAATTGCTAATCTAAGTAGGTAGAAAATTGAGAAAAATATTTAAAAGCTTTTAGGTACTTTTCAATTATTATAACAGAAATCCAATCTCTTTAAGCCCTCGACTAACTGAGAGCTAATTGAAAAATTAATTCAATACGTTTTAATTTACACTTAGCATAATTTAAAAGAAAAATAAAACGAAAAAAAAATTAAGGGTTCGTTTGTTTCACTGGAAACTGTTTTCAGAAAATGAATTCTGAAAAATGAATTATATTTTATTAAAAACTGATTAAAAAAATCATTTTTATGTGTTTGGATGAAACTGTCTAAATAGTTTTCCATTGTTTGGTAAGTTTTACTGAAAATAATTTTTAAAACCTTTTTTAATTAAAACAAATAAGAATTCACTTTAAAAATGTATTTATTTTATTTATTTTATTTTAAAAGTATATTTTACAAAGACTTATACCAGTATATATTTAACCTAACAACCATTATAAATTATAAAGACGTACATTATTGTAAGTCTTTTCTTTATATGCTTTTTCTTTCATCCAAAGACTTACAAATTCGTCCATACCTAAATTAAAAATAAACAAATATATACTCTATTATATAATATTATTAAAATATAAAATTAATATTACATATATGTAAGGGCATAATATTACAACACAGTAGAAATAATATTGTCCTAGAACATAATTAATACTACACCTAAGATAACAACATTGTTCCACTATATAATTCATACAACAACATATTAAACCAACACAATATCAAAGTGCATAATTAGTATTACAACACAATACAAGCAAAATATATTCCAAGTGCATAATTAGGATTACACTACATTAAAACACACCTTTAAGCTTTGGTAAACTTTTGAAGCTAAATTTTTTTGTATTTCGTATTTTTAGCCACAAAAATCTTGGTTTCATCTTCATTTTTGGTTAAAAAGTCAAACACATTGCAAAGAAAATCATCATCAAAACTCTCCTTCTTCATTGACATCACTTCTTTAAAAAGATGTGGTATTTTATCTTCGGTAAATTTTTTCAACGCTTCCGTAATCTCATCAAGTTTTTTTCTTACAGCTTGGATGTGATTATTGTTGACACTTTTTTAAAACCTTTTTCTTTTATGTTTTGATATTCCGGATGAAGATATTTTTGTTCTTTTTTCATTAATATCTTCAGTGTCAAGTTTAATGGTATTAAACCTTCAGTAGCATTATCCAAGTCTATGTCGATAAATATTTTAGCAAAACTATCTATTGTCATATCTTGTCCAACAACTAAAGCTATTTCATCATAATAATCAATTTTTTTGTTCAAAAATGACACATATTTCGAGTTTGCCTGTTAAAAATATAAATAATTAATATAAAATAAAATATAATTTTAATAAATCAAAATAAAATTAAATAAAGATTATCGTCAGTGCAGCTTCATATATCACTTTGTCGTATGTTATTATTTTCATGTTATCATCCCATACCAATCCACTTTCCTCACGAATTGCACATATAATTTTTTATGTACTTTTACGGTCCTCAAATGATTGTCCACGTGTTTAACATCATATTGGACTTGAAATATTTCGTAAATAGTATAGCAACCCGTTTCATAGAATCTGTCTTAAAAGTGTTATATGGTTTATTTCCTTTTTACGCCTCTTTTGCAAGTATTTCAAAGAGAAGATCCTCTATTAGTTTTGTCCATCTGAAGTTTTTAGATGTGCCTCCTCCTTTACTTGATTTAGGATTATCCATTGCTACATCAAAATCATAAAAAATAATTATATAAGTTATAAAATATCTAGTAAATCTAAAATATTATATTCTCATATACCATATTAGTTTCTTTATCCAATAAACTTAAACCATAACATTCGTAATAATCAACAAACTTAAAACATAATAATTTTAATATTCAATAAATTTGAGATCATACAATTTTAATATTCAACAAAATTAAACCATTAAAATTTTTAATTTTCAGCATACATAACAAAAAAAATATTCAACAAAGCATTCTAAAAAAAATATTTTAACCTAAATAGTCACTCCACATAGCTTGTACAATTTTATCTCTCTTAATGGCCCGTTCTCTAGCTTCTTCCCTCTCTTCTCGTTCTGCACGTGTTGAAATTATCAAATTAGACTCAGGTTCCTCATATATTTCTTCACTAATTGAATCATTAGGATCAACTCCCATTATATGATTATGAATGATAGTACAAGCTAAGACTACATCTACTTGTGTTTGAAAATTTCAAAATGGTTCAGCGTCTAACACACGGAAATATTTTGTTAAAATTCTAAAAATTCGTTCAACAATGATTCTCAATGACGAGTGACAAAGATTAAAGAGTTCTTTTGCATTTTCTCGACGATGATTGTTAAATTCTTTTAAATGATATCGAACTTCCCGATATGAAAAAAAATTCCATTTCGAATGCCATATCCAGCATTAACAAGATAATATTTACCTACAAGTTAAAAAATATATATTATTATTACTTAAAATATAATAAATTTTAATAACTATTTTGTATAGTTAATGTTAAACATTACCTTCTGGAATACTAAATCCTTTTAGACGTGTAAGTGCATCAGTTAAAATACGAGAATCGTGCGCATTTCCTTCCCAACCAGCTAAAACGTAAGTAAATTTCAAATCAAAAGTAATGGCAGCCAATACATTATGTGTCGTCCTTCCTTTACAAATACGAATCTTCCTTGGATGGTAGACGAAACAGATGCACAAACATGAGTTTCATCTAATGCTCTCACACAATCTTTAAAATATGGGTAAAATCTTGGATTGTTTCTTATTTCAAGAGGAATGAACTCGTTGGGTAATTTAATGACTATTTTATATAATTTTAAAATAGCTCTCAACGAAATCCTAAAATAAATATGAATTGTCTCAAGTGATCTATAATATCTTGATCTAATCACTTGAAACCTTATATTATGATCAATTATATGTAAAAATATGATAACTTGTTCCTAACATTCACTGACCTTGTTGACTGTAACAAATTATTCCTAGTAAGATGCTACACAAATTAAAAAACGTTATTGGTCGCATCCGTATTATATCAATACAATGTTGATTACCTCTATATAAAATACTATTGATATAGTTTTTTCTTTCATGATCTTGATTCACATGACATTCACGAGTTATTTGCTTTCTAAATTTTAATCTTTGTCCAAAGAACCCCAAAAGCTAATGTTGAAGTAAAGAAATTCCAGTATTGTCATATGAATAGAATTATGATCATCTACAAACAAATAATAATAATAATAACTAATGAGTACATAAAATTTAGAATAAACATCCAGTTAATATAGATCACCAGAATCATAAAAAAGGTTAATAGCAATATAAACTTGTTGTATAGGTGAACATTCAATAGTATCAATGGTGAGATTTTGTGAAGAATATGCCTTGGATACTTTTGAGATTTAAGAACAAAAAGAGTAAAGTTTGTCTTATAAACCTACTTACCGTTTTTTATCCCATATGTTACTTTATGGGAGAAAGAGCTATTCTTTTTAAAATGTTTTACGTTGATGTTTCTTTTTCCTTGAGCTAAACAAAAAAAAAATATATTAAAATTATTTTCTGTAAAATGTTTTCTTCAAACAAACAGACCCTAAGTTAAAAAATAAAAACTTTATAAAACTAAAATTCTCAAGAACAAGTAAAAATTAATTTAGAATATGTTTTTAAGCTTCATCCTAAGAGTGTATTTATAGCTTGATATATTCTAAAGAGAATAATATACTTAAAAAAAGTACCTTAAAAATTCAAACTTAAGCCAAATTCCTAAAAAATTGTTATATGCATGTTCTATTAGAAATTACTAACTGGATTAGCTTTTCAAAGCTACCGTTGACTAAACCGTCAAAATCTATTACATCAGATATTATCATGTATCAAGTTATGCTAATGTGTCTAGCGTTAATTCAAAAAAATACAGAACATGCTCTTTAGGGTTGTCGATTTAAAATTTAAAAACCTATACGAAAACAGATAAAAATTACATAAGTTAACAATATCAAAAAATCAATAAAGAATAATTAACAATAAAATAATATCAAAATAATACACTCGTCAAATTCACCTAACTTATCTAATGATTATCTTTAAACATGTCTTAATCAAATATCAAGATCTTATGTTATCATCTTTTATCTTATAATATATCAATGACGGTCAAATGAGTCAAGATCTTATCAAGTATCGGAAGCAAAGTAACAATCAAGTAAAAAGATAAAATTAGGAATAAGTTGAATCAAAATATCTCAATAATCGATCAATTTCAATGTAACAAAATTCAATACCTCTCACGAGGATTCACTCATTATCATTTAAGTTGTTTGGGGTAAAAAAAACTCAAATCTGAATCAAATATGAGATTCTCGATACACTTATAAAGATATCAAGTCTCCACCACCAAAATAAATAAGATATATTTAATCAAATATCTTTAAATAGATTATAACGGGACTTAGGTTAAAGTGAAAAAAAGGCTAAAAACTAGGCTAATTATCAAGATAAGAGAATCAAACTTAAAAAGTAAACATAATAAATACAACAAAAGAATGCAAGAGCTTCAAACGATTTTTCTTTTCTTTTTTCTTGTTCAAACTATTTTTTGGTGTGATTGTAATTTTTAATTTTTGTTATTTTTTATATTTTTCTTCTATTTTGAAGTATTATTTTTTATATGTAGAATAAATTATTCTCATGTCTTTACAAGGGTAACAAAGAAGGTAAAAATAAAAGGTTTAGACTATTATAACCCGATAAAAAATTTAAAACCACAAAGTGATTCACTAGTGGATACAAACGAATAGATAATTTTGGATAGAGAAGTAGGTTAATATTAGGTGATCCAATCATATTAAAGTATCAAGTTAAAAACATGTAATCTCGATATGCATTTACTCACAAGCTCTAGAATATCTATATTAACCCGTGTTAGGCTTGATGCATAACCAATCTCACTTGCCAAATAATAGAGAAATGATAATTTTGGGTGGTTTGAAGTGGAAGCAAAAATTATAGAAAATTACACAAAGATTTATAGTGGTTCGGTCTTCTAACAAGAACATACATCCACTACCTTAGCTTCCCACTAAAGATTTTCTAAATCCACTAAAAATTTCTACTTTTGAGGACAAAGGGTTAACCTTATAATCTAGATTTTATCCCCGAATTTAGCATCTAAAGTTCACAACCCGAACTTTGAGAATCCTCTCAAACAAGAGAATAACATAAGCAAACTTTTAATCCTTCACAAAGGCTGCTTGTTTGCACTCTAAGAACTCACTCAATTCTTAATACAACTGAGCATATATACATTTGAACTCACAAGTGTTTGTCTACCCAGACAATAGAAAATTAAGCACTAAGACAATTGTTTGATCATATTGTTGTTACAATGAAAGCATTAGTTTTCTCTTGATGTTTGAGACTTTCTTTTATCATCCCAATTTAATTTCTAGTCGTTGATGATTGTTGAGATTGATTTTGAGCCGTTTGAAGCTGATTTTCAGGTTAATTTCTACTTCTGGTGCAAGTGGTATCGATACTCAAGATATCGATATTAGTATTGCCTCTTTAGAAAATAACTGTTGAATCTACATTTAAGAACCGGCATCAAAACACCTTGAAGTGGGTTTTCATAAAGTTGTTAGAGGTGTAACGAAACACCTAAAACTGGTACCAATACTAGCGTATCAATCAATGTCGGATTCACATTCATAAGAGGGTGGGCCCGTGCCCACACAGAGCTTTTCAAAGTTCACATATTTACCCTTAATTTTTTTTATTTTTGTGAATTAATCCTTAAATTTTTATAATATTTGTGCTTTGTGCCCATCCTAAGATTTTAAAATTTTATATGTGCCCACTTTCAAATAAATTTCTAGATCCGCCACTGGTATCGATACGCATATTTTCTATATCAAAATCAAATCTTTCAGTAGCAAAACGTATCAAAACAGTCCAAGATCGTATCGAAATGCATATGCAATTTTACTTTAAAAGCAAACAAGCTGTATCGATAACATTAAGGTTGGTATTGAAACATCTGAAGCGTTTTTAAATACTTTGACTTCTTTAAAATAATTTTAGGACATAATGACCAAGTTATTATAGTATTTTTTTTCTCTATTTAAATTTAAAGAGATTTTTTAACGAAGTTTCGTAAGTATACTTTGTATTATATGATTTCTATTAGTAAAATCATATAATCTTTAATCTTCGAAAAAATAAATGAAAATAATCAATTAAACAAATCTACCGCACTCCGCGTGTAATTCAAAAACTAATCATCTGCGTGTATATCTCACACCAACTACACCCAGAAAAAAAATTAATAACTCGACATGATTATCCATACGTCTGTCAGCAATTTTTTTAACGAGTTCTCTACCTCTTCTACTTGTTTGTTTCTCGAGAATTTTCGTTTTCAATTTTGATTTTGGAATTGGATTCGCGCGTTTCCAATTTGGCTTTGGATTCTTCGTAGATCTTTTGAAGTGTGACCGAATCAGTTATCACCCGTACGAACATAAACTGCAGTGGAGAGGGTCCAAATGAGCTTTGTCGCTATGCTCTTTCATGTGCATAAATTACATCTTGATTCTAGCAAGAATATTAATCAAAATATAGAAAAAACGTATGCACTTATTCCAATTTTATTTATTTATACAGGGAAAATCTCTGACCATAGCTGCAGCATCTTCGTTTTCAACCTATACCATAAACAAACATCCAAAAAGAAGGGAATACATTAACATACAGAAGAACTATTCTTCTGTTGAATCTGTACATACATCCCCATTGAGTGCTTGGTTTTTTATCAAAAACGAAAAAACCAGCACCAAGATCGTCAAAACCAGATAAATATTTGGAAATTGTTGCTATGATTTTATATAGAGACAGATAAACAGACAGATGGTGTTCTGCTAGATTTAAAAAAAAAAAAGGGAAAAAGATGGTTATCGTCCCGAAAATCCAAACATTTGATCAAGAAGGATGACCAGAGCCATGGCAAAGTCCGTCCTGATATAACCAGGCTGAACGACAAGACGGAAGATGTCGGTTCCGTAGGTAACTCCTTTAACATCTTCTTTTCTCTTTATCTCCGCTGCTAATCTCCTACTACCATCGTACACGGAACACGACCGCTGCGAATATGACCCTTTGATCTCATATACTTTGTCGTTGTTTCGATTGACGGTGGTGTTGTCACTGGAGATTACGTTGGCCAAGCAATTTTTACTAAGGATGTTCATTGATTTCCTCACACAAAGCCAGGGATTCACAGAGGTTTCTCCCTCGTAAACCAACCAGCAATCTCCCAGGCTCATTTTCTGACAAAACAAACGTCGAAACATCATCATCATTGGATCGAGAACATTATCCGAATATGTCGAAAAAAATGTATATAAAAAAGAAGTGAATGTGAGATCCGAAAAGGTACCTTGCGGCGGATGGTGAGGATAGGGTTGCCTGTGGCATCCATGAGAAGGATCTCGCCCTTGTGACCGTCCATGTAATTATCTACCCTGAACACCAAATTACCTTTACTATCAAACACCGTGAAGCCATTGCAGTTGAACAGCAAGGATTTTTTCCATACTGTTAGAACCGCCTCCTCCGTAGTATCAGACTCGGGTATTGGTAAGAGCTTAGGCGGCGGCCTTTCGGAGATGCCGGCAAAACTAGCATTGGGGTAAACCCTTGTCATTTTCGTAAACGTTTCCAGACTTTTAACACTGGTTCGGAAACAAGATCTCATGCCAAACCAAGACTAAATCTCAACAACTCAAAAGGCTGAGAGCAGAGAGAAACTTTGGATGTAGGTTGGACCTTTGTTTGAGTGGAAGAGTTAGGCAGATGGAGAGTATTTTATAAAGGAAAAAAAAGGAGAATATGAGAGATACAAAAGTCTAACAAGAGTGCGCCACTATTAAATGACGTGAAACCAGCACTTCATGGGACGAAAATATATAATTGAAGATGGTGAAGGGAAAGGGGGCGAATACCCCTTCTCGTATTCATATTTATCTAAAGTTTTTATATTCATAATTTATTTATTACGTACGATAGGTATAATTTTTAAATTCATATCTATTTATGTATGTATATTTTAAATTTATCTTCACGCCTATCACTCAAACTATATCAGTTTGTACCTTTTTACAAATAATTACTAATAGCGAATCATATAAAAATAAATCATAAGTTTTTATAAAAAAATAATAAAATTTTGTGTATTTTATTAACTTATCAAATGTATATAGATAATAATTTTACACCAATATAAATTTAACTATACTTAACTAACTAATGGTAACTAACTTAACTAAAATATATTTTCACCGATATAAATTCTACTTAACTACTACTAATTAATTATATATTATCACCTTAGCTGAAGCATATTTACACTTTTATAAATTCTATTTATACACACATATTACAAATTTATAACTTGATTAATTCTAGTTCGATCATAAATTATCATTTTTCAAAATAAATTAATTGAGTTTTAGTTAAAGGATTAACGTAAATTTAAAACAAACTAATATTTTAGTACATAAATCTCTATAATAAAAGGCATAATCAATGTCTATAAATATAAATGGTTCAAAATTCATATAACGAGCGGATGTGGAGCGGGCGAATATAGGACGGGTGGATACAGTGTCAGTAAAATCTTAAAACTATCATCTACCCAACACACGATGGGTATGATTTTTTTTCATCCACACTCTCGTTCACTATCCACAAACTTATACTCATTCTCATTCTTATCCCAACTAGACAAATGTAGTACAAAATTCATAAAATTATACCCATCTGTTATCCTAGAAGAGGATGAGAGAAAAGTGAATCTAATTGGATGATGCGTAAATGAGCCATCTATGCATTTTTCGAAATACATGGATCAGATGGATGAAAGCATATATTCTTTGAGTAAAAAAAATATGTTTAAAATTTAAGATAATAGTTTAAGATTTAAAATATAAAATTAAAACTTAAAAGATAATTTGTTAGTGTTGTGATAAAATTAACATAAAAATATATACTTCCTTTGTTTAATAGATATTGTCTTTTATGAGAAGAAAAAATAATTTTTATTCATAAAACTTAACATAGTTTAATAGGTCAATTAACGAGATATCTATGATTATAAATTTTTTAAAAATACACACTAAAAGTTTGTATATGGATTATGGCCTACCTATCTTGCCTTGAAAGCAAGCCAACCAATAATTAATATCAACTGCTTAACGTCTCATTTAAGAATATATTCTCTATCAATTGTTGTCATACGTTTGTATTTGACCATAATTTATAGTCTATCTTGTTAGTACATATTTTATTTTCTAGGATAGTTATTTCTGTGTTGTGTAGTATTAAAATAAGGTTAAATTTCGTGGCTGAGGAATAATATGCGGTGAGGGAGATGGACACTTGTCCATTGACCAATGCATTTAGCTAGATATTTTCCTGAGGATGTTAGCATGGACTTTGTCTTTAAATACGTGTATTTATGTGTGATTAGTTTAGTATTATTGTAATTGACCTAATAATAATAATAATAATAATAATTTAATTGGAGCAGGACGGCTAGTGCGGCACTCCATGGAAAGTCATATTATATCATTATAATGCGCGTTTAGATAAGGAGTCTATATAATAAAAACTTCACTTTACTCAGATTAGGGGTGATAATTAATTTGGTTGGACATATTTATTTTAGTTTGATTTATTGAAAGTTTGTTTAAAGATTTTTTAAATAAATTTGATTTGAGTTTGTATTTGGATCGAACTCTTAATAATTTTAATAAATTTAAGCTCGATTTAAAAAGTTTATGAATATATTCGAAATAATCATATCTACAAAATAAATAAATCAATTGAAAATAAATAAATCTTTAAATTTGTTCATAAATATTTGATATGACTTAGGGCAGAGTCCCGTTCCATAGGGTAATATGAAGCGCATCTCAGGACCTCATATTTCGGTTATATTGCCTCATTTACGATATAAATAATGTGATTGATAAAGTTTATTAATTATGTTTAAGATTTTCTAATAAAATAATAAAAATAATACATTTAATAAAATTTAATTATATTTTTATGATTTATTAATAAAATATTAAGTTAAGTATTTAAAGTAACCAAGTATATGAGAGTTTATTTTTAAATTTTCTGTCAATGACCCAAAAATATTCAAGATCCCTTAAAAAAAAATTATCTCGATATGTCACGAGTTTAAATAAATATTTAAATTTTTTTGGGTACTCTCTTTAAACCTTCTTCAAACGCATTTTTTTACCAGACTGATGAGGTGAGGTTGGTAAGCGTTGAGGGTTGGGGTTGGTTAGTGAGGGTGTGGGGGTTGGTATTGAAATATTGGGATAATCATTTAAATATTTTAATTTTATCTTTTATTTTAAATTTTAATTGACATGAAATATTAACGAAAAAAATGTCATGTTATAATAAAAAAAATATTAAAATAATTTATGTCATTAGAAATTTTATAATTTAACGGTAAAGCGGTAAAAATACGATTAATTCAAAAGTTTGTTAGTAAATTGAAAAATTTTATACTTTTGTGACTAAAATAAGAGTAAAAATAGTTAAGGGAAGAAGTTTGTAAATTACCCAAAAGATATTATTATTGTCTCGAAATGTTTATGGGATTTTGGCTGCCCCAAACCTGTCCGGATCTATAAGCTAACATCCCTCCCCGAATTTAAATATTAACTTACTTTCCTTACCTCGTTTTGATATATCAATCGTTAATTCAACTCCAACCCAAAATTAAAAAAAAAAATTATCGACGATAAAATTGGATATAACCAGTCCTCCTATCATAATCATAAATTAATTATGGTTTTGAGGGGCTTTAAACCTTTATAAAAAAAATAAAACTAATTTTAAATTACTCATACCTTAAATTATATATTTAATAAAATAAAATTGAATCATTGATCGTCAAAATCAAATATATTAAAGCGTAAATAATATGTAATAAAATTTTACGATAAGCATAAATCTTAAACAAAACAATATAAAATCTATAAAAGTATTTACATATAGCATTTTATAGATATACTATAATATAAATAAAATAAAAAATATACCATAACGAGACTGGATAAAAATTTTGAAGTATATATATGAATTTGTCTCACCTTAATTTCATTCTGTTTAAACTTCACCTTACCCTAATCTTTGAGATTTAAGAAATTGAGTTATAAAAAATATTTCAGATTGGAATCGAAATTGATTAATTTTATTATTTATAAGTTTATTTACGATTAAGTATTTTTCGTTATAATTCATTTTTTTTAAGTATAAATCGGAAAGTAGAACCTACCTCTTAACAAAGTTATTTTATTATTATTTTTTTTTTTGAAGGTTAACAAAGTTATTTTACATCACCTTTATTTGGCAGGATAAGTTGACCCAACAACACTGGGGTAAGATAAACCAAAACTTACGTTTGTCATAGTGCTTCTTTACACGTTGTAATACATTATTAGTGTCGGAGGTATATCAGTGCCATTAGAGAGGTTAGTTAGGTTGCGTTATTTTTTTAATTAGTTATAAAGGTTATAATAATATATGTTTTAAAATATTTTTTAATTATCAAATATTAATTATTTAATTATTATATTGATATTATTAGTGTTTAAATCTATGATCTCTAAAAATAACAATCGTTCTTTTAATCACTGAGATAAGATGGTTCGTATTTGATTGAATAAAGGTGAATTCAGAATATTTTTAATGTGAGAATAAATTAAAATATTTATGAAATTAAATATAAATAAAAATATTAAATTTTAAGATAAATATAAATCTTAAAAATTAAAAAATAATTTATAAAATTAAAAAAAAAATTGGACCTAAAAGTATAATTTAAAAATTTTAGAATAGGGCATCTCTTAATGTGGATTCCTTACTGGGCATGAATGTAAGTTGTTATACTTGATTTTTTTACAGGTAACATTACTTTTTAATGGTTTAGTGAATTATATTCATTTGTTGTTTCTTATGTAGTGATTATAAAATAATATATATTTATATTTTAATTAAAATATACACCTCTTATAAAAGTCTTACGTGCATAAAAATAATTTGTAAAAAATTAAAAACTGTTGTAGCATTATTTGTTTGTATAGTTTATAAATATTATTTTAGGTGATTTGTGAATATCTCTCGTATACTTTTTGAACGATTTAATTAAACATTAATTTTGTGAATGGAATTAGAAAAACAACAGCAAACATAGTATTTAATTCTAAATAAAATAAAATAGGCAAAATTTCAATCTTGGGTGGTTAATGACCTTGCCAACCCATGGCAGGTACTGTTGGGTGAGAGGGTTATATTCTAACCACCCATACCATAGGAAAAAAAATCAAATTTGCCCTGTAATTAAGAAATATATATGGGTTAGAATCACTTATACCACGTTATACTCAACTAATTTTATATTAATTATTATTATTTGACGGATAAAATTGAATTTTTATTTTTTTAATGATAATCTTCGCGCATATATATATATATATACGCGAAGATTATATATATGGATTTAGTAGAAAGTTCTAACTGGTGGGATTAAATTGTAGCCGGAATTTTCAATTTATTGGAAGGTTGTGTTAGAAAGACGGATGGGTTACTGAGAAACACAAGAAAAAGTTCCCTCAGCTATGAAGTTGAGGAAAGTTGATATGTTTGGTGAGTGGCTACTTTCCTATAAATCATTACACTTCCCATTGAACAACAAGACAAAAAACATGAAAATGAAACCATGAACTATAATCCAACAATCAGAAAACTGGGGGAAATTAGAGCATGCAACATACATCACGTTGCCGATGTTACCCAAGGTTGTCAATACTTTTGCTCAGCTCCTCCAGCTTTTTCATCCTCAATCTCTCGCTTTCACTCACCAGCTAACCATCAATTCCACATAAAAAATGGAGAATTACAAGCATCATGTTACTCACAAAATATTGTAATAAACAGGGTTTAACCAAAGTTACAAAGCACAAAGCATTCACCTCCATTAATTTCCCGACTAGTTGTGTTTTCTCCTTGTTCTTGTCATTGAAGGTATCAAGAGCTTCTTTGTATTCTCTTTCCTGTGATTTACAGCATGGTAAATGTGACTTTTTTTCACTTTTAAGAAGCTTTTCATTATATATAATCATTCACAATTATGACTAATTATGCACTCTTTTGCCACTTGATAATCAATTTAATGACTAGCAATGAAAATGGTATCTGCACCTTCTTCTGGCAGCTCAGTCCCAGTGGTTTCAGCTCCCGGTTAACGGTGTCAATCTTCTTTCGCAGGAACCCGATTTCCTTTCTCATTGGATCAATGAGGGCATCAAGCTCCTGGAAGATTTCATCAGTTGGCAATGACATTATTAATCCAATTGATGCAAACATTGATATCATTGCATTTAGACTACCCTCAATTCAAAGTACCCTTTAAGAGGAAGAATCTGGTTTATAGATTACAATTCTTGTTAGGTTTTTGAAACTTTCATACAGAAACAAGCTTTTGAATGCTACATATGATGTCTAATCATGTTACAAAGATTCTTGTCTTTTAGACCATAGTTAAGATCTACAACATGATGCTACATATGATGTCTCATTATGGTGAACTTCTAAACTATGAGGCTACTTACTTCTCGAATGTCAGCCAACCGCCGGGTTGCTTCTTCGGCACGTCCCATGTAACTCTCAACCTTATCCCTTACCTCCATCTTCTTCCTCTCAATCTCTTCCTCTTTGGCTCGAAACAAGGCCAATGCGGATTTAGCCATCTCCTCTTCCTTGTCATCTTTCATCGGAGTTTCGTTGCTACCGATAACTTCGGAGTTCTTTATGCGCTGCATCTGCAATTGTTGTTGTTCCCATATCTGCTTTGGTGTAGCCATTGATGCCATCTTCAAGCCCCTCTTCTTTTTCTTCTTTACAATGATGGCTCTCTTTCCCCTGCTACTGGTGGGTTATATGCAAGGCTGGCTTTAAAGATATGATACCAACTAGCTTACTTTAACACAAAACAAATACTAGTATTGTAAAAGAAGATAATGAAATGACCAAATTGTCTGCTCTTTATTGACACAAAGGCACACATCAAATGCTATTTACTTGGCATCTGTACAGTGTTTTTTATTCAAATTTTAACGTAGAAGCAACATGATTCCTTGGACACCTTTCCAACTATATTCTTTTTAAGCTTGGAGTGCAAGAGGATCTATATGGGCCTCTTTTGGAAAGTTATACTATTTGCTTAAGTTGCTCTATTGACTCATAACAATTTTACCGAAGCTTATTTAAAAATGGTATCGTTTTATATTTGTATTTGACACTTATTTTTATATTCGAATATAAATAAAGATATGATTATTAGTTTTTCTAATTCTAAAAGTGTAAATTATTTGTCATAGTGTTATGGTTGAAGGGTCTAAAGAGTATTGGTAAATCTTCTTTTTCCAAGGACAAAGTGTGCTTGAAGAAGAAGTCTTTTTCTTTATGGAGTGGAACCTACACAAGACATGGAGGGGGAAAGCCTTAAGCGAGAAGATAGAGTTGGAGAGACTGTCAAAGCATCCTGGGAACCTGCTTTTATTACATAATATTTATTTTTTATTGATAAAATAAAAATAAAAACCACACTTGAATCTTTAGTTTATAGTCCTTGGACAACACATCCAGTAAACATGCTATTCAAATTAAATCTCTTATGAATAATAATATTTATTTTTATTGAATTATTCGATAAATTCAATAAAATTAGTTTCTTTTATAGAGAATTCTGATATTGAGAGAATCTACACTGATTTTTTTTGCTATATTGATTAAAATTCAAATTTCTTTTACTAATTTTCTGAGAAAGTCAAACGTCTTTTGTTAAGGTCAAGAGTGCAGCACACTGTCATAATCATATGGTTGCCTTTGTGCTTTTGATTTCTGGTTTATGGGTGCATTATATCCGTCGGGGAGGCAACAGTTTTATACTGTAAGGTCAAAATTATAGGTAGTAAGCGTGTCTTTAGGAACAGATTTTATTCGGATCATTTTCGTTTGGGTTAAGGTCGATTTTGATGATATTTAATTTTGGTTTAGTTCGTATTAAATATAATCAGATTTGTTTTTAATTCGAGTCTATAATGATTTAGGTAGGATAACGGTTCGGGTTATATCATACCAGTTTGTTTATTTTTCGGGTCAGTTAATTTCTGCTCAATCGAAAATCGATATGTTTTAATTGAGTTTTCAGGTCGGATCATTTTTTTAAACCTAGATATGGCTTTATAAAGCTAATATATTTGATTTTTTAGTGAGTTTTGTGATGATTTACATCAAATCTTTTATTATTTCTTTAAATATATTTTCTTTATTTTGGGTTGCCTTCGATTTGAGTTACTTTCGGTTTGAACGATTTCAGTTGGATTCATTAGGTTCGGTTAAAAATCAGTCCATATCGGTTCGGATTAGATCATATTAGTGTGTTTATTTTTCGTGTCAGTTGATTTCTGCTCAATCGAAGATCAATATGTTTTAATTGAGTTTTCAGGTCGGGTATTTTTTTAAACCTAGATATGGCTTTATAAAGTTAATATATTTGATATTTTAGTGATTTGCGTGATGATTTACATCAAATCTTTCATTATTTCTTTAAATATATTTTTTTTATTTTGGGTTGCTTTCGATTTGAGTTACTTTCAGTTTGGACAATTTTTGTTCGAATTCATTAGGTTCAGTTAAAAATCAGTCCATGTCGGTTCAATTAAAAATTAAATCAAATCCTGTTTATTTTTTAATCAAATTCGAATATCATGTTTGACTTAATATCAAATTTTAAATCGAATAAAACTAATTCAGGTATTAGATATCATGAGATACAAAGAGCCAAGGCTCACCATATTATGCTAAGGGCACAAAGTATGATAAATGATATGATGTTATATGTTCTAAGGGCATAAAGTATGATAAATGATGAAAATATACTCATTAGATAATTGTGAACTTTTGATACAATTGACGTGTCATAAAGTTATTTGAGCTCACCAAGTAAATTACTGAACTACGGTCCGAGACTATATCCTATATGTGGTGTAATAGATGGATTGTATAATGGATTTAAACTACTATTCATAGGATAAGGCTTATTTATGATATGATTTGGTGTTTGAGGGAAGAGTTACTCAAAAAAAATTATACTCCAACTTATTAAACAAAAATAATTATCTTTTAGTCTTTCCTCTGTTCTTATTTCACAATATTACAAAGAAAAATTATAATAATTATTTTTATCTGGGTTTCAAATTGAATAAATAAATTAAATAAAAACCAAAAAATATAATAGATAAACCATACTTTAAAATCCAAAAATCTTTTTTATTAAGTATTCATTTATAAACCCAATTTACATAGTTCAAATACATCACCTAATCTACTTAGCCCAATTCCCAATTCAACATATAACAGATCACCCTAACCCGCTGTCTATTATTCACAACCCGAATACCCAATAACCCGACTCATATCAAAAACCTTAATTCCTAATTGCAATGCCGCTTTGATTTTTTAGTAACTTTTTTTTTTTAATTTCAGAACCTTCTAAAAGTATCCCCTTGAGCTTCCAACTCTCAGCCACATCCGTCATCACATCGACTCCACGTTCATATTCTTTCATTGGTGATCCCAACAATCATACCAGATTAGATGGTGTTTTGTTGCCTTCTTAGTTCAAGGGTTTGAAAACTTGTCAAATATTAGAGATAGCACGTGGAGAAGGATTATGACTTTGGGGGTGATAAGGAAGCTTTGTCAAACATTAAAAAGGATAATAGCTTTGAGCTTTTTTTAAAAGGATTAATATCCGAATAAGTGTCCAAACTATGTTTATAGGTTACTTTTGGTTCTTAAATTACTTTTAATTCTAAATAGGTGTCTAAAGTTTCAATTGTGGTTATTTTGAGTGTCTAACTATAAACTGCTATCGTTTTTATTAGTTTTTTTTTTAAATTTTATTTATTTTTTACATATTTTTTTAAATTAAAAGTTTTAAATATTTACAAAATAGTCTTAAATCTTTAACTTCAAACCCTAAAATTCTAAATTATCATCGTTATCACTGTTTATTGTATCATCAAAGACCATCGCTACCATCGCCGGAATATCACGATCGTTTTCCCTAACCACCCATCGCTAATAATTGGTGGTAGGTGTGTCGATTGACTTCATAATATCGAAAGAACCAAAATCTCAAAAATAAAGTCGTTGATACACCTACGCCAGTTATAAACAATGGTTGGTTGGGAAAAACGATCACGGTGGTCCGCCGACGATAGTGGTGGTCTCTGATAAGATAGTAAACGATGACAATGATGATAATTTGAAACTTTTGGGGTTTGGGTTAGGGATTTGATGCTATTTTGTAAGAATTTAAAATTGTTAATTTAAAAAATAAAATTTTAATTTTCTTTAAAAATAATAAAAAAAATTAAAATTAAAAGTCGTCACTTGTCACATTTTTATTGAAAAACTGTTTTTTATTAATGGTTAAACACTTAAAATGACCTAAATTAAAACTTTAAGCATATATTTAGATTTAAAAATAATTTAGGCACCAAAAATATCCAATTTAGACACCTATTTAAATGTTAGGGTAAACTACTGCGGAAGTCACTTTAATTTACTCTCAGTACACTTATAGTCACCGAATTTAAAAAACGACCAGTAAGATCACTTTTTTCGGGATGTAAATATTTGGTCACTCCGTCATTAAGTAACGTTAAACTTAAATGGCTTATTTGATAGTTGATTGAGATTTTTTTTTCACCTTTCATCACATGATTGAATCAATTAAAATCTATTGAAACTTTTCACTTTCCTCTCGGAACTCCTACACTCGAGCATATCACGCGTGTATATATTCTTCTACATAGATCCTTCTCCGCTTTGATCATAGATTTAATTTCAATTTCTGGATGCAAATCTTGGAGAGTAGAGTTTTAGAAATCAATGTTATCTTCGTCGAGGTTTTCAATGACATCAATCGTTTCACTCTGACGACAGAGGCTTACGTCGTCGTTTCAGTCAACAGAGATCATCGTTTGTCGCAAACGAATCCGATCAGCTCAGTCATTTGTTCATGTTGCTACTGGAAGAACATCGTGACAATCACCGTTGATGTCGCCATCCTCAGCCTCGTATTCCATCTTAAATCCAAACATCGGAGCCTTTTGTCCTACATCGAAACAAGAAGAAACATGCTACTTAACGCTGCATAGCCTTTTGTCCCTCTTTCAGTCAAAGAGGTCATCTCCATAGCTAAGATAGCTCTTCCCATGATGCTAACAGGCCTCATGTTGTACTCATGTTCCTTGATTTCCATGTTCTTTCTTGGCCGACTCGGTGAGCTTCCGTTGGCGGGTGGCTCGCTCGCCATTGGGTTCGCTAACATCACAGGTTATTCTATTCTTTCTGGTCTATCCATGGAAATAGAATCCATTTGTGGACAAGCATTTGGTGCTAGAAAATACACCCTTCTCGGAATAACGGTGCAAAGAACGATGTTTTTGCTCTTTGTTTCTTCACTGCCCATTTCTCTCATGTGGATAAATATGAAAAGAATACTCATACTTTTGTGGGCAAGATGAAATGATAGCCATTGTAGCATAGTTGTATCTTGTTTACTCTGTTCCTAATCTCGTAGCTCAATCACTTCTGCACCCGTTAAGGATCTCTCTCTATAAGAGAACAAACTTAAAAAGAAGAATTATAGAGTAAGGAAGAAGAATGGACAAAACAAGGGTAAGAGAAGAAGTAGAAAGTTAGGGAAAGGATAGAAGAAAAGAGACAAAGACGAGAATTTTTTTTTTTATTCCATTAATCAATTGCTAACATTCAGTTCAATAAGGGTTTTTATCCCTTAAATATAAAACAACGTAGTTTTACTTAGACTAATATTAAAACGATGAATTTTTCTCAAATATAAAATAGACTCATTACAAATCTCCCTACTTGAATTAATCCTTGTCCTCAAGGATTAAACTAGGTCTTTTTTTCAATGATTAAACCAAATGTGTCCCACACTCTCTTAACCTTAATAGGAAATAAAGTATAAATCGGGAGAGGCGGAACAAGTTCACTTTTCACTACAACAATCGATTGCCTCAATCCAACTGAATTTTCTGCTACAATATTAGCATCCAATTCTACACTTTCCAAGAGAACCAAGGCATGGGATGAAACAAACAAAGGATTACCTTCAACATCACTAACAAGCATGAGATAAAAATTCCGGTACTCAAAGCAAACCTGTATAGTGAAATTAGACTCAGAAAATGGATAATTCTCCATAACTATAGCAAATTTTCTCACTTGCCTCCACCATTTACATGAGGTCACATGCTTAAATTTAAAGTTTTTCTCTTTGTCAAAAGCTTGAACCTCCATAAAATTTGTTTGTTCTTCTTATTTGTCTTTAAAGATGTGTTTTGGATTATCACCAATGGATTCATCATGCAATTTCCCATCACATTTTACAAGTTTTGTAAGTTTTCTAACTTGAATTTAACTTTTTCTAGAATCAACTCTGGTCATAGCCTCCATAGGAGCTTGACCCCAACTTCATCCTTAGAAACAACATCAGTTTTTCAAAGTCGATGGAGGCCCCATGCCAAAATACAAGCAGATACACTAATGCTGCAAGATGCTACAATGGGGAATTCCAATGAGATGTCATCTTCATTAAATTGTTTCTTTAGCTCATCAGATTGTAGAAGCGTCTGTGAATCATCTAACATCTGGACAAGATTCCAGACAATATGTAGTTGATATTTTGTCTGAAATGTTAGTGGTCCAATAATTTGTTCCCGATAGATTTTTTCTATTGCTTCATTAAAAGTGCTAGCTTTCAAAATAGCATCACTAGAAGTACTAGATTCAACATCGTAACCTGATGCACGTCACCTTGGGGGGCCTCCATCTAACCTTAGTTTTAAAAGGCGCAAGACGCACCGAGACGCAAAGGGTCCATAGAGCCTAGGCGCGAGGCGCAAGGCGAAGGCGCGCGCCTTTTGTAGGCGAGGCGCACTCCTATACCAATAAACCTGTAAGTCAATTATGTAGCATATTTTGTACACTTTTATATCAATAAATCTGTAAATCAATTATGTAACATATTTTATAAATAAAATAACATTATAATCATATTATGAACACTTAAAGGTTAAAATTTTTAATATCATACAAACAAATATAATTCAAATAAATAAAAGAGAAGAACAAAAAGCAAACAACAGGATTGAAGTCTTAAAAACTTAAAGTTCTTAATGTCTTGTTTGTGACACACAACGCAATTAAATTTAAATTTAAATACTTAACCACACATAGTCTAATACTCCACTACTCTAAATCATGCTCATCATAACCTTCATCTCCACCATCCTCATCTTCACCAATATCCTCTTCCATCTCATCTACATCATCATGCACCGAAACATTTTGAGAAGAACTAGTAGTTGCATCTTTTCTTTTATTAAATCTAGAAGATGGTCTAAAACTTTCGTCATTGATCTTTGATGCTCTAGTCAAATAGCTAGCATCATGGGCTCCTACAGCTTTATCAACTTGATCCCATGTCAAACCATCATTATCATCAAACACAAATTCATCTTCATCATCAGACGAATTGTTCTTCATTCTCCCAGTCAACCACTCATTGCTTTCATCAATATCCTCTAAGAGAATATGGTCAATGGTGTCTCTATTTTGATATCAACGTCTCAACGCACAATTATATTTCACATAGACTAAATCTGTTTCTCTTCTTTGTATGAAGCTGCGAGAAGTAAAAATTTAAATAAATTATTAAATAATAAAAGATTAATAAATTTTTATGATACAAAAAATATATTAAAGGATAATTTCTTACAAGCTGAAAAACACCCCAATTCCTCTCACATCCAGTAGCACTACAAGTGAGACTAAGGACTCTAACAATAAACTTTTGGAGGTTTACAGTTGAAGATCCGAATACAGACCACCACTCCGCTATGAGAAAAAAAAACAAAATATCATAAACTTGTAAATTAATAATTTTAAAAAAAAATGATTCTAGAAGTTTACCTGTGGATTTAGTCTTCCTTAGCCTAATGGCCATCGGTAAGCCAAAAAGGCTCTTCGTATTTCGATAAACTTCTAATTCAGTGAGGATTTTATCTTGAATTTCAATCTTTGAATTTAATCTTGTAATGCAATCATATAAACCTCTCATAATTTCTTCACAAGATGAAGTCTCGGGATTATCATAATAGAGCTCTGGATTTAAAAAGTAATCGGCCGCATGCAAAGGTTGGTGAAGCTGACAATCCCATCTTTTATCGATATATTCAAAAGCTTTATTATAATTCTCCTCTTTCATTTCAAAGCTCTTACTAATAGCCTCCTTAGTTCTATCCATGGCTTCATAAATGTATCCCATAGGAGGTTTCTTCTCTCCATCAACTATTCGCAGAACCTTAACAAGAGGTCCCGTTAACTTGAGCATGTAGAGTACATTCCTCCAAAATGTATCTTGTAGAATGTAGGAAATCACCTTTTTTCCTCTCGCTTCCTTAGGCCACTTTGATTCACTCCATTCTTGAGAAATGACTATCTTTCTTAAGTTATTTCTTTGATTATGGAATTGAGCAAGTGTGATGAAAGATGTCGCAAATCTAATGATTGTTGGCCTATGCAAATTTCTTTGATTGGTGAATCTCCTTATCATGTTCACAAGAGAAATGTGACTATATATATAGCCATTCCTGAGCATGCATTTCTTTAGTGCATTCTTCATCTTTGGAATTTTTCCAATGTCCTCCTGTCGCGATCGTTTGAAAACCGAAATGTGCGAATGAAAATCGAAGTCTTGTTAAAAACATTTTAAATTGATTTTTTTAAAAAAATGATTCGGAGTGGCCACCTGCCACATTGGTAGGCCAAACACCATAAAACAAACCAGAGATTTATTAAAAATATTTGGGTTCAGGAGTCGGTTACGTGTAAGGATGACCCTTACATACGCCCAAAATCGATACCTTTTAATTACACGTGGCATTTTGGCATTTCGAATAACAATATTAATTTAATTTGTTATTTTTCAAATAAATATCATTCGAATAAGAATATCCTTTTGGATAAGAAAATATATTTCTTTTAAATACGAGTTTGGATAAGAAGTCCTCTAGATAGGAAACCTTAACACGTATTTAAAGAATATAAATTCTGCCTCAAAAGGTTTTAAATGCATGATTATCTTGTTCATTTAAAGTCCTAACCTAAAAAGACTCCATTAACTAAATATTTAAACCCTATTAAATTATTAATTTCACCAAGTGTATGATAACATCCGAATGCTCGACCCTACTATCTTGCCACTTAACAAAATTAATAATACTATTAATGTCACAAATTATTTACCTAATCAATTTTATTTAGTTCTAAACCAAAATTAATGAGTCAATTTCTAGGTTTTGACAACACATCAATTCGATATCAAGGTACACTCTTTAGGCCGATATCATGGTACGTCAAAACACTGACCATTTAGTGTATCTGAGGTATATGATTAAAACACTAACATTACTAAATTATCTCTCTATTTAATTAATTAATTAATTAAAGCGACTAATCCTAGAAGGCTCTAAATTAATTAACTAAATAAGAATTAAATATTACCCTAAACAGTTATACTATATGCTTTGAAAATATGCAAACAAAAATAAATATATACATAAAAACATAAATAAATAAATAAATAATACAATAAATAAAACAATATATAAAAAAAAAGGCTAAGTTACTTTTATTAGAGACATGGGAGCTCAAGTTACAACATGGATAATCAAATTAAAGCAAGGAAAATTACATGGCAAGGAAGAAATAAACAGGAATTAAATTTACAAGCATTCGAATTAGGGGGCAAAATTAGACTTAATTAGATTAAGTTGAATTAATCCTAAACCTATAAATTTTTAATTTAATTAAGGATCAAACTAAATTATTTCTAAGTCTAAAAAAAAGATTAAATCTAATTAAAGTCTAAATCAATGAATTTTAAGTTTAGGGTTTGATTTAGGTTCAATTAGGGACTAAATTGAGTGCGATTTTAGAATTTTAGGCCTTAATTAAGGGATAGGGGACCAAAATGAATTATGCTTCAAAAACTAGAGGACTACGGGAGTAAATTCTCCACTTTGTTCTTAAATACGTGGATCCAGGTCAACCCGAATCCGATCTACGTGGATACCCTAAGGCAAAACGACGTCGTTCCATAAGTGAACCACTACCCCTAAACTGAGTCAACTCGGTCATAACTATCTCTCTCTCAACTCAGACCAAGGACTCAGCCCAAAAAACTCTCTCAACTCGAACACTAAAACACAGAATAACCTCATGTTTTCGGATCAAACACCCACAAAATACATGGTGTTCTTCATGTTCTTCAAGGAACATGAAGAACACGAAGAACACCGGCTAAGAACCACCTTGACAACGACCCTCAAATCCGATGCCGACGCCCTCCGACGACCTTTGGTCGTTCGCCGACCACCGTGTTTTACTCTGATCTCCATTATTTTTCACTATTTTCACTCCGGTAAAAGTTTCCGACACTAGAAACCACATCAGAAAACCTAAAAACTCTTAAAAACTTATCGAAACTCTTTTTTTAATCTAAACATCAAAACACACCAAAATCCTTCCCTAAACACTCAATTACATCAGAACAACACCCGACTTCATCTAAATCCATAAGAATCGAACCCTAATCCTAACCCAAACCAACTCACTCAACTTATCATGTTTAACTTCGATCGATATTTAAGGTTCAACAACTACTTTAAATCAAATTCGAATAAACATTCTAACCTTATAAAATCGAGTCTGATGATACTCCAATGGGCACTCTGGCGAACCTGCTTCCGTTTTCAATTGCCTTTTGGAATCCTCCGATCCCCCAAAACTCTCCCATGTTCTCTGTTTTTTCTCTTTTTTAAAGGAACATAAAACCCACAGTCCTCAACCAAATCAAACTCAAAACCCTCTCCCGTAGGTAACTCATCCAAATCCAACCCCCCTAAAATCTCTCAACCAACTAACTCCTTTATCCTTTAAATTTTATTCTGTTTTTTTATTTATTTTTTATTATTTATTCCCCAAAATTCGGGTGTAACAACTGCCCCTCTTTGCTCAATGTTGTGGAGCAGGAGATGAGCAAAGACTAAAGAACACGAATTTTGTCTAAGTTTCTTGGCCTATGTTACATTAACAAAGCTTGAAGATGTTCTTCTCATTACGAAATTCTTCAAGCGAGATACTTGTCATAGAATCCTGAGGTTGTTCTTCTCATTACGAAATTCCTCGCATCTCATGAAATCTGGAGTTATTCTTCTTATTATGAAATTCTTCGGAGTTTGAAGTTGTTCTTCTCATTACGAAATTCTAAAGATGAACCCGAAGTTATTCTTCTCATTACGAAATTCTTCGTGTCTCATCAAATTTGGAGATGTTCTTCTTATTATGACATTCTCTAAAGTTTGAAGTTGTTCTTCTTATTATGAAATTCTTCAAACTTATCAAGTGATGAAGCTCGAGGTTGTTCTTCTTATTACGAAATTCCTCGTCTCCGAGAAATCTAGAGTTGTTCTTCTTATTATGAAACTCTCCAAATCAAAAGTGATGGAATCTGAGGTTATTCTTCTTATTATGAAATTCCTCATATTTCATCACATCTTTTGGGACTCACGCTGAGAAGGCTGCCAATAGGGTTTGAATCGAGACTCACGACGAGAAGGCTACCAATAGGGTTTGAATCGAGACTCACGCCGAGAAGGCTGCCAATAATATTTGCTCTTGTTGGTTTCTTTGAATCATTTTTTATTGGTTCTTGAATCTTGATTAACAGAAATATTATGCATTATTAGTATGCTCCTAATGCAGATGTTTCTATTATGATGCATGAGTACTACCTAGAAATGCATGTATTATCAGTTAATTTGTCGCTTTGAAGAGTCCAATTGGCTCTTCTCTCTCATTTCCATGCTCTTGGTCGTGTCTCGATTCATCTCACATACAAAGGGCAACCTTTGATGATTTTTCTTCTTTGTTTAATTATTTCCACTAATCCTAGCCCATATTGGAGACTTTCCTCTGAATTGTTTTCGATAAGTTTTTGTTTTGTCTGATTATCGGAACATATTCGTTTTTATTCTATTATCCTGATCTAGAAAAACAAATCATACCTGTAACTTTTAAAACATAGTGATGACAAAAGATTTTCTATATTTATTAATTCACATAAATTTGCTAGCATGATGCTTTGGATAAAATTGAAGGCTCGGAAGAGAAAATGAATATCTTTACTGGAGTTATTTGTATGTTTATGACAAGCATGAAATTTTAAACACGATCATGGCAAACCAATGGATAGAGAAAAGCAAGAAACGAATGCAAGTTCCCAAACGCTTATCATATGCGATCATCTAGGCCTTTTCCCGAGGTATAGATTTAAGGTAGGTCTGCTTGTCTAGTAGTTCTTCAATTGAGGATCCAACTTTGTAAACATGAAGACCCTTCTGAACTACTCGATAACCGATAGGTATAAATTGTCGGATGCCTACTATCATGCATTTGAGCCGCCATTTCTGGTTTTTGACCCAAATCCTCCTTTGGTATCGAGACGCCCTTTGCGGGTTTTCATCTCTACCCGTCCTTTCTTTATTTTCATCATTTTTTATGAAACTCCCTTTCGGGTTTTCGCTCTATTTTCGTTTTTTCTCTCTTTTTTCTTTTCTTTTTCTTTTTCTTTTTATTCTTCAGGCGTAATACTTCTTAACTGAATCGGAATTCACTGGCTTGCGTAATTCTTGTCTGTCCATTTCAGTCAAGATCACTGCGCCTTCGGAAAAGGCCTTTTTGACAACATATGGCCCTTCCCAATTTGGCATCCATTTCCCACGGAAATTACGATGTATAGGTAAGAACTTTTTAAGCACTAGATCACCCTTTCGGAATTCTCGCAGTCGAAGTTTCTTATCATGAGCTCAAATCATCCGTTTCTGATACATTTGGCTATGGCAGATAGCTTTCAACCGTTTTTCTTTGATTAAATTCAACTGATCAAAATGAATCTGTACCCACTCTGCATCATCTAGTTTCACTTCTGACAATACTCGGAGAGATAGAATTTCAACTTCTAGTGATAACACTACTTCAGTCTTGTATACCATAGAATATGTCGTTGCCTCGGTAGAAGTTCTTATCAAAGTTCGGTACGCAAACAAGGCAAAAGGAAGCCTTTCATGCTAGTCTCAACCTCTCTATTCATCTTCGGTCGGTATGCCACAGAGTTGTGATGAATTATTTTGAACTGCTCACAGATTTCTACAATCATTCTGTTGTTGAAATTGGTAGTATTATCTGTGATGATTCGTTCTGGTAGACCATATCGACAAATAATCTCCTTCTTCAAGAACTTGCAAACTGTTGTTCTCGTGATGTTAGCATAAGAAGTAGTTTCTATCCACTTGGTGAAATAATCGATAGTTACTAGGATAAAGCGATGCCCATTTGAAGCCTCAAGGTGAATCTGCCCGATTACATCTAATCTCCAAAAGCAAAAGGCCAAGGTGAATTCATTGTATGTAACGGTACTGGTGGAGAGTTGATTTTATCTGTATAAATCTTGTATTTTTTTACACTTTTTGGCATACTCTATGCAATCTCCTTCCATAGTGGACCAGTAGTATCCGTATCTCATTATATTTCGTGCCATCAAGAAACCACTGGCGTGCGTACCTCAGATTCCATCTTGCACTTCTTCAAGAATACTTTTAGCTTCACGAGCATCGACACATCTTAGTAACATCTGATCTCTGCTCTTCCTCTATAAGACGTCACCATCCAATACGTACCCGACAACCATTCTTCTGATTGTTCTTTTTTCATTTCATTTACTTCAGACGGATAAGCCTGGAACTTGATGTATTGCAGAATATCAAAGTACCAACGGTTACCATCCTCTTCTTCCATGTTGCAGCAATGAGCGTACGTTTCATAACTTTGCATTCAGATCAACATCATATCTTCTGGTCTATTTGCTTGCAATATCGAAGTAAGTGTAGCTAAGGCATCCGCCATTTGGTTGTCCTCTCTAGGAAGGTATGCAAATGTTATCTCTTCAAATTCTTCAATTAGTTCCAATATCAACTTCCGATATTCTATCAACTTTGTATCTTTAGTCTTCCATTCTCCACGCAACTGATAATAGCTAAGGCTGAATCTCCGTATACCTTCAAGGCCTTTATCTTTCTTTCTATTGCAGCCCTCAGTCCCATAACACACGCTTCGTATTCTGCCATATTGTTAGTACAAAAAAATTCTAACTTGCTCATGAGAGGATAATGTACTCCATCTGGAGATATCAACACAGCTCCAATGCCACGTCCCAGGGCATTAATTGCTCCATCGAAATACAACCTCCATTTTCTCATCTCCTCATTTTCTTCAACATAAATGGTCATCACATCATCATTAGGAAAATCAAAATTCAGAGCCTCATAATCTTCTGAGGCTTTACTTGCAAGAAAATAAACTATGGCGCCCCCTTTAACTGTCTTCTAGCTTACGTACAATATATCAAATTCAGACAACAACATTTGCCAACGTGCTAACTTTCCGGTCAATGCTGGTGTTTTATTAGAAACTTTAACGGATCAAGCTTCGATATCATCCACGTGGTATGGTATAACATATATTGTTTGAGTCGACGAGTAATCCAAACAAGCGCACAACATATTTTTTGGATAAACGGGTACCGTACTTCACATTCGGTAAATTTCTTACTCAAGTAATAAATTGTCTTTTCTTTTTTTACAGTGTCATCATGTTTCCCCATCACACACCCCATAGAATTCTCGAATACCGTCAAGTAGAGGATTAGCGGTCTTTTAGGAATAGGCGCTACCAATACCGGTGCGTTTGACAAGTATTGTTTGATCTTGTCCAATGTTTCCTAAAATTCATTGTCCCACTCACTTGGGTTATTCTTTCATAGCAGTTTAAAGATTGGATCACATCTATCGGTTAATTGAGAAATAAACCGAGAGATGTAATTCAATTTTCCGAGGAAACCCCAAACTTCTTTCTATGTTTTTGGAGGTGGTAAATTTTGAATTTCCTTGACTTTATCGGGGTCAATTTCGATGCCCCGTCTTATAACCACAAAACCAAGTAGCTTGTCAGATGTAACCCCAAACGTACACTTATTAGGGTTAAGCTTCAACTGATACTTTCGTAGCCTTTGGAACAACTTTTCCAAATTCTGAACATGTCCATCCTCTGTTTGGGACTTGGCTATCATATCATCCACGTAAACTTCGATTTCTTTATGCATCATATCATGAAACAATGTCACCATAGCTCTTTGATACGTGGCCCCGGCATTCTTCAACCCGAAAGGCATGACTTTCTTGCAAAATGTGTCCTATAGTGTGATAAAAGTTATTTTCTCCATATCTTCTAGATTCATTTTAATCTAATTGTAACCCGAGAACCCATCCATGAAAGAGAACCTCGAATGCCCTAAAGTATTGTCCACCAGAACATCTATATGAGGTAAAGGGAAATTATCTTTCGGGCTTGCTCTATTCAGATCCCTATAATCAATGCACATCCGTACTTTTCCATCTTTTTTCGGTACTAGAACTATGTTTGCTACCACTCTGGGTATGCTGCCACCTGTAAAAAGATCGTATCGATCTACTTTTGTACCTCTGCTTTAATTTTCAACAATATTTTCGGTCTGAACCTTCTGAGTTTTTGTTGTACTGGCTTACATTCTGGTCTAATGGGAAGCTTGTGAACCATGATACCAGTGTTCAAACCTAGCATATCTTGTTAACACCATGCAAAAACATCACTGAATTCTCACAATAAATCAATCAAATTTTGCTTCACCCCTGGCGAAAACGCTGCTCCGATCATGACTTCTTTTTTCTCTTCTTCAGTACCCAGATTCAGAACCTCTATCTCTTCTTTGTGAGGCATGATTTGTTTATCTTCTTTTTCTACCAATCTTAGCAATTCTTTAGGAACTTTATAGTCCACATTATCTTCACACTCATTAATTTCTGTTAGACAATAGATCCTTTTCAAATCTATTTCGGGCATAGGCACATAATCATTCATGCAATCATTGATTGGGAACCTGCGAAGAAAACTTATATATTTGGATAGGAATAATTAATGAATAAATAAAGAAATGGATTGAACGAATGAAAGAAAAGAAAATGTTTGTCATTTGAGAAAAAAACATCTTTATTTGCAAGTGAAAAATATAAAAAGGCCCTTTACAGAAAATCCCTTATACTTGCGTGCAAAAGTACAGGGTGGTTCATGGCATTACTCTGTTTTGAAAACTACATGTAAATCTTCTATGGTCCAATTCTTTAGAGTCTCGCCAGGGAATCATGGACGAATTCCCTCTAGAAAATTCATCCTCGGTCCTTCAAAAATTCCTCTCACCATTAAACCATCAAAAGCATCCCCAAAGGTTTCTTCCTCCTATAGCCTGATAGCCTCTTGACGATTCTTCTCCGCTTGTTCTTTGATATTCACAAATCCATGAGACATAAAGTCGATCTTTGAACTCAATGAGATTGAATTTTTAACTACGGCTTTTCCATATTTATTCCAATATGCCTCGATTGAAAAACCTAACCCATCTCGACCCTTCTTTATAACTATGGGCCTTGGGCGTAAACTTCCTTGCAACTTTCTTCTCAATCCTTTTCCAGTTCTGGATCCTTTACCAAGAGTTTTCTTAATAGTCATCTCTGTGCAGTTCGACAACCTCGGGCATGGGAACTTTGTACCTTCGGCAATAAACGCGGCATTGATGAACTCCAAAGCCCTGAAAGAACACTCTAACGCCCCCTCGTTCGCTAGAATGTATGGCGTATCAGTCGAAACGGATGTAATAATGTCTTCCTCTGCCCCAACACACATAAGTTTTCCATTTACCACGAACTTCAACTTCTAGTGCAAAGATGACGGCATTGCCCCGGTAGAATGAATCCAAGGTCTTCCAAGCTTTTCATGTGAGCAACGTCTATAGGTAACCTTTACAAAGTTACCATAGGTAATACGTTCAACGCTGAACCATTATCAATTAGTACTCCTGGCACAATATGACCCTTACAGTGAGTCGTAATATTTAGAGCTTTGATAGACCCCATTCCACCGTCTAGGATCTCATCATCAGTAAATGATATATAATTATCCGTAGTGATATGATTAACAATCCGATCCAACTTGTTCACTGATATATCCTTTTGAACAAATGTCTTGTTCAACACCTTTAATAAAGCATCACGGTGTCCCTCGGAGCTCAATAACAGATCAAGAATGGAGATTCTAGTTGGTTGTCTCCTCAACTGCTCAATAATATTATACTCATTATGCTTCACGAACCTCAAGAATTTATGCGCTTTCTCTTCGGTAACAGGCTCATTTATCTTCGAAACTAGATCCGTAATTTTTTTTTCAATATTCTTGGCCTTCTCTTTTTCTTTTTCTTGAGCTGGTGAGTAACATCTCCCACTTCTCGAAATGTCCTACCTCGTTCACTGGTTCCTCCGTTTCAAATTTGTTGTTGGCTTCGGGTTTCTCTGGTTGTATCTCCCCGATGGGCTTTGAATTACTTGGCTCAATCACACTTGCAGCGTAATTCTATGGAACCCTCTGTGTATCTTTGAACGAAAAAGGTGCTGGAGGAGTAATTACTATGCGAGAAGCAACTACTGGTTTCCCTTCCCCAACTGAACTATTACCCTTTGGTCGAACTAAAATAACCAATGGCCTATCCACACTATACTTTGCCTGGTTCTCTCGAACGTGTATACATCCACCATTCTTTGATCTCCCATCTTCGCAAAGAATTCCACTTCATTGTTATCCATCATTCCCTGTAGCAAACTTCTAAACTCAACACAATGATGAATCTTATATCCATGTTCCTGGTGATACTCGCAGTACAAACCTGTCTCAATTGGTTCCTTCATCCTCATTCCCTGGCATATAAGCCCATTATCAAACAACTGTTTGAAAACCCACTTTAATGGTGATCTGATCTCCGATACACTCATCTTGATCTGCTTCATCTGATCTTCCTCAATCACATTCACACCTCGACCACTATGATTTGGCAATAGGTTCGTAGATACACTGGGTTCGTCAAATTTCAAAACCCTAGTATTGATCATGTTCTGAATTATTCTTTTGAACGCAGTACAATTCTCAATGATATGCCCTTGAACCTTAGCGTGGTATTCGCACTGAGCCTTCGGGTCATACCAATGGGGATATAGAGGTTGAAGTGGTACAATGAAATACAGACGTATCATATCCGCATCATGCAACTGATTGTACAACTCAGCATATGTTACCAGGATAGGTATGAAACTTGGCCTTTCCCATTTTGAATCCTACTTGTTTGAACCCAGCGGGCTACCTATTGCTTCCCCTGGTTTAGAAATTGTCACATTTCTTGACGCCTCGTACACAACGGCGCTATTCACTTCATTATCTTTCTTTTTGAAATTCCTCTTAGAACTGTCGGATCCTTCTATTCTCTCGCTCTTGATGGCCGCTTCCGCAAGCTCTCCTGTAGTAACAATCTGAGAGAAGCTTTGCATCGAAGTACTAGTAAACAAACGGTCGTACATCAAGCCCTTGAATGTTTCCACAAACATATGGGTCATTTCCCTCTCAATCAATGGAGGTTGCACTTGAGAAGCCAAATACCTCCATCTGTGAGCGTATTGCCGGAACATTTCATTCGATCTCTGCCCCATCTGCTGCAATATAATCCTAGTAGGTCTCATCTTTGACACATACTTGTAGTTTTCCATAAAAGCACGATGCAAGTTCTTCCACGTCTTTATGTTCTCTCAACTCAACAGTGTGTACCATCGGATCGCAGAACCTGTCAGAGTATCTTGAAAATAGTGAATCAGTAACTTCTCATTCTTACTAAAAGCGTCCATCTTCCAGCAGTATATTATCATATGAGCACTTGGACATGATGTTCCATCATATTTCTCAAAATCAGGCATCTTAAATATCGGTGGTAAGACCAAATCAGATACCAACCCTAAATCAAATGCGTCAGTGCTTTTATCAGTTGTCCCTTGTATCTCTTGTATTTTTGCCTCAATTACTTTGAAATGATCAGCGTACTTCTTCTCCATGTCATGGCGCATCTTGTCCACCTTATTCATAAAATTGAGATCCGGAACCTCTTCAACATTTGGAGTGAAAGCATCAACTTCTACGGGGTGACTTGTGGATGCCCCTAATAGATTGAATTGCACTTTGGCCGGTATTGACTGCATATCAGGTTTCCCCCTTATGTAGGATGTAGTATTCGTTTGTCCCTCGGTCTCATTCGGCCCTCCCATTGGCGCTTTGCCTTTCTCAGATTGCCTTGGTCCCAACAAAGCAGTCAATTGACTGATAATATCTGCCTGAGCCTTGACAATACTATCATTCATGTTATTCTTTATTCTATCTAGTCGATTTTGGAATTCTACACGATCCTCCTCTAATTTCTTTAGTCTTTCTTCCATTGTCAACTTTTTTGTACGTGAACGTATTGAGTATGAATGCGGTATGATTGCAAATTTTAGAGTTCACTGCCATAAAACCTTTTATTATTAAACTTTATTTTATAATCAATGATGCATATGGTTTATGAATGCATGAATGCAGGTATACAATAAGGTATTGAATTCAAAAACAGTGTCTTAAAAATATTCATTCGTCCAAAAAGGGTCCACTACACATTAAAGATAGCTAACTACAGAAAACTGCTAGCCCTAATCCCCAAATTAGTCATTTCATGCAGCAGGCGTACGATGACTTCTACGTGCTCTTGCTCAATGCTCGGCTGCTTCAAAAAGGTTGTAGCTTCCTTCGATAATATATGTACATAGGATCCGATGCTTCTGACATGTCCTTTAAAGTTGACCAATTTATTATTCTGGCTCTAAATGATGCGTTGTGTTGCTTCGTACTTTGTTTTTCATGCTCTTCCAGCATCCTGGCATAAAGTTCCTTCAAAGTTGACTAGCCTTTCACGCAACTCTTGTACTTTGTTCTCAAGCGAGACAATCTTCTGTTGTAGACCCTTCTTTTCTCTTTCCATCTGTACCTTGTCCTCATTGTGATACCTGGTAACCAACTCCTCTAATTGTGCGACCTTGTTTGTCAACTCAAAGTTCCTTGCCTGCTCTTTCTCTAACATTTGCTTTGCTTTGTAGTTTGCTTCTCTTGCTTCGTGACACTTCCGTTCATAGAGATTCTTGTAGTCTTCTTTCTCTCTCATCATCCTGTCTAAGTGATCAGACAAATTCCCAATGATCTTGCCCTCACTTTCTTTCTGATATTTCCTCTTATGTCCCCCATGTATCTCTCGTGATACTCTCAGATCCTGACTTAACTTCTCATTCTGGAGCATCAACTCTTTCTCTTTCCTTTCTTGTGTCATCACTTGATACTTCGTCAAGTTCAACTCCTACATAAGGTCATAAATCTTTTTCTCATGTCTTTGCAAATCCAGCTCCCGGTCATATTTTAGTTTTTCTAATGCTGATGGCGCTTCTTGGGCTGCTCTGTTCGACGATGATCCATCTTCCCTCTGTATCTCTTGGAAAGTTCTATCATTCACTCTTTGCACCCTCTATTCATCGTATTGGGCCATAACCTCTGACTCTCGGTAAGGCTGAACTCTTCTGGGTGAATCCCATGCCTTCGTAATCTAAGCTATCCTAGATCTGTAACCCTCGGTTTGGTGCGTATAGCCAAAACATGTCATACTTACTGTAGCCGATATGAATTGTCAAGACCCAAACTGCCTCGAAACTAGAAGTGGGCAATAAGTTGTTCCACCCCATATTCTTGCCAAAGGAATCCAATACCTATCTCCACACTGATACCGAAAAGTAGTTCCTCTATTCAACCAGCAAGCTTTCCAAACAACGTCTGTATCTGTCAAGTTCCAAAGGAAATTTCTCCATTGGGTTTCAGTCTTCTTCTCCAGAACACAACTCTTCAAATGTTCTTCAATGGGCGAATAAGTGGTCTTAAACCTTAGTGTACTATACGGCGAGCTCCAACGATGACCTCTGAACCATACCTCTAGTAGCTGCGCGCAACCCCAAAACCTTCCTTCACCGGCCTTCTTGCATGAAGTCAACAATCTGTAAGTTTTGGCTAAGATGGAAGGAGCTGGATTCACACACTTAAACAGTCTTTCGAACAGACCAATAGTGGATGGGTCTATATGCTCAGGGATTCTCGGAAACAACACTAACCCATAAATGCAAAGAGCATAAATCCTTCTTACCTTGGTGGGCTCTTCACTACTAGCAGTTATCAAATCCTTTAAAACCTTCCATCTTACTCTTTGTTTATCCTCACTCATGTCGGTGCCATCGTGACCCATTATCTAATGATCTCAAAATTCCTTTTCCTTCTAGTGATCTGCAACAGCTTCTTCTTGAAACCCGAAGTACTGTTGGGCTTGATGTATATCTTATCACTCTTAATTGCTGGACAATTAATCAATACTTCATACTCCTCTAATGTAGGCGTCATGTCGATCTTCCCGAAAGTGAAGCAATTGTATGCTGGATTCCAAAACTACGCCATAGCTCTCATTAACTGTCTGTCGATCAGAACTTTCACTAACAGTGCAATATCTCCAAATTTCTTCCTAAATTGCTCCTTCATATCACTAGTCCATTGTTCCCATATTTTCTGAAGTTCGAAAAGGCACGGGCTTTGATTCGTGTTGATCCTTACGTACCCTTTCATTAGTGAGACGCTTCCTAGAGGTAAACTATCCCCTTTCTCATGCTGAACTGCTTCTGACCACGTCCAGACTTATGTATTATCTTCTCCTATAATGATCCCTTATGACACTTTGGACACTTCTAACTTTATTGTTTCTCGAATCAATATCAATGCAAATGATATGACAAATAATAATAATAACACAGGTTTATAAAAGGACAAAAACAGAACAAAAAAGATTTGTGTTAGTACGGTGAATACATGAATTAAATAAAATAAAGCAATAAGAACTGCGCCCGAAAATAACCATAAAGCAAAAATTAACTAGATAACAGGTTATATTGCATCAAAATAACCAAAGAGCAGTTAAATAGAGAAATCCTAATTTCGGCGGGATTTAGGCAGCATACCGCCTTATCTTATGGTCCCTATCTGGCTCTAATAGGGGTAGGTTTCTACTCTATTCACGTGGGTTTTGGTTTAGACACTGGGTTCCCGAACTGTCGTTATCGTTTACTGCGACGATAAGACATCGATTCGGTGGTATAGGTCCCTTACAACGGAGGTGAAGACCTCATGACGAGTAAGGTTAGTATACCGGAAGTAGATAAAAATCTGAAACTCAGAGCTGGAGAGCATCACGTCGGATAATATCTAACTCTCACTCAAGGGTGAAAGCTCGGGTTGAGAGCTTATGCATGAATGACAAATATATCACAAAGATGAAAATACTATCCTCGTTCAAACGATATTTATTTGACAATAATGAATTAAATTAATATCTATATTCAAAATACCGAAAGGCCACATGTAATTTTTTTTAAAAGTTAGGCCTGACTCACAAAAAGAATTTTTTTCCCCAGCGAAGTCGCCAAGCTGTCGCGATCGTTTGAAAACCGAAACGTGCGAATGAAAATCGAAGTCTTGTTAAAAACATTTTAAATTGATTTTTTTTTAAAAAATGATTCGGAGTCGCCACCGGCCACTTTGGTAGGCCAGAAACCATAAAACAAACCAGAGATTCATTAAAATATTTGGGTTCGGGAGTCATTTACGTGTAAGGATGACCCTTACAAACGCCCCAAATTGGTACCTTTTAATAACACGTAGCATTTTGGCATTTCGAATAACAATATTAATTTAATTTGTCATTTTTCAAATAAATATCGTTCGAATAAGAATATCCTTTTGAATAAGAAAATATATTTCTTTTAAATACGAGCTTGGATAAGACTTCCTCTAGATAGAAAACCTTAACCCGTATTTAAAGAAATATAAATTCCACCTCAAAAGGTTTTAAATGCATGATTATCTTGTTCATTTTAAGTCCTAACCTAAAAAGGCTCCGTTAACTAAATATTTAAACCCTATAAAATTATTAATTTCACCTAGTGTATAATAACATCTGAATGCTCGGACCCTACCATCTTGCCACTTAACAAAATTAATAATATTATTAATGTCACTAATTATTTACCTAATCAATTTTATTTAGTTCTAAACCTCAATTAATAAGTCAATTTCTAGGTTTTGATAGCACATCAATTCGATACCAAGGTACACTCTTTAGGCCAACATCATGGTACGTCAAAACACCGACCATTTAGTGTATCCGAGGTATATGATTAAAACACTAACACTACTAAATTATCTCCCTATTTAATTAATTAATTAAAGCGAATAATCCTAAAATGCTCTAAATTAATTAACTAAATGATAATTAAATATTATCCTAAACAGATAGACTATATGCTTTGAAAATATGCAAACAAAAATAAATATATACATAAAAACATAAATAAAACAATATATATAAAAAAGGTTAAGTTACTTTTATTAGAGACATGAGAGCTCAAATTAAAACATAAATAATCAAATTAAAGTAAGGGAAATTACATGGTATAAAAGAAATAAACAGGAAATAAATTTACAAGCACTCGAATTAGGGGGACCAATTAGACTTAATTAAATTAAGTTGAATTAATCCTAAACCTAGAAATTTTTAATTTAATTAAGGATCAAACTAAATTATTTCCAAGTCTAAAAAAACGATTAAATCTAATTAAAGTCTAAATCAATGAATTTTAAGTTTAGGGTTCGATTTAGGTTCAATTAAGGACTAAATTGAGTGCGATTTTAGAATTTTAGGACTTAATTAAGGGATAGGGGACCAAAATGAATTACGCTTCAAAAACTGGAGGACTACGGGACTAAATTCTCCACTTTGTTCTTGAACACGTGGATCCGGGTCAACCCGGATTCGATCTACGTGGATACCTTAAGGCAAAACGACGCCGTTCCACGAGTGAACCATTATCCCTAAACCAAGTCAACTCGGTCATAACTATCTCTCTCTCAACTCGGACCAAGGACTCAGCCCCCAAAACTCTCTCAACTCGAACACTAAAACCCAGAAAAACCTCATGTTTTCGGATCAAACACCTACAAAATACATGGTGTTCTTCATGTTCTTCAAGGAACATGAAGAACACGAAGAACACCGGCTAAGAATCACCTTGACAACAGCCCTCAGATTCGATGTCGATTCCCCCCGACGACCTTTGGTCATTCGCCGACCACCGTGTTTTACTCCGATCTCCACTATTTTTCACTCTTTTCACTCCGACAAAAGTTTCCGGCACTAGAAACCACATCGGAAAACCTAAAAACTCTTAAAAACATATCGGAAACTCGTTTTTTTAATCTAAACATCAAAACACACCAAAATCCTTCCCTAAACACTCAATTACATCAGAACAACACCCGACCTCATCCAAATCCATGAGAATCAAACCCTAATCCTAACCCGAACCAACCCACTCAACTTATCATGTTTAACTTCAATCGATATTTAAGGTTCAACAACTACTTCAAATCAAATTCGAATAAACATTCTAACCTTATAAAATCGAGTCTGATGATACTCCAATGGGCACTCCGGCGAACCTGCTTCCTTTTCCAATTGCCTTTTGGAATCCTCCGATCCCACAAAACTCTCCCCCTACTCTCCTATGTTTTTCTCTTTTTTAAAGGAACGTAAAACCCACAGTCTTCAACCAAATCAAACTCAAAACCCTCTCCCGTAGGTAAATCATCCAAATCCAACTCCCCTAAAATCTATCAACCAACTATCTCCCTTATCCCTTTAAATTTTATTTTGTTTTTTGTTTATTTTCTATTATTTATTCCCCAAAATTCGGGTGCAACACCTCCAACATTAGATCGATGCAATTTACCGCACACGGAGTCTAATAAAGATTTTGTCTTGTGGCCATTAGCAATTTTCCTATAAATTAATAAAAAAACAAATTAAATTTAAAATATTTAAAAATCAAGTAAGTTGGATAAAAAGAAACAAAAAGTAAATAATTCAAATTTCTTACCGGTTTTGACATAATTAGATGCATTATCCGTTATCACTTGAACTACATTTTTCTCGCCTACTTCCTCGACCATGTCATCAAGCACTTTAAATAACATGTTGGCATCCTTCACAATCTCCTAAACATCTATAGATTTTACGAACATTGACCCCTTTGGAGAATTGACAAGGAAGTTCACAATATCCTTTTGTGCCACCGAATCACGCCATCCATCCTACAAAATTGAACACCCTTTTTGAGCTCATTCTTTTTTGTGATCTTCCATAATCTTTTGGGTTTCATCTACTTCTTTTTTAAGGAGTAGAACTCTAAGCTCATGCATACTTGGTGGTTTTAGTCCGAGATCATATTGTCCAATACTATCACACATATCCTTGAAGCTAGGATAATTGCCGTATTAAATGCAATTCTGGCATCATAAAAAAAATCTAGCAATTGACAAACAAGCTTTCTCCCTTAATTGCTTAGCCCAAGCTTTATGCACACCTTGCACACCTCCCTCTTTATTTCGATTAGCTCTAGGAGAAGAAAGGAATAAATCCATTGGACCTTTAACTCTTGTTTTTTTGGATAATTGTCTCGCACTCTTTTGACTTGAATTATCATCACTTGTGTTCAATATCTCAATCTCTTCATCTTCTCTATTATAATCATCGATATTATATTGAGGTTCTTGAGAAATCGATAAATTTGTCGCCTTTGCCTCAACCTTCTTTATCATAAAATCTTTCACTTCGTTCTTCACATGTTCGGACATTTATGACATTCGGTTGTATTTCTGAATCCTCCCACCAAATGTTGTTTCATTCGTTGTGCTCCTCCCTTAATAACCTTTTGACAGAAATCACATGTAAAATTATTCTTATTTGTAGGATCTTGTTTGCCATATTTTCTTGCCGGATCCAAATTATTTGATGATCCACCAATTGATCCCGAATCTATTTTTCAACAAACTGAAATTAAGAAATATAAACAAAATTTAGGTACAATTGAATCGGTAAATGTTGAACAATTTTATTATACTAGAGATGCTATAAATGCTAGAAATTTTGAGAAGGCTACTGGAAACATGTTACTGGAAATGTTTGAAATTTTATTATCCTTAAGTCGATGTATTGGAAACATGTTACTGGAAGTAAACATGTATTAAAATATGTTCCTATGAGCAAAATGAAAATTAAGTCTCGTAAAATGTATCAATTCAAAGTTACAAACATGTATTAAATAAAATCAGACTTAATTAAGTCTCCTAAAATGAAACATGTATTAAGCAAACTGGAAGCAAACATATATTAAAATTTAAAACTTGTCTGCAAACATGTATTAAGTCTCCTGGAAACAAAGCATGCATTTATTTATTTTCTTAATCAAATATTAAAACCTTAATTGACCAGAAATGCAACCAGGAAAAAGCAAAGAAATGCAAGCTTAATATTAAAAGCTTTTAGGAAAATAAGTTATTTTTTAAATACAAATTAATTAAAGAAAAGTAAATAGAGAAAAGCAAAGATTCAATTTGAATCAGGTTTAATAATATCAGAAAAAATACAAAGAAAAATTCACAATAAATATGATAAAAAACAGATATAGTCGGTTATTTTAAATGAGAAAAAGAAGAGAATAAATAGGAAAAAAAATTAAAGGAAGGAAGTAAAGAAAAAGAAAAGTGAACCGGCGACATACTTATCACCAGATCAATGAATCGCTGGCAGTGGCTTGAAGAAAAGTCGAATGCTGGAGGCTATGTGAGATAAAAGAGAAATTAGGGGTTTTTTCATAATTTTTAGAGTTAAAAAATTATTAAAAACCCATGTGACTATTTATTTTAAAGTCACGTGACTGGTTCTTCACGTGATTCACAAAGGTTAATTAAAATAACCTAAAATCCTAAAAGGCATAGAGCTTCTTGTCTCTACAACTTCGCCGAAGGCGCGTGCCTCCCCCGCCCGCCGTGAATCACCTCACCTTGGGCATCTCAGGTGACATTTCTATCGCCCATTTGCGCCTCGCGCCTCAGGTGCGCCTGGGCGCGCCTTTAAAAACAAAGCATCTAACACCTCAACTTTGTCATGCCTAAAAACTCGGAATATCCACCAGACACGTACTGCACTTAAAATTACCTTTCCATCATAATCAACCAACCCATCTTTATTCTGGATGCCTAGAGCAGAAGCAACAGCTGCAAAAATTTTTTCTAATTGTTGTAGCACTCTGTAATTTCTCATTACTTCCATAAGCACTTAACCAAACCAAGAGATAATCTTGTACATCCTGACCTTTCTTTGATGCAAAATCTTTTAAAGTATAATATTACCTCTCCATATTTACTGATTTCCTCTCGATTAATTTTTTTATAACCTCACTCTCCATCAGTAACAATATAAATCGATATAAGTCATCAACATCAACAATCCAAAATATGAATTTATCGTCAAAGTAAAATGTATCTAGCCATGAGCAATTCACAACCAAACCAGTAAACTTATTAAAATAACAATTGTATATATGATCTAGATACTTACTATCCCTGAATTGACCTTCAATACTTATAAAATAAGTATTCTAGATCTTTCTCTCTTAAAGTTCCATATTGTTATCAACCTTAGTATTCAGTATATTATCTTTTGAAAGTTCTACCAATCCTATAGATGTATTACCTTTTAACAGACCACTTTCTTGCGGCAAATCCAAAGAACTTCCATCAGATTTCACAGTATGTTGTCCCAGACAATTCGTCAAACACCTTAACTTCGTTAGAGACCAGCAGCAACGATTCTTGTTCTATCTCTGGTAACTCACTAAATTCACCGTTAAGAACTGGAGATAACACAGGAGGAATGCTTGGTGGAACAGGTAACGAACTTGGAGGTGGATTCGACGTGGTCGCAACGGTTGCTGGTGAAGCACCCAACACTCCATCAGATGTAGGATTTTTTCCAATACAATCGCGATGAGTTTCTGCAGTTTTATAAGAATAGAGATGCGCAAATCTAAAATCTGACTCTCCCTCTTTACATCCAGTTGGGCGATGTCCGATTGAAGTTGGGTAACCTCTCGAGTGAAATTCGATTGCAATCGAGTCGATTCTTGCAAGTGGCACTGCCTGAGACTCAGCCGCGATATGAGTTATTTGTTTTCGAGTGGTGACGTCGTCGACCATGTTGCAGGATCAATAGGCTTTGATGACTTTGTAAGAGAATAAACTTAAAAAGAAGAATTATAGAGTAAGGAAGAAGAATGGACAGAACAAGAGTAAGAGAAGAAGCAGAAAGTTAGGGAAAGGATAGAAGAAAAGAGGCAGAGACGAGAATTTTTTTTAGGGTAAACTACACCAGTAACCACCCAATTATTTGGGGATACTTATTTTGACAACCCAACTAAAGAACTCGTCAATCAGGTACCTTAATTTTGAAACCCGACCTATTTTGGCCACTGCCGTTAAAATTTTGACGGAAAAGTTAACAGTAATTAAAATCGGTAAAATTACACGTTTAATCCCTCTAATTTATTTATTTTTTTTAATTTAATCCTAATTTTAAATTAATAAATAAAATTAATCATCCAATCAATTGATGACACGTATCACCACCGGATTGATGAATGATTAGTGGAAGAAATAAAATGTAAAGTTTCTTACATGCCAAAAGATTTAAACCCACAACCTCTAACATAGCAAACACTTAACCAACAAGTGAACCACTAGGTCAAATTACTTTTTGAATCATATTATATTCACATGTGTTATTAAGTGATAAAGTTTTAGTAATTATTCGAACAAAAAATATAAAAATATTTAAACAACGAAATTCAAATATTCGATTAATTAAAATCTAAATATTTTTATTTGAATATTTAGATTTTAATTTATTCGAATAAAAATTATAAATATTTAAATATTTTTTATTCGAATATCTGAATAAAAATCATGAATATTCGAATATTTGAATTTAAAAATATTCAAATAAAAATATTTAAATTTTAATTATTCGAATAAAAAATATAAAAATATTTAAACAACGAAATTCAAATATTCGAATAATTAAAATCTAAATATTTTTATTTGAATATTTAGATTTTAATTTATTCGAATAAAAATCATAAATATTTAAATATTTTTTATTCGAATATATGAATAAAAATCATGAATATTCAAATATTTGAATTTAAAAATATTCAAATAAAAATATTTAAATTTTAATTATTCGAACAAAAAATATAAAAATATTTAAACAACGAAATTCAAATATTCGAATAATTAAAATCTAAATATTTTTATTTGAATATTTAGATTTTAATTTATTCGAATAATTAAAATCTAAATATTTAATATTTTTATTTAAATATTAATCGATTTAAACAGTTGACCTTTGTTAAGGTAATTCAAATACTAAGAGATAACCATTTAATACCACGTTTTCGGGTTTTATATCAAAAATTCATATTGGCCTAGTGGTTTAGCCTTTTACTTTATAAGTAAGGGGTCATGGGTTCAAATCCCCTCTTGTGCATTATCACTTCATTTTCATTCTTCCCTTCTTTCTCACCAACCAGGTGATGTCACGTGTCACCACCTGATTGGGGAGAAAAATATATTAATTAATATATTAATTTAAAATAATAAATAAATTAGAGGGATTAAATATGTAATTTTATAAATTTTAATTAACATCCACGTCATCACCATTAACTGCCATGTCATTACTGTTAACTTTTTCGTTAGAATTTTAACGATAGTGGCCAAAATAAGTAGGGTTTCAAAGTTGGGGTACCTGATTGACGAGTTCTTTAATTGGGTATCAAAATAGGTATCCTCAAATAGTTGGGTGGTCACTGGTATAGTTTACCCTTTTTTTTATTCCATTCATCAATTGCTAACATTCAGTTCAATAAGGGGTTTTATCCCTCAAATACAAAAGGATGTAATTTCACTTAGACTAATATTAAAACGGTGTATTTTACTCAAACATAAAATATACTCATTACAATCTCGGAACCCAATCCATCACTCTTCCTTTGACATTTTGCGTATTTATATTAACACTTCTCGCATACCAATCAATTTCTTTTTCGTTTTCCTTCTGCACAAAGAAATTTAGGGTTAAAAAAAAATTATAAATAGGAGTTAAAAGGTAAACAAATCTTTTATAAGGGTCAATCAACCTGTAAATTACGTAGATGATAGGTGAAAAAAATATTACCAGCTGTCAGGTTATTTTTTCATTTAAGTTTAACGGCCCTTAACGACGAAGTGGCCAAATATTTATATCCCGAAAAAGATAGTGACCTTATTAGTTGTTTTTTAAAATCGGTGATTAAAAATATATTGATGGTAAACGAAAATGACTTTCATAGTAGTCTACCCTAAATATTAAGCCTTTTAAAAATTAAGAGAGATAAAGAACTTATTTAAATAATATTTATATTAAAAAAGACTTAAGATATTATTATCTTAAAAATTTTGAGAGGAACAAGAAGCTCACTCACACTACGTATAATTTTGTCTTTTGTTATACTCTCTGTTTATTTACCCTTATTTATTTTATTCTAACTCAAATATGAGTATAAGATGTGATGTATATTTGGGTTTTTAACATTATGATTGATTCTATTAATTACGAAGAAGATCTACGTTTACGACACTATTTGTTGATATACAGTATATATATAGTAATAGATTTATAAATATATTTAAGAGTGGGTGTATAAAATTTTAAAATTTTAGGTGGGTATAAATCATTAATATTATAAAAATATAATAATTAATTCAAAATATATAAATAAATTTTAAAAATTCAAAATAAATACAGACCCAAAAATAAATATGAGCTTAGGCTATGACTCAGCCCATGTTCAAACAATATCCTTAAGTTAAATAAAGGGAGTTTTGATAGATAAAAAATGTCCAATATAAAAATTTTGTTTAGTTTTTAAGCCTCAAATTATATAAAAATAAAATTAATGGAAAAAAATATTTTTTATAATTTAATTATATTTTATAGATAATATAGCTATGTATATTATTTGTTTATATTTATTTATCATATATGTATATCATATTCATCATTTATATATTTTTTTCTTAAAATACTATGTATTCTAATGTTTATTCATGCACATATATTTATTCATGCACGTATAATGGAATTGAAATCTATTTTTGAATGCAACAGAGTGTTAAACTGTGATCCTCTAATTTTTTTTTATCTTTTTCATTTTATCCCTTTTATCAAAATTATCTCATTTTTATCAAATTCTCTATTTTCATTTACAAATCTAATTTTCATTTTTAATTTTCAATCTCAAATTTTAAAATCAAAATCTAAAATTTCTAAAGTCTTCGCATTTTTTAAAAAATAGTCACAACAATGGCTTATCGGTAGAAATTTCTTTACAACTCCACACAATAGCAAGACTATCATCTGGTACCCCTGACACTTCAAATTCTACGTGAGACTCAGTCATAGCAGTATCCCAATAGGAATTAACAAGTACCCTATCCAGTTTCCTTACCAAATAAGTCTCCTCTTGCTTGTTAGATCAAGGGAAATGTGATCCCACGTATGGATGATCTGTAAGATCACAATCACCCATACACTCTTGCAACTCCACCATACCACCAGAAACATATGGCCCCACAATCTCAGAATTTGAGCTAGCGGTAACACCATTAAAGTCACCATCCGCTAACCAAGGGATGGAATTGTTTGGATTAAGCTACCTTAATTGCTTCCATAATCCCCTTCTACAAATACTGTCATTACTCTCATAAACTGCTGTCATAAGGATTTGCTTACCATCCAATATATCCTTAATGAAAATTGATTGTTCAGCAATGTGAACCACTGAAAAAATCATCTCTTTCCTCTATAGAACCCAAATCCTCCCATTGCCAACTACTATAATTTGGACAGAAACACCATTACTCAGAAAATTTAGAAATAGGAACAGATGCATTTTGCTCACTAATCCTAGTTTCCAATAAGAATACAACATCAACATTCAAACTATTAGTCATTTTGTTTATGAGGATTGATAAACCTTCTGATATTCTAAAAAACAGGTGCAGTGGCATTAGTAATCGAGAACACTTACAAGTTAGATCCAGAAAAGATTTTTTTTCCTAAAGCGAATCCATCATCTTCTGTAGCCGGTAGGGCACGGAAATTTGGGTCTTCATCAATGAATTATCCATTCATCCATCCATGTCGCCATTCAGAGATACCTTCATCAAAGACCTCGTGAGCAGATTTAATAAGATCAGATCCATCAGAAGAAAAAAAGAATTCAGCGATTGTTCATCTCCCCCAACAAACAACTTCTTCCAATCAACTGATTCTAAGTCACAGCAAATCCAGACGGGAAATAGAATAGGGTCGATCAAGAAACCAAGAGAAACGAGCGAGAAATCACGAAAAAACAGACAGATTCTCAAGCACCATTAATCCTGTGTAATGAATAGGGCTTAAAATGTAGCTAGAAAAGAAAGGGTTTAAGAAGATGTAGAGTAAGAGGAAGAAGAAGCCGAAATTTTCATTGATGATCTGTAAAAGCATAAGGGTTTACAATCACTTTTTCATTACTATATTGGATACACCAAATTATTTCTTTACAGGTTCTTAATGCTATTGATCCATAATTTCTGTAGAAATAACCAACTTCATTCCCATAGCCAGCTGTAAGTTTCTGTTTCATCTATTTTGGTCCGGTTTACCCACATCAGACCCATTTGTTGCTTCAAACCCGGTTCGATCTTTCATTCCTCGAAACGTCGTCGTCGTTTGACTTCATATCTTTGATTTCTTTCATTTCCCGAAATTTTCCTCGATTGTGCCCTAATTCTCCCCGATCCCAATTCCTTTCAGCATTCTTCTCTTCCATCTCCTCCCCTCCAGCCATAACATCCTGCTAACATGTACCTGGACAGAATTTGAAACCGTCTGATTCCGTGGCTAAATTAAAATGCGTAATATTAGATCAAACAACTAAACTATTCTCGTTAGGTAAAGAAATTATATCATGATACTTTTTTATCACGTGATCTATGGTATCAAAGATTTAGATTTAACTATTTTATTTTTTAAATGAATTATTATTTTTTTCTGCTTGTAAATTAGTGAGTTGGTACTTAACTTGATTATATGGACTACGGATAACATAATAAACAAAATTTATGATATAATCTCTCCATTAGGTGTACTTAGATGTAAGGGTACAATTCAAACTTTATTTAAATATTTTTCGGTTTGAGTCGAGTTTAAGAAATTCGAGTCGAGTCGAATCGAGCCAAGTTTTTGAGTTCCTATAAATATTTAATTGTAATTATTTATCATGTTATAATATGATTTGATTTTCATTTAAACGATTTTCTCTAATCATATAATATATGCAAATATATATTTTTTCATATGTAGCAACATTTCTTTATATTTTTATATATTAATTTATATATATCATAAAAAATTGAGAGATTCGTCTCAAACTTAAAAATTAACTTTTAATTACTAAAAATTTCGTGTTATTTGAATTTTTATTTTACAACTCAAACTTTATTTAAAAAAATTTTGAATCGAGTCAAAACGAATCGAGTTATTCAGTTTTTCGAATCGAGTCGAGTTTTTTCACCCCCCACTTGGATGTGATTGAAAGATATATATCGAAGGATATCATAAAATTTTGATCTTTTATTAAAAAAATCAATTAAATTTATAATTTTTGTACTTTATACTACAAAATTTTGTCAAGTCATCTTTTAAAAAACCTTGATTATTAAACTAACATTTTTTTAATTAATTAGTATAATATATTGTGTCAGAGTGTTATTACTTTACATTTTAAAATATATATATTAACTTTTTTAAAATATTAAATTCTTTAAAACTTGTAAAAATTATAAAAAGTAGTTTTTAATAAATATATAATTATCACATGATATATTTATATTGTGTCATTTGATAATAATATCTCAAAAAAATTATAAAATATGAATGATTAAAATTAACAAAAATTTAATAAATTTAATTTGTTAATTCAAAATTTAATTGAATAAAAATATTTAAATGCTTATTTAAAAAAATCAATGATTAATAAGAAGTCACATGTTTGTACACAAAGAACGAATAAGGAGAGTCTAAAAAAAGTTCACTAAAAAAAGCCTAAAAAAGCCCCTCTAATAGGCAGCAATAGGTAACCAGTTCCCACAACATTTGGTAACCGGTTCTATTGGTTAACCAATTCATTCCTAAATATTTGAATAAAAATATTCATATAATAAATATTTGAATAAAAAATATAAGAAAAAAATTATTCGTATAATAAATATTAGAATAAAAATATTCATATAATAAATATTCAAATAAAAATATTTGAATAAAATATATACAAATAAAAATATTCGTATAATAAAAATTCAAATAAAATATATAAATAAAAATATCCGTATAATAAATATTTGAATAAAAATATTTAAATAAAAAATATACAAATAAAAATATTCGTATAAAAAATTTCAAATAAAAATATTCATATAACAAATATTCGAATAAAAATATTCAAATAAAATATATACGAATAAAAATATTCGTATAAAAATATTATAATAAATATATTTATATAATAAATATTTGTACGAAAATATTCGAATAAAATATATATGAATAAAAATATTCGTATAATAAATATTTGAATAAAAATATTCCAATAAAATATTTGAATAAAATATATACGAATAAAAATATTCAAATAATAAATATTCAAATAAAAATATTTGAATAAAAAAATATACAAATAAAAATATTTTACACAAATCCATACAAAGTATAAACAATGGCTTACGAAAAACGTAAGGAAAAAGGTATGTACACAAATCCTTAAAACTCACCATGAGCTAAAGGAGGCCATCCAAGGGTAAGTATTTGTGTACATACACAATTTACTATGAGAATACATAAATTGGTATAAGAAATGTAAGGATTCATGATGTACACAAATCTATACAAAATATACACAAATGCTTACGAAAACCGTAAGGAAAAAGGTATGTACACAAATCCTTACCCTTGGATGCGTCTTTTAACTCATGGTGAGAAGTTGTAAGGATTTGTGTATATACCTTTTTCCTTACAGTTTTCGTAAGCCATTGTGTATGATTTGTAAGGATTTTTGTACATACACAAATCCTTATCATTTTTGTGTCATATTATGTATACCCGTAGTCAATTGTGTATGTACACAAATCCTTACCCTTGGATGACCTCCTTTAGCTCATGTTTCGAAGTCGTAAAGATTTGTGTACATACCTTTTTTCTTACGGTTTTCGTAAGCCATCGTGTATGCTTTGTAAGGGATTGTGTACATACACAATTTCTTACCATTTTTGTTTTATATTATGTATATTCGTAGCCAATTGTGTATGTACACAAATCCTTACCCTTAGATGACCTCCTTTAGCTCATGGTGAGAAGTCGTAAGGATTTATTTGCATACCTTACCTTTTTTTCTTACGGTTTTCGTAAGCCGTTGTGTATACTTTGTAAGGAATTGTGTACATACACAAATCCTTACCATTTTTATGTCAATTTATGTATACTCGTAGTCAATTGTGTATGTACACAAATCCTTACTCTTGGATGACCTCTTTTAGCTCATGTTTTCGAAGTCGTAAGGATTTGTGTACATATTTTTTTTCCTTACGGTTTCGTAAGCCATTGTATATACTTTGTAAGGAATTGTGTACATACACAAATCCTTACCATTTTGTGCCAATTTATGTTTTCTTGTAGTAATTTATGTATGTACATAAATCCTTACGTTTGTAACAATTTATGTATGTACCGTTTTTCTTATAGTTTTTATAAAAAATCGTGTACATAATTTATAACCATTATGTATACAAAATGACCGGATAAACTGGTCAAAGACTTTTTTAGAATTTTTAAAGGGTTTTTCTCAGAATCACCCGATCAAATAGCAAATCCACGTCCAAAGAAAATGAAAACACGGCACAGATTAAAAGTATATTAAAAGGAGAAGAATAATGATAGCTTTTTTAATATAATAATGTTAATATATTTATATTTATAATCACGTAATAACATATATTTTTTGTACAATGAAATATTGAATTTTAAATATTTTAATTTTTTTACTAGAACACCTAGTTGATTTCAAAAAAAAAGTTTAGTGTACAATATTGTTGAATAGCATTAATGATGAATAATATTCAATATTATTAAATTTAATTTTTTTAAAAAACATTTTTTAGGTAAAGTAAACTCACATCTTAAAAATAAATTTTAAATTCATTTTTTTAATTAAAAGTAAATTTTATATTAAAATGTAAATTATTTTTTTAACTTACTTAACACGAAGCTTACATTTTTTTTATTAAAATAGAATTTTAAATTCACGTTTTACTTTTTTACGTGAACTATTTAAGAGTATTTTTAAATAATCTTAAATAAAAATTATTTTTTAATTAAATAATATAAAAATATTGATTTAGAATTGTCAATTTTGAACAGCTTAAAACATAGGAACGTTGTTGTGGACCAGACTCCTCATGGTTTGATTGGATTTTTCTCTATTTTCGAAACTAAAATGCCTAGAAATTGTGACAAGACCGAAAAATTATATCATGGGTCAGTTTCACCATGTGTCTATGAGACCAACCAATGATAACTATCCACTTCATTAATTTTTTCATGTCATATTTTTTTTCCAAGTGAATCTTCATTTTAAAAATTAAAAAATAATGAGGTGGATAGTTATCATTGGTTGGTCCCATAGATGACGTGGTGGGATTGACCTATGATATAATTTCTCGATAAGACTAGACAACGGCGGTTCTCCATATTTGCTTTTAACAAACGTGGATAACATGTTTAAAAACTATTCACTATCTCCCAAAATCACGACAGCCTCTAGTTTTATAAGTCGACATCAAAGGGACAATCTTCGGGTGTTTGATTCGTGAAAAATATTATTATTTAAGAATTATTTTTGGAATTGTATATTTATAATTAAAAGCATTCTTACTAGGTTGGAGCATTTAAATTTATTAGATCTGATTAATTCGATCCGATGATTTAAAAAATATAAAATAATTCTTTAATATGTATTTTTTGGGTTATGAAGCATTGCCTACACTGACTTTTTTCTTTTATCTTATTTTCGGGAATCTTATTCCTTTATAAATATTAGTTAGTTTTTTATTCCTGTTGAATTGGATAAAATGTTAAAAAACGATAATTATGGAGCTTTGAATAAGATATTAATTAAAACGTTGTTGAGGAAAGTATTAAACCATTTGTTGTTTTGTAATTGTGCAGACGTGCACGGCGAGAATAACTGTAACCCCTTATTCTTTGCTTGATGTATACGATAGATTAAAATTATAATTCATAAAACTTTAGAATTAAGTAAGCAAAAATGAAAATTTTAAATAAAACTTATAACGCAGAAAGTAAAAGATAATATAACATATAATTACATTCTGTTTTTTAAAACAAAATAAATTAAATAAATGGTTCATGTTTAAAATTAAAAACATTTCAATCACTAACTGTTCCCAAAACAACTGAAATAAAAATTCTGGTAACTAAAGTACTGAAAATAATAGTAAATTAATATCTGATTGAGAGCTTTGAGTACCAACTCCTATGTCCAAGTATCTGAAAAGTTAAAATAAAAGGATGAGCTACAGAGCCCAGTGTGTCACGGTAAATAAACACAATGAATGATGAGTGTAATGTAATGTCACAGAGAATGCAGTCTCATACTCCGAACACCAATATAGTGGTGGTTAAACCAACCGATCGCTGTGAAGGTAGTTTTCTAGAACCACTCAAAGACTGTGCGGTAAAACCACCTTCCTTCATACAAACTCACCCCATGCACATGCTATGGGAATAATGTCAATATTCGCAAATATCACAACACAAATATCCGCATAGTATGCGAATCACACAGCTCAATAACTCTGATCGCAATTTCATAGTGTAACACAAAGTTCACAATAACGCAAAGCATGTCAATATATCACATAGTCTTAATTAAGCAAATAAACACAATATACAAAATATAACATAAGAAAAAAAAACACCTTTCGTCGCATAAGTATTAACGTTAATGTAGATATTTTCCAAGATCTAACTTATCCCTAGTTCTATCAGGGTTGAATCAAGTTTCTTGCGGAGTTTTTCTAAAGCATTTGAACAAACTTATGAAACCACGAGCACTTCTTCTCCCTCGTTCATTACCAACTTCAAAACTCTAAAACGCCGAAAGCATTGCATTCCTCCGGTCCACGTACATAGATAATCCCACTTTTCTTGTACATAGGAGTTGCTAATTCAGCTTGTAACTTGACCTCCTTTGAAAGAGCATGCACATTGAATATTTCCACTATAAATCCCATACAATACGGTACATGTTTTCCCCAACTTTTCTCCAAAACACGCTGCTGCACTTCAGATAGGATGATATTGACAAGAACAACATCGATTTCATCTTTGGACCCCAAAAAGAATTATTTACATTCATAAATCGCTTGAAAGAACTCGGTTCAAAACTTACACATAACTAATTTCTCCTTCAATTTGCATCTCCATCACTAATTTTTGAAATTTTGTCTTTGAGGTTTGACCTTAAAATACCCCCTATCTCTGCCACATCTTGAACATTATGATTCTTTCCTGTCACCAACTAAAAACTTTGTTTTCTCTAAAGCTTTGAAAATTTCCAACTCATCTGTGGGACCCGTTTGTGCTTCTGAAGCAAAACCAGAGAAGGCTTCAATGTCAAATTCCAGGGAAGCATTTGACAAGAAAATTCTTTTGCTTTCCACAACCGAAAAAGAACCCAAATTCATCAACCCACCAACCACGTCAGCATCTATAGACCTCTCCGGCGACAACCCGTAACTTGTCGCCTCAGACCACCGGTGACCCAAACCTCGCCGATACACAAATGTTACCCCAACAATAAATTATTTTCAGTCAAACAACCACACACGAGTCTCACCTTCTATTACCCGAACCTAACAAAGATGACAAAAATCTGCCCATCAGATTACAACATCACCACTACATGACCAACGTACACTGTCATCAAACTCTTCAAAACTCCAAACGAACCCCACTATTTCCCAAAGCCTGAGTAATCAATTTTTCATCTTTTTGGAATGAAATTCCAACGCATGTTTAGATAGCAAAACCCAAATTGAAATCGTTGAGCTTGAATCCAAAACGAAGGAGCTCTTGAACCCATGTGGAAGGATGCGTGAGTGAATTTGTTGGGTGAAAGTTTTGGTGAGAGCGAAAGGATGAGACAGATGTTTACCAAGAAGAGGACCCCCCATTAAGCCAAATCGGATGCTATAATACATAAGAGGACTTAAACTCCTTTTAGGTTTAGGATTATATTCGAAAAGGAATTCTCTAGAATACCCTTTGCTTGAATTATAACACAATTCCTAATTCAATTTAGGGTTTTGAATTCGGGTATTAACATAATTTTAGGGGCGTTACAATAACAAAAATATTCAAACAGGTGTGGTCCTTCGTGGGCATGTGAATTTTTTAACTAAATTAAAAAAAAATTCTTTCAATAAGAGATATTATTTATCAAATTCTATTTTGAAATTAAAAAGTTAAATATTAAAAGTTACCTTTAATTTAAATAGTAATTTTAAAAATTATATCTAAAAAAATAAATTAATTCTTAATATTAAGTGATTTATTAGGTCAAATTTTTAATGAAACCTCTATGAATAACGTCAACTCTTTTAGTTTCAACACACAACGAAAACTATATAAATTTTTTTGGTTTACTTTTTGGTTTTTTCAAAAGCTTTTTCGATGATAAGCAAAGATTAGATTTAACAATTAAATTTTTGGTTCAGTAGGTTACAATTATGATCTAAGGACATGTATATATCAAACATCTTATGACAGATTATCAACTTCGATACAAAAAGAAGTTACTCTAAGCTCTTACACTAATAAATGTAATCATCTAAGTTATTTTGCGATAAACTTAAAACTAGGAGACTACAATCAGGTCGCAAAAATAACCCATTAATTTTTTTTTGGATTTAATATTTTATTAATCACAAAAGTAAAACTAAATATAAGTTAGAGTATCATTTACTTATAAAATAAAAAATCAAAAAAATGTACTAAAGAGACTCACATATAAAATGTGACACGACACATATACCCACAATTATATAAATACCATATTCTTAAAAGCAACACCGTAGACACTCTCTATAATGATGTCAAATGTTGAAACATGACCAAGTTTTCTTTAACATGCGATGATAAAAATAACACGACTAATAGAAATGGAGGAAACACCATTATCTATATGTCATGGATGTGATATATAACTCAATTTTATTATTTCTTATTAAAGATAATAAAATCATTTTCTGATTTGATCACATAAATATTAGATAAGACATTAAACTCAAATAATCTGAGGGAAGTAAAGATTATGAGAATTGTGTCAAGAAGTTTGAGGTGTTACAAATATAAGATCAAGAATGATAAACATACATGAGATCAAAAATGATAAACATATATTTTTAAATAATTACAGAATTTTGACATAAGCAAGAGTTGACAATAGAAAATTTAATAACAACACAATTACCCTATAACATAACTAGCCGAAGAGTAAAAATCTTATACGGAAGAAATTATCCTTGCCGAAGCATAAGAACCTGATACGAAAATAATTACCCTAGACGAAACATAAGAACCTAATATAAAAAGAATTATGCTAGCCTAACTGTAAGAACTTGAGAGGCAAGAATTACCTTAACCAAAGCGTAGAGACTGAATACGAAAAAAATGATTCTAGCCGAAGTATAGGAATTTAATACAGAAGAAATTACCTTAACAAAAGCGTAGAAACTTGATACAAAAGGAATTAACAACACTGAATTTGCAGAGACTTCCGATCATATCCCAAAAGTACCCGAAATCGAATAGTTTAACAAAAATAGAAAAAATAAAAATAAAATAAAATAACATAATTATCATACATATATCTTCATAATATCATAAATCATAGAGTATGTTTTTTTATATTAGACACGAAGGTATACTTTCTTACATATAAGATTTATTATTCAGATAAAAAAAAGATAAACTTAATTTTAAGTCATAGAGTGGTTATATAAGTGTCAGAACCATAGTCAATGGTTTATTTGATTTATGAAGATCCTTGATAATTACAGAAAAAAGAACACTAACCTTAATCATATTCTTATAATCATTCGCCTTAACCATAACCCATAGTATTGTGATTTCCAACATTCAACCATATACCACTCATAGGTTGAACCGATAGCCCACATGTATATTACTGACCTTCCATCGCATCGTTGAACCTAATTTGTATTTTATAAAACCAATTTTATAAAAGTGTTCGAGATAAATAACATTACTAGGTTTAGTCCTTGAACTTTTAAGAATGATTAGTTATCATATTTTATTTAATCTATAAATTATCTTGATTGTACACTTATATCATGATATGATAGAAATTTAATTATTTTAGGGGTCATGGATATATAGTCAGTATAAGCCATAGAGCTTGAATATATTTTAGTCGATACATATATTTCGATCATTTCAATCCTTCAAACAGTTTATTCAATATGAAACTTTAATGTATATCCGTCATTTTATATAATTCGACAAATTTGATGCTTGAGGATATTATGACCAACTCGATGAAACCCTTATAAATAGCATTTCATTTCTTTGATTTCAACACAGAACGAAAACAATAAAACTTGTCTCTTGTTTTACTTTGTGGGTTTTCAAAAGTTGTTTTCCATGATAAGTGAAGGCAAAAGTAAGTTCGTGATCTCTAAGGCAGTGCAACTGTGATTGATCATTTATTGATCTATCATGGGAGACAAACGACCAACGAACTCGAACACCATAAGAGTGATCAAAAATCTATCTTAAGAAAATTATGTTCGTGCAAGCCTCAATACAGTTAAATTACTTTGATTTAAATATGTTGTATTGCTATTATTTACATTTCGTTTAAATAATAATATATATTTTATTATTATTTTTATTCTTGAATAAATGCTCTACTTTGAACATAAAATATTGTTGCACGTGTAAAGTCCTACGTAATTTGAGTGCAAGTATATACTTATCGACAAGTTATAATATAAAAGATATCGTTCTCTACATGGATTGAGGTTACTTCACAATTTATTATTCCTGCATCAGAAAATAAAAAGAACATAAGTAATTTGTTTTGAGTATTAGAATTAAAAAAAATAATAATTAACTAAAACTAGTAAATTAAAGTATTGAGATATCAGGTTGATAGAATAGGCTAGATTAGATTGTTTTGAAGTGTGAAATCGGAATACAATTATCTCAATCTTGTAATGCAAAGTCAACTTGACCGCCTTGGCGGGTTGCTAAAAGATCGCTGATGCGTGTAATAAAAGCACAATTAAGTGCAAGTGTACACATCGCCAAGTAATAAAGTGATAAGTATATCGTGTATCGTCTCCACAGGTATTGTTATACTTAATATGTCTCCCCTTGTTTCCTTGCTCCTGAAACTAAAGTAAAAACACAGATGAGTTGATTTGGTTAACTAACTAAATAATTAAATAACAAAACATAAAATAAAAGGTTGAGAACGATATAAAGAGAGTAGGTAGGATCCAGCTGCGTCAATTAATGGATTCAATTGATCTTCTTCTTGTCTAATGCAATCACACAACACTGTTTCGACAATACTGCAGATACGATCTCGGCAGTATTGGTGTTCTCTACCGCGGCAATTTCTTGCTCTTGGGCAGAGGAATCAAAGTTCAGCAAAGTGTCCGAAGTTGACTCCGCTCATCTCTAAGTCAGAGTGCTGTTGATGACTGATCCTTGACGATACCTCTCGGCGTAAATCAACGATAACCACCAACCAATCCAACACTTCTTTTAGCTGCTGAAACTCTTAACCTATCTCTAGGCTGAGTTAGTGTCTACAACACCGTACTTATCCCTTTCGTGAATCTACACCTCTCGATGCTAGATAAATAGATTACTTACAAACCTCTCTCTCGAGCTTGAATGCAAGAACAAAGAATGACAATATGATAAACAAACTTTGATATTATTATTGCATACACTACAACAAAATATGCTTTCTGCGACACTTTTAGTGGCGTTTTTGAAGAAAACGCTGCAAGATTTATACTTTTAGTGGCGTTTGTCGAAAAGCGCCACTATATACATGTCTGTTGCGGCGTTTTAGTAAAAACGCCACTATAAATCATAGTTTTAGTGGCGTTTTTCTTAAAATGCCGCAATAAAATTGTATATAGCGGCGCTTTTCGACAAACGCCACTAAAATATATATATAGTGGCATTTTTCTTAAAATACCGCAACAAAATTGTATATAGCGGCGCTTTTCGACAAATGCCACTAAAAAATATATCTTTAGTGACGTTTTAAAACAAAACGCCGCGATTGACATAGTTTGTAAATAAAAAGAAAACTAAGGTTACTAGGGTTTGAACCCATAATCCATAGATAAGTGAAATAATAACTTAACCATTTAAGCTAAATTAGTTTTCAAGGTTAAATAATCCTTATTTTTCTATAAAAAAGAGAGCCAATTGTGTTTTAGAGCTAAAAGATAATATTAAAACAACCGGCTCTCCTCTTTTAACATATATCGTATTTTTTCAATTTGAAAATTTCCCTCAATCCTTCAACTCCCCCAAATCTATTCTGGTCCCGATCTATCCCACCACTCCTTCATGGCCTTCACCGCCATCGTCGGCCTGTTCGCCAATGTATGCTAAACCTAACCTTAGTCACCACTCGCCGATTTGCCCTTCCATTCATCATCTAAGAGCAGGTAAGCATTCAAACCCATATAGTAATTTGGCGATCGATCATCGTTTGGGAGATTTGTCGAAAACGCTAAAGAAACACAGGTCTCCTAAACTAGTTACGCTGAATAACGTATCGAAACTGGTAAACATTTCTTTCGCTATGAATGATGATTTATAGATAATATCTTTTTCGAAACTAGTTACGCAAAGGGAACCAAACTGCACAATAAAACTCCGACCTTTAAAGGTTTGGATGCATTTCTTTGGGGTGGTGACAGTGATAAAGGCTCTGGTATGAATAATACTTGCTTTGTTCCTTCTTGAAACAATAAGTTGGTTTGTCAGTTGTCCTAATTCAGTTGAAATAGTTTATGTTTTTCCTAAATTAGAGTCCGCATCCCTCTTTTTACTGCCAAAATTGTTGATATACCTATAAATCTCTGGCCATTTTTTAACTAACTTGCTTTTCTTAAATTATGCTAGTTATTTGTTTGGGAGAGGAAGGAATTGAGGGGTTCAATGGTGATTTTAGAAAAATGGGCGACAGTTTGGTAAGCACAATTCTTCTTATAAACTTGATATGTTATTTCATATCACTATCCGATTGCTTGTGGGTAGATTGGACTTGCTAAAAGTGAAAGTTATTCATTTATCTGTTTAGCCGAAAATGACTCAGTCAATGTTGTTTATCCGTTTCTCTCTTATATGACTCTCTAAATTGAAGGAATAATCATTAGAAAGGTGGATGATCTATGTTTTCCACCTAAATTTGGTGCCTAACGTGTTTCCTAGGCCAAATTCAATCCTTAATGTTTAATTTTTTTCTTATATTAGTTTTTTTAATGATTATTAAAAATATTTTATTATTCAATCAGAACATGACATGGATTGAGATATACAATTTTTGAACATGATGATCTTGTGCTTCTAATGAGTGTACAAGTTGAGGCATATCTGTTTGAAGGGTATTGAAGGACATGAAGAGCATTGAAGAATTTAACCAGGCAAATATGGAATGCATAAAGAAATGAAACATGGGAGTTCCTCTGAATTTTTAGTTGAGAAGGTATCTCAGTACCCTGGTGAAGTATCCGAGCTTGCACTTGGACCATTTTCAAATGTGGCATTGACAAGTCTTTGCATCCTTTGTTGTTTCTAATAGTAGACTCAAGTCCACAGCTATATGCCTAAACATGGTTATATGTTCAGGCAATCAGAAGAGACTCTTTTTTTGCTAGCAAGGTAAAAACTATATTTGTACTGGGTGACTCATTCTTGCATTAGGATATGTGAATCCTGTTGCTGAAACAAATGTAAGTATCAATGATCCTAAATTCATGTTTCGTATGGTATGGTAGGCAAAACTATTCTTCTTTATTGGGGAAAAAACATTAAGGTACCGAAAGCTTTTAAAGTTGAGCTTTGGTTTCATTAGAAGTGGTCATAATGGAACTTTCTTGTCATCATTTTTCGGTTATTAATTTTTACTGATAGTAAACATGCCTTAATATAGTTTATTACTGGGAGGAACATCCTTTCAGTTGAAAACTTCTCATATTTTCTCATTAGAAGAGTAAATTGTGATTCGATCGATAGTAGAGATGATTAGTTTGCAGATGAACAAAGTTTAAGTTGAAAACATGTTTTGTTTCAATTCTAAAATCATATTTTATAATTGAATCAAGCTGATATTAACTTGCTGGAATTATAGGAACTGTTTTTGCTTATGATGTTACAAGTAGTGGAAAGACACACGTTATGCATGTAAGTCTAATTTCTTCCACTTGAACTCTTTTTTCTACTGTTTATCCTATTTTATATATGATTTCATTCATAAATTCATAACTGTGTGGTTTCATCCATAAATGGCAAGTATTCAAGTAAAATAAGTACAAGTATTACACACTGTAAATGCTTTTTCTGGCACAAGGCATTGCATTTAAGTTTCTTGAATCCTCTACATTTATATTTGAAGTAATTACGCATGGAAATAGTAACTTCTAAACTTTAATCTTAAATCCTAAATTTTGTTAAATTTATCTGCTCTAAAAGTTAGTTTTATTGTTTATAAAATGGGCTCTGTTTTAGAAAAATGTTCAATTAGGACATATGTACCTGTATATTGTAGTGGCGATTGGAGATGGTTGCATTCTCAATTTTAACGTATAGTGTGTTGGTTCCTTATATGCTGTATTTTTTATTCAGTTTTCTATTTTCATTGCTTGTGCCAGGTCAATGATGGTGTTGTGTTACTTGATAAGGTTTCTCTTTACTTGACAACAATTGAGGATGCATATTATAAAGATGACAAGATCGAATGTGAGCATTTGTAGACTGATCCTTTAATACTTTGTATTCAAGTTCATAAATAGTTATGGTTTTCAATCAGTTTTTCTATTGTGTTTCCTCGTAATTTAGTTATTTTATTCTTATATTGTATTTTTTTCTCTATGACATTAGCTTTTTAAAGTTTGGAACAATGTTTACGGCTTTGACATGAGTTTCATTACAAATTTTGTTTTCAATTTTGTTGTTTAAAAGATTATGATTGTATTTTTTATGCATTATTTGTTTAAAAGCTTTTTATAGTATTATTTTGATTTTATTTTTTTAATATGGTGTTATTAGTGGCGTTTGTAAAAAAAAATGCCGTAAAAAGTTCATTCTTTAGCGGTATTTGTAAATAAAAACGCCGCAAAAAGCCCATTCAATAGTGACGTTAAAAATAAAAACGCCACAAAAGGTCCATTATTTAGCGACGTTTCTACAGAAAAACGACACAAAAGATCCATTATTTAGCGGCGTTTATAAAGAAAAACGCCGCTAAAGATCTGGACCTTTTGTGGGGTTTTCTGTTTAAAAACGCCGCAAACTATTGCGACGCTGGTTTTAACGGCGCTTCTTGTGGCGTTTTTCTAAGCGCCAGAAATGTTTTTAGTGACGCTAGAAAATGCCACTATAAAACTAAAAAAACGTCGCTAAAAACCTATTTTGCTGTAGTGATAAGAACAAAGAAACAAGAATCAATCTCCTTTCACTAATATCTACAACCTTCACCTATCCCTAAGAAATTTAGAACATATTATCGTTAAGTACAATTCTTAGGGAGAAGGGTTTCTCTAAAAATTGGCTCTCTAAACAATGTGGCCGGCTAGGGTATACATAGTCTTAACCTAGGGCAAACCTTTCCTAAATAGACTTCAACTTAGAGTAAGGAACAAGTCTTCTTCAAGGGATCTGATATTTCCAAATTTGCCACCTTCTAGAAGGGTTTTCCCGCTTGGTCTTTGACTTGGGCTTTTAGCATGCTAGCCTGGTCCAATTGGTGCGTTGCATCTTCCAGAATGTTCTCTATAATTTTATCTTTCATTGCGCCTCCAGTGTTGGTGCTGCCACTCTGGAATCTGCCGCGGCCTTGTCTTTTGCCTCGGCCTCAACACTGTTGCACTACTGCTTTGGCCCTAGATATTCCTACATGTACAAAATATGTAATAATATCTGCATTCTTTATAAATATTGACTTTGTAAGTGATGATAACGGAATATCCAATATTTGCACAAAGAGTCTATATTTCAGTTCAAGTTGATGTATAATAGATGCATAAAGTACCATAAGAAGGGTAGTGAATAACTGCCTTTTAGGCACTCATCAAATACTCCCAAACTCGAACTATTGCTTGTCCTTAAGCAATGCAAAACATCAAATTGCCAAACCCTACTCCCCTTTGGTCTTACTTTTCCATCTATTCTCCCCACCATGGTCATGTCTATCTTTCCGTTTTAGCCACTAGTTTACCCAAAGACTTTTACTAAGAAACAAGCTATAAGGTTAGGTGGATGTATGCGTTTTATGGACAAGTTTGATTCAAGACTTTCTTAGATAAACTCTAAGTTCAAGACAAATAGAATTTTGGACTAAAGATGTCTCCTTGAAACAACAAGTCTTGAGCTAATTTCGGGCACATCAAGATATGCATTTTCTATTTTTTTTTCTTATTTTTTCTTATTAACCACCTATTTAGCATACCAAAGCCAGTTTTGGGCACCTCTAGCACGAAGGAGAGCAAAACTAGAGCCAGTGATAGACACCTCTAGCTATTTTTCCAAAAGGTTCTAAGTCTTTATCACCTAAGTTTATTAAAAGAATTCCTAAATCAAACAAGTCCAAAAAGTGTTTATTTTCTTTGTAACCCTAAAGCAAGCTTCTAAGTTTTATTTCATGAGTATCCTATGGTTATCCCTTCAAAATAAAACTTGGCCATGGTAAGGAGAAAGATTTCTATAGCCTTAAAGGAGTAAACTAAAGTAAAGCTGATGTAGGGCAGTGCAAGATTACAAACAATAATTCAAGAGTAGAGAATATTTAAAAAAATTTTCAGAAAAAATTTACTCTCTTTTCATGGTAATACTGCGGTAGTGGTTAGCTTCGGCAGTGCTTCTATACCTACAATCTCCCTCAAACTCAAACCAAGCATTATCCTCAATGCGCAAAATATAAGGCAAACAACAGAAAACAAGGATAGTAAAGCATAAGGGATTAAATAGATTCTGGTTTTGATTCAGAAGAGCTGTTGGAAATAGTTGCCCTCCTAGGTTTTCCTGCCGATGCTTTCTGTCTCGATCTTTGTCCTGGTGATAACTGTATTTTTGCTTGCCGGGGCGGCTGTACTCTGATGGGTATTTGTTTTTACAGTGGGACCGCAACTTCATCTCCGTCTTCTTCTTCGTTTGTATGTATCACCTCTGTTTCTCTCCCTACCTCAGCAGTGGATATTCTTTCTTGGGTATGCGATGAGCTCTCATGGACATACTCATCAATCTGTCTAGAGAGACTATCTCCAGAGAAACTGCCTATAGGGATAGGACTCTATGGTGGAGAGTTGAAGACGACTCTCCTTTTTGATGGCTACCTGCTGCTTGATGATGCTGCGGTCATGCCCGCAGGTCTGGATGGGCCGACATTGTGAAACTGTTGTTGTGGCCTGGTGGTAAAGAATGGTCGAGGCCCTAGGGCAAGGGTTGTCTCTGTGTAAGGTGCGACAGTGACGAAAATGTTGGGAGGAAAATCTGTAAACTACATCCCATGGGTGGGAAAATTCTGGATCAGCATGTTGACAAGAGTGTTGTTGAAATCTCTCTGATATTCCATGTATCGTTGCTGGCACAGGTCCATGTCAGACATCCTCTGCAAAATCTCTTGATATGGATTTGCTGCGGCAGTGGCTTGGGCATTGTCATGTGCTTCTGTCGTATACTGTTCTTCAGTAGTGAATTGTTGAGGTGTTGCCTGCATTGGGTCTGTTTGGGTGATCTGCATCATTCTGTGGCAGAATTCTTTTGTCTAGCCTTACCTTTGTGTTGTGTATTCATCGGTTTCTTCTATAGGGACACCTGCAGCAATGCATAGGGCAGGGATTAAACTAGGGAAATATAATGAACCTCGTTCTTTCTTACCACAATCATAAATTTCTTGAAGAATGATCTCTCCAACATTGATGGTCCTTTTGTTGATGATTGAATGAATGAGCAACAATCTTCTTCTATCAACTGTGCTGTTGTGGGAGGTGGGCATGAGGCGTCGCTTGACAAACATGCACCAAAGTTTGGCTTCGAGTTTAAGGCTGAGCCTTGTTACACAACCCCTATGGGCACCGGTTTTCCATGGAGTGTTGTCGTAGCAAAGTTCGTCCTTGATGGCCTTGTAAACCTCGGTATTGGATGCAAATTCACCATGTTCATTGTATATGAGGATAAAGCCGTAGTTATCGTTGATTGCCTCGGCATCAAGCTTTACTAGCTTGCCCCAGCAGTAGACGAACAACGTGTCCTTGTTCGGACAATGCGCATAGAATTCTCTTACAATTGTGGCATTTGCTATGGGAGGTTGGAGGCAAATTTTTTCCCAATCTTGGTCTTCGATCTTGTCGAACAAGAATTGGTCGATGCCATAGTTTTCTTCAATGGTGTGTTGGAATCCTTGTTCCTCTCATAACTGCTGTGCAACGAAAGACCTTTGGAATCATTCTGCTACGATGATATTAGCAAAGTGTTTGTATACTGCCATGGAGGATTCGAATATTGATGAGATGTTCTTGAAAATAAGCTGCAAGAATGCGGGTAAAAATGCAGAGAGTTCTGAAAATTTCAAGAGATTGGAAAGATAGTGAGAGCAAGATTGTTCAAGAAAGTAAAAGTAGTAAGAATGCAAGAGTAAATAATGCACAACATTGAGTCTGCTTATATAGGCTGTAAAAATATGACTGTTAAAAATAGTCGTTAGGCATTTACTGCCTTGATACACAGTTACTGTCGCGGCGGATTTCTCGGCAGAGAGCCGTTATACTGTTTCTTCCCGTTAAGAATTATGCGGCTCTAACACAGTGCACTGCCGCGGCAATAAACTTTCTGCTGTGGCATAATTTTTCTGCATTCATTGCTTTATTTATTCTAAAAGGAAAAAAAACATAAAAACACTAGAAATAAAACATAATAACATAGAATACTGAAAATAACAATATATAAACTAATCCTAATATAATAACTAAAATTGAAGGGAATAGATTATGTTACTTGTAGAGTGCATGTGAATGCATCTCCCACTTTCATTATCTCTTTCTGGCCCGTATCTTTCTTCATGAGTTGGCCAGTCCCTTTAGTGCATTTGGCTTCTCCTTTGGGTTTTATTCATTTACCGAACAATCTGCCGAGCGTGCTACTCAGGCAGGATATTTTAGTACCCTGATTTGGTATATGGAGAGCCTTACATTCTGCTGGAGTGTCTATATTTGTAAGATTGTGGAAGGCGTTCAACTTGACTTGTTGATCGTTTATCTGCATTGTGAGCTCGTCATTTTCCATATCGATGATGGTGCGTCCAGTAGCAAGGAAAGGTTGACCCAATATGATCGATGCGTTATCGTCAGCTTCACAGTCAAGGACAAGAAAGTTGGCAGGAAATATAAACTTGTCAACCTTCACTAGAATGTCCTTAATTTTGCCTTCAGGATGTACATATGATCGATCCGCAAGTTGGAGCAATACTGTTGTTGGTTTTGCCCATCCTATTCCAAGTTTTTGAAAAACTGATTTGGGCATAAGGTTGATGCTTGCTCCCAAGTCGCATAGGGCCTTTCCTTTATAACCATCCCCAATCGCACAAGGGATTGTGAAGCATCCAGGATCCTTTAGCTTGGGCGGTATGCGATTATGCAACATGGCCATTCAGCCTTCAGTGGCTGCCACCGTTTCAAATTCTCCTAGCCTTCACCGTTTGGATACTATGTCCTTTAAGAACTTGACATAGTTGGGCATTTTTTCAATAGCCTCAACTAGTGGCAAGTTGATATGGACCTACTTCGAGAAAGGAGGTGGTGGTCTTATGTCCTATATGTTTCCTTAGATATTGAGTTTAATACCTGAGGTGAACTTATCTGCAGCTGCCTCGGTAGGTGGTTCTGATACTGCTGGTTCGGCTGTCGTGACAGTGCTTTCGGCAGGGTCCTGCTCAGCTTTTAAGTCCTCATGATGTTGCTTTTCTGGTTAGACTCTATCGGTTGAGGTCCCTTCTTTATCTCTTAATTGTAGGCCACTTCTTGTTGTAAACACCTTGCATTGCTCGTGACCTAACACCTTAGCAACTTCAGTATTGCTAGGTAAACCCCCTAGTGATCGAGTGTTTTGTCGTTGGGAAAATTAACCAACTTGGGTTTCTAAGGATTTAATTGCAGCCTCTTGGTTCTACAGTCTCATCTCAGTTCGGTTCATGAAGTCATTAGTACGCTTCATGAAGCGGCTATTCTCGATCATGTAAGCATCAGTCTTTGTCATAAAAGCCGTGAGAGAATCTGCCAATGCATTCAGAGACTGTTACTGTTGTACCTGTTGCTGTGGCATGGGCTACTGAGTGTTCTGTTGCGGCAAGTTCTGGTTTTGATGCTGGAATCCAGGGGCTTGATTAATTGGATTTAAGGCATTGTTAGGGTTACTCCATGGAAAATTTGGATGCCTTTTTCAGGATGAGTTATAATTGTTGGACATCATTTGATTGTTTCTGTTGTAGTTTCCAACATATAGGCTGGTTTTCTCATCTTGCATGTAATCCGATGAGTTAACTACCTTAACCTCATGTATGTTTCTCTGGGCTTGCATGTTCTGAACCATCATGGTCAGAGAAGCCAAATGTGCTGCCACAGAACTGGATGTATCTAATTCATGGGCTGAGGCATGACGTCTCATTCCTCCTCGCCTTGATGTGGGAAATTGTAAATCGTTCCTTGCAAGTTTGTTCAGAATCTCAGTGGTCTCCGCGGGTGCTCTATCCAAAAGTGTCCCATTTGCGGAAGCGTCTAGCATCATTCTTGTGGAGGCATTGGTAGCGTTATAAAACATGGAGACTTGCGTCCACAAGGGAAAATCATGTAGTGGGCATTTGTTTAACAGTTCTCTATAGCGTTCCCATGCCTCATACATTGGTTCGTCCTCATCTTGCCGGAATGATGTGATTTTATTACGGATGCAATCATATAGATTTGTCGGATTAAACCTCGTAATAAATTCTCGGCAGAGTTCCTCCCAAGATCCTATGGATCCTGCTATAATACCATTCAACCAAGTTTTCGCCCTATCCCTTAGTGAATAGGGGAACAATTTTAATCGCAAAATATCTTCATGGACTCCTTGAATCTTGAAAGAGTTGCACACTTCCATGAAAGATTTAAGATGCTGCCTTGCATCTTCAGTAACAGACCCACTAAATTGTCCCATTGTGTTCAACATGTTGAACATCACTGGTTTGAGCTCAAAGTGAGTTGCTTCGATTTTTGGTGTGACTATGCCAGTGTTGAGTCCGTTTATATCTTCCACCAGATAGTCTCTAACAGTGGGCTGCCTCGGTAATAGTTGCGGTAGTGGCTACTGTGGCATTGCAGGTGGTAGTACATTATGATCAACAGGTGAAATTTTTCCTCTTGGTAGATCTTCTATGACTTGGAACAGGTTGCGTCTCTGATGATGTCTTGTGCGTTCAATTTCAGGATCCAATTCGTATAATGGACCACTCGGTTTTGCCCTGGTCAAAAACCAAATAAATCAAAATTAATAAAAATAAAATAAATAATTAAAATTAAAGTTAGATAAAGAATGGTTAAAGAGCAAGAGAATAAAGAAAAACAAAATTTAGTTGCCAATCCCCGACAACGGCACCAAAAACTTGATGCTTGTAATAAAAGCGCAATTGAGTGCAAGTGTACACATCGCCAAGTAATAAAATGATAAGTATATCGTGTATCGTCTCCACAGGAATCGGTATACTTAATATGTCTCCCTTTGTTCCCTTGCTCTTGAAAATAAAGTAAAAACACAGATGAGTTGATTTGGTTAACGAACTAAATAATTAAATAGCAAAACAAAAAATAAAAGGTTGAGAACGATATAGAGATAGCAGGTAGGATCCAGCTGCGTCAATTAGTGGATTCAATTGATCTTCTTCTTGTCCAATGCAATCACACAACATTGCTTCGACAGTACTGCAGATACGGTCTCGGTAGTATTGGTGTTCTCTGCCACAACAATCTCTTGCTTTTGGGCAGAGGAATCAAAGTTCAGCAAAGTGTCCGTAGTTGACTCTGCTCATCTCCAAGTCAGAGTGCTATTGATGACTGGTCCTTGACGATACCTCTCGGCGTAAATCAACGATAACCACCAACCAATCCAACACTTCTTTTAGCTGCCGAAACTCTTAACCTATCTCTAGGCCGAGTTAGTGTCTACAACACCGTACTTATCCATTTCGTGAATCTACACCTCTCGATGCTAGATAAATAGATTACTTACAAACTTCTCTCTCGAGCTTGAATGCAAGAACAAAGAATGCAATAGGATAAGTAAACTTTGATATTATTATTGCATAAGAACAAAAAAACAAGAATCAATCTCCTCTCACTAATATCTACAACATTCACCTATCCCTAAGAAATTTAGAATATATTATCGTTAAGTACAATTCTTAGGGAGAAGAGTTTCTCTAAAAATCAGCTCTCTAAACAATGTGGTCAGCTAAGGTATATATAGTCTTAACCTAGGGCAAACCTTTCCTAAATAGAATTCAACTTGGAGTAAGGAACAAGACTTCTTCAAGGGATCTGATATTTCCAAGTTTTCCGCCTTCTAGAAGGGTTTTCCCGCTTGGTCTTTGACTTGGGCTTTTAGCGTGCTAGCCTGGTCCATTTGGTGCGCTGCATCTTCCAAAATTTTCTTTATAATATTATCTTTCATTGCGCCTTTAGTGTTGGTGCTGCCACTCTGGATCCTGCCGCAGCCTTGTCTTTCGCCTCGGCCTCAACACTACTGCACTTCTGCTTCGACCCTGGATATTCCTGCATGTACAGAATATGTAATAATATCTACAATCTCTATAAATATTGACTTTGTAAGTAATGATAACGGAATATCCAATATTTGCGCAGAGAGTCCATATTTCAGTTCGAGTTGGTGTATAATAGATGCATAAAGTACCATGAGAAGTGTAGTAAATAACTGCCTTTTAGGCACTCATCAGTCGCCGCGACGGGTATATGCTTGGGCGACAAAGTAAACTTCAAAGTTCAGTAGAATATTTCTCAATGATTCTTTCGTATCCCTAAGTCAAAATGCTATTGATGCTCACGTATAAATAATACTTTCAGGAGTGAATTAAGTATGAACATCAACCAATATTACGCTCTAATTAGCCGTAGAAACTCAACTTATCCTTAAGCCGAATTAATCTTTATTGAATTGGATAAGATAGTGTTTATTTGTTTAGTGGCTCTAACTCTCCCGATATTAGACAAATAGATTTTTCTCACAAACTTCTCTCTCAAGATTAAATGCAAGAAATAGTAAAAAACAACAATAAACAAACCTTGAATCTTAAATTTAATTAACAGAACTCAAACAAATACAACTTCTTCTCACACCTACTTCACAAATTAATCTTAGCCCTAAGGGAATTTAGAATATGACGAGGTTGTAACACCCTCGACCTGGTGCCACATCGGACCTCCAGCCCAAAACCTGTATTTCAAAATTTCTTTTAAAAACCCAATAAGATGAGTCTAAATCCATTAAAACATAAATCCTGTAACATCCCGTTTTTTGGGTTAATAGTTAGGCTTAGTTAGGGGAATTCGATTCGGGACGAATCGAGTTCTCCGGTTCATTAATTCCGGGAAAAATAAATTAAGGATATTTTTAATTAAGAAAAATAATAATTTGGAAGGTGGTTTGAAATATTAAAAATATGTTTCAAATTTAAAAGAAAATAATTTGGATTTATTTTTGATTTTTAATTATGCTTAATTTTGCATAAGTGACCGATTTATAATTTTTTTGGAAAATTGGGGGACTACTTTGTAATTTTCGGCAATTATATGTTTTAGTGACTAAATTGAAAAGCAAGCTAAACTTAGAATCCTTAGAGGGCCATAAACCCATTTCTAATTTTTAATGATGATTTATTCACCAAAATATATTTTTAATTACTTTAATTGGATTTTTAATCATTTTTCTCAAAACCACTTTTCTCTCATTTTCTCTCATCTTTTTCTCTCATTTTCTCTCCACTTTCTCTTCATCTTTTGTCTTCAATTCCTTGCTGATTTTTGCATCTTTTTCCACAAAGATTACATCATTTGCATCATCTTTCCATCCTTTACAAAACCTAAGCATCAATTTCATCAAATCTACATCAAATTACAAGGAATCAAGAAGGGGAAAATTACATATTTTTGGTGAATAGATCTTGAAGGTAATTTTCTGGATTTTTATTCTTTTCTAAGGTTCTTTATTGAAATTCCCAAGTATTAGCTTGCTAATCTTTGAATAAAAGCTTGCTAATTTTTGTGATGTTTTTGTAAAATCTTTTTGGATCTCATTTAATTTTGGAAATTAGGTGAATTCAATCATGTTTTTATGTTGATTTAATGATTAATTGAGTCTTCTTTTGATAGCACATTAATTTAATCCCAGAATAATGTAATCGGTGTAGTTTTAAGGTGTTTTTCGGTTGTTTTATGGGCTGTTTTAGATGCTTAAATGTTGCTGGAGATATAAGGATGATTTGGATGTGTTTTTGGATCATAATTGAGGTGGATTAGATGTTAGATTCATTAGGTTTTGGGCTGATGTTGTTCGGATGCGTTTCGACTTAGTTTTCGGCTAAGTTTTTGGTAGTTTAATGGTGATCGGATTTGGCTGTTGGTTTGAGCATGTTATGATGTGAGAATGCTCTGTTTTTAATGTTGTAGAAGAGGTACAAGAAGAAGCTTGATTGCTGGTGCGTTGGTGCGATCATCGGATAGCGGCGAAAGCTCGTTTCGCTTGTTGGTGAGTGATTTCGGATTTAAAGCGAATCGCGTTTGGTACGTTCTATTTTTGGGGACTATGGAAGAGTGTGAAAACCTTCCATAGTTCAAGAGTAAGTAAATTATTTGTTTTGTTAAATCGATATGAGTTTCGGCTACATTTTATAAAGGCATTATGTTGGTAATGCAATGAGATTTATGCAAATGCATGAGCATGATTTGAAATGATGTATACATGAGAATTACTTGCTGAAATGCATAGCTTATTTAGCATCCATGATTATGGAAAATTATGAGAAATGATTTGGAATACAATGTGGTTAATTGCCTTATACATGATGGTGCCTTTGGGCATGACTTTGGTTCATTTGTTGAACATTTTATGCATGCATTATGAGCAGCAAGTTATCATGTACATTTGATTATGATATTGGCTTAGTGACACTAACTTTAGATTCGAATACGAATGACATGTCATTAGGATTGAGTGCACTATAAAATAAAGAGAATATTGATATTGCCTACACGTAAACAAGGGTGACTTTGTGTCCAACCGTGCGTGGTAGTGCCGCCTACACGTAAACAAGGGTGACTTTGTGTCCGACCGTGCGTGTAGAGCTTGCCTATATGTAGACAAGGGTGACTTTGTGTCCGACCGTGCATATAGTTGACCCATACGTAAACAAGGGTGACTTTGTGTCCAACCGTGCGTAGTGGGGGATAACATGTATACAAGGGTGACTAAGTGTTCGATCGATGCATGTTGAGAAAAAAGATCCGTGTATTCGGTGAACTTAAGGTTCACATTAAGTGGTCACTAGAATGCCAATATACATACATGAATTTGAGAATAAGATTGTACATCATTTATAAATTGTTTTGAAAAGGTTATGTGAACCCAAGGATGCATATGATTTGAAGAACATGAGCATGAAATATTAGCATGCATGATTTAATAAAGTATTGCAAATTATGTTTTCATCATGGTTTTAAATAGATGCATTGATGATTTGTATAGAGCTACCTCACTAAGCATGTTTGCTTAAGCTCTCTTTTCATCCTTGCAGAAAAATAAAGGCACTTGGAGCTTCGTTCGAGGCAAGAAAACCAAGGGGAAGATCACTTTGAATTTGGTATGTTTTTGGCAAATAAATTCGGCAAGACAATGTGTAACATAACCTATGTGGGGAGTGTGTACTTAGGCTTTGGTTCATGTTGTAATAAGACCATTATTGTTTGATTGTTAATCGTTGAACTTTGGAATAGTTTGATTTGTTGAAGCATGTATTTGTTGGATTGATTTGTTGTTAATCCTTTCCTAGGAAGCATGCCTATAGGTCTCCTTGTGATATTTTCAAATGATTTAAGATGTGTTTATGTTGATGGAGATGCCTAGGAATGTTGCATATAGTTTCGGGTTATTAAAGTTTATACTTGGGTTGGTTTAGATGAGCTTAATACGTCTCACCTCAGTCCCGAATACAGGGGGTATCGAAACACCCTGTGGCAGTATCGATACCCCTATGCATATTTGAACGCCTGTATCGAACCAGGGTTCGATACCAAATGCTACTAGACATAGCTGTTCCGAAACACCCTATGGTTGTTTCGAAACAGGTGGCCATAGTTCGAACCATGGTCCGAAACAAAAGTTCACTGGACACATGTGTTTCGAAACACTCCAAGGCTGTTTCGGAACACCTGTCTTAAAAAGGGCAATTCGAGAGTTTTGAGTGCATGAAACGTAAGATTTAATTTAGTAAGCGAATACAGTGGATTTATGAGTAATTTAGGAGATGTTGTGACACCATGATTCATGTTTTAACCCGAACACACATCGAATAATTTAAGATGGATGAAATATCTAATATTACATACTTTGCAATTAAGTCCATAAATGCTAGAACGTAAAATCGATTAATTAAGATACCTCGTTTGATCTGAATTGTATGGTGAATGTGTTAAGCTTGCTTAATTGTTATCCGATGGATTGTTTGTGGATATGGTGATGCAATTAGTACCTTGCATTTTGGTCCCTAATCATATATGCGTTTAATTGATCGACTTATAATGATTGAACTGCGTCCGTCTCTGTCTTACTTTGAGTTAATTACACATAGGAGATTAATCGTGCATCTATGTAAGATAAAGTAAAAAAAAAATGTTACGGTTTTCAGGATCGTTTATCGGATCGGACCCTCACGGGTTTGGTTCGATATTCCCCGTGTGACCCACTAGTGCTGTTTCCGTCTAAGCCGGGCTAAGGGGGTTACAAATCCGAGTAAGTTAAAATAGTGGAGTTCAAAAAATATTACAACCCGTTTAAAAGCATTCGACAATAAATAAAATAGAGTTACAAATTATACATATAGGGTCATAAGTACAAAGCCCACTATTCCTAATAACAATACTCTGACAATAGATGTCGAAGCTGAACCCACCACGATGATGCTCCTCCGAAAGCTTCTTTAACCTACGCACGAAAATATATTTCGAACGTTGAGCCACTAAAGCTCAGTGGGTACTCGACCAACCAGTCCACATAATGCATAGCATAAATAAGCATAAGCAGCATGAATGATGACATGACATGAGTGTGATGGCGCTACCAAAATCGCCTAAACACATGATATCATGATGGACTATATCGGCACATAGGATATGCATGAAAAGAGAAGACCACACAACATATCAAGTTCTTATCTCATATTAAATTGTATAAATATATATACATACTTATATATGTATAGCGGTGTCTATATCACCTCATAATAGTATCGAAGTAAGGGACCCATCAGCACTAAGCAAGGTCAGTAACATGCCACTCCATATAATCTGGTAAGGAACCCATCAGCACTAAGCAAGGTCCTAACCGGTCTTCTGTATAATAGATTACCGATAACCTATCAGCACTAAGCAAGATTATCAGTTTTATCATTATATAATATATCACTAATAATCCATCAACACTAAGCAAGGTTACTAGGTATCATATCTCGTATACATATAATATACTCTAGGCAACCCGTCAGCACTAAGCAAGGTTCCTAGTAACCCACATGATTCGAATGTCATACTGAACCCTTTTACAGTTCCACATACGATTTATGCCACTAGACCCTATATATTATACAATTATCTCGTTAACGGGGTTATAAGCCTATCTTTCGGTTTAATTAATCATTTTAGAGTTTGTACGGCTCTTAGGAACTTCTAAGATTTCATTACGAGACTTTACCACTATATCCACAAGAATCGGGCAAATTTGCCCTGGGGTATCGATACCCCTACTTGGAGTATCGAAATATCAAGCATCGATACCCTCCCAAAGGAGGTATCAGAAAACGGTATTGATACTAGTATCAAATCTCTTTTACCCACTTAAAAGTCAACAAAAGAGGATCTCCTGTTTCGATACTGATATCGAACCAAAATGGTCATTGGATGACTCGGTATCGAACCACGGTTCAATACACCTACCCTTATAGCTTAAATTTCCCTTAGGAGTATCAATACACGGGCCACCGATATCGATAGTCCCTGCACGATAAATGTAGTTTTAAGACTTTTAGTACTTGGAACTCTAACCAAAAATCATTCTTTCGATCCCAAAACAACCTTAGACTCTAAAGGAGTGATCTTAACCAGGTTTACAACATTTATATAAAGGTTCATCAACTATGGTCGATTCCACCATTAAAGACCTTTTAAGCTATCATACACACAACAAGCAAACAACCATGCAACAAGCTTAAAACATGTATGCATGATGTTTTAGAGTTGGAAGAGAACCAACCTTAGCAAAAAACACAGCAAACCTGAGCTCCCAAGCAAGACTAGACCTTCTCCTTCCCCGAAACTCTTGAAGGTTCTCCAAGCACTTTCTCTACAAGGTAAGGATACACAACGATTAAGGGTGACTTGAGATGATTTTCATAGCTTAAAAACACTAAAAAAGCTGGAATTTAAGCTTCCCAAAAGCCAAATACCGAACTCAACCCAAAACATCTCTTAAACCTCCATCCTCCCCAAACCTATACATTCTTACCTTATATTATAGATCCTTGACAGCTCTATAACTTCATTACTAACACGAAAATAAGATTTCAACTCAACACTTCAAAGATTCAACTTTTAGACAATCTTTTCTTGTAACAAAGGGAGATGAAAGATGGGAAGAAAAGAGAAAAGAGAGGAGATGTCATCTCTACAGGAGAAATAAAACCCCTATATCTTACATTCATCCCAAAAAGGTATTTACCAAAATAACCTTCTGAACCAAACCTAACTTAAAACCCAACTCAAGCCCAACAACTTAAGGCCCAACAAGGCCTAAACTATATCAACCTGAGGCCCAATACCGAAGCCTAACCCATCGGGTTAACCTGAAACTCGGATCCAAATCCGGGTCGTGACAACTATCCCATCCTTAAAGAAAATTTTGTCCTCAAAATTTATATGTCATGAAGAGATATGGATACTGAGCTCTCATGTCCTTCTCAACTTCTCGCGTCGCTTCCTCTACTCCGTGGTTTCTCCAAAGAACCTTTACCAACGGTATACTCTTGTTCTGAAGCTCTTTTACACCTCTATCCAAGATTCCTATTGGTCTTTCCCCATAAGTCAAATCTGTATTGAATTTGATTTCCTCAAGCTGAACAACATGAGAAGGATCTGAATGGTAGCGTCTCAACATGGACACATGGAACACATCATGGATACGTGCTAACTCCGGAGGTAAAACTAGCCTGTAAGCCACTAGTCTCACTCTCTCAAGGACTTCGTACGGTCTAACGTACCTTGGACTCAATTCCCTTTCCGACCAAAACGGATGATCTGTAACCCCCTAGACCGGCCTATGCGGAAAGTCCGACCTAGAGTGGTCACATTATTCTTTCCCTTTTTTTAAACATAAATCAAGTTTCAAGTGAAACAAAATAACCAGTACGAAAGATAAATTTGGATATCACTTAAAACAAGTAGAAACGTTACCAAACTAAATTGTCCTAAAAATATAATTACTCACAAATCCGATGTTAAATATAACATGTTTTAAAAAATCATTAAAAAAATAGCACATGTCACCCAAAACACAAACTGAAGACTTAAAATATCACTTCAAAGTGTAATCATGAAATGGGTAGATCCTCCAAGTGCCAAAACCGGGATGTCTATCTACGGCTATCTGAAATGGGAAGTAAACGGATATGAGCTACGAAGCCCAGTGTGTTCAAACAGTGTATATAAAATCACAGGTTAAACATATAAATAGTAATACCAGAAAAATAGTTCATGTATAATTGTTATGCTACCCTCCAACCAAACTCCTATATACAGTTCCCCAAAACGGTATCTGATATAGGCATTAACCTCAACCCGACAGAGCAAAGGTACCATCCTAAGGAATCACCTTAGGATACAGGCGGAATTACCCCAGTTGTAGCACGGGAACCGACAACAGGCGAAATTACCCTAACTGAAGCTAGGAACCGTAAACAGGCAGAATTACTAGATGGATCAAGGCTTAACCGAATCTCAAACACTAATCATAATCCTATCCCTAAACTGACAGTCATGCGGTAATAGCAGGAATAATGATAACAATACTAGGAAATAATCAGATATCATGTATATACCAAATCGAGAAATATATTACAAGACATGTCAGGCATATAATAAAAACTGAATATGATCATGCTTATAGTTCAAAATAAATGTTTATGTAAAATCCGAGAAAACAGTCATGTGCACATGATAGGTTCTTTAAAATAGGAAAAATAGTAGTATATAGTCATCTAGTACACAAGAAAACACACCTCGAAGTGCGCAAAGACAGACAGGTAACCTACTGGGCGTTCGAGCCTCGCTCTATAGTAGTAACAGATGTGCGCAACGACAGACAGGTAACCTTCTGTTTTTATTAATTGATACCTGATTATATACCTACAATTAATCAGGTATCAATATTAAACCTTAAACAAAACACTGGACTTAACTTAACTTAGAAGAAAAGTTTGACTCGAGACTTTAAAGTCCAATTTGGAGGCTTTCGAGATTAAATTTCGAAAAACGGACTTCACGGATGGAATCAAGATGTTGAAAAATATAAAATAAGGGTTTTTGAAAATTTTGACTTTTTGGTCAAAGTCAACGCTGACGTCATACTGACATCACTGGTTAAGGTGAACGGGTCGGGTCGGGTCAGTCAACGGATCGAGTTGGACCAGTTTGGTTCAACTCGGGTTAGACTGAGTTGAACCGGTTCAGACCGGTTTTAGGCCGGTTTGGATCGATCGGCTAAAGGCCACCATACAGGGCAGCTAAAAATCGCCCCGGCGGCGCGTGGAGGCCACGTGCGGCCCTAAATTAGCCGAAAACACCTCTAAAACCAGATTTTTTTTAGATTTCAACACAACAACAACAAGAATAAGCCTAAAAACTCCAGAAACAAACCCAAAACATATCAAAACTTACCTATAAACCCTAACCAACTGTGGAACTCCGATGAAGTCCCGATCAGCATCGATCGGGAGCGTTTTTAGAGGGGTTACGATCAAAGTCGGATGGGGAACACGAAGGTGTTGGAGACGCGTCGGACGAACTCCTAGGACGACTAGAATCGGCAAAAAACCGAAAGGGTTAAACCCTAATCACGATGAAGCTTCAAGCTTCAATTCACGGTGGAGGCAACAATGGTTGCGCGCATCGAAAGAGGGGTTATGATCGGCGGTCAATGATGGACTCAACGGCAGGGCGATGAACGCCACGGACGACCGAAGCTAGAGATGGGACGATGGTTAGTGGTTTAGGTTGACAAAGGGGTAGGTGAGGGATACATAGGGTTTATTTGGTTCGAATACCAGAAAAAAAATTAGATTTGAAAGGAAAAAAGGGTTTTACATATGGTTAATATTATCATTATATTATTTTTATTATTATTATTTTTATCTATTATTATTTTTATCTATTATTATTATTATTTTATATGAGTGTTACAATTCTCCCCCCTAAAAAGAAATTTCGTCCTCGAAATTTACCTGAATTGAACAGATGTGGGACTTGCTCCCTCATCGATTCCTCAATCTCCCAGGTGGCCTCAGAAAGGCTACATTTCCTCCACTGAACTTTAACCAAACGAATACGTCTTTTTCTCATAACTCTCTCATCAAACTCTAGGATCTGAACAAGTTCCTCCTCATAAGACAAATCTGGACGTAACTCAACTTCCCAAACCTATATAACGTGACTCGAATCTGGATGGTACTGTCTCAGCATGGATACATGAAAAACATCGTGGATACGACTAAGCTGAGGAGGCAACTCAAGCTGATATGCAACAGGCCCGGTTCTTTTCAGAATACGGTATGATCCAATATATCTCGGCCTCGGTTTGTCCTTACGTCCAAATCTCAGAACTTTCTTCCATGGAGAGTCTTTCAAGAAGACCCGATCACTAACCTCAAACTCAATATCTTTTCTTCTTCGATCAGCATAAGATTTTTGCCTAGCAAAGGCTTTCTTCAGACGTTCTCGGATCAATTTGACAGTCTCCTCAGTTTCCTGGATCAACTCGGGACCCAAAGTCCTTCGATCATACAACTCAGTCCAACAGATAGGTGTACGACACTTACGCCCATACAAAGCCTCATAAGGTGCCATACGAATGTTAGTCTGGTAACTATTTTTATATGCAAACTCTGTCAAGGGAAAGAAATCTTCTTAACTGCCCGAGGATGAAAAAATGTACTGAAATTTAGACGAGTGGCCAAAGCAGACTGTAAAGCCATCCAGAAATGGGAAGTAAACCTCGGATCTCGGTTAGAAATGATAGATAAGGGCACCCCATGCAATCTGACAATCTCAGAAATATAAAGTCTATCCAGTTTCTCCAGAGAAAAAGCGACCCGAACAGAAATAAAGTGAGTTGAATTTATGAGTCTATCCACAACCACCCAGACAGAATCTTTCTTAAACGTGGTTAGAGACAAACCGTTAACAAAGTTCATCGTGATTCGCTCCCACTTCTACTCTAGAATCTTGATAGGTTGTAAGAGACCAGAAGGATGTTGATGTTCTGCTTTCACCTGCTGACAGGTCAAACATCTAGATACATATTCTAAGATATCCTTTTTCATACCTACCCAACGGTATCTCTGTTTCAGATTCTGATACATCTTATCTCCTCCGGGATGCATAGCATAAGGACTACTATGAGCCTCTCTGAGAATGGTTTGTCTCAGCTCGGTATCGTTGGGTACACAGTAACGATCATTAAAACAAAGAATTTCATCATGATCAAAAGAATAAACAGAAGTGGATCCTTGCTCAACTTGTTTCATGACAGGAAGTAAGGGAGTCATTTAAACGCTGCTTTGCCTTAATCTGCTCAATCAAGGTTGGTTTAACTTGTAACTCAGTCAATATACTACCATCATTATATATACTCATCCTAGAGAATAAAGATCTCAGGTCTGATATGTTTTTTCGACTCAAGGCATCAACCATAATATTGGCTTTCCCAGATGATACTCGATCTCACAGTCATATTCCTTAAGAAGTTCCAACCAATGACGATGTATCAGATTTAGCTCTTTCTGGGTAAGGAGGTACTTTATACTCTTGTGATTGGTAAATATATAACACTTCTCTCTGTAGAGATAGTGCCTCCAAATATTTAAAGCAAAAATACCGCTGTAAGCTCAAGATCATGAGTAGCATAATTACACTCATGTGGTTTCAACTATCGTGACGCATACGCGACCACCTTACCATCCTGCATCAGCACACAATCAAAACCCGAACATGAAACATCATTGTAAACTGTAAAGCCCTTACCTGACTCAGGTTGGGTCAAAACTGGAGCTCGAGTCAAAACTGACTTCAACTGATCAAAACTAGACCGTTGGGCCTCAGACCACACAAACGGAACACCTTCCTCAGAAGCTTTGTCAAAGGGGAGGCAATGATAGAAAAACCCTCGACAAAGCATCGGTAATACCCAACTAAGCCTAAAAAACTGCGGATCTCAGACACATTCCTAGGAGGCTTCCAATTGGTGCTGCATCAATCTTACTTGGGTCCACCTGGATACCCTTAGCTGAAACGACATGCCCCAGAAAAGTTTCCTCACTAAGCCAGAATTCACACTTACTTAGCTTGGCATACAGGTGATGCTCCCTAGAGTCCGTAACACACCTCTCAAATGCCCCACATGCTCGTCCTCAGAGCGAGAGTAAACCAGGATATCATCAATAAACACCACAAGAAACTGGTCTAGATAGGGTTGAAAGATACGGTTCATCATGTTCATAAAGGCTGTAGGGGCATTTGTCAAGCCAAAAGGCATAACCAGGAACTCATAGTGACCATACTTGGTGCGGAATGCAGTCTTAACAACACTGGAACCCTTAACCTTTAACTGATAATACCCAGATCAAAGGTCAATCTTCGAGAAAACTGTGGCTCTCCAAAGTTGATCAAACAGGTCATCAATCCTGGGTAAAGGATATTTGTTTTTCATAGTTAACTTATTCAACTTTCGGTAGTTGATGCACAACTGAAGGGAATCACCCTTCTTTTTAACAAAGAGAACTGGAGCTCTCAAAGGTGAAGTGCTAGGTCGGATGTACCCTCTATCAAGAAGTTCTTGCAATTGAACCTTTAACTCCTTTAGCTCTTTCGAAGCCATACGGTACGGGGCCATGGAAACTGGTCTTGACCCCGGATAAGCCTCAATCTAAAACTCAACCTCTCTGCTTGGAGGGAGACCAGGCAACTCCTCAGGAAAAACATCAGGAAACTCACTAATAGTGTGAATTTCATCAATCTTAGATAAATACCCTTTTGTGTTAAGAAAACAGGAAATAAAGGTCTCACATCCCTTCTAGATCATCTTGTCGATAATCAAAGCCGAAACCATATTGGATAGATAACCTCGTCGCTCACCAATCAGAACTACAGAACGTCCATCTAGAGTCTTTAAAGTGGCATTTTTTGCCTCATAGTCCAGAAAAACACGATGCTCGGTTAACCAGTCCATTCCTAGAATCAGATCGAATTCTTATAAAGGAAGTTCTATAAAATCCTCCAGAAACACTTTCCCTTTCAACACGAGGGAACATCTCCTAAACACCTTATTCACAGACAAAAATTGCCCCACAGGGCTCAAAATAGTAACAACACCCTCGGTGTCCTCAACAGATATCGAAAGGTTCCTAGATACTGACTTAGATACATAAGAGTGGGTGGAACCATTATCAAGCAAAGCAAAGTACGGTACAGAAGAGATGGTAAAGGTACATGCGATAACATTTGGCTCATCTCGGTCATCCCGACGTCTGGTGGCATAAACAAGTACTGGATAACGAGACTCAAAAACAGATAGTCCACCACTCTGATGGCCTTGACCCCTAGATTCAGATGAACAGTAGACCTAGAAGCTCTACTCTGAAAACTCCCTAAAGTTGGTGTCTGAACAGACGTCTAAAATCGAGAAGGAGTCTGGGTGTGAACAGTAGTCTGAGTCGATGGTCGACTAGCAGAAAGTGGATGAGGGTAGTCTCTTAGAAAATGCTCGGAAGATCCACAACAGAAACAAGCTCCAACCTTCTTCCTACACTCACCCCTATGCAGGTTGCCACAGTAATCATACGCTGGTGTAGACGAGGACCCAAAAGAAACACCTCGACTAGCAGTAGAGTCATACGGTGCCGCGGACCGGTGATAGGAACCACCTTTCTGACCCGGTGTAGATCGAGCCCTCTTATCAGGACGACTATAAGACTCACCATGGTTGATATGTCCACCAGATCGACCATGGTCCCTCTTGCGGTCCCTATCTCTACCCCGATCTCAATCTTGATCTCTCATAATCTGGCTATCTGAAAGCTTCTCCAAATCCTCAACAGTCTTTGCCCAGTTCACCAAATCCTTAAAAATCACATCATGGTGTGTGGCTACTCGGTCTCGGATACCAATACGAAGACCCTCTAGAAACTTATCGCACTTATCTCTCTCTGTAGCCACTAACCCAGTACCATACCTCATCAGATCCAAAAACTGTAACTCATACTCGGCAACTGTCATGGTACCCTAAACCAAGTCCTTGAAGGCCTGACGCCTCTCTCTCATATATCGATCACCCAGCAAACAATTCTTGAATCATTCCTTGAAAAAGTCTCAAGTCATCCTGTCGGAGGATACACTACTCACCATTAACCCCACCAGATATGGGCACTAACATCAAGCATAGACACAGCTCCTAAATATCTCTTAGCTGGCTCCAAACCCAATTGATCCATACGCTTCTCAGTGTCATACAACCATGTCTCAACGTCTGAAGGTGCACCGATCAAGGATCCAGAAAAGGTTCTCACTCCATTAACGATCAGGATCTGAGAGATAGGAGTATCTAGCAAAGCACCCGAAGCTCTGACAGATCTCTGTATCAACTGAAGGAACTGTCTACTAAGGGTCTTATCTATCACAGTGGTAGCAGGCTCAGTGCCCGGTGTTGATGCCCCTCTGACCGGGGTAGATATACCTATACCCGAAGCAGGATGCAGGGCGGGCGGTATAGTGGTACTGGCAGGAATAGGAGGGTTCAGAGAAAAGACGGGCGGAGGATCACTAATATGTTCCTTTATAGGATCAGTAAAACTGGTCGCTCGACCATGCTCTAGAGTGATTCGGCGAGCTCTACGGACACTCATGTGTCACAGATAGTCTACAAGGATAAAATTTATGAGATTAGAATTGGCACTGGAGAACCAAACACAACACAAAAAGATACAGGTGACATGGCCTTATAGATATCATTTTATAAAAGTTTAATGGAAAACGTTTCATTTAGGACCCACCACGGTCCGAGAGTCATAAAACCAAAAGATCTGGTACCAACTAAATGTAACCCCCTAGATCGGCTTATGCGTAAAGCCCGACCTAGAGTGATCACATTGTTATTTATATTTTTTTTAAAACATAAATCAAATTTCAAGTGAAACAAAATAACCAGTACGAAAGACAAATTTGGATATCACTTAAAACAAGTAGAAACGTTACCAAAATAAAATGTCCTAAAAACATAATTACTCGCAAAAATAATCCACAAATCTGATGTCAAATATAACATGTTTTAGAAACATCATTAACAAGATAGCACATGTCACCCTAAACGCAAGCTGAAGACTTAAAATATTACTTCAAAATGTAATCAGGAAATAAGTAGATCCTCGAAGTACCAAAACAGGGATATTTATCTATGGCTATTTGAAAGGGGAAGAAAACGGGTATGAGCTTCGGAGCCCAGTGTATTCCAACAATGCATATAAAGTTACAGGTTAAACATATAAACAGTAATACTAGAAAAATAGTTCATGTATAATTGTTATGCTACCCTCCAACCAAACTCCTGGATATAGTTCCCAGAACGGTATCTAATACAGGCATTAACCTCAACCCGACAGGGCGAAGGTACCAGCCTAAGGAATCAACTTAGGATACATGCAGAATTACCCTAACCGAAGCTAGGAACCGTAAATAGGCAGAATTACCAAATCGGGATATATCTTACATGACATGTCACGCATATAATAAAAACAGAATATGATTATGCTTATAGTTCAAAATAAATGTCTATGTAAAATCCGAGAAAACAGTCAAGTACACATGATAGGTTCTTTAAAACAGGAAAAACAATAATATATAGTCATATAGCATACAAGGAACTTAGATAACTGGATTTATTCACTAGAGTTTAAAACATATACGGATCACGATCGGATCTCGAGACTGGTCAAAACGAGAGGAGTCGGGCTGGGTCGGTACTCGATCGGGAGAAATGTAAGGACCTACAATTAATCTGGTATCGATATTAGACCTTAAACAAAACACTAAACTTAACTTAGAAGAAAAGTTTGACTCAAGACTTTAAAGTCCAATTTGGAGGCTTTCGGGATTGAATTTTGAAAAACGAACTTCAAGGATGGACTCAGAACGTTGAAAAACATAAAATAGGATTTTTTGAAAATTTTGACTTTTGGGTCAAAGTTAACGCTGACGTCAACAAAGTCAACACTGATGTCATGCCGACGTCAACAGTCAATGATGACGTCACTGGTCAAAGTCAATAGGTTAGGTTGGGTCAGTCAATGGGTTGGGTTGGACCGGCTTGGTTTGGCTTGGATTGGACCGGGTTGAACCGGTTCAGACCAGGTTTAGGCCAGTTTGGATCGACCGAATCTAGGCCACCGTTCAGGCCGGACGGAAATTGCCCTTGCGGCGCGTGGAAGCCACGTGCGGCCCTAAATCGGCCAGAAACACCTCTAAAACCAGTTTTTTATTTCAACACAACAACGACAAGAATAAGCCGAAAAATTCCAGAAATGAACCCAAAACACACCAAAACTTACCTATAAACCCTAACTAGCCGTAGAACTTCAAAGAAGGCCCGATCGACGTTGATCAGAAGCGTTTGTGGAGGGGTTACGGTCGGACTCGGACAGGGAGAATGAAGGTGTTGGCGACGCGCCAGACGGACTCCTAGGACGGCCAGAATCAGTGAAAACCCAAAAGGGTTAAACCCTAATCCTGAAAAAGCTTCAAGCTTCGATTCATGGTGGAGGCAATGACAATTGCGCGCGTCGAAAGAGGGGTTATGACCGAAGGTCAACGACGGACCCAACAACAGGGGCGGTGAACGCCACGGATGACGGTGGTCAGGGGTTTAGTTCGAAAAGGGGTAGGTGAGGGATACATAGGGTTTATTTGGTTCGAATACCAGAAAAGAAAATTAGATCTAAAGGAAAAAAGGGTTCTTATATACGATTATCATTATCATTATATTATTTTTTTATTATTTTTATCTATTATTATTATTTTATACGGGTGTTACATGATCCCTTTCCAAGGAGATACCTTGAGAAACACTTTTTCTCCCAACGATCCGCTTAAGCTTTTTTCCGATCAAATGCTGCTTGTAACCTTTCCTTGATTATCTAAACTTTTTCTTCGGTCTCTTTTACAAGCTTTGAACCTACTATCCTTCTCTCATTTAGCTCGGTCCAACACAGGGGTGTCATACACCTACGCCCGTACAAGGCCTCAAAAGGTGTCATCATTATACTTGATTGATAGTTGTTGTTATAAGCAAACTCCACAAGTGGTAACTGATCTTCCCAACTCCGTGTAAAGTCCACCACACAACACCTAAACATATCCTCTAAGATCTGTATCACTCGCTCAGATTGTCCATCAGTCTGAGGATGAAAAGCTGTACTGAAGTGCAGCTTGGTATCCAAAGCCTTGTGGATAGACATCCACAACCTCGTTGTGAACCTCGGATCCCTATCCGATATGATCAATGAAGGTACACCATTCAACCTTACAATCTCCTTTATGTACAACTGGTCCAACCTTTCCAAAATGAAGTTCAACCTTACCGGTATGAAGTGAGCCAACTTAGTCAACTGGTCAACAATGACCCACACAGCATCTTGCTTCTTCAACGTCATAGGTAACCCAGTGACAAAGTCCATGGTCACTCAATCCCACTTCCATTGTAGTATCTGGATAGGCTAAAGCAAACCTGAAGGAACCTGATGTTCCGCTTTCATAAGCTGACACGCTAAGCATCTTATCATAAACTCAGAAACATCTCTCTTCATGCAAGGCCACCAAAAGAAAGGGCGAAGATCTTGATACATCTTGTTACTACCCGAATAAACCGAGAACGGACTGCGATGAGCTACCCTCAAGATTTAGTCTCTCAGATCCTCAAGAGCAGGGACACACAACCGACCCTTGAAGTACAAGAATTCACCATCTCGTACTTCAAAGTCTAACACCTCACCTCTTTGACAAGCTTCAAGATGAGCTACCAACTCCTCGTCTAACGCTTGTTCTCTCTTTATCTCATGAACTAGCGTGGCCTTCATACGCAGCTCCCAACAAGCCATCATCCTCGGTCATTCTCAACCAGGAAAACATGGACCTCAAGTCCGACATGGACTTCCTACTCAAAGCATCAACGACCACATTCGCCTTACCAGGGTGATACTCTATGACACAGTCATAGTCCTTTAGCAACTCTATCCACCGTCGTTATCTCAGATTCAACTCTTTCTGGGTAAGCATGTACTTTAAACTCTTGTGATCGGTGTAGACATAACATTTCTCTCCATAGAAATAATGCTTTTATATCTTCAATGCGAAGATAACAGACTCCAAATATTAGATCATGTATGGGATAATTCCTTTCATGGGGTTTCAACTGCCTCGAGGCGTAAGCAACCACCTTACTCTCTTGCATGAGCATACAACCTAACTCATTGAAGGAAGCAACGCTAAACACCACATAATCTTTCCCCGGTTCCGGTTGTGTCAAGACCAGAGCCTCCGTAAGATAAGCCTTACGTTGCTCAAAACTCTGTTGTCTCCTCTCGTTCCACACAAACAGAATTTCTTTCTGAAGCAACATCATCAACGGTGCTGCTATGATCGAGAAGCCTTTAACAAACCTCTTATAGTATCTGGCAAGCCCAAGGAAACTACGAACTTCCGATACATTCCTTGGTGGTTTCCATTCCACCACAGCTTGGATTTTCTGAGGATCAACTCGGATGCAATCCGCTGCCATGATATGGACATAGAACGTCACCTCTGATAACCAAAACTCACACTTACTGAACTTGGCGTACATACGCTTATCCCTCAAAACCTGAAGAACAATTCTTAGGTGGTAGTCATGCTCCTCCTCTAAGTGTGAGTACACCAAGATGTCGTTGATGAAGACAATCACAAACTGATCTAGTTACGTCTGAAAGATTCGATTCATCAAGTCTATAAAATTTGTTGGTGCATTCGTGAGCCCAAACGGCATCACTAAGAACTCATATGTCCATACCACATCCTAAATGTTATCTTTTGGACATCCTCGTCCACCACCTTTAACTGGTAGTACCCTGACCTCAAATCTATCTTAGAGAACACACGGACACCTCTCAACTGTTAAACAAGTCATCAATCGTTGGCAACGGGTAACGGTTCTCGATCATGACTTTATTGAGCTAACGGTAATCGATGCACATTCTCATCGATCCGTCCTTCTTCTTTACAAACAAAACCGGTACTCCCCATAGTGACATACTCCGCTGGATAAAACCTCTCTCTAACAACTCCTGGATCTGCTATTTCACCTCTCTCATCTCTACGGTGCCATACGATAAGGTGCTATGGACACTGGTGTCGTTCTCAACAACACCTCTATACGGAACTCCAACTCACGATCTGGAGGTAACCCGACCAACTCCTCCGGAAACACATCAGGATACTCACAAACTGTCCTTAAGCTCCCTAGCTCAGGGCTATCAACTCTCACATCCACAACGTGAGCTAAGAAAGCCTCACAACCTTGCTGGATCAACCGCTAAGCTGACAAAGCCGACACAATATTTGGTAAACAGGGGTTTCTCTCGCCCCTCACAACAAGCTTAGACCCATCCGCAACATGGAGCTTCAAATTCTTTGATTTATACCCAAGACTCACATCGTGTTCGAACAACCAATCCATTCCCAGGATTGTATCAAACTCTTGGAAGGGTAAAACCATTAGGTCTGTAGGAAAGATCGAACCTTGTACCTCTATCGGACACCTCCGATAAACCTTATCCATAAAAATATCTAGACCCAAAGGACTTATCACACGAACTCCTATTTCTAGATCCTCGGCTGACAACCCCCAACATTGAGATATACCACTACGGATATAGGAGTGGGTTGACCCCGAGTCCACAAGAGCAACCATGGGAACTAAAAACGAGGTAAACGTACCTGAGATAACATCGGTAGCCGCACAGTCCTCCTATGTCCTCACAGCATACTGCTTAGCTGATGCTCTCGCTGTGGACTTGAAGGTACCACCCAAACCATGACTCGCCCTTTCATGGGTAAAGCCTCTACCTCTTTGGCTCGGATAACCGGTCCTCTGAAACTGATCCACTAACTCTCTAGCCTTCTCAGGAAAGTCCTTCACAAGGTTCTCTGATGATCCACAATGATAACAAGCTCTGACTGAGTTCCAACACTCTCCTCTATGGTTCCTCCTACACTGAGGGCAAGCTGGAGTACCCGAGCTCCTATGAGAACTCTCTGAGTTCGTCATCGGAGATGATGTAGACTGCCCCCTCCTACCGGCCGACTCAAACCTGCAGTTTGATCTTACACTATGACTAGAATCCCCTCTATTATGATTCCATCGGTTCCTATTCCTCCTCGAATAGGACTGAGAGCTATTAGAGAAGTATTGATTGCCTCCACTTGAACCACCTTGACCAGAAGAGGAACCATAGGTCAAACCTTGCACTTGATCCAAGTTCTTAGCACTATCAGTCAACTCAGAAAACATCCTAGGTGGATTAGCAGTAAGATATGTCTGGATCTCTTTCCTCAGACCCCTCAAAAACCTTTTGCACCTCATCTTCTCTGTGGCTACTAACTCTAGGGTATACCTACTCAGTTGTAGGAACTCTTGCTCATAGATGAACATCAAACGGTTCTCTTGCATAAGATGGGTGAACCTCTCCCTCAAGGTGTCAATGTGGGCTTCTCCAACATACTTCTTCTCGAACTCATCTAGGAAGTCGTTCCAAGTTGGTCTCTCGGGATCCCAACCAAGCTTCACTGTCTCCCACCACTCACGGGCATTGCCTTTCAGCAACGATAGAACATATGACAACTTGTCCTCAGATCTCAACCTCATCTATCTCATGATCCAACGAGTGTCATGTAACCACTGATCAGGTTGCACGGGATTGTCTTGTCCTGTTCCATGAAAGTTAACAGCTCCTTGCCTTCGTATCCTTTCCATCGATGCCTCTCGAGGCATAAAGGAAAACCTTGATATAGCTCTTACAATCCGATTCAATGCCTGGTTCGGCTGCAGGAAGTAGCTGGCCCCTTGACCAACTGCATCCTCAAACGGTGCCTCCACAGCTGGTATGTACTCATCCTCGGAGTCCTCTCGAGAACCCCAACTCTCCTCCGCCACTCTGTTCCTCCTCAGCATTCTTACTGCACCCACACCAAGCATCGATACCCTTCCAAAGGGGGTATCAGAAAAACGATATCGATACTAGTATAGAATCTCTTTTACCCACTTAAAAGTTAACAAAAGAGGACCTCCTGTTCCGATACTAGTATCGAACCAAAATGGTTATTGGATGACTAGGTATCGAACCATGGTTCGATACACCTACCCTTGTAGCTTAAATTTCCTTTAAGGGTATCAATACACGGGCCACCGGTATCAATAGCCCCTGCACGATAAGTTTAGTTTTAAGACTTTTAGTACTTGGAACTCTAACCAAAAATCATTCTTTCGATCCCAAAACAACCTTAAACTTTAAATGAGTGATCTTAACCAGGTTTACAACATTTATATAAAGGTTCATCAACTATGGTCGATTCCACCATTAGAGACCTTTTAAGCTACCATACACACAACAAGCAAACAATCATGCAACAAGCTTAAAACATGTATGCATGATGTTTTAGAGTTGGAAGAGAACCAACCTTAGCAAAGAACACAGCAAACCCGAGCTCCCAAGCAAGACTAGACCTTCTCCTTCCCCAAAGATCTTGAAGGTTCTCCAAGCTCTTTCTCTAAAAGGTAAGGATACACAACGATTAAGGGTGACTTGAGATGATTCCCATAGCTCAAAAACACTAACAAAGCTAGAATTTAAGCTTCCCAAAAGTCAAATCCCGAACTTAACCCAAAACATCTCTTAAACCTCCACCCTCCCCAAACCTATACATTCTTACCTTATATTATAGATCCTTGGTAGCTCTATAACTTCACTACTAACACCAAAACGAGATTCAAACTCAAACATTCAAAGATTCAACCTTTAAACTATCTTTTCTTGTAACAAAGAGAGATTGAAGATGGGAAGAAAAGAGAAAAAAGAGGTGATATCATCTCTGCAGGAGAAATAAAACTCTCACCTCTTACATTCATCTCAAAAAGGTATTTACCAAAATACCCTTCTAAACCAAACCTAACTTAAAACACAACTCAAGCCCAACAACTTAAGACCCAACAAGGCTCAAACTACACCAACTCGGGGCCCAAAACTGAAGCCTAACCCATCGGGTTAACCCGACACTCGGATCCAAATCCGGGTTGTGACAAGGGTTGTAGACAACAATGGGTTTAGTTATAAGATATTCGATTATTAGATGTCTCCCTCTCCTCAGAGGGTATGATATTTATAGGCTTAGCCTAGACCAAGTCCTTTTCAAAGTAGGAGTATAAGTTGGAATTAAATTCAACTTCATTACATGAATAAATATCTTTATTTTAGTTTTTAATCGACTCTTGTTTGACTTTTCCCATATGGCTTTGAACTTGACTTTTCATGTGTTTTCCAACTCCAATCTCTATGTTGTTTGCCCTAAAAAGTCCTTTTTGTTATTCTCTTCAGATCACTTACCATATCAGCATCTCTTAAGGACTGCCTCGACAGGTGCAACGTGCTACCTCGACAATCTGATATCACAGCGGGTGCACTACTGAGTCTCGACGGTAGTCAATCTTTTGCCTTGGTTGAAACGAAATCAATATAGTTCTCTTGATCTGGTTCGGTGTAATTTATTCCTCAGCTTAGCTTCCTCAGCAATGTCTGGTGACAAATCTCGAATGCAGCTGTAGTCCTTGACTGCCGCAACATTGGCCTACTCGGGTGGCGATTTAATTGTCAAGGCATAAAAACAACAATAATTATTTTTTCACCAAATATTACATAAATTAAATAATAGTTCATATTAGAGCCAAACTGATGGAATTATGAAGAAATTACCATTGTTGCCTATCAATTATGCTTAAAACTAACAATACTTACAGTAAAAATGATTAAAATAAAACTTTTGAACACTTATCAAATACTCTTTTCCTTATAATAATTTTCTATTTTTATGCTTTCTTTGACCTCATTCTTTCATTTTCTTCTCCTATCTTCCTCTTTCTTTTCAATTAATATTGTTGAAACTAGCAATGTTGTAAAATAAATCAAACATTATAGACTTGAAGAAAATACAAGTTCAAAATCAGTTGATGTATTTATACCAATGAAAATATCTTGAGTGCATACGATTCTTGCCCATGAAATAATTTTGTAGCATTGTAGAATACATTCGATTCATTATACATTGTAACTAATTACATAGGTATGAATCTTACGTATTTGAGGTTCTTGCCTACTAACAAATTATAAAGACTTACACCAGATTATAAATAATTATATCCATATAAGTCTTTATAATTTGTTATTAGTTGCTAGATTTAACTTAAACTAGTGTAAGTCTTCGTAATCTGTTACCTTCTAATGCCCTTCAGTAGGAGATTTTCCCAGTGGTATGCAAAATAAGTAGGGCTCAGAACATGTGTGGTGGTCAAATGTATCTGTAGGGTGGTACATTCAATCGTGCACAAGATGGTCATATGCCAACGATGCCTCCATCCAATGAAAGAATGATTTTGTGGACTAAATTGAAAACAATACGATTATATATAAAATAATAGACTAAATTATCAAAATTTATAAAAAGATTAATTTTAAGTGAAATATAAATTTTTATTATTAAATTAAATAATAATATACTTCTATTTGAAGTATTGAATTAAATTGTAAAAATAAAAAAATAGTAGGAGAGAATTGTTGTTCAAATAAAAATTTTATGTTATAACAAAGAAACGTACATATTATGATAATTTTAAGTTAATATTAAGAATTTCTCTTTAAAAAATGTATCTCATGGATAATTTGATAAAATATAATTTTTTATCTTATATTTTTTATATTACTTCAACCAAACACTGGAATCTAACATTTTCGTCAAACAAACTAAATAAGGTAATATTATTTAAAAAAAACATTATATCAAGACATAATAGAGTAAATAATAAAATATATAATGATTTTTATTAAACGAATAAAACAAAAATAATAAAATACAACATATGTAAATTTACCAAGTCGATTTAACCGAAGCTAGAAACGAGTTGATGTCTGCGCGAATGCAGTTTTTTTAAGATAGATTTTCGGTCACTCTTATGGTGCTTTAAGTTTGTTGCTCGTCTCTCTCTCAAGATACAACAACGAATGATCTTCAACAAAAATACGATGATAGAGATCACGAACGTATACTTACGTTTCCATCACCGAAAAAAATGAAATTCTAGAGAGTTATTTTATGATTGATATTTTTTTTACAAAGTCCGTGTGATAACATTACATGTAGGTTTATCATATCATTTCAAATTATTTATGGTTAATTGACTTATAATTTTTATCTGAAGATAGATCATTTTGACCCAAGATATTAAAAATTAAATTATTTAAAAAATAAAGGCTAAAATAACTATTCAATCAAACATTAATATTAGTTTTTAATATTATAATAATAAGATTTAGAATCTAATAAGTAGTTATAATAATAAATAATGACATTTTATATAGATGAATCAAATTTAAATAATTTAATCCATAAAACATATAGAATTATATAGATTTAAAACGAAACACGTAGACTAACTTGTACCTCAGAATTATTGAAAAAGAATAATAATAAAAATGTAAATCTCCCTAAAAATTAAGCTGGGTGGGCCTTGAAATTAAGCTTTGCATGTGCTTCGGCGGTTGTGCCGAATCATATATGCCATTCAAGCCGACATACCCATCCTCCATATTCACTCTTCCATACACTTATCCAATTATTTGGATAATTTTATTATATTAGTTTATATATTTCAAAAATAATATGATTATCATATTAAAACATAAATGTTTGATAAATAGATTTTCAGAAAATACTATCTAATATTAGAATAAATTATAAAAAAATATACTATTTGATAAATAGAGATATAAATGAACTAAAGTTCAATGAATCGTTTATAAATTATTTGAAAAAAAATTATTTATGTTTGTTTATTAATTAAACGAACGAACATAAATAAAATTTTATATTTATTTAACTAAATGAATGAGCATGAACAAAGGTCTCGTTCGTTTATTTACGTTTGTGAACATTTGATAATTCGTTTGTTTATTTATGTTTGTTTAAATTTATTCACATACGTTCAATTATATTTATTATTTTTTCATAATAAAATAATTATATTTTTTAAAAAATAAATTTATTCATATTTTTGTTTATTTATGTTCGTTTAAATTTATTCAAATATGTTCATTTGTGTTTGTTTACGTTCATTTATCATTTTAACGAATAAACATAGACAAGTTTAAACAAGCTAAATTTTTTAACGAACGAATATGAACAAAATACTTATTTATTTGTTTGTATTCGTTCATTTATTTACTTAAATTTTAAAAAATATTCCTTAATTAATACGATTAACATCGTAAAATATCATTAAACATTTTGAGTTAATTTTTTTTTCTTGATAATATATAGCTTGTTATTTATGTATATTTATACATTTAAAGTGACTATTTTTTTGAAATAAAATATTGCTTTTAAAAAAATTAATTTTAATAATCTTAGGGTCATTTTTGGCACATTTTCTAAAGCTAAAGGGGCTATTTGAAAGGAGCAATTACACGGGTCAATTTGGTCTACCTGTCAAGTTTAGGTGCCCAATTTGGTGAAACAAGTTTAATACACTTTGTCCCTCTAAATTTGTCCACTTGTAATATTTAATATAGGTTTAAAAAATATATTTAACAGATATATTATAAAATAGATAAATAATAATTTTATCTTTAAAAATGGTAAAATAGAAACTGTATCTGATAAAACGTGTTAAGCTTTTTAAAATAACAATTTAAATAGAAAAAGTTAAACTTAAAAGGAAAAATTTAAGGAGGCATAGGGATAAGTAATTTGTGTTTAAAACTATAAAACTAAGATTAAATAATAAATAAATTTTATTTTAAAAAAAATATAACATCTAAAATTTAAAATTACATTTATTTCCTAACTCTGTAAGTGACAATTTATAAGGTAAACTAAAATAAACGTCATTCAATTATATAAAAAGTTATATTTAAATCATCAAATTATTAAATATTATATTTAAGTCATTCAACTGTTAAATATTATCATTTAATTGGGTGTAATAATAATTTTCATCTTCGGAACTCTAATATTCTATTAATTTAGTTTAAATTCAAGAAATTTAACTTTTCACATTTAAGAAAATATTAATTTATTCATTTTTATAATGAAATGGTTTTCCTAAATTCTATGCAAGTCTATGTATTTTCAATAAAATTGTATAACTTTAGAAGATTTAATTTTTTTATTACAAAAAGACATACAAAGAACTTAAGAAATCTATTTTATAATAAAAATTCAATAACTTAACTTGCATACCATTAATAACTTAAAAATTATGTGACATTAATTAGTGTTAATGAAGGTATAAAACTGATTTTAAAAAAATAATTAAACTGATATATTTATTAAAATATAAAGGGTGACTCAAATATAACCTTACTTATAATTGACTGATCTAAATATAATTTTAATAATTTAATAACCTAAATATAACTTTACTCCTAATTAAATGACCTAAATATAACTTTCCTTATAATTGAGCGACATTCGTTATAGCTTACCTTAATTTAAATTTGATTGCAACGTAAAAAACAATTCCTAATTAAAAAAGATATGGATATGAAAACAATATGTATCTGATAATATATTGTATATCGAGAGTGACGAGATTCGTAGTGAAAGGCCTTAAGAAGTTGCCATGGAGGTAATTTCACAAAGAAAAACCATGTAGTGATGAATAAATTAAACAATAGCGTGAGATGAAGGTGATGCCTTAGAGTGGATAGAACATCATGGTTCCAAGTTAGTTGAGAGATTAAAAATTGTCTTGTATTTTGCTAAGTTTAGCAGATTTTGTAACACCCTCTTTTCGGCCTGGTAGAGAATCGGATCGGAAAAAATTACGGTCAGAGGTTTCGATAATTCAGTGATATTTTTCGATAATTTGATTCGATTTAATTTTAATTATTAATATTAAGAATCTCCTCTGTTTACTAAGAGAAACGTAATTAACTACAGATATAACATGAGTATTAAGGGAATAATAATTACCTATAGAGGTAACTAGTGGTCCTAACAGAAAGGTGATTACCTATAGAGGTAATCAGATTTGACCAAAAGGGGTGAAACGAAACACTTAGGAGTTATTTCGATACTGAGGTTCATGCTAGGTAATACCGTTAGTCCTGTTTTGATACATTTAGTAGGGGTTTCGATACACGAAGACCGACCAAAGTCTTAAGGGTCTGACTCGACCAGGCATTTCGATATGCCTTGGAGCAGTATTTGAACGATGCATCACATTTTCATAATTGTATCGGAACCCTTTCAACTGGTTTCGGTACCAAGCTAAAATTTCCATATTTTCCTAGGCTTTAAGCATACTGTATCGAAACAGATAGGAACTGTTTCGAAACACCTGACCTGTAATGTCTTAGTTTAGTTGGTTTTTATTCGAATCGACTTAGAAAATAAAATCCACTTCTTACGAGATTTTATCAGCAAACTATATCCAACATGATTTAACAACATACCAATTTTCATGACAATCTAAGTCCATTTACTAGATTTTTGACTTTTGGTTCATAATATTCATTTTAACTGCTTAAGCTACTTCTAAATAAGTCATTCTACAAAATATAGGTCTAGACAAGATACACATCTTACCAACATATCAAAATACATAATTATGTCTTAACAAATATGTTGCCACCGTTCTAGGAGTAATTATAACAAACTTACATACTCTTGACTAGCGACTTGCCAAAACCTTGTCAAAAAGGGATTAAAATTTTCTCCTCAAAACCTTAACCTGAAAAATGCATGAGAAATGGAGACATTAGACATACTTTGCATAGTGAGATAGCCAATAACAATAAAAGCATAAATATGTAAATCATTTTCATGTTATTATGTTATATCATCATTTAGTCCAATGAATCATAAGAATTACAATAAGTTCAATAGATCAATATTTATCTTTGGATTGAACAAGATAGTGGAATCGTGGTCTTTTACGCCTCGCCAAATCAATAAATGGTCTAATCCGCCATCTCGCCAAAATGACCAATACACAAATCATCCCTCCGCCTCCCCATATATAGGTCGTAGCCTAAGGACCATAGTCCATCCGTACCAATAAGCTCATGAATCCTAAGGCATTCCAGTTGTATCCAATTTCTAACTTAAATCCAAGGTCCAATAACATTTAGATTTACACAATATCAATGATAATTTTTATAAGTCCAATGAAAATATCAATAATTTTGATCCTTGGGTCCATTTCAATAGGTTCAATGATCAATATCTCAATGAATCGATGATTTATCAATATCAATACAATAAAGAAAGCTTGCCATGACCCTATATGGTGTCATGTCCTTTTCTTATCAAAAACATGCTACATGTTAATCAATAATAATAAAATGAAATGGGAAAAACACCTAGGTTTGTTCCATGACTCTATTACACTCACCTCGAAACAAAGGGCATTCACGGTTCTTGAATGACAACTTCTTTGCCTTACTTGAACAGGAATTGATGGTGAATCCTTATTGTAAATTGAAAGAAAACGAGTTTCTTATTTTTATAGTATACCAAAAGTAATCATTTACACTCATATAAGTTTATATGTATAAGCTTTAGGTAACCTATACAGATAACTAAATACTTGAATTGTTTACCTATACAGGTAAATGAATACTTGAACTGTTTACCTATATAGGTAACTATAATAACAATTCTTTACAATTTTAACTAGGCGAAAATCCATGGAAGTTATTATTAAAGATTCCAACGAATTGAAACAACACTTAGCTTAGATAAGTTTAAAGATGACATATATTTTATGGACTTAAGTTCTTTAAACATGGGTCCATAACCAACTTTTCTAGAACCTTTCCTTGAAATTAAACATAACTATCCATGGAATTTAACAACAAATAGAGGGGGTTTTACTTACCAATCTTCCTAGCTTTCTCTTGATATGAACAAATTAGTGAAACACCAATGTCTAATTTGAACAAATTAGTGAAACACCAATATTTAATTTGAGGTACTTGGTGAGATCAAGCTTGAAGACAACAATGGAGGTGTTTGCTTCCAAAGCTCATAGAACTTTGGTGATGAAAGATGGAGACAAAAAGAGTACTAAAGTCTCGATTTTTTGAGTGAACATTCAAATCTAAACTTCTCTTTTTAATTCTTTATTTCTTCAACCGAATAGAAGATCATTATGAATGGTCTCCATTCCAACCAATGATAAGGATTCCTTCACCATGGGGAAAGCAAATTTTGAATATATAATTTTATCTTCTTATCTCATTTTTTAATTGAAAGTTGTCATAATTTTATGATGCCAACTTCACGTGAAATCAGCCACCAAGGAGGTGACTAACACTTCAAAAAGGGTTAATTACGAGGGTAGTCCCTACACTTTTTAAAGTGTTCAATATTGCTATCAAACTTCTAATTTTTACAATTTAGTCATCAAATAGATTTTAATCTTTCTAAAAAAGTCCTTAAGCCAAAATTAAACTCAATTAAGGTTCCATTACATCATAATTAAGTACAAAAGGGTTTCAATATTACATTTATTATTTTTCGATACAAAATTCCGATCATTGGGACACAATTCGGTTATATGATAATTCAAGTCAATTCGGATATCTGATTGGTAATTCAGATAAATATTAGATCCATTGTTTTGGGGTCAGATTAATATCGGATCGAATATTTTCGAGTCGGGTCCATATCGGGTCGTTCGGATCGATTTGGATCGGGTCAATCTTTGAATCTTCGGATTAATTTGGATTGAGTTGAACTTGAGTATAAATCTAATCGTATATATTATATATAGAATTAATCATATACGGAGCCAAATTTTTTTTTAAGGGGTGTCATTTTCTTGAATATTATTTAAAAGAATTAATTATTTATAAGGGGTGTCAAATTATTTATAAAGGGGTGTCAATTATATATATTTTTAATTTTTTATATATAAATTATATAAAAAAATATGATTTTCCAAAAATTTTGAGGTGTCAATGGACACCCCAACGATGCATGTGGCTCCGCCCATGTATATTCTTGTAAAAATATGTCTTTTTATTTGTTTTTTATTAAAAAACATATTTTTTATTTATAAAAACCATCATCCAACATGTCTTTTTATTTGATAATATTATCATTTAAGTTTAATTCCAATAGTTTAATATTTCGAAATCAACCATTATTGTTATTAATCATTTAATCTGAATTTAACGAATCGTGAGTCAATCTTATAACTATATTTTTAATTTTATATTCGATGATGGTTTTTAGTTTCATTTAAGAGTAACTGGATTTAGATACTTGATTTTATCTGCAGTTAAATATCACCTTTAAACGAGAATTATTTATTTAAGACTTGTTTTTATGTTACCGAATGTACTTTCTATCTTCAAATTAGTTGTGTTATTTTTTGTATGGATATTTTTCAAATGCAAACACCATTTGCATCGTGGATTACTGGTTTTTAGTGTTTACTACGAGAAGATAAATCAAAATGGAGGTCCATCTCTGATGGAGACTTATTGACAAAAAATAAATTAGTTTTTTAAAAAAGAAATATAATATTAAATATTAAATTATTATCAGATGTAATGATTAATTAGTATTATCATAATACAAAAAGGTAATAAAACATATATTATTTTATTATTTATCATATTTAAAAAAATTTAATAAACAATTGTAAAAATAAATTATTTATTCATTTTGATTTAATTATCGGGTTAAAATCGAATTGATGTTCGGTTTAGATCAGTTTAGAACAAGTTAATTTTGGATTGCTTTCGGTCCGGGTGAAAATTAGTTCGGGTCAAATTAATTACGAGTCTATATCGATTCTTCTAGAATTTGGATCGATTTTGATTTAGATTCGAATTTCGAATCACGTTAGGATCATCTTTTATGGATTCAATCGAGTTTCGATTTAAATAAATTAATTCGATTTTCGATTCTCGGATCAAGTTGACCGGGTCTGCCCATCGTTCATATTCATCAATTTCTTGCATAACTTGTGATGATGATGCTTTGGTGTCACAACTCATTTATTGCAACAAAAACATAACATTAATGCGTACATCAATTGTTAGTTCGCCCTTCGATCTATTTTCAAAGTGGAATAGTCTTAATATTATAAAATTTATATAACATTAAATGACATTCTAGATACTTCAAAACATGGAAAATTGCTTGAATATTACATTTATATTTTTTTTTATTTTCACAACTATTTTTAAAAATATTATCCTTTATCGTTAAAACCACAAATTATTTTTAGAAATATAATACTTGCTACATCGTTTTAAAATCATAATATTTATCCGACTTTAAATAATAATTTATTAAAAATATTATAGATATTGGTATCATATTTCAAATTTATTATGGGATAGATTTTTATTGATTTCTCTATTATCAAAGAAATGTTTTTTTTTAATTAAATACTGTTTGAAGTCAAATTTAGTTCCTATCAACTTTTAAAATACCACAACAATTATAATGTTTTTATAAATAAACTGAGTATTGTCATATTTTTGAAAAAAAAAAATATGCAAAGCTTCATCAAAACACGAATATAAAATATAATTTATTTATAAAATTAAAAATTATTAACAACATATTAAAATAAAAACTTGGACTGCAACTTACAAGCAAATAGATAATGAAAACTTGTAGGGACGAGCCCAAATTGGAAAAGTCCTTGAGAAAGGAGAACCAGTTGTTTTATTTTACGCACGCGTTTTTCATGCCAAATTAAATATTTCTTTCTTGTGCGTCAAACTGCTGGAATATCAGCATCACTACTTCTACAGATATCGTAATCTTAATCAATTGGCTTTTTACTTTGTTTCCACCAAAAAGAAAACGAAGCGAATCTATATAAAGCGATGGCTTCTCTTCAATTCTGTCATCTCCTACTTTCACTTCTTTCATCTCTTTAGCTTTTGTTTACTGTTGGGTTTTCTTGTCTGTTTCTGTCTCTGTTTCTGTTTAAATCAATGGATTCAAAAGTTTCCTTATGGTTTTGGTCTATGAGCACTGCTTTCTGCGTCGGCTTCTTCTGTTTCACCCTCTTGTTTTCTTTCTTCTCCTTGTTGGTCTTTGTTTCGAGATGGAAGCTCTGGTGTAATTGTGAAATCTGTCAGGCTTATCTTACGTCCAGTTGGACAAAAGAATTCGACAACCTTTGTGATTGGTACACTCACCTTCTTAAAAGATCCGCCACCGGAGCTATCCACATCCATGTTCTCGGCAATATCATCACTGCAAACCCTGCACACGTCGAACACATCCTCAAAAATAGATTTGAGAACTACCCAAAGGGGAAACCTTTCTCTACTCTCCTCGGGGATTTTCTTGGTAGAGGTATTTTCAATGTTGATGGCGATTCATGGAAGTTTCAGAGGAAAATGGCCAGCCTCGAGCTTGGTCGCGTCTCCGTAAGAGCGCACGCGTTTGATATAGTCAAGTCCGAGACTCAAACCAGGCTGCTCCCTCTTTTATCATCGGTTGCTGGTAAACAACAGGTCCTTGATTTACAAGACGTGTTTAGAAGATTTTCATTCGATAATATCTGCAAAGTCTCCTTCGGGTTGGACCCTGGTTACCTCAAATTATCATTGTCGGCTTCGGAATTTGCTGAAGCTTTCGATCTAGCATCTCAATTATCGGCACAAAGAGGGCTGACTTATTCACCTGTGACATGGAAGGTCAAAAGGCTACTGAATATGGGCGAGGAAAAGCAGCTAAAACAAGCCATTACAATACTGGATAAATTTGCTCAAGAGATGATCGATCAACGGCGCGAAGAAGGGTTTTCAGAGAGAAATGATCTTCTGTCAAGATTCATGGGGACAATCAACGATGACAAGTATCTTAGAGACATTGTCATAAGTTTCCTCTTGGCTGGTCGTGACACGGTGGCCTCAGGGTTGACTAGCTTCTTTTGGTTGTTATCTCAGCATCCAGAAGCCGAGTCCGCCATCCGAGACGAGGTGGAACGGGTCCTGGAGTCGACTGATGATCGGTTTGCAAGTTTTAATCAAATGCAAGAGATGCACTATTTGCACGCGGCATTGTACGAAAGTTTGAGACTGTTTCCACCGGTCCAATTTGACTCCAAGTTTGCTCAAGAAGATGACATATTGCCTGATGGAACCTTTGTGAAGAAAGGCAGCAGGGTTACCTACCATCCATATGCAATGGGCCGGATGGAACAGGTTTGGGGCTCCAATTGCCTTGAGTTCAAGCCGGACAGATGGTTGAGAAATGGAAGATATATTCCTCAAGACTTGTACAAGTTTCCGGTTTTCCAAGCGGGGAAAAGGGTTTGTTTAGGGAAGGAAATAGCAGTGGTTGAGATGAAATGTGTTGTTCTGGCCATAATTAAGCGGTTCAAAATCCAGGTTCCCCGTCTCAATCAAACACCAAGGTTTGTCCCCGGTCTCACCGCCACTTTGAGAGGTGGTTTACCGGTTCTAGTCCAAGAAAGGGAAGCTTAATTCAGACATTTGCCTACAGTTTGAGAAGAAGTTAGATAATAGCTGATCCATATGAGTTGAATTTAAAAGTTCATTCATATATATACTGCGTAAAACTCACTTACACTTGTAATGAAAGAGCTTATATTAGTTTTAGTAAAAAACACTTACTATAATTGCTTATAGGCAAAAGCAATAAACTAAAAAGTTCAACTAATAATATTATTGCTAGGTCCAATAAATTTGACCCCAAACTTAAATTATTTTACCCGAATTAAAATTCGATATATATCTTGTCATCTTGATATAATAAATTAAACTTATCAAAATCTAAAATAAATTGAATTGAATTAAAATCGATATGAAATTTAGCTAAATCAAAAATTAAACTGAACTAAAAATAATCGGCATTGAAAATAACTCAAAAACCCATAATAACCTGAATAAAAAATCAACTCGAATCAAAAGTAATCTAAATTTAATTTGGTAAAGTATGTATATTTTATTCTCTTTTATATTATATTATTAATTAACAAACCACCTTTAGTAATAGTTTAATGGTTAATATTGTTTTTTTAAAGAACATCTTCATATCAAATTGAAAACCAACAAATTTGATATTGACTCGACTCAAAAAGTAATCAATTTAATATGGAACTAAATCAAAAATTAATTGATCCAATATTAACCTAAAATATAAATCAATCCATCATATATTAACCAAATTCGAAATAACATAGACTCAAACTAAGTTCAAATTAAATTCGATTTGACCAAAATTAAAAATAAACTAAAAATAACCAAAATAAAATATCAATACAACCTAAAATCTGAATGATCCGATTTCTGTCTTTAACTACTACTAGCAGTGGTTTTCATTTTCGAATACGGATTGGATCCGAACCGAAATTTCGGATATTTAAAAATTTCAAGTCTCCTAAATAGAGATCCGTATCCGATTTAAAAAATCAAATATACAAAAATTTGAATTAAAAATTCATGTTTTTTTTTTCACATTATACAATATATAAATACACAAAATTAAAATTTTAAATTTTTTCATATTCTACAATATATAAAGCATACACAATATTGTTGTTGATTGTCGTGAGATTAATAAATGAATGAACAAAGATAAAGGTGGACTCGATTTGTTTATGTTCACAAATAAACTTATTTATAAGATCGTTTATGGTGCATACCATAGGAGAAACCTCCTACTAAAGGGCTATCACCACTAGTAGCGAACAAGTTATAAAGAATCACATCGGTGTAGATCCAAAATAACTACTAGTAAAAAATATAAAGAAAGTCATTTGTGATAAGTGCTTAAAAATCTTATTTTTTAGCCCCTTTTGTTAAAATTATTGTTAGTTTTTGAGTCAATTGAGTGACAATATGATTCATTTCTGCTTATTCTCTACAGTTCAGAATTAATGCACTAAAATATATAATTTCTGTAATAATCGGGAGAAAAGGTATTATTGTTGTTTTTATGCCCTGATAGGTAAAATACCACAATGGAAGGTTGCCTTGGCAGAATTATGCTACGACGGAGGTTGTCTCGATGGAAAGTTGCCAAAGCGGTAAGATGGCAACTACAGTCGAGATTTATCATCAGACATTGCAGAGACATGCTACGCTAAGGAATGAGAAGATCAAATCAGGCCAAGAGAATTGTACTGACGCAGTTTCAAATCGAGAAAAAGTATTGTAACCATTATGGCAGAAACTCGCCGCGACAACGCATGCCGAGGCAGCACCTGAAAAACAAATTTTGATATTGTTGAAATAAACTTAAATGGGATATTAAGTGAGTCATGAAATTTAGGAGTTAATTGGGGAGTTACAAATTTAAAATGTCAAAAGTCAATATGGGAGTATTTATGAAATTTAATAGAGGAATTATGGAAGTTATTAGAATTTAGGAGTTAATGGAGAATTACAAAAATTATGGTCTTTATTAGTTTTAGTGTGTAATAATTCCTAGAGTCTATATAAGGTATTGCCTATTGCTTTATAGATAGTAAATGAGAATGTGAGTGAATGAATGTGTAATTGAGTGTGGCTGTGAATGAGAATGAGAGTCTTTTAAGAAGATTTAGGAAATAAAATATTTCAAGATAGTATTGCATTTGTTAATTGCCCGAGCAATTTTCTTTCTGCATGCAATTTTATTTTGTGAGTAATTCTTATTCATGGGCAATTTCATTCGAACTCTATTTGATTTAGAGTCTTCAAATTGGTATCAAAGCTATGGCGAATGGGATTTGTCAAATGGGATGTCCAAAAGAGCTAGCAAAAAAGAACATGGTGCACGGATTGTCGAACATGGATTATGATGGCAAATTTTGTGAAGAATGTGTGATTGGCAAGCAAGCAAGAACATCGTTTCAAAAAAGGTAGAATATCGAGCTAAACAACCATTTGAGTTGATTCATACCGACATATGGGACTAATCTCCCCTGAATCTTTTAACGGTAAAAGATATTTCATTTCGTTTATTGATGTTTTCTCACAAAAAACTTGGGTGTATTTTTTGAAAGAAAAATTTGATGTATTTGAGATGTTCAAAAAGTTCAAAGTGATGGTGGAGAAGGCAACTGGTAGACATATCAAAGCCGTACGATCAGATAGAGGTGGCGAGTATACGTCGAAGACTTTCATAGAGTATTACGAGGAGTAAGGGATAAGGAGATTTTTAATCGCACCATACTCTCCTTAACAAAACGATATGGATGAGAGGAAGAACTGGATCATTCTTGACATGGTTCGATCAATGCTCAAAAGCAAGAAATTGCTGAGGCAATTCTGGGTAGAAGTTGTGCAATGTGTCGTTTATATAAAAAACCGTTGTCCACATGTAAAGTTAGATGATCAAACACCACAAGAAGCATGGAGCGGACAAAAGCCGATAGTTTCTCATCTCAAAGTTTTTGGTAGTGTAGCATATGCACATGTACCGGATCAACGAAGAATGAAGCTCGAAGAAAAAAGTAAAAAGTTCATTTTTATTGGGCATGATGAGAAGACAAAAGGGTACAAGCTACTCGATCCAATAAGCAAGAAGGTGATGGTGAGTCATGATGTGCGAGTAAATGAAGTGAACGAATGAGATTGGAATAATTTAACAGAGATTGTATGGAAGTTAGAGAATCATCAATTGTGGCACCAACAAGCATACCAACAAGTTCTGAAACTACCGGTGATGAAGATGAACTAATAGAACCCAAAATGCGAAGTTTACGAGATTTGTATAATTCGACAAGTGAGGTACATCTTGTATATCTTTTAGCAGATGCTGAAAATATTAGCTTTGAAGAGGAATCACGAGACAAGAAATGGCAAATTGCCATGGACGAAGAGATTAAGACAATTGATGTGAAGTCAGCCTATTATCGGAAGGAATTGCCGAAAGGAAGTCACGTTATTGGTGTAAAGTGGATGTTCAAGAAAAAGATAAAAGGCAAGATAAAACGATACAAGAAGCGACATGTTGTGAAGGAATATAGGCGAGTCAGGATCAAGTTGCGGAAAAAGAAAGAAGATGATTTGCATGATGGGTGGAAGAAACATTTAAGTTTACGAGAGAGTTTTGTTGAAATAAACTTAAATGGGATATTAAGTGATCCATGAAATTTAGGAGTTAATTGGGGAGTTACAAATTTAAAATGTCAAAAGTCAATATGGGAGTATTTATAGAATTTAATAGAGGAATTATGAGAGTTACTAGAATTTAGGAGTTAATGGAGAATACAAAAATTATGGTCTTTATTAGTTTTATTGTGTAATAATTCCTCTATTGCTTTATAGATAGTGAATGAGAATGTGAGCGAATGAATGTGTAATTGAGTGTGGCTGTGAATGAGTATGAGAGTCTTCAAGATGATTTAGGAAATAAAATATTTCAAGATAATATTGTATTTGTTAATTCCTAGAGCAATTTTCCTTCCACAGACAATTTTATTTTGTGAGCAATTTTTATTCCTAGGCAATTTTATTCAAACTCTATTTGATTTAGAGTCTTCAGATATGATAGGCGATCTAAAGAGAAAAACAAGGTGGATATTGTAAGACAAGTGTCATAAAAATCGAAATTGAAAAACACATGGAAAGTCAAGGTCAAAGCCATGTGGAAAAAGAATCCTTATAGGAATAAACTAAGAAATAAAATAAAGATTTTTTTTATTTATGTACCTAAGTTGTATTTTATTCCAAGTTGAATTCCTACTTTGGAAAGGTTTGCCCTAGGCCAAGTCTATAAATATCATATCCTATGTAGAAAGGAGGGTATCTTGAAATCAAGTATTCATAGAAAACCTCAAACTTCCTTCATCATCCCCTTGGGTTTTAGGTTCGTTTGTGGAGTAATTGTGAAAGAAAGTTTGTAATTTGTTTAGCTCTTATTAATGCAATTCCAGAATTCAGGGTTTATTCTCTCTTGGTTCATACTCTTTCTTTTATACGAGCTTGGAAGATAAGTTTGCGAGAAAAAACCCATTTGTCTATAATAGAGATAGTTAGGCTCACGAAATGAGAGAATAAGGTTTTTGCTCTTAGGCATTGGTTAATCTAACCAGAATTTCAACGACTAAAAGGAAGCATACTATCAATTGTTGTTTACCCTTGATTCACGCCGTATCAAGATGAGGCCTTCAATAGTACTCCAAATTAGGGATAAGGAGGAGGCAATAAAGGATGTTCTATCGAACTATGAGTTGTTGATTTGTCGATAAGGCATAACCCGCCGAGACAGCTAAGACGACCTTTTAGCGACCCGCCGAGGCGACACTTCAACCTATTGTATTATAAGAATGATACAATTACATTCTTAATCCACACTACGAAGCAATCTAACCTGACCCACTTTTTCATCTTGATTTCTTGATCATTTATCTTTATCGCTTTAATTATTTTTCTTAATTTAGTTATCACACAAACTCAATTATTTGTGCATTTAATTTTTTATTGTGCAGAAACAATAATTTGTATAAATAACGCCAATCCTCATGGGTTCGACATCTTAAATACTACAACTTAACAAAAGATGGATGATTCATCGTAAACACATAGGACTCCAAAAGCCTTACTACCAACAATAATTGCACCTTGGTTTCTTCACACAATCTCAGGGAGGTAATCTTAAATATATTAAGAAAAAAATATTTTTTTATTTTAATATTAGAAAATAAATTTTAATTTTTAATCTGTACTTTGATTTTACGACATGTGACTGTAACTCTCTACTCAGTAGTACCATTATAATTTTCAACTCTCGTTCAGAAGAGTAAGGACGAAACCAGAATTTTAGGTTGAAAGTGAATAGAATATAAATATAATTACAGGTACAGAAATAAATTTATAAATAAATTAAAATTTTAAAATATTTAAATATTGAATAAAAATAAATAAAATCCAAAGAAAATTTCACAACAAGTACTACAATTTTTCCATTATGGATTTATTTGTAAAAGTAAAAATTACAAAAATATAAAGATACATGACAGTAGAAATTCTCTATCTTCATGCATGATAGATATGAAGGAGCTCTTCAAAGCCACCTAGAGAAAATAAAAAACACAACAGGCAGTGTATCTGCAGCAAGCTAAAGAACAAGAGTTGCAACCAAATCTCCAACATGCAAGAGATTCAATGTTATAACTAACACATCATATGCATGATGATATTAAACATTGTCCCTTAAACTTGTGTCGGATTAATTCTCGTTTCGAAAAAGGCCAGGAATGTGAACGTTGATAATATAATCTTCCCAGTCGATACTCTTGGAATCGAAGTTAAATTCAGTCATATCGATGCCTCTCTCTTCAGCCACCCTCTGCAGTTCCTCCAAATTTCTGTCATCAAAGCTGTTTGGGACAGAAGAAAACACTTTAAACAGTTCATTATCATGACAAACATGGTTAAATGTCTTATAATTGAAACAGTTGATGATCTTACATCCCATGGAAGAACACATAAGGTTTGTAAAACTCAGCTAATCGAAGTATGTACTTAATCTTTCGATCAAGATCTGTATACATTTTCTTGAAACGTTGACAGCAGAGTCTATTGATCAAACAAAACACCTGGATTTCAAGATTAGAAACATGGAAAATGAGAGACAAGGAACAAAATTTATGTCAAATACTTGATAAAACTTAAAATTAACCTTAAGTGGAAGCACATATTTGAGTTGTATGTATAGGAAAAATATCCTGGGTGTGCTAAATAATGTTCCCTTGGTAACTTTCACTATCTTCCCATTTGTATCAACCCATGGATTTTCAGTGAAATAACAAAGCGAGAACTTATGAAGATCTGATATCATCATAGGATTCCGGGAGGAGGAGCTGATATGGTAAATGGTCTCACGAGAAGATCCGCGATCCGCATAATGAACATCCATGGCCACAGCCATGGCATTTACAACCATATCCACTGGTATCTGCATATACAATTTCCAAACTCAACTTCATGTTTTTCATTCTGAGTTGTAATGAATCATGTCTGGTTAAAGGAAGAAATTCATGTTCACCACATCAAGAGAAGACTTAGAATCTCCAAGAAAAAATGCTAATTTCCCCTTTCCATAACTCACAACGACTCTATCCACGGTTCTGTATGTAAGAAAACATAAACAAAGTCGTCAACTCGTTTTTATTACACGACAACATCAATCGAATATGTGTTAAATACCTGACACCTTCGATCCAACCGGGGAAAGGTTGTTTATAAGTACTTGTAATCATGGTGGGACGTAAAATAACAAGAGGAAAATCCCCTTTGAAGTTTCCTAACAGCATCTCTCCCATTGCCTTTGTAAATACGTATGTGTTTGGCCATCCATGCAGTCTTGCCCTGTGTTAATACAAACCATTTACGTTGATCATAATTCAGAACAAGGTAAAAGAGAAATGTTAGTGGTAACGAAGTAAAGGAAAAACAACCTTTCCAAGCCCATCTCTTTCATTGCTGATTTTATTACAGTATTTGGGACACAATCATACTGTAGTTGCTCTAGTTTTTCCTCCATCATTCTCTTCTCTTCAAAGATATTTATGTTTCCAGTTTTATTCAAAGTCTCGCCCATATAAAATCGATTTTCTAATATCGTCCCTCGCTGTTCACCGCATACATAAGCTAAAAGAAAAACACATAAAAAGTCATAGTCCGATAAAACATGAACGATTAATCATTGAATTTGTTCTAATAGATACTTTAATTAAAAAAACTCGTAATTAATAACGATGAATTTCACATTTAATGATTGATTACCTGTTGAAACGTGGAGAAATAGTTCTATTTTATCACATTTCTTTCCATAGTTCAAAACATTCAAAGCTCCAAACGTATTACTGCCCAGCGCAAGGTCGTACCTTCAAATTTAGAAAAGTCATTAGTCAACCATTTTTAATTATATTTAATATTTTTTTACTCGACCGAATATTCACCCTTTGTTACAAACAAAATTATAACTAACCTTTCGTTGAATTCAGTTTTTCCAGCCACATTTACTACAATTTCTATTTCCCTCCACATCTTTTCTCTTAATTCTGACTCCATGATCCCCAAGTTCTCAGAAGAGACATCACCTGCCACTGCTATCACCTTACTTGATATCAGCTTATCAAATTCATAACTCCATTTCTCACGAAGAACCCTAAACAATCCTGTGCTTATGATCTATGCACAAATCATATAAACACACGTTAGTGTTTATTTTATACGTAAAGAAAATATATAATTTCCCATATACCTCATCATGTAAGCGTTGTGTTGCAGATCTGTCATCTGAAGCCCTCAAAAGAAGGTAGAGCTTATTCACATTTGGCTGAAGCCTTAATATCTTCTCCACAAAGACTAAAATCCATTGTTGAAACATCAAATAAGATAAAATCAGCATTAGGTTATCAAAGGGAGAGTAAGAGTCTTACCCTTGGCCAAAAATCCTGTTGCACCAGTGATTAATATCGTCTTGCCTCGAAGAAACTTGGCTACATGATCCATCTCCATGTCTATGTTTGAAAGCAACAAAACTATAGCATTAGCATATTTGTATAGGATTAAGTTGTCTCGCCATATACAATCACATACCTTGATTCTGGAATTCATCATTTCCCTTTGTTCTTTCTTTCATCTTCTCGTTGACACTGAAGGTACTAAATCTAGCTAATTTTATAGCTTTGATGTTTTCTCAATGAGCTTTCAAGGGGTATTTATAGGGGAGAATCTGCACTTGTGCAGAGTCGGTGGTAGATCCATGTGTAGTCTCAATTCAAACATAGTGATGGGATGTAAGGCGTGCATTATTAGGTTTTAACCGAAATAATTGATCGAATCGGTTTTTCGATTAATTTTAACTAGAATCGATTAACGATTAAGATTTTTTTTTAAAATTCAGTATCGGTTAATTCAGTTTGAAACAGATTAATTAACCAATTTTTTTATATATTCAATATTATATTATATTTTTTTGTCACTAAACTTTTAAAGTTATAAAATGATCATTAAATTTTTTGATATATTATAAAATGATTATTAGACTTTATCAAATTAATATAAAATAATCTATTAATAAATTTTATATAATTTAATTTAATCGATTAATCAAACTTTCCCCTAATAGGATGGAAAACCATCTTAAGCGACTACCATTACCCTATATGTGAGCAATTGTTGATGAAGCTTTACACGTAATTACATCTACCATAGAATTTCTTGCCAACACTTCATAACTGAGAAGGAGCAACCACATGTTTTAAACATGGATGGAAAAAGAAGTGTAACCGTACAAAGATGGTTCATGCAAACAGGGAAAAAGTAGTTAGTTACCTTTTAATATCAAGTGTGACATTTATCCCATATCCATGTGGTATTTATTTTCGTGGAGAAATCAAAGAAAACTTGGCTAATCTTTTTTAGGTAAACTACATCTGATCCAAGTAAATTATTGACAATGATTTGTTTATATCATTGAGATTTTGATTGGTCTAATTTTAAGATTATATTTTAGTATATATTCGTTTATATCATTTTGTTGTTAAAATTTAATTGTATTATAAGATGATTAATCATACCGATACGACCGTTAGGCGTATCAAAACCTTTTTTGGTTTGTAAAAATTTTAGAATTTATTGAGCAAAACGAGTGCTGATACGAACTGTGTCGTACCAAAACCCTTTTATAAAATATTCCTACCGTATCAATATTCCCCTTCGCATATCGATATGCCCAGAGCCGTTCCTGAGATTTTAGTATCCCTAGGAAAAATATAAAAACATAGATCTCTAATAATAAGTATTAGAAAAAAATAAATTTCTAATAGGAAGTATTAATAAAATTAAATTAAGTATATGTCTACTAACAAATATTAGAAAAAATTAAGCCCTTAATAACAAGTATTGATAAAAAATTAATCCTTAATAAATATGGGAAAATAAATTTTAAGATCAAACCTATAATAACAAATATTATAAAAAATCTAACTTATAATAACAAATATTGAAAAACTATGGTTCTAATAATAACCGTTAAAAAATATACCTCTTATGTAAGTATTAGGAAAAATTAGAGCATAATAACAAATATATTGAAAAAATAAGTCTCTTATAATAAATGTCAAAAAAATTAAAATTAGACTCTTACTAATAAGTATTAAAAAAAGCATGACTCTAATAACGAATAATGAAAATAAAATAAATTTTAATAGTATAGATTAATAAATATTAAAAAATGTTTTCTGAGAGTTGAACCTAATAATATGTTTAGTAAACGATAGACTCCTAACAAAAATATTGTAAAAAATTGAGATTTAAGAATCATAGTAAAAAAATATTGAAAAACAAATTTTAAGAGTATGTATAATATAAATATTAAAAAAAATTAAGACCATAATATCGAGTACTAAAAAATAAATTCATATAATAATAAATATTAAAAAATAATAATTAACTTATAATAATAAATATTATAAATTAAATTTTAATAATAAATATTAAAAATTAAATTAAATATATTTAATAAAAAAATAAAATTTAGCCCCTGGATAGGGTGGGTCCTAGGCTGTCGCCCTTATGGCCCACCCTAGAACCAGCTTTGGACATACCCCTCTATATAATGACTCTTTCTTTCTAAGACATGTTTTAACATGGTTGTTTGTGTACTAGTAAGTTGCTTACCTAACAACATTTATTATGGTAAAATTATACTCCGACGATTATATTAATGACCTCAACTACCCAAACGGTTAGAAAGTAATGAGAGTATATACAAACAAATCTCCAAAGCTACGATAACTATTAAACTTTATTTAATCATCCTACAAGCATTCAAGCACAATCCAATTTTAAGAGATATAGAGTCAAATCTTGTAACCTAATGGAGATTACTTTCCTTATAATTTTTTTTAAGTTAGAGTTTTTGAGTGATTTGTAATTAGAAAATTATATATCATTGTGAGGTATTTTCTGATTTGTAAATTCTTTTTATAAAAGAGTGAGTTTGATTAAGCTTTGGGTAAAAATTTTTGATAATTTATAACGGTTGTTTCCCTGGGCCTTAGCCTAAAAAAGGGAAGAATTTTTAATAAAATTGGTTCAAAATCCTTAGTATGAAGTTAAGTTTGTGGGCGTAGATCATATTCTAAAGTTGAACCGTTATAAAGCATTGTGACCTATTTTTTGTCTTTCTTTCCTTTTCTTTCAACAAATTTTTAAATATCCAATTTATTCTCTTTTGGCCAAATCGAATCGAATGTTAATAATAATAGGTAAACTACATAAATGATCATTAAACTTTTAGGACACTTTCATGTTGTCTTTTGTTTGAAGTTGCTGACGTGGTACACTAATTTCTATTTTTCTTAAATAAAATAATGAGTAAACTACATCGTTCATCACTCAAATTTCTTCTCACTCTTATTTTGGTCACTAAAATTTTAAAAAAATCAATTTAATCTCTCAACTTTAAATCATTCTTATTTGGTCACTCAAGAATAACATGGTTATACAAATAAAAAAAATTAATTTTGATTAAAAAATTAAAATAAATTATTTTAATTCAATTATGTTTCATAGTTTTAAACAAAATTGATTAATGGGTCTGATTAATTATATACACTATTTATAAATTTAATCAATCAAAATATCTTATAGTCTAGTGATTTTGATACCTTTTTAATTTTTTAAAGATATTTTAACTTCGGATGTGAACACTCACTTTTTGACTTTCTAGTTGTTTTTATACTTTTATCACAATTCAAAACTGAACAAATATTAAATTTATTATATTATATTTAATATTTAAATAATCAATATAAAAAATTATTATTCAAATAAATTTTTAGTTAATTGGTTAATCTATTATCTGATTTTGATATAATATAAGATTGAAAATCAAATAATTTAAATTTTTTGATTACCCAAAATATTTTTACGGACTAATCGAATACCATTTACATATCTTTAACCATAATAATAACACAAATCCTATAAGAATTTTGAGGCAACAAAATCCTACAACCACACAAAATCTTTATATGTTCTCTTTAGGTTGTGTTGTATTATACAATAGCGTAAATTTTTAACAACAAAAGCCATTTATATTTGTTATTAGTTGGTTTGACTAACTGATTTTATTAGCTGATTTAAGAACTTAACTGATAATTGATAAATGATACGAGTAAAATGATAAATAAGGATATAATAAATTTAGTTGTTAAATACATATATGTTTTATAATATTTTAATTGTTTTTAGTTGAAATTATTCTGATAAAATATTTTTTAACAAGGAATTATTTTTTTTAAGAAAAATAGTGAAATTTCTTAAAATTGATATATTTTAATTTGTAAATATTAACCTTGTGAAGATTGATACATACAATTAATCTTGTATAAAATATCAACACTATTAAGTTTTTTTTTTTTCACTTTTATGTTTTATTATATTTTCTTATCTAAAATATACTTGAGAATATACAACTAAAAAAATGAATGATAAAATAAAATTACACTAATTCATCATTAGAGGTTGCATAAAATTTATTTTACACAAATTATTTGTATCCTAATAAGCTAAAACCTCTTTAAAAAGTTATTTACCAATCGCCTTAGTATTTTTTCATTTTTTTTTCATAACACTCTTAACCAAGAAAAATAAATTAAAAATGGGATCAAAATTTTTCATCTTCCTTGATAAAAATCTATGTAATTCGAGAGTGATTAAAATAGTAATAATTTGAAAATTGATTTATTAAATTTAAAATTATTAAACTCTAGTGATCATAATAGGAATAATAAGAGATTTGAGTGGTGAATAGCACAATTTACCCATTATTTTATTCAAAAAATTATCATGTTACGTCAGCAACTTCTAACAGAAGATAATACGAGTGACTATATTAAAAACTGAATTAAAAATTAAATGACCAAAATAAAAATATCTTAAAAATTCATGATCATTTATTTAGTCTATCTTTTTTTAAATATATCGAAATAAATCATTTTAATTTTTAAAAGAATCTCATTTAAGTTTAGATTTAAAAAAAATAGTTAGGACTCAAAAATTTCAAATAAAATCTTTTAAATATTTAAAAATTAAAATTATATATTTAAAAATTTTAACTAGGAATTGTTTTGTCAAGATTTGTCCTTTGTCATAAGGTAATTCAAAAAGAAAACGGAGATTTTGGTAATAAGTCATTAGATGAAAATGATGTCAATAGTATTTATCCATCCTTTTTGGGTAGGTTCGTCCCTACTCCCTAGGTGGGTTACAAGGGAGACGACCCATGATCTATCTCTATATAAGGTTTATTGTTTATAATTATAAGTGTTTAATTTTTTATTAAATATATTAAATTTTAATAATAATTTATTATTTTATATTTATTATTGGAATTTAATTTTTAATATTTATTATTAGGATTTAACTATTAAAAATATTTATTATTATATATGTTATTTTTTTAATACTTATTATTAAGGGTGTATTTTTTTAATATTTATGTTAGCCCTATTCTTAAAATTTATTTTTTTAATAATTATTATTATTAGTCTTAATTTTTTACGATACTTATTATTAGGGGTCTATCTTTTTTTCTAATATTTATTATTAAGGATTACTATTAAAATAATTTTTAATATTTTTTAATATTGAATACTTATTATTATTCTCAATTTTTTTAATAATTGTTATTTAAAGTCTAATCTTATTTTTTTTAATACTTACTACGGGAAGCTATTTTTTAATTTAACTGTCACATCAATTTTTTTAATACCAAAGTATCAAGAACAGACATGTGATGGGGCAACTAGTGACGTGGATCCAACTCATATGTTGGAAGGAAAAGCTAATAGTATTTCAAGTCCAACTGGAGACACCACCCTACTATATCATAAGTGATGAAATATGCGCAATTTCAAGCAAGGTTTTGGGAGGGAAACCCAACCAACGAAGAAAGGTTAATGTTAAAGATGACTTAAAAACTTTATTCATTCACGATGGATTACATGAAATGAGTTTAGAAATTGAGAAAAACTTAAATTTCATTAAATTTTTATAGATTATTTACGGTTTGGTCTCTAAAATTTTAAGTTATTTATAAGAATGGTCTATTAAGCTCAACTATAAATAGGTATAAACCTTTTCATTTTAGATCATCCCAAAATCTCAACTATCTCTCTCATTTGGTTCTTTATTCTTTTGTTTGTTATATTCGGAAATTCTTAGGAATTTCATTTGTTTGTACAATTTTAGTAATAATGAAGTTATCATTCGGTGGTGGTACCCGATGAGTAGACATTTATCAAATCTCGTAAATTCTGTGTGTTCTCTCTATTATTTATTTTGGTTGTTTAAGATTAGGGTTTTTATTGGATTACAATATTCAATAATTTGACGGTTTTATCTGTTGTGCAAATTTTAATGGTTTCAATATTGATATTTTAATTCAGATTTGAAGCTACGTTCGTATAGGAAATAACTTGGTTTTCCCAGAAATTGGTATCGGAGCTTTGGTGAAGGTTATCTCGGTTGCTGCAAAGAAGATTGATATTATGATAGTGCATGTATAGGAAAGTTCTATCTAGGAAAGACTTGGTATTTAAGTGATTCATATGATCCACCTCTCTTTCCTAGGAACTTACATGGTGTAGTGTTCTTTGTATCCAATTCTTGTTATTGAATATTGTTCGTTGTCATGGCAAAAAACGAGTTAAATAGGGCATCAAACTGTTTTACTGTACCGGTAAGGGAATGATGTCAAATGCTAGCTTCTTAGTGAGTTGTTCGATGAATCCAGTCATTTTGGTACGTGACAAGGTGAGGTGCTAGATGCTTTATTCCAACAAGGTTTGGATGTTGCCATTGAAGAAGAAAAAACTGTAGATATGAAGGAGAGTGATTGAAAAACAATCAACCGTATGACGTGTGGTATGATTCGATCTTGTCTTTCTAGGGAGAAAAAAATATGTTTATAAAAAAAGACTTTTGCATGTAAGCTTTGGAGGAAAATTTCCTAAAGAAAATCTGTCAGAATCGTCTCTACATGAAAAAAAGATTATTTAGATTTGACTATCAATCAGGTAGCAGTATGAATGAACACATCATTGCCTTTAATGAGTTAGTATCAAACTTATTGGGCATGGATGAAACTTTCAAAGATGAGGATTTGGTTTTAATGTTGTTCTCGTCACTTTTAGATAAATTTGAACACCTTGAAACAACGTTACTTCATGGAAAGAAAGAGGTGTCCTTTAAAGATGTAACTGCAGCTTTGTATAGTTAAAAGCTCAAGAAGAAAACAAATATAGAGAACAAGAATAATGCAGAAAGGCTATGGTGAGAAGAGATTGCTCAAAAAGCCAAAGATCAAAATGAAGAGGGAGATCAAAGTAAAAGTCTAGACTTGAGAAAGAAGAATGTCCCTTCTGTCATGAGAAAGACTATTGGAAGAAAGATTGTCTGAAGCTAAAAAGGCAAGGGAAAATTGATCTAGATGCATGTGTTGCAGAGCATGATACTAGTGACTCTGAAATATCATTAGTTGTTTTACCATCAACTTTCTATTCAGATGAGTGAATATTGGATTCGAGTTGCACCTATCATATGTCCCTAATAAGGAGTGGTTCTCTGATTTATCAGAATTAAATGGAGAACTTGTTTATATGGGCAATGTCAACGTCTGTAAAACTATTGGGATAGGTTTAATTCGATAGAAGAATCAAGATAGATCAACTAGAGTTTTAATTGATGTTAGATATATGCCTAATTTAAAAAAGAATTCCATCTTGTTAGGAGACTTGAAATCTAAAGTCTTAATTGTTACTATGAGAGATAGAATTTTAAAAGTCACATCTGAGACATTGGTGATAATGAAGGGCATCAGGAAAAATAACATGTATTACTATCAAGGTTGTATAGTTATTGGAATATGAGTAGTAACTTCCGAGGGAGACAAATTGGATTCAATCATGCTATGACATATGCGATTGGGATAAGCTAGTGAAAAATCCTTGCAAATTCTAGCAAAAAAAAGGATTGTTTAAAGGTGCAAAGACTTACAAGTTAAACTTTTGTGAGCATTGTGTTCTGAGAAAGTAAAAGAGAGTGAAATTCGACATCATTATCAATAATATGAAAGGAATTTTGGATTATATTCACTCAGATGTATGGGGTCCTTCAAAAATAATATGGTTGAGAGGGAAACACTACTCTGTAACTTTTGTTGATAATTTTTCCAGAAGAGTTTGGGTATATACAATAAAGTCTAAAGATGAAGTGCTCAAACTTTTCATAAGGTGGAAAAATATGATCGAGAACCAGATTGAAAAGAAGATTAAACAACTTAAGAGGGACAATGGAGGGGAATATAAAAGATATCCGCTCTTTGATGTTTGCCAAGAGTATGTAATTTTTTGATACTTCACTGTTAAACATACACCACAACAAAATGGGGTGGCAGAGCAAATAAATCGAATGTTACTTGAGAAAGTTCGTTGTATGTTGTCCAATATTTGTTGAGTCTGTGACATATGCTGGTCATCTCATCAATCGATTACCGTCATTAGCGATTCAAGGAAAAACATCATTGGAGGTATGGTCTGAAAAATCCACTGTAGATTATGATTCCTTAAATGTGTTTGTATCTACTGTATATTATCATGTGAAGGAGTCAAAGCTTGATTTTAGAGAAAAAAGGATCTTTTTATGAGAATCACCCACGTAGTGAAGAGATTTCGTCTTTAATGCTTAAAGACAAAGAAGATAATATGTAACACAGATGTTACCTTTGATGAGTCTGTCATGTTGAAGAATGTAACAAATAAAGATGCTCAAATGAGTAATACTCCATAGCAGGAAGAGTGTACTCCAAAACAAGTATAGCTTCAACGGATTATGATTAGCCTAGTAATTGATGTTATTGATTCTCTAACTCCAATAGAAGAATTAAAAGATGAAAATGTTCAAACTCTAGAACCATTAGAGATGCTAGAACCACTTGAAGTTAGAAGGTCAAATAAATAAATTTGTAGACCTACTCGATTTACAGATATGATGGCCTATACCCTTCCAGTTGTTGATGGCAATATCCTTGTCACTTATCAAGAAACAATACAAAGCTTAGAAAGTGACAAGTGAAAAATGTTATGAATGAAAAAATGTAATCTCTTTAAAAGAACAACATATAAAATTTAACGTATTTATCAAAAGGTACAAGGACAATTGGATGCAAGTGGATATATATAAAGAAAGATGGATCTCTCAGCAAGAAAGATGTTCTCTACAAGACAAGATTGGTAGCTAAGGCTACACTCAGAAGGAGGGAATTGACTACAATGAAGTATTTCCCCTATTGTGAAATATTCCTACATTAGAATATTGTTAGCCTTGGTAGCACAGCTGAGTTTTGAGCTAGCTCAACTTGGTATAAAGACGACTTTCTTGCACGGTGATTTAGAAGTTGAGATCTATATGACTCAACCATAAGGATACAAGAATGTTGGTGATGAAAAATGGGTTTACAAGTTAAACAAATAGTTTTATAGATTAAAGTAATCTTTGACGCAGTGGGACAAGCGATTTGATAGTTTTATAATAAGGCAAAGGTACACAAGAAGTAAATATGACCATTTGTACTTACAAAAGTTACAAGATGGATCTTTCATTTATCTTCTCTTGTATGTTGATGATATGTTGATCGCTTCAATGAGTCGACAAGAGATTGATAAATTGAAGGCTTAGTTGAATTAAGAGTTTGAGATGAAGGATCTTAGTGAGGCCAATAAGATTCTCGGTATGAAGATAAGTAGAGACAGACAGTGAGGTAAGCTTTGTTTGACTCGGAAGGAATATTTAAAAAAGGTATTACAATGTTTTGGTATGAATGATAATACAAAACATGTAAGTACCCCATTTGTTTCTCATTTGAAATTTAGTTCTCAGTTATCTCCTAAAAGTGATGAAGAGTAAGAATATATGGCAAAAGTTACATATGCTAATGTTGTAGAAAGCTTGATGTATGCGATGATGTGTACGCAGTTAGAGTTGTGAGCAAGTACATGCATGATCCTAAAAAAGGACATTGGTAAGCTGTGAAATAGATTCTATGGTATCTCAAAAAAATAGTAGATGTTAGTTTAGTGTTTGAGTAAGCTGAAACACTTGATCAAGTTGTGGTTAGATATGTTAATTTCGATTATACTGGTGAATTGGATAAGCTTCGATGAACTACTAAATATTTGTTTACTCAAGCAAAAGCGCCAATGAGTTGGAGGTCTATTTTACAGTTTACGGTGGTTTTGTCTACTGCAAAGACAAAGTATATGACGATTTCAGAGGCTGTTAAAGAAACGATTTGGCTTAACAGATTGTTAGAAGACTTACGAGTTGGTCAAAGTCAAATTAGTCTTTATTGTGACAATTAGAGTGTTATTCATTTGGCAAAAAATCAAGTTTACCATTCAAGAACCAAGCACATCGACGTGAGATATCACTTTATGCAAGAGATCTTTGAAGAAGGAAATATTCTACTTTAGAAGATTGTGGTGAAGACTCGGAAGTCCTGCTTTTATGATGAAGCTTCAACCATCCACCTTTTGCCAAATTGTAGTATTTAAGATGTCGATCTCACGAGGATTGACGTTACTTACAAATTTATTATTCCTTCACAATGGAAAAGTAAAATCACAGATAATTGAGTTTGAATTATAACTAAGAAAATTAATTAAAACGATAAAGATAAGTGATCAAGAAATCAATGATGGAAAAGTGGGCTAGGTTAGAGTGCTTCATAGTGTGGAATCAGAATGTAATTGTCTCATTCGTAGTGTGGAGTAGTTGTGGAGTAGGTGGGGTTATACCTTTTCGACAATTCAATAACTCATAGTTCGACAGAGATGTCTCTTCCTTATCCCTAAGCGAAGAGAGCTATTGAAATCCACGTATTGATGATATCACCCAGTGTGAATCAAGGGTGGATAACAATTGATTGTATACTTCCTTTTAGTTACTGAAATCTTGGGCGGTTTATCTCTAAACCGGATTAGTCAATACCCTTGAGCAAAGACCGTATTCTCTTGTTTCGTGAGTCCAACTTTCTTGATATTAGACAAATAGATTTTTCTTCATATACTATTATCTCGAACTCATATACAAAGAAGAGTAAATGCCAAGAGAGAATAAACTATGAATTCTGAAATTGCATTAATAAGAACTAAACAAATTATAAACTTTCTTCCACAACTACTCCACAAAGTAAACTAAACCCCAAGGAGGCGATGAAGGAAGTTAGGGTTTTTCTATGAAACTTGATTTCGAGATACTCTCCTCTCTACATAGGCTTTGGTTTATATAGGCTTGGCCTAGGGAAAACCTTTCCGAAGTAGGAATTCAACTTGGAGTAAAACACAAGTTAAGTACAAAAATAAAAGATTTTTATTTTATTTCCTAGTTTATTTTTATAAGGATTCTTTTTCCCACGTGACTTTGACCTTGACTTTCCATGCATTCCTCAGCTCCGATTTCTATGTCGCTTGTCTTAAAACGTTCACCTTGTTTTCTCTTCAGATCGGTTATCATATCAACATTTATTTTCCTGGTGCTGCCTTGGCATCGGTTGTCGTGGTCTCTAGAGTATTACCGTGGCGGGTGCTTATCTATATTCCAGCTTTGGTTTCCAGCATCATGCTATCTGGAATTACCTGTGTGGTAGTTTCTTGTCCAAGAGAAAAAAAACCATTAACCGCACCTATTTTATGCTAAAAATAGATAAATTCATAAAATCTATATTGAGATGCTGAAATATGGAAAATAAATAGATTTATCCAATATTGCCGTTAAATCTGTCCTTTATTAGCAATAATCGAGTGTAAAAATGATATAAAAATAGAACTTTTAGGCACTCATCAGATTGTGACAGTAGAAATTCCTACAGATATGTTGACCAAGGTGGTAATAATAATCAAGTTCAATCACTGTTTGAACTTAATTATTGTGAGTTTAAACATCTTCGGGTGCATTGCGCTCGTGAGCGCATTTGGAGGCACTGAAAAACATAACTTTATTTGGGGAGTTGAAAAAGATTGATAAGCTTGGAGAATTTCAAGCCAAGGTATAGATTTGTTAAAGATGGCTTAAAACCTTCAGCCATTAATGATGGATTAAATGAAATGGGTTTAGAAATTGAGAAAAACATAAGTTTCATTAAATTTTCTCATGGGTTGTTTACGGTTTGATCCCTGGATTTTTAGGCTATTTATAATAATGGTCCCTTGAGTTCAACTAAAAATATACATAAACTTTTTTTATTTTAGATCATTCCAAAATTTCAATCATCTATCCCATTTGTTTTTTTTTCCTCCCGTTTGGTGTATTCGGGAATTCTTAGAAATTCTATTTGTTTATACCATTTTGGTAATGGTGAAGTTATCATCCAGTGGTGGTGTTCGAGGAGTAGACATTTGTCAAACCTCGTAAATTTTGTGTTCTCTCTATTATTTATTTTGTTTGTTTAATATTGAGTTTTCATTGGATTACAATATTCAATAGTTTGACAAGTTTATTTGCTATACAAATTTTGGTGGTTTCAATCTTGATAATTTAATTCAGATTTTAAGCTACGTTTGTGTGGTAAATAACTGATTTAACGAAGAGTTAATGAAGCTGTAATTACATAAGTTTAAAAAACCAAAGTGATTTTACGATCAACAACATTGCGGGGAAGCCATTGAGGTTGAGTAAGGTTCTGGAACTAGAAATGGATAGAGATGAAAATGATTTATTTGGTTATCTTATTGATTTTTAATCATTTACTTTCATTAATCCGGGCCGACTGATATTAGAAACACATCCTATTTACAATAAAGTGACCAATTGAGTGCAATAGAGTTGAGCTAAAATTGGTGCATGCTTAGGGATGAGAATGGGGAAGGGCTGATTTTTTCTACCCCAACCCACCTCGATATATTAAACTTTAAATTTTATCTCATCTCATTTTGGTTAAAATATTAATTTATTCATCTCGATAAATCTCTTGAATTTTATTTCGACTCAAAAAACTTAAAAATTAATCTTTATCATTGATAAAAGTTAGATTTAAAATCTTCTATCACAATCGTAAATAATCTTCCATCGGCTAAGCCTACCTTCAAAAGCAGCTAAATTTCAACTCATCTCTCTATGATCTTTCTTTCTTAATGTCTTCTCCCAAGAAAATAATTAATTACGAATCCTGTTTCCACACATATATCCAAAATCAAACCCCATGTCTAGGGATTTTCTGAACTCTTTATAGGAACTAAATACATACAGAATCAGTCATTTTCATAACACTACAAGGATTAGACATTTTTTTCAAACTTAATCAATACCTAATCATAAATATATTCTTGTGTTGGATGATTTGGTGAAACCTAAAAGTTTGACTAAAGAAAGCAAAAATTTTTATGTAGTGACTATGGATACATTATTGTTGACATCATTTATACATTATTTTCAATTTATATGAAGAATGAACTTTATTTTAAAAATTAATAATATTTTTAATAAAAAAGAATATCTATAGTCGTACAAAATTTATTTCACCTAAGTATTCAATTGTAACTATAATTTAATTAATATATTTATTCATCTGAATATAATTATTTTACTATATCAATGGTTAGATGGGATAACTAGATGAGGTGTTGAGTTTTTTAAATAACTAAAATTTTGAATCATAACATTACGAATGAAAGAAGTTAAATTAGAAGGATCACCCGATTTTTATAGAATTCGAACAGGATATTCAATCAATAAATTGAATATTGATAGTTATAAAAAATTATTTTTTAAATAAAATTATATATTTTATAATTAAAAATAACATTTATTAACTTTATTATATGCACATGGTTTGTGCCATAATAAGGGTTATCAAGGTAGTCAAATATTAAACCTCACTTTTTGATTTCACTTACCTTTAGATCATCGTCACAATAAAAAAAATGCTTATCTTAAAAATTTTAGGTTTAAATTGTTTTCCGATAAATTGTCAGCGCACTAGCGCCGTAAATGAGACGAGATAAATCGTGACGTACTCAAATTCAACCCGGTCAAAGCTCGATCAAAATTCGACTCGATTGGACTCAACTCGAGCTTGAACTCGACTCGAGTTTTTGACGAGACGAGCCAAGCTACATGATACCGACTTTAAAAACTCACGAGCTACTCGAAAAATATAAATATACTTTTTTATAAATTAATTTCTAAATTTCTAAATTTAAAACCCTAAAGTCTAAACTCTAAATATAAGTCTTAAACCCTAAAGTAACACACTAAGCCTTAAAATTAATAAGCTTGAGTTTACACAATTTCTGTATCAAAGTTTTTTCTCCCTTAGGCTTTAAATGAGACATGACAGATAAGAGTTACTCGAGTCTAATACGGTCAAAGATCGGTCAATACTTGACTCGATTAGGCTTGTAAAAAACTCAAACTCGACTCGAGTTCTTAAGGAGCCGAACTTAATTTTTTTCAAGCTTGTTTAAAATTACTCAAACTTGACTCGAAATTTTAACGAGCCGAAATGAACTTAACATTACCCGAACTCGACTCGACTCATTTGCACCCCTAGTGCGCAGTGTCAAAAGTTAAAAACATGTATAAATAGAAGTTACCTTGTAATAACCTTAAGAATATTTAAAAAATAAGTAAAGTAAATTTTTTCATTAAAAATATGAACCATTAACTTAATTCTCTTTAGCTCATTAGGTTTAACCATTATTTTTAAAATTAATAAAACAAATGCAGTAATTAAATTGGAAAGTTTTCATGTGGAAATTAATAGAATAAAGAACAAGATTGATTGGAAATTATGATTAAGGTCATGCTGATAACCAAGACATATAAAAACAAAAGAGAGTTTTTTAAACTGTCTAGAAAACAATACAAATCCCCCATACTATTAAAAGATTACCAGTTAGCAATGAAGATGATAAATTTTCTCCCTTAGGAAATAACCATTAAAGAGATGAAAAAAATTCATCCACTTCACCGCTTTGTAGTAACCCTTTTCTTTATCCTTCTTATTCCCACTTAACGAAGCATCTAAAAAAGTTTCCAAGGCTCAGCCCTCAATCACAAAGCTTATTTGGATTAAGCCTAGGAAACTTTTAAAGCAAGACCTAATTTAGAAACATACATGTTAAAAAGGGTACTTGGAGATCGAACGCCCTAGTGAGTGACTTCATCTTCGGATTCCTTGTCGAAGTCTTCGAATCCATCGAGAGAAGGATGAGGAGAATGGCCTTTGCCGAATGATCTGATGTGATCTTTCAAGGATCTCTTGTGTTTGAAATCGGATCCACAAGTGCAATACCACAGCTTCCCACAGTTCTTCTCGTGGGTTCGCCAATCCCCTTTGACGGCGAATGGCTTGCTGCATTTACGACACATGAAAGGCTTTGCACCGTGTTTTCTCTTGTAATGAGTTTGAAGTGTCCGGAAGTCTTTCAATGGCTTGGCTCGTGGGTGGTTGATGTTGTTCTTGCAGCCTTGAGCACAGCAATAGCACGGCAGCCTCAGCATTGCTGCTGGTTGTGTTCCTTTAAGTGAGTCTGGTCCTTTCCTGTACTCTGATCCATGCCCCCACATATGCATCTGTAACAACAAAATTCAACTCATTTATACAATCTCTTAGCACTGAAATGACTGTAATTAAGAGATTCACCAATAGACTGAGCGATAGAATGTTTATTTTATCTCATTTTGTATTGATTCGAATCTTGACATTTACGTTGAGAATGTAAATACTTCTCTTCTTAATAAAAAATAACTGTAATCAGTACTCTTCCTATTCTTAAGTTAAAGAAAACTAGAAAATAATTTCAGAATTTGATGATAATTAATTTGCATCTAGTGATGTTTAAGATATGATTACTAAGAAAAAAGGCAACCAAGGAACATTAGGATGTATTTTAATTAAAAGTTGAATAATTAAAGTGATTAGAGAGTGGAATTTGAATAATTAAAGTGATTAGAGAGTGGAAATTGAATAATTAAAGTGATTAAATAGGGGAAATTCTACTAAGTAATAAGATGAGCATCCAAAGTCAAGAAAATGAACTGTTTAAATAAGGTCATATTAACATTTTGAATGAAATAAATTAGATCATTTAGTGCCTATAGCAAAGAAAAAAAATCAAGTGGGGATCGTTGGTCCTTTTCGGTGTCACTATTTATATTCGTTATTTAAAAAATTAGAGTTCATAATTAGAATAAATTTAGGGTTAATGATTAGGGTTTAGAGTATTGAGTGTAGGATTTATACTTCAAAGTATAAAGTTTAAAATTTAAAAATATTTTTTTAATATCGGAAAAAAATAAAGAAAACAAACAAAGAAAATCATTCCTATCCTTTAATATCTACTATAAATAATCTTTATCCTTTGATATCTACTTTAGAATCTAAGGTAAAAATTTATTAAATATATAATTAATTAGGGATTAAACTTAAATTAAAGAAGAGCGAGTATATATCTTCAATTTTTTTAATTCAATAACTTGGAATATTAGATGAATAGGTATTATCAGTTTAAATACTTAATAAACTCTTTTGTTTTCTAAATTCAACACATTTAAACCATGTCAAGGTTAAATCTGGGCTTCGTCCCTACCTCAATCATACTTCCGAACAAATTTCAGTGAAAAATATTGGCAGCCACCAAATTTAATTACTATTACCAATTAGTTGCATATGGAGTTAATAAAATGGAAAGAAAATTATTGGCCATGCTGAAAGTTTGAAGCACTATAAATTTTTTGTAAATTTACCCTTTCTAAATTATAGTCTTTGTATTTTCATCACTTCTATTTTCTGTTTATACGTATTTTACCTTGGTTTGAACAATTTTGCTCATAAAAGAGGAGACTATTAAAAAATATTCATTTTTATTATATGATCTACATGAACAAGACAATCATTTGAATCTTGCTGAAGTTTTCCTAAAGAATATGGGCGAATTGATTGAAGAGGAACATGTTTCTGCATGCAATAAGGACTAGAACCTATTGAAAATTTGTCCATACACATGCATGGAACCAAAATTAAATAAGAAGCAAATTTTATAATTGATTCATAAGATGAAACAAATGGAGAGATGAAAAATGGACTGACCTGCATGTTATTGTACCTATTGAAAATCTTGCTACATATGGAACAAGCAAACTGCATGGGGCCAACCAGGATCTGTGCGGGGGTTGGGATCCAAAACCTACTCTCCGTGTTGAAAGAACAACCGTGGAACCACCTTTTCTTGATGTCTTCTTCTTCCTCCTCCTCCTCCTCCTTAAAAGCCTTATTTTCAACAACTGGATTATTACAACAACTTCCATGATCTCCGTCGAAACTGTTAGGCAACCCAATCTGCAAAGAAACCGCATCTTTCTCCAACTTTTCTTCTTTATCAACACATTCCTTCACCAATTTGTTCTCCGTCAGCTGGCTTAAAAGCGGCAGGCATCGAATAGTCTCCTGTGCCGGCTGCTCCTCATCCTGTTGCTGCTGCTGAAATGAAACAGGCAGTCTCAAGATAGCCTTGGGGTTTATAAACTGAATTCGCTGATCATTCAACGACGACGAAGGCGGAGTAGGATAGGAAGATGGCTTGAGCCATTCAATGAAAGTAGGAGCTTGGAATTCCTCAGCGAGGTAGCTCCTAAACCCCATCTTCATCACAGAGAAAAGAATGAAGAAAATGGGGTCGTTTTATGTGTGTGAAAATGCCTTAAGCCTCGCAAATATAGCAGCTGGTTTATGAAATTAGGTTTGGTTTGTCCTTTGGGACCAAGTACAATATTTTTTCTTCGTTTCCCCTTTATCTTTTCTCCACCTTTGTCATTTGTTTGATTTAGGGGGAGAGTAGGAGAGATTAGTGGTGGGGTTTAAGACAACGACATGCATTAATATAATCCCAAGAGAATCCTACAGCAGTAGTATCTTCAATGTAAACACACATATGGCTTGGCAACAGTGATCTTGGCGGGTATTTCTTGCTACTTAGCGTATGATGAAACTTGACCAACCCAACACACCTCACAACAGATGACCTAAAGTAGTCAGTCAATACCTAAAAGAAGAGGAAACTGAGATTAAAGGGTACAGAATTACTTGTATTCTCATGGTTAAACCAGGTTTCTGCAGGCGTGATTTCAGCATAGGCTGCTGAAGAACATCTCTCTTTTGCCACATATAGTTTTTGTAAATCAGTGTGATATACACCATGGGGATTTTTCAACATGTTGACATAATGAATTTGCCAGTACACCTAATTAAATTAATTACTGCAATGAAACATCTTTGGGTTCTACATTTGATTATTCTTTCTGTACCACTAAAATTGTTATACGTCGATACTTTCTTATTAAACTGTTTAACTTTATTTTTTTCATTATTTTAAATTTATTATTGATAGAATCATAAAAATATATTTTAAAAGAATTCACTCGAGTAGTTTTTTTATTTAATAGAGAGGTATTATATTCATGTGTCGGATTTAAATTCATACACGATTGAGGTACAAATCATCTATTTTTTTATTGTGACTCCAACAGTGTCTCCACTTTAAAAAAGCGAGTTTATAGTTCAAGGTTAAGGGTTGTTGTTAGGGTTTAGAGAATTAGAGGTAGGATGCATTTTCAGGGAGTAGGGTTTAGGGGTTGTTGTTAGGGTTTAGAGAATTAGAGGTAGGATGCATTTTTAGGGAGTAGGGTTTAAGGTTTAGGATATAAAATTAGGGTTATGTTTTAGAATTTATTTTTAAAATTTTTTAAAGTGGTGCACAAAAGAATACATGATTAAAGATTTAAAAGACAATTAATTTTTACTCTGAATAAGACAATCATCTTTAACTACTAAATCAATTAATAAATCTTTGTGGTATTTTTTAATATATAATTTACTAGTGGGAAAAAAATTAGTGGGAGAAGGGAAGTAATTTTTAAAATACACCGTTTTTAGTTTATTGTTATTTAACTCGGTAAATATCAATTTAATGTGAAATACAATCCTTTTAAGCTTGGAATTAGGATAAGTAGTCATATTTAATCAACTGAGTATTTATTAAAATATGTTTTATTCTAAACCTCGAAGTATTTTATTAAATAAAATTACATAAGTCGTTCTTAAATCCCAATTGACATTCCCTCCTTTACATATTAAAGAATTGGGAAATATAATTAGATCTTAAAATTATTTAAAAAAAATTATTTGATCTTTTAATATTTTAAAAATTTTATATTAAACCTTAAATTTTTTATTTTTTAATTAATTTTTTCTCATAATTTTTAAAAGTTTATACTATATCTCTTAAAATTATTAAAAACTTTAATGAAACTCTAATAATTTCTAAAAATTATAGTTTAAACTTTTAAAATTTTTATAAATTTAAAAATTTCCTTCCAAAGTTTAACTCCAAATTTTGCCGTTGTATGTTAATCACAATCGAGCACGTGTAATCTTTAGGACTATGTATTATAGTTTGATTATTTGTTTGGTAATTTTTTTTTTTTAATTTGTAATTCGTAATATTATTTTCTATATCTTGTTATTCGTCCCATTTTTAATTATTATTTTGAAATCCAGAGACATGATGTTACATTAATAAAAATAAATAGTACTAAACAATATAAAAATTATTATTATAATAATAATTCAAAACGATTCTTATTTTTTTGTATTTTGAAAATTTTAATGACTTTTATAATTTTATTTATTTGTTATAAATTTTTATTTTTAAATTCTTTATATCTTTGTATAATTTAAAATTTTATTACGCGTGACAATTTCTAATTCCGTCATATTATTTTTTCAACAAAAAAATGACAATTAAAATGACAGATCAAACGATAGTACAAGGCGAAAGATTATATCATGGGTCTAGCTCTTCACGTTATCTGTAGTCTTTAAATAATAAAATCATCAATTTTATCATTAATTATACATATCATTAATTTAACTTTTAAAAAATAATTTTTTAAATGGCATGTAAAATGAGTGAAGATTCATCGATTAAAAAAATAATTTAAAAATATAATAAAATAGATGATTATGATTATATAAGACCATAACTGACGTGATAAATTAAACCCATAATTTAATTTCTGGTATAAAACTCAAATTGATATGAAATATACATGTACCAAGCTGATAATTCAATTCTAATACAAAAGTCAAAGCAACTCTTATTCTTTTTAAGATTCAAAACCTCAACTACAAAATCTTCGTACAAATCAAGATCAATAGTACAAAAATTTCCCAAAATAAAAATATAAAAAAGAGCGACATAAATTGAATCTCAACCACCGCCTGTCCTGCATTAGCACCAAACGTTTTTGCAGACCAGACAAGATCGACCCCAGTTCACATCAATTGGGCAAGAAAAACTCGTCTAGGCTTTGTGTAGGAGCCAAGATCAAGCCTTCACTCTATCAAATTTTTTATTATTATTATTTTGGATTTTATTTTTGCCGACAAGATTTTGTGAGCGGATTTTCAGGGGATAAAACATGTAATAAACCCTTTCCTTTTGATTTTTCCTGCATGCTTTTCCATCATCGTGCCTTTCTTTTTAAAACTGTTTGACGCGCCACCAACAACCCTGCACCCGATCTGTTTAGCTTAATTTCCCAATGGTTACTGTTATTTTATTCGTGAAAACTTTTACCCTCTAATCATTTTATACTTCCTACTAAAAATATTTAAAAAAAAATTATATTCTAAATTTTTACATTAATTTCTTATATCCTAAACTCTAAATCATACGTTCTAAAATTTCTTTTACTCCTTAACCAGAGTCACTAACCTTTACACCTAACTCTTAAATTCAATATTTTAAAATGAATTAAGGTACTAAAAAAACACAATAACAACACAAATGATTTACACCCTTCCAATATTTCATGTCACCCTAATAAACTTTTTTTTCAGACATTTTTCTAAAATTTACCTACAGTTTTAGCAGGTCTTTTCGTTAATAGAACTGTTTGTTTTGCGGGAAAACATAGTAACTAATTGTTTAATATTTTGGATGACCAAAAGTTCATTTTCAATCTGATTAATTTAAAATCAAGCTAACAAAAAAATTTAAGTAATGGATAAATAATAGAGAGTTTTATTTTGATATACAGTCTTGGTAAATAATTTTTACACAATTATTTTTAATATTTAAAATTTTAAATTCGTAATTCTAATACGCTAATTGAACTCTGACCTTAAATCTTAAATTTTATACCCTACAATCTAAACACCTAACATTAAATCTTAAAATAAATTTTTAACCCTTAAATTTGACAAACACTGGACATCATATAAAAGTTTTTATCAAAAATATACATCAACTCTTTGAGATTTCAAATTTGAGACGCTTCTAGCAATTAAGCTAAGAGAAATTTGAGTATATTAAAATTAATTAATTTTCTTTATTTTTACATATCATCAATTTGCGTCACATTAAAATTATCATAATAATTTAGTATTAGCTTTAAATGTATGTATTTAAAATTTTAATCATTGTATTTTATTTAAAACTTTAATTCAATCTTTGAAGAACAAAGGACATAGTCCAGTGTTAATGAATTGCATCCTACCGAGTACTAATTGCATAATGTGATGATACACTATGTAACTACGTAATAATGTGATGACACTATGTAGCGACGATATTAACGATGCTTTTAGAATAAACATCTTAATAAATGTCATATACAATGATGTTTTGTCACAATCACAAGCTAAATTATTTTTTTAGCGGTGTTTTACAGAAAATGCCATAAAAGGTATAACTATTATTGACGTTTTCTATAAAAATGTTGTAAAGGCTAAGAACTTTTAATAGTGTCTACCTAGAAAACACCATAAAATTTAACTTGAGATATTTTATATATAGGTAGAAATGATCGAAGATGCACGACTTGAGGGCGCAAAACATTAACGGAATTATACAAGTGTCTTTGACCAGTTACTTGGGCATTTTTACACGCAATTCTTTAACTTTGCCGACCAGTCATGAGTCATGGCATTAAATGTCGAATAATAACAAAATCAAGCTTTGGATCTTGTCGAATAATATCGAACATGTATCAAAAACATATAAATATCATGCTTCAGGTCCAAAACACTATATATATATATCTAAATTCAGGAAAAATATTCAAGTGCACATGATAGGTTTATTTAAATCGAAAAACCAATAATATACAGTCATATTGTACACAAGGAAAACAACTCAAAAAGGAAAAATCAGACATGTGATCTACTAAGCATTCGAGCCACGCTCTACTGTAGTACTAAACCCTAAAATACAAGGTAAGTTTATATTAATACGAGAATTTAAATACTGGATTTATTCACTAGATTTAAATACATAGGAGTCAATATCGGATCTTGAGATCGGTCAAGGAGGGAAGAGTTAGGTTGGTTTGGTACACGATCGGGAGTACTATGAGATCCTACAATTAATCAGATATCGGTACTAAAGCTTAATTTCAAACATTGCAATTAACTTAAAGTTTGAATAGAAGTCCGATTTGGAGACCTTAAGTTTTGAATTTTGAGAAACGGACTTTACATGTGGACTCAGGACGTCGAAAAATATAAAATATTGTTTTTTGAAAATTTTGATTTTTTTTTGTCAAAGTCAACGCCGATGTTATGCTGAAATCAACAGCCAAGTAAACTTCAACACTAACGTCATGCTTACGTCACGGGTCAAAGGTTAACGAGTTTGGTCAATGATTGACCGGTTTGATTGACTCGGGTTGGACTAGATCAGGAACAGGTTTAGGCTGGTTTGGACCAACTGGCTCTAGGCCACCATGCAGGGCAGTCAAAAAACGCCCTCGACAAGTCTACGTGCGGCCCAAATCGGCCGAAAACACCTCTCCAACTCTGAAATTTTCCTAGATCTTACATACTACCAAGATCAAACCAATAAACTAAAAAAAGTTCAGAAAAAGGTAAAAGCTTACCAAACTTACCAATCAGAGAAGTTTTCCTATTAAGGTCCTAACGGTGTCAGATAGAGGCGCTCTTATAAGGGTTTTGGACGTCTGGCCACAACGAGCAAGACAGGACCAGCGACGTGCCCAACCGACATCGATCGGAGGCCGAAATAGGAGGATTTTGTAAGGGTTCTTACCCTAGAAAGCTCAAAGTTTTCAGCTTCGATTCCCAGCAAACGGAGCAGTTATCCGGTGAGTGACTTGAAGGGTTTTGATCAGGGTTCTCCAACGAGCACAGGGATGGTGGCGGTGGATGCTACAACACGGCGGTGACGGATTTAGGTCGATGGTCAGGGTAATGAAGATGAGGAGATTGAATGAAGAAAGGTTTCCAAAAATGTCTGGTATGGGGTTTCCATAATTGGGAAGGGGATTACTAATAATTTGATTAATATTATTTTATTTTACCAAAACTGATACAAAATAAAAGTAGGGTGAGGGAGTTTACTTCATAAGAGCTTATTAGCTTAAATGGTTGGGTAACTAGGCTAACACACTAATGGTTGTATGTTCAAAACACCACTATTAACTTGTGTACAATATCTTCACAAACCCATCTGTTTATAGGCATAAAAAGTAGATAATATATTAATCTCTAATTAATGAAGATAATATTCCTAATGATAGAGTTCTTATTATGATAGACATACACATAGATAAATATTCATACACTCCCCCTTGGATGTCTATGAAGATAATGTACCTCGTTAAAACCTTACTAAGATAAAACCTTGTGGGGAAAAAAATTCTTTGTGAAGGAAAAATAGTTCACACATCTTTGATATGCATAAACATGTTGCTCCATTAAAAATCTTACCAGGAAAATCCAGTGGGACAAAACCACAGTTAAGGGGAAAAGAGTGCAACGCGTATTTACTCCCCTCGTTAAAATATCACATAAGGTCTTTGAATCTTCATAGTTCAATCTTGAATACAATCTTCAAATGTTGAAATAGAGTGTGCATTAGTGTGACACCCTCGCCCCGGGTTAGGAGACGGAGGTGTCGACCGGACATTCGAACTTGTAATTTAGACCAACCTGAGTTTAATTACAAAACATTCCGATAATTTGTAAGTCAATTCAAGACGATTAATTGTAATATCTATCAATTTTTGGGGCCAATTAAAACTTTTCGATTTTGATTATACTCATTAATTCTGAATTAACTATCATTCCAACTCGATCTCACAATTCAACGTTAATGCACCATCAATTTAGGTCCCAATATAGATCTCATTTCAAATAGTTTAATCACCCCTTGATATTATATTTTCGAATAAGTCAATTTTCATTTTCAAATTTGACTACATTAGCTGTAGGTATCGATACCCCTATAGGAAGGTATTAGAATAGGGGTATCGAACCTTGTTTCGATACAGGTTGCCTATGTTGACTCATTGACCAAGGTTGGGGAGCCTGTTTCGATACAGGTATCGATACAAAATGTTTCTAGAAGCCCCAGTATCGAACCGGGTATCGATACTGGCCTTCCTATGAATTCAAGGCTTAAGGCATGAAGGTTTGGTATCGATGCAAGCATCGGTACCAAAAGATTCTACCAAGGGTGGTATCGATACCCAAGCTAGTGGTATCGATACCCCTGCTCGAAATGGGCAATTTCAAGCCTTTAAACACTTAGACACATTTCTATAAGCTTACATTGATTCTCATTTCACCCCTAGACCATTAAGGAACATATCCAACACACTAGGCAACCCTAGCAACTTACCTAGACCACTTACTAAGTCTAGTATCATTAATTTTAGCCATTGGGCAATCTAACACTTATGTTATTTCATTTTTACTCCATGACAATCAAACTAACTTCCTTTTTACTCAAATGCATGCACACCTACCATATACATGTGTCAAGGGTCACTCTAGGTGCAACCTTAGGCCATCTCTAACCTTAAAGGATCAATTTAACATGTGTAGGCTCCAACTAACAACATATCCATTGCATAATGTTCATAACCATTAGTTAATCATGTCTTAGCCTTATGACCTTCATGTTAGACCATGGAATTCATCATTGCATATTAACATACATCACCCTAGCTAAGGTTTCATGAGCAATCCACAATCATGTCAAAAGCTAACCAACACATGGTGTTGCCTTATGGCTTACAAACCAATTCAATAATAAGCCACATGCACAAATATATACAAGCCATGGTCCAAGCCCTCAAGTGCATGAACTAACAAAATATGGATACTAATGCCACCATACTAGGAGTTAATCAAAATATAAGATACCATACTCTTGCTTGCTTTGTATCCTTACTCCGGTTCAATCTCGATCTAACTCTCTAGCTCGATTACCTGTTGTTTTAGGAAGGAGGAAACAAGAGAGTGTAAGTACTAAGAAGTACTTAGTGAGGCAGCCCTAGTCTAACCATATTAGACATGAAACATATAACCAACAACATACTCAATTCAATCATCATATCAAGACCATGGCATATCAATAACATGCTCCAATTAAGCAAATATAACATTTCATGGCATTAGTTCTTACAATGTACAAGTTCATCAATAACCAATTTCATAGGCAACATGCTTTCTTGCTTACATTTCTAACATTCCTATCAATGTCATGTTCAATATGCTCAAGCTAGCAAAAAATCAATGCACCTATCTCATTACTCATTTTCATTTCTCAAGTTCAATAATCATTCATAACAAGGGCTACACTTAGCCATATATTCATTTTCCAATATCAATAATCATTTCTCAATCAAGTGCTACTCATAGCAATAATCACATTTCAATGCATGTACCTTCAATTTACATTCAATCTTTAATTTCTTATTTTAGTTCCATGTATTGCCTTGGTATAGTAGAACTAGGTAAGCGGGTCAACAAGAGTGTCACGAAGACACTAAACAAGATTACCACAAAGGCACTAACAAGAGTATCATAAGATACTAACAAGAGATACCCGAGGTATCTAACAATTGGTGACTGACCACCAGATCACGGTATCCATAGTACCAAACAAGAGTACCGAAGTACTAAACAAGAGTTCTAAGCACTAAACAATGAGCTCAAGACCCTAGGCATGTCGTACTACCTATGACCACTATATACCAAGGCTTAATATCATTTCAATATCCATTTGATCATTTTTCTTTTTAAATCATGTAAACAAGTTCATATTATCATGAACAAGTATCCAATACAAGCTATAGCAAAGACAATTTATCATGCTTCAATCATTTCCTCTAAGCAATGAACATATCATAGCTATGTATCAATATATTTTCAATCCATATACCTTTTCCACACTCACCAATCCATATACCTCTAATACTCTAGCAAACAAGTTATTCAATCTATAAGTCATTTTTACATTAGTCCTTCTTCCCTTTTTATCGAATATGGATTAATCAGTTTACATGGCATATTAATTTCAATTAACAAAATATGGTTAGGACTCTATGTCCTAACCCTAAGGTTTGCCACACTCACCAATTGTCCAAGCTACTAAGGGTTGTAGATCGCAACCCCTTTGCCTCGTTTTCTTGTTTCTTCGATCCTCTCTTGCTCTTCAACTTGTTCTCTCGGGTTATCTAACAATCCATATACAATAGCTATGTATCAATACATTTTCAATCATCTATTTCAAGTTTTCTTAAGCTTAACCAATATAAACATATACATTTGTTCATTACGGACAGTTTCGCTACCCTTTGGCGAAACAACCATATCTCCTAGCTCCGATGTCCGATTTTAGTCCATTATACCTCGTTGGGAAGCTAGAAGAATCCTCTACAAGGTAAAATTAACCTTAAATTTTAATTCCTAATCGATCAGCTCTGGAATTCATCCGAAACAGATCTGGTCGGATTTCCAGGACTGCTCGGGTAGCCCTACGGAATAACTTATATCTTTTCCTACCGAACTCGGATTAAGGTCCTGCAAATTTTCACTTAAACTAGGTATACATGAGTATCATTTTCTAAAGTTTTAGATCTAAATTCCTTAAATCCCGAGCTAGGGAATTTTCTCAAAGTAGCTACCCGAAATAATATTTCTAGACTTTTTCGGCTAAATTTCATTCTACATGTCAAATCCCTAAATACCCAATCCTTCTCTAAGAATTTCCAGCACCTTCACATGAACTTAATGTCTTTCAATCCACTTTACAACAATTTATGAGGTCAAATATTACACATGCAATATTTATAAAAGATCTAAACCTCAAACCTTAAACTCATTGCTCATGATTCAAAGAACCCACAACCAAATAAGTTCTAATTTTGGATTAAGCCTTCAATAACCCAATCTAACTTAAAAGCATCAAAAAGTTTCTAAAATCCAAGAACCAATGCTTTTAACATTTCGATTAGGGAGAAAAAAGCTTACCGAAGCCTTTTAAACTTGATTCCTCTTGTCTATTTATCTAACCATGCATGGGTTTTAAGCTCTCTCCCTCTACTTCCATGGAGGCCTTCTCTCTCTTCTTTTCTTTTATATTTCACGTGAGAATGGGGAGGAAGAAGCCAATTTTTGGCTGATTTTGTTTCTCATTAATTGGTGGTGAAAGGACTCTTTTGCCCCCTTTTAATAAACTAGGTTTGGTTCTTTACAATGGGTAGTCCAAGGAAGTCTCCTTTTTATCATGCAATGCTCAAGCTTCTAATTTAATCAATTTGGTCCTCTTCTTAATTCAATTAACACATGATTTAATTTTTATCTTAATATTTATTCGATCCATTTTACTATCCCATTTTTGAGATGTTACAATTAGTTGATAGATATTCTAAATTATTTCTTGAAATGATTCATCGAATATTATTCTTTGAAGATCATGAGCGACGGAACTTAAAGAAATATGTTTTGTTTTATCACCTTTGATGTATCCGCCTTGAGATATAAATTTTTCATTATATATACAAAAGATTGTTTGCATCTTTTCTTGTAAAAGTAATTCAAATATCTTCTAGATATGTTAGCCAAACACATATTTCGGCTTTGCCTCAAGCATAGTAATTATTTAAAGGTAATGGTCTTGTAGCACTTAAATAATATTTCTAGACCAGCTAAGATACAATGCTTCCTTATCAATTAATGTATATATGGTCATTTTAGACCAAGAATATCATCACCTATTTCCTAAGACGGAATGAATATTTGTTTAGATTAAGAGACCTAACAACCATAAGAGTAATCAATGAATATTTGTTATGCATGTAAAGTCTCTTTAAACATTTTTTTTTATGTCGATTGATGAATAAGGATTTGAGGATATCTCTTCATGAGTCTTAACGACATTCAAATCATCGACATACACAACAATTTCAAAGTTAAACCTCTTAATAAAAATGAGACAATTTAACTACTTATTCTTATAAGTATTCAATGAGGCGATTATACCAAATATGCCTAAATTGTTTCAAGCCATAAAAAGACATATTCAATATGATTGAATAATATTCTCGAGAATTTGAATTAACTACTTATGGCAATTTAAAACTTTCCAAAAGTTTCATTAAATATTACTATTAAGAAACCCGTACAAATAGGATGTAACAACATCTACTAGGCGAAAACTAAGTAATGTTATTGATTGTTAGATTTATCAAATTCTAAAAAAAGTTGTATCCACCACTAAGGAATATATTTCCCTCATATTCAATTTCATGTCTTTGTTAGAATCTATGTGCAACCAAATGAGCTTATATTTTATAATTTCCCCTTTTAATTTGTCTTTCTCACAAAGTTTCATTTATATCCATAAGCTTTACACATTTAAATGTACAGGCTATAGGCCCAAATACTTCTATTTTCGAAAGAGATTTTAGTTTTGCCCCAATTCCCTTTTTTCATGTTGGCCAATCATTTATTTGTTTATATTGCTCAATTGACAATGGTTCAAGATCCACATCATCCAATAAAATCTCTAGTGTTATATTACATGCAAATATATTAACAACATCAATTTAATTTCAGTTCCATTTATTACAAGGCATGACATAATCTATTGAGATCTTTTTATTATCAGATACATGAGTCATGTTAGTGTCTCTATTGGAGACCTTTTAATCTCTTCTTGAGATTTTCATAATTCATTGATTCCTCGATCAAACCTTCATAAATATAGGTCTTTTTCTTCTTCGAGGATTTTTTTATCTTTGAAACTTACTTGTCTGCTACGCTTCAAGCGTAAGTTAGACTCATTAGCAACTAGAGGTTTTTCTTTCAGGATATAAAATTTAATCGAAGAATTCGTAGCTGGTATACGTGAATTAGTCACTCTTTTTAGGTTAGCAAAATCATCTGACAATTGATTTACTAAATGAATTATCCTATGAACTTATAGTTCACATTTTGTAGTAAGTGGATTGATTCGTGTCAAATATGCGCAATTTGTACAAGTGAACACGTCGCAAGTAATAAAGTGATGAGTATATCAGATATCGTCTCCATAGAGATTGGTTTACTCAATATGCCTTCTTGTATCTTCTTGCTCTGAAAAAGAAATAAAGTAAAAACATATGTAATTTGGGGTTTGATTAAACTAAATAAAGAAGTCTAAGTAACAATAGAAAAATCAAATAAAGAAAGTGGTCAGGGTCTAATTGTGTTATATAGTGGATTCAATTAACTTGTTTCTATCCAATGCAATCGCACAACACTACCTCGGTAATACTGCAGATTACTGCCTCAACAGCGATGATGCTCGTCCATCGTGGCAATCTCTTGCTCTCAGGTATACTTTACTAAAGTTCGGCAAAGTTTCCTTTAATGCCTCCGTTTATCTCTAAGTCGAAGTATTGTTGATGACCAGTCCTTGATGATACCTCTCAGCGTGAATCAATTATAATCACCAACCAATTCCACACTTCGTTTAGCCACTGAAACTCTTAACCTATCTCTAGGCCGAGTTAGTGTTTCCCGATTGAAACACCGTACTTATTCCTTTTGTGAATCTAATTTTCTCGATATTAGATAAATGGATTACTCACAAACTTTTCTCTTGAGCTTGAATGCAAGAATAAAGAATGACAAAGAATAAGCAAACTTTGATATTTTATTGCATTGAAACAAGAAACAAAGTTCAATCTCTTCACACTAATACTCTACAAACTCCACCTAAGCCTAAAGAAAATTAGATCATAATCTAAAGAAAAGAAAACTCTTAAAGATGAAGTCTAGGTCTAAGCTCTCTATTGTATGGTATGATTCTCCTTGGACGGCTATTTCTTATATAGGCTTGGCCTAGGGCAAACCTTTCCTAAGTATGAATACAACTTGGAGTAGGGAACAAGTCAAATACATAAATAAAATATTTCTAAGTTTATTCCAACTAGGAGGCTTTCCCGCGTAGCCTTTGTCTAGGGCTTTCCTCGTGCTATCCAGCTCCGATCCTTGGGCTTCTTGTCCAGCAACGTTCTCCTCGTTTTTCTCCTCAGCTCGCCTACAATATTGCTACTTGTCCTTAGCTGCTGCCTTGGCACCAGGTTCTGCCTCGGCCTCAGTTGCTGCCATGATATTAGTTTTTCCTACAAAGATACAAGAATGCAGTAAAACTTGCCTTTTTTGTAAATATCATCTTTATAAGCATAACCTCTAAATATCTCACATTAAGCACATGCATTGGTCCAAGTAGGTGTAGATTTAGTAATTATTGCCCATGAAAGGTGTAAAAAGTGATAGTGAGTTGAGCACTTATCACACCCCCAAACTCGAACTATTTCTTGTCCTTAAGCAACGCAAATCATCAAATTGTCAAACCTTATTATCTCTTGGTCTTATGTTTTCATCTATTCTCCCCACCATAACTATGTTGATTCTTTAGACTTAACCTTTCGGTTACCCAAGAGGTTACCTAGAAAACAAGCTATAAGATTTTGTAGATTGTGTGCATTTTTGTGGACAAGCTTGATTAAAGGTCTTCTTAGACAAACTCTAATTTCAAGACAAATAGACTTGGATTGAGTGTTCTCTTCTTAAAACAACAATTTCTTGAGCCAATTTCGAGCATCTCAAGGATTGTGTTTTTTTCTTAATATTTCCTTATTTCTTTTGTTAGTCTTTTAAATATCAGATTCATTGAAGAAGACTTGATCCCTACTCCAAGTTGAAGTTTATTTAGGAAAGGTTTACCCTAGGTTAAGACTATAAATACCCTAGCCGACCACAATGTTAAGGGAGCCGATTTAGAGAAAGAGTCAATTTAGAGAGAAACCTTTTTCCCTTTAATCCGACCCTTTTCCCTAAGAATTGTACTTAACGATAAGATGTTCTAAACTTCTTAGGGATAAGTGAAGGTTGTCGATATTAATGAGAGGAGATTGATTCTTGTATCTTTGTTCTTATGCAATAATAAAATCAAAGTTTGCTTATCCTATTTCCATTCTTTGTTCTTGTATCCAAGCCCGAGAGGGAAGTTTGCAAGTAATCTATTTATCTAGCATCGAGAGGTGTAGATTCACGAAAGGGATAAGTACGGTGTTGTAGACACTAACTCGGCCTATACTCTTGTGGAGGCACTAAGATATGGGTTAAGAGTTTCAGTAGCTAAAAGAAGTGTTGGATTGGTTGGTGGTTATCTTTGATTTACACCGAGAGGTATCGTCAAGGACTAGTCATCAACAGTACTTTGACTTAGAGATGAGCGGAGTCACTTACGGACACTTTGCTGAACTTTGATACCTCTGCCCAAGAGCAAGAGATTGCCGCGGCAGAGGAGCACCAACGTTGTCGAGGCGGTACATGCATTACTGTCGAAGCAGTGTTGTGTGATTGTATTGGATAAGGAGAAGATCAATTGAATCCACTAATTGACGCGACTGGATCCTACCCACTTTCTCTATAATCGTTCTCAACCTTTTATTTTATGTTTTGTTATTTAATTATTTAGTTAGATAAAACAAATGACTTATTTATGTTTTTTTTATTTAATTGAAGTGTACACTTGCACTCAAATTGCACTTATACCACACGCATCAAGTTTTTGGCGTCGTTGCCGGGGATTGGCAACTAAATTTTGTTTTCTTTATTTTCTTGCTCTTTAATTATTTTTTATCTAACTTTAATTTTAATTATTTATTTTATTTTTATTTTTACTAACTTTTATTTATTTGGTTTATGACCAGGGAAAATCCGAGTGGACCATTGTACGAGTTGGATCCTGAGATTGAACGAACAAGACATAATCTAAGACGAAATTTGTTCCAAGTCATAGATAATCCACCTAGAGGACAAATTCCACCTGTTGATCATAATGTACTGCCACTAGCAATGCCGCAGCAGCCACTGTCACAACCATTACCGAGGTAGCCCACTGTTAGAGACTATCTGGTGGAAGATTTAAACGGACTCAACCCTAGCGTAGTCACCCCAGAAATCGAAGAAACTCACTTTGAGCTTAAGCCAATGATGTTCAACATGTTGAACACAATTGGACAGTTTAGTGGGTCTGCTACTGAAGATGCAAGGCAACATCTCAAATCTTTCATGGAAGTATACAATTCTTTCAAGATTCAAGGAGTCTATGAAGATATTCTATGATTAAAATTGTTCCTCTATTCACTGAGGGATAGGGCGAAGACCTGGCTAAATGGTATCCCAGCAGGATCCATAGGATCTTGGGAGGAACTCTGTCGAGAATTCATTACGAGGTTTAATCCAACAAATTTCTATGACCGCATTCGTAATGAAATCACATCATTCCGGCAAGATGAAGATGAACCGATGTATGAGGCATGAGAACGTTACAGAGAACTATTAAACAAATGCCCACTACATGGTTTTCCCCTTTGGACGCAAGTCTCCATGTTCTATAATGTTACTAATGCCTCCACAAGGATGATGCTAGATGTTTCCGTAAATGGGACACTTTTAGATAGAGCACCCGCGGAAGCCATTGAAATTCTGAACAAACTCGCAATGAACGATTTCCAATTTCCCACATCACGGCGAGGAGGAATGAGACGTCATGCCACAGCCCATGAAATAGATACATCAAGTTCAGTGGCAGCACAATTGGCTTCTCTAACCAAGATGGTTTAGAATATACAAACCCATAGAAGCGTATATGAGGTTAAGGCAGTTAACTCATCGGATTACATGCCAGATGAAGAGACCAGCCTATATGTTGGAAATTATAACAGAAACAATCCAATGATGTCCAACAATTAGAACTCATCTTGGAAAAGGCATCCGAACTTTTCATGGAGTAATCCTAACAATGCCTTGAATCCAATTAATCAATCCCCTGGTTTCCAGCATCAGAGCCAGAACCTGCCGCAGCAGAACACTCAGTAGCCCATGCCACAGCAGTAGGTACAACAACAACAGTCTCTAAATGCATTGGCAGATTCTCTTACAGCTTTCATGACAAAGACTAATGCCTACATGATGGAGAATAGCCGCTTCATGAAGCGTACTGATGACTTCATGAACCAAACTGAGATGAGACTGCAAAATCAGGAGGCCGCAATAAAATCCCTAGAAACCCAGGTTGGTCAATTTGCCCAACGACAAAACAGTCGATCACCAGGTGGTTTACCTAGCAATACTGAAGTTGCTAAGGTGTTAGGCCACAAACAATGTAAGGTAATCACAACCAGAAGTGGCCTACAATTGAAAAATAAAGAAGGGACCTCAACCGATAGAGTCCAACCAGAAAAGCAACATCATAAGGACTCAGAGGCTCAGCAGGACCCTACCAAAAGCTCTGCCACGGCAACAGAACCAGAACCACCCGCCGAGGTAGCTGTAGATAAGTTCACCCCAAGTATTAAACTCAATATCCAAGGAAACCTGGAGGATATAAGACCACCACCTCCTTTTCCACAGAGGCTAAAAAAGCAAAAACAGGACCACCAATTTCAGAAGTTCCTAGACATATTGAAGCAGGTCCATATCAACTTGCCACTAGTTGAGTCTATTGAACAAATGCCCAACTATGCCAAGTTCTTAAAGGACATAGTATCCAAATGAAGAAGGCTATGAGAATTTGAAACGATGGCAGCCACTGAAGGTTGCATGGCCATGTTGCATAATCGCATGCCACCCAAACTAAAAGATCCTGGATGCTTCACAATTCCTTGTGCGATTGAGGATGGTTATAAAGGAAAGACCCTATGCGACTTGGGAGCAAACATCAACTTAATGCCCAAATCAGTTTTTCAGAAACTTGAAATTGGAAGGGCAAAACCAACAACAATAATGCTCCAACTTACGGATCGGTCCTACGTACATCCTGAAGGCAAAATTGAGGATATTCTAGTGAAGGTTGACAAGTTCATATTTCTTGCCGACTTTCTTGTCCTTGACTGTGAGGCCGACGATAATGCATCGATCATATTGGGACGACCTTTCCTTGCTACTGGACGCACCATCATTGATGTGGAAAATGGCGAGCTCACAATGCGAATAAACGATCAACAAGTCAAGTTGAATGCCTTCCATAATCTTCCAAATTCAGACGCTCCAGCATAATGTAAGACTCTCCATACACCGAATAAGGGTACTAAAACATCCTGCCTGGGCAGCACACTCGGCAGACTGTTCGGTAAAAGAATAAAACTCAAAAGAGAAGCCGAATGCACTAAAGGGCTTGGCCAACTCATGAAGAAAGATATTGGTCTAAAAGAGAGAATGAAAATGGGAGATGCATTCACATGCACTCCACAAGTAACATAATCTCTTCCCTTCAATTTTAATTATTATATTAGGATTAATTTATATAATATTATTTTCAGAATTCTTATTTTCAGTATTTTATGTTGTTATGCTTTATTTTTAGTATTTTATGTTTTTATGTTTTTGTTTTATGAATAAAGAAGTGAATGTAGGAGAAATTATGCCAAAGCAGGAAGTCTGCTACCGCGGCAACACTATGTCAGAGTCGTAGAATTCTTAACGGGCAGAAAACAGTGTAACGGCTCTCTGCCGAGAAACTCACCGCAGTAGTAACTGTGCAACAAGGCAGTAAATGCCTAACGGCTAGTATTTCTAACAGTCATATTTTTACAGCCTATATAAGCAGACTCATTGTTGTGCATTATTTGCTTTGCATTATTTTAATTTCTACTTTTAATCTTACAATCTTGCTCTCACTATATCTCAAAATTTTCAGAACAATCTCTATTTACTCCATAATTTCTCAAACCGTTCTCCACGAACAATCAATGGCTTTTTACACAAGATTTGCCCCGACCACTATTGTCGACAGATTCAACCACTTATTCGTTGCTCGGCAATTATGGGAAGAACAGGGATTTCAACAAAGCAATGTATTATACTTCGGCATTGATTCATATTTGTTCAACAAAATTCAGCATTAAGATTGGGAGGCTTTCTGCCTACAGCCTCAACCGGCGAATACCATAAGTGTACGGGAATTTTATGCACATGGGCCGTGCAAGGACAACCTTTTCATTCACTGCCGAGGCAAGCCTGTGCAACTTGATGCCAAAGTCATCAATGACTTTTATGGTCTCACACCCGCACGGGATGATCATGCCGACTATGTAGACAACATCACCACTCAAGACTATGAGGAGATTAAAGATGAGCTTTGTTACAACAACACTTCATGGGAAACCGGTGCCCATAAGGGTTCAGTAACACGACAGAATTTAATACCTGAGGCCAAGGTGTGGTGTACGTTTATTAAAAGACGACTTATCCTAACCTCCCATAACAGCACAGTGGATCGTAAAAGGCTGGTGCAAATCCAATCTATCATCAAGAAGAGAAGCATCAACATTAGAGAGATCATTATCCACGAAATTCATGAATGTGGTAAGAAGGAACGTGGACCGTTTTACTTCCCATGTTTAATCTCTGCCTTGTGTATTAATGCAGGAGTTCCAGTCGAAGACACGGATGAATACACGCTAACTCGGCAGGGATGGACAAGATATTTCTACCATAGAGTTATGTAGATAACACATGCAGAACCTGTTCAGGCAACACCACAGCAGTTTCCTGCCGACTTCACCGCCGGAGGGCAGTACTCAACAGAAGCACAAGCATCTGTCGAGCCAACTGCCGCAGCAGACCCATACCAAGAAATTCTGCAAAGGATGGCAGTCATGGACCTTCGACAACAACGCTACATGGAGTACCAGCGCGACTTCAACACGACCCTAGCCAACATGATGATGCAGAACTTCCCACATCAAGAGGCGCAATTTCCAGAGTTCTCAGCCAACATGTTTGTCACTGTCGTCCCTTACACTGAGACAACACTTATCCCAGGGCCGCAACCATCTTTCCAGCCACGGCCGCACCAACAGTTTTATGCTGTCAAACCTTCCAGGCCAGCAAGATCTACTGGAGTATCATCTACCAGCCAAAGGCCATCAAAGAGGTGAGCTGTCTTTAACTCTCCCCAAAGGGAACCAATCCCTATGCCCAATCTCAGTAGGGATACACTGTCTCGCGAGATTGATGAATACCACAGTTCATCCCATGAATGAGTAATACCCACTGCCACGGTAGGAGGCGGAACATAAATCATGGGCACATACAATATAGACGAGATGGAAAAAGCGGATAAGGTTATAGCACCGATACACTACACACCACCCAGTAGAGTGCAGCCGCATCGGCAGGCCAAACAACAGCAATCACCGGCATAAGGATCCAGGAGAAAGAAACCAGCAGCAAGGCCTAGGAGAATGCTCCGTACAAGCAACTCCTCGGAGTCATTATAAATATTTCCTTTATTGCCTTCATTTTTTTCAATATTTTAATTATTGTTTGCCTTATATTTTGAGCATTGAGGAAAATGCTCGGTTTGAGTTTGGGGGAGATTGTAGGTGCAGAAGTACTGTCAAGGTTACTCACTACCGAGGCATTACCATAAAAGGGAATAAATTTTTTCTAAATTTTTTATATTCTTTCTTCTTGAATTTATGTTTGTAATCTTGCACTGTCCTATGTCATCTTTGCTTTAGTTTACTCCTTTAAGGTTATAGAAATCTTTCTCCTTACCATGGCCAACTTCTGTTTTGAAGGGATAACCATAGGATACTCATGGAATAAAATTTAGAAGCTTGCTTTAAGGTTAGACAGAAAATAAAAACTTTTTGGACTTGTTTGATTTAGGAGTTCTTTTAATGAACTTAGGTGATAAATACTTACAACCTTTTGGAAAAATAACTAGAGGTTCCTATCATCAGCTCTAGTTTTGCTCTCCTTGGTACTAGAGGTGCCCGAAACTGGCTCTAGTATGCTAAATAGGTGGTTAATAAGAAAAAGAATAAAGAAGAAAATAGAAAACACATATCTTGAGATACCCAAAATTGGCTCAAGAATTGTTGTTTTAAGGAGACAGCTTTAGTCTAAGATTCTATTTGTCTTGAACTTAGAGTTTATCTAATAAAGCCTTGAATCAGCCTTGTCCATTAAACCTAGCCCTATAATTTGTTTTTTAGTAAAAGTCCTTGGGTAAACTAATGGATAAAACGGAGAGATAGACATGACCATGGTGGGGGAATAGATGGAAAAGTAAGACCAAAGGGGAGTAAGGTTCGGCAATTTGATATTTGGAATTGCTTGAGGATAAGCAATAGTTCGAGTTTGAGGGTATTTGATGAGTGCCTAAAAGGCAGTTATTTACTACCCTTCCCATGGTACTTTATGCATCTATTATATACTAACTTGAACCGAAATATAGACTCTTTGCTCAAATATTGGATATTCCACTATCATCACTTACAAAGTTAATATTTATAAAGAATGCAGATATTTTTACATATTCTGTATATGCAGGAATATCCAGAGTAGAAGCGGCAGAGAAGCAGTGTTACGACCGAGGCAGAAGCAAGGCCACAGCAGAATCCAGTGTGGCAGCACTGACAATGGAGGCGTAATGGAAGATAAAAATATAGAGAATATTCTGGAAGATACAACGCATCAATTGGACCAGGCTAGCGCGCTAAAAGCCCAATTCAAAGACCAAGCGGGAAAACCTTTCTAGAAGGCGACAAACTTGGAAATATCAGATTCCTTGAAAAAGACTTGTTCCCTACTCCAAGTTGAAGTCTATGTAGGAAAGGTTTACCCTAGGTTAAGACTATAAATACCCTAGTCGGCCATAATGTTAAAGGAGTCGATTTAGAGAAAGAGTCGATTTAGAGAGAAACCCTTTTCCCTTTAATCCGACCCTTTTCCCTAAGAATTATACTTAACGATAATATGTTCTAAACTTCTTAGGGATTGGTGAAGGTTGTCGATATTAGTGAGAGGATATTGATTCTTGTATCTTTGTTCTTATGCATAATAAAATCAAAGTTTGTTTATCCTATTGTCATTCTTTGTTCTTGTATCCAAGCCCGAGAGGGAAGTTTGCAAGTAATCTATTTATCTAGCATCGAGAGGTATAGATTCACGAAAAGGATAAGTACGGTGTTGTAGACACTAACTCGGCTTATACTCTTGTGGAGGCACTAAGAGATGGGTTAAGAGTTTCAACAGCTAAAAGAAATGTTGGATTGGTTGGTGGTTATCTTTGATTTACGCCGAGAGGTATCGTCAAGGACTAGTCATCAACAGCACTTTGACTTAGAGATGAGCGGAGTCACTTACGGACACTTTGCTGAACTTTGATACCTCTGCCCAAGAGCAAGAGATTGCCGCGAAAGAGGAGCACCAACGTTGCCTAGGCGGTATATGCAGTATTGTCGAAGCAGTGTTGTGTGATTGCATTGGACAAGGATAAGATCAATTGAATCCACTAATTGACGCGAATGGAACCTACCCACTTTCTCTATAATCGTTCTCAACCTTTTATTTTATGTTTTGTTATTTAATTATTTGGTTAGATAAAACAAATCACTTATTTGTATTTTTACTTCATTTTCAGGAGTAATAAAATAAAGGAAGACATATTAAGTATATCAATCCCTTTGGAGACGATATACGATATACTTATCATTTTATTACTTGACGACGTATACACTTGCACGCAAATTGCGCTTATACCACACGCATCACTATCCAGCTCTGATCTTTGGGCTTCTTGTCCAGCAACTTGCTACTTTTACTTAGTTGCTGCCTCGACATCAGGTCCTGCCTTGGCCTCAGTCGCTGTCGCGACATTAGTCTTTCCTATAAAGATACAAGAATGCAGTAAAACTTGTCTTTTCTGTAAATATCATGTTTATAAGTATAACCTCTAAATATCTCACATTAAGCACATGCATTGGTCCAAGTAGGTGTAGATTTAGTGATTATTGCCCATGAAAGGTGTAAAAAATAATAGTGAGTTGAGCACTTATTATAGATCAAAATAAGAAAATGATAATTCATTCAAACTTATTTCTTTCCCTGAATATTTATTTTTTTCCCCTAATATTGGGTAAATTAACTCATTAAAATGATAGTCAGTAAATTTGGTTGTAAATAAATTCCCTATCAGAAACTTAAGATATTTAATTATTAAAGAAAATTTAAATCTGACATATATTCCCAATAGAACTCATCTTTGTGCGTTGTGGTGGAGCAATTAGAACATATACCGCACACACAAAAAAAATCTAAGATGAGAGCTATTTGGTTTCTCACCAAAAAATATTTCTAATGGGTAGAACTTATGATCATTTGTTGTCTTGATGCGAATTAGTGATTATACATGTAAAATGACATGTCATCAACATTATAAAGATTGATTGTCGTTACAAGATAATCTAGAAATTGTACTCGTGATTTTATCAATTAAGCAAATGGCCTCGCAAACATCAAGTTGCGAGTTAATAACAAGGATACATATAATCATCTAGTCGATGCATCGATAAAAATCATAAAATATCTAGATGAACTATAAGAAAGGTGTATGGCCACACATATATCACCTTATATCTGTTCAGAAAATTAATAGATTTACACTCTATCTTAGTTATTGATGATTGAATAATCAAATTACTTTCATAGCAAGTATCACATGAAAAATACCTTAAAGAAAATCTTAATTCTTCAATAAATGTCCATATGAAAGTGTCAATAAATTATCAAATCATAATTAAACCGGGATGGTCTAGCCGGTCATACCAAATAAAATTATCAGTAAACATCTAGTTTACGATATCATGAGCTTCAATTTTTACTAATTTTTTTGTAGTACAATATAAATGGCAGTACATATAATTTTGTCAAGATTTTCTTATTACCTTGAGTTATACCTGTAATATTGAGATAATCAACATCCCCTTGACTAATATTCTCAATATATTTTTAAAAATATCTTTAAAACTCAATAAATCTCTTTGTGACTTTGACGAGTATAATACAATGTAAATATGGAATAAAGTTCCATTTTGCAATAACATATTTCCTTAGTCAGAGTCTTTTATGATATTAGTACTTCCGAATATATTACTCACATTATTCCCTTGAATTTAAAATGAGAAAATATGCAAAATTATGCACCTTTTAATATGTCTTTATTTCATTCACTTCGAGGAATAAAAAAATATGTTCTTTGTACCATTCACTTCGGGGAATAAAAATATTAAATATAACATATTATATCTGTTAGACTTGAAGTGGCTCGATGCACAACAGAATTTACTTGCCAAGTGATGGAGAATTGGCCAATTTGGGTGGATATGTGTGAAAGCAAAAATATAGACAATGACACAAGGGCTTATAGTGGTTCGGCCTTGCCTACATCCACTACCTTAGCTTCCAACTAAGGATTTTCCAAATTCACTAAGAATTTCAACCTTTTGAGGCCAAAGGGATAACCTTACAATCCTAGACTCAAACCGAATCTAGCAGCCAAAGTTCACAACCCGAACTTTGGGAATTCACTCAAACAAGAAAACTTAGCAAACTTGAATCCTTCTACTAAGGCTAGTGTTTGCAACTAATCACTCACCCAATTTCTAATTACACTTGAGCATATATTCACAATTGAGCTCACAAGTGTTTGTCTACCCAAATAATAGGAAATTAAGCACTAAGACAACTTCTTGATCATAATGTTGTTACAAGTGAAGCATTGGTCTTCTCTTGATGCTTGAGGCTTCCTTTTATCATCCCAAATGAGGTTCTAGCTGTTGGTGACCGTTGGGATTGGTTTGGAGCCGTTTGGAGCTGATTACAAGGCTTATTTCCTCTTCTGGTGCAGGTGGTATCGATACCGCTTCCACTGGTATCGAAACACCCTCTTTGGGAAATAGCCATTGACCTGCATTTAAGAATTGGTATCGATACCGGTATCGATACCGCTCCTAGCCGTTGAGGGTTTTTATAAAATCATTTTGACCGTTGGGGGTGTTTCGAAACAGATTTCGAAACAGAGCATCACAGTGGCAAAAAGGTATCGATACCAGTATCGATACCACTGTGGTTTTGCCTTTAAAACCATGGTATTGAAGAACAGGTATCGAAACACCTTAAGAGTGTATCGAAACACCTGGGTTAAAAACACTTATTTGGTTTCTTTAAATCATTTAAAACATATTTAAAATCACTCAAAAACATCTTAAATATATTTTCAAGTAGTTTGGACATAAGAACCATTTTTGAAATATTTTCAAATTAGTCCAAAACTATTTTTCAATTATTATATCAAAACATTAGTTCTACAATCTCCCCCTTTTTGATATAATAAAACTAACTTGAAAAATTGTTATTGAGATTGCTCCCCCTTTGTCAAATAAACTTTGAATAAGAGAATTAAAGACTCAAATCATTTAAGATTCCTCTTATCCATTTGAAAGTCTTTGAAAAATAATTTTTCATAACATTCTCCCCCTTTTTGTTATATCAAAAATGGTTCAAACCAAGTTTGAAAAACTTTAAAGCTCATAACATAGGAGAATTTGAAAGATATCAATTGTTGGAAAAATTAAATATCAAAAAATTGGTTATGAAAACAAAAACTCCCCCTTACTCAAGGCATCGTTAAGTGTTAGTCTAACATATATGATAAACTAGTTGAAATAAAACAAAAAATAAGCAAATAAACACAAATTCAACTAGAAATTTTACCACACTTGAGTCAAAGGTAGGATGTGAAGCCTTCCTTCTTCAAGTGTCCTACTTGTGTGTATGGAGCTCCCCCTTAATCTTGCACTTTGATGCTCATACCTCCATCACACCTAAGATGAAACAATCAAGTAATTTTTGGTATCCAAATTGCTTTGGATCCTTTAGCATTAGAAGCACATAATTTAGTCCCCTCACTACAGTAAAACAATTCTATAGCGGCATCCTTAGTGGCGTTTTTACAATAAACACTACAACTAATCTCATCATAGTGGCGTTTTTTACCAAAACGCCGCAACATTGAACATTAGTGGCGCGTTTGGAACAAACGCCGTAATATCCCCAAATTATAGTGGCGTTTTGTCTTAAAAACGCCGCAACTATTTGTGTATTTGCATCGTTTATATTAAAATGCCGCAACAGTGTGAAAATTAATGGCGTTTTACTCAAAAACGCAGCAAAAGTGAGAAAGATTGTGGCGTTTTATTAAAAAACGCCGCAACGGTAAGAGAATTTTGTGGCGTTTCATTAAAAAACGCCGCAGTAGCTCGTGTTTTAGTGGCGTTTGGTTTTACAAACACCGCAATCTCCTAGGTTATCAGTCATAGAACCCTGAAAAAATCCCCAAACCCGACCCCAGGCTTTTTCTTCCCCAGTTTCCGACCGCTATAGCCGCTCTTCTTGTCGTCGTTGTCTGTTCGCCGGCTGGTGAAGCCGATCTCTTTTCTTCATCGCCGGTTGACTCCTGAGCCAGGTAAGATCGTGTATTAGCTCAAAATTTATGGTTTAGTTCTAGTGCATGATCATTGTATTTTGCAACTAGTGAGATAATCAACGATATTTTCCTCTCCTAAGGATTGGCCCCTAAATCCCCATTTACTATTAGCTTTAAATCATATTCCATTTTGATTGAACTAATGGGACAAAGCCTCGGTGTATTAGTGAAGCACCTCCTTACTTTTGAGCTTGTATATGTGTCGTTTCTTAAGATATACAAGAAATATTTTACCAACTTTCGAAATCATGTGCTGGTGTTTTCAACAACTGTTTCTTTTACTTTTAGTTCTAAACTAGATCTATGCAGTTGTAGTCTCTTTTCAATCCTTCTTCTTTCTGGGTTTGTAATTTGTCTCTTTTATGATCGATCATAGCTTTTCTTTTCTTATTGGGTATGTTTTGTTTGTTGAATTATGTATTATTATTCAACCTTTGCGTGCATCCTTAATCTTGTTTTCTAATTTCTATGAATACTTTGGTGCTTATCCTTCTTGAATTATGCTTTGTTTCCTTCCCTTACACTGTTTTAGTTTGGTTTATCAACTATGCTATGTTGTGTAATAATTATAAAAATATCAGTTTTTTCCTTTTAGATTTTCTAACTTTCCGATCTGATGGAGTTTATTGGTGTGGGGAGATTAGTTGGGATTTGGGAGTTTGGAATTCGCATACAAGTTGTATTCCCTTGCTTGCTTTTCTAATTCAAAGTGTTTTAGGATTTTACTTTGAATTTGTCAGTTCCTGGGGAATTTTTCTGTTTCTGACATGACAAATATGGTGTGTAATGAAGTCCCAAGGTATGCTTTTCTGTTTCAAGTTTGCCAGTTTGTTCAGATTGTGAAGTTTGTATGATGGTTGAACGTTTGTGTACTTCTTTAAGGGATAAGGACTTGGATTATTTGCTATTTGTTTAGGGATCATTGGTAGAATGTATTTGGATCGGTTTCGTTTGCAGATTTGTCTTGAACATGTTCAGTTGGCTGGTGATTTTGTAATTGATTTACTGAAGCAGAGGGTTTAGAACAGCGTAATGATATAATTTCTAACAAGTTGTAGTTAACTAGTTATTTTTGACAGATGAATGTGTATAAGAGAAGGTGAGTAATGGCACTAGAAGCTATCAAAATCTTTGCATGATATTTGGCTTATTTTTTTTTATAAATATGAAATCAATTCATTAAATTGCATCTCTCTAGTGAGTTATTATTAAAGAACATGAAACCACAAGAGCTCTATACTCCAAGTATGGTAGATAATGTACCTATTTATACACTTTAACTAAAACATTGTACTTGGAGTTTCAAACGTCACGTTTTGGAAAGGGCAAATTTGGTCATGTTTGAGTTAGGTAACCATAACATATTGCAAATACATATTACAGACGTTTCTACAAGAAACTCAATTTAACAGTTAACACTAATACAAGAAAGTCGTCTCTTACTACAAATGAGTATAGTGATACCAGGACAGAGAAATTACAAAGATACATAGGTTTCCACTATTTGTTGAAGTTGAAGCAAAGTAACAAGTCTCTGGTAGCATCTATATATTACTGCAGTTCTGGGAAACTTGGAGTCAAACAAAGATAAATCAAGAGTACCTTTAAGTAAAAATAAAGCAGCACATAGGCTAGACCAAGGACACATGGTTACAGGAGTTTCATTGAAGGTAAGTATTAGTTGTGAATATGTTCCATAGCTTCTTAATGTGTGTCCTAGACTGTTTGAGTGGCTGCATCTGTAAGTTTGATGGTTTGAATTTGGGGGGGCAGTGGTTCATTTTGTGTATTAGTTTTCTACTTTTTTTATTTTCTTTTTATTTCACATCACGACCAAAACAAAAAGATTAGGCATGAATTTGAATTATCTGATCAGTCCCAAGACCTCATCCTTAGTAACAAGAAATATAATTTTAAAATACGTACTAGCAACGAGTGCTGCAAAAATTGCTTTAAGAACTATTTCCAATGGCAGCAAAATGAAGTTCTAAGAATGAGAACATACATATACAACAAAAACGAAAATTAAGTCATCGCTAGCAGAACCACATTTGATTTTGATCATCATCAAAGCTAACAGCACATACTTTCGTTATACTCCAGGCTTATATATATCATTCAGGCATAGATAAGTACAATATGTTATGGTAGGTACATTATCTACCATACTTGGAGTATCAGAATATTGGTCCTTCTTGTTCCATCTCGTTGAATATTTCTTTTTTCGTACTTATTGATTAGAAAAGTTTGATTCTTTGAATTACCGTATACTTGTCTACTTGTGATTGTAATTAATTTTTTGATGGTGTTGATAGTGTTATATGATTTTTTTTATAAGTTGGTTTATTATTTGATGATGTATATTACAGAAATTCTAAATGGATAGAAGTTGGATGAATTTGTCACGGGTAACTACTGCATATCGAAATGGAGTCAAAACTTTTCTAAATGTAGCTTTTGCGAATGCAAGCCAAGAGAATATGATTCTTTGCCCTTGCAAAAAGTGTGTGAATATTAATTGGCACAGCCGTGAAGTTGTAGAAGAACATTTAATTGTTTATGGCTTTGTTCTGGGATATAGAAAATGGGTATTCCATGGAGAGTTAACACCTCGTACTGCTTCTTCTACGAGTAATTTGTCTTCTCATCCTATTGTTGATCGCGGACCTGTTATAGAAGATGACATGGAGGGTATGTTGCGAGATGCATTTAATATGTACGAGAATCAACAATCTATTAGAGAAGAAGATTGTGATATTGGTGTAAATGATTTTACCGAGATGAGAAGAAATGAATGTGATGAAGAGCCAAATGGAGATGCTGCAAAGTTTTACAATTTGCTTGATGAAATGAACGAACCTCTTTACGATGGCTCGAAGCATTCAAAACTCTCCTTTTGTATTCGTCTTTTCCACTTGAAATGTTTGGGAGGATGGACTGGTAATTCCTTTACACAATTATTAGAGTTTTTAAGAGAAATGTTTCCATCTGCCAAAATTCCTCAATCTGGTAAAGATATGAAGAAAATGATAAAAGATTTGGGCCTTGGATATGAAAAAATACACAGTTGCCCGAATGATTGTATGTTGTATTGGGGTGATAAGAAAGATCAAGAAAGAAGTTGATGCACGATCAAGAAAGAAGTTGATGCATATGTGGTAAATCTCGGTGGATGAATATGGATACGCAAGATGTGATTGAAGACGAAGTTGATGCACGATCAAGAAAGAAGCCAGTGAAGATTTTACGGTATTTTCCTCTAATACCTAGACTTCAAAGACTTTTTATATCTTCGAAGACTTGTGAGTCTATGAGGTGGCATTATGATGGACGAACCGATGATGGATTGTTAAGACATCCTGCAGATGGTGAAGCTTGGAAGTCATTCGACCAAAAATTTCTAAGTTTTGCAGAAGATCCTCGAAATGTCAGACTCGGTCTTGCATCTGATAGGTTTAATCCTTTTAAAATCATGAGTACTTCGTATAGTACTTGGCTCGTTCTACTTGTTCCTTACAATTTGCCCCCATGGATTTGCATGAAACAAACATCTTTTATCTTATCCATGATAATCCCCGGTGAGAAAGGTCCTGGTAATGATATTGACATATATCTACAACCTCTAATTGCAGAGTTAAAACAATTGTGGGTGGGTATTGTAACAAAAGATGTATTGAAGAAGGAGAACTTTACTTTGCGTGCAGCTTTATTGTGGACTATTAATGATTTTCCTGCTTATGCAAATTTATCTGGGTGGAGTACCAAAGGTCGTTATGCTTGTCCTTGTTGCGCTGCACAAACATGTTCGAAGTGGTTGTACAATGAAAAGAAGTTCTCTTACATGGGACATCGACGGTGGTTAACTGAAAATCATCGTTTTAGATTTCAGAAGAATATGTTTGATGGTACTGAAGAGTTTAGAACAGCTCCTGAGCAAACAATCGGGTCCGATATCTTATACATGTTGAAAGATACAAAATTCAGTTATGGAAAGATGAGTCAACCACCAAACCCACGATCAAAGAGAAAGATGAAAGAGGTGTATGAAGGTGATATTGAACCTCTTAGTGATAATGAGTCTGATGAAGAGGATGATCCAAATGAGGCAGAGTTATGGAAAAAAAGAAGTGTTTTCTTTGAATTGCCTTATTGGAAGGATAATATTTTAAGACATAATCTTGATGTTATGCATATTGAGAAGAATGTTTATGAGAATATCATTGGAACCATTCTCAATGTCGATGGAAAATCTAAAGACAATTTAAAGAGTCGACTTGACTTAGTTGACCTTAGAATTCGACATGATCTTCATCCTCAGATACTTCCTAATGGAAAATCTTTCTTACCGCCTTCTATATTTGTGATGTCGAAGATAGAAAAAGAAATGTTCTGCAAGATGTTAAAAGATATAAAGGTTCCAGATGGGTATGCATCAAATATATCTCGATGTGTCAGTATGAAAGATCGAAGACTTTATTCTCTAAAGTCACATGATTATCATATACTGATGCAAGATCTTATGTCAGTTGCCTTACGGGGTTGTATGTCGAATGAGGTGATATCTTGTATAATTGAGCTTTCTAATATAATGAAAGCTCTTTGTGGTAAAGTTTTAGTGGTTGAAGAACTTGAGAAACTCCAAGATCGAGTAGCGTTGACTTTATGCAACTTGGAGAAGATATTTCCACCTTCATTCTTTACAATTATGGTGCATTTGTTGGTTCATCTTCCTCACGAAGCTAAAGTTGGTGGACCAGTTTTCTATCGTTGGATGTATCCTATAGAGAGGTATAAATTTTTCGAACGTTATTTAATAATATTTAGATATTCAACTAGTTATATAATGTTGTGTTTATTGCGTGTCTAGGTTCTTATGCAAATTGAAGTCTTATTGTCGTAATATACGTTATCCAGAATGATCAATTGCTGAAGGGTATTTAGCCGAGGAGTGTATGACTTTTTGCTCTAGATATTTGGAAGATGTCAAAACGAGATTGAATAGACCAACTAAAAACTAGAAATGAAGTATGTAGTACTAATAACGGAGAGACTTACATGTTTGGGAGCTATGGTGAACCACTCGGCAAAGTTGAAATTGTATAGTTAGATGATAAGTCATGGGTGCAAGCACATCGATATGTTATTTTACATCATGACTCAATAGAGCCTTTTCGAACGTAAGTTTCATAAATTCATATTTTATAGCGTTGACTTATTTTTTGTTCCCATTCTTTAACCACGTAACCTATTTTATAGTGAGTATAAGGAAGAGTTACAATCTCGTGTACGCTCAAGAAGATTAAATCAACGAGAGAGTCATAAGCTCTTTTCAGAAACTTTTCACGAATGGTTAGGGAAAATGGTAAGTATAACTAAAGTTTTATATAAATTTTATAGTCTTAATATCAATATGCATGAATGTTAACCAATGTAACTTCTCACGTGTAATAGGTTTGCTGTGGGAGAGAAGTTAGTGAAGAAGTAAAATGGCTTTGTCAAGGCCCAAATAAAATTGTTAAGAGATATAATGCCTTCCTCATTAACGGGTATAGGTTTCATACGAAATCTCGAGAAAGATTACGGAGGACGCAAAATTGTGGAGTTGTTGTTACTTCTTCAATTACAAGTTATGCTAGTGCAAGGGACAATCATCCTGTGGAGGGAGATGTTGAATATTATGGAATTATTACCGACATTGTTGAGTTGGATTATTATGGAAAACGGAAGGCTGTGTTGTTTCGGTGTGATTGGGCTGATGTCAACAGTACTAGGGGAATTAAAAAAGATCAATTTGGTTTTACAATGGTGAACTTTTCTCGATTAATTCATACTGGCCAACAATTGATGGACGAACCATATGTATTCTCGTCGCAAGTCAAACAAGTTTTCTATTCCCATGATCCAACCAAAAATGGTTGATATGTTGTACTCCGTAACACCCCTAGAGAATTGATTGATATCGGGGATGGAAGTAGAGATGACATTGAAACAAGACCAGAAACTTTGCCTTTTGCAGCACAAAACTTAGATGGAACATCTTCTACTTCTAATTCACAATTTCAATGGGTTCGAGACAACATGGATGAAGATTTTAATGAAAATTAGTTACGTATTGTAATAAGATTTCTATTGAGCCTTATTAATTTTTTTACTAAAGTTGTTACTAATGTTTCTTTTCCGTTTGTTACAGGTATTATGCCGAGGAGAAAATTAAATAGCTTAAATATTGTTCAAGTTCCTCGAATAGGAGAAGAAACAAATGAAGATGACTTGTCTGGTTCTGCAGCTTCACAAGTTCCTGAAACGGTTGAGAATATAGAAATTGAAGGTATTTTTTAAAACTTTATTTGAATCATAACTATTTGTTATTGTTGAAATGATTTAATAAAGTGTTGACTTGATATATTTGTATATAGGTGAAAATGGTCGAAGGCGCAAGACTAGAGGGCGGACGACATTGATGGAATTATACGATCTCCCCGTTGGAGAACGTGTAAAAGTTTCAAGAAATGATATCGGCCAACCTGTTGGTGCAGAAGCAGGTGTTTGGGCGAGTTATTTAGGCATTGTTGCGCGTAATGCTTCAATTTTGCCAATCAGTTATGAGTCTTGGCATCAAATGCCAAATAGTAACAAAAATCAAGCTCTTGATCTTGTTAAGGTAAGAATAATATTATATTATCCAATTCATTACATTTAAATAGTAATATTTACTTTTGATTTTGTGATTTTCAGGATAAGTTCTCTTTGGAGGTCTCGGACGATTATGTGAAGCATGCATTAGGAAAGAAATGGAGAGACCATAAGAGCTTGTTGAAGAAGACGTATTTCAAAAACGATTTGAGCCTTTAAGAGAAATTCCAAAATGTTCCCCCAGGAATACTACGATATCAATGGGAAGATGCAGTCAGGTTTTGGTGTTCAACAAAAGGGGAGGTAACATCTACAATTTATAACAATGACATTATATTATTTCAATTTCAACTTTAAATGTAATAAAAATTGGAAATTAAACAGGAAAGAGAGCGTGTAGGAGTTACTAGTAGACAGAAACAAAAATTTACGCACACAGTAGGGACGAAGAGCTTTGCTCGCATTGCTAATGGAGAGGTATTAATTTTTAATATATTATTTTAACTTGTATTACATTAAAGTTAGTATTCATGTTTATTATATTTTGTAGCTTCTGTCGACTGGTTCTAGCATTGGACGGGTAAAGCTATTCGACATTACTCACACCAAAAAAGATGGCTCTCCAATGAATCTTGAAGCTAAAGAAATTCTAGTATAATGTTTTCATCTATTATTTTTCATCTATTATTTTGTATTATGTTGTATTTGTTATTCTGGTATAATGAATCCTGTTTTCATTTATTATTTTTAACAAATGATTATCAGACGAGAATGAAGGAAAAAAGGACAGAGATAGAAGCTACGGCTTCAACTGATGGTTCTGCTAATATTGCTGATATCGAGAATCAAGTTTTTGCTGAGGTTTTGGGTCTTGAAAGATATGATCGAGTGCGCTGTCAAGGGTCATTTGTGACACCAACTAAATATTTTGGATCCAAATCGTCTCAGTACATGCCATCACAAAGTCAGTCTTCTCAAGCGGAAATTCAACGTTTAAGACAATAATTAACTCAATTCCAAGCAGAGATGGAAGCTAAAGAAGCTGAGAGAGAACGAAGAGAAGCTGAGAGAGCAGCAAGGGAAGTAGAGAGAGAAGCAGCATATCAGAATCTTCAACAACAATTTCAAGATATGATGGCGATGTTAAAGCAAAACCAACCTAGGAATCCGTCGCCTTAGATGATTTTAGGTTCATTTGGTTTGTACTTATTATTGAACTTTATTTTACTTAAACTCTGAATTATTATATTTTACTTTATTTGATATTAGACTTTAATATATTTGTCATGGTTAAGAATTTTGGATTATTTTATTGTTGTTATTTAATTGTATTGTTGTTAAAATATTAGTTACAGGGAAGCTTTTGCTAGTAATAATAATTTAAAATTATTTTTTTAAAATGCAGTATCTATAGCGGCGTTTGTTCTAAACGCCACTAAAACCATTAACTTTAGTGGCGTTTTTTTAAAATCGCCACAAAAGTAAAGAACATTAGCAGCGTTTATTTTAAATAAACGCCGCTATAGTACACGATCTTTAGCGACGTTTGCTTTTATCAAACGCCGCAAAAGAATGTATATTAGCGGCGTTTGTTTATTAAACCGCCGCTATAGATCATATACTATAGCGGCGTTTTTTAAAATAAACGCCGCAATAGAATGTACATTTAGCGGCGTTTTAAAAAACAAACGCCGCTAAAGATCGTGTACTCTAGCGGCGTTTATTTAAAATAAACGCCGCTACTTTTTGCGGCGTAGCTTGTAGCGGCGTTTTTTGTGGCGCTTTTCGTTGTGCCGCAAGAACTTTTAGCGGCGCTAAAAAACGCCACTGTATATATAAAAAAACACCGCTATAAACATGTTTTGCTGTAGTGCCTTAGGAATCAATTTTTCAATTTCATCCCCATTTGTTGAAGTGATTAGTCCTTTTGGGACCCAAACACTTCTAAAACATTTTTCATTTTCAAATCTAGGGGCACTAGATTGTTTCAAATAAAAATTTGATTTTCCCACATCATTTTTCTTTTGAAGTTCTTTGGAAATCAAATCTTTTTCCTTCTTAAGATCATCTAGAGCCATTTGATGATCTTTTTCCATCTTTTGAAGCAAATTTTGTAAATCCAAAACTTTAAGCTTAAAATCTTTTAATTTTGCTTCAATTTCGAAATTAGTTTTTGAAATCAAATCATTTTCTAATTTAAGCTTTGAAATCATCTTTTTATTTTTAGAAAAAGAAGCTTTAAATTCAAAAACCAATTTATCATAGGCTTCTTATAACTCATCAAAAGTATATGAATTAGAATTAGATGAGTTAGAAGTTACCTCCCCCTCATTGAGAGCCATCAAGCATAGGTTGGCTTCTTCATTTTCGGTGGAGTCATCATCACTCCATGTAGCCACATATGCTTGCTTCTTGGAAGATGATCCCCTTTTGATTGACTTGTGGGAGTCCTTCATCTTCTTCTTGGATTCGTGCTTTGAGGATTTTCTACTTTTGTTCCTCACGAGTCGATCAAAGTCAATGAAGAGTTGGGCAAGATCTTCATCTTCTTCACTATCCTCCTCACTTGAATCTTCAAAGTGAATGCACTTGGAGGATTTTAGAGCAACGGTGTTGACATTTACACCAAGCTCTTGAACCTTCTTCTTCCTCATCGCTCTAATCTCTTCCTTCTTCTTCTCCTCTTGTCTTCCTTTCATCATAATTTGATGTGTGAGGAGTGACCCCATGAGTTCATCAAGCTTGAGTGTCTTTAGATTTTTGGCTTCGATGATGGCGGTCCTTTTTGAGTCCCATGACTTGGGAAGGGAATATATGAGCTTACGAACAAGCTTCTCCTCCGGAATGATCTCTCCATATCCTCTAAGTCCATTGGTAATGGTGGAGAATCGATCGAACATCTTTGCTATGTCCTCTTCCGGATTCATCTTGAAGTTCTCATACTCTTGATTGAAGAGTCCAATCTTGGTCTCCTTTACTTCGTTTGTACCCTCGTATGTGACTTCTAGCTTGTCCCAAACTTCCTTGGCACTTTCACAAGAAGATATCTTCTCATAGATGCTTGAATGGAATGCACAAACAAGAATATGCAAGGCTTTGTGATTAAGCACCATCTTCTTGCGATCTTCCATGCTCCATTCCGCCTTTATTCCTTTTGGCACAAATGGTCCATCTTCAAATATATCCCATAGCTTGTAGTCTCTAGAGTTGATGAAGTACTTCATCCTTATCTTCCATTGGGAGTAGTTGGACCCGTCAAAGAAAGGTGGCTTATCAATGGATTGAGCAATGGAATGTCGGTTGATTGTAAATTGGTCGAGCTTTCCGGATCTTCTCAATAGGATGTTAATCCTCCTCGATTAAGCCTCGCTCTGATACCAATTGTTAGACTTGGAGTGGCTCGATGCACAACCGAATTTACTTTCCATGTGATGGAGAATTGGCCAATTTGGGTGGATATGTGTGGAAGCAAAAATATAGACAATGACACAAGGATTTATAGTGGTTCGGCCTTGCCTACATCCACTACCTTAGCTTCCAACTAAGGATTTTCCAAATTCACTAAGAATTTCAACCTTTTGAGGCCAAAGGGATAACCTTACAATCCTAGACTCAAACCGAATCTAGCATCCAAAGTTCATAACCCGAACTTTGGGAATTCACTCAAATAAGAAAACTTAGCAAACTTGAATCCTTCTACTAAGGCTAGTGTTTGCAACTAAGCACTCACCCAAATTCCTAATTACACTTGAGCATATATTCACAATTGAGCTCACAAGTGTTTGTCTACCCAAATAATAGGAAATTAAGCACTAAGACAACTTCTTGATCATAATGTTGTTACAAGTGAAGCATTGGTCTTCTCTTGATGCTTGAGGCTTCCTTTTATCATCCTAAATGAGGTTCTAGCTGTTGGTGACCGTTGGGATTGGTTTAGAGCCGTTTGGAGCTGATTACAAGGCTTATTTTCTCTTCTGGTGCAGGTAGTATCGATACCGCTTCCACTGGTATCGAAACACCCTCTTTGGGAAATAGCCATTGACCTGCATTTAAGAACTGGTATCGATACCAATATCGATATCGCTCCTAGCCGTTAGGGGTTTTTATAAAATCATTTTGACCGTTGGGGGTGTTTCGAAACAGGTTTCGAAACAGAGCATCACAGTGGCAAAAAGGTATCGATACCAGTATCGATACCACTGTGGTTTTGCCTTTGAAACCATGGTATTGAAGAACAGGTATCGAAACACCTTAAGAGTGTATCGAAACACCTGGGTTAAAAACACTTATTTGGTTTCTTTAAATCATTTAAAACATATTTAAAATCACTCAAAAACATCTTAAATATATTTTCAAGTAGTTTGGACATAAGAACCATTTTTGAAATATTTTCAAATTAGTCCAAAACTATTTTACAATTATTATATCAAAACATTAGTTCTACAATATCAAATCGGCTATCTATCAAAGATAAATTCTCAAAAGCTCTTTCGAAGCATGATATTTTAGTACTTTGAGAAATAGTACTCATATTTTTCCCTTATATTTAAATAGGAAAATATTTCTTATGCTTAAGTATTGTATGAGTACTTGCATTGTCTACTAAGAAAAAATCGTATAATTTATTGTATATTTTATTCCACAAGTAATCATAAAAATTAACATAAAACGTAAATAAATAATATGTAAAGTAAATTAACATAAATAAAAATAAATTAACATAAAATAAAATAAATAAAAGATCAATTATTCCTTTTAGAGGTTATAAAGGAAATGAAATAAATGGCGAATTATTCCCTTCAAGGGTTATGAGAAAATTAACAATATCCAATTGAATTGGATCAACAACGTCATAATTATTTTTGCCACAAACAAAATTTATTTATATTTTCTTTTATTTATCATTCATGATTATGGATAAAGTCCATAATATTTTTCCGTTTGACAAGTACGAGATCAATGGTTTGTACCATTGCAATGATAACATAAAGATTTTGATATGATCTCTATCATTCTTGTCATCTTTATAATTCTACTTCTTGTAGATATAAGCATTCTGAAAATAATTATCTTATCCATGTTTATTTTATGACATCAATCGCGACCACAATTACTAATGTGACATTTATTCTTTCCGCTATAAAATATCGCATTCACTTCAGGGAATTGAGCAAGACTAATAGGTATTTAAAACTTTTTCATGATATTGTGTCTGCAGGACAACATTAATGTGTGAAAATGGAGTATGTTTTTCTTACATATCATTATCAATAATACTCTAGCACATAACTGAGTTTTATTCACTAACCATATAGTGAATTATCACGTTTGCATTCACTTCAAGGAATGAAACAAATTCAATAATCGCATAGAATAAACATCATGCTTGCATTCACTTCAAGGAATGACATAAATTCAATAATCGCATAGAATAAACATAATATTTGTATTCACTTCAAGGAATGACTTAAATCCAATAATTGCATTGAATAAGCATCATGTATGCATTCGCTACATAGAATGTCTCCCATAAAAATTCTTGGATCAAGACGATTTTTGTAACTTGGGAGAAGTCTATAGTCGAGTTTTTCGACACAAAAAATATTACTTTTAAGCAAATATAGATTTTATAACATTCATACTATTAAACATTAATTTTGATCAACGAGTATATATACAATACATATAAAGAAAAAAATAATCCTTATACGCGATATTATTAAATCAGTCCACAAGGTCCTTTAAAAAGAACCTCCTTTGAGACCAGTAGTCTCGCAGAACGAGATGTTCAACCAATATACTCGGATAAAACCAACATAACAGAGAATATATTAATTAATTAAAGTTTAAATATTTTTCCAATATCATGTAATACTTAGAACATGATTAAAAACATAATTTTTTATCATAGTAATAAATAAACAAATATTTGTCATAATTAAATATAAAAAAATCTCAAATTAAATACGTAAAACATATTGTACTTTCCATAAATTTGAATATATAGTAAATTTAGTAATCAATATCTTGTTAAAATATTTTTCGGAAATTTTCGATAAGAACCATAGTAATTAAGCCATTTTATCGCTACACAAACATCAAACAATCAAAGATTTTTTAAAAATTAAAATCTAGTCAAAAATCAAGAAAGAAAGATAAATCGATAATTAGAATATAATTGAGGGAGAAGAACTTATCTTTAATTCATGCTAGTAACAAATTCTTGTCAATAACTCCTTCAAGATTCGAACAACAAATACCTCCATTAGTTAGAGTCTAGTGCTGATAACATGTTGTAAATAAAATAATGAAGAACTAAAACAAGAATAAAGAACAAGAATGAAAGAACAAAGGGAAGATATAAAGACAAATATTTGTATTATTCTCAATATTAACTTGTGTACAATGTCTTTACAAACTCATCTATTTATAGGCATAAGAAATACATAGTATATTAAACTCTAATTAATGAAGATAATATTCCTAATAATAGAGTTCTTATTATGATAGACATTCACATAAATAAATATTCATAACAAATTATTCTTATTAAAAAATAAAAAAATAAAAAATATCAATAATCGATAATCAATATTAAAACTAATCTCCCCAAAACAATGATACATAGAATGTTATACATATATGTACTTAACACTACATCCTTTTTATGTTTAATAATAATATCTGCGGAATTTAAATTTCATAAAATAATTTTCTTAGAGTTGTCCAATGGAATTTTTGCCAATGCCATAACAACCATAAAATTAGAGTTCATATTTTTTTATAATATTTGATGGTTATATTTGTCGATTAATGGATAGTGATAATACTTTAATTCAATCAATTAATTATATTCGATTGTTTAAAATTAAACTTAAATGTAATTAATTATAAAATTATATATTAAATCTGATATTATTAATTACTAAAAATATATTTATATATTTGAGAAATATTTTTATAATTATCATAGCAAAAGAGTTTACGATTATTTTATCCAAACCTCTGATTCAAAAATAAACTTTTTAAATCAAAAGATTTCACCCAATTCGTTAATCGTTACTATAAGCCGTTATTTATTAAATATAAGATTAATATAAAATATTTTATTTTTAATAGAAAATGGTTGAATTGTCGTAATATTGGAATTTGACGATCATGTCTTAAGTTACTATATATACAGAAAAATCTCGATAGGATGCTTATCATCAAAATTAAATATATATCGTAAATTTATCGAGATTAATCATAAAAAATTTTAAAAAATGAAAGGACAAATATATCATCTTTAATTCTTTATAATTACACTACCATCACGTTTTACAATCATTTTACTAACATTTATTGGTGCTCGAACTCGTAACCTCTAGGAACAACAATCGTTTCTTTAACCACTTGGGCTATAGGGCTCGTGCAAAAAAAAAATTATTCATAAGTTTGTTTTACTGTGTTATTTATAGTCTCAACTAATAAAAATTATTTATTATATTAATTTTTTATGTCATATTTTCGAATTTGATAAAATTATTTCAATTTTCAGATGAGAAACTACGTATGATCAAATTTTATTAGATTCAAAGAGAATTTAAAATGCAATCAACATCTGGAAATAAAAGGTTTGGTGATTTAATTAAACATTTTAATCTTCCAAGATAGAATTCTACGTACAGAGGCTTAATCAGCATGATTTGGTAAACCTTGCGTCAATCAAACTAATTAGACCCCATTAATTAATAATGGTCAAATACTTAGATAAAAAAAAAAAAAAAAAAAAAAAAACTTAATTTTGTAGTAATTAATATTGTAATATTAATTTTTAGTTTTTCATACTTTTTGAAAAATAATTAAAATTAGTTGTCTGATTATCAAACTCATATTTAATAAGATTTCTATAAATTCTTTATCATTTACATGCAATCTTTATTAAATAATTTTTAATTTTTATATAAAATACTTATTTTCACTGACATCATGAATATCAAAATCTAAATAATTTAACAATATGATTATTCAAAAATCAATTCATTTTTAAAATGTCTTTTTGAAGTGCATACAAGTATAATTATACTGAAAAAGACAATTATAACCGTAATCAATATATTAGAGAATTACGAGTACAATTATACTAACAATAAACGATCAAAATCAACACATCCAAAAATTATAATTCGAATTATCATAAAAGAACATAAAAAGTAAATTGACTGAAAATAAAATAGTGACTGAAATTTAACCAACAATAAATTGACTCGATCTAAATAATTAAAAAAACATAAAAAGTAAATTGAGAATTTATACATATATAATTTTAAGAATAATAATGTTGGGGAAACCGGATTATTTCCCACATGAACGTAACTTCAAATCTGAGTTGAAAGATCAAGATTGAAACCGCCAAAGTTTGCACAGCGGACAAACCCGTTAAACTATTGAATATTGTTATCTAAGAAAAAACCCAATAAACAACCAAAATAAATAATGGAGAGAACACAGAGAATTTAAGAGGTTCGACAAATGTCTACTCCTCAGGCACTACCACCGGATGATAACTTCACTATTACCAAAATAGTACAAACAAAGGGAATTTCTAAGAATTCTCGAATACAACAAGTGAGAGAAGAAAGAACCAAATGGAGAGATGGTTAGGATTTTTGGGATGATTTCAAATAAAAAGGTTAAGCCTATTTATAGTTGAGCTCCAAGGGCTAAACATGTAAATAGCCTAATATTTAAGGACCAAAAACAATTTTCTCATACACCATTTAATATCCAATTAAATGGGTATATTAAAGTGAATTGAATGGCCATGAAACTCTTACGTTTCAATCCATTTATAACAAATCTCTACCTTGGCTTGAAATTCACCAAGTTTCTCAAGTCTTCTTCAACTCCCCAAAATAAAGTTATCTTCTGCAGTGCCTCCAAATGCGCTCACGAGCGCCATACACCCGAAGGTGCTCAAACTCGTAGGATATTAATCAAGTTTAAACAATGACTGAACTTTATTGCTGTTACAACCTTTGTCAACATATCTGCAGGATTTTCTGCTGTCACGATCTTCTGAAGTAGAATCTTCCTTCTTCAAAGATCTCTTGCACAAAGTGATACCTCACGTCGATGTGCTTAGTCCTTGAATGGTAGAATTGGTTTTTTGCTAAATGGATAGCACTTTGACTGTCACAGTAGAGACTAATGTGACTTTGAACAACTCTCAAGTCTTCCAACAATCCTTTAAACCAAATCACTTCTTTAACAGCCTCTGAAACTGTCATATACTCTGCTTTTATAGTAGACAAAGTCACCGTAGACTGTAAATTAGACCTCCAATTCACTGGCGCCTTTGCTAGAGTAAACAAATATCCAGTAGTTGATCAACGTTTATCCAAATCACCAGCAGTCAGAATCAACATATCCAACCATAATCTGACCAAGTTCTTCATCATTCTCAAACACTAAACCAACATCTACGGTTTGCTGGAGATACCATAGAATCCATTTCATAGCTTGCCAATGTCCTTTTCCAGGATCATGCATATATCTGCTTACAACTTCAACTGCTTGTGAAATGTTAGACCGCGTACACACCATCGCATACATCAAGCTCCCTACTACATTAGCATATGGAACTCTTGCCATATATTCTCGCTCTTCATCAATTTTAGGAGATAATTAAGAACTATGTTTCAAATAAGAAGCGAGTGGGGTACTTATATGTTTTGTATTATCATTCATACCAAAACATTCTAATACCTTTTTTAAATATTGCTTCTGAGTAAAGCAAAGTTTGCCTCTCCGTCTGTCTCTACTTATCTCCATGCCGAGAATCTTCTTGGCCTCACCACGATCTTTCATCTCAAACTCTTGATTCAACTGAGCCTTTAATCTGTCAATCTCTTGTTGATACTTTGAAGCGATCAACATATCATCAACATACAAGAGAAGATAAATGAAAGAATCATCTTGTAGCTTTCGTAAATACACACAATGGTCGTATTTGATTCTTGTGTACTTCTACCTCATCATAAAATTGTCAAATCGCTTGTACCACTGCCTCAGAGATTGCTTTAATCCATAAAGCGATTTATTCAACTTGCAAACTCATTTCTCACCATCAGCATTATTATATCCTTCTGGCTGAGTCATATAGATCTCTTCTTCTAAATCACCGTGCAAGAAAGTTGTCTTTACATCGAGTTGAGCTAGCTCTAAATTCAACTATGCTACCAAGGCTAACAATATTCTAATCGATGAATGCTTCACAACATGGGAAAATACTTCATTTTAGTCAATTCCTTTCTTTTGAGCGTAGCCTTTAGCTACCAATCTTGCCTTGTAACGAACATCTTTCTTGCTGGGAGATCCATATTTCTTTGCAAACACCCACTTGCATCCAATTGCTCTTTTACCCCAGGTGTTGTTATTTTGGAGAGATTGTATTTCTTCATCCATAGTAATTTTCTACTTATCATTTTCTAAGCTTTGCATTGCTTCTTGATAAGTAACAGGGATACCATCATCAACAACTGAAAGGGCATAGGCCACCATATCTGTAAATCGAGCAGGTCTACGGATTTCTCTCCTTGCCTATCTAACTGCAAGTGGTTTTGGTGTCTCCAATGGTTCTTGGGTTTGAACATCTTCATCTTCTAATTCTTCTATTGGAGATAGATAACCAGTAACATCAATTACTAGGCTAATCACCGTCCGTTGAAGCTCCACCTGTTTTGGAGTACACTCCATCTGCTGTGGAGTACTACCTGTCTGAACATCTACATTTGTTACCTTCTTCAACATGACAGATTCATCAAAGGTAACATCTCTACTACAAATTATCTTCTTTGTCTCTAAACACCAAAGACGAAATCCCTTCACTCCATGGGTGATTCCCATAAAGAGAGCTTTCTTTGCTCTAGGATCAAGCTTTGACTCCTTCACATGATAGTATGTAGTGGATCCAAATACATGTAAGGAATCATAATCTGTAGAAGGTTTTCCAAACCATACCTTCAATGGTGTTTTTCCTTCAATCGCTGATGACGGTAGACGATTAATGAGATGACCAGGATATGTCACAACCTCAGCCCAAAATGATTTTTCCAACCCAGCATTGGATAATATACATCGAACTTTCTCAAGTAATGTTCGATTCATACACTCTGTCACCCCATTCTGTTATGGTGTATGTCTAACAGTGAAGTGTCGAACAATACCAAACTCTTGGAAAACGTCAAAGAGCGGATCACTTCTATATTCCCCTCCATTATCCGTCCTAAGTCGTTTAATCCTCTTGCCAGTTTGGTTCTCGATCATATTTTTCCACTTTAGGAAAATTTTGAGAACTTCATCTTTAGACTTCATTATATACACCCAAACTCTTCTGAAAAAGTCATCAACAAAGGTTACAAAATAGTGTTTTCCTCCCAATGATGTTGTTTTGGAATGACCCCATACATCTAAGTGAACATAATCCAAAATACTTTTCGTATTATGGATAGTGGTGCCGAATTTTACTCTCTTTTGCTTTCCCAGAACACAATGCTCACAAAAGTTTAACTTGCAAGCCTTTGCACCATTCAACAATCCTTGCTTTGCCAGAATTTGCAAAGATTTCTCATCAGCGTGTCCCAACCGCATATGCTATAACATGGCTGAATCCAATTTGTCTCTCTTGGAAGCTACTGCTCCTGCTCCAATAACTATTTTACCTTGGTAATAATACAAGTTATTTTTCCTGATGCCCTTTATTATCACCAACGCACCAGATGTAACTTTTAAAATCCAATCTCTCATAGTAACAACAAAGCCTTTAGATTCCAAGGCTCCCAACGAGATGAGATTCTTCTTTAAACTAGGCATATATCGAACATCAGTCAAAACTCTAGTTGATCCATCTTGATTCTTCAAACGAATTGAACCTATCCCAATAGTTTTACAGGCGTTGTCATTGCCCATATAAACAACTCCTCCATTTAGTTCTGCTAAATCGAAGAATCACTCCCGGTTAGGGGACATATGATAGGTGTAACCCGAATCCAATATCCACTCATCTGAATGGAAAGTTGATGGTGAAGCAACTAGTGATATTTCAAAGTCACTAGTATCATGCTCTGCAACACATGCATCTTGAGCAACTTTTCCTTTTCTCTTTAGCTTCGGACAATCTTTCTTCCAATAGTCTTTCTCACGGCAAAAGGCACATTCATCTTTCTCAAGTCTGGACTTCGACTTTGATCTCCCTCTCCATTTTGATCTTTGGCTTTTCGAGCGACCTCTTGCCACCATGGCCTCCGCTGCATTATTCTTGTTCTCTATCTTTATTTTCTTTCTGAGCTCGTAACTATATAAAGCAGCAGTTACATCTTTAAAGGACACTTCTTCCTTTCTTTGAAGTAACGTTGTTTCAAGGTGCTCAAATTCATCTGGAAGTGATGACAACAACATTAAAGCCAAATCTTCATCTTTGAAAGTTTCATCCATGCCCAATAAGTCTGACACTAACTCATTAAAGGCAGTGATGTGTTCATTCATACTGGTGCCTGGTTGATAATCAAATCGAAACAATCTTTTCTTCATATAGAGACAATTCTGGGAGCTTTTTTTTAGGGACTTTTCCTCCAATGCTTTCCACAACTTACATGTAGAAGTCTCATTCTTATAGACATACTTTTGCTCCCTAGAAAGACAAGATTGAATCGTACCACACGTCATACGGTTGATAGTTTTCCAATCATTCTCCATCATATCTTCAGGTTTTTCTTCTTCAATGGCAACATCCAAACCTTGTTGGAATAAAGCATCTAGCACTTCACATTGCCACATGTCGAAATAACCAGATCCATCGAACAATTCCACTGAGAAGCTTGCATTTGACATCATTCTTCTTACCGGTACAGTAAAAGAGCTTGATGCTCCATCTGACCCGTCTTTTGCCATGACAACAAACAATATTCAATAACAAGAACTGGATATTAAGAACACTACACCAGGTAAGTTCCCAGGAAAGAGATGTGAATCACACGGATTACTTAAATACCAAGTCTTTCCTATATAGAACTTTCCTAGACATACAATGTCACAATACCACTTCTTTGCAGCAACCGAGATAACCTTCATCGAAGCTCTGATACCAATTATTAGGGAAACCATGTTACTTCCCACACGAACGTAGCTTCAAATCTGAGTTGAAATGTTAAGATTGAAACCACCAAAGTTTGCACAGCGGACAAACCCGTCAAACTATTGAATATTGTTATCCAAGAAAAACCCTAATAAGCAACCAAAATAAATAATGGATAAAATACAGAGAATTTACGAGGTTCGAAAAATGTCTACTCCTCGAGCACCACCACCGGATGATAACTTCACTATTACCAAAATGGTACAAACAAATAGAATTTCTAAGAATTCCCGAATACAACAAATGGGAGAAGAAAGAACCAAAGGAGAGAGATCGTTAGGATTTTTGGGATGATTTCAAATGAAAAAGGTTAGGCCTATTTATAGTTGAGCTCAAAGGGCTAAACATGTAAATAGCCTAATATTTAAGGACCCAAAAATAATTTTCTCATACACCATTTAATATTTAATTAAATGGGTATATTAAAGTGAATTGAATGGCCATGAAACTCTTACGTTTCAAGTCATTTATAACAAATAATAGTTTATTTTTTTGGTATAAAATATAATTTTATTAATATAATTATATTAAGATATTAACATGTATCTCATTAAAAATATTCATAAATTTAAGAAAATATATAACATGTCAAAAAAAAGTTGTCCAAAACCATACTTAAATGAATAAGATTAAATTTATGTTCATTTATTTATTTCTTAAAATGATTATTTTTAGTTTTTGTTCGTTTAAATTTTTAATATTGTGCTCGTGTTCATTTACTTATTTTTGAAGGTATTCATGTTCGTTAATGTTCACTAATATGTTTGTATTCATTTGTTTAGTGTTCATAAACGTATTTGTTTAAGTGTTTGTAAACATGTTTGTTTAAGTATTCTCAGACATGTTCATTTAAGTATCCGTGTGCATGTTTGTTTAAGTGTTCACGGACATGTTCATTTAAATATTTGTAAATATGTTCTCAAATATATACATTTAAGTGTTTACGAATGTATTTGTTTATCCGTGAATATATTTATTTATATATTTAAAAATATTAACTAAATTAAAAAATAAATAAAACAAAAGTAAAAAATAAAACATTCATTGTGACCATAAAACTTACATTTCAACTAAATCAACAAAATAAAATAGTTTACATGTTCGTTTATACGAAAAATTCTACAACAAACGCTGAATACTGTTGAACACCACTAATGTTGAACAGTGTAATTAATAAAAGAGTGATAAACTCAACATATAATTAATAATTGTATGATTAGTCATTTAGATTTTAATTCTTTATAAATTAATTTAATAATATTCAACGATGTTCAACATTAATGATGTTCAGCATTATTCGACGTCTACTCATCCTCGTTTATAATCAACTTAATTGAGTTTTTTTTATCAAATTATGATTACTTTTCCAATCCTCTATTTCAAACACGAGGTTTCTATTTTCCCAGCGGCTTCACAATTAGTAACCACAATCTTAAATTACTATTTTTCTCTCACCATAGTATATAATTTTTGAAATATTAGCCGATTAAAACTTGTAAAGATTCGGAATTCAAAGAATGGTAGATTGAAAATTTTATTTAGGTGATTAATATTCAAGCAATTTAAGATATTTTTGTATTGAAATTGAATGACTTTGAATAAAATTCATCTATAATATTTTTCTTAGGGACAGAATCAAAATTAAATATTGGGATGAACTGGAATATTAAATATCGGTTCATTTTTTTTTAATTTTTGAGAGCTTCTTTTATATAACTTTTAAACATAATCAATTTAACATGTTTTTAATATTTATATCATCTTACTTTATTTTAATTTTCATGTCCAGTTGACTTTGACTTTAGGTCTACTCTAGAAATACAAGTCAATGCCAGTTTTAATGGTTCGAATTCGATAGGTTGTCCTAACTGGGAGCATACCCAACTTTGTTGAGTCTAATTTCAAAACCAAACAAAAAGAATTTACAAAGTCTGATTTCCCTCAGGAGTATATCATTTGATCATGCAGATAGATAAATTCGATTAATAAAGATCAAATTTTAATTTAATTGATATTTTTATATGAGTAATTTATTTATATTTAAGGGTACTTAAATACGAAATTTGTTGTGTATATAATAGTTAAAGCGATTTAATTTGATTTATATTATTTCATTTATTTTTTCTTGACCTGAGTTTTATATGTGAGAAGTTTCTCTCTCGCATGCTCGTTGCATATTTTCTACATTTTAGAAAATTGAGAGAATTTTGAAAAGTCTTATGAATTTGTTTGGTCAACCGTATGGGATATTTGTTCAAAATAAAATCATGTTTCCAATGAATGGTAGAAATCATATTCTTAATTTAACCTCACTCCACAAATTCTAACTTATTTTTAAATTCTAACCACAAACATTAATTTTTAAACTATAAACTTAATCCTTAAAATATAAACCTTAAACTAAATTATTAAACCCTAAAACTAATGTAATTGTGAGTTGTGAGTAGAGATGGGCATGGGTCGGGTCGGATTTTCGATCCACCCGCACCCGACCCGACCCGAATCATTAAAAAATTAAATTTTAGGGACTTAATTGTAAATAAAATAAAATTTAGGGATCTAATTGTAAATAAAATAAAATTTCAATGACCTAATTGTAAAAAATAATTTTAATGACCTAATTATATAAATTATATTTAAAGAGGGATTATAATTGCAAATATCTCTAAAATATATATATAAAATTACACTAAAATCTCGGGTCGGATCGAATTTTTTCCACCATAAACTCAAACCTGACCCAACCCGAAATTACTCTTAAAAAACCCGATCCGACCTGAACCTAATTTTTTTAAAAAAAATTCTGACCTAGTTGAACCGGATCGGATCAAAACTCGTCGAGTTTGGGTTTCATGCCCATCCTTTTTTTGTGACCAACGGGTATAGAAATTAGAATATATTATACGTAAATATAACTACTATATTTTTTTGTAAATAATTTCTCCATAATACTCGAGGATATTTGCTCGTTAAATTACCAAAGAAGACTTGACGAATGTTCTTATTGTCGACGCAAATTGAATAATAAAAACTTGGCCTTGGGTCTGATTTTGTCTATACATATATCTCTGGAGTTTCTATATAGAGTTGATCAAAAACATTGGATCCTCTTAATTCCAACAGGCCCTCTTCATGTTTTATAGTTCACCCCAGTACCGGTTGCCATGAAATGATTATTCTTTAAATTAAACACTTAATGGAGAAATAGAGATTCTAAAAGTCATTATTACAACCCTAAAATATAATTATTTTGCAGTGGTTGTTGTAGCTTGAAGATAATTATTTTGTAATTATATTTTTATTTTCAGTTTTGGTAAAATAATATTTTTGTTACTCAAGTACATGCATATATCATGCAAAAAACAGGGTGTTTGATCCATTTCCAGGTGAAGTTTTGGATGATTGATTATTTATGCCATTTTAGGTTGCATATTAGATAAATAAATTCACATATTAATTATTAGATTCCTAATGTAACTGGATGCTAATTCGATGGGTTTTAAAAAAAATATTCGATACCCATCATCACCTAAAATTAATTAAATGACTTAAAAAATAATTAAAGCTTAATTAAGACTAAAACTTAAATAATTAGGTAAATTTAGATAGTCGAATATTAATTCTAGATTTCAAATCGATAGTTCCTTAAAGTAATTGAGTGTTGGTCATGCATAAATTTCAAACTAGAATATATTCGAATAATAATTATAAATGTTAGTCTTTTAGTCTAAAAACTTAAAATAAACAAGATCATAATTAATCATGTATAATTCATTCGATACGAGCGATACTTTTTATAAGTCTAAACAGGGATGCCTTAATGGAATTGAATTTTCTTATTTTATATTCAAATTAAAAGAATATTTTCTATACAGAAAGAATATTTTCAATTTTAATATAAGCTCAATTAATAATTATGGAATAAAATTATATTCGAATTATCATCGTTAAATTTCCGAATATGCCACATGAAATTAAGGTACCGGTACCGGACGCTTGTTGGGTTCTAATACTTTCCCACACGTAATCGATTCTCAAACCCAATTTTTTAAAATTGAATTTATATTTTATTTTTATGGTGTCCGGCCTATCAAAGTGGCCAATGATGACTCCAAAATTTTTAAAAATCGAATAAAGGATAAAACTAAATTTTCCTTAATTAATTAATTAATACGAATTTAAAATAAACTTTATGTAATTAATTAAAATAAAATCCGATTTAACCTAAAAATTCTAATTTTCAAAATCAAATAAATAGAACGATAAAAACTTGATTTTTTTCAAATATAATCATTAGACTATTTTTATGTTTAATTTTAAAATGATCTTAACAATATGATAACCTAAAAGTTCAAGCACATCAAACAAGAAGTGCACATATGTTCTCAAGTCTTTAGCCCGAGCACTTAAACCTACGTGTTCGGGTGAAACGACCTGAAATTTAAAATTCAGGTCGTCACAACTCCACACATGCATATGTATAACCGAGCAAATTTGGATGGACCAGTATCATTTTTGTCTAAATTGAGTGTTTTTGATTTCAACGATTAAGATTAATTAGATTAGTTTTAGATCGTAAGAATAGAGTTTTTTTTTTTATAATTTGAGAGAGAAATATAATGTCTAGTGACTCATTAAAGAATTGAGTTTCTTTCACAAAACCGGAGAACGCCAGCAGCTAGCTCCCTGGTGCTCATAAAATTGATTTTGTTCCCACTCATTTACAAGGATAAACTGAATGCTTTAAAAAACAATAGGACAAACTGAATACAACTACTACTAATAATAAAATGGCAAAGGAAAGCCCTAAAGTAGACTTTAACTTAAGTAGCTTCATCAAATCCAATATACTAAAATATTCTGCATGGCACCTTCATCCTGGAAAATACAGCATTTTCATCATACTCGGAAATCTTTCATTTTTTTAATCAAAAGTCTGAGAAATGGATCTGTGAGGGTTGCACCATTTGCAAGTCTGTTGTTTGGCACGAATGATTATCACTCATCAAGCTCCTACATCATACAAAATTTTATCATTAATTAATATTCTCGGTGTATAGAATAATAATAACATATACATGATAAAATCATTAGAGATAGGAAGAGATTTTACTCTCGAGGACGGGACTCCCAAAGAGAACTAAGTGCTCGTAACCGTCCATAGTATTCCCCGATCATTAAAAAACACCGTGCCGCCTGTCGAACCGTCAATATCCGAGACAATTGGTGAAGGGTTTGCTGCCTTAAATTGTCTGCCTAGATCACAAAATCATGTTTGATATGTGCACATATGACCTTAAACATTTCAAAAGATTTGAAGTTTATCTTAAGATTAGGTCTATTTAAAATGTCCCAATCACTCTTTAAACTTTGATTTATTATAAAAGTAATCAATCATGAATTTCCATTGATTGTTGAAGCTAGGGTTTTTATTTCAAAATATATCACTATCAAACCACCTTTCTGATAGATACTTTTATAGATAATACATCAATCCCATAGCTTTGAACATGGCAATGGACTCTTCTTACAGATAAAGCAATATAAAATTTAACATTAAAATAATTTTTATTAGATCAACAAATTCAACCTATATATACTTTTCTAAGAACCATTGTCTTTAATTAAAACTCTTAGGCCATCTTCAAAAATAACTAAAATAAGTCGAATTCGGATCAAGGGAATTATGCTAGTTAGTAATGAAGAAAAGAATTATATATAGTTCTGATGATACCTGGCGAATGAATCCTTCAAGGTTAGCAAGCTTGCCTAAGGCAACAACCATTTGTTGCATTCCGTTGATGATCGGACCGCCAGCAATGGTGTCGGTCAGCGACTGTTGCAGCTGTTCGAGGCCTTGGGTGAGTGCCTCTTCTGCCTGTTGTGAAGAATGCTGGAGGCTGTAAATCCCCATCACTTGATGTTCAGTTAATGGATCTAATTGTGATATTAACATCTGATCAATGGTTAGAAAAAATAATATTGTTAAGTAGCCAAATAAAACACATGAGAAAACGGCATTTCCTTAGCTTTAGCCTTTGGGGTATTTCTATGCTGTCCATTGTTTTTTAGATAATGTGGAATATAATGAAATATTCAAACCTTGATGAGTTTGGAAGGCCTGAAACCTCCCATCCAAAGGAAGCAGCGTTCCGCCGGAGTCATCCACATGCCGGTTATAAGGTGGAAAACATCTGCCTTTGCGGCGGCAACCTTCAACCGGAATATTTCATCATAGTGCGAGATGTAAGTGTCCACAATTATCCGAAGTTCGCTGTCGGAAAGGTGTGAATTTAATCCAGTTCTAAGCTCCGACATGTGCCTCTGATCATCTTCTAACCATCTCGAATATTCCATGTCGAATATTGCAGCCCCTAAAATGAACAAACAAGACAATAACATCTAATGAGATCTAGTAATTGACTGAGTCGTCATTCGTACTTTTGTTATCGTATCTTGTATGAGCTCGAAATCCAAAATTTACCTCGATAACATAATACTTGTATACTTAATAAAATAATCGATGCTCTAATAAAAACGAAAAGAAATAGAATCTTTTAAACAATGCCTAATCATTTTTGGTTAAGCTAATATTTATAGTAAAGTAATTAATAACTAATACTTATTCTTTGAATTAAGTGAACCAAATATTTTTAAAATTTTTTACAACATGTATCCTTCAAAATTGAGCAAAAGTTGCAGTAAATTTTGCTAGACTTACCAGAGCTGACATTTTCAACAGTATCAGAAGAACCTCCCAAGAAAAAACCCTATTACACAATATAAAGAATTAAAAATAATAAACAAAAGAAATAGTTTCAAATTATGCTGGTAAAATTAGAATAAAAAAAGAGAAGAAACAAAAGATAACCTGAGATCGTGATGTTTGAAGATCTTGTTCAAGTTGAGTTAGCTTTATTCTACTTGATTCTAGTTGTTGAACATAAGCCTGTTTCAAGACAAGTAATCAAGAAAACTCCATGCATGTAATGTTTCCATGTCTGGTGCTAAAATATTATGTATCAGAAAAAATATGAAAAAACAACCCTTCATGTAAAACAACCTTTTTTCTAAGACGACTTTTCCTTGCAGCTTCTCTGTTTTGAGCTAATCGTCTCAGTGTCTGAAAAAAGAACAAATTTTAAACAGACTTAACTAAAATAAAAAAAAAATTGCAATAAAGATGTTTTTTTTTAATTTTTACCTTAGCATCAAGCTGTTTCTCAGAAGTTGAACCCCTTCTCTGCACCATCATAGAAAAGTGTTACGTATGTATTAACAGATGTATAACTAAAGGAAATACACCCATTTAATATTTGATTATAATAAATTATTAAATGGGATAAAAGAGAAAAAAATGCAGTGGTTAGTGATTTAAAAGATGCTTATCAAACCCAGACAAGAAGTTGGTCAGGAAAATGAGAGCATTTGTCTGTTTGGTAGGCTAAAAAAGAGTTTATAAATAAGTGTTTATTAACAGTTAAACTATTAACTATCTATATCTTAAGCAAGGGTTCTTTTTTCTCTATTTCCGAAACTCATTTCTACAGTATAAAAACCAAGAATCTCGTCTTTCAGTTGTAGGGATTGAATAAAAAGTGGGCTCATGGTTTTATGGTGAAAAACAAAAACAAAGGTAGTACAGATTCTCCATTTGTTTTGAAATGGGTAATTTGTGTTTCTCTCTCTAATTTCACGTGCGACATTCATCAGAAAATCGTTCAGGAACCTGAAAAAACTCTGATTCCTTTGATTTTCTGAGGTTTTGTTGGGATTTGTGTACCCCTTTGGATAAAGATAAAGAAGGATCAAAACAGTAATAACAACAAGAATATACCAACTTTTCCCTCGGCTTTTGGGATATAGTAAGGGAAGATAGAGATAAAGAACCGGATTTTAACATTTAAGAACCTTTTCTTGGGGTAGTTTTGCGACCGGTTGATTCTGTGATGTTCCGGTTCTTGAGAAATCACTTGCCATCTCTTGGTGTTTTTGCTGGTGATGATCCAATGGAGTTGTCTTTTTAGTACTGATGGGAGATTCCGGTTCAAGCTGGTTCTCAGTTTTGCTGCAGATTGTATTCATTGCTGAGCCTGAATCGGTGCTTTCCCCCCCTGATTTTGAACTTCCCTGTATGGAATCAAATTTCAAACCAGCTTTACATAGGCAGCTTAAAAATCATATCATATAGAAAGTCACTGTTAATCAAGATTAATAGCGTGTTTTAATTTTAAACCAGCTTTCAATATAAGAAACCTATATAAAAAAAGTGGTCCACTGTCTGTGAATCCCGTTTTTATGTAAAAACTCTAGTACTGTCCCAAAGAACTGGTCAACCAATGGTTAAAAAGAAACTACTCTTTGTCTTGGGGTTAGCTGGAATCTCATTGGCCATGAAGGGAACATCTCCAGGGTAGCCGCTGGTCTGCCTGTTGTGAATAAAGCTGCCACAGGATCACAAAAAAAGCCATATCAGAAGATCACCACCAAGATCTTTTCAACGAGTGTGTATACTATCTATAACTATATATCATAAATTTTCAAAGCCAAGAAAGTAGTTGAACTTGAAGCTGAAGCAAAGCTACCTAGTAAATCAGCCTGTGCCTGCCTGATTTGGTATTTTATCATATTTTTACAGTTATGTAATACAAATCATCATGCTAAACAGATCATTGTTTCTATGTTTGTATCCTCACGCTATTCAAGTGTCTTGCGTTTGTATCATTACAGTGCTGGAAATGGTAACCCCCCCATTTTTACCCTTTCTTCTCTCTCTCTCTTTTTAGCTATAGTAGGATGGTAGGTTTTGCTGACATATGTAGAATATCAATGACGAAAAAGAAAAACAATTGAGATGATACAAGTTAATGATATAGGAGAAGAAAAGAGCATACGTGCTTGAGCTTCATCGTTTCTAATGTTCACTCCTTGCAGCACAATTGCTTCTTCTAGCTCGCCAAAACCGAACGCGGATCCTTCTTGATGGCTAAGAGACCAAAATTGGCACCTTGTGATTAAGAAGAAATGTAACAGAAACTGAGAAAAGTTGAAAGAGGAAAAAAGAAGATACATGAAACTTGTGGGAACATTCATCTCATGGTGATGGAAGTGATTCGGAGGTCCCAAGTCAGTCAAACCGGTCTCCTCAACTCTATGGTTCGCCATGCAAGACTTGGGCTTCCTTAGACCATTCTCTAAACCAGAAACAGCTGAAAGAAAAACATTTTGCAGCAGCACAATGAAAACCAGTGGCTTTAGAAGCAAACAAAGAATAAGAAAAACACCCAAAATTGCTGCTGGTTTTGTTCACCTTAGCTTGTTATGAGTTTGTAAGAAAGTAGAGGTTGCTGAACTGAACAAGGAGTGGCACAAGGAAGAGGAAGAAGAAGATGAAAAGCTTGCAACTTTTGATCCTTCGATTGGGTGTCTCTTTCTTCAATCTTAGAAAAACTTTTGCTGTTACTACAGCACCTTGTTGTATTGTAAGAGCATCAGATTTTGGAACTCACTCAAAATCTTGTCCTTGCTGACCCACTCTGTTGAGTTTCTACCTTTGCGTGGATTTTTTTTAGTTTTAAAAACAAATCTTAAAAAAATACATGAACATCCTGGAATCACCGACTCAAACTCCACTCTCTCTTTAACCGTTTGTTCTTTTATCATTGGTTGTTGTTATGGACCCCTTCAGCTCTGCAAAGTATTATACTATTAAAATAAACAACTATATAATAATAATAATAATAATAATAATAATATGCGTTTTATTTTTTAGGAGGAGACGTTTTTTATAAAAAAAATAACATAATAAATGGATAGCTCATAATTCAACGATGAATATTGGATAACACAAGGGTTTCTTTCCTAATAAAAAGGAAAAGGATTGATAAAAATTAAGAAAAGGTTTAAATAGGAAAGTGGGTGACTAATATTTAATATGGTGTAAGTTATCTATCATTTAATGGTTCTTTATTCGGTTTTTACTTTAAATTAGTGGGTTTAGGGTTTAAAGTTAAGGGTTGTGGTCAGGGTTTAAAAAATTATGTGTGAAGTTTATTTTTTTAAAGTTTAAGATATAAGATTTAAGACATAAAAAATTAAGGTTAAAATTTTAATTTTAATTTTTAAAATTCTTTAACAAGAGACATGAAAAAAGACACTATTAGTGAGTGGAAATCTCTTGCTTCTTAACTATGTCTCTTTCTATGCTTCTTGCAAAAAAAACATAAAAAATTAAAGGCATAAAGATACTTTTAACCCTTAACGTTTATAATTTTTATCGTTTTGACCTTTATTCTCTTTTTTTGGGGGATAAATTTAGCCCTTAACCTATATTTTTTTGACAAATAGCTTATTTTTTAACTATTATGATATTTGGACCGTTAAAAGTCTAACAATAATAACATGTCATATCCATATCATAATATATTTTAAATGAAATGGCATCTAACCTATCAAATACATATATATAAAATATAATTTTATTCTAATATAAAATATAAAACAATTAAAATTCAAATAAAATATTAAAAATTAATTAATTTTAAAATAAAAAGTACTAAACTTTCCCAATCCTAACTACGATAGAATTAAAATCTATCTTAAAAAAATATAAACACCATTCAAAATTAATTAATTTTTTAAAGTAAGATTTTGATTCTATCATAGTTAGGGTTGAGAATGTATAATAATATTTTATTTTAGAATTAATTAATTTTTAATATTTTATTTGAATTTTAATTGTTTTATATTTTATTTGTTTTTTAATATTTTATATTCTATATTAAAATAAAATTATTTTCATATTAGAATAAAATTATTTCACATATATATAGATTTGATAGGTTAGATGCCATGTTATTTAAAATATATTACCATGATGACATGTCATCATTGTTAAATTTTTTACGGTCCACTTATCATCATAGTTAAAAAATAAGCTATTTGTCAAAAAGATATAGGTTAAGGGCTAAATTTATCCAAAAAAGAATAAGGGTCAAACCGATAAAAATTATAAACACTAAGGGTTAAAAGTATCTTTATGCCAAAATTAAATTATAAACTATAAGCCTAATTTTTTATGTCCTAAACCTTATACCCTACACATTAAAACACACACCATACATTTAATTTTCTAAACTCTAACCCCTAATCTTGAACCCTAAAACCACTAATCTAAAGTGGAGGCATCAAATGAGACACGATTAGGATGTAGACAATTTGTATCCTTAATGAATTTAATGAAATCATATATTAGATTCTTTAAATAAAGTTAAAAATTTTAAATGAACAAAATAATTAAATTAAAAAATATATTTTATAATAAGTTTTTTGATATCCAATTTAAATTAATTAATCAGTAAATTAAATATTATGATTGATTTTTTTTAAAAAAAAAGTGGGTGTTTTTCTTGATTTGTTTACTTTCTGCAAATACTTGCCTTTATTTTTCTTTAATCGTCTTGCTCAAACCTTTCCATCGACACCATTAAAATACTGATGAACTATGGCAAAAAGGCCCCTTTGTGTCATAGTAAATCATTTGATCTTGAGATGGATTTATTTGGAATTATGCCCTTTTGTTGATGGGTCAACATCCATCTCCCTTTCATCACCTAAACCCCCTCAATGCCACATTTTTAGATTATTTTACATGGAGTAGAAATTTGTTTTTTTTTTAGGAGAGAGGGACCTCAAACTATAATTAAGAGTGTGCATTTTGGATATCCGAATTTATGATTTAATTGAAGTATTTTTTTAATTTAATGATCTTATTTATGTAAATTTTAGTTTTTGAATATAATAATTTATAAATTATTGAATATAAATTTTTATTTATGAAAAATTTATTTTTTTCATATATAACAAGTAAAAATATTGAATATAACAATATTTATATGTATAAAATTTTTGGATATAGAATCCAAAATTTTATAATATTTGATCCAAATTATCTGAAAAATAAAATTCGAATCAAAAATCAATAAATAATCGAATCAATAAATAATCGAATCAATCAGATCGAATTTTTTTCATAACCTGACTATAACTACATTATAATATGAAGACATGAAGGGGACAATTCCCTATTTAAGGGCTTATCACCGTCACCACTACCGCCACCACCACGCTATCCTTATATTGTAGATTGTTTAACCGAAGGAGAAAAAAATAACATTAAAAAGTAAAATTAAAAAATAAAAAAGCAACGGCTTTAAATATCTGTATGAGAAGCATTTTTGAGTTCATTATTGTTTTGTTAATACTAGATTGAGAGAATTTTGGATAACTCGAATTTATTAAGTTTATATATGTCAAAATAATACATAAATATATCTAAGTTTATATATAACACAATTTTTTAAATCTAATTAAAAAATAATTCTAAGACAAATTAAAATTCAGGTATGAGGCGATGAGAATCGTAATAAAGAGGTGGAAAGGCTCATTCATATGCTAGTTTATATGTAAATGTGGAGAAATTATATCATAGGCCTGGTCTATCACGTCAGTCGTGGTCTCATCCAATAATAACTATCCACTTCATCACTAATTTTCAAAATTTTTTTCAATCAATGAATCTTCACTCGTAATTTACATGTCATTTTAAAAATATAATTTCTAAAAATTATATTAATTACATGGTTGATTAGTGGCAGAATGGGTGATTTTCATTGGTTAGGAATCACGGCTGATGTGATAGGTCGGGCCTATGATATAATCTGTCGTAAATGTGCTTTTCTACCAATTATTCCCTTAATGATGCCAGTTATTGGTCTAAAAGGACAGGAGTTTTGGAACAAATAAAGAAACAAATGATGGATTAGTTCAGTTTTTTTTTTATCAAAGGATTAGTTCAGTTGAGTTAGTATAATTAAGTGTTCTTAATAACATAATTTTGTACCCAACAAACCTTGCAACATGTTTTAGATCCATGTATGTAGGGAAAAGGTAATTGGTCCGGATCAAATCCGGCCCTTAATTATAGCATTAGTAGATTTTGTTTGCCTGCGTATAGGGATGTAAAACCTGAACTGACTGAAAACTCGATCGAAACTTGTTTGAGTCAGAATTTAGTTTGACCTGAGGATGTAATGATATGAATCCAATTTGTATTTGATTGTTGTTGATCCGAACCTGAGTTGAACATATTACTGTAGTAACCGAACCCGAATTGTATCCGACCGAGAATGACTTAAACCTGATTTCAACCTGTTATTTAGATCCGAAACCCAACCTGTATACGATTGAAACGAACCCGAACCCGAGTCTGACCTGGAAGATAATCGATATTACCCGACTGAATCGATTTGAGACCTGATTTTATCCAACCTGATAAATGACTCAACTTGTTATCGACCTGAACTAATATTAACAAGACTTAATATTTACATGACATATAATTAAGTATATCTATAATTTGATAAATTTAAAATATTGATAAATTAAATTAGGCTTAAAAAATAGAATTAAACATGAGAATTAATTTAAGGATTAAAATTTAAATTTAGTATTACATATTTAATTAAATTAATTTATTTACTATTTTATTTAATTTTAATGTATTTAATTTTAATTATAATTTTAAATTAATATTTCATTAAGAATTATAATTTTAAATTAATATTTAATTAAGTCAAATTAACTTATTAAACTTAGGATTAATTAAGCTAAATTAAAATATAAAAATATAAATTAAAAACATAATTAAAATAATTTTAAAATCAAATTTAATTTTTATTAAATTAATCTAAATTATGACTCAATTAAATTAAATCAAAATAATTGATAAAAAAAGATAATTGATAAAAAGTGAAAATTCAAAATTTTGGAGGAAAATAAGTCATTTTTTAAGTTTGAAATTAATTTACTTTTAGTGTAAAAATTTTGGAGTGATATAAGTTACTTAAAATATTGGAGGGAATTAGAAATAAATTTTTATTATTATATAAAAAATGGAAAAACAAAATTTTGGAGAGAATTAATATATATATATATAGTAAATTTTTGTGGATTATTATTATTACAATATATAATAAAATAATAAACTTTAATTAAATATAATTAATTAAAAAATATAAAAAGGTGATTAGATTTAGATATTCATTTGACACTACTCTAGGTCGGGTAAAAAATTCAGCATATTTTTTTATATAGGTCGCGCCTAAAAAATTTAATATCGCGTCACTCTATATCTTATTTTATAATTATTTTAATTTGGTTATGATCACTCAAAAATTAAGTTTTGAATTTTATTTTTTATTTGATTTAATCCTTATTTAATTAAAATTAAATTATATATTTTAAAATTGTTTCAATTTGATGTAGGAAATTAGATTAATGATTGAAGAATTGGTCTTAGAGAACTAGTTTAATAATTTGGGCTTAAGAGATTAGTGTTGGGCTGAATGAATTAATAATATACATATATTCATATACATTTAAGTATATATATATATATATATTATATTAAAGTTTATTATATATATTATAAGTATATTATATATATTAAAATATATTATATGTATTAAACTATATACATATAGTAATATATATATAATATATATAACAATAAGTATACATATATTAATGTATACATATACATACACACTTATATATAAGTATACATACAATATATATTATATGCATTCTTATATATTATATACATATACATACATATTATTTATATATATATAGTATTATACATTCCATATTTCTATATATAATATACATTTCATATTTTCATATATAGTATCATTTTATACATGGTATAATTTTATATAGAATATATTCTCTATATAGTATAAATTCTATATTTTTATTTTTAAAATATATTAAATTATATTTTATTGGTATAAATTATAATGTATTAAAATACATTAAAATTAATTTTTTATTGAATTTAACTATTATTAATTTATAATTTTTGCAATTTAGTAATTACAACTTTATTTTTATTTCAAATTGGTTAATTTTTATTTTTCTAATTTAGTTTAGTGTTTTTAATAAGATAATATTTTATTTTATTAATGTTTATCCTTTTCAATTTAAAACTTTATTGTTTTTAATCCAATGTTTATTTCTTATTAATTTTTAATTTTTGTACTTTAACTTAATTTTTAAAATATAAATCATTTGATGATATTTCTGTTTGGTCTAGTGCGTAATATTTATTTTTAATGGGATTCATGTTAGTTAAAGACGTTAGATATTAAATAATTAATTCGAAATGAATGATCAATCATTCAACCCAAAATTTATCGGTTATTATTTAATTACTTATTTGTACCAAACTCAAACTTAATAATTTTAATTAATATAAATTTAAAACCCAAATTAATTGGACCTGAAATAAAACCGACTTGAAATGAACTTGACTTGAAATGAATCCGACCTGAAATGCAACCGAACTGAAATGAACCTATCAATTATCTGATTTTGACACGAACTGTTTGAACCCGACCTGAAATAAATCCGACCTGAAATAGACCTGACCTGAAATAGACCCGACCTGAAAAGGACCTGACCTAAAATAGACCTGCACCTAACCCGAATCGAGTCAAAACATTAAATCAACCTAAAATAGCATGTATCCAATTTTACCCGACCTGACAATACCCGACCTGAAATGGACCTGAACCTGTCAATTACGTCCATATTGCTTGCTATTTAAGCATGGGAAGTGAATTAAATTGTATTGCTTAGTTTTTTTCAATTGAATGAATTCTATATACTTCGTTAAAAAATTTCTCTAACTTAAATGAAAGAAAAACAGTGTATATAGTGTCATTAAAGGACCATAAAATTAACTTGACATACAAAAGATGCAAATAAACTATCAAATTGTGTCATGATTCACGCGGTTATGCCGACAATATAATGGAAGAGAGGGATGACTTGGTCAATCATATCATCAAATATCACCAATTGAAAATCAAAAGAAATAAACTTCGACAAAAAATCGATGATCATATTCTGTTTGCGTGGCATCAATTTGAAGTCAAGAAATCAATTATGTTTACACAACTAAGCGATAACTTTAACCAGATTCAAAGGATTATTAACAGGACCAAACATGAAACGAAAAACTACATCATTATCAGACCGAACCTGTAAATAAGCCACGCCCAAAGACCGAGCCACTTGAAGTCCTATAAAAATACTCTAGAGATGAGCAGTGACAGTGAAACAATAGCAACAGACTTATAGTAATCATTGATCGATTCCCCTAAAGAACTACAAATCACTCCCCCTGTTGTATCAATATGAGAACCAAAAGACACAACAATATCACTATTAAGACAAAACCAATCGACCTTAGGAGATTTCATTTTATTATTTTGACATGTGAATGAGTACGAGTCGTTGCAACAGGGATTGACTCCGTAAAATAGGTAGCACAAATAAAACCAAGTTTATAGATATCAATTAAGGAAAAACAAACATCCTTAAAGATAAAATCATTACGATGCTTCCATATATGCCAAAAAATGATAAAAAGAAACAATATCAAGGGGTAGAGTTCAAACCAATCAATTGTGAATTGTCAATGTTCTTCAGGAGTCAGTCTTTCAAGTTGGATTCAAAAAAGAGAGCATATGCGACTAGTGGCACAAACATCTTCCACAACTCCTTAGTTGGCGGGCAATACGCAAAGTAAGAAAGGTGAACCCGTAACAACCACAACACGATCACAATGGGTACAACGATATTCCCCAATGACAACGCTTAATATTTGTCATAAGACGTTGGCAATGAATAAATTAATATAATATGCAGATGCGTTGCGTAACTGAAAGAGTCTAGATACATGATCATTTAGTGTCTTCATAAGGTTCGAATAAGCAGAAGCAAACAGAAAATTTCCCAATAGATGTGAAATTCCAACCTATTGTATTTTATAGAATGCCATTAAGGAGATATTACACCTATAACATGAGAAATTAGTAAGGTTTTAATAATACTTGCTAAATGATAAACATCCCAATGACCATTCTCATGAGCAATATTATCATTGCTCAAATTATCTAAATTATCCTTATTTGAGTTAATCCAAGGTTGTAGCAGTGACTAATCCAAAGTTTCATATAAAGGGTTGCACACTATCAACAAGTTATGTTAGAACTATAGGGGGTGCAAAATTAAAAAAGTTTAGGGGTGCAAAATTAAATTATCAATAGAAAGTATAAAGAAAACATATAAAATATAAGGAAATTTGAAAATTTTAGGGGGTGCACTTTCACTCTCCAAAACCCCTAGGTCTATCCTCGCCGTAGAAAACCAACTGATGGAACCAAACATCATCCTCAAGACTAACATCATAAATATCACCAAGTAACTAAAAAACATTCCTATGGACTTAATCTCAAACATTCGATATAACACGTTAAAGAGTTGAATAAGCAGGTGGAGCAATAAATAAAGATAAAGACTCACCATATTATATTTCTAACGCAATACCTTAATCCACATGAAATTTGGATTAGTCACAAAAATAAAAGTTAACTTTTGTAAGAAAGTAAAATTACGTTCGATACAACAAAAAATACCTATTCTTCAACGGTCACGTGGTTAAGTAATTATCTCCCAATTAACCATAGAAATTTTACAAGTCGCAACTTGCTATAGATTCTTGAATGGGATTATGACTATTGCTTAGTTAATTATCATAAGATAACAATAGCTTTAAACTCCCCCCCTCCCCCCCCCCCCCACCCAGCCACCACTTGCTACAAACCGTTGAGTGGAATCATGACTTTTGCTTGACAAACGTGTATCTCTGGACATTTTCAACAAAATACTCGTAAAAAAATACTTTACCGAATTGAAACATATTCAAAACTATTTGCTCAGATAGCACATCTACAATAAATTCGTCTGAGAAATTGCATTTTTGATAATTTAATGCAAGTAATGAAGTTTTTAAAAGCAAAAAGAAACAAATTTGTAATAGAATTCGTCGTGTAAATCTGATAAATTCTATTAAAAAATGTTAGAAAAAAAAAACTCATCATACAAATCTGTAGAATTAAAAAAAAAAAGCCCATTATGCATACTTAAGGAATTCACTGTAAGAATACTATGTCAGATTTTTTTTTTTTTTGTATAGATATAATAATAGATCATTTTTAAAATGTTACTATTTCCGTGAAAGCCCATGTCTCTGTGATTTTTGAGTTATTCTGAAGCTTCATGGATGTCTCCAACAGCCGAAAATTGAACTAGTTTGATTTATTGCTGATGGGCTTCCACGTAGAAAGCTTACCTGACTTAAAAGTCCAACTGAAACCTGTTTAGGTTAGAATTTAGTTTGACCTGGGAATGTAATGGTTTGATCTGTATCGGACTATTGTTGACTCGAACTCGAGTTGAATCTGTTACTGTAGTAACCGAACTCGAACTGTATCCGACTGAGAATGACCTGAACCCGATTTCAACCTATTACTGTGGACCCGAAACCTAACCTGCATCCGACTGAAACAAACTCGAACCCGAGTCTGACCTGGAAGATAACCGATATTACCCGACTGAATCGACTCGAGACCTAATTTAACCCGGCCTATTTTGAACCCGACCTGATATATGACCCGACTTGTTATTAACTTGAACTAATATTAACAAGACTTAATAATTTACATGATATATATTTAAGTATATCTATAATTTAATAAATTTAAAATATTGGTAAATAAAATTAGACTTAAAATATAGAATTAGACATAAGAATTAATTTAAGGATATATTTAATTAAATTAATTTATTTACTATTTTATTTAGTTTTAATATATTTAATTATAATTATAATTTTAAATTAATATTTCATTAAAAATTATAATTTAAATTAATATTTCATTAAAAATTATAATTTTAAATTAATATTTAATTAAATTAAATTATCTTATTAAACTTAGGATTAATTAAGCTAAATTAGAATATAAAAACATAAATTACAAACATAATAAAAATAATTCTAAAATGTTTATTTTTTTTAATTTAAAATTTTATTTTTTGATTTTATAGTCCAATATTTATTTTTTATTAATTTTTAATTTTTGTAATTTAGCATAATTTTTATTTTTTTAAGATATGAACCATTATTTATCATATGATATTTTTGTTAAGTCTACTGCGTAATATTTATTTTTAATGAGATTCGTACTAGTAAAAGACGTTAGATATTAAATAATTAATTCGAAATAAATGATCAACCATCCAATCAAAAGTTATCGTTTATTTACTTACTTTTGCAAAATCAAACTTAATAATTTTAATTATTATAAATTTAAAACCAGAATTAATTCGACCTGAAACAAAACCGACTGTCAATTAAATGCAACCGAATTGAAATGAAACTGTCAATTATCTGATTTGGACTCAAACCGTTTGAACCCGACCTAAAATGGACACGACCTGAAATAGACCCGACCTAAAATGGATTCGACCTGAAATTAACCTGCACCCGACCCGAATCGAATCAAAACATCAAATCAACCTAAAATGACCCGTATTCGATTTTACCCGATCTAACAGTACCCGACCTGAAACCCATCCGAATAACTGTTTTTACATCCCTAGACGGGATATATGATATCTCATTGATCTCGACCTCTCACCAGAGGGGAATATTATCATTGGCATTGGACCCCGTCAAACAAAAAAAAGAAAAGGGTAAATTATATAGATAACCACTATATTATGAGGTTGGTTTCGAAATGAGCACAATATTTTAAAATACGAGAAATACACCGGTAAACTATTAAAATATTATCGAAATAACCATCGACCGTTAAAAAATTAACGGACTGATGACATGATTGTTAAAAAAATGAAATAATTACACATTTACTCCCTGTCATTCATACATTTACTATTAAAATGGTATCGAAATAACCACCGACCGTTAAAAGAATAACGGATTAATGACATGATTGTTAAAAAAATGAAATAATTACACATTTACTCCCTGTCATTCATACATTTTTTAATTTAGTTTTAATTTTAGTATAATAAAATGATATAATTATTTAAATAGGGAAGAGGGAAGCAAAATTAAAATCGTTTGTTGATAGTATAATTTGAACCCACTACCTCATGATCCCCACCCAACAAACAAGCCACTGAACCAAGGCAAAATTTGTGACATAAATCACTTCAGTATATATATATTTCTATATTTATTCTCGCTCCATAAATTTAATTTTTTATTAAATTAAAATATTAATTAAATTATTTTATATATACTAAATTAAAATATTCAAATTATAATAAAAATTTATTTAACAAACCCTAAACCCTAAATCCTAAATTCATTTAAAATTTTAAATTATATTTAAAATTTTATTTAAAATACTAAACCCTAAACCTTAAATCTAAAATTTATAACCCTAAACCTTAAACCTTAAAATTATAATTTAGTATTTTCAGTTTAATTTACCCAAAATCTTAAATTTTAAACCCTAAACCTTAAACCCTAAATTATCCTAAATTATAATTTTAAGGTTTAGGGTTTAAGGCTTTAGATTTAAGATTTAGGGTTTAGTATTTTAAATAAATTTTTAAATATAATTTAAAATTTTAAATGGCTTTAGGTTCAAGATTTGTTAAATAATTTTTATTATAATTTAAATATTTTAATTTATTATATATAAAATAATTTAATTAATATTTTAATTAAATTAAAAATTAAATTTATGGTGTTGTGTGAATAAATATAAAAATCTATATACAATATATGTATATATATTTATTGAAGTGATTTATATCCTAAGTGTTACTTTGGTTCAGTGGTTTGGTTGTTGGGTGGGGATCATGAGGTTGTGGGTTTAAATTATCTTAACAATAAATGATTTTAATTTTGCTTTCCTTCTTTAATAAGGTGGTGACCCACGTCATAAACTAGTTATATTATTTTATTATACTAAAATTAGTATTAAATTAAAAAAATGCATGAATGACGAGGAGTAAATGTGTAATTATTCTATTTTTAACGATCGGTGGTTATTTCGATACCGTTTTAATAGTTTACCGGTGTATTTGACACTTTTTAAAATATTATGATCATTTTGATACCAAACTCATATTATAGTAGTTATCTTTGTAATTTACCCACGTGTCACTACTTAATTAAACAATTATATTATTTTATTATACTAAAATTAGGACTAAATTAAAAATATATATATGAATGATAAAGAGTAAATGTGTAATTATTCCATTTTTTAACGGTCATGTCATCAGTTCGTTAAATTTTTAACGGTTGGTAGTTATTTTGATATCATTTTAGTAGTTTACCGGTGTATTTGATATTTTTTAAAATATTAATTATTTTCATATCGACCTATAATATAATGATTAGCTTTGTAATTTACCCAAAAGAAAAACTCATTGTCCAGTCATTTATGGCGGAAAGGAAAAATGATTACTTAATTATTGAAGTTCGATCTTTGGTGGACTGTTAATTCAATTTTCCCCATGTTTTTTATTTTGAAAACAAAAATAATTTTTAGGATTAATAAAATAATAATATTCGATTCTCATGATTCGAGAACCTGCTAGAAGTCATCAATGTTAAGAGCATTTACAATTTAAATCATTGAACTTACCCTCAACTTTCGTATAGGTCACAAACCTTTGATTTAATCAGATTAAATCATTGAACTTTTATTATTAACAAATTAAATCATTCACACTAACACCGATAACTATTTTAACGGAAAAGCTGACTCACTAATCCTACTAGACTTTTTTTTTCCATGTCAGCAAATTAATATTAATTAAAATTAAAGAAAAACATTTAATTTTTTTACGTTAAGTTAAATTAGTAAAGAAGTTAAATTCAATCAAATATATTTTAATTAATTTCTATTATCTTCTGTATCTTATTCTCCACCGTTCCTCTACCGCCGTCAAAAAAAAACTTTGAAAAACTTCACAAAGTGTTTACCGATCTTGAAGATTTGAGAACACCCAGATTTGAATATTTTCTTTTATACAACTTTGAATTCAAATCAATCATAATTTAGTTTTGTTATAAATTAAAGAAAACAATAGTAGTTGGGTTTTATCTGATCTAGTTTTTAGTGAGATAAATTTTGTTTATTTGGTAAAACCCCTAAGATTAATGATCCTTTTCCTTTTCTTCAAGCATTTTTTATTCGTTTAGGTTTATTTTTTTTAGCGTTGTATAAGAGTGATTGAATATACGGTTAGGTTTTCGACTGCTGCGGAAAAGATTGAAGTTAAAGTGTTGGATTTGACTAAGCTAATTCTCAAGGCTCTGTCTCTCTTGGGTCGAGATCTCCGTGAAGCTCATCTACAACTGCTTCTAGGGGGTGGTGCATATAGGTCAAGCAGTGCCAGTACTAACGTGTCCAATGCAGCTACCGATTGGCTCCTTTCTTCACTCATTTTGAATTTTCCTGCATCTGAAACCGAAGAATTATTTGGTTGAGTTTAATGAGTTTTCTTTATGATTTTTCTATCTTTATTGTTAGTATTTATTAATTTTTTACTTGTTTGATGAATGATAACGGTGCACTCTAAAAATCTTTAAATAGAATTGTTGCATGTTGAACTGATATTCAATAATGATTCTTAAATTTGAATTTGATTTTATATCTTGCAGGTTAGATGCTTTGAGAGAGATTGATAAAATTAATGGAACCAAAAATAAGAAAATCGATTGAATTGATGCCTGCATACTGTAAGTATATAATGTTTTACAGTTCACTTTTAGTTTTTTCTTGCTTGTGTTAGTAGAGAAATTTATTAAAAATTTAACTGGTAAATAATTATTTTGTTATTTTCAGCGCAACATACAAGTTATTTTACAATGAAAATTCATTACAAGGGAAGTTTATGTTTCATTGATGGGGAAAATAAGTATTTTGGTGGTAAAATAGATTATTTTGATTGGTGTAACTCAACTAGTATATCACTGGGATATTTGAATGATTGTGCGTAAATGTTGGATTATAATGAGTTTATAACTTATCATTGGAGGATACCGGAAAATAACTTAAATGATGGATTATTTAAGATAGAGAATGATGATGATGCTACAATAATTTCTCTTTATATACTGGACAGTCGAGTAGTTGAAATTTATTTTGAGCATAATTCAGAATTGGAGTTGGCTCAAAATATGAAAAACGGAGATGATAGTTACTTTATTGATAGTGAATATGATTTAGATGATGGATTAATTGAGGTTGAAGTTAGCAGTAAGATAGATATGGCATCAATCCAAGAATCGAAAGAGAATAGTAAACGAAAAAAGAAGCTGATTGAGACAAAATCAACAAGACAATCACATGATTTATTGAATAATAAGCTAGCTTCTGAATTTGATTACTTTTCGGATGTTTCTGATCAATTGATTAGAATATGCTTCTAGTGATAATGATTTCACAAGAAATAGAAGACATCCTGAATTTGATGTGAGCAAAGATATGAAGAATCCTGAATTTGTTGTTGGAATGATATTTAAAGATTTTGGGGAATTCAAAAGTGTTTGTCGACAATATTCATTAGTTAATCAGTTGGGAATTAATTTTAAGCATAATGATAAAGACAGGGTGGATGTAAGATGCAAAGAAGGTTGTCCTTTTCGTATATGGGTTTCAAGAATGCCAGATAAAATGACAGTTCAAATCAAAAGTATTGTAAATGAGCACAGTTGTAGTAAAGTTTTTGAGAACAAATTTGCATCTGCTGAATTGTTGGCTTATAAATTTTTGGATGCTTTCCGAGATGATCCTAATATGAAAGTAAACACTTTTTTAGCCAAAGTTAGAAAAGAAATGAAGCTTGAAATAAAGTGGATGAAGGGTTACCGAACTAAAGTGAAAGCCTTGGAAATTCTTAGGGGGGATGACGAAGATCAATACATGAAGAGAAGAAAAAGAAAATTAACATGTCCAAGTTATCTAGAAAAGGGCTCAAAATGACTTGCAGTATATGTGGATAACAAGGACACAACAAGCGTTTTCATGGTGTTAAAAATAATTCACAGGTATATTTCTAAATTATTTGAATAATTATATGTGAATATTTATTAATATTTTTTATTACAGGAAAGTGCAAAAATAAATTCAATCGAACCACTCGAAGATTCACAATAAAATTTTATTGAAGATATTTGATCAGCAATATGAATTTATATATTATAGAGTTAATTATTTTATATTGATTTTTTTATGGGTGTACATTTTACATATTATAGATTCTTTGATATTATATATTTTATTTTTTATATTTAATATTTATTTTTTGAATTTATTTAAATTTTTTTGCTGCAATATTTTCTCGATATGTGTCTTATATTTGAATTGATTTAATTTTTTTTAGATATGTCCTAAACATCTATACCAAAATACAACACCAACTAACAATTAACGATGTATAAAAAAATATTAAGTTTGATTCGACTCAACTTGATTTTAGTCTAACATAAATATTTGGAGAGTTTTTTTATTAAATTTGATTCGACTCGACTTGATTATATTCTAACATTATTGTCCCTAGTTCACTCCTTTGTTTTATTGCCCAGATTCCTTTTAGACCTCTCGTGCATGCTACGCAAAATGTAGGACTGGTAGGTGAAGCTGAAATCACATGCTTTAACCCAACTTCATAACCAATTTATTACGAAATATTGTGTATAAGTTTGAAAGCCAAGGTTTTGTTCATGGTGTGCCAATCCTCTTAGTTTCTCTGCATTCAATGTTTCACCATGCCATCACTCAACACTTTCTTCCTTCTAAATCTTGTAGCTGCAGCTTTTTTCTTTTTCGTCACACGTTATTTCATCCGTTCGCTACTCGGAAAAACAAGCCGAATACTTCCTCCTACTCCGAGAGGCTGGCTTGTTGGGGCCCTTCCACTCTTAGGTTCCATGTCTCAAGTCACACTACCCAAATTAGCCAAAAAAATATAGACCTGTAATGAAAAGCAAGAATCAAGACGGAGACATGCAACATGGTGGTGGCGTCAACCTTGGATGCCGCTTGAGCTTTTCTTAAGACCCTCGACTTGAATTTCTCTAATCGACATATAATTAACCTAAGAACTTTAACAACAATCCATCTTCAAGACCTTTTAACACAACTAAAATATAATAATCATGTATGACTTCGACATTCGGATCATTAAAATCCTACACAGAAATGCATCATCCTCACCAACATTTTTCGATGACTGCATTTGACTTACTGGTTTTGTTCATTATCTAGAAGAGTTGACAACACCAAATCTTGGACGAAATTAGTTCTCCTTCTAGCTTGCTGATCCTTTTTCTGCGTTCCTCGTTACTCAAAGATGGATCGAAACTGCTTGACATAAACAAAACAAAATTTCATTTACCTTACAAGGAAAAAACAAAGTTTAATATTATATATGTTAAGTTCAAGGTAGTCTACAACTCAAACAACAACAAAAGTTTACACTAAAGCTTCATCAGACATAATTTCTGTTAGGTAAAAGGTGTCTGCTTCGGTTTGGTTCATTATTATAAATTTAGAGTTAATGCTAAGTTGCAAACCGAAGTACGTATACAAATGAGTTGGTGTAACATTATTGAATAGGTTTTACTAGAGAAAAGATGTAATCATCACCTCAATTTCCTCATATGAGTTAGTGTGTCATTTTTGGCAGTAATGTCTTCAACGCTATTTATAATAGATTTAGTAAGCTCTTAGGTTTCAGATGCAGGAAAATTCAAAATGAGTGAAGAAAAGAGCCGATCGGTAGCTGCATTGGACATGTTAGTACTGGCACTGCTTGACCTATATGTATCGCCCCTAGAAGTAGTTGTAGATGAGCTTCACGGAGATCCCGACCCACTTGAGAATTAACTTAGTCAAATCTAACACTTTAACTTTAATTTTTTCTGCAGCAATCGAAAACCTAACCGTGCATTCAATCACTCTAATACAACACTAGAAAAAAAATCTAAACGAATAAAAAATGCTTGAAGAAAAAGAAAAGGATCATGAATCTTAGGGTTCTTACCAAATAAACAAAATTTATCCCACTAAAAACTCGATCAGATAAAATCCAACTACTATTGTTTTCTTTAATTTATAACAAAACTAAATTATGATCAATTAGAATTCGAAGTTGTATAAAAGAAAATATTCAAACCTGGGTGTTCTCAAATCTTCAAGATCAGTAAACACTTTGTGAAGTTTTTCGAAGTTTTTCTTTGACGGCGGTAGAGAAACGGTGGAGAATAAGATACAGAAGATAATAGAAATTAATTAAAATATATTTGATTGAATTTAACTTCTTTACTAATTTAACTTAAAGTAAAAAAAATAAATGTTTTTCTTTAATTTTAATTAATATTAATTTGCTGGCATGGAAAAAAAAGTCTAGTAGGATTTGCTGACATGGAAAAAAAGTCTAGTAGGATTAGTGAGTCAGCTTTTCCGTTAAAATAGTTAACGGTGTTAGTGTGAATGATTTAATTTGTTAATAACAAAAGTTCAATGATTTAATCTGATTAAATCAAAGGTTTGTGACCTATACGAAAGTTGAGGATAAATTTAATGATTTGAATTGTAAATGGCTCAGATCATTCAAATGTTAAACCTGCACATACACAAATTACGAATACAAGAGAAAGATATCGAGAGAGAGAAATCCCAAAACACAAGGAAAACTCTCTCAAAGAACAAAAATTGAATAATACCAAACGAACCTTAAGTTTAATAAGACTCACTCTTAGGGATTAGGGACGTAAAAATAGATAACCGAATAGATTTTAGTTGAGATTATATTAGGTGAGTTAAATCGTATATATATTATTTTACGTCGATTTGATGTTTTGATTCAATTCAGTTTAGGTACGAGTTTATTTTGAGTTTGGTTCATTTTAGGTCTAGTCAAAACGATTTGAGTCCGAATCTGATAATTAAAGAGTTAATTCAGACTTAAGATTATCATAAATAAGGGTCCGTTTGGATGAAAAATAAAATTTTAGAGACTATCATAATTAATAATATCATCATATTAAAAATGCTAATCTAAATAAAATAAATAAATCAGAGTCAATTTGGACTAAAAATTAAAATATAACAACTGAAATAAATAAAAATATTATTAGACTAAATTTCTAAGAATATAAATAAATATAGGGAAATTTTAACTAAAAATTAAATCACGGGGACTATAATAAACAAAAAAAATGATCGACTAAATTACCAAAACTAAAAATATATATGAGTTAATTTAACTACAGCGGTTGAGGAGTCATGTGAATATAGTTGTAAGGTACCATGATTGTGATTTGTATTGCTTATCCTTGTACTCTCAATAGTGTATTTACAAACTTAACCTATGAATGAGCTGTGATTATACTCAGTTATATTTGTATCGTTATTTGTAAAGGTGTCATTATTTCGTTCAGTGTTGTATAAAGTTATTGAAGAATCACTTTTGAATTTGAGTATCTGATGTGTATTTTTGTTACACTCGATGCTTCAACTATTTGTATCGTCAAGTGGTGCAAAAATTGTTAGTTGGCTGAATTATGGTGGGAAGAAAAAAAATTGAGAAACAGTGATTTTAAAGTAGTTCGATCTTCTAACAAGTATCTACATCCACTATCTTAACTTTTTACTAAAGATTTCCTAAATTCACTATCAATTTTAATATTTTTGTTGGTTCAAAAGATAATCGTTACAAACACTTAACTTATGTCCCAAGACCAAGTATAAACCCTCTTATAAAAGAAAAATTAAGAACAAACAAGAAATTCTCTTAAAGCAGAATATTACACTCTAAGCACTCATTCAAATCCTTTAATACTTGAACATATATATACATTAAAGCTCATAAGTGTTATCTAATAAAGAAATGAGATTTAAGGACTAAGACGTGATTTAATCATAATCGATGTTGGCTTAAAGATCATTAATTGTTACCGATGATTGAAGGTCTATTTTATAGTCCTAAATGAGTTCCTGGCTATTAAAGATCGTTGGGATTGGATTGGAGTCGTTGAAGACAAGTTTTCATGTTATATTTCGTCATTTGATGTTGTTAGTATCGGTACACGAGTATGCGTATCAGTACCTTGCTATTTTGGGAAGTAGGCATTGGGCATGCTTCATCTATGTGTATCGGTAAGTTTTTTTTAGTACCAATATGTCATTAATCCATATCAGTATGACGGTTCCATGTATCTGTTTGCTATACCTGCATTAAACTAGTCGTTGGAGTTTAAAAGCTTAGGGTATCAATACGTTAACGGAGCGTATCAATATATCTCTTCGTATCGATACATTAGAGCCTGTACCGATACATGTTTTTAGTTTTAAAAATTCTTGTAGCTAAAAACCTATCCCATATCATTACGGTAACAACTATTTCAGTATATTTGTTTAAAAATGTGAAGTTTAATTATATTAAAATGTTTTGAACACTTACAAAACCTGTAGAAAATATCTCAAACTTAATTTTAAGTTGTTTGGACTTAACAACATTTTGAACTGTTTTAAAATTATTTCAAAATTATTTTCACTTAAAAATACCAATATAATAATTGATATAACATGTTGATGGATTCTTTTAATATAATGTGATTTATATTTGTTATGTAATACCCTAACTCATAGCCTAATCGTACATACCAAATTAATTAAAAATTAATTGAACAAACATTATATAAATAAATAAAATTTAATGAATTAAGGATAAAATTGAATTGTTAGCATTTTTGATAACGAATGTTTAAGGACTAAAATGAAATAACCCAAAATTAAAAGTTTTCATGGAAAACAAAAAGTCGAAAATGGCTTATACACTAATTTAAGAGAGAAGTGTGATCGGTCAATAGGGTATTTTATACAATAAAATTAATCAAAAAAGAAAATAATGAGAAAATAAGAGAGAAATAAGGAAGAATATTCATTTTCTTCTTCCCAAAGTCGGTTGAGAAATCATTATAGAGGAAGTGAATTCATGCCTTTACAAAGGGAATTTGGAGCTTGAAATTATGCATGCAATGATCTCTCCATGTTAGCTAAGGAAGAAGGTAAATTATCCTTTTCTTTCCTAGTTTAAATTATTGATAAATTGCTAGATTTTGATGAAATTTAATGCATATGTTGTTGAAAATTTTGTTGATTACATGTAAATATTGTTGGTTGCTTCTGGATTATTGTTGACTATATACATATAAGTTGAAGCATGCTGGAAATCATGAAACATGTTGGAAATTAATTAGGTGAATCTTGCCAAAAATATATGATTGTCGCATGAAACATAATGTATTTTGTACTAATTTATGTTAGAATTACATTTTGATCAGCCTTGTAAAAATGCTTAAAAATAAGTAACCAATCAGTGAGTTTAGAAAATTGTAAAAAGTTTAATTTGTTTATATAGGAGCTGAAACTCATATGACTAGAATCTAAATTGAGTCTATATTGATCTCCAATAAACGTCGATTAATTTAAAATTATAAATTAAAAGATATAAATTTTTAAGGAAAAATAAAAAATCTGTTTGGCAGACTATTTAGGAAGAAACTTGTTACGGTAGAAAAAGTAAAAATTTATTATAAATTGTACAAATTGAATTAGAGGCTAAAATTAATACGGTTAAAATGTTTATCATGTATAATGTTATTTAGAAAAAATAAAACTAAATTCTGAGTTATAGAACAACTTCTAGAGATATTTTTTTTCAAAGAGTGTATAATTTATCCTGTAAAAGATTCGGATCATCATGTAGTAAAATTTTATATTAATTAACAATGACTATATAGTTAGAAAGATATTTAAGTTAGCTTTCTAACGATGTAAACGATTTAAAATTTTAATGTACGAAATAAAAATTATGAATGTTTAAGTAGTGAACATGCTAATAGATTAACCCTTTTTTAGGTTATAACTGTTTCTCTTACCATTATGTTATAATATGTTAAACGATTTTATAAATTATTTTTGAACAGACAATTTAATTATTATCATGTTTGCATAAATTAGGGTGTCAACATTTATAGTAAAATACATCAATAGATATATGAAGATGTTGCATGTTTCTTACGTGAAATATAATAATGTTGAGACTGATTATATAAACATGTTTCACTGTTTGAAATGAGTAATTTTCATGTTCAATGTGCCTTGTTTGACATGTATTTATTTGTATGAATTTTTAGAGCAAGGAATAGATCTAGTGGAGGAAGTAATGAGTGGTCAAGCTAATAACAAAAACAAGAAAATTTACTTCCAAGATAAAAATGAACTTAAGTTATATATATTTAAATTGGGTTTGGATCTATTTCTAAACCAATTATGCATGTATATATATTTTATTATGTGATAATGTCATAAAAATGGACTTAAGTTATATTTAGTAATAAATAAGGGAAAAATAATTTAATTACTACCTAAAAATATTCTATTTGTTTAGTACGTGTACGATTACTTAAATGACATGTACAAATAAATTTTTTTAAATAATTACCATTTAAAATGTTTGATACATGATGCCTTGAATATGGCCTATCACCTATGAAACACTTTGGTGTATATTCTTGATAGCATGAATAAAAACATGAATTTGAATATCTTTTTTATGTCAAGTAAAGGTTTAAACTATGTATTCTCTTAAATGATACTTGAATCATAAGATATCGAGCTAAGGTTCAATTAGTCTAAGGATTAGCTTGATCTTTTGATAAACATAACTTAAGAGTGATTTATTGAATAAAATAAATATTTGATTTGATCATGATATGATACTTTTCTTATCTTTAATACTTGATACATGTTTAAATGATAAATAAATCAATATTTTCTTGGTTTCTAGTTAGTCATAGGTATAATATCATGCCATAAAGTCTAAAACTCTCTTGTGTACGGGTGAACTACGGTCCAAGACCAAGGTCCATATTTGGCGATAGTAGGAGGGATATGTTTTATGGTCACTTGACGACAGTAAGAGGGATTGATCTATACTATCTATAAGTATCATTTTATGACAAAAATATAATTGGTGACTCGTTTACTTAGACATAACTAAGTATCAAGACCTAAGTTAAAGAAAATTAGGCAATTACATGTTATGTTATAAGTATGAGTTACTTGATTACATGTTACTTGAATATAAGTTACTTGATTACATGCTATTTGATTATATGTAACTTGATTATAAGTTACTGATTACATGTTGCTTACTTTCATGATACTTGATATGAAACCTGAAAATGATATTCTTACTATATATTTGACTAAATACATTTGAAAAATCTAAGCTAAATTGACTTTAAATTATTAAAACCTTTAATAACTCATACTCGATTTAAAAGCTACACACCTTGATAATTGATTAGCTATAAATGTTGTCTCATTAAGTACATATTTGTACTTATCACTCTTGTTCATATTCTTTCCAATTTACAGGTTAAGTTGGTCGAAAAGCTTACCTTTTGAGTTGAAGCAAGGCAAGCACAAAATTAAAGTATGGTTTATACTTTCTTTTGTATTCACCTAGTTAGTGGAACTTAAAGTGTTATAGATAAATTTGATTATGTATTTGCTTGCCTGAAAAGTTTTGTATATATTCACTTGATTCAGTTATGATTTAAAACTATGCTCATTAAGGATTAAGTTTGATTTGACTTAGATAATACATGAATGATTTGGTATACTTTATTATTTATGTATAGGACTCATGTGTGAATGATGAAAAGCTTGAAGCATTACATGAATCTTGAACATGCTTGTTACATGATTGTTTAAGATGATTGAATTATATGTATAAGTTATGATCTTAGCATGATAAGTAAATGAATTATATCTTGAATATTTTGTGAACGTTTTGTATATCGTAACCCCTAATTTTTTTTAAAACACTTCTCGTTGTTTTGATGAAGGAGATAAAATTGTTAAAGCAGATGTCCCTTTTAAGAAAGTAGAATCAAAGTATAGTGTCGAACATGTAGGTGTAACTATTGAGTCTATGATAGTAAACTCAATAGGGATGAGAACATAGAATGTTAAGGCCTAATAACTAAGCTTGATTCATAATTAATAACAAGGTGAATATTTAAGATAGTAAACTATCTTGTAAATATAATAACATGTTTTTTTAGGCTCTATCTAAATGTTTGATAGGCTTGTTTACTAGTACACTTTCTTGATGATCCTTGGAAACATAGGTCCTAAGGGATAAACCAATAATCAACTTGAATTTCACTTATGGTCCAGGTTAGTCTCTTAACTTATTGTTAGTAATGAGTTTTAATAATTTTATTAACCCGTTTTTTTAGTGTCTTGGTGATATTTGTTAGTCGGTTTACTAGTAAATCAAGTATATGGTGTTACATGTTATGTATCTTCAAGCATTGCATATGGTTTGTTATGTATGAAATATTTAAATTGAGGGTTGCATAAGAAAATATTATGTAGAATCCATGATATAAATTACATATAGCATAATATGCATATTTTATAAATTTAAGTGCATGTTTTGAAAGTAAGACATGATGGTTAAATGTTGTTTTAAATGCTTTTGGGATAAATTGGTTTTGAATTATATTAGATGATGTTTTATGTTTTGAGTGATTTTATCTAATCATGATATTCTTACCTTCTTTCTTATCATCAATACAAATTAGTAGTGTGAAAGGAGACAAACAAACGATGGAGATTTCCCAAACACTTGATTTTAAGTATGATATTGATGCCTTGAATGTTGCATGATGTTTAGTGAGTTTATAAACTTGATTTATTTGAGCCACGAAATCATATAATGGACTTAGAGGTCATTATGTGCTTTTACGTACGGTATGAGTACTCAAGTTTGTACCCCCCTCAATCTGGTCTAGACGTCACCCAACTCGAACGAGCTATATAGGGAATATCGATGCTAATCTGAAGACTTGCCTCGATAAACGACCCTAATTTTTTTCTTTTTATCTTATCTAGATGCTTTAATTAAATCCTACATATTCATGCAAGTACTAAGTTCAAATGCAACGGAAACCGATAAGAAAAGAGTCCTAATTTAACTGAACAATATATAAAGACCTATTTGTAATTTTTTCGAAACTTAAGGGTTAATCGTGGAATTAAAGTTACCAATATTTAATTAAGTTTATTTCATCGTAATTTTCAGCTTAAGATGAGGTTTATAAATCCACTAATTGCATACCAAAAGTTCAGTGACTAAAAAGTGAAGTTTCAAACTGTGTTTCAACCTATAACTAACTTAACAAACAGGGGTATCGACCCCAAGGTCCTGTTTCGATACCAATGTTCACAGTAAAGAATGACACTGAAACTCCAGCCTAGTGTATCGATACTAGGGCTATTACTCGATCGATGCCATGTGTAGCAAGCCCGCATTTCGATACAGGCAAGACCACGTATCGATACCATTTACTACTATAAAATTCAGTATCGAAATCATGGTCAAGCCTATTGATACGCCTGCTTGTTTTCATCATACAATATCGAATACCTAAGATTATTTTCTAACTTTCTTTCGCTATTTTGCCAAGGTATCGAAATCCATTTCGATACCACCTACCTAGAAATTGCAAGATTTCCAGAATTCAAGCCTAAAATATAACCATTATACTCTAGAGGCATAATTTCACCTTAAGAGCTATAAACCACGTATCACTACAAGTTCTTTAAATGCAATTCATCATAGATAGAATAAGTATCACATAATATGCAAATGCATTCAACAATATCAAAATCATCATAATTTTTCACTGAAGGGACATGAAATCAAAAAATTAATGTACTTTATTATTCCAATAAAGTGCCAACTTGCGAGTTCATAAGCCAATTCAGAAAACACATGAATTCAATAGCATATCCAAATATCTCAATTTCAATGTTCAATAACAAATTATAATACTATAGGTTCCCTAACTCCACTGCTCTCAACTACCTAAGGTTCAAACATAACATACTTTGAGCTAAATATGAAATATGGCACGAATAAGGCTTTCCTTGCTTCTTCGGACATCATTCTCAACTATTTATTTGAATTGCAAGGAAAAGAAGGTGGTTAAGCTGAAGCTTAGTGAGTGAAATATAAAATAAATTTAAACTACTTGCAATACAACCCATAATATACCAAATGAGTAATTTAAAAACCAAGTCATACTCAATAATAAAATATCTCGTGACTTACAACGCCACAAATATATAAAAAATATACACGTGTTTCTAAACATGACATAAGCCACAAAACCAAGTCTTAATTGCTTCACTTAGAAAGGCTTGAAAACATTCAAGCTCGCAATCAAAACACATGCAATATCAAGTTGCACAAAACCAGTAGATAACTTGTGTTTTTCTCATGTTGAAATATTAGTGAACCAGTTAGACTCACCTCTAACCGTTAGGATAAACAAACACACGTGAAGGCATCGTACCAACAAACAAACACATGATTGACTATCACAATCACAAAAATCTCACTTTAGTGTCCGAGATAGTATGTCATACACGAATACGATATGCATAACATACCACACAGTACTAGACCAACCATTTAATGCATGACTAAGAATTTAATACACGTATACGAATTTTGTAGATAAAAGTGCACTAACATCCTATTGATCGATCTTAATATCCAACATAAAACATACATAAATGCTCAAATTTCACATTCAAAACAGTAAACAAATCTCATGCTTTCTACTAATTCATGTATCAAGTACAAAAACCGAGAAAACCATGTTTACTATATTTTGGAAAATAACAAATGGGAGCATTAAAATCAATGTAAAAACAATTTCATGAACATTTAATTAAATACATAATCACATATGCACAAATTTAATCCGAGTATGATTATTATATAACAAAATAACTTATTATGGAAAACCCTTTTACGAGAGCAATTGTAAAACTTACTTCGAATTATATGGAGGTTTATCACACCTTATACCCAAAAATTTGAAAAAAGAAGTAAATCACTATCGAAGCAACCCACTCTCAAATCCACTTACCAAAAGAGGTTACTTATCCAACAAGCCACCGATACCGAACCAAACTCCCTTAAACGCGATCTCCTACATCTTGAATTGATTCAGGAATTAAAAAAAAAGAATTTAGTAACAAAATGGTTCGAATTGTCCTCTCATATTGAGAAGATATTTCATTATATAGGCCAGACTACCAACTATACAAGGAAAATAAAGTTGTACATGCTAATTACATGGAGTAATCCTAAGAAACTATAAATGGTAACCTAAATCTCCTATTTATGTACAGCCTATATTAGTGTATCAATTACAATTATTTTACAAAGGTAATTAACAATCCTAATTATTGTTATTTACTGACATCCCCCCTCAAATTGATGCAGGAGATCTACAAGCATCAATTTGTTTGAAAGAAATTTATGTCTAGGAAGTGTAAGAGCCTTAGTAAAGATATCAACCACTTGAAGATTGGTAGAGACATGAGGAAGAGAGATGATCTTAGCTTCGTAAGCCTCACGAATAAAGTGACAATCAACCTCGATATGTTTAGTGTGTTCATGAAAAATGGGATTAGCAGAAATATGAATGGCACTAGTATTATCTGCATGAAGAGGAGTAGGACTGCATAGAGGAAAACCAAGCTCAGCTAGTAGCCCACGGAGCCAATGTATCTCAGCACAAGCTTGAGACATAGCTCTATATTCAGACTCAGTTGAAGACTTAGAAACATGGTCTTGTTTTTTAATTTTTCAAGAAATAAGTGTTGGTCCAAGAAACATACACCATCCTGAAGTAGAACGTCTTGTATCACTACACCCTACATAATCAGCATCAGAATATGCTACAAGATCAAGTGTAGTAGATGCAGGATAAAAAAGTCCACGTGAAACTGTCCCATGGACATAGCGAATGATTCGACGAACGACAGCCATGTGTAGATGTCTAGGAGAAGCCATGAACTGACTAACTTGTTGGACTACGTAAGAAATATCAGGTCTAGTGATAGTAAGATAGACTAGACTACCAACAAGAGTTCGATAAGCAGCAGGATCCGATAACAAGTCACCTTCTTCTTTCCGTAACTTGAGATTAAGCTCCATTGGAGTATCAAAAGAAGAAGAATCTTGAAAACCAGCAGTTGCCACCAAGTCTTGAGCATACTTGTGTTGTGATAGAAAAATACCACGGGAACCAACATTAATCTCTATACCAAGAAAATATGTGAGAGAAACCAAATCTTTCATGTGAAAAGATTCTTGTAAATGTTGCTTTAATTGAGAAATAAGAACTAGATCAGTACCCGTGATTATGATGTCATCAACATATACTAACAGAATGACAATACCCTACTCAATCTTTCGAAGAAATAAAGATGCATCGAACTTGCTTTTGAGAAAAGCAAACTTGAGTAAGGTAGAAGTGAATTTCTCATACCATGCACGGGGAGCCTGTTTTAGACCATACAAGGAGCGACGCAATTTGCACACTGCAGAAGTAGAAGTAGAGATTAAACCTGCAAGAGGACGCATATAAATATCTTCCTTGAGATCTCCATGAAGAAATGCATTTTTTACGTCCTTTTGGTGCAAATTCTAATCTTGGGAAGTAGCGATAAGCAAAATTATGCGTATGGTAGTCATTTTCGCTACCGGAGCAAAAGTTTCCTCATAATTAACTCCATATTCTTGATTATTGCCAAGAGCAACTAAGCGGGCCTTGTACCTGTCTAAACTCCCATCAGACTTGACCTTAACTGAATAAACTCATTTGCAGCCAAGCGGAGTCACACCGATAGGACAATCAATAACTTCCCAAGTCCCATTAGCTTCAAGAGCATGCAATTCTTCCTGCATGGCTTGCTGCCAACATTTCTCTTTGACAGCTTGTGAGTAACTAGTAGGAATAGAAATGGAAGACAAAGTAGCAGAAAGGGCAGAAGTAGAGGTACCATTTTTAAGAGCTGGAAACCCATATCGGTCAAGAGGACCAGTAATTCTTATGGAACGGCGCAAAGGATCAGTTGGCAAGGCAAGTGTGGAATGGGTCAGCATGGGAGATCTTCGCTGGTATACAATGCCTGGCTTAAACCTTTCAACTTGAGTATTAGAAGCACAAGAAGTGTCATCAAAAGAAGGCAAAATCTATAAGAAAGATTTTGGAGATGAAGACAGAGGAAAGAACCATTGATTTTCAAAAAATAAAACATTCCTTGAAACATGAACCCGATTGGAATTGGGATCATAGCATAAAAAACCTTTTTGTGTGACACTGTACCCTAAGAAAGCACAACGAATAGATTGAGCAGAAAGCTTATTTCTTTCCGTTGGAGGCAGATGCATAAAACAAACACACCCAAAGACGTGAAGATTTGTGTAATGAGGATGACGACGATACAGCTTAAAATATGGAGACTCAAAATTCAAAACTTGGGAATGAAGTCTATTGATGAGGAAAGTGGTTGTGGTGAGTGCTTATACCCAAAATTTAGGAGGAACAAATGACTAATTAGTAAAGTTCTAACAACATCTAAAAGATGACGATTCTTCCGTTCAGCGACTCCATTCTGTTGTGGAGTATAAGGGCACGAATGTTGAGAGATAATTCCTTTAGATTGTAGAAAAGATTGGAACTCATAAGACACATATTCCCCTCCTGAATCAGACCTAAGAATTTTTATATTGGCAGAGAATTGAGTTTGAACCAGAGCTAAAAATAGTTTGAACATATAAAACACTTCTGATTTGTGTCTCAGAAAATAAACCTATGTATATCTGCTGTAGTCATCGATAAAGGTCACAAAATATTTGTATTGTGCATGAGAGATAGTAGGACTAATTCCCAGACATCACTGTGTATTATTTCAAAACTGCGTGTAGCTCTACTACCTTCGGATGGAAAGGGTAAAATTTTACTTTTACCAAGTTTACAAGTTGCACAATCAGGAAACACATGAGAAGAATGCACTTTATTATTTAATAGACCAGATTTCAACAAATGATAAAGAATCCTAGAATTAGGATGACCAAGACGCTTATGCCAGACTTCATTAGACACTTTAGACTCATTACATAGTAAAGCTTGGACAAAGGATGAAGAAAGACTGCGCGGAATAGGTAATTGTAAGTAAAACAAACGTCCATGCTTAGACCCCTTCACTATCAACTTCCCTGACATCTGATCCTGCACAAAACAACCATTATGAGTAAAGTGAACATCACAATTTTGGTCCACAAGTTGCCCAACTAATACTAAATTTATAGAAAGATTAGGTGATACAAAAACATCCTTAAAGGAAGAAGATACATCACCAACTGTTGCAATAGGTAGATCACTACCATTTGCTGTTTGAATAGATGAAGAACCATAATATTTTTTGATATTACTTAATCTATGAAAAGAATTAGTCATATGATTAGAGGCGCTTGAGTCTACGATCCAAGAAGTAGATAAAGACCCAATACCTTGAAGTTCAAGTGTTGAAAATGCATGCACAATCATTTCCTGCACTAACTCTCGAGTTAAAAGAGGTGTTGCAGATTGTAGGACAGCAACAGGAGTTGCTATATCAGCAGAAGTAACAACAACATGATTAGCCTTGTTGGAGCGAGGAGGACGAGTAGGACACTCTTTAATGATGTACCCAGACTGCTTGCAATAGTTGCAAAATTTTTCAGGATAATGAGGTGCAATATGGCCGTATTTTTTACAGTTGTAGTATTGTGTTTTACTCATGTCTCGACTAATCCCTTTTCCCTTGCCATGAGCAGCAAAAGCAACAGAAATAATATTAGAAGCAATACGAGTCTGCTCCATGAAATTTTGAGTATTAATACGTTCTTCTTCACGCAATAGTTCTCCAAAACAAATATCCAAAACTGGAACAAGAACTCTATTTAATAGAGAGGCACGAACAGATTCAAATTCAGGTCTCAATTTCATAAGAAATTGATCTCTTTGACTGGTTTTATGTACTTGTTGCACTGCCTCCAAACCTTCTGCAGAGACCTTAGCTATAACAAGATCTGAATAATCATTCCACAAAGTTAGAAAACCAGAATAGTATTCTTGAACTGATAGATCCCCTTGTGTATATTTGGCAATAGCTAACTCAAGTTGAAAACGCCTTGCATTGTTATCTTGATTATAAACTTGCTTGAGATAATCCCACATGGCTTTTGCAGACTTATGAGGACGTAGAGTAAGAATTAGATGTGGCTCCATAGAAACAAGAATTCAGGTCATGATTTGATTGTCTTTAGCAAACCAATCTGCCTTGTCTGCAGCAGTAGCTCCTTCTTTGGTGCTGCCATCTATATGACCCCACAGCTCCTTACCTTTGAGAAATGTTTCGAACTAAAACTCCCAGGCAGTATAATTTTTGCCAGTGAATTTGATACAAACATGATCTGACTTCTTCATATTACTTTGGCTATGACTGGAAAAAAAATAAGAGCTAAGATTTCTTAGATGTATGCTCTGTTACCATAACAAAATGGTTCGAATTATCCTCTCATATTGAGAAGATCTTTCATTATATAGGCCAGACTACCAACTATACAAGGAAAATAAAGTTGTACATGCTAACCTAAATCTCCTATTTATGTACAGCCTATATTAGTGTATCAATTACAATTATTTTACAGAGGTAATTAACAATCCTAATTATTGCTATTTACTGACATTTAGTGCGCCTTAAAACACATACAAACAACCCTTAAGTTGGACCAACACACAACAACTCTCAAAACCCTAAAAAACCTTAATCAAAAACCCTTAGAAACCATCCAAACTTCTCTTAAACCTTTTTTCCTGGATTAAGGACATTAAAGACATGTTATAAACATACTAACATGTTCAAAATCATCAATTTAGGATCGAAAAACAATGAGTTAAAACCCTTGAACAAAAATGATGAATTTTGATCAAAAACTGATTTTTCTTAAACCAAAAAATTAAGAACAATTATATCAAACCAATAACTTGGGAATTTCAGTAAAGAACCTTTAAAAATCAGAGGGTTGAATGTTTCTTGCCACCAATTCTGACCCAACTTTCTTCCAAGATTTTAAAGAAGAGAACTATTTGAAAATCATGAATTTTAAAGAAGAAAAGTTATGGGAATTAAACCAAACGAATTTAATGGAAAATTTTAGGGTTTTACCTTAAAAGATGACACTTCTCTGTCTTGGTAAGAGAGAAAACAAAAATAATGATAAGAGTTTGTGTTTTGATGTAAAATAGGTTTTTAGGAATTAAATTAAGTTATTTTGGTTTTTGTGTATTAAAACTTGGTTAAAAGTTAATTAAATAAGTCCACGGAATGTTTAAATCAATTAAAATTAGGTTTGGATCAAATCCCCTTAAAGATTTAAAGTTTTGGCTTAGTTTATAAAATTTTCATTAAGTTTTCAATTTTTACAAAATGGTCACTAATTTCAAAATCTTAGGGATTCACAGGTAAATTTTCAAAATTGGCTTGACCAAAGTCAAGTATATATCAAATAAGGATTTTAGGATATTTTTCCAAAATTTATTTCCATTTAAAACTGATTTTTAAGTATTTAATCTCGAACTAGGCTAAACCGATAAAACAGGTTCACTAACTTCTAAGCCCAATTTGGGGCGTGACAAGGTTTCTATACGTGAGGTCTGGTGAGGCTCAAACATGGTGAAATATACACATGTATCATTACAAGTAGTCACTGTATTGGTATGCCTAAAAAGAAATTTATACTAGTATCGTTACACGGATTCGAGTATCGATTCGACCTTTTAGGAAAATCACACTTGTATCGATATACAGGGTATCGTATTGATACAATATTTTGCTACTAGAATCGAAATTTTAAAAATAAACCTTAAGGGATCGGTACAAGGTATTTCGTGTCGGTACATGATTGTCCATGATATCGTATTGATATTAGCTCAATATGACCTTTTTAGTTTGGTGTCAGTTAGACCAGGTTAAGGGTTACAACGGGTCTATTTCTCCGAGGGTCAAAATTTTACTGAAATTCTCTTTTTATACATGAAACATTCTTTAATCGTTAAAACACTTAAAAATCAAATCTAAACTAAAAAAAGTTAGATGACAAATTAGTGTGCTAAATATTAAGATATATAGCTTATTAATTATAATCATAAAATGAATAGCGGTGCTCATTATAAATAGTGTACAAATGGGTGATGGTATGGTCAAATGGTTGGATAATTAGTCCTTTAATATAATTATGTTTTGAAAAAAATATGTAACATCCCTAAGTTATAAAATTGTCTTAATTATAAAAATAAATCATGAAACATAGTAAAAATAATGTTTTGTTCTACCAATAGTAAAAATAAATCATGAAAATATAGTAAAAAATCATGTAATGTCATAATTCATAACATTTTTTTATAAATTTTCATTCAATTTTTAAGTTCCAAAATACACTAGTATTATTTTATTCACATGTAAAACCTTATAATTCATATAAATTCTTACAAGTTAATAGCTTATCTTGCATAAATTTAATAAATTTGTTTCATGACCATTTTTTCGTGATCTGATATTTTTAATTATTTTTTTGTTATATTTCAATTTTCATGGTTGATATAACTTTGATAAATGATTTAATATTTAAAATCTAATCCGATTTTATCATAGTGACCAGACATATTTTAATATATTAATTTAGATTATCTATTTCATTAAAAAAAATTACTGAACCTTTTACACAATTCCATTATGGAAATACAAATTTTTCAAAACATTAATCTATTAAATCTTGACCATTTAATCCTTTTATTTAAAGTAAAAAAATAATAAGGTTCAATATTTTTACTATTTTGGTCTTTAAAAAACAATTTTTTAGAACTTAATCCAAAACCAAACCAAACCAAACCGAACCAAGTATCAGCCCAAATGATTTCAGTCTAGACCGGCTGTTGGCCCAGTTTCAGTTTACAATAGCTAGGGTTTTTATCACTGATCCTGCTATATAATTTTATCTCCAGCCACTAATCTCCAGTCGCCGCTAGGGTTTCTCTCCTCTGGTAACAACTGTGTATACAAACCCTCATTTCTTCTAAGATCTAATTATGTTCCCTCAATTTTTTATGACTTGATAACTTTGCTTTACAGGTAAATATATAGTTTTGTTCGTGGAAAGAAACGATATTCGAAGATGAGGTAATGTAATTCCGCGTCATTTTTTGGGTTTTCATTTTATGATTATGAGCTGTTTATGTTGCCTTGGTGCATTAATCCTCTTCATTCTGCTAGCTTATGAAACATTTGGTGATTATCTGCTAGTTTATGGTTTTATATCCTAAAGGAATTTTGGTTTCTTATCAACAGTAAGCTTCAGAGTGATGCCCTTAGGGAAGCTATTTCATCCATTGTAGCTCAGTCCAAGGATAAGCAGCGTAAGTTTACCGAGACCATTGAGCTCCAGATTGGTTTGAAAAACTATGACCCCCAGAAAGACAAGCGTTTCAGTGGTTCTGTGAAGCTGCCACACATTCCTCGCCCTAAGATGAAGATCTGCATGCTTGGAGATGCTCAACATGTTGAAGAGGTAATTTTGTTTGTTTATTTGTTTGCCTTGCTTCAAGGGTATGTTATTTTTTGATTTGGATGTAGGGGGTTATGTGGGGTATGTACTTCCATGTTTGAGTTGTGATTTATGCATCAAGGTTTGTTGTTTTCAATGTTTTAATTTGTACTGCAGGCAGAGAAAATAGGTTTGGATTATATGGATGTGGAAGCACTTAAGAAGCTTAACAAGAACAAGAAGTTGGTGAAGAAGCTTGCTAAGAAATATCATGCTTTTTTGGCTTCTGAATCTGTCATCAAGCAGATCCCTCGACTCTTGGGTCCTGGTCTCAACAAAGCAGGCAAGCATTCTTTATGAGCACCTGTTTTCAGCAATGTTTTAGTTGTACTCTCTTAGGCAATTCTTGGGTGTCAACTTATTGAATTTTGCTTTTGTCACTAGTGGTTTATGAATTGTGTTCTATAGCTGATTTTCCTGTCAAATGCAGGAAAATTCCCTACCCTTGTTACTCACCAGGAATCACTAGAATCCAAAGTGAACGAGACCAAGGCAATGGTTAAGTTCCAGCTGAAGAAGGTGCTTTGCATGGGTGTTGCAGTTGGGAATGTCGCTATGGAGGAGAAGCAGATCTTCCAAAACGTGCAAATGAGTGTCAATTTCCTTGTTTCATTGTTGAAGAAAAACTGGCAAAATGTGAGTTTCCTTGGCTTTTGCTCATTTAGTCTGCTTTGCTACTCCTATATAATGTTTATCTTCCTTGATCGTGTAAATGTATGGGATTTTGCTGTTATTTCAAGTTATTCATTACATAATCTAAAAGAATTTGCGGTAATTGCAGGTGAGGTGCCTCTACTTGAAGAGTACAATGGGCCCATCAAACAGGATCTTTTGAGTTGTCATTTTCCTTTGTGTTAAAGAGTTATGTATGTGGGGATTAATACTGTTTTATCAGTTTTAAAAGCATTCTAAAGTTTTCTGCTATGTTTTTTTGTTGGAATCTTAAAAGAGTTATGAGCACGAGACATTGGAAGTTTTGTTGTTTTCATATGAACTTAAATGTTGATTTTCACTGGTTAGAGTTTGTCATCTGGATGAAAAACAAGGGCCCTAGTCGATGGTGGCAGCTTTAGATGGTCTCACGGAATGATTTTGGCCATTGCTTTGCCTCAAAGTTCTACATTGGAATCAAATTATCAATTGCTTTAAACCCTTACCACTTAGCTCTCAGAAAAGAGAAACCTTGGTATTCTTGATCAAAGGGTATTGGCGTATTTGTCGTCAGAAAAGGGGAGACGATAAGATTTTTCTTATTTATGCAATTTTAGAGGTGAATGACTTTAGAGGTGTTATTTTTTCAGTTATATTGAAGGGGAGTTAATTGTTTATAAATTGATGCTATTTATTATTATTTTTTAAAAAATTATATATATAAATATTGGTTTAAAAATTTTGGGGTGTCATTTGATTTGCAAGGGCAGCTCCCCCCATGGATGGAAGATTGATTTAGAAATTATATCTGGAACATTCTTATCACAGACCAATTGTTTAATCTGAAATTTTAATTTTAATTTTTTAAATATATTTTATAGATGAAATTGTTTGAAATCTGCATTTCTTAAAATAAATGAAGTTTTTTTTTCTCTTCTAATACTATTGGGTTCTATTTGAACAATTTTTGAGGAATTTAATATGTGAATATAAAATATGTTTTGAATATTATATATATATATATATATATAGGCTTAAATGAAATATCAATACCCAAATTTGTTTTAAGTCCTTAAATTGTTCTTTGGATAAAATATGTTTTAAATTAATTATTTTTAGTCATTTATGTTTGATAATTATTCAAGTCAAAAATTACCTTGATCAATAAGATCTTGATACATCACACTTTTTTTACTAATAGATAGTTTAAGGATTTTTAAAAAAATTAAATACTTATTTTGATCAAGAAATAATTTATTTATGGTAGATATTTATGTATTAATCGACATTTTAATGTAATTGTTAGAGTTTATTAACCATCGAAATTATTATATTATGCCTATAAATATAAAATTTAGAGAAAACGTTGTATACAACTTTACATTAAAAAAATAATAAAAAAATTTAATGTTATTGTTAAGAGTTTACTAATAGATAGTTCAACATAAGCTAAATATCAATATTTATACAAAAAATATAAAAATATTAATATATTTATTTATGGTGGATATTTATATATCAATTGATATTTTAATGTAATTGTTAGAGTTTATTAACCATCGAAATTATTATTTTATGCTTATAAATATAAAGTTTGGAGAAAGCGTTGTACACAACCGTACATTAAGAAAATAATTGAGAAAAAAATTTCTGGCAATTCTTTTGATTTTGTTTTATTTACAAAAACTTATCAATACAATCTCAATTATTATGGTTTTAGTTGACAATTCACGAAAAAGATTTCAACATAATTTTGGTGATTACATCTATTGTATGTTCAACTTAACTTAAAAATATTTAGTATATTTTTATTTATATATTGATATATTGATTAAGATTACTTTAATATGCATAATTTATATATTTAGTATGTTCAACATAATTTTGGTGACTACATAATTTATATATTTAGTTAATCACTCTTATATCAAGATTACTTTAATTGTTATATTATTTTATTATTAATTCATTCTAATATTAATAACATATTTCACACCAAATATCTGCATCTCAAAACAAATATCGAGCCTTCAACAAAACTAATGAAATCAACTCGAAACTTACGATAATGGAATGAACAACCGATACTTTTAAAAAAGTGATGGATTAGATATACCACTTGACAATGATATTTTTGAAGTTTCATAGGCTATATGCACCTCAATATTTTTCCATTTACTTTCTCTTTATATATAATATATCTTTAAAATTAATTTTATTATTTTTTGTCCGAATGTGGCATTTTGATTTTTAAGGTTCATAAACATTACGACGAAAATGTATGCTTTTTTCGTGGTTCGCCTAGGCTGAACTAGGTTTCAGTACAATTTTTATTGGATTGAAAACCTCAATAAAAATATATATATATATACCTATAAATTTTTTATTTGGCATCTTGATATTTAAGTCTGGTAAGTTATATATTGATTTATCCATTATTTTTTAGTGTATGATTATTAGAAAGTCTATATTTACTTAAAAGTGATAATTCTCTTCGTAAAAAAGTTCAATTATAGACTTCATTCAAATTTAAGTTACAAAAATTTATATGCATAAGAATTTTTGTGGGTGACATTCCCTAGAGTGAATGTAATTGTGATATTTATTTTAAGTGATTACTGAATTTATTTTATTTCTTAGAGTGAGTGCAAACATGATAATTCACTATATGGTTAGTGAATACACTTAGCTATGTGAACGTTTCAAATTAAATTATTTTATGGGTAGGATATCACTTATAAGGATATGTTAAGCATACTTCAATTTTTACGCAAACAATATTATCCTGCAAACATAATATCGTAAAAAATTTTATACCTATCAGTTTCGCTATATTCTTTGAAGTAAATATAATATTTTATAACATAAAAGAATAAATTTTATATTATTAATTGTGCTTATAAATAGGGCCTTGAAAATACACATGAACAAGATGATCATTCTAAGAATAATTATACTCGATACAAGTGAATTATAAGGGTGACACAAGTGATAGCTAATATATTATAGACCTTTATTTACAATCATGATTCATAAAGGAAAGAAAATATATACAAATTTTGTTTAAAAAAGGTAAAAATAATTATAATGTTATTGGTCCAACCTATTTGTATAAGCCTCTTGACAATAACATTTACATGAAACTTTCAGAAGAATTTAAATTACTAGAAACAATTAATTTACGTTTTCGAGAATATTACTCAATCAAATTGAACATATCTACTTATGAATTAAATAATTTGAATGCATGTTGTATAATTTACCTCAATGAATACTTATTAGCGAAGGCTATAAGAATGATTCAATTTCTCTAAGTATTTTGTTGGAGTTTATTTCTGAATTTATTATTTTTGTATATATTGATGATTTAAATATTATTGAATTTAACAAAGAGATCTCTTACAATAAAATCGTTCATCAATCAATATACATAAAAAAATATTTAAAATTTTTTTACATGAATAACACACATCTATTGAGCAAGAGAGAAAGCCAAAAAAATTGCTATACATTATATCTCAATTGGTCTAGAAGTATTATCTAATTATTACGAAACTATTATCTTTAGATTCTTTTAACTCGATACGCCTCCAAAACATATAAATAATTGTTACGTATGAGGTAAATACAAAATATGTGTTTGGTTAAACATACCCAAAATATATGTAAATAGCTTTCTATAGAGATAATACAAAATTATATCTCAATCAAATGGTGTAAACATCAAATATAACAAAATGAAATATATTTTTTTCAAAGTTTTGTCTTTCAAGAACTTTAGAAAAATAGTATTTGATGAATTCTTTTGAGCATTAATTTAAAAAATCTATCAACTAGTATATAGTCTTATTCCATGTTTAAAGATTTTATTCAAGATTAAATTATCAAAATTCAAAATTTTTAAAAAAAAATCATAAACAAAATCAAACAATTCAAGCGTTTCTTGAAAGTACTAAGACAATTATAAATCAATCTACTATTAGTGAAGACAATCAAGCAAATATTCAATTATGTCAAATTCATGAAGAATGACTTGTCCAAAAAGATAAAATTGAGAGACTTTAAGACAATAATTTTGACCGAAAGATATAATGGCAGAATACACAATCGATTATCACCGAAGTTGAAAGTCTAGAAAATTTTACATTACATACACTATTGACAACCAATTCATGGGGATGAAAATTTGTGATTTAAGAGTTAGTATTAATTTGACACCAATGTTAGTGTTCAAGAAACTTGGAAGTAAATAAACAATTGTCGCCTTCTACAAGTGTAAAAGGTATAAGAATTATTTTAGGTCATGCGGTTTTTTCATTGATTTATAAAGGAATTTTTTAAAAATTTTAAATCTTTATTCTTGTTATTAAAACATAATATTGCTTTTGCATTTGAGGATGATTGATTAAAAGTTTTTAAAGAACTTTAAAAGTGATTAATCAATGTGTAACATCCTTGATTTGAATTTCATATTTGGGTCGTAAGACCAAACCTAAAAACCATAAAACTTTTCAAAAATATTTAAAGTTCTAAACCAAACATATATAAAAACTAAAAAAATATAAATAAAGTTCAATTTAACTTTAAAATTTTTGAAATACATAATTCGATAGATATAATTTCCTAAAAATAAATAAGGTTTATAGATTCTATTTGTAAGATAAAATGAATATATAGCTCACTAAATATCAATATCATACTTTATTAACCTCCATATGCTAGAATCCATGTTGTTGCTCCTCCTCAATCTTCACAATCCCATGATCACCTAGGCACGAAAATAACAATTTTGAGTGTTGAGCTTATAAAGCACAATAGTACACATCTACTCTACCATACTTAATACTTATCATAAATAAAATCATACAAGATAATATAAGAAATGAGAGATAAATTAAACATATAGTGTTACTATTGATCGCCTAAACCATGACATTTATTATAACAAGTCTCATCACAATACTATGCAACATTTGTATTAATATATATAAGATGTGTGGTTCGATGTCATAAAGTATCGTGATACACGTACCTAAAGAAGGTCATATAATCAATGAGTCTTAGACTCTACTTTTCACCATACCTTGAGTATAGTCTGGGGTCACACAACATCCAATCTCACACCCTCATTTGTGTGGCTTGGAGTCGCATAACATTAGAACTCAAACCTCTTATTCAGGTGTTTTGAAGTCACACAACATCAGAACTCGCTTTGGGTATTCAGACTCTCGTAAAGTCAATTTATATCATATTCATATCCGTATAATATATATTGACAATAACATAATATCATATTCATAATTTACATCCGTACATGTTTATATAAATTCATACTTTAACATCATTTTATTCATATACAAGTTTTAAGTATCTATTTTTCTTATTACAGTTCATTATGAATCCTTAGAATCCCCTTGAAACCTCTAATTTAAATTATTAAATCTTCTAATACTATGTCAAATTATTGGATAGATTGTTCTACGCGTACTGGTACACCAATATAAGTATTGGTACACCTTTAATGGTATCAATTCTCACATTGAGTAATAGTATACAACTTACGTTCAAAAGGTTTATAAACTCAGGTCCTACTAATATGTTTTATCGTATACTAATACCCAGTATCGATATGCTTACCCTTGTATAGATACTCTATTACATACTGACATTCTAACCATAACATGAGTATTCTTGCTCGAACATGGCCACCAACATCATACCTATGAACACAAGTCTTCATTCACATCCAAAATACTAATGTCACTCGTTATAGATCCCCAAATTCCACTAGTATAAATATGGATGACCTATACCGATGCAACTCTCTTCAAACGCATATCAATATAATCAAAGTCCGTATAGATGACTTATTTGTACATTTATACCAATTCTTTGAATTACAATTTACTATAACTTATTCAGTCCTTAAAGTTTATAAAAGTTATTAAATTTGATTACTAACGTATTAAATCATTTAATATTATTCATTGGTTTTGTTATTACTTAATTGAATATATGTTTATCGTTATTTTTTCACTTACGTCAATTTTCACATCTTAAATATTCATGTTCGAACATTTACCATCCCATCAATACTAATACACAATTTAATAAGCATCATAAAGATATATGATTATCCACACTTTAACATGCAATATCCCAAACTACATGATTTATCTAACATACATAGTACCATCAACCATCACACAAATATCCATCATATATCATTAATTGCTACCACACACATAATTATTGTCTACCTATTTATAGATACTAACATGCAAGGCAATCTTATTCATGATGCACATGTAACATAGGAGTTTGAGGTGTATGAACCTTAAGTTGATATTGTTAAAATTCTTCATCTAAGCTTTCTGATTATTCCACTTGATTCGATATTCAAAACCAAACCATCCCTATATTTCAACAACTACGAGAAAATATTAATTCTATACACCTTATATACTATTTAAAAGATCAAACGTATAAAATAACTTACCAAGTTCAAATTTGAGAAAGAGATTTATGCCATTGAATCTACAGTATCAAAAAACCCTAGGGTAAGGTCTCTCTCAAAAAAGTTAATATTGGTCAATGATCAAAGATTGTATTCCGGTGGTAGTCAATGGTAGCACGAAAGTCAACGGTGGTGGCGGTAGTAGCAAAGGTAAATGGTGACGGTGGCTTAATTCGACTGGATTGACTTGGCTCAGGTTGAGTCGACCTAGCCTAACTAGATTGATTCAGCCTGAGTCGACTCAATATAGCTCATTGCAACTCAGCTAAGTTGAATGAACAACTTAGTCGCCTAGAGCAGGCTATGCCCATGCGCATACGGCGACGTGTTATGCGCGTGCGACAACTTTTGGTCGCCATCTGGTAACGACAAACTCCTTTTTGAACTCTCTCAATGTCATTCGTTTCTTGATTTGAGCACTCTAACTTTCTCAACTTGAAAACTTAAAACTATATTTCTCTCATCATCTTTGATGACGACTTCGATGATGGTGTCATTGATATCAAAAAACAAGTCTCGGAGAGATCTTTCCAATAATTTTGAAGGTGTCAAAATCAGACAGCTAGATCTCTATATATCAAAGTTTTAAATTATCCCTCCCAAACTTTCTCTATTTTTCTCTTCTCTCTTTTATTTCTTCCATTCTCTATTTTTTTCTTTCCTTTCTCCATCAGATAACATATCTTTCAAATTAAAACACTTTTTTTTATTTTCTTTTATTTTTCCAATTTATTTTAATTTAACCATTTAATTAATTAATATCCCATTACTCATTTACCACAAGGCCTAACCCAATTGTCCTTGGATGGGTTCTAAATCGATGACCCATAACTTGGGTCTAAGATTCGAATTATTAACCCAAAACTGGATCGTTATAACTTCTTCCTCCTTAAAAGCAATTTCATCCTTAAAATTTAGACCCACATTCGTGAAGATCCTAAGCCTATTATAACTTTTTTTACATTTTCAAAGATTTCTCGTTGTGTTCTTTTGATTTCTCGTAATAATTATCCTACAAGACCATTGTATTATAATAGTACAATGAAATCTCAATTGATCCATTTCTTACTACATCTTCACATCAGTATATCACTTACATTAAGAAAAAACAACAATACTCTAACATGGCTTTTACACGAATACTTTACGGTAGAAACTCAACTTACCTATAGAACCCAAAAGATTGTTGTATGAAGAATCTTCTCATAATCATACTCAACTAACAAGACATGGTGATGAACGATCATTACACGAAAACAAATAACTTTTTATTGTGGTAACTCTCAAAAAGAAACTATAACTCTGATAACATTTCTCTTCCTAAGGCTTTGCTTGTCAGGCTCAAGACCTTTAAAACAAACGTCATAAATCGTCTCAAATTTTTACCTTAAACTTACACCATCCCACGTATTGATATCCCATATAGCTTCCTTATTATCCTGCACAAGAGCCTTATACTTAATTAGTAACTGTAATCATTAATTTTATCTGTGGCTGAAAACCTGATTTTAATTTTTTCGTGTTTATCAATAACGGGTTTAGGTTTAATTATTATAAACAAAATCAAAAAATTATATGTGTATATGTGATTTTTTTTACTATGGGCTTAATATATGTGTAAACAAATTATATTTTTTTTGGATAAGCATTGTATATTATCCAAGACAAGAAATACATCACCTATAATCACACTTGGGTATTCATCCCCCTAGGAAATTCCCCAAGATGTGCAAATGATTCTATTTACATCATCCATGCGTATAACTCTATTCCGAGTTCGTATATAAATGATTTCCTTAATGCAACATAAAATGCTCTCAACAGTTCTACTCACATTCCTAAATAATCTCTTATTTCGTTCTTCCCACACAAAGTAAACAAAATCACCCCAGGCAAGCTTTAAAATATGAACTATCAAAGACTTTCCTTTCAATTTGGAGCTCAACCAATGCAGCTCATCATTCCATTCAAGCATCATTCTATGTAATCCACACATTTACAAGACAGCAGCCCATATGCGTCTCGATAACCTACATCCAGCAAAAATATGGTTCCTAGTTTCCTGAGCAGAATGACAAAATACACAGCTCTCCTCAACATCCCTCCCCATAGCTCTAATCCTATCTTTGGTCGGCAACCGATTAAGAATTGCCATCCAAAGAATCATAGAGTGCTTTGGCACGTGTAAACTGAACCAGACCAACTTGTGCCAAGTAGCAGTATCTTTGTCTTCCCGAATCATTCCCCAAACTGAACTAACAGTCCATATGTTGTGCCCCATGTCAATTAACGCTTGCAACTTACTCTTTTGCTTTAGAATCCTTCTCAAACGCCAACTATGCTGCTGCTTCAACTCCACACTCCAAATGTCACTCCCCTTTAATACATATACATGCACCCAGGCAACCCACAACGAGCCTTCATTTGCCAGCAGCTTCTTAAGCAATAAAACCAAGCAAGCTATATTCCAGGAATGCAACCCCCTAAACCCAAGTCCACCCTCCTTCTTAAGATAACCACAACACCCTTAGGAAGCATCACTTGCCTACACCAATAGTTGGCCATACTAAATAAAACAACACGAATTAGGTTAAAAAATTATATTTATGTTAATGTTAATATATAGTTTATTGCTTTATATTAAATTTTTAAATTATGTTACTTATTTTGAAGAAAATTAAAAAATTATTACTATATTATATACATTAAATAAGATTATCTTGCTATTTTCATTGTTATTAAGTCAAAAAATCAAAATTAGTGTTGTTTTATTATTCTGTTTATAATTATAAGCTTGTTTCTTGTTTTAGTCAAATCTACACAGCCCATTTGGTTAACCCCAACCCCCAACCCACTGTTTCTTTTCATTGCGTAGCTGAAGGATGGTCTTTGGATCAATCTGAGAAGAAGTTTCTAGATCCTGACGCGCCTACGCGATGGCGCTCTTACTCTCATTACACGCGCTTCGCTTCAGTCGCCCGGATTGACGCTCGACTTCCCTCGCTGTCTAATCTCTGTTCGATGGTCTCTCCCGGCGATCACTTGCAACTAAAAACAAGGACAAGAGAATGTCATACTTTAACGGGATAATCACTCAAAATGCAGAAAAATAAGCACAAAAATCGAACAATTCACGTAACAAATTTCAAAACCAATCAACCAACAAATAGAGCCAAAGGATAATGCATGAATAAAAAAAAAAATAGAGAGACAACCAATAGGAAATGGAGATTTTCTTTTTCATAGTCTTGTAATCAGTTATTTAAATCGAAGAACAAAATATAATCAGAATTAGGTTTCCCTTACCGCCAAGAATCAATAGAACAAAAATTTCGAGAGGTATAACCTATGTATTTTTTTCTTACCTCACATGCAACAATAAAAATAGGGCTGAGCATGGTAATCCGTAAAATCGAAAACTGAACCGAACCGAGATATTATGGTTCATAAATTTACGAACCGTGATTAACCGAATTAAACAGAATTTGATGTTTTAATTGGTTTTTAATTATTTTTATAAAGTAAAAATATATATTTTATACTTAAAATACTATAGATGTATTTTTATGTTTTATTTTTTTACTTAAAAATAATTTTTTAATAAATATTTATGAAAAATATCTCAAAATTTTTACCTTTTAATGTTTAAATGTCATAAAATAAAGCTATTTTGTCAAGATAAAATATAAATTTTTAAAAATTAACGTTTATATAAAAAAACCGAAAACTGAGGTTAACCGAACCGAATGCACCCCTAAATAAAAAAAGGGAAAAGTTTTTTACATTCGACTTCGACGAGGTCTTGTACGAATCGCACTCTGGCGATAACCCCTATGCCTTTGAATTGTCGGCGATGAGCTGAGGGAAGTGAACCTAAAACTTGGTATTCGAATCGGATCTTTCTTCTTCGCTTTCTCTTAAAAAGGGGGGTTTTTGTTTTCTAAAAAAAAGGTTTTTTTTGTGTGTTTTGATAAACATGAGAAAAATAAAGGTCGATGTTCTAAAAGATTTCAAAAAGAAATTTCTTGAGATTTTTGGGTTCACTGATAAACGTGGGTGATTGTCGAAATCTGTAACTTACAACGGTTTTTGGGTTTAGGTGGTTGTTTTCTGGAAAAGCGAAGAACAATGAAGAATGTTCTTCATTTTTCTGAGTTTTGGTTGAATCTCCGGGAGAATTTAATATTTTTGGCTTTTTAAAAATGAGAAAAGAGAGGCAAGACAAAATTTTTTAGGTTTTATAGAACTTTTAAAATCGAAATATGAGTGATTCCTTATATAAATCCCTCAGTGTTTTCTTTAAAACTTCCAGATCCCTGCACTTTTAAAAAATCTGTTATGTAATCCTCTAATCTTTATTTGGCTTTACATTTTTGTCCCGAAATTGATTTTAAATTGATTTCCAATAAATAGATTTTTGATTTGGGTTCTCTGATTTCATTTGTAACTCGTTTTGGTCACCAGATTCAATAATCAAGTCTCTTGTACTTTTAATTTTTTTACCTAGAGTTTTTTAATTTATTTGACTCAGTCCCTAATTTATTTCGAGTAAACACTCCTATTTTGTTTCCATTTCGATTAAGCCCTAAATCCAGTGAATAAGTTTTCTTCTGAGTCTTTAATTTTTGTTTTCCTTTTTTAATTTCTCCCATTCTAGTATTAAAGTTGTCCTTTTATTTATTTATTTGTCTTGGCTTGCTTAAGTACATTTATGCATCTTTATTTGTCATATTTATTTATTTTGCTTCACATATGTCATGTAATATGTGTATGATATTATTTTGTTGCATGCATGTGAGTTAGTCATATTTTGTTTTAGGCCCTTTTATTATGATTTTATACGTACGGCTTAATGTTTGTTTATATTATGTAAATATTTGTATCTTTCTTAACCATGTTTAATTTTCTTAGTTGTATTTCACACTTAATTAATTAATCAAAGCGGTGTCTCTTTATTCGGTCGTAATAGGTTTGGTATCAGGTATAATAATAACGGTGTATGCGTTTATCTTCGAATAAAGAGATGTTTAAAATATATTCAAATTTATAATTAAATATTAGGGTAAATTACACAGTTAGCCATAATACTATAGGGTTAGTATCGATCTAACTACAATGCTTTAAAAAGAATCAAATACACCGATAAACTATTAATTTGGTATTAAATTAGTCATCTGCCGTTAAGAAGTAACGGACTGATGATGTGACACTTAAAGATAAAATGGAATAATTATACATTTTTGGTCCATGTTATTCATACATTTTTATAATTTAGTCATACTTTTATTATAATTACACGTGTCACCACCTTATTGGAGAACATTATATATATATAATTAACTTATTAAATTTATTTTTCTCCTCCAATTGGGAGGTGACACGTGTCACCACCTGATTAAAGGAGAAAAGAAGGAAAAACAACGAACATGTTGCTATGAGGGATTGAACCTAGGGGTGTTCAAAATTACCTGACCCGACGACCCGATGATCCGAAACAAAAATACCAGGTAGTTCCCGAAAAATACCTGAACGGGACAAGTACCCGACCCGAGAATTAGTGGGCCGGGCTTGGGCCGAAAATTTTGAATTTCCGGGTACCCAACCCGACCCGATTAGTTTTATTATATAGATATATTTAGTTTTAAATTGTATTTTTATGTTAGATTTCTTTAATAATTATATTTAAAAGTAAATTTAAATCTCTAAATTAGTTTTATGTTTGTATTATATACTTTTAGGTTTTAAAAATTTTAATTATATTTTTTATTAATTTACTAATACCGAAAGAAAAAAACGGGATTAATACTTTTAATATCATTTTAGTGATAAAATTTAATAAATATAGATGTATATATAAATTCAAATATTCTAAAATTAACTTAAAATCACTTGTTTTTATGTTTGGTTATGTATTATAAATTTTTAAAAATTATATGTTTAATATATATTTTTTAATTTTAAAATAAAAATTAAAAATTATGAATCGAATACCTACCTGATAAACTGAGTACCCAATAACAAATACTTAGTTTAAATGAACTGGGATACAGGCTAATTTTTAGGACCAAAGAAACCGAATACTCAATAATAAACACCCCTAATTGAACCCGAGTGTACCCGCATGAAATTCAAGTGGCTTAACCAATGGGCCAAGCATCTGATACTGATATGAAATACTTTTACTAATATATTTATTGTTTTTCATATTTGTTCCTTTATATTAATTATTTTTAATTTAATTAAAAATAATAATTAAATTATTATATAATAAATTAAAAGTTTCAAATTAATAAAATATTATTTATAAATTCTAAACCAAAACTCAAACCCTAAATCTTAAAACCTTAAACCCTAAAAATATTTAAATAAAATATTTGGATTTTAAATATTTGAATAAAAAATTTCTAATATTCAAATAAAAATATTCATAAAATAAATATTTAAATAAACTCGTAAATATTTAAATATTTAGATTTAACAATATTCGAGTAAAATATTTGAATTTTAAATATTCGAATAAAAAAAATCCTATATTCAAATAAAAATATTGGAATAATAAATATTCGAATAAAAATCATAAATATTTGGATAATTGGATTTAAAAATGATTTTATTCGAATATTTTTATTTAAATATCCAAAGATTTTTAATCGAATATTTAAAATCCAAATATTTTATTCGAATATTTTTAAATTCAAATATTTAAATATTTATTATTTTTTAAATTTAGGGTTTAAAAAATCATTTTAGTGAATTTAGAGTTTAAAAAATCATTTTAGTGAATTTAGGGTTTAAGATTTAGAGTTTGAGTTTTTGGTTTAGAGTTTATAAATAAAATTTTATTAATTCAAAACTTTTAATTTATTATATAATAATTTAATTAAAAATATTATATAATAATTTAATTATTATTTTTAATTAAATTATTATATAATAAATTAAAAGTTTTAAACTAATATAAAAAATAATAAATATATATTTGTAACAGTATTTCATATTAGTATAATATGCTTAGCCCAGTAGTTAAGCCACTTGAATTTCAAGCAGGTGCACCTGTATTCAATCACTCATAATAACATGTTTGGGGGTTTTCCTTCTAATATAACATGTTTGGTGTTTTTCCTTCTTTTTCTCTTTTAATAAAATAATGACTACCACCTAATTAAATAATTATATTATTTTATTATAATAAAATAATGATTAAATTATAAAAATGTGTGAATAAAAGAGATTAAATGTGTAATTATTTCATTTTATCTTTAACTACCATGTCATCAGTCCGTTACTTCCTTAACGGTAGATGGCTATTTTAATACCAAATTAATAGTTTACTGGTGTATATAATTCTTTTTAAAGCATTATGGTCAGATCGATACTAACCCCGTAGTATTGTGGTTAACCGTGTAATTTACCCTAAATATTAATTATGCCACTTTAATTCAGAAATTTTAAAATTAATTAAGTGATAATTTTTAAAGGTACCAATTTTGGGCGATTTAAAACCCTAACACCGTTTTTAATCGTAATCGACTCTCGAACCCGATTTCATTCGAATCTTTGGTTTTACGTGCTCGGTCTACCAAAGTGACCAGCGACGACTCTAATTTTTTAATAATTTTCCAAAATTTCTAAATTGACAAATTTTAAATATTTAAAATCCTTAACTAATTTCATTTCATTTTAAACTTTTCATTTCAAATTTCAAAAGTTCCAAGACTTTTTCAAGCTTTTTAACTTCTTAACGTTTCATTTAAATTATAATTTTTTATATTTTAAAGAGGGTCGCTACGATAACACATTTTGAAAACACATCATTCACACTAGTGCTCTAGTCTATCATTCCATAAAAACCACTCTAAGGGATAAAGCCTCGTCTCAATACTTGTACCACTCTAAGGGATAAAGCCTCATCTCAATAACGTCTCAATATTCGATTCATACACAATTCAAGCAGACTTCTTGTTTAGGTCCCACATTGCCGAAATTAACAACCAAGGGTTGTAGTATTACTTAGCATGTTCATGTAGAAATCATATTCGCAAAAATCCTTTACTAGACTCATGATCCTCTATTAAATTTTCATGAGGGCACATCGAAGCATCATAACGATAAAAAATATTATAATGTTAAACCTTTAAATAACGACAAAACAACCTACATTCATGTCTCAAGCACACAACTTCATATTGTTTCCAATAACGCATGATGAAGGTTCAATACAAAACGTCATTCTCAAAACTCACCTTGAACTATCCACTAAGCTACATCGGGTACACCTCCTACATTGATACCTTGTTTCCTAAAACACGTTTAGAAAGATCTCATGGTCTTAAAGATCATCGAACTTGCATATAATCACCATATTATTTTCTGACATAACGGTCTTGTAATCATTAATTTTATCTGGGGTTAAGAACTCGGTTTTAATTTTCGCTAAAATTTGAAAAAAATGGCTTGTATTTATTAATCAAAAAAATGCAAAAAAAAAAATATAATACTAATTTTCCTTTTTAATTCTGATTTTACTTCAATCTTATTTTATTAAAAACAAAAAAAAATATTACTATCAATTATATTACTTTAATTTTTTATTTTGTTTATAAAAAAATCTAAAAATTATTATAGATAAATTTCTATTTTGTTTTCTCTATGTACATATATTTTTTAATCATTTGAATTATTTTGTTATTTTCAGTTTATTTATTTCATTCGGTTGGTCTATTGTTATTATTATAAATAAATAATCCAAAAATATTAAATGATAGACCCAATTATAAAATAAATGAAGTCCCATTTATAATAATTTCAGTCCATTACAAACTTTTAATCCAAAACAAATAATACTAGCCCATTTAATTTACTATATTACAAGCCCGTTTTTAATAATTATATTCGGCCTTAGTTTTTAATAAAATTAGTCCAATCTTAAAGCTCCAACCGGTCTAATAACAAGCAAACCCTAATCAACCCCTTTCTTCATCCATGCGCAGCCCAATCTCTACCGTCAAATCTGCCTCAGATCTGACAGTCCAGATGCAAAGGAATGGAAGCTTCTAGAGACTCACATGCGTCACGCGCGGCTCCCCCGCTCCCCTACGCGCACGTGTGACGCACGCTCGCGCCTATCCGATTGCCCATGTCACCCGTTCGTCTCCTGCTGACCCTTTAGATTTCTCAATCGTCGGCGGCCGCTTCGATGATCCCCCCCTCCTCGAAGAAATCGGCCACCACATATACAACAAAAGGACAATGTCAGATCGTACGAGCTAAAATACAAAGAATTTCAGATACAAAACAACCAAATCGCAGGCCAAAACACTAACAATGACAAAGATTTTCCATAGCATATTCGACCGAAATTTTAGAGGATAAAAACAAAACCAACAGCATCAATCAATAGCAAAAATTACGAATTTTGTTTCCCCTTTATTCGAATGTAATATCATTCGATTATAAAAGAAAACCGAAACCAATTTGTAAAGGGTTCCCCATACTAAGTTTATCAATACGAAAAAGTAAAACGAGTTGGAGGTATAGCCTCGTCTTTTTTTCGCATACATAGAATCAAAATAGGGGAGGGTTCTGTTTTTTTACCTTCGTTTTTGAGAGTCGTCGGCTTTCTCGTGTCCTTCTTTCTTTGGCAATAATCCCAACGGCCTTGCGCCACTCGTGGTGAGGCCAAGTGAAAGAGGAGTTGAGGATTTTCGTTTCGTTTGTTGTTTGTTTGAATCAAAAAGAGAGAGCCCTCTTCGGTTTTGTTTTTGTCGAAATAAAGGGGTTTTAAATCTCCGTTAGAGTTTTGGTTTTAAAAATGCAAGAGGAGAAAGTTTGTTTTTGTTTTGAAAACAAAGGAAAAGAGGCATTTTTAGTGGTGGCCAAAATCTGGATTCTACGATGGAGTAAGGCGGCCGGTGTTTGTTTTCCTGGAAAATCCAAAAGAACACCATCGTGTTCTTAATGCTTCTAGATTCCCAGAAGAACAAACAAGAATCTCTCTTTGGGGGGGGGGGGGTTGGTTGGTTTGAATAAATGAGAAAGGGGGTTCAAGTTAAAAAAAGTTAACCTTTATACTCAGCCCCTTGTTTTGAAAGTGGGATATCTATTTTTTAAATCCTCCGTATTTTTATGCTTACACCCGGGGTCCCTGAGCTTTTGTTTCGCATTACGATTTGTTCACTAATTCTGTTATAATCATCATTTTTAAAATGGATTAATTATTTTTCATTCCCTCCGTGTCTTCGAATGAGCTTTCAAGCCATTTCTCATTTCGAAATAACATCTTAAAGATCTAAATGTTTTCAAATCCTTTCAATCGAGTCCTTTCCAATAACCTTTTTCTTTATTTTAATGTCTTTAAATTTCTTTTTCTATTTAATTTAGTCATTATTTCCTTTATTTGACTTTTGCTTTATCTTATTTGTTTTGTCTATTTATTTTCTTGTATTTCATTGTATTTGTTTATTTATGTACATATTTGTTTTTTTTATGTTCTTTATTATGTAATGCATTTTTTATTTATTTATTTTTATTTTATTATTCATGTGCATATTTATTTTTTTATATACATTGTTTGTTTTATGTTGTAAATCATACATCTTTAATTAATGAACCTAACAAATACTTCTTTATTTGGTCGTAATGGGCCCGACACCAGGCGTAGTGGTGGCAGTGTATGCGTTTACCTTCGAATAAAGATACGGTAAAAATAAAATTGAATTCAAATATTTAACAAACTTTAATTTAAATGTCACTTTAAATCGGAAAATACAAAATTAATTAAGTGGTTATTTTGTAAAGGTGTCAATTTTGGGTGGTTTTAAAGGCTAACACCGTTTTTAACCGTAACCGACTCTTGAACCCTAAATCATTTCGAATCTCTAGTTTTACGGTGTCTGGTCTACCAAAGTGACCGATAGCGACTCCAACCCATTTTTTAAATATTTTCCCCTAATTTTTTAATTCATTTTAGATGTTTTCAAACCCTAATTTCAATTTCAACTTTTCAAACCCTAATTCCATATTGTTTTCTAAAATCCCTAATTCCTTAATTTTAGGTCAATTTCCTAATTCTAATTTTCAAGAATTAATTTCTCATTTTTCCAAATATTTCTACTAGTGACCTTCTTTTCACTATACTTATCAATTTTTAAGAGGGTCGCTATAGGTCTCACGTAGCTCAAACCTATATTAATATTTCTCAACTTATCTCAAATAAACTATTATATCGATCAAGCGTTTCACAATTATCAAACATCTACCTTCATAGTTGATTCAACGATAACCGACCTTTCCTAAGTATAAGATCATTTTCTTATCAATGCTCATATCTCACAAATCCTTTCACTTACACGTGTCACAATAGCATCCACTAACATTTATGGATCAATATTATGCCTCTAATCTATCATCGTTGAAATACTTTAATTGTCACTACAAGCATTACCACAATACACCCCTTAAGAAGAAAATTGTAACACACTAATTTGGGGACTAAAAGTTTAGTGGCCAATTTAGAGGTTCAATGAAACAATTTAGTCGTTTAAGCCTAGTTCTTAAATTCTTAAAAATTATTTTTTTATGAAAATAAATCTTAGAAAAATATTCAAAAATTCTTATTTGACTTGTATTGGAAATTGGTCAAATCAATTTCGAAAATTGACCCTTGAAATCTTCTAATTTTGAAACTGTGACTATTTTGTAAAATTAAAAACTTAGTGACAAAATCATAAATTGGGCAAAAACTTTGAATTTTTAAGAGATTTGATCCAATTCTAATACTAGATGATCTAAACCTTTCAAGAGTCTATTTAAATAACTTTTCAACACATGTTTTAATTTAAATAACCAAAATGCCCCAATTTTAATCCTAAAATCTCAATTCACATTAAAAAACATACTCATCTTCCAATTTTATTTTCTCTCTTCCCAAGACAGAGCTTCATCAACTTTTCAAGGTAAACCGTCATTATTTTCAATTAAAATTCTCCTGTTTAATTCTTTATATTTTTCTTCTTCTTCAAATCTTCTTGGTTTTTTAATCGTTTATCTTGATTTTAAACCTTGAAAAGAGATTGAACCATATTTGGAAGTATGAAACTTTCAAACCTCTAAATACCTAAGTTCTTTATTGAAATTCCTAAGTTCTTGGCTAATCATTCAATTTTTTAACCTTTCGGTTTAAAAAAACAGATTTTGTGAATAAAAATCATGATTTTCGTACAAGGGTTAAACCTGGTTGTTTTTGGTGTTTAAATACATGAATATTGATGAGTTTAGATTTAATTAGGATTTTTGTAAAGTATCTAATCCCATACTTAAGGTTTAGGTGATGTTTGGAAAGTTCTAAAGGGTTTTCGGTCAAGGTTTTTAAGGGTTTAATGGGATGTTGTGGTATGGTACGAGTTATAGGATTTTTAGATGCACTAAATCCTCTATTATTGATGTTTGAAATAGGGCAAGAGGTTGGAAATCAAGTTTGTGAGTGATTGGCTCCTGTGGGTGCCTTGTCGAGCAAATTTCGGTTATTGGTGAGTGGATTATGAGAATGGGCTTCTACGATTGTGTTTTACTGTGTTTTCAAAGGTTTTGGGTGTAAGGAAGGTGTGAGAAACCTCCTTATACTCCGCAATAAGTTTAATCATTTTGCTCTCTTAAAAGGTTTCTCATATTATGCCTTGTTTTACTTTATGTTTCTCATGCTCGTATTATTCTTGTGCATATTTTATTACACCCTTGATTAAATTCTCATGAGAATATTTTTAATGATTTTAAATTCCCTCATGGTTTTTGTTTTGAAAACGTTATAAAAGTGATTTTACCGATTTATGCTAGTGAAGCATGAGATAGTAGGATGCATGTGATAATACACTGATTTTAACTTGAAACTTGAGCATTAGATTTGTTTTATGTTTGATTATTATGTGATGGTTAAGAGGTATAAGTTGATCGATCAATAGGACGTGAGTGCACTATAAACTATACAAAATTCGTACGTATGAAATTCCTTAGTGATGCATTATAAGTGAGCTAATGTTGTGTGATATATGTGTTTCTATCGCATTCGGGGTGGTTAAATATCCCGTAAACTAAGGTGATATTTTGGCATGGTGGAAGTAGACCTCCATGTAACCTCGTTCATGTGATCGAATGAGAGTTCGTTTATCCTAATGATTGATGGTGAGCCTAATCGGATCACTAATATCAATGCGTGTAAAAAACAAGTGACTTGATTATTTTGCGATGAGTATTTGTATGTGGTTTTAATTTATGAAAAAAGATTCTTATATTTAAGCCTTGCTAGGTGTAGCATGTAAGACTTGTAATTTTTGCTTGTAAAGTATGTGGTTTTAAAAGATGTTTTATAGTGGCTAGTGAGCCATGATCTATTTAAACTTGTTGATTTTCCAAAATGTCATTGAGAGCCATGAAAGTTTTAATTTACAAGAGCATGACATGTTTTATTGATATTATTGGCTTATTATGGGCTGCATTGCAAGTATGTTATAAATTGTTTTATTTCCCTCACTAAGCCTTGAGCTTAACCCTCTCTTTTCTTGCAATGTTGAAAAATAAGTTTGAACATTAAGTAGGTTTATTAAGTTTGAACATTAAGTAGTTTAAAGCAATGGGATAAATGAACTTATTTGGTTTTGAGATATTGTTAAGCTTGGATAATTGAAAACTCGATAGTTTGGTTGATATTTGCAATTGCCTTATTTGATACTTATGCTTTGAGTTTTTGAATAAAGTACTTTGAAGATTGATTTCATGAATCTCTCTCTTGTGAAGTTATGTTGATAGTTGAAGATTAATTATGATAGAAAGTTTGAACTATGTTCTGTTATCTAGGTTGTATTGTATCAAGTAATTGTGTTATGTTATGTACTTAATGCCCATTAGGTGTTTATATGCATTTAGAGTATGTTTTGAACCATTAGAGTTGTGAAATTTGAAAATCTGCAGCTTTCTAGGTAGATGGTTCCGAAACACCTTAATAAAGTTTCGATACGCAAGCATGAATCACATGAAAACCTAGGAAATTTAGCCTAGGTATTGGAATGGTATGAACATGTTTCGAAACAATAGTTGAAAATCAAGCAGGCGTATCAATACGCTTGGCCTGGGTTCTGAAAACCATTTTGACAGTGATGAATTGTATCGAAACTGAGACCTCTCTATATCGAAACGTGGGCTTGTTATGTAAGGCATCGGGAAAGAAATGATCCTAGTATCTAAACGCTTGGTTGGCATTTTGATACCACCTTTTGAATTGGTCACTGATTTTCTAGAAAAATATGTTTTGGTCCCTAAAACATGTTTGTTCGTTTTAAGAATCATTTCATTATCCATTTCCATTGAAATTGAATACTATCTATGCATGAACATATAGGATCAATATTAAGCCTCTACATAAGATAAAAAATGGAAAGTAAAAATAGGGTCGTTTATCGGGGTGAGTCTTCGGATTAACCTTGGTAATCCTCGTATAGCTCATTCGAGTCGAGTTGTGTCTAGATCGGGTCAAGGGGGTTATATTTGTTGGTATCAGAACCTAGATTTGTCAGGTTGATGGAACATTTAGGATGATTTGATTGTTGATATGCCATATTATTGTTCTATGCTTTTAATATAGTTTATGCACACAAATGTTATGTTAGTGTCTGTAATGCTCGATGATTGTTTTATATATTAATGTTGAATAAGTATGATATACATAGGGTTCTCATTGATCCAATACTTTTAGGTTATCGATTTTGGTAAACTTGAGCTATTTGGTACCTTGCTTCAGACCGACTCACTTTATTTTTAAATCAAGTTGTGTGTGCATATTAATAGTTGGTGTGTTCAATGTAGTGCTATAAATAATGCATGTGGACACACATATATGTGTAAGTATACACAGTCATACAAGTAATAATAGAGTGAGTAAGTATCGTTCCCACGAGGATCTAAGGTAAAGTACAAGGTAAATTTGTCAAGGCAAAAGAGTGCCACTAACAAAAAAAAGAAAGAAAACAAAGATAGAGATATAAACAAGAGAAAATGGATATGTACGGTGAGGTGTTATGTAGAAATACAATGGCAATTCTAGACTACTAGCAACTAGAATATGCCAAGGCAAAATGGTAATGATGGTGATGGCAGGATAGATGAATGGAAGTATGTGTAAAGTATAAAGTAGTGTGATTGCAAGATAACAAGTAAAGTAAAGAAACAGTTTGTAAATGTGGAGGCAAAAGCAGGATGTGAGAACACATTTAAACTATATGTTGTACCAACCCTCTGTTGATGAACTCTCTCGGTAATGACTGGTGGGAACTCCTATGGACTTCTTATCCCTCACTATTACTAACATAAGGCTGCTATGGTGCATATCTACTCGACAGAGGTTTCTTAAGTGTTCTCACTCTTCCGATTCATAGGAACCTGACAAACTAAAATGCCATGGTATCTCGTGTCACTCGAGTAGCACTAGTCTATCGGTAATGCATACTCCTTTTAGTCGTTGAAACCCTCTCCTATGCCTCTTCGGAGTGCTCTAGGTTTAGATTAGGCTCTATTTTCAGTCTAGAACCCATTACTCACGTAGATCCTCCCTTAGCTCCTTTTGGATGATCTAAGGATCTATAGCTACGCCTCTTCCGAGTTCTCTAGCATGCACCTAAACACGGGACACTGTCGTTCCTCTTACAATGCTTAAATAATTATCGACAATGAGCAAAGCAAATACATAAACACATAGAATACAATATATTAATAAAAGCAAAAGATAATCATCCATAAAAGCAACCACCTAAACAAAGCTCACATGGTGGTGCTAAATGCTAAAGTAATATCATCCACATAAAACCTTAAACATTCAACAATCATCCTCTTAAAATATGAAAAACAAAGAAAAAGAAAGGAGGACTAGAAGATACCCTCGGATGCATAAGCTGTCGGTTTCTTCAACCACCATGAGACGTCTTGGTGTGCTAGCCCCTTTTGGATGCTTAGCACACCACTCCCTTCGAGCTCTATCAATGGAGGACTCCTTGGTAGGAGTTTGGAGGAGAAAGGTGGGAGCTTTCCTCCGCCACAAACAACTCCAAAGGTCCTTCTTTTCTTGTGTTTTTACTCCTCAAAAAGGCATCTCTTTTCTTCTAGGTCACCATGTCTTTAAAAAGGGTGAAAAACCCTAAAAGATAGGCAAAAATCCATTTTTGCCCCATTCACGTGATGGCATTTCAGCAGGGCTGGCAGTGGTGACAGTGTCCCCTACTGCGGTGGCTCGCATTCAGGTCATATTGGATGTGGTCCCCTACTGAGGTGGTTGTGGTCAGGCTGTAGTGTTCCCGGCCAATTGCAATAGCACCACCTGGCACTCTTATCAAAATATCTCATTTTCGTCTAGCTCAGTACAAGAGTTTTCTAGCTTTGCCATGGCATTTTCCCATCGTTGTCCTTCTGCGGATGCCATGACAAATTGTCCCAACTTCCTTTTTTGCTTTACCTGCACAACACAACTGAAAAGAACTACCTTTCTCGTAAAATAACACATATTACCACCTGAAAATGTCAAGGCATAATTATAAAACTACATGCAATGTTATGAACCTAAATGCAACTAAATGAACACATATGATCCTAAGGAAACTCAATAACTTAAGTAAAAAGGCCTAAACTATAGACTTTTTGCGGAGTCATCACCCCCCCAAACTTAAGCTATTGCTTGTGCTCAAGCAATGGATAACAGCTAGCAGAGAATAAATGTCATGACAAATTTCAAGATCCAGGCAAGCAAAAGGTCAGAGTTTCAGCCCTCAGAAAATGTCATGGCATAAACATATAAGACTCGAGGAAATTTCAAGAACACTACTCTAGGACAAGGTCGAATGCGAGTGTGTGTGTGTGAGTGAGTGTATCTATTCTATGCTTAGTTAACTTAGAAAAATTCTAAAGAATGTTCACTATCCTAGCAAGGCATGTTTGTTCATTAAAGTAAAATTTACCACTCCCCATGTATATATATATATATATAGACAATGCTAACAAACTGCTGCAAGGGGAGCCAGCCTGTCACACTACCTTCTACTCATGTCATGGCTTTCATTTATTTAAACGCACTTTTCAGGTAATGCCATGGCAAGTTAAAAGTGTAGGGTCACCCTATGCCTCTTTCAGTAACTCATATGCACATAGATACGCCATGGCATAACGGAGTATCCCTCTACAGATATGTCCAGATATTTATTCAAAACTTTTTAAACTATACTATTTGGAGCTTTCTATCAACATCAAAATTAAGTAAAGCATGCAAAGCTATTCAAATATACATTCTATAAAAAATTTCTAATTTTCCTAAGCATGGAGAACATACACTCATGTAGCAATAAAATAAACACAACCAACCAAATCCTAAAGCAAGTTCTATTCAAGTCTCAAGTCATGCATATTCAATTCAGTACTGGCCATATAAAGTATATCATCATCGGGCGTTGATAGGCGTGGTATAAGCGCTGTTTTGAGTGCAAGTGTACACGTCGTCAAGTAATAAAATGATAAGTATATCGTATATCGTCTCCACAGGGATTGATATACTTAATATGTTTTCCTTCGTTCCCTTGCTCCTGAAAATAAAATAAAGACACAAATAAGATGATTTGTTTTATCTAATTAACTAAGTAAATAACAAAACATAAAATAAAGAGTTGGGAACGATTATAGATAAAGTGGGTAGGATCCAGTTGCGTCAATTAGTGGATTCAATTGATCTTCTCCTTATCCAATGTAATCGCACAACACTGCTTCGGTAGTACTGCTGATACTTCCTCGGCAACGCTGGTGCTCTTTTTCCGCGACAATCTCTTGCTCGTGGGCAGAAGTATCAAAGTTTAGCAAAGTGTCCATAAGTGACTCCGCTCATCTCTGAGTCAAAGTACTGTTAATGCTCGGTCCTTGACGATACCTCTCGGTGTAAACCAAAGATAACCACCAACCAATTCAACACTTCTTTTAGCTGCTGAAACTCTTAACCTACCCCTTAGTGCCTACACAAGGGCATAGGCCGAGTTAGTGTTAACAACACCGTACTTATCCCTTTCGTGAATCTACACCTCTCGATGCTAGATAAATAGATTACTTGCAAACTTCCCTCTCGGGCTTGGATACAAGAACAAAGAATGGCAATAGGATAAGAAAACTTTGATTTTATTGCATAAGAACAAAGATACAAGAATCAATCTCCTCTCACTAATATCAGCAACCTTCACCTATCCCTAAGAAGTTTAGAACATTTTATCGTATAAGTACAATTCTTAGGGAGGAAGGGTTTTCTCTACAAATCGGCTCTCCTAGACAATATGGTCGGCTAGGGTATTTATAGTCTTAAACTAGGGCAAACCTTTCCTAGATAGACTTCAACTTGGAGTAGGGAACAAGTCTTCTTCAAGGATTCTGATATTTCCAAGTTTGCCGCCTTCTAGAAGGGTTTTCTCGCTTGGTCTTGGAATTGGGCTTTTAGCATGCTAGCCTGATCCAATTGATGCGCCGTGTCTTCCAGAATATTCTCTATATTTTTATCTTTCTTTGCGCCTCCATTGTTGGTGCTGCCACACTGGATTCTGCCACGACCATGCTTCTGCCTCGGCCACAACACTGCTTTTCTGCCGCTTTGGCTCTGGATATTCCTATATGTACAGAAATTGTAATAATATCTGCATTCTCTATTAATATTAAATTTGTAAGTGATGATAACGAAATATCCAATATTTGAGCAAAGAGTTCATAATTCGGTTCAAGTTGGTGTATAATAGATGCATAAAGTACCATGGGAAGGGTAGTAAATAACTGCCTTTTAGGCACTCATCAAATACCCCCAAACTCGAACTATTGGTTGTCCTCAAGCAATGCCAAACATCAAATTGCTAAACCTTACTCCCTTTTGGTCTTACTCTTCCATCTATTCTCCCCACCATGGTCATGTCTATCTCTCCATTTTAGCCACTAGTTTACCCAAGGACTTCTACTAAGAAACAAACTATAGGGCTAGGTGAGTGTGTGCGTTTAATGGACAAGGCTGATTCAAGGCTTTCTTAGATAAACTCTAAGTTCAAGACAAGTAGAATCTTGGATTAGCTATCTCCTTAAAACAACAAGTCTTGAGCCAATTTTGGGCACCTCAAGATATGTGTTTTCTAATTCCTTCTTTTTCTTATTAACCACCTATTTCGCATACTAGAGCCAATTTCGGGCACCTCTAGCATGAAGGAGAGCAAAACTAGAGCCGGTGATAGGCACCTCTAGTTATTTTTTCAACAAGTTCTAAGTCTTTATCACCTAAGTTTATTAAAAGAACTCCTAAATCAAACAAGTCCAAAAAGTGTTTTATTTTCTTTCTAACCCTAAAGTAAGATTCTAAGTTTTATTCCATGAGTATCCTATGGTTATCCCTTTAAAACAAAACTTGGCCATGGTAAGGAGAAAAATTTCTATAGCCTTAAGGAGTAAACTAAAGCAAAGCTGACATAAGGCAGTACAAGGTTACAAACATAAATTCAAGAAAAGAGAATATTAAAAAAAATTTCACAGTAAATTTACTCCCTTTTATGATAATGCCGCGACATTGGATAGCCTCGACAGTACTTCTGCACCTTCAATCTCCCCCAAACTCAAACCAAGCATTGTCCTCAATGCTCAAAATATAAAGCAAGCAACAATTAAAATATTGAAAAAGATGAGAGCAGTAAGGCATTATTTATAATGACTCCGAGTAGCTGCTTGTACGGAGCATTCTCCTAGGCCTTGCTGCTGGTGCTTTTCCCCTGGATCCTTGTCCTGGAGATTGCTGTTGTTTGGCCTGCCGATGCGGCTGCACTCTGTTGGGCGGTGTGCGGTGCGTCGGTGCTATAACCTCATCCCCTTCTTCTTCGTCGTCAGTATGCATCACCTCTGTTTCTCCCCCAAACTCGGCAATTAGTATTTTCTCTTGGGTATGCGATGAGCTTTCATGAACATACTCATCAATCTGTCTAGAGAGACTGTCTTTAGAAAAACTGCCTATGGGGATAGGATTCTGTGGTGGAGAGTTGAAGACAGCTCTCCTCTTTAATGGTCGTCTACTGCTGGATGATGTGGCTGCCGTGCCCGCAAGCCTGGATGGGCCGACAGCGTGAAACTGTTGTTGTGGCCTAGCAGTAAAGAATGGTCTAGGCCCTGGAGCAGGTGTTGTGTCTGTGTAAGGTGCGACAGTGACGAAAACGTTGGGAGGGAAATCTGGAAACGCATCCCATGGGTGGGTAAGTTTTGAGTCAACATATTGGCAAGGGTGTTGTTGAAATCTCTCTGATATTCCATGTAGCGTTGTTGGCGGAGGTCTATTGCTGTCATCCTCTACAAAATCTCCTAGTATGGATCTGCTGCGGCAGAGGCTTGGGCATTGTCAGGTGCTTCTGCTGTATACTGCCCTCCGACAGTAAAGTCAGCAGTGAATTTTTGAGGTGTTTCTTGCACTGGATCTGCTTGGGTGATCTGCATCACTCTGTGGCAGAATTCTTTTTTCCAGCCTTGCCTTTGTGTTGTGTATTCGTCGGTTGCTTCTATAGGGACACCTGCAGCAATGCATAGAGCAGAGATTAAACTAGGGAAATATAATGGACCTCGTTCCTTCTTACCGCAATCATAGATTTCTTGAAGAATGATCTTTCCGACATTGATGGTTCTTTTGTTGATGATTGAATGAATGAGCAACAATCTTTTTCTATCAACTGTGCTATTATGAGAGGTGGGCATGAGGCGTCTCTTGACAAACGTGCACCAAAGCTTTGCTTCGGGTTTAAGGCTGAGCCTTGTTACACAACCCCTATGGGCACCGGTTTCCCATAGAGTGTTGTCGTAGCAAAGGTCATCCTTGATGGCCTCGTATTCGTCGATATTGGCTGCAAATTCACCATGCTCATCACGTATGGGGATCATGCCGTAGTAATCATTGATTGCTTCGGCATCAAGCTTTACTGGCTTACCCCAGTAGTAGATGAACAGCGTGTCCTTGTTCGGGCAGTGTGCATAGAATTCTCTGACAATTGTTGCATTTACTATGGGAGGTTGAAGACAGAATTTCTCCTAATCCTGGTCTTCGATTCTGTCGAACAAGAATTGGTCGATGCCGTAGTTTTCTTCGATGGTATGCAGGAATCCTTGTTCCCCCCATAATTGTCGTACAACAAAAGACCTTTGAAAGCGTTCTGCTACGTTGCTGCTGGAAAATCGTCTGTATGCTACCATGGATGTTGATGAGATGTTCTTGGAGGTAAACAGTAAGAATGTGGGTAGGAATGTAGAGAGTTCTAAAAAGTTCAAGATGTAGTGAGAGCAAGATTGTTCAAAGAAAATAAAGATAGCAAGAATACAAAAGTAAATATTGCACAGCAATGAGTCTGCTTATATAGGTGGTAAAAATATGACTGTTAAAAATACTAGCCGTTAAGCATTTACTGCCTTGATGCACAGTTACTGCCGCGGCGGGTTTCTCGGTAGAGATCCGTTACACTGTTTCTGCCCGTTGGAAATTCTGCGGCTCTGACACAGTGTTGCCGCGGCAGCAGACTTCCTGCTGTGGCAAATTTTTCCTTCATTCATAACTTTATTAAAGAAAATTAAAAACACTGAAAAAAATATAAAATACTAAAAATAAAGCATAGTAACAAAATACTGAAAATAATAGAATACTTAAAAATAAAGAATACTAAAAATAATACTATATATACTAATCCTAATATAATAATTAAAAGTGAAGGGAGGAGATTAGGTTACTGGTGGAGTGCATGTGAATGCATCTCCCACTTTCGTTATCTCTTTCTGGCTCGTGTCTGTCTTCATGGGTTGGCCAGTCCCTTCGGTGCATTCGGCTTCTCCTTTGGGTTTTATTCTTTTACCGAACAGTCTACCGAGCGTGCTACCCAAGCAGGATATTTTAGTACCCTTATTCGGTGTATGGAGAGCTTCACATTCTGTTGGAGCGTCTGAATTTGGAAAATTGTGGAAGGCATTCAACTTGATTTGTTGATCATTTATCCGCATTGTGAGCTCGCCATTTTCCACATCAATGATAGTGCGTCCAGTAGCAAGGAAAGGTCGACCCAATATGATCGGTACATTGTCGTTGGCTTTACAGTCAAGGACAAGAAAGTCGGCAGGAAATATGAACTTGTCAACCTTCACCAGAATGTCCTCAATTTTGCCTTTAGGATGCACGTAAGACCGATCCGCAAGTTGGAGCAGTACTATTGCTGGTTTCGCCCGTCCTATTCCGAGTTTTTGAAAAATTGATTTGGGCATTAAGTTGATGCTTGCTCCCAAGTCGCATAGGGTCTTTCCTTTATAACCATCTCCAATCGCACAAGGAATTGTGAAGCATCCAGGATCTTTTAGTTTGGGTGGCATGCGATTATATAGCATTGCCATGCAACCTTCAGTGGCTGCCACCGTTTCAAATTCTCCTAGTCTTCTTCGTTTAGATACTATGTCCTTTAAAAACTTGGCATAGTTGGGCATTTGTTTAATCGCCTCAACTAGGGGCAAGTTAATATGGAACTGCTTCAGGATGTCTAGGAACTTCTGAAATTGGTGGTCCTGTTTTTGCTTCTTCAACCTTTGTGGAAAAGGGGTTGGTGGTCTGATATCCTCCAGGTTTCCTTGGATATTGAGTTTTATACCTGGGGTGAATTTTTCTGCAACTACCTCGGCGGGTGGTTCTGATACTGCTGGTTCTATTGCCGTGGTAGAGCTTTCGGCAGGGTCCTACTCAGCCTCTGAGTCCTCATGATATTGCTTTTCTGGTTGGGCTCTTTCAGTTGAGGTCCCTCTTTATTTTTCAGCTGTAGGCCACTTCTGATTGTGATTACCTTACATTGCTCATGGCCTAACACCTTAGCAACTTCAGTGTTGCTAGGTAAACCTCCAAGTGGTCGAGTGTTTTGTCGTTGGGCGATTTGACCAACCTGGGTTTCTAAGGATTTTATTGCAGCCTCCTGGTTCTGTAGTCTCATCTCATTTCTGTTCATGAAGTCATCAGCACGCTTCATGAAGCGGCTATTCTCCATCATGTAGGCATCAGTCTTTGACATGAAAGTTGTGAGAGAATCTGCCAGTGCGTTCAGAGACTGTTGCTGTTATACCTGTTGCTTTGGCATGAGCTGCTGAGCGTTCTGCTGCGGTAGGTTCTGGTTCTGATGCTGAAATACAGGGGCTTGAGTAGTTGGATTCAAGGCATTGTTAGGGTTATTCCATGAGAAGTTTGGATGCCTTTTCCAAGATGGGTTATAATTTTTGTATATCATTGGGTTGTTTCTGTTATAGTTTCCAACATATAGGCCGGTCTCCTCATCTGGCATATAATCTGATGAGTTAACTGCCTCAACCTCATGTACGCTTATTTGGGTTTGCATATTCTGAACCATCTTGGTTAGAGAAGCCAATTGTGCTGTCACCGAACTTGATGTGTCTAATTCATGGGCTGTGGCATGACGTCTCATTCCTCCTCGCCTCGATATGGGAAATTGGAAGTCGTTCCTTGCGAGTTTGTTCAGAATTTCAATGGCTTCCGCGGGTGCTCTATCTAAAAGTGTCCCATTTGCGGAAGCGTCTAGCATCATCCTTGTGGAGGCATTAGTAGCATTATAGAACATGGAGACTTGCTTCCACAAGGGAAAACCATGTAAGGGGCATTTCTTTAATAGTTATTTGTAACGTTCTCATGCCTCATACATCGGTTCATCTTCATCTTGCCGGAATGATGTAATCTCATTACGAATGCTGTCATAGAGATTTGTCAGATTAAACCTCGTAATGAATTCTCTGTAAAATTCTTCCCAAGATCCGATTGATCCTGCTGGGATACCATTCAACCAAGTCTTCGCCCTATCCCTCAGTGAATAGGGGAACAATTTTAAGTGCAGAATATCTTCATGGACTCCTTGAATCTTAAAAGATTTGCACACTTCCATGAACGATTTAAGATGCTGTCTTGCATCTTCAGTAGCTGACCCACCAAACTGTCCAATTGTGTTCAACATGTTGAACATTACTGGTTTAAGCTCAAAGTGAGTTGCTTCAATCTATGGGGTGACTACGCCAGGGTTAAGTCCATTTAGATCTTCTACCAAATAGTCTCTGACAGTGGGCTGCCTCGGCAATAGATGCGACAATGGCTGCTTCGGTATTGCTGGCGACAATACATTATGATCAACTGGTGGCATTTGTGTTGGTTATTCAAGAAGTGTTAGATCTTGAGGAGAAGTTTAAATTAACGAGGAGTGTTAGAGTTTTTTATCTAATATATAATTAGAGTTTATTCATAATTAGTAGTTTAGATTTATTAGAAGTCTTATTTAAATTAGGAATAAATATTATTTAAATTAGAGATAAAGTATAATTTTAGTTATATTAAAACTCTATTTTAGCCTATTTAAAGGTCTATTCTGTAATCATTTGATATTCAAGAATAATAAAAAAATACAGAGAAACACTTTGTTCTCTTTGAAAAATATCATCTTCCGTTGCATCTACGGCCACCATGGCCCCTTTCTCACATGGTATCAGAGCCAATAACGGTCTTGATGTTGTCACCATTGCTGCCATCTGTAATTAACAACAAATCGATAATATGGATTTTCAGATACACATCGTTTTTCTTTTCCGCTGATGTTGTTTAGACCACACTCGTTCATTGCTTCTCCTTCATACAAATCTTACATCTCTGGTGAAATTTTTACTCGGTTAATTTTGTTGGTCCTTTATTCAATGGTTCTATCTTAGCCAATTAAAAAGATAAATGAAAAGTTTATAGTTTAGCCTTAAAAACTAATTGGTTCTATCTCAGCCATCTGTTCCAAAAGATAGAAAAAAGGTTATAGTTTAGCCTTAAAAACTATTTGGTTCTATCTTAGCCAACTATCTAAAAAGATAGGTGAAAATGTTATAGTTTAACCATAAAAACTAGATAATATTTTTTAAAGGATTCTACATCAAAGGTTCAAGTTGGACTTCTAGTTTTTGTAACTACCAACTCGAGGGGGAGTATAGATTCTTTTGATTACTTCGTACATTATTCACATCAAATCTTTTAATCAAGAACCACATGTTGGAGCATCTCAATCAAAGACTCCTGACTCGAGAACAAGGAGTATTTTTTTCTCGAAGAAACAACAGAAGAAAAAAGAGTAGAGCATCACATCCAAGATTCAAGCTGGTGTTCTACTACGTTTGTTCACCAGCTTGAGGGGGAGTGTTGGTTATTCAAGAAGTGTTAGAGCTTGAGGAAAAGTTTAAATTAACGAGGAGTGTTAGAGTTTTTTATCTAATATATAATTAGAGTTTATTCATAATTAGTAGTTTAGATTTATTAGAAGTCTTATTTAAATTAGGAATAAATATTATTTAAATTAGAGATAAAGTATAATTTTAGTTATATTAAAACTCTATTTTAGCCTATTTAAAGGTCTATTTTGTAATCATTTGATATTCAAGAATAATAAGAAAATACAGAGAAACACTTTGTTCTCTCTGAAAAATATCATCTTCCGTTGCATCTACGGCCACCATGGCCCCTTTCTCACAATTTGTCCTCTCGGTGGATTGTCCATAGTTTGGAACAGATTATGTCTCAAATTATGTCTTGTCCGTTCAATCTCAGGATCCAACTTGTACAATGGTCCACTCGGATTTGCCCAGGTCATAAACCAAATAAAAAAAATTAATAAAAACAAAAATAAAATAGATAAAGTTAAAGTTAAAGTTAGATAACTAATAATTAAAGAGCAAGAAAATAAAAAAAAAAATTCAGTTACCAATCCCCGGCAACGGCGCCAAAAACTTGATAGGCGTGGTATAAACGCTATTTTGAGTGCAAGTGTACACGTCATCAAGTAATAAAATGATAAGTATATCGTGTATCGTCTCCACAGGAATTGGTATACTTAATATGTCTTCCTTCGTTCCCTTGCTCCTGAAAATAAAATAAAGACACAAATAAGATGATTTGTTTTATCTAACTAAGTAAATAACAAAACATAAAATAAAGAGTTGAGAACGATTATAGAGAAAGTGGGTAGGATCCAGTTGCGTCAATTAGTGAATTCAATTGATCTTCTCCTTGTCCAATGCAATCGCACAACACCGCTTCAGTAGTACTGCAGATACTGCCTCGGCAACGCTGGTGCTCTTCTACCGCGGCAATCTCTTGCTCGTGGGCAGAAGTATCAAAGTTCAGCAAAGTGTCCGTAAGTGACTCCGCTCATCTCTGAGTCAAAGTACTGTTGATGCTCGGTCCTTGACGATACCTCCTGGCGTAAACCAAAGATAACCACCAACCAATCCAACACTTCTTTTAGCTGCTAAAACTCTTAACCTACCCCTTAGTGCCTCCACAAAGACATAGGCCGAGTTAGTGTTAACAACACCGTACTTATCCCTTTCGTGAATCTACACCTCTCGATGCTAGATAAATAGATTACTTGCAAACTTCCCTTTCGGGCTTGGATACAAGAACAAAGAATGGCAATAGGATAAACAAACTTTGATTTTATTGCATAAGAACAAAGATACAAGTCTTCTTCAAGGATTTTGATATTTCCAAGTTTGCCGCCTTCTAGAAGGGTTTTCCCGCTTGGTCTTTGAATTGGGCCTTTAGCACGCTAGCCTGGTCCAATTGATGCGCTGTGTCTTCCAGAATATTCTTTGTATTTTTATCTTTCTTTGCGCCTCCATTGTTGGTACTGCTACACTGGATTCTGCCGCGGCCATGCTTCTGCCTCGGCCACAACACTGTTTTTCTACCGCTTCGGCTCTGGATATTCCTGCATTTACAGAAATTATAATAATATCTACATTCTCTATTAATATTAAATTTGTAAGTGATGATAATGGAATATGCAATATTTGAGCAAACAGTTCATAATTCGGTTCAAGTTGGTGTATAATAGATGCATAAAGTACCATGGGAAGGGTAGTAAATAACTGTCTTTTAGGCACTCATCAGGCGTCACAAACTATAATCCTATAAGCTTTATCCTAAAACTTGTACAAATTTCTTGACATAATTCTACAACTACTGCTATCATGCACATACAAATGAAGTACATGATGATACCTCCCCCAAACTTGAGGCAAGCATTTTCCTTAATCCAACAAAAAAATTAAACTAAATGCTATGCAATGCAATGGAATGCAATGTACCTGTAGCGAACCTTATAAAATTCTTAAAATAATAATAGGTGTGGTAGAAGAGGAAAAAAGGGTCACTAGTGGAAAGTTAAAAAAGTTATAGTTTTGAATTTGAAAATTAGGGAATGATTTAAAAATTGGGAATCAAGGTTAAAAAGATAGAATTCGGGAATTAGGGTTTGAAAAGACCTAAAAATGAAATTGAATTGGGAATTTTGAAAAATAATTAAAAATGGGTTAGAAAAATGTTTTAAAAAGGAGTGGAGTCGCCACCGGCTACTTTGGTAGGCCGAACACCAAAAAACCAGAGATTTAGAAATATTTGGGTTCGAGAGTCGGTTACGGTTTAAAAACGGGTTTAGTGTTTAAAAACCGCCCAAAAAATTGGCACCTTTAAAATAACCGCTTAATTAATTTTAGATTTTTCGGATTAAAGTGACATTTAAATTAATTTTTGTTTAAAGATTCGAATCAATTTTATTTTTACCGTCTTTATTCAGAGGTAACGTACACACCGCGACCAATGCGTTGGAACACGGGCTCGTTACGACCGAATAAATATGTATTTATTAAGATTCATTAATTATGAGGAGGAAGTGACTTTGAGTAAAAACAAGTTACATGGTAAAAAGCATATATGAACAATACATATACAAATATAACTACAACAAATGTAAAGCATGAAGTAAAGACAAAATATGTACAAAACATGGTAACATGTAGATAAAGTGCATAAATAAAGCATGCATGACATAAATACACATGATATTAGAATCAAAGAGACCTAACACCATAATAAAATAATATAAATATACATAAATATTATCACTTCCATAACCCTAACAAAGCATGTGAACTAAACCAATAACATGACATATATATAAAAAGTTACTAACAACATTAAAAAACAAATAAATATCATGAGTAAAAACCTACATGAACACCTAATAAAATTAGGTAACACATGATAATAAAGATTAAAATAAATAGAACCAACAAAACAAACGAATAACATATATAAACAAACAAAACAAAAAACATATAATAAATAATGTAAATAAACAATAAAATACCAATAAAAACATTTACATTTTCATTGAAACATAAGAATGGATACATAATACATCAAAAGGAAAAGAAATATACCCAAATATGCTCGATCAATCAATAATCGTGTATGGTAGTTAGGAAGCTCAGATAAGGGTTCGGTTCTAGAACCTTACTTCCGTGAGAATAAATGTTGTGATTTTGAATTTGAAATTGAATTTTCAAATCAAAATCAATCATTGATTTTATGAGAAAAAAATGGGAAAGAAAATGGAAATGGAAAATGAAAATGGAGAAGGGTATGCGGCTAGGAGAAAAAATGGTTAGGGGATCCCTTTATTTTTAGGGTAAATGTCATATATATAGTTAGGGTAAAGGGTAACATATGAGAATAAAATAGGTTTAGGTTTTAATATATAAGGGTATCTATAATATGATGAAGGGTGTTTTAGGTCTATCCCTTTAAAAATGAGAACCAATTAAAAATAAGACCTTGGGCACCAAGTAGGGATTTTTATTATATTTTTTGATTTTTAATTATAAAACTATATATAATAGGTCAAATTTATTTATGGTTTGGGCTTATAAAAGTAGGCTTTAATAAAAGGCTTTTATTTATATCATATACTTATATATATATTTTTTGAATTTTTGATTTTAATTAAGAGATAATAAGGATAATAATTATAATAAAGTAAGTGGCAAAATTAGGTTAGGTTAAGATGATTTGGGTATTAAGAAGGGATGTGGATTGATTTATTTCGAGCATAAACCCGGATAAAATTAGTGATTACAGTACCTATGCTGGTGGTGTTGTGGATTGTTTTTCGACCGTTATTTTGAGTTTGGGTTTAGGTTTCTTCCTCTTGGGATAGGGCATTGGTGAGTCCTCTTGTGGGACTGTTGGTTGCGGTTCTTCTTGTTGTGTTGGCTAGGTGGACGGATCTTCAAAAACTGAAGAAATAAAACTAGCTTCAAGTTCCTTTGCAGCAGAGAGGTCTGGTTGATTTTGTGACTGGCTTGCTCCTCTGAAAATACTGCGACATTTTCAAGAGTTTGTTCTCGTGCTGGTGACTGGGCTTCTTGAGCTTGCTCCTCAGTTTTTGGTTCCATGGTCCTATCTACTTCGGACGGCTCAGCTGGGGATGGTACCTGATTTAGATCAGGTGCAACTAGCCTAGTCGAAGTTGAGGTAGTTGTAAATGCCAAGGCATTTCCTGATGCAGTGGGCAGGATAGACTCCGGGAAAGCAGGAAACTCTTGATTTAGGGGAGGAAGCAACTCTACTATGGATGACCTCGTTTCTTTTCTTGGTATAAAGGAAAAATTCCTTGAGATCTTTTGACAAGTCATCAACTTTTTCCATGGCATTTTTAGGTAGCTCTAGTGCATCACTTTTTCCATCGGGCTTTTTCCTTTAGCCGAGGCAGCATGTGATGCCTCTGGTTGCTCTTCGACGTTGCCCATAAGTGCAGTCATTTTTCAACGGATAAACCTTTCATGCCTTCCACTATTTCATCATAATCATCTTTCGGAACGTCCTTCTTCTAACATAATCCAGTGATTAAATTTGAAAATATGAAGGGGCTCTTGGGGTGTTTCCAACAAGAATGCGTCTCATGCACGATTATCCTTCCTATGTCTATTGGGCAGCCAAAGAGAATGGAAAGTAACAGCATAAGTCGAGGTAAACTCACAGTAGTGTGATGCGAAGTGAGCATCAACTTATATCTCATAAAGTGGTTCCACAACCGGGCGTTGGAAAGCAAAGTCTCTCGATTCACCGTTCATCTCGATGTTTGTTGACCATTCCACTTGGTTTTTGGCAAACAAAGATCCTCTTTCACGCCTTGATATGTTTCATAATTAGTCTCTTCTTCCTTCTTCGTGTCTCTATCCAATCCTTGAGGGATTTTGAAGAAGCGGTTGATAGCCATATTTATGAAGTGGATGATTTTTCCCTGGACATATATAGATTTCTGGTCAGGATTATGAATGTTGGCATAAAACTCACGCACCAATATGGCGTTAACGGAGCCTAGATGGGTAGTAAACTCCTCCCAATGGTGGCGCGCCACCACATCCTTCACCTCAGAGCCCAACTCGTTGGAGAGGATGAAGCCAAGTTCAAAGAAAAATCTTCTATTTTTGAGAGTTTTGAGCCTCTCTTCCTCCGCATCGTCCACAAAAGTGGCAGGAGATGGTGGTGCGGATCCTAGGGGTCTGGTTCGTACCATTTTGGAGTTGAGAGAAGGGAGAAAGAGTATGAAAGTTTTGAGCTTTTCTCTAATAGAGGGGGAAGCTTTTTCGGCTATAGAGGTTGGAGAGATGAAGAAGAAGATGATGGGGTTATGAAAGAGAAAAGGGAAATAAAGGTGAGACCTTTAATTTTTTAGTTGGGAAGTAGGAATAAAACAGGTGGAGGGGGTTGATTAAGTGTCAGGTAATTAAAGAGAGGAGAGAGAGGGTGGTTTGAAATTCAAATAAAAATTTGAAAAACTCCCCCTTTTTGTCTTTTTTGCCGCCCAATATTTTCAAGGTAGGGTTTCCTACTTTTCTTCTTCTTTTTCCTTCAGCCGCCAGCCTTCAAGGGTGCATTTTTAGCCTAAAAACGTTTAAAAGAAAAGATTAAAAAGTCTAAGCATCTTAAAGTATATAAGACAAACTAAAAAATAATTTATTTATGAACAAGAGTAAACTAAAAATGTCGTGACATTTCAATATGTCAGGCATGTATAAGATATGCGATAGGTTTATCTCGCATCACATGGGCTGCAATGTAGATTTTCAGGCTCTGGCCATTGACATTGAAAATTTTCTCACTATCAATGTTCTTAATGTCGACAGCTCCATGGGGATACACATGATGTATCTCAAATGTCCCGAACCACCTCGATTTAAGCTTCCTAGGGAAGAGATTCAGCCTTGAGTTGAATAGAAGCACTTGTTGTCCCGCATGAAAATGTCATGGCAAAATCGCTAGATCATGCCATCTTTTGGTTCGCTCCTTTTAGAGTTTAGCATTCTCATAAGCCTGGATCCTGAATTCCTCCATCTCATTCAACTCTAGAAGTCTTCTTTCACCAGCTAAATCGGCATCAAAGTTTAGCCTCTTAATTGCCCAATAGGCCTTATGTTCTAGCTCGACCGGGAGGTGACATGTTTTGCCATAGACTAACTTAAATGGAGACATTCCTAGGGGGTTTGAAAGTTGTTCGGTACGCCCATAATGCTTCATCAAGCTTGGGTGACCAATCCTTTCTTCTTGAATTCACCATTTTTTCTAGAATTTGCTTGATTTCACTGTTTGAAACATCGGCTTGCCCATTGGTTTGGGGATGATATGTCGTGGCAATTTTGTATCACACCATATATCTTTGTAATGCCTTGGCAATCAACTTGTTGTCAAAGTGGGTGCCTTCATCATTGATGATAGCCCTTGGCATGCCAAATCTTGTGAAGATGTTCTTATGAAGAAACTTAAGCACTGTCTTTGAATCGTTCCTTGCGTCGCAATGGCTTCAACCCACTTGGACACGTAGTTCACTGCCAAAAGGATGTATAAATCTCCAAACGAGGGTAGGAAAGGTCCCATGAAGTCTATGCCTCATACTTTGAATAACTCGATCTCCAAGATATTTTTTTGTGGTATTTCATGACGTCTGGAGATGTTCCCAGTCTTCTGATATTGGTCGCAGGCTTGATAAAATGCCTGGGTATCTTTGAATAAGGTAGGCCAATAAAAACTTGATTGGAGGACCTTTGCAGCAATCTTCATTCCTCCGAAGTGACCTTCACATGGGCCTGTGTGATAGTGATGCATAATATCACGTTGCTCTTCTTCGGGAACACACCTTCGGATAATTTGATCGGCACAATGCTTGAACAGATACGGCTCATCCCAGAAATAGAACCGTGCATCATGTCTGAATTTCTTCCTTCTCTGGCTAGTCATGTCAAAAGGAAAAACACCACTAACAAGAAAATTAGCAATGTCAGCGTACCACGGAATTATCGTGGCATAAAGAATTTTCTTATCAGGAAATTCATCATGTATTTCAATTTTGTCATGACATTCTAGGTCAACTTCTAGCCTAAAAAGATGATCAGCAACTTGGTTTTCTGTGCCCTTCCTATCTACCACCTCCAAATCAAATTCTTGCAATAGCAGTATACATCTAATGAGCCTAGGTTTGACATCCTTTTTAGTCACTAAGTACTTAATAGCTGAGTGATCGATGTGAACAATGACCTTAGTGCCTATCAAGTCTGACCTAAACTTGTCAAATGCAAATACCACGGCAAGTAGCTCTTTCTTTGTGGTAGTATAGTTAAGTTGTGCATCATTTAAAGTACGGCTAGCATAATAAACAACATGAAAAATTTTACCTCGACGTTGCCCCAAAAATTTTACCTCGGTGTGTTCTGTGTAGTGCTATAAATAATGCATGTGAACACACATATATGTGCAAGTATACACAGTCATACAAGTAATAATAGGGTGAGTGAGTATCGTTCCCATGAGGATCTTAGGTAAAGTACAAGGTAAATTTGTCAAGGCAAAAAGGTGTCACTAACAAAAAAAGGAAAACAAAGATAGAGATATAAACAAGAGAAAATGGATATATACTGTGAAGTGTTATGTAGAAATGCTATGACAATTCTAGACTACTAGCAACTAGAATATGCTAAGGCAAAATGGTAATGATGGTGATGTCAGGATAGATGAATGAAAGTATGTGTAAAGTGTAAAGTAGTGTGATTGCAAGATAACAAGTAAAGTAAAGAAAGCAGTTTTTAAATGCGGAGGCAAAAGCAGGATGCAAGAACACGTTTAAACTATATGTTGTACTATCCCTCTATTGACGAACTATCTCGGGAATGATTGGTGGGAACTCCTATGGACTTCTTATCCCTCACTCTCACTAACATAAGGCTATTATGGTACATATATACTCGAAAGAGGTTTCTGAAGTGTTTTCGCTCTTTCGAGTCATAGGAACCTGACAAACTAAAATGTCATGGTATTTCGTGCCACTCGAGTAGCACTAGTTTATCGGTAAAGCACACTCTATTTAGTCGTTGAAACCCTCCTCTACGCCTCTTCCGAGTGCTATAGGTTTAGATTAGGCTCTATTTTCAGTCTAGAATCCATTGCTATGCCTCTTCCTAGTTCTCTAGTATGCAGCTAAACATGGGACACTGTCGTGCCTCTTACAATGCTTAAAGATTATTGACAATGAGAAAAGCAAATACACAAACACATAGAATACAATATATTAATAAAATCAAAAGATAATCATCCACAAAAGCAACAACCTAAAAAAAGCTCACATGGTGGTGCTAAATGCTAAAGTAATATATCATCCACATAAAACCTTAAACATTCAACAATCATCCTCTTAAAATATGAAAAATAAAGCAAAGGAAAGAAGGACTAGAAGATACCCTCAGATGCGTAAGCCGTCGATTTCTTCAACCACCACGAGACGACTTACTGTGCTAGCCCCTTCTGGGTGCTTAGCACACCACTCCCTTCGGTCTCTATCAATGGAGGACTCCTTCACGGGAGTTTGAAGAAGAAAGGTGGAAGTTTTCCTCTGCCGCTAACAGCTTCAAAGGTTCTTCTTTTCTTGTGTTTTTTCTCCTCAAAAAGGTCTCTCTTTTCTTCTAGGTCATCATGTCTTTAAAAAGGGTGAAAACCCCTAAAAGATAGGCAAAAATCCATTTCTTCCCCCTTCACGTGATGGCATTTCAGCAGGGCTGGCAGTGGTGACAGTGGTCCCCTACTGAGGTGGCTCGTATTCAGGACATATTGGATGTGGTCCCCTACTGAGGTGGTTGTGGTCAGGCTGTAGTGGTCCCGGTCGGTTGTAATAGCACCAGCTGGCACTCTTATCAAAATATCTCATTGTCTTCTAGCTCAACACAGGAGTCCTCTAACTTTGCCATGGCATTTTCCCATCGTTGTCCTTCTGCGGATGCCATGACAAATTGCCTCAACTTCCATTTTTGCTTTATCTGCACAACACAACTGAAAAGAACTACCTTTCTCATGAAATAGTACCTATTACCACCTAAAAATGCCAAGGCATAATTATAAAACTACATGCAATGTTATGAACCTAGATGCAACTAAATGAACCTATATAAGCCTAAGCAAACTCAATAACTTAAGTAAAATGACCTAAAATATAGCTTTTTTAGGAGTTATCAATAGTAATATGGGACCTCATAAAGAGCTAAAAATTAATACTCAATTAGTTGCTAATGAGAGGTAAGAACGTGGGGAGGAAGAGTTGCCACCTCTACCAACACCACTGATTTTACCGCTGATAGTACAACTTGTTGTGTCGGTTATCTGTGATATGGGTTCATTACTTCAGGCCATAGCAGCAGCTTTTTAGTTTGCAGCTGCGGGAATATAAGCGGTGGCTCCTCCACCAGTAGCAATTTCTGGTTTATCTTTGGATAGGCTCTGTAGTTGTGACACCCTCGCCCTGAGTTAGGAGACGGGGGCGTCGACCGAACTTATAACTTGTAATTAGACTGGAAGTTGTATTCATTTTATTAACATTTCAATTATTAGTAATCCATCACGGGTCAAATCTCGGGTAACACTTATCAATTTTGAGGTCAATTTAAAACTTTTCCATACTTATACAATTAACCATTTCGATTCTCAATTTCCATTCATTTATCAATTATAATCTCAATCGAGCTTGATCTAAACCTCTAACCCAATTTTATTAGTTTAATCATCATTAATATTATCTTATTGATCAAGCTAATTTTCATTTTTCAAGTCTAAACAAAATCAGCTAGGGGTATCGATACCCCTTATAGGGAGGTATCAGAACAGGGGTATCGAACCCCAGTTCGATACAGGTCAACTAGGTTGACTCGTTGACCAAGGCTGAAAGGCCTAGTTCGATACAGGTATCGATGTAATTTCATTACTGGAAGATCCAGTATCGAAACAGGTATCGATACTGGTCTACCTCGTTGACTTGTTGACTAAGGTTGAGTAGCTTGGTTCGATACTAGTATCGAACCAGGGAGTGCACTACCAGGCTTGGTACCGAACCAAGCATCGATGCCTTTATGCTACTGTCAAGGGTGGCATCGATACCAATGTAATTGGTATGGATACCCCTGTCTAATTTGGCAAGTTTCTAAGTTTCTAATGCATTTAGGCACTAACCATGAACCATTTATGTGGTCTCAATCTATCCCTAATCCTTGAAGGGCAATCCCAACATGGTCAGACATCAATGATCATTTTTCAATTCTATCAATCCTAATCAATGGCCATTCATACCCTCAAATGCCATCTTAAAAGTAACTAACCTTATACCATGCACTTTCACTATGACCTTTACTACAACCATATCATAGCTCTAATGGTTTCACACCAACCTACTTGGTTCCATATCTTACTTGCCAACCTAATTAACCTCCATGCTAAATGCATATGACCATAACCGAAATGCTCAATCCATAATCCAGGGCTCAAAATACATATGGTAAACCTAAGCACACCTGGCCTTAAGGCTTACATACCAATCACAAATATCAAGGCTAGCATATACAAAATATGAGCTAGTTTCGAATGCATGAGACTAACCAAAATGAAATCACTATGCCACCATAAGCTAGGAGTTATCAAAGGTTACAAAATACCATACTTTAACTTGCTTGGTGTTCTTGCTCACGTTTGATCTCGATCTAGCTCTTTAGCTCGATTACCTGTTGTTTTGGAAAGGAGGAAACAAACGGTGGTAAGTACTTACGAAGTACTTAGTGAGGCAGCTCTAAGTCTAACCATTTAGACATTAATCAAACAAAATAACATGCTTCAATAAGCAATCAATCAATTTCACATAATAATTTAAACATCTTATATCATGCTTTAACACATATCTTGATTATCATGCTCGTCATAATTCATATGCATCATGTTTTTCATGTATCCAATTCATCATGCCAATATTGTGCAAACTAAGTTCACATCTACATGCTCAAAATCCATGCTTAAATGTTCAATAGCAATTATCATATCAAATGTCCATGGCAATATTATATCAAATGCTCGATGGCAATAACATATCAAAGGCTCGGTGGCAGTATATAATCGAATGCTCAATGGCAATATATAATCGAATACTCAATGGTAACATATAATCGAATGCTTCACAAGCAATACATTTACAAATGGCTTTCTTAGTTTATGCCTTAACTTTCGAATTGGTTTCGGATGGTTGCCTTGTTATAGTTAGACTAGGTAAGCGAGTCAACAGAAGTACCACGAAGGTACTGACAGAAGTGCCACGAAAGCACTAACAAAAGATACCCACGGTATCTACAAATGGTGACTAACCACCAAAAAAAGGTACCCATAGTACCAACAGAAGTACCGAAGTACTAAACAGAAGTACCGAAGTACTAACAAATGAGCTTAGATCCTAGGCATGTCGTACTACCTATGACCAACTATAGACCAAGGCTTGATAAGGATTTCGTTATTCTTTTACTCAAGTTCAATTCATATTATCCAATTGTCATATTATAAAAGCATGAGTTCATAACATGCTACCTACAAAAGCATTCAACATGCTATTATCAAACATATTTATATATCGTGTGAACATATATGCATACATGTCATGTTATCAACAAAGCATCATTCTCAAGCCTTCATACCAAACATATATCATACTTTCAAACCAAAAGCATTTATCATGCTATCAACCAAACATATATTATGCTAACATAAATATGTCTCATGCATGTCTCGCATATCTGGCATCCGTAGCCGCGTGCCAATACTTACCTCGGCATTTCCAAGCTATGTATATGTTCTAAGCTAGTCTAACATCTAGCACTCAAATATGGCATCAAACAAATCATTAACATTTAATCCTCTTTCTCGTATTACTAATTATTTTATTAGTTCGGTTAAATTACAAATCAAATCAAATAACAAAGGTGGTTAGGACCCTAGGTCCTAACCCTAAGGTTTGCCACACTCACAAAAGATTCTGAGCTATTCAAGGGTTGTAGATGGTGATCCTCTTGCCTTTCTTCCTTGCCAATTCGAGTCTTTTTTCCTCGTTTTCCTCTTCTCTTGGATTCTCTAGCAAACCATAATCATATAGAAATTCATTAGGATATATCCAAATCATTTAATTCGAACAATCACATGCTTAACAAATGTAAATATCCTTATTTGTTCTCTAGAGACAACTTAGCTAATCTTTCGTAATTCAATCATATCTCCTAGCTCCGATGTCCGAATTGAGCTTATTTTACCTCTTAGGAAAGATAAGCAGATCCTCTACAAGGAAAAATTAACCTCACGTTTTAATTATTTCCCAATCAGAACCAGAATTTATTCGAATCAGACCTGTCTGGATCTTGGGACTGCTCGAACAGCCCACATAGAAACGCTTATAACTTTCTCTAAAAAATTCTGATCGAGGATCCGTAAATTTTCCCTTAAACTAGATGTATGTTAGTATCATGATTTAAAATTTCATCTCTTAAATCCTTAAATTCCGACCTAGGAAATTTTCTAAAGATGACTACCCGAAATGATATTTTCTAGGCAATTTCGGCCAACCTACATTCTATGGGTTCGAACCCAATCCGAACTTAGTCTTATCAAGTTTACAGCATTTTAAATATTAATTCAACATCTCAAATTCCAATTTACAGAAACTTATCGAATCGATTAGCTCATACAAAACATTTCAAAAAGCTAAACTCCAAGCTACTTAACTTATTGTTCATGCTCCAATACTAAAACCTAAACAAATACAATCCTAAAATTGAGCTCTTATCAACCTAATTAGCTTGAAAATATCAAATAAAAAATCAAAACCCAAAGATCAAAAACATCAAAATTTTCGGTAAAGGAGAGAAAACTTACCAAACTATTTGAATATGATCTCCTAATCAAAATCCCCTTTTATGCAAGCTTTTAATCCCTTCAATGGCTTTTTCCCATAAAAATTTCTCCCAAGAGCTCACTTCTCTCTTCTCTCTTCTCTCTTTTGTTCTTATCGTGGAAATGAGGGAGGAAGAAGAAATTTTTGGCCAATTTTGTTTAGTTAATAATTGAGTGTGGAATGACTACTTTACCTTTAAAGACATTCCTAGACTTAACTTATTACCAAGGGTAGTTTATGGAACCTATGAATTTACCATACAACCTCTTCATTTTTCACTCAATTCAATTTGATCCATTTCTTCCTCTAATTCAAAATAACATGTGATTAAAATTTATAATTTATTCGAATCGGTTTACTAACCCAATTTTAGGGTGTTACAGTAGTTTGGAGGATTTGAGTTTAGGGGCTATCCCCGAAAATCTCTGAGACTTGGTTAGAGAGTAATAATCGTATTTTGGATCAAATGGGTTGCTCAGATGAAAAAAAATGGGTTGCATAGTTTCTTTTCTTAAGGGAGATGCTTACAAGTGGTAGACTATCACAACTTATGGTTTGACAACTGCTGAAATCACCTAGGAGTTCTTTGGTGAGGCTTTTAGGCGAAAATATTTGGGTGTCCGATACTTGGATGATAAAAAGAGAGTTTATGTTTTTGGTTTAGGGAAATTTGCCAGTATCCGAGTATAAGGTACAGTTTGTTAGACTGAGTCAATATGCTCCTGAGTTTTTACCTAATGATAGAACTCGTTGTAAGCGTTTTCATTTTGGTTTGGTTAGAGAGGTAAAGACTTACATGTTGGCTACGGATTATATAGATTTTGATGTGTTGTTTAACGGGGAAAAAGATATTGAGTAAAGTTTAGGTTTGAAATCTTTTGGTTCTAGTTCTAGTAAGAGACCATCAGATAATGAGAATAACAGGGAGAGGTTCAAGAGGCACAGGGATGGACGATTTAATCGAGACCATCGTAGAGGAGGAGGAGCTGGACATAGATATCAGGGATGTCAGGCTCAGAATGCTGAGTGTAACAATGGTAGAAAATATCATGTAGGTAATTGTTCGGGTAAGGGTTCTTATTGGCAATGTAATTTAGTTGGACACACCAGGAGAGACTATCCTCAGTTGACAAGCGACCGCCAGGGCCAAGATCGCGAAGATGATCAGAATAGAGGCAAAGGTAGAGGACGGGGTAACTTTAGTTCTTGACGAAGGTCAGGGAGATCAGCGTTGTAACGAAGGTTAGACGAGTATCTAGATGGCACCATTTGAGGCTTTGTATGGTAGAAGATGTCGTACTCTGCTGTGTTGGGGTGAGACTGATGAGAAGTTCATAACCTTGCCTAGTGTTATTGAGGATACTAATGAGAAGGTTAAACTCATTAGTGAAAGGTTGAAGGCTGCACCAGATCGTCAAAAGTCCTATGTTGATCTTAAGATAAAAGAGATAGATCATGTTGTGGGTGAGAAGGTTTTCCTTAAGGTTTCTTTGTAGAATAAAGTGATGTGTTTCAAAAAGAAATCGAAACTGAGTCCAAGGTTTATTGGACTATTTGAGGTTTTGGAGAGGACCTCACCAGTGGCATATCGTCTGAGGTTACCATCCGAGCTTGAGAGGATCCATGATGCGTTTCATGTGTCGAAGCTTCAGAGGTATAGATCATATCCATGTATGTATTTCCAATGGGTTAGGTTGAGGTTAATCCTGATCTTACTTACGACGAGGATCCCGTTGAGATATTGGATTGAGATACCAAGATTTTGCGTGGTAAGAGCATCGAGTTAGTCAAAGTGTGTTAGCGATATCGAGGTGTCGAGGAGGCCACAAGGGAGCGAAAATCGGACATGGAAGAGCAATTCCCGTATCTTTTTTCTAATAGGTAATTTCGAGGAAGAAATTTCTTAAGTTGGGGAGAGTTGTAACACCCCAATTTGGGCCTAGAAGTTTAGTGGCGAATTTAGAGGTTTAGTGAATCGATTTAGTCGTTTAAGCCTAGTTCGTGATTAAATTCTTAAAAATTGGTTTCTGATGAAAATAAATCTTGAAAAATATTCTAAAATTCTTATTTGACTTATATTGGATATTGGTCAAATCAATTTCAAAAATTAACCTTGAAACTAATGACTATTTTGTAAAAACTAAAAAATTAGTGACAAAATTATAAATTTGGAAAAAACTTTGAATCTTTAAGGGAATTTGATTCATTCCTAATCATATATAACCTAAGCCTTCCAAGAGTCTATCTAAATAACTTTTAAACATATGTTTTAATTTAAATAACTAAAATTCCTTAATTCTAATGCTAAAACCTAAATTCACGCTAAAGCACAAACTCATCTTCCAATTTTCGTTTTCTCTCTTCCCAGGATAGAGATTCATCAACTTTTTAAGGTAAAACTTCATTCTTTTCAATTAAAATTCATCGGTTTAATTTTTTATAATTTTTTACTTCAAATCTTCTCGGTTTTTCAATCGTTTTTCTTGTTTTTAAACATTCGAAGGAGGTTGGATCATATTTGGAAGTAAGAAACATTCAAACCTCTAAATACCTAAATTTTTTTATTGAAATTTCCAAGTTCTTGGCTAATCCTTCAATGTTTTAATCTTTCAGTTTAAGAAAAAATGAGTTTTATGAATAAAAATCATGATTTTCGTACAATGGTTAAACCTGTGTGTTTTTGGTGTTTAAATCCATGAATATTGATGAGTTTAGATATAATTAGGATGTTTTTAAAGTATCTAATCTTGTACTCAAGATTTAGCTGATGTTTAGAAAGTTTTGAAGGGTTTTCAGTTAAGATTTAGGTGATGTTTTGCATTGGTTTTTACAAGTAATCGTCATTTCTAGTTTTTTAAAATTACCAATTCAAAATAAAATTATTCATTTTTGTAATTTTTATTTTGTGAGAAACAGCATGTAGAACATAGAAGAAAATAGATAAAAGAGTATTCTATTATGCTTGATATTTTATTGATAAAACAGTACATATTTATAGGTTACAAAGAGAGTCTAATCAAAGAAAAAATAACACAAAATCAGTAATTATAAAACCCTAAAAAATAGTAGCTACATATTAGGAAATATAATTCCCTAATTTAAATTACTTGATAAAATCAAATAAATATAAAATATAATTCATGTTTTATCTAAAACTCCTACAATATACAGTTGTACATACTAACTAACACTCCCCCTCAAACTGTGTATATGTCGTATATACCCAGTTTGGAGATGAACTCATCAAAATTCACTCTTTGAAGTGTCTTAGTAAAGATGATCAGCAATCTGGCTGGTAGGAATATTGTAATGCCCCAAAAATAGGCCTAGAAGTTAGTAAATAGATTTTGTAGGTATAGCCTAGTTCGGGATTAAATACTTAAATTAGTTTTAAATCAAAATATATTATGAAAAAATATCCTAAAATATTTATTTGATATATACTTGAATTTGGTCAACTCAATTTCGAAATTTGAGCCTTGAATCCCTAAGATTTTGAAAGTAATGACTATTCTGTAAAAATTAAAAACTTAAGGATAAATTTATAAACTAAGCCAAAACTTGGAATCTTTAAGGGGATTTGATCCAATCGTAAACCTAGTTCATCTAAGCCTTCCAAGGCCGTATTTTAATATCCCATAACCCATAATTTTAATTAATAACCCAAATCACTTAATATTAATCCTAAAAACCTATTTTTAAAATTCCGACTTTTATTCTTCTTGGAAGCCATTACATCCTATTTTCAACGGTAAACTTCAATCTTTTCAATAAAAATTTGTTTGATTAATTCTTTATAATTTTCTTCTTTAGTTTAACTTGAAAAACTCTATTTTTGCATCAAGCTTTAAACTCTTCTCCAAGATTTTGGTTTCTTCCTTCCCGAGATATATTCTCAATCATATTTTGAAGGTAAATATCTATTATTTTTAATAAAATTTCGTTGGTTGGTTTTCTTATATTTTTCTTCTTCGGAATCTTTTTGTTTTTCTTCAGTTTTACTTGTTTTTAAACCTTCGAAGGAGGTTGGATCAATTTTTGTAGGTGAGAATCATTCAAACCTCTGAAACCTAAATTTATTTAATGAAATTTCAAAGTTCTTGGCTTATTGCAACAATCTTTAAATTCTTGAATCAATAAAATCAATTTTCTTGATAAAAATTTCATTATTTTCTTAATTTTCGTTCAAGGGTTTTACATGGATGTTTTTGATGCCTATATATATGAATTTTGAATTTTTTATATGTAATTAATATGAATTTAAAGTATTTAATCCCGGACCTAAGGTTTAAGTGGTGTTTAGAGAGGTTTTCGGTGAGTTTTGGTTAAGATTTATGGTGTTTTTAGCGGCTGTCATGTATTAGTACGAATTGAAGGATGTTTGGTTATGTTATAATGCACTAAACCCTCTGGTTTTTATGCTTGATATAGGTCAAGAGGAAGAGGAACAAGTTTGAGGGCGATTGGAAAGCCAAATCACGTTTTCAAGTGACTTGTCTAGCAAGTTTCGATAAATTGGTGAGTGAATTATGAGGGTTGTCAATTCGGCATGTTTTTAAATGTGCTTTTAAAGTTTTGGTTTGTAGTGAAGGTGTGAAAAACCTCCCTATACTCGAAAGTAAGTTTAAAGTATTGCTTTCTTAAAGGTTCTCATATTATGCCTTAATTTTACTATGTGTTTTAGTCGTGCTCGTGTTATACTTGTGCATATGTAAATATGTATTTGTTTCAATACTCATGATATGTTTTTAAATATATATATATATATGCATATGATGCTCTCACGGTTTTATTTTGAAAATATGAGAAAAATGGTTTTCACCAGTTTATGCATTTGATGCATGTGTTAGTGGGATGCATGTGCTTACATATTGTTTTAACTGGAAAACTTGAGTATTGGTTTTGGTTTTGTGTTGGATATTAAAGATGATTGTAACGTGGATAAGTTGATCGATCAATAGGATGTGAGTGCACTATAAATACAAAATTCGTATATGTAGATAAATTTCTTAGTGATGCATTAGAGTTATTGCTTGAATTATGGTATATGTGTTGTATTACATTTAAGCGTAGCTTATCCTGGAAGCTAAGGTGGGAAACTTGATTGGATTTAATCCATTCGTGTGTATGAGTTTAGCTCGTGCATGGTATGAGTAGGAGATAGAGCCCTTATACGTGGTATGGTGATGGTATAGTCTCATACGTGGCATGACTTGGCATTTATGTCTTCATTCGAGTTTTCGTTTATCCTAACGGTTAGAAGTGAGTCTGACTGGTTTACTAATATTCTAATGCGAGAAAAACACAAGTGTAAAGTAATTATTGTTTTTAGTGCAAATTGAGTTGCATGTGTTTTGATATTGAGCTCAAATGATTTATAAGTCTTGTTATGTGTAGCATGTAAGACTTGATTTTTCTTACAAAGCATGTGATTTCAAAAAGGTATTTTTTAAAGGTTTTATGACTTATGAGTCATGGTTATTTACACTTGATCTTTTTCAAATAATGGCGTTGACAACCATGGATATTGTTTTTTACTTAGAGCATGACTTGTTTAAAATTGATTTCTGTATACTATGGGTTCATTACAAGGTATTTTTAAATATATTTTTATTCACTCACTAAGCTTATGCTTACCCTCTCATTTACCTTGTAATGCAGAGTATTTAATGTGGAGTTAGTGAAAGGAAGCAAGGATCTAGGTAAACGTCAAGTGAAAGCTCAAGTATGTCTTTATAACATTAGTAGTAGTGAGGGAGCAATGGGGATGGGTTTATCATATAGTGAATTTTGCTTATTGGTATACCTTTAGTTATAATAAAGTTACATTGAAGTTTGATTCTTGTTATACCTATGTGTGAATTTGAGTATTGTTGATAATGAAGCATGACTATTTATGAGTTGAATCTATGATGTTCTTAGTTAGGTTGGAATGTATCTAGAAATCATGTTAAGTATATTGAGGTGGTTCTTCCGTATGTTTATAAGATTGTTGATGTTGAAGCATACTCTTAGGAGTTGAATATATTATTGCTAAATAGGTTAAATTGCATCTAGTTAATATGCTTTGATATGTGCTTAAAGTGATTTTAGGTGAATTTGCGTATAGAGAATGTCATGAAACGTTTGGAGGTTGGAAATAGTTTCTAAATTTTGAGCATACAATTAAATGACTTGTAGATATTATTTTAAGCTAAAATTTGAGATACAAGCATGTAATGAACTTAATTAAATGTTGGTAACTTTAATTTCATAATTAATTCATAAATTCTATAAAATTACGACTATGTCCCTAAAGCTTGTTTGGTTAAATAAGGATTCGTTTCTCTTTAGTTTTTGATGCAATTAAAATTAGTCCTACATGAACATGTAGGATCTAAGATACGATAAAAGAAAAAATAGTCATTTAATTTTTAGAGTCGTTTATCGGGATAAGTCTCCAGATTAGCTCGGTATCCCCCGTGTATCTCATTCGAGTCGGGTAGCGTCTAGATTGGGCGGAGGGGGTTACAGAACTCTACAATACCACCATTCACTTTCTATTATATAAAATGCCTATCTGTTTCAATGTGTTTGGTTTTGTCATATTGTACTGGATTCTTAGCAATGCTCGTAGCTGATTGGCTATCATTATATATTTCGAAAACAGTCTTTCCATCCAACTCCAGTTCTTTGAGAAGTCTCTTTGTCCATATTCCTTCACATATTCCAAGAGATAATGTTTTAAATTCTACCTCGGCACTACTCCTTGATACCACAGCTTGCTTTTTGCTCCTTCAAGTAACTGGATTACTCCAAACATATGCACAATAACCACTAATTGACCTTCTATCAGTAAGCTCACCATCCCAACTTGAATCAGTGTAGATTTTTACTGTTTTGTCAAGATTCTTCTTGAAAATTAACTCGGCACCAGGTGTAAACTTTAGGTACCTTAGAATTTTATTAACAGCCTCCAAATGTTCTTCTCGAGGATCACTCATGTGTTGACTTGTAATACTCATTGAGTATGCAATGTCTGGCCTTGTTAAAGACATAAATCAGTTTTCCAACCAACCTTTGATAGGTTTCTTTGTCAACTGGATTACCAGCTACTTCTTTGTTGAACCTTAATCCTGGATCAATAGGGGTTTCGGCTGGCTTCCATCCTAGCATCTTAGTTTTTGTAAGAAGATCTAGTATGTACTTCCTTTGATTGATAATTAATCCTTCACTTGATCTTCTCACTTCCATACCCAAAAAATACCTTAGGCTCCCCAAGTCCTTTGTTTCAAACTCTCAAACAAGGACAACTTTCAAATTCTCAATTTCTCTACCATCATCCCTTGTAATAATTATGTCATCAACATACACAATTAATAAGGATATTTTACCAGTTATTGCAACCTTTCTAAACAGGATATGATCAGCCTGACTTTGTAGTAATACATTCATCACCATAGCCTTTGTAAACCTCTCAAACCATTCCCTTGGAGATTGCTTGAGTCCATACAGTGATTTGTTCAATTTTCAAATTGTATTTGTAGTTGTTTTACCTTCTAAACCAGATGATATTTGCATGTATACTTCCTCCTCGAGCTTCCCATTGAAAAATACATTTTTGATGTCTAGTTGGTGCAACTTCCGGTGCTTGTTTACATCTATGGAAAACAAGACTATAATGGTATTTATCTTGGCCACTGGTGCAAAGGTTTATTGATAACCCATACCATAAGATTGTGTAAATCCTTTAGCCATCAACCTTACTTGACAGTAAACACCTACTTGCATCCAACAGCTCTTTTCCCCTCTAGTAGACTAGTTAAGTTCCAAGTATTATTCTTTTCATGTGCTTTGACTCCTCTTTGACAGTCTTTTTCCACTCAGGACTTTCAATTTCTTCCACTATTTTGAGAATCTATACACTGTTGATGCTAGAAGTAAAAGCCTTAAAACCAGGCAAAAGCTTTCCATAGGAAACATATTTATTAATAGGATGTATAGTACACTTCCTTATCCCATTTCTAATAGAAATTGGAAAATCTTCAAGATAATCAGAGTCTTGGGGAATATTGTTACCTGTTGTTTCCACAGCAGCAGGACTCAAAACTGATTCTTGATAAGTGTTAGGTTGACTACTTGCTTCTTTAAGAACGTTTTTCCTCCTAGTATAAACCTTGAGTTGATTGTCCGTAAGTAATGGATTTATAGAGTTTGGGGATGTATATGATATATTTTTAAGTGTTAGAGAAGGTATTGTATAATGGTTGAATGTTTCATCTACTGGAATATGAGGTGTAGATTCAGTTTTATTAGAATTGGGTAAAAGAGGAGTAGTGGATTCAGTTTCACCGGAGTTGGGTAAAAGAGGAGTAATTGGTGGAGCAACAGTTGTTTCATCAAAGATAGGTAAAGAAGTAATGGGCTATGAAACATGTAAGGACTGAGATTCCTCAAATTTCTCCCTCTAAATTTCAGTCCCTACAAAATAAGGTTTATCCTTAAACAAAATGACATCAAAGGAGACAAAGGTTTTCTTTATAGTGGGATAGTAACATTTATAACCCTTCTGACTCGAGAAGTACCCTAGAAACACACACCTTAGGGATTTAAGATTTATTTTACTTCTGTTGTTACTTGGCACATGAACAAAGGTTGTGCATCCGAACACTCGAAGAGGAAGAACCAAAGATAATGGTTTAAATTAAGGAAAAAGATTCAAAAAAGTTTTTGTGGGAACTTCAAACCTAGAGTTTTGCTAGGCATTCTATTGATGAGGTAGGTTGCAGTAAGAACGGCTTCTCCCAAAGATAATTAAGTGTTTTGGCAGAAAACAAAAGGGATCTAGTTACATCTAAGAGATGTTTGTTTTTTCTCTGAGCCACTCCATGTTGTTAAGGTGTGTTTACAATGAAAGATTCTCTTTTTCCTTAAAAAAAAGTCTTAGGGACTTACTAAGATATTCACTACCATTGTCACTTCTTACAATTTTAATGTTCCTATCAAATTATTTTCAACCGTATGAAAGAAATTCTTAAAAATTCCCTCAACCTCATCTTTTCCCTCATAAGGAATGTTCAAGTAGTCTTAGAGTAAGCATCAATGAATGAAACGAACCATCTACACCCAAATAGACCTTTAACTTTAGAAGAGCCCCAAATATCAATATGAGCTATAGAAAATAGGGAAGTCGGTTTAAATATGGAAGGAGCATATGGTTGTCGAGTATGTTTTGCCATTTGACACACTTCACAAGTAAAAAAGGTAGGTTTTTATTAATGAATAACTTGAGAAACATCTTTGCAAGGTATGTAAAATTTGAATGTCCTAATCTAAAATGTCACAACATAATATCATTGGAAAGGCTAGTAAAAAAACCTGACGCCTTAAGGCAACTAGGAATACAAAAATGTATGAGAGGGTAGTTCATTAAGGATGTAGAGGCTATTAGATAACCTAGCAACATCAATCACCATCTTCGAACCTTGTGTCTAAAAATACAACCACCAATTCTAAAATTAGCATCACACTTAATATCCTGAACCAATTTACTCATATATAACAAATTGCAGACTGGGTTGAAAACATAAAAAACATCAGACAAAACTAATTTGTCACTCAATTGAATAAAACCACTTCCTTTTAATTTGGAGAGAGACCCATTTGCAATCTTGATATAGGAATTTGAATTGCAGTTGTTATATGTGCGAGATAGGCGAAGGTTTCTTGTCATATGGTCAGAAACACCAAAGTCTACAATCTAACTAAATGAGTTTATTGTGGTCAGATAAAAAATTTTGTCTTCATTAGTGGTAGACTCAGGCTTAGATAAAAGTTAGCGAAAAATTTGTTGCAATTCTTTAATTTTCTCTTTGCTAAAGCTATTTGAAGAATACTCATGAGATGCAAGATGAACTTTCTGAAATCTTGACATAGAGGGTTGTTATTCTGCTGGTTTTTCATATAATTTCCAGCATTGATCCATTACATGTCCAACCTTTTTGCATGGTGATCACGCCAAGATCTCCTCCTCCTTTGTTTATTACCAAAATTAGAGTTTAGAATTAATACAAAATCATTTATCTGGTGGACTGTTGGTACCATTAAAGAAGCCATCGAAAGAAGAGGGAAAATATGTTGAGATTAAGAATGATTTAATAATGGGAGATTGGATCAACCTGCTCTGATATCATGTTATTTTGTGAGAAACAGCATCTAGAACATAGTAGAAAACATAGAAAATATTACTTCGTTATGCTTGATATTTTATTGATAAAATAGTACTTCCTCTGTCCCAAAAATAGTGTCCCTTATTGACTTTTGGGGGGTCAAATTTTTTGAACTTTGAATATTGATTATTTAAAATTTATTATTGATAAAAATATAAAAAAAATATATATTTTACAAACCTCTAATCGAGTAGATATCAAATATATATTTTATAAAATTTAATTATTTAAAATATTTAATATAATTATAGTTAAAGTTTAAAAAAATTGACTTTTGAAAAGTCAATAAGAGACATTATTTATGGGACGGAGGGAGTACTATTTATAGGTTACAAACAGTGTATAATCAAGGAAAAATCACACAAAATCAACAATTACAAATCCTTAAAAATCAGCAACTAGATATTAGAAAATATAATTCCTTAATTTAAATTACTTGATAAGATTAAATAAAGATAAAATATAATTTCTATTTTATCTAAAACTCCTACAATATACAGTTGTACATACTAACTAACAGTACTATGTGAAAATGGTATGTTAGGTCTTTGTATTTTATTTGATTATATTTAGTACATTAAATAATAAAATATTATTTTTAGTAATAAGATTTTATATTTAAAAAACTTTCTAAATACATTGATATTGTTATGAATATATTTATTCATGGTGGATATCCATATATTAAGTTAAAGTTTAATGGGCTTTATTATTAGGGTTTAATACTCATTGGAATTAGAGTTTCCATCTTATGCCTATAAATATAGACTTTTAGACAAAGTATTATACACAATCCTACTTTGAGAATATAATACAAATCTCTCTCTTTTGTCTCTTATTTTTATTCTCCTATTTTATTCTTGTTCTTTACTTTATTTACAAAACGTTATTAGCACGAGACTCTAACCAACGGAAGTGTTTGTCGTTTGAATCTTGAAGGAGTTATTGAAAAGAATTTTTTATTAGCATAAATCAAACATAAGTTCTTCTCCCTCAATTATATTTTAATTATCGGTTATTTTTCTCTCTTAATCTTTGGTTTGATTTTTAATTTATTAAAAATCTTTGGTTGTTTGGTATTTGTGTAGCGATGAAGTGACTCAAATACCGTGATTCTTGTCGACAATTCCCAAAAAAGATTTTAACAAGATATTGGTAACTAAATCTACCATACATTCGAATTATTAAAAAGTTTGGTATATTTTATTTAATTAATTTGAGATTTTTTTTGTCTTTATTTATAACCAATATTTGTTTATTTTATTATTATGATAAAAGTTTATGTTTTTAATCATGTTCTAAGTATTACATGATATTAGAACAAATATTAAACCTTTAATTAATTAATATGTTCTTTATTATGTTGGTTTAATCTGAGTATATTGGCTGGACATCCCGTTCTCCAAGGCTACTGGTCTCAAAGGAAGTTCTTTTTAAAGGACCTTGTGGACTGGTTTAACAACGCTGCGTATAAGGATTAAATTTTTACTCATTGTATGTATTGTATGTATATTGGTTGATCAATTACTATTTAATAGTATGAATATTATAAAGTTTATATTTGCTTAAAAGCAATACTAATTTTATGTCGAAAAAAAACTCGATATAAACTTCTCCCAAGTTCAAGTTACGAAAATCGTCTTGATCAAAGAATTTTTATGGGAGGCATTCCCTGAAGTGAATGCATGCATGATGCTTATTTCATGCAATTATTAGATTTATGAAATTCCTTGAAGTGAATGCAAGCATGATAATTATTTCATGCGATTATTTGATTTATTTTCATTTCTCGAAGTGAATGAAATAAAGCACGTATTAAAAGGTGCATAATTATGCATATTTTCCCGTTTTAAATGCAAGTGAATAATATGAGTACTATATCTGGAAGTACTAATATCACAGAAAGCTTTGACTGAGCAAATATGTTATTTGCCAAATGAGACTTTATCTCATATTTATAGTGCATTATGCTCGTTGAGCAAATATGTTATTGTCAAATGGAACTTTATTCCATATTTACAGTGCATTATACTCGTCAAAATCGCAAAGAGACATTATGTTTTAAAGATATTTATAGAAATATATTGAGAATATCAGTTAAAGGGATGATGATTATCTCAATATTACGAGTATAACTCAAGGCAATAATGAAATTTGGCAAAATTACATGTATTGTCATCCATATTGTACTACATAAGAATTAGTACAAATTGAAGCTCATGCTATTATAAGCTAGATGTTTACTGATAATTTTATTTGGCATGACCGGTTAGACCATCCCGGTTCAATTAGGATGCAAAAATTTACTGACACTTTCATGTGGTCATTTATTGAAGAACTAAGATTTTCTTCATGGTAATATTTTACGTGATACTTGTTATGAAAGCAATTTAATTATTCAACCATCAACATCTAAGATAGAGTGCTATTAATTTTCTAGAACGGATACAACGTGATATATATGGGCCCATACACCTTTCTTAAAGACCATCTAGATATTTTATGATTTTTATCGATTCATCGACTAGATGGTTATATGTATCCTTGTCATTAACCCGCAACTTGGTGTTTGCGAGGCTACTTGCTCAGTTGATAAAATTATGAGCACGTTTTCTAGATTATTTTCTAAAGTCAGTCTTGATAATGTTGATGACATGTAATTTTATATGTAGTATCACAAATTCGCATCAAGCCAATAAATGATCATAAGTTTTCCCCATTACAAATGATTTTGGGTCAGGAACCAAATATTTCTCATCTTAGATTTTTTTTTATGCGATATATGTTCTAATTGCTCCACCACAACACACAAAGATGAGTTTTGTTGGGAATATGTATCAAATTTAAATATCTTGAGCTTTTGATAGGGAATTTATTTACAACCCAATTTATTAACTATCATTTTAATGATTCAATTTACCCAATATTAGGGGGAGAAAATAAATAGCTGGGAAAAGAAATAAGTTGGAATGAATTATCATTTTCTCTTTTTGATCCATGTGTTACACAATGTGAACTATAAGTTCAATGGATAATTCATTTAGCAAATCAACTGCCAGATGATTTTGCTGACCCTAAAAGAGTGACTAAGTCACGTATACCAGCTATGAATGCTCCGATTAAATTTGATGTCATGGAAGGACAAACTCTAGTTGCTAATGAGTCTAACTTACGCTTAAAGCGTAGTAGACAAGTAAGTTCCAAAGATAAGAGATCCTCAAAAAAGAAAATGAACTATATTTTATGATGTTCTAATCGAGGAATCAATGATTATTAAAATCTTTAGAAGAGATTAAATGGTCTCCAATAGAGACATTGATATGACTCAAGTATCTGATAATAAAGAGATCTAAATAGATTATATCATATCTGGTAATAAGTGGAACTGAAATTAAATCGACGTCGTTAATATATTTGCATGCAATATAGCACTAGAAATTTTATTTGATGATGTGGATCATGAATCATTGTCAATTGGGCAATGTAAACAAAGAAATAATTGGCCAACATGAAAGAGGCAATTGAGGCGAAACTAAAATCTCTTTTGAAAGAGAAGTATTTGGGCCTATAACACGTACATTGAAATGTGTAAAGCTCGTGGATATAAATGAGCCTTTGTGAGAAAGAAAAATCAAAAGGGGAAATCATGAGATATAAGTTCATTTGGTTGCACAAGGATTCTCACAAAGACATGAAATTGATTATGAGAAAAATATATTCCTTGGTGGTGGATGTAACTATTTTTAGATTTTGATCAGTCTGGCATTAAATAAAATTACTCGGTTTCTGCCTAATGGATGTTACATCATATTTGAATGGGCCTCTTGACAATAGTATTTACATGAAACTTCTGGAAAGATTTAGATTACCATAAGCAATTCATTGAAGTACTCGAGAACATTATTCAATCATATTGAATATATCTTTTTATGGCTTGAAACAATTTAGGCATATTTGGTATGATCGCCTCATTGGATATTTATTAGCATAATGCTATATGAATTATTTCCCTGAGCATTTTTTATTAAGAGGTTTAGCTCTGAATTTTTATTATTATGTATGTCGATGATTTTAATATCATTGAGACTCGTGAAGAGATCTCCTCAAATTCTTGTGCATCTATTGACATACAGAAAAATATAAAAGAGACTTTATATGAATAATGCATATCCATTGATCAACTCTATAGTAGATAGGTCTCTTAATGTAAACAAAGATTCTTTCTGCCTCAAGAAAAGGGTAATGATATTCTTGGTCTAAAGCACAATATACATATTATTTGATCTGAAAGCATCATATCTTATCTAGTCTAGAAATATTATTTGAGTGCTACGAGATCATTACCTTTAAATAATTGTTATGCATAAGGCAAAGCCGAAATATGTGTTTGGCTAAACATATCCTGAAGATATGTGAATGTTTTTCACAAGATAAGATGCAAGCTATCTTATAAAGAGATAATACAAAATTTATATCTCAAGGTGGATATATCAAATATGATAAAACGAAACATATTTCTTCAAGTTTCGTCCCTCATGATTTTCAGATGAATATTATTCAATGAATCATTTCAAGCAATGATTTGGAAGATTTATCCACTAGTGCGTGATCTACTCCAGCATTTGAAGATTGTATTCAATAATGAATTATGAAGATTCAAAGATCTTACGTGATATTTTCATGAGGGGAGTAAATACGCGTTACACTCTTTTTTCCTTAACCGAGGTTTTGTCCTAATGGGTTTTCCTGGTAAGGTTTTTAATGAGGCAACATGTTATGCGTATCAAAGATATGTGTACTCTTTTTCCTTCATTAAGAATTTTTTTTTCCAACAGGGTTTTTATCTTAGTAAGGTTTTAACGAGGCACATTATCTTCATGGATATCCAAGGGAGAGTGTTATGAATATATTTATTCATGGTGGATATACATATATTAAGTTAAAGTTTAATGGGCTTTATTATTAGGGTTTAATACCCATTGGAATTAGGGTTTTCATCTTATGCCTATAAATATAGACTTTTGGACAAAGCATTGTACACAACCCTACTTTGAGAATATAATACAAATATCTCTTATGCCTCTCATTTTTATTCTCCTATTTTATTCTTGTTCTTTACTTTATTTACAAATAATTTTTTGCACAATTGTTCTTTAAGACTCTAATCTTAAATTCTAACGATTTAAATCTCTAAACTCCTAAATCTGGTAAGCATATATCAAGTTCACACAAATTATATAAACTTATATATCGAAGTTTCTCCTTTTACTAAATCATTTAAAACTGTAAAGAATAAAAAATGGAGAGGAAATATCAAGAATGGAATTCAAATATATTGAAGTAAATGAAGTTACACTGGGTGGTTTATGTAGGAAGGGTTATCTCTTTCCTTAGGGTTATAACTAACTAACAACCTTAACAATAATAACAACTACTTCTTTATACAGTTGTACATACTTTTAATATACTTTCTATCTTTTTTATTTTCAATTCGTATATGTAATAAGATTGACTTTTTGAAGCTTGAGTTCATTTCTTGAAAAAAACTTTCAATCTTTCTCGCAATCGAACAAAAGAAACATCAGACAAAGGCTATGTAAACACATCAGCAAACTAATGAGAAACAAGAACATGATTAACTTAAAACGAACTTTCTATGACTTTCTCTCAAAGGAAACTTATATCGAATTTTACATGTTTGAGCTTAGCATGTTGGACTGGATTGACCGAATGTACTATAACACTTATATTATCATACCAGAAAACTGAAACAGCATCGAGACAAATATTAAACTCAGTTAGCAAAGACTTTACCGATATAACTTCATACATTACATTGGCCAAACTTTTAAATTCTGCTCCTGTTGAGGACCTAGCCACAACTCCTTGTTTATTAGAGCTTCATGCTACAAGATTATTTCCCAGAAACAAACAATAATAACAACGTACTGTAATCACCGTTTTTGGTCCGAGGAGTCACCACCAATCATTTTACGGTGCGATTGGAACACCAAAAATTGCGGTCTGTTACGCGTAGGGAAGGATGAGCACCCCTACAACGTCCGAAATCGGCACCTATCGGTTACAAAATATTTTATATGATCGAAAATATAAATTCGGTATTAAATTTATGATCCCATAATATTTTAACCTGCAAAATAAAAATAAGTTAAATAACGAAAATAATATGATAAAATAATAATAATGTTAAAACACATAATAATAATAATAATAATAATAAAATAATAATAATGATAATAATAATAATAATAACAAGAAATATATATATTCATATATATATACATTATGCTAATACTATTAAAATGATAACAATAAATAAATAAGTAACAATACATAATAAGATTATAGTAACTAAAATAGTTATGAATAGGATTATAATAATGTTAATAGTAACAATAATAACTTAATAATAATATAATGATAAAAACTTAATATTAATAGTGATATGGACCGATTTGCAAAAGAAATAGACTTGTAAGGTTGAAAATATGAGAAATATGGACTAAAATCAAATAAAATATAATTATAATGCTAAAAAAAACATGAAATAGGGACCAAAATCGAAGGTGAAGCGAACAGGAAGGCCACGGTAGAAACTCGCAGGAAGCACAGGGACTAAGGGCATGATTTTCCCTTTTTTACGGGTTAAGCCCTGGTTCGGGTCGGATAGACGGGTTTGGTGCGGGTCTGGATCGTGAAACGGCACCATTTTGTGCCATAATATCCGGCACCAAAACGGTGCCGTTTTGGCCCGAATATATATATGATTTCCTCCCCTTTTTTATTCAAGTCTTCATTTGTTTTCTCTAAACAAAGAAAGGAGCTGCTGAAGACTCCTTGGCTCTCTGCAATGGAATCATCACCGATGGAGATTATGCGTCGGCCCGCCGCTCGCCGGCGATGGCCGCCACCGTCAACGATCGCCGGAGAAAGAAAAGGAACCATTTTTCTGAAGTGATTCGAGGCACTAGTTCGGATTTGAGCTCGATTTTTCAAGATTTGACTCGGTTTATCGTAGATCTGAGATAAAAGATAAGTAGTTTTTTTTTACCTTTTCTTTTCACTTTTCGCTTCTGATCTCCTCTTTTCTTTTCGGTTTTTGCTCCGTTTAGTGGGGATGATTTTTGTTTTTTTATATTCGAATCCTCTCTTTTTGTATTGATTTCGTGACCGAATCTTACAACATTTTTTGGGGTATATATACCCGATATATATAACATAAAATATACATATCTTTTCCTTATTTTCAGATCTGAAATCCCTTCTTTAATATTTGCAAGTTCGAAGGCGGTGGAGTCAGAATCGGGGCGGTGGCCGGCCTTCTTGGCCAATAGTTGGGTGCGTGCAATGCACGCGCGAAGGAGAGTGGTTCGTCTTGGCGGCGACGGCGGCAGCGGCAAGCTTCTGGTGGCTAGGGTTATGGTTAACATAAATTAGGGTTGTTTGTTTTTTTTGGATTTGGGTTTAGTTTAGGTTTATATTGGATTGGGCTTTGTTGTGGGCTTGGTCTGGGTTATTACAGCTGCCCCTCTTTGCTCATTGTTGTGTAACGACAATAGAGCAAAGATAAAGAATAACCCATTTCACCTGGTATGGTTTTCAGGGGTCATCTTTGGAATGGTAAGGGTTATTGTAGGTAAGGTTGAGGCTCTTCTGGTAAGGTTGAGTTTCTTTTGGTAAGGTTGAGGTTCTTTTTGGTAAGGTTAAGGCTCTTTTTGGTAAGGTTGAGGTTCTCTTGGTAAAGTTGTGGTTCTTTTGGCCACCGCTTCTTTCTACTAGAGTTTTGACTTGATCTATTCCACCGCTCTTGTTTGCAAAATCTTCAAAATAAGAAGATTCGTTAAAGAGAACAAAAGTTGCGGTTGAACCGTTGGAGGAGGCAAAATAAGCTTGGCTTGCTATGATACTCATGATGTTGCCATCTTTGGAGAAAACTTGATCTAACTGCAATATTGACAAATAGAAAAGGTTTGCCAAGCTGGATTCAGCTGCATCTGATGAAGAAACATGATCTGGCATATATATTTTCTTCTCCTTCTTTTTTCTTTCCTTTTTTTTCATTTTTTTATAGTAAATATATAATATCTGTAAATACAAAATTTGATCAAGTTATACCATCAACGGTAAAACGAGACCAATCAAACTGTGATGTGCTTATGCCATCAATGGCAAGAATGAGAACTTGTTAGAGCTGGTCGAAGAGGCAAGACTTGAAGTAAAAGGTTGTATCTTATCTGCACCATCAACGGAGAGGTAAGATAACATTTCAGCAATTGGGATCCTACTCCGCCATCAACGGAGAAGTGGGATTGAACTTTAGTGATTCAGATCTGGCCACACCATCAACGGGAACAAGATCAAATTTCAGTAACTCGGATCCTATTACGCCATCAACGGAGAAATAGGATCGGATTGGATCTATCCACTCCATCAATGGAGAGGTAAGATCAAGTCTGGATCATACTGCACCATCAACGGTGAAGCATGATTGAATGGGATCTGGCCACACCATCAATGGGTACGAGATCAAGTCTATAATTCAAATCCTATTACGCCATCAATGAAGAAACAGGACCGGGTTGGATCTATCCACTCCATCAACGAAGGGGTAAGATCAAGTCTGGATTATACTACTCCATCAATAGAGAAGCGTGAGATCTGGCCACACCATCAACGGGGACGAGATCAAGCCTGTAATTCGAATCCTATTACGCCATCAACGGAGGAACAGGACCGAGTTGGATCTATCCACTCCATCAACGGAGGGGTAAGATCAAGTCTGGATCATACTGCTCCATCAACGGAGAAGCATGAGATCTGGCCACACCATCAACGGGGACGAGATCAAGTCTATAATTCGAATCTTATTACGTCATCAACGGAGGAACAGGACCGAGTTGGATCTATCCACTCCATCAACGAAGGGGTAAGATCAAGTCTGGATCATACTGATCCATCAACAGAGAAGTATGGGATCTAGCCACACCATCAACGGGGACGAGATCAAGTCTGTGATTTGAATCCTACAGTGCCATCAACGGAGGAATAGGACCGAATCGGATCTATCCACTCCATCAATGGAGGGTTAAGATCAAGTCTGGAAGATCTAAATATCTGATTCAATTGATGTCATGTATCCTCTTTGCATTTTTCCCAAATGCACAGGGATCAACGGATTTAATATGCCTTTACTGGTAGCCGTTTGCTCTGGGCTAGCTGTACCATTACTCTAGGTACAATCATTTGGTTCTAAGGATTTAATTCCTTGACCATTCGTAAAAATGGATTTCAATCGACATTTGAATGGTCCTTATCAATGCATTTTTCCCAAATGCACAGGGATTAACGGATTTATTTCGCCTTTATCGGTAGACGTTTGCTCCGGACTAGCTGTACCATTACCCTGGGTACAATCAGTTTGCATCAATCACAAGATTGGATTTTTCCAAAGGAATGGATTTTCTTCGACCATTCGCGAAAATGGATTTTTGAAGGACATTTGAATTGTCCAATGTCTTGTTTCTGCATGTCTTTTCAATTTTTTATTTCATTTTTTTCATTTTTTTCTGCATTGTTCATTTTTTCATTTTTCATTTTTCATTTTTTCATTTTTTTCAAAATAATTTTGATTCACATGTACTATCTGTACAAATATAGAAAAGTGAAATCCGTATCAAAGCTTGATCCGCAACATAGTTGTCGGAGGAGCATGATTCTATCAAAATTGATTCCCCACTACTAACGGAGGTGACATTGGGAAAAAGTTGTTTTTGATACTCCATAATGGGTAGTCATGACCTGAAAGCAAAATGAAGCGTTAATTAGTAATGGTTCAAAATTCTGGAGTCATTACCTGTGAAACCTGTGTTATTTTAGCCTTCTCGGGGCCAAAGGTTGGTCATCGTGTTGTTGCCCCCCAGGTTAAGGTCTTTCAGTTTCTTTTATGGACCTGTTTATATTTACAAGCAAAAATATGTGCATCATGAATGCTCAATGTATATCAAGTCTGAACGCATGATGCATAGTATCTGAATGCATGAATGTCATGATTTCTTTTTCCAAAGGATGTTCCTAATTTATGCTCGATGCGTGTTTAATCTAAATGTATGATTTGTAAATGTAAAATGCTTGAATGCATGAATATCGTGATTTTTCTAGGGGTGCCCCCGATTTCGCTGGTCATAATGGAAGTTGCTTGAATTTTTCTGATTTAGCCTCCTTCCTCGAAATTTTTAACAGTCTGAACCTTCAAAGTGTAAGAATCTGTATGGTCATGTTGCCCAGTTGGGTTATCTCTATCTTCTAAAGTTGGTTCGCACAACATTCAACCTCAATGTATTACACAAAATATGCTTCATTGCAACTTGTAGTTTTGGGCCCTTACAAAAGACTCTCGCTGCCAGTGGGCTTAGGCTAACGAGATAGTTTACAAAAACATCTTACCAGAAGAGATGAAAACTACAAGTGACCTACTATGGTTAAGGTAGAGTCATATCTTAGCCTAGCAGGCATAATTTACTTTTGTACAACTCAAAAACAACATTGTCAGTCCTATTTGGTGTCTTCGTGCTTCGGCAAAGGATCTGTAGTCGTTTCAACTAGGTCGTCGAATCTTATCACTTCGAGCTTGATGAACTTTTCCACTAGCCTTTTGAAACCTAGGCAGTTTTCAATTGAATGCCCCACTTGTCCCGCATGATAATCACATTTTGCATTGGCGTCGTACCATTTTGGGAAAGGGGGTTGCATCGGCGCTTGAAAGAAGGGCGACACCAAACGCTTATCATACAACTCTTTGTGTAGCTCCCCGTAAGACATTGGTAGTTGAGTAAATTCATTCTTTTCAAAATTCTTTCTCTGACTGAAATCTTGGTTGGAGGAGTTATAAGTACTCGTGGCTGCAGGTTGAGTCACTGTTACAGGCTTGGAATAATTGGCGTTATAGATTCCTGCAGAATTTACTTCATTATCCTTTTTTCCATGTGTTGACCTTCTCTGGGACGAACTTCCACTGGCATCAATTTTGCCACTCTTGATGGCATTCTCAATAAGCTCACCGGATAGCACGAGATCAGCAAAATTAGTGGTTGCATTGCCTATGAGACGATCTAGGATTGGGGCTTCCAAAGTTTGGATGAACATAACCACCGTCTCTTTTTCACTGAGAGGAGGTTGGACTTGTGCTGCTATATCTCTCCAACGTTGTGCGTATTGTATGAAGCTTTCGTTAGACCTTTGCTTCATGTGTTGTAAAGTCAGACGGTCTGGTACCATATCACTAACATGCTTATATTGCTCCAGAAAAGCCTTAGCCAAGTCTTTCCATGACTTTATCTGATGACGATTCAGCTGATTATACCATTTAGTGGCAGACCCCGTTAAACTATCTTGAAAGCAGTATATTAGTAACTTGTCATCCCTACCGTATCCTGTCATTCTTCGATAAAACATAGTAAGATGTGCTCGAGGGCAACTGGTTCCGTCATATCTTTCAAATTCTGGGATCTTGAACTTCAGGGGTAATACTAGAACTGGGACGAGGCTGAGTTCGTTAGCGTCGAATCTAATGAAGGTGTCTTCAATCTTCATACAACGCTCTTCAATTTCTTTTGAAGTCTCAATCTTTGGTTCAATCAGTTGATCAAGTTCTGAGACAAACTTTTCTGCTTGATTGCCCCTCGGTTTGGCTTCTGATGTGGAGGGTATGTTCATGGGGCCATATGTGTCAGTCGGATGTAGCGGTAACTTCCCTTTAGAAAAGACCACTTGGGGATGAGCCTCTGGTGGTATATTCATTTGAAGAGGAGTAAAACTCGAAGGGTATATGGGATCTTCAATCATGTTAGCGGGATTTGCCCCTGAGTCAACAACAGAAGCGTCTTCTTGCTTGAATCCAAGCATTTGTGCTAATTTCCCGAGCATTTCTTGTTGAGATCTTGCAATTTGGTCTTTCATTTCTTGTCGAGCTCTTGCTAACTGATCTTTCATTTTTCGCGTTAAATCATCCTGTAGATCCTTCTGAGTCTGCTCAATCCTATCCAATTTGTCCTCGTTCATTTTCTTCGTCTTGAGTCGAGTTCCGTAGGGATGCTGAATTATCGTCTGGTCCAGTATCACTGAGATAGGGGACCCCAAGCATTAGTACTAATGTTAGAAAAAATGAATGCATACGAATGCATGATGCATGACTTAGATGCGAAAGTATCGATTCAAAAATGATTCTCGGGTCTATCATTTTATGTGCATGGGATTTATTCACAACTTTGAATGTTGTATTAATATCTAGGATGCTAGATTTTCTCCCGACATATTTTAAATTAAGAACCAATTGTGAATCAATACTTCATGCTCGTGAAATGTAAAAATTAAAACATGATCATGATAATTAATGCAAAATGGATGATTATGAAATATTATAATGCATTCAAAAAGAAACAAAGTTAATTCGCATTAAATTAAATAAATAAATTAAATTACAAATATAACAACAAAAATAATAAAAAAAACTGTACATAAAGGCAACAAAGCCTAAAGGGTTACTGCTAAACGGGCAGAGTTTCGCATGGCTCTACGGGTGGGCTTCTAGGTCTCACTACATGTGGTTCGGTTCTAGAAGGTACCCGAACAATATTTATTACCCTACAAGGATAATAAGCATGATTTAGGGGGATACGTTTCTCCAAGTCTATGCGGAGACATAAATCTCACGAAGACAAAGGAAAAATATCCCGGAAGCGATTCCCCATCCTACACGGAGGTAAAACCTCACGAAGGAGTGGTTTCATGCTCCCACGTAAATGGACGGAGCCCAGGTTGAGAGCTCATGAAATGAGGAGACCTGAAAAAAAAACATTTAAAAATATTAGTGGATATTTTAAAATAAATAAGATAAAAGATCACAAAATTAAAATAAATCGAATTTAAATTTTCGATCATTAAATAAAATATAACCGATATTAGGCTCGACTCTCGAAAATATCCCCAGCGGAGTCGCCAACTGTAATCACCGTTTTTGGTCTGGGGAGTCGCCACCAATCATTTTACGGTGCGATTGGAACATCAAAAATTGCGGTCTACGAACCAAAGTTGAGTCCGGGAGTCTGTTACGCGTAGGGAAGGATGAGCACCCCTATAACGCCCGAAATCGACACCTATCGGTTACAAAATATTTTATATGATCGAAAATATAAACTCAGTATTAAATTTATGATCCCATAATATTTTAACCTGCAAAATAAAAATAAGTTAAATAACGAAAATAATATGATAAAATAATAATAATGTTAAAACACATAATAATAATAATAATAATAATAACAACAACAAGAAATATATATATATTCATATATATATATACATTATGCTAATACTATTAAAATGATAACAATAAATAAATAAGTAACAATACATAATAAGATTATAGTAACTAAAATAGTTATGATTAGGATTATAATAATGTTAATAGTAACAATAATAACTTAATAATAATATAATGATAAAAACTTAATATTAATAGTGATATGGACCGATTTGCAAAAGAAATAGACTTGTAAGGTTGAAAATATATGAAATAAGGACTAAAATCAAATAAAATATAATTATAATGCTAAAAAAACATGAAATAGGGACCAAAATCGAAGCTGAAGCGAACAGGAAGGCCACGGTAGAAACTCACAGGAAGCACAGGGACTGAGGGCATGATTTTCCCTCTTTTATGGGTTAAGCCCTAGTTCAGGTCGGATGGACGGGTTTGGTGCGGGTCTGGACCGTGAAACGGCGCCGTTTTAGGTCATATATCCAGCACCAAAACGGTGTCGTTTTGGCCCGAATATATATATGATTTCCTCCCCTTTTTTATTCAAGTCTTCATTTGTTTTCTCTAAACAAAGAAAGGAGCTGCTGAAGACTCCTTGGCTCTCTGCAATGGAATCATAGCCGGTGGAAATTATGCGGCGGCCCGTCGCTCGCCGGCGACGGCTGCCGTCGTCAAGGATCGCCGGAGAAAGAAAAGGAACCATTTTTCTGAAGTGATTCGAGGCACTGGGTTCGGATCTGAGCTCGGTTTTTCAAGATTCGACTCGGTTTATCGTAGATCTGAGATAAAAGATAAGTAGTTTTTTTTTTACCTTTTCTTTTCACTTTTCGCTTCTGATCTCCTCTTTTCTTTTCGGTTTTTGCTCCGTTTAGTGGGGATGATTTTTGTTTTTTTATATTCGAATCCTCTCTTTTTGTATTGATTTCGTGACCGAATCTTACAACATTTTTGGGGGTATATATACCCGATATATATAACATAAAATATACATATCTTTTCCTTATTTTCAGATCTGAAATCCCTTCTTTAATATTTACAGGTTCAAAGGCGGTGGAGTCAGAATCGGGGCGGTGACTGGCCTTCTTGGCCAATAGTTAGGCACGTGCAACGCACGCACGATGGAGAGTGGTTCGTCTTGGCGGCGGCGGCGACAAGCTTCTGGTGGCTAGGGTTAGGGTTATCACAAATTAGGGTTGTTTGTTTTTTTTGAATTTGGGTTTAGTTTATATTGGATTAGGCTTTGTTGTGGGCTTGGTCTGGGTTATTACACGTACTTCTAATAAAGATGCATTATTAATATCATTGGGTTGATTAAAAATCTACTTGATTGATAAAATTGACAAAGTAAACATCAATATTATCTTATACTGATTTAACCACAAGCTGAGCGACAATACTAGTGTCAAAGTCATCAATAGATTAACAATTCTTACCCCTAAATTTGAAAACAAAAACATTGTTATCTTGTCTACTTTGGGTCCTCTTAAAGGAGTTCTGTAAGCATTTAAAAAGAAAAGGACGATACAAGAATGCCATTCTCAAGTTAACAGTAAACTCTCCTAGAAAGTACGTCCGTCTTGTCCAGGCACTTCAGGGAAGCATGGCAATCAATGTCTTGTGTGTCATGTTGCAATACATTGCTTCAATTATATCATCTGTTGATGAAGATCAGCTGCCTGCTGAGCCAGCTCCACCACCATGGCCTCATCAAAGAACTTGTTGATGCTCACATCTTCACTCATTCCCTAGAAAGTTACACAAAAAATCCACTCACTATTTGTGATTGCCTTTTTCTTTTTAAGCATCATTTGTTGATTTTTTGAAATGAAAATGAAGTGCATGCTTGCGTGTGGATAGAAGTAGCAATACCTTTCTACGCCTTGTCTTTACCATGAACTCCCGAGCAAGGTGCTGTATTGGTGCAGGTTCGAGAGGCCGCAACACTATGTTCTTGTCTAAGGGATCTCCAGGAACTATGGCCCAGTGGTCGAATGCTGAGAGACAAAAGGCTTGCCCTTGTGTGTGATACCTTAGATCCGTCTCGAATCCAAATGATTCTATCACAGGTAAAAATGCCTAAAGGGAAAGAAAAAAAAACAGAAGGAAATTTTAAACACACAGATGGGGGTGATTATTAGCTATTAGGCAATTACATGAACATTAGCTTCTGGTAAATGAAATTAGGCAGGCAAATTCAGCAGTTCATATGTTCAATACAGTTTACCAACATATATAAATAAATAAATCCCCCAGTTAGGCAAATATTTCTAAAAGGAATTCAACCCCATCTTCCTTACCTTCACAATATAGGCCGGGGTTCCAGGCTGAGGCACATCAGCTGTAACATGGCCACGTCTACGAGACAATACTGTGTAGATGGCAGAGACACAGTCAATCGGTGTTTGTATCTGACACAAAATTACGAATTAGTCACATATGAGAGCAAGCTGCAAATTAAAAATGATGCCGAAACGAAGAAAATTCTCTTTAATTTTCCCCTTTATAGTGCAAGAGAGGCTTGCTTCAAGCTAAGACTGAAACCTCCACATAGCTCACCCTCATTTTAGCACGAAGAGGATGTCATGGGCTCAAGAGGAATAAAACCGTAAGTACAGAATATTTTCAGCTTCCATATGCATAGATCAAGTTTATTATTTCTTTTTTTTTCATTAGAAGAACAAGACACTACATCTGATCTACCTTGATTTGCAATATTATTTCCTTTGGCTATTCTTGCATACATATGCAGATAAACCAATAGGTGGAAGACTGTTAGATGGTGGGAATATAATTGGAGTAACATACCTCCACATAATATACAGGTTCCATAAGCCGTGGGGTAGCCATAAGGAAAGATGAATAGGCCACACGTCGAGCTGTGGGGATGATCTGTCCAGATCCTCGATGCAATGGTTCAGATGCAATCCTTGCATCCACTATTTTGAACTTTACGTTTCTTATTGGTTCATCACATAGAGGTCCTTCTCGAGCACCCCACTGAAACCTGCCCAGTGAAGCATGAATTTTTTAGTCACAACTCACAGGCAGTAGACTTAAGAGATTAACTAGTTGAAATTTCGGAAAAGATGTGTTCTTACCCTTGGACAATAGAGTCCCTGACAGAACCCAACAATGCCTTGTCAACCTCAGTAGGGAGTGTATCATCTAATAGAATATTAGGTCCCTACAAAATAAGATTCGTAACGGCCAGAGATACCGATTATTAGGACATGAATCCCATTTTTCTGCTATTTAATCAGGGAAACAATAGAATTGCACTTCTGTTACCTGCTTATCAGGGCCAAATGCCCAGATGGAACGTGCAGCAAGCAAATCCCAGTCATATTTTGTCTTGAAGAAGTCTCCAAGTTGCTTTCGACTCCAGTCAACACTTACAACACCATTCTCAATGTCTTCTGCAAGGCCTCTCTCCAATGGCTCTGCAATCTTAAAATCATGGAAAGGTACATGATCATACAGCTTGAAGGCAAGCACTACCAGTAATGATTCCTAAAAGCATCTATACAAGAAAAGTCGTTTAGATGGCAGGCTTACCATGGTTATCTTATTCTTCTTGTTGGGTGTTTCAGCAAAGCATTTCATGGAGGAAGACTCCACCACTGTTTCGCAGAATGAAACAACAGGATCTGCCACCTATTATGAGAAGCATAAGTGAAAGTGCACATATTAGTTTAAGCACTGCCCACAGTAGAGAAACAAATTTCAGAAAGAAAAAAAGAAAATAGCTCTAGTGTGAGGAAGTAGATACCTTAACTTCCACCTCAGAATATAACTCCCTAAGGTCTTTCATGATTGAGTCCAAGTATAACTCTCCAGTGCCTAATATAGTGTGCTCACCAGATTCCTCCACTTTAGTAATAGCTAGAGGATAGCTTTTGCTGATCTTTCGAAGCCCCTCCACCATTTTGGGCAACTCACTAGGATTCAAAGGCTCAGTTGCTGTTTTTACAACAGGAAGTGTATTAAACTGTAAGGGCCGGAATATGTATACATCTTCATCAAGATCCACATTACAAAGGGTGGCAGTTTTCATGATTGAAGCGTCAACACCTTCAATTAGAACCCAAGAACCAGGAGGAGCACTGCTTACAGGTATTCTATATCGAGCTTGGTAGATCCACAATTTGGTTACTTCTTTCACTGTCATGTCCTCCTCGTCATCTGGTGAATAACCTTCTCCCAGTACTCTCAAAGTTTGTCCTGTCTGAATTCTGCCACCATAAACTCTACCAAAAGCATCAAAAACACTACAATCGGACTTGGGGTATAGTTTGGTCACATTAACCATTAGAGGACCAGAAGGGTCACAATCTACCATCGCCTTGTAAATCATTGAATGTTTAGGTCCAGTGTATATGTGATCAACCTTCTTAGCTGCAACATCCTTAGGAGATGGTACATGCTGAACCAGCATATCAGTGAAGCCTGAAGCGGAACCAAAAACTGTGCTGCAAGCCAGTCTTAGCAAAGGCCTAACATTTAACTTGTAAGCAGCATTGCTAAGAGTGACACCTAACTCTGCAAGAGTTGACTCCACACTCTTCCTATGTTCACCAATCACCTGGCTATATATCTTGTAAAGGGGTTCCAGAACAAATTCAACAAATGATCGTTCTCCTCCAACAGCAGGAGGTTTCCTTTTAAAAGTCCTTGTATCAGGATGATAATAAATATCACCCCAAAGTCGAGATGCAAACTTTTCAGCATCAAAAGGAATTCCGTGGAGTTTGACATATAATTTTGCAAATGATTGCAAAGTGAAGGACCATCCTGCACTTGCATTAGCAAAACAAACATTTCCAGCAGCAGGATCAATAACTTGAACATTACCAGCAGTTGTAGAGGCGGCGGATATGTGGTTATTGATTACTTCCAGGGTATGCCTTAATTTATGGTAAGCATCCTTGGGAGGCAACTTAAGTTCTGTTATCAGCCGGTCAACCTAAAACAGGTAAAAAGCATTTGAGCAGGAGCACGATGTGGCACATCATTTTCATCAAAAAGCTTACTAAGATAAATCATAAGGTGAAAAGTGTTTACTTTGTTTATAACAACTACAATAGGTAGTCGCTCCTGTATTGCATGACGTATAGCCCTCTCAGTGTTTACCTGTTCAAAATAGGAAAGCAAAGGTATTGCTTAGAACACCACATTGTTCATTTGCATAGTTCATTATTCATGCATTCTACAGCAGCTACATCATGTTGTACCCAAGTTCAACAACTGGTAAGGTATAGGATTTGAAAAGATTTGATTAAGCCTAACATAAATGAATTGCAATAAATCTCAGAATACTCATTTTCTTTAGGGTTCATTTTACATGTCCGTTTACCTCCAGAGCATAAAAGCAATTTCCATTTCATGTATATATTAGGCGGAACTCGAGCATAGTCATAAGCAGAACAGAACAATGGGTCAATAATGCATTTAGAATACTATAATATGGATATAAATATGTACTTACCATCACTCCTTCAGCAGCATCAACAATCAAGACTGCTCCATCTGCAAGCCTAAGAGCAGCAGTCATTTCATCAGAAAAATTCACATGACCAGGTGTGTCCATGATGTTACAAAGATAGGATTTCGAGTTGCTATCCTCAAGAACAAGTGACATTGGAATCGCCTTGATAGATATCTTTCTCTCTTGCTCATCAATTCTCGTATCAGTGTATCTCATGTGCTTCTCACTATTTTCATCAAATGTTTTCATATGGTGGGTTTGCTCAACCAACATGTCCATGAACACCGTCTTGCCATGCTGCAAGTGTCCAACAAGGGCAACATTCCGAACCAAACCCGGATTTGACATCAAACCGATAAGAAACTGAGTCGATACATAAGTCGAAGAATCCTTAACTCCAACCTCAAACTTGATATTCCTAACAGGCTTAATAATTGGTTGTTCAAGAGGCTGTTCATCTTCATCCATTACCAAGGTCTCAACATCCTCACCATAAACCTCTTCAGCAGTCGGGTAATATTTCTTGTCCTCAGCAAGGACAATCTGATTGTCCATATCAACATCGTTATCAGCTATAATCCATCCATTAGACGCACCAGGTTGAGCCTCACCATCAGACTCCTCTCTTTCCTCTTGGGCATGCCTGTCGAGGAGATCTTCGTCTTCTTCTTCCTCGCCTTCACTCTCCACATCGGACTCAATCTCAGGTCCAATATAATTCCCAAATTCATCATACAAGTTATCATCCATTGCTTAAATTCCTAAATCTGTCCACATGAAAAACAAAATGAATTCCAAAAGATAGAAATGAAATGATAAAAAAAAAAAAAAAGCCGATTGAATTCTACTAAGATTTGAATAAAAAAATTGCCACAAAGAACAAAACAAATTTAACCTAAACTATAGACATGCTTCAACATCAAAACCCATATGAAAAACAGTAATATATACAGCCAATCTATATAAAAATGTCCGTATACGACGAAACTAGAACATTTTCTCTAGCTACAGATCTCACAACATCTTAATTATTTTATTCCATCTCACAACATTTTCTCTAGAAAGATAAAGCTTTTTTTCCAACATGGGAAAGTATATCAAAGAGAAAACAAAATAGCAAATGATTAAAGAAAAATGTGATAACCAACACAAATCAGATAAAAGGGAAAAGAGAAGAAGGTACCTTGAAGCACTGAACGAAGAAAAATGCAAACGAAAATCTAGGGTTTATACAGAGGTTTTTGATTTGAAATCTTCGATAAGTGAAAGCCGACGGAGGTGCTGGACAAGATCTTTGTCCGAACAGACAAGTTGGGCTGCATATGGGCCTAGATCTCTGTTCATTATTTTCTCCATTGCTCTAAATTTTTGGAGATGCACCTGGGCTTTACTTAAAAAGTAAAACGTAGCTTGTCCATAGATCAGGTCAGACTATGATTATTTGAAAAGAAAATTATTAAGTTGGTCTGGATTAGGTGCGTAAACGAATTGAGTCGAGTCTAAATAATATTAAGTTTGATTTGTTAAGATTTTAATTGAATTTAAATTTAAATAAAATATTGATTGAACTTTGCTCGAATCAAATTTAAATAATTCACGATTTTTTTTATCTCATTTACGACCATAATAATAATAGTGATTATTATTATGTGTATTATTAAACAATATTATTATTATTATTATCATCATCATCATATATATTTTAATTCACACTAATTTTTTAAAAAATATTATTATATTATATTTATGACTTTTGAATCATATATCAAGTAGTTCGACTCATTAAGAACTTAAACCAAATCTAAACTTAAATTGAATTAAATTTTGATCAAATTAAACTTAACTATCTTACTATCAGTCTCATCTCTTATAAGGTTTTTGTATCTTCAATTTGTTTTATTATATAAATATGTATAAAATACAGAAAGAATATATTTTATTTATCTTTTAGTTTTTATAATTAAATTTAAATTAATGTTTTCAATATAGATAATTCTTGTTCAATTCTAGACTAGGGCTATAAATGAGACGAGATAAATTGTGAGCTACTCAAACTCGACTCGATCAAAACTCGATCAAAATTCGACTCGATTGGACTTGACTCGAACTCAAATCGATTTTTTAACGAGTCGAGCCGAGTTACTTGTTATTCGACATGAAAAACTCACGAGCTACTCGAAATCAATAATAATAATAATAATAATAATAATAATAATAATAATTAGTATTAAATAAGGGTTTTATACTTCAAATTTACGTATTTATCAAGTTGAACACTAGTAAAAGTTTGGAAGACTCTTGATACAATTCTCTCTTTTCGCATGATATAAAGACAATCATAGTTGATCTAGAGATAGTAATCTCATATTACACAAATATAAAGGGTAAACTACTACGTTAGTCACTTTCGTTTACTCTCAATACACTTTTAGTCATCAATTTTGAAAACGACCAGTAAAGTTATTATCGTTTTCGGGGCGTAAGGTTTTTGTTACTTCAACGTTAAGTACCGTTAAACATTGACAAAAAGATGATCTAACACAATAAAAATAATAAATTACTTAAATAGTCCTTAAATTAGTATTATACTTTTATTTCATCTTTAATTTGATTCTCATAATTTAAAATTTTTATAATTTTACCATCTTTCCAAAAATATATTCATTTCTCTAAAACATTCGGTCCAGTCAGCATATCTCTGCTCAGTACCTTCATTTTTAATTCATCTTTTATCGGTTCGGTTCGGGTATATTTGATTTTTTGTATAACCGAAAAACAAGTACAATAATGAACATCCTTAATATAACTAAACCCTAAGACTCTAACCCTAAACCTTAACCTTATATTTAATTAAAACCTCAAACCTAAATCATAAACCCTAAACAATATATGTAATACCCAAAACCCAATCTTTAAATTGTATAAATATAATTAAATTATAAATCATAAACCCTAAAAACCAAACCCTAAAACAAAAATATTATTTTTATTTTTTATATTATGTTATCTTAATATATATTATAAAGCATATTTAATTTTAGGGTTTTGGGTTTGGGATTTAGTTATATATATTTAGGGTTTGTGGTTTTAATCTTAATTATATATTTAGGGTTTAAGGTTTGTAGTTTAGATAGCTATATGTATGGTTTAAGGCTTATTTTTATATATTATAAATAATATTTTAGTTTTATAATATAATTATAAATAATATTTATAAAGTTAATATATTTATAAATTATATTATAAATATTATAAAATTATAGAAAAATTCTACAACGGGTGTCGAACACCGCTGAATACCGCTAATTATGAACACCGCTGAACATTATTAAACTAATTAATCAAGTTTAAAAAATTTAAGGACTTAACATATAATTATAAATTATTTAAAATAAATTTTTATTAAATTATTTTCTATATATATTATTTTTTAAATAATTAAATAAAATATTAATTTAAATTAATTTTAAAAATAAAAAATCATAAACGCTAAACCCTAAAACCAAAATTCAAAACCTAAATCACTGAACATCAAACTCTAAACCCTAAAAAATATAAAATCTCAACAACCCTAAAAATATTAAACCATAAATACAAAATCTAAACCCTAAAATCCTAAACTCTAAAATAATCAAAGCCCCTATATCTAAATCTTAAACTAATTTTGGGTTTCAAGTTTAGGGTTTATATTTTTTAGAGTTTCAAATTTTCTATTTTAGGGTTTAGGTTATGATTATATTTTTAGTTTTATAGTTTATGATTTTATTGTTTTAGGTTTTAGAGTTTATGATTTAATGTTTAGAATTTTTAGCTTGAGTTTAGGTTTTTAGATTTTAGATTTAATATTTTTTTATTTTTAAATTAAAAAAATATTTTAAAAAATAAAATAAAATATATTTAATTTGTTTAAAATTTTATTTTAAATAATTTAAAATTATATGTTTAGTCCTTTAAATTTTTAATTTTATTAATTAATTTAATGGTGCTCAACGATGTTCATCTTTAGTGGTGTTGAGCAATGTTCGACGCACGTAGTAGACTTATCCAAAATTATATCATGAGAAAATGAAATTATGTTCGATTGTAATATTATTTATGTTGAGTTAATCGGTATTGGATAATGGCCAAGAGGGGGGGTGAATTGGATATTAAAAATTGTAGGAGAGATTCGGTGAAAAATAAAATATTTGAAGAACACAAAGAGTTATAGTGGTTCAAGCTTCGAACAAGCTCTACTCCACTACCTTAGCTCCCACTAAGGATTTTGAAAGCAATTCACTATTGAATTCAGCCTTTTTCTAGGTTCAAGGGATAACCTTTACAAACAAATCAATTTTCTACCCAAAATTGATTTTACCACTCACAAGGTTTACAAAAGGTTTAAGTTGGCTAAAAGGATTCTTCTCACAAGAAATAATAGCCCTTGATATAAGCAAACTCTCCCCAAACTTAAATTGCAACAAATCAAAATGAAAAGTACAAGTTGGGAGGACAAGGTATTCAATAAAGTACTTTGAGTTGGATTTTTGAGCTTGGGTGTTGCTTGATGTTCTTTTTTTTTTGTTGATATGCTTTTGAAAATGCTTCTTTTTATACCTTCTCATTGATTTCTAACCGTTGAAGTTGTTGGGAAAGTAAATATGGACGTTGGAGCTTCATCTTTCCATCATAAATGCACTCTGCAGCAGGTGGTACCGAAACACGGGGTACCTGTTTTGAAACAAGCCAAGAAAAGAAAGAGCCGTTGTGCATTTAATAGGGGTGTATCGATACCTATTTCGATACAAAAACTTTCTGTGATGCCTGGTATCGAACCCTGTTTCGATACAGGCTAACCATCATTCAAAAATTAACTAACACCAACGGTTGACTTATTTGAATCCAAAAAATAGCCGTTGGAGATTAAGGGTGTATCGATACCTGTATCGATACCAGGAGTCATATTTTAAAAATTAAAAAAATGATTTGAAAAATAACCAAGATGTTTTGATACAAGTATCGAAACATGGGTTGGCAGAAAGTTTTGGTATCGAACCTTGTTTCGATACCTGTTCTTGATCTCAAGAACAAGCCTTGAAAATTTCCAGGTGTATCGATACCTATCCTCATGGTATCGATACCCTTGTGTAAAAAGGGCTTGTAAGAATATTTTAAAGTTCTTGGTTTTGATTTAGAGATCAAGCTTTGACTTAAGGACCAAAAAATTATTTCAAAAATTAGTCCTTACATTTATTTGTTATATCAAAACCAATTTTAGTTTTACAATCTCCCCCTTTTTGATATAACAAAACCAAAAGGAAATTTTAAGTTTTGAAATAATTTTGGTTGAAAGACTCCCCCTTAATATGTGCCCAAAAAGAATTTAAAATTGTTGATGGTTTCAAAAACTTAAAACTTAGAACTTTCTCCCCCTTTTTGTTAGATCAAAATCAATGAAGCATAAATAAGCAATGTAAGAGAATAACGCATAATCCATAGCATATAAAAGTTTATATTAAGCATAAACGATAACAAGCAAAGTATCCAAAACATAATCCAACAATAATAAAGACCAAAACATAGGGAAAATAAAATAGGTGCATAAGTTCTAATATGAATGCATCATAACTAGTCTTAATAACTAAAAAGCAAAGCATAGGAAAGATCAACACGATCAATCATCGGCCATGTCATCACCATCATCATCATCATCTTCATCTTCCTCTTGATCTTGAGTAAGCTTTTGGCTTTGATGGAGAGCTTCAAGAGATACTCTCAAGGAGTGTCCTTGAGCCTCTAGGCTTGTCATCCTAGTGGTGATGGTATCAAAACCCGAAGTGAATTGAGTGGAAAGGGTGTCAAGCTTGCCATCCATGGAGTCCAAGCGGGTGTTGAGAGAATCAAACTTAGATGTGAGGAAGGTCAACATGTCAAACTGATGAAGTGGTTCCGGATCAACCGAAGCATGAGGAGGAGAAGGAGGAGCACCTCGAGTCCACTCACCATTTGAAGCATAGACAAAGTGAGCACGATTGAGTGACGTTTCTCCAATAAGCTCTTTTAAAGATCCCACCTTGTCATAAGAGCAATCGATGTCCAAATACAAAAAGATGGTGCTTAGAATGCACGCATATGGAAAAGATTGAACAAGGGGGGTAGCACGGTTTTGGATATGCCACACAATATCCGAGAAAATAATCCGAGCAAGGTTGGGTTGGATTTTATCACGGAAACATGTGATCCAAAAGCTATCAACTTGACGGATCCTAGAGTATCTCCCATTAGAAGGACGAATCCACCAAGAGATGAGAAGATGGAGAAAACGGTCATGTGCGTCAAGGGATGTAACCGACCCGGTGAAAGTAGCAAGAGAGTCTTCATCATCATTACCCTTATCCTCAAGACCAAAAACATCAAGGAAAGTAGAGACATTAATCTTGAAAGATTTTCCCATGAGATACGATTCAATGGCTACTACTTTACTCTTGTCCGAGGATAAAATACATTTAGCATTAGTGTAGAAGATAAGAACAAGAGTTGGAAAGAACTTGCCGGTATGGGTGAGAAAGCGCAAGAACTTCCACTCGACGAGTTGGTCATAGTAACGAAAAGGAAATCTATGGGACGTGATGAATTGAATGTCCACACATCTTTCTTTTTTGAGAGGATAGCTCCGAAAAAGATTGTAATTGTCCAATCTACGATCATTGTCTAGACTCTTAGCATAGACCTTATCAAAATCAACTCGTGCAACACGAGATGATGAAGAGGATCCGGCTTCGGTACGAGAACGCTTCTTTGGTGCCATGATCTAGGATTGGATTAACAAAAATTTTGGATTAGTAAAAAAAATATGTATGTTTGCATATATATAATCCAATTCAATCCTATGGAATAATCTAACAATTCAAGGTATTTAAGGATTAAAAATTTTAAAATACCATCGAAAAACTTTTTCAAAAAAAAATTTATATTCGATTAAAACAAGTTTAAATTTTGAGATAAAATCATAGGATTATTGAAACCCATAAGATAAACATTTAAAGCAATCTCAAAAACTGAATTTTAACAAACTAGAATTAAACGAAATTAGAGTTTTTCGAAAATATACCTTGAGTGTAGATTAGGATGAATTTTGTGATTATGAAGCACCGTTTGTTGATATGATGAAGTCTTTGATGCGTAGATCAAAATCCCTTAAAGAAATCGTGAAGAAATCTTGTTAAGAGAGGCGAAATTGATGGGATTATAAAGGGAGGCCGGCTAGGGTTTTGGGTTTTAAATTAGGAAGTGTTTTAATGAGATTAAAATTAGGTTTAGAGTGTTTTAAACAACTTTCATCCTCGTGTATCGATACTGGTATCGAAATACGAAGTTTCGAAGCAGGTATTGAAACAGGGGTATCGATGCAAGCATCGATGCCTGTTCTTCTTGACAAAAACCCAGATGGGCTGATGAACAGGTATCGAAACAGGGGTTAGCTGTATCGATACCTTCGACCTTTGCTTTGCATTTTGGCTACTCAAAGTACTAGAAATGAGTCTCTAAAGCCCCTAGAAGCATGCATATGATGTAATGACATGTTTATTATGCATGAAAAGTTCATACTCCCCCTAGCAACATGCATGGAGTCATCAAGATACAAGATTATCATAAGCATGATTCAATTCAAGATTCAAGCAAAAATAAGCAAAAAGATGACACTTAAGAAGTCAAAATAGGCTAGTTAGACTTAACTCTCTCCTAAGGGTCCAAAAACGCTCCTTATCCAAAGGTTTAGTAAAGATGTCCGCTAATTGATTTAAGGTGTCAACAAACTCTAAAATAACATCATTTTTAGACACATGATCTCTAATGAAATGATGTCTAATTTCTATGTGTTTGGTTCTAGAGTGTTGAATGGGGTTTTTGGTAAGACATATGGCACTAGTATTATCACACTTAAGAGGTATGGTGTCTAACTTAATGCCATAATCTAAGAGTTGTTGCTTCATCCATAGCACTTGTGCACAACAACTTCCTAGGGAAATATACTCCGCCTCGGTGGTAGATAGAGCTACACTATTTTGTTTCTTAGAGAACCAAGATATGAGCATACTACCTAGGAATTGACAAGTTCCGGAAGTACTTTTCCTATCTATCTTACAACCTCCATAATCCGCATCCGAATAGGCATGAAGATCAAAGGAAGAAGCTTTAGGATACCAAAGACCTAAACAAGGTGTATCTCTAAGGTACCTAAAAATTCTCTTAATGGCTATAAGGTGTGATTCTCTAGGACTAGCTTGAAACCTAGCACACAAGCAAACACTAAACATAATATCTGGTCTACTTGCGGTAAGGTAAAGCAAAGAACCTATCATTGATCTATATAATTTGGAATCAACATACTTACCTCATTCATCCTTGTCAAGCTTAGTAGATGAGCTCATTGGTGTGGCTTGAGGTTTCACATTTTCCAAGCCAAACTTCTTGAGCATATCCTTGATGTATTTTGCTTGATTGATGAATGTGCCATCCTTCTTTTGCTTGATTTGGAGTCCCAAGAAGAATGAGAGCTCCCCCATCATGCTCATCTCGAATTCACCTTGCATTAGCTTAGAAAATTCTTGACAATAACATTCATTAGTAGATCCAAAAATACTATCATCAACATAAATTTGAACTACTAAAATGTCATTTTTAAACCTTTTTATAAAAAGTGTAGTATCCACCTTTCCCTTTTCAAAACCTTTTTCAATTAGAAAAGTTGAAAGCCTTTCATACCAAGCTCTAGGAGCTTGTTTCAAACTGTATAAAGCTTTTGTTAATTTAAACACATGGTTTGGAAATTTTGAGTCCTCAAAACCCGGTGGTTGTTCAACATACACTTCTTCATTTATAAAACCATTTAAGAAAGCACTTTTGACATCCATTTGAAAAAGCTTGAAATCATGATAACATGCAAATGCAAGTAGCATCCTAATGGCTTCCATTCTAGCTACGGGTGCATAGGTTTCATCAAAATCTATTCCCTCCTCTTGAGTGTAACCTTGAGCTACTAATCTAGCTTTATTTCTTACAATGTTACCACTCTCATCTAGTTTGTTTCTAAAGACCCATTTAGTTCCTATAGTAAACTTATTACTAGGCCTATCAACTAATGTCCATACATTACTTCTCTCAAATTGATTTAATTCCTCTTGCATAGCCAAAATCCAAAAATCATCACTTAAGGCTTCTTTGATATTCTTAGGCTCTATGCATGAGATAAAAGCAAAATGATTCATTAATCTAAGAGAAGAACGAGTAGTTACCCCCTTGGATGGATCACCCAAGATTTCACCACTTTTGACATAGTTGAACTCCCTTGGGTAGCTCACTTCCCTTTCTTCAAGCTTTACATTTCCCAAAGCTTCTATTGGAGGATCTTGTGCTTTCTCATTGCTTGGAATCCCATCCACCTTTGATGCTTGTCCATCATCAATGGTTTCAATGATTCCTACATCATCATCATCACAAGAATCCTTCCTAGGAAGGAGGTTATCATCGAAAACCACATGTATAGATTCCTTTACAACTAAGGTTCTTTTGTTGAAAACTCTATAAGCCTTAGAATTTAAAGAATAACCAAGGAAAATAGCTTCATCACTTTTTGCATCAAATTTACCTAAATTATCTTCTCCATTGTTCAAAACAAAACACTTGCACCCAAAAGGGTAAAAATAGCTAATGTTAGGCTTTTTGGATTTTAAAATCTCATAAGGAGTTTTCTTTAAAATAGGCCTAATCATTACTCGATTTATGATGTAACAAGAAATGTTTGTGGATTCCGCCCAAAAATACTTAGGTAAATTGTTTTCACAAAGCATAGTTCTAGCCATTTCCTCTAAAGTTCTATTTTTCCTCTCAACTACCCCATTTTGTTGAGGAGTGCGAGGAGTCGAAAAATTGTGGCTAATACCATTTTCATTACAAAAATTTTCAAAACCTAAATTTTGAAATTCGGTTTCATGATCACTTCTAATATGAGAAATTTTTTGATCAAGATCATTTTGAGAAATTTTTGAAAATGTGATGAAATTTTCTAAGGCCTCATCTTTAGAACTTAAAAATAGAACCCAAGTGTATCTAGAGTAATCATCAACAATAACAAAAGCATATGATTTTCCACCCAAGCTAGTAGTCCTAATAGGTCCAAAAAGATCCATATGGATCAATTGTAACACTCTACTAGTTGAAACATCATTAATGGACTTAAAAGAAACTCTCTTTTGTTTACCCTTAGCACATGCATCACAATTTTTATCCAAAGAAAATTTGAGCTTAGGTAAACCTCTAACTAGATTTTGGGAGGCAAGTTTTTCTAAAACACGTATGCTAGCATGACCAAGTTTCCTATGCCATAACCATGCATCATTTTCATCACTAGCAACTAAGCATGCGTGAGATACGTTTATGTCATCTAGATGCACCATGTAAATATTTCTTATGCGATGACCTATGAGCATTGTTCTATTTGATTCTATGTCAATAATTTTACAACCATTTTTATCAAAAGAGACATAGAAACTTTTATCACACAATTGACTAATGTTCAACAAATTATGCTTAAGACCATTTACAAGTAAGACATTTTCAATGAGAATAGAGGAGTGATTACCAATAGAGCCTATACCCTCAATTTGGCCTTTGGAGTTGTCACCAAATATCACTACTCCACCCTTTTTGAGCTCTAACTCCTTAAATCGTCCCTTGTCTCCGGTCATATGCCTTGAGCATCCACTATCAAGGTACCACATGTTTTGACTTGAAGCTTTGGCCTTGAAGCAATGCTCAACCTACAAAAAAAAATTAGTTTTTCACTTTTGGTACCCAAATCATTTTGGGTCCATGAGAGTTAGTCCCTAAAAGCTTGGTTCCCTTAGGAATCCAAGAGGCAATGGAATTCATATTATTAGAAACAATGAGTTCCTTAGGAACCCAAACACTCCTAATTTTTCTTTGTCTAAAATGCCTTTGAAAAACCTTTTGTTTGTGGTTTTGAAAATTTCTTTTGACATGGTTGGATTTTGAAGAGCTTCCTTTTTCAAAAGTTGAACTCTCAACCACTTTAATTTGTTCTTTAAGCTCATTCACCACTTTGTGGTGATTTTTACTCAAGCTTGAAATAAGGTTGTTTAAATCAACATTTTCTTTTTGAAAAATTTTTAAATCATCATTTAAATCAACAACCTTTTCTTCCAAATCCAAAATTGTTTTTGTCAAAGAATCATTTTTCATTTCTAAATCGGAAATGGTTTTCTTGCCTTTTAAAATCGATTCTTTAAACTTCAAAACCAACTCATCATACACATCTTGTAATTCATCATAAGCTTCATAAAGTTCATCATAAGATAAATCATTACAAGATGGTTCAAGGGTTACCTTAGGCTCATCAAGAGCCATGAGACACAAGTTGGCCACTTCATTGTCCTCACCGGATGATGACTCCTCATCACTCCAAGTGGCAACATGAGCTTTGTGTTTCTTCTTCTTCTCAAAACTCTTCTTTTTGTATAGTGGGCAATCGGTCCTAATGTGACCGGGCTTCTTGCATTCATAGCAAATGATTTGATCTTTCTCTTCTTCTTTGCTCTTTGCTTTGAAGTCCCTCTTTCGTTGGAATCTTCGATTCCTGTTTGCCCTCATAAGCCTTGTGAATCTTTTGGCCACCATGGCCAATTCTTTTAGCTCTTCTTCCTCACTAGTGTCCACTTCTTCTTATGAAAATGAAGCTTTAAGAGCAATCCCTTGCTTCTTTTTCTCTACTTCTCTCTTCTCTATCTTTACCTCTTCTTTCTTTTTCTCTTCTTCTCTTTCTTTCTTCATGATCTCATGGGTAAGAAGGGATCCCACAAGAGCATCTAGCTTTAAAGTCTTCAAGTCCTTGGCTTCAATGATAGTCGTCCTTTTGCTATCCCAAGACTCGGGAAGAGAGTAGATAAGTTTCCTCACGAGCTTCTCTTCCGGAATGATCTCACCAAAGCCTTTGAGACCATTGACAATCATGGAAAATCTATCGAACATTTTGGTGGTGTCTTCATTCGGCTCCATCTTGAAGTTTTCATAGTTTAGGTTGAGAAGACCAATCTTTGTTTCCTTCACATCATTGGTGCCCTCATAAGTTGTCTCCAAGGAGTCCCAAACTTCTTTGGCACTTGTGCATGAAGACATCTTGGAGTAGATGTCGGGGCCTAGAGCACAAAAGAGAATGTGAAGAGCTTTATCATTGGTGGACATTCTCCTTCTTTCTTCATCGGTCATCTCGTTCCTCTTCTTAGGTACTTGCCGATCTCCTTCTTGCTTCATAGGGATAGAGGGTCCATCTTCAATTATATCCCAAAGGACATAATCATTGGAGTTGATGAATAGCCTCATCCTATTCTTCCAATAAGGATAGTTGTCCCCATTGAAGAAGGGTGGCTTGGTGATGGAGTGAGACTCGTTCCACGAACCGGAGGTAGAGGCTATTTGATTTTTGTTGTGGAGATGATCAACAACCCTTGGATCTTCTTTGGTGGAGGTGAATCCCTTAAAAGATCTAGCTCTAATACCAATTGTTGAGTTGATCGGTATTGGATAATGGCCAAGAGGGGGGGTGAATTGGATATTAAAAATTGTAGGAGAGATTCGGTGAAAAATAAAATATTTGAAGAACACAAAGAGTTATAGTGGTTCAAGCTTCGAACAAGCTCTACTCCACTACCTTAGCTCCCACTAAGGATTTTGAAAGCAATTCACTATTGAATTCAGCCTTTTTCTAGGTTCAAGGGATAACCTTTACAAACAAATCAATTTTCTACCCAAAATTGATTTTACCACTCACAAGGTTTACAAAAGGTTTAAGTTGGCTAAAAGGATTCTTCTCACAAGAAATAATAGCCCTTGATACAAGCAAACTCTCCCCAAACTTAAATTGCAACAAATCAAAATGAAAAGTACAAGTTGGGAGGACAAGGTATTCAATAAAGTACTTTGAGTTGGATTTTTGAGCTTGGATGTTGCTTGATGTTCTTTTTTTTTTGTTGATATGCTTTTGAAAATGCTTCTTTTTATACCTTCTCATTGATTTCTAACCGTTGAAGTTGTTGGGAAAGTAAATATGGACGTTGGAGCTTCATCTTTCCATCATAAATGCACTCTGCAGCAGGTGGTATCGAAACACGGGGTACCTGTTTCGAAACAAGCCAAGAAAAGAAAGAGCCGTTGTGCATTTAATAGGGGTGTATCGATACCTATTTCGATACAAAAACTTTCTGTGATGCCTGGTATCGAACCCTGTTTTGATACAGGCTAACCATCATTCAAAAATTAACTAACACCAACGGTTGACTTATTTGAATCCAAAAAATAGCCGTTGGAGATTAAGGGTGTATCGATACCTGTATCGATACCAGGAGTCATATTTTAAAAATTAAAAAAATGATTTGAAAAATAACCAAGATGTTTCGATACAAGTATCGAAACATGGGTTGGCAGAAAGTTTTGGTATCGAACCTTGTTTCGATACCTGTTCTTGATCTCAAGAACAAGCCTTGAAAATTTCCAAGTGTATCGATACTTATCCTCATGGTATCGATACCCTCGTGTAAAAAGGGCTTGTAAGAATATTTTAAAGTTCTTGGTTTTGACTTAGAGATCAAGCTTTGACTTAAGGACCAAAAAATTATTTCAAAAATTAGTCCTTACATTTATTTGTTATATCAAAATCAATTTTAGTTTTACAATTTATATACTATTTTTGTTAGAATTATATCAAGTTTTTAAGTTAGCTCGGTTATGGATGACAATAGATAAGTTTGGATCGGGTTTTATAAAGTCCAAATCCAATCCAATTAATAATCAGATTTTCAAAAAAATTCAGTCCGAATCTAAATTCATTTACATAAAATTCAAATTTAATCTAATAAAATATCTAAAATTCAAATTCAAATATGAAAGTCCAAATCTAATTATTTTTAAAGTAACAACTTAAACATATATCTTTAAATGAAAAAAAAAATAATTTGTATCAAACAAATATATTTAAATTTATAGCACAAACAAATTTCAACAAATATTACAATCCAAGATAAAACAAATTAAAGTAACAACTCAAATTGTAATTAGAAAATTCAATAATAAATAAATTGTCCTTACATAAACTACTATTATCTTACTAGTTTAATAACATATCTATTTTCCACATCACAATTATAAAATGACTAATAAATATTACGATCTAAAGAAATAAATTAAAAATATAATTAAAATGTTTATAACGATCAAGTTTTCATTATTCCACTAAAGCTCAACAAAAGCCTATAAAATAAGAGGAAAACATAAATAAAATTATAGAAGATATTAATCATCTAAAATATTAACAGTATATAAACTTAATTAGGATTTTAATATAAATATCTATATTTTTAAATATAAGAATTTTAAATATTTTTATTTGGATTTATATATGGATCGAATTCATATTAGATATGGATTTAGATTAAATTTGGATCGAATCATGACAATATCTATATCAGATGTACCTCTTACTAGGACTAGGATTTTTTTAGATTCGGATTTAAACTTTTTTAATCGAATTTAGATTAATTATTTTTTTTAAATTAAATTGAATTTGGATCCGATTCGGATTATATTATCATCCTTGGGTGGTTTGATATAAACCCTCCATCTTTGATGCCAGCGGTTTGAGTTTTCTTAATTTTTTTAACATAAGAACATTATTTTGGCTTATCTAACGCATAGAAACAACTATTACTAAAACAACATTGTTTCGCATTTAGTGGTCTGTCACAGTTTAATAGTTGAGTGACATCATAATAATAAAATATAAAATTCAGTGATATAATAAAATAAGATATAATAATATAATTTTAGATTTCAGTAATATTTTCAATACAAAAATTAAAGTGTAGTGATATTTCATATAATTTACCCTATTTTTTTAGTAACTTTTCTCGGAAAATAATGTAGACGCTTAGTATTTGCTGTTGTAGGTCAGCTTGTGAGAAAGAAGAAGAAATCCTTGTTTACGAGTAACAATCATAGTTAAAAACAAGAATGTATTGAAGCAGATAATAAAACCTAAATCCATCTCTAAATCAACTTAAACTAAATTCTTGCTACAAAAAATGAAAAGATTGATTCACCCAAAAAAATACATAATGAAAATTATTGTTCATATCAACCTAGAAGTCCATGAGGACCATGACCCATCTTGGAAAAAAAATGGTTTTGAAGTTAAAACACTCCCAAGTCTCAAGCCTTTTACTGGCTGAATCTCTCTAGAGTTTCTTAACTGAAGTGTTATCTTCTATCACTTGCAGTTTAATACGCTTCTCGACCACCTATTCTTCTTCTATGTATCATTCTAATTTTATCGGATTCCATAATTCAAAACTTGGGTTGTGGAGGTACTAAGCAGTATTTTCTAGTTTGATCCAACTTGTTCCAGGTACCTTCTTTACATCCCTACTTTCCATTAATTCTCTCAACTTTCCCACATCATCCCAGTTGTTGAAACCAGCAAACATGTTTGACAACAACACGTAACTTGCAGGGTCCTTTCTGTCTAGGTCCATTGCATGTTCGGCCGCTCGCTTCCCAGTTTCAATATCCCCATGAACCTGACAAGCATTAAGCAAAGTTTGCCAAACTGATGCACCAGGCTTAAATGGCATTGACAAGATTAACTTTTCAGCTTCTTTTATATGCCCGGCACGGCCAAGAAGATGTACCATATATACATAATGGTCTATACCGGGAGAGACTCCATGGTCATTGGTCATGGAAGAGAAATATTTCCATGCTTCATCGGTAAACATTCCTTGGCTACATGCATAAAGCACACAAACAAAGGTTATGTAATTCGGTTTTATACCTTTCACAATCATCTCATCAAAAATGTTAAGAGCTTCTCTAGCTTGACCATTTTGTGCACACCCCATTATCATTGTCGTCCATGAAACAATGGAACGATCGTCCATTACCTTAAAAACATCCCAAGCACTGTCCATGGAACCACATTTTGCATACATGTCAATCAATGCATTATCCACACAAACATCAATCTCAACCCCAAGTTTTATCCTCAATCCATGAGCTTTCTTCCCTTCTTCCAAAAAAGCCAAATTAGCACAAGCGTTGAAAGCAGTAGCAAGAGTAAATTTATTTGGTATTATGCCCATCATCCTCATTTTGGCAATAGCTTCTAGTGCCTTTGCTGGTTCCCCATACTCTAACCATCCAGCAGCAATTTGTGTCCAAGAACAAACGTCTTTTTCACTCTTTTCACTGAAAGCTTTCAACCCATCGAAAAACATTTGATTCTTTATATACATATCAACCAAGGAGTTCTGGACACAAATTTCACTACCATGGCCAGACTTGACAATTTGACCATGCACTTGTAAACCCATGTTCAAATGACCCAGAGAAGCCAACCCAGTTAAGACACTTGCAAAAGTAAAGCAATCAGGTTTCAGCCCTTCATTATTCATTTGAACCCAAAATTTAGGCAAACCAAAACAAGAACTTTCCGAGTACCCACTTAACATAACATTCCAAGTAACAACATCTTTGTTTAAACACTTCTCAAACACCTCCAAAGCTTCCTCTATTTTCCCATGTCTTATCAGAGCCGTCAAAAAAGCATTGACTAAAAACACGTTTGATTCTAACCCCAAACGTATAACCATAGCGTAAACTTGGTAAGCTAAATCTAAACTTTCGTGCAAAGAACAAGCTTGAAGGACACTAACAAACGAAAACTCATTAGGCTTTGAGGTTCCATCCCTTAGCATGTAAACAAACAAAGATAGAGCTTGGTTGGTAAATCCATGTTGGGTAAAGCCAGAAAGCATGGCAGACCATGAAACGACGTTTCGTTGAGGCATTTCATCGAACAGCTTGTGACCGCTAATGAGGTCTCCACACTTCAAATACATGTTCAGGATGTGATTTTGGAGATAAAGGGAAATTGGAAATGACCCTTTGATGAATTTGGCATGGACTACCTTCCCATGAAGTAAATTTGACGTTTGGGCGCATGAAGTTAATAAGTTGGAGCAGAAGTTTTCTTCTAAGGTTAAGAAATGAGTATGAAAATTAGAGATGGTGGAATACAAGAGGGGCCCGGTAGGTTTGAAAACACGTAGGCGGTACATTTGTTTGCTAACATTGGTTGTGGGTTTTATTTATGAACTTGATAATAAGATCCCTTTGGCCATAAATCATCTAAAATGGAAAAATCATATCATATATAAATATTTTACATATTCCCCCAATATCCACAGTTTTGATTTTATATTTTTTATAAAATTTATCACAGTTTAATTTTAAGGTCTAAAAACTTAAATAAGAGTAAAATTTAGGGGTTTAGTAGTTTAAGATTTTAATAGATGTAAATAAAATTTTGAGTTTAAGGGTCAAATTTAAGATATAAGGTTTAGGTTAAAACATAAATCTCCCTTAATATATTACCTTTAAGACTTAAATCATAATCACTAAGCTTTAAACCATAACTCCTAAATTCTAAATTCTTATACCTAAATTCCTAAACCTTATGCACTGAACTAAGTCCATAACTCTAAAACTAAAATGTTTGATTTAAGAGTATTCTCATTTAAAGATATTATTCTTTTTCAAATAGTGGTTCTTTTCCCCTCAAATGATGGGAATGCTATTATTCTCAAGTACGTTTGGATCATGGAATGTAACATTACCTTTAAGAATAGAATTACTTGAATGTAAGATTACCTGAAATATTACTGGGAAAATTACATTACCTTGTTTAGTTTGATTGGGAAAATATAAGATTACCTGAAAGTAAATTTTACCAAACTGTCCATGTGATACATTTTCTTTTTGAGTTAAACTACTATTGATAAATTAAAAAATTTTGGATGAAAATTCATAGGGCAAATTTTATATTAAAAATATTTTTAAAATAATTAATATATTGTTCATATTTTTAAATAATTTTTATAAGTATTATATTTATTTATGTATGAAACATAATTTTAATATCGAACAAATTCATAATATAAATTTGAGTTTAATTTGGTTAATTTGATCGTTTTTTAAATTTATCAAATTTTTTCGATGGGTAAAAATTCATATTTTTTAAATTATTTATCAAATTTATTTTATAAAGAATCTATATATTTATATTTTTATGGCGTTATTTATAAATTTATTTATTATCTTATGTTTTAACTTTATGTCTTATATTTCCAATATTTATTATTTGTATTTTTTATGTGATATAATTGTATCTTATTTAATAATTCAAAGTAGTAATTTAACCTAAATTGAAGGATATAATTAAAATATTTCTATTTTATTTAGGGTATTTTTGTCCTAAACACAAGGAATAAGCTAATACCTAACAAAAGGAAGGAAACAAGATTCCCACCAACCCCCCAAAAACACGCTATTGTTAGGAATTGAGTATTACCTCATGTTAGGAATTCAGCAATCCAAACATGGGTATGAGATTCCCGAAAAAAAAAATTCCCTTAGTAATCATCTTTTCCGTGATCCAAACGCACCAGTTTCTTAGGTATTTAACAATTTTATTTTTTTTGGATAACTTTGTCCTTATAATAATATATTATTTTTATATTGATCTTTTATTGTATTTTTAATTAGATGATTAATTATTTATGATATAAATTTATTAAATATTTTTATTTAATATTATTTTAACATATGTTGTAATATTTAGTACTATAGTTTTATTAATAGTGTATTTATGATGTTTCATCTTAAAAATTCAGTAGGTTAATTTATTTTTATTATTTTTATATTTATTTTATTATTTATTTTAATTTGTTCGATAAATAATTATATATAATAAAACTTAAAAATCTAAATCTACTGAACGTTTAATATTTTGTTGTTAAAAAAATAAAAGGAATAAAAATATATAAATATATTTTTTAAAAATAATTTGATATATTAATTATATTATAAATATATATTGTAAATTTTGGATTATGTAACGAAAATAATTATATAAATTTTTATATAAATATTTTTAATTTAAAAATTAAAATTTTAACGTGTTAAAAATATATCATAAAAATAAATTGATAAATTTTAATTAATCTTATATTCATATTAAATAAACAAACAAGATAATATACATTTCTGATAATATTATATTCTAATAATCTTATCCTTAAAAATAATTTTACACTTTATAAACCAGACGGTACAGAGCTGAATAACTACCCAAAATAAAACCCACATCTAAGATCAAGTTCTCGATATCAGTGTGGATAGGGTAATCTCCGACCAAATTAAAACAATTGATAAGTAAAAACAAAGGTGGAGATGCAGCATAATGAATTAGGGAGAAAAATGAAGATAAACCTCAATTGCCATACCCTAATTTTGTAATATCCTATTTTGTAATATCGATCTTATAATACCCTATTTTTAACTTTAATTTAGAACTCTAAACTCAATAAATTCTTAAATATAAAATTTAAATTATTTTAAGGATTTTCAGATTATAAACCTAATTGAATTACAATGATTGTTTCGTAGTTTCTGAACGCTGAAATTCTTTTAAAAAGTTGAATAAATAAAGACTTTTATTGAGTAATTTACCACTTTTTTTGAAATATAGTTATTTCCTTTTTCTTTTGTTTAAGATTCCCTCCTCACATTAATTTTACTATCTTTTTTTTCTCTCTCTCTTTTTTTTCTCATTTTTCTTTTAAAAAAATTAAGAACTTTTTTCATCTCTCATCTTTTCTTTCAATATGGCTTCCCGTTTCTCTGTTTTGGTGATGTTGATTCGGATACATAATTTCTTTTTCCTCCTTCTCCTGGATGACCTCTCGTTCCTTAAACTTCGAGATCACATGTGAATTTTCAAAATTATTTAAATTTGGTTATTCTAGTGTAGTGATATAGTAGTAGTTACTTACGTAAATTTTATTCGTAGGTTCTGTATCTGCTCGACTTAGTGTTAGGATTGAGCCTGATAGATATCATTCTCGACGATAGATTATAGCTGCCTAATGTGTGTGTCTCCCAATGCTATATATATATTTCTGTTTGCAGATTATGTTTATTTTGGTGTATTTCTATTGACATGTTGATTTTTACGATTTTGAATCCAATTGTGTGATGTCATGTCATACTATGTAATATGTATATCAAAATCAGAGTTCGTTAAAAATACAGATTATGTTATTCTCGAAATTAATATGCATACATCATGTTAATTATAAAGAATGCATTCAAACTATTAAGATTGAATTTAAGTTTTTAGGTTAGTAGAAGCTCTAGTTAGAATTGATTTTCTAATTTAATCAATTAATTTAAGGTCTAACTTAGAAATATGTATATAAATTGTACACTTTTTAAAAATGTGTGTCTAATTTTTTTTAGGTTTTATTCGGTTATTTTTTTTAAGGTAATACCGTTAAAAAATTACTTAACTTAAAAATAAGTGCTCAAACTAAACATTTTTTTCTAAAATAGGTGTCTAATTTTTTTAACTAACATCTGTACCTAAAATTTCATTTCTTAAGTGTTTTAAGGTAACACCGTTAAAAATTATCACACAATCATAATTTAGCACATGTCTATTTTAATTTACACAACTAAAATCATAGATAATCTCGTCGGATCTCGTCATCGCCTAAAGCTAATGCCCACTTCTTTCAACCACTCATCATCGATAACTAGTGAGAAGCATTGTAATCGAATGTTGAATGACTAGAGTCTTTCGTGTCCGTTTTTTATGTTTGATTGAAACCCTTCTTGTCGATTATCGACGATGGGTGGTTTGAGAAAATTGACGGTGGTCTAAGATGATGGTGATGACAGGATTTGACAAGGTTATCAACGACAATAGAGACACCAATTTTGGTTTTAAGGTTTGAGACTTATTTTGGGACTATTTTATAATTTTTGATTTTTTGAATATTATTTAAATTAATTTAATTTATTTTTATTTATTTTTAAATTAAAAAATAAAAAGTTGTATGTCAGTTTATTATTGGGCGATGATTTTTTAATGATGTTGCCTTAAAACATTAACGAAATAAAATTTTAGGTACCTATTTCAACAAAAAAATATTAGACATCTATTTCAGAAAAAACGTATAATTTGAATACTTATTTTTTAGTTAAGCTTTAATTTAAATTAATTATGCCCTTGGCTTTGGGGGAGGTAAGTTTAAATTAGGCATAAAGATAATTTTAACCCTTAACGTTTATAATTTTTGTTATTTTGGCCTTTATTCTATTTTTGGGATAAATTTAGCCCTTAATCTATATCTTTTTAACAAATAACTTATTTTTTTAACTAACATAATAATTAGACCGTTAAAAATTTAACGAAGATGACATATCATATGCATATGATAATATATTTTAAATGACATGACATCTAACCTACCAAATACATACATATATATATGAAATATAATTTTATTTTAATATAAAATATAAAACAATTAAAATTCAAATAAAATATTAAAAAATTAATTAATTCTAAAATAAAATGATACTAAATATTCTCAATCATAATTATGATAGAATCAAAGTCCTATCTTAAAAAAAATATGAACACAATTCAAAATTAATTAATTTTTAAGATAGAATTTTGATTCTATCATAATTATGATCGAGAATATTTAGTACCATTTTATTTTAGAATTAATTAATTTTTTAATATTTTATTTAAATTTTAATTATTTTATATTTTATATTAGAATAAAATTATATTATATATATGTATTTAATAGGTTAAATATCAGGTTATTTAAAATATATTATCATATACATATGACATATTATCATTGTTAGATTTTTAGCGATCCAGTTACCATGGTAGTTAAAAAATAGGGTAAACTACACAGATAATCACCATATTATATGGTTAGTATCGATCTGACCACAATGCTTTAAAAAGAATCAAATACACCTGTAAACTATTAATTTAGTACTAAAATAGCCACCGACCGTTAAAACCAAATGGACTGATGACGTGGTCGTTAAAATTAAAATGGAATAATTACACATTTACTCCATGTTATTCATACATTTTTTTAATTTAATCCTAATTTTATTATAATAAAGTAAAATTATTATTCAATTAGGAGGTGACATGTGTCACCACCTAATTGGAGGAAGAAAAAAAATCCCATAAAATGCTTTCAATAAGTGTTAAACCCATGACCTTAAGTATGAATGGGCAATACGTTTGAACTAAGGTGATTGTTGTGATTCAAGTTTTTATAACCTATATATATATCGAATACAGTTTTTTATATGTATTATATTAATTTCACATATAATATTATATTTATTTTTTAATTTAATTAAAATATTAATTAAAAACATTTTTTATATATTTGGATTTAGAAATATTTGAATAAAATATTTGAATTTTAAATATTTGAATAAAAAATTCGTATATTCAAATAATAAATATATGGATAAAATATTCGTATAATAAATATTCGAATAAAATTATAAAAATTAAAATATTTGGACTTAAAAATATTCGAATAAATATTTGAATTTTAAATATTCAAATAAAAAAATTCGTATATTCAAATAAAAATATTCGAATAAAAATATTCAAAAACTTATGATTTTTATTCGTATTTTTAAATAAAAATTATTCAAATAAAAATCATAAGTATTAGAATATTTTTATTCGAATATTTATTATATAAATATTTTTATTTGTATATTTATTATTCGAATATTTTTATTTAAATATATAATTTTTTATTCGAATATTTTTAAATCCAAATATTTATTATTTTTATTTGAATATTTATTATACGAATATTTTTATTCATATATTTTTTATTTGAATGTACCATTTTTTATTCGAATATTTAAAATTCAAATATTTTATTCGAATATTTTAAATCCAAATATATAGAAAATATTATTCCATATATATTTGTTATAGGGCTTTGTATAACATAATTTATATCTTAAAGGTAAACGAACCATAAATATCATGTACTGGTGCTTTATATCTAAAAGTTACTCTTGGTTTAATGGTTGACTTACGGGGTTTCTATCTTAAATACCCAGGTTCGATTCTTGAAGGATAAAAATAAATTTAATAAATTAAATATATATAAATATAACCATCAATAAGGTGGCAACATGTCCAGTGCCAAAGTCACGGAATGGGTAAGTCGCCAATCCCTAAAACGGACTATATAAGATCTCGTGATTCGCTGCCGAACTTATTCCAATTCAATGAGCATTCTCAATATTATGCCTTGAAGAGGACTCGAACCTCCACGCTCTTTAGCACGAGATTTTGAGTCTCGCGTGTCTACCACACCACCAAGGCATCTTGAAAGTGAATCGTATTCCATGAATATGATATCTATCTAGTGTGATGTATGGAATATATGACAATAATTATATTATTTTATTATAATAAAATTATGATTAAATTATAAAAATATATGAATAACAGGAAGTAAATGTGTAATTATTACAATTATTTTTAACGGCTATGTCAGTTGTTCCGTTAATTTCTAATAGTCGATGGCTATTTTAATACCAAATTAATAGTTTATGGGTGTATTTGATTTTTTTAAAGTATTGTGGTCAGATCGATACTAACCCCATAATATGGTGACTATCCGTGTAGTTTACCCTAAAAAATAAGTTGTTTGTAAAAAAGATATAAGTTAATGCTAAATTTATCAAAAAAATATAAGGACCAAAATAATAAAAATTATAAACGTTTGTTAAAATTATATTTATGCCTTTAAATTAATTAGATTAAGTTTAGATTTAGATTAATTAAACCCTTTAGATAGCTTACGGTTCTTATTAGTTTAATTAATTTAAATTTGTTCATGGCTTAATTGGATGAATATTAAATTAATTAAATTAATTTGATCATCTCTTAATTATTTTAAAATAAAATAAGTATTTGATTTGGATGGAAACATAAAAACTCATTATTATTAAGTCAATTCATTTTAAATAGTATCCTTGGCTTAATGAGATTTAGTTTAAAATTAACCAAATTAGTTATTTTGATTCAAGAAAAAAAAATGTTCTGTTTTTTTTTTAAGTAGGATTTAATTAATTTAAGGTTAATATTAGATAAGCTAACTAATAATTAGATCACTAATCAATATTTCATGATTTAAAATTTTTTAAGTTAGAACTTTAGTGGCCTAAGTTTTATTTCAAGCTTTTCCTTGACATTTATTTTAATTGTCATCCATATGACCTTTAGTATTTATTTGGACATGTCATTAATAATTGACTTAAAATATTAAAAAGAGATATTTATTAATTTTTATATTTATGTCTTAACGATCTTGGTTCAATGGATATTGATAAAATATTTAAATTAATTTTTATCGTTCAAAGGTAAATTTAACTTCTTAAAAATGAATAAGTTATAACATCAATTTTAAATACTTATATTATGTATGAAGGTGATATACAAAATTCAAACCATAAATTAACACAATAATTAAATATATCCTATGTGGATTTAATTTATGATCCAAAATATAATCGTCTTTATTAATTAAACATTTAATTGATTCAAACACACCAATTTACTCAAATCCGTTTAATTAAAACATGTATTCAATAAAGAACACTTAATTAAATTCAATTTAAATAATTTCTATCAGTTAAAAACATATATTTTTAGTACTAATTTTTGGGTTTGATGGGCGCTAAACCTTTCCAATCGTAATCAACTCTAGAACCCAAATAAATATATACTTTTGTTTTTATGGTGTCCGACTTACTATAATAATCGATGATTACTCTAACTTTTTTTTTTATGTTTTTTTAAAACACAAAATTTTAAAGATTTTCTATTTTCAAATATTTTCTAAAAAATTATGAACTGTAAATAAAGTATTTTTTGAAAAATCACGACAAACTTAAAATTATTTTAAGAAGTATACATGAAAAAAAATAAAAAAATAACAAGACCACAAACATTTATCTTTCTTAATTAATTATAATGATTAATTACTATGCTAGTATTAGCAGTGCTCAAACCCATGAGCTCTAGGAAAAACAATCATTCATTTAACCACTGAGACTAGATGATTCATGCTTGTTTGTTGTATTTTTACGTTCTAATGATAGTGTTTGAACTTTTTGAAATTTAGTGATCCATTTGTAAATTTGAAAATTTGATGAGCCATTTGTAATTATACTAATAATTGATGGATCTCTGTCGTAATGTTCCATATTTAAACAGGTTTTGCCTTTTGAAAATTGAAATATTGAACCGAAGCAATAACAATTAACAAAATGAAAAGAAATTAATAAAGAAATTCTCAATGGCGATTCTTTACGCCGTGGTGGCGCGAAACACGGTGGTTTTAGCTGAGTTTAGCGCCGTGACGGGGAATGCCGGGGCGGTGGCACGAAGGCTGTTCGAAAAACTACCGCTGGAGGCTGATTCGAGATTATGCTTCTCTCAAGATCGTTATATATTTCATATACTTAGATCCGATGGCCTCTGTTTCCTCTGTATGGCTGACGATACCTTTGGAAGTATGATTCTTTTAGTTCATAGTTTCTGCAATTCTACATTTTTCGAGCTTTCTTGCGGGTTTAACAATCAACGTGGACAATTAGAGTAGTCTGAGAGATTTTAGATCCTTTATTTTAGAGTATTGGGATTTAAATTTCGTGACTTGATAAGTAATGCTTCGTTCTTCTCTGGTATTTATATCTTGCTTTATTGTATAATTAACCGACTAATTTGATTTAATTTAGAATTGATTAAGAATAATGCATAAGATTTTGGAAATTTCAAGGATTTTTCCGTTAAGAAATTTATCAGAATGAGGGTGTTCACGTTCGTTGCTTAATTAGTAGCTAGAGAATCATACCTAATCACATGAACTGAAGGAAATAAGTTACAGAGGTTTTACAAAATAGAAGTTAATTCTATGGATCTTAAAGTTTTAAGTTTTGATTTTAATTTCAATTTGGTTGTCCGCTCTGTTATGTTACTAAGCTTATTCAAATATCCTCTCATGAATCCATTTTCAACACCTTAGATTTGCAGGTACATTTGACATAACTGAAAGCTTCTATTTGAAGCAAAAGTTGGGATATTCTTCAAGAATAACTTTGAACACTTCCTTTAAAAAATCATCAAACTCCCTCCTTTGCTTGATGTTGTTTGAGCAGTTCCTTTTATGTTTTCCATAATTGAGATTTAATTTAGTATATTCTTCATTTTTATTCATGGTGTTAAAATCACTTGTGTACCTTAAGCTTGTGAACAGCAGTTTCATTGCCGTGGATTATGCAATTGTTCTGGATTACTGAACTGTTTTTGCGTAACTTTTAGATCGATATGTTTTTGTTTTGGGGTTGAATTTTATCATGTAAAAGATGAATATTCATTTGTTCTCAGCTTTATCCCCTTGTTGGATTTGTTATGTTTCCTTTTCTGTAAAATGTTAAAGAAATGAAGATTATCCTTCCTGAGTCACTATTCATCACTGTGCCTTAATGCAGGGAGAATTCCATTTTCATACTTGGAGGATATTCACATGAGGTTCATGAAAAACTATGGCAAAGTGGCTGATTATGCACCTGCATACACAATGAATGATGAGTTCTCACGTGTGCTGCATCAACAAATGGAGTTTTTCTCTAATAATCCTAGTGCAGATACTCTGAATCGTGTTAGAGGTGAAGTGGGTGAGGCAAGTATCTTGCTTGCAATAGCTGGAACTTTATCATTTGTTTATCTGTTGGATTTTCCATATCTTTCTTTTCTGGTATCTTGTGCTTGCCATTATTTGTGGATGGGTGCTTTAGAGCATTGCAAAATCACTTAGAAAACACTTATACTTGCCGGGCAATATTTTCAGTGTAATGGCTTGGAAAAATTCAATTCTCTAACACTGATAGAATGTTGAGGCTTTTCAACCTCGAGCAAAAATTATACTAGTTTCGTCACTATTGTTAACCAGCTTTTAGTTAGAACATACCTTGGGTTAGCATCTCCTAGAAAACACTTTATGCTTGTTATTGTTTCATTGTCTGTATTGACATCATCATTGTAGTAACTTGTAAGTTGAATGGCAGCACATCAAGTGATTATGGTGCCCTGAATTTTTTATTTATATTTAATTTTGAAGATCCGTACTATCATGGTGGAAAATATTGATAAAATACTTGAGAGAGGTGACAAGATTGAACTTCTTGTTGATAAAACTGCAACAATAAAAGATGGTGCATTCCATTTCAAGAAACAATCTAAACGCCTTCAACAAGCACTTTGGATGAAAAATGCCAAACTCTTGTGAGTACTTCTAATTTCTTAATATTGTTTTACCGAAATATAAACAAATAGTCCATTTATTATCGTCTAGCACTTTGGATGAAAAATGCCAAACTCTTGTTACTACTTTTAATTTCTTTTTTTTTTTATGGAAATATAAGAAAATAATCCATTCATTAATGGGTATATAACGAAGTTGCGTAACTTTGCCACTGTACATCTGTACCCGGGTTATACCCAAACAAGCTCTTAACCTTTAATTTACAGCTGAATAAGACTTCTTAAGTGCTTACTTGGATATAATTCAAAGGATAAGGACTTGTTGGATACAAGAAAATAGAAATATAGGGAACTTCTTAAGAAAAGTGAAAATGTTGTCTTTCTTAGTATTGTAGTCTTTATTAATCTCCTATTATCAACAAATTGCAAACATAAAATGACTATGGCTGGATATCAAGGAAGGGGACCAATGGGAGAAAGAACATAAATCGAGCATAGCATAAGTAATAAACAATAACAAAATCCAAGTTGTTGATAATATGCTTTCTAGGGTTATTTTACATGGGGCTTTTGTTCTGCCACTGAGCTTAAGCTACTTCGCTCAATTGTCAAAGTGTTCAAGTATCTATTTTATTTGATTATTTATAAAGGATAATAGGAGAAATTGAGGAAAGCATCGGTTTGGCCATGTCAATGGGAGTTGTAACAGATGTTATTCCCTTTTCTTACTACATTGCCTAGTTCACCATTATTAGCAGTTATCATCATTCTTTCATGCTTGTGGATAAAAGTCACTGTAACATCTTAATTTTATGGTAGAATTGTAAGTGCTCATATATTAGGAAAATATTCAGTTCCATGCGAGGAAACTTACAATTTTTTGTGTACAGGATACTGTTGACATGCTTGATTGTTCTGTTACTCTTAATAATAATTGCTGCTTGCTGCGGAGGCATCACTTTACCTTCTTGCAGATCGTGAAAGGCAGTCTTCCTGGTCCAAGTTTCTGCTTAGGTACACATTTATCTTCAAGATTATTTTTGAAAGTTTGCACCTTAGGAGACTCCTTGTTTTTCAAGGTATTTTTGAAAACATTAGTGCTCAGGTTTACTGAAAGATCCACACAATTCATATCCATTGCTGCATTTCACGTTGATTGAAGAATGAGTTGCTGTTACATTGTTGTTGCGGATTAACTTTATTTAAATGCTAGGAATTTTAGTATCCGTTATTTATTTTCGGGGTTTGATGAAAACTTCCTGTTGCAAACATCAAAATATTTTATGCTTTTTCATAAGATCATCAGTTCAATCATTTCAGTTCTGGTTTGTTTATATTTTCCTTTCTCAGGCCACAACTACTATTTTTTCATATATATAATTAGTTTAGCTTACATTTTTTTGTTAAACAAACAATTTGCATGCATGGGTGAGTACAGCCAACTATATGGAACAACAATTAATAATGAAATCGTAAAATATAAAAATATAGAAGAAATAGAAATTAATGTTAAATACCCATGGTAGCTAGTGTTAGGTATTGTCATAAATTCAAATTTAATTAAGTTTGGTTTCATTGTAATTAGTGATGAGAGAATACTTGGTTGTCAGGTTTATTTAATAACTAAGTATTTATAGTAGGCAAGAAGTCTTATGGGCTAAGGTTTCTTGGTGGCCAAGTATTTAGCTCTATAAATATAGAGTTATCTTTAACCTTTAGAATTATGAAAGAGAATTACTTCAATTTTTAGGATTTCTGCAACTATAGCGGTTATGTTGTAGATATGAGTATTGTAATAATGTAATGTGAGTGGTGTAATTTTTTGGGATATATATTGGGTTATGAGATACATATGATATTTATGTATTTGCACTCTACGTTGATAGTAAATTATTTGTTTCTCTCATGTGTGGAGATAGACAAAGTTAAACCGCCTTAAATCTAGTCTCTTTTGTGTACCTTATCTTAGGTTGATTTCACTTTGTTTATTTTTGAAGTACAAATTTTTATCGGCTTGGAAAAAAAAGATAATCGATAAAAATATATAAATGATAAAAATATATAAATAAACTAAATATAGTATATAAACTAAATCCAAAGAAAATATAAGAATTAAAATTGGCAAAATTGAAGAAAATAAACTAAGTTTACAACTCACATATAGTATATAATTAGTAACAGAGTTTGATTTAGGTAATAGGAGTATGAAATTACAAAATATTACTGGGTATGAATTTAGATAATTGATAAAACATATAAATAAAGTATATAAATTATATTAAAACTTAAAATTTTTAACGAATACGAATGTCATATCTATAACACATTTCGATCCAACTCGAATAATTTCCTGATGTGCAACTGAACGCAGACAAGAATATTGACAAGTGATAACCAACCCCCAGTTTACGGTCTTTCTGGCCCACCGGGAGCCAAGGATCCAGCGACCCCATACCCTTAAACCAAATAGAAACAACATGAGTGGGTGGGTCCTACTTGCCTAATTCCATCATTAAACAAGTGCTGAATGGCGAATGCTCCATCCATCTCTTCCAAAACCGATGAAGCATCTGCAAGTGGCATTTATAAAGTGTGCCAAACCAAGAAAAAGACAAGACTGATCTGTCAAGATTCCATGAACAATTGATCTTTGGTATCTGGCCCATCCGGATGTCAAGTCCAGCACTTCTTTCTTCTATTAGTTGAAACCTTAAAAACAAAAGCATCTTTTCAGCCGATTCATTTTCCCACATCCGCTCTCTCTCAATCTATTTGCATTTTCCTCCCATTCATGGGATCCCTGACCGTGCCTATTTTATCAGCTCTAGCAAACCGCAAGGATCAGCTACTCTTCCCTTCTTCAAAACCCAATTTCAGCATATCAAGAAATGCTCGTTATCAGACCAACTGCAGCAGCAAGTTCGGTAATTTCCTCCACCTAGAACCAGAGTCCAAACCCGAGTGCTTAGATTTCGATTTGTCTTGGTTCAACCCTTTGGATCAGCCTTGCTTCGATGTCATCGTTATTGGCACAGGCCCCGGTGGTCTCCGGCTCGCCGAGCAAGTGTCCAGATTTGGAATCAAGGTATGTTGCATCGACCCTTCACCGCTTTCTGCTTGGCCTAACAATTATGGAGTGTGGGTCGATGAGTTTGAGGGATTAGGACTTGTGGATTGCCTAGACAAGACATGGCCTATGACTTGTGTCTATATTGATGATCACAAAACCAAGTATTTAGACAGGCCTTATGGCAGGGTCTCTAGGAAGAAACTCAAGATAAAGTTGTTGGAGAATTGTGTCTCCAATTCGGTTAAATTTCATAAAGCTAAGGTTTGGAAAGTGAAACATGAAGAGTTTGAGTCTGCTGTCGAGTGTGATGATGGCAGTGAGCTTAAAGCTAGTTTAATCGTCGATGCGAGCGGTTTCGCTAGCAGTTTCGTAGAGTATGATAAGCCTAGGAACTATGGGTATCAAATTGCTCATGGCATTCTAGCTGAGGTTGATGATCATCCTTTTGACTTGGACAAGATGGTTCTCATGGATTGGAGAGATTCCCATTTAGGAAACGAACCTTATTTACGAACCAACAATTCGAAACTACCCACTTTTCTGTATGCAATGCCATTCGATTCGAACTTGATATTCTTAGAAGAGACATCTCTGGTTAGTCGACCGGTGCTATCGTATCCGGAGATCAAGAGAAGGATGGTAGCGAGGCTAAGGCATCTTGGAATTAGAGTTAAGAGAGTGATAGAAGATGAGAAGTGTTTAATCCCAATGGGTGGTCCTCTTCCTAGAATCCCTCAGGCTGTAATGGCTATAGGTGGGACATCCGGGGTAGTCCATCCATCGACCGGGTACATGGTTGCTCGTACAATGGCATTAGCAGTGGTTGTGGCGGAAGTTATCGCTGAATGTCTTGGTTCAACAAGGATGATTCGAGGGAGACCGCTTTACCATAAGGTATGGAATGGATTGTGGCCGATTGATAGGAGACTTAGCAGAGAATTTTGCCGTTTCGGCATGGAAACATTGCTGAAGCTGGACTTGGTGGGAACCAAGAATTTCTTTGAAGCTTTCTTTGATTTGGATCCTTATTACTGGCATGGTTTCCTGTCATCAAGGCTATCTATCGATGAACTTGCTTATTTTAGCTTGTCTTTGTTTGGACATGCCTCTGGTTCTTCCAGGTTTGACATTGTTTCAAAATGCCCACTTCCTCTGGTTCGAATGTTGGGAAATCTAGCTCTTGAAATCGTTTAGTGATAAAAAGTTGATCCATGACTGTACCATCTCATTTATGTTCCTTTGTTGACTGTGATATACTTCCAGAACGATAATGTTCTTATTTCTACAAGAAATAAGATTAGATTTTATTATGCTGTTTTGTCACGATAGTAATTTAGTATTATAAGATTAAAATGAAATTTTAATAAACTAATTTTATCATTGTGGTTGTTAGTATGGTTTGAGGTCATTGTATTTTTTGATTGACTGTATCTTGATTTTTTTTAGTTATGACGAGGTTTTGCTCGCTTTCTTTTTATAATATTATTACTCTTTTTCTCTAACAAAGATTAAAAAGATTTTTAAATAAATTTATGATATTTTTTTATTAATAAAAAAACAATATCATACTCAATAAAGAAATGCAAAGAGTATAATACCCACATGTTGGAGTCTATATAAATTGTTAGATTGTTTTTTTTTATTTACTGTTTTGTTTCACTTTGATAATTTTTTATTATTTATGAGATATAAAAGCTTAATGAGTTTTAAAATTCCCAATTGATGTATGGAAATCATTAGAAATGAAAGCTTGATGAAGCTTTCTCACTCTAATTTTGGTTCGAATGGATAGGAAAAAGGAGTTTAAAAATGATCAATAATATGAATATATTTTAAATTAAAAATAATGATTGACACATTTTTTATAATAAGAATATATTTTAATTTAAAACTAATGGTCAATAATATGATTAATAAGTGGTGTTCATAATTGAGCTATGATTTGCCAAAAGAAAAATTAAAGACTGCCTACGAAAAATTATACAATAAACCCTGTTCTCCATGTCATCCATGGTTTCAAGCAATTAGGACCGTTGATCTTAATTTTTTTCCAAGTGAATCATCACCTCTTTCCTACATGGATTTAGTGGGTGGATAGTTATTAGGTGGTTATTTAAAGATCAACGGTTCTGATTGTCTGGACCATGAATGACGTGATAAACAAGGTTTACTGTATAATCTCTCGACTGCCTAGGTATCCTCGTGATTTTTGGATTCGATTCCTTTTTCTGTTCTTTGTTCTCCATTTGCTAGTTATCCCTATATCAAAACTCAAACCCCTTCACCTACCTTTGTTGATCCAAAGGTCCAATAAGGTTTAGTATCACTACCATAATATTATTGTTTTTTTAATCTTTTCTTCTATTTTATTAACTTGTATATTATTAGTTTACTGGACTTTTAAGTACACATTAGATAGTTACAAAAATGTAAATCGTTTACCTCTTTTCATACTTTCATTTGTTCCTTTGCTTAAAATTAGAAGGTTTAGGATATAGGGTTTCGAATTTAATGTTAGGGATTGTGGTTAGGGTTTAGAGAATTAGGGGTAGGGTTTTATTTTTTAGGGTATAAGATTTAGGATATAAAAAATAAGAGTTAGGGTTTAAAATTCAATTTTTTAGAAATTTTTATTAGGAAATATGGATAGAGACATAATAAAGAGACAAAAGATTTTTACTCTATCCCAATAATTAATAGCTTAAAATGAGACACTTGGTTTGACATTTTCTTGGACTTTGTAATAGTATTTCTGAAAACTAATTTATTTTTTAAGAAAGTAGATCGAATAGAGAAAGTATCAAGGAATAACCTCTCGGAACGATATTTACAATCATTTTAAAACCTTTGCATGGTTAACAAGGATTTGACACATGAATTGTTTTTCCAATCAAGAGGAATCATTTGGAAGAGTGAATAATTAGGGACCACATCAAAATCGTCCATGGGAGCAATAGCATAGTCAATTTTCCCTTCCCATGCCCCGATCTTTGTTTTCACGTTCTTTGATGTACCACATATAGCCGCAGCCGCTGAGTTCACAGCCTTCATTCGTCCCACGCCTTTAGTAACTTTCATGTCGCATATTTTAGCTTCTTCCGAGGTAATGAAGGAATCGGTTGCCCTGGTGTCCACCAAGGCTTTTGCGGTCTTGCCATTTATCAGTACATCCACATACATCAATCCCCTCTCTGACCCTGTTCTGAGAGAATTGAATACATGAAGCGAATGGAACCAACTCTGGCTGGACGTTCTTCATCATCGTCTGTATACGGACTATCTTTGTTCTCTTCAGGTGAAGCAATTGCCAACGCATTCAGTGTGCTTTGTGCGGACACTCTGCTTTTCGATGTGGACCCTGGCAAAGGAAACAACGTAGAGTTAGGCGTTGCGACTCACTAGTTTGTACTAGACCAGGGTTTGTTCCAGGTCGTATAACGTCTCTTTCAAGCCGACCACTTTCACTTTCCCAACTCGAGAATCTATCACCTCGTGAGAATTTCTTGAAACTTCCTTCATCTGATCCAGCACCATTCCCATTCCCGACACCAACTGTTCGATTAGGACCATTATAACTTGTAGTTGGAGTCTTACTCTTTGAGGAACCATCACCATAATCGCTAAGATGTTCGGTAGTAGTCATGGCCTCAACCATAGTTTGTGGTCTTTGTCTCTGGATATCAGTCCTTGCCCAATGCTTTAGCCCTTCTAAAAAGTAGAATATTTTGTCATCCTCTGCCATTTCCTTAATATCCAACAACAATGTAGCAAAATCTTTGACGTATTCACTTATTCACCTTCTAACGCCACGGGTTTTGGGTCTAGGAGTTGTAGAGGTTGTTTAGACGGTCAAGAGGATAAGGTTATCAAATTTAAGTCAATTTTGAGATTAATTAAAGAAAAATATATTTGGAAAGGATAAAAAATCTAAAAATAACTAATTATATTATAGATGAGTTTGGTGGAATCAATCTTGGAAATGTGATATTTTGTCTTGGTGATCAAAATTTAAAATTTGAAAGAAAAAAAACTATTTTTATGGTAACTATTTTGTAAAAGGGTCAGGTCTTAAAATCTTTAAGGATTTATTCTCCCAAAATATAATATCAGAGTTTTAGCATTAAAAGGTTAGTTTTAAAAGAGTTTAAAGGGATATAAATATTCTTTTACAATTAATTTTTTATTAATAATCTAAAACAAACTTTATGTAACTACTACTGTTGGGCTCAATGCTTCAACCGAATTGATTGTCAAGTGGTGGAGAAGATGATGGTTTGAGTGATTTATTGTGGGAAGCAAAAAGATAAATAATGAACACAAAATTTTTAGAGTGATTCGGATTTCTAACCAAATCTTATATCCATTACCTTACCTTCCCCACTAAAGATTTTTAAATTCACTATGATTTTTTCTCTCTTTTTCTTAGATTAGGAGGCAACTGTTACAATTTAGACTTAACTCAAGCTAGAATCCAAAGCTTACAACCTAAGCCTTCGAAAAATCTATCTAAAAGAAAAAAATAAAGCAAATAGGAAATCCCTCAAAGGTATGTGTTTGCACTCTTAAACTCAACCACAACCTAAAACACTTGAGCACACGTTAACAATTTGGCTCAAGTGTTAGAATATGCGAATAACGAGAATTATGTATTAAGACTCTTTTACAATCATAATAGATGTTGACAACGAGATCATTAGTGGTTCTAAATGCTCGAGGGGTCCTTTTATCCTCTCAAATGAGTTTCTAACCGTTGAGATTGGATTAAAACCATTTGGAGATGATTTCCATGCAAATTTCCCATTTTTAGTGCAAGGTGTATCGATATAAACTTTACCCTGACCTGTATATTTCTGAGTAGTCGTCGCATGAGAGGGGGTGTTGGTGACATGATTGTGTCGCTCCCGAGTCTGGGTACCAGGTAGAGAGTGAAACAACTAGAGCATTGACTTGGGGAGAGTCTTCAGCAGGAGGAGACTGAGTATCAGATGGAACAAAAGGATCATACTCTCCACTGTGAGTTTATCTGTTCTTCCTCATTTGGTTGGTTGTGATTCATCTTCCTCCATTTGGTCTACGATTGTTCTTCGCTATTCTAAACTTTCTACCACTCGTGTCATGCATCTACATTGTAAATTGAGATCTCTATAAAAAGGCACTCTAACTATTCATGAATTTGCTACTCGTATAAAGGAGGTATGTGATCTTCTAGCTGTTTGTGGTAGTCCCATTTATGAAATTGAGCAGGTAGCCACGGTGCTTAATGGGCTCCCATCTGAATTTGAGTCTATTGTGGCTGTGATCTCGGCAAACAAGGAACCCTACACGTTTGATGGAGCAGTATCTCTTCTTGCTGATGCCGGAACCAGACTTGAGGATCCTTTTCGTTTTGCTATTGGTGTTAACAATACTGTTGTTAACTCATCCATTGTACCACATGATTCACGCCAAGATTTTGGATATCCTTGGGGAGGTCGTGGTGGTCGATCCGGACCAGTTGGTAGAGATTTAAAGGTCGTTCCCGACTCTAGTGTCAAATTTGTGAAAAACTTGGTCATCTAGCAGATCGATGTTGGCATCGATTCGATCAGTAATATCAAATTCAATCTCAACATCCTGGAGACTCTCATGCCTGCTGTTGTACCCATGATAAACCACAAGGTGCATATGATCCTTTTGTTCCATCTGATACTCAGTCTCCTCCTGCTGAAGACTCTCCCCAAGTCAATGCTCTAGTTGCTTCACTCTCTACCTGGTACCCAGACTCAGGAGCGACACATCATGTCACCAACACCCTCTCTCATGCGACGATTGCTCAGAAATATACAAGCCAGGTAAAGTTTATATCGGTGATGGTTCTTCTCTTCCTATTTCGCATATTGGTGAATCGTTTCTTGCTTCAAACACACGATGCTTATCTTTGCATAATCTTCTACATGTACCTAACATCACACGTAATCTTATGTCTGTGTCCAAGTTTACATCCGATAATAATGTTTACTTTGAATTCCATTCATCCTATTATGTTGTTAAGGATGAACAGAAAAGTGCTGAATTATTAAGAGGTGTTCAGAAAGATGGTTTGTATGCTCTTCATTCTCCCTCTGAAGTGTCTGCAGTAGCGTATTCCACAATCACAAATGATTACTGGCTTTGGCACAACAGACTTGGTCATCCTTCCTTTGACATAGTTAGTTTAATTACACAAATGAAGTTTCCTAGAAGTGACATTACTCTTTGCTCAGCCTGCAGCTAGGGAAAAGTCACACTCTTCCTTTTGAATCTTCTACTTCAGTTTACTCGCAAACTTTTTAGCTTGTTGAATTAGACATTTGGGGTCCTGCACCAGTTTCTTCGAATGGATACAGATACTACATGTCTTGCATTGATTTATTTTCCAGAAATGTCTGGTTGTATCTCCTTAAAAAGAAATCAGATGCATATTTGGCCTTCCAATTGTTCTATGAGTTAATTAAAAATCAATTTAATACCAATCTTCTTGCTGTTCAAGTTGACGGTGGTGGGGAGTTTAAATTTCTGGAAAAACAGTTGGCTCAATTGGGTGTACAATTAAGGGTTACTTGTCCTCATACCTCTCAGCAAAATGGTATTATCGAACAAAAACACAGACACATAATAGAAACTGCATTGACACTATTAGCACATGCTTCTTTGCCTATGAAATATTGGTCGTATGCTGTGGTTAGTGCCACTTATTTGATAAACAGAATGCCATCAAAAAGTCTGGAATACAAGTCACCTTTTCAACTATTGTTCAACAAGCTTCCTGATTATAAATTTCTAAAGGTTTTTGGTTGTCTATGCTATCCTCATTTACGACCATTCAATCACCACAAGCTTGCTTTTCGATCGAGTCCTTGTATTTTTCTGGGGTACTTATTTACTTATCATGGCTATGTTTGTCTTGATCAGAAAAGTTCGAGAATTTTTATTTCTCGAAATGTGGTTTTCGATGAAATGGTGTTTCCTTAAAAAGAGCAAGTCACTAAGAGAGTTTTGCGTAATGATCTTTCTTCGCCTCTTAATGTTTCAGCTTCTGGTCCTCATGTATCAAGTGTTGATCCATCTAGCTCATCTGCAGCACCTACGACACCTTTTGTTGGTCCAGAAGAGTTTCCAGAAAATCCACCAGCAGCACCCACGAATGTCTTTGAGGGCAATCCACAAGAAGTTCATGAAGATAACTCAGTTTTAACACCACTTGATCCTGAAGAGCTTCATTTGATATTCCGAAAATGTCTCCAATAATTGAAATGACACCTTCTGTTGGATCAGTTCCTTTCATTATTGAAACAGAAGTGTCAATAACTACTACATTATCACCTGCATCATCTAATCCTTTAGATGTTGTTAATGATACCAATGTACCCGAACCTGTTACATCTAATACACACAACACGAGGACAAAAAGCAAGGATGGAATCTTCAAACCCAAAGTTTTTCATCTTCAGTCAGGTGAGATCCCAACTAATATTCATTCAGCTTTACAAGATCCAGATTGGAATGCAACAGTAATTGCTGACTATAATGCCTTAATTGAGAATGATACTTGGCAATTAGTTGCTTTACCTTCAGGAAGAAGAGCTATTGATTGCAAATGACTTTTTAAAATTAAAAGGCATCCTGATGGATCTATTGCTTGTTATAAAGCTCGTTTGGTAGCCAAATGCTACTCTCAACTTGCAGGGCCTGATTTCAGAGAAACTTTTAGTCTAGTTGTTAAGTCTTTTACAGTGAATTTGATTATTTCCTTAGCCGTTACTAACAATTGGCAAATTCGACAAGTAGATGTGAATAATGCGTTTTTAAAGGGAGATTTGCATGAGGATATTTATATGTCACAGCCTGATGGTTTTCAAAAGCATACAAATGATGGAAGTATTCTTGTTTTCAAGCTCAAGAGAGCTCTTTATGGCTTGAAACAAGCCCCTAGAAACTGGTTTAACAAGCTTCAGTCTTTTCTGGTTGGTTTAGGTTTCAAATCTTCAAATGTTGATGCTTCACTATTTGTTTACAATAGAGATGAGGTGCTAACATACATGGTAGTGTATGTAGATGATATCCTTATTACTGGTGTATCACTTGATCAAATCAACTCAGTGATAACACAATTGGATTGTCAATTCTCTCTCAAAGATCTTGGACAATTGAATTATTTTCTGGGGATCGAGGTTAAACATATACATGATAGAATGTTCTTAACACAACAGAAATATATTGCTGAACTCCTAGTGAAAGCTGATATGCGAGATACAAGCATCGTACCTACTCCTATGGCAGCAAATCTCAAATTAAGCAAAACTGATGGTGAATTGCTACTTGATCCTCAACAGTATCGAAGTATCGCAGACTCGCTCCAGTACGTGTGTCATACAAGGCCTGATATTTCATTCTCTGTGAATAAAGTATCTCAATTTATGCAGCAACCCACAGAGTCCCACTGGTTAGCTGTCAAACGAATTCTTCGATACTTACGAGCCACCATTGATTATGGATTATGGTTTTCTCTACAACAAACATCAACTCTTGAAATACATTCTTTTGTTGATGCTGATTGGGGTAGTGATCCCGATGATAGACGATCAATTTCTGGCAATTGTGCATATCTTGGAACACATTTAATTTCTCGGAGCTCACGTAAGCAGCGTGCTGTTTCTAGATCAACTGTAGAGGCTGAGTTTTGAAGCATTGCTGATGTAGCCTCTGAAGTATTATGGATTCAAGCAGTGCTTAAGGACATGTTCATCTCTGTGGATGCCATTCCAGTATTATGGAATGATAATACCAGTGCTGTGGCAATGGCAGCAAATCCTGTAATGCATGCCAAAACCAAACATGTCGATCTTGATATGTTCTTTGTGAGAGAGAAAGTCACATCACGAATGCTAGAAGTAAACTATGTCCCTAGTCACAGCCAAGTTGCAGATGTTCTTACAAAGTTTCTATCAGTTACCCAGTTTTGTGAATTCCGATCTCAATTATGTGTTCAAAAATTCTCAAAAATTGAAGAAGCAAAGAAAATATTAGAAAGAGAGGAAGATACAGGCTGTTACAATAAACCTACAACTCATCATCCAGCTCATCCTGGTTACAGCTGGTAATCTGATAGATTTGTGCCAAAATTGAAGAAATCCATAAATGTATTCTCTTTTATAAAAAGCATATTACTCATCTTGTAAACACACGATTTATATGCATATTCTATAAAAGTTAACAACTTACATCGGTACGATCTCTTTAGGAAGGAGCCATTGAACCTAGAATAAAAAAAGAGTATCGAAACACCCTTGAGTGTATCAAAACATTGTCTCCTACAATAGATTTGACAAGATAAATTTTATTTAAAAATGACTTCCTTTACTCAAAACATCAAATAAATGTTAGCCCAAGAAATATATATGATAATCTATTTTTTATCACACTTGAGCTAAAGAGAGGATGTGAAGCTTTCTTTCTCCAAGTGTCATTTCTGGTGTGTATAGAACTCCCCCTCAATTCATCACTTTATTGATCAAGGCTACACAACACCTACAATGAGATAATCACGAATATTTTTGTATTCAAATTGCTTTGGATCCATAGGCATCAGTAACACAAAGTTTAATCCTCTTATGAATTCATTTTTTAATTTAAACCTTCTTAGTTGAAGTAATAAGTCCTTTTGGACCCAAATACTTCTAAAAATTTTACCATTCAAAAATCTAGATGCAATAGATTAAAGCTCCTCTATTTTCATCTTCTTCCTTAATCTCTAAGCACCTCAAACCCAATTGTTGGTGTTTCTCTTGGATTGGTGAACAAACCCCTAAATTAGTTTGTAGATTCCACGGAAGATTGAAGTTTAATTTCAAGACTAGGTCTTGAAATTCAAGTTTAAACTAATTTATTTTAAAATTGGATCCATGAAATTGATGTCATCTACAAGTTTTATTAATCTTAGATATCGATTTTGAATCATCGATTCTATTGGTAACAGTTTTTTCTATTTTTTTTCTAGCTTAAGCTTTTAAGGATCCACCATTAAGTCCTACTAAGGCTAGAGGCAGGTAATCGTTATTAAAAAGTCTTGAAAGATTCTACAATCAAGGTAAGTGTAGTTGTAACACCTTGAAATTTTCCCTAATTAAAAAAACCCTACATGTTAGATCCCTAAATCGAAAATCCTAATAATTTGAGAAATTTTATTTTTGAATTTTAGGGACTTAAATGATCTTTTTTCAACCTTGGTGACCATTATGTTATGTGGGTAAAGTTTTAGGGTCTTTGTGAAAAGACTTATTTATTCTAATGACCATGTGTGTAATTTACTCATTTCTACTTAGGGTAAATATAAATCCTTTACCAGTTTGAAAATTGTTTTGGCTGGAAACATTTCAAGGCAGTCGCACAACTCTCTCCCTCTCGCCTCTCTCGTCCATCTTTAGCAAAATCACTCCCCTTTGGTATCGTTTGAGTTTTCGGTCGTCTTCGTCTGCGGCTTACCCAACCCAGTTGTCGGTGGCGACTGCGATCTTGAAGAAAACCATATCCTCTCCGTTCTCTGTTTGTGTTAGCCGAGAAAAACCATTCGGTTCTTCATCGTATTTTCGTTCGTGGTTGTCAGTGTGATTGGTTTGTTATGGTAAAATTCAGATTATGTTATGTTTTAGGTTTCTAACGGACCACTGTTATCGCCGTTCCCTTTTTGACATCGTCTTTTCTAGTTTTGTCTTAGTTTTTCGATGAGCTATTATTATCAGAAATGCAACATTTATGTTCTCTTATAGTTGCCTAGTTGATTGTTGAAAACCCTAGTTTGGATGTTATCCATTAGTTGGCTGGCGGGATTGAACCTTTGGTGGGTGTTATGTGTTTAGTTGTGTATTGTGGGAGTGGGTAAGAGCTTAGTGTGGTGGGCTGGTGGTTAGAGTTGGGTCTAGGTGAGCCCAAACTTTTATTTAGATTAACTTGTTTTAGTGATGAAACCAAATCCGAATTATGGTTTTAAATTGAATTGGTTTTGACCTGTTTGTTGATCTGTTTGATCATGTTTGATCGACCCGTTTGACCTTTGAATTTGGGTCAGCTTGACTTTGACTTTGACCTGGCCTGTTTGACTTTTGACCAGCTTTGACTTAATTCGAGTTTGAACTTAGACTTTGATTAGTTTGACCTTGAACCTTGGACCAGTTGACTTTTGACCTTTGACCAATCAAGTCAATATTGAGTTTGACTTTTATAGTTAACCTTTGACTTGTTTGACCAGTCAAGTCAAAGTTGACTTTGAATTTTGACCAAAAGTTGATTTTTTCGGAAAACTTTCTCCTTGACTTTTTAATTTTTTGAGTTTGAATCCGCTTTTTGTTTTGTCAAATGAAAACACTAAAACGAGGTTTAGTGTTTTCATTTGAATTATTCTTATAGTTTGAAAGGTTGTTTAAGAGGAATCTAATTCAGAATATTCTTTCATTCAGGTAACAATATTTTTGAGACCTTTAGGTTACATTCAGTTGTTCGGACTGATCAGACACGTTCTTTAAGATCGTCACATGAGTAAACTTTTGGATCAAAGTTTTATTTTGGTTGATGACTTAGTCTTAGTTTATTTAGTAATACAATTATGTTACCTCGTAGATCTTGATTCAGTTAGACCATAATGTGAGGCGTTTCCTTCATGGAATTAGAGATTCAGTTGCCTAAGGTGTGTCTCTTTTGTACTGCCTATTTCTGTGCCTATGCTATGTTATGCTACATTATGTGTGTATCTGTGAAATATTATTTGTACATTGCTTGATTGGAAATGTGAGATTATTTATTTGATCATACATGGTAACATCATGCATGAAATGTGTAATTGTGTTTTCAAATCAAGCATCTGATTTTCAAAAAAAATGAGTTACTCGTAAGAGTTTGGATTTATGATTTTGTAAATCATATTGTGTTCATGGCATTAGAAATATTTGTGGATTTATAAGCGAAAATGTGAGGGAAATTTTTACTATGGCAAGGAAAACCTCCACTATGGTGAGGATAATCCTTCACTCAGTATGATATCAGATATCAGCCCCTTAGATTTTGAGTCATGCACCAGACATCAAAGCATCAGACTTCGGGTTCTCTTTGAATTTAGAGTAATTATTTTATAATCTAGAGACACACTAAGTTCTCTAGCTTACACCCTTTTAGTTTTCTTTCAGATTCTCATACCTCTTTAGGCAAACTAGTACTTGAAGCAACTTGCACAATACTCAAATAATTTATTATTCATTATGATCTTCTTTTAACTATTTCGCTTTAATGTTTTTCTCTGTTATGGAATATGTCTTATTTTAAACTTTGGTATATTTTGATTCGAAATCGATTGTATGCATGCTTTTACAAAACTATTTTCAGATATATTATTGACTAATGAAATGTTATTTATAGCATTTTTATTTATAAGATTAAAATTTCTAATATGTTTACCAAATTGACAAAGTAACCTAAATTTGAAATAATTTTGATCTAAATATCTTTCCTTGAGGGAAAAGTTTTTTAATTTGATTCTCAAGTTTCGACCTAAGAAATTAGGTTAAAATTTAGGGTTACAATAGTTAGTCTTGAGATTAAGCTAGGTGATTTTTCTCATTCCATTAAAATTGATTTAGCTATTGGAAGCACTGAACCTAAGGTATTGCATTGAACACTATTTAGGGTGTTTTGGTAAGCTTCTTTTATTGTATCGTTGCATATTGAATCATTGAAGTTATCATTAAAATCGTTGACATATTAGGCTATTGAAATATCGGATATTGATTATTAATTATTGACATTTAATATTGAATCATTGAGTATCGAATAATGAACTATTAAGATTGTTATTGAAATATTAATATATTGTTATTGGTCAAAATTAATGATTAAACTATTGGATCATTGACATAGATCTAAGAGTCAATGTTTTGCTATTAGTTAATTGGCAAGACACAACAATTTGTGTATCTTTTATCTTTATTGATTCAAGGATTAATATTGAATTAAATGAGTTATTATATTGAACATTGATCATTGATATTCGAAAGCATGCATTTAAATGCATATTGATTATTATTATTGTTTATGACTATCTTATTAGGTAAAGTATGTCTAATTCATTATTTTTATGTTAAGATTTCGTGCTTAGGATTAAGTCACTTAGAAGTGTTAAAGTAGTGTAAGCTCACCTTATACACTTTTAGGATGGTGGCACAACTTTATAATAAGTCACTTTATGCTTTTGAATATATGTTTAGTATGCTTGTTATGTTCTGGCTTAAAATGCATAATATGGACCTGAATGAAAAGTTAATAGGTTTTAGCGCATAAAATATGAAAACATGATAAGAGAAATGAGATTGTTCTAAAACTTTGTATACTTTTAAAAATATGGTTTATTAAATTTTTCTAAAGTTTAATAATGTTAGAATAAGAATTATCAGGCGAAAATAACAAAAATTAGACTGAAACTATCATTACAAGTTCTAGTGTATCAGTACAGGTCAAAGCCTATCAGTACGATTAATTTAATTTTGGGACATAGAAGCAAAGCATTTCGATACATGTTAGGGTGTATCAAAATGGTTACCTAAGATTTGTTTGCCGTATCAAAACAACCTTTGGGTGTATGATTATGGTTGTTCAAAATTCAAAAAGAGATTTATGTCAATCTTTATGTACTGAAACAAGGATCGATACAATACCAACAATCATAGTATTTATATCGATATGACCTCCAAACGTACCGATAAGGATTTCATAGAATAATTGAAATACCAAATCTAACACAGATGTATTAATACAACCTCCATGTGTATCAATACGAGGTCAGTTAATTCTATTCAGCCTGAAATAAAATAAAGTCTGTCAGTTTTATATATTGGTCACTGGATAGTACAAGACTAAGCTGAAAGAACAAATGGTGTTAAAATGAATTGTTTTTTTACAAGTCTTGTAATAAGATTTAATTTCAAACTAGCAATTAAAATTTTGAATAAAGATATGAAATTTATAGATATTACCGTTTAGACTCTAAAGTATTAGAAATTGTAAAATTGGTCTAAATTTTAGTAAAATGTCGAGTTGGAGATTCCCTAGACCTATTATGATAACATTGAATCGTAGAATTACAAAATCCTTACTGAAACATAGAATCATCGTATCGTTTTACGAAAAATCTTCTGATAGCACTTATTGATTCGGTGCCCTATTAGACAAAAAAAAGTGTGTTACATGTTTATTAATTCTGATATTTGTATCGTAACAATCCTATTTTAAAGGATGTTGATTAAATATTTGAATTAATTTTTATCATACACTTAAATTTAACTTGACTTGAAGGTGAATAAATCAAAGCATCATGTATAAAAGTGATGTGTGAAATTTTAATCATAAATTAACACAACAACCAAACGTTTTCAATATCGGTTTAATCGATGGTCTGATGTATAGTGACCTTTATTAATTAATTTTTTAATTAATTCAACCCCACCTATTTAATCAAGCTCGTGTAATTAAAACATTCAATAAAAAACATTTAATTAACTTTACTTTAAATTTCAACATTTTTTATTAATTAAAAGCAATATATATTTTTTTATTAGTTTTCGGACGTGATGGGGCACTAAACCTTTCCCATACGTAATCAACTTCAAACACAAATAGATATTTGATGTTTGTTGTTATGGTGTTCGGTTGACCATAGTTAGGGGTGAGCATTCGAGCGAGTAGAGTCGAGTCAAAAAATTTGGAGGTATTCGAGTTGAGTCAACATATTTTTCAACTTGAACTTTCTTTTAATTTTTTTTTTGATTCGAGTCGGTTTTATTGAGTTCGAGTCGAGTTCGAGTCGAGTCGAATTTTTGAGTTTAGGAATAAATTTAATTATACTATTTATAATACTATAATACATTTTGATTCTAGTTTAAAACTCTCTTTATATCTACATACATATTTTTCATATTATTTTTTACATATATAAATAAGATTTTGAATTATTATTATCAAATACTTTAGGTATAAATATTTTATTTTATTAAATTACGAGCCTCTTTAAAAAAATTTATTCTTATCTAGAAAAGATCAAAACGAAATAAAAATAATGATAAATTAAATACAATAATATATTATAAATTAAAAATTATAAAATAATTAATATAATTTAAATAATATAAAATATAAATAAAAATTATATTTAAAAATAAAAAATAAATATGAAAAGTGACCATATTGTAAGAAAAAGAAAACTAAAATGTAAAAATAATAAAAAAAAATATGATTGAAATAAAACTGAAAATAAAACTACAGGGACTAAGTGTGTAATTAGACCCTGGAAATTTTCGAGTTACTCGATTTTTCGAGTAACTCGAATTTTGGAAATTGAACTCGACTCGAAATTGAAATTTTTTTGAGTTATTCGATTCGAATCGAATAACTCGACTAGAATAACTCGAAATTGAAAAAAATCGATTTTTTCGAGTTGAGTCGAGTTTTGCTCACCCCTAAACATAGTGACCAGTGATGATTCCAAACTTTTTTCAAGTCTTTTGATTTCAAAAACACAAATTTTTAAAGAATTTTCATTTTGAAATGTTTTTCAAAAATTAACGAACTTTAAATAAATTAATTAAAAAAAGTCGTTACAAACCTAAAATTATTTTAACAAGCATACGTAAAAAAATAAGATACACAAAAATTCAGACCAAATAATAACCAATATAGCAACAAATCATACTTTATGAAAAGAAATCAATATAGCAACAACTCATAAAGACCAATAATGCAACTACTCATCTTTATAAACAAACAAATCAACCAGAACAGATATAAAATAATCAAATAAGATACAAAAAATAACAATAAGACAAATAAAAAAATTGAAATAAAGATATAGACAATTATATCTGAGAGATTCCTTACATCAATTATAAAAAAATCCACTATCATTTTTCAATTTTATTTAACACAGGGATCACAAATAATTTTAAATTCATTTTTAATCCTTTTCATTTAGTGCAAAACAATCAAAGGCACGTACACAATCTGAGAGATTCCTGACAACAATTATAAAAAAAAATCCACCATTATTTTTCAATTCCATTTAGCACAGGGATCACAAATAATTTTAAATTCATTTTTAATCTTTTTCATTTAGTGCAAAACAATCAAAGGCACATATACAATTTTACTTTATGAACAAATCAACAACAAATTAATAATATTTTTAAATCATATATTAACTTTAAAATATTTATCTTAAAATTAGATATAGAATTAAGATTTAGGGTTTATAGATAAAATATAAATATTTATAATTTGGATAAATTCGTTAATAAATTATTTTTTTAAAAAAATAAATAAGATAACAAAAGAAAAAAAATATTCGGGGTGAGGGGCGATTGTCTTTCCCTATTCCATATAATTTTATCCCTACCTAAAATTGTATATAATTCAAAATTAAAATATTAACCCAAAACTTAAATATTAGCAATATAGTTGTTTATTAATCCATATCCAAACTATTAATCTAATCTTAACTATTAACGTTAATCTCAAATATTAACCTCAAATACTAATTCTAATTTCAGTATGTCTTTAATCACAAAAATTAACCCAAAATATTAACCTTAACCCCTGAACAAACAAATCACAGAAAAAAAATTAATTACCATATTTCGGATTGGATTTTTTTTAATCCACTCATTTCTAAGCTATCAATTTCTCAGCCTGAATCGTTAATTGTTTTGAGTTTAAAAGCAATGGTTAGAGTAAATTTCAGCCGAGTGAGTAAAAGAAAAGTGATTAAGAGAGAAGGTATTTTTTATCTTTATAATTTTATTTTCAACGTGGAAATCAATTTAATTTTAATTTATATTTTTTACGGTTAATTAATGACCACATTAGTTACGTGGACAAATAATTATATTAGAATTAATTAAATAATTATATAATATATTTATTAAAATTAAAAATATAATGATTGTTATGAAAAAAATAAAGAGCAAGAATAAAATAGAGAGAAAAGAGAGATTTTATTGTATTCTCAAGGTTGTATACAATGCTTCCTCCAAAAGTCTATATTTATAGGCTAAGATGGAAACCCTAATTTCAATGGGTATTATACCTAATAATAAAGCCCATTAAACCTTCTTCTAATACATGATATTCACCATAAATAAAATATTCTTAACACTCTCCCTTGAATATCCATGAAGATATTGTGCCTCATTAAAACCTTACTAAGATAAAAACCATGTGAGAAAAAAATGCTTAGTGAAGGAAAAAGAGTACACATATCTTTAATACACAAAATATGTTGCCTCATTTAAAACCTTTTTCAGGAAAACTCAATAAGACGAAACCATGGATAAGGAAAAGAGTACAACACACGTTTTACTCCCCTCATAAACGCATCGGACTAGATCTCTGACACGACGTAATCCAATATTGTAAGATAACTTCTCAAATGAGTAGTAATGAGCGCCCTAGTAAATAGATTTGCCAAATTATTACATGAATGAATTTTTTGTACATCAATGTCTCCATTCTTTTGTAGATCATGAGTGAAGAAGAATTTTGGTGAGATGTGTTTTGTTCTATCACCCTTTATGTATCGTTCTTTAAGTTGGATGATAAATATTGTATTATCCTCAAATAAGACTGTCGGAGAAATTTTTCGAGAGAGTAAACCATAATTTTCTTGAATATATTGGGTTACAAATCTTAATCACACACATTCACGACTGACCTCATGGATAGCCAAAATCTCACCATGATTAAAAGAAGTGGAGAAAATAGTTTGTTTCATTGAACGAGAAGAAATTGTTGTACCACCGTATGTAAATACATAACCAGTCTGTGATCGAGCATTATGAGGATCAGATAAGTATCCTACATCTGCTAAACTGACCAATTCTGTTTTGGATATATTAGGGAAAAGTAATCTCATATCTTTCGTACCTTGAAGATAACGAAATACGTGTTTAACCTGATTTTAGTGTCTTCATGTTGGGTATGAGCTAAATCTTGCCAACAAATTGACAACGAATGATATGTCAGGTCGTGTGTGACTAGAAAGATATATCAATGCACCAATAATAGTTAAGTATGGTATTTCTGGACCAAGAATATCCTCATCCTTTTCTCGAGGACGAAATAGATCTTTGTTAACATCAAGTGACCTAACAACCATGAGGGTGCTCAACGGATGTGCGTTATGCATGTAAAACCTTTTTAGTATTTTTCTATGTATGTTGATTGAAGCACAAGGATTTCATCCTTTAAGTGCTCAATATGTAATCCAAGACAAAATCTTATTTTTCCGAGATCTTTCATTTGAAATTATTTCTTTAAATATTCTTGTGTCAATGAGATCTCTTCAAGAGTTCCAATGATATTCAAATCATCAGCATACATGACAATAATGACGAATCTAGAGCTAAAGCTCTTAATAAAAATGTACGGGGAAATTGGATCATTCTTATAGCCTTCCGCTAATAAGTACTCACTGAGGTGATCATACCACATGCGCCCAGATTGTTTTAATACATAAAGGGATCTATTCAATTTAATTGAATAATGTTCTCAAGAACCTGAGTTAACTGCTTTAGGCAGTTTAAATCCTTCAAAAAGTTTTATATAAATATCATTATCAAGAGGTCCATATAGATAGGCTGTAACAATATCCATTAAGCGTAAATAAATTCTTTCTTTTATTGTCAGACTAATTAAAAATCGAAAAGTTATTGCATTCACCACTGGGGAATATGTTTCTTCATAATCAATTCCAAGTCATTGTAAAAATCTTTGCGTTATCAAACGAGCTTTATACCATATAATTTCTCCCTTTTCATTTCTCTTTCTCACAAAGACCTATTTATACCCCATGGGTCTTACACCTTCTGGTGTGCGGACTACATATCCAAAGACTTCTCTTTTTAAAAGAGATTTGAGTTTCGCTTCAATTATCTTTTTCCATTTTGTCCAATCATCTATTTGCCTATATTGTCCAATTGACAATGGTTCATGATCCATATTATCATCAAAAATCTCTAATGCTATATTGCATGCAAAAGTATTATCAACATTGATTTTATTTTGATTCTATTTGTTACTAGACATAACATAATTTATAGAGATCTTATCATTATTAGGTTCCTGAGTCATGTCTAATGTCTCTCTTGGAGACCTTTTAATCTCTTTTCGAGATATTTCATGATTCATTGATTCCACAATCAGACCATCATAAGATATAACTCCTTTTCTTTTTTGTGGAATCTTATCTTTGGAACCAACTGGTCTACCACGCTTCAAGCATGCGTTTGACTTATTAGCAACTAGAGTTTGTCCTTCTAGGACATCAATTTTAATCATAGCATTCACAGCTAGAATATGTGACTTAGTCACTCTTTTAGGGTCAACAAAAGCATCTGGTAATTGATTTGCTAAGTTTCGCAAATGAATTATCCTTTGAACTTCTAGATTACATTGTTGGGTACGTGGATTAAAGTGAGACAAATATAATTTATTCCAACTTATTTAGTTTTCCAGTTGCTTATTTTCTCCCCTAATTTCAGGAAAACCGATTCATTAAAATGATAATCGGTAAATCGAGCTATAAATAAATTTCCTGTCAAAGGCTCAAGATATTTAATTATCGAGGGGAGTTCAAATCCAACATACATTCCCAATCTCCTTTGAGGACCGATCATTTTGCATTATGGTGGAGCAATCAGAACATAAACCACACACCCAAAAATTCTAAGATGGGAAATATTTGGTTCCTGACCAAAAACCATTTGTAATGGGGAGAAATTATGATAACTTACTGGCCTGATGCGAATCAGTGATGCTGCATGTAAAATGGCACACCCCCAAGCAGAAATTAGTAGTTTGGACTTCATCAATAACGGTCTTGCAATTAACTGAAGTTATTTGATAAATGATTCTGCAAGATCATTTTGTGTATGAACATGAGCTATAGGATGTTCAAAACTAATTCCAATCGACATGAAAAAATCATCAAAAGCCTTAGAAGTAAATTCACCAACATTATCAAGACGAATTGTCTTTATGAGAGAATCTGAGAAATGTGCTCGTAGTTTTATTAATTGAGCAAGTAACCTTGTAAATATCAAGTTGCGGGTTGATAACAAGGATACATTTAACCATCTAATCGATACGTCAATTAAAATCATAAAATATCTAAATGGTCCACAAGAAGGGTGTATGAGCCTAGATATATCACCCTGTATCCATTCCAGAAAGTTAATAGATTTATAATCTGTTTTAGCTAGTGATGGTCGAGTAATTAATTTTCCTTGAGAGCAAGCGTCACATAAAAAGTCTTTACTTAGAAGAATTTCTTGGTTCTTCAATGAGTGACCACATGAATTTTCAATAATTCTTTGCATCATAATCAAATCGGGATGACCTAACTGTTCGTGCCAAATAATAAAGTTATGTAAAACTAAATTTGATTTTGATATAAAAATTAAATACAAGGACTAATTTGAAATAATTTTTAAGTCCTTAAGTCAATATTTTGATTTCAAGTCAAACAAAGTTATTTAAAATAAAATTTCTAAGTGTTTTGCACGAGGGTATCGAACCACCATTCGATACCCCTGGGATTTTCAAATCCTTGATCTTGAGATCAAGAACAGGTATCGAAACACCGTTCGATACCATGAGCTCACTGCCAGCGTCTGTTTCGAATCATGTACTGAAGCACTTCGAACACTTTTTAAATATTTTAAAATTATTTAAAAATTAACCCCTAGTATCGATACAGGTATCAATACCACCCTTAATCCCCAATGGCTATTTTAGCTTTAAATGTTTTGACCGTTGGTGACAGTTAATTTTTGATTGGTGGTTAGCCTGTTCCGAAGCATGGTTCGATACCAACCTTCACAGTTTCATAAAGGTATCGAAGTATGGTTCGATACCCCTTGGTTTAATGCACAACGACTCTTTCTATTCTTGGTCTGTTCCGTAACAGGTTCTTCATGTTTCGATACCGCCTGCTGTAGAGTGCATTTATTGTGGGAAGATGAAGTCTCAACGACCATATTTACATTCCAACAACCCCAATGGATAGAAATCAATGAGATGGTATAAAATGAAGCATTTTCAATAGCATTAAGGACTATTGAATCTCAAGCAATATCCAAGCAATCAAATCTAACTCTCAAGCACTTATTGCATACTCTTATTCTCCCAACTTGTGTATTTCAATTCAATTCTTTATATTTGAGTTTGGGGAGAGTTTACTTGTAATTGGGGCAAAATTTATCTTGTGAGAGATCTTTCATTTGCCTTCATTCCTTTATTTTATCTTGTGAGGTGGAATTAATCTTTGGGTAGAAAGATTAATTAGAATTGTAATGGTTATCCCTTGAACCGAGAAAAAGGACGAATTCAATAGTGAATTGGTTTCAAAATCCTTAGTGGGAGCTAAGGTAATGGATGTAAAGCTTGTTCGAAGCTTGAACTACTATAAATCTGTTGTCTTTTATTTTTCCCGTTTGTACCGAAACTTTTCCCGATTTTTTTTAATTGTCAATTCACCCTCTTCTTGGCCATTCTTCAAAATGATCAACTCAACAATTGGTATCAGAGCCACATCTTTAAAGAGATTAACATCTACCAAAGAAGATCCAATGTGTATTGATCATCTCTACAACAAAAATCAAATGGCCTCTTCTTCCGGTTCGTGGAATGAGTCTCACTCCATCACAAAGCCATCATTCTTCAATGGGGATAACTACCCCTATTGGAAGAATAGGATGAGGCTATTCATCAACTCAAATGATTATATCCTTTGGGATATAATTGAAGACGATCCTTCAATTCCGATGAAGATGGAGGGAGATCGACAAGTGCCCAAGAAGAGAAATAAAATGACTGATGAAGAACGAAGGAGGATGTCCACCAATGATAAGGCATTGCATATTCTCTTTTGTGCTCTTGATCCCGATATCTATTCCAAGATGTCATCATGTACTAGTGCCAAAGAAGTTTGAGATTCTTTGGAGATAACATATGAGAGAACCAACGATGTGAAGGAGACAAAGATTGGGAATCTAAATCTTAATTATAAAAATTTCAAGTTGGAGCCGGATGAAGACATCACCAAAATGTTCGATAGATGTTCAGTGATTGTCAATGATCTCAAAGGTTTCGGTGAGATCATTCTGGAAGAGAAGCTCGTTAGAAAACTCATCTACTCTCTTCCTGAGTCTTAGGATAGCAAGAGGGCGATAATCATTGAAGCCAAAGACCTTAAGACTCTTAAACTTGATGCTCTTGTGGGATCTCTTCTCACCCATGAGATCATGAAGAAAGGAAGAGAAGAGGAGAAAAAAAAGGAAAAGGTAAAGATTGAAAAGAGGGAAATTGAGAAAAAGAAGCCATAGATTGCTCTTAAAGCTTCATTGTCATAAGAAGAAGTGGATACAAGTGAAGAAGAAGAGCTAGAGGAATTGGCCATGGTGGCCAAAAGATTCACAACGCTCATGAGGGCAAATAGGAATAGAAGATTCTAACAAAAAGAGAGACTTCAAAGCAAAGAGAAAGAAGAGGTGAATCTATTGGTAATCACTCCTCTATTCTTATTGAAAATATCTTGCTTGTTGATGGTCTTAAGCATAATTTGTTGAGCATTAGTCAATTGTGTGATAAGGGTTTCTATGTTTCTTTTGATAAAAGTGGTTGTAAAATAATTGACATAGAATCCAATAGAATAATACTCATAGGTCATTGCATAGGAAATATTTACATGGTACATCTAGATGACATTAATTTTTCTCATGCATGCTTAGTTGCTAGTGATAAAAATGATGCATGGTTATGACATAGAAAACTAGGACATGCTAGCATAAGTGCTCTAGAGAAACTAGCCTCCCAAAGTCTAGTTAGAGGTTTACCTAAGCTAAAGATTTCCCTAGATAAAATTTGTGATGCATGTGCTAAGGGTAAACAAAAAAGAGTTTCTTTTAAGTCCATTAATGATGTTTCAACTAGTAGAGTATTACAATTGATCCATATGGATCTCTTTGGACCTATTAGGTCAACTAGCTTGGATGGAAAATCATATACTTTTGTTATTGTTGATGATTACTCTAGATACACTTAGGTTCTATTTTTGAGTACTAAAGATAAAGCCTTAAAAAAATTCATCACATTTTCAAATATTTCTCAAAATGACCTTGATCAAAGAATTTCTCATATTAAAAGTGATCATGGAATGAAATTTCAAAATTTAGGTTTTGAGAATTTTTATAATGAGAATGAGATTAGTCATAACTTTTCGGCTCCTCGCACTCCTCAACAAAATGGGGTAGTTGAGAGGAAAAATAGAACTTTAAAAGATATAGCTAGGACCATGCTTTGTGAAAACAATTTACCTAAGTATTTTTGGGCGGAAGCCACAAACACTTCTTGTTATATTATAAATCGAGTAATGATTAGGCCTATTTTAAAGAAAACTCCTTATGAGATTTTAAAATCTAAAAAGCCTAACATTAGCTATTTTCACCATTTTGGGTGCAAGTGTTTTGTTTTAAATAATGGAAAAGACAATTTAGGTAAATTTGATGCAAAAAGTGATGAAACTATTTTTCTTGGATACTTTTTAAATTCTAAGGCTTATAGAGTTTTCAATAAAAGAACCTTAGTTGTAGAAGAGTCAATACATGTGGTTTTTGATGATAACCTCCTTCATAGGAAGGATTCTTGTGATGATATTGATGTAGGAATCATTGAAACCATTGATGATGGACAAACATCATAGGTGGGTGGGTTTCCGAGCAATGAGGAAGCACAAGATCCTCCAGTAGAAGCTTTAGGAAATGTAAAGCTTGAAGAAAAGGAAGTGAGCTACCCAAGGGAGTTCAACTATATCAAAAATAGTGAAATCTTGGGTGATCCATCCAAGGGGGTAACTATTCGTTCTTCTCTTAGATTAATGAATCATATTGCATATATCTCATGCATAGAACCCAAAAATATCAATGAAGCCTTAAATGATGACTATTGGATTTTGGCCATGCAAGAAGAGTTAAATCAATTTGTGAGAAGTAATGTATGGACATTAGTTGATAGGTCTAGTAATAAATCTACTATAGAAACTAAATGGGTCTTTAGGAACAAACTAGATGAGAGTGGTAACATAGTGAGAAACAAAGCTAGATTAGTTGCTGAAGGTTACACTCAAGAGGAAGGAATAGATTTCGATGAAACTTATGCACCCGTAGCTAGGATGGAAGCCATTAGGATGCTACTTGCATTTGCATGTTATCATGATTTTAAGCTTTTTCAAATGAATGTCAAAAGCGCTTTCTTAAATGGTTTTATAAATGAAGAAGTTTATGTTGAACAACCACTGAGTTTTGAAGATCCAAAATTTCCAAACCATGTTTTTAAATTAACAAAAGCGTTATATGGTTTGAAACAAGCTCTTGGAGCTTGGTATAAAAGGCTTTCAAACTTTTTGATAGAAAAAGGTTTAGAAAAAGGAAAAGTGGACACTACACTTTTTTAAAAAGGTTTAGAAATGACATCTTAGTAGTTCAAATTTATGTTGATGATATCATTTTTGGATCTACTAATGAATGTTATTGTCAAGAATTTTCTAAGCTTATGCAAGGTGAATTCGAGATGAGTATGATGGGGGAGCTCTCATTCTTTTTGGGACTCCAAATTAAGCAAAGAAAGGATGGAACCTTCATCAATCAAGCAAAATACATCAAGGATATGCTCAAGAAATTTGGCTTGGAGAATGTGAAACCTCAAGCCACTTCTATGAGCTCATCTACTAAGCTTGACAAGGATGAAGGAGGTAAGTCTGTTGATTCTAAATTATAAAGATCCATGATAGGCTCTTTACTTTACCTTACCGCAAGTAGACCGAATATCATGTTTAGTGTTTGCTTGTGTGCTAGGTTTCAAGCTAGTCCTAGAGAATAACACCTTGTAGTCATTAAGAGAATTTTTAGTTACCTTAGAGATACACCTTGTTTAGGTCTTTGGTATCCTAAAGCTTCTTCCTTTAATCTCCATGCTTATTTGGATGCGGATTATGGATGTTGTAAGATAGATAGGAAAAGTACTTCCGGAACATGTCAATTCCTAGGTAGTATGCTCATATCTTGGTTCTCTAAGAAACAAAATAGTGTAGCTCTATCTAACACCGAAGCGGAGTACATATCCTTAGGGAGTTGTTGTGCTCAAGTTTTATGGATGAAGCAACAACTCTTAGATTATGACATTAAGGTAGAAACCATACCTCTTAAATGTGATAATACTAGTGCCATATGTCTTACCAAGAACCCCATTCAACACTCTAGAATCAAACACATAGAAATTAGACACCACTTTATTAGAGATCATGTGTCTAAAAATGATGTTGTTTTAGATTTTGTTGACACATTGAACCAATTAGCGGACATATTTACGAAATCTTTGGATAAGGAGCGTTTTTGGACCCTTAGGAGAGAGTTAGGTCTAACTAGCCTACCTTGACATCTTAAGTGTTATTTTTATGCATATCTTGCTTGAATCTTGATTAAAATCATACTTATGTTGCTTTTGTATCTTGATGTTTCCATGCATGTTGCTAGGGGGAGTATGAACTTGTTCATGCATATTAATCATGTCATAACATCATATGTATGCTTTTAAGGGCTTTAGAGACTCATTTCTAGTACTTTTAGAAGCCTAAATGCAAAGCTTAGATCGGCGGTATCGATACAGCTTGAGCCTATTTCGATACCCGTTCATCAATCTCACGTGGGAAGTTTCTGGGAAGAACATGTATCGAAGCATGGTTCGATACTTGCATCGAAACAAGTCTATTTCGATATCGGTATCGAAACACATGGCGGCAGATTGCTTTAAAACACCCCAAACCTAATTTTAATCACATTAAAACACTTCCTTTTATAAAATTCTCAAACCCTAGCCGGCCCTCCTTTGTAATCCTCTCAAATTCGTCATTTTTAACACAAAATCTCAACGATTTCTTTGAGGGTTTCGTATCCAAACATCAAAGATTACACAATATCATCAAACGATTCTTCACAATCAATCGATTTATCCTAATCTACACTCAAGGTATATTTTCGAAAAACCTTATTATTGTTTGGATTTAGATTGTTAAAATTTATATTTTGAACATATTTTAAATGTCTATTGTATGGGTTTTGATAATCCTACAAAATTGTTTCAAAATCCAATTTTTTTATCGAATATAAATTCTTTTTCGTATAATTTTTAATGGTTTTTCAAAGTTTTTGTTAAAATTCTCAAATACCTTGAATTGTTAGATTACTACATAGGATTGAATTTGATTATATAAGCATATATGTTTTATCAAACTAATCCAAAACTTTTGTGAGATATCTAGATCTCATGGCACCGAAGAAACGCTCTCGCACCGAGGCTAGTTCCATCGACTCGTCCTGCTCGTGTTGATGTACAAGAAGTCTTTGAACGATGTTTGGACACAGATCAATGAGTTAATCAATTCAATCTCTTCCAAACTCTTTCTCTTAAATCGGAACGTCGTGTCGATATCCAATTCATGAACTCGACCAAGTTCAAATTTAAGTATTACAACCGTTTTGTTCAATGGAAGTTTTTGAAATTCCTTACCCATTCCGGTAAATTTTTTCCTACTCTTGTCCTAATCTTTTACACTAATGCCACATGTCTTTTTGATCCCATAGACAACACTAAGTTCGTAGCCATTGAATCTTTTCTTATGGGAAAACTTTACAAATCGATGTCTCAACCTTTGAGGATGTTTTTGGCCTTGAGGATGAGGGTGAAAACGATAAAGACTCTCTAGGCCACTTTACCAGAGCGGCTTCTACGCTTGACGTGCATGATAGATTTCTTCATCTTATCATCTCGTGGTGGATTCGTCCATCTAATGGTAAGTTCTCTCGTATCTGTCAAGTAGATAGCTTTTGGCTTAAATGTTTTTGTCAAGGTTTTAAACCCAATCTTGCCCAAATCATTTTCTCGGACATGGTGTGGCATGTCCAAAATCGAGCCACCCCACTTGTCCAATCTTTTCCTTATGCATATATTCTTAGTTCTATCTTCTTGTATTTGCAAATTGATTGCTCTTTCGACAAAGTTGGATCCTTAAAAGAACTTATTGGTGAGACTTCCCTTCATCGTGCCCACTTTCAATATACCAGTAACGGTGAATGAGTTCCTGGTGCTCCTCCTCCTCCTTCTCCTCCCGTTGATCTCACGCCTCTTCATCAAGTTGCTTCGAGCGTGGACATGATGGCCTTTCTTACCACTCGCTTCGACAACTTGGATGCATAGTTTGGTTCTTTGAATGATCGCTTCGGCACTTTAAGTGATTGCATGGATACCATTGATGGTAGGCTTGACTCTATGTCTACTCTCTTTCAATCTAGCTTTGACTCCATGAGCACTAGATTGACGAGATTAGAGACCCAAGGTCATGCCTTACACATCTTCATCGAGGCTCTTCGTTATACCCAACAACTCAATGAACAAGATGCCAATGATGAGAACTAAGAAGAAGAAGAAGAAGAAGAAGAAGAAGAAGAAGAAGAAGAAGACAAGTATGATGGTGATGATGATGAGATGGGCGACTAGTGCTATTAGTTTTATCCTATGCTTTGTTATTTGGCTTTTAGGACTAGTTATGTTTCCTTAAGCATTATGTTGCATTTCATCATAGAACATATGCACTTTATTATTTCCTTATGCTTTGATATTTTATAATGTTGGATTTGAATTTAATTATTTTATGCTATGGATTATGTTTATGTTTTTATTCTCCTTTAATGCATAACTTTGCTTTATTTATTGCTCTACATGTCATTGATTTTTGATCTAACAAAAAGGGGGAGAATTTTTATGCTTTTAAGTTTACGAAACCACCATCTTTAAAAGTATTTAAAAACCGTGCACATATTAAGGGGGAGTCTTTAAAAGTTTTCAAAGTGTTTGAAATCCAAAAATCTTGACTTAAACTTAAAAATCTTTAAATGATTTTGTTATATCAAAAAGGTGGAGATTGTAAAACTAAATTTGATTTTGATATAACAATTAAATACAAGGACTAATTTGAAATAATTTTTAATTCCTTAAGTCAATATTTTGAGTTCAAGTCAAACAAAGTTATTTAAAATAAAATTTCTAAGTGTTTTGCACGAGGATATTGAACCACCATTCGATACCCCTGAGATTTTCAAAGCCTTGTTCTTGAGATCGAGAACAAGTATCGAAACACCGTTCGATACCATGAGTTCACTGCCAACCTTTGTTTCGAAGCATGTACCGAAGCATTTCGAACACTTTTTAAATATTTTAAAATTATTTAAAAATTGACCCCTGGTATCGATACAGGTATCGATACCACCCTTAATCCCCAACGGCTATTTTAGCTTTAAATGTTTTGATCGTTGAAGACAGTTAATTTTTGATTGGTGGTTAGCCTATTCCGAAGCATGGTTCGATACCAACCTTCACAGTTAATATTTGCTTCCCCAAATATTAAATCCCTAAATCTTTTAATTTTCAATTTTTAATTCCCGATTTCCCTAATTTTTCAATTTTCCTCTTTAATTAAAATCCCTAATCTTTTAAAACCCTAATTTTAACCTAATTTTCAAATTTGTCCTTTTCAAATCAAAATTCCCTTTTCCAATCAACAATCCAATTTGATCCGTAATTTTCTATGTTTGACATAGTTTTACCACTAGCGACTTTTATTTTCAAAAATAATTTCAAAAAGGGTCGCTACAGTTGGCGACTCTATTGAGGAGATTTTTAAACGAGTTAAGCCTTCTCATTACCGCTTAATTAATATTAAAAATTGTAAATTAAATTGGCAAGTAAGTTTAAATTTATTTATGAGGGAGAGTTTATTTTAACGCATTTTAACCAGACATTTTAACCTATTTTTTAAGTGGGGGAAGAACTCTAGCGCTTTCGTAAGGATATTATTCCTTCGTATGGGCCTAGCAAAGTACCTTTGGGGCTCGACTACCCTATGCTTTCGTGGGAATATTGTTTCCCCGTATGGGCATAGTGAAAGGGTCCTCTCGGCTTAAACTCGATCGAGATGAGCCTATAATGGGTGACGATCGAGGGCCTTGCTACTATTAGAAAAGGACAACAAGGACAATTCAGGTACCATTTAGTACCAAAATTGCATGTAGAGAACATAGAAAATCCACCCTTTAGAACTATGTGAATAACCCTAGTTTTTATAAGGAATACATAGGATTGCTTTGTCTTTTATTTTATTGACCCATTTATTGTTTTTGCACTAATCCTTTCGTATGTTATTTTATTTATACAAACATTTCATATTTAAAGATATTGATCTAAGTGGTTTGTCCAACTAGAGGCTTTGATTATAGTTAAAGGGTTAAAGAAAATAAAATAGAAAAATAGGAAAAAAGAAAGGAAAAATAAAAAAAAGAAAAAGAAAACCAAGAAAAAGAAAAAGAAAAGGTTGAGAGATTTTTTAGAAAAATAATAAAAAGAAAAATATAAAAAGAAGAAAAGAATAAAATAAGGAAAATGAAAAAAAGAAGATAAAAATGAAAAGAGGAAAAGACGAAAAATGAAAAAATAGAGAGAATAAAAAGAAAAAGAATATAAGAATAAGAGAGGAAGAGAAAAAAAGAAAATAAGAAAAAAAGAGAAAAGAGAAAAGAGAAAATTGAGAGAAGAGAGAAAGAAAGAAAAGAAGAAAAAATAGAGAAAAAGAAAAAGTAGAAAGAAATAATAAAGGAGCATTAGGATCTTTTAGTCGGTGAAAGTTGCTCAAAGGGAGATCACTAACGTGATCAACACCTTTAATTGCATTCATGTACTTTTTATCTCATGCATTTATTCATGTATTTTTAAGCATATAACTTACATTAATTTTTTGGGCTTGATGTGGCTCGATAAAATAATGATATAACTTACCAAGTGATGGAGAACACTTAATTTGGGTATTTGTTGTGGAAGCAAAATATGGACAATAAAGACACAAGGATTTATTGTGGTTCGACCACGCCTATATCCACTACCTTAGCTTTTCACTAAGGATTTCCCAAATTCTCTAAGAATTTAACCTCTTCAGGCTAAAGGGCTAACCTTACAAACCTTGATTCAAAACCGAATCAAGCATTCAAAGTTCACAACCCGAACTTTGGGAGAACACTCAAACAAGAGAAATCTTAAGCAAACTTGTTTAATCCTTCTAACAAGGGTAATGTTTGCAATCTAATCTCTCACCCAATCTTAAGACACTTGAGCATACATAAACATCAAGCTCACAAGTGTTGTCCACCCAAAGTGATGAGAATTATGCTCTAAGACAATTCTTGAATCATAATGTTGTTTACAATGAAGCATTAGTCTTCTCTTGATGCTTGAGGCTTCCTTTTATCATCCCAAATGAGCTTCAAGCCGTTGCTGACCATTGGGATTGGTTTGGAGCGTTTGGATCTGATTTCAAGGCTTATTTTCTCTTCTAGTGCAGGTGGTATCGAAACACCTTAGACCTGTATCGAAACACCTACTTTAGGAAATAACTGTTGGCCTGCATTTATGAACAAGTATTAATACCAGTATTGATATCGCTCCTAGCCGTTGGGGTTTTTCATAAATTCGTTTTATAACCGTTAGAGGGTATCTAAAAAAGGTTCGAAACCAAACCTCACAGTGGGGAAAGGGTATCGATACCATTATCGATACCGTTGCGATTTTGCCTTTGAAAACATGGCATTGATGAACAGGTATCGAAACACCTTGAAGGTGTATCGAAACACCTGGGTTAAAAACACATATTTGGTTTCTTTAAATCATTTAAAACATATTTAAAATCTCTCAAAAACATTTTAAATATATTTTCAAGTAGTTTGGACATAAGAACCATTTTTGAAATGTTTTCAAATTAGTCCCAAACTAATTTTCAATTATTATATCAAAATATTAGTTCTACAATCTCCCCCTTTTAGATATAATAAAACCACATTGAAAATTGTTTTTGAGATTGCTCCCCCTTTGTGAAATAAAATTTGAATAAGAGAATTAAAGAATCAAATCGTTTAAATTTCCCTATTATCCATTTGAAATTCTTTGAAAAACAAATTTTCACAACATTCTCCCCCATTTGTTATATCAAAAATGGTTCAAACCAAGTTTGAAAAACTTTAAAGCTCATAACATATGAGAGTTTTAAAATATCAATTGTTTTAAAATAAAATTTCAAAACTTAGTTCATGAAAAAAAAAGACTCCCCCTTACTCAAGGCATCACTAAGTGTTAGTCCAACAATTATGATAATCTAGTTTTAAAAAAAGATAAATAAAATTAAAGCTAAAACTAGATTTTAACACACTTGAATCAAAGTTATGATGTGAAGCCTTCCTTCTTCAAGTGTCCTACTTGTGTGTATGGAGCTCCCCCTTTAATCTTGCACTTTATTGCTCATACCTCCATCGCACCTAAAATGAAACAATCAAGAAACTTTTGGTATCCAAATTGCTTTAGATCCTTTAGCATTAGTAGCACATAATTTATTCCCCTTAGGAATCAATTTTTCAATTTCATCCTTATTAGTTGAAGTGATTAGTCATTTTGAGATCCAAACACTTCTAAAATATTTTCCTTTTTCAAATCTAGGGGTACTAGATTATTTCAAATAAAAATTTGATTTTCCCAAATCATTTTTCTTTTAAAGTTCTTTGGAAATCAAATCTTTTTCTTCTTAAGATCATCTAAAGCAATTTGATGATCTTTTTCCATCGTTTAAAGAAATTTTTTTAAATAAAAAAATTTAAGTTCAAAATCTTTCATTTTTGCTTCAAACTCCAAATTGGTTTTTAAAAGTAAATCATTTTCAATTTTCAACTTTGAAATCAATTTCTTTTTCTTTGAAAAATTTAATTTTGAAATCAAAAACCAATTTATCATATACTTCTTGCAACTCATCAAATGTATAAGAATTTAAAGTTTGAGAGTTAGAAGCTACCTCCCCTCATTGAGGGTCATCAAGCATATGTTGACTTTTTCATTTTCGGTGGAGTCCTCATCACTCCATGTAGCCACATATGCTTTATCTTTGAAGATGATCCCTCTTTCTTAGACTTGTGGGAATCCTTCATCTTCTTCTTTGATTCGCGTTTTGAGGATTTTCTACTTTTTTCCTCACGAATAGATCGAAATCAATGAAGTGTTGGGCGAGCTCTTCATCTCCTTCACTATCCTCCTCACTTGTCTCTTCAAGGTGGATGCACTTGGAGGATTTGAAAGCAATGGTGTTGACATTTACACCAAGCTCTTGGACCTTCTTCTTCCCATCGATTTAATATCTTCCTTCTTATTCTTCTCCTCTTATCTTCCTTTCATCATGATTTGATGTGTGAGGAGTGACCCAATGAGTTCATCGAGCTTGAGAGTCTTCAAATTCTTTACTTCGATGATGGTGGTCCTTTTCGAGTCCCATGACTTAGGAATGGAATAGATGAGCTTACGAACAAGCTTCTCTTCCGGAATGATATCTCCATATCCTCTAAGCCCATTGATGATGGTGGAGAACCGATCAAACATCTTTGCTATGTCCTCTTCCGAATTCATCTTGAATTTCTCATACTCTTGGCTGAGGAGTCCAATCTTTGTCTCTTTTACTTTGTTTGTTCCTTCGTATGTGACTTCTAGCTTGTCTCAAACTTCCGTGGCACTTTCACAAGAAGAGATCTTCTCATAGATGCTTTGATGAAATGCACAAACAAGAATGTGCAAAGCCTTTTGATTTAGCACCATCTTATTGCGATCTTCCACGCTTCATTCCGTCTTTGTTCCTTTTGGCATGAAAGATCCATGTTCAACTATATCTCATAGCTTGTAGTCTCTTGAGTTGATGAAATGCTTCATCCTTATCTTCTATTGGGAGTAGTTGGACCCATCAAAAAAAGGTGGCTTGTCAATGGATTGAGCCATGGAATATCGATTGATCGATAATTGGTCGAGCTCACCGTATCTTCTCAATAGGATATTAATCATCTTCGATTGAGCCTCGCTCTGATACCAATTGTTGGGCTTGAAGATGCTCGATAAAATAACCGATATAACTTGCCAAGTGATGGAGAACACTTAATTTGGGTGTTTGTTGTGGAAGCAAAATATGGACAATAAAGACACAAGGATTTATAACGGTTCGGCCACGCCTACATCCACTACCTTAGCTTCCCACTAAGGATTTCCCAAATTCACTAAGAATTTTATCTTTTGAGGCTAAAGGGCTAACCTTACAAACCTTGATTCAAAACCAAATCAAGCATCCAAAGTTCACAACCCGAACTTTGGGAGAACACTCAAACAAGATAAATCTTAAGCAAACTTATTTAATCCTTCTAACAAGGCTAATGTTTGCAATATAAGCTCTCACCCAATCCTAAGACATTTGAGCATACATAAACATTAGGCTCACAAGTGTTGTCTACCCAAACTGATGAGAATTGTGCTCTAAGATAATTCTTGAATCATAATGTTGTTTACAATGAAGCATTAGTCTTCTCTTGATGCTTGAGGCTTCCTTTTATCATCCCAAATGAGCTTCTAGCTGTTGGTGACCGTTGGAATTGGTTTGGAGCCGTTTGAATCTGATTTCAAGGCTTATTTCCTCGTCTAGTACAGGTTGTATCGAAACACCTTAGACCTGTATCGAAACACCTACTTTAGGAAATAACTATTGGCCTGCATTTATGAACAGGTATCGATACTGCTCCTAGCCGTTGAGGGTTTCATTAATTTGTTTTATAACCGTTGAGAGGTATCAAAACAAGGTTCGAAACCAAACCTCACAAAGGTGAGTGGGTATCGATACTAGTATCGATACCGTTATAATTTTTCCTTTGAAAACATGGCATTGATGAATAGGTATCGAAACACCTTGAAGGTGTATCGAAACACCTGGATTAAAAATACTTATTTAGTTTCTTTAAATCATTTAAAACATATTTAAAGTCTCTCAAAAACATTTTAAATATATTTTCAAGTAGTTTGGAAATAAGAACCATTTTTGAAATCTTTTCAAATTAGTCCAAAACTATTTTTTAATCATTATATCAAAACATTAGTTCTACATAATTAAAAACACAACAAGAATAATCGTGGGAACCATGTGGCAGCTTTTAAGGACTACGCCGATCAAATGGATAAGAAATTTTCTAGGCGTGGAGTGGTCCAAAGGTGGGCATTCGTGTGTGACGCTAGGTAGGACAAGGGGACGACCTTAGAGTAGTACGACTTCAACGATCTTGTGACAAGGGTGAGCAAACTCGAAGGACTTAATGAGTTAGTGATCGAGAATCAGAAAGAAATAATGTTAGGCATGAAGAATTTTCAAGATGAAATCAAGGAGCGATTCAGGGAGTTATGAGATATGATGACTACCCCGATCATGGGAAAGGGTCTGATAGAAGTCTCTTTCATGCAAGAAAGTGAGAGTCAAGGTTATAAGGAAATGACTCTATCTGAAGAAGATCAGGCTATCATCAGCCAATATGAGGTGGCTTGTAATGCCTCCGTTTGTCTCATCGAGTTAGCATTGGATAAAATCGAAGTCGATCTTAGGAAAATTTTATCCTCTTTGGTGGATGAGAGTCTCGAAGGTTGTTTTAGGGTGAAAGAACGTCCCAAGAACTATTAAGTTGCCCACCCAACTCTTAAGACCTTCAAGAGTTTCCCGCCACAAGCAAGGAATACACCTCAGTTTCCTAGGAGAGAGAAGGCAAAGAAGACATTTACCCCTGTACCATTTTCCTACAAAGAGATGTATTCACTGTTTTATGAGGCAAATCTGATCCGACCCACTTGTGTCACTCCCTTCATATCGCCATATCCTACATGGTACGATGTTAACACACGTTGTGAATACCACGTCGGTATAACAGGGCACTCGATAGAGAACTGCATAGTGTTCAAGAAGATAGTGCAAAACTTGATTAACATTGGGGTTCTGAAACTCGAGTCGTCAAGTACGGCATCCAACTCCTCCCCTAAATATTGTAAATGCTAAAGAGATGGAAAGATTAGGGTGGTTCAGGAGTAATTCCCCAGCCAGGAGGAGTATTAGACGCATCTCAGTTTTTATGTCCTAGATGATAGCTTGCATTAACAGTCTTGCATTTTCTGTCTTTCTTTTATATTTAAATCAACCTTGCTACTATTATCCTAAAAGTAGCAATGACTTTATGTGAAGGTCATATGTTTTTAGTTTCAATCAAGATAGGTCTTTTGTCAAATTATTTTGTATGTATTCCTTTATGTTCAAAATTCTTTGGATGTCACATGCTTATGACTCAATTACAAAATGGTTGGAATGTTGTGATTACGATGAAGTATGATTCCTCAATCAATAAGTTTGACCAATAATGAACGAGAAATAAGACTACTACTCCTTCAGTGATGTTTAATGATAATAAAATCTCCTAAAAAAAGGCTCGATGAAATTAGATGATCTTTAGAATTCCCCCCTAAGAGCATAAAGATTGTATCTAGAAAAACAAAGAAAAGAAAAAGCAAAGAAATAAGGAAAAATAAAAAGAAAAAGAGAGAAAGTAAAAAGAAGAAAAAGAAAAGAATAAATATTAAACAAAAAATACTCAAATATTCGAAATCTGGTAATAGAAGCATTTGAACAAGAGTGTGGAAATTTCAGGACCCTCCGCTGAAGTAATAGGCCTACTAAAACAATAGTACACATATCAAACCTTTTCCTTCATGAGTGATGGTAATATTTTCAAACTCATGACTATGCTGAGTAAGTTGAAGTTAGGTTGTATGGTCCATCATGACCTTCGAGACAAAGGACTGTGACGAGTTGATTTTCCCGAAAGAATAAATAAAGAAAAATAAGAAAAATGAAAAGAGAGAGAGAGAAAGAAAAATAAAAAGAGAAAGAAAGAAGAAAAGAAAAAATAATGAAAGAAAAAAAAGAAAAAAAAGAAGAGAGAGAAAAATATTCCTATAGTTAGATGCAATCTGAAGCATATCCAATTCTTGAGAAAATACTCTTGTACTATGCTAGTGAGGCAAGTAGGAAAACTTGAATACATAAAAGGAGAAAGTAATGAGAACTAGAAGAAGTAGTTTTTGAATAGATCAAGTAAATACAACAACCATGAGGATGAACCGAGCAATCTAAAAGGAATTTAAAATCTTCAAATATCGTCACAATTTTCAAAGGTTAAAAAATGAACTTCGAGGGTTGAGTCCAAAGAACTTGATATCCAAGGAAGCTCTTTTTATTTTTTCCAATTTTCGTGTTTGCCAAAACCCATTTAAATTTTGTGTTATTTACAATTATTAAATTATTTTATTTTTGTCCAAAAGTTTACGAATAAGTCCATTAATGCCCATGATCATCTTTGACATGAACCGAAAAGGGGGGACAATGTGTGATACTAGGTGTTGTTGAAAAAGATCACTCTGATTGTAAGGTGATACATTTTGAGAAGTCAGGTCAGCATAAATAAGTAAGGATTACTCAAGCTTATTGAGGTTACAGTTTGAGCAAAGATAAACATCAAGTCTTTGGGACAAAAGTATATTGAGGGGCAATAATGAGAGGCAATTGGAAGGTCTAGAGACAGAAGTCAAAGTGGAACCCATGAGAATAACCCCAAATGAACAAGTTGAAAATGAACCTCAAATGACCTAAGCCGGAGAATTAAGAGCAATTACCACAAGCTGGAAATAAAAGTATTTCGAGATTGATATTTCAGAATTTTATAGTGGATCAAGAATAAGAGAATAACCGTGTTTATTTGAGAAGGGAAGATCATAAAGGCCAAATTTCAGATACTAGCTAGTCTGCTGCCATAATATTATGAATGTTTTCAAAAATATAAATCGAGTCTTAATTAAAGAAGCGCACCTGAGAGTTTGTGGGCACGTGTTCACCCTAACATTGCAATCTAAGACTTTTCGAGAAAACCCATTAAAAGACTATGGTTGAGACAAAGCTAAAGAAATAAGGCATGATTAAATAGAAGGTTTTGACCCATCAACCCAAGTCTGTCCTAACCTCTCGAAGAGACAACGAGGATAAGGATGATCTTTTGTCCAAGATTGAACCCTAATAAGTTTGGAGCATAGGTCTGCCTTAGTCCTTGAAGAAAATATATAAAAAAAAGGAAAAAAAGAAAAAGAAAAAGAGAGAAGAGAGAAAAAAAGAGAAAAAAAGAAAGAAAAGAGCCATAGGTAGGTGCTGAACCTATATCAAAATAAGATAATTGAATTGCAAATTGAGAAATCTTGTTCTGATAGACACAAGAAAAACAATCCCCTTTTTAAGACAAGACAGAGAAGGAAGATCTAGAAGAGAGGGAAGCCCGATGTGATAGGAAGCGAGAATCTATCCCTTAAGGAAAAGAACAAAGAAAAAGAGAAAAATAACATTCATGCATCATTTAGGTTAAACATTCATGTATCATTTGAGATAGATATTCATGCATCACTTGAGATAAATATTCATGCATGATTTAGGAAATATTCATCCATCATTTAGTTTAGATATCCATGCATCATTAGCATACCCATTTCATTCCATCATCGCATTTGTGAATTTTAAACAGAAATTCTGAAGATTGATACGAAACTTGACCTACAACTCACTAGAGAAGAAACAAATCTCGAAAGAATAAAGAATTCTTGGATTTATTCGACGATAGAAGATATGAGGTTGAGATACCTTGTTCAAAAAAGGAAGAAGAAAAAGAGAAAAACAATGAAAAGTAAAAAAGAAAAAAAAGAAAAAAAGGGGGAAGAGCAAAGCAAAAAAGGAAGAAGAGAAAGTGAAAAATGAAAAGAAAAGAAAAAAGAAGAGACAAAAGAAGATAATTGAGAATATGAAGATACCAAAAAAGGATTTCTTTAATACCATGACGGTATACGCTCGGAGAGAAGGACCGTTCATTATAACATACACCCAAAGAATGGGGTCATACTTTGCAAAATACGCTCGAAAAGAGGGGTCGCCCACCACGGTATACGCTCGAAGAGAGGGACCATTCAATATGATATACACCCGAAGAGGGGGGTCATACTTTGCGATATATGCTCGAAGAGAGGGGTCACCCATCACGGTATACGCTCTAAGAAAGGGACTGTTCAATATGACATACGCTTGAAGAGGGGGTCATACTTTGCGACATACGCTCAAAGAGAGGGGTCGCCCACCACGGTATACGCTCGAAGAGAGGGACCATTCAATATGATATACGCCCTAAAAGGGGGCTCATACTTTGCAACATACACTCGAAGAGAGGGGTCGTCCACCACGGTATACGCTCAAAGAGAGGGACCGTTCAATATGACATACGCTCGAAGAGGGGGGGTCATACTTTGCGACATATACTCGAAGAGAAGGGTCGCCCACCATGGTATACGCTCTAAGATAGGGATCGTTCAATATGACATATGCCCGAAGAGGGGGGTCATACTTTGCGACATACGCTCGAAAATAGAGGTCAACCACCATGGTATACGCTCGAAGAAAGAGACCGTTTAATATGACATACACCCGTAGAGGGAGGTCATACTTTGCGACATACGCTCGAAGAGAGGGGTCACCTACCACGGTATACGCTCGAAGAGAGGGACCATTCAATATGACATACACTCGAAGATGGAGGTTATACTTTGCGATATACTCTCGAAGAGAGGGGTTGCCTACCACGGTATACGATCGAAGAGAGGAACCGTCGGATGCTGCAATGATCAGAAATCAGAGTATCTCCAAACAGGGAAGTCGGATAAAATTAGTGCTTGTAGTCTTTGCTTTATCATTGTTTTACAACGATAAGCAAAGTGTGGCAAATGTAATCACTAATTTTATCCGGGGGAAATCCGTTTTATTTTTCAATTTTATTTTTGTCCTAAATGGGCTTTAGTTAATTTTAGAATTTTTGATAAAAAAATATTAAAAACAAAAATATAATAATGGGCTATTTTTCAATTTTTCATCTAATATAAAAAATATATTAAAAAATCAAAAAGATCATATACATTAAACTAAAAATTTTCCAGAAAAAACATTATAAATTATTACTTATTTAATTTACCTTATATTACTATTAATTTGAAAAATCTCATCAAAAATATTATATTTTTTTTTCTTATTCTATATTATTTACTTTCTTCAAAATATTATAAAGTATTATACATGTCACTAACACCATCTCTTCTTTTTGTTTATATCTTGACTATTTATTAGAAAAATAAAAAATATTTTATCCTTTTTTCTTTTATTATATTTATGCTAAATAAAAAAATAAATATACATAAGTAAACTATAAGCTTCAAATAAAATGAAAAACAACCGTATATTTTTTATTAACATTAATACATATTAATCTTTTTCATATGTTAATTGTAAGTATCTATTATTATTATTATTGTTATAAATGTCAAAAAAGATATTCCCATTTATTTTTAATCTTTTATAAACGTTTGTTTTCTTTGTTTTTGTTTTTGTTATTTTTGTTGTTATTATTATTTATTATTATCATTATTTATTATTATTATTATTATATTTATTATTATTATTATTATCAAATATCATATTTATAAATTAAATTCATAATAAAATAAAATCTAAACCATAATAATAATAAGCTAGCCCAATTATTATATTATCCAATAAACAAATCAATCTAGTTTTATTATTATAAATAGCCCATATTAAAAAAAAACTAAAACCCAAAATAAATTAACTAAAGCCCAAACAATTTGAAACTCAAACCGGTTTAGCCCCAAACCGGAGGTCCCGAATTCAATAAAACCCTAACACCTCTCTTATGATTGCGCAACTGGTTTACAGCCGTGGGATCTAGTCAAGATCCAACGACTCAGATCGTGAACGAGAGAAGCCTCTAGAGAACGCACGTGTCCCATGTGAAACCTTTCGCTATCCTTACGTGCGTGTACCACCCACACACGCCGCTGTTCGAATGCCAATCGTTCTTTTAGATTCTGATCACCTGCGAATGATTCTTCGATGATGGTTCCCTCATTCGTCCGGCAGCCACGCATACACAAGAAGACAAACATGTCAGGAATTGTACTAACCAACCGATTTCAGCACAAATTATCAGACAATTACAACTATTTTCAGTACTAAATCAGAGGCCACCAACAAGAATCACAGAGTACGAATTCGGCCAAAAACAAAAAATATCAGAAGCCAATTTAAATCAAGCCAACAAATCGACAATCTCAGAGGCATATGAGATAATAGATTAAGGATTAACATTCTTTATTTTCTTAATCCATGTAATCGAAAAGGAGCTATAAGAATATTAGCATCCAAAGTTGTAATCCCATTCGAGAATCATCAAAGAAATCAAAAAGAAAAAAAATCTTTCAAAGGTATTTTTTCAGATCTATTTTTTCATGTAGTAAAAAGATTTTTAAAAGAGAATAATATTTTTTTCTACCTTCATCGTGAGCCGTAGTCCTCCATTATCTTTTTTTTTCCTGCAAGAAGCCTTGGCCTTCGGGCCGTCTGGGTGAGCCGAGAATGAAGTGGAGCGGTACTCTTTTCTTCCCCCTCCCCTTTTGTTTCCATATTCAAAATGGGGAGATTTCTTTTATCTTGATTTTAGTCTTAAAAAAGGAGGAAAGGGTGTTTTAGTTTTTGTTTTGGAAACGGAGGTAGAAGGGGGTTTCGAATCGGTTTCTAAAGAAGAAAAAATGAAGATTTTTGAGTCGCTGGATATCATGGGTGTTGGCCGAAATCTGGGTTTCACGCCGGAGGAGTGGCTGAAGTTCTTATTCTTCTGGAAATCCTAGAAGAACGATGAATGTTCTTTAATTTCTTGGGATTCCTGAAGAACAAAGAGAGGGTTTTAAAGTTTTTTTGTTTAGATTTTAAGAAAATAAAGAAAGGGAGGATGTTTTTATTTCATTTGTTATTTATACCGAGGTCTCTATCTTAAAATGGATTTATTACTTTTTTAAAACCTTCAGCGTTTTTCTAATCATCTCGCGACCTCTGAAGTTTTGAAATGTTTTTCAATTTTTTCACCAACGAAGTTGTAATCGTTGCTTTTAAAATGGTTTTATTAAATATAAATTCTTTCGTGTTTTCAAACATATTTTCAAGCCATCCCTTGTTTTAAACTACTACCCTCAGTTCTTTTTATTTTTATTTTAATTTCAATTTAGTCACTCCAGTGACTGTTTTCTCATTTTTTTATTTTTTATATTTTTTCAGTTTATTTGATTTAATCCTTCATTTATATGTATCTCTTTATTTATTTATGCATTTATATTTATGTTTTTATTTATTTATTTATTGTATATATTTTAGGCATATGTGTTAGTTTATATAATTTTTATAGTTTAGTCGTATTTAATTTGCTAAGCATGATTTATAATTTTATGCTTATTTATTCTTTATTTTGTGAATACATGTATATATCTTGTTGTTGTTGTTTTTCACTATATGTCCCATGCATTACACTTGTGTTTTTAAAAAATCAATTTATGTTAGGCATATGTAGTATTCATATTTTTGTGTGTGTGCTTTTTTATTTAGTGACACATTTTGTTTATTGTTTATATATTCATCATATTTTGCATATATGTTTTCCTCTAGATTTTACATTGTAATAATAATTTTTTATATTATGTTACATTTGTCATCTTATCTTATATGATGCATGTTTATGAATTTTTTCTTACCACTTGTCATATGATTCATGTAGTATAATTTTGTATGCATATTTATTCTTTATAGTCGTTTAATTTATTTGCATATTTTATCTTTGCTCATTCGTTTGTATGTGTTTATTTATTTTTATGTACCATGTTGTATTTATTTATTATGTATTTTATTTTCGATCAAAATCACAATCAACATCCTAATTAATGAATTAATTAATACTTTACTCGGTTGTAGCGGTCCCACCTTCAATCGTAATGCTGGCGGTGTATGCGTCTATCTTCGAGTAAAGAGGCGTTAAAATAAACCCAAATTTATAATTAAATGCTAACTTAATTACCACTTTAATTTAGAAATTTTAATATTAAATAAGTAGTGAATATTCTTAAGGTACTAATTTTGGGCGGTTTAAAAATGTTAACCCCGTTTTTAACCGTAACCGACTCCCGAACCCTTGTCTTTTAAATCTATAATTCATCGGTGTTCGGTTACCAAAATGACCGGTGACGACTCCCTTTGTTATCAAATAGTTTTTCAATTAATTTTTGAATTATTTTCCAATATTTCTAATTTTTCTTTAACCTCGTTAAATCTATTTTTAAATCTTTCCAATAACTTTCCTAATTATCCCTAAATCCCCTAAATTCCCAATTTTTAATTTAATCTTTTCTAGAACGTAATTCTTTTTAAAATTTCCTTCCCTAAATTTTAAATCCCTAAATCTTTTAATTTTCAATTTTTATTTCCCGATTTTTCCAATTTTCCAATTTTTCTCTTTAACTAAAAGCCCTAATTCTAAATCCTTAATCTTTTAAAACCCTAATTTTAACCTAATTTTTAAATTTTACCTTTTCAAATCAAAATTCCTTTTTCCAATCAACATTCCAATTTGATCCCTAATTTTCTAAGTTTGACCTAGTTTTACTACTAACGACTTTTATTTCCAAACACGATTTCAAAAAGGGTTGCTACACAAGTTAATTTCCAAGGCATTACAAAGATACGGGGTGTGACACAAGATTGCTACAGCATATCACCCTCAGACCAATGGGTAAGACGAGGTCTCAAACCGAGAAATCAAGCAAATTCTAGAAAAGGTTGTGAATCCAAGAAGGAATGATTGCTCACCAAAGCTTGATGAAGCATTATTGTCGTACTAGACTGCTTTCAAAAACCCCTTAGGAAAGTCTACTTTTAAGTTAGTCTATGTCAAATCATGTCACCTCTCGGTCGAGATAGAACATAAAGCCTATTGGCAATTAAGAAGTTCAATTTTTATGGCGAGCTAACTAGAGAAATAAAGATTTTAGAGTTGAATGAGATGGAGGAATCTATGGCCCAAGCTTATGAAAATGTCAAAATCTACAAGGAGCGAACCAAAAGATGGCAAGACCAAGCGATTTTGCCACAATATTTTTAAGTTGGACAACAAGTGCTCCTATTCAACTCAAGGCTGAAACTCTTCCTTAGAAAGCTCAAATCAAGGTGGTCTGGTCCATTTGAAGTGCATCATGTGTATTCCTACGGAATTGTAGACATAAAGAACATTGATTATGGACAACATTTGATGTCAGGATGCCTGACATATTAAAATGTCAAGGCATTTTTAGTTTACTCCTATTCATAAATAAATTATTTCTAAGCTTATTTTATATCTTTAATATGCTAAGTCTTTTTAATGTTTTGTTTTATTATTTTTAGGTTAAATATCCACCCTTGGAGGCTGGCGGTTGAGGAAGAAAGCAAAAGAAAAGCATAAAATCCTAGTTTGGATTATTTGGGCGAAAAAAAGGGAAAAAAGGGGAAAGTTTTTCAATTAATTATTTTTTTGAGTTTTTCTCTCTCTCCTTTAATTTTTGTCATCATTAGCTGCTAAACACCCTCCACACATTTTCATCTATAACCCTCACTTTCCTTTTTATTTATTTGTTTTATTTCTTTCTCTTTCATCAACTTTGTCTTCTTCCCCATCACCTCCCTCCTCCATAACCTAAGCCCCCATTCAAACAAAGTTCTCACATTTTCCTCTTGTTGTTTCATCTGTCTCAGAAAAAATGGTACGAACAAGACTACTAGGCTCTGTCCCACAACCTCCTCCTATTTTCGTAGACGATGCAGCATAGGAGAAGTTCAAAACTTTGAAGAATAAGAAGGTATTTTTCGAGCTTGGTTTCATCTTCTTCGGTAAAGAGTTCGGGTCGGAAGTGACGGATGTAGTTAAGAACCACTACTGGGAGCGCTTTGCTACCCATCCTATTTTTTTAAACGCCACCATCGTGTGGGATTTTTATGCAAACATCCACAACCCAGAGCAGAAAACTGTTTACATCCAGGGCAAGAATATTCACTTTTCCAACATAGCCCGTAATTGCTTCTTCAAGATTCCACAGAAGGTGGATCGACATGCGATAAAGGAAGAAGAATCTGACTATGAAACCTACCAAGGGGTTAAAGAGGATCTCTGCACGACCGAGTCAGAGTAGAACGGTCAGTAAGCTAGCCGGAGGACTATTAACCGAGAATGCCTCCTTCCACATACATGACTGTGGAATCACTTTATGCGATACAAACTGATGCCTACATCGCACCATACAACCATAAGTCTAATTCGGTTAATTCTCTTACACTTTATTCTGTTTGGATGCCCAATGGATGTTGGACGGATTATTGTTCAAGAAACTCATGCATACCTTCATCTCCCAAAGAGCCATCTTATATTTCACAACTTGATCACGACCCTTTGCCGGAATAAACAAGTGCCAGAGATTGAATTCGTTGAGATCCTATAAGGAATGAAGGGTCTCACTATTGAGAAAGTTGATGCCTTGATAGGCAATATTGAGGAGCAACTGAAAACGTCACACGCTGCCTCTGCACGAGGAAAAGCCTTATCTCAATGGGCTGATGTGCTGGAGTTTTCCAGGAATGCCATGGAAAAAGTGGATGATTTATCGAGTGACTTAAAAGAATTCTTTAGTTACACCAAGAAAAGGGATGAAGTCGTCCAAACCTATCTGACTTGAATGAGGAACCGGCCCCGGATGACCCATCTGAAGAGGCTAGACCGGTGGAAACTAAACCAAGGGAGCACGCTCAAGAAGCTCAAACACCTGTACCAGACCAAGATCCTGAAGATGCCACGACATTTTCTGATGAACAAGTTCAGTCACCGCCAACTCAACAAAACCAATCTATTACACCTAAATACAAGCCCAAATTTATTTCTTCTCTGTTCGAAGACCCTCTTCCTAATCAATCTATTCCGCCTGATGAGCCAACACAACCTGACCAACCAGCCTAGCCAGAAGAGGCACAACCAGCATCTCATCTAGAACAACCAGCAATGCTCTCACCCCAAAAGAAGAAATTTAAGCGACGTTTATAAATGTCTGTTGGACGCCAGGCGAGCCCACCTACTGCAGCTGAGAAATCACGACCAAGGTAAGACGATGACGATTCTAATCATGATGTAAGCCCATCCCCGCTAAAGAAACGTGCAACCAGACGCACCGCTGCCACCACACCAACACCACTAGCATAGGCCGAGGTAACCTGCATTTCATTTTATTGCATGACATTTAGTTTATTTTTCTTTTCTTAGTTGCATTGAGGATAATGTCTACCTCAAGTTTGGAGGAGGTGTCATTCTTCACTTTATTTTCATTTGCATGATAGCAGTAGTTGTAGAAAAATGCCATGACAAATGTATAAGTTTCAGGATAAGTTTATAGGATTAAAGTTTGTGATGCCCGATGATGATATTTTTATCTATGGCAAATACTTGAATTGTAACATCTCGATTTTTGGGGTTAGAAGTTTGGGTATTAGTTAGGAAAATTCGATTCGGGTCGAATCAGTTTATTCGATTCGTTATTCCGGGAAAATATAAAATAATAATATTTTAATCGTACAAGTAATAATCTTGTGAAATGGTTTAGGAATATTAAAATCATGTTTTAAAATTAAAAGAATGCAATTTATACTTTAAATTGATTTTTAATTGAGCTTAATTATGTATTAGTGATCAAATTATAATTTTGGAAAAGATTTGGTGACTAAATGTGTGATTTTCGAAAATTGCTATTTTTAGTGACTAAATTGAAAAACAAGCTATACTTAGAATCCTTAGAGGGCCATAAACCCAATTTATTTTTATTTAATGATTTATCCACCAAAATTGTTTTTTATAAATAGTTTTGAAAAATGAAAATTTTATTTTCTTCCATAACCACTTATTTTCTCATCATTTTCTCTCATATTTTTCTCCATCTTCTTCATCAATTTTCTTCAATTTCTTGCTGATTTCTTCATATTTTTCAACAAGATTTATTGCATTTTTTCATCATTTCATTCTCTTCAAAGCCTATTCATTAATTTTTACAAATCAACATCAATTTTCAAGAAATCAAGGAAAGAATTTCTCATCTTTTGGTGGATCAAATCCCTAAGGTAACTTTGCTGAATCTTGACTCTTTTTCTAAGTTTCTTTATTAAAATCCCAAGTATTAGCTTGCTAATCATTAAATAAAACTTGATTTTATATTTTCAATGCTAGATCTAATGATTTTATGAATATTTTTATGAAATCTTTTTAGATCTCATTCAATGTTGTAATTAGATGGATTTAATTAAGATATTATGTTATTTAATTGATGGCAAATTAATTTAATCCCGGAATAATACAATCGGTGTTGTTTTAAGGTAGTTTTTGGTTGTTTTAGGGGATATTTTAGGTGTTTTAATGTTGCTCTAGGTATAAGGATGGTTTAGATGTGTTTTTGGTTCATATTTGGTTTGGATTAGATGTTAGATTCATTAGGTTTTAGGATGATGTTGTTCGGATGCGTTTTGTCTTAGTTTCGATCTTTTACGCTAAGTTTTCGGTAGATTTGTAGTGATCGGATATGGCTACTGGTTTGATCATGTAATGATGTAAAAATGCTCTGTTTTTAATGTTGTAGAGGTAGTGCAAGAAGGTGCTTAAGTGGCTGATGCGTTGGCGTGGTCATCGGAACATCGGCAGAAGCTCGTTTCCCTTGTCGGTGAGTGTTTTCAAACTTAAAGCGAATCGCATTGGTACGGTTCTGTTTTGGGGACTATGAAAGAGTGTGAAAACATTCCATAGTTCAAGAGTAAGTAAAGTAAATATTTTTGATATACTAACATGAGTATCGGCTATATTCGGTAAAGACATTGATGTTGTTAATGCAATGAAATTTTTGGAAATGCATAAACATGATTTTGAATTGGTGCATGCATGAGAAATATTTGCTGAAATACATGGTTTATCAAAGCATCCATGGTTATGGAAATGTGAGAAATGGTTTGAAATACAATATGATTAATTGTCTTACATATGATGGTGCCTTTGGGCATGGCTTTCGGTTCATTTGTTGAACATATTATGCATGCATTATGAGTAGAAAATTATCATGCACATTTGATTATGATATTGGCTTAGTGACACTAACTTTAGATTCGAATACGAATGACATATCATTAGGATTATCTTGAGTGCATTATAAACATTATTGAGAGTAAAGAATATTGCCTACACGTAACAAGGGTGACTTAGTGTCTAATCGTGCGTGGTAGAGCCGCTTACACGTAACAAAGGTGACTATATGTCCAATCGTGCGTGGTAGTGCTATAATGGTGACTTTATGTCATGTCAATGGTGACTTCGTGTCATGACGAGACTAATGGTCTCTAGCAATAGATCCGTGTATTCGGTGAACTCAAGGTTCATAATAAGTGATCTCTAGAATGCCAATATACATACATGGATTTAAAGAGGACATTATGCATCATTCATGAATTGTTTTGATAAGGTTGTGCAAACTCAAGAAAGTGGTTTAGTTTTATGACCATGAACATGAAATGATAAGCACGCATGATTTAGTGATGCATTGCAAATTATGGTTTTATTATGGTTTTAAATAGATACATTGATGATCTTGTGTAGAGCTTCCTCACTAAGCATGTTTGCTTAAGCTCTCTTTTCATCCTTGTAGAAAAATAAAAACACTCGGGACTACATTCGGAGCAAGGAAACCAAGGGGAAAGGTTATCTCAAATTTGGTATGTTTTGGCAAATAAGTTGGAGCTTGGCAATGTGTAAACCCAACCTATGTGAGGAGTGTGAATTTTGGCTTTGGTTTATGTTGAAATAAGACCTATGTTGCTTTGATTGTTAATTGAAGGACTATGGTATTGTTTAGATTGTTGAAGCATGTACTTGCATGAACGTTATGATTTTAATCATGTTCTAGGTAGCATGCCTATAGGTTGTTTGGGGTCCTTGATGTTAATAATAATGTGTTATATGTTGTTCATTATGCTTAATATTTACGCATATAGTTGGTGGTTGTTAACGGTTGTTTATTGAGTCGATAATGTTCACTTAGTGTGACGGAACTTTTAGGTTCCAGACCCAAAGTTTCGAAACCTTAGTGAAGGTTTCGAAACCTTTGCCAAACATTTTCGAAACCTTCAAGAAGGTTTCGAAACCTTGCGGGCAATTTCGATTCTGGAAAGTTACTAGACACGAAAAGTTTCGAAACTTTCAGGGAAGTTTTGAAACCTTTGGCTGCCAGAAATTGATAGCTGCTCAAAATTGCATTTTAGTCCCGGATATCTTTCTTTGTTCAATTAGCGTACCTACAGATGTTATTTTGAGCTGAAATTTCATATGGATGGATAAAGTTGATTTAATTTCAAGATGGCTAACTTAATTTGGACGAAGTCCTTGTAATTTTAAAGATTTATATTTTGGTACCTAAATTGGTGAAACATGCAATTAACAATGCTACAATGCTCCGTTTGATTTGAAATTTACCAAGAGGGATATTTTTATGTTTAATTGAACTTTGACAGAATGAGTTCTACTTTGTCTTTTTAATTTAAAAGTTTTACGTTTTGGTCCCTAACTTACTAAAGTGTTTAATCGAATGCTTGTTTGTGATTGGATTGTTTTCGTTAATGCTTTTTATGAGACCAAGACATGTAGGAACAAAATTATGCATCTAGAAAAAATATATCGGTTTTAGGGTTGTTTATCAAATCGGACCTTCACGAGTTTGGTTTGATATTCCCTGTGTAACCCATTAGTGTTGGTTCCGTCTAGGTCGGGCTAAGGGGGTTACATGAATTGAATATGCATGACTTGAGATTTGGATAGAACATGCTTTAGGATTTGATTGCTTGCGTTTATTTTATTGTTACACGAGTGTATGTTCTCCATGATTAGAAAAGTTAAATTTTTTTATAGAGTGGAAAATTGAATAGATCAACATGATTTAATGAATCTTGATATTGATAGAAAACTCTCATTAGTGTATGTTCTCCATGGCATATCCATGTGCATATGAGTAACTGAAAGAGGCACAGTGTGACATTAAACTTTTAACTTGCCATGGCATTGCCTAGATATTGCGTTTCAATAAATGACAGCTATGATATGAGTAGAAGGTAATGTGACAAGCTGGCTCCCCTCATAGCAGTTTGTGTAAAAAAATTATATGGGAGTATTAAAATTATGCTTAAATGTGAAAACATGCTTTGCTAGAATAATGGACATTCCTTAGAATTTTTCTAAGTTAACTAAGCATAGATTAGAAACACTCACGCATACACACACTCACATCCGATCTGGTCCTAGAGTAGTGTTCTTGAAATTTTCTCGAGTCTTATTTGTTTATGTCATGACATTTTTGAGGGCTGAAACTCTAACCATTTGCTTGTCTTAATCCTGAATATTTCCATGACATTTGTTCTCTGCTAGCTGCTATCCATTGCTTGAGGACGAGCAATAACTTAAGTTTGGGGTGTGATCACTCCACAAAAAGGCTATATTTAGAGCCTTTTTACTTAACTTATTGAGTGTTCTTAAGTTCATTTAGGAACATTTAGATGCATTTAGGATCATAATGGTGAGCAATCAAAAGTCCTTAATTTTCATATCATTTCTCCACTCGTTTATTGCATATAAAGACAAAATTAAATTCTATAATAGATATTTCTGGTTATTTTTTATATCTCAACATCAGAACACTAACTTTATGAATTTATCGATTATTGGCATAAAACATTTACGTTTGATAGTTTTTTCTTTTAGACAAGAAACTATATCAAAGAGATAGTCATAGGAGAAAATAGATGTTGATTTGCAGACGAAACACCTGCCATGGCAGCATTCTGAAGGCCGTCGTAGCAGCGTAAAAGACAACAATCGATGCTCAAAAGAAAGAAGAAAAGATACCTGTAGAAAATCAACTTCCAACTTTATGGAAAAATAAAATAATGTTGCAAAAAGAAAAAAGGAAATTTAAGCTTTTTGTGGAACGGAAGAAGAAACATAATTGATTTTCTGTCGTTGAATGAATAATTTTGTTTACACAAGCTAATGCCTTTTTATAGGCTTTAGAATAAGACTTTGAATAGGATTAGAAGTCCTAATTACTTTAGGCTTTTAATCCTATTAACTTAAGACTTTTAATTCTACTAAAATTATCTCTAAGTAATAGATCCTAACTCAAATTCCTACCAATACTATATATATAATCTCACACTCTCCCTCAAGTTGGAGAATATATATTGTATATTCCCAACAAGAATAGAAACTTGTCGAACGAAGTTTTTGGTAATACTTTTGTAAACACGTCTGCCACTTGTTCTTCTATAGGAACATAGGATAAAGAAGTTATCCCATTAGTAATCTTTTCTGAGATAAAATGTCTATCAATCTCTATATGTTTCGTCCTATCATGATGAACTAGATTTTGAGCAATTTGTATGGCAGACTGATTATCACAAAAAATCTCGAACTTTTCCTCTTGGTTCACATCTAGCTCTTTCAGTAGCTTTAATAACCAAATTCCTTCACACATTCCCAATGCTAAAGCCCTATATTCTGCTTCAGCGCTGCTTCTAGATACAACTGTTTATTTCTTACTTCTCCAAGTCACTAGATTTCCCCAAACAAAGGAACAATAACCACTAGTTGATCTTCTTTCTGTCAGTTCACCTGCCCAGCTTGAATCTAAAAAAATCTGAATAGAACTTTCTTGAGTCGTTTTAAATAGCAGTTCATGCCCTGATGTCCCTTTCAAGTATCTCAAAATTCTAATTGCAGCTTCCATGTGATCCTCCCTTGGATCAGTCATGTGTTGACGGATAACATTAACTGGAAAGGCAATATCTAGTCTGGTTAATGATAAATAAATTAACTTTCACACCAAGCTTTGAAATTTACCCTTATCAACTTTATGGCTTGAGTCATCTTTACTAAATTTTAATCCAGCTTCCATGGGAGTATCAACCGGTTTGCATCCTAGCATCCTAGTTTCATTAAGTAAATCAAGAACATACTTTCTTTGATTTATTACTAAACCTTTGCTCGACCTAGCAACCTCCATACCTAGAAAGTATCTGAGTTTTCTTAGGTCTTTTGTTTCAAACTCTGTATTTAATAACCTTTTCAGGTGACTTATCTCTTCCTCATCATCACCTGTCAGAATTATGTCGTCCACATACACTATTAAAATAACCCATTTATTGTTAGAGGTTATCTTAATGAAGAGTGTATGATCTGCTAAGGATTGTTTATATCCAGCTTTCAGAATCACCTTGGTGAATCTGTCAAACCAGGCTCTAGGCGACTGTTTCAAACCATAGATGGATTTATTAAGTCTACAAACTTTCTGATCACCTTTTATCGACTTCAAACCCGAAGGTACTCTTATGTACACTTCTTCTTCCAATTTTCCATTAAGAAAAGCATTCTTAATGTCAAGTTGATGCAACATCCAGTCTTTGTTTACTGCCAAACTTAAGAGAACTCTAATTGTATTTAGCTTAGCTACAGGAGCAAAAGTCTCATTATAATCAATTCCATAGGTTTGAGTAAAACCTTTGGCTACCAACCTTGCTTTATACCTTTATATACTACCATCAGAGTTGTATTTTATGGAGAACAACCACTTGCATCCAACTGGTTTCTTGCCCTGCGGAAGATCTGTAATGGTCCAAGTATCATTCTTTTCAAGTGCTTCAATCTCCTCTTCAACAGCTCTTCTCCACTTAGAATCATTTAGAGCCTCCTCAATAGTGTCAGGTATTTTTTCTTTATCTAAGCAAGCTGTAAAAGCCTTGAAAGATGGCATTAGATTACCATAAGCAACATACCTCTGAATAGGATGCTTTGTACATTCTCTTATCCCTTTCCTTTTAGCAATTGGTAAATCATCAACCTCAGGTAACGAGGAAGGAATCTCAGTTAGAACATTACCTTCATCATTCTCATTGGCAACTGAACTCAAGTCCAATTCTTGGCAAGTGTCAGATTGCAAAACAGTCTCTGGAATAGTTTTCTGTTTTCTGGTGTAAACTTTCAATTGCTTAGAGGGTTGAGGAGTTTGTGAAGGAGGTTTAGGTGAGAATTGAGGAGTAGTAACAATAGGTGAAGGATGAAGAGTTGTAGGTGTAGAAGTGGAAGGGTTATCAGGTTCAAATGACAAAGGATTATTAATAAATAAATCTGAAGAATAAACCTGATTTCTAAGAGGCTGAAAAATATCACTATTCTCCCCCTGATTTTCAGTCGAGTGGAAATAAGGTTCATGTTCAAAAAAGGTGAGATCCAATGAAATAAAAAAATTTTGAGAAGGAGGATGGTAACATTTGTAGCCCTTCTTAAGTGAAGAATACCCTACCAAGACACACTTCAAAGATCTAGGGTCTGGTTTTGACATAGAGGGAGCATAATCTTTTACAAACACAGTGCAACCAAAAACTTTAAAAGGAAGAATAGATGACAATGGTTTAAAATTTGGGTAACACTCTAAAAAAACAGCTCTAGGTGTTCTATGTTGCAAAACCTTACTAGGCATTCGATTAATGAGATAGGTCGCAGTTAATAAAGTCTCGCCCCACAAATACTTAGGAGTGTTACTGGTGAACATCAAAGACTTAGTAACCTCTAACAAATGTCTATTTTTTCTTTCTGCAACCCCATTTTGTTGTGGTGTATTCACACAAGTGCTTATTTGCAAAATCCCTTTTTTGTTAAAAAATTCTCCCAATGACTTGGTAAAATATTCACTCCCATTATCAGATTTGAATATCTGAATTTTACATCCAAATTGGGTTTCTACCATATGATAAAATTTTTCAAAAACAGAGGCTACTTCAGATTTATCCTTTAACAAATATGTCCAAGTTATTCTACTATGGTCATCAGTGAAAGTGACAAACCACCTACTACCAGTTACATTCTTCACTCGAGAAGGACCCCAAACATCACTATGAATCAATGAAAAAGGGTGAGATGGTTTGTAGAAAGATGGTAAAAAAGATGCTTTTGTCTGTTTAGCAAGAGGACATATATAGCATTTAAAAGAACTTGGGTTTTTATTAACAAACAATTTAGGGAATAATTTAGCAAGATAATGGAAATTAGGATGCCCTAACCTAAAATACCATAACATTATATTATCAATTTGTCCTAAAGAAGTAAAGGAACAAGAAGTATTTGGTATGGCAGTTGGTTGATTACCGAGAAGGACATAAAGACCATTTTGTAACCTAGCATTGCCAAGCATTTTCCTCGAATTCATTGCCTGTAAAAAACAACCAGATTCAGTAAACTGTAATAAACACTTCAAATTCTTGGAGAGTTTACTAACAGAGATAAGATTGCAGGCAAGATTAGGCACAAACAGAACATCTTCAAGAAACAAGTTATCATTAATGAGGACCGAGCCACTTCCTTTGATAGGAGAAAAAGAGCCATCAGCTGTTTTAATAGAACTTCTAGAAGATGAATCTAAAAAATTAAGGAATAATTCTCTGTTACCAGTCATGTGATCAGATGCTCCAGAGTCGATGATCCATGTTGATGTACCTTTAGAAGAAAAGAGTGCAGTAGGAGAAAAAATATTTTGTATGCCTTTATCCTCCACGAGAACTAAATTTATTTCACAAGTTAATGTCGAACCTGGAATTGCTTGAAAAAACTCTAACTCAACCGTTTGTTTTGTTGTGGGTAACATCTCAGAGGTTGTCGAAAGGAATCCCATTAAGAATTCGGACTAGGATTGATATTAGACTGATACCATGTAGAAAATCAACTTCCAACTTTGTGGAAAAATAAAATAATGTTGAAAAAAGAAAAAAGGAAATTTAAGCTTTTTGTGGAACGGAAGAAGAAACATAATTGATTTTCTGTCGTTGAATGAATAATTTTGTTTACACAAGCTAATGCCTTTTTATAGGCTTTAGAATAAGACTTTGAATAGGATTAGAAGTCCTAATTACTTTAGGCTTTTAATCCTATTAACTTAAGACTTTTAATTCTACTAAAATTATCTCTAAGTAATAGATCCTAACTCAAATTCCTACCAATACTATATATATAATCTCACAATACCAAACTCAAAGGAAAAAGAGCAAAAGAAATAAGAAGACTCAGTTAGGAGGTCAAGCCCAAGTCAAAGCCAACCGTGGGAAAGAAAAGATATTTTAGGAATTTAGATTAAATTAATTTAGAAATTAGATTTCTTTCCCTTTTAGAACTCTTTCCTTGCATGGAAAGATTAACTTAGGTTTTGGCCTATATAAAGAACTTATTAGGTTTAGTTTTGAGGAGAGTGGAGATAGATTCTCACATTATTAAACCTTTAATCGCCGCCTCCATCATATTCTAAGTCTTTCGGAGGTTTAGATTGTTTGTGGAGTAGTCGGAGACAAAGGTTATGTTATGTTTGATATTTATTAATTCAAAAACATATTTTATAGTTTATTCTCTCTTGGTAGTTACTCTTCTTGCATATGAGCTCGAAAGATAAGTATATGAAAAAAACTCATTTGTCTAGCTTCGGGAGATGTAGGTTCACGAAACGAGAGAATAAAATCTTTGCTCATGGGAATTGACTAATCCGTCAAGGATTTCAGTGACTAACAAGATGTATGTGTTTGGTTGTTGTCCGCCCTTGATTCACACCGGGAGGTATTATCAAGACGTGGGTTTCAACAGTTCTATTCGCTTAGGGATAAGGAAAAAGACATACAAAGATGCTCTATCAAACTACGGAATGTTGAAGATTACGAGCAAATAAAGTCAGAGTTATGTCTTCTAGGAACAGAATAGACTACAGGTAAGCACCGCGGATCTGTTAGCCGTCGAGACCTACGACCAGAGGCAAAACTCTGGAACATGTTCATAAAAAGGAATCTACTGCTAACTTCTTATAACCAAACAGTAGATAGACAATGCTTGGCGCTCATCCACTCCATCATCCACAACCGAAGAATCTATGTTGGCAACATCATCAGCAAACAAATATTTGAATGCGTCACCAAAGAGAAATGGATGGACCAGGGATATATATATCAAAAGAATAAAAGTGGAGGAAGTTGTTCCACGAGCTTTCATCCTTCCCACCGTCGAAGCAGAGTTCGCCGAGGCTGGTCAACAAGCAGACCAAACTGAAAACACACCATCAGGAGTCCTGGAAACTCTGTAGAGGATAGAGAGATGGCAATTGGCCTTCATAACGTACGTTAGGGAGTTCAACAACGCCATCATCACAACAATCCGCAAAGAACTCCCTACATGCACGAATGCCTCCTCAGGATTCACGGTCGACCTCTCCACTTCTTAGCCTTTCCATGCTACTACACCAATTGCCTCAGCCAGGTTCCACTGTCCCCCGCTACCACAAATGTAGCAGCAACAACAGAACCATTATCTACCGACTCTGTAGAAACAACCAAGAAATAAGACGCTGCCACACCAATAAAATCCAACTCACTTGATTGGAGCAACTTCTCTGATAACATGGAATCATTTATGAAAACAATCACGGATTCCATTGCACCAGGAAACCAACAAAAAAAGGAAGGCCCCTGGTTCTGCTACAGCAACCTCTCCGATCAATCTAGATACAGAGGAATCACAGCAAGACCTCACTCCCGTTCGCTTCCAACCACCACGCTCGGCCAAAAAGCCAATAGTGAACCCGTCGAAACCAACCACGGAGAAACCACCCAAAACTCGTCGTAAGCTCCTCATCAATAGTGACTCTGATGATTTCTTCGGGTTCGCAAAATTTTAAGGGCGATAATTTTTTCTTTTATTTTTTTTTTCTTTTCTCCTTTTCTTTTCGGTTATTTTATCTTTCTTTTCTCTATTACTTGTCCATGCATTGAGGATAATGCATCTCTCGAGTCTGGGGGAGCAATTGTCCAATTTTGTAAAATGAAATTATCTACCCTTGTATGGAAGTAATCAGAGTCTTGTTATTACCTTAAAAATTCTGCTTAATATTCTGCCTTATGCAATTCCAATTAATTATATTTTTTAAACTATGAATTTTATTGAAACTATCTCGGCAGTAATATATTCTCCATCCGTCGCCTCAGTTCACCCCATTCACCAGACTTGAAATCAGAAAGATTTACTAGGCGTAGTAATTAGGATTAGACTATGATCCTAAAATCACTTAAACACGGCTAATCTTAGTTGATTTTAAAAGTTCTTTTCCTTGAAAAGCAATAAGAACTTATGTTGTGTGTCAAAAGTGCATAAATTATGCAAGTGAACACTTCGCAAGTAATATGTGATGAGTATATCAGATATCATCTCCACAGAGATTGGTCTACTTAATATGCCTTCTTTTATCTTCTTGCTCTGTAAAAGAAATAAAATAAAGAACACAAGCAATTTTAGGGTTCATAACTTGAATAAGGGAAACAAAATAAAAACAAAATAAACAGATTAAAGAAGTGCCAGGATCCAGTTGTGTTGTATAGCGGATTCAATTGACTTGTTTCTGTCCAATACAATCGCACAATACTGCCTCGGTAGTACTGTAGATTACTGCCTCGAGAGTGATGATGCTCGTCCACCGCGATAATCTCTTACTCTTGGGTAGACTTTACCAAAGTTCGGCAAAGTGTCCTTTGATAAATCCGCTTATCTCTAAGTTGAAGTACTGTTGATGACAGTCCTTGATGATACCTCTCGACGTGAATCAATTATAATCACCAACTAATCCCACACTTCTTTTAGCCGTTGAAACTCTTAACCTATCTCTAAGCCGAGTTAGTGTTTCCTGATTGAAACATCGTACTTATTCCTTTCGTGAATCTAACTCTCTCGATATTAGATAAATGGATTACTCACAAACTTATCTCTCGAGCTTGAATGCAAGAACAAAGAATGCCAAATAATAAGCAAACTTCGATATTTTATTGCATTGAAACAATAAACAAAGTTTAATGTCTTGACACTAATACTCTACAACTTTCACTTAAGCCTAAAGAAATGAAAACAAAGAAAACTCTAAATCCTAATTCGGCTCTCTAGTCTCAATTTTGATGATCTCTCTTCCTTAGGCGACTATGGTTTATATAGGCTTGGCTTAGGGCAAACCTTTCCTAAGTAGTAATACAACTTGGAGTAAAACACAAGTTAAGTACATAAATAAAAATATGTGTTTTATTTCCAAGTTTATTCCTATTAGGATTCTTTTCCCGCGTGACCTTTGACCTTGAATTTTTCTGTGTTTCACAACTCCGATTTCTATGTCATTTGTCTTAAATGTTCACCTTGTTTTTCTCTTCAGATCGCCTATAATATCAATATTTGTTTTCCCGGTGCTGTCGCGGCCTCAAGTGCTATCGTGACCTCAAAATGCTGTCGAGGCGGGTACTTTTCTGTATTTCAGCTTTAGCTTCCAGCATCTATCTTCTTGTTTAGCAATTCCTATGATGTAGTTTCCTGTCTAAGAAAGAAAACTATCAAATGCATCTGTTTTATGCCAAATAATACATAACTTCAAGAAATCCGTATTCGGATGGTGAAATATAGAAAATACGCAGAAATATCTATTATAACATCTAATTTTATCTTTATTAGCAATAACCGAGTGGAAAAATGATATAAAATATGAGGAGTTTTGAGAATTCATCAACTTAGGCTTAGATTTTAAACTAGAGGTGCCTATCACCTACTCTAGTTAGTCCATAGAGGTACCCATGACTGGCTTTAAGACTTAGTTTTTCTCCCACTTACTAGAGGTGCCTGAAATTGGCTCTAGTAAAAAATAACTAAATAATTGAGGTACTCAAAAACTGGATCAAGCAGTATAAGTATAGCAGTATATATTTGTACATCAATTCGGGGAAAAAGAAGGAAAAACAATCAAGAAAATCTTAGTCGAAAGTCTTGAGCTAGAAAAAGGATTAGAACTTAGAAAATCAGCCATGACATAGCTACGTACACACACATTAAGACTTTTAGTCCAATTCCGAGGAACACCTAGAACATAGAAGAGGCCGAGTTAACAAAGGAACTCTACCGCGGCAGGCAGGATGAATCAAGTTTGGAGGGTGATGAGCAATCAAAAGTCCTCATTTTTCATATCATTTCTCTACTCGTTTATTGCATATAAAGACATAATTAAATGCGATAATAGATATTTCTGGTTATTTTCCATATCTTAGCATTGGAACACTAACTTCATGAATTTATCGATTATTTGGCATAAAATATATATGTTTGATAGTTTTCTCTTTTAGAAAGGCAACTATATCAAAGAGATAGCCAAAGGAGAAAATAGATGTTGATTTGTAGACAAAGCACCCGCCACAATATCATTCTGAAGGCCGTATAAGCAGCGTAAAAGACAACAATCTTTGCTCAATAGAAAGAAGAAAAGATACCTAACTCAAAGGACAAAGAGCAAAAGAAAGAAGAAGACTCAGTTAGGAGTTCAAGCCCAATTCAAAGCCAACCGCGGGAAAGAAGAGATATTTTAGGAATTTAGATTAAATTAATATAGTTTAATTAGAAATTAGATTTCTTTCCCGTTTAGAACTTTTTCCTTGCATGGAAAGATTAACTTATGGCTTGGCTTATATAATGCACTTATTAGGTTTAGGTTTGAGGAGAGTGGAGATGGATTCTCATATTTTTAAACCCTTAGCCTCCTCCTCCATCATATACTAAGTCTTTCGGAGGTTTAGATTGTTTGTGGAGTAGTCGGAGACAAATGTTATGTTATGTTTGATATTTATTAATACAAAAACATAATTCATAGTTTATTCTCTCTTGGTAGTTACTCTTCTTGCATATGAGCTCGAAAGATAAGTATGTGAGAAAAATTCATTTGCCTAGCATCGATAGATGTAGGTTCACGAAACGAGAGAATACAGTCTTTGCTCATGGGTATTGACTAATCCGTCAAGGATTTTAGTGACTAACAAGACGCATGTGTTTGGTTGTTGTCCACCCTTGATTTACGCCGGGAGGTATTATCAAGACATGGGTTTCAACAGTTCTCTTCGCTTAGGGATAAGGAAGAAAACATACAAGGATGTTCTGTCGAACTATGGAATATTGAATTGTCGAAAAGGCATAACCCCACCTAGGCAGCTGCAATGACCCTTTCTACGATCCGTAGAGGCGATAGTTTAACCCCTTACATTAATAAGAGATACTTAACATAACTGGATTCTCCTCTATAAAGCACTCAATCTAACCTCACCTTTATCTTATTATTTCGTTAATTAATTTTATGCTTTTATAATTATTTTAGTCATAAATCAACCAATTCATTCAATTGAGTTTTTAGTTTCTTTAGTGCAGTCATAAGAAGTAGCAAGGTTGACTCAGTCCTCATGGGACCGATATCTTAAATACTATAATCTGACATAGGTGGAATTAATAGGACTCCATAGCTGATAAGTGTTCAACTCACTATCACTTTTTACACCTTTCATGGGTAATAATCACCAATTCTACACCTAATTGGACCAATGCATATACTTAATGTGAGATATTTAGAAGTTATACTTATAAAAATGACATTTACAAAAAAGGCAAGTTTTACTACATTTTTACATCTTTGTAGGAAAAGCTATTACCGTGACAGCGATTGAGGCTGATGCAGGACCTGATGCCAAGGCAGCTGATAAGGACAAGAAGCAATATTGTAACCAAGCTAAGGAGAAAAATGAGGAGAACGTTGCTGGACAAGAAGCCCAAGGATCGGAGCTGAATAGCACGTGAAAAGCCCAAGACAAAGGCTACACGGGAAAAGTATCCTAGTTGGAATAAAATTGGAAATATTTTATTTATGTACTTGACTTGTTCTCTACTCCAAGTTGTATTCCTACTTAGGAAAGGTTTTCCCTAGGCCAAGCCTATATAAGCCATAGCCGTCCAAGGAGATGGAGAATTCAGAATAGAGAGCTTAGACCTAGCCGACTTCATCTTTTAAACTTTTCTTTTCTTTACAGTATGTTCTAATTTTCTTTAGGTTTAGGTGAAAGTTCTAGAGTATTAGTGTGAAGATATTAAACTTTGTTTCTTATTTCAATGCAATAAAATATCAAAGTTTGCTTATTCTTTGTCATTTCTTATTCTTGCATTCGAGCTCGAGAGAAAAGTTTGTGAGTAATCTATTTATCTAATATCGAGAGAGTTAGATTTACGAAAGGAATAAGTACGGTATTTCAATCGAGAAACACTAACTCGACCTAGAGATAGGTTAAGAGTTTCAGCGGCTAAAAGAAGTGTGAGATTAGTTGGTGATTATATTAATTCACGTTAAGAGGTATCATCAAGGACTGGTCATCAACAGTACTTCGACTTAGAGATAAGCGGAGTCATCAAAGGATACTTTACCAAACTTTGTTAAAGTCCATCCAAGAGCAAGAGATTGTCGTGGCGGGCGAGCATCATCACTGTCGAGGCAATAATCTGCAGTACTGCCGAGGTAGTGTTGTGTTGTGCAATTTGTATTGGACAGAAACAAGTCAATTGAATTTACTATACAGCACAACTGGATCTTGGCCACTTCCTTTATCTGTTTATTTTCTTATTATTTAATTTTCTTTATTTAGTTTAATCACACCCAAAACTACATGTGCTTTTACTTTATTTCTTTTACGGAGCAAGAAGACAAAAGAAGGAATATTAAGTATATCAATCCTTGTGGAGACGATACACGATAATGCTTATCACTTTATTACTTGCGACGTGTTCACTTGCACAAATTGCGCATATTTGACACGCATCAAGTTTTTGGCGCCGTTGCCGGGATTGACAACTATATTTTGTTTTCTTTATTTTCATGCTTTTAGTTAATATTTTTTTTATTTTTATTTTTATTTTACTTTAGTTTGTTTTTAGTGTATGACCAGGGCCAACCCAACCAACCCTTTGTACGAGTTAGATCTAAAAATTGAACGAATGCGTCAAAGTTGAGGACAAATCCAAGGAGCCACGATAAGAAATCAAGGAGATCAGAACTTACCTGCCGGCAATGGAGGCCTTCTGCCGCCACCAATGCCGCGGCAGCTCACTGTCATGGATTTCCTAGAAGAGGATTTAAATGGGTTAAATCCTGGAGTGGTTACACCAGAAATAGAAGCAGCCCACTTTGAACTAAAACCAATCATGTTCAATATGCTAAACACTGTTGGAAAGTTTAGTGGGTCTATAACAGAAGATGTCAAGCAACATCTTAAGTCATTCATGGAAATTTGTAATTCCTTCAAAATTCAAAGAGTCCATGAAGATGTCTCTTAAGATTAAAATTATTTCCCTATTCACTGAGGGATAGGGCAAAGACCTGGTTAAATAGCATTTTAGCAGGATCAATAGGATCTTGGAGTGAATTGTGTCGAGATTTCATTACACGCTTTAATCTTATAAATTTATATGATCGAATTTGTAATAAAATTACTTCTTTTTGATAGGTAGATGATGAACCTATGTACGAGGCATGAGAGCGCTACAGAGAATTGCTGCACAAGTGTCCTTTGCATGGATTCCCCTTGTGGATACAAGTGACCATGTTCTATAATGCCACCAATTCCCCGACAAGGATGATGCTAGACTCCTCTGCCAATGAAACACTCCTTGATAAAGCACCTGAGGAAGCTATTAAGATCCTAAACAAACTCGCTAAGAACGATTTTCAATTCCCTACATCTAGGCGAGGAGGAGTAAGACGCCAAGCCACAGTGAATAAATTAGAAACATCAAATTCAGTGGCAACACAATTGGCCTCTCTTACCAAGATGGTGCAAAACATGTAGCTACGGCGCAATACCCACGAGGTTAAGGCCATAGATTCTTTTTGCAATTTATGTGGAGGTAACCACAATTCTTCTAAATATATGCAGAATCAAGAGTAACCTTATGTTGAAAACTACAATCAAAATAATATGATGTCCAACATATACAACCCCTCATGGAAGAGGCATCCAAACTTTTCATGGAGTAATCCAAACAATGCCTTGAATCCAACTACTCAACCATCAGGTTTCTAACAACCAAAGCAACATCTGCCGCAGCAGCAAATACAACAACCTATGCCGCAACAGCAGATGCATCACCAACCTATAAGTTCTCTGGAAAACTTTCTTAAGGTCTTTATGATGAAAACATAATGATACATGGCAGAGAACAACAACTTCATCAAAAGAACAGATGCATTCATCAATAGAACTGACATGAGGTTGCAGAATCAAGAGACATCAATCAAAGCACTGGAAACTCAGGTTGGGCAGTTTGCTCAAAATATAAACACTAGACCACAAGGAGGATTACCTAGCAATACTAAAGTTGCTAAAATAATGGGCCATGAACAGTGCAAAGCAATCACTACTAGAAGTGGTCTACAGCTTAAGGAAAAGTTAGAAAACTCCATAGATAAAGTCCGACCAGTGGAACAAGAGGAACCAGGAAAAGAGGACTTGGATGCTGATCAAACTGATCAAATCCTAGCAGAAATCACTGTCCCAGTAGAGAGCTCGGTAGTACCTCAACAAGATGTCAAGACAACAAAAGACCCAGTTGTCCCAGGTATTAAATTTCAAACTAAAGAAACCCTGGAAGAGATGAGACCACCACCACCTTTCCCACAAAGGTTAAAAAAGCAAAAACAAGACCATCAATTCAAAAAATTCTTAGATATTCTAAAGCAAGTCCACATCAAATTGACATTTGTAGAGGCAATTGAACAAATTCCTAATTATGCTAAGTTCTTGAAAGACATTGTGTCTAAGAAAAAGAGGCTTGATGAGTTCGAAACAGTGGCTGCTATTGAAGGATGCATAGCAATGTTTCACAATCGTATGCCACCCAAACTGAAGGATCCTGGATGTTTTACCATACCTTGTGCGATAGGTAACCACTATGAAGGAAAGTCCCTATGCGACCTTGGAGAAAGCATCAACTTGATGGCTAAATCTTTCTTCCAAAAGCTTGGAATAGGAAGGGTAAAACCTACAACCGTGATGCTCTAACTTGCGGATAGTTCTTATGCGCAACTCGAAGGAAAAATCAAGGACATACTGGTAAGAGTGTATAAATTTATTTTTCCCGATGACTTTCTTGTCCTTGATTATGAAGCAGATGACAATGCACCGATCATCCTTGGGAAACCTTTCCTTGCCACTGGACGCACTCTAATTGATGTGGGAAAAGGAGAATTGACCATGAGGGTCAATGACCAACAAGTTAAACTCAATGCCTTCCACAATTTGAAAAGATAAGATGATGCGAAGGAGTGCTAGGTTATCCACAACATAGATGCAAGCAAAATGATTTCCTATCTCAGCAAACACTGCCTCGACAGTAAGCTTAGTAGAAAAATTGATGTTTGCTGCAGCAGAATACCAAGCAGAAAAATTAAGCAGAAGTGGAGGAAACCAACAAAACAGTATATTGTCCAGATATACAGGATGCAGTAAAAATCAAAACGAAAAGGGATGGACATGTAGTCAAAGAGAATGGCCAACATCTGAAACATCATTATGACCAACAAGAGATAATAACCTTATGAGATGCAATTGCATGCACTCCCCCAGTGACATAATCTCTTTCCTTTAATTTTTTTATATAATTATGATTAGTAGTTTAGAGTTCATTTTTATAATTATATTTTTCTTTAATTATTTTTCTTATTTTTTTTAATTTTTTTTAGGACAATAAGCAAAAATAAAGGAGAAATAGTTCACATCAGGAAAAATGCTGTCGGGGCAGAGAACAATGTCAGAGCCGCAGCAGTCCCAACGGGTAGAACATTGTAACGGCTAGTCTATCGAGATTACCGTCGCGATGGTAAAAACAACGACAATAAAGGTTAAAACGACTAGTGGTTTAAACGGCTACAAGGCCGAGGCCTATATAAGCATTTTCTTCCTCTTGAACTATTCACTTTTGCATTCTTGATTTCTTTAGATTTACTTCTAATCTCTTTCTCACAATACTCTCTGTCTATTTCCAAGCTCTCTTAGAATTTTCAGAACTTTTCCAAGAAACTATCCAAAGATCCTCAATTCTCCAATACTCATCCATGGCCACCTACAACCGATTTGCCCCAATCATTATTGAAGATCGTTTCAACATTCCCTTCATTGCTCGACAGCTATGGGAAGAACAAGGGTTCTAATACTTCTATGAGGAAAACTTCGACATCGAACATTACTTGTTTGACAAAATCAAGTATCAAGATTGGGAGATCTTTTGCCTACAACCTACTCAGGCTAATGCCACCATCGTGCGGGAATTCTATGCACACGAGCCGAGAAAGGACTCTCTTTATGTCCACTACTGAGACAGGCCTGTCAAACTTGATGCCGAGACAATCAACATATTCTACGGCCTTACAGCTGAACATGATGTCCATGCTGAATTCATGGAGGACATCACCAATGAAGACTATGAACTGATAAAAGACGACCTTTGCTACGACAACTCTCATTGGGAATCTGGTGCCTATAGAGGATCGGTAACAAGGCAAAATCTTAAGTCCGAGGCCAAGCTATGGAACTCCTTTGTCAAAAGACGTCTCATCCCAACCTCCCACAACAGAATGATGGACCGAAAGAGATTGATGCTCATTCAATCCATCATCAACAAACGGAGTATCAATGTTGGAGAGATTATTTTAAGGGAGATATACGAGTGGGATAAGAAAGATAGAGGACCTTTATATTTCCCTTGTTTAATTACTAGTATTTGTACTGCTGCAGGTGTACCAATGGCAGAAACGGATAAATTCACAGCCCATAGACGAGGGTGGACTAGAGACTTCTGCCACAAAATCATGCAGATCACACAAGCAGAGCCAGTTCGGGCAACTCCTCAGCAATTCACTGCTGACACAGCTACCGGAGCCTAATACACTGCAGACATGCCTGACACTGCCCACACAACTGTTATAGTAGACCTAAACCAGGAGATACTTCAAAGGATGATAGCTATGGATCTTAGGCAGCAACGATACATGGAATATCAGAGGGACTTCAACAACACACTTGCCCAGATGATGCTCAACAATTTTTCCAGCCAAGGGTTGCAGTTTCCAGAATTCCCCACTAATATGTTCCTAACAGCTGCATCCTACACAGAGACAACTCTAGCACCAGGAGGACCGAGGCCATTCTTACCCACTGGCCCTCAGCACCAATTTCATGTTGCTGGCCCATCTAGGACAGCAAAATCTGCTGCAACAACATCTGTCAGCAGAAGACCATCAAAGAGGAGGGCAGTCTTTAGTGTGATAAGTGATCAACTCACTGTCACTTTCTACATTTTTCATGGGAATTAATCATCAATTCTACACTTACTTGGACCAATGCATATACTTAATGTGATATATTTAGGGATTATGCTAGTAAAGATAATATTTATAGAAATAGCATACTTTACTGTATTTTTATGTCTGTGCAGTAAAAAGTATTACTACACCAATTTCATACATTACTATATTTTTATGTCTGTGTAGGAAAAAGTAATTTATAATTGATTCACGCCAGGAGGTATCATCAAGGATTGGTCATCAACAGTACTTCGACTTAGGGATAAGTGGAGTCATCTAAGGACACTTTGCCGAACTTTGGTAAAGTCTGCCCAAGAGCAAGGGATTACCGCGGTAGAAGAGTATCTTTATTGTCAAGGCAGTAATCTGCAGTCCTGCCGAGGCAGTGTTGTAAAATTGCATTAGACAAAAACGAGTTGATCAAATCCACTATACAGAACAACTGGATCTTGGCCATCTTCCTTATCTTATTTAACCTTTATTTAGTTTTTATTATTTAGATAAATCACAAACCCAATTCATTTGTGTTTTTATTTTCTTTTATAGAGCAAGAAGATCAAATGAAGCATATTAAGTATATTAATCCCTGAGGAGACGATACTTGATACTTATCACTTTATTACTTGACGACGTATTCACTTGCAATAAATTGCGCATATCTAGCACGCATCAAATTTTTAGCGCCGTTGCCGGGGATTGACAACTAATTTTTTTCTTTATTTCTTGCTTTTTAGTCTTTTTATTATTATTTTACTTGGTTTATTTTTGGTGTATGACCAAGGCTAAACCTGCCAATCCTTTGTACGCGTTAGATCCAGAAATGGAACGTACCTATCGACGGTTGAGGAGACAAATCCAAGGAGTCATGATAGTAAATCAAGGAAATCAGAACTTACTTGCCGGCAATGGAGGCCTTCCACAGCCACCACTACCGCGGCAGCTAACTGTCAGAGACTTTTTAGAGGAAGTTTTAAATGGACTAAATACTGGAGTCGTTACACCAGAAATAGAAGCAACCCACTTTGAGCTAAAACAAGTCATGTTCAATATGCTAAACACTATTGTACTGTTTGGTGGATCAATGACAGAAGATTACAGGCAACATCATAAGTCATTCATGGAAGTTTGTAACTTATTCAAGATTCAAGGAGTCCATGAAGATGTCTTAAGATTGAAGTTGTTCCCCTATTTACTGAGGGATAAGGCAAGAACCTGGCTAAATAGCATTCCGGCAGGATCAATAAGATCTTGGAGTGAATTTGCCGAGATTTCATTACGTGCTTTAATCCTACAAATTTATATGATAGAATTCGTAGTGAGATTACTTCTTTTTGACAGGCTGAAGACGAAACTATGTACGAGGCATGGAAGCGCTACAGAGAGTTACTGAACAAGTGCACATTGCATGGATTTCCACTATGGACACAAGTGACCATGTTCTATAATGTCACCAATGCCCCGAAAAGGATGATGTTAGATGTCTCGGCAAAATGGAACACTCCTAGATAAAGTACCTGAGGAAGCTATTGAGATACTGAACAAACTTGCAAAGAACGATTATCAATTTCGTACATCTAGGCGAGGAGGATTAAGACGCCAAGCCATAGTGAATGAATTAGAAACATCAAATTCAGTGACAGCACAATTGGCCTCTCTTACCAAGATGGTGCAGAACATTCAACTACAACAGAACACCATGATGTCAAAGCCATTGATTCTTACTGAAATTTATGTGGAGGTAACCACAATTCTTTTGAGTGTATGAATCAAGAGGCCAACATGTATGTTGGAAATTACAATAGAAATAATATGATGTCCAACACATACAACCCCTCATAGAAGATGCATCCAAACTTTTCATGGAGCAATCCAAATAATGCCTTGAATCCAACTACTCAACCACCATGATTCCAGCAACAAATGCAACATCTGCCACAATAGCAAGTTCAGCAACCTCTACCGTAGCAGCAGATGCATCAACAACAGCCTGTAAGTTCTCTGGAAAATCTCTAAAGCATTCATGATGAAAACTAAATCTTACATGGCAGAGAATAGTAACTTCATCTAAAGAACATATGGGTTCATCAATAGAACTGAGATGAGGTTACAAAATCAAGAAATTGCTATTAAGGCACTGGAAACCCAGGTTGGGCAGATTGCCCAAAACATCAATACTAGACCACAAGGAGGATTACCTAGCAATACTGAAGTTACTAAGGTAATGGGCCATGAACAGTGCAAAGAAATCACTACTAGAAGTGGTCTACAACTGAAAGAAAAGGTAGAAAGCTCAGTAGCCAAAGTACCATCAATAGAACCAGGAAAAGAGGACTTGGATGCGGAACAAACTGAAAACACTGCATAAGTAGAGAGCTCGGCAGTACTGATAAGTGTTCAACTCAATATCACTTTCTTCACTTTTCATGGGCACTTATCATCAATTCTACAACCAATTGAACCAATGTATGGGCTTAATGTGATAAATTTAAGGATTATGCCATTAAAGAATATATTGGTAGAAAAGGCATACTTTACTGCATTTTCACATCTGTGCAGGAACAAGTATTGCCGAGGCAGTAGAATGAGGTCGAGGCAGGATCTGATGCCGAGGCAGCAGAGGAGAAAAAGCAATATGGTTGGCAGCTGAAGGAGAAAAATGAGGAGAACGTTGCTGAGCAAGAAGCCCAAGAATCGGAGCTAAACAACACAAGAAAAGCCCAAGGACAAGGCCACGCAGGATAAAACCTTCTAGAAGATCAAATTTGGAAATATTTACCATGTGTACATAACTTGTTCCCTACTCCAAGTTGTACTCTATTTAGGAAAGGTATGCCCTAGGCCTAGCCTATATAAGGCCTAGCCGTCCTAGGGGTTAGAAGGGGAGAGACCTAGAGAGAGACTTAGAGAGAGACCTAGAGAGTATAGACGATACAATTAGATTCGGCTTACACCGAGAGAGTTTAGGGACAATTCTTCTCATAATGTTCTAGATTTTCCTAGGGTTTTGGTGAAGGTTGTCAAGTATTTGTGAGAAGAGATTGTACTTTGTTTCATGTTTCTAATGCAATAAAATATCGAAGTTTGCTTATCCTTTGTCATTCCTTGTTCTTACATTCAACCTCAAGAGAGAAGTTTGTGAGTAATCCATTTATCTAATATCGAGAGATTTAGATCATGAAAGAGATAAATACGGTATTCAACTTGATTAGAGGATACTAACTCGGCCTAGATATAGGTTAAGAGTTTCAGCGGCTAAAAGAAGTGTGAGATTGATTGGTGATTATAATTGATTCACACCGAGAGCTATTATCAAAGACTGATCATCAACAGTATTTCGACTTAGAGATAAGCAAAATCACTCAAGGACACTTTGTCGAACTTTGATAGTTCTGTCCAAAAGTAAGAGGTTGCCACGGCGGGAAACATTGTCACTGCCGAGACAATATTTGCAGTACTACCGAGACAGTGCATTGTAATTGCATTGGAACAGAAGCAGATCAATCAAATCCACAATATAACACAACTGGATCCAACTCTACATCTCTCTCATATTTCTCTTTATTTAGTTATTTTATTTAGTTTAGATCAATCTTCAACTTATTTGTGTTTTTACTTTTCTTTTACAGAATTAAGAAGACAAAAGGAAGCATATTGAGTATATCAATCCCTGTGGAGACGATATTCGATAAATACTTATCACTTTATTACTTGACGACGTGTACACTTGCACTTAATTGCGCATATTCAGCACACATCAAGTTTTTGGCGCCGTTACCGGGGATTGGCAACTGAATTTTGTTTTCTTTATTTTCTTGCTTTTATTTTAGTATCAACTATTTTTATTTTTATTTTTACTTGGTTTTTGGTATATGACCAGGGATAAACCTAGCAATCCACTGCACGAAATTGACCCAGAAATCGAAAGAACTTATCAGAGGCAAAGAAGACAGATCCAAGGAGCCATGGTAGTGAATACAGAAAATCAGAACCTACCTGAAGGCATTGGAGGCCATCAACAGCAACCATTGCCGCAACCCCTACCGCGGCAGATAACTGTCAGAGATATTTTGGTGAAAGATTTAAATGGATTGAACCCTAGAGTTATTACACCAGAGATTGAAGCAACCCACTTTGAACTTAAACATGTGATGTTCAATATACTTAATACTATTGGACAATTCAGTGGGGCTGCAACAGAAGATGCTAGGCAACATCTCAAATCCTTCATGGAAGTATGCAACTCTTTCAAAGTCCAAGGAGTTCATGAAGATATTTTAAGGCTGAAACTTTTCCCCTATTCATTGAGGGATAGGGCCAAAACCTGGTTGAATAGTATTCCGGTAGGATCAATTGGATCTTGGAGTGAACTCTGCCGAGAATTCATTACGTGATTTAACCCTACAAATTTATATGATCAAATCCATAATGAGATTACTTCTTTTAGACAGGATGATGACGAACCTATGTTCGAGGCTTAAGAACGCTACAGAGAGTTACTAAATAGATGTCCACTACATGGATTCCCATTATGGACGTAAGTAACCATGTTCTATAATGCCACCAATGTCCCGACAAGGATGATGTTGGATGCATCAGCAAACGGCATACTCCTTGACAAAGCCCTGGAAGAAGCTATAGAAATTCTGAATAAACTCGCAAGGAACGATTTCCAATTTCCTACTTCTAGGCAAGGAGGATTAAGACGCTAAGTCACAGTGAATGAACTAGAAACCAACAATTCAGTTGCAGCACAGTTGGCATCTTTGACAAAAATGGTTCAGAATATGCAAGTATAATAAAATACTCATGGGCTAAAAGCTATAAATTCTTTTGAGTATATGCAAGACGAGGAAACTGGCTTTAATATGGAAAAATACAACCGGAATAATAACATGATGTCAAATACATATAATCCGGCTTGGAAAAGGCACCAAACTTTTCATGAAGCAATCCTAACAATGCCTTGAACCCCCACCAACCAGACCTCAAGTTATCAACATTCATTGCCGCAGCAACAAATGCAGCAGTCACTGCCGCAGTAGCAGATGCATCAGCAACAGCAGCCTATGAACTCATTAGAGAATACTCTCAAGGCCTTTATTATGAAAACTGAATCATATATGGCTAAGAACAACAGTTTCATGAATAGGAATGATGACTTTATGAATAGAACAAAGATGAGGCTGCAAAACCAGGAAGCTGCTATAAAATCACTAGAAACCCAAGTTGTTCAGTTCGCTCAAAGACAAAACACTAGACCACAAGGGGGATTACCTAGCAATACTAAAGTTGCTAAGGGTATGGCCTATGAACAATGCAAAGCAATCACAACAAGAAGTGGCCTACAACTAAAAGAAACACTGGGAAGTCAGCAACCAAAGTTCCACCAACAATTTAGGAGGATACAAAAAAGGAGGATTTGGATGCTGAACAGACTAAAGATGAGGATGATGCCCCAACAGAAAGCTCGGCAGCTCCTGAACTGTCTATCAAGACAGCGAGACACACAATGGTCCCAGGTATTAAATTCCAAACTAAGCCTGGATAAAATGAGACCACCATCACCTTTCCCACAAAGGTTGAAAAAACAGAAACATGACCACCAATTTAAGAAATTCCTTGATATTCTAAACCAAGTCCACATCAACTTGCCATTTGTTGAGGCAATTGAACAGATTCCCAACTACGTTAAATTCTTGAAAGAAATTGTGTCTAAGGGAAAGAAGCTAGGTGAGTTTGTGATAGTGGCAGCAACAGAAGGATGCATGGCAATGTTGCACAATCGCATGCCACCCAAACTGAAGGATCCTAGATGCTTTACCATACCTTGTACGATCGGTAACAATTATGAAGGAAAGGCACTATGTGACCTAGGAGCAAGCATAAATCTCATGCCTAAATCAGTCTTTCAAAAGCTTGGAATAGGAAGAGCAAAACCTACGACAGTGCTGCTCCAACTTGCGGATAGATCCTATGTGCATCCAAAAGGAAAAATTGAGGATATATTGGTAAGGGTTGACAAGTTTATTTTCCCTGCTGACTTCCTTGTCCTTGATTGTGAAGCAGATGAAAATGTACCGATCATCTTAGGAAGAGCTTTCCTTGCTACTGGACGAACCTTAACAGATGTGGAGAATGGAGAGTTGACAATGAGGGTCAATGACCAGCAAGTCAAACTCAATGCATTCCAAAAATTGAGAAAATTTGATGGTCCAAAAGAGTGCAAAGCCCTCCAGACAACTGATGTAGATACCAAAATATCCTACCTAGGAAGCACGCTCGAAAGACTATTTGGTAAGAAAATTAAAGCCAAAGTGGAGGCAGAAAATACATAAGGGATTGGCCAGCACCTACAGGAAAATCCATGCCAACAAGAGATGAGCAAATTGGGAGATGCATTTACATGCAATCCACCAATAACAATCTCTTCCCTTCTATTCTATTTTATTATATTATGATTAGTTTTAATTTATTTTTAGTAATTTTTTCTTAATTTTTTTAGTAATATTTTATGTCTATTTAATTTTTTTAGGAAAATAAAATTAGGGAGAAAAGAGAATTAGTTCAGAGTAGAAACTTTGTCGATGCAATAAATAGTGTTAGAAGCCGTAGAAGTCCCAACGGATAAAAACAGCGTAACGGCTATCTGTTGAGTTTTCCGTCGCGGCAGAAAATGCTAACGAGTAGTAAATTCAAAATTGCTACAAAACGGCTAGTGGTTAAAACGGTCACAATGTCGAGGCCTATATAAGCAACATCCCTCTCTTTAACTATTCACTCTGGCATTCTTAAAATCTTTAGCATTCTACACAGTATCTTCTCACAATACTCTCACAATTATTTTGAAATCTTTCAGAAAACTTTACCAAGACTCTCAATCCTAAAAATCATCAATGGAAGCATAAACTCGCTTTGCCCTCGTCATTGTGGCAGAAAGATTCAACAGATCTTTTGTCGCTCGGCAGCTGTGAGAAGAACAAGGATTTCAGCAATATGAGGAAGAAAATCTCGGTATTGAACACTATTTATTCAACAAGATTCAATATCAAAAGTGGCAATTATTCTGCCTACAACCCGAACAAGCTAATACAACCATAGTGCGTGAGTTTTATACACATGGACCAAGCAAGGAAAATCTCTTGGTCCACTACCGAGGAAGACCTGTACGCCTTGATGCTGAAACAATTAATGCATTCTACGACCTAGAACCAAGACGAGATAGGCATGCCGAATTCATGGACGACATCACCACTTAGGATTACGAACAAATCAAGGATGAACTTTGTTACAACAACACTCCATGGGAAACCGGTGCCCATAGAGGTTCCGTGACAAGGCAAAGCCTCAGGCCTGAGGTAAAATTGTGGTGCACATTCGTCAAGAGACGCCTCATCCCTATTTCTCACAACAGCACAGTGGACCGCAAGATATTGGTGTTGATCCAATCAATTATCAACAAGAGGAGCATCAACGTTGGAGAGATCATTCTTCGAAAAATTCATGATTGCGGTAAGAAGGAACGTGCACCGTTATATTTCCCATGTTTAATATTTGCTTTGTGTATTGCTGCAGGAGTACCAACTGAAGATATCGACGAATACACACCAACAAGGCAAGGATGGACAAGAGAATTCTGCCACAGAGTGATGCAGATCACACAGGCAGAACCTGTCTAGGCAAAGTCATAGCAATTTACTACTGAATTCACTGTCGGAGCTTAATACACGGCAGAGATGCCAAGCGCTGCCGATGCCCCTTCCGCAGCAGACCCCTACCAGGAAATTCTTCAAAGGATAGACGCCATGGACCTTCGCTAGCAATGAGACATGGAATAAAAACGAGAATTCAACATCACCCTTGCTCAGATGATGATGCAAAACTTCCCCAACCAAGGAGCACAATTTCTAGAATGCCCTACAAACATATTTGTAACAGAAGCACCTTACACAGAGACCACTCCAACTCCAGGGCCGAGATAATTTTTTACCTCCAGACCGCAGCAGCAATTCCACGCAGCTGGCCTATCTAGGGCAGTAGATGTTGCTGCGACATCATCCGCCAGTAGAAGACCTTCGAAGCGAAGGGGAGTTTTCAGCATTCTCCCAAGATCGCCAATACCAATGGGCAGTCTATTAGCTGAGATAGATGCCTACGTTCATCAGAACTCATCAATTGCCTAACCTAGCATCAAGCATGCCGGGGCAGATCCAAAAAACGAAGGCAAAAAAATCATGGACACAGATGATGAAGGAGGAGAAGAGGTCAATACTCTAATGCAACGAACAACTCCTACGAGAGTTCAAACGCCGAGAAGAGCAAAGTCATCACCATCACCATCACCAAGGGAACAGTCATCAGCAACTAGACCAAGGATACAAATTGTGGAAGAAAGCTCTTTCGAATCCTTATAATTTCTCTCCTTTATTTTTACATTTTTTCCTTTTTCTTCTTTCTATTATCTCCTTATATTTTATAATTTTTACCTATTGTCTGCCCCTAAATTAAGGATTGAGGACAATGCTTGGTTTGAGTTTGGGGGTGTAGAGACACTACCGAGGCTATCTACTACCGCGACCTTGCCATGAAAAGGAAGTTTTTAGTGATAAAATTTTTTGTTTTATATCCACTACTGTACTTAAAATTGTTGCCATACTTTTGCACTGCTCTTCATCAGTATTGTCATAGTTTATTCTTAAAGGAAATAGAAAATCTTTCTCCTTACCATAGTTAGGATCTGTTTTCAATACTTGATTCTAGGATACTTAAGAAAAAAAATTAGAAGCTTGCTATAAGGTTGAATTTCAAAAAAACACTTTTGGGACTTGTTTGGCTATAGGAATTCTTTTAATAAACTTAGGTGATAAAGAATTAGAATTTGAAAGGTGACTAGAGGTGCCTATGATCGACTCTAGGAAAAACTCTTCTTCATGCTAGAGGTGTCCGAAATTGGCTCTAATATGCATAAAAAAATAGGAAAAGAAATAAAGAAGTAAGAAATGAAAAACACAATACTTGAGGTGCCCGAAATTGGCTCAAGGAATTGTTGTTATAAGAAGAGTACACAAAAACCAAGTCTATTTGTCTTGAACTTAGAGTTTATCTAAGAAGGCCTTTATTCAAACTTGTCCACAAAACACACACATATACACTAGCCTTATAGCTTGTCCTCTAAGTACACCCTTAGGAAACCGAAAGGTTAAGTCTAAAGAATAAACATAGTTATGGTGGGAAGAATAGATGGAAGCATAAGACCAAGAAAGAATAGAGTTTGAGAAATTGATGATTTGCATTGCTTGAGGACAAGCAATAGTTCGAGCTTGGGGGTGTGATAAGTGTTCAACTCACTATCACTTTCTTCACTTTTCATGGACACTTATCATCAATTCTACACCTACTTGAACTAATGCATGGGCTTAATATGATAAATTTAGGGATTATACCATTAAAGATATTTGTAGAAAAGGCGTACTTTACTGCATTTTCATATTTGTGCAGGAACAAGTATTGCCGAGGCAGTAGAATGAGACCGAGACAGGATCTGATACCGAGGCAGCAGAGGAGAAAAAGCAAAATGGCTGGCAGCTGAAGGAGAAAAATGAGGAGAACATTGTTGAGCAAAAAACCCAAGAATCGGAGCTGAACAACATGAGAAAAGCCCAAGGACAAGGCCACATGGGATAAAATCTTCTAGAAGATCAAACTTGGAAATATTTACCCTATGAACATAACTTGTTCCCTACTCCAAGTTGTACTCTATTTAGGAAAGGTTTGCCCTAGGCTTAGCCTATATAAGGCCTAGCCGTCCTAGGGGTTATAAGGGGAGAGACCTAGAGAAAGACCTAGAGAGCATAGACGATACAATTAGATTCGGCTTACACCGAGAGAGTTTAGGGACAATTCTTCGCATTATGTTCTAGATTTTCCTAGGGTTTTGGTGAAGGTTGTTAAGTATTTGTGAGAAGAGATTGTACTTTGTTTCTTGTTTTTAATGCAATAAAAGATCAAAGTTTGCTTATCCTTTGTCATTCCTTGTTCTTACATTCAAGCTCCAGAGAGATGTTTTTGAGTAATCCATTTATCTAATATCGAGAGAGTTAGATCACGAAAGGGATAAGTACAATATTCAACTTGATTGAAGGACACTAACTCGGCCTAGAGATAGCTTAAGAGTTTCAGCAGTTAGAAGAAGTCTGAGATTGGTTGGTGATTATAATTGATTCACGCCGAGAGGTATTATCAAGGACTGATCATCAACAGTATTTCGACTTAGAGATAAGCGAAATCACTCAAGGACACTTTGTCGAACTTTGATAGTTCTGACCAACAGCAAGAGATTGCCACGGCGGGAAACATTGTCATTGCCGAGACTGTATCTACAGTACTGCCGAGGCAGTATATTGTAATTGTATTGAAACAGAAGCAGATCAATCAAATCCACAATATAACACAACTGGATCCAACCCTACATCTCTCTCATATATCTCTTTATTTAGTTATTTTATTTAGTTTAGATCAATCTTCAACTTATTTGTGTTTTTACTTTTCTTTTACAAAAGCAAGAAGACCAAAAGAAGCATATTGGGTATACCAATCCCTGTGGAGACGATATTTAATAAATACTTATCACTTTATTACTTGACAACGTATACACTTGCACTTAATTGCGTATATTCAGCATGCATCAAGTACCTGAACAAACTACCGAGACAACGACAGACACAGTGGTTCCAGGTATTAAATTCCAAACCAAAGAAACCGTGGAAGAAATGAAACCACCACCATCTTTCCCACAAAGGTTGAAAAAGCAAAAACAGGTGCATCAATTTAAGAAATTTCTTGATATCTTAAAGTAAGTCCACATTAACTTACCCTTTGTAGAAGAAATTGAATAAATGCCTAATTATGCTTAGTTCTTGAAAGACATTGTGTTTAAGAGAAAAAGGCTAGGTGATTTTGAAACAGTGGTTGCTACAGAAGGATGCATGGAAATGCTACACAACCGTATGCCACTAAAATTGAAGGATCCTGGATGCTTTACAATACCTTGTGCAATTGGTAACCACCATGAAGGTCCCTATGCGACCTTGGAGTAAGCATCAATCTAATACCCAAGTCTGTCTTCCAAAAGCTTTTAATTGAATGGGCAAAACCCACAATTATGATGCTCTAACTTGCGGATCAATCATATGTGCAACCCGAAGAAAAAATTGAGGACATACTGGTAAGAATAGATAAATTTATTTTTTCTGTAGATTTTTTTATCCTTGATTGTGAAGCAGATGAGAATGCACCGATCATCCTTGGGAGAACTTTCTTTGCCACTAGAAGAACGTTAATTGATGTGGAAAAAGGAGAGTTAACTATGAGGGTCAATGACCAACAAGTTAAACTCAATGTCTTCCATAATCTAAAAAGATATGATGATGCAAAAGAGTGCAAAGTCCTTCACACCAAAGATGCAGACAAAAGGTATCCTACTTCAACAGTCACTGCCTGGGCAGCATGCTCGGCAGAAAATTAGATATTTGCTATGACAGAATTTTTGGCAGGAAAATTAAGGAAGATGTGGAGGAAACCAACAACACAACATACTGTCTAGACAAACAGGGTGTAGTGAAGATCCGAATAAGAAGGGATGAACTTAAAGTCAATGGCCAACACTTGAAGAGAAACTCTGAACAACAAGAGATAATCAGATTGAGAGATACATTCACATGCACTCCACCAGTAATATAATCTCTTCCCTTCTACTTTTATTATTATATTAAGATTAGTTTAGTCTAGATTTACTTACTATAATTATTTTTTCTTTAATTAATTTTCTTGTTTTTGTTTAATATTTTAGGATAATAAGCAAGAATAAAAGAGAAATAGTTCACAACAGGAATGTTGTTGAGGCAGTAAACAGTGTTAAAAGCCGCAGCAGTTTCAACGGGAAGAAATAGTGTAATGTCTATGATGAGTGCCTAAAAGGCAGTTATTTACTACCCTTCTCATGGTACTTTATGCATCTATTATACACCAACTTGAACTAAAATATGGACTCATTGCATAATATTGGATATTCTGTTATTACTACTTACAAAGCTTACATTTATAGAGAATGCAGATATTATTACATATTTTGTACATGTAGGGATATCCAGGGCTGAAGCAGTAGAGAAGCATCATTGAGGCCGAGGCAGAGACAAGGTTGCGGCAACATCCTGAGTGGTAGCATCCTGAGTGGCAACATCAACATGATAGGCGACTGAAAGAAAAAAATATAGAGAACATTACGGAAGATGTAGCGCACCAATTGGACCAGGCTAGCGCACTAAAAGCCCAAGTCAAAGACTGAACGGGAAAAGCTTTCTAGAAGGTTGCAAACTTGGAAACATCAGATCTCATGTAGAAGATTTGCTCCCTACTCCAAGTTAGAGTCTATTTAGGAAATGTTTGCCCTAGGTTAATACTATATATAGCCTAGCCGGCCACATTGTTAGAGAGAGCCGATTTTAGAGAAACCTTTCCCCTAAGATTTGTACTTATCGACATTATGTTCTAAATCTCTTAGGGATAGGTGAAGGTTGTAGATATTAGGGAGAGGAGATTGTTTCTTGTTTCTTTGTTAATGCAATAATAATATCGAAGTTTGCTTATCTTATTGTCATTCCTTGTTCTTGTATTCAAGCTTGAGAGAGAAGTTTGTAAGTAATCTATTTATCTAGCATGGAGAGAGTTAGATTCACGAAAGGGATAAGTACGGTGTTGACGAAACTAACTCGGCCTAGAGATAGGTTAAGAGTTTTAGAAGCTAAAAGAAGTGTTGGATTGGTTGGTGATTATCGTTGATTTACGTCGAGAGGTATCGTCAAAGACCAGTCATCAACAACGCTCTGACTTAGAGATAAGTGGAGTCAACTATAGACACTTTACTGAACTTTGATGCATCTGCCCAAGAGCAAGAGATTGATGCGGCAGTGAACACTAATGCTGCCGAGGTTGTATCTGCAGTACTGTCGAAGCAGTATTGTGTAATTGTATTGGACAAGAAGAAGATTAATCGAATCCACTAATTGACACAGCTGGATCCTACCCACTTTCTCTATATCGTTATTAATCATTTATTTTATGTTTTGTTATTTAGTTAGTTAAACAAATCCACTTATCTGTGTCTTTACTTTATCTTTCAGGAGCAAGGGAACAAAGGGAGACATATTATGTATACCAATCCCTGTGGAGACGATAAACAATATACTTATCACTTTATTACTTGCAACGTGTACACTGCACAGTTGCGCTATTAATACACGCCTCAAGTTTTTGGCGCCGTTATCGGGGATTGACAACTAAATTTTTGTTTTCTTTATTTTCTTGCTCTTTAACCATTCTCTGTTTAACTTTAATTCTAATTATTTATTTTTTATTAACTTTGACTTATCTGATGTATGACCAGGGCAAACCCGGGTGGTCCATTGTACGCATTGGATCCTAAAATTGAACGCACAAGACACCATCTAAGGCGCAACTTGTTTCAAGTCATGGATGATCCACCAAGAGGACAAATTCCACTTGTTGATCAAAATGTACTGCCACCAGAAATGTCGCAGCAACCACTGTCGCGATCATTGCCGAGGCAGTTTACTGTTAGAGACTTTCTGGTGGAAGACCTAAATGGACTAAACACTGGCGTAGTCACCCCAAAAATTGAAGCAACTCACTTTGAGCTCAAACTAGTGATGTTCAACATGTTGAACACAATTGGACAGTTTAGTGGGTCTGCTACTGAAGATGCAAGGCAGCATCTTAAATCTTTCATGGAAGTGTGCAATTCTTTCAAAATTCAAGGAGTCCATGAAGATATTTTAAGATTAAAGTTGTTCCCTTATTCACTAAGGGATAGGGCGAAAACTTGGTTAAATGGCATCCCAGCAGGATCCATAGGATCTTGGTATAAACTCTTCCGAGAATTCATTACGAGGTTCAACCTAACAAATCTCTATGATCGCATCCGTAATGAAATCATATCATTTGGGCAAGATGATGATGAACCAATGTATGAGGCGTGGGAATGCTACAAAGAATTGTTAAACAAATGCCTATTACATGGTTTTCCCTTGTGGACGCAAGTCTCCATATTCTATAATGCTACCAATGCCTCCACAAGGATGATGGTAGATGCTTCCGCAAATGGGACACTTTTGGATAGAGCACCAGCGGAGGCCATTGAGATTCTGAACAAACTCGCAAGGAACGACTTCCAGTTTCCTACATCAAGGCGAGGAGGAATGAGACGCCACGCCACGGCCCATGAATTAGACACAACCAGTTCGGTGGAAGCACAATTGGCTTCTCTGACCAAGATGGTTCCGAATATGCAAGCCCAGCAAAATATACATGAGGTTAAGGCAGTAAACTCATATGAGAAAACCAACCTATATGTTGGAAATTATAACAGGAACAATCATATGATGTCCAACAATTACAATCCATACTTTTCATGGAGTAACCCTAACAATGCCTTAAATCCAGTCAACCAAGCCATTGGATTCTAGCACCAAAGTCAGAACCTGCCACAGCAGCACACACATCAGTCCATGCCACAGTAGTAGGTACAACAACATTAGTCTCTAAACGCACTGGCAGATTCTCTCATGGCCTTCATGTCAAAGACTGATTGATACATGGCTGAGAATAGCCGTTTCATGAAGCGTACTGATGACTTCATGAATCGAACTAAGATGAGACTGTAGAACCAGGAGGCTGCAATCAAGTCTTTAGAAACCCAAGTTGGTTAATTTGCCCAACGGCAAAACACTCGATCACCATGGGGTTTACCTAGCAATACTGAGGTTGATAAGGTGTTAGGCCACGAGAAATGCAAGGTAATTATGACAAGAAGTGGCCTACAATTAAAAGATAAAGAAGGGACCTCAACCGATAGATTTCAACCAGAAAAACAGCATCACGAAGACTCAGAAGCTGAGAAGGACCCTGCCGAAAGCACTGCCCCGGCAGCAGAACCAGCAATACCCGAAAATCCTACCGTGGCAGCTACAGATAAGTTCACCCCAGGTATTAAACTCATTATCCAAGGAAACCTGGAGGATATAAGACCATCACCTCCTTTCCCGTAGAGGTTAAAAAAGCACAAACAAGATCACCAATTCCAGAAATTCCTAGACATCTTAAAGCAAGTCCATATCAACTTGCCATTAGTTGAGGCTATTGAAAAAATGTCCAACTATGCCAAGTTCTTAAAGGACATAGTATCCAAACGATGAAGGCTAGGGGAATTTGAAACGATGGCAGCCACTGAAGGTTGCATGGCCATGCTACATAATCGCATGCCACCTAAGCTAAAGGATCATGGATGCTTTACAATCCCCTGTGTAATTGGGGATGGTTACGAAGGAAAGGCCCTACGCGACTTGGGAGCAAGCATCAATCTAATGCCCAAATCAGTTTTTCAAAAACTTGGAATAGGGTGGGCAAAACCAACAACAATACTGCTCTAACTTGTGGATCGGTTCTATGTGCATCCTGAAGGCAAAATTTAGGACATTCTGGTTAAGGTCGACAAGTTTATATTTCTTGCCGACTTTCTCATCCTTGATTGTGAGACCGACGACAATGCACCGATCATATTGGTTCGACCTTTCTTGCTACTGGACGCACCATCATCAATATGGAAAATGGCGAGCTCACGATGCGGATAAACTATCAATAAGTCAATTTGAACGCCTTCCACAATCTCACAAATTCAGACGCTCCAGCAGAATGTAAGTCTCTCCATACACCAGACCAGGGTACTAAAACATCTTGTCTGGGCAGCACGCTCGACAGACTATTCGGTAAGAGAATAAAGCCCAAAGTAGAAGTCGAATGCATTGAAGGAATGGCCAACACGCGAAGGAAGGTACGAACCAGAAAGAGATAATCAAATTGGGAGATGCATTCACATGCACTCCACAAGTAACGTAATCTTTTCCCTTCCATTTTACTTATTATATTAGGACTAGTTTTATATGTTGTTATGTTTTATTTTCAGTATTTTATGTTTTTAAGTTTTTTTAGGATAAATAAAGCAACGAATGTAGAAAAATTATTTTACAGCAGGAAGTCTGCTTCCGCGGCAATGTACTCTGTTAGAGCCACAAAAATCCTAACGGGCAAAAACAGTGCAACGAATCTCTACTGAGAAATCCGCCGTGACAGTAACTATTCAACAAGGCAGTAAATGCCTAACGGCTAATTTTTAACAGTCATATTTTTTACAGCCTATATAAACAACTCTCTTGCTTAGAATTACCCACTATTGCATTCTTTCTAATCTTCTTTCTTTCACAACCTTGCTCTTCATTACTTTAGCTCTCATCTATTTCTTGTAATTTTCAGCAATCATTTCAAGTACTCCAGATTTCGTTCAAGGCATCCAATAGCTATAATCATGGCCGCTTACAACCGTTTTTATTCTGCCGCCATTAAAGAGCGATTTAACTGTTCTTTTATGGCCCGAAAGCTATGGGAGGAGCCAAGATTTAAGCACTTGGATGAAGATAATTACGGCATCGAACAGTTCTTGTTCGAGAAAATCAAATGCCAAGATTGGGAAATCTTCTGTCTCCAACCTCCCCAGCGAATGCCACGATCGTCCGAGAGTTTTATGACCATATACCGAGCAAAGGAAATTTATATGTCCACTGTCGAGGGAAGCCAGTCGCCCTTAATGCCGAAGCAATCAACCAACGCTATGGCCTCACTCCGTTGTCCAATACACATAGTGATTTTGAGGCAGAAGTCACCGATGTCGACTTCGAGCTAATCAAAGATGATCTTTGTTACAATGATACCCCTTGGGAGACCGATAACCATAGAGGATCCGTAACAAGATTGAGCCTCAAACTCGAGGCTCATCCAGTCCATAATCATCAAGAGGACCATCAACGTTGGAGAAATAATTCTCCAAGAAATTTATGAATGCAGTAAGAAAGACAAAAGCCCTTTATATTTCTCTTCTTTAATCTCTACTTTGTGTATTGCTCAGGTGTACCAGTCGAGGCTATAGACAAGTACACACCGAATCGGCCGGGATGGTCTAAAGATTTCTGTCACCGAGTCATGCAGATAACCCAGGCAGAACCTGTCCAAGCAACACCATATCAATTCACTGCAGACTTTACTGCCGGAGGGTAGTACTCGGCAAAAGTACCCACATCTGCCCAGGGCCCTACCGTAGCGGACCCTTGACAAGAAATTCTGCAGAGGATGGCAGCCATGGACCTTCTCAGCAACGCTACATGGAGTACCAGCACGACTTCAACACATCTCTCGTCCATATGATGATGACAAGCTTCCCAAATCAAGGGGCGCAATTCCCAGAATTCCCAGCTAACATCTTTGTCACAACCGCCCCTTATACCGAGACAACACCTTCCCTAGGGCTACAACCATTTTTCCAACCATGGCCGCCTCAACAGTTTCATGCTACCGGAACTTCCAAGCCGGCCAGGTCTGCCGAAGTATCCTCTACCAGCCAATGGTCGTCCAAGAGACGAACTGTTTTTAACTCTTCCCAACAGGAACCAATCCCTATGCCCAGTCCAAGTAGAGACACTTTGTCTCGAGAGATTGACGAATACCACAGTTCGTCACATGAACCAGCAATACCCACTGCCACGGTAGGGGGCAGGACAGAAATCATGCACACAGAAAATATTGACGAAGTGGAAGAAGGAGATGAAGTTACTACACCACTGCACCGTATAACGCCTAGTCGAGTTCAGCCACATCGGCAAGTTAAACAACATCAATCACTAGCACAAGGATCTAGAGAAAGGAGTCAGCAGCACGACCCAGGAGACTGCTCCATACAAGCAGCTCCTCGAAATTGTTATAAATAATTTTTTTATGCTTCTGTTTGTTTCCTTATTGAAATTGTTGTTTACCTTATATGTTGAGCACTGGGGACAATGCTCGGTTTGAGTTTGGGGGTATTGTAGGTGCAGAAGCACTACCGAGGTAACCCACTGCCGCGGCATTACCATGAAAAAAGGAGTATTTTTTTTTTGAAATTTTTTTGGCAATATTCTCTTTTCTTGAATTACTGTTTTTAATCTTGCACTGCTCTACATCAGCTTTACTTTAGCTTACTCCTTTAAGGCTATAGAAATCTTTCTCCTTACCATGGCCAAGTTCTGTTTTGAAGGGATAACCATAGGATACTCATGTAATAAAAATTAGAGGCTTGCTTTAAGGCTAGAAAACAAAGAAACACTTTTTGGACTTGCTTGATTTAGGAGTTCTTTTAATGAACTTAGGTGATAAAGGCTTAGAATCTTTTAGAAAAATAACTAGAGGTGCCCGAAATTGGCTCTAGTTTTGCTCTCCTTCATTCTAGAGGTGCCCAAAACTGGCTCTAGTATACTAAAGTTCGCTTAAAATAAAATAAAATAAAATATAGAAAACATATATCTTGAGGTGCCCGAAATTGGCTCAAGACTTATTTTTTTAAGGAGATAGCTTTAATCCAAATTCTACTTGTCTTGAACTTAGAGTTTATCTAAGAAAGCCTTGAATCAACCTTGTCCATAAAACGCACACACTCAACTAGCCTTATAGTTTGTTTCTTAGTAAAAGTCCTTGGGTAAACCAGTGGCTAAAACGGAGAGATATACATGACCATGGTGGGGAGAATAGATGGAAAAGTAAGACCAAAGGGGAGTAAGGTTCGGCAATTTGATCTCTTGCATTGCTTGAGAATAAGCAATAGTTCGAGTTTGGAGGTATTTGATGAGTGCCTAAAAGACTGTTATTTACTACCCTTCTCATGGTATTTTATAAATCTATTATACACCAACTTGAACTAAAATATAGACTCATTGCATAATATTGGATATTCCGTTATTACTACTTACAAAGCTTACATTTATAGAGAATGCAAATATTATTACATATTCTGTACATGCAGGGATATCCAGAGCTGAGGCAGCAGAGAAGCATCGTTGAGGCTGAGGCAGAGACAAGGCCGCGTCAGCATCCTGAGTGACAACATCAACATGGTAGGCGAATGAAAGAAAAAAATATAGAGAACATTCTGGAAGATGCGGCACACTAATTGGACCAAGCTAGCACACTGAAAGTCCAAGTCAAAGACCAAAAGGGAAAATCTTTCTAGAAGTCTACAAACTTGGAAACATCAGATCTCATGTAGAAGACTTGCTCCCTACTCCAAGTTAGAGTCTATTTAGGAAAGGTTTGCCCTAGGTTAAGACTATATGTAGTCTAGCCGACCATATTGTTAGAGAGAGCCGATTTTAGAGAAACTCTTCCCCTAAGATTTGTATTTATCGACATTATGTTCTAAATCTCTTAGGGATAGGTGAAGGTTATAAATATTAGTGAGAGGAGATTGTTTCTTGTTTCTTTATTCTAATGCAATAATAATATCGAAGTTTGTTTATCCTATTGCCATTCCTTGTTCTTGCATTCAAGCTCGAGAGACAAGTTTGTAAGTAATCTATTTATCTAGCATTGAGAGAGTTAGATTCACGAAAGGGATAAGTACGGTGTTGATGACACTAACTCGACCTAGAGAGAGGTTAAGAGTTTCAGAAGCTAAAAGAAGTGTTGGATTGGTTGGTGATTATCGTTGATTCACGCCGAGAGGTATCGTCAAAGACTAGTCATCAACAGTGCTCTGACTTAGAGATAAGCGGAGTCAACTACGGAATCTTTGCTGAACTTTGATGCATCTGCCCAAGAGCAAGAGATTACCGCGGCAGAGAACACTAACGCTGTCGAGGTTGTATCTGCAGTACTACCGAAGCAGTGTTGTGTAATTGCATTGAACAAGAATAAGATCAATCGAATCCACTAATTGACGCAGCTGGATCCTACCCACTTTCTCTATATCGTTCCTAATCCTTTATTTTATGTTTTGTTATTTAGTTAGTTAAACAAATCCATTTATCTGTGTTTTTACTTTATCTTTCAGGAGCAAGGGAACAAGGGGAGACATATTAAGTATACCAATCCCTATGGAGACGATATACGATATACTTATCACTTTATTACTTGCAACGTGTACACTGCACAGTTGCACTATTATTACATGCATCAGTCTATCTACCGAAATTACCGTCGCAACAGTAAATCCAAACGAAAGTAAAAGTTAAACGGATACAAAACGGCTAGTGGATTAAAATGGTCACACTACTGAGGCCTATATAAGCAATCTCTCTCTCTTAAACTATTCACTCTTGTATCTTTACTTCTTTGCTAATCTTGCTCTCACAATATACTCTGCCTACTTACCTTCTTTTAATTTTCAGTAACTCTTCAAGAAATTCTTCAAGAACATCAACTCTCACAACACTCACTCATGGCCACCTACAAATGCTTTGCCCCAGTAACTGTTGAAGATCGATTCAACAGATTGTTCATTTCTCGGCAATTATGGGAGGAATAAGGGTTCCAACATTCAACAAAAGAAGATTTGGTCATCGAACACTACTTGTTTGACAAGATAAAATATCAAGAATAAGAGATTTTCTGCTTACAACCTCCCCAGGACAATGCCATCATTGTTCGAGAATTCTATGCGCACGGGCCAAACAAGGACTTTATCTTTGTCCATTGCCGAGGTAGGCCTGTCAGGCTCGATGCCGAGATAATCAAAGATTTCTATGGCCTTGTCCCTATACATGATATCCATGCCGAATTTATAGAGGATGTCACCACTCAAGATTACGAGCTAATAAAGGACGACCTCTGCTACGGCAATATCCCATGGGAGACCGGTGCCGAAAAAGGATCAGTAGTAAGGCAAAGTTTAAAACCCGAGGCCAAACTTTGGAATACTTTTGTAAGGAGACACCTCATTCTAACCACCCATAATAGCACGGTGGACCGAAGGAGATTGGTTCTCATACAATCGACCATCAACAAAAAGAGCCTCAACATTGGAGAAATTATTTTACGAGAAATTCATGAATACGGTAAGAAGGATAAAGGTCCTTTATATTTCCCTTCTTTAATCACTGGTATTTGTAATGCTGTAGGTGTACCCACTGCCGAGGCAGATGAATTCACACCCCCAAAAAAAGGATGGACCAAAGAATTCTGCCACAAGATCACACAGATTACGCAGGCAGAACCAGTCCACGTAACTCCGCAATAGTTCACTACCAACACTGCTATCGGGGTCCAATACACGACAGATATGCCCAACACTACCCATACCACTGTCGCACCATACCCATACCAAGAGATTCTACATAGGATGGAAACCATGGATCTTAGGCAGCAGAGATACATGGAGTATCAAAGAGACTTCAACAACACACTTGCTCAAATGATGCTCCACAACTTTCCAGACCAAGGGGTGCAGTTTCCAGAATTTCCCACAAACATGTTCGTGACGGCTGCACCATACACAGAGACAACACTAACTCCAGGAGGACCAAGACCATTATTCCCCAAAGGCCCTCAGCAACAGTTTCACGCTGTTGGCCCATCTAGGGTAGTACATTCTGCCGCGACATCATCTTCCAGCAAAAGACCTTCCAAGAGGAGGGCAGTCTTCAGTACTCCCCCAAGATACCCAATCATCATGGGCAGTCTATCAGTTGAGATAGATGCCTATGTAAACCAAAGCTTAAACGTTGTCGGGCCGACATTTCACCATGTCGAGGCAGATCCAGAAAATGATGGAGGGACTGATATAATGGAGACCGAAGATGAATGAAAAGATGCAACGAACAACACCCACAAGAGTCCATCCACCAAGACAAGCAAAGACCCAACCATCGCCATTACCAAGGATGCAGCAATCAGTAGCAAGATCCAGAAAATTAATTATGGAGGATAGCTCTTCGGAGTCCTTATAATTTTTTTGTTGCCTTTATAATTGCTTATTTCCTTTTTTATATTTTGTTGTCTACTGCTTGCCCCTAATTTAAGCATTAAGGACAATTCCTGGTTTGAGTTTGGGGGTGTAGAGCCACTACCGAGGCCATGTATTGAAAAGAGAGTTTTAAGTGATAAATTTTTTTCATTTTTATATCCACCACCTTACTCGAATTTGTTGCCTACACTTTTGCACTGCCCATCATCAGTATTATTTTAGTTTATTCTTTTAAGGCAATAGAAACCTTTCTCCTTACCATAGTTAGGTTCTGTTTTGAAGGCTTAATTCTAAGATACTTAAGGAGAAAAACTTAAAATCTTGCTATAAGGTTGAAATTAAAAACACTTTTGGGACTTGTTTGGCTATAGGAATTCTTTTAATGAACTTAGGTGATAAAAACTTAGATCTTTGGAAAGGTGACTAGAAGTGCCTATAACCGGCTCTAGGAAATACTCTTCTTCATGCTAGAACTGCCCGAAATTGGCTCTAGTATGTTCGAAAGAATAGCAAAAGAAATAAGAAAATAAGAAGGAGAAAACACAATCCTTGTGGTGCCCGAAATTGGCTCAATAAATTGTTGTTTTATGAAGAGTACACTAAATCCAAGTCTATTTATCTTGAACTTAGAGTTTATCTAAGAAGGCCCTTAATCAAACTTGTCCATAAAAACGCACACACTCATTAAACCTTATAGTTTGTCTTCTAGGTAAACCCTTAGGTAACCGAAAGGTTAAGTCTAAAGAATAGACATAGTTATGGTGGGGAGAATAGATGGAAACATAAGACCAAAAAGGAATAAAGTTTGACAAATTGATGGTTTGCATTGCTTGAGGACAAGCAATAGTTCGAGTTTGGGGGTGTGATAAGTGCTCAACTCACTATCACTTTCTACACTTTTTAGGGGCATTAATCATCAATTCTACACCTACTTGGACCAATGCATATACTTAATATGATATATTTAGGTATTATGCTATTAAAGATGATATTTATAGAAAAGGAATACTTTACTACATTTTTATGTCTGTGCAGGAAAAAGTATTACCGCGGCAGCAGACTGAGGCTGAGGTAGGACCTGATACCGAGGTAGCAGAGGAAAAGTAGCAATATGATGGGCAAGCTGAGGATAAAAATGAGAAGAATTTTGTTGGACAAGAAGCCAAAGGATCGGAGTTGGATAGCACAAGGAAAGACCAAAGACAAGGCCACGCGGGAAAGCCTTCTAGAAGAATTAAACTTGGAAATATTTGACCTATGTGCATGACTTGTTCCCTACTCCAAGTTGTATTCTACTTAGGAAAGGTTTGCCTTAGGCCAAGCCTATATAAGGCATAGCCGTCCAAGGGAAGGAGACACATACATTAGACTCGGCCAATTCATAGAATTAGAGAGCTTAGTTTTAGTTTTTCTTTTCTTCTACATTATGTTCTAGTTTTGTTTAGGCTTAGGTGAAGGTTGTAAAGTATTAGTGTGAGGAAGTCCAGCACTTTGTTTCTTGTTACCAATTCAACAAAATATCAAAGTTTGCTTATTCTTTGTCATTCCTTGTTCTTACATTCAAGCTTGGGAGAAAAGTTTGTAAGTCTTCCATTTATCTAATATCAAGAGAGTAAGATTTGCGAAAGGAATAAGTATGGTGTTTCTGCCATGGAACACTAACTTGGCCTAGGGATATGTTTAGAGTTTCAGCGGCTAATAGAAGTTTGGGATTGGTTGGTGATTATAATTGATTCACGCCGGGAGGTATCATGAAGGACTGGTCATCAATAGTACTTCCACTTAGAAATAAGCGGAGTCATCTAAGGACATTTTACCAAACTTTGGTAATGTCTGCCCAAGAGCAAGGGATTGTCGCGGCAGACGAGTATCTTCACTGTCGAGGAAGTAATCTGTAGCCCTGCCATGGTAGTGTTGTACAATTACATTGGATAGAAATGAGTTGATCAAATCCATTATACAGCACAACTGGATCCTGACCATCTTCCTTATCTTATTTTACCTTTATTTAGTTTTTATTATTTAGATAAATCACAACCTCAATTCACTTGTGTTTTTATTTTCTTTTACAGAGCAAGAAGATCAAAGGAAGCATATTAAGTATACCAATCTCTAAGGAGACGATACTTGATACTTATAACTTTATTACTTGACGACATGTTCACTTGCATTAAATTATGCATATCTTGCACACATCGGTTTTCAGCACTCCACCAAGATCCCCCATCATCATGGTCAGTCTATCAGCTAAGATAGATGCCTGTGTACATCAAAGTTCAACCTTTGCCGAGCCAAGCATACACCATACCTGGGAAGATACAGAGAATGATGGAGGAATAAATGTAATGGTCACCGAGAAAATTGCCTAAGATGAAGAAGGAGAAGAAGTGGACGCTCCAATACAACAGACACCACCAACAAGAGTCCAGCCACCACGATAAGCAAAAACTCAGCCGTCTCCATTACCAAAGATGAAGCAATTAGCAGCACGACCTAGAAAATTAATTGTCACTAGCAGCTCTTCAGAGTCTCTTTAAATTTATGTTGCTTTTACATATCCTTACTTCTTTCCTTATCTTATTATTTTGTTTCCTGTTGTGTACTCCTAATATAAGCATTGAGGATAATTCTTGTTCGAGTTTGGGGGTGTAGATCCACTACTGCGGCCCTACCATGAAAGGAAGTATTTAAGTAATTTTTTTTCAAAAAAATTTCTATGTCCACCACCTTACTGGAATTACTGCCCATACTTTTGCACTTCTTTTCATCAGTATTGCCTTAGTTTATTCTTTTAAGGCAATAGACATCTTTCTCCTTACCAAGGTTAGGTTCTGTTAAAAGACTTAACTCTAGGATACTTAAGGAATAAAACTTAGAATCTTGCTATAAGGTTGATCTTAAAAACACTTTTGGGACTTGTTTGACTATAGGAATTCTTTTAATGAACTTAGGTGATAAAGACTTAGATTTTTGGACATATGACTAGAGGTTCCTATCACCGGCTCTAGGAATCACTCTTCTTCATGCTAGAGGTGCCCGAAATTGGCTCTAGTATGCTTAAAAGAATAGCAAAAGAAAGAAGTAAATTTTTGATGAGAAAACACAATTCTTCAGATGCCCGAAATTGGCTCAAGAGAATGTTGTTTTAAGAAGAGAACAATAAATAAATCCAAGTCTATTTTTTTGAACATAGAGTTTGTCTAAGAAGACCTTTAATCAAACTTGTCCACAAAAATGCACACACTCACAAAATCTTATAGTTTGTCTTCTAGGTAAACTCTTGGGTAACCGAAAGGTTAAGTCTAAAGTAAGCATAGTCATGGTGGGGAGAATAGATGAAAGCATAAGACCAAGAGAGAATAAGGTTTGGCAAATTGATGGTTTGCATTGCTTGAGGACAAGCAATAGTTCGAGTTTGGGGGTGTGATAAATGCTCAACTCACTATCACTTTTTACACCTTTCATGGGTAATAATCACCAATTCTACACCTACTTTGACCAATGTATATACTTAATGTGAGATATTTAGAACTTATACTTATAAAAATAACATTTACATAAAAGACAAGTTTTACTGCATTTTACATCTTTGTAGGAAAAGCTATTACCGCGGCAGCAACTGAGGCCAAGGTAGGACCTGATAATGAGGTAGAAGATAAGCACAAGAAGCGATATTGTAAGCAAGCTGAGGATAAAATTGAGGAGAACGTTGCTGGACAAGAATCTCAAGGATCGAGCTGGATAGCATGTGGAAAGCCCAAGACAAAGGCAATGCGGGAAAAGCATCCTAGTTGGAATAAACTTGGAAATATTTTATTTATGTACTTGACTTGTTCCCTACTCCAAGTTATATTCCTAATTAGGAAAGGTTTGCCCTAGGCCAAGCCTATATAAGCCATAGCCGTCCAAGGAGATGGACAATTCGGAATAGAGAGCTTAGACCTAGCCGACTTCATCTTTTAGACTTCTTTTCTTTACATTATGTTCTAATTTTCTTTAGGCTTAGGTGAAAGTTGTAGAGTATTAGTGTGAAGAGATTAAACTTTGTTTCTTGTTTCAATGCAATAAAATATCAAAGTTTGCTTATTCTTTGTCATTCCTTGTTCTTGCATTCAAGCTCGAGAGAGAAATTTGTGAGTAATCCATTTATCTAATATCGAGAGAGTTAGATTCACGAAAGGAATAAGTATGGTGTTTCAATCGGGAAACACTAACTCGACCTAGAGATAGGTTAAGAGTTTCAAAGGCTAAAATAAGTGTGGGATTGGTTGGTGATTATAATTGATTCATGCCGAGAGGTATCATCAAGGATTGATCATCAACAGTACTTTGACTTAGAGATAAGCAGAGTCATCAAAGGACACTTTACCGAACTTTGATAAAGTCCACCCAAGAGCAAGAGATTATCGCGGCGGGCGAGCATCATCACTATCGAGGCAGTAATTTGCAGTACTGCCGAGGTAGTATTGTGCAATTGCCTTGGACATAAACAAGTCAATTGAATCCACTATACAACACAACTAGATCCTGGACACTTTCTTTATCTGTTTATTTTCTTATTATTTAATTTTCTTTATTTAGTTTAGTCACACCCAAAACTACCTGTGCTTTTACTTTATTTCTTTTACAGAGCAAGAAGACAAAAGAAGGTATGTTAAGTATATCAATCCCTATGGAGACGATACATGATAATGCTTATCACTTTATTACTTGTGACGTGTTCACTTACAGAAATTGCACATATTTGACACGCATCAATAGCCTCCATCAATAACATTGCATGTAGTTTCTAGTTATGCCTTAGCATTTTCGGTGTGGCAATAGGTGCTATTTCACGGGAAAGGTTGTGCTTTTAGTTGGTGTTATGCAGGTAAAGCAAAGTGGGAAGTGAAGGATATTTGTCATGGAATTTGCAGAATGATTGCGATGGAAAAATGCCATGGCAAATCTAGAGAACTCCTGTGTTGTACTAAAAGACAAGAAGATATTTTGAGAGGAGTGTCAGCTGGTGCCAATACAGGCTGGACACAGCCACCACAGTAGGGGACTACTATCACCATGCCAGAAATGTCATAATGTGAATGGGGTGAAAATAGAATTTTCACCAAACCCTAAGGTTTTTACCCCCTTTTTATAAGGCATGGAGACCTAAAAAAGGGAGACCTTTAAGGGAGCTTGGATACGAAAAAAGAGAGGCCTTTGGAGCTGTTTGCGGTAGAGGAAAGCTTCCACTTTTCTTCCCCAACCATCTTCCGAAGGGTCCTTCATTGATAAAGATTGAAGGGAGTAGCGTGCTAGGCACCCGAGAGGGGATAGCACGCTAAGGCGTCCCATAGTGGTTGAAGTGGCCGGCGGACTATGCACACCGAGGGTATCTTCTATCCTTCTTCCTTTGCTTTATTTTTATATCTTTGAGAGGGTTATTATGGATTTTTAAGGATGATGTATGTGGATGATACTACTCTTTAACTTTCACACCACCATGTGTTTGCTTTATTTCAGTGGTTGTTCTTGTGGATGATTAACTCTTTACTTTTATGAATATTTAGCATACTATGTGTTTATGTATTTGTTTTGTTCATTGTCATTAATCATTCAAGCATTGTAAGAGGCATGAGAGTATCCCGTGTGTTAGGTGCATGCTAGGTGTTCGAGACAAACCTAGTTATAGATCGTTAGTGTCCGAGAGGAACTAAGGGAGGATCTACATGAGTAATGGGTTCTAGACTGCAAATAGAGCCTAATCTGACCTTAGATGATCGAGAGGGACTTAAGTGAGGGTTTCAACGACTAAAAGGAGTATGCTTTGTTGATAGGCTAGATGACACTGTTGAGACCGAGAGAAAATGTGGCATTTTAGGCTGTCAGGTTCTTTTGACTCGAGAGAGCGGGAGCACTTTAGAAATTTCTATCGAGTAAATAGACACTATAGTATCTGGATGTTCGTAGAAGTCAGGTTAAGAAGTCCATAGGAACCCCCACCAATCATTCCTAAGAGAGCTCATCAATAGAGGGTTAGTACAACATATCATTTACTTATGTTCTTGCATCTTGTTTTTGTCTTGACATTTACAACCTGTTTCCACTGTTTTAACTATTCTCTTGCAATCAGACACCATTCTCTTTACAATATGCTAGATGAGAATATAATGACATGATATAAAGTATTGACGCTACCGTAATCGCCTAAACACATGATATGGAAAATACAACCAAAGCATAAAAATAAAAAAAATAGATGTAACACCCCAAAATTAGGTCTATAAGTTTTGTGGCCGATTTAGAGGTCTAGTGGATCAGTTTCGTCGGTATAGCCTAGTTCGGGATTAAATACTTAAAAATTAGTTTTAAATCAAAATAAATTATGGAAAAATATTCTAAAATTCTTAATTGACTTATATTTGACTTAGGTAAACTCAATTTTGAAAGTTCACCCTTGAATCCCTAAGATTTTGAAATTAGTGACTATTTTATAAAAATTAAAAGCTTGAACTTAATTTTATAAATTAAACCAAAACTTTGAATCTTTAAGGTAATTTGATAAAACCATAATCATAGTTGATCTAAGACTTCCAATATTCTATCTATATAAACAAGCTTTAATCCTTTGTTTTAACCTAAGTAATCAAAATTCTCTAATTTTGACCCAAAACCCAAAAATTCACTTTTTAAAAATATTCGTTCTTTAAATTTTGGTTTCTTATTATCCAAGTAAGACTCTTTAACATATTTTTATGGTAAATATCCATTTTTTCAAATAAAATTTCATTCGTTTATTTTTCTATATTTTTCTTCATCAAATTCTATTTGTTTTTCTTCGGTTTTACTTGAAAAACTCTATTTTTGCATCAAGCTTTAAACCCTTCTCCAAGATTTCAGTTTTTTCCTTCCCAATACATATTCTTCATTATCTTTTCAAATCTAAACACAAATCTTTTCAATAAAAATTTGTTTGATAAATTCTTTATATTTTTCTTAATCAAAATTTCTTCATTTTTCTATGGGTTTTCTAGGTTTTAAACCTTGGAAGGGGTGAGATCAATTTTGGAATTGAGAATCATTAAAACCTTTGAAACTTAAAGTTTTTTAATGAAGTTCCTAAGTTCTTGGCTTATTGAAACAATCTTTAAAGTCTTGAAAAAATAAAATTGGTTTTGTTGATAAAAATTCCATTGTTTTATTGATTTTTTTCAAGGGTTTTACATGGTTGTTTTTAATGCTTAAATACATGAACCTGTAAGTGTAACCCCCTTACACCGGACTAGACAGAACCAGCTCTAATGGGTTACACGGGGAATATCAAACCAAACCCGCGAAGGTCCGATTCGATAAACAAACCTGAAAAACTGATATATTTTTTCTTTCTAGATGTATAATTAAATTCCTACATGTGTTGGTCTTAATCAAAGCAAGTACGGAAGCATCTCAATCACAAACGAGCATTCGATTAAGCACATAAGTATATCAAGGACTAAAACGTAAATCTTTTAAATTCTAATGACAAAGTAGAAATTCGTTCCATAAAAATTCAATTAAGCATGCAAGTATCACTCACGGTAAATTTCAAACTAAACGGAGTATTCTAACATCATTAATTACATGTTTCACTAATTAGGGACCAAAATGTAAATATTCCAAATTATAAGGACTTGTCCAAATTAAGTTAGTCAACTTGAAATTAAGTCAACTTTATGTATTCATGTGAAATTTCAGCTCAAAATAACATCTATAGCTACCATAATTGAACAAAGTAAGATAACCAAGATTAACATGTAATTTCAGCACCTGAAACTCATTGTTCAGTCGGGCGTATTGATACAGCCAAGCCCTATATCGATATTGTGACCTGGCAGTAAACATATTACCTACCAAGTGCAGGGGTATCGATATCTCCTTGGATAGTATCGATACTCAGATGACCAATGAGGTAATTGCATCGCACCATGCTTCGATGTCACTAAAATCTATAGGCATGCACCCTAACTTTGACTCAAAACCATAGACCATATAAAACTAAACATGCTTCAAGGTAAATTCAACAACATATTATTCAACCAAACCAAAAAGCAAACATGTTTATAGGTTGTTTATAAAACTCATTTACTAACTCCAAAACACACTCAATAAGTAAAGGATTTACACATTGTCAAGTACTACTTATATTTGTCAAATCATACCAAAACGTGTAAGTTCTTCCCCCTTGGACCTCTTGCTCCAAATGTTGCCTTTAATGCCTTTATTTTTCTACAAAGATGAAAAGAGAGCTTAAACAAAACATGCTTAGTGAGGTAGCTCTAAACACAAGTTCATCAATGCAACATTAAAACTAATTTAAAACATCACTTGCACTTTTCATGCTAAATCAAAGTATGCTTGATCAAATCATGCTCATATATATAACTAAATCATTTCATGTATCATGCATATTGACATTCTAGTGACAACATATTGTGAACCTTTAGCTCACCGAATACTCGGATTTCTTATCATAATTGGAGACACTTGGTCTCAACATGCATCGGTCGGACACATAGTCACTCTTATATACATTTTACCCCACTACGCACGTTCAGACACAAAGTCACTCTTGTCTATGTATGGATCATCTATATGCACAGTCGGACACAAAGTCACCCTTGTTTACATATAGGCAAGCTCTACACGCACGGTCGGACACAAAGTCACCATTGTTTACGTGTAGGCAACATCATTATTCTCATAATCTTTATAGTACACTTAATCCTAATGACATGTCATTTATATTCGTAACTATTGTTAGTGTCACTAAGAAAATATCAATCTCATTCATGCTTGTTAACTTGATGCTCATAAAGCACTCATAATATGTTCATCAAGTGAACTAAAATCATACTCAATGGCTTGACCAAATATAAGCCAAATAACCACGTATTGTTCCAATTCATTTTCATGCTTCCATAAGCCATGAATATCTTTCTAAACCATATATTTACAGCAATTAACATATGCATGTATCATTTCAAAATCCAAGTTATGCATTTTCAACAAAATCATTATGAAAACATCTTTCTCAAAGCCATTGCCAAATAGCCGAAACTTAGGAAAATGTATCAAAAACCTTAGTACACTTAATCTTGAACTAAGGAAAGTTTTTACACTATTCCATAGTCCCCAAAACAGAATTGTTCGATTGCGAAACGCTTTTAACCGAAATTCACTCACCGACAAGCGAAACAAGCCCTCGCCGATGCTCCAATGATAACGCCAACGCACCAGCCACTTAGGGGACTTCTTTCACTTACACTAAAACATTAAAAATAGAGAATATTCACATCAAAACATGATCAACACAACATCCATATTAAACCTCCACAAAACTACAGAAAACTAAGCCGAAACACATCCGAAACAACATCAGCCCCTAACCTAATGAATCTAACATCTAATCCACCTCAATTATGAACTAAAAACACTTTCAAACCATCCTTATACCTCCAGCAAAAGCAAAGCACCTAAAACAGCCCATAAAACAACCGAAAACCACCTCTAAACAACATCGATTTAATTATTCCGGGATTAAAATAATGTGTCATCAGTCCAAGACTCAATTAATCATAAAAGTAAGTTTAATTTCATAATAAATCATCCTAATTACAGCTTTGAATTAGATCTAACCCATTTTCTTGAAAATTCCCAAAAATATCAATATCTTGAATTAAAACATGAAATTAAGTTTAGATTATTTATTTTTAAGCCAAATGCTTGGGAATATCAAATAAAGAACCTTATAAATGAAGAGAAATCAAAATTATACCTTGAGATCAAACCACCAAAAATATATGAATTCTCCTCTTCATTTTCCTTGGAAATGGATAATGATTTTGTAAAATCAATGGGTAGGTTTTGTAGAGAATGAAATGGGAAGTAAAATGAGATAAATCTTGATGAAAATAGAGAAGAATTCAGCAAGTAATTGAACAAATATTAGAAAGAAAATAGAGAGAAAGTTTGGGAGAAAAGATGAGAAAATGAGAAGTTAAAAAAGAAAATGAAATTAACTACTAATTAAAAACTAATTAAAAACTTATTTTGGTGGAGAAATCATTAATTAAAATAATTTGGGTTAATGGCTCTCTAAGGATTCTAAGTTTTGACTTACTTTCCAATTTAGTCACTAAAAATCTTAAATTTTCGAAAATTTTAATTTAATCCTTAAACTTTCCAAAATTTACAATTTAGTCACTAATGTAATAATTAGGCTTAATTAAATCAAATTAAAACTCAAATAACATTCCTTTAACTTAAAAATATCATTTTAACATTTTTAAAACCTTTCTATAAATTTATTATTTATCCGATTAAAATATTATTTTTTTTAAATTACCCGAAATTAATGAACCGAAGAATCTGATTTAATCCGGACCGAATCCTCCCTAACCAACATTCAAACTACTAGCCTCAAAACCGAGATGTTACAGTAAGAGTATAAATCAAAAAATATGAATTAAAAGGAGATGAGAGATTAGAAGAGCATAGAAAGACTATAAAAAATAGAAGAGAGAAAGAAGGCAATTTCAGTCATTCATTTCTTAGATAAAAACAGAACAAAAGAGCAAAACACATACTTTAAACCCCTTTGCATCAAAACGGAAAAGTTTAACTAAACAAATAAAAATAGAGAAAATATCACCATGAGACCCAATAAAAACCCTTATTTCAAAATTGGTCCCTTACAAATCTCTTTACTCGAATTAATCTTTGTCCTCAAGGATAAAAATAAGATATTCTTTTTATTCGATGATTAAACCAAATGTGTCCACATACTCTTCTAGACTTGACCGAAAATAAATTATAAACGAACAAAAATTGAATTGGTTCACTTTCTATTGTAAAAAGCGATTGAATTGGTTTACTTTCCATTGCAAGACTCGATTGTCCTAGTCCAACACGACCAAACAAACCAATCTCCCTTTCTTTTGTCACTGAGAGATTTACTTTATAAGGAATTCCACCAGTTGAAAATAATTGTGTTGGATTAAAATTCAATAATAATAGGCACATATGTATAATGTATATTTCTATTATACAGTTTAACACGTAATTAAGTGGCCAATTATGTTACATGTGTTATAAGTATTAAATTGTCATGGAATTAAAAGTGTAGATACCATAAGGTGTATTTATAATTTGAAGAGGAGCAAAATTATAAATACTTAATAGTTGGTTATTAAATCAACTATATAAAGGGGTTATGGTCCCAAGAATCAGGTTAACTTGTATATCTCTTTTTCCCGTCTGAGAATTGTGTAACAACATATAACTTAACTTCTTGGAATATCAAACCCTCTGAAAAATCTCTATCGAATAATTCATGTATACTTCCGCATTTAGTTTATTTATTTTATTGTTCTTAATTATTTGATATATACAGATCTTGAGTTTATATTCATATTAAATATATTTTAATTATTTGATATATACAGATCTTGAGTTTATATTCATATTAAATATATTTTAATTATACGTCGAATCATTAAGATCATAAGTTTTTTTTAGTTTACTACTATAATCTGAAATTAAATATAATTTAGTGAATTATTTATTTCGATTGTTTCATGTTAATTGATTTTGGGTGTGAAACAATCTTTATGATCGAATGAAAATAAGGCTTGCAATTCTGAATTGCACATTCTTTGATTACCGATTACTACCATTGTTCTATAAATTAAGGTTTGCAATTCGTCAATTGCAAATTCGTTTTCTTTTTTTTTTTTAATGGTAGTGTGTAATTAAATAATTTTTAATTCCATTGATTTTCAGACTTAGGTAATTATCGTATATTTTTTAAGTTAATTTTATGATCCTAATTTTAATGGATTAATTATTATTTTTTTATAATTAATGAATTTCGGTTAATAACACAATTAAAATGTATTTTTAATATACAATTTTATTAATTTGGAAAATATATATTTTATTTAAAATATGTATTTACTTTGGTTGGATCAAAATTTTAGTTTTGATTATTGGGTATTAAGTTAAATTCAGTTAGATCAAAATTTTAGTTTTGGTTGTTAGTAATAAAGAAAAATATAATTAATTTCGGCTTTGTCATGATAAATTTATCATGATTCAAAATTTTTATAATCAAGTTAGCTATTGAAGCATTATATCTGGTTTATGTTTATTAAGTTATGATTAAATGATCTCTTGACATGTTACTTTTAAAGTACACTACCTCTTATGTAGTGAATTAATATATTCAGTATTTAGTTTTAATCATATGTTATTATATATTATAGAATATATATTTGGTATTGATATATTCAATTTAGTTTGATCAAAGTTTTTATTATTATTAGATTATTATGGTTATATTAAAGTTTTAAGTAATCATTATACGAATTACTCATTTTTATGATGCTTGTGTTTTTGAATTTTAGTTAAAGATTAAATACTTTGATCGACTTTAATTTTGGTAAATGCATATTATAGAATTTTTGAAGAACAGTCAATGATTTCAGTTATTTAAATTCTGGTAGCCCCATTTAGATAACCTTATTTTAGGTTATTTTGAAAACTTTAAGTGTTATCAGAAAATTCAGTTTTGACAGTTATAAATATTAAGTTTGAATATTGATATATTTATGTTATATATTTTAAGGTAAATTAATTGAAGCATTAAGTCACCAAAGTGACATTTATTGTGGAAATTATTTTACTTTAAAATATAGAAGGTTTTGTGTATGTAATTCAGTTTATGTTAATATTAATCGACCCAAAGGAAGGTTAATAATTAGTAATTTTACATGTGCATCTTTGATAATAGACATGTGATAATTATTCAGTTTTATATGTGAATAATAAATCGGCCCAAAGAAAGATTTTTGTTTAACATATTTTTATTATCAATGTTTGATTACTACATCAAGATATTACTTACAAATTAATATTTTTTAAATACTATTGGAGTGTCTAATATCTTGTGATAAGGTTACCTTTATTCAAATTTATTATTACTTTGATTATCTTTTATTGAGTAAAAGATAAAATTAAGAAAAATATTTTGAAACAATTAAATTTATATTTTTGGTTTTAGATATCTAATATTTTTATAGATTAATTAAAATATAATTTCACCAAAGTGACCGCTTTTGTGTAGATTAGTTTATTTAAAATATTAAGATAATTACAAGTCTTTTTAATTCATGCGTTTATTAATTTGCCCAAAGGAAAATTAATATTTGGCCGAATTACAATAAAAATTATGGCGATAAATATGTGACAATTATATGATATTTTATGTGAACAATACGTTAGTCCAAAGATTAATCTATTGTTTGACATAGTTTATTGTCAATGTTTGATTTCTACAACAAGAATATCACTTACAGTTAATATTACTTTCCAAAGACTTGATATTAATATTGTGCTTGGTATCTTGGGGAAACTAGCCATTATTTTAAATTTATTGTTTACTTATGGATCTTTACACGTGAGCTTGTTTATTTACTTATTTTTGTTTTATATTTAGGTAATTTATCTTTTTGTCATAATATCTGTTGAATACATTCTACACTCATATTTAGTGAAATTAATTTCAAGGAATAGAAAATACACTTATATATAGTATTTGGTTGTATGAACATAGAAATTTCACTAAGTAAAGAACAACTTGTACCTCTCACAGCGGTAAGCATCCATAAATAGAACTTTGAGAAACAAGTTCGTTCAAGTTGCATAAGTCTAATGATCATAAAATATAATATTTTAGAAATTTTTAGAAGCATAAATTTAAAAAATATATTATCCATACTAAGGGTTTCCTTAATAAAAAAAATATTTTTTTTAAGGTTAATATGACATCACTTTTGGTTTACTTGATGTCAATGAAGTACAAGGATCAATGAATTATGAAGGAGTATATTATATTGCTTCAAAATTTAAGGCACATAAGATCAAACTTTATAATAATTGTTTATTCTTATAATTTTAGTATAGCTTCCTATACAGTTTAACTAATTCAAAATAGTTACAATTATTAAAGGAGAAATAAACTTCAAATGAGATTATTTCTCATTGTGTTAAAGAGGAAAAAAGTTGAAGCATTATAATTGTAAAAATACTCAATCAGTTAGTGTTCTTTGGTTAGTGTCTCTAAAAATAAAGGCAATAAAAAAATATATTAGAACAAAGTTGCTAAGGGTCCTACTCAAAAGGAATAACAATAAGTTATAAACTGTTGATTCTTTTGTATAAGCTAGGATATATGTAAAGAAATTAAACTTCAAAAGTAAGCAACTACTTAGACTATTCTGAGCGATCCATGGGCTGTAAAGTTTATGATCCCACAACTAAGATTATTTTAATGAGAGATTTATAATATTTTTTTGAATGTTGAGTTTGGAAGAAGAATAAGGTTAGATACATTGTTGTTAAGGAGGGATTGAATATTAATTTAATTCCTACTATCACTTTTGACGATGTTTAGGTTTTCACACCTATCATTAATCAAAAGTGAATCAAATACATTAGCAAAACAATGTTGAACAACTCTTATTCAAGATAAGGTACCTATTTTTTCAGAAGAACAAACTCAACAATCTAAAAAAATATCTTTAAAGATATCCATGAGAGGAAAGAGAAATACTATTAAGGATTATTACTTAGTATTTCATCAAGAAAATAAGTATAATAAAGGAATGATAGAAAATAACATGATCAATTATTTTTATCAAACCATAAAAGTTTTAACTCTCAAAAGTGGATAAACGTCATTCAAAAAAAGAGTATAATTTTATACAAGGTAATAAAGTTTAGGAACTTGTCTCGTTATATTAAGGTACAAACCAGTTGGTTGTAAATTAATATTTAAAACCAAGAGGGATGTAAATGATAATGTGGATAAGTATAAAGGCATGTCTTGTATCTAAAGGATATACTCTAAAAGATGATATTAATTTTGTAGAGACTTTCACTCAAGTTTTATTGAAAGAATCTTTCAAAATAATCTTGGCACTTGTTGCTTTTAATCTTGAGCTACATAAGATGGATGTTAAGCTTTTATTTTTTAATGGCAATACTGAATAAATTAATTATATTGTACAATCATTTATTTGTGTCTAATGATACAAAATTAGTGATATGTAAATTAAAAAACTTCATCTATGAGCTTAAGTTTGACTCTCAGTAATAAAATTATAAATTTTATATTGATTATCTCATTCGGTTTTAAGATGAATTTGGTTGAAATTTATATGTATTACAAGTTCAGTGAGAGTAAGTTAAGTGATACTCATATTACTAATCACATTCGGTTTTGAGGTTCAGTGGGAGTAAGTCAAGTGATACACATATTACTAAAGAAGATAATTTTTTTTGGTTCTCTAAAAGTAACCTTTAAATTTATAAAATACAAAATATTTCATATATATAATCTATTGAGAATTTAATTTATGTTTAAGTATGTATGCATTTGGATATTGCATACATTATTAGAATGTTAGACAGATATTTAAGTAAATATAATATGGATTGTTGGATAGCAGCAAATAAAGTTATTAAATGACTTTAGAGAATAAAAAATTATATGCTCACCATATCGAAGTTCTGGTAAGTTAGAGATCATTAAGTTTACAGGCTTCGATTCTACTAGAATATTGATGCAAATGACTCTTTCATATGAGCTGCTAATTATAGATTATATAGAAAGACCATTTTAGTTATTTTGTGACAGTAAATATGCATCATTTATACTATACACAATAAGAACATTTTAAAATTTAGTTCCTAGTTGTTAAAGAAAATTCAGAGTGTTTGTATGTCTATATAGCATGTTGGTACAAACTTCATAATTGCGTGTTTATTGAGAAACTATCACCCTAGGTCTTTCATGAGCACACTGCTCAAATGGGTGTAATATTATATAAGTATATTTAGTTTTAGCGGGAGTTTGTTATTTTGATAAATGCTCATTTGGTTTTAACAAAATTTCGGTTACTTCAGTATAAAGTTATTTTGGCTTATGCACACTCTGAATTCAGTAAAGTTTGGTCTTACTAAAGTTTAGGAGGACCAGTTGTAAATAGGCATATTCGATTCACATTTACATGTAATTTTCATGCTACGCATCCATGATTGATCTATGTCATTTGATTATGTTTGTATACGTGACCAATGATGGGTCTAGTCATGATTGATATGATGAAGACCACTTTGATCCTATATGTATATAATTGATGGACGAGATTGTTATAAAATACTTATTATATGATAGCAAATTTTGAGCTCATAAGGTTATACATTTGTCAAGATTGGATTAAAATTCAATAATAATGGGCACATGTGTATAATTTATATTGCTATTATACAGTTTAACACGTAATTAAGCGGCCAATTATGTTACATTTGTTATAAGTATTAAATTATTATGGAATTAAAAGTGTAGATACAATAAGGTATATTTACAATTCGATGAGGGGTAAAATTATAAATACTTAATAGTTGGTTATTAAATCAACTATATAAAGGGGTTACGTTCCATAAGAATTAGGTTAACTTGTATATCTCTTTTCCCCGTCTTAGAGTTTTGTGGCAACAGATAACCTAACTTCTTGGAAGATCAAACACTCTGAAAAATCTCTATCGAATAATTCATGTACGCTTATGCATTCAGTTTATTTATTTTATTGTTCTTAATGATTTGAAATATACAGATCTTGTGTTTATATTCATATTTAATATATTTTAATTCTATCAAATTGATCCACTTGTTTCAACAAGGTTAACTCCTCTGTCAAAGTAGTTTGCACTTGGATTTGATTCTCATATTGAAAACGAACTTCAATTTTATTCTCTTTCATGGGGGAGTTCACCTTTGAGAAAACTGAAGTTGTGATGATAAGTCCACTAATATTTTATTTAGCAAGACTTTCCCTCAAGCCTTTCAACGGTTGCAGTAACATACCAATAAATAAATTCCAAGGGATGAACCTTTACTAGATTAATTTTAACAAGTGATAGATTTTTTCATACCCTATCAACCAAATTGTTTGAAATTTGAACTAAATTTTGTTGTTTCTTCTCAAAAGTTTGTTCCAATTATTGAGTTATCTCCACCGATACACACCAAGAATCAACCTCAATGGTTGTCTTATATTCACCATCTTTTAACAATGAACTAGTTAAGATTTACTATCAATCACTTGAATACCAACAAATTAGATTTTCATCACTTCCCTGATTGTTTTTATTACTGCCACCATTTGCATTTCATTAGAGATATGATCAATTACTTTAGAATTTTAAACATACTTGTAGAGTCTTCCATCATCTTCCTCAAGTTCTGTAGGTTCTTCAACCGGAACTTGGTCTTTTTCAACACCAACTCCATTCATAGCCTTCATAGGTGCTTGACCTTCAACTTCAGCCGTAGAAACAAAAATAGTTTCAGCTTTGTCCATAATTTGTTTGTGATCACCAATCAATTCAGCCCGATCAAGAATTTAATGCCATCGTCAAGTACAAGTTGCTTCTAATAGTTCCAATAATTATGTCACTTTCTCATGTTACATTTTCCAACCAGATGTCATATAGATAAAATATATTCCTAGGCTAATCAACAATATCTCTTACGATCAATCTAAAAAATGTCTTTTCTGTAGGAATAATAATTAAATTCCCAATATCAAAATCAATGGAACTAATCAACATTTCATGCTCAAGTAAACAATGGAATTGTATTTCTCAAAACACAGTTGCACTTTCCATAAACTCAAGTCTAGTAGTCATATTCAGAATCGATGTCCATGGACTAAAACCATGGTTAACAAATTTTTAAATTAAAACATCGCAACCTCTCTTAAAACCTTTCTCTTCCTGTAATAACATACTTTCCATTATCAAAAGTTGAAACTTGTGGGGATCATTTGCTTCAACCAACTCACTATTATATGCAAGTGACGATGAAATTATCTCGTCCAAAAAATTCATGACCCTTTAGGTTTCTTAGAAAATATAACTAAACAGTGGGTAATTGGAGAATCACTTACCAAAAGGACAAATTCAAGTTGGGATGCATCACTAACACTTAACCTCAATACTTTTTTTCCTTCAACTAAATTTATCGGTGGTGTATTGATGAACAACGTACCTTTAATTGGTGACCATCATAGTAATCCTTTAGCCAAGTCCCCACACCCATCGAAAATTTGGGTCTTGTTCTGTGATGATTCTAGTATTCCACCAATCGAGTATTCAAAAGAAACCAACTTCACATATGTTATCACAGTCAATGTGTCGAACACCTTCTATTCCTTAAAACCTATCAATAATAGATTTTGTTCTGCCTTGATCGACTATGTCAAAGCTATCCCTTGAACAAGTGGTGATTCTAACAAACTAAAATTTGTCACAGATGGAACTATAATTGTTGAGAGTTGGACCTTCGGTTCTACAAAATCAGTCATTAAGAATGACTCCTCTGATTCTTCAGAGCTCTTTTGATCGACCTCAACATTGCTTCTTTTGCGGATATCCTTTAAATTGTTTTTAAAGAAACTTAGAAACTTATCGAAAGTTGCGTTTAATATAGCTTCAACTCCCTGAAGCACTTTAATCCAAAATTTATCTAAATCTATCTCCATAATACCCATCAGGACGAGAATCATTAGGCTTCTGATACCTTTGTAAGAGTACAAATCAAAGAAAAAGAATTAAAGGGAGATGAGAGATTAGAAGAGCGTAGAAAGACTGCAAAAAATAAAAGAGAGGAAGAAGACAATTTCAGCCATTCATTTCTCAGATAAAAACACAATAAAAGGGCAAAACGTATACTTTAAATCCCTTTGCATTAAAACGCAAAGTTTAACTAAACAAATAAAAAAAGAGAAAATAACACCATGAGACCCAAATAAAACCCTTGTTTCTAAATTGGTCCATAACAAATCTTGAAGTTTTTAGATATAATTAATATGGCTTTTAAGTATCTAATCCTAGACCTAAGGTTTAGATGGTGATTGAAGAGGTTTTCGGTGAGTTTTGGTTAGGTTTTATGGTATTTTTAGGGATTATAATATATTGGTCTAACTTGAGGGATGTTTGGGTGTGTTATAATGCACTAAACCCTCTGGTTTTGATTCTTTAATTAGGTCAAGAGGTAAATGAACAAGTTTGAGGGAGATTAGAAAGCTGAATCGCGTTTTCGGGTAACTTGCCGAGCAAGTTTCGATAAATTGATAAGTGGATTAGGAGGGCTTCCAATTCGGTAGGGTTTTAAATAAGTTTTCAAAGGTTTGGGGTATGGGGAGGGTCTAAGAAACCTCCCCACACTCCGAATTAAGTTTAAAGTATATCTTTCTTAAAGGTTCCCATATTATACCTTATTTTTACAATGTTATTTATCATGCTCTTATTATGTTGTGCATATGTGATTATGCATGTATTTTTAATTCTTATAAGATTATTTTTTACAAAAAATTTTATATGTATATGATACTCCCATAGTTTTGTTTTGAAAACATGAGAAAGTAGTTTTTTACCGATTTATGCATTTAATGCATGTATTGGTGGGATGCATGAATTTAGTTCGTTGTTTTTAACTCGGAACTTGAGCATTAGTTTTGTTTTTAGTATTAATATTAAAGATGATGAAACATGGATAAGTTGATCGATCAATAGGATGTGAGTGCACTATAATTAAAAATTCGTATGTGTATAAATTCCTTAGTGATGCAATAGAGGTGATACCTAGTGTTGTGTGATATAACAGTTACCTTATCACATTCGGGTATGGGGAACGATTTCGGACACTAAGGTGGACCGATATGGGTCACCATGGATTTTATTATTCAATCACATGCATGTTAGCAATATAAGCTACAAGTGAGTTCCGTTTACCCTAACGTTTAGTGGTAATCTAAACGGTTCATAAATACCAATACAATGTTATAAGGAAGTGTATTTCTTAATTGAAAAGTGTTTCAATGAAGCTTTGTTATAGGCATGTAAATCTTGTATTATGCTTGTAAAGCATGTGTTTTCAAAAGTTAATTAAAATGGTTTTGTGGCTCTTGAGCCATGGTACACTTGTATTTTTTTTCAAATAGTGGCGTTGATGGCCATGAACATTATTTTTACTTAGAGCATAACTTTTTTTAAAATAGATTTTGGTATATTATGGTATGTATTGCAAAGTGTTTTTTAATATGTTTTTATTAACTTACTAAGAGAATGCTTACCCTCTCATTTACCTTGCAATATAGAGTATTTAGTGTGGAGGCAGCAGAGAGAAGCAAGGATCCTGTTACCCATCAAGTGAAAGCTCAAGTATGTCTTTATAACATTAGTAGTAGTGAGAGAGCAATGAGGATGGGTTAGCATATTGTGAATAATGTTTATACTTTTAAGACTTGAAATGGTTATATACTTATACAGATTTGATCAATATTAATGTTGATGTTAGCTCGTGAATTTGACTCGAATTGCCCTTTGATATTCTTTTAATTATAATATAGTTATTTTGAAGTTTGATTCTTGATATTCCTATGTGTGAATTTGAGTGTTATTGATAATAAAACATGACTATTTATAAATCGAATCTATGATGTTGTTATTTAAGTTTGAATGCATTTAGAAATCATGTTGAGTATATTGAGATGGTTCTTCCTTATGTTTATAAGATTGTTTATATTGAAGCATACTCTTAGGAGTTGAATATATTGTTGCTAACTAGGTTGAATTGCATCTAGCTAATATGCCATGATATGTTCTTAAAGTGTTTTTAGGTGAATTTACACGTAGAGAATGTCATGAAACCTTTGGAGGCTGAAAATAGTACCTAAACTTTGAGCTTGCAATTAAATGACTTGTAGATATTATTTTAAGTTAAAAATTTACGTGCAAGCATGAAATATACTTAATTAAATATTCATAACCTTAATTTCACAATTAGGGCACAAAATTCTGTGATGAGAGTCTAGAAATTACTAAATAAAGGAGAGTGGTAATGTGATTAAAAAGTTGTTAAATAACCCATAGGTTGCTAGGATTATCAGTTAGGGTCAGTATGGTCTTTGCATAGCTGAACATACTTGTATAAATAAGGGATGTATGTAAGCTTCATAGTCACTGAATTCAATACATATCTTTCATGATTTCTTAACATTCTGGAAATTACAATTAGGTCCCTAAAAACTTGATCGATTAAATTAGGACTCGTTTCTCTTTAGTTTCCGCTGCAAATAAACTCGGTCCTTGAATGAACATGTAAGATATAATTAAAGCACTTAGAAAATATTAAAATGAAGAAACCCACGGGATTGTTGTAGCCTTTGCCAATTCCCAAGAGACCATGGGAAAGTGTTTCCATGAATTTTATTGTCGGTTTTCCTACTACTGACGGATTGTCAAACATTATGGTTGTTGTTGATAGGTTTTTTAAGTATACGGTATTTGTTCCAGCATCAAAGGTCTGTCCAGCGAAGGAGGCTGCTCGTCTTTCCCTTATGCACGTTGTGAAGTATTTTGGGGTACCAAAGACGATTATTAGTGACCGAGACACGCGGTTCACTGGGAAGTTTTGGACAGAGTTGTTCAAACTCTTGGGATCGAATTTGAACTTTTCAACAAGTGTCCATCCACAGAAAAAAGGGCAAACCGAGCGAGTGAATGCACTTTTGGAGATCTACTTGAGGCACTATATGAGTGTCGCGCAACACGAGTGGCCGAAGCTGTTAGATGTGGCCCAGTTTTCTTACAACTTGCAGCGGAGCGAGGCGACAAACCAGAGTCCGTTTGAGATTGTTAATGGGAAGAAACCGTTTACACTCAGCACGATTGGCACTAAGTATGAGGGGCCTAATCTAGCAACTCACGAATTTGCCAAAGGGTGGCAAGACCATCCGGACTTAGCCCGAGCTTGTTTGCACAAGGTGGGGAAATGGAGCAAAAAGTGGGCCGACAGAAAACGGAGTGACGTGAATTTCCATGTTGGGGATCTAGTCCTTGCCAAGTTGACCAGGATCCTGCGCAATCCAATAGTGCACAAGGGGCTTGTGCGGAGATATGAGGGTCCTTTCAAAGTTCTGAAGTGGGTAGGCACCATGGCCTACAGATCGAGTTGCCTTCGACCATCCGAGCTTATCCAGTTTTCCATGTCAGTTTGCTCAAGCCATACCACCAGGATGAGTTTGATCTGGATCGAGACAAGTCACACCGAGCGTCAGTCGAAGTGAAGGTCTCCTACGATAATGAGATACGAGACATCCAAGTAGAAAGAGTCATTCGTAAGCCAGGACAACGACCAAGACAAGAGTATTTTGTTCTTTGGAAGGGACTTCCTGACAGCGGAGGTAGTTGGGAGCTTGTCGAGGATCTTTGGCAGTTCAAAGACCAGATGGAAAGGTATCATTCCAGTCGAGTGACGAGGGCGTCACTAGTTTCAGGGGAGGAGAATATCACGGGCCGCACCACAGGACCCGAGACAATCACACTACAGGATGCTACAAATGTCCTCAAAGGCATGTTGGGCGCCTCAACACCCACTCCATCACCCTAGGGGCCCAAATCCGAGTTTCAACACACCCACCAGCAACCTATGGAGACTATGTCCGAGATCTATCACATTGGGGAGCCCAATTCCATGTTGGCCCAACACTTGGGGGTTGGTAAGACTTTTCCATTAGATTTGGCAAGTTTATCACATTGAGCCTTATCCTTATCTCTTAGCCTTGTAAATATGGAATGTAGCATAGAATAGGGGATTTAGTGATAGGGTTGAATCTCAACCATTGATGTACTCTTTTCTTAACCGTTGGATGTAGGGGGCTCTAACTATAAATAGAGGCATTCCCCCACCTCATTTCACACACTTCTTCTTTGAGGAATAAAGAGCATTCACTTAATCTCTCTTGTCTTCTTTGCCTTTCAAAGTTCTTTTTATTCTGTAGAGATCTTAGCACTCTAGCTTTGATCTTTTTAGGCTTACTTAGGCGTTGCATCGAGCAAGAGCGTCTAAGGCCACACGTTCTTGAGTAGAAGAGTTCTACGGACGTGACAAGTGCTCGGGTGATATTATCATCACTGAAGAGTCTGGTAGTGAAAATGATTTGGTAGTTCAACAATTAGGAGATCGGTTTGCCTTGAAGGAACTTGGGAGCTTGAATTTTTTTCCTTGGCATTCAAGTTACTCACCATGGAGGTAACTTGGTGTTGTGTCAAAAGAAATATATTGTTGAGTTGTTAAAACGAGCCAATATGTATGGTTTTGTGGGTGTGCCTACACCTATGGTCAGTGTATCTGCATTAACCAGGAATGCTAGCAGTCCAGTTTTTGATGCTAAAGAATATCGAAGTCTGATGGGAGCACTACTGTATGTATGTCATACAAGACCATAAATTGTGTCTTGTGTGAATCGGTTGGCTCAGCTTATGCATGAGCCACGTGAACAGTATCATGCTGTTGTGAAGAGAATATTGAGGTATCTTAGTGGAACATTGGATCATGGCTTGGTGTTTGCCCCAACAGTGAAAGAAGAACTTATTATTGAAGCCTTTGTTGATGCTAATTGGGGTGGTAGTTTTGAGGATCGTAGATCGATCAAAGGATATGTTGTTTATTTAGGAGTTAACTTGGTGGCTTGGAACTCGAAGAAGCAAAAAACGGTTTCACGATCGACTATAGAAGCGGAGTATCGAAGCATTGTTGATGTTACTGTTGAAATAACATGGATTTTAGATTTGTTTGCTGAGCTTGGTCATGAACAGAAAACAGTGTCGGTAGTATGCAGTGACAATTATGGGTTGTTGCGTTGAGTGCTAATCCTCTGTATCATACACAAACAAAGCACGTAGAGCTTGATATACATTTTGTGCGTGAGAAGGTGGCTAATGGTCAACTACGAGTGAACTATATTCCAGCTATACATCAAGTAGCTGATGGACTAACCAAAGCATTATCTAGGACCTATTTTCTAGAGTTTCGACAAAAGGTCTGCGTATTTGACAATGAAGAACTCAGGAGACCAAGGAGCAGGGAGAATGATGAGATTCTAGAAGTTACTGAATAAAGGAGAGTGGTTATGTGGTTAGACAGTTGTTAAATAACCCATAGGTTGTTAGGGTTATCGGTTAAGGTCAGTTTGGTCTTTGCTTAGCTGAACATACTTGTATAAATAAGGGATGTATGTAAGCTTTATAGTCACTGAATTTAATACATATCTTTCATGATTTCTTAACATTCTGGAAATTATAATTAGGTTCCTAAAACTTGATCTATTAAATTAGGACTCGTTTCTCTTTAGTTTCCGCTGCAAATAAACTCGATCCTTGAATGAACATGTAAGATATAATTAAAGCACTTAGAAAAGATAAAAGAAAATTTTTAGGGTTTTTTATCGGGGGCGGTTCTCTGGATTAGCCTCGGTATTCCTCGTGTAGCTCGTTCGAGTCGGGTGGTATCTAGACCAGGTTGAAAGGGTTACATCAGAAGTGAGGCCCAATGCTAACCCGATAATAGAATACTCACGCGGCCCATGATCTCATATCAGGATGCTTAAAATATCTCATTGAGCTATAATATTGAGAATCTCGCATTAAGTTTTCACTCGGAATCTCACATCGAGCGAAATCATCACTAGGAATCTCACATCGGATGACCTTTATTACATCACTCGGAATCTCACATCAGATGACCTTCATTATGTTGCAACACTCACTCACTGGGTATCCGGATCCCACCAAACAAACACTCAACCATACAAAATGATCCACCTAGGATCCTCACACAAAACTATATCACAACCAAACCGAAGACCAAGCATGTAAAGTATATTTCATCATTCAAAGTCCATATCACCAATTATAAATTTTAATAATCATATTATAGCTTAATTATGCCATAAGAAACCATAGAATAAATTATGGAACCCCCAAACCCAACCCTTAAAAACTTGAGCAGATTGTCCAAGGGTATCGATACGCTTGTATGGGGTATCGAAACGCTACGGTATCGATAAGCTTCCCTTGCATATTGATATGCTAAGATAATGGCTTCCAAAAAGGTTAATGGAAACCTACCCATATCGATACACCTATATGGCGTAAGTTTCGAAACGATTCGTTATTGAAGTTTTTGGTTTAGAAACACGGGCAAGGCATTCTGAAATTCCTGCTAATCTCGCCCTTATTTCCTCTCTAGGATATCGATATGTCGACCAAGGGTATCAGTACGCCTGCACAAAAATATAGGTCTAGACCCTTAAATGATTAAGAACCTTAGCCTAAACCAACCCATTCAATCCTAAAATATTCTTACACAATATTGGAGTAGTTTAGGTAAGTTTCTAACAAATTTTAACTCAAACCAACATCCAAATGATAATTCACCATTAAAGCATGCATAAGCTCTACTTCCTACCAAAATCATCATACAACAACCAACAAGCCATTAAAGATAATTCACATGAAATGCAAAGGATTTGGAAGTGTACCAACCTCCTAGACGAGCTGAAAGGATTCTATAGTAACTCCTAAACCCTCTCTTTGCCCAAGCTCCTTGATGGTTCTCCTTGCTTTTCAACTATAAGCAAGATTACCAAGAAATTATTGCACTATTAAGACGGTTAAAAGAAGCTAAATCAACCCCTTAACGAGCCTAACACACTCTCAAAAACCTATTCACTTTCATCCCTAAACCACCCAACCAAAAACCCAACTTTCAACATTTTTAATCAAACTTACCTTGCAAGATAGATCTCCTAGAGCTGAAAAACTTTCCCTCAACAAGCCAAATGAGATTTTCACAAGAAAGCTTTCAAAACTCAGCCTTTGGTGATGAATTTGGAAGAGAAAAATAAGAGAAGAGGATCTAGAAGACAATAAAGATGGTGATGATATCACCCTCTCTGCATATTGCAAAAACAAATACCATTTCCTCCCTCTTTTCCCTCCAATAATCCATTTACCAAAACACCCTTGAGCCACCATCCAAACCCAAACCCAAACTATAACTCTTAAGCCCAATAAGAACCTTAGAAGCCCAAACACAAGGCTCATTATCTCGGGTTAACCAAGACAATGAGACCCAAAACCTGGATCGTGACATTCTCAAATCATATTTCAAATAATAAATCAAAAAACTATAAAACATCATTTCACAAATATATAGCACAATAAGTAACATGCCATAAGCAAGGAATAACTCTAATATCGTGGAGTACGTCTCCCTCACTCAAATTTATCATCAGGTCTAACTAAATCAGAATTTGCAAGATAAAAATTTTATATTAACTATCACTAAGCCACCAAATAAAACACAATAAATACTCTAAAAGAATACTCACGTGCAATCGACGAAGAACATGCATGGTCGATCTAAACAATTGGATATAACTCGACAACCTCAAAGACATAATGATCTGAATATCAAAATATTTTGAATCAGATTTTAAAATTCATAATGCTTTAGATACTAAGTACATATTACGTATATATAACAAAACAGGGATTTTAGATTCAAATTTGATAAAACATACAGTGGATTCATACTCATGACGTTGAAAAATCAAAAAGAAGGTTGATCGAGAAAGTAAACTCTAGTCAACTGTTAGAGTCAACCCTAATGGTTAAAGTCAAAGCTACCTATGACAATAAAATCAAAGTCAACTCTCATGGTTCCAAGCAGGTAATCCTTTCAATCCCAATCCACCTTCAATTTTTGGGCAACAAATACGCTTCCAACTCACCCGAGCCCCAATAGCAGTCCTATTTTCCCCCTTTCAAAGGAACGTGCAGCACAATGATTCAATCTCAATCAACACCCCTTGGGGAAAAAACACCTGGACACACCAAAAGTGAATAAGTCAAAATATCATGCATAAAGGTGATGTTCAAAATTTGAACCATAAATTAACAGGACAAACAAACGTTTTCAATATCGGTTTAATCTATGGTCTAAAGTATAGTCACCCTTATTAATTATTTTTTTAATTAATTCAAGCTCACCTATTTAATAAGCTCGTTTAATTAAAACATATATTCATTCAAAAACACTTAATTAAATCCAATTTAAATTTTAACAATTTTTATCAATTAAAAACAACATATATTTTTGTATTAATTTTTGGGCGTGATGGATGCTAAACTTTTCACGCACGTAATCAACTCCCAAACGCAAATAAATATTTGATGTTTGTTTTTATAGTGTTCGGTTAACCATAATGATCGGTGACGACTCAAACTTTTTTCAAGTCTTTTGATTTCAAAAAACACATTTTTTTAAAGATTTTTCATTTTCAAATATTTTTCAAAAATAGCAAACTTTAAATAAATTAATTTAAAAAAATCGTTACAAACCTAAAATTATTTTAACAAGCGTACATAAAAAATAAGATATACAAAAATACACACCAAATAAAACCAATATGGCAACAAATCATACTTCATGAAAAAAATCAATATAGCAACAGCTCGTAAAGACTAATAATGCAACTACTCATTCTTCATAAATAAACAAATCAAATAAGAGCACTAGCTATCTAGCCCAAACAGTTAATGGAATGATTATTGTTCTTAAAGGTTAGGGGTTCGAGCATCAGCGATATTAGCAGAGTGATTGAGCCATTAATGTCAAATGGTGGAGATTATATTCTTAAAATAGATATTACTGTAATCACTATTAGTTTGTTAAAAAAATAAATCATATAAGATAAAAAAAATAACAATAAGACAAATAAAAGAATTGAAATAAAGACAATTATATCTGAGAGATTCCTTACAACAATTATATAAGAAAAAATCCACCATTATTTCACATTTCTATTTAACAAAGGGATCACAAATAATTTTAAATTCATTTTTTTTTTCATTTAGTGCTAAACAATCAAAGGCACATACACAATTTGACTTTATGAACAAATCAACAATAAATTAATTATATTTTTAAATCATATGTTAAATTTAAAATATTTATTTTAAAATTAGGTAAAAAATAAGATTTAGGGTTTAAGTGTAAAATATAAATATTTAGAAGTGAGGATAAATCCATTAATAAAATAAATTTTTAAAAAATTAAATATGATAACAAAAATAAAATAATATTCGGGGGTGAGGCGATTGTTGTTCCCTATCACTATAATTTTATCTCTACCTAAAATCGTATATAATCCAAAATTTAAATATTAACCGTAAACTTAAATATTGTCATTATAATCGTTTATTAATCCATATCCCAACTATTAATCTAATCTTAACTATTAAAGTTAATCACAAAAATGAACCCAAAATATTAACCTCAACCCCTGAACAAACAAATCACAGGAAAAAAAAAATAATTACCATATTTCGGATTAGATTTATTTTTTACAAAAAAAAATCCACTCATTTCCAATCTCTCTCAATTTCTCAGCCTGAATGGTTAATTTTTATGAGTTTAAAAGTAATGGGTAGAGTAAATTTCAGTCAGGCGAGTAAAAGAAAAGTGATTAAAAGAGAAGGAATTTTTTTAACAAACTAACAATGATTACAGTAATATCTGTTTTAAAATATACTCTCTACCATTTAATATTGATCATTCAAATAATCTGCTGACATCGTTGATGCTCAAACCCGTGACTTTTAAAAACAACAATCGTTCCATTAACAACTTGAGTTAGAGGACTCGTACAAATGATTATATTAGAATTAATTAAATAATTATATAATGTATTTATTAAAATTAAAATGTAGTATCAAATTGACACAATTCTATAATTAGATTATCATACGTATAATTTATCAATATTTTTAATGAAATACAAATAATCTAAATATTTTAGATCTACGAATGTTTTTGTTTATTTATCTATTTGTCAACTTTATAAATTCATATATTTCATTATTTCTTTCTAGAAATTTGTTGTTTTATTCTCCTAATATCATAAAAATTTATCGGTACAAGAAAAAAATCAGTAATTTAATCCTTCACAAATTTAGAATGATAAGAGAAAATTATATCTATAAATACTAAAATATAAAAATCCAGCTCCTTTGTTGTTGATGTTCTATTATTAGGTGGGTAACCGACATTACCTTTTTAATTATGATTAAGTGATTTGATTGTAACAACTCACCTATAGTACATAATTAGTAACATAATTTATTTGATTATTGGGGTATGAAATTATAAAATATTATTAAATATGAATTTAAATAATCTATAAAACGTATAAAGAAAGTATATAAATTATATTAAAATTTAAAATTTTCAAAGAATATAAATGGCATCTACGACGCCTCTTATTCATGTCAAATAATTTCATGATCGAGAAACTGAATGAAGACAAGAACATTGACAAGTGATAAACCAACCCCAGTTTTCGATCCTTCGGGCCCACTGGGACCTAACAATTCAGTGACTCTGTACCTTCAACGTTATAAAGTGTTATAAGTTTGAGCATTAATATTCATAATACGATAATTAATGAGTTAATATTTAATAATTAAAAATATTCCGAAATAAATACAATTTATACTTATCGATTAAAAGAACATCATTGGGTGGGTCCTACTGGCCTAATTTCATTATTAAACATGTGCTGAATGCTCCATCCATCTCATCCAAAACAGATGAAGCATATGTAAGTGGCATTTATAAAGTGTGCCAACCCAAGAAAAAGACAAGACGATCTGTCAAGATTCCATGAACAATTGATCTTTAGGTATCCGCCCCATCCGGATCTCAAGTCCAACACTTCTTTCTTCTATTAGTTGAAACCTTATTAAAAACAAAAGCATCTTTTCAGCCGATTCATTTCCCCACATCCCCTCTCTCTCAATCTATTTGCATTTCCCTCCCATTCATGGGATCCCTGACTGTGCCTGTTTTATCAGCTCTAGCAAACAGCAAGGATCAGCTACCCGTCCCTTCTTCAAAACCCCATTTCAGCGTATCAAGAAATTCTCGTTGTCAGACCAACTGCAGCAGCAAGTTCGGTAATTTCCTCCACCTAGAACCAGAGTCCAAACCCGAGTGCTTAGATTTCGACTTGTCTTGGTTCAACCCTTTGGATCGGCCTTGCTTCGATGTCATCGTTATCGGCACAGGCCCCGGTGGTCTCCGGCTCGCTGAGCAAGTGTCCAGCTTTGGAATCAAGGTATGTTGCATCGACCCTTCACCGCTTTCTGCTTGGACTAACAATTATGGAGTGTGGGTCGATGAGTTTGAGGGATTAGGACTTGTGGATTGTCTAGACAAGACATGGCCTATGACTTGTGTCTATATTGATGACCACAAAACCAAGTATTTAGACAGGCCTTATGGCAGGGTCTCTACGAAGAAACTCAAGACAAAGTTGTTGGAGAATTGTGTCTCCTATTCGGTTAAATTTCATAAAGCTAAAGTTTGGAAAGTGAAACATGAGGAGTTTGAGTCTGCTGTCGAGTGTGACGATGGCAGTGAGCTTAAGGCCAGCTTAATTGTCGATGCAAGCGGTTTCGCTAGCAGTTTCGTAGAGTATGATAAGCCTAGGAACTATGGGTATCAGATTGCTTATGGCATTTTAGCTGAGGTTGATGATCATCCTTTTGACTTGAACAAGATGGTTCTCATGGATTTTAGAGATTCCCACTTAGGAAACGAACCTTATTTACGAGCCAACAATTCGAAACTACCCACTTTTCTGCATGCAATGCCCTTCAATTCAAACTCGATATTCTTAGAAGAGTCATCACTGGTTAGTCGACCGGGGATATCGTATTCGGAGATCAAGAGAAGGATGGTAGCGAGACTAAGGCATTTAGGAATCAGAGTTACGAGAGTGATACATGATGAGAAGTGTTTGATCCCAATGGGTGGTCCTCTTCCTAGAATCCCTCAGGCTGTAATGGCTATAGGTGGGACATCCGGCGTAGTCCATCCATCTACCGGGTACATGCTTGCTCGGACAATGGCATTAGCAGTGGTTGTGGCAGAAGTTATTGCGGAATGTCTTGGTTCAACGAGGATGATTCGAGGGAGACCGCTTTACCATAAGGTATGGAATGGATTGTGGCCGATTGAGAGTAGGCTTAGCAGAGAATATTTCCGTTTCGGCATGGAAACATTGCTGAAGCTGGACTTGGTGGGAACCAGGAATTTCTTTGAAACTTTCTTTCATTTGGATCCTTATTACTTGCATGGTTTCCTGTCATCCAGTCTGTCTATCAATGAACTTGCTTATTTTAGCTTGTCTTTGTTTGGACATGCCTCTGGTTCTTCCAGGTTTGATATTATTTCAAAATGCCCACTTCCTCTTGTTCAAATGTTGAGAAATCTAGCTCTTGAAATTATTAAGTGATTCAAAGTTGATCCATGACTTTACCATCTGTCTTGCTTTGTTTCTTTTATTCAATAAGAATCTGGTTGCAGGATTACTACAATTTTCAACTCTTTCCTTTGAATTGAAAAATGTATTTGGAGGACTCTAATTATACATTTATTTGAGTCAGACGCATAAATAAAATGCTTGATGTAGTTGAGACCAAGTAACGTATTTCTTAAGTTAAATTGTAAAATTCTTTTTAAGGTGAATTAATTATATTTCTCCTAAGGATAATTTATATGCGGGTAATATTGTCAACATATAATGAGTAAAAATCATCTATCTCTTTAGCATATATCCTTCATGCCTCATTTGAAATATTTTTACAAATTAAATTTTTAACCTTAACCCTAATTTTTTATATCCTAAACCCTACACTCTAAAAAAATAAATATACCCCTAATTCTCTAAACCTTAACCACAATCTTTAACCTTGAATCCTAAACCTTAAATCTCTAATTTAAAGTGGAAGTATAAACAGATGCACGAGAAGGATGTAGACAATTTGCACCACGTATAAGTTACATACTTGAATGTTGATACTCGAACTAGCATGAACGAGCAATTCATTTTTTTTAAATTTTTTAGTAACTGTTTGCGGTTTTCACCACTAAACCGTGACCCCTAATTTCGCTTAAAATGCAACAAAATTGTCCCTAAACAAGGGAGCATGTAAATGTACCAACAATAGAGTAAAATTTTTTTGTCCTTTAGTTATACTTTTTTACATATCTCATCTTATTTAAAAAGAATAATCTAAAATTTTAATCTCAATTTTTAGATTCTAAACCTTACTCACTAAAAATACACCATACTCCTAATTTTATAAATTCTAACCACAACACTTAACTTTAAACCTTAAAACCGTTAATTTAAAATAAAACATTAAAAAAGACATAATAAAAAGATAGTCAATTTAAAATAAAACCACTTAATGAATTTTTAAATCCCCAGATATATATGAAAATCATTAAAAATGAAAGGTATGAAGTTTTTCTCGCTCTAATTTTAGTTTGAATAGACATGATAAATAGAAAGATTATATCAAAGGTCTGACTCACCACGTCAGTCGTGGTTCTTAACCAATAAAAATCGTCTATTCCCCACTAATCATCAATGTCATTAATATAATTTCCAGAAATTATATTTTTAAAATGACATGAAAAAACTGAGTGAAGATTCATTTATTGAAAAAAATAACTAAAAGATAAGAGTGAAGTGGATTGTTATAATTGGATGAGACCGTGACTGATGTGATAAGTAAGGCTCATGATATAATTCTAAAAAAATAAATTTAAAAATATCAATAATATGAGCATATTTAAAATTAAAATTAATGATGGACACAAAAGATTGACACGTTTTTCTATAATAATAATAATATATTTTAATTTAAAACTAATCATTGAAATATGATTAATTAGTTTGACTCAATGGATACCCAAAAATTTATCACTATCATTATATTATTATTATCTTTTATTCTATATTCAGTTTTATTAATTTGTATTATGAGTTTATCATACTTCTAAGTACACATTAGACTACTTATAAATATCCTTATAACTAAGGATTAAAATAAAATACTTATCTCACTAGTATTTAGAAACGATAAGATTTAAAGAGACGATAATTATGATAAATTTAAATTATGATAAATATAAAAATATTAATAAATAATAAATTATTTTTATTTAAAAATTTTGATAAAAATATATAAATTATTTTTGAATAGTGCTTTTGAGAAGTGCTTATAAAATAAAGTGTTTTTTAAAAGTCTTTTTTAGAAATTTAAAATAAATATATATTATTTTAAATTAAAAATAATAATTTATGTTTAATATAATTATATATTCATAAAAATTAAGTTATAAATGATAATCAAATTCATTATATTTATAATATGTGAAATATATCAACTAAAACTATAATAAAAAATAATTTTATGATAAATTTTTGTTAATAATTATATATTTGAAATATTATAAAAATAAAATTGTTAAGTTTTCCATCAATTGTTAAGTTTTCCACTGTTGTGAATAATAAATAGGGATCAATTTGTCTTTTATCCTATCCACCGAGATTTTCTACCGCTACTGCTAGAAAGTATAGCTTTTTGGTTTTGGTTCTATTTTACCATTTCAAACCAACCTACACAGCAATTGCATGGGTGTTTAGCATAGCGTGTGCTGTCAAAACCAGTTTTTTTTATTAGAAACCCGTTCAGAATTCAATCTTGAACGGGCCCTAAATCAAATGGAGATCAATAAATATTTTAATTATTATAAAATCGTAATCTTTCAAAGAATATTCTAATAGTATGAATCACATAAATATCTTAAAATAATGTTCAACACTAATATGAAATAATCAAAAGAAAGTTCATAATAAATGATAAAATATCTAAATAAAATCGAGATGCTCCAAGTACTGAGTCACTTAAGAGAATCTAAATATCTAAAAGAAGAACTATAGGGTGTAAGCTAAATAGTTTAATGTATCTCTAAAGTACAAGCAATCACAAACAAAACAATATTTTGCTTTTATGATTTTTTTTTTGAAAATATAATAAACTGAATCAAGTTGATACGATGTCTAATGTATAAATCAATACCTGACATAGTGGAGGTTTCCCTCATGTTTTTCGATCATAATTTTGATCGCAAGACTCAGTGATATAATTTGAAAATCATAAATTTAAATTCAACTCATCATATTAAATACGTGGTTCTTATTTTTCAAAATTTTGATGCTTGTTTTAGAAACGCACATTAATATGTCATGTATAATGTTTTAGAGCATTCTCTGTAACACCCCAAACTCGGGGTGCATAATCTGTTCCCATAAAATTTTTTATATTTTTAAGTCAAATCCAAAGCGTATCATTAAATACGATATAGAATTTAAAACACTATTAAATATCAAAGGTAGTTTAACAAATTCAAAATATTAATGGATCTCCAAATACAAGTTTAACCAAAATTTTTGACCTTGATAACTTAAAATAAAATAGAGTTACAATTACAACAATAATCATACAAATACATAGCCCACTAATCTAGAAATTGTACTCTACCAACTAGTCAATGCTGAAGTCCTACAATGATGGTGCTCTGCCACGTTCGTCTTTCCTTTCATCTACTTACCTATGCATGGAAACACATTCCAAAATGCTGAGCTACTAAAGCTCAGTGGGTACACAACCTATCGACTGTGCTTCAAGTGAATCATAACTATGCACATGTTAGATGAGAATATGATGACATGATATGAAGCATTGGAGATACCATAATCGCCTAAACACATGATATAGAAAACACAACCAAAGCATAAAAATAACTAAATCAGAAGTGAGGCCCAATGCCAACCCGACACTAGGAGACTCACACAACTCGTAATCTCATATCGGGATGCTCAAAATCTCTCATCGAGCTAGTATACTTGGAATCTCTCTTTAAGTTTTCACTCAGAATCTTACATCGAGTGAGACTCAAAATCTCACATCGAGCGAAGTCATTACTCGAAATATCATATCGGATAACCTTCATTACATCACCCGAAAACTCACATCGGATGACCTTCATTGTGTTACAACAGTCACTCACTGGGTGTCTGGATCTCATCAAACAAAGACTTTGACCCTACAAGATGATCCACCTAGAATCCTCACACAAAACCATATCACAACCAAACCAAAGACCAAGCATGTAAAGCATATTTCATCATATCAAAGTCCATATCACCAATTTCAAGTTTAAATAATAATTTTATAGCTTAATTAACCAGTATGAACTCATAAAATAAATTATGGAACCCTTAAACTCAACTCATAAAAACTTGGGCAGATTGCCCTAGGGTATCGAAACGCCCCAGTACCGATACACTTCCCTTGCATATTGATACTGTAATCACTCATTTTTAATCGGATTTTAGTATTTGTAGTATTATTGTAGTAGTCATATTATTAATAAAAATAGAAGAAAAAAAGAGAAAAAAGAAAAAAGAAGAATGAAAGGAAAAGGAAAAATTGATGTGGGATTGGAATCCCATATTGATGAGAAATCCCACTTCCCTCTCTCCAAATGCCTATAAAAAGAGGTGAGGGGAGCCTTTTAAACAGAGAACTAATTGGATGAGGGTAGTACCCTATGATCCTAATTTGGGAGTTTAGCTCTCCCCAAATTTTGGATAGTTCGATCGGATCCTATTTTTAGGATTCGATCTAATTAAAAATTTTGGAGGAGCCATGGTAGATCTCGGTGAGGATCACTCGGGGTTAACCTTTCGAACTCCTAGGTATATTTTCTTTTCTTTATGTTGTATTTTGGCTTTATTTTAATGAAATGTAATGTTATTTTATTTGGTATTTAGATTTTATTTATGTTTTATATTAATATTTATTTATGTATGTTTTGAATTTATGTTTTAGATTAGTATTTTATTTATTAGATTGGTATTTATGCTTTTATGTATTTATTTATGTATTTATTTTTATGTGATGTATTTAATTTATTTGTTATGTTTAAGTTACATAAATGATATTAATTTGTTAATGCGGGTCCTTAAATTCGTTCGTAAGCGAGGTCAACTCCAGTATAGTGGTGGTAGTTCGGACGCTTATCTTCGGGTTTAGGTGCTTTAAAATAAATGCGCAAATTCAATTAAAATTAATTTGATCGTCAAATTAGCCCGAAAAATTTAATATTAATAAAACGGTAACTAAACAAAGTACCAATTTTTGGGCAGTGGGGGGTGCAATCCTTCTCCATCCGTAACCGACTCCCGAACCTCGATTTTTAAAATCTCTGGTTTTATAGTGTACGGTCTACCAAAATGACTGGTGACGACTCCAAATTTTTCAAAAATCATATTTTATCGAAAAGTCTCACTTGGAAGACATTAATTTCAAAATGACACATCAAAAATATTTTTCACGTCGAATAAAGAATATTTCTAGCGATACACTTAATCTAACATTTTTTAGATCGTTACTGATGGCGACTCCGTTGGGGACAAATTTTGTTTTTTCAAAACAAAAGGTGAGTCAAGCTTTTTAAACGATTACTGCTTTACTAATATTAAAGATTCTGAGCTAAAGTCATGATCAAATTAATTTTTAATTGATTTTGCGCTTTTATATTTTTGCATTTAAAATTGACATCTAAACCCCTCCTTTTATATGGGGGAAAAGGCTAATGCTTTCGTTGAGATATCGTTCTCCCGTATGGGCCCTAGCCGAAATACTTTCGGGGCTCTACTACCTTATGCTTTCGTGAGGATATCGTTTCTTCATATGGGCATAAGCGAACGAATCCCCCTGAATTGAACCTGGTCAAGATGAGCCTATAATGGATGATGATCGGGGGCCTTACTACTCTTAGTACAGGATAGCTCGGACAATTTGGGTCCCCTTTTAGCACCAAAATTGCATGTAGAGAACTAGATTACCTGCCCCATTAGAGTCATGTAGATAACGTAGAAGAACTAGATGGGATATTTAAGACTTTCGATTTTTGTTTACTTTTACGCAATTTATTTTCTGATATTTATTTTGAGTTTATTTTTTTACCCAGTATTAACCTAGTTTTTTCATGTTTTTATTTTCCTTTTTGCATACATCATCACATTTTGCATTGCATTAGGAGGTATTGATCCGAGTGGTTCATCCTACAAATGAAAGATTCATCATGGAAGAGAGCTGTCTAAAAACCTCAATCTCATAGTTAGAAACCAATCAGAGACATCATTAAGGAATAAGTTTCGATCAACATCTATCAAACTCCTTTTATCAGACACTAGTTAGAGGTCAACCGAAGAGCCCCAGACAGTCGTCCAACAAACCACCAGGTAATGATCATGCTTTATTCGGTTCTATATTAGAATGTCAATCCGAGATTCCAAGAGAGCATGAAGGATATAACAGAAAACCAAAGTGTGACCAATAGATTATTAGAGACACAGAACTAGTATCATCTCATCATTCAAAGGTCGAGTCAGAATCAAGTATCATACACCGAGAACAGGTAATAGTGTTTTATTTTACCCGGATCTACATGGAGATGATCATCAGCGATTCCAGAACGATGTGAAAGATGTAACAGAAAACCACCAAAGATTAAACAAGAAAATGGATTGTCAGAGACACAGAACCGATGTCATTCTCCATCCAAAGTTTGAGTCAGAGTCAAATACTGAACGTTGATTTGATAAGGATTATCGGAGACTATTCAGAATTTTGGAAATAACACAACGGGAAGAAACCACTGTTAGTAACACCAACATTGCAAAGTCACTCAGGTAATATTTGACCAAAACCAAGGCTAGACGGTCTCGAAGATTGAAGTTTAGAAGATTGGGTCAACCATAGAGATCAAATCTATTCATCTGAAGTTCATGACGTAAAAGAGATTTCTTGGTCAAGCGAGTAGTTTAGGGCCATAAATACAATAGAAATTAGATCTAGTACTTGTTTCTAGGACTAGTTTCCCCTAATTTTGTAATGGCCCCTCTATTTCCCGTGAAAGTAATCCAGTGGGGTGATTGCCAATAGGGATCAATACCTTTACCTGCATATATTTTGCATCATTTGCATTTGCATCACACATGCATTCTCATCTCACTCGATACTAGAGGAAGCAAATGGAAGACCTTATAACAACATAAAGAATGGGCAAAATAGTTGAAAGATCGTCTCGAAGACACCACACAAAATATCAACGTTCAAATTCCTCTAACGTATACCAAGTTGTTCCTAATTCTCATAAAGAACTGTCAACACTTGTCCAATCCAAATCAAAACGGACCCATATACACCTAATTATGATGTCAATATCGTGTGGGAAGAACAAGTTACACGATCGAGAATTACGAAGCCATGAAAGGCAAGGTCCAAAGTTTGGTCGAAGCTGATAGTCCGAATTTCGAAGTATGATGACAGAGATGGATATAGAGAGGTTCTGATTCCTCAGTAGAACATTCAAACCGAAAGTTTCATGCATATTTGTTTCAATTCATTTTTTACATTTGTTAGATTCTTTAAATATTTTATTCATTTTAAAGGACAACTTTTGCTCTCCCATGTGCATATAACAAACACTTTTACACATAAAGATATATATATATATCATTACACATAAACTCCTTAATTTTAAATGTGGTAGCATCTTTTCTCCAAACTCAAAGACCGACTCTAAAGTTTTGTATATTTAGAAGAGACCGAATATTGCGGGGATATTACAAATGAGAGTCTCCGCTAGTCTACTAAGGCAACCAGAGGAACAAAATGAGCGAATAGACAATGGGCAGTTCCCGTTTTTAGGAGAATCCCTTCTCAGGTACTTATTGTTCAAGATTCTTGAATCGAGAATCGACCTTAAATTTCTATCCCCTGAAGACCTTCTCAGGACTATTGATATTGATAAAGAGGCAAGATCAGAAAAATTAGATATTGAAATCGGAGGACTATTAGCAAGAAATAGTCAAGAGCTAAGACAAACGCAAAAGAGAGAGAGAGAGAGAGAGAGAGAGAAAAGAAAAAGAAAAGAAAGAAACAGAATGACAATCGAAAGGTCAAAACGAGTCTGAATCAAGTAAAAGAGGATTTTGGCAGAGCACAATATTAGGAGATCATATAAAGGTGATTGAATCCAAGCAATATCAACAAGCTACACAAAGATGATCGAGTTCAAGCGGTGAATAATCGGGAAATACCTCAATCTGGTGACGCATCCAGAAACTTGAAAGAGGAAAAGAAAATGTGAAGGAAACAATGTTGTACACACTTCATATCTAGATCAAGCAATTCAGAAGCAGAAATTCAGCCAGAAAGAACGAGGCAGAGATGAGTAAAGAATCCTCATTTTAGGTACCTCGTGATCTCACATATTTATACAAAAACAAATATTGAAGCACCTCAAAGACAAATCGGCCTAAAGATTATCATTTTTGGTAAAAAAAAAGAAGTAAAAAGAAAAGAAAAAGGAAAGAAAAGAAAAGAAAAAGAAAAAGAAAAGGAAAAAAGAAAAAAAAGAATATTAGAAGTACATAAATCATAAATACATAGATATATTTACACTAGTTATCGATCCAGGTCATACAAGCTTTCAAAGACCATTCTGATCATTAGGGGAAGTCTAAACTAACTGAGATTGTCATCAGATCACACTTCCGCCAAAGGTTAACCTTGCTTCAAGGAACGTCGAACTTTGAAGTGCCTGATCGACACTCAAATGAGGGAAGGATGAGGTAGGATGAGAGAGTAAGATAATGAGAGCCACATGCAAATAAATTTTTTAGAATTAAAGAAAATTAAGAGTCAATCTCCTTTGAGGAACCTCGACGAACACACTAATGAAGTCAAGACACAAGAAATGTCCGATCAATCGTTATATTGATCCAAATGTGTACAAAGAATATGAGTGAGGAATCATTGTCCACAAAATGACATAATTAGACCTAATATCAGAATTAACCAGAGATGTCATCAAGATCGACAAAGTTTGGTTAACGAAGCTTACCTGGTCAACCGAATAAGGACCGAGGCATCATATTTTTGAAACAGAGTTAACATAACATTCATGCATCATGTACAGATAGGTTGTACCTCTGCATCCAGAACATACATCAAGAACACATGCATAATGAAAATGCTCATGCATCATTCTTTCTGATAAACAATCGTCTTACAGGAAAAGACAGATAGTGGTCAAGAAAGATGACCCAAACAAGGATTTTGTGCATCTTTGCACCTTCCACAAAACGCTCATTTAAATACCACCATCCAACAGAAAGAAGAAAAAATATTTTGACCAAAGAGGCTAGCATTTCAGACTTTCAGGCCATCATATTTGATGGATCTTTTGATGATCAGACCGACAGAATCGGGATATCGCAAAGAAGAAGAAGAAAGTAAGAAAGGAGAAAAAAAGAGAAAAAAATATCTCGATATGAAACTTGACAGACAGTGAGTATGTCATCAAAACAAAAGAAAAATCGAACACGAAGATCAAGACACTGAGGCAATCAAGAAAATCAGATGGTTTTAGAAAATATTGGTAGCCTTTAAAGGCGTGAGTCCCGATTTTGAAAAGATTAGTAGTCTTTATAGACGTGAGTCCCGATTTAGAGAAAACAATGGCAGTTTTCCCGGCATGAGTCCCGATTCAGAGAAAAATATCGGCAGCCACTTGGCGTGGGTCCTGATTTTGAAAGAAGGTTGGCGGCCTATGAAGACGTGAGTCCCGATTCAAAAAGAAGATTGACAGATACTTGGTGTGAGTCCCGAAATGAAAGAAGATTGACAGATGAAGGTTCCATAAAGAAGGTAGCAACATGATCAAGTTCCACAGAAAGAATTTGAAGCGGTTCTATAAAGAAAGAACTTGCACATACCAAACACAAAAAACTCGAAGCTCTATACAGAAAGAGCTGCCAGTGGAAAAGTTTATTCACGACGTGATGGTTTTATATAGGAGAAACCGACAACACCAAAGTGAGGAGTTCTATATAGGAGGAACCCTTATTTTAGTTTTCATTTCTGAGATCGAGGCTTCATATAGGAGAGACACTCAACTCGAGACTTCAGAGTAAAAGGTTTCATATAGGAGAAACCCTAACTTTGGATCTAGGAGTAAGAGTTTTATATAGGAGGAATCTTATTTTGCAAGATCCTTCATGACGCAGAAGCTTTTATATAGGAGAAACCTATAACGTAGAAGACAAGGAGTCTCTATACAGGAGGGACACATAACTCAAGACTTCAGAGTGAAGGTTTTATACAGAAGAGACCTCAACTCAAGATCTAAAGATGAAAGTTCTATATAGGAGGAGCTTTTGTTTTGTAAGATCTATTCAAAAGGCGAAAGGTTATATAACCGAAGTGACCTGTAGCTTCAAGATTAGAAGGTGAAAAAGTTTAACACAGGAAGGACTTAACAGCCTGAAGATTCAACCGAAGAAGAGCAGAAAGTTCCAGAAGAACCTGTGATTCCTAAAGCCAAAAGCGAAGAATAAGAAAAATGAGTGCTTTTTTTTATATTAGCTTTATCCTTGTTTCACAAGGACAAGCAAAGAGGGATAACTGTAATCACTCATTTTTAATTAGATTTTAGTATTTGTAGTATTATTGTAGTAGTCATATTATTAATAAAAATAGAAGAAAAAGAGAGAAAAATGAAAAAAGAAGAATGAAAGGAAAGGAAAATTTGATGTGAGATTGGAATCCCACATTGATGAGAAACCCCACTTCCCTCTCTCCAAATGCCTATAAAAGGAGGTGAGGGGAGCCTTTTGAAAAGAGAACTAATTGAATGAAGGTAGTACCCTATGATCCTAATTTGAGAGTTTAGCTCTCCCCAAATTTTGGATGGTTCGATCGAGTCTTATTTTTAGGATTCGATCTAATTAAAAATTTTGGAGGGGTCATGATAGATCTTGGTGAGGATCACTCGCGGTTAACCTTTCGAACTCCTAGGTATATTTTATTTTCTTTATGTTATATTTTGGCTTTATTTTAATGAAATGTAATGTTATTTTATTTGGTATTTAAATTTTATTTATGTTTTAGATTAATATTTATTTATGTATGTTTTGAATTTATGTTTTAGATTAGTATTTTATTTATTAGAATAATATTTATGCTTTTATGTATTTATTTTTATGTGATGTATTTAATTTATTTGTTATGTTTAAGTTGCATAAATGATATTAAATTGTTAATGCGGGCCCTTAAATTCGGTCGTAAGCGAGGTCAACCCAGTGTAGTGCTGGTGGTTCGGACGCTTATCTTCAGGTTTAGGTGCTTTAAAATAAATGCGCAAATCCAATTAACAATTAATTTGATCGTTAAATTAGCCCAAAAAATTTAATATTAATAAAAAGATAATTAAACAAAGTACCAATTTTTGGGCGGTGTGGGGGTGCTTATCCTTCCCCATTCATAACCGACTCCCGAACCCTAATTTTTAAAATATCTAGTTTTATGGTGTCCGATCTACCAAAATGGTCGGTGGCGAGTCCAAATTTTTCAAAAATCATATTTTATTGAAAAGTCCCACGTAGAAGACATTAATTTCAAAATGAAACATCGAAAATGTTTTTCTAACGATACGCTTATTCATGGATTTTTTTTCACATCGCTACAGATACGTTAAGATGATGGTTTCCAAAAAGTCTAAAGGAAACCTACACATACTGGTACACCTACATGGCGTATCGATACACCCCAAGTTTCGATATGCCCCTAAGGAGGTATTGAAACAATTCGTTACTAGAGTTTTTAGTTTTGAAATACGGGAAAGGCGTTTTGAAATACATGTTATTCTCACCCTTATTTCCTCTCTAGGATATGATACGCTGACCAAGGGTATCAATACGCCTTTAAAAAAATGCAGGTCTAGTCCCTCAAATGACTAAGAAACTCAACCTAGACCAACTCATTCAATACCAAAACGTTCTTACACAATATTGGAGTAGTTTAGGTGAGTTTATAACCAATTTTAACTCATACTAGCATCCAAATGATAATTCACCATTAAAGTATGCATAAGCTCTACTTCTTACCAAAATCATCATACAACACCCAAAATGCCATTAAAGATAATTCACATGAAATGCAAAGGATTTGAAAGTGTATCAACCTCCAATACGAGCTGAAAGGATTCCATAGGAACTCCTAAACCTTCTCTTGCTCAAGCTCCTTGATGGTTCTCCTTTCTCTCAAACTATAAGCAAGATTACCAAGAAGTTATTGCACTATTAAGACGGTTAAAAGAAGCTAAAACAACCCCTTAACCAGCCTAACACACTCTAAAAATCTATTCCCGTTCACCCCTAAACCACCCAACCAAAAACCCAACTTCCATCATTTTAAACAAAATTTACCTTGCAACATGGATCTCCTAGAGCTGAAAAACTTTCCCTCAACAAGCCGAACGAGATTTTCTCAAGAAAGATTTCAAAACTCAGCCTTTGATGATGGATTTTGGAGAGAAAAATAAGAGAAGATGATGTAGAAGATAATAAAGATGATGATGATATCAACCATCTGCATATTGTAAAAACAACCATTTCCTCCCTCTTTTCCCCTCAATAATCCATTTACCAAAACACCCTTGGCCACCATCCAAACCCAAAACCAAAACCAAACTACAAACCTTAAGCCCAATAAGACCCTTAGAAGCCTAAACATGAGGCCCACTATCTCGGGTTAACTCGACAATGAGTCTCGGAACCTAGATCGTGACATTCTCAAATCATAATCAAAATAATAAATCGAACAAGTATAAAACATCATTTCACAAATATATAGCACAATAAGTAACACACCATAAGCAAGGACTATCTCTAATGTCTTGAAGTACATCTCCCTCACTAAAATTTATCATCAGGTCTAACTAAATAAAAATTTACAAGATAAAAATTTTATATTAACTATCACTAGGCCACCAAAAAAACACAATAAATACTCTAAAAGAATACTTACGTGCAAACGAAGAAGAACATGCACGGTTGGTCTAAACAATTGGATATAACTCGACAACCTCAAAGACATAATGAACTAAATATAAGAATATTCTAAATCAGATTCTAAAATTCAAAATGTTTTAGATACTAGGTACATATTAACATATTACTTATATATAGCAAAACGGGGATTTCATATTCGAATTTGATAAAACATATAGTGGATTCATACTCATGACATTGAAAAAAATCAAAGAGAAGGTTGTTCGAGAAAGTAAACTCTAGTCAACTATCAAAGTCAACCCCAATGGTTAAAGTCAAAGTTACCTATAATAATAAAGTCAAAGTCAACTCTCATGGTCAAAGTCAACACTAACATCACATGGTAAATGGGTTAAGGTCAAATCTAGTTTCTGTTAATTTTGTAAATTCAGTCTAGTTTACTTGGCCAGCTAGTTAGGTCTATGTTACCTTACAACATGCATCCTAATGGAAATAAGATGTATCAGAATCTAAAACGAAGAAATCGTTGGGTGGAAATGAAGAAGGATATCTTAGACTATAAGGCTAAAGTTTTGACTTGTTAGCATGTGAAATGTCATAACCCGAATTTTGGATCCATGGGTCGGGTTAACCCAAAGCCTTTTACTTTGATGTTTAGGCCCTTATTGGGCCTTAGGCTTATGAGTGTTGGGTTTTATTGGGCCAAGGGGTTTTAAGTTTGGGTATAATGATAACTTCATAGTTAATTGAAGAAGAGATAGGAGAGATTTTATTGTTCTATAAAGGGGAAAGGAATGAGGTCATTGTGAAAGCTTTTTGATAAGTACCTAAAAGGCTATTATTTATTATTCTTTTTCTAAACAATATGTACTCATTACCCACTAATTCGAGCTGATACATATACTTATTGCTCAATAATTGACATTGTGTTGCCACAACTTATATTGATGATATCTATAAGAAAAGAAAGCTTTATGGCATATTTTTGTGTAGTTGCAGGAAATACTTGTCGAAGCAGTAGTAGTGCCAAAGGCAGAACAATTGCCGAGGCAGCAGCAGTGCCGAAGGCAGAAGCAATGCCACGATAGCAGAAGCCCCAATACTAATGCTGGGCGATTGAAAGAGAAAAATGAGCTGAGAATTTCTCGACATCAAGCATTTGGATCAAAGCAGATTAGCACGTGAAAAGACCAAGTCAAAGTCTACGCAGGAATAGTTTTCTAGATAGAATTAAACTTGGAAATATTATACTTTTATTACTTATTCCCTACTCCAAGTTGTATTCTACTTAGGAAAGATTTACCCTAGGTTAAGACTATAAATACACTAGCCGGCTAACTTGTTAGAGAGCCAAATTGAAGAGAAAACCTTACCCTAAGAATTGTGTTATTCTTTTACAATATGTTCTAAGCTTTTTCAGGGTTAGGTGAAGGTTGTTGAAAATCAGTGCGAGAGGATTGTATTTTGTTTCTTCGTTTCGATACAATAAGAATATCAAAGTTTGCTTAACCTATTGTCATTCCTTGTTCTTGCATTCAAGCTCGAGAGAGAAGTTTATAAGTAATTCATTTATCTAATATTGAGAGAGTTAGATTCATGAAAGGGATAAGTGCGGTGTTGTAGACACTAACTCAACCTAAAGATAGATTAAGAGTTTCAGCGGCTAAAAGAAGTGTGGGACTGGTTATTGATTATCAATGATTCACGCCAAGAGGTATCATCAAAGATTGGTCATCAACAGTACTTCGACTTAGAGATAAGCGGGGGCATCTAAGGATACTTTGTCGAGCTTTGATTAAACTGCCCAAGAGCAAGAGATTACCGCGGTAGAGAACACTAACGCTGTCGAGGCAAAATGTACAATGCTGCCGAGACAGTGTTGTGCAATTGTATTGAACAAGAATCGATCAATCGAATCCACTATATGACACAAATGGATCCTACCCATTCTCTCTATTCGTTCTCAACCTTTTATTTAAGCTTTTGTTCTTTAGTTATTCAAACAAAACTTTTTAAATGTGTTCTTTATTTTACTAAACTTCAGGAGCAAGGAAACAAAAGGAGGCATATTAAGTACACCAGTCCTTTTGGAGACGATACACGATAAATACTTATCATTTATTACTTGTGACTTATACACTGCACATATTGCGCTTTTATTGCACGTATCACTTTTCTCCTATCTTCTTCCCTCACACACCTAAGAAAAAGGTTGGTTAAAGGTCTCATCTTTACTGGTTTGTTTGGGAATCATGTTTTTGAGCTTGAGAGAAAGTTGTTGAGCTGTTGGAGATCTACAAAACAATGTAAAAATGTATTGGTTTGGTAAAAAAAAGGTTGTGGGTGAAGGTTGAGACAAAAACGGGAATATAGTGTTGGAAAGCCTTAATCTCAGTTTGCTAGTGTCTTTAAGTCCTGAAAATCTTCCCCAATAGGGTTTAATTCCTTGCTTGACTCTTCCTTGAAGAGAAAGAGGTTGGGGATCCATCAAGGGGCCTTGGAAATAAAATAAGGCTTGAAGAGTGAGAAATCTTGGGTTGGAGCTCGTTTTGCTTAAGATTGGTACTCTACTAACTCCTTAACATCTTGTATGTCACAAAATTAGGCTTGTTGCATGTGTGTTGGATTGTTTGGTTGCTTGATAGACCTTTAATGTCAACTTTAGGAATTATTGATGAATTGTTGTAAAATGGATAGAAACACAGCATAAACTACCTCAATAACTTGTAGGAATGTATTGTGATAATTGCTCAACTCAGTATCACTTTTTACTCCTTTTATGGGCAATAATCACCAATTCTACACTTACTTGGACCAATGCATATACTTAATGTGAGATATTTAGAGGTTATGCTTATAAAGTTGATGTTTACAGAAAAGGCAAGTTTTACTGCATTTTTTATCTTTGCAAGAAAAACTATTGCCGCAGTAGCAACTGAGGCCGAGGCAGGACCTAATGCCGAGGTAACAACAGAGGACAAGTGATGATATTGTAGGCGAGATGAGGAGAAAAATAAGGAGAAATTTGCTGGACAAGAAGCCCAAGGATCGAAGCTGGATAGCACGTGGAAAGCCCAAGACAAAGTCCACATGGGAAAGCCTCCTAGTTGGAATAAACTTGGAAATATTTTATTTTATATACTTGACTCATTCCCTATTCCAAGTTATATTCCTACTTAGGAAAGGTTTGCCCTAGGCCAAGCCTATATAAGACATAGTCGTCCAAGGAGAACAGAATCATAGACTAGACAATTCGGATCTTAGAGCTTAGACCTAGTCGACTTCTTCTTTCTTTACATTATGTTCTAGTTTTCTTTAGGCTTAGGTGAAGGTTGTAGAGTATTAGTGTGAAGAGATTAAATTTTGTTTCTTGTCTCAATGCAATAAAATATCGAAGTTTGCTTATTCTTTGTCATTCTTTGTTCTTGCATCCAAGCTCGAGAGAGAAGTTTGTGAGTAATCCATTTATTTAATATCGAGAGAGTTAGATTCACGAAATGAATAAGTACGGTGTTTCAATCGAAAAACACTAACTCAGAATAGAGATAGGTTAAGAGTTTCAGCGGCTAAAAGAAGTGTGGAATTGGTTGGTGATTATAATTGATTCACGCCGAGAGGTATCATCAAGGACTGGTCATCAACAGTACTTTGACTTAGAGATAAGCGGAGTCATCAAAGGATACTTTGCCGAACTTTGATAAAGTCTACCCAAGAGCAAGAGATTGTTACGGCGGGCAAGTATCATCACTATCGAGGCAGTAATCTGTAGTTCTGCCGAGGCAGTGTGGTGCGATTGAATTGGACAGAAACTAGTCAATCAAATCCATTATACAACACAACTAGATCCTGGCCACCTTCTTTATCTGATTTTCTCTTATTATTTAGATTTCATTATTTAGTTTAATCAAAACCCAAATCACTTGTGTTTTTTACTTTATTTCTTTTTATAGAGCAAGAAGACAAAGAGGGCATATTAAATAGACTAATCCCTATGGAGACGATACACGATTTACTCATCACTTTATTACTTGCGACCTGTTCACTTGCACTAATTGTGCATATTTGACACGCATCATATTGGGGATCAACCATTTAGGTTGAGTTAGGGATTTTGGTGATTCTCTAACACAGATTAGCATTTTTTGTAGGCGTACCAATACAAGGTAAGAGCGTATCGATATGTTAGAGTAGAATTGATGGCCTAATATAATTGACACATCTTTACGAAAACCTGTGTATCAATACCCCTTTCACATTTTAAATTCCAGTAACTTTTTTATATCGGTAAATAAGGACATATCGATATCACTGTTACATTATGTTTTAATACATACGTATATCGGTATGCCATATAGGTATATCGATACAAGCTTAGATTGGTACAAGTACGGGGGCTAGCCGTATCAATATGGGTAGAAATTTTTGGGCTATTTGAAGCTAAATAGCTTAGTCTATCGGTATGAATTGAAGGCGTATCGATACAGGGGGTGTATCGATACCCCATATAGGTGTATCGGTACTCACTGGGTAATCTATCCAAAAATTAGAGTTTGAGTTTGAAGGTCCTACAATTCAGGGTAAAAGGTCTTAAAGGTCTCCTAAGGTATAAAATAAATACTAAAATTGAGAAATTGATATTTTAACCTCGTTTATAGGATAATAAGCTAATTACTCGATAAATGGTGCATACTTAAATGGTGATAGTAAACCATAGGGTATTGGTGGATTATATGTGTTGTGTGATAGCTAGGAACCTTACTATATGTTTATATGGTTACCAAATGGTTGGATATTATGTGGTGGGATCTGGATACCTAATATATTTATGTATAAGTTTTGCAACACTCGAAGACTACCGAATGGAGGATCTTAATGCTTAGTGGACGCGAGCCTCATTCGAAGATACTGGATGGATCATTCCAAGCATGGATGGAAGATCCTTATGCTTAGTAAACGCGATTCTCATCCCTAGAGTATGAAATCCCGATGCTTAGTGGATGCGGGCCCTGCTCATAGTATAGGATCTAGATGCTTAGTGGAAGCGAGCCTCACTACCTATATTATTATGATATATGAGATACTGTGTGGACTTCTCTTGATATGTATATGTTGTATGCTGAAAGATACATGCATGATATCATGTGTTTAGGCAAATATTGTAGCATCATTATTATCATGCTGTGACATCATTCATGTAATATTGCTTTATTTATGATATGTGCGATGTGGGTTTAGTGGTGGACTACCCACTGAGCTTTCATAGCTCGACGTTCAGAATGTATTTTTGTCTGTAGATATCTAGGTCACATCCGGGCTTAGAGGAGCACAATCGAGGTTTAGGCTTTCAGCATCGACTTTGTGTTAGAGTATATTTACTAGATGTAATAGGTCATGTACTTGTAGGTCCCTACATATAATTTATAACTCTATTTTATTTGTGCTTGAGTCAAATGCTTTTAAAAGTTTGTATTTATTGGAGCTTTTTATTACTCTTTTGAAATATTTGGATTTATGCCTTTGAATTAAATAGACTTGGTTGGATTTGAAATTGCTAAATAGGTTGTTGAAGCAGAATTTTATAACATGAGTTTGACATCCGGGTTGAGGATGTTACATGAAGGCAGAACATCATATCCTTCTAGTCTCTTACAACCTATCAAGATTCTGGAATAGAAATAGGAATGAATCACGATGGATTTTATTTCTCAATCTTCTTTGACTCATTTCAAAAAGTATTGCATGGTTATTATGGATCGATTCATGAAGTTGACTCACTTTATTCCTATTCAGGTTACTTATTCTCTAGAGAAGTTGGTTAGATTGTATATCTCCTACATTGTTAGATTATATGGAGTGCCCATATCTATTATTTCTAACCAAGATTTAAGGTTTACTTCTTGATTCTAGATAGTATCATAGTCTGCTTTGGGTACTCGACTGAATTTTAGTATATCTTTTCATCCCTAGGATTAATCTAAAAGAGTAATAAAGGTTCTAGAAGATATGTTTCGGGGATATGTGATAGATTTTTGAGATATTTGAGAGGACTTCTTGCCCATGAAAAAGTTTTCTTATAATAATATTTATCAAGCGAGCATCCATATTGTATCGTACGAGGCACTATATAATCGTAGGTGTCGTACTCTTAAATGTTGGACAGTGTTGTATGACCAAAAAAATTTAGAACCTGAGCTAAATTGAGAGACTAAGGAGATTGTTAGATTGATCTAAGATCATCTGAAAAAGGACTTTACTAGAAAAAAAATCTTATATTGATCGTAGGAGAAAGGATATCCAGTTTGAGGCTAGTGATTGAATTTTCTTGAAAGTCTTCATGTAGAAGAAAACATTGAGATTTAGGAGTAAGGCCAAATTAAGCCCAAGATTCATTAGGACATATTATATTCTAAAGAGAGTCGGGCTTGTTACTTATCATCTTGAGTTGTATCCTCGGGTTAGTAGTATTTAAGATGTATTTTACATATCTATGTTGAGGCAGTATCACCCAGTCTTGAGCCATATTTTTTAGGTTTAAGATGTGGAGTTACGGTCAGACTTATCTTATGTGGAAAAGCATGTTTATATTTTGGATTTTGATAAGAATATTTTGAGAAACAAATGCATATTTATGGTTGAAGTTCAATGGAGTAACTTTGATCCTCCATAGGCCACTTATGAGATTGAGGAATTCATGACGGAACAATTTTCACATTTATTTAATTCAGGTAAATTTTAAGGAAGAAATTTCTTTTAAGGGGAGTGTTGTAATACTTGAACTAAAATAAATAAAATAAAAATGAAGAAAATGAAAAGTTTTTCTTTTTAATAACAAGGGATAGTATGGTGGTGGGGACTTAAACCTGCAACTTTAATCGGTTACCCAGACAAAAATAATAGGGGATAGTATGGTTGTGGGGACTTAAACCCGCAACTTTAATCGGTTACCCAGACAAAAATAATAGGGGATAGTATGCTTGTGGGGACTCGACCATTAACTATTGATCGTTAACCCGATTCAACTCAACCGTTGGTCATTGATCCATTGACTACTGACCAATGGTGTTAGTGTTGACTTTGATCGTTAATGTTAGTATTGACTTTGACTATTGACGCCATCATGACATTAATATTGACTTTGAGTAATGACATCAACATTGATTTTGACTAAAAGTTAAAATTCCTGAAAATCTTTATTTTATATTTTTTGACGTCTTAAATACATTTTTGAAGTGTGTTTCAAAAAATTCTTATTTCAAAAAATTCTTATTTGGAAGCCGTCGAATCCAACTTTTTACCATGTTTAAATTAAGGTTATTTGTATACAATAAAAGAATAATAAGAATATTTATTTGTTATCATAGCTCTCTTAATCGTGCATCAACCCAGCCTAACTTTTTCCAATTTGATTGCCCACGTGACTCTATTGTAACATATAAGTATCGATATTCTTTGAATAATTCAAGTGATAAATTCTCATATTAATCTAAGTTTATTGTATCTTAGTTTCTAGAATTATAGCTAAGCGTGGATCTAACATCAGTAGACCATTTAATCGATCATACGTTTTGAGGTGTGTTCCTTGTGTGCTATATATTATATTTTAAATGAATTATTTAAAATAAAATTTTATTCAAGTGTGATATATTTTTTCTATCTTATAGTATACTTGTCTATGATTTGATTATGTTTGTATGAATCATATGCTACTTGGTTACCGTTTTATTAAAATTATATTATATTTACTGATTGATATTATCAACTGTTACTATATATTAGCATTACTGTTTGAATCGTTATTACTACTTAATAGGGCACTTGGGAGATGAGATGAAGTACTGCAAGTTCAGTCGGATTCAACTGATAATTCCTTCTGATAGGTTCTTAGTCTTCGATTAGGGTAATTCCTTCTAGATTAGGTTTCTACTCTTCAACTAGGATAGTTCCTTTTGTGCTTAAGGTAACCCTTGGGCTGATATCCATATCCTATGGGTCCGAGTTAATGCCAATACACACATAATACCGTTCTAAAAAAATGTATCATGGAGTTTGATTGAAGGGGTAGTTACGTTACATGAAAATCTTATTTGCATTCATAATTTGATTTCTGAGATATTTATGTTATATCTGAGTTTTATAAATATTATATTTGTGCTATTAGAATACACTAAACTCCCTAACTCATATCTTAATTTTTTTATATATCTTTGAATAGGCTTTTCGGATATTGACACTTAAAAAATCTACCTATTTTATACTTTTATTTTGATATAATGTTTATATCTTTCGGATTGTATATCAGGTGACATGAGCTTTATATTTTGCTAATTCATCCTCACTATTTTATTGTTATGTTAGATTTATGATGTATTTTATTTTGTTGAGGAGTTACTTGATCTTGTATTATATTGATTTAGAATTACGTTATGATTGATTTTAGTTTTTTAATATAAAAATGTGATCTCTCTATTAGGTTTTTCATATAGACCGGTTTAAGGAGTTATAACTTGAACCACTATAAATTCTTGTGTTACTATTTCTTTTAATTTTTATCTAACCCACGTCTTGTTGATAGATTTGTTGATGAAAACAAAGTAAAATCATTAAGGTTTCGATAGAAATCATTTGAAATTAAAGAATTAAGAAATCAAAATGATTATCTAAAGATTTCGAAGAAAAAAAAGTATTTGACCGGAGAAATTTTGATATAAAATATTTGCAAGCAAAGTTAATTACGTAAGAAAAAAATTAGACTTATTGAAGAATAATTACCCGAAGCCTATTTATACCCTCTTTAAAATCTTTTAAAATATTTTGACTAAGAAAAAAATTGATTAAAGTCTTTATTCAAATACCTTCTTAAAGATCCTAAATTTTGATTATTTTACAATTAGTCACCAAAAACAGTTTTCAAACTTTATAATTTGATCACTAGATCAAAATGTCACATTTTTAAAATTTATTTTATAAATTGATTATTCCAAACTCTTTAATGTATTACATATACATTTTAATCTATTTCCATATTTTTAATTATAAAAATATTTATTCTGATTTAATCCTGAAACTCAATCGAACCGATTAATCTAGTCTACTAAAACTATCTAATCAACCTATCTTCTAAGCCTAAAATCGAATCATTTTATATAAACTTTTCCAAATGGTTATCCGTATGATTTTAAAAAATAAAATATTTATATCTCTCCTTACGGATGACGACTTTCTTGATCAATGTAGCATTCACTATATTCTTTAAAATATAACGCCAAATATACCTTTTCTGTAAATATTAAGTCTAGAGGAATTATTTTCCTAAATTTACCATTTATAATAGTACTTTAATTTTTTATTAAATAATAATATTTTAATTGAATAATATATTTATAACTTAAGAAACAATTTATTTATCGTTCAATTCGTTATTAAACGATATTACGTTAAGTTTACACAATATTAAAAAATTGATGTATTATTTGTACGTTTTTAACAATTTACGATGCAGTTATTACTTATAATCATACTGCTAATCTCGTAAACATCAACATGGACATGGACCATGTGGTGGAATCAGCTCCACTCCATTAAACTATCACTGAGATAAACCCAATTTCTCATTTTTACTCCATCCAAACCCTAGATCCAATCTCCGATGGCCACTTCAAAGAAATTAAACGAGCTGTTGGAATCGATGTACTTCGTCATTGCACTGCTCTTCATTTTAGTAGCCTGCGTCAAACTCTGCGACGCTGCCGCTGCCGTCGACGTCTACCGTCTTATCCAATACGACATGTCTGGTTCCTCTTTTGGATCTCGATTCGCGGCCCTCAACCACCACGCCTCCTCCTTGCGTTTCCCTCCTTGCGCCGATCTTTCCAGAATCGTTCTCATCATCCCTCTGCACCAATTGAATATCACATTCGTTCGAGGTTTACATTTATTTCTTGAGTTTAATTTTTCCTATGTAATCATTCATTTTTAATCAGAATTTTAAATTTTTATTTTATTCAAATACTTTAAATAAGGGCCTACGTATCATATGTGTTGTTAATATTATTATTATACGAGTGTCTATCATTTAGTATGTGTAGTGTATTTATTGTGTATGTTAAGTTACTTATCATATTTCATGTGTTGATGTATGTGTCAAATTATTATGCATGTATTACGTAGCACATGTCTACGTTATGTTATGTTGCACGTGTAGTATGAAGGTACATGTTTGGTAAGTGTTTATTGGGTATATGTATGGCTGTAAACGAACCGAACGTTCGGTGACCCGTTCGGCGGGAAGTTCGTTTATGTTCGTTTATTTATTAAACGAACGAACATGAACAAAATTTTTCGTTCGTTTAGTTAAACGAACGAACATAAACAAAGGGCTCATTCGTTCATTTATGTTCATGAATGTTCGGTAATCTGTTCGTTTATGTTCGTTTATTTATGTTCATTTATGTTCGTTTATGTTTGTTTAAATTTATTCACATATATCTAAGGATGAGCATTAGATCAAGTAAGTCGAGTCAAAAAATTTTGAGTTACTTGAGTTGATAAGTCTTATTTTATGACTCGTTAAAAAACTTCATTGTTATTGGCTAGGGGTGTTTATTGTTCTGTTAAACCGAGTTAATGAATCGAACCAAAACAAAACTAGTTAATCAATTAAATTTTAGATTTTATCTAATAATTAAGAGTTTTTTTAAAATTTTAATTATCGACTAATTCGGTTTAAAATCAGTTGATTAGCTGAATTAATCAAATTAATCCAAAATATTAAATATTTAGCATATTATATATGTTATTTATGTTCGTTCGTTTATGTTCGTTTATGTTCGTTCGTTGACGTTCGTTTATGTTTATTTATGTTCGTTTATTTACGTTCGTTTATGTTTGTTTATGTTTATTTATGTTCATTTGTTTACGTTCGTGTATGTTCGTTCATTTATGTTCATTTGTTTACGTTTGTTTATGTTCGTTCATTTATGTTCATTTGTTTACGTTCGTTTATGTTCGTTCATTTACGTTCGTTTATCATTTAAACGAACGAACATAAACGAACATGAACAAGCTACAATCCTTAACGAACGAACACGAACAAGAAAATTTATTTTTGTTTATGTTCGTGTTCATTCGTTTGTTTTGTTAAAGTTAAATGAACGAACATGAAAACACCCTCATTCGTGTTCGTTCGGTTCGTTTATAGCCCTAGGTATATGTTTACTACATGTGTACATTGTGTTCAATTTTCTATTATTAATATTTTTATATTATCTATTATTAATATTAATTATCTATATTATTATTATATTTATTACATATAATATATATTAATATATTGGCCCAAGTTTTAAAATTAAAAAAAAAAACTCAAAAATAAATAAAATATGACCCATTAACAGTCCATGAGTTTTATTACAATCAAGGCCCGAAATATTGAGCCTAACACTCCTTAAAATAACTCTAATGTAATTGTCATCTGATGCAGGGATAGGCGCCGCTCAATCTGGAGCGTTGGATGAAGGAGCAGCGACGGACAGTTGACATTGCACCTGGCAAGGAGAGTGGTTGCCACACGCTTGACGTTCGAGCTTCTAAGCGTGCGTGGCAGCCACGCGACTCTTCCTTTCCCATCGAGACTCTCCGACTTCTCTGCTGCCAACACCATGCCGGCCTGACACCACGAACAGTAGCCCATACCCGAAAAACCTGCAGAAGCAAAGGAATGTCAGATCTAAAAATAATAAAAAAGGATAAACCATCATGTAAAGATCCAGAAAATTCGGATGTAAAGCAATGTTATTAGAGGGGTTATTCAAGAAAAAGTCGGCCTTAAAAAAGGCCTAAAAAACGGTTGTACCATTTTTCTTATAAAAGTTATAAAAAATTCGGTACACATTTTTCGGTATATACCGAAATTCTTATAACTTTTGTAAGAAAATGGTATATACCGAATTTCTTACAAAAACTGTAAGAATTTTGGTTATAAACCGATTTTCTTACAAAAAGTATAAAGATTTCAGTATATACCGTTTTTCTTACAAAAGTAGATATTGTCTGGTTTTGCAAGAGTTTAAAAGAACTATACCTAACAGTCTCCTTGAAGCGACCCTACTTCACTCTTAGGTGATTTATGTTGCTCGGCTCACCAAGCACACAAAAATTTTGCTTAGCCTATACACATTGATCATTGTCTACTTTATAAGAATAAACTTGGGGATAAGTGCCCCATAGTGAATGATCTTGTCTATGCAATTAGGTTGTCTCTTTAAACCTTGATCTTAGGATCTTCATTCAGTTAGATAAGATTTTCCTTCACATAGAACATTTATTTTTTATGAGATTTAGTCTCATTTTCTTAGATGTTTTTTCAACTTGATCTCAATTTAACTCTTTGGTTAACGAATTTATAATGTTATCCTTTGATTTTATAAAATCAATAGAGATAACTCTATTTGAGATTAATTGTTTAACGGTGTTATATCGACGAAACATTTATCTCGACTTATATACATACTATAGGCTTAATTTTTGCATATTTATGAATATCACCAGCTATTCGAATTCTTCTCTAGATTTATTTAGAGCAACAAACTTAGATTTTATTGTAGATCTGGTTATAATTTTTTTAAGGATTTTCCTCTTGTTCCCTTGCTCCTGAAAATAAAGTAAAGACACAGATAAGTTGATTTGTTTAACTAACTAAATAATAAAATAATAAAACATAAAATAAAAGGTTGAGAACGATTATAGAGAAAGTGGGTAGGATCCAGTTGCGTCAATTAATGGATTCAATTGATCTTCTCCTTGTCCAATGCAATCGCACAACACTGCCTCGATAATACTGTGGATACCGCCTCGGCAACATTGGTGTTCCTCTTCCGCGACAATCTCTTGCTCTTAGGAAGAGGTATCAAAGTTCAGCAAAGTGTCCGTAAGTGACTCCGCTCATCTCTGAGTCAAAGTGCTGTTGATGACCAGTCCTTGACGATACCTCTCGGCGTAAATCAACAATAACCACCAACCAATCCAACACTTGTTTTAGCTGCTGAAACTCTTAACCTAGCTCTCGGTGCCTTCAAAAAAGTCTAGGTCGAGTTAGTGTCTATAATACCGTACTTATCCCTTTCGTGAATCTACACCTCTCGATGCTAGATAAATAGATTACTTGCAAACTTCCCTCTCGGGCTTGAGTACAAGAACAAAGAATGGCAATAGGATAAGAAAACTTTGATTTTATTATTGCATAAGAACAAAGATACAAGAATCAATCTCCTCTCACTAATATCGACAACCTTCACCTATCCCTAAGAAGTTTAGAACATACTATCGTTTAAGTACAATTCTTAGGGAGGAAGATTTTCTCTACCAATCGACTTTGCTAAACAATATGGCCGGCTAGGGTATTTATAATCTTAACTTAGGGCAAATCTTTCCTAAATAGACTTCAACTTGGAGTAGGGAACAAGTCTTCTTCAAGGAATCTGATATTTCCAAGTTTCCGCCTTCTAGAAGGGTTTTCCCGCTTAGTCTTTGACTTGGGCTTTTAGCGCGATAGCCTGGTCCAATTGATGCGCTTTATCTTCCAGAATGTTCTCTATATTTTTATCTTTCATTGCGCCTCCATTGTTGGTGCTACCACACTGGATTTTACCGCGGCCATGTCTACTACCTCGGCCTCAACCTTGCTTTTCTGCCGCTTCTGCTCTGGATATTCCTACATGTACAGAATATGTAATAATATCTATATTCTCTATAAATATTGACTTTGTAAGTAATGATAATGGAATATCCAATATTTTTGCAAAGAGTTCATAATTCGATTCAAGTGGGTGTACAATAGATGCATAAAATACCATGAGAAGGGTAGTAAATATCTGCCTTTTAGGCACTCATCAAATACCCCCAAACTCAAAGTATTGCTTGTCCTCAAGCAATACAAAACATCAAATTGCCGAACCTTACTACCCTTTGGTCTTACTCTTGCATCTATTCTCCCCACCATGGTCATATCTATCTTTCCGTTTTAGCCACTAGTTTATCCAAGGACTTTTACTAAGAAACAAGGTATAAGGCTAGGTGAGTGTATGCGTTTTATGGACAAGGTGATTCGAGGCTTTCTTAGATAAACTCTAAGTTCAAGACAAGTAGAATATTGGACTAAAGTTATCTCCTTAAAACAACAAGTCTTGAGCCAATTTCGGGTACCTCAAGATATGCGTTTTCTATTTTCTTCTTTTTCTTATTTATTCTTTTTCTTATTAACCACCTATTTAGTATACTAGAGCCAATTTCGGGCACCTCTAGCATGAAGGAGAGCAAAACTAGAGCCGGTGATAGGCACCTCTAGTTATTTTTCCAAAAGATTCTAAGTCTTTATCACCTAAGTTTATTAAAAGAACTCCTAAATCAAACAAGTTCAAAAGTGTTTATTTTTCTTTCTAACCCTAAAGCAAGCTTCTAAGTTTTATTCCATGAGTATCCTATGGTTTTCCCTTCAAAACAGAACTTGGCCATGGTAAGGAGAAAGATTTCTATAGCCTTAAAGGAGTAAACTAAAGCAAAGCTGACGTAGGGCAGTACAAGATTACAAACATAAATTCAAGAAAAGAGAATATTAATAAAAAAATTCAGAAAAAATTTACTCCCTTTTCTTATGGTCATGCTGCGGTAGTGGATTGCCTCGGCAGTGCTTCAACACCTACAATCTCCCCCAAACTCAAACCGAGCATTATCCTTAATGCTCAAAATATAAGGCAAACAAAAGAAAACAAGGATAGTAAAGCAACAAGGATTAAATAGATTCTGATTGCAATTTAGAAGAGCTGTTGGGAATAGCTGCCCTCCTAGGTATTCTTGCCGATGCTTTCAGTCTTGATCCTTGTCCTGGTGATTGCTGAGTTTTTGCTTGTCGGGGCGGCTGTACTCTGGTGGGTGTTTGTTTCTGTAGTAGGGCTGTAACTTCATCTCCGTCTTTTTCTTCGTCTGTATGTATCACCTCTGTTTCTCCCCTGCCTCGGCAGTTGGTATTCTCTCTTGGGTATGCGATGAGCTTTCATGTACATACTTCTGTCTAGAGAGACTATCTTCAGAAAAACTGCCTATGGGGATAGGATTCTGTGGTGGAGAGTTGAAGACAACTCTCCTCTTTGATGACCGCATGCTGTTGGATGATGTTGCGGCCGTGCCTGTAGGTCTAGATGGGCTGGTAGTGTGAAACTGTTGTTGTGGCCTCGTGGTAAAGAATGGTCGAGGCCCTGGAGCTGGTATTGTCTCTGTGTAAGGTGCGGTAGTGACGAAAACGTTGGGAGGGAATTCTGGAAACTACATTCCATGCCTGGCATCTTCTGTTGCAGCCCCACTAAATTGTCCAATAGTATTGAGCATATTGAACATCACAGGTTTAAGTTCAAAGTGGGTTGCCTTAATCTCTGGTGTAACAACTCCAGGGTTCAATCCATTTAAATCTTCCACCAGAAAATCTCTAACAGTTAGCTGCCACGGCAGTGGTTGCGGTAATGGGTGCTGTTGATGGCCTCCATTACCTTCAGGTAGGTTCTAATTTCCTGGATTCAATGTCATGGCTCCTTGGATCTGTCTTCTCAGCCTTTGATAAGTTCTTTTGATTTTTGGGTCAATCTCGTGCAGTGGATTGTTAGGGTTGACCTTGGTCATACACCAAAAACCAAATCAAAATAAATAAAAGAAAAGAAAAAGATAAACTAAAATAAAAGCAAGAAAATAAAGAAAACAAAATTTAGTCGTCAATCCCTGACAACGGCACCAAAAACTTGATGCGTGCTGAATATGCGCAATTGGAGTGCAAGTGTACACGTCAAGTAATAAGTGATAAGTATTTTATCGAGTTATCGTATCCTCAGGGATTGGTATACTTAATATGCTTCATTTGATCTTCTTGCTTCTGTAAAATAAAAGTAAAAACACAGATAAGTTGGATATTGATTAAACTAAATAAACTAACTAAATAAAGAGAAATTGAATATGAGAGAGAGATAGGGTTGGATCCAGTTGTGTTGTATCGTGGATTTGATTGATTTGCTTATGATCTAATGCAATTGCACTGCACTGCCTCGGCAATACTGCAGATACTGTCTCAGCAGCGACAATGTTCTCTGTCGCGGCAATCTCTTGCTCTTGGGTAGATTTACCAAAGTTCGGCAAAGTATCCTTGAATGATTTTGCTTATCTCTAAGTCGAAATATTGTTGATAACTAGTCCTTGATGATACCTCTCGGCGTGAATCAATTATAATCACCAACCAATCTCATACTTCTCTTAGCCGCTGAAATCTTAACCTATCTCTAGGCCGAGTTAGTGTTTCCCGATTGAAACATCGTACTTATCCCTTTCGTGAATCTAACTCTCTCGATATTAGATAAATGGATTACTCACAAACTTCTCTCTCGAGCTTGAATGTAAGAATAAGGAATGACAAAGAATAAGCAAACTTCGATATTTTATTGCATTAGGAACAACAAATAAAGTAAAATCTCCTCTCACAAATACTCAACAACCTTCACCAAACCCTAAGAGAACTTTAGAACATGATAGAAAGAATTGTCCCTAAGGTAAAAACTCTCTCGATATTAGCCGAATCTTCTCTCTCCCTAACCCCTAGGACGGCTATGCCTTATATAGGCTTGACTTAGGGCAGACCTTTCCTACTTAGAGTACAACTTGGAGTAGGGAACAAGTTATGTACATAGGGTAAATATTTCCAAGTTTGATCTTCTAGAAGGTTTCATCCCGCTGGCCTTGTCCTTGGGCTTTTCTTGTGTTGTTCAGCTCCGATTTTTGGGCTTCTTGCTCAGCAACGTTCTCCTTATTTTTCTCCTTCAATCGCCAGCCATATTGCCTTTTTCTTCTCTACTGCCTCGGCAATACTTGTTCCTACACAGATAAAAAAATGCAATAAAATACGCCTTTTCTACAAACATAATCTTTAAAGGTATAATCCCTAAATATATCACATTAAGCCCATGCATTGGTTCAAGTAGATGTAGAATTGATGATAAGTGCCCATGAAAAGTGTGGAAAGTGATAGTGAGTTGAGCACTTATCACTCTCCTGATTCTCTCGCAAACAAATTAAATACCAAGAATAGGTAAACCTCAATTTAGAACACACCACACAATTAATAGAAATCAAACTAAATTATCCATAACATAAGAATAACTCAAGCCAACTTAAGATTAGTTCATGGCTGGGCAAAAGTTTTCAACAAACATTCCTCTCATCACTCAAAATAAAACAAGATGAAGAAAGATCAAGAAGATGTCGACACTTGCTTCCTCTCTTTAACCTCACGATCTAGCCTTACCTGATGTGGACGACAAACTTCATTTTTATGGAGTTTTTCAATCAACAAGGTTGAAGGAATAATATAGAGATAGAAATAATCATGCTAGAATATTTCCCTCTTTAATATATATTTCCTTATTTGCTTTGATCCTTCAATCTTTCCATATTTCTCATCTTTGCCTTCTTTTCATTATTTCTTTTCATAGCTAGCTCCTTCATCAAGGTTTACTTTCTGCAAAACATGGAAAACCACCACAACATCTTTTCTACCGATAATTAACCAAAAACAACCAAGGAAAGATACAAGATGACAACTAATGAAAATGCATAAAAAATATTAACATGCAACTAATTAATTGCTTAAGTATAGTAATAAACATGAGTCGAAAGGGGAATAAAACAATACATTATACCACCTAACACACCCCCAAACTCGAGTTGTTCCTCAAGCAATGCAAACCTATAATTAATTGCCAAGGCATTTAATCTTAAAATACATGCTTCAAATTTTAACTTTCAACCTCAGAACCGGGGTACAAAGTATTATTACCTTAAAAATTTTCGAAAGATAAAGAAATTTTCCAAAATCAAACTATGATGCTTGTGATGAAGTATGTGTGTGATTGTGAACAAATTGATTTTCAAGATTCTATGTGACAAAAGAGGTTTTAACAAAAATTGTCTAGGCATTAATCTTACTAGAGCCGGTTTGGGGCACCTTTAGCACTTAAAAAATTCTTTTAAAGCTATCAACTAGAGTCGGTTTCGGGCACCTCTAGCGATTCATTGATGCACACAAACTAGAGTCGGTTTCGGGTACCTCTAGAATGATATTGCTTGTCCATTTTTTAATAGATATATGCCCAAAATTCTAGCAACCTAAAATCACAAAGTTTCTATCAATCAATCAGTCACAATCGTGTAAAAAAATTCAGCATCATAGTGAGATTCTAAATTCTTCCTATACAATTCTAAAACCAAAGGTAATTTCAATAAGTGCAATGGCATAAATCTCATCATTGGTTATTCATCAAATTTAATACAAGTAGATCAAATTGAAATTTTTGGCAACTAATATATGCAAACTATATGCAACATGAATGATGAATGCAACTAATTTAAAGATAAATACCCCCAAACTCGAAATAAAAATAAAAATAAAAAAATATAAAAGAGCTAGTTGTCACCTTGAGTAAACAATTTCCTTGTTGCCTAGGATTTAATTTTTTGTTCTCGTGGTTGTGTTAATTGTGGATTAGATCTTCCATCATTACTTGTCTTGTAACTTGAGCAGCAATTGCCTGGGCATGTGAAGTTTTGTTGTAATGAGCATAGTACAAAAAAATTGATCTGAGATGTTTAATATAAATACTTCTCCACTTGTCTTTCAAGAAAGACAAATAATATTGATGAAAGTATGTTGCAAAAATCGTTAGTGCAAGGAAAGAAATCCAATTAGGTTAAAAAGGAAATTAATAGATAAAAAAATAAGATAACTTCTAGAGTTAATTATGGAATTAAACTCTTTAAAGTTTGACACATATTAACATCTATCCAAATCTGCAATCAAATCTCCCTTGATCTCGATTTCCTTTCATAAAAAATAAAAGTCAATAGAGCAGGAATTATTCAAATCATGAGAGGATAATTATTCTTAAAGTAAAACTAATCATAATTAAAAAGATCCATAAAAATACCGAAATAAAGAAAATACCAAATATTAAAAATTGTCCAAAATAAAAATGTAATAAAAATAAAAATTACTAAATAAGATCATGATCATGTATCTTCTAAAGTAACCCTTTCTTTATCAATCTCTCAAATTGTGTTGGTGTAATGATTTAATCTTTGTTCATTCACTTTAAATTCTCGTCCGTCAATAGTGGACTTGATTATCACTGCACCATGTGGAAACAATGTAACAGTTTCAAACAATTCAGACCATCTTGACTGAAGATTTTCGAAAAAGTTTCAATTGAGAATTTATAAGAACTAATTGCCCAGGCACGAATTGTCGTGGCATTGCCAGGACAATCAGTAATTTCTATCCAAGAGTTCATCGTCAATCTCCAAAGGATTATCTTTATTGTTTCCTTTTTCCAACCTTGACAAATGATCAGTCACTCGATCTTCCTTCAAAAGCATTTTGTGCATGCATACCTCCAGAATAATTCTTTTCAAATTCGCAATAGTCCATACAATGGCTTTCTTATTCTTTTCCAACATATCAATCAGTTGCTCTTTCTGTTTGGGCTGTAACTTGGAAGAAATTATTACATGCAATGAATCATTATTCTCCAAATAAGCATATTTCAATTGTCCTGGCAATGGTTTTAATTCAAGAATTGGACATTGCTCAAAATATGGTTTTGAAATCTTACCTCTCTTACCTGAATAATCGATTTGCTCTAAGAACTTACCTGGACGACTAACTATCAAATTGGCTTCATGTTGTTCTTTTTCATTTTGTTCTTCAAGTTCTTTAGGTTCTTGAAGTTAGGTAATGCAATTGCCGAGGCAATTTTCAAGGATATATTCTTCTACTCCAAAATTGAATTCGTTAGTTGCTTGGATGATCTTGCATTCTTATGGATCATCCGCATGTGTAACTTGACTTGTTGATCATTGACTCGCATCGTAAGTTCTCCCTTCTCGACATCAGTTAACGTCCTTCTCGTTGCTAAAAATGGTCTCCCAAGAATGATGGGTGCAAATTCGTCTGCTTCATAATCCAAAATAATAAAATCAACGGGAAAAATAAATTTATCGACCCTTACCAATATATCCTTAATTTTCCCTTCTGGATGCACATATGATTTATCGACAAGCTACAACATCATTGTGGTGGGTCTAGACTTTTCGATTCCCAATCGTTGGAAAATCGATTTTGGCATAAGATTTATGCTCGCTCTAAGATCACATAGTGCCTTTCTAGCATAGTGATTCCCAATTGCGCATGGAATTGTGAAACTTCCAGGATCCTTTAATTTTGGTGGCATCCAGTTGTGCATTATATCCATACATTCTTCCGTTACAGCAATAGTCTCAAACTTACCTAACCTTGTTCGATTAGAAATAATATACTTGAGAAACTTAGCGTAATTCAGTATCTGCTCTATTGCCTCAACAAACGGCAAATTAATATGAACTTGCATCAGAATATCCAAGAATTTCTTGAATTGATATTCTTACTTTTTTCATCGAAGCCTCTGCGAAAAAGGTGGTGGCAATCGGATATACTCAATCTTCTCATTCGTTTGGAATTTAAGAGAGGGTAATGTCAAGGCATCAGGACTTGCCGCGGCATTTTCCGATTCCTCCTTCTTTTCATCATCTTTTTGTCTCGGTGTTGGCTTCACTGGATGTTCTTTTTCCTTATAGATTCATCGTTAATCCTTAATCCACTTCGAGTAGTGATTATCTTACATTGCTCATGGCCAATTCCCTTGGCGATCTTAGTGTTACTAGGTAAACCGCCTTGTGATCTTGTATTCATATTTTGTGCAAATTGACCAAATTGCGTTTTCAGAGTTTTGAGTATTGCCTCTTGATTTTACAACCGCATCTCAGTCCTGTTCATGAAAGCTTCAGTCCTGTTCATGAAAGCATTAGTTATTTTATCATTATTAACAAACATAGATTCAGTTATTGTCATAAAAGCTTTTAAAGTATCTTCCAAAGAACTAGATTGTATCGTTTGCTGCGACATTTGTTGTCGAGGAATATTTTGTTGAAATCCTAATACTTGCATGCTCGAACCTCCTTGATTGAGAGTATTATATATTCAAATTGCTCCAAGAAAAATTGGGGTGATTCTTCAAGGCAGAATTATAAGTATTTGAAACTGCATTGTTCAGATTATAGTTTCCCACGTAAAAACTTGTCTCTGGATTCTGCAAACACTCAAAAGAATCATGGTCACCATTATATATTTCACAAAAGGATTTCAATACATTGATTTCCTTTTTGTTACTTGAACGTTGTATATTCATAACCAGATTTATTAATGTAGCCAATTGTCAAGCAATTGAATCTGATGCATCATTTTCGGTGGTTTTACATCTTATTCCTCCTCGACTAGCATTTGGGAACTGGTAATCATTCTTTGCCATGCGATTTAAAATTTCCATTGCTTCTTCTGTCGATTTTTCTAGGAATATGCCATTTGCCGAGGCATCTAACATCATTCTAGTTGGCGTATTTACAACATTATAGAACATAGTCGCTTGTGTCCATAATGGAAATCCATACATGGGGCATTTGCGTAAAAGTTCTCTATATCGCTCTCACGCTTCGTACATCGCTTCATCATCATCTTGCCGAAAAGAAGTAATTTCATTACGTAATCTATCAGTCAGACTTGAAGAACTAAATCTACCAAGAAAATCACGATATAATTCCGTCCAAAATCTTAGAGATCCAGATGAAACGCTATTTAACCATGTTTTAGCTCTATCTCGTAATGAATATGGGAACAGTTTTAATCGTAAAATATCCTCATGAACTCCCTGAATCTTGAATGAGTTGCAAATCTCCAAGAAAGACTTGAGATGTTGTCGAGTGTCTTCAGTTGCCAATCCGCTAAATTGATCAATTTTATTGATCATACTAAACATTATTGGCTCCAACTCGAAATGTCCCGCTTCCATTTCAGGTGCAACAACTCCTGGGTTTAATCCATTGAAATCTTCTTCCAAATAATATCTAATAGATCTTCGTTCCATACGAATTGGTTGCTAACCATCTATGTCATCTTCTATTGTCGTGTCATGCTGATTGCAAATAAGAGGAATGGGATCTGCTATTGCTAGTTGTTTTTCACGTCTCCTCCTACGAAAAACTTGTTCAATTTCAGGTTCAAATGAATGCTCTTTTGATGATGGTCTTGCCCTGGTCATACACAGCAACAAAACCAAATTTTTTAAATTCCTTGAATCCGAAAAAGAATTAAAAACTTTAAAGAAATAAAATAAAATAAAATGCAAGAAACTAAAAGCAAAGTCACTATTGCCAATCCCCGGCAACGGCGCTAAAAACTTATTGTGTGTAAAAGTACTCCGCGATTGTGTGCAAGTGTACACGTTCAAGTTATAGTATAAAAAATATTGTATCCACAGGGATTGGTGCGTCTTATGGAATTTAATCTCTTGCAATGTAATAAAAAACACAATTTATTTAGAAGATTGATTTAGAAATAAACTTAAATGATAAATGAGCAAATAAAGTAATTGAGATAATTGATAGAGAAATGAGGTTGGGTTATTCCGAATTATGAATGACTGTCGAATGATTTCTTCTTTGTGAATGGGTGCTCGCACCACCCAACTTGTTCCAGAAATTGGGCTCAATCGATTGCTTATGACATTTCTCCGAGTTGTCAGTTCGTAGATTGTTTGGGCAATTGTGATGATGGAATTGTTCGGGCAATTTGGGTGACTATCTTTGAGGTTCGGTAAAGCGTAGCTTCTCTTAGTCGTTGAAATCCTGCACTTATCCCTAAGCCGGATTAGTTCTTTCGCACTTGGATCGAACCATACCTACTCGTTTCATTAATCCAATCCTCCTGAATCTGGATAAATAAATCATTTATCGAGGTCCTCTCCCGATTCTCTCGCAAACAAATTAAATGTCAAGAATAGGTAAACCTCAATTTAGAACACACCATACACTTAATAGAAATCAAACTAAATTATCCGTAACATAAGAATAACCCAAGCCAACTTAAAATTAGTTCATGATTGGGCAAAATTTTCCAACAAACATTCCTCTCATCACTCAAAATAAAACAAGATGAAGAAAGATCAAGAAGATGTCGACACTTGCTTCCTCTCTTCAACCTCACGATCTAGACCTACCTGATGTGGATGGAAAGCTTCTTTTTTATAGAGTTTTTCGGTCAACAAGGTTTAAGGAATAATATAGAGATGGAAATAATCATGCTAGAATATTTCCCTCTCTAATATATATTTTCTTCTTTGCTTTGATCCTTCAATCTTTCCATGTCTCCCATCTTTGCCTTCTTTTCATTATTTCTTTCCATAGCTAGCTCCTTCATCAAGGCTTACTTTCTGCAAAACATGGAAACAAACCATAACAACATCTTTTCTACCGAAAATTAACCAAAAACAACCAAGGAAAGATACAAGGTGACAACTAATGAAAGTGCATGAAAAATATTAATATGCAACTAATTAATTGCTTAAGTATAGCAATAAACATGAGTAGAAAGGGGAATAAAACAGTATATTATACCACCTAACACTAGACAAATGGGTTTTTACTCACAAACTTATCTTTCGAGCTCGTACGTAAGAAAGACTATGAACCAAGAGAGAATAAACTATGAATCTTGAAATTGCATTAATAAGAATTGAATAAAGTTACAACCTTCTTCCACAACTATTCTACAATTCACCTATGGCTTAAGAGGGTTTTAGAACATAATATGGTTGACGGCGGCTAACGATTTATTCGGGGAAGCTGACTTAATTTTCCTAGGTCTAAGGGTTGGCTTATATAGGATAAGGTTAGGTCAAAGTCTTCCATTGGTAATAATAGTTCTAAAAAGAATAAAATACTTTATATTAAAATACAAACTCTTTATTTTATTTCTTAATTTTCTCCTTTTGGACTGGATTTTTCGTGACTTTGATCATGGCTTAACTTTCTTTTTTGGACTCTGTTTCTTTTATGATTGAGCTTACTGGATTCGGTTCTTTATTCTCCATCTATCGTACACCATATGTTATCATAACTCTGCTGTCGCGACAACAAATTTGCTACCTTGGTGGGTGTTTCTCTACAGTCGTCTTTGTTTGCATTTTTCTGCATCCAGCATCTATCGATGGTATTTAGTATCATTAGTAGGTTTATTTTCTGTCTAAGAAAGAAAACTATAATAGTACCTATTTTCTACCAAATAATATATAAAAATAACAATTAAGTACTTGGATGCTGACATGTAGAAAATATATAAAATTATCTAGAATTGTCATTAAATCCATTAACTACAAGCAATATTTGAGAGGATAAATGATATAAAATATAAAACTTTTACGCACTTATTAATCGATCCTCCTCATATAAGGACGTTAACATAATAATGTAAATATAATGGTTTTCAGCTTCATTTATCATTATAACAAAGAAAATAAAATTTCAAGAACCAATCAAAGCTCCTCTATAATGAAAACATGTCATGTTATTGAATTATGTTAAAAACATGTAGAATTATTAAAAAAAACTGGGAAAAGAACAAACAAGTAAGGTTATATTTTATTGTTGTGAGTAAATTAAAGTTTGAACAAATCACTGTTTTAGAAAAACTGAAAAATTCAACTTTTAATAAAATAGGGTTTGAGGCTAAAATTTGAAGACCAAACTTTTTTGAGTATTTATTTTTAGTTGTTTTTGAAATGTATTGTTTAGAAAATTTGATTTGTTTTTTAAAACAAATAGAACCTAAGTCTCTCTGGTAAATAACACTCGAAAAACAAATAAAAGCTCAAAAACAAGAAACATTCCACAAGAAGTTAAACTACTTGACTGATGACAATTATTTTAATTTTTTAAAAATAGGTATTGTTGTCTTCCTAAATTTTCTATTCTCGTACGCAATCTTATAATCTGAATCGATTCTCTTAACATAATTTTTCTCTCATAAATATATGCACGTAAGGATGACTTTTTAAAAAAATTATTGACATCTAAATGCGATTTTTTCATACACATTTAACTTTTACCATAGTTTGCTAAATAATTTTAGAGTTGATATATTTTCCTAATTTTTTTTACTATATACCATTTTCTCTTAAGAAGACTTAGAATATTCGTGTATTATATGTATTTGTATATTACTGTACATATGATTTTCTATTAATTTATATATGTATGTAAATGAACTGAAACAAACATGAATGAATGTATATTCATGTTTGTTTAATTCTAATCAAAATAAATAATAAACACAAACAATTAAATGAAAATAATTTTTTTTTCATATTCGTTTATTAAAATAATAAATAAATAAACATTAAGTATTATTTAATTTTTTAAGGAATACAAAGTCTTGTATATTGTGTATTGTTTATTTTTTATTTTATATTTTTATTATATATTTTTTTAATATTTTTTTTATAAAATATAATAAATATAAATGAATGGATATTTGTGAATAAATTTAAACGAACGTAAATAATTAAATTATTAAACATTCACGAACGTAAATGAACGAACAAACCCTTTGTTCGTATTCATTTATTTAATTAAAAAATATAAAATCTTATTCATATTCATTCATTTATTAAATAATCAAATTTCCCACCGAATGATTCATTGAACGTTTAATTCGTCTACGATCCTAAATTTATACATAAATTTTTAAAGGATAAAACAAATAAATGAAATTAAAAATAAATTGTGTTGAAAATGATATTATTATAATTATCGATCAAATTTATAAATATCAAGGGCTCAATATGTCATTTCGATAATTATAAAACGATTATTTTTACAGTCTAGTGATCAAAACGTAAATATATAATACTCGAGGGACTATATATGTAATTTCTTACTAATAATCCTCACATGAACAAAATTGATAATTTTATCAAAATACTTTGACTTAATGTAGTGATAGTTTTTATGGTCAATAGACGCAAAAGATAAGGTAGATTTCCTCCTTTGAAGCTTTACTTGTGAAAGTATATTTACTTCACTAGTTAATCAATGACATGATGTCTTTGAATTGTTTAGTCGTTTATGTAAATGATGATATACTTCATACAACTCTTTCGTAAAAGTGTTTTAGTTCTCATGGTTATGTGTTGCGTGATTTTAGTACAACGCAAATGGTACAAGTATACACATTGCAAGTAATAGTATATATTAGATATAGTCTTCACAGAGATTGATTTGGATCACTTTGCTTAAGTTATCACACTGTAAATAAAAAACAAATAATGATAATTAGAGTTTAAATAAACAAGTAAAATAAATAATAAAAGAAAAGATAGATGAAACCGAATAGGTGAGAGAAGATGTTGGATTATTTTGAGTTGTGGATTGATGTCTGAATTGAATTCTTCTTTGTAAATGAGTGCTCCCGCCGCTTAATTCGTTTCGACAATTGGGCTCAATCGAATTGTATAGTCAGTTCTTCGAATGTTTGGACAATTGCAATGAGAGAATTTCTCAGGCAATTTGGGAGACTATCCTCAAAATTCGGCGAAGCATTCTTTTTTCGTTATCCCTAACGTAAAACTCTTTTAATTTTTCATTCTTTGATGATACAATCCTGCGTTAATCAAAGGTAAACAACAATCAATCTTGCACTCCTATTAGCCGTTGAAATCCTTAACTTATCCCTAAGCCAGATTAGTTTTCACACACTTTGTTTGAACCATTCTTATTTGCTTCATGAATCTAACTCTCCCGATATTAGAAAAATGGATCATTTTATAAGGTTCTTTCCCTAAGAAAACCTTGATTAAGAACAAACTCAATTACTTAAATAAAAACCAAATCGTTTCTCACAACTACAAAACAAAATAACTCAAACTAATTACATCAATTCATGGTTAGGTTCAAAAGATATACAAAGAATAATCACAAATCATGAATCAAAATAAAAACAAAAATATTTTTTGCTCTCTCCAAATCAATTATCCAATTCGACTCTCTTATTCGAATCCCTCACTATTTTAAATTATGGCTTAAAGTTACCCATTCCTCACTGTTTTTTTCTAACATACTCATAAGTCATCACTTTATTATCAGTATTAATTAGCCGATCAAAACAAAATTTAGAGACCATGAAGAAATTTTTTAACAAGTACCTTGAGATCTCTTCAGTTCTTCGATCTGAATTATGAGGTACCTACGAGAGACTAAAACTTGTTTGAACTTGTCGATTTGAAAGAATTCAATGCAAAATCGATAAGGCCTACAAATTGATCACTCTCTCCTTGTGCATTTGAGTTCACTTAACTTAATCCGTACCATGTTAAGATTGTTTTCAAACCATGAAGGATAAATTTTCGACTTATTCGAAAAGAAGTAAATTTGACCATCGATTTTTTGCCAAAATTTTAAACAATGTTATTGGTTTACTAATTATTTTTTAGGATGAACCGCTGACTGCAAATATATTTATAGAGAGATTCAATCTTTCCCATTGAAGAATGCTAACATAATAATGTAAATATAATGTCTTTTTCTTCATTTATCATTGAAAACAAAGAAAATAAAATTTTAAGATCAAACCAAAGTTCCTCTACAATTAAAGTATGCCACATTACTGAATTATGTGAAAAACATGTAGAATTGTTAAAGAAAAAACAAAGAAATGAACAAACGAATGGTCTCTCCTCTTGGACAATACTCAACAAAACGAATACAAGCTCAGAAAAAAAAAACACTCCACAATAAGTTACATTGCTAGACTGATGATAATTTTTGAAAATTGTTCGCAATTGTTGTCGTCTTCTCAACTTTTCTATTTTCGTATGTAATCTGATAATTTAAATCGATTCTCTTAATATAATTTTTTTATCATAATTATATCAGACGATTTTGTAACAAATTTGTCTACATCTGCATACAACTTCTTTGTACACTCTAAATTTTTTCATTGTTTGCTAAATAATTTTATAGTTGATCTATTTTCTTAATTATTTTTAATATATACCATTTCCCCTTAAGACTTAAAATATCCGTGTATTATGTATTTGTATATTGATGTATATATGATTTTCTATTAATTTGTATAGTTATGTAAGAGAATCGAACACATGGATGAAAGTATGTTTATATTCATTTGTTTAATTTTAATCGAATAAATGAATAAACATGAATAATTAAATGAATATAATTTTTGTTTATGTTCATTCATTAAAATAATAAATAAACACAAATGAACATTAAGTATTCTTTAATTTTTCTTTAAGAAATCCGAAGTGTTGTATATTGAGTATTATTTTTTATTTTATATTTTTATTATATGTTTTTTTTTTGTTTTTTTAGTATAATAATTTTATTATAAAAAATAAAAAATATAAATAAAAATATTTGTGAATAAATTTAAACAAACATAAATGAATAGACTATTGAACGTTCACGAATGTAAATAAACTAACAAAACTCTTTGTTTATGTTCTTTCATTTAATTAAAAGAACGTTAAATCTTATTTATATTCATTCGTTTATTAAATAATTTTTTTTACTAAACAATTTATTGAACATTTAATTCGTTTGTAACCCTAGATTTGTACGTAATTTTTTAAAGGATAATACACTTAAATAAAATTAAAAATAAATTATGTCGAAAATGATATAGTTATAATTATTGATCAATTTATCAAATTTATAAATATTGAGGGCTCATTATGTGATTCTGGTAATTATTAATCAAGCTTTTTTTTATGGTTCGAGTAGTATTAAGCTCGATTTGGCTCATTAAGATTTTGAGGCGAGTTTGAACTTGAATAATTTTAAACGAGTCTGAAAATTTTGAGCTCAACTCGGCTCGTTAAAAACTCAAGTCGACTTCGAGCTTTATTCGAGCCTAATGAAGTTAATTATTGACTGATCTTTGACTGTATTAGACTAAGTAACTCTTATTTATCACGTCTCATTTAAAGCCTAATAAAGAAAAAACTTTGATACACAAGTTGTTTAAGCTCAAACTTGTTAATTTTAGGTTTTAGTGTGTTAATTTAGGGTTTAAGAATTATGTTAAGAGTTTAGATTTTAAGGTTTTAAGTTTAGAAAGCTAGATTTTAAATTATAAAAAAATTAAAAATAATATATTTATATTTTCGAGTAGCTCGTGAGCTTTTCAAGTCGAGTATCATGTAACTCGGCTTGGCTCTTCAAAAACTTGGGCCGAATTCAAACTCGAGCCGAGTCTAATCAAGTTGAGTTTTGATCGAGTTTTGACTGAGTCGGGTTTGAATAACTCGCGATCTATTTCGTCTCATTTACGGCCTACAGTCTAGTGATCAAAACGTAAATGTATTAATACTTGAGGGACAATATATGTAATTTGATGGAGAAGGGTTTAAGAAAAGCCTCTCCCTTATTTCTTCACGAAAAGGCCACGGAAAGAAAGAGATCGATAAAATGAAGATCGAAGAGGTTCAATCGACGGCCAAAAAGCAGAGAATCGCTACTCACACTCACATCAAAGGCCTTGGTCTCGATGTATTCACTTCCTTCATTCTCTCCCTCTGTTTTTAATTTATAGTTTTTTTTTTTCTCAGCTTAAATGTCTTGTATTATCGTGTATATCTGCAAGCATTCTGAAGTTTCCTCTTTTTGTAGTTTTAAGCCATGGAAAGTTGCTTTTTCCCCTTAAACCTTTTTCTGGGTTTTTAGGGTTCTTAGACAAAGTACTGAATTTTTTGTTCATTTACTGGAGTTTACTGTTTTCTTTTGGATTTGGGTTTAGCATACTTTTAAGTCTTATAGTGGATAAAGTATAAATTTAATTTAATGTCCAGAGATGGAGATAATAGTATATTTTGAATGGATTTTGATTAATTCTCAACTAATTGACTATGGAAAGAATTGGGTGGTTCTTGAAGTAGGTTATGGTTAACTGTATGATTTTGTAATGAATATTAGAGTTGAAGAAGTGGGTTTTGTTCATGTATTTTCACTATGAAGTTCCACTGGAAAGTCTGGTTGCAATGATAGAATGTTAGAAACTTCTAATTTTCTTCTCATATATATTTCTATTTCGCTCACTTGTTGTTTTACTAGCAAAATTGCAATGCCTTCCCTAAGGAGTTTTCCTTTGTTACCAGGCCAGTGGAAATGCCATTCCTTTGGCTGCAGTTTTTGTGGGCCAATCAGAGGCAAGGGAAGCAGCTGGTCTCGTGGTAGATATGATAAAGCAGAAAAAGATGGCTGGTCGGGCCTCCTGGTACAGGGAAAACAGCTTTGGCCTTAGGAATATCCCAGGAACTTGGGAGCAAGGTTCTCATTGCCTTTTTTACCTTTATTTTCTGAATATCCTTTAACTTTGGCATTATTATTATGCCAGTTCTTTTGGAGGGATTGCCAGTTTTTGCCTATATATATATTCCTCTTCTATATTTGCAGGTTCCATTCTGTCCAATGGTTGGATCTGAAGTATACTCTTCAGAAGTAAAGAAAACTGAAGTTTTGATGGAAAATTTCCGACGGGCTATTGGTCTCCGTATCAAGGAAAATAAAGTGGTCTATGAAGGAGAGGTAAGTTGCATCTAATTACCGTTCTTTGTCCCTGATTTTATGTGATTGTTTTCTCTTTGGTTTGTTGTGTAGAGACTGATTCCTGGCTAGTTTTGTTTCAGGTTACTGAACTCTCTCCTGAAGAAACAGAGAGTGTAACTGGTGGTTATGGTGAAAGCATTAGCCATGTGATTATTGGCTTGAAAACTGTTAAAGGAACAAAACAACTGATTTTGCCACAGAATTTGACCTTGAAGCAGAAGAATATGTGCCTCTTCCCAAAGGAGAGGTTCACAAAAAGAAGGAAATAGTGCAGGTTTGTTCCACTGAGATTATGCTCTGTGTGTTCACCTAAGCATTTATTCTGAAGTATAATCTGATTGGCCTTAATGACTTCTTTCTGCTTAAATATACTGACGGGAATGGACATTCATTGGTAATAAATTTTGTTTTTATATGATAAATGACAATTATCCTCATTCTTTTCTTTTACTTAAGAGTTGCAACCCACTCAATTAAGAAAACAGGGAAAAAAACTCTTATGAATCTGATGCCTTCTACATTTGCTTGATATATTACAAATGACTTTGCTAGGCTTAGTCCTGTTTGCCTTAGGTTGTAAATTTATTTGTTTTCTTCCTTGTTAAAATTCATAAAAGAATTTCTATTCTATTTTCTTCACCATCAGGATGTAACACTACAAGATTTGGATGCTGCCAATGCACGACCACAAGGGGGCCAAGACATTGTCTCTAATGGGTCAGATGATGAAGCCCAGGAAGACAGAAATCACCGACAAATTGCGACAAGAAATAAATAAGGTATTTTTTCCAAACACATTTGTTATCTATCTGCCTATATGATGATAATCATGGTATTTTAGAAGAATCTGTGAGAGTACCCTTTTACTAATGCTGTAATTTTCGTGTGTAATAGCCATTAGTAACAGTAATGCAAAATTCACTTAACTCCTTATGCATATTATTTTTCTTGTTAAGTTTGTAGAATTTTGCTTGTATTTGTTTGCGTGGTTTGTATAGGTCTGCTGAATCATGTGGTAGGGTCATTACTTTTTAAAAGCTAGGCAAAATAATATGTTGCCTGTATGATCATATTGTTTTGCCTAGCTTTTAAAATGAACAACTCCAGAGTGATAAGTGGATAACCTGTTGCAAATTTAAAGTGATGGACTTTCATTACCTGCCATGATTTCCTATAACTAGTTTATGTTTTCTTCATTCCTTTTTGTTTGAGTAAATTCTCAGATCGTAATGGTTTCATTATTAATTTAAGAGCTTAACTCTCTCTCTTTGGCTAGTCTGTGGTTTAATTCTAGTATGCTCCCTAGAAGCTACACCTATCCTACATGGTTGTGACTTTACGAGTCAAATGGGATATTTATTCAATTTGATACAAGCTAATGATTTGGATTTTGATTTCAGCCTCTATACTAAATTGTCTTTTAGAAAGATAGCATGCCTTTTAATTTAAACAACAATGTTATTTGTGACAGGTTGTTAACTGTTATATTGATGAAGGTGTGGCAGAGCTTGTTCCAGGAGTTCTATTCATTGATGAGGTCTTGTCCTTTTCTTTACTGGAGCTCTTTCCAACTTATGATACATGTCCTTAGATGCAAGGATAGATATTTATGTTTTCTGTATGTGTGCGTAAACATTTAGCCTAAGATATATTTATCATGACTTACACTTGCTCAAGTACATTTGCACATCAGGCATGCTTATGTTTTCCTAGTCATGATTTGCAGGTTCATATGCTGGACATGGAGTGTTTTTGTACTTGAATCGTGCTTTAGAGAGCTCACTATCTCCAATAGTAATTTTTGCTACAAATAGAGGAATATGTAATGTAAGGTAATGAAAATTGTTTCCGAGACGTTGGGATATATCCTCTTTTCTTTTAATTACAAGCATGTAATTTTTGGTATACTAGATGTATACCTGATACTATATCTATTCTACATTGCTTATGCTTTGCTAGTTTGTTTGAGTCTAGTTTCTGAAAAATGTATATGCATTTTTGCAGGGGTACTGATATGAATAGTCCTCATGGCATTCCTGTTGACTTATTGGACAGATTGGCGATCATCCGCACTCAGATTTATGGTCGTGCTGAAATGATACAGGTTACTTTTTGTCTTTGTAATTTTATTACTCGTAGCATGCATCAAATGAAAACCTACCTAAAGTTTTCATTTATTTGTGGTCTGCAGATTTTAGCTATTCAAGCACAGGTGGAAGAACTGGTTGTGGATGAAGAAAGTCTGGCATTCCTTGGAGAGATTGGACAAAGCACATCACTAAGGTCAGGGTTAAATCTTGTTTTACTCTAATATCAATTCCCCTCTTTTATCAGAACCATACTTAGAAGTTTCTACTTCTTCAGACATGCGGTTCAACTGTTGTCGCCTGCTAGCATTGTGGCAAAAATGAATGGCCGAGACAACATTTGCAAGGTAATTATATATTCAGAAGCAGCTGTTCTTCGTTATTGCTTTTTTTTTTCTATCATCAAAGCAGGGAATAGAACTGTTTTCATTTATTTATAGGCGGATCTTGAGGAAGTAAGCAAGCTATACATAGATCTTCAGCAAGAATTCTTCAAGAGCAGCAGGAAAAATTCGTTTCATGATAATCCTATTTAATTAGATACTTTCTTCATGCCCTGCAGTTTTAGCTTGCATTTTGTTGTGCATCGCTGCATGTTGTTTTGAGTAGCTCCCTTCTCAGTTGATAGATGTAGAAGATGGAAGGGTATAACAAAAGGGTACTGCTTTAGTTTTTAGAATGATCATTGGTAATGTGCAATCCAAGATTACTAGATTATTTATTGATTTGCATGAAACATCAAGCATTCAGCTCACAGTTGCGAATCTGCTAACAAAATTGGCTCCACTTCAATCGGAGGATCGGTAAATAGTTCTTCGCCTAGATTCCTACCGTTGCTCAGCGCTGCCTACCTATCAGCCACTGCATTTTTATCCCGACAAATGTGCCGAATCACCACACCCTAGTCTAGCAGTAACAATTTCCTAATCGACAGAACCAGTCCATGATCTTGAAGAGTCTGCGATGATCTAAGAAACATGTGCACCACTTCAGCATTGTCCGTTTCCAATTCTAATCTCTGGTACTCCAAACATCACATGCTGCAGTGCATCGTAGTATGCCCAAAGTTCCGATATAAGGATGTAACATGTGCCGATGGTTCGAGTGGAACCAACTAACCATTCGCCCTGTGAATCACGTAACAACCATCCTACCGCAGCCTGTCTGATCCTGGAGAAAACGGCACTTTCCGAATTAGCCTTCACCCAATCTGTAGGAGGTTTCTGCCGACCATAGAGATAAATTTGATGTTACTAAATACCAACGTAAACAAAAATCCCTGCACTTTTTTTGGTGTACTTTATTTATGTTTCAATATTAGTAAATTAAATTCTATGCCATAACTTCAAATTTTAAATTCTTAATTCTAAAAAATATTCTACACCTAATTCTTTAAATTTAAACCCTAAATTCTAGCCTTAACTATAAAATTACTTTTTTTATGTAGAGCATAAAAGACATTAAAAATAGGCGAAAAAATTTATTTTTACAAATGCAATATTAATACACATATTTTAAAATATATTGGACATAAATTATAGATTTCTAAAGTTTTAACTATAAAATAAATGCCTAAATTATGTTTTTTCGATAAGTGTAAAGTATTTTTTAGTTGAAATAAGTGTCTAAAATTTTATTTTTTTGTTAAAATAAGTGCCTAAAGTATTTTTTTGACTAAAATAAGTACTTAAAATTTTATTTTTGATTAAAATGTGTCAAAGTAGGTGACTTTAAAATAAATCAAAATAAAAATTTAAATACATATTTTAATAAAAATAAATACTTTAAATACTTATTTTAATAAAAAAATAAAACTTTAAACATATATTTTAATTAAAAATATTTTAGACACATTATAAAAAACATAATTGAGTAAATAATTAAATCACTTTTAAAAGATATATCTTATTAATCAGGTTTGCAGGAAGGGTGTAATGTAAAGTCACGTGACGAGCGAGAGGTGAGAGCCCGTACCAACTATCGAAATGTATCCTTCACTTGTCCCAAGCAATCCGATATCACAGACACACAAAAAAAACTCGGACACAAATCTAGGCAATTTTAAATTAAAAATCTCTTTTGGCTATTTTAAATGACAAATCCTCTTGTATTAATCATCTGAAGAAATAATCTTTTGCAGGTTTATTTAAAAAATATGTACAATTTTTTAATAAGATGATATCACATTATAGAAAAAATGAGACGTAATTTTATCTTTGATAAAAAAATGAGTTTTATAATATGTAAAAGGACATTTTAAATAATCCAATTTAAAATTAAGAAAAAAAATCTTGTGTTTTACACATAGCAAGATCCCAAAAAAAATTAATTTATCACGAGATTTATTACATAAAACTCGCTTTCCGTATAAAAACGAGGTTCTTATATCTCAGGTTGAAAAACAAAGGGGTATAGGTATGTTTGAGGTATTTTTTCATTAGTCAGAAAATTTATGTATTTTTTTAAGTTTAGAGGTGTAGTATTATAATTTGTATTTCATTTGAGATTGATATCGTTATGTATGAGATATTCTAGGCGGTATAAAAACGAGTTGAAAATGGTTTCAATCCTAATTTTGTGCATGAATATCAAAGTGAATTGACTTAGTAGGTATGTTAAAAGTTTTCTTAAAAAAAATTTTAATAGGGTTTTTATAATTTTTAATCGAGAGAACTCAATATTAGAATTTGTCTTTCATTTAAAACTGACATTAACACAAACGTGATATTGCAAACGGTTAAAAAACCGCATTGCAAATAATTACAAAGATTGTTTTGAAAATGAATGATAAGGTAAAATACATTCGTAAGCATGTTTAATGAGTTTATCTAAAAAATGAATCGTAAAATTAACGTAATCTAACTTGAAAGCAGAATATTATAGATTTTTAATTATAATTATAATTAAAAAAAATTAAATTAAGTCACTTAGGTGATATGGACAGCAAATTCTACCCTAAAATGCGATCCATTGTATATCTGAACATGCTTCCACATCCTCCACCAATAACTATGTTTTGTGGATATTTTGGTGGCACCAAAAATAGTGAATTCACCCATAGGCCTGGGCCAGACACAGCTAATTATTTCTTCAAACCTGTTTTCATGGTATCGACAGTGGAGGATAAGCTTCATGAATTTCGTGGTATTCACTCCAAAATGATAAGGGTTTCGACTATAGTGACATCCGAGAGTCTTCATCTAGCCCTCATGATATTGAGCAATATAAAATCAATTAAAAATTAAGAATGAAATTAAATTTAAATTATCATTATTAAAATTGTTAATATACCATCTTAAATTTGAGGTACCGATATTGTTCGTAATAGTGTTAATCTTTTCTCACGCGTAACCGACTCATAAACTTTAAAAAATAAATCTTTAATTTATTTTTGTAATTTCTAACCTACTAAAGTCATAAGTGACAACTCTAAATATTCTTAGATCAAAAGGTAAATTTAATTTTAAAATAATTAACATCTTTTTTAAAAAGGAATTCTATTTACCTTAATTTTAAAAATTAAATAAATAAAACAAAACTTTAATTTTTAATTTATTTAATTTTTAAATAACTAATCATCAAACTATTTTAATCTAATATAAATAAAATTTATAATTTAAATTAATATTTTATCTCAAGTTTAAGGGTGAAATAATTTATATGTAAAAATATATTTTTAAACATAAATGACCATCTCACTGATTTACCAAAGACAAATTAACGAATTAGGTTATCCAAATGCACGATTTGTTTTTGTTTTTGTTCGTTTCTTCATTGTATAACAAAAGCAAAACAAATCAAACCCAGAGGGAAAGAAATCTTCGCTTCAAAACTCCCTTAAAACTCTCAGAACAAGACTCGTAAATGTGCTTTGATCGGTCATGAATTTAGGGTTTTCGAATCAACTTTGATCTGTAAGTCCTCCCACCCCACCCCACTTCTCTTTTTCTTCAATTCAGGTCTTTATTCAATTCTTCCAATATTTTGGTCGAAGAGAGCAATTTTGGTTTCTGTTTTATTGATTAGAACATCGAGGAACATAAGAAAGCGTTGATACCCAGAAGTTCCTTGTTTTGTCTTTCATTTTTGAAAATGCCATTTTAGGGTTTATATAAATGTTTAATTTTACTATAGTTAGCTGATATGAATTATGAAAAAGCGAGGGTAATTTTGTTTTATTTGGATTTATCTCAATTGTCTAGGCTACCAAACAGAAAGTTAAGGGTTTTGTAGCTGAATTTGATCCTTATTGTTACATTTGAGATATTGTAACTGTTGGTATTTAGTTTTGTATGAAATTATTGCATTTACTTTACCTATAATCACTCAATTTTATTTTGTAGTTTAGGGTTGGTTTTAACTTTTAATGAATGTTGATTTTTAGTGTATTTAGTTTATGGTTGGTTTCAATGAATGTTGAACTTTGTTTTTGGAAGTTACAGGGTTTGAAAAGAGTGTTTGAAAACAATGTCGAGACCAATGTTACTTATTTTCCTATTTATCATACTCATAATCACCTCACAGTTTGAGTGGAGACAACCACTTGTTGATGACGACACGGCGCCGAGTGTATCCCAGAAGCAGCAACAAATTTCAAGGGGGGAAGAAGTTGTGAAAGAAAAGGTGACATGCCTTGTACTTTTTTCTAATTCTAACTGAAATTTCAGGTTTATCTTTTCTTGACAGAAGAAATTTGAATAATGAGATTAGTTTCATTGGAATGCACATGTTCTATGTGATCTATCATACGTATAGTTATTAAAACATATGCTGAATTGCAAAATGCAAACCCCTTTTTATCTGTATTCTTTTCATTTTCTAGTCAGATTACTTTCGCCGGTTTATTTAGTGTAGGAAGTTGGTTCCTGTAAAGTAAAAACCAAATATTTTTATACCCTTATTTAGCAATTACTTTTCTGTAAGCTACCCTCTTCAATGTTTTGTTTATTGCATATTATAGTATCGATATACATCGATATTGATTAGCCTAAGCAGTCATTCAGATTTCATCCACTCCGACATGTATACTAGTCGTTGAATGCCTTTTAATTTGGCATAAATTTGTGCCTTGTTAGCTTATTTCTGTTTCTGTCAATGACAAAGTTCTTGCTTTTCTTCGTTGCCGCTTCTGTTGGCTAGCATTTTTTTGCCACTGATCATGGTGTTCTAATCAACACGTTCACATTGTTTTAGAAGGAACTGTGCTTGTGCAAACTCTGTAAGCCAAAAGGCATGAACTAGGTACTTGAAAATATTTGCCTTTGGTAGCAAAATATAATGATTATGCCTTGTCTTGATCTACATTTTTCGCCAGAAATTTAACTTTTGATTGGGTTTTAGTTGACATTTATCACTCATTGCAGATCATCCTATCCCAAGAGAAGAAGATTCAGAGGCTTAATGAACTTGTGCAGAGTCTTGAGCAGCAACTGTTGCAGTGCAAGGGCAACAACAAGACAGCGAATGACACGGTAAGCCATTTGACTGAACGTTTTTTTGAGATTGAGAGGAAACAGATCTTGGAGGACTAACTATCATATCTTAAAACATGCTCTTTGATTGCGGTGCACGGAACTTGTAAAATCATTGTTTATCCATGTAAATTCAAAGTTACATTCGTGTAAGTTATACGTTTTCCCCTTGTATCCACTCCATCGCTTTCGGAAGGAAGCAATGAAGCTATGCATGGTATAAATCATCCTAACAGTCCATAGTCCTTGCTAAGTGGCTGCTGTTATTTGAGTCAGCTACATGGAAATTAATTTTCTGCAATATTATATCGAATTAGAATTGGCAGCACCTTTAGCTGATTGAGGATGTAAAGAAACCTATGATGGGGTACATTGTGTATTTAGTCCTCCCTTTTAGTAGTGCATGTGTGAATTTTACCATAAAAGAAACTCCAATGTTTTCGGTGTACGAGTTGAACATGTCTTTTACACATTAATTTGGGGGCGTTCGAGCCAACCTTGCAGATTCCATGTATAGACGTAGGGGTGAATGTCGAATAGAGTCCATTAATAATTTTGAGTTATTCGAGTTGACATGCTATATTTTCCAATTCAAATATTATTTGATTTTTTTATTTAGGGTTTAAGAAATTCAAATTGAGTCAAATTTTTGAGTTGATATACAAATTTATTATAATTATTTATAATGTATAGTAATTTGTATATATTTTAAACGACTTTCTCTAATTATGTAAGACATGTATACATATTTTTTTATATGTGATATACATTTTTTATATTTTTTATACAAGTATATATATGGATGAGATCAAGTTACATTGTAAAATTCTTTAAGTTTTACACTTTTTTTTTTATCTTTGAGTGATTAAACTGGATGACGATTAACAGTTGGTTATGTGAGGATTATCATTTGGGAAAAAAATTAAGGAGTTAATTTGAGGCATCCGTTTCTATCATTTAATGATCCAAAAAACGTGTAAAACTTAGATAGTTTTATACAGTGTAATTTGATCTTATCTCATATATACATATATATATATATATAATTGAAGGATTCGACTCAAGCATAAAATTCTCTTCACCAATTACGATAGATTTTGAGATATTCAAATTTTTATTTTATAACTCACAAACTTGATTTTTTTAATCTAATCGAGTTTATATTTCGAGTTAAGTTAATTTTTTTTTTGTCTCTGAATCAAATTAAAAAATTTTTTAATCTCAAATCGAATAAAAAATTTATTTTTTCTGTTGAAATTAAAAGACTACCCAATTGCTAATTGCTAGGAGCAAATTAATAGTTGCTGCAAGTAACAAAAGTGATATTATTATTTAATTAATATATAGAGAATTAAAATCGACTACAACTCAATTGTTTTTATATTTTTTTTTTATTTTTAAATGATGATAATAAATTATTAAAATTATTGTTTTTTATTTTTTAAATTTTAATCTTTAAATTTTACCATTCATCTCATCCATCTATTTCATTTAATGATCCAAAAATTATAATTTTTTAATTTTTATATAATATAAACGAATAATATGTATATCGTTATATACATATAAGTATATCATGAAATATATTATATACCACATAAATATATATACATATATAAATACATGTCAACAAATAAGCAAATTAAATAAAGAATACATGTACTGAACAAGTAAAAAAACATACAAATAAGAAATATTAAACATGAAAATATAATATATATTGAATAAATAAGTACAGAAAAAGCAAAAACAAGAACTAATAAATTACAATATACAAAAAAATAATACGAAATGAAAACCTATATAAAATTATAAATACATGAATAAATAAATGAAAGCCATATTTAAAATAAGAAACTTATATAAGGACTATAAGATAATTAATCCAAAAAAACTGATTTAAGCAAAAACACGGACTTACTTGAAATTCGTAGAAAAAGGGGGACTGAAATTGCAATTTAACTCTTTTAAAATAATGAAAACGGAGATCAGGGATGAAGTTGAGAATCGACTAGAAAGTAGGGAGACTAATTGTGTGAATTATCCATGTGGCAGGTTAATTTTAAAAACAAAAATAAGACTTAAGGACTTTTAGAGCAATTTGCCCACAAAAAATTGTTTAATTAAAATTTAAGGATGAGATTAAAGAATCCTCATAATGTTATTAAATTAGGAAGAAGAGACTAAAAGTGGTATTTTATCATTTATAAAATTTGAATATTATAAAAGGACCTCTTTGGTCAAAATTTTAACCCTTTTAATATTTTTTATAAAACTCATATTTTAGAAAATAAAATCTCTAAAAATAAATAATATATCCTCTTCTTTCTCCTAAAATTTCAGATCAAACGCCTAAAAAGATGAACTTCATCATTGTTTATCATGTTCATTACAAACACGATGAACGCTAATCCAAAATCAAATTTTAACAAGTCTTTATCGCATCGATTATTGTTTACCGATGTTAGTATCCTAACCAAAACACAAATTTCTCCTCAATAACCTGAATCATGCTCAAGATTCTCTAAATCAACCCCGTTTTACAATAATCTTATGAAAATAAAAGAAAAATAACATTTTTTTTAAAACCTAGATTTTGAAAGCTTTAAAATATTTTGGATCCTAAATAAAGAAAGAGGGATATAAAAGATTAAGATGCAATGATTATCGTTCATTAATGATACCAAGAGACTAAAATTAGGTAAAAACTTTATATTTATTTTTTTAATTCGAAAAAAAACAACTTAAAATACATTTAAAAAATTCTTTTTTATTGGTTTTTAATCCGAAAGTTGATTATATTTGATTTGATTATATCCTTTTATCTAGTTTTTTTATTTGTAAGAAACATTAATGGAATGGACTGCTATTGATGCTTGATTGATATCCCTGTTTTTTTTTATTTGTTATCTTATTATTTTATTTTTTGAGATAATAATGACGACATGATCTTTAACGATGGAATCACGTGGACGATCGATAGAAGCTCGAGCACGTAAAAAAATGTCAATAACCTCGGTGGTGAGTGCTTCACTTGCACGGGAGGAGGTTGACCGGTTACCCACGTAAATTTTAGACCGTTAGATCAGATTTTGATCTAACAATAAAGATTGAACGAGTACGAAAAAAATACTCTTTCCGTAATATTTTATTTGTTTAGTATTGACTTTTTTAATCAAATTTTTTAAATTTAAATCATTATAATTTTAAATCTATTATTGATAAAAATATAAAAAATATATATTAAAATCCTTTAATCAAATATTTTAAAAATATATATATTTTTATAAAATTTAATAAATTAAAATATTTAAAATAACTATGATCAAATTTTTAAGATTTTGACTTTTAAAAAGTCAATACTGAACATCATAGGTGGGACAAATGGAGTACTAGATGAGCAAAAATCTTCTTTTTTGTACTTCCCTTTATGCATCCTTTGAAAATTTACTAAAAATTGAATTTTAAACCTAACCCTTATTTTTTATATCTTAAATCCTAAACCCTATACCAAAAAAATACACCCTACCCCTAATTCCTTAAACCCTAACCAAAACCCTTAAACTAAAACTCTAAACCCTAAACCCAAAAAATACACCTAGCCCTAATTTCTTAAACCCTAACCAAAATCCTAAACTAAAAACGTAAACCCTAAACCTTAACCCTCTAATTTAAAATAGAGACATAAATGGAGGTATGAGAAAAGGATATACAATTTACACCTGTATCAGATTACCAAGGATTAGAGTTTACGTTATCGGATATTAATTAAATGGGTTAATTACCATTTTTATATCTATTATATATATATATATATTATTGCAGTTCACTCATAATAATATAAAACAATTCAGTAATAATAATAATAATACACACATTAATACATATACATGCATACGTTTGTATGTATATATACATAAACACTCATGCATACAATAATTCATATTTATACATACGAATAATAGGTATACATGCATATATATATATAGTAACACTTGTATTAATATTAATAAAAAAATAAGTAATAATATTACAATATATTAACATACTCGAACAAAAATAAGTGATAAAAAGTTTAACTAAAAATCAGGTTAATTTTGGTTAATTCAATTTATTTTAGATTTTAGATTAAATTCAGATCATTATATTCAAAATAATATAAAATCTCGAATAAGATAAAATTAATTTAAATCTCGAGTCAATTTACCACCTCTAAAAGAAATCAAGATTGCAATATTAAATTTTTTGAAAAATACAATAAATTATTAGGCAAAGCAAAATTCAGAAAACAATATCTAATATTTAAATTTATAAGAACTAAGGTCAATTATTAAAGAAGCGCGAGGTATTGTTTAGGGGTTCCAACCAGTGTAGGGCCTAAAAATTAATTATTCTCATTTTCTATTTTTTTTTATCAAATGAATAATTTTTTTAAATCTCAAAATTTATTTATTTTCTTCAAATTTAATCGTTTCTAATGATAAAAAATAAATGATGTAATATTCTTTAATTTTTATATTTATTGTTTAAAATCAAACTCACCCACAATTTAATTCTTTCAAATTTTCTTAACAAAACAATAAAAATGATGTGTTTGACAAAGTTTAATCACGTTTTTATGATTTATTACTGAATATTAAATTAATTATCCAAAGTATTGAGATATATTTTTGCTCTATTATGATCCATATTTTAGTTTAAGCTCGGGATTCGAAAATGTCCGAAACCACCGTGATATAAACCTAAATTATTATTTAATTAAAAAGATTTAAAAACATAAACTTATCCTTCTTTAGTTTATCCCACCTAATTAAATATTTAATAAATTATTATATATTTCAATTTAAATACTCATTTTTTATATTTCAAAAATATTATTAGAATAAAATTTATCTAATATATAAAATTTTCAACAGGGTTGGAGTCCCTTAGCCCCGCCACTGCAATCGACTATTTTATGATAAGGGCAGATGCATTAAGTTAATGTATCCCATTTTTTATAAAAAATAAGTATTTTAATGTTTTTTCTTTAAATTAATTTAGTGTAAATAAAATAATTATATATTATTTTAAATTTTAATTTTCATAATATGCGTATTCGTCTTTTATATTCGGGGTGAAAGTTGTCCTTCTTGTAATATTATCTTTAAGGTTTAAATTTATTTAATCTCTTTAAAAGTGTAATGTATCTTATCTATATTCGATAGTTATTAGTATAAATGATGCCTATATTTAATTTTTTATTAATATACATATAAATTTGTTGGGTGAGCTAAAGTGATACATTCAAGAAAGTTAAATTGAATTAATAATTCCTTGTATATGCAAGCTAGGAATTAAATACTTCATTTTTCATGAAGCCATTAAAGATTTCGACTCACCAACAATATTAGGTAAAATAATATACAAGAATAATATAGGAAGGTTTATTTATTTTCCTTTTTCATAATTTTATGATATAATTTTGATCATCGGTAAATAAATATATTTGATTAATTAATCGGGTTTAAATCCATTAAAAACACTTTTTTTTTCTCTTATAGTCTTCGTTCTTTTTCCCTTTAAAAAAATTAGAATTAAATTTAAAATTTTATTAAAAAGATCGTCATTAATAAATATCATTAGATTATAATTTATGAATACGTAATGGTTAATCTTGATAAATTATAGGATAGCAATGACAATGGATGTATTATAAGTGCCGAATTATTTTTTCCCCTTTTTTATAATGTATATGATCTAAAATTTAAATTTTAAATCTTAATCTTTTATAATAAATTTTAGATTTAAACTTTAAAATCTAAACTTCAATGATAACCTAATTTCAGTATTGTAACATAAATAAGAATATCAAAAAGGCATATGATTTTTACGACAAATTGTTAGATGAGTTTAGCTCACATATCATCTATAATCTCATCTAATAATAATTTTTTATCTTATTTTTAAAGTGAATCTTCACATCTTTCTTCTTTTATAAGATGAATCTTTACCTCTTTCCTATATATCACTAATTGGATAAATCTCATTAAATGAGATAATATATTAGGGGTGTTTAAAATTACCCGACCCGACGATCCGAAACAAAAATAACGGGTAATTCTCAGAAAAAAATTACCCAACTCGAGAATTAGTGGGTCGGGCTTGCACCGAAAATTTTGAATTCCCAAGTACTCGACCCAGCCCGATTAGTTTTATTATATATATATTTTTTAATTTTAAATTATATTTTTATTTTAGATTTTTTTAATATTTATACCTAAAATTAAATTCAAATCTCTAAATTAGTTTTATTTTTGTATTACATACTTTTAGGTTTTAAAAATTTTAAATATATTTTTATTAATTTACTAATACCAAAAGAAAAACGGGATTAATACTTTTAACGTCATTTTAGTGATAAAATTTAATAAATATAGATGTATATATAAATTCAAATATTCTAAAATTAACTTTTAAATCACTCGTTTTTATGTTTGGTTATGTATTGTAAATTATGAACCTTGTACCCGTTACCCGATTAGTCGGGTACCCGATAACAAATACCCGATTTAAATGAGCCGGGATACGAAATGATTTTTTATGTCCCGAAAGAACCGGGTACCCAATAATAAATATCTCTATCATATATGGCATGATGAATCAGAACCATATAATAATTTTTCGATTTCTACTTAGAAAAAACGATCCTATTTTAGTTACCTAAAATTTTCTTTTGTCAAAAAGGAAAAAATTTAAATTAATTAACTAATTAATAGGAGTTATAATATAATTAATTTTTACGTTGCATTTAATTTTTTTTTTCAATTAAACGTATGGTAGATGAACTGATATTATAATCAATAAACCAACTTAATTGCTAGTAGCCATGGCATGTAACGTATTAAAATAGATTAATACTGTATACCAAGGGAACGCAAAATTAGATACGTATGATTGAAGTGCAAACCTAAATATATAATGACCTATTTTTTCCTTCTGTAGAAATAAATGTAATTAATTTTTATCAAAAATAAATAAATGTAATTAAGATCACATAGTTGTGAAACCTTATTGTATAAGGTTTTGCATTAATAATTTTAACCAATAAATTATATAAATATATTAATGATTCAGCTGTGGAGATTAACCGACAATTTATGGGTTTAACATGTTACTAGGTAGAACCTATTTTGGCGCATGTTTTTTTCTTGTAATTTGTCGGTTTATTTTTTATTTCGAGTAAAGCATTTATTTTGCATTTTTAAAAAGTTTTTGGTGCATTTCTGATTAGAACTCAAAACAATGAAATTCATGGTTCAAGAAGAACATGTAAGTTACCATCTCGTACATGATTTACTGAGCAAAATTGTAAGTTATAGATTCTAATTAGAATTTTATGAAGTAGTCGTGAAAATCTATGGTGGTAATGCATATCATATATATATATATATCATTTTTCAGAATTTTGTCATGATTAATTTGCATTGATTTATATCACAAAAGGTAGTGATGGGTGAATATTTTGATAGGGATTTTACGACACACTCTACTTTAAACTTGAGATTTTAAATTGTCTACCATTCGAACCAATTCATTGGCATGGTGATATATTTAATCTCAAATAATGGGTTTTGGACAGGCGCAATATGAACAACCCTATAAGAGTCCCTAAAAAAGAGATTCTAAAATTTTGATAAATTACATTTATTAGATGATGTTAATATCGAAATTCATTGAATTTGTTTTAAAAATCTCAAAAGAAAGATGAGTTATAATTGTTAAAATGTTATAATTGTTTATTAAATGTGATAATTGATTATAGAGTTTTATTAACTATTCTTATTTCTATTTTTTTTTATAGAATTAGTGAGTTTTTGAACAGACGAACGATTGTACAGAGCCTTCAAAGTCTTTAAATCATCCTTGATCTCAATGATTAAAATTTAATTATATATAAATATTAAAACATTTAACTATACCCCGTAAGATCTTTAAATACCTAGATTTAAGTCTCTTCATGTGTATTTTGTCATATTTATTTATACGCCCTGTTATGTATGAATTTTATCTAAAGTTGTTTGAGTTTAAATTTGGACTCAAAATCTTTAATCATAAAACCTAAAACTGAAACTCTAAACCATATACCATGAACCCAAAATTAAAACTTAAAATTATAGACCCTATACAATAAAACATAAACTCTAAATTCAAAAATAATATAATAACTGATATCAAAATAAAAAACTATAATTTTAAGTATAAAAAGATAAATTCATGTAAACACGTATGTATTAACTCTATTCTAAATTTCACCAATCAAACACCTTAATATAATTATATTATTTTTCATTATTTTTAATACATACATATTAATATTTAATATAACACATTTCTTCTATATCCACCGTACCAAACAGGGTTAAAGGCTTTGGCGGCTACAAGACAAAGCAGAACATCGAATAACTTTGTAATAAAAAACAAAGAACTCTAAAACATGTTTTTACAAAGGAAAGATAATCAATAATAAAATAAATTATTTTGATACAAAAATCGAATGAACTTTAATTTATTTATATTTATTAATTTTAGGTATATAATGTAAAATTTTAAATATTAGACCCTAAAATTGATAAACATAGTAAATTAAAGGGTTTAGAGAATATTTTATTTGGATATAGGGAGAAAAATGGTAATATATTTTTCTGGATATTAATTAAAACGGTAACTTTGCCCATTACCTTAATAGCTAAACCTAATAAAAATTTCAACGTTTCCTTGCCCTTTCCCAGAACAATATGTCCTAAGAAAAAGGTAAATATGCGTGCTTTGTTTGGATATAGAGGGAAAAAGTAATATATTTAGGAGTATGGGCGAGTAAAACTCAACTCGATTCGAAAAATTGAATAAATCGATTCGATTCGATTCAAGGAGAAAATACTCGATTTCTTTTGAATCGACTTGAAATTTTATAGACTCAAATCCAAAAAATTTCAAATAAAGTTTGAGTTATAAAATGAAAATTCGAATAACTCTAATAACTCGAAACTTTTAGTAATTAAAGGATTAATTTTTAAGTTTGAGACAAATCTCTCAATTTTTTTATGATATATATACATTGATATATAAAAGTATAAAGAAATATTGCTACATATGAAAAATATATATACATATCTTATATGATTAGAGAAAGTCGTTTAAATTAGAACCAAATCATACTATAATATTATAAATAATTATAATTAAATATTTATAGGAACTCGACTCGAATTTCTTAAACTCGACTTGAACCGAAAAAATTTCAAATAAAGTTTAAGTTATAAAATATGATTCGTCAACTCGAATAACTCAGATTTTTTTAACTCGACTCGATTCAATCAAATAATCACCCTAAGTAGGAGTATACAAAATAAATTATAAACATTAATTGGTGTAATCGTTAAATTTTAACGGTTAATTAATCTATCATTAAACATAATTGGTTTCGGTTATTCAACTATTAAAGATGATGGTTAATGATTAACCGTTTATTAATCCTTAAAAAGTTATTCAAATATAAAATGAAGTTTATGATTAGAATTTCTTTATTTAAATATATTTTGAAAATTTTAATATAATATTTATCTGAGACATAATTTCAGCATTCTCAAAAGAATTAGGGAATATGTGAAAAAATTATAATAGGTTACAACATAACATGTAACCGAATCGTTATTGGAAAAAATTATAATAGGTTAACTGCTAGGGTGAGCGTTTGAGCGAGTCGAGTCAAAAAATTTTGAGTTATTTGAGTTGAGTCAACACACTTTACAACTTGATTTTTTTTATAAAAAATTGAATCGATTTGATTTTAGCGAGTTTGAGTTGATTCAGTTTTTCGAGTTTATGTACAAATTTTAATTTTACTATTTATAATATTATAATATAATTTGATTTTAATTTAAACGGTGTTCTTGTTATATCTACATACATGTTATTTTATATTATTTTTTCATGTATGAATATGTCTTTTCATTAAATTACATATTTTGTTATTATTATTATTATGATGATGATGATGATGATGACTATTATTATTATTATTATTATCATCATCATTTATAATATTATTATTATGACTATTATTATTATCATCATCATCAAGTAATTTAGGTATGAATACGTGTTTTTATGTAATGTTTCGTTAAAACTCTCATTCTTATCTAAGTAAGAACAGGACTAAACAAAAAATAGTGATATAATAAATTAAATAAAAATTAATATATATAATAAATAACATAGTAAAAAATAAAATTTTTATTAAATAAAATAAAAATAAATCTAGGAAGCGATCAAATTGTTAATAAAAGAAAATTAAAAGCTAAAAAAAAAAAAAAAATTTAAAATAAAATTATAGGGATTAAATATGTAATTAATCTATATAATTATTAAAAAATTTAAATTATTCAAGTTATTCAATTTCCATTTCTATGCAATTAGTCTGTAGTTCTTTTATTTATAAAACTAAATATCAAATCTTTGGTACTATTGAAAGATACAAAGTACGTTTGGTGTCCAAAGGATACAACTAAAAGGTGTGTATTGATTATAAAAAGTTTTTTTTTCTTTTATCTCCAAATTAGTAATTATTCGTACACTTCTAACTGGTCGTTACTAATGATCTTGAACTAGAGAATGTAACAATATATCAAAGATGATTGAAAAATTGATATATTTAATTAACACACAAAATCTGATATTGTATATATTGTGTTATATCTTAATCAACTTTTATAACATTTAAAAAGGTCTCATTTAAAAACTGTTTTGAGAATTATAAAATATGTGGAAAAAGATTTAGGTCAAGAACTTTTCTTCAAAGCTGTAGTTGATATAAGAATCTCTGTTTATTATGATTCTGATTGAAGATCATATATTATGTTAATAAAATCAGTTACTAATTATTGTGTTAAATTAAAAGATTCATTGATCTTCTAAAAATTAAAAAAATTAGAATACGATTACAAGATCACTAACAGAAATTGAGTATAGAAACATGATTGCTGTAACATCAAAAATAGTTTGGTTAACATATTTACTCCAGAAAATGAGAGTACCAGACATTAAACCGGTCAGTTTATTTTGTGATAATAAGGTAACATTATAAATTACTGCAAATTTAGTGTTCTATGAAAGGATTATACATATATTATAATAATAAATTAATAAAAATATTTAAATAAATTAAAAAATAAATCACGTTGAGTAGCAAGAAAATTAAAAAAATGATAAATTATATATTAAACCATTAATCTTTTTAAAAAATTTAAAATATTACTTTAACTTCTAAACTTTAAACCCGTACCTTAAAATTCTAAAAATTTATAATTTTATCCTAAATTTTTTCTTAAATTTCAAAAATCAATTTAAAAACTCAAAAAATTAAGGTTCCTAAAAATTGAGAATCTCAAAACTAGAATTTTAATTAAAAATTTTAAAATTAAAATTTTAAAAATAAAAATATTTTTAGGATGTTACATAATATACGGAGGAATTTTCTCTTACTTTTCCCTTTTTTTTTCAAGCAAAATAATTGAATCTATATAATTGGTCATTATTTATTTATTTATTTATTTATTATTGCAAATACAAGTTAAAGACTTGAAGGTATCATGTGATATATAGATGTATTAATTAAGTGATCTCCCTTTATTTTAATTTAACATGTTATATAAATACCTTACGAAGAAAAATCAGTTGTATCAAAGACAAAGATAGGGGGTAAAAAACGATTTTACTCTTTTAATTTTAAAGTTTTAATCTTGGATAATGCTAATATTTCATTCCAGCCCTTCGTGCATGATAAAATTTTAGTTGAAGTCATTTAAAAATAAAAAATATTATAAGCTAAATCAATGATGAAATTATATTTTAACCTTTAAGATTTTATAATTTAGCCATGTTATTTATTTCATCCCTATGATTGTTGTTGATTTATTTTTTAAAAAATATATTTTATTTTTTGTTCACCCATGAATATGATAAAATTTAAATATATTTTAAATTTTATCAACAAGACTGCATCTTCAAGCTTTCTAATTTATCCACTATTGAATTCAACCTTCAATATTATTAGTTTCCAACTTGTTTTCCACCCTAATTTCTCCTCACCTTCCATGCCTACCGCTTGTAAATTACTAGCAAATGCCTACCTTTCTCTTCCCTCGGATATATAAAGGCCAAAATCAATCTGCAGGAGAAACCAAAAATCTGATCTGTTTTTATTTTCTCGGTTCCCAAACACTTGAGTTTGATAGTTGAAGCCTTCTAATTCATTTCCCAGAGGTGAGTTTTACATCTTGCTCTTCACTTTTCAGTTCTTCATATTTGCTTCTACCTTTCAGATGACTGTTTAATCCATTTTTTTATCAAACAGGTGAAATATAATATATTAAACAATGAGCCGAAGAGCAAACAGTCCTAAGCTGGAATTGACGCTGAATTTATCACCACCGAGGGTGCCAACCCTACAAGCCGGGTCACCGAACACGTCGGTTTCATCCCGGGAGATGTCCCCGGAGAGCTCTTGTGTGTCTTCAGAGCCTGAAGATTCGACGACAATGGTGCAATACCCGAGTCTCCCCGAAGAGATTTCGATGGTGCTGGTGGGATGCCCTCGATGCCTCATGTATGTTATGTTGTCTGAAGTGGATCCCAAGTGCCCTCGGTGCAAGAGCACCGTGTTGCTTGATATTCTTAACGAAGAGAATACCAAAAAGACAAGGAACTAAATGAGTACATCAATGTCCTGGCTAGGATTGTTCTTTCTTTCTTTCTTTTTGAGGTTTGGTTGGTTGGTTGGTTTCAGTTTCGTCGGAAATCGGAATGTTTGGAGTTTTGTGCTAATTACATATCTTTGTTTCTTTTGATATTGAGATAGTGTCTGGTTCGATTTCTTTTGTTTTTTCAAAGAATTATAACTCGAAACATTTGAATTCCAATGATGGAATTAAATGCTGATGCAGATAGGTAGTTGTTTTGCCCGAGTAAAAATCTTCTACTTTTCGTTAATTTTTTTTTAAAAATTAAATTTTAAAATTTAAAATTTTTTATATTCTAAACTCTATACCCTAAAAATACACCTTACCCTTAATTTTCTAAACCCTACTCACAACCTTTAACCTTAAAACGTAAACTTCTAATTTAAAGCGGAGATATTAATAGAGGCATGAAAAAAAAGGTAGACGATTTGTTCATGTTTTGTCCATAGCAAGACATTTAAAATAATATTTTTGAAACTCGTTATATAGTCCTAGAGATGAAGGTATTATTCCTCCTGGGCGATCGGAATTCGAACAATATAATTTAAAGGTGTGCGTTAGTTTATCTAAACTCATTAAATAAGCTTGTATCGGAGCAAAGGAGGATGGAGGGATAATTGCTCAACTCTGAATGGTTTAATTACTTCTAGGCTATTGATAATGTTAAAACCTTTGTAATTAAGTCTTTGTTCCTCCCAAAAATATATGGTTTATATGTTTTTAAGACCCTTTAAATTAAAATTAATGAAAGCAAGTCTTAAACCCTTAATTTTATGATTTAATATATTTTAGGTCCCTTAATTTTTGTCATTTAATTACTTTTAAAATTTTATTTATTTCAAAATTAATTAACTTGTCCCTCGTAATTCAATCGTGTCTCCTTTTGTTTATATACGAGTATCAGTGACCAAAGCTTATTGGAAAATATGTTTGACCACCTTGGATTACTGCCACAATCAATCTTGCCTCTCAGTGCAGAAACTGGAACGGAATGTAGAGAAAACCTAGAAAACAACATTGTTCGCTCTATAATCGGAGTTTTGGACATACACAGTAAAAGCGATCGTATAGAACTCTTAAAAGAGAAGTGTTTTAAAATTTTTATAAACTATATTCATTAGATCATTCTCAAAATTTATTGTAAAAAATTTAAAAATACTCTTAAGAAAGATGAATTATAATTGTTAAAACATTATAATTATTTCTTAAATGTTACAATTTATTATAAAATCTTATTTATTATTCTTATTACTATTGTTTTTGTAGAACCAATAAGGTTCTGTATAAACACAATAGAAATGACTATACAAAACCCCTCTAAAAAAGACAATTGCTTCTAAATATCACATTTTTAAAACTAGAAGAGTTATGACTATTTACTTCTAAAAAAATCATTTACATAAATTACATATGGTCTCAAAATCTTTGAACCGTCCATGACTATAAAAAATTGATTAAAAATAAAAAATTTTGCCCACGTAACAAACGAGAATATTATTAATCAGTATATTAGGACGATCGGGTGTTATACTTTTGATCTTTAGTTGTATATAAATAAAAACCTAAACCTTCCTTTGGTACAGCTGCAAAACAAGTCTTCATACCTTTGGGACTTATTATGTTGAAAAATGGTGACATTTAAATTAGTTGAATTGATTAATTAATTATATAAAAATATTTGATAAAATTAATATTTAAAAAATAAAATAACATATAACACTACGATTATATTTTATTTTTTTAATTTAATTATGATAAATATTTTTTACCATAGCATTACTTAGCATATCTGAAAGATATATTTTTTATATACATTAAGTTATTGTTTAACTACACCAAAATGGATTTTTAGCGATGTTTTTAGTTCTTTAGTGACGTTTTATAACGCCGCTAAAAACTGTATCGGCACCAAGGTTGCAATAGTTTGTGACGTTTTCAAGTAAAGAACACCGCTAAAGGTTATGACCTATAGCTAAAGAGTAGGTTAATAGTAGCGTTTGTGAATTCAAACGTGCAAAAGAATAGATTATTAGTGACATTTATAAATTCAAATGCCGCTAAAGAGTAGGTTATGTGGCATTTGTGATTTCAAACGTCGCTAAAGAGTAGGTTATTAGCAGCATTTGTGATTTCAAACACCGTTGACTGGTAGATCATTACTGGCGTTTATAATCACAAACGCCGAAATAACCTAATCTTTAGCAACGTTTATAATCACAATCGCCAATAATAATACAATTCTTTAAAAAGAATAAAAATAATAATATATCATTTATAATCAATCAAACATCTTAACTATTTTTTCAGAAACCACAAACAGTAATACAAGAACAGTTATATCATATACATAAATCACAATGGTATCTCAAAAGTTATACAAAATTTTAGTAAACTGATAGCATTAGTTCTCTTAGTGTGCTAAAAGATGCATCTTTCATGCACTTCATCAAGAATAATAACCTTGTATTTAAGTGACATAAACCCCTTATCTCACATTTCATCCAACAAAACTCCAACAGTTTTGAAAACAACCTTTGTCCCGTGAAAACAAGAGAAAATGAATATAAAATCTAAAATACATTCCGACAGAAGTAAACAAAATTGTCAAGAAGTGGCTGTGGAAATGAACATAAAATCCAACCAATAAAGGGACTCTTGCTAAATGAAGGTTGCAAAATGTTTGTTAGCTAGGAAACAGTCAAACAATCAGTTCACAAAATACAAATTACCTACATAATAGATGCTTTGAATGACCTATATCATATCCTACCTAGATAATATATGATACCCAACACTCGTAAGTAGTAGTACATTAGAAAACATGAATGGTCAGTTCTAGACTGAATGTAGGGAAAGACCACTATAGCAAAATCAAAATATAGTATACAGATGAGTGAGATCTACTAACCAGGTTAAGAAGCTCCGAAATAGAAGCAATCATAATCATTTTAGCCTTTTGAAAGGGTTATTCTTACTTGTGCTACAGAACTCTGGTTCCCGTGAAAAGACAAAATGAAGCTTAGCTCTCCAAAATCATCTATATATTATTTGCCCACCATGAAAGCTCAATAGGCATTTCTTCTTTGGGTTCAAACAATAAATCCCATCTATGACCAAACTACAATTTATTGTTTAATTTAAGGAACAATCAATCTTACTTGGACCACGAGGATAAACGAACAGTCCGAACCTTTAAACGTTAATATCTTTTGTGTTGGCCAAAACAATATTGTAAAATGCCAGATTTATTTATCAAGAAGAATAAGGCAGACGATAAAAAATAAAGTCAATTTATCAGTTCACATCTCTCTCCCAGCTATTCCGGTCTAAGATATTCAATTTGTAAAGGAAATCTATAGTAAGGATACTGCTAAGCTTTTGGACTTTCGGTCACCAAGAGAAATATAATAAAAGAACAAAAGTTTAGTTGAAAATTTGAAGCCAAACCCATGATTAGATAAAAAGAGAAACATTCTACAGACAAATTTGGCAAAAACTGCAGTGACCTGCAAACATTCTACATACAAACTATGCATCCACGAGAAATCAATGAGGCCATCAAGTACAGGAAGTAAAGATCTAATAATAAATGTAAATGTCTTCTCGAAAGAAAGCAGTTTCAAACAATATAGACCAGACAAAAGTAAAGAGACAGGAATCTCTTATCAAGAAAAAGGGAAAGTGGATTTTAGTTAAAACACCAAAGATGTTATCAAACAACCAGCACTTCAGTTAGAAAAGGCAAAAGCTATCCCTCAATGAAAATTTCTATTGTCATTCCAGCCAATACTAGTAATTTTGAATTTCAAGCATGCAACTTCCAAAGTAAATAAAATCTCAATGAAATTATAAACAAAGGGGAAAACAGCAAGAAGAAGAAAAGAATTGAACACATGTTGAGCAGTGATGCAATCAATCAATTTCAGATGCAAATTCAACAAGTTTCAGTCTATTCCAATATCTTATAGCCATTATAGGAAATTTTAAAAAAACCCATAAAACTAATGAACTGATAAGTGATAACCAAACAATATACCAGTTGCATCAAATTAGTAACGAGAAATATAGACAAATATTTAAAAACGATTAAGGAGTCGATGGACGCATCAAATGGAAACATTCACAAGGCAAGAAGATTAAGGACTAAAAGTTGCCAAATTCATTTTGCAAGACCAATTTCTAGCACAATCTAAAAATATAATAAGATTACTACATCTCTATGACATTACAAGATTCATATATTTACTTGGGAAAATGCAGTACTTTTTTACCTGCACAAGTACCTCCTGCTTCTTTACTGAATTTATAATAAGGATGGAGAAAACAGACAGGTCAACTCCTCTGGGTAAAAGAATAACCTTGAATAAAAGGACCGTATGGACATTAAGTGATTGATCAAAAATAACCTATTCAAAAAACCCTAGAAAGAGATCACGAGATTAAATAGCTAAACAGACGGGGCAAAAAATATCAAATTAATTTTAACCAAATGATAAAAAAATGAATCTCACCGTCCCTGGAACTAAAGAAAGCAAGGTTGCTGACCGTGATTTTGGGTAATATCCAGTGTTAGGGCCTTGATGGAATTAAGAGAAGAATGGAAGGACAGGGGTTAGGGCAAAACGGCTCTTCGATTATGGGCGACGGTGCACACCAAGACTGGGCAGAGAGGCAGATCGGGGTGGTCGACTGGTAGGTGTTATGGCCGTCCCTTTTCCTCGGCTGTAACCGAACAAGCTGCATCTGAGACAACCATGTGTGTGGCCTCAAAGCTTGTTGATGAATAAGTGTTTCCTTTTAGCGTCTTCGTATTTTAGGAACAAAGATCTTGTTTTAATGTTTTCTCATGTTTTTAAGAGTTTTCCTTTAGGCTATGGAAAAGTGTCCCCGTTCGAGCAAATGGACGTGTACTCGGGACATTTTCATAATGTTTTATCCGCATATATGTAGGGGTGGACAGTTGAGTGGACTGCTCCATGGGTCTAGGCATAGGTGAATTCCTACACATCATTGGGGCGGCCCCTACCGCTACCGATGCTGTCAGGTTGGAGGCGCTAGAAGCTGCTGTTGCTGACTTGAAAGCTCAAATGATCTCGTTACTCTGTGTTCGTACGATTGAGCATACTCAAAAAGAACTTGCTGAATCCTTAAAGGTGATTCGTGATGAAGGCAAGAAAGCGATAGATGTAACATCCCATTTTTTGGGTTATTAGTTTAGGCTTAGTTAGGGAATTCGATTCGGGTCGAATCGGGTTCTCCGGTTCATTAATTCCGGAAAAAATAAAATAAGGGTATTTTTAATTAAGGACAAAAAAATAATAATAGTTTTAGAATATGGTTTAAAATATTAAAAATATGTTTCAAATTAAAAGAAAATAATTTGGATTTTATAATAATTTTTAATTATGCCTAATTATGCATAAGTGACCGATTTGTAATTTTTGGAAAATTGGAGGACTGCTTTGTAATTTTTGAAAATTACATGTTTTAGTGACTAAATTGAAAAACAAGCTAAACTTAGAATCCTTAAAGGGCCATAAACCCATTTCTAATTTTTAATAATGATTTATTCACCAAAATGTGTTTTTAATTATTTTAATTAGATTTTTAATCATTTTCTCTCAAAACCACTTTTTTCTCTTATTTTCTCTCATCTTTTTCTCTCATTTTCTCTCCACTTTCTCTTCAATTCCTTGCTGATTTTTGTATCTTTTTCCACAAAGATTACATCATTTGCATCATCTTTCCATCCTTTACAAAACCTAAGCATCAATTTCATCAAATCTACATCAAATTGCAAGGAATCAAGAAGGGGAAAATTACATATTTTTGGTGAATAGATCTTGAAGGTAATTTTCTGGATTTTTATTCTTTTCTAAGGTTCTTTATTGAAATTCCCAAGTATTAGCTTGCTAATCTTTGAATAAAAACTTGATTTTATGTTTTTAATGTTAGATCTAGTGTTTTTGTGGAAGTTTTTGTGAAATCTTTTTGGATCTCATGTAATGCAGGAATTAGATGGATTCAATTGTGTTTTTATGTTAATTAAATGATTAATTGAATCTTCATTTGATATCACATTAATTTAATCCCGGAATAATACAATCGGTGTAGTTTTAAGGTATTTTTCGGTTGTTTTATGGGCTGTTTTAGATGCTTAAATGTTGCTGGAGATATAAGGATGGTTTGGATGTATTTTTGGATTATAATTGAAGTGGATTAGATGTTAGATTCATTAGGTTTTGGGCTGATGTTGTTCGGATGTGTTTCGGCTTTATTTACGGTCTTTTCGGCTAAGTTTTCGGTAGTTTAGTGGTGATCGAATATGACTGTTGGTTTGAGCATGTTATGATGTGAGAATACTCTGTTTTAATATTGTAGAAGAGGTACAAGAAGGTGCTTGATTGTTGGTGCGTTGGTGTGATCATCGGATAGCGGCAAAAGCTCGTTTCGCTTGTTGGTGAGTGGTTACGGATTTTAAAGCGAATCACGTTTGGTACATTCTGTTTTTGGGGACTATGGAAGAGTATGAAAACCTTCCATAGTTCAAGAGTAAGTAAAGTAATTGTTTTTCATGAACCGATATGAGTTTTGGCTATTTTTGACAAAGGTATTTTATTGGTAATGCAATGGGATTTATGGAAGTGCATGAGCATGTTTTGAATTGATGCATACATGAGAGATACTTGCTGAAATGCATAGCTTATTTAGCATCCATGATTATGGAAAATTATGAAAAATGTTTTGGAATACAACATGGTTATTTGCCTTATACATGATGGTGCCTTTGGGCATGGCTTTTGGTTCATTTGTTGAACATATTATGCATGCATTGTGAGCAACAAGTTATCATGCACATTTGATTATGATATTGGCTTAGTGACACTAACTTTAGATTCGAATACGAATGACATGTCATTAGGATTGTCTTAAGTACACTATAATCAAAACTAAGTATACAGAATATTGCCTACACGTAACAAGGGTGACTTTGTGTCCAACCGTGCGTGGTAGAGCCGCCTACACGTAATAAGGGTGACTATGTGTCCGATCGTACGTGGTAGTGCCAATGATGACTTAATGTCATGTCAATGGTGACTTCGTGTCATGACGAGACAAATGTCTCATGGATCCGTGTATTCGGTGAACTCAAGGTTCACATTAAGTGGTCACTAGAAAGCCAATATACATATATGAAATTGAGAAGAGGTTTGAGCATCATTTATAAATTGTTTTGATAAGATTATGTGAACTCAAGGATGCATAAGATTTAAAGAACATGAGCATGAGATGTTAGCATGCATGATTTAATAATGTATTGCAAATTATGTTTTCTTCATGGTTTAAATTGATGCATTGATGATTTTTTGTGGAGCTACCTCACTAAGCATGTTTGCTTAAGCTCTCTTTTCATCCTTGCAGAAAAATAAAGGTACTTGGGGCTTCGTTCGAGGCAAGGAAACCAAGGGGAAGACCACTTTGAATTTGGTATGTTTTTGGCAAATAAATTGGGCAAGGCAATGTGTAACACAACCTATGTGGGGAGTGTGTACTTAGGCTTTGATTCATGTTGTATTAAGACCATCATTGTTTGATTGTTAATTGTTGAACTATGAACTTGTTTGAGTTGTTGAAGCATGTATTAGCATGATTGTTACGTTGCTAGTCATCTTTAGGAAGCATGCATATAGGTCTCTTTGTGATCTTTCCAAATGATTTAAGGTGTGTTTATGATGATGGAGATGCCTAGGAATGTTGCATATAGTTTCAGGTTATTAAAGTTATACTCGGATTGGTTTAGATGAGCTAAATACGTCTCACCTCAGTCCCGAATACAGGGGGTATCGAAACACCCTGGGGAAATATCGATACCCCTATGCATATTTGAACGTCTGCTTCAAACCAGGGTTCGGTACCAAAAGCTACTAGGCATGGGTGTTCCGAAACACCCTATGGTTATTCCGAAACAGGTGGTCATAGTTCGAACCATGGTCCGAACCAAAAGTTCACTAGACACATGTGTTTCGAAACACCCCAAGGCTGTTTCGAAACACCTGGCCTAAAAAGGGCAATTCGAGAGTTTTTAATGCTTGAAACGTAGGATTTAATTTGGTAAGCGAATACAGTGGATTTATGAGTAATTTAAGAGATGTTGTGACACCATGATTCATGTTTTAACCCGAACATACATCGAATGATATAAGATGGATGGGATACCTAATATTGCATACTTTGCAATTAAGTCCATAAATGCTAGAACGTAAAATCGGTTAACTAAGATACCTCGTTTGATCTCTCATTGTATGATGAATGTGTTAAGCTTACTTAATTGTTATCCGGTGGATTGATTGTGGATTTGGTGATGCAAATTAGTTCCTTACATATTGGTTCCTAACCATGTATGCGTTTAATTGATCGACTTATAATGGTTGAATTGCGTCCGTCTCTGTGTTACTGAGTTAACTACACATAGGTGATTAATCGTGCATCTAGAAGAAAAAAGTATTACGGTTTTCAGGGTCGTTTATCGGATCGGACCCTCACGGGTTTGGTTCGATATTTCCCGTGTGACCCATTAATATTGGTTCCGTCTAAGCCGGGCTAAGGGGGTTACAATAGATGATTGGAAGATTGAACTGGAAGAACTCAAGTGCCATGTTAACCTGGTACAAGTTTTGATGGGAAATTTAACTTCCAGTAGCAACAGCATAAGGGCGAGAGTCCCAAAGCCCCAACGATTTGAGGGAAATCAAGACGCGAAGGAACTGGAGAATTTTCTATTTGATATGGAACAATATTTTTGGGCTATGAATACCTCGGCTGAAGAGGACAAAGTTGCTATGGCCTCAATATATTTGATAGGAGACGCAAAACTGTGGTGGCGGTCAAAGTTTGTTGATGGTGTGTGCTCAGTCAAAACCTGGGATGAGTTGAAGAAAGAATTGATGGATTCGTTCTTTCCTGAGAATGTCTAATATGTCACTCGAAAGAAGCTGAGAGAGTTACGCCAAACCTCATCGGTGCGTGACTTCGTGAGGGATTCAAAGCTTTGATGTTGGATATTAGGGACATGTCCGAGAATGACAAGATGTTCTACTTTCTAGAAGGCCTACAAGAGTGGGCAAGGTCTGAAATTCAAAGGCAGAGACCGGAAATAGTAGCTGAGGCGATGGCTGCAGCGGAATGTCTTAATGATTATGCTGACACTCGTCTAAGCGTAAGACTCCGTATGAAGGTAGTGGTGGCGGCTATCGTGGGAATGGAAATGGACATAATGGTGGTAATGGGAAGAACAAAGGTAGTGTTGACGATGTTCAACAAAAGTGGGCCAGAATAGACAAGTCCCAGAGTAGGATGGGTACTTGGCGTCGACAAGACAATAACGGGTCGCGAGAGGGTGCAAGCCTCACTACAGGAAGTGACAACGGTGCTACCAAAAAGACTATAAGTTGCTTCCTTTGTAAAGGTCCGCATCGAGTGGCTATTTGTCCATAAAAAGGGGCACTTAGTGCGGTGAGGATCGTGAGCCAAGGTGGAGCTGAACTCCAACCAGACGAGAGAGCTAAGACTCGTTGAGTCAACGAGGATGTCGACAGATTGGGTAGGGGAGAATTTTATGGCCGTCTCTTTTCCTCGGCCATAACCGAGCAAGCTACGTCCGAGACAACCGTGTGTGTGACCTCAAAGCTTGTTGATGAATAAGTGTTCCCCTTTTGAGCGTCTTCGTGTTTTAGGAACAGAGTTCTTGTTTTAATGTTTTCCTATGTTTTTAAGAGTTTTCCTTTAGGCTATGGAAAAGTGTCCCCCGTTCGAGCAAATGAACGTGTACTCGGGGAATTTCCATAATATTTTATTCGCATATATGTAAGGGGTGGACAGTTGAGTGGACTGCTCCACGGGTCTAGGCATAGGTGAATTCCTACACATCATCGGGGCGGCCCCTACCGCTAGACGATGATGTGCATTTGTCTTTCTTGTAATCCCAACGCTTTATTTAATAAGACCACTTTTATTTTTCATACGAAGAAAGTCGAGGTCTACTTGGTGTATCCGCTATGCCCCACGATTTCGGTTGTGGCTTAAAGATTAGTGTTGTGGATGAGAATAGACTTATTTGGCCTTGATGCTGACGCTTGCATGATGGATCCTTAGTGAAGGATGTATGATGAAGGCTGACTTGTCTAGGATGTGTTCCTTTTCAAGTGCCGCACAGCTTAGTCGCCTAGGTGTGTGAAGGCTAAGACCCGCCACCTAAGGGTGCGAGGGCTAGGTCCGTGACAGTAGGCAAAGGGGAAGAAGAAGAAGAAGGGTCTGAAAATTTTAAGTTCCAATGAAATTAGATGAGTACCGATTTAGATAGGAAGATGAAAGGTTTTATTAATTTTGTTATATCTGAATATAATGTCTCAAATAAAATCCATGGCAAATCAAATCTAATATTAAGATTAGCCTTGTTGGTTGGTTATTAATCCCACGGTCTAAAAGACCCAAGTTCAAATCCCGTTAGTAATAATCTTGTGATCTTATTTTGCATTACTTATTGCGACGTTTGTATATAAACGTCAGTAGAAACTATCTTTAGTGACGTTTTTAAAATAAACACCGTCAACGATATGTTTCTAGTGATGTTTTTCTTAAAACGTTGCAATAGACTTATATATAGCAGCGTTTTAAAGATCAAACGCCACTAATGACATGTTTTAGTGATGTTTCTTCTAAAACGCTGCAACAAACTTATATATAACGACATTTCTTTAAAAACGCACTAAAGATATAAATTTTGCGGCATTGAATCCATAAACGCCCTTAAAAATACCGCTAAAAGCTAATTTTACTATAGCTAATTAATTTATATAATTTTTAATATAATTTAATTAATTATTAGATTCAAACATAAATATAAATGTTTTGAATAAAAAATAAAAAAATAATTTACAAATGTAACAATGTAAATACACAAGAGAGAAAAATTAAAATAGAAAATGTTAAATTTGTATTATTTAGAAAGTGTTGATAATTATTAAGAGTAAAATGGTTTTTATACCACTTATGTCAAAATCTCTAATTTTAAAAAAAAATCATTTTTGTAATATTTTATAATAAGAGGTTGCACTCTAATCCACTATTTATCAAACATTCAAATTAGTAATTTTGATTCGTCAAACCTTTAATTTTAGTTCAAACTGCTATTTACCGAATAAAACATAAATATTAATTTTTTTTTAATACACAAGCTTGTTTGTTTAAGGATTTTAGGCTTATGGTGTTAGTTTAAAGCTTAAGGTTTTAGATTTACAAATTTAAATTTTAAACCTTAAAGATAGATTGTGCAATATTTTTTTATGTAAGTTTGTATATCTAAATATAATAACCCTATATTGACATCCGAATATTTTTACATAATTCATAGGCTAATCAGTTGCTTAATGATCCAAATGTTAGTTATAGTGCTTTGTTCTCTCAGCTTCTGGAACCAGACATCTCGTGTTCGACATATACCAGTAATGCTATTAATTAAGGCTACTTTGCCTCATTCCAATTCAAAATAATAAAACCCTATATATCTTACAGTATAAATATATTTAAAATAATTGAAAACAATAATAAGGAAAGGTTGAGTTTTAAATCTCGATAATAAAAAATCTACCGATTAACAAGAGCAAAATAGACATGGAACTAGGAGAGGGAGAAAAGAAGATAAAACCCTAACCTTTTATAGTTTTAATTTGTAACATATTGAAAATTGGTTTATTTGGATTTAGGTTTTGTGACCGAAAATTTTATGTCCGAAAGATTCAAATATTGTATCGACTCTAATTTTATAATAAAATGTATCATATTGGACTCCAATTAATTCAAATTATTGATCTTGGACCTTAATGACTGAATTTAAATTATTTACTAACTAAATTGAATAAATTAAAAGTTTAGAGGCGAAAGTTTAAACTTTGTGAAGTTGAGAGATCACCATTGTAATTATTCATTTTTTAAAGATATTCACTTCCTTGCTTGATATTTTTCACTTGAAATTGTCATTCTTTTCTAAGAGAAGATGTACAATTTAGGTTAGCCATAATTGGTGCCTTAGATACTTGAGTCTTTTTATTCTCTACATCAATAGATAACCCTTGGTTTGGTGACTAAAGGCCCCAAACAATTTCTAAAATCCATGGATTCTTAAAGTTTAACTTCAAGATTAAGTTTTTGGAGAACAATGTTAAACCTATGCATTGAGAGCTTATTTCAGTTGAAGTTTTATTGTCTAAAAAACTATAACAAGCTTAAATTTTGATTTTAAATTATAATTTTGATTCTAATTATTTCCTCTAATTTTTATCTAGATTGACGAGTGTTCAAATTTATATATATTTTGTTGATAATTATTTTTTGTTATCAATTCCGATATTACTGATTTGGTTCTATTTTGCCTTATTTATGTGTAGGAGATTTTTTTTTTCATTTTTTTATTTATCTATCATGACTAGATTCATAAGCACGACATAGGGCACGACGTTTTTTAATCTGATAGATTTGGATCGTCTAGTCGGTAGTAGCTTTTAGAAGGCAGACCAATCAACATCTTTTAGAAGGACAAATGAGGTTGGTTTATCAGAAAAAGAAGATTTACAAGAGTTGAGCCTTGTAGACTGTAACAGACATGGATCCTAAAGTAAAACCTCTTTCAATGGTCATTTGAGAATTGAGATCAAGGAAAGCTAGAAGTTGTATCATTTAAATTTATGAATTTTAATTATTTACTTTTATTTAATTTTAGTCAGTATTAGATTAAATTTATTTATTTATTTTTAGTTTTATAATACCAAAACCCTATTTTTTAATTTATTATTTTTTTCATCATAATCAATACAATTCAATATTGGAATTTTTTTAATCTCTGTAAATCAATATTACTTTCTCTATACTACCCTTCTATTCATTTATTTGACAATTATAATGCTTGTCATAGTTCGAGTGTCGGAGGAAGGTTCATCATTTTCTACAAAGGCTAAGAACAAGGGAATTATCTCAAATTAGGCTATGTGCCTTTTCCGGTTTCATTGTTGTTGATTATTTCATTGAATCGTTGTAGAGTATGTATTGATAAACATCACTAAGCTATCGCATTGAAACATTAACCATCTTATTATTGTTATTGTTATTATTATTGAGGCCATTGATATAATTAAACATTAAAATATTGATCATTGTATATTGGACTAACATTGGTGTAGAAATTATTGTTGTTATTGATTATTGAAACATTGCTATAAAATTTGATCATTGATAATATCAATAGTCCAATTAGATCTTCTGCGATGATCTGATAAGTTGGACGAACAAAAACAACATATGTGATAGCTTAGTGATCATACCAATAATAATCAATAACAATAATAATATTAATAATATATATTAATTAGGTCACATATATTGTTTTTATTTGTCGATCTTATCAGATCATTGTAGAAGATCTAATTGGTTAATTACATTGTTATTGAATCATTGGACTATTGATATTGTTATTTTATTTATTATTGACCTAATTAATTGACCTTGAATTCGAGTGGACAATGGATATAATTGGTATGTCATAACATTTATGAGTTTGTTAAGTGCAGGTGGACTACGGTCCTTCGGTTAAGACCTTTATATTGGCGGGATGGAGGGATGTATTGGTCAATTGACGAGGTAGATGAACTAAACCATTTATTGATTTAGCAAGACATAAAATTAGCATATTCATTATCTTAAATTAATCCAAGGGTTAATACTGAAACCATGATTGTTGCCATTCAACATTGATGCATGAAATTGATTATCGATTGATATTATTAATTATCGATATACATCATATTGATCATTGGTTTATAACATTTTATTGATGAAACATGTATTAAAATGTATACTATCACTGTTTATATTGTTTATGACTATCTCACTAGGCAAAGCATGACTAATATCTATTCTATGAATTTTAGATCGGAGATCAAACTCTTCTAGAAGATTTTCGCAAGTCACTCAGTAAATAATATAAAGTATACCTATCCTACAAACTTTTAGAATGGTGACATAATATATGATGTGTGTTTTGATAAGCTTTAAATGTCTAAAATGAACTTTTAAAAATGGCAAAATTTGGTTGAAAGTTCATGTTAGGCTAAATTTGAGGAAAACTTAAACGAATTTATTTGACTCTAAAATTTGGCATGCATATAGATTTGGATTATTTACACTTTCTCATAAAATTTTATTGAATTTGAGCATGAATTAATAAAATAATTTGAATAAAAATCATATAACTCTCTAAATTTGGATGTTACATTTGAGTCACAAGACCAACACGTTACCAGAAAAATTTATTCTATTCAAACCCAATAAAACCAAGTTACGATCTACATCATGATATCAAATCAAGTTTACCAAACTACAATAATAGTTTAAACATCTAAAATAATTACGAAGATCTAACTAAGTGCAAAAGTTGAGCAAATACATTTTAAATAAATAGAGTTACAAATACAAGGACCCTATGAATATATAGTCCACTAAATCTAAGTACTTGTACTCTACCAAAAGGTTAATGTTGAAGTTTTTCATTGAAGGTGCTCCGTAACGTAAGATCCTCCTCCTTACCTGTAAACAAAAATAAAATTTCAAAAGATGAGCTAACAAAACTCAATGAATACATAATTATCGACTGTGTCTCAAGTGAATCATAAATACGCATATGCTAGATAAGATATGATAATTAGGTAATGAACAATGTCATTATCATGACCACCTAAACACATGATAAGACAAGCAATAACCAAAGCAAGAATAATAAATAAACCAAGAGTAAGGTCCAACGTACCTGATATTGGGACCTCCATTAATGCTTGCAATCTCACATCGAGCTAATATACTCAAAATCACACATCAAGTGGGGATCAAAATCTTGCAAAAAACAAAAGTCATCACTCAAAATCTCACATCGAATAGTCTTCATACATCACCCGAAATCTCACATAAGATGATCTTCATTGTATTACAAGACTTAGTCACTAGGTATCAGGATCGCACCGAACAAAGACTCATAACGATACAATGATTCACTAAGGATACTTAAACCTCTCTAATACAAGCAACAACCATAATAACCCAAACCCAAAACAAATCATATGTCATGCAAGCATTTTAAACACTCATTTCAAGTTTTAGTATTTAATATATATCTCATGAGACCCTTAGGAACAATTATAATAAATTATGGAACCCCAAAACTTAAAACGTAAAAACTTAGTATATTGATGTCAATATAGATACATTTCCAAGCTTACCGATACCCTACTTTGCATTCTGATACACCCATACTAAGATCGTATTTGATGCATTTGACTTTTCAAGGCATAGCAATACACCCACTTGACTTTCCGGTAAGTTGTATCACTACTCATACATTGAGTACCATTTGCCGAAACATGGCCTTGAAACACTACCTCCTTGATCCAGAACTCTAATTTGCACAACTTCGTATATAACTGATTGTCTAAATATGTTTGTAAGATAATCTACAAATGTCCAACATTCTCTTCCTTGGCACATGAGTACACAAGGATATCGTCAATGAACACTACCAAAAATTAATCCAAAAACTCATGAAACACCATATTCATCTTGTCCATGAAAGCGACAGAGATATTCTTCAACCCAAACGACATTACCAAGAACTTATAATATTCGTATTGAGTGCGAAAAGCTATCTTCAACATATCCTTCTCTTTCATGTTCAACTTATAGTATCTCGACCTCAGATTAAACTTAGAAAACATTATCAAACTAAGAACTGGAAAAAGAGATTATCGTTCTGCGATAAAGCATACTTGTTCTTAATGTCAACTTATACAATTATTGATAGTCCATACGCATCCTTATTGCGTTGTCCTTTTTTTTCACAAACAACAATGGTCTTCCCCAAGGTAAAACACTAGGATGAATGAACTTGTGTAACCCCTAAATTCAACCTAATTTCTTAGATTAGAAGTTAGGATCACATTATAAAAACTTGATTTACAAGTTAGGTTTTAATAAAAATAACATTAAAATTTCTGATAAATTATTAAATAATTAATAATTTAAAGAATCGAGTTCAACCCATAATTCTATAAACATTTATTATTCTGAATCCGAAATAAAGTCTAAAGTCTTTTCTACAGAAAATAATATCCAAATAAAATTTTATAATTCAGAAATTGAAACTGTAAAACATACGATAAAAATCTGAGTCAGGATCCTCTAAGTATCGTTCGTAGCCTAGGTCAGAGATCTGAAAAAGAAAACTGTGGGGGTGTAAGTTTGAAGCTTAGTGTGTCTCTAAGATACAGATAAACATAACTACAAAATAGATAAGTATAACACAGAACAAAATAACATAATTTTATAACATAATATCATATTACAAAACAGAACAGATCATACGATGTAATGAATGTATGGTATGATATGCACCCAACTCCGAACACCATCAGAAGAGAAGGTTCTCCTGAACTACTCTATCTCCAAACACACCATCAAAAGTGAAGCTCGACCTGAAGGTAGAGTCACTGAACAGAAGTGGTCACTCGACCCGTAGGTGGAGCCACTGAACAGAAGTAGATACTCGACCCAAAGGTGGAGCAACTGATCAGAAGTGATACTCACAATATGTGATACCACTGAACTTCCCCATACACATATTCTATCAATGTCATGACATGAACAGATAATCAGGTATGAACAAATATCAAAATCGGAATACATGCCTAAGAGAATAACATGAGGCATGCATAACAGTTCAGAATCATATATTCAATAAATATTTCAGAGCATAACAATTATTCAATTAATTTTAGAAAATAACAGAAATGATGCAATCAACATGTTACACAGAATTAACAGATACACAGAAAATTCCATATAGAAATAAACAAGAAATCGTCAAGAGAGACACACCCGTAGCAGATCACTTAACGCCGTCTACTGGACTCGGCTCTACCACTAGATCAAGCGGGTGTAGAATCTACGAATAACAAACTATTAGACACACTACTATACCACTAAACAGATAAATACACAAAATAGAAGTAAACCGAAACTCACGTGCGTATCCCGGACGCTGATAAACAGGAGGTCGTCCAAAAGGAGGAGGAGGTAGATGCTCATGATCGGAATCTACGTCATCTGAATCAAACAGAAACTGATTTAGGATCATATAAAGATAATTTCCTAGATAAGCATTCAAACTCAAAAGCCCTAAAAAAATACTTCGGGTTTGAATTTTGAAAAACGGACAACGCCAACGAACTCAAGACGTCGAAAAACATAAAGTAAAACTAGGTCTAAAAAGTCAACGTTGACGTTAGTAGTGACGTTAGTAGAGATGACGTCAACAGAGAAGACGCCAGTAGTGATGTCATTCGGGTCGGAAATTGAGTCACGGGTTAGGTTTTGAGCCGGGTTGAGACAGATTTTCCCGAGAAAATCTAGAATTTTTCGGGAAAATCTGGATTTTCCCTAGATTTTCTAGGGAAATTTGAAAAAATCCAAATTATTCCCAGCAACTTTTCTCTGATTTTTCAACAAAACTCCCCCTCTGATTCGATTCAAAACCGATTAAAAACAATCCCTTCAACAATTAAATATGATTCAAACCATTAAAACCAAAACAAAACCTTACAAAACCCGATTAAAACAGAGGCCAAAACCCATCTTTGCTTCCAAATACAAAACACAACCCACAACCCCCTTATGCTCAGATTCGATCAACATAAACCAAGGTTCACCACTGAAACTAATAAACCAGATCGCAAGAAACAAGAAGATGGATGAGAGCTTACCGAACTTACCAACCCGAATGAAAAAAACACCCGATGAATACTTGAACGAAAAAGGAAGAAGGAAAGAGAGAGCAAGGTGAAACTCGATTTGATCTTCCTCAGATGAGAAGTCAAAATTCCAGAACTAAAATCAGACTTAACAGAGAATTAAATCACCGAATTAACTCAAAAACGAGAAAGAAGGAGAGTAACGTTATCAAAGATTAAAAGGGTAAATCAAAGGATAAGGGCCTAAAATTTTCAAAACCTCTCTACAAGATCTCCGAACTTTCAGAAGTGATAATTTAGTCACTAAGATCATAATTCTAATCCCCAATTCCTAGGGTTTATGAATTAGGAATTTTGAATTAAATTTGGGAAGATTTGGGGTGTGACAACTTGTGTTCCAAGAACTCCTAAATTATGTTTTTAGCTCTTTCAATTGTATTAGTATATGTCTCTATGCATAATTCAACCCCTCTATCCGGTAGCAACCTAGTCAACTCCTATGCGAACACATTAGGAAATTTGCAAATAGTTCATATATCTTGAGGTTGAACCCCCTTCATATTCGAATTAATCACATACGCGAAGTATGCATTGCACTGTACCTCCAACAACTTTCGTGCCTCCAAAACCACATTAGAAAAGAACTTAATATTCGTTAAAAAACCTCAACAACACCCACTTGGTCTCAAAGTAGACCACTGCTTGATGCTCCACCAACCAATCAAAGGACACCTCATATCATCAAAAAAAATGACCTTGAACCATAAAAAGACACTTCTTATACATCCTCCTAACCATCACAGTCTCACCAAACAAACTAGCTACATGCAAGCCAACATCTAATAACTCAATAGGTATATCTAACAACCGAGTATGCTTACTAAGAATGTAAGAATATGTTGAGCTTGAGTCTATCAAGAAAATTAATGACAAGAACTGCAGAAAAAATACCTGCCACCACGTTCGTGTCATTTCCTCCCTACCAGTGTACATACACACTAGCCTAACTACCATCCAAGGGTCGAATAACAACCACATGAGCCACACCTCTTTGCCCATCCTCTCATCGTTGAAAGCTACCTCGATCGTGTCTATAGCCCTCAGTGGCTCAACACCACGTACTGATGTTAACGCTCTAAAAAGTGTATATTTTATACCCTTTTACTTAAGATTTGGTTTGACTTCAAGTTCATTTGTATTGCATTTAATTGTATTTCATTTAAGTTTACATTTGATTATGTTTTTATTTCTATTTTTATTTTAAAAGATGTTGCCTTGAAATATATTTTCTAGTGGTGTGATGCAAATTTGTTAGGGCAAAGTTTAAGAATGAAAGAGATGTTATAGCATATTCAGCGGTGGATCGAACTTCAAAATACTATAGCATTTTGGGAGCACCTAACAGAATTGCATAAAAGAAAAATGTGTAGCCCACTGTCCTTTCTCGTGAAATTCAAGCCAGATGCAATTCCTTACACGTCCCTACAATTCTCTACAGAATTTCAAAAAATATTCCTTGCATCTTTAGGGAATAAAACCTTAAAAGCCTCCCCTATAAATACAAAGCTACTTCTTCATTGCAAAGGAGTTCAGAGCAGAAAAGAGAGAGCTTTAAAAGAGAGCAACAGTGAGGTTAAGAAGAAGAAGAAGAAAGACGACCATTTTTCACCATTTTTTACCTCCAGTCGAACTACCATTGTTGGAAGCTTCAAGCAAGGGATCTTAGTAAGACTTCGGGAGAAGCTGCATACTAGAATACCTCACGGCCGAGTGTTTAAGACTTCCCTCATCTTCATTTTGTGTTATTTCTTTTCATTTTTATGGAAATGTATCTCAAAGACGGAAGAAAGAATAGTTTTCTAAACAAAGCCATAAACTAATTTAGTATGGCTTAATCTTGTTTGTGGATGATTTTACTTTGTTGAATGAATTTTTTACTATGATTGGTTTTTATATGTGTTTTGTTCATGAAAGCTAACACCTTTTTCAACTTTAAACTTGGTTTGTAAGAGCTATCGGGAGATTTTCATTACTAAGAGGTTTGGGTAGCTAGATCTAAGGATAGGTAAAGCTAGATCAACATAAACAATGATATTACTGTGGGAGCAAAATCCTAACTCAACTTAGGGATAAGGGAGAGTTTCAACTACTAAAAGAGGTAGAACTTCATCAATTAAAAGTGTTAGGGTTGTGACCGAGAGGTAATACTTTAGTATTTTCGGGTGTTAAGCCTTATACTAGGGATAGTGGAGACATTTTTATAAAACTATGTCAAACACTTATTTAACCAGTAAAACAATAAGGATTCAGGATAAACGTAAAGAACTTTCCATAGCAAGCCTAGCTGGTCTTAAGCTTGAATATTCCTCTATATTGTGTTTGTGCAGTTTTATCTATTACTTCATTCTCAATTTTGTTTTGCTATAGTATTTTGGTGACAATTGTAGAATTACTTTAGCATATTCTATATAGAAGATTTTTTTATCTTTTGTGTATGTTAACTATTTTTGAAATTTCCTATACAATCCTCGTGGGAAAGATCTCACTCACACATTTTATTAGTTGTTCGATATGTATACTTGCACGAGAATCATTAAATTTCAAAAAAAACAACAATTGATATTCGTCTTCCCTAGAAAACTATAGACAATCCTCTTTGTATTACCATAGGCCTCACAATGCCAACCAATGAAGCACGGGGACGACACTTTAAGAGCGTCCTGCGTTCCCGATACGTTTTCAGGACAGAGACAGTACGGGGACGGCTAGGGATATCTCAGGGATGGTCAACGCTTACTAGATACGATCAACGCTCACCGGGACGATCAACACTCATCGGGAACGTCCCGACAACCTTCCGATCAAGAATAGAAGCTCTCTCCTAAGATTTTCAGGAGACAAATAAAGGTGAACAAGGAAAACCAACGAAGGACAGTGAAGAAGAAAAACAGTGAAGGAGAAAGGAAAACTCATAAACTTTGTTTTTAACTTATTGTGGGGTCCATAAATTTTATTTTATTAAAAAATAAAGTTATTTATTATTTAGATTTTATTATTATTAATTATTTAATAAAAAATATGATTAAGATCTTAATATTTAAAATAATTATATTATATTTAATATAAATTAATATAAAAAATTAAATTTAACATTAATTTTAATGTAAATTAATATAAAAATAAAATTTATTTATAATAATTATTTCTTAAAAGATGAATTTTTAAATAAATATATAATAGGTAAAAATGATTATATAATATATATTTTAAAGTATCAATCTTAACTTAAATAAACTAAAATAAATAATTTGATCTTAAATTTTATTTTAGTTTTACAAGTAATTTTAGTATGTTCTTTGTTTTCTACTTTGTTTGTAGTATTTTATTTTTATCGGTTATTTAGATATTTTATGACTAAATCATAAATATATTTTTATAACATAATGTATAAATGTTTTTTATTACTTTATTTTATATGAAAAAAACATATTATTTATGAATGTGTATTTATATTTTATATAATTATGAGTATTTTGTTAAAAATATTATTATTCCTTATTTTAGTCTTTTATTAGTCTTTTGTTCCTTTATTAATATATATAATATTATTATTTTATATTTGTCGTACACTCACCGTATCTATACCCTATAATTTTCAGAATTTTCGTTTTTCTTCCCCGTCCACATCCCCTTATCCGTATCAGTGCAACATTGATGTCAACATGTACTAAAGTACCCCCAACACTCGTATGACGTCTGTTACAACGATTACACCATGGTATACAAACAAGAGCACCCTACCCATGAAACCATGGTATTACATTGCATCTGCAATGTAATATAAATATTGCATCACGACTTTTCCGTTATAAAACAATTATGTAACATTGTAATATACGATATATTGCGTCGCAATGCTACAACACCGCAATAAACTCCCAAATGATTTTAAATATAAAACTATATAAATAGAATACTCATTTTTTTAAAAAAAATTAATAATCAACTACACCAATGTAGTAACATCGATTGTTAGATCAATTATATTATCGATTTAAAAACCTTATTAATCTATAAAACATAAATAAAAAATTATAAATATTTATCTTATTGATTTAAGAACCTTATCAATTATCTTATCGATTTATCACTCTACATTACAATTAATTCGAATAAACGGATAGTGAAATAATGATAAAAAAAATACTACACTTCAATGCAATGCAAGAAAAGACTCATTAAAGATTTTTAGTGGTATCATTCAAACAAAACAATAAAAAAGAATATGTATCATTATTAAAGTAGAATATGTATAATTTTATTCTTAGCGTTGAAAGAATAAAAAATTGAATGAAAAAATAGATGAAAAATACCTACAAACAAAGCACTAGTACAATTAAGATTCACTACATTACACTACACTACACCACACCTAATTCAAACAAAACAATGCATAGTACAATCACCATACAAACATTAGACTAGAATTCAATAAAAAAAAGAAAATGAATATTCTAGTACAATAAAAAATACAACTCAAATAAAATAATGGTAAAACATGGTACAATAATACTTGTACAATAAGGATTGCATAAGATTGCCTAAAAACTATAGAATAAAAATTAATTATTTAATCTGGAAACTTTTGTTTTTAGTTGTGAAAGAATAAAAATTAATAATTTTTTTAGTACAATAAATAACACATGGCTAAAAAAACATAACACTACACCACACCTAATTCAAAAAAATAATGCATAGTACAATCACCAGACTACAATTCAATAGAAAAAGAATATTATAGTATAATAAATAATACAAATAAAATAAAATAATAGTTAAAAATGGTACAATAATACTTGTACAATAAGAATTGCATAACATGGCCTAAATAAAAATTATAGTTCACGTTCAAACAATAAAGTGAAAAAGATAGTATGAACACTTTTGTTTTTAGTTGTGAAAGAATAAAAAATAATATTTTTTTAGTACAATGAATAACACGTGACTAAAAAAATATAATACTATATTTGATAAGAACCACTACACTACCGTCTTTATTGGTGAGCTTGAATCTTGAAAAATTGATGAATTTGGTGAGCTTGAATCTTTTCCTGAAAACTTTAGAGTTCATTCCAATTTCGACCATTTTAGGTAAGCTTACGAAACTATATTAGAGGTTATGTGGGTGAAAATTCATGATCGATTTATTTTTTTTTCTCAACTACTTTCTTAGATTTCTCTTGAATTGTTGTGCTTCAATGTATTAACAACATATGGTTAGTTTTCAACTTTTACAAAAACATACAAATTTTGTGTCTACTTTGACAACGAACAAGTTAATATCATACCATGACCTTACATCTTAGTTTTCAACTTTTAGCTTTTTTATAGTTTGTTCTAAAATTTTTTGTTTGAATTTTTTAAGTATGTAAATATATTATATACATAAATTATTTAAATTTAAATTTTTGAAAATGATTGTTATTTTACTAGGATTTTTTAATGAATTTTCTATTCGAATTTGATCTCATATAATGAATAATTATTAAAGGAAGCGCAGTTCCTAATGATGATTTTGGTTAAAGGTGGAGAGAAGTTGAAGGTTCTCGTAATAATGTTGGATGTAAATTTTATGATAGAATTGTTAAAGGAGGAATAACACTATTCAAAGAATATTTAGCTGCAAAAAAAAATGTAGCACCATGTTAAAATGTCTCTACAGAAGTTAGGAAAAATATTGCTGAACAACTTAAAGAATATCATAAAAATAAAGTTGTGGGATAGAAAAGGAAAGAAGAAATAGAGGAAAAAATAAGATTAGGAGACCATGGAGATTATGGTGCTAGTGATGCTGAGGAGGAGAAGTTAACTATTGCAAGACGTGAGAGCATAAGACCAAGAAATGAATGGGAAGAAAGGCTACGTCAAAGAATAAAAACAAGTCAAAATTCAAGTTTTGAACCCGAAGGAGGTAGTAATTCTGGAACTCAACAATTTCAAAGATCATTCAATGTTCATAATTCTAAAAGAAGTGAAAAACAACATCGATAGACTAATTTTAACTCTCCTAAAGTTAGATTAACAAATATGAATCCGATTCTTGAAAGATCAAAAAGCTCGAAGCAACCTAAACTCACTAAGAGCTTTCTAAAAAAATGCAAAAACAAAACTTGATAAGCAATTTCAAAGTTGATATTGCATGAAGCTTTACCTGCAAGAATTGCAGAGTCAACATTTTTACCGCATGTACTTCAAGTTACAACTGAAATTGGAAAATCTAGTAAAGGTCCTTCCGCATATGAGGTAACAGAAGTGTATTTGGATGAAGAGTATAAAGAAATACAAGAATGGGTGAATGACTTTAAGCCTATCTGGAAAAAAAGAGGTGTGACCATTATGTGTGATGGGTGGAAAGGGACTAGAAATGAACATATAATTAATTTCCTAATTTATAATCCTAGAGGTACCATTTTTAAAAAATCAATTGACACTAGTAGTGGTACCGACGAGTATTATTTTGACATATAATGGATGAAATTGGTGAAGAATTTATCATTCAAGTTGTTACAGATAATGAAGCAGTAATCAACTGGTGGTCAAATGTTAATGCAAAAGAGAAATCACTTGTATTGGTCAACATGTTCTGCTCATTGTTTGGATCTTATTTTGGAAGAAATCGGTAACAAAACATGTGTGAAGAAGGTTTTAGACCAAGAAAAACAAATATCTTCTTTCATATACAATCAATCATAGACGATTGATTATATGAAAAGATATACTAATGGTGCAGAACTCTTACGGCCTGGAATTACAAGATTTGATACTAATTTCATTGCTTTGGAAAGCATTGTTAGAAACAAACAAGCACTAAAAGAATTGGTGACTTCTTTAGAATGGAAAAGGTCCACATATGCAAAAAGACCAACTAGACTAGATATGATAAAAATCATAGACTCCAATCAATTTTGGAAAAAAGCTTCTGATGTCCTAAAGATTCAAGAACCATTGTTTAAAGTGTTAAGGATGTGTAATGGTGATGAAAAACCAACTATAGACTTTATTTATGAAGCTATGGATAGAGCAAAATTGGAAATTCAAAGAGATTGTCGTTACTATCAAAAGTATTGGGACATAAATGATCGAAGATGGAGCAGCCAACTTGTGTCTCATGGCTCTTGATGAGCCTAAGGTAACCCTTGAACCATCTTGTAATGATTTATCTTATGATAAACTTTATCATGCTTATGATGAATTACAAGATGTGTATGATGAGTTGATTTTGAAGTTCAAAGAATCAATTTTGAAAAGCAAGAAAACTATTTCCGATTTAGAAATGAAAAATGTTCTTTGATAAAAACAATTTTGGATTTTGAAGAAAAGGTTGTTGATTTAAATGATGATTTGAAATTTTTTTTCAAAAAGAAAATGTTGATTTAAACAACCTTGTTTCAAGCTTGAGAGAAAATCATCACAAGGTGGTGAATGATCTTAAAGAACAAATTAAGGTGGTTGGGAGTTCAACTTTTGAAAAGGGAAGCTCTTCAAAACCCAACCATGTCAAAAGAAATTTTCAAAACCACAAACAAAAAGGTTTTCAAAGGTATTTTAGACATAGAAAAATTAGGAGTGTTTGGGTTCCTAAGGAAATCATTGTTTCTAATAATGTAAATGCCATTGCCTCTTGGATTCCTAAGGGAACCAAGCTTTTAGGGACTAACTCTCATGGACCCAAAATGATTTGGGTACCAAAAGTGAAAAACTAAATTTTTGTTTGTAGGTTGAGCATTGCTTCAAGGCCAAAGCTTCAAGTCAAAATATGTGGTACCTTGATAGTGGATGCTCAAGGCATATGACCGGAGACAAGGGACGATTTAAGGAGTTAGAGCTCAAAAAGGGTAGAGTAGTGATATTTGGTGACTACTCCAAAGACCAAATTGAGGGTATAGGCTCTATTGGTAATCGCTCCTCTATTCTTATTGAAAATGTCTTACTTGTTAATGGTCTTAAGCATAACTTGTTGAGAATTAGTCAATTGTGTGATAAAGGTTTCTATGTTTCTTTTGATAAAAATGGTTGCAAAATTATTGACATAGAATCCAATAGAACAATGCTCATAGGTCATCGCATAGGAAATATTTACATGGTGCATCTAGATGACATAAACTTATCTCATGCATGCTTAGTTGCCAGTGATGAAAATGATGCATGGTTATGGCATAGGAAACTTGTTCATGCTAGCATAAGTGTTTTAGAAAAACTTGCCTCCCAAAATCTAGTTAGAGGTTTACCTAAGCTCAAATTTTCATTGGATAAAATTTGTGATGCATGTGCTAAGGGTAAACAAAAGAGAGTTTCTTTTAAGTCCATTAATGATGTTTCAACTAGTAGAGTATTACAATTGATCCATATGGATCTTTTCGGACCTATTAGGACTACTAGCTTGGATGGAAAATCATATGCTTTTGTTATTGTTGATGATTACTCTAGATGTACTTGGGTTCTATTTTTAAGTTCTAAAGATGAGGCTTTAGAAAATTTTATCACATTTTCAAACATTTCTCAAAATGATCTTGATCAAAGAATTTCTCATATTAGAAGTGATCATGGAACCGAATTTCAAAATTTAGGTTTTGAAAACTTTTGTAATGAAAATGGTATTAGCCACAATTTTTCGGCTCCTCGCACTCCTCAACAAAATGGGGTAGTTGAGAGGAAAAATAGAACTTTAGAGGAAATGGCTAGAACCATGCTTTGTGAAAACAATTTACCTAAGTACTTTTTGGCAAAAGCCACAAACACTTCTTGTTACATCATAAATCGAGTAATGATTAGGCCTATTTTAAAGAAAACTCCTTACGAGATTTTAAAATCTAAAAAGCCTAACATTAGCTATTTTCACCCTTTTGGGTGTAAGTGTTTTGTTTTGAACAATGGAAAAGACAATTTAGGTAAATTTGATACAAAAAGTGATGAAGCTATTTTCCTTGGTTATTCTTTAAATTCTAAGGCTTATAGAGTTTTCAACAAAAGAACCTTAGTTATAGAGGAATCTATACATATGATTTTCGATGATAACCTCCTTCCTAGGAAGGATTCTTGTGATGATGATGATGTAGGAGTCATTGAAACCATTGATGATGGACAAACATCAAAGGTAGATGGGATTCCAAGCAATGAGGAAGCACAAGATCCTCCAATAGAAGCTTTGGGAAACGTGAAGCTTGAAGAAAGGGAAGTCTACTATAGGAACTAAATGGGTCTTTAGAAACAAACTAGATGAGAGTGGTAACATTGTAAGAAATAAAGCTAGATTAGTAGCTCAAGGTTACACTTAAAAGGAGGGAATAGATTTCGATGAAACCTATGCACCCGTAGCTAGAATGGAAGCCATTAGGATGCTACTTGCATTTGTATGTTATCATGATTTCAAGCCTTTTCAAATGGATGTCAAAAGTGCTTTCTTAAATGGTTTTATAAATGAAGAAGTGTATGTTGAACAACCACCGGGTTTTGAAGACTCAAAATTTCCAAACCATATTTTTAAATTAACAAAAGCTTTATATGGTTTGAAACAAGCTCCTAGAGCTTGGTATGAAAGGCTTTCAACCTTTCTAATTGAAAAAGGTTTTGAAAAAGGGAATGTGATACTACACTTTTTATAAAAAGGTTTAAAAATGACATCTTAGTAATTCAAATTTATGTTGATGATATTATTTTTGGATCTACTAATGAATGTTATTGTCAAGAATTTTCTAAGCTAATGCAAGGTGAATTCGAGATGAGCATGATGAGGGAGCTCTCATTCTTCTTGGGACTCCAAATCAAGCAAAGGAAGGATGGCACCTTCATCAATCAAGCAAAATACATCAAGGATATGCTCAAAAAGTTTGGCTTGGAAAATGTGAAACCTCAAGCCACACCAATGAGCTCATCTACTAAGCTTGGCAAGGATGAAGGAGGTAAGTGTGTTGATTCTAAATTTTATAGATCAATGATAGATTCTTTGCTTTACCTTACCGCAAGTAGACCGGATATTTTGTTTAGTGTTTGCTTGTGTGCTAGGTTTCAAGCTAGTCCTAAAGAATCACACCTTGTAGCCATTAAGAGAATTTTTTAGGTACCTTAGAGATACACCTTGTTTAGGTCTTTGGTATCCTAAAGCTTCTTCTTTTGATCTTCATGCCTATTCGGATGCGGATTATGGAGGTTGTAAGATAGAAAGGAAAAGTACTTCTAGAACTTGTCAATTCCTAGGTAGTATGCTCATATCTTGGTTCTCTAAGAAACAAAATAGTGTAGCTCTATCTACCACCGAGGCGAAGTACATATCCCTAGGGAGTTGTTGTGCACAAGTGTTATGGATGAAGCAACAACTCTTAGATTATGGCATTAAGGTAGACACCATACCTCTTAAGTGTGATAATACTAGTGTCATATGTCTTACCAAAAACCTCATTCAACACTCTAGAACCAAACACATAGAAATTAGACACCATTTCATTAGAGATCATGTGTCTAAGAATGATGTTGCTTTAGAGTTTGTTGACACCTTAAATCAATTAGTGGACATATTTACTAAACTTTTAGATAAGGAGCGTTTTTTGACCCTTAGGAGAGAGTTAGGTCTAACTAGCCTATCTTGACTTGCTAAGTGTCATCTTTTTGCTTATCTTACTTGAATCTTGAATTAAATCATGCTTATGTTATTCTTGTATCTTGATGACTCCATGCATGTTGCTAGGGGGAGTATGAACTTATTCATGCATAATGAACATGTCATTACATCATATGCATGCTTCTAGGGGCTTTTGAGACTCATTTCTAGTACTTTTAGTAGCCTAAATGCAAAGCAAAGGTCGAAGGTATCGATACAGCTAATCCCTTTTTCGATACCTGTTCATCAGCCCATCTGGGTTTTTGTCGAGAAGAACAGGCATCGATGCTTGCATCGATACCTCTGTTTCGATACTAGCATCGAAACAGTGTGTTTCGATACCAGTATCGATACTCGAGAACGGAATTTGTTTAAAACACTTTAAACCTAATTATAATCTCATTAAAACATTTCCAAACTTAAATTCTAAAACCCTAGTCGACCCTCTCTTTAAAATCCCATCAAATCCGCCTCTCTTAACACAATTTCTTCACGTTTTCTTTGAGGGATTTTGATCTACACATCAAAGACTTCATCATATCAACAAACGGTGCTTCATAATCACGAAATTCATCCTAATCTACACTCAAGGTATACTTTCAAAAAATCTTAATTTCGTTTGTTTTTAGTTTGTTAAAAATCAGTTTTTGAGTATGTTTTAAATGTCTATCTTATGGGTTTCAATAAACCTATGGTTTTGTCTCAAAATTCCAATTTGTTTTAATCGAATATAAATTTTTTGTTCAAATAAGTTTTTCGATGGTTTTTCAAAATTCTTAAATTTCTTAAATACCTTAAATTGTTAGATTATCTCATAGGATTGAATTGAATTATATGTATAAGCATACATATTGTTCTTAACTAATACAAAAAAATTTTTATCCAATCCTAGATCATGGCATCAAAGAAGCGATCTCGTACCGAAGCCGGATCCTCTTCATCATCTCGTGTTGCACGAGTTGATTTTGAGAAGGTCTATGCTAAGATTCTAGACAATGATCGTAGATTGGACAACTACAACCTTTTTCGGAATTATCCTCTCAAAAAGGAAAGATGCGTGGACATTCAATTCATCATGTCACATAGATTTCCTTTTCGTTACGATGACCAACTTGTCGAGTGGAAGTTCTTGAGTTTTCTCACTCATACCGGCAAGTTCTTTCCAACTCTCGTCCTTATCTTTTACACTAATGCTAAATGTATCTTATCTCCGGACAAGAGTAAAGTAGTAGCCATTGAATCGTATCCTATGGGAAAATCTTTTAAGATTAATGTCTCTACTTTCCTTGATGTTTTTGGTCTTGAGGATAAAGGTGTAGATGATGAAGACTCTCTTGCTCCTTTCAACGGATCGGTTACATCTCTTGACGCACACAACCGTTTTCTCCATCTTATCATCTCTTGGTGGATTCTTCCATCAAATGGGAGATACTCTAGGATCCGTCAAGTTGATAGTTTTTGGATCACATGTTTCCGTGATAACATTCAACCAAACCTTGCTCGGATTGTCTTCTCGGATATTGTGTGGCACATCCAAAACCGTGCTACCCCCCTTGTTCAATCTTTTCCTTATGCGTGCATTCTAAGCATCATCTTCTTGCATTTGGAAATCGATTGCTCTTATGACAAGGTGGGATCTTTGAAAGAGCTTATTGGAGAAACTTCACTCAACCGTGCTCACTTTGTCTATGCCTCTAATGGTGAGTGGACTCAAGGTGCTCCTCCTTCTCCTCATGCTTCTGTTGATCCGGAACCTATTCATCAGTTTGATATGTTGACCTTCCTCACGACTAAGTTTGATTCTCTCAACGCCCGTTTGGATTCCATGGATGGAAAGCTTGACACTCTTTCCACTCAATTTACTTCGGGTTTTGATGCTATCAACACTAGGATGACAAGCTTAGAGACTCAAGGACACTCCTTGAGAGTATCTCTTGAAGCTCTTCGTCAAAGCCAAAGACTTAATGATGAGGGTAATCAAGATCAAGAGGGAGATGAAGATGATGATGATGAGGAGGATGACGGTGATAACATGGCCGATGATTGATCGTTTCGATCACTCTTATGCTTTGCTTTTTAGTTATTAAGACTAGTTATGATGCATTCATATTAGAACTTATGCACCTATTTTTATTTCCCTATGTTTTGTTTTTATTATTGTTGGATAATGTTTTCTTATGATATTTTGCTTGCTATAGATTATGCTTCATATGAACTTTTATATTTAAGTGCTATAATTGCTTTATTCTATTACCTTGGTTATCATTGATTTTGATCTAACAAAAAGGGGGGGAAATTTCTATGGCTTTAAGTTTTCGAAACCATCAAAATTTTAAAAAAAAATTGGCACATATTAAGGGGGAGTCTTTCAACCAAATTATTTCAAAACTTAAATTCTTTTTGGTTTTGTTATATCAAAAAGGGGGAGATTGTAAAACTAAAATTGATTTTGATATAACAAATAAATGTAAGGACTAATTTTGAAATAAATTTTTGGTCCTTACGTCAAAGCTTGATCTCTAAGTCAAAATCAAGAACTTTGAAAAATTCTTACAAGCCATTTTTACACGAGGGTATCGATACCATTAGGTAAGGTATCGGTACACCTGGGATTTTTCAAGGCTTGTTCTTGAGATCAAGAACAGGTATCGAAACAAGGTTCGATGCCAAAACTTTCTGTCAACTCATGTTTCGATACATGTATCGAAATAGCCTGGTATAATTTCAAATTATTTTTAATTTTTAAAAATACGACTCCTGGTATCGATACAGGTATCGATACACCCTTAATTCCCAACGGCTATTTTCAAGCATTAAATGAGTCGGCCGTTGGTGTTAGTTAATTTTTAAATGATGGTTAGCTTGTATCGAAACAGGGTTCGATACCAAGCTTCTCAAAAACTTTTGGTATCGAAACAGGTATCGATACATCCCTTATTAAATGGACAACGGCTCTTTCTTTTCTTGGCATGTTTCGAAACAGGTACCCCGTGTTTCGATACCACCTGTTGCAGAGTGCATTTATGATGGAAAGATGAAGCTCCAACGTCCATATTTACTTTCCCAACAACTTCAACGGTTAGAAATCAATGAGAAGGTATAAAAAGAAGCATTTTCAAAAGGATACACAGAGAATTGAACTTCAAGCAACATCCAAGCACACAAATCCAACTCAAAGCACTTCATTGCATACTTTATCCTCCCAACTTGTGTATTTCACTTTGATCAGATGTAAATTAAGTTTGGGGAGAGTTTGTTTGTATTTGGGGCTATTATTTCTTGTGAGAGAATTCTTCTTAGCCAAACCAAATCCTTTGTAACACCTTGTGAGGTCTAAATCAATTTTGGGTAGAAAATTGATTTGTTTGTAAAGGCTATCCCTTGAACCTAGAAAAAGGTTGAATTCAATAGTGAATTGTTTTCAAAATCCTTAGTGGGAGCTAAGGTAGTGGATGTAGAGCTTGTTCGAAGCTTGAACCACTATAATTCATTGTGTCCTTTATTTCTCATATTTTATCGAAAATCTCCTACCAAATTTTTAATATCCAATTCACCCCCCTCTTGGCCACTATTCAACATCGATCAACTCAACACTTATTTTTTAACTAGATTGATAATTGGACCGTTAAAAATTTAACGGTGATACATATATATATGGAATATAATTTAAAGTGACATGACATGTAACCTATCAAATGCTATATAGAATATAATTTTATTCCAATATAAAATATAAAATAATTAAAATTCAAATAAATATTAAAAATTAATTAATTCTAAAATATAAGATTATTAAACATTTTTAACCCTAACTACGATAAAATCAAAATCTTATTCGAATTGTGTTTATATTTTTTAAGATGAGATTTTGATTCTATCGTAGTTAGGGTTAAGAATGTTTTATAATTTTTTTATTTTAGAATTAATTAATTTTTAATATTTTATTTAAATTTTAATTGTTTTATATTTTATATTGGAATAAAATTATATTCCATATATATATTTGATAGGTTACATTCTATATCATTTAAAATTATATTCCATATATATATCATCATTAAATTTTTAACGGTCCAATCATCGAGCTAGTTAAAAAATAAGATATTTGTCAAAAAGATATAGGTTAAAGGCTAAATTTATCTAAAAAAAAATAAGAGCCAAAACGACAAAAATTGTAAACGTTAAGGGTTAAAATTTTCTTTATACCTGAAAAATAACTTACAGCCTCCGGGGTAAAATCTTAATAATTATAACACTACTTCAATACATCTTTAATGGATTGAATTGCATCCTTCAATATATACTTTATAATGCAATAAATGTTAAGCAAAATAGAAGGAATGATAGTTGAAAAGAGACTCCAACCTAAATCACTTGGAATGTATAAAATAACACAAAACACCAAAAACATTAAATATCATGAAAAAAATATATTAAATATTGAATAATCTAAATTAAAAATTAAAATAAATCTATTCAAGAGTGATGACACGTGCTTTTATTTGATTGGTTGAATGATTTTGTTTAATTAAATTAAAATAGGACCAAATTATATAATAAATAAATAACATAGACTAAATATATAATTTTATAAATTCTTATTAATTTCTATGCCATCCATTCGTCACCCATCCATTAGATTTTTAACGGTGTTTGTAAAATAGGTTAATTTAATAAGTTAAATGATTAGATTCTAATTTGTTTTTTAATTTAATGGTTAAAACAGGTCACACCCAATAATTATACAGGACCTAAGTAGCTTACCCTTAAATTTAATAATTAGTTAAATTATATTAAAATAACTAGATAAATAATAAATTAATATATATTCTTGAAATATACTTAATAATGTTATATTAAAAATTATTTTTATAATATAATTAATATTAATATATAAAAAATATTGATAACTAATAAATATTTAAATAAATATCGAATATAATTATATTCTTATTCTATTTTTTAAATAATTAAACAATTAGCTATCAATTAATTTCATCAAATATTTTTATATAATTAATTAATATAATCCACTAATCAAATCAACTAATATAATTCACTATCAATTATTTGTCAAATACGACTAAAGTATTACTATAAAAACTTAATTAAGAATTTCAAAAATCGTGTCAAAACAAATATTTATTATACATTTATTTTTTTCATTCTAAAATATATTTAATAAAAATAACATATATAATGTCAAAAGTATTTTTAATATTTGATTGATCTGTCAATTTAGTCTCATATTTTTTAAGCTTTTAATATTTTATTTAAATTAAAATAATTATTTTATAAATAAAAATTTTAATCAGCTAATGAATAACTTAGAATGACTTGATATAATAATAATAGACAATTTTAGATAAATAATCCAAATGGGTTTAATAATTTAAGAATATCCTCCAATTTATCCCACTTCCCTAATTATCAATCATATTTGGATTATTTACCAAAAATTCGAGAATAATATGTCAATAAAAGTAACCTTATATTTTATATAATTTTATAAAAAAAATCAATCAGTGTGATATTTTTTCAAGTTAATATCTCTTTTTTACATGACATTATCGTACTAACGTACATTATCATATATATTTTTATATCATTTTTAATTAATTTTATTTATAAAAAATATTTTATTTCAAAATAAAATATTAAAATTTAATTTACTTAAAAATAAATAAAATAAATATATAATCTAAGTTATATTTTTTTTCTTTATACCAAAATAGCAATTACTATGAAATCAGTGAATCAATTTGAATTTAATAAAGTTAGATTTAGATTTAGAATTCCTACCCAAATGATTTGAAACCGTCCCCTGGTCTGAGTCAGGTACATCGAAAGGAGTCCCCAATTGGACTCGGATACCAAAGCAGTGAAACAGAACAGAATAGGTGACCTCAGAAACACGAAATGAAGGAAGAGAACATTAAACCGTCACCACCAATCAACCACTGGCACAATAAACAAAAGAAACTGAAAGCCAGGGTGGGAATTGGGAAAGGAGAAATTATATTACGAATTTTTTATTATATTATTTATTAATTAATAAGAGTTATCGGATAGTAGTTTAAAAATAAAAAAAATAATTGTATGAATTATAGATAACGTCACGAGAAGTTTTATAATATAATCTCTCGGAAAACGCTTTTCGACCCCGGTCTACGTTCATTGTTTTCTACAGTCAAAACCACGTCTCTACAGAACCTCGTTTTTATTCTCTCGAAAATCGAAACTTTTGACAACTTTCACAGAAACACACTCACAGTTCATATATAATGACCACCACTCTCTGTTTGATACAAAGCAAAACAGCCAACAAAAAGAAGAAGTACCAGTTTTTTTTCTTTGGTTCGGTGATTTTCAGACCATGGGGTTTGATGATTCAGGCAGGGTTCCGAGATGTGTTAAGATACGGGAAGTTTGGTCGGATAATCTAGAAGAGGAGTTCGAGTTGATTAATCAAGTGATCGATGACTACCCTTTCATTTCTATGGACACTGAATTCCCGGGTATTGTTTTCGGACCCAAAGTGGATCCGACCCGGAAATACAACGCACAGTTCAGTCCTTCCGATCATTTCAAGATCCTCAAATCGAACGTGGATGCTTTGAGCTTGATCCAAGTGGGGATCACCCTCACCGATTCCTCGGGTAATCTACCTGACCTTGGTACCGACGACGAGCAGTTCATCTGGGAATTCAATTTCCGCGATTTCGACGTGGAGCGTGACGCTCACGCGCCTGATTCCATTGCTCTCTTGAGGAAGCAGGGGATCGATTTCAAGAAGAACAAGGAGAAGGGAATCGACTCGGCACGGTTCGCTGAGTTAATGATGTCGTCTGGACTCGTTTGCAATGAGTCTGTGAGTTGGGTGACTTTTCACAGCGCGTATGATTTCGGGTACTTGGTTAAAATCCTCACGCGCTGCGACCTTCCCGGCGGGTTAGATGATTTCCTTGAGGTTGTGAGGGTGTTTTTCGGTAGCCGGTTTTATGACCTGAAGCACATGATGAGGTTTTGCCAGAGTCTGTACGGTGGGTTGGATCGGGTTGCCCGGACTTTGGATGTTAGCCGTGCTGTTGGTAAATGTCACACAGCCGGGTCAGATTCCTTACTGACATGGCAGGCGTTTCAGAAGATGAAGGAGGTGTATTTTGAGAGAGATGGACCGGAAAAGCATGCGGGTGTGTTGTATGGACTGGAAGTCAAGGGTTAAGGAAATGAAAATAAATAAAGGAAGTCATTGGTTAGTCAAGTCTGTGGGTGATTCGATGCCAAAACGGCTTACCCGGTATATAAATAGTCGGTTTGTACATAACTTTTATAAGATTTTTATATAAATAATTATAATAATTAAAATAAAAATGATACGATTAAGAGGGGTTAATCCAAGTGGTAAGCAATTTAGTTCTACTTAAACAAATTTTAGGTTTGAGACGATGTATTCGTAAAAATTTTTTAATAAAAGATTTATCGTCGGTTAAAATTTAAAATCAGAATAACAATAAAATAATAATAAAAATGATATTATATATAATGACCTAAAATTCATCGTATCTGGTACATAAAGGTTTCCTACGAAATTACCAAAACTAAAAGGTTTGATCTTATATGAGATCATCAAAATTAAAAAAAAAAATCAATTTAGAGTAGATTTTTGTGTGAAAATATATTTTTTACGAGAAAATTTAATTAAAATCTTAATAGGTAAAAAAATTACTATAAATTATACATAATTTTTAATCAAACCGTAAGAAAAAAATAAGTATCAATTTTTTTATATAAAATCACAAACTAAAAAACTTAAGGTAAGCATTTGTGTACAAACATATTTTCTTTTGAGAAAATTTAATTTATTACAAGAACGAAATAAAAATTTTAATAGGTACATAAACTATTATAAATTATACACAATTTATTCTCAAAACCGTAAAAAACAAAGATAGGTACCGAATTTCTTACGCAAGATCATAAAAATTTTAAAAAAATAAACTTATTTTTGTACATATGTATTTTTTTATAAAAAATTAATTTATTACAAAGACGATAAAAATTTTAATAAATACAAAAATTATTACAAATTATACATAATTTATTACAGAAACTAAAATAAAAAGATAGTTACCGAAATTATTATCTTGGTTTACCTTTTTTATCTTACTTTAAAATTAACCGATTAATCAAATAATATTTTAATTTTTTAATCGAACGACTATTAAATTATTTAGGTAAATCTAACGATTAAAAATCTTTGTTTTAGCTGCATATCAAATGATTTTCTTTTAGAAAATGCCCAATCCTGTACTTCACAAAATTCACTATGAAAGACTTTTTTCGGCCGGCAAAAGCCTACTTTGGATTTTCAATTTATGCCGTGATCCAATGACAAATATGAACAAATATAAGATAACTATAAAAATATAAATTATATAAATTATTAAAAGAAATTTATTCTTAAATTTATTTTTAAAAATAAAATTTTAACATCTTTAATTTATTTATTAATATTTTAAAAATATTTTTTAATAAAATTAAAATATTAAACATTTTTTTATCAGTCTTAAAACTCTAACGATCATAGATAATAATTGTTTAGTTTTAAATTTTATTAATTACTTTATCTCAATTTTCAAGTCTAGATATTTATTTCATCGAAAAGTGTTAAAAAACTAATAAATCAATCAAAAAAATTTTAATTTTTCTTGTGATATTATCTCTATTGTCGAATGAATTTTTCTCCGGTATGTTATTTATATTGTATTACTAAAATTTTTATCTATTCAAATCTTGGAAAAGTTTTTTCGTTCGTCGATAAATAGATATCATCAAAAATTTTAATGGAAGAATGATAAAAATATTTGATGTCTAAATTTCAGTGAGTAAATTTAATACTTTAAAACTTTAATAACAAAAATAGATTTGAGAATAAAGTTTAATGATGATTTATATAATTTACCTTAAAAATATCGTAAAATAAGATAAAATTAAGACAAAAATATACCAATAGTCATCAAATTATGTTCATTTTCTTATTTTATCACAAACTAAAATTTTTATCAGAATCATCTCTAAGGTTGTATATTTTTTTTATTTCGATAATCAATCGTTAAAAGTATAAATTTTATCAAATTATATTATTTTCTTGTCAAATTATCTATCGTTTTTTTTTATTTCGATCAGAACGAAGAATAAAAAATCTCTTAAAAGCTACTTGATAAACCAAACCAGAGACTCTTTGTACAAGGGAAATAACGTCAAATCGCTAAACTAGGCTTAGTAAATGATTAACTTGTATTCAAACTAATAGTTAAATTAAAATCTCACTACCTTAAAATGAAGCAAAAATTGTTCCATGGAAAATTAAACTAGGGATTCCTTGCACCAAAAAACTTGTTTCTGACCATTAAGCTAGGTTAAAACGCATTATAATTTCATCAAATTTAGTTCTTGATTTAAGGTGTACCATCACCTTAAAATTAATCAAAATATTAAAAAAAATAAATTAAAATTATTTTTTAATAGGGGTGTTTAAAATTTTAGTTAATTAATTGATTGGATTATTTATTTTATTAATAGATCGTTTAATTTTAAATTCAATCGGTTAACGATTACTGATATTTTTAAACTTAGGTTGTCGGTTAATTCGATTCAAAATATTTAATTAATTGAATTAACCAAAACTTTTATATTTTATATACTTAATTTTGATCACTCAACTTTTAAAATTAATTTTATTTTTTAATTAAAACTAAATTTAAATCTCTAATTCAATTTTATATTTGTATTATATACTTCTAAGTTTTAAAATTTTTAAATATATTTTTATTAATTTGTTAATACTAAAAAAACGATATTAATATTTTTAATGTTTTTTTAGTGATAAACTTTAACAAATATGTGTATATATCAATCTAAACATTTTAAAATAAACTTTAAATCACTATTTTTTATGTTTGATCATGTATTATAGAAATTTAAAATTTGTGTTCAAAATATAACTTTTTAATTTTAGAATAAATTAAAAATAAAAATATTTAAACTAGATACCTATTATCCAATTAGCCAAATACTCGAATTTTACGGGTATTTAATAATAAATACTCAATTTAAATGAACCAGAATACAAGTAAAAATTTAATATCCGAAAAAACTGAATATCTTTTTTCAGATACCAAAAATCGGGTACCATTAATAAATACCTTTAGATATAATCGTTAAAAACAAAATTTAATAATTTTATTTATGAATTTTAGCTTAAGAATTTAAAATTTAACCTTAATCTATACCAAATATCACTTGTTTTATTTAAATATGAATCTGAAGGCAATGCAGGAAACTGTTTTTTGTTTGGATTCCTGAATAATGACGGGAACTTAAGACACGTACGTTGAAATTTGGCCTCAAGTTCAGAAGGCAACCCCTTCCCTGGATTTATCACCAAATGTAAATAAGTGAAAACTAGATGGCCAGCAATAGGAATAGGATTGTCAAGAAAAGCTAAACGAGACCTCTCATTTTCCTTTCCATCTCTGTGACATTTTTTAAAGATTTTTCTTCTTCTGGATAGAGGACTGTATCTGTATAGTAAGCTAAACAACAATGGCGATAACACTTCCAATACCCACTCTTTTCTTCCATGCCCAAAATCGCTCCAAACTTTCCTCCTTTGCTTTACCTTCAACTCCCATAAAACCCAACCTGAAAAGCTTTAAAATCAAAGCCATCAAAGAAAAAGCTGAAGAAATTCAAACCCCTTCTGCTGTGGATGAAGTTACAAAAAAGTATGGCCTTGAAGTTGGGTTATGGAAGGTACTCCTTTTTCTCATTACTTTCTTATGCTTAGGTTTGTTTGTAGGCTCAATTGCTAAGAAACCCCAACCACTCAAACTGACAGTAATAAGGAAATAAGTGGTACCTGGTAGATTAAAGAAATATGTTTACTTTTTAATTTGGGGGAATGGGAAAGTTAACTTCTGCCTGTAATTCTGTGAAGATATTCAGCTCCAAGGAAGAAGGGGAAGAAAAGAAATCAAAGGGGGATCAAGCAAAAGAGCTTCTAGCCAAATATGGAGGAGCATACTTGGCAACCTCTATTACTCTCTCCTTGATATCCTTCTCCCTTTGTTATGCACTCATCACTGCAGGCGTTGATGTTCAAGCATTGCTGCAAAAGGTAAACAAAAATCAAACATATTTGTATGCATGGGTTGCAAATTTCAGCTGTGAAAGGTTTTCAAGGACTAACCATTAGATGGACTTTTCAGGTGGGGATCTCAACAGATGCGACCGGAGAGAAAGTCGGGACTTTTGCTTTGGCATATGCCGCGCACAAAGCTGCATCTCCTATAAGGTTTCCTCCTACTGTGGCTCTTACTCCTATTGTCGCCGGATGGATAGGAAACAAGGTTGAAAAAGATAAGTGACATGTTTGGGTACTTCCAAATTCAATGCCCTTGTCTCATAATATTTAGTGTATAATGTCCTTCTCTTTGGTTGTTTCCCTTGGAGATTTAAGAGTTTTTCTTGAAGCTCCAAAATGATTTTGGTTGATTTAAGTTAGCTTGCAATCGTGTTAATTGCAAGAACATTGATTTGTTGAAATTACAACTGTTATCATGTAAAAGGTTCAGACTCCATATAACTTCAGCATCCAAGAACATACAGTAAAAACAAGGGAAAATCTTCAAAAAAACAAGCTTACTATGCACTGAACATTTCTTACATCTTTATTTCATCAAAATTGTCTCAATACAGTAAAAGCAAGGTACAACAGATCGGTTGTTGGTCACCGCATGATGTCTATATGAGCTATGCTAATGCTAGTCAATCTGACAAGACGATCTGGTTGATGCAATAGAGACAAAAGAGAATGGAGTAACTTTCAGAGACTTGGGTAAAAATATGACCTCATTACCACAAAGATCAGGAGGATCGTTTGTCTTACTTACCTGTACAGTGATTGTGATACCTACTTCCTGTTCTTTAGTTCCTCCAACTTTGAGGGACTTCAAGTAGCCAAGTTTTGCGGAACCTTCACGCCAACGTCCTAATGCTCTTATGCTCTTAACATAAAAGAAGCCGACGGAATTTCATCTTCACATATGCAAACATGCCTTCACTTCTGAGTTGAGGTAGCTAAAGGCACTTCAGCTTCATTTGATGGAGGCGTTTGGGGATGTGCAGAGCTAACAGCATCCATGCCACAGTCCTTTAGTGTATCAAACTCATTCCACTCAATCAGAGCTATAGTCAAGAGTCATGGAATACAAAACAATAACAGGAAAAATTAGCATTAATCTGAATACATCATGCTAGAGGATACATTCGTTCCGCCACATGTCAGTGATGCTGACACTCGGATCTGATAATAGCCAATAATCAGCATCAACCTGCAAAAGAAACGAGTACTCATGATCGATTTATCTGACTACAAAATGAATAAAAAAGTCCATGGTTGAGTATATTGAAATGGAAATCAATCTTTGCTTTCAACAGAAAAGAATTGGAACTTACATCAACATCAGAGGGAACGATTTTAGTGATCCCACTAACAAAGTCCTGTGAGGCATTAAGATCTGAGCACATTTTACTAGCATCTTGCCCCTTCATTTCAATCTCCTTCCCTCTGCTCTCCTCCGGTACCATTGTTGTTGCAGGGTTCTCATTCAAGCCTGAAGTTGATGGAAAGCTTGGAGTTGTATCCACTCCTTGTATCTCTTCAAATTGACTATAATATCAGAGAGAGAGAGAGAGAGAGAGGAATCATCAAGAAAGTTGACCATATTTATGCTTAGATGGGCATTTTTCTTTAGCACAAAGCATTTGCCACGCCACAAAAAAGGAGAGAAATTTCATGTCAGGATATCATTACCTGACAAGGTAAACATCTATTGGACCCATTGAGCTTCTAAGGACAATCCTGTACCTCCTTTGGGGATAGTCAACAGCCTGCTAGAAGGAAAACGTTGCTATTCAAGATTGAATCATTGAACCAAAAACATAAAACCCACATGAGATTCTTCAAGCTTTTGAGATCACCTCATCAGGATCAGGGACTTCCAGAGTGGTTCCATGTGGAGCTTTAATAGCTATTAGCGTTTCATTCTAAACAAGGCAAATTAACAACACAAAGAAGAAAGCATCCCTAGCATTAGCAACGCTAGATGACTTCACAGTTACCAATCCAAAAGCATTAATATATAGTTTTTGAGCAATGAACAAACCTGGAAGCAGGGTAAGCTCTTGATATCTTCCTCAGTGACAAAAAGCCACCTGCGATGGGAAAAGATGAAATGATTTAAGTTGATCAGCTAAGATTACGGAAAAGTGTAAAAGTATTAACATCTTGAGTGGGAAGTGAAAATTTACTTTTGATTATTGTTATTGTCATTGTCATTGAGGTTACTCAATCTTTCTTGCATTTCTCTGTACAATTAATGGAAATGTCAACAACAATCCAGAGAATGAAATGGATTGAACTGAGATACAGAAGGAGACCATATCAGCTTAACCTGATTTGTTCGTCTAATCTGTGTTCCTCAAAACAAAGGTTCTGAATCTCTGCCTACAAATGTTACCATTGTGAAGTTTTCATTACAAACTTGGCTGAAGATAAAAAAAAATAAAAAAAAAAAAATTGATCCACCATTTTTGAGTATTGTACTTGTTAACAATAGAACTTAACTGAATTCAAGTCAACAAAATATCATCATTTGTGCTTGGAGAATTTAATGAACAGGACTGTGACTTCCAAGCTAAAATTAGAGGCCAAGACCAAGAAAGACAGGTTGAAAAGATGTCATGGCTTTTGACAGAACTCTAGGTCTGAAAAGCTGTAAAGAACATTTCTAGTACCTTAATTGAGTAAATTGGGGAGGCATTTAAGGATCCACACTTATACATTGGATTGGTTTTACCATAAATGAATATATAGTCTTTTTCAAATTTCAACCAGGAAAACACTTTCATCATTTGAGATGGAAAACAACTGATGTTGGACTTAACATGGTCAAAAACAGCTGTAAAGAACCAGAGAGCAGCACAAAATTCACTACTACTACATGTACACGGGCCCGATTAGGAGAAAGGGCGGTACAACTGGATTAATTTTCTATCAAGTACAAACTCTAAATTACAAATCATAACAGCTGAAGCTTAATCTATAAACAGATCTGCATCATGATTAACAACTTGTTTACAGTTATAAAAATCATACCTGCAAAGTAGCAACATTCTCGTCAACTTCGCCTGGCCTTGAGACATCAAGCCCCCTGATTTAAATAAAAGAGTTGAATGTTTTTTAAGCAGAAAATCAATCAGAGCCAAAAAGGTTTTGAGAGTAAAAGATGTAGCTCATACTTCCACTGAATTCTGTTCTTGATTTTCTTTTCTATGAGACCAATTCCTTCAAGAACATTGGTTATGTCATATATCCTCCTCTTTTGCACCTTTAGTAATAGAAAACTATCAAGAAACAGAATTGTGTGAATCGATTGTCTGGCCAAACGATGAAACGTTTACCTCCAAGGTATCAGCAGCTTTATTTAAATCAAGAATACCATCTTCAGCTTGTTTAATCAAATTGATGAACTTCCTTGTCAAAAGCCCTGGGATAAATTCAAAGAACATTATGAGTGTCTTACGATTCAGCCACTCAATACCATAAAAAGTTTGAAACAATGCCAATTAACATTTAGAATCATTTTGATTAACAATAATAAGAAAAAGATACATAAAAAGGGTAAAAGTAAATACCTAAGGAACTATCATAACGGCAAGGACCTCCAGGAGTGACATTATAGCCAGGAGAATCTGCAAATTTCAGAAATTCCTCATTATCTATATCAACTTATATTCCTAATCAGCAGAACTAGTTCAAAAGGTTATGGTTTTGGAAGTACAATTTGTGGATTTACAATGACCTGTCACTAAATAAGGTACATGGAAGAATCAAAGACATCATAATTCACGATAGACATATAACTTGCATACGATACTACTCACCAAGATTTGAAGGAGTCTGAGGACCAGATTTACTACTTTTTGTTAGCCTTGATGTTTTCTTAGCCTTTCCCCCTTTTCCTGATACAGGTGTTTGGAGGGGACTGCCAACCACTTCAGTGTTCCCTGGATGCCTGGCCCAGTCACCAGACTCAACTTCTCGATCTGCCACATCACTCTTCCTCTTTAACTAATATGACACAATATTTTCACATTGCAATTAGAAAAATACGACATAAATTTTTGGGGACAATCAAATCAAGAAGAAACTTCAGGCTCCAGTCAAGAGAAAAATCATAATGGGATATAAAAGTAAGTTGGCTGGAAAATATATAGAGGGAATTCATTTACAAGCAGCGGAACCAAGCACCAAGAAAGAAATACTGTATTTGCATTAACTGAAATAAATTATAATCAACCTTAAAAGTATTCATCCAAAGATAGGAAGATAAGAGAAGAAGGGAAAAAAGAGTGTATCTTTCAACCAATTGCAGTAGACAGTTTCTGTTACCCAATTGGTATGTTGAGTTCATTATGTTCCGAGACATTCATCTTTCGAAGTGAAACATTAATCATCTACATTTGAAAATTATCATGATTAACTAGTTATTAATAACAAAACTAACATCCGAACGAGAACCTATAGTGATCATCAAAACAAACAACCTCTATATACGAACAAAAACCAAAGCCCCCTAACAAGAACAAAGAATGAAAATTAATTTCAAATCGATTAAAGCAATATAACCTTCTTGTATTTTAGTTTATCAAACTATATTACCAAAACTTTAAGACAAAGATAGTAAATTTAGAAAATTACGTAAAGAGAACCTGTAAGAAAGAATTAAATTATGTGTTTGGCATACTAAAAGCTTAATATTGGAGCATTATTAAAGATTAACAAAATAGACAAAAAGCAATCATCACAGCATTATACAACTTTGCCAAATTCAGCTCAAACTGGGTTAGCATGAAGCTGCATTACAAACTGCACTATTAAAAACAGTCAAAACTACACAAGCTATGTGCTTAATTCTACCGTCTACAAACATCATTTCCGGAACCAGAAGCCTGAAGGCTGATAATTCTAATCACAAAAATCTCTGAATAAGTCATGGCATTGACTTAACTTCCCAGTAACACTTGAGATTTCCATTATAAGTTGAAGTATTAGCTTGTTTTGCAATTATGCTATAATTTCTAGTTTAATTTATGCTTTGGCCTTGTTTTTAATGTTAGATCCTTTAATAAATTTCCAGATTTTATCTTTCTCTCTTTAATTAATAAAACCCTATTTCTTCAAATTAAGCATAATATCAAATCAAGAAGGTAATTAACTCAACAATAAACCAATTTCGCCAAAAACCCGCCAAACTTCCCAATTAAAAAGCCCACAGAATACCCATCAACTAAAAACCAAACTACAGTTATTTCTTTCTACGAGAGTTCTAATTCCAAAAACTAAAAATGAAAAATTCATGAAATTTACTCCATACATCAGATCTCAACTAAAACGCATGGTCAACAACACATTGAATTACAAAATTTGAAACAGAGGAGAAAAGAAACTACAGGAGACTTGACCACGATGACATTGGGTTCTTGATCGGGGACGCGGCAAGACTCAGTCGTAGCAAAGCGGTGATAATCGTCTCCAGGAGCCACAAGCGGTGGGTTTACAGAGAAAGGTAACTGTGGTTTTGGCGGATGTTGATTTTGCAGCTGCACGGATTGCTTTAACTGTTCTTGAGAACCCGACATCAAAAACTTAAATTAAATATAAAAATAAATATATAAGAAAATTAAAATTTTTTGGTTCTGTTTAGGTCTTCTCAAGGAAAGATCAAGGAAAATAACGGAATTGTGAGAAAGAGGGAAGTCTTTGTTTTCCTGAGAACTAATTAGATCTAGTGTTTGGTAAGATAGAAAGTGAAAAAAGCGGGAGAGAAAAGTGAAAAAATATGAAAGGAAATTAATCTAAATAAATTATAAATTCCATCTCTTTATTCTCCAAAAATTGAAATATCAGTCCTTTTGTTTTAGAATCAATTATGAAAATTAAGAAATCAATTCAATTGTAATTTTTAAGAGAAATTAATAATTAAAAGTATAGAGATCGTTTATTTTTAATAAAGTGGGGGATTGAATTTATAATTAAATTAAAAAATTAATTGGTAAAAAAAGTATATATATTTTACATTTCATTTTGGTAGCCAACCAGATTTGAACTCAATGGTTATTATTTTTTTAATATTAATAATTAAATTTTATTAAAATAAGATTTTTCGCTAAAAACTCATAAAATATAAAATGATAAAAAAGCATTTTTTTTCAAAGAATAATATACCGTCAAAGAAACTGAAAATCTTTATGAGTTATTTTGCGTATATTTAATAAAATATTTTATGACATAATACATAATAAGCAAATCAAATTATCAGATAAATTATTATTACATAATTTTAATTACCTAATAAAAACAAAAATGTAATATAAGAAAATAAAAAAAATTAAGTGTAAATATGTAATTTAACCGAAGCAAATTTAAATAACATGTTATATCTTGAAACTAAATTCAATTACATAATTATAAATTTAAAATATCAAATTAAATTTTAAAAAGTTTAACTATCAAAGTATTTATTTACCCTTTATTTTTCTCCTTCTTAATGTTGAACAAATGAACAATATTCAACTTTAATGTTGTTGAAGCGCATGTATTATACTTTGAACTGAATTTTGATTAATGGTGAACACTTTTAATTTTAACTTTAAAATTTTTAATAATTATTAAAATTTAATTTATTATCAACTAATATAATTAAATATTATTAAAAAATTAAATTTGAGTTTTTTAAGTGAATATTGTTTATCAACTGAATTTTGATTAATGGTGAACACTTTTAGTTTTAACTAATATAAATTCTTAATTTGAATTATATTATTCATAATATCAAATAAACAATATTCACTTAAAAAACTCAAATTCAATTATAACGTTAAAGATTAATCATTGTTGTGTGATGATCTTTTTCTTTCGAAACAAGCCATGAAAAAAAACTATCTTGGTCCATTGGAGGCACAATTTTTTGGAGAAATATCACATTTAATGTTTGTTTGCTTCGGGGGCATATCTATACATTTGTTTTTGAGATTTTAGTAATCTTTGAGTAAATTAAAAAATTAGATCTTAAATTTAAATTATAGTTGCAGACGTATTTTTAATAAAATTATATTTATCATAATTATAAATATAACAATTACTATTACAGTCAGTGTGAGTATCATGGTTGTAAATCTTATTAATAACATATATTTTGACGCACATAACTGTTGTGGATATCACAAATTCGGACAATATCGTTATTGTTATATAACAATTGCTATCATGATTGTGGACCGTATGTAAATCTATAACCCTAATAACAAGTATTAAAAAATTAAGATTAGGTCCGTAATAACAAGCTTTGAAAAAATTTTGGGCATCTAATATCATAATATTGATAATTAATTAAATTTTAAGACTATACTCATAATAATAAATATTAAAAATTTCTTATCAAAAAATAATAAATATTAAAAAAATAAATTAGACTCATAATAACAAATATTAAAAAATGAACCTTTAATAATAACCGTTAAAAAAATAAATTTTAAGAGTATGTTCCTAATAACAAATATTGAAAAAATTAAACCCTTGATAATAAGTATTAAAAATTGAGTTTTAAAAATATATCTACAATAATAAATATTGAAAAGAAAATTGAGCTCTTATTTATAAATATTTAAAAAATAAATAATTTTTAAGAATAATTTCCTTATAACAAATATAAGAAAAAAAATTGATCCCTTAATATTAATATTGAAACAAAATTGGACTTATAATAAATATTAAAAACATTAAATTAATGTTTAAAAGATGGCCCCTATAATTAGTATAAGATATTTTTGTCTAAACCATCTAGCCTCAGTAGTTAAAGGAATAATTATTGTTTTTAGAGATCACGGTTCTACCATCAGTAATATCAACATAATGATTGAGCGAGCAATATTCAATGGTCGAAAGTATTTAATAGAATAGATACTACTTAATCAATATTGCTAATTCAGAAAAATATCTTTATCAGTATAATTTACTATAAAAAGTTATGGGTCCTACACGGTTTCTTTTTCTACCTAAACTCAAATATAATACTAGTTTTATATCATATAATTTTTTTTTCTACTATAGATGATACAATTAGGAGAGATATAAGAATAAAATAAAATTTAATCTAAAATATAAATTTAGAAAAATCAAGTCAAATTAAGTTTAAGATATTGAGGCCTGCTAAAGCAGTTTTCTTAAGAAAATTTTTGACTACTTCGTGTTGTTTAAGTTGTTTGACCGTTTATCTCCCAATATACAACAACAAGAAGATCTTGGACAGAAGTACAAACACTAAAGATCTCAAACTTGAATTCTTTTCTTTGCTAATCACCAAAATAGAAAACAAGAGAAAAAAAGAATTTTCAATTCTTTTAAAACTGAGAATTTTGTTCATATATATCGAAAAATTAGGTCAAACGTAAGAGAGAAATATTCTAAAATTAATTTGAATATTACCATAAATAATAAATTTTATCTATTTAATATTCGTATTTAAGTAAAATATAATTTCTCATTTAATTCGTATTTAAGTAAAACATATTTTTTTTATTGAATACTAAAAAAATAAGCAATTTAAGGAAAATTTACTTACAACAGGTAAAATATTTACAGGTCTACAAAAGGCTCGACTGGTCCGGACATTCGCGTCACTTACATCGTTCGGGTGCAGTCCAACTCGAATGAAATTGGATTCACACACCTACGGACGAGGCACAAAATCATCTCAAGTCATTCAATGACAACAATGTGATTAAGTGTGTAACGATCCGAATTTTGGATCAAAGTGTTGAAGTGTTGCGCTTCGACGTTTGGGCCTTGGACTTTAGTGTTGAGAGTTTGTTCCTGGGCTTATGAGGTTTTGGTAGAACTTTTGATAATTTGAGTCTTGGATGACACAGAGGAAGGGTATAATTTTTCTCTACAGAAAAAGGGAAGGTAAAGTCACCTTGTTCCTTACTTTTTCCCATCTTCTTCTTATTTTTACCATCCAAGTCAAAAGTTTAAAGTACAATTTTTTTTTTCTGAGTTAAAAATCATATTTTAAGGGTTAAGAGAGTTGTAGAGTTGTATGTGATCTATAAAACAAGGTAAATATATGGGGTTTGATAGAAGAAGGTTTTGGTGAGCTTGAAGAACCAAGAATGAGAAAAGAGTTGTAGTTGGGTTCTCTCAATAGTTGTAGATGTTTTTAGCTTCTAAAAAGCTCCATGACAATGTATAATGGTTGGGTTATTTCTTTCTTGTAGAAAAAGAGGTGGGAGGACCTTTAAAGGCTCTTGGAAAAGAAAAGGTGTAATATGAGTAGAAGGGACGTTTTTGATTGTTGTAGCTTGAGGTTAGTACACCACTGACTCCCAAATCATCCTACATCTCATGAAAATAGGTTGCATTGCATGTTTGGTTCTTGTTTGACTTGCTTGGTAGCTTAAAAGCCTTTTAATAGTGAATTATGGGTTGGGACGTTTGACGACTTAAAATATATAGAAACACACTCAATATTATCTCAATAATATGTATGATCCTTATGGGGATCAACAAAATAGTTTCGACAAGGGTTCTTGTGAATTGCAATCTCATACCTACATTTTCGTGCATGTATACCGATATAAATTAAGTCTATATAGGTACAGTAAAATAATTTTAAAGAGAGATTATAATAAAAATATCGGTATAACAATCCGTATACCGATACCCTTTATATTTCAAATTTCAAAATCAATTTTTGATTACCGGGATAAATAAATAGCCTAATAAAGTGATTCACAAGAATTACGGAAAGAAAACAACCAACAAGTCTCGCGTCAACCAACAAGAATTTCGGAAGAGATTTTTAGTGAAGGGGAATTTAGAGATGGGTTTGCGGTGAAACTTAGAGACGATTGCTTGTGCAAACGAGGGTTGATTCATAGAGAAGGACACTGGAGACCAGTAGAGGAGGTGAAGGTGGGAGAGGTTTGGATGGTTGGGGTTTGAGTTTTATTTTTATTTTTAAATATAATAATAAATAAAATGTAAGTTGTTTTTATTTTAGATTATCCTTATATTTAATATTGTCTCTTTTCGATTGTTTCATGTTATTTTTTTATATTTTAACTCATATTATTTAAAATTTATTATTAAAAAATATATAATAATATATTTTAAAATATCTATTTAAGTATATTTTAAATATATATTTTATAAAATTTAATTATTTAAAATATTTAATATAATTATAATCGTTTAAAATTTAATTTTCAAAAATCAATAAGAGACATTATATATGAGACGTAGTAATAAACTACGTTATAGTATTATATTAAAATATTAATAAAATAATTTAGAATAATTAAAATGAGTCAAAATTAAATTTAATGAATAAGTTGACATTTTAATTTTTTAAAGGGTTAATTATTGTGCAAGTCACGTTTGTTTGTCTCTAGTATAAATTTAGTCATCAATTTTAAAAATAGACCAATATAGTCACGTACGTTTTCGGACTATAAATTTATAGTCACTGAGACGTTTGTTGCCGTTAAACTTTAATGAGAAATTTACCTGTCATAATAAAAAAAATAATAAACTACTTAAATAATCCTTAAATCATTCTTTTCTTTTTGTTTTATCTTTAATTTAATCATTAAAATTTTAAACTTTTATATTTTTACCATCTTTTTGAACAAACACCCTCTCTCTCAGTAAAGTTAACCTTTACCGATCAAATAAAAATATAAATCACTCACAAAATCATGATTCATGACATCAAAATGTTCTTACGTTTTGTATTACTTTTGGGGAAAACACATACAGTTTCTACTTTCGGGGCTAGGCCGAAGCTCTCCCTATTAATATCTGAAACATCCTCACTAACAATCCCAAGATCCCCTACATCAACAGCTTCTGCAATATCTACCTCTGCTTCCGGTTGACACCCAGCGAGTATCACAGAAATGAAATTCATGTTACAACATAATTTAAAACAGATTCCACACGGACGAATCTACTAATCTAGGTTCTACACGGCATGAACGTTTTCGTTGTCTGAGCAGAAAAAGAAAGCTAAACTAAATTTTAGAAAACGATAAAAATCACATTAAAAAGAAATTAAATTGTTGAACCGGTAAGCACAGTTATAATATCAAATAATAAATGGAAAACGAAATAGATTAAGATCTGAAAATAATCTATCAACCTTGGATAATGGGAGAGGCGGCGAGGAGTAGCGCAAAGAAGAAAAACCTGAAACTTTTTAGAGTTATATTAGAGAGTTTCATATTTCGGAAAAAAAAAAAACAATATTATTATTAAAAGATAAAAATGATAGATCAGTAAGAAAATATGGGGCAGGATTCTATATTAGGAGTGATGAAATTTTAAGAAATTATATTAAAATTTTGTTGGAATGGATGATATAATACCCAAAAACGTGGTATTAAATGGTTATCTCTTAGTATTTGAATTATTTTAATAAAGGTCAACCGTTTAAATCAATTAATATTTAAATAAAAATATTAAATATTTAGATTTTAATTATTCGAATATTTGAATTTCGTTGTTTAAATATTTTTATATTTTTTCGAAAAATTAAAATCTAAATATTTTTATTTGAATATTTTTAAATTCAAATATTAGAATATTCATGATTTTTATTCATATATTCGAATAAAAAATATTTAAATATTTATGATTTTTATTTGAATAAATTAAAATCTAAATATTCAAATAAAAATATTTAGATTTTAATTATTCGAATATTTGAATTTCGTTGTTTAAATATTTTTATATTTTTTGTTCGAATAATTAAAATCTAAATATTTTTAAATTCAAATATTCGAATATTCATGATTTTTATTCATATATTCGAATAAAAAATATTTAAATATTTATGATTTTTATTCGAATAAATTAAAATCTAAATATTCAAATAAAAATATTTAGATTTTAATTATTCGAATATTTGAATTTCATTGTTTAAATATTTTTATATTTTTTGTTTGAATAATTACTGAAACGTTATCACTTAATAAAACATATGAATATATTTTGACACTAAAAGTAACATGGCCTAGTGGTTCACTTGTTAATAGGGTGTTAGCTATGTTAGAGGTTGTGAGTTCAAATCTTTTTGCATGCAAAAAACCCTACATTTTATTTCTTCCACTAATCATTCACCAATCCGGTGGTGACACGTGTCATCAATCGATTGGATGATTAATTTTATTTATTAATTTAAAATTAGGATTAAATTAAAAAAATAAATAAATTAGAGGGATTAAATGTGTAATTTTACCGATTTTAATTAACAGCCACATCACTGCTGTTAACTTTTCCGTCAAAATTTTAACGGCAGTGGCCAAAATAGGTAGGGTTTCAAAGTTGAGATACCTGATTGGCGAGTTCTTTAGTTGGGTGGTCAAAATAGGTATCCTCAAATAGTTGGATGGTCACTGGTGTAGTTTACCCTTTTTTAAATTATGTATGTATATAAGTATATTTAACAATCATCTAAATTTTAAATATAAAAAACATTAATTTTTAAGTAAAAAATCGAAAATATTTAAATTTTAGATGTTTAATATTTATTTTTTATTTTATTATTAACATAATAATATTTTTTATATTAAAGTATTTTTTTAAAGAAATTATTTATCTTACTAATTATAAAATAAAAACCTCATTATTAATAAATCATACAAAACCCAGTATCTTTCTGATTCAAGCGGCAAATAACTAAAACTGACATGGATTTATAGAAAATTGTGTGGATTTTCTAAAAATAACTTAAAAGATACGAATTTAGTTTGGAATCGAAAACAATTGGATCTCCATATCCATGAAGAATTAGAACAAATTACATTACAAATTTGCGAAAGAAAAGCAGACATATATTGATGCTCACTCGGCTTCTTCCAAAGATGCTTCAATCCGAAGAAGAACGAACCCCACAGCTACTACAACAAGAACAGGTCCGTTCATGATTGCTGCAATCCTGAATATCTCGCCCACTGCGTTGCACGTTGAAGACAAAGTACCACCGCCTCTCCGATTCCCCTTCGACGGAGCTTTGAGTGAGCTGTGAGGCTCACCGGCTGGCCTAGTGAGACCACATGGTTGTGTGCGACTACAAACGAATATTTATTTTTACTGGCGTTTGTGCGAAAATATACCACTAAAGAATAGGATGTTCCCAGCGTATGTAGAAAGAAACGCCGCAATTTACCACGCACAATAGCAGCTTTTTACGTTAAACACCACTATATATTTTGACTTATGGCTTTTGTATGAGTAAAATTCAGTAAACTGTTGTGGTGCTTCAACATTTTTTGCGGCATTTTTGTCGTCAAAAAATTTATTAAAACACCACCAACAAAAAAACTAAAAAACATTGCGAAGAATATATTTTAGTATAGTTACCCTTTTCCTTTATCTTCATTTTAAACCTTCATACGCAAAACCTGAATAATAATAGTTAAAATGTTTTTGAAATCAGAGGGACCCCTAGACTTGAGAGAGTTGGTTCAAAAGCTCCATTAGAATATTATACCAGGACGGTGTATGAATTCCAACAAGACTACCAGCAGCTAATACGAAACCTGACAAAAGATAGGTTGTTGCCTTCGCAGGCTTCCCGGGAAATATTTTTGCTTTGAAGATGCGAGCAACAAGAGTTTCTAAATAAAAAATATAATCTTCCAAATAACATGATAATTACTATACTTTTTTTAAATTATTATTATAATCATGCAATATCTATCAATATATGTTGAAAAATTACATCTTTATTGGTGTATATATGACCTACGGTAAAGGATAAAACTCTGATATTTTCCCTGTGGAATAAGATCAGCCAGCGCCACCCTATCACCATCAATCAGTCGCACGTCCAAAACAAATACAAAAGCATCGTCTAACCATAATTAGCCATCATAAGCTCTACTCTCCATAGCAAAATTACTCGGTTTGTACAGTGTAAATGGAATCTTTATTCCTCTTAAGGGTACAGAACAAAATCTACATCTGCATTACTTAAAAAGGAGCAAAAATATATAATTAAAGGAATCAGAAACCATAACGGTTTAGATAACCAGGTTTTTTTTTTCCGAGGCTCAACGATTCTGAGCAAGAAATATAATAATTAGATACGATTTGCATTGGCAAGTTTGTGGAATGACGTTGCCGATGACTGTCGTTTTTGTTTTTGAAACGGCGCCATATTATCAGAACTCAAAATCACAATCATTTCTTTAAGAAAATGGCTGAAAATGGCTGCACCCTGCAATCATTTACTATTGTTCAAATTCCATATAAATGTTTAGCTACCGGCCCCTTGTGTTCTTCACACCTCTCTATCTCATCTATCTCGTTTCGTTTTGTTATATTAAGAGATTTCGCTGCTTATCTTGTCATGGCTATTAGGGCAATACTGGTGCTTCTCATCACATGCTTGCTGGTCTGGCATGGAGTTTGTGGTTCGAGTTTGAGTTCGACCCTCTTTCTATTTATTTGGGGTTTCGTTTTTATTGTCAATGTGCTTATATGTTTCATGTTTAACAGGCTGCGTTTCTGTCCATGAATGCTGCTTTGAAAAGCCATCTAGAAATAGAAAGGTCCATTATTTTGTTTAGTTTTTCAAAGTATTTCTCTTTTACATTCATGTTGCTTGAAGTTGAAAGAAAGTTATAAAACTATGGATGTCTGCAGATGCTGCTGCAGGCTGATTTGAAGGTGGACAACAATGGATCGACAACCGGTGGTGCTGGGAATAGGGAAGACCTTCGGATGGTGCCATCAGGACCGGATCCATTGCACCATAACGGTGGTAGCCCTAAGAAGCCACGGACTGACCCTTAAAAAGTTCCCTTGGATGAGGGTCGTTTTTGTTTAATCATGATGAGACTTTGCTATGATCTCTTATCCTTTTGTTGTTCATATATATGCAAATGTTTGCAAGACGAATGATGTTTAATGAGTTTTATTCTATGGCATAGACCTTAAGATATTATATTTATAAATAATAAAAGTTTGAAAATAAATTCGAAGATAACAACAATACAATTAACCTTAAATTCAGATTAAAAATAGTATAAAAATACACTTTACACCATACATGTAACAATATACGACAAAACGAAGATATCATCCAACTTTAAAAATAATTAAAGATATTCATTTTATTTTATAAAATTTATATTTTAATAATTATTTTAATAATATAGCTGTATTTAATTAAGAACGGCAGATAACGGATGGATGTGATTGTTTGTAGTCATAGCACCAATTGTGGATTGGAAGAGAATCAAAAGAGTGTGACAGTGATGGGTGCATACCTGCTAGCAGATCTATGCTGCAGCTGCAAAATATATATATATGAGAAACGGCCCTCTGCTGCATTTGCTCAACCAAATCTATACAAGTATGATGGGAAATTAAGGATTTGACAGTGCTGATGCTGGGATTATCCTGCTAGGCTATTACTCTCATGTCGGTCAACATCATATTATATGTTATGATATGATATCAACATAAATGAAGGGTGAGTATGTGGTGCGAGAGTTTAAAATGTGATTAATATAAGATATTATTTTTTTTATTTTGTAAGTTATAATATAAATAGATTTTAAGTAATATTTAAAGCAGAATCGGTGAAATACTGTAGTTTTAAATGAAATTTAAGGGAATAGAGACAGGTGGAATATTTTATTTTGATTTTTACAATAAAAATTACAGCGAAACAAAAATACTTCTTCCGCAGGAGAACTATCCTATTTTAATAGTTTCACCCTTGATTTGATCTTACAGTAGTGATCTTTTTTAATATTTTATGCTACAGAATAAGTCCTACAGGTGAAATTCTCGTTATGTATCACGTCCATGCAGTGCATGCAATGCATTATTATTGTCTTATTGTTCAGGAGAGGTAGCTTTGTGCAAACTATCAAGAACGCCATCTGCAGGAGTTGTCCAAACCTTTTGTCACTGCATTTTTACTACAAAGAAAATAATTTATCTTAAAAGAAAAAATTGAAATTAAACTCACTCACTTGTAACACTTTTTAAAGGATTATACGGTACGATTGAATTAATAAACCCTTATGAAATAGATATTCAGTCGCCTGCGAATTTTCATGTATTGTTTTATTCAATGTTTACTTAATTACTCTTTTACCCGCAAATGTAATATAGGCATTAGGTTAAGCAATAATGATATCCCCTAATATACTAAAACTCGCAGTCACTCCACCAGTAATAGGAGATATAAGAATTGATACATTGAATAACTTTTTATTTGATTTATAATCATATAAAGCGAAAGATATTTTAGTCATTTGCATCAAGCTCAAATTAACTTCCTTCTTGCATGCGTGCTCCTCCAGAAACACACACTAGAATAAGAGGTAAAAAATTATTGGTAACATATTCGATCAAACGGTGATTTTCTCGTCTACTACGGATCTTATACTACCCCATAAACTGAAAATTCATAACCACGATTGCTATAAGAATACCATTTAGTTGATCCGTGCCTGTTTGAATAGTTTCATTTAATCATGTCTTTCTTCGATAAAAATCAATACGATCTTTAAAAAGCTCTTCTTCAGACTGAAATTCAATGGGATCCAGAGAGTGCCTAGATTAATCGAAAGTTCGATTCTATATAAACTATTCATTTTCAAATGATATCATTGTTCACAAATATTCTTTTTTGACTCGAGTAATTTCTTATATTTTAATCCATAACAATTTTCATTGAACCCATAAATTCTTGTATAGATTAAGATCATTAGAACTTCCTCTAAAGTTAAATCATTACTGTAGGCGTGTAAATGTACTCCGCGATTGCGTGCAAGTGTACACGTTCAAGTTATAGTATAAAAAGTATCTTATCCACAGAGATTGGTGCTTCTTCCGAACTTTAATTTCTTGCACTAGAAAATAAAGACACAATTGTTTGATAGAATACATGTTAAAATTAAATAACAAAACAAACAAGTAAAATAGATTGGAGCAATCAATGAGAGAGGCGTGGCTAGGTTATTCCGAATCATGAATGATTATCGAATGATTTCTTCTTCGTGAATGAATGCTCGTACCACCCTACTTGCGGAGGCAATTGGGCTCAATCGATTGCTTATAGCATTTCTCCGAGTTGTCAGTTCGTAGATTGTTTGGGCAATAACGACAAGGGAATTGCCTGGGCAATGTTGGGCAACTATCCTTGAGGTTCGGCAAAGTGTAGCTTTTCTTAGCCATTGAAATCCTGCACTTATCCCTAAGCCGGATTAGTTCTTTTGCACTTGGATCGAACTATACCTACTCGTTTTGTGAATCTAATCCTCCCGGATCTAGATAAATAAATCGTCTATCGAGTCCTCTCCCGATTCCCTCACAAACAAGTTTTATTGCCAAGAGTAGATAAACCCCAATTTAGAACACACCAAACACTTAAATAAAATCAAACTAAATATTCATAATATAGAAATAACCTAAGCCAACTAAAATTAGTTCATGGCTGGGCAATGATTACCAAATTACATTCCTCTCATTACTCAAAATAATAAAAGAGACAAAGAAAAACAACCGTCACTTGCTTCTTCTTTGATCTCTCGCTCTAGCCTTCTCTCCTATGATCGGCTTTCTCTCACGACCGACTCATCTTGTTTGGACGACAAGCCCCTCTTTTTATGAAGATTTTTGGTCAACAAAGTTAAAAGAATAATATAGAAATGAAAATAATCAAGTTAGAATATTTCCCTTTCTAATATATATTTCCTTCTTTGCTTGATACTTCAATCTTTCTATATCTTCTTTCCATAGATAGCTCTCCATCAAAGATTTCCTTCTGCAATTAAAGAAATAAACCACAACAGCATCTTTTCTACCGAAAATAACCAAACAAGGAATAAAGTGACAATCAAGGAAATAAAAGGAAAATACATGAAAATAATAAAATACAACTAATTATGTGCTAAGTATAAAAATAATAATGAGTAAAAAGAGTAATAAAATCAATACTTTTGAACACTCATCACACCCTCAAACTTAAATTATTGCTTGTCCTCAAGCAATGCAAACCTAACAATTAATTGCCAAGGCATCGAATCTTCACAGACATGCTTCGGAATTTAACTTCTAACCTCAGAACCGGGGCACAAAGTATGATCACCTTTAAAGTTTTCGAAAGATAAAGAAATTTTCTAGAATCAAACTATAATGCTCGTGACAAAGTGTGTGCATAGTTGTATACAAGTTAATTTTCAAGATTCTAAGTGAACATTCGGTTTAAATCAATAATTTTCTGGGCATCAATCAAATTCTACTAGAGCCAGTTTCGGGCACCTCTAGCAATCAAGTAATTTCTTTAATTTTATCAACTAGAGCTAGTTTTCGGGCACCTCTAGTGATTCATCATCATTGCACACAAACTAAAGCCGGTTTTGGGCACCTTTAGAATGATATTGCTTGTACACTTTTCCCTTTTTAGATATTATTTAATTGCCCAAAATTCTAACAACCTAAATCCACAAGGTCTCTATCAATTAACAAGTCACAACCGTGTAAAAAAATTTTTCAGCATCATAGTAAAATTCTAGATTCTTCTAATGTAATTCTAAAATCAAAGGTAATTTCAATTAAGTGCAATGGAATAAATCTCATCATTAGTTATCCATTAAATTTAAAGCAATTAGATCAAATTGAAATTCTTGGCAAATAATATATGCAATCTATATGCAACAACTAACTATGAATGCAACTAATTATGAATGCAACTATCATGAATCAATTAAAGGTAAACACCCCCCAAACTCGAGACGAGCTTTGTCCCCAATGCATACAAAAATAAAAAATGCAAATGAGTTAGAAAGGTCCTCACCTTGAGTTAGTAATTTCCTGTTTGCCGATGGATTTAACTTTCTGTCGTCGTGGTTGTTGTGCTGATGGATTAAGTCTTCCATTGATGCTTTTTTATTTTCTTGAATAGTACTTGCCTAAGCAACAACAATTGCATGGGCATGTGCAGTTGCGAGCATAACATCACAACCAATTGATCTAGAATTTTCAATATAATCACAACTCCACTTGCCTATCAAGAAATACGAAAATAATATTGAAGAAGGTATGTGAAAAAGATCATTGGTGGAAGGAAAGAATTTCGGCTAGAAATAAAGGAAAATAAATAAACCAAAAATATGGGTAACTTTTGAGAGTTAATTATGGAATTAATCTATTCAAAGTATGACCCATATTAAAGTCTATCCAAATCTGCAATCAAATCTCCATTGATCTTGATTTCCTTTCCTAAAAAGATAAACATCAATAAAGCAAGAATCATTCAAGTAATGAGAGGGTAATTATTTATAAAAACCATAATAAAGAAAATTCAACAAAAAATCAAAATAAAATAAAAGATAAAAAATAATAGTAAATAAAAAAATCAAGAAAACTCATGGAGGGTCATTTTCGATATTTCTTATAGTCCATCCGCACCCTCCATGTAACACCCTCAAAAGGGCCTAGGAGATAATGTGACCAATTGATAATTGAATTAACTAATGGAAGGTCAAATTGAGCAATGAAGGGACTTAATTGAAATAAAATAAAAGTAACAAGGACTAAATAAAAATGACTAGAGTGAGACAAGATAAAAATACAAGTGTTACATGATAAAAATAAAGATTCCCTAGACTACCCTTCCTAACAAAACTAAGCCTGGTTATAACTAAGGGTCAAATTGGTCTTTTACACCTCAATAATGAGTAAGAGAAAAATGAATACAATTCCTCCATCTTTCTTCACTTCACGATAGAAACAAAAAGAAAGGAGGAGAGAAAGGATCTTTGAGAGAAATCCATGGAAGCTTGAGAAGAAGAGCTTTAATGCTTTGCATGAAAAGGAAGATTGATTAGGGAATCATAATCTGTTGGCTTGGTAAGTTCACCCTTCCTTAAACTGAAAATTTTAGGGTTTTTAGCTTTGGGAACTTGAATATTTTATAATGCTTTGAGTTGAATTAGGTTTCTATAATGCCTAAATAGAAGGTTAGTGTTCCTTTGAGGGTGGATTTTATATGAAAAATAAGTTAAGAATCTTGAATTTGGGGGTTTTGTAAGTAATGTTCATATATTGTTGATTCGATAGTGATGAAATTGAGAACTTGTTAATGATAATTTCTATCGAATATCTAAACAAAAAAAGAGATAAGAGTTTGGAAGATTTTTCAGTGTAGGCTTGATAGTCAAAAAAGATGACTTAGTCATCCCTTGAAGGTTTATTTTTATAGCTGAGGTTGATACCTAACTGACACTGAAAGTTCAGTTAGGCAAAGTAACAACTCAATTTTCTGAAAGTTTACTTGCTTACCAAACTGCAGAAATAGTTAGCAAAGAGCATGGGGGCATAATAACCTGAAGCAGCTACATGAGAGCCAACCATGAACGTCAATGCTGCATGAGTTGTCTGTACATTGAATGTTTATGCACATATGAACCAATATTCACCCCACTCATTTTCCTTCTTGTTCCTTCCCATGTACCACACACAAATGACTCATTAATTTTTGAAATCGAGCAATAGTTAAGGGTTTAATAAGCACATCAACAACATGATGTTGCGCAGGCACATAGTTCACTTGCAGTTGCTGCTGCAAAGTTTTTCCCTTACGAAATGCAAATCAAGATCAACATGCTTGGTCTTAGCGTGCAAAATGGGGTTTGCTTCCATTGCTACAGAACTGGTGTTATCACACCAAATTTTTGGAACACTCTAAAGATCTAGACTCATATCATTCAAGACTGACCTAATCCATAGGACCTCTGCAGCAGCATCGGCTAAACTACGATACTCTATTTTGGCTATAGATCTAGAAACAGACTTTTGTTTCTTGGAGCTCCATGCTAAAATGTTTTTTTCCAAGTAAACACAATAACCAGATATTGATCTTCTATCGTCATGATCACTACCCCAATCTGCATCAGAGAAGGCACTGACTTCATGTGATGTACTATCAACTGTAAACTATAAACCAAAATCAACTGTGGTTCTCAAGTATCGAAGAATCCATTTGACTGCTGCCCAGTGGCCATTAGATGGCTGCTGCATGTATTGTGATACTTTGTTTATGGAGTGAGCAATGTCTGGCCTAGTATGACACACATACAAAAGAGCCCTAAAAATACTCCTGTAGAGTTGTTGATCAGCAGATGCAATACCTGAGTCCTTACTAAGCTTGGGAGTCACCTGCATAGGAGATTCTATATGCTTTCCATCAATCATATTTGTCTTACCAAGTAACTCATTTATGAACTTTCTTTGACTCAGGAACAACCCTCCTTCAAGCCTTATAGCTTCCAATCCAAGAAAGTAATGAACCAATTCAAGATCCTTTAAGAAAAACTTTTCATGTAGTTCATTTTTAACCATTCGAATCAATTTCTCTGATGACCCAGTAATAAAAATGTCGTCCACATACACTGCCATATACAAAATATGGGAGTCCTTGTTTCTTATGAACAACGAATTATCAGCATAGGAGGATTTGAAACCAAGGACCTGAAGAAATTCTTTGAGCTTACTAAACCAGTTGCGAGGTACTTGCTTGAGTTCATATAGTGCCTTTTTGAGCTTGCAAACAACCTTACCTACTTCATTAAGATGCTTCTCAAATCCAGGAGGTTGCACCAAGTACACATCTTCACTTAGGTCTCTCTTCAAAAATGCATTATTAACATCCACCTGATGTACCTGTCAAGACTTAGTGACAAGAACAGATAACAAAATATTGACAGTGAAAAATTTAATAGCAGGAGAAAAGGTCTCGACAAAGTCAGTCCCTGGAACCTGAGCATAACCCTTGGCAACAACTCTTGCCTTGTACCTGTTTATAGAGCCATTTGCATTGTACTTGAATTTAAACAACCATTTACAACCAATTGCCTTTCGCTTGATAGGTAAACTGACAAGCTCCTATGTCCCATTCCTTATTAAAGCATCATATTCTTCCATAACTGCCTCTATCCACTGAACTGATTCAAAAGCTTCCTCAACTGTCTCAGGAACCCTGATAGCTTCAAGTTGATATACCTTAGGCTTAAAAATTCCAGTTTTGCTTCGTGTTGTCATTATATGCCTGTTAGTGACTGTTGTAAATCTTGTATTGGTGTCTTGACCATTCGGCGTATCCTTGGTAACAGAATCAACCACTTAATTTTGTTCCTCATTATCACGTGAAAGACCAACATTGATTTCAGCAGCATCATTAATCCCAGTATTGTGTTCAGTAGAATCATTAGTGTCACTCGCAACACTCCTGAGAGCCTTAGATGGTAAGATAGAAGGTCCGGACTCAGAAACAACGTTTTCAAGATTTGAGGGCAGATGTTGCTCAGGTGTAGAGATCAAGGTTTCAGTTGAAGATGATGACACATGATCTGCTGATCTAGAGGTGGAGTTCTCACGTACTGAAGATGATATATCTGCTGAGTGGGAAACGGAGTCTTCAGCTACTAGAGAAGACACACCTGCTTCCCCTTCAGCATCCTGACCATGTGACACTGAATATCCTTGTTGATCACAACAAACACTATTCTAAATATTCGTAGGAAAATATTCTTCAGCATTAGCACTCGATCTAGAAGCAGATGCAGCATATAACATTGGCATATGCAGAGGCACAAATAATAATTCTTGTACCTGAGCTACATTTTTTTTTGTCAGCAAGTGGAAAGTATGTTTCATCAAATACGACATGCCTGGACACATATACCCTACCATCAGGATCCATACATTTATAACCTTGATGCTGAGGTGAGTATCCTAAAAAAGTACAAGCTTTAGAACGAAAGCTAAACTTATTAGCATTGTAAGCCCTCAAACAAGGAAAACATTTACACCCAAATACACGAAGCATGCCAATGTCAGGTTTCTTTCCATACAACTTTTCATGTGGTGAAATATTACCTAACACTTTATAGGGGAGTCTGTTAATCATAAACACTGCACTCAAAGCTGCTTGTGACCACAAGTGTAATGATATTGAAGCTTGCGCAAGCAAAGTGAGCATGGTTTCGACTATATGCCTATGTTTACATTCAATAACCTTATTTTGTTGGGAAGTTTTAGGACAAGTTATCCTGTGTTGAATCCCTTGGATATTAAGTTGAAATTGCAGTGCCTTAAACTCACCCCCTCCATCAGTCTGTAATGCAACAATTGTTGTGTCAAACTGATTTTGAACCATAGACAAAAACAAGTCAAATGCATTTGAAACTTCTGATTTATTTCTCAATAGGTACAACCAACAGTTTCTGTTATACATGTCTATGAAAGTAACATAGTATTGATAACCTGAGGACTTCATTGGTGTAGGACCCCATACATTAGCCTCAACTAATTCAAATGGCTTGTGATAGATAGTTTCAGACAAAGAGAAAGGCAAATTATGTGATTTTCCTAGTTGACAAGCATCACAAACATTAACTATTTTGCTAAACACTTTCCCTAAAACTGAATTAACAATCTGAAGAGAAGGATGCCCAAGTCGTTGATGCCAAAGTTAGTACTCAGCATCTCGAACAACAGATTGCTTTTCTTCAGACATGGTAGTAGCAAAACAAGTAGACATTGGTAAACTTCCATCAAGACTGTACAGACCATTTTTCTGCTTTCCTTGAAGTAAAATCTTTCCAGTAGCCTTATCCTTCACAAGACAACAATGAGAATGAAATTCGACAGACACATCACTATCACGAGTAAACTTAGATATTGATAACAGATTCTTAGTGATGCTAGAGACATACAACAAGTGAATGAGCTTCAACTGTCCTACAAATGTAGGAACAAATGCCTAACCAATACTAGAAATCATAACAGTAGATCCATCACCTAAAAAAACCTGCCCTTTACCTGAATAACCTTGTGATTGATGCACCTGTCTTGCATCACTCGTAACATGATGTGTAGCACCTGAATCTAGGTACCATTTGTTATCTGCACCAAAGAAAGGAGCAACCAGAGAGTTCACTTGTGCTATGGTGAAAGGTTCTTCAACATGATCAGTAGGTGGATTAACACACGACACATAGCTAGAGTTGATCGTATCAGGTTCAAAATGGCAAATGTTAGCTTGAGTATGCTCATGATCATGAGGTTGAGCCGCAACTCCCTTATAGGGCTGATCAAACCGATGCCAACACCTATCAACAAGATGGCCTATTTTTCCACATAACTAACATTGAGGACGTGACTTACCCCTGGGTCCATATGTATACCTTTGATTTTTAGGCTGAGATTTGTATCTAAGATTATCAGAATCAAAGCCCCTTGAATTAACTTCATATCGAGTGACATTGATACCTACTAGAGTCCTCATTGGATCATTAAGCTTAGTCTCGGCATCTTTCAGGACAGAAATTACAGCTTCAAGAGTGTAAGGCTCTCGACTAGCTGTGATTACAGCAGTGAAGGGATCATACTCAGGGGTGAGACCATTTAAGATGGTCGCAATTTGTTCAATATCATCAGTTGGACGACCACAAGATGCCAAGAGATCACATATTTCCTTAATTTGAGTTGTATAATCAACAATAGATATCGTACCTTTCTTCATTGCTCGTAATAAAACGTGAAAATTCATCACACGAGTAGCGAATAATTTGGAGTAGATTTGAACCACCGTACTCCAAATAGCAACAGTTGATTCAGCCCCAACCATTTGCGGCAAAACACTGGTGCTGATAGTCGACAAAAATCAAGAAGCAAGTGAGCTATCTTGCTTAATGAACTTCTTATATTCTGGGTTGGGAACTAGAGTTCAATCATCCCCACGAATCACCTTTGATGGAACATGAGTAGTTTTGTCAAGAAAGTGATCAAGATCTTGACCCCTCAATAGAAGAATAACCTGTTGCCGCCATAGAAGAAAATTAGTGTCATTCAGTCGATCACTCACTTGCTTGGAAGCAAACATCTGGCCATCAGTAACCGAGCTCTTAGAATTGAAACCCAAAATAGCTTCTTGGGATCTTTCAGCATCTGATACCATATCGAATATCTAAATAAAAAAGGAGATAAGAGTTTGGAAGATTTTTCAGTTTAGCCTTGATAGTAAAAAAAGATGACTTAACCATCCCTTAAAGGTTTGTTTTTATAGCTGAGGTTGATACCTAACTAACACTGAAAGTTCAGTTAGGAAAAGTAACAACTCAGCTTTCTGGAAGTTTACCTATTTACCAAACTGTAGAAATAGTTAGCAACGAGCATGAGGGCATAATAACCTGAAACAGCTACATAAGAGCCAACCATGAACGTCAATGTTGCATGAGCTGTCTGTGCATTGAATGTTTATGCACATATGAACCAATAATTTCATGATTAAGAGGCAGGAAATTCATGAAAATGTGATGAGGTTAGGAATTAAATGTATGAAATAAGTAGCCGAAAATGCCTAGAAATGCCATTCCGGGTAGCTATCTTTGAGAATTTCTCTAGGCCGGGATTTAAGGAATTTGGAGGTGAAACTTTAAACCATGGTACTCATGTATACCTATTTTAAGTGAAAATTTATGAAACCTTAATCCGAGTCCGGTAGAGAAAGATATAAGCTATTCCGTAGGGCTACCCGAGTAGTCCCGATAATCTAACCAGATCTGTTCAAATAAAATCTAGAGCTGATCGATTAGGAATTAAAATATAAGGTTAATTTTACCTTGTAGAGGATTCTTCTAGCTTTCCAACGAGATAAAATGGACTAAAATCAGACATCAAAGCTATGAGATACGATCGTTTCGCCAAAGGATAACAAAACTGTCCGTAATAAACAAATGCATATGTTTATATTTGTTAGGCTTAAGAAAACTTGAAATAGATGATTGAAAATGTATTGATACATAGCTATGGTATATGGATTGTTAGATAACCCAAGAGAGGAAATTAACGAAGATCCAGAGAGGATCGAAGCAGCAAGGAAACGAGGCAAAGGGGTTGCGATCTACAACCCTTGATAGCTCAGAGAATTGATGAGTGTGGTAAACCTTAGGGTTAGGACCTAGGTTCCTAACCATCTTTTGTTAATTGAAATTGATATGCCATGTAAATTGATTAATCCATATTCGGTAAAAAAGGAAGGATAATTAATGTAAAATTACCTGATTGATTGAATAACTTACTTGCTAGAGTATTACAACTAGCTTAGCACATATGCATTGCTTGGAAATGCCGAGGTAAGTAACGGCACGCGGCTGCGAATGTCAGGTACGCAAACCATGCATAAAGTATGAATGTAATGATATGCACATTATTTGATAGCATGAAATACCTGATATTGTTGTTATGTATACGTGAGTTGATAACATGTTATGAATACTTGGCATTGAACATATGAATTGGATTGCTATAAATGAAAGGATACAAGCATGATAGTTGTCTTTGTATTAGCATGTATTGAATACTTGCTCTTGATAATATGAACTTGATTATATGAATGGAATGATTTTCAAATGGATATTGAATTATTATTGAGCCTTGGTCTATAGTGGTCATAGGTAGTACGACATGCCTAGGGTCTTGAGCTCATTGTTTAGTAATTTGGTACTCTTGTTTGGTACTATGGGTACTGTGATTTGGTGGTTAGTCACCAATTGTTAGATACCTCGGGTATCTCTTGTTAGTATCTTTATGATACTCTTGTTAGTGCCTTTGTGGTACTCTTATTCAGTGTCTTCGTGACACTCTTGTTGACCCGCTTACCTAGTTCTACTATACCAAGGCAATATATGAAACTAAAATGAGAAATTAAAGATTAAATATAAATTGTATGTACATGCATTGGCTTGAAAAACGTTGACACTTGATCATTGATATTGAGCATTGGAATGTGATTATTGCTATGAGTAACACTTGATTGAGAAATGATTATTGATATTGGAAAATAAATATATGGCTAAGTGTATCCCTTGTTGTGAATGGATATTGAACTTGAGAAATGAAAAAGAGTAATGAGATAGGTGCATTGATTTATGCTAGCTTAAGCCTATTGAACATGAAATTGATAGGAATGATAGAAATATAAGCATGAAAACATGTTGTCTATGAAATTGGTTATTGTTGAACTCGTACATTGTAAGAATTAATGCCATGCATTGATACATTTGCTTAATTGAAGCATGTCATCTTTAATGTCATGACCTTGATATGATGGTTGAATTAAGTATTTTAAATTGCTATATGTTCTATGTCTAATATGGTTAGACTAGGGCTGCCTCACTAAGTACTTCTTAGTACTTACACTCTCTTGTTTCCTCCTTCCCATAACAACAGGACCCCGAATTGAGAAGCTAGATCGGGATTGAGTTCGTTTGCAAGCAAGGACAACAAAGCAAGCTAGAGTATGGTATTTTGAACTCTTGTCAACTCCTAGTATGGTGGCATTAGTGATCTTATTTTGCTAGTTCATGCATTTGAGGGCTTGGCCCATGGTTTGTATATATTGGTGCATGTGGATTGTTCATTGACTTGGTTTGTAAGCCATAAGGCAACACCATGCATTGGGTAGCTTTTGATATGGATGAGGATTGCTCATGGAATCTTAGCTAGGGTATTGTGTGTTAATATACAAATGAGGATTCCTATGACATAACATGTAGGTCATAAAGCTAAGGCATGATTGATTAATGGTCATGGACATGGTAAAGTAGAATTAGTTTAGATAATGGCATGTGCATTGAATTGGATATTATATGCATTAGTTAGGTTGTTAGTTGGAGCCTAAATATGTTAAAATGATCCCTTAAGGTTAAAGATGACATAAGATTGCATCTAGAGTGACCCTTGACACATGCATATGGTAGGTGTGCATGCATTTAAGTTAAAAGGAAGTTAATTTAATTGGCATGGAGTAAAATGAAATAACATAAGCGTTAGATTGATCAATGGCTAGAACTAATGAAACTAGACTTAGTAAGTGGTCTAGGTAAGATGCTAGGGTTGCCTAGTGTGTTGGATATGTCCCTTAAGGACTAGGGGTGATTGAGACTAAAAAAAGGTCTTTAGAAATGTGTCTAAGTGTTTGATAGGCTTGAAATTTGCCCATTTCGAGCAGGGGTATCGATACCACTAGCTTGGGTTTCGGTACCACCCTTGGCAGTAACATTTGGTATCGATGCTTGTTTCGATACCAAGCCTTCATGCTTCCCAACAATAAGCCTTGAATTCTTGAAGATGTCCAGTATCGATACCTGGTTCGATACTGGAGCTTCTAGTAACTTTTGGTATCGGTACCAGTATCGAAACAGGCTCCCCAACCTTGGTCAACGAGTTAACGTAGGCAAACTGTATCGAAACCAGGTTCGATACCCCTGTTCTGATACCTTCCTATAGGGGTATCGATACCTATAGCTAATGTAGTTAAATTTGAAAATGAAAATCGACTTGATCGATAAGATATCCTTAAGGGTGATTAAACAAATTGAATTAAGATCTATAACGAGACTTGAATTGATGGTACATTAACATTGAATAGTGAGATCGAATTGGAATGATAGTTAATTTAGAATTAATGAGTATAATCATAGTCGAAAAGTTTTAAATTAGCCTCGAAATCGATAAGAGGTACAATAAATTATCTCATAATATCTTACAACAAATCGAAAGTCATACAAATAATTTAAAGGGTTGTACAATTGAATGTGAATTCGGTTTAAAATACGAGTTAAACGTCTAGACGACACCTCCGTCTCCTAACCCAGGGCAAGGGTGTCACACTCCATCTAGTGACAATTCTATCCAAAAAGGGTATGGATATTCCTCTTTGTGCTATCATGGTGGAGGTGTCTTTCTTTCGCGTTCTTTTGTAACCCATGTATGTCTTCCACCTTGATATTGTTCCTGAAGGAAAAAATAAATTATTAGAAAAAATTACATCAACATCCAACCACTTAATTACCTCATTATCGTTAACTTCTATCATAGTTGGATATAGCCTTTGTTGTCGTGGCAATTGCTTTGATAACCAATTACTGTGGCAATCATTTGCCAAAATTCGGTGTAAGTCAAGTGAAGAACCATCTTTCTTGAAGTCTTCAAGAATCAACCCACCTTGTTCTTTATGACTCTCAAATATCTCCATCAGTAGAGATTTTGGCATTGAACTAATATGGGATGGAATTACCAAAGATAGATTATCATCTCCAAAACAATCATTCATTACTTTTGATGGCTGCAAATCTTGTAGCGTTGACTCCTCAGAAGATACCTGTAATGGAAAAGGTGAGTTTTGAAAGAATTCAAAAGGTTTGATCGTTACCTTCTCATATTCCATTAACAAGTTATTGCCATCTTGTTGATTGAGCATGTCGACATGTAATTGCCCAGGCAACTGTGAGTGAGGGTAATCCTCAGATTCCTTCTTCAGTATCAGTGCTGATGTAACATTCTGGGAATCAGACTCCTTAGAATTTTCTTACTTTCCTCAGCCTCATTAAATGGTATCGTGACATTGCCCTGTGCAGGCTTCTCCATTGCCGTGGCAATTATATCTGTGGACTTATCCAATGTTAGATAGTCTTTCTCATCAATATGCTCTGGACTGAGAGGTTCCAGAATTTCTTCTTTGTCCTCCAGTGTTAGGACGTCAGTATCCCAAAGAACTGATTGTCAGGGCATGTTATTCATGGCATATATGGATCTACTCAATTGATCATCCGAATCCCCCAAGGGTGCATCCAACTCTATTTTCCTTGCATCCATGGACTGTATTTGATCTTTCAGCTTCTCTAGTAATATGAGAATTGTAGCCAATGATGCTTGAAATTCTTCTTCTGAAGAATTTCGGTTCTCTTGAAAAGGACTATAATGCCATAGCATATTTGTAACATCAATAAAATTATCATGGTAAAAAAAATTTTGAGCGTTTTGATCATACCATAAAGGATTTTACTGTTGGTTCCATCTATGGTCCTCCATGTGGCCATATATTCTAGTTTGTAGGGGCAATTCCTAAACCAATGATTTTCTCCGTAATAAAAACAAAACATTATTGTGGCATGAACTTGTTGGGTTTCTCTTAGTTGACATAGATAATCATCAAGAAATTCATGATTGGATCGATTCATCTCTTCCAACATCAACTCTCTAATAGATTTCTTTCGTTCGTTCTGCATCTTGAAGTTCCTTCAACTTGATGTACACCTATTTTTTTGTATTTTTAAGAAGAAAAAAAGTTAGTAACAAAAATAATAATAAAAAAGCAAGAAACTAAAAACAAAGATGCTATTGTTAATCCCCGGCAACGACGCCAAAAACTTGTAGGCGTGTAAATATACTCCGCGATTGCATGCAAGTGTACACGTTCAAGTTATAGTATAAAAAGTATCGTATCCACAGAGATTGGTGCTTCTTCCGAACTTTAATTTCTTGTACTGAAAAATAAAGACACAATTGTTTGATAGAATTGATATTAAAATTAAATAACAAAACAAACAAGTAAAATAGATTGGAGCAATCAATGAGAGAGACGTGGCTAGGTTATTCCGAATTATGAATGATTGTCGAATGATTTCTTCTTCGTGAATGGATGCTCGCACCACCCTACTTGCTGAGGTAATTGGGCTCAATCGATTGCTTATGGTATTTCTCTAAGTTGTCAGTTCGTAAATTGTTTGGGCAATGGCGACGAGGGAATTACCTGGACAATATTGGGCAACTATCCTTGAGGTTCGGCAAAGCGTAGCTTTTCTTAGCAGTTGAAGTCCTGCACTTATCCCTAAGCCGGATTAGTTCTTTCGTACTTGGATTGAACCATATCTACTTGTTTTGTGAATGCAATCCTCCCGGATCTAGATAAATAAATCGTCTATCGAGTCCTCTCCCGATTCCCTCGCAAACAAGTTTAATTGCCAAGAGTAGATAAATCCCAATTTAGAACACACCAAACACTTAAATAAAATCAAACTAAATATTCATAACATAGAAATAACCTAAGCCAACTAAAATTAGTTCATGGTTGGGCAATAGTTGCCAAATAACATTTCTCTCATCACTCAAAATAATAAAAGAGAGAAAGAAAAACAACTGTCACTTGCTTCCTCTTCGATCTCTCTCTCCAGCCTTCTCTCCTATGATCGGCTCTCTCTTACGACCGGCTCATCTTGTTTGGACGACAAGCCCCTCTTTTTATAGAGATTTTCGATCAACAAAGTTAATGGAATAATATAGACATGGAAATAATCAAGTTAGAATATTTTCCTTTCTAATATATATTTCCTTCTTTGTTTGATCCTTCAATCTTTCCATATCTTCTTTCCATAGATAGCTCTTCATCAAAGATTTATTTCTGCAATTAAAGAAATAAATCACAACAGCATCTTTTCTACCGAAAATAACCAAAAATAATCAAACAAGGAAATAAAGTGACAATCAAGGAAATAAAAGGAAAATACATGAAAATAATAAAATACAGCTAATTATGTGCTTAAGTATCACAATAATAATGAGTAAAAAGAGTAATAAAATCAATACTTTTGAACACTCATCAATTACTATTTTCTCGAGTTATTATATCAAAATTCTTGTCTTCACTATTCTTTCCACCTTCGCTACAATTGTAATTATAAATATAGCTATCGTTGGAATTGTCACTACCACTAAAATTTGAAGTATCAATACAAATTTGAGAACGAAAATAAGAGTAAATACAACTATTAATGTGATTATTCCAAGTATAATTAGTATCATACAAGTTAAAATCATAGTGGGGATCGTCGCTTTTTGATCTATTATTAATATAACTAGAATTACGATAACTATAAAAAAAAATCTAGTTTACTCAAAAAAGAATGATCATTGTTAATCTCAAATTTAATTTTCACTATCAAAATATATGAAATAATTATCCTGATCACTATCCTTAATTAAAAAGGTATCATCAGAAATAAAATTTTAATATCTTTAACATTAATTAAATTGTCAACCTTACTGTAATAACTAGACTTGTCACTCCAATCATGAATGTTTATAAACTATATAAAAACTTAACATGAAAAAAATATACCACATTTATCAACTCTACCAGTAATGCATAAGAAGACGGGTTTGATAATCTATATTCAAGCTTTGTGTTTAAGGTTTAGGGTTTAAAGTTTAGAGTTAGTGTTTAAACTTTAAAGATAACATTATGGACACTTGCTTTATTTTTATTTTTACTATAAATTATCTATTTAATACTTTAATTTTTATGGTTGTGTGTTGGACCTTTTATTTATGAAATTAATTTAATATTTCAGTTTTCTTTTTCTCTTGACCAAAATATTTATCACGTATTTCTGTTCTTTAAGCCGTAGAAATAGAAATCGACTTTGTCAAAAGATATTATCAGTGTGTTCATCATAATTGTATTTAATATATTATGTAAAATTACATTTTCATTTATATATTATCAGATTAATTCTTTGAAGCTTTACCCCGACAAGAGCACATGAAGGATTCAAAGCTTGCAACAATTGTTAAGAGTGTCACAAAATATCACAAACTTTGGATTCCTTTATAATATTTAATAAAATATATGAAAAAAAACCATAGGACATCAATGATGGAAATGTGTTCTTCAATGACAAGTTAGGTCACATCAAAATATAAATGCACCGTAGAAAGAAGAAGAAGAAGAAAACTCAATAATTTTTGCAATGATTTTTGGAGGTTTTAGATAATTAAAAATTATTTATAAATAGGTTGTTTTTAGCTTGGGTATTGGATATTTTGTTTTATTATTTAAAATTTAATATTTAAAAATTAAATATTAGATTTTTGTTTTCTTCATAAAACTATAAAATTATCACCAAACAAATGAAGCAAAATTAGCATGAACTTTGGGGTAAGAAACGGAAAGTGTACACAAATTTGTTTAGAGGGTAAAAAAAATTATACGCTAATTTGTTTAATGGATAAACAATTTTTTTTTAAAAAAATAATTGTTTAATTGGACTTAAATAATTTATTGATAGTTAATATTTTGTTTTTAATTTTTGATAAATATTTTTTAAAAGAGTTAATCGTATAAAATAAATTAAAAGTGAAAACACTTGATAATCCAGTGGATTGAAAGAATATATTTATAAAATAAGATATTAAATGACATACTTAATCATATTATTTTCATAATTGTTTGTGTCATAAAATTTAATCTTAATTTATTTGTATTTTTTTGCATATATATCTCCTTATTAAATATTTATATGACATAATCTATTTTTAATGAATTTGTTTAATATAATTTTTATGCGATGTCTAATAATTAATTGTTAAATTTTATTTTTATTATTTTACTTTTTAATTGTAAATTTTTAAATATATTAAATATATAAAAAAAATATGTAAATAAATATTTAATGTTAATATTTTATACAACATTAATAATATATATCAATCACCGATCTCCGAGTTAATATTTATAAATATTATCTTTAAATAACTATTTAAAATATTAAAAAAATTATAATATTTTTAAAAATATTCTTTATTAAAAATATTTTAACTAGATTATTTCAGCCAATAAATATTAAAGCATATATATACTTAACCACTAAAGATATTATGCTCTTATTTTACCATTTTAGCTTCTCAAATCAAGTTGGTCAAATCAACCACAACAATGAACTACTAGTCGTTTGTCAAACATTTTCATTACCTTATATATTTTATATAAGATCGAATTTCAGTATAAAAATATAATACTTTATTTAATAAAAAATTAAATAGCAACATCAAAACTCAACGTTGAAACGTAATACCCGGTACTCTTAATAAAAGAAAACACAGTGGGGACATATCCGCTGCCTAGGAACAAGCTCAGGTCATGCATTGGCACATGTCTTTACCCAGCAGCAGTAATGAAAAGCACCAAACAGTTCATGCTCCCCACATGAATGACTGGTTCCAAACCATAGTAAGGTACGGTTTGGATTTATTGCAGTGACAAGATATTTGACTAGGTAAGGATGGGTGGATGAGAATATCACAAAACACTGGTTGAAATTATTAACAGTAATTTCACATTTGACGCCATGCAGATGGAGTTACAGTTCTACGAAAATAAATATGTATGTTGGAAAAGAGACATCACCAGAACCTTAGGAATCGATAATGAAAAGGACCATGAAATTCATATATTCGTCTCGTGTTCATGTCTGAAAATCGAATTTAAAATATCAAAAGCAGCATCGATTATCTACACACCATGTAATGACGCGTTCATGTCTAGAGAACAATGGACGTAAAATTACTTGCAAAATATATAAAATTGGCAACAGAATGATTAATGTACTCCTGGCTGTAGGGCTTACTTACCATCATCGACCGTCTGCGGATGTGAAGGAGTCGGCGAATCCGGAAGGTTTTGCTGGAATGCTTCCTTTACTATCATCCAGACTTGTATAGCTCAGGCCTTGGCTTTCTGCTGCCTGCCAAACCTTCAACATCTGGGAAAGTGGCTGGCTGTAATCAATACCGGAATAACTCTCAGATTCATCCCCAACTGGCTTCCACTTCTCAACTAGGGGTGCTAGAACATTCACCACATGGCCCATGTCAGGCCGATTGTAAGGATCCCTTCCGGTGCAGTGCCCGGCTAGCTCAGCTACGGTGGATATGCTCTCATGGGTCTCCTCGTTCACTTCCAAAGCCGGATCAATTGCAGACATGAACTTCTCCTTACTTGAATTGATTCGGCCAAACCACTCCACCAAATAACGGCTTTCTTCTGGTCTATCCTCATCGAGTGCTGTTAATCCAGTCAATAGTTCCATCAACACCACTCCATAGCTGAATACATCCACTTTGGTAGTGATTTTCCCCATCACTGCAGCCAACACAACTTACTTTAGTAAGACACACAAACACGTATCATCAAAAAATCAAATTCTATGACCGTAATATGAAGCAACAATAAGCTTAACATTCATCCAAATAGAAACAAAACCAAGAAGAATGAGATCAATAGGTACTAAAAAGAAAACGGCAATAAAGGATTCATTGGAGATGAAATTAGATTTACTCACCGGCATATTCAGGTGCTAGGTATCCAAATGTGCCAGCAAGCCTAGTTGCCACCGACTTCTCTCCATCGGGTGCAAGTTTCACCAACCCGAAATCGGCAACTTTTGCTCGGAAGCCATCATCTAGAAGAATGTTGGAAGACTTGAGATCTCTGTGGATAAATGTTTCCCGTGCCAAGTTATGTAGATACTCCATTCCTCTAGCAACGTCCAGTGCAATACTGAGTCTCCTACTCCAAGTTAAAGGTTCCAATTTAAGGGTCTTCCAATGGAACAGATGCCTGCTTAGGGCACCCTGAGACATATACTCATAGACAAGAAGCCTCTCAATACCTTCAATGCAATACCCCAAGAGAGAAACCAGGTGTCGATGCCGGACTTTGGAAAGAACAGCAATTTCAGACTGAAATTCGTCCAATGCTTTATTGCTTATCACGCCAGACTCCATCCTCTTAACTGCCAGTTTTGTTCCATCATCCAGCTCTCCCATGTAAACAGTTCCAAACCCACCACGGCCAAGCTCGTTTTCCTTGGCAAAATCTTTGGTCCCTTTGCGAAGTACTTGAACAGAAATTACCAAGTTTCCGCTCTCAATGATATGAGAGGCTTGTGTTGCACTGCTATTACTACTGCCGGAGCTTGTCACAGTTTTACTAAATAAGCTTCCAGTGGTGTTATTCGAAACAGATATCTTAACCATGTTATTAGGATCTAACGGGTCCTTAGGATGAACCACTATGGAACTTGGAGCCTCAGAAGCTCTATTTCTCTTGTTACACCAGAATACAGAAAACAAAATCACCAGAAGAACCAAGATGGCAACAACTGCACTTCCAGCAACAATTAAAACCTTAAATCTTTGGAAACCATTTGATTGGGACTCATCTTGACTGGTAAGGGAAATAGATGAATTAGAATTTTTATCTTTATTAGGCGATGATCCACTGGATGGTGCTGACTCTGTACCACCTGATTGTTCACTCGGTGGAGAGTCTGAACTTGTAGGAGGTGGACTACTAGAAGGGGAAGGAGATCTTCTTGTAGGAGGTGGACTGCTAGCAGGGGAAGGAGATCCTTTTGTATGATTGGCAAGCAACAAAGGATTTCCTTCGATGTCAAGCTTCACATTGTCACGGAATTCAGGTAATGGAGGCTCAAGATTGTTTCCACTCAGATCCAACATTCTCAAAGCTTTCAGTTCGGTGAAGTTTTCAGGAACAGTACCATGTATACTATTTCCCCCCAGCCTAATATCAATCAGTGATTCTAACTTTGCAACCGAAGGACTTAGTGTACCACTAAGATTATGTCTAGGCAAATTGATAACTGAAACCTGAGAATTCGGATTGCAACTCAATCCCAACCACGGTCCGGCACAAGGTTCATTACCAGACCATTGAGAAGCAAGATTTACAGGGTAATTCATACCACTAAGAAAGTCCAAAAGTGCAGTAACTTCTGGGGCACATGAAACCCCAGGTTCAGATTGACAAAATGAATTAGAAGCATAAGAAAAATTGCCAGCCATAAACTTCGGTATTGGACCCATCAGCTGATTATTGTTCAAGTCCAACCTATCCAGCTCCATATTGGCCAAACTCTCAGGAACCAAACCAACAAAGTGGTTCCCATTGAGGTTGAGATCTTTCAAAGAAGTCAAGTTCCCAATATTCTCTGGGATTGTCCCGGTGAACTGATTCCCATGAAGCCAGAGCTGTGTCAAGGACACCATATTGGCAACCACATCAATGTTACCCTTTATCCCTTCACCATCTTGATCATTCAACCACAAAATCTGCATCAGAGACTGGCCGAAACTCGCCGGGATCTCACCGGACAATCTGTTATAAGAAAGTTTCAGTGCAACAAGAGATGACAACTTCCCAAGAAAATCAGGCAATGTTCCAACCACATTGCAGCTAACCAAAGAAAGGTTTACCAACTGAACTGAATTAGCCAATTCCTTAGGAATAGACCATCCAGTGCTCTTATTAAACGGGTTAGAATCCAAAGCCAAGACACGCACACTGCTAAGTCCATCAAAGAAATCAGCAGGGATAGAATCAAATTCGTTGTTATCTAAGTAAACAAACTTCAACTCTGATAAACCACTAAAGGTTGGTAATTTACCATTGAAGTGATTCTTTTGAAGCCCCAAATTGAAGAGCTTTGTAAGCTGGTTGAAGTTTTGAGGAAGAGGACCCTTGAGGCCAAGATTTTTCACCTGGATTTGAGTAACTCTATCGCCGGAACAGAAAACATGAGGCCAAGAAGGAGGACCGCAAGGGTCATCGCCATTTTCAGGCCACTTAAGTAGCTCAGAATTATCCAAACCTTTCTTGAAATCATTCAAGACTTTCAGGTCATTGGGATCTGTAGCACTGTAAACAAGTGTAGAGAAACATAAGAAAACCCCAAAATAGAGCAACCATTGGTGAACAAATTCCATGTCAAAGGTTGCTCCTTTCCCAGGGAAAAGAGAACAGGAGGCTTTGGTCATAAACAAGATCAAAGAAATGAAAAAGGAAGGAAGTTACAAAATGTTAAAAATCCCAGATTTAAAATAAAAACGGGATGTTTTCCTTTTCTGGTTCATGAAAGAGACAAGTGATTAAAGTGAAAGGATGAAAGATAGTAAAATATTGGTTTTTCTGAGATGGCATATTTATTTCTCTTTTTCTTTGTTGAAATCTCTTCTTTTCTCCATTGAAATCATTTTTAAGTTCTAACCCTCAAAAGATGAGCAGAACTCCTTAGAGTGTACCCTCTCTTTCACTTTCGTTGTTCACTGTTGAAGTTGATGGCTTTTTCTCTTGAACTGTGGCATTACAGAACAAAGAACCGACTGGCAGCAACAAGTAACCGACAATCATTATGTCTGAAATGGATTACTATATAGTATTTATGATTTTCTTAAGAAGATCTGGTTTGACTGAAAAATATTTTTATATAATCACGTAAATCTAATGGAGTGATTGACTCGTTTTATAATAAATATGTTTTCTTAATTTTATTTTATTTATAATGTTAATATTTAAATTAAAAAAATTAATATTTTTCTGATCATTGAATTTAATAGATTTTTTTAATTTAATCTCTAATTTTTTAGTCTAAATTAATATTAAATTTAATTATTTTTTCATTTTTATTTTTTTATGATATAGAATTAATGTAAATTGTTGTATCAACAAATTAAAATAAAGAGGTTGTCAAGTTTATATATAATTACAAATCAAAGTAAGATTCAGAGTTTTAAATAAAAAAATTTACGAGGCCAATAAATGTTATATTTAAAAAATTTAATATTAATATTAAAAAAATCATTTAGATTATGAGAGAATAATTACATCCGCACTTAATTTTTTATATTTATATTTTAAATAATTAAAAAATAATTTATTTATAATTTTTTAAAAATATTTATATTTTATTCTGGATCTTAAATTTTAATTTTGTTCTTATCTACAACATACATACTCACTATCAAAAAATGTTAACTTTTATCACAAATTGTGAATATTATAAAGCACAAAGACTAGTGTGTTCACATGATTGTTTCAGTTTAATTAAAGTCTCCAGGTCAAACAATTGACGGGAGTTTTGCTGCCTTTATGGTATTATCAGACTCGTCGGAAAAGAAAATTTTGGGGATTCTTTATCTAATTTTGATAAAGAAATAAAATTTAGGGATAATTCATTTTAAAATTATATTTAAAATGTAAAAAAAGTTAATTTATATTTTAAAACGTAGAATAGAAATTATAGTGTCTAAAAACACTACGCTGTATGTAAATGGTACTACGTATTGAATATATATTTGATTATATTAGCTCAGTCTTAGCTTGGTTGCAGTGCTGCAAGCACACCTTTATACAATATAAAACAGAACGTGATGTTTATTTGGCGTTGTCTTTTTATATAATAAGATTTCCCAAGTTTTAATCAACAAATATAATAAGATTTGCGTTTCTTCTTGCTAAATTTTGAGGATAAAATTTTTGAAAGAAAAAAAAATTATAATGATACGGATTTTAGATCCGAATGTCGGGTTAACCCGAAACGTTGAGGTTCGACGTTTGAATTTCGTTTGGGTCTTAGATTTATGTGTTGGGCTATTTTTTTAGCCTTAGGCTTGAGATACTGGGTTATCATTGGCCCAATATGATTTATGAGAGGAGTTTTAGGGTAAATTCATATTTGGATGAAAAAGAAAAAGGAAAGGGAGAGCTTTTCTATAGAAAAATTTATGTGTTGGGGTCACCTTGTCTTTATCTTCTTTATTTTCTCCTCCCACCCAAATCAAGTTCAAGGCTCAATATTTTGTTCTGAGTTGCAAATTCTATTTTGAGTGTTGAGAGAAAGTTATAGACATTGAGAAGATCTACAAGTTAAGGTAAATAAATATGTTGGGTTTGGTGAAGTAAGGTTTTGGTAAGCTTGGAGAATCAAGAACAGGAAAGGGTTGTTGTGGGGTTACCTCAGTAACTTTATAAATGTTTTTAGCTTATAAGAACATCAATGGAAATGTCTAATGGTTGAGTTACCTCTTCCTTATAGAGAAAGAAGTGGGAGGACCTTCAAAGTCTCTTGAAAAGGAAAAAGTGCTAGCTGAGTAAGAAGTACGTTTGAGGCTGCTTTGGCTTGAGGTTAGTACCCCTCTAACTCATATTATATCATACATCTCATAAAATTAGTCTGAATTGCTTGTGATATGCATGTCTGCTTGTCTTGAGCTTAAGGAGCTTTAATGGTGATTTTCGAATTGTTTTGTTAATTGGGTTGAAACTACTAGTAAAACACCTTTTACCACTTCCATATCGCGTAGGAATAGTTTGGTAATCTTTGAGAATAGTTTGGTAAGACCTACAAAATCGTGTAGGCGTACCCATATGGGCTAGGTGCATATTGGTACCCTAGAGAGGAAATAAGGGCTTAGATAAAAGGCGTATCAGTAAACTAACCCCGCGTATCGATACCCTTAGATTTATTCAAATTCCTAAATCATTTTTATCGATACCACTGTTTTAATTATTTAGAATAAGCAGGCGCATCGATACGCCATATAGGTGTATTGATACTGGTACAAATCAGTTTTGATATGGGGCAAGATTGTATCGGTACGAGTAGGTTGACCTTAGTTTTTTTAAAACTGTTTAGCTTACCATATCGATACATAAATGAGGCATATTGATACAGGGGGCGTACTGATACCCCATATAAGCGTATCTGTACGCGTTGGGCAATCTTTCCAAAAATTAGTGTTTTAGTTCGGGGGCTCTATAATTTGTAATAGTGGGTTCTAAGGATCTCTTATGGTACAAAAATATTATTAAAATCGAGAAATTGATAAATTGACTTCAAATATGAATAGTTGGACTAAAGAGTTGGTAAGCCTTGTTTCTTTAATATGAATGGTAGAAATCATAGGGATCCTTGGTGGTTTTGATGCTTGTGATAGCTATAATATTGTTGTGTGCTGATAGGTTGCTTAGCTTAGGATAATCCCATGTGTGATGGGAATCTAAATACCCAAAAATAGTGTTGCAACACAATTAAAACCATCTCATTTAAAATTCTGGATGATGTATGGAAAACTATTCTGAATGAAGTATCCCGATGTTGTACGGACGCGAACCTCATTCGAAGATACTCGACAGGGTATTCCAAGTATGTGATTGGAGGATCTCGATATCGTGTGAATGCAGACCTCAATCCCTGAGTATATGATCTCGATGTTGTACAGACGCGGGCCTCACTCGGAGTGGAGGATCCCGATGCTGTATGGATGCGAGCCTCACTACCTTGTGGTTTTGGTTTGACATATATATACTATGTGTGATAGTATACATTCATTTATGCCATGTGTTTAGGCGATTATGGAAGAACCATCATATCATGCCTGATATTACGTGTATTTCATTGTTTTATTCATGACTTGTGCGACGTTGGTCGAGTGGTAATGGGCCCACTGAGCTTTTGTAGCTCAGCGTTTCTAAATGTGTTTTCTTGCTTAGGTTAGGTGAAGTCAAGGACCGGAGGAGCACCGTTGAGGTTGAGATTTCAACATTGACTTAGTGTCAAAGTACAAATTAATTAATATAATGGGCTTGTACGTGTCAAACCTCATATTGTATTTTGTAACTCTTATTTATTTTGGATTTCAGTCAAATTTTTTAATGGTATGTATAATGGAGCTCCAATTATTGTTTTAAATCATTTGGGATTTTGTCGTTTTAAATGCTGAATTATTTTTTGGGCCCTTGTTTTGAATTATTTCGATGGGCTTTTAAATTAGAAATTTTTTAATTATGGGTTTTGGACCAGAGGCCCAATATGACACCAGGTCGAGAGTGTTATATGCATCATGTTCGAATAATCAATTCATCCCCAAGATTGCATCAAAAACTTACTCGTAAGCGAAGACCGATCGGTTCTCCTAGACAAGTGAACAGATCCCTCAAGATTTCAATGTGGATCTCATCCATATATTTCTTCTCAAACTCTTCTAGGAAGTCATCCCAAGTGGGACAGTTGGGATACCATCCAAGTTCCACGGTCTCCCACCATTCACTAGAGTTTCCTTCAACAACGGTAGAACATACGACAATTTATCCTCTAACATTAACCTCATTTGCTGCATGATCCAGCAAGTATCATATAACCACTAATCAACTTGTATGAGATTATCATGTCCCATAACATGGAATTTTATAGCTCTTTGCATTCGTAACCTCTCAACAGGTACCTCTTGATACGTAGCAGATGGCCTCGAAATAGCTCTCACAATTCGGTGTAATGCACGATTCAACTGTGAGAAGTAGTTGACCTATTAACCAACTGTATTTTCCGATGGTGCCTCCATATCGAGAACGTATTCATTTTCATAATCCACTTCCCTTAAACCCTAACTTTCCTCATCATCTTTACCCCCTCTTGACATACTTTTATTCTACACCATCAAATTTTTAGCATTTAAGCAAATACGACTTCGATTCACGGGCATGTACTTATTTGACACCTATATAGCAAACTAGACTCTTCGAGGACTTCCTAGAATCGACTAAACCTAAGCACTGATACTGTTAAATATAACACCATCGACCCAGATGTAACATTAGGCCTCTGCATAAAATCCGTTTTTCAAAATTTTACTTCAAAAGCCCATTTAGCACATTCAAATCCAATAAAAGTCCATTCATTTCAAAACTAACCAAGTCCATTTAAATCAAAGACATAATCCAAATATTTCAACAGTGTAGTATAGAGCTCCAAATATTATAAATCATTAAAATATTTGACTCGATCCAAATTAAAATAAGAGTTAAAATTTATATATAGTCATACAAATACATGACCCATTACATCTAATAAATATAATCTAACACAAGTCGATGCTGAAACCAACCATAATGGTACTCTTTCGATCCGTTATCACCTAGACACGTGTGTACGAAAATATATTCTGAAACGCTGAGCTACGAAAGCTCAGTGGATACTCCGCTACGTGACCTACTTCTCACATATCATAAATAAAGCAATGTTATATGAGTAATGTCATGACATCATAATAATGGTGCTACCATAACCGCCTAAACACAAGATAACGCGTATGTATATTTTGGCACACATAATATACATTTCAAGAGAAGTCCACACACCATCTCATATACAATAATAATATGTAGGTAGTGTAGCCCACAACCATTAAACATCAGGATCATACACTACTATCATGGTATATGAGATAATGCTTAATGGTCACGAGTCGCACTACAGGATAATCCTATAATAGGATGAAACATCAAGATAATCCTATAATATAGGTAGTGCGACTCGTGACCATTAAGCATTGGGATCATACACTACGAGCGAGACCGTATCCATTAAGCATCAAGATCTTATATTATAGGATGAGGCTCGCATCCACTAAGCATCAAGATCCTAAATCCATGCTTGGAATGGTCCATCAAGCATATTCGAACAAGGCCTGCGTCTACTAAGCATCAAGATACTCCATTTTAGGTATGGTCTTCGAGTGTTTCAAGACTTTATTCGTATATATAGATATAGGATATTCAGATCCACCATAGAATATCATATCAATAGGCAACCCATCAACACACAACATAAAATCCACTAATTCCTTATGGTTTACTATTACCATTTATTTATCTACCTTTTACCAAGTAATTAGCCAATTATCTCATGAACTAGGTTAAAATATCAGTTTCTTATTTTTAGCATTCATTTTGCACCTTAGGAGATCCTTAGGATCCTTTATCCCGAATTATATAACCTTTAAATAAAAGTATAAATTTTTGGACAGATTGCCCAACGAGTACTGATATACCTATAAGGAGTATCGGTACGACACTCAGTATTGGAACGCCTTTATAACATAATGATATGTTATTACTTTCAAAGAATCCAAAGTATCATATCTGTACCGATACGGTTAACCCTCGCACCAATACTAACTCATGCTCGTTTTAATACGCTGATATATCATACTGATACGCTTGTATATGAAAACCTAATGTAACAGTGGTATCGATACACCCTTGCGTACCGATAAAGAAAAACATATCTAGAATTTGAAATATGAAAGGGGTATAGGTACACGGGCCCCCGTACCAATACGCCACTTATAAAAATCCCTCAAGATTACTCTAGTGTATCTATACGGACCTATCCCATATCGGTATCCCTAAATGAAAATACAGGTCTGGGCTCTTAATCTTTCCATTTCCCCTACACAACGAGATGGTTTATCCCCATATTGACCCTATAAGTTATTAAGGTAATATTTGTTGTGTTTCTATCCAATTTACAACAATTCATCCACTAATCATAATTATACCATTAAAGGGTCCTTAAACTAACATAACGATCAAGCAATCCAACACACATGCAACAAGCCAAGTTTTTAAGATGCATGATGCTAAAGAGTTAGTAGAGTACCAACCTTAAGCAAAACCAACTATAAACCACAAATTCATCTTCACTTTAAGTTTTTTCCTTCTCAAAGCTCGTTGAGGGCTATCTAACCTCTTTCTCTACAAGGAGATAAACCAACAATTAAACATTGTTAAGGGAGATTCTAAGAACTAAAAATGTCAAGAAAAATAAGAAAAAAGCTCAACATCACCATTTCCCGTTCTTGACTTTTCAACCTCACTAAAACTCTTCCTCCACCAAACTCAACCTTCTTTACCTTGTTTTATAGATCTCACACAGCTCTACAACTTTCTCTTAAGACTCAAAACAAGATTCCTTACACAACACTTAAAGATTTAACCTTTAATAAATTTTCTTCTCTTGTAATGAGGAAGGAAGAAAGAAAAAAAAAAGAAAAAAAATGACCTTACTTCTCAGCCAAAAATCTGCAGAACATTAACCCTTTTCCCTTCTTTTCCATCCTCTTTATACAAATACCAAAATGCCCTTACTTAAACCCCCTAGGCCCAACAATAACTCATTTCTCACAAGCCCAAGGCCCAACAAAATACCAAACATTGAATCTTAAAGCTTTAAATTAACCCAACACTCAAATCTGAATTCAAATCGTAATACCATTAATTACGGATAAGAGCACAATTTTTTATTAAAAATCATACAAACTCTATCTTCTTTTATTATATGATTGTGTAAATGTATCAAATTTTCTTTATCAATTAATGTCTTTCTTTTCAACTATGACAAAGATAATTAAGAATATATTATTATCACTATATTCTGCAACATCCACAAGTAATATATGATTGTACTTCTCATATAATCAGGTACCATCAACTTGAATCATGTGTTTACAAAATGAGAACCATTTAATAAATTAATCTTAAATCTTAAAATAATAAATTCACTAATAAAAAAAAAATAGATTTAGGGTTTAAAGTTTAAGATTTAAAATATATATTTTTAATTTTAGAAATATTATATTTTTAAATCATTATTTTAGTTTTTATAATAATTCAGGCCCGGTTGTGGGAAGCATCTTGAGTGCCCGATCAACTTATGGTCTTTAAATTTAATTATTTATATATTTTAATTTTAATTTTTATAAATTATTAAATAAATTAATTAAATTAATAATTAAATTTTTTTTTCTAGATAAATAAATAAAGAAAACTAACAATGAAAAAATATATTTAAAATATTAAATTAATTATTTAAATTGATGAGATAAAAAAGTTGATGTTATTTTTATGTCAGCCATAAAATAATAAATTTTAAGTCTTAACATTAAATTTTAAATTATAAATTCTAAACTCTACACAATTACCTTAAACTTTAATCTTAAATTATTATTCTAAACTCTAAACCTATTTTTTATTGTTGGTGTATAAATACGACACTAAAAAGGGTAAAAAATCTTTTTCTTAATAAAAATAAGCTTTTGATATATAATGAATCACTTTTAATTTTCTTTCAGGGTCCCGAAAATTTTTAAGACGGTCCTGTAATAATTTATTTATATATTTTAAAAGCATTTGTCAACAAGTAAAATTTTTAAGGCATATGGTTTATAGTTTCAGGTTAGAGTTTATGGGTTTAGGGTTTAAGGCTTTGGGGATTTTATTGTTTTTTTTATTTTAAAATTTAGTCTTTTTAGTTTTCATAACATATTTTATACTATTTTTAGGGTTAGAATCAGTTTACATAATGTAAAACTCATATATTAATTTTGGATCATTTGATGATGATAATATATAACTAAAATTATATCTTATCCTTTTTCAACTGAAAATCTTCGTATTTTTATTATAAAATATAATAATATGTGACCATAATTTAACCAAATAAAAAAAATCTAAAATCTCACCAAAAATTTAATCTTAATTATTATTTGATCATTAATATTAATATACCAATTAGAATAAACCTAAACTAATATGTGACAACTCAAGCCTAAATGCTCAGTATTCTAGGACTACAATCTTACTAATACAATGAAGGTTCAGTAGCCACTAAGAAGCAGTCATTATTATTATTATTATAGAAATAACGCAGATAATTTTATGCCTTAATGTTTATGATTTTTATCGTTTTAGTTTTTATATTTTTAGATAAATTTAGTTCTTGATCTATATCTTTTTGACGAAAATCTTATTTTTTAACTACCATGATAACTGGATCGTTAAAAATCTAACAATGATGACATGTCATATGCATATGATAATATATTTTAAATAACATGACATATAACCTATCAAATACATATATATAAAAAATATAATTTTATTCTAATATAAAATATAAAACAATAAAAATTTAAATAAAATATTACAAAATTAATTGATTCTAAATAAAATGCTACTAATCATTTTCAACCCTAACCACGATAGAATCAAAATCCTATCTTAAAAAAATTAATTAATTTCGAACTGTGTTCATAATTTTTTTAAGATAAGACTTTAATTTTAGAATTAATTAATTTTAATATTTTATTTAAATTTTAATTGTTTTATATTTTATATTAGAATAAAATTATATTTTATATATATATTTGATAGGTTAGATGCCATGTCATTTAAAATATATTATCATATGCATATAACATGTCATCATCGTTAAATTTTTAACGGTCCAGTTATCATGATAGTTAAAAAATAAGTTATTTGTCAAAAAGATATAGGTTAAGGGTTAAATTTATTCAAAAAATAAGGCCAAAATGATAAAAAATATAAACGTTAAGGGTTAAAATTATCTTTATGCCTAGAAATAATTATATATTTAGTCTATTTTACCTATATCTTTTTATTTTGATATTTTATTTTTTAATAAAATAATATTTAACATCATATTTTATTTTTATTTTGGTATTTTACCAAAATCAACTGTAGGTTGATCAAGAGAAAAAAAAGATACATATGATTTATACATAAATTTTTTTCACTCCGTCAATAATTATCTTTAATAATAAAATCAATAACATATTAATTAAAAGAAAAAAAAAAATCGCTTCATCGATATATAATTTTTTAAACAAAATACCTAAAAATCACTTAGGTAGAAATCAAATATAATTTTTAATGAAATTTATATATAAATCCTTCATCACTCCGTCAATAAATATTGTTAAATCATTTTAAAAATATAATTTTATATAAAATATTTTCTTTCGCACATATAATATATTACAGAATTTAATATTAATTAATTAACGGTTGCACCGATATATGACGAAGTATTTAAACTTTTCATTAAGAACCGATAAGTATAATATTTTTTGACATAAATTCTAACCAAATCTCTACCTTTAAATTTTTTTTTTTATTATTTTTTTATTACTAAGAATAAGTTTTTCATTAAATGATTTTGTCAGGAACTTATCTAATTTTTTAATTTAATTTATAATTGAATGATGAAGTTGAAGACAAAAATGTTAGATTTTTTTTAAAAGAAATATAATTTAGGTAATTATTTATAAATTAAAATTTTTAATGATATTATCTTAAAATATTAACGTAATAAAATTTTAAGTATATATTTCGATAAAAAAATATTATATACCTATTTAGAAAAATGTATAATGCATATACTTATTTTAACTAAAAAATATAAAATATTTATTTAGAAAAATATACATTTTAAACAGAAGCCATTAAATACTAATAATTCCCTATGAAACAAAAAGTAGGCGCAGCTGCTAATGCCGGAGGGTCCATATATTTAAACAAATCTTAATTGTGCTTTAGTGGAAGAAACCTAGGATTTCACCTAACCACAAAACAATTTATAGTATTATTTTTTATATTTATAAAATATCTAAAATGAGAGTGGCCAAATGTTTAATTTCCCCCTTAAATTTATTATAGTTACAATTTTATTTGGGAAATAACATCCATAAGAAAATATTATTATTATTATTATTATTATTATTATTATTATTTTAATATATTCTAATCCTTAGCTTTATAATTCTGCATCCATATCCATACGAAGGCATTATTAGGCGTAAACTTTACTCTTTGTTATTATAAAATAATTATTATTAATTTGTCATTTATTTTTGGATTAAATGAGCTACAGACATGTTATATCATTATTGCTTTGTTTAACTGCTAATTTTTTCTTTTAAAATTTTAATAATAATTAAAGAAAAATATCACATGAAAGCAAGATAAATACATGGATTAAAATAAATAACTTACATGTAATACTGAAAAAATATAATTTGACTAGCATATTTAATGACTAATTTTTGATTGGACCAAACTTAACTCGAATTGTCCATGTATTGTTTGTGTCAAGATAGCAAATAGATAGACTAAAATTGACATAATTATAATAGATGGACTAAATCTACAACTTATGCCTTGTACATGGACTAAAAGCATAATTTACAAAAAATTAAAATTAACCCGAAAAGAAATAAATTTAGATATACAAGGCAGCTAGCACGTGGCACATGTGTCTGGTCTGAAAGAGGGTTAGATCCATAATTCCTTGAAGGATATGCCCGAAAGAAACCCTATATGGATTCATATTTTTATCATAACCCGTTTTTATATATATTTAAAAAAATTTGGAATACACCTGAAGTTCGATTGGATAATTATTTTAATACTTAACTTTTTAAATATTTTAATTTTTGACGTTCATTTTAAGTTAAAATATCTCATCTATTGTTGAAAACTGTTAGTAAATTAATAACTTTACATGAAAATAAATGTTGATATTAATATATTATACAGATAAAGGTTTTGACTTGACCACTTGAAACATCAATAAAAATAATTTTATAAAATTATAAAAAAGATAAAATTAATTTTTTATTGATACATTATTTTATAAGTCATTTCAAATTATTTTATCATTAGTTAGTTAACAATATTTATCGTCTGACGAGTTATTTTGGGATCCAAACGAGTCCAATGCATTAAATAGTTGTTTGGTGTCATAGTTGAATCCAATTTATCGTAAGGCCCTGCTCGTGATTGCCAAATAAATTTTGTGAGATGATGAAGAGGAATAGTCCATTCGTTAAGGCTTTCTTTGGGGGACCAAAAAATAGAAAGGAAGAAGAATAGGCTATTTATTTAATTATCTAAAATATTTTGTTTATTGTAGTCCATAAATTATTTATTTAATCTAAAATTGATCCATATTTATTTTTAATTTTTTAATTTTATCTAATACTTTATTATATTTTTATTTTATATCTCAAATTTTATTTATATTTTATAAATTAATCTTATAATTGCAATTTTTGTGTTTTAGTCATTAATTTTATAAGTGCAATTAAGGATTCATTTTAACTCCAGTTAACATAAAACTTGATCTATTATGTTAATAATGATATTGATTTCATAAAGGAAGGCTTAATTCCATTTTTTGAAAATGTCCCTTATATTTTATAATTTTTTTTCAAAATGACCCAAAAACTACTTTTTTTTTTACAATTAACAATTTCAAATTCGATTTCAACAAGAATTCACTGTTAAGTCTAATTAGAATTAATGAGTCAAAAACGAATCTGAAACTAAATTTTAACTTAAAAATACCAAAATAGTCTATGTTAAATCTTTTGTTTTCGTAAAGTTTTTAAAGATTTATTTTCTCGGCTCTCTTTGGTTAATTATTTACTCTTTATGTTCACGTTGGTTGTTTATTTTCATGTAATCAAATATGCTTGTTTTTTAAAATCTATTTTAAGTCACAATGAATCATTTATAGCATTCGATATTCAGGTTGGATTTGTTTGTGTCGGTATTATATGTTATATTGATATAATAAAACTCTCGAGATTAAACTATAAAAATATTAAATTAAACTACAAAATTTAAAACAATTAGAGGTAAATCTTAGATTAAATAAAAAATTTATAGACTAAAGTGGACAATCATAACCCTAAAAACCTCAAACTCCTTCTTTCACGTCCCATAAATGAAATCTTCCTTAAAAGATCGACAATTATAATTCTTGACCAATTATATATTATTGAATCATACCAGATAACGAAATTACAAGTGTGAATTTTTCGTCCATAATTTTTATAGCGCTAAAATATTTCCCCATGATTATTAGCTTTCCTTGTTTTCAATTAAGAATGTGTTTCACACAGAAGCATTCTTAATCCAAAATTTTTTCATCCATTTCGATTACAAGCTCCAACTCTTTTGATTTGTGCGAGTGTCTCTTCTTCGGATTAAGAGAAAAAAGAGACGTTGGAGAGAATGAGTTAAAAGAGAAAAATTTATAATTAGGGTTCTATTAAATAAAACTTGAATTTTACCAAAATAACCTTAAATTATGTGGCACTAAGTCTCCAACATGGCATTGAAAAAATTTTCACAGTCACGTCAGATATTTCGTTTGTTTATTAACGTACAGTGACAGAAATAAATATGTTTTAAAAGTTGAATGGCCTGATTGACGAGTTTGTTAGTTGGATAATCAAAATAGGATCCACAATTAGTTGGGTGGTCACTGGAGTAGTTTATCCTATATTTTATTATTATTTAATATAAAAATAATTTAAAAGAAAAACCAAATCGTTTGTCGGCCACCATTTGTCTCCACCTCTAATGGTCGTAGATGGTGGTCGTTCGGTCTTATATTATATCGGTCACTTCGTATCACTCTTTGCTAGAGGTGAGCAAAACTCGACTCGACTCGAAAAAATCGAATAACTCAACTCGACTCGAAATTTCATAGACTCGACTCGAAAAAATTTCAAATAAAGTTTGAGTTATAAAATAGAAATTCGAATAACTCGAATAACTCAAAATTTTTAGTAATTAAAGGATTATTTTTTAAGTTTGAGAAGAGTCTATCATTTTTATGATATATATACATTGATATATAAAAATATTGTTAGAAAAACAGTGGTATGTGACCATCTTTGGAGCATATTTTGAACAAGTAAAGATAAAGTTTTGAATAAGGAAATGGTTGATTCCTATTCTATGCCGTGAGATCTTTACAACGGTAGCTCATACGCTCAATATCGTTGAGTGGTGAATGAGAAATTGATGCTCAAAGTAGGAAGGTCAAGAACAAAATAAGGAATGAAGAACCCCTTTATCCCACATTGTTAGGATAAATGATATGAGAGTTGTTTATATACAACCACCCATAATGAATTCATTGAATGACTCTAGATAATATTGTGCCTCGCGCGTAGGGGGGTTGCGAATCCAATTCCATTCGGGTTGGGGCGCACTCGCACGATGTGGGTTACACGAATGTCCGAACCGGTCGGGCCTTTCCGAGGCCTGCGGATATTTTACCCGTTGTGCACATTTTTTCTTATTTAATTTTTTGAAAATATCTAGAAAAAAATGTTAATTCAAACTATTTTGAATTAATTAGAAGTTGACTGCTCTAGTTATTTAAAGAAGTAATTGTCAAATAGGGTATTTAATTTGAATTAAAATACCGAATAAATAACAATAATCTTTAATTTTTCAGATATTGGAAATAATTGGGATTTAATCCCGGATTTCTGGATTGATTGTTAATCCCGGATTTTCCGGAATGAAATCAAATCCCGGATTTTCCGGCATTTAAATCGGGAAATGATACCCACTGTTACCCTATAAATATGAGTTGATTTTCTCTGTTTTAATCATCCAAAAAACCGATTTCTCTCTCCGTTTTCCTCTCTCGGTGATAGGCAAAGATAAGAGCAGTTCGAGAACTCGGCAAAAGTGCTACTGTTCGAAGTTCTTCCAGTTGTTGTATCTTGGGAGACTGACTGCCAAACAACTTGGCACCTTAGGAGTGACTGTAAATCAGTCTTAAGAAAACTGCTGAACGCAGGCCTCAACTTCAATCCGTTTTCAAACAAAAAATCGGTTTGATCTTTATATTTCAAAGTTTCATATTCGGTTTAGTTTTTACTAACTGTTTCTTTCTTATAATCGTTTCAGAAAGAAGATTGTATAACAAATATAAAAAAAATATTGCTACATATGAAAAAAATACATGTATACATATCTTATATGATTATAGAAAGTCGTTTAAATTAGAATCATATCATACTGTTGCGACCCTAAATTTCTTAAAATAATAATAATAGGTGTGTGTAGTAAAAAGAGGAAAATGGTCACTAGTGGAAACTTCTAGAATTAGGTCTTGAAAAATTAAAAATTAGGTTGAAATTGAAGATTGGGGTAAATTTGAAATCTTGGGTTAGGAATTTAAAGAAAAGAATTTTAGGATTTTTAGAAGTCAGAGAATCGAATTTGAAAAGAGAGTCTCTAAATTAGGGATTGGAATTAAAAGAATTTTAAATTTGAAAAATGATTAAAAAAGTTTAAAAAAAGGGTTGGAAAATAATTTAAAAAAAGGGTAGAGTCGCCACCGGCCACTTTGGCAGTCCAGACACCGTAAAAACCAGAGATTCGAAAAAGACGAGTTCGAGAGTTGGTTACGGTTTAAAAACGAGTTTAGGGTTTAAAAACCACCCAAAATTAGCACCTTTATCAAAATAACCGCTCAATTAAATTTGAAAATTTATTTTAAAATGATATTTAAATTACAGTTTGTTTAATGTTCAAATTGAGTTTTATTTTTACCGTGTCTTTTTTCGAAGGCAACGCATATACCGTGACCACTACGTTGGAACACGGGTCCCTTACGACCGAATAAAGGCGTAATTAATTAGATATTTTGAATGTAACCTTGTACATTGAATATCATTACGATAACCAAAATATATCATACACAACACATGGATTGAGCTATCTTATTTATTTAATATTTGGGCTTTTTAATTTATGTGGGTTTTTATTTATCTTATTTATGACTATTATAATAATAATAATAATAATAATAATAATAATAATAATAATATAAGAAACGAATAACATAATAACAATAAGCTAACATGAATATTAAAATTAATAATAATACGTATATAAATTAAATATATTCTAGATTGCTCTTTTTATTTAAGTATAGATAATAATATATACATACTTAAAAAGGGTAGCAAGCAATATCACTGACAAATAAGCTAATATAATAGTATAAAAAAATTATAATAAAAAAGTATTTAAATAAAAATAATATAAGTATAATATTTTTATGATTTTTCAAGTAATATAATAATGGTAAATAACATACTAACATAATAATATTTTTAATTTTTTTAATTAAAATATAGCCCATCATTTATATAAGAAATAAAAATGAGTTAATACCCCGGATAAAATTAGTGATTACAGTTGCCCTCTTTGCTTATCGCTGTAAAACAATGATGAAGCAAAGACAAAAAACACTAATTTTATCTGACTTCCCTGTTTAAAGACTCTGATCCGGAAGCTCTTTTTCTGCGGTTTTGATAGCCCTTTCGTCCCTTCATCCCCTGATTCACTAAAGTCTTTAATCGAGTCCCCCTTAATCCGGAATTCTAACAATATTGATCCATTCTCTGTAGAATCTACATCTTCGAGATGCTCTGATTTCTGATCATTGTAGCATCCGACGGTCCCTCTCTTCGAGCGCATAACGTGATAGGTGACCCCTCTCTTCGAGCGTATGTCGCAAAGTATAACCCCCTTCTTCAGGCGTATGTCATGGTGAACGGTCCCTCTCATCGAGTGTATACTGTCACAATCTAAATTTTCCCTAAATTTAGAGTCAAAATCCCTAATTTTAAAGTCAAAATCCTTAATTTAAATCCTAGAATTGGAGATTTTGAATCTTAATTTTAGCGACTAAAATTGAAAAGTTCAGAATGTTCATGCCCTTGTGGTGTAATTTCCCCTTTTTCCTTTTTGGAGCGTTTCTTCCTTCTGAAATCTGAAACCGACTCTGAATTAATTTTAGGTTTAAATTCTAATTTAAGTCTGGTTATTAATCCGTCTTTAGCTATAAAGGATTAAATCCCTAAGTTCTCAAACCCTTTTTATCTTTTTCTTCCTTGTGGTTGTCTTCTTCGCATCCATCGAATTTTGTTTGAGGTAAGGATTCGTTTTGTATTTCAACTGCTTTTAGTTTCGATGTTCGATTTATTATGTGGAAGTTGTCAGTATCGGATTCTAAATTAGTTTCTGTTTGCTTCAGGTGACGTAGATTCCGATCCCGAGCATCTGCCTCCTCGTCCTCCTCTTGTACGCTATCCTATTCATCTGCATTCGGGACCTTCACACTCTACACCTGCTCAGTCTAGTGGTAAAGCCGAGTCCAGTAAACATCGTTCTAGACATTGAGTCTTCTGCTTCAGGTGTGTTCTCTTTCGTTAACCCTGTTAACTCTGTTATTCAGTATACTCGATTCCTGTTAAACCCGTATGATCATACATCATTCTATCATTTCATTTCTGATTCTGATATTTGTCATGCTTGCCTCATGTTAGACTATAAGTCATGCATTCTGATTCTGTATATGCATATTACATGATATCTGGTAGATTATATGTGTACGAGGAAGTTAGTGATTTATCATTTTTATTCAGTGGCTCCACCTACGGGTTGAGATACCACTTCTTTTGGTGTGATTGTAACATCCTAAAAATCGGGATAGCAAAGTGATTCGAATGAACCATAAATAAAACCGAACCATATGTTAATTGAATTAAGAAAGGGATCAAATTAAATGAGAAAAGGAATATGAGCATTGCATGAAAAAACTTGGGTTCTATGAACCACCCTTAGTAATAAAACAAATTTAGGCAACTCATTAAGGGTAAAATAAACTTTTCACCCTCATTTAATAAGGAAAAAAATCAGCCAAAATTGGCTTCTCCTTCCCCATATCTCACGTGAACCACATAGAGAAATGGGGAGAAAACTTTGTCATCTCCTTGCTTTATCTCCATAGTTGAAAGAAGGAAGATCTTCAAATCCTTGCATGGTTAGGAGTTTGTGGTGGAAAAACAAGTTTAATCATCTTGGTAAGTCTATTTTTCCCTAAATCGAAATTTTAGGGTTTGAGCATTTGGGTTTTTTAATGCTATATGATGTTTCATGTTAGATTAGGGTGATGGAAGACCTAATCTTAAGATAGTATTTGATGGGTTAGCTAATGAAGCATGAGTCTAAAGCTAGAAAACTTGAGTTTGGGAATTTTATAAATGTATAATGGATGTGGATGAAAAAGAGGGCAAATTGGTATCAATGTTATGGTAGAAATTCTGGAAAACTTATAAGATTAAGTTCGGACACTTATAATGGAAGTTAGCCGAAAATAGTCTAGAATAGCTATTCCAAGTAGCCCACTTTGAGAATTTCCCTAGGTCGGGATTTAAGGAATTTGGAACTGAAATTTTTAACTATTATACTCATGTATACCTAGTTTAAGAGAAAATTTACGGAATCTAAATCCGAGTCCAGTAGAAGAAGATATAAGCTGTTCTGTAAGGTTACCCGAACAGTCCCGAGAAATCCGATCAGATCTGTTTCGAATAAAATCTGGAGCTGATCGATTAGTAATTAAAATGTAAGGTTAATTGTACCTTGTATAGGGTTCTTCTAGCTTTCCAACGAGGTATAATGGACTAAAATAGGACATCAAAGCTAGGAGATATGACCGTTTCGCTACAGGGTAGCAAATTGTTCGTAGAGAGCAAATATACCTGTTTGTATTTGTTAGGCTTAAGATTATTTGAAATGGATAATTGAAAATGTCTTGATACGTATCTATTATATGTGAATTGCTAGATAATCCGAGAGAGGAGACTAACGAGGATCAAGAGAGGATTGAAGCAACAAGGAAGCGAGGCAAAGGGGTTGTGATCTACAACCCGTGATAGCTCAGAGTATTGGTGAGTGTAGCAAACCTTAGGGTTAGGACCTAGGGTCCTAACCATTTTTGATTATTTGATTTACTCGTAATGTAACCGGATTAAATAAATATTTGACAATACGGGATGGAGGACTAAGTGATAATGACTTGTTTGAGTTTATATTTAAGTACTAGATGATAAACTAGTTTAGAGCATTTGCATAGCTCGGAAATGCTGAGGTAAGTAATGGCACGCGACTAAGGATGCCAAGTATGTTAGTCATGCATGAGTTATGTCCATGATAGTATGATATGTATATGCTTTGGTATGTTAGCATGACTTATGCTTTTGGATTTTGGTAACATGATGATATGTATATGTTTTGATATATTAGCATGACACATATGCTTATGAATTTAGTAGCATGACACTTATGCCTTTGGACTTGATAGCATGACTTGATGCTTTTGATAATGTCATGTTACGTACACCATCCGTAATAAGAAAATTGATTAAGTAAATGGAAGACTAATTGAATAAGAAAATCTGATTGAGCCTTGGGTTATAGTTGGTCATAGGTAGTACGACATGCCTAGGGTCTGAGCTCATTTGTTAGTACTTCGGTACTTCTGATCAGTACTTCGGTACTTTTGTTGGTACTATGGGTACCTTTGTTGGTGGTTAGTCACCATTTGTAGATACCATGGGTATCTTTTGTTAGTGTCATAGTGGCACTTTTGTTAGTACCTTAGGGTACTTCTGTTGACTCGCTTACCTAGTCTAACTATACCAAGGCAACGTTTGAAACTAAATCGAAAGACTAAAATTAGGATAATTGCCATAGAGCATTGACATGGAGCATTTGATGTAAACTTGCATTAGAGCAATTTGAAATGTGTTCACTATGGAGCATTTGATATGTACTTGCCATAGGACATTTGATATGATTTGAACTTGAGCATTTGACATGTAATTGCCATAGGGCATTTGTTATGGTTTGAACTTGAGCATTTGACATGTAATTGCCATAGGACATTTGTTATGACTTGAACTTGAGCATTTGACATGTAATTGCATAGGGCATTTGTTATAACTTGAACTTGAGCATTTGATTCGATTTTTCCTTAGGATACTTGGACATGACTTGCCATTGTACACTCAAGCATGTTGTTTGATATACTAAATGCTATATGTAAATGATTTGTTGCTCATTGGAAGTGTATCAATTGTTTTAATTCATGTCTAAATTGGTTAGACTTAGGCTACCTCATTAAGTACTTCTTAGTACTTACGCTCTTTGTTTCCTCCTTCCCAAACAACAGGTTCACGAGTTAAAGAGATAGACCAAGCTTGAACCTGAGCAAGGACACGATAAGCAAGCCAAAGTATGGTATTTTGACAATTTTTGTAACTCCTAATATATGGTGGCTTAGTGATCATGCTAGACTAGTATATGCATTGATAGCTAGCTCATGATTTGTGTATATTCATATAATCATTTTAGCTTTTGGTTTGTAAGCCATAAGGCACAACATTCATGGTAGGCTAGCCTTTAATGTTTTGGGTACTTAGTTATAGTTGGTATGTTGGCTTGGAAGCATGCATTTGGTTTATGGTTGATCTATCTTAGTGTTTAGGTCATGTGAACTTAGGGCCTAACATGTTGCTTAAGTAGCCATAGAAAAGATAAGGCTAGATGTTTGTCCTAACTAGGGGATGACGTGAATATTGGTATGCATAACAAATTGTCTAAAATGAACAAGATTGGTGAATTGTAGGGGTTACCTAAGCATGTATAATGACCCTTAAGGCTTAGGCTTGGGTTGAGACCTTTAGATAGCCCCTTTTGAAATGTCTAAGTATTTAGAAGGCTTGAATTTGTCAATTTTGAGCAGGGGTATCGATACCACTAGTTGGGTATCGATACCACCCTTTGGCAGAAACTTTTGGTTCCGAAGCATGTTTCGATATTGGAGCTTCCAGTAACCAAATTGGTTTGATACCAATATCGATACTGGAGCTTCCAGTAGCCAAATTGGTTCGATACCCGTATCGATACTGGAGCTTCCAGTAGCCAATTTGTTTCAATACCCGTTTCGATACTAGCTACCCAGTTTTGATCAACGAGTTAACACCAAGGACCGGTACCGATACCTGGTTCGATACCCCTGTATCGATACCAACATTAGGGGTATCGATACCTCATTACTGCATGGGTTCAAACTTAATATGGATAATTGCTTAATTAATAAATTATAATTATTGGTGATTAAATGAATACGAATGGATATAGAAGTTTAGATCAAATCAATTGAAGTTACAATTGATTAATAAATGGTATCTAAGATTCGAATTGGAAAATTGTTTAAGTGTCGAAAAAGTTTTAAATTTGTCTCGAATTTGTGTAAGTAATACAAGATTTGAACCGTAAAATAAGTAATAATAGAGATCAACTCCCAACGTTACTTAATTAAATAATTTGTTTGAATTTGAACACATTATTCGAGTTTGTAAGTCCGGTCGATGCCCCCGTCTCCTAACCCGGGGCGAGGTTGTCACAGTGATGATGTTAGAGTGGTTCAGGGGACCTACTCTTCTGTGGTGTTCGGAGATGGGTGCATATCATGCATACTTTATATCATCTGCATTTTACTGTTCTGTAATTCCGTTTATCTGCTCTAGAGACACTAGGCTCCCTAGCTTACACACTCTCAGCTTCTTGTTTCAGATCTCAGTCCTAGGCTCGATTTGGTACTTGCAGGATCTTGATTCAGATTGATATTTGTAGTATGTTTTACAATTTCGGATTCCGGATTATTTCTATCATATTTGAATGATAATTTCTGTATAACGAACATTAAACTTTTATCGGTTTTTGCAATATTTATTGTTTATGGAATTTATGGGTTGAACTAATTATTTAAATGTTTAATTTTTATTATTTTAAATTATTAATTATTTAATAATTTATCCAAATAATATATTTATTTTTGTAAAAACCCTAACTTGTGAAACAAGTTTTCAGTCTGTAAACCCTAACTTGTAATCTAAGAAATTAGGTTAATTTTAGGGGTTACATATACCGTAGTAGGCGACCCCTCTCTTAGAGCGTATGTCGCGAAGAATGGTCCCTCTCTTCGAGCGTATATCGTAATGGGTGTCGGAAATGTTTATGATCTTCTTTCCCGTAAAATGCACATGATGTGAAAAGATATAGGTTAGCATGCTCCTATTCTATATGATGCATGTCTGGATCACAGACGAAGGTTGCTGAGATGCTCCTCATCTAGTCTCTTTGGTTTCGTCTTTCCTTTGTGGTTTATCCCTATGTTAGGACTCAAGCTATCTGCTGACGTTGTTCTCTTCTTTTGGAAACGATGCTTCTAAATTTACTTCTTTCAAAGCGCCCGTTCATGGGTCTTTACTTTGACAGTTTATTTTCTTCCTTCTTCTTTTTTTCTTTTCTTTCTTTTTTTCTTCTTTTTTTTTCTTTTTTTTCTTTCTTTTTCTTTTTCTTTTTTTCTTTTTTACTTAGGCGCCCTTTCGAGTTTTCACCTCACAAAATTCAGTCCTCTGCTATCCCTTCTGGTTTTTGTGGGCTCATTTGGATTTTGCTTCTCTCTAACTTGTAGCTGATGGGATGAATCATAGCAATATCTAAAAATTCTTTGTTTATCGATATTCATTTATGAATATGCAAAAAAGAGATAAATATGATGTACCAAGAATATTTAATATAACTATTATATTTCAAAAGTCATGATAAACGTCAAACATGCAAGAGAAGGAGGAGAATTAAACTCGAAACAGGCTTTACAATATTGAAGGTATGAATGATACGGGAACTCATCAACCGCAACGAAGATCTTGTTACTTATCCTAAAACAGTAGCCTCTGAAAAAGTCGACGAGGTGACGGGCCTTGCAATCATTTGAGCCGCCCTTTCGGGTTTTCAACTCAAAATCTCCTTTGGTTCTAAGGCGTCCTTTTCAGATTTTCACCTTAAACCCTCCAATAGTCCTAAGGTGTTCATTTCAGGTTTTCACCCTGAACCCTCCGTTTTTTCTTTCTTTCTTTCTTTTTTTCTCTTTTTTTCTTTCTCTCTTTTTTTTCTTTTCTTTTTTTTCTTTTCTTCTTCTCTCCTGACTCAAACATAATACTTCTTAATCGAATCGGAGTTCACATGATTGCTTATCTCATTCCCGTCCATTTCTATCAGGGTGACGGCTCCCCCTAAAAAGACCTTTACGATATACGGTCCTTCCCAGTTAGGTATCATTTTCCTCGGAAATCTTTTTGAATAGGTAGAACCCTTTTAAGCACCATATCCCCTTCCTGAAATTCTCGAGGCCTAACCTTCTTATTGTAAACTCGGATAATCCTTTTCTAATATATCTGACCATGACAAATGACGTTCAATCTGTTTTATTCTATAAGATTCAAATTGTCAAACCTGACTTGTATCCATTCAGCGTCTTTCAATTTGGATTCGTTCAGAATTCGAAGAGAAGGTATTTCAACTTCGAGAGGTAGGACTGCTTCCATACCATAAACCAACGAATATGGGGTTGCCCCGGTCGAAGTTCGTATTGACGTTCGATAAGCAAACAACACGAAAGACAACTTCTCATGCTAATCTTTAAAGGTATCTGTAGTTTTGGATATAATCTTTTAAATATTCTTATTAGCAGCCTCGACTGCCCCATTTATCTTAGGGTGGTATGCGGTAGAATTGTGATGCATAATCTTGAATTATTCACACACTTCAGAAATCATCTTGTTGTTCAGGTTTGTGGCATTATCGGTGATAATTCTTTCTGGCAAACCATAACGGCGAATGATCTCTTTCTTCAAAAACTTACAGACTGTGGTCCGTGTAATGTTGGCGTAGGAGGCGGCCTCCACCCATTTGGTGAAATAATCAATTGCTACTAAAATGAAGCGGTGTCCATTAGATGCCTTAGGATGAATCTGCACAATGACATCTATCCCCCAAGCAACAAAAGGCCAAGGTGCATTCAAAGTATGTAACGACAATGGCGGAGAGTGAATCTTATCCTCATAAATCTGACATTTGTAACATCTCTTAGCGTGACTAATGCAATCTCCTTCCATTGTTGACCAATAATAGCCACATCTCATTATTTTTCTAGCCATCGCAAAACCATTGGCATGAGTCCCGCATAAGCCCTCATGTATTTATGTTAATATGGTTTTGGCTTCTTGGGCATCAACACATCTCATTAACACCTGATCGCTGCCCCTTCTATAGAGGATATCCCCATCAGGTACGTATCCAGATGCCATTCTTCTTATTGTTCTCTTATCAATATCAGTGGCTCCTTCAAGATAAACTTGAAATTTAATGTATTGGGGAATATCGTGATACCAAGGATTCCCGTCTTTATCTTCTTCCACTCCATAACAGTGGGTAGGTAATTCGATGCTTTGCATCTCTATCGATCTCATTTGAGCCGTAGTATTTATCTTGGATGTAGCGGCCAAAGTGGCCAAAGCATCATCCATCTGATTATCCTCCCTCGGTAAATATTTGAAACTGACTTTTTTAAAATTTTGAATCAAATCCTAAACTAGATTATAATACTTGATCAGTTTGGGGTCCTTGGTTTCCCATTCTTGCCGTAATTGATAAATGGCTAGTGAAGAGTCTCCGAACACCTGAAGGATACAGACCTTTCACTCGATGGCTATGTGTAGACCCATTACCCATTACACAAGCTTCATATTCTGCCATATTATTAGTGCAAAAGAAATTCAACTTGCTCGTGAACGGGTAATGAACCTCTTCAGGAGAAATCAACATTACCCCTATTCCGTGTCCTAGGGCGTTGGAAGCCCCATCAAAATATAGTTTCCATGGCAGTATGATTTTGTTCGTTTTAGCTTCGGCTATGGAGGATACTAAATCTTCATTCGGGACGTCAAAGTTCAGGGGTTCATAATTCTTTGCGACCTGACTTGCCAAGAAATCAGCCACTGCACTGCCTTTCACAGATTTTTGATTCACATACACAATGTCAAATTCAGACAACAACATCTGCCATCGAGCCATCTTTCTTGTCGACGCCGATGCTTCTATTAGGGCTTTTAGGGGATCAGACCGTGATATCAAATAGGTGGTGTGATTCAACATATATTGTCTCAACCTTTTAGTTGCCCAAACCAGGGCGCAACACAACTTTTGGGTCTGTGGGTATCGAGTTTCGCATTCTGTGAACTTCTTACTTAAATAGTAGATTGCCCTTTCTTTCCTATTTAACTCATTTTGTTGGCCTAGCACGCAGCCCATTGAGTTCTCGAAAACTGTTAAGTATAAAATCAATGGCCGGTCAGGTACTGGGGCCACTAAAATTGGGGCTTTAGTCAGATACTCCTTAACTTTTTCAAATGCTGCCTGACAATCCTCATCCCATACTCCTGGATTGTTTTTGCGGAGAAGTCTGGAGATGGGATCACACTTATCTGTTAACTGAGATATGAAGCGGGAGATGTAGTTCAACCTCCCTAAGAAACCACGCACTTCCTTCTGGGTTTGAGGTGGCGGGAGATCCCGTATTGCCTTGACTTTATCCGGGTCAATTTCTATCCCTCTTCGGCTGACTATGAACCTGAGGAGCTTTCCAGACGTTACTGCGAAAGTACATTTGGCAGGATTGAGCTTCAACTGGTATTTTCTCAACCTCAGGAACAACTTTTACAGATTCTGAATGTGTTCACTCTCCATTTTGGATTTGACGATCATATTATCCACATACACTTCAATCTCTTTGTGCATCATGTCGTGAAAAAGGGTCACCATGGCTCTTTGATAGGTTGCCCCCGCATTTTTCAATCCAAAAGGCATAACCTTATAGCAGAACGTTCCTCACAAAGTTACAAAAGTGGTTTTTTCCATGTCATCAGGGTACATCTTGATCTGATTATAACCCGAAAAACCATCCATAAAAGAGAACCATGAATGCCTCGCGGTATTATCAACCAGAGTGTCAATATGCGGGAGAGGAAAATTTTCTTTAGGACTGGCCTTATTGAGATCTCGGTAATCCACGCACATGCGTACCTTCTCATCCTTCTTGGGCACCGACACGATGTTGGTAACCCACTTTGGGTACTTTGCTACTTTCAAGATCCTGGCTTCGAACTGTTTTCTTACTTCTTCCCTGATCTTCAACAACATGTTCATTCTCAATCTATGGAGCTTTTGTTGGACTGGCTTGTGCTCGGGTCGTATGGGTAGCTTGTGTACCACAATATCTGTATTTAGACCTGGCCTGTCTTGATATGTCCAAGCAAAAACGTCTTTAAAATTCGAAAGCAGTCCTATTAATTTTTTCCTTGAATCCAGTGCTAAAATAGTGCCTATTTTCAACTCTCTTCTTTCTTCTTCGGATCCCAAATTTAACACCTCCAAATTCTCCTGATGGGGCAGTATTTGCTTTTCCTCACTAGCCATCAACCTTATTAAATCATCGGGGATTTCTAACTCATCTTCCTCTTCTTCGACTTCTACAACAAGTATGGGTCGTTCAAAATCCGGTACAAGATTAAGTTCAGTATCATTCATACAATCGATACTATCGAACCTGCAAAAATTTAAATTTCCTATGTTAGGAATGATATACATATTTTGCAAATAATAATAAAGAATAAAGAAATAAAGAATGCAAGGAACAAAAACGTATGAAAAGAAATATGTTTGCCATTTGAGAAAAAGAGCGTGAAGCCCTTTGTTTTCATTAAAATGCAAATTAGCATAGATGGCCTTTACAAAGATATCTTATTGCTTTGGGGCAAAAGTGAATGGGGGATGTTTTTAAACATTACTTTGATTCATTCCTAGCAACTACAGGAAGATTGATGCTCGTCCAATTATTGAGCTTCTCATCCGGGAGACATGGACGAATAATAGACAAAGCAGACTTTCCTTTGGCATTCTAGGAGATCATATTCACATCCATCATTTCTACAATTTCACTCATCAGCTCGTCCTCATAAAACTTCTCTCCTTCTAGATTGGCTTGGTGCACTTTCTCCTCAGAATTTTCAACTCCTCCGAAGGTGAAAACATTCTTAAGAGCAGTTTTGGCTATCGGTTTCCATGAGATATCTTCCCCCTAAGTCAGGCCCTTTTTTGCTCTTCCCTCCTCTTTCTTTCTTGTTTCCTTTGCAGATAGGTAAGATGAAAGCCTAGCCCAAACCTTTCCCTCTTTTGAATAACGCTTCTGACCTTCAGACATCCTTGTAGATTCTTTCCGAGTCCTCTCCCCTTCCTGGAACCTTTTCCAACAGTCTCAATCACTACCATCTTAGTGCAGTTTGAGTATCTTGGGGTTGGAATTCGATTCCCTTTCGCCACGAAAGTGGCGTTGATGACTGTTACGAGTTTTCCATCCATCACATACTTTAACTTTTGATGGAGAGATGAAGGGAAAGCTTCAGCCGCATGAATCCACGGCCTTTCCAACAAGCAATTGTAAGATGGTCGGATGTCCATAACCATAAACTCTATGACATATTCGACTGGGACTATAAGCAGAGGTATCTCAATCTTCCCGGCCACTTCATGCTGAGTGCCTTCAAATGCCCGAACAGTGTTTTGACAAAACTTCATGTAGGAGTTATCGATAGAAAGTCGTTGTAAGGTAGCCATAGGTATAACATTAAGGGCAGACCCGTTATCGATAAGTACTCCCGGCAAAACATGCCCCTTGCAGTGAGTCGTGACATTCAGAGCTTTGGTTGAGTCTCTTCCTTCCTCTAGGATTTCATCATCACTGAAAGTGATATAATTATCAGCGACAATATGTTCACAATCTGATCAAGCTTCTTGATAGTGATATCTTGTTCCACAAAATTTTGATTCAAGACTTTCAGCAACGCTTCTTGGTGCTTCTCCGAATTCAATAACAGGTCAAGCACTGTGATTCTAGTTTGTTGCTTTCAAAGTTGATCAACTACGTTGTACTCACTGTGATTTAAGAACCTTAAGAATTTTTGGGCCTGAGCCTCAGTCACTGGCTCGAGGATCTTCGAGGGAGGGTCATCCCCGAATACTTTCGTAGGTTCTGATTCAATGAGTTTGCCCTTACCCTTTTGTTCATCGGGTATATTCTCCTCTTGAGGGGAATAACATCTTCCACTCCTCGTAAAGTGTCCTACTTCATTTACTATCTCGGGGTTCTGTCCTTGCGCATAATCTTCCTGAATCGGCTTCCCTTCTTCTGATATAGCTACCTCTTGCATTCCTGGATTTCTGGGCGTAGAGACATTAGCAGCAAAATTCCAAGGCACCCTTTGTGTGAGTTTAAAGGGAAAAGTTATCGGAGGAAAGATTATGAGTTTAGGAGCACTTTGGCTTGATGAACCGCCTTCGTACGCCCTATGACTGATGATGAAAGGTCTTTGGGCTGTGTATTTGTTACTCGGGCTGTCTGTCATACAGATTTTTGGCTTTTCCTCCTCGCTCTTATAAAGAACTTAATTTCTTTGGTATCCATGAGCGCCTGAACCTTACACCGAAATTTCGTGCAAGCTTGAATTTCATGATCATTAGATTGATGGTATTCGCAGTATTGATTGCATCCTTTGTTCACAATCACCATCCCTCGGTCGATTAAACGAGACATGCACAATTGTTGGAACACCCACCTTAAAGGGGATCGTACCTCCGATATCGTGAATATGGCTTTTTTAGAGGATTTTTCCTCTTCGATTTCGTTTATCCCTTGATTCCCATGGTTAGGGAATGGGTTATTAGTAGTGCTCGATTCTCCAGCTGTAAGACTCCCGTATCCAGCTGTAAGCTTCTTGAAAGCTATACAATTCTCAATGTTGTGACTGGGAACACCGGTGTGATACTCACAATGGGCTATGGCATCATACCACATTGGGTACGGTGGGTTGAAAGGATTCACATGAAAGGGCCGCAACAAATCAGCTTTGTGTAGCTGAGCGTACAACTCCTTGTATGGGATCGGTATAGGGGTAAAGGTTGTCTTCTCGAATTCTTTCTTCGACTTTCTGTCATCTCTTCTACCGCCTCCCTGAGTGTTGCTAGCTGGTTGTGGTTATGATATTGTCAAATTCTAGCATGTTTTGAAAGCATTTACTTCTTGCTCTTTTCTCTTGAATTGCTTTTTGGGCAGTTCACCTCCATCAATCCTACCGCTCTTGATAGCCGCTTCGATGCGCTCACCGTTCATGACCATATCGGCAAAGTTACTTATCGGGTTACTGATTAGTCGGTCATACAACACTCTTTTCAAAGTATCCACAAACATGGGAGCAATTTCGTTTTCACGAAGTAGTGGTTGTACTTGTGTAGCTAGATCTCTCCATCGCTGAGCATATTCATGGAGTCTTTCGCTTTTCTTTTGTTCCAGATTCTGCAACATAAGTCGATTAGGGATCGTATCAGTAACGTGTTTGTACTGATCGATGAAAGCCTTTGCTAGGTCTTTCCATGACTTAATTTGTGCTCGAGTCAAATGATTATACCATCTTGTAGTGGACCCTATTAAACTGTCTTGGAAGCAATGGATGACGAGCTTCTCTTTGCTAGTAAATCCGTCCATTTTTCAACAGAACATGGTCACATGCGTGGTCAGGCACGTCGTACCATCATACTTTTCAAATTCAGGTGTTCTGAACTTCAGGGGAATCTCTAAATCAGGGACCAGGCTGAGGTCACCCGCGTTCAAACCATGAGAATCCTCCTCCACTTCCCTAACCCGAAGTTTTTCTTCAAGATCTTTTCTAGTTTCTTCAAGTTGTTTAGAGAATTCAACCTTCACTTTGCTAAATTTCTCAAGCTCATCCAAGTCAGTAACATTATCGCCAGCATTCACGTCATTTTCAATCATTCCAAATAACGGATTTTGGATCAAAGTACCAACTTGGAAGCCGAACGTTGCTCCCTTTTATGGGATTGGGCCAGAGCCGATAACAATGAGAAAATAAGTTGGGTCTACTCCAGTTTGGGACAGATTCTCTACCACTCCTTTCCTTCTTGCATCGTCTGACGGCTTGAGTCCTAACATTTGGGAGAGCTGCGCTAGCATGTCTTGCTAAGCCTTCATCATGGATTCTTTCAACTCCAACTGTGACCTTTCCAACTTACTCCTCCGATCTGCTTCTAACTTCCTAAAATGTTCTTCCATTTTCCTTACTTGAGACCGGGTGCAATACCGATGCAGAATAATTGCAAATTCTGTTTTACAACATTTTCTCGAATTAATTTTAATTGTATACATGATTAATGCATGTAAAATGTATGAAGGGATGCATGCGAATGATGAAATGCTTAAAAATTATACAAGCAAAGGTGTTGAATCATTTAGTGATCGTCCTTGAACCAACTTTCATTGAATTTTAAAGGTCTTTATTACAAGGAAAAACGAAAATAACAACTACAGATAGGCATCGGTCCTAGTTCCTAAATCTTGAATGGCTTTGAGTAGCTGAATGAATCTAACGGCTTCTTTCATGTCTTGTGCCACAAGGGGTGTTAAGGCCTCGGCTTCCGCCGTTAGGTTCTTCACATATTGGGCCACCTCTTGGACTTGTACCATTAGGGTGGTGTTATAATCATCTTGGTCTTAGATCATGTGGGTGGCATCGCGAAGACGACGCAATCAATAATTATCTCCCCCTTGTGCAGCCTCTTCAAGGACCACGAGTTGTCCCAAATAATCTTGAACCTTGGCTTCTAACTCTTCTATCTGTGCTTGAAGCAATGTATTTTCTTGCTGACTGAGCTGCAATTCCAAAAACCCATTTCTCGCCACATATTTTTCTAAAGAGTGATCCAAATCCTCGACCTTGTGTTCTAACTGAGCATTCCGAGCTTGACACTGTTTTAGAATTTCAGAAGTAGAGACATACAGATCTTGCATCTCAATGAAGCGGTTTTTACTTTCCTGAGCCTTTCTTTTCCATGCATTCATGTTTTCTCTTTCCCAAATTACAGCTTACTTTCCTTTCACTTTTTCTTCTCGATATTTTTCTCTCTCTTGGCTGATTGCTTTTCTAGCATCTCTCTTTTCTTTTTCAATTTCGGCCTTTCGAATTTCTATCTCTTTCTCCACAGCTTGTTTACCCTTATCTTTTTCTTCCCCTAGGATATAAATCATGTTCATCCTTTCCTTTTGCACAACAAGGAATTTCTTTCGATTAGCGGTTTATACTTGGGCATACAGCTTGATGATGTCTTTTCGGTAGAGGGCATTCTTCTCGTTCAATTCCTCATTAGCCTTCTTTAACTATTTAATTGTTCCATCCTTTACATCGAGATCCAAACTTACCTTGTAGAATTCTTCCATGTGCTAGGCTTTTATCTCTTCAATCTGTTTGCGGACTTTATCCATCTCACTTCTTAGTATATCGGTTTCCGAAGGGACAATAAGCATATGCTCCTCTATTGTCATTGTAGGCCCGTGGTCGGATGTCTGGATTTTGTCATTAATCCTGATACGTCTCCAAAGGTCGTAATCTGGTGTAGTCATACCTTGAGTACTTCCCTCTACTCGAATACGGTAGCAGTAGCTCCACGCCCTTGTTATCTTTTAAACCTTAGATCAATACTCGTTCTTGAAAGGAAACTCGGCCTCACTCAAACATGTTGTGAAAGGGATAAATTGTCAGAATCCAAACTGTTTCGACACTAGTAGGGGTGCGCAGGCGATTCCCCCGTGTAAGCCGATTATCATGACCCAATTATAATCAACGATTCTATAAACGAAACAGAACTCATGACTCATCCACGGGACTCTCCATACAATGTCATCATCTCGTAGATTCCTGAAGATCTCAGACTATTTTCTTTTATCAAGATTCTCTCGCCATTCTCTGGCCAAGTATTCCCGTACCGGGGAAAAGCTTCCCTGAAAGATGCCTGATAATACCTGGGTTGGCTCCTTCTAAAAATGACACTGAAACCATACCTGAAGAAGTTTTGCACACCCTCTAAAACGCCCTTCCTCATGTTTCCGGCAAGCATTCAAAGAAATGAAAGTTTTCGTCAATATAGCCATTACCGAGTTGACCTTCTTCTTCAAACGATCAAACAAATCAAGAATAACCACCTCTATGTTGCCTGCTGCATGTAATAATAGCTCAACTGTGCAGTGTACACGTCACAAGTAATCAAGTGATAAGTATATCGTGTATCATCTCCACAGAGATTGGTATACTTAATATGTCTCCCTTTGTTCCCTTGCTCCTGAAAGATAAAGTAAAAACACAGATAAGTGGATTTGTTTAACTAATTAAATAATTAAATAAAAAACATAAAATAAAGGATTGAGAACGATATAGAAAAAGTAGGTAGGATCCAGCTGCGTCAATTAGTGGATTCGATTGATCTTCTTCTTGTTTAATACAACTACACAATACTGCTTTGGCAGTACTGTATATACAACCTCGGTAGCGTTAGTGTTCTCTGTTGCGGTAATCTCTTGCTCTTGGGCAAATGCATCAAAGTTCAGCAAAGTGTCCGTAGTTGACTCCGCTTATCTCTAAGTCAGAGCGCTGTTGATGACTGGTCCTTGACGATACCTCTCGACGTAAATCGACAATAATCAACAACCAATCCAACACTTCTTTTAGCTGCTGAAACTCTTAACCTATCTCTAGGCTGAGTTAGTTTCTACAACACCGTACTTATCCCATTCGTGAATCTATACCTCTCGATGCTAGATAAATATATTACTTACAAACTTCTCTCTCGAGCTTGAATGCAAGAACAAGGAATGACAATAGTTAGAACAAGAAACAAGAAATAATCTCCTCTCACTAATATCTACAACCTTCACCTATCCCTAAGAAATATAGAAAATAATGTCGATAAGTACAATTCTTAGGGGAAGGGTTTCTCTAAAATCGGCTCTCTTAACAATTTGATCAGCTAGGTTATATATAGTCTTAAACTAGGGCAAACCTTTCATAAATAGATTCTAACTTGGAGTTAGGAACAAGTCTTTTTCAAGAGATCTGATATTTCCAAGTTTGCCGCCTTCTAGAAGAATTTTCCCGTTTCGTCTTTGACTTGGGCTTTTAATGCGCTAGCCTGGTCCAATTGGTGCGCTGCATCTTTCAGAATGTTCTCTATATTTTTGTCTTTCATTCGCCTATAATGTTGATGTTGCCACTCTGGATGTTGCCGTGGCCTTTGTCTCTGCCTCGACCTCAACACTACTTCACTGTTGCTTCGGCCCTGGATATTCCTGCATGTACAAAATATGTAATAATATCTACATTCTCTGTAAATTTCGTCTTTGTAAATAGTGATAACGGAATATCTAATATTATGCAAAGAGTCTATATTTTATCTCAAGTTGGTGTATAATAGATGCATAAAGTACCATGAGAAGGGTAGTAAATAACTGCCTTTTAGGCACTCATCAAATACCCCCAAGCTTGATCTATTTCTTATCCTCAAGCAATTCAAGACATCAAATTGCTGAACCTTACTCCCCTTTGATCTTAATTTTCCATCTATTCTCCCCACCATGGTCATGTCTATCTCTCTATTTTAGCCACTAGTTTACCCAAGTACTTTTACTAATAAACAAGCTATAAGGCTAGGTGAGTGTGCGTTTTATGGACAAGGTTGATTCAAGGTTTTTTTAGATAAACTCTAAGTTCAAGACAAATAGATTTTGGACTAAAGTTGTCTCCTTAAAACAAAAAGTCTTGAACCAATTTCGGGTACCTCAAGGTATGCATTTTCTATTTTCTCTTTTTTTCGTATTATTTTCTTTTTAACCGCCTATTTAGCATACTAGAGCCAATTTCGGGCACCTCTAGCATGAAGGAGAGCAAAACTAGAGCCAGTGATAGGTACCTCTAGTTATTTTTCCAAAAGGTTCTAAGTCTTTATCACCTAAGTTTATTAAAAGAACTCCTAAATCAAACAAGTCCAAAAAGTGTTTATTTTATTTCTAACCCTAAAGCAAGCTTCTAAGTTTTATTCCATTAGTATCGTATGGTTATCCCTTCAAAACAGAACTTGGCCATGGTAAGGAGAAAGATTTCTATAGCCTTAAAGGAGTAAACTAAAGCAAAGTTGATTTAGAGCAGTGCAAGATTAAAAAAACAGTAATTAAAGAAAAGAGAATATTACAAAATATTTCAAAAAAAATACTCCCTTTTCATGGTAATGCCGCGACAGTGGGTTGCCTTGGCAGTGCTTCTGCACCTAAAATACCCCCAAACTCAAACTGAGCATTGTCCTCAATGCTCAAAATATAAGACAAACAACAATTTCAATAAGGAAATAGACAAAAGCATTAAATGAAATCATTTATAATGACTCCGAGGAGCTTCTTGTACGGAGCATTCTCCTAAGCCTTACCGTTGCCGCCTTTCGTTTAGATCCTTGTACTGGTGATTGCTGTTGTTTGGCTTGCCGATGCGGCTGAACTCGACTAGGCTGTGTGCGGTGCATTAGTGTAGTAACTTCATTCCCTTCTTCCACTTCGTCCATATTTTCTGTTTGCATGATTTCTGTCCCATCCCCTATCGTGGTATTGGGTATTGCTGATTCATGTGACGAATTGTGGTATTCGTCAATCTCGCGAGACAGCGTGTCTCTGCTGAGACTGGGCATAGGGATTGGTTCCCTTTGGGGAGAGTTAAAAACAGCTCGCCTCTTGGATGGTCGTTGGCTGGTAGAGGATACTCCAGTAGACCTGGCCGATCTGAAAGGTTCGGTAGCATGAAACTGTTGATGCGACCATGGTTGGAAAAATGGTTACGGCCTTGGGACAGGTGTTGTCTCGGTATAAGAGGCGGCAGTGACGAATATGTTAGCTGGGAATTCTGGGAATTGCGCCCCTTGATTTGGGAAACATGTCATCATCATGATTGCGAGAGAAGTGTTGAACTCGCGCTGGTACTCCATGTAGCATTGTTGGGAAGGTCCATGGTTGTCATCCTTTGTAGAATTTCTTCGTATGGGTCTGTTGCGGCAGTTGGCTCGGCGGAGGCTGGTGCTTCTACTGAGTAGTGCCCTCCGGCAGTAAAGTTTGCAGTGAATCGCTACGGTGTTGCTTGGACATGATCTGCCTAGGTTATCTGCATGACTCGGTGATAGAAATCCTTAGACCATCCCTACCGATTTGGTGTGTACTCGTCTGTAGTCTCGATTGGTACACCTGCAGCAATACACAAATCAGAAATTAAAGAATGGAAACATAAAGGGTTTTTTTCTTTCTTACCGCAATCATAAATCTCTTGAAGAATAATTTCTCCAACATTGATGGTCCTCTTGTTGATTATGGACTGGATGAGCACCAAACGTCTCCTGTCGACTGTACTGTTATGCGATATGGGCATTAGACGTCTTTTGATAAAGGTGCACCATATCTTAGCCTCAGGTTTAAGGCTCAATCTTGTTACGGATCCTCTATGGTTACCGGTCTCCCAATGGGTATCATTGTAACAAAGATCATCTATGATTAGCTCGAAGTCGACGTCAGTGACCTCCGCCTTAAAATCACTATGTGTATTGGACAACGGAGTGAGGTCATAGCGTTGGTTGATTGCTTCGGCATTAAGGGCGACTGGTTTCCCTCGGCAGTGGACATATAAATTTCCTTCGCTTGGTATGTGAGCATAAAATTCTCGGAAGATCGTGGCATTCGCTGGGGGAGGTTGGAGACAAAATATTTCTTAATCTTGGTATTTGATTTTATCAAACAAAAACTGTTCGATGCCGTAATTATCTTCATCCAAGTGCTGAAATCCTTGCTCCTCCCATAGCTGTTGTGCAACAAAAGAACGGTTGAATCGTTCTTCAATGGCGGTAGGGTAAAAGCGGTTGTACGCGGCCATGATTGTAGTTATTGAATGCCTTGAGCGAAGTCTAGAGTACTTGAAGAGATTGCTGAAAATTGCAAGAAGTAGGTGAGAGCTTAAAGTAATTGAAAGCAAGATTGTGAAAAAAAGAAGACTAGCAAGAATGCAAGAGTGGATAATTCCAAGTAAGGGAGCTGTTTATATAGGCTGTAAAAAAATATGACTGTTAAAAATTAGCCATTAGGCATTACTACCTTGATGAATAGTTACTGCCATGGCAGATTTCTCGGCAGAGAGCCGTTATACTGTTTCTGCTCGTTAGGACTTTTGCGGCTCTGACACAGTGTACTGCCGCGGCAACAGACTTTCTGCTGTGAAATAAATTTTCTGCATTCGTTGCTCTATTTATTCTAAAAAAACAAAACTTAAAAACATAAAATAAAACATAACAACATATAAAACATAAGATACTGAATATAAAATATAAAATAAATATAACAATATATAAACTAGTCCTAATATAATAACTAAAATGGAAGGGAAAAGATTATGTTACTTGTGGAGTGCATGTGAATGTAGCTCCCTATTTTATTATCCCTTTCTGGCTCGTATCTTCCTTCACGTGTTGGCTAGTCCCTTCATTGCATTTGACTTCTTCTTTAGGCTTTATTCGCTTACCGAACAATCTGTAGAACGTGTTGCCCAGGCAAGATGTTTTAGTACCCTGGTTTGGTGTAAGGAGAGCCTTACATTCTGCTGGAGCGTTTGAATTTGTTAGATTATGGAAGGCGTTCAACTTGACTTGTCGATCGTTTATCCGCATTATGAGCTTGCCATTTTCCATATTGATGATGGTTCGTCCAGTAGCAAGGAAAGGTCGACCCAATATGATTTGTGCATTGTCGTCAGCCTCAAAATCAAGGATGAGAAAGCCAACAAGAAATATAAACTTATCGACCTTAACCAGAATATCCTCAATTTTGCCTTCAGGATGCACATAGGACCGATCCGTAAGTTGGAGCAGTACTGTTGTTGGTTTTGCCCGCCCTATTCCAGGTCTTTGAAAAACTGATTTGGGCATTAGATTGATGTTTGCTCCCAAGTCGCATAGGTCCTTTCCTTCGTAACCATCCCCAATCGCACAAGGGATTGTAAAGCATCCAAGATCCTTTAGCTTAGGCGGCATACGATTATGCAGCATGGCCATGCAACCTTCAGTGGCTGCCACTGTTTCAAATTCCCCTAGCCTTCATCGTTTGGATATTATGTCCTTTAAGAACTTAGTATAATTAGGCATTTATTCAATAGCCTCAACTAATGGCAAGTTGATATGGACTTGCTTTAAGATGTCTAGGAATTTCCAAAACTGGTGATCCTGTTTTTCTTTTTTAACCTCTGCGAGAAAGGAGGTGGTGGTCTTATGTCCTCCAGGTTTCCTTGGATATTGAGTTTAATACCTGAGGTGAACTTATCTACATCTGCCTTGGCAGGTATTTCTGGTTCTGCTGGTTCTGATGGTTCTGTTGGTTCTACTGTCGTGGTAGTGCTTTCGGCAGGGTCCTGCTCAGGTTCTGAGTCCTCATGATGTTGCTTTTCTGGTTGAACTCTGTCGGTTGAGGTCCCTTCTTTATCCTTTAATTGTAGGTCACTTCTTGTCGTAATTACCTTGCATTGCTCGTGGCCTAACACCTTAGCAAACTCAATATTGCTAGGTAAACCCCCTGATGATCGAGTATTTTGTCGTTGGGCAAATTTATCAACTTGTGTTTCTAAAGACTTGATTGCAGCCTTCTGGTTCTGCAATCTCATCTCAGTTCAGTTTATGAAGTCATCAGTACCCTTCATGAAGTGGCTATTCTCGGCCATGTATGAATCAGTCTTTGTCATGAAAGCCGTGAGAGAATTTGCTAATGCGTTCAGAGACTGCTGTTGTTCTACCTATTGTTGTGGCATGGACTGCTGAGTGTGCTGCTGCGGCGGGTTCTAACTTTTTTTCTGGAATCCAGGGGCTTGGTTGATTGGATTTAAGGCATTGTTGGGGTTACTCCATGAAAAGTTTGAATGCCTTTTCCAGGATGGGTTGTAATTGTTGGACATCATTTGATTGTTCCTGTTATAATTTCCAACATACAGGCTGGTTTCTTCATTTTGCATGTAATCAAATGAGTTGATTGCCTTAACCTCATGTATATTTCTCTAGGATTACATATTCTGGACCATCTTGGTCAGAGAAGCCAATTGTGCTGCCACCGAACTGGGTGTGTCTAATTCATGGGCTGTGGCATGGCATCTCATTCCTCCTCGCCTTGATGTGGGAAACTGGAAGTCGTTCCTTGCGAGTTTGTTCAGAATCTCAATGGTCTCCGCGGGTGCTCTATCCAAAAGTGTCCCATTTGTGGAAGCATCTAGCATCATCCTTGTGGAGGCATTGATAGCAATATAAAACATGGAGACTTGCGTCCACAAGGGAAAACCATATAGTGGGTATTTTTTAACAATTCTCGATAGTGTTCCCACGCCTCATACATCGGTTCATTATCCTCCTGCCGAAATGATGTGATTTCATTACGGATGCGATCCCATTTGCGATCATAGAGATTTTTCGGATGCCATTTAATCAAGTTTTCGCCCTATCCCTCAGTGAATAGGCGAACAACTTTAATCGTAAAATATCTTCATGGACTCCTTGGATCTTGAAAGAATTGCACACTTCTATGAAAGATTTAAGATGATTCCTTGCATCTTCAGTAGCAAACCCACTAAAATGTCCAATTGTATTCAACATGTTGAACATCACTGGTTTGAGCTCAAAGTGAGTTGCTTCAATTTCTGGGGTGACTACGCTAAGGTTTAGTCCGTTTATGTCTTCCACCAGAAAGTCTCTAATAGTGAGCTGCCTCGACAATGGTCGCGGCGATGGCTGCTGCGGCATTGCTGGTGGCAGTATATTATGATCAACAAGTGGAATTTGTCCTCTTGGTGCGTCATCCATGACTTGAAACAAGTTGCGCCTTAGATGGTTTTCTGTGCGTTCGATTTTAGGATCCAATTCGTACAATGGACCACTTGGGTTTGCCCTGGTCATATACCAGATAAGTCAAAGTTAATAAAAATAAAAAAATGAATAATTAGAATTAAATTTAAATAAAGAATAGTTAAAGAGCAAAAAAATAAAGAAAATAAAATTTAGTTGCCAATCCCCAGCAGCGATGCCAAAAACTTGTTGCGTGTAATAATAGCGCAACTGTGTAGTGTACACGTCGCAAGTAATAAAGTGATAAGTATATCGTGTATCGTCTCCATAGGGATTGGTATACTTAATATGTCTCCCTTTGTTCCCTTGCTCCTGAAAGATAAAATAAAAACACAGATAAGTGGATTTGTTTAACTAACTAAGTAATTAAATAACAAAACATAAAATAAAGGATTGAGAACGATATAGAGAAAGTAGGTAGGATCCAGCTGCGTCAATTAGTGGATTCGATTGATCTTCTTCTTATCCAATACAATTACACAATACTGTTTCGGCAGTACTGTAGATACAATCTCGGCAGCGTTAGTGTTCTCTGCCGCGGCAATCTCTTACTCTTGGGCAGATGCATCAAAGTTTAACAAAGTTTCCGTAGTTAACTCCGCTTATCTCTAAGTCAGCGCGTTGTTGATGACTAGTCCTTGATGATACCTCTCGGCGTAAATCAATGATAATCACCAACCAATCCAACACTTCTTTTAGCTGCTGAAACTCTTAATCTATCTCTAGGCCGAGTTAGTGTCTACAACACTATACTTATCCCTTTCGTGAATCTACACCTCTCGATGCTAGATAAATATATTACTTACAAACTTCTCTCTCAAGCTTAAATACAAGAACAAGGAATGACAATAGGATAAGCAAACTTTGATATTATTATTGCATTAGAATAAGAAACAAGAAATAATTTCCTCTCACTAATATCTACAACCTTCACCTATCCCTAAGAAATTTAGAAAATAATGTCGATAAGTACAATTCTTAGGGGAAGAGTTTCTCTAAAATCGTTTCTCTTAACAATATGGCCGGCTAGGCTATATATAGTCTTAACCTAGGGCAAACCTTTCCTAAATAGATTCTAACTTGGAGTAAGGAACAAGTCTTCTTCAAGAGATCTGATATTTCTAAGTTTGCCGCCTTCTAGAAGAATTTTCCCGTTTAGTCTTTGATTTGGGCTTTTAGTACGCTAGCCTGGTCTAATTGGTGCGCTACATCTTTCAGATTGTTCTCTATATTTTTGTCTTTCATTCGCCTACAATGTTGATGCTGCCACTCTGAATGCTGCCGCGGCCTTTGTCTCTGTCTCGGCCTTAACACTGCTTCACTGCTGCTTCGGCCCTGGATATTCCTGCATGTACAGAATATGTAATAATATCTGCATTCTCTATAAATTTCGTCTTTGTAAGTAGTGATAACGAAATATCCAATATTGTGCAAAGAGTCCATATTTCAGTTCAAGTTGGTGTATAATAGATGCATAAAGTACCATGGGAAGGGTAGTAAATAACTTCCTTTTAGACACTCATCAAATACCCCCAAACTCGAACTATTTCTTGTCCTCAAGCAATGCAAGACATCAAATTGCCGAACCTTACTCCCCTTTGCTCTTACTTTTCCATCCATTCTCTCTAACATGGTCATGTCTATCTCTCTGTTTTAGCGACTAGTTTACCCAAGGACTTTTACTAAGAAACAAGTTATAAGGCTAGGTGAGTGTATGTGTTTTATGGACAAGGTTGATTCAAGGCTTTCTTAGTTAAACTCTAAGTTCAAGACAAATAAAATTTGGACTAAAGCTATCTCGTTAAAACAACAAGTCTTGAGCCAATTTCGGGCACCTCAAGATATGCGTTTTCTATTTTCTCTTTTTTTTCTTATTATTTTCTTTTTAACCGACTATTTAGCATACTAGAGCCAATTTCGGGCACCTCTAGCATGAAGGAGAGCAAAACTAGATCCAGTGATAGGCACCTCTAGTTATTTTTCCAAAAGGTTCTAAGTCTTTATCACCTAAGTTTATTAAAAGAACTCCTAAATCAAACAAGTCCAAAAAGTGTTTATTTTCTTTCTAACCCTAAAACAAGCTTCTAATTTTTATTCCTAAATCAAACAAGTCTAAAAAGTGTTCATCATTGCCCAATACTCGGGGAAAAATAACCAATCCATATATGCTGATAGCGAATAAATCCATCCTCATCAACTCATCTGGGTGTATAGGTATTGTATCCCGAATGCTTTCCCACGAGAATGTGATGCTTTCTCCCCGAACCTGAATTATTCCTTTGGCCCAAGCACCACTCATTCCGGCTAAAGAACTCAACTTTGACTGATATTTTTGAGATTTAGGGGGCTTCGAATAAATACAATCTTTGTTGACATTTCTTCGGTTAATCAAAGCTGTATATTCTTCTATCGTAGGCATCAAGTCATTTCCATTGAAAGTAAAACAACAGAAAGCAGGATTCCAGAACTGAAAAACGGTCCGGAGCAAAGGTTGATTGATCTTGACATACATTAGTTGAGCTATATCTTCATAATTCTCACGGAACAGACCTTGTATTCTCGAGTCCCAACTCTCCCATATTTCCTTTAACTCATATAGATCATTCTGTTGTAGACTGACATAAGTGCAACCGGGTACTATACATTCACTTGATAAACTATCTCTGAAGGCTTTCTGATTGACTTCTGGCCAATGTCGGATTGTCGAGTTCTTGTCTTGGGAACTAAGAATACTTTTATCCATGATGAAAGCTCTTAATGCGGGTAAACCACTCGAATCAACACCTTTATGAAAAAAATGCAAAAAGAATGCGAGGAAAAGAAATAAAAGAGAAAAGGAAAAAAAAAGAAATGTGTTAGTAAAGATAATGTAAATGATAAAAGTATAAGTAAATGGTGTAGATAAATGACATGAAAGAAGATAAAGACAAACTAAATCTAAACATCCTACCTAATTCCCCTAGGTTATCCGCATGGCTCTAAAAGGGGTGGGTTGACTATGTTCTCTATATGCAATTTTGGTTCTATTAGGTACTCGAACTATCATTATTGTCCTCCTCTAAGAGTAGCAAGGCCCCGGATCATCTCACCCATTATAGGCTCATCTCAATCAAGTTCAATCCGGGAGGACCCTTTCACTATGTCCATATAGGAAAACAATATTCCCACGAAAAAATAGGGTAGTCGAGTCCCGAAGGTACTTTACTAGGCCCATATGAAGGAATAATATCCTTACGAAGGCACTAGTATTTTCCCCTCACTTAGAGAGACGGGTTGAAATGATATTACTCCGAATAATTAAACAAATGATAATTTAATTGCCATTTTAATCCGGAGAATTCAAAATTAATTAAGCGATTTTTGAAAACAAGGCTTGACTCGTTTAAAAAATTTATCTCCAGCAGAGTCGCCAACTGTTGCGACCCTAAATTTCTTAAAATAATAATAATAGGTGTGTGTAGTAAAAAGGGGAAAATGGTCACTAGTGGAAAATTCTAGAATTAGGTATTGAAAAATTAAAAAATTAGGTTGAAATTGAAGATTGGGGTAAATTTGAAATCTTGGGTTAGGGATTTAAAGAAAAGAATTTTAGGATTTTTAGAAGTCATGGAATCGAATTTTAAAAGAGTCTCTAAATTAGGGATTGGAATTAAAAGAATTTTGAATTTGAAAAATGATTAAAAAAGTTTAAAAAAGGTTGGAAAATAATTTAAAAAAAGGGTGGAGTCTCCATCGGCCACTTTGGTAGGCCGAACACCGTAAAAAAAAGAGATTCGAAAAAGACGGATTCGAGAGTCGATTATGGTTTAAAAATGGGTTTAGGGTTTAAAAACCGCCTAAAATTGACATCTTTATCAAAATAACCGCTTAATTAAATTTGAAAATTTGTTTTAAAATGGCATTTAAATTAAAGTTTGTTTAATGTTCGAATTGAGTTTTATTTTTACCGTGTCTTTATTCGAAGGCAACGCATACACCGTGACCACTACGTTGGAACACGGGCCCATTATGACCAAATAAAGGCGTAATTAATTAGATATTTTGAATGTAATCTTATACATTGAATATCATTACGACAACCAAAATATATCATACACAACACATGGATAAATGAAAGGATAAACGTGTGTAAAAAGCAAGACGCGAGATATATACATGAATGGAACACACCATCATATTACAAGGCATATAGGACAGTATAAAGAGAATAAGCTTTATGCAGAAACAAGCATAATAACTACCTTAGTAATAAAGTACTAACATGAGAAAGATAACAAAAACATATACTATATATGAAAATAATAAATGTGAACAAACAACTAACATGTCACCAAATTAAAAGGAAAACGAACAAACATGGGAATATATGAACTAAAGTGTATAATAATGTGAACATAGCTAACGATCATATGACATAATATATATAATATAAGGCATAAAAAGGTATAAACAAAACAATACTCAATACAAGTAATTTATATAAAAGAATAAGATACATAAAAAATGCAAAGAAAAAAATGTATAACACTGTAAAAACATATGAACGTAAATGAGGCTAGCATATACAAGTGTGAAACGTTAAAATGATGACTAAATTAAATATATAAAAAAAACATAACAAAGAAAATGAAATGCAAGCAAATAGATAATGTAAATCTAAGATAATATATACAGTTAAAATAACAATCAAATAAAGATGAAATAAAATAAATTAATATAGCATAGTAGAGTAGTAATGAAAGTGTGGAAAATAAAAGGATGAACCAAACAAAACAAAGGGAAGAGATATTTGTTTTAGAAAAGAAAACAATTATAAAACTGAAGAGAAAAAGAAAACTTGTTCTTCATTCATTTTATATCTTTTACAGAAAAACATGGTAAGAACCTTGAAGAACTTTTTCAAATCCCTTATAACCCAAAAAAAAATCAAAACCCAGACCTCTCTTTTTGCCTTTCATCAGAGGCCATCCTCTAATACAAGCTATGCTTGGGTTGACCCTTCTTTCCCACGGTTCTAAAGGATGGAGAGTCAACGATTCTGTTCAAGGAGGCACCAAAGAGAAATACTGCAAAAAGAGATTTCGGGGACTATCTTTCGGACGAAGATGATAGCAAAAACCAATCCAAGATCGACGTCCTAACCACCTAAACAAAGTAAAATTTCTCTCTTTTTTTGCCGACTCTCCAAGCTCTCTTTTTCTATGAAACTCCTAATAATTTCTCCCTGAAAAAAGGCCCCCTTTTTCGTATGTTCTTCACGATTTATAGTCGAACCATCCTCCGAGTTGATTGGCTCTGATTTCTTGTTCTACGGTTGTTGAAATTTCTGATTTGCCCTCTTTTTAATTTGTGCTTGCATGTGATTTCTGATGCATCGTTTCATTTGTTTGTTTGTGAACAATATGCCTTCGTACAAGAGAAAAGGGACAACTGTAAAAAGTAAAGTATATGAACGAGGTCTGTTGGTTGCTGATAAGGATGAATAGTGTTGTTGGTCTGGTGCACAAGCATAGGACAAAATGTGGTTTCAAGTCTGCAATAGCAAAGAGAGAATTAACACTTTTTGTAATTTTTAATTATTTTACAATATTTTTAGGTTTTTAATATCATAAATGGATTGGGCTATCTTATTTATTTAATATTTGGGCTTTTAATTTATGTGGGTTTTTATTTATCTTATTTATGATTATTATTTATAATAATAATAATAATAATAATAATAATAATAATAATAATATAAGAAACAAATAACACAATAACAATAAGCTAACATGAATATTAAAATTAATAATAATACGTATATAAATTAAATATATTCTAAATTGTTCTTTTTATTTAAGTATAAATAATAATATATACATACTTAAAAAGGGTAGCAAGCAATATCACTGACAAATAAGTTAATATAATAGTATAAGAAAATTGTAATAAAAAGGTATTTAAATCAAAATAATATAAGTATAATATTTTTATGATTTTTCAAGTAATATAATAATGATAAATAATATACTAACATAATAATATTTTTAATTTTTTTAATTAAAATATAGCCCATTATTTATATAAGAAATAAAAACGGGTTAATACCCCGGATAAAATTAGTGATTACACATACTATAACAAGATAAATAATTACAATTAAATATTTATAAGAACTCGAAAAATCGACTCGATTCGACTCGAATTTCTTAAACTCGACTCGAACCGAAAAATTTTAAATAAAGTTTGAGTCGTAAAATATGACTCGTCAACTCGAATAACTCAAAATTTTTTGACTCGACTCGATCGAATACTCACCCCTACTCTTTGCAATTCAAATATGACCATTATTTTATCGGATAGTGCTTCAAAATCCACGAAAAAATAATTGAAAGTGAGGAAATTAAGATGCTTTTATTATGATTTATGAGTTTTAAGATATTTTCTAATAAAACAACTACCGAATTCATAATCAATGCATCAAAATGAGTTACTTAGTATAATTTTGGGTCAAACAACCACTAATTTTAAAGACAGACAATGATGACAAACGAAGACGATTATTTTAAATATTTTAAAACTTAATAATAATATATTATTTTATTATTTATTTTAAATTATTTTTATATTTAATAATAATAAAAAATTCAAAATAATATTTATGAGTGACAAAAACACTCACCGTGTAAAATTAAGTTATTAATTAGAAAATTTTAGAAATTGAGTGACCAAAATAGAAGTGAGAAGATTATTGAGTGAAAAATAATACATTTTACATTAATTTTAAAACTTCTTAAATCATTTATTGTTAACGTAAATTTAGTAAATCATCACTAACTTTACTTTCAAACTTATTTTGATTATTAAAGTTTTAAAATATTTAATTTTCTCACTGAAGTTTTGATATTAAACGTTTTTTTTATTATTAGACATTGAACGTTTTTGTCACTCTTTTGTTCATTGTTGTCTCCATTCGGTATACATTTCACCAATTGCTTTAATTCACCCCTGAGTCCGAATCAACCTCTATATCTTGAAAAGTGTATCAAAATCCATGGAAGAAGAAAAAAATTCGATTTTTTACTTGCTAATCTTTTTTATCGTCAAATGGAATCCGTTTATAAATATATTGTTTTTTCACTTCGAAAAAAAATTCCATCGTTGAAATCTTAAAATAGTTCTTTCGTTCTTGGTATACAGGAACAGAGCCATATTGATTTTTTGTATAATTATATTTAAGACACTTCTTAATTTAAATGGTAATAAAATAAGTTTTTTATCATTCTCAAATTATAGATTTAAAAGGTTAATAAACTTTTGTCCCTCCCAATATTAGATTCTGGCTCCATCCCTGTTGGTACGTCGACAAAAGTTTTAATAAAACAGTGATAAAAAAAATAATGAAAGAATGAAAAAAAACTCAATGTCTAAACTTTACTAAATAAATTAAACAATTTAAAATTTTAATGACCAAAATAAGTACAAAAGTAAACCTAATTTACCATTATTATTATTATGCGTGGATGTTCATGGAAACTATAAACCGCAATTGACCCAATTAAAATTTTCTTAACTCATTAAAAAGTATAAAAAGTTAAATTTTTTCGCGAGAAATATTAAAATTGATTTCATTTATTTTGTTGAGCATGAGATCAATACTATTAAATATAATGATATGAGAATTCTAATACTCGATACTCTATTTTAACTTTACTATACGAGAATCCTAATTTTGCAATTATTATAAATCGAAAAACAACTCGAGTACGATCTTACAATTTACAAAGGCAAAGAGAATCGACCTCGATGTTAAAGTTTGTCGTAGTGGTTAAATTTCATATTTCAAGATTTATCAAAACTTGATTCAGTTATCACTAGTTAATAATTCTAATATTCACACACCCATGATTCCTTGGTTTACTAATACAATTATTTCATTGTTGTCCAACCAGAATGCCCATGTTCTCGACATGGGGTTCTAAGATGTCAAATGTCAGGTTCTGTCTCCCGTAACACAGTCGGCTCAATCGACTCGAAATTTAGCATAGTCGCTAGTTCATGAACGGATTCGGCGATTGTTGCCGTGCAGCCGACAACATCTATTAACAACGATGCTACTGTGGCCACCGGTACCACTTCCAAGAGTTCTGTTTCATCATCCCATAAGCCTGATTTGAGCAAAGAGTTGAGATTCTTGACAGCGGATTTCGAGTTCTCGATATGGATATCAGCAGCTACCGGTTTCACCATTGTTTTGATCGCCATCGATAGTTCCTTCAATGCTTCACCGGATTCCATGCTCATTTTCGTGCATATCGATTGGATTTTACTTCGGATTTTAGGTTTTGCCTACAAGTGATAGGGTAAAAATGAATCAGCGGGTCTAAAACATGTTGGGCACGTACATGAATACTTGGAGATTTGAGTACAATACTTGAATGTCAGCATGGAGGTGTCCGTTAAGTGATTCGATATGATATGCACACTGTCGTGTTAGAGCTCCGATCTTCAGGTACTGTTTCCATGGATGCCGGAACTGAAACCGGCCATGCCTCGGCTCCCATCGTGCAAAATTAGCCTATAAAGTAAAGCAAACATCAGAATCCAAAACAAGAACATGAAACAACCATTTCCAATGAGATATGGACTTGAGAGCTAGAGCTTTTTCGACCCACCAAGGCTTCTTCGTTGTTTTTCGAATTGAGAACACTTTTATATCCCTGCAAGAAGGATTTAACTTCTTTAGACTCTCCATCCTCTGCCATTTTGAAGTATTCGTCTCCAAAACCTGTATGCATCGTAAATGAGGATACGAGTTCGAACATGTATTAACCTTATAGGCCGGACCGAGCCATGATAGATACGTTGCTTGTTTTATTTATTTCTATGACTGAGTACCTTCTAGGAAGATGCCAAGCTTTTCCATGTTGGAAGCGACCAAGTTGTGAAGGTCTTGACCGGCCCAAACAGGGAAAAGCAGAACGGAAATAATGACACAGGTTGAGCCACCTATGAGAACGGTTAACAGTCTCTTGTGAGCCAGTTCCAATATTTCATCGTCTCGAAAACCCGATATCGATATCAAAGAGAATGTCAAGATAAATACCACCAATCCATAATCATATCTAGCCTTGATTTTGGGGCAGAATCTCGCAAACGTCGAAACCGCAGCTGCACATACATACATGTTTGAATCTGTAAGTTGTGAGTGCAAACTGGGGAAAAAGAGAGTTTTGTATGCACATATTTTTCAAGTGTGGGTTCATTATACCCTGGAGGAAGACAAAGAACCCGAGTACCACGGGCTCGCATATCCGTCCCGACAGGTTCGCCAGTTGATGAGCCCCGATAGCTAAAGCACCAGCAAGCAACGTTGCCAATCCTCTATTCACACCTTTCCCTAGAGTAGCCCCTGTTGAAATAAAATGTTTTTCACATTCGAGAACCATTTAATGATGTTCAATTCGAGTCGGGCGTGACGGAACATACCGACAGAAAATTCGAAGACGACGACAACCGTGATTACAGCCCACATTGCAGAAACACCGAAGCTGTCGTACAATGGCTGGTAGTAGTAGAACAATGAGACCAAGGTGAGTGCGAGCCCGGCTTTCAATGAATGAACCACTCTTCTCGGGTCATCTTTGCCGAGCTTCCTTAAGGCTCCGAAGAATTCCAACACCTCGGTCTTAACATTGTTGCTAAAGGCCTTCATCCTCGACCATCCACGGTCAAGCAGGCCTTGTCTTGCCGGTTCTCGACTTCCACACTCTAAATCCATTGCTGATTTAACTTGTATGATATGTCGAGAATCAAGATAATATGCAAAATCTAAGAAGAAAACAGGTTCGCATGAACCAAGAGCACGAGTAGAGATTATAAAGAGATTGCAGATAAGAATATGCCTTCACAAAGCACGATTTGTGGGCCTCTCTACTCATATGGAAAACAAGCATCTCACCGTTATACGTATATATATGTGTATGGTTTTCAGTATAATAGAAGAAATTTATGGGAAACAGAGGCATCCTAGCAGAAAGTAGTTGGCATAAAAAATCAGGTCTCAAGTTAGACTGACTCATCAAATGGTGGAAGATCTTCGGCTACTAAAGTCAATATAAGTTAGACGTTATGAAATATCTCCCATCAGGGTCGGAAAGCGGCTCAAGAGGATGAGGATGAGGATGCCTCTTCTCCAAATTCGATTTTCACTCATTTTTCATTCCATAACCTTGGGTGTTACTATGTGTGACGCCCGAAAAAAACGAAAACATTAATTTCACATTAGAAATGGAGGTTTTAAGATATAAATATAACACTAAACATTATATTATATCTTTTTAAAAGAGGATAATGACCCCGTGACACACGTAAATTATTTATTTTAAAGGTGCATGTGGTCATGATTATGATCTAAGCTCCATAGTTTGTGGGACAATCAGTGTGACTTGCATCTGGTTTAAGATCTGTATTCTAATACGTTTCGAGTCTCTTTTGTCGATCACATAAACACTTTCAATTTTGTCTATCATAATTTGAGAGTTTAGTAAAGATTGAATTAGGATTACTAAAAATAAAAACTTTACATGTTTTATCCATAAGTACCAAGCAACTCCAAAGGGGATGTATCATGTATATGAGGTATGATCGATGGATGGTGTCTGTCAAGGCCAAATATATTTGTATGGTTAGGTTGACTTGTGTTCACGTTAATATACAAATATGCATTACACTAGTAATTTATGTGGGCGTAAGTGATTAACTCTCTCGTTAACATTTTTTTTTCTCTCTAATCACGAGTTTAATATTAAATTAAAGCATTCATCTCTTTCCCTGTATTTTTTGAATATTTTGTTAAGATTACAAGGTAGTATCTTAATTAAATTTTACATCTAAATAATCTATACATATTTGTAGATAATGATGTTCGAATTCAAGTCATTAAAGAGATAATCCATCTGTTACTATTGACCACTCGTTAAATTTATTTTATTAATTAAATAATTAAAAATAAAATAATGTTTTCATATTGATTTTTATATTTTATAATTAATTTAGTATCATTTAATTGAACCAAGTCAACTCTTATTTAATAATCGTGGGTTTAATAAGGATTGAAATTGCAAGATTGAATGGATAATCTTACCTTGAATAATCTATTTGTCTTGGGGTGAAGTCGGAGCTTCTTTGAGACATAATTGAATTATATTTTTAGGTAGTCAAAATACAATTTTATAACTATACTAACTTATATTTTTATAATTTTGTAAGGACTAAACTACATGTATATCGTTCAAGGGGGTCAAAATGGAAATTACCCTTGTATTAAATTATAACTTTAGAACATATAAAGGACTAAACTTTAAATATTCCATTTAGGGGACAGGTCGCTGGCTCCTTGCCACCCTTGGCTCTGCCTCTACTCCCTACCATGCATGCAGACCAAACGAGATAAAACATATTGAGACGCTCACTGTTTTCTTTAATTGTTTTCTCTGGTTTTAGTGTTTGATTTGATTAATTCAAATTAATTTATAACGTATATATAATTTTAATGAATAATTTTTTTAAAAATATTTATATATAATATTTTAAGTTTAAAATATATATTAAATTATTTACTACTTAAATTAATCTACGTTAACTTTAATTCTAATTAGGCACACTTTTTTGGGTCATTTAATTAGGCAAATTTGAACTGAAGAAGATATTAGGTTTATTCAATTATTAAATACGTAATAAATTTGTATTTGATACATGATTAATGTATACCCACACTAAATCAGCCAAAACGAGATTAAACGTATTGAGACTAAGACAATACGTTTCAAAATCAATTTGTTTTTTTAGATAAATGTTTGGTTTTATTTCATTTAAAGAACTATCAAAATATAATAAAAAATCACCAATTCGCTTTACAACAAAATAAAAATAGAAAAAAAATTAAACCAGCACGAACCATCTAGCCTCATCGGTTAAAAGAACAGTTGTTGTTTCTGGAGGTTACGGATTTGAACACCAATATTGTCAGCACAGTGATTGAGCAATCAATGTCCAATAGTTGAGAGTATATACTCTAAGAAAAGATACTTTAAGAGGTGTCAGAATTTTTTTAAGAGGTGTCATTTTTTAATGATACTTTAAGAGAAATTAATTATTTATAAAGGGGTTTAAAATTATTTTTAAATGTGTATCAATTATATATATATTTTTTATTTTTCTATATAAATTATATAAAAATATGATTTTTCAAAAATTTCGTGTGTCAACAGACACCTTAATTGTACATGTGCCTCCGCCCATGTCTACATCTATTCAAGTTGCATTCCTCATCCTCCCACAATAGGGCTAATAGCACAATCTTATATGATGAAATATCAACCTTCTTTAATAAATCTGCAATCACAAAATGAGTTTGTCAAAATCAAAATTTGCTTAAACCTAGATATAATTTTAATAAATTTGTATTTAATATATGATTGGCACATACCGAACTAAGATTCTGTTTGATAATTAATAGAGAATTACATTAGTTGATAGTTAGTAGTGGATTACTTAGTTGATAGTTTATTGTATTAACCGATACTTGATAGCTTATTGTGTTAGTTGATTTGACTAATAAATTGTATTAATTGATTGTATACAATTAATTAGTAAAATTAATTGATAAATGATAATTGTTTGTTTATTTACACAATAAAAATAACATAAGAAAGTGATTATATTCAATATTTATTTGAATAGTTTATTAATTATCAATATTTTATATCTATTAATATTAATTAAATTATAAAAATTAATTTTTAATATAATATTATTAAATAATTTAAAAGATCTATATATTAATTTACTATATATATAATTATTTTTAATACAATTTAATTAATTATCAGATTTAACTAAAAAATATCACGATATAAACACGTCGGTGTCAATAATTAAAATAAAATATGTTAAATATAATTTATTTAGAAATATTTTATAATTGTTAAAGGTAAAAGTAACTTTATAACTATCATATTAAAATCACTAATTTCAACAACAACAACTCATATTAGTAACTTTTAAAGTTAGAGTTTTCATCTTAATTTATAAATTAAATTCATTATTCATTGAACATTTAAATTAACAGATTTATCGATCAAAGCTCTAATATTAACTTAAACCATTCATTTTAACTCAAATTGATCATTATAAAGTATGACTTAAATTTTTAATGGGTTTTTCATTAATAAAGTTTAGAGATAAATATTGATATATATGCCATCACGCCATTTAAGCGAGTAATATTACATCTTCTCGTTGATTTGAATAAAAAAGTATATGAGTTAATTGAGTTGATATATTTTATTTTATAATAAAATTGTTTCATTAATTTTTAAGTTGAATTAAGTTTATAAAATGCGAGTGTTATTAATTCGATTCAATTTGTTTGATTTTTAATTTAATTTATAATATTATGACACTAATATTAATAATGTTTAAAGAATTTTTTTATCTAAATATTTATAAGCTGATAAAAGATTTAAATTCTGAAAGATACTAGTTCTGTCAGCTATCTTTTAGATTTCTGAAATTTAATCTTTATTCGTTTGCGTTAACCTGAACTTTTTTACAGCTTTGTTCAAGGGTTAAAAGCTGATTAATTATAAATTAGACCGAGTTTAAATTCTTTTAAAAAGCTCTCACAACTAAAAATAACAAGTGACCATGTTAAATTTGAGGACAAACCGCCTATTGTAGTGATTACATACATCGTGCGAATTTGTTTCTAAAGCAGTGGTTAATACTGCAATGCAGTTTGGTTTCGAATAATTATTTTATTATTTCAGTACTAATGTTTCGTTTTACAACAATCTATTTTTCCAACAACTGATTGATTCCAATATAAACGATTTTTTATAGCCATATAATATATATATATATTCATATATGATATATAATTACATAAAACAAGCACAATTGATTGACTTAACTCGAACTTGAAAGTCGATTTACTAAGTACTAAAATTGTTTAGTTATTTAAGATTCATTTTATAATTCAAATATTATCTGAGATTTTTTGAGTTAAGTCAAATTTATGAATTACGATTCGAGTCAAATCAGTTTTGCTTACTCGTAATTCATCAAAATTATTTACTTTACCAACAACTAGTTAATCTCGTAAAATAAAACGTTAAATCTATTAAGTATGATAAATCATGATATTTTAAATAAAACAAAATAGACCGAAAGAATCACTCCAAAATAATCTATATAGAATGCAATTCATATTTTAAATTAATCCATCAATAAATTAACATTAATAATAATACCAACATTTTTTATATTGAGTTTTTTATTTCGTAGAAAAGTATGAATTTCTTTTACATGAAACAATAGTTTGTTTGCGACATATTTATAGCTATTTCCAATTCAACACCCCAACTGTTCAAATTGGTTTATTTACGTACTCATCATTTGTAGTAATATTTTTCTCCGAAGCCTAATTTAGAAAATAATCCTTGTTCATACCTTTCAAGATTAATCTATTACAAGAAAGAAGTTAATTTAAAAAATAAGTCAAAAGAAAAGAATTGTTTGGTATGTGAAAAAGAAATACCAGTTATGCTAAGTTATTTTGTCATATTTTATTTTTACTTATCTTATATGTTCTTAATTAAAGACCATCTCATAAAAAATATTTATGATATTTAATTTAAATTAGTTAATTAATTAATTAAACACGGTTAAAACAACAAAACATTGACAGTTAATATCTAACCATAAAAAAATTATATCATAAAATAAATAAACTTAATTACATAAAATACGAATAACGTCATAAAATATTCTGTAATACAATCTCTCCTAAACCATCAAATACCTTTCTCAGTGCTCCGTTAAAACATTACTAATTGATTTCTCTCTTTCTCTGATCCTCTCCTGTCGGCCAAAACAGTTATATGTGGCCTGGAGACAATATTTCTATTTGGATCAAGATGAGTCCTATCCACATGATCACACCTATTTTAAATCTTACAATAAATAGTTTATTTTTTATTTCCAAATATTTTATTACACTAATGATTATCCCTTTTGTTTCAAACTGAATTAACGTTTCTATGTATTTTTGACATGTAAGAGTGTGTTTTGTAAATTAATAAAAATTTAAACAAATAAATTTTAGGGTCTTTTAAGTAAATTTTTTTAATTTAAATTTTAAAGATATAAGACACATTGTTTTATAATTGAAATTTTAGAACTAAAACTAGATGTTACCGACAAACCGTAGGTGACGTCTTTTTTAATTCTTTATTAATAAAATTTAAATTTTAATAAGGATATTATTTATAAGTGGCGTTTTAAGTCAAAATACGAAATTTGAGCTATCGAATTATAATATAAGATAAAATTTATATATGATCCAATTGTTGATTCGTAGCTCATGATATCTTGATTGAAATATAATTTTTATTAATAAAAATTTAAAAAACGTCACCTACAACCTATGCCTTTAAATTATTGTAATTTTATTGTATATCTTTAATTATAAAATAAAATATTTTATATTCCAAGATTTTAATTAATTTATAATATTTACTTTAAAAACCCGAATTTTAGATGCGTTTGATAATTATATTAATTCTTGAATATGATAAAGTGGACAGATAGATTATTTCTTTTAAAATAAGGGACAGACAGACAGTTGTCTTGTTTGGTTATATTAACACAAAGAAAATTTTAATTGTTAAATTGATTTCCCTCCCTCAATTGTTAAATGAGTTTTAACCTAATTTATTACAACATAAAAAGAAAATTAGTATAAATTTGAACTTAAAATTAGAAGGATGAATAATAACTCGAGTAAAAAAAACTGTTCAAAATAAGACAGAGATATTACTTTCTTTGCTCAAATTAAATTACGTAAGTGGAGGAACATTATGTTGGTGTACTGGGACGGATGAGTATACCACGTGCATCGAACATCGCTGAATATTATTAACGCTAAATATTGTTAAATATTATTAAATTAATTAATAAAAATTAAAAATCTAAAGGATTCAACGTATAATTAGTAATTATTTTAAAAAAATTTAATTAAATTATTTTCTATATGAAGAATTACATAGGTGATCACCCAACTATCATCATTTTTGTGTTGGTCATCCAACAAAATTTTTATTAATAATCGTCACTAACATTTTATTTTATTCTCATTTTGATCATCCTTCATTATATATTTAACAAAAATTATGAAATGACATGATTTAATAATAATTTTAGTGTTTAAAATTATTATACATATTAATTTAATCCTAATAGAAAATAAATCATCAAATATTTGAATTAAACCCTAAATTTTTTATCCCTTTTTTTTCTTTACAACACGACTCTTAAAATTAATTAACTAATTCACTTTTTATTTTTTTATTTTTTTGTGTCTTTAGGCAATTTGTTAAGTTTTAAATTATAAAACACCACTTTAATTTTATGATTTTTTAAAAAATTTAATTTAAGTTCTTCGATTCTTCAAGTTACTTGTATACATTATTTTTTGAGTCAAATTTGTACAAATATTTTAACATTTCACATATAAATCTTAAAATAAAAATTCTTTCAAAAAAATATTAAAATAAAGCAACGTGAATCGTAAAATTATTCCTACAATTCAAAGATTTTTTAAACGTTTATTCTAATTCTAATTAAATTATTGTTTTTTAATACTAAACATACAAAACAATAATTGAATATCAGTTTTTTTTTTTTTAATTTTAATCAAAGTTCAACTCATAACTATTTTTCTATTAAAAATTAGTTTTAAAAATACATTTTCGAACATAATTTTGAATTTATTAAATATTTTAATTAAATTATGTTAGCTACAATGACTGAATAGTAAAAAATCAAACAATTTTTTAAATCGATAAAATCAAATAGTTTATTCATATGATTATTGCATAATTTATGTTTTCAATTTTTTTAATGAATATCTGCATGTAAGACTGTAACAGATTACTATGTTTCAGTTTTACATATTATATGAATTAAAGTCCACACACAAACAATATAAAACTTAAAGATAAAATATTTTTAAAAACATTACATAAAAACATAATAATATTGTAAAAACAAAAAATATTATTGATATTGTTTAGGCTATTAAACCACATAAAATATACTTATAGATATACTAAACTCTGACTTTGTGATTAAAACAATTATTTAAAAAAATTATACACAATTAAAAAATAAAATTAATGTAGATTAACATAACTCGTTATTTCTTAAATAACTTAAAACGGTTAAAATATAAAATTAATTGGATTTTGTTATGGTTTCTCTTCATTGTAGGGTTAAAACCATAAAGCTAAACATAAGATTTTGTTATAATTTTTCTATCTTTTATTATCTCGATTTTGTTTAACTAAATGTTTTAAAGAGTCTTGCTGGCAATTGACAGAGAGAGAAAGAAACATTATTGTTGGGTTTTAAATTTAAAGAAAAAAAACTAAAATAACAAAACTTTGATAAAAGTTGAACATAAAAAAAAAAAAGAGAAATAAGGAATGATTGAAAGATGTGAAAGAGAACTCTTTTTGGGATAAGTATTGTTTGTATTATTATGCGGGTTTATATAAAAATATAAGAACTTATTTGATGAGTTTTTTTTAATAAGATTAAATTAATATAATATCATAAATTTAAGGATTAAAATTATTATTAAACTATGTCATGGTACAATCTTATTAAACATTTAGTGTTTTATGATCAAAACAATAATAAAATAAAATATTAGTGATAATTTTGACAAAAAAAAAATAATTGAGTGACCAAAACAAAAAAAAAATGTGACAATTGAGTGGCTACCCTTATATTTATCCCAATAAAAATAATTTAATTAAAATTTTAAATATTTAAATTATTAATTATATGTTGAGTCTTTAAAGTTTTTAATCTTTATTAATTAGTTTATTAGTGTTCAACAATGTTCATTATTAACGATGTTCAGTAGTGTTCGAAATCCGTTGTAGAATTTTCCGTACTGGGACATGGTCTATCTCAATTTCTATGATTTAATTATAATTTAAGTTTAAAAAGTTAAAAATATAATTAAGTTTTAAATTTTGAAAAATAATTAAACTAATTTTTATGACTATAACTGTTTTAAAATTAATAGAATTAAGTTTTACCTCTAACTTTTTTGTTTATTTATTTTTTAGGATACGTTAATTTTAAAATTAGTTAAATTAAGCATCAACTTTCTATTTTTTATGGATTAAATATCTTTTAAAATTATATTACTTTCAAAGATAAGTAACATGACCTCTCCAATTATTTTATCCTAGTTTTACCGTTAATTCTGTAAGTGGCTATAAATAATTAATAAAAGGGTAAACTACACCAGTGACCACCCAACTATTTGGGGATACCTATTTTGACCACCCAATTAAAGAACTCGTCAATCAGGTACCCCAACTTTGAAACCCTACCTATTTTGGCCACTGCCGTTAAAATTCTGACGAAAAAGTTAACAGTGGTGACGTGACAGTTAATGGTGATGACGTGGACGTTAACTAAAATTTGTAAAATTACATATTTAATCTCTCTAATTTATTTATTATTTTAAATTAATCATAAAAATAAATTAATAAATAAAATTAATCACCCAACCGATTTGTGACACGTGTCACCACCTGGTTGGTGAGAAAGAATGGAAGAATGAAAATGAAGTGATTATGCCTAAAAGGAGATTTGAACCCTTGACCCTTTGCTTGAATAGCAAAAGGCTGAACTACTAGGTCAATAGAATTTTGTGATATAATACCCGAAAACTTGTTATTAAATGGTTATCTCTTAGTATTTGAATTACTTTAACAAAGGTCAACTGTTTAAATCAATTAATATTTAAATAAAAATATTAAATATTTAGATTTTAATTATTCAAATAAATTAAAATCTAAATATTCAAATAAAAATATTTAGATTTTAATTATTCAAATATTTGAATTTCGTTGTTTAAATATTTTTATATTTTTTGTTCGAAAAATTAAAATCTAAATATTTTTATTTGAATATTTTTAAATTCAAATATTAGAATATTCATGATTTTTATTCATATATTCGAATAAAAAATATTTAAATATTTATGATTTTTATTTGAATAAATTAAAATCTAAATATTCAAATAAAAATATTTAGATTTTAATTATTCGAATATTTGAATTTTGTTGTTTAAATATTTTTATATTTTTTGTTCGAATAATTAAAATCTAAATATTTTTAAATTCAAATATTCGAATATTCATGATTTTTATTCATATATTCGAATAAAAAATATTTAAATATTTATGATTTTTATTCGAATAAATTAAAATCTAAATATTCAAATAAAAATATTTAGATTTTAATTATTCGAATATTTGAATTTCGTTGTTTAAATATTTTTATATTTTTTGTTTGAATAATTACTGAAACGTTATCACTTAATAAAACATGTGAATATATTTGAATACTAAAAGTAACTTGGCCTAGTGGTTCACTTGTCGATAGGGTTTGAATAAATAAATTAGAGGGATTAAATGTGTAATTTTACCGATTTTAATTAACAGCCACGTCACTGCTGTTAACTTTTCTGTCAAAATTTTAACGGCAATGGCCAAAATAGGTAGGGTTTCAAAGTTGGGTATCTGATTGACGAGTTCTTTAGTTGGATGGTCAAAATAGGTATCCCCAAATAGTTGGGTGGTCACTGGTGTAGTTTACCCTTAATAAAAATTAATTTATCATTTAATAATAAAAATAGGTGTTCGAGCATCATCCTTTCCAATAAAATTATTCATTAAATTTGTTTCTTTTCAATGAAATTACTCGTTGATTTATTTACTAAATATTTTTTAGTATAAAGTCAAAAAAAATAATATTTAATTTTCAAGGCTTAGACTTCAATAATAAAAGAATTAAAACATGTTTGGTTACCCATTTATTATAATATAAATATAATAAAAATAAATTTTACAAATATATATATGGACTCAAACCAGGGATAGAGATTTATTATTTAAAAAATGTATAAAAAAAACATTTTTTATGTTTGGAACTCTGGCCAACTCATTAAGTTCAAAAAATCGTTTTTTTTTTTCCTTTCAATTTTGCAAAATGTTTTTAGTGAGTATTTTTTTATTTTCTATTTTTTCACATGATTTCATTTTCTATAATTCAATTTTTAAAATTTCTAAACAAAATAAAAATAAAATATTTTTCCTGAACATATCCTTAATTTAGCTTTAAACACCCGTAATGTTTCTTAACTGTATTAGACGCTAATTTTATTCAATAAAGAGGAAATATCAAAATTATAAAATAACTCTATAAAACAAGAATAAACTAAATGAGATATCCCCTTAAAATTACCATGGTGCAGAAATTAGATTACATAAAAAGGAAAAATCTCATTGTTTGAGTTTATTTTTTTTATAATATTTTACTTGAAAAAATATTTTTTAAATATTGTTTATTTTTTAGTAAAAGTAAAGTCAGTTTCATTAGAATTCAACTTTAAATAGTGATTTATTTTTTTCATATTAAAAATTAAAGTCGAAAGCCGAAGGCTCTGACTTTAAATAGTAAAAATTCAAATAAAAGCACTAAAGTCAAGACAAAAAACATCGATTTTAAATAGTGTTTTTATTTTTTAATCCGGTCACTGTTCATAGTCAGATTCTAATAAATCCGACTTCATTGGTACTGTTCAAAGTACAATACCGTGGGAAATAATTTTACAGGTGTTGTATTATAAAAAAAATTCAAACAACAATATTTATGAGATTTAACTTGCATAAAGAAAAAATATTATTAAACAAAAAAAGTTAAAATTCATCTAATTAAACATTTTTATTCATAATAAAGACGAACGTCATTAATACAAGCATAATATATATATATATAATAATGATGACTAGTTAATGAATTAATATTACCATAATTTAATCGTGAACTATCTTACGTGATTACTAAATATCTATCGATACTCAGTTCAATCGTCTAAAATATGGATTGATCAACGGAAAAACAAATAGATGCTATTTAGAGATGACTTTCAAGTATAATTCTAATAAAAAATGCCACAAGAGAAAAATTATCCAGAAATTTCTTTAAAATTTGATTTATTTTTAAATTTTTGTAGCCTCTAGACCCACCCACCTATGTGTTTCAACTAATTTTAAAAGATTACATTAGGGTTACAAGAATGACCCACAATAAAAATCAAAATAATTTTTTCTTTTTTATAATATATTTGAAACTGTAAAATAAAAATCTTTGTTAGAACATCATTACTGAAAATCATAAAACATAAATTTAAAAAATATATTATAGAATTTGATATAAAATAAGACATTAATTTTTGATTGATCAATAGGATCTAAAGTGTACAATAATATATCAAAATTCATACGTGAGATAAATTTTTTTGTACCGCTTTATGGGGTAGTCTAATATTGTGTGGTAGAAGTGAGCCTATAATATTCGGGCTATGATGTGAGCTATCCTAAACACCAAAGTAAGATAAGCATGCATGGACATGAGTCCATAATGTTACTCGATTGGGGAGAGATAATGAGTCCCCGTTTATCCCAATAATTAGGTGTGCCTAATTGGGATCACTAATGTCAATTTATGAGATTTTAATAATTGCAAGTGTCATAGTTTTAATGATATGTGTAATGGTTATGCATGAAACAATGATATTATTGTGCAAGGTAAAACCACGTGAGATCGGCTAAAAATATTGCTATGTGTAAAGCATGTAAGACTTAAAAATTATGCTTGTACATGAAAATAGTGATAGCACTTGTTGAGATGTATTTTAGTTTTGGAAGTCATGATGATATAGAATTGCATTAAGCATGACATAATTTAAAGGTGGTTTTGATGAAAAAGTATGGGCTGCATTGAAAGATATGTCTATTAAATGTTTTAATCCTTTATTAAGCATAAGTGTAATCACTAATTTTATCTGGGTCTAAACTTGTGTTTTAATCTTAATTCATTCGAATAACAGGCTTAATCAAAAAAAGAAGAAAAAAATCAGAAATAAAAAATCAAAAAATGTTATAAATATATGAATATTGCTTTTCTAATTATACTTGTATATATTATTTTCTTTGAAAAATTCAAAAATATTAGAATACATTTTATATATGTACATTTATTATTATTATTATGTTTTTTTTAAGCTTAATCTTTTTTATATATATTATAAAAAATAAAAAACGTTATATATATATTTTCCTTCTTTTTCTAGTTTTTGTTTTGTTTTATTATTTTCTAATTTTATCTTATATTATTATTTTTTATTATTAATTATTATATAAATAAGAGTTTAAAAAAAACCCAAAACATTAAATAATATGAAGCCCAAAGATTTTTTTATTAATACCAGAGTCCATTTACAAACACCAAACCCACAATAAAATATTACTCAGCCGACTTCATTAATAATTAACATAAACCCAATATAAATTAAATTTACAAGAGCCCAATAAGCCCAACCGGATATTATAACAAACAAACCCTAGCCCTTATTTATCTCCATGCGCAGCTCGATTTGGACCGTTGGATCTAATCTTGATCCAACAGCTCAGATCAACAGGAAAAGATCCCTTTCATCTCCTGCACGCTCTCCACGCGCCAGCTGTCCTCCACCCCACCCGCACGTGCAGCCCACACGCGGGTTGTTCGAATGTCAGGCGACCGTTCGTCTCTCACGCTCCGCCATCGCCGGTCGCAGGACGTTCTACCAGTGGTCCCCTCCCCTCTAAACGATTGTTACATTGCGAAAAGAAACAAACAAAAATGTCAGAGATTCGTACAAATCTCAGAGATTTTAACGCACAACACACAGAGAAATTCAGAGGCCAAAAACATAAAGGATCAGAACCACTCGGCCAACGATTCAGAGAGTAAAACGCCAAATTGTACAAGATTTCAGAGTGCAAACAAATATCAACAGCGAACCAATAGTAGAGATTTTTTTTTCTATTTTTCTAAGTATAATTAGTCGGATATAAAAAAGAACCGAGAAAATTTTTAAGGGTCTTCACCCAACAATTCGAATCAATACAAGAAAAAAGCCTTCAGAGGTAATAACCTCTTTGTTCTTCACATACAAAACATAAAAAACAATAGTTTAAGTTTTTTTTACCTTAAAAGCTTTCGTTCTTCTTCTCATCTCTTTTCTGCCGACGATAATCCTCAGGCTTCCATGCCACCAGAGGTGAGTCGAGTTGAGGAACGAATTCGATCCTAGAAGAGGGTTCGAAAGCAAAGGGCGAAGGGAATTTTTTTCTTTTTTAGAATCTATTTTCATAACAAAAAGAGGGTTTTGGGGTGTTTTTCGAAAAGATTTTTAAAAGGTTTTCTTTTCTCAATGTTTGGGGTTTTAAAAGTAAGTCAGAAATCTGGTTTTCAAACTCCTCTGAAGTGATAGACCTAATAAGGTAGCAATGCACCATCCAAAGTCTTTGCTTCATGAATGATGGTAATATTTTCAAATTCATGACTATGCCAAATAAGTCAGAGCTCAGTTGTATGCTCCATCTTGATCTTCAAAATAAAGGAATGTGATGAGTTGATTTCCCATAAATAAAAATAAGGAAAATGAAAATAACAAGAGAGAGAAAAAAAGAGAGAAAAATGGAAAAAAAAGAAGAAAAAGAGAGAGAAAGATATTTCTATAGTTAGATGCATTCTATAGCACATCGAATTCTCGAGAAAATACTAGTAGGGGCAAGTAGGAAAAGCTTGAATATATATAAGGAGAAAGTATTGAGAACTAGAAGGAGTAGTTTTCGAATAGATCGAGCAAATACGATAATTATGAGGATGAACCGAGCAATCTGAAAGGAATTCAAAATCTTCAAATATCACCACAGCTTCCAAAGGTTAAAAAACTGAACTTCTAGGGTTGAGTCTAAAGCACTCGATATCCAAGGAATCTCTTTTCTATCTTTTATTTGCTATTCATTTCCTTTTAAAATTTTTGTGTTTGCCAAAACCCATTTAAATTTTGCTTTATTTACAATTATTAAATTGTTTTATTTTTGTCCCAAAGTTTATAAACAAGACTATTAATGTAAATGATCATCTTTGATATAAACCGAGAAGAAGGGGCAATGTGTGATATTAGGTGTTGTTGGAAAAGATCACTCTGATTGTAAGGTGATACATTTCGAGAGGTCAGGCCAGCATAAATAAGTAAGGATTACTCGAGCCTATTGAGGTTACAATTTGAGCAAAGATAAACATCAAGCCTTTGGGGCAAAAGTATATTGGGGGCAATAAAGAGATTCGACCGGAAGGCCCAGAAACAGAAATTAAAGTGGAATCCAAGAGGGTAATCCCAAATGAACAAGGTGAAAATGAACGTCAAATGACCCAAGCCTGAGAATTGAGAGTCATTACCATAAGCGGGAAATATGAGTATTCCGAGATTGATACTTCAGAATCTTATAATGGAATAAGAATAAGAGAATAACCGTGTTTATTTGAGAGGAGAAGAATATGAAAGAAAAAAGAAGGAAAAAATGTCAAATTTCAGATGCTAGTTAGTCTTCTACCATAATGTTTTGAATGTTTTCAGAAATACAGATCGAGTCTTAATTAAAGAAGAAGACCCGAGAATTTGGGGGCACGTGTTTACCCTAACATTACAATCTAAGACTTGTCGCAAAGACTCAATGAAAAATTATGGTTGGAAAAGCTTAAAGAAATGAGGTATTTTTGAATAGAAGGTTCTGACCCATTAATTCAAGTCAGTTTTAGCCTTTCGAAGAGTTGAAAAAGAACAACAAAGATAAGGATGACCTTTCATCCAAAATTGAAATCTGTGTAGTTTGGGGCATGTGTCCACCTTAATCCTTGAAAGAAAAAAGAAGAGAAAGAAAAGGAAAAAAGAAAAAAAATAAGAGGAAAGAAGAAAAAAGAAAGAAGAAGAAGAAGAAAAAAAGAAAAAAAAGAAGAGAAAAAAACCTAGGTAAGCGGCGGACCTTTACCGAAAGAAGATCGCAAAATGAGATATTTGTTCTGACCAAAATGATCCCTTTGTCAAGACAAAATAGAAAATGAAGATCTAGAAGAGATGAAAGCCATAGAAGATAGGAAGCAATAATTTATCTTCTAAAAAAACCATTCATGCATCATTTAGGTTAAATATTCATACATCGTTCAGTTTGAATGTTCATGCATCATTTAGGTTAGATATCCATGCATCATTAGCATTCTCATTTCATTGTGTACATTTTAAACAGAAATTCTGAAGATGGATCAGAAACTTGATCTACAGCTCACTAAAGAAGAAACAAGTCTTGAAAAAATCATGAGTCTGTGGTTTTTTGGATGATAGACAATATGAGGAAGAGAAAGAGAAAGGGAGAAAAAGAATGAAAGAAAAAAAAAAGGTAGAGAAAAAAAGAAAAAGAGAAAAACAAAAGAAAAAAGAATAATAAGAAAAAAAGAAAAAGAAAAGAAAAAAGAATAATAAGAAAAAGAGAAAGAGAAAAGAAGAGCGAAAAGAAAGAAAAAAAAGAGGAAGGAAAAAGGAAAAAAAGGAAAAAAAAAAAGAAGAGAAGAAGAATGAAAAGAAAGAAAAAAAGAAAAATAACACTCATGCATCATTTAGGTTAGACATCCATCCATTACGAGCATTCTAATTCATGTCATCATTGTATTTTGGTCATTTTTAAACAGGAATTTTGAAGATTGACCAAAGATTTGATCTACAATTCCGCGAGAAGAGAGGTGGATCTCAATAAAGAATCCAAATTCATGAAAAGCCTTCCAACCTCTGGTTATTTGAGGGGGCAACAAGATTTTTTGTCGAGATGATCAAATATCAAGACATCCAGATGGGAAATTAGGTATTTTCTAGGGGAAGATACCATATCTTTATGAGATATTCAGGTATTCTTTAAGTGAGATACCACTCTATATTTGAGCATCAATTTGATCCTTCCTTAAGGACGTTTACCCCAAAATAAACTTCTCAGTGTGGTCCTTTTGTAAGGATGTTTTTCTCAAGATGAATTTCGTTTTAACTCGATCATTCCTTAAGAATGTTTTAAAAAAGCAAAAACAAAAAAAGCAAAAAAAAACAAAAAAAGAAACAAAAAGAGAACAAAGAAATAAGAAAAAGAAAATGAGAAAAAATAAGTAATAAAAATAAAAAAAGAGAAAAAAAATGAAAAAGAAAAGAAGAAGAAAAAGACGAAAAAGAAGAAAAAAAAAGAAGAATAAGAAAAGAAAGAAAAAAAGAAAAAAAGAAAAAAGAAAGAAAAAAGAGAGAGAAAAGATATATGAGAGAGGACAATTAAAGATCAATACTGTTATAAGATATTCAAGGTATTAAAGAAAAAGAAAAGGAGAAGAAGAATGAAAAGGAAGAAGAATAAGAAAAAGAAGAAAAAGAAGAAGAAAAACGAAGAGCAAGAGAAAAAGAAAAAGAGAAGAAGAATGAAAAGGAAGAGAAGAAGAAGAGAAGAAGAAGAAGAAGAAAAAAAAAACGAAGAGCAAGAGAAAAAGGAAAAGAAGAAAAAAAAGGAAAACGAAAAGAAAAGAAGAAGAAAAAGAAAGAAAAGAAAGAAAAAGAATACAAAAGTACAAAAGAAGAAAAAGAAAGGAAAACAAAAAAGAAGGAAAAGAAAAAAAAGGTCAAGAGACAGTCGAGGTTGACTAATTGAGAATATGTAGAAACCAACAAAGGATTTCTTTAATACCAAGACGGTATACGCTCGAAGAGAAGGACCGTTCATTATGACATACGACTGAAGAAGGGGGTCGTATACCGCGACATACGCTCGAAGAGAGGGGTCACCCACTACAGTATACGCTCGAAGAGAGGGACCATTAATTATGACATACACCTGAAGAAGGGGGTTATACACCGCGACATACGCTCAAAAAGAGGGGTTGCCTACCACGGTATACGCTCGAAGAGAGGGATCATTCATTTTGACATACACCTAATGAAGGGGGTCATACACCGCGACATACGCTCGAAGAGAGAGGTCGCCCACCACGGTATACGCTCGAAGAGAGGGACCGTTCACTTCGACATACACCCGAAGAGGGGGTCGTACTTTGTGACATATACTCGAAGAGAGGGGTCGCCCATTACGATATATGCTCGAAGAGAGGGACCGCCAGATGCTGCAATGATCAAAAATCAAAGTATCTCGAAAATGTCGATTCTATGGAGAAATGATCAACAATGTTAGAATTCTAGATTTAAGGTTTCATATAGGAGAGACTCAATTGAAGAATTTTGTGAAGAGATTTATATAGGAAAGACTCGAAGCTTTTTCAGAGATTGATTCTATATAGGAAGGATCAACTTCTTCAACAGTTCAAAGCTTAAAGTCTCAAAGAAGGGGGACCCACAGCTCAAAATCTTTTAATTTGCTCAAAATATCTAAATAAGAGAATCAAAATTCGCCTCTGAAAATTCTCTTTTGATGTATGCAGGTGATCTTGAGTGTGTGGCAAGCTAATAAGGGGATCAAGGAATAAGGGGCTATCGGGTCTATGGAGGAAAAAGCTTTCAAATTGGAGTCTACAAACAGGGAAGTCAGATATAATTAGTGTTTTTTGTCTTTACTTCATCGTTGTTTTACAACGATAAGCAAAAAGGGACAGCTGTAATCATTAATTTTATCCGGATCTAAACTTGTGTTTTAATCTTAATTCATTCGAATAACGGGCTTAGTTAAAAAAAGAATAAAAAAAATCAAAAATAAAAAATCAAAAATGTTATAAATATATGAATATTGCTTTTATAATTATACTTGTATATAGTATTTTCTTTGAAAAATTCAAAAATATTAGAATACATTTTATATATGTACATTTATTATTATTATGTTTTTTTAAGCTTATCTTTTTTATATATATCATAAAAAATCAAAAATGTTATATATATATTTTCCTTCTTTTTTCTAGTTTTTGTTTTGTTTTATTATTTTCGGTTTTATCTTATTATTATTTATGAATATTAAATATTATTTTTTATCCCATTATTATCTTATATTATTATTTTATTATTATTAATTATTATATAAATAAGAGTTTAAAAAACCCCAAAAACATTAAATAATATGAAGCCCAAAGATTTTTTTATTAATACCAGAGTCCATTTACAAACACCAAACCCATAATAAAATATTACTCAGCCCACTTCATTAATAATTAACATAAACCCAACATAAATTAAATTTACAAGAGCCCAATAAGCCCAACCGGATATTATAACAAACAAACCCTAACCCTTATTTATCTCCATGCGCAGCTCGATTTGGACCGTTGGATCTAATCTTGATCCAACAGCTCAGATCAACAGGAAAAGATCCCTTTCATCTCCTGCACGCTCTCCACGCGCCAGCTGTCCTCCACCCCACCCGCGCGTGCAGCCTACACGCGGGTTGTTCGAATGCCAGGCGACCGTTCGTCTCTCACACTCTACCATCGCCGGTCGCAGGACGTTCTACCAGTGGTCCCCTCTCCTCTAAACGATTGTCACATGCGAAAAGAAACAAACAAAAATGACAGAGATTCGTACAAATCTCAGAGATATTAATGCACAACACATAGAGAAATTCAGAGGCTAAAAACATAAAGGATCAGAACCACTCGGCCAACGATTCAGAGAGCAAAACGCCGAATCGTACAAGATTTCAGAGTGCAAACAAATATCAACAGCGAACCAATAGTAGAGATTTTTTTTCTATTTTTCTAAGTGTAATTAGTCGGATATAAAAAAGAACCGAGAAAATTTTTAAGGGTCTTCAACCAACAATTCGAATCAATACAAGAAAAAAGCCTTTAGAGGTAATAACCTCTTTGTTCTTCACATACAAAACATAAAAAACAATAGTTTAAGTTTTTTTACCTTAAAAGATTTCGTTCTTCTTCTATCTCCTTCCCATCGACTATAATCCTCAGGCTTTCATGCCATCAGAGGTGAGTCGAGTTGAGGAACATATTCGATCCTAGAAGAGGGTTCAAAAGCAAAGGGCGAAGGAAAATCTTTTTCTTTTTTTGAATCTATTTTCATAACAAAAAAAGGGGTTTGGGGTGTTTTTCGAAAAGATTTTCGAAGGGTTTTGTTTTCCAAATGTTTGGTGTTTTAAAAGTAAGTCGGAAATCTGGTTTTCTTATTTAGGAAAGGTTTGCCCTAGTCCAAGCCTATATAAACCATAGCCGCTTAAGAGCATAAAAAACATAGACTTGATCGGAGACTAGAGAGCCAGATTAGGATTTAGAGTTTTCTTTTTATTTCTTTAGGCTTAGGTGAAAGTTGTAGAGTATTAGTGAGAAGATATTGGACTTTGTTTCTTGTTTCAATGCAATAAAATATCAAGGTTTGCTTATTCTTTGTCATTCATTGTTCTTGCATTCAAGCTTGAGATAGAAGTTTGTGAGTAATCTATTTATCTAATATCGGGAGAGTTAGATTCACAAAAGGAATGAGTACGATATTTTTCTATTCGGAAAATACTAACTCGGCCGAGGAATAATTAGAGTTTCAACGGCTAAAACAAGTATGGTATTGGTTGGTGATTATAATTGATTTACGCCGGGAGGTATCATAAGGACTGGTCATAAACAGTACTTCGACTTAGGGATAAACGAAGTCATCAAATGACACTTTGCCAAATTTTGGTAAAGTTCACCTAAGAGCAAGAGATTGCCACGACGGAAAAAACCCATCGCTGTCGAGGCAGTAAAACTACAGTTTTGCCGAGGCAGTGTTATGTGATCGTATTGGACAAAAACAAGTCAATTAAATCCACTATACAACACAATTGGATCCTGGCCATTTTCTTAAATTGATTATCTTCTTATTATTTAGTTTTCAAGTTATTTAGTTTACTCAAACCCAAATTACCTGTATTTCTATTTTATTTCTTTTACAGAACAAGAAGACAAAAGAAGTCATATTGAGTCTACCAATCCATGTGGAGACGATACACGATAATACTTATCACTTTATTACTTGTGACATATACACTTGCACTATTTGTGCACTTTTTACACGCAACAATGAACTTAATTTCAAGATGATAACTTCAATTTGATAATTTGGGCCCCAAGCCTCCTAAATTATGTTTGGTCCTTTATGCTCATTAGTCCAAATTAGAGACTGTTTGTCATTCGTTTTTGCTGAAACTGAAATAGAGTAAATCATGCACACTTAGTATTTAATTAAAACATCTAGACAAGTTAAAAGAAAAAAGGTTGTGTACTGGATTAGGTCCCTAAACTTACTTCAGTATTCCCCGTGTAATCTATTCAAGATGTGTTTTGTTCAGATCGAGTCGAAGGGGTTACATGTTGGGAGCCAATATCCTAACCGAAGGACCATGCATTAGAATGGGGAAATCGAGTCTGAATTAGAAGATGGCAAACAGGAATCCCCTCAAGTGGACGATGATGAAGATGATCATGTGCAAACGTGTGCAACTAGTGAAACACTTTTTGTCAAGAGAAGCTTGAATGCACAACCAATTCAAGATAAAAAAACAGTAAGAGAAAATATTCCATACAAGATGTTTGATAAATGATAAGTTATGTATTTTTATTATTGATAATGGTAGTTGTACTAACATTGTAAGTTCATTACGGTTGATAAGTTAGAATTAAAGATGATAAAATATCCCAATTCGTAAAAGCTACAATGGCTGGAGGAAGATGGAGAGTTAAAGGTCATTAAACAGGTTTCACAAACAGGTTTCAATGGATGTCTCTCACTTGTTGTTAGGACGACCATGGAATTTCGATAAAAAGGCTATGCATAATAGTTTCACAAATAGATATTCTTTTATACATGCAGGTAAAAAGATTATCATATAACCTTTGATATCATGTCAAGTGCAAGAAAATCAAGTACGTTTGAAGAAGAATGTTGAAGAGGCAAAAGGAAAGAAAAAGATGAATGTGTATACACGCGGAAAAGAAATCAGGAAATATTTTTCCTTTCAGCAGTTTTACTTGTTTTAATGTATAAAGAACATTTTTATTGGTTTAAATTCCTATTGATTTGCATGCGTCTATTACATCTCTTTAATAGGAATTTGAGTATGTGTTTCTGGATGAGACATTAAGTGGACTACCACATATTCAAGGCATTGAGCATCAGATTAATTTTATTGTAGGAGCTACTATTCCAAATAGGCCATTGTATCAAAGTAATCCCGACGAAACAAAATTACTTTAGAAGCAAATCAATGAGTTGATGGAGGAAGGATACATTAAAGAGAGTTTGAGTTTGAGTATTGTTTCGATGTTGTTAGTGTCAAAGGAAGACAAAACTTGAAGGATGTATGTTGATTGTTGAGATATAAATCAGATTACTATCAAGTATCGACATCATATTCCTCTCCTTTATGACATGCTTGATGAGTTATGTGGTGTGAGTATCTTCTCTAAAGTTATTTTAAAGAGTGGATATCATCAGATTTGGATACGAGAAGGTGATGAATGAAAGACAACCTTCAAAAAAAAACTTGGTTTGTATGAATGGTTAGTGATGTCTTTTAGTTTAACTAATGTACCTAGTACTTTTATGTGATTGATGAATCATGTTTTACGTCCTTATATTGGAAAATATTGTGTTATGTACTTTGATAATATTCTTATCTATATTAAGTCTTTACAAGATCATGAAGAACACTTGAGAAATGTTCTTGGTACATTGAGAAAAGAAAGGTTGTTTAATAATTTTAAAAAATATGTGTTTTGTACTGACAAACTTGCCTTTATTGGTTTCATTGTGAGTGCACAAGGTGTAAAAGTTGATCCCGAGAAAGTGAAGGCAGTTTAGAAATGGCCTCAACCAATATCGGTAAATTATGTTAGATCTTTTCATGGTTTATCTAGTTTTATCGTTGGTTTGTGTCTAACTTTAGTACCATTACCGTTCCCTTAACCAATATTATAAAGAAGAATTCTATCTTCAATTGGTGTAATGAACAAAATGAAGCCTTTCTGAAAATAAATGAGTGCTTGACTAAGTCACTAGTGTTAGCCTTACCTAAATTTGATAAAATGTTCAAAATTGAGAGAGATAATTCATGCATAAGAATTAAAGTAGTTTAATCATAAGAAAAATAACCTATTGCATATTTCACTGAGAAATTAAGTGTTTCTATCCTAAATTATTTAGTTTATGATAAGGAGATATAAGCATTAGTTCTAGCACTCGAGACATGACAACATTATCTTTTGCCAAAAAAGTTTTTTATTCACACCAAGGTTTTAAAATATTCATAGGTCAGCATAAATTGAATAAAAGACATGCTAAGTGGGTTGAGTTTCTAAAGTCTTTTTCTTATGCCATTCAATATAAAAAGGTAGAGATAATGTTGTAACAAATGCATTATCCCGTAGTTATGTACTTCTAAATTATTTGGACTCTCATTTGATTGGTTTTAATTATATTAAAGAATTATATATCACTGATCTTGATTTTGGAGAAAGATATATGTTAGATAAAAAAGGTGTAAATGAGAAGTTTTATCGACATGATGGTTATTTGTTCAAAGAAAAGAGGACCTGCATTCCTCAAGGGTCTATTCAAGAAGTCCTTCTTTGAAAAGTATATGAAGGTAGACTTATGAGACATTTTGGATTCATTAATATGTTACACATTCTAAAGGAGAATCAATTCTGGTCGAAGATGAGAAGGGACGTTAAAAGATTTTTCGAACGTTTGTGACATGTAAGAAAGTGACATCAAAGGTTCTACCACACGATATGTATTTTATTTTACCTATTCCCGATTCTCTTTGGTTGGATATTTCTACGGATTTTATCTTGATATTGTCTAGAACTAGGACAACTATAGATAGTATCCTTGGTTGATAGGTTTTCAAAGATGACACATTTCATTGTGTGTCTTAAGACTAATGATTGTACTAATGTGGCTAACTTTTTATTTAGAGAGATTGTTCATGTGCATAGTATTCCTAGGTCTATTATTTCTAATAGGGACATTAAGTTTTTGAGTTATTTCTGGAGGATTCTTTGATAAAAATTAGGTATGAAACTAATGTTTTCTACTGTTTTTTATCTTAAATTGATGGAAAAACTGAGGTTGTAAACCGTTTATTATCTATTTTATTGCGTTCTACCATTAAGAAAAAAAAAGACGTGGTAAGATTTTTGTTGTATGTTGAGTTTGCTTATTATCATTCTGTTCATTTTGCTACTAAGTTTTCACCGTTTGAGATTATTTATGGCTTTCAGCCTTTAACTCCTATATATTTGTTGTCATTGCCTCAAGAACGGGTTATGAATATGAATGGAGAGTCTAATGCAGACTATGTACATCAGCAAGTTTAGGAGAATCTTGAGTGAAGGACTCAACAGTACGAGAAAAAAGCAAACAGAGGTTGTAAGCGAGTTACCTTCAATATTGGAGATTGGTTTTGGGTTCATTTTTGAATGGAACATTTTTTTAGCCCAACAACAATCCAATTTGTTACCACGAGGAGAGGGTGCATTTCAAGTGTTAGAGAAAGTGAACAACAAAATATACAAGTTAAACTTACCGAGTGAATTCAATGTAAGTGTTACATTTAATATTTTTTTTATTTATGCCTTTATGATGTTTCTACAGATTTGAGGATAATTTTTTTCAAGAAGGGAGGAAGATATGAGCACATCTATGCTAGCAAAGGATGTTGATCCAAAGGTCTTACCATTAGGGACCATCACTCATTCTAAGACCAAGCATTTAAGGTAAGTTCTTTCTCCTAAGTGTTTACAAGTTTTTGAATCCTTTAAAATGTTTATACCCTAGAGAATAAGTTTTTCAATGTGTTACATATTGATGTGTAGCAACATTGTACTTATACTTAGTATATAAGAATGTGTATTGCATTTATTAAGTATTATATATGTTTAAATAAGTATTATAGCTCATAAGTGTGTTTGTATTATGATTTTAGCTTATTGTGTGTCTAAACAATAAGATTGCATTATTTTATAGATTAATTGAATGTTTTTAAATCAGTTCACAATGTTTTTAATGTGTTACCTTTATTTTTATTAAGATAAAAAAAAATGAAACATCTTAAGGACTTAATCTTAGCTCGATTGAAGCTCAAAGGAGTATATGCAATTCATGTCAGTTCAACTCAGCTAACTAAACTCCCAACTAGCTGAATTCAGTTTATTTCAGCTCCGTTCAGCTCAACTTCACCTCAACTCTAACTAACAAGTTTAAAAGCAGGTCAAAGGTGTCTCACGTATGGGAAAGTGTCCCACAAGCTTATGGTAGTATAGGTGGTGTCCAAGCATGTGAGAAGCATGGGCAACTTTGTCCACATGTATGTGTGGCTGAAATAGCCCTTTTTTTCATATGTACGATAGTGCTAGAATAAGGACATGAGGTTATTTCTTTTGAATTTCAAACAAATCAAACATGTTTAATATGTGAATTTTAGCCTTTCCCTCTTTCTTAGGCATTCAAATACTTGGCTGGGATTGAATGCTGCCAAGGGAGTTAAGGTGGTTGCATTTTGAGTTTCAAAATCAATTTTTAATTTATTTATAAATATATATTTAATTTCAGTTAATCTCTTTCTTCTCCTATATATTCTACAAGTTTGTAAGAACAAGGGTTACACCTTTTCACTATTAAAATATATTGTGAGTTTTCTTTCATTTTAATTCTTTTTTGAACTTCTTTATTAACATTTCAAGTTTTTACTTATTGTGTAAATCTTGTGATACTTTAGATTCTTGAATTTCTATTCAATGGGTATATTTCCTTTCGAACATTGAACGTATAAGGTTTGGGTTTATACTTTTTAGTATAGGTTCTTATTCTTTGTTTTAATTTACTTTAATCGAATTTTCAGTTGTTGTACGTATAAAGTCCTACACCCTTATAGTGCAAGTGTACACTCGTCAAGTAATAATATAAAAGGTTTTTGATCCTAGGAGGACTGACTTTACTCATGTAATTTATCGTTCTTGCACAAAAGAAATTAAAAGCACAAGCAAAATTGATTTGTTTTAATAACTAAACCAACAATACTAACAAAGCAATTAAAGTAGATGATCAAGAAATTGAGATGGAAAAGTAGGTCATGTTAGATTGCTTCGTAGTTTGGATTTAAAATATAATTGTCTCGTTCTTATAATGCAACCTTGGCTGTCTAGGTGGGGTTATGCTTTGACGAGAAGTTGACGATTCATAGTTCGATAGATCGTCCTTTGATGACTCATCCTTATCCCTATTTTAGAATATTATTGATGACCACGTTTGATGATACCTATCAACGTAAATCAAGTATAAACACCAACCGATATTATGTTCCTTTTAGTCGCTAAAATCCTAACTTATCCATAAACTGGATTAGCTTTTACCAAATTAGATAAAAACTTGTTTACTCATTTCGTGAGTGTAACTCTCCCAATATTAGACAAATATATTTTTACTCACAAACTTCTCTCTTGATCTGGAAAATAAAAAAGAGTAATTGCCAAGAGTAAACAAACTATAAATTCAAATTTGTGTTAATAAGAACTAAAGAAATTATAATTCTTCTTCCATAATTACTCCACAAAATAACCTAAGCTTTATGGAAAGTTTAGAACATGGTGGTGGACATGTCGGATAGGGTTTAACAATGAATCTTTGATTACAAGATCTCTTGATGTCTTCCCTCTACCTAGGGTATGGTATTTATAGGCTAAATTTAGGTCAAATCCTTCTAAAAGTAGAAATTCGATTTGGAATAAAATACAACTTTATTACATAAATAAAAGACCTTTATTTTATTTTCTAGTTTATTGCTATTGGATTTCTTTACATGTGACTTTGACCATGCTTTTCCTTTTTCTTCTTTGTTCTCTTCTTCTCCTAACTTGTCTTAAAAAATATATCTCGTTATGCTCTTTTTGTCGCACTCCATATATGATTATCCAAATATTGCTTTGGCAACAATATCTTTCGCCTCAACAGGTGTAGCTTTGTATCTTGTCCTGGTCTGGTTAGATTTATACCTTCTCAATTCAGTATCTGGGACTGCTACTGTATTCTTCCTCTGTGGTGGCAAACGCTGCCTAGATGGTATATTATTATTTAAAGAAGAAAAAAACTAAAACAACACTTTTTTTTTACCAAATATTACATAAATTCAATAAATAAATGCATGGATGATGTATTATAGAAACTATGCTGAAATACCCAGAATTATCACTTAATTATATTAAATACATGCAATAATTGAAGTAAAAGGGGCATAAATGATAGGACTATTATGCACTTATAATCGGTCACCATTTTTCTACCATTTTCATTTTCTCAAAGCATTGATCTTCAATCTTTCACCATCCCAAATTTCTAGCAATTTAACACATTTTATTTTAAGTCATTTCTTCAATCTTTATTCACCATTTACTTTTCTTAACTTAAACATGAAACCAATTTACTATGTTTCAAATGAATCTTTTTGCAGGGAATTGTTTATTTCGATCCTAGATCCGTTAAAATCGAAGAGAGTCTTCTTCATCAAGTTGTCTCGTATCAGGAAGGACACAAAAAAGAGACAAATTATGATTTCCTTTAATTTAAATTATATAAAAGACTAAAATTTGTATTACACAACTTTACTTTTTCAATAGTAAATCCTTTGAACACACGTAACTCTTAATTAGTTTTCTATAATTTGAAATTATTTTTTTGGTATTACATTATGAAAAACATTAGTTAAAATCATTGTTTTGATTACTAACGATCAATTGATCTAATAGGATAAAACATTAGATCTATTAAAGTAAAATAGATTTTAAAAGCAATTTTTGAGTAAATGTATTAGATTTGTATATTTAGCGGTGTGTGTTGAATAAATGTCGGTATAGGCTGATATATAGTGGCGTTTTTGAGCAAATGCTACTATTGACGTGTATTTTAGTAGCATTCATTAGACAAACGTCACTATAAACACGTACTATGAACTTGGCCTTTTACGACATTTTTGTTTACAAATGCCGCTAACTATTGCGACGTTTGATCCAACAACATTTCTTGTGGCAATTTTTTAGTATCTGGAAGGTTTTTAACATTGTTTAAAAACGCTATTACAGAGCTAAAAACACCGTTAAAAGTATTTTTTTATATTGATGTCTTAAACAATAATCAAAAGTTTAATTTTTAGTGTCGTGAATAAAACAATTGAATTGGGGTCAGCTCATAATAATTTTTTACAATAACTGATCCAAATTTATCGGTTAATAAATTAAATACCTGTAGTTATAGCAATATTCTTCTTATTAAAGTTAACTAAAGTATTTCTTCCACAAACATCATTTTCTGAAAATGTGATACCAACACAAAAAAATATATAAAAAATATACTCTCTTTCTTTAGATATCACCCGAATTACCCCACAAATTAAAGATATAAATGACATCTTCGAAAAATTTGCAGTTAATGCCTGTTTTAACAAAAGAAAACTTTCTCTACATCCGCTCATATCATAAGAACTCAGAATATATGCTTTCAAACTTTCTTTTTTCACAAATAAGACCCGACATCTTTACATACATTAAGAAGATTTTTTTCTGAATTCACTGCAAGAAAATTCTCAACAGCAAGTATATAAACTACTAAAATAATATACTTTCTTTGTCCCATAAATATTGTCTCTTATTAATTTTTTTAGTCAAAATTTTTAAACTTTGATTCATGATTATTTAAAATTTATTAATGATAAAAATATCAAAAAAATATATTTTAAAAACTTCTAATCGAGTAGATTTTAGATATATAATTTATAAAATCTAATTAATTAAAATATTTAATATAATTATAGTCAAAGTTTTAAAAGATTTGACTTTTAAAAGATCAATAAAGAACATTATTTTTGGGACGGAAGGAGTATTAATTAATGTTGCTTTAAGCTTGTGACATGTGTAATATATTACGTGTGAAAAAAATCATCCCATAACATTGTTGTATTTTAAGATTGTGGTTTTGTTTGTATAAAAACTTTTTAATTTCATATGAAAGAATCAAATGTAAATAGAAAAATAAATTATAATGGTTGGATGAGTACTGAGAATCCTTTGGGAATAATATGATAAGTGATATTTAATTTTAAAATTTAAACGGATGTCGAGTTTATATATATTTAAAAAATAAAATTATTTAACGGTTTGAATAAAAAAACGAGAGTTTATTCATTTTGGCGAGAAGACCACGCGTGGGATGACTGTCTTTTTATACGTGCATGTTTTTTACGTACGAGGTCATCCGTCTCCTAAATATCATGTGTCATTGTTTGACACGCCATGTCATCTTTAAGATCACATTTTTATGATAAAACAAAAAATAATTTCTAAAAAAATGTTAAGGGTTTTACTTAACTAGTGAAAGTTTTTTTTTCGATGATAAATTTATTACAAAATAAATTGATAAGGGGTTGATTTTTTTTTTATTCAATTAAAGTAGTTAGTAGTATCTGTTCTAAAGTATAGTCTTAATCTTTCAACATTGATCATTCAATTAGCTGACAGTACTGGTGCTCGAACCCGTAACCTTTAGGAACAACAATCATTCTTTTACCGATTAGGCTAGATGGTTCGTGCTAAGGGGTTGAAATTTCTAAAAAAAAGGAAAGGGACTTTTTTCTAAACAAAGGTTTAAGTTTTATGAAAATAGAGGGTTTGGGTTTAATTTTTAGAAAATCGAAGGGATTTTTAAGATTTAAACCAAAAAAATAATTAAAAAAAAGGGTCTTTGAGTTTTTCAACCCCAATTAATGGTGGCCGGAGAATGAGAGCGGTGACGGAGATAATTAAATTACCGTCGATTTTTAGAAATGATAATATCCGAATAAAATTTTCTAAATTTTAGGGTTCAAAGTTGAAAGAACCATAATACATGAGGGTGTTTATTTTTTAAAGCAAAAAAGTGGCCAAAAATTTTCAAGAAAGATTTTGAATAATTCTTTTTACGGATCTTTTATTTTGTTAATCAGTTACAGTGATTATAATAGCATCTATTCTAGAGAATCATAAAACATTAATCGTTCAATCGTTGTACTGCACAAATGATACTCGAGCCTATAGACTTTAAGAACAACGAAAATATGATCTCTAAGAATAACAATCATTCTTTTAATCATTAAAATAAGATGGTTCGTAGATATCTTTTAATTTTAAAAATAAATTAATGGTAACATAAGAATCTGTCCTAAAATATTTATGCATGAGTCTTTCGGTTTTTTAATTTATTCCGCCATCCTTCCGCACGGGTAAATCACCCATTTAGTCCTCTAAATATTTGGTTGCGTTGCAATTTAATTCTCCATCTCTTATTTAATTATTTTTAAAGGGTAAAATCAGTTTCGGTCCCATTTTTTTCACAGTTTTCAATTGGTCCACTTTCTTTCAATTTCAATTTATTTTTAAAAGGTTAAAAAATAATTTTGGTCCCTACTTTTTTCGATTTCATTTAATTACAGTCCTTTGTTTTGCGTATTTACGTTTAAGCGTGTATTCATTATTTTGATTTATGTTGCTTTTTTTTTTCTATGTTATTAACTAATTTGTTTCTTATGTATATTTTTTATATAATGGGTGTTGTGGTTAGTGTATGTATGCATAGAATATACATACATATTGGTATAGTATGATATTTATATGTATATAGTATTATATTATATGCTATACATATATTTATACATATTATATAGCTTGCAATTTTTTATACTTTATGATATGTTTATATAGTATTATATACCTTTGTGTACATGTATATTCTTATCATGTTTATCATAATATGTATATATATATATATATATTGTTTATGTATGTATATATGTATATATACATATATTAATGTACGTGTTGTCATATATATATTTTGATTTTTATTTCTATTTCTATTTATATATTACATGCATGCATATTATTAATTTATATTGTTTTGCTCGTATAATGTATACTCCTTTTCCGCACATCGTATATTTTATTTTCTATATGTATACATAGTATTTATATCCTAGTTAATTTATATATCTCAAAATTGCTCTCGATTATTTTTTTCCTTTCCTTATCTAGATTTTACTCATGCATTTTGGTCGTCTTCCTTTGATACTCTAATTTATGATTTTTAAAAAAATATATATTTGAATTGTATCATAATCAATGCATTCTTAGGAATTAAAAATTACATTAAATCAAATTTAATTTTTTTAATTAATATGATATGAGTCATTTAGGTACCGATTTTCAAGTTTGGTGAGGGTATGAACCTTTTCCCACACAAAATCGTCTCTCAAATTCAATTTAAATCTTTAGTTTTAATTTTTTAATCTTTGATCTATCTTATCCAAATGACTGGAACTGATTCCCTCATTTACATTAAAATACAATCTTTTCTAAATTTCTTTTTTAAACCCAAATTACCATTTTATCCCCTTAAAACCCTATTTTCAAGGAAAATCGGGAAAATATATATACGAATTTATAAATTTTTATATTTTTGTTGCAGATATTCAAAATTTATCGGTACATAATGAAACTAGTTTCTCAATATATTATTTCTTTTGTACCTATAAATCTTTTCACCGTTTGAATTTTGAAAAAAGCTCCTTTCACTGGTAAATAGATATCGTTCAAAAGTTAATAAAGGGGTAAAAAAAATGTTTATTATCTAAACTTCAATGAATAAAGTGAACGTTCTGAAACTTCAGTACTAGAATAAATTCGAGAGTAAAATTTATTAACGGATTACGTTACTTACCTATATTAATTTTATAATTCTTTCATGAAAATCAATAAAAATCAATCCTACTCACCTGTGAATGACAGCCCCAAAACTTTTAAACTGGTAGGAGTCTTTCTTTTCTCGTCTGTCAAGCATATTCTAATGTTTGTAGCATCTGTGATCGTGATCAGGCTTCATGGGAAACAAAACAAGATCATGAAAATGTTCGAAAATGCCATATATCTATAAACAACGTACGATGGTCGATCCAAGCTTAGCTTTAGTCTCAGGCAGGCTTTATATTGATAGATGTCACCACCCATTTCTAATGCCATGGAGGGAGTAGACAACTGGAATATTCACTCGTCTACTGCCTCATGATTTTGTTTCTGCAGGTTTCCAGCTCCTCCTTCAAATTCCAACCCTTGATATGGCATACGATTCGACTATGGGAGTTTTAGACACTTATATTCTACTATTATTCTTTAATATTTTTATCATGAACAAGTCATGGAAATTGTACCTTTTCTTTGCTTTTTTTCTTTTGAAAGATTATATCTCATCCGAATAAAATATTATGTTTTGTATAATTTTATGTATTATCTATAAAACATAATATGCAATCTATTAAAAAAATAATATGTATTGAAAATAGAATGATGGTGATTGGTGACTTTAGACAGTCAGTGGCACTGTGTAGAGGAGATGATGTACAGTGGAGGAGATGAGATTAGGGGTATTTTTGTTGGATTGAAATTCGTATTTGTAAGCATATATGTTAGACGTGTTGTAGATTGTCATAGAAATAGAAGTGTAGATAGCGTAAGATATATTTATAATTTGATGAGAAGTAAAGTTAAAAATATTTAATAGTTGATTATTAAATCAATTATATAAAAGAATTGTAGTCTCAAGAAATAAGTTAATTTGTTTTTTTTATCTTTCTCTTTCACAGAGTTTTTAGTTTAAAAATCTTATTTTCTTAGAAATAATATCAAAGATTTAAAATTTAAACATCAATATTTTAGGTTTTCAGTCTATCGGTTAATTCATGTACATTTTTGTATCTAATTTATTATTTTAGTGATTTAACATGATTGATTCTAGGTTAGTTTTTATACTTATTTGGTTTTAAGTTTATATTCGTATTAAATATATTTTTTGATGTTGGATTTTATTTTTGATGCTAGTCATCAAGAATAAATATCGTTAATTTTGAGGTGGCTCTTTAAATTCTTTTAAAATTAAAGAGTTTTTTTATTAAATTCTAAGTTTACGATATAACTGGAGGACTTTTCTAAACGTTAAAATTTTAAATTCAATAATTAAAAAAAAATCAAAAATCGACTGAAATTTAGAATTTATATTTACGTCAATAATATTATCTCTCTAAGATGTTTATGTCCGGATAACTCTAAAAGCTACAAAGTCTTTTGTCCAAAACATTTGATGCCGCTTCATTTGAATTAGCCACACATAACATTCCGAAAATCAATGTTAGGATTCCCATGTCATCTTGCAACACCCTACTTAACGTGCACATTAACCCAAAAACGGTTATTATTTTTAAAATTAAAGATTCAATAATATAGAACAGTGATTAAATGATTAATGTCTAATGATTGAAAATATAATTTAGAATAGATGCTATTATAATTATTATAATTAATTCAAAAAATACAATTAACTACGTAACCCATAACATTAATTTTTTGATAATTTATTAATAATCCATTAATAATTATTTAAAATATTTTTTAAAATATTCTAACATAACCAAAATTACAAGTAATCTCGTATCAAATGCAAGCACCTCTAATTTTTCAGTAAAAAAGTACCATTTATTTATAATTAGTATAGGTCTCAGTAGGTTTTAGGATAATTATTAAAATTTTAATAATTATTATTTTTAATAAAAATAAAAATTTTAAATATATATAAATAATCATCGTATTGTTCTTGTTTTTGATATCTCAGTTATCCTCCGTTTTCTCTTTTCTTATGTTAATCAAATTTGAGGCATAACCTCAAGTCTTCAATGACAGAAACTCCTACACTGTCATTTTATAGGTTTATTTCATAATTTTTATAATATAATGTTGATGTTAACATTAATCAACATATAATTTTTACTTTTGATATCTATGATTCTAGAAATTAGAGTGTTCTTGATAGTAAAATTAAAGATATTTTGATTGAAAAGTACAAGATTTGAATATCACATTTCTTAATAATAATTTTTCTAAACATTTTTACTATTTGGATTTTTCTAAAATTTGAGCAACAAAGAAACTTTTGATAAAAAATACTTAGTTTATTCGAAACATGTTAATATTATAAATTATTAAGATCTAAAATTTTAATTTGTGTATAGAGTATTAAAATCTCAAAATCGACCCAGATGGATGAAATGTAATGTAAGGCGGTCGATGTGTCCATGATCATTTGTTTGCAGTGATTCAAAGGTTTGTGATTTATGGTCCATCCTACTTGCCTTAGAGGTCTCTTGTTTGTCCAACTGTGTTGCAGATACTTGAGATGTTCCTGTGGTTGATGTTTGGTGTTGATCAACAAATGGAAAATTGTTTGTACAATTTCGCCGATGTTGATCATGTTCCTCGGGTAGGTTGGTTTGGTCGTATTTGGTCACGGATGCACTGGTCTCAGCTTGTCTTTGCACATGGTTATGTACTGTTGGATCCATTTGAGTTTATTAAAAATTAACTGAAAAAAATTAAATGATTTAAAATGATTTGGGTTTATGTAAATACTAATGTTAATGTAAGATAATAATTATAAATTAAATAAAAATTTAGGTATGTTAATCTCAATAAAATAGTTTACTTTTCTCTACACCTTTGAGTTTTATCTTACATATTTGTATCAGCTTTCTACTAGTCGTAATCAATATTTTTTATTTCATAATATTTTATATTTATGATATTTTTTTATTATTTTTAATAAAATTTAATTATTATTTCTCAAAATATATGAAACTTTTAATTAATTATTTCGAAATGACAACTCACCTTCAATCTAAAAAATATAACTTTTTTGTTTAAAAAAATCAACCTTTTAAATTATTATGGATTTATATTTAATATAATAGTGGTGATATTTTTTAGATTTTACAATTATCATAATTTTCGTATTTAATTTTTGTATTTATATTTAATATACTAGTGGTGACTAACAAATGCCCATCGAGAACCAAACTGTATGAACTCAAGAGCATGGTCCATTTCTCCCATTTGATTTGCCCAGTTATTCTTATGAAGTGACATTTAACATATTTTACACAACATCACTTCGCGGATGCCATAGATTAGCAGAAAATCAAAATGCAGTCCTTTAGCTGCTGGTAAACCCCTACATATTATGAACACAATTCGACTCGATAAAATAACAAGAGAACAAGCAAAATAAACAAATGCCACCCTCGAGAACAAGGTCAGTCATGTGAGAAAAATTCAGTAGTCAAGGTCCGAACCACCCAAATCTACAGACTGTATGTTAGTCATGGCATGCAAGCAAAGCTAGGGCCTGCTCTTAACATGTCTATAAACCGGAATACCGAGCAGCAAGTTGGTTCACGGAAACCTACCGGCGCTACCAGTTGCAGGTATGGATGCAGCTTCGGGAAAAGTGTGCTGAACCACCATGTTGTTGCTATCGAATGCATTGGCAGATGAAGTGCTGCTGTCCTTTGCAGTTTGCTCCAGAAGACGAACAAGTGACATAAATATCTCCACCCTCGTAACATCCCTGTTTGCCTGTACAGGAAAATTCGAGTTAAACAACAATTAAAAGAAATACTTTACCGTATTTTTGTCATTAAAGAAGAAACAAATGATAATGACATTGGTAGCTATGTTGTCTTAAAAGTAATATAGTATCAGGGAAAATATTGCTACAATATTCTAAAGTTGTATCCTTCCTAATACTCGTAAGATCTTACCTCCACATTGAAGCGTGCCTGGATCTTGCCATTCCTAGTTTCCATAACTCCCTTCAAGATGGTCAATCCTAGCCCTCTGATAAAGTCGGCTATTTCCAGGAAGAAACCCCGTTCTTCACAAAGCATCTGTCATGACACAAACAAAATGCAGTCACACAGATTGACCAAGACACATAAATTGATCTTTAAGGCAACTTCACATGAAAGAGTCTCACCTCTACAAGCATCAGACGAGGTCGGTTGAGATCCTCAACCACAATAGGGCACGATATTGATTGTGAGCCGACCTCAAATGCCCATGTCGCACCTCCCTCAAAGTTTTCCTTGATCTGCAAACACAAACAACAGCAATATTTTAGAACTAAAGTGCTAGCTTTAATGGATATACATATAATGTTGCCGATGTGAAATGTATTGTACAAAAGACATCAGAGAATATTGTATGCATATAAGAACATTGCTTCTCGGACATCTGAGATAGCAATGTCACTACAACCGGATGAAACAAGACCTGATAAACAAACATTTTAGAACATAGGCTAAATAGAACTAGAATACAATCATAAAATAATAGCCATACCTTAGACTCTCCTGTCTGTTTTAACTTGTCAGCATGCTTTGTAACACTTTGTAGGAAAAGCATATGCTTGATGGTTTTTTCGAGAAGAGCATCTATGCTACACTGTTAAAATACATTAGAGGATGGACATTAATGACAATATTCATTACAGTAAAATCATAGCAAAGAATATATTAAGTTAAAACGATGCATTACTTTTGCTCCATGTGGTATGATTTCCCTCAACTCCTTCAATCGATCTTGTATCATCTGGCGATCTTTCGGCCTGGGTCGAGGGTTCTCTCCAGGTTTTAGTCTTTTGCGATTTGGTTTAGTTGTTTCATTGTTCCTTTTTGAATTTGCAGTTGCAACACTTGTATCACGCCTTGAATTAGGACCCTGCTCAACCCATGAACTGATTTGAGACCCACACATTGAAGTAATCTGAGAACAAGTTCCAGCATCATCCTCGGTACAGTTGGATCGATGAGAAATGGATGGAAGAGTTCCTCCCTTCAACAGAGACTTAGGAAATCCACCCAGTAACTCCCCACACACTTGATTGGAAACGTTAACCTGGCCAAAGGTAGAGGAACTACTTGGAACAGATGCATTACTGGACTTTGTCAATGTTGTCCTGCAGGATATAGTATCATCTGATATCTGTTTGGCAGTAGAATGGACACTAGAAACCGCGGCATCCAAAAGATGATCTTTACCCACTCCCGAGTAAATACCCCGGATGGAAATCCCTTCACTAGTAGAACAATGATCAGAATACACATTGGGCATATCCCTAAATATTGAAGTATCCTTACCCACATTATGCATCTTTAAATCTTGTCCCTCGGCAAGAACATCATTCCATTTCCCACCGAGTAATTTACTCTTTAAATCTTCCCCCAATACATCAAACAAGTCATCTCCTGGTGGAGGCTGGACGCATACATCTCCATAGTTCACATTCAAGGATCTAGTACTCGAACATTCACTTTCAGGCTTCAGACTATCATGAAAAGCACTTGGAAGTTTCTCAGGAAAAGGCATGCCATCGTCACCATGGGGCAATGGAATACTAAGTGCTTCAAACAAATCATTATCTGTACTTTCTTTCTTTGGAATACACATAAATTTCTCAGAATCGTGTCCTTGATTAGGAAGTCCTGAAAGCATAAAAGTATTCGTTAACTGATCTGTCAGGGTAAACAAAGGAACCTCCACCCCAGACGAACCAACTTGCTGAACCACGTTCCCTGCCACTTGCAATGAAGAGGAAGTAACAACTTCTACGTTTTGCAAGTTTGGAATGATGCCTGCCATTGATTCGGGTTCCATTTGACCATTTGATGCAGTAATGCTGTTCATAACATGATTTTGCAGGACATCTGATAAAACTCGTGGCTCCATTGATTTTATGCTGCTATGACTGGCAATTGGTTGACCAATCATGGGCTGACAGTTTAACCCAGACCGTGAGTTGCAAAAAGAAACTCGAGGGTTCAGCAACAAAGCCGAGTTAGAGTGAATTACTTCAGCACCGATAACTCTAGAGTCCATTTGACTTCTGACATTTATGTTTGGCTTCATCTCTAGACTGATTTTTGATTCAATGTGATCATCATGAGGTATAGCCTTGGAGGTGTCTTGAATATGTTTGATCAGGGAAGATGATTGGCCAATAACCATGGAAGCCTGAGAAGAATTGCTTTGTTGGTTGCAGCCATCAGAAACTAAAGTCATGGGGTTTTCGAAGGAAATGGGAATCTTGGTTTTCTCAATGCATTCATTTTCTCCATAGCTGTTAGAGAGAAGAGCTCCAGGGATGCATCCCAAACCAAGAATTAAACTCTTCGCATGGTTCAGAAATCCCATGTGCTCCATAATCTGAAGAAGGAAGAACAAGTAAACACTTAAGCTTCAAGTAGACTAGTATGCTATAAAATCCAGCATGCACAGTTAAGTTGCTTACAGTTGTGGAAGAACCAAGCTGAAGAACTCCGTGAGGATGAACAGGAATAACTGCAACAGTCTACAATGGATAAAAGTCAAAAGTGAAGCAGAGGCATAAAAAACAAATAATGAACTAGAGCTGGAAAAATTATCAAACCTGCATGCCAGCTGAAAATTGGAGATGTACCTCATTTATAACCTAGAAGCATCCACAAAAATATCATGATATGTATTGTATTGTAACATGACACTACCTCGACGCTAGCCGTGAAAAAAAAAGTTCATGAGAAAACATTTTATCTATTCACATCAGTTCCCATCTGAACTTGTTATCACATGTTAAGAGTTGATGCACAAAGAAAGAAAAAGTTGGTCACATTTAACATTCAGTGCATGGAGTACGCGGAAGACACAATTAGTAATATACCTCTGGGGGGTGGGCATCTGTAATGTAATTATTTGCAAGAATCCACTCGTGATTACCGGTAAATGCCGATCGGCCAACTAATCTGAAAAAAAAAAGCAGATCCTAACAAATGGACTAAATAATCTGTAGGTGGAAAACTGAAAAGAAGAGAAGTTTAGGATTACCCTTTCCCAATTATATTAAAGCGATTATTTATCATCATTGTGTTTATCAACATATGAACTTTCTCATCCCATGTTCGACTCCCAAACTGAGAGGAAGTTTCCGAACCCCAGCATCCTCCTTGCTTTCCGAATGACAAATCAGGGTTCGGAAGGTCCGCAGTGCACGGAGGGACCCAAGACGGTGCAGGTTCATAGTAACATTCCTCCCAAATTAGTAACCTGCAAAGTGTAAAACATTCGGTTTAGCCATCAATCAAAGAGACACTCAGACAAATGATGCCAAAAGTTTAGCATTCGATTGAAAGAGACAACAAATGAAAATAAATGTATGTAATGCCATTTAACTCCAAGAAATCTCATCCTATTGGGGGCAATAAGTTTAGAAAACGTAACAAAAAAGTGAATAGTCCAAGTTTCCAATATCGTTTGTTCTCTCTACATTTTCTCCAGCGGCCAAACAGACAAAGACAAAAGCAACTAATAGCTGATTCTACTCGATCAATAAAAAGGAAAACAAATTTCTGAATCAATGGATTTCTTGTCAAACTTAAATACATATCTACTTTTCTCTATGATTCTTTAAGACAAAAGAGAATAATCCAAAACACAAAGTGCCAAAAGCAGAAAAGAGAAAGCAGCATCAGATTATAAATCAATATAAATGAACAATTACAAGAAAGCGGTAACCAATCAAACTTTAACACGTCTTGAAAAATGTTTTGCACCTCAAGAGTCCAAAACAGTACTATGCAAGAAAATACTCTCAGCTATGGTGGATCTCCTCCTCTGTTTGGTTGCCAAGAAAACCATTAAAATGTCACTTTTTTAACTGGAAAAAAACTATAGATTCAGTTTTAAGAGCTAGATATTCTAAAAATGGAATCAACCCCCACCCCACCCCTAGAAAAAGGCAAATGGAGATACAAGCATAACATAGATTGAGTAAAACTTCACTTGAGTAACCAGAACAAAGAAAAAACACATGCATACCAGTATAGAAAAACACTAAATTTTCTCTTCTTCTCCCTTCATTTTTTTCTCCGCAACCAAACAATCCCAAGAAAAAGGAAAAGGAAAGCATAGAAACTTACTTATTATTCTGGCAGCCGATCTTCCAAAAGACAGCGTAGGACCACTGGCTCACCCCACAAAGTGACTTCAAAGCTTCTTTCAACAAACCACCCATCGCTCTTCTTCTTCTTCTTCTTCTTCTTGGCAAAGCAACCAACAAAAAATGACTCAAGATACAGTTCTTCTTCTTCTTCTTCTTCTTCTTCTTCTTCTCCTTCTCCTTCTCCTTCTCCACAACGATCAGATATATGATATTGAGGCAAAGCAACCAACAAAAAATGACTCAAGATACAGTTTTTATAACATCCCACAATTTAAGAAACGTGAAAAAAAAAAGAGCAACTACAGCTAACTTCCTCTACAAGAGCCTCTACCCGCCTGCTTTGTTCTCAACCCACCGCTTCGTTTTCTTTCCGGATCTAAATTTCCTGCTATCATCCTCCTGCAACCTCTCCCCATCAACCCTTATGTTATCTTTTAACAAATACTACTAAACAAAGTCGAGCAAAAGAAGAAAAAAAGGAACTTTTTTCTCCTAGATGATGCCACAAGCTTCAAGCTTGAAGATAGCTAAAGTTTGCTCCATTTGTGTTTCACTTGCAGACACAGCAAGGGGAAATACCAAGAAAAAACAGACAGAATGAGTTGAGAGATTTGTTTGTGTGTTTTTGTTATGTCACTATTTTGAGTTAAACTTGATGAGCTTTTCTTTTCAGTTTTGTGGGTTTCTCAGTTTCTTCTATTTTATCATCTCGTCTTCTAAAGTGCGCAACAGAAGGGTTGGATTTTAGACATGAGAAGAGAGTTTAAGCGAAATTACGGGGGATGCCACTGATGCCGAGGGGTGTAAAAGGAGTTAATTTAATTAGTTAATTTAACTGTTTCCCGTAAAATCATTTATAGGTCATTTTAAGTTGATTTTATGTTTTAATTCGATTTGAATTGAGTATGAGTTTATTTTAGGTAGAATTCAATCAGCTCAGGTCAAAATCAAATAATTATTAAATTCATTTCAAGTCGGATTCATTTCAGGCCAATTTTATTTTAAATCGGATTAATTCCAATTCTAAATTCATATTAATTATTAAGTTTAAATTTTATACAAATAATAGATAGACTTTAATATGCATACTTTAATATATATTTTAAAGTTTAAAAGTTTAACACGTAACATCATAGTAATACACCATCAAAATTCAAAACATAAAAATTATTATCAAAATTTTAAAGATAAATGCTTAATTAGCATATAATAATTAAAGTTTAATACATAAAAATCACAATTAAAATTTAAAATATTATTTATATTTTTAGATATCTATAAAAATAATTTAATAATGGTTAACCTATAGTCAAAATTTGTAACCATAATCATTAATCATTATTTTAACGGTTAAATTAATCGAAATCGTTTAATTTTTAATAGTTAATTAATTAACCTATAAAATATGAAGGTTATACTTATTGACGATTACGATTAGCAGTTACGGTTAATTATGCAAAACCCGAATAATAATATATACTTTAATGTATGCTTTAATATATAGTTAAATGATAATATTCCTTCAAAATTTATTATATATTGTAATTTCCTTTAAAAATTTACACTAAAAGTAACTTAATCTCAAACTTAAAAAATGAGTGACTTATTTTTTTTAATTTTTTTAATTTTCTTTTATTAGTTTATTTAAACTGAATCATAATTTAAATTAATTTAATAAATTAATTAAATATTAATTTAAATTAAAAATATAAATTTTAATAAAATATTAATTTAAAATTATAATTAAAATTAAGTACACTAGTAGTAAATAAATAAATTAAATATGTAATATTAAATTTAAATATTAATCTCTAAATTAATTCTCTAAGTTTATATTTAATTTTAATTTTTTAAGTCTAATTATATTTATCAATATTTTAAATTTATTAAATTATAGATATCCTTAATTACATATCATATAAATATCAAGTCTTATAAATATTAGTTAATGTCAATAACAGGTCTAGTTCAAAACAAGTCGGGTCAATTATCAGATCGGGTTCAAAGTATGCCGGGTAAAATCAGATCTTAGGTCGATTTAGTCGAATAATATCGGTTATCTTCTAGGTCAGACTTGGATTCGGGTTCATTTCAGTGGATGCAGGTCGAGTCTACAATAATAGGTTCAAATCAGATTCAGTTCATTTTCGATTAGATGCAGGTCGGGTTCGATTACAACAATAATAAGTTCAAATCGAATTCGGATCAACAACAATCGAATACAAATTAGGTTTGAATTATTACATTCTTGAATCAAACCAGGTTCTGACTCGAATAAAATTCCAGTCGCGTTTTCATATCGGATCAATTTTTAATCTTACTGATACCTGATGCAAGTATAGTTTTGTCGGGTTCTGAACTTTTGGATATATATATATATATATATATATTTTGAGGGGGTGGGGGAATGGTACCAAAAAGAAAAGTTCCTCTCTTTGTTTTTCAATTCATATAGTTTATATTTTTAGGACGAAATAAATACATCGTAACTCAATTAATTATAAATTTAGTAATAAGTAGATATTTTTTTATATAAAACTAACTATTTAATTATTTAATTATAATTTTAAATTAATATATTAATTTTTAAAAGTAATAATTTAGTTATTTAATTAAAATCCTATAATAAGTATGTATCTTAATTATTGGTTTAATAACAAACATATCATATTTATTTTAAACGTAATAATTTAATAGTTATTTAAATTTTTTCTCAATCAAGTTATTTTGTTTTAAAATTGATGTAAAATTTCGACCGGATGTCACATTAAGTCTCCAACACAAAACTTGTATTATAAAAATTTCCCTTCAAAAGTTCATTGAACCATTCAAATCCAAAGCATATCTATTAAATTCAAAAGATACAAATCCAAGTATTTCAAAAGAGTAATAAAGACCTCCAAATAAATACAATCTTTAAAAGTATTCGATTCAAGCCCAAATAAAATAGAGTTACAAATTACATATAGGGTCCTACAAGTACATGACCCACTACAATATGTAAATGTACTATAACACAAAGTCTATGTTGAAAACAATCGCGATGGTACTCCTTCGATCCATGTCACCATCTAGAAACCTGGGAATGGAAACTCATTCCGAATGCCGAGGTACGAAAGCTCCGTGGGTACACTGTCACTCGACTATATCGCAAATATCATAAATAAAACGATGCTACATGAATGATGACATAGAGTGATAAAAATGGCGATATCATATTCGCCTTAGCACATGATAACGTGCATGTATATTTCAGCATACAATATATGCATACCAAGAGAAGTCTACACAACATCTCATATATCATAATAATATAGGTAGTGAGTCCCGCGTCCATTAAGTATCGAGATCTTACATTCATGCTTAGAACGGTCTATCAAGCATCTTCTAACGAGGCCCGCAGTCAATAAGCATCAGGATCCTCCACTTGGTAATATTCGAGTGATGCAACACTTATACATATATATTGTGTATCCGGATCCCACCACATAATATCCAACCATTAGGTAACCATATCAGCACATAGCAAGGTTTTTAACTACCACACATTATATATAATCTACTAATACCCTATGAGTTACAATCACCATTTAATTATCCGTTATTTATCAAGTAATTAGTCAATTATCTCATAAACGAGGTTAAAATATCAGTTTCTCAATTTTAATATTCATTTTTTTTACCTTAGAAGACCCTTAGAATCCTTTACCCCGAAAGACCCTCAAACTCAAACTCTAATTTTTCGATAGATTGCCTAGTGAATACCGATATGCATAATGATACGCTAAGCTAATTAGCTTCGAACATCCTCAAAATACCTACCCATACCGATCCGACTAGTCTCGTACCGGTAGCCCTATATGGCGTATCAATATGCCTATGTGTTAAGAACCTATATAATAGTGATATCTTTACGCCCTTGTGTACAGATATTGAAAAATGTTACTAGAAGTTAAAATATATAAGGGGTATCGGTACATGGGTCATCGTACTGATATGCTCGTTATATTTGGGTCTCAGTTCTACTTTATAGTACCGATATATTTTTATCCCGTATCGATATGCCTACACAAAAATACAGGTCTAGGTTAGGAAATCACCAAAATCCCTAGCTCAACCTAAGTGGTTGATCCCCAATACGTTCCTAGAATTTATTAAGGTAGTTTATGGTCTGTTCCTACCCAATTTACATCAGTTCACCCATTCAAGTCAATATTACCATTAAAGTGTTCTTAAGATACCAAACCAATCAAGAAATCCAACAAACATGCAATAAACCTAATTTTATGAGATACATGATGCTAAGGAGTTAGTAGAGTACCAACCTTAAGCAAAACGAGTTGCAACCCATGATTTTACACTCTTCAAGCCTTCTCCTTTCAAAGCCTTTAGATAGTTCTCCAACTTTTTTCTCTACAATAATAAGTTAAACAAAGAATTAAACATTATTGGGTAAAAATTTTAGAGCTTAAAGACACTAACAAATTGAGAATGAAGCTCTCATAAACTTCATTCCCGTTCTTGCCTCACGCTTTACCTATAAACCTTTTTTTCTCACTAAACTAACACATTTTTACCTTTTTTCTAGATCTCCAATGGCTCAACAATTTTTCCTTAAACTCAAAAACATGATTCCCAAACAAACTAGAAAAGATGAGACCTTTAACCAACCCTTCACTTAGATGTGAGAGGGAAGAAGATGGGAGAAAAGCTTCCACAATGACCTCACTCACTTCCCTTCTATAGAAACAATAAAAGCCCTCCTCTCTCTTCTTCATTTAATTATGAATTTATCATTATAACCCAACTTAAAACCCTCGTGGCCCAATAAAAACCCAACACACAAAATCCCAAGGCCTAATAAAGACCCAAACGTCGAAGCCTAAAGCTTCGGGTTAACCGATCCTCGAAACCGAAATCTGAGTCGTGACACTTGAAATAGGTAGCTTGGTATAATAATAATTTTAATCTTCATAATATATGTATTTTATTAATTTGGTCTTAATTAAAAATAAATCAATAAATTTATTTCTTCATATTTAAAAATCTTATTACCGAAGTGACTATGTCTACTAATAGAAAATATTAAGATCATAATGGGTATGATCTATTAGTTCGCAAGTTGTCCAATAGTAAAACTGATTGTGTTCGTCAAGTTGTCACATTTGTGATTATCAAGTTTAGAGTCAATATTATGGAATGTGACCAGTGGTCGATTATCTAGCCAAGAAAAAATATCATTGAGTGCAGTATTATAATTTTTAAATACAAATGTTTATATTATTTTTAACTAGGATCGAATTAGTAGAATATGTAAATTATGAAGACTAAAATTTAAATTTTAACCACATAGTGACATATTTATCATAATTTTTTAATTAGATAACTAAACTATTAATTTTAAACAAAAGTGACATGTTTATTATAAAATTTTAAGGAGTGCAGAAATTATTACTTTTAGAAGAGAAATGATTGTTTGTTACTAAATTTATAATTAAATTTACCATTTTTATTTGGTTAACATGAATTTAACATAAAATCATTAAGATAAAATATAGTAATGGTCATTTATGTTTAGTCTGTTGGGTTTACTATTGTGTATGCCACTACATTGCATGCGGAGGCGATATTATTTCCGTATTGTTCAGGTTGTTGATTTAGCGTTTCTTTAATCCTTTAAAAGGACTTGAATCGGCTAAATGGAGGGGGGAGATCGGCGCTTAGATCGGCAGTGGAGGTATCAAAGGTGCAGCTTGGATCGGATCTAAGGTAGGTTTCCTTGTGTTGTTCTTTGTTTTTCCCTTCCCGTTTGATCTTAGTTGCTGAGGTAGGCTCTTTTTCCAGTTGTTTTTAGTGCATGTTGGGGTGTTTTAAGGTTAGATCCGTTGAATCTAGGTTCTAGGGGGTGTTTTGAGCATTTTTAGAGGTCACCGGCGAGCTTGCCGGCGTCGATAATCGTTGCCGGCGTTGAAAAAGGCGCCAGAGAGGTGATCAGGCTCTTCTGAAGGTGGCCAGAAAACTCACTAGAGTGGCTATCGGTGGCGGCGCTTTGGATCTGGGGGCGGAGTGCACGGTGGTCCCTCACCGTGTTCTTCGTGTTCTTGAAGAACACTGAAGAACACCCCTTGAATTGCATGTGTTTGATTCGTTTTCCTCGAGAAATCTGGGCTTTTGAGTGTTTGTCTCAGAGGATTCTTTGAATCCACTGAGTCAAACCGAGTGGGGAAAGGAGGAAGTGGCCGAGTGGACTCGGCTTGAGGGGGGTGTATCTTCCCCCATACGTTGCCGTTTCAGGCAGCCGGGTCGTGGGCCGGATCCGGGTTTAACCTGGATCCGCGTATTTTTAATTATATAGGTTTAATTCCCTTTTAGTCCCCCTAGGTTTTAAGTGTTTCACAATTAGGTCCCCTGGAACCCTTTTTAGTCCCTAAACCTTTAGAAATCATTCAATTAGGTCCCTAGTTCCTTAATTAGAACCCTTAAATAGATTATTAGGGTTAAATTAAATTAATTTTAGACTTAATTAGGTTAAAAAATTAATTTTAGAGACTTTAAAAATTTTAATTAAGTCTTAATTTAGGATTTAATTTAATTTTTAATAAACTTTAAAATTCATTTAATCTAACTAAGTCTAATATAAATTAATTTGACTCCTAAAACCTAAAATTAGACTCTAATTAGGTTTAATTTAATTCTTGAAATTTTAGAAAATAACTTTAATTAATTCAATTAATTTTAATTTCTAAAAATAACACGCTTTAAAATTAACTAAATTAGGTCTAGTTTAGCCCTAAACTTTAAAACCCTCACCAAATTAGACTTTAATTAGGTTTTTAAATCCTTAAAATTAGGAAATAATTTTAATTAATTATTTTAGTTAAATTTAATTAATTTCTAAGAGATAAGATTTAAAACTTTAGGTCTAATTAACCCTACTTTCACCCAAATTAAACTTTAATTAAGTTAGATTAAATGCTTAAAATTTAGAAATTATTTTAATTAAGACTCTTAATTAATTTAAATTTCTAAGATAAGATTTAAAAATTAATTTAATTAAGTTTAATCCGACCCTAATTAAACCTTTGAACTTAAAATTCCCCAAGTTAGATTTAAATTAAGTTTTTAATTAAACTTTTGAAGTTAAATTTAATTAATTAGTTTTAATTAAAAGTTTCTAAGACTTTAAAAATTAATTTCACACTTAATTAAATCTAATCGATCTTTCAAGGTTTGATTTCGAGTCCCTTTTGATTTTTTTTCATACAATTCCCTTTTGTACTCTTCATGATGAGAAATTTTTGATGTAATATCTTGTACCCATGATTCTAATAAAATTGATGAAGTTCCTTTATTTTGTTTACACTTTATCTTATGTTGTCTTGCATAGCATGTTTTAGGAAGGACATTTAATAAACTTAAGTTAATTAATTTAGAGCCTTTTAGGGTTAGACACTTAAATTAATTAATTTAATTAGAGAGAAAATTTAGTAACATAGCATGAGAATCTTATGTCTCGGATACACTAAAGAGGTTGATGTTTTGACGTACCATGATGCTGACCTAGAGAGTGTACCTTGGCATCGAATTCATGTGTTATTAAAACCTAGAATTTTGACGAAATAACTTAGGTTTAGAATTAAATAAAATGGATAGGTAAGTAACTAGTAAACATTAGTAACTTAGGTTTTAAACACCTAAGCAATGGAACCTCTTTAGGATTAGAACTTAAAATGAACAAGATAAAATGGTCATGCATCTTGCTTTAGCCTTTTGAGGCAGAAGTTACATTCCTTTGAATTTGGTTGAGGTTTCCTATCTAGAGGACATCTCATTCAAGTCAAGTTTAAAAGTAGTGTAACTTCTAAATCAAAAGGATATCCAAAATTCAAATAATGTTCATTTAACAATGAAAAATTAAATTAATATATATCTTCAAAGTATCAATGCCACGCAATGTTTTTCAAGGTACCAATTTTTGGGCGTTTGTAAGGGTCGTCCTTACACGTAACCGACTCCCGAACCCAACATTTTCAAAATGAATCTCTGGTTTATTTTTATGGTGTCTGGCCTACCTAAGTGGCCGGTGGCGACTCCAAGTCAACCTTTTCAAAATTAAATTATGTTTTTTTTTAAATTTAGTTTTTTAAGATTAAAATTAATAAAATCCATATTTTTCAAAACCAACCGTCGAACATTTTTTCACCAAAACTCGTGTTTTTTAAAGAGGTCGCTACAGCTTGGCGACTCCGCTGGGGACAAAAATTTTTTTTTTGTGTGAGTCAGGCCTAATTTTTTCAAACTTTACGTGGCATTTTGGCATCTTGGAGATAGATATTAATTTAATTTTTTATTGTTAAGTGAACATTATTTGAATGAGGATAACTTTTACTTTTATGATATATCTGTCATTCATGCATAAGCTCTCGACCCGAGCTTTCACCCTTAAGTGGGAGTTAGATATTATCCGACGTGATGCTTTCCAGCTCCGAGTTTCGGATTTTTATCTGCTTCCGGTATACTAACCTTACGCATCGTGGGGTCTTCACCTCCGTTGTAAGGGACCTATACCACCGAATCGATGTCTTATCATCGTAGTAGACGGTAACGAAAGTTCGGGAACCCAGTGTCTAGACCAAAAACCCACATAAGATATGGCGGTATGCTGCCGAAATGCCTCTGAACTTAGGATTTCTCTATTAACATGCTCTCTGGTTATTTTTACGCAATTTAGCATGTTCTATGGTTATTTTACGCATTTTATCCTGTTCTTTGGTTAACTTTATTTGCATTTTTTAACTGCTTTATGGGTTTTTTTCCCAGCACCTTCTTATTGTTTTATCTTCGTATTTATCCTTCTAACACTTTCCTTTTTGTTTTTCTTTGGTCCTTTATGCATTTATTTTTTTCTTGGCATATTTGCATGGGTATTAATTTGGAAAACAATAAAGTTAGAAGTGTCCAATAATGTTAGAAGGGATCATTATAGGTGAAGATAACACGGAAGTTTGGACTTGGTCCGAATCAGTTCAGCATGAGAAGGGTGACAGTTTGCCGATAGGGAGTGTCTCTACACTAAACGGGTAAGTCAGAATGAGCACCAATCAAAGTCCTTGTCTCTCCGAGGTCCAAGAGGTATGGGAACAGTGGAGTGACGACATGAAGGATCAATTCAAGAGGGAGTTTGGGGATATTGCATTGTTAGTGAAGGTCCCCATTGATAGACACCTAATGAGGGCGATGGTGCAATTATAGAATCCTGCCTACAATTGTTTCACCTTCGGGAAGATAGATATGACACCTACTCTAGAGGAATATGAGGTCCTGATCAACTGCCCAGCAATCAAGAATGATATGATATATGTTAAGCCCAACAGCACTTTGAGCTTTAAGAAGAAGTTGATGCAAATCACCGGTAAGGACAAAGAGTTTTGGGACCGGAAAGTAACGGGTCACGAGGATGCAAGCGAGGAGAGACAGAGAGTGAGTTGGAAGGTCTTTAAGGATTTGATAGCTTCGAGCAGCGAGGAGCCCACTAAAGTAGGAAGGATGTACGCCCTTTGCATATATGGGTTAGTGCTATTTCCTAGAACTCCCGAGCACATAGACCCATCCACGGTTGGTTTGTTCGAGAAGTTGTCTAAGAGAGTAAATCCGGTTCCATCCATACTAGCTGAGACCTATAGATCACTCACCGCATGCAAGAGGGACGGTGAAGGAAGATTTTGGGGATGTGCACAGCTTTTGGAGGTATGGTTCAGAGGCCACCGTTGGAACTCTCCGTATAGCGTCCTAAGGTTCAGGACTACCTACTCACCTATTGAAGAGCACTTAAAGAGCTATGTTGTGGAGAAGAAGACTGAAGCCCAGTGGAGTGAGCTTTTCCGGGATTTGACAGATTTGGATATCGTTTGGAAGGCTTGTTGGTTGAATAGAGGAACGACTTTTCGGTATCGATGCGGAGACTGCGACTGGATCCTATTAGCAGGTATATGGGGTGGAACGACTTACTGCCCTCTATTAGTCTTAAGGCAATTTGGTTCGAGACAGTTTATTCCAGCCACAGCAGGGATGGCCAGTTTTAGTTTTTCACACCAGAGCGAGGGGTACAGATCTAAGTTATCCCAGATTGTGAAGACTTGGGACTCACCTAGGAGGGTTCAGCCCTATCGAGAGTTTGAGATCATGGCCCGATATGACAAGTGGAGAGAGCAAATGGCAAATGATGGAGTTTTTCGAGGAGTACCGAGGGATGAGGGACCGTCTTCAAGCAAGGTAACCTTAGAAGCACCGTCAGCGTTGGAAAAGCTCAAGGAGGACCGAGACTTGGATTTTCAAAGGCAAGATAAGAAGATCTATGAACTCACACAGGAGTTGAACCTTGCGAAGTACCAAGTACAGACTCATGAGAGGAGAGAAAAGGATATGGCACTTCAGATCGAGAGGCTACGTCAAGATTTGAGGGAGGCGCAAGCAATAACAATGTCCGAGGGGCATAAAAGGAAAAGGGAAAGTGTCGGGGACAGTTCTGACTGCTTGAACAAGGCTTTAAAGGAAAAAGAGGAATACAAGAAGCTCTACGAAAAGAAATACCGTGAAGCGAAAGAAGCAAGCTCCAAAGCCAAGAAGACATCAGACAAAGATCGAGCGACGATCCGTGAGTTGACAACCCAAGTAACACAGTTAGAAGAACTGGTGGCTAAGTATCACAACGAAGACAAGGTCAAAATAGAAGAAGAGAAGGAGGGGCTTCAACAAAAGATTATCTCGCTCGAGGGCCAAGTACAAGAGCTGCAAGAAAAATTAGCCGACTTCGAGGGAGCTCTGAGTTAGAATGCCGGAGAAGCATGAAAGGCTAAGTATGAGGCAGCACAACGCACAGTCCAGAGTCAGAACAGTGAGTTGGTCAACTTCAAGGGACGAGTCAGAAGTATTGCATCGTACGTACAGATATTGTCAGGAGAAGCGACAACTCTTCTGGACTAGCCAAACGTCGGGGAAATGCATGGAGCAACCATCGTCCGCATACTACATGAGTTGACCAACTTAGGGATTAGCGCCAACAGTTTTCTATAGTTATCTTTAAAGTTGTAGTGAATCCTTTTTGAACAGACGGATGTTTTTAAGAGATTGTTTTTCGAATTTAATATCCGCTTGCATTCATGCATTCATGCATTCATACATCATGTGCATTATTATTAATTAAAAATAAAGTTTAATAACAAAGGTTTTATGGCAGTGAATTTTAAAAATAGCAAACATACTATACACGTATTCAACGCGTTCGCGCACCAAGAGACTAACGATGGAAGAAAGACTACAAAGATTAGAGGATCATCAGGCCATATTCGTAAATCGCTTAGATGCAATAGAAACTGGCATGAAAGATGGATTCGCTAAAATTCAGACGGATATTATCAGTCAGATAACCGCTCTGTTGGGTACGAAGCAAGATGAGAGGGGGAAAGCGTCGATGGAAGGGGGAGATGAAGCTGAAGGACAAGTAGACACGGTAACTAGAGGGCAACCGGAAGCGTATTCAATCCCAGGGATAGTGCAGTTTAATGCAGTAGGGGCATCCACGAGTCACCCCGTAGAAGTTGAAGATTTTTCTCCAAATACTGATGAAGTCCCAGATCTCAACTTTATGAGCGAAGTGGAGAAGATACGACAAGAAATGGAGAAGAAGTATGCTGATCACTTCAAGGCTCTCGAAGCCAAGATCCAGCAAATTCAAGTCCAAGGGTCGGTGGATAAAAGCACTGATGCGTTCGAACTCAGTTTGGTCTCTGATTTGGTCTTGCCACCAAAATTCAAAATGCCCGACTTTGAAAAGTACGACGGGACGTCGTGTCCAAGCGCCCATATGACGATGTATTGTCGGAAGATGGCCGCTTTCAGCAAGGATGAGAAGCTGCTTATCCACTGCTTTCAGGATAGTTTGACGGGTTCTACTATCCGATGGTACACACAACTCAGTCGGGAGACTATAAAATCATAGAAGGACCTTTATCACGCCTTTATGGAGAATTACAAGCATGTGACGGAGATGAGGCCTACAAGAGTCATGTTACAGCAAATGAGGCAAAAGTCCAATGAAACATTCTGACAATACGCCCATAGATGGAGAGATCTGGCCTCTCAGGTGCAGCCCCCGTTAAACGAGCGTGAGATGACTCACATGTTTGTAGAGACATTGAAGGGGCCGATGTATGAATGTCTGTTCACAAGCACATCCATGCAGAGCTTCTCTCAAATAGTTGCCACTGGAGAGTTGGTGGAGGCAGTTATCAAAAGTGGGAGGATTGAAGGATCCGATAGCTCGAAGAAAAATTCCAAGAAGATAGACAATGAGGTAAACAACGCTGTAGTGTATGAACCCCCGAAAAATGTGATAATTTCCAAACCAAAGTCAGGAGCGGGTGGCTCACAAGGCTCGAACAAGAAGGACTCGAGGTGGGAAAAGCCAAATTTCTCACCAATCCCGGTGACGTATGCTGAGTTGTACACTCAGCTACACGATGCAGATATGATTCGCCCATACTTTATCATTCCGCTTAAACCTCCTTATCCGCAGTGGTATGACCCGAAGGCCCAGTGTGTATATCATGCTAACGTTCATGGACATAGCATCAAAAACTACATAGCTTTTTAAAAGATCGTCCAGAACATGATAAATACCGGGGTTTTGAAATTTGATGAACCTAGTGTCTCAACAAACCCACTCCCAAATCATGGCGGTCAGGGTGTGAATGCAATTGAAGAGGATCAAGCGAGACAAGTTAAAATGAGGGTGTTAGAAATCCGATCACCCTTAAAGTGGGTTTTTCAACAACTGTTTGATAACGGGCTCATCTGTCAAGGGATGCAAGTGAAAGAATCTACCGAGGAAGGCCCATATTGCGAATTCCATCAAGAACTCAGGCATGCAATTCAGCAGTGTAGCGAGTTCAGGGGCTTTTACAAGGGATGATGGACAACAAAGAGGTGGAATTCTTCACCAAAGAAGGTGGCCAAAAAATGATAGACGTGTGTGCGTCAGAAAATACCAAGCCAAAGTACAGTGCAAGCAGGCCGCTAGTCATCTCAGCTCGGCCAAGGGGCAATAACCCAATGGGATCGGCAAATGCTCCTCGCATAGTAATTACCCCTCTGGAACCCTTCCTATTTAAGGATACGCGAAGGGTCCCGTGGAATTATACCGCGAGTATGGCCGGGCCGAGTAGTTTGAAGCCCGTCGAGGAGATACAGTCAGAGAAACCGGGTGTCGTTGAAGAAGTGGGAACAGAACTAGTGAATGAGGTAGGTCATTTTACGAGGAGCGGGAGGTGTTACTCACCGGCTCAGGAAGAGGATCAGATTAAGTCTGTGGAAAAGAAGAAGATTTTCGCAGATCCAACTCCAAAGGTGAATGAGCCAATCACCGAAGAGCAGGCGCATGAGTTTCTGCGATTCCTAAAACACAGTGAGTACAGTATAGTGGAGCAGTTGAAGAAACAACCCGTTAGAATCTCTATCCTCAACTTACTGCTAAGTTCTAAAGGGCACCGTGATGCCCTTTTGAAAGTATTAAACCAAACTTTTCTCCCGAAGGACATATCGGTGAAGAAGTTGGACCGAATCGTTAATCACATCACCGCAGACAATTATATAACGTTCACCGATGATAAGATCCCTGATGGTGGAATGGGGTCCATCAAGGCCTTAAACATCACGACCCACTGTAAGGGTCATGTGGTGCCGGGAGTTTTAATCGATAACAGTTCAGCTTTGAACGTGTTACCCATGACAACTTTGCAAAGGTTGCCCATAGATGTCGCACACATGAAGAGATATCAGAATGTGGTCAGAGCCTTCGATGGGACCACAAGAGATGTGTTGGGAAGGATTGAAGTCCCGTTGCTGATTGGGCCATCCGTGTACAACATTGATTTTGTTGTAATAGATATTAGGCCCACCTACAATTGCTTACTAGGCAGACCTTGGATACATTCTGTCGGGGCAGTGTCGTCATCACTACATCAGAAACTGAAATTCATAGTAGATGGCAAGCTCGTATGTGTCGGGGCGGAGGAAGACATCATTGCATCCGTTTCCACGGATACACCCTACGTTCAAGCTAATGAAGATGAGCTAGAATGTTCTTTCCGGGCCTTAGAATTTATCAATGCTGCATTCGTAGCTGAAGGTGCGACATTTCCATGTCCAAAACTGTCAAACTGTACCGAAATGACCGTCAAGCAAACCCTTGGCAAAGGAGCCAAAGCCGGAAGAGGGCTAGGAAGAAGGTTACAAGGGAGCTTACGCCCAAAGCCTGTGGTCATGAAGAAAGGGCGAGCCGGGTTAGGCTTCTCAATCGAGGCATATTGGAACAAACATGGAAGAATTGCAGTCAAGAAGCCGGCTTCATTAAGTGCAAAGATCAACTTCATCTCCCATGGGTATGTGAATGTAACAGAACAAGCGGAGAAGAATCGCTTGAAAGCTATCAGGTTGCAAGAGGAATAGATTTTCGGAGAAGCTTTTGAAGGTCTGATGGTAGGAGGAATTTCTGAAGGTCCAAGGATGAATCTACTGGATAAAATTCGTCCGTGCCTCCCTGGCGAGACTCTGAATAACTGGACTATAGAGGATTTACCTATAGTTTACAAAACAGAGTAATGCCATAAACCACCCTATACTTTTGCCCGCAAGTGTAGGAGATTTTCTGTAAAGGGCTTTTTCATTTTTTTATTAGCAAGTAAAGATGCTTTTTCCCTTTCATCAATGGCAAACATTCTTCTTTTCTTTCATTTGCTTCATTCATTTCATCCTTATTCATCTATTATTCTCATCCAACTATACAAATTCTTCTTCGCAGGTTCCCGAACAATGATCACATGAATGATTCTGGGCCAAAACCCGAAATAGATTTGAAAAGGATCTCTTGTCTAACAGAAATCAATGAGTGTGAAGACAATGTAGACTACGAGATTCCTGAAGAATTGTTAAGGTTGGTGGAGCAAGAGGATAAGCAAATCATGCCCCTCAAGGAAGAGATAGAAACTCTGAATCTGGGCACAGAAGAAGAGAAAAAGGAAGTTATGATCGGAGCAGCGTTCCCGCCAGGGGCAAAACAAAACTTGATAGACTTGTTGCGAGAATTCAAAGACGTCTTCGCATGGTCCTATCAAGATATGCCAGGCTTAAATACCGACATCATGGTCCATAAGCTGCCTATCAAACCAGATTGCAAGCCTATACAACAGAAGCTCAGAAGGCTGAGGCCCGAAATGTTGTTAAAAATTAAGGAAGAAGTGTAGAAGCAAATCGACGCAGGCTTCCTACAGGTGGCAACATACCCAGAATGGGTAGCAAACATAGTCCCCGTGCCTAAGAAAGATGGGAAAGTTCGGATATGTGTGGATTATAGGGATTTGAACCGGGCGAGCCCGAAAGACAATTTCCCTTTACCCCATATCGATGTTCTGGTGGATAATACCTCGGGGCATTCATGGTTTTCTTTCATGGATGGGTTCTCAGGTTATAATCAGATCAAAATTAATCCGGAAGATATGGAGAAGATAACCTTTACCACACTCTGGGGCACATTCTGCTATAAAGTCATGCCTTTTGGGTTGAAGAATGCCGGAGCCACATACCAAAGAGCTATGGTGACACTATTTCATGACATGATGCACAAGGAAATCGAAGTTTATGTGGACGATATGATAGCTAAGTCCTAAACAGAAGATGGACATGTGCAGGATTTGAAAAAGTTGTTCCAAAGGCTACGAAAGTATCAACTGAAGCTTAACCCTAATAAATGTACGTTTGGGGTTACGTCCGGTAAGCTACCTGATTTCGTTTTCAGTCAAAGGGGCATTGAAATCGATCCCAATAAGGTCAAGGCAATTCAAAATTTTCCACCCCCAAAAACACAGAAAGAAGTTTAGGGCTTCCTTGGGAGATTAAACTATGTGTCTCGGTATATTTCTCAATTAACCGACAGGTGTGATCCCATTTTTAAACTACTTCGGAAGAACAACCCAGGTGAGTGGAATGATGAATGTCAGGAAACGTTGGACAAAATCAAACAATATTTGTCCAACGCACCAATATTGGTGGCACCAGTTCCTGGGAGACCTTTAATCCTCTACCTGACGGTGTTCGAGAACTCCATGGGGTGTGTGCTGGGGCAACATGATGATACTGGAAAGAAAGAAAGAGCAATCTATTACTTGAGTAAGAAATTCACCGAGTGCGAGGCACGGTACCCATTTATCCAAAAGATGTGTTGTGCGCTCGTTTAGGTTACTTGTCGACTCAAGCAATATTTGTTGTACCACACCACGTGGTTGATCTCAAAACTCGACCCTTTGAAGTTTCTAATGGAAGCACCCGCATTGACTGGAAGGTTAGCCCGATGGCAAATGTTGTTGTCCGAATTTGACATAGTATATGTCAGCCAGAAGGCAATCAATGGAAGTGCCATAGCGGACTTTCTCGCGAGTAGAGCCTCGAATGATTATGAGCCTCTAAGCTTCGATTTTCCTGATGAGGATGTGATGACTATTTCCGTCGAAGAAAACAAGGAAATAGAAAAATGGAAATTATATTTCGATGGGGCAGTCAATGCCCTCGGAAGGGGAATCGGAGCTGTGCTGATATCTCCGGATGGTGTACATTACCCTCTCACGAGCAAGTTGGAATTCTTGTGCACTAATAATATGGCTGAATACGAAGCATGTGTAATGGGATTGAAGGCTGACCTAGAACGAAAAATAAAAGCCTTGAAGGTATACGGAGATTCAGCTTTAGTTATTTATCAACTACGTGGAGAATGGGAAACCAAAGACACGAAGTTGGTAGAATATCGAAAGTTGATACTAAAATTAATTGAAGAATTTGACGAGATAACATTCGTTTACCTTCCTAGAGAAGACAACCAAATGGCAGATGCTTTAGCTACACTGGCCTTAGTTTTCCAAGCAAACAGACTAGAGGATATGATGTTAATTCGGATGCAGAGCTATGAAACATATGCTCATTGCTGCAACTTGGAAGAAGAGGACGACAATCCTTGGTATTTTGACATTCTGCAATACGTCAAATTTCAAGCTTACCCATTTGGAGCTAACGACGTTGAAAAGAGAACAATCAGAAGAATGACTGCTGCATACGTACTGGATGGTGACGTCTTGTACAGAAAGAGTAGAGATCAAGTGTTGCTAAGATGTGTCAATGCCAGTGAGGCAAGAAGTATCTTGGAAGAGGTGCATGACGGAATTTGCGGAACGCATGTCAATGGTCTCTCGATGGCAAGGAAAATAATAAGATACGGATATTACTGGTCTACTATGGAAGAATATTGCATAGAATATGCCAAAAAGTGTCACAAATACCAGATCTATGCAGATAAAATTAACTCTCCACCAGTACCGTTACATACAATGAATTCGCCTTGGCCTTTTGCTGTTTGGGAATTAGATGTAATCGGGCAGATTCACCCCAAGGCTTCAAATGGGCATCGCTTTATCTTAGTGACCATCGATTACTTCACTAAGTGGATAGAAGTTGTCTCCTATGCTAACATCACAAGAACAACAGTTTGCAAGTTCTTGAAGAAAGAGATTATTTGTCGGTATGGTCTACCAGAGCGAATCATCACGGATAATGCTACCAATTTCAACAATAGATTGATAGCAGAAACCTGTGAGCAGTTTAAAATAATTCATCATAACTCAGTAGCATACCAGCCAAAGATGAATGGAGCCGTTGAGGCAGCAAACAAGAACATTAAGAAGATCATATCCAAGATGACTGAAACCTACAAAGATTGGCATGAAAGGCTTCCTTTTGCCTTATTTGCGTACCGGAATTCGATCATAACTTCTATCGGGGCAACGCCATATTCCCTAGTGTACGGTACTAAAGCCGTGTTACCTCTGGAAGTAGAAATCCCATCTCTTCGCATATTATTAGAGGTGAAACTGAGTGATGCAGAATGGATACAGATTCGTTTGGATCAGTTGAATTTAATTGAAGAAAAGTGGCTAAAAGCTATCTGCCACAGCCAAATGTATCAGAAACGGATGATCTGGTCTTACGACAAGAAAGTTCGACCGCGTGAGTTCTGAGAGGGGGATCTAGTGTTTAAAAAGATCTTGCCTATACATCGAAATTTCCGAGGAAAGTAGATGCCAAATTGGGAAGGGCCATACGTTGTCAAAAAGGCCTTCTCCGGAGGCGCATTAATCTTGACTGAAATGGATGGACAAGAATTAAGCAAACCAGTGAATTCTGATTCAGTTAAGAGATATTACGCCTAAAGAAAAAGAAAAAGAGATTAAAGAAAAAAAATGAAAATGAAGCGAAAACCCGAAAGAGCACTTCACGAAAATGATGATAAACAGAAAGGAGGGGTCGAGATGAAAACCCGTAAAGGGCGTCTCGATACCAACAGAGGATTTGGGTCGAAAACCAGGAATGGCGGCCCAGATGAATGAAAATAGGCATCCGATGATTCGGGCCTCTCAGCTACCAAGCAGTACGGAAGGATCTTCACGTTTGCAAAGTTGGATCCTCATTTGAAGAATGGCTAGACGAGTAGCTCGTTTTTGAATCTATAACTCGGGAAAGGCCTGGATAAACGCATGTGATGAGCGTTTGGGAACCTACATTTTATTCCTTTCTTTTCCCTTTGAATTGTTTTGCCTTGTTTGTTTTGTATGTTGAATCTATGAGAAGCTTTAATAAAGATACTCGTTCCCTTCACTTGAGCCTTCAATTTTACCCAAAGCATCATGCTAATAAAATAACATGAATGAATTAATGCAAAAAATCTTTTGGCATTATTATGTTTCAAGATTACAGGTAAGATTTATTTTTCCGGATTAAGATAACGGAATATAAACAAACATGTTCTGATATTCAGAAAAAATTTGGCTTGAAAGAACGCCTCAGAACAACTTTATAAAGAGGACGAGCATTAAGAGTTTCCCTCGCTATGTGAAGATGAAAAATCTCGAATGCAGAAAAGAGGGAGAAGAGTCAATCAGCCCCTCCAAAGTGGCAAACTGACTGATAATACTTGCCTTTCAAGGCCATACTCATGCATCATAATAGGAATATTTGCATTTAGAAGCATTCTAACCATGCATGATATTTCTGTTAAACAGGAATTAAAGAAATCAACAATAACGAGTTTTACCGGCAGCCTTTTGGCGTGAGTCCAGAAAGAAGTGGTGTAGCGTGAGAAATTTCTAAGTGAGAAGAACAGCCTCAAGATTCATCACTTACGTCTGAAGAATTTCTAAGTGAGAAGAACAGCTTCAGACTCCGTTATTTAATATTATTAGCAGCCTTTTGGCGTGAGTCCAGAAAGAAGTGTAACGCGAGGAATTTCTAAGTGAGAAGAACAGTCTCAAGATTCATCACTTACGTCTGAAGAATTTCTAAGTGAGAAGAACAACTTTAGACTTTTTAGTGGAGATGGAGAATTTCGTAGAACAGCTCTATATTCCACTATTAAATCCTCCGGGTGATCAGTAAGTCCTCCGGGAATGATGTTAAATCCTCCGGGTCATCAGTAAGTCCTCCGGGCATGATGTTAAGTCCTCCGGGCCATCACCTTCGGGAGTGATGATATTGTTTGCACAATCTAGGATGCAATACGATCCTAAATCCTTCAGGTCATCAGTAAGTCCTCCGGGCCATCACCTTCGGGAGTGATGATATCGTTTGCACAATCAAGGAGGCAATACGACCCTAAATCCTCCGAGTCACCAGTAAGTCCTCCGGGCATGATATTAAATCCTCCGGCTCATCAGTAAGTCCTCAGGGCATGATGTTAAGTTTGAAGAATTTCGTACTGAGAAGAACAGCTTCAAGCTTCAGGACTTTTACAGAATTCGTGTTTTTCAGTCTTTGCCCATCTCCTGCTCCGTAGCATCGAGCAAAGAGGGGCAACTGTCAACACGAATTTCTCGTGTTTTATATATATAATAATAATAATATATAATAAATAAATAATTAATGTAATAATAATAATAAAATAATAATAATAAAATATTTGAAAAAAAAGAAAATAATCGAAAACAAGAGTTTGAACCGAGAAATCTGGAAACAGAGGGGAGAGGCCGATTTCATAGGGTTTTTGGATTAGTTGATAAGATTGGGTTGTTAGGATTGGGAGAGTTTGAGTGTGTGAAGGACTTTGATTCAAGTCCTTTAAAAGGACTTGAATCGGCTAAATGGAGGGGGGAGATCGGCGCTTAGATCGGCAGTGGAGGTATCAAAGGTGCAGCTTGGATCGGATCTAAGGTAGGTTTCCTTGTGTTGTTCTTTGTTTTTCCCTTCCCGTTTGATCTTAGTTGCTGAGGTAGGCTCTTTTTCCAGTTGTTTTTAGTGCATGTTGGGGTGTTTTAAGGTTAGATCCGTTGAATCTAGGTTCTAGGGGGTGTTTTGAGCATTTTTAGAGGTCACCGGCGAGCTTGCCGGCGTCGGAAAAGGCGCCAGAGAGGTGATCGGGCTCTTTTGACGGTGGCCAGAAAACTCACTGGAGTGGCTATCGGTGGCGGCGCTTTGGATCTGGGGGTGGAGTGCACGGTGGTCCCTCACCGTGTTCTTCGTGTTCTTGAAGAACACTGAAGAACACCCCTTGAATTGCATGTGTTTGATCCGTTTTCCTCTAGAAATCTAGGCTTTTGAGTGTTTGTCTCAGAGGATTCTTTGAATCCACTGAGTCAAACCGAGTGGGGAATGGAGGAAGTGGCCGAGTGGACTCGGCTTGAGGGGGGTGTATCTTCCCCCATACGCTGCCGTTTCAGGCAGCCGGGTCGTGGGCCGGATCCGGGTTCAACCCGGATCCGCGTCTTTTTAATTATATAGGTTTAATACCCTTTTAGTCCTCCTAGGTTTTAAGTGTTTCACAATTAGGTCCCCTGGAACCCTTTTTAGTCCCTAAACCTTTAGAAATCATTCAATTAGGTCCCTAGTTCCTTAATTAGAACCCTTAAATAGATTATTAGGGTTAAATTAAATTAATTTTAGATTTAATTAGGTTAAAAAAATTAATTTTAGAGACTTTAAAAATTTCAATTAAGTTTTAATTTAGGGTTTAATTTAATTTTTAATAAACTTTAAAATTCATTTAATCTAACTAAGTCTAATATAAATTAATTTGACTCCTAAAACCTAAAATTAGACTCTAATTAGGTTTAATTTAATTCTTGAAATTTTAGAAAATAAATTTAATTAATTTTAATTTCTAAAAATAACAAGCTTTAAAATTAACTAAATTAGGTCTTGTTTAGCCCTAAACTTTAAAACACTCACCAAATTAGACTTTAATTAGGTTTTTAAATCCTTAAAATTAGGAAATAATTTTAATTAATTATTTTAATTAAATTTAATTAATTTCTAAGAGATAAGATTTAAAACTTTAGGTCTAATTAACCCTACTTTCACCCAAATTAAACTTTAATTAAGTTAGATTAAATGCTTAAAATTTAGAAATTATTTTAATTAAGACTCTTAATTAATTTAAATTTCTAAGATAAGATTTAAAAATTAACTTAATTAAGTTTAATCCGACCCTAATTAAACCTTTGAACTTAAAATTCACCAAGTTAGATTTAAATTAAGTTTTTAATTAAACTTTTGAAGTTAAGAAAAATTTAATTAATTAGTTTTAATTAAAATTTTTTAAGACTTTAAAAATTAATTTCACACTTAATTAAATCTAATCGATCTTTCAAGGTTTGATTTCGAGTCCCTTTTGATCTTTTTTCATGCAAGTCCCTTTTGTACTCTTCATGATGAGAAATTTTTGATGTAATATCTTGTACCCATGATTCTAATAAAATTGATGAAGTTCCTTTATTTTGTTTACACTTTATCTTATGTTGTCTTGCATAACATGTTTTAGGAAGGACATTTAACAAACTTAAGTTAATTAATTTAGAGCCTTTTAGGGTTAGACACTTAAATTAATTAATTTAATTAGGGAGAAAATTTAGTAACATAGCATGAGAATCTTATATCTCGGATACACTAAAGAGGTTGGTGTTTTGACGTACCATGATGCTGACCTAGAGAGTGTACCTTGGCATCGAATTCATGTGTTATTAAAACCTAGAATTTTGATGAAATAACTTAGGTTTAGAATTAAATAAAATGGATAGGTAAGTAACTAGTAAACATTAGTAACTTAGGTTTTAAACACCTAAGCAATGGAGCCTTTTTAGGATTAGAACTTAAAATGAACAAGATAAAATGGTCATGCATCTTGCTTTAGCCTTTTGAGGCGGAAGTTACATTCCTTTGAATTTGGGTGAGGTTTCCTATCTAGAGGACGTCTCATTCAACTCAAGTTTAAAGGTGGTGTAACTTATAAATCAAAAGGATATCCAAAATTCAAATAATGTTCATTTAACAATGAAAAATTAAATTAATATCTATCTTCAAAGTATCAATGCCACGCAATGTTTTTCAAGATACCAATTTTTGGGCGTTTGTAAGGGTTGTCCTTACACGTAACCGACTCCCGAACCCAACGTTTTCAAAATGAATCTCTGGTTTATTTTTATGGTGTCTGGCCTACCTAAGTGGCCGGTGGCGACTCTAAGTCAACCTTTTCAAAATTAAATTATGTTTTTTTAAAATTTGGTTTTTTTAAGATTAAAATTAATAAAATCCATATTTTTCAAAACCAACCGTCAAACACTTTTTCACCAAAACTCGCGTTTTTTAAAGAGGTCGTGATAGAAAACTTAGCTCTTTATCTTGGCAACATAGTTTTCGTCCTTGGCGGGTGCAACGTTATGTCTTGTCTCTGTCTAGTTTGATTTGCTCATTCCTCAACTCAGTATATCTCAAAAATATTTGACGGCCTTGGAAAGCTACTATTTTCTTCCTCTACTACGGTAGAATGTTTCCAGTACGACATTTTATATGTCATAGAAAGAACACGATAACAGTACTTTTTTCTATCAAATATTGCATAAAATCAACAATTAACGCACAAATGCTGAATTGTAGAAATTAAATAGAAAAGTAAAATATTTCTACTTAATTATCCCAAATACAAACAATAATTAAATATATATATATATATATAATATAAGACTATTGTGCACTTATCAACCATCAACTTTGTTTAAGCGATCCTTGAAATACTTTCAAACGCCATCAACACTAGAAGCAAAGACTATGCCATAATTATATTGATCCCGTTAGACATGCAAAGACTTATCGAAGCTTGCACGATTTCAACTTCTATCGATAAACCCTAATATATTTATCGCAACAAAGGCAATTCGAAAAGAACGAATCCAAACATTGTAGTAGAAAATCCCTACAAGCTAATATGGAATTATAAAGCATCATGCATATCGGAAGGATGCAAATAAAAGATGTGATTGTAATCGATAGTGACACCGGAGACATGATCAAAGAAAAGAAAGAAAAAAATGAAAGAAATGAAGGTAATTGGGAAAAGAAGAACAAGCAAACTAGATAAGAGCCAAAAGAAATTGCAAAACAAATGAGCCAAGAGATTTAGTTTTTTAGCGTTTTCAAAAGCACTTTTAAATAAAACTACTTATCATTGTTTATATCACCAATATTTTTATATTTTAAAAAAATTCTAAAATAGATATTTTATCTACTTAAAAGTATTTTTTGACAATAATACAATTTAGGACCTATTGGGATATACCAAAGCCTTTACCACCACACCAACCTACTATTAAAGACACGAATTATATCTTTTTCGTATATATATCTTATAATATGTTAGGCTTGGAGTGGCTCGATGCACAACCGATTAACTTGCCAATTTGATGGAGAAGGAACACTTTGGGTGATTTGTTGTGGAAGCAAAAATAACACAATAATTTTAGAGTGGTTCGGCCTTCGAACAAGCACCTATATCCACTACTTTAGCTTCCCACTAAGGATTTCCAAATTCACTAAGAATTTCAACCTTTTGAGGCCAAAGGGATAACCTTACAATCCTAGACTCAAACTCGAATCTAGCATCCAAAGTTCACAACCCGAACTTTGGGAATTCACTCAACAAAGAGAAAACTTAGCAAACTTGTTTAATCCTTCTAATAAGGCTAATGTTTGCAATCTAAGCACTCACTCAATTTCTAATTACACTTGAGCATATATTGACAATTAAGCTCACAAGTGTTTGTCTACCCAAATAATAGGAAATTAAGCACTAAAAAAATTTCTTGATCATAATGTTGTTACAAGTGAAGCATTTTTCTTCTCTTGATGCTTGAGGCTTCCTTTTATCATCCCAAAAGAGCTTTTAGCCGTTTATGACCGTTGGGGATATTTTAGAGCCGTTTAGAGTTGATTACAAGGCATATTTCTGTTTTTGGTGCAGGTGGTATCGATACCGATATCGATACCGCTCTTAGCCGTTGGGAGTTTTCATAAAATCGTTTTGACCGTTGGGGGTGTTTAGAAACCGGTATCGAAACAAGTATAGATACCTATATCGAAACAGGTATAGATACTGATATAGAAACATGTGGTATAGATACCGATATAGAAACATGTGGTATGGATACCGGTATAGAAACTAGTATAGATACCAGTATAGAAACAAGTGGTATGGATACCGGTATAGAAACCAAACATCACAATAGTGAAAGAGTATTGATACCACTGTGATTTTTGCCTTTGAAAACATATCACGAAGAACAGGTATCGAAACACCTGGGTAAAAATCACTCATTTGGTTTCTTTAACTCATTTAAAACACTTTTAAACTTTCTCAAAAACATCTTAAATATAATTTTAAGTAGTTTGGATATAAGAACCATTTTGAAATCTTTTCAAATTAGTCCAAAACTATTTTTCTATTATTATATCAAAACATTAGTTCTACAATCTCCCTCTTTTTGATATAATAAAACCAACTTGAAAAATTATTTTTGAGATTTCTCCCCCTTTGTCAAATAAACTTTGAATAAGAGAATTAAAGAATTAAATCGTTTAAATTTCCCTCTTATCCATTTGAAATTCTTTGAAAAGCAATTTTTCACAACATTCTCCCCCTTTTTGTTATATAAAAAATGGTTCAAAACAAGTTTGAAAATCTTTAAAGCTTATAATATAGGAGAATTTTAAAGATACCAATTGTTGAAAAAATTAAATATCAAAGCATTGGTTATGAAAACAAAAACTCCCCCTTAATCAAGGCATCATTAAGTGGTTTGTCTAACAATTATGATAAACTAGTTTAAACAAAAGATAAACAAACAAAAAACAAACAAACTAAAAACTAGATTTTACCACACTTGAACTTAAGGTAGGATGTGAAGCCTTCCTTCTTCAAGTGTCTTTCTTGTGTGTATGGAGCTCCCCCTTAATTTTGCACTTTGATGCTCATACCTCCATCACACCTAAACAAGACAATTAAGTAATTTTTGGTATCCAAATTGCTTTGGATCCTTTAACGTTAGTAGAACAAAATTTAGTCCCCTTAGGAATCTATTTTTCAATTTCATCCTTTTTGGTTGAAGTGATTAGTCCTTTTGGGACCTAAACACTTCTAAAACATTTTCCATAATGAACCTAGGGGCACTAGATTGTTTCAAATAAGAATTTGATTTTCCCAAATCATTTTTCTTTTGAAGTTCTTTGGAAATCAAATCTTTTTCCTTCTTAAGATCATCTAAATCCATTTGATGATCTTTTTCAATCTTTTGAAGAAAGTTTTGTAAATCGAAAACTTTGAGCTCAAATTCTTTTAACCTTGCTTCAATTTCAAAATTGGTTTTTGAAAGCAAATCATTTTTTAACTTGAGTTTTGAAATCATCTTTTTATTTTTAGAAAATGAAGCTTTAAATTCAAAAGCCAATTTATCATAGGCTTCTTGTAACTCATCAAAAGTATATGAATTAGAAATAGATGAGTTAGAAGTTACCTCCCCCTCATTGAGGGCCATCAAGCATATGTTGACTTCTTCATTTTCGGTGGAGTAATCATCACTCTATGTAGCCACATATGCTTGCTTCTTCGAAGATGATCCCCTTTTGATAGACTTGTGGGAGTCCTTCATCTTTTTCTTTGATCCGTGCTTTGAGGACTTCTTCATTTTGTTCCTCACGAATCGATCGAAGTCAATGAAGAGTTTGGCAAGCTCTTCATCTTCTTCACTATCATCCTCAATTGAATCTTCAAAGTGGATGCACTTGGAGGATTTTAGAGCAACGGTGTTGACATTTACACCAAGCTCTTGAAATTTTTTCTTCCCCATCGCTCTAATCTCTTCCTTCTTCTTCTCCTCTTGTCTTCCTTTCATCAGAATTTGATGTGTGAGGAGTGACCCCATTAGTTCTGATGAATGCCTAAAAGGCAGTTATTTACTACCCTTCTCATGGTACTTTATGCATCTATTATACACTAACTTGAACCGAATTATGAACTCTTTGCTCAAATATTCGATATTCTGTATCATCACTTACAAAGTCAATATTTATAGAGAATACAAATATTATTACATATTTTGTACATGCAGGAATATCCAGAGCTGAAGTGACAGAGAATCAGTGTTGCGGCCGAGGTAGAAGACATGGCTGCGGCAGAATCCAGTGTGGCAACACTAACAATGGATGCGCAATAAAAGATAAAAATATAGAGAACGTCTAGAAGACACAGCGCATCAATTGGACCAGGGTAGTGCGTTAAAAGCCTAAGTAAGAGATCAAGCGGGAAAACCCTTCTAGAAGGCGGCAAACTTAGAAATATCAGATTCCTTGAACAAAACTTGTTCCCTACTCCAAGTTGAAGCCTATTTAGGAAAGGTTTGCCCTAGGTTAAGACTATAAATACCCTAGCCGGCCACATTGTTGAAGAGAGCCGATTTTGAGAGAAACCCTTCCTCCCTAAGAATTATACTCAACGATAATATGTTCTAAACTTCTTAGAGATAGGTAAAGGTTGTCGATATTAGTGAAAGGAGATTGATTCTTGTATCTTTGTTCTTATGCAATAATAATATCAAAGTTTGCTTATCCTATTATCATTCTTTGTTCTTGTATTCAAGACCGAGAGGGAAGTTTGCGAGTAATCTATTTATCTAGCATCGGAAGGTGTAGATTCACGAAAGAAATAAGTACGGTGTTGTAGACACTAACTCGGCCTATACTCTTGTGGAGGCACTAGGAGATAGGTTAAGAGTTTCAGCAGCTAAAAGAAGTGTTGGATTGGTTGGTGGTTATCTTTGATTTACGTCGAGAGGTATCGTCAAGGACTGGTCATCAACAACACTCTGACTCAGAGATGAGCTAAGTCACTTACGGACACTTTGCTGAACTTTGATGCTTCTACCCAAGATCAAGAGATTGACGCGACAGAGGAACACCAATATTGCCGAGGCAGTATCTGCAGTACTGTCAAAGCAGTGTTGTGTGATTGCATTGGACAAGAAGAAGATCAATTGAATCCACTAATTGACGCAACTGGATCCTACCCAATTTCTCTATAATCTTTCTCAACCTTTTTATTTTATGTTTTGTTATTTAATTATTTAGTTAGATAAAACAAATCAACTTATTTGTGTTTTACTTTTTTTTTCAGGAGCAAGGAAACGAAGGAAGACATATTAAGTATACCAATCCCTGTGGAGACGATACACGATATACTTATCATTTTATTACTTGACGACGTGTACACTTGCACTCAAATTGCGCTTATACCATACGCATCAAGTTTTTGGCGCCGTTGTCGGGGATTGGCAACTAAATTTTGTTTTCATTATTTTCTTTCTCTTTAACTATCCTTTATCTAACTTTAACTTTATCTTATTTATTTTATTTTTTCTTTACTAAGTTTTATTTATTTGGTTTATGACCAGGGCAAATCCGAGTGGACCATTGTACGAGTTGGATCCTGAGATTGAACGCACAAGACATAATCTAAGACGCAATATATTTCAAGCTATGGATAATCCACCAAGAGGACAAATTCCACTTGTTGATCATAATGTACTGCCAGCAATGCCACAGCAGCCACTGCCGCAACCATTAACGAGGCAGCCCACTGTTAGAGACTATCTGGTGGAAGATTTAAACGGACTCAACCCTGGCGTAGTAACACCAGAAATCAAAGCAACTCACTTTGAGCTCAAACCAGTGATGATCAACATGTTGAACACAATTGAACAGTTTAGTGGGTCTGCTACTGAAGATGCAAGGCAACATCTTAAATCCTTCATGGAAGTGTGCAACTCTTTCAAGATTCAAGGAGTCCATGAAGATATTCCGCGATTGAAATTGTTCCCCTATTCACTGAGGGATAGGGCGAAAACCTAGTTGAATGGTATCCCAGCAGGATCCATAGGATCTTGGGAGGAACTCTGCCGAGAATTCATTACGAGGTTTAACCCAACAAATCTCTATGATCGCATCCGTAATGAAATCACATCTTTCCTGCAAGATGAAGATGAACCGATGTATGAGGCATGGGAACGTTACAGAAAATTGTTAAACAAATGCCCACTACATGGTTTTCCCTTGTGGAAGCAAGTCTCCAGGTTTTATAATGCTACTAATGCCTCCACAAGGATGATGCTAGACGCTTCCGCAAATGGGACACTTTTAGATAGAGCACCCGCGAAAGCCATTGAAATTCTAAACAAACTCGTAAGGAACGATTTCTAATTTCCCACATCAAGACGAGGAGGAATGAGACGTCATGCCACAGCTCATGAAATAGATACATCAAGTTCGGTAGTAGCACAATTGGCTTCTCTGACCAAGATGGTTCAAAATATGCAAGCACAGAGAAACGTACATGAGGTTAAGACAGTTAACTCATCGGATTACATGCTAGATGAGGAGACCAACCTGTATGTTGGAGATCATAGATGCTTCACAATCCCGTGTGCGATTGGAGATGGTTATAAAGAAAAGGCCCTATGCGACTTAGGAGAAAGCATCAACTTAATGCCTAAATCAGTATTTCAGAAACTTGGAATAGGACGGGAAAAACCAACAACAGTACTGCTCCAACTTGTAGATCGGTCCTATGTGCATCCTGAAGGCAAAATCGAGGATATTCGGGTGAAGGTTGACAAGTTTATATTTCCTGCCGACTTTCTTATCCTTGATTATGAGGCCCACGATAATGCACCGATCATATTGGGTCGACCTTTCCTTGCTACTAGACATACTCTAATAGATGTGGAAAACAGAGAATTGACTATGAGGATAAATGATCAACAAATCAAGTTCAATGTTTTTCGTATGCTGAAAAATTATGATAATCCAGAAGAATGCCAAGAATCAAAAAATTTTGACGAGGACTTAATACAACCATATTTGGAAAGCAACTACCTCGGCAACGCCATCGGTAATTCAATGCGTCACAGCCTCGGTAGTTCAGAGGATGATTGCTATAACCAAGCTCTGAACGAAGCACATGAAGTTGATGGATTTGAGGCAGAAGAAATCGAGAAAGCAAACTGGACAAACCACTTTCCAGGTAAGTACTTTGAACCTCTAAATTATCCAAGAAAGGATCCCACCAGTACGAAACCAGTAATCACTGAACTAAAACCCTTCCCTGCTAATTGAAATTATGTTTATTTGGGACCCAATCATACAATGCATGTAATCATTTCTTCTAAGCTGCATCCGAAACAGGAACAAAGCTTAATAGAAGTGCTACGGCAGCATAAGACAATACTAGGATGGACAATTGACGATATAAAAGGAATAAGCTCAGCCGTTTGTATGCATAAAATCATATTAGATGAAGGACAGAAACCCACTGTGGAGGCCCATAGGAGACTTAACCATACCATGAAGGAGGTAGTTCAGAAGGAAATAATTAAGTGGCTTAATGCCGAAATCATTTATCCTATCTCTGACAGTGAATGGGTAAGCCCAGTACAATGTGTGCCAAAAAAAGGTGGCATGACCGTCATAACCAATGAGAACAATGAGTTAATCCCAACAAGAACTATGACAGGGTGGAGAGTTTGTATAGACTACCGAAAGTTGAACAAACCAACAAAGAAAGACCATTTTCCTCTACCCTTTATTGATGAGATGCTCGATAGACTGGCTGGAAAATCCTACTATTGTTTCCTTGATGGATATTCTGGTTATAACCAAATTGCTATTGCTTCAGAAGATCAAGCAAAAACCACATTCACCTTCCCGTATAGAACATATGCTTTTCGAAGAATGCCGTTCGGCCTTTGTAATGCCCCGACCACCTTCTAGAGATGTATGATGGCAATCTTTTCAGATATGATAGAAGATTTCATGGAAGTATTCGTGGATGATTTTTCTATCTTTGGGGACGACTTTTCTCACTGTCTCAGCAATTTGGAGAAGGTACTACAAAAATGTGAGAAAACCAATTTGATCCTCAATTGGGAAAAATGCCATTTTATGGTAAACAAGGGCATCGTACTGGACCATAAAATATCATCCGAAGGAATTGAGGTAGATAAAGCCAAGGTTGATGTGATAAAGAATCAACCTTCACCCATCTTTGTGAAAGGAATTCGAAGCTTCTTGGGACATGCAGGTTTCTATAGAAGGTTTATCTCAAACTTTTCTACAATTTCTAAACCTCTCTGGAAATTACTTGAGCAGGATAGAAAATTTGAATTCATTGACGAATGTACTGAAGCATTCGAGACCCTAAAGGAAAAGTTAGTTACAGCACCGATAGTGATTCCACCAGATTGGACCCTGTCATTCGAGGTAATGTGTGATGTAAGTGGTCATGCTGTCGGGGTAGCACTTGGCTAGAGGAAAAACAATATCTTCCATGTTATTTACTACGCTAGCAAGACACTCAATGATGCTCAGATAAATTACACTACAACCGAGAAAGAATTACTAGCAGTAGTGTTTGCCTTCGATAAGTTTCGTTCCTATCTCATTGGCACTAAAGTCATCGTCCATACAGATCACTCGGCACTCAAGTACCTTTTCTCCAAAAAGGATGCCAAACCAAGATTGATAAAATAGATTCTTCTGCTACAAGAGTTCGATGTGGAGATAAAAGATAGGAAAGGTTTTGAGAACCAAGTAGTTGATCATTTATCTAGACTGGAAAATGAAGGCTATAAACTGGAGGACATACAAGACACTTTTCGAGATGAACAAATATTGCATATCACAACAAAAGACGGCTATGCTGCCGAGGTAGAACCCATGACAGTCCATGAGTACGAGGTCGAGGTACTGTTTGCATATATTTCAGAATCTATCAAGGAAGACATATAGGTAGTAATGGCAACTCCCTGGTACGCAGATCTTGTTAACTTTTTAGTTAGTGACATATTTCCGTATAACTTGAATTATAATGAAAAAAGAGGTTTCAACATAATGTCAAGCATTATTTCTAGGACGAACCTCTCTTGTTTCGACAATGTGCAGATCAAGTTATTCAACGATGCGTCCTAGAGGAGGAACAACAAGTAATTCTTCAATAATGTGACGACCTACCGTGTGAAAGACATTTCGGCGAAAACAAAACAACAATAAAAGTGCTGCAATCAGGATTTTATTGGCCGACGCTTTTCAAAGATGCCCACCTCTATTGCAAGGCTTGTGATCGATGTCAAAGGACGGACAATATATCGAGACGAAACGAGATGCCAAAAAAGCCAATATTGGAAATATAATTATTCGATGTATGGGGAATAGATTTTATGGGACCATTCCCTTCATCCCAAGGAAATCTCTACATCTTATTAATAGTGGACTATGTGTCCAAATGGGTTGAAGCAATCGCCACGCCCCACAATGATGCTAAGATAGTACACAAATTCCTCAAGAAGAACATATTCACAAGATTTGGAGTACCAAGAGCCATCATTAGCGACGAAGGTAAGCACTTTGACAATAGACTCATTGCTACAACATTAAAGAAAATAGGTGTCACTCATAAAATAGCTACGGCATATCATCCACAAACAAATGGCCAGGCTGAACTTGCAAATAGGGAACTAAAACAAATCCTCGAGAAGGTAGTATACACTTCTAGAAAGGATTGGTCTTATCGGCTTGACGATGCTTTATGGGCGTATAGAACAGCTTACAAAACGCCTTTGGGGGCATCACCCTATAGATTAGTATTTGGAAAAGCTCATCATTTACCCGTGGAAATTGAGCACAGAGCTTACTGGGCAGTGAAGAATCTAAACATGGAATGGGAAAAAGCTGGACAAAAACGACTACTGGACCTGAATGAACTAGATGAATTCAGGACATAAGCTTATGATAATGCCAAGATCTATAAAGAGAAGACGAAACACTGGCAAGAAAGTAAACTGCTATCATGACGGTTCTTACCGGGGCAGCAGGTCCTTCTCTTTAACTCCAGACTCAAGTTATTCCTAGGGAAACTCAAATCCAGATGGTCAGGTCCTTTCGAAGTTGTTAAGGTTTATCCCCATGGAGCAGTCGCAATCAAGTCACAAAAAGAAGGTGTTGAATTCAAAGTGAATGGCCAACGGTTGAAGTATTACTCTGAACATCAAGAAACGAAAACAATGGCCACCATCACTTTAGGCGATGCACCTACATGACATCCTCCTCTGGTTTAAGTTTAAGCATTTATTTATTAGTTTTAGTTTTATTTTCGTTTCACTTTTTCTTTTTGTTGTATTTTAGACATTAAAGAGAATCACAGAAGAAATCTCCGAGTAGATCTGTGAAGACTGATCCAACACTACATCTATCCTTGTTTTCTTTTGCATACTGTATATTTTGAGCATTGAAGATAATGCTCGGTTTGAGTTTGGGGGAGATTGTAGGTGCAGAAGCACTATCGAGGCTACCCAATACTGCAGCATTACCATAAATGGAGTAAATTTTTTTAATTTTTTTTAATATTTTCTTTTCTTGAATTTATGTTTGTAATCTTGCACTGCCCTACGTCAGCTTTGCTTTAGTGTACTCCTTTGAGGCTATAGAAATCTTTCTCCTTACCATTGCCAAGTTCTATTTTGAAGGGATAACCATAGGATACTCATGGAATAAAACTTAGAAGCTTGCTTTAGGGTTAGAAAGAAAATAAACACTTTTTGGACTTGTTTGATTTAGGAGTTCTTTTAATAAACTTAGGTGATAAAGACTTAGAACCTTTTGGAAAAATAACTAGAGGTGCCTATCACCGGCTCTATTTTTGCTCTCCTTCATGCTAGAGGTGCCCGAAATTGGCTCTAGTGTGCTAAATAGGTGGTTAATAAGAAAAAGAATAAATAAGAAAAATAAGGAAATAGAAAACGCATATCTTGAGGTGTCCGAAATTGACTCAAGACTTGTTGTTTTAAGGAGAAAACTTAGTCCAAGATTCTACTTGTCTTGAACTTAGAGTTTATCTAAAAAAGCCTTGAATCAGCCTTGTCCATAAAACGCATACACTCACCTAGCCTTATAGCTTGTCTTTTAGTAAAAGTTTTTGGGTAAACTAGTGGCTAAAACGGAGAGATAGACATGACCATGGTAGGGAGAATAGATGGAAGAGTAAGACCAAAGGGGAGTAAGGTTTAACAATTTGATGTTTTGCATTGCTTGAGGACAAGCAATAGTTCGAGTTTAAGGGTATTTGATGAGTGCCTAAAAGGCAGTTATTTACTACCCTTCTCATGGTACTTTATGCATCTATTACACACCAACTTGAACCGAAATATGAACTCTTTTCTCAAATATTGGATACTCCATATCATCACTTACAAAGTCAATATTTATAGAGAATGCAAATATTATTACATATTCTGTACATGCAGGAATATCTAGAGCCGAAGTGGTAGAGAATCAGTGTTGCGGCCGAGGCAGAAGACATGGCCATTGTAGAATCCAGTGTGGCAGCACTAACAATGGAGGCACAATAAAAGATAAAAACATAGAGAACATTCTGGAAGACACATCGCATCAATTGGACCAGGCTAGCGCGCTAAAAGCCCAAGTGAGAGACCAAGCGGGAAAACCCTTCTAGAAGGCGGTAAACTTGGAAATATTAGATTCCTTGAAGAAGACTTGTTCCCTACTCCAAGTTGAAGCCTATTTAGGAAAGGTTTACCCTAAGTTAAGACTATAAATACCCTAGCCGGCCACATTGTTGAAGAGAGCCGATTTTGAGAGAAACTATTCCTCCCTAAGAATTGTACTCAACGATAATATGTTCTTAACTTCTTAGGGATAGGTGAAGGTTGTCGATATTAGTGAGAGGAGATTGATTCTTGTATCTTTGTTCTTATGCAATAATAATATCAAAGTTTGCTTATCCTATTGTCATTCTTTGTTCTTGTATTCAAGACCGAGAGGGAAGTTTGTGAGTAATCTATTTATCTAGCATCGAGAGGTATAGATTCACGAAAGGGATAAGTAAGGTGTTGCAGACACTAACTCGGCCTATACTCTTGTGGAGGCACTAGGAGATAGGTTAAGAGTTTCAGCAGCTAAAAGAAGTGTTGGATTGGTTGGTGGTTATCTTTGATTTACGCCGAGAGGTATCGTCAAGGACTGGTCATCAACAACACTCTCACTCAGAGATGAGCCGAGTCACTTACGGACACTTTGCTGAACTTTAATGCTTCTGCCCAAGAGTAAGAGATTGTCGCGGTAGAGGAACACTAATATTGCCGAGGCAGTATCTGTAGTACTGTTAAAGCAGTATTGTATGATTGCATTGGACAAGAAGAAGATCAATTGAATCCACTAATTGACGCAACTGAATCCTACCCATTTTCTCTATAATCGTTCTTAATCTTTTTATTTTATGTTTTGTTATTTAATTATTTAGTTAGATAAAACAAATCAACTTATTTGTGTTTTAGTTTATTTTCAGGAGCAAAGAAACGAAGGAAGACATATTAAGTATACCAATCCCTGTGGAGACGATACACAATATACTTATCATTTTATTACTTGACGACGTGTACACTTGCACTCAAATTGTGCTTATACCACACATATCAAGTTCATCAAGCTTGAGCGTCTTTAGATTTTTGGCTTCGATGATTGCGGTCCTTTTTGAGTCCCATGACTCGCGAAGGAATAGATGAGCTTACGAACAAGCTTCTCCTCCGGGATGATCTCTCCATATCCTTTAAGTCCATTGGTGATGGTGGAGAATCGATAGAACATCTTTGAAATGTCCTCTTCCGGATTCATCTTAAAGTTCTCATACTCTTGGTTGAGGAGTCTAATCTTGGTCTCCTTTACTTCATTTGTACTCTCGTATGTAACTTCTAGCTTCTCCCAAACTTCCTTGACACTTCCACAAGAAGAGATCTTCTCATAGATGCTTTGATGAAATGCACAAACAACAATATGCAAAGCCTTATGATTTAGCACTATCTTCTTATGATCTTCCACGCTTCATTCCGACTTTGCTCCTTTTGGCAAAAATGGTCCATCTTCAACTATATCCCATAGCTTGTAGTCTCTAGAGTTGATGAAATACTTCATCCTTATCTTCTATTGGGAGTAGTTGGACTCGTCAAAGAAAGATGGCTTGTCAATGGATCGGTAATTGGTCGAGCTCACCGAATCTTCTCAATAAGATATTAATCCTTTTCGATAGAGCCTCGCTCTGATACCAATTGTTAGGCTTGGAGTAGCTCGATGCACAACCGATTAACTTGCCAATTTGATAGAGAAGGAACACTTTGGGTGATTTGTTGTGGAAGCAAAAATAACACAATGATTTTAGAGTGGTTCGGCCTTTAAATAAGCACCTACATCCACTACCTTAGCTTCCCACTAAGGATTTCCAAATTCACTAAGAATTTCAACCTTTTGAGGCCAAAGGGATAACCTTACAATCCTAGACTCAAACTCGAATCTAGCATCCAAAGTTCACAACCCGAACTTTGGGAATTCACTCAACAAAGAGAAAACTTAGCAAACTTGTTTAATCCTTCTAATAAGGCTAATTTTTGCAATCTAAGCACTCACCCAATTCCTAATTATACTTGAGCATATATCGACAATTAAGCTCATAAGTGTTTGTCTACCCAAATAATATGAAATTAAGCACTAAGACAATTTCTTGATCATAATATTGTTACAAGTGAAGCATTTTTCTTCTCTTGATGCTTGAGGCTTCCTTTTATCATCCCAAAAGAGCTTTTAGCCGTTTATGACCGTTGGGGATGTTTTAAAGCCGTTTGGAGCTGATTACAAGGCATATTTCTGTTTTCTGGTACATGTGGTATCGATACCGGTATCGATACCGCTCCTAGCCATTGGGTTTTTTTATAAAATCGTTTTGACCATTGGGGGTGTTTAAAAACCGGTATCGAAACAGGTATAGATACCTGTAACGAAATAGGTATAGATACCGGTATAAAAACATGTGGTATAGATACCGGTATAAAAATATGTGGTATGGCTACCGGTATAGAAACTGGTATAGATACCAATATAGAAATAGGTGGTATGGATACCGGTATAAAAACTGGTATAGATACCAGTATAAAAACCAAACATCACAGTGGTGAAAGGGTATCCATACCAGTATCGATACCACTGTGATTTTTGTCTTTGAAAATATGTCACGAAGAACAGGTATCAAAACACCTTGAAGGTGTATCGAAACACCTGGGTAAAAATCACTCATTTGGTTTCTTTAACTCATTTAAAACACTTTTAAAACTTTCTCAAAAACATCTTAAATATAATTTCAAGTAGTTTGGACATAAGAACCATTTTTAAAATCTTTTCAAATTAATCCAAAACTATTTTTTAATTATTATATCAAAACATTAGTTCTACATAATGCAATAAATTTTAGGAAAAAATAAAAAGAATTTAAAAAGAATCGAAACTAGATATTTTTTATGAGACAAAATCATAAAACCAACAAATCAAATGAAATAGTTAATTAAAAGTTAAAACATTTTAAATATGTTTAAATTAGTTAAAGCAAGACTAAAATAAAATAGATTTACGATTTTTTTTTATTTTTAACTTATCAATTAAATTAAATAATTTTATTCAACATTATATATATGAAATTACTAAAACAAATATATGATTGGAGGAAAAAATATAATAAATAAAATAAATTAAAATTTGAGTAAATTTATCCTCTTGGGTGATGACATATATTATCATTTGATTGATTAATTAATTTTATTTAATTAAATTAAAATTAGGACCAAATTGATATAATAGATAAATAGCATGGACCAAAATATATGATTTTAGAAATTTTTGTTAACTGTCACATCACCCCTTCGTTATTTTTTTAACAAATGTGGTAAAAGTAGAATCAATTTAAAAATTTAGTCTTCTAATTAACGAGTTATCTAATTCAATGATCAAAATAAGCACAGTGAACTAGTTTAGTGATCACCTGAGTAGTTTACTCTAAAACTAATAAATTTATATTAAAATCATTTATCAATTAACTTAAATAATTTTATTCAAAATTATATAAATTAAAATTTGAGTAAATTTATAACTCTTTTATTCGGCTATCAATGTAACTCACCGTTTTAATGTATAAATTATATAATTTAAAGACTAAAACATGCTTTAAGCATTGAGATTCACTAATTCAACGAGTCTTGTATTCCAATGGAGAACCATTGAAAGCTGTAGGTGTTGTTCCAAATTTGTGAGATACAGACAGTCAAAAGAATTGTCTTGATCTAAGACAATTGCAGAGGACATGTCATTTTCTGTAGTTGCCCAGACAATGTGATTCCTTATTCCCCACCAAAGTGTTGTGAACTTCAATTCCCCAAGGGAAAGGTAACCAAATATTTGATGATAATAATAATGTCAGGGGTGAGAACAACAATGGGAAATGTAATTGTATTTTGTAATTTATTAATTAGTAGATCATTAGTGTTGTTGTTTTGCAGTTTTTTTAGTGAAAAAGATGGTGTGCATAGGTAATGAGGTAGGGTGAATAATAATTACCTATAAGGTAATATTCCCCCAAAAGTTTTAACCTGCTTTGAGGGCATAACCTTTTCTTCTCAAACTCCAACTCCCAAAATGTAGGTAATTTTAATTTACTCGGGGAAACCAAAACACTTTGGTTCATGCCCTTCACATTCTAGTAGCTATATGATTGATGCTTAGGTGCATTTTATGCTATAATAAAAAAAATGAGCTCATCATGTACCTATAAACCTACATTAGGCATCTTTATCTATGGCTATATTTGAATTTTTAAGATAGCATTGTTAGGAATAAGGGTTTAAATATTGAATAGATTTGAAAACTCGACTGAAATCGATCAGAGTTTGAATTGGTAGAGATTGGAATATATCTGAACTGCATCTAAGTTGGGATCAACCCAACATTTCCTGAACTAAGTTAACCCGGACTGACCCGAAACGAGTTAAACCATTGACTTTACCTAAGATAATACGAATCCAATCTAACTGAATGATCAATATAGATTTTTTTAATGATCACTTGTGTCTAATTTATTGATAAACTAATTCAAATCGAATATTGTAAAAGTTTATTAATGGTATATCTTCTCAATCAAATTGGCTCTAATCATAACATTATGATCTTGTTTAAATGATCCAGTGCTTCGCCCTACTAAACCAATTGGTCGACCGTAAAATTTTTAAGTTAATAGAAATACATTAAATGCTATTTTTAATTAATAATTAAAAAATAAATTATTTATTTCCAAGTAAATTCATATAAAGATGGATAATCCAAGAATTGATACCTTGAAAATGTCTTTGTTTCCTTTACCTTTTTCAATAATTCATATAAAGATGGATAATCTACTATTCTTTTGTTGCTCGTTGTAAAAATTTTCATTTTTTATTTAAAATATAATGTTTTCTCGACGGACGAACCAAAAATTATCCTAACTTTTCCATTGAAATAAGTAGAATATTGAGTAATTAAAATTATTTTTAAAATTCAAAAATTACTTTTTGTGTGGTCCTGTGTACTTGTAATCTTTATACCACGTTAGCAATTTATAATTAAGAGGATTAATTAAAATATTATCACTTAATTAGTAATAAGAAAATATTGGTGGGTAGGTAAAGGTTGCTTGCTTGTAAGACCAGTTGAAGAAACACATGGGCTGGGATAGATTTCTGGCAAATAAAATAATAAAAATCTGGTGAACTGAGCAGTTGGATGACATCAAAAGATGGAGCTTAAAAGAATGAATATATATTATATACGGTTATAGAATGATGTTTAAATTAAAATAGTCATTCTTATAATATTATAAATATTTAAAATTAAAATAATAAAAATATAAATAATTTAAATAATAAAAATAAATAAATCATATGTTTAATTAATTCAAAAAATTTAATTCTACTCAACTCAAATAAATATTCATCCTACTCTCGCTTGTTTGTTTGTTCGTTTAGTTTAGAATAGAAGTTAAGTTTAGAAGAGTAAAATGTTGATTGATCGTTAAAAAATGATTAAAGTTAATTGATTTTAATTTAGTTAATTTAATTTTGATTTAAATTAAATAGATAAATAGATTTTTTATGAACAAAGATGAAGAGCACTGGTTCTTAAACAGTACTTGAATGGCTAAAACTTCCATCCCCATGTGGTGGATAGAAAGAAAAAGATATTTAATTAACCACTCAATTAATTCTAAAAAGTGTGTTTGAACACCACAAATAAAATGTATAAAACTGTAATTATTAAGGTAGCAACAGCTCTCGTTTTTTAGATTAAAAAAATTAAGATTTGATAGTTAGGAGTATGTTCAATCTATGTCTGTTTTTTTTAGTTTAGTATTTAATTTTTTTATTTATTTTAATGTTTAATATTTTTAATATTATTTAAATAGGTATCACATTGTTACTATTTATTAATTTTCATGGTTAATTTTTATTAAATGTCATGTGTTAGTTTCTTAAAATTTAAAAATTATATTTAAAAATAAATAAAATTTAATAAATAAACCTCAAATATACAAAATATCTCAAAATTTGAAATCTATCACTCAAACTCTAAATCTCGATTTGGTGTGTTTTCACTGTCGTCGCTCATCGCATCCGTCGTTAGACCATAACAACCTTTTATTCTATCATCATGTCATCAATGACCGATATCGTGTGAAATGTTAGAATAATCAAATGGTTCTTTTGAATAATTCATGGCGAATGAAAAATATAACAGACGATGAACTATGTACGAGTAGTTTGACGAGGGGAAGACACTTTATTTTGTCCTTGAAATACGACCAACATAGTGATAGTGGTCAAATTTGAGGTTTAGAGATTTGGATATTGTTTTGAGATTATTTAAAAATTTTAGACAATTTTGGGGGTTTTCAGGTTATTAATTTTTATTTGCTTTAAATATAATTTTAGAATTTTAAGAAGCTGACGCATGATAATCAATGAAAGTTAAAAATAAAAATTAACGGTCCGTAACGTTAGGAGACTTATTTGAGTAACGGTTAAAGCGTTAGGTACCAAAATAGAATAAAAAAAATATTAGGCATCAAACTAAAAAAACATGTATAGGTTAGGTGCCTTTCTAACTATTAAAATTTAAAGAATTCAATCATAAAAACATTCAAATTTGTCTTATTAGATTAGGATTATAAATAAATCAAACATTTAACGAATTGCTTGTGACTTTTTTGGCGAACATGAATAAGACTTTTTCGTTTAATTAAATGAACTAATACGAACAAAAGACTTGTCCATTCATTTATTTTCGTGAATGATTGATAATTCGTTCGTTTATGTTCATTTATGTTTATTTTTTATTTTTATTTAAATTTATTTACATATGTCTAGGGTGTTCATTATTCGGTTAAACTGATCTAACTGATAAAACCAAAATAAAATTGATTAATTTATTAGATAATTTTAAGTTTTGACTAATAATTAAGAGTTTTTTAAATTTTAATTATCAATTAATTCAGTTTAATATCGATTAACTAACTAAATTAATCGAACTAACTCGAAATATTAAATATTAAATATTTAATACATTATATATGTTCGTGTTTATTTATGTTCATTTGTGTTCGTTTATCATGTTAATAAACAAACACGAATATGATATATTTTTTTAATGAGCAAACATGAACAAGAAAGTTTGTGTTTGTTTATGGTTCGTGTTTGATCATTTCTTCGGTTAAAGTAAAATGAACGAACATGAAAACACCTTTATTTATGTTCGTTCGGTTCGTTTAATACCTTATGATGGATAAAAATTCAAATTCAATAGTTGAATTGTCCACCCATAACTATACTCGAGAAATTAGAGATACCAATAAACAATTTTAATGTTTATATGCATGTTTGTATTGCTATTAAAGAGTACTATATCGAGATTTGTGTTCGAGTAATGATACTCGGTAAAACTAAATAATATATAAAATTAAAGATGGAAATTGTATATATTAAGAATTAATTTATGCCTTAATAAAAGGGATAATATGTGTAACATCCACGAAAATCAAATTAAGAAAACTCTACTTTATTTGAGAATTCCACTCTTTAAAAATCATAATTTGATTAGATTTGGGAATTTTATGTTTAAAACAGGTGATAGGTATTTTAGGAAGAACAATATGTTTTTTTTCTAACTCTAAGGGGTGTTTGGATCATGGATAAAAGAATAATCAAGAGAAAAAAGCTTTTTCTGAAGTTAATTTCTATGTTTGGATTGAGTAGATTCCTGTAAAGAATTATTGCGTTATTACCAACAATAGCACTGTTTTAAGTTTATTTCGAAAATGTTAATCCCTCAATTTTCTTAGGTATTTGAAGATTTATATCCTTTAAAACAAAAGCATTCTTTTTATTGTCTCTTTTATCCTTCTGTTTCTTTCTTACAAACGTGAAATTCCTTTTGTTTCTGTAACTTTCTGAAATTCTTAGAAAAAGAAAAATCAACTCATGGGTAAGTTATCAAAGTATTTTAATTTATATTTTGCTTAATGAAAAAGATAAAATTTCAGTGGATTGTCTTAACCTCCTGAAATTCTTATGAGGTTAGAAAAAGAAGAAATCAACTTATGGATAAATTATTAAAGTATTTTAAATTATATTTTGCTTGACGAACAAAGATAAATTTTCAATCAACTGTGAGAAATTTTCTTATTTATTTTGTTAGATTTCTATGATATTAATTTGACATTTTTTAATTCTAGTTCAAATTCTTGGTTCTTATCGTTCTATGTAATTCTTGCTTCCTGCAAGTTAAGTTTGTTAAAGTTTAGACTCCAATTTCAGTACCATGTTAATGAAAAAATTAGGTTTTAGATTATCTATTTTAGAATGTAAATTATGTTTTCATTCGTAGTGTTTTCATTTCAATAATAATAAAAAACCGATTTACAAGTTGATTAAAAATTATTATTTTATTTATTGAAATAATAAAAATTCATACCAATAATGATTTTTATTTTTTAAATTCAACTTTGTATATTATTTTTTTTTCTTGAATGAGAATTTATCTGGTATTAATAATTATGTTTTATACACAAATAAATATAATATTTATAAAAATTAATTTAATTATATTAAAATTATTTTAAATATAATTTTTTTCACATGAATTTTCATCGAAATATTTTTTTATTTATCAATTAAAGTTAAACATGTTAGAAATAAAATAAATTATAGGGATAATTTGGTAAAATTTACTTTTAAGTAATCTTATATTTCCCAAACCAAACACTATTAACTTATATTTTTGTCAAACAAACCAAACAAGGTAATTTAACATTCCCAATAATATATCAAGTAATCTTATATTCCAATAATCCTATTCCTAAGGGTAATTTTACATTCCGTAAACCAAACGCACCCTAATAGGAATAAGATTCCTTTGTTTATCAGCCACTTTGTCCATTTCTCTTTCCCTCTCTATTGTTTTCATCTTTCTCTTTCTCTTGATTTTTTTGTTAAGTGAGGCTTTCATCGAACGATGAGGTTATTTTCAGTCTACTATGTCGTTGGTATACCTCTGTCTCATCTACTTTGTTGAAAATTGAGTTCGAGTAAGAGAGTTGTGAGTTGTATTCTGTCTTTTCACTCTGGGTTGTCAAAGGCGGATGTTTTTGTGCGCATTTGGAAGAGGTGAAGAAAACATGGGTTCTAAAGTTAGGGTCGTGGGGGATAGGGTTAGGTGCGGTGCGTAGTTTGACTAGAGTGTAGGGAGAGTGGGTGTTGGGAAGGGGGTTCGAGTAGGTCGGATAGGGTGGGATCGTCTGAGTGCTTGGTTGATCGGTATTAGGGAAGGGTTAGGGCTTTAGGTGGTGGTTGAGGATGTGAGGGTTGATTGAAGGTGGGGGTTGGTTGGTTAGCACCATGGATGCTGGGTGGGGTTACGGTCTGGTTAGGTTAAGGGTTATGGAGTATGGAGTTAGGCTTTAGGAAGTGTTGGCCAGATAAGGCTGGTGGATGTAGGTTGTAATTATTTGAAACCTGTGATCCGAATCGAAATTTGAACTCGTGACCCGAACCCGTGACCTGAATTGATTCAAAATTTGAATTGTGACTTAGACAATATCGTATTGACTCAAAATCCTTGACATCATTTGTAACATCCCGTTTTTGGGTTATTAGTTTAGGCTTAGTTAGGAGAATTCAATTCGGGTTGAATCGGGTTCTCCGGTTCATTGTTCCGGGGAAAATATAAAATAAGAATATTTTTAATTAAAAAAAAACAATAATTTTGGAATATGGTTTAAAATATTGAAAATGTGTTTCAAGATTAAAAGAAAATAATTTGGCCTTTATATTGATTTTTAATTATGCGTAAATAACCAATTTGTAATTTTTGGAAAAATTAGAGGACTTATTTAGTAATTTTCGAAAAATATGATATTTTAGTGACTAAATTAAAAAGCAAGCTAAACTTAGAATCCTTAGAGGGCCATAAACCCATTTCTAATTTTTAATAATGATTTATTCACCAAAATGTATTTTAATTACTTTAATTAAAGATTTTAATCATTTTTCTCTCAAAACTATTTTTTTCTCATTTTCTCTCATCTTTTTCTCTCATCTTTTTCTCTCTTTTTCTCTCCACTTTCTCTTATCTTTTCTCTTCAATTCCTTGCTGATTTTTGCATCTTTTTCCATAAAGATTACATCATTTTCATCATCTTTCCATCCTCTACAAAACCTAAGCATCAATTTCATCAAATCAACATCAAATTGCAAGGAATCAAGAAGAAGAAATTACATCTTTTTGGTGAATAGATCTTGAAGGTAATTTTCTGGATTTTAATTCTTTTCTAAGGTTGTTTATTGAAATTCTCAAGTATTAGCTTGCTAATCTTTGAATAAAAACTTAATTCTATGTTTTTAATGTTAGATCTAGTGATTTTGTGAATGTTTTTGTGAAATCTTTTTGGATCTCATTCAATGCTGGAATTAGATGGATTCAATTATGTTTTTATGTTAATTAAATGACTAATTGATTCTTCATTTGATAGCATATTAATTTAATCCCGGAATAATGCATTCGGTGTAGTTTTAAGGTACTTTTCGGTTGTTTTATGGGTTGTTTTAGATGCTTTAATGTTGCTGGAGATATAAGGATAGTTTGGATGTGTTTTTGGATCATAATTGAAGTGGATTAGATGTTAGATTCGTTAGGTTTTGGGCTGATGTTGTTCGGATGCGTTTCGGCTTAGTTTACGATTTTTTCGGCTAAGTTTTTGGTAGTTTAACGGTGATCGGATATGGATGTTGATTTGAGCTTGTTATGATGTAGGAATGCTCTGTTTTTAATGTTGTAGAAGAGGTACAAGAAGAAGCTTGAGTGCTGGTGCGTTGGTGCGATCATCGGATAGCGGTGAAAGCTCGTTTCGCTAGTTGGTGAGTGATTACGGATTTAAAGTGAATCGCGTTTGGTACGGTTCTGTTTTGGGGACTATGGAAGAGTGTGAAAACCTTCCATAGTTCAAGAGTAAGTAAAGTAAATATTTTTGATAAACCGATATGAGTTTCGGTTATATTTGATAAAGGCATTATGTTGGTAATGCAATGAGATTTATGAAAATGCATGAGTATGATTTGAAATGGTGCATACATGAGAATTACTTGCTGAAATGCATAGCTTATTTAGCATTCATGATTATGGAAAATTATGAGAAATGATTTGGAATACAATATGGTTAATTGCCTTATACATGATGGTGCCTTTGGGCATGACTTTTGGTTCATTTGTCGAACATATTATGCATGCATTATGAGCAGCACGTTATCATGCATATTTGATTATGATATTGGCTTAGTGACACTAACTTTAGATTCGAATACGAATGACATGTCATTAGGATTGTCTTAAGTGCACTATAAACAAAATTGAGAATACAGAATATTACCTACACGTAACAAGGGTGACTTTGTGTCCAACTGTGCGTGGTAGAGCCGCCTACACGTAACAAGGGTGACTATGTGTCCGATCGTGCGTGGTAGAGCCGCCTACACGTAACAAGGGTGACTATGTGTCCGATCGTGCGTGGTAGTGCTAATGGTGACTTATTATCATGTAAATGGTGACTTCGTGTCATGTCAATGGTGATTTCGTGTCATGACGGGACAATGGTCTCTAACAATGGATCCGTGTATTCGGTGAACTCAAGGTTCATATTAAAGTGGTCACTAGAATGCCAATATACATACATGAATTTGAGAAGAAGATTGTGCATCATTTATAAATTGTTTTGACAAGGTTATGTAAACTCAAGAATGCATATGGTTTAAAGAATATGAGCATGAGATGTTAGCATGCATGATTTGACAATATATTGCAAATTATGGTTTCATCATGGTTTTAAATTGATGCATTGATGATTTTGTGTAGAGCTTCCTCACTAAGCATATTTGCTTAAGCTCGCTTTTCATCCTTGCAGAAAAATAAAGACACTTAGAGCTTCGTTCGAGGCAAGAAAACCAAGGGGAAAAATCACTTTGAATTTGGTATATTTTTGGCAAATAAATCGGGCAAGGCAATGTGTAACATAACTTATGTGAGGAGTGTGTACTTAGGCTTTGGTTTATGTTGTAATAAGACCATTATTGTTTGATTTCTAATTGTTGAACTTTGGAATTGTTTGAATTTTTGAAGCATGTACTAGCAAGTTTGTTACGTTGTTAATCATTTTCTAGGGAGCATGCCTTTAGCTTGAACGATGTCCGTGACGATATCGATTATGTGTCATATGTTGCTAATTATGTCTAAGACTGATGCATTTAGTGGTTCTAATTAATGGTTGAGTATTGAGTAATTGGTGTACACTTAGTGTGATGGAACTTTTGGGTTCCAGACCCAAAGTTTCGAAACCTTAGTGAAGGTTCCGAAACCTTTGACAAATAGTTTGGAAACCTTCAAGAAGGTTTCCAAACCTTGCGGGCAGTTTCAATTCTGGAAAGCTATTGGACGCGAAAAGTTTGGAAACTTTCAGGAAAGTTTCGAAACCTTTTACAAAAAGTTTGGAAAACCTTTGATCACCAAGAATTGAAAGTTGCTGGAAATTATAGTTTAGTCCCAGATATCTTCCTTTGTTCGATTAAGGTACTTATAGATGTTATTTTGAGCTGAAATTTTGCATGCATGTATAAAGTTGATTTAATTTCAAGATGGTCAACCTAATTTGGATGAAGTCCTTTTATTTTGGAAGATTTACATTTTGGTCCCTAAATTAGAGAAATATGCAATTGATGATGTTTGAATGATCCGTTTCAGTTGAAATTTGCTTTGAAGAACACTTGAGTGTTTAATTGATCATTGATGGAAAGAATTTCTACTTTACTAATTGAATTTAAAAGTTTTACGTTTTAGTCCTTAATATATGTTAGTGTTTAATCGGATGTTTGTTTTTAATTAATGTGTTACCGATAATGCTTTGTATGAGACCTTAACACGTAGGAGTAAGATTTTGCATCTAGGTAAGATTAAATAAAAAAAAGTATAATGGTTTTAGGGTTGTTTATTGAATTGGACCCTCACGGGTTCAGTTTGATATTCCCCGTGTAACCCGTTAGTGCCGGTTCCGTCTAGGCCGGGCTAAGGGGGTTACATTTGGTGGTATCAGAGCCAGGTTAGTAAAATATGTTGTTGGTTTGTAAAGTGTGTAGTTGATTTGTCAAAATACGTATTGGTTTGCTATGTTTTGTGGTTGGTATGTTAAAGTGTTAGATTGAACGCGATATATTGTTGTTGTGTGCATATCTATACATTGTTAGTGTAACTAGAATGATTATGGGTAAAGGGGTGGTCAGTTACACATTGCCAATGCCAACATATTTTCAGATGCTCTCAGTTTTCCCTTGGATCTTGCCCGAATGTAAGTTTGTTTTATTTGAATATTATGTTTCAAACTACATGTTTAAAGTTTTTGGAATATGCTTATGAGACGTAAGTCACTAGCTAGTGTTGGTATGAACATCGATGGTCAATATTGAAGATGAAACGAATGCTAGGAAAGAGTAATTTCTTCCTCCTCGGTTAGTGTGCCTCAGTTAGGCAGGAAGGTTAGTTTATGGTGTTGCACCGTTCTATCGGGTGTGTTTTGGACTGTTGAAGCTGGTACAACAGTTGCTAATCTAACTAAGGAGTAGTTAACAAGTTGGTAGTTGAAGTTGTTGGAATTAAGGATGTTATTTGTGAGTGTAAACAATAATCATGTTTAGACTAAGAGCACATAGATAGATAGATAGATAGATAGATAGATAGATAGATAGATAGATAGATAGATAGATAGATAGATAGATAGATAGATAGATAGATAGATAGATAGATAGATAGATAGATAGATAGATAGATAGATAGATAGATAGATAGATAGATAGATAGATAGATAGATAGATATAGATAGATAGATAGATAGATAGATAGATAGATAGATAGATAGATAGATAGATAGATAGATAGATAGATAGATAGATAGATAGATAGATAGATAGATAGATAGATAGATAGATAGATAGATAGATAGATAGATAGATAGATAGATAGATAGATAGATAGATAGATAGATAGATAGATAGATAGATAGATAGATAGATAGATAGATAGATAGATAGATAGATAGATAGATAGATAGATAGATGGATAGATGGATAGATGGATAGATGGATAGATGGATAGATGGATAGATGGATAGATGGATAGATGGATAGATGGATAGATAGATAGATAGATAGATAATGTAGGACATGCTTGCATTCTTGAGCATGGCATTAGAAATTGCATTTACATGCACATGCATTTGCATAGACATTTATGAGGGCATACAAAAAATCATGCATACATTTGTTCACACTTGCGAGTAGCTCCTTGAGGGTGTAAGTGGAGTGTGGTTGGTTCTTTTAAGGTGAAGGTATGAAAAAAAAAGGAATTGAAAGAATTTTCTTGTGGTGTTAAGCTGAATGTGTAGTGGGCAAGCTACCCTTTTGGTTAGGGAATAGTCTTGGATGAACAATGAGTGGTTGGTCTTAGAGTTGTGAATGTTTGAAACCGAGGTAAATACCCTGAGTTATGGTTAGTTTGAGTTGGTCATTACTAAAGGTAAGGCTAAGTTTTGCGGGTTCTTTCTAGTTAAGATCTGGAGGTTGTAACAAGGATGCAACATGTGTTGTAGAGTAATGCGGGTTGGTGTTTTTCTGAGTGATGTGAAATTATTTTGTGGAAAGTACAAGGAATTCTTTATAGTGTGGTTAGTGTGCAGTTAGATCGGGGGTTGTGACCGATCTGGTATGGATAGGATGGAAGTAAAATATGAGATATATTTTGGTATGGGAGTTGTGAAATCGGGGGTTTGAATCATAGATTGTTGTGACCTTGAGAGGTTTTGTTGTACTATAAAGGAGGAAAGTGTACATGTTGTGTTTACAGGATGTTAAGTTGGATAAATTTCGGGTAAAGTTAGTTTTTGATGATGTCTGAAGTGGTGTAATATGGATCGCTGGAAAATTTATGGTTTGTATCGATTGTTCAGTCTTGTGGGTTTGCTTTTATCGAAAAGTGTTTTGAGGCTTTGTGTTCGGTGGGTTCGTGTTTGTGGATGTTTCATCAATATGGTTACCGCTTTGGTAAGGTTATAAAATAAGAGATGTTGGAGCTAGTGAAAGGAATAGTTTTACAAGTTCGGATTTTGTTAAGGTATAGTTAATGTAAGAGTTGGTTTGTCGATGAGTTGATAATGGGAAAAAGTTTGGGGTTAAGTGTCAAGGCACTTAATGATGTGTAGATTTTAAAGTTTGAACCATGGTGTTGAGTTGGTTGTGGTGGTTAAACCTTAAGTTGGAGGTATTATCATTGTGATGAGTATAATGTTGAGTTTGACACAAAGTTGGTAAGTTTCTTGTATGATATGTTTTGTAGAATGTTAGCAATCGGGGATGACTTGGTTTACATAAGGATGCTTGCAATGGGGGTTTGTTATGTGGGATAAGCCTGGGTTGTTGTGGAGTTACAAGGGAAGATGTTCGGTTAACTTATAGGGAGACCTAGTTATATGGTGGATTTATGAGCGAAATTCAACCTTGGTAAAGTTGATCAGGGACAAGTCGTGGCAAAGTGTTTGTTGAGGGTCTAGTGAAGGTTATGTTCTTGGCAAGGTTTAGTTTTGTGTTGAGAATCTTTTTGTGTTAAGTGAACCGCATGGTTGTTTCAAAAAGTACCGAGATGGAATGGTATCTTGATCAGGGCTTATGGTAATCTTTTTCCATGGGTTTGGTGGTAAGTGTTGTGGTAGGAGTTGGGGAAAACATGTGTATTTGACTAAGCTTGTTTGGATTATGTTTGAATCATATGTAAATGTTTGTCATGCTGATAAGGTAAGCTTGAATGTCAGTTTTCTTTGGGTTATTATTAGTAGTAAAGGTACCAAGAATGAAGTCGGAAAGAATCATCATAAGTTTGGTAGTAAGTTCTATCGATGGTATGGAGTTTTCTTATGAGGGTTGTTGGATCAATCGTTTGTTTGAGTACGGTTTCTTGGGTTTCTAAGTCCCATTAGAAAGATGTGTGAGTGGTGTATCTATAACATGATAAGATTTGAAAGTTTTTAGGACCGACATAGGTTGCTGTTTGGATGTTGGGTTTTATCATTCATAGGTAAATGGATGATATGTTGTGACGTTATAATATGGTTAATATGACTCATAATGAAGTTGTTGATGGTGGTGGAGTTTGCTTAAGACAATGTTGACAGTTTTGTGCAAGTTAGTCTGAATTTTTTTGTATGGAGTGGAGGTTGGTGAAAGGCTTAGTTGGTTACTTGGTATGTGGAAGGATGTCAAAAGTAAGGTTAGTTCGATGGTGATGGTATGGAAACCGTTGCGGTTATCAAGAGTTGGTTATCAACCTTATGGGGTTTTCTTTTGAGTTATGTTTTCTATAGAGGTTGAGATGGTGTGGTAGGTTGTGCATTGTTGCTTTGGTGTGAGGAAGGAATTTTTTGGTTGTCCGAAGAAGGTAAGTGTGGGTTGTCTGTTGCATACCATCCGGGGAAAGCTGAGGTGATGGCTGAATCTTTGAGCCGTAGGACGGCAGTTGAGTTGAGAGTGATGTTTGCTAAGTTGAGTATTTATTTCAAAGGAAGGTGGTTGAGTGGTGGAATTGTAAGTAAAACCTATCTTGGTTGAGATGATAAGGTGAAACAGTTAGAGGATGAGACGTTGATATCTTTTGTGGAGGATATTTTTGAGGGTAGACCGACCGAGTATCATTTTGATGACGATGAGGTGTTATGTTTTAGAGGTCGGATTGTGGTGCCGGATGATCAGGAGTTGAGGCAAGTTATCTTGGTGGAAGCTCATACTAGTCCGTTTGCTATGCATTCGGGTAGTGTGAAGATGTATAGGGATCTCAAGAGTGTATACCTTTGGGTTGGTTTAAATAAGGATGTGACGGAGTTTGTATCTCGTTGTATGGTGTGTCAGCGAGTGAAAGCTGAACATCAGTTCCCTGCAGGTTTGTTACAGCCGGTTCAAGTTCCGAACTGGAAATGGGAGAGAATTACCATGGATTTTGTGACGGGGTTGCCATTAACACCGTCCAAAAAGGATTCTATATGGGTGGTTGTTGATAGGTTTATGAAGTATGCACATTTTCTTGCCGTGCATACGACGTATTCCATGGATAAGTTAGCAGATTTGTATGTTTCTAAGGTGGTGAAATTGCATGGTGTGCCTAAGTCGATTATATCGGATAGAGATCCGCGGTTTACATCCAAGTTTTGGAGGAGTTTGCAGACAGCTTTGGGTACGAGACTTAGCTTTAGTACAACTTATCATCCACAGATGGATGGACAGTCTGAGCGTGTTATTTAGACTTTAGAGGATATGTTGAGATGTTGTGTCATCGAGTTTCAAGGTTCTTGGGAGAAGCAATTGTCGTTGGTAGAGTTTGCTTATAATAATAGTTTTCAGAAAAGTATACAGATGGCACCGTTTGAGGCGTTATATGGGCGTAAGTGTCGTACACCTTTGTGTTGGAAAGAAGTTGGACAGAAGTATGTTTCTTTGCCTAAAGTGTTGAAGAATACGGATGAGAAAGTTAAGTTGATATGTACTAAACTTAGGGAAGCTTCGGATAGGCAGAAGTCCTATGCCGATTTAAAGCGTAGGGAGATAGAGTATGATGTTGGGGAAAAAGTGTTTCTTAAGGTTTCTCCATGAAAGAAGGTAATGAGATTTGGACGAAAGGGTAAGTTGAGTCCTTGTTTTATTGGACCATATGAGGTGTTGGAGCGTGTTGGTCCTATTGCTTATGGGTTGAGGTTGCCGGAGGAGTTGAGTAAGATGTATGATGTTTTTCATGTGTCAATGCTTCGTAGATATAGATCGGATCCTTCTCATGTGGTACCGGTTGAGGAGATTGAGTTAAGGGAGGATATGAGTTATGAGGAAGAACCGGTGAGGATTTTGGATGTGGATATAAAGGTTCTTCGAGGGAAGACCATAGATTTGGTTAAAGTGCTTTGGAAACACCGAGGTGTGGAAGAAGCAACTTGGGAGACAAGTAAAAGCATAGAGGAGCAGTTTCCTCATTTGTTTACTTCAGGTAAATTTCGAGGACGAAATTTTCTTAAGAGGGGGAGAGTTATAACATCCCGTTTTTGGGATTATTAGTTTAGGCTTAGTTAGGAGAATTCGATTCGGGTCGAATCGGGATCTCCGGTTCATTGTTCTGGGGAAAATAAAATAAGAATATTTTTAATTAAGAAAAAAAATAATAATTTTGGAATATGGTTTAAAATATTGAAAATGTGCTTCAAGATTAAAAAAAATAATTTGGGATTTATGTTGATTTTTAATTATGCGTAAATGACCAATTTGTAATTTTTGGAAAATTAGAGGATTTATTTAGTAATTTTCGAAAAATATGATGTTTTAGTGACTAAATTGAAAAGCAAGCTAAACTTAGAATCCTTAGAGGGCCATAAACCCATTTATAATTTTTAATAATGATTTATTCACCAAAATGTATTTTAATTACTTTAATTAAAGATTTTAATCATGTTCTCTCAAAACTACTTTTTTCTCATTTTCTCTCATTTTCTCTCCACTTTTTCTCATCTTTTCTCTTCAATTCCTTGCTGATTTTTACATCTTTTTCCATAAAGATTACATCATTTTCATCATCTTTCCATCCTTTACAAAATCTAAGCATCAATTTCATCAAATCAACATTAAATTGCAAGGAATCAAGAAGAGGAAATTACATATTTTTGGTGAATAGATCTTGAAGGTAATTTTCTGGATTTTAATTCTTTTCTAAGGTTCTTTATTGAAATTCCCAAGTATTAGCTTGCTAATCTTTGAATAAAAACTTAATTCTATGTTTTTAATGTTAGATCTAGTGATTTTGTGAATGTTTTTGTGAAATCTTTTTGGATCTCATTCAATGCTGGAATTAGATGGATTCAATTATATTTTTATGTTAATTAAATGATTAATTGAGTCTTAATTTGATAGCACATTAATTTAATCCCGAAATAATGCATTCGGTGTAGTTTTAAGGTACTTTTCGGTTGTTTTATGGGTTGTTTTAGATGCTTTAATGTTGCTGGAGATATAAGGATGGTTTTGATGTGTTTTTGGATCATAATTGAAGTGAATTAGATGTTAGATTCTTTAGGTTTTGGCTGATGTTATTCGGATGCGTTTCGGCTTAGTTTACGGTCTTTTCGGCTAAGTTTTCGGTAGTTTAACGGTGATCGGATATGGATGTTGGTTTGAGCATGTTATGATGTGGGAATGCTCTGTTTTTAATGTTGTAGAAGAGGTACAAGAAGAAGCTTGAGTGTTGGTGCGTTGGTGCGATCATCGGATAGCGACGAAAGCTCGTTTCGCTTGTTGGTGAGTGATTACGGATTTAAAGCGAATCGCGTTTCGTACGGTTCTGTTTTGGGGACTATGGAAGAGTGTGAAAACCTTCCATAGTTCAAGAGTAAGTAAAGTAAATGTTTTTGATAAACCGATATGAATTTCGGCTACATTTTATAAAGGCATTATGTTGGTAATGCAATGAGATTTATGAAAATGAATGAGCATGATTTGAAATGGTGCATACATGAGAATTACTTCCTGAAATGCATAGCTTATTTAGCATTCATGATTATAGAAAATTATGAGAAATGATTTAGAATACAATGTGGTTAATTGCCTTATACATGATGGTGCCTTTGGGCATGGCTTTTGGTTCATTTGTTGAACATATTATGCATGCATTATGAGCAGCAAGTTATCATGCACATTTGATTATGATATTGGCTTAGTGACACTTGTTGGGACCGTCGGCACACCCCATAGCGCAGCAGAACAAAATTACGATGGTCTTTCTAGTGATCCATGTACGTTTAATCCGAAATCGAGAGGAAGAGATACGATGACTTACATTGGGTTCCTTGATAAGCAGTAAAAACAACTAGATTTGTGATAATCACGATTGTTCAACAATTCGAATCTTTAGCCTCCACGAATATCGTCTCGGCCTCTACTCAATTCACCCGGTTAAGAGAGCAAATCTCGAAAAAACTGTTTTTCGTGATTCTAGGGTTTGGAATTCGGAATTCTCTATATTGGCTGCTAGACCAATTGATCCTTTATATAGGTGTAACCCTAGGTATAAGAGTTTCATTCTGATTTGCTTTATAGGAAATAATTACTTTAATTAATTCCTTAAATATCAGAATCTATATTTAATTCGAATTTAAAAGGGATATAATTACTTTAATTATATTCTTTATTTAAAATTTGGGATTAAATATAATCTACTTATACTTATATATTTTTGCTCTGTTTTAACCATTTGGTGTGACCCTGTAGGCTCATTGTAACATTAGTAATAATATTAGAACAATTCTAATATTAAAAACAATGAGTGACATCTAGTAATATATCATTGTCATCTAAGTTACAAGAGATCATGATTCGATGTATCATGTCCGTGACCAACTCTTTTAATGTATTATATCCTTTTTTCCTTTTATATCTTTAATAGGCACAAGTCTTGAAATAGTCACACTTGTATAGTCTATTATTAGTGTTTCTTGATATCTAGAGTGGACTACTATTAATGAATAATTTGTGATATCTCATATCAACATATTCAAGCATGGCCATGCATTTTTAGTCTCACTCAATCAAGTGGTCTTTGATATATTTTCCTATTATGTAGGAAGGACAAATCCTATCTTGATTATTCACATCTCACTACATATATTGTAATATGTCCAATGTCAGTTTTTATAGTGTAACTAATTATGAAACACATTTAACTGCATCAAAACATAAAACAACATATGTTGAGATAGTAATAATCTCAAGTCTAAGGATTATACATATAATTGTCACTATGAGCAATATCGTGACCGTCACATAATAATCCAAGATATATGCTCATAGTGGGTCAATCCAATATATTATTCTCTACTAATATATTCATGTATTAATTCTGATATCTCTATGTCAATGACAACTCATTGTCATCAATTTATCACATGTTAGTCTTAAGCGTATTATTATTGTCCATACCCATAATAATACTTGACTAAGGATCTTTTAATAATAATACATATATTATTATATGGACCTTATTGTTTCTCAGTTTATGTGACACATATATCTGAAACAATAATGGCAATGCCTTTATTCAATAAAATTGGTAAATGAAAGTATCCATACAATCATCATATGATTGGTCTTTGGGCATACTCTAATAACACTAACTTTAGATTCGAATACGAATGACATGTCATTAGGATTGTCTTAAGTGCACTATAAATAAAATTGAGAATACAAAATATTGCCTACACGTAACAAGGGTGACTATGTGTCCGATCGTGCATGGTAGTGCTAATGGTGACTTCGTGTCATGTCAATGGTGACTTCGTGTCATGTCAATGGTGACTTTGTGTCATGACGGGATAATGGTCTCTAACAATGGATCCATGTATTCGGTGAACTCAAGGTTCACATTAAAGTGGTCACTAGAATGCCAATATACATACATGAATTTGAGAAGAAGATTGTGCATCATTTATAAATTGTTTTGACAAGGTTATGTAAACTCAAGAATGCATATGGTTTAAAGAATATGAGCATGAGATGTTAGCATGTATGATTTGATAATGTATTGCAAATTATGGTTTCATCATGGTTTTAAATTGATGCATTGATGATTTTGTGTAGAGCTTCCTCACTAAGCATGTTTGCTTAAGCTCTCTTTTCATCCTTGCAGAAAAATAAAGACACTTGGAGCTTCGTTCGAGGCAAGGAAATCAAGGGGAAAAATCACTTTGAATTTGGTATGTTTTTGGCAATTAAATTGGGCAAGGCAATGTGTAACACAACCTATGTGAGTAGTGTGTACTTAGGCTTTGGTTTATGTTGTAATAAGACCATTATTGTTTGATTTCTAATTGTTGAACTTTGGAATTGTTTGAATTGTTGAAGCATGTACTTGCAAGTTTGTTATGTTGTTAATCATTTTCTAAGGAGCATGCCTTTAGCTTGAACGATGTCCGTGACGATGTCGATTATGTGTCATATGTTGCTAATTATGTCTAGGACTGATGCATTTAGTGGTTCTAATTAATGGTTGAATATTGAGTAATTGGTGTGCACTTAGTGTGATGGAACTTTTGGGTTCCAGACCCAAAGTTTCAAAACCTTAGTGAAGGTTCCGAAACCTTTGATAAATAGTTTGGAAACCTTCAAGAAGGTTTCCAAACCTTGCGGGCAGTTTCAATTCTGGAAAGCTATTGGACGCGAAAAGTTTGGAAACTTTCAGGGAAGTTTCGAAACCTTTTACAAAAAGTTTGGAAACCTTCTGGAAGGTTTCCAAACCTTTGATCACAAAGAATTGAAAGTTGCTGAAAATTATATTTTAGTCCCGGATATCTTCCTTTATTCGATTAAGGTACTTATAGATGTTATTTTGAGCTGAAATTTTGCATGCATGTATAAAGTTGATTTAATTTCAAGATTTTCAACCTAATTTGGATGAATTCCTTGTATTTTGGAATATTTACATTTTGGTCCCTAAATTAGAGAAATATGCAATTGATGATGTTAGAATGATCCGTTTGAGTTGAAATTTGCTATCAAGAACACTTGAGTGTTTAATTGATCATTGATGGAAAGAATTTCTACTTTACTAATTGAATTTAAAAGTTTTACGTTTTAATCCTTAATATATGTTAGTGTTTAATCGGATGTTTGTTTTTAATTAATGTGTTACCGTTAATGCTTTGTATGAGACCTTAACACGTAGGAGTAAGATTGTGCATCTAGGTAAGATTAAATAAAAAAAAAAGTATAACGGTTTTAGGGTTGTTTATTGAATTGGACCCTCGCGGGTTCGGTTTGATATTCCTCGTGTAACCCGTTAGTGCCGGTTCCGTCTAGGCCGGGCTAAGGGGGTTACATCATTGATGAAAATATTGGTCATGTCATTGTTGATATCATCAGTGACCTATGTAGTGACATCAACATTGACATTTGATCATTAACTTTTTCAGTGGAACTTATATTGATATTTTTCGACATTCAAAGTTTGATTTTTCTATCTGTTTGGCCAAATTCAAACCTAAAAATCATATTTTGATAGTTTTAAACTTTAGTTTGAGACAATGAACTTTGAAACATGAGATTTAATAGGATTCTTTTACTTTTTCAGACGACATCGAATCCGTGGAAGACATTTTACCTCCTCATCTATCTCTTGCTCCTTCGGCTCTTGCAACTATCGCACGAGACACTCATGAGTTGTTTTTATAGTTTCAGTTAGTTGTCATAAGGACTAGATTCATTGTAATTGACTAGCAGAACTTTGACTGTAGGTTATGACTCAGCTAAATCAGGACCTAATTCAGATCATGGGAAGCATCCTTACCGACGTTAGTGATCCATCAGTTAGTGGCGTGTTTTCTTTTTATGCTAAATTGTAATGTTTTGATATTTTGCTACTCTTGTATGCCTTTCTGATACGATGTAGCCTATCAAAACGGGCTTTCTTCGTATTTTACGAATTTAGGATTGTTGTAAGTACGTTCCTACAACAAGAAAAACATGAAAACAACAATGAATCAAATTTATATTCATGATGAAATAAGCAATTAAAGGGAAGAAAGGAAATTAAAAGAAAAATAAGAAAGAGATGGAGTTTTGATGGATTTCAAAATGAGGAAGATGAATGCTTCAATAAACATCCATGGCAGCAACTCGAAATTTCAACAATGGCAAATTATGTTATTGGACTCAAAATGAAACGTTAAACTCGAAAAAACTTACACAATCTACTGAGCAAACCCGAATCGAATCTGTTTAATGTCAAAAAAACTTGGACCCTCTAGATAGCGATCTAGGAACCCGAAGTATCAAAGTTTGACAATAAAAAACAAGTTTGAATGTCAGGAAGTTCTAAAAAGAACCAAATAAGAGAAAAAGTCTCAAGTATAATTTTATTTCAAAGTGACTATCTTTATTACACTGTTTGTAGTACAAATATATTTAAAGAAGAGTGCCAAAATGAAATTATATGTGTGGCTAATATTAAAAGAGTTTAAAAATTAAATTTGAATGAAAATAACTTCTTTTGACAACTATGCTTTCCTAGCACATGTTTTGAACGAAAATGACACATTAAACATGTATTTATTTGTTTGAAATTCAAACAAATAACTCCTCAAAGTCTTATCTCTTAAAAAAAAAGGGCCTTGTTTGTCTTGAAGTCCTTTGAACGCTCAAACATGTGCACAAGGCTTTCATGTATGGCACATACCTAAGACACATTCCCTTCGTGTAGGATAGGTTTCAACTGCTATAGGTCACTTCAGCTTGAGTTGTGCTAGCTGGAAATTGAGTAGAGCTGAAACGAGCTAGCTGAGAGTGTTAGGAGCTAAATTGAGCTAAGAGCTAAGCCTCTAAGCTGCCTCGAGCTAAGGTGAGTTGCGTGCACTCCGTTGAGATTCTTCCGAGCTAAGTTTAGGTCTGATTAGTGCTTAAAATAAACATTATTTTATTAATAATTGCTCCTTGATTGAGTGTTATAAATTGCTAATTTATATCATTTCGTACATTTTCCATGCAGGACATTGAAGATAAGAAATCCAGTTTAAAAGGTGAAAATTTTGTAGATTTCTCAATTTTCTAGATTCATGGCTGGATTCACGGGAATGATCTCCGAGATGACTGCTGGCATGATAACGATCAGCATCTTTTGGATTGGATAGCAGGAAAATATGTATGAATAAGGTCAATTAGGCAAATATAGTGAATTCCGGGATGTGTCTTCAATTTACAAACTTAATTTTCGGGATTTTGTCTTTTTGTCTTATCTTTGTAATTCCTAAGCCTATAAATACCCACTCTTGGGAAAGGCTGAATCATCATCCATCATCTTTTAATCTTTTCATTTTTTTTTTGCTTAGTTTGTTTTAAGTACTTTTGTTTTAAATAAAGTTTTCTTTTATTTTTACTTTTATTTTATGTCTACAAATTATTTTCAAAACATGTCAAGCATGATATACATGCTTGGCCAATTTTCACAAGCCAAAAAGCTAGCAATGAAATGATTCGATCGTGAGATTCGAATAAAGTACTAAATTCCCTTCCGCGATATATTCTCGTTTTTCTAAACGTAAAAGCTTGATAATTGACCTTGCTTACATTTTTTAAATTACTTTTTCAAGACAAAGGTGAAGTTATTTCAAAAGAAAAAAAGTTGTGCAAAATCGAACTAAACAATCCAGAAAAAATTACATTGTTCAAACAAAAAGAAAAAAGAAAAAAAGCAATGCAGTGCAGTGCAGGAAAAAAGTTTGATTCGAATAGTGAAGAAAAATATAGTGCAGAAAAATAGAGCATAATTATTCGAATAAACTGTCCAAAAAAATGAGTGAAAAAATTATTTATTCTCTTTCATTTTTATTTCTCTTTGAATAAATCTTTCGAATAATTTTCTCTTTGTCTTGAATTTTTAAACCCCATTTTTGGCCTTTATCCTACCCGAACCTTAACCCCATTACAACCCATATTAAAGTCCTCTTGATTTTTGCATTATTTTCATATTAAGTAGTGGAAACTAGATTGGGTTACAAGCTTATGGTAATGGATTGATTAGTTTAGGCTTGAGCGATTCTTTCACCCGAAACACTTGAACGAAATAAGTGAACCAATGTGAGGAACTAAGTCTTGTATTTTTTTAAAATTGGTAGACGATTGATATGCCTTGGTAAATATACACTTAATTGACTATACCTTGCTTGCTTGATCTTAAATATCAAAATTTACTTGATTTAGTTAACTTAAGAAATCTTGGAAATTCTATGAAATTGAATTTGACAACTTAAGGTTTTTAGCATGATAATTGAGAAAATGCTTGAGGACAAGCATTGAATAAGTGAGGGGGAATTTGATTAGTACTTAAAATAAACATTATTTTATTAATAATTGCTCCTTGATTGAGTGTTATAAATTGCTAATTTATATCATTTCGTACATTTTCCGTGCAGGACATTGAAGATAAGAAATCCAGTTTAAAAGGTGAAAATTCTGTAGATTTCTCAATTTTCTAGATTCACGGGCATGATCTCCGGGATGACTGCTGGCATGATAAAAATCAGCATCTTTTGGTTTGGATAGCCAGAAAATCTGTATGGATAAGGTCAACTAGGCAAATGGAATAAATTCCGGGATGTGTCTTCAATTTACAAACTTAATTTTTGGGATTTTGTCTTTTTGTCTTTGTTATCTTTGTAATTCCTAAGCCTATAAATATCCACTCTTGGGAGAGGCTGAATCATCATCCATCATCTTTTCATCTTTTCTTTTTGTTTTTGCTTAGTTTGTTTTAAGTACTTTTGTTTTAAATAAAGTTTTCTTTTATTTTCACTTTTATTTTATGTCTACAAGTTATTTTCAAAACATATCAAGCATGATAAATAATATCATGCTTGGCTAATTTTCTCAAGCCAAAGAGCTAGCAATGAAATGATTCAATCGTAAGAGTCGAACAAAGTACTAAATTCCCTTCCGGAATATATTCTCGTTTTTCTAAACGTAAAAGCTTGGCAATCGACCTCGCTTACATTTTTTAAATTACTTCTTATCAAAAAAGACATCGTTGGTTTGTAAGTTTTTTAAAAATATAGTTGGAAGGAAGGATCTGCCTGTGGCCTTTCGACTTCCTGTGAATACACTTAGCGGCGGCCCGCTAAGAAAACGAGATCGGAAATAATTCTTGATGAGATAACTTCCGAATCGGGCTTTTCCAGTTTTAAAATTAAGTATTTTAACGGCGATAGACGTGGCTAATTTACTTAAGAATTGGTTTCCGAAGATAGACTTGGAAAGATCGGTTACATGTGAGAAAAGCAAGTTGAAATAGGTTGGGCCTTGCAGACTGTAACCGACATGAATCCCGAAGGAAAATACATTTCAATGATCGAAAGAATCCAATCAAAGTTAGCTTGAGGCGATTTTATAATTTGCGATATCTCAATTTATTTTCTTTATTTATTTGCTTCTAATTTTTAATTAATTACTTCATTTCACTTTGATTATTTTAAAGCTCAACTATCAGCCCTTTTTATTTTTTCTCGCAGATCCTGGATTAAAAACGAAGATCAATTGGATTAGAAAATACGAAATTCCCTGTGGATCGAGCCTCTTCCACTATTCTACCTTTCTCTATTTATTTTATTTTCGAAGAGGCTTTATTTTATTTTGACGAGTTAAAACGATGCTTGCCAAAATTGGCGCTGTTATTGGAGAATTTTTGGTAATTTACTAATCAAATTTCTTTGTTTTTATGACCAGGAAAAACCCAGGAACTTTAGCGGAGTATAACCCGAAAATCAAAGCAAGTGCTCGTAGAAATCACAACAATTTACTATTCAAATTTTCAACAATTTTTACATACAATTGTTTTTGTTTTTGTAGTAAAAAGTTTACGATTAATTACTTTGAAAAGTTTTGTTGTTAAAGTTATAGAAATAACGTTTTAACCCTATTGTCCTCCGCAAGTTTTATCTAGAGGGTTACAACATGGATTAATAGAGAAAAAATTGAGATTAATTTCATATTCTTCCATAATCTATTGACAATATAAAATTAATGACATCTTGATAATTAGTAACATTAGAGGATTTTTATGATCATATTGCTTGTATGTCCAATAGACATTTAATTGGATGATTCAATGATTGATATGATCTAGATACCCAATATAAGAATGTTATAACAACATGGTTAGAGATACCAAATGAAGATTATTGATATTGTGTGACTCAAGTCTCATTCGAAGATACTCGATTGAAGATGAGATTTCAAGTATGGGTATATATTTCAATGTTTTGTGGTCCAGTCCCACCTAGAGTGTATGTTTTAATATTGTGTGACCTGGGCTTCATTCTAGAGTTGTTATTGATATTTTTTTTTGCCCTGATATTCTAATTAGATCCTGAGTATGATTGGGTATTGTGTTTTATGTATGTAAATTGCTACGATAAGAGTATGTATTTAGGTGACTAGTGGTAGTGCCTTGTATTTATTTTATCTCATACTAGTTTGCATGTTTATTGATAAGTGTTTTAAATAGTTAATATTTTGTGTTTAATTATTCCTTGATTTGATGAATTATATTTTTGATCTTAGAGTTTTCGTATGTTTTTGTGTACGACTCTGAATCTGGAAAATGTACTTAAATGGTTGATTTTTGAAGTTTTTTTATTTTCTGGATCATGTCTGGATTGACGGGCACGACTTTGGGCATGAAAATATAACGTGGAACTCGGTCAAAAGCTTCTAGAAGATGACGTCAGCAAGTGTGTGATAGCTTATCAGTATTCCAGATAGCTTATCAGCCGAAATTTGAATTTTAAATTAAGATTTATATTTTTGTATTTGAATTTAAATATTTTTAGGATTATCTTGAATTTATCCCCTTACTTTGGGGTTTGTAAAAGGCTATAAATACCCACCTTGGGTAAGCCTAGAACTCATCCTTCATTTTCCTGAATTCCATCTCTTTGTTCTAGCTTTTATAAAAGTTTTCTTTCTTTATTTTTCTTTTTTTTATTTTTTTATTTTATTTATTATGTCGAGCATAATCCTTTCCATAATTATGCTCGGCTAATTTTTCTATAGCCAAAGTCTTAAACAATGACTCGATCCAAATGTAAGGATTGAAAAACGCACAAATAACTTCGATTTTTATTTCTTCAGTTTTCTTTGAACTTATTTCCAACATTAAATTGATTTCAAAACTAAATATTGACTTTAGTCAATACATTGAAGCTATTTGACTTCCTGGGAACACAATTAGCAAATTGATTGCTAAGAAGAAAACTAAGATTGGATCAATTATTATTGAAATAACATAATCCAAGTCGATTTTAATGATTGAAACGTTTTTGTCGATAAACATTGAGTTGGCGGATTAATTCATTAAACCAATATCAAAGATAGCTCTTGGATGTTCGGTTTGAAAGTTTTGCTTCAAGAATTGAACCCTGAATGCTAAGTACCGACTTAAAATCCCGAAGTGAAAATCTTTTTTCGATGATCAATTAAAATCGAGTCAAAACGAAAGCCTAAGGCTAGTTTTCATTTTATTAAATTAGTTTCTTAATTTCAAATTTTTCAAACATTTAGTTTATTTAATTCGACAAAATCCTCTTTTTACTCAAACACAATTGAATCTCCTTCTTGAATCATCAATCAAACAAACATAATCAGGAAGTTTCTAGTCCATGTGGGATCGACCCTTACTTCTCACTTACTACATTTAATTTCATATTTATTGTTTGAGAATAAGGAATTTATTTTTGGCACTACACGATACGTGTCAAAATTGGCGTCGTTACTAGGGACTACGACAAAGTTACTAAATTGTTTTGTTTGATTTATGACCAGGAACAACCCTGCAGAACAAGGAGATTACATCCCTGAAATTGAAGCATACTCCCGAAGACTACACGCCCAAACACTTCGAAAAAAATGTAGACTGCGACAACAACAGTTAGAATGTGATCTAGAAATTATATCCGAAGGAGAATCACATTTTGATCAAATAATCGAAGATCCAATTCTGATGGACAACTAAACTATCCGACAATTAATTGCGGCTCCTGATGATAACCAGCCGATGTACATAACGTTTCCAAATGAAGAGACGTCATTCGCTTTGAAAATAGTCCTGATACACCTATTGCCGACTTATCATGGTTTGCCGAGAGAAAATCGTCATAAACATCTCAAGAAATTTCACATGGTTTGTTTAAGTACAAAACCATAAGGAGTTTCTGAAAACAAAATTAAACTTCGCGCCTTTCCTTTTTCTTTTGCTGATATAGCAAAAGATTGGTTATTTGATCTGTTTTCTAATTCTTTTATAACTTGGACTGATATGACTCGTCTTTTTCTTAACAAGTTTTTCCCAATAGCCAAGGCGAGCGAATTAAGGCGAAGTATCCTGAGTATCCGATAGAAGGATACTGAAACTTTATATGATTACTGGGAACGCTTTAAAAAGTTATGTGCGAACTGTCCACAGCACGATTTGTCCGAACAAACGCTACTCCAATATTTCTATGAAGGTTTAACGCCTATGGATATGAAGGTAATTGATGCGGCAAGTGGAGGAGCACTTGTCAATATGACTCCGAACACGGCTAGAACGTTAATATCTACCTTGTCCACTAACTCGCAGCGATTTCATTCTACAAGTGAACCATCTTGACGGGTTCACGAGGTAAGTAAAGTTTTCTTAGTGTAGAACTAACGTTTTGATATAATAATTGAAAAAGAGTTTTGGATTAATTTGAAAAGATTTCAAAAATGGTTCTTACGTCCAAACTACTTGAAAATATATTTAAGATGTTTTTGAGTGATTTTAAATATGTTTTAAATGATTTATAGAAACCAAATAAGTGTTTTTAACCCAGGTGTTTCGATACACCCTTAAGGTGTTTCGATACCTGTTCTTCAATACCATGGTTTCAAAGGTAAAACCACAGTGGTATCGATAATGGTATCGATACCTTTTGCCACTGTGATGCTCTGTTTCAAACCTTGTTTCGAAAGATCCCCAACGGTCAAAACGACTTTATGAAAATCCCTAACGGCTAGGAGCAGTATCGATACTGATATCGATACCAGTTCTTAAATACAAGTCAACAGCTATTTCCCAAAGAGGGTGTTTTGATACCAGTTCAAGTGGTATCGATACCGCCTGCACCAGAAACAGAAATATGCCTTGTAATCAACTCAAAACGGCTCCAAAACATCCCAATGGTCATAAATGGCTAGAAGCTCATTTGGGATGATAAAAGGAAGCCTCAAGCATCAAGGGAAGACTAATGCTTCAATTGTAACAACATTATGATCAAGAAATTGTCTTAGTACTTAATTTCCTATTATTTGGATAGACAAACACTTGTGAGCTTAATTGTCAATATATGCTCAAGTGTAATTAGGAATTGGGTAAGTGCTTAGTTACAAACACTAGCCATATTAGAAGGATTCAAGTTTGCTAAGTTTTTCTTGCTTGAGTGAATTCCCAAAGTTTGGGTTGTGAACTTTGGATGCTAGATTCGGGTTTGAGTCTAGGATTGTAAGGTTATCCCTTTGGCCTCAAAAGGTTGAAATTCTTAGTGAATTTGAAAATCCTTAGTGGGAAGCTAAGGTAGTGGATGTAGGTGCTTGTTTGAAGGTCGAACCACTCTAAAATTATTGTGTTATTTTTGCTTCCACAATAAATCACCCAAAGTGTTCTTTCTCCATCAAATTGGCAAGTTAATCGGTTGTGCATCAAGCCACTCCAAGCCTAACACTTAGAAAATAAAATTGACAAATTAGATGACATTGTTCAATCCCTTGTTGTAGATAAAAAGAACGCAACTAGACTTTGTGGGATATGTAAAAGTACAAAGCATCCGACAGATTATTGTCCGATCATCCAAGAAGATGATAAAGCCCAAGTAAATGCCTTAGGAAATTTCCCTGGACCTCCCCAAAGACCTTATAATCCCAACGCCAACACCTAAAATCCCGGATGAGGGACCATCCAAACCTGAGATATGGATCGAAATTTAGACAACACTATCAGCAAGGGAAACAAAACCAACAATCTAAATCATCATTGGGACCCATTGTTGAAAGATTAGCGATTTCCCAAGAGAAGTTCCAGAACCAAACTGAGGCACATCTACAAGAAATAGATAAGCAAATATCCCAATTAGCCCAAACCGTAGGAAGACTAGAATCACAAGGAAAACTTCCTTCCCAAACCAAGCTGAACCCTAGAGAAAATGTTAGTGCCATCACCCTTAGAAGTAAGACAGTTATTAATCCTGAAGTTCCAAAAAAATTACTGAACAACCGGAAAAGGACAAAGAAACACCAACTTCTGAATCTCAAGGTACAACTTCTCCTCTTTCACTCCCACCTCCTACCCCTACCATTCCTCAAGAGATCGCACCCCCATTTCCATCAAGATTGACGAAGCGCGATAAAAGAGGAGGAAAATGAAATAATAGAGGTATTCCAAAAAGTTCAAATCAACATACCCCTTTTGGAAGTAATTCGACAAGTACAAAGGTATGCTCGATTTTTAAAGGAATTGTGCACTACAAAATAGAAATTAACTGGCCATGAGAAGGTGAATTTGGGTGAAAACATTTCCGCATTATTTCAGCGAAAGCTTCCGTCAAAAATGAAGGATCAAGGTATAATAAAGATTTAGATATTGTTAGTTAGTTTTACATCTGGTAGATAGTTATAGGATTAATACTTATTATTTTATTATATATACATATGTCACGTTTGTATTTGATATATTAGATGAAATAATAAACAATCTCTTTGTTTTCTTTATCTCGATAGAAAGTCTTCTACCCTAATCCCCAAATTCTTTTTCCTTCTTCTTTTCTCAAGAACTGCGCTTCGCTTCTTCCTTTTGGTTCTTCTTCCAATTACAAACACAATCTTTCTTTCTTTCGTAACTGTATAAGTTCAATATGGTATCAGAAGATTATTCTGATTCTCGATCGTCTGGTGAGCAATCTGTGTTAAAGATGGATGATCCGAGCGATGTTTTTTACATACATCCCAACAAAAATCCTACGTTGGTACTCACATCTTCCCTTTTAAATGGTAGTAATTACTAAGGTTGGGCACGCTCTATGAAGATGTCGCTGATTTCTAAAAATAAAATTCAGTTTGCCGATGGAACGATAAAGGCCCTTTTGGTAGGTGATTCTACGTTTTCGGCTTGGGTAAAGTGTAATAATGTTGTCTTGTCTTGGTTGTAGAGAGCAATTAGTTCAGAAATTGCCCAAAGCGTGATTTGGATCGACAATGCGTATGATCTTTGGATGGATTTTTTTGACCGATTTAATCAAGGTGATTTAGTTTGAATATCGGATTTACTGCAAGATTTTCATTCTTTGCAGCAAGGTAACCTTTCAGTCACAGCTTTTCATACTCAATTAAAAATTTTGTGGGATGAGTTGTGTAACTTGATACCTTTATCATCTTGTGATTGTCATGCTGTAACTTATAGGGAACAAGATATTCTAATTCGATTTCTTAAGGGGTTAAATGAAAATTTTAGTATTCCGAAATCATAAATTCTGATGATAAAACCTCTACCTTCTATTAACGAAGCCTTTGCTATGGTTATACAACATGAGAGGTATATTAGTTCGGTTCATGTTAGTGGTGATTCTTCTATTTTTCTGGTAGACAGAGGCAATAACAAAACCGGAAATTCTGCTAGTATTTCTAGGATGGACAACAGAAATCAGAATTTTAGAAACAAAAAATTTTATTCCAACTCTGGAAATAAGTGTCTTGTTTGTACATATTATGGAATACTAGGATACACTATTGATAAGTGTTATCGTAAGCATGGTTTCCCCCTGATTACAAGAATAAGGGTCCACTTAGCAAGTCGAATCAAGTTGGTCATATTAGTTCTGGTCAAGTTTTGAGTACTAATGTGGATAAAAATGAGTAGCATCCTCTTTCCTTTACTAAAGAGCAATATGAAGGGTTGTTAAGGTTGTTACATGGGAATAATTTTCCTGTGAATTATTCTGTACCTGTCAATATGATTTCCTCTACGAATGTCTTGTTCTATGCTTTTGATTCGAAATCTGAAGTTACTGGTTGTGACACAGGTAATATTTTTTCTTGTTTAACAAAGTTTACAACTTGGATTATTAATTCTGGGGCTACGGATCATATAACTAGTTCTTTGTTGTTTTTTACAGATTATTATCCTGTGTTTAACAAATTTGTTAAGCTTCCTAATAATCAATTAGTTAAAGTAGAACATGTTGGTACTATAAAACTTAATAATTTGATATTACATAATGTTTTACATGTACTTAATTTTAGTTTTAATTTGATATCTATTTCACAATTAACAAAGAATAAAATGTATTGTTTGATTTTTTTCCTTTCCCTTTTGTAGCATACAGAAAGTCCAAAACTGGAGGATGATTGGTTTAGCTAAAGAACAAAGCGGTCTTTACCATCTTCATGTGCAACAAGAGGTCTTTCAGAATTCTGCTTGTAATGTTGTAAATAATATCGATTCTTTTCTTCTTTGGCATTCTAGATTAGGACATCCTTATTTTCCTAAGATGAGACAATTTGCAAAATTGGATTCTGCTATTCCTACTTCTAATTCTAGTCATGAATGTAAAATTTTTCATTTGGCGAAACATAATAGGCTTTCATTCCCTATTAGTACATCTGTTTCTGAAAATATATTTGATCGTGTTCATTTGAATGTGTGGGGTCCTTTTACTGTTCAAAGTTTATATGGTCATTCATATTTTCTTACAATTATTGATGATAAAAGTAGATTTCTCTGGGTGTACCCCATGAAACATAAAACTGAAGCTAGAACTATAATTGTAAATTTTTAAAATTTGATTGAGACACAATTCTCTAAGAAAATAAAATGTATTCGAAGTGATAGTGCTAGAGAATTTGACATGATTTTATTTTTAAGTGTAAAGGTATAATACATCAAAAATCTTGTACCTATACACCTCAGCAAAACATTGTTGTGGAAAGAAAGCATCAACACATTTTGAGTGTTGTTTGGGCATTAAAAATACAAACAGGCTTGCCACTTAAACTTTGGATTGATTGTGTTATGCAAGCTTTATTTTTTATTAATGTTACTCCAACACCGATTTTAGATAATAAAACGCCCTTTAAAGTTTTGTTTGGTCAATTGCCTAAGATTGATCATCTTAGGGTGTTTGGTTGTTTTGCAAATGCTTCTGTTTTACCTAATGCTACCATCAAAATGCATGCTAGATCTATTAAATGTGTTTTCATTGGTTTTCTTAAAGATGTTAAGGGATATAGTTGTTTAATTTAGATTTTAATAGTGTTTTTGTTTCAAGAGATGTAGTTTTTTCTGAAAATATTTTTCCTTTTAAAGATAAAAATGATAAGGTTTTTCCTACTTTAATTTTGCCAAATTATGAAAATACTATTTCATTAGATGTCCCTAAGAAAGTTTGTTTTAATGAGGAAGTTTCTCATAGTACTGAAAATATTAATAATTTACAGCCTTTTAATTTTCTGAGTCCAATGAAATTAGATAAAACAGGTCAGTTTCGCCCGCTATTATTGACAGTTAACAGTTAAATAAATCTTCATTACATTCTTTACCTGATAAGAACAATGTCTCTTTAGATTTGCCTAGATCATCTAGACCAATTAGACCTATTAAAAATACACAATTACCACAAAAATATAAGGATTATCAAGTAACTTTACCTAAGATTAAGACTTCTCCTCATTTTATATCTCAAGTTTTATCTTATGATCGGCATATTTTTAATTATAATTCTTTTGTTAATTCTGTCTCTATTTTAAAAGAACCTAAATCTTATAAACAAGCTGTCATGCATGAGTGTTGGCAAGATGCAATGAATAAAGAGATCAATGCTTTAGAAAATAACAATACTTGGTATTTGGTTTCCCTTCCTCTTGGTAAGCAAACAATTGGTTGTAAATGGGTGTATAAAAAAAAATTAAAATCTGATGGTACTTTAGAAAGATATAAAGTAAGGTTAGTTACAAAAGGATATACTCAACAACCAGGAGTTAACTTTATAGATACTTTTAGTCCTGTTACAAAAATTACTACTATTCGAACTTTGCTTGTTGTGTCTGCTTCAAAAAATTGGTACCTAAAGCAATTAGACATCAATAATGCTTTTCTATATGGCTTTCTTCAAGAAAAAGTTTATATGGACTTGCCATATGGTTTTCAATGTGATTCTAATCTAGTTTGCAAGTTAAAAAGAAGTATTTATGGTCTGAAACAAGCTAATCGAAAGTGGAATGAAAGATTAACTATTGCTTTAAAGAATGAAGGTTTTAGACAGTCTGTATCTGATAATTCTTTGTTTATTAAAGGTCAGGGTGATAATTTTATAGCACTAGCTGTTTATGTTGATATTATCATTTTAGCTAGTTCCAATTTAAATATCATTGATTCTGTCAGGAATTTTCTGCATAATACTTTTAAAATAAAAGTCCTCAGAGATCTTAAATTTTTTTCTTGGTCTTGAAGTCGCTCGTTCTAAATCTGAAATTAATCTTTGTCAGAGGAAATACACATTAGAATTTTTAGAAGAAATTGGTTTTTTAGATGTTAAACCATCTTCTACACCTATGGTTGTCAATAGTAGATCTGAAAAGCTTTTAAAATCTATAGGAACACCTTTGGTAAATGTTACTTCTTATAGAAGGTTGATTGGAAAGTTTGTTTATTTAACCAATATTAGACCAGATATTTCTTTTGTTGTTCAACAATTATCTCAATTCTTAGCAGAACCTACTGATGTTCGATTTGGGCTTCTTGCCCAGATTCTAAAAGATCTGTAACTGGATTTTGTATATTTCTTGGATCTGCTTTAACTTCTTAGAAATCTAAGAAATAACAAACTATCTCTCGATCTTCAAGCAAGGCTGAATATAAGGCTTTAGCCTCGGTTATATGTGAAGTTCAATGGCTTTATTACCTTGTCTCTGATTTACAACTCATTGTCTCTACTGCTAATTTTTATTGTGATAATCTTTCTGCTATAAAAATTGCAAAAATCTTGTCTTTCATGAAAGAACAAAGCATATAGAGATAGATTATCATTTGGTGCGGGAAAAGATACAAAACAACCTTGTGAAGTTGCTTCCAGTTTCAACTAACAACCTATTAGTTGATTGTTTTACAAAGGCACTGCAACGTTCTTATTTTGAAAGTTCTATATCCAAGTTGAGCATACAAAACTTATATGCTCCAACTTGAGGGGGCTAATAAAGATTTAGATATTGTTAGTTAGTTTTACAGTTGGTAGGTAGTTATAGGATTAATACTTATTATTTTATTATATATATATATGTCACGTTTGTATTTGATATATTGGGTGAAATAATAAAGAATCTCTTTATTTTCTTTATCTCGATAGAAAGTATTCTACCCTAATCCCTAAATTCTTTTTTCTTCTTCTTTTCTCAAGAACTGCACTTCGCTTCTTCTTTTCGGTTCTTCTTCCAATTACAAACACAATCTTTCTTTCTTTCGTAACTGCATAAGTTTAATGAGGTATGTTCGTTATACCCTGTAAAATAGGAAATGTTTTAATTAATCGTGCCATGTACGATTTAGGAGCTTCAATTAATTTTATGCCTCTTTCTATTTATAAAACGATTACTAAAGGGCCTTTGAAGGAAACAAAAGTCACCATTCAGTTGGCAGATCGATCTATTATCTATCCAGAAGGAGTGCTTGAAAATGTGTTAATAAAAGTTGATGATCTCATCTTTACTGTTGATTTCTACATCATCGACATGGATACTGATCATTTGAATACATGTTTAGAGATACTTTTGGGACGATCATTCTTAAGCACTGCGAATACAAAGATCGATATGTGAAGTGGTTTATTAAGTATGGAATTTGATGGTGAGGTCGTCAAATTTGATGTTTATAAAGATATAACATATTCTGATTCTATGGAAAATTTTAGTTCCGTTGGTATTTGTGAACCTATAGTTGATAATTCTTTAAATACTAATGTATCTAATGATCTTTGCAGAAAATTAGAACATCACGACAAAGACAATAAGGAGTTAAAAAATATTTTTTTTGTTCATTTTGATTTATGTTTTACTCCTTTAAAATCTAAAACTTCATTTTCCATCTTGCAGGCACCAAATTTTGAACCAAAGTTGCCGCCGGATAAGTTGAAGAGCAAAGGATATATTTCGTCAAGAAATATGAAAAAAAATGATGATCATAAAGTTTAACATAGGGAAGCTCTTAGTTGGACAAAATACAAAAATCGGAGGAAGTACTTGAACATGCTCGTAGTCTAAATCAGGTCGTCAAGCTAACGACGTTAAATAAAAGCGCTTAATGGGAGGCAACTAATTTTTAGTTTATTTATTTATTTTCAGTAAATTTTATTTTATTTGTTTACTTAGGTTCAGAATAATTAAATTTACACAGTAATAATTTATTTGGATTAAGTTTTGTTTTATCCATTCACATTTTGAATTATTTTATTTTAATCTTTATCTTTATTCTATGTTTTAAATTATTCTTATCTTGATTCTAATAATTTTATTTATCTATTTTACAGGTTAGGATTTGAAATAAATTTGAATTCAAGAGATAAGCCTAAATAAGTTCAAAGGAACCGTGGACTCCACCGTGACCATTATTCTCAGTAAGAGACCTAAAACCTTCCCTCACCTATTCTTTTCCCTTAGCAGCCATTCTTCCCAAATAAACGAACAATCTCCAGCCCCACACTTTCACCGATTTACTTCATAACCTTACCGATCTACACCATGGTGAGGAACCGAAACCAAGTCAATCGACCGACAGAAGTTCACCCTTGCCCAATCCAGAAAAGCCGGCAACCAGAACTTCTTTTCCACTATTCCACGATGTTACAGAAGGTTACGACCGAACATGAATCAAGCCGGGACTATTGCTCCGAATCCATCATCAACAGAACTGATGCGTGTCAAATATGTACAATTAGTGCAAGTGAACACGTCGCAAGTAATAAGTGATAAGTATTATCGAGTTATCGTCTCCTCAGGGATTGATATACTTAATATGCTTCCTTTGGTCTTCTTGCTCTGTAAAACAAAAGTAAAAACACAAGTAAAATTGGGTGTTGATTAAACTAAATAAAATAATTAAAGGAAATTAAATAGGATGAGATCAAATTTGAGAAAGAGGGCAGGATCTAGTTGTGTTGTATAGTGGATTTGATTGATCTGTTTCTGTCCAATGCAATTGCACTACGCTGCCTCGGTAGTACTGCAAATTACTGTCTTCGGCAGCGACAGTATTCTCTACCGCGACAATCTCTTGCTCTTGGGCAGATTTACCAAAGTTCGGAAAAGTTTCCTTTGTTGGTTCCGCTTATCCCTAAGTCGAAACACTATTGATGATCAGTCCTTGATGATACCTCTCGGCGTTAATCAATTATAACCAACAACCAATCCCACACTTCTTTTAGCCGCTGAAACTCTAACCTATCCCTAGGCCGAGTTAGTATCCTCCAATCAAGTCGAATACCGCACTTACTCCTTTTGTGAGTCTAACTCTCCCGAGTTTAGACAAATAAATTACTTACAAACTTTCCTCTTGGGCTTGGATGCAAGAACAAAGAATGGCAAAGAGTAAACAAACTTTGATATTTTATTGTATTGAAACAAGAAACAAGATACAATCTCCTCTCACTAATACTCAACAACTTTCACCTAAACCCTAAGAAAGCTTAGAACATGATGGGAAGAATTGTTCCTAGGGTAAACTCTCTCAAAATTGGCTCTCCTAGTTCCTTGGACGGCTATGCCTTATATAGGCTTGGCCTAGGGCAAACCTTTCCTAAATAGAGTACAACTTGGAGTAGGGAAAAAGTTATGTGCTTAGGTTACATATTTCAAAGTTTAATTCTTCTAGAAAGTTTTTTCCCGCGTGGCCTTGTCCTTGGGTTTTGATGTGTTGTTCAGCTCCGATCCTTGGGCTTCTTGTCTAGTAACGTTCTCCTCATTTTTCTCCTCGGTTTGCCTTCCATATTACTTTTTATCCTCTGCTGCCTCGGTATCAGTTTTTGCCTCGGCCTCATTCTGCTTCCTCGGCAATACTTGTTCCTGCACATATATGAAAATGCAGTAAAGTACGCCTTTTATACAAATATCATCTTTAATAGCATCATCCCTAAATATATTATATTAAGTACATACATTGGTTCAAGTAGGTGTAAATTTGAAGATAAGTGCCCATGAAAAGTGTAGAAAGTGATAGTGAGTTGAGCATTTATCATACCCCAAAATCGAACTATTGCTTGTCCTCAAGCAATGCGAACCATCAATTTGTCAAACTCTATTCTCTTTTGGTCTTATGTTTCCATCTATTCTCCCCACCATAACTATGTCTATTCTTTAGACTTAACCTTTCGGTTACCTAAGGGTGTACCTAGAAGACAAACTATAAGGTTAGTGTGTGTGTGTGCATTTTTGTGGACAAGTTTGATTAAAGGCCTTCTTAGATAAACTCTAAGTTCAAGATAAATAGACTTGGATTTAGTGTACTCTTCTTAAAACAACAATTCCTTGAGCCAATTTCGGGCACCTCAAGTATTGTGTCTTCTTCTTCTTATCTCATTATTTCTTTTGCTATTCTTTCATGCATACTAGAGACAATTTCGGTCACCTCTAGCAAGAAGAAGAATATTTCCTAGAGCTGGTTATAGACACCTCTAGTCACCTTTCCAAAGATCTAAGTCTTTATCACCTAAGTTCATTAAAAGAATTCTTATAGCCAAACAAGTCCCAAAAATGTTTTAAAGTTCAACCTTATAGTAAGCTTCTAAGTTTTTTTCCTTAAGCATCCTAGAATTAAGCCTTCAAAACAGAACCTAACTATGGTATGGAGAAAGATTTCTATTGCCTTCAAGAATAAACTAAGACAATACTGATGATGGAAAGTACAAGAGTATAGCAACAATTTCAAGTAAAGTGGTAGACATAAAACAAAAAATTTTATCACTAAAAACTTCCTTTTTATGGCAAGGCCGCGGTAGTAGATTGCCTCGGCAGTGGCTTTACACCCCCAAACTCAAACCAAGCATTGTCCTCAATGCTTAATTTAGGGGCAGACAGTAGGCAACAAATTATAAGCAGTAAAAAAATAATTATATGAGCAACAATTAAAAGAAAGAAGAGAAATTATAATGATTCGGAAAAGCTTTCTTCCATAATTTGTTTTCTCGATCTTATTGCTGATTGTTGTACCCTTGGTGATGGCGATGGCTTTGCTCTTCTTGGTGGTTGAACTCTCGTTGGTGTTGCTCGTTGCATTGGAGAATTAACCTCTTCTCCTCCTTCATCTTCAGTGTCCATTATCTCTGTGCCTCCTTCATTCTTTGGATCTGCCCCGGCATGCTGGATGCTTGGCTTGACAGTGTTTGAGCTCTAATTGACATAGGCATCTATCTCAGCTGATAGACTACCCATTGGGATTGGGGATCTTGGGGGAGTGTTGAAGACTACCCTTCGCTTGGAAGGTCTTCTACTGACGGATGATGCCGCGACAGGATCTGCCGCCCTATATGGGCCAACTGCGTCGAACTGTTGTTATATTCTGGAAGAGAAGAATGGCCTCAGCCTTGGGGCCGGAGTTGTTTTTGTGTAGGGCGCTGCTGTCACGAATATGTTTACAAGGAATTCTGGAAACTACACCCCTTGGTTTGGAAAATTCTGCATCATCATTTGGGCAAGAGTGTTGTTGAAGTCTCTCTGATATTCCATATATCTCTACTGGCGAAGATCCATAGTTGTCATCCTCTGAATAATCTCTTGGTAGGGGTCTGTTGCGGTAGTGGCTTGGGCAATGCTAGGCATCTCTGTCGTGTACTGGGTTCCGGCAGTGAAGTCAACAGTGAACTGCTGAGGGGTTGCCTGGACAGGTTCTGCCTGTGTGATCTGCATAACTCTATGGCAGAATTCTTTTTTCCATCTTTGCCTGTTTGGTGTGTATTCATTCGTATCTTCGATTGGGAAATTATATAGGTCCATGTTCCTTCTTACCGCACTCTTGAATTTCTTATAAGATAATTTCTCCAACATTTATACTCCTCTTGTTGATGACGGATTGGATGATCACCAATCTCTTGCGGTCCACCGTGTTGTTGTATGAGGTGGGGAAAAGGCGTCTCTTGACAAAGGTACACCACAGCTTAGCCTCGGGCTTGAGGCTTTGCCTTGTTACAGAACCTTTATGGGCACCGGTTTTCCAAGGAGTGTTGTTGTAACAAAGATCATCTTTGATCAACTCGTAATCCTGAGTGGTGACATCTTCCATGAACTCGGCATGAACATCACGGATAGGGATGAGGCCATAGAAATCGTTGATTGCCTAGGCATCAAGACGGACAGGCTTGCCTCGGCAGTGGACGTAGAGATTGTCCTTGCTCGGCCCATGTGCATAAAATTCTCGCACTATGGTGGCATTTTCCTGGGAGGTTGTAGGTAGAAAATCTCTCATTCTTGATATTGAATCTTGTTGAACAAGTAATGTTCGATGTCGAAGTATTCCTCCTCAGATTGTTGAAACCCTTGCTTCTTCCACAACTGCTGAGCAACGAAAGATCTATTGAATTGGTCTGCAACAGTGGCGGGAGCAAATCGATTATATGCTGCCATGTAGAGATTCAAAGTTTTGGAAAGATTCTAAAAATTTCAAGAAGACTTGTGAGTAGACAGAGAGTATTGTGAGAGCAAGATTTAATAGAATTCTAAGGAAATCAAGAATGCAAGAGTGAATAGTTCAAGAGAATGATGCTGCTTAAATAGGCCTCGGCCTTGTACCCGTTTAAACTACTAGCCGTTTTGTAGCCATTTTGAATTTACTGTCCGTTAGCATTTATTATCGCGGCGTAAGACTCGGTAAATAGTCGTTACACTGTTTCTATCCATTAGGACTGTTGCGGCTTCTAACACTGTTTACTACCTCGGCAGAATTCCTGCTGTGAACTATTTCTCCCTTATTCTTGATTTATTTTCCTAAAAAAACTTAACATAAAAATATCAGTAACAAAAATTAAAAAGAATAAAAACATAAATCCTAAACTTAAAACTAATCCTAATATAATAAATAGAGTAGAAGGTAAGAGATTATGTTACTGGTGGAGTGCATGTAAATGCATCTCCCAATTTGCTTATCTCTTGTCGACCTGGATTTTTCTTCAAGTGTTGGCCTTTCCCTTCTGTTTTGTGTCCATCCATATTTTTTGCCTCTACCTTGGGCTTAATTTTATTACCAAATAATCTGCCGAGCGTGCTGCCTAGACAGGATACTTTGGTGTCTGCATCTGTTGTGTGGAGGACTTTGCACTCTTCTGGATCATCATTTTTTTTCAAATTATGGAATGCATTGAGTTTGACTTGTTGGTCATTGACCCTCATTGTCAACTATCCATTCTCCACATCTATTAAGGTTCATCCATTGGCAAGGAAAGGTCTTCCCAGGATGATCGGTGCATTATCATCCGCTTCACAGTCAAGGACAAGAAAGTCGGCAAAAAAAATAAACTTGTCTAACCTTACCAATATGTCCTCTATTTTTCCTTCAGGATGCACATAGGATCTATCCGCAAGTTGGAGCAGCACTGTCGTAGGCTTTGCCCTTCCAATTCTAAGCTTTCGAAAGACTGATTTGGGCATGAGATTGATGCTTGCTCCTAGGTCACATAATGCCTTTCCTTCATAATTATTACCAATCGCACAAGGTATGGTAAATCATCTAGGATCCTTCAGTTTGGGCGGCATGCGATTGTGCAGCATTGTCATGCATCCTTCAGTTGCTGCCACTGTTTTAAACTCTCCTAGCTTCTTTCTTTTAGACATAATGTCTTTCAAGAATTTAGCATAGTTGGGTATTTGTTCTATTGCCACAACGAATGGCAAGTTGATGTGGAATTGCTTTAAAATATCCAGGAACTTTTTGAACTGGTAGTCCTGTTTTTGCTTTTTCAACCTTTATGGGAAAGGTGGTGGTGGTCTCATCTCTTCCAGGGTCTTTTTGGTTTAGAATTTAATACCTGGAATCACTGTGTTTCTCACTGTCTCGGCAGCTTGTTCAGGTGTTACCGAGCTCTCTGCTGGGGCAATATTCTCATGATCAATTTGTTCAGCATCCAAGTCCTCCTTGTCTGATTCCTCATGTTTTGCTGGTGGAACTTTGGTTGCTTGCTTGCCCATTGTTTCTTTAAGTAGTAAACCACTTCTTGTAGTTATTGCTTTTCATTGTTCATGGCTCATTCCCTTAGCAACTTCAGTATTGCTAGGTAGTCCCCCTTGTGGTCTAGTATTTTGTCTTTGAGCAAATTGACCAACTTGGGTTTCCAGTGATTTAATAGCAGTTTCCTGGTTTTGCAGCCTCATCTTTGTTCTATTCATGAAGTCATCAGTTCTCTTCATGAAACTGTTGTTCTCAGCTATATATGATTATGTTTTCATTATGAAAGCCTTGAGAGTATTTTCTAATGAATTCAAGGGTTACAACTGATGCATCTGCTGCTGCGGCATTGACTGTTGCAGTGTATGTTGATATCCTAAGGCTTGGTTAGTGGGGTTCAAGGCATTATTTGGATTGCTCCATGAAAAATTTGGTACCTTTTCCATGCCGGATTGTATGTATTTGACATCATATTGTTGTTTCGGTTATAGTTTCCCACATAGAAACTAGATTCCTCATCTTGCATATACTCAGAAGAATTGATTGCTTTTACCTCGTGAGTATTTTGTTATACTTGCATGTTCTGAACCATCTTGGTTAAAGATGTCAATTGTTCTGCCACTGAATTGGTAGTCTCTAGTTCATTCACCGTGGCTTGGCGTCTTACTCCTCCTCGCCTAGAAGTAGGGAATTGAAAATCGTTCCTTGTGAGTTTGTTCAGAATTTCTATAGCTTCTTCTGGAGCTTTGTCAAGGAGTGTGCCATTTGCCGAGGCATCCAATATCATCCTTGTCGAGGCATTGGTAGCATTGTAGAACATGGTTACTTGTGTCCATAGTGAAAATCCATGCAGTGGACACTTGTTTAGTAACTCTTTGTACCGTTCTCAAGCCTCGTACATAGGTTCATCATCAGCCTATCTAAAAGATCCTATAAATTGGTAGGGTTAAATCGTGTAATAAATTCTCGGCAAAGTTCACTCCAAGATCCTATAGATCCTACCGGAATGCTATTTAACCAGGTCTTGGCCCTATCCCTCAGTGAATAGGGGAAAGTTTTAATCTCAAGATATCTTCATGGACTCCTTGGATTTTGAATGAGTTGCAAACTTCCATGAAGGATTTGAGATGTTGCCTGGCATCTTCAGTTGCAGACCCACTAAATTGTCCAATAGTATTAAGCATATTGAACATCACAGGTTTGAGTTCAAAGTGGGTTGCTTCTATCTCTGGTGTAACAACTCCAGGGTTCAACCCATTCAGATCTTCCACCAGAAAGTCTCTGACAGTTAGCTGTCGCGACAGTGATTGCGACAGTGGTTGCTGTGGAAGGCCTCCATTGCCAGCAGGTAAGTTCTGATTCCCTTGATTTACTGACATGGCTCCTTGGATCTGTCTTCTCAACCCTTGATAAGTTCGTTCTATTTTTGGTGTATGACCGGCGCCAACCCAAGTAATCCACTGTACGAGATCGATCTAGAAATAGAACGAACTTATCAAGGGCAAACTTTTCCTAAATAGAGTACAACTTAGAGTAGGGAAATATGTAACCTAAGTACATAACTTGTTCCCTACTCCAAGTTGTAACCTAAGCACATAACTTTTGATTAAGATACATTGATGTTCCATGATTGGTTAATGAAATATTGCATCTTGATACAATTACCCTTTTTGTGAGTTTTGAGCCTAATGAGCATATCTTTTCATTCTTGATCTTTTCTTCATTTGTGTGTACCGAATTGATCTTTAGCATTCTAGAACCTGTGATGTAATACTTTTTGAGATTACATTCATGAATATAATGCTTTGGAATGATAAAGGCACATAGGTTTAACCACTTCACTTCCTAAATAGTCTACCTTATGTTTTTATCCCTTAGTGAACCACTTTGAACCTTCACCCATTTCTTGTTTCACCTTATTAATGCAGCCCAAACCTTTTTCTTATTTTTTTATCTTTTTGTACCTTGTCAAGACTTAAGATCGTATTTATTCCACGAAAAAATAAAAAATAGATTTGAAGTAGTGAAAGTATGTTCGAAAAAAAAAGAAAACAAAGTTTACATGTTCGAAAAAACAAAAGAAAGAATTCGAAAAAAAAATAAAAGTACCAATGTGTATTGTTCGAAAGAAAAAAAATGATAAAAAAGAAAAAGAAAAGAAAAAGGGTGAAAAGTTTTGAAACCCTTGGAAAGAAAAAAATTTACTTTTTTTATCTCGTTGCGTTTCGTTTATATCATGGTTTGCTTCTTATGTTTAATGTCTTTTATCTTGAAACTTACCCATCCTTTTTTTTGGCCTTTTTCCCTACCTTCACCCAACCCCCGTTACAACCTTGTTTAAAGACCTCTTGACTTTTGCATCATGTTCAATTTTTATTAGTGGATTAGATTTATTTGCAGGCTTGTGTTAATGTTTTAATCAATTTCGGCTTGAGCGATTCTCTTGAACCTAAACACTTTGAGTGAAATTGAGTGAATCCTTGTGAGGGTATCAAGCTTTGTATCATTAAATTAGCTAAGAATTGGAATATATTGTTTCATTTGAAATTGTTTCTAGTCTTGCCACTTACTTTATTGTTTCTTAGTTACAATAATTGCTTTGATTTTCTTTCATTAAGGAGATTGAGACTTGTAGTGAATTAAAGTTTGGCAAATTTTGATTTTGGTATGTTTATTTGAGGAATACTTGAGGACAAGCATTGAATAAGTGAGGGGGGATTTGATAAGTGTTTTAAATAGTTAATATTTTGTGTTTAATTACTCCTTGATTTGATGAATTATATTATTGATCTTAGTGTTTTCGTATGTTTTTGTACAAGACTCTAAATCTGGAAAATGCACTTAAATGGATGATTTCTGAAGTTTTTTTTAATTTTCTGAATCGTGTCGGATTGATGGGCACGACTTTGGGCATGAAAATCCGACATGGCACTCGGTCAATAGCTTATAGAAGATGACGTCAGCAAGCGCGTGATAACTTATCAGCGTTCCAGATAGCTTATCAGCCGAAATTTGAATTTTAAATTAGGATTTATCTTTTTGTATTTGAATTTAAATATTTTTAGGATTATCTTGAATTTATCTCCTTATTTTAGGGTTTGTAGAAGGTTATAAATATCCACCTTGGGTAAGTCTAGAACTCATCCTTCATTTTCTTGAATTCCATCTCTTTGTTCTAGGTTTTATAAAAGTTTTCTTTATTTATTTTCTTTTTTTCTTTTTTATTTTATTTATTATGCCGAGCATAATTCTTTCCATAATTATGCTCGTCTAATTTCTCTATAGCTAAGGGCTTAAACAATGACTCGATCCAAATATGAGGATTGAAAAGCGTACAAATAACTTCGATTTTTGTTTCTTCAGTTTTCTTTGAACTTATTTCCAAAATTAAATTGATTTCAAAACTAAAGATTGACTTTAGTCAATATGTTGATTTGATTACCTGTGTGGGAGGAAAGATTGGCTATTGAAGCAATTCGACTTCCTGGGAACACACTTCGCAAATTGATTGCTAAGAAGAAAACTAAGATTAGATCAATTATTATTAAAATAAAATAATCAAAGTCGATTTTGATGATTTAAACGTTTTTTGTCTACAAACATTGAGTTGGTGGATTAATTCATGAAACCAATATCAAAGATAGCACTTGGGTATTCGGTTTGAAAGTTTTGCTTCAAGGATTGAACCTTGAATGCTAAGTACTGACGTAAAATCCCGAAGTGAATCTTTTTTCGATGATCAATTAAAATCGAGTAAAAGCGAAAGCCTAAGGCTAGTTTTCATTTTATTAAATTACTTTCTTAATTTCAATTTCTTGAATTACTTAGTTTATTTAATTCGACAAAACCCCCTTTTTACTCAAACACAATTGAATCGCCTTCTTGAATCATCAATCGAACAAACATAATAAAGAAGTTTCTAGTCCTTGTGGGATCGACCCTTCTCACTTACTACGTTTAATTTCATATTTATTATTTGAGAATAAGGAATTTATTTTTGACACTACACGACGCGTGTCATTTATGTTTATGATTCACATAAAGCATAGTAGAGTAAATGTGTACATGTGAGTTTTATAAGTTTAGTGCTCAAAATAAAAATTTAATTTTAAGAATCTAATTATAAAAATAACAATCAAATTATAAAAAATATATAAAGAGAGTACTATTATAAATATTCATAAAATAATATACGGAAACTTACTATATTATTAATTTAGGATCGGGTCAAAAAATTTTACTTTAAATCACATATGACCGAAATTTATTTTTTAATAAAAAGGCTAATGCATATCTTTAATTTCAACCAATTCTATAAAGATCAACTTATAAATGTTAGATTCTTATATAATTAAAAAAACTAATTTTATCTTAATTTTTATTTCGAATATTATATCTAATCTAAAAAATTTTGTTGTAAATATTTACTAGTCATTTTTTTATTAATTTCTTTCAAAATGATGACATTTCCATTTTTTAATATGTAAAAAAACTAGTGTTAATGTTATTTTTTATGAAATACTAAACTAAGCGAACCATTTAATGGAACAATAGACGATACAAAATCAAACTCCATGTTGGTTCATGAAGCTTTAAGGTGGAGGAACTGGCCAAACGAGTACTCTAAGAGTAGCAACTCCCGTCGGAAGAATCCACCATCATTCTGACGGCCAATCTCGATTCTTGACTATTTTCAATCTCTTTAAGACGGACTTTCTTAGTATCCTCGTCATCGATAATAGCATATTCAAGATTGTCAAATAGATGAACGATCGGTACCAAAGATATTCGTATTTTAAATTTTTTTTAAACTCTCGTATAATTCAACGTGGGAATATAAGAATCGTTAGTGGTTCTTTACTGCTAAAAATTTAAAAATTTTACAACACTCCGTCCTTGTAGTTTAAATATAATTTTTTATTCTAAATTTTTAATAAATTTTTATAAAAGTTCATAACTTTGACATAAAATCTTACATCCATCCTTGATTACTCTTTCTATTATTTTGAATGAAAGTCAAATCGAAGAGAAAATCATTCAAGTAAATAAATCTTTAGCTTGATTTTTGTTGAGTTTAAACGAGTTTCAAAAAAAATCAAATTAATAAGAAAAAATAGAATAAAGACGAAAATTTTTTGGTTTCAATTTTATCATAAATGTTGATTGGTGACGAACAATGACGATCAGAGGAAGGTTATTTTTTAAAAAAAAAAAACATAATGCATCATAATGACATTAAAAATTTAATAGTCGAATGACTAAAAAAGAATATGAAAATATTGTTGCTCTTATTGAATTTTTTTATAATTTAATGGTCAAAACAAAACAAGAAAAACGTATTATATAATTTTATTTGTCTGTCTTTAAGACTTTAAGAAGGTGTCGATCAGGACAACTAGAGTCCATTCATTTAGATCCTATTTGCTTGAACTAATTGAGTGATGAGGATAAGAATTGGAATTGCTTGTACTGTCCAATGGCTCGGTTGATTGCATTCCTGACAGGACAAAAGATTTTAGCAAAGTGTTTTATTCGGTTGATTGGAATTGTTTTATTTAGCAAATTGTTTTGTTTTATTTAGCAAAAGATTTTAGGTGCCCATTGCTGGAAGATTCATAAATCCTGGTCTGAATTCCGAGCATTATTGGGGATATGGAGATTCGATCAACGGTTGATCAAGTTAAATTAAAAATTTTTGAGTTATATGAGTTAAATTGTTAGATTTTATAACTTAAATTTTATTTTAGTTTTTTATTTGGTTCGAATTTATAAAATTCGAGTTAAATTTTTGAGTTTGCGTGTAAATTAATTTTAATTGTTTATCATGTTATAGTATAATTTAAATACAATTTAAATGATTTTATTTAATAATATAAGATATATATATTATCACATTTTTCATATGTGATATATATTTTTTTCATACTTTTTAAATTGGTATATATGTCATAAACAAATTAAGGGACTCAACTCGAACTTAAAAATCAATCAACTAATTACTAAAAATTTTAAGTTATTCGAATTTTATTTTACAACCAGAATTTTATTTGATTTTTTTAATCAAATCGAGTGTATATAATTTTGAATTGTTTTAGAATAAGTCGAGTTTTTTCCTTAAACTGAGTCAAAAAATCATTTTTCGAGTTGAATTTTACTCAATAAAACCAAGTAATATATAAAAATTTTAGAAAATATTTATTTTATATAATTTATTAATAAAAGAATAAAATATAACAAAAATATACTTCTTTGTGCATATAACAATATTCATTTATAAATAATTAATCTACTTTAAATATTATTAAAAACTCTTAAATAAATTTCTAACTCTACATTATATTTACGCACATAAATTCTTCAACAATCCTCCTATGCTACAAAACTACTTGTAATTATATACATAGCATACTTAAGATAACTATTATAATCAATACAATCTACTTATATATTTTGATATATAAATAGTTTATATAAATATTATAATATTAGAGTTTAAGATATAAAATATAGGATATAAAGTTTAAAATTTATAGTTAAAATTTAGTGTTTAAATTATTATGATTTTGGATTTAGATTATTAATTTTATAAAAGAATTATATAATTTTTTATATAAATTACGTATTAAAATATATCTCGTAAAATATACATTTCGAGAATTCTCAAAAGATCAAAATGAAACAAATGGTTGTTAGACTTAGCACTAAGTAGAGCGTGATGATGGCCATTCTATGATTGTGCTTCCAAAGTGAATTTTCAAGTATGATAACCTCTTTAGACTTTGGCATATATGATTTTCACTTTTTTTTTTTAAATATTCTCGTTATTTAGGTTTTTTGAGTCGGATCATACATTTATATTTAACTAAAATAAATTAAAACGACTAAAATAAGAGTGAGAAAAATTAAGTGATAAAATTTATAGTTTTTCCTTAAAATAAAAGTTTTAAAAAAAATTACACTTAATTTAAAAAAAAATATCTTTTGTCAATATTGACATTAATTATTTTTTAAATAAATGTAGAAATAATTAAAATGGTAATATATATATACATATAAACATATTAAAAATGTAAAAAAAAAGAGAGAGAAAAATATATATTTTTTTTTATAAAAAACAATAGTTGATGGTAACTAAACAAATATGTTATTATTTTTATTTGATTTATTTTGAAAAAATAAAAATTTGTGGATTAAAGAAAAAATTAACTAAAATGATTTTTTTGCGAAATTTAAAAATAAATAGCCATTAAATTAAAAAAAATCTTTATTTTTTAATAGTTAAAAGTAATTCTAATATAATATCTATATTTGAAAAGTCTATACTTTTTAAATTGAAAAACACCACAAACAAATCTTTAAAGAATAGGAGAAAAACAGAGATCCAATGATTCACCTACTAATCAAAGATACTCATATTATCCATCTTGTATTAATTCGAATCTCAGTATAAAAAAAAATTATAATCTTTCTCCTTAATAAAAATAAATAAATCACAAAAGCATTTAAAGTCCACTAGACTTATTTCCGTTTTCAAGTTCAGGCCTTTGAATCTATGGGCTCTAATTTTTACTTATAAGATTTTGGGTTTGGATAGGCAACACTGAGACTCCTATTTTTTATATGCTTAATACACATTTTAGGTTAGGATAGGCAACAATTCAAACAGAGAATAAATAGTTGCTTAATTTTCTCATAATATGGATCCATCATGTCATTAACTGACACTATCAAATTTATTATTTTTACCGTTTTTATAGTTGATATTGGATGGTCAAATATATATAATACAATTGATGTGATATAAAATATATTTTAATGGACAAGTTATATAAAAATACTTAACAAAATAAAAAGGTTATAAAATTTTGAAAAAAAAAATTAAATTTAAAAAAAAAATACACTCAATTAAATATTTAAATCAAAAATTGTAATTGATTAAGAGTTTAAACTAAAAAATTGAATCAATTAGGTCATTTAGTTAAATTTGACCATTTGATTTTGATATATTTTTTAAATATTGTTAAGTTTTGGTCTACATGGTAAGCATCTTGGTTCCGTTTAAGCAAGTCTCAAGTTTGAGACGTTGTGTACATAGAAAATTTCTGTCGTAAAACGTATTCACCAAAACTAGATGTACGATACGGTTCGATTCGGATTAGTCAATACGAAACCCTAAAAACTAGAATAGCAATAAAAAAAAGAGAAAGTCATGCACCAACAAAACACTAATTTTAATCGTACACAATAGTGAGCAATGATACATCTCAAATCAATATTTCAAACCAGTTTTACCAAACAAATAAAAAATAAATCAAATTTAAATATTTCAAATGAATGTAATACTCTAATTTTGGGTTTATGTATTTGTTGGATCGATTAAACGGTCTGAATAAATCGAATTAGACGATTTCATTAAATTTTAAAATTAAATCAGAATAATATATTATATTTTATGATAGATACAAATATGAAAAATATATATTTAATATATTAAAGGGTTTTGTCGAATCAATTTAGCGAAATAGTTTAGCAATATGACATTTTATTTAGTGACCAAATGGTAAAATTTGAAAATATATTTGATTGCTAAATTTTAAACTGATTAAAACATAAAATCTTTAAAAGAGCTATTTGACCAAAGTCTTTAATCATATTTTTCTTTTAATTGAGCTATTTTAAAAGATTTTAAATGGATATAAAAAGGTTTGAATTAATTAATTTATAATTAAATTTAAATCATTTCCTTACGTAATTAATTTTGTTCTAAAATATTTTCTTTCAAAATCTCTCTAGCCGAATATTTTTTTTCTTCGCTTAAATCTTCAGGTAAACAATTTGATGTTTCAATCTTTTGGTTTTAAATGATTTTTTTTTTAATTTTAAAAGACACAATTTTTTATTGAAACGTTAGACATTTAATTTAAATGATAAGTCTTTTAGTGAATATTTTTATATCTATAAAGCTTTGAAATTAAAATTTAACTAAGTAATATTAAATTTTTTATCGTTTGAATTAATCATATTGATAAATTTATATATCTTTTTTATCACATATAAAATATGTATGTATCGCTAAATAAATAGGTTATTCGAAATAATAAATATAAACATGAATCAAGAAATAACATAATTGAAAATAAATTAGAAGAATGAAAAACAATTGTTAAGGCATGTATAAACGCAAATTTTTTAAAGATAGATTCAATCATTTTTTGGTTTTGAGTTTTTTAATCATCAGTCTCGTAGGATACAACAATGAATGACCTTCTACGACAATACTTATGTAGCGATCATGAATAAAACTCCTACCTTCACCTATCACATAAAATTATACGTACGTTTTTAAGAGTTAAAAACTTTTACTTGAATATTTGATTAGGTCAAACGTAAAAAATTATTTTTTAAAATTTTAATAGTCATTGATATTTTCTTATTTAATTCAAAGTATATAATCAATAATATATATAAACAGATATTTTTGTGAATATCATTTTAATATTTTTATGTAAGGAAAACCTATAAAATATTATTGTAAATATATATATTTTGTTTGTACTCTCAGAAACACTATGACGCCTCCTAGTCTTAACCCATGTGAGGATCCCTACACTTTATTTATTTTTATTTCTGATGAAGTTTGTGAGTAATGGCAATAAAATATTTTTTATATTTGATTAGGAAAAAGTGAACGAAAGGGATTTTGCAGTAGGACATATGTCCTTCAAAACAGGATTAATTTATATGGCGATATTGTCCAAAGTAACATCCAGTTCTTTCTTAAAAATAGTGATTGCTACCATGCATACATGATGATGAATGATGATGATAATAATGATGGTCTAAATGTTAAAGAACGCCCACAGTAGTTGGAGCTATAGTTTAATGGAATTAGTGTATGCCACGATGACAACTATATGGATGTGATATTTTAGTTAATACAATCCTTTTACATGTTTAACTCGTAAAATGATCGACTGAAAAAGAATACATTATTATTTTTATGTGATTTAAATTCAAATAATTTATTTATATATTGTATATTTTTATAATCACATTAGCATGTTTTTAAGGGTTTTATTTCGATTAATATGGATTAATTTGTATCCTATAATTGATTTTAGTAGATGAGTCTTTTAACAGAGATGTTTTATGTATATAAAATCTCATACTCAATATATGTTTAATTAATATCAAATTGCTTATCACTTGGACCAACGTTATTGGTGAAAGAAATGATAATATTAATAATCCCCTTTGATGAAATCTTTAAAAATCTATTTTTTTTATCTTTTCGATTTTTTAGATTTTACTTTGATTAATTCAGATCGATTTGCATCGCACACCTAATTTTTATAGATGAATCAACAGAATTTTTTTTGATATTGTGATTTTTAGTTATTTATTTCAATATAAAAATTACTATAATCGATTAATTTAATCTAAATAACTATACAAACTAATTGAATTAAATTTCAAATTTAAACCTAGACTACATATATAATCAAGCAACTTAATTGACGAGAGAAAGTCGATTTAAATTCCAAGTGCAGTTTTCGAGGTACTTAGTTGACATGATGGCATCCCAAAGAAAAGGACTATACCAAATTTATTGAAATGCAAATACAAGTGGACAAAACTTTATAATTTTTAAAGGAAAGATAATATTTGTTGACTATCGGTTGATCCAGTGAGATTCTGAACTTAATTCTTTTTTATTGATGTATTTAAATATATTATATTATTTTAAATAAATTATTCAAGAATCGTTTAAATCTAACATATATATCGTAAGTAATAAAATTGTAGATAGTCTTGTTAAAGAAACAATTTTTAATTGTTTTAATATAGTTTATTATTCGATATTTTCAAGTGGTGGCAGAGGTTTTCTTCCAAAAATATGATAGCTTAAGTTTTAAGAATCTCAATTATAATATCTCTTATTATTTTTACGTAGACTTTTTTTCTATTTAGAATTAAGGAGATCTTTTAATGTGGCAATCAGGGATAATCCCCTTTTATACTAAAAAAAACCTTAAAAATAATATACAAAGAAAGAAAATGATGTTTTTTAAGTGAAAATGTTTTTTTAAATATTTATAAGTTAACTTTTTATTATTTAAGAGGATAATTTAATAATTATAAATTATAAATTAAATTTTTTAATAGTTATTAATTAAAAATCTCATTTTAAAGTATTATATAGTTACTAAAATCTTTAAACCGTTCATGAGTCGATCTACCGAGATAAGATATTAACTTTTTAAAATAATGTTTAAAGTTCAATTTTAATATTAAAATATAATAAATTAAATTGGAAGGATCGTTTTATAATAAGATTTTATAATATTTGCTTTGAATTAAATAATTAATGAATCAAATATAAAATATTAAACTAAAAAGAAATCGACAATTTTGTCAATCTCGTGCATGGCAGCTGTGACTTTTCCATCCCCTCCCCCCAACAAAAAACATGTATATTTTTCCAATCAATTGTCACGACCTTTTTACCCTCATGAATTGATTTATATATCCATTGGGGAGTTTTGATTGTCAAGACAAGTGATTCAACGTTACAGGTTCATGCACTCGGACTCCATTATTACTTGAACAATTTCTTTATAAAAAGAAATTTAATTATTAGGAATCAAAATAAAGTGAAATGAAAAAGAATCATAAAGGGTTATTTGAAGGACAATTGTTGTTCGTTTGTACGGTGAATGCATTATTAAAGGTTAAAAGTAAAGATTTGGTTATTGACATTAGGGTCCTAAATGAGATGAAACAGATCGAGAGTTATTCGAGTTCGATTCGGTCAAAAGTTCAATCAAGATTTAATTTGATTAGATTCGGCTCAAATTTTTGACGAGCCAAGCCGAGCTACATGATACTCGACTTGAAAAACTCGAGAGTTATTCATAATTATAAATATACTATTTTTTTAATTTTTCATAATTTAAAATTTAAATTTCTAAACTTAAAACATTAAAATCTAAACTCTTAACATAAGTCTTAAATCCTAAATTAACACACTAAACCCTAAAATTAACAAGTTTGAATTTAGCCAACTTGTATATCAAAGTTTTTTCTTCATTAGGCTTTAAATGAGACATGACAAATAAGAGTTACTTGAGTCTAACATAGTCAAAGATCAGTCAACACTTGACTCGATTAGTCTCGAATAAAGCTCGAACTCGACTCGAGTTTTTAAAGAGCCGATCCTAACTTAGATTTTTTAGGCTCGTTTAAAATTACTCAAGCTTAGCATTACTTGAACTCGAACTCGACTCGGCTCGTTTACACTCTTGATTGATACTTACGATAAAAACTCTATAAATTGTTATAATTATTGTTTTGTTTTTTAATAGAATATAATAAAATGTAATCAATTATATTTTAAAAAAGTTATGTTTAATTTTTAAGTTGTTTAATATAATTAATACTCATCTAAAATCGTCTATGGATTAGATTTGAGATTTTGAAGGTTTAGGGTTTAGGGTTTAATGTTAAGAGTTTAGGGTTTAGGGTTTAGTACTTATAATTTAGGGTTTAAAGTTTAATGTTTAGAGTCTAGAGTTTATGGTTTAGAGTTTAGTGCTTAAAATTAAAGGTTTATGATTTAAGGTTTATGGTTTTAAGGCTAGGTTTAGAGTTTAATGTTAATAGTTTAGGCTCTAGGTTTTAATAATTATGATTTAAGGTTTAATGTTAAGAGTTTAGGGTCTAGGGTTTAGTACTTATTATTTAGGGTTTAAAGTTTATGGTTTTTAGTTTAAAGTTTAGTGTTTAAAATTTAAGGTATGATTTAGTGTTTAAGATTTAATACTTTAGGAATATAATTAATAAAACACATCTTTTTAAAATATAATTAATTACATTTTATTAAAATATTAAATAACTATATTAAAGCTGAGAGGTCAATCCATTTGACAAATTTGTTTAAAGCCAGAACAAAGCTGGACTTGGAGAAAAATCTTAAACTTGAGAACTGATTTTATGGCAATGAAAAACATTCCAGAGAGGTTTATCACTCGTGTGGTTTGGAAGGAAATAAGACACAAACAGGTTATTGTCCCTTGCTATAGACTTGTTTGGAGTGAATTAGTTATCCTTAGACATTCTTTCATATCATGGCTTATGGTTCTAGATAGGCAACCTACAAAATATTACATGAGACAATGGGGTTGTCTTGTAGACACGATGTGTTTGTTATGTGGGACAGGTATAAAAACCAGAGACCATTTCTTTAGTAGTTGCAAGTTTTTCTCTCACCTTTGTAAGTTAATATTGTTAGAGTGGGGTATGATTAGCTCTCATGGTTGTTTGGGGATATGTTCAACTGGGTTATACAAATTAGTAAGAGAAAATCCTTGAAAGTAATTACCATTCACTTTGTTTGGAGGGGGTTCAACTATTATGTATGGCAAGAGCGAAATCGAATGTTGCATAGGAAAAATCTAAGAGTAAAAGAGGTTCTTTTTACTGTTATTAAAAATGACGTGAAAGCAAAAATTTTAAAAAATAAGAATATAAAAATATAACTATATAACGGATTTTTATTCTTCTATACAGAGGTTTTAGATATACAAAATAATAATTTGTATAGTTTCTTTTTATATTCTCGGTTGAAATAAAATTTGACTTATTAAAAAAATAACTATAAATAAAAAATTAAAATTCTTATCAACAGGCTAACATTATCAATATCATCTCTAAAATTAATAAATAAATATTATTACATTAAATTCACTTACTTTATCATAAAGTATCAGTCTATATAGACTACTACTTTTATGAATTATTAAATTTTTATTCCTAACTTTCTACCCAAATGCTTTGTCCGTTACGTGTTTTATTAGTACATGTAAATCATGACAAAAAAACGAATCTAAATGTCATGGACATATGTAGTAGATTCTCTGTATACATGTAATGTTTGCTTGAAAGCGAAGAAGTCTCGAAATCCTCTTGCTTTCATACTTGTCCAACTTCGTTACAAAGTAAATGCAAAAGGAAATCGTTATTTAAAAGAACGATTGTTGTTCTTAGAGACTACAGGTTTGAACACCAGTAATATTAGCATAGTGATTGAGCGATCAATATAAAATAATCGAAAATATACTCTAAAACAGATACTACTATAATCACTAATTAATACTCTATTATCTATTATCGTTTAATTAAATGTTAGTCTATCATCTCTATGTAATTTCAAAATTAAATTTATTTTTTATCAAATACATTTAATTGGATAATTAAGCTATTTATCTTTTTAGTCCCATATTTTTTCAGATCATAATTTGTATACCTAATAAAAATATTCAGTCTCTCTTTCCTCTTCTCTCTAAACATTAAATTTTCATTCTACATCTGATATTAGAGATATATATGTAACATTATATACGAAAATGGTAAGTAATTCCCCATAGATTTGATAGGTTTCGAATTTGTGATTATTGGTCTTATTCTCTCTTCATCGGTTGACAAAGTCTTGGGAAGAAAACCGACGAAATATTTATGCTTTTGGGTAGAGAAATCAGACATTTTCCCTTTGGGGCAACGAGATAAGACAAGCAGATGAAACTACACTCATGTAGGGCGGGGTAATCGTTCTCCCATCCCAAAATTATTTTTTTCATTTTTGTTTTATTGTTTAATTTTTTTTGAATTTTATTTTTTTATAAATTTATCATCTACTTTTAAATATTCATGTTTTACCCATTTAACCCTAAATCCTAGTTCCGTTAAATAAATTACAAAATCCACCCCACATGGCTTGACTAATTTAAACCAGTATTTAGGGATAATACCAATCGAACAAGGAAGCAATGAGCAATGATGACGTCATATCACATAATATATAGTGCAATGACAATATAACGACACATGGTGTTAAATTTTAATGAAATGTTCTCAAATTTGCTTCTAATTTTGCATAAACATTCTTATAATTATTTTTGTTCCATTTATCATCAATTAATTTAAATTAAATTTTATAATATTATATTATAAAAATAACTTTTTTTAAATCAAAACGTCAAATTCAAATCTTTTAATTTATTTTAAAATTTAATACATTATCCTACTATATCAATTAATTATTATAACATTTTGATAATTTGCGTTTTTTTTTTCATATTTCTCTAGTATTTATTGAAATTGGAAAGCTGTAGGGAAAGCTCGCTACTAGAAAATTTACTAAACCGTTGGATATTTAGCGCATTGATAATAACATCATTTATATGGTATATCAAAATGATTTTAAGTGGATAAGATATTTATTTTAAACATTATTTGTAAAATTTTAAATGATCGATAAATACAAACGAGGATAAATGAATAATTCTGTTTAAAAATATTTTTGAAAACCGAAAGCTAAAAATTTCAAAACCTAAAACGTAGAAAGGGACGGTCGTATCCATATAAATAGCCCCATTGGTTACACCCCACAAGCCCTAAATATAAGGGTATTTACTCAACATAACTTTTCAATTGAGGACATATCTTATTCATCTATTTATTTTCTAACATATTGTTAAAATTATTTGATGACTTTTTTTATTTTAAAATCGTAATCGTCTTTTATTTCTTCAAAATCGATAAATTTATGACTTATCGATACGATTATATCTCTACATCCTTAAACATAATTTTGAAAATGTTCATTATAAGGTGAGTCCCTCTAATATATTTGGATTTCAAATTTAATTTATTTGTACCACAAGTCTCCAAACTATGATTCTCATTTTAAATTGGTCCTTAAACTTTAAACAATTTAATTTCATCCCAAATCATCAATATATACTAATAATATCTTAAGTAATAAAATTGTTATAAAAATTGTTAATTGTCATGGAAGACAATTGTGTATTATGTAATAATATGATATGATATAAATGATAATTTAAGGATAAAATTGGAATATTCAAAAGTTTGGTGACCAATTTAGAATGATGGTCAGAGTTTAAGGATGAAAATATAAAATTCAAAAGTTTGGGGACCAAATTAGAATGAAAGTTATAGTTTGAAGATGAAAAAGAAGCATTCAAAAGTTTAAGGATGAAAATATAAAATTCAAAAGCTTGGGGATCAATTTAGAATAAAAGTTATAGTTTGAAGATGAAAAAGGAGCATTCAAAAGTTTAAGGACCAAAGAACATTCAAAAGTTTGGGAACTAATTTATAATAAGGGTCATAGTTTGAAGTTAAAAATAAAATTTAGGACCATCTAGAATAAAAGTCATAGTTTAGGGATGAACTTAAAATATTTAAATGTTTAGAGATCAATTTAAAAGGAGAAATGAACTTTTTTACCTTTGTATTTTAATTTAATAAATTTTAGTCTTTTTACCTTTGTGATGACTCCAAATAATTAACATATGATTGAAATAATGACGTTAATTATAACTAATAGTGTTAACTATTTAGATTAGTCATTAATTAACTAAAGTACATATACTAATCTCTAAGTTTTAGTAGACTCCAAGCAAAATTCGACCGTTAAGAAACATGGGTACATAATTGAAAAACAAGATAAACCAGGGGGGCCAAACTATCATTTTCGTAAAATGATGGGGGTTTATACAAAGTGACGTGTCTACCATGTAAATTACGAAGATGACATCCCCATCAGCAAAGTCCTCACCGATCGACACGTGTAAAGAAGATGTAGCCGACAATGACACCCTCAAGAATATAATCCACAACATATAAATTATTGTAGTCCGAAGCCCCACCCGTTCCCCATTGGCTAATTCATTGACCTTTCGAATTGATTGGTGCGTGGGGTCCGCTGGAGGAGACCAGAATCTTTATCGTGGGCCCGCACTTACGCGAGCGTGCTTTCGATAAGACGCGTGTAAAGGACGATTTTTAAGCATTATAAAAAGGTTGTCGGTCCCATCCATGGAGAAAAAAATGTGTCCCTTTTTATTTTGGTAATTAATATTTTTAATAATAATAAAATAATATACGTTTAACTTAACCTGTACTAATCAAGTTTATTGATTAGAATGATTTCCTTAATGAATTTCATAAAATAATTTAATATATAAAGTTTTTATTTTTTTAAAACATATAGCATCAAGTAAATACCCTTGCACTTAATACTATATTATAATTATTTAATTAAATTATTGAATTTAATTAGTAATTTTAAGATTTATATTTATGTGTTTATATAGACATAATTGAGGTATATTTGTATTTTATATAATATATAAAAAGGTTAAGATTCATTTATGCAATGAAAAATTTAAAAACTTTATATATTTTTTTAGATTATTAGATTAAGTAATTTTATTGGCTGAAATTAAAATTTTTAAATTAAGGATAATTTGTTTATTTTTATATAAAAGTCTTTTTATTACATATTGTTAATCTTAATTATTGATTTAATATAATGATTAAGGAGAAAAGACAGTATTAAGGAGAGATTATATCATGAATCTTGTTTACCATGTCATTCGCGGTCTATGTAATCAGGTTCGTTTATCTTTAATTCGTTCATCTTTAAGTGATTATTTGATAACTACCCACTCACTAATTATATGTAAAAAAAAAAGATGTTGATTCACCTTAAAAAATATATGAGATGAATGAATATAATTAGTTAAGACTACGAATGACGTGGTAGACATATTTCATGATATAATTTCTCAGTGTTAAGGGCTTGCCTTTTAAGAATTTAAGATTTTATAAAATTATAAAAAAAATTAATAACACTTTTGAGGGAACACAGTGTAATCTCAACATTATATAAAATTAAAATTTCCTAAAATTTGAATTAAACAATATTTAGTTTTGGTAAAAAAGTTCATTCTCTACCCTTTGCCTTTGATTAGAGATATAATTGAATAGAATATTCGATCAATTATTTGTGAATCGTTTAATAATATCTGTTTATTGAATTAAATAAACGAGTATAAATAAAATTTTTATATTTATTTAATAAACGAATGAACATGAATAGATATATGCTTGATTTTTTATGTTCGTGAAGAAACTCGATTATCGACTAGTTTATAAGCTCATTTGCTTGAATCTCATTTTTCTTTTATTTTTATATTTTAAATATTGATGAAGATAAAGATTAAATTAAATGTAGGGTGAATTTGGAGTTCAAGCCATGAAGCTAGAGGAGCTTAAGGACTATTGAATTTGATGAAAGTAAAGACTAAATTAAACAAAAGGTAAATTTTAAGTTCAAGTTGTGGAGCTTGAAGAGCTTAAGAACTAATAGCGTAATTTGCTTGGACTAAATTAATTTTATGATACATGTTTTAATGTACATTATCTTTAGACTAAAAATCATCTACCTCTTTATCATGCATTCTTTTATATCTCCTTTGAAAATTTTCTAAAAAAAATGAATTTTAAACCCTACCTCTTATTTTCTATATCATAAGTCCTAAATCCTATTCTCTAAAAAAATATACCATACCCTTAATTTCTTAAACTCTAACCACAATCCTAACCTTAAACCCTAAACCCTAAACCTCTAATTTAAAACAGAAAAATAAATAAAGACATAAAAAAAGGTAAATCATTTGCAACCACACCCATCTTTATTAGTTGTCTTCAAACTTTTTCCCTTTTCTTGTTCATACTTGTCTTAGATGTTAGCCCATATGAGCAAGCAAATACAGTATATCTCAAGTCTTATCTTTTCCATTTCCCTATCAATAAGGTAATTTTAATTTGTACTTGTAAAGTTAGCTTTTAGAAATAACTTTTCAAGTCTATATTTAATGTTTTTAACCCTAAAATAACACAATTACAATTTATATTTATTAAAATAGTATTCAGAAATCTATATTTTCCAAGATAAAACCTTTACATTGAATTTACTGTCCATGCACAACAAATTTCAATAAAAAATATATATTTTTAATTTTTTAAACTCTCCCTTCATGCATGACGAGTTCAAAAAAAATATTATTATTTATTTTAAATTAATTAAATTAAAATACAAAAAAAGTTTAAAATTTTTAAATTCATTGTGAATTTATGGTGAGTATATGTTTTTAAAATAATTTTTATTAGAATATGACGAGTTTACTATAACGGTTCTATCCAGTGACGGATTGCAGAAATTTATTTGAGGGTGGGGCACATATAAAATTTTAAAATCTCAAGGTAGGCACAAAGCTTAAATATTATAAAAATTTAAGGATTAATTTATACAAATTAAAAAAAATTAAAGATAAATATACAAACTTTAAAAGTTTAGGGTAGGTACAGACCCGTTCAAAGTATGGATCCGCCACTAATTCTATTATAAAATAAACATAGAACTCCGAGTGTTCTTTTAATAAATATAAAATGTAATGGCGCTATTTTAGGCCTTACCTCCTATATTTACGTGTTAAGTACATGTTGGTAGCGTTAACCTTGTGAATATGCCCCAATTGACTGCATTATTTGTAAGTAGCTTTGTTTTTAGTGCAATGGAATGTAATTTGGTGACCCGACGATGAAGCATCTGTGGGCCGTTTGTAGACCAAGCATGCTTCTTCACATGTTGTTGTCACAATTGGTTTTATTGATTAAATTATTAAAAATATTTAAATATAAAATGAATTTCTTTAAAGTGGGTTATAATCGGATAAAAGCTAATACTAAATCAGATCAAATTTAAATTATATAAACTTTTTGTTGTTCAAATTGGTTATAATGAAAGATTTATTTTGCAAGGTGACATCACCATGACAATCAATGAGGATGATTCCGATGATAAATTATCAGAAATGTAAAATATCATTTGTAAGTTAATATATATATTACTGTATCATGTTTATAGATATTTTGTGTAATATGATTTATAATAATCGAACCCATGATACACGTGTATATGGTTTACACTACAATAAAATTGTTTTTTTGTGGCGTTTTTAAAAATATTTAGTGACGTTTATTAGCTTTGCTAAAAATATTAGTGGGACAGTAAAAAACGCCGCTAAAACCTGCGTCGCAAAAGTTAGCGGCGTTTATTGTTAAAAATGGCACAGCAGTACACGATCTATAGTGGCGTTTGCGAAGACAAATGTCACAATAATCGTGTATATTAGCGGCGTTTTTCTATACAAACACCACAATAGGTCATGTTCTGTTGTAGCGTTTTTATCAAGAAACGCCGCAGTAGTCGTGTCCATTAGCGGCATTTTTCTATACAAAAGCCACAATATGTCATGTCCTATTGCGGCATTTATTGGTACAAACGCCACTTTTTATATTAGCTTTTAGTGGCATTTTCTTTCAAATACCGCTATTGTTACTGTACCATTTAACATCTATTTTAGATTATTATTACTACCAAAATCTTCTCTATAATATTCCAATAATAATATAATTTAAAAATAATATATAAACTTAAATAAAAAAATACTTACCACCAAATAAATTAAAGTCTAAAACATTAAAGTGAAATATGATTCAATGTTTAAGTGAAATAACAATTAAGTAACAACTAACCAAATGAGCCTAAAATTAACTAAGGTGACGAATTTTTTTGTTGGTTCTGCTTTAACATCATCATCATATCTTAAAATTGTTTTTGAAGATTCTGATACGCTGCTTCTCTCTCTGCTTCTCTTGTTGCTTTTTCGGCTTCTCTTGCAGCTTTTTCAACTTCTCTTTTAGCTTCTCTCCTTTCTCTCCCAACTTCTCTAACTTTCATCTCTGCTTGAAATTGAGTTAATTGTTATTTTAAACGATTAACTTCCACTTGAGAAGTCTGACTTTTTGATGACTGATATTGAGATGAGTTTGATCCAAAACATTTCGTCAGTGTTACGAATGATCCTTGATAGCACACTCGGCCATATCTTTCAGGACACAAAACGTCATCAAAAACTTAATTTTTGATATCACCAATATTAGCAGAACCATCGGTTGAAGCTGCAGTCTCATACTCTGTCATTTTTTCCCCTAATTTTCATCTAATAATCATTTATTATTTAAAAATAATACAATTTTGTGGGAAATAAATATACCATAATTTTTCCAGCTTTAAGAGTCATTGGAGAGTCATTGGAGAGCCATCCTTTTATGTGTGAGTAATATCGAAGAGCTTTAAAAATTCAATGCTAGTACCACTCTTAACAAGCTATAAAATATAATAAAAATGAATATTAACTTTAATGTAATACAAGTAAAAATAATCTTTAACAAAATAACTAATACCTCTTCATTAGTTATAAGAGCGAAGATCTTCGTCCTTGTTGTGTGAGTAAACTTTTGTTTTTGTCTGCTAACAACTCTGACCCGCTCTCGATCCTTTTTAATTTCCAATTTTTATTACGTTTAAATTTCAAAATATAATGATATAGTGTAAGTTTTATAAATTTGACGACGTTATCTCTCATTTTGTTGAACTCCAAAACCTGACTGCATCTTTCCATTGATACCATATTATTTATGGGGGAACATTTTGAAGTTTCTCTTAAAGGCTAAGATCATTATTAAAATATGTCTTCTTCAAGAAACTCTTATGGCCTCTACATTTCTTTTCTAAGGCATGCTTCACATAATCATTTGAGACCTCTTATAAAAATTTATCCTAAAAATTACACAATCAAAACAAATATAAATATTACTATTTAAATATAAAGAATTAGCTATTATAATAATATTATTACCTTAGCAAGATCCAGAGTGTAATTTTTGTTACCATTATGCATCTGATGACATGACTCATAATTGATTGGCAAAATTGAAACATTGCGTGCAAAAATGCCTAAATAACTTGCCAAAATACCTACTTTTGCCCCAATAGGTGGCCTTAATCATTTCTTAAAACTTTCACACGTTCTCCAACTAGGAGATCATAAAATTTCGTCAAAGTCGTCCGGCCTCTAATCTTGCGCTTTCGACCATTTTCACCTATATATAAAATATATCAAGTCAAAACTTATTAAAATAATTTAAATAATAATAAATATGTATATTCAAATAAATATTTAAAAAATTCTTTCTATTTCAATATTTTGAACCGTTTCAGGAACTTTTGAAGATCCAACACCAGACAAATCATCTTCATTTATTTTTTTCCTCTATTCGAGGAACTTGAACAATAATATTTAAGCTATTTAATTTTCTCCTAGGCATAATACTTGTAATAAACGAAAAAAATAAGTATTGAAAACAATAATATTAATATGTGTATAGCTCTCCATCCATATTAATATAAACCTTACTACATATGCAATTAATTTTCATTAAAATCTCCATCCTTGGTGTCTCGAACCCATTGAAACTGTGAAGTAGAACTAGAACATCTTCCATCTAAGTTTTGTGTTACAAAAGGAAAAGTTTCTGATCTTATTTCAATTTCATCTCTACTTTCATCCTCGATATCAATCAAGTCTCTAAGGGTGTTACGGAGTATAACATACCAACTATCTTTTGTTAGATCATGAGAATAAAAAACTTGTTTGACTTTAAAAGAGAATACATATGGTTCTTTCATCAGTTGTTGACCAATATGAATTAATCGAGAAAAATTCACCATTGTAAAACCAAATTGATCTTTTTTTAATTCCTAGAGTACTATTTACATTAGCCCAATCACGACGAAACAACACGACCTTCCGTCTACCATAATAATCAAACTCAATAATGTCAGTAATAATTCCATAATATTTAACATCTCTTTCCACAAGATGATTGTCCCTAACACTAGCATAACTTGTAGTTGAAGAAGTAACAACAACCCCATAATTTTGCGTCCTCCTTAATCTTACTCGAGATTTTGTATGGAACCTATACCCATTAATGAGAAAGACATTATATCTCTTAACAATTATATTCAGACCTTGACAAAGCCATTTGACTTCTTCACTAACTTCTCTTCCTCCCTAAACCTATTACATGTTAAATAAAAAATTGGTTAACATTCATATTGCTATATTAAGACAAGAAAAGTAATATATTATATCATTGTCATACAAAAATTTAGTTACTTGTCATATTCTCTAACTATTCATTAAAAGTTTCTACAAACAACTTATGACTCTCTCATTGATTTAATCTTCTTGAGAATATACGATATTATAACTCTTCTTTATACTCCCTATAAAATAGGTTACGTGATTAAAGAATATAAAATATAAAAGCTAAGGTAAATACATTATGATTTATTTAAACTTACGTGCGTAAGAGCTCTATTGAGTATTGATGGAAAAGAACATATCGATGTGCTTGTACCCAAGACTTATCATCTAACGATACAATTTCTACTTTGAAGAGTGATTTACTATAGCTTCAAAACAAATAAGTCTTAACTAATTTATTAGTATTGTATACTTCATTTCTATTTGGTCTATTGAATCTTATTTCGACATCTTCAAAATATCTAGAGCAAAAAGTCATATACTCCTCTGCTAAATACCCTTCAGCAATTGATCCTTCTGGATAACTCTTATTACGACAATAAGACTTCAACTTGCACAAGAACCTAAAAACAAAATAAACGCAACCTTATATAACTTTTTGAAATAAAAAATATTAAATAGCTACAAAAAATTATACCTCTCTATAGGATACATCCATCGATAAAAAACCGATCCACCAACTTTAGCTTCGTGAGAGAGATGAACCAAAAAGTGCACCTTAATTGTGAAGAATGAAGGTGGGAAATATCTTCTCCAAGTTACATAAAGTCAAGGCTACTTGATCTTGGAGTTTCTTAAGTTCTTCAACCACTAAAACTTTGCCACAAAGGTCTTTATTTATATTGGAAAGTTCAATTATACAAGATATGACATCATTCGACATACAACCACGTACGACAACTGGCATAAGATCTTGCTTCAGTATATGATAACCATATGAATTTAAAGAATAAATTCTTCGATCTTTCATACTGACACATCAAGATATATTTGATGCATCCCCATCTGGAACTTTTATATCTTTCAACACCTTTATAGGACATTTCTTTTTCTCTCTTCGACATCACAAAAATAAAAGGCAGTAATGATAATTTTCTATTAGGAAATATCTGAGGATGAATATCATACCAAATTTTGAGATCAACTAAGTCAGTTCGACTCTTTAAATTGTCTTTAGATTTTCCATCGATATTGAGAATGGTTCCGATAATATTCTCATAAACATTTTTTTCAATGTGCATGACATCAAGATTATGTCTCCAAATGTTATGCTTCCAATAAGGCAATTCAAAGAATACTTATTTTTTCCATAACTCTGACTTATTTGGATCATCTTCTTCATCAAATTTATTATCACTAAGCTGCTCAGCATCACCATCGTACATCTCTTTTATCTTTTTTTTTGATCATTGATTTGGTGGTTGATTTATCTTTTCGTAAGTGAAATTTGTATCTTTTAACATCGACAAGATATCAGACCAGATTGTTTGTTCAGGAGCGTTTTTAAATTCTTCAGTACCATCAAACATATTCTTATGATATCTGAATCTATGATTTTCATCTAACCATCGTTGATGCCCCATATATGCAAACTTCTTTGCTTCTGAGAAGCACAACAAGGATAAGCATAACGACCTTTCGCACTCCACCATGATAAATTTGCATAAGTAGGAAAATCATTAATAGTTCACAACAAACTTGCACGCAAATTAAAGTTCTTCTTCTTCAACACATTATATGTTTCGATACCCACCCATAATTGTTTTAACTCTTCAATCAAGGGTTGCATATAGATGTCAATATCATTTTTGGGGCCTTTCTCACCGAGGATTATCATGGATAAGATAAAAGATGATTGTTTCATAAAAATTCATGGTGGAAAATTGTAATGAATAAGTAGAACATGCCAAATATTATACGAAGTTCTCATGATTTTAAAAGGATTAAACCCATTAGATGCAAGACCAAGCTTGACATTGCTAGGATCTCTTGCAAAAATTGAAAATATTTGGTTAAATGACTTCCAAACTAAACAATGTGTAGGATGCCTTAATAATCCGTTGTAACCCCCTTGACGCGGTCTAAACGCCACCCGACTCGAACGAGCTACAGGGAAATATCGAGGCTAATCCGAAGACTCGCCCCGATAAACATCCCTAAAAATTAAAATTTTCCTTTTATCTTTTCCAAATGACTTAATTAGATCCTACATGTTCATGCATGGACCGAGTTCAATTGCAGTGGAGACTAAAGAGAAACAAGTCCTAATTTAATCGAACAAGTTTTAGGGACTTAATCATAATTTCTAGAATTTTATGTCCTGATTGTGAAATTAAGGTTATCAATATTTAATTAAGTATATTTTATGCTTGCACATAAATTTTTGACGTAAAATAATATCTACAAGTCATTTAATTGCATGCTCAAAGCTTAGGGACTATTTCCAACCTCCAAAGCTTTCATGACATTCTCTATATGCAAATTCACCTAAAAACACATTAAGCACATATTATGGCATATTGGCTAGATACAATTCAACCTAGTTAGCAATAATATATTCAACTCCAAAGAGTGTGCTTCAACATCAACAATCTTATAAACACACGGAAGAACCACCTCAATATTCTCAAAATGATTTCTAGATGCATTCCAACCTAAATATCAACATCATAGATTCAACTCATAAGTAGTCATGCTTCATTATCAATAAACTCAAATTCACGCATATGGATATCAAGAATCAAACTTAAAAATAACTACATTATAATTAAAAGAATGTCAATGGACAATTCAAGTCAAAGTCATAAAGCTAATATCAGTATAGATAAACATCACGCATGTATAAGCATATGACTACTAAAAGTCTCATCAATAACAATATTCTTAACATGATAACCCATCCCCATTGCTCTCTCACTACTACTAATGTTATAAAGACATACTTGAGCTTTCACTTGACGGTTACCTGGATGCTTGCTTCTCTTTGCTGCCTCAACTTTATTTACTCTGCATTGCAAGGTAAATGAAAGGGTAAACATAAGCTTAGTAAGTGAATAAAAACAAGTATAAAAACACCTTACAATACAACCCATATTAAACCAATTTCATCAATTTAAAAACATGTCATGCTCTTTATAAAATAAAACAAGTATGGCTAACAATGCCACTTTTAAAACTCAGTAAGTGTCATAAACCATGGCTAACAATGCCATCATTAAAATTTAATAAAAACCTTTTTGAAATCACATGCATTAAAAGCTAAAACACAAGTCTTACATGTTACTCACATAGCAATGCTTACAAGTGCATCTCAAGGCACAAAGCCCAACTCTTACATGCTAACAACATAACAATGCTCAAATCAAATGCATAATCCCATATGCAACAAGTAATTACCATGACACTTACCTTTGAAAAACATTCACATATATTGGTTCTAGTGATCCGATTTGTACTACTCTAAATTGTTAGGATAAATGGACAACCGTATGTTAGTACCACTCCCAGAGCATGCGCATGTTAATACCACTCTCAACATGAATTATCTCATCTTGGTTTCCGGTGACAGTACCACTCCTATCAATCCGGATGTGACAGTACCACTCCCATCACATAGAATTAGACTAAAGCCAAAATGCAACACATAAGAAATTTAAACAAGTATGACTTTTGAATATGTATAGTGCATTCTAAACCCTATTGATCGATCAATTTATCCCATAAGGTTCATCACTTAACTAGACAATATATTATCAAAAACCAATGCTCAAAATTTAATTCAAATCAGAATTCAAATCACATGTATCTCATTGTTCACCTATCACTTGCAAAAACCGATAAAGCCACTTTTATCTTATTTTCCAAAACAAAATAGTGGAAACAGAAAATGCATATAAAATCTCTTTAAAATCAGTTTCATGAGCATTTATATACACACATAATCACATATGCGCAACACAACATGAGCATGACAAATAACGTTGTAAAAATAAGGCATAATATGGGAACTTTTAAGAAAACAATACTTAAAACTTACTTCCGAGTATAGAGAGGTTTTTCACACCTTCCCTACACCCCCCAAACCTTTGAAAACACATTTAAAACCATGTCAAATTAGCAGCCCTCATAATCCACTCACCAATTTACCTAAACTTACTCGACAAGTCACCCAAAAACACGATTCGGTTTTTCGATCTCCCTCAAACTTGTTCCTCTATCTCTTGACCTAATTAAAGAATCAAAACAATAGGGTTTAGGGCCTTATAACACACCCAAACATCCCTCAATCGGACCAAAATATGGTATCCCCTAAAAACACCATAAAACCTAACCGAAACTCACCGAAAACCTCTCCAAACACCCCTATACCTTAGGTACGGGATTATATACTTAAAATCCATCTTAATTATATCTAAAAACTTCAAGATTCATTTATTTAAGTATAAAAAACAACCATGAGAAACCTTTGAACGAAAATCAAGAAAATAATGGAATTTTTATCAAGAAAATCAATTTTATTAATTCAAGACTTTAAAGATTGTTTCAATAAGACAAGAAATTAGAAAATTCATTAAAGAACTTTATGTTTCATAGGTTTGAATGATTCTCACCTACAAAATGGATCTCATCCCCTTCCAAGGTTTAAAAACTAGAAAACCCGTAGAAAAATGAAGAGATTTTGATGAAGAAAAATATAAAGAATTCATCAAACGAATTTTTATTGAAAAATTAGTGTTTACCTTTGAAAAGATGATGGAGAATATTTCTTTTGAAGGATGAAACCAAAATCTTGGAGAAGGGTTTAAAGCTTGATACAAAAATAGAGTTTTTGAAGTAAAACCGAAGAAAAAAATTATAAAGAATTAACCAAACGGATTTTTATTGAAAAGATTGATGTTTACCTTTGAAAATATGATGGAATGACTGCCAAGAAGATTAAAAGTCGGAATTTTAAAATATGTTTAGGTTTATGACATAAAAATAGGCTTTTAAAATTAATATTAAGTTATTTGGGCTATTAATTAAAATTATGGGTTATGGGTTATTAAAATATACCCTTGAAAGGCTTAGATCAACTAGGATTAGGATCATATCAAATCCCCTTAGAGATTCAAAGTTTTAACTTAATTTATGAAATTGTCCTCAAGTTTTCAATTTTTACAAAATAGTCACTAATTTAAAAATCGTATGGATTCAAGGTTTAATTTTCAAAATTGATTTTACCTAAGTCAAATATATATTAAATAATAATTTTAGGATTTTTTCCATAATTTATTTTAATTAAAAATCATTTTTTTAGTATTTAATTCTGAACTAGGCTAAACTAACAAAACCGATCCACTAGACCTCTAAAATTATAGGCCCAAATTTGGGGTGTTACATCCATCATCAGTTCGTCCATCATAATGTCACCTCATAGACTCGGTAGTCTTTGAAGATATAAATAACCTTTGAAGCCTATGTATGAGAGAAAAATATCGTAGAATCTTGAAAGTTTTTTTTTCCTTGATTGTGCTTCTACTTCTTCCTGACTCACATTTTCTACGTCCACATTTATCCACCGAGATTTACCACATATATGACACGACTCCTTGATTTTTTATCCCCTAATACAACATGCAATCGTTCGATAAATTGTGAATTTTCTCATAACCAAGACCCAAATCTTTGATCATTTTCTTCATATCTTTTCTAGATTGAGTAATTTTTGCAGAATGAAACTTTACTCTTAAAAACTCTAATAACTGCGTAAAAGATTTAGCGGTCCATCCTCCGAAGCATTTTAAGTGGAATAGACGAATAAAAAATGAGAGTTTTGAATATTTTGATCCCTCATAAAGCGGCTCATTCATTTCATCAAGTAAATTGTAAAACTTTGTTATGTCTCCATTTGGCTCTTCATCACATCCATTTCTTCCCAATCTTGGTAAAATATTCAACACTAATACCATAAACTTCTCTAACAAACTGTTGATAATCACGCATATTAAATGCATCTCGCAACATACCCTCCATGCCATCTTCTCTAACAGATCGATGATCAAAATTAGGAGGAAAAGACACATTACTCCTCGAATAAGAACTACGAGGTCTCAACTCTCCATGGAATACCCATTTTCTATAGCCCGAACAAAGTCATAAATAATTAAATACTCATGGACTACTTTCACGAATATGCCAATTAATATTAACACACTTCTTACAAGGGCTAAGAATCATATTGTCTTAGCTTGCATTCACAAAAGCTATATCTAGAAAAGTTTCTACTCTATTTCGGTAGTTAGAGTTTACCCTTGATAAATTTATCCAAGTCTTATCCATTTGATATTTTTGTAATATACATGCAAGTTTTATAAGATAAGATATTCAGAGAAAAAATGGTCTAAGTAATATACAAGTAAACTCTAAGGTTAAACCAACATCACATCTTGATTTATATGGGTTTCAACTATACTAAAAATAGATAAATAAATGGTACAAATTTTATTTCTATTACAAATTTGTAATAAAAATCATTTTCTTGTTTTAGCCTCATAATTCCATTACAAGAGGGATCATATTACAAATTTGGGGAAAATAAAATTTAATCTTAAAAAAATGCAATAATGGAGGGATTTGTATTGTTAATAAAAAGTTAGATCCAACTCTAGAATTAAATTTTATTTGTATAAACCGTAACCGAATTGATTAATGAGAAGCTAAAACATAAAAATTAAAACACCAAAAATATAGATTAGGTTCATTAAAAAACATAGCAATTTGTGAAATATTAGAAAGATGAGAAGAAAAAATCATTTCATTTCTCATCTCTTTATTGGTAAAACAATGTTTAAGCAAACGAATTATACACCAACACTAATCTATACAAAACTGTTTAAGAAGAAACATTACAATACGAATTGTTTAAGCAAAACTAATCTATACAAAATTTCTATCCAATCGAGAACCAAATTTCTATCCAACTAATAGAACCAAACTTTATAATTAATCGGGAACCAAATTTTCTGTTCTTTTACCCTAAAAATTGTACAGCAACACCGATGAAACCAAATTTTCTCAAAATAAAAAATGAATAATCAATCAGGATTACAAAAATAACCTTGAAATCAATTATTTCTATCAATGAAATAAGTTTTTAAAGAGTATTGATTCAAAAACATTGATTTCAATGAATAATATTTTTTTAAAAAAATTATTTCATAAATAATTTTGATTCAAAACAGAGATTCAAAAATTTTTGAAATTAGGGTTTGAATGGGGTTAGTTGCTAACAAAGACGAAGATTGGTCGATGAAAGAAACTGTGGTGACCGATGGCGACTGATGCGTGTTAAATATGCGTAATTTCAGTGCAAGTGAACACGTTGCCAAGTAATAAAGTGATGAGTATCAAGTATCGTCTCCTCAGGGATTGGTATACTTAATATGATTCCTCTGATCTTCATGCTCTATAAAGAAAACAAAATAAAAAACACAAATGAATGGGTTGTGATTAATCTAAATAAAAAAAACTTAAATAAAGATAGGAAATTATATAAAGAAGGTGGCTAGGATCCAGTTGTGTTGTATAGTGGATTTAATCAAATCGTTCTTGTTCAATGCAATTGTTCAACACTACCTCGGTAGAACTGCAGATTACTGCCTCGACAGTGAAGATACTGGTTTGCCGCGACAATCCCTTGCTCTTGGGAAGACTTTACCAAAGTTCGGCAAAGTGTCCTTAGATGAATCCGCTTATCCCTAAGTCGAAGTACTGTTGATGACCAGTCCTTGATGATACCTTCCGGCGTGAATCAATTATAATCACCAACCAATCTCACACTTCTATTAGCCAGTGAAACTCTAAACCTATCCCTAGGCTGAGTTAGTGTTCCATGACAGAAACATCATACTTATTCCTTTTTTGAATCTAACTCTCCCGATATTAGATAAATGGATGACTTACAAACTTCTCTCCTGAGCTTGAATGTAAGAACAAGGAATGACAAAGAATAAGAAAATTTTGATATTTTATTGCATTGGAAACAAGATACAAAGTTTGACTTCCTCACACTAATACATTACAACCTTCATCTAACCTTAAACAAAATATAATTTAAAAGAAAAGAAAAACTAAAAGTCCCTAATCTAATTGTATGAATTGCTCTAATCTAATCTATCTTCTTCCCTTGGACGACTATGCCTTATATAGGCTTGGACTAGGGCAAACCTTTCCTAAGTAGATACAACTTGGAGTAGGGAACAAGTCATGTACATAAATCAAATATTTCTAAGTTTATTTTTTCTAGAAGGCTTTCCCGTATGGCCTTGTCTTTGGGCTTTCCTCGTGTTATCCAGCTCCTGATCCTTGGGCTTCTTATCCAGTAACGTTTTCCTTGTTTTTCTCCTCAGCTTGCCTACTACATTGCTACTTGTCCACTATTGCCTCGACATCAAGTCCTGCCTCAGCCACAGTTTGCTGCCGCGGTATTGCTTCTTCCTGCACAGATACAAAAATGCAGTAAAGTATGCCTTTTTTGTAAATATTATCTTTAATAGCATAATCCCTAAATATATCACATTAAGTCTATGTATTATTCCATGTAGGTATAGAATTGATGATTAATGCCCATGAAAAGTGTAGAAAATGATAGTGAGTTGAGCACTTATCATATCCCCAAACTCGAACTATTGCTTATCCTCAAGCAATGCAAACCATCAATTTGTCAAACCTTATTCCCTCTTGGTCTTATGTTTCCATCTATTCTCCCTACTATAACTATGTCATTCTTTAGACTTAACTTTTCAGTTACCTAAGGGTTTACCTAGAAGATAAATTGTAAGGTTTTGTGAGTGTGTGCATTTTTGTGGACAAATTTGATTAATGGCCTTCTTAGATAAAATCTAAGTTCAAGACAAATAGATTTGGATTTAGTGTACTCTTCTTAAAACAATAATTTCTTGAGCCAATTTCAGGCACGTCAAGGACTGTGTTTTCTCCTTCTTATTTTCTTATTTCTTTTGCTATTCTTTTGAACATACTAGAGCCAATTTCGGGCACCTCTAGCATGAAGAAGAGTATTTCCTAGAGTCGGTTATAGGCGCCTCTAGTCACCTTTCCAAAGATCTAAGTCTTTATTACCTAAGTTTATTAAAAGAATTTCTATAGCCAAACAAGTCCCAAAAGTGTTTTAGCATCAACCTTATAGCAAGCTTCTAAGTTTTCTCCTTATGTCTCCTAGAATTAAGCCTTCAAAATAGAACCTAACTATGGTAAGGAGAAAGATTTCTATTGTCTTAAAAGAATAAACTAAAACAATACTGATGATGGGCAGTGTAAGAGTATGGGCAACAATTTTAAGTAAAGTGGTGGACATAAAATAAAAAAAAATTATCCCTTAAATACTCACTTTTCATGGCAAGGCCGCGATAATGGATTGCCTCGGCAGTGGCTCTACACCCCCAAACTCGAACCAAGCATTATCCTCAATGCTTAAATTAAGGGTAACAGTAGGCAACAAAATATAAAAAAGGAAACAAGCAATTATAAAAACAGCATAAAAATTTATAAGGACTCCAAAGAGCTGTCCTCCACAATTAATTTTCTGGATCTTGCTGTTGATTGCTTCGTCCTTGGTGATGGTGATGGCTGAGTCTTTGCTTGTCTTGGTGGCTGGACTATTGTGGGTGTTGTTCATTGCATGAGAGCGTTCACCTCTTCTCCTTCTTCTTCTTCGGCAACTTCCTCGGTGACCATTATTTCTGTCCCACTTTGGTGTACATAGGAATCTATCTCAGCTGATAGACTGCCCATGATGATGGGTGATCTTGGCGGAGTACTGAAGACTACCCTCCTCTTGGAAGGTCTTCTGCTGGCAGATGATACCGCAATAGAATCTGCTGCCCTAGATGGGCCAGCAGCGTGAAACTGTTGTTGATGGCCTGTGGGGAAGAATGGTCTCGGTCCTCCTAGAGCTGGTGTTGTTTTTGTGTAGAGTGCAGTCGTCACGAACATGTTAGTGGGGAATTCTGGAAATTGCATCCCTTGGTCTGGAAAGTTGTGGAGCATCATCTGAGCAAGTGTGTTGTTGAAGTCTCTTTGATACTCCATGTATCTCTGTTGTCTAAGATCCATGACTGTTATCCTTTGTAGTATCTCCTAGTAGAGGTCTGCTATGGCAGTGGTGTGGGCAGTGTCAGGAATGTATGCCGTGTATTGGGCCCCGACAGTAGTTTCAGCAGTGAAGTGTTACGACGTTGCCTGGACTGGTTCTGCTTACGTAATCTGCATGATCATGTGGAAGAATTCTCTGGTCTATCCTTTTCTTTGGTGTGTGAATTCATCTGTCTCGGCAGTGGGTACACCTGCAACATTACAAATATCAGTGATTAAAGAAGGGAAATATAAGGGACCTTTATTCTTCTTATTGTATTCATGAATTTCTCGCAAAATAATTTCTCCAATATTGATGCTCCTTTTGTTGATAATCGATTGTCTGAGCACCAATCTCCTTCGTTCCACCGTGTTGTTGTGGGAGGTTGGGATGAGGCATCTCTTTACAAAAGTGGTCCAAAGTTTGACCTCGGGTTTCAAACTTTACCTTGCTACGGATCTTTTGTGGGCGCCAGTCTCCCATGGGGTATTGCCGTAGCAGAGGTCGTCCTTTATCAGCTCGTAGTCTTGAGTGGTGATATTCTCCATAAATTCGGCATAGACATCACGTATAGGGACAAGGCCGTAGAAATCATTGATTATATCGGTATCGAGCTTGATAGGCCTACCTCGACAGTGGACAAAGAAAGAGTCCTTGCTTGGCCCGTGCACATAGAATTCTTGCACGATGGTGGCATTGGCCTGGGGAGGTTGTAGGCAAATAATCTCTCATTCTTGATATTTTATCTTGTCGAACAAGTAGTGTTTGATGCCAAAATCTTCTTCTTTTGAATGTTGTAACCCTTGTTCCTCCCATAATTGACAAGCAATGAATAGCCTGTTGAATCGGTCTTCAACAATTGTTGGGGCAAAGTGTTTGTAGGTGGCCATGATTGAGTGTTTTAAAGATGGGGATCTTGGAGAGTTTCTGAAAATTGTAAGAAGGCTTGTGAGTAGGTCAGAGAATATTTTGAGAGCAAGATTAACAAAGAAGTAAAGATAAAAAGAATACAAGAGTAAATAGTTCAAGAGAGAGAGATTGCTTATATAGGCCTCGGTAGTGTGACCGTTTAAACCACTATCTGTTTTGTAGTCGTTCAACTTTTACTGTCGTTTGCATTTACTATCGCGGCGAGAATCTCGACAAATAGCCATTACACTATTTTTACCCGTTGGGACTGTTACGGCTCTGACACTGTTTACTGCATCGGCAGAATTCCTGTTGTGAACTATTTATCTTTTATTCTTGCTTATTGTCTTAAAAAATTTAAACAAAACAAGAAAATTAATTAAAGACAAAAATAATTATAGAAATTAAATCTAAACTAAACGTAATCCTAATATAATAATAAAAATAGAAGGGAAGAGATTATGTTACTGGTGGAGTGCATGTAAATGTATCTCCCAATCTTATTATCTCTTGTTGGCCAGAGTTATCCTTTAAGTGTTGGCCATTGGCTTTAAGTTCATCCCTTATTATTCTGATCTTCATTGAACCCTGATTGTCTGGACAGTTTGATGTTCTGTTGGTTTCCTTCACATCTGCCTTACTTTTCCTGCCAAAAATTCTGCCATAATAAATATCTAATTTTTTGCCGAGCATGCTGCCCAGGCAGTGACTGTTGAAGCAAGATAATTTTACATCTTTAGTGTAAAGGACCTTGCACTCTTCTGCATCATCATACCTTTTTAGATTGTGGAAGACATTGAGTTTAACTTGTTGGTCATTGACCCTCATAGTCAACTCTCCTTTTTGCACATCATTTAGTGTTCGTCCAGTGGCAAGGAAAGGTCTCCCAAGGATGATTGGTGCTTTCTCATCTGCTTCACAATCAAGGATAAGAAAATCAGCAGGAAAAATAAATTCATCTATTCTTACCAGTATGTCCTCGATTTTTCCTTCGGGTTGTACGTATGATCGATTCGCAAGTTGGAGCATCACAGTAGTGGGTTTTGCTCTTCCAATTCCAAGCTTTTGGAAGACAGACTTGGGCATTAGATTGATGCTTGCTCCAAGATCGCATAGAGCCTTACCTTCATAGTGGTTACCAATTGCACAAGGTATTGTAAAGCATCTAGATTCCTTCAATTTTGGTGGCATGCGATTGTGTAGCATTGCCATGCATCCTTCTATAGTAGCCACTTTTCAAACTCACCTAGCCTCTTTCTCTTAGACACAATGTCTTTCAAGAATTTAGCATAATTAGGCATTTGTTCAATTGTCTCTACAAAGGGTAAGTTAATGTGGACTTGCTTTAAGATATCAAGAAATTTCTTAAATTGATAGTCCTGATTTTGCTTTTCAACCTTTGTGGGAAAGGTGGTGGTGGTCTCATCTATTCTAGGGTTTCTTTAGTTTGGAATTTAATACCTGGAACCACTGTCTCTGTCACTGTCTCGGTAGCTTGTTCAGGTATTACCGAGCTCTCTGCTGGGGCAGTGTTTTCAGTTTTTTCAGCATCAAAGTCCTCTTTTTATGGTTTTGTTGATGAGACTTTGTCTGTTGAGCTTTCTACCTTATGTTTTAGCTTTAGACAACTTCTGGTAGTGATTGCTTTGCACTGTTCATGGCCTATTACCTTAGCAACTTCAGTATTGCTAGGTAATCCTCCTTGTGGTCTAATATTGATGTTTTGGGCAAACTGCCCAACCTGAGTTTCTAGTTCCTTGATAGCAGCCTCTTGGTTTTGTAACCTCATCTCAGTCCTATTGTTGAATGCATCTGTTCTTTTTATGAAGTTACTGTTCTCTGCCATGTATGATTCAGTTTTCATCATGAATGCTTTCAGAGAATTTTCTAGAGAACTTATAGGTTGTTGCTGATGCATCTACTACTGTGGCAGAGATTGCTGAACTTGCTGTTGTAACAAATGTTGCATTTGTTGCTGGAATCCTGGTGGTCGAGTAGTTAGATTCAAGGCATTATTTGGATTGCTCCATAAAAAGTTTGGATGCCTCTTCTATGAGGGGTTTTATGTGTTAGACATCATATTCTTTCTATTGTAATTTCCTACATGCTGGCCTCTTGATTCATACACTCTGATGAATTGTGGTTTCCTCCACATAAATTGCAATACAAATCAATGGTTTTAACCTCATGGATGTTCTGTTGTAGTTGCATGTTCTGCACCATATTGGTAAGAGAGGCCAATTGTGCTGTCACTGAATTTGATGTTTCTAATTCATTCACTGTGGCTTGGCGTCTTACTCCTCTCTTAGATGTAGGAAATCGATAATCGTTCTTTGTGAGTTTGTTCAGTACTTCAATAACTTCCTCAGGTGCTTTATCCAAGAGTGTTCCATTTGTCGAGGCATCTAACTTCATCCTTGTCGAGGCATTGGTGGCATTGTAGAACATTGTCACTTGTGTCCATAATGGAAATCCATGCAATAGGCACTTGTGCAGTAACTCTCTGTAGCGTTCCCATGCCTCGTACATAGGTTCGTCATCAGCCTGTCGAAAAGAAGTAATCTTATTACGAATTCTATCATATATTTGTAGGATTAAAGCGCGTAATGAAATCTCGACATAGTTCACTCCAAGATCCTATTGATCTTGCTGGAATGCTATTTAGCCAGGTTTTTGCCCTATCCCTCAGTGAATAGGGGAACAACTTCAATCTTAAGATATCCTCATGGACTCCTTGAATTTTGAAAGAATTATAAACTTCCATGAATGACTTAAGATGTTACCTGACATCTTCTGTCATTGACCCACCAAATTGTCCAATAGTGTTTAACATATTGAACATGACTGGTTTTAGCTCAAAATGGGTCGCTTCTATTTCTAGTGTAACCACTCCATGGTTTAATGCATTTAAATCTTCCTCTAGGAAGTCTCTAATAGTTAGCTGTTGTGGCAGTGGTGGTTGTGGAAGGCCTCCATTGCCGGCAGGTAAGTTCTGATTTCCTTGATTTACTACCATGACTCCTTGGATCTGTCTCCTCAACCCTTGATAAGTACGTTCGATTTCTGAATCTAACGCGTACAAAGGATTGGTAGAGTTGGCCCTGGTCATACACCAAAAATAAACCAAGTAAAATAAAAATACCAATAAAATAACTAAAAAGCAAGAAAATAAAGAAAACAAAATTTAGTTGTCAATCCCCGACAACAACGTCAAAAACTTGATGCGTGTTAAATATACGCAATTTTAGTGCAAATGAACACGTCGTCAAGTAATAAAATGATGAGTATCAAGTATCGTCTCCCTAGGGATTGGTATACTTAATATGCTTCCTTTGATCTTCTTGCTCTATAAAGAAAACAAAAAAAACACAAGTGAATGGGTTGTGATTAATATAAATAATAAAAACTTAAAAAAAAATAGGAAATTAGATAAAGAAGGTGGATAGGATCTAGTTGTGATGTATAGTGGATTTAATCAACTCGTTCTTGTTCAATACAATTGTTCAACACTGCCTCGACAGTGAAGATACTGATCTGCCGCGGCAATCCCTTACTCTTGGGCAGACTTTACCAAAGTTCGGCAAAGTGTCCTTAGATGACTCCACTTATCCCTAAGTCGAAGTACTATTGATAACCAGTCCTTGATGATACCTCCCGGCGTGAATCAATTATAATCACCAACCAATCTAACACTTCTATTAGCCACTGAAACTCTAAACCTATCCCTAGGCCGAGTTAGTGTTCCTTGACAGAAACACCATACTTATTCTTTTCGTGAATCTAACTCTCCTAATATTAGAGAAATGGATGACTTACAAACTTCTCTCCCGAGCTTGAATGTAAGAACAAGGAATGACAAAGAATAAGAAAACTTTGATATTTTATTGCATTGGAAACAAGATACAAAGTTTAACTTCCTCACACTAATACTTTACAACCTTCACCTAAGCCTAAACAAAATATACTGTAGAAGAAAAGAAAAACTAAAAGTTCCTAATCTAATTGTATGAATTGCTCGAATCTAATCTATCTTCTTCCCTTGGACGGCTATGCCTTATATAGGCTTGGACTAAGGCAAACCTTTCCTAAGTAGAATACAACTTGGAGTAGGGAACAAGTCATGTACATAAATCAAATATTTCCAACTTTATTTCTTCTAGAAGGCTTTCCCGCGTGGCCTTGTCTTTGGATTTTCCTCGTGTTATCCAGCTCCTGATCCTTGGGCTTCTTATCCAACAACGTTTTCCTTGTTTTTCTCCTCAGCTTGCCTACCACATTGCTACTTGTCCACTACTACCTCGGCATCAAGTCCTGCCTCGGCCACAGTTTGCTATCGCGGCATTGCTTCTTCCTACACAGATACAAAAATCTAGTAAAGTATGCTTTTTCTGTAAATATTATCTTTAATAGCATAATCCCTAAATATATCACATTAAGTCTATGCATTGGTCCAAGTAGGTGTAGAATTGATGATTAATGCCCATGAAAAGTGTAGAAAGTGATAGTGAGTTGAGCACTTATCAGCGATGAATGTGAAAAGGGTGGCTACGCTGGACAGAGGAGACGACTACGCTAGACGAAGGAGTTGTTGCGGTTGACGGATGCAAGGAGAGAACCATAGAGGCAAAAGGGTTTTTGTTTTTCTTGATCTGATTTGGGGTTATTGTTTTTGAAAGAGTTTGTAATTTTAGCATTTTGGTAATATCAAATATAACAAACTTGTGATATTTGTAAAGAGAAACGCCACTAATACACATATTATTGCGGTGTTTGACAAATAAATGCCACTAATATGTATCTTATTACGGTGTTTGATATAGAAACGCCACTAATACACATATTATTGTAGCGTTTGACAGATAAGAACCACTAAAATGCATCTTATTGCGGCGTTTGACATACAAATGCCACTAATACACATCTTATTGCAGCGTTTGAGAGTCAAACACAACTAATATTTATCTTATTGCAGCGTTTGTCAGTCAAAAGCCATAATATACATCTTATTGTGGCGTTTTTATAAAAATATCACTAATGTACACTTTTTTATGGCGATTATGATAATAACATCTGTGTTAATGCCCCTGAAAACCTATTTTGCTTTAGTATTAATATGTTGTTTTGTAAATAAAAGTACATGGTTCTGAAGGTATAACAAAAAGCATTGAATAATGTTTAAGTACTTTGAAAGATAAACACTTGATATTTTAAAACAGATTTCAACTGTATTGACGATGTCTTATTTTCAAGCATTTCTCAGTAAGCCAAGAATGCTTATGCTCTATCTTTCTATCAATAAAGAGAATCAAATATCCGAGGCGACAAGCGAGCAAAGAAAAGGATTTCAAGATTCATTGTATGAAAAGTATGATTCTAAGACTACTAGTAGTAATAAGGGCAATACATTAGTTTTGTTGTGAGGGTTATTTAAGTGGCTCCATGTTGTTGAGCAATTTTATTTTGATATTGTTGATATGTAGGGCCTCAATTTATTGTTTGGAGTTCTATTTTTAAGATTTATATATTGACTAGGAAACATGCTTGCAGATAAATTTATATGATGATCGTTGCAAGATTAGTTGATTTGACTTGATTAAATAGTGAAGAAATGGTTTCTTATAATGTTGTTGAACATTAATTATAACACCCCGAATTTTCTCTAATTGGAAAAAATCTTTTTGAAATCCCTAATTTATGGAACCTTAATAATTTGGAAAACTTGTGTTAAATTTTAATTTTTAATTAGGGATTAATTTGTTTTAATCTAAAGTTTTGTGTCTATTTTGAAAACCCTAATAAGTTTAGGGACCAGTCTTGCAATTTGATCGTTTTCCTTGAGATTTTAATTCTCCTTTTCGACAGAAAAGAAAGAATAATGGAATCAGTTTTGCTACAATCGCTCTCTCTCCCCGCGTGTTACATCTCTCTCAGATCATTTCTTTGCTACAATAGTTTTTGCATTTGACAAATTCTGAGCATATCTCGTGGGTAGCAAAGTTATGGTTTATACTGACCACTCGTCAATCAAATATTTGTTTACTAAGAAAGATATTAAACCTCGACTAATTCGAAGACCGTTACTCTTATAAGAATTCGGCCTTGAGACAAGAGACAAGAAAGATGCAAAGAATCTGGTGACAGATCACTTGTCCATACTAGAATTTTAAAAATATAACAACAATGTCATCCCAATCAATGATGTATTTTTAGATGAACGTTTTCTACAACTCTTACATTTCTCATGGTTTGCCGATATAACTAACAACATGGTAAGCAATGTAATACCAACAGACCTATCCAACAATATTAAGAAGAGATTCATTAGTGACGTTCGATAATATTATTGGGATGAACCTTTTTTCTATATGTAATGTATAGATCAAATCATTCGCATTCGCAAATGCATTCTAAAAAATAAAAAACAAACAATACTCCATCAATGCTACTCCACATCATATGGAGGATATTTTGTAGGAACGAAAATAAAAAATAAGTTTTTTCACTCAGGATTTTATTAGTCAATTTTGTTTAAAAACACTCATAATTTTGCCAAGGGTTGTGACCAATGTTAGTGAACGAGAAACATATCTAGTAGACTTGAATTGCTATTGCAACAGATCTTGAAGGTTAAATATTTTGATTTTGAAGGATTGATTTCATGGGACTATTTCCTTGATCATTTGGCAAACAATACATTCTAGTAACTTTCAATTATGTCTCAAAATGAGTTAAAATCATTGTTCTTTCACCAACAAATGCCAAATTTGTTGTTCAATTTTTACATAAGCACATCTTCATAAGATTTGGTGCACCCAGATCAATAATCCATAATAGAGGTACGCAATTTAAATATAATTGGACGTAACTCTAATCTTGATTCAACTTGAGTCGAGAAAATAGTATATGATTTATGGTGATCAGTCATATGTGAGGTTGTGTATGGTGCTGATATAAGATGAAAAAGTTATAGCTTATTATTTATAAGAACAATGCCAAGATAAAGTCTTTACATACGAGCATACATGATCATAAAATAATAATGTGATAAATTGAGTATCGTCTCTACAGGAATTATCTAAAAATTAATTATCAAACTAATATTTCTGAAGTTAGAATTCTTTATTCTAGGTTGACAATAAACTAAGAAAAAATAAGAAAACAATGCCACTAAAGAAAACTTAAAAAAAGGTAAAGTAAAAGTTTAGAGAAGAATACAATTTTGCAAAACACTAATTTAAGAATGATCAACAAATTGATTAAGAATATCTGGAATCTACTCACATACGAGCAACATTCAATCAAGTGTTAACTTGATTTTATTGCCAAATAGGTTTTATAATAGGATTATCTCTGCCAAGTATAACGTCCTAAGTTATTAACCATAAACATTTATACCTCTACAAGGAGTTTAAAGTTACTAGCTTACTTGATAACCCAACCATTATTTGAAATAGGTAAATTAACTCTAAAGGCAATTCTAGTTTACTTGAACTCTCTTCTATATAAGTGTCTTCTATGTGCAAGTATGTGTTGTTTAAATCGATTAAGATATCAAACAATAATATATACCTAAAATTAGATATCACGTAATAAAAGATATATAAACAATAAAAACATACTTAACAAACAGTATTATCAAGCAACCACTTAATATGTTGCTAGCAATTAAATAATTTTCATAAAAAATAATTTGTTATCATCATCGATCTCAGCCAAGAATTTTAAATGCTCATCATCAAAAATCTTCCATTGATATTTCCTTACTATTAAATCTAGTATCCTTGATCCTTGATTCTCTCATTGATATACTAGGTGACATGACTTGGGGCTTTTGTTGGTTTTGTTGTTTCTGATTTTGTGCCTTATTTGTGGGCATTCATCCTTTTTTGTTATATTTTCGATATTTTTTAAGTTTAGGGAGGGTTTTAATAAGGCCAATGAATGTGATGATATTTTATGATTTCTTTTTGATAATATTATAAGCTTTTGTCGATAAAATTTTTTAAATATTTAATAATTTTATAATTTCCCCTAAAAATATATATTTAAGTTAAAAATATAATAATTAATTAAATATTTAATTAACATTAAATTTCGAATTTGACCGCAAAAGATTTATTTTTATCAAATAAAAAATTTAAAATATAAGAAACTCTTGAACTTTTCTAAAAAATTAATTAAATTTTAAATTTTTGCACCAATTTAATCGTTAAAAAAATCTATTAAGATTTAAAAATATATATATCAATTAAGTTATTTAATTAATTTAAACAACTAAATCTTAATTTTTATTATTTTTTAAAATATTACTGACCTATGATATATTTTAATATTATTTAAATGAAAAAATAATAATAGAACTTACCCCGGCGCATCGTCTATTGCTACGCTTGCGTGTAGCCCGGGGCTTTCGGTGAGAAAATGACATATCGTGCTTCAAAGGGTAACCATTATTATCTGCCCTTCGGTTCCCTGGACTTATTCCATATAAATATTAGATTTTACATAAAAAGTATTAATTATTAAAAATTTATTAAAAATATCATAATGCAAAATTATATAATTAACAGAAAATATATAATAGATATTTAAATTATAAAAGATTATATTTTAATATATGTGATTATCTCTTTTAATTTCCTCGATCCATCTTAATTTCTAACACTTGTAGAGCACTAAGAGAACTTTGTAAATTATTTCCCATATAGTTGTCATATCATGTCTGTGGGTTAATCTAAAACATTGGAGTTTCTTGGGAGTTAAAATTAAAATATTTGAGAGTGTTGGCCTAATTGGTAGGTTAAATTAATTAATCTGAATTAGAGGAGCTGAGTCAACAGAAATTGTGTGCCCATCATGGACATCTAAAATGGGATGTTCCATGTTTTGATGACAGTAGAGATAGATTCCGACTTTAATTACTCAATTAAATCAGCTGGTTATAATAATGATTATAATTAATAACCAAAGTCCACTTGTCTTTTGGTTTCAAGATTAACCAATCCACTCAATTTTTTATGGCCTAACATTACATTTTTTATTTATACTTACACGTGGTAAATTTGATCCGAATCTGATTAATCAAACATGATAAAATTAAATCGAATTTAAATCAAATTTTAGCTGAATTGATATAGACTCAAGTTGAAAACGATGTGAATAAAAATAAATACAAATTTAATTTATCTAAATTTAATATAAATCAAATATCGATCCAATTTTAACTTGATATTTGAATCGATATGAAAAAAAAATTATTTTTACTAATATATATTTTTAACAATGCTATGCATAGTAAGATGATGTACATTTTGTTGGAAAAACAGTGGTATGTGACCAATTTTGGAGCATATTTTGAACAAGTAAAGATGAGGTTTTGAATAAGGAAATGGTTGATTCCTATTCTACGCCGTGAAATTTTACAACGGTAGCTCATACGCTCAATATTGTCGAGTGGTGAATGAGAAATTAATGCTCAAAGTAGGAAGGTCAAGAATAAATAAGGAATGTAAAACCCCATATCTCACATTGGTAGGATAAATGGTGTGAGAGTTGTTTATATACAACCACCCATAAAGAAGTCATGGAATGACTTTAGTTGATTTTGTACCTTGCGTGTAAGGGGGTGTAAAGCCAATTCCATTCAGGTTGGGGCGCACCTGCACGACGTGGGCGACTCGAATGTCTGGTCGGGCTTTTTCGAGGCCTGCGGATGTTTTACCCGTTGTGCATATATTTTTTTCTTATTTTATTTTTTTGACAATATCAAAAAAAAATGTTAATTCAGAATCAATTTTGAATTAATTAGCAGTTGACTGCTTTGGTTATTTAGAGAAGTAATTGTCAAATATGGGATTTAATCCCAGATTTCCTGATTGAATTTTAATCCCGGATTTTTAGGATTGAAATTAAATCACGGATTTTCAAGACTTTAAATCGGGGAAATGATGACCACTGTTACCCTATAAATATGAGTTGCTTTTCTCTGTTCTACTCGTCCCAAACACTTTTTCTCTCCTTCATTTTTTTCTCAACACCATCGGAGTGACAACAAATCTATCTTAAGGAAACTGCTTCCAGCAGGCATCAACTATTCCGTTTGCAAATCAATTTTCAGTTTGAATTTATTTATTTCTAAAATTCTGATTTGATTTTGATTTACTAACATTTGTTATTTTTCTTTTGATCGTTTCGAAATAAGATTGTGTTACACATTTTAATTCTCCTTTTATATTATACTATTACATAACCAATCTTTGAAAATAGTTTAACGAGCCAATATTAACTTTCCTCCTTTTAAAAATTTTTCTATTTAAATTTCATAAAATCTCATAAAAGTATATCACTCTTTCAAAATAATATTCTGGTTGTAAGAGCTTTTGAATTTTTTTAATCTAATTATTTTAGATCTTGATTATGATGTAATTATAATTTCTATAAATTTAATAAAAATTCAGTAATATTTAAAAAATTCTATTTAATTAAAATATATATATCAATAATTCTACGCATACTTGATTAAACTACAACTCAATTAAGATTTTATTTTAATAAATATTTTTATCACCACATCATAGGCAATTGATTTTTGTTTTATCTATTTATCAAGGCATATATACTTTGTTTATATTATTTTTCATCTTTATCGTATGAACCCAAAATTTAAAGTAAAATAATTCAATAAGTGACTTTAAAAACAATAATCTTCATCGTAGACCTTGTCATCGCTATTATACAAGGTCACCGCAGATTTTTTTCAATCACCTATCGTCAATAATCTATATGAGAAATTTGAATCAGACGTCGAACAACGAACGTGAAAGGCTCTAATCGTTTAATGTCTAAATATAATGTCCCTAATTGATTATCAGTGATAGATGGTTGAAAAAAAATCAGACAGTAGCCTTAGACGACAACGAGATTCGACAAGACTATCAATGATGGTAGTTATGTCAATTTTGAGATTTTTGGTTTTTAGTGATTTGGTAGTTTTTTTAGAAAATTTAAGTTTTTTAATAATTTTATTTTTGAGTTTTCTTATAAAAATTAAAATAGACATACATTAAATTCTAGTTAGTTGATAAATATTTTTAACGGTATTACCTAAAAACACTAATGTAATAAAATTTTAAGCATTTATTTTAACAATGTTCCATAAAACACTATAAAAAAAATTATGTATCTATTTATCAAAAATAATATTAAGCACACATTTCAAAAAAATTATAATTTAAGTAATTATTTCTTAGTTAAACTTATTTTATTTCATTCGATTAGTAATGTTATTGTTGCAATATAAATTTGAGTTAATAAAAACAATATCTTTTATTTATATATCAAATGATTATAAGTGGTTTAGGTACACTATAAAAAATAATATAAGTTTATACTATTCAATGATCAATCTGTTACTTTATATTTTTTACACTCCATCTATTGTTTTTCATAAAATTATACATAATATCATATTTTATTTCTATATTTTTATTCTTTGTTAAAAACTCAACGAATGTTGACTAAAAAATAAAGAAAAAAATCACGCGTAAAAATCATAGATGATAAAACGATTATGATAGAAAAATGATATATTAGTCTATCACATTTGATTTTGTCTCCTATCCAGCCTGTCATTTATAATTTTTTTCTCATAATCAATATATAATTATTTTTTAATAGTAAAAAATTAAAATAAAATTAAAACATGATATCAAAATATAGTTCTATCCAAAAAAATTTAAGGTTCTAAAATAAAAACACAAATAAAAATGTGATGCCCAATGGATAGTTTACCCTATTTTTTTACAGCTATATAGTTTTGAGCCATGAGCCATGAGCCGTGTAGTGTCGTGCACATCCCCCAATTGTTGGGCCAGCTTTTGATTGCACTACAATGATAACAAAGATAAAACTTTGACCCTACTTTTCTTCGCAATAACTATGGGTAAGGGTAAGGGTAGGAAACAACTGCTACACTGCTCACTGATGCACAGTCAAACTTCAATCATACTATTGATCAATCAATATCATGTTGGTTTTTAAGTTCATCCAAAGAAGTTATCATCTCTTTTATATTATTTGTTAATTTTTAATAAGTTATTTTATTTTTATGACATAATTTACTTTATTTTTTATATATTTTTTTATTGTTTAGTATTTTTTTTTCGTTTTTAAGGTTTAATCTGACAATACCAGAATTGATCAAGATAGCATTTATTTATTATCATGGTGATCTTACTTACTTTGGATCTCATATTAAATTTAGATACGTGGTTTGCACTCCTAGATAGTTTATCGCGACGCTCAGTTTCAATTTGTGATTCTCGATGGTCTTTTAATAGAATCATCTTTAGTGGTTCGCTTGTTGATGCAGTAAGATTTATTCGTGTCTATTTTTCGATCGAGTTTTTGGATGAGTTTTTTAACTTTTTTCATGTATGGTCCTTGTATGATCTAAACTGAATAATTTTAAGAAAATGTCCAAATTATATATTTAGTTTACAATGATAATTGTAAATCAGTATTGTAGTATTGAGTATTTTTATTGTTTAATAAAACTAAAGGGTTTTATTAAAAAAGTTACACTTTTATTTATGGTAAAAGCTTATGTTTAAGGGTAAATTATAACAAGTAACTTAATTATTAAAAGTTTTGGAACACTCATTTATAGATAAAGTTATATTTTGGTCACTCAATTATTAAAGGTTATATTTGAGTCACTCAATTATAAGTAATGTTATATTTGGATCATTCTTCATATTTGAAAAAGTACATCAATTTGATCGATTTTCCTTCTAAATCATTTGTATAACCTTGATGACATTACAGTACTTCATTTGAAATTATTAATTAATTTAATAAACGAATTGATAAATAAATTAAATACGAAGAGTAACCCGATGTAACCTTACCTATAATCGGGAGATCAAAATGTAATATTTAATAATTAGGTGACTAAATATAACTTTACCCATAAATAAGTGATCCAAATATAATTTTTAATAATTAAATGACCCAAATGTAACCTTACTCATATTTAAGTGATCCACATTATAGTTTATCCTATGTTTAATTCAATAAGTGGTTTGACTGAATTATTAAAGAGATAAAAATATTTTTGACTAAATGTTATCTAGTAATCACCTTTAGATTGAGTGTAAATTGTCTATCTCTTAACTGTGCCTTCATTGGTGTCTATATTTTAAATTAGTGGATTTAGAGTTTGGGGTTTAAAGTTAGGGGTCATGGTTAGGTTTTAGGAAATTAGGGGTATGATGTATATTTTAAGGTGTAAGATTTAAGGCTTAAGATTTAAAAAATTAAGGTTAAGGTTTTGAATTTAAATTTTAAAGATTTTTTAAAAGGTGACATGGAATGATACACGATTAAAAAGCATATTTTATTCCTTTAAATTATTTTAAAAAATATATTAAATTTTAATTTTTAAAATTTTTCGATTAAATAGATGAGTGTTTATATTTTTAAAGTAAATTTTAGATTTTGAATTTATACAGAATATAGTAACATGAGTATCACTGATTGGTAGATATTTTAGTCAATATTAAATTTTTATTAGTGAGTATAAGCTCATGATAATAGTATAAAATTATTATATTTTAAATTAAAATTTTAAATGATAAATAATTTCCCATTTCAATAATTATATCTAAAAATGAATATAATCACAAATATAGTGAACTTAATTAATAATTTTAAATTTTATGTGTATCATTAATTTAGATAATTTGATTATACCGTTGTGATAATTTTCTAAAGTGCTTTGTGTTCCATTTTTTGCATCGTATTGCAAAACATAAAGAAGAAAAATGAATCAAATGGAATACAAATAGATATGTGTGGATAAAGCGTTAAAAGAACCCATAAAATGTTCAAAGATTAAGAAAAAAACTCTCTTCCATTTGATGCCTAAAAATATAAATTAAATTTTAATTCTAGAATCTAAAAAATTATATTTTTTTTTTATTTTTGTAAAATTTAATCATAAATTCTAGGCATAAAGATGATTTTAACTCTTAACGTTTATAATTTTGATCGTTTTGGCCCTTATTTTTTTTGGATAAATTTAGTCCTTAACCTATATCTTTTTGATAAATAGCTTATTTTTTAACTATCATGATAACTGGACCGTTAAAAATCTAACAATGATGATATGTCATATGTATATGATAATATATTTTAAATAACATGGTATTTAACATATTAAATATATATATATAAAATATAATTTTATTCTAATATAAAATATAAAACAATTAAAATTCAAATAAAATATTAAAAAATTAATTAATTCTAAAATAAAATGCTACTAAATATTCTCAACCCTAATTACGATAGAATCAAAATCCTATCATAAAAATTAATTAATTTCGATCTGTGTTCATATTTTTTTTAAAGATAGGAATTTGATTTTATCATAGTTAGGGTTGAGAATGTTTAGTAGACTTTTATTTTAGAATTAATTAATTTTTAATATTTTATTTGAATTTTAATTGTTTTATATTTTATATTGAAATAAAATTATATTTCATATATATATATATATTTGATAGGTTAGATGTCATGTCATTTAAAATATATTATCATATACATATGACATGTCATTATTGTTAAATTTTCAACGGTCCAATTATTATATTAGTTAAAAAATAAGTTATTTGTCAAAAAGATATAGGTTAAGGGCTAAATTTATCCAAAAAATAGAATAAGAGACAAAATGATAAAATTATAAACGTTAAAGGTTAAAATTATCTTTATGCCTAAATTCTAAACAATATTTTTTAAGCTTGAAGCATAAATAAAAGGCATAAAGATAATTTTAACCCTTAACGTTTATAATTTTTGTCGTTTTGGTCCTTATTCTTTTTTTTTATAAATTTAGCCCTTAACCTATATATTTTTGACAAATAGCTTATTTTTTAACTACTATGATAACTAGATTATTAAAAATCTAACAATGATGACATGTCATATGGATATGATAATATATTTTAAATGACATGGCATCTAACCTATCAAATATATATATATATATGTGTGTGTGTGAAATATAATTTTATTCCAATATAAAATATAAAATAATTAAAATTCAAATAAAATTTTAAAAATTAATTAATTCTAAAATAAAAAGCTATTAAACATTCTCAACCCTAAAATCAAAGTCCTCTCTTAAAAAAATATGAACACAGTTCAAAATTAATTAATTTTTAAGTAGGATTTTAATTCTATCGTAGTTAGGTTTTAAAATGTTTAATAGTATTTTATTTTAGAATTAATTAATTTTTTAATATTTTATTTGAATTTTAATTATTTTATATTTTATATTAGAATAAAATTATATTATATATATATGTATTTGATAGGTTAGATGCCATGTTATTTAAAATATATTATCATATGCATATAACATGTTATTATTATTAAATTTTTAACGGTCTATTTACCATGATGTTACAAAATAAGCTATTTGTAAAAAAGATATAGGTTAAGGGCTAAATTTATCAAAAGAAAAAAAATAAGAGCCAAACGACAAAAATTATAAACGTTAAGGGTTAAAATTATCTTTATGCCTAAATAAAAATACTAAGGGTGGAACTATAGGAAAGAGGAGGGGTAATTGCATGTACCTGCTATTTTCTTACATTTATTCTTTTATATAAAACTCTTTAAAAATATTTTTTTATAAATTTATTCATATTTTTAGATATTTATATTTTATCCTAAACACAAAAATTTAATTTTGTCCATAAAAAACACTAAAAAGTACATGAAATTTCAATTCAAAGGTTAATGTATTGAATCTCTAACCATTGCAGCATCTTGTTGATCACCATTGTTTGGTTCATTGAGAAACCATCTGCTGCTGCATGACCCACTGCCATTTTTTTCACTTTCAAACCCTATTGCTGCTACCTACCCATTGGAGAGATAGGACAATGAAAGGAAAAGACTGTAAAAAAAGGCAAAACCAAATGACTAAACAGTGAATTTCAATTATTTTTCTTATTTACTAAAATCCCCTCCAATGGAAAACCAGCAAAAAGCCTATATTTTGGAAGGGAAACAACCAAAAAAGAGAAAAAGAAAAGTGGTGGTATCATTTTCTGTTCTTTGCTTTGCATCTCTCTCTTCCTTTTTGTTATCATCAATTATTTATGAAACTGCAAGGAAAGGAAAATAGCAAAGAAAATTTTGGGTCTGACAAGTTGTGCAAGAACTTGATACAGTCCACACCAAAAAGCCTAAAAAGATCTCAGAACGTGTGCTGATCATGGCAGATATGCATCTTCTCTTCTGTGTTTTTAGCCATAATTGTATTGGAATATGGTACTTTGCCTGTGTCTGCAACATTATTTAACAGAAACTGATCGTTTTTCCTTCCCTTGATTCCTTATGAGTGCTTTGGTTTTCACTTTGTTTATTCCAGGTTATGAATTGGACATCAAAATGAGATGATTTGGTCACTTCAAGTCAATCTAGTGTCTTTCTGGTTAAAGTTCTTAGACATTTTTTAAAAGAGAAAAGAAGTTGTGCAGTTCCGTACACTGGTACAAGTGGAATTTTTTTGGGTGTTTTTCAAATCAAGATGGCGACGTACTATCATGGAAGCTCAGAATTCCAAGCTGTTTCAGCTGCTGATGGAATGCAAACACTCTATCTCATGAACCACAACTACGTTCCCTACTCCGATTCGAACCAACCAGCTGCCGCCGCTGCTGCCACTAACATGTTCTTCTTAAACCCCTCAAGTTTACCCCAAGCGCCACCGCCTAACGACCATCACCGTTTCCTCGGTCTTCCTCTCCCAACACAGACGCCGGCTTCCATCAGACCGGTCAATTCCGATGATCCCCACCGTCCATCTACTCTTCATGGTTTAATCCCTGGTTTCTACTCTAACTTATGGGGGACTTCGAGTCTTGAGCATCAGAATTCTCCGGGAAGTAGTAGCCACCCTCAGGTTGTTGTGTCGGCAGCAGATAACTCTAGTGGATCCCACGATCCGCAGACGGGGTTTCATCGGCCGGTGGTGTCGCCGACACAAGGTTTGTCCTTGAGTCTGTCATCCCAACAAGCGGGTTATAGGTCGGGAAATAACGTTGAAACGGACATACAAGGACAACAACAACAACATCAAGTTCCAACCATGTCACTGGCTGATGATGTGAGGATATCAGGGAACTCGCCGTCATCTGTTTCCGTCGTTTCGAATGGGATTTCCGGCCCTCAGAGTGTGGTCCTAGGATCAAAGTACTTGAGAGCAGCACAAGAGCTTCTTGATGAAGTGGTTAATGTGGGGAAAGAGATAAAGGCTGACGTGTCTGAGGGGACCAAGGAGAAGATAAAAGTGAACAAAGAACCTGTGGCTGCTGTGACCGGAGAAGGTTCAAGCGCTGGTGAAGATGGAACTAAACATGGAGCTGAGCTCACCGCAGCACAAAGACAGGAGCTGCAGATGAAGAAAGCAAAACTTATCAACATGCTCGATGAGGTTTAAGTTCATTTTAACGTGACAATAGTATTAAATTCCCGTTACGATGGGACGGTTGTGATTTTTATTCCGATGTTATGGCGAATTTCAGAACTGTTACGATCACACTTTAATACTATACGTCAATGAATAGGATTGTTCATCTCTATTAATTGAAAGAACTAGTACTCTATGTATGGATCTATTATCACTAATATTGGTGGCTCTTTGTTTATGAACTTGAAGGTAGAGCAAAGATACAGACAGTACCATCATCAAATGCAAATCGTGGTTTCTTCGTTCGAGCAGGCGGCCGGATTCGGTGCGGCAAAATCCTACACCTCCCTTGCTTTGAAGACTATTTCGAAGCAATTCCGGTGCCTAAAAGACGCCATATCCGGTCAAATCAAGGTCACGAGCAAGGGTTTAGGAGAAGAGGATTGCTTGGGTACAAAAGTTGAGGTTTCGAGACTACGATACGTAGATCATCAGCTTCGTCAACAGCGAGCGTTGCAGCAGTTGGGGATGGTCCAACACAACGCTTGGAGGCCCCAAAGAGGTTTGCCTGAGCGAGCTGTTTCCGTTCTTCGTGCTTGGCTTTTCGAGCATTTCCTTCATCCGTATGTACTAGAAACTGGAAACCCTGTAGGCTATAATTAGATTATTATCCGATACATATTGCCTTTATCTCAGTACGAAATCCATTGAACTTTGTTGTTTTCTTGTCCGCAGGTATCCTAAAGATTCAGACAAACTTATGCTTGCCAAACAAACCGGGCTTACAAGAAGCCAGGTATGTCCTATGTGCATCACCTCACTTCAGTTTCCATATATATTGCTCTTCTTTGATCATTATTCTTTGGTCAAATTATGATTTTCATCTCGTATTTGAATTCAAGGTTTAAACTCTCTATTATATGAGAGATTATTAGGTGAATCTTGTTTATCACGTCATCTATAGTCCAAGCAATTAGGACCGTTAATCTTTAAATAACCACCTAATAACTACCCACGTACTAAGTTCATGTAGGAAAAAGGTGATAATTCACTTGAAAAAAATTAAGATCAACGGTCCTGATTGCTTGGGACCATGGATGACGTGGTGATCAGGGTTCACCTAATAATTTTTCCTATTATATAAACATAACTGGGTTCCTCTATTTTATCCCTTGTCTATTAAAAAACGCAAACTTTAGTCTAAGGTTTAATTATCCTCCCAATCCTTGTACTCTTCCATTTTAAATTTAGGCCTCTTCTTTTATTTCTAAGGATTCGATCCCTCTCCTTCTATTATATGATTTGAAAGTTAATGTCCAATTGATAACATTATCAATAGATATCATTAAATATTTTAAAGGTAAATTACAAAAATTGTCTTATATATGATTATAGGATGTTTTTTTTATGAGTTCTCTGATTATAAAAAAAAATTAATTGTCTATAAGAGAGTAATAAACTAATCACGTAATATTAAAAATTTAACGATTAATATTGTGTCAGTCAATAATATTAATATAATAACACATTGAAGCTGCATATTATTATAATTCTATATTAATTTTAACAATTTATAATAATGTACAACATTTGATTTAAATTTATTATTATAATATGTAACATATGAGGTTCAAATTTATTATTATAATAATTTTATTAATTTTTGTATTATTTATCGTTAAATTTTTAACGATATTAATTTAATTTTTTATTTTTTATAAATGAGGAATCATTTTAGATCTTTTTATAGGGAAAAAAAATCCTATAATCTGATTGAGATTGACTCTCAAAGTTTGAAGACCCTATCTTGAAATTACATATTTTATTCATCAGACCATTTACCTTGGACTGCAGGTATCAAACTGGTTCATAAATGCTCGAGTTCGGCTTTGGAAGCCAATGGTAGAAGAAATGTACATGGAGGAAGTGAAGGAACAAGAAAAGAACGGCAGCGAAGCGAACCGCGGCGAGAGTAAGCGAAAGGAGTCAGGCTCTAGCTCTAATGCACAGCAAGAGAGTGTCTCATTTATGATGGATCATGGCAAAACTCAACCCCACACCGAGAAATCCATCAACAATCACAACATTCCCCCGACTGATCAATTTTCCAACTCCACATCTCCCATGGGAGGATCATTTCTTCCACAAACAGCCTTCAATCTCATCAGATCGTCCGACCTCGACGGTGGGATTCAAAGAAGCCTGAAAAAGCCAAAGGGTATTGTCAATGACTTGCAGAATTCCCCTAGTAGTATCCTTTCTATGGACATGGAAATGAAGCAGGGTGATGAAAGGATGACTAAGGACAGTTACTCGTTTTTGACGGGAACTGAGAGTCCCGGCGGTGGATTTGAGACATACGGTTCGACGGGGGACATCGGGAGGTTCGATCCGAGCCAGCTGACACCGAGGTTCCATGGAAACAGTGTTTCGCTTACCCTTGGCCTTCCCCATTGCGAGAATCTGTCACTCTCAGGGAACCACCACCAGAACTTTCTATCAAACCAGAACATTCAGGTAGGAAGAAGGTTAGAATTAGGCCCTGCAGAATCTGATTTCTGCGGGATCAGCAACAACACCCAACAACAAGCTTCTCATTCGACCACCTTCGAGATGCAGAACAGGAAAAGGTTTGCTGCTCAATTGTTACCGGATTTTGTGTCATGAAAACGAAACAAAACTACACATTGCATTCACTTGCCGTTGTTCTAGCGGCTGAGATCTGTACTTATCTTCTGCGAAACACTGGGAAGTTAAACCATGAGGTCCATGACTCTGAGTGACTGAGCATGCATAGAAAAAAGCCGAAGAACAGGAAAAGAAGCTTTCCAAGACCTGTTTCTATTTATACATCCTGCTTGCTCGACTGTAAAGGAAAGATGAGTAGTTTATAAATATATAAAGTTGGTATATTATATATTCTTACGTAGTTTAGGCTTGAATTAGTAAGGTTGAGTTGAGCATTATATATCATATTGATAAAATTGGAGATATTTGAAACATTATATATATGGATCTGCAAACTGGATATGGGGTGTATTATTATTACATATTTCAACTTAACTCTGCTCTTATGATTTTTCTCCTCGCATAGGAATTTGGATGCGAAATTATGTTCAGTTCAGCTTTTCATATTCATTTAACTCAAAACTATGTATACTATATCTATAGACTCACATATCTACATGCCTATATAATTAGTAAGAAGGCCTCCTCCAGTCTCCAGGTAATGTTCACTCCTGAACTTGGTTTTGCCTGCCTCAAATTCTTGAACCGGGTCTTGAATCTATTTTCCTCCTGCTACTTTGACATAGCGGAGATCCACAGCGTCAACGCCAACGGCAACGAGGTCTATAACGCGTCTAAGTTCCTCCGTTTCAATCAATGGTAGCCGCTTGATCCTCACTCGTGCTCTCAATTTCAGCGCCATAACGTTCAGTGTTTCGAACAATGACTACATCGTCGATACATTTAATGGCATTAGTGTGGTATGGGAAGTAGGGTGCTTATCGAGCGAGTCGAGCGTGAGTTGGGTATTGCTCGATTCATGCTCGTTAAAAATTTTGTTACTTGATTTGATTCGTTACTCGTTAAGCTCGTTAAAATTGTACTCGACTTGTGCTCGTTAAAATATTTTATTGCTCAGCTCGACTCATTACCTCTTAAGCTCGACTTGTTGCTCGTTAAGCTCACTAAAAAACTTCCTTATTTTAAACTAAAAATAAAATTTAATATTACCAATATGAGACTTAATTTTAATATAAGTTGACAAATTTAACCAAAAATATCAAAAGAGTGTATAAAACTAGGGGTGAGCAAAACTCGACTCAAAAAAACCGAATAACTCGACTCGACTCGAGACGAAAATACTCGACTCGTTTTGACTCGACTCGAAAAAATTTTAAATAAAGTTCGAGTTGTAAAATGGAAATTCGAATAACTCGAAATTTTTAGTAATTAAAGGATTAATTTTTAAGTTTGAGACGAGTCTATCAATTTTTTATGATATATATACATTGATATATTAAAATATAAAAAATATTGCTACATATGAAAAAATATATATAAATATCTTATATGATTCGAAAAAGTCGTTTAAATTGAAATCAAATCATAATATAACATGATAAATAATTGCAATTAAATATTTACAGGAACTTGAAAATTCGAATCGATTCGACATGACTCGAATTTCTTAAACTCGACTCGAACTGAAAAAATCCAAATAAAGTTTAAGTTGTAAAATACGACTCGTCAACTCGAATAACTCAAAATTTTTAACTCGACTCGACTCGATCGAATATTCACCCCTATATAAAACATTTTTAAAGTCCAAATTCAAAAGTAACAATCGATAAATACACCAAACTAGCATATTAAAATTAAAGTAACAATTCATACATTAATAATTATTATTTAGAATTATTTTTTTGAATGAAATTATTTTAAAATAATTACTAAAAAATATTTTAAAAAAATAACGAGATGCTAACGAACTTATCAAGTTGTGTTAGACTTTGCTTGATTTAACTCGTTAAGGCATCAAATCGAGTTCGAGTTCGAATCGAACTATTCTAAATTGAGTATTATCGAGTTTTAACCGAGTCGAGGAATCACCCCTAATGGAAACACGTTGTGACTCAAAGGAAGGCCCAAACCTTCTCCTGGAGACCATTTCCCGAGGAGAAGAGAGTTTTCACTCTGTCATAAAAACCACCCCGACATATCCCATTACCATCCCCAGGTTGGCTATGTGTGTACTTTATGTTTCTGATTTTTGATATATTATTTTTGCCACAGATCACTATTTAGGTCCGAGACATTGATACAAATATCAGTTAAAGAGGTTTTAAGTGATGTATTGTGTTTGTTAGAACCATCAAAACTTGATTCAGTAGATAGAGAGCGTTAGAAAACCCGTGAGCCCATCAGATTTAGGCTTAGTTTGGCACTGTGTTTGAGAAGCTTGGATTTGGGATGAAGTTTTTGAAATCAAGGGTTTGAAAAGCTAAAAAATTTAATTTCTACAAACCATGATTTCAAAAGCCAAAATTAAGAGTAAAAATGTAAAGTGTTGTCAAAAAGCTTTAGCCATTTTTAAGTGTTTTTGATTGCTTTTCAGTAAAATTATTTTTTAAGTGCTTTTGGGTTGCCAAAAGCAACTAGAAACACACCCTTAGTCCACTTCATAGAAGATTCTAGAGGATAATTTTGTTAAAACATTATTCATTTGAATTTACTTAACAAATATTTAGATAATGTTTGAGATAATTAGAGATTTTAAAAGAGAGAGAGTTAATTCTGATCATCGATGTAATTTAATTTGGACCTCACTTTTGATATCTTCAGGTGTTGTCACCAAAAACCTTCCTCCCTCCCTCCCCCCTGCTTGTAAACACGCATCTCATTCTTCCATCACTTGGGTAATACAAGAAGTATTTATTCTAAATTATTTGAGTGTTTTTTTCGTAATAAAGAACTTATGATGACTTAATCAAATTTCGATTAAGAAAGCAATTAAGATTGTACAAGTATACTAAGAGTACTCTAGCCCCGTAATATTTTACATGAAAATTTTGAGTATTTTTATAAAACCATAACATTAATAGTTATATGAAAGTATTAAAAAGTTATTAATACAGAAATTCCCTTGTTTAGCATATTGTTAGAATATATTATATTTTCATTTTTTAATATTTTTTTCGCAATTTAAATATTGTTAGAACCAGGAGTGGATCTGTTCTTGTGTCTCTTAAGTTTAGTTACCTATCATATTTTTTTGAGGTTGAGAAGTTTAATAGTACAACTTTAAAGATAATTAAAAATAAAGAATATAGAAGGGTAAGGGAATAAAGAAGAGGAGGGAAGAAAGACGAGGAGGGGGAGAATTACTGGTGATTATAGAAATGAAAGACATGTAAATTAAAAAATTAAAAGATAACGAGTAAGTTATAAAATGAGTCACTAAACTTATTAAGAGTTTTTACAAATGGTACAAGACTTTTAAGTATTATTATTTTATCTTGAAAATTTAAAAAAACTATAAAATGACTTCTAAATCTTTGTAAATAATTTAATTTGATCCTAATATAACAATTCATTCTTTTAAACTCGAAACTTTTAATTGCTTTATTTATTTATTTTATTCTTTCAAAAGTTAAGTTTACTTATAATCGTTTTTATGTATTAATAGTTTAAATTTAAATTTTTATGATGTGTTTAATTTATTTTTGAATTATAATGATTGTATTTATTATTAATCGGTGAACTACCAAATTAAATTTTTTAGAAAAAATATTATATACCCTATTTTAAGAATATAATACAAATCGCTCTTTTTTTTTGTCTTTCATCTTTATTTATCTATTTTTTTTCTTATTCTTATTTTATTTACAATAATTTTTATTATTTTTAAGAAAATATTTAGATATTTAAGTTGTGATTTAAGGTTTAAAAACTTATATCACAGGATATAGAATTTAGGGTTTATGATTAGAGTTTAAGGTTTACGATTTAAAAGTATAATGTATTAGAGTCAAGAATTTAAGTTTAAGTTTTAAATTTTATATGCTAAATATGAAGGTGTGTATAATTTTTTTTACACAAACACAATTTTTTATTATAATGATAACTTAAACCCTCGATCTATGTAAACTAAAAACATAAACGTTTCAATTTCTCAAATAATCCGCTCTTCTACACTATTTTTTATTTTTTTTCTTTAGTTTCTTACTTTTTTTTACTTCAACAAATAATTTTTCAATTTAGCATTAATTTGAAAATAGAAGTGTTCAAAATTATCAGATCTATTACATCCGGCTCAACTATGCGACAACCCAATTCAAATAGCCAGATGATTTCAAGATATTTGTTTTTTTATCAACTCGGGTACCTGACCCGTTAATTATTTCGGATACTTGGGTCGAGGTTTGGGCCGGAAAAATTGATTTTAATCGGATATTCAACTACCTGGTTATATATATTTTTAATAATATTTTATAATATATATAACTAAAATTAAAAGTATAAAATATGTAAATAACCCACTACCTAAACAAATAATATTGATTCCTAGATCTGCACTATTTCCTCAATCTTCGATTTAAAATCTCTAAATAAATGCATGTTGTTTTTGTATGCTGAAAATACAGTAAAATATGTTGGAAATGCAATTTTAGATCCAGAAAACAGTTTTGAATACAGACAGTTTATATAGAACAGTTTAATGTAGTTTTGTGTACTGTAAAATTGCATGTTGTTTAGTAGGGGTGTATTTTGTTTGGTTTCGGTTTAATTCGGTAAGTTATTTTAATAACTACCGGTTTTTGATTCGGTTAATCGCGGTTTTCGATTTTTTAATATTAACGTTAATTTATAAAAAAAATATTTTATCTTGACAAAATAGCTTTATTTTATGACTTTAAAACATTAAATGATAAATATTTTAAGATATTTTTCATAAACATTTATTTAAATATATTTTTAAGTAAAAAATAAAAAACAAAAATACACTTATAGTATTTTAAGTATAAAATATGGAGTATACTTTTACCTTATAAAAATAATTAAAAAATAATTAAAAAATCAAATTCAGTTTGATTCGGTTAATCGTGGTTAACCGCGGTTAAACACAGTTCATAAATTTATGAACCATAATATCTCGATTTAGTTCGGTTTTCGATTTTACGATTAACCATAACCAGTCCTATTGTTTAGTGTACATTAAGCTTGTTGTTTTGAATTGTAAAATAGTTTAGTGTAAAATCTAATGAAAAAAATACATACAGACAAAATAATATAAATTTATATTCACTCTCTCTTGCCCACTTGCACTATTAATTCATCATTCTAACACCTTGTATACAAATTTATATTTACAAATAAGAGATTATAAAATGAATCATGTTCACCACGTCATTTATAGTTTATTTAATTTGATCCGTTTATCTTTAAGTAATTACTTGATAAACTACCTACTTACTAATTATATGTAAGAAAGAGGTGATGATTCACTTAAAAAATTAAAATAGATGAATCTAATTAATTGAGATCACAGATGACATAGTGAAAATGATTCATGATATAACTTCTCTCAAAAAATAATATATATATATATATTCTTTTTCTTTACTTTTTGTTCTTTATTTTTTTAATATTTTATTTAAAACTTACCTCGGCTAATTAATTTAATTAATGCACTATTATATGGTGAATTTATGGTCAAGCTTTTTAATATTATAAGTACAATCTTATATATTTATTTATCTTTTAAATATTAATTAATGACGTGTGGGATTTTATTTTATTTCCGAAAATTTTGTTTCAATAGACATGTATTAGATGATTATCTTCAATTGATGGGTCGTTAAAGAAAAAAATTCAATTTCTAATTCTATATAAAAACACGTCGATTTTTAAAACAATAAACCAAGATGGATATTAATATTAATAAAAATTAAATAATAAATTATATCTGAAAAGGAAGAAGCAAAACAAAGGAGGCATTGACTTTGCACCAGAAAAAGGTTGTAGAAGTTAAGCATGGCTTAAAAGATTTAGCAACGTGAGATGAATTTGAGTGAAATTAATAAGATACGAACTAAACATCGAATTATTAAATAAATTGGTTGAAATTAGGAGTGTTAGGGTGAATAAAAATAGATTAGAAAAAGTCGAATAGTTCATTTAATTGGATGTGAAAATATCTGAATCGTCTTGATTTGATATATAATTTTATAAATTTGAATCGAATTTTTATATATAATTTGAGTTCTAAAATAAAAACTCAAATAATTTAAAATTTTTTTTAATCCTTTCAATTTTCACGTAGTCTAGTATTTCAATTATATCTTAAATAATTCAAAATATTTTTTTAGGTTTAAAATAGGACTATTCAACTCGACTAACACAATTTTTTATTTGAATCGATTGAATACTCACTTCTAGGCTCTAGCGTTAGTGGAGTAGAGTAGTTTCTGAAAGATTTGAGCTTAACTCGAGAACTTAACAAATCGAGATGGATTTGTTTCAATTCGACTCAATAAGTTTACGAGTAGTTTATTAAATTTTTATAATAGATTAGTTTAATGTATTTATAAATTATTACATTGGGGTTTAGATTTTAGAATTACTTCACATAATATTTTAACATTTTTATAATACTTTAGTTTATGAGATGAATTCGATTCAATTTGACTCAAGAAGTTTACGAGCAATCCTTTAGGTTTTTATAATATATTAGTTTAATGTATTATTGAATTATTACATTGGGGTTTAGCTTTTAGAATTACTTCACGTACTATTTTTACATTTTTTTTAATTTATCGATTTATGTTTATATTAAATCCTATATAGTATTACTATATTTTACTTGTATTAAAAAATTAAAAGTTTTAGATAGCATAAAGAGCATGAATTGAGATAAAATTATTGAATATCAAATTAAATCGAGCACGAGTTAAACACTTTTTAAATTGAATCAAACATAATTCTACTCATAATTACCTTGCTTGATAAGCATCCTTAATTAAAATAGTTAAAACGGATCAAATTTGATTTATATAATTTTGATTTTTTAAGGGTTATTATTCAAAGCATTATAGTAAAAAAATACAAAAACTAAAATTCAAATACCTAACCCAATAACCCACGAATCCATAAAGCATTGTTTCGGAATGCATTTAGCTTAACTGCGTAGGAGTACTGTTCCAGGTGCAAATCGTTTACCATTTATTATGTCTTCATTCGTGTCTTCGTTTTAAATTAAAGAATTTATGGTGTATGGTTTAGAGTTTAAGGTTAGGGGTTAGGGTTTAAGAATTTAAGGGTAATGTGTATTTTTTAAGGTGTAGGAGTTAGAGTTCAGGATATAAAAAATAAAGATTTAAAATTCAAATTTTTAAAATTTTTTAATAAAAGACATGATTGAAGGTAGAATAAAAAGGCAGAGAATTACAAAACGTTTATGATTATTATCTGTTGCGCTTTCTTCTAATTATTTGTATTGCATTAATTTAAGGGGTCAACTTAGGGGTGAATTTTGTTATTTATGGTCTTATTTAATAATTTTTTAAAGTAAAATTTTAGTTTTCTATTTTTATAAAGTAAATGTTTATATTTTCTTAGATATCATTAAATGGATGAATCTTATGGATAAACCACGATTATATAATAGTTTCTCGTAATATTGGATAATTTTGAATCTCTAATAAAAAAATTTCTAGTAGTCATAGTAGATATATTTCATAATCTTTCTTAACTAAAAAACTTTAATACAAACGGTATAAATTTTAGTTTGTATGTCTTAGTTTAAAGGTTTAGAGTTTTAATTCAGCATTTACAGTTTAGAGTTTTAATTTATAATGTTTAAAATTTAAGATAAGTGTTTAAAGTTTAGTATATAGAATTTAATGTTTTAGGAATAAGATTAAGAATTTAAGATTTAATTTTTTATAATATAAATACGTATTTTATGTAAAATTATTATATAGTATGTGTATTAAAATTTTATCTATTTCTTGATAATAAAATTATATTAACAAACCGAAACAATAAAGCAGTTTACTGCTTCTAATTATTATATGACATGTACACACGTATACGATAGATTATTGGGTGGACCTTGTTCACCACATCATCCATAGTCCAAACAATCAGGACTGTTGATCTTTAAATAACCATCTAATAACTACTCAACGACTACATAGGAAAGAGGTGATGATTCACTTAAAAAAATTAAGATCAACAATCCTAATTAATTGGGACTATGGATGACGCGGTGAAAAAGGTTCACCTAATAATTTTTTCACGTATACGACCCATACAACAATTTTATAGTAGATAATTTATTTGTTTTCGAATATTTTAAGCAAAAGGAGCATTTTCGTAAGGTTTTTGACCGCGGATATTTCCTGGAGGAGAATAGTTGCAACCAACGAAAGTTCCACCATTGTTGCACCTCACCTTAGCGCAGCCAAGACGAATCGAGTTACGCCAAACCACTTGAGTGTACTAAAAAGTAATTGAGCTAAATTTATTGTACTAAAAAGTATATTCGGTATGATTCACAAAATAAAATTATTATTATTTAATTAAGTAATTAAATTTAAATTTTTTTTTTTGCAAATGCAACACACTTAAATACAAAGAGAGATTGAGAATTTTGTAAAAAAAAATGTACAAATATAAAAAACAAACATGAAACCAAAAGCATAAAGAACATTGAATATTCTCGTGAGACCATAAAAATCCAATAATCATTATAATTTTTTTATTTCTATTCGATAAAACGCTTATAGTTGATGTAAAAGTAGTGAATGAAACAAACAATCTTGTAGATTGTTACGGTACAAAATTTTGATTAAATCAGAAATCAACGTTATTAGGATTTTTATATGTTAGATTTATTTTGATATAATTTAAAATAAATTTGAAAGGATTAATTTGTAAAAATTTATAAAATCATTTTCTCGAAATAAATTTTTAAAAACCCGTTTTTAAAGTTGTCAAAATGTTTTATAAAATGTTTGACTTTTTCATCCATATCGAATATATTTTAAAAGTCAACAAAATGATCAAAATTGTTCTTCAGAACCAAAGTTTCGAAGCCAAAGTTTCGAAACCCTTATCAGGGTTTCGAAACATTCAGGACAGAATGACCTCTTATTGAAATCTTAGCAAAGGTTTCGAAACTTTGATAAATGTTTCGGAACTTTTGACTTGTAACGGCTAGTTTTATTTAAAATTGTTTAAAGGTTTCGAAACTTCTATGTAGGTAAGCATTAAATGCTCGATTTTAATGGCAACCAACGGCTCCAAAGTACCCCCAACGGCTACAAACGGTTAAAAACATTCAAGAGCACATAAAAGAGGTCTCAAAACATTATTGGAACAACAAGAAAGTCTATCCAAACATTCAAGCATTTAAAGATCCAACTTGAGCTTCATTTTCAATCTTTCTTGAAAACACTAGTGTGTTCTTCATTTGTAATCTTCTTATTAGTGTTAATTGGGTGTGTGAGAGAGCTTAAATTGTGCAAACACTTACCTTGTAAGGATTTTCTAGTTTGCTCATTTGTACTCAAATTTGGGGATTGATTTAATAGATTTTGGGATATAAGTTTACTGAATTGTGTAAGGTTACTTCTTATCATCAAAGGAAAGACAAATTAATGAATTTGTGGGAAATCTTTAGTATGATCACTAAGGCAGTGGATGTAAACTTCATTGAGAAAGTTGAACCACTTTAAATCACCTTGCAATTTTCTATCTTTGCAATTAGTGTCCACCATACTTTAAAAATCTAATTCACCCCCTCTTGGTGTTTTTTCGATCGATTGCAACACTCAATGTTATATAAACACTAAACAACTATAAAAGTAGACATAAAACGTAATATAACAAAAAAAAATTATCATGAAAGAAAAAAAAAATAATAATAAATAAAACATTTTTTAAAACTTAAAGAATGATATATAATAATAATATAATATAAAAAATTTAAATTATTAACTATCGACGATTAACACTGTAACTATGTTACTCTATGTAAAGAAAAAAGAAAAATAAAGCAAGAAGAGCGCATAATCTCATGTGTTCACGTATATTCAGACACAATTTTCAAGATTATGCAATATCAGTTGTACTAATTAAACTAAGACTTGATCAACGTATATTGATTGAATTTTAAATTAAAATTGATTTATTATGCTAAAACTATAGAACTTATGTAAGAAAATGAATCATCACACACAAAATTAAAAATAATGAAATAAAGTCATAACAAAAAATAACACGAAAAATAAACAAACACATATGTCCAAATCTATAAGAAATTAATTACAAACACGTAAATATACAAATACAGTACTATATAAAATTAAGATATTGGTGTTGAATTAATAAAAAGACAAAAAAATATCGTTGAATATTTTATTTAATCTTTAAAATCATAATTTATAATTTATACCATACAAAGGTGTGTATAAACCTATAGATTATTAGGTGAACCATGTTCACTATATCATCTATAATTTAAGTAATTAGAGTTATTTATATTTAAATAATTTTCTAATAACTAATGATTAGAGAAAAAATATAATTGACAAAATAAACATGTCCGTAAAATAATTTTTTTGACTCGATTTTTTTATAAATTTCTTAAACAAAATAAAAAAATAAATCATAGTGTTTTAAAAATCGAGCAATACATTTAAAAATTAACTCTATCATAAATTAAAAATATCATAATAATAATTTTTTATAATATTTTATTTAAATTGATTAATAAATTAAATGTCGCGATAAAAAAATGTTTACACGGCTGCTCTTACTTTTTCTGGGCAGTGTCGTGTCTGCGCCGGATTATGTATATATTTTCCCTATCGTCATTTTCACTTTCAAAGCAACATGTAATTTCTTACTATTCCGACCGGTCATTTCGATAAAAATATATGTACCGTGAAAACTTATTCCCTTGATGATGCAGATGAGATTAATTATATTTTATATATTTATATTACTAGCATTGTTTAAGAATTTATAGCGGTAAATAAGAGGAGGATGTTATCCGTTAAAAATATAATTATTGTTATGAATATCCGTATATTAAGTTAAAATTAAATAGACTTTATTATTAAAGTTTAATACCAATTGAAATTAAGATTTCTATTTTATGCCTATAAATATAGACTTTTGGTCAAAGCTTTGTATACAACCATACTTTGAGAATATAATAAAAGTCTCTCTTTTGTCTCCCATATTTGTTTTTCTATTTTGTTCTTATTCTTTACTTTATTCACAACACGTTATCAGCACAAGACTCTAACCAACGGAGGTATTTGTCGTTTGAATCTTGAAAGAGTTATTGAAAAGAATTTGTTATTAGCATAAATCAAAGATAAGTTCTTCTCCCTCAATTATATTTTAATTATCAGTTATTTTTTTCTCTTGATCTTTGGTTTGATTTTTAATTTATTAAAAATCTTTGGTTGTTTGGTGTTTGTGTAACGATAAAGTGGCTCAAATACCATGGTTCTTATCGACAATTCTCAAAAAAGATTTTAACAAGATATTGGTAACTAAATCTACCTTATAGTGAAAAATTCGGTATGTTTTACTTATTTAATTTGAGATTTTTATCTTTATTTATAACCAATATTTCTTTATTTTATTATTACGATGAAAGTTTATGTTTTTAATCATGTTCAAAGAATTACATGATATTGGAATAAATATTAAACCTTTAATTAATTAATATGTTCTTTGTTATGTTGGTTTAATCCGAGTATATTGACTAGAAATTCCGTTCTACGAGGCTACTAGTCTTAAAGGAGATTCTTTTTAAAGAACTGTGTGGACTGGTTTAACAACACCGCGTATAAGAATTAAATTTTTGTTTCTTGTATGTATTGTATGTATATTGGTTGATCAATTACTATTTAATAGTTTGAATGTTATAAAGTTTATATTTGCTTAAAAGTAATATTATTTTTATGTCAAAAAACTCGACTATAGAATTCTTCCAAGTTCAAGTTACAAAAATCGTCTTCATCCAATAATTTTTATGGGAGGCATTCCTTGAAGTGAATGCAAGCATGATTATTATTCCATGCGATTATTTGATTTATGTCATTCCCTGAAGTGAATGCAAGCATGATGATTATTCCATTCGATTATTTGATTTATGTCATTTCCTGAATTGAATGGGAGTATGATGTTTATTCCATGTGATTATTGAATTTGTTTCATTCCTTGAAGTGAATGCAAACGTGATAATTCACTATATGGTTAGTGAACAAAACTCAATTATGTGTTAGAGTATCACTGATGAGGATATATTATAAAAACATACTCAATTTTCACACATTAATATTGTCCTATAGACACAATATTGTGAAAAGGTTTTAAATACCTATTAGTCTCCGTTCTATTCCCTGAAGTGAATGTGATATTTTATAGTGGAATGAATAAAAGCCATATTAGTAATTGTGGTTGCGATTGAGGTCAGAAAATAAACATGGATAAGATGATTCTTTTGAGAATATAATTTATATCCATCAAAAATGAAATTATAAGAATGATAAGAATGATAAAGATCATATCAAATCTTTATGTTATCAATGCGATGGTACAAATCATTGATCTCGTACTTATCAAACGCCGAAGTATTATGGACTTTATCCATAATCATAAATAATAAATTAAAGAAAATATAAACATATTTTCTTTGTGGCGAAAATATAGCGTTATTGATCCAACTCAATTGGATATTGATAATTTTTCTCATAACCCTTGAAGGGAATAATTCGTCATTTATTTTCTTTACAAATTCTAAAAGAAATAATTGATCTTTATTTTATTTTGTTAATTTATTTATTTATATTAATTTACTTTTATTTATTATTTATTTATGTTAACTTACTTTATATATTTATTTATCTTTTATGTTAATTTTTCCTTTAAAAGAATATGATTACTTTCAGAATAAAGTTGCAATAATTTATGGCGATTTATGCTTAGCAGACAATGCAAGTACTCATACAATACTTAAACATAAGAAATATTTTCCCATTTGAATATAAGGGAAATATGAGTACTATATCTCAAAGTACCAAAATATCAGTCCTTCGGAAGAGCTCCTGAGAGTTTATCTTTGATCCGATTTGATATGATGTGCTATTTTTTTAAATATTTTTCTATTCCTCGAAGTGAATGGTACAGAGCACATAATTTTTATTTTCCGAAGTAAAGTTTGACAATAAATAAAATTACTCGATTTTTGCCTAATCGATGTTGTTACATCATATTTGAATAGGCCTCTTGACAGTAATATTTACATGAAACTTCCGGAAAGATTTAGATTGCCATAAGCAGTTCATTCAAGTTCTCAAGAATATTATTCAATCATATTGAATATATCTTTTTATGGCTTAAAACAATTTAGGCGTATTTGGTATGATCGTCTCATTGAATACTTATTAGCATAATGCTATATGAATTATTTCTCTGAGCATTTTTATTAAGACGTTTAGCTCCGAATTTTTATTGTTGTGTACGTTGATGATTTGAATATCGTTAAGACTCATGAAGAGATCTCCTCAAATCCTTGTGCATCTATCGATATGTAGAAAAATATTGAAAGAGACTTTACATGCATAACGCATATCTATTGGTCACACTTATGGTTGTTGCTAGGTCTCTTACTGTAAACAAAGATTTTTTCGTCTGATGAAAAGGGTATGGTATTCTTGTTCTAAAGCATAATATACACATTATTTGATGTGGAAGCATCGTATCTTAGCTAGTCTAGAAATATTATTTAAGTGTTACGAGATTTTTACCTTTAAATAATTATTATGCATGAGGCAAAGCCGAAATATATGTTTGGCTAAACATATCCTGAAGATATGTGGATGTTTTTCACAAGATAAGATGCAAGCTATCTTGTACTGAGATAATATAAAATTTATATCTCAAGGTGGACATATCAAATATGATAAAACGAAACATATTTCTTCAAGTTTTGTCCCTCATGATTTTCAGATGAATAATATTCAATGAATCATTTCAAGTAATGATTTGTAAGATTTATCCACTAGTGCATGATCTACTTTAACATTTGAAGATTGTATCCAATATTAAATTATGAAGATTCAAAGATTTTATGTGACATTTTCATGAGGGGGAGTGAATATGCGTTACACTCTTTTTCCCTTAACCGAGGTTTTGTCCCAATGGTTTTTCTTGGTAAGGTTTTTAATGAGGCAACATGTTATGCGTATCAAAGATGTGTGTACTCCTTTTCCTTTATTAAGATTTTTTTCTTACAGGGTTTTTATCTTAGTAAGGTTTCAACGAGGCACATTATCTCCATGGATATCCAAGGGGGAGTGCTATGAATATATTTATTCATGGTGGATATCCATATATTAAGTTAAAGTTTAATGGGTTTAATACCCATTGGAATTAGGGTTTCTATCTTATGCCTATAAATATAGACTTTTTGCCAAAGCTTTGTATACAACCCTACTTTGAGAACAGAATAAAAGTCTCTCTCTTTTGTCTCTCAGATTTGTTTTTCTATTTTGTTCTTATTCTTTACTTTATTCACAACAATTATCAAATATTTTTATATTTTTTTTAAAATAAGAGGTAATTTTGAGAAGTTCGACGACCTTAAAAAATATTTTTCTATAAAAAAATTATAAGAATTTTGGTACATATTTTTCAGTATATACCAAAATTTTTATAACTTTTATAAAAAAACTGATATATACTGAATTTCATAAAAATGTAAGAATTTTAATATATACATCAAAATTCTTGAATATTTTATAAAAAATGTAAGAATTTTAATATATATCATATTTTAGGTTGTCATTGTTCAAAATTTATCGATAATTTTTGTGATTTCGCAAAAAAAAAAAAAAAAAAAAAGACATTGGCTAAGAGATGTCGTTATGCCAATTTTAAAACTCTCTTTCAGAACAAGTACACACTAGTTTTGTTAGAAAAAGAAAATTTGTTTCAGCAAAATAAGTTCTTATCGCGAACACCAACCCAAAACCTCATTCAACTATCGGCAGGGGAAGAGGGAATCAGGGCCAATGGGAGGGTATTATAGGCCTAATATTTCCCTTAAATATTCAATAAATATTCAAAATAAATGCTTAAATGATTCTATAATAAATCTAGCCAGCCTTTACTTTTGAATATTTATTTGTGGGTACTCGTACAATTTAACATATGATACTCTGATCTAAACTTTTGTTTTGTTATAGCATTTTTATTTTTATTTACATTTATAGTTTACTTTTATAGTTCTAATACAAAAAGAAATATTGAGTTTATATATGTAAACTAATCTTAAAATTTTTCTATGTCCTCGTGAGAACGATATCACTCATCACTTTATTATTTGTGTGACGTGTATACTTGCACACTTATATATCAATTTTATAAGTATCAATAACAGCAACAATAACACCGAAAATTACTTTGCTTTGTCAAGGGAAAAATTATTATATGAACCCATTCCACCACTTCAGATATGGTCCCCAACCAATTAAATTAAGACACATAATATATTTTTTCATATCATATTTACACATAAGCAATGTCCAAATCATCCAATTTAATATCTTTGATTTAAAAAAGAAAAAAATATTACCAAAGATTTCTTGCGTCATCTTTCTCTTTGTTCTTTAAAATTTTCCTAAATATTTTTTTATAGATGTGGGGTTTATGGTTTAGATTTTAGGGTTTAGGGTTTATGATTTAGGGTTAGAGTTAAGGTTTAAGGTTATGGGTTATTGTTTAAGTTTAGGGTTTAGGGTTTAGGGTTTAGGGTTAGGGTTAAGGTTTAGGGTTAGGGGTTAGAAAAAATTAATTAAAAAAATTGAACAATAAAGAGGAAGACAACATAAAAAATCTTTAGTAATATTTTTTCCTTTTTTAAATCGAAGGCATTAAAGTGTATGATTTGGATGATGCTTATGTGTGAATACAATATAAAAAAATATATTATATGTTTTAATTTAATTGGTTGAGACCATATCCTACGTGTTGAAACGGGTACATGTAATAATTTTTCTTGTCAAGGTATAGCCTGACAATAAAAAACCATTTAATTCCCTAAAAATATGCATATAAATACAAATACATAAGATGTAATGAATGTAAGCTAAATACAACCTAATTATATTTGAATTCAAGCAATAAACATAATCACATATACCTATTAAATACTACTTTTTTAAGAGTTTATAATAAATCATCATCTAGCCTACACTAACTAGAGTTTTTAAATAATTTATCTTATAACATCGATAAATCTACATAAAGTATTACATGTTTTATATGACTTCAAAAAATACTCGAGGTGACTTAAATCCTCAAAGCTAATACATACATAAGCAATAATATATGGTTTACAAGACCTTATCATACTTGAGATTTCATCAAGATAAAAGCGTACATATCATAAAACAACAGACTTATTGTAAGATCTATGGCCATACAATTTACTATTAGTTGGTTTAGTAGTACAATATTTTAATTCTTTTAAGTAATGTTTGAAGTTTAATACTATTATTATGAATAAAATAAATAGAGTTAGGAGGATAATTAACTTATAATAAACCTTTAAAATACATGATTAGAATTAGTATGCGAGAAAATGGATACCGATGATTTTAAAAGTATTTTTTTTTCTGATACACGTATAAAATTTGAACATGTTTATTTTAGGGATTAAAAAAAACTTTGTTACATTGTGATGCAAAAACTTTACACAAACATATGTATCTTTCTTTAAAATTTAAACTTTAAATTCATAAATCCTACGTATTAAATTCTAAACTAAATATTTAATCCAAAAAATAAAAAAAAAAGTTATGTAGTCTATTGAATAATTTTTATTAGCTTAAGATTCTAAATTTTAAAGTTTATGATTAAAATTACGATTTAAGGTTTTATATTTAAGAGTAAAATTTTATAATTAAAAATTTTAAATTTAAATTTTAAATAAAAATAATTGTATAAATTTTTTATACAATTTATATATTAAAATACTCCATTCACCTCGTTTATAATGTTTAATATTGACTTCTTAAAAGTTAATATTTTAAAACTTTAACCATAATTATTTTAAATTTTTTAATTTATTAAAATTTATAAAACATATATTTTTAAACTACTTGATTAAGTTTTTAAAACATATTTTTTATAATTTTATTAATAATAAACTAATAAGTAAAAATTAAAAAAAATTAACTAAAAAATCAATACCAAACAAATAAAGTGGGATTAAAATTATATAATTTTAATAAAAAGTCCGAAGAAAGGACGACTTGGCCACATGGAACGGATAGGGAGAAAGAATGTATACCAAACCATAAAACCCACAATAATGAGAAGCATGCGTGGAATTCAAAATTATTTTATGCACTTTTCAAAGTTCTCTCTATCAGAAATTATATAATAAATAGGTCACTTTCAAAATATTATTTACAAAGTGAATTAATAAAAATTATTTATTTTATTATTTCTATATTATACTTTTTTATAAGTGAATTTTTAATCATATACATTATAAAAATAATAAAAATCAATTTTACTAATAAGTTTCACTTAATAAAAATATAATAAAATAAAATTTTTATTAAATAATTTATAAATAATATAATAAAAATAACTTATAATATATTTTCTTGTTATCCGCTATTTGATGGTGTTGTCTACTCACCTATGTAAATCGCCACTACATTTTTAGCTTTGGGTAAACCCCTTTCTTATTACCCAAAGCATATTTAATTTATTTGTTTCTACAATTCAATCAATGTACAAAACTATCATTCAGATGCGGAGTAATTTATTGATTATGTAACTGATTTGAACATTATGATTTATCGTAAGCTAAAGTTAGTATTAGAGGATAGGTTTAAAATTATTTTGAAAAGTACGGTGATATAATATATTAGAAATTTTTTAGAAATTTTTAATTTAAGATATAATTTTTTTTATTATGATTTTTTTGGTGGTCATTGATGGTTAGATCCCCACTCGATTGATGGTTGTGTACTGATATAATCAGTCCTGGGTAGCGGAATATTCTGCCTGATGGTTTGAATCACTCACAATTCCTTATTCACACGTTATGTGTCTCGATTGGACAGAGACAAAGAGATTCAGGATGCTTTTGGATTTTGATGATATGCTTATCTCCGTAGAAAATATTTTACTTTTCTTTGTTTTTTGTTTTTTCTGAATTCATTGTAATTGTAATATTTTCGATGGATTTAATAAAAATTCAATAATAATTATCAAAAAAAATTTATTTAAAGAAATAAATAATTATTTCAGATATAATATTGTAAGTTAAAAAACATACTTGAATTGTATGTAAATTATTTAATGTTATAACATTTGACCTGGATGTCGCATTGGGCCTTTGACCTAAAACCTGAGATACAAAATTTCGCTTTAAAAGCCCATTTAATACATTCAAAACGTAGGTCCAAATCATAAATCTAACATTTGAAATAATATAAGTCCAAAATAATTTAAAACAATGACAGGAGCTCCATTATACGAACCATTAAAATATTTGACAACCTAATAGTAAAAAAGAGTTACAAATTAAAACATAGGGTTCGACAAATACTAACTCATTACATCAAATAACTTGTACTCTGACACCAAATCAATGTTGAAGTCCAACTTAGATGGTGTTCCTCGGGTCCGCGTCTTTACCTAACCTTCGCACGCAGGGGCGAAGCTAGAAATTTATTTAAGGGGTGTCATTTTCTTAAACTATATTTAAAAAGAATTAATTATATATAAATGGTGTCAATTATATATATTTTTAATTTCTTATATATAAATTATATAAAAAATGATTTTCCAAAAAAATTTGGGTGTCAACAGACACCCCATTTCTCAACGTGGCTCCGCCCATGTTCACACGGAAACACATTCTGAAACACTAAGCTACAGAAGCTCAGTGGATACACTGTCACTCGATCAACGTTGCACAGATCATGAATAAAGCAATGCAACACATGTGATATTATTCATGATATGATGGCGCTCATGAACATCAATATACATATATATTTACCATGGATGTGTGCCTCTAGAGTCACTAAGCGTCAAACTCACATTCTTTCGTACTTCGGGTGTGTTCGGAGTCACACAGTATCAGACCTTAATTTTCTCTATTTCATATGTTTAATTAAACGTTGCGTTTTGATACAAAGGGTTTAAGGTGTCTGCCTTGCCTTAATATTCTGTTTTTTATCTAGTAAATGAAATGAAAATTGTCTTCTTCCCTTAATTTCTTGTTTTTAGTCTTCCTATACTTTGTCTACATCTCTGCCTTAATTATTTAATTCTTCTTCCTCAGTTTGGGTTGTTAGAATATTGCACTTAGGGTTGTTACAATATTGCACTTAGCTTGACAGTTTCTAATAATCAAAGATCAGTTTTTGTTGGGAGCATATGCATTATTGTTTGCTGTCGTACAACTGTGTGTGTTTCGTTTTCATGACTAAAAAGAGATGAAGTTTTCATTGAATATGCGGATACAAACAGGCATAAAATTCTTCGAAAGGAAAGTTATGCAGTTGTTTGTGCTGCCCTTGACATGCATAACGGGGAGATAATAGCTATAAAGAAAATACATCATATACTTGAGCATGCATTTGAATCTATAAGGATTTTACGAGAAGTCAAACTACTTATGGTTTTCCTTTACCAAATTTGTAACTTTGGGCTAGAAAAAGTTGCATTCAATGATACCCCAAACACGATCTTTTGGACAGTATGTATTTTCTTACACTTCAATTTTCTCCTACTAAAAGAGGAATAAATATGCATACTTATATGTTAGTTTCTGATGTTCCTTGTCAGACTATGTTCCTACACGTACGATGGTACTGGGCTCCTGAGCTGCGCGGGTCTTTTTCTTCTAAGGTATGGATTTTGTTATTTATAGCGTTTAGTTCTTCTCTTCCAAAGTAAATGGCAACATGATATCAGTGACTAAAAGCTTGGCAACATGGTGAAGCAAGATATATGATATCATTGACCGGCCAACTGCCGAGCAGGTGTGTTTTCTTATCTTTTGTTCTGTAATAAATGGAGCTTTCTCATGCATGTTTATATCGTATCTAGTTGAATCCTCTTTTAGGTTTGTCATACTGAAACCTTATTGCCCGCTTCATTTTCCTCAAATCCTCTGTAACCATTTCTTCTATTACATCTTCCTCGGCTGCGCTCTTGATTCCTTAGACATGGAATCCTTAAGATGTCTAAGATCAGAAACCAATTTAACAGACAACAAGTAGAAAAAAAAACATACGAGTTAATCTATTTTTCTTGTATTAAACAGTAGTAGGGATGTTTCGTACATGTCAGCCCTAATTCAAACTCAAATTTTATGAGTAGTATGACTCAAAAATTCATAGGAAATATATTTTTCTGTTATTTTTAATTTATATAATTTTTATAAATTTTTAATAAATAATTAAATATAGAAAATAAATTTATAAACTTCTATAATAATCATCGCATCTGTTACTAAATCAAATATACTAATAACCAACTATAAATATTATATTTATATTTTTTATTACACAATTTACATTATTTTTTAAAATCAAAAGTCATTTTTTAAAATCTAAAATTTTAAACGTATTTTATAATGCGTTTTAAAATTAAATGATATAAATTTTCACTATATAAATAAAAAACATTACTCTTTAAAGAAGAAATAATATTAAAAATTATTTTTAATATTTAGTATTATCTTTCTAACGATATTTTTGTTTATATTTTATTATGCAACAATTTATGTTTGATAAAAAGTTGTTTTAGAATATCAAAACCAAAAAATATTATTGATGTAATAAAAATAATGATTTGTTTTAATATAAAATATTATTTAAGGGGTATTTTAGTTTAAAATTGTGAGAATTGTCTAATACCTAAAAATAGAATGAGAATAACATTTTCATCATATTAGAGAAAAGAAGCTAATATTAGAAATGTTGTATTATCCCTTTCTTACGCTGGTATATGATTAAAAAAAAAAAGTAGTTCTCTTGATAATAATCTTTTTTCGACAAAATGCTCATATGAAACTTTTAAATTTTTTAGGTGAAAATAATTATCTAATTTAATTTTACAATAAATTATACTCTTAAATTATTAAATTAATTAAGTTTTTTTGACGAAAATTAATTATTGAAGTTAAAATTTTTTTTAGATCAGTTGATATAAATGTTATGTCATAATATTTTCGCTTGATATTTCAAAATAAATCTTATTTACGAAGTTTTTGAAATATCTAAAAATACTTATAAAAGATATAATTTTTACTCTATAGATTTATAATTTACATGAGGTTATAATATCTAAAAATAATAATTTACATGGGGTTATAATATCTTAAAAAATTAAGATTTAATGGTTAAATGATATAATTGATTTAAGGTTTAAGGTTCTATAATGCCTTAAACTTTTAAGAAAAAATTAATTAAGCTTTTAAATTTTTAATTTTTTTTGTACTCGATTATATCCAAAATTAAAAAAAATCAATTACGTCTTTGAACCAAAATTTAAATCAATCAAGCCCTTTGACCAATTTTGAATATAAAATTTTAACAATTTTTTATTCAGATATTATCAACACATGATACAATACAATTTTATCATGTTGTATTTAAATATATATATATATTATAAATTTTATAAGTTTTTTTTTAAATTTTTTGAATATTTAAAGAATTTTTTAACTAAAATAAAATTTCTAAAAAATATCGAGTAAAAGCATTGTGGCACAATGCACCGTAACATTGGATCAAAAGAATCATTTAAATTTAATGGTTAAAATTGGTTAAAGAGATTAATTGATTCAATTTTTTAGTTGAATGGCTTAATTGATTTAATTTCTTGGTTCAATGGCTTAATTGAGTGTAAAAGAAATTGAAGGACTTAAATTTTTTTTTTAAATTTCAAAGGCTTCCTCTACCCTGAAGCCTTGATTTAATTTATTGATTTAAAGACTTAACTAGGTGAAAACAATTTAAAGACATAATTTAAAAAAAAAAATTTAAGGTTTTCTTACACTCTTGGGACCTATTCTTTATAGGGATGACAATATAATCCAAATTCGATTTGAATTTGATTCGTTAAAGAGTTGTTACTTTAATTTGTTTTATATTAGATTGTAATATTTGTTGAAAATTGTTTGTGACATTAATTTAAATATATTTATTTGATAAAAATTATTTTTTTATTTAAAGATATTTATTTAAGTTGTTACTTTAAAAAATATTTGAATTTGAACTTCCGGATTTGGGTTTATATTTTAGACATTTATTTACAATCCGGATTCCAATTGTGATTTTTTAAAGAACCTTATTTCCTTAAACCCATTACCCTGAACCTTATTTATCCCAACCGTAAACCCTAAATTTCTTAGTGAACTATTCCATACGATGTTCACTGCTTAAAACAAGTTGGTAAATAGGGTCAAACTAATTGATTAAATATTAGGCTTTTTTTGCCAACATCAGTAATTTATAATATAAAAATAAAATAGGTATTTGATCAAACTATAAGGAAATTTATAATTATTAAGATAAATTAAGCAATCTATAACATCAAAATAAAATAGATATTTAATATTAATTTAAATTATAGTTTAATCTCGAATAGTTTTTAACTTTTTATTGATATTACTCTTGAATTTGATCATATAAGCCTGATTAACTAAGTCGGTAGTTTTGGTAATTTAGCAGAGTTTAGGAAACCAAAGATTTCCTCTCCTCTTACAATCTGAAAAGCGACAGAGCATTTGGCTGTTGAAGTTGCTCTCATGGAGTTGTTCAAGGTTGGTAAAGTTAATATTTTTTTTCGTAATGTGGAGTTGTTCAAGGCGGAATTTTCTCATTATGAATTATATTTCCAAACTTGAATGTAGTTTTGTTGTAAGTTTGTTGTACCACATTGTATTTATCATTAAACAACAAAATAGAACATCCCATCATCAAACAACAAAAAAAACAGTAAATGATTAAATACACAAAAAACCAAACAAACATTCATCATCAACAACGCCAGACCTATTAACTTCATTCCCAAACAACCCAAAATTGTATAGATTTCTTGTTACTAAACTCCAAAGTGATAGCAACAATGACCACCAAACTCTAACGTTTGTTCTTCCCCTTCTCCATTGATAATGACAAATCAAAACTTACTGAGTATCAGTATTCATCTATTCCTTTTCTTCTTTTTTCATCGCTTACTTGAGGAGTTTTCACCAGCATATGAAGCATCTTCGACGATAGCAGGCAAAAGCAAGTGGAAGATGAATGCAATCTGTAGCTTGTCCTGATGTTGGATTCTTGAATTTATGGCGAGGATGTTCTGCCACCGAGTTTGGATGTAGAGATGCACTAGTTGGCACACAAATAGCATCGACAGATGTAGCTTCAAAACTAAAAATGTCCGAATTCTTAACGTTATTGGAGGCATTGAGAAGTTCAGTTTTGGCTCTGATGATCTCCAAAACAACTATCTTGTACCTATCATCGGTTGCATTATTGGTCCAACAAAAAAATCAACACTCCTTCAGTTAAGTGGATTAAAATCACGGGATAATTTGTATATGTTTTTAAAAAAGGAGAAGAAAGATATCAAGAAGTGATTGGATGATAGTACATGCAGCCAATCGTTCAACCATTTTCTTACTTCTAGCAGTTTCCCCTTTGTAAGTCTCACCATTGAAAATCAAAGTAGACACAAAAATGAGATCCAATCCTTCTAACCGAATGATAGTGTAAGTTGGTACTTCTATATTTATCTTGGACACAAACTCATTTAAGATACTAAAAAAGGTATCCTAAAGTGTCAATCACAAACAACTTAACAAACCCCAAAGCAAATATCAAACTTCTGTTTGATATGCAAGTATAATGTAACTATTCAAGGAATACTTGATTCCAAAAAATATTTTTTATTTCCTATTTTCATTTACACTTAAAATGTGAAAATCGAGAAAAATGAAGCTAAAAGTATTTGAAAATCATGAAACAAAGGAATCTTAATGTATTTAAAAGCTTAGGAGGTCATTTATAATAATATTTCAATATCACAGAAAATAGCAAAGCAAGGAAACCAAATATGTACCAATATAACCGGTAAGTTTCAAGAAAAATAAACAGTTATGAATAACCAAAAAAACATTTAAATAAAGAAAGATGTAATTGCAGAATGCAACAAATCATATGAATGAACCTAAACTTTGGTGAATGCTCAAGTCCTTCATTAAAAGTTTGATACACTGGAGACGACATGGATGATAGTTTTATAAATTCTTGTAGCCGATTCTTATGCATAAAGGGTCCTGAAATCCCTAAACAAAATCAAGCATGAATTAGTAAGTTATGCCGACTTAAAACTTTGGGCACACTCTCATTGCAAGACTTAAAGGTGCAAAGTGTAACATAAAGTCAATCAAGTCATTCACTTCAGTAATGTAAGGCGCCATACATAAAGAAATTTGTTTCTAAGTTTCTAACGTATTTGAAGTATTTTTATATCGAAATAAAGGAGGCTTATCAAATTTTCTACTCCATTTCTCATGGCTTACTGGTAATGATATAATGAATCAATTACATCTAATCTAAAGAGAATCTAAAACTCTTTTTGTAAATATAAAAAAAATTGACTGTCTGCAACAAAAAAGACAAAGGAAATGTAATACATACAAGGAGAAAATGATGGATGAGTTAAAATAAAACCTGAAGAGGCCTTCGGAGAAGAAGCAGGAGGACCCATCGATACTGAAGGCTGATCGGTGAGATTCTCCATTTTTTTTGGAGTAGATAAGTTAGTCGAATAGTAGCTAAAGGGGAAAGTTGAAGAGAAAATGAAAGCTGAAGAAAAAAATATAAAGAAAAAAGTCTTTTCAGAGATGATGGATGAGAAGATGAAAACTGAAGAGGCCGTCAGAGAAGCAGGAGGAGGACCCACCGTTTGAGTATATAATTATTTAAGTAGTGTTAATTAATTAATTAATTTAAATTTTAAATAAAAGAAATACGATAGTTAATAAAATTTTAAAAATACGCTAAAAGATTTATTTTCTATGAAGGTAATACCGATTATTTTATATAGAGGAAAAATAGTTTTGTTGCCTTCATTATGTTATGGGCTCTCTCTAAATATCCAATCAATCAAACAAAGAGATTGCAGTTTTGTGACTCAATTATTAGAGCCCATTTCAACTGCAATCTCCATAGCTTTAAAACCCAAAAATGATGGCGATGTTGATCGAGTAAATAATACAATACGGGAGAAATCGATGGTGGCGAGTGCCGAAGAGTATATAAACTGGTTGAAAAAGTCTGGAATACGCAAAGAAATCCCATTTTCTAAAGTTTGAAACTCATAAAGGATTAAACCCTAACTCCACCTTTCAAAGAAACAAGTCACATCTTTCCTTACCTTTAACTTATTGTAGTCTTGCTCCCCTTCCCAAGCTAACATCTCTTTCCCTTCCTTTTCAAATCATTCCACTAATAGAAGACTCTTTGAAGTGATGTTTACTACATTAGTCCCTCATCACAACATATCATACCACTACATTAATTTCAAATTCAAAAATTCTAAACTTGAATTTTTTTCAACGTCTTTTTTCTCAAAGCCCAAAGTCACCTCCTTAACCTTCCCCTTCGACTCGTTAAACATCACTTGCTCTGTTTCTACTAAATTTTGAGTCTTTTCTTTTTCCTCTACAAAAATATGATTTTGGTTTAATTTTATAAAATTTATTTAGGGAACAACTTTAGAAAATATGTATAATTTTTTGGGGAAAAGTATATTTAACTTAAAAAATTTAGGCATTAACCAGAATATATCATAAACAAATAAAAAAAATCAAATGATTTTAATAAAAAAGGGTAAATTACTTGTTAAGTTTGTAAATGTTTTATTTTTATTTTACTGCATAATTTGGCACTCCCAATTTGTCTCTTGTTAATACACAAATGATAGAATTTAGTCCATTATCCATAGATCTGTAGCTTATTTGGCACTCCCAATTTGCCTTCAAAAAGGTTTACGTATAGTTATTATTAGGCATAAAGATAATTTTAACCCCTAACGTTTATAATTTTTGTCATTTTGGCCCTTATTCTTTTTTTGGGATAAATTTAGCCATTAACCTATATCTTTTTGACAAATAGCTTATTTTTTAACTAGCTTGATGACTGGATCGTTAAAAATTTAACGATATATATATATATATGGAATATAATTTTAAATGACATGGAATGTAACCTATCAAATACATATATATATATATAGAATATAATTTTATTCTAATATAAAATATAAAACAATTAAAATTCAAATAAAATATTAAAAATTAATTAATTCTAAAATAAAATATTATTAAACATTCTTAACCCTAACTACGATAAAATATAAGCACAATTCGAATAAGATTTTGATTTTATCGTAGTTAGGGTTAAAAATGTTTAATAATCTTTTATTTTAGAATTAATTAATTTTTAATATTTTATTTGAATTTTAATTATTTTATATTTTATATTAAAATAAAATTATATTCCATATATATATATTTATTTGATAGGTTACATTCCATGTCATTTAAAATTATATTCCATATATATATATCATTGTTAAATTTTTAACGGTCCAATCATCAAGCTAGTTAAAAAATAAGCTATTTGTCAAAAAGATATAGGTTAAGGGCTAAATTTATCCCTAAAAAAGAATAAGGGCCAAAACGACAAAAACTATAAACGTTAAGGGTTAAAATTATCTTTATGCCTTATTATTACCGGTTGGACTTTGTAATTGTGGGCTTTATAATATTTATTTTATGAAGTGGGTTGTGTATTATATTGTGGGTTATATAAATTATATTTGGACTGTGATTATTGGATTTATTTATTTATTTATTTAAATTGGGTTGATTTCTTTATTATGCTTTTGGGTTTTATTTAGAACTGGTTATGATATTTATTTATTTTATTTTTTAACTTATACAATAATGATAATAATAAATAAACTAATAATAAAAAGAATTCAAAAGTAAATAAATAAATAATAAAATATATCTATAATAATTTTAGATTATTAAATTATAAGATAAAGAAAATAGTCAAACATAATATATATTTTTTGGGTTTTGATTTAAAATTTTTATTTTTTATAATATAATTAATAATAATAAATAGCAATAAAACATAAGAATTAATAATAATCTAAAATTATTATTTGTTAGTATATATTTTATTGACTTTTCATTTAGATTATGTAAAAATATACTATATTAATTTTTGAATTTTATTTATAATAATTAAATTTAAGCTCGTTATTCAAAATTTAACAAAAATAATATTTGATTAAACTTCTCAAATCAACTTTTTCACCCTAAAATTTCAAAAAGCAATAAAATATACTAAATTAAGGAATAATTTTTTAGTGAAAAGTTTTGTCTTTTTCCCAAACGAGCTTCTCAAACCATTTTTTAATGTAGATTTGTGTTTCAACCCGTCTTTTCTTCCCCTATTCAAATGTTTTCAGCCATTTTCAATCACTAAAATCATAAATTTTATTACTTCATCCATAAAGATTAATAGTAAAAATTATTATTTGAGTTCGAACAACAACCCATTCTCGCTTCGTAGTTCTGAAATCTTTGGGTTGAGCACGAACAACGGTAGCCATAGCAACAATGAACATATCTCCCGTTATGAAAGAAGAATCATTGGTCTTGAGAGCCTTGGATGAAGACGATCCCACCCCTTCCGACGAGCTTCTCAATAGCTTTTACTTTCTCTTAGATTTATTATTTCCCATTTTCTCCTGCAAAAAAATAAACACTGAAAGCAAAAAAAAAATAGAGTTTTGGGAAAATGAGAAACTTAGTTGCAACACTATTTATTGTGAGAAACTTGAGAACATTAAGCGTCAGGTATGTTGCAGTGACGCATTACATTCTTTTGAACTTAATTATCATGAAAGAAGTTTTATTTTGTTTTTCTGTTTTTTCATTGCAAGAACAGTGCAAAATTACTTGTCAGGAAGAATGGTGATTTTCAATCTGTCAAAAACAAAAGAAAGATGCTCAATAGAATGCATGATGGAAAATCTTGGCCTTTGGGGAGCATTACAAGTAAGATTTTGTGAATTGCACCGATAGGGATACGGGGATGGGGACGGGGACAGAAAACGATAATTTCTAAAATTACAGGGTACGGGTACGGCAAGGGTACGATAAATATAAAATAAATTTTAATATATAATAAAAATTTATTAAATTTTATAATACACTAAAATTTTAATTATATTAAACAATAATTGTAATTATTTAAATTCACTTCTAATAATTCTTAAATTACTTTTTTAATATTTATACTAAAATTACTAAAATTAAACGATGAAACTGAACAAAATTTTGATTTTACATTTTAAATTAAAAAATAAATAATAAAATAAAAAATTTAAATAATTTAAAATGAAATTTACCCATGTCATTAATCCATTTTTAATAATTTATAAATGCCATAGATAATAATCAAACAAACGATAATAAAATAAAAAAGAATTTAATTACCATTTTACAATTTTAAAAATTAATTAATCACCATAATTATAATTCAATAAAAAAATCCCACATCACTTGCCATTTTCTATTAGTCGTTCCCTATTCCAGTCTCCAAAACCCATCACTTTCTCTTCAACAAAGCTTCCATTTGCTCTTCACCTGTAACCAAGAAAGCATTCTTTTTTACCGTCCTTGTCTTTATTGTTTCCTATCCCAGTAATGAATCTCCTCTAAAACCATCACTTTCTCTTCAACAAAGCTTTCATTTTCTATGTAACAAAGAAAGCTTCCATTTTTACTGTTTTTGCCTTTATTGTTTTTGCCGTCAACGGCGTTGACCGTCCCCAAGACGTCCTCGGTGAGTGTTGACCGTCTCTAGCAAGTGTTGACCGTCTCCAGCAAGTGTTAACCGTCCCTGGAATGTCTCCCAGCCGTCCCCGCACCGTCCCTGTCCCGGAAATGAATCGGGGACACGTGACGCGCTTAAAGAGTCATCCTCGTGCTTCATTAAGCAACTGAATTTCCTGCTTTTGTAAATCCTCTGCAATAAAATATTCTGCTGCTAAAGTTATTTTGGCTTTTATGTCATATTTTGCAACAATTTCCTGCTTACCCTTGTAAATTTATGTTGAAAATATTATTGGTTAAAATATCTTGGGTAATTCTGATTTAATCTTTCTCCGCATTTTGTAGGCTTGCCGACTTCTTTATAATAACTCTGAGCGGAATGAATTGATAGAAAATGAAGGAATTTTAAGTGATGGCTCTGTATGTGATCAATATCTTGCTTAATCTACTGATGTTTTTGCTTTGATTGTAAGAGAGGTATAATCTGTTCAGGCATTTAAAATTATAGTTTCAACTTCTTTATAGTTGTTGTCAAATTTGTTGGTTGCTGCATGCCCATCTACTATTCTCATTGAAATTCAATTATGCAGGAGAGATATAGTTGTTACACCTTGTTGGTTGTTGGAATTCTTTCCTCCACCAGGTTTGTATATTAAAGAGCCGTCCCCTGCTTTTGTAAATCCTCTGCAATAAAATATTTTGCTGCTAAAGTTATTTTGACTTTTATATCATATTCTGCAACAATTTCCTGCTTACCCTTGCAAATTTATGTTGGAAATATTGCTGGTTAAAATATCTTGGGTAATTCTGATTTAATATTTCCCCGCATTTTGTAGGATTGCCGACTTCTTTGTAATAACTCTGAGCGGAATAAATTGATAGAAAATGAAAGAATTTTAAGTGATGACTTTGCATGTGATCAATATCTTGCTCAGTCTACTGATGTTTTTGCTTTGGATTGTAAGAGAGGTATAATATGTTCAGGCATTTTAAATTGTAGTTTCAACTTCTTTATAGCTGTTGTCAAATTTCTTGGTTGCTGCATGCCCATCTATTTTGCTCATTAAAATTCAATTATGCAGGAGAGATATTGTTGTTACACCTTGTTGGTTGTTGGAATTCTTTCCTCCACCAGGTTTGTATATTGTAGAGATTTGTATTCGTTTTTAGTAACTATCAGTTTTCGGTTCGGTTAACCTTAGTTTTTTGTTTTTCCACCAATAAATTTAGGGTTTAAGGTTAAGGTTTAGGGAAATAATATTTAAGGTTTAGGGAAATAAGGTTCTGAAAAATCACAATTGGAAGCCACTTTATCAATGTTGGTAAACAAGTCTAATATTTTATCTATTAGTTTGACCCTATTGCCTTTATTTACTAACTTGCTTTAAGCGGTGAACATCGTTCGGAATAGTATACCAAAAAATTTAGGGTTTAGGGTAAATAAGTTTTAGGGTAAAGGATTTAGGGAAATAAGATTCTAAAAAATACAATTGGAAGCCAGTTCACCTATGTTGATAAACAAGCCTAATACTAGTATCAATACCTTTTCACCACTGTGAGGATTGGTTTCGAACTTGTTTCGATACCCCAACTGTCATAAAACAATTTTATAAAAAAACTCAATGGCTAGGAGCGATATCGAACTGGTATCGATACTTGTTCATAAAGGCAGACCAACGACTATTTCCCATAGCAGGTGTTTCGATATCGATCTGAGGTATTTTGATACCACCAGCACCAGAAAAGGAAACAAGCCTTGAAATCAGCTCCAAACGGCTCCAAACCAATCCCAACGGTCACCAACGGCTAGAAGCTCATTTGGGATGATAAAAGAAAGCCTCAAGAATCAAGAGAAGACTAATACTTCATTGTAAACAACATTATGATTCAAGAATTTTTTTAGAGCTTAATTCTCGCATTTTTGGGCAGACAACACTTGTGAGTTTAATGTTTATGTATGCTCAAGTGTATTAGGATTGGCTGAGAGCTTAGATTGGAAACATTAGCCTTCTTAGAAGGATTAAACAAGTTTTCTTAAGATTTCTCTTGTTTAAGTGTTCTCCCAAAGTTCGGATTGTGAACTTTGAATACTTGATTCGGTTTTGAATCAAGGTTTATAAGGTTAACCCTTTAGACTCAAAAGGTTGAATTCTTAGTGAATTCGATAAATCCTTAGTGGGAATCTAAGGTAGTGGATGTAAGCGTGGCCGAACCACTATAAATCCTTGTGTCTTTATTGTCCATATTTTGCTTCCACAACAAACACCCAAATTAAGTGTCTTTATTGTCCATCTCATGCTAGGGAGTAAACTACTAACAGATATTTAATATTAATTTAACTTGTAGTTTAATTTCGAATAGTTTTTATTTAGACTAAGCATGGTTAACCGCAAAATCGAAAACCAAATTGAGACATTATGGTTCATAAATTTATGAATCGTAGTTAACTGCGGTTAACAGAAATAAACCTAATTTGATTTTTTAGTTGCTTTTTAATTATTTTTATAAGATAAATATATATAATACTTAAAATACTATATATGTTTTTTTATTTTTATATTTTTACTTAAAAATAAGTTTTCACTAAATATTTATAAAAAATATATTAAAATTTTGATATTTTAATGTTTAAAAATCATAAAATAAAAAACCCTAAATATCTTGGTGCACTATTCCGAACGTTGTTCACTGCATAAAACAAGTTGGTAAATAGAGTCAAGCTAATTGATGGAATATTAGGTTTGTTTACCAACATAGGTAAACTGGATTCCAATTGTGATTTTTTTAAAGAACCTTATTTCCCCCAACCCCCAACCTTAAATTTCTTGGTGCACTATTCCGTACGATGTTCACTGCTTAAAACAAGTTGGTAAATAGGGTCAAACTAATTGATAAAACATTAAGCTTATTTAGTAAATAGGGTCAAACTAATATATGAAATAGTAGGATCCTGCATCAAATCCTCATGCTCATGCTCATGCTCATGTGCTGGAGGAGGAACCGGAATATTTCAAAGGTTTTGGACTAAAGTGAATATCAAAGGTTAAATTCAAACACATCCATAAAAAAAAACATTACAATTGAATCTTAAAACGATTCATAACACACAAGCATATGTCTAGCAATCCTAACAAAATACTTGCTACAAAGTAAGCAATCGATCGACAAGGTTTATAGAGCACGGGAACATGGTGTGGTTTGATTGAATGGGACACCAGCACCAGCAAACCTACAAATCATTACATGAATGTCAAGTGAACATAGACACTATAGCTTATTAATATGTATTCATGGCGATGAGTTTTCATACAACATTGATAATGACAAATCAAAACTTACTGAGTATTCAGTCTACTCTATCCCTTTTCTTCTTCTTCTGTTGCTTACTTGAGGAGTTTCCACCAACATATAAAGCATCTTCGACGACAACAGGCACAAAAGCAAGTGGAAGATGAATGAAATCTGTAGCTTGTCCTGATGTCGGAGTCTTGAATTCATGGCGAGGATGTTCTGCCATCGAGCTTGGGTGTAGAGATGCACTAGTTGGCACATAAATAGCACCGACAGATGTAGTGTCAAAACTAAAAATGTCTAAATCCTTAACGTTATTGGAGGCATTGAGAAGTTCAGCTTTGGATCTGATAATCTCCGAAACAACTATCTTGTACCTATCATCAGCTGCATTATTGGTCTAAAAAAAAGATCAACACTCCTCCAGTTAAGGGGATTAAAATCATGGGGTAATTTGTATATGTTTTTCAAAAAGAAGATACCAAGAAGTAATTGGATGACAGCACATGTAGCCAATCATTCAGCCACTTTCTTACTTCTAGCAGTTCCCCCTTTGTAAGTCTCACCATTGAAAACCAAAGTAGACACAAACATGGGATCCAATCCTTCTAGCCGAATGGTAGTGTAAGTTGGTACTTCCAGATTAATCTTGGTCACAAACTCATTTAAGATAGATTTGCTAAAAACGGTACCCTAAAGTACCAATCACAAACAACTTAGCAAATATCAAACTTTTGTCTGATATGCAAGTATAATGTAACTATTTAAGGATATTTCGTTCCAAAAAATATTTTTCATTTCCTATTTTCAGTTACACTTAAAATATGAAAACCAAGAAAAAGGAAGCTAAAAGTATTTGAAAATCAAGAAACAAAGGAATCTTAATGTATTTAAAAGCTTAGGAGGTCATTTATAATAATATTTCAATATCACAGAAAATAGCAAAGCTAGGAAACCAAATATGTACCCATATAACCAGTAAGTTTCAAGAAAAACAAACAGTTATGAATAATCAAAAAACCATTTAAATAAAGAAAGATGTAATTGCAGAATGCAACAAACCATATGAATGGGAGGACATCCTTCATCTTTTATCTTCTTTGATATACACTCCATTGCATATTTGGCAACATCCTGTTCAGCTGCTTTTAGATTTGAAAATGTGTTCCCAGAAATATATGTTACACCATGAACCACCACACTGGACCTAAACTTTGGTGCATGCTCAAATCCTTCATTTAAAGTTTGATACACTAGAAGCTGCATGGATGATCATTACATAAATTCTTGTAGCCGATTCTTATGCATAAAGGGTCCTGAATTCCCTAAACAAAATCAAGCATGAATTGGTAAGGAATGTCGGCTTTCAAATAAGTAAAAATGGCAAAATATAAAGAAAATACAACTTACAAACGAGTAACATTAACTCAACCAAAAAATGATCATAGAGAAAAATTGAGCATACACTAGTCCTGCTTGGTAGTTGGCACACTCTCATTGCTAAGATATTTACCAGACTTAGAGGTGCAACCGTGCAAAGTGTAATATGAAATCAATCAAGTCATTCACTTCAGTAATGTAAGGCACAATATATAAAGAAATTTTTTTCTAAGTTTCTAACGTATTTGAAGGGTCATTTAAAAGATCATATCTTCATATTTAACTTTCACATGATAGTCAAGCTTTTAAACATGTGTTACATAATAAAAAAATATCACAGAATTCTAAAAAAGTACAGTTAAAAGTAGCAAACAATAACCATTTAAATGTTTCAATGCTTAAATCTTCTATTTTTCTAAATATGCTTGTACTATTGCCTACTGCAATGTAAGACTTCCATTCTAATATTTCATCTTTTAGTTTGACTCTATTTACTAACATGTTTTAAGCAGTGAACATCGTTCAGAATAGTGTATCAAGAAATTTAGGATTTAGGTAAATAAGTTTTAGGGTAGAGGATTTAGGGAAATAAGGTTCTACAAAATCACAATTGGAAGTCAGTTCACCTATGTTGGTAAACAAGCCTAATAATTCATCAATTAGTTTGACCCTATTTACGAACTTTTTTAAAGCAGTGAAAATCGTTCGGAATAGTGCACAAGAAATTTAGGGTTTAAGGTTTGGGTTTAGGATAATAAGGTTTAGGTTAAAGGATTTACAATTTAGAGAAATAAGGTTATAAAAGAATCACAATTGAAAGCCAGTTTTACCTATGTCGGTGAACAAGCCTAATATTTCATCTATTGGTTAACGATATAATGAATCAATTACATCTAAAGAGAACTCAAAACTCTTTGTAAATATGAAGAAAAAATTAATTGTATGCAACAAATGTAATACTTACAAGGAGGAAATGATGGATCAGACATAGCGAAAAGCTGAAGAGGCTGCCGAAGAAGAACCATGAGGATCCACCGGTACTGAAGGCTGATCGACTAGTAGAAAGTCTTTTCAATCCAGCAAGCTAAAGGGGAAAGTTATATTTTTGTAAATATAAAAAATAATAGAAAGCTGAAGAGAAAAAAATATAAAGAAAAAAGTCTTTTCATGATATGATGGATGGGAAAATGAAGGTTGAAGACTACTGAAGAGGCCGTCAGAGAAGAACAATACCCTTGTATTTTTAATCATCATTGAATATATAATTATTTAAGTAGTGTTAATTAGTTAATTTATTTATGTTCGTTTATGTTTGTTTACGTTTATTTATATTCTTTTAGGTTCGTTAATCAAACGAACATGAACAAGTTACAATATTTATCGAACGAACATAAACAAAAAAATTTGTGTTCCTTTATATTCATGTTCGTTCATATGTTAGGTTAAATTAAAAACGAATATGAGCACACCCCTCGCTCATGTTCGTTTGGTTCGTTTACAGCCCTAATAGTTAATAAAAAAATCTGAGGGAAGTTAAAAGGTTAGCCTTTCTCCAAGTTTCCATCTTTTTTCTTTTCACTTTGAATCAATGCAAAGTTTTTCTTTTCAGTTTGATTCTTGGTCACCATCTCTAACCCAACTTCACCTTCCTATCTGCTCCTCAATCCTTTCCGATATCTACTTTCTTTGTTATTCAGCTTTTTCTCCATTTAAAAACCATGTTTGCAGCTTGGGTTACAACTTTTTCTAGGTTTAAGTTTTTGTATTTGTGTGTTTCTTTATTGGTTTAATTAATATGATTGTTGTTTACTCATGGAAATCTTGTTGATATTGTTTTCCCCTTTGTAATATTTGTGATTCATCGTTTAGAGTGGTTGAATACCCGTTCCTTGTTCCAAATGGATTCATTGTTTGGTTCGAGCTCTACGATTTTGGTTCTGTCGAATTCACCTGGAGGAGGAGAAGATAGAATAGCAGCAGCATGTTCTCAAAACATGTGTTCTCGTGCTTCGTCGTCTTCGCTCTTGATAAGGACGGTGATAAGGATGTCTAGAGCCAGGTGGTTTACCTTCTTGAGAAGTGTGTTTCATTATCAAAATGGCTCGAGGTCCGACCTTGGCTCCAATCCTTTCAATTCCTGTTCTTGGATGATGCTAGAGTCCTTGGCTTTGGTGATTCAGATTACTATCACCACATTCAGTTTGGCCATTTCGAAGACGGGGAAGCCTGTTTGGCCTATGAGGATATGGATTGCAGGCTACGATATCAGTTGTGCCCTTAGTTTGTTGCTTCTTTACGGTCTTTACCGTTACCTTCACATCATGCAAGAAGATGGTTTCGACCTTTCCAATGTCGAGCAACATAGGACGAATGAAGAATCGAGGTAAACTTCTTATCGTTCAATTCAATCTTGTTTTTGTTTATGTCTCATTAGGTCATATCATGTTAATGTTCGAACATTATATTCTCTAAACCACAAATTAAGATTTAGTAGGTTTAGGTGGTCATATTTGATGAACAAGTTTCGGACATCGCTAGAGCTGTTCTTCGCAATATGGTTTGTAATTGGAAACGTATGGTTGTTCGATTATCGATTTGGATACTTCCACCGTGCCTCGAACCTTCATGTGCTCTGCATCTCATTGTTAGCTTGGAATGCTCTATGCTACTCTTTTCTATTCCTGTTGTTCCATTCATCGAGGGGTATCCGATGATCAGATCTCCAACCTACCTAGCTGGAAATACAAAGCAATCAACACCAACTTGGAGCTTCAATCGGGACTACAACCCGAGAAACACGAAAGAAGATCCGGTACTTCATATCGATTCCCTTCATCGAAAACTCACATATACACAGTCTTGGAGTCTAATGGAGTTTATATTGTCCTGTTGACAGGAATGTTGTATTTTCTTAGTCAAGTACAAAGACAAAGAACAAGTGAGACAGTTGCCATGTTCACACATGTTTCACCTCAAGTGTATAGATCAATGGCAGAGAATTATCTCTAGCTTTCCTCTTTGCAAACAAGAACCGGAGAGATAGAATCAAATAATCTCTTTAGCGACCCTTGTTTTGAAAATTAGTTAATAGGTTGAAGTCGCTATCGACCGTTCAAAAAGATAGATCGAACTCCCATAACGCCAAAAATTGATACTTAAATGTTCACATCGTAATTGTTTAAAAAATTATAAAATTTAAATTAATTTAATTTTTAACTTTTAATATACATATCCTAATATTCACCACAATTCAAAGAAGATAACACCCAGGACCGGGATACTAATAAAAGAAAAAATAAAAGTAATGTAAAATAAAAATAAATAAATAAATAATAAACAAGATTAGAAAATAAATAATAATAAAACAAAATAACATAACATAATATATATTATATAATATCTATCTATATAATATAATGTACACGTTATCAATGAAACAATGAACATCACTCATTAATATGTAATGCTATTCAACACATATATTAACAATTATATATATATATATATATAAGAAAAGAAACACCGTAATAAAATAAAGTACACATAGTAATAACTAATACTTAACATAAATACATTATATTATTTAAAATATTACTAAAATAGGGATATATAATAATTATATGAATAACAAAGTAAAATAATAAAGTATATATAAAATAAAAAAAACAATGGCAGTGGCATAAATGAAAAGAAACGGAAAATTAAAGTGCAAAAAATACAAAAATAAGGACTGAAATATAAAAAAATAAAAATTGCAGGGACAAATTGCAAGGACAAATTGCAAGGATGCGAGGAAACAGAGGACTACACATGAAATTATCTCCCTCTTTCGGTTTAACATCGGATTTGGGTCGGGTTCCGGAGCAGTTCTCGAATACCCATCATGAGTGAAACGACGTCGTTTTGGAATAATAATATAATTTAAGAGACAATTTAATAAGAACATAAAAATAAAGGGCAAAACAAGTTAAAAAACAACATCAATTTTTAAAAAATAAAACATTAAACAAATAATGACCTATATTTGATTTTAACGATGTTTACATATCAATACACCTCAAACAAATTTTATATATTTTAAATTGGATTTTGAATATTCTTTATAATTTTTTAATTAATTTTTAATGTGATATATAAAATAAATAATGTTAATAAGCATAAAAAACAGGAGAAATGTCATGAAATCCATAACTAAAAGAAACTAAGTTAGAAAAGTTATTACATATCATGCACTTTTTAAAGTTGCATAAACATTCAGACAAAAGATGGACAATTCAGGAGTTGCCATACCCAAAAACAGAGCTTTCATTCCCACTTAAAGGACTAATAGGACTGCATGAATCCAACGTTAAAGCCGTTGAACAACTCTTGTAGGTACAACCTACTGGTATCTAGATGATTTCACAGACCTCGGCTCACAGTCGATGCAAAACCATACAACATGCTCCTCAAAAGATTTTGGTAATTTAGATAGGCAATAGCTGGATGAGAAAAGATTAAACAAGAATCAAACTATGCTTTTGACACTAACAAAATATATAAGGCTCAAATATTCAAAAAGGCCTTAAACTTAAAAAAATCAATTCAACCTCTAAATTTTTTTGACACCCAATTAAACTCTTATAATGAGAAATTAAACCGATTAACCCTTAACCCTAAAAGAAGTATGTTTGGGTATCATATAAAAGCAATGTTGCCATTTACCGGTGTACAGCATAAGCCTGGCACTTATCACAGTAAATCAATGTCACCTCGAAGCCCTGATCACCGTATGTCTAGCATACAATCACCTGCAATAATCAAAAGCACATGGTTACTAAAGTTTAACTGTGTTAAAATTCTACTTCTAGGGTCGAAAGCACTACTTTGACGATATTACAGAAGCTATTAGAACTGCTGATAGATCCTTGTCATCTATTGAAGGGAGTGGTTCTATTCGGATTTCAGAAAAGTTTATACTATCAAATGTGCTCTATGTTCCTAAATTGGGTTGCAACCTTATATCTGTTAGTAAATTATCCATTGATTTATGATGCACATCTAAATTTTCTGCGAATGTTTGTGAATTTCAGACTATGGACTCAGGGACAGTGATTGGCAGTGGTAGGTTGTGTGGTGGCCTATACATTCTTCAAGGGCAAAAATCTCTACATAAACAAGTTCAATCAAATTATTCATCTCCTTGTTTTCCTACTATTTTAGATTCATCCCATAACATTTTATTATGGCATTATAGATTAGGACACCCTAATTTCCATTACCTTGCAAAAATGTTTCCAAGTTTGTTTCTTAATAAAAATCACAGTACTTTTACTTGTGACATTTGTTCACTTGCTAAACATAAAAAGAACTCATATCCTCCATCAACACATAAAACATCATCTCCTTTTTTCTTTATTCATAGTGACATTTAAGGCCCTTCAAAAGTAGACCTTTGGATTTAAAAGTTCCTAGGAACCTCTTTCTTTTTTATTTTCCTGATTGTAACCCCTTTTTCTGCTAATATGCCAGTAAAGGTTTTCGGTTGCACTATCTTTGTTCATATTATCCTCATTCTATGACTAAATTTGATCCTAGAGCAATTAAGTGCATATATTTAGAGTGTTCTTCTACTAAGAAGGGCTACAAATGTTACTCTCCTGTCACTAAGAAAACCTACACCTCTATGGATGTTACTTTTCATGAACATAAACCTTTTTATCCCACAACCAAAATTCAGGGGGAGAGTTTAAGAGAATTTCAGCTTGTTGATCATTTTTATCCTTATTCACCTTTACATACTGTTTTACCTTATGAACCAACAAATTTTTCAGAACCAATAAATTCCTCAAAACCTAATGTTTTACCTTCTGAACCAGCAAAATTTTTGGAACCTGCTGTTTTACCTTGTTCAAACTCTCCTAAAAATACCCAGCCTGAACAACTTGAACAAAGGGAACTTAGTGTTTACAAAAGGAGAAAGAAACCTACTAAAAAGACTACTATACAACCTGCAGACTGCCAGGAGTTGGAATTTAGTCCTACAACCTTGGAACACTTGGAAGGTATGGGAACTTGTCAGGATGATGCTCTTATTCCTATTGTTAATACCGATGACTTGCTATTGCTCAAAGAAAAGGGGTGAGAAAATGCACATCTCATCCTATCCGGAGATTTGTAGCATATGGGAATCTAAATGCTTTATTTAATGTAACTATTCAAGGATACTTGATTCCAAAAAAAATTTCATTTCCTATTTTCATTTACACTTAAAATGTAAAAACCAAGAAAAAGGGAGCTAAAAGTATTTAAAAATCAAGAAACAAAGAAATCTTAATGTATTTAAAAGCTTAGGATGTCATTTATAATAATATTTTAATATCACAGAAAATAGCAAAGCTAGGAAACCAAATATGTACCAATTTAACCAGTAAGTTTCAAAAAAACAAACAGTTATGAATAAACAAAAAACATTTAAATAAAGAAAGATGTGATTGCAGAATACAACAAACCATATGAGTGAGAGGACAACCTTCGTCTTTTATCTTCTCTGATATACACTCCATTACAAATTTGACAACATCTTGTTCAGCTGCTTTTATATTTGAAAATGTGTTCCTGGAAATATATATCACACCATTAACCTCCACACTGGACATAAACTTTGGTTGCACGCTTAGGTCCTTTCTTATAAGTTACATACACTGGAAGCGGCATGGATGATCGTTGCGTAAGTTCTTGTAGCCGATTCTTATGCATAAAGGTTCCTAAAACCCCTAAACAAAATCAAGCATGAATTAGTAAGGAATGCCGACTTTCAAATAAGTAAAAATGACAAAATATAAAAAAAATAAAACTTACAAACGAGCAACATGAACTCAACCAAAAATGATCATAGAGAAAAATTGAGCAACACTAGTTCTGTCAACAGTGCTTGGCACACTCTCATTGTTAATATATTTACAAGACTTAAAGGTACAAAGTGTAACATGAAATTAATCAAGTCATTTACTTCAGCAATGTAAGGCGTAATATATAAAGAATTTTTTTCTAAGTTCCTAATGTATTTGAAAGGTCAGTTAAAGATCATATCTTTAGATTTAACTTTCACACGATATTTAAGCTTTTAAACATGTATTAAATAACAAAAAATATCACAGGATTCCAAAAAAGTACAGTTAAAATTAGCAAACAATAACCATTTCAATGTTTCATACACAATAACTTAAGAGCCCATTTAACTAAAAGCTAATAAAGGTGCATTGGCATTTCAAAAAAATAATAATAATTAAGGTTCTTTGGGCCAATTTATGATGACAGGAAAGATAGGGTGTTGCTCGAGTAATGGTGGGAAAATTCTGAAAACAAGAAAGGAAAAGAGACATGCAAAGCTTTTTCAACTGTAAAATGTTTAAATCTTCTATCTTTCTAATATATTTGTGCTAATGCAATGTAAGACTTCCATTCTAATGCTATCTTCAACTAAACTTTATATCCTCATCCTTTTCCATCTTAGATCAAAATAATGTTACCTTTTTTTATATCGAAATAAAGGAGGCTTGTCAATTGTTCTACTCCATTTCCCATGGCTTGCTGGTAACGATATAATGAATCAATTACATCTAAAGAGAACCCAAAAATCTTTTTGTAAATATTAAGAAAAATTGACTGTCTACAACAAAAAAGACAAAGGAAATGTAATACTTACAAGGAGGAAATGATGGATGAGATAAAATGAAACTTGAAGAGACCGTCGGAGAAGAAGCAGGAGGACGCATCGGTACTGAAGGCTGATCGGTAAGATTCTCCATTTTTTTTGGAGTAGACAAATCAATCGAACAGTAGCTAAAAGGAAAGTTGAAGAGAAAATGAAAGCTGAAGAGAAAAAATATAAAGAAAAGAATCTTTTTAGAGATAATGGATGAGAAAATGAAAGCTGAAGAGGCCGCCGGAGAAGCAGCGGGAGCACCCACTTTTTGAATATATAATTATTTAAGTAGCGTTAATTAATTAATTACTTTAAATTTTAAATAAAAGAAATATGATAGTTAATAAAATTTTAAAAATACGCTAAAAATTTATTTTCTATGCAGGTAATACCGATTATTTTGTATAGAGGGAAAGTAGTTTTGTTGCCTTCATTGTATTTTCTAGCAGTAGTGGTAGAAAATCTCGGTGGGTAGGATAAAAGACAAATTGATCCCTATTTATTATTCACAACGGTGAAAAACTTAACAATTTTATTTTTGTAATATTCAAATATATAATTATTAACAACAATTTATCATAAATTGTTTTTTATTATAGTTTTAGTTGATATATTTCACATATTATAAATTTAATGAATTTGATTATCATTTACAATTTAATTTTTATGAATATATAATTATATTAAACATAAATTATTATTTTTAATTTAAAATTGTATATATTTATTTTAAATTTTTAAAAAATACTTTTAAAAAACACTTTCTATAAGCACTTCTCAAAAGCATTTTTCAAAAATAATTTATATATTTTTATCAAAAATTTTAAATAAAAATAATTTATTTATTTATTAATTTTTTATATTTACCATAATTTAAATTAATATTATAATATAAAAGAATTTGATTATCATTTAAATGTATATATTTTAACTTATAACATAATGTCTAAAATGGTCATTTATCTTTTCAAAACACTTTTTGACAGCACTACTAAACATATTATCTCAAACAAAAAATTCTAAAAAGAACTTTTTCACCATACTTTTCCACTGCACTTTTCAAAAGCAGTCAAACAAATGAAAGAGATTACAGTTCCATGACTCAATTATTAGAGCCTATATTAACTGCAATCTCCATAGCTTCAAAACCCAAAAATGGTTATGATGTTGATCGAGTAAATGATGCAATGCGGGAGAAACCGATGGTGGCGAATGCCGAAGAGTATATAAAATGGTTGAAAAAGTTTGGAAGACGCAATCCAAAGTTTGAAACTCATAAAGGATTAAACCCTAACTCCACCTTTCAAAGAAACAAGTCACATCTTTTTTTATCTTTAACTTATTGCAGTCTTGCTTCCTTTCACAAGCTAACATCTTTTTCCCTTCCCTTTTAAATCATTCCACTAATAGAAGACTCTTTGAAGTGATGTTTACTACATTAGTCCCTCATCGCAACATATTATACCACTACATTAATTTAAAATTCAAAAATCGAAACTTGAATTTTTTTCAACGTCTTTTTTTCTCAAAGACCAAAGTTACCTCCTTAACCTTTCCCTTCGACTCGTTAAACTTCACTTGCTCTTTTTCTACTAAATTTTGAGTCTTTTCTTTTTCCTCTACCAAAATGTGATTTTGGTTTAATTTTATAAAATTTATTTAGAGAGCAACTTTAGAAATATGTATAATTTTTTGGCGAAAAGTATATTTAACTTAAAAGAAATTTAAGCATTAATCAGAATATGTCATAAACAAATAAAAAAAATCAAATGATTTTAATAAAAAAGGGTAAATTACTTGCTAAGTTTATAAATGTTTTATTTTTATTTACTGCATAATTTGACACTCTCAATTTGTCTCTTGTTAATACACAAATGATAGACTTTAGTTCATTTTCCATAAAACTGTAGCTTATTAGGCACTCCCAATTCGCCTTCGACAAGGTTTACAGATAGTTATTATTACTGGTTGGGCTTGGTAATTGTGGGCTTTATAATATTTATTTTATGAAGTGGGTTGTGTATTATATTGTGGGCTGTATAAATTATATTTGGACTATGATTATTGAATTTATTTATTTATTTAAATTGGGTTGATTTATTTATTATGCTTTTGGGTTTTATTTAGAACTGGATATGATATTTATTTATTTTATTTTTTAACTTATATAATAATGATACTAATAAATAAACTAATAAATGTCATGCATGACCCAAAACTGTTCAACAAATCTAATAATAGTTTTAACAAAATAACTTTAGCTCAAAATAAACAAGGTAACAACACACTGAAGAATCAAGTGCCAGTAATTTTGTCTGCTTCTTCAGCCTCGCTCTTCAAATGAAATGACCTCTTCCGACACATCCAACACTTCCTCTACTTCAACTTCTTTGGCTTCATATTCTTCTTCTTCATCACTAGCTTCTCCATCCCTCAACTTATGCCTCTCCAACTGTTCTTTCTCATGTGCCCGCCTCCATTCGCCAACCCAATTATCCCACAGTCCCACTCCTCCTTCAACATCCTTCTCTTTTCACGATCTTGCTCACTCAATAGCATTGATACATCTTGGTCCTCTGCCTCGTATTTCTTGCTGTAATTCTTCAAGTTCTTAGCAATCTCTTCCTCCTTCTCGGCTGTCAAGAAAGATGGAGGCCTTGGGCGCCACAAGAACTGCAATAAAATATGGCAAAGAACATACATCCAGCAAACACTTAGATCATGCAGGAACAGGCACAAACCCTTAAAATGAATTAACTGCAAGAAGATTTACCTGGAAGAAATGATCCTTCAGTATACGGTAAAGTAGCTTGCCATTAAAGGACCATATATTGAAACCATTTTCCATTTCATGGACTGAAGTCAATGAAGTGGGAACATACCTGTACATATACAGAGAGGGAACTTGTTAGAATAGAAAATGTAATCGCCTTTTCTATTGAACCAAAAAGAACGAAAGCAACTCCAATTTCTTTTAATTGCAAAGCATCTAAGTACAATTCAACACAAAAATAAAGCGCATAAAATGTAAATTCAATATAGATGTGGTGAAATTGTTAGTGGCATTACCTTCCAGTGGGATCGCACTCAACATCTGTTGCCATAAAATGTTCAGCAGTCGCCATGGTTTCAAGCTCACCAACGTTGAAGAATTCCAATTGACCATTGAAACCCTTCAACCCAGCAAGTACTATGAAATGGCCACCAGGTGACCAGAATAGAGCATTCGCCTGCTTGCCTTTCAGAGTAGTAAGCTTTGAATGAAACACGGCCCAAATTGTGAGTGCCTCGCATAGAGTAAAAGCTAATATCAGGCCTTGGATTATCGCCATGTATAACAGCAAATCTGTGCCCCTTGGGCTCCCAAGCAAAGGCAATTATCTTGTCATTTTTATTATCAAGTTCAAAACTTCAATTGGTATGTCCCTTTCTTTGATGCGGAAGAGCTCAAACCCAGTGTATGTGCTTTTCTTTGTTTTTGTATAGCGGTCAGCCTTCACAGCAAGATACTCACCATTGCTTTGTCAGTACATTTTGCAATGTCGATACCTCTCATTGTAAGAAGCAGTTCTTGGAAATATGACCGTTAGGAGTTTGTTTTGTTTTAATTAATTAAGTTTAATTTTATGTTTTGCCCGTTAGGGAGTTAATGATACGGTGAGTTTTGGGAACTCTTGTAAAGCCCAAAACGCTGCCGTTTGAGATAGGGAGGGGTTAAATGTTTCACAACCCTAGGCTGAGGGCATTGATGTTTTAGATGTCTGTTTTCTCTCCTACCTTCTTCTTCGATCTATCTACACTGTTTCTTCTTCTTTCCTTTGCTCAGAATTTAATTCTTATTTTCCATTAAGTTCCGTTACAAGGGTATCAGAGCCCCTCGATCCTCAGAATTATGGTGGAGACTCGACAACAAGCAGCTCAAGTGGCGTTGGCCGCTCAACAGCAACAACCAGAACCGCCTCCTGCTGGGAATGTTCCAGAATGGCAACTTGTGATAGACCGCATCCAGGACCGTGTTGACAGATTGGAAAACACTATCACTTCTCGCTTTCAGGATATGCAAGCGGCAATGTTAGCCAACTTGCATAAGATGATGGAAATTGCTTTGGGGAAGACGATTGACGCGGGGGAGCTTTTAGCCCAACATACTGGAGTCTTGGGTGCTCCGCAAGGAGGTTTGCACGCATCCAGTTCAGATAATCCAGCTCACGTGGCTCGTCCTGTGGAGGTTCCAGCAGCTTCCATCCAGATCCCAGTAGCACCGACCTCGGTTCGTGTCGCAGCAGTAGCATCGACGGAGGTGGGGGAAGTGGTTCCTGCTCACTCCGAGGGATCGCTGCCAGCTACCTTCAATCTTGCCTATAAGTTACTTTGTCCCAGATTTGATGGGTCTGACTTCAGAAATTGGTACTATAAGATTGAGCAGTATTTCGAGGCAGAAATGGTACCAGATGCTTCTAAAGTTCCAGTAATAATGCTGCACCTCGAGGGTAAGGCTCTTTAGTGGCATCAATTCATCTCCAAATCTATGGGAGGTATGTCTTTAACTCGCTGGGAAGATTATTTGGCTTTGTTACGAGCTCGTTTTGCACCACAAGGAATCGATGATCCTTTTGCTGACCTAGTAGCACTGAGGCAAACTGGAACTGTGGAGCATTATTATGAGGAATTCATACAACTGTTAACTCAAGTGGAACTACCTAATGAATACACTTTGAGTTTATTTAAGAACCATCTTCGAATTGACATTGGTCCTATGGTTAAGCTTTTACAACCTCGTACATTATTGAATGCTTATCAATTTGCTCGACATGTGGAGGCTATGGCTAATGTGGGATCAAGGGGTACTGCCTGGTTTGTCAATGGAAGGCAACCTCTTCCCCTGTCCATAACTGCACCATTTCGTACCACAAATAGCATTATGAAGGGACTTTAAGGTACAAATTCCTTAAGGTACTCTACCCCTTCAATAGTCAGCCCTGTTGGTCCTAAGATGCCACATTCCACTAATGTGAAGGGACCAGGGAAATCTCTTTCTGCTGCTGATATTGAAGATCTTAGGAGGAAGGGACTTTGCTTTTGGTGTACTACAAAGTACACTCTAGGCCATAAATGTGCCAGAACACAATTGTACCAAATTATGGTTGAGGGGTTGGAGGAGAGTAGTGAACAGGAGGTGTTCCTTGACTGTAAAGATCATGTGGAGCAAGAGGGGATAGAGAGCTCGAAAGATGAAGGACCAATATTATCTTTAAATTCCATATGAGGTTCCACTAATTATGCCACCATGAAGTTGGAAGTGAACCTGGGAGGAGTATATTGTGTGGCCTTGGTGGACTCAGGAAGCATACATAATTTCCTAAGTGTGTCCCTCCTCAAGAGGTTGAATTGGAATATGAATAAATCGAGCCAATTCAAAGTAACAGTGGCAGATGGTAATTCTTTAACTATTGTAGGGATGCTTAGTGCAATCCAGTGGAAGACTCAAGATTACATGTTCGAAGCAGATTTTCTCATTTTGCCTTTGAAAAATTGTGAGATGGTGTTGGGAGTTCAGTGGCTCTCAACCTTAGGAGCCATATCATGGGATTTTGGAGCAATGTTGATGACTTTTGTTCAAAGGGGGAGTGAGGTGAAGCTTAAAGGGTTACAGAGGGGAACACTTTCTTTGATTACACTTAGAATTGTGAGAAAATGCTAAGGTGCAATCAGGGGCCATACACTGCAGCGTTGTGGTTACTAAGTGCACAGCTGGAATTGGCAGAGGGACCTTCCCAATTGCCTGCTAATCTTCAAGAACTTCTGTCCCAATTTGAGGAAGTTTTTAGAGAGCCCCAAGGACTGCCACCTGAAAGGGGACATGAACAGCGAATTCAGGTAGTGGATGAGAATACAGTGGTTAAACTTCGACCATATAGGCACCCCAACTTCCAAAAAGATGAGATTGAGAAGTTGGTTAAAGGCATGCTGGATTTAGGTGTTATTCGAACCAATAACAGCTCTTTTTCTTCACCAATAGTCATGGTAAAGAAGAAAGATGATACTTGGCGAATGTGTATAGATTATAGGAAGCTCAATCAGCTCACTATTAAAGACAACTTCCCAATGCCAATTATAGAAGAATTGCTGGATGAACTAGCAGCAGCAGTTTATTTCACAAAGCTGGATTTAAGATCTGGTTATCACTAGATAAGGATGAGGACTGAAGACATCCATAAGACAGCTTTTAGGACCCATGAGGGTCACTATGAGTTCCTTGTGATGCCTTTTGGGCTCACAAATGCCCTAGCCACTTTTCAGGGATTGATGAACAAGGTGTTCAAAGACCAATTAAGGAGGTATGTTTTAGTATTTTTTTGATGATATCTTGATATATTCTCCTGATTGGAATACTCACTTGTTGCATATGAGGGAGGTTCTGAATTTGCTGAAGCTTCATCAATTGTATGTTAAGAAATCAAAATGCTCTTTTGGGGCCAAGGAAGTAGAGTATTTGGGGTACATAATCTCAAGAGGACATATAGCTATGGACCAAGCTAAGGTGAAGGCAGTGATGGATTGGCCAATCCCAGAAACTATGAAAGAACTGAGAGGGTTTTGGGGCCTCTCTGGGTACTACAGGAGGTTTATCTAGGGGTATGGGTGCATTGCCAAGCCCCTAACCAAATTGTTGAAGAAAGTGGAGTGGAAATGGGAAGTGGAAGAGCAGTCAGCATTTGATACTTTGAAGCAGACAGTTAGCAATGCACCAGTGTTAACTCTTCCTGATTTTTCCTTGGAGTTCACTGTGGAGACTGATGCCTCAGACCAACGAGTGGGAGCAGTATTAAGCCAGAGGGGAAAACCCTTAGCTTACTTCAGTAAAGGCTTAGGTATTAGGTATAGAGGGCTCTCAGTCTATGAGAAAGAGATGGTGGTAGCCTTGTTAGCAGTCAAAAAGTGGTCCAATTATCTAGTGGGGAGGCACTTCATTATCAAAACAGATCACCAGAGCCTCAATTTCCTGGCAGAAAATAGAGCAATTACCCCATTCCAGTAGAAGTGAGTGGTGAAAATGATGGGGTATGACTATAAGGTGAGATACAGAAGTGGTGCTAACAATGTAGTTGCAAATGTGTTATCTAGAAGACCTGAAGTGGGCAGTCTTATGGCCCTAGGGGTGAGTCAGATTAGCACTGATTTGTTGGACAGAATTGCAGGCTCAGTGCAGGGAGATGAACACTTACAGAAGATCATCAAACACTTGGAGCATGGAAGTCAGAAGTACAGAAAGTATACCTGGAAAGGTGGCATTCTAAGGAGAAAGGGGAAGTTAATGGTGGGAAGTGATGCCACTTGAAGAAAGAGATTTTTAATTTCTTCCATGGGAGTGCTTTGAGGGGACACTCAGGAGCTCATGCCAAAATGAAAAGAATGATAAGTGTGCTGTATTGGAAGGGGTTGAGAAGGCAAGTTAAAGGCTGAGTGAGAGAATGTATGGTTTGTCAGAGGAACAAAGGAGAATTGAAGCATCCAAAGGGGCTGTTACAGCCACTTCCAGTTCCAGAAACCATTTGGCACTCCATCATCATGGATTTTATTGAAGGCCTACCACTATCAAAGAAGAAGGATTGTGTTTTAGTACTGGTTGACAGGCTCAGCAAATACAGTCATTTTATAGCATTGGGACATCCCTTTTTCGGCCAAAGATGTGTCTCAGGTGTTCCTCGAAAATGTATTTAAATTGTATGGCCTTCCCCATGATATAGTGTGTGACCGTGACAAAGTCTTCATGAGCCTGTTTTGGAGGGAGCTCTTAGGGAAATTAGGTATGGAAGTGCATGCTTCAACAGCATACCACCCTCAGACTGATGGCCAGACTGAAAGGGTCAACCAGTGCCTTGAAACATATCTAAGATGCATGACAGGAGAAAATCCTAAAGAATGGTCCAATTGGTTGTATCTGGCCGAATGATGGTATAACACCACTTTCCATACCACCATTCAGATGACACCTTATCAAGCCTTATATGGACAGGTACCTCCAATTCATTTGCCTTATGTAGCTGAGGAGTCAATGGTTGCTGCAGTAGATAGGAGCCTCCAACAGAGGGAAGCCAACATCAGAATGCTCAAGTTTCATATGAAACGAGCCCAGGATAGAATGAAATCCCAAGCAGATAAGGGAAGGAGTGATTGTGATTACCAGCTAGGTGATTGGGTATTTTTGAAGCTCCAACCTTACAGGCAGTAGTCAATGGGGCATCGAAGCTGCCAGAAGTTGAGCCCCAAGTGGTTTGGGCCCTTTTTGATCATAGCAAAAATAGGGAAGGTGGCTTACAAACTTAAATTGCCAGATGCATCACGAGTTCACCCTGTGTTCCATGTTTCACAACTGAAGAGGAGGGTTGGAGCTGAAGAAGTCCAAGCTGAACTTCCTGTGATTGACCCTGATGGCAATATCAGCAAGAAACCACTTCGAATAGTTGAGAGGAGGATTGGAAGAAGGGATAACAGAGCGGTGACTGAAGTTTTGGTGGAATGGTCGAATGTTTTTCCTAAAGATGCCACTTAGGAAGTGTTGTATGATTTACAGCAACAGTTTCCTCATTTCAATCCTTGAGGTCAAGGATTTTTCGATGGAGGGAGTATTGTGAGAAGCAGTTCCTGGAAATATGATCGTTAGGAGTTTGTTTTGTTTTAATTAATTAAGTTTAATTTTCTGTTTTTCCCGTTAGGGAGTTAATGATACGGTGAGTTTTGGGAACTCTTGTAAAGCCCAAAACGCTTCCGTTTGAGATAGGGAGGGGTTAAATGTTTCACAACATTAGGCTGAAGGCATTGATGTTTTGGATGTCTGTTTTCTCTCCTACCTTCTTCTTTGATCTATCTACACTGTTTCTTCTTCTTTCCTTTGCTCAGAATTTAATTCTTATTTTCCATTAAGTTCCGTTACACTCTCTTAAAGATCATGCGAAGAACAAAAGCTTGATTGACATCAAATCTTGTCATAAAGCACAATGATATCTTGGAGCTCATGGTTGGGTTCATAGGGGAGTTATAGAAAAATTCGATGAGGATCTTCTCGAGGCTCCGGTAGACGAGGATACGCCACCTCCCATGGTTCCTATAACCATGGAATCATGTATGCTTCTATGATCATTCGTTTTGATAACATGGATGCCTTCCTTCGTAGCTCTCATGAGGAGACCACCGGCATGCTCCGTAGCTTAGATGGACGTGTATCATCTCTAGAGCATGATATGCGTGATATTCATGGTCATCTTTTTCCACCTTCTTCGCCTTATGATGCACCGGATGTTTAGATTTTATGCATACTATTGTGATTATATTATGACATTTTAAGACTTATTTTGATATGCATTGAACTATGTGTTTAGCTTTGTTAAATACTTTATGTTGATTTTGTTTTGGATCTTCTTGTTACTTTACATGATAAATTATGGTAAATTATGATAAATTATGGTAAATTATAGGTTGAAATGAATTTACATGGTGAATTTACGTTGTATATTTTGAATTCTATATTGAAATAAATGATATGTTATGGATTATATCATAATGTATTGCTCTAATGATGTTTGTTGTTTTTTGTAGCATTTTATTCTTTTTGCTATAACAAAAAGGGGGAAAATTTAAAAATCACAATTGGAATCCAGTTTACCTATGTTGGTAAACAAACCTAATATTTCAACAATTAGTTTGACCCTATTTACCAACTTGTTTTAAGAAATGAACAGTGTTCGGAATAGTGCACCAAGATATTTAGGGTTTTTATTTTATGACTTTTAAACATTAAAATATCAAAATTTTAATATATTTTTTTATAAATACTTAGTAAAATCTTATTTTTAAGTAAAAATATAAAAATAAAAAAAACATATATAGTAGTTTAAGCATTATGTATATTTATCTTATAAAAATAATTAAAAATCAACTAAAAATATCAAATTCGGTTTAATTCGGTTAACCGCAGTTAACTACTGTTCATAAATTTATGAATCACAATGTCTCAATTCGGTTTTCGGTTTTGCGGTTAACCATGCTCAGCCTGAATAAAAACTATTCGAGATTAAACTATAATTTAAATTAATATTAAATATCTATTTTATTTTAATAACTATAAATTTGCTAATTTCTTGTTCTTAAATGTTTATAATATAACATAAGTACGCTAAAATGAATTTCCTGGCTATTTAGAGGCTTCTTGTCATTTAAGGACCAAAAGTTTCGAAACCTATAACAAGGTCTTGACACTTCCATCAAAAAGTTTGAAAACCTCTAACAAGGTTTCGAGACCTTCAGGGCTATCTCAAAACTTTTGCTACTGGAATGAAAGTTTTGGAACTTTTATCCAAAAGTTTCGGAACTTTGGTTAAAAAGTTCCGACACCTTATTTTAACCTCCCAAACCCTAAAATAAGTTTTGAAACCTCCAAAACTTATTTTATAATATATATTTATATTATATATTGATAGATATTATATATATCAATAGATATTATATAATATATATTTATATTATATTATTATTATGTTATTTTGTTTTATCATTATTCTGTTCTAATCTTGTTTATTATTTATTTATTTTTATTTTACATTACTTTTATTAGAAATTATTATCCGGTATATTATTTAAAATACAAAAAACTTTTCTCCCGCGAAATTGTCGATTTTCCCTTTCGCAACCCGTTCTGCTTCCCTCTGCTTGACATTTTTATCCATGAAATTCTATTGGAATTGATTTCATCTCTTTTGAGAACGTGTTAGAGGATCTTCAGAACAAGTACTTGCTCCTATCGATTTCTACAACGACCCTGAACAAGCTAAGTCCATTCATCGCTTCTCTCAGTAAGTTGAAATTTCCGATTTTCCTTTTGGCGATTGTTCTGCTTCCCTTTGCATGTCATTTTTTTCCACGAAATCCTATTGGAATTGATTTCATCTCTTCTGATAACTTGTAAGAGGATATTCAAAACAAGGACTTGCTCCTATCGATTTCCACAACTGCCCTGAACAAGCTAAGTTCATTCACCATTTCTCCTAGTAAGTTCAAATGCAAACCCTGATGCTCAAATTCCGCCAATTACCCAATTTCCTTCGTTTTGGGTTTGACTAACATAAACCATAGGGTCATATCGTAGCAGCTAGTATTCTATACGTGTGGAATCAGTGGCTAAGGGAACATTTCGGTACTGAAACTTAGTTTAAATTATGTGGGATAATGTTAATTGGTAGTTTTAATTATGTGGGATAGTTTTAATTGGTGTACTGAAACTTCGTTCCTAAATTTCATGTCGGATTAAATTGTTTTGTGCTTGTTTCATATACATAGTTAATCAAATAGATAAATTAACATGTTTTTTTGTTGTTGATTTTAGGTGAAAGCAATGGGAAAAGTGACTATATATGATTTTTCCCAGAATTTGAACCCAAAAAAGTTCTATCTCTACCCGAATGTGGTGGCTGCACTACAAGGAACGGGCTTTGAAAATTTTATCAAGCCAGCCGAAGTTTCAAACCATTGCCACCCATTGTTGAAAGCAATTTTGCAGAGATACAATCGAAGCAATAAGCGTTTTGAATTTAGAGCTGATAATTTCATTCGATTATTTATAACATTGGGAGATGTTTTACGAATCACCAGTCTACCTATAGACGGTCATGCGGTTGTAGTTGATGAGTCGTCAATTAATCCAGAAATTTTGTGCTCCAAATATCTTGGTAGAGAAAATCTACTGAAAAATAAAGGTAATATTAATTTGACGGACCTTTTTAAGATATTTGAGAATTTTACAGACGATGATGGTGTAAAGGAGGTTGAATTTCATGTTATGGTAGCCATAATGTATATTATTGGGTCTGTTATAACTCCTTCTTCCTCTGTTTCGGTGTTGGCATTTTATTTACAACTTTTAGAAAACGTTGAAAGAATTGGAACATATATATGGGTTACGACAATGTTAGCCCATTTGTACTACCAATTGGATTCAATGGAAGGTGATAAGTTTTGTGTTTCTGACAATTGCCACCTTCTTTCGGTGAGTAGAAATATTTTTTAGTGTTTTTATCTATATTTCGTGTGTATTAATTTTTTCTCTTTATTGCAGATGTTTGTATTTGAGTGCATCCCAGGGATTGCGTCTCAATTGCTTTCTCCTATGGATCTGAGCATAGAGGAAATTAATGATCGTCCCATGGAATTCCCTCTAATTGTTGGATGGCATGCGAAGATGGCTATGGCACTTAAGACACGAAGCGTGGCTTAGAAGTGTCCATATTCAATGTTATTTTCGATCGGTTATCGAAAAAAGATGTAAGTTTGAATTGGTATTAGTTTTAAATTTTCAAATTGGTATTACTTGAATGCTAGTTTGAATTAGTATTAGTTTTAAACCTTTCAAATTATTTTCTAATTTAATATTCAAACAGGTTAAATTCAATCCGTACGTCTGATTGGAAGAAGATTTCTTGCCTCCGCTATAAAATCATCAAGTTACCTTAGAAAGGTGTTTGACATCAATTATATGTGTAGAGAAGAGAATTCTCTATAATCCTGGTGTTTTGATAACAAGGAGACCGATAACATCTCGTCCATTTGGTGTTCGAAAGAAAGAATTAAAGACCTATCATTCTAAAAGGATAAGAAAAAGAACAGAACCTAAAAGAAATTGGATGGAAAAAATGCGATAAACATCCAAGCTTGGAATACGCGTTGGGATTATTTGTATGATGCAGGTAAAGTTTTTTTCATTTACATAACCTTGTATTGTGTTTGCTTTTCTTACAAAGTTTATTTGTATACAGAAGATATCCTAAGTACTTCTCCGACAAAGGAGCATGAGAATGTAGAGGATGATGAGCACCAAGATCATGTAGGTATAGAACAAATTTCCTTAAAATTCAGCAGGTAAATATCTAAGAATAAATTTTCCTAACTTTTTCGCAATTTCATATACAAAGGATATTAAAGGAAATCTTTCACCAAAAGAGCAGAATGATGAAGGGGATGGTGCACTACAACAAGATGATGCAGGTAAGTATATTTTTCCTTTACATAACCTTGAATTATGTAGAACAAACCACGCTCTCTACTTTTCTCGCATAATTTTCGTGTATAGATGATATTTCAGGAATTCTTCCATCACAAGAGGAGGATGGGGGGATGATGAGCAGTAGAATCTAGGATATATTTCAGCTACTCCTCCAGCATAAGAGCATGATCATACAAGTGCTTCAACTCAGATGCCTAAAGAGTTTCTCACTTCCGTAAGAAGAGAACGGATGGATAAAAGAGCAAGGAAGCTGCCAGATATAGGTAAGTATATTTTTTTCCTTCACATAACCTTGAATTGTGTAGAACAAACCATGCTCTCCGCTTTTCTCGCATAACTTTCGTATATAGATGATATTTCGAGAGTTCAGCTACTTTAAGGTTGTAAGAATCCATTGAACTACTTTTTTCTTGTTGCAGCAAATCATAGTCAACTTTAAGGTTGTAAGTACACATCCTTATTTGACTTCTGTAAATGGTGGCGATAAGATGAAGGTAACATGTGTTTTGATACCGGTAATTGCATAAATAAATTTATAGTGGGAAGATGAAGGTCTAACGCTCATATTTATGATCCCAACAACTTCAACGATTAGAATTCAATGAGAATGTACAAAAATAAGCTTCTAAAGAAGCAACAAAAACTATTGATCCCAAAGCTAATCCAAGCATCAAATCCAACCTTTAGCACTTCATTGAATATGCTTGTACACCCAGCTCTTAGGAGCTATATTGTAATCTTATTTTCTGAGTTTGAGGAGTGTAATTATTTGTAATTGAGCAAAATCTTCTATTTAAGAGGGACTATTTTTACCATTCTTCTTTGATGTAATCTTGTGAGGTTGAATCAATCTTAGGATAGAAAGATTGATTTGATTTGTAACAGTTATCCCTTGAAATGAGAAAAAATTCAAATTTTTTAGTCAATTGGTTGAAAATTCTTAGTGGAAGCTAAGGTATTGAATGTAAAACTTGTTTGAAGTTTGAACCACTATAAAATCTTGTGTTCTTTTTTTTTTCAGTTTTTTCCTTTCATCCCACAAATTTTTAAATTGTCAATTTACACCCTCTTGATCATTTTCCATTTATTGATAAACTCAACACTGTCAATTATACTTTAAATTATTAAATTTTTAGATCAATTAATTTAGCATGTTATGCCATATTGTTCTCAACTGGCATTTAAAAAAATAATCTCATTTGACAAGATTTTTAAAGGTATAAAGATCATTTTAACCCTTAACGTTTATAATTTTTATCGTTTTGGCCCCTTTTTTGGGATAAATTCAGTCCTTAATCTATATCTTTTTGACAAATAGCTTATTTTTTAACATCATGATAACTGGACCGTTAAAAATCTAACAATGATGACATGTTATATGCATATGATAATATATTTTAAATAACATGCCATCTAACCTATCAAATACATATATATATAATATTTTTATTCTAATATAAAATATAAAATAAAATATTAAAAAATTAATTAACTCTAAAATAAAATATTATTAAAAATTCTTAACCCTAACTACGATAAAATTAAAATCCTACCTAAAAAAATAATTAATTTTGGACTGTGTTCATATTTTTTTAAGATAGGACTTTTGATTCTATCATAGTTAGGATTAGGAATGTTTAGTAGCCTTTTATTTTAGGTTAAATATTTTTTAATATTTTGTTTGAATTTTAATTATTTTATATTGAAATAAAATTATATTTCATATATATATATGTATTTGATAGGTTAAATGTCACGTCATTTAAAATATATTATCATATCTATATAACATGTCATCATTGTTGGATTTTTAACGGTTCAGTTATCATAGTAGTTAAAAAATAAACTATTTAATAAAAAGATTTAGGTTAAAGGCTAAATTTATCAAAAAAAAGAATAAGGATCAAAACGACAAAAATTATAAACGTTAAAGGTTAACATTATCTTCATTTCTTTTTTAAAAAACCTAAAAACACTAATAAAACAATTTTTTATTTTATATATTTCATGCGATAAAATTGTAATGTACGTATGGTTATAATATCTAAAGAAAAATATTAAGATTTAATGATAAAATTAATCAAATGATATAATTAATTTAATTTATTGATTTAAAGATTGAACTGGCTGAAAACAATTTAAAGACATAATAGATTTTTTTTAAAAAAATCATATTTTTTACTCCCCTAAGAATCATTCTTCGCTGCTTTTGAAAGCGTATTTTGGAGTCATAAACAATGCTAAACATGCAGTTATGGAAGAAAATGTGCTTTTCGATCCATATTTGAAATTTTTTTTTTTGTTTTTACAGTTAAAAAAATATTTTTTTGAAATTAAATTATAATTTAACCTTCATTGATTATTTTATATTATGTTTGTTTTATAAACATATAATTTTTTATCAAAGAAATAATTATATGATTATTAAATTATTTATTATTTTTTAAATATTTTATATACTTTTGTTCAAAATTTTTGGATAAATTTATTTATTTATTAATAACTATATTATTAAAGAGTTTATATATAATTTAAGTATTTTTAAAATTAAAATATTACGTTTAAAATAATCATTTATTTTTCTAAAAATATTTTTTAACAATAACATTAAATATCTATACCTTATACTAAAAATATAAATAAATTTTCATTAAAAATTGCAAAATATTTTTTTGAATTTTATAAAAATAATATTAAACTCATCATATAATATTAAATATTTTTATTAAGAAATGGGTTTACTCAAAGATAAACTTGTGGGCAATACACATATTTGGGAAAAATTAAAAGGTGCGGTAGAGTGTGAAAAAATTATATTATGTGTTATTTTTATTATATTATTTATAGATTAATTAATATAAATTATTTTTATTATTTTTATATTATATTTTATTAAATAAATTTTATTTAATAAAAATATAAAATATCAAAATAAATAATTTTTATTAACAAATCTCATAAATAATATAATAAAAATAATCTAGAATATAATTTCTCTCTAGAGAGAACTTTGAAAAGTACATAAAATAAGTTTGATTTCCACGCATGCTTCTCATTATTATGGTTTTGATTTGGTTTAACATTCTTTCTCCCTGTCCGTTCCAAGTTGCCAAGTCGTGCCCCATTTTTTTCTTCGAATTTTTATTAAAATTATACATTGATATATAAATTGAATTAAAAATTTCACCCAATCATTTTTTATTTAAAATTTTAAATTAAAATTCTAACTCTTAAATTCTAACTCCTAAACATAAAACTTTAAATCATAAATTTTAAAATTTAGTTTAGATTTCAATGTACAAAATTAAATTTGTCATAAGTTAATAAAAATTGTTTCATAGACTAAATAACTCTTTTTTTTATTTTACCGGGAAAATATTTAGTTTAGGTTTTAACGTGTAAGATTTAGAGATTTAAAATTTAAATTTTAAAGATAAATATCTATATATCTTGGTGTAAAATTTTTTATATAACTTGTGTAACAAAATTTTTCGTTAAACCTTAAAATTGACACGCACAAAGTCTACCTAATGTCTATAAAAAAAATTTAAAATCATTGGTACCAATTTATTTAGCTTACTAATTCGAATAATGTATTTGTAGAGATTTATTATAAAATTATTCTCCTAACTAGGGGTAATAACGAGCCGAGTCGAGCCCGAGCCAAGCCTGGCTCGGCTCAAAAATAATCATATCTGGGTCGCCGAGCTCGGAATTTTAGGCTCAAGCTCAGCTCAAAAATAATATTACTGGGCTTGGCTTAGACTCAAAGCTTGTTAGGCTCGGCTCGACTCGGTTCGGCTCGAAATGGATAATTTTTTATATTATTTTTATTATTTATTTATTTGTAGTTTATTTTTTATTTATTATTTGTAAATTTGTTTTAGTTGATAATATTGAATTTATTTTTAATGAATTTATTCTTAATTATTTTATTATTTTTTTTTACTAAACAAATTATTTTTAATGTATATTGTTTATATATAATTATTTCGAGTCTATTCACAAGCTTTTCGAGCTGAGCTTGGTAAGTTCAGCTTGACTCGGCTTGTTTAAATTTCGAGCCGAGCTTTAACCAACCGAACCCGAGTAGCTCGCGAACTGATCAGGCTTATTATCACCCCTACTCCTAACACTATTTATTCTATATATTCATATTACCAACATTTCGATTGCTAAAAATTCTTTACCCCCAACCAAATTCACAAAAAGGAAGAAAATACTTAAAAAAAACGTTAATCATGTAAATTAAACTTCAATCCCAAGTGGTTGAACACGGATGATGGATCCAGAGCCAATTTTTTTAACCGAGTAGTTAAAGTAGTCTGTCCGGTGGGCGATTCCTTTTGACCCACCGATGTCCTGTCCTGACTCTGAACCAATAAATAATTTCCAAGTGGCGGTTCGATAGGAGTTGGAAGAAATTTCAGACCAAATGTGATTTGTATGGTTCATCATTTGTTGACCATTGAAAATCATACACACAAACAATGACTGGTAAAAGTATAACAAGAAGAAGAAGAAGAAAACAAGCATGGAACTGCCCAGTGTTATATATAAATATATGCCTTTGATTAATATGTATATAAGCCATTTTCTCTTACCCTTTAGTTTTTCCAAGTCTCTGCAATTTTAATCTTAGAATTTGAATGGATGAAAATGAAATTCCTCAATATTTCATCTGTCCCATATCGCTGCAAATCATGAAAGACCCTGTTACGGCTGTTACAGGCATTACCTACGATCGAGAGAGCATAGAGAAATGGCTGAAGACGGCCAAGGACATCACTTGTCCCGTAACAAAGCAGATTCTGCCGTCCGGTTCCGATTTGACGCCAAACCACACGCTTAGACGGTTGATTCAAGCTTGGTGCACGGAAAATGCGAGTGACGGTGTCAATAAGGTTCTGACTCCGAAATCTCCTGTCTGTAAGATTCGTCTTCTTAAACTCATTCGTGAATTCGAGGTTCCTGGCTTGTATGTAAATGCTTTGAACAAAATGGAAGTGTTGGCAAACGACATTGAAAGGAACAAGAAGTCCATGGAGGAAGCTGGAGTTGCCAAAGCTGTGATTTTGTTGTTGATAAGATGTTACAATGAAAGGAAAACTACTGGTGTTGAACAAGCTTTGAGGATTCTGTGTCTGATTTGGACACCAACCACTGAAATCAAGGATCTTTTGAATGAAAATCACAGGTTCATCGACTGTCTAACAAGGATTCTAGGATGGGACATCGAGAATGATGTCGCTATCAAGACTCTTGCAATGCAAACATTGAAACATGTGATTGATGCCATGAATCCGAGGTTGTTGGAGAAGTTGAAACCCGAATTCGTTAAACACATGTTAAGGGTACTGAAACTGAAAATCTCTAAACAGGCCACCAAATCCGCCTTGCAAATTTTGATCCAACTATGTTTATTGAGAAGAAACAAATTGAAAATCATCGAGGCCAACACAATTTTCGAACTCATCGAATTGGAACTCGAGAAACCGGAGAAGAACATATCTGAACTCATCTTCAACCTTCTGGCACATCTATGTTCATGCGCCGAAGGTCGAGCCGAGTTCCTTCGCCATGCTGGAAGCATAGCCATGGTGGCTAAAAGGATTTTAAGAGTTTCTCCGGCGACCGATGATCAAGCTGTTTGCATACTTTCATTAATCTCTAAAAATGCAGTAACCAGAGACATCCTTTTAGAGATGTTGAGTGTCGGTGCTGTGACAAAGCTGTGCATGGTAATTCAAGCAGATTGTCCAACATATCTGAAACAGAAAGCCAGAGGGGTACTTAGATTGCACTCTAATTTGTGGAGTGATTCTCCTTGTATTGCTGTTTATCTGTTGACCAGGTACCAAAGGTAACTTTGGAGACAACTATAAAATTACCGTACTTTATTATTAAAACGATCATTATCAATAATTATGTTAATTATATTATTGTAACAAGCAATGTAAGTACATGTTTTGTTAAATCGGATGTGATTAGAGGCTACGTCTATAATTATATTCTTTACTAAAATAATTACAATTTATACTATCAGACACAACATGAATAACTATAATGTAATTATATTCTACTAGTTAAGCATATCTAAAAAATTAAAATTTTAAGATAATAATTATTTTTATATAATGAATTACGTCGTGATGTCCAAACACACGCTAAATGAATATACAATACTTATAAATGCATATATATTTATTGACGTGGGACTTTGTTAACATGGTATTAACATTTAAAAAGATAATTATTTTTTAACCAATCAAATAATAATACGTGACTGATTAGTTCGAAAAATAAAATAAAATCTTAAAATATGATTGATGGAATTTAAACCTTCATCCATTGTGTTGAAGGACCAACACCCAAACGCCAAGCGAACTTAACATGTTAATTTTCTCACCATTTGTTTTATTTATTCGCTACCTATTTGTTTTAAAGTAAAAAAAAAAAAACCATAAAGATAATTTTAATCATTAACGTTTATAATTTTATCGTTTTAGTTTTTATTTTTTGGGGTAAAATTCTAACAATGATAACATGTCATATGCATATGATAATATATTTTAAATGACATAGCATTTAACCTATCAAATATATATATAAAATATAATTTTATTTTAATATTAAATATAGTTTTGAGTTTAAAGTTTTGAATTTAGGGTTTAAAAATAGGGAAGGTAAGTAATTTTGATAAAATGATAATATTAATTTAACAAATATATTTTATTATAGCGATACACATTTTAATGAATATTTCTTCGCTTAATAAATAAAGTAATAAATAAATAAATTAGTAGTGAAAAAAAATAATAACATGGCAAGTTGCCTTGTTAGTTGTGTATCGAGTTCTGTAACTCAATGGACGTGATTTTGAATCCTAATAAACATATTTTGAGATTTTGTATATTTTTTTGTGTCTTAGAACTAGTCTGTTATCTATCATCATTTGATTAAAATATAATTATTTTTAAAAACATTTTGATGCCATATTAGCAAAGTATCACATTAGCAAAGTGCCGCATCAGCTGATCTGCCATTATTGCTAGCCAATCGCTAGTATCCTCAAGCTAAAGAGAGAATATGTTTATGCACAAACCTTCTGGTCAAAGTGGCTAAAGAAATAGTTGTGATTGTTAAAAGTTATAAGTTCGAATATTAATGATATTAACAGAGTGATTGAGTTATTATTATTCAATAATAAAAAAAATTATATTCTAAAATAGATATTATTGTAATCACTATTATCTTGTTAAAAAAATATCATGGTTTATTCTTTCGATCGATTTGATCTTTCAACTACTATTAGTCCCGAAACCACAAGACCCCCCTGATTCTGACGAATCTCAACGCATTACTGTGAACCGAAAGATGGTAGTAGGTAGTATCGCAACAATTGTTCAAAAAATCATTAAAAGTGTCACTAAAAATCTATTTTATTATAGTAATAGGTTATAATATGCGTGTATTTGTACGTATAAGGGTTATAGAATAAAATTATAAACACTCTTTTCTTTGTTTCAATAATCGAATTCTTCATACTCAATTCTAACTATGAAACAAAATTTTAATAAGATCTTATTTTTATTAAAAAAATAAATAGTTTGAAGCATATTTTTTATTAAATTACACTCGAATCTTCTCTCTCTTTTTTTTTAATTATTTGATTAGAAATCTTGTGTTCCACTAGCACTTGTGACAATGAACATCTTAATCCAATTAAATCTATCCTTTTCCCCTCAATAATCCATTCAAACTTGTTTTTGTGTGTGACGGCTGTTCTTAACTTGACGGTCAATCAAATCTAGTGTATAGAAGTATAAAATTATTTTGGTTGAATATTCAGGCAGGCAATAAAGATTTGATGCGATAGAAAAGCAGGTTGGATGGTAAAATACAAAGACAAAAGACAAGACAAAGAAAATAATTAAAAACAATATAAATGCCAGTGAAAAAATCTAGTTTTAATTTCACACATTATAATAAAATTATAAATTTAAAAACAATTAAAAAATAAAAAAATTATATTTTAAACCCATTAGTATTTAAGTAACCGGATAAATGATTTACTTATTATAATTATTATTGTCGTTTCTTTTAATTATTTGTTTAGCTTCGAGAACTTCAAAGTAAATTAATTAATTTTGATGTCTTTGTGGTCAGATGAACCAATTAATTGCATTCAAAAAGTTTGAATTCTACAACTCGTTTTCTTTGTCATACCTAGAGAAATTATATCATCGGTCAGTCTCACCACATCATCTATGAGACCAACCAATAAAAACTGACTATCTTATTATTTTTTAATTTTTAAGTGAAGATTTACTTAAGAAAAAATTATGACATGAAAAAATTAATGAAGTGAGCAGTTTTTATTGGTTGATCCCATGAACAAATGGTGAGACTGACTCATGATATAATTTTTTACCATACCTAAGAGCAGATGCATGGGAGGCATAGCTTTGTATTTATGATTTTAAATCAACAATTACTCTCAAGAAATTATTATAATGTGATTAATTATAATAATAAATACTTATTTTTATAAACTTTAAACTTAATTTTAATTCTATTTAAGAAAAAAAAAAGGAATGACTCTAAAAATATATTTTTATTAAATCTAAAATTCATGACAAAAATAATAAATTTATCAACCGCTTAAATGTACTTATTTAATAATAAACAATTAATAAAAATGCAGGTAAATTTATAATCAAAATATATCTAATTTGATAATAAAAATAAAAATAATTTCATATTAAAATTTAAATTTTTTAAGATGTTGGTATTATCATTAAATCAATGTATCGTAATAAAATATAATTTTATATATTATAATTATTTTTTTTGTTAAAATTAGGTGCTTGGTATTTCTTTATTATAATTTTAAGTGTTGAGTGATTAAAGATCATTTTAAAAAATTGTTATCTAATTGATGTTTGAAATGTAGCATAACTTTATTTTTTAACTTTTTTAAAATATAATTTTTAAATTAAAAAAACAAAATTTTAAAATAGATCGTTATTGTCGTCAAGCCGCACCCTTTAATCATCAAATTCAGTGGACCATTTTCTCCAACCTACTGTTGTTGGAAATCGAGTAGGCCTAATGACTGAGGAGATGACTTGACGACAACAACGATTTTTAACTTTGGAAGATTATTTTAGAATTTATTGATAGTTTTATTTTTTAAAATTTTAAATTAAAAAATTAAAATTTAAAATATATCACATGTCAAATTTTTTAAATGATAATTTACTACTAAACGCTTAAATAACAAAAATAAAACTTAAACCACTTATTTTTGTCTTAAAATAACATTCAACATTTTAAATTAGAAAAATAAAGTTCAAATACTTATTTTTAGCCATAAATATAGACGATTAATTATCTATCTCATTATTATTGGGCCATAAAAGTTTAAAAAACCCCGAATATCTGAATGGGGAAGTTGCGATTTAAGGAAAACAAGCCCAAGGCCTATTGTCATCCTGATAAATATGAATATTCAATTGAATCGAGTTAAAATTTTTAAATTAATTAAATTTATTATTCTTATTTTATTATTAAAAATTGTTTTAATTTTTTTAATCAAGTGAATTTATTCATTTCTTTCTAATTTATTTATAATTATTTTAAATATTTTTAATATTGATTGATCTTAATTTAAATTTCTATAATAAATAATATATATTAAAATTGTTCATATTTATGAGTAAAATTTATACTATTATTCAATAAATTAAATAACAAATAAAATTATCTAATATATTTATAATACTATTTTTTAAAAGAGTGGCCTCTAAGGGAGAAATATTAATGATAGTGCAAAGGTGTTAACGAATTGATGGAAAAGGAACACTCGTAAAGAGTTATAGTTAAATGATTAAATTGAATAAAGTATAATATTAAAAGATTAAATTATAAAATATATTGTTCATTTAATTTTTAATTATTTGAGTTTTATTTTATAATTTAAATTTTTTAAAAAAATTAGATTAAAATTATAAAATTTGATTCCAATAAAAAATATACTTTTTTTTTCAAATCTAATGAAATTTTATTTACCTCTAAAAGAAATTCTTTTTTTTTCTAATTTCATATTTATGTTTAATGATTAAAGCTTCGTTTGTTATTATTATAACCAAACATTCATTAGGATTATAACGTCCGTTTACAAAATTAAAAAAAAAATAACTGTAAATAAATATTCATTTAAATATTGAAAATTATGAATAAATACCCATTTAGGTTGTTAAAATTTTGAACTCATTAAAAAAAGGCATAAAGATAATTTTAACCCTTAACGTTTATAGTTTTTGTCGTTTTGGTCCTCTTTTTTTTTGGAATAAGTTTAACCCTTAACCTATATCTTTTTGACAAATAACTTATTTTTTAACTAGCTTGATGACTGGACCGTTAAAAATTTAACGATGATATATATATAAAATATAATTTTAAATGACATGGAATGTAACCTATCAAATACATATATATATATATATGGAATATAATTTTATTCTAATATAAAATATAAAACAATTAAAATTCAAATAAAATATTAAAAATTTATTAATTCTAAAATAAAAATTATAAAACATTCTTAACCCTAACTACGATAAAATCAAAATCTTATTCGAATTGTTTTTATATTTTTTATTATATTTTAAAATTAAAAAATAAATAACATATTTTTTAAAATTTCTACATAATTATTGTGACACAATTGTCTCAGGAAAACCTTTTTCCCGTGAATTTGGTTTATTGTATGTAATATTTAAGATTAAATATGATGGATTTTGTATTATTTAAATTATTGTCTAGAATTTGACATTTGAAATATTTGTTATATAATAAAAAATGAAATATTATATTAGTTTATGATATTTTATTTATATAATATTATTTCCGTTATTTTTTATTTGTTCATACATCTCAAATAAAAAATAATTACAATACACTATGATTACAAATTCTAAAATAAAAATATAAACTCAATTCAAATATGATTTTGATTTTATCCTAGTTAGGATTAAGAATGTTTAATAATATTTTATTTTAGAATTAATTAATTTTTAATATTTTATTTGAATTTTAATTGTTTTATATTTTTATATTAGAATAAAATTATATTCCATATATATATATGTATTTGATAGGTTATATTTCATTTCATTTAAAATTATATTCCATATATATATCATCGTTAAATTTTTAACGGTCCAGTCATCAAGTTAGTTAAAAAATAAACTATTTGTCAAAAAGATATAGATTAAGGGTTAAATTTATCCAAAAAAAAGAATAAGGGCCAAAACGACAAAAATTATAAACGTTAAGTGTTAAAATTATCTTTATGTCTTTAAAAAAATTATTTTTTACTAGACTCATTTTTAATTATGCTTACTAAAATTTTATTCGACTTATGTTCATTAAAAAGTTTCGATGCCGGCACAACTTGCCAAAATTTCTACTATATTTTTAAAATACAGATGAAATATAATGAAACTATTAGGTTTAATATAAAATATACTTTTCAAAGAAGAAAAATATGAGGATCGATAAGATAAATAATAGAGCTTATCACTATTGAGTTAATTATAAAATCAATATTCGAATTTAAGAATCTTTTAATTTTTCAATAATCTTCGGTGGAACAAAAAAAAGAAAAGATCTTAAGGATTTCGTATTTTGACTTTCAATTGTATTTTTTATATGGCAACTAAAAATTGTTTCCCCTCTTCTATTTTTATACATAAAGTGATAATAAAAGGAAAAAAAACTTTAATAAAAATGAAAAAAATAATTATTATAATTTAATTTCTTATTAATATAAATTAGTTTTTTAAAATTTGAGAAGATACAAAACGTTTTGAAAAAGATGAAATTAAATATTTTGTTAGTAAATTACGATTGAATTTTTATAGAGTTTTTAACTAATATTTAAATTTATTAGAATTTTTTTTAAAGTAGCACCAAATATTATTAAAATTAAAAAAAATAATATGTTACTCGTAAAATTATTGAGTCAAGTTAAACCTTGCCCGACTCAATTTATTAAGATCTAAATACAAATCAAGATAATTCAAATAAAACATTAATTAAATTTTAATTAAATTAATTTAAAATTATTTACGAATTGCTTAACTTATTAAACGGTATTAATCAAGTCATATAATAAACGGTTTTAAATTCACTATTAAACAGAATTTTAATAAATCTATGAATGGAAAAAATAATATAAATTTCATATTTATATGTTTTATTAATCATTTTACACTAATTTTTTAATCCAAATTTTCAAAGATTACATCACTCGATTTCCGAATTTCACAAATGTGACAAATGGAAGACACTTCGGCTAGGTTTGGGTTGAAGTAAAAATTAAGTTAATATTTATATTTTTATATAAAAATATGATCGATTTACCCATTCAAAGCAATTTATGTGAAAGACTATCTTTAACAGAATATATCATTTCTTGCTACGGAGTCCGAAAAAAATATATTATATGACTTGATCTTATTTATTCTGTCTTATTAATTTTAAAAAGGCAAAAACAGGTTATCTGCGGCGTTTTTTAGTCCTATAGTGACGCTTTTTAGCGTCGCTAAAAACTTTTTCGATACATAAAAATGCCACAAGAAATACCGCTGAAAACTGTGCTGCAATAGTTTGTGGCATTTTTAAGCCAAAAACGTCACAAGAAGTCGATCTATCGCAGTGTTTGCAAGAAACTTGTTTTTTATAGTGGGGGTTTTGAACACAAACTAGCAAAAATCTTGTTCTATAGTGGCGTTTGTGAACACAAACGTCGCAAATAGCTTGTTTTATAGGGGCGTTTGTGCGCAAAAGATTGTTTTATAGTGGCGTTTTTAAACATAAACATCGTAAAAATAATTTGTTTTATAGTGGCGTTTGTGTTTACAAATGCCGCTAATAACACTATATTTTAAAAAAAAATCTCAAATAAATAACAATTCAAAAAGCATACTATATTATAAAATAATAATCTATTAATCTTGTGCAAAACAATTCCTTGTCTAAAGTCATCTATAAATAATCAAGTGTGCAATTACAACATTTTAAATAAGTGTACTGCAATTAAAACGTAGAATTTGAAATCGGTTTACCAACTCTTCATCACTTCTTTCACTGGGACAGTCTTTGAACAACAACCCGAAAACAACAAATCGAAAAGATAACAACTCATTAGACTATTTCTTCAACACTTGCTTATGACGCAAGTTAACATTAGCATTCTTAAGAGAGAATCGAACTTCGAATTTTAACTCGCTTGTTGATTTAAAATTAGATTCAACTTAAAATTGATGTAGAGGATATACTTTCTTCGTTTTTTTCCTAATTTTAGAAGGTTACTTTAAGAAAAATGAAGAGCCAGAATAATTTAACCCTATGATATGAATTTGATACTTTAGTTAGAATGAAAATACCTTTACAAAACGCAAATGCCAACTACTGACTCAAACTAAGAAATAAAGGGAAAAACAATGAATAAACAGAAAGTTCAAGCCATTTGTTAATGCCTAATGGTGATTAACAAGTCCGGCATTATGATTTCAGACATCATAAAAATCTTTCCTAACCAATTATGTTACTCCGACTCTTCATTTTTAAAATGGGCATCCAAGGACAACCAACACCAGCAGGAGGGGAAACCAGTAGCAACAAGGATGGAACACACCACAAAAACAGAAAAAAAAAATAATAAGAAGGGACTTGTAGCACATCTTTAAGACTTTGTCTCGCCAGCAGACTTCACACAAAAATAACATATATTAGATTAGATAATATGCATAGCATGCACTACTGCCTCTGGCGATGGCCCATCACCTTTCACTTCTGTAGTGGAGCCTCAAACGGTAAATTTAACCATGCACAAGAAACTGGAGGTCTAAATAGGGTTCAAGAATGAAAAAGTCCAGAAATTGAATAACAGGCAGCTTAGAACTTAGAACAAAACATGTAAAACAATAATTACTTCTCTTCCAATTATTCCAATAAATAAACAGACTCAATTGATACATCCAATTTAAGGTAACATAAACCAAGTTAATATATATTTCCATCAGTAAGCCCATAGATAATTTACAATACTGAGTATAACATAAACTTTCAGTTGGCATTAGTAATGTTAAATGACAGAACTACGTAGTTTTAAAAACCTTTAAAACATCATATCTTACACCAGTCAAACAAGAACCTTACTGGACATCCTAAATTTGATTCAAATCATTCAAAATATATATAATAAAAAAAACTCAAAACTAAAGCAACTCAGATTAAGTTAAAGCAAAGCAATCTCAACACTAAACAAACAAAGCAGCAAAAGAAACTGGATTTTCAAGAACAAAATCAAACCCCCATCAAGGCAATGTTAGAAAAAATTGTATAAAAACCCCAGGAATCAAAAGACTACAAAAATAAAATAAAATAAAACTCATAACTCAAAACAGATCAAAGTTCAAAACTTCAAACCCCAAAAAACAAAAAAAAAATAAAAGAACAAAAAATCTAACATTTATTTTCAAGAGCCATCATGATCTGTGTATAATTAAGATCAACCAGCAAGTACATCAGATCCTTGTTTGTTTTCACTCACCTGTAACAACAAACAGTAAACAAATAAATAACCCCCAAAAGAAAATTTTCGAACAAGAACCAAACCGAGAAATTGCATAGAAGAGAAGAGAACAACATGTTGATTCTACAGAGAATGAGAAAGGGGAGTTATGTATAATATTGAGAAGAAAAGTCATTTTTTTTCTCTTTAAATTTCTTTAATATTTGTGATTTTATTTATTTTTGGTACAAGCTTCCATTTGAGGAATCCTAGGAGCAAATACCCTCGTCGGAGCCACTGGTCGCAAAACCAGACGCGATAAACTCTTCATTTTGTGCAACCTTGGAGTGTGTAAACCGAATCACTTCAGCATTTAACAAAACTTGAGAAGGAGAAAATGATAGATTGAAGATTGGCGTTCAAGAAAATTGATTTGTTAACCGTAGAAAGATATTTCAGGGTTAGGGATTTACAAAGAATGATTCACTAAATTCTTTGTATCTGTCTTTGGTGCAAGAAGAGGATTTAAGAATTTAGGGATTGAGGAGAAAGGGCTCCAATCAGAGTAAGTTACAATGCTTAAATCCATACGGAAAGTTTTAATTATTGCGACGTTTTTAAAAATAAACACCACTAAAAATAATATCTTTAGCGACGTTTTCAAAACCAAGCGTAATAATAATATCTTTAGTAGCGTTTATAAAAACAAAACGTAATGATATATCTTTAGCGTCATTGTGGAAAATGCCACTAAAAACATGTTATTAGCGACATTTGATTCTAAAAATGGCGCTAAAGACATTGTTCTTAGGGAATTTGTCAACCGGCAGTGATATAATTTTTAGTGGCGTTTTATAAGAAACGCCGCTAAGAACTTATATATAATGACATTTTAGAAAAAAATGTCACTAAAAATATAAATTTAGCAACGTTTATTAAAAACGTCGCTAAAAGTGCCGCTAGAAATCAGTTTTGTCGTAATTACAAAAAACCTAAAAATTTTCTCTCAAAAAAATCCTAGCTGTTGTTCTCTTTTTCAAAATTTCATCTTTTTTCGTTTTTAATTTTGATCGTTCCTTTTGATCGGTGGTCGACAATCAATTTTAGTATTGGTTGTCGACCATCAGATTTATTACTTTTTCTTGTTTTATTTTAATAAGGATCTTTATTTTTCTGTTTTTGTGACACGCTTTTTTTCTGTCCTTTTGACATGTTTTTATTTTTGTTTGGGGGTTTGGTTCGTTTGTCTTCATGGTATATTGCAGCATACCCTAACGATCGGTTGTTGTTCGCACAAAGATTCAATCAATGCTAGTTTCTGATTTATTGTTTTTATCGATGGTCACTTGAAAAGACTTATCACTACTCGATTAATGGTTGTTTACTGATAAAATCAATCCAATGTAGTGATATTTTTTGCACGACAGTTAATAAAAAAATTTTAAGAGCCTTCCTTGTCTCTTGCGTACCATATTTTTAATCTTTGTCAACTTTTTAAGAATTATATTTTGTTATTCAACCCTAAATTATTACTCCATCATTGTGTAGCGATCTAAAAAAACGAGTTTCGCTAAAATGTTTTTTTTCGAGTTGGAAAACATTTTTGATGTGTTCTTTTGAAAATTAATGTCTTCCACGTGGGGGTTTCGCTTAAAAATTGATTTTTGGAAAATTGGAGTCGCCACCGGCCGTTTAGGTAGACCGGACACCATAAAACCAGAGATTTAAAAAGTTGAGGTTCAGGAGTCGGTTACGGATGGGGAAGGATTAGCACCCCCACACCGCCCAAAATTGGTACTTTAATAATTATCGCTTTAATAATATTAAACTTTTCGGGCTAATTTGACGATCGAAATAATTTTTAATTAAATGTGCGCATTTATTTTAAAGTACCTAAACCCGAAAGTAAACGTCCGAACCACTACCACCTTATTGGTACCGGCCTCACTTACGACCGAATTTAGGGGCCCGCATTAATTTATTAATTAAAGTCTCACTATGCAAATCTTAATTAACATTGAAGTCTTCTTTACACATCAAATAATAAACAAAAAATGCATCACTAAAGATTAAGTATAATGCAAAATGAATTGAGGAAAAGTAAAAGAAAAATAACAAGTCGAAATGTAACTGCACATTATATTTTAATGCAACATAAAAACATGCATCTTAGTAACATGGTTAGCATTTTTAGTTTACTGTAATTTTAGTTTTAAAACTCAATGATTAAACTAACATATAAATGTGCCACACAAGAAACGAAACCGAAATCAATTAAAATAAATATATAAATAAATAAAAAGAAAAGGACATGGGAGCTAAGATTTGAATACCCATTCCGACTCAACTTCAAAATTAGATTAAGACCATATTCAACATGTTTTCGAAAACAAAAAATTAAATTGCAAAAGAGTAAAAAACAAGGAATGACTAGAAGTGTAAATTGCCCATACGGAGGGACTTTTGATGTTATTAAAATGTGGAGGAGGAACTGCTAGATAATAAAGGAAAATAAATATCACTAATTTATAACAAAATAAACTAACTGGTCAAACTTTGACCCTTAGGCATTTAAAAACATTTGATAAAAGAAAAGCAACAAATGCTCTCCTTTCCCCAGAAATAACATTTCCCAGAAGGTTCCAGGAGCCGAAACCCAGATTTTTAAACTTCAACCAATTCTCCTGCATCCTAACTCTAGCCGGAGGATCCAATCTCGACCCGGTGTCGGCCTTTGGCCACCGTGGTCATCATCGATTTCCTCTCTCAGACTACTTTTGAGTACGACCAAAACCCAAACAACCCAAAATTCAATAAAAAAGAAGTCTTTTAAAACTAAAGAGAATTTCTATTGAGAAACAGGAGAAAGATAAGAGATGGTTCCCTTTTTGACGTTCTTATGCCATGGCTCAATCTGGTTCAGATATCATTGCCGGAGATGAAGCGTCTGATCAGGGGAGTGTCTCTCTTTTTTCTGTTTTTCTTTTTTATGTGATTTTATTGATGCATGCAAGGAAAACCAAAGAGAAATTACCAGACAAATCTGGGTTTTTGATTGATAGTAGATGGAAGGTTACAATCTTTGGTTTGGGTTACAATGAATTTCTCTCTGATCTTTTTTTGATCGAATTCTCCCTGCCCTTCTTTTTTACAATCTGCCCTCTATAATGCCCCGTTTCTTGGATTTCAAAATTTTTGCTTTTCTCCATGCGTCATTGACCCGGTATTTCAGCCAAGATTTCTGGCTTTTTTCAGATTTTATGTGGTCTGTTTGGTCTACTCAAATTGCCGAAAATGGCTACCTCTGTTTCCAATATCAAGACTTGATATAAATCTTTTCTAGAAATTAGACTTTGATGCCTCATTTTCTTGCAGAGGTCCGAAATGGGCCTTGTAACAGACTTGCAATATTCAAAGTTGGGCTGATGTAACATAAGGGAAATGGGTTTGTGATATTTAATTTAATGGACAAGTGGGCATTGATTTTATTATTATCTTTTTATAGGTTTTAATTTAATATTTGGGCCAGCAAGCATAATAATAATATATATTCACATGCATAATGACAATTCACACATAAAATAAACATCAACCTAAACACGTAAACATATAACATATATGTAACATACATATGATAACACCTACGATATTGGCCTTTATTTATAAAATGTGAAAAATTAAAGATTTAAATTTTTTGGTTAAAAATGGGTGATTACAGTTGCCCCTCTTTGTCCGTTCTTGTGAAACAAGGACAGGGCAAAGACCATAAGCATCCATTTTTAACTGACTTCCCTGTCAGCGGTCTTGGATGACGTGTTTTTCTGAAACTCTCCACCTCCCTTGACCGAATCTCTTAGCTCGTAAGTTCTTTCGGTATTGAACTTACTCGTCTTTTGGTTTGAAGCTATCGATCACTCATGTATATGTCCTTTCGCTTTCTGATCAGATATTGCAAAACGAAAGTTCCTCCTATATGGAACTTTCACTTCTGGATCCTGAGTTCCAGTTTCTCATGTATAAAACCTTCACTCTAAAGTCTCGAGTTATGTGCCCCTCCTGTATGGAGCTTTTCACTCAGACTATGACAGAGACAGAGGTCCCTACTATATGAAACTCCATGGTCTTCCATGCTGTCGGTCTCTCTCACGGATCTGGAGTTAGAGCTTCTCCTATATGAAACTTTTTACTTTAAATTCTCGAGTTGCGTGCCTCTCCTATATGAAGCTTCAATCTCAGAGACAAGAACAAAAATGAGGGTCCTTCCTATATAGAACTCCTCACTTCGGTGCTACTGATTTCTTCTATATGAAACCGTCACTTTGTGGATGAACTTTTCCACTAGTAGCTCCTTTTGTATAGAGCTTCTGTATGACACCTTCATCTCTAAGTCTTTCAAGACTCCCGTCAAATGGCTGTCGTTCTTCTTTTTGGATCGTGGCTCACATCAGAGTGGCTGTAAATTTTCCTTTTGAATTGGGATTCACGCCAGGGTGACTGCTAAAAAATCTCTTTTTTTTTCAGTACTCACATCGGGAAGACTGCCAAAATTCTAGTTATCCCGTGTATATCTGTTAACAAATGGTATGATGCCATGAAAATTATTAGAATGTTTCTAGCCCTAGGGATGTCTAACTACATATGATGCATGAATGTTTGGGCTTTCGAACTACGTCTTGTTCCGATTCATGTAATCTGTCAAGCTTTGTTTCGGTTCATGTGATCTATCAATCTTCTTTTTCTCTTTTTATTTGACGACCCTATCCCGAGTACGCCTTTAAGGTGTCATCTATGAAACTTTCACCCTTTAACCTTTTTTTTTAGGCGCCCTTTCGGGTTTTCACCTTTCGCAATAATTTGCCTTTTCTGACATATGAGAGGTATCAACACGTTCAATCTTTCACTTTTTGTGGACCTCTTTTCATTGATACGAAACCTTGTGTCTGAACTGGTTGTGTTCCTAGCTACCTGCATTTTAAAGATTAGATCACAGTAATGCTTTAAAATCATCTTTTTATCTTAAAGCCTGTAAGACATTTGCGGAACGAGAAGAGACGAGGAAATGTAGGTAAGGGGTCAAAGTTTGCATTAATCATCGGACAGGTTTGAAAAATTTAAAAGTTATGGCAAACATAACAATACAAGGCTTAAGGATTAAGATCTCTTTCAATCTACTATATGAATGATACATCTTCCTATCAACCGAAGAGATATCTCTGCCTGGAGTTCATTTTGTCTTTGAGGTTCGTTCTTATGAAGGTGCATCCTTTGCCAGACCCGTCCTATATGAGTTGCCCTTTTCAGGTTTTCAACTCGGACTTCCCCTTTTGCTTCCAGACGCCCTTTTCGGATTTTCATCTGGAGCTCTCCGTTTTTTTTAAGCGCCCTTTCGGGTTTTCACCTTATGCATAGTACTTCTTGACAGCATCGGAGTTGATGGGATTTTTCAATACTTCTCCGTCCATCTCAGTCAGGATCAATGCTCCGCCAGAGAAGGCTTTCTTCACCACAAATGGTCCTTCCCAGTTGGGTGTCCATTTTCCCCGAACGTCTTTTTGTGTTGGCAAAATTTTCTTAAGCACCAAATCTCCTTCTCGAAATTCCCTCGGGCGTACCTTTTTATCATGGGCTCGCATCATCCTTCTTTGGTATATCTGCCCGTGGCATATGGCCTTTAGCCTTTTTTCTTCAATAAGGTTCAACTGATCAAACCTGGATTGCACCCATTCTGCTTCATCTAACTTAACCTCGTTGAGTACCCGAAGAGAGGGAATCTCCACTTCAATAGGCAACACTGCTTCCATACCATATACTAAAGAGTAGGGTGTTGCCCCCGTTGAGGTGCGAATAGACGTTCGGTAGGCAAATAAAGCGAATGGTAATTTCTCATGTCAATCCCGGTATGTCTCTGTTGTTTTGGAAATGATCTTCTTTATGTTTTTGTTGGCCGCCTCTACCGCTCCATTCATCTTAGGTCGGTAAGCGGTAGAATTGTGATGCACTATATTGAATTGGCCGCACACTTTCGTCACCAGTTTATTATTTAAATTAGTGGCATTGTCAGTGATGATCCTTTCTGGCATCCTGTATCGACAGATGATCTCCTTTTTCAAGAACTTACAAACAGTGGACCTTGTGATATTGGCATAAGAAGCTGCTTCCACCCACTTTGTAAAGTAATCGATGGCGACTAGGATAAAACGATGCCCGTTGGAAGCTTTGGGATATATTTGCCCGATAACGTCTATACCTCATGTTGCAAATGGCCAAGGAGCGTTCATGGTATGTAAGGCCGTAGGAGGAGCGTGTATCTTATCAGCATAGATCTGACACTTATGACACCTTTTGGCGTAATCTATACAGTCTCCTTCCATGGTTAACCAAAAATAACCGTATCTCAAGATCTTTCGGGCGATTGATAAACCATTGGCATGCGTTCCATATATCCTATCGTGTACCTCCGTTAGGATCTCATTCGCTTCTCTAGCATTCACACATCTCAATAAAACCTGGTCATGCCCCTTTTTATACAAGATCTGGCCATCGAGGACATATCCAGTGGCCATCTTTCGGATCATCTTCTTATCATTCTCATTAGCCCCTTCAGGATATCGTTGAGACTTGATGTACCGTAAGATATCGTAATACCAAGGATTGCCATCAGTTCCCTCTTCTAAAGCACAACAATGAGCTGGTTTCTCAAAAGTTTGCATCTCAATAGGCTTCATTTCTGCCCCGGTGTTAGCTTTAAACATGGAAGGTAGAGTTGCTAGAGCATCAGCCATTTGGTTATTTTCTCGTGGGAGATATGTAAAGCTGATCTTTTCAAACTCCTTGATCAGTTCTTGGATCAACTCATAATACCGAATCAACTTCAAATCTCTTACTTCCCATTCTCCTTTTAGTTGATAAATCACTAAGGAGGAATCTCCAAAGACCCGAAGTTGTCTAATCTTCCTCTCAATGGCAGCACCCAAACCCATGACACACGCCTTATATTCTGCGATATTATTTGTGCAAAAGAATTCTAATCTGCTAGTAAAGGGGTAGTATGCTCCATCTGGGGAGATCAACACTGCGCCTATTCCGTGTCCTAAGGCATTTGAGGCACCATCAAAGTAAAGTTTCCATGAGCTATCATCGGAGACATCCTCTTCAGCCGTTACACACATCAAATCTTCATCGGGAAATCTAGAGTCCAAGGATTCATACTCGTCCGAAGCACGACTAGCTAAAAAGTCAGCTATGACACTTCCTTTTATGGCCTTTTGATTCACGTACAAAATGTCAAATTCGGATAATAGCATTTGCCATCGAGCCATTCTCCCGGTCAACACGGGTGTCTCCATCAAAAACTTCAGAGGGTCTAATTTAGATATCAACCATGTAGTATGGTATAACATGTACTGTCTTAACCTTTTAGTAGTCCAGACAAGGGCACAACACGATTTCTGAACTGGCGGGTACCTTGTCTCGTAGTCAGTGAATTTCTTACTCAAATAGTATATGGGCCTTTCTTTTCTTCCGGAGTCATCATGTTGTCCCAATACACAACCCATGGATCTCTCATGGACGGTCAGATATAAGATTAAAGGCCTATTTGGCACTAGCGCTGTCAAGATCGGGGCATTGGTAAGGTATATTTTTATTTTCTCTAAGGCCTTTTGACATTCTTCATTCCAAACCCCTGGATTATTCTTCCTTAATAACCGAAACACAGGGTCACATTTATCGGTCAACTGGGCGATGAATCGTGCAATATAGTTCAACCTTCCTAAAAATCCCCGGACCTCTTTTTGTGTTTGAGGAGGAGGAAGGTCTCGGATGGCCTTCACTTTATCTGGATCAATTTCAATACCATTTCTGCTCACCACGAATCCTAGGAGTTTTCCAGAAGTGACTGCAAAGGTACATTTGGCAGGATTAAGCTTCAACTGGAACCTTCTCAACCTCTGGAACAACTTCCTTAAGTTCTAGAGATGCTCCTCCTCCGTTTGTGATTTTACGATCATGTCATCTACATACACCTCTATCTCTTTATGCATCATGTCATGAAAGAGAGTTACCATTGCCCTTTGGTAAGTTGCACCAGCGTTCTTAAGTCCGAAAGGCATCACCTTGTAACAAAATGTTCCCCAAAGGGTTACGAATGTGGTTTTCTCCATGTCTGCTGGATCCATCTTGATCTGATTGTATCCTGAGAAGCTATCCATAAAGGAGAACCAAGAATGACCAGCGGTATTGTCAACCAGTGTGTCGATATGTGGTAACGGAAAATTATCTTTAGGACTCGCCCGATTCAGATCGCGATAGTCTACACACATGTGAACTTTTCCATCCTTCTTGGGTACCGGTACAATGTTCGCGACCCATTTAGGATATTTAGAGACTTCTAGGAAACCAGCATCGAATTGTTTCCTTACTTCTTCGCGAATTTTTAACAACATATCTGTTCTCATTCTTCTAAGTTTCTGTTGGACTGGTTTACATTCTGGCTTCGTCGGCAACTTATGCATCACTATGTCGGTGTCCAACCCTGGCATGTCCTGATATGACCAGGCAAAAACGTCCTTGAATTCTTGAAGTAAAGTTATCAGCTCAATTCGGATTTTTGAAGAGCACATGGTTCCAATTTTGATTTCCTTCATCTCATCATCAGTCCCTAGATTCACGATTTTAATTTCCTCTTGATGCGGCGAAATTTGCTTTTCTTCGCTAGCCACCATTCTCAATAACTCCTCTGGTATTTCGTACCCCATTTCCTCTTCATCCTCCTTAACATTTGCCTGAATCTCCAGACGTTCAAAATCCACCTCGGAATTGGACAAAGTATCATTCATACAGTTAATCATTGGAGACCTACAAAAAAATAATGATAAAAGTATTGGGAATAGAATGGGTTGTATGAAAGGGTATGAGTGATGAATGAATAAATGAATGAACGAATAAAATAGAGTAAAAAGAGGGAAAAGACAAGGAAGTTTTCATTTAAACAAAAGGGAAAACGTTTTCATTAAAAGTTAAAAGAGTTTGTAACATGTCGACCATGTACAAAAAGAGTCTTCCTCGCTCTTAGGCGTTTGACAAAAGATAAGTTCTAGAGCATTACTCGGATCCGGCCCTAAAAACTACAGGTAGATCAATACACTCCCAATTGGTAAGGGTTTCCCCGGGTGCACAAGGACGGATGCTGGTCAACACATGACTGGTAGCGTAATCCTCAGCAATCGTGTTGACGTACATCCCCTCAAACGAATCGACGAATTCTTCTTCTTGATTTAGTTGGTCCCAGGCGTCGATATCTTCCTGTATTTTCTTCTCAGGATGTACAAAGCCACCAGATATGAAAGAGTCTCTAATATCTGGGAACGTCATAGGGGCCCATGGGATATCTTCCCCCCTCATCCTAGCCTTCCTTTGTTCGGCTTTCCTTCTATACTCTTCTCTTCTTTGATGCATACGAGGCTTGTACCCGAGTCCGAAACGATCTTTCTTGAAGATAATACTCTTAGGGTGCAGACTTCCCTGTAATCTCTTTCCTAGCCCTTTTCCAGTCTTGGCACCACGACCTAAGATTTGGCGAACTGACATTTTGATGGTATTGGACAATCTGGGACAAGGGATACGGCTACCTTCAGCTACAAACGTAGCATTCACAAACTCCAATGCCCGAAAAGAACATTCAACAGCGTCTTCATCATTCTGAACATATGGGGCATCTGACGTCACAGAAGCTATAATCTCCTGCTCTGCCCCCACCGTGACTAACTTTCCTTCGATGACGAATTTTAGTTTTTGGTGCAGCGATGACGGTACTGCCCCGGCAGAGTGAATCCAGGGTCTCCCTAGTAGACAACTGTACGAAGGCCTAATATCCATCACAACAAACTCCACGGTATACTCTGTTGGCCCGATAATTAAGGGTACCTTTATCCTTCCCAATGTTCCTCTCTGGGTCCCATCGAAGGCCCTTACTGAATTATGACAGGGTTTGAGATGGGAATTGTCTATGGACAGTTTTTGTAGCACTACCATTGGCATCACATTAAGTGCAGATCCATTGTCGAGGAGTACACCTGGTAGTACGTATCCCTTGCAATGGACAGTAATGTTTAAAGCTTTGATAGATCCCATCCCTCCCTCGGGGATCTCATCATCACTGAAAGTAATATAGTTATCGGCTGTAATATGGCCCACAATCCGATCTAGTTTAGATACAGAAATATCTCCTGGAACGAAGGTTTGGTTCAACACCTTCAGTAATGCGTCACGATGTTTTTCTGAACTTAGCAACAGTTCTAACACCGTAATCCTGGCAGGTTGTTTCCGTAGTTGTTCTACCACGTTGTATTCACTATGCCTCAAAAATCTCAAAAACTCTTGGGCTTGCGCTTCTGTCACTGGTTCTTTGATTTTCGGCGGTGGTTCTTCATCGAATATCCTAGCCGGAATAACAGGTACAACTTCATCCTTGCTTGGTATTGTTTCTGGAACTATAGGTGGCGCGGCGGAATAGCATCGACCACTTCGGGTAAAATGGCTCACCTCATTTACGGGTTCTCCTTCTTTATTTTCTAACTCTCTTCCCCCATATTTCGCCTCTCGTTCTTGTTCTTCTTCATCATCAGTTATCTGTTTTTCTTTCTCACCTGACGGGGTTTTGTCGGGGATGGTGACAGTTGCAGCATAACTCCAAGGGATTCGCTTCGTGTCCTTGAATGAAAAGGGCTTGGGTGTGCTAATAACAATCTTAGCGGTTGCTTTTGGGACCTCATACTGAGACGTGCTTGTATCTCGAGGTTTAGATGAGATTATGAGGGGTCGTCCTACACCATATTTGGCATTAGAATCATCAGATGCATACACCTCACACTCAGCTCCCTCTTCAAAGAACTCGATTTGTTTTTGATCCATCAAGTCTTAGACTAGTTGTTGGAACTGAACACATCTTTGGATATCATGGCTATTGTTTTGGTAAAATTCGCAATACTTTCCCACTCCTTTTTCCACAAACACCATTGCATTATCAATTAAACGAGCCATGCACAATTGCTGAAAGACCCATCTGAGTGGTGATTTGACCTCTAATATGCTCTCCTTAGCTTTTCTGGTGGATTCTTCTTCAACTGCATTTACACCTCAATTTTTGTGGTTTGGCAAAGGGTTAGCAGCTACGTTGGGCTCCTCAAACTTAAGTACTCCCGTATTGATCAAGTTTTGCACCAATTTCTTAAATGATAGGCAATTCTCGATAGAGTGACCTGGGGCACTGCCGTGGTATTCGCAGTGAGCGTTGGAATCATACCAAGCTGGGAAGGGAGGCTTAAAAGGGGCCACAATGTACAGGCGTACTAGGTCTGCATTATATAACTGCGTATACAATTCGCCATATGAGACTGGTAAGGAGGTAAATGTTTGTTTCTCTTGTTCCCTTCTAGGGGCTTTCTCCCCTTTATGATTGTTGTTCTGGGGTTTCCCGGTTGACGACTGTGGTTGAGCAATGGTATAATTCTTCGGGGTGTTATAGGTGTTGACAGAATTCACTTCCTCATCTTTTTTCTTATTGTATTTGCGAGAATTATCACCGTTGTCAATCCTTCCGCTTTTAATAGCCATTTCTAAAGATTCACCGGTTCGAATAAGATCGGCGAAACTTTGAGTGGTATGATTAATCAGTCTATCATACAGAGCACCTTTTAGAGTGTTGATAAACATTGGTGTAATCTCATGTTCCGGGATAGGTGGTTGAATCTGGGAGGCCACATCTCGCCATCTCTGTGCATACTGACGAAGACTTTCGTTCGATTTTTGCCACATACCCTCAAGCATGATACGACTAGGTACCATATCTGTGACATGCTTATACTACTCAACAAATGCTCTAGATAGATCTCTCCATGATTTGATATTGGTACGACTTAGCTGAGTGTACCATCTGATAGCAGATCCGGTCAGGCTATCCTGGAAACAGTGGATTAGCAACTTTTCATCCTTGATAAAAGCTGCCATCTTGCGATAGTACATTGTGACATGCGCAGACGGACAAGTCGTTCCATCATATTTATCAAAATCTGGGGTTTTAAATTTATGGGGTAATATTAGATCGGACACCAAACTCAGTTCACTGGCATCCTCTGATTTCTCTTGACCATGCACGGCTTTGAATTTCTCCTCCATCGCTCGGAACCTTTCCTCCCATTTCTTCTCAACTTCATTTCGGATTTTCTCCACCAAATTCAGATCGGGAACTTCTTCTTCATAAAGTCGTTCAACATCAATTGGCTGATTCTCCGGGGTCTGGATCGGTTGGCTGGCTGATGCCCTTGTGGGGTCGATACATACTCTTCTTGTTACGTTCATCCCGTTGGACTATATTTTGCAATTAGACGTAGTATTATCGGGTTCAGATGTTTTATCATTATCACTTTTTTCCTTGTCTTGATCTTTCCCCAACAAAGCTACTAGCTCAGACAAGATAGACGCTTGAGATTGAGCGATTTGGGAGCTGATATTCTGTGCAACATCCTTTAGTCGATTTTCCAAGTCCTTTTGGCCTTTTTCCAAATTGTCCACGCGGTCATCCATTTGTTTCCTCCGGTGGTGTGTGAAATGTGAGTGCGGTATGGTGGCGGTTTAGAGAATTCTGTCACAATGCACATATTATTAAAATGATGTTTGGCAAAAAGCGAATGCATGTATGATATGAATGCGAATGATGCAATATGAATGCAAATAAAGGCGTTGATTCCTGCTGGTAATCACCCAACTGGATTGCTTTTTACGGGAAACAAAAAGGTCCATTACAATACTTCGAAGGGACTAACCCTATACATAAAAACTAGACTTAGATATAAAAGTTGGCCCTAGCTCCTAATCTGTCTATAGCCCTGAGCAACTTGTGGAGTCGAGGAGCTTCTGGCATGTCTGGAGCTATAAACTGACGCAGTGCTTCAGCTTCGGTGCCTAACTCGAGCACATTCCGAGCTACTTTCTGGACTTCAGTGATTAAGGTTGTATGGCGGAGATCCCGACTGGTAATCATCTGAGCGGCATTATGGAGTCGGATTTGCCAGTAACGATCTCCTTCGGTAGCAGACTCTTCAAAAACTAAAAGTCGCTCATGATAATCTTGTATAGTGGCTTCCAAGGTCAAGATACGAGCCCATAAGTCATGGACCTCCAATTCCCTTTCTTGCAACTCAATAAAACCATTCCTCTGTTGGTAGCTTTGCAGCACTTGTTCTAATTCCATCAGTTTCCCTCCTAGTTCTACATTTTGTGCCTGACTTTGATCCAAATTCTGAATAGTGTCATTGTAGAGGTTCTGTATTTCTAAAAATCGGTTCCTACTTCCCACCGATCTCCTTCTCCATGCATCAGTATTTTCTCGCTCATATATAATAGCTTGCTTACCCTTTTTGATCTCATGTATGGTTTTTTCTTTCTCGCGGCGAAGAGTATCCCTAGATGCGCGCCTCTCATTTTCCAAGGTAATGTGATAATTCTCTCTTTTTTGTTCAAGGGCTTGTTGGCTACTTTTCCCTTCTTCTTCCATCATCCATTCGTATTTTATTCTTTCCTTCTCAATGGCAAGAAACTTGCGTCGACTTGCATTGTTCACCTCATTTTGTAGCTTGACCATATCTACTTGGTAAAGAGCATTTTTCTCACTTAACTCGGTGTTCACTTTCTGTAGATGTTTGATTATTCCATCACGTTCATCGATATTCAAACTGACCTTAAAAAGTTCTTCTGCATGTTGCGTGTTTAAGCTTCCATTTTTTGTTTGAGTTCATCGAGCTCGCTTCGTAAAATCTCAGCCTCAGATGGCACCACCTTCATGTGTACTTCCAAGGATAAAGCTGGTCCTTCATCTGGTTGTAACAATTCATTATTAATCCTCATACGTACCCAAAATTCATAATCGGGAGTGGTCATACATGTAGAGGATCCTTCCGTTCGGATTCGATAGCAGTTATCCCATGCTTTCATAACGGTCTGAACCTTAGTTCGATATTCATCTTTGAAAAAAAACTTCGTTTGGCTTAAACCTGTGGTAAAAGGAATGAATTGACGCGAATCAAATTGCCTTGAAACCAAGAGTGGGGCACAACCGATTCCCCCGTATAATCCTAACAACATCAAACAGTTAAAATTCCCACAACTGAATAAGAAATAACTCGATCTTCCCATCCAAGGAACCCTCCAAACTATATCTTCGACCCTAATATTTCGAAGGATATTGGCCCACTTTTTCCGACTTAAGTCTTCCCGCCATTCTTGGGTCAAATATTCTTTCAATGGTGAGAAATGCTGGAAAGAGAAACCTTGCAAAAGACCTTTTGGTGTCTTCCAAAAATTACTCTGAATCCACACTTGCAATAGTTGAGCACAACCTCGAAAACGACCTTCCTCATGTCGTCTACTCACATTCAAGGATATAAAAGTTTCCACCAAGATTGCTGGTGCTGGATTACATCTTTGTTTCAAGCGGTTAAACAAGTCTAATAGCGCAATGTCAATGTTACCGATGACTCTTGGAAATATGATTCAATCCATATATTGCCAATGCAAATAGATCCATCTTTAGTACTTCATCGGGGTGTACGGGAATGATGTCTCGAATGCTTTCCCAAGCAAAGGCCATGCTATCCCCTCTAACCTGTATTAAACCTTTTGCCCAATCATCGCTCATCCCGGCAAAGTCCTTCAATCTCAACTCATAGTTAGACCTCTTTGGGGGTTTAAAATAAATCCATTCTTTTCGTACAGCCTTATGGTTAAGCAAAGCGGTGTATTCCTCTACGGTAGGCATCATATCTTGTCTATTAAAAGTGAAGCAACAAAAGGTCGGGTTCCAGAATCGAAAGATAGCCCTTAGTAACGGTTGATTGATTCTGACGTAAATGAGCTGAGCAATATCCCCATACCTATCGACGAATGAATTTTGTAGTCTAATGTCCCACTGTTCCCAAATTTGTTGAAGTTCCCATAGGTCATTCTGTTGTAGGCTTACATAAGTATATCCATCAACCACTCCCCCACTTGGCAAACTATCTCCTTGAGCTCGTTGGTTGACTTCGGACCAATGTCTAACAGCAGAATTGAGACTTTCTTTTCGTAGATACTTTTTGTCCATGGTAAGAGTATCCTTTGTTGAATGAACCACTCGAACCAACACCTTTAATGCAAAATACAAAAAAAAATGATGAATGCAAAAAGAAAAAAAGAAAAAAAGTTAGTAACTGTGAAAGGATAAATTATAAAAAAATATTGACAGAATAAAAAAGTTAAACAAAGAAGAACAACCCTAGATATCCTTGTCTAGTTCACCTAGGGTATCCGCATGGCTCTAATGGGGTAGGTAGTCTAGTTCTCTATATGCAGTCTTGGTGCTAGAAAAGGGACCCGAATTGTCCAAGCTGTCCTCTACTAAGAGTAGTAAGGCCTCCGATCATCACCCATTATAGGCTCATCTTGACAGGGTTCAATTCAGAGGGACCCGTTCGCTTATGCCTATACGAAGGAACGATATCCTCACGAAAGCATAAGGTAGTGGAGCCCCGAAGGTACTTCGGCTAGGGCCCATACGGGAGAACGATATCTCCACGAAAGCGTTAGTCTTTTCCCCCCACTTAAAATGATGGGTTTAGATGTCAATTTTAAATACGGAAAAATAAATGCGCAAATTCAATTAAAAATTAATTTGATCGTCATTTTAGCCCGAAATCTTTAATATTCGTAAAGCGATAATCATTTAAAAAGCTTGACTCTCCTTTTGTTTAAAAAAACAAAATTTTGGCCTCCCCAGCGGAGTCGCCATCTGTAGCGATCTAAAGAAACGAGTTTCGTTAAAATGTTTTTTTCGAGTTGGAAAACATTTTTGATGTGTTCTTTTAAAAATTAATGTCTTCCACGTGGGGGTTTCGTTTAAAAATTGATTTTTGGAAAATTGGAGTCGCCACCGGCCGTTTAGGTAGACCGGACACCATAAAACCAGAGATTTAAAAAGTTGAGGTTCGGGAGTCGGTTATGGATGGGGAAGGATTAGCACCCCCATATCGCCCAAAATTGGTACTTTAATAATTACCGCTTTAATAATATTAAACTTTTCGGGCTAATTTGACGATCGAAATAATTTTTAATTAAATGTGCGCATTTATTTTAAAGTACCTAAACCCGAAAGTAAACGTCCGAACCACTACCACCTTATTGGTACCGGCCTCACTTACGACCGAATTTAAGGGCCCGCATTAATTTATTAATTAAAGTCTCACTATGCAAATCTTAATTAACATTGAAGTCTTCTTTACACATCAAATAATAAACAAAAAATGCATCACTGAAGATTAAGTATAATGCAAAATGAATTGAGGAAAAGTAAAAGAAAAATAACAAGTCGAAATGTAACTGCACATTATATTTTAATGCAACATAAAAACATGCATCTTAGTAACATGGTTAGCATTTTTAGTTTACTGTAATTTTAGTTTTAAAACTCAATGATTAAACTAACATATAAATGTGCCACACAAGAAACGAAACCGAAATCAATTAAAATAAATATATAAATAAATAAAAAGAAAAGGACATGGGAGCTAAGATTTGAATACCCATTCCGACTCAACTTCAAAATTAGATTAAGACCATATTCAACATGTTTTCGAAAACAAAAAATTAAATTGCAAAAGAGTAAAAAACAAGGAATGACTAGAAGTGTAAATTGCCCATACGGAGGGACTTTTGATGTTATTAAAATGTGGAGGAGGAACTGCTAGATAATAAAGGAAAATAAATATCACTAATTTATAACAAAATAAACTAACTGGTCAAACTTTGACCCTTAGGCATTTAAAAACATTTGATAAAAGAAAAGCAACAAATGCTCTCCTTTCCCCAGAAATAACATTTCCCAGAAGGTTCCAGGAGCCGAAACCCAGATTTTTAAACTTCAACCAATTCTCCTGCATCCTAACTCTAGCCGGAGGATCCAATCTCGACCCGGTGTCGGCCTTTGGCCACCGTGGTCATCATCGATTTCCTCTCTCAGACTACTTTTGAGTACGACCAAAACCCAAACAACCCAAAATTCAATAAAAAAGAAGTCTTTTAAAACTAAAGAGAATTTCTATTGAGAAACAGGAGAAAGATAAGAGATGGTTCCCTTTTTGACGTTCTTATGCCATGGCTCAATCTGGTTCAGATATCATTGCCGGAGATGAAGCGTTTGATCAGGGGAGTGTCTCTCTTTTTTCTGTTTTTCTTTTTTATGTGATTTTATTGATGCATGCAAGGAAAACCAAAGAGAAATTACCAGACAAATCTGGGTTTTTGATTGATAGTAGATGGAAGGTTACAATCTTTGGTTTGGGTTACAATGAATTTCTCTCTGATCTTTTTTTGACCGAATGCTCCCTGCCCTTCTTTTTTACAATCTGCCCTCTATAATGCCCCGTTTCTTGGATTTCAAAATTTTTGCTTTTCTCCATGCGTCATTGACCCGGTATTTCAGCCAAGATTTCTGGCTTTTTTCAGATTTTATGTGGTCTGTTTGGTCTACTCAAATTGCCGAAAATGGCTACCTCTGTTTCCAATATCAAGACTTGATATAAATCTTTTCTAGAAATTAGACTTTGATGCCTCATTTTCTTGTAGAGGTCTGATAATGCAGCGGCGGTGGCAGCGGTGCAGGCGGACGGAGTGGGCAACTGATTGGTCATTGGAATTCGAGTAGACACGCGTGAGAACCACGCCCACGTTAAAAACCCGGTCGTCAGGCTCTTGACCATTTAGATGCTTTATGATCCAAGGGTTGAGAAGCATGACGGCTGCAACAAAATACAAGATTAGGGTTTATTTTAGTCTGGACTAGATCCGAAATGGACCTTGTAACAGACTTGCAATATTCAAAGTTGGGCTGATGTAACATAAGGGAAATGGGTTTGTGATATTTAATTTAATGGACAGGTGGGCATTGATTTTATTATTATCTTTTTATAGGTTTTAATTTAATATTTGGGCCAGCAAGCATAATAATAATATATATTCACATGCATAATGACAATTCACACATAAAATAAACATCAACCTAAACACGTAAATATATAACATACATGTAACATACATATGATAACACCTACGATATTGGTCTTTATTTATAAAATGTGAAAAATTAAAGATTTAAATTTTTTGGTTAAAAATGGGTGATTACACATTGCATGCAACATTTTTTTTTATTATTTTCGGAAAGAAACAAAACTTATTTTCAAAGAATAATTAATAAAATTCTCATGGGAAGTTTCTCTATTAGGGGTGTAAACGAATCAAATCGAGTTCGAGTAATGTTGAATTCGATTTGACTCGTTAAAATTTCAAGTAGAGGTTGAGTTTGAGTAATTTTTAACGAGTCTAAAAATTTTGAACTCGACTCGAGACTCATTAGGAACTCGAGTTGAGTTCAAGTTTTATTAGAGCTTAAACGAGTAAAGTGTTGACCGATCTTTGACCATTCTGGTTTCGAGTAATTCGTCATTTATCACGTCTCATTTTAAGCCATGTTAGAAAAAAGATGTTGATACACAAGTTTAAATTCAAGCTTGTTAATTTTAAGGCATAGAGTGTTAGTTTAGGTTTTATAGGTTTAGTTCGTTAGGTTGAGTTTAGGATTTATATTTTAGAATTTTAAGTTTAATAATTTAGATTTTAAATTATAAAAATTAAAAAATAATACATTATATTTTTTTAGCAGCTCACAAGTTTTTAGTGTTGTGTATCAAGTAGCTCGGCTCGTTAAACACTCGAGTCGAACTTAAGTTCAAGTTGAGTTCGATCGAGCTTAATTTTAATCAAATTTTAATTAAATCAAGTTCGAGTAGCTCACAATTTATCTCGTCTCACTTATAGCCTAATCTCTTTGTAGGCAAAATATTTCATGCCAATTAAATTTGTATAGTTCCAACATTAGTTCCATGGAGTGATCTGCTTTAATTTCACCCATGCGTGTTTGGATCTGTCTCGAATATAAATTATAAAATGTACACGAAAAAAAATAACACCCATGTTAGGAAGATGGATAAGAAGACCAAAGATGGGAAGGAATGCAAGCATGGCTCCTCCAAACCCTAGAGTGTAATTTCAATATCTCGCATGCCTTTTCCTTGCTCTTGTAACTAGTATCAAGTTGAACCACCAAACAAAGCTTTGCCACAACCCCAACCTGTAACATCTCCTGAACAACCCTGGGTGTTGCAGAAAACCTGCAGATCGACGATAGAATCCTCACCGCCCTCTCACTCGCCGTATGCGAAACTCTAAATATTTTCTTCGACACCATCGCTAGCCCCGCCCCGTGGTTCAAGAACTCCGCCCTCCCTTCGGCGCAACCGCACAGCTGATCGAGGACGACCAATGCCAGCTCCGAAACTCTCTTGTCGGAGCTCTCGAGGAGAAGCTCGACAAGTACGAACACGGCTCCTCCTTCCACGGCCTTGATCCTGTTTCTTCCCCAGGGACAAAGCTCCACCAGGAGTTTCAACGCCGCCTTGGTGGCTTGTTGCGAGATCTGGTCTCTCAACGTGCGTACGATGACAGAAAAGAACTCGGGTGTGAGGCTGATCAACTGGATTGGATCTGCCACTTCAAAAACTTGCTTCAACAACAGCGTGGCGTACGCTCGAGAATGGTAGCTTCCATTTTTCAGAATTTTCACTAAAGACTCTACAAATTCATTATCACTGCTAACAATACTCTTTAAACAGCTTTCGGATACCTTGATATGATAAAGAATGCTCAACGCTTCGTCGCTAGCTTTCATAACTTCAGACCCTTCGTTGCTCTCGGTTTCAAGTACCAACGAAGAATCGTAACTCTTGATGATCGATACCAGGAATTCAACAGCACCGGCGGCTTCCAAGCAGCTTCGATTTCTCTCGCCTTCAAGGGTGATTGATCTGAGACTTTTCAAGCATTTGACTTGCATCTCAGGGAACTTCTGTGCATCTTTAATGAGCTTAACGATCTGGGTTTTGTCGACCGGAGTCTTCGGCGTCGGGATTCTTTCGACTCCATGGGAAGCATTGAGAGTGCACCACGCTTGAATCAACCGACGAAGAGTGTGGTTTGGGGTTAGATCTAACTCGCGTAACGCTTGTTTCGTCACGGGACATACCTTGTTCTTGCATGAAAACAACCATTGCTCTATACTTTCTCTGTCGTATGTTATCCCGGTTGAGAGGGTAACAGGATCTCTCATCAGTTGAAGCGAAATTGGACAAAGAAAATGACAAGGAATCTCAATTCCATCCATATGGAAACTAAAGATGATACCAAATAGAGGAGGAAAGAGCCGAACTGTAACACGTACCAAAATAGCTGGTGCGGAACAAGGCAGAGGGAGGACTTTTATACATACAGACTTAATTAGGACAAGTGCATGTTGTTCAAAAAGTCAACCCACGCAAAATTAGAGAGGGGACATTAATTAAGACCATTTCCAAGACTTCGGGACAGGCGTCGGTGTTGCAATGGCCGTTGGTTGAACCTTATTGGTGCTTTGACTTTGTTTTTGAAAGTAAGGTTTTGTTTATTAGCTTGGGTGTGTGGCTGGCGCCGACAACTCCTCATGTGGCTCGTGGATCTCTCCGGTCTCCACGCATTTTATCGGCTGTTCCTTTGAGAACTCCGTTTGATTGTACTTTTAGAATTTAATAGCTTGTTTAATGCTTCTTTTACTTGGAAGATAGGTCATCAATTGAAAAGGATTGATTGGCTATACACCCTTTTTACTTGGAGAAGGGAGCCAAATTTTAAATTTTTATATATAATTTAAATATTTTTATATTTTTAGTTTGATTTATTCATATTTTTAGGAAAAAAAGTCAAATTGTTTAATTTTTGACGGAAATGTTAACTATAAGCCTGATGGCGTTGACATAAGAATATTCAAGTTTTTCTATTAAATTATGGGTTTTACTTCTTATGTTTTTACGATCTTTTGAAATTTATCATATTTATTTTTTAAATTAATTTTTTTATAAAATTAAAGAGAATAATATTATAAGTGTCTCGCTAAAAAATCTTGTTGAACCTAAATGAGGGGAAAAGAGCACACTTGATAGTATTTATAAAACGATAAAAGAAACACCTAAATAAACATTAGAAACTCACACCCACATTGGATAACAAGTCATCACGAACCAAAGTCAAAACTGCATCCGGTGAAAACATGAAAATACAAGATAAAAAGTACAGCTCTCTAAAGAAGGAACATCACGAGATTGAGCCATTTTGGCTAATCCATTAGCAACCTTATATATTGTCCGACAGATTTGACAAATTTTGATCTCCCAAGATTGATCTAGTAATGTACAAACCTCCCTAACCAACGATGTCAAACCACCTCTTGCATTTCGTTTTGCAAGATACGAATCACATTCGTATTGTCCACTTCAAGTATAACCTTTTTAAGCTTTTCGTCCAAGCCAGACGAAGACCTTCAATAACCCCCAAACTTCACCTTCAATAATCAAGCAAATACCAACACACTTCGTAAACCCAAATAACCACTCCTCGACACTATCCTTTGTTAGAGTATGCCCAAAGACCAATCATATGATGATTGTAAGGATACTTTTATTTTCCAATTTTATTGAATAAAGGCGTTACCATTGTTGTTTCAAGATATATGTGTCAATGTATAACATAAACTGAGAAACAATAAGGTCCATATAATAATATATGTATTATTATTAAAAGATCATTAGTCAAGTATTATTATGGGTATGAATACTAATAATATGCTTAAGACTAACATGTGATTAATTGATAACAATGAGTTATCATTGACATAGAGATGTCAGAATTAATACATGAATATATTAGTATAGAATAATATATTGGATTGACCCACTATGAGTATATATCTTGGATTATTATGTGACGGTCACCATATTGCTCATAGTGACAACTATATGTATGATCCTTAGACTTGAGATTATTACTATCTCAACATATGTTGTTTTATGTTATGATGCAGTTACACTATAAAAACTGATATTGGACATATTACAATGTATGTAGTGAGATGTGAATGATCAAGATAGGATTTGTCCTTCCTACATAATAGGAAAATATATCAAAGGCCACTTGATTGAGTGAGACTAGAAATGCATGGCCATGCTTGAATACGTTGATATGAGATATCATAAATTATTCATTAAAAGTAGTCCACTCTAGACATCAAGAAACATTAAAATAGGCTATACAAGTGTGACTATTCCAAGACTTGTGCCTATTAAAGATATAAAAGGACAAAAGGATATAATACATTAAAAGTGTTGGTCACGGACATGATACATTAAATCATGATCTCTTGTAACTTCGATGACAATGATATATTGCTGGATGTCACTCATTGTTTGTAATATTAGAATTGTTCTAATAATAATACTAACGTTACAATGAGCCTACAGGGTCACACCCAATGGTTAAAAAGGAACAAAAATATATATGTATAAGTTGTTATATTTAATCCTGGATTTTAAACAAAGGATATATAATTAACGTAATTATATCCTTTTTAAATTCGAATTAAATATAGATTCCGAAATTTAAGGAAATAATTAAAGTAATTATTTTCTAAACAAATTCGGAATAAAACTCTTATACCTAGGGTTTCACATATATATAAAGGATCTTTGGGTCTAACAGCCACAATAGAGAATTTCGAATTCTCAAACTCTAGAATTACGAAAAACAGTTTTTCGAGATTTGCTCTCTCAACCGGGTGAACTAAGTAGATGCCGAGACGATATTCGTAGAAGCTAAAGATTCAGATCGTCGAACGATCGTGATTGTAGCAGATCCAGTTACTATTTTTGCTGCTTATCAAGGAACCCAATGTAAGTCATCGCATCTCTTCCTCTAGATTTCAGATTAAACATACATGGATCACTGGAAAGATCGTTATAATTTTATTCCGCTGCGCCATAGGGTGTGTCGGCGGTCTCAACATCCTTATCACCCCACCACAAGTAGCAAAATCCATAGAGGCTATCTGAGAGCCATCTGTGATGACCTTAAACCACTCAGCTGAAGAAGGTTGTCAATGCTCATTAAAATCTTCACCTGGTCGTGCAAACTTCCCATAGCGCCTCATGGCTGATTTTTCTAAAATGCATAGTTCATAAGCTCGATGACATTCATTCCACGCACTAAAATCATAATGTTTACTTGAATAAAAACACATTTATTTTGATATTTTCATGAAATCTACAACACCGAACTAAAAAAAAGTCCTAATAAAATATATTCAAATCAAAATAGGATCGACACGCCAAATTAAATATATTTTTGAAGGATATTACAAGTGTAAGGAGATCCGTCATTATTTGGCTTTGACTAAAGCTTTATCAACGTAACAATTTAGACCCTCTATAATTGGGGCAGGAATCATCTATTTTTTTTCATGTCTTCTTTCATGCTTCCATTTTAAATTAAATGTTTAAGGTTTAGTGTTTAGGGTTCAAGGTTAGGGGTTGTAGTTAGGTTTTAGGGAATTAGGGGTAGAGTGTATTTTTTAGGGTTAAAAAAATTAATTTTTTAGAAAATTTTCAATGGAAGCATGGAAGGATGCATCATAAAAAGGTAAATGATTTTTACCCCTACAATTGTGGTGCAAATCGTCTATCTCTTTCTCATGTCTTAATTCGTGTCTCCGTTTTAAATTAGAGGGTTTAAGGTTTAGGGTGTAGGGTTTAAGATTCCAGGTTAAGGGTTGTGGTTAGGATTTAAGAAATAAGGGGTAGGGTATATTTTTTAGGGTGTAGGACTTAAGGTTTAAGATATAGAAAATAAAGTTTAATGTTTAAAACTAATTTTTTAAATTTTTTAACGAGAGACACCGACGAAGACATAATAAAAAAGTAAAGGATTTTTACCCTTACAATTGAGCCAACTACACAATTCATTTCAAAGATGAAAAAAAATAAGCTCACTCATCTATTTGTGATACGTAATTATCTAATTAATTAGCCTCAAGTCGTATGCCAACCTTTTTATATTATCACTAATAATTTCCTGGTAGATCTCTGAAGTTAGGAAATCTTATGTGTGTATATATATTGATTTTTATAGAAGACACAAACATGTGGCATTTAATAAAAGAGTATATTTTAAAAACTAAGAAATTAAAGAACTGTAAAATAATATAAAAATATTAAAAATATATGTTACATTTTTTATTGATCGGTTCAATTAGACAAACAAAAAATGAAGTTCAAAGATCAAAAGAGATGGAGAAAATCTAAGAGCTATTTTTTTTTTAATATTTGAACTGAAATTATCATTAGGTCTTATAAAAATATATGCATATTACAATTAAAAATTATTAGTACAATATGTTTAATCTCTATTAATGTATATCTGCTTAATCTATTGATAGATCTAATAATCTTAATATTTTTTTACTGTTAATCTCAATCATCTATTTATCTATTTTAATGATCTAAAAAAATTAAATTTTTTAAATTTTAGATAGTATAAAAAGATCTTATCTTATATATATAAAAATATAGTATAAGAAGTCATCATTCATGTGTAGTACACATTCATTAATTTTATTTTGAGATGAAAGTGTGATTAATTTTGAATATAAAGCACGATAGCCATCTGTTTTTAGAAATATGTTTATATATTCATAGACGAAATCAAGATATTATATTAGGGGTCAAAGTATCTTAGCTGTGAAATTGACAGACTTAAAATATAATTAAGCCAATAAATAGATACTAGCTTAATTTATCTAATTTCTTGACTAACAAGAACCAAACAAATATTCAAACAAAAAATGTAGGAACAAAATTTTAATTTAATAAATTCAAAAGTTTTAATTAGTTTCATAATTTATTAACAAAATAATAAATTATATGCAGGAGTGTGGTTCAAGTGGTAAGTAATTTGGTTTCGCTAAAGTAAGTCTGACGTTATGTATCCAGAAAATCTCATTTGAGAGACTTACTTACCCACCAAATTACGTATGCGATGCGGGTCAATTCGAATTATTTAGGGAGAGACCCTAAAAATTGGAAGAATTAAAAAAATAAATTATTAAATTAATTGTTTAAAATAATAAAATATTTTTTTATTTTATAAGTTTTTAAAAATTTTAATTCATGATTTAAAAATATCCGATACGAGTATAAAATTAAACAATACATGTATCTTAAAATAAAGGATATCCGCGTTGCACTCAAAATGTGTATAGAAGCAAGCCCCCATCATTTTTTTTGACATTATCCGAAGTGCATGAATGTCAGGAAGCAAGTGTCTAAGTTCAAAGGTTGGAACTTTGGTTTTGTAAGATAAAGTTATATAATAACTAATAAGATTAAGATAAAGTGTGAGAAAAATTAGCCCCAAAACCATAACTCGAGAGCCGACAAGGCAGGCAATTGGCTCGAGGGCAATGGGCAATGGCCATTAGGGTTTTGGATGGTCAAGTCAAGCATCCTGATCTGTGTATCTCGGGATGCAGGATTCAGACCATTGATTATCGAGCAGTGCCGGCACCAGACACGGCAATGTCCACCAATCATGTGCTACTATAAACATAAGGGAGGAGGAAAGGAATCCTCATTAATCAAGCAACGTTTTTCTCCCTTAAGTTTTTTCCAAATATATTATAAAAAATTAAGGGTACAATTTATACGTAATTGTTTAACTGTTAAAACTATAAATTGTATTTTTTTATTAAATAAAGATATTATAACTTTTTATATCGGGATTTAAATTCATATAAAATACTAAGATAATATAAATATTGTTAACTACTAAATCAATCAATGAATTTCAAACTTTTTTTTTTTACAATTCATCTTCCAATTTATATGTTAGTTTTTGAAGCTTGCATTTATGTGAAAGCCCATATATTCATCTTTTTAATTAAATGTGTTAATTGTTCATATGTTGGATACAACTACTTTATAAAAATAATAATTTACCAAAAATAATTTAATAAAATTGTTGTTACACATGGACTAGATGACAAAAATTGAAATATAGAAAACGTGATACCCTCTTTTGAGTATTGTTTGATTTTGAATATCTAGAACTTTTTTAATATTTATATCTATTTGGTCTTTGATTGAATTGATAAAACAAGTTAATCAGATGTCAACTCAATTATAAAATGAAGAAAACAATATTTCTCTTAAATAATAGTTAATATCATTATAGTGTTGATTTTGTATTTTTAAATTAAATAATAAGATATTATATTCTTTTACAGAAATCTAAATTATAAATATATTATATATTAATTTTTAATCCAGATTTATTTTGGTATAAGCTTCATTATATATACCCAAAAAAATACTTAAAAAAATGAAATGATATTTTTTTTAAAGAGATCTAAGTTTGAATAATTATATTTGTAAAATGTATATGGTTTTGATCACAGATAAAAACAAAGCATATATTAAACGAAAACCATATTAAAATATTAAAAAAAGCCTTACTATATGTAGGTCTTGGCTCTTGTATGAAGTTATTTTCTATTTTAATTATCAATTCGTCTATTTAAATATTATAATATAATTCTGATCATAATTAATAATTATAACTTGTAAAAAGTTTTATCATTTTCTTGTTTTTCAACTCTTTGTAAGTAGACGATAATAACCTATTCCAAATTCAAATTCAACCCTTTTAAATTCTACCAAAATCCATAAGCATGTATAATGAACCTATATTTTATGAACGAGATAGGATATGGACCACAATTTTTTCATCACTTTAAATGTTTTATATTTTTTATTTTATTTTATTTTAAAAAGTTGAAAAATTATAATTTATAACACCAACTTGTGTTGTTTACACTCAACCACCACAACTATGACTTTGAATTCTATTCATTATCAGGACAGACTCAAAATTTTATGTAAGAGGTGCAAATTATCAGAAAGTTATATTAAAAATATATGGGTATAAAATTACAAGAATTAAAGGCTATAAAATTAGATTATCGATAAAAAATACAAATAAATATATAAAAACTTAAAATATTTAATGAGTATGACTACACCCCAGTATCTCTTAGGTTCATCCATGTTCATTATCTTTTGTGTTTCCTATAATAGTTTTAGTAATTTCCTTAATGAGCATGTTTTAACAATGTTAACGATTGAGATTTTTTTTAATTTGAAAAGTAAATGTACTGAGATCATCAAAATAAACAGTAGAGGGGCTGAATTATATTTTAACATAAAAGATTTTATGAACTGTTCAAATAATTACCATAACATATTACCCACTGTCCGGAAAAACATATCCACTCATTTCATTCTTCAACAAATTGAAGCCGTTCAAAATCTAATAGGTTATTCAGATTTTGTCTTTTTTATTTTAGTTTTTTAATTTAATAATTTTATCTGATTCATTAAACGATTGATATGAATATAATATTATAAAAATTTACTATGAAAAAACTCTATCAATCTAATTTGTTATATTCACAATATTATAATTCAAATCTTTTATCTTATTTGAAAGATATAACGTTTTATCCCATTGAAATAGATGGTTGTTAATCATATATTAAAGTTAGGGTTTAGAGATCTAATTTGAGGTTTAGGATTTAAGAATTTAAATTTAGGGTTTATGATTAAAAATTAAAATTTAAAGGTTATAATTATTGGGTAATATGATTAAGAATTTAGATTTTAACTTATAAACTTTAAATTTTAATTCTAAATCTTAAATTCTAACGACTCATGAATTCTAAACCTATAAACATAAAGCTATTAAATCCTAAATTAGATTTATTAACCCTAAAACTAAAATATTTGTGAAAATATTTTATTTGATCACTGATATATAAAATAATTACCTATTATTTTAAAATATATAATTTAGCTTTCAATTAAATTATTGTTCGATTGACTCACATCACTATTTTTTTAATTAAGTTGATTCGCACAAAACACTAATTTTATTTTATTTTCATTGTTTGGAATAGCTATATATTAATTAAAATTATATAAATTTAACTTAATTAAAAAATAATAGATTATATACATTCTTAAATAATATTATGATTTTAAATTAAAAATAAATAAAATACAATGTTTAAAAATTATCGGAAAACAATAGATTTATACGCAACTCATTTACTACTCTATATATTATTAAAAGTTGAATAAAAAATAATAAATGTATTTTAACATAATGTATTTTATGTGTCGTACAATATAAATATATATGAAAAAATGAAAACGAAAACTACATGTTGGTCACAACGAGATGCCATTTGGTGTTTGGATAATGTTCTTATTCTGACGTAAATTAACTCTTTTATGATTTTTTAAATTTAAATTATTATTTTATATTTTATATTTTATTAATTTAATAAATTTAAAATTATTTTTCCTTTATATTTTATTAACTTAATAAAATTTAAAATTGTTTTTTAGCTTAAATAAAGCTCTTAAAGACTATGGTTTTAAAAGTCTTAATTAGAGGTTTAAAATTGATAAAAAAAAGCCTTTTCCACACTCAATTCATAAAATACATTTAATTACACTTTAACTCCTATAGATAAAATTTGTTTAAATATTTTTTTAGGTTAATAATAATTAACTTAGAATAATAAAAAAAATTTCAACACATTAACCTCTTATTTAATTGTTTACTAAAAATGAAACTTAATCAGGGTCAACTGTGAGGGAGAACGATTCAAAAAGCCGTTCAGGGTTCTTATCAGTTTAGGATCCCTAAATTTATTATTTTATTTTTACGATTTATTAAATAATTAAATTAATTTAATGATTAAAATTATATTTAGATATATAAATAAATTAAATTAATAATAAAAATAAAGTATTTGAAATATTAAATTAATTATTTAAACAAATAAGATAAATAAAAAAATCCGATGTTATTTTTTTATGTCCAGTACTAAAAAATAAAATTTAAGCCTTAACCATAAATTCTAAACCTTACACCAATACCTTAAACTTTAATCTTAAATCATAATTAACTCTAACCTTAAATTTTTTTATTGTTGATGCATAAAAAGGACACCAAAAAAGTGTAAATTTTTTATTCATAATAAAAATATACTTTCGTTATATAGAAGACTTATTTTATTTTCACTCAAGGCCTCAAAAATCTTTGAGATGATCCTGAACCTAATTAATGCGGTGTCTTATAAAAAGGAGGTGACGAGTTAGCGCCGAAAATATTAACATTGATCGAAGGTTATTCTTTGTATAATAGGCCGTTAAAATGGAACCATATTCATAGATGAACAATAAGTTAAATTTTATACAAACTGACAAATTCTAACATTAAAACGTTTTATAATCGATTAGGTACTGATTTTTATAATCCGTCAGTCCATCGATAACCATCCTAATACTAAATCTGATAACTCAAACAATCAAGGTCGTGATCCCATTATAAGTGCTCTATCAATAATGAAGGGGTTCGGCACAAGGGAGAGGAACAAGGGATAGCTTCCCTATCACCTCGTGCATCTCTCATCTCTTTCCTTATTCCGACCACCACACTATTTGCAACTCTTCACCTCAAACCAACCAGGGTGAACTGCATGAAACCTCCATCAACCACCTTCTCCCTAATCTCCACCTCCCTTGTCCGGTGCTTGGCAATTTAGGCATAAAAATACAAAGTAAGATATGAAGAATGATAATGTTCTTCAAATCAAGCTGATTAAAGCAATCTACACCACTAAATATAGTTGAACATCTTTTAACCAAATTGACAATAAAATTCTAGTAGTTACAACCACACTTTCTATAAATGCGTTTTAGCACTCATTTTGGTTAGGACTTAGGCTAGGTCTTCTCCTTAATGGAGTATTACTCTTACCTTCTTTTTCCCTTTGACCAAACACTTTAAAAAAGTATATGTAGGAGTCAAATTAAAGTTTTGAATAATTGAAGAGTTTTAATGAGAATTTTCAAAAAAAAAAAAATAATAGGGACTTAATTAAAAATAATAAAAAATTTAAGGCTCAATGAAATTTTTTAAAATTTTTGAGGGAGTTAAATAAAATTTTCAAAACTTTTAAAAGTTTTCAAACAAAACTTAAAAAAAATTGGGAGGATCCTAAGCTGCCGCCCTTCTGACGTTCCACCATTGTAAATGGATTAATTTTCGAAGGTTCGATTAGATTCGTAAATAAATTGAATGAAGACAATACGAGTATGTTTATACTCATTCATTTAATTTTAATAAAATAAAACGAATGAAGACGAACAATTAAATGAATATAATTTATTGTGTTAATTTATTGAGAAATATAATTTGTTCTTATTTTTTCGTTAAAATGATGAACTAGCGTAAACAAACGAAAATAAATGAACATAAAAGAACATATATAAATAAATTTAAATGAACATAAACAAATGAACACATGTAAATAAATTTAATTTTTTACAATATAATATTTTTTATAAAAAATAATAGATATACGTGAGTAAATTTAAATGCACATAACTAAATGGATCAAAGAATATTCACAAACATAAACGAAAGAACAAAAATTTTATTCATGTTCTTTCGTTTAATTAAACAAACAAAAAATTTTATTTATTTTCATTTGTTTAATAAATAAATATTTTTTTATCAAATAATTCGCTAACATTTAATTCGTTTACAGTACTATGTCAATGGTACCTGACATTATGATTGTTAAATAACTCGATAATAATGCATTATAAAATTTTAAAACTAAAAATTAATTTTCAATGATAAGAGGGATTTTTAATTAATTAATTAATTAAAAATATTTATATATTTTTATTTTATATAAATTTAAATCTCGGTATTTATATAAAAAATATTAAAACCGGTCTATTGTACTTTTTCTGTAACTATGTCATTTGATTCACTATGACAGACGTTGTCATTTATCTTTGAAATAAATAAATTACCTATTAAATACAGTCATTTAAACTAAATATTAATTTTTTGTGTATAATGCATTGCATGACCATCAAATGAGTATAATGGATAAATAAGATTAACAACAGAAAATATAAAGATTATCGCTTAAAAAAAAGAAAATAATCTTAGTCATTTATTACTATTAGGGACAGTTCAATGATTTTAGGGTCATGTGCAATATATTAAAAATGAGCCCCTTAATTTATAATCGATAATAAATATAAGTTTTTTTCTTCAAAAGAATATTGTATTATAAAAGATATTATTAGATTATCGTCTTGAATAACAAAAATAACTTACAAACATATAGAAATCAAACATTTTCGCTTAAAAATATCATTTTTTACATGTTTTGAAGCAAAATCATCTACAACACTTTCGATTGCAATCAAAGTAAGTTCATTTAGTCTTTATTACAACATAATTGTTTATAAGTATGACTTCAACAACTTTGATTTTGAAAAGTTTCGTTCTGCGAAAATGATAATAATAAAAATAGTTAATAAGATTTTATGAGCAATTATCATATTTGAAAAATAATTATAACGTTTTAACAATTATAACTCATCTTTTTAAGAGTTTTTTTTATAAGTTTTTATAATAAATCTCAAGATTATTATCATCCAATGAATGTAGTTTATCAAAATTTTAGGGTCTTGTATGATCGTTTTTATTGTGTTTGTCCAGAATCCCCATTAATTACTATCATCCAACAGTCTAAATTTATTATAAAACAAAATGAGTTTTATACCATAAATACCAATAGATCTCTACCTAAAACTAAAAGTGTACTAGCGTTATTTGCAGTTCTTAAAAAAATCAAACATAAAATAAACTTAAAGGCTAAATTTTATGAATATGACAAATTGTATGTATACTAAAGCAAGTGTTAAGCACATACCACAATAATTGGTTATCGAAAAAAGGGTGATCAAATGTCCTTAGACAAAATGCTCAAAACCATCCATAACACACTCATAAGCACAAACAATTAACTGAAGATCATTATTATGACAGAATTTCATAACACGATCAGTCTGTACCAGTCAAAACTATTCACACAAGCACACAGCAAAATCAAGAGTGAAGTAATCAGAAAAGACAACTTTATTAGAAATAAACTGACAAGAAAAATGAGAAAAGGAATATAATCAATTTAAACAATATCTTTTAAATTTTAAGGATATGTTAAATACAACATCTTCTCTTTGAAGTTGTTTGTTTGAATTATGTACGAGAAAGAGAGAGTGAAATAGTTTTATGGGAGCAATAAAAAGATCAACCAACAAGTCGTAATATGCATGCAAGTACTTCATCAAATACTGAAATCAATAAAAAACAATTAGAAAAAATTTGAAAGTCTGTAATTTAAATTAAAAAAATTTAAAGTATCACCTTCACCCCGAAATTAAATAATCTTGGACCTTAGTGTTTGGCTGCAATCCTTCTACACTATCATTTTCTATCGGATCAGACCTAAAACATAAAACGACAATAAAACGTATCAGCAAAGTAAAGCAATGAATATTATATTTCATGAAAAAAATAAAACAATAATATGCTCTAATCATAACAAATCCATAAGAATAATTGATTTTATTTTCATTGTAATTGGACGTTATAGATTCTCAATCTGTTCCACATGATTTATAGATCGATTAATGCCACCATGCATACAAATGATTTTTTTACAATTAAGCTGCTAGAGAAAGTCAATTGAATAAATGGTTTATGCAATGTCACGTTCATAGTTCATCTCTCACCCTATAACAAGCCATTAGAATTATGACAAAAACATCATACAATACATGGCTACATCTTTTAAACAGAATGCTAGATAATACTACGTGCTCAGTAAACTCAATCTGAAAACCGAAACGTGTATTATATCTACAGCCTCATGATTCTCTCTAATAAAATATAATTATGGGATATATCAAATAAATAAAATATCAAGCTTAAAAATGAGATATAATACAAGACGTACAAGTTACATCTTAAAACAATAAATATAAATATTAAAAAAGTCAGTTGAAAACCTAATCAATTTAAATATTGTCAATGAAAAACTTTTAAAAAATAAAAATTTTAACGAAACTTATGATGTCTCCGGCTATGGAAGGTATACCATATTTATAAAAAAAATATATAAGATCCTTAAATTGTCCATGTAAATCACCAAATATCTTAATAGTAATTTTTAATTGTAAAATAGTTGGTTCGACATAGAATAATTGTTTAAAACAGAGATCTGTTATTTCATTATAATCTAATAAAAACTGACGACGAACTAGAGGTTTCCAACCGTGTGGCTTCAAAAAATATGCAATGACATGAACAATATGACATAGACACTTCATTATAGTTTAGCACATGGTTTATTTTTGTATTCTAGAGGGAATCATTTTGATAGATATAATAGAAATATAAATATAAGAATAATTGAATATTTCAGAGAAAACCCTATCAATACTATCATTCATCAGTATCTCATAAACAATTAAGACAAGTTTAATGTATAAAAATTATCAATCATAATAATAAAACTATCTAATAAATAATTATAAGTTATCTGAGAAGTGTTACATCAAAATTTAAAAAAAAATCAAAATAAAAGAATTTAAAAAGAAAAATTAAGATTTATATAATTTACTTTCAAAAATTCATGATAATCATAAAAAAGAACTTGATGAGCTTAAGTTTTTTTAATAAAGTTAGAATAAAATATTAAAAAAAATAAAAAAATTCTAAAATCAAATACTTTAAAAAGAAATTTAATGAAATATTTTATAGATGTCCCTAAAGATCATAAAAATAGTAAAAAAATATTTGGGTTCTTAAAAGACCGATTGTTAACAAAGAATATGATCTTTTGTTAAAATTGATACACAAAGGGGCTAGAATATTAGGAATTAATCCTTATGGACCCAAAAAATCTTAAATACCAAAATATGTATAGTTTCTTTTTTGTAGGTGTGTTGGAGCTATGATGAGCAAAATAAAAAAAAAATTGAAAACTCTAGACAGATTAAAAGGAAGAGCACTTAAAGTGAATAAAATACAATCTATCTATTTTGGTTCAAGTGATAACTTTCTCTTTTTTATGCAAGTTATTTAATCATATTGTCTTATATGTGTATATCCTTTAAAGCATGCTTAATTGTTGTTGTTGTTGCATGAATTATGTGTGTTTATTTTTTTGTCATTAATGCTTATAATATATCATAAGTATGTTAGAATGCATTTTCGGATTAAATCGAGGTTTAATCTTGTCAATTTATCAATTCAGGACCAAAACTTTTAAACCCTCTATCAAGGTTTCAAAACCTTAAACAAGGTTTTAAAACTTTTAGGGCAATTTCAAAAATTTCACTATTGGAATGAAAGTTTTAAAACTTTATTAAAAAGTTATGAAATTTTTGATGAAAAGTTTCAAAATCTATACAAAGGTTTCAAAACCTTTCGTTAAAAATTTGGTCTAGGTCGTTTTAAACACAAACAATCCTTAATTTAACATACCAAACCTTATTCTCTTTCTTTCAAAAGAAAACGAAAACTCAATCCCTCTTAAATCTTTCAAAATCATACTCTTCCTTGCAAATTTTTCAGATCTTTCGGGTTTCAACATCATCTTCATTAATCTTTGAGGTAATCTATTCCATAAAATATTTTTAATTTTTCTATTTCAAATTGTATATGAAATTTAGCTTTAAAAAATGATTTCCATCATTAAATTTTCTTGTAAATCATATTCATTCTTACTTGTTCATATCTTTAAACATGATTTTAATAAAATTCATGATGTTTCTAATTAATTCATGATTTTTTTTGAATTTTTTTTTATTTTTGTATTTCAATTTTTTGAAGAAAAATATAGATTTTTTATTTGAATTGATGCTTTGGGTTGATATTTTACATGTTAAATATTATTTTTTTGTAGGAGGTACCACTCAATTACTCTTAAACTCTTTGAAAAAAATTAAACTTGTGTCCACAAAGTGTTTGACAAAATTCCTCAACCAACTTTTTCAAGCCAAAACAAATCTTTTTGCTTAAAATCATGTCGCCTAGAGCCAAATGTACTCATTTTAAAAGATGTCAACATTTTGGTTCTAATCAACGAAATTCTAATCTCGTTCCTAATCCTAATCCTATCTTTGAGGATATTTATTTTAGAGACAATATTTCTCAATGTCTATCAATTTAAGGATATTAGATTAGAACGTAACTTAGGCCTCAATTTTTTTATGTCACCCGATCATGATTCTAATCTTTTTGAATTGTTCAATGATTAGGGATGAATTTACTACTTGAGTAATCCTCCCTATACCTATCGTAGGTTGGTGCGTGCTTTATATGTCAATGTCAAATTTATTCGATTTTTTATTGAAATTAATCCTATTGTTGGTTTTCAGTTTTTTTTATGGAACAAAGTTTGAATTGACACCCAAATCTATAGGAAAATCTAATGAATATTAAGAACATAACATTGAACCTTTTTTCGATCATTGAATGACTTTTTCATCTCTTTACTACTTGGTTTTTTCGTTCTCCTAGCAAAAAAAACGCTAGTATAAGAGTTATTGGTTATTGATGGCTTAGTCAATAACGTGAGAGAAATCGTCTTGATACTGACACTATCATTTTCTTAAATCTTGTTAAAGGCATTTTAAATCCTACCTCTTTTTTTCTTCCTTTTGGATGTGTGCTTAGACAGAAACTCAATATCATTAACTCTCTTGATCGTCAAGCGAGAAACAAAAGCTTAATTGATGTCACGTCTTGTCATAAAAACCAATGATATTATGGAATTCAAGATTGGGTTCATCGAGGAATCGAAGAAGATGTCAACAAGGAGATTCACGAGGCTTCGATAGATGAGGATACACCGGCTCTCATGGTTCCTAAAACTATGAAACCTATGTATGCAACTATTGCCACATGCTTTGACAACATGGATCCTTTTCTTCGTAGCTCTCATGAGGAGACCGTCGACATGCTTCGTAGCCTAGATAGAAGTGTGACATCTCTTGAGCATGATATGCGAGATATTCGTGGTCATCCTTTTCACTTTCTTCGTCTCATGATGTACCGGATGCTTAGGATTGTATGTATAATATTATAATATTATTATGATATTTTGATACTTATTTTAATTTAGTGTACTGATCTATGTTTTTAGACTTTTTATTTACTTTGTTGAATACTTTTATGTCTGTCTTTTTCTATGTTGAAATTTTTTAGACCATTTTGTTGAATTACATTTTGAATTTATCATAAAAGCTATAAATGCTATGGCTTATATATTTAGTATTTGTTGGAGGATTATGACATATTTTTTAATGATGTTTGTTTCTCTTTGTAACATTTTACTTTTTTTGCTATAACAAAAGAGGGAGAACTTTATTTTTAAACAAATATCTTTAAAATTTGATTTTTTAAAGAATTTATAAAAACATTTATTAAGGAGAGTTTAAATGAGATATTTAAAAGTTTAAAAATTTTCTTAAAAATAAATTTTATAAAAGGTTTTATTATATAAAAAAGAAAGATTGTTAAACTTATTTTGCTTTTGCTTTTGATATAACTTAAAATAAATTTTTAATGATTAATTTATAAAAAAATTGTAAAGTTATTTCTTCAAAATAAAATTGTCAAAAACTCGATTCAAATTTTTTAAAATGATTTATAAAATATTTGACTTTTCACTCATATCAAATATACCATTAAAAGTCAATAAATTGGTCAAAAATGATCTTTCAAGCTAAAGTTTAAAACTTTAGTTTTAAGATTTCAAAACCTTTGTGGCAGAATGATCCATTTATTAAAGCCTTAGCAAAGGTTTTAGAATCTCTATAAAGGTTTCGAAACTTTTGACATGTAATGGATAGTTTTGTTTAAATTTCTTAAAGGTTTTGAAACTTCTACGTAGGTGAGCATTAAATGTTCAATTTTAATTGCAACCAACGTCTTTAAAGTTTCCTTAACGACTACAAATGGTTAGAAAAGATTAAGAGCATATTAATGAGGTCCCAAAACAGTATTGAAGTAACAAGAAAACTTATCTAAACATTCAAGCAATCAAAAATTCAAGTTGTGCTTTATTTTCAATCTTTCTTGCAAACACTAGGTGTTTTTCAATTATGATCTTTTTGATAGTGTTCTGATAAAAAAAAAAAATCTTTTTGCTAGTGTTATTTGAGTGTGTGTAAATGTGCAAACACTTTTCTTGTGAAAATTTTTTACTTTTCTTATTTGTACTCAAATTGGGGGAAGGATTTAATGGACTTTGGGGTACAAGTCTATTAAATTGTGTAAGGTTACTTCTTATCCTTGAAGGAAAAACAAATTAGTGAATTTGTAAAAAATCCTTAGTGGGGTCACTAAGGTAGTAGACGTAGATTTCATTGAAGAAGTTGAACCACTCTAAATCATCTTACAATTTCCTATCTTTCCAATTTGTGTCCATCATTTTTAAAAAATCCAATTCATCCCTTTTGGGTTTATTCGATTGATTACAACACTCAACAAACTTAAATTTAGTAACTTCAATAAATATCATCTCACTTAATACATCCTTAATTAAAGTAAAATCTAATACTCCTATATATATATATATATATATAAAAGCTTGAATAATGCATGTATAAACCCAAATATGAAAAAGAAATATCAATGATCAAATAAATGCTTTTTTACGAGCGTTATGAGATATTAATTTTTTTCCCATACATAATTTTATTCTCGAATCTTTAAAATTTTATAATTTTTAGTTTATTTTTTAAAATTATTTATTTAAAAAGATCGATGATGACTATATTATCGTAACATGATTGCATTTTCAGTTATACTTGTAACTTCAAAGAACATAAAACAATAAATTTAAATATATACTATTATTATATTATTCACAATTAAGATGTTATGATTGAAAATTTCTTGCCAAATTTTCTAATATTGACTTGATTATTTAATTAAAAACAACATTCCATTAGTGTTTTTAAATTTTATCAATAATAAATTTTAAATGATACAAAATTTAAATTAAAAATAATAAAAAATTAAAATACTAATTTATTGAAGAGTTGAGTGTGTGTATATATATATATATGTTAGGCTCGTAATCATTCGACTGAATTATCAAGAGGGAGTGAATTGGTTTTTTGATGAAATTAATGAAAGCAAATAGAAATTAAAAATTTGTACAAAGGATTTATAATGGTCAGACTTCTAAACTAATTCTATATCTACTAACTTAACTCCCGACTAAAATTTTTTCACAAATTTCATTAATTTTTTCCTTTTTCAAGAATCAAGAGTAACCTACACAAACTACAAAACTTATATCCTAAAGTTTTAAATAACTCTTTTCCTAAGAGAAAATACAAATAAGTAAACTACATAGAACCTCCTAAGACTAATTTGTTTGCACACTTAAACTCACACCCAAATCTTAAAAACTTGAGCAATATTAAATTCACATCCAAATCTTAACACTTCAACCAATATTAAAAATTTACCTCACCAATCACCCCTTAAAAGATGCTCATCTTGTTGACCAAGAAATATATGGAAAATATCACTGTCAACAAGAGAACAATCATTTAATGATTAGGAGTGATTTCTCCCAAACATATTTGACAACCAAGTATGATAAGGATAGAGTTTCCTTAAATAGAGAATGTATTTTGGGAAGTTGGGCCATCGGCACCTGCTGAGTGCTAACGTTCGTATTCTTATCTTGAATGGTTCTTTTGATGCATCCAAAGCATCCAACTCTTTTATTTCAATAATCCTTTTAGCTTGTACTTCAGATTCACATGGGTTTGGCATCTTGGGGGACTTGGTCATGTAACAAGACAGACGTGGTGAAATTCTTGTAGAAACTGTAAAATTTTCAAACCAGAATTCGAACTCGGTTCTAGTTGATTCACGCAAATAACAAGTGATTTGGTTACATTTAATCACACAGCTCATCACAACATTAACACATGAAATCTACTAACCTTATTGGCTTATTCCCATGACAAACCCAAAGGCAAGCTAAACCAATCTCATCTCTGTCAACGAAGATGAAGCAACTGCTCCCCGTCACAACGGAGACACTCTTCATTTTATGACAGGAAAATAAAGCCATTGCTCTCGTGGTATAAATCGATACACATATACATACTAAAACAAGACCTGGGTGGATGGCAACCCAACAGGGTTTGTCTTTAAGATACTTCCTTAAATATCAAAAGCCTGTGCCACCATATTTTTTGCAGGATTTGAGTCACCTTGTCCGTTGGACTTGGACCTGTCCTTTATCGGCTTGTGAGAGCCTGGTGTTGCTTTTACAGCAGTTCTGCTAGGCCTGCTAGTTTCAGTTCCGTTACCTCCCCCTGCTTGGATCAAACCATTGAAACAAGAAATTAGCAGTACCATAAAACAGTGAACAACAATGATAAATATTGGGTTTCATGGAATAATGTTTCAGAGCAACAGTCTTACATCATGCAATTCTTTTGACAACAAGCAGTATAAACCAGAAAATTTAATGTTAAAAAACAGGGAGTAGACAATTGAAATTTATCATGCATTCACCATAGGCGACAAACTAGCATGAACAATTACCACTCCACTTTATTCTCCAGAAGAGTGTTGCATCAAGGAGAATATACCTATATCTTTCGGAACTTACCACTGTTAGGTAGAGACAATCTCTTCTTTGGATGTTTATCGGATTTTACGGACCTCTCTTTAGGATTGCTGCGAGATCTTGAAGTTGAAGTAATAACAGGTCTTGTGCCAGCTTCTTCAACCAAATCTTCAAGGGCTGGTTTGGATTTTGGCTTAGATGACAAAACATTGACCGCTTCTAGCACATTTTCTGACTTACCAGGTGGAGAATCACTCCCACCCGAATATGATGGACCTGTCTTTAGACTTGACAGGTTAGCATGAAGATTCGATGCAGCTGGCTTCTTGATAACAGATTTCATCTGAGAATTGGCACCATTGTTTCCCTCTGCAGAACCATCCTTGCATATCATTACTCCATCTCGAAGATTAATGTCGAGAAAACGATTCTCCCATGGACGTACAGCCATCCACCTTTCCAGCCAGTTCCAACCCCAACTGCTTTTATCTGGTTCAAACCCAGCAGGCATAGACTGCTGTCTTGATCCTGCTTGCCACTGCACAAACAGGTCTCAACTCTTAATAATAGCTAAAATGAGATCAGCCATTGAATGATTCCAGGAGATCAGTATAATCGGACAATTAAAGAATCAGATGATTAGTAGGAGTTAAGCAGTTCTATACAAGATTTTGGCATTCAACATCAACTGTCGGAGGAGATTGATGCTAATAACAATGGCTTGAGAGATGTCAACCAAGTAATAAAATTAACTGAGAACAAAAGTGAATATTTGAACAGCAGCTAGAATAGGTTTTCCACTTTAGCACGAGACTGAGGGACAAGAAGCAAATTTAATCATCAAGAAGAATCAAACAAATTGTTGATGAAGTAAATATATAGTACTTATAGATAAAAAACATGTATGATTTTACTTCAAAATATGGATTCTTTTTAATTCTCACTTGCTTTTTCTAGTCGTTTGTGAATATTGGATTAAATAGAATTTTCCTGTTCATTATTTGCTTTAATTTTTATAGCGAACTATTACTTTTCTATCAGTAAACAAAACCAAAGTTGCAAAAGTAGCAAAAAAATAAAACAGCCCAAATCTCCACAACCTTTTCCTCTTTCTCTCTTTCTATATCTTCTCCTTCGGTAAAAAAAGAACAACATTTACACTGAGCTCTCTCTTTATCATTCCAATGACACCTATTCTTAGGGACGTGTTCTTGGATAAATACACAGAATTGAAGAGAATTACATGCAATTATTGAATAAAAAACCATAGATACATCAAATATAGAGGTAATAGGAGACAACAATGCTTCGTGCAGAAATATACTGATCTTCAAATTTTTAAAAAGTGGAGGTAAAATAAAATAATTTAGGAAAGAAACAAGCTAAGAGAATTTTATTAGACGGTTTCAGGACTTCTCAAAAGCTCCGACTACAATAAAAGCATGCTTGAGCACTTTATCTACCCATTTTACCATTTCTAGCTCAACTGGTATGGTAAATTTCACTTCAATTTAATATAGATGTATTGCAACATTGAAAACTCTTTTTTCCTTGTGCAATCTAAATCACGGCTTTGAGGGGTAAGTCATTCATTCCTAAAATAATAAAATCACCGTTGGACTGCAAAAGTTGCTGCTTAACAAATAACAATATTGTTATCATATCTTACCTGATGAGCCAGAGCATATGCCATGGCTCTCTCACGTTTAGCTGCAGCCTCCTGCCTCTTTAGTAACTTGGCTTGAATATCTTCAACAGATCCTATACTATCGCACCACCCTTCCTGCATTTAATCAGATATCATATTAAGCATTCAGCAAACTACCAACATCTATGCCTCAAACATATGAAATGGATGGATAACCTCGCTCTAAAATCTCAACTAGGCATGGATTCTAGTATTGGAATTTTATCATCATTCTTGTTCCGATTACAAGCTGCAAATTGTTGCTTATAGTCCAGTTGCATTCTAAAGGAGATTGACTCACACAAATGATGTAATTCATCAGTTTGACACCATAGAAGAACGTGATGTCACATCAAGATCCTAAAATTTAAATCTTGAGATAATGCATGAATACATGTACAAGAACACACAACTAGCAAGCCTGACTGTGCACATGGATTCAACTATATTTCATGTGTGCCTGTGAATAAATAGTTGTGTCATTTGAGATGAATAATGAACTAAGATATTTCCCACCTCTACTTCTTTAACTCGAGCCTCATTTGCAAGTTGTTGCTGAAGTTTCTGTTGGGTAGTTTCACTTTCCAATGCCAGTCGAACACGCCTTGCTCTTACACGAGCCTGAACTCTCACCAAAGCTTGCATGCAACGAAGAGTCATTGCAGCTTGTTTTCTTACGGCATGACCCCTAACAAGGGCTTGCAGCCTTACTAATCCTTTTAAGGCTCGCAAAGCTCTTCTAGCCTGACATTTAAGTAAAATACATTTCAATTTCATCAGTCAAAGGAATTATGAAGTTAAATTACTTATTCAATTACAGTTCAGGACTTCAGGTAAAGAATAAATCATTACAAGCTGGGACTTTCTTGTTAAGAACAAACTCGGATTCAAAGCAGTTAGGAAGAAAAGAAATAAGTTTTATTTTATTTTATAAAAAAAAAATAGCCTTCGAACTGTATTAGAATTTATGATTTGATCAAAATGAGGAAACAAAACACGGACAAAGTTAGACCATGGCATGCATCAGTGATTAAACTTACTGTACCACCTTATACATATAAACATAAACACATCACCTCCACAAACATACGCACATACAGAATGCATAATACATGTTTAAAAACGAGAGCTCGCTAAAATGCACTCACTATAGATCCAGAAAGAAAAAAAAACCATCAAACTCATTCTTTTTGTCCCTAATTTCATTTTTGAAAGTCCCAGGTTATCCATTACCCAAAATAAAAGATATTTTCAACATTTTAAGGACATTATTTTAACGTATAACCTAGAAATTTCACTGCTGTTTTTTAAAATAAAGGTTAAATAAAATTAAAATTATTGTCTTCAACTTTATGAAAGTCAAACCATCAAATAAAACTTGGGACATAATGAGTATTTTAAATTCTCATTCGACTAAAAGATGAAAAGGTGGAATCAATACCAGAAACCCACGAAAAGCTGTTTGTATCCTTGTGGCAGCACATTCTTCCATAGCTAGTTCATTAACAGCTGCATCAGACACTTGAAGTGAACCAGAGGGAGAGCCAGCAGCATCTGCAGTTGCATGAGTATTAGCATCTCTGGCTATTGGTGCATCATTCTGATCCAACTCTTCTTGAAGTTTATCTGTGTCAAACTCGACAGAATGCTTTCTTCTGTGGCGAAATTTGCTAGTAGCTGCCCTCTGTAACAAAGACAAAAAATATTAGCTAAAAGCATACTTAAAATGGTGTTATACTTCAGGTCAATCTCATTTAAGTGATTACTTCTTAATGTGCCAAAATAATAAATATGTATATGTACACACACAAAAAGAATAAAGAATATTCTAAAACACAAAACTTTGAATGCTTCACCACCATGGACAAATCAGAATTTCTATTTTCATGGGACCAAAATCACAAATGGAAACATTTATTATGCAATGGACAAGGTAATTTTTTCTCAATTGTTGCTAAACATTTTGACAGTGGATCTTTGATCTTGAAACTATACAATCAAAGAGAAACAAACCGACACTTCTGTCCCTATCAATGAAACTATGAAGCTTTACAGTAAGGTTTTAAGGAAGAAGTCCTGCTATAAGCTGGATATCAAATTATGTTTGCTTTCTACAAGCAACAATGAGACTAGATAAATGGAAATAAGTATCATCATGTGTCCAATCATTCTGATACTGCCATATAGCACCATAGACGAGGATGGATGAAGAGAACAGATATCACATATTGATTTTAGCTAACAAGGATAACTGCTGCATGCAAATTTCCACAAAGCACCCTTTCTCCTTTATACCAGATTAGTCAACTGTGCTCATGTTCAAGAAAATGGAAGAGGTGCACATGAGATGACACATGAACGTACCCAAATCTAAATTACCAAAAGGGAAAATGTTTAAAAGAAAAAAATATCCATACTGACATTTTCTCCCTTCTCGGAAGATTGTGACTTTTCCGTTTTTTTCAAACCAACCAATGCTTTGATCCATTTTCCTGAGACACCCATGGTATCGACTATGACAACTCAATTTATAAGGCAAGCCTGCAAGAAAAATAAACCATATAGCTGCAATCGATGAGTAATACTTCAAAACTCTAGAGGAAAAGAAACCATAAAGAATGCTGAGCAATAAGACAAACAATTCTCCTCATAGTAATTCCTATCTACCTGGTCCAATATGCAAGAATCTAGCTGATATGATACATATCCAAGAATCAATTTAATAAGCGTTGAAATATTACAAAAAAGAATATCATTTCACAACATGATCCGTATGATCTATAAGAGACAGACTGATCAAAAATGGTATTACTTTCAAGGAAACTCCCTTAATACCACCACAAAAGAAAGGATATCACTGAACAAAGTAGACCATAACCAGCAGTAGAAGAAAGAGGCAGTCCTTCCATGAGTTATTAAAGGTGAAATTTCTACCACATTGAAAGGACCAGACTATCAATAAACAACAAATTATTGATTAAATAAATCACAAAAGCATCAAAGACAACAAGGATAATCCAGTATTCTTAGGGCGCTAGGTACAATTGAATTGTCAATTTGACTTATGAGATGACTAAAAGTCCAAAAATATATTTGACCGATTTCTGTGCTTCCCATACACAAGACAATCCTAAATTCCATGTTAACAGTCAACTTGAACCCTAATTTCGAGAATCCTACAAATTAGAAGCATCAAACAAGTAGAATATAGAAGCAGTAATTAGAAAATCAAGAAATGAAATAAAAATGGGGGAGATCCTGCCATTTTTTAATTCGCTAAAAATAACCAAAGACATTGTCACCCAACCTTTAAAGTTCCGACCTTGTTTTCAAAATTCAGAAGACGTTCTCACTTTGTTAATGCCAAGTGAATCAACCATAAATTCTCCATCAACCTTCTCATTCTAACACTCCCTTGAAAATCATCAACTCATCAATAAGATAGCAAATAAATTAAAAAAAAAAAATCATACTTTCCATTTAAAAGTCAAACAAAAAAGGGGAACAACCTAGAACACATTTCCATTTCTGTCCATTTATGGATAACCTTTTCAGGTCCTTCCATCAATAAACCGATCCGCATTAAAGTCTAATTAATGTAAAATTACAATAATTACAACCCAAATAAACCTGAAAAAGTAACGGATCTCGCAAATTTACACCGCCGAGCTAGAAATTCAAAAGCTACTGAACTTTTTCCAGCATTATTCGACACACAAAAAGAAAAAAAGTTGACAAGGAAATAACTGTACCTTTTCAAGGCGTTGGATTGCTGATGATCTACCACTCAAAACAATCAATCCAATCAGTCAACAGAGTCAAACTCATTAGAACAAATCAATTCCAATTCAACGAAGTAATCAAGATATGGAAGAAATGGGATTTCTTGGATTCTTTTTGTTTTTTGTCGATTGAATTTGTGAGGACTAAAAGCACGCCGAGTGGGGGAGTGGGGGAGTGAGTTTGGGGAAAGGTAAATGTTAAAAGCGATTCAACTGTTGTAAGAACGGCGTCGTTTCGAAATTATTTCATTTTCGTATAGTCGTTTTCGAGCTTGGTAACAAAGAGAGGTAATCACGGGACGTGTGTTCCCTCCGTCACCCGAAATTCTAAAGTTTGGAACGGTAGTAGTAGTACCACTCAAACATGATTAGGCTTAAAAGAGAGAACAAATCTTTACATTAAAAAAATATTAATTTTTTTATTTATATATTTAATTAAATATTTAAATTAATAAATTAAATTATTTGATTAATATTAACCGTTAAATCAAATGAATTTTTTAAACCGTCCGTGTATCACGTCATATCACAACGTTCTCGCTTTATATTTTTAGAATTTTTTATTTTATATAAAAAATCTTTAAGTGTGTTACAAATATTGAAAATTTTATTAAAATTATAAAATAAGATTTTTAAAAAAAATATGTAAATGTTATATGATAGAACAATAGTGTATCATGTAATAATATCTAAAAAATTGTCAGAATTTAATTCTCATTATTCGTCAAAATGCTTAATTGATTCTATTTATTAGTTCAAAGACTTACTAGAGTGCAAAAAATTTAAGAGATTAATTTACTTTTTCTTTAAAAGTTCAAGGATTTCTTACACTCTAAAATCAATCAATTAAGTTTTTTGATCAACTTTGATCATTAATTTTTTATGTTTTTTCTTGAAATATTATTATTGTGTGACACTATAATTTTGTTATGTGATATTTATATTTTTTAATTATTTTTTATATTTTTATAATTTTTTTTAAAATTATTAGAATTTTAAATTAAATAATTTTTTAAACATTAAGCGATAACATTGCAAGACTGTTACACCAATTGAGTCAAAAACTGTGATGAAATTTCAAAATATAAAAGGCTTAATTAAATGTAAAAAAAATTAAGGAGTTTAATTAATTTTTAATTCAAAAACTTCAAATACTTTTAAATTTTCATTTTAATTGTATCGTAAAACTTTATAAGAGTAATTATTTTATGGAGAAAAATTTTATATAAGCAGATTTTAAGATTATGATGTTTGTTTTAGTTAGATATACTAAATTTTAAATTTTAAAGTCTAATTTTTTATAAATCTTAAAATTTAAATTTAAAATTATAATCTAAATTCCCTTAATACAACAAAAGAAAGAATGTTTGAATAAAATTATACCATTACCTATAACGATCCAATTCTCGGGTCGTTCTCGTAGATTTTGAATTTGAGTTAAATATTTTAATTCAAATATTAAATTAAAGGAACTATTGTGAATAAAGTAAAGAATGAGAATAAAATAGATAAACAAAGATGAGAGGTAAAAAGAGAGACTTGTATTATAGTCTCAAAGTAGGGTTATAAAATGTTTTCTTCAAAAGTTTATATTCTCAAAATAGTTTTCTTCAAAATTATATATTTATATGTATAAGATGGATATCCACCATAAATAAAGATATTCCAATAGAAATTAAACTCTAATAATAAAGTATATTAAAATATTATTTAATATATAAATATCTACCATAAATAAAGATATTCATAACACTTCTCCTTGGATATCTATGAAGATAGTGTGCCTCGTTAAAACTTACTAAGATAAAACCTTGTGAAAAAAATTCTTAGTGAAGGAAAAAAAGTACACACATCTTTGATACGCGTAACATATTGCCTCATTAAAAGAGTGCAATGTGTATTTATTCTCATTCATGAAAATATCATATAAGATCTTTGAATCTTCATAATTCAATATTAAATACAATCTTCAAACATTGAAGTAGATGATGCACTAGTAGATAAATCTTCCAAATTATTACTTGAAATGATTCATCGAATATTCTTCTTCTGAAGATCGGATGAAACTTTAAAGAAATATGTTTTGTTTTATCATATTTGATGTATCCACATTGAGATATAAATTTTGCATTATCTCTAGACAAGATAGCTTGCATTTTATATTGTAAAAGCATTTCACATAACTTCTGGATATGTTTAGCCAAACACATATTTCGGCTTTGCCTCAAGCATAGTAATTATTTAAAGGTAATGGTCTCGTAACACTTAAATAGTATGTCTAGACCAGCTAAAATACGATGTTTCTAAATCAAGTAATGTATATATGGTATTTTTAGACCACGATTATCATCACCTTTTTTTGAGGCGGAATGAATCTTTGTTTACATTAAAAGACACAGCGACAATAAGGATGCTCAATGAATATGCGTTATACATGTAAAGTCTCTTTAAACATTTTTTTATCTGTATACCGATTGATGCATAGGATTCCATTGCTAAGGAGATCTCTTTATGAGTCTCAACGATATTCAAATCATCAACAACAAAAACAAAGACAAGCCTAGAGTTAAACTTCTTAATAAAAATGCTCGGATAAATTAAATAATTCATATAGAATTCTACTAATAAGTATTCAATGAGACGATTATACCAAATAAGCATAAATTATTTCAAGCCATGAAAAGATATATTCAATATGATTGAATAATGCTCTCGAGAACTTGAATTAATTATTTCTGGCAATCTAAATCTTTTCAGAAGTTTCATGTAAATATTACTATCAAGGGGCTCATATAAATAGAGTGTAACGACATTCATTAGGCATAAATAAAGTAATTTTATTTATTGTCAGATTAATTAAAATCTAAAAGTAGTTGTATCCATCACCGAAGAATATATTTTTCTCATAATCAATTTCATGCCTTTGTGAAAATCTTTGTGCAATCAAATGAGCTTATATCTCATAATTTTCCTTTTTGATTTCTCTTACTCACAAAGGCTCATTTATATTCATAAACTTTAAACATTTCAATATACGAGCTATAAGCCTAAATACTTCTCTTTTTAAAAGAGATTTTAGTTTCGCCTCAATTGTCTCTTTCCATATTGCCTCTTTCCATGTTGATCAATCATTTCTTTGTTTACATTTCTCAATTGACAATAATTCATGATCCACATTATTAACTAAAATCTCTAGTGCAATATTGCATGCAAATATATTATCGACATCGATTTAATTTCAATTAATATAAATAAAAATAAATTAACATAAAATAAATAGAAGATCAATTATTCCCTTTAGAGATTATATAGGAAATAAAATAAATGGCGAATTATTTCATTCAAGGGTTATGAGAAAATTAACAATATATAATTGAGTTGGACCAATAATGCTATAATTATTTTCGCCACAAAAAATCTGTTTATATTTTTTCATTTATTATTCATGATTATGGATAAAATCCATAATACTTAGGCATTTGAAAATTAAGAGACCAATGGTTTGTACCATTGCATTGATAACAAAAAGATTTTGATATGATCTCTATCATTTTTGTTATCCTTATAATCCCACTTCTGGTGGATATAAGTAATCTCAAACGAATCATCTTATCCATGTCTATTTTATAACCTTAATCGCGATCACAATTACTAAGGTGACATTTATTCTTTTCGTTATAAAATATCACATTCACTTCAAGGAATTATGCGGAGACTAATAGGTATTTAAAAATCTTTTCACGATATTGTGTCTACATGATAACATTAATGTGTGAAAAGTAGAGTATGTTTTTCTAACATATCTTCATCAGCGATACTCTGGCACATAACTAAGTTTTATTAACTAACCATATAATGAATTATCATGTTTGCAATCACTTCAAGGAATTAAACAAATCCAATAATCGCATGAAATAAATATCATGCTTGTATTCACTTCAGGAAATAACATAAATCTAATAATCGAACGGAATAAACATCATGCTTACATTCACTTCAAGGAATATCTCCCATAAAAATTCTTGGATCAAGACGATTTTCGTAACTTGAGAGAAGTCTATAGTCGAGTTTTTCGACACAAAAAATATTACTTTCAAGCAAATATGGACTTTATAACATTCATACTATTAAATAGTAATTATTCAACCAATATATATACAATAAATACAAATAACAAAAATTTAATCCTCATACGCGATATTGTTAAACTAGTCCACAAAGTTCTTTTAAAAAGAACCTCCTTTGAGATCAGTAACCTCGCAGAACAGGATATTCAGCCAATATACTCGGATTAAACTAACATAACATAGAACATATTAATTAATTAAAGGTTCAATATTTGTTCCAATATCATATAATATATAAAATATAATTAAAAACACAAACTTTCATCATTAAAATAAACAATTTTGATCATAAATAAACACAAAATACCTCAAATTAAATAGAAACAAAACACTACTTTTATATATCATTATATTTTAAATATATGATAATTTCACACTTTGAATAAGCATCCCTTAATTTGATAATAATTAATTATCTACTATATTGAGATAAATAAGTAAAGCATACCAGATTTTCCAAGCTAAGTTGAATATATGGTAGATTTAGTCACCAATATCTTGTTAAAATCTTTTTGGGAATTATCGAAAAGAACTATGGTAATTGAGTCACTCTATCGCTATGTAAAAAAATAAATAATGAATGGTTTTTCAAAAATTAAAAATCAAGTTAAAGATCAAGAGAGAAAAATAATCGATAATTAAAATCAATAGAGGGAGAAGAACTTATATTTGATTTATGCTAGTAACAAATTCGTTTTAATAACTCTTTTAAGATTCGAACGAAAAACGCCTCCGTTGGTTAGAGTCTTAAGCTAATAACGTGTTGTAAATAAAACAAATAATAAGAACAAAATAGATGAACAGATATGAGAGACAAAAAGAGAGACTTGTATTATATTCTCAAAGTGGGGTTATAAAATGCTTTCTCCAAAAGTCTATATTTATAAGCATAAGATAGAAGTTCCACTTCTAATGAGAATTAAACTCTAATAATAAATTATATTAAATTATTTTTTAATATATAGATATCCACCATAAATAAAAGATATTCATTACAGGAATACGATTTTTGAAGATTAATTTAAAATAAAAAAATGGTTGTTTGGTGCGAGGATCAAAGATGGAGAACCTCAAATGCAATTTACTCTTCTATGTATAGAAGATACTGAAGTGAGAAGTCACAAACACCCGAACACCTTCGAGACCCTTTTGTCCCTAAAAGAACTTGTAATAACATTCAATTGAGACAAAAGAGATAACCTAAGGTATTCATGCGAACTTGCATAGATGATCATAACAAAAAAGTTTCGTTCTCCATTCAACGATGATGAACACTCAAAAATCCTTATTTTTCACATCATTTCCCCACTCATTTATTGTCAATAAAGACATAATTAATTGCGATAATAGATATTTCTAGTTATTTTCCATATCTCAACATCTAATCACTAACTTCATGAATTTATCTATTAATTGGCATAAAAAAGATACGTTTGATAGTTTTCTTTCTTAGACAGGAAACTAGATCACAGAAAGAGCTAAAGAAGAAAGTAGATGTTGAATTGCAGATGAAGCATCCTCCACGACAACGTTCTGGAGACCGTCGAGGTAGTGTAAAAGACGACAAATGGTACTCAACAAGAAGAGGAAAAGATACCGAAATTAAAGGACAAAGAGCAAAAAAAAAGAAGATGACTCAGTTAGGAGGTCAAGCTCAAGCCAAACCGCGGGAAGAGATATTTTAGGAAATAAGATTAATTTAATATAATTTAATTAGGAATTAGATTTCTTTCCTATTTAGAACTCTTTCCTTGCATGAAAAGATCAACTTAGGGTTTGGCCTATATAAGACACTTATTAGGTTTAGGTTTAGTGTGGAGTCGTGACGGATTCTCACATTATTATACCTTTAGCCGCTGCCTCCATCATGTTCTAAGTCTTTCGGAGGTTTAGATTGTTTGTGGAGTAGTCGGAGATGAAGGTTATGTTATGATTGATATTTATTAATGCAAAACATATTTCATAGTTTATTCTCTCTTGGTAGTTATTCTTCTTGCATATGAGCTCGAAAGATAAGTATATGAGAAAAGCTCATTTGCCTAGCATCGGGAGATGTAGGTTCATGAAACGAGAGGATACAGTCTTTGCTCATGCGCATTGACTAATCCATCAAGGATTTCAGCGACTAATAGGACGCATATGTTCGGTTGTTGTCCGCCCTTGATTCACGTCGGGAGGTATCATCAAGACGTGAGTTTCAACAGTTCTCTTTGCTTAGGGATACGGAAGAAGACAATTAAGGATTCTCTGTCGAACTATGAAATGTTGGATTATTGACAAGGCATAACCCCGCCTAGGTAGCTGCGGCGACTCTTAGTGCGATCCGCTGAAGCAGTAGTTCAACCCATTGCATTAATAAGTGGATATTTAACATAACTGGATTCTTCTCTACAAAGCACTCAATCTGACCTCGCTTTTATCATATTATTTCATTATTTTATGCTTTTATAGTTATCTTAGTTATCGTTCAACCTCTCAATTTACTTGTGCTTTTTAGTTTTCTTAATGCAGTTATAAGAAGTAGTAGAATCGACTCAGTCTTCGTGAGATCGATATTTTAAATATTATAATCTGACAAATGTGGAATTTACGAGGACTCCATAGCCTCCATCAAACGACTAACATAAACCATGGACATATTGTTTAGAAATTTCCAAAACATCCAAATGAGCAAAATTTCTCTATAACACCCAAATTCTACTCAAAAAGTCATTCGCTTTAATTCTAAAAGAATAATCAAAACCTAATTTTTGATAAAATCATCAACATGTCTTCTACTTATTCGTGGTTCAAAAAGTGCACAAATATTTATCCCTTACTATTGTAATAACAACTTAAAATAACCATTATAAGTAAAGTCTAATGCACCTTGAATATTCTATAAAATAATCTTAACTATAATATAAAAAGATGGATAAACGAAAAAAATAAGAACCGGAAGTGATACTTTTTGACCCTGCAAATTTTGAGCAAGATTAATCTTTGCGATTCCAACTTGAATATTCTCTTTTATCACTGATAGTTGCATCCAACACTGGCTGCTAACATTGCTTTTGACCTGGGAAACCCCTACATCACCTTTATCCTTTTTCCCACACAAGTTTTAAAGACCCTTCGGATTATCTTCTTTAGTAAAAAATTTTAAATCGTGATCTCCTCATTTTTTTTCTCTCAAAAAATCATTATTAACAGTTGCAGCAGAATCCTTATGTTGAAAACCCATTCGACGCATTCTATTAACTACTTGCATCCAAGGTTTACACGATTCATTTTTGTAATCACTAATTTTATTTGGGGTATAAATCTAAGCTTAATTTTAATTTTAATTCGAATAAAGGACTTGTAGTTATTAAACAGAAAAAACGACAATATCACTTTCTTATTATAAATGTGTTTTTAATTCAAAAATTCAATAAAATATATTATTATGGTTGCATTTTATCTCTCATCTTATTTTAAAATCCAAAAATATTATTATATTATACTATATGTTGAAGAAAAAAAATATTAGTTTATTTTATTTTGAATTTATAAATATATATTACTTACAGGTTATTATCCTTCCAAACGTAGTTATTTTAATTATAAACTAAAAATCCAAAAAATATTATAAATATATGTTATTTTTTTGTTACTTTATTTTTGTTTTTATTATTATTATTTACTATTATTATTATTATTATCTTTTGTTTTCATTATTATTTATTATTATTATTATATCATATATAAAATATTAAATAAACCGAAACCCCAAAAAAATTATCAGATTAAATAAAAAGCCCACCTTTATTTATTTATAACAGTCCATTAATAAACAAATTACAAGCCTGATTTTAATGATTACATGAGCCCATTTTAATTACAAGCTCGTTTGGCCCATTCCCTTAGACCCAAACCGGATACCATTACATGAGAAAATCCTAACTGCCTTTGTTATGCGCAGCCCATCCCTGGTTGTTGGATCAAATCCAAATCCAACGGCTCAAATTGAAAAAGGGAGATAAGCTTCTAGACGCCACGCGCGCGTGCCGGCACGCGCTAGCCGATTCCTGGAGCATCTTTATTTTTCGATCGTCGTCGTCGTTCGTCTGATCGATGGCCCCCCACTCTCGTCCGATCACATGCAACCAAAGCCAAACAAAAAATATCATCATTTTTGTACAATAAAATAGAAAAAATGTAGAATTTTAGAGGCATTTTCAGGGATTACAACCAACATTACAAAATCGAATATTACAAAAACGATTACAAAAAGAGCACCAGAATGTCAAACGGTAGAAAGCAAGTTGCACAACACATATACATCCAAATTTTAGAGAGCCAATGGCAAATAGAAGCATTTCTTTTTCATTTTTTTCATTTGTAATTTTCGGCTATTTAAACCAAAACCAAACTTTATAACGGGGTTCTTCCCCAACCATTTGAATCAATACAAAAACATAGAACTTCTAGAGGTAAATCCTCATTTTTTTCGCATGCTTTAGGAAAAATAAAATTAGGGTTCGTTCATTTCTTACCTTTTTATTCTCGATCGCCTCGCGAATTGGAAATACCAACCGATGATAAGCCTCATCGTCTTAAAGTAGAAGCGATCTTGTGGAAAATCGACTGAGGACTTCAGAAAAAGAGACTTCCTTTTCTTTCGGTTTTCCTTGGGTGAAAGACAAATAAGAGGGTTTTTATTTCAGGTTCTAAAAAGGGGAAGAAAAGAGTTTTTAAATTCGTTTTGGCTTAAAAGAAAGGTTTGTTTTGTGGATTTGAAGTTTTAAACAGGTTTTGGTTTCGAAAAAGGGGGTTTTCTGGTTGTTTTGGTTCACCGGCTACCGCGGTAGCCAGAATCTGGATTTTACGGCAGAATATGGTGGACAGAATCTGGGCACGATAAACACTCAAAGGTGTTCTTTATTTTTCTGGAAAAAGTTAGAACATTTTAAAGAATGGGAATGTTTTTTTGTTTTCGGTTTGATGAAAATGAATAAAGGGGGTTATTATTTTTTTAAAAGTGTGATTTATACTAGGCCCCTCTGTTTAAAATTGGTTTTATCGTGTTTTAAACGCCCCCTTGTTTTTTAAATTGTACCCTCAGTCCTTCCATATTTCACAAACCTTTCAATTTCACCACCAAATCACATATTTCATCCAATTTAAAAAGTGTTTATTTTATTTCAGTCCCTTCGTGTTCATACTTGTATTTTTAATCTATTCCACTTTTACAAATAACGTTTCAAGCCATTAGTACTTTGTTTTTTTTATTTTGGCCACTGTTTAAAAATAAAGTTTGTTTTCTTTTTATTTCGAACCCGAAGCTTTGTTTTTGTTTTATCCAGTCCTTTACAGTGTTGATTTTATTTCTCTTTTAATTTATTACATAAATTTATTTTGAGTTTCTTTTTATTATAGTATTATCTCATGCATTTTTATTATTTGTTCATTTTATTGTTCATATATTTATTTTATGTATTTTATGCATTTCATTTTTATTATTTATTGTTCATACATCAATATATTTATTTATTTATTTGTACATATACCCTTTAGTTGCATGTTTTTATTTATGCACTTTTATTTATTTATTTATCATGCATATTCAGATGTTCACATATTTATTTATTTATTTTATCCCATGTTTATTCATTTATTTGCTCATGTATTTATGTTTTTATTCATGTTAATTTACTTATTTGTACATCTTTGTTTTAGTATGCTTTTAATTCATTGTACATGTTTGCTTTTATTTTATTTTGTTTTGCATGTCTATTTTAATTCATCTTTTTTATGTATATATTCTTATAATGCAATGTTCTTCATTAATGTATTTATTGTAACATGTTTTATTTTGCTTAGAATCACACATCTCTAATTAATAAACTTAATCGATAGTTCTTTACTTGGTCGTAACGGGCCCGTCACCAAACGCAATGGTGGTGGTGTATGCGTTTACCTTCGAGTAAAGATACGGTAAAATTAAATCGAAACTGAATTTTCAAAAAAACATTAATTTAAATGCCACTCTAAATCATAAAATCCAAAATTAATTAAGCGGTTATTTTGATAAAGTGTCAATTTTTGGGCGGTTTTTTTATGCTAATACCAGCTAGGACCTTTCTTTGTGTTGATGGGTTCCTTAGTGGATTATGTGGAGTGACATGCTATTGACCTTGCTTAGTGCTGATGAGTCCCTTACTTCTATACTACTATGAGATGATATAGACATCGTTATATATATATATATATATATATATAAGAGTATATATATGAGATATAAATATGGGATAAGAACTTGAGATATTGTATGGTCTTCTCTTGTTATACATATGCTATGTGCCGATATATGCCATCATGATATTATTTGTTTAGGCGGTTATGATAGTACCATCGTACTCATACCATGTCATCATTCATGTTGCTCATGCTTATATATGTTATGCTTTATATGGACCGGTTGGTCGAGTACCCACTGAGCTTTAGTAGCTCAGCGTTCGTAATGTGTTTTCGTACGTAGGTTAAGGAAGCTTTCGGAGGAGCATCATCGTGGTGGGTTCAGAATCGATATCTGTTGTCAGACTACTGTTGTTAGGCATAGTGGGCTTTGTACTTAGGGATATGTGTAATTTGTAAATCTATTTTATTTTACTTGTCGAATGTTTTTATAACGGGTTGTAATATTTTGGAGCTCCGCTACTTTAACTTACTTGGGTTTTATGTTTTAAAACGGGCTGAATTTCTTATTATGATGAAAATAGATTGGACTTAACTTTCGTTGGGCTTTTAAAAGAAAATTTTGAAATATATGTTTTGGATCGGAGGCCCGATGTGATACCGGGTTGAGGGTGTTACAAAAGATGTATCTAATTTTCTAATAATTTGGGGTTAATTTTGACTTCTCAATCTTTAAACTCTTTGAAGAATTTGATTCTCTAAACTTTATCGTGACTAGAGAAAGGATTGGTTTACATATCTGGCGAATCAAGTTTCAAAACTCTCGTATTTATCAAATTATCCACAACTTTAATGAATTCTATGAAATTCTCTATAGTGTTCCTCGCCACTAAGGTATGATACTCATAGTGTGCATTAACATCATACCATGCGGAGTAAGGTGGATCGAAGGGAGTGACATAGTAGGGTTAAACCAGATCAACCTTGTATATTTTCGAGTACACTTCCATGTATGGAATCGATAAATGGGTAAAAGACATCTTTTCATTCTCTTTTTGGTGACCCCTTGTAACGACCTAGATTTTGAATCTAGTGTCGAGTTAACTCAGAACTTTGAGCTCTGACGTCTGGGTTTCGGGTTGAGAGTTGGGTTGTTTTTTGGTCTTGGTTTTGGTTTATTTTTGGCACAAAGAGGTATTTAGGGGCTTTTTGGTAATTTTCTTATTGAAGAAAAAGAGATGAGAGGTAGTTATGGTTTCTCTGCATAAACTAAATGGTAAAATCACATTGTTTTTCCTTTTCTCTTCATCCTTTCTCTCATCCAAACCAGAAGCTAAAGGTGTTATCTTGTTGTTTTGGATTATGAATCACGTCTAGAGTATTGAGAGGATCTACGAAATAAGATAAAAAGGTTAAAGTTTGGTGTATGAGGGTTTTGTGAGAGCTTGAAAAAGCAAGAACAGGAGAAGGGTTTTTGAAGGGTTCTTTCATATGTTTCTTTGGTGTTTTTAGCTCCTAAAAACATCCCTAGCTATATCTAATAGTTGGCTTAACTTCTTTCTTGTAGAAAAAGAAGTTGGGGGACCTTCAAGGAGGCTAGCAAGGAAAAAGCTTGAAGGAAGAGGAGAACGTGTTTGTTGTATTCTTGGTTGAGGTTGGTACCCCTCCAACTCTTCTTTTCATCAATCATCTCATGAGTAGATTGCATTGCAATGTATGAAAGCTTGGTTGGTAGCTTAAGTGCCTTTAATGGTGATTTTCATAATAAGATGTTTGATGGCTTAAAAATGATACAAACACACTCTAAATACTTTCAATAATGTGTAGGAATAAATTGAGATTGAATGGTTTAAGTTTGGGTTGAGTTCTTAGTAATTTTTAGGTGCAAACCTGCATTTTCCTACAGGCGTATCGATATTGGGAAGCCATGTATCATTATCGTAGAAAAGAAAATAAAGCTTGGGATACAGGTATTTTGGAACACCATCCCCGTGTTTTGATACCAAATCCTCTAGTAATAAATCGTTTCGATACCCCTAGGTAGGCGTTTCGATACTAAATCTTCTAGTGTCAAATCATTTCGATGGGTTATCGAAACGGGTAGACTACATTTGGTCAATTCAAAAGGGTCATCAAGGTATATCGATACGCTAATGAGGCTTATCGATAGCAGAGTGTTTTGATATACTCTTTATAGGTGTATAGATAAGGTGGTGTTTCGATACCCCCACATAGGTGTATAGATACAATATTTTTGGGGGGATTCTATAAATCATGACATAGGTTCCTATGAGCTATTTAAACCAAAAAATAAATATTAAAACTAGGTTTTAGAGATAATGAATGCAATATGAGGATAAATGCTCGAGTATTGATCTTTGGCTTAGTCGTAGTATGTTTTGATGTGGAGATACTAGGTGGATCATTTTTGTGCGGTTGAGTCTTTTTATGATGGAAATATGAATATCCAAAATAGTGTTGGAACATAAACAAGGTCATCTGATGTAATATTTTGGGTGATGTATTGAAGACTATTCCGAATGGAAGATCCCAATGTTGTGTGCACGCAGTCCTCATTCGAAGATATTCGATATAACATTTCGAGTATGGGATTTGGAAGATCCCTATATTGTGTGGATGTGGGCCTTAATCCCAGATGTAGAATCCCGATGTTGTATAGACGTAGACCTCATCTTTGAGTATGAGATCCTGATGATTTATGGATGCAAGCCCTGCTCGTAGTGTAAGATCCCGATGTTGTGTGGATGCGGGCCTCATTACCTTGTGTCTGATTTTGGTTTGACATGTATATGTTATGTGCGTTAGTATACATATCATTATGCCATGTTTTAGGCAAGTATGATAGAGCCATCATATCATGCGTGATAATACATGTTTTACTTTACTTATTTATGATATGTATGATGTTGACTGAGTGGCGTTGTACCCACTAAGCTTTTGTAGCTTAGCATTTCAAAATGTATTTTCGTACGTAGGTTAGGTAAAGTTAGACCGGAGGATCACCATCAAGGCTGGAATTTCAGCATCGACTTAGTGTCAGAGTACAAATTGATTGTAGTGAGCTAGTAATTTTCAAACCTTATATTATAATTTATAACTTTTATTTATTTGGGATTGAATGCTTTTAAAATAGTTTGTATTAAATGAAGCTCTTATTATTTTGAACTATTTGGTCATGTTACAATTTGGATTTACAATTTATAGATTGTCATGATTTTAATTGGATTTAGATTAATTTTAAATGAGTTTGGAGCCAAAATTTTAAAATATGAGTTTTCGGTCGTAGGCCCAATGTGACACCGGGTTGAGGGTGTTACATACATCCTAGTCTTTCTTTTATTTGAGCCTTTTATATTTTTATCTACAACTTGAGGTGATTAGATCATGACATTATTAAGAGTCATGTAGGGGTTATGTAACTAACTTCATAATCTTGCTTCTTCGGGTATTTTTACGGACTATCCTCAATCTTCATTTTATCATTTCTAAAAGCAACCTCAATAGATTTTATCGTATTTACATAATCAGAAAATCCTAAAGACACATTATTGATCATCTTCTCATAAAGTATACCTAGAAGAGAATTCATAAACATGTGGGTTATGTCACCTTCCATAATGAGCGACTAGACTTGCGTCTCGATGTCTCTTCACTTTTAAGCATATTGTTTGATATTTTTCATCTTGTCTATGAGTCAATCCTTGTACCATCATCGTATGAGGAATCATTTTTTCGCATACTTGTCTTGTTAAATGAAGATTCTTAATAGGTTCTTTCATGACTTTGCACTAGCCCGACTATGTTGTGCGTAACAATGGGCAATTTTCATGATTAAGCTATCTTGGAAGCAATAGATAATAAACTTTTTGTTCCTCAAGCGTACTTGCATCTTATGATGATACATAGTCAAGTGAACTGAAGCACAATTAGTTCCATCATACTTTTCAAAATCCGACACTTTAAACTTAAACAAGATGATCCTCAAATCATAAGCATCAATTCTATAGTAATCGATCATTTGCAATAACTTGAACCTTTCTTCCATTTGGAAGCATTGCTTCACAAAAAATATCAAAATCTTTTCTTATTATTATCTCTATCTTATTCATTAAATTTAAGTACGAGACTTCTACATCAACGCCATTCTTAAAATTATGCCCTACGTTGACTGAATTTTTAGTAGATGTCCTGACTATGTGAACATGTTTTAGAATTGACTCTTCGTTGAACTTTATTGTTATATTTGTTTTCACCAAGGTCCTCAACATTAGAATGTTCATTCACAATTTTGGTTTTTTCATGGTCAACTTTCCCTAACACAGCTATGATGCGAGATATGATCTCATCTTGAAACTTTTCGATTCTTGACCCAATATTACTCAAGTATTCCTCAATATTCTTTTGTGACTTCTCAAAATTAACCAATTTATTTTTCATTACTCTTGATTGAGAGCGTATATTATATGAGTACAGAATTGTTACAGCTTAAGCTTACTATCACAACATTTTCTATAATTAATTTAATTTTTTATAAATGAATGTAATGTATATGTATTAACAAAAAATATTAAAAAAAATTAAAAATACACAAATAAATGTAAAAATTGTTGATCGACGGATATTAATATAAATCTCCTCGAAAGAATAATATTTTCTTTCTATTGAGATTATTCCTTAAGTTCCACCTAGAATACTTATATTCAATACAAGAGAAAAATATTTTTTAAAAAAAATAGTTTATATATTTTTATATTATATTATTTTGAGTTATTATATTTTACTTTATTTATTATTTTTTTACGAAAATAAATATATTATATTTGTTCTTGTGACATTTTTTCCGCGCTATATTTGACTTCATCTTTTCAAACAATGTATACTATATTTTTGATGTATCTCTATTTTAGACAACTAAACTGATATTAAAATAGATTTGTAATTACTGAAGATAAGTTAAGAAATTGCATAACTCATCTCTTATTTGATTTTATTCTTTAAAATAACTCGTTTGTACGCTATACGATTTTAGAAAAAAAAATATTACGGTTTAGTCATTTTTATTAGATTTTAAGATATGCATTTATTTTATAAAATTAAGGGTAAACTACATAAATAGTCACCATACTATGAGTTTAGTATCGATCTGACCACAATACTTTAAAAAGAATCATGATTTGGTATTAAAATAGCCATTTGCCAGATGTAACGGACTGATATGACAGTTAAATATAAAATAAAATAATTATTTAATCAGGTATGTCACCACCTTATTGGTTGATATTATTTATTTATTTTAAATTTATTAAATTTATTGGATGATATTATTTATTTATTTTAAATTTTATTAAATTTATTTTTCCCGTCACTTGCTTGTAAAGAGACTCAAACCTGGCACCAAATGAAAGACTTCAAGTGCCTTAACCATTGAGCCAATCACATTATTTAAACCTAAAGCACTATCATTTATATATATTTATTGTTTCTAATATTTGTTTCTTTATATTTAATTAGTTTTAATTTAATTAATAGTAATAATTAAATTATTCGTATAATAAATATTCGAATAATATTTATAAATATTCAAATATTTAGATTTAAAAATATTCAAATAAAATATTTGGATATTCAAATAAAATATTCGAATAATAAATATAGGAATAAAAATATTCTTATAAAAAATATTCGAATAAAAAAATAAATATTTGAATATTTTAATCTAAAAATATTCAAATAAAATATTTTGATTTTAAACATCCGAATAAAAAAATTTGTATATTCGAATAAAAAAATCGGTTATTCAAATAAAAATATTCGAATAATAAATATACAAATATCTTATTTTTATTCAAATATACGATTTTTTTATTCGGATATTTAAAATAAAAATATTTTATTCGAATATTTTTAGATCAAAATATTCAAATATTTATGATTTTTATTCGAATATTTTTTATAAGAATATTTTTATTCATATATTTATTATTCGAATATTTTATTCGAATATCCAAATATTTTTATTCAAATATTTTAAATTCAAATATTTTATTCGAATATTTTTAAATTCAAATATTTAAATATTTATGAATATTATTCAAATATTTATTATACATATAATTTAATTATTATTTTTAATTAAATTAAAACTAATTGAATATAAAGAAACAAATATTAGAAACAATAAATGTATATAAATGATAGTGTTTTATGCTTAAATAATATGCTTGGCTCAATGGTTAATACACTTGATATCTTTCCTCTAGTCCTAGGTTCAAGTCCCCTTGCAAGCAAGTTTCTAAAATTTGTTTTAACTCCTTTAATCAGGTGGTGACATAAATAATTATATTATTTTATTATAATAAAATTGTGATTAAATTATAAAAATATATGAATAACAGAGACAATTATTATTATTTTTAAATATTAATCCAAAGAGTTAAATATTGTTTACTCTCCTGATTAAAATATTATATTATTATTTTTAAATATTTTTTCTAACTCATCAGTCATCATACCATGAACAGATCGAAGGGACAATTATAAAATTTTCAAAAATTTTGACAAACATCAACTTTTTTGAAGTCTTTATATAAATATTTAAAAAAATAAAGGGTCATAAAATAAATTTTCAAAAATTTGGGATCCCAAACTTTAGGGGTCTTCTGATTTGTTAAAAGTTCAAGGATTGGATTTTGAAATTCCTTATAATTGAAGGACCAAGCACAATTTGACCTTTCTCTTTTTTATATATAAACGAAATTAGAGTACTAAATCTCATAAGGTAAATAGGATTTGAATCTTAGGGCGAGTTGAGTATTGCTTTTAAAAGTGCGGTGGAAAAGTGTGGTAAAAAAGTTAGGTGAATTTTTTTTAATTTTGTTTGAGATAATATGTGTTTAGTAGTGCTGTCAAAAAATGCTTTTTGAGAAGATAAATGATCATTTTAGACATTATGTTATAAGTTAAAATATATACATTTAAATTATAATTAAAATATTTTATATTATAATATTAATTTAAATCATGATTAAATATAAAATATTATAATATTAATTTAAATTATGATAAAATATAAAATATTAATAAATGATCATTTTAGATATTATATTACAAGTTAAAATTTATGTTAAATATAATTATATATTCGTAAAAATTAAATTATAAATGATAATAAAATTTATTATATTATAATATGTGAAATATATCAACTAAAATTATAATAAAAATTAATTACGATAAATTGTTGTTAATATATACGTATTCGAAATATTATAAAAATAAAATTGAAAGATATTATAAAAATAATATTTAAAATATTATAAAAATAAAATTGAAAAACATCTATGAAGCAAACAAAAGTTACGTGTTGAAAAAAAAATAAACAAAGAACTATCGTAAGAGCAAACATGGGTGAAAAATTATTTTCCATCAATAATAAATAGGGGTTTATTTGTTTTTTATCTTACCCACTAAGATTTTCCACTGCCACTGCTAAAAAAAAACAGCTTCTTGGTTTTGGCTCCATTTACCGTTTCGAACCAGCCAGCACAATAATTATATGGCTATTCAGCATTACTTATCGGTTCAAAACTAATTTTTTTATTAGAATCCCGTTTATAACCCAATCCTGAACGGGCCTTAATCCTATGCCACAAATATTAACGGTCTTTCTTCATTTTCTCTTCTTAATAACAACGCCCAAAATTCAGTTAAAAAATTTAAAGTTAAAAACATGGTGTCGTTGTTTCAAAGCAAAAACCAGATGATTTTCTCCTATGAGAACACCAAAATAATGGCGGGATCTCCCTCTACTGCTTCTATTTCTTTTTCAAAATTACTCCAGTTTTCTGGTAAATCTCCATCACCGTTGGTACAGTATCTTCTATTCGGTTCTCGATGGAGAGATACTTCTCCGCTTCTGCTTAAAAAGCGCTTCCGAGTTACTCTGCTTCCGGTCGTAGCAAGACCTCTGACTTTTAAGATGTTCAAGTGCTTCGCTAGATCATCGTCACCGGAGGAAGATCGTTTGAACGAAGCGGAAAAATTGTCCATTTCAAGGGCCGGCAATGGTGATTCTGTCTTGCCTGGAGATCGTGAACCTATTTATGAGGTTTTCTCTGTTCCTTACTTGCTGAAATAGAGATAGAATTTGTTTAATTTGTTATAAGATTTTAATCTAAGAAAGGAAATGAGGAGAAGAAAAGAGATATATTAAGATGGTCTGAAAGAACAAATTGGAGCATAAAAACAATTATGTTCTATAATTTTTTGTTCGAACATTTTTAGAGCAATTTGCAGAATATTTTTGAGCAATTTTGTTTGAATATTAGTTAATGTTAATTAGAAGAGATTATATCGTAAGCCCGGCCTATTACTGTCTTCTTAGCTTAGCTAATGAAAATCACCTATTCCGCCACTAATCAGTCATGTAATTAATATAATTTTCAGAAATTATATTTTTAAAATGACATAAAAATTATGAGTGAAATTTATTGGTTGAAAAAAAGTGAATTAAAAATTAGTAGTGAAGTGGGTGGTTATAATTGGATGAGACCATTGACGTGGTAGGTTGAACCCATGATATAATTTCTCATTAATTAGGCTTATTTATCTCAAATAATTTCCTAGTTATTAATTTGATATTTGTTCTTAGAATTTTTTTTTTGGTTTTTAACCTTTATACTATTTATAGACATGATAACTATGAGCGTTCAAAATGACCTGCGTACCGTACCGCTTAAAATTTTTCCTGCATCTTTTAAAATATTATTTAAAATTTTGGTTCAGGTACCCGGCTTTTTTCGGGTATCTGACTCGGATCCGGGTAAAAAAAACTTATATCTCTTCTTACAGCTTACAAACTGTCACCATGGATTTTACTTTATACGTAGTTTATAATTTTATTTCCTATGTTTTGTTTTCAATCTCTAAAGATGGTACAATTGAAGCCAAATGGAACTTTTTCTACACGGAAGATAAGACGACGTAAATTATTGAAATCAACTGGTAATGTAATGTTTACTTGTGTGTTAAGCTTTAGTTGCAGCAAAATAAATAAATTAGAAGCTTGTTTTCTTTTTCTTTTTTCTATATATTTATAGTAGATTGATTATTTTTTCTTCTTAGGCCTTCGCCCAAGAGATATCCGCAGTGTTGATCCATCTTTATTCTTGACAAAATCAGTTCCATCTCTTCTGGTAATTGACCCTTGTATGGTTTGTACCTCATAGTAAATCTTTCCCAGGGATTCAAAAAGCGGTCCGTTACCGCTATAACGCCCGTTATTTAATGGTAACGCCGTTATCCTAAATCGTTATTCGTAAAAATAATAGTAAGATTTAAATTCACACTAATAACGGTCAATAACGACCATTATTTAACGTATAACGATCGATAATGGCCCGTTGTTGTTGTTATTATACTGTTATTGTACCGTTATTTCATAAAACTCTCATAATAAGTTGTGCGAGTTTTAAAATAAAATCACGACCTCTACTCTAGCAATGACCTCGATAGCAACCGTTATATCCACAACCGCAATAAATACGACGTGACCAAAAATGCTTTTTAAATCGTTGATCTTTCCTTTTCTATATCAGTGTGTTTCTTTAGTTTCCTCTGTTTGCATACTCATTTGGCCTCTTCCATGCTAATTGCTATAGGTACGTCAGCATGCCATTCTATTTAATCTGGGATCATTAAGAGCAATAGCAATGAAAGACCGTGTTCTGATATTCAATTATAAAAGGTAAGTCTCTCTTGCCTCTTTGTAAATATGATTTCTGTGTGATCTCATTGTTCTCGCCATTAACATCAATTCATCTTGATTTATTGTGAACTTATAATGATGATTGTTGCATTTATTGGTTATTTATAGTGAAGGAGGAAAAGCTTTTATCGAAACATTGTTGCCTCGACTGAATAATTTGAATAGAGCTCAGTGTATGCCATTTGAGCTTGAGGTTTGTGTTAAACTCAGGATGCTTGCTCTGAGATGCTGACTTGCAAAAGTCATTCATGCTTAGGGTTGCTTATTGAGTTGAGAAGCTCGCAAACAACTTGAGCTCGACTCAATCAAAACTCGATTAACACTCGACTCGAATTGACTTAACTTAAGATCTTAACGAGTGAAGTCGAGCAATATATGGTTCGACTCGATAAGTTTGTGAGAAGCTCGTTATTTTTTTTATAAATTCTTTTACATTTTTTTTGTTACCTTAAAAAATTATGTTTTAAGAAATTTAAATAATAGTTTTAAAAAATTCAGTGAACTAGATAATTTACCCATAAAATTTAGGTTTCAAATTTCCTAAACATCTTATATTTAAATTAAACTATAATAATGTGTTTCCTTCTTTCTTTTATTATTATTTTATGTACAAAATTAGAAAAGTTTAATGGTCTTTAGATTTCACTTCCCATATAAAAAAACAATTGAAAGTTAAATTTCAGAAATACCTAAGGCATTTTTTTATTTGTTGTTCTCGAAGATTGTTGAGAAACTAAAAAGAGTCACATTTGAATATTGACTCTATCTCTAATTTGGTCATGACAAGATCGTTTTTTAATTTTCTCAAATCTCATATCTTATTTATTATGAATTTCTATGTTTTTATTTTACTTGAATAGTGTCATTAGATTTTTCTATATTTAAAAAAAATAAGGTAAAAGTTTTGGCGAGCGTAACAAGCAACGAGTTGAGTCGAGTAACGAGAGTTTTGTAATGAGTATCAATTGAGTAAAATTTTATTGAACTTAATGAGCATTGAGCCGAGTCATGTAACGAGATTTTTTAACAAGCACGAGTTGAACACCACTCAATTTGCCATTGACTCGTCTAATAAGCACCCTTATTCATGCTTTGTTCTCTGGGTGAATGCTATAATCATAAACATCTAAGCTTGTTAAGAGTCTTTAGTAGTGGTACTTTCAGGTTGTTGAAGCAGCATTACTTTCCCGGATAAAGCGGTTGGAAAAGAAACTAATGGAAATAGAACCTCGTGTGAGTATGTGAACATAGTGAGTGCATTTTTTTTTTGATTTCACTTTTTACTTTTACAAGCTTTACGGTGAATTGTCAAAGCCCTGAAGCTGCAGACCACTGGTCCCTCATTTCCTAGTTCCTACAGTGGTTGCAAGCAATTTCAGCAGAAAACATATTTGTTTGGTTTTCAAGGTCTAATTGGCTCTACAATATAAAACAAATTCTAATTGTAGCATTTCTTGTAGGCTGTAGTTCCACATCTTTTTTTTCTTCTTTTATCTACATCTCTTCCCTCTCTCTTGTCCATGAGATACAGATTTTGAAAACTCACTCGCTTCTAGTATAAAATTACCATTAAAAGCATTTGAGAAGTTTGCCTAAGTAACTGTTGTTGTTTCACACCTTGTGTTGCTTATGTCTTATTCCATAAATGGCTGAAATTGATCTTGATCAATTTGAGAATGTAGGTTTATATTTGATTAGTAAATCTAATAAATAAGTCTAAGCTTGACATTTAGCATTTTGTTAAATAAGCCAGGTTTGAGCTAGGGGGTGTCAACTGTCAAACATCTAAAGCTTGTTTTTAAGGTTAATGTGCAAGTTTAGATTGTTAATTTCCAAACAACAGGTTTATTAACTCATTTAGATGATAAGAGATATCCATGTATTCTTTTATTTAGCCTATTGTTATTGTGCCTACTGAATACCTAATGTCCTTGTGGAGCGAGCTTGCAATATATATAAGCTGGAAAATGTAATGCTTATTTAGCTAGGGCCTTGATTGATGAGATCTTTTGCTTGATCGTTTGCAGGTCTAGAGGTATCAATATTGTATCCATCAAGACCTTCTATTAATGCTAGCTCGAACCTAAAGTATAACATATTTAAAACACATTGATCGAATTTAAAAACTGGGTACCTATTGCATGATGTTCCAAAAGAAAGAAAGAGCCTCAATTTTAACGATATTGTCTGTTTTTTAGCACGTTAGGTCTAGGTTATCTATGTGGTAACTACACGTGTTTGAGATTTGATCCACATATTTTAAAAGTGCACCACATCAAATCCAAACCAGCGGCTAGGCTGACAGAAGGATTTGACAAATAGTACTTAGAACTTTTGAAGTTTAGGGAGCAATTTAGAATCTGAGCCATAGTTTGTGGGTTTTTGATGCAATTAACACAAATAGGAATCTATGTTTCCTTAGATATACATCTGAAAAATTTATTATTCTCAGTGATTAATTAAGAACTTAAATTTGCACTGATTCTTGATTATGCTATTTTCTTCTTCTGTAAGTGCATAAATTATGTGATGTCTCACGAACCTGCTTAATCAATAATATTAGTGCTGTCCCTATTCCGTAGATTCAAGCTATACTTAAGATATTCCCCAACAAATTAACCGGTGACATATTGGAGCAACTTCGTATTAGCAAGCAGACTTTGGTATACTAATCTACAGACCCTTGTTTGGTTGCTTGATAACAAACTGTTTAACGTTGTCCTCTATTTATTATCTTTTTTTTTTCTTTCAATTTTATCATGCAAGGTTGAATTGGGTTCAAAAGCAGGGGCTCTTAGACAAATGCTGCTTGATCTTTTGGAAGATCCTGCTGAAATACATCGAATATGTATTATGGGAAGAAATTATACTCTTAAAAAGGGGAATGATGATGTGGAATGTTCTTCACCTTCGGAAAAGTTGGCTTCTGAAGGTATAATGTGCTCTTTCGTCTCAGTTAGGAGTTTCTAATAAGAGTTCTAATTGGTCCGATTTGGTCGTTTTGCAGAAGAGGTGGAAGAGATTGAGATGCTTTTGGAAAATTGTCTTCAAAGGTTTTTCCTTTATTTTCCATTTGTGGTGCATGTTTAGTATGTAGTCAGGGAATCAAAGTATTCCTTATCATTTGTTTTCTTCACTTTACTGTTCTTGATAATCTTCAAGTTGGGTTGCAAGAGATTTTTAAAATGCCCACAGATTTTTAAGGAAGATGTGATTTGAGGTTTGGTTTATAACATAATGGAATAATTATGATTTCTCTCAAGCTGCTAACTGTTTGTGCGTTGTAGCCATTTATTGTTTTCAACAGCTATAACTTATTCTAATGTCTTGTTACATTTTGCAGATGTGAATCTTGCCATGGTCTAGCAGAAAGGCTTCTTGATTCTGCAAAAGAAATGGAAGATTCTTTGGCTGTCAACCTAAGGTCCTGATGAATTTAGATTTCAATTTTGTTTTCAAAGTCACCATTTTATTTGTGTGTTGTCTATACTCTCTCCTCCAAAGTCTATGATTTCGATGATTTAACATTTGAGTTTTCTAATTTGTTTCTGGTATAGCTTTCTTGCATCTGAACTTACCCTCCTTTTACTAACAAAATAGGGTTGTTTAACTATTTTATCAGCTCTCGGAGACTTGAGGTAGGAAGAGTGGAATTGCTTCTTCAGGTTGGGGCATTTTGTATTGGAATTGGTGCTCTTGTTTCAGGTTTGTCAATAAAATAGTAGCCAAGCATCTATTCATCATATGCAGGAATTGCTTAAACATAATAATGGTTTTATAAACATGGAAATTATTGCTTGTATTTATCAGCATGAGTTACTTAAGATTCTTGTGGTCAAGTTTATGATGGCATTACATAAACATAAATAGTTATTGGCCGCCACCTGCTTGTAAGAATCAGCTCGATTTATCTAGTATGAAAACTTTAAAAATTACTTGCTACAGATCATGATCCATGGCTAAAGATTATACCTGTTATTTTTAGGTATATTCGGCATGAATTTGAGGTCCTATTTGGAAGGACATGTGGTATGTTTATAATAAAAAGTTTGAACATTCATTATTTTGATTGCTGAGTGCTATTTGTCCTGAGGTGATATGATCTTTGGCCATACTAACCCCATTTTCAATATGGTGCAGTTTGCCTTCTGGCTAGCCACAAGCGGTATTGTCTTTGGAGCTGTTGTGTCATTTTTTCTCATGTATTCTTATCTCAAGAATAGGAAAATACTATAAGGAATATAGGTAAGTTTACCTTCTCAATTAATTTTGCTAAAAGACTTTGTAGAACTGAAAGAGATGGCAAATGAAAATATTCGGGAAAAGCCAAACAAATCGGATCGGAATGATTAACCATCCGAATCATGTTCTGAAATTGTCTGGTCCTAACCATTTAAACTCTCAAATCCTTGATATCAAGTTGCAGTGAGGCTGATGTTTGTGTTGTGTGTTTAACAGGTGAATGGAAAATTAATATTTAACGATTGTGTGTTTTGAATCACTTTTCGTTAATATTTAACGATAGATGTATGGATTAACTTTAACGCCGAAAAAAATCAATCTCATAAAAAGGAAACAACCAGCACACATATAGTCAGTTTTCAATAATGAGTAACCGGAGAACATTCCAACACATTGAGTGGTATGCAAGACATTACGTCTTGACCTTCGTAAGGTATCCAATAAAATATAAAATTTATATAAATATTATAATTTTTTTACCCAAATAATACATTTGGGCCTCTACCCTACAACTCAATAAATTTATTTTTGAACAATTCACAATATATTAATTTAAAAGTCATTATGAGTTGAGTAAATTCATAAACTCAGTAGTAATGGATAAAAGTTCTAAATTTTTAAATACAAACCAAAAATATTTGATTTATACATAACATTTCCACAAATAAGAGTTACAACAATTATAATAAGGGTCCTAAAAATAAACATGTACATTACATCCAAGTGTTATACTCCAAATGATACTAATGTTGAAACTTACAAACGATATGCTCCTCAAGGTTCCGCAACTCACTCGAAGACATATGAACGAAAATAGTAATTTTGAACGTAGCTAACAAGATCAATGGATGTACAATTAGGGTGAACAAAACTAGGTATCGATAATTATCGAACTTTAAAAATTAGAATCAGTACCGATCCCAATCAGATCAAATCCTAAATTTTAAGAATTGATCATGGTATTAGTGAGAACCAGTATGGGGTACCATATTAATTAGTTTATTATTAATAAATTTTAAACAATAAAAGAAGAAAAAAATTCTGACTACCAATAATAATATTAAAAAACAAAGTTAGAATGTTGTAGACTTAAAGGTTGAAGACTTAAAATGAGTCATATTCATAATAATCATCGTAATAGTCATATCTAAAAAGAAAAAATAAACTAAAAAACTCAAGATATTGGGTACCACTAGTTATCGGGTCCAAAAAAATTAAGATCCGGTCCCGGTCTCGGTTGTAATCAGGACCTAAATTTTGGATTTGGTCTTGATCCCGTCGGGACCAGTTTCAGATAAAATTCCACCATGTCCATCTGTTACTAAGTAATCGAATTTTTTATCCACCCCTATATATAACCACTCGACCATGATTTAAACAAGACATAAATAAATACATGATGTAAATATAATGTTATTTGCGCTACTAAACTCACCTAAACACATAGCATAATCACACATATTTACATCATCATCATCCAATTTACATAAGAATCACGAGTCAGTAATTTCTCATATCATCATACATAATATAAAGTGTGACTCGGTAATACTGATCCTTGGTACTATATATTTAAGAGTGATTCGATAACACTATGCATCAAAACTAAGATGTACAACTAAGCATGGGGAATCCAGATCCCAAATCACATATGTCCACATAACTTCTGATAGTAATACATATCATCATATCCATAATTTTTATTGATATCTTATTTATATAAATTTAAATCTACTCTTTCGTCATTATATTCACGTAAAAATTCTAAGTATTTATTTCTCTATATTATAATTCATTATATACCCTTAGGAAAGGTATTTTTGAATTTCGAATATGCTACAAGATGATCTTCTTCTCAACTTTAAATTGAAACAATATTTAAAACAATAAACTATTTTTGAATTGAAAATGAAAAGATTTTAAAGGAAATGTCATTTTTCAATCAAAGTTTGCAAAAATTTGAGAAAGATATCCTAAGCCTGTAGGTGTTTTAAATTTTCACAATCAGAATAGAGTAATCGCTTTAAGTCCTCAGATAATTGAGAAATTAACTAAGTACGATTGAATTCATACTTAGAATAATTTTTAAAAAAATCAAAAACCAAGTTAAAAAATAAAAACTTTATAAAACTAAAATTCTCGAGAACAAGTAAAAACTAATTTAAAGAAGAAAATGAAGTCTTAGAGTGGAATTAAAAAAAAAAAAAAAAAAGAAAGTTTATCATTCAACATTATTGTTGAGTGTAATAATATATCAAATATACTCAAGAGGAAAATGAAGTGGAATTAAAAAATATATAGAAATTAATTTTAAAAAATGAGAAATTGCAAGAAGACTTAGAGTGATATAACTTCGAAAATAAAGTCTTCATCTACTATCTTAATTATCACACTATAAATTCACTAGTTTATTTTTTTATAAGATAAAATATAATCTTACACAATTCACATATACTTTTACCCAAAAGCTTAAAGAATCATTTCCCAAAATTCAATGAAAAAAATATGAAAATTCTCACAAGCAGAGATACAAAATTGAGTATAATCAGGAATTTATTACTTGGAAACTTTGATTAATTGTGTTGTTGTTTCATAATTGTTTAAAGGTTTTTACATGCCCTTTAATTTTTTTTAAACATTTTTAACCTTTTGAAGGAGTTTAGAATCCTTGAAAATCATTAAAATCGAATATTTATTATTCTTCGTATAAAGATATCAAAATCTTTCTAATGATTTTAAAACTATTAACTGAAAATTTATACAAAATATAGTTGTTGTAGAAGTGATTTTGAAATCACAAGGGAAAGGCATTGAAACTAGGGATGTGCACGTGTCGGATTTTCGACCCATCCGTATCCGACCCGAAAAATTATACCCTCCACCTGTCACCCGATCTGACCCGGGTTTAGGGTAAAAAATCTGATCCGACCTGAATTTTAAGCTCTAAAATTCGACCCGACCCAAATCATTAAAAATAAAAATTTTAGGGACTAAATTGTAAAAAAAATAAAATTTAGGATATAAATATAAAAATATTTAATTTTAGTGACCTAATTGTAAAAAAAATGATTTTAGTGATCTAATTGTATAAAATATATATAAAGAGGGATCATTATTGCAAATATCCCTAAAATATATGGGAAAATTACACTATTAGTCTCAGGTCGGGTCGGATTTTTTCCACCTAAATCCAAACTCGACCCGACCCGAACCCGAATTTTTCACCAAAAAATTTGACCCGATTGGACCAGGTCGGATTGAAACCTGTCGAATTCGGGTTCCGTGCTCATCCCTAATTGAAACCTTATGGAAACGTTAGCAAGATTCGGTATAAGAATTTTTTTGCAAAACTAATTTATAAATTTACAACATATTTTTGATAAATTTAAATTGATTTCATAGATTTATAATTTTTTACGATTTGGTCCTTAAAGATAATTCTAGTTGTATTAAAATTAACCTAGTTCTAATGATTTCAAATGTATTTTCTTCAAATGTATTTTCCAATCAAATACACAATGAAATTGTTAGGTGTGAGCCGAAAATGGGTTAAATACATTAGATTAAATTGAGTTGAATCGAATTCGTAACTTTTTTAATCTATTCAACTAATAAGATCATTTTTCTAAATAACACGCAAACCAAAAAAATATCTTCAATTTATTTTCTTAGCCCTAAATTCATTTTAAGCTCGATTATAGAAGTTGTTCTAAACTTTGTGTCCCCATTTACGATAAGAAGTATTAAACTAACGTCTTTTTTAATTTAGACAAAAAAATCACAATTAATGATAATTGTAGATAAAAAGAACAGAGAAAATTTTGGGTTCTGATTCTATCATTCTCTTTCTCTTTTTAAATCTCTCCTTACGATTGATTATATTAATTGAACTTTTATGATATTGTTAAATCTAGATTTCGTAGAATATGACTAGTGCGAAAATATAACTAAATCATCAGTGCAAAAATAAATTAAATAAATTTAATAATTATCTTATCGGATGATGTTATAATTTATTGATAAGATTAATCATTAATTTTTTAAATATTACATCTGGATGATTGTGCGAAGAAGACTGAGGAGGAAAAAGAATATTACGAAAAAATTGAAGAAAAGAAAAAGGGTAAAAAAAAAAACCTTATCTTATTAATATTATACGATTATAGTAATCTTTATTCTCATTGTTCGTATCGATATACTACATGATCTAAAAAATAAAGACTACTATCTCATTTGATTGAGTTGCATGTAATACCGTAAGTTCGGATATTATATTTGAATTTTAAATCTGAGGTGATTGTTTGTTCGAACACTCGAAAAAGATGAAGACACCAAGGTAACTTTCATCCTTTCCTTTCTTTGTTTCAGTAGGTATTAGTCTAAGTTAGTTATCTTCCCCTTTTAAAATTTCAATTTTGATTTTAATTAAACAAATATCCAAGATATCATTATGGAATTTCATTTCATTTCATCTTTTTCTTTTATTTTTCACCATCAATCTTAGTTTGCCACCTACACGATCTTGTCATCTCTTTTACTCAATGGTTAAATTACTAGATAAGTCCTCCAAGAACCTTTTTCTTCTTATGAAGAAAGGTCATGGGGAAATTACTCGTTAGGTCATTAAATTCTTTCTTTCTTCTATCTTAAAACCTTAACTTTAAATCTTTTTGTTTTGATCACTAACTATATTTTTAATCCTTTCAATATAATCACTAGATAACTCAATTTCACACCTTATCCTTATACTTTAGTCATGTTTCCTATTCTATACATCTTTTATGCTTTGATCAATAATCTTCATGTTTTTTTTCATTGCAATTTGACTCAATGATCCATTAACCATCAATGCTAGATTCTATGGGTAAATCATTATTTTAGTCCTTTATTTACTTTTCTTTTATATGAAGAATAATTATGCTCCAATAATATTTTCAGTCCTCAAATTTCTTAACTTTTATACTTTTCCTCTTTAACTTTGAATATTCACATTTTTGTCACTAACCATACTTCTGATCCTTCCAATTACCCCATTATTATTTCCATTCTTCCTCCTTGGATCCTTAGAATTTAACTAATCATTTCTCCAATTCTTTATAATTAGTTACAATGCAGTCTAAGTACACACCTAACTATTATATAAGCTTGGAGACCAAATTATAATTTTTATAACTATTATTTTAACAGTAATTATTCTTACCAAACTAAAATTCAATGTTTAAATAGTTTGCATATCAAATTTCAAAGTATTTATGTTTCATTCAAGGTTTGATTTATAAATATATAATCAATTTCTAATAAATAATACGATAATTGGTGTTATATTTTTATTCAACATTTGATAAGAAAATGATACAATAGCAGTATAATGACGTCAATAATACAATACAGTACTATAATCTTTATTTTTGGACCAATTTTAAACTTTTACAAGTTTAAAAAATTAAGTTATAATTTTGATAAATTATAAATCCTTTTGAAAAGAAAAACTTATCAATATGAAATTCAACCTATAAATAATGAGTAGTCAATTTCTAGGCTAATCAAAAGTCATTGACCCCTTCAATCGGTACATGGGGAGGTCATACCGGTACATTTGTGTCATGATCGTTAATACCATTAGGGTTGATATATTTATATCGATACTAAGTATAGTTGTATCAGTATATCTATATCATAACTATTAAAACGGTTAAGGGTTAGTGATCTCGTACCGTTACAAGATTAATTCATATCGGTACATGAGGTTGATTTATATTATCTCTAATTTTATGTTAAAAAGTTATATTGGTGTTAACTATTCAAGAAAGGATCGGTATGTCCCTATATCACATTGGTAGTACATTCAAAACAAAAATTTTAGTGATAAATTATCGTATTGGTACTATTATAGCAAAATCGATATACCTTATTAATTATGATCAAATATGTACATCAATATTGGTACGTTACCACTTGTATCAAAAATCTGATATTATAATGATATTTAATTTATTTTTTATATATTTTGACCAATCAAATAATGTTTAAATCCTATAAAATTTTACATATAAGTTTATTTTATCATAATATATCATCATGTAAAATTTCTTAGCTTTATGAATCTATTTATTAAGATTTTACCTTTTTAAGCTAAATATGCATATACTACACACCACATCTATCTTTCATATCTCTTTCCCAAGAAAACCAACTTAATTTATAAATTATTCCAATTAGGCATTTTGGCATTTCTTCGCCTATTAACTGTGCCAAGAAAGCCAATTCACGCGGAGAAAGATAAGCTAGCAGGTGACTTGAATTCAAAATTGGAAATTAAGTGGCTAGTCCCTCAATTTTCCAAACTTTGAAATTTTGCCCCAAACATGTTGCTGAAGTAAAGCTATAACTATGTTACCTACAATAAAAAAAATGATCCAAATTAGATTAGTTTTAGGGCTAACGGGTTTCTTTTAGGATGTTAGGGTTGATGTTTCTTGGTTGATGGCCCTTTTCTTGTTTGTTCTTATACTATAGTAAAGGGGTTGTACCATTAAGAGTTGAGTACAATAATAAGATACATTTGAATTCTCTTCTTAAAAATAATATTATCGGAAAGGAAAACCATCCTGAATATATGCTTTATAAAAAAAGAATGTGATGCTTGTTTAACTCAAAAAAAATGAATTAGTTAATAGTGATTACGGTAGTTCGCTCAATCACTCTTCTAGTATCACTAGTATTTGAATCCGTGACCTTTAGAAATAATAATTATTCCTTTAATCACTTAGGATAGAGGGCTCATGCATTTTAACTCAATTTTAATTGCATCATATGTCCAATGAGAATTGATTCCTAAACTGACAAATACAAGCCTCTTTTATTCCAATTTCATCTTCAATCTACAACGTCCATTTTAAATTAGTTCTAAACTTTTGAGCATCTTATAATTCCTAAATTAATAGTATATTTTAATAATATCTCATGTTAATAAGACCGTTATAAAAATAATAATTATCATATAAACACCGATGTCTATTATCTAATAATACAATCCATCGTAAATGATAATTTAGTAATGAAATTAAGATGTTCAAAAGATTGGGATCAACTTAGAATAGAATCATCTAAGGATTAATTTAAACTAAGTGCCATTGTTTGAGAATACAATTGGAATGTTTAAAAGTTTGAGGACCAATATAAAATAAGGGTTATTGTTTAGGGATACAATTGGAATTAACTCATTTAAAGTCGATAAAATTACTTTATTCCTTTTTCAATAATATTTACAACAGGGTAATTCATAAAGTTGCTTTTATTTTGATATATTGAAAACAAGAGCTTTTATATGATAATTAAAACAGAAAAAAAAAAAAAAAGCCGAAAAGAAAATTAAAATATTACAATATATATCGAATACGTTTGCAAATAGTTGTAAATATTTCTTTTTTTCACAAAATAGTCCTTGAAGTTAGGCAGCAGGAGCTCTCAACAACAAAACCAGAAGCACTTTCACCAAGGAAACAATCTATTCCAAAAATGCAAACCCAGGTTTACTAGACTCATTACATAACTTCAAAACTTCAAATGAATAATAAGATGATAATCACATTATCTGTTTTGATCGTATTATGTATATCGTATTATCGTTAATCGGATTATGGTAATAAAACGGGGAAAGAAAAAGGAAAATAAGATACCTGTTGTGATCCTGGGAAAAAGCTGATGAGTGATTTTCTATAAGTAGTTGTTTTCTCTTGTGTTTATTACTGGATTGAGTAAGCACGGATGACCTCAATTATTGGTGCACGACACATCGGACACTTCGCTCCGCGTTGGAATAATTCATTGGCACATCTAGAGCATGCACACATGTGCCCACATCTGTAATAATAATATAGTAGATACAGGAACCATAACTAACATTAAATATGACCTGAGATCTTATATATGAAACTTGAGGATGAAGTTGAACTTTAACCTGTACAGTAACGAGTCGATATTGCCTTTGGAGCAAATACAACAGATGCCTTTCCTAACATTATCCCAGTTGTGGGCATCCTTGGACATGGAATCCCGAATCATCCCTGCAGCGGAATATCACGATGATTAATTAGCAAACCGGACAAGTTTTATATGATGAACATATCACAGTGTGAGAAAACTATCAGCTTGATTGTAGAAAGAAGGAAAAACATATTGTTATAAACTTAGGATAAAAAGGAATAATATAAATGGGAGTAATATGGGCAAGTAGTGCTGCTTGAGGGTTATGACAAAATGAGGGAATCACTTTCCAGGATAATTCCAAAGGCACTATTACACAAACGAGAAGATGTAATAGGATAGAATAAACAAACCTTGCGAACCAGCTGAATGATTTAGGGCAGCAGAGACTTCTTGTCTTATTGACCTCTGCAATTCGAGTTGCATTTCCATGCAGGCCCCAAGCATCCTCTGCATGTTATTCATCCTTTCCTGCAGTCTAGCCATGTCAACCCTCAAATCATTAATGATATCCCACTCCTGCGCCAAATTAGCAACACGGTACAATTAAAATGGAGCAAGCATGAAGAAGCAGAAGTGTTTACTATCTGAGGATAGCAGGGAGCAAATTGCAATTTGGCTACCCAAAGGCAAGAGGAAACAAATTGTTGAAACTTAACTTATGTTTTCACGAGAAGATGGACTATTAAGAGATCATTACATTAGCAACATCAAGCAACAGTTTTAAATTCAATAAAAAAATAAAAGGAAGAATGCAGTATGGGAAAAAGAAATGTTTCATACAATGCCAGGCCGTTGATACACATCATCTAGAGCCCAATTATATTGATAGTATGAATCCCGGTCCCAAAGTGGCTGTGTATATGGCATCCTGGGTAAAGGAAGCACAAGTGGAGGAACCTCATCATCTCTCTGACCCTCATTTCGATCCCTGATTTGTTGTTCTATATCTTGTTCAACTGAAGCAGGAGTAGCAGATGTTTCATTTCGATGGTATGAATCCTGTTCCCAGAGTGGCTGCATATATGGCATCCTGGGTAAAGGAAGCACAAGTGGAGGAACCTCATCATCTCTCTGACCCTCATTTCGATCCCTGATTTGTTGTTCTATATCTTGTTCAACTGAAGCAGGAGTAGCAGATGTTTCATTTCGATGGTATGAATCCTGTTCCCAGAGTGGCTGCATATATGGCACCCTGGGTGAAGAAACCTCAGCATCTCTCTGACCCTCATTCCGATCCCTGCTTTGCTGTTCTACATCTTGTTGTTCAACTGAAGCAGAAGTAGCAGATGTTTCATTTCGATGGTATGAATCCTGTTCCCAGAGTGGCTGCATATATGGCACCCTGGGTGAAGAAACCTCAGCATCTCTCTGACCCTCATTCCGATCCCTGCTTTGCTGTTCTACATCTTGTTGTTCAACTGAAGCAGAAGTAGCAGATGTTTCATTTCGATGGTATGAATCCTGTTCCCAGAGTGGCTGCATATATGGCACCCTGGGTGAAGAAACCTCAGCATCTCTCTGACCCTCATTCCGATCCCTGCTTTGCTGTTCTACATCTTGTTGTTCAACTGAAGCAGAAGTAGCAGATGTTTCATTTTGCCTTTCCACATATGATTGTATGAACTGGTCAAGACTCTCACGGAAACCACTATGAAGAAGACTAGACACACTTCTCCTACAATATTACAATAGAATGTGTTAGAAAAACAATTGGTCAACACTCATGTGTGAGTGTCAGATCAAGGCATGCATCTAACATTAGTATATGTCCGAATATGTATCAGACATGGGTTTCAAATAGAGGTGCTTCAAGAAAAATTAAATCAACATAGAGCCAACAGTTAAAGAATTCACACCTATTTAACAGTTCCCTCAGTTCCATACTCTGTACATTATCATCATCAAGAAGATATAATGTATATGTTCTTCTAACAGTGATAGGTTCTTGAATGTAAGACCCTTCCAACTGATTCCCTGTGGTCTCATGCAAGCTTCCATCCTCATTACCACCATCTTCACGGTGCATGTCAGAGGCTCCTTCATTACTACCATCCATCAATACATTATGCTCAACACGAGCTTCCTGCCACTCTATGTCATCATTTTCTTGATCCTCCTGCCGTCCTTCAACTTGAGAAGCATATTCTTGCCCATCAATACCTGGAACTACATTGTGTTCTAAATTTTCTATGTCATTAATTAACCTGTACGTCCCACTAGTATCACCATCTTGGGGGGAAAGCACATAAGATGCTTCACCACTATGTTCTCCAGCTTCATTCTGTAAAGTTTCAAGTAATGACACATTAACAATATTTTCTTGCCCATCCCCATCCAACACTAGTCTTGTAATATATCTGCTTTCATCCTGACACTCTTCCACAAGAGTAGAAGCCTCTTGTTGACTTATATCTTCAACAACATCAGCCACTAAATCAGTTTCCCCATTCTCATCTTCAGATTGGTCATTTAATCTATCCATGACTTCATCTGAATTATCAACATAGTTTTGTTCATTTCTATCGACTTCAGTGGCAGTGTTAGATGGTGTATCAGAACATTTGCTGCTTGCAGGACCACAACCATAATGATCAAATCTGGAGAAAGAACCTTCCCTGATACAAGATACAGTTTGCAAAATGTTACTGCCAAAGGTGAAAATGGCATCATATATTTACAATCAAGAATTGAGATGTTCTCCAAGCAATGCTAGTCAAGCTATTTCAGAACAAAATGGTTAAACCAAGCAAATAATTCTATAAACTTAACCCCTCATTGACAGAACATCCTCATATTAGTAGTAGCAATCCGTTATAATAGTTAGAAGAGCTATACACCTCATCAGCAGAACATCCTCGTAGAATACAGTGAAGACGTGCCCAAAGCACTAGGCATTTACAATCTCAACCACTTTATGGTATCACACTTTCACTATCACTTGGTACAATCAGACAGTACTACTAATATCCACAACTTCAATTTTACTAGACTGACAGAACTTAATGAGACTTGTCCAATGGAATCTGAAGTCTATACACAAGTTCAACTGCAGAAAGAGAGTGGAAAATGTCCAAATTTCAGACAGAAGGATCATGCCTAAATTTCAGAATCCTTTTTTTTTTACCTTGCTTATTGCATCTGTACCTAGGAAATTTTGCTATGTAAATGTCATTTTTGAAAAGGTAAGCCTGGTAGACAATCTTCAGTCATCGTAGGTATATTAAGATACCAGAACTTCCATGTTACTTGTACAATAGAGTGAAGACATAACCAAAGCACTAGCATTTACAATCTCAGACTAACGTATCACACAATACAATGAGAGTAGTATATTAATTTAAACATCTTAAATTTTACCGTAAAGTTTCTTTCTAACACACCAGAGTCACAAGTATTTTAAAGCTGTTTTTTTGTGGGTATTTCTGTTAAATCAATGGAAGGGGCTTTATTTTAAGTTTTTTGTTGACAAAAAGTGACAGATTTCTTGACTCGGTTTTTTAAGGAAGTCATCCATAAAAATTTAGTAGTGAATTAAGAAACAATTACCTAATGCAAGTTGTTCATTAAGATGTAAATACACAGATTAATTTTAATTTCTTTGTAACTAAAGGTTCCTAATGTTATATTCCAAAAATATTTGTATACCATCATAACCTATTAAAGGGGCTGTAGCGGATTGTCAATAACATAAGAAAAGAACAATTTTATTTTTGGCTCATGGTATCAAGAGAAAACGTGCAAAACTAAACTTGAGATCTAAATCCCTCGTTTTAAATCAAGAATCTAAATTCTGATTTGAATTTTCATGAAAAGTGAGTGGGTGAATATGGAATAATAACACTATAACAACATTGTTGTGCTTGAGAAACTGACAGCACAATTTGTCAAACAGTACAACTTCCCCTTGCTAGAGTTTATCTTATATTAAGTTCTATATAATATGATATACTATAATAAAGATCTTACAGAAAACAATTGCGCACCTTAGACCAGATATAGTCTGTTTTTTTCTTGATAAACCTGATTCACTTGTTGCTATGGATGTAGATCCGTCAACTGCAACCCTTTTTTTATTTCTCAATAATCGACCTCTCAATAATGACTGTAAAAGAAAACAAGATATGGAAATAAATAAATTTCAGTAAAATCAGTCTTAAGTAATGTAGAAATCTAGATGATGGAACAACAATCGGAACTTTAAGCACTTGACCTAATGATGCCAATGCCATGCGAAACAAAACTAAACTACAGTTACAGTTGTCATCAAACGCGTCGCACATATAGAAAATCCATAAACATTTAAAAAAATTAACAGCCAATTGAAGCCAATAACAACAGACAACTAGTAACCTGATTGCTCTTCAGAGTTATAAGCCTATGACCAATTAATTTCCAGAACAAACTAAAAGCTAATGACAACAGTAATATCAACAGCCATAAGAAGATCAAACGAAAGTGGTTGTTGAGACAGCCATGCTAGTGTTTCTGACTTCATGAAAGTAGATTCCTTTCTTGGCTCAAAATAATAGTATTCCTTCTTTTAATTAAACATTTACTCTTGTCGGTATGATATATGAGCTTTCTCCTTTCCATATACATTTCATAATTGCAAAGAAGATAATTTCAAAGATCTTAACTGGAAAGTATAAACCAAGAACACATATAATGTATGACACTTAAAAAGATGACTTTTAAGCAACTGGGTCAATTGAGGCAAGGCAACAAATGGTTCTATTGCATGAACAGTATTACCTTTGTTATTGAGACCAGTCCAGCACCTCTCAAAATCATGCAAAACAATTTCAATTGCCTAAGAGAATCTATACGACCAAAACTGCAAAATTATCCACCTTACAGTGTTTTTTTGTTTCTTTTTTTTCTCTTTTTGAAATTTTTGGAAAACATGCACAGAATGAAAAGAAATAAATTCAATAGGCACCAAAGAAAAAATGGCAATACTTTTAATGCATATACCTGAATGAGTTTGTGATGGGAAAATTTTGATACAGCCCGAAACTCCGACAATCCCTGAATCTCTGTTTGCCTTTCGCTCTTCGACTTTTCAAGCATAACAAGAAGGGCCCGTCTGCCACATAATTTCCGGATGCCCCTATGCACAAGCTCAGTTCGGTATTCATTCTGGTTAACAACAAATCCATTAAGAACTTCTTCAATGTGACCACCAATATCGGTCGCTTGTGCTTCTCTGCTCTGAATACAAGCACCTTGCTGCTGGCTGTTCATTTGCACACACTCCCTTATAGTTCCAACTCTCTCCTGCTCAGCTTCATCAAGCCTCTGGGCCCTTGAACTGTTACTTCTAAGGGAAACATTAGATGTGTGATCCCTGCCACAATTTTTCATCCACTCCCGAAAAATCTGTCTTACCCTTTCCCTTTCAACTTCCCCCAAGTCAGATGAGGGTTCACAATTAAAATTATTTGAATTTGCATTACCCGTCTGTGATCCAAATCGATCTTGGGACCATTGCCTAAAGTCATTCCCACTCACATTCTCTGAAACAACAGTACTTTCACCATTTCGGCTGTCAGAATCAGTCGTGGAGAGATCACCACTCCTTTGTTGGAGAATTCTTTTACTACCTCTCTCTTGAACATTATTCATGACATGCTTATCCTCTAGCTCCCGCCACATCTGCAGGATTGAGGATGTCCGGGTGCTACCATTTTCCAGCCTTTTAGATGATTGAGATTGAGACTCCCTTCGAAAAGAATTTTCAAGCACAGATACAGTGTGTAGATCAGCAAGAGCCATACTGCTCGCTCCAATGTTTAAACTACCAAACCCTTCTACCCATCCATTTCAAATGCAGGAAAAATAATCGACATTTGCATCAAGACCTAAACATAGAAAATCGCTCGTCATCATCATTTACCAGCATTTGCATCTACTACCATATCAGAATTTCCATCATCGCAATCAAACTTCAGATCAAACATGCACTAATTCATCCAATCTCTAAAAATTCTGCAGCAACAAGAACGAATCTCAGTTTTTCTATTCCTAACTTATTTTCATAAATAAATAAGAAAATAGAATTAAAGAAATCTTTAACATTTTACAACAACATTCGCTAACTGCAATCTTAATTAATTTACAGGAATAATCCCTTCTTTGGATGCACAGAAAATGCAGAAAGAAAATCAGTCTCTCGCCAAAGCACACACACAAATTAACCTCTCAATATTTCTTATAAATTCAAGTTTAATTCTCTCTTCTTTCCTCACATTTTTCAGCAACCAAACAAGAAAAACCAACATTACCAAAACCACATTTAACAGGAAAAAAGGAAGGAAACTGAAGAACCTAACAACGACAAAACACAACGTACGCCGCAAATTAAAAACGAAGAATGAAAAAACAGAACGTACCGAAGAAGGTTGAGCTCTTTGATTTCGAAGGAAATGAAAGCCAAAGAGAAAGAGAAAGAAATGGAGAAGAAATATAGTTGAAGAGGAGAATTTTAATTCCTTTCTTAACGTTTATAATGCGGCAATGCTAAATTAAGGGTTCAGATGAATAGTATTCCATTTATAGAGGGGCTAATTTCGAAATATTCCAAATTTTAGATTCAACGGCTGTTTTTCTTATTTTAGAATTCTTTGATGAATCGCTTTGATTGGCGTGTAAGGGCAATATAAGAATTTCAACTGACAAGGGAGAATGAGGCTGACCGATAATATTGCAGCCTCAGTACATTTTTAAGTAGACGCATAAATATAAGGGTAAACTACACCAATGACCACCCAATAATTTGAGGATACCTATTTTGATCATCCAACAAAGAACTCGTTAATATATTTTTCTCCCCAATCAGGTGGTAACACGTGTCACCACTTGGTTGGTGAGAAAGAAGGGAAGAATGAAAATGAAGTGATTATGCCTAAAAGGGATTTGAACCCTTAACCCTTTGTTTGTAAAGCAAAGGGCTGAAACACTAGGCCAATAGAATTTTATGATATAAAACCCGAAAACGTGGTATTAAATGGTTATCTCTTATTATTTGAATTACTTTAACAAAGGTCAATTGTTTAAATCAATTAATATTTAAATAAAAATATTAAATATTTAGATTTTAATTATTCAAATAAATTAAAATCTAAATATTCAAATAAAAATATTTAGATTTTAATTATTCGAATATTTGAATTTCGTTGTTTAAATATTTTTATATTTTTTGTTCGAAAAATTAAAATCTAAATATTTTTATTTGAATATTTTTAAATTCAAATATTAGAATATTCATGATTTTTATTCATATATTCGAATAAAAAATATTTAAATATTTATGATTTTTATTTGAATAAATTAAAATCTAAATATTCAAATAAAAATATTTAGATTTTAATTATTCGAATATTTGAATTTCGTTGTTTAAATATTTTTATACTTTTTGTTCGAATAATTAAAATCTAAATATTTTTAAATTCAAATATTCGAATATTCATGATTTTTATTCATATATTCGAATAAAAAATATTTAAATATTTATGATTTTTATTCGAATAAATTAAAATCTAAATATTCAAATAAAAATATTTAGATTTTAATTATTCGAATATTTGAATTTCGTTGTTTAAATATTTTTATATTTTTTGTTTGAATAATTATTGAAACGTTATCACTTAATAAAATATGTGAATATATTTTGACACTAAAAGTAACTTGACCTAGTGGTTCACATGTTGATAGTGTGTTAGCTATGCTGGAGGTTGTGAGTTTAAATCCCCTTGCATGCAAAAATCTCCACATTTTATTTCTTCCACTAATCATTCACCAATAATAAATAAAATAAAAAATAAATTAATAAATAAAATTAACCATCCAATCGATTGATGACATATATTTATTTATATTTAAATTCAGATTTACACCGTAAGTTTTTAACTATCACATTAATTTCTCTTTTATTTTTTAATAGTCAATAACTTAATTGATATTATTTAAATAATTTAATTCATAAAATTAAAAGATCGATCATCAAAATAGGATTAGACATACAATGAATAATCATGGAGGCAGTTTACCCTATTATATTTAGGGTAAACTACACCATTGACCACCCAACTATTTGGGGATACTTATTTTGACCACCTAACTAAAGAACTCGTCAATCAGGTACCCTAACTTTGAAACCCTACCTATTTTGGTCACTGCCGTTAAAATTTTGACGGAAAAGTTAACAGCAGTGACGTGGCTGTTAATTAAAATCGGTAAAATTACACATTTAATCCCTCTAATTTATTTATTTTTTTTAATTTAATCCTAATTTTATAAATAAATATATGAACTTATTCAGATGTCATGTTATCAATAATTAATTATATTTCATGCTAGCATGTTAAATTTTATCTCAAATGATTAATCTAAACTTATTCAATTAACATATGAATATTAATGATCATTTTATAAAGAATTTAAACTGTAACAGATCCAACGGTCAAAAACTACCTTACATATCTATATGCGAAACCTTCGTATCGATACAATATGATATATATATCGGTAAATTAAAATTTCACATCAATACAATAATTTCAGTAACTAAAATCAATATCGGTACGACTTGTTTCGTACTAATACAAGGTATGATCTACTTCGTACCGATACCTAGACTTAAAAATCAATTCTTTAGGTCATTACTAGACCTTGTATATCAATTAACAATAAATGATTTAAAATAATGTTATAAACCTACATGACAGTGTATGCTGCGATAATAATATCATATAAACAAATATGCTAATTTTACAAAAAGACAAATCAGTCAAAAAATAATTTTATAAAATTATATAAAATATTTTTTGATATGTTATTATGTCAAATCATTTTAAGTCATTTATTGTCAATTGACTAATAATTTTCATTCGTAAAACTTCCTTTTCGATCCTAAATAAAACATAAAGACTAAATTATTTTAAAAATAGAGATCAAGATAATATCTAATTAAATATTAAAAATATTTTTTGATATTATATTAAATGAAAATATCAAACTTTTAAATTTTAAAATAAATGATAAAAAACACTTCAAAATAACTTTTCTAATCCCACTTTTAAAAGTAATATCCAACTAGCAGTGAATTTGTGTAAGTGGTTAATTTGATATCAATTCAATGATGAAATTATAAGAATATCATTAATTTAAATAACTAATATTATGATAGTTTTTTTTTTTATTTCATACTTTTATTTAGTCTTTAAATAAAAAAATAAAAACCAATTATATACGTTAATATGATTTTGTAACAATTTTTTTTATCATTCAACTAACTGCAATTGTTGAATAAATTCTAAAAATGTTTCTTTTACGTGAATATTTTCTTTTATTTGATAAAATATAGTATTATATAAAAAGTTATCATATTATAGAAAAATAATGTGCATGGAATTTTTTAGATTAAATTATAATTTTGGTATCTAGTATGCTAAAATTTATTTAACAATTTCATATAAATTCTTACAACTTAAAACAAAATTAAGTGTTATGAATTCATCGAGTGATCTTAATAAAAAAAATATTATTCTTTCAAGTAATTTAAGTTCGAATAATTCATATATAATATATATTATTAAATGATTAAAATTAATAAAAAATATTATCTTATAATCACACTAAAAAAAATAGAGTTGTGAAGCGATATAAAAATGAGTTTAGCTAAATGGTCTTTTTGTTTATTTGTTTGAAAAATATTTTTGGTATTTTTTTAAAAATAAATGTTTATCACGATAGGTTTTGATTTAAAATTATACTTTTAAAGATTAGAGTTACCATCGGCCATTTAGATAAATCGAACACTGTAAAACTACAGTCATTATCGTTAAAATTTTTTAAAATGGTACAATAAAGTCTTTCTCATAAAGAACTCTAATGTTTCAAATACCAAAATTTTGATGAACAAAGACGCCGCTAATCAATCCAAACGATGTGAATGATTCATTTGAACAGAAATTTAGTATAGATTCATTCTGAGAGGATATGATAGTTAACAATGAAAGAATAAAAAAGTTTTAATTCTTTGTTTCAACTAATATTTCTATTTCCAACTTGCCAAAGTTAACTGTCAAATTTTATTTAAAATTAAATTATGTTAACGGTCATTCCGTTAATTGGAATTTAATCTTATAATAATTATAAATTTTAAAACTTAGTTTTTTAGGGGGAAAAAAAACTTTGATGTTTCATGTTTATAATTTTAACGAGATTAATGATATTTAATAGTTATCAAGTATAATATACCTTATTTTTTGGGGAATCTAAACCCACCATTTTTTTGTGTTTCCAACGCAAATAATCAACAAAATTTTAAAAAATACGTCGCCTGAGAGATTCGAACTCTCGCGGGATAAACCCATGTACTTAGCAGGCACACGCCTTAACCACTCGGCCAAAGCGACACTGATGCGTTATCTGTATATAACAATTTTATTATTTGTTATTTAATTTCCAAACAATAAAAGTACCTATACATGCCAACATGAGAGAAACAAAGAGTATTATAGTCTAAATTAAGATTTATAATAAACATACATGTCTATCAACCCATAGTTTCAACATTTTACACTACTCATCAAATGTGCTCATAAATCCACCAAGAAACCAGCCTCCATTCGGTTCACATACAGGGATAGACCTATAGGATATTGGGACTGCAATCGTATCTTTTAAAAATTTAAAATCCTCTTATATTTTATATATTTTTTTTGAACTTTTAATGATAATCTCCCTTTTCCCCCTGCAACATACAACCACATACAAATTAATCGTACCAAGCAATGTATTCCATCTTGTTCTCCATAATGATTCGGAATAGGCAGAAGAGATTGGCTCCTGCAAAGCCTCAACCACCCTCCATAGTTCAGCCGCTAATGCAGAGCAAATACCCAGACTTCAAAATAAAATAATAACCAACATTGTTTTAATCTATTTCTCCGATAAAAAAATTAAACCATAAAGATATTGTCCGGAGAGACTAAAACAGTCTAAAAAATGTATTTTTTTAATTTATGAAAAGTGAGTTGGATTTCGTTTTCATCTGGTAATTTTAATGTTTATAATAAATTTATCCTTCTTTTAATTTCTCGTTTATCAAACAAAGTTTATGATGGGATGGAGAGATCCGAGGGTCTGGTCTTAAACATTTCCATCATCATTTATTACAAACAGAAAAAAAAGGACAACCCATTTTCATCCACTAAATTTCCTTTGAAGCTGTGCGAATTACAAAATGACCCACAAAATAAAACATCCTTAAACCCTAATGATTTTTACAACAAAAACCATATTTTGCAAATCCCTTTTAATTCTAGAGAATCTGAAACTAAGAACTGGTGAACTTAGTAACAGCCTTAGTACCTTCCGACACAGCGTGCTTGGCCAACTCCCCAGGCAGAACCAATCGGACGGCGGTCTGAATCTCCCGAGAGGTAATGGTGGGCTTCTTGTTGTAACGCGCGAGCCTCGAAGATTCTTGAGCCAGCTTCTCGAAGATATCATTGATGAAGCTATTCATAATACCCATTGCCTTACTCGAAATACCAATGTCAGGGTGGACTTGCTTCAGGACCTTGAAGATGTAGATCTTGTAGGTTTCAACGCTCTTCTTCGATTTCTTCTTCTTCTTGTCGCCGGATTCTTTGGGGAGCTTCTTCTCGGCTCTTGGCTTCTTCTCAGCTGGGGCTTTCTCGGCTTTCTTCTCCTCGGCTGGCTTCTTCTCAGCAGGCTTCTTCTCGGCTTTTGGTGCCATCGGAAAAATTGATTTCGGAGCTAAAACAGAAGAGATTAGAAAACGTTGTGAATTTTAGATGCAATGAAGGAAAGATGCAGGAGGTGAATAAATATATAGGGGAGAGGGGTGAGATTTGATTGGTTGGTTTTGGTATGCCAGGATCGGTGACGTGGCAAGTGTAAGCCGTTAGATTTGATAGTATTGGACTGGACGGAGAGGATCACTTCTTGTTTGCCTTTATATGTTTTAAGGATTAATTTAAAGGCGGGATTTTTCAAGTTTCATTTTCCCAATTCTTACGTTTTGGCGGGGAACTCTTCGGTATCAAAATTTGAGCCGATATTATTGCAAGGGAGAGCTATGATATTAAGCATAATTATATTTATTTTCATATATTTTAATTGATATATAGAATTTTTATTTTTGTTATAATGTGAATATTATTTTAATTTTTATAAATATTTTTTAAATATTTAAAATATTTAGAATATATGTAGTTCAAGTTTAAAATATTTGATAAAAAATAAAACAATTATAATGAAACAAAGAGAACTAGAGGTGTTAAATAGGTTAATCGGTCTAATCAAACTAGTTTAAAATATATTGATTAGAATTTTTTATTTAATTGTTGATTAAATTATTTTTTTTAATATTAAACTAAGTAAAATTTGATTAATTAAATTGATTTTAAGATAGTCATTAATAAAAAAATTGTTATAAGTTTTTATGTAAAGTACACAAATGATCATTAAACTATATTAAAAATATCTTTTAAAAATTAAACTTTTAAAAATTATAATTTATTTAATTCATCGAACTATTATAAAATAGTAATTGTATATTATAAATTATTAGTAAATTTTAAAAAAAATAATAATAATCATTTTATAACCGTTTAATAAATTTAATAATCATTTTGTGTTAATTTGATAAAGTTTAATAGTTATTGTATAGCATACGTTGGAGTCATACGTTGACAGCCGATTATATTTGCTATTTAATAAATACTGGTAGATCGTGTTAATAACATGCCATTATGCTCGTTCTTACAAAAATTAATAGGAAAAAACTTACCTTCATTGACAGCTCCGATCACTGGATGAAAAATCTCAATGGTAGATAGCCCTCTTTTGGTAAAAAGAGCAACATATTTTAAAATCAAATTGATCTGATGACGGAAAAAAAAGAGATTAGAAGTTAAAAATTGAAATATTCTTAACGTTTCTTGTTGATTAAGATAAAATTTTCTTAAAACAAAGATTAGATTTATATTTAACCCGTTGAGACAAGTTTTCATGTACATAATAAAGATGAATGATTGTTAATGATAACGATCGATAACGAATTAGACGGGAAGATAAAAAAATGATGGCTCTACAAATCTTTTAATTGTGCCTCCAATTCTAAATTTTGTTTTCTTTTGATTAAATCCTTCAATCCCAATACATATTTATTTATTTATTTATTTAGTCATTAAATATAAAATATTTTATTTATTAAACTATATAGTAACATTTTTCTTTAATCTCGGTTTCTAAACTTTTATGTACGAGTCCTCTAGCCTAAGTGGTTGAAAGAACGATTGTTGTTCCTAAAGGTCAGTGACGGATGCATGTTATACATACGGTAGGCACAGGATCACCCTGAAATTTTTAAAGTTCACATATTCGTCTTTAATTTTTAAAATTTTATGAGTTAATCTTTAAATTTTTTTAATATTTATGAGTTGTACTCACCCTGAGATTTTAAAATTTTATGTGTGCCCACCCTCAAATATTTTTCTAGATCCGCCACTACTAGAGGTCACAGGTTCGAGCACTAGTGGTGCTAATAGAGTGATTGAACGGTTAATGTCAAATAGTGAAGACTATATTTAAAAACAGATATTATTATAATCACCGTTAACTAATTAAAAAAATAAAACTTTGTTTTGAACACCTGCATGATAATGGGCCAACATATACACAATGATTTTTAAGAAATCTACATGAAGCAGCCAGATGGTTTTTACAAGCTCAAAAAGACTGTTTATGGCCTCAGGCAACCCCCTTGAAAATGGTTAACTAAGTTCCATGATTTTTATGCATATGAACCTTAACGTCATCCAATGCTGATTATTCTTTATTTTTTTCTTCAAAATGAAACTGAGGTATTATCTGTAGCAGTCTATGTTGATGCCATACTAGTGACTGAAACATCAGAGGGACAACCAAAGATGGTTATACAAGCACTAGATGAGAATTTTTCTCTGAAAAATTTGGAAACTTCATGTTTCTGGTGGAATCTTTCTTACCCAGAGGAAGTTCATGGATGAGTTTCTTGTCAAACTAATCTCACAAACACCCATTGCAGCGCTGCTCTTAAGGCAAGTCTGATGGTGTAGAGTTTGCTCATCCTCAACTTCATAGTAGCACAGTGAGAACTTTTCTTTATATCTGTCATAGTCGATATCAGATATGTCCTTTGCTATAAACAAGGTTTTACAGTACATGCATCAGCCCATATTAGTAAAATCAAAGATTCGAATTATGATATTATGAATGAAACAAACTTGTTGATAGAGTCACTCTCATAAACATATGTAATATCACATAGATATTAGTCCGTAAATCACGTATCAATGATTATATCAATATAATTATCCTAGACATTTTTCTGTAGAGATTTATACATAGTTTGATGGTGTGGCTAAATCTACACTGCTTTCAAATTCTTCTTCACAATCATAACTTGAACACATATGATACATTTCCTCAAAACATCTGCATCAATCTCCAATATCCTTTTTTGGAGAAAAGTTTTCAAACAATAACACACCACAGCCGATGCCCTATACGCACACAGTTATCACCTGCAAGTAGTATGTGGTTAAAAACTTAGTTATACCTGATTACTAATAACTGTATTTTCTAGCTTATGTACTTACTATAAAAATCTAAATCCTAAATTCCTAAAGAACCCTAAACCTTAAACCTTATACACTATCTTGAATTTAAAACCCTACGACTTACAACCCTAAACTAAAACCCTTACCCGTAAAACTAAAAATACTGGGATACATATGGTTAAAAGTATTATTAAGGAGAATCGATTTAGAGTAAGAGTGAGTAAGATATAATGTGGAGCATTAAACAATCAAAATTAAATAGAATGAAAAGCAAGCACTCCATGTTACCTATATTATCTTGTCCAAGTGGTAGCTTAGTTTTGGAGCTTTCCTTGCGTCGTCAAACCATTAGCAACAACCGGACTGTGGCCAACGAACAAAGCAACGTGACCCACAAGCTTATCCTTCCTCGAAAATGTGGTTCCGCATGAACATTGCCACTTAAGATCACCACAGTGCTTTTCATGGCTTGCAGACATACATCTTTGGACAATGGCTCCTCTTGTAATGATTCTTCACGCAGATCATGGATTTCAAAGGTTGGAACTTGGCGTGTTTCTGGTTCCACCTACAACCTTCTTGAGGGCACGAATACTTCTTTGGGAATTTCGTCGAACACTTTCCCATGCCACTATTACTTCCCTCGTGATTCTTCACGGGGTTAACCAAAGCAGCATTGGTCTTGTATTCATCACCATGAGCTCTCATGTGCATCCTCAAATTCGCATCTCGCTTGAACCCTTTACCACAAACTTGGCAGTAATGTGTGTATTTAGCTAACAAGTCCTCAGCATCCAATTCGACTATATCACAACTCATATCCGAAATATCCCCTACAGACCCATCACTTGTTTCGCTTCTTTGAACCATTTTAGAAAATTCTTTCTTTTTCTTCAGCTTATCACCGTTACCGACTTGCAAACATCGCTTCTCGTGGTTGCTATTGCGGTCATACCAGCTAAATGTTTGATCAGTACTAGGATAAAACCCTTGTTCTGTTTCTTGAGCTAAGTTATTACCACCACAACTATCGTTATTATCTGAAATGGTTCCCATAGAAATTTGTTGGCAAACGACTGCCATCGAAGACGCAGTTACGATGATGTCTTGAACCAAAGAACCCGTGCTTGCTATGGCTAAAGACCTGGTTGAATCAGGGTGGACTTGATCTGAGACGATGCTAACAAGTGATTGAACCTGATGAACTTTATCTTTCAGGACCGACAGATTGTAAAGGAGAGAGCTGGAATGATCCTGGTCCAGACCTGAACCAGCTGCTGCTTCAATAGAAGCATATGAAACATTAACATCGTCTTGATCAGCCAACATAGGATACATCGGCAACCCTTGCGACGCGTTGGGGAAACATGAAGTACTCGCCTCTGGAATCATTTTCAAAAGCTCTTCCAATACTATTGTATCGATCCCCGAGGGCCAGCTTTGAGTCGGATAAAGCTTGGCTTTTCTCTCTTCCTTGGAACTGAGATTTTAATGGCACTCAAAACACCTTGTTTTGTGGGTAGGAAATGGTTATACAAGTATAATAGAGTTGGTAATGTTAGTTTTCTTAATTAAGATTAAGGTTTAGGAATCGGATTCTTAGTTATGAATGAAGAAAACTTAGTTGGATATATGAATTAGTCGATTATTAAGTTAGATACAAATGATTAATTAAATTTGAGACGGATAGACGAAGAGATAGGTTGAAGTCAAGTTTAAGAGCTTGTGTTCATCCCCACTTAAGACCTCCCTCGGATGATTGCACTAGCTATCTTCTGTAGCTATCCTATTACAATAAATTATAAATAAAGAAAACGTCGAAATGAACAAGTTGGCAGCCATTTTCCATACAAAGTTTTACATTAAATTAGTCGTTAAATAAGAAACTAATTTAACCCTATTGGTCTCATGAATTATATTTGACTGAAGATATTATTTTAAATAGAATCGTAAACGAACAAAAGTTCAGTGAACCATTCGATGAGAAATTCGTTTATTTATTAAACGAATGAACATAAATATAATATTTTATTTTTTTAATAAAATAAAGAAACACGAATAAAAAAATATCTATTTATGTTCATAGACATTTAATAATATATTCGTCTATATTCATTTATTTGAGCTGATTTACGTATATAACATGCCCATTTATATTTTTTCCCGTCGCAAGTAAAATTTTGCCTGTTGTTACGTCTTGACGTTACTTCGTTGAATGGTATTATGGTATTTGTTTTTACGTAAGTTCTTTCATGGAAATCTCTAGTTAAATCTTCATCCCCGCCCTTCAACTAGGTATCCTACGTTAATTAGATGGTCCAGTAAACTGAATTAGATAATTTAAGTTAGTTTAGAGATTTAATTTGAAATAAATATTATTATGAGTGATAAAAATGTGGGAAAATATAGTAAAATATATATTTTATTATATGAAAGAGTTTGGTAAAATAAATTTTACAAAATGGTTTTGGAAAAGGTGACATTTCGGTTAGTGATCAAATTATAATATTTGAAAATTGATTTTGATGATTAAATCGTAAAAAATTTAAAAATTAGAATATTTAGGGATGTATGTTATCAAAGTCTTTAACTGGACATTTCTCTTAATTGAGATATTTTTAAAAGGTTTTAAGAGGTATAAATAGACTTGACTTATTTGAATTAGTCTATATTGTCTAAAGGTAATCTTCAAAATGAATAAGATTTTGATAAGTTATAACATCTTGCTTAATTGTTTAAATCATAAATAAAGATTATTTACTTAATTCGAATCGTAAATTAACACGATAATAGCGTTTATTCAACCACGATTTAATTTATAGTCAAAATGTAAAGTAACCCTTTTTAATTAAGTAGTGATCAATTAATTCAAGCATACCGATTGTTAAGACTATTTAGTTAAAGCTTATATTCGATTTAAAACTTTTAATTAAACTCGATTTAAATTTCAATGGTTCTCGTCGATAAAGCAACATATAGTTTGGTACAATTTTGGGCATTGTAAGGATTGTCAATCTTTTCCTACACATAACCAATTCTCGAACTAATTTTTAAATGAATATTTAATTTTATTGTGTTCAGTCTACCTTATTCAAGTGACGGGCGACAACTCCAAATTTTATTTTCAAAATATGATTTAAAAAATCCCCCTAATTCAATTTTTAAAACGCAAGTTACCTCATATCGATTGATTTTCAATTAGTAAATACATTGTCATGTTATCATATCTATCTACATACACATATTTATGATTTACATGAAATATGGTTGAGTGAAAATATATCCTGATCTTTATTAACTCAACGTTCAAAATTATTTTTTTTCGTTCGTATGTTAGTAGATTGATGTGTCGAAGTAGGAATTTAACAATGACTTATTTTCGAGTATAATGCTTAGATTATTTTGGGTTATGTATTTGTAAGACCCTATATTTTATATTATAACCGTTATTTTAGATTTTAAATTGTGAGTTGAATGCTTTTTAATTATGTATTTTAAATGGAATTCACATGTAATATAGTTTAACTACTTATCTTAATGATTTTTTTTTGAAAATAAATATTCTTTGGGCTAAAATAGATTAAAAATTTTAAGGTTACATTTTTAGCTTGAAGCTTAAATATGATATCTGAATCGAGAGTGTTACATTTAAGGGTGCATTTAGTTCATGAAAAAAATAATTATCATAGATAATATTTTTTTTTCAAACTTACATTCTCATGTTTGATTTAAAAGTATTTTCACTTAGAAGTATTATTCTTTTCCCGATAGTAGCTCTTTTCCCCTCAGATGACGAGAATGCTATTCCTCCCGCTTTCTTATGTACTAAACAATTCCCTCCCTTCTGAACAAATTTATCCTTATAATAATATATTATATTTACATTGATCTTTTATTGAATTTTATTTTAATTAGGTGAGTAATTATTTATGTTATAAATTTACTGAATATTTTTGTTTAATATTATTTTAATATATAAATGGTGTTGTGATATTTAATAATATATTTTTTATTAATATTATATTTACGATGTTTGATCTTAAAATTTTATTAGATTAATTTACTTTTATATTTTTTATTATTTATTTTGATTTGTTCGATAAATGGTTAAATATAATAAAAATTAAAAATCTTGTTATGAATATCTTTATTTATGATAGACATCCACATATTAAATAATATTTTAAAATACTTTATTATTAGAGTTTAATTCTCATTGAAATTAGGACTTGCATCTTATGCCTATAAATATAGATTTTTGGAGAAAATATTGTACACAAACTTACTTTGAGAATACAATACAAGTCTCTCTCTTTTTGTCTCTCGTCTTTGTTTATCTATTTTGTTCTTGTTCTTTACTTTTTCACGATAAATCTAAATATATTTGTAATCACCGGTTTTCGTCCGGGGAGTCGCCACCAATCGATTTTCTTTTCGGTGCGATTGGAACACCAAAAATTGCGTCTACGAACCAGAGTGAGTCCGAGAGTCTGTTACGCGTAGGGAAGGGTGAGCACCCCTACAACGCCCGAAATTGGTACCTGTCGGTTACATAATATTTCATACGAAAGAAAATATAATTCGATCTTTTTTATTTTGTGATCCCGTAGTTTTATAGACTTAATCTACAAAATAATAAGACATTAGGTAAAAACATAAATAAACATATATTATATTAGTAATTTGAATATGTATATATATATATAGCATAACAACGTTAAAAGGAAGATAAATAGTGATATAGCTATATTAGTGACATACATATATATATTATCATAATAATAATAACCTAGTAATAGTCATAATACTAATAATCATAATTATAATAATAATAGTAATAATAATAATAATAATATAAAAATATAATGATAATAAGTATATGACGACAATAATAATATTTTAAAGCTTCAGGGACTGTTCTGCAAAAACATTAAACATTTAGGGGGTAAAACATAATAAAATAGGATCAAATTGAATGAAAATAAAAGAAAATGGCCTTATTTAGCAAAAATAGGGACCAAAATCGAACGCGGGACAGACTGAGTGGCCACGGTGTAAACACACTAGAAACTGGAGGACTGCGGGTGTGATTTTCCCACTAAACCGGGTTAAGCACGGGTCCGGGTTTGGTTTCGGGTCAACGGTCGGGTCCTGGAGCTTAAAACGACACCGTTTTGGGCCCGGTGAACCGGCACTAAAACGGTGCCGTTTTGGGCTCGGTATAAATATATTTCCCCTTATTATTTTTCCCTTAGCTTCACTTTGTTTCTCTGCTAACAAACAAAATTTCAGAGCTTTACAATGCTCTCAAGCTCTCCTCTGTGCGCCGGCGAGGAATCGCCGATGACCACCGTAAGCCGTCGCTTGCCGGTGTCTGCGGTGGTCGAATGAGGTAAAGGACACCCTTTTCTGAAGCGTCTCGACGAGGGGAACGCGGATCCGAGGTCGGATTTTCGAAATAACGACTGTACGAGGCTAGATCTGAGATAAGATTTTTGACCCTTATTGTTTTTACCTTGTTTTTTTTTGCCTCTTTGCTTCGGTTCTGACTTTTCCCTCTCTTCTCTCTCGATTCTTCGGCTTAGTTTCGAATGGGTACTGATGTGGTGGATATTTTTGTTCGAATGGTGATTGCTTTCAAAGAAGATTCTTAGTTCGAAAATAAGGGTTTTTGATTGATTTCTTCACCGGTTTGTAATCGGTTGTACGGATGCTTGCTGAAGAAGAATAGGGTTGTTATCATTTAGGGTTTGTTATTGGTTTTGGACTTGGGTTATGGGCTTATAAGGTGTATTGGGCTGATATAATTTGTATGTTGGATTGGTTATAATAAATGGACCTAGTTTTTGTTTAATGGGTTATTACAGCTGCCCCTCTTTGCTCATTGTTGTGTAACGACAATAGAGCAAAGATAAAGAATAACCCATTTTATCATGTTTGGCTTCAGGGTTCTTCTTTGGTAAGGTAAGAGTTCTTTTTGGTAAGGTTGGGGTTCTTTTTGGTGAGTTTTGGATTCATTATGGTTATTTCGGTTGAGGTTAAGTTTTTTTTTCTGGTAAGGTTGAGGTTCTTTTGGTAAAGTTGTGGTTCTAATGGTAAGGTTGAGGTTCTTTTGGCCACCGCCTTTGACTTGACGTACTCCACCGTCCTTGTCCATAAAATCTTCAAAACTGATGATCCGTTGGAGAAGATGACACAAAACTCGAGTTGAAATGATGATGCTACTATTTCTGGTGAAGACTTGACCTAACTGCAACACTGCTGAAGAAACAAGGTCTGCAACTGTTAATCCATCTCAAACACTGATAAGGTGGGTACAACATTTGATCTAGCCGCAACACTGCCGGAGAGACACGAGCACTGATATCTGATCTAACTGTTGCACTGCCGAAGAAGTGAGATCTAGCGATGAATTCTGGTGCTCAATTAAACTGCAACACTGACGTTCCACTTGATCCATTTACAAACACTGCCGAAGAGACGGAGAGCAATACTTGATCCACTTACAACACCGCCGGAGAAGTGAGGTCTATTGCTGAAGATTCTGATCTAGCCACAACACTGCCGAAGAGACACGATCTGGTGACGAGCACTAATATCTGATCTAACTGTTACACTGCCGAAGAAGCAAGATCTGTCGATGAGTTCTGATGCTCGATTAAACTGCAACACTGACGTTCCATTTGATCCATCTACAAACACTGCCGAAGAGACAGAGAGCAATACTTGATCCACTTACAACACCGCCGGAGAAGTGAGGTCTATTGCTGAAGATTCTGATCTAGCCACAACACTGCCGAAGAGACACGATCTGGTGACGAGCACTAATATCTGATCTAACTGCTACACTGCCGAAGAAGCAAGATCTATCGATGAGTTCTGATGCTCGATTAAACTACAACACTGACGTTCCGTTTGATCCATCTACAAACACTGCCGAAGAGACGGAGAGCAATACTTAATCCACTTACAACACCGCCGGAGAAGCGAGATCCATTGCTGAAGATTCTGATCTAGCCGCAAAACTGCCGAAGAGACACGATCTGACAACGAGCACTAATATCTGATCTAACTGCTACACTGCCGGAGAAGCAAGATCTGTCGTTGAATTCTGATGCTCGCTTAAACTGCAACACTGACGTTGAAGCACGATCTACGGAGTTTTGATAATGCTACACACATAATCTGGCTGAGTTTTGATGCTGCTACACTGACGAATACACATAATCTGACTGAGTTTTGATGTTGCTACACTGACGAAGACGCACAATCTGACTGAGTTTTGATGCTGCTACCACACGGACGAAGAAGCGCGATCCTTACTGATTCATGAGATTGAAGTCCTTCAAAGGATTTGATTTCTTTTAACCACTCATTAGAATGGATTTTACAGGATATTTGAATGATCCTTTTTAATGCATTTTTCCCAAATGCACAGGGATCAATGGATTTGACTTGCCTTTACCGGTGGCCGTTTGCCCCGGACTAGTTGTACCATTCCCCTGGGTACAATCAGTTGGTACCAATCCTGAGATTGGATTTCTTCAAAGGGATTGAATTCCTTTGACCATTCATGAAAATGGATTTTATAGGACATTCGAATAGTCCTCTTTCATGCATTTTTCCCAAATGCACAGGGATTAACGGATTTGACTCGCCTTTACCGGCGGACGTTTGCCCCGGGCTAGCTGTACCATTCCCCTGGGTACAATCAGTTGGTACCAATCCTGAGATTGGATTTGTTCAAAGGGATCGATTTCCTTTGACCATTCATGAAAATGGATTTTATAGGACATTCGAATAGTCCTCTTTCATGCATTTTTCCAAATGCACAAGGATAAACGGATTTGACTCGCCTTTACCGGCGGCCGTTTACCCCGGGCTAGCTGTACCATTCCCCTGGGTACAATCAGTTGGTACCAATCCTGAGATTGGATTTGTTCAAAGGGATCGATTTCCTTTGGCCATTTGTGAAAATGGATTTTAACGGACATTCGAATAGTCCTTATGAATCACTGGTATTACTTTTTCACCAAGTGATGTATCTACTGAGTAAGCGTAAAGGGTGAGGATTCTTACCTGCACTCCCCGATGAATGGTTACGATCTGGATAGAGCTGCACTATTCCGCCCAAGTGCATTGATGATGTTTCTATGTTCGCCTGTTCCTTTGCTTCCTGAAGGGACAAGACCTATAATGCTTTTGTAAATAGATCCAAAATAAGAGGGTTAGCATGTATCGCATGTATGATGTATGTATGCATGCATGCATGATCCTAGCATGAAATGCAAAATGCATGTGACGATGATTCTGTCTCAAGATTGGTTTTATCAGTTGATCTGGTTTTCTGTTGAGACTCTGATAGTCATGCTTCATTCCTAGGGCAAAATATCTGACTTCGCTCTATTTGTTGAGTGACTGTTCTCCGTTTGAGATGTTTGTTTTTTTCCGAAGAATGCCCCTAGTCCTTGTGTTTTTAGGACTGTTCTGGATCAACATAGATAAAGTTCGAGTACCCACATTGATAGTTTCTCAGATGAATTCGCAGAATATGACGCCCCACGAGTTTGATAGAAAGCTCGGTATAATTAATTCGGCGAGACATTTGTGTCTTGTAGGTTTTGAGTAAATATTCTCCTCGTATCGCGGAGCTATGCTTCATCTCATTTTGATCTTGGGAACATTCATAAAGAAGAGACGTTTATCCCATAAGAGGTTGCCCCAGCAGAAATTTGTATCGATATAAAGCGCATGATGGCTTTTCATGTCCCTTACATGATTAGGGAACAATAGCGTTTATCCCCTATATTTAGGGAAAAAAAGGCTATCCTAACAGAAGTTCAAATTGATAATAAGCACCTGACGACTTTCGTATCCTCTTCGTGATGTGGGAGAGATTTTCAGCTTCTTTGAGAATTACAACGTTTATCCCCTATATTAAAGAAAAAGGGGCTACCCCAGTAAAAATTTAAATTGATATAAAGCACCTGACGGTTTTTCATGTCCTCTTCGTGATGAGGGAGAGATTTCACTTCTATAGGACTTATAGCGTTTATCCCCTATTTTAGGGAAAAAGAGGCTTAGCCCAGTAGAAATTCAAATTGATATAAAGCACCTAACGGCTTTTCATGTCCTCTTCGTGATGAGGGAGAGATTTCACTTCTATAGGACTTATAGCGTTTATCCCCTATTTTAGGGAAAAAGAGGCTTAGCCCAGTAGAAATTCAAATTGATATAAAGCACCTGACGGCTTTTCATGTCCCTTTCATGATAAGGGAGAGTTTTTTACTTCTATGAGAATTATAGCGTTTATCCCCTATATTAGGGAAAAAGAGGCTACCCAATAGAAATTGTAGCCGACGTTTCATTATCATACAGAACAGATAGTAGCTTCTCGTGTCGACCTCCGTAGATTTCTACCATTAATGTTCTTGTCCACTTTTGTTGCCCCGTTCATCTGCGGATGGTATGGCAATGAGATATAGTATCACATGTTGGATTATTCACATGCTTCTGCTATATTTTATCGTTCAAGTTTAGTGTAACATCGATAATGATGCTTTCTGATGCCCCCATCAGCCTATGATCTCCTTCTTTAGAAATCTTCTCATAACTGTTTGGTAACATTAGTCTAAGTGGTTGTCTCTACCCTTATTGGCACAATGTCCCATAACTGCGACGATGAGTCGATATCTTTTGGAAAGCAAGGTAGGTTCAATGATGTCTTTGCCCCACATGAAGCATGGCCAACATGGATTGTATTAGTATTCATGTAGTATTTGCAGTCTTTTTCTAGCATGATCTATGCTATCTTTCCATTGTGGGCCAATGTTACCCAAATCTTGTGATGTTGGTATGAATTCAACATACATCTCCGTAGACTTTCAGGGATCACTTTTGCTTCAGCGGCACTTATGCATCCTGAAGGCGTTTGATCTATCACATCCTTATTTAGGATGTAATCGCTTGTCAGTCTTTATAGTGTCATTTTTCGTTCTCTGAGACTTCTTTTGAATACCCACGATTCTTTATGTACCGCAAGATGTCGTAGTACCATGGGCGTTCACTGTTTTCGTCTTCTTCCACATTGTAACAGTAAGCTGGAGAGTCGTATATGCTCATTTGTATCGGCTTCAGATCTGACGATTTATTTACTTGTATTAGCGACGACAAAGTGGCTAAGGCATCGGCCATTTGGTTGTCTTCTCGGGGCAAATAATGATAAGATATTTCGTAGAATGACTTGATCAAGTCTAGGACCAAGTTTCGATATTCCATTAGTTTAGAGTCCTGGGTACTCCATTCTCCATGAAGCTTGATAGATCACGAGCATCGAATCCCCGTGTCCCTTCAACTATTTAATCTTCCGGTCAATGGCCGCTCGGATTCCCATGATACGCTTCGTATTCTGCCATATTGTTGGTGTAGTCAAAATCGAGTTTGCTGGCGAAGGGATAACAGTCATCTTCTGGAGACACGAGCACTGCCCCAATACCTTTACCGGTAGCATTAGAAGCCCCGTCGAAATTTGGTTTCCAATGGTCATCATTTGCCCCGTCTTCTTTGACGCGCATCAGGTCTTTATTAGGGAAGTCAGAGTTTAAAGGTTCATAATCCTCTAGAGCTCTGCTGGCCAGAAAGTCAGCGATAACACTACCTTTAATGGTTTTCTGATTGACGTATACTATATCAAATTCAGATAAGAGAATTTGCCATCTGGCCATTCTGCCGGTCAATGCAGTGGACTTCATCAAGTATTTAAGGGGATCGAGTTTTGAAATCAGACATGTCGTATGATACAGCATGTATTGCCTTAGTCTTTTAGTAGTCCAGACCAGCGCGCAACAGGTCTTTTCAACTGGCGAATACCTTGTTTCGCAATCCGTGAACTTCTTACTAAGGTAGTATATTGCTCTTTTTTTTCTGCTGGAGCCATCATGTTGACCCAATAACACAACCCATAGATTTCTCAAAGACTGTTAAATATGAGATTAATGGTCTATTAGGCACTGGTGGTACCAGAATTGGGGGACTTGTCAGATAAGATTTGACTTTGTCGAAGGCTTCCTGACATTCTTCATCCCACTCTCCAGAGTCATGTTTCTTTAACAGTCGGAAGATAGGGTCACATTCCTCAGTTAATTATGAAATGAATCGGGAGATATAGTTCAATCTGCCCAGAAATCCTCTCACTTGCTTCTGAGTACGCGAAGGTGGCAGCTCCTGGATGACTTTAACTTTATCGGGATCAACCTCGATGCCCCTTTCGCTGACTACGAAGCCTAATAGCTTTCCAGATGCTACTCCGGATGTGTATTTGGCAAGATTTAGCTTCGGTTGAATTTTCCTCAGCCTTCAGAAGAGTTTGATGCGCGACTTTCAACATTGAACTTCAATCATCATATTTGAGAACAAAGTGAACATGCCTTGTTGATATGTTGCCCCCATCATTTAGTCAGAAAGGCATTAGCAAAAGGTTCTCTCATACATTGAACCCTATTCTCTGCAACTTTTGTTGAATTGGTTTACAACCCCCCTTTAAAGGATGCGTGTACCCTGATCTTCGTTTTTATTCCACGTATACCTTTTTCGCCTGTTTCTTTCTATCAGTCTGAGTTGCTGGAAAGACGAATTATAACGTTGATCATTTTTAGACTCGGGTATCTCCCCGAGATGTATTTCTCGAACATGAGTGGTAGAGCCATCTTGACATAGTTTGATACATTGATGCTTGAGGACTTGAGCAATTGTGCGTCATTTGTTCGACATTTGTATGAAAAGAAAACAAGAATGCTTATCATATGTAGCACAAAAGTTTTATTTTATACGATAACTTTAAGCCCCTTTTACAAAAACTCTTGTTACTTACAGGCTAGAGTAACAAGTATGTTCTGTACATAGTTTCAAAACATTCGCAAAACAGGAAGAAGCTATTTAGTAGTCCGATTGTTCCGAGTAATTATAAGGTGAAGTATTCTTCAGACAAAAGGTTGTAGACAAAGGGAATCAAGGGTTCCCGGTCATATTAGTATCTTCAGAGTCCTCGAATTGTACGACTCCCATTTCTAAGAACTTTTCAACAAGCTTCTTAAACCTGATGCAATTCTCGATGGAATGTCCCGTCATTCCGGCATGGAATTCACATTGAACGTTAGGATCATACCATTCCGGGTAAGGAGGTTGTCGCAGTTTCACGTATACCGGAGAGACTGCGTGTGCACTGTACAAAATTTGATATAATCTACCATAAGAGACTGGGATAGGTGTAAACTTCTTTTCTTCTACGCTTGTTTTCTGGCCTGATTTCGCTTTTGGAAAATTCATATTTTCTTTTGCACCAACCGCAAAGTCCAGGTTAGGACGTCCCTCTGAGGGTTCTTCTAACTCTATCATTCGCTCTTTCAGCCTGATGTTCTCAAATTTGTTGCGGGCTAACTCCTTTTGCATAAGGGTTTGTTGTGTCTGTGCAACTTTAAATTTTTTTCCCAGTAATCAGCCTTTTCCTGGACTTCAACATTTTGATCGGTAGGGGACTTCTTGATTCCCGCATATTTATGATTGCCTTGCAGATCATCCAGGTCTTCTTCGACTTTATTTTTGCCCTTCATCAGCCTTTTCATTTCCTCTTCATGGGATTGTACCCCAAAGCTCAACTGACTCTTTTTGTTTTCCAGTATTGATATCCGCGTCTCCAGATCAACACATCTTGCTTCAAGATACCTTGTATTTGAGTCTTTCTTCCTTTCAAGATCCCTCTCGGTCAAGATCTTGGCCATCTTCTTGATCAGGTCATCATGCGACCACGAAATGTGCACGTGAGTATCTTGCTGTATTTTTTTCAACTTGTATTTTATGTCCTTCTGCATATTCCCGTAAGCTTGCTCGATCCTTGCTAGTCTTGCCTCCATTCTTGTGGCTCTTGCTTTTGACGAGATGAGTATGTGATTGCTTTTATTGACTGTAACGAAAAAGCTCCTCTGATGTTAGGCTCATAGTAAAAATGATGCAATATGTAATGCATTGATGCGATTAAAGTGATGTCATGATATGCAAAGTGCTGCAAAATATTGTAAAAGGGTGTTGATTCGGTACAACTTTGAAAAGGGAAGCTCGAGCCAGAACGAAGCTTTCTCTACATAAAGTGGGTCTTGCATAGTCTTCAACTTCGAAATTTCGATTTTCTAGGACAACGCTGTCGGCTTCTTGCCCCAAATAAAAATTTGGGCTTGAGCTGTTATAATGCGTAGATACATGGCCACCTCTTGAACTTACTTCGGGGCTCTGATAGGGATACGACTTTAATCTTGTGTCTGGTCAAGGTGAGCCTTCCATCCTTTCTGGAACGAACTATCTTGGAGATGTTCTCTCGATGTCATTAGTGAAACCCATTTCGTTGCTCCTTACTTTATCGAGAAAGCGGTTCTTGTGTGACTAAACCTTTTTAACGGTTGTAAGTTTAAATGTGAATGCAAAACGGGAAATAATGCAATACGAGGATGCATAAATATTAGTATCGAACTTAAAAAATAATAAACGTGCATGCTTTATGATGCATGAATAGGCACATGACAATTTATATTGCAAAAATAAATAACAAAATAAATAAATAACATGATAAAAAAGGTATAAATAAAGAAAACCCCACTTTCTCTTTCTAAAAGGAAGACCTTACAAGGTGACCCTCTAATCAGGCAAAGGTTCGGCATGACGGCTCTAAAAGCGGGCTTCTAGGGCTTACTACGTTTGGGGTAGTTCTAGAAGGTACCCGAACGAAACTTATTATCCTACTAAGAATAATAAATTTAATTCAGGGGAATACTTTTCTCTAAGTCTATGCGGAGACATAGGTCTCACGAAGACAGAAAAAAAAATATCCCGGAAGCAATTCCCCATCCTACACGGAGGCATAACCTCACAAAGAAGTGGTTTCATGCTCCCACTTAATTTGGACGAACCCGGGTTGAGGGTTTATGAGATAAAAGGTCCTGAAAAACAATTAAAAATGTGTTAGTAAAATATTTAAAATAACAAAAATAAAAATAAATAATAAAAATAAATAGTGAAAAATAAATAAATAAAAGAAAATAATCGAATTTATATTTTCGATCGTTAAATAAAATGTAACCGAGTTGAGGCTCGACTCTCGAAAATGTGGTCCTCAGCGGAGTCGCCAGCTGTAATCACCCGTTTTCGTCCGGGGAGTCGCCACCAATCGATTTTCTTTTCGGTGCGAGTGGAACACCAAAAATTGCGTCTACGAACCAGAATGAGTCCGGGAGTCTGTTACGCATAGGGAAGGGTGAGCACCCCTACAACGCCCGAAATTGGTACCTGTCGGTTACATAATATTTCATACGAAAGAAAATATAATTCGATCTTTTTTATTTTGTGATCCCGTAGTTTTATAGACTTAATCTGCAAAATAATAAGACATTAGATAAAAACATAAATAAACATATATTATATTAGTAATTTGAATATGTATATATATATATAGCATAACAACGTTAAAAGGAAGATAAATAGTGATATAGCTATATTAGTGACATACATATATATATTATCATAATAATAATAACCTAGTAATAGTCATAATACTAATAATCATAATTATAATAATAATAGTAATAATAATAATAATAATATAAAAATATAATGATAATAAGTATATGACGACAATAATAATATTTTAATGCTTCAGGGACTGTTCTGCAAAAACATTAAACATTTAGGGGTTAAAACATAATAAAATAGGATCAAATTGAATGAAAATAAAAGAAAATGACCTTATTTAGCAAAAATAGGGACCAAAATCGAACGCGGAACAGACTGAGTGGCCATGGTGTAAACACACTAGAAACTGGAGGACTGCGGGTGTATTTTCCCACTAAACCGGGTTAAGCACGGGTCCGGGTTTGGTTTCGGGTCAGCGGTCGGGTCCTGGAGCTTAAAACGACACCGTTTTGGGCCCGGTGAACCGGCACCAAAACGGTGCCGTTTTGGGCTCGGTATAAATATATTTCCCCTTATTATTTTTCCCTTAGCTTCACTTTGTTTCTCTGCTAACAAACAAAATTTCAGAGCTTTACAAAGCTCTCAAGCTCTCCTCTGTGCGCCGGCGAGGAATCGCCGATGACCACCGTGAGCCGCCGCTTGCCGGCGCCGGCACCGCCGTCTGCGGTGGTCGAATGAGGTAAAGGACACCCTTTTCTGAAGCGTCTCGACGAGGGGAACGCGGATCCGAGGTCGGATTTTCGAAATAACGACCGTACGAGGCTAGATCTGAGATAAGATTTTCGACCCTTATTGTTTTTACCTTGTTTTTTTTTTGCCTCTTTGCTTCGGTTCTGACTTTTCCCTCTCTTCTCTCTCGATTCTTCGGCTTAGTTTCGAATGGGTACTGATGTGGTGGATATTTTTGTTCGAATGGTGATTGCTTTCTGAGCCGATTCTTAGTTCGAAAATAAGGGTTTTTGATTGATTTCTTCACCGGTTTGTAACCGGTTGTACAATGGAACGAAATGGGTTTTTATACCCAACTTGCATACATATTTTAGTGAAAAGAAATAGGGATTTTATCCTATTCTGAGTCTACATTTCAGATCTTAATTATTTTTCTCTTTTTTGCAGGTGATGAGACACTGGCGGTGGCGTCAGAGTGAAGGCGGTGGCCGGATGCTTGCTGGAGAAGAATAGGGTTGTTATCATTTAGGGTTTGTTATTGGTTTTGGACTTGGGTTATGGGCTTATAAGGTGTATTGGGCTGATATAATTTGTATGTTGGATTGGTTATAATAAATGGACCTAGTTTTTGTTTAATGGGTTATTACAATATTAAACGTTTATTATTTTGTTGCTAAAAAACTAAAAGGGAATAAAAGTGTATAAATATGTTTTTTTAAATAATTCAATATATTAACTATATTATAAATATATATTTTTTAAAATTTGGATCATGTAATAAAAATAATTCTATAAATTTTTATATAAATATTTTTAAATTAATAATTGAAAGTTTAACTTGTTAAAAAATATATCATCAGGATAAGCTGATAAATTTTACTTTCAATTGATTTTATGTTTTTGCAATCAAATACTATAATCTTATATTCTTACTAAATAAATCAAACAAGGTAATATAAAATTCTCGATAATGTATCTAGTAATATTACATTCCAATAATTCTATTCTTAAAAATAATCTTACATTTCGTAAACCAAACTCCCCTAAAGAGTTAAAGCTCTCGGTTAATAGCTCCTCTAATTTATGTGTTCAAGTATGATTTTCTTATATTAATAACTTTATAAAAAAATATAGAGTTGTTAATTATTCTTTTACCAACCATCAATTCCCTCTTGACGTAAACTTTTTGAATTGATCTCTACATTTCTGTGGTAAGGTCATTTTGAAAATTATAAAATTCTTAGTATAATTGTAGTCATATGAAAACAAAAGCGTAACCGGTGGCAACAAATATTTTATTCTAATACTATTAAAAAAATATTCACTTTCTATCGAATAAATAACATAATAACTAATTCTATTAAAAAAAATATTCACAATAGAACGTATGAAGATTATCGTTTAGGCACGAACCATCTGGCCTTACCGGTTGAAGGAACAATTGTTGTTGCTGGAGGTCACGGGTTCAAGTACCAGTACTGTCAGCATAGTAATTGAGCGATCAATGTCCAATGATTGAGTACAAATACTCAATAGAACATATACTACAATTATATCTTAATTTATATTAATTACAATATCATTCATTGTTAATTTTTTAACGATATTAAATTAATTTATTATAAATTTTAAATCATAAGCAGCTCATAATTTATAATAATCAATAGATACAAAAATTAATTAAAATATAATTGGGAGACTATTTATATAGATTATCCTAATTTATAACTAAAGGCCTTGTTGATTATGATGATGTAAGGAAAAGTAGTTTTAAAGGATCGTGTTGTTGAGGTTGTGTCATCTTCTTTCCCCAAGGCCAATATCTGTAGGCGTAAGTACTGAGCAGTTCAGAGGTGGGGATGACCGTGAGACCCTTTTCCATGTCGCCAAAATTAATCCAAGGTACTTATCGAGCCTGTTGTGTCCTGTACAAGCTCCAAATGGTATCTTCCTTGGGTTCAAGGGCAGTTGGTTGTGGGTGGTCGGCAGTCACTTGAAACGGAAGGGAGGGGGTTACACACTTGGTTAATTAGGTGTAATCATATATATAGGGTGAGTAAAACTCGACTCGACTAAAAAAAATCGAATAACTCGATTCAATTCGACTCGAGGTAAAAATACTCGACTCGTTTTGACTCGACTCAAAATTGTATAGACTCGACTTGACTCAAAAAAATTTTAAATAAAGTTCGAGTTGTAAAATGAAAATTCGAATAACTCGAAATTTTTAATAATTAAAGAATTAATTTTTAAGTTTGAGAAAAGTCTATCATTTTTTTAATGATATATACATTTATATATAAAAATATAAAGAAATGTTGCTACATATGAAAAAATAGATATACATATCTTATATGATTAGAGAATGTCGTTTAAATTATAATCAAATCATACTAAAATATGATAAATAATTACAATTAAATATTTATAGGAACTCGAAAACTCGACTCGATTCAACTCGACTCGAATTTCTTAAACTCGACTCGAACCGAAAAATTTTAAATAAAGTTTGAGTTGTAAAATATGAATTGTCAACTCGAATAACTCGAAATTTTTTGACTCGACTCGACTCAACTCGATCGAATACTCACCCCAGAGACCGATTAATCTCAGATAAAAAAGACTCAACACTATATATATATATAGAGAGAGAGAGGGGGGGTTTGAAAATTATATAATTTAGAAAATTTCAAATTTTTATTAAAAAATTATTTTTTTTAAATTCTATCTTTTAAAATTTTATATATTCTACTATCTCTAAAATAAAATTTTATGTTGTCCCTATATGTAGGGTGGGTAAGACCGGATACCTGACCAATTTAAATAGAATTGGTCCCGAGAACCACCGATTCCTGAAAATTAGAATCAGTCTCGGTTACACCGTGTCTTAAACTTTAAGAATCGGTTTCGTTACTGGTGGGAACCGATTTCAATACCGGGTACCTGATCAATTAATCTATTCTTAAAAAAATTTGAATAATTAGAGAAAAAATTCAACCATCAATAATAATATTAAATAATAAAATTAAAATATTGTAGGCTTGAAAAATAAAGTTTTAAAACTAGTTATACTTATAATATTCAAACATAATGAGAAAGTTTAATCAGAAAAATAAACAAAAGAAAACCAATACCGGATGTTGGTCCTGATCTTATTGAGTACCCATTGGGTACCGGATCCAAAAAATCAAGATCCAATCTTGATTCAAGTTATAATCGATACCTAAATTTTAGATCCAGTTTTATCTCACCTAAATTAATACCAGATAAAAATTTATCGAATCTTACCAAATTCAGGATCGAAATTGAATAATCAGATATTTTTTCCACCTCTTGCATAGTTTATAATATAAATAACTAAAAGCCGCACCCAAACAAAAATTCCATGTAGAGATGCGTATGGAAACATATGTTTTGGACAGGTACAAACTCGGCTTTGATATCCTTTTGTCATTTAATCTTGTGGAGTAGTGGAGACTGAACGAAAGTATACTATATTACAATTTTCAATTTAATCCTTCTATTTTAATTTTTCCCCATTTAACATTTAAAGTTTATAATGTTTTAAAATAGTTAAATTGATTATATTGTTAACTTAATGTTGAAATGTTTCATGATAATTTACGTTATAAGTTATAACCTTAATAAATTATAACTATATCAAAATAGTAGTAAGATAAACATTAAGTTTCGAATTTCAATGCATGACTTTTGGTTTCTTGCAGAACCCTGGATAAACAATGTCATCACAGACTTTTTGTGACGACATCTGGTAACTAATTTAAGTAATTGTTACTTTTTAAAGATTTTATCAACTATATTTAAATATAAAAATTTAAATCTTAAACTATAAATTTTAAATAACATCCTATCTTTAATTTTATAGATTTTAAATTTAATTTTTTAGTATAAGACATAAAAATATTTAGAGTTTATGGTTAAAGTTTAAAGTTAAATTTAAAAAATTTAAAATAAAATATATTTTTAAGATCTAAAATTTAAAATTATAACTTTAATTTTTTAATATTAAACATAAAAAAGTAATAAAAAATAAAAAAAATATTTCTTCAGACAAACTTCGAATATAAATTATAAAAAGGTTAAATAAAAAATAGTAATCACCTCTTAATGTTTAGTTTCAAAGTCAGGGTATCGACTAATCACAGTGAACCTGCCTTTATGAGATGAAAGATACCCAGTGGCAGTACCTCTCTTTTCGTGCATAGAAGGCAACCATAAACGCGACCTTACGTAACGATTTTATAATAAAAAAAATCATAATATGGTATTTATATTACGTTACGTTAATATTACGTGGTGGTAACCTCGGGTGAAAAATAAATAAAGAATTCAAAGAATAATAATTCGAATATATCTGTAAAAGTATATGGAGTACTTGAAACAACACTGTCTATGTAAATTACTTTGATAGTTTGATTTCATAGGAATATTTTTGGTTTTAGTAATGGCAATCTACCAAAGCTGGTGGGGAGAAAACAATGGCATGTTGTTGGGATGACCCAAACTGAAACTGGGAATCTCTGAGATCAGCTTCTGGTGCTGGAAGATTAAGATCCAAGTCCAGCAACACCTTGTTGGATTCGGTTGCTGTACTAATGCTTATTTGATCAACATTCATGGCGGATTGATTGCTTCCGGCCGCCCTGTGCCGTCTCATGTGACCTCCAAGAGCTTGACCGGACGTGAACTCGGAGCCGCAGATCGAACACTCGTGAATCTTGGTACCCTTTTTGTTACTCACTCTTGAAGCCATGACTGCATCATCAAGTGTTAAAACTAGTGTTTTTTTGTGCTGGATGGCGCTTTTCGATTTCTTGTGGCTTGCCATATGCCCTCCTAGTGCTTGGAACGAAGGGAAAGATCGGTTACAAGCTTTGCACTCATATACATAAAACTCAATGTTCCTTCCCGGACCATCACTTTCTGCTAACATGATTAGGCAATTAGCCATCTCCTCTTCTTCCTTGGTGCTCTCGTAAATACGATCATCGGGCATCGTCGGAGTTGAAATCGAGTTATACTCCTCTGCTTCTCCTCCGCCACTCGATGAGCTAGAAGTCACTGTGACACCGAACGGGGACGATGGCCGTTGGCGCTTCGTACGCTTCCCTTTCATGATCAAGGCTTGACCCTCTTGAGCTTGCATATTCCACCCCTTCCCCAGGACCAAAAGCCAGCAAAAAAACAGAAATTTGTAGTGAAGAAATAAACAATTACAACTTAATATTATTTAGAAAAACAACAAAAAATGATTATGAAGCGAAAATGGAGAAACGAGGATCTTATGTATAGTGAATGATAACAAGGGTGATGATTGATGTACATACATACATACATACATACATCCCACATCATTTTCTTAGTCAAAACTCAAAAATGCCGCCATGAATAGTATAAATATCGTTGCATATAGTACACCCACACTTTTTTTTTCTTAATAGAAAAATAAGTACACAAAATATGTATAGTTAACTTTTGGTACTTAACTTTTTTTATTATAAATAAATAACTGGTATTTGTTTTAGATAATTTTAAATGTTTAATCGTTGAAAAATTTTATTAGTCAATTAAAATATGATATTTGATGAAATATAATTTTTAATCTCTTTTGATTAATATTTTTTAAAATAAAAACTTAAAATTTTTAATTTCAATCCTAAAATTTAAAAAAATCTCAAATCTCTAAAATTTTATATACCAAATCCCTCCAATTCAGTCACTCTTATCATCGTTGGCCACTTTGACAAGATGGAATGAAGCCACTTTCCTCGTTAAAAGACCCGCACATCGTCTGTCGCGAATCGTTCAAAATAACCTTTCAAAGATTTCGACCATCGGCCATGTAATCGGTTCAAACTGGGATTCAAGAAGCTATAAATTTTGAATTTTGGGTTATTGTGATTTTTAAAAAATTATGTTAAAAATAAAACAAATTAAAAAGAAATATAAAATAAAATATAAAATTATTTTTGTTTTTTAAAATTAACGATATTTAATGATCAAACACTTAAATTTATCGTAATAAAATATTAAATATTTATTTTAAAAAAAATAATCTAAACATAAAAAATAATAACACATAAAAAATAACAATTATTTTACTGCTATTTTTTTCTTTTTATTTCCAACTTTTAAAGGTATTACTATTAGTAGATAGAAAAGTTTTTACTTGCCTACTCAAAACCAGTTTCCCTAACCAACCGTTATGGATTAAGTGTCGAAAAGTTCAATAATCTTTAAATAAAATCTCGTGTTTAAACTTTAAAAACAAAAACATAATATTAAATTTTTTAAAATTTAAAGATAAAAATATAATACTAGATTTTATCATTTATTTTAAGATTTGATTCATCTTAAATTTGAATATAATTAAGACTTCTACTACTAAACATGAAAAATCTAAGTTTCAAAAATATTATGTAACAATATGATTTGGTAATTAGGAGTGAAGATATATACATGGACGGAATTACACCAACATAGAGAGGGGCAATCGCCCCTACTCCGAAGTTTTTTTTTCTTATTTAAATTCTTTTAAAAATTATTTTTATGAATTTGTTCCCCTACATTCAAATATTTATATTTTACCCCTTAACCTCAAATTCTGACTCCGTCCTTAAATACGTGGTTTATAACTCTGCCAAGTATTTAAGATAATATATTTAGTATTCTTTAACAGCATCTTGGTAGTGTCTTAGGGTCGTGAAGATAATCTTACAACTACTGGTATCTGTCAAGAGATGAGTTGAGAATTAGGTGGCAACGATAGGCTGCCGGACAGGTGCCAAACGAGGGTTAGGACAGTTCAATAGAGTTGTCGTTAACGTCAAGTGAGAGTTTGAAGCACACCCAAGTCACGAAGATACACACACCCAAAGAAATAAATAAATAAAACCCATTAAAATAAAGCAAAAATGGAGGAATGGCACGTTAAAAAGCATGGGGTGATGCCTTCATTGATTCCATGTCTCAAAAGAACACAAAAATAATTCAGTTCCACGTAGAGTATGGTTACTTTCAAGCAAACAAACCTCTTTTTCTATAGGTTAAATTATGGTTTTGGTACTGTTTATTATAGGGTTGTAAATGAGAGAAATCATAAATTATTCGAGTTTAATTCAATTAATGTTTGACTTAACTGAATTCAACTTGATTAAAACTACTATATACCCTTGTCGAAAAGGTGAACTAAATTGTATTTTGTTGAATACTACTACTAGTAATGTATTATGATGATGACGACGATAATAGTGATAATCACAAAGGGATTCTGCGATGAGTGTTTTTCTTTTTCTTTTTCATTTTAAGACAATATATATATATATATATATATATATATTAGGTTCATAGTATTCTCCCCCACACCCTATTCATAGAACCAACTGATGTCATGATATAAGAAAAAGGTTAGTGGAATCAAAATCTGTCATGAATTTAGGAAATCTAGAAAAGATTCTGAGATAATGAGAAATGTAGAAGTTTATTTATCTACAAATTGGCAGATGAATTCAGTGTTTCCAACGAAGCTACTTGTAAAAGATTCATGCATCAGCCCTTACGTTCCTTCTTTTGATTTAGGGGTGATATAGGAGTTGGGATCAACAATTTTTTGGGGTTAAAAATCACATATATCGAATTCATTCATTTATTGATTCGAACCGAGTATTACATAAATTTTTTTACGGGAGCATTATGATTATTTTTAACCGGATATAAAAATAATCTCACGATTAATCTTTTAAATAAAAGTTTTGCCATTTAATTCATTTAATCCCAAAATTAAAATTTTTCATGTTAAATAGGTTTTTAACTTTAATTAATCATGAAAAATAAAGTCTCTTTCAAATATGTAGGGGTGTTCAAAATTAACCGTAACCGTTATCCGTTACCGTTAATCAGTATAATCGTCATATTTTACAGGATAATTAACCGAACTTTTAAAATTAAAAGGTTATTGTTAACCGAACCGTTAAAATGGTGGTTAATAGTTACAGTTACGGTTATGAATTTTGACTAAAGGTGAACCTATAGGTTAATCGCTATTAAATTATTTATATATATATATAGAACATAAGATAACTTTTCAAACTTTTAAAAGTTTAGATGATTTTTATGTTTTGAACTTTAATGGTGTATTGCTACAATGTTACATGTCGCAAACTTTTTAAACTTTAAAATATTATGAAGTTTGTATGTTTTGTCTTGTATTAAAACTTTGTAAAACCTAAATTTGATTTTGATATAACAAATAAATTAAAAGATTATTTTGTATAAATAAAATTTTAAGGCCAAAACAATTTGAAAGTCAACAAAGTTTTCCAAGTCAAAGCAATAACCCAAAATGTATTTTCCTTAAGATTTTTTCAAATCAAAACATTCAAAATTACAGAGGCGTTTTGATACCATTTCAATTGGTATCGATGTCGTGCTTAAATTTCAAAGGAATGTTCTTAAGTTTCTCTAGACGTATCGATACGGTATAGAACCGTTTCGATACTATTTGAAACTGTAATTGATAGTTTTGAAACCTTACCAAGTTGTATCGAAATCCCTTTGAACTTAAAATAAAATTAAATATTTTTAATAGCGTTTTGATACAACAGCTCAACATTTGGATATCTGGGTTAATTTTTCAAAAATTTTAAACAATAACTGTTTTGACCGTTGGATGTCAATTGGAGTTTTAAAAGTTTGTTGACCAGTATCGAAACGCCTTGTAAGCGTTTAGATACCTGTTTTGGCAGTGTCAAAACGTATCGATACGAGCTTATGATCATTTCGATATCCCTTGTTTTTAAAGGTTATTTGTTTCGATACCTTTGGTTTTGGTATCGATACCCTTTGTAAAAATACACATAACAGCTCTTTTTTTAGTAGCATTTTGATACAGACACCCCTGTATCGATACCGATTGCTGTAAAAGTGCATTAATGGTGGGAAGATGAAGTCTTGACGTTTATATTTACTTTCACAACCACCTCAGTGCCTAAAAATAAAAGAAGGGTATAAAATCAAGACTCTAAAGCTACAACAACAGCTAATGATCCAAAAGAAAATATCCTAGCATCAAATCCAACCTCAAAGGCTTAATTGCAAAATCCTTACACCCAAATCTTGTAATTTTCATTGTATTCTTTCATTTGAGTTTGGGGAGTGTTTTGATTGTAATTGAGGCAAAACTTCTATTAGAGAGAGTTTAATTTTTGTCATTCATTTTCTTGTAAACTTGTGAGGTTAAATCAATCTTTGGGTAGAAAGATTGATTCGTTGTGTAACGGTTTTTCCTTGAACCGAGAAAAATGTCGAGTTCTTTAGTGAATTGGGTTGAAAATCCTTAGTGGGAGCTAAGATAGTGGATGTAGGTGCTTGTTCGAATATCAAACCACTATAATTTCTTGTGTTCTTTATTTTCCATATTTTTACCAATTCTTCCATAAATTTTTAAATAGCCAATTCACCTTGGCCAACTATACCGATCGATCAACTCAGCAAACTTATTAAAATATCTTTATTTAAATATTTTTATCAAATTTTTAATAGATTATTTATCATACGAAATAATTATATTATTTTTCTAAAAAATAATAAACATGTGATAAAAAAATATAATAGATTATAGGTTAACCTATAATCGAATCGTTGGTTAACCACATCTTAATGGTTAACCATAGTAGTTAATCGTTTCTTAATGGTTAGGTTACAATTAATAAAATTTAATAACGTTATAATGGTTAACCGACCATTTAAGTCAAATGGTACGATTAACCTACCATGAACACCTCTACAAATACGTATTAATTAATTTTAAAGTCACATATAACCTTTTATTTAATTTAAAAAATATTTGAAGTTATCATCGAATATTTTGATAGGTTGAACACTATAAAAATAAACTAGAGATACGTCTCTTTAAAAATTTAGGTTTGAGAGTCGATTATACGTGGGGACAAATTAGCACCCCACGAGCGTCCATATCGATACCTCGAATTTTATGTGACATGTTGACAATTTTAATAATGTCAACTTAAATTTAATTTTATCCATAATTATTAATTGGGTTTATATTGTAAATAGAAATATTCTTTTTATATAGAAAATATATTTTTGGTTCGAATATAAAATAAAAACACTGGCATATATTCAAGGCACCCTATTTATATACCAAAAATATATCGTCTATACTAAAAATTATGCATGACAAATTACTATTTTGTTCCTTTCAAGATCTAAATCTAATGGGCTCTAATTAATTATGATTTAACCTACGAATATTATAATTCAAAACTTGTACGAGATAACACCCAGTTTACTTAGGACATCATCCATGTCGAACCTCAAATATAATATTCAGATTATCTAATTAAAATTAACTATTTAAGATCTAATCATAATTAAGGCTCTATTTAATTAATTATATTATTTAATTAATTTTTATAGGATAATAATGTATATCAAATATTCTGCTTAACTGCTCTATTGAATAATGTCCAACTGTCGCACTACTCAAATATAGACTCACAAGTTTCTCATTCAACTCACATTAAATTTTTACAGTTATCTAATTTATTTACTTATTAAGTCCTGATTAAAGAAATCTAATCTAAAAATTCTAATTAATTAATTAATTAATTATATGTGTATATTTATTTATCTAATATACAAACTATATACAAACAATTAAACAAGCATACATTAAATAATTAAAATAAATAATAATAAAAGGATTAAATTAAAAAGAATTTAAAACTAAAGTTGATTATATTATTTAGGTGACCAAATTTAAAACATTATAATGACTTAATGTCTAATTACAAAGCCCAAGTGACCTAATTGAAATAATTACAAATTGTGAGGTTAAATTGAAATAATTAAATGTAACGTTTCGTCGAACTATATAAAGGGCTTTTCAATCAATTTTTGCCTTTTTTTTTTCATTTCTCCTGTATCTATAATCAATTACCCTCTCCCCTTTAAACTCTCTGTAACAAACAGTCAAAATCTAATTTTTTTCACCATTTCGGATTAAAATTTCCTATTTTGGTTAATGTTTTTCGTTCTTCGTTTACTTAAAGAATATCGAAAAACACGATCAATAAATACTGTAAATTATGTACGTAAGACTATGTATCGTCGTTCATATATTAAGTTTTATCGTTTTTCGATCATTGCGTGTAACGACCCGAACTCTCGGTTTAGTGTGTCGGGTTAACCCGTGTTGTTGGATCTCGGTTTTGGGCTCGGTTTTATGTTTTGGGCCTTGTTGGGCCATAGGCTTGTTGGGCCTTGAGTGTTGTTGGGCTTGGTAGAGTTTAGCGGTTGTAGCTTTGGGGGCTTTTTGGTAAATGGCTAAAGGATGAAGATGGGGGGGGGGGGGTAGAGACTTTATTTTCTGCATTTTGCAGAGGGTATGAGATCATCCTCTACATCCCCATTTTCTTCATCTTTTGTCATTGCAACAACCATCAAAGGTAAGATTTTTGAGGGTTTAATGGTGGAATCTCGTTTTGTTTATGAAGGGTAAGTTTTAGGGCTGCTAAGGATCTATCCAAAGAGGTAAGAAATGTGTTAGATGGTGAGGAAGAAGGTTTTTGAGAAGGGGTTTGAGAGAAAAACGGGAATGAAGTTTAAGGGCTTAAATCTCAGCTACTTTAAGTTTTGTGGTTCTGAGAATCTTAAAAAGGGTTGTCTAATGGATGATTTTAACCCTTCTTGTAGAAAAGGAGGTTGGAGCTTCTTCCCATAGGAGTGGCAAGGAGAAAGCTTGAAGAGTGGTTAGAGGACGTTTTGCTGCTGCTTTGCTAAAAGGTTGGTACTCTCAACTCCTTCTTCATCATTCATTCATGGTAGAATACATGACATGTAGAGATAATCATGTATGTGTGTTGTCTTGCTTGATTTCTTGTAAATGGGTCATTAATGGTGAAATTCGGATTAATGTGGTTAGGGGCTGGAAATTGGTGTTAAAATATTCTAAACATCATAAATTTTGAGTAGGAACACTTTAGAATCGATTAGATTAAGTTTGGGGTTGAAAATCTAGAATTTCCTAAGTGCAGAACCGTCCTTAGTGCAGGGGGTATCGATACTCGGGCTACCGGTATGATACCAGTGAGTGTATTTTGGCTTGTGGTTCAGAGGTATCGAACCCTGTTTCGATATCGTGGATTCCAGAAAGTTTTTGTATCGATACCTGTATCGAAACGGGTCTTCTCCTTTCCGTTGACTTTTGGGGTTAGTCAATGGTATCGATACTTGTTTCGATACCTGTTGTTCGATACCCTCTTTGGGTGGGTATCGATAAAGGGTGTTTCGATACCCTACTTAAGGGTATCGATACCCCTGTGTGTTTTAGCTAAGTTGGGTAGAAATTAAGGCTTCGGTGGTCTTAATAAATAAACACTCAAATCTAAAAGCTATAAAATGAATTGTCGAACTAAGTTAAGGTTATAACTCCGAAAGACTAAGTGAGATAAGACTTTAATATATCTTGTTGTGATGAGATCCTAGGTGGATCGTTTGTGTGGTCGAGTCTTGTGTGTTGGAATTCAGATATCCATAAGTGTTGCAACACGTCGAAGGCCATCCGATGTAACATTCCGGATGATGATTTGACGACTATCCCGAGTGTAGGATCTCGATGCTGTGTGGACGCGGGCCTCATTCGAAGATACTCGATGTGACATTCCGAGTATGGGATTTAGAGGATCCCGATGCTGTGTGGACGCGGGCCTCAATCCCGGATATAGAATCCCGATGCTGTGTGGACGCGGGCCTCATCCTTGAGTATGGGATCCCGATGTTGTATGGACGCGGGCCCTACTCGTAGCGTAGGATCCCGATGCTGTGTGGACGCGGGCCTCACTACCTCGTGTCATTGACCGTGTTGTCAGAGTACAGTTATTAGATGTAGTGGGCTTAGTACTATGTTGAACCCTATATGTAGTTGTAACTCTGTTATTTTATTTAGGTCGAATGTTTTAAAATAGTCTGTAATATATTTTGGAGCTCCGATTTACTTTGAATTATTTTGGGCTTGTTTTTATTTAATTGGATTATGAACTTGGTTTTGGACTTACATGATTTTTATTATTGTGCTTTTAAAACGAAATTTTGAAATATGAGTTTTGGGCCGGAGGCCCATTGTGATATCCGAGTCGGGTGTTACATTGCGTCCAACTTTTGACCATTGTCGTTCTTCTAATCTACCGTCATGAGATAATTTTTAATCACCGATCGAAACCTTAAAAGTACGCTAAAATTTTATTTTATTTTCCCGATTTCACCTAGACATACCCTAATTAATCTGAATAAGCATGCACACAAAATAATGAGTCTCAAGAATACCATAAAATTGAATTAGATGTATCTCTAAGGCATCTAAATATCCCCTGAACGACTTATAAATATGATTCTTCAAGACTAGATTGAAATTTGACATACAAACAAACATTAAACATATATTCATTCTACTCAAAGCTTCACATTTTCTAATCCAAATTTTTGAGTGTATCTTTCATGTATTTTGCTTGATTGATGAAGACGTCATCTTTCCTTTATTTTGTATAAAATCCGAAAAATGTGAATTTTCTCATCATTCTCGTTTTAAATTCATCTTGCATTAACTTAGTAAAATCTTAATAAAAAGATTTATTAGTAAAAAAAATAATATTATCATAAATTTAAACTACTACAAAGTCATTGTCTATTTCTTTGTTTTTTTTTAAATGTAGCATTAACCTTTCATTTGTTAAAATATTTTTTTACTAAAGAATTGATAATTTTTTACTCCAAGTTCTTGAGCTTGTTTCAAATCGTATAAAATTTTCGAAAGTTTAAAAATATGATTTGGATATTTTACAAAAATCGTTTAGAAAAATACTTTTAATATCTATTTAAAAATATTTAAATTCATGAAAACATACAAATGCATTTAACATCTTAATAGTTACATTTTAATTAGAGGTACATAGCCTTCATCAAAATGAATTTAGTTTAATTCTAAGAACATATTCATTACGTACAGTAAATTTATTACTAAGCCTATCAATTAATGTTTAAACTTAATTTCTCTCAAATTAATTTAAGTCTTCTTGTATAGTCATAATCCAATAATCATCATTTAATGCTTCTTCGGTATTTTTAAGAGAAGATCTAGTGGTTACATCTTTAGATCGATCACTCAGAATCTTACCACTTTTGACATAATTAATCTTCTTCAGATAGATGACCTTTCTTTTCTTTAAGGACATATCCTTCAAGACTTTTAAAGGTGAATCTTGTGATTCTTCTTTTGATAAAATTTTATCGATCATTAATGATTTTTCTTCCTAATCATTAACATATAAAGTTCCACCATCATTATCACAATTATCATTATTCGAAAGGACGTTATCATAAAAATAACGTATGCTCTTAAACCATTAAAGTTTTTTATTGCATACATGATAAATTTTAGAGTTTAAAGAGTAATAAAAAAAATATTTTCATCACTTTTTACATTGAATTTATCTGAACTTTTTTATTATTATTTAAAATATAATATTTATATCTAAAAAGATAAAAATAGCTAATGTTGAGTTTTTATTTTTGAAAAGCTTATAAGGAATTTTCTTTAAATGTAGTCGAATGATAAATTAGATATCACTCAATTTCTTAAGTCAAAGTACGATGCGGGTAAATCTGAATTAATCATAACAAACCTTAAGAAATTAAGAGTGAAAAAAAATCAATTAAAATGAACACTATGAAAACATCATTTCCAACTTAGAAAAGTGACAAAATAGAATGTTATGTAAATAGGTAAGAAAGGATTATAGAAAAGAGAAGAATTGAAAGGAATAGAAAGATGTATCTCATTCAATCGATAAAAATCTGATTTTTATATCTTTTTCCTATATAGTTGGAATTCTTAGTACTGAATTATTGTTTTGGTGACAGCTGTGCAGGTGGTTGGTGACAGCTCTTTTCTACCTCCTGCATTCACATTGGAATTACTTGAGTAGCTGAAATCTGAAAATTTTCAGCTTCTTCTTCAAACTGTCTTGACAAGGCATCAGCCACCTTGTTGTGTTTCCCTTTCCTGTATGATAGCCCTCTCTTCTGTATGGTAGTAGTGAGCTTCTGTTCCAATAGATGCTTTAGGGGTTCATGATCAGTCTTGATCACAAATGTGCATCCTTCCAAGTAATGTCTCCACTTGGAGATGGCCATTAAAATAGCCAGATACTCCTTCTCATATATTGATAAATCTATGTGTCTAGGTCCCAGAGCCTTACTCAAATATGCCAAGGGTCTGCCTTCTTGAGTTAGGACTGCTCCAATCCCTTTCTGGCTTGCATCAGTTTCTAGGCAAAAAGGTTTCCCAAAATTAGGCAGAGCTAATACAGGAGCTTGGCACATTGCTGCCTTCAAAGTGTTAAAGGCATCTGTAGCTTGTTGTGTCCATAGAAAATTATTCTTCCTCAGCAAATCAGTAAGAGGTTTACTGATTTCTCCAAAACCTTTAATAAATTTTCTATAGTACCCAGTCAGCCCTAGAAATCCCCTTAAGGACTTAATTGTTTTTGGTAAGGGTCAATTCTTCATGGCTTCAATCTTAGAGGGATCAGTGGCCACTCCCCTGTTTGAAATTATATAACCCAGATACTCCACTTGATTCTGTCCAAAGAAGCATTTACTCTTCTTTGCAAATAATTGGTTTCTTTCTAGAACTTCCAGCACTTTTTCTAAATGTAGAGCATGAGTGTTTAGATCTGGACTGTAGACTAAGATATCATCAAAAAAGACTAGAACAAACTTTCTTAAGTAAGGCTTGAATACTTTATTCATAAGGGATTGAAAAGTAGCTGGAGCATTTGTGAGACCAAAGGGTATTACCTTGAATTCAAAATGCCCTTAATGTGTCCTAAATGCTGTCTTTGGTATGTCTGACTCCTTCACTCGAATTTGCCAATATCCTGATCTCAAATCAATTTTTGAAAAATATGCAGCCCCTTCTAATTCATCCAATAAGTCTTCCACTATTGGAATTGGAAACTTATTCTTAACTGTCAATGAATTTAAGTGCCTATAATCAACACATAGGCGCCAAGACCCATCCTTCTTCTTTACCAAGAGGCAAGGTGATACAAAAGGACTGCTACTTGTTCGAATGATTGAAGCTGCTAACATCTCTCTAATCTGTTTCTTCACCTCCTCTTTCTGAAAATGAGGGAACCTGTAAGGCCTCAGGTTAACTGGAGTGGCATCAGTTTTCAGCACTATGGCATGGTCATGGGACCTAGGAGAGGGCATTCCTCTTGGTTGTTCAAATACCTTCTCAAACTTCTTTAAAAGGGCCTGCAACTCCACTGGAACCTCAAGCTCTGTAGCTTCTGCACTGAATAAGTAAACCTCCCTCATCATGTCTGGATCCTTTTCAGCAAGTTTCTGCAACCTTTTCTCAGAAATTAGCTTAATGTCTACTGGTCTTTTTCCCCCTTGCAGAACTATCCTTTTTCCTTCCTTCTCAAAGCTTATAGTCATTTCATTGAAATCCATCATTATGGGGCTGAATTTTTTCATCCAATCAACCCCCAGGACCATATCACTTCCCCCCATGTGTAGGACTCTGAAGTCATGCTCAAACTGATGCCCCTGCATTTTCCAGCTCAGAAAATTGCTCTTAGAAGTGCTGTAAAGCTTTTCCCCATTTGCAACTGTAATTGCTAATGGTGGAGTTTGCACTATTTCTTCTCCTTCTCCAGCCCATTTTTGAGTTATGAAGCTATGGGTGCTTCCACTGTCAACAAGAATATTCAGTGGTTTCCCTTTGATTACTCCTTGAATCCTGAGGGTGGTATACCCTGAACTCCCATTGAGAGCATTCATGGAGATTTCCAAGGTTCCCTCTTCTGGACTTTCCTCATTCTCTTCCTTCCCTTCTTCTTCTTCTTCCTCTGTCACTTCCACTTCTTCATCCATCATCAAATTGAGTTGCTTGTTCTTACACTGGTGACCAGGGATGAACTTCTCTCCACATTTGAAACACAAGTTGTGGGTTCTTCTATACTCTATCAAGTTCTGTCTATTGGTGTTGGCAGTGGTAGTTCCTTTCTGAAGAGGAACATTCTGTAGACTCTTCTGTGTTGCACTGTTATAAAGAGTGTTCTTGATGTTATACCTCTGTCTCTTGTTTTCCAATTCCAAAGCTAGCTCATAAAGCTTGGCCTGTCTGCTAACTTCACAGAGTGTGGTAGGTTGTAAAACTTTGACCCTATGTTTCAGTTCATCCTTGAGTCCACTGATAAACATAGAGACAAAATATTCCTCTCCTAGAGTGGAATTGTGCTGCAGCATGAAAGGTTTTAACTCTTCAAACCTTTCCTGATATTCCTCTACTGTTCCTTTTTGCATCAACTTACTAAATTCTTCAATAACGTCACTGTGAGTTCTGTCTCCAAACCTGTGGCATAAATCTGAAGCAAACTCCTGCCAAGTGAGTTGACATTTCTGGGTGATGTATCCATCAAACCAGGATTCAGCTTTTCCTTCCAGGTACATCGTGGCTAGTTCAACCTTTTGGGATTCTGAAATACCACATAGGTTAAAATATTTCTCACATTTTCTCGTCCAACTTCTTGGATTTACTCCTCCAAACATCTGAACTTCTATCTTTGGTCTTGGAAAGTAGTTTTGCTGGATATTTCTGCTTCCTGTTCCTTCTTCATTTTCAAAGTAACTGTCTTTGTTGTTGATGTTGATGCCATTTGGATTCTGCCCAGTAACTCCCTGTGGTTTGCTTGCTAAAATTCCAGGTTCTCCATATTTGAAGGAATATCTCTCCTTCTCATCCAGGACGGTTACCTCCACATGTTGTTTACCTTCTCTTTGGTTAGAAGAAGATCCTTGATGGACGATCCTTTGTGGGCTTTCCTCCTCTTTCTTTGATTTGAGTATCCTCAAGATTTCTTCCATATATCCTTCAGTCACCTCAAATCTAGATTCCAGGTTACTTAGTCTTTCTTCCATGCTTTTTGGTTGTTTTCCTTCTTCTTCAGGTGCTTTCTCCATGGTTCTTTCAGGTTCTGATGAGGTTGTGCTTTTCAACTTCTCGTGCATCGCCAGATTTCTCCTTGGTTTTCCCAGCTTGGTTTGGATCTAATTAACCGAGCTCTGACTACCAATTTGTTATGTAAATAGGTAAGAAAGGATTATAGAAAAGAGAAGAATTGAAAGGAATAGAAAGATGTATCTCATTCAATCGATAAAAATCTGATTTTTACATCCTTTTCCTATATAGTTGGAATTCTTAGTACTGAATTATTGTTTTGGTAACAGCTGTGCAGGTGGTTAGTGACAGTACACCCTACTCAGCTAATTTGGCTCCATTGTTACGCCAGGTGTCCACAGATGGGATACACTTGTCCAGGCCCATATCTGCCTTGGTCTCCTTTGGTCCATCCTGAGTGATCATTGGAACGATGCCGTTTTCCCTTGAAGCTTCAACGACGTCGTTTGCTGTTGCAGCAGATAAAACTTCAATCGACTCCTTTTCCCTAATTTCACATGATTTCTCCAATTCTTTGCATTTCCCCAATTCTCTGTAATTTTACCCTAATTTCTGTGGTCGATTCCCCACACTTCCTTCGTCTTCTCCAAAAGCCGTGACATAGAATAAAAAAAAATCAATTATGCGTGATTAAATCCCCAATTAAATATAATAAAATGACAAAAGTCGTTTAAGTTCACCCCCAAAATTGCATGCTTGAACGGACGAATTGGGGTAAATTTAGTTTGTTTGTTTTTTAATAAAATTAAGAGTTTAATTAGAATGAATTAAGGAATTGCTGCGCAGATGGCTGAGAACAAAATGAACGTTGGGTTCTTATAAAATTACGAGTTAAGTCAAAACAAGTTATGTATTTTGTATTGACTTGAGTTGAATAATTCGAGTTTTTCTAGTTAAAAATAGATGTAACTGGTGTGTAGGTATGGCTTCCTGATCACCAGAAACAGGTGCAGCACAGAGTTTTATAAGCTGAAGAAAAGCAAGTTTTACAGAAAAAAAAAAAAAAATCTGTTATTGCATAGGGAATCGGACAGGCAAAGGTTTGCAGAATCTCGTCTAACCGGCACGACACACCATTGGGAGTTGCATCACCTGCGGCTTTATAAGAGAAGATGCTGGCAAAACCAAACACCAAATGCTAGCATTCAAAGGATTTAGATCGGAGTCAACCCAACAACTCCTGCAGGGAGATTACCAGAAAAAAAGGCTGTAAATATTGACTACCATTGATATGTATGCTGGCATAATAGACAATATTGTGTACAACATAAAGTGTGTAGATACATATGTCAATTGCCACATTCATTGACATGTCTGGAAAATGTATGATTTTCTTGTCTGCACTGTGAACATATATGCAAGTAGATAAGAAGTACATGTGCACATACCGCATGCCAGTCTTCCCCCGGCATTTCCAGTGGTTAGACTAAGTTCATGTCCACCTGCAGCAGACGTATAAATATAAGCAAAACGAAAGTAGGAGGAAAATTCTGGGATCAAAAACAAAGAACTATAGTCCTACAACTAAAGTGCACCATCCTAACATCATCAATCGCCACTCTTCTCTCTACAACTTATGATGGTAGACTGGTAGTTAACTCGTTAAGGAACTGTGTGAATTGCAATTCAAGGACTTACCCTTTCCAAGATCATCCTCAAGCTCATGAACCACAAATGCTCTTCCAACGACTGCATTGGCACCACTTAGTGGTATCTACACAAGAGAATCAAAGTTTAGTGATCACAAAGGAAACAGGATCTAAAGCCGCTCACACTGAAAAGGAAAATTTCATGCTCAAAACACACAAGAGTTGCACGGAAAGAAACATGAGTTTTTGAACATCACCTGATTGTCCACAATTGTTGCCTCTGCCACTCCTGCATTACAAAACAATGGCCAGCCAATAAATTTAATTGGAACACAGACAAATCTAAAAAGGAAAAGGAAAAAAAAGTAAATCAAAGAATGTATTACCCTCAGCATTAGCAATTATGTTTCCCATGTCACCCGCATGGCGTACTTCATCCTCAGGAGCGCCATGTGTCATATTGTTGGGGTTGAAATGTGCTCCTATCATTTAAAATAAAGAATTTAAATATACACAAATTGAAAGACAAGAAGAACATGAGGCATAACATTCAAATGCAATAAATTGTACCTGTTGAAATGCATCCATTTGTTGTGTCACCATACTCATGCTACACAAAAAACAAAAAAGAAAGATCAAAATCACAGAATTCAAAGAACTTCTATGTACTGAAATCCAATGGAAACAACAGCTAAAGCTGAAAACACTCACTAGGTGGAACCCATGAGGCCCAGGAGTAAGACCGGTAATACGAACATTCACAGTGGTAGGGCCTAATGCATCCACAGAACAAATAAGCATTCTCAGATGATAACAACATTTGATTACCAAAAAGATAAAGAGATATAAGAGCTAACCTTCCCCAGACATCCCCTGTTTTAGTTTCCTTATTTAACATCAAAGAAAGAACATAGACGCTATTTCCTTTAAAAATCTGGCATTTGCCACGTTTGAAGGGGGAAACACACACACCCTGAACGTACCAAGACTCTATCCAAATTCAAAGTATAAAACTTGGAAATGAATTTGTCAATAAGAAAAACCCTAAAAAGCAAAATGTACCCATTTCCATTCCTTTATTAATTCTTATACTTATGAAACAAACAAGGACATCCAAAAGAAAAAGAACATTTTTTTCCCAACTAAAATGCAACAAAACCAAAACCCAAATCACAAAATGCATTATAAAGTAAGAAAATGGATCAAAAGTGAAGGTGGAGGGGGGGCACCCACTGACCATCATCTTCCTGGGTCAACGTGACAACGCCTTCAACTTTAGAATCACCTTTGAGAACGGCGACTGCTTTCTTCGTGACAGCAAGCACCGAAAACGGCTTCCTGGGAATAGAGGCTGAAAGGGAGAGGGATTGACGGGGGAGCTTGAGAGAGACGCCTCGAAATGAGGAGAGAAGAACCGGTGGGTTTGAAGGATTAGTTGAGGAAGAGAAAAGGATAGTGTTTTGAGATGAGGTTGTGGAAAAAATCGGGTGGGCTGCCATGGATGCCATCGTCGGAGTGAGACCGAGAGTTGAAGATTATGCTGGGGATAATGTGAGCTGAGAATGTACAGTCCTGGTTTTATATGCGTCTAGATCTGCTATGGTGATGGAATATCTGGAGTAGGGCGTAAATGAACAAACCTTTCGCGAATTATTTGTAAATGGTTTATAGAGTTAGTTTATTGAGTTAAATAAATTGGTATAAATAATATTTTATATTTGTTTAATAAATAAATAAATATAATAAATATTTATTCGGTTTATAAGTTTGTTTATATGATAAAAATGTTTCTAGATGTATTTATATATTAGTTTTTTGTTAAGCATATTGTATTTATATAAGCTTTTGTTGAAATATAAATTTTATTTTGGTGTTTTTATTTTATTTATTTATTATTAATTTAGTTAAATTTTTTGAACATATAAATAGATATATTTTTTAATAAATAAATGAATATGTTCAAGAATACTTAAATAAACGTGTTGACTGAAACATAAATAAACACGTTCACAAACGCTTAAACAAATATATTCGTGAATACTAAATAAAAGAATACAAATTCCCTTAAAAATAAATAAACAAATATAATATTTAAAATTTAAATGAATATAAATCGAATATAAACATCTTTACAAAATAAATAAAAATAAATATAATTTTATTCGATTAAACTCGGTTAAATTATCTCTCCTTTTGATTTTAGGTCCAAAAAGTAGTAAATAGTGAAATCCTATTGTTTTACTTTTAAGTGTGGCTGTTAGTTTGGGTATTTGATGCCTTATAAATTATTGTGAGCTTGGGGTTTTAGGTTATGGTTTGGGCTTTGATTTATGACTTGATAATGTGATAAATGTTTAATTAGGTGAAAATACGAAAAAAAAAAAAAAAGAGTTATTTTTAATTTTTAGGATAGATGGATGATTATTAAAATCATTTTCTATTTTTTATTTTTTTTAATTTTTTTCTCTTTCAAAAATCATTATTAAAGTTAAAATTTTAAGATTTAACTCTAAGAATCACATTTTACTTGTTAAGGAGATTTTTATCAGCATCCAATGATCTAAACTCTTTCTCTCTTTCAAGCACGCCCTTAGGTAGAATCGAAATAATTAAAATTATAATTTTAATACTTAAGGAATTAAAAAAATAAATTCACTTATCCAACAGGAAAAAAATAGATTTAGAAAATGTCAAATATGTTATTTGTACATATCTATTACAGGGTGGTAAATAGGAGTCTCAAAAAAAAAGTTTAAAAGAACTTTTTGTTCCTAGTACAATTAGTACAGAAAATAAGTAAATAAATAATACAGGTAGGGGTGAGTATTCGATCAAGTCGAGTCGAGTCAAAAATTTTGAGTTATTCGAGTTTACGAGTCATATTTTATAACTCAAATTTTATTTGAAATTTTTTCGGTTCGAGTCGAGTTTAAGATATTCCAGTCGAGTCGAATCGAGTCGAGTTTTCGAGTTCCTATAAATATTTATTTGTAATTATTTATCATGTTATTGTATAATTTGATTTCAATTTAAACGACTTTCTCTAATCATATAAGATATTTATCTATATATTTTTTCATATGTAGCGATATTTCTTTATATTTTTATATATCAATTTATATATATCATAAAAAATTAATAGACACGTCTCAAACTTAAAAATTAATCATTTAATTATTAAAAATTTCGATTTATTCGATTTATTCGAATTTCTATTTTACAACTTGAACTTTATTTGAAAATTTTTCGAGTCGGTCGAGTCTATGAAATTTCGAGTCGAGTCAAAATGAGTCGAGTATTTTCGCTTCGAGTCGAGTCGAGTTTTGCTCACCTCTAAATACAGGAGCTCGGATGGAATATAAAGCGTTTTAGATGTATTTTGATGATATATTTTAGGGTTTTAGGTTTAAGAATTTAAATTTAAACAATTAAAAATTTTAGTAAATTTTATTTTCGAGTATTTTGTACGTTTTTCAAGTCGGATATTGAATAACTCGACTTGATTTATTTAGTATTTGAGTCAAGTTTGAGTTTGAATCAAATTTAATCGAGTCAAATATTAACTAAATTTTAATCAAATTAAACTTAAATACCTCATAATCCATCTTATCTCATTTATCACCCTAATTTAAGATATAATGGCTCATTCATACTCTATCACTAAAATATTTTAAATTTTAAAAACTAAATCATATATCTTTTAATCAAAAACCTAATCATAAACTATAAATCTAATTGTTTTATATGATATCATAATTAAATATTACCAAGCACACCCTTTAAACTTAAGATTTCGATGTAAATACCGTCAATGAATTTTATTCATAATCTATGATTTAAAATAAATTTGATTAAAAGAAAATTCCTGAAAATTAAAAAATATTATAAAGGTAATTAAAACACAAAAATTTAGAATAAACGTAATGTACCGATATATATTATTAAGTACATGTATTGATATATGTTAATAATTATTTTAGTAATTTTTGATATCACAATGATTTGATGTGTGAATGTTATTTTTTAAGAATAAAATATTTTAAAACACTTTTCCAATTTTCTTTAATTCAAAAATAAGTTTTATTAAAAAATTTAGTATTTTAACTTTTAACTAAAATCTTACAAAAAAATTAAATAAATAAAAAGAATAATTTTATTCTAAAAAAATAATCAAAATTCAAGTCCTCATATTTTTAAAAATATTAGAAAATATTAGAAAATATATAAACACATAAAAATATCGTCCTGAGAATAAAAAACTTACTGAACCTAACATATCCATATCAATACGGCCTATAAACATATTGATACAGGTGTTTATTATGGTTACTAAAGGGAATAAAATAAACTTAGTATATTTTACGAACTGATCACTATTGAATCAAAGATAAAATTAGGTGGGTAAATGACTTCTAAATGGTTTGAAGATGAACAAACATATTTTTCTAAGGTTTAATTTCAAACTAAGGGATAGAGTTTTTAATAAAGACTAATAATTTATAAAAATTATCTTTTAATCCCTAAAAATTAAAAAGTTTTAATTTGGTCCCATTCTCGCAAAGACCATTAATATGTAAAGTCGGTAATCCTATCACGACATGACCGTATTGCATTAGTTACTAAACCTTTACCGAAATATAATTTAAAGATTGAAGCACTATATCGAACATCAAAATATTTTTTTAGTAATATGTTTTGACCCGATTTTCTACTAGGTCGAAAAAATATTAAAAATATATATTAAAGATCAAGAATTAATATCAAAACCGATATCGTTAATGACAATCAAAATAAAATAAGAAAAAAAGACAAAGGACTAAGATGAGAAAAAAACAAACCGCTGGGTTTTCCTTAACATCACATAATCTTTTATTTCGTATATGATACATTTGATTTATTAGAAAGAAATGGGAAATAATGTATTAAAGCAAGAAAAATTCTACGATGGGCGTCGAACACCGTTAATGATGAACACTGTTGAACACTATTAAACTAATTAGTAAAGATTAAAAACTTCAAGGACTCAATATATAATTAATAATTATTTAAAATATAATTTTAATTAAATTATTTTTTTATTGAGATAAATATAAGGGTGATCATTCAATTGTCACATTTTTTTTGTTTTGGTCACTCAATTATTTTTTTTTGATCAAAATTATCACTAATATTTTATTTTATTATTGTTTTGGTCACTCAATTATTTTTTTATCAAAATTATCACCAATAATTTATTTTATTATTGTTTTGGCCATCAAACATTAAATGTTTAATAAGATTGTACCATGACATAGTTTAGTAATAACTTTAATCCCTAAATTTATGATATTATATTAATTTAATCTTATTAAAAAAACTCATCAAATAAGTTCTTATATTTTTATATAAACCCGCTTAATAATACAAACAATACTCATTAAATCTTGTTTTGATTTTTTTACTATTCAATCATTGTAACTAACATAATTTAATTAAAATATTTAATAAATTTAAAATTATGTTCGAAAATATATTTTTAAAAACTGATTTTTAATAGAAAAATAGTTATGAGTTGAACTTTGATTAAAATTAAGAAGAAACTGATATTCAATTATTATTTTATAAGTTTAGTATTAAAAATAATAATTTTGTGTACAATAAATTTGATTGGAATTAGAATAAACGTTTAAAAAATCTTTGAATTGCAGAAATAATTTTTCAATTGACATTGCTTTATTTTAATATTTATATGTTAAATGTTAAAATATTTGTACAAATTTGACTCAGAAAATAATGTATAGGAGTAACTTAAAGAATCGAAAAAGTTAAATTAGATTTAAAAAATAAATCATAAAATTAAAATGATGTTTTATAATTTAAAACTTAATAAGTTACCCAAAGACACACACAAAAAAAAGTGAGTTGGTTAATTAATTTCAAGAGTAGTGTTGTAAAGAAAAAAGAAAGTGGATGAAAAATTTAGGGTTTAATCCAAATATTTGATGATTTATTTTCTATTAGGATTAAATTGATATAGTATAATAATTTTAGTTTCTAAAATTATTATTAAATCATGTCATTTTATAATTTCCGTTAAATATATAATGGAAGATGATCAAAATGAGAATAAAAAAAAATGTTAGTGACGGTTATCACTAAAAATTTTGTTGGATGACCAACACAAAAAATGATGGTAGTTGAATGATGACCTGTGTAATTCTTCCTATAGAAAATAATTTAATTAAAATTTTGTTTTAAATAACTAATAATTATACATTGCGTCCTTTAAATTTTTAATTTTTATTAATTAGTTTAATAGTGTTCAACAATGTTTAACGCTAGTGGTGTTCAACGGTATTCGACGCATGTGGTAGACTCATCCTTAAAGCAAACTATATGTATATTATGTTCTTATAAACTAAACAAAAATATTGATTCTTTTCGTTTATCCAATTAACTGTTATATCGAATAACGATGATTTTTATATGAGGAGTTAAACTATTTTTTTAGCTAAAAAATTTATTCGAGTGCACATTAATCCTCTATCAATTTAATATTGAATTTGAAAATTACGATAAAAATGTATTTTTGAAAAGTTCTTTACGTAAGTGCTTTTGGATTTTTAGATTTAAAATTTAAGTGTTTAGTATTGTCATCAAAAAATATTTTTAATAAGATAAATAATGATTTTAGACATGGTATTATAAGTTATATATATATATATATATAAATGATACTTAATTTTATTATAATATATAAAATATATCAACTTAAATTATTAAAAAAATATAAAAAAGTATTTTTATTAATAAATATATATTTCTAATAGTTGTATATATTTTATAAAAATATAATAAATTAAAAATATTGTAATTCATATATATAATTTTTAATTTAAAAATATTTTATTAATTATATCTTTATAAAAATTATAAATTTATAAATTATAAATAAAACAATAATAAATAAAGATTAAATTTATAATTTAATTTTTAAAAGTACTTTTTCAACTGCAAAAAACTAAAAATTTTAGTTTTCACATTTAAGTTAAAAAAACATTTTTCAAAACACTTTTTTTTTTAATTTACCTGTTTAATATTGTTTTTGACCTCGAAAAGAAACTTTCAACATATTTAAATCTAATATATTTAAGGTTATTTTACTTTTCACGTCACCTCCATACACATATTCAACATTGATATTAATCTCACTCGAAAAATTTTACGATAAGACGGAATTAAGATAGATTGAAAATGAGATTTTATATAAAATTTTATTATTTTTGTAAAAATTTGTAAAAAATAATAACAACTTGCGTAGTTATATAAATTTTAATTATTTTTATAAAATATATATAATCGTACAAATTCTTATCGATTTCGTAAGAATTTGTATAATTTTGTCTTTAAGTAAAATTTTATACAATTACACAAAATATATATCAAAATTTTGGGGCCTTGTTTTCAATTACGTTATGACACTAAATGTGTCGTTTAAGAAAAAATTAGATCATAGGTCTGACTTACCACATCAATTATGATTCAATCTAATCTTAATCACTTACTTCACTATTATTTTTTAAGTTATTTTTTCAATCAGTGAATCTTCACTTATTTTTTTATATTTAAAAAATATATTTTCTGAAAATTAGATTAATGGTATAGATAATTAATAGTGAAATGAATTATTTTTATTGATTAAAGACCACGAATGACATGACGAACTAAACCCATGATATAATATTTTATCATTTAAAAATTCATTCGTCTATTAAACCGAACAATAAATTTTTCGTAAGCGTTGTTCTCAATCAAAATAAATTGTGAAATGGATTTGTTGATAATAGTTGAATCATGAATGTTGGTTCTTGAGTATGATGCATGCTAAAACCAAATATAAAACCCATTTACATATATTTGATAATAAATAATTCAGCAAGTAGCATATAATTAATCAAGAACGTTGATGTTGCTTAATCGATTATTTTCCTTGATCAGACAGAGATTATAAAAAATACCACACTTTAATTAATCGATCTTTATTTGACATGGACTTGATGTTATTTGTCTTATTAAAACATAAAATCTTAAAATTTGTTTATGTGATAAATAATTTAATATAATTTAAATAGATCTTGAATTTAATATTTTATATATATAAAAATTTTATTGAAAGATTTTTCTAGTAAAATTATGCGTACGATATAAATTAATTTAATTCAATTGAAATCGAGAACAAAAGAAAATAATAACAGAAAATTCAAAATAAACCTATTATTTTAAGAGTGTGTGCATCAATGACTCCATATTATTATTTTACACACTGTGAATCTCATCCGGATAAAAAATTATATTATCAATCTCACGATGTTATTTGTGATTCAGTTTACTAAATTTCAGTTGTTTAATTCTTTTAATACCATTTTAAAAGTGTATCTTATTTTTTATGTCATATAAATAGGATATGAGTGATTACAAAAGATAATTACAAATAAATTAATAATAAAATAATAAAATTTAATAAACAAAACTACGAATATCGTGATGAAAATAACCTACGATATAATTTCTTTATTCATATGGATATTCTAATGTGGGTTTAACTTACGTGGAAGACAATATATTATATTTTTTTTTGTTCACTCATTGCATCAGCATCTTTTGATTTTTATGGTTTTCATTTAAAAATAATAATACTTTTGATATTTATATTGGACAAGTAAAAAACTCTAAGAATCCTCGAAAAGGCAGTTTATTAGTTTAATTATATTGTTCTGGTTCAGGTTTATATGTAGTGAAAGAGTAATTAGGGTTAGTTTAATACTATTTTTAAAAATATAGTAAAAAATATTTTATAAAATATTTGATTGTTTGATTTAATAGAAATATTTAATATTATTATTAAAAAATAGTTTTGAATAGATAAACTATTTATTTTAAATATTTTTAAAATATAAAAATATTAATGATAAAAATGAAGATAAGTAAATAATTTTATTTAAAATTAATTTTGGAAAAATTAAAAATTCTAATCTTAAATAGTACTTTTTAAATTAAACTAAAAAACTAAAATGTTATTTATTATTTTTAATACCAAAATCAATTTTAACCTTAAATATACAGAAAATGAGTGTATATATTCCTTGAATACAACCCTAAACCCTAAATATTTTTGCAAATTTATATAAAATTTAAAAATAATATTTTTTACAGAAAGAAAGTATATTTGATTATTTTAAACATAATTTTAATATTTTATTAATAAATTATAATATATGATTAAATTTTATAAAATATATTATTTTTATTATTTTATTAAACATAATTTTTTTGACTTAATTTAACATTTATACCCAAAATTTTATCAATTTATCTTTTTGACAAATATTATTTATTAAATCTAATAAATTTTAAGATCTATTAATATCATATATCATTTCACATTTGTAATATTTTTAAAAAATATAAAATAATATTAAAATTTATAATATATATATATATATATATATATATATATAAATCTATAAAGATCATATGGTAAAATTAGAATATATCGCACGATAATAATAACTTTAAAAAACTCATTCAGACTTCATGATTAAAAATAATGAAATTTTTCATTGATTTAATTTATAATTTTTAATTTCACTAAACATAATTTTTATTTCCTTATTATTGTTAGATTAGAAATTTTTAATTACTTTCTCATTTTTTAAGAGTTTTCTCTAATTAATTAAAATATATATATCGTTACACTTAATTTTAGCGAATAAATTTATTAACATATATACCAAAATTCGATCTTAAAACTTATACGAATTTGATTATCACATATCCTAACCCATTATTTAGATTATCGCTTTTTAATCTTTGCTTCTAATTTATAACCCCGATAATCGACAAATCAATCAAACTATTCGGTATAGATTTCAATTGATTTCATTATCAGTAAAACAATCAAATTATGCCGATTTTTTTTTACTATGGGTAATTGTCTTTTAAAATATTAAGATCTTAAATTTTAAAATTTAAACTTTAAATTATAAATTAAATTAAATTAAAATCTATAATTATAAATATATAATGTATATTGTTATTATAAAATTAAGTAATTAATTATATTATATTAACTTGCAGATTTGTATATTGTAATTAAATAATCAATTATATTATAAAAATGATAAGTATTAAATTGTCATAAAATTAAAAATATATGTCATAAATTATATTTAAATTCGAGGAATTATATATTATAAATTAAAAATATAGGTATTAATAAATTATTTTAATTTAAATAGACAGTGATCCCAAAATATATGTTAACTTGCATATACGTTGTAATTATAATAAAATTTTGATAAATAAAATAAAAAATCCAAAATCTATATTATTTTTTATAAATAAAATCCAAAATCCTCCTTGTAATTTACTCTTCCTTTTCACTTCTTGTCCCACCCTTGAACGATTATTTCAACACAGAAACAAAACCCAGACAAAACAGAGTGCATCATCCATCCAACCAATCTACCCAAATGACACTGGGTACTGTTGTTGTTTATTATTTTTGGACCGTCAATTATTTGTCGTGTTGTTTTATTCAGTTTGTTGATACGCGATGATCCGTTCTCCTCTTGCTTGGACATTTTTAACCCTCGGATTTGTTTATAATATCAGTACTTCGAAACTTACGCTATGCGTAGTTGATAGATTTAGAAGTTAGTCAGCTGCTTTGGATTACTCCACAGATCATACCTTTCAGAAAAATAAAAAACAATCAACGGCATCGGTTGCATCGAAAATAAAACAAGAAAAATCAAATTCCACGTCACCTATGACTTTTAGCTTATTGAAAGGTATAGAACGAGACGTTTTAAAATAAGTTATAAATAAAAGTTTTATAAAAATTTTGATATTAATTTTTGTATATATCATATTTCGTATAAAAATATAAAAAATTTATTATATATTTATTTTTTAAAAAGATTTAAAAATTTTTGAAGTATAAAGATTTTAATATATATTAAAATTTTTTAAAAATTTATAAAAATTTTAGTATACATAAAAAAAATCGATATTAAAATTTTTATAATTTTATAAGAATTTTGATTGATTTTTTCTAATCTCCTACACCACGTTAAAAGAACCTTAACTTGTATAGAAGACATGTGGATTTTAAAAAAATTACTTAGGGATGAAAAGTGGCGACCGGTGTACATTTACAGTTTTAATGAAATTTTATGTATTTTTTATATTTATTAAAAAAAATTAAATTTAAATTTTAAATTAATATTTATGATTTTGGAAATTAAAAGTTAATATTATTATCTTAATTTTAATTTGTTTCTTATCTATCAAATATTCATATCAATAAATATTTACATTAAAAAGTTAAAGCGATAAGCATGAATTCTCTAACACAAGTGATTAAAGGAACGATTGTTGTTTCTAGAAGTTACGGATTCAAACACCTATACTTTCAGTAGATTGATTGAATAATCAATGTCAAATGATAAAAAATTATATTTTAAAACAGATACTACTGTTATCATAATTAAAATAATTATAATTAAAGTTTTAAATAATTGAATTTTGAAACTCATTATTAGACAAATTTAGTGGGATGGAAGAAAGAAATTTTGAAAATAATGCAATATATAATTTTATTTTAAAATACAAGTGATCATTAATTATATTTTAAATTATTAGTAATTTTTATAGTACATATACGAGAACGTCATGTGCAGATAATATTCTTTCTTTAGATTTTATAAAAATATTAAAAAATAAAGAATGTTACCTACAAATAATGTTCTTCTACTTATACAGTAATTTTTAACCTAAATTTTAAAATAAATTTTAAACGTCTTATTTTCATAAATAAAAACTCTAAATAATCTGAAAGGTATAAATTTAAATATTATATATAAATTTTAAACGTATTTTTTTTTACAAGTATCTGAATCATCTCCAACTCAACCGAGTTTCACCTTTGACAAGTTTTTTAGTGCTGAGTCAGCAATGGAAGTGGATAAAATCCATTAGCGTGAAAAACAGGTGAGACGGTCAAAACAGCAACAGTTATAACCAATCACGTTAGTACACGTGGTGAGACATGAGAGAGGGCCAGAGAAGCGACGAAACATCGCCGTTTAAGGCACCCCCGAAGTTTTGCAGCTATAAATACGTAGCCTTTGGGGATTCACTCATATTTCAAAACAGAGCAACGTGCTTCCTTCCCCTGTTTCCAGTTTCAACTCCTCTGTTTTGATTCCTCCGGTGTGCCTTTTCTTCTTCTTGCTCCTCTTCTGTAAGAAAGAAAGCAAGAAAAGTGTTTTTGGAGTGATAATTATTGAGCGAAAATGTGTGGGATTTTAGCAGTGTTGGGTTGTTCCGATGATTCTCAGGCGAAAAGAGTTCGAGTGCTGGAACTTTCCCGCAGGCAAAGCATCTGTCCCTGTTTTCTACTTTCTTAAGCTGTGTCTGGAGTTTCGAAGCAGAGCCAGAGACTCTGTTTCTGTAACTTGGAAAATATTGAAAAGGACAAAAATGAAAAGTGGCAGAGTCCATGTTTCAAGATGCTAATTCCATTTCCATTACATTTATTATACTTAATGATTTAGTGATAAGCCACGTGGGGGGTTGGGATATAATTCAATAATTACTTAAATGGGATAAAACTGATGTTTTATGAACAGGTTGAAGCACCGTGGCCCTGACTGGAGTGGCCTCCACCAGCATGGAGACTGCTACTTGGCCCATCAACGTCTTGCCATCATTGATCCGGCTTCCGGTGACCAACCTCTTTTTAATGAAGACAAGACTGTTGTAGTCACTGTAAGCCTCACTATCATCCATTTTCAGAATTTATGGTCAAATTCTCAAACATTAAAGGGTTGAATTATGTGGTGAAACTGAAAATTAGGTGAATGGGGAGATTTACAACCATGAAGAGCTGAGGAAGAAGTTGGTGAACCACAAGTTCAGGACTGGCAGTGACTGTGATGTTATTGCCCATCTGGTTGCTCTCCATGCCAAAACTACTGTATTTTATTGTTCTAGTAAGTGCAAAAATTGTTTATTAAACTTGATATTTATCATAGTACGAGGAATATGGGGAAGACTTTGTGGACATGCTGGATGGGATCTTCTCGATTGTGCTGCTGGACACTCGCGACAACAGCTTCATTGTTGCTCGTGATGCTATCGGTGTCACCTCCCTCTATATTGGATGGGGACTTGATGGTATATTAAATCTTGCCTTTTCTCAGTTGCAAGTAATTTGGACTGAACTCGAAACTGGCTTTTGCTAATTCCTTTTCGACTTTGTGTAATCAGGTTCGGTTTGGATCTCTTCCGAATTGAAAGGGTTGAACGATGACTGCGAACATTTTGAAAGCTTTCCCCCTGGTCACTTGTACTCTAGCAAATCTGGAGGGTATAGGAGGTGGTACAACCCACCCTGGTTCTCCGAGGCCATTCCGTCGGTTCCATATGATCCCCTTGTTCTTCGACGTGCATTTGAGAATGTAAGATCGATGACTTGCTGCCCAAGAAACAGTTGGTACTTATTTTTTGCTATTGTTTTGGCTAACAGGTAGTATCGAATATGTTTATAGGCTGTGACCAAAAGACTGATGACCGATGTGCCTTTCGGAGTTTTGCTATCTGGAGGGCTTGATTCTTCATTGGTTGCTTCGGTCACTGCTCGGTATTTGGCTGGTACCAAGGCTGCCAAACAGTGGGGAGCTCAGCTCCATTCTTTCTGTGTTGGCCTAGAGGTATGTCGTAAAAGCCTACGACAAAACCTTAAAGTATAGCTTTAAAGGATTTAAGGGGTTCCTAAAACTTGGTTGTCAATTTCTCTTCAGGGTTCACCAGATTTGAAGGCAGGAAAGGAGGTTGCTGAGTACCTGGGCACTGTCCATCACGAGTTTCATTTCACTGTTCAAGTATTGACTCAATATTTCAGCAACATTTTCTACTCAATAATTTCGGTGTCTAATAATCATATAACAAGTTAATTTACTCTTTAACGTGGCAGGATGGAATCGACGCCATCGAAGATGTCATCTATCACGTCGAGACTTACGATGTGACCACTATCAGGGCTAGCACTCCTATGTTTCTTATGTCAAGAAAGATCAAGTCACTAGGAGTGAAGATGGTTATTTCCGGTGAAGGCTCTGATGAGATCTTTGGTGGATATCTGTACTTCCACAAGGCACCAAACAAGGACGAATTCCACGGCGAAACATGCCGCAAGGTAATACTTCATCTTATCTTGCACTTTATGAGTAGGGGAGTTGGAACATAAGGATATAACGAAACCTGCTCTTTCCGATACCTTTTTTTTCTTGCAGATCAAGGCCCTTCACCAATATGATTGCCTGAGGGCTAACAAAGCAACATCTGCATGGGGATTAGAGGCTCGAGTCCCCTTCTTAGACAAAGAATTTATCAACGTTGCCATGTCTATAGACCCCGAAGCGAAGATGGTACGTGTGCAATCATTTTTTTCATCTGTCATGGTTGAGATTTACAGACTTGTGATGAATTCTTTTACTTATGAAGATCAAGAAAGACGAAGGGCGCATCGAGAAATGGGTTCTAAGAAGAGCCTTTGATGACGAAAAACATCCCTATCTTCCAAAGGTCCTAAACACTCTAACATCATTTCATTTGTTGTCTTCGATATCTATCAACTATAAAGCTAAACTAACATGCCCTATATGATGTCCTGCAGCATATCCTCTACAGACAAAAGGAACAGTTCAGTGACGGTGTCGGTTATAGTTGGATCGATGGTCTCAAAGCCCATGCTGCAAGACATGTAAATACCTTACCATTGTGTTTTCTCTTATGTGCTTTTGCTTAGCATATAGTTTGTAATTTAACAATTACAATCTTTCAGGTTACTGATAAGATGATGTTCAATGCTTCTAACATCTTCCCTCACAACACACCGACTACAAAAGAAGCGTATTACTACAGAATGATTTTCGAGAGGTTTTTCCCTCAGGTGATTTTCCGAACTCTGCAGTTTCGAATACGTTTATGCAATGATTTACTAAAGTGATGACCGATATTGTTTCTTTGCTTGGTCTAACAGAACTCGGCTAGATTGACAGTCCCTGGAGGAGCTAGTGTGGCTTGCAGTACTGCTAAAGCTGTTGAGTGGGACGCTGCCTGGAAAAACAACCTTGACCCTTCAGGTCGGGCTGCCTTGGGGGTTCATCTCTCGGCTTACGAGGCTGAGAGTCCTCTCAGCAACAAGCCATCCAAGGTTATCGATAGTATACCGCGGATGATGGAAATTCCTGGTGTGGCCATACAGATCTAACTCTTGTCTACTTGAAGGAATCATAATGTGTTGACTTTAAATAAGGGAGTGTAGGATCTGTGGCATATCCATCAAACTTCAGACTGCATTGCTGTGTAATATAGGCGATGTTTACGAGTACTAAAAGATTCCAGGATCTTCGGATCATCTTTGTTATCATCTACTATGTGTTGTAATCTATTTTGTAGTGGAAGTTAATCATGAATGAGGATCTTCCTCTTGTTGGTGTACTGTGCAAAAACTTCTGTTCTTCCCCTTTACAAAGGGTTAACTGAAATAAGTTTTTCTGCACTAGAAGCCTAAGAAAAAGGGTTAACTGCACCGGACGTCTCTAAATTATGGTCTAAATTTTAAGTTGTTATCCGAACTTAAAAAAATTCCGGTCTCTAAGACATCACCATCTGAATAAGTAAGCTTACCTTATTTCTTTCATAAACAATATGTATTACTTTACATCAAAGGCTATAAACACAGAGTAAAGTGCAATTTTGCACCCTCTGCAAGTGCAAACCTATAATCAAAATTAATACGAGTACTAGTTATTAATTATAAAATTAGGTAAAACCATACAAATTAATAGAACAAGACTGTATAAAAGAGTTCATTCCATGTATCAGGCAATCCAGGGAGGCACCAATGGCTACAATCAGCTGAGCGGTCGGGGTTAGCTCGCTGATCAGGGCTTAAATCACCACTGTAAACTGAAGGGTGCCCATCTTTCCTAAGCTCAGACAGCATGGTTATGTCCAACAAATATGTAGGGACGTGCATTTCTCGTATGACTTCATCCACCACTCTCATCTGGTCAGGGTATATGCCGGGGTACGTTGTTCCTGTCATCGGAGTTGTCTCTCCGTAACAGTTTCTGGTCGCGATTGCGGTTGCTCCCCCACTCCATTCACTTGGACTGTTGAAAGTATTTCATCAAATCACAAACCATATATTTATATCTACATTCTTATCATTTTGCAGACCTTTTTTTGTAACTTACTCGTAATGCGTAGGGGAAATGGATTGGAAAAAGACTCTGGTTTTAGTTACGTCGACACTGGTGTCGAGCCAATTAGCCCATGTCCTTAACCCTTTCTCCAATGCAACCAAACGATCAATGTCCTTGTAATATTTACCTCCTGTCTGAATCAAATCCCACCTGTCCAGATTAACCAAACCAAACTCATTGAAACATTTACAGTGACATGTTCTAGAAAATTGTAATAAAGTTTCTGTTTTTGCCTACCCTTGGAGTGATCCTTCATGACTCCACCAATGTCCTGTGTTGAACACCAGCACGTCTGCTGTCGTCCAGGCGTTTCCGTTTGCAGATATGTCCTCTAACTTGAGAATTCTCCTCCCTTCGACCACGTCTATGTCTACCAAATATGGAGCCCTGTAAAATGATATGGATACACCATAGTCCTGCATGTTTTCATCATTAAGAACAGTTAAACAAGGTTAGGGGTTCGAATCTTGATGTTGAAACGTCTATTCTACCATGAACAGAGTACTTACAATGAAGGTCAAGGTGGATAGAGGATCTCCTCTACTCATCTGAGTCTGCATTGTGGGTTCAGAAGCTGAGACCATACAAATCAAAGACTCCCATTGGTTCCTTCCCAGAGAATCACCTACAAACATCAGGTGTTTCCCTCTCATTTTGGATAAGAACACGAGTCCATCGAACCTCGGGAGCTCGCAGTTGAGAGGCTGCCATCGATATTTGAGGTAATCATTGTCAGGTCTCCCATACATTTGGCAGTTGAATTCTGCATCAATGAGTGGACAGTTGGAAGATTGGTACAACGGGTGGTAAGTATCATCACGAACCCAAGTGCCCGCAAACAATGCACAGGTGCTTTGGTTCGTTTGGAACATTGGATTCCGATGTTGTGAGTGCCCATGGTGTTTGTGCAAGCTCGCTATCAGAGCCGAGAAACCTGTCTGAGAATGAAACAAGGCTAGAAAAACTAATGAAAGCAGTGCCATTTTGCAGAGTCCCATAAGAGAAAAGCCAAAAAGGAGATAAGTGAATGGAAAACCAAATACAGTAGTAGTGCGTCTGAGAAGAAATTGATAGTTTTGTTATTTAAAAGGAAGATGAATGCTTTCCTTGTGTGCAAGTTTGCATCAGAGAAGGACAGATCTTTTAGAAAAGCTAAATGTTCTTTGCTTTGCTTCAGACACATGCATAGAACAATACATGCATCATAATGCTTTTGCATTCATTACTTCAACCATTTTAAAAAGAAAATTGCCTTGTCATATAAGATGAATTTGAGAATATTGTTATTATTTTTTTTTGTATATATATATATATATATCAGCTTTGGGTCGATCAAGAGATTCAAGGGGTGATTTTCAAATTGATTCCACTGAAAACTTTTAAACAGTCTTGTGCTGTTAGTTCTTATGAGCAACCATTTTCAGCTTCAACGTTACTCAGTCATACTGTACTTATAATCAATTAGGAGAAAAATAGGAGTAGATGTTTTGGTTAAAGAATCGAGAAAGAATGAAAAAATGAGATCAAAGTTAAAATTGTATTATTTTGATTTCGATAAAATTATTGTTTTAACGAGGATAAAAGAATAATTCATTTTATTTTATTTAATAAAATAATTTAAAAATAGTTTGAATTTGTTTTGGTTGAAATGATATAAAATTGAATATATTTAAGCGTACATCTTTTAATTTATAGACAGAGAATAACTTTGACAATATAGATATTAAATATTTCAAAAATAAAGTAACTAAAAAAATGGTGTAATTATAAGTGTTCATGAGTCACCATTCGATCAGATTTATGCCTAAAATTGTCACACTTCATACCTGCACAACCCAAAATATAAATTCATTTTTGATTTGTTCATATTAATTTAAAATTTTAATAAATATTTATTTTATTTTTTATTTTTAATTTAAAAATTTATATTCAATATACTAACAATTAAAACTTTCAATTTTCATAAACACCTTAATTTTCACAAACACCTTAATTAAGATATTAATTTAGGGTATAAGATTTAGGTGAAAAGCTTTAGAATTTAGAGATAATGATTAAACTATAAGATTTAAGGGTAAAATTTAAGGCTTAGAGGTTGAAGTTTAGTTTTTAAGGTAATATGGTTAGAATTTAACTTTTAACTTACAAACCCTATATTTTAAACCTAAAATTAAATCACTTAATTAACCCTATACTTTAACACATGAATTACTTCCATTGTTCATCAGTCACCCAAAACCATCACCAAGAGATGGGATTCATAGTGGTATAAAATTATGGGAATTATACCTGCATGGCTAATAATATGTACACAGCATAACCAAAATCAGCTCACACAACATAATTCCCGAGCTTCGACACATTATTAGACCTTATCCGAGCTTAAGATGTGCTGTCCTGTACAAAAATTTGGACATCCATCAAGGAAAAATTTGGATGATCCCATGAAACCAAAACTCAACTCCCACTCAAACATGTCATCCGACGCTTACACAGCCTTGCAAACTTTCTACGGATGCCTTTTCTTTTCCTCAAACCAGAGCACTCTGGATGGGTCGGAGCATCACTTTGTGTTGGTTGGTTTACCTGGAAATGAAAAATAGGGTCAAGAAATTGGTAAAACAAAGAGAAATGAGGATTAGAAAGGAAAAATAAAACGCTAAAAGTACCGCAACGAGAATCTGAGCATCGCTTTGACTGCTGCTACTAATCCCCTCAACTGCATCAAACCTGGAAAGAATTTTAATTGGCAGATTTAGCACCATTGAAAGCAGTAAGTTTGATCAGAGAATAAACACCAAACAAATTAGACAAGCAAAAGAAAAGAATGTTTCTCTCAAGAGGAGGATTTCGCTAGACTAATATCTATTCAAACAAATTTAAAGATACATGAAAAATGACAGGTTAAGAAATAAACAGATTGATAGATGATCCGTATATCTTCGGTACAAGCATGCATCGGTGAAGGGTTTCCAGATGACTAACAGTTGTCAACTTTGCAATTAAACCCAACAGGCAAATGTTAAAGAGGATATACAGAGAATGATGGCAAACTATATGCACAAAAACACATGTTTTTTTTTCAAATGCTAAGAGTAATATTAGTAAAGAGCATTTTTCCCAACGAAAGTGAGATCATCTATATGTAGTGTATACACCATATATGTGTTTGATTATAGAGAGTCGACTTTTGATGTTGATCATTTCTAAAAGGGTGGAAATGAGTATCCAAGGTACAACGATGAACATGATATCACTATTACTACCAAACACCTATCAATCTGAAGCATGCAAATCCAGGTTTTCCTCAGCTTATTATCAAGTTGTTCTGTGTCAGGTAGTGTTGTTCATTGTTTTATTAGAGTATTTACGTAAGGCGGAAATGAGGCAGTCTAAGGCCTGTTTCCATATATTTTCTCAGAGAATCACAAATCCAGAAAGGATATATGCTTGATAAGAATTGTTATTTATGATCTCTTCTCTCTATAGATGCAAAGATCGTGTAATCTTTCCCTTTACCAAGTCACTCAACACCCAAGGATAAGTTATCTTGCAGTTGCACACATATCATAATGACCTGAATTTAAAGATTTATTTATAAATAGATGATATTTACATAGTTATAATCTGGTTAGGATACTAGGCCAGTAATTATCTCGAGTTTGGTCCATCCTAAAGAAAAGTGAAGCTACAATGAATTTTACCAATTTCAATTTCTCTTCTAAATGAAGTACTGAAGAGGTGAGACATACTCTAGTAGTCCTTGATCCATAATTTCATTTTCCTCGATGTGTCTTGCTTGGGATACTTCATAAACTGAATAAGATCCGTCAATGTCATCACTGCTTTCAAATGCATCCCTATGAGGTTTAAACTGGGATCCTGAAGAAACAGTGAACTAAAATGTGACACACTGCAGTAATTAACACTTGAACTAGGTGGCTAGGGAATTGGAAATACCAATTGATAAGCTAGATTCCGGTGAAGGCTTCTTCAGCAAAAGCTTTTGGCACATGGTGGCACCCTGGAAATCTAAAAATGTATAATCTACAAACTCTAATCTCTCAGATGGCGTCATCTCTGAAAATCCAAACGAACCAGTCCATGTGCTCAGCACATCAGGGACAGCAGGTAATATCAGCCTCTCTACTCCTAATTCCATGAGAATCTGAAGAAATCATGCAAGCAAGAAGCATATGTTAGAAATGTTTCAGATGAGTGTGTTTAGCATAGCAAGAGTCGGATGATATCTAATCTCAGAAAGTTCATGCAATATAGGTTAGGATATATATATTTCAGAAACCCTCCTTTTATTCACCTTAATGATTTTAATTATATTCTCCCTTTTATACCTTTTTTATAAATTTAGTTATCACATGCTTCATAAAGTTTATAGATGCTAATCAAAACTCTAGCGGATCAAAACTCTAGACCGTAACCCTCAGCTTATAATTTGACAGCTGTTTCAGTGTCTAAAACATTATTTAGAACCCTCACCATCAAGAATTTGAACACTAGCGGATATAAAGCACTAATAATAAAAGAAACCATACAAACATGACATAGCTAACCTTCTCAAGTTTGTTCATTAAAATGCTGCACATTCCAAGACGCCGATGTTGAAACCTGGTGCCAATCAAAGGCATTTCGGCCACCTTTTCTCCATGAATCCTTGAAAGGGAAAATAGAAATAAAAACTATCGTTGGCAAACATCCAAAACATCCTAACCAAGGTCTTCAGTCGTATACAGCACACAACTGTTAATTAGAAAAGCTTACCTAATGTTGGCAACAGTAATGAGTTCATCATGTCTTTCCAGAAGTATTGTGTAGAAGCCTTGGAAGTTTAGGCGGTTAAGTTCTGAGCTGTAAAATTCAAAAAAAGAATGGATCAAACTTTTAAGCCATTTACTTTTATTAATCAGACGAAATACAAATAAATCATAATAATAGTATAGCAACAACAAAAGCGTTATGAAGTTGAAATGTCAGCAGTAGGTTAGTATGGCCTACTGGCAAAAGAAACCAATTACCACGATGAACTACAAGGAAGAGTATATGCAGGTAAGTTGTTAGTAATCTTTAAAATTATCCAATTCAAAACATCCAACATTCAGTCCAAGATAAAGTTTTGCCAGATTGACAGACAAATCACACAAAGTAGATAATTCTCCTCCCCTCAGCATACACCATTGTTATCATGAGTCACTACAGCCATTACTCTAAAACACTCAAGTTTATGCCACATAAAAATGTGATTTGTGAATGAATGCAAAATCTGAAGCAATGATTTGCAGAAAGAGTACCCACACCATACTAAAGTTATCAAAATGATGTGAGAAAAATAAGGATTACCCACCTTCTACTGAATATAATATCTTCAACAAGATCTCTGCCAGTTCGTGGTTCTTTGACAGGTTCAAAACACTCGTGCATCACTTCAAGCGCAATACTAAGTCTGCTATAATTCTCAATCATGGTTTCATTATCTGAAGCATCAAGATCATGACTCTCCAGCTGCACGGATTTAATTATTGTCCATGTTAGATTGTCTTTTCCAACAGGAATTGGTCTCCCTAAAAGCTCATTAAGGCCCAAATTTATCTGTGCAGCAAAACAACAATTGTAAGCATTCAAAAAGTTACTGAAGACTTGAAATGACTTGTGCCCCAAGGAAGAAAGAAACATCAGTAGAAATCACTTGTAGATGCACAACACAATTTACAAAAAAGTTGAACGTACCTCTTTGCACTTTTTGCTACAAAACCAATTTTCTTTTGAACATATTTCCAACCTATCTGCCCCCAAACTGCATATGCAGCTAACATGATCTGCATCAAATACACAAAAAATTATAAATAAACCAATGTGCTTTTGAGTTATCAACAAATGCAGAAAATTAACATACATTTATGCGCACACTGAGCACAAGTGAAAAGACTGTCATCCACTATATTTGCACCATCTTTAAGCTTGGTTTGACCACAAATCCCACAGCAACATGATGGACAGAACCAATCACCATCTGGAACAGTCTACGACAGAATTTTAAAAGATGAACTCAATGATCTGTACGATTTAAGAAAATAGAATCAATGCATATTATGATGGGAATGAACTGATAATAAAAACAAAAGTGATACCTTTAAACCAAGGCATTGTTTATGGAAGGAGGATGGACATTGATCACATAAAATTAGTTCACCCCCATACTGGCAAACAGAACAAATGTCATCATTCTTGTCCATTCGGCAATTGCGTGTCAACTGGGAATTCTTCTTTTTTCCAAACTTCACTCTACTATTTTGAATTAGTTGCATCTGGCAGTCCAAAAGAGACCTGCCATCTTCCAATAAGATCTTGGCAGCAGCTGGTTTGTGGTTGTCACCACCGCCATGTGCTACAAAACCATCAAGAGTGTATACCTTGCCACAGCATTTGCACAGAATTCCATTACGTGTTATCCTCCCTTCACCTGCTAACTGCTTCTTCCCCCAGTGATGTACTTTTGACCTTGGCAAAACAATATTTTTATCTATTAACCAAGACAGCACAGTTCGTGGATTTTGATGCAACGAACTAGGAGTTACAATCTGTTGCACTCTTTTGGTTGATCGTAGCACACGGTTATGCTTGCTACCTTTAAGATTCTCTTGTGCCTTGATCAGTGCCGCAGGTGACTTTCCACCTTTCAATCTTGAGATGCTAGTGTATTTAACAGGTAAGTCAGCTTGCCTTTTTCTCAAGTCAAATGCAAGATATGATAAATTATCCCTTCTCTTCCTTTTAGACTTTTGAATGGTTCCAATTTGCTCAACAACATTTCTTCTCTCAAATCTTGAATAACATTTCTCAGACCAGTTTTCAGATTCAGTATTTGATGGCATCGAGCTTCTCTGCATATCCACAATAGCAAGTGCTGAAGAAAGCTTTTTACTTGTTAACTGACAATCAATTTCCTCAACAGCATTAATTGTTGGTCTAGAAGGAGAAGCATCAGTTTGAGAAAGTCCACCTTCTTTTATACAGTTTTTGCAGGCTTCCCGAAGTGACTGATACATCCTTCCTCTTGGTGAAGTGTAGCACAGATAGCGCCTTCCATATTTGGTTGCATAGTGAAACGCCCAACCCAGCCATGAGAGATGCTTTTTTGCCTTTAGCGTCATGTCACTTCTCTTGCAATTACGAATCAAATCCAGTTCAGCTTTAGACCAGTCCAAAACAGCTTGAGGGCAATATTCTGGTTCAACAAAATGTAGTACCTTGATGTTTGGTCCAACAACATCTACATCTTTGATGTTTGGTTCAACATGTACATTTTTGGCTTTTGAACAAATTTGTTTTTCGGAGCCATCTGCCAGATCTAAACAGATCTGATGAAGAGAATAATAACAATGTCCAGCAGGTGAGAAGTATCGCCATCTGGTAATTCTTCCATCTTGCTTGGTCTCGATTTTCCATCCATTGTACAGAAGATGCTTCCTAACATCAGTTAACAGAGTATTATCGGGTTTCTTACTAGCAAGAGCGTATTTGGTAATGGCATCAGGGCATGGATCAGCATGAGAAACAAGCTCAAGGTCAGCAGCAGGCATCCTCCATGTTCCAGTTACATTGTGTCCACAATATTTAACCTTCCTTTGAGCCATATCTGTATCTGTTTCGGAATCTACTTCACTGCTAACTACAGAACAGATGCAGGGAATTCCATCTACAACTGAGGGTGAGATCAACAAAGCCTCAGGTAAACTACAGACTGCTTTATTAGCACAGGGTTCTATAGGTTCAGCCAAAACATTGTTATTATCATCCTTGAAAACATGCATCAACTGACCAGAATTAGTTTTCCCTTCAATTGACGGAATTATAGCTGTGTCTGGACTCGACAAAGTATTTTTAACTTGATTCTTCACTGGTCCAAGAGCAAAAGAGTCACCTAAATTTGCATCAGTACCCGTATTAAAATCTGGATCCCTTGTAGCAGGCTCCTCTTTTGATTTGGATTCTTGTTGGGAGGAACCAGGAAGGCCTAACACCTTGACAAAATGACCCACAGTGATTTTATGGTTATCTTTTATTACTTCTAGCACCAATTCCTTCCACAAAGACTCACAAGAAAATGTCCACTCTCTAACATTTTGAAAATCCTCTCTCTCCCGTAAATCATACCAAAGTTGTTGCACAGAAACAGAAAGAACCCACTCTTGCCCATATTGTTCAATCAACTCAAGAAAAAACCAAGTTCCACGTGTTTGCCACTCCTCTTCAAAGTCGTCCCAATCTTGAGTAATCCGTAAGTTGTCAATTTCAGCAGTCATTTCATCACCCAAATCAGGGAAGAAAACTCTCCTCTTCTCTGAACCATCTTCATGGTCCAAAATCACACCTTCCCACCAAGCATCATTATACCATACATCTACGCAGAGCCCGTAGCAAATGTTCCATTTACAGAACTTCAGTTTAGGCGGCAATTGCCTTATATTCCCCCGATAGTTATAGTGAGTCTCACATGGACAGGCAAAAACATTCATTACAGGAGAAACACCCACAATGTCAACAAGCCTATCAGAACCATCATCAAGAAGAATATGATCATACTTAACGTGACACCCTTGCTTGTTCCATGAAATAACAGTCCCTTGATGCCATGAACCCTGAAACCCATCTTCAACACTCCTCACCTACAAGATTTCATCTTTGTTATGGGAAGAACAAATCCACCAATATTCATATTCAAAATTTAAATGATCAAACCTAATGACTCCAGAATTCTGAAACGAACCACAAATCAACATTGCATGGCAACCAAACAGACCCCAAACCAGGCATATACGCGTGTTGCTAATGAGATAAACAATCAAACAGCACAATGCAGCTCTATAACACAGATTAACTTTCATCAATAAACAAAACCCAATTCTACAATCCTAAAAAAATAAAAAATAAAAACAAAAAAAACACCCACATTTAGAAAACTCATTAAGACCCAAGATAATTACAACCCAGAATCTGAAACCCCTAAAAGGAAAGAAAGAAACCAACCAAGAAAATCATAATCAAAGGGGGAAACGATAATGGGAATCACCACATTACCTCGACTTGTTCATTAACATCAAATTTCTTTCTTTCGAAAATTCTCTTACGTTTCCTCTTTCTCAGAGCAGAGCCTTTGTCTTCTAAAAAACCGGTCACCGCCATCGGAGACCCGAAAACTGTGAAAAAAACTCGATACCCTTATAACAGAAGTACGTTATAAAGAGAGCAGTGCCGCCGAGGGACTCCTATATATAAAGAGAGGGAAAAAATTTTCTCCTTTTTTCTTAATACTTTCTCCCCAAGTAACAACTTTTCTACTCTACTGCTGCTCTCTCTTTAGCTTCATAAAATCCCAAACCTTTTTTCTTTGCATGCTGTTCGTCAATTAGGAGCCGTCGGGGAACGGTTGAGATTCATCAGCCTTAGTATTCAATTTACTCTTTAAATTTTAATTTTACAGCTTTTTAAAAATATTTATTATGTTTCAATTTATATGTGCAATAATTATCGCACTAATAAATATTATTTACATAAAAATTAATTGGATACGTAATTAATTGGTATTATAACAAGTCTTAATTACAGTCAATATTTAGCTACAGCTTTTTAAAGAATTTAATTTTATTTATAATTCTATTTTTTAGAGGACATAAATCAACCGGACAACGTTGGATGATTAGCAATTGATTTAATGTTTATGTTGGTATTTTTTTGTTAAATTATTCGATTAAAATATAATTTATTTATTATAATTTTATATTAAATTAATATTGTATTTTTATTATAATTATCTCGTCTCTGTCGGTTTGTTTTTTTAAAATATTTAATGTTATATTTTTATGTCACCTTTGACATGACAGTCGTTAAATTTGTTTGATTGGTTAATTCAACGTATGGCATGCAACAAGTCAACAACAGATTACTTTAACAATTTACGTGATTGGATAAAAAAACATAATCTTATTGAACCATCGATAGTCAGTATTAGGTTTGACTTCATTTCATCGAACAATATCACTTAATTATAAATATCTTTGATATGAAGATAACACAAGGTGAAAACTCTCGACCTCAACTCCCTCTTATTCTCTCTCTTTCCCTTAATTCGACAATCATATTTGACTCCCCATCCATCTTAGAATAAATAAACTATTCCGTCAACTATCATCGATATATTCTTTATTTATCATCTCTATCATCTTATTTAATGTCCGATATTTTTGGCATCAACGTATATTAATTAATCTATAGAAAAACGTATTCCACGTGATATTAGATCGTTTAAAGACATAAATAGGTTAATAGTTTAAATCTCATCATTTATAAAATTAAATTTAATAAAACAACTAAATATTTATTATCATTTTAATTTTATTTGTTTACCGATTAAACTAATTTTTATTCAGCGGCGGATCAAAAAATTTATTTAAGGGTGAACACGTATAAAATTTCGAAATCTTAGGTGAGCACATATAAAATTTTAAAATATTAGCGTGGACACAAACCTTAAATATTATAAAATCTTAAGGTAATATTCATAAAATTTATAAAAATTAAAGATAAACATGTAAATTTTAAAAAGTTTAGGGTATACTCATGCCCACCCTAAAAAAAACGTCCATCCGTCATTGTTTCCATCAACATTAATTTTTGATTCTCAAATATATAATAAACTAAGTATATTGCCAATTTTAAATTAAAATATTTTGATCGATTAAATTCGATTCAATATTTTTATCGTACGTACGTACCAATACAATTTAGCATGTATAACAAGAAGAGAGGAATGGTGTGAGTGCAAAAGAAAAAAAAACAGTAGTGGAATATTGAAGTGCACACACATATGGTGTGTTTATACTTTTAAGTTTTGAAAATACCCAAATACTCTAATAAAATTATACATATATATATATATACATACCTATAAGCACGGATTAAGTGATTTTAAATTAATTAAATATTTTTATCTTCCATTATATTAATAATTTGATATTTAAAATAATTAGATAGGTCATAATAAAAATTATTAGATAAATCAAAATAATAACTATATTATTTTAGATAGAAATTCATACCTATAAATGTGTGTTAGAGTTTAAAAATAATTAAATGTGTATGCAAGTAAATAGGATTCGATAACGATGAATCTTAAATATTATAATTATATATTAAATGAAATAAAAATTATCGTATTTTTAATAAAAATATTTTAAAAAAATTATTGAGAGTAAAACTGTTCTTCTAAGATAAATCATTGATTTATACTTTAATGATTATTTTTCTTAAGAAATGTTAAAGATTATTTTTATATATTTCGGTATAATTATATATTATTTTTAGTTAATTTAGAAGATTATTAATATAATTCATTATCAAATAATTATTGGATAAATTGTAATAAAGTTCACTTAATTATGGGTATAATTATATTTGAATCACCTAATTATTAAAAATTATATTTAGGTCATTCATTTATGGATAATGCTACATTTAGGTTATTCAATTATTAAAGGTTACATTTGAGTCACTTAATTATAAGTAAGATTATATTTAGGTCACCTTTCATATTTGAAAAATTATATCAATTTGGTTATTTTTTTCCTTATAAATCACTTGTATACTCTTGTTAACATCAGAGTACTTTATTTAAAATTATTAATTAATCTAATACACGAATTGATAAAAAAAAATCAAATTTGAAGAGTGACCCAAATGTAACTTTAACTATAATTGAGTGATCTAAATAAAATATTTATTAATTGGATGATCCAAATATAACCTTACCCATAATTAAGTGACCCAAACATAATTTTTAATAATTGAGTGACCCAAATATAACCCTACTCATAATTAAATGACTTCTGTTGTAGTTTGCCCACAATTAGGAGTAATGTTACGTACAAATTGTACAAATAAAATTCAATTATTTTTAAACTAATATTTGTATTCGACTTTAATTCAAACGATTCAATCTTATCGATTGATAAATTCAAAAAAAATATATATAAAAGATTACCAATATTTTTATTATTATATTAAAATTAAAAAATAAAAATTATTGAATATATTGAAATACTATAAATATTGAATAAGATGTTGCATTCCTTTAAAATTAAACTACTTAATTCTATCAATAAATAATATGTTATTAGTTTCAATTATTTTATATTTAATTTGGGAATTTTTTTTTATTCTTAGAATATCATATATTTATATATCCTATAATTATTTAAAGTGATAATTATCTAAGTTATTGATATCGATGAAAAATAAAGAATATTATTATTCAACTACTAAAATTATAATATTTAATATTATAAAAATTGAAATTATAAATAGTTTTTGCTGGGTGCTAAGGCAAACATTGGCGAGGAGATTATTGTGTAGGGAATGTGGTGTTTATGATATTTTTTTATTTTTTTTAAAATATGTTAATTTATTTTAAAAATATGTTAATTTTGATTTAATATTTAACGATTTAATGTATTTTTCTATCTATTAAATTGGGTTAATGTTACAGATGACCCTTAAAGTATATATTTTATATTGAGTTGGTTACTATTTTTTTTTTAATGTTTTGTCCTTTGAACTTTAAATCATGACCTTAGTTGTCCTTACCGCTAACCCTCATAAAAAATATGGAGCAATCAGAATGTATCGCATGTCACTAATAAATAAAAAAAGTAACAAAGGAATAACTTACATGTTAACTATATCAAGTTTTTATGTTGGTTCAATTTAGTCTTAAAAATTTATTTAACATGTAAATGACCCATGAATTCTTTCTAATTTTTATAATTTAGTTTAATATTTTTATTAAATTCAGTCCTTAAAATATTTATTTAAATCAAAATTGACCCATATTACTTTATAATTTTTTATAATTTTATCTAATATTTTAAATATAATTATATTTTTTAATCTAGTCCTAAAATTCTATATTTATCTAAAATTGAAAATTATTTTTTATAATTTAGCCTAATATTTTAAGTATATTTTTTATTCAATTTAATCCTAAATATATTTTTAAAATTTAGTTTAATATTTTAAATATAACCACTCAACCTTAGGTTATTAAAAGACATCAACTAACATCTATGCAACATACATAAACAATTATACATTATCAATACTTATTGGCCAACGAAGTCATACTTTATCCGTGCTCACACAGCTGTCAGGTTACCCATGATCACATAATCGTTAGGCTAATAGATCATATCTAGATCACCATATCTACCTATACGTCCTAGACATACTTGATTGTAATAGCCATAAGCAATTTTTACACGAGGTAATTCAACCAATCAAGTCACTTAAGCTCACACAAACCATCAAGTGACTTGAGCTCACACATCCCATCAAGTTATGTTTTTTTATCTAGATTATTGTAAGTTCGAATAGTTTTCTAACTACACCCAGATTACTCAACCCGCGGGTGTATGAGATGTACTTGTTTATAAAACCTGAAATATACATCTCCTTAAAATAAATGTCTTTGCACTAACTTTAAGACATTAAGATTTCATTACCATAATACATAAGACAATATATGATCTTCGAGCATACATACATCTCATCGAGAGATACCTATAATATATCCACAACCTTTGGACTTCGTTCAATAAAATCAAGAATATCCACAACCTTTGGACATCGTTCAATAAAATCCACAACCTTTGGTGTCTCCAAAAACATATTTAATGTCCACAATAAATCTTTAACGTTTGCTTTTGATGAATGATACGTAATCAATCAGTCATGTTCTGGTTTAGAAATTTTGTCAAAATCTCGACAGCTAGAAAAGCTAAGAGCCCCAGCACCACAAATTTTATACTAACATCTTTATCCCATTTCAGCACCGCCGCCAGCCAACCAACGCTTGCGGCTGAGCCTTTAGGTCTTGGACCCACAAAGCCAGATGAGAAACCGAGGGTGGTGGTGTTAGGCTCGGGTTGGGCTGGTTGCAGGCTAATGAAAGGCTTGGACCCCAAGCTGTACGATATCGTTTGCGTTTCTCCTAGGAATCATATGGTGTTTACTCCCCTCTTGGCTTCGACTTGTGTTGGGACTCTGGAATTCAGGTCCGTCGCTGAACCTATTGCCAGGATTCAACCCTCCATTTCTACAGCACCGGGATCCTATTTCTTTCTTGCTAATTGTACTGCTCTGAATACTGACACCCATGAGGTAAGTGCAAATTGGTTAAAGTAGCTACCATTTCCTTTTACTGGGTAGTAGGGATGTAATTTAGTCATGCCGAACTCGGATATTGAGAAGTTCAAGCTTAGAATTCACTGCTCGAAACTCGAATTGAGCTCGATAAAATATTATTATATAAGCTTGAAGTTGAACTCTTTGGGGGGTTTCAATGGCTTAACCATGGAACGTTTTGGGTGGGAATTGAAGGTGCATTGTGAGACGGTCACAGAAGGAACTCAAACTTTGGAGCCATGGAAATTTAAGATTTCCTATGATAAGCTGGTGATTGCATCAGGAGCTCAGGCATCTACTTTCGGAATCAATGGCGTAACGGAACATGCAATTTTTTTACGTGAAGTTCACCATGCTCAGGCAATTCGTAGGAAGTTACTTCTGAACTTGATGCTCTCCGATGTGCCAGGTATAAAATGACCACATTTGCTGGTTTTACGATTTCAAGTGTGATTACATATTTTTGGCTTACCGGTTTGTTGTTGATGCAGGGATATCTGATGAGGAGAAACGCCGGTTGCTGCATTGTGTTGTTGTGGGAGGTGGTCCTACAGGGGTTGAGTTTAGTGGTGAACTTAGTGATTTTATTAGGAAGGACGTTGACCAAAGATACACACATGTAAAAGACTATATCCATGTAACACTGATTGAGGTTAGTTCCCAATCCAAACTCTTGTCTGGATTCAGGAGATTTTGTCATTTGTAATACTAACATAGAATAATTCTTTTGTTTTGCCAGGCAAGGGATATACTGTCTTCCTTTGATGATCGCCTCCGACGCTATGCGATCAAGCAGTTAACAAAGGTGAAAAAGGATAAAAGAGTGGGAGTGATGCAAATATGATTTTGTGTTTTCTTGTTTAATTTAGTAGTGTTTCTCAGTCAGGAGTTCGTCTAGTTCGTGGCATTGTGAAGGAAGTTAAACAAGAACATGTAATCCTTAGTGATGGTTCGGAGGTTCCTTATGGATTGCTGGTATGGTCAACCGGTGTTGGTCCTTCTCCTTTTGTAAATTCTCTAGACCTTCCTAAATCTCCTGGTGGAAGGTAAGCTGCAATATCAGATTGACCCCTCTATAAAAGGATTTGGTTTTCATGGTAACAACTAAAAAATGAAGTATCCTAGTTTACCTTGTATCATTGCTTTGTGAAGCTTTACTTCACTATGGGTTGATTTTCATTTTACGACTCTTAACAGGATCGGCATTGACGAGTGGCTTCGAGTTCCTACAGTGCAAGATGTGTTTTCAATTGGGGACTGCAGTGGGTTTCTGGAGAATACTGGTAAACCAGTTCTTCCAGCTTTAGCACAGGTAAGTTAAGTATACTCCCCACCTTTTATAAGCTATGATTTAATTCTTTTGTGCTTGTAAATCCCCCAAGGTAATATCAACCAGTTATAATGGGAACTAGACTTGGGTGTCCAGCAAGAATGACCTACCTCTCTGTTACTCGACGAATTCATTGCAAAAGCCAGGTCTAATATAAGTCCAAATACACCTAATTGTCCATTTCCTTAGGGGAGATAGATTTCATTCTTCTCAATGGTGCTTTATGTTTAAGCTACTTTTTCCATCCAAAATATGCAGCACAATAGTATACCAAGTAATGTATTTAGCCTATTGGAGGTCAAAAGCACTATGGTGAACTTTCTTTCATGAACAGGTTGCAGAGCGACAAGGAAAATACTTGGCAAACCTACTGAACAAAATTGGTAAAGATGGTGGGGGACATGCCAACAGTGCTAAGGAACTAGACTTTGGGGATCCATTCGAGTACAAGCATCTGGGAAGCATGGCAACCATCGGCAGATTCAAGGCTCTTGTTGACCTAAGACAGAGCAAGGTAATTTCTTTTATGTATTCATTCATGTTTGGGAAGCTATTAGTTTAGGTGATTCATGAGCCATCTATGATTGGTTTTATAGGAGGCAAAAGGGGTATCTCTGGCAGGATTCTTCAGCTTCTTTATATGGCGCTCAGCATATCTAACACGGGTCGTTAGCTGGAGGAACAGATTCTATGTGCTTATTAACTGGCTTACTACTTTCGTGTTTGGCCGTGATATTAGCAGACTATAGATTCTAAGTTTCTAAGAGAGCTCACTTTGTTCAGTTGATCCAAGTACTCGCACCCTATTCCGTTGTATGCTATTGAAATATTTATGTAAACAAAAAACTTAAATAAAATTTAGCCAAATGGGAAAACTATCAAGTGCAATAAAAAGTTCAGATACACAAGTGACTTCAAAACTGAGCCTGTATCTTTTTATGCTCTCATTACAGCAACTTAAGTAATAACCAAAGGGAAACTCAAACCTTGAACTTCTAAGACCGAGTGCTTCCAATCCAACGGTTACAGTCCAGCCACAGAACTAAGGGTCTAAGACCACACCACTCCAAGGGTCCGTCACTCTTGAATTAGCCAATGTTTTGCCAACAAGATCTTTCAACTCGATCTCTCCCGGAAACCTTCCCTCCTTCAGCTTAGAGAACAGCTATAATTTCAGAAAATGAAAGAAGGTAAGCAAATAGAAACATTAATTCCTACATTTTGAAATGTAATTAAAAAGAATTGATTTGAGATTCAACGCTACCCAGGTCTTCAAACAAAACATTAAGAGAAGCATAACTTGTAAAAATACCAGAACTGAATCTCAGGTTTTCTAACCAGCTATAAGAACTCCATCAATCAATTAAGCAATAAGAAATTGAGTTTGGTTTTCTAAAATGCTCAGGACATTAAACATATACATAGCAGAGAGGTCACTGACCAATTTCACCATCGCAGTAAACCTCGAAAGCACCAGAGCTTTGCAGAAAAGACTGCATTACATTGCCAAGAAGCCAAGCAGTTGCAATAGACCCAAACCTATTTGCACGCAAGGAATAATACCATGGGGGTGGCGTCATAATCCCAATCAAAGGGAATATCTGTTCACCTGCCATTATAATCCCTATAACTCCAAACTGGAAAACTGGAACCACTTTGGAAAGCAACCGCTTTGGCAAAGGGGGTGGATAGTTATCAAGGATTACATCGATTCCAGGAAACTGGGTTTCCAGCATCTTCTTCATTGTCACCGCAGTTCCCCTGCAAATTCCCATCAATCACTTTTTTTCTAATTCCTCAGAAAAGGTATCGACTTTAATACACAAAGGAAATGAAAGTATAAAAAGTGAAAATCAAGTAAAACCTGTAAGAGCATGAAGCACAAAAATTGATATTCACCGTGCTGCCATATCCAAGTCCTCTAATAGTGCTGGGTTTCTTCAAAAGAAATAAAAATGGATAGAAATTGAATGATAAATTAAATTAATAAAATTGATCAATTGTTAGACTTACCTGTAAAGGAATATCTAGGGTTCCAGGATTGAGTGGAGGTTCGTGTATGTGGTCATGATGGTGGTGGGACGGCGGTTTGGGTGGCGGAGGAGTGAAGAGGCTGAAGAGATCGGTGACATAGAGGAAGAGAGGCAATCCTACGAGGAGGAGCTGGGCCCGATCCATGGCGCTGATGCGAAAGCCAATGGGAGATTTGAAACTTGCGGAAATTCTTGAGATTAAAAGAGAAGCTGGGAAGTTAGGAAACCACTGTTGAACAAGGCCGGGTTATGTTTAAGAAAGGGAGAAGAGATCGAATTTCAACATGAAAAATATAATATATTTTTATTAAGGGTAAATTACTGCGTTAGTCGCTTTCGTTTATCCTTAGTACACTTCTAATTACTGATTTTGAAAATCGACCAGTAAGGTCACTTTCATTTTCGGGATGTAAAATTTTGATCACTCCAACATTAAGTGTTGTTAAATATTGACGAAAAGATGATTTGACGTAATAAAAAAATGATAAATTATTTAAATAGTCCTTAAACTATTATTATACTTTTGTTTCATCTTTAATTTGACCCTCAAAGTTTTAAAATTTTATATTTTTACCATCTTCCTGAAAAAACATTCATTTCTCTAAAAGTTCTCTAACTCAAACCGATTATGATCGTTATAACACTGATTATAATAAAATTTTTTATTAAAATATCGAGATCTGATCAAAATCAGATTTAAATTATAAGTTTTTTATATCGAGTCAAAAATAAAAATATATTAATATCGAGTTATAAACCGTTACTATCACTATTTATAAACCAGACCTGTAACTTATCGGGTTTTACATTTTAATCAACACAAGAAATATTTTTCCTTACATCCATAGTATGCAATTCCAAACCAAATTAGTAAGCTTAAAAATCCCAATGGAAATTGATCTGTGAGTCTACCTCTACCTTTATTCTCCGTCTAATCAAAGTAATCGAAAATTTTGACAATTGATTAGAAAAAGAGAGTATAATCAACGAGAAGAAAAAAATGATAGCCGAGAGATTTGCTAAAAGTAAGATTTCATGTTTAAAATATTATTAATTATTGTCCTCCCTCGATATGTCTTTAATTTTATATATTTATTTCTTATTGAAGTGTGAAATATTCTTGCTGCACATATTCAATTAATCGAGTTTTGGTTGTTGTTGGCTAGGCTGTGCCTGCGGGGTTCTTTACTTGACAGAAAATAGGATAGAAGATATGAGGAATTTTCCCAACTGTTTGGAATAATTGGTTGACATGTCTTGCCCCTTTCTTGTAGGTGGGTTCAAGCTGAATGTAGGAAACTGGGTGACACCAATACTCTAAAAGTTAATGTGAGAATTTTAGGGTTTGAGGTAATTGTTAAGTTAGGGATTTTTAGAAAGATGTAAAAATATAAAATTTTAAGTTTTTCGAGTCAAATTAAAGACAAAACAAAAGTATAATAATAGTTTAAGGACTATTTAAGTAATTTATCAATTTTTATTACGTCAAATCATATTTCCGTCAATATTTAACGACACTTAACGTTAGAGTGACCAAAACTTTACATCCCAAAAACGAAAGTGACTTTACTGGTCGATTTTTAAAAGCAGTGACTAAAAGTGTACTGGGGATAAACGAAAGTGACTAGAGTAGTAATTTACCCTTTTATTAAATAAAAAAAGTTAAAATGTTATTATTTGATAGTATAATGTTTAAAGATATTAATATTAATTTTATTTTATACGAATTTAAATTTTGATATAAAAATGTAGTATTATTTATTTAACGAAAAACTAAAAAATAAGTTAAAAGATCATAGATTTGTTTGGTTACTTTTTTTTTGTTAATACAAATATAACTACCACAAGTCAGGTCAGTCCTTATGTAGGAATTCTAACACCTCTCTCGTAAGGATGTAAAAAACTTGTTAGGCTTTGAGTGGCTCGATGCACAACTGATTAACTTGCCAATTTGATGGAGAAAGAATACTTTGGGTGATTTGTTGTGGAAGCAAGAATAACACAATGATTTTAGAGTGGTTCGGGCTTCGAACAAGCACCTACATCCACTACCTTAACTTCTCACTAAGGATTTCCACAATTCACTAAGAATTCAACCTGTTGAGGAATAAAAGGATAACCTTACAACCTTGATTCAAACCCGAATCAAGCACCCAAAGTTCACACCGAACTTTGGGAATTCACTCACAAAGAGAATTCTTAAGCAAACTTGAATCCTTCTAATAAGGCTAGTGTTTGCAACTAAGCACTCATCCAATTCCTAATTACACTTGAGTATGTATTGACAATTAAGCTCACAAGTGTTTGTCTACCCAAATAATAGAAAATTAAGTACTAAAACAATTTCTTGATCATAATGTTGTTACAAGTGAAGCATTAGTCTTCTATTGATGCTTGAGGCTTTTTTTTATCATCTCAAATAAGCTTCTAGTCGTTTATGACCGTTGAAGATGTTTTGGAGCCATTTGGAGCTGATTACAAGGCTTATTTCCTTTTCTGGTGTAGGCGGTATCGAAACACGTGAAGGCTGTTTCAAAACAGCTGCTTTGGAAAATAGCTGTTGAACTACATTTATGAACAAGTATCGATACCAGTATCGATACCGCTCTTAGCCGTTGGGGTTTTTATAAAATCGTTTTAACCGTTGGGGGTGTTTCATGTTGGATTAAAATTCAATAATAGTGGGCACATATGTATAATGTATATTGCTATTATAAAATTTAACACGTAATTAAGTGACCAATTATGTTACATGTGTTATAGGTATTAAATTATCAAGGAATTAAAAGTGTAGATACCATAAGGTGTATTTATAATTTGATGAGGGGCAGAGTTATAAATACTTCAGAGTTGGTTATTAAATCAACTACTAGTTGGTTATTAAATCAACTATATAAAGGGGTTATGGTCCCCAAGAATTAGGTCAACTTGCATATCTCTTTTCCCCGTCTGAGAGTTGTGCCGCAAGAGAAAACCTAACTTCTTGGAAGATCAAACCTTCTGGAAAAACTCTATCTATTAATTCAGGTACGCTTCCGCATTTAGTTTATTTATTTTATTGTTCTTGATGATTTGACATATAGATCTTGGGTTTATATTCGTATTGAATATATTTTAATTCTAATAAATGGTATCAGAGCCAAAATTATGTCGAATCATTAAGATCATAATTTTTTGATTTTAATTTATTGTTATGATCTAAAATTATACATAATTTTATGGATTATTTACTTCGATATGATTTTATAATTAATCGTATGAAATTAAATTATATATATGTCGTATTTTAAGAACAAATCAATTTGATTTGTTTTCTATGATTTTATTTTGGGTTTTCGCCAATCCGGTTGTTTTTCCTTTTTCAATGGATTAACATTCATTGTTTTACGACAAATATATATTTCCGTGGATTCAGTTTGGTTTTACGTCCATGGGTTTGAATCGATTAATTAAGAAATCATAGAAATCAATCTATATTTATATAAAGATTAGGTTTTGTCTGCATAAAAATTTATTTAATTTTTTGGGTTGCTATTAATTGGAAATTAAATTTTAAGTTTGGATTCCAATTACTTCGATAGTAACATATTTACTTTATTTTTATGAAATATATATTTTTAAATATTTATTTAAATTATATGTTTAATTTGGTTGGATCAAAATTTTAGTTTTGATCATTGGATATTAAGTTAAATTCGGTTAGATCAAAATTTTAGTTTTGATCCTTGGTATTAAGTTAAATTTGGTTAGATCAAAATTTTAGTTTTGATCATTGATATTAAGTTAAATTCGGTTTGATCAAAATTTTAGTTTTGGTCGTTAATAATAAAAAAAAATATAATTAATTTCGGCTTTGTCATGATAAATTTATCATGATTCAAAAAAAATTATATTTAGGTTAGCTATTAAAGCTTTATATTCGGTTTATGTCTATTAAGTTATGATTGAATGATCTTTTGACATATTACTTTTAAAGTATATTGTTACTTTATGTAATTTACTTGGCTAACATATTCAGTATTTAGTTTTGATCATATATTATTTTGGATTATAGAATATATATTTGGTATTGATATATTCAATTCGGTTTGATCAAAAATTTATTTTCGATTATTATATTATTATGATTATATTATAGTTTCAATTAATTATTATACGAATTACTCATTTGTATGATATTTTTGTATTTTGTTTTTATTTAAAGATTAATTGTTTTGATCGAATTTAGTTTTGGTAAAAACATATTTAAGGAATTTTTGAAGAACAATCAAAGATTTCGGTTATTTGGATTCTAATAGCCCCATTAAGACAACCTTAATTTAGTTTATTTTGAAAACTCAAGTGTTATCAGAAATTTCAACTTAGACTGTTATAAATATTAAGTTTGAATATTGATATATTTATGTTATATATTTTAAGATAAATTAATTGAAGCATTAAGTCACCAAAGTGATCTTTATTGTGAAAATTATTTTATTTTAAAATATAGAAAGTTTTGTGCATGTAATTCAGTTTATGCTAATATTAATCGGTCCAAAGGAAGATTAATAATTAGTAATGTTACATGTGCATCTGTGGTAATAAATATGTGATAATTATTCAGTTTTATATGTGAACAAAAAATCGGCCCAAAGGAAGATTTTTGTTTAACATATTCTTATTATCAATGTTTGATTACTACATCAAGATATTACTTACAAATTAATATTTTTTTAAAATATTATTAGAGTGTTCGATATCCTGTAATGATGTTACCTTTATTCAAATTTATTATTATTTTGGTTATCTTTTATTTTAAGTAAAAAATAAAATTAAGAAAAATATTTTTAAACAATTAAATTCATATTTTGGCTTTGGATATCTAATATTTTAATAGATTAATTGAAACATAATGTCACCAAAGTGACCGTTTTTGTGTAGATTAGTTTATTTAACATATTAAGATAACTATAGGTCTTTGTAATTCATGCGTTTATTAATTGGCCCAAAGGAAAATTAATATTTGGCCGAATTACAATGACAACTGTGGCGATAAATGTGTGACAATTATATAGTATTTTATGTGAACAATACATTAGTCCAAAGATTAATCTATTGTTTGACATAGTTTATTGTCAATGTTTGATTGCTACAACAAGAGTACCGTTTACAGTTAATATTATTGTCCAAAGACTTGATATTAATGTTGTGCTTGGTATCTTGAGGGGAACTAGCCATTATTTTGAATTTATTGTTTACTTATATATATTTATGTGAGCTTGTTTATTTACTTATTTTTGTTCTATCTTTAGATGATTTATTTTTACTATCATAATATCTGTTGAATACATTCTATACTTATGTTTAGTGAAATTAATTTCAAGGAATAGAAAAGACACTTATATATAGTATTTGGTTGTATGAACATAGAACTTTCACTAAGTGAAGAACAACTTGCACCTCTCACGGCGATAAGCATCTATAAATAGGATTTTGAGAGGCGAGTTCGTTCAAGTCTAATGATCATAATGTATAAATATTAAATAAATTTTTAGGAGCACAAATCTACAAAAAAAATTCATACTAAGGTTTTCCTTGATAAAAAAATAATATTAATTTTTTTTAAGATTAACATGACATCACTTTTGGTTTACTTGATGTCTATTAAGTATAAGGATTAAGGAAATGTGAGGGAGTATATTATATTGCTTCAAAACTTAAGGCGCATAAGATCAAACTTTATAACAATTGTTTGTTCTTATAATTTTAGTATAACTTCCTATACAGTTTAACTAATTCAAAATTAGTTACAATTATTAAAGGAGAAATAAACTTCAAATGAGATTATTTCTCATTGTGTTAAAGAGGAAGAAAAGTTGAAGTATTATAATTATAAAAATATTCAATCAGTTAGTGCTCTTTGGTTAGTGTCTCTAAGAATAAGGGCAATAAAAAAATATATTAGAATGAAGTTGCTAACGGTCTTGCTCAAAAGGAATAACAATACGTTATAAAGTGTTGATTCTTTTGTATAAGCTAGAATCCATGTAAAGAAATTAAACTTCAAAAGTAAGCAACTACTTAGGTTATTTTGAGTGATCTATGGGCTGTAAAGTTTATATTCCCACAATTAAGATTATTTTAATGAGAGATTTATAACATTTTTTAGGATGTTGAGTTTGGAGAGAGAATAAGGTTAAATACATAGTTGTTAAGGAGGAATTGAATATTAATTTAATTCCTACTATCACTTTTCACGATGTTTAGATTTTCACACCTATCATTAATAAAAAGTGAATCAAGTACATCAACAAAACAATGTTGAACAACTCTCATTCAAGATAAGGTAATTATTTTTTAGAAGAACAAACTCAACAACCTAAAAAAATGTATCTTTAAAGATATCCATGAGAGAAAAGAGAAATACTATTAAGGATTATTACTTAGTATTTTATCAAGAAAATAAAGACAATAATGGAATGATAAAAGACAACCTGATCAATTTCTTTTATCAAACCATAAATATTTTAACTCTCAAAAGTGGATTGATGTTATTCAAAAGAGTATAATTTTATACAAGACAATAAAGATTAAGAACTTGTCGCATTACTTTAAGGTACAAACCAATTGGTTGTAAATTAATATTTAAAATCAAGAGGGATGTAAATGATAACGTGAACAAGTATAAGGCATGTCTTGTATCTAAAAGATATACTCTAAAAGAATACATTGATTTTGTGAAGACTCTCTCTCAAGTTATACTGAAAGACTCTTTCAAAATAATTTGACAGTTATTGCTTTTAATCTTGAGCTACATAAGATGGATGTTAAGCCTGTATTTTTCAATGACAACATTGAATAAATTAATTATATGGTACAATCATTGATTTATGTCTAATGATACAAAATTAATAATATGTAAATTAAAGATATCCATATATGAGTTTAAGTTTAACTCTCATTAATAAAATTATAAATTTTATATTGATTATCTCATTTGATTTTGAGATAAATTTGGTTGAAAATTATATGTATTACAAGTTCAGTGGGAGTAAATCAAGTGGCACTCATATTACTAAAGAAGATATTTTTTTCAGTGCCCTACAAGTAACCTTGAAATTTATAAAATACAAAAGATTCCATAATTTATTGAGAATATAATTTATGATTAAGTATGTATGCATTTGGATATTGCGTATATTATTAGAATGTTAGACAGATATTTAAGTGAATCTAATATGAATTATTGGATAGCAGTAAATAGAGTTATGAAATGACTTTAGAGAACAAAATTTATATGTTCACATATCGAAGCTCTGGTAAGTTTGATATCATCAAGTTTACAGGCTTCGATTCTACTAGAATATTGATGTAAAAGACTCTGTCACATGAGCTGCTAATTATAGATTGAATAGAAAGACCACTTCAGTTATTTTGTGACAATAAATATGCATCATTTATTCTATAAACAATAGAAGTACTTTAAAATTTTAGTTCCTAGTTGTTAAAGAAAATTCAGAGTGTTTGTGTGTCTATTGAGCATGTTGGTACAAACTCCATAATTGCGATCTTATTGAGAAACTATCACCCTAGGTCTTTCATGAGCACACTACTCATATGGGTGTAATATTATTTAAGTATATTCAGTTTTAGTGGGAGTTTTTAATTTTGATAAATGCTCATTTGTTTTAGACACAATTTTGGTTATTTTAGTTTAAGGTTAATTTCTGCAGAAATAAAGTTATTTTGGCTTATGGACACTCTAAATTTAGAAAAGTTTGATCTCACTAAAGTTTAGGAGGACCAGTTGGAAATAAGCATGTTCGGTTCACATTTACATGTAATTTCCATGCTACGCATCCATGATTGATCTATGTCATTTGATTATGTTTTTATACATGGCCATTGATGGGTCCAGTCATGATTGATATGATGAAGACCGTTTTGATCCTATATAAATATAATTGATGGACGAGATTGTTTTAGAATATCTATTATATGATAGCAAATTTTTGAGCTCATAAGGTTATACATTTGTCAAGAAATATATGTTGCCTAAGTGGGAGATTGTTGGATTAAAATTCAATAATAGTGGGCACATATATAATGTATATTGCTATTATAAAATTTAATACATAATTAAGTGACCAATTATGTTACACGTGTTATAGGTATTAAATTATCATGGAATTAAAAGTGTAGATACCATAAGGTGTATTTATAGTTTGATGAGGGGCAGAGTTATAAATACTTCAGAGTTGGTTATTAAATCAACTACTAGTTGGTTATTAAATCAACTATATAAAGGGGTTATGGTCCCCAAGAATTAGGTCAACTTGCATATCTCTTTTCCTCGTTTGATAGTTGTGCCGCAAGAGAAAACCTAACTTCTTGAAAGATCAAACCTTCTAGAAAAACTCTATCGATTAATTCAGGTACGCTTCCGCATTCAGTTTATTTATTTTATTGTTCTTGATGATTTGACATATAGATCTTGGGTTTATATTCATATTGAATATATTTTAATTCTAACATTTCGAAACATGGTTCAAAACAGAGCATCACAGTGGCAAAAAGGTATCGATACCAATATCGATACCATTATGGTTTTACCTTTGAAACCATGGTATTGAAGATCAGGTATCGAAACATCTGGGTAAAAATCAGTTCTTTGGTTTCTTTAAATCATTCAAAACATATTTAAACTTTCTCAAAAACATCTTAAATATAATTTCAAGTAGTTTGGACATAAGAAACATTTTTGAAATCTTTTCAAATTAGTTCAAAACTATTTTTCAATTATTATATCAAAACATTAGTTCTACAAAACTGATCCGACCTTAAAACCCGCTTGAAACCTATTCGAGTTAAAACTTAGTTTGACCCGAGAATGTAATGACTTGAACCTGATCTGTATCCGATTGTTATTGATCTGAACCCGAGTTGGACCTGTTACTGTAGTAATCGAACTCGAACTGTATCCGATCGAGAATGACCAGAACCCGATTTCAACCTGTTACGGTGGACCTGAAACCCGACCTATATCCGACTGAAATGAACCTGAACCCGAGTCTAACCTGACACATAACCGATATTACCCGACTGAATTGACCCGAGACCTGATTTTACCCGACATGTTTTGAACCCGACCTGATAAATGATCCGACCTGTTATTAACTTGAACTAATATCAACATAATATTTATATAAATAATTTATATAATATACTTATAACATACTTATATTATATTTTTAATATCAACATAATATTTATATAATTTGTGCTTATTAATTTTAAATTATTAATTTATAGTTAAATTATATTAAAAATATTTATATTATTCATATAATATATTTATATTATATTTATAATGATCTTATTACAAACGTACTTATACTTATATTTATTACTTATTATCAATATTTAATAATCTTATCTTAAAAATACTTGTAAATTTTAAACTATAAAATAGAAAATCCTATATTACGCTAATTAATATCTATAATGAGATATAAATTACCATTATAAATTATAGTTATTACTTTTTAAAATAACAAAATAATAAATTTAATACTTAATAAAAATTCACATATTTTAAGTCCAAGTTATAATCTTAAGTAACTTAAGTGAAATACTTTAATTTTCGGTATACTTATAAATTATAATTTTAAATATCACATGTACATAAATAAATTATTTTAATTTAGCATTACATATTTAATTAAATTAATTTATTTTTATTTAGTTTTAATGTATTTAATTTTAATTTTAATTAATTTAGCATTCCATATTTTATTAAATTAATCTAAATTATAACTCAATTAAATTAAATCAAAACAATTGATAAAAAAATTACATTTGCAAATTAAAATCGAAACTTTTAAACCTTAGAAGAAACAAAATTTTAAAATAAATTTTATCTAATATATGTATAGATTAAAGGTAAGTATTATTAAATATTAGTCCCTATGTATTATTATTAAATTTTAATTTTAATTAAAAATAAGGTAAATCTTTTAGTGAACTTGTAACATCCTAAAAATCGAGTTAGTAAAATAATTCGAATAAATTGTAAATTAAAATTGAATCATGTGACAATTGGATTAGGAATAATGGACTCAATTGAATTAAATGAGAAATGTGAAGGTTGCATGACGATTATAAAAATTCCCTAAACTACCCCATGTATCGAACCAGGATGCTCTAGCCTCGAGTCAACGAGTCAGAGGTCAACATAGTTGACCAGGTATCGAACTGGGGTTCGATACCCCTTATAGGGAGGTATCGATACCCGTTGACATCTTGAGCTCTCCCATTTGATCTAAGTCAGAATTTGAAGAATGAAAACATGTATTAGTGGTTCAATTGGGTATAATGAAATACACTTAAGATCAAACAACAAGAATAACGAATTTGGAAAAGCTTTGGCTCGGACCCGAATTTAATATGAATAATATGGTTTAAGGGATGGTGAAACATAAAATATATTTGAAAAGTTTTAATTGGCCCCGAAATTGATAAGTATTATATACAATGGTCGTTGAATTAATCAAAATGATCTGAAAACGAAGGCAAAGTTCGGTTTATTTGCAAGTTGATTGTCCGGTCGACGCCCCCGTCTCCAAACCCAAGGTGAGAGTGTCACAGAACTTGACAAGTAATAAGTCGAACTTAATGAGCTTAATGAGAATAACGACTAACGAGACAAATCAAGCATAATTTTAACGAGTATGAATCAAATATAATTTTAATAAGTTTAATGAGTAATAAATCAAATCAAACAATAAAATTTTTAATGAACATGAATCAAATACTACTCATTTTTAAAAAAATGTATGAATAGCAGGGAGTAAATGTGTAATTATTCTATTTTAATTTTAACGGTCACGTCATCAGTCTGTTTGGTTTTTAATGGTCGATGGCTATTTTAATACCAAATTAATAGTTTACCGGTGTATTTGACTCATTTTAAAGCATTGTGGCCAGTTCGAAATTAATTTTTTAAATTTGAAATTAATTTACTTTTAACGTAAAAATTTTGGAGGATATCAGTTATCTAAAATTTTAGAAGGAGTTAGAAATAAATTTTGATTATTATATAAAAATGGTAAAAAATAAAATTTTAGATGGAATTAATATATATATAGTATTTTTTTAGGATTATTATTATTATTATTATGATAACATATAATAAAAAAAGGTAAAAAAATAAAATTTTAGATGGAATTAATATATATATATATAGTATTTTTTTGAGGATTATTATTATTATTATTATTATTATTATTATATAAGTATATATATTAATACATATATATCTAATATATATACATATAAATATAATAATAAGTACATATATTATATATTTAATAGGTACTCAAAGTAAAACAATAGTACTTAATGGGAAATTTTTTGATTTTGGCGTGTGGGGTGGGAGAAGCAAAATTCAGCCGAGGAAGATGAAAATTGAATAAATCTAAAAGTAGAAATTTGAGGTAGATTTTAGCGGGGAGGGAGACAGATTAATTTGGGGGAATTATTAAAAATTTGAGGATGATTTTAGCGGGGAAGGTAGAATCAATTTTGAGGACATTTTTTTTATTTTAGCGGGGAGTGAAGATCAAAATTAGCGGGAAAAATATATTTGTTAGTGAATCTAACAATTTTAAAGTAAAATATAAAAATTATGCGTATTAAAAATATTAATAAATAAATAAATAAATAATTAAAAATTTTAAATATTAAAATCTTTTCTTTTCGTATTGAATAAAATATGGAGGGAATTTGTCCACTTATTTTTTTAAGGGTTATTATTATTTTAAGCCGATACTAATTTAAGAATTTTACTCTTAGATCTTAATTTTTTTAGTTTTAATTTGATTCATTTTAGTGTCAATTTAAATTTAACTTTTTTTAGATTTTAAGTTTATGTTCGAAATTTAGTGGTAAATATGTCAAATATATACATAATACATTACTCCCTCTGTCTCATATAAGAAGTCCAATATTAACTTTTTAAAGTCAAAATTTTAAAACTTTGACCATAATTATTTTAAATATTTTAATTTATTAAATTTTATAAAATATATTTTTAAACTACTTGATTATAGGTTTTTAAAATATATTTTTTTTATAGTTTTATCAATAATAAATTTAAAGTTATGATGAGTCAAAGTTAAAAAAAAATTGATCAAAAAAGTCAGGACAAATAAAATGGGACAGAGATAATAATACATATATTAAAATATACACATATACATACATATATATGTATTAAAGTATAATATATATTTTATAATATATATTATATTATATACTATAAGCATACATTAAAATATACATATAATATATACTTATATTATATACTTTATATTATAATACATATACTTATATTATAATCATACATATAATGCATATATGATATACATATAATATAAACATACATATATATATATTATAATATATACATAATGCATCTAATATATCATATAATATATATATTATATATACATTATATACATCTAATATATTATATAGACTATAATATATATTAATGTATACATATATATGCATCAATACTTATATAGTTATATATAAGTATACATAAAATATATATTATATACATATATTAATGTACACTAGATAGTATATAAGTATACATATGTATATTTATATATTATAAACATATACATACACATATCATATTCATATAATATTATACATTTCATATTTCAATATATAATATATATTTCATATTTTCATATATAGTATCATTCTATGTATAGTATAAATTTCATATTTTCATTTTTAAAATATAGTAAACTATACTGTATAGGTATAAATTATAATATATTAAAATATATTAAAGATAGATTTTTACCGAATTTAATTATTATTAATTTATATTTTTGACAATTTAGTCCTAACAACTTTATTTTTATTCTAAAATGACTATTATTTATTTATTTTTAATTTAATCTAATATTTTTAATAAGATGATTTTAATTTAATTATTGTTTATCCTTTTTAATTTAAGACTTTATTCTTTCTAGTCCAATATTTATTTCTTATTAATTTTTATTTTTTTTTAATTTTGCTCAATTTTTAAGATATGAATCATTTGATGATATTTTTATTTAATATAGTGCATAATATTTATTTTTAATGACATTCATGTTTGGTGAAAGACGTTAGATATTAAATAATTAATTCGGAATGAATTATCAACGATTCAACCCAAAGTCTATTGGTTATTTACTTGTTTGTACCAAACTCAAACTTAATAATTTTAATTAATATGAATTCAAAACCCAAATTAGTTTAACTTGAAATAAAGCCGACTTGAAATGAACCCGACCTGAAATGAACCCAAACTAAAATGAACTCGACCTGAAATCTACTTGACCTAAAATGAATCTTTCAATTATCTGATTTAGACCCGAACCGTTTAAACCCGACCTAAAGTGAACCCGACCTGAAATGGACCCAACCTGAAATAGACCCCACCTGAAATGAACCTGTACCCGACCTGAATCGAGTTAAAACATCAAATCAATGACATGTATCCGATTTTACCCGACCTGACAGTATCCGACCTGAAACCCATCTGATTAACTGTTTTTACATCCCTACTCTCTTGGTGGTGTAACATACGAAGGTTAATTTTGGGTTTTTAATTTGATATAATTAATGTGTTCAAGTCTTTCAAGCATTGAACGTATAAGGTTTGAACTTATATTTTTTATAATATAATTTTTTTTTGTTATTTATATTTTTTAATCAAATTTTTAATTACCGCTTTCATCGTTGTCGTCTTCTTCAAACCTTCATCTTCAACCTTCTTTTAACCAAAATATCGTCCACTATTTCGCCACCTTAAACACCATGAATTCTACCATCAACGTTTCTTTGACGGTCATACTTCTATACAAAAAAATTTACTTTGATCCTAGATCCGGCATAATTGATTATGGTCTTCTTCAATGAAAAGCCTCCTAACATATACCGGTAAAAAATAGATTGTGTAAATTATAGTTTAAAGGGTTAAGAGGTTTAGTTTAAGGATAAGGTTTAGTGTTTAAAATTTCATCTTAGTATTTAAAGTTTATAGTATATAGTTCAAAGTTTAAATTTTTAGGGTTTAAAATTAAGAAGTAAAAATTTAATTTTTATAATATAAATATGCATACTTGTATAAAACTAATTTTATGTATCAAAATTTTATCTAACATCAATGTGATCAATAACTACTACAATCGAAATACTTATTAAATTACGGTTTTAAAATAAAATCTCATTTAATTTGAGGGTAAAATACACCAGAGGTCACTTAGTTATAGGTTTAGTAACATATAAGTTATTCTTCTTCTAAAAGTACCAATTGAGTCACTTAATTATGGATTAGAAACAAACAAACAAATTATTTTTCTTTTAAAGATAACAATCCAATCACTCAATTATAGGTTTAGGAACAAATAAGTTATTTAATTAAAATTTTATGACAAATAAAATTTTCATTAAAATTAAAATAAGAGTTTGGTATAATAACAAATTTAATCCCTAAAACTATGCATTATATTGATTTGGTCCTAAATTGAAAAAATTAATAAATGTAATTTTTTATATTTAAATATTTTGATATTACGTCATCTTGACACACCCTCTGACAAATTATCACACTACATGCTATTGTCAATAAGGTCGATACTCAATAGTTGTGATAACTCCACAGACACTATCGTTTTAATATTGGACATCCAATAGACTGAGGAAATAAGCTCATTATAGACTCAACAACACACGATAGTAGACAAAATCACTTTACTAATAAAATTTAAAATATAAAGTTTAAGTTTATTGAATTATTTTGAATTAAGACTAAATTAATATAATGCATAAATTTTAAGGACTAAAATTGTAATTACACCAAGCTCTCATTTTAATTTTAACTATATAAAGTGATATATTTTTCAAAAAAAATTATTTAGTGTTTTTTTTTTCCTAAACCTAAAATTAAGTGATTGAATTATTACATTTAAAAGAAAAATGACACATTTGTTTCTAAACCTATAATTAAATGACTTTTATTGTATTTTACAGTAGTATATGTTTTAGAATATAATCTTCACCATTTGACATTGATCGTTCAATCACTCTGCTGTCATCGTTAGTACTTTGAGCCCATTATCTCTAATAACAACAACCGTTCTTTTAACCACTTAGGCTAGAGGGCTCGTGCTGACATATAAAATTTGAATTTTATTAAAGATGCTAATTTGGAACATAAATTCTTTGTCCATGTCGATGTTTTTCTTTATATATTTACATTAAATTAAATTTATGATTTAAAATTAAAGTTTAAAAAATTAAGAATATTGTGTATTTTTAAGGTTTAAAACTTATGGGTTAGAATTTAGAATTTAAATTAAAAATTAAAATTGAATTTTTCTGCTAATTAGACGTTTAAGAAATAAAAGACTCGTATGGGTTTAGGTGAAAATCAGTCTTTTCGGGTTGAGATGTAAATAAGGGTATACATGATAGGATAAAATGCAATGGAGATCACTTAATTATGGATAAGATTACATTTGGGTCATCTAATTATTGAAGATTACATTTGGGTCACTCGTTTATGGGTCAAGTTACATTTGGGTCACCAAATTATTAAATGTTACATTTAGATCAATCAATTACAAGTAAGGTTACATTTGGATCACTCTTTATATTTGAAAAAGTTTATTAATTCGTGTATTAGATTAATTAATGATTTCAAATAAAGCACTCTAACGTTAACAAGGTTATAGAAGTGATTTAGAAGAAAAACAATCAAATTGATGTATCTTTTCAAATATAAAGGGTAACCCAAATATAATCTTACTTATAATTGAGTGATCTAAATGTAATATTTAATAATTGGATGACCCACATATAACCTTATCCATAAATGAGTGACCTAAATATAACCTTTAATAATTAGATGAGTCAAATATAACTATTGTAGCGACCCTTTCTTAAATAAAAAAATTAAGCGTAATGAAAGGGTTCTAATTTTGAAATGATTGAAAAATTAGGGTTTAAAATGTCTCAAAATAAAATATTCAGGGCTTAACTTCAAAAAGGAGAATTATGTCTTGAAAAGGGAAATTTAGACCTAAAATTTAGGGATTTTGAAAATTGGGGGTAAAATTAGGGATTTAAAGTTAGGGATTTGAAAACTTGAAATTTTAGGGTTCCAAAATTTTAGGGATTAGGTTTTAAAAAAGGGAAATTTGGAAAATTGTTTTAAATTAGAAAAATCAAAGTTGAAATAAAAAAGGAATTTTAAAACTAGGGTTTAAAAAAGGTTTTAGGGATTAAAATATTTGGAAAGGATTAAAAAAGAGGATGGAGTTGCCACCGACCACTTTGGTAGGCCGGACACCGTAACAATCAGAGATTCGGAAAAGACGGGTTCGGGATTCGATTACGATTTAAAAAACGGGTTTAGGATTTAAAAACCGCCCAAAATTGGTACCTTTAAAATAACCGCTCAATTAACTTTAGAAATTTTAATTTTAATTTTAAAGTGGCATTTAAATTAGAACTTGTTTAAGGTTCAAATTAATTTTTATTTTTTACCGTGTCTTTATTCGAAGGCAACGCATACACCGCGACCACTATGTTGGAACACGGGCGCGTTACGACCGAATAAAGACGTTAATGTTAAGTTCACTGATTAGGAAAAGGATGTAAACTTGAGCGAGAAAAAAAGAAAGTAATAAAATTTTGCAAAAGTAACGTAAACAAATATAAACAAACAAAAATGAGTGAATAATAAATGCAAATCAAATAAAAGAAATAAAATATACAAAACAACAACAAAACATATATATACAAATAAATGAACAACTAAATAATAAATATTTACATGAATAAATGAAACATGTAACTAAATATATGCATGGGCAAATAAATATATGAATAAATAAAAACAATAAATAAAAAATAAAATAAAAGTAGAATAAATAAAAAGAAAAACTGGAGAGGACCAAATTGAGAACACTTGAAAATCTTGAAGCCCTCGGAATACCATTTTGAGGTGACGAAGGGCTGCGGAGAAAGTTTATAAAAAGCTGAAGGACTGGAAAGTAATTAGACCAATTTTAAAACAACGAATAGAACGAAAACATGACGAAATTAAAAGACTTTAGAAAGTTAGAGGGACCTGGGGTGTGATTTAAAAGACACGGAAGGCTTTAATGAAACAATAAGCCCATTTTTATTTTAAGAATAAGTATAAAACACAAAAACCAAAAGAGCCTTTCTTTTTTTTTTCATTTTTAAAACTGAAACCCCCCACAACTCCCTGAAATTCTCATAACCGAAGGAAGAAATGTTCATCCACATTTCCAGAAATCGGCCGTAAAACACCATAAAACCCAACTTCTGGCCACCATTCACGGTGGCCGAAAAAAATAAAAAACCTCATTTTTCGTATATTTCCAAAACCCAAAACAAACACTCTTCCCTCTTGTAAAACTACAAAACCAAACTTGTTATTTTCTTGAAATTCGAAGCAAAAAAAGAAGGCTTTTTACATTCGAATAAAAACCCCAAACGTTCTCCCCTTCTCATCGTCGGTTCACCATGGTGGCCATGAGGCTGAGAGTTTATTACCGAGAGAAGAAAGAAAATGAAAGGGAGGCTCGATCGACTCAAGAAGATAAACTGAACTCCTCCCCTTTAGATCTATCTTGCATTCGAAGAACAAAGAGGTCTTTACCTCTAAAAACTTCTCTTTTTTTGTATTGATTGAAAAGGTCTCGGGAGACCCCAATACAATGTTCTTTTTTGTTTTTTTATAACTGATGTTACAAGCGAAAAAAAATCCTAGATTTAATTTGTTGCTGGAAATTTGTCGTTCTGTTTCTAAATCATTTGTTGGTTGCCTTGTGAATCTCTGCAATCTGATGCATTTGGTCTGAAATTTGGTTACACGGATCTGAAAATTGATGCCATTATCCTCTGAAATCATCTTAAAGTTTTTGGTTTATTTTTAGCCTCTGAATTTCAGTTGATTTGCATTTGTTATACGAATTTCTGACATATTTTGTTCTCTTGTGCGAGGTAGATTAATCTGAGAAGAAACGGGGGCCACGGATGAGCGTCTGACATCATCCGGCGAGGGGATCGAACGAGATCTGGGAAATAGAGGAGCCATCGCGTGCCACGTACGTGCGCGTGGTGCAGCCGAAGGGTCGGCACGTGCGGAGCATGGGCTTCAAGAAGGCTCTCTCCCTTCATCTGTGACCGTTAGATCTGAGGCTAGATCTAACGGTCCCTGTTTGGCTGTGCAGAGGAAAAGGATTAAGCATTAGGGTTTCTATTAGATTAGGACTAAGCCCGAGTTTGGGCTTGGTATTGGGCTAATTGTAATTTAATTGTATAATGGGCTGTTACTTTAAATGTAAGTGGGCTTGTATTATAATTATTGTTATGGGCTATGCAATTTATTTAATATTGGGTCATTTTAATTAATTATGGATCTGATTTTATACACTTATTTACTTACAATAGTAATATCAAGTAATAATAATAATAATTACAAATAATGATGATAATAATTATTAAATAATAAAAAAATAATAAATAACCGAAAATAAATAAATGTAATAAAAAAATAAAATGATTGATAAATAAAATAACCAATTAACCGAAAATTAAAGAATTAAAAACAAATATATTTTTTAGATTTTTCTTTTTATAAACAAAATAACAAAATAAAGTAACATAATTAATAGTTTTAATAAAATTAAAGTAAAACCGGACTTAAAGGGAAAATAATTATTATATATATATTTGTATTTTTGATTAATAATTACAGGCTCATTATTTGAATCAAAATGACAATTTAAATCGGGTTTTACAACCCGGAATAAAATTAGTTATTACAACTATACTCATAATTAAGTGATCTTTGTTGCAGTTTACCCTACGTACTATTGGTGAAGTCTATTTTAAGCATTGAATTATTAGTTTTGTCAATTAATTTATGAAATTTTTTAACAAATTAATTTATAAACCTTTAAAATAGTTTTCATCAAGCTATTGACATTAACTTTTGATGAAAATATGATATGACAATCAAAAAAATTTATATAAGTAAATATTTAATTTTTTATCTACGTATTTTATTAATTTGATCTTAATTTTAATTTAATTTAATAAATTTAATGTAACGATTCAGATTCGGATCTGAGTGTCGAGTTAGTCCGAGGAGTTTGGGCTTCGGTTTGGGGTCTCGAGTTTGGGTTGAACCTTGTTGTGTTGGGTTAGGTTTTTGGGTGTAAGCTAGGGGCATTCTAGTGAATGCACAAATAGGATGAGAGAGGTGTAGGGGGAGTGATTTCTCCTGCAAAAAAGATGGGGTGAAGTCATCTTTGTCTTTTACATCCTTCTCCTTCATTTTTTCATCCCAAATCCCAAGTTCAAGGAGTAAACTTTAGAGTTTTAGTGAGAATTTTCGTTTTGGTGATGTAGATAAAATCTTGGAGCTTGAAGAGATCTTTCTAACAAGGTAAAAATGTATGTGTTTTGGTGGAGGATGATGGTTGGTGAGGTTGAAGAAGGAAGTCCGAGTTTGGGAGTTTTTAAGAATTTTTCTCTGTTTTCTTGATGTTTTTAAGAGTTAAAAATATCCCTAGCTTTGTCTTATGATTGGTTTAATCTCCTTCTTGTAGAGAAAGAAGTGGGAGCTTCATCTCAAAGTTTGAGAAAAGAAAAAAGCTTGGTGGAGTGAGTTCGGGTTTTGGTTGTTGTTTTTGCAAAAGGTTGGTACTCCCAACTCTTCCTTTCTATCTAGCATATCATGGTAGATTACATTTCATATAGATTCATGTGTGTATGCTTAGTTTTCAACTTTTGAGTCATTAATGGTGAAATTCTTGTTAATGTGTTAGATGATGTGAAAATGATGTTAAAACACTCAAAACACTCTTAAAATGTAATAAAAATTCTTTAGGATTGAATAGATTAATGTTGGGAAGGGTCCTTAGTAAATTTCAAGTTCAAAACTGCAAGTTCGTGCAGGGGTATCGATACCTTTGGAGGGTGTTTCGATACCCCTGAGAGGAAAATAAGCTAGACAAGGCAGGCGTTTCGAAATACCTTGCTCGTGTTTCGATACAGAGTCTTCTAATAACATTTCCATTTCAATGCCTCATATAGAGTGTATCAATACGGGTGGTTTCCCCTTAGTTGACATGGTCGATAGTCAACGTGTATAGATACCTCCTTTGTAAGGGTATCGATACCTTGTGTTTCGATACCCCTTTGTAAGGGTATCGATATAGTCCGTTTCGATACCTCAAGTATCGGTATCGATACCTCTGTGTTATCTTACCTAAGTATACATAAAGTTTGTGTCGGTAATGGTTTGTAATGGTTCCCAAATATCTTTAAAGCTATAAAATGAATTGTTTAACTAAGATTGATGAATTTTAACCCCGAAAGACTAAGTTATGATGAGAATTAATATGTCTTGTTGTGAAGATACTAGGTGGATCGTTTGTGTGATGGAATCCGGATATCCAAAAGTGTTGCAACAAGTCGAAGGTCATCCAAAAGTGTTGCAATAAGTCCTTGTGTGATGTATTGAAGACTTTTATTCTAAGTATTGGGCGGCCTCACTCAAGATGTTCGATGTAACATTCCGAGCATGAGATTGGTTGGACGGTCTCCATCTCTTATTTATTCCGAACGTTGGGCAGCCTCGTTCGAAGATGTCTAATGTAACATTCCGGGCATAGGATTTGAGGGTGGCCTCAATCCTAAGAGTAGGATCTCGATGCTGTATGGACGCAGACCTCACTTTTGTGTGTTGACTTGATGTGATTTGTATATGCTGTGGGCGATAGTATACATTTCAGTTATGTCATGTGTTAGGCAAGCATGCTAAACCATCATACCTTGCACGATATTTATATACTTGGCTTTACTGCTTATGATATGCATAATGTTGGTCGAGTTCGGCGTACCCATTGAGCTTTTGTAGCTCAACGTTCGAAATGTGTTTTCGTGCGTAGGTTAGGTGAAGTCGATTTTTGTGGAGCACTATCGAGGTTTAGATTTCTGCATCGACTATGTGTCAGAGTACAATTATAGATGTAGTGGGCTAGTATTATGTTGAACCCTATATGTAATTACAACTTTGTTTATTTAATTTGGGTCGAATATTTTAAATGAGTTTGTAATATTTGGAGCTCCAGTTACTTTATACTGTTTTGAGCCTATGTTTTAACTCGTATGGATTTATGAATCATATTTGGACTTGAGTTGATTTTATTTTTGGGCTTTTGGAAAAAAAAATTAAAATACAAGTTTTGAGCTGGAGGCCTAATGTGACACTAGGTCTAAAGTGTTACATTTAATCCTTCAATCATATGATAAGATGTGTCTATCAGATTAAAAAAAATAAAAAAATAATATTAAAATTAAGAATGATAAAATAACCCGTCCCCATCAGGTCTCTACCCAACCTAATAAGAATATTTTTATTTATTAAAAATTTAGGTTCATGGTAGGGCAGATTATACAAAAAATAAAATTGGGATAAAACGAGTTTAAGTTTAGGATAAAAATTTTCCAATACAATATATTTTTATATATTACATATAATATTTTTATTATTTTTCAGATCAAATTGAATTTATTCGAGTTTTATTAAACTATCAAGATCAAATTATTTTTTTATTATATCTATAAAAATTAAGATATAATATATCAAAATTTGATAACCGAAATCACTTATCTCGTTGTCATCCCTACTTAAAACCGTTGTGAATCGAACCTTGGCAACAAAAATAAAAGAGCACATTTCTAAAAGAATATACAATATTTTGTATACATGCTTTTAAATCTGCTTATTTTCCTTCTCCAATCCAACCGAACAAAGTGTATCAGTTATATGCAAGTTGTTTTACTTTCTCTGTCTGAAAGCATTAGAAATTCATGTCTCCGTTCTTACTCTCACCATTTAACTACACTCCACAGTAATTTGGGGCGAATCTAAGAATTTAAGTATAATAATTCATCACCAGATAATAAATAAAATCATATATAAAATAAAAAAAATAACTAAATTATTAAAAGTTATTTAAGATATTCATAATTGATATAAAAAAATCATACTCAGAAAGATTTTTTTAACATAAGAATTTTTAACATGAAAAAAATAATAAATTCATTAAAAATATTGTATATTAAAATCAAAAATTTAACTTTTGTAAAAAATTGCAGGATAATAATAATTAAAATTGAATATTTTTAAAAATAATTTTAAATAGATTTTAATAATTATAGATATTAAATATAGATCTAAAATTAAAAATAATTATAACTCTATTTATATTATAAATTTATACATTAGATTAATTAATAATTTAAATAAAGTATTCTAGTATTAACAATGATATACATATAATTTAGGAGAAAAAATAATTAAACTAGTCTATTTTTAAATATTCAAAGTTACTTCTTTTAAATTATTTTGAATTAAGACTACATTAGTAAAATATATAAGTTTTAGTATTAAAATTGTCATTATACCAAATTTTATTAGATACCAGAGAATGATTCAATAGTAACTAAATCTTTAATTGCGTGATTCGATTATAACTTTTAATAATTAAGTGATTCAATCATAACTTTATAAATAATTAAGTGTCCTATAATATAATTTATCCATTTGACCTACCAAAAACTATGCTAGATACGCCCCTGATTGTAATAGAAATTCGTGAAAAATAGAAAAAAAAGATCTCCCATAATGGTTCAACCTACATGTGTTCATGGTTAAACAAAAAATTACAATGGTTAACTTGTCAGTTATATTTTGAGTATAATTAGATGATAATATCTAAAGATTAAGGGTGTTTAAACGGTCAGTTAAATTAAATTAATCGATTAAATTGAATTAATTAGGTTAAACGGACGACCACCAAACTTTATTCGGTCGGTGAGTGTTTTATTAAAGTTCGATTAATGGTTATTTCAGTTTGAAATAGGTTAATTAATCGAATTAACCATAAATTTATATTATATATATTTGTTTTTAGTCACTAAACTTTTAAAAATTATAAATTGGTCATTAAATTTTATCAAATTAATATAAAATACTAATTAAATTATTAAAAAATATTTATTAAAATTTATAATATTTATCAATAATTTATAATATACAATAATTAAATGATTAATTTATAATAATTAGATAAGTTTAATGATTGTTTTATAATTTTTGAAAGTTCGGTGGCTAAAGAAAACTATTTTAACATTGTTGAGTGATCATTGTGTAATTTACCTAAAATTTTATAACAAATTTCAATTAACCGAATTAACAAAAAATGTTCGGTTCGATTAATGTATTTCAAAAAAAGTTCGATTTGACTAAAAGTTAAAAATTTAAAAATTCAATTAATTTAAATTTTGATAATTTGGTTTGGCTACCAACCAAATTAACCGTTTTAACACCCTTACTAAAAATATTATGTTATAATTATACCAAAAACAAAACCTACAAATTAATTATTATAGTATTTTATTTAATTATCAACACCCTTAAACTTTCGCATGCACTCTCTCCTTTTTGTTGCCCAGATTCGATTTTCAACTACTCTAGTTTCATTTCTTTATTTTTTTTTCTGTTGGGAAAAAAACATTATTAAAATAAATTAATTAAAATTAATATAAAATTTATTTAATCTATAATAACATATATTGGAGGATTAATTTATTAAACTAAATTAAAATTAAATTAATGAAATAAATAAATAATAAAGACTAAATATATAATTATACAAATTTACTTAACTTTGTCAAAAGCTAATGGTCGGCGTTGTGATCTAATTATAAAAATTTATAGTTCAGTGGTTAAAGTAGGAGGTTAACTAGAGTTGGGTGGTCGCGGATTTAGTTTACCCTATCAATAAACCGAGTTTGAAGTTGGTATCTTTACACGAGTGCCGACTTGGTTCCAACAAAGCCGTACCAGAATTTAACGGTGGGGATGGAAACTATGGATTATGAAAAGTCAAACATTGACTAATCGCCGTCAAAATAAAATTCCTGTGACAAATTGCTATACTTCAAAACAAAAGCTTCAGACTTGGAACTTAGAAAAGTCCAAACAAAACAGTACTTATTTTTTTTGTTTCTAAATGCAATCCCGTCCAATGATTTACTCGAAATCAAGTTTACCGTGAAATGACGTCATCTCCACCGCCTTCTACTGCATCCGCCGCTGCGGAGTCCATCCACCGGTCACTCTCAGAAGTCACTTCCTATTCCTCCTCCGATTCCTTCGACAATCCCCGCCGGTTCGCGGCATTCGCTTCCAGGATCCAGTTCATCCTCAACCATCACTACTTCCTCGACTCCGACTCTCTACCGCCGGCTCTTCAGACAGCTCTAAAAGGAATCGCCTCGGATCTTTCTAAAGCTGTCAAAACGGTGTCGTCCTACCGCCAGAGAAGCAAGATCTTCGTCCTCATCAACTGCAAATCTCTCTCGTTTTCTCTCCAACAACACTCCTCAGCCATCGCTTCCTGGTTCGCCTTGATCGAATCGTCTCTCTCGGATGACCTTCCTGATCTCCGCAAAAAAATCTCCGATCTCTCCCTTGACATGAAACAGTCTCATTTCACCGTATACATATCTCACCAGAAATCTTCTATTTCCCTCCATATATGTGTGTGTTCTTCAATTTTACAAATTTGTTTCTATTTTCAATTTAGGTTACTGAAAATGAAGAGAGAGTTCACCGTACGCTACAAAGAGAAGGGGAAGGAAGGCAAACAAGTAAAGCAGTTCAAAGCGCGATTATAATGGATTTGGCGAGATGTTTAGGAGTTGATTCCGATAATTACAGTGAGTTAATAAATCAAGTTAAATTGTTAAGAACTGATTTAACAAACTCAACTTCCGTTTCGGCTAGGCGGATTTTAGTTTCCTTAGAAAAGATTTTAGATAACTGGTCAGTCATTCCAGGAATGTCAACGTTAAGCGTTGACCGTGATTTTGAAGAAGAAGCTCACATTTTACCGTTTAAGAATTTTTTGTGTCCCTTAACTAAGGAAGTTATGAAGGAACCTGTTGTGTTAGAGTCATCACAGACTTATGAGCGAACCGCAATTGAATATTGGTTTGAGAGGTGTTTGGATGATGGAAGGGAGCCAACTTGTCCTGTAACAGGTCAGGTTTTGAAGTCGTTGGAGTTTAAACCGAATATCGGTTTGGCCGGTGCTATTGAGGAGTGGGTTAATAGGAACATTGAGATTCAGATGAAGGCCACGGTGGAGCAGCTAAGCAAGGAGAGTGTGGAGATGGAAGGTGTTGAGAGGGTATTGGATGTGGTTTATAAGATATCAGAGGAGCATCCTTCGAATAGGTTTCGAGTTAGGAATGCCGGGGTTGTAGCGATGATCGTTATGTTGCTAAAGAATTGTTCACATAGTATGGGGACTGTTTTGAGAGGTAAAGCTCTTATGGCGTTGCTTAGCATGGCAAAGGATGAAGAAAGCAAGGTTAGTACTTCATTACATGTTATTGCATACCTTTTTTGTTTTCTACGTTGAGAGTAGAAACTAGAATGTGATCGGCAAAAAAGTTGGAATTTGGTTGTTTTAAGCTTTCTTTAGGCGCTGAATAACTTGTATGCTTGGTTGACTTTTGTCTTTTGCAAAGTATATGGGTTGATTTCTCTTGCAAACAAAGATGATGCATGTAGTAATTCAGTATGACTTACTGATTTGAATTTCCAAATGTTTTCCTTTTCCAAGCTAAAATTTTGTTTCCATTTCTTTCGAATCAGAAAAAGAAAGTAGAAATTTTGTTTGCCTGTTTGTTATAATGGTTTTATGCTCATTCATTGCAATGTAAGGTACACTACTTCAGAAAAATAAAGTTCTATGATGGTTATGGAGTCTAGTTCCTGACTGGTTAATATCGTGTCAAAATATTTGTAGAAAATTATGCTTGATGAGGGCATCACTAGGTTGGCTATACATAGTCTTACTGGAAGTTCGGAGAAAGAGAAGGAACATGCTGTGAAGTTATTACTGGAGTTCTCTAGTGATGAATCCTACTGTACGAGAATTGCATCAGAGAAAGGGGCATTAGTTCTTCTCTCAAGCATGGCAGGAAATTTGGAACATCCTGCTCTAGCCAACTTAGCTGAGGAGATGTTGACACAAATGGAGAGGGCTGAAGATAGTGTTCAGCATTTTGCTGCTGCAGGAAGATTTGAACCCTTGCTCAGCCGACTGCGCGAAGGTAAATCATTTCATGTTTGCCATCCAATAGTTATAGAAATGGGGATATATAATATGTAAAGTAATAGCAGTTCTTGAGAAAACATAGAAGCTTTCTTTCTATAATTTTACTTCTAGAGATTTTGTGATGATCATGGTATACAATTTTGAAGGTTCGCTTTTACTTTGAACAGGACCTGATGATATCAAAATAGAGATGGCATCCATTATTGGTAGAATGACCTTGACAAATAACAGTAAAGAACAAATTGCCAGGCAATGTGCTCAAACACTTGTTGAATTACTATCTAAGCCAGAAGGAAGAACATCAAGCTTGCTGGCCTTAAATAACCTTTCAGGGTTGGATGACAATGTAACCATTCTTGTTGATTGTGCTGTTCTTCCTGCATTAGTGGCTATTCTCTTGCGAAACGAAGGTGCTACACCAGAGTGGGAAGAACTTGCAGCATCAATAATTGCAAACATAGTATTGAATCCTGGGCGCTGGGAATTAGCTTCAATTGACAGGAAAGGGAATTCAATGCAGTCAGAATCAGTAGTCTTTGATCTTGTTAGACTTCTTCCTGTTGCTTCTTCCCAATGTCAAGCTTCTATACTCCGCATCCTATATGGAATGGCTAGCTCACCACAAGCAGCAGGTAATCTTTTCTTCAATTGCCTCTTTTCGAAAACAGACATCTTTATGACAACATGACACCATTATATTGTAACGGATAGAAGCCTGCAACGGTTGAATCAGAAGAGGGAGTTTAAATTTTTATTTTCTGTTAATTTTTGTTTAATTAATGAAACAGTGCGTTTAGTGTTTATACCAAAAGGACACTGCTGAGTCTGGTTATTAGGGCAGAGAAACCTAATTGTCGAGGCATTGAACGGCATATGTATTGTCTGTCTTCTTCATCTCATTTCTTTTCTCTCTGAAAATCCCAGAAACTCTTTTTTTCTCTTCATCTTTATCTGTAATTTCTGTTCTTAAGTTCGAGACGTGACAAAGGTATTAGAGCTCAGCCGATTCTCGGAATGGTGGACGGCGTGATGACCAGACAACAGGCGGCAGCTTTAGCGGCTGCTGCTCAAGCAGCGGTAGCTTCAGTGACGGCAAGAGTGACACAACCAGCTGACTGGCAAGCAGAGATTGCTCGACTTCAATCGACCATGGAAGGCATTGAGAATCGTTTAGATGCAAAAATCAAAGACAAGTTCAGAGATGTGAGGAAGTCGATGCTAAATGATTTGCATAGGCTACTGGAGATTGGGTTGGGGAAGAGGATTAGCACGGAGGACATGCCCAACCCTCAGGATGGAATTATGGGGGCGAATCCGATGGATGTAGCTTCGGGGAGCGCTAACCCAGCCACAAATCAGAACAACAACCCACAAGGAATACCAATGGTGATACTTGAGGATGACCTGGGAAAAGGGATGCCAACGAACAATGAGGGCCAACAAAACAACTTTGCTTACAAGTTGTTATGCCCTAAGTTTGATGGGATGGATTTTCGTGGATGGATTTCGAAGGTGGAACAATATTTTAAAGCAAAAGGTGTGCCGGAAGGAGCGAAGGTGAGACTGGTGATGCTACACTTGGAGGGCAAGGCTTTGCAGTGGCATCAGTTCCTGGCAAAAACAAGGGAGAATTGGAACACAGTAGGATGGGAAGAGTATGCAAGGTTGATGCAAGATGGATTCGCTCCAGAGGGTTATATGGACCCTTTCACAGAGTTGTTGGCCTTGAAGCAAACTGATTCAGTTGAACACTTCTACGAGGAGTTTATCAGCCTGCTCAATCAGGTAACACTTCCTGAAGATTATGTACTCAATATGCTTAAACAACATCTACGTTTAGAGATTAGCCAATATGTAGAATTGCTGCAACCTCAGAATCTTTTCGTTGCTTTCCACATGGCTAAAAGGGTGGAAGGAATGTTTTTTCCACCCCAGAAGAAAACAAGTTGGGGAGGGGCAAGAACAAACCCACCACCAACTTTGTCTGTCCCTAGTAGATCTGGAAGTAGTGTTTTTAGGTCTGTTATGAGTCCAGGAAGTACTATAGCTTCTAACAGTACTTCAAGAATTGACACTCCTATAGCTGTGAGCCCAACTGGTCAGAAGAGTGGTTCTTCGAACAGTAGACCACCAGGGAGAACCATTTCAACTGCAGAAATAGAGGGAAAGGAGAAAAAAGGACTATGTTTTTGGTGTGCTGCAAAGTACACTTCTGGGCACAAGTGTGCCAAGTCACAGTTGTACCAGATTGTAGTAGAAGGGATAGAAGAAGAAGGGGAACCAGAAGAGTTCTTAGATTGTGAGGAGCCTGGAGAGTTGATTGGAGGAGATGGTCTTACAACTTCTTTACAAGCTATTTGGGGGGCATCTAGCTGTGACATTATGAAGTTGAAAATCGAGAGTGGGAACCAAAAGCTAATAGCTTTAGTAGATTCGGGTATTACCCACAACTTCATTAGTTGGGCTGTGATCAAGAAATTGGGAATATAAGTAGAGAGAAGGAAACCTCTGAAAGTGACAGTGGCTGATGGAAATGTGTTAGAAAGTGTGGGCATATGCAAGGAAGTGGAATGGAGAGCACAAGATCAATGTTTCATGACTGATTTCTTGGTGCTACCTCTAAAAGGGAGTGATTTGGTGCTAGGAGTGCAGTGGCCGTCTACCTTAGGCATGGTCAAATGGGATTTCTCTAAACTGGAAATGCAATTCCAGCTAGGAGAAGAGATAGTGAATTTAAGAGGAATCCAACAGAAAGCTGCTGAATGGGTGGGACACAAAGAATGTGCGAAATTATTAAAGGGGGCCAGAAGTAGTTACATGACTTCTCTAATAGTGTTGAATGCACATTTAGAATTCAAGGGAGAAAAGGGTAAAGAGTGTCCTAGGATCCAGACAATGTTATCTTCTTTTCTGGATGTGTTTGAAGAACCAAAAGGATTATCTCTTGTGAGAGGACAGGACCACAGGATTCAGTTGGTGGATGAGAACTTGGTGATTAAAACCAGACCTTATAGATACCTTGGGTGGCAGAAAGATGAGATCGAGAAGCTCATTAAAGAGATGTTGCATTCTGGGATAATCAGAGACAGTAACAGTGTCTTTTCATCCCTAGTGATGGTCAAGAAGAAAGACAATTCATGAAGAATGTGTGTTGATTACAGAAAACTGAACCAAGTGACCTTGAAGGAAAATTCCCTATGCCAGTGGTGGAAGAATTATTAGACGAATTGGGCAAAGCCAAGGTCTTCTCCAAGTTGGACTTGAGATCAGGATACCACCAAATTAGGATGTGAAAGGAAGACACCGAAAAACTGCCTTTAGGACCCATGAAGGGCACTACGAGTTTTTGGTGATGCCATTTGGTCTCATCAACGCTCCTGCAACTTTTCAAGGCCTCATAAACAAGGTCTTTAAGGAGCAGTTAAGAAAGACAATTTTGGTGTTTTTCGATGATATCCTAATTTACTCGACAGATTGGGAATCACATTTGAAGCACCTGGAAGAAACCTTAGTCATTTTGAGGAGAAACAAATTATATGCTAAGAGGAGCAAATGCAGTTTTGGAGCTGAAAGTGTGGAGTATTTGGGATATGTAATCTCCCAGGGTACCATTTCTATGGAGAGGTCTAAGGTGGAAAGTATATTAGAGTGGCCAGCTCTTGTTACATTTCTATGGAGAGGTCTAAGGTGGAAAGTATATTAGAGTGGCCAGCTCCTGTAACAGTGAAGGAAGTGAGGGGCTTTTTGGGACTATCTGGGTATTATATGAGGTTCATTAAGGGGTATGGAGTGTTGGCTAGACCCCTAACTAATTTACTGGGGAAGGTTGAATGGAGGTGGACAGAAAAAGAGGAGGAATCCTTTCAAAAGTTGAAGGATGCCATTAGTTCAGCTCCAGTCCTAACTCTTCCAGACTTGAAGAGTTATTTATAGTCGAAACTGATGCATCTGAGACTGGAATATGGGTTGTGTTGGTGCAAAAGAAGAAACCAGTGGTTTTTTTCAGCAAGGCTTTGGGGATTAAACATCAAAGGCTCTCTGTTTATGAGAAAGAAATGTTAGCCGTTTTGATGGCAGTTAAGAAGTGGTATTCATACTTGGTGGGAAGACATTTTCAGATCAGCACGGTCCACCGAAGTTTGAGATTTTTATCCGAAAATCAGGTTGTGACTCCAGCACAGCAGAAATGGTTTGCCAAAATGATGGGATTTGATTATGAGGTGATATACAAGAAAGGGATCAACAATGTAGTGGCAGATGGGTTATCTAGAAGGCCGATGAGAGAGAGCTGTGCAACCTTGGAAATTAGTAGCATAAACAGTGAAGTTTTTGTAAGAGTTGAGGCCTCATGAAGGCAAGATGAAAAAATTCAAAAGATCATTAAGGAGATAGAAGAAGGGAAAAGAAACCAAAGGAAATATGTTTGGGATGGGAGACAAATTAAAAGGAAAGGGAAGCTGCTGGTTGGGGAAGACTTGGAGTTGAGGAGGGAACTTATCAAATATTTTCACAATAGCAGAATTGGAGGCCACTCAGGGGTGCATGCTACTATAAAGAGGATAGCTGAAATATTTTATTGGAAAGGGTTGAGAAGAGAGGTGAGGAACTAGGTAAGAGAATGTGATGTTTGCCAAAAATATAAGGAAGAACTGCAACATCCTAAGGGCTTATTATAGCCACTCCTAATTTCAGAAGAGGCTTGGGTTGCTGTGGGAATGGACTTCATAAAGGGATTACCTCTGTCGAACAAGAAGAATGTGATTTTTGTGGTAGTGGATCGGCTAACCAAATATGGCCATTTTATGGCATTGGTACATCCTTTTTCAGCCAAGGAGGTAGCTCAGATTTTCATGAAAAATATATTCAAACTTCATGGATTACCAAGTCAGGTGGTGTGTGATAGAGATCGGATCTTCATGAGTACATTTTGGAAGGAGTTATTTAAAAAATTGGGAGTTAGTATCAATGCTTCAACAGCTTACCATCCGGAGTCCGATGGCCAAACGGAGAGACTCAATAAGTGTCTTGAAAGTTATTTGAGACGCATGACGGGAGAAAAACCGAAAGAATGGATGGAGTGGTTGTACTTGGCGGAGTGGTGGTACAATACTTCATACCACACAGCTATACACACCACACCCTTTGAAGCCTTGTATGGGTATGCTCCTCTTATTCATGTGCCGTATATCACTGGAGATTCATTAGTTGACACTGTGGATAGAAGCTTAAGAAACAGGGAAGCTATGATTCAAATACTCAAATTCCATTTGAAGAGGGCCCATGATAGGATGAAAAGCTAAGCTGATAAAAGGAGGACTGACTGTGAATTTGCTAAAGGGGATTTAGTATACTTGAATTACAATCGTACAGGCAACAGTCAGTAGCTGTAAGGGGAAATCAAAAGCTTGCTGCTAAGTTGTTTGGACCCTTTGTGGTGTTAGAAAAGGTGGGAGCCGTGGCGTATAAACTTAAATTGTCGGAAGGATCACGTGTACATCCAGTTTTTCATGTTTCTCAGCTTAAGAGGCACATTGGAGGGGCTAATTATCAACCAGAACTGCCAATATTGGGACCAGATGGCACGATCAGCAAGGAGCCAAGTAAAATACTGGACCGAAGGATTGGAAGGTGTGGGAACAAGGCTATTACAGAGGTATTAATATAGTGGTCCAACTCTTTTTCGGAGGATTCAACATGGGAGAATTTGTATCAACTCCAGAAGCAATTCCTAGATTTCAGAATTGATCTTTGAGGTCAAGGATGTCGTGAAGGGGAGAGCATTGTAACGGACAAAAGCCTGCAACGGTCGAATCAGAAGAGGGAGTTTAAATTTTTATTTTATGGTAATTTTTGTTTAATTAATGAAACAGTGTGTTTAGTGTTTATACCAAAACGACACCGCTGAGTCTGGTTATTAGGGCAGAGAAACCTTGTAATCCCTAAAATTTACCTAATTTCTTGGATTTGAAGTTAGGGTTTTATTTTACTGAAACTTGATTTACAAGTTAGGGTTTTTATAAATTAAAATATATAGTTCGGATAATTTATTAAATAAATAATAATTTAAAATTACTGAAAATAAAATTCAATGTTTGAAATACCAAATTCAGCCCACAAATAATAAATAGTCCAAAAATCAAAAATTATTCAAAGTCTGATACAAATTATTAACCGAAATAATTACAAGTCTGAATAATAAAACGTATGGTAAAACAGAAGTTCAAATTCAAGAGTCCTCCAAGTACCGAGATCTACGATCGGGTATCTGAAACAGAAACTGCAAGGATGTAAGCTAGGGAGCCTAGTGTGTCTCTAAAGCAGATAAACAGTATTACAGAACATTTTTAATGCAGATGATGTGAAGTATGCATGATATGCACCCCAACTCCGAACACCAACAGAAGAGTAAGTTCCCCTGAACCACTCTAACTCTATCACACCAACAGAAGTGGAAACTCGACCCGCAGGTGGAGCCACTAAACAGAAGTGATAAATCACTAACTTTTCTGTACACATATTTCACCAGATGTAATATTCTATGCATAAACAGAATCATAATGCATGCCTTGATATTAACAGGAGACATATATGACAAATACCAGGACCAGAGATGTAATGACAGAATAATGCATGATCATACAGTTCAACAGAAACTGAACATACTGAAAATACCAGAATTTACAGAAGAGAATACACCTGAAGCAGAAGACTCAACGTCATACTGACGTCTACTGGACTCGGTTCTACCACTAGAATGAGCCGGTGCAGATCCTACAAGTAACAGTAATCTTTAGACACACTATTATGCCACAATACAAGAGGGTACACTAACAAAAGTGGATTGAATACTCACGAGCGTGTCCCGGAGACTGCTGAACAGGAGGGCGTCCAGGAGGAGGAGGAGGCAGATGCTCGGGGTCGAAATCCACGTCACCTGAACCAAACAGAAACTGATTCAGAAACCTTTACAGATAACTTCTAGATACCTGATCGAACTTAAAAGCTTTAAAAACGACACTTCGGGTTCGAATTTCGAGAAATGAACGCCATCGGAATCAGGACGTTGAAAAATATAAAGTGGGTCCGGGTTGAAAAAGTCAACTGCTGACGTCAGCACTGGTCAACGCTGACGTTAGCAGTGACGTCAATGCTGATGTCAGCGGGTCGGGTTTTGGGTCGTTCAGGTCGGGTTTTGGGTTCTGAGATTTTCCGGGAAAATCTGGAAAATTTCCAGATTTTTTCAGCAGCCAAACACTGAAAAATTCGAATAAGCACCCCCCATTCTCAACTCAATTCGATTCCAAACAATCCGAAATAGTCCCCTAACCGATTCAGACTCGATTAAACACTTAAACCAATTAAAAATCCCTCCAGAATCGAATCAAACTCAACCCTTCATCCAACCATTCGACTAAAACTTAAAACCTCAAAACATGATTTCAGAAACACAACGATCACCCCTTAAAATCGAACACAAACAACAAACAACAACAACCTTAACCCCTTTTTCGAACAAACCAAACCGAAGCAGAAACGGAAAAGGAAAAAGGAGATGAATCGAGACTTACCCACTTACCACAAGAACAAAGAAGATGAAACCGAGCTTCCCAACACCAACAAGAATCGAAGTAAACAGAGAGAAGTAAGACTTGATTTGATTCAAACTAAGGATTGATGGTAAGATTTTCAGATTTTAATCCGGGAATTAAAAGAGAGTTAAATCCCCCATTAATCACTGGATCGGTTTTTAGATTTAGGAGGAAGAAAACGTTACCCATAAGAAATGGGTAAATTACACAACAAGGGTCTGGATATTTCAGAAAATTTTAATTTGGCCACTGAAATTAAAATCAAAACCCCCAAATTTTAGGGCACAATCTAGGGATTTTGACTTAAGTCAAAAGGGAAAAGTTAGGATGTTACAAACCTAATTGTCGAGGCATTGAACAACATATGTATTGTCTGTCTTCTTCATCTCATTTTTTTTCTCTCTGAAAATCCCAGAAACTCTTTTCTTCTCTTCATCTTTATCTGTAATTTCTGTTCTTAAGTTCGAGACGTGACATATATCTTTGCTTATAGAGAAATTTCTGGAAATTAGAACTTCATGTACATAGGTTTGCTTAACGAATCCTGCTTTTTATATAGTTTTTTTTATGCAAATATGTTGCACCTTGCAGAATCTGTAGCCTTGCATATACAAAGTTCTGGGGATGGCATCAAAACAATCATTATGTTTCTTGAATACCCAGAGGTTGAACAACGCATTTATGCTTTTAAGCTTACAAGAGTACTTGCAGAAAGGTTTGGTCATGATTTAATGCAAGAACTAAAACGTTCTGACAAGCTTTCCCTATTTAAGGAGAAATTACTGGACAACGAGTCTACAGAAAGTGAGAAATCTGATGCTGCATGCATACTTGCTAATCTTCCACTCTCACAAGATGAGGTCAAACCAATCATGGAGGCCAGCTTTGTTAAATGGACAGTAATGGCTCTTAAAAAGCAGTGTATCACAAACGGAAGAACATCCCGACCTACATCAAGCATGACAGAAGGACTACTGGGCCTATTACTCCACTTCACAAGAAGCCTTGATCCAGAGACCATTAGTGTGGTCAAGGAGCATCAACTCATGACTATTTTCTGTGAACAGTTTAGTTTTCCTTCAAAACCCAGAGTTAGACAGCTCGCTGCTATCGGATTGAAGAACTTGTCTGAAGCTGGAAGGTTGCTTGCAGTTGCAGACTCGGAACCACTTCCTCCCCAAGGCTTCTGTGCTTCCTTGGTATTCATGTGTGGAAGAAGGGGTTCCCCAGAACCTTCGACTTGTCCCATACACAATGCTCCATGTGAAAACAATAGTCAACTATGCTTACTAAAATCGAATTGTATCAGACCATTGGTTGACCTTCTTCACGATGAAGATACCATTGTTCAAATTTCTGCAATCGAGGCACTCTCAACTCTTATGTCTGATATGTCTAACAGTTACAAGAGAGCCGTAGGTGAGCTAGAAAAGCAAGACGTAATTTCGACTGTCATCGAAATTTTTACAGATGTTCGCCCTGGAGTACTTCAAGAGAAGGCACTTTGGATGATCGAGAGGGCATTGCGGGTAGATGGCCCTGCCCATAGGTACTCCCTCAATCAACCACTGGTCAGGGCTTTGGTAGAAGCTTTTAAGCATGGGAATGCTAATGCAAAAAGACATGCTCAGGATGCTCTTACCAACCTAAATCAGATATCCGGTGTAAGCGGAAAAGCCTCTAATCAACCTTTGCCGCGGAGGTAAGTAGCAATGGAAAATACTCTAATTATCTGTAATTCTTCTTTTTCTGTCAACATTGCATACTGTTATAATGCTTCAAATTTGTACAGCATTCACAGCCACCAAATTTTGTATTCATTACTGTATATTATTCCTCATCAATGAATAATCCATGACCTGTCAATCGAAGGGATCAAGTTTGTGTTGGATTGGGTCAATCTACTTCTAAAATTTTTGTCATATTTCGGTTTAGGTTTCGGATTTTGGTCGTTTCTAGTTCAGATTCTTCCATGAGTTTGTTCAATTTAGATCAAATCAAGTTCGATTGAGTTCCGATTCGAGCGATGCAGTCGGATTTTAATATTTCACTATTGTTTTCCACTTTAGTTCTGAAGGAAGAAAAAGAAATTTCTTTTTATCGCCTTTTGCCATGTCATTTTTGGACAACCTCCTGAATATGAGGAAACCGGGTCGCATGCTTGTAAAAGATCAGGAAAAGTGACAAACAACTTGCCGGCCACACAGTGTCGTTGGCCATTTATCCGACATAGATCATCAAAACCAAGTGACTCTCCTCACTTTACTGCACCCTGGCCATTGTTTTTTGAATTAGTAAAAGGTCTTGTGCTCCGGAATCTTACACTACTCGAGAAGGTGTGAAACATGAGTTCTTTTTTTTTTTTTCTTTCTAACAAAATGAGGTAAAATTAAAATTATTATAAAATTTATAAAAATTTTGGTATCAATTTTTTTAATATACCAAAATTCTTATATTTTTTGTACGAAATTCCATATGTATCGAAATTTTTATATTTTTAAAAATTTTAAACTTTTTGTAAGAAATTCGATATATACTAAAATCCTTACACTTTTGTAAGAAATTCGTTATATACCAAAAAATCGATATCGGAATTCTTACAATTTTATAACAATTTTAGTTCCATCTTATATTAATCTCATTTTAATCAGTTTCACCCTAAAACTCTCCTGAACAGAATGTTTACTAAAACCATTGATTGTATAAATTATAATAATAGATTGAGTTTTTTCTTTTTAAATCAACTATCGTGGGTATAAATAGTATCTATTTTAAAATATATTATTTAAAGTTTATACGTAAAATAATCATTTAATTGGACTCAAAATAAATAAACCCTTAATTTTTAATATTAAATTAAGCGAGTTCTTATGAAAAATTACGATCGTGTGAGTATAAATTATAATTAATTAGTTAATTAATTATAGGCTCATTTCTCTCGTCTTCCTTCACTCGATTCACCATCACAATCCCTGTTACATTTAAAAGAAACAGAAACAAACACTGAAAATAGAAATTAAAAACTAAAGAGTCAATAGACAACAAACCTTTTTTTAAAAAAAAGAAATAAACTTTCTTACGTTGCCAAAGAACAATTAACAATCAAAATTTAAGGGCAAGTAATCGATTAAGTGAGTAAAGTATTCTAGAATCAGTCGAGTTGATAAATGTTATTTTATAAAAAGTTTATTTAAACTTTTTATTTGAGTGAAGTTTTTAAAATTTAAGTGAAATTAAATTGTTTGAGTTTTTTTATCTAATAATAAATATTTATAGTATTATGGTAATAATTAGTTCTAATTTAAACAGTTTTATACAATTGTATACAATCTTATATATATTTTTTATATATGATATAAGTATCAGAAATAGTTAAAAAAACTCGACCTGAATTTAGAATACGATAGGCGATATCTGGGGGAAAAAGGACTATGGCTAGGGACGTAAATGAACAGGGTGTTCGACGAGCTGCTCGTGAACCGTTCATATAATGTTCGTTTATTAAGTTAAATAAACGAGTATGAACAGATATTTTATGTTTGATTAATAAACGAACGAACACGAACATAAGTGCGTTCGGCTCGTTTATGTTCACGAACAAACTCGTTTATGTTCGTTTATAAGCTCGTTTATATACTCATTTATAAGCTCGTTTATAGGTTTGTTTATGTTCTTTTATATACAAACTTTAAACAAACATGTTCATGAACACTAAACGAATATGTTCGTGAACGTAAAATAGACAAGTTGATCAATATATACAAACGAACTCGTTCGCGAACGCTTAACGAACATGTTCACGAACAAATTACCGAACATATAAACGAACACGTTCGTGAACGTTAAACGAATACGTTCGTAAACATTAAACGAAACGAACCCGAACACGACAAAAAATAAACGAACCAAGTTTGAACATACCATTAAAAATTTAAACGAACACGAACAGAGTTTGAACACTTTCAAAAATAAATAAACGAACATAGACATACCCTTGTCCGTTCAAGCTCGGTTCGTTTACACCTCTAACTACGGCAATTAAAGTGGATCTCAAAAAGGCGTCTGACCACCTTGAATAGGACTTCATTAACGAAACATTACAGGACGTAGGTTTACCATCTTGCTTGATTTCCTTGATTATGCATTGTGTACGTTCTGTCACTACACAAATTTTATGGAATGGGAACATCACAGAGGAGTTTAGGATTCACAAGGCATCCGGGAAGGAGACACACTATCACCATACCTCTTTATCCTATGTATCGATCGATTCGGTAAGGTTTTGGATAGACGTAATAAGAACGATCACATATGACCCTTAAAAAAGAGGGGTCTCAAAATTTTAATTAAGTACGTTCATTAGACGATGTTAATCTCGAAATTTATTGAAATTTTTTGAAAATGCTATTAAGAAAGATGAGTTATAATCGTTAAAACGTTATAGTTATTTCTTAAATGCGACAATTGATTATAGAATCTTATTGATTATTCTTATTCCTATTCTTTTTATAGAACTAATGAGGTTTCGGACAAATGCAATAGAAACGATCGCACAGGACCCCCTAGAAAGGGCATTTGCTTCTAAGGGCTATAATTTATAACTAATGGAGGTTATGGACAATTACTTTTAAGGGTCATATTTTAATAAATTGCACAGAGTATCTAAATCTTTGAACCGTTGATCGAATTGAATGTGTTCGAGGGGTCTTGGAAACCAATTCGTCTATCTCGACATAGCTAGGCATAGCTAGGGCTCGTCTTCAACTGTATTAGCAAAAAATATATGTCAATTTTTTTTTTAAAAGTAGATGAATATTCAATATATGACATGAATAAAAAGAGATAAAATTGAATAGTAAAACGATGGATCCCTTCTCTTTACGATTAGGTGTTCACTACGAGTGCAAATTGTTTATTTCTTGTTCATGTTTTAATTCGTGTTTCTATTTCAAATTAAAAGATTTAAGATTTAGGTTTTAAGATTAGGGTTGTAATTAGGGTTTAGGAAATTAGGGGTAGGATATATTTTTTAGGGTATAAGCTTTAGGGATTAGGATATAGAAAATAAGGATTAGGGTTTAAAATTCAATTTTATAAAAAATTTAAATAAAAGACATGACTGGAGACATGATAAAGAAGAAAAAAAATTTACCCGTTCATTACGTGCGTGTGTAAAAAATCGTAACCCAATCTATTTATTTTTTCAAGTACTTTAGATCACCTAAATTGTGATTTTGAATTATTTTAAAATTTTAAAAATAGGCTTTTTAACCTTTTTAGAGTTTAGACATGTCTAACCTTATCCTTTGTTATATGTATTTTTTGAATACGTTCATTTTTTGAATTTATGTTTCTCGTTGAAAATTTTTAAAAAATTAAATTTTAAATTTTAATTCTTATTTTTTATATTTTAAACTATAATCCTAAAAATATACCTTATTTCTAATTTTCTAAACCCTAATCATAACCTCTAACCTTAAATTCTAAAACCTTTAATTTAAAGCGAAAACACGAATAAAAACATAAGAACGAGACAAACGATTTTCACCCATTTTAAACTTAGACTTTGGTATTATTGGAGAATAATTTGCTAGTTTTGTATAGAAACAAGGCTCCCAAGATTGATGTTTGATTTTGACATTTTATTATAATTAGAAACACACGTGATCTTCATTACATTGAAGACATTTTTAATTTATTTCTTATTTTATATTTTAATATTATAATGATGATTATATGATAATATTTGTTCACATATTTTTTATCTTTTGATAATATACATATATCTTGTAAACAGAACTATTAACTCGAGTCTCATATAATGAATATTATCTATTTTTTTTATTAAGATCACTTGTTAGATTCTTTAAGCCGACTTTATCATAGATTTTATGAAAAAATTCTAATAATATTACATTCTTATTCTCTTTGGAGAGAATACTATTTTTAATTCATATACTTTGAATTTTCAACTTAATTAAAAAATTAACCTATGTTTCATAATTCCGAAAAATATAAAATTTAAATATGATTTTTTTTTTTCAAATCATGCCATATGTTTAGATGTGGGTATTCAATCTAAAATTTCAAATATTAGAAAAATAAATATTCGATTTTTATATCGAATATAAATCTTTATTTTAAGATCATATCATATCTAATATCCGAAAATATATACCCTAATATTGACAATCTGTTACTTGTATTAATTTACCGCCTAAAATATAAATATTACTATCTAGTTTTCACTATTTTTTTTCTTTCATATTTCTAGAATAATAAAATTTTCAATCATATTACTTATTTTGTTTAATAACATTTAGTCATTGGTAAAATATGTATTAATTTAATTATATTTATAATCTTAAAAATTATTTATTGATAAATAAAATATTAAATGTTGTGTATTATCTTGTTAAACTTTTAAAAGATATTTTATTTCTTTTAGTCTTGCTCGTTATTGTACATAGAATAATACATTATTTAGAATTTAAAAATATCATTAACTAATCAATACTTCGGCTTTCGAGGATTAAATTGAGTGTAAAAAATAAATAAAAGATTAATTAATTTTTTAAATGAAAATTAAATTACCCTTTAAATTTTTAAAATTTGAATACAATATTATTAGAAAAATAATTACAAATTCCAAATATAAACAATGAGACAAACATATAAAAATATAAAATACAAAATATAATACCAAATGATATTAATGCTTCAACGTTTCTGATTGGATAACGTGCATCCAACAGTCAAGTCTAACGCACACGCAAGTAGGGTTAACCTTGGCTCGGATCAAATAATTTTAAGTTATTTAAGTTGATATATCATATAATTTAAATTTTATTTTTTTATTTTAATAAAGTTTATATAATTTGATTCAGTTCGAGTTAAATCGAGTTAATTTTTTTTAATTTTTATATAGATTTAATTACTAATATTTACTATATTATAATAATAAAATTTAATTTTAATTTAAACGATTTTATCTGATCATAATATATATAATTAAGATGTTTCACTTAAACTTAAAAATCAATTGAATTACTAAATATTTGATTTTTTAACTTAAATTTTATTTAAAATTTTATGAATTAAATTTGTAAATTTTTGAATTAAAAATGATTTTTTTTATTCGATTTCTCCCTCCTGACAGTTGGTAAGTGTTTAAGGGTCCTATGCTCCCCAGCCTTTCCAAATCCATACCATCTAAACTGAGTAGTCACGACACAATACAAGGGATGTAGGGTCAGGCTCGGGGACCTTAGTAAATTGTGGTCCAACAAAAATAAGGAAATCTAGGGGATCTTACTCAAAGATTCAGATTTTTAGTTATATTTAAGGAAATACACTTAAAAGAGATAAATTAAAGAGAGTTGATATAATATTAATAAATAATTATTAAAAGAGACAACAATTCATCACGGAATATGAGTTAAGATTCGAGTAATTGGCGCAACGAGCTATTCAAGAGATTCGAAGAAGAACTTTAAGCTTAAAAAAACCATCAGATTAACCCAATCCGTAAGATTATTTTTAAAAGACTTATCCATCCACCCATGTGAACATCCTATCTGAACATGGGAGATGCTTTTATAGATAGATGGGAATATTCTAGGAATTATGCTTTTGGATAGGATAAGATTGTATCTGGGTCGTTGATGTAAATCGATAGTGACCGTCGGATATAAGGGAACTCAACTATAAATAGAGGCTTCTCCACTTCACTTTATATCATCCATCTTAATTTTATTCATTGAGTAATAGAAGGCATTCACTCTAAATCTTCTCCAGTGTTGTTTAGTGTTCTTTTAAAAAAACCATTCTATAGTTAACTTCCGCTTAGAACGATCTTCCGTTCTTGAGTGCCTTGAAAGTTTGATCTTTCAGAGTGAGATTTCAGGTTGAATTAATCGTTTGTCTCGAAGATTCGACTAAGTCTGCACGAGTTAACTGGTTTAGAAGTCTAGTCTCATGACAAACTCATGAAACTCGTTGTACTAATTATCCAATTTTTATTTATTTAAATTGAGAATTAATAATTTTAAATATGTAAATAATATTAAAAAACAACATATTTTGGTAACGATAATTGAAACTCAACTACTGTATTTATATTAGTGCAGTAAACGAACCGAACATTTGGTGAGCCGTTCGTGAATCGTTCGGCGGGAAGTTCGTTTATGTTCGTTTATTTATTAAACGAACGAATATGAACAAGATCTTTCGTTCTTTCGTTTCGTTTAATTAAATGAACGAACACGAACAAAGGGCTCGTTCGTTCATTTATGTTCGTGAACGTTCGGTAATTTGTTCGTTTATGTTCGTTCATTTATGTTTGTATATGTTCGTTGGTTTATGTTCATTTAAATTTATTCACATATATCGAAGAGTAAACATTATATCAAGTAAGTTGAGTCAAAAATTTTGAGTTACTCGTGTTGAGAAGTCTTATTTTATGACACGTTAAAAATTTCCTTGTTATTGGCTAGGGGTTTTTATTGTTTTGTTTAACCGAATTAACGAATCAAATCAAAACAAAATTGGTTAATTAGTTAAATTTTAGGTTTTGTAAATAATTAAGAGTTTTTAATCTTAATTATTGATTAATTCGATTTAAAATCAATTCATTAGTTGAATTAATCGAATTAATTCAAAATCTCAAATATTTAGCATATTATATATGTTATTTATGTTTGTTCGTTTACTTTTATTTATTTATGTTCGTTTATTGATGTTCGTTCGTTTATGTCCGTTTATCATTTAAACAAATGAACATAAACGAACATGAACAAGCTACAATCCTTAACGAAGGAACACGAACAAGAAAATTTGTGTTAGTTTATGTTCGTGTTCGTTCGATTCGTTTATAGCTCTAATTTATATTCTAAGAGTTAGATATTAAAAATATTTCCGAAGTAAAAATAAAATAATTAAAATTTTAATTATAAAATTATATGTTTACTTGACTAATAAAAAACAAGAAAAATTCAGACAGAATCCATAGTTTTGGGAGAAAAATTTTCTTACAAATCCACGAGTTTGAAACAATCAATTATAGTTTTAGAGTTTTGAAAACCTAAATTAAAGCATAACCAAATAAACTTGTCTTAAAACAAGGATCTGTAAACCTATAATGTCTAAAACTGTATAAGTCCCATCTTCTCTTTAAAAAATAAAAGTAACCAACAACCGGGAAGTAAGTCATTCCCTTTGTTATACTTGTAACATAATTAAAACCAAACAAAAAAATTTAAACAAAAAAGTGCATTGAAAACTCCATAACTTCTCTTGTATCGGGTACGTTTTGTATTAATTTTGATTTTATTATCTATTTTACATATAAAGAAATAGATGTTTCATTAAAAAAACGCTTTACCAAATAAATTTTTTTATTAAAAAAATAAAACTAACAGTATTTACTAACCAACATTCAAAAGAAACCAGCTTTTTCCCCATCCTTGCAATTATTCCAAAACTGTGAAAATTTTGTAACTATGAAACTTTTTTCCCATGATATATACTAACTAAACTACTAGCTTCAAACTCTTAATCCATTGCCTTAACAGCAACTTATTATTCTGAATTATTGAATTCCTTTTTTTCCTTGGTAATTATGATAAAGAGAACAGACATAAGAAAAGTAATTGTCTGAATGTTTGGAATAAAAAAATGTTCCTTTTCAACAACACCGAAACTGCCTACCCTCTTTTTTCTGTTGTTTCCAACTTTTTTGTCTTGTAATTCACGTCTGAAGTGGGATTTTCAGAGAGATTAATAGTGGGATTCCAGAGAGAATGAGCCATTCAACCAAGGACACATCATTTGAAACAACAATGGAGGACAAAGGAGAGTACGTGAATGGTTTTGATCCCAGTGCAGCACCTCCTTTCCGTATTGCCGATATCCGAGCAGCCATTCCTAAGCACTGTTGGGTCAAGAATCCATGGAGGTCCTTGAGTTATGTCTTACGGGATGTTCTGGTTATCTCTGCATTGTTAGCAGCGGCGGTTTACTTGGACGCTTGGTTCTTTTGGCCTGTCTACTGGGTGGCTCAGGGAACCATGTTTTGGGCTCTCTTTGTCCTAGGACACGATTGGTACTGATCCTACATCTTTTTCAAGTTCTGGGTTTATGTTTTGTTCGTATATGTTAACTGAGTGACTCGATTCGTTTCCGGTTTTTGCAGTGGCCATGGAAGCTTTTCTGATGTTACCATTCTTAATAATGTGGTGGGTCATTTCTTACATTCTGCAATCCTGGTTCCGTACCATGGATGGTAAGTTCATTACATAAGTAAGTTTAGTATCTGTTCTTTCCATACTGTATATATGCAGTGACATGAAACATCATTTGGAATTTCTGTAGGAGACTAAGCCATAAAACTCATCATCAAAACCATGGAAATGTTGACAAGGATGAGTCTTGGGTTCCGGTAATGTATCGAACCGAAAACCGGCATCGAATTCAGTACAAAACTTCTGAGCTTCCCTAACCTCTTGGCAATCTTTCTTTTTTAATTTCTCAGATGCCTGAGAAGATTTACAAAGATTTGGGCCTCAGTACAAAACTTCTGAGATTCACTATCCCTTTTCCCCTATTTGCATACCCGATGTACTTGGTGAGACACCATGTTTTGGATTGAACCAGATGATGAACATTGTCGTTCCCATTGCTTAATTTTCTGCAATATTATTACAGTGGCACAGAAGTCCAGGGAAGACAGGATCTCACTTCAACCCCTACAGCAGCTTGTTTTCTCCCCAAGACAGAACACATGTCATGACTTCAACGGCCTGTTGGATTGCAATGGTCGGTTTCCTTGTCTATTTATCCTTTGTATTCGGTTCCGCCATGACATTCAAGCTCTACGGTGTTCCATACCTGGTATGTCCCAAGTTTTACAGGAATTGCAGAATTTCTCTGTAATTTAACTGTCTGAAAATGATGTTACAATTTTCCATAGATTTTCGTCATGTGGTTGGATTTAGTAACTTACCTTCATCACCATGGATATGAACGGAAACTCCCATGGTATCGTGGCAAGGTACATTAATTAAACCTCCATTAATTCGAACATCATTTTTTATGTCCGTTTTACGGTCCGTGTAATAAATAACTTTCAGGAATGGAGTTACCTGAGAGGAGGGCTTACAACGGTTGACCGTGATTATGGTGTCTTCAACAATATCCAGCATGACATTGGCACTCATGTCATTCATCATCTCTTCCCACAGATCCCCCATTACCACTTGGTTGAAGCTGTAAGGACTCTTCGTTTCCTACATTTGTCTTTTTATTACAGTAGCAGTTAGCTTCTTCGATTCGAATCAAATCGAATGGAAACGAATATGATACCAAAAATATCTAAATCACATGAATAGTTTCTTCGTTTCCTACATGATATTGTCTGGTCTTTTAATGTCATCTTATCAGATCTGTCCAATCAGTGGTCTGTATGTGTTTTAAAAATCCGGGAAATTTTCTTTAAGCACTGCAAAATTTTAAAATTCTCAAAAGTCTTAAAATTTTTAAATATTTTTAATTAGACCCACTAAAAGTTTTGAAAATTCTGATTGAGTCTTATAATTATTTAAAATTATAATTAGACATTTAATTTTTTAAAAATTCTCATTCAGTCTCTCACAATTATTGAAAAATATAATTAAACCTTCCTGAAAACTTTAACTAAACCCCCTCCATGAATTCAAAAAATTTCATAACAAGTCCTTTAGTTTTTTTCTAAATTTTAATTTGCCCCCTCAAAATTTTAATTTGGTCCCTTTTTTGTCTAATGACAATTTTAGTCCTTGCAAATTTAAATATTAGATAAATTATGTATTGACCCTGAATTCTGAGTTTAAATGCTTAGTAAATCCTTATATTTTTAAAATTAAGCAATTTGTCCCCTTGTTTGATCCATGTTAAAACCCAAACTCTTTTGTCTAGTCCACTGCAAACTCTATATCAAAACGATGGAACTGGCATTTAACATCTAAGGCCACCTTACATTGATTCAGGTTAATTCTAATGGTTTTCTCCATGTTTCAGACGAAAGCAGCGAAACCGGTGATCGGAAAATACTACCGGGAGCCGCAGAAGTCTGGTCCGATTCCAGTTCACTTAATAAAAATCCTCGTGTCGAGCCTTAAAGAAGATCACTACGTGAGCAACAGTGGAGATGTAGTGTTTTATCAGAGGGATCCAAACATGTTTTCGATTGGAAAATCCGAATAATTTCGAGTTTAGAGACATAGAGCTGAAACAAAGGGGATTCATCTTCATCTTCTTCTTTCTTTTTTTTTCTTTTTCTTTCTTGTCTTCAAATAATAAGGTAAACTCATACAATTGTTGAGATACATAGTTAATGGTACCGTAGGAAACGGAAATACAATTTTCATTATATCAGTTTATATAATGAAATTATTTAATTTCCGGATATTTTTATTGTTTCAGTTTATTTGTCCTTTATAGACCATCAATATATTAAATATTTAAGAATATTTTTTGGTAGTAGTTTTTTTTTCTTCGAAATATACAAATCATTACTAAACTAAACAACAAAAATAATTCTTTAACATTAAAAATTTAAAAATTATAAAATAATCATTAAATTTATTGAGTTGTTATAAATAATCGCTAAAATTTATCGACCGTTATAACATTGTTCTTAAATTTATTTTATAACATGTTAAAGGTTTGGTTGGATGATTATCTTGTTTTCACCTTTAGGTAAAAAATATTTTTAAGAATTGATATTAAAAAAAATATTTTTAAGAATCTATATTAAAAAAATATTTTTAAGAAATCTATAATAAAAAAATATTTCGTGCTACACTAGAAAAATAAAATGTAATTTATTGTTTTTATATATGATAATATTTCTTATTATTTATTTATACATTTAACTTTAAAAAATTATATGTTATATTTTGGTGAAGTTTTTAGATCTATAAGTTCAAATGGTGATGTAAGTAAGCGATGTAAACTAATTTAAGGTGTAATAAAATAAAAGATTAATAATGAGGAAATAGTATGGATATCATATTTTAAAGTAGGATGATAATAGATCGAACTCAGATTAAAATTTAAATTTAATTTAATTAATAATCGAGTTTTAAAAAATTTAATTTTGAATTTATGTTTGACTGTATAATGTTTAACCATCAATATTTGATATATAGAGAAATGTTTCTACCAGTAAGTTTTTATTATTATTTTATTAAAGCTCAACAAAAATCTATAAAATAATAAAATAAATCAAAATAAAATTATAAAATATATTAATTATTTAAAAATATTAATTATATATAAACTTAATAAACATTTATATATATTAATATACATAACCGCAATTCAACTTAATTAGTATTTTAATACATATTTATATTTTTTAAATATAAGAGTTTAAAATGTTTTTATTCATATTCATATTTAGATCAAACTCTGATCAGTTATGAATCTGGATTAAATTTATATTAAATTATGATAATATTCATATATGATCTATCTTCTATTAAGACTCGTATAGTTTTTCAGATTCAAATTTGGACTTTTATCAATCAAATTTAAATCAGATTAAATTATTTTTTTTTCAAAACCGAATCAAAATTGAATCCAATTTAAATTATATTACTATCCCTAATAAATTTTATATTTAAGTTAAAAAAACACAATAATACTTCTATATCCTATGAAATTGAAACTTCTCCCTTTGATTGATCTAATTTTTTATTACTTTATTTTCCTTTTTCTCTACATGTCATGGTACTTCCCACATGTCTTGTACGATGTTGTTGGAATGTCTTGCTCTGTATTTTGTAAGAGACGCGTACTTTCATAAATATCATCATCAGCTCACATGGTAAAGAACATGCACATGATCTCACATGGTAAAGAACATGCAGGAGTTGGAAAACTTGAAAAGAAGATTTTTTTAAAATTTTTATTTAAAAAATATATATTAGTTTTGATCGAGTATATTATGCATGTTGAACATCGATAAACATTATTAATTTAATTAATAAAGATTAAAAACTTTAATGATTCATTATATAATTAATAAATATTTAAAATAAAATTTTAATAAATTATTTTTTATAAAAAATTACACAAATAATTACTCAACTATCATTTTTTTTATATTGATCGTCCAATTATTTTTTTATTTAAATCATCATTATTATTTTATTTTACACGCATTAAGTTGCCAAGCTTATTTGACAACCTCAGCACACTCTTCATCTTTATCCCATCATGAATTATAAGGGAAAAATGGGCGTTTGATACTCTGTTATTAACGAAGATTATTATATGATATGATTTGATAATAAATTTAATTTTTAAAATTTTATATTATATAAGATTAGTCTTAATAAAAAATAATTCATCAAATATTTAGATTAAACATCAAATTTTTTATTTTTTCTCTTACAATAATGTTTTAAAAATTAATCTGTCGATCTTTTTATTTTTTTTGCTTCTTTGAAAAAAGTACTAGACTTTAGATTATAAAAAACAATTTTAACTTTATGATTTATTGTTTTAAAATCTAATTTAGCTTCAATTTTTCTCAAACTACTAACATACACCATTTTCTATGCTTATTCGCTCTATAAAAAAATTCAGTTTGTCAATTCACTTGAAAGTTCATATGGATATCAATAGTTATAAAATCTTTAACATGTGAATGTGTAATGGAGGCTTGTTTTGCCGTAAATTAATGACTTTTCAGATTATATTACAATAATTAAATTTATTTGTGTTTTGTTTCTCATATCAATGCCAAAATGGTTAAAGGAACGGTTGTTGTTCCTAGAGGTCACGAGTTCAAGCACCAACAATGCCGGCAGAGTGATTGAGTGATTAATGTCAAATGATGAAGATTATATTCTAGAACATATACTATTATAATCATTATTAGCTTGCTCAAAATATAAATATATTTATATGTCGAAGATTTCAGGATTTTTGATATTTATATAAACTTTGATGTGAACTGATAAGTTAAGTCCTTTTTATAGAGCGGGCAAGTATAAAAAATGATAGGAAATTTGTGTATATAAATAGTTTTGAAAAAAAATCAAAAAATTAAATTAAATTTTAAAAGAATAAGTTATAAAATTAAAGTGATTTTTTATAATCTAAAGCTTAACCAGTTGTTTAAACATGTAAGAAATAAAAGAGTTGACAAATTAATTTTCATAGTAGTATTGCAAGAGAAAGAAGAAAAAAAATTTAAGGTTTAGTCCAAATATTTAATAAGTTATTTTTCTATTAGGACTAATCTAATTTAATATAATATAATAATTTTAGGGACTAAATTTATTATTAAACCATATTATGTCATAATCTTTGTTAAATATTCAGGCCGACAACCAAAACGATAACTAAATGAAATGTTAGTGATGATTTCTTTTTAAAAATTTAGTTAGGTGATAAACATAAAAAAAAGAGTGATGTCTGAATGACTACTTATGAAATTTTCTTTTTGGAAAATAATATAATTAAAATTTTATTTTAAATAATTATTAATTATATGATAATTTTTAAAAATTTTAAAATTTTATTATTAAATTTAATATTATTTAACGTTAATGATATTTAACGATGTTCGGAATTTATTATATTATTAACAGTTAGAAAGTTACTAGATAGTTCCCAGTCGCTTTGTAGTTAAGCTAGTGTATAACTAATTATTGTTAGTTAGAGTTTCTTTCATCGTTTTTGTTGGGCCTTATTCCTTGATTTTGGGCTTGCTCTTCTATCACAAATATTTTGCGACTGCATATATTCCCAAATTATTTTCTTGGGATTTCTTTATTCTTTGTTTTCAACTGTTTCGTTGCCTTAGTTTTATTGGTTGCTCCTCCGATCACGGTTGTTCCCGCCGTGACTTTTCCTCCGATTGCGATTTCTTCAGTTATCGATTACAATCACCCCTTATTCCTTCATCCATATGATATGTTAGAAGTTATCTTAGTTTCTCTTCGGTTCACTGGATAACTAAAGTGTATCTATAAAGCACGGGGATGCCTCTTTAAGGCCGTCCCGGTCCCGGTCTCCGAGCAACTTAGCAGAGTGCAGAACAGATCGATGAAGATTGCGCTCTTAGCCAAGAATCAGTCCGGTTTCATTGACGGTACCTGCAAGAGGGATTCTTATGAAAATCATTCGAACCACCCTAGTCTTATCGTGGATTCTCAAATCTCAAGTGCTTCCCTCGTTTTGAATGACCTTAAAGAACGATTAATTTGACAAAATGGATCGATCCAGAATCTTTTTTCTTCATCGCTAAATTTCAACGCTACATGAAGGAGAAAGCTCTTATGGGATGAATCTCCTGATCTTGTTCCTTTTTCTACTTGTGCATGCAACAAGAATCACAACGAATACAGTTATCTGGGATGATGCTGTTTGCAGAAAGTGCAGCAAGGTTTTCATCTGTTAATGGGAATTCAGATCAAAAGAAATTTAATGGCGTTTGTGACTAGGTGTCAGAAACAAACATATCTGAGTTTGGTTCGGTTTGAGGTTCGCCGAGTTTGGAATTTTAGGTTTAAATTCGGCTCGAAAATAATATTACCAGACTCGGCTCGGACTCAAAGCACATCGGGTTCGGTTCGGTTTAACTCGAAATGGACAATTTTTTATATTATTTTTATTATTTATTTATAGTTTTGTAAATTTGTTTTAGTTGATAATATTAAATATATTTTATTTAATTTATTTTTAGTGAATTTACTCTCAATTATTTTATTATTTTTCTTTGTTAAACAAGTTATTTTTAATGTATATATATGTTTATATATAATTATTCCGAGCCTGTTCATCCAAGCTCGGCTCGACTCGTTTAAATCTCGAGTCGAACTTGAGCCCGAGTCGTGCTCACTCGAGCCGAGCTTTGACTGAGCCGAACCCGAGTAGCTCGCGAGCCGGCCAAACTCATTATCACCCTTAGGGCTGTAAATGAGACAAGACAGATCGCAAGCTACTCGAGCTCGACTCGGTCGAAACTCGACTCAATTGGACTCGGCTCGAGTTCTTGACGAGATGAGCCGAGCTACATAATACTCGACTCGAAAAGCTCACGAGCTACTAAAAAATATAAATATACTTTAAAACCCTAAAATCTAAACCCTAAACATAAGTCTTACACTCTAAATTAACATACTAAAACCTAAAATTAATAAGCTTGATTTTATACAACTTATGTATCAAAGTTTTTTCTCCGTTAGGCTTTAAATGAGACATAAGAGATAAGAGTTACTGGAGTCTAACATGGTCAAAGATAGGTTAATACTTAGCTCGATTAGGCTCGAAGAAAGCTCGAATTCGACTCGATTTTTAAACAAATCGAGTCGAGCTTAGATTTTTTAGACTCGTTTGAAATCTTAACGAATCGAGCCGAGTTTAGCACTACTCGAGCTCGACTCGGCTCGTTTACACCCCTATTTGTGATTGATGGAAAATCATGGGTCACTAACATGAGAATTGTTATAGACACATTGGTATCCTATTGATTTTAAATACACAAGGAAGAAAGATCCTCAAAACACGACAACAATCGAAGCCACAGTTCTGGAAATGTTACAGATACTAAAAAAACTCGGATATTAATAGATGAGTTTAAATGATTAACTGAATATGTTAGAGTAGGTGAATCGATTTTGTGATAGAATTGCTGGACATTTAAAAAAATCTTTAAAAACATTTTAAAAATATTTTTTAAATTAATGGACATTTGAAATATTTTTTAAAATTAGTTTAAGTCTAAAAATATTTTTCATTTAAATTATATTAAAATTAATATCATAACACTCAATAACTGTAAGATTAAGAAATAGGAATAAACATTTTTTTCTTTAAAATAAATGTAAAGAAATTCTTGATATAAAAATATCATATCTTAGTTGATCCAAAAATATGGTACACTAGTTAGCCCAGATTAGTTGATCTAAAAGTATTATCTAAGTGATACAAGAATATTATCGCCTTTTAAATAAGGGTAAACTACTGTGTTAATCACTTTTGTTTATTCCCAATGCATTTTTAATCACCAATTTTGAAAAATGACTAGTAAGATCACAATCGTTTTCGGAGTTTAAAATTTTGGTCACTCTAACGTTAAGTGCTTTTAAATATTGACAAAAAATGATCTGATATAATAAAAAATGATAAATTACTTAAATAATCTTTAAATTATTTTTATATTTTTATTTTATCTTTAATTTGAGCCTCAAAATTTTAAAACCTTATGTTGTTACCCTTCTCCAAAATACATTCATTTCTCTAAAAATTGGCTTTCAAACTCAAAAGTGAAAGCGTTTTTATTGAATGAACAAAAATGTAACAGATCTATCGCAACTGTCTTACACCTTGTTTTCGCCCAACAAACTTTGTAATCCCTCAAAGCCGTTCCATTCCCTTCAACATTTTCATCGACAATGTGGCAGCTTTCTTAACTATGGCACGATTCATCTCATCATCAACCACCGCGTCATTCCCCAACGCCACGGCCAAACTTTCTTTTAAATCCCTCTCTTCAACTCCTCTTTCTCTCAACCCAGGCCATCACAATTCAAAGTTTTTTCCTTTTCTACCAAGACCACCCTCCGTCGGAGATAAACTCCTCGACGCCACCCTCTCTTACTTTGACTCTGATGACGAATTCTAAATTACCACCATCTTCTCCCTCACCGTTGGAAAGAAAGCTGTCCTCTTCGCCGTCCCCGGTGTTTTCACCCCCACATGCTCCCAGAAACATCTTCTCAGGGGAACTCAAAGCCAAAAGGGTCGACACCATCATATGCGTCTCGGTGAATAACACCTTTGTGATGAAGGCTCGGAAGAAGAATCTGAGTATCAAGATGAAGTCCTTTTGTTGTCGGATGGAAATGGGGCTCTTTCCTTGTTTGTTGTTCTAACACTGTTTTTCACTGGATGTCATCAGTATGGGTTGGATACGTCCAAGTTCACATACAACCCTTCGGAGTCTAACAGGTACCCCTCAACCAGCAGAAGAAGGCAGCCGCTACACCATTATGTGATGACCGTCTGATTGGTTTGGCTTCCAAAAACCGCATTGTCGATTGAGTGACTGCTTCAGATTTTTCAAATAACAGTCTTAATTTATGTGTTTCCCACTCATATTTCTTTAGTGAACATGTGTGTTTAAAAAATACATAACCATTTTGTGCGTAAAGTTTGACTGCCGCATTAAGGTTTCGCAATGAGTTGAATCCTGAGTCAAATGCCTTTCACTTATCTGTTCGAGTTAAGATGCTAAATATATAATCCCCCGTTTCACTATTTTTGTTTATTATTGACTTTTTTTTAGTCAAATTTTTTCAACTTTGACTCATTATAGCTTTAAATATATTATTGATAAAAATATTAAAAATATTTTTTAAAAACCTTTAATCAAGTAGTTTAAAAACACATTTCTTGTAAAATTTAATATATTAAAATATTTAAAATAACTATGGTCAAAGTTAAAAAGTTTGACTTTTAAAAAGTCAATAATGGACACCATATATGGGACAGAGGGAGTATATATAATTTGTTACTTATCTGTTCATTCAATAAAAGCGTTTTTACTTTTTGGAGTTTTAAAAATCAATTTTTAGAGAAATGAATGTGTTTCTGAAAAGATGTAATAATATAAAATTTTAAAATTTTGAGGGTCAAATTAAAGATAAGATAATAATATAATAATAGTTTAAGAATTATTTAAATAATTTATCATTTTTTATTGTGTCAGATAATTTTTTGTCAATATTTAACGACTCTTAACATTAGGGTGACCAAAATTTTACATCCCGAAAACGATAGTGACCTTATTGATCGTTTTTCAAAATCGGTGACTAAAAGTATACCGAAGTTAAACGAAAGTGACTAACGCACTAGTTTATCTTTAAATAATTATTGTACACAAAACAAGTCAAAAAGTTGTTTGACTAAGACTATTGACCTAACATATTTAGAAGATATTTGATTTGTTTTTACAAGATAAATATCTTGAACGAATATTGTATAATATGTAGATTAACCGAAATTGAATACACAAAAAGAAAGTGAAATATATATCCCAAAATTATCTCTTATAATCTTCAAAAGAATATCGATATTAATATTAAATAAACTAGTTTAAATGATAATTTAGAATATCTACTCACTAGTGCATTGTCTACATCAGCATTTAAAGATTGCATTCAAGATTAAATTATGAAAAATCAAAAATTTTATGTGATATTTTTATGAAAGAAATAAATACACGTTATAATCTTTTTCTCTTTAACCAAACATTTATCCCACTAGTTTTTTTTTTAAATGTTTTTAACGAGATAACATGTTATATATATTAAAGATAAGGTGAGCATTTGATCGAGTTGAGTCGAGTTGAAGTGTCATATTTTATAACTCAAACTTTATTTAAATTTTTTGATTCGGTTTGAGTTTATGAATTTTAAATCGAGTTCATGTATAAATTTAATTATAAGTATTTATCATATTATAGTATATTTTGATTCCAACTTAAATGATTTTTTTAATTAATTATATAAGATATGTATATATATATATATCATATTTTTATATGTGACATATTTCTTCATATTTTTACATTGGTATATATATCAGGAAAATTTAAGAGACTTAGATCAAACTTAAAAATCAATTCATTAATTTCTAATAGTTTCGATTTATTCGATTTATTCAAATTTTTATTTTAAAACTCAGCTTATTTGAATTTTTTCGAGGGAACCGGAAGGAGTCAAGTTTTTTTCACCTTGAATAAAGTAAAAAATAATTTTTTCGAGTTAGGTCAAATTTTGTTCACCCTTAATTAGAGATATGTATACTAATTTTCTTTCATTAAGATTTTTTTTCCCACAAATTCTTTCTCTTAATAAATTTTTAACAAGTCACATTATTTTATAAATATCCAGAGAGGTAATAAATGTTTACTTATACGAATATGCATCATGACAATAATTTTATCTAGGAGTTTGATTTATTGTATCATTAGAGATTTGCTCTTCATTAAATTAGAGTATTATACACACTTTAATATTGAGAATACAACCAATTTTTTTTTTTATTTTTCTTGTTTTTATTCTTATTATATTTAAAAAATGGAATAGTATGAATATATATATATTTTGCATAGATTTTTAAAATCTTAAATTGATTTTTTTTTGTATGAAGAAATTCAATCATTAAGAGATTGCACACACAAAAAATTGAGATTCTATAATAAGGGTGGAATCACGAAAGGATGAGAGAGTTTTAAAAATAGTGATTTTTTTTAAAATATATATTTAAATTTTAATATCTATTACTTAAATAAGAAAATATAAGAGGTACTGTTTTTAAATCAGTTAGTAGTGGTTATAAATAGTATCTGTTCTAGAATAAACTCTTAATTATTGTATATTAATCCTTTAATCAATATACTATAAATATTATTGCTCGAATTCGTAACTTACAAAAATAATAATATTTTCTTTAACCTCTGAGACAAGGTGATCCATGCAAAAAAAACATTTAAAAATTTGTAATAACAAAAAAAAAATTAAAAGAGATAAGAGGGTAAAGACTAATTATTTTTTTATTTATCATTGGAATAAAAATATATTTGAAAAGACGTGAGTGATCGAGGAAACGGAAGAAATGCGAAGGTAAGAGCTTGGTTGATTTTTGAGTGTTTATTTGAATAATTTATTTTGTTTTTTTAAAAATATAAGCATCAAAATATGTTTATTTAAACTATGAGAAATGGTTCGTTATTTACCTTATTCTTTAATTGTGAGATTAAAAGTTTTATTTCTATTATAAAAATGAATTATATTTTATAATCATTATTTTTTTAGTAAAAATACCGACTATAAGACAGTTTATTTATTAAAAAATTTAGGTTCCGAGAAAAAACTTTATATTTGAGAATAAAATTATTCTTATTTTAGAATTAAAATTAGAAAAAAGTTATCACTCCAATTAGCCATGTTTAAATTTGTGGTCAAATACTAGTGGAAGTCGATAAGATTGGAGAATGCATAAAATCAGAACTCAGATAAAGTACGCCATATTTGACTACATTAATAACGTTATTTTTGCCACCTTTAAAATAAAGGATAAATTATATAAATTATTATTAAATTTTTCTTTAAATTTATTTTAGTCTTTTAAGTTTTAAATATTTAATTTATTTATTAAAATTTAAACATTAAAATTTTTTTTGTTACTCTTTTATTAAATTTTTAATAATATCTATTTATCGACGAATGAAGTAACATCCAAATGATAAAAAAAAAATTATCGGCACGAGAGAAGTAACATACTCAACAATGGAACCCATCCAATGATAGAGGAAGGAGATCGACAAAAAAAAATCAAAAGATTTTTTTGATTTATGAATATTTTAATACTTTTTTACAATATAGAGGTTAAATTCATATTCAGGAGGTTGGGACGAAATGACCGATGAAATTTAAGATCTAACGATCATCATTTATTATCGTTTATGGTTCAAAAATGATAAAAACATGTTTAATATCTAAACTTTAATGAGCATAAATATTTAATATGTAAACTTTAACGATTAAATCAAATATTTTAAAATTTTAATAATTAAAATAGATTTAAAATTAAAATTTAATGATAATTTACGTTGTTTAACGTAATGGAATTGAGTTTCAGCCGTAGTGTTATCATAGTAATCTTTAAGAGAAATTGGATTTGAGCATATAATTTAAAATTTTGAGGGATTCAGGATAATTTAGACGTTGTATAACAAATTATAATGAGACAAAATTTTTTTGTCTCTTTATAATATCTTATTCATATTTTTTATTAAAATTTTTAAAAAAATTAAATTTTAAACTCTAACTTTTATTTTTATATTATAAACCTTAAATCTTAAAAAATACATCAGTACTCTTAATTTCTTAAACCTTAATTATAATTCTCAAATTTGAACTACAAACCTTTTAATTTAAAAATAAAAACACGAATAAAAATATAAAAAAAGATAAACAATTTAGGCCTAATTATAACAGTGTTACTACTACAAAATAGTTCACTGTTGAAATACAAAACTGGGTTCAATTTTAAAAACAAATATAATCTTCACAGAATATGCTGATATTATTTTTTAAAAGAATAATAAAGTTATTATAAAATAGTATCAATTTATATTCTTTTAATTTTTAATAAGATATATACTTTAAAAAATAAAGTCGAATTTAAACTTTTAAGATAAATATTATTTTTTATTAGAACTACTTATTGGGTTCGTACCAAATTTTTAATGGAAAAAATGTTTTGGAATATAGGGACTAAATCCCAAATGTAATTATAGCATGAGGAGCAAGACAGAAGTTTTACCCTAATTGCACATTAACGTACACGGGTTTGTACAAGTTTGACTGACGGCATTGACTTTTCAGCTTACGAAAGTTCAAGTGGCTGACACACGGCGTGTTCAAAATTCAATAAATTTAACGCGTGTATATATATATATATATATATATATAAGAACTCTAGCTTTCCAGTTCTCCAGGAAAAAGAAAAGTTTTAGCTTTATCTTCTACCAATTGTCTATTCATCCTGCACAAGAATTTAGAAATGAAAAATCCTGTCTCTATCCATTTACTGTTTTTCACTCTCTTCATCCTTCAAATCCAAGCAAGGACCGAACCTCGAACGTGCACGACTTCATGCGGAGATATCAACAACATCCAATACCCTTTTCGTCTCAGAGGTGATCCAGCCGGTTGCGGAGACCCTGACTACGAGCTGTACTGCGATGAAAACAATCGAACCATACTCAACTTCCATGCAGGACTGTATTACGTCAAGAGAATTTCGTACGACGAACGTGTCATCCGTCTAGTCGACGTCAATTTAGACACTGGGAACTGCGGTTTGCCCTACAGATCTCTTGGAGTCGAAGAAGTTCTAGGCGATGGTCGGTATAATAAAGAGTATTCTAGCCCGCATGTCACTTTTGTGAGATGCTCGGAGGAAATCAATAGCATGAGGAGCAACATAGTGCCTTGTTTGAGTGGGAATACGTCTCGGGTTTATGTTAATTACACTGATTTCATGATGTATGCTGTTGATATCCCGAGTCATTGTAGCATCATTGCCATGGCCATCTCGGGTGGTTCCGATGTTCCAAACGTTAACTTCCCGACGAGTTACGATGACATCCGACAGACACTTCAGCTGGGGTTCGATCTGAATTGGACAGTGGAATGTAGGAATTGCAGGGCAGAGGGTGGTTATTGCCAGTTCATCGCCGAAGAATCATACCGGTTTCGGTGTAGCAAGGAAGATGGTTCGTTTTCTTTGCTCAACTTATTTCGATTTCATCTAACAGAATGAAAAATTAACTCGTACAACTCGACTCACATCACATATCCTAACCATATATGTTATGCAGATTACGCAACTGTACTCCGTAACGCAATCTTATACCTCGCTACCGTCTTCGTAATCGGTAAGTTTTCTACATTTTACTTTGATTTTTCGATCTCGAACTCGATTATTTTATCTTTCCATGATCTGATCAAGCAATTGGTTGTGAGTTGTAGGTTTGACGATATTCTGCAGATTCATCCTCGCACCCCTTGTTGTTTTTGTTTTCATTCTCCATAAATGCTGCTCAAAGAGAAACAGGACGGATCAATAAACTCAATCATTTAGAATATTTAATCTTTGTCAGGCTTTGGATTCAATATAGTGTTGGTGTATACTGTATAGTATTTGTTCAATTGTTTTAGTTCTATCGCGAACTCTTTTTAAAAACGCGGTTTTTAGTGTGAAAAAGTTCGACGATAATTTTTTAAAAATGAATTATCAAATTTAATTTTGAAAATCCCAAATTTTAGAAAAATCTTAATTAAATTTTGAAAAATTTGACTTGGAGTCGCCACCGGCCACTTAGGTAGGCCAGACACCATAAAAATAAACCAGAGATTCGTTTTAAAATAAGTTGGGTTCGGGAGTCGGTTACGTGTAAGGACGACCCTTACAAACGCCCAAAAATCGGTACCTTTTAAAAACATTACGTGGCATTTGACATTTTGGAGAAAGATATTAATTTAATTTCCCATTATTAAACGAACATTATTTGAACTTGGATATCCTTTTGATTTAGAAGTTACACCACTTTTAAACTTGAGTTGATCGAGACGTCCTCTATATAGGAAACCTCACCCAAATTTAAAAGAATATAACTTCCGCCTCAAAAGGCTAAAGTAAAATGCATGATTACTTTTTATCTTGTTCATTTTAAGTTCTAGTCCTAAAATAGGCTCCATTACTTAAGTTAAAAACTTAAGTTACTAGTGTTACTAGTTGTTTACCTATCCATTTTAATTCTAAACTTAAGTTTTTATCAAAATTCTAGGTTTTTAATAACACATAAATTCGATGCCAAGGTACACTCTCTAGGTCAGCATCTTAGTGCGTCAAAACACCGACCTCTTTAGTGTATCCGAGACATAAGATTCACATGTTATGTTATTAGATTTCCTCCCTAATTAAATTAAATTAATTAATTTAAGTGACTAACCCTAAAAAGGCACTAAATTAATTAACTTAAGTTATTTAGGTGACCTCCCTAAAGCATGCTATGCAAGACAACATAAAATAAAGTAAACACATGATAAAAGAACTTCAAATTTTATTAGAATCAAGGTACATCATATTACATCAAAATTTTTCTCAAGGTACATCATATTACATCATGATAAAAGAACTTCAAATTTTATTAGAATCAAGGTACATCATATTACATCAAAATTTTTCTCACATGAGTACAAAAAGGGACTTGAATGAAAAAAGATTACAAAGGATTCGAGGACAAACCTTGAACAAAAGATAGAACTTAAATTAAGTGAAATTAAACTTTAAAGCTTTTAGAAATTTTTAATTAAGTTAATTAATTAAACTTTTCTTAACTTCAAATTTTAAATCTTAATTAAAGTCTAGTGAATTTTAGGTTCAAAGGTTAAATGTTGGGTTTACTTAATTAAATTGGTTATTAAATCCTAACTTAGAAGTTTTAGATTAATTAAAAGTTTTAATTAAAATAATCTCTAAGTTTTTAAGAATTTAATTTTAACTTAATTAAAGTCTGATGAACTTATTAGACTTAATTAATTTTAAAACTTAACATTTTAGGAATTAATTAAAATTAATTAAATTAATTAATTAAAATTATTTCTTAAATTTTAAGAATTAAAAGCCTAATTAAAATCTAAGTTGGGTGAATGTTTTAGAGTTTTAAGGCAAAATTAGACCTAACTTAGTTTAATTTTTAAATCTTAGAAATTAAAATTAATTAAAATAATTAATTAAAATTATTTCTAGTTTCTAAGAATTTTAAAACCTAATTAAAGTCTAATTTGGAGTGTGTTTTAAGGTTTAAGGGCAAAAACTAGGCCTAATTTAGTTTAATTTTAAAACTTAAATTTTTAGGAATCAATTAAAATTAATTAAAATAATTAATTAAGATTATTTCCTAAGTTAAAGAATTAAATTAAACCTATTTTAAGTCTAATTTTTAAGGCTTGGGTTAGATTAATTTATATTAGATCTTAAGTAGATTAAATTAATTTTTAAGTCTTCCTAAAATTTAACTAAGTTCTAATTTAGGACTTAATTATTTTTTAAAGTCTTAAAATTAATTTTTACTCTAATTAGATCTAAAATTAACTTAATCTAAATCTTAAGGGTTTAATCTAGGGGATTGAGGTCCTAATTGAGTGATTTCTAGAGGTTTGAGGACTAATTAGGGGTTTCTGGGGACCTAATTGTATAAATCTAAAGTCCTAGGGGCTTGATTAAGATTCTAGGGACTTAATTGAATTAAAACTAAGGTTCTAGGGGCAAAAAAGAAGTACAACTCGAAGTTTAGGGACCTAGGGGGAAATTTTCCCTATTTGATTAATGAAATGCGGATCTGGGTTGACCCGGATTCGACCCGCCCCAACCCAGCTGCCCAAAACAGCAGCGTTTAACGCTGCAACAAAAAGGGGTCTGACCGAGTGGGCTCGGTCATTTGAACCGAGACCCAACTCGGTCTCCACTCAGTTTCTCTAAGAGAAACAGTTCCTGCCCAGAAAACAACCCCGTTTTGGATCAAACGGGCTAAATGGCGAAGAACAGCTTGAATGTTCTTCATGTTCTTGACGAACATGAAGAACACGGTTGAACACCGCCGTTCACGCCGCCGTACGATCCATTCCGCCGCCGTCTAGCGCCGCTCCGGCGTGTTCGCCGACCACCACGAAACACTCCGACTGTCGCCCAGAAGCCGCCGACCACCACTTTCGACGCCGGTGAGATCACTGGGAACCTTAAAACCATCAAAAAATCGTCGGAAACCACAAATCAAATCCAAAAACTCCTAAAATCCAGGTTCTAATCACTAAAACCTAATCAAAACTACCCCTAAATCATCCGGCCACCATCTAAACCAAGATCAAAGCCAAAAAAACAAACCGAAAACAAAACGAAATCCTTACCTGATGCTTCAAATCCGATTCGATCGTCTCCAGAAATCTCCTATTGCTCAAGAACTTCAGTCGATCAATGCTCCAATCGTCCAACTCCGCTGCTGCCAATCCCCCCTTTTTTCTTTCCTCAACCGATCGAATCCCTTTATAAAGGGATTCGATTCAGTAATCTAATGTGAATCAAACACTATCCTAATCTGAATTTAATCCTAAACAAACTCAACAACCAAACCTTACTCCCCCAAGATTCGGCCGATCACCTTATCCCTCACGTTTCTGCTTTTTTCTTTTTTTAGTTAATTTTTTTTATAATATTATATTATATTATTATATTATTTAAAATTATATATTTATTATATATTATTATTATTATCTATTAATATTTATTTATATTATTATACACTATATTTTCGTGTTGACAAGTTCAATTATTTAATTAAGTTTTCCAGTAACTTTGAATATAATATTTTACATAGATTCATACGTCAGTAAATGCCGACTGAATTGCATCTTTCATGAGTAAAAATCATCTACCTTATCCTTTTATGTCTTCCTTGAAAATTTCTTAAAAATTAAAATTTAAACCCTAACCCTTATTTTCTATATTTTAAACCCTAAACCTATTCTCTAAAAAATACACTTTATCTTTAATTTTTTAAACACTAATCACAACCCTTAACTTTGAACTCTAAACCCTAAACTCTCTAATTTAAAGTAGAAGCACAAATGGAGACATAAAAAAGTAGACAATTTACACCCATCCATCGTTTATATTATTCACTTCTATTTGAAAACTTTATATTGATATATGAATTAATTCATGTATGTACGGAGATTAATTTTCGAATTTGAACCACTTAGATAACATGTTGTCTTTTATTATTGGACCACTGAATTCAATATGCACAAATACAAATTCCATTTTTAGGAATAAATACAAATAGTTTTATTTGACTTGAGTGTGTAAAAAGTTCTTGAATTTTTGAAAAATATCAAAAAATTTCTTAATATTTATACATAATTAAGTTTTTGATCCAATAATATTTAAAAAAGTAGGACTTTGAACAACATTTGTCATTAAATTTTGAATGCTTTATCTTTAGATATTTTAGCTCTATCGTACGATAATATTATGACACGACAAGTTGCATTAATTGATCCAAAAAACTATTAGATTTCTTAGTCAATGTTGATCAAAAGGTTTTAATTGGTAAAATTTTAGAGTATAAAAACTTAATTGTGTGCATATAAATTTTAAATACTTAATTTTTTTTATAAATCATAATCACAATCCTACCTAAAAGGGAAGAGAATGAAAGACACTAGGAATATATATTTTTTTAAAAGATGAATATTATTAGAATACAAAGACTTATAGTAAAAACCTTATTAAAAAATCTCCCTAATCCTATTTGGAGGAAAAAGAGTATTCTTGCTAATAAAAAAGCGAGACAATGTTCCAAATTTTACATCCGAATATCTCAAAAATTCACATTTTAAACACCATCCTGTAACACAAAATATTTAAAACCCTTTATGCCCGTTTAGGAACTGCCAATAATCATGATAGTATAGGATTGGCTAACATCAATATTACTCGTCCATTATTCTCTAGCACTCTGTATTAAAATGCTGCAACTCATCTATTTTCCATATCAAAGGAACAATCCTCAAAATTTTGTTCTTCGTCAATTTATCCGCAGTATAATTTGTTTCTTTTGACACCAATTGAATGGACTATGAAAGACTTGTACATTTTCTCAAACACTCAATCATAATGTCTTTAAATTAAGGGTGTTCAAAATCGGGTCTCGAGAATTTGGGTTCCTGAAAATTTTGGTATTGAAGTATCGACCCATTACCCTGTCCAAGAAAACCGGGTACCTGTAAATCGGGTACCTTAAAAACCAGGTACCCTATAATCTGAGTAATAGGATACCCGATTTTTTTTAAATATAACATTTAAACAATAATTTAAAACACCAAACTAAATATCATCATTCAAATATTTAAATTACATCATTCAAAGTTTCAAACATCACATAATTTAAAAATTCAAATTCAAATTGCATTCAAGTCATCAAAATGCAATTAAAGAAATGTTTTTCGTTTCTCCAAAACTTTGTTTGTCTCGTTGATGATAATTATTGGTTGCTCTAAAATCAAGTCTTGCATTCTACATAAAATATTTTAAATATATGTCAATTATCAATAAATCAAAAAAAAAGCAATAGTATTATAAATAAAAATACCAAATTGAAAATTAAAAACTAACGTTCTTCCATATTCTCCAATGCTAGTAAGCTCTCCTCTATCATAATGGGGTCATGAGAAACACGAAGTCAATCTTAAGTACAAACAAGAGCTTCCACCAATCTAAGAGTCAAAGAGGTACGAAAGGAATCAAGAACACGTCTGCTAAAGCGAACTCCATAACAACGGTAGAAACCGAAATCGCAAGTGTATCACATGTCATGCTTATAATAATAGGATAGTCATTTGTTTTTATAGACCAACTCAGGATATAAAAACTATCACTATCATAAACACATTTATCCTCCAAGTATCTGTCTAGCTCACTTATTTCAGAAGTATCATTCAATTCTATCTTGGTCTCATAGTCATTTCTCAAATTTGTTCCTTTCAACTTCCTTATTTCTCCCCTACCACTATGACCACTAGAATAAGGATCCAAAGAGCATGATCTCGCTTGAGTTGACTCAGGATGCGAAGAAGTATAAAAATCAAGCAATGATGTCAAAGTACTTTTAATCCATTGACACAAGTCAAAAAAGTCGTTAGGATCATAAGAATGATGAATAATCCATTCAACATATCTTAATTTATGCCTAAGATCAAGAACTAAAGCAATAAACATCAATACATTTACATTGTTGACATTCGTTCAATACTTGATAAATTTCAGTTTCATTTGACGCGTCATACTCTTAACCTTATCATTCGAGTCATCAACAGAACGATTAATTGTATACCCAATAGCATAAATTTCTTCCACAAAAATATTACCAGTCATATACATACCTTGATCCGAAGAAACTCAATATCGTATCATAAAAAATTTGAAAAAAAAAACAAAAAAGAAATAATTTTATCCCAATCTTCATCATCAAGAGCACCATAAACCTTTCAAAATTTCTTTGTGTAAGGAAGATAGTTTTTAAAATTTTAAAAGCCTTATTAAACACTAAAGCACTTTTAAGCATAAAAAAATATAGAATTCCACCTTGTTTCAACGTCCAAGCAAATAAGAGATTTTGAATTTATTTTCTCCTCTTCAACATAAGCTTTAAAATTTTGAAGTCTTGCAGGAGATGATTTAACATATTTCACAGCAACACAAACACTTATAACTTAGACTTCAACATCTTTCAACTCATCTTTAACAACCAAATTTAAAATATTTGTAGCACATCTCATATGCAAAAATTTAGCATTCAACACTACCATCCAACAACTTAAGAATTTTCTTCAAGTACTTGATCGTTAGATTATTAGAACTAGCATTATCACAATAATAGTCATTATTCTTTTAAGATCCCACTCAAGTCGACATTTTTTAACGGACCTACCAATGAGTTCCCTAGAATAACCGGCTATTGAATAAAAATTTATAATCATTTTACATAATTTTCAATCAACATCAATGAAATGGGCAGTAAGATACATATGTGATAGATTTTGATCAGATATTCATGTATCAATGCTCAGATATACACTAGAAGATAAATTACTAAAATAATTCTTCAATTTCTTTTTTTTTCAATAAATAAAGCATAACAGTCTCTAGTAATAGTACCACGTGAAGGAGGAACAAAACTAGGAACTACAATCTTACAAAAATGACAAAATCATTACCATTCAACAAATCTAAATGGTAACTCATCAACAATTACCATTCTAACAAGTACTTTTCTAATCTCATCTTGTTCAAAATGCCATAGTTTAGGAACACTAACATTTTTAATAGTCCCATCAGCATTGCACTTTGTCTTAGACTCAAAATCTAAGATTGTTTACTTTGTATCTACATTAAAATGGGCTTTCTTACACCGACTAGTGTGATACTTCATGGCATTAATTCTGTTACTAGATGCACAAGATATTTTTGAGAATAATAAATACATTCAGCATGATATTTATCATCCTCAATTTCTTTAAAACGATCCCAAACAATTTATTTCTTTTTTCGTTTACCGCTTACGCTTGTAGCTTCAATAGAACTTTTCCCTTTTATTTTATTTTTTGCATTTGTTGTAGTCTTTATGTATATCAACTCTTCATGGTCTTTAGGTTAATCATCGGAGGAAGATATCCTCGTGAAATTATCGTTTTTCTCATTCATCGACATAACCTGAAAAAAAGTTTAAATTTTTTTGCTGCATATTCAAATATTTATGCATATATTAAAAATTTCTACTGCACAACTAATCAAAATTCTAAAGATTTATATTTTTGTATATTCGAATTTTGCATATACATATTCTGCATATTCGAATTCTACATATTCTACATATTCTACATATTAAAATTCTACAATCTGCATATTTTGCATATTCATATTCTACAATCTGCATATTCTATATTTTAAATTTTTACGTATTCAAATTCTGCATATACATATTAAATACTCTGCATATTAAAATTCTGCAATATTAAAATTCTACATAGTTTGCATTTTAAAAATTCTACATATTCTGAATTTTAAAATTTTTGCATATTTATATTTTTGCATATTCAACTTATACACATTCAAAAAAGATCGATCGTGTTTAAAGAATAAGAATTAACTCATTCAATAGAGTTATAGATAAACAATTTGAAGAACAAGATCAACATCATCTGCCCGTGACTTGCAACTACAACCGTAATTTAATACTAGGGTTCCATAGTGAAGATAAGAACAACTAAAAATCATAATTCCACAGCAAAACAACTAAAACATCTAAATCATAATGAACATCTATCATGAATTACAACCAAAATGAGAATTTAATGGCTATTAACCGTATTTTTCTTAACGAATTTGAATCTTTAATTATAAAAGTGATTCTTTTTCATTCCCAAATGATAGAGGAATCATAACAGTTGACTACTTTGACCAACACAAGTGTTGAAACAATCGAGGGTTTAAAAAATACTTTGAAAAGAAATTGAAAAACGAACGAAATTATAATCAGATTCAGAACCCTATTAACAACCTAACGAAAGACAAATTCTAGGGGAAAGACAATGAAATTGGAATCAAAATCTTATTAAAAACCTAACGAAGATGAAACTGTTAATTGATGGGATTCATTCGATTATTTTTAAATCGAGGACTCAAGTAACAAATAAGATTTTTTTCAACAAAAATTTAAAAGTAGGAAATGGTAAATTTTAGAGGAAAAGGTAGAACTCTTTGAAGAACAAGAAGTAACACATGCAACAGAGATAGATCGTGTTTGAAGAACAAAATTAACCCATTACAGAGAGAATTTAAAGAACAAGAAACTAAATGAGGTTTCATATTTTAACAAACAAAGTAGATTGAAGAAGAAAAAAATAGACTAACCTTTAGGACCTATACTCTTCAGAGTTCAGACAAAGAGTGATGTCCTTCGTCGGAGATAGAGACATCGTCGACGTCGCAGGCTTGTTTGATCGGACGTCTAAGAGTTAACTCAGAGAAAGAGTCAAGAGAGACAGTGAGTAGAGAGAGAGAGAGAATCGATAGAAATTAGAAAATTAAGGTTCCTACAATTATTTGGGGTTAGGAATTCTTTCAGAACTTTAACGGATACATATATTGTTTGGAAAGCCTGTTGGTTGAGTAGGGGAATTGTATTTCTATATAGATATGGAGAAATAGATTGGGTTCCATTGCCAGGAGTATGGGGTAGAACAACTTATTGTCTGCTTCTAGTTTCTAGGCAGTTCGGGTCCAGACAGTTCATACCAGCTACGACAGAGATGACGGGTTTCGAGTATACACACAAAACCGATGGCTATAAATCAAGAAATGCATAGATTACGAAAGCGTGGAATACATTCAAGAAAGTTCAACCTTACCGATATTTAGAAGTTATGGATAGATATGACGAGTGGAAGACGTAAAGAATGAATGATAGGACTTTCTAGGAGATACCGAGGAGTGTTGGATCATCGAATAGAGCAGCCCAAGAAGCATAATCTGCGTTAGAAAAATTGAAGCAGGATCGAGAACTAGACTTGAAAAGGTATGAGAAAGGGATTTACGACCTTACATCAGAGCTAAATATGGCAAAGTATCAGGTATTAATACACGCGAGAAAGGAGAAGGAGTTGACAATTCAAAATGAGAAATTAAGTCGAGATTTGAAGAAACAACAAGCTAGAATTTCCATTCTTGATTTTTTATTGAGTTCTGAGGGGCACCGTAATGCTTTACTGAAGGTGTTAAACCAATCATTTGTTCCGAGTGATATATCGGTGAACAAGCTTGATCGAATTGTTAACCATATCATTGCAGACAATTATATAACCTTAACCAACGACAAGATCCGAGATGGTGGAATGAGATCTATCAAGGATCTAAATATTACGACTCACTGTAAGGGTCATGTTTTACCGGGGGTGCTGATTGATAATGGTTCAAAACTGAATGTATTACCTATGGTGACTCTGTAAAGGTTACCTATCGATAGTGCTCATATGGAAAACTATCAGAATTTGATCAGGGCATTTGACAGAACTACGAGGGACGTGTTAGGCAAAATAGATGTGTCTCTATTGATTGGGTCATCTGTATACAACGTAGATTTTGTTGTTATGAACATCAAACCCAGTTATAATTGTCTACTTGGAAGACCCTAGATTCATTCAGTTGGGTCAATGTCATCATCTCTACATCAGAAATTGAAATTTGTGATTGATGGAAAGCTAATGTGTGTCGGGGCGGAGAAAGACATTATCGCTTTATTTTCTACTGACGCATCGTATATTCAGGTGAATGAGAATGCTTTGGAGTGTTCTTTCAGGGCATTGAAGTTTATAAATGCCGCATTCGTTGCTGAAGGTGCGTAACTTCCATGCCCTAGAGTGTCAAACTTCACAAAAATGAATGTTAAGGAAACTCTCGGTAGAGGAGCCAAGACTGGAAAGGGATTAGGGAGGAAGTTGCAAGGAAATTTACGCCTAAGACCCGTGGTTATGAAGAAGGGTTGAACTAGGTTAGGTTTTTCGATTGAGGCATTTTTCAAGAAATATAGAAAAGCTGTGTGATGCGTGTAATAAAAGCGCAATTAAGTGTAAGTGTACACCTAGCAAGTAATAAAGTGATAAGTATATCGTGTATCGTCTCCACATGGATTGATATACTTAATATGTCTCCCCTTGTTTCCTTGCTCCTGAAAGATAAAGTAAAAATACAAATAAGTGGATTTGTTTAACTAATTAAATAATAAAACATAAAATAAAGGATGGAGAACGATATAGAGAAAGTGGGTAGGATTCAGCTACGTCAATTAGTGGATTCGATTGATCTTCTTCTTGTCCAATGCAATTACACAATATTACTTTGGCAGTACTATAGATACAACCTCGGCAGCGTTAGTATTCTCTGTCGCAACAATCTCTTGCTCTTGGGCAGATGCATCAAAGTTCAATAAAGTGTTCGTAGTTGAATCCGCTTATCTCTAAGTCAGAGCGCTGTTGATGATTATTCCTTGACGATACCTCTCGACATGAATCAACGAGAATCACCAATCAATCCAACACTTCTTTTAGCTTCTAAAACTCTTAACCTATCTCTAGGGCGAGTTAATATCGTCGACACCTTACTTATCCCTTTCGTGAATCTACACCTCTCGATGTTAGATAAATAGATTACTTATAAACTTCTCTCTCAAGCTTGAATGCAAGAACAAGGAATGACAATAGGATAAGCAAACTTTGATATTTTATTGCATCAGAACAAAGAAACAAGAAACAATCTCCTCTCACTAATATCTACAACCTTCACCTATCCCTAAGAAATTTAGAACATAATATCGATAAGTACAATTCTTAGGGGAAGGGTTCCTCTAAAATTGTCTCTCTCTACAATGTGGCTGGCCAAGCTATATATAGTCTTAACCTAGGGCAAACCTTTCCTAAATAGACTCTAACTTGGAGTAAGGAACAAGTCTTATTCATGATATCTGATACTTCCAAGTTTGACGTCTTCTAGAAGAATTTTCCCGTTTGGTCTTTGACTTGGGCTTTTAGTGCGCTAGCCTGGTCCAATTGGTGCACTGCATCTTCCAGAATGTTCTCTATATTTTTATCTTTCATTTGCCTACAATGTTGATTTTGTCACTATGGATGCTTCCGCGGCTTCATCTCTGCCTCGGCCTCAGCACTACTTCACCGCTTTTTCGGCCCTGGATATTCTTGCATGTACAAAATATGTAATAATATCTACATTTTCTATAAATTTCGACTTTGTAAGTAGTGATAACGGAATATCTAATATTATGCAAAGAGTCCATATTTCAGCTCAAGTTGGTGTATAATAGATGCATAAAGTACCATGAGAAGGGTAGTAAATAACTGCATTTTAGGCACTCATCAAATACCCCCAAACTCGAACTATTGCTTGTCCTCAAGCAATGCAAGACATCAAATTGATGAACCTTACTCCCCTTTGGTCTTACTTTTCCATCTATTCTCCCCACCATGGTCATGTCTATCTCTCCGTTTTAACCACTAGTTTACCCAAAGACTTTTACTAAGAAACAAGCTATAAGGCTAGGTGAGTCTGTGCGTTTTATGGACAAGGTTGATTCAAGGCTTTCTTAGATAAACACTAAGTTCAAGACAAATAGAATTTGGACTAAAGCTGTCTCCTTAAAACAAGTCTTGAGCCAATTTCGGGCACCTCAAGATATGTGTTTTCTATTTTTTTTCTTTTTAACCACCTAGTTAGCATACTAGAGCCAATTTCGGGCACCTCTAGCATGAAGGAGAGCAAAACTAGAGCCAGTGATAGGCACCTCTAGTATTTTTCCAAAAGGTCCTAAGTCTTTATCACCTAAGTTTATTAAACGAACTCCTAAATCAAGCAAGTCCAAAAAGTGTTTATTTTTTTCTAACCCTAAATCAAGCTTCTAAATTTTATTCCATGAGTATCCTTAAAGGAGTAAACTAAAGCAAAGCTGATGTAGAGCAGTGCAAGATTAAAAACAATAATTCAAGAAAAGAGAATATTGTAAAAAAATTTCAGAAAAATAATTTTTTTTGATGGTAATACCGTGGCAGTGGATTGCCTCGGCAATGCTTCTGCACCTAGAATTCACCCAAACTCAAATCGAGCATTGTCCTCAATGCTCAAATCACACAGTAGATAAAATTAGTAAAACAAGTAAAGATAGTAAAGGGAGAGTTTCTTGGAAAGATTCTAAGAAAAATAAGAGAGTTTTGAGATTGTAACGAATATAACAAGAGAGAGATTTAGTAAACAATTCTAAAGAAATAAGAATGCAAGAGTGAATAGTTAAAGAGAAATAATGTGCATATATAGGCCTTGGCTATGTAGCCGTTTGAACTACTAGCCGTTTGGTCTTTACTAACGTTTGTATTTACTACCGCGGCAAGAATCTCGGCAGAATAATTGTTACCCTGTTCTGCCCGTTGGGACTGCTACGTCTCTGACACTATGCATTGCCACGACAGCAGACTTCCTACTGTGAACTACTTCTCTGTTATTCCTGCTTTATTGTCCTAACCTAAAAATATAAACATCAAGAAATATTCAAATAATGAGAAGATAATTATTCCTAAATATCATAATTAAGAGAATTCATAAAAATACCAAATAAAATAAAAGAGAAAATTAATATAAAATAAAAATATAAAGAAAACTTATGGAGGGTTATTTTCGATATTTATTATAGTCTATTTACACCCTCCATCGAGTTATAATTCTGCCCAAAAAGGTTTGGACCATAATGAATACGGATAGTCCCCTTTGTATTATCTTGGTGGAGGTGTCTTTCTTTCGTGTTCTCTTGTAATCCATGCATGTCCTCCATCTTGATATTATTTCTGAAGGCAAAAATAAATTGTTGGAAAAAATTTTATCAACATCCAACCACTTAATTACTTCATTGCCATTAACTTTCATCATAGTTGGATATAACCTTCGTTGTCGTAGCCATTGTTATGGTAGCCAATTATCGTGGCAATCTTTTTTCAAAATTCGGTGTAAGTCAAGTGAAGAATCATCTTTCTTGAATTCTTCAAGAATCAACCCACATTGTTTTTTATGCTTCTCAGTAATCTCCATCTGTAGAGATTCTGGCTTGAAACTAACATTAGATGGAATTACCACAGAAATATCATATTCTAAATAATCAAATCCTATTTGTGGTGGCTTCAAATCTTGTAACGTTGACTCCTCGAATTATATCTGCAATGGAATATATGAGTTTTGAAAAAATTCAAAAGGTTCATTCATTACCATCTCATATTCTATTATCACGGCATTGACATCTTGTTGATCGAGCATGTCGTCGTGTAACTGCCCCGACAGTTGTGAGTGTGAGTAATCCTCAGATTTAGTTTTCTGCATCATTACTGCCGTAACATCCTGGGAATCAGACTCCTCAGAATTTTCTAGAGCATTACTCTCATTGGCTTCGTTGAGTGATATTATGACATTGCCCTGTTCATGTTTCTCTACTGTCGCCACAATTGCCTCAACAGTGCACTCATCCACTGTTTGACAATCTTTCTCATCAACATGTTCTAGACTTAGATGTTCCAAAATTTCCTCTTTGTCCTCTAGTGTTGGGATTTCAGTATCCCTAAGGATTGATTGTTGGGTCATGTTATCCAAGGCATATTCGGATCTCTGCAATTGATTTTCTGAATCCCTCAAGGGCGCATCTAATCTAGCTATATGTGCATCCAAGAACCTTGATTGCTCTGCCATTAATTCATTAATTCTAGCCATTGATGCTTTCAATGTTTCCTCCAATAAATTTGGATACTCTTGAGAAAAATTATATTGACATGGCATATCTGAAACACCAACAAAATTATCACGATATAAAAAATTTTGAGCGTTTTGATCATACCATGAAGGATTTTGTTGTTGGTTCCATCTATGGTCTTCTCTGTGGCCATATGTTTCAGTATTGTATGGGAAATTGTTAACCAAATGATCATCTCCACAATTAAAACAAAAATTTTCCCAAGCATAAACTTGTTGGGTTGCTCTTGGTTGGCAGAGATAATCATCATTTAATCTAGGAAATTCTTGATTGACTCGATTAATATCTTCCAACTTCAACTCCCGAATAGATTTCTTTCTTTCTTCTTGCATCTTGAGCCTTCAACTTGAAACACACCTATAATTTTTAATTTTATTTTTTTAAGAAAAAAAATGTTAGTAAAAATAATAAAACAAAAACAAGAAAATTAAAGAAGACAAAATTTAGTTGTCAATCCTCGTCAACTACGCCAAAAACTTGATGCGTGTAATAAAAGCGTAATTAAGTGCAAGTGTACACATCGCAAGTAATAAAATAATAAGTATATCGTGTATCGTCTCCACAGGGATTGATATACTTAATATGTCTCCCCTTGTTTCCTTGCTCCTGAAAGATAAAGTAAAAATACAAATAAGTGGATTTGTTTAACTAATTAAATAATAAAACATAAAATAAAGGATGGAGAACGATATAGAGAAAGTGGGTAGGATTCAGCTGCGTCAATTAGTGGATTCGATTGATCTTCTTCTTGTCCAATGCAATTACACAATATTGCTTTGGCAGTACTATAGATACAACCTCGGCAGCGTTAGTGTTCTCTGTCGCGGCAATCTCTTGCTCTTGGACAAATGCATCAAAGTTCAGCAAAGTGTTCGTAGTTGAATCCGCTTATCTCTAAGTCAGAGCGCTGTTGATGATTATTCCTTGACGATACCTCTCGGCGTGAATCAACGAGAATCACCAACCAATCCAACACTTCTTTTAGCTTATAAAACTCTTAACCTATCTCTAGGCTGAGTTAGTGTCGTCGACACCTTACTTATCCCTTTCGTGAATCTACACCTCCCGATGTTAGATAAATAGATTACTTATAAACTTCTCTCTCGAGCTTGAATGCAAGAATAAGGAATGGCAATAGGATAAGCAAACTTTGATATTTTATTGCATCAGAAACAAGAAACAAGAAACAATCTCCTCTCACTAATATCTACAACCTTCACCTATCCCTAAGAAATTTAGAACATAATATCGATAAGTACAATTCTTAGGGGAAGGGTTTCTCTAAAATTGTCTCTCTCTACAATGTGGCTGGCCAGGCTATATATAGTCTTAACCTAGGGCAAACCTTTCCTAAATAGACTCTAACTTGGAGTAAGGAACAAGTCTTATTCATGATATCTGATACTTCCAAGTTTGACGTCTTCTAGAAGAATTTTCCCGTTTGGTCTTTGACTTGGGCTTTTAGTGCGCTAGCCTGGTCCAATTGGTGCACTGCATCTTCCAGAATGTTCTCTATATTTTTATCTTTCATTTGCCTACAATATTGATTTTGTCACTATGGATGCTTCCGCGGCTTCATCTCTGCCTCGGCCTCAGCACTACTTCACCGCTTTTTCGGCCCTGGATATTCTTGCATGTACAAAATATGTAATAATATCTACATTTTCTATAAATTTCGACTTTGTAAGTAGTGATAACGGAATATCCAATATTGTACAAAGAGTCCATATTTCAGCTCAAGTTTGTGTATAATAGATGCATAAAGTACCATGAGAAGGGTAGTAAATAACTACCTTCTAGGCACTCATCACTGTGGCTACGAGCCTGATCTCATTGAGTTCCAAGATCGACTTTATATCTCGGGGAGTTGCGAATATCATAGAGCAAGCTGAAAAGGATCGTCTAGAGACTATTAAGCTGTAAGAGGAAGAAATCTTTGGGGATGCTTTCGATGGTTTGTTTATGGGAGGAATTTCTGAAGGACCAAAAATTAACTTTCTAGAGGGAATCTGTCCATGCCTCCCTGGAAAGACTCTGAAGAACTAGACTGTAGAGGATTTACCTGTAGTGTTTAAAACAGATGAATGCCAAGAATCACTTTATACTTTTGCCCGCGAGTATACGCGATTTTATGTAAATGGCTTTTACATATTTTCATTTTGCAAATAAGGATGCTTCTTTTGTTCTGAAATGGAAAACATTCTTTTTCATCTAATTGTTTTTGTTTATTCCCATCCAAATATACGAATTTACTTTGCAAGTTCTCAATAAATGATTGTATGAGTAATTCTATGTCTAATCCCGAAATAGATTTGAAAGGGATCTCTTGTCTAACAGAAATGAATGAGTGTGAAGATAATGTGGAATATGAAGTTCCTGAAGAATTACTGAGATTGAGTGAAAAAGAAGAAAAACAAATCATGCCCCATAAAGAAGAGATAGAGATTCTGAATCTAGATACTGAAGAATTGAAAAGAGAAGTCAAGATTGAGGCAGTCTTTTCCGCTAAGGGCAAAACAAAACCTAATTGCTCTATTACGAGAATTCAAGAAAATTTTTGCATGGTTCTATCAAGATATGCAGGAACACTAACATTGTGGTGTACAAATTGCCTATTAGACCAAAATGTAAATCGGTACAGCAAAAGCTCAGAAGGTTGAGACCGAAAATACTTTTAAAAATCAAAGAGGAGGTGCAGAAATAGATTGACGCGAGATTCTTACAAGTGGCAGCATATCCAGAGTGGGTGGCAAACATAGTTCCGGTACTGAAGAAAGATGGGAAAGTGTGAATGTGCGTGGATTACAAAGATTTGAATAGAGTAAGTCCGAAAGATAATTTCTGTTTGCATCATATAGATGTTCTGGTTTATAATACTTTGGGAAATTCATGGTTTTCTTTTATGGTTAGTTTCTCGGGTTACAATCAGATCAAAATAAATCCGAAGGATATGGAGAAGACAACCTTTACTAAACTATGAGGCACGTTTTGTTACAAAGTTATGTCTTTCGGATTGAAGAACGTCGGGGCAACGTATCAGAGTGTCCATGACATGATGTATAAAGTAATTGAAGTCTACATGGATAACATGATAGCCAAGTTTCAAACAGAAGATGAACATGTTCAGAAATTGAGTAAGTTGTTTCAGAGACTGTGGAAGTATCAGTTGAAGCTTAATCCCAACAAGTGTACTTTCGGGGTTACATCCGGCAAGTTGTTTGGTTTCGTGTTTAGCAGATGGGGCATTGAAATTGATCCAGATAAGGTCAAGGCAATTCAGAATTTGTCACCTCTAAAAACACAGAAAGAAGTTTGAGGTTTCCTTGGAAGATTGAATTATATCTCTCAGTTTATTTCTCAGTTAACCTATAAATATGATGTAAAACTAATGTTTTGATATAATAATTGAAAAATAGTTTTGGACTAATTTGAAAAGACTTAAAAAATGTTTCTTATGTCCAAACAATTTGAAAATATATTTAAGATATTTTGAAAGTTTTTAAATATGTTTTGAATGATTTAAAGAAACCAAAGAAATGATTTTTACCCAGGTATTTTGATACACCCTCAAGGTGTTTCGATACCTGTTCTTCAATGCCATGGTTTCAAAGGCAAAACCATAGTGGTATCGATACTAGTATCGATACCTTTTCACCACTGTGATATTCTGTTTCGAACCATATTTCGATACACTCCCAACGGTCAAAACAATTTTATAAAAAAACCCTAACGGCTATCGATACCTGTTCATAAATGCAGATCAACGGTCATTTCCCAAAGAGAGTATTTCGATACCGATCATACGTATATCGATACCACCTGCACCAAAAGAGGAAATAAGTCTTGTAATTAAATCCAAACGGCCCCAAAACATCCACAACGGTCATAAACGGCTAAAAGCTCATTTGGGATGATGAAAGGAAGCCTCAAGCATCAAGAGAAGACTAATGCTTCATTGTAAACAACAATATGATCAAATATTTGTCTTAGTGCTTAAATTCCTATTATTTGGATAGAAAAAAACTTGTGAGCTTAATTGTCATATATGCTCAAGTGTAATTAAGAATTTGGTGAGTGCTTAGATTACAAAAATTAGCCTTATTAGAAGGATTAAACAAGTTTGCTAAGTTTTCTCTTTGTTGAGTGAATTTTCAAAGTTCTGGTTATGAACTTGGATGCTAGATTCGGGTTTGAGTCTAGGATTGTAAGGTTATCCCCTTGTCCTCAAAAGGTTGAAATTCTTAGTGAATTTAAGAAATCCTTAGTGGGAAGATAAGGTAGTGGATGTAGGCGAGGCCAAACCACTATAAATCCTTGTGTCACTGTCTATATTTTTGCTTCCACACATATCCACCCAAATTAGTCAATTCTACATCACTTGGTAAGTAAATTTGGTTGTGCATCGAGACACTCTAAGCCTAACAATTGGTATCAGAGCGAGGCTCAACCGAGGAGGATTAACATCCTATTAAGAAGATCCGGTGAGCTCAACCAATTTACAATCAACCGACATTCCATGGCTCAATCCATTGACAAGCCACCTTTCTTTGATGGGTCCAACTACTCCCAATGGAAGATAAGGATGAAGTATTTCATCAAATCTAGAGAATAAAAGCTATGGGATATAGTTGAAGATGGACCATTTGTGCCAAAAGGAGAAAAGACGGAATAAAGCGTGGAAGATCGTAAGAAGATGGTGCTAAATCATAAGGCTTTGCATATTTTTGTTTGTGCATTCCATCAAAGCATCTATGAGAAGATCTCTTCTTGTGAAAATGTAAAGAAATTTTGGGATAAGCTAGAAGTTACATACGAGGGTACAAATGAAGTAAAGGAGACCAAGATTGGACTCCTCAACCAAGAGTATGAGAACTTTAAGATGAATCCGGAAGAGGACATTGCAAAGATGTTTGATCGGTTCTCTACCATCACCAATGGACTTAAAGGATATGGAGAGATCATTTTAGATGAAAAGCTTGTTCGTAAGCTCATCTATTCCCTTCCCGAGTCATGGGACTCGAAAAGGACCGCCATCATCGAAGCCAAAAATCTAAAGACACTCAAGCTTGATGAAATCATAGGGTCACTCTTCACACATCAATTATGATGAAAGGAAGACAAGAGGAGAAGAAGAAGGAAGAGATCAGAACGATAGGGAAGAACAAGGTTCAAGAGCTTGGTGTAAATGTCAACACCGTTGCTCTCAAATCCTCTAAGTGCATCCACTTTGAAGATTCAAGTGAGGAGGATAGTGAAGAAGATGAAGAGCTTGCCCAACTCTTCATTGACTTAGATCAATTCTGTAACACCCGACCCGTATGTCACAATGGGCCTCCGGCCCAAAACCCATGTTTCAAAATTTCGTTTTAAAAGCCCAAAAATAAAAATCATGTAAGTCCAAAACCAATTACATAGTCCACTTAAATTTAAAACAAGCCCAAAATAATTCAAGTAAAACGGAGCTCCAAAATAAATTACAGATCGTTTAAAAACATTCGACCCAAATAAAATAACAGAGTTACAATACATATAGGGTTCGACATAGTACTAAACCCACTACATCTAATAACTGTACTCTGACAACGCGGTCGATGCTGAAAGTCCAAACCTTGATGGTGCTCCACAAATCTCGCTCCACCTAACCTACGCACGAAAACAGATTTCGAACGCTGAGCCACACAAGCTCAGTGGATACGCCAAACTCGGCCAACATCATACATATCAAAGCAGTAAAGCATGGCATATAAATCACATGCATGGTATGAAGGTCTAGCATGGTTGCCTAACACATGGCATAAATGAATGTATACTATCGCACACAGCATATACAATCATATAAGTCAACACACAAGAGCGAGGCCCGCGTCCATACAGCATCGGGATCTTACACTCAGGAATGAGGCCGCCCTCAAATCCTATGCCCGAAATGTTACATCGGATATCTTTGAACGAGGCCGCCCAACATTCGGAAAAGGGTGGAGGCCGCCCAACCAATCCTATGCTCGGAATGTTACATTGAACATCTTCGAGTGAGGCCGCCCAACACTCGAAATAAAAGTCTTCAATCATCACCCGGCATGTTACATCGGATGGCCTTCAACGTGTTGCAACACTTATGGATATCCGGATTTCCAACATAAAGGACTCAAACCACACAAACGATCCACCTAGGATCTATCACAACAAGACATATAAATTCTTATCATACTTAAGTCTTTCGGGGTTATGATTATCAATCTTAGTTTGACAATTCATTTCATTGCTTTTAGATTAAAGTATTTATTTATTAAGATCACCGAGCCCCAAAACTCTATTCAAATTTAACCAAATTACACAGGGGTATCGATACCAGTATCGATACCATCTGCCCAAAGTCAAAGTCAACAGAAGAAGGGAGGACTATATCGGAACATGTATCGATACCAAAAGTTTCTAGAAACCCTTGGTATCGATGCATGGTTCGATACCGTTGAACCACTTCAAAAGTCAACAAAAGAGAAGGACCGTTTTGAAACACGTATTGAAACCGAAAGTTTCTGGAGACCCCGGTATCGAAACATGGTTCGATACCCCTGGGCAACAAGCCAAAATACACTCACTGGTATCGATACCAGTAGCCCGAGTATCGATACCCCCTGCATTAAGGACAGTTTTACACTTAGAAATTCTAGATTTTTAACCCCAAACTCAACCTAATCGATCATAAAGTGTTCCTACTCAATATTAATGATGTTTAGAGTATTTTAACATCACTTTCCAACCCTTAACCACATTAATCCGAATTTCACCATTAACGCATACCAAGCTCAAACCAAGCACACACATGCATCAACCTATATGAATGCTTCTACCATGATATGCTAGATGATTAGAAGAGTTGGGAGTACCAACCTCAAGCAAAAACAACAGCAAAACGAGCTCCCCTTCCTACCTCAAGCTTTTCCCCCTCCAAGGCTAGTTGATGGCCCACAAGTCTCTTTCTCTACAAGAGAAGATGGAGAACGGGTTAAACACACATCGGGAAAGATTTTAGGAGCTTAAAACACTAAAAGAACAGAGATTTAAGCTCTCCAAAAACCTATTCCCGAACTCAACTAAAACCCCATATAAACCTCTTCCTCCACCAAACTTGGCAAACCAACCCTTGTTCTATAGATCCAAACCAGCTCTATCACTTCCACTTCATCAAGAAAACGAGATTCTAAACCCAACTCAACAAAATCTTACCTTTATACACCCTCTTTTCTTGCTTCAAAGGTATTGGAGGATGAAGAAAAGAGAAGAGAATGAAGTCATTCTCTGCAGAGGATTAAAGACCCCCTTCTCCCTCTTGTCTCACTTTAAACATTTACAAAAATGCCATCCCTCCACAACCAAGCCCAATAAACCCATGGCCCAACAAGGCCCAAACCAACAAACCCGAGCTTAAACCCGAGGCCCAACGCAACAGGTTAACCCGACACACAAAACCGAGAGTTCGGGTCGTTGCAGATTCGTGAGGAACAAAAGTAAAATATCCTCAAAGCATGAATCAAAGAAGAAGATGAAGGACTTCCACAAGTGTATCGAAAAGGGATCATCTTCAAAGAAATAAACATTTGTGGCTACTTGAAGTGATGAGGACTCCACCGAAAATGAAGAAGCCAACCTATGCTCAATGGCCCTCAATGAGGGGGAGTTAGCTTCTAACTCTCAAACTTTAAATTCTTATTCATTTGATGAGTTGGAAGAAGCTTATGATAAATTGGTTTTTAATTTCAAAATTGCATTTTCAAAGAAAAAGAAATTGATTTCAAAATTGAAAATTGAAAATGATTTACTTTTGAAAACCAATTTAGAGTTTGAAGCAAAAATGAAAAATTTTGAACTTAAAGTTTTTAATTTACAAAATTTGATTCAAACGATGGAAAAAGATCATCAAATTGCTTTAGATGATCTTAAGAAAAAAAAGATTTTATTTTCAAAGAGCTTGAAAATTAAAATAATTTGGGAAAATCAAATTTTTACATGAGACAATCTAGCACCCCTAGATTTATTTATGGAAAATGTTTTAGAAGTGTTTGGGTTCCAAAAGGACTAATCACTTCAACCAAAAGGGATGAAATTGAAAGATGGATTCCTAAGGGGACTAAAATTTGAGCTACTAGAGTTAAAAGATCCAAAGCAATTTGGATACCAAAAATTACTTGATTGTCTTGTTTAGGTGTGATGGAGATATGAGCAACAAAGTGAAAGATTAAGGTGGAGCTGCATAAACACAAGAAGGACACTTGAAGAAGGAAGGTTTTACATCTTACCTTTGACTTAAGTTTGGTAAAATTTCTAGTTGAATTTATGTTTATTTGCTTATTTTTTTTATTTTATTTCAACTAGTTTATCATATATATTGGACTAACACTTAGTGATGCCTTGAGTAAGGGGAAGTTTTTGTTTTCATAACCTATGTTATGATAATTTTTTCAACAATTGGTATCTTTCAAATTCTCCTACGTTATGAACTTTAAAGATTTTCAAACTTGTTTTGAACCATTTTTGATATAACAAAAAGGGGGAGAATGTTATGAAAAATTGCTTTTTCTCTTATTCAAATTTTATTTGATAAAGGGGGAGCAATCTCAAAAACAAATTTTCAAATTGGTTTTATTATATCAAAAATGGAGAGATTGTAAAACTAATGTTTTGATATAATAATTGAAAAATAATTTTGGACTAATTTGAAAAGACTTCAAAAATGTTTCTTATGTCCAAACAATTTGAAAATATATTTAAGATGTTTTTGAAAGTTTTTAAATATGTTTTAAATGATTTAAAGAAACCAAAGAACTTATTTTTACCCAGGTGTTTCGATACACTCTCAAGGTGTTCCGATACATGTTCTTCAATGCCATGGTTTCAAAGGCAAAACCATAGTGGTATCGATACTAGTATCGATATTTTTTCACCATTGCGATGTTTTGTTTCAAACCATGTTTCGATACACCCCCAATGGTTAAAACGATTTTATAAAAAAACCCAACGGCTAGGAGCAGTATCGATACTGGTATCGATACCTGTTCATAAATGTAGATCAACGGACATTTCCCAAAGAGGGTGTTTTGATATCGGTCATACGTGTATCGATACCACCTGCACCAAAAGAGGAAATAATCCTTGTAATCAGCTAAAAACGGCCCCAAAACATCCCCAACGGTCATAAATGGCTAGAAGCTCATTTAGGATGATAAAAGCAAGCCTCAAGCATCAAGAGAAAACTAACGGTTCATTGTAAACAACAATATGATCAAAGATTTGTCTCAGTGCTTAAATTCCTATTATTTGGGTAGACAAACACTTGTGAGCTTAATTGTCATATATGCTCAAGTGTAATTAGGAATTGGGTGAGTCCTTAGATTGCAAACATTAGCCTTATTAGAAGGATTAAACAAGTTTGCTAAGTTTTCTCTTTGTTGAGTGAATTCCCAAAGTTCGGGTTATGAACTTTGGATGTTAGATTCAAGTTTGAGTCTAGGATTATAAGGTTATCCCTTTGGCCTCAAAAGATTGAAATTCTTAGTGAATTTTGGAAACCCTTAGTGGGAAGATAAGGTAGTGGATGTAGGCGAGGTCGAACCACTATAAATCCTTGTGTCATTGTATATTTTTGCTTTCACACATATCCACCCAAATTAGTCAATTCTCCATCACTTGACAAGTAAATTCGGTTGTGCATCGAGCCACTCCAAGACTAACATATGATCCAATCTTTAAATTGCTTCGAAAGAATAGTCTAGGAGAATGAGATGATGAATGCAAAGAAACGTTAGACAAGGTCAAACAATATTTGTTAAATGCACCGGTATTGGTGGTACCTATTCCTGAAAGTCCATTGATCCTCTACTTGACGGTGTTCGAGAATTCTATGGGGTGTGTGCTGGGGCAACATGACGATACTGGAAAGAAAGAAAGAAATTACCTGAGTAAGAAGTCTACCGAGTGTGAGATACGGTACCCGTTTATCTAGAAAATATGTTGTACGCTTGTTTGGGTTACTCGTCGACTCAGGCAATATATGTTATACCATACCACGTGGTTGATATCAAAGCTTGATCCGTTAAAGTTTCTGATGGAAGAACCAGTGATAAGTGCCTAAAAGGCAGTTATTTACTACCCTTCTCATGGTACTTTATGCATCTATTATACACCAACTTGAACTGAAATATAGACTCTTTGCGTAAATATTGGATATTTCATTATCATTACTTAAAAAGTCAATATTTATAGAGAATGCAGATATTATTATATATTCTGTACATGCAGAAATATCCAGGACCAAAGTAACAGTAAAGCAATATTGAGGCCGAGGCAGAAGACAAGGCCGCGGCAGAATCCAGAGTGGCAGCACCAACATTGGAGGCGCAATGAAAGATAAAAATATAGAGAATATTCTGGAAGATGCAGCGCACCAATCGGACCAGGCTAGCGCACTAAAAGTCCAAGTCAAAGACCAAGCGGGAAACCCTTCTAGAAGGCGGCAAACTTGGAAATATCAGATCCCTTGAAGAAGACTATTCTTTACTCCAAGTTGGAGTCTATTTAGAAAAAATTTGCCTTAAGTTAAGACTATATGTACCTTAGCCGGCCACATTGTTTATAGAGTCAATTTTTAGAGAAACCCTTCTCCCTAATAATTATACCGAACGACATTATATTCTAATTTTCGTAGGGATAGGTGAAGGTTGTAGATATTAGTGAGAGGAGATTGATTATTGTTTCTTTGTTCTAATACAATAATAATATCAAAGTTTGCTTATCCTATTGCCATTTCTTGTTCTTGCATTCAAGCTCGAGAGAGAAGTTTGTAAGTAATATATTTATCTAGCATCGATAGGTGTAGATTCATGAAAGGGATAAGTACAGTGTTGTAGACACTAACTCGGCCTAGAGATAGGTTAATAGTTTCAGCAGCTAAAAGAAGTGTTGGATTGGTTGGTGGTTATCGTTGATTTACGCAGAGAGGTATCGTCAAGGACCAGTCATCAACAACACTCTGACTTAGAGATAAGCGGAGTCAACTACGGATACTTTGCTGAACTTTGATGCCTTTGCCCAAGAGCAAGAGATTGTCGTGGCAGAGAACATCAATGCTACCGAGGCTGTATCTACAGTACTGTCGAAGCAGTGTTGTGTAATTGCATTGTACAAGAAGAAGATCAATTGAATCCACTAATTGACGCAGCTGGATCCTACCCACTTTCTCTATATCGTTATCAACCTTTTATTTTATGTTTTGATTTAATTCTTTCGTTAGTTAAACGAATTCTCTTATCTGTGTTTTTACTTTATTTTTCAGGAGCAAGAGAACAAGGGGAGACATATTAAGTATACCAATCCCTGCGGAGACGATACACGATATACTTATTACTTTATTACTTGGCGACGTGTACACTTGCACTTAATTGCGCTTTTATTACACGCATCAAGTTTTTGGCGCCGTTGCCGGGATTGACAACTAAATTTTGCCTTCTTGAATTTTTTTTGTTTTCTTTATTTATTATTTTTACTAACATATTTTCTTTTTTCTTTTGCTTAAAAATAGGTTTATAGGTGTGTTTCAAGTTGAAGGTTCAAAATGCAAAGAGAAAGAAGTAAATCTATTCGGGAGTTGATATTGGAAGATATGAATCGAACCAATCAAGAATATCCTAGATTAATTGATGATTATCTATACCAACCAAGAGCAACCCATCAAGTTTATACCTGGGCAAATTTTTGTTTCAATTACGGAGATGATCATTTAGTTAGCAATTGTCCATACAGTAATGGAACCTATGACCACAGAGAGGACCATAGATGGAACCAACAACGAAATCCTTCATGGTATGATCAAAATGCTCAAATTTTTTATCATGATAATTTTTTTGATGTTACAGATATGCCATAGTAATATAATTCTACTCAAGAGCATCCAAATTCACTTGAGGAAACATTGAAAGCATCAATGGATAGAATTGAAGAATTTATGACAGAGCAATCAAGGTTCATGGATGCACATATAGCTAAATTGGATGCACCCTTGAGGGATTTAGAAAATCAATTGCATACAAGGGATAACATAACCCAACAATCAATCCTTGGGGATACTGAAATCCCAACACTAGAGGACAAAGAGGAAATTCTGGAACCTCTAAATCCCAATAATCAAATAGTGGATGAGTCTGCCGAGAGTCCGGCCACGGCAGTAGAGAAGCCTGAACAGGCAATGATGCTGAAAAAGGAAGCTGAGGATTACTCTCACTCATAGCTGTCGGGGCAGTTACACGAAGACATGTTCGATCAATAAGATGGAAATGTCGTGATAATGGAAAATAAGATGGTACTGAATGAACCTTTTGAATTCTTTAAAAACCCATCTTTTCTATTGCAGGTATATTTCGAGGAGTTAACGTTACAAGATTTGAAGCCATCAAAAATAGGATATGATTTTTTGGAAGATAATATTTCTATGGTAACTCTACCTAATATTAGTTCCAAGCCAAAGTCTCTATTGATGGAGATTACTGAGAAGCATAAGAAACGTGGGTTGATTCTTGAAGACTTCAAGAAAGATGGTTCTTCACTTGACTTACATTGAAATTTGGCAAAAGATTATCACGGCAATTGGATATCACAACAATTGCCATAACAAAGAAGGCTATATTCAACTATGATGGAAGTTAATGACAATGAGATAATTAAGTGGTTGGATATTGATGTAATTTTTTCTAACAATTTATTTTTGCCTTCAGAAACAATATCAAGATGGAGGAAATGCATGGATTACAAGAGAAAATGAAAGAAAGATACCTCCACCATGATAATACAAAAGGGACTATCCATATTCATTATGGTCCAAACCTTTTTGGGTAGAATTGTAACTCAATGGAGGGTGCAGATGGACTATAAGAAATATCGGAAATGATCCTCCATAAGTTTTCTTTGTATTCTTATTTTATATTAATTTTCTCTTTTATTTTATGAATTCTCTTAATTATAGTATTTAGAAATAATTATCTTCTCATTATTTGAATGTTTCTTGATGTTTATATTTTTAGGTTAGGACAATAAAGCAGGAATAACAGAGAAGTAGTTCACAGCAGGAAGTCTGCTGCCATGGTAGTGCATAGTGTCAGAGCCGCGGCAGTCCCAACGGGCAGAATAGGGTAGTAGTTAGTCTGTCGAGATTCTTGCCGCAACAGTAAATGCAAACGAAAGTACAGACCAAACGGCTACATAGCCAAGGCCTATATAAGCACCTTCTTTCTCTTGAACTATTCACTCTTGCATTCTTGTTTCTTTAGAATTATTTACTCAATCTCTCTCTTGTTATATTCATTACAATCTCAAAACTCTCTTATTTTATCTCAGAATCTTTCCAAGAAACTCTCCCTTTACTATCTTACTTGTTTTATTAATTTTATCTGCTGTGTGATTTGAGCATTGAGGATAATGCTCGGTTTGAGTTTGGGGGAATTGTAGGTGCAGAAGCACTACCGAGGCTACCTACTGCCGCGGCATTACCATGAAAAGGGAGTAAATTTTTTCTGAAATTTTTTACAATATTCTCTTTTCTTGAATTACTGTTTGTAATCTTGTACTGCCCTACATCATCTTTGCTTTAGTTTACTCCTTTAAGGCTATAGAAATTTTTTTCCTTACCATGGACAAGTTTTGTTTTGAAGGGATAACCATAAGATACTCATGGAATAAAACTTAGAAGCTTGGTTTAGGGTTAGAAAGAAAATAAACACTTTTTGGACTTGTTTGATTTAGGAATTCTTTTAATAAACTTAGGTGATAAAGACTTAAAACCTTTTGGAAAAATAACTAGAGGTTCCTATCACTAGCTCTAGTTTTGCTCTCTTTCGTGCTAGAGGTGCCAGAAACTAGATCTAGTATGCTAAATAGGTGGTTAATAAGAAAACAATAAGAAAAAGAAGAAACTAGAAAACACATATCTTAAGGTACCCGAAATTGGATCAAAACTTGTTGTTTTAAGGAGACAACTTTAGTCCAAAATTCTATTTGTCTTGAACTTAGAGTTTATCTAAGAAAGCCTTGAATCAACCTTGTCCATAAAACGCACACACTCACGTTGCCTTATAACTTGTTTTTAGTAAAAGTCCTTGGGTAAACTAGTGGCTAAAACGGAAAGATAGACATGACCATGGTGGGGAGAATAGATGGAAAAGTAAGACCAAAAGGGAGTAAGGTTCAGCAATTTGATGTCTTGAACTGCTTGAGGACAAGCAATAGTTCGAGTTTGGGGGTATTTGATGAGTACCTAAAAGAAAGTTATTTACTACCCTTTTCATGGTACTTTATGCATCTATTATACACCAACTTGAACTGAAATATGAACTCTTTGCGCAAATATTGGATATTCCGTTATCATTACTTACAAAATCAATATTTATAGAGAATGCAGATATTATTACATATTTTGTACATGCAGGAATATCCAGGGCCGAAGTAGCAGTGAAGCAATCTTGAGGCTGAGGCAGAAGACAAGGCCGCGGAAGAATACAGAGTGGCAGCACCAACATTGGAGGCGCAATTAAAGAACATTCTGGAAGATGCAGCGCACCAACGGACCAGGCTAGCGCACTAAAAGCCCAAGTCAAAGACCAAGCGAAAAAACCCTTCTAGAAGGCGGCAAACTTGGAAATATCAGATCCCTTGAAGAAGACTATTCCTTACTCCAAGTTGGAGTCTATTTAGGAAAGGTTTGCCCTAGGTTAAGACTATATATACCCTAGCCGACCACATTATTTATAGAGCCGCTTTTTAGAGAAACCCTTCTCCCTAAGAATTGTACCAAACGACATTATGTTCTAAATTTCTTAGGATAAGTGAAGGTTGTAGATATTAGTGAGAGAAGATTGATTCTTGTTTCTTTGTTCTAATGCAATAATAATATCAAAGTTTGTTTATCCTATTATCATTCCTTGTTCTTGCATTCAAGCTCGAGATAGAAGTTTATAAGTAATATATTTATCTAGCATCGATAGGTGTAGATTCACGAAAGGGATAAGTACGGTGTTGTAGACACTAACTCGGCCTAGAGATTGGTTAAGAGTTTCAGAAACTAAAAGAAATGTTGGATTTGTTGGTGGTTATCGTTGATTTACGCCAAAAGGTATCGTCAAGGACCAGTCATCAACAACACTCTAACTTAGAGATAAGTGGAGTCAACTAAAAGAAGAGATTGTCACGGAAGAGAATACCAATACTGCCGAGGTTATATCTGCAGTACTGTAGAAGCAGTATTGTGTAATTGCATTAGACAAGAAGAAGATCAATTGAATCCACTAATTGACGCAGTTGGATCCTACCCATTTTTTCTATATCGTTCTCAGCCTTTTATTTTATGTTTTTGTTTAATTTTTTAGTTAGTTAAACAAATCCCTTTATCTGTGTTTTTACTTTATTTTTCAGGAGCAAGGGAACAAGGGGAGACATATTAAGTATATCAATCCCTGTAAAGACGATACACGATATACTTATCACTTTATTACTTGGCGACGTGTACACTTGCACTCAATTACGCTTTTATTACACGCATCAACCAACATTGACTGAGAGATTAGCACGTTGGGAAATTTTGTTGGCTGAATTTGACATATTGTACGTAAGTTAGAAATTAGTTAATGGAGTACCATAGCTGATTTTCTCTCAAGTAGAGCCTCAAAAGATTATGAGCTTCTAAACTTCGATTTTCGTGATGAAGATGTGATGACCATTTATGTGGAAGAAGACAAGGTGATGAAGAAGTGAAGGTTGTTTTTCGATGGAGTAGTTAATGCTTTTGGATATGGAATTAGAGTTGTGTTGATCTCTCCAGATGATATACATTATCCTCTCATGAGTAAGTTAGAGTTTGTGTACTAACAATATGACAGAATACGAAGCGTGTGTTATAGGATTGAGGGCTCAATAGAGAGGGAAATAAAAGCTCTAAAGGTGTATGGAGACTCAACTTTAGTTATTTATCAGCTGCGTGAAGAATGGGAGACCAAAGAGACAAATTTGATAGAATATCGAAAGTAGGTATTGGAGCTGATGGAAGGGTTTGAGGAGATAACTTTTGCATACCTCCCTAGAGAAGATAATTAAAAGGTTGATGCCTTAGCTACACTAGATTCGGTATTTCAAGCAAATAGATCGGAGGATATGATGATGATCCAAATGCAAAGTTATGAAACATACGCTCATTCTTACAACATAGAAGAGGAAGATGATAATCCTTGGTATTTTGATATCTTGCAATACATCAAATTCCAGGTTTATCCGTTTGAAGCAAATGATAATGATAAAAGAACAATTAGAAGAATGGTTGTCGAGTATGTGTTGGATGGTGATATCTTATACAGGAAGACCAGAGATCAAGTGTTACTCAGATATGTCAATGCTCGTTAGGTTAAAAATATTCTTGTAGAGGTGCATGATGGTACACATGCCAACGGTTTCTCGATGGCACGAAAAATAATGAGATATGGGTACTACTAGTCCACCATGGAAGGAGATTGTATAGAGTACGCCAAGAAGTGTCACAAATACTAGATTTATGCAGATAAGATCAATTTCCCGCCGGTACCATTGCATACAATGAATTCACCTTGGCCTTTTGTTATATGGGGTCTAGATGTACTCGGAAAAATTCATCTTAAAGCTTCAAATGGGTATCACTTCATCTTAGTGGCTATCGATTATTTCACCAAGTGGATAGAAGTTGTTTCTTATGCCAATATCACGAGAACAACTGTTTGCAAATTTTTGAAGAAAGAGATCATTTATCGATATAGACTATCAGAGCGAATCATTACTGATAATGCTACCAATTTCAACAATTCAACAACAGAGTGATTGTAGAAATCTACGAACAGTTCAAGATAATTCATCATAACTCTTTGGCATACTGACCGAAGATGAATGAAGTAGTCGAGGCAGCTAACAAAAACATTAAGAAGATAATATCGAAGATGACAGAAACATACAAGGACTGCCACGAAAGACTTCCTTTTGCTTTGTTTGCGTATCGTACCTCAATGAGAACTTCTATTGGGGCAACGCCTTATTCTCTGGTGTATAGGACTGAAACAGTGTTATCACTTGAACCTGAAATTTCATCTCTCCGAGTATTATTAGAGGTAAAATTGAACTTGATTGAAGAAAAGCGGTTGAGAGCTATTTGTTATAGCCACTGTATCAAAAGTGAATTATTCGAGCTCATGATAAAAAAGTTCGACCGCGAAAGTTTCGAGAGGGTGATCTAGTGCTTAAAAAGATCTTGTCGATACATCGTGATTCCTGTGAGAAATTGATGCCAAATTGGGAAGGGTCATATATTGTCAAAAAGACTTTTTCCGGAGGCGTATTGATTTTGTCTAAAATGGACGGAAAAGAATTGCACAAGCCTGTGAATTTCAATTCAATTAAGAAGTACTACGCTTGAAGAATAAAACGGAGAAAAGAAAAAGAAAAAAGAGAAGAAAAAGAAAAAGAATGAAATGAAAATCCAAAATAATGTTTCATAAAAAATGATGAAAATAAAGAAAATAAGGGGTCGGGATGAAAACCTGCTAAGGGAGTCTCGATACCAAAGGAGGATTTGAATCGGAAACCAGAGATGACGGCTCGAGTGCATGACAATAGGCATCCGACAATTTATACATCTCGGTTATCTAGTATTTTAGAAGAGGCTTCATGTTTGCAAAGTTGGATCCTCACTTGAAGAACTGTTAGACAAGTAGATCTGTTTTAAATCTATAATTAGGGAAAAGGTCTAGATGATCGCATGTGATAATGGCTTGAGGATTTGCCTTTGTTTCTTGTCTTTCTTCCTCAATTGGTTTTCCATGACTATTTTAAATTTTGTACTTGTCATAAACATACAAAAAGCTCCAGTAAAATACTCATTTTCTCCTTCGAGCTTTCCTTTTATCTAAAGCATCATGCTAGTGAATTAATGTAAATTAATAAATGCAGAAAATCTCTTGTCATTGTTATGTTTTAAAGGTTACAGGTAATATTTGCTTTTCAGAATCGAGATAACGATAAAAAGTGAATATGTTCAGACGATCAGACGAAACCCTAAAATAGTGGATACGTTTTGAGGAAATTTTCCAAACAGTGGCCAAGATTAGTGTCAAGATCAATTCAAAAATAAAGAAGAAAAAGATGAAAAAGAAAAAAAAAACAAAGTGAAAACCTGAGAAAGCGTTTTGAGGAAAACAATTTGAAGTGAAAACCTGAAAGGGGGTTTCAAAGCAAATTTGTAAAGAAGACGGTCACCAAATATTGTCTTTTAATGTGAGATGAAGAGTCAAGACATGACCAAGAATGCGAAAGAGAATGAAAAAACCAAATGGGCTCATCAAAATGATAATTGGCTGATAATATGTCTTTTTGGATAATATTCATGCATCATAATAGAAATATTATATTAGGATCATACTAATAATACATCATATTTCTGTTAAACATGATTTAGAAAAATATGAGAAAGAATTCAAAAAAAATCAAATCAACAACAACGATTCAAGCTTTCATGGAATACGAAGAATTTCATAATAAGAAGAACAACCTCAGGTTCCATCACTTTTTGTCTGAAGAAATTCATAATGAGAAGAACATCTTTAGGCCTTGGAGAATTTCATAATAAGAACAACTCCAGATTTTTCGGAGAAGAGGAATTTCATAATAAGAACAACCTCGGGTTTTGTCATTTGATAAATTTGAAGAAATTCATAATAAGAAGAACAACTTCAAACTTTGGAGAATTTCGTAATAAGAAGAACATCTCCAAATTCTATGGGATACGAGAAATTTCATAATGAGAAGAACAACCTTGCGTTCTTGCACTTTTTGTCTGAAGAAATTCATAATAAGAAGAACAACTTCAGATCCTGGAGAATTTCATAATAAGAAAAACAACTTCAGTTTTCAGCGGAAGATGGAGAATTTCTAATGAGAAGAACAACTTCAGATTCCGCGGTTCAACAGTTCAGTATAAGTTTGAAGAATTTCTAATGAGAAGAACAGCTTCAAGCTTTTTTAGTATAGAAGAAGTCAAGCAGCTCAGACGAAATTAGTGTCTTTTTCCGTCTTTGCTCGTCTCATGTTTCACAGCATTGAGCAAAGAGGAGCAGTTGTAATACTCGAATTTCGTCTGAGGGTAAATAAAATTAAATAAATAAATAAATAGATAAATAATTAAAAATAATATAAAGATATAAATAAAAGAAATAGATAATGGAATGGAAGTTTTTTTCGGTTATAAGGTGGAGGAGTTACATACGGTTATGGGGGATCATGGGTGAAAAAAAATATGAAAATATAGGAGATAGGGACAAGTGGAGAGGCTCTTTGTTGAAGCTGGAAAATCACTAGAGTAATCAAGAATCACTGGAGAAAACAATCGAAGCGTCATCGAAGTATATTGAACGCACCAAAGCGGTAATTTTGAACCTTATTCTACCATATTCCTGCAAATTTAATCAGTTTTAGATTAGGTTTTATGGAAGAACAGTAGCAAACCTTAGGATAGCTTCAAATTGTTTCTCACTTGCGTTTCCCGAGAGGTTTTGTCAATTGAGGTTGGAGATAAGTGAAGGTTTTGTTTCTATGAGTATTAGGTCCATAACTCGGGGAAGTTGGGAGGATTCATTTGAATCCGGGTTTAGGATTAAGTCTAGTTCGATTTGGGGGAAGAAGGGTTTGATTCTTGTGAATCTGGGTAAATATAGATAGATTCGAGGGGTTCATGTGATTTCCGAAGAACTTTAGTGAGATTTGGATGTTTGAATCGAAAATGAGAGATTTTCAAAGTGTTTATGGTGTTTTGAGGGATTTCGATGAGATTATCGGTGTCGGAGATGATTATCGATGAAGAAATAGTGAAGATCAGAGAAAACCATGGTGGTCGGAAGTCCAGAGTGGTGGCCGAAAAACATGTCAGAACCATGATTATTTTAAAAAGTATCTCTGGTTTGTTTACACGTGTCATTAATAATTATTTTAAAATACTTTTTAAAAAGTATAAACATGAAAATATTTTAAAATACTTATTTTAATTATTAATTATTAATTATTTTAAAAAGGATCTTCCTTAATTATGGCGAGATGATTACACGTGACAATATTAATTATTTTAAAAAGGTTATATGAAACCCTTAAACTTATGAAAAATATCGAATAAGTTATTATTATTTTTTCATAATTAAGTTCTTATCTAATAATTGAAAAATTAAGCTTTTGACCAATATTTGTCATTTAATTTGATAATTTTTTTAGATATTTTAGCTCTATCGTATGAAAACACTGTGACACATTAAGTTGTATCAACTGATCTAAAAAAACTGTTAGATTTAGTATTTAATGTTGGTCAAAGAGGTGAATTGACGAAATTTTTTAGTATAAAGTTTTAATTAGGTGCATAAAAAAACTCAAATTGTAATACCCCGAGAACCGGGTTAGTAAAAACGGTTTGAATAACGTAAACTAAAATCAAATCATGAGTAATATATATAATGGAATCAAAGGACATAATTGAATTAATTAAGAAACCTATGGATTGCATGACAAATAGTCATATTCCATGAACTACCCCTAGTAATTAATTAAGCATGAGCAATTCATTAAGGGTAAATTAGTCTATTCCCACCTAATAATAAACAAACAAAAATGGCCAAAAATTGATCTCTCCTCCCTCATTCACGGCAACAACAAGAGAAAGGGGAGAGAGTGAAACTTGAGAGAAATCTAAGAGAAAAAGGAGCCATTGAAGAGGTTTTTAGAGCTTTGCATGGCTAAGCTTTTGGCATAGAACACCCAATCCAAAGGTCTTGGTAAGCTTTCCCATCTATAATCAAAATTCTTGAGTATGAAAGCTTTGGGTTTTTGAATACTTCATGTTATCCCCAAGAGAAATTAGGTTGTTAGAAACCCAATTTAAAGATTGTTTTTGTTGGATTTAAAATATTGAGGCATGAACGAATTTGTTAGGAAGCTTGAAACCTAGATTACGTAAATGTTATGTAAATGGGTTGAGGGTGATGTTTAATTTGCTAAGATTGTGAATTTGGTGGTTAGTAGACGTTAACTTCATGTTAAAGATGCTGGAAATTTAAAGAAACTAATTGGGGATTTAGGGATTTGATATGTAGAATGGAACTTAGCCAAAAATGCTATTCTAAGTAGCCCACTTTGAGAATTTCCCTAGGACGGGATTTAAGGAATTTGGAGCTGAAAATTTAGACTATAATACTCATGTATACCTAGTTTAAGAGGAAATTTAAGGAACCTAAATCCGAGTTCGGTAGAGAAAGATATAAGCTGTTCCGTAGGGCTACCCGAGCAGTCCCAAAAAATCCGACCAGAATTGTTCGAATTAAAATTAGAGCTGATCGATTAGGAATTTAAATGTAAGTTTAATTGTAACTTGTAGAGGATTCTTCTAGCTTTCCAACGAGGTATAATGGATTAAAATTGGACATCGGGACTAGGAGATACGATCGTTTCGCTACAGGGTAGCAAATTGTTCGTAAAGAGCAAATGTACATGTTTGTATCTGTTAAGCCTAAGATTATTTGAAATGGATAATTGAAAATTTCTTGATACGTAGCTATTATATGTGAATTGCTAGATAATCCGAGAGAGGAGACTAACGAGGATCAAGAGAAGATCGAGGCAACAAAAAGGAGAGGCAAAGGGGTTGTGATCTACAACCCGTGATAGCTCGGAGTATTGGTGAGTGTAGCAAACTTTAGGGTTAGGACCTAGGGTCCTAACCATTTGATTATTTGATTTGCTATGTAATGTAACCGGATTAAATAAATATTTGACATTAGGGGAAGGAGGATTAATTGATAATGACTTGTTTGACTTTGTGTCTGAGTACTAGATAATAAACTAGTTCAGAGTATTTGCATAGCTCGGAAATGCCGAGATAAGTAATGGCACGCGGCTAAGGATGCCAGGTATGTTAGTCATGCATGAGTTATGTCCATGATAGCATGATATGTATATACTTTGATATGTTAGCATGACTTATGCTTTTGGATTTGGTAACATGATCACATGTATATGCTCTGATATGATAGCATGGCTTATGCCTTTGGATTTTGGTAACATGATAATATGTATATGTTTTGATATATTAGTAGCATGACACTTAGGCTTTTGGACTTGATAGCATGACTTGATGCTTTGTTAATGCCATGTTATGAACATCATCCGTGACAAGAAAATTAATTAAGTGATATGGAAGACTAATTGAATAAGAAACTCTGATTGAGCCTTGGGTTATAGTTGGTCATAGTTAGTACGGCATGTCTAGGGTCTGAGCTCATTTGTTAGTACTTCGGTACTTCTGATCAGTACTTCGGTACTTCTGTTGGTACTATGGGTACCTTTGTTGGTGGGTACCTTGTAAGTTTTTGGTACTTAGCTATGGTAGGTATGTTGGTTTGGAAGCATGCATTTGATTTATGGTTGATCTATCTTAGTGTTTAGGTCATGTGAACTTAGGACCTAACATATTTGCATAAGTAGCCATAGAAAAGATGAGGCTAGTTGTTTGTCCTAAGTAGGGAGGATTCGAATATTGAAATGCATGTTGGATTGGCTAAAATGAATAAGTTTGGTGTATCGAAATAGGATGCCTAAGCATGTCTTATGATCCTTAAGGCTTAGGATTGAGTTAAGGTCATTTATATAGCCCCTTTTAAAATGTCTAAGTGTTTGAGAGCCTTGAATTTGTCATCCTCGAGCAGGGGTATCGATACCACTAGTTTGGGTATCGATACCACCTTTGGCAGGAACTTTTTGTTCCGAAGCTTGTATCGATACCAAGCTTTGACCTTTAGTCAACGTGTCAATGAGGCAAGCCAGTACCGATACCTGTTTCGATACTAGAGCATCCAGTAACTTTTTGTACCGATGCTAGTATCGAAGCAGGCTACCCAACCTTGATCAACGAGTCAACTCCAAGGACCGATATCGATACCTGGTTCGATACCCCTGTATCAATACCAACTTTAGGGGTATCGATACCACCTTACTGCATGGGTTCAAATTTAATAAGGATACTTTGCTTGACTAATAAGGTATAATCAATGATAGTAAAATGAATACGAATTGATATAGAAGTTTAGATCTAATTAAGTGAAGTTATAATTGAATAACGTATGGTATTCGAGGTCCGAATTGGAAATTTGTTTAAGTATCAAAAAAGTTTTAAATTGTCTCGAATTTACGTAAGTAATATAAGATTTGAACCGTAAAGTAAATAAGTATTATTAAGGAATTGACTTACAAGGTTATATAAATAAGCAAATTGTTTAAATTTGATCAACTCTCAAATCTTATAAATAAGTAACTTGCTTGAATTTGATTACATTGCTCGAGTTTGTATGTCCGGTCGACGTCCCTGTCTCCTAACCCGGGGCAAGGGTGTCACACAAATACTCATAACCTATTGTAATTTTTTAATTAAAAAAAACTCAAATACTTGATCGATTTTATTCAAAGTTCAGAGTTTTTCGCACCTTTAAATAATTTTTTTATATTTTTTTATCAAATTTTCAGAATTTTTAAGACTTTTAAAAAATAACTAAAATAAAATATTTTAAAAATATCAAGGATACTATTGTGACACGTACACTGTACCAATTGATTTAAAATTTTTTGTTGGATTCTAGTTAATGTTATTAAAAGATTTAATTAATTTAATTTATTAGATTAAAGATTTAATTGGATGAAAAAATGCAGAAAGTAATTCACTTTTCAAAAATTTTAAGAGGTAGATTGATTTACGAAATGTATGGTTATCTTTGGGAATAAAATTATCAAAATATTTTAATACTTGATACATTGGGAATATATATTATTTTATTTAGTTTGTCTGGTAAGAATATAATATTACCGTGTTTGGTTAAAGAAATATAAAATAAAAAATATATATTTTATTAAATTATCCTTAAGATATATTTTATTTTTTAACATGATATATTTTTAAAATTAAAGTTAAATCTGTCATAATATTTTCTTTTAATTTTAAAAATAAAATTGTTCCTAGTTGTAACAAATTTGGATAATATTTGAATAAATATTTAATAGATAACAACGTTTAAATATAAAATAAATATATTCCTAAATATTAAATTACGATTGAGATAATAAAATAATAAATTTATATAAAGTCAAGAAAAAATAAATAAAAAATGATATTCGAATCAAATAAGATTAAGTTACGAAGAATTTTATGAAAGTATAAAATAAAATCAATAAATTCAAAAGATCTCTGAATAATATGTTACGTGTTTATTTTATTTTATTACCAAAATTTTATAGAAAACTTAAATATTTAGATATTTTATCGAATATTTTTATAGTCATGATTTTTTAATTTAAATATTAAAATATTTTTAAATATGTACAAAATTATTTAATATTAAATCAATATAAAATAAAATTATTTAATAAATTCATTTCATTTAAATATGCTTCAAAGAATCCAAATTAAGAAAATTTATTACTTTAAGGATAACTTTGTCCAATATAAAAAAAATTGACAAATTCCTAAGAGAATGTTGGGAATCACATTCCCAGAATATAAAAAAAAAAAGTTATTGCTGGTAATATTTTTTTTGAATGAATAAGAATAAAGATAAACTAAACAAAGAAATAAGATTCCGAAAAAATTATTCCCTAAATAATGATCTTTTCCGCAAACCAAACACCCCCAAGGGGTAAGGGCTTTTTACATACTATTTTCAAAAATATATGAGTATTTTTTTACAAATCATAATCCTAATTTTATTTAGAGGAGAGAGAAATGAGACTTTAGGAGGGGAATAGTGTTTTTAATAGGTCTAAAACTCATGATCAAAAAAATATAAAAAAAATAAAAATAAAAAGTTTAACTAACCGATAAATATACCAATTTATTTATATTTAATCTTATACAATTTTATACAAATACATATGATTGTTAAGATTGTTGATGAGTTGTTTTTTTAACGTTCCGTCTGAATTTTTTTATTTCATTGATTTATGGTAGTTTCATCATATCGATAGTGATGGATTTGAATGAAAAACTAAATACACCAAGAGACTTTTTATATTTTATTGTTATTTGAAGAGATCTTTTAAATACTCTAATATTTTTATTATCGTTACTAGTCATGAGAGTTGATTAGAGTCCTTTGGACATCTTGGTATTAATATGCGGGTATTAGTATCGATATTGAAACGAAAGAGTCCAACATTTTGAAGTTCACCCGAATCCGATTTAACCCATCGATTAATTGATTTATGTTTGAATAATTTTGACCTGACCTAAAATAAATTAAACCTGAAATGAACCCCAACATAAAACTAACCCATACCCAACCTTAATTGAGTCAAAACTTTGAATCAATCTTAAATAAATTGTATCCGATTTAACATGACTTAACAAAACCTGACCTAAAACTCATCCAATTACATGTTTTTACATCCCTACCACCGATAGATGGCCCAAACCAGTATTGATTTTTTTTGACAATGACCGTTACATTTTTTATTAATCTCTATCTAACCACGAGAAATTATTACATAACCATTTCCACCACTTAAGATATGGTCTCAATCAATTAAAATAAGACACATAATATATTTTTTCCATATCATATTTACACATAAGCATCATCCACTTTAATGCATTTTATTTAAAAATAGAAAAAAAAATTACCAAAGATTTTTTATGTTGCCTTCCACTTTATTGTTCAATTTTTTAAATTAATTTTTTTCTAATCCTTAACCCTAAACCATAATTTAAACCCTAAATCCTAAACCTTAAACCTAAACCTTAACCCTAAACCCTAACTCTAACCTTAACCTTAAACCCTAAACCCGAACCCTAAAACCTAAACATTGACTCTAAACCTTAACCCTTAACCCTAACCCTAAACTCTAAACCATAACCCTAATCTAAACAATAACGCATAACCTTAAACCTTAAATCTAAACTACATAAACCCTAAACCTTAACCCTTAACCCTAACCCTAAACCATAATCCTAACCTAAACAATAACGCATAACCTTAAACCTTAAATCTAAACCACATAAATCCTAAACCACTAATCCCTAAACCCTAAACTCTAAATCCTAAACCTCAAATCTATATAAAAAATAATTAGGAAAATTTTAAAAAACAAAGAGAAAGATAACACAAGAAATCTAATATTTTTTTTCTTTTTTTAAATCAAAGACATTAAATTAGATGATTTAACCAATGCTTATGTGTAAATTTGATATAGAAAAAATATATTATGTGTCTTAATTTAATTGGTTGGGACCATATCCTAGGTGGTGAAAAAGGTTCATGTAATAATTTTTCATCTAACCACCCACTACCTATATACATACCAATAAAAAAGTAAAATTCACTCTCGAAAAAAGTAACATGAAAAATGTAAAAATTAATTGACAACTTTTTAGTGGATAAGGACGAAGAATGACTTGGAGGAATCGATCTATAAAATATTTTTTTCTAAACTATCAGATAGAATATTTCGCACCTAAGACTGATTATATCGACAAACAACCATCAACCAAGTGAGGATTTAACTTCTATGATCATCGAAAATAATCATAATCAAAAATTAATATCTTTAAGATTTTTTGCGAGCAACAAACAATCACTAAAATATATTAAAATTATGTATCAACGACAGATGAAATAACCATAAAAAAACATGTCACAGAGGACATAAAAACATGAATCATAAAACCAAAGATTTTTATTAAAATATAAAAGACTTGATAATTAACGATCAATGGGCTGTAGAAAAAAAATATTAATACTTGAGATTTCTAATGCATATAACACAATTGGGTCCCAAATAAGAGCATCAATGTGCCTTAGACTAATTTCTTTACTGTAGCCACCCTAATTTTGAAAATATTTAGAAAACGGTTAAAAATTTTAAAAGTTCGGTAGGATTTAAAAATTCGGTATCTCGAAATATGACACCTAAAGAACAGGATGTCACTCTCATTAGAATATTTAAATTTAAAAATCCGCGGGAATATTTGAAAATTCGATATTCCGGGAGATGACGCCTGAATAACAAGATGCCACTCCTATTGGAATACCGTCTTAATTTAAGAAATCGATTAATCGGTTGGAGTCGTCATCGACCGTTCAAAAAGGTGGATCGAACACCAAAAAAACAAAACCAGAGATGGGTTCGGAAGTTGGTTACGTTTGAGGAAGGATTAGCACCCTCATAACGCCCAAAAATTGGTACCTAAAGGTTCGCATCGTAATTTTCAAGAAAATATAAAATCCGAATTAAATTAATTTTTAATTTAAAATGCATACCCTAATATCCACGACGATTCAAAAGAGATAACACTCGAAAAACGGGATGTTACTCCCAATAGAATACCTCGGGATAATATTTTCTAATAATATATGAAACCGAAATACAATAAAATATTATATTTAATAATAAAACTAAATAAGAAACGTAATAAAGTTAATATTATATATATTAAAAAGAGTACTACTGTTATTAATAATAAAAAATAATAAACTTTAATAATTTATAACATATTAAACGTAAGATATTTATATATTTATATTTATATCATAATAAAATACTAATAAAGTAATAAAATAAATATAATAAAGTAAGTCTAATATAATAATATAATATAAACATAAGGTTTGTATAATATTAACTATAACAATATAATATAATAGTAAAGTAAGGCTTATATATTTATATTATAAATAACTAATAACAGAATAATAAAGTGACTAAATAAATATATTTTAATATAATAAAAATAAAATAAATAATCATAAGAATAAGAATAAGAATAAGAATAAAAGGCTATAATAATATAAAGATAATATACTAATATAGTCATACGATATTCATAATATAATAATGCATAACATAGTAAAATAAATAAATAATATATCAACAGTAAAACATTAAATAAAATATATGCACGTGATTTAACATAATATTTCTAATATACATATTGCTAATATATATAAGTATATTTACATATATAGAACGTAGACATTAAGATAATAAGGTAATAATATAATAAATATTACAAGTCAAAAATGATAAAATAGGTAATTTTAATTTTAATTTTCAGAATTTTATATGATAGAATATTTAAAAGTTTAGATGGAAACATTATAAGTTAAATAGGTAAGAATAATAAAATTTATGATATTATAAGTAAGGAAATATTTTTAAATATAATATATACATAAGGAAAAATAATATACACATATTTTATACCATATATATACTTGTAATATTAAATATATAATAAACAGTGACATAAATAAAGGGAAACAGAAATTAAAAGGTAAATTTGAGGAAAAATAAAATGGAAATAGTGACTAAAATTAAAGAAAAATCGAAATGAGGGCTGAAATAAAGGATACTGGAACCCTAGGGGTCACGCGTGCAATTTACCCATTAACTCGGATTAAACACGGGTCCGGGTCGGGCGACCGGTTTGATCCGACGGATAACATGGCCAAAACGACACCGTTTTGGGCCATTAAATCCGGCACCAAACGGTGCCGTTTTGGCCTCTTTATATATGTCTCTTTCTCCTAATACTCATCTTCTTCCTTCATTTTTTTTTTCACCAGAGGGATGTACACGGAGAAGAGCTCTCTGTTTCAGATATCCACCGGTTGTCGGAGAGAAGCGTCGCCATCGGCCACCGCACCGGTCGCCGTCGTCGGTTGCCGAAAACTAAAAAGGAGGGACCTTTTCGATAGATCTCGACAAGGGGATCACAATGTCGGTGGTGGTTTTCCGAAAAAACGATCATGGAAGCCTAGATCTAACAAAGATAAGTTCGAACCTTAAAATTTTTTACCTCTTTTTTTCGAAATTTTTTTGCTCCGATTTCTCTTCTCTTTGTTTCGATTAATGCTCCAATGTTATAGTGTTGCTTTGCCTATTTTCTTTTGCTCTGAATACACTCTTTGTTTATTTCTTTTTTTTGTTCGAAAACTCCAGAAGTTACAAGCTCTCAAATCTGGGTTTTATACCCAGATTATATGTATAAATAAATACATGAAAAGTATTGATTAGATTTAAATCTAATCTTCTTTATTTCTTTTGCAGGTGAGATAAGACTAAGGCGGTGGAGCAGTCCGGCGTGGCAGACGTGGACAGTGGCCGCTCGATCCGACGAATCATAGGGCGCGTGACCACCACGCGCGCATCGAAGAGTCGCGCGTGGCGGCCACGCGCGACAGCTGGTCGAGGCGGTTGAAAGGGCGGTGGCCGAATTTCTCAACTACTGGTTAGGTTTAGTTTGGTTAATCAATTAGGGTTTAGGTTATCTAATTGAGTTTGGGTACTGTTTTGTATTTTGGGTAAAGGTTGGGTATTTGAGCTGATGGATTAATTTGTTTTGTACTTGGGTTTTGAATTAATAAAATGGATTTTGTTATACTAAAAATGGGTTATTACACTTACTACTTTGAAGTCCTATCTAAAAACACTGGTTGACTAATTCAAACCATCTTTTCTTAAAAACAATCCAAAAACTAATAATACTATAACCATGCATATGAAAATAAATAATAAAGTTATAAAAATATGGAGTTACGGTACTTAAATCAAGGGTAAACTATTTATTTAGAACATTATTTTGATATCATAATTATTATTTTTAGTAAAATAAATCATAACATTTTATTATATTTTTAGTTTATATTTTGACAGTTAAAAATAAATAAAATTAACCACGTGATTTGGTAAAGCAATAGTTTTAGTCTTAAAACTTATATAATTTATTAATTTAATTTAAAATTTTATTAATTTAAAAATATTATTTATTCTTTTGGATTTAAGGTTTACAAAATTCAACTTCAAAACTGTTAATCTTTTTAAAAAATACTTTAAATTTATAGGGTAAACTGTAATGGAGACCACTTAATTATGGATAGGTTACATTTGGATCACTTAATTATTAAAAGTTAAATTTGAGTCACTCTTCATATTTGAAAAAAGTTTATAAATTCATGTATTGGATTAATTAATGATTTCAAATGAAGTACTCTAATGTTAACAAGGATATATAAGTGATTTAGAATAAAAAATCATCAAATCGATATACTTTTTAAATATGAGGGGTGACCTAAATGTAACCTTACTTATAATTAAGTGATCCAATTAAACATTACCCATAAATGAGTGATTCAAATGTAACTTTTATCCATATTGAGTGACTCAAATGTAACTATCAATAATTAGGTGATCAAAATGTAATTATACCCACAATCAAATTACTTTTGTCGCAGTTTAGCCAAATTTATATTACAAACTCGCAACAGCAACACAATTTGTTGTAAGGATTACAATTCACCCAATTCTTTGTTTGTTTCCCATCATTTTTCTTATATTAATTATTTAAAAAAAAAGTCGATTTAGCAGACCCACCGCAACCGTTTGAATTCCGAAGAAAATCTGGGTTTGATTGCATTATCTGGTGACAAGAAAATGAAAAAAAAAAAGATTTTGGAAAGTGGAAAGTGGAAAAGATTCAATCTAGCTAGTTGTACAACTTCGAGGACGAATATTGCGTACACGAAAAATATTTTTTAAAATTAATTATTGTAATTATAGTAATATTTATTTTAAAATATATTTTTAATAATTAAATATTAATTATTTAATTATTATGTTTTTAAATTAATATTTGAACCTGTATCTTTAAAAATAATAATTATTTTTTTTTAGCTGAGATGATTTGTACCACCCGTACAATAAAATAGTCAACAAGTGGGAACGACATGTTCGACTAGAATTTTACGACGATCGGACGGCTAAATTTTAAGATCGGCGAAAGAGGAAAGGGAAGTTTCATGACGATTTTTGAGGTTTACTGTAATGGTGAATTGGTTAATCATCTTTTTGCTATGGATATGGTTAATATTTCAACAGGAAGAAGAAAAAATATGAAAAATTTACACTTTAAACTCAAATATTAAAATATTATTTAAAAGAATAAAATTTTCAAATAAATTAATAAAGTGTATAAGCTTTAGAGATTAAAATTATTATTTGACTAAGCCATGTTACTGTTTTTATTTTATTTTTAATGGTTGGTATCAAAATAGAAATTATATGTACTATTTTGTCAAAAATTTATTTAGAATACTAAAATAGAAATATATACATGAGGTACTAATTATGTAGTTTCCCTACAAATAATTGCTTAAAAAAGACTAATGTCTGATCTTTGTGATATAATTTGAAAGTGTTTTTTTAGTAGATCAAGATACGATATGATTAGAATATAATTAAAAGACGATAAATTCTAAAATTTATTTATAAACAAAAATTGCTAGACTTCTTATTAGCATTTTGGGGGTGAGTTTTTTTGTAAGCATTAAATTTTTTTACAAGTATCGATATTTTATTTTAAATTTAAAATATTATAAAAAATTTAATACTTTTAATTTATGGACAAATTTTGAAACGTACCGTATTTTAAGCATACTCTAGATATATTGTACGTTTAACGCACCCATTTTTTCAGACTCGGATGATAATCTCATCAATTTCATTATCTAATAAATTACAATAATTATGATTTAATCTTTGTGTTTCATTGATATATTAAGACGGGATTAAGTCGGATTTGGTTTTTGGCCCAAACATATTTATTTTAAATATTATTTTGATGAGATCCGAATTTTTTTAAAAAATTTTAATTCAATTCAACCCAAAAAATAAATATTTTAAACATAACTTCAACCCAAGACTTATAGAAAAATAATAATTTTAAGGATTAATTGTTAAAAAATAATTTTATGGGACTTAATTATAAAAAACTATAATTCTAAGAATTGAACTATAAATAAAAATTTTAATTTTAAGAATCTAATTATAAAAAATAAAAATATATTATTATTCTCATAAATATTCTTCAAAAAGTAAAAGAAAAATTAAATAATTAATTATAGATCGGATCAAGTATTATACACACTAAACTTGAATTAGATGCAAATATATATTTTTTATTAAATGTCTGACTCGATCTGATTAAATTAAAATTTAACCGGATCAAATACAAATCCAAAACAATTTTTTTCATTAAAAAACTCGATCCTAATAAATAAATTGGGTCAGAAATTTGACCGGATGGGATAAAATACCCATCCCCAGTTATACAGTAACAATGTATTGATTCCGGATCCTTCGTTTCTCAGCTATACGCTGTGCCACTGAAGAGCATCCATTCCTGAATCATCTCCTGAATTAGGGGTAATAACACGTCGAGTCTGAATCTGATCAGACTTAATTTGAGTTTAAGGTTTATAGAGTTTAAAATTTTAAGTTTAGGTTCGATTCGAAAATAATATTATTGGTTTATTTTTATATAAAAGATAAAACCTCGTTAAAAAAAAAATTATAACCAACACCGAAAATAAAATTCAATATTGAAAAGAAAAAAAAAATGTTTAATTTATTTTTAATAATTTTTTCATATTTTATTTATTGTTGTTCATTTGTTAAAAAGATTAATTTTAATATATATGTAACATATATATAATATAATTATTTTAAATATGCTTATGAACTTTTAGAATCGAGTTTAGGTAAATTAAATTTAACTTGTTAAAATCTCGAACCGAACTTAAACTTAAATCAAATTTACTCAAATTAAAATTTAACCGAACCAAATTCAATTTCTCACAAACCTGAACTATAGAGACTTGAAAGAAATTATAGAAAATTGGGTTTTCAATGAAAATGGCAGAGACAGCAGACAGGGACCGGATGGAATCTGGTTGCGTGACGCTACCACATTGTAGGTCGACTTTAAATATTATTAAAAGATATAACATTCTAAGTTGATATGAGAAATTTCAAAACTTACTAATAAAAAATATCATAATATATAATATTTTTATATATTGTAACCTAAAATTTAGGAACTTGAATAATATTTCGGGTATAACCTAATATATTATTGATACCTATGATATTTCAGGTTAGATATTATAAGTACAAGCAATAACGGGTTAAATCTGGATCGGATCCAGTTGAATTCAAATCTAGATCTATATCCAGATTCATTTTTATATCATTGATTCAGATCCATCCTAGTTTTGTGGGTCTAGAAAATTAAAATTCGAATTCATATCTAATGAATCTTACGGATTCGGATCTAAAACGGGTTCAAAACGGATCTATTAAAAAAGATCATTCAACCTATTTTTTAACGTAATAAAATTGTCAATTAATTTCACATCACAACTTCAATGAATGAAAGATTAATTTCAATTAAATAGTATCAGAATAAAAAACGATAAACTAAAATCTTAAAAGATCATTAATTACACTCTTTTAAATAACATAAACATTAAGAAATGTAGATCATGAAATATTTTATTGTCGCAAACCGAATATCATACTTCTACCTCTTAGATTGCTAGTCTTCATCACTACCTAAATCATAAACATCCTAAAACAAACAAGAAACAATCAATCAAGAAGAAATTTTTGCTTTATGAAAATAATATTTATAAAATTTAAATATTAATATTAAGATTATATAATAAAATGATTTTCTTATATAACATATAAATGATATTCATCATTTCCGTATATCATCACAATATTCATTAACAGTGGAATAAACATATATTCCTTCAAAAAGTCTTTTTGTCATAAATAAATAAAAATTACATTAAAGAATAATGTGAAATATAAAACATGCTATTATATACTTTTATATATTTTAAAATTAAAGGTGGAATTTTTAGTAAATAGATAAACAGATTCAGGTCTAAGTTCGGATGTTAGTGTCAGATCCGGATCTAGATCCGTACTTTAATTAGAAGATGCAGATCTGATCTAGATTTATCGAGTCTAAAATTTTAAGATTTAAATGCTATAAAATAAATTTGGATCTATAAATTTGAATCGTATCCATGATCCATTGTCATCTCTATTTATAAATCATGATACTAAAAGGTAAGTTTCGAAACTAGCTATAAAACGCCTTTGTTCAAGATATTCTCCATTGTTATTGATCAAAGGAAGAAACACTTTAGTGAAAGAAAGCAATTCAAGAAATCTAGAAAATAAAATAAAATTTTAAATTAAGACCTAAAATATAATTAATATATATAATATTTTAGGTTGGAATAATAATTTTTTATGAGTTTCGAGACTTTTAATTAAGTTATAATATTTTTCGTGAAACCTAAAATGTAATAAAAAATATAAATTTTTATATTGGAATGATAATTTTTTATAAGCTTCGAAACTTTCAATTGCAACTTAAAATATTACCTAACATTTAGGCCAGACTCTCGATCAGGCCTGTTCATAGTATTATGTACCCTTGTGATCTCGTATAGGTATAATGGACATAATAAATAATAATAATTAATTAATAAAATTTAATTAATATCACCTAATAAAAATTTTAAATTAAATAATATTATTATTTTCCTTTTTCGATGCAAGGTGAATTTGTTAAAATATTATTTAAAATAATAGTATGTAGAAAATACTAATTAAAATTTTAGTTAAGTGAAACTTGTTCATGCCATGCGCATTCCGATTAAGTGTTAATTAATTATACCCTTATTAAATAATTAAATTATATAAAAATATTTATAATATTTTTTATCTCACCGGATATGTACGATGAAATTAATAAAATATTATTTTAAAAAATAGAACTTGTTTAACATGTACTTGGAGTTTACTATAACGGTGTTATACTGTAGAATAAATTTTCTTCTGGTGCTATTTTGGAGAATAATGTGAAAAAGGGTATGATGAGTTCGATAAAATATTATTTAAATATTATTTTAATAAAAAAATTATTTAATTACCTTTTTGAACAATAAAAAATACTCATAGATATAAAAATCTTTACATTTTCAATTAAAATTTGTATTCATTTTGTATATTTTAGAGTAAAATCAATCATAGCATTTTTAATATCAATTTTTTTCAAAAGATCGATTTCTATTATCATCAAAATAAATTTATTTAACTTTTTTTGCAACAGTTGTTCGTAAGTATGAGTCCTTCAATAACTTCAAATTTAAATTTCTTCGTTTTACGAAAACAATAATAATAAAAATAGTCAATAAATTTTTATAAATAATTTTAATATTCGAAAAAACAATTAAAACGTCTTAAAATTCTTAATAAATTAATTGGTCTCATTTTTTCTTAGATAAAAGTTCTCTAACTAATTCCAGCTCAACTAATAATGCATTTTCAATGAAAATGATATTACTCAAATCTTTTATCCAAAGAAATAGTGGCTTGATCAATAATGCACAAGAAATATTCTATTCTAAATGACACTTCAAAAAATATTAATATTAATATTAATATTAGTATTCATATTTTACAGTAAATTTGAAGGACAATATAAATTATTCGTAAATTATTAATTATCTAATATAAATTTTTTTAAAAAATTAATTTATATTTAATTTATATTTTTATATATTCGGTAACAAAATATTCGGTAATGGTTTGTTAAGGGGGCATTGGGTTTGTTTGGATCTGCCTAACTGCTAACAAACTTTGCCTTTTTCTAGGCTAAGGGTATTTTTTTTCCTTAGTTCAACCTAAAAACAATTAATTCAGTTAGGTCGAGAAACACGCATAATTAAATTTTTTTAGTTAATAAATTATATTGAATTATTTTTTTATTAACGTTAATTGTTATAATGTCGATATAGTAATTAATGATGCTGACATGATAATCGATAACGATGATTTGATCGTATATATATGATGATGTGATAAAGGAGTTAAATTAATTATTTTAATTGAATTTGATAACGTAATTGATTTATTTTATTGAGTCTAGGATATAATTAATTTTAATTAAAAATTAAATAAATTATTTAATATATAAATAAAAAATAAGAATTTTAAAAATTATAAAAAATTTAAATATTAAATCGAATAAATAATTTGTTTAAACTTTAAGTTAATTTATCAATTTATTTAATTTTTGAATAAAATTAAATAAATAATTTTGTTTTTAAAGTTTAACTTTTATACATAAAATATATAAAAATTAGAGTATAAGTTGGTGTAAATTTGGGTCCTGATCATTTTAAAAATAAAAAAGTGAGACTCTAAAAAAATCAAAATATTATTTATTTTTATTAAAACCTATAAACTTAATAAAAATAAATAAAAACTTTAAAGTTATTCAAAATAAAAAAAAATCAATATGTATTAAAAATATAAAAATTTAAAAAATATTAATAAAGTATTAAAAATTAAAAACTTTTATAAAAAAATCGTTTTTTCGATATAAATATTATTTTTTTATAATTTGAGAGAGAAACATACTATAAAATGTCTTATTAAAAAACCTCTTAAATCTAAATGAGAGAAAAAAAGCACACCTGATAGTATTTACAAAACCATAAAAGAAACACCTAAATAAACATTAGAGACCCACACCCACATTAGGTTACAAGTCATCATGAACCAAAGTTAAAACTGCATCCGGTGGAATATCACCAGATTGAGCAATTTTGGCTGATCCATCAACAACCTTATTCGTTGTTCGACGAAAATGACAAATTTTGATATCCCAAGATTGATCAAGTAATGAACAAACCTCTCTAACCAACGATGCCAAGCCACCTCCTGCCGTTCGTTTTTGCAAAATGCGAACCACATCCATACTATTCACTTCAAGTATAACCTTTCTTAAGTCTCTCGTAAGCCAGACAAAGACCTTCAATAACCCCAAAGTTCAACTTCAATAATCGAGCAAATAACTCCCCGACACTATTCCTTATCACCCCACCATAAGTAATAAAACTCGATTTTTCTTTTATTTTTCTATATCGAACTGATGCTTATAAAAAATAATGATTTTATTGAAAAATGTTCGAAGAATATTATTACGCTTAGCATATAAAAAATAGTCAAACAATATTGTTGGGCTTGATGTGGCTCGATGATTAACCGATTAAACTTGTCAAGTGGTGGAGAAGTGGCTAATTTGGGTGGTTGTTGTGGAAGCAAAAGATAGACAATAAAGACACAAGGATTTATAGTGTTCGACCACGCATACATCCACTACCTTAGCTTCCCACTAAGGATTTCCCAAATTCACTAAGAATTCAACCTTTTGAGGCTAAAGGGTTAACCTTACAAATCTTGATTCAAAACCAAATCAAGCATCCAAAGTTCACAACCCGAACTTTGGGAATTCACTCAACAAAGAGAAAAACTTAGACAAATACCAAAATATCTTGCCTAGGCAGTACACTGGCCAGCACTTGAAGGAAATTTCAGGCCAACAAGAGATGAGCAAATTGGGAGATGCATTAACATGCACTCCACCAGTAACATAATCTCTTTCCTTCAATTTTATTTATTATATTAGAATTAGTTTTAATTTAGAATTTATATGTTTATTTTATTTTTAGTATTTTTCTTTAGTAATATTTTTTTCTTTTTTTAGTATTATTTTTCTTTTTAGGATAATAAAACCAAGAGTAAAGGAGAAATAGTTCTCAGCAGGAGAACTACTGAGGCAGTAAACAGTGTCAGAAGCTACAACAGTCCCAACGGGTAGAAACAGTGTAACGGCTATCTGTTGAGTTTTTCGCCGTAACAGTAATTGCTAACGGGCAGTAAATTTAAAACGGCTACAAAACGGCTAGTGATTAAAACAGTCACACTGCCGAAGCCTATATAAGGAGCATCATTCTTTTGAACTATTCACTCTTGCATTCTTGAATTCTTTAGCATTCTACTCAATCTTGTTCTCACAATACTCTCACAAATCTTCTTGAATTTTTCAGAATCTTTTTAAAACCCTCAAGCCTTACAACTCATCAATGGTATCATACAATAGATTTGCTCCCGCCACTATTGCAGACCGATTCAACAGATCTTTTGTTGCTCGGTAGTTGTGGGAAGAGCAAGGATTCTAACTCAGTAAGGAGGAAGACTTCGGCATCGACAATTACTTGATGGACAAGATTAAATATCAAGAATAGGAGATATTTTGTCTACAACCTCCCTAGGCAAATGCCACCATAGTGCGAGAATTTTATGCACATGGGCCGAGCATGGACAACCCCTATGTCCACTGCCGAGGCAGACCTGTCCGACTTGACGCCAAGGCAATTAACGAATTTTTTGGCCTCTTCCCTATCAGTGATAGGTATGCCGAATTCATGGACGATATCACCATCCAGGACTACGAAATGATTAAAGAAGACCTTTGTTACAACAACACTCCATGGAAAACCGGTGCCCATAGAGGTTCTATGACAAGGCAAAGCCTCAAGCCCGAGGCCAAATTTTGGTGTACCTTCGTCAAGAGATGCCCCATCCCTACCTCTCACAACAGCACAATGGACCGTAAAATATTGGTGTTAATCCAGTCAATCATCAATAAGAGGAGCATCAATGTTGGAGAGATCATTCTACGAGAAATTCATGATTGTGGTAAGAAGGAACATGGACCTTTATATTTCTCATGTTTAATATCTGGTTTGTGTATTGCTGCAGGAGTACTAGTTGAAGACACAAACGAATACAAAACAACTAGGCAAGGATGGACGATAGAATTCTGCCACAGAGTTATGCAAATCACGCAGGCAGAACCTGTTCAGGCAACACCACAGTAGTTCACTGCTGACTTCACTGTCGGCACCCAATACACGGCAGAGATGCCTGACACTACCGAAGCCCCTGCCGCAGCAGACCTGTACCAGGAAATTCTTCAGAGGATGGAAGCCATGGACCATCGCCAGCAACGATATATGGAATACAAAAGAGACTTCAACAACACCTTTGCCCAGATGATGATGCAGAACTTCCCTAACCAAGGAGCACAATTTCCAGAATTCTCTGCCAACATATTCATAACGGGAGCGCCTTACACAGAGACTACTCCAGCCCCAAGGCCGGGACCATTTTTCACCTCCAGACTGCAGTAGCAGTTCCACGCAGCCATCTCATCTAGAGCAGCAGATCCTGCCGCACCATCATCCGCAAGCAGAAGACCCTCCAAGCGAAGGGCAACCTTTGGCACTCCCCAAAGATCCCTAATTCCAATGGGAAGTCTTTCAAGGAAAATAGATGAATACGTCTACCACGGTTCATCCAATTCCGAGCCTAGCATCTAGCATGCCGGGGCAGATCTAGAAAACGAAGGCGACATAGAGATCATGGACACAGAAGATGAAGGAGGAGAAAAAGTCAATGCCTCAATGAAACAGGCAACACCAACAAGAGTTCAGCCGCCGAGAAGAGCAAAGTCATCACCATCACCATCACCAAGGGCATAACCATCAGCAGCTAGACCAAGGAGACAAATTGTGTAAGAGACTTATTCCGAATCATCATAATCTTTTGTTTTTGTTGCTCATATAAACTGTTTTTTTTACCTACTTATATTTTTTACCTACTACCTGCCCCTAAATTAAGCATTGAGGACAATGCTTGGTTTGAGTTTGGGGGTGTAGAGCTACTGCCGAGGCAATCTACTAACGCGGCCTTGCTATGAAAAGAAAGTTTTTAGTGATAAAATTTTTGTTTGATGTCCACCACTTTACTTGAAACTGTTGTCATACTCTTGCACTGCCCATCATCAGTATTATCTTAGTTTATTCTTTAAGGCAATAGAAAATTTTCTCCTTAACATAGTTAGGATCTGTTTTGAAGGCTTAATTCTAGGATATTTAAGGAGAAAAACTTATAAGCTTGCTATAAGGTTAAACTTTAAAAACACTTTTGAGACTTGTTTGGCTATAAGAATTCTTTTAATGAACTTAGGTGATAAAGACTTAGATTTTGGAAAGGTGACTAGAGGTGCCTATGACCGACTCTAGGAAATACTCTTCTTCATGCTAGAGGTGCTTGAAATTGGCTCTAGTATGTATAAAAGAATAGCAAAAGAAATAAGGAGTTAAGAAATATAAAATACAATACTTGATGTGCCCGAAATTGGCTCAAGGAATTGTAGTTTACGAAGAGTACACTAAATCCAAGTTTATTTGTCTTGAACTTAGAGTTTATCTAAGAAGGCCTTTAATCAAACTTGTCCACAAAAACGCACACACACACTAGCCTTATCATTTGTCTTCTAAGTACACCCTTAGGAAACCAAAAGGTTAAGTCTAAATAATAGACATAGTTATGGTGGGGAGAATATATGGAAACATAAGACCAAGAGAGAATAAAGTTTGACAAATTGATGGTTTGCATTGCTTGAGGACAAGTAATAGTTCGAGTTTGGGGGTGTGATAAGTGCTCAACTCACTATCACTTTCTATACTTTTCATGGGCACTTATCATCAAATCTACACCGACTTGAACCAATGCATGTGCTTAATGCAATATATTTAGGGATTGTGCCATTGAAGACAATATTTGTAGAAAAGGCGTACTTTACTGCATTTTCTTATCTGTGTAGGAACAAGTACTACCGAGGTAGCAGAATGAGACCGAGGCAGGACCTGATGCCGAGGCAGTAGAGGATAAAAAGCAATATGACTGGCAATTGAAGGAGAAAAATATGGAGAACGTTGCTGAACAAGAAGCCCAAGAATCAGACCTGAACAACACAAGAAAATCCCAAGGTAAGGCCACGTGGGAAGAAACCTTCTAGAAGATCAAACTTGGAAATATTTACCCTATGTACCTAACTTGTTCCCTACTCCAAGTTGTACTCTAATTAGGAAAGGTTTGCTCTAGGCCAAGCCTATATAAGGTATAACCGTCCTAGGGGTTAGAGAACACATTAGATTCAGCTAATACACCTATACCGAGAGAGCTTTTACCTTAGGGACAATTCTTCCCATCATGTTCTAAAGTTCTCTTAAGGTTTGATGAAGGTTGTTAAGTAATTGTGAGAGGAGATTATATTTTGTTTCTTGTTTCTATACAATAAAATATCAAAGTTTGCTTACTCTTTGCTATTCTTTGCTATTGCATCTAAGCCCGAGAGGGAAGTTTGTAAGTAATATATTTGTCTAGACTCGGGAGAGTTAGACTCACGAAAGGAGTAAGTACGGTATTCAACTTGATTAGAGGATACTAACTCGGCCTAGAGATAGGTTAAGAGTTTCGGCGGCTAAAAGAAGTGTGGGATTGGTTGTTGGTTATAATTGATTAACGCCGGGAGGTATCATCAAGGAATGACCTTCAATAGTGTTTCAACTTAGGGATAAGCGGAGTCATACAAGGACACTTTGCCGAACTTTGGTAAATCTTCCCAAGAGCAAGGGATTGCCGCGACAGAGAACATTGTCGCTGCCGAGACAATATCTGCAGTACTGCCGAGGCAGTGCATCACAATTGCATTGGACAAAAGCAGATCAATCAAATCCACTATACAACACAACTGGATCCTACCCTCTCTCTCTCATATTCGATCTCTCTTTATTTAGTTTAGTTTATTTAGTTTAATCAAAATCCAAACTTAATTGTGTTTTTACTTTTATTTTATAGAAGCAAGAAGACCGAAGGAAGCATATTAAGTACATCAATCCCTGAGAAGACGATAAATCGATAAATACTTATCACTTATTACTTGACGTGTACACTTGCACTCCAATTATGCATATTTAGCACGCATCACTAAGCACTCACCTAATTCTTAATTATACTTGCGCATATGTTGACAATTAAGATCACAAGTGTTTGTCTATCCAAATAATAGGAAATTAATCACTAAGACAATTTCTTCATCATAATGTTGTTACTAGAGAAGCATTAGTCTTGTCTTGATGCTTGAGGCTTTCTTTTATCATCCCAAATGAGTTTTTAGCCGTTTATGACTGTTAGGGATGTTTTGGAGCCGTTTGGAGCTGATTTCAAGGCTTATTTCCTCTTCTGGTGCAGGTGGTATCAAAACACTTGAGACAGGTATCGATACCGGTACTTTAAGAAATAATCGTTGACCTACATTTATGAACAGGTATCGACACTAGTATCGATACCGCTCCTAGCCATTGGGGGTTTTCATAAAATCATTTTGACCGTTGGGTGTGTTTCGAAACAAGGTTCGATATCAAACCTCACAGTGATGAAAAGGTATCGATACCAGTATTGATACCATTATGATTTTGCCTTTGAAATCAAGTCATTTAAGAACATGTATCGAAACACCTTGAGGGTGTATCGAAACACCTGGGTTAAAAAGTTTTCTTTAGTTTCTTTAAATCATTTAAAAACATATTTAAAATCTCTCAAAAAAACGTCTTAGATATATTTTCAAATAGTTTGGATATAAGAACCATTTTTGAAATCTTTTCAAATTAATCCAAAATTATTTTTCAATTATTATATCAAAACATTAGTTTTACAATCTCCCCCTTTTTGATATAATAAAACCAACTTGAAAAAATTGTTTTTGAGATTGCTCCCCCTTTGTGAAACAAACTTTGAATAAGAGAATAATGATTCAAAAAACATTAAAGCTTCCACTTACTCAATAAACCATTTGAAAAATCATTTTTTTCACAATATTCTCCCCTTTTTTGTTATATCAAAAATGGTTCAAACCAAGTTTGAAAAACTTTAAAGCTCATAGCATAGGAGAGTTTTAAAATGTCAATTGTTTTAAAATTAAATGTAAAAACTTAGTTCATGAAAACAAAAGACTCCCCCTTACTCAAGGCATCACTAAGTGTTAGTTCAACAATTATGATAATCTAGTTTAAACAAAAGATAAGCAAAATTAAATCTAAAACTAGATTTTACCACACTTGAACTCAAATGAGGATGTGTAAGTGTCCTTCTTGTGTGTATGAAGCTCCTCTTTAATCTTGCACTTTGTTGCTCATATCTCCATCATACCTAAACAAGACAATCAAGTAATTTTTTGTATCCAAATTGCTTTGGATCTTTTAACGTTAGTAACACAAATTTTAATCCCCTTAGGAATCCATTTTTCAATTTCATCCTTTTTGGTTAAAGTGATTAGTCCTTTTGGGACCCAAATATTTCTAAAACATTTTTCATCAATAAATCTAGGGGCACTAGATTGTCTCATGTAAAAATTTGATTTTCTAAAATTATTTTTCTTTTCTTTTCTAGCTCTTTGGAAATCAAATCTTTTTCTTTCTTAAGATCATCTAAAGCAATTTGATGATCTTTTTCCATCGTTTGTAGCAAATTTTATAAATAAAAAACTTTAAGTTCAAAATTTTTCGTTTTTGCTTCAAACTCCAAATTGGTTTTCAAAAGTAAATTATTTTGAATTTTCAACTTTGAAATAAATTTCTTTTTCTTTTAAAATGTAATTTTGAAATCAAAAATCAATTTATCATAAGCTTCTTGCAACTCATCAAATGAATAAGAATTTAAAGTTTGAGAGTTAGAAGCTACCTCCCCTTATTGAGGGCCATCAAGCATAGGTTTGCTTCTTCATTTTCGGTGGAGTCCCCATCACTCCAAGTAGCCACATATGCTTGCTTCTTTGAAGATGATCCATTTTTGATAGACTTGTGGTAGTCCTTCATCTTCTTTTTTGATTCGTGCTTTGAGGATCTTTTAATTTTGTTCCTCACGAATCGATCAAAGTCAAAGAAGAGTTGGGCAAGCTATTTATCTTATTTACTATCCTCGTTACTTGAATCTTCAAAGTGGATGCACTTGGAGGATTTTAGAGCGACGATGTTGAAATTTACACCAAGCTCTTGAACCTTCTTCTTCCCCATTTCTCTAATCTCTTCCTTCTTCTTCTCCTCTTGTCTTTCTTTCATCATAATTTGATGTGTGAGGAGTGACCCCATGAGTTCATCAAGCTTGAGTGTCTTTAGATCTTTGGCTTCGATGATGGTGCTCCTTTTTGAGTCCCATGACTCGGGAAGGGAATAAATGAGCTTAAGAACAAGTTTCTCATCCAGAATGATCTCTATATCCTCTAAGTTCATTGGTTATGATAGAGAACCGATCGAACATCTTTGCTATGTCCTCTTCTAGATTCATCTTGAAGTTCTCATACTCTTGGTTGAGGAGTCCAATCTTTGTCTCCTTTACTTCGCTTGTTCCTTCGTACGTGACTTCTAGTTTGTCCCAAACTTTCTTGGCACTTTCACAAGAAGATATCTTCTCATAGATGCTTTGATGGAATGCACAAACAAGAATGTGCAAAGCCTTGTGATTTAGCACCATTTTCTTGCAATCTTCCACACTCCATTCCGCCTTTGTTTCTTTTGGCACAAATGGTCCATCTTCAACTATATCTCATAGCTTGTAATCCATTGAGTTGATGAAGTAATTCATCCTTATCTTCTATTGGGAATTGTTAGACCCGTCGAAGAAAGGTGGATTGTCAATGGATTGAGCCATAGATTGTCGGTTGAATGTAAATTGATCGAGCTCTCTAGATCTTCTCAATAGGATGTTAATCCTCTTTGATGGAGCCTCTCTCTGATACCAATTGTTGGGCTTGATATGGCTCGATGATTAACCGATTAAACTTACCAAGTGGTGGAGAAATGGCTAATTTGGGTGGTTGTTGTGGAAGCAAAAGATAGACAATAAAGATACAAGGATTTATAGTGGTTCGGTCATGCCTACATCCACTACCTTTGTCGATGTCTTCGGTCTTACGGATGAGGGTATTAAGGATGAAAACTCTCTTGGTTATTTCACTGGATTGGTCACATCTATTAACGTGCACGATCACTTTCTACATCTTATCATCTCTTGGTGGATTCGTCCATCAAATGGTAAGTACTCTCGCATTCGTCAAGTTGATAGTTTTTTGCATAAATGCTTTCGTGAGGGTATTCAACCAAATCTTGCTCAAATTGTCTTCTCGGATATTGTTTGGTATATCCAAAACCGTGTCACTCTACTTGTCCAATCCTTTCCCTATGCTTGCATTTTAAGTTCCACCTGCTTGCATTTTAAGTTCCACCTTCTTGCATTTGAAAATTGATTGTTCTTTCGACAAAGTGGAATCCCTTAAAAAACCTATTGCGAAACCTCTCTTAACCTTGCCCATTTTCAATATGTCTCTAATGGTGAATGAGTTCGCAGTGCTCCTCCTCCTTCTCTTCCTCCTCCCATTGATCCCGAGCATCTTTGTCGAGTTGCTCCAAATGTTGACATGATGTATTTTCTCACTACGAGGTTCGATTCTTTGAATGCTCAATTTGATACTTTAAATGCTCGTTTGGATTTCATGGATAGAAGGCTTGACTCTGTGTCAACTCAATTTAAATCGAATTTTGATGATATAAGTACGAGATTGGCGGGCTTAGAGACTCAAGGATCCATGCAAGTCTCCCTTGAAGCTCTTCGCCATAGCTAAAAGCTTTCTAATACCGATGAAGATGACAATGAGGAAGAAGAAGAGGATGAGGATGATGATGATGATGATGGAATTGATGGTGATGTTATGGGCGATGAGTGGTCTTAGCTTTATTTTATGCTTTTGCATTGACTTTAAGACTAGTTATGTTTTTATTTCGTATTATGTCGCATTTTTATTCATATTCGAACTTATGCACCTTTGTTATTTTATTATGCTTTGAACTTACTTTGTTGGATTTGGATATTTTCTGTTATGGATTATATTTTATGGATTATATTTAATGTTATGCTTGCTTTGAATTTTGCCTTATACTTCATTGATTTTGATCTAAGAAAAAGGGAGAGAAATATTTTGTTTTTAAGTTAGAGAACCACCCACTTTTAAAATTTAAAGTTATGCATATATTAAGGGGAGTCCTTTTAAAAGTTTTCAAAGTTTTTGGATCTAAAATCTTGATTTAAATTTAAAAATTTTTAATGTTTTTTTTATATCAAAAGGGGGGAGATTATAAAACTAAAATTGATTTTGATATAACAATTATGTATAAGGATTATTTTGCAATAAAATTTTAAGTCCCTAAGTTAAACTTTTGTTTTTAAGTCAAACCAAGAACTTTGAAATAAATTTTCTAAGTGTTTTTACACGACAGTATCGATACCCTTAGAATAGGTATCGATACCAACCTGGATTTTAAAGCATTGTTCTTGAGATCAAGAACAAGCATCAAAACATGGTTCAATACCTTTTCTTCATTGCCAACACCTGTTTCGAACCAAGTATCGAACCACATCGTGTATTTTAATTAATTTTAAAATTACGACTCTAAGTATCGATACACCCTTTAATCCCTAACGGCTATTTTAGTATTAAACGAGTCGACCGTTGGTGACAGTTAAGACTTTAAATGGTGGTTAGCCTGTTCCGAAACATGGTTCCATACCGACCTTTACAGTTTTCATAAAGGTATTGAAGCATGGTTCGATACCCCTTGTATTAAATGCACAACGACTCTTTCTACTTTGGTCTGTTTCGAAACAGGTTCTTCGTGTTTTGATACCGCCTGCTGCAGAGTGCATTTGCGGTGGGAATATGAAGTTCTAACGGCCTTATTTACATTCTCAACAACCACAACCGTTAGAAATCAATGAGATGGTATAAAATAAAGCATTTTCAACAACATTAAGGACTATTGAACCTCAAGCAACATCCAAGCACACAAAATCCAACTCAAAGCACTTTATTGCATATTCTTGACTCCCAACTTGTGTACTTCATTTTGATTATTTGTAATTAAGTTTGGGAAGAGTGTTTTTGTATTTGGGGCTTATCAATCTTGTGAGAGTAACTTATTTGCCCATCTTTCTTTAATTTTAATCTTGTGAGGTTGAATCAATTCTTGGGTAAAAGAATTGATTCGAATTGTAACGTTTATCCCTTGAACTGAGAAAAAGGTCGAATTCCATTAGTGAATTGGTTTCAAAATCCTTAGTGGGAGCTAAGGTAGTGGATGTAGAGCTTGTTCCGAAGCTTGAACCACTATAATTCCTTGTGTCCTTCATTTTCATATTTTTACCAAAATTCCTTCACCGAAAAATTTTAATTGCCAATTCATCCCCCTCTTGGCCATCTTTAAGATCGAACAATTCAACAAATATTTTTGATGGTTTAATATTTTAAGCTTTGATTTTTTTTATTTATAATTTTTGATATTTTAATTTTTATATTTCTTGTTATTTTTTAATTTATAGTGTTTTTATTTTTTAATATTTTATGTATTTTTAAATATGATTTAAAATTTTTATTTTTAGCTTAAATATTAAGTTATCAAAATTTTAAATTATACTCTTAAATTCGACAAAAAAATAATTATATCCTCAAATTCAATTAAAATAATCAATTCATTTTCTCTACCATATCATCTTCATGCGAGTACTATCACATCATCATCATTAATTGTCATGTCAATATCGTAAACTGTCACATTAATAATATGTACCGCAATACTAACATCGTTAACTATCACGTCAACACTATAATTTTTAATATCAGTTAAAAAATTAATTTAACACAATTTACGAAATATAACCTAATTGAATATATTTTTCAACAAGGGTTTAAATTAATTTTTTAATTTAAAAATTTATTAATAGAAGTTAACGATTGTGTAACTAAAATAACGATAAAAAATACGTATGATTATTTTACTTTTTAAATTGAATAACACAAATAGATTAAGACCTAAATAAAAAAATTTCCGCTTAGATATAAAAAGGAAAATTTATTAATAGAAGTTAACGATTAATTTAATATCGGTCAAAAAATTAATTTAATACAATTTACGAAATATAACCTAATTGAATGTATTTTTCAACAAGGGTTTAAATTAATTTTTTGACTTAAAAATTTATTAATAGAAGTTAACGATTGTGTAACTAAAATAATAACTATAAAAAAATACATATGATTATTTTAATTTTTAAATTGAATAACACAAATAGATTAATACCTAAATAAAAATCGATGATGTGCACGAGCCATTTAACCTCAATGTTTAAAAGAATGATTGTTATTTTTAGAAATTATAAATTCGAACACCAGTGATGTCAATATAGTGATTGAGCGATCAATATCTAATTGTTGAAAAATTATATTAAAACATATATTATTATAATCATTGTATAGCTGAATAAAAAATCTGATATCATTATGTTATTTATTTTTTATTTCTCGTTTTCTTTTATCCGATTCTATAATTGTGCAGTTTATTTTAAGCCATATTTTAAGGTGCGCCACGCTGACCTCCCTTTTATAGACAAGCTTCTAGATAATAAAAAAAAAATCAAGCTTTTAGGTCCAACACCAAGACTATTGATTTTTTAAAGTGAAGTTGATATAATGGTGTTTATCGTGTGAGTTGATCGTAAGTCGAGTAGTTCTCGATTGATATTTATTAAAAAAATTATTTTTCGATTTAACTTGTTGATCGTCAAGTTTAATAAAATTTTTCTGAAGTCGTTCTCGTTAGGAACTATTGTTGTTTAACTCGACTCGTTGCTTATTAAGCTCATTAAATTTTTTACTTCACTTTTTTGTCAATATAATTAAAATCTAGTGTTACTATTAAGCAGGATTTTAAAGTTGTCACGTATATCTTTAAAGATTTTAAATCATCTTATAAATTTTAAATTTTAAAAATTTTAAACAGTAAAATATATTCTTAAGTCTTAAAACATAATTCACAAACACTAAAACACAATCATAAATCATAAACTTTAATATTTAAATCTTAAAAATTAAACGCTCATAAAAAATAAATTTTCTATTATCGGTACTAGAATATGTTTATTTAATAAAAATAGTTTCTAATACTCCTTTAAATATATATTCAATTTTTTAATTATATAATAATTTGTAAAGTAATTAAAATGGGATTAACTTTTAGAAATACCCAAATATACAGAATACTTTTTATAACTATGTGTATATAAAATAATTATTAAGAGTGTATATAATTACCGTAATCATTAATCGATATAACCATTATATTTTATAAGTTAATTAATTGTACAGTTAAAGTTAAACAATTTTGATTAATCAAAATGTTAAATCGATAGTTAATTACAATTACGATTATGAATTTTGACTAATAGTTAATCTATAGGTTAACTATTATTAAATTATTTGTATATGTATTTAAAATACAAAATAAATTTTAAAATTTTAAAAGTAATTTTTATCTCTTGAACTTTGATGGTATATTGCTATAAATGCTATGTGCTGTAAATTTTTTAAACTTTAAAATATTACGAAGATTATGTGTTTTGTCTAGTTACAGTTTTATAGTATGTAAAAATTTTTAATTATGATTTGAATAATTAGAATATCTTTAGTTAAATATTTTTATTAATATTTTAATATATTTTTTTATAAAAAATAAATATATTATTCTTTAATAAAATAATAAATATATTAAAAAAATTATAATAGAATACATATTAACTTATAACCAAATTATTTATTAATTATATTTTAATAATTAATTTTTATAATTAATTATTGAAGCACAAATTATCTAACCTCACTAGTTAAAGATACTCTAAAATAAATATTATTATAATTATTATTAGCTGATTTAAAATAATTATTTATTAAAGACTAACCGTTATTTAATAATTAAATTATGATTAGTAAAATCTAATAATCACTATAATAACTAAATTAAATTAAACTAAACGTAGGATTAACCGAACGTATAAAGGAGGATAGTCAAAAACTTCATCCTTCTGATCCACGTGGTTTCGTGTATGTTGGAGTTAATGCTTATTTTATCCAACTGCTTTTTGTCGTTTCCGCCAGTATTTGTCTACATATCCCCACTTGCAGTCGGGCGATTCTAACCGAGAATATCACAGAAAATTCAAAAACACTAGAGAGAGTTCAAGAAGAGAAAATACTAGTAATCTTGAAGAGAGATTACCTTAAGGAAGATCTGGCCGTGTCTTTTCAGATTCAGACGGTACGGAGGGCATGCGCGGTGGGAAAAAGTACTCCGCAACAAAAAGGAGCATCATCAAACAACGCTTTTATCTCTGATTGAAAGGTAGTTCTTGTTCTTCATTTTTCTTCTTGAAGATCTACGTGTTTTTAGGAGTCTTATTTTTTTAAAGAAAAAGCGAGTTGTAGATCGAAGCTTACGGTGTTGAGAAGAGTCTTTACAGTCGATTTTAGTGGTTGACCGGCGTCGGCATACAGCGGCCGGCACAACAGGTTTAAGTTAATCTAGGCTGTGAAGAAGAGTAGATTGAGAGAATGATTTTTATGTGTGCGTAAAATGGAAAGTAGTAAAAATATAAGAAAAAATGCCTTATATTTTGTTTTGAATTTCAGTGGTTTGTTCAATTGCTTGAGAATGGATTTGTTTATTTTCTCAATTGCTTACCATTTATTGTTTCATTCTATGAATTTCAGTTTCGGTTTGAATTGTTTCGGTTCAGTTCATTTCGGGTTTATTTGTATTCGGTTTAGATTCGGTTCAGATCAATTCTGGTTTCGATTTTGGTTTTAATTTGGTTATATGATAATTCAGTTCGGTTCGGATATCGGATCGGTGATTCGGGTCAATACCAAATCGGTTGTTTTCGGATCGGGTCAATATCGAATCGGATGTTTTTGGGTCGGGTCCATTCGTATCGGGTCGGGTCAATCTTTGAATTTTTGGGTTAATTTGGTTTGAGTTGGACTTAAGTATAAATGTAATCGTCTATATTATATAGAATTAATCATATATTCTTGTAAAAATATATCTTTTTTATTTTATATTAGAATTGTTTTGAAAATTTTTGACTCAACTTTTATTCAAGTAAAGTCAGTATCGGTAATTTAAGGGATAATATCATTTTTGTAAATGCATGGATTCATTAATAACATTTTGGTTATTTTCATAATACCTAAATTTAAAAAAAATAATTTTTAAAGAAGAAAATATAATATTAAAAATTAAATTATTATCAGATATAATGATTAATTAGTATTATCATAACACAAAAAATAATAAAATATATATTATTTAATTATTTATCATATTGTTAAAAAATAAACAATAGTAAAAATATATTATTCATTCACTTTGACTTAATTATTGGATTAAAATCGGATTGATGTTCGGTTTAGATTGATTTTTAGCAAGTTAATTTCGGGTTGTTTTTGATTCGGGTGAAAATCGGTTCGGGTCAAATCGGTTACTGGTCTATATCGGTTCTTCTAGAATTTGGATCAATTTCGATTCGGGTTTCGGATCACGCTAAATTATCAGTTTCGGTTTCGGATTTCGGTTCGAGTAAATCAATTCGATTTTCGATTCTCAGATCAAATTGGCCAAGTCTAATTATATTACTGTTATTATCATTATTATACACATACATATATTTTTGTCGTATCATATATATACTTTGTTTATATGCGGTGATATTTACGCAGATATTTTTCTTTCATTTATTTTGATAGTTGTATATTAGTATTACTTTTTCGTATAACATATACTTGAATGTTATACTTAATTTTTAGAGTTTTAAATTTTTTTATTTTAGGGTTTAGGTTATGGTTATATTTTAGATTTTAAGGTTTATGGTTTTATTGTTTTAGGGTTTAGAGTTTATGATTTAGAAGCAATCTCTGGAGTTTTTCCTTATCCGAATGGGTCTTGCAAGAAAATAGGATTTCATATTAAGCTCCAAATATATGCTATTGGGATTGGGATAGGATGGCTCCTACTAGCCCCCCTAAAAACCGCACGTGCGAGATCTCTTGTTCTTATTATAAGATCGTGTGATTGGATCCGTAGATGTTTGGTAAAAAAAAATCTTCTTTTTTGAGAATAATCAAAAATAGAAAGTGTTCAATTGAAACATGAAAACGTGATTGAATTTGTCCTAGTTACTCTTCGGGACAGAGTGGAAGAAGGGAGGAAATTCTCGAACGAGGAAAAGGACCTTGGATTTTAGGATTTAATGTTTTGGATTTTTAGCTTGAGTTTAGAGTTTTAAGTTTTGGATTTAATATTTTTTATTTTTAAATTAAAAATAATTTAAATAAATAAAATATAATATATATAATTTATTTAAAATAAAATTTAAAATTATATATTTAGTTCTTGAAATTTTTATTTTTTTATTAATTAATTTAATAGTGTTTAACGGTTTAGCAATGTTCGATGCACGTAATAATTTTATGTTTAAATGTTGATCTCATAAAAACGTAACGAGATTTACCGATATATAATTTCTTCATCAAATTGTATTCTTGAAATCAAAAAGTGATTTATTAATATTAAAATTAGTGAAAGAAATTAATAATAATAGCGTTAATACGGAGGCCTTAAAAAGGGAAGAACTGCCAAAGTTGGCTTATTTGGGGTAGCCATTCGAACCAAAAAAGGAGATAGCTTTCTTCTTTATTTGGTTCGTGGTCTAATGGTAGTCCACGGTTGGAAGCTTAAACAAGGGTGAGAAAAATTAAAATCTAGCCATTGGAATTCCAATTCAATCATAGCTTATGAAAAGTTTAAGCTTCACTCTTATTTTGGTACCCATTTGGTCAAGTTTGGAGTTGGGTAAGATTAAACCCAAATCCTAAATTGAGATAGAATTCCATGATAAGTGAGTTCTTCTGTGTGATTATTGAATTGGATTTGTAATTGGTTTGTGTTAATTGTTTTGAAGGACAAGGATTGGTGGAATCCTCCAAATATCGGGGAAAGCTAAAATCGAGAACTAATCGACAAATTTGAGGCACATCGTAAGCTTGATTTTAGGTGATTGTAATTAGTTTGTTCTATTTTGTTTAAGTATATACTACCATGAAATTGATTGGGTGTTTTTGGAGTGTCAAGAACAGTAGGTAAGCAATATGTTGGAATTTATGTATTATGCTGTCCTGCTTGGGCTGTTCTGTTCCGTTTTGGTACCGAGAAGGGATAAAATTAGGTCCATGAATACATTAAGAGGCTGATGGAATTTATGTATTGTAGTTTTTTCTTTTGTTAAACAATTAGACACTTGTTAATTAGGCAATATGTTAGTACCTTGTTGCCCTAAGTTTTAGGGTATTCACTGTGCAGTTGATTATTGTTAAACTGGAAACATTGTTGCTGGAAATGTAGAAGAAAAAAAAAACACAGCTACGTCAGCTCCGTATAATAGAGTGATTCGTGTTTATTTGCAAGAATGTAGTAATCGTTCAAGTAGAATATAGTAGAAATGAACCCGCAGTGCTTTGTGATAAATTGATATTGGATAGTCAAGGGGGGCTTTATGCCATAAAGGAGACTTCGGGGGAGAATTGAATAGAATCAGGACACTTAGCCTCACGGCCCTCACCTATGGAGAGTTTGGAGGTTTCTTTATATTCTTTTAAAGGAGAGTTTAGGGGGCGGATGTATAGTCGGTATGGTGTTGTTGAGTGCCGGTGCTAAAATGAGTTTCTGGAATTTGATATTTAAATAGCATGTTTTGATATTAATTTCATAAGTATGATCTTAATTGGTTAAAAGACTCTTAACTCTTTAGTAATTATATTTTGGTTCTTTTTTTTTTTTGAAGAAGAAAAATATGAAATAAGACCCTTAAACCAATATTGAACTGGATTATGCTATAATAAGACTAAATCCAGCAAAAGAAATGTCCAGTAAAAGATTTCTGCTAAGTTCTGGAGCTTTGAAATTTTTACACTTTAGTCAACAGGTTCATCTTTGTTTGGGAACATGGGTGCTTATATATATATATATATATATATATATATTGATGTTTTATTGATCTGGGTTGCCTTCATTTTAGTCAAAAGTTGAATGCTTTTATTGTTTAATGGGAGATTTGGAAGGTTTACATGATTTAATTTTCTACGTAAGTGTTTAATCTGCTCTTTACCCCCACCCCCACTCCCCCACCCACCCACCCACCATGTTGTCATTATTGTAGCAAATGAGAAATCAAATTATGCATGCTCCAGATTTACTTTGAAATCCTTTTAAATCATGCAGTTTGCAAAGTTGAATATTACATTCAAATGCTTCTTTGATTTGATTCTTATTGGTTTCGTTAATTTGCATTTGATTATAGAATTCAAGTCCTTTTTCATTTTTTGAGAGTTTAATATCAATAAAATTTACAGATTGAATTTGAGAGAGAGAAATGAACAAAAGAATCACTTTTATTCTATAAAAAGGAGGGTTTATCTTAGTTGATGAAGAATGAATATATCATGTTTTTGTTGGTATTTTTTTGGTCATAATTTCATTTTTTTACTTTTTAATCGTATTATTTTTGTTGTTATTTTAATTTTAGATTGAAAACTATGTATGAATTATATTAATAAATAGCTTGTTATATTTATATTTATATTTATATTTATATTTATATTGATCCAGGTGATGCTATTTTTCTGGATCTGCCCCTGCTTGCAGTAGCTTCTTCACCCAGAAATCTTTCGGATTTTAATTCACTTCTTCCCGTTGTTTTAATCCATCCCGACCTTCCGTTTTTCATCAGTTCAAAGAATGGAGAAATCTGGGTATGGAAGAGATGGAATTTACAGATCTTTAAGGCCACCAATACTTCTTCCCAAGGAACCAAATATTTCCATGGTTTCATTTCTCTTGAGAAACGTCTCCCTTTACCCAGACAAACCAGCTCTCATTGAGGCAGATTCCGGTGAAACCCTCACTTTCTCTCAGTTAAAATCCACTGTCATCAAGCTCGCCCATGCTTTTCTCAATCTGGGTATCAACAAAAATGACCGAGTCTTGATCTTTGCACCCAATTCAATCCAGTTCCCTCTTTGTTTCTTTGCTGTGACAGCCATTGGTGCCATTGCTACAACTGCCAACCCCATTTATACAGTCAACGAACTCTCGAAACAGCTCATAGATTCCAATCCGAAGCTTATTGTCACCGTCCCTGAATTGTTCGACAAAGTCAAGGATTTCAAGATCCCTTTGATCTTCCTTGGTTCAAAAAGTAATCAGCAACCATCTGACGTAAAAAATACTCACAAAATTTTCTCTTTCCATGATCTTCTTGATTTAGCAGGGAATGTAACAGAGTTTCCCACAGTTTCTCGTTTAGTTAAGCAGACTGATACAGCGGTGCTTCTGTACTCTTCGGGCACGACAGGTGTCAGTAAGGGTGTTATTCTGACGCATGGGAATTTCATTGCATCATCTTTGATGGTGACAAAGGATCAAGAACTTTCTGGGGATATGAACCTGGTTTACTTGAACATTTTGCCTATGTTTCATGTTTTTGGATTGTCTGTTCTCGTATATGCACAGCTGCAGATGGGAAATACTTTTGTGTCGATGGCGAAGTTTGATTTCGAGATGTTTTTGAGGAATGTAGAGAAATATAGGGCGACCAATTTGTGGGTTGTGCCTCCTATTGTTCTTGCTATGGCTAAGCAGAATGTGGTTAACAAGTTTGATCTTTCCTCATTGAAGGAAATTGGATCTGGCGCTGCACCTTTGGGAAAGGAATTGATGGAGGAGTGCGCAAAGAAGTTCCCTCAGGCTGTTGTTATGCAGGTACATTAGCTTTCAAATAATTTGCATGTTTATATGGTCCTTTGTGTGCATATAAAAGTTGCAGTAAATAGCAATATTGTTTTAAACACTGTTGTCTTCTGTCCATGTTGATATCTTGGGAAACATTCTAACTGGAATCAATGAATGCTTTCTGTATCCTGTTATGCAGTTACATTAGATTTCTATTATTGATTAACAGTGGGAAAGAATTGACTTGGCAAGCTGATATCCATATTTTATTACTAGATATTTTTTTCCGATCCAAATTGATATCTCATGTAAGATTCTAATGGGAATCAGTGAATGATTTTTATGTTGCATATGCTGGTACATTAGTTATCTATTATTTATTTGATTTGGAAAATAATTTTGACTCTGTAAGCTAATATGGTCCTTTATATGCATAAAAATTTTGCAGTAAATGTCCATATTTTCGGTTGTCTTAGATCCAAGTTGATATCTAGGGCAACATTCTAATGGGAATCAATGAATACTGATTAGCCTATTAACACATATCAAGTAGGATTTGGAATTGAAAAGGGAGTTAAGATTTTGTCATTTAGATATTAGCTCGGTTATATGTTTGGAGTCCTCATTCCAAGTTAATTCTCTTTTGAAGTTTATTAGTACCTTAGAAATTTCCTTCTCACCATGCGACTTTTCGAGGTTTCAGGGATATGGAATGACTGAAACTTGTGCAATTGTATCGATGGAGAGTGCCGCATTTGGTGTCCGACATACTGGTTCAGCTGGATCGCTTGCTCCATGCATTGAAGCTCAGATAGCCAGTGCACATGATTCAAAGCCTCTTCCTCCCAATCAATTAGGGGAAATATGGGTTCGAGGGCCTAATATGATGCAAGGTAACATTCTTTGCTTCTTCTTTCCCAAAGAAATAAAAGAATATTTATTCTGTGATATGAGTAGCATCCAACTAGCTATCTTGTTCTGACTATTAAATTACTAATTTCTTGAATATATTGAATTGGATGATGATATGCACAACTACACTTTGTTTATGCTAGTTATTCAGCCTCTTTGATATTATAACAATAACTTCAAGCTATGCATCTCATATGCAGATCAATAAAATTCTTAATAACCCTAATCTCTTACGAGTTATGAGTTTGGAATGTGTTAAAATTATATACTTTGCCAGTGGGGGTTCTGGACAGGTGTAATAGGAGCGACCGCACAGGGTCCCCTGAAAAATAAAGGCTCCAAAATTTTGATAAATTGCATTCATTAATGTTAATCTCGAAATTTATTATAAAAGTTTTGAAAATATTCTTAAGAAAGAGTTATAATTGTTTCTTAAATGTGACAATTGATTATAAAATCTTATTGATTATTCTTATTATTACTACTTTGTAAAATCAATGAGGTTCTGAACTATCACAATAGAAATGACTGCACAGGGGCCCCTAAAAAGAACAATTGCTTTTAAGGATCATATTTTTAGATCTAGTGGGGGTTGTGAATAATTACTTCTAAGGGCCACATTTTTAATAAATTACACAGGCCCCCCAAAATCTTTGAACCGCCCTTGTACTTTGCAAACAGTTAAATCATCTAGGCACAAGTATTAAACAGTTAATGGAAAGTGGTGGGATTTGACATCCACAACCGATTATGTTCAAGTTACATATTGCTTTCAACCAAATTATTTCAAACAATTTTTTACTATAACAATTTAGTTTGGAACGTTGATTCAATTAGGGTTCATCTGATGCATAGTAATCTCATTCAGTATGAAATCGGTCAGTTTCCTTCTATATGAAATAAAGGTAATTCAGACTAATGCATATTGTATTTCTTTTTTTAACTTTTATTATAAGTTCTGCTTTCCTCACTCTGTAATTTCCAATGACTATTTTCAGGTTACTTCAACAATCCAGAGGCAACTAAACTGACAATAGATGAGAAGGGTTGGGTTCATACTGGAGATCTTGGATACTTTGATGAGAATGGGAATCTCTATGTTGTTGACAGGATTAAGGAGTTGATCAAGTACAAAGGTTTCCAGGTAACTTATTTCATTGCATTTCCTTTATTTAATTCATTAGCTACTCTGCATTTACTATCAAATGTAAGTTTTTGATTTGAGTGTTGCATTTTATCAGTTAAATGTTACAAGGGACTTTGACGGAAGAACTTACAATAATATTTAGTTATTTCAATTTTATTAAAATATTAAAGATATTTTGGATGACTAAGTTTCCTTTATGTTTTAAATTTAGTGCTATGATTCAGTCTTTACAACCCTATTATAAATTAGTTGTAAAGTAGTACAACACCTTATCCTTAATTTTTTTTCTTTAAATTAATAGAAATCTAGAGGTTTTCCTTAACCCTAAGTTCCTCTCGAGTTTTACCTTCTTTCCTACTCGTTTGTTCAACCTTATTGCATACATAGCTACAATTTAGACATTCATGCTTCAAAACTTACCTACCATGAACTATTTGCACAATTTCAATTACCATGAGCAACATTTTAAGCCATATTACATACCAAATTGTCCACTAATCTAAAATACACCATGTTAGGTAATTTAAATACTGAAACATTCAGACTAATACATGCATAATCATATATATATCCTACCAAAATTCAAACTAAAAGTCTTGAATGGTAAAATATCATACCAAATAGTTCATTTACAGAAATCAGACTTATTTGCAACCTTGAACCACATCCTAAACATCAAAAATACCCCAAGACAAGTCCTCATGTCATTTTATGAATAGTAAAAACAAGTTTGTTACACTTTGTTCCAAGACTTTCGGTATGCCTCTGATGCTACTATCCCTTTCCATTCTAGTATCTATTCACTATCACCTAAAAGATTACAACTAGTGTGTACCTTGATGAGTAAAATTACAACTAGTGACAAGTTTGAAAGATCCCTTGAACAAGCTTCACAAATTTAGTATTTGCTGAGGGAGCTTGTTGAATTAGTTAGTGGTGATATACCTAATGCTTGCCACCCATGAGAAGCATTCAACATGCTATTGATTTGGCATTGTTTGCCTTTTTACCAAATTATTTGACTTTTGATCTATAGTTTTATGATTTGGTAAGAGCGGTTCGATGTTGGGAGCATTATAAAGCATTGGAAACTTTGAGTTGAAAAAAAAGTTCCAAGATCAGCATGCTAAGTGAACTTAGAAGAATTGAGTTCCATCTTCTCTTATCCTTATTTTTTTTCTTTGAATATAGAAAATAGAGGTTTTCTTTAACCTTAACTTTTTTCTTGACTTCCATCTTGGTTTACATTCGTATTTCAGTAATAGTTTTACTGTTTTATTGAAGATTTTCTTCTCAACCACATCAACCTCTTTATATAAATTGTTAATCGGTTACATCGAATGCTCGTCCTTATGTAATAGTTATCGTTTCATTGAAGTTTTGATAGAGTAGATTGTTCATACGCCGCATTATTCTTTGTTTTACCTATTTATAATTCTTTCTAAACTAAAATCCTTTTCATTTTCTTTATAAATACTTCCCCAGGTTGCCCCAGCAGAGCTTGAAGGTCTACTTTTATCTCACCCTGAAATATTGGATGCTGTTGTTATCCCGTAAGTTATACTTCCCCAGGTTGCATCATCTAAATACGGGAATACCTTTTATATGAAGTTCTGTTCGTACATACATCATCTAAACTGTTACATTTTACCACTCTGTAGATATCCGGATGAAGAAGCCGGTGAGGTCCCGATTGCGTACGTTGTTCGCTCTCCCAACAGTTTGCTAACCGAAGATGTTCAAAATTTTATCGCCAAGCAGGTACGATATCTGGATCAATGTTCTTGCTTTCGATTGTTACTAGATTATTATTCCTGAAACAGTAAGGCCCAACGTTATTTTTCTCCATCTCAGGTGGCTCCTTTCAAAAGGTTGAGGAAGGTGACGTTCATAAACAGTGTCCCAAAATCAGCTTCAGGTAAAATCCTGAGGAGAGAACTTATCGCCAAAGTTCGATCCAAAATTTGAGATTCTATATACAAACTCGTGTTTAAGTTATAATGTTGTGACCTTGTGATTGGGGTATAATTTCAATGACCATACAAAATCCTGGGGGTCATAAATATCTTATATGAATTATATATTTATGACAGTCTTTGGCAAAAACTTGCTTTAAAATATATGAACCTTTGAAATCAGTTGTATGCTATTTTAATTTGTATGGTATAATTTTATCTAAATAACAATATTTTCTTATGTGACGAAAGAAATAATAATTCAGTAAATTTTAGATTATTTTTTTATTTGGAGGCCAAAATGAAATATTGACTTTATAAGTTATTTGTTGCAATGAAGGATCCACGTTTAAAGGTGTTTATCTTGAATTTTTTAAAGTTTATGTATTTATCTTTAATTTTATAAATTTATGAATTAATTTTAAATTTTAAATATTATAAATTTTGGATCCGTTATTGATTTGTTGTACAAAACTAACAATAAAAATTAAATAAAATTTTAGGAAGAGAGTAGTAACTGAGCTATATTTTTTATTAGAAAATAATTATATTCATGATCTGCATTTATGTAAATTTGTCATTGTTCATTTCACTCAATTTTAAAGATAATAGGTTAAGAATATTCAGTCGGTTTGATTTTTTTTTTTTTATAATTTTTAAATCATAAGTGTTAAATTCATTAGAAACATTTTTTGTTTAAGGTTAAATTTAAGATTTAAAAAAAAAAATCTAAAGTAAGCCTTTTTCTTCACTTTCAATCCTAACATTTTTTAGGTGAACGATGGAATTCCTCCCATACCCCAAGGTTTAAAGATTCTAAAATTAAACTCTATTTCTTTCGGCTAAGCTAATTTGATATTACATTTTTAAAAGTGTGATATAAAAATAATTTTGATATTGTAAAATTTAAAATACATTAACTTAAATCATATTCTAATTTATTAATATTATGACATAAAATATATTAATTTAAAAATATAAAAAATAATTTATAATGACATTATTATTTTTTATATAGAAAAGTATATATATAATATAAAATATATTTTAGAAAATATAAAATTTATGCAAATAGTAAGAACATCTAAAATACACCTAAAGAGAAACCCTAGAGCACAACTTTTATATCAAACTTTGAACCCACGCTCCTAATTTAAACCCAATTACTCTTCAAATCTTGATTAATGACTTGTCCCATTCTTCGGAATCAACAACTTCGTTTCCATCCAAATCAGCAACTTCTACTTGTCAGTAAAGCAGGTTCAATTGTGGGCATGAGAAGTTTAAAAATGGGATGAAAACAACTGAAGAGAAAGATGAACATATTAGAAGATAGATCCAAACTTTAAACCCAGAACTAGAACTGGCCAGGCAGAGCAAGTGGAGCCTTCTGATGTATCTACTGAACTCCTGCCACCTTCCGAGCTTGACTTTAACAGCAAACAGCAACAGCAGTCGAATCAGAAGTCCCTAGATTTATGAGATCAACAATTTGCAATCGATCTAAAACTGGTAAGGAACATCAAACTTGGTTTCATTTGAAAGAAAAGAAGATCGACGTCTCAGCGAGTCGAGTCAATGAGTTCCTCGGTGAAGAATCATTTCAAGATCTACATGTACTGTAGCGCAAAACAAACAAATCAAGTTAAAAGATGTAAATCACAGAATACTATAACAAGAGTAAACCATATAAAATGAAAAATAAAAAGATTACAGAAACAAAGAAAAAACCATAAACCGAGGCCTGTGCTAACACAGTATCCTTAAAACAAATTCGTTCCTTCCCGGAATTGAAGTTTCTAGGTGATTTAATTCTATAATATCTGTTGGAAATCCTCAAGGCCCAAGGCCCATCTTTTGACTTTCATAATAAGCAATCAATACTAGTCCAAAGTGCCTAGCCTATCGCTAGGCACACCCAAGCTTATTTCCAATAATAGTATGAAGAGCTTTTATATATAAAGCTTTCCAAATCAATATTCCCAACAAATGTGGGACATTCTATTTTTCATATTTTTTATTTTATTTTTCCAACATCATGGGTGTCACATTGAGCAATAATTTTTCATTCACCCATTGAACATTTTTGATCTTGTAAATATCTAATTCCATCTACTCTTATAGTAGATTAATCATCCATTTAGTTCCAATTAATTTGATTAATGGAACCCACATAAATTTAATCTCTAAAATGTTCATTACCATACCATTCTTCCAACATGTACAGTGGAATTGAACAGAAGAACTAGAGATAATGCCACGGTTCACAGACAAAACACATCTGAATTTGATACAAAGGGTTTAATACTTTGAAGCAAGAACGGTATAGGACTGGCAAGACAAATACAGAAGTTTTGCTTAGTTGTGCACTTCAGTTGGAGGGTGAGGGAATAGAAAACGTAATTTTTAATAAAATTTATATATGTAATTTAAAAATAATAAATATAAAATATATTAAAGTTAATGATTTATAACATAAATTTACGTTTAAGAGTCAAAGAAGTCTTGATTTAAAAAAAAAATCAATTAAGCCTTTATTTTTTTTTATCCAATTAAGTTTTTAAATTAAGAATTTTAATCAATTAAGCCCTTCAACTAAAAATAGACTCAATTAAGCCCTTATCGATTTTAAATATTAAATATGAACAATTTTTTAATCATTGTTGCAATACATGGTGTTACAGTGTTTTTACTTGATTTTTTTTATATTTTTTATTTTATTTAAAAAGATCTTTAAATATTCTAAAAAAATTAAAAAATTTATAAAAAAATATATATATTTTTTATTTTTTTAAAATGTAACGTGATAAAACTGTATTTTATCATGTGTTGATAATATCCGAAAAAAAAAACTGTTAAAATTTAATAATTAAAATTAAAAAAAAAACTAAATTATTTAATTTTTTATTAAAAAACATAATTCATTATTTTTTTGATTCAAGGACTCAATTAAGTGAAAAATAACTCAAGGGCTTAATCGATTGTTTTTTCAAAAATTTAAGGGTTTCTTAAACTTTCAAATTACGTGGCTCACACTCATTGGCTAACCAGTCTACCGGTGACATCCTACCCCGTATATAGTTCTATGCTTCTCCTTTCTTCAGTTCACTTCATAGCATTGATCGCCTCCTATACTTGAAAAACAAAAGACCCAAAGTGATGGATAGATCGCAAATGCTGCCTCTCACCTTGTTTTGCACTTTGGTCCTTCTGGGATCTCTGGCTCTTACTCAGGTTCAAATATTTATTCAATTTTTAGTTCCGAGGTTTTGTTTTTCGTCTTGATCTGTGAAGAAAACGTGGAAATAGATTCATGTCTGTTGAGATCTTCTGGGTTTCTTTCTATTTTCTTTTTTACTTATTGTTTGATGAATTTGTTTTTTATTTGTTTCGCATACTTTATTGAACATAAGATTGATGTTATATTTTGTTTACATTTAGATAGATTGATTTGACGATAATCTGATATGATTAGTAAATTTCGTGATTTTAATTTGTTTTCTTGGAATTTTCAGGCAAAGAAGTCTCAGGAAGATCTGAAAGAAGTTACTCACAAAGTTTACTTTGATGTTGAAATTGCTGGAAAACCTGCTGGTATGCTTCACTTCTCCTACTTATGGATTAATCCCATTGGAAAGGGAATAAAAGCTTAATTGCCCAACAATGGTGGATGTAGGGATTTCGATTAAGAAGCAACTTAGTCTACACCTAATACTTAGGTGGTCAAGACCGGTTACCTGACTAATTTGACTAAAATTCTTCCTAGTTTCGATAACCAATGGTTCATGTAAATTAGATTGGTCCTAGTCCCGGTCACACCAGATCCTTAATTCTAGGATCTAATCCCGTTACTAGTAGGAACTCCGGTATCAATACTGTTACCCGGTCAATTGGTTTATTGTTGAGAAACTTATGAGCAATAGAAGATTCTTTTAACAATCAACAATATTATTAAATAATAAAATCAAACTATTATAGAAAAGTCATACTCGTAATATTAATACATAAAGAAAAAGTTTGATAAGAAAAGATAAACAAAAGAATATTATTTATTACAAGCAAAAAAAATTAGTACTGGTTGCTTGATGTTGGTCCCGGTCCTATTGGGTATCACTAGCTATTGGGTCTAGAAAATTAAAATCCAATTATGGCCCCGGTTTTGACATAGACTTAAATTTTGGATCTAGTTCTGGTCCCACCGGAACCAATACCAGATAAAAATCTATTGAGTCTAACCAGATCTGAGACCGAGTAATCGGGGTTTTTCCTACCCATAGTAGTACTAATTATCTTGCGAATAAATGAAGATTTAGTTTGATATTGGGAGAGATCTTTTATATAATCATTCCATATGGATTTTGTCATAGAAGTTGTATGTTGCTTCGCATTATAGCTTCTTGTGCTTTCTGTATTGACTGCTAAAATGTTACTGAACTATTGTTCTTAGGTCGAATTGTCATGGGACTCTTCGGAAAGGCAGTTCCGAAAACAGCAGGTATGAAGGTGTTATGGCTAAACTAATGGCTGTTGTCTGCAATTTCGTACCAGTTATTTTTCTAATCTGCTTAAACTTTCTTATGTGCAGAAAATTTCCGAGCACTCTGCACAGGTACGAGTTATCTCTTTGATCAACTTTAGTTACCTTAAAGGTGGCTGTAGGGATAGGGAAAACCAGTACCAATGATTGTTTAATGTAGAGTCGTTATCAGATCGGTTGTTTCCATTACAGGGGAAAAGGGTGTTGGAAAGAGTGGGAAACCTCTTCACTACAAAGGAAGTGCGTTTCACCGGATTATTCCGAACTTCATGATTCAAGGTGGTGATTTTACACTCGGTGATGGAAGAGGTGGAGAATCAATCTATGGAGAGAAATTTGCCGATGAGAATTTCAAGCTGAAGCACACTGGACCTGGTGAGAGCAAATATGTCATTATATCAAGTGCTATGCATAAAAGAAGAGACTGAAAATTTATGACAATCATGAACCATTTTTTCTCTTCTTTTTGCGGACATATAGGGTTTCTGTCAATGGCAAATGCCGGTCCCGACACCAACAGTTCGCAATTCTTCATCACAACTGTGACAACCAGCTGGTAATACAGATTGACAGTCGCGAACAGTTCAGATGTTGATATTTTTCTAAGTTTTACATTGTAGCTAAACAAATTAGTACTATGAACAGGTTGGATGGAAGACATGTCGTGTTTGGGAAGGTGTTGTCCGGTATGGATGTTGTTTACAAAGTCGAAGCGGAGGGAAGGCAGAGTGGCACACCCAAGAGCAAAGTTGTGATTGCTGATAGTGGTGAAATCCCTCTATAAATATCAAACTTGGAGTCGTTTCTTTATTCTAGTTAAGTCCTTGATAAATACATGGAGATGAACTCTTTGTTGAAGATGTTTGGGAGTTTTTTAGCTAGACATTGTGTAGCTGATGAAAATCACTTGCTTTAAGACATGTTAATTCAAATATAAAAGTTGTTAGTACAGCTATAAATGAGTCGAGTCAAACTTGAGTAATGCTGAACTCGACTTGTTAAGATTTCAAATCAAGTTCGAACTTGAATAATTTTTAACTCGAGTTTAATTTGAGCTCAATCAAGTCAAATGTTAATCGATCTTTTATTGTATCGAACTCGAGTAGCTCGTCATTTGTCATGTCTTATTTGAAGTCACATAAATAAAAACCTTTGATATACAAATAGTGTAAGGCATATTCATTTAAGGTATAAGATGTTAGTTTAGAGTCTAGGTTGTTGGATTTAGAATTTAAGATTTAGATTTTAGTATTTAAACATATGATTAAGGTTTATATTTTAGTGTTTAAAATTTAGGAATTTAGATTTTAAATTATAAAATAAAAAAATAATATATTAGATTTTTAGTAGCTCATGAGATTTTTGAGTCGGGTATCAAATAGATTAATTTGGTACGTTAATAACTCAAATTATCTCAGTAGGATATATATAAATTCAATAAAATATTGATCGACACTTTTCATTCATCTTTAATTGTATTCCATTGTAACTTAAATTATGATAATAAGTTAAATATATTTTTTTAATATTAAATTGCATTTTATATTCTTCTTGAATTACAATTTTATAAAAAGCAAAATCTTGTTATTTTAAATTGTTTCGTACATAAGCATATAAAATTATTTTCGTTCAATTCAAAAATATATATTTTTGTTGTTTAAAATTTTAATAGATAAAATTTGATAAATTATTGAATTAGATTTCATATTAATCTTAAGCTACAATTTTATTATAATTTGAACTCTTGCAATAGATAAACAATATCTTAATGTAAAAATGTATTTTCTATTAAGTGAAATAAAAAAATATTAATTATTTAAATTAACTAAATATGAAGGTAAATAAATCTTTTAAAAAAATTAAATTATAGGTAAAAAACGATTGAGAAATAACTTTCTTAAGTGATTACCGAATTATTTTAGAATTTAAAATTACTTAAATAATTATAAAAATTATAATAATAAAGATAAAATATATTATTATTATTATTATCATTCTTATTTTTTCCGATGATAATTAAATTTTATTGTTATATATATAATTACAAATATAACATATCTAGAAAGGGAATAATAAAACCAGTCTATTAAAATTTCGTATAAAAATTTAAAAATGTATAAAAAATAAATATTTTTATAAATATTATGTCAAAACCCAAAAACTTTTTTGAATATTTTGTTTTTATTCAAATGAGATACATTACGAGAGAGAGAAAACGAAGTTAAGAATAAACCAATCTACTATATAGATTATTCAGTTGTCTAAAACTGATTATATTAGCAAATAATCTTTAATCGAGTGCGGATCAATCTTTCATAACCATCGACAGAACCATAAACTAAAAGTATAAAAATCTTTGTACAAACATGAAACGAACAAATATGAGAGACAAAAGAGAGAGATTAATTTTTTTATTAAAAATATAGTAAAATAAAAAATAACTTAATGTTGTGAATAAAGTAAAGAATAAGAACAAAATAGAAGAACAAATATGAGAGACAAAAGAGATAGATTTGTATTATATTCTCAAAGTAGGGTTGTGTATAATGTTTGTCCAAAAGCTATATTTATAGGCATAAGATGAAAACCCTAATTCCAATGGGTATTAAACCCTTATAATAAAGCTCATTAAACTTTAACTTAATATATGGATATTCACATTGAATAAATATATTCATAACACCTCCCTTAGATATCTATGAAGATAATATGCCTCGTTAAAACCTTATTAAGATAAAAAAACCTGTGGGAAAAATATTCTTAGTGAAGGAAAAAGAGTACACACATCTTTGATACGCATAACATGTTGCCTCATTAAAAACCTTACCAAGAAAACCCATTGGGACAAAACCTCAGTTAAGAGAAAAAAGAGTGCAATGCGTATTAATCCCCCTCATAAAAATATCATATAAGATCTTTGAATCTTCATAATTCAATATTGAATACAATCTTCAAATGTTGAAGTAAGTCATGCACTGGTGGATAAATCTTCCAAATTATTGCTTGAAATGATTCATTGAATACTATTCATCTGAAAATCATGAGGGACGGAACTTGAAGAAATATGTTTCGTTTTATCATATTTGATATATCCACCTTGAGATATAAATTTTGTATTATCTTTGTACAAGATAGCTTGCAACTTATCTTATGAAAAAAACATTCACATATCTTCAGGATATGTTTAACCAAATACATATTTCGGCTTTGCCTCATGTATAACAATTATTTAAAGGTAATGATCTTGTAACACTTAAATAATATATGGACCAGCTAAGATACGATGCTTCAAGATCACATAATGTGTATATTGTGTTTAGACCAAGAATATCATTACCCTTTTCGTGAGGCAAAAAAAATATTTTTTTATGGTAAGAGACCTAGCAACAACCATAAGGATGATCAATAGATATGCGTTATGCATGTAAAGTCTCTTTCAATGTTTTTCTATATGTCGATAGATACACAAGGATTTGAGGAGATCTCTTCACGAGTCTCATCGATATTCAAATCATCGACATACACAACAATAAAAATTCGGAGCTAAACCTCTTAATAAAAATGTTCGGAGAAATAATTCATATAGAATTATGCTAATAAGTATTCAATGAGGCGATCACACCAAATACGCCTAAATTGTTTCAAGCCATAAAAATATATATTGAATATGATTGAATAATATTCTCGAGAACTTGAATGAACTACTTATGACAATCTAAATCTTTCCGGAAGTTTAATGTAAATATTACTATCAAGAGACCTATTCAAATATGATGTAACAACATCCATTAGACAGAAACCGATTAATTTTATTTATTGTCAGACTGATCAAAATCTAAAAGTAGTTGTATCCACCACCGAGGAATATATTTTTCTCATAATCAATTTTATGTCTTTGTGCAACCAAATGAGCTTATATCTCATGATTTTCCCTTTTGATTTCCCTTTCTCACAAAGGCTTGTTTATATTCACGAGCTTTACACATTTCAATGTACGAGCTATAGGCCCAAATACTTCTCTTTTCAAAAGAGATTTTAGTTTCGCCTCAATTGCCTCTTTCATATTGGCCAATCATTTTTTTTGTTTATATTGCCCAATTGACAATGATTCATGATCCACATCATCAAATAAAATCTCTAGTGCTATATTATATGCAAATACATTAACGACGTCGATTTAATTTTAGTTCTACTTATTACTAGACATGACATAATCTATTGATATATCTTTATTATCAGGTACCTGAGTCATGTCAATGTCTTTGTTGGAGACATTTTAATCTCTTCTTGAGATTTTCATAATTTACTGATCCTCGATCAGACCATCATAAAATATAACTTCTTTTCTTTTCGAGGATTTCTTTGTCTTTGGAACTTACTTGTTTACTATGCTTCAAGCATAAGTTAGACTCATTAGCAACTAGAGTTTTGTCCTTGCATGAAATTAAATTTAATCGGAGCATTCATAGTTGGTATACGTGACTTAGTCACTCTTTCAGGGTCAACAAAATCATCTAGCAATTGATTTGCTAAATGAATTATCCATTAAAATTATAGTTCACATTGTATAGTACATGGATCAAAAAGAGTAAATTATAATTCTTTCCAACTTATTTCTTTCCCCAGCTATTTATTTTCTCCCCCTAATGTTGGGTAAACTGACTCATTAAAATGATAGTTAATATATCGGGTTGTAAATAAATTCTATATCAGAAGCTCAAAATATTTAAATTTGATACATATTCCCAACAAAACTCATCTTTGTGCATTGTGATGGAGCAATTAGAACATATATCGCACATAAAAAAGTTAAGATGAGAAATATTTGGTTCCTGACCAAAAACCATTTGTAATTGGGAGAACTTATGATCATTTGTTGGCTTGATGCAGATTTGTGATATTATATGTAAAATTACATGTCATCAACATTATCAAGACTGATTGTAACCAAATTGCTTTCATAGCAAGTATAACGTGAAATATTACCATGAAGAAAATCTTAGTTCTTCAATAAATGACCACATGAAAATGTCAGCAAATTTTCACATCATAATTGAACCGGAATGGTCTAATCGGTCATGTCAAATAAAATTATTAGTAGACATCTAGTTTACAATAGCATGAGCTTCAATTTGTACTAATTCTTATATAGTACAATATGTATGACAGTGCATGTAATTTTGCCAAAATTTCATTATTGACTTGATTTATACTCGTAATATTGAGATAATCAATAACCCATTGACTAATATTCTCAATATATTTTTACAAATATCTTTAAAATTCAATAAGTCTCTTTGCGACTCTAACGAGCATAATACACTGTAAATATTAAATAAAGTCTCATTTGGCAATAACATATTTCCTCAACGAGCATAATACACTGTAAATATAAGATAAAGTCTCATTTGACAATAACATATTTGCTCAGTCTGAGCTTTCTGTGATATTAGTACTTTCGGATATAGTACTCATATTATTCTCTTGTATTCAAAATGGGAAAATATGCATAATTATGCACCTTTTAATACGTGCTTTATTCACTTCGGGAAATAAAAAAAATGTGCCTTGTACCATTCACTTCGGAGAATGGAAAAATATAAAAAATAGCATATCATATCAAATCAGATCAAAGATAAGCTCTCAAGAGCTCTTCTGAAGCACTAATATTTTAGTACTTTGAGATATAGTACTCATATTTCTCTTATATTTAAATGGGAAAATATTTTTTATGCTTAAATATTGTATGAGTACTTGCACTGTCCGCTATACATAAATCGCCATAAATTATTGCATATTTTATTCCGGAAGTAATCATATTCTTTTAAAGGAAAAATTAACATAAAAGATAAGTAAATAATACATAGAGTAAGTTAATATAAATAAATAATAAATAAAAGTAAATTAACATAAATAAATTAATTAATTTATTAACATTAAACAAAATAAAATAAAGATCAATTATTCCTTTTAGAATTTATAAAGGAAATAAATGACGAATTATTCCCTTCAAGGGTTATGAGAAAAATTATCAATATCCAATTGAGTTGGATCAGTAACGCCATTATTTTCGCCACAAAAAAAATCTTTTTATATTTTCTTTAATTTATCATTCATGATTATGGATAAAGTCCATAATACTTCAGCGTTTGACAAGTACGAGATCAATGGTTTGTACCATCACATTGATAACATAAAGATTTTGATATGATATTTATCATTCTTGTCATCTTTATAATTCCACTTCTTGTGGATATAAGCATTCTCAAAATAATCATCTCATACATGTTTATTTTATGATCTCAATCATGACCACAATTACTAATATGATATTTATTTTTTCAGCTATAAAATATCATATTCATTTTAGGGAATAGAGCAGAGACTGATAGATATTTAAAACCTTTGTATGATATTGTGTCTGTAAGACAACATTAATGTGTGATACTTTGACACATAATTGAGTTTTATTCACTAACTATATAGTGAATTATCACGTTTTCATTCACTTCAAGGGATGAAACAAATTCAATAATCGCATAGAATAAACATCATGCTTGCATTCACTTCAGGGAATGACATAAATCAAATAATTACATAGAATAATCATCATGCTTGCATTCACTTCAAGGAACGTCACAAATCCAATAATCGCATGGAATAATCATCATGCTTGCATTCACTTTAGGGAATGCCTCCTATAAAAATTCTTGGATCAAGATAATTTTCGTAACTTGAACTTTAGAGAATTTTATAGTCGAGTTTTTTGACATAAAAATAATATTGCTTTTAAGCAAATATAAACTTTATAACATTTTGTATTAACCCATTTCATCTGTAGAAATAGCCAAAACCCATTTTTTTTATTAAAAAACACATTCATTATAAATATAAGACCCAAAGACCTATTACAACACAAACAAGCCCAACACCTATTACATAACCCAACCCAAATCTAAAACTAAACCTTGATTGTTAACCAAACTAACCCTAACCAGCAATTGAGGAAACCGGCTGTCGTCCCTTCAATGTCAGGCCAGCTGTCGCGCGTGGCCGCCACGCGCGACTTTTCGATGCGCGCGTGGTGGTCACGCGGCCTATTATTCGCCCAATCGAACGGCCACCGCCCACGTCTGCCACGCCGGACTGCTCCACCGCCCCAGTCTTATCGCGTCTGCAAAGAAAAAAGAAAAAGATTAGATTAAAATCTAATCAAAATACTTTATGTATTTTTTATACATATGAATCTGGGTATAAAAACTCAGATCTAGCTTGTAATCGTTTTTTACGTAGGAATGAAAAAAATATTCGAAGCAAAAAAACAAGGGTTAATCGAAACAAGAAGCAACCACCATAACACCATATTATTCAAACACCGATCGAAAAAGAGAAGGGAGAAACCGAAACCAAAAATCGAGAGAAAAAGAGATAAAAAAATTTTAAGATTTGAATACTCATCTCTAGATCTAGGCTTCCACATTTGTTTTCTCAAAAATCCGAGACCACCATCACGTTCATCGTGTTGAGATTTTTCAAAAAGTAGCAAGCTTTCTCCCTCGGTTGACCGACGACGACAGCTGGTGCGATGGTCGGCGACAACGACCGGCGTATCTCCTCACCGGCGACGACTATATTCCAGAGAGCAAAGAGCTTCTTTGAAAGCTCTATTTTGGTGTTTGGTATAAAATGAAGATGAAGGTCATTCTTCATCCAATAAGAACTATATATATTAAACCCAAAATGGTGTCGTTTTTATGCCTGGCTACAGGACCCAAAACGACGTCGTTTTGGTATTGAGTATCCAGCACCGACCCGGCCGCCTGACCCGAACCCATGCTTAACCCAAGGAAATAGGGAAATTACTCCCTCGGTCCCTATAGTTTCGGCCAGTTCGAGATTCAGCCCCCCAGTTTGCATATCCTTTGACTTCAATCACTAATTTTACTATTTAACCCTTTATTTTATTTATTTTATGCAATTTGATTTCTGTTTATTTATTTTTACCCCCTTTAATTCTGTTTTCTTGCATATTAACCCCTCTTTAAATTGTTATTATCATTATTATGCTCACTTTATTTTATTTTTATTATATTTACCTATTTATTTTATTACCTTATTATTATTTTGTTATAATATGAATATATAAATATTATATTTATATGTTATATATTATTAAACTTATTATTATTACTTTATTTTATTTTCATTTTATTTATTTATTTATTTATTTTATTACTTTACTATTATTTTGTTATAAATATATAAATATTATATTTTTATATATATTATATACATATATTATTATAACTTATGTTAATATAATTATTATTATCATTGTAATTATTATTATTAGTAGTAGTAATGATAGTAGTAGTTTTCTTTATGTTTTTTAACTTTTATTTATTTATTTTGGTTCATCTTATTATTATTAAATGTATTTTCATTGTTTTTGCTTTATTAAAAAATATTATCCCTGAGGCATTCTATTGGGAGTAGCATCCCGTTCTTCTAGTGTTATCTCATTTGAATCGTCGTAGATATTAGGATACACATTTTAATTAAAAATTACTTTAATTTGAATATTATATTTTCTTAAAAATTACGATGCGAACCTTTAGGTACCAATTTTGAGAGTTATGGGGGTGCTAATACTTCCCCAAACGTAACCAACTCCCGAACCCATCTTTGATTTTGTTTTCTCGGTATTCAATCCACCTTTTTGAATGATCGATGACGATTCCAACTGAATAACCGATTTTTAAAATTCTATCAAACTTTTAAGTTTTTAAATATTTTAAAAAAGGGGTAGCTAAACATTCAAACTATTAAATAGTAATTGACCAACCAATATATATATAATACATATAAGGAACAAAAATTTAATCCTTATACGCGGCGTTGTTAAACCAGTCTACAATTGATATGCATGTAGGAAAAATAATACCATTTGCAAACAGTAAAACACTTAAACTGCACATTATGAGAGGGAAAGAAAAAGAACACCACCAATGAAACAGTACCTAAATGTCAGCTGAAACAAATTTATATCCATGAAAGTGAATGCAGCATCAAAATACCCAGAAAATATGAAGCAACAAACCTGTAATAATCTCAAGTCGAACTTAGGGAGGCCGACCTGTCCAACAGTAAGTGACCCAAAAGGTTACCCAACAGAGCAGCATCGGGAACGACCAACCCATGGACCAATCCGCCTACAAAGCCACCCAAAAAGCTATCTCCGGCGCCAGTCGGATCAACCTGGTTAGCCCCAAAAGGCTCAATCTTCATTTCCCCATCTTTCCAATAAACTTCACACCCATCTTTCCCATGCGTTACCACCACACAACACCATTGCCTTACTTCCTCAACGTCCATAAACAGCGCCTCCTCTGATGACGCCTTCAAGAACTTTACCCGCGGTAACAAATGGTAAAACCCACTATGTTTTAACCCCACAAGCTTTACCGTTCCGTCGTTTTTATCAAAAGTACGGATTAAAGCTTGGATATCGACGAAAACGGCGTCGCATATATCAACCATCTTTCCCAGCGTTTCGGGCAATATCTCCCCACCGACCCCAACCGCCATTCCGAAACCAAACCTTTTATCGGGAAGATCCGACGGATTAATCGGATCGCATGCCTCGACCCGTTTCAAGACCCGATCTTGATGAGCATTCTCGGTATGACCCTGATCGAAATAAGCGTGGAAGACGGCGGTTTTGGAGGTGGGGATCACGATGGGTTCGTGATTAACCAGGTATTTAAAATCGAACCCGACTTTCGATGTTAGATGGAAGGAAACAGAGAGAGCGGTGAAGACGTTGGAGATGAAAGAGGCTGCTCCGCCGAGGGTTTCAGCGAAGACGGCGCCGCCTTGGAGAAGGACATCATGGCAGTAATTACCAACAATGAGAACGCTTTTACTTGGGGAGTTTTGTGGGTGACTGGTTGTGATGGTGGTTACCATGGCTGAGAGAAGGTGAGAAAATGAGGGATTGTGTAGTGCTGGGTTCTTGGGTCATGGAGATGAAGATCAGAAACAAACGGTTAGAGTTTCATGATTTGAGAGAATCCATTGAAAATAAACGCGAGAGAGACATGGCAGGTGTGAAAGCAGGGCAGAGATATATGTGTCAACAAGCAGGAGACGCGCGCCGCATCCACATTCATTTGACTTTTGTTTGTTATTTATAGGTTCTGCCATAATCAATACTATGCTTCGGGTGTTGTTGGAGATGATCTGAGGGGCATCGGCTCTGCTTTGAATTGCGAACCTAAGAAGAAAACGACTGATTTCCGCAAAAAGAAATGGATAATTGACAAATAATATTACTCTGTTTTAAAATGTTTCAAAATTGGAAAATTCTATAATGGGTGTTAAACATTATTGAACACCGCTCATGATAAATATTATTGAACATTATTAAACTAATTGATAAAGATTAAAAAATTTAAAGACTAAACATATAATTATAAATTATTTAAAATAAATTATTTATTAAATTATTTTTTATATATATTATTTTATTTTTTAAATAGTTGATTAAAATATTAATTTAAATTAATTTAAAAAAACTCTAAACCTTAAAACCAAAATTCAAAACCTAAATCACTAAACATAAAATTCTAAACCCTAAATCAAAAACCCTAAAAATACTAAACCATAAACACTAAATATAAACCCTAAAATAACCAAAATCTTTATATCTAAATCTTAAACTAATTTTGGGTTTCAAGTTTAGGGTTTATACTTTTTAGAGTTTCAAATTTTCTATTTTAAGGTTTAGATTATGATTATATTTTTAGGTTTTATGATTTTATTGGAGGTTTAGAGTTTATGATTTTATATTTAATATTTTTTATTTTAAATTAAAATTTATTTTAAAAAATTAAAATATAATTTTATTTCAAATAATTCAAAATCATACGTTTAGTCCTTGAAAATTTAAATTTTATTACTTAATTTAGTAGTGTTTAACGATGTTTATTATTAGTAGTGTTTAACAATGTTTAACTCACGTAGTAGACTTATCCTTCAAAATTATAATGAAAATTTACCAAATAGATTTATTGTAAAATTTTAATATAAGCTATCCATTTGAAAATAAAATATAATTAAATATAAAATATTAAAATCTATTTAAATAATTAAAATAAATGATAAATAAAAACAAACATTATTTTATTTACAAAGAAGTATAAACATTGTCTAAAACAAATATAAAAATATAAATAATAATGATGGTTCATTAACAAGCTTACACTGTGATAACCCATTTTTTATGATTGGGAACATATAGTATATTTAGTTTGAGTATTTAAAATAAAATATAAGATTTAATAATTAAATATATGTTTAAATTATATTTGTGATTCGTTTTTTGTATTTAAATTATTTTTTAAATAATAAAAATTAAAATATATATTTAAGTATTAAACTTAAAATATATCTATAAGATAATATCACTTCCGTACAACTCAGCTATTCTAAGCGTGCAATCTTAGACACGTTTTTCTCAATAAGCCGTCTAAGCCTGAATCGTTCAAAGCTAGAATGCTAAGAATCTTGAGAAAATCTAAGAACAATCAAAAGGAAGAGAAATGACATAAGACTAGAGAGATTTGAGTGAATGCTCTTATATTCCTCAATGAAGAAGTGAGTGACAAATGATGTGGGTAAGGCCTTTATTTATACTTGAAGTCTCTTACATCCAACGGTCATAATTAAATTACGTCAAGGGTCTAGATTCATCCTTATCTCTAAATCTTTGCTAGTTGTCAAAAATACAAAGATATGGGATAAGATTAAGATTTCTAAGGAAGACTTGTCAAATCTGATTTGGATAAGTCTTTACCTCCAAGTGTTGAGCCAATCCGGATTTGGGCTCTAATGGGTGCTTGGGTGGGTGCTGAGATACTCAGAAGATTCTGGAGTGCTTCTGTTGTAGCCTAGTTTGTGCTAGTTTCAGTCCCTATGGTGCGATCCATGACAATAACATAATAAATATCGAAGAGATAATATCAAATTCAATTTTAAAAAATATATATTATAATATATGAAAAAAACATATCATAAAAGTCGATAAAATTATTTATCATTTTTATATAGAAAGAGAAAAACTCTAATTAAACAAAACAAAATAACATACAATCTATTAAAAATAAAATATATAACGTTTTAATTTTCGAGTCTGATCTAAGCTTTGGGTTTGATAACTTAGTTGGGTAGTTAGAACAATTGGATCCAATTTAAACTTTTTTAGATGTTAAATGAGCAAGGGTTATCAATAAAAACTTGATAAATTTTTATATCGATACTTGTTTTACTTTTTTAATTGAATTAGTAGAACATAATTAATTATATTTCTAAATTATTGTGTTTAATATAATTAATACTCATTTAAAATAATTTACGATTCAGGGTTTAGGTTAAATTTAGAGTTTAAGATTAAGATTCAACAATTAAGATTTAGATTTAAGATTTATGGTTTAACATCAAAATAAAAAATAAAGATTATATTATTTTCATATTTATTTGATTAGTATAGATGTCGGAGAGCCTTCACACTCAAAAATAAAAGAGAAAATGTTTGAAATGAAGCTAAACAAGGTTTGCAATTTGATTTAGGACATGATTTTTTTTCTTTACAATTTTCGGGACTTATTAAAGCCACATGTGTGTCAGCGAATGTTGAACTAACGATGAGTAAAAGTTAATTTGATTTTAAAAAAAAATAAATTTTTTGATTTAATTCGAGACGAAAAAATTTAACTTGTTTTTACTAAATTTTAAATTTTAAATAAAATTTAAATTATAAAATAAAAATTAAATAATTTGTATAACACAAAATTTTTAGTAATTACATGAGTTAATTAACCCATATTATTTTATTTTAGTCTTTTTTTTCTTTTTCATTTTTTACAATCTTGTCACTTTCAAGATCTATTTATTTATTATTTTATTTAATATAATTTTATTTATATCTTTTATATTATATTATTTAATTTATGTTTTTAGTTTATCACTATTTTTGGTCTAGTATTAACCTTAAATAAATAAGAAGGTTTTTAATGAAATATGTAATTTAATGAAATAACATATTCATACGTAAGGTATTCGATGATAATAATAATAATAATAATAATAATAATAATAATAATAATTGGTGAAGGCTCGAAAATCCTTTAATAATAATAATAATAATAATGATAATAATTGGTTGTCGAACTCACAGGGATTGTGTCGACTTCACTACTTCTTAGACATGCACTTATAAAAATAAAGACACAAGTAATTTGATGGTTTGGAGTAACTAAATTAACTACTTAAAAACTAAATAAAAGAAGAGAATAAGAATGATAGAAGTGAGGCCAGGTTGAGTGTTGTAGAGGGGAATCCAGTTGTATTATTTATCCACTTATTAATGCAATGGGTTAACTTACCGCCTCAACGGGTCGCACTAAGAGTCGCCGCAGTTGCCTAGGCAGGGTTATGCCTTATCGACAATTCAATTTTTCATAGTTCGACAGAGCATTCTTGTATGTCTCCTCCTTATCCCTAAACGAAGAGAACTGTTGAAGTTCATGTCTTGATGATACCTCCCGCGTGAGTCAAGGATGAACAACAACCAAACACATTAGTCGATGAAATCCTAGGCGGTTTATCTCTAAACCGGATTAGTCAATGTCCTTGAGCAAAGACTGTATTCTCTCGTTTCGTGAGCCTAACTCTCCCTATATTAGATAAATAGATTTTTCTTCACATACTATCATCTCGAAATAAATGTCAAGAGAGAATAAACTATGAAAATAGAATTACATTAACAATTATCAAAGATAATACAACCTTCTTTCCCAACTACTCCAGAAACAACCTAAACCTCGAGAGGGTTTTAGAACATGGCGTAGCCGACGGCTAAGAGTTTATGCGATGAGATCCGATTCTCCGACTCTAACTCTGACTCCCTAAACCTAGACCTAATGGGTGGCATATATAGGTCAAGCCCTAGGTTAAAGTCTTCCACATAAAGGAAGAGTTATGCAAGGAAAAAAATACAACTAATAATTAAACTAGGACACTTTATTTTATTTCCTAAAATAACTTTTTAATCCCGCGTTGACTTTTGACCAAGGCTTGACTTCTTTAATCAGTTCCGTCTTTCTCTCGCTTTATGTCCGTTAAGATCGACATCTTTTCTCTCTCTGTCGAGCACCAGTTGTTATCTTTATTCTGCTGCCGCGGCCTCCAAAGTGCTGTCATGGCGGGTGCTAATCTATATTCCAGCATCCATCCTCTTATTTGGTCATTCCTATGATGTTTTTCCTGTTTAAGAAAAATACCATCAAATGCATCCGTTTTATGCCAAATAATAGATAAATTCATGGATTACATAATTGAATACTGAATTATAGAAAATAAGTAGAATTGCCCAATATTGTTCTTAAATTTGTCCTTTATTGACAATAAACGAGGGAGAAATGATATAAAAATAGGAATTTTATACACTTATCAATAATAATAATAATTCAATATTTTATTTACACATGTAAAAAATAATATAAAAGATATGTATGTAAATATAAAGAGAAAATATTTAAATTATAATCAAACTATACTATAATATTATAAATAGTATAATTAAAATTTAACATAAACTCAAAAGATTGAATGGATTTGAACTCGACTTGAACTTGCTAAAATCAATTCGAGTTTTTTTAAAAAAGGTAAAATTATAAAATATGATAACTTAGAGAAATTATATTATGGGTAAGTCCCACCACATGTCCATTGGACCAACCATTAAAATTCATCAATCTCGTCATTTTTTCCATGTCATATATTTTCTCAAGTGAATATTCATTTGGAAAAACTATTTTTAAAATGAATTAACACTAAATATGAGTGAAGATTCACTTAGGAAAATATGACATGAAAAAAAAACGATGAGATGTATGTTTTTTAGTGGTTGGTCCCATGGATGACGTGGTGGACTTACCCATGATATAATTTCTCGATTACTTAATAACTCAAAATTTTTTAACTTAACTTGCTCGAACTCCCACCCCTGCGTTGTGGTGTCCTTGTCATTTCCTTAGCTTATCCTTCGTTTTATATGTACACCAACCAAACTAGAAATTCGAACGTAGTTTCTTTTGTTCGAAAGACGCAGAGGCGACAAAAATGTCGATAGCTAACACTCTTAAAATTTTAAACGCTATTTAGTTATAGTGATTATAATAGTATTTGTTTTAGAGTATACTCTTAATTATTAAATATTGATCGCTCAATTACTATACTGTTATTACTGATGCTCGAATTTGTGAACTCCAGAAACAACAACCGTTCTTTTAACCGAATAAATGCATGCGTTGTAAATTATATGGAACGGTTGTTGTTATGGTTTTGATTCGAATTATCTTAAGTTGTAACAGGTATAAACGTAAAATAGAAAAAAAATAAAAGAAAGAAGGAAATTAAAGGAAGGAACCAGAGAGATTTAGAGAGGAAACGACATAACAGAAGGAAACTATTTCATTTCAATTTCATCAATACTGTAAACCCTACAAAATTAGGCTTTTAACCCCTCTAGTAAAACGACACAACAACACATATCCTATATAAAACGTCATCGTTTTATTTAATAACAAAAGGCATGTAACAATACTCCCTGGCTCTGAAAGATCCTTGTCCTCAAGGATTAAAAAAAGCTCTTTTTTGCTCTTGAATTTGATTCAGCGATCATATCTCCTTCCATTGCATCCCTGCAATCTATAAATTCTTCTCCACCGTCCAGCTTGGGTGAATCTTCCATTAATATTTGATATAGTTGAGATCGAGTGCATCGATGTCCCGGTGTGTTCTTAGAAGAACACCAGAAGCATAATCTCTTTTTTTGACGATCCTCAATTTCAACTTGTGAAAACTGGTTACCCAAACCTTTAATCTTCTGTTGATTCATTACCTTCGAAGGAAAATTCTATCCTTGAGGACTAACCACTGTACTGGTTGTCTTAGAGTCAAAATTACTTATCATTGGAGCTCGAGTAGACTGATCAACACTTGATTCATAATTCAATGACGTGGGTGTTGATTCAGGACTAAATGTTAGAACAGAAGGATTATCCAGAGTGTCATATAACATTGTCTCCAAGTGTCGAGCTTTTTGAAAAGTATCTAACAAGGTACGAGGTGTAAACAATTTCAACCGTTTACTGATATCCTCTTTCAGTTTACTTAGAAAAATACTCAATGCATAATTCTCTTGTAACTAAAGTTGATTTAAAATAGTAACAAAATTCTCATAATATTGTTCAACGGTTCCTACTTGAGTTAATGTCACTAATTCAGCCATAGGATCCTCAAATCCATCGAGAGAAAATCTATCTCGCATTAGTCTCAAATATTCATTCCACTGTAAGTTGTCTATTCCCCATACATTCCTAACTATCAAATGATGCCATTGCAAAGTTTTGTCATCCAAATTTAGCATAACTAATCTAACCTTAGAGTTTTCAGGAACTAATTCAGCCTCAAAAAATTACACTAATTTAGACCACCAATCACAAAATTCATTCCCATCAAATTTCGAACATTTCAATTTATAAGCCAAATTTGCAACAATATTAGGATTGAGTCTAGCATCTCCTCTATTCAAATTATTCAATGCTCCATCCCTAAAGACATTAACATTCATATCTGCAGCATTCATATTGGCAGTATGTGTTCGATCTAAATTACTCACTACTCCATTTCGACACACATTCATATTGGCAACATACTCTGTGTTATAGACATGAGTCAGTTGATGAAAAATACCTTGAACCGGATTTGTTGAAGTGATTCAAACTGGATTATCAAAACGGCATTGAAGCGGTTATGTGTAATTCTTTGAACCCAACTGATTCTAGAGAGAAACATCAAAGGCAACATGAGGTCGTGGACCCAAAATGCTTCTAGTAGAATCATTCAAAACAAACCCACAACCAGTAACAAAATTCACAGTTTGACCCTCCATTTGTAATGGAGCCTTACCCCGAGATGGATCACGAAAGCCTGATTTTAAACCCATTGTGCGATACACATCATGGAGGTTCAATTCCGATGACAGGAGTGGTTCAATTCCTCTAACAACAGAGGTGGTTTCTATTGACAATGAAAGAGATGGTGGCTCAGGAAGCTTAGGCAACATGTCGACAGTAACTGCTGGATGCTTGAACAAAGAAGTAGGTGGTGTTGTAGATACTGCCGGTTGTTCTGACCGAACCTTATTTTCTTCAAAGAATTTCTTAAGGGTAGATTGCAACCTTACTTCCATGGCAGAGATTTGTGTCTCTAAATGTGCATCCAAATCAGAACTCAGTTTGTGAAAATGGCCTTCAATAGTGGATTCAAGAGCTTGAACTCTAACATCCAAAGCTTGAACATCCCCATGAAGAGTGGACAAATTCAGTGTTGTTTGGCTGCGCGTTTTAACGCCTTCGCCCAAATCAATTTTACCCATAACTGTGAAAAAGATGATTCAGAGTGAAGAAGGTGAGAACGCCAAAAAAGAATGGCTCTGATGCCTTTGTAACAGGTATAAACGTAAAATAGAAAGAAATAAAAGAAAGAAGCAGATTAAAGGAAGGAACCAGAGAGATTTAGAGAGGAAACGACAGAACAGAAGGAAACTATTTCATTTCAATTTCATCGATACTGTAAACCCTACAAAATCAGGCTTTGAACCCCTCTAGCAAAACGACATAGCAACACATATCCTGTATAAAACGTTATCGTTTTATTTAATAACAAAAGGCATGTAACATAATTGTGCTTTGTGGACACTGCATTTATTTTATGGTTTTAGCTCAAGTTTTCTTATATATGTGCGTGAATTTAACTAACAAAATAATTTGAATCCATTAAAATTTGATCCGATCCAATACAATGATACAAACGATCTTTGAATAAAAATACAATGGCATGATTGATTTAAGGCCATGTCCCCATGTTTACAATGGTTGATAAGCTTATGCATTATGACTGATCTTGCATTCTCATATAATCTGCATAAAATCGTGGTTGATCTTCGTCGTGATGAGCATTATAAGCATATCCTCCATGGCTAGAAATATCGAGTCCGGCAATTTCCTCATCTGTTGATATTCTCAGTATCCTGAGTCGATGAAGAGCATAGAAAACAGGCCCCATTGTGGCACTTACCCAGCTCACTATCACCAAGAGCTCGATTACTTGGCAACCGAGCAGTCCCCAGCCGCCACCCATGAAAAGGCCGTAGGGCCGAAACACGCTAGTGTCACCTGAGTCATAGGCTTGAATCACAAACTCATGTTTTGCAAACAAGCCAGTGAATATCAAACCCCAAGCACCACATCCCCCATGCAATTGGGTAGCCTCTAATGGGTCATCGAAGTTCAATTTTACTGCTATGATATTGAGTCCAATCAAGACCCAAGCTGCGAAAAAACCACAAACGATAGCGGCCCACGGCTCGACAACTGAACAGCCCGATGTTATCGCGACGAACCCACCCAACACTCCGTTGCATACATCGAGTGCATCCCAATGGCCCACTAGTAATCTTCGACCGAACAACGTCACGATTCCGGACGTTGATCCGGCTAATGTGGTTGTAACCGCCGTCCGGCCGATTGCGGTCCAATTACCTTGAGTGGTTGTACTAGGATAGGCCACGAGAATCTTATCAAATGACCCCGGATTAAACCCAAACCAACCAAACCACAACAAGAATGTCCCGAGAACCACGAGGGTTGCATTATGGCCACGCATTGGTATAGTGTTGCCAAAAGCATCGAACCGACCCACTCGTGGACCTTCAATTAGTGAACCCCAAAACCCTGCAACCGCACCCACCATATGCACCACGCCACTCCCTGCAAAATCGATGGCACCCGAAGCAAACAATGGATTGCTCGAACTAGCACTGAGCCACCCACTCGATGACCAAACCCAATGAGCCACAACGGGGTAAACGAACCCACTGAGGAAGAATGAGAAAACCAAGTAAGCACTGAACTGGGTTCTCTCAGCTATAGACCCACTGGTAATCCCTGCAACAGCAATGGCGAAAGCCCATTGGTACAGAAAGAAAGAGTAGTCGAATGAAGTGTTGGGAACATCTTTGAGGGCAAAGAAGTTGGTTCCGATAAAAGGGTTTGAGGTATCGCCAAATGCAAAGGCAAAGCCGAAGAGATAGTAAGAGATGCTACCAACGACTGCATCTACAACGTTTGTGAGCATAATGTTCATGGCATTCTTGGCACGGACGGAACCAGCACAGAGCATGGCGAAGCCAAGCTGCATGATGAAGACTAAATAAGCAGAGAAAAGAAGGTAAATGGTGTTGATTGAATAGGTGACGCTTTGCTCCCAGGAGATCTCCATGATTGTGGGAGAGAAAGATGGAGATGGTAGTATAAGTATTGGTTGGTTCCAATGGGAAAAAGGTAAGATATAGTGCTGGTAGCTCATAACTTTTGGTGTAGGTGTGATACTTTGAATGGTAGCTATGCTTTCGAGTTGTGGTTGGTTGAGGGAAGATTGGGATTTTGGATCAGCAAATTGCCATCTTGATATCGAAGGGTTTGGCATCTCATGTTAAAACTTGGTGCAAACGCCAAAGTACTTTGGGAAGCCAACTTGTTAATTTTGTTTAAAAAATTGATCAAAAAGATGACACTTCTAAATTAGTCAGAAAGAATATTTGTTCCTTAATTGATTCAGGGACGAATGTATGTTTTATGGTATATTTGTTCCTTTATCAGGCCATACAGCGGATGGAAGCCGAGTTGCAGGAGCAGGATTAGGGATTAGTTCTTGACCTCTTTTGTTCAACCAGGATTGATATTGCTGGTTTATGCAACCTTCTTGGGTCTCATGTTGTACCTACCAACCAGTCATAGCCTGAACAGCTCCGAAATTGAATCCTCTGATCCTGGAGTTTGTCAATCCTGTCCCTACATTCGTATATGAACGGATACCAAAGGTATCATAATGAATAAATTTAAGATGAATGGTATCAATACTCCATTTTCCCTTTTATTTATTTATTTTTCACTTTCTTTCAATCCAAACATAAGGTAAATGAACAGTAAAGTTATGTTGGTCCTTTTATTATTCTCTGGACTCTTGTTGAGATTTGATGTTCACCAGGTTGTCTTTTTAGGACTTCTAACTGCTTCTTGAAGCTGTGTTTTATAATGAGAGTGGATTGCTCTTGAGTTTCTTGGTTATTTCCGCAACGTATTTACCTTGGTGAAAGGCCTGTTGGAGCTCTAGCTCGGTGGGTTCACGGGATCCATCGGCTGCGTAAGTGCCAGCACCATAAGCGGATCCACCCTTTACCTCATCCATCTCAAACATGCCACTCCCAAAAGTGTATCCAAGAGGCACAAATATCATACCATGATGTGCTAACTGTGTTATAGCAGTTAACCTGCAAATCAAAGAAAGCATTAAAACACTGATCTTCAGCTCCTTTGAAATGGTTATTTTCCTAGACAAAACTAATAGATCTTCGTACAAGCCTTTCCGTATACATATACAAACCAATATAGCTATGGGAATATTTAAATTGCGCGAGGAACTTACGCAGTGAGCTCTTGACCTCCCCCATGGAAACCAGTGCTCCAGAAGATACCTGCAGGCTTGCCGGCAAGTGCTTGGCATTTCCACAGCTCACTAGTAGCATCAAAGAAGGCCTTGAACTGAGCTGCCATCACACCAAAACGAGAAGGAAATCCAAAGAGAAAACCATCCGCATCCAGAAGCTGTTCTGGCTTGATCTCCGGTACATCATCTGCTTTAGCTGGAGCCTGCATCTTTTGCAGTATTATATCAGATAGAGTCTCGGGTACCTGTCGAATCCAACCAAATTGCCCATCTTAATAAGATCAAAAGGACATTTTCATTCAAGGCATCCTACTTCTCTTCCGGTAATAATTACCTGCCAAATCGTGGCCTCTACACCTTGAACCGAATTAGCTCCCCTTTGCACTTCCCTTGCCATGATCTCGACATGACGGTATAACGAGTAATACCTATCCAAGATTACATAATTCAAGGAAGGCAACACATAAAGTACATCAAATTTTAATGCACATAGGGTTGAGGGGTCAACACTCACACTACATACAACTTGGTTGTTGCCATAGCTGCAACTGCGATGAATGTTTGTGGCGAACTCAATGTTTCAATCACGCCAAGGGATTTGAAGAAAACTAAATGATTGAAAATCCTTAACATCATGAAATTGAAAATTATCATTAAGACTTGAGATTATTACAGATTACTTGGAGCTGGTAGAACATTGTTTTCCGCAATCAAAGTTCAGACCCATGCTTCGAATTAAAAAAAAAAACAGAAAAGCATTTTTATGAGAGAAACAACTTGAGGTTAATCAGGCAAAACACACAAGCATAGATTAACAAGTAAATAAGAAACAATCTATATTTTGTCTCCAAAACTGATCGATAATAATAAACTAATCCATCTCCAATTAGCAACAGGAAACCAAAGTAATCAAGGATTAGAACAGAAAAGCAGGAATTAAAAAGGAAGAAGTTGAGAACAGTTTACCTTAGTTTTTGACCTTAGTTTTTGTTGAAAGAAGGAAAGAAAGAAGATGGGGAGCCTTAAGAACCAGATAAAGAGCTTTTGCGTGAATGTTGTTTAGAATTCCCATCTCACTTCACGTGGCAATGATAGTGATAGTATGAAATAGTCTTTTGGGTAACAATATAATATATTAATCAATTATATATTTTTATTGCAAAGTAAACGAATTACACAAGAATCCTCATCAAATAAAAAAAGAATTACACAACATACATGAAAATTTACAGTTCGTATAAAACTTGTCAACAATTGATTACAATGCCTGCAGAAAATTTTCAATTGAGCAGGCACGCTGACTGCAAACAGTTCCGGAATAACCGTATTCCCTGTTCAAGAGAAATAATTAATGGTAAGTAACAGATTGATACTCAAGAAGATCTGTGCTGACCTGACTTGATGAATCTATACCTGTAAACCAAAGGAGATGTCGGCTCATCAACTTTTAATGTTACTCTTTTCAACTTATCATCACGGGACTGACCCAGCTTAAAAAGCCCCTGCATAGTGAATCATGTCAACCTCACTTTCTATGTTTGGTCTGGTCTCTAGATAGTGTTAGGCATCTTGGGAAACTTGCCTGATCATTTAACACCCTGCACAGACTTGAAAATTCCAAAATTCCAACTGGTGGGATCAATGTTGATTTACAAATGTTAATGTAAGATTTATTTAGCTGCACCACAAGACAACCATTTTAAGTCAAATTATGCAACAACAAAATGGTTCAGCTCAATAATATCGAACTCAGGGGAAGCCACACCTCGCCAACAGTTGTATCCTTCTTTCCACCACGAAAATACTTCACAGCAGAGCAAATTATAATCTGCAGTCAAACTTAACAGCATGAGAGAAGATGAAGCAGCAGAGACACAATTATTGTATTAACTATTGTTTTGTTGTATTCATTATGCACTTCAAGCTTACTTGTTGATGCTGAGGAAGAGACTGTATAGGGTGAACTATAGGTGATCTGAATGTCTTTGACAATGCAAGAGCCATATGATCAATCCTCACCTGAAATATACCATTAAGGGTAAGCAACTATAGAAGAGGTGACTGGTGAAAGACTACTGTAACAAGCTCAAGCTTGATAACAGTAACATTAAGCCATTGGTGAAAGCTTACTGTATTATTTTCTTGTTGTGATGGGAAGACTTCATGAGCAGGAGGTGTCTGTGGACTGATGAACTCACCCTCTACAGATAGCAAACTGACACCACTTGCAGATTCCCTTTCTTCTGCCTCAAGAATTTCAACTGCACTCCTAAACAACCGAAGAATTTTACCATGAATACATTAGGTTATGAAACAACATTTAGTTGCAATGAAACACCAACCTACAAACAGAAAGAGCTTTCCTCATATCCCCAGATACAGCTGCAACTTTCTGTTAGTTTCAAGTAATTAGCATCTATTGAAATTTGAAAGTATATTAATTGAAGGCAGGAAGAGGTCTAGAAAAGAAGCCATATAACTTACTCTGTCACAAAGTTCTAATGCCTGCTGGTGGAAGACAATATATGGAATTACCTGTAGGGTGGAAAGCCAATAAAACTCAATAACGTTGAATTTGCCACAGAAATCAAATTCAAAGTAATTCAAAACCATGAATGAAAGTGGAATGTAGTAATTACCGAGATCCTCTCCCGAAGTATTGAAAGGATTTGATCTTTAGAGTAAGCACGAAAGGTTACAACCATAGGTTTACCTAACATTTAGAAGTTGTAGTTTAATAAAAACATTCCTATTGCATCATTGCAAGCACTAAAAAGCATTCATTTAAGTTAATATCAGCAGAGAAATAAAATAACAGTGAAAAGTTTAAGACTAACAATAGCAAGTAAAAAGCCTAGAAAGTAATGAAAAAAAGAGCTCACAGTTCAATGACTGAAGTCCTGGAAGAAACCTATCAGCTAGATTAATGAATTTACTATTCCTGCAAAAAAGATAACATTCATGAGTGAATGTCAGCATAGAGAAATAAAATTATTCATAATACATAATTGGAAGAATGATACCTATCAATATACATCTTAAAAATGGAAAAGTTGTAAGCATGAAAAGATCATGAAGTATTGTCCTATCTCTTGAAATTAAATGATCCAACTCATCAGCAATTATTAACCTGCAAAAATTCATGGTTTTGTTAAGGCCTAGGGAGAGGGGAATAAATGCTTCAAGGCAATTGAGACCAAGTTTCTCACATCATCTTTGAGCCCAATGACACTTGCTTGTTAGAATACAGTGTCTGTAAATGCTGTAAAGGTGACTTTGATCCTGTAGTTTTTTTCTTCAATTGGTGCACGCCAAGAATCTGTCAAGACAAAAATCAGCCAAAACAATCCAAAATACAAAGCTGTAAATGTTGTTAAGGCCTCAATAATCATACCTTACTAAAAATCACAGATGTATTTGCTAAAGATGTGCAATTCATTGTTAACAAGTGATAAGTGCTCAACTCACCATCACTTTTTACACTTTTTATGAGCATTAATCATCAATTCTACACCTACTTGGACCAATGCATATGCTTAATGTAATATATTTAGGGATTATGCTATTAAAGATAATATTTATAAAAAAAACATACTTTACTGCATTTTTATGTCTGTGCAGGAAAAAGTATTGTCGCGGCAGCAAAATGAGGCCGAGGCAGGACCTGATGCCGAGGCAACAGAGGACAAGTAGCGATATGGCAAGCAAACTAAGGAGAAAAATGAGGAAAACGTTGCTGGACAAGAAGCCCAATGATCGGAGCTGGACAACACGAGGAAAGCCCAAAGACAAGGCCATGCGGGAAAATCTTCTAGAAGAATTAAACTTGGAAATATTTAACCTATGTATAAGACTTGTTCTCTACTCCAAGTTGTATTTAGGAAAGGTTTGCCCTAGGCCAAGCCTATATAAGGCATAACCATCCAAGGGAAGAGGAGAGCCGAATTAAGAGAGTTCACCCTAGGAATCATTATTGTTCTTCTAAGTTTTCTTAGGGTTTAGGTGAAGGTTGTTGAGTATTAGTGAGAAGAGATTGTATCTTGTTTCTTGTTTTCAATGCAATAAAATATCAAAGTTTGCTTACTCTTTGTCATTCTTTGTTTTTGCATCCAAGCTCGGGAGAGAAGTTTGTAAGTAATCTATTTATCTAGACTCGGGAGAGTTAGATTCACGAAAAGAGTAAGTACGATATTTAACTTGATTTAAAAATATTAACTCGGCCTAAAGATAGGTTGGAGTTTCAGTGGCTAAAAAAGTATGAGATTGGTTGTTGGTTATAATTGATTAACACCGGGAGGTATCATCAAGGACTAGTCATCAACAGTGTTTCGATTTAGGGATAAACGAAACCACCAAAGGACACTTTGCCGAGCTTTGGTAAAATCTGCCTAAGAGCAAGGGATTGCCGCGCCAGAAAACGCTATCGTTGCCGAGACAGTAATTTGCAGTACTGCCGAGACAGTATAATGCAATTGCATTGAACAAAAACAATCAAATCTACTATACAACACAACTGGATCTTGCCTCTTTCTCAATTTGATCTCCTTCTATTTAGTTTTCTTTAATTACTTTATTTAGTTTAATCAAAACTCAATCACTTATGTTTTTAATTTATTTCTTTACAGAGCAAAAAGACCAAATGAAACATATTAAGTACACCAATTCTTGTAGAGACGATATCTGATATACTTATCACTTTATTACTTGCGACATATTCACTTGCGCTAAATTACGTATATTTGACACGCATCAACAGGTCAGGTGGCTGCAAACCTTCCTGTAACAAAAGAGGGAACAATTGAAAATGATAACTCAGTCAATATGATTTCAAGTTAAAAGGGGGAACATTCGGCTGTTGCGCAATCAATAACTTGCTACTTCACTTTCTCCATGGATAACGATTTCCCAGTCCCAGGACATCCACATACATATAAGATCCCAGCTTTCTCTTGTTTGACACACATCTTGCAAAAATCCAAAACCCTTTTTTGCTCATCTTCTCGGAATCTCGGCACGCAACAGTTGATGGAGCTGTTGAAACGTGTAGAGCCTCCTTCACAGCCCTCATTTGTTCAACATCTTTAAACAAAATAAACAAAAAAACAATTCAATATAATCATTGATTACTCTGAAATTAAAAGGCCATTCGGGGTACCTCTCGGATTCCAGCATCTCTTCACTGGTTTTCCGCTCAGATCTTTCTTAATTTTCTGTAAATATATGCAATTACGTAATCTTAGCAATCTTTTAAACCTCATCGGTTTTTTTGCATAACATGAATTTAATTCAAACACTAAAAAGGAACGAAGATTTTTTCCCTTTTAATTTGTCATCAAATCAAACAAGTCCCTTATTAATTCCATTCTGCTTACCCCCGAACATTACAAGAGATTATAAAATCAATTCAAACAAAAACAACCACACAGTAAAAGAACTAGACACTAAAAGTAATAGCTTACATTTTCACGGCTGCTTGGACTTGAAATTAGGCAACGGCGAGGCGCTTTGAGTTTCATCGGCATTGAAACCGTACTATCTTTGTCCGCATCCGTGTCGGACCGTAACCTTCGTTTCTGAGGAGTACAACAGCCGTTGGATCCAACCACCTTGCATGTCTTTGCGTCCAACATCCCCTTCAAGGGAGTAGAACTGCGATCAACAATTGCAGGCATTGTTAAACTTCTTCACCGATTTAGACAAACTGGAACAGGAATGACTGGGCTTCGATTCAATCGAGTATTGGGGAACTAAGGAGCGGGAAACATAACCTATCATTTTCGTTTCCCGCCTTTTATTGGATTCATCACAATTTCATTCAAATTGGCTGAAGACTGTAAATCCAATGGGCCTCGTTAATTCGAAGATTAATAGGTAAACTACAGCGTTAATATATATAATTTTTTCAAGTGTTTAGAATAGTTCTCTTTAAAGGACTTGAAGAAAACTTTAAATCATTTAAAATAAATATATTAGTATTTTTTTAAGAATATAGGTAGGTTTGGTAAGAAGCAGTAAAATTATATTTTTTTTCTTACCTTTTTTTAATAAATTATCGTATTTTGTAATAATTTATATAACTACATAAATTTTCATTATTTTTAAGAAATAAAGTTGTCAGCAATCTATGTGACTATAATTTTTTTTTCATAAATTAAGTTTCGTTTTAGATTAGATGATCTCGTAAAAAAATTCTGTAGTTATATTTTTTTATAATTACCGTAAATAAATTATGTATATTTTATAATAATTTATATAATTACTGTAATTTTTATTAATTTTATAAGACAAAAGGTTAACTTGTAGTTATTTGTGTAGCTATACAAATGCTTATTATATGTTGAGCTCGTTCTCAATTGGGTGATTTGGTTTAAAGCTGTATAGTTAAATTTTCTCTTACATTTCATATAATAAATTAGACATTCAAAAATATTTTATGTAGCTTTGCAAATTCTTATTATTTTTAAAAAAAATTTATATTGTCATACTTTGTGTGGTTATACAAATACTTATCATATAAATTGACCTAATTTTAGATTGGATGATTTTAGGTAAAAAATCACGTAGTTAAATTTTTTTCTTACATTTCCTATAACAAATTATCAGCTTTAACATTTTATGTAACTATTTAAATTTTAATTATTTTTAAAGAAAAATATTATCTTGTCACACTTTGTGTTTTGTGTGACTACATAAATACTTATTATAAGTTGAGTTTATTCTGGATCAGATGCTCTCGAATAAGGATTTGTTTAATTATGTTTTTATTTTTTAATAATTATGTATATTATGTAATAAGTTTTGTAACTAATCAAATTTTTATTACTTATATATATATATATATATAAAGATTATCTTGTATCCCTTTGAATGACTACACAAATGCTTTTCATAAGTTGAGTTTCTTTTGGATTGTGAGATATCGAGTAAAAAATTGTGTAGCTATATTTTATCTTACAATTCTAGTAATAAATTATGTATATTCGATAATATTTTATATATCTATACAAATTCTCATTAATTTTATAAAATTATAAGGTTGTTGTGTAGCCTTTTGTGTGACAACACAAATCCTTACTGTAGTTGAACTCGTTCTGGATTGAATGATTAGGGTAATAAATAAATTACATAATTACACGTTTTTTTTTATATTTGCTGTAACAGATTATATATATTCTATAATAACTTATGTAGCTACTCAGATTACTATTTTCGTAAAAAAAAAAATTATATTGTAACCTTTTGCGTAGCTACACAAATATTTATCGTAAAGTTAAATTTATTTCGAATTGAGTGCTTTCACGTAAAAATATGTATTATTACATGTTTTCTTATGTTTTAGGTATAAAATTATGTATTTCCCCTAATACATTATGTAGTTACGCTAATTTTTACGAGTGTTGTAAATATTAATGTTAATATTTATGTTATTAAATAATTTTATACGTTGTTTTTTTAATTATTATATTCTTTTACAGTTATGGTAAATCTTTATACATTTGTTTAGTAAAAAAATATGTAAAATCCTGATATCGATAAAATTGATCAACCTTATTCTAATTTTAATTTAAGATATCTTATCGTAGAATCACTTTAATCGGTAATGAATCGATTAAAATTATTATCAATTAAATATAATTAAAAAATGTTACATTTTTTATCAAAGATCGTAACTTTTCTATTAAATCTATTTTTTATTAAGGTGTTTGAAATGAAATAGTTGATGCCATTAGTTTCAAGAAAAATCTAGCAATATTGTTATGTTTTTTAAATTTATTTATTTATTAATAATATTATATTTTTATATCAGGATTTGTACTCTTATAATAGTCTAAAGCTTGTTTCGTAATTTCAATAAAAATAAAATAGGTGACTTGTCGTTTCACCGTCCAATGAGGAAAAACAGTAACATTCCTTCGACCTTCATTCTAAGAAAAAAAACTAAATAATGTGGTGTGGAGATCATAAAACTTATCGTGAATTATCATAATGTAATAATGAACAAAAGTTAACATAATATATGAAGGAAACATTAAATCAAAATGAGGATTATATTTGTATTTTTTTGACATTTTTAATTTAATCTAATGGTAGGGTATGTTTGACTTTTAACCTTGGATAAAAATCATACATATGTATGGGGATGGTAATGGGCGCGGCCAGTCGGGTTTTTGGATGTTCGAATTTTGATCTAATTTAGTAATTTTCAAATTTGATCTCGATTAAAATATTAATTTATCAATTTTAATCTAAATTAAAATATTAATTTATCTGTCTTATTTTGTCCTAATATATTATTTTTAAACCTAACCTAGATCTGATTCGACCCAAAAAATTTAAAAAAAAAAGTTAATATTCAGAACGATAAAAATTAAATTTCATCAATTCTTCATCACAATTATAAATTATGGGTTTTAAGTAATTTTAAATTTACGTAAAAAATATAATATAATTTAAATTACTCACTTGTTAAATTATATATTTTAAAAAAACTTGAATCGTCGATTGACAGAATCAAATATATTAAAACTAGAATAATATCTAATAATTTTTTATCATAAGAACACACCTCAAAAAGTATAAAAATTACTTAAAACCTATGTATAATGATATTTTTATAAATATAATAAAATATATATAAATAAATAAAAATATATCGGGGCGAGGCGAAAAATGTCAAAGAAATACCCAAACCTAATCAGACCCGACTTAATAATTTCTAAGCCTCGTACAACTATTCTCTATCTCTAAAGTTTGAAGAGAAAAATCTGACCGGGTAAGGGTGGGACACACCAAATCAAATCGGGGACGGATATTTTTGCTATCCCTAAATATTATTTGAGTTTAAATATCTTAAAAAATATCCTTTTATTTTCTATTAAGGTTATTGTCAAGGGCCGCAGGTTGGGTTCGAGACATTGGCACCACATGATGCATATTTGCATGCCCAAGTAATTTAAAGGGTGATTTTGGGCTCAAGAAGATCATCAATTTTGGTCCGATCCAAGGAGTGTTTTAGAAGCCTTATCCATCTAAGGTGTATGAATACATTGTGTGATCACAGAATATACTTTTCATAGTTAGTTGGGAATATTCCTAGAATTATGCTTTGTAAATGGATAGGGTTGTATCTTAGTCGTTAATGTAAATCAGTACGAACCGTCGGATTTGGAGGAATTCAAGTATAAATAGAGACATTTCCCACCTCATTTGATGTATTTTAGTATTCTAATTTTTTAAAAAATAAAGGCATTTACTCTAAAAATCTCTAAGTATTTTCATCGTTCTTTCTTTGTTCTTGAGCGTTTCTTTATCGCTTATCTCGTTTAATTTGTTTCCGTTTAAAACGCTTTGCGATTGTCGATTTTTGAAAAGTTTGATCATCCGAAAGTGTTGAGAATACTTACTTAGGCATTTATCTTCAGTCACATCGCCTAAGACCGTACAGTTAAGTGGTTTTAAAGTCTAACCACATGACATTATGCATTGAATTCAAATTATATTTTTTAAGACTCACATTATTGATGAATTCAGCTAAGGTTTTGATAGAGGCTATGGAGTCCTGTCAATTTTCACCTTTGTTAGATTTTAATATTTAAGATATCGATCCCACGAAGACTGAGTCGATTTTACTACTTCTTATCATTAAATTGAGAAACTGAAAATACAAATAATTTAAGAGAGTAAATAATAACTAAGATAACTATAAAAGCATAAAATTAAATAATGAAATAATAAAATAAATGTGAGGCTAGATTGAGTATTTTGTAGAAAAGAATCCAGTTATGTTAAATATCCACTTATTAATGAAATGAGTTGAACTGCCACCTCAGCGGATCGCACTAAGGGTCATCATAGCTACCTAGACAAGATTATATCTTGTTAACAATCTAACATCCTATAGTTCAACAGAGCATCCTTGATTGTCTTCTTCTTTATCCCTAAACAAAGAGAACTGTTGAAACATACGTCTTGATGATACCTCCCGGCGTGAATTAAGGACAGATAACAACCGAACACATGCGTCCTATTAATCGCTGAAATCCTTGACGAATTAATTAATGCCCATAAGCAAAGACCGAATTCTCTCATTTCGTGAACCTACATCTCCTGATGCTAGACAAACAATTTTTTTCTCACATATTTATTTTTCGAGCTCGTATGCAAGTAAAGAGACTAGAAAGTAATAAAAAAAGAGCTCACAGTTCAACAACTGAAGTCTGAAAAGAAACCTATCAGTTAGATCAAGTCTTAAAAGAAACCTAACAGTTAGATCAATAGAATTTACTATTCCTGCAAACAAGGATAACATTCATGAGTGAATGTCAGCATATAAAAATAAGCTTATTCATAATACATTATTGGAAAAACGATACCTATCGATGAACATCTTGAAAATGTTAAAGTTATAAGCATGAAAAAATCACGAAGTACCGTCCTATCTCTTGTAATTAAATAATCCAATTCATCAACAATTATTAGACTGTAAAAATTCATGGTTTTATTAAGACCTAGGGAGAGGGGAATAAATGCTTTTCAAGGCAGTTGAGACCAAGTTTCTCACATCATCTTTGAGCCCAATGACAAGGTGATTTTGATCCTGTAGTTTTCTTCTTCAATTGGTGCACGCCAAGAATCTGTCAAGACAAAAATCAGCCAAAACAAATCCAAAATACAAAGCGGTAAATGTTGTTAAGGCCTCAATAACCATAGCTTACTAAAAATCACAGATGTATTTGCTAAAGATGTGCAATTCATTGCTAACAAGTCAGGTGGCTGCAAACCTTCCTGTCACAAAAGAGGGAACAATTGAAAATGATAACTCAGTCAACATGATTTCAAGTTAAAAGGGGATAAACATACCTCTGTTGCCCAATCAATAACTTGCTGCTTCACTTTCTCCATGGATAACGATTTCTCGGTCCCAGGACATCCACATACATATAAGATCCCAGCTTTCTCTTGTTTGACACACATCTTGCAAAAATCCAAAACCCTTTTTTGCTCATCTTCTCGGCACACAACAGTTGATGGAGCTGTTGAAACGTGTAGAGCCTCCTTCACAGCCCTCATTTGTTCAACATCTTTAAACAAAATAAACAAAAACCAATTCAATATAATCATTGATTACTCGAAATTAAAAGGCACATTTGGGGGGGCTAAAAAATTTACCTCTCGGATTCCAGCATCTCTTCACTGGTTTTCCGCTCAGATCTTCCTTAATTTTCTGTAAATAAATGCAATTAAGTAATCTTAGCAATCTTTTAAACCTCATCCGGTTTTTTTGCATAACATAAATTTAATCAAACACTAAAAAGGAACGAAGATTTTTTCCCTTTTAATTTGTCATCAAATAAAACAAGTCCCTTGTTAATTCCATTCTGCTTACCCCGAACATTACAAGAGATTATAAAATCAATTCAAACAAAAACAACCACACAGTAAAAGAACTAGACACTAAAAGTAATAGCTTACATTTTCACGGCTGCTTGGACTTGAAATTAGGCAACGGCGAGGCGCTTTGAGTTTCATCGGCGTTGAAATCGTACTATCTTTGTCCGCATCCGTGTCGGACCGTAACCTTCGTTTCTGAGGAGTATAACAGCCGTTGGATCCAACCACCTTGCATGTCTTTGCGTCCAACATCCCCTTCAAGGGAGAAGAACTGCGATCAACAATTGCAGGCATTGTTAAACTTCTTCACCGATTTAAACAAACTGGAACAGGAATGACTGGGCTTCGATTCAATCGAGTATTGGGGAACTATTGTAGGCATATATTCAAGGAAACTAAGGAGCGGGAAACATAACGTATCATTTTCGTTTCCCGCCTTTTATTGGATTCATCACAATTTCATTCAAATCGGCTGAAGACTAAATCCAACGGGCCTCGTTAGTTCCAAGATTAATAGGTAAACTACAGCGTTAATATATATAATTTTTTCAAGTGTTTAGAATAGTTCTCCTTAAAGGACTTGAAGAAAACTTTAAATCATTTAAAATAAATATATTAGTATTTTTTTAAGAATATAGGTAGGTTTGGTAATAACCAGTAAAAAAAAATTTTCTTACCTTTTTTAATAAATTATTGTATTTTGTAATAATTTATATAACTACATAAATTTTCATTATTTTTTAAGAAATAAAGTTGTCAGCACTCTATGTGACTATAATTTTTTTTCATAAATTAAGTTTCGTTTTAGATTAGATGATTTCGTAAAAATATTCTATAGTTATATCTTTTTTATATTTACCGTAAATAAATTATGTATATTTTATAATAATTTATATAATTACTGTAATTTTTATTAATTTTATAAGACAAAAGGTTAACTTATAGTTATTTGTGTAGCTACACAAATGCTTATTATATGTTGAACTCGTTCTCAATTGGGTGATTTGATTTAAAGTTGTATAATTAAATTTTCTCTTACATTTCATATAATAAATTAGACATTCGAAAATATTTTATATAGCTTTGCAAATTCTTATTATTTTTTTAAAAAAAATTATATTGTCATACTTTGTGCTTCTATACAAGTACTTATCATATAAATTGACCTAACATTAGATTGGGTGATTTTAGGTAAAAAATCACGTAGTTAAATTTTTTTCTTACATTTCCTATAACAAATTATCACCTTTAACATTTTATGTAACTATGTAAATTTTAATTATTTTTAAAGAAAAATATTATCTTGTCACACTTTGCGTTTTGTGTGATTATATAAATACTTATTATAAATTGAGTTTATTCTGAATCAGATGCTCTCGAATAAGGATTTGTTTAATTATGTTTTTTATTTTTTAATAATTATGTATATTATGTAATAAGTTTTGTAACTAATCAAATTTTTATTACTTTTATATATATATATATAAAAAAAAATTATCTTGTATCCCTTTGAGTGACTACACAAATGCTTTTCATAAGTTGAGTTTCTTTTGAATTGTGTGATATCGAGTAAAAAATTGTATAGCTATATTTTATCTTGCAATTCTAGTAATAAATTATGTATATTCGATAATATTTTATGTATCTATACAAATTCTCATTAATTTTATAAAATTATAAGGTTATCATGTAGCCTTTTGTTTGACAACACAAATCCTTACTATAGTTGAACTCGTTCTGGATTGAATGATTAGGGTAATAAATAAATTACATAATTATACGTTTTTTACATTTATTGTAGCAGATTATATATATTCTATAATAATTTATGTAGCTACTCAAATTACTATTTTGTAAGAAAAAAATTATATTGTAACCTTTTGTATAGCTACACAAATATTTATCGTAAAGTTAAATTTATTTCGAATTGAGTGATTTCAGGTAAAAATATGTATTATTACATGTTTTCTTATGTTTTAGGTATAAAATTATGTATTTCCCCTAATACATTATGTAGTTACGCTAATTTTTACGAGTGTTGTAAATATTAATGTTAATATTTATGTTATTAAATAATTTTATACGTTGTTTTTTTAATTATTATATTCTTTTACAGTTATGGTAAATCTTTATACATTTGTTTAATAAAAAAATATGTAAAAACCTGATATCGATAAAATTGATCAACCTTATTCTAATTTTAATTTAAGATATCTTATCGTAGAATCACTTTAATCGGTAATGAATCGATTAAAATTATTATCAATTAAATATAATTAAAAAATGTTACATTTTTTATCAAAGATTGTAACTTGTCTATTAAATCTATTTTTTATTAAGGTGTTTGAAATGAAATAGTTGATGCCATTAGTTTCAAGAAAAATCTAGCAATATTGTTATGTTTTTTTAATTTATTTATTTATTAATAATATTATATTTTTATATCAGGATTTGAACTCTTATAATAGACTAAAGCTTGTTTCGTAATTTCAATAAAAATAAAATAAGTGACTTGTCGTTTCACCGTCCAATGAGGAAAAACAGTAACATTCCTTCATTCTAGGAAAAAAAAACTAAATAATGTGGTGTGGAGATCATAAAACTTATCACGAATTATCATAATGTAATAATGAACAAAAATGAACATAATATATAAAACATTAAATCAAAATGAGGATTATATTTGTATATTTTTTTGACATTTTTAATTTTATCTAATGGTAGGGTATGTTTGAATTTAACCTTGGATAAAAATCATACATATGTATGGGATGGTAAGGGGCGCGGCCAGTCGAGTTTTTGGATGCTCCGATTTCGATCCAATTTAGTAATTTTTAAATTCGATCTTGATACGATTTAGTTTAAAATATTAATTAATCAGTTTTGATTTAAGATAAAATATTAATTTATTTATCTCATTTTGTCCTGATATATTATTTTTAAACACAACCTAGATTTGATTTGACCCAAAAAATTATAAAAAGTTAATATTCATCAACGATAAAATTTAAATTCGATCAATTCTTCATCACAATTATAAATTATGGTTTTTAAATAATTTTAAATTTATGTAAAAAAATAAAATATAATATAATTTAAATTACTCATGTGTTAAATTATATATTTTAAAAAAATTGAATCGTCGATTGACAAAATCAAATATATTAAAATTTAAACAATATCTAATAATTTTTTTATCATTAGAACACACCTCAAAAAGCATAAAAATTACTTAAAATCTATGTATAATGATATTTTTTTATAAATATAATAAAATATATCTAAATAAATAAAAATATATCGGACGGAACAGAAAATGTCAAACCAATACCCAAACCTGATCCGATCCGGCTTAATAATTTCTAAGCCTCGTACAACCATTTCCTATCTCCAAAATTTAAAGAGAAAAATTTGACCGGGTAAGGGCGGGACACACTAAATCAAATCGGAGACAAATATTTTTACTATCCCTACATATTATAATATTATTTGAGTTTAAATATCTTAAAAAACATCCTTTTATTTTCTATTAAGGTTATTGTCACAGGTTGCAGGTTGAGGTCTGAGACATTGGCACCACATGGTGCATATTTGTTTGTTCAGGTAATTTTAAGGGTGATTTTGGACTCGAGAAGATCATCAATGTTGGCCCGATCCAAGGAGTGTTCTAGAAGCCTTATCTGTATGAACACATTGTGTAAACATAAAATATACTTTACATAGTTAGTTGGAATTATTCCTAAAATTATGCTTTGTAAATGGATAGGGTTATATCTTAACCGTTGATGTAAATCAATAGGAACCGTCAGATTTAGGAGAATTCAAGTATAAATAAAGACCTTCCCCACTTAATTTGATGTATCTGAGTATTTCAAGTTTTTAAGAAATAAAGTATTTACTTAAGCGTTTATCTTGAAAAGTTCTTTCAAGATATATCAAGTTTTTAAGAAATAAAGGCCTTCCCCAATTCATTTGATGTATCCTCTAAGCATTTTCATTGTTCTTTCTTTGTTTTTAAGCGTTTTTTCAAAATTCTTTATCGCTCATCTCGTTTGATCCGTTTTCGCTTAAAATATTTTGCGTTTGTCAGTTCTTGAAAAGTTTGATCTTCCGAAAGTATTCAGACTGCTTACTTAAGCGTTTATCTTGATTCCAATGTCTAAGACCGCACGGTAGACTGGTTTCAAAATTTAGTCACTTGACATTATGTATTAAATTTAAATTATATTTTGTTAAGATTCACATTATTTGTGGATTCTGCTAAGGTTTATTTTAAAAAAAAAAATGATTCCGCAACAATTGAAAATATTTTTTTAATAAATAATATTTTATTTTTAAATAAATATAACAATTTTAATATACTTAAAAAAATAGTTTCAAATATAATTTTATTAAATTAACTCAAACGAAAAAAATAATTTAATTAAACTTTAAATAATATATTTCGAAGTTTCTGGTTGAAAATAGGTTTTAAAAATTAAATTATATTTTTCTTTATATGATTCTTATAACATATATAATTAGAAAAATTTTATAATTATTTTCAAATATCGTTTAACATTATTAAAATCGAATAAATTAAATAAATATTAAAAAATTAATATGTAATTAATAAAAAAGTAATCGATTCAACATATAATTATTAATTACATGTTAATCTTTGATATTTTTAATTTTTACTAATTAATTTAATAATATTTAACGATATTTAACGTTAATAGTATTCAACAGTTTTTGATTTATATTATAGACTTATCCATATATTTATATATATTGTATAAACATATCAAAATTTAAATGAAAATATCAAACGCATGGACACTTGTAGCCAAGGGTCATAATCGATCCGGGGAGGCTATATAAACGAAATAAAAATTATCTTTTTTATGTTTTTATGTACGTGACTAAAATAAATTAAATCTTATATTTTAATCGTAAATTCTTGTAATACCATTATTTAAGCAATGATTGAGTTAATGATTAAGCCATAATAGAGCAATGATTGTGTGGGTGGGGGTTTATCTTTTAGCCGTTTGTTTTCATTTCTGAAGGGGGTCGAGAACCATTTTTCATGTAGGATAGGAGGGATCAATAAATCACACTTACAGAGCATTATTGTGTCGACAAAATTGGCAAACGGTGGGAAACTTCAACTCTAACACCAAAGAAGCGACTCTCGCAAGTCACCCTGCCATGGATACTGCAGCACTTAAGTTCAAGCTCGCCCTTATAGCCGTTTCTTTGCTTTTCTTGCCTTCTTTGTAGGCCACCGATTTCAAATACTGCGGATATAAGCAATTGGATTGCTTTTATTGAGAAGAAAAGGACTTTGGCATTGATCCATCACCAAACTGAAAAAGGGGAGAGTTCACGGGTGGAGAAACTATGATTTGTTTCCTATTTTTCTCTCCAATTCATGGGTACAGTGAGGGCTTTGCTTCTGGTATTCATTTGATGATGGTAGCAATAGTATAAATGGCCATAATAACAAGGAACCAACGGCAGGAGGTCTCGGTTTTTGAAGGGAGAAGGCCAAGGAATTTGAGAGGGTGGGTCTCCATTCGATGGATCTAGACCAAGGAGGACAAGCAAAAAAACAAAGTGAGAGGCAGTGGACATTTCGGCATGGAGGATGCAAAGGGGGTTTGATGAACTAAGAGTCTAGTCTCTTCTAGGGGATGTTTTCATGGTCTTCGATTCAAATGGATATGGCTTCTCCAATTTCCAATCACCATCACTGGAAAAAAAAAAGCAGAATGTCATCGGAGATTATCGGAATCAATTATCAAAGGTAAATTCAAATTTTTTTTGTTAAGCCTAGGGTAGTTAATCGGACTTTCGTGTTTTTTAATTTGAATATTTTAAATCACCCATATTGTATTTGAACTCTTATATCTCTAATAAAATTAACTTAATTTTTTATTTATTGTTTTATTTACTTATTCGTTTATTTATGTATTTATTTATTTTGTTTGCGAATTTTAAAAGCATATAGTATATTTGTTTAGGATGACACATAATTCACATTTAGATAATTAAATTAGAGCCTTTTAGGATTAGTCATTTTAATTAAATAGGGAGATAATTTAGTAACGATGGCATTTTAATCATATATCTCGGATACACTAAGCGATCAGTGTTTTGACGTACCATGACGTTGACCAAAAGAGTGTACTTTGGTATCGTATTGATGTGCCATCGAAACCTAGAAATTGATAAAAAAAAAATTAAGGATTAGAATTAAAATCAATTAAGTAAATAATTAGCAACACCAATAGTATTATTAATTTTATTCGGTGCCGAGATGGTAGTGTCCGATCATTCGGATGTTATCATAATACATTTGGTAAAATTAATAATTTAATAGGTTTTTAAATATTCAATGAATGGAGCCTTATAGGTTAGAACTTAAAATGAACAAAATAATAATCGATCAAGTATTTAAAACCTTCTGAAGCAGAATTTATATTTCTTTAAATACGAGTTAATGTTTTCTATCTAGAGGACGTCTTATTCAAGGCTCGTATTCAAAAGAAATATATTTTCTTATCCAAAAGAATATTCTTATTCAAACGATATTCATTTGACAAGGACGAATTAAATTACTATTATTATTCGAAATGCCAAAATGCCACGTGTAATTAATAAAGTACTGATCTCGGGCGCTCGTAAGGGTCGTCCTTACGCGTAACCGACTTCCGAACTCAAACGTTTTTTAAAAGAATCTCTGGTTTATTTTATGGTGTCTGACCTACCAAAGTGGCCGGTGGTGACTCCAAATCATTTTTAAAAATTCAAATTAAATGTTTTTAACACGACCCCAATTTTTATAATTAATAATTAAAAGCGATAAAAATTCAATTTTTTCATAATTCACTCGCAGGTTATTTTTCACTCATTTCGGTTTTAAAACGATCACGACAATTCTAAATTCTAATTTTCAAAATTTAACCTTAAATCCTTATTCTTCATTCTACGTATAACCCATACAATTTTCATCGCATGCACCCTCAACCTTTATCTTCAAACACCCTCAGTTTGGAGATACTCCATGGACACTACCCAGCAAAACAAATGCATATCGGAGACGACGCCTTGTTCGAATTGTAAAGAAAACCACATATAAAATAAATTTAGTTTTCATTTCATTGTCAAAACCCTAAGCCTCTATATTCACAAATATAGATATTATATATCAAAAGGTAAACTTATTCTATAATGACAGCCGTAATCCTAAGGTTAACCTAGCTTGGAGGCATATTCTAATACGCCTAGGCATGGCAATACTAAACTCTTAGATTGCGGCAGAGATGTACTTAGGGATATAATCACATCCTTAGAAAATTATAAATTCTCTTATATTTTATATATTTTATATATATATATTTTAATAATTTAATTTTATACCCTAAATTTTTATAATCTTAAAACCCTACATGTTTAATATAATTTTTTGCATTTTACGCTTTGGGTCCGTGTCTGGATTGCCGTATATGTGCATGCCATTGGCTGGTAGGTTTACCGTGCTGCTTTAAGTGGTGAGTGATGGCGGAGGTTGCTATCAATTCATGTAGTTCACGAAACCAATGATTGATAAGTGGATGAGTTTTTTTAGAAAGAGATGGAAAAAAAAATTGTCTCATTATATATTTTAATATTAAAAAATTTAATTTTTAATTTTTAAGTTTTATTTTTAAATTTAATTTTAAATTCTAAATTTTAAAATATACTTTGTTATAAATTCTTTAAACTCTGATTTTTTCAAGTGAAGAGGGAATTATTCTCATATGTCTCATTAAAAATTCTCTCTAATCTTAAATAGAGAAAAAATAGTACATATAAGAATAATAAAAAATATTATAAAATATTATAAACGATGACCTTTGAACTTAAGGCATTATATCCTCCAAGGCAACCTCAACAACTACCGGAAAAAGTATCAAATAATTACATCAAAACTATTAAAAAAAATATCCTTGGCAAGTCCATCTGCAATCTTATTACTCCCACGATACACATGTTGATATCGAATAATTTATCCCTACTATCGTAATTGATTTAAGTACATTAATAGAGAATCTACGCTGAACTGTTAAATCACCACGAAAAAACCGTAAGACATCCAGAACCACTTCAATAGTTACTTGTCGAAAGTCTCAGTTTTAAATACTTTTTAAATCAACAAACATACCCTACAACTCCACATCAACTTAGATATATAGAGTACAAATAAACATTATTTTTATTCGGGTGATGGTGGTTTTACTGCAATTGGCCAGTCCCACATTCGTTCTTAGAATTGACGTTTAGGGTTTCTCATTTTACGTTCCGAATTGAGTAAAATAAATTTAGAGATAATTAAGTTGTTGAATTATGTTTCATAATTTAAATTTTATTTATTTTTTAATTAAATTTATAAAAGTTTAGTTAAATTGAGTAGCTTGAGTTTATGCTCGAATTTAACTTAAATATTTATAAGGTTATAATATTATTTTGTTACAGTTTAAATATTTTTTATAATTATATATGATATATATTTTTTATCTGATATAAATTTATTAAAAGAATTAACTCAAATTTAAAAATTAATTTATTAATTATAAATTTTAAATTATTCGACTTTCATGTTATAATTTAAAGTTTATTTTGAAATATTCAATTTAAATAGAGTTTATAAAATTATCATTCAATTTATTTAATTTTTATCGCATTAAATCAACTCATAAGATTTAATTAATTTTTCAAATCAAATTTAGCTCGATGGATCGTCAACTCCCTCCATAATTGAAAGTTTTCTTTGATGGATCGTCAACGGTAGTTTATGTACATTTTGCCTATTCCATTACTGTTCATGCACACACCCATTTGTCAGTAAAATTGGTGAGCTAAGACGCGTGTCGACTTCCTACTGTACCGAGTTTCATACTTCTAGCACACTCGAGAGGTCAAGTTTGGTACGGGAACGGTATTTAGCAGTTTAGTTGTCTCTACTAGTGATTGCTTTTAAGCAAGGGCGGTTTAAAAATTTCGGGGGCTCTGTACAATTTATTAAAATATGATCTTTAAAAGTAATTGTTTATGACTTTTACTAGTTATAGAATTGTATCCTTTAGAAACAAATGTCCTTTCTAGGGCCCCTTGTGTGATCGTTTCTATTGTGTCTGTCCAAAACCTTACTAGTTCTACTGAAACAATAGTAATAGTAATAATCAATAAGATTCTATAATCAATTGTCGCATTTAAGAAATAATTATAACATTTTAACAATTATAACTAATCTTTCTTAATAGCGTTTTCAAAAATTTTCAATAAATTTTAAGATTAACATCATCTAATGAATGTAGTTTATCAAATTTGGGGTCCCTTTTTTTCGGGGGGCCTGTGCGATCGCTCCTATTGCGCTTGTCCAAACCCCCCACGCTTTCAAGTACGACCGGGTGGAGAAAGGCATATGGTCAGTATATAAAGAATAAAATGATGTTCAAAGAGAAATGAAAACGTTCAAGAACGAATTTAAGACTTAATGTTGAGATAATAAAAATTTATTAAATTTTAAATTAAGAGAGAAAAAAATTTTATTTAATTAATATTTAAATTAAAAAATAAAAATATAATTATATTAAAAAAAATTGGAGAGCCTCTTACTCTTCTCACCCTATGAACAGCTTTGTACATTTACACATTCATAAATTTATATATGTGAAAACTTATAGTCTCATTCTCATGTTCTATTTATATAAAAATATAAACACAATAGATTTTATTAAAAATGTTATGAATCGTCTGTTTTTTTATTATATCTTTGTTGGTGCTCACATTTTAAAATAATAAATTTTGGATTCAGGTTTAGAGATTGTGGTTAGGGTTAGAGGATTAATGGTACAACGTAGGGTTTAAGGTTTATGATGTGAAAATTAAATTAAAGTTTAGAATTTAATTTTTAATAACTTTTAGTTGGGATATAAAAAGGAACATAGTTAAGAATAAAGAATTTTTACACTATTAAAAAGTGTGATGTTTATTTTAAAATATTTAAATTTAATTATTTTATTTTTAATATATATGTTTATTATCAAAAAGTTTAAAAATATATAAATAAATATTTTTTATTATTTTTAGACTATTCATAAAAAATATTAAAATATTAACATTTGTGATTGATAGTTTATTTATAACTACTTCGTAGTATTCTCAAATCGCTTCATCTCATGTTACTAACAAAAAATAAATTTATGAACGATATGTTTATAGTTTAATCAAGTACAAACTTTCGTTATGTTTAATCATTTAATACATGCAATTAATTTGGATTTGTCGCTATAACAAGAGTTAAAATAAAAGTCATTCTAGCTAGGTGAGTAAAATTCGATTCGATTTTAAAAAATGAATAATTCGATTAGACTCAAGGTGAAAATATTCGACTCATTTTAATTCGGTTCGAAATTTTATAAAATCTAATAACTCGAAAAAATTTAAATAAAGTTTGAGTTATAAAACGAAAATTTGAATAACTCAAATTTCTTTAATAATTAAAAGATTTATTTTTAAGTTCGAGACAAACCTCTCAATTTTTTTAATATATATATATTGATCTATAAAAATACGAAGAAATATTGCTACATATGAAGAAATATATATATATATATATGTGCATAATTTATATGATTAGTGAAAGTTGTTTAAATTACAATCAAATCGTATTATATCATAATAAATAATTACAATTAAACCTTTAAAAGAACTCGAAACTTGACTCAAATCGAATTTTTTTGTATGAAAATTCGAATGATAAAATTAGATTCGTCAACTAAAATAACTTAAAATTTTATAACTTAACTTGACTCGACTCGATCAAACGCTCACCCCTAATTCTCATATAACAACGTTAGAAACTAAACATGATAGTAGTTTTTTTAATTATATTCTCTGAATAAATACATTTGATCAACTAATCAAGCTATTTATATTTACTTTTAATATATTTTTAAATTATATTTAAATTAAAGATATTTTTTTAGAATTTTCACATCTCTGCTTTAGGGAGACTTAAAATTAAAATTAAAATTTATTAAAAACATTATATTATCTCTAGCATTGTATTTTTTCTCAAACTAAATACCTTTAGATATACATACATCTTTTTATATATATTTTTGATAAATCATAACCTTAATTCAAATGTTATACCTTTATTTATATATTTTTGATAAATCATAATCTTAATTCAAATGTTATACCTTTATTTAATAAAAAAGTTTATCGCAATTTCATATATTTATAGTGATAATAATTTCCATACCATAGGGTCTATACTCTATAGACGCACAACAGACGTAGAAAACCCTAAAATGAAAACGACCCTTATATATTTTATTATTATTTAAGAAAAAGACGTCATTGGAAGAAAATCAGTCTAAACCGTCCATAAAACTTCCTAAGTAAATTTTTAGCCGTTGATCCTATGATGTCACCTTCAACGCTTTGCCCTTCCTATTTTCTGTTGATGTAGAGGTGAAGCAAGTTGCCCTACTGACCCATTTTTTCATTTTAGACCGTCGGTTCATCATCACCTTTTCCTTTTCTTGTCAAATAAAAGATAAAATGGTTGGAATAAGATGAGAAAATAATAATAAATTGATTTAACAGGATCAGGCGTAAGGTTTTTACGTAAAGTTAAGAATTTAATTCTAACATGAATAAAAAAAATAAAAATAGTATTAATATTTTTGAGTTAATATGATTAGGGGTGAACAAAATTTGACTCGACTCAAAAAAATTATTTTTTTAATTTTGAATTATTCGAGTCGAATCAAATAATTCAAAAAAAAATTCAATTTTGAATCGAATTTAAATTTCCGAAGTTCGAGTTACTCGAAAAAACTTCAAAATTTTTAAGATTTAATTACACATTTAATCTCTGTAATTTTATTCTCAATTTTTATTTCAGTCATATCTTCTCTTTTTTATTATTTTTACATTTTAATTTTAATTTTTACAATATGTTGACTTTCTATATTTTTTTTATTTTATTTAATATAATTTTTATTTTTGTATTATTTAAGTTACATTAATTGTTTTATATTTTTTAATTTATGTATTTATATTATTGTATTTTATTATTATTATTATTATTATCATCTCGTTTTGGCTTTTTAAGATAATAAAAAAGTTTTTAACAAGGCTCGTAATTTAATAAAATGATATATTCGTACTTGAGCTATTTGAAATAATAATAATTCAAAATCTTATTTATACATGTAAAAAATAATATGAAAACATATATATGTAGATATAAAGATAGAGTCATTTAAATTAGAGTCAAAATGTACTATAATATTATAAATAGTATATTAAATTTAAACATAAACTCGAAAAATCCAATCGAATTGACTCGAACTCTCTAAAACCGACTAAAATCGAAAAATTTTCAAACAGAAATTCAAATTGTAAAATATATTGACTCAACTCGAATAACTTAAAATTTTTTGACTCGATTCACTCAAACGCTCACCCCTAAATATGATTATCGATATGATAGTTAATGATACATATACAATAATACACATGTGAATAATGACTTGATGTAGGGATAACATCGATAGTCAAACTACACATCCAAGATATATCTATGTTAATGGTTAAAAGAATGGTTGTTGTTTTTAGAGGTTATGAGTTCGAGTACCAATAATGGTAGTATAGTAACTAAATGATCAATAATCAACGTTCAATGATTGAGAATATACTGTAGAACAGATATTACTGTGATTACTATAGTTGATTCAATATATATATATGCTAAATATCTTTTGATTGGGCCGGTGGAGAAGTTGGGCACAATGGATCATCTGTGTGGGGCAATAACTGTTAAGAGGAGATGATCGTGAATGGATCTGTTAATATAACTTTTAACCTCTTTAACTCGATATTAAATTTATAAAAGTCATTTAAGATAATTTATTATTATTTTTATATTTTTAACACTTAATTTTGGATTTATCATTAATACCCATTTTCGAGCATTCAACACGCAAATCATTAAATCAAACACGTATTAATATTTAGTATCACGTACTTATAACGATCTAAATTTTAGAATTCATTATTAAAATATTAAATGATTTCTAAAACAAATATGAAAAAATTGATAAATTTTGTTAATAACAAGGTTAAATTTTTTAAATTATGATTAAATTATAAATATAAAATACTAATTGTGTTATTAAATAATTTTATTTAAACTATCACGTCATTCCACTTAATAACAATTAGAACACAATGATTGTTTTACAATAAAATTAACAGTTAAATGCTCAAGTTAAAATAATTAAAAATTTAATTATCAATTTAAACAATTTAACAAAATCTATTAACTATTTATAAACTCTACCCTTTATATAATTATACATTTCTTTAAAATTTTTAATCGAAAGATATTATTCTCCTTAATAAATTTAAATAAGACTTTTTGTTTGTAGATTAATATTTTTAGAATATCATTACAAAAACATAAAACAAAATTTAAGCAACCCGTGACCAGATCTCCCCATCAAACACATTGCGGTTTCTGTTCATAGGCCAGAATTGTTTACGTGTTTTAACCGGCTTAGCCCGTTAGATATTTATTCTCTTAAAAAATTACATATAAATAATTATTTTCATTGTTTATTTATTCAAAATACTACAATTTTGTAAGAAATCAAAGAGCTGTGGTATATATAAGTAGCGCTTGAAGTTCTCCTTTTCTTCTGATAAGCTTCGATTTCAAGCTTCGCCGGAGCTTTTAATTGGGCGGCAGAAAATATAGTTTCTTATTCACTTTGATCGGATCCTGTACCAAAAGGAAATCTAGAGTAAGTTATTTCTCATCAATTGTTTAATCTTTTCTTAGGAATTCTCGAATTTCGCTTTTTTCGAGTTCTGAGATCCGATTTTCATGGTGGGGAATGTGGTTATATAGATCCCAGGTTGAGGAATTATTAAGATTTCTTTTTGTAGTTTCAGGTTGGAGTGATTTCTGAGAAATGATTTTTAATATTTTTTTTCAGGTTCTTAGTGAAGGATAAAGCTTACCGTGGAGATTCTGATCTGAAATAGAAAGTTTATCTTTTCCCTGCAAGCTTTTCGAAAGATTCTACAAATGGTAGTGAAAGGTGTGGCAACGGCGGCGCGTTTACAATGGTCTCAGCCAAATCTCCCTCACCCGCCTTCTTCCTCCCAAGCTTTAGCTTCAGCTATTTCTTCGCCTTCCCTTCCGAGGCGTTGCCGTAGCGACGGTGCTCTTATTCTCAGAACCGTTCTAAGACTGAACCGGTCGAATCTGTTCGGTTCAAACTCGACCAATATCCAACGGTCCCGGACTTGCGAGAAACCAAGATCCGGAACTTCACGACGAGCCTGTAGCGCAAGCTTAGACTCCTTTTCCGATGAAGAATTTTCGAAAAGAATTCAAGAATTGGCACTCAGATTCCAATTATCGGACAATGATGGAACAACTAGCAGCAGAAGTAACGGAAATGATCTAGATTCCGAACGGGAAAGGGAAACCGTTTTCGATTCCTTACCGGAATCTTTGGGATTCAACGAACAATCATCGTGGGTTGAAAGAGGGGAAGAAATGGCCTCGTCAAGCATAGAACGTAAAGCCAACAGCGTTGATCTTCCTCTTTCTCTGCGAATGATTAAGAGGAAATTACAATGGCAAGAAGGGTTTCGAGAGTCGGGGGAATCAGCTTATTGTTCAATGAAGAAGGCGTTTTCTTCTATGGTTTTCATAATCCGGGAGCTTCATAGTTACACTATGCATATGCGAGAGCTTTTGTATTACGAGGATTTACAAGGGATTCTCGTTAGAGTACAAAAAGAGATGCACGCTTCGTTCGTTTGGTTGTTTCAACAGGTGTTTTCTCATACACCTACTTTAATGGTTTACGTGATGATCCTGTTAGCAAATTATTCAGTTCATTCCATGGGAAGCAACGCCGCTCTTGCAGCAGCAGCTGCGAATCCGTCATCAGGGACTTATGTTTCCATGGTTGATGTCCAAGATCAAAAGCATTCGAAGTTCGATTCATTGTCGGTAAAGTCATTTTCGGTATCATCGTCAAGCGGGAAAACCGCTTCGATTGGCGGAAACAGTGGCGGAGGTGGAAAAATCCGTCCAGTCGCCAGTGGGACAGAAGGAGATGGATTCTTTGACAAAGCAGACCAATTCAGTACCATTGTCCCCAACGGTGCATCCCAGTTATCATCTCCAGGGACAACAGGGGAAACACAAAGAGATACAACTATAGGCCAAACCAGAGAAGAAGAGCTCAGTCTTTGGAAATCCATCGTGGATGAAGCTTCGAAAATGCTAGCTTCAGTTAAAGACGAAACGCTCGACCATGATACAGCCCAGAGATTTGTCTCACCGGTAACGGCGAAGATCGAACCAGACAGAGATTACGAAGACTATTTCAGAACCGAGCTTCATTATCAAACCGGGTTGTCGCAGGATCCTAATAACGTTCTCCTCCTTGCCAATTATGCTCAGTTTCTCTACCTTGTTGCACATGATTACGACAGGTACATAATCTTTCCTAACTTTTCATTTATAATTCATACTAATTTTAATTAATTTGATATGGAAATTGAAGATGAAATTGAACCGACTCAAACAATAGATTCAACTGAACTATAAATTGCAATAATATCTCCCTTTGTCCTCTTGCTCTTGACTGCGCTTCAAATTTTCATCTTGGTCCTCCTACCGTATTAAACTTTATAAAATCCTCGTCGTTTTGCCCATGATGGGGATGGGGTTTTTCTTCAAGATATCTAAAGGGGGATGTGTGGTATGGGTATGCCAGCAGCTAGCAGGGTTCATAATGTTGGCATGGCAAAACCGTAAATATCCCCATCTGCATCACCTTTTGTTCACGTGATCATGTGAACCGCCTCTGTAGTTGTTGAATATTTGACTTAGAAAAAGGTTAGATTTTTTTGGCAATGGCATGCTTGGTGTTAGGGGTTAGAACAGAGATTTAGTTTAGCTTTTTTGACTAACAAAGTTGTTTTGGGTTGAAAAAACCAGGGCGGAAGAGTACTTCAAGAGAGCAACTGGGGTTGTGCCGCCGGATGCGGAAGCATACAGCAAATACGCAAGCTTTTTATGGAAAGCGAGGAATGATTTGTGGGCGGCGGAAGAGACTTTCTTGGAAGCCATCACGGCGGATCCAACCAACTCTTATTACGCTGCCAATTATGCTCATTTCCTGTGGAACACCGGCGGGGAAGATACTTGTTTCCCTATTGCCTCCCCGGATCCTGCCCAAGAAGCTTGAAATTATCTATAAAAAGAACTTTGTTGAAAAATACAGAATTAGAAAGTATATTATTAACCCATTTGCCACACTCTCCCTTAATTTGTTTGCTTTTTCTCTTCCCGGATTTTGTATATAAAATAATGAAAGAAAAAAAATAATTTTAGTACAATTTTTATAAACAGTACAATTTAAAAAAAAATCAAATGAAAAATAGATCAAATTATATATTCTAAAAAAGAATTTAAAAGTTCACATTGTATAATTAAATATAAAATTTAAAAATATAAATTTTATAATCAAAAGATAAAGTTTTAAATAAAAAATATAACTGAATAAACATAGTATATTATCATATTTAAAACTATGATTTATTAATGATAATTGTTGGTTTCTACGAATTTAAGTTTTATTTTTATATAATATATTTAAAATTTAAGATATGCAATAATATAATAATATATACTTTAAGAATATAAATATTATAAAATAAAATAAAAAAATGCATTATTCCTTATCCTCCAATACTATTATACCAGCCATCTCTCTTTTACCATAATAAGGTATGAGAAATGCAAATTCAATCTAATTTAAAATAGGTATAAAAATAATTTTAACCCTTAACGTTTATAATTTTTATCATTTTGGTCTTTATTATTTTTTAGGGATAAATTTAACCCTTAATCTATATCTTTTTGATAAATATTTTATTTTTTAACTAACTTAATAAAAGGGCCGTTAAAAATTTAACGATGATACATATATATGGAATATAATTTTAAATGATATGACATGTAACCTATCAAATACATATATATAGAATATATTCTTATTTTAATATAAAATATAAAATAATTAAAATTCAAATAAAATATTAAAAAATAATTAATTTTAAAATAAAAAAACTATTAAAATTAATTAATTAATTTAGAATAAAATAAATCAACTCTACACTAAAATATAAAAAAAATATTGTCCTAAAATAAAATATTAACAAAATATCAATTGATTAATTAATTATCCTAAAATAATAAATAATTTATTATTAATTAATTAATTTTAAAATAAAACATTATCCTAACTTTAACTATGATAGTAACCTTTTATTTTAGAATTAATTAATTTTTAATATTTTATTTAAATTTTATTTTTTTATATTTTATATTGAAATAAATTTATATTTCATGTATATATGTATATGATGGGTTATATGTTATGTTATTTAAAATTATATTTTATATATATGTTAAATTTTTAACGATTTAGTCATTAAACTGATTAAAAATAAGATATTTTTTAAAAACATATAAGTTAAGAGTTAAATTTATTCTTAAAAAAATAAGATCAAAATAATAAAAATTATAAACATTAATGATTAAAATTATTTTTTATCTTTAAAATAAAATAAGTGAAAACGTGTCGGATATTTGATCTCAAGAATTAATTTAAAATACAATTATTTATTTATTTTTAATCAAATAACAAATTGACAAATATTTTTGAATTAATTTAATTTTAACTTCGCTACACGTAAACATTTGGGGGTAAAGGTGACGAGGCAAGTTGGGGACAGGTGGGTGAATTTAGGGGTAGGGAAGCGAGAAGCATGTGACGAATTCCGGAAAATACATTGTCAGTCGGCGACAGTGGAAGAATAGTTTTGCACTGTGCGGTGCCCTCTCCAAACAGCACTCAGTGGTAGTGACGTAAACGAATCGAATGAGTATTAGGCGTGTAAACGAATCGAGCTTGAACGAATAAGGGTATATTCGTGTTCGTTTATTTATTTCTGAAGGTGTTCAAACTCTGTTCGTGTTCGTTTAAATTTTTAATGGTATGTTTAAGCTTGGTTCGTTTATTTTTTGCCGTGTTCGGGCTCGGTTCGTTTAATATTCACGAACGTGTTCGTTTATATGTTCGATAATTTGTTCATTTAACGTTCGTAAACATGTTTGCGAACGAGTTCGTTTGTATATATATTCATCAACTTGTCTATTTAACATTCACGAACATATTCGTTTAGTGCTCATAAACATGTTTGTTTAACGGTCTTATATAAAAGAGTATATAAACGAGCTTATAAACGAACGTAAACGAGTTTGTTCGTGAACATAAACGAGCCGGACACACACTTATGTTTGTGTTCGTTCATTTATTAATCGAACATAAAATATTTGTTCATACTCGTTTATTTAACTTGATAAACGAACATTATACGAACGGTTCACGAGCAGCTCGTTGAACACCTTGTTCATTTACACCCCTAATGAGTATGAATAAGAGTATATTTATATTCGTTTGTTTAAGCTTAATTAAATAAATGAATACGAACATAAATAAAAATAATTTTTTATTCGTGTTTACTCATTAAGGAATGGTTCGTTTATGTTCATTCTTTAACATTATAAACGAACATAAGCGGATGTAAACGAACACAAACATATATATATATATATAACGTGTTAAATATTTCATATTTTGGGTTAGTTCGATTAATTTAGTTAATTAACCAATTTTAAACTGAATTACTCAATAACTAAAAATTTAAAAAAAAAACTCTTAATCATTAACGAAAACTTAAAATTATCTAATATATTAACGAATTTTATTTAACTCGATCAGTTAGTTTGATTTAACTGAATAATAACACCCTTAGATATATTAAATAAATTTAAATAAATATAAATGAACGAATATAAATGTTACGCTTGTAATATCCTAAGCAATTGGAGCACAAGTATATACTTTGTTAAGTTATAGTATATAAAGATATGCCTTCACGGGAATTGATGTTACTTTTATAATTTATTAATGGCATAAAGATACTTTTAACCCTTAACGTTTATAATTTTTATCGTTTTGGCCCTTATTTTTTTGGGGATAAATTTATCCCTTAACCTATATCTTTTTAACAAATAGCTTATTTTTTAACTATCATGATAACTGGACCGTTAAAAGTCTAACAATATTAACATGTCATATGCATATGATAATATATTTTAAATAAAATGGCATCTAACCTATCAAATATATATATATTAAATATAATTTTATTTTAATATAAAATATAAAACAATTAAAATTCAAATAAAATATTAAAAATTAATTAATTCTAAAATAAAAGCTACTAAACTTTCTCAATCTTAACTACGATAGAATCAAAGTTTATCTTAAAAAAATATAAACACAGTTCGAAATTAATTAATTTTTTAAGGTAAGATTTTGATTCTACCGTAGTTAGGGTTGAGAATGTTGAGTAGTATTTTATTTTAGAATTAATTAATTTTTAATATTTATTTGAATTTTAATTGTTTTATAGTTTAATTGTTTTTTAATATTTTATATTAAAATAAAATTATATTTCACATTAGAATAAAATTATATTTCACACATATATATTTGATAGGTTAGATGTCATGTTATTTAAAATATATTATCATATGCATATGATATGTCATCATTGTTAGATTTTTAACGGTCCAATTATCATGATAGTTAAAAATAAATTATTTATCAAAAAGATATAGGTTAAGGGCTAAATTTATCCCAAAAAAGAATAAGGGCCAAAACGATAAAAATTATGAACGTTAAGGGTTAAAAGTATTTTTATGCCTTTATTAATCATGCATAATAAATATAAAAACACAAGTAAATTGAGAAGAGTTTTAATTTTAAACTAAAGAATTTAAAAAACATAAATTAAATAATTGAAAAATTAGATCGAGAAGGTAGGCCATATTAGATTGTTTTGTAGTGTAAAATTGAAATACAATTATCTCGGTTTTGTAGTGCGAAGTCAATTTTGCTACCTCAGCGAGTTGCTAAAGGGTCGCCGCGGCGGGTGACTTTAGCTGTCTCGACGAATATATACATGGACGATAAAGTAAAAAACTTCAAGATTTGACAGAACGTCCCTTAGTTATTCTTTTTTATTCCTAAGTCAAAATGCTATTGATGCGATGTTTTAATAATATCGTGAATCAAAGATAAATAACAACTTATATTACGTTTCTATTAGCCATTGAAATTCACATTTATCCTTAAGTCGAATTAATCTTTATTGAAGTAGATAAAAGTTAAGTTCATTCGTTTTGCGAGTTTAACTTTTTTGATACCAGACAAATATTTTTTTCTTGTAAGCCTTTCTCTTGAACTTGCATGCAAGAAATCGTAAAAACCAAGAGTAAACAAATCATAATATTAAATCGCTTTAATAAAACTTAAATAAAATACAGAAAGTTTTTCACAACTACTCCACAGACTAATATTAGCCCTAAGAGAATTTAATAAATAAAAATAAATAAAATTTTATATCTATTTAGTAGACAACGTAATTTTAATTTGTTTATTAAAAACAATTTATTTAAAAATCTGTTTATTATTTTTTGGAGTAAACTACATTACTGACCATCCAACTAATTGGGGATATATATTTTAGTCACTCAACTAAAGAACTCATCAATCAGGTCACCCGATTTTTAAATCCTACCTATTTGTGTCAGCGCTGTTAAAATTTAACAGAAAATATTAACAGTGATGACGTGACAGTTAATTAAAATCTGTATAATTATACATTTAATCCCTATAACTTATTTATTATTTTAATTTAATCTTAATTTTACATTAATTTATTTAAAATTAATTTTATTTATCACCGGATTGAATGATTAATTTTATTTATTAATTTATTTTTATTTATTATTTAATATATTTTTCTCTCCAATCATGTGATTGGAACTTTTAGGGGTTTAAACCCAGGTTCAAAGTACGGAAAGCAAGCATCCTAACCACTGGATCAAGCCTTCATTCAAGCAATATTATTGTAGCATAATATATTTAAAATACATATTTTGAGAAAATAGAATAGAGTAAATATAGTTTAATGGTTTCAAATATAATTTTAATAAAAAATAAAAATATTTTATTTAAAATATATGAATAAAAATATTCAAATAAAAAATATGCGAATAAAAATATTTATATAATAAATATTCAAATAAAAATATTAAAAATATATACAAATAAAAATATTATAATAAATATTTGAATAACAAATATATGAATAAAAATATTCATATAATAAATATTCGAATAATTTTTTTTGAATATTTTTATTCGTATATTTTTTTATTTGAATATTTATTCTTAAATTAGATATTTAACATACGAATATTTAATATATGAATATTTAATATACGAATATTAAATAATAATTAAAATATTAGAATTTGATTCTAATATTTAAAACATCAAATTTGATTTGAATCAAATTATTTTACACCAAATTTAACATTTGTATATTAAATATTTAATAAATTTGATTCGAATATTAAATTAACGAATATTTAAAACATTAAATCATAATATACAAATATTTAATATTTAAATCAAAATATCCAAATATTTTAATATTTGAATTAAAATATCTAATAAATTTGATTCGAATATTAAATAAATAATTATTTTATTTTAAATATTAAATATTTAAATATTTTAATTCAAATATCAATTAACTTTAAATCACGTTAATTCAATTTTATTATCTTTAATTTTCATCAAAAGTAATCCTTAAATAATGTGTTGTGATTCTTGTCGGAAACATGGCTTTAGCCTAATAGTTTGTGCGTTTGTTGTTAACCACCGACTTAAATGTCATGGGTTCAATTTTTAACCTTCTTGAATCTTTTAATTTTATTTCTTACATTTTAGATGGTGATACGTGTCATCACTTGATTGGAGAGATAAATAATAAATATTTAAAAAATAAAAATAAAATTAAAATTAAATTAAAATAATAAATAAATTAAAGGATTAAATATATAATTATACAGATTTTAATTAACTTGTACATCACCATTATTAATATTTTTCGTTAAATTTTAATAGCAGTGACGCAAATAGATAAAGTTTAAAAATTGATGACCTGATTGACGAGTTTTTAATTAAATGGATAAAATAGATATCCCACTTAATTAGTGGTCACTAGAGTAATTTATTTATTTATTTTTACCTCGTAAATATGGGTACGATTGCTCCACAACCCATACCAAATCAGCAGACGTGTTACACCTTCCCGAACAAGATTGTGTGCGAAACGTTTTACTTCTTCTCTATACGCAAATGAAATGTGCCAAAGGGCATTGTCACTTTAGGACATCACCGACCAAGACAGCTGTAAAAGTAAGGTTATGGTCGATCCAGTGGACATTACAACCATCCAGCGGTCAGATTCTATAATCAAGGGTGAGTCCCTGTTCCATTTACATGCAGCAAAGATTAAGCATGCTTTCAGTATAGCAGACAGTTCAGGCTGTTCAGCCCCTGCTCCATTGTGGTCATTAAGTATGCTGCCGATACCACCGACACCATAGCTGCCATTCGCCAAAGCATATACATTAAATTTGAAGGAGCAACACAAGAATCATACATGTTTCTTTCTCCCACACAAGAAGTTCCCTTCTTACATTAATATTCCAAGTCCACACTCCTGCAGCATAGGTACAGAAATCACAAACCAGACCGGTTTATTTTTACTGCAATGCTGTAAATTCTTGGAGATGCAAGTTTAAGAGCTGGTACCTCATTCCCGAAATATTTCAAGACTTTAATGGATATTAGTTATTACATCTCCATGGCGAAGTTACTGGTGAAGAAGTCATTAGGGTTCAATAATGACTATGTAATATCAGTGGCGGATCTAGAAATTCATTTGAGGGTGGGCATATATAAATTTCAAAATCTCATGGTGGGCACAAAATTATATTACAAAAACTTAAAAATCAATTCATAAAAATTAAGAAAATTAAGGGTAAATATATGAACTTTAAAAAAATCTTTTTAGTGAAGAAGTCATTTGTTGAATCGCATCCTTAATTTTTCTTAAATTTTATGAATCAATTTTTAAATTTTATAATATTTAAGGTCCTATGCCTACTAAAAATAATAATAAAAATATAAAATCCTCCACAGATTTAGTACAAGCATTTTTCGGGATTAACAATTTAGGGGTGAGCATTCGAGCGAGTCAAATCGAGTCGAGTCAAAAAATTTCGAGTTATTCGAGTTGAGTCATCATATTTTGCAATTTGAACTTTTTTTGAAACTTTTTCGATTCGATTCGATTTTAGCGAGTTCGAGTTGATTCGATTTTTCGATTTTATGTACAAATTTTAATTAGTATACTATTTATAATACAATAGTATAGTTTGATTTTAATTTATACGGTTTTCTCTTTATATTTACATACATATTTCTTCATATTATTTTTTACATGTGTAAAAAAGATTTTAAATTATTATTATCATCAATCAAATATCTTAGGTATGAATATGTCATTTTATTAAATTACAGGCTTTATTAACAACTTTCTTCTTATCTAAGTAAGACTAAGACTAGACAAAAAATAGTGATAAATTAAATACAAAAATTAAAAAACAAATAGCATAATATAAAAGATACAAATAAAAATTTTATTAAATAAAATAAAAAATAATCTAGAACGTGATCAGGTTATAAAAAAAGAAAATTAAAATGTAAAAGAAGAAGAAGTGGTTGAAAATAAAACTACATAGGTTAAATGTGTAATTAAATTCTATAATTACTAAAAATTTCGAGTTATTCGATTTTTATTTTACAACTTGAACTTAATTTGAAAATTTTTTGAGTCGATTCGATTTTATGAAATTTCGAATCGAGTTAAAACGAGTCGAATTTTTCACCTCGATTCGAGTCGATAAATTCGATTATTTCAAGTCGAGTCGAGTTTTGCTCACCAAACATGATAAAAAATATTGAAATTCTTGTCCTTAATATTGCTATCGTAGAAATCATCGAAAAATTGCAGTATGGTACCTTTTAGGATGACATTATTGTTGTTGAATAGTTTGATTACGTATATAATCATTTTCTCGATTTTATTTTTTTTATAACCATCGATATTTAATATATTGATCGACTAAATATATATATTATGAGATAATAATCTTAATTCATTTTGTTTCATTCACAACATAATGATTCAAATTTAATGATCTAACTTATTACTTTACTAGGTCAACTGTTAGTTTATATAAAGTGATTGGTGATTTAAATAGTTACTTTTTAATTGCTAATTATCTTATTTTCATGAATTTGTCACTGCTAATTTTGAGCGAATTTTGTATGTTTTATGTGCAGTGACCTGTTTCTACAATTGGTGATTAAAAAAGACAATTTCTGCATTTTTCTTCGCGACTGGAGACATGGGCACGACGCCAGCCATGAAGAAATACTGATATGCCAGTTTCTAGAAGATTCTAGAGACAGTCCAACCAGCGAAATTTGAGAGAATTCTGGAGACGGTTCAGCAACAAGATTTGAGAAGATTTTTAGGATAAAATATTTTGTTTTTAAATTTCAAACTCAAGAATTATCTTTTTATCTTTTATTTTATTTTTGAATTAGTTTATTATTTTTAGGTTATTAGTAGCCTATAAATACCCTCTATGGATAAGGCTTTAGATCATCCATCACTTTGTCTTTGAATTCTTGTCTTGTTTCTTTATTATTCTATAAAATTTCTTTTCATTTCTTTATTTTTAGTCTTTTAAATATTTTGCAAAAATATGCTAAGTATGATAATTGATATCATGCTTAGCTAATTTCTTTTTAAGTCGAGAGCTAACAATAAATCAATTCAAAGCGTGAGAATTGAATAGTACTTAACTCCCTTTGAGAAACATTCTTATTTTTCTATTTTATTAGTTTGGCAATCGGTCTTACTTACAAAATTAAAACATTTTCAAACCAAAAAGAGCTCGTTGGTCTGGATGTTGTTTTAATATATAGTGGGAGGAAAGGTTTGCCTTTGGCAATTTTTGACTTCCTATGAACACACTTAGCGGCGGTCCGCTAAGGAAAAATGAGATCGGATTTGATTCTCAACAGGACAACATAATCTGAGTCGGGCCTTTCCAGTATTTAATCTGATTGTTTTAACGGAAATAGCTGTGGTTAAACCATTCAAGAATCATTTTTCAAAGATAGGCTTGGGAAGATCGGTTACAAGAGAGAAAGGCAAGTTACAATGGGTTGGTTCTTGTAGACTGTAACCGACATGAATCCCTAAGTAAAAATCATTTCCAATGATCGACAGAATTGAAACAAAGTTAGCTCGAGGCGATTTCTTCATTGTCATTTTCAACTATTATTTTTTTCAATTTTATTTTTACATTTTATTTGTTATTTTAGTTTCTTTATTTTTCATAGCAATCTCATCAACCCCCCTTTTAATTAATTGTTTGCAGCATCCTGGACTGAAATCAATACAGAATTACATCAGAAGTTCCAAATTCTCTGTGGATCGACCCTCTTTACTATACTATCTTTTATTTATTTAATTTAAAGAGAAATATTTTATTTTTACTTGAAAAACGACGCTTGTCAAAATTGATACCGTTGCCTGGGAATCTTTGGCAAATTACTGATTAAATTTTGTTTGCTTTTATGACCAGGAGCAAACCAGGAAATCTTGTTGAACTTGACCCAAAAATCGAAGCAAGAGCTCATAGAACTCACGGCGAAACGCTTCGCAAGAAGAAACAACAAAGAGATCAAGACAAGCAAGCTAGTTCGGAATCTAATTCTGAACCATTATCTCATACCCAATCCTACGGAGAGTTGAATCCAAACATATATCCTACCTCATCAAACGCAAATTTTGAACCAAGACAGATGGCCAACCAAACGATTAGAGAGTTAAATGCAACCCCCGAGATATAACAACCACTTTGCATCACCTTTCCTAATGGCGAAACCCCGTTTCAACTTAAGACAGGATTGATCCATCTCCTTCCTACTTATAATGGCCTGCCTAGTGAAAGCCCACATAAGCATCTCGCAGAATTTCATATGGTGTGCAACAGTATAAAGCCTCAAGGAATTTTCGAGGATCAAATCAAGCTGAGAGCATTTCCTTTTTCTTTAGCCGTAACGGCTAAGGAGTGGCTATTTTATTTACCGCCTAATTCAATTACTACTTGGGCTGAACTATCACGTGTTTTCCTTGATAGGTTTTTCCTAGTGGCAAAAGCAAGTGAGTTAAGGCGATGTATTTTGGGAATTCGAAAAAAAGAATACGAAACTCTTTATGATTACTGGGAGAGGTTTAAAAAATTGTACGCCAGTTGTCCGTAGCATGGTTTTTCTGAGCAAACACTCATTCAATACCTTTATGAAGGAATGCTTTTAGTTTATAGAAAAATGGTTGATGCCGCTAGTGGCGGCGCTCTCATTAACATGACAACCACGGTGGCAAGAACGTTAATTTCCACTATGGCGGAAAACTCACAACAATTTGGCTCAAGTGAACCTAGCTAATGGGTTCACGAGGTAAGTGTTATTTCAATTGAAAATAAACTCGACAAATTAACTGACATAGTTAATTCGCTTATTTCAAGAAAAATTGGAATAGTGAAAGCTTGTGGAATTTACACAATGATAGATCATCCGACAGACTGTTGTCCACTGTTACAAGATGTATCCGAAGCAAATATTAATATCGTAGAAAATTTTCTGGGACCTCCTCAAAGAACATATAACCCGTATAGTAATACTTTTAATCCAGGATGGAGAGATCATCCAAACCTGAGATACAGTAACAATCAAAATTATCAAGCGAGGCCCCCTCCTTTCCCAGCTCAAGCCCCACAGAAATCTTCCCTTGAGTCAATTGTTGAAAAGTTAGCCACATCCCAAGAGAAGTTCCACTCTCAAACCCAACGAGAAATTCAAGAACTTGGAAAGCAATTAACACAATTAGCTCAAACTGTTGGCCGCCTAGAATCGTAGGGTCGGTTGTCTTCGCAAACCGAATCAAATCCGAGATAAAATGTGAGTTCAATTACTTTGCGAAGTGGCACCATCATCTCGCCTGATCAACCGAACAAGTCCGCGAAAGAGACCGACAAACAAAAAGAGGATGCACCACCAAAGGACTCAGAAAAAGAATCTTCACCTTCAAATGATTTTGGTAAAGTTGTTTCTCCCTCGTCTTTTCCTTCTAATTACGACACTTTGCCTCCTTTTCCTTCTAGGCTTGTGAAGCATGACAAGAACGCAGAAGAGAAGGAAATTCTTGACGTCTTTAGAAAGGTGGAGATAAACATTCCTCTTCTCGATGCAATTCGAAAAATACCAAAGTATGCGAAGTTTCTCAAAGACCTCTGCACAAACCGACGATGATTGACTGGTCATGAAAAAGTAAACCTGGGCGAGAATATTTCGGCAATTTTTCAAAGGAAGCTACCTCCCAAATACAAAGATCAAGGTATGTTTGCCATACCGTGCAAAATTGATAATGTTGGAATTAAGCGTGCAATGTGCGACTTAGGTGCATCCATCAATGTAATGCCCCTCTCTGTCTACAACAAAATTTCCAATGAAACTTTGAAAGAGACAAGGGTTACAGTTCAACTCGCCGATCGATCAATTATCTACCCCGAAGGAGTTCTAGAAAATGTTTTGGTAAAGGTAAACGGTTTAATATTTCCTGTTGATTTTTATGTGATTAACATGGAAAATTATCGCAGTAATACTGGATCCAAAATACTTCTTGGTCGACCCTTCCTAAGTACGGCGCAAACGAAAATTGATGTTCGAAGCGACATCTTGACTATGGAATTTGACGGGGAGGTTGTTAAATTTGATGTAATCAAAGCTATGAAATACCCAGATAGTGTGGCGAGTTTAAATTTCGTAGACATTATTGATCCCTTGGCTAATGAATTTTTGGAATCTAATTTATTTCTTAATGTTGGCATGGAAGTGAAAATAGAGGAGTTACATGATGATTAGGAGCTTGAAGAAATTTTTTCCCTTAATTTTTATGCATCTAATTTTTGTTTAACACCTTCGGAAACTAAAATTCTTCCTTCTATATTGTAGGAGCCTCGACTCGAACTAAAGCAGCTGCCGTCTCACCTTAAATATGCCTTTTTAGGAGAAAAGAATGCTTTGTCGGTCATAATCTCAAGCGAGCTATCAACGGTGGAGGAAAAAGAGTTGGTTGCCGTTTTACGCATGTATAGGGAAACAATCGGTTGGACCATTACTGATATTAAAGGTTTAAAACCATCCACATGCATGCACAAAATTAAGACGGAGGAAGGCGCAAAACCAACTAGGAAAGGATAAAGACGGTTGAACCCGCCAATGATGGAGGTTGTAAAAGAAGAAATCCAAAAGCTCCTTGACGCTAACATTATTTACCCAATGTCTGATAGTAATTGGGTAAATCCAGTTCATGTCGTCCCAAAGAAGACTAGAGTAACAGTACTTCAGAATACGAAAGGCGAAATGGTACCGACGAGAGTACAGAATGGATGAAGAGTTTGTATTGATTATAGGAAGCTTAATTCCTTAACTCGAAAAGACCACTTTCCATTACCTTTTATTGATCAAATGATAGAAAGATTAGCTGGAAAGTCTCACTATTGTTGTCTTGATGGATTTAATTATTTTTTAAGTCCTCAATTTTAAAATTAATAAAATAAAATCTTAACTCCTTCAATTTTTTTAGTTTAATTACTTTTTAACTCTATTCATTTCAAAAATCAAACAATTTGACTCCCCATAATTGAATCCTAACTCTATCATTAATTGGATATCGAGACAATTTCCGAGGTTGTTTCCACACAGCCAAATGTTGTTTGAATTTTGCCATCATGAACTAAGAATCAATTTGGTGCTACTTTTACATGAAATTTCTACTTTTGTATCCTCCGACGGTTATTTTTATGTTATGTTAGGATGGTACGGGTCAGATTTTTAATCCATCCGTATCTAATTTAAAATATTATTGTCTTTTACCCGAAATCCGATCCGATCTGGTTTTAAGGTAAAAAATTTGACTTGATATGACCCAAATTATTTTAAAAAATAAAATTTTAGTGACTTAATTATAAAAAAATCAACTTTAATGACCTAATTGTATAAAATAAATATAGGGACAGATTATTATTATAAATATTCCCCAAAAATATATAAAAATTATACTTTTAATCCCGAGTCGGGTTGGATTTTTTTCTACCCTGAACCCGATCCGACTCCAAACCCAACTCAAACCTGAATTTTCTACCAAAAATCCGACCCGGCCAGATCAATTGGGGTTAGAACCTGTAGCGACCCTTTTAAATAATTTGAAATTAAAAAAATTTTAAAGTAGTAAAAAGGGTAAGGTCACTAGTGAAAATTAAAAATTAGGTCTTGAAAAATTGAAAAATGGGTTTAAATTAGAAAGGGGAAATTTATACCTATAAATTAGTGATTTTGAAAATTGGGAAAATTTGAGAATTTTGAAATCTAAGGTTTCAAATTAAAATTGAGAATTGGGATAAAATTGGGGATTTTAAAATTAGGTTTAAGGATTTTGAAAATTAGGGTTTGAAAAGAATTTTGATTAAAATTAAAAGAGTTGTGAAATAATTTAAAAATCGGTTGGAGTCGTCACCGGTTACTTTGGTAGGCCGGACACCGTAAAAACCAGAGATTTGGAAAAGACGGGTTCGAGAGTCGGTTACGGTTTAAAAACGGGTTTAGGGTTTAAAAATTCCCAAAATTAACACCTTTAAAATAACCATTTAATTAATCTTTGAAAATTTCGTTTTAAAGTGATATTTAAGTTAAAATTTGCTTAATATTCTAATTAAATTTTATTTTTATCGTGTCTTTATTCGAAGGCAACGCATACACCGCGATCACTACATTAGAACACGGGCTCATTACGATCAAATAAAGACATTTGAAATTGGAGCCATTAGTCATTGAGGTGAGATGTGAAAATAAATAAATATAACAATATACACAAAATAAAATAAAAACAATGTATGACATATATAGTAACATGTAATAAAATTAAAAAAAACATATAACGCGTAATCAATAAAATATGATGGAAGTAAAATAAGTAAATAAAAAAAAATACAACAATCATGTATTCAAGAATAAAGGAACAAAATAAAATATGCACATGGCACAAAACCATGTTTACAACTAAATATACATAACACAAAAACATGATATGATATAAAATAAATTATGTACAATAAAAGAGAACAATAAATAAATAAATAAATAAAATAAATCGAAATAAAAAGCTACTGAAATGGACTAAAATAAAAGATAAATAAAGTTTGGGGTTCGAACCAAATGAAAAAAAGGAAATTTTGGATGAAATTCAAAATAAAAGAAACTCATTTTATGGTCCAGTGACCAAATTAAAAGACTTCGCAAACATAAAAGGACTTCATGGATGATTTTAAAAAGAGAAATGACTTAAAAAAATTTAAAAACACGAGATGACCTTAAAATTAAATAAGCCAATTGAAGATAACTGGATTCGTCCCTAATCGGGACCAAATCGAAAACATTTAAAAACTTCGAAGGACCGTAGGCATGGTTTCTCTGGGACTGAAGGTTTTATAATGTTAATAACCCAATTTAAAAATAAGGGCCTGAGTATATAAGTTAAAAAAGAAATTAAAATAGAAGCCCTTTCTCATTTTAAATTTGAAAGAAACAAAACCTTTTCCCATTTCCTCTAATCAGTTCATCCAAGCCCAGATGAGCCCGATGAACATTCATCGTGTTCATCATTAAAACCAAAAAATCGGTTATTTTCCAGATTTCGGCCATCACTCACGGTGGCCGGAGAAATTAAAACATACCTATTTTTGCTTTTCGAAACCAAAAACCACTGCAAAACTTACCCATTTCGATTTTTTAAACCCAAAATCAGTAAAAGCCAAGAGCTTTTGAAGAACTGAATGATTCGAAAACCTAGGAGAGATTTTTTTGTCCCATTAAAACGAAGAAAAAGAGGACTCTCTCCTTCATCGTTGGCTCACCACCGGAGACCCGAAGGCCATGGGGTTTATTGTCGACGAAATCAATGAGAATCCGAGGAAAAGAAGACTCGACTCGAAGGTAAGATACGAACCCTAATCTATTTTTTTTAACTATGCGAAAACTGAAAAAAATGTTTCTAGTTACCTCTAGAATCGTTTTTGGTTTTTGTATTGATTCTGGGAAAAAGTCCCCCATTACATCTGATTTTTCGGTTTATATAACCGATTTACAAGAAAATGAAAAGGAAAAAGGCCTTCAAATTTCTATTGGTTGATCTGTTGATTCTTGTTGTCGATTTTGTTTTGTTGCATCTGACATTTTACTGAATATTTGGCTCTGATATATCTCTGAAATATTTGGCCGACTTTCTTCTGATTGTGTCGAAATGTCTCTGAAAATATTGTAATTTTTGTATTTTTGAATTTTATTATAATCCTCGTACGAATCTGAATTTTTTTGGCTTCTTGCATGTCATGGCTGCTGAAGAAACAAGGGGACCACCACGAATGTCCGACGACCGCGAGTTGATCGGCGAGAGATAAACGATTAGCGGCCATTTAAAGAGTCACACGTGAGCGTGACGCGCGTATGGGGAGCTTGATTGTTGACGCGTGCAGAGCGTGCAGAATCTGGAAAATTCTTATGATTCTACGATTCTCGTAAGCAAAATCCATTGCTCATACCTTCACTTTCCCTTTCGTTTTGAATGTTAGAGATGTTATTGGTGTTAGGGATTTTAATTCCATGAAATAGTATTTTAATCTATAAATTTAATTTTTATTATTATGTATCATTTTACATAACTAAATTCTTACGTGGTTGAAAAAATAATTAAAAATTTATGTCTTCCTACAGAAACAAAGTTGGCAGAGAAACAACTAAAAGAATTAATAGAAAAAATAATTGAAGGATTTAAAATTTTAATGATTAAAATAAATTTAAAAATAAAATTTTATAATAATTTTAATATAACTTATTAAATTATTTTAAATTAAAATCAAATTAATATAAAAGAAGAATAGTTAGTGATTAAAATTGTTTTAATTAACATAACGACATGTTTATCATAAAGATATTATAAAAATTATAGAAATTTTTAAATAAAATACACATGCTTGCCGAAAACTTAAAAATCTGTTTTTATAATAAAAATTCAGTAACTTTGGTGGTAATAATTTGGTGGTAGCATTAACTAAAACCTGAAAGATTTTATGGATAATTTTAAATAGATTTCAATGACTTTAGTTAACGCAGATACAAATTATAAACCTAACATTAAAAATTAGAATAAATTATATGAGTAAAATATATTTGAATCAACTCATTATTAAAAATATATTTATATCACTAAATTAATATTATGATTACGATTTAATTTCATGACCGTTAAATGTTGATTTTTTTAAATAAATAATATCGATAAGTTAAAATAAATATGGGTTAATCATTTACAATAATGAATAGAGAACCATATTTTAAATCATGCTAAAGTTGAACAAAAATGGATTGTAGTTTATTTATATTGTCTCGTAAGTTCAAACTTGATTTTATAATTTCAATAAAAACTCAATATAATTATAAATATAAAATGTTAAAATTTATTAAATGTATATTGACACAGTCAGTTTAAACTTGAGTTATAAAATGTTATGTGTAATTAGTTGTGGATGAGTTCCGATAGAGGAATTGGATGTGAAAAAACCAACATATTTAGATCGGTCCAAGAAGATAATGAAATATTTTAAAAGATAATATTATTCATTTGATTTTTTTAAAATTATTTTAAATAATTTATTTAGATAATGTTAGATATAATTAAAGATATTATAAAAATATTATGCAATCTCGTGCGACGATGTAAATCAGTTTTAATCGTCAGATCGAGGGAAATTTGTTAGAAGTTAACTAAAATTTATTTTAATTTCTTGTTATTAGAATGTAATCGGTTAATTACATTTCTAATTAGCTTATTGAACCATTGAATATTGGGTTATAAATATCCATGCCATTGTAATATGTTTATAAGATCACTTTACTATTTTTCTAATACACAATACATATTCTTTTTCTACTCTCTGTTAACTCCTTATCTTCATTCGTCGTCATTCGTCATTGATCTTGAGGTTCGATTTCGCTGTTGATCTCGTTAAGTCTTCGCTCATCATTTCTCTCCTTCAATCCTCAGCCATGAATCCAACACCCTCGTCCTCGTTACCATGTCTCTTTTTAAATAGAGACTCTCATCTCCATTATAAATCACCCATTTTTTATCTTTAGAGTAATTGAGGCATTCACTCTAAATATCTGAATTTTTTTTCGTGTTTTTTTTTCTTTTAATTAGTTTGTTTTTGTTTATAACGATCTTACATTCTTGAGTGTTGATTTGTAAGATTATTTTTTATAGTTATTTTCGCTTAGAACGACCTTGCATTCTTGAGTGTCTTGAAAGTTTAATCTTCAAGAATAGGAATTAAGGCTTATTTAATAGTTTATTTGAAGGATTCGATTAAAACCACGAGTAAACTTTAAAAGTTTAATCTGTAACAAAATCCTAAGTCAAATCAAATCAAACAAAAAATTTGCAACTAATTATTTCAGAACTATTGATATGTTGGCTTAATATTCTAAAGATTTTAATTTTTAATATTCCAAAATTATCATATATAAATTGTATTTTAAGTTATGGGTAAATTATATAAATGGTCACTGAATTTTTAAAGTAAATTTATTTTGGTCATTGTACTTTTAAAATATTTGATAATATCACTTAACTTTTAGTTCGTAATCGATAAGGTTTTTCAACTTTTATTCACATTCGATAAGGTCACCAACTTTTAGTTTGCATTCGATAAGTTCACCCAACTTTTAGTTCGCATTCGATAAGTTCACCCAACTTTTAATTCTCATTCAATATGATCCCTACCATTATAGTTTGTTAAAATTTATCGTTTAAACTCTATTTTTTCTTAATAAAAATGAATAAACTATAATAATTATCAATCGATTTTTTTTTCACTTGTATTTTGGTCAATAAAGTTTTTTTTAATTTAATAACCTAAATTTTGAATTATTCATATTTTGGCAACCCTCATTTGACATGTTTATACAAATTAAAAAATTTGATTAATCCTGAAATAATTTTTTTACTTTTTTATTAAATTTATCGTATTTGATATTTTAACAAGCAAAATAATAAAAAATTATTACTCGAATGAAAATATTTCAATTATCTTATTTAATTGTTATAATATAAGTTCTAGAAATAAATAATATGAGATTAACAATTAATAAAAATGTTCTTTTAAATATTAATTGAATCCAATTTTAGTATAAATTTTTAAAATAAATTATTTTAATTCGATTACGATTCATAATTTTAAGCAAAATTGATTAAATGATATTATCTAATAAATATAATATTTTAAATTTTATGTATTATAATATTTTATATAGTCTAGATAATCTATTTAATCAAAATATTTAATTCTAAAAATAATTTCTGACTTTATTTATAAAAATATCAAATATAATAGTATGATAAATCTAATAATTGCTCGATTGTGATAAAATATCAAAACAACTGGAAAGTCAAAAATTAAAAGTTCACACTTATTAGTCTTACCATAGCTAAAACTTTTTTTAAAAAATGTATCAAAATTATTAGATATATAAATTTTAAAAATATTATATATAATAGATAAGATCATTTAATCAACTTTATTTGAAATTTGAATTGTAACAGAATCGAAATAATTTATTTTATAAATTTGTACCGAAATAGGATTTAATTAATCTTTAAAAAAAACTTTTTTGTTTAATTATTAATTTTAAATTATTAAATTTTTTATCTTATGTTGTATCAATTAAATTGGATAGTTAAAATATTTTTATTCAAGTAATATTTTTTTACTTTGATTATTAATATATAAAATATGATACTGCGATAAATTTAATAAGAAAAATAAATATATATATTTCCAAAATTGAGTAACAATTGTTATAATTTATATATTTCTATTAAGACAAAATAGAGTTCAATGGTAAATTTTAACGCTATAATAGTAGGGATCGCATCGAATGCGAACTAAAAATTGAATAAACTTATCGAATACGAACTAAGAGTTGAGTGACTTTATCGAATGTGAATTAAAAGTTAAGTGACTTTATCGAATACGAATTAAAAATTGAATAATCTTATCAAATATTTTAAAAATTAAGTAACTAAAATAAATTATTTTAAAAATTCAATAACTATTTATATAATTTATTTATAATTTAAAATATAATTTATACATTATAACATTCGAATATTAAAAATAAAAATCTTTAGAACGTTAAACCAACATCTCATTGGTTCCGAAATAATTAGTTGAATATATATTTTTTAATTTGATTTGACATACAATATACATTTAATACATTTTATATTTATAATTGTATTGCGTTTTGATCGAAATTATAAAATCAAGTTTCAACTTATAAGTCGATATAAATAAAATACAATTTATCTTTATTCAACTTCAGCATAATTTAAAATACAATAGCATGTAAATACAAGTAACATTTAATGGTTTTATTCTAATTATAAGTGTATAGATTTAACTAAATTAACTTTTTTTTTAGTTTAATCTTCAACTAATCTAAATGTATTTCTTATAATGTTACCCCCATTTAATTTATTCTTAAAAAACTTTTTAGTTTCTATATTGAATTTATTACTTGAACAATCAATTATCGTATAAATTTGATGTCTTTAAAAGTGATTATGTAACGACCCGGATTCGGATCCGAGGGTCGGGTTAACCCGAGATGTTGGGCCTTGGTTTTGGACCTTGGGGTTTATTTAGTTTGGGCCTCGGGGGACCTTAGGCATGTTGGGCTTTGAGTGGTTTGGGCCTTAAGAGTTTTAAGATGGGGGCATTTCGGTAAATGTCTAATTGAGATGAAAGTGAGGAGAAGGGGTTTTATTGTTCTGCAGAGGATGATCTCACCCTTCTTTCTCTTCTACTCCCTTCACCATCTTCTTTAAACTAGGAAAAAGAAATAGGAAAAAAGTGTAATCTTTGTTGGATTGTTGTGGTTTCTCGTTTTGTGCTAGAAGGATAAGTTGTAGAGGGGTTTGGGATCTTTAAAAAGAGGTAAAAAAATGTTGTTTTGGTAAGGATGAAGGTTTGGGTGGGGGGTTTAAATGGAGTTCTAGAATTGATTTTTGAGAGCTTAAACCTTTGTCTTTTGGTGTCTTTAAGCTCTAGAAATCTTTCCTAGTTGTCCTTAATCCGTTGTTCATCTTCCCTTGTAGAGAAACAAGTGGGGGAGTCTTCCAAAAGCTTGGGGAAGGAGAAAGCTTGAAGAAGAGTGGGAAGCTTGTTTTGCTGTTGTCTTAGCTTAAGGTTGGTACTCCCAACTCTTTTAATCATCATGCAGTTCATGGTAGTTGGAATACATGTAGGTTTTGTGCATGAATGCTTGGTTTTATGCTTTGGGTGTTTAAATGGTGAAATTCGTATTAATGTGATTAAGGGTTGAAAATTAGTGTTAAAACACTCTAAACATCATTAATATTGAGTAGGAACACTTTAGAATCGATTAGATTAAGTTTGGGGTTGAAAATCTAGAATTTCTAAGTGCAGACTCGTCCTTAGTGTAGGGTATCGATACTCGGGCTACCGGTATCGATACCCATGAGTATATTTTGGCTTGTTGTTCAGGGGTATCGAACCTTGTTTCGATACCAAGGGTTTCCAGAAACTTTTAGTATCGATACGTGTATCGAAAAAGTCTTTTCCCTTTTTGTTGACTTTGACTTTGGTCTAGTGGTATCGATACTGGTATCGATACCTGTGTGTTTCGATACCCTCTTTGGGTGAGTATCGATATAGGGTGTTCCGATACCCTTGTATATTTTGGGTAAGTTGAGTAGAGTTTTAGGCTCGGTGATCTTAATAAATAAATACTTTAATCTAAAAGCTATTGAATGAATCATCGAACTAAGATTGATAATCATAACCCCGAAAGACTTAAGTATGATAAGGATTAATATGTCTTGTTGTGATAGATCCTAGGTGGATCATTTGTGTGGTTTGAGTCTTTTGTGTTGGAAATTCAGATATCCATAAGTGTTACAACACATCGAAGACCATCCGATGTAACATTCCGGGTGATGATTTGACGACTATCCCGAGTGTAAGATCCTGATGCTGTGTGGACGCGGGCCTCATTCGAAGATACTCGATGTGACATTCCGAGTATGGGATTTGGAGGATCCCGATGCTGTGTGGACGCGGGTCTTAATCCCGGATGTAGGATCCCGATGTTGTGTGGACGCGGGTCTCATCCTTGAGTATGGAATCTCGATGTTGTGTGGACGCGGGCCCTACTCGTAGTGTAGGATCCCGATGTTGTGTGGACGCGGGCCTCACTACCTTGTGTGCTTTGATTGATTTGTATATGCTGTGTGCGATAATATACATCTCATTTATGCCATGTGTTAGGCAAGCATGCTAGACCATCATACCATGCATGTGATTTATATGCCATGCTTTACTGCTTTGATATGCATGATGTTGGCCGAGTTTGGCGTATCCACTAAGTTTGTGTGGCTCAGCGTTCGAAATCTGTTTCCGTGCGTAGGTTAGGTGAAGCGGGTTTCGTGGAGCACCACCAAGGTTTGGACTTTCAGCATCGACCGTGTTGTCAGAGTACAGTTATTAGATGTAGTGGGCATAATACTATGTTGAACCCTATATGTATTGTAACTCTGTTATTTTTATTGGGTCGAATGTTTTTTTAAATGGTCTATAATATATTTTGGAGCTCCGATTTACTTTGAATTATTTTGGGTTTGTTTTAATTTAAGTGGACTATGAAATTGGTTTTGGACTTTACGTGATTTTTATTATTGGAATTTTAAAGGAAATTTTGAAATACGGGTTTTGGGCCGGAGGCCCAATGTGACATCCGGGTCGGGTGTTACAGATTACGTTTTTATTGTATATAGTCAATATCTAATAATTATCTTTTAAAACATTATTGATGTTTTTAGGTTTTATGCATGAAATAAAATCAACTTTTTTAATTGATTAAGTTCTTTCTGTAAATGATATATTTAAGTTAATATAATTTTGGCATAAAGATAATTTTAACCCTTAATATTTATAATTTTTATCATTTTGATCCTCATTCTTTTTTTTAGATAAATTTAACCTTAAATCTATGTCTTTTCGACAAAGAACTTATTTTTTAACTAACATAATAATTAGACTGTTAAAAATTAACATATTGACATATTATATATATATATGTGTGATAATATATTTTAAATAACATGACATCTAGCTTCATTATCTCTCTCTCTATATAACATGTCAAAATGATAAATATCATAAACATTAAGTGTTAAAATTATCTTTAAACCTATAACCTTTATAATAAATTTTAAATTATAAAACAATGTACTTTATATCCTAAAATTTTATCCCAAAATAAAATATTTAGCTAAAAAAGGTTCAATATGTCAAGTGATTTTTTATTATCGTATGTTTAAAATATTTTATATTTTTATAAATTAAATAAAATATTCCTTTATTTTAATCATAAATAAACAACCAAAATTACTCCTGTAGGTTAATTTCGCAATATACTAAGCTCACTGCGTTTTCGTCAACAAACCTTCCTCAAATTCGGAATTCAAAAGCAAAATCGGATGAGCAACCCATTGGCCATTGCCGAATCTTTCTGTTAAAAAAGAGAACGAAAGGGAGGATAAAACATTCAATTGAATAATCAAGAACAACGAAGTCGCTACCATTCAAACTTTCATGCATTACTTTTTTCCAGGTTTCATTCATTTTTTCTCTACCTAAAAACCTGAAAATTCTTTTCTGTAAATATATATAAATTTAAAGAACAAATTTGTAAATTTTAGGGTTACTCTGGAATGTTTGGAAACTTTAAGTTTAAGATGCTTTAAATTCGAAGGGGACTGAGAGCATAGAGGTTTCTGATCTCCAACAGAAATGATTGTATGAGTTGAATTACAGAATGAGCTTCAAACTCAGTTCCCCATTTCTCGGGATACCAGTTGGAGCTTCTTTAAATGGTCAAAGAAGCAATGCATGTTGCATCTTTTTTGACAGAGGGAGGCCTTTTAGAAGAGCAATACGAAAACATGTATCCGCTGAGAGGCAGAATGATTGGGTCGCGCAAGCAATCAGATTTTCCCTTTTTTGTGGTAAAAACATTGAGTTGCTTAGGGAAACTATTGGATTGAGAAATGGGTTTGTTGCCAAAGGTCTTAAGAAATCTTTTGGTGGGAGTAAGGATCTAGTGAGTTCATTGTCAACATTGTGGAAGGAGGGGTTACTGTTGGTTAGATGCTCTGTTCTTGCTGCTGTGTTGTCTGGTGTGTGTTTGTTGGTTTGGTATGGACAGAAAAAAGCTAAGGTTTTTGTGGAAACAAAGCTTTTGCCTTCGGTTTGTTCCGTGCTTAGTGAATATATACAGCGTGAGATTGATTTTGGTAAGGTTAGGGGACTTTCTCCATTAAGTATCACATTGGAAGCATGCTCTATTGGGCCTCACAGTGAAGAGTTTTCTTGTGGTGAGGTTCCCAGTATGAAAATTCGTGTTCGGCCTTTTGCAAGTTTGAGGAGAGGCAAGGTTGTAATAGATGCAGTTTTGTCCCATCCGAGTGTGTTTATTGCTCAAAAGAAGGATTACACTTGGCTGGGGATACCTAATTCTGAAAATGGTCTACGGAAGCATTTATCTAGAGAGGAAGGGATTGATTATCGTACTAAAAGCAGGAGGGTTGCCAGAGAGCAATCAGCCACTCTCTGGGCTAGAGAGAGGGATTGTGATGCTAGGAAAGCAGCAGAGATGGGATATATTGTTTCGGGGGTAAGTTCAAATAGATCCAATGATGACACGGTTAAAGAGATAGGTCCTTCAGCTGAAATGACAAACTCAAAGTCACATTCAAGCATGGATGAGAAGATGTATTGGAGGGATCATCAGTGTGTAGACACTAGTGTTGATTGTGACACAAAGCATGCAGAATTGGAAAAATCATTTGGTGTAAAAATCCCAGGTTCAGGGCTTACATTGTGGTCAGAAGTTATAAAAGGGCTTAAAAGGAGTCACTTTAAGAAAAAGTTTAATAGGGGTGATACGTCTTCTGCTGGTGTTGCTACCAAGAGGCGTATCCTTAAGCGTAGTGCATCTGCAGCACTGACATATTTTCAGGCTCTGTCCCTAAAGGGCTCTGATGATTATTCAGGGTCATCTGGAACTTATGATTTATCAGTTCCTAATACCCTCTTGGTTAAAAATGGGGATGAATTTAGTGCTGGAAATTCTGTTGACATTATTACAGCTGAAGGAAGTTTACTCGGTTATAACCGGTATGGAGAACAACCTGAAAAGACAGAAACCCGATGTATTAAAGATAATGGAACTTTTGGAAATGTCAATTTCTTACATGATCCATTTCTCATCACTGTTGAAAGACTTAGTGGATTCACAAAAGTTTGCAAAAATTTTCCATATGATGGAAATACTACCGGAGATGCTAAAACCATGGGTTCTAAAGTAGGTGGTGAGGATTTGTTTTATGATGTTGTAAATAGGAATATGGATAAGAATGCATCTGAGGGTGAAAGGAGTCATGCATCTCCTTCTACTGTAATTAAGTCTGAACGCACTCCTTTAGCATACCATTCAGTCACATTTTGGCCACTAGGCTTGAAATTTAGATTGCCTTCTATTCCTGACAGCATAGGGAAAAAGGTTTCCCATTTTTTATCTGGATCCTTTCAAAAGCTTAAATTTGTTGTGGTTCCAAAGGTTGAAGATATTATTGCAGAGTTTGTTGGTGGGGTAGATGTGACGCAGATTGAGGGTATCAAGAGGACGCCTCCAGTTATTGTGGATTCCGTCCATTTCAAAGGCGCAAAACTGATGCTGCTAGCATTTGGTGACAGAGAGCCCAGGTGCAAACTCCTCTGCTACCCTTTTGCTTCATGCGTAGGTACATTGTTTTCATATATTTTAATGATCTCTTACTTATGTACCTTGGACCAGCAATACAGTTTTGTGTAGTTGTTAAAAGAATTCCATAAAACCTTTTGGCTCTTAATCCTATGTGGAATACTAATGTGTATATATGTATATATAAAGCTGGGAAGGTTTTCACTGAATAGTTGATTGAGAAGGAAAAAAAAATGATATTTATGGTGTTGCCTAATATATGTGGTCGGAGAAAGACATATGATTAGTCTTTAGGAAACGGAGCTTTTCTCTCTTCTGGCTTTTTGCTCTTTCACAAGCACTTAATTAGTTCAGCTATATTTGGAGATTTGGTTTCTTGTGGTTCAGTTTAATGCATGTTGTTGGTCCCCTACAAATACATGCCCAGAGTTTGTCAGATTTACTGAATTCATTCTTGTTGTTATCCAAACAAAGAATTTGAAACGTCTTGTAATAGAGATTCACTCTTGCAGTACAATCCTTCCTTGAAATAATCCATATACACTTAGTCAACCAGTTTTTGTTTATTGGTGTATTTACCACATCAAGAAAAAGTTTTAGACAAGAGACTCTGTTATTTTCATCTTTTAAAATGTTTGATATTGGTTGTAGAGAGATGGAGAATGTCAATGGAAATGTGGAGTTCCAAAATCATTATCATCATGTGCGCATACAACTTAGTGGCAACTTCAAAACTTGGAGATCAAATTTGGTGTCTGAAGACGGTGGTTGGTTGTCTACAAAAGTTTTTGTTGATATTTTAGATCAGAAATGGGAGGCAAAATTAAAAATTTCCGAACTCTTCGTTCCGGTACAAAAGAAAAATGATGTGATGATTAACTTCTCTGTGTGCATTTGGTTAAGCATGTGCTTGATATCTATGATCTTCCTGTTTGTCTTTTCCTACAGCTTCTTGAAAGAATTTTAGAAATTCCAATCACATGGCTTAAAGGAAGAGCCACTGGTGAGGTGCTTTTCTGACTTCACTTTTTTTATATATATAAAATTATTATTATTATTTATTATGCGTGTCTTTATGGTATTATATAAAGCTACATTTAATATTGTGATCTATTGACTGCAATATGGTTAATCAAGCAATTTTATATGCATTCTGCTACCATGTTCAAAGTTGCCTTCTGAGTGGCAAGTAGTATACCTATTTGTTGTTTATGTTCTCGTTTGTCTGTTTTGCTATTGAGTTTTGTGTACTCAAATTTCACTGTTGACTTCATAGAAGTTTCTGAGCGGCTTCCATGTTTTACTTTTAATAACATTACAATAGTATCAGATAATATTGTTTTAAGCTTATAGAATGTATACCTATAAGGATGGGATAGATGTATTAGCGTCATTACTCTGACAATAGCTTATAGAATGGCTGATTTCTTTTTAATATTAGAGGTTGCCAGGGATTGAACCTGACCGAGCACTCTAAGAACAGACTAGATGACTGCTGGCTCATGGTATGATTGATATTTATGAGTTTAGCAGCATGATTTGAGTCCACCCCACCCTGCCTTTGGAGGGAAAAGTTTTATGAATTGTCACCATCGTATCAGATAATATCGTTTTAAGCTTCAGAGCTTCTGTTTCCTTAATAAGAATGAAAATTTTCTACCAAGTCTCGTGACTGTTTTTCTATGGAATGAAAACGAATCTAATATAAGCGAGCTAAACAAAAAATTGTTTCTAGAATTTAATTCAAATTGGTTCAGTTTCAAGGGAACTTGGTTCAATTTCTAAAAACTAAGTAACTGTCCATCAAACGATAGTTATTGTTTCCCCAAACTGAAGTGAATGATAACATTATCACCTCTATCTTATTTTCATACTAGAAGTATTTACTGGTTGATGTCTATGTTCTGGTCAATTTTGTTAAGGACTTTATTCCTCTGTGGGTGGAAAAGGATTGAATACTGTAGTTACAGTGTAGAAGTAATGATTGATTGAAATATATCCTGGTCAACTGTGTAATTTCAGGTTTGCTTGAGCATGTCAAGAAAAGAGACATTTCCAGATCTTCGTGGAGAGCTTAATGTGACAGGGTTGGCCTTTCAAATATATGATTCTCCATCATGTTTTTCTGTATGTCCGCTTTCATCTTCTATATACCATTACCTACTTCCATATCAATTCAAATATTTCTTGTAGCACACAAATGAACTTAGCAATATCTAGTTGTAACTAATAATGCAAAACAATAATTTACCATCTTCTGTATACTTAATTCCCGTATGATATGGCACATGCATTGGAAAACATTTTTTTTTCTGGTTTGTTAGTTTGATATCTGAAAGTCTATTTTATGGATTTTGTCAAAAGCAGACCTTATTCAATTTATACTTCATAGAAAAGTTACACTAGTCTATATACGAGCAGTAGACTTAACTTAGGGAACTTCTAAGCTAGGAAACTAACTAATTCTAGGGATGTTGACACAAAACTAAAGCCGTAAAGTTGGGGATTATAGATACTAAGATATTTACAGTATTTCCTAGTTAATTTACACAATCTTCCTAGTTTAGAAGTTGATTTATGACAATTTAGGAAGCTGAACTAGCTTGCTTACTAGTTTTTGGAAATACTTCCCCGGTAATCCCTTGGTAAGTATATTTGCTAGTTGATCTTCGATGGATACATAAGGAGTATAAATTAGGTCACTGTCAAGCTTTTCCTTTATGAAATGTTTGTCCACTTCAATGTGCTTTGTTCTGTCATGTTGAACCGGATTATGTGCAATGTTTATGGCAGATTTTCACAATACAACTTATTTGACCTTCCAACTTAACCTTTAAATCCTCCAAAATGATTTTCAGCCATAATAATTCACAAACTCCAAGTGTCATTGCCCTAAATTCAGCTTCTACACTGGATCTAGCAACACATTATGTTTTTTGCTCCTCCAAGTCACAAGATTTCCTCCTAGGAAAGTGCAGTAATCACATAGTGATCTTCTAGAAACTATGGACCTTACATAATTTGCATCAGTATATGCTTCCAACGTCAATTTCCCCCTTTTTTAAAATAAAATTCCTTTGCCTATTGTAACCTTTAAGTACGATAGGATTTGATTCACAACCCTTAGATTTGATTCATTAGGGTTGTGCATGAATTGACTTACAACACTAATGCATAGGAGATATTTGGTTTGGTATGTGACAAATAGATAAGTCTTCCCATGAGCCTCCGATAGGAGCTCATGTCAGCTACTGCATCCTCTATTGTATCTCCTGTAAGTTATTCCAGAAGTGGTCATGATAGTCGTAGATGCAATGAATGATAGTGGTTTCTGTGTGATCGGTGATTAAGGATTTATTGTTTGAAGAAGATGAACAAGATGCTTTCTAAAGAGAACAATGTGTTTCTCTGTATTTTCTTATCATTCTTAATCATCAAATGTATACAAAGTAAGCCTTTAAATAGGCTGATATAGAGTTCTAATATAACTAAAATTATCATACTTATTCCTAATTTAAATAAGACTTTTAGTAAATCTAAACTACTGATTTAGAATAAACTTTAATTACATATTAAATAAAAACTCTAACAATCCTTGTCAACTTACGTTCCCCCTCAAGTTCTAACACTTCTCAGATAACTTACAGCTCCAGAGTCAATTACCCACGAACCTTAGATCTTAGAATTTTGAGAAGAGGATATACCTGAAAAAAGCCAAACTGCAAGTACCTATTGAAGAAGGTTTTTCCAGTGATCTCAACAGGCTCTTTAGTTTTTCAATCTCTTCTCTATTGAACTCCATAGGTGATTCTTAAGAACTACTTTTTCCAATTTGTTGTTTTGCTGTCTACGCATGTCCTTGTCCCTTTGTTTGTCCACCTTTGACTGGAAATTTTCTATTTGATGGGTTTGAGTGGTTTCCTTCATTCACCGAGACTTCTAAAGTAGCCCCAATGTTATTGGTTTCGTTCAGGGGTGGATCTGAAGTGATAAGAACCTTCTAAAAAGGACTAAAAATCCCATAATTAAACTAAAAAAGTTTTGATACCATGTAAAAATAGACCTTATTTATTGATACTTCATAGAAAAATTACACTAGTATATATACAAGCAATAAACTTAACTTAGGAAACTACAAAACTAGGAACAAATTAATTCTAGCGATGTTAACCCAAAACTAAAGCCTTAGGATTACAAATACCAAGATATTTACAGTATTTCCTAGTTAATCTACACAATCTTCCTAATTTAGGAAGCTGATTTTTGACAGATTTTGTTGCATGTTTGAGACTTTTCTTTGTTTTATATAGTTTCTATAAGGCATGGACATGATGAAAAAGTATTTTGTTTCTGTTCTAATGTTTTGTGGAAATGCTCGTGAATGTTGGTTATATCGATTAAGATAAATCTTCTATAGGGTTTTATCATCTAAAAATAAAGGCCTTTTCTAGGAGCTTTTTTAGTTAGTTTGTTTATCTTTATTTGTTTCTTAGAGACCTATCTTATGTAGGTTATTTAGTCTGCAATAAACTCTTATTATTGAAGTCTATTTAATAGACTCCAGTACGTTGAATAAAGTAAGACGACGGAGAATTACTTAGCCTTTGTTCAACATGGTATCAGGTTAGAATTGATCCTTCATCCGATTTCATTCTACTGGTTATCGGATTTTTTTTCTTTTTTCTTCCTATTCCCAGTCTCCGTATTATAATGACTAACCCAGATCAATCGAGGTCTGAGGTTAGTAGCCGACATCCTCCTCCTCAATCAGAATCTCCAATTTCTGATTCGTCTCTTTCTCTTATTACCACCTATAAATTAAATGATCACAATTACCTTCCTTGGTCCTAATCTGTTCGACTCTATATTACCGGTAGAAGGAAAGGTGCCTATCTCGATGAATCCATGCCAATACTAGCCAAAACATACCCTACTTACAGCACTTGGTTGAGTGAGAACACCATGATAATGTCATGGCTCATCAACTCGATGATTTCAGAAGTGGGTAAGAATTTTATGTTGTACTAGACTGTTGCAGAGATCTGGACATCAGCCAGAGACACCTACTCCAATGCTAATAACATATCAGAATTGTTTGGGGTAGAAAATCAGATAAAAAACTATCGACAAGTGGATCTTTCTGTTGTAAAATACTATGGCATTCTGAACAAGTTTTGGCAGCAAATAGACTTGTACGAGAATCTTGAATGGAAGTGTCCAAAAGATCGACTGCTCTTCCATAACCAAAAGCATCAGAGACGTGTCTTTCAATTTTTTTCTGGTTTGAATGATGAGTTTGATGGAGCAAGGGGAGAATTTTGGCTTCCAAACCTCTTCCTTTGGTTCGAGAAGTTTTTTCAGAGATAAGGAGAGAGTAGAGTAGAAGAGAGTTGATGGTACCAGCAAGCATACAATCTGATGCTTCTGCCTTGGTAACCAATTCAAATTCCAGAATCCACCAAAAAAGGAGTCGACCTTGGTGTTAACATTGTAAAAAGGTGGGACATATGATGGATAAATGTTGGAAGTTACATGGAAAACCTCTTGATTTGAAATCAAATCGATCTTCAGTCCAGAATGAGTCTCACATTGTTACTCAAAGGGACTCGGACAGTAGCTTTCTTCATAAACAAATCGAGGAATTGCAGACAATAGTTGGCTCCCTGTCAACAAAGCCAACCACCGAGGCACTCACTGCTTCTGCAGGTGCTCATTCTGCTGGTAAATCAACTTCTTGAATAGTGGATTCAGGGGCGACAGACCACGTGATAGGCAATAAAGCCCTATTGGAAAATTATGGTGAGACTAATTTGCCAGCATTGATTCGTATTGCTGTGGTTCTCTCACTCATGTCCAAGGGATTGGTTCGACTACTTTGACTAATGATTTAGTTCTTCATAATGTCTTTTATGTCCCGAAACTTACTTGTAATCTATTGTCCATCAGTAAATTAATTCGGGATTCACAATGTAATGTGGTATTTGGTTATGGTGGCTATGTTTTTCAGGAACAAGAATTGAAGAGGGTGATTGATAATGTTTGGCTTGACAAGGGGTTATACATCCTTCAACACCTTGCATCCCCAACTGTTGCCTTGTCTACCCAACTTAGGAATCCAGATTTAGGAATAAATAATGTTTTGCTATGACACTATCGATTAGGCGATCCTAGTTTTTCTTATTTATCAAGAATGTTTCCTGATTTGTTTATTAATAAAAATCCTTTTCAATTCTCTTGTGAATTCTGTCAATTAGCAAAACATACTCGAAAATCTTACTCTCCAGCAACATTCGAACCTACTAAACCTTTTTCCATTGTTCACAGTGATGTTTGGGGTCTATGTTCTACTAAGAGTCTCTTTGGGTATAGGTGGTTCATCTTCTTCATCGATGACTACTCTAGAACTACTTGGGTTTTTCTCATGAAAGAAAAATCTGAAGTTGAGTCCATTTTTTGAAAATTTTATCAAATAATTCTTACCCAGTTTGACACCAAAATAAAAATTTTCTACAATGATAATGGAAGTGAATACTTGAATAAATCTCTATAGTGATAATGGAAGTGAATACTTGAATAAAAATCTGAAGGTTTTGAAGGATGTAAAGCCCTTTGTCAAGCCTAACATTGTCAATCGCCTTCTTCAATTCCTTTTCCTGAAAAACACAACCACCAGAACCAAACACCACATTACAATGTGAATCACGAATTAACTTACTTATTGACAAAAGATTGCAAGTAAGTTTCGGAACATAGAGAACTAAACCATTAGCCAATGTAACCGAACCAGTCCCCTTTCACACAATTGAGAGAACCATCAGCAATACGAATCAATGTTGACAAACTATTCTCACCATAATTTTTCAATAAAGATTTGTTGCCTCTTTTTGAATTGAAGGCCTATTTGATTGCCAATCAATGGGTTTTCCATGCAACTTCCAGCACTTATCTACCATATGCCCTACTTTTTTACAGTGTTCACACCAAGGACGATTCCTCTTTTGTTGGACTCTGAAATTGGAATTGGTTACCAAGGCAGAAGCATCGGACTGCAGGCTTGCTATTGGCACTAGTGTCATCAATTCTCGTTTACTCTCTTCTCTTCTTACCTCAGAGAAAACCTCTCGAACCAAAGGAAGGGGTTTTGAAGCTAGAATTCTCCCTCTTGCTCCATCAGATTCATCATTCAGCCCAGATAGAAACTGAAAAACACATCTCTGATTCTTTTGATTGTTAAAAAGCATTCGATCTTCTTGACACCTCCACTCAATATTTTCGTACAAATCTATCTGCTGCCAACACTTGTTCAAAATTCCATAGTATTTGGCAACAGAAAGCTCTCCTTGCCGAAGGTTTTTTATATGATTTTTCACCCCAAACAACTCTGAAGTGTTATCAACACTGGAATATGTATCTCTAGCTACAATCCAAATTTCTGCAGCAGTTTGGTAGAGCATAAAATTCTCTCCCACTTCTGGAATCATCGAGTTGATGAGCCATGACATTATCATGGTGTTCTTACTCAACCAAATGTTGTGTTTAAGGTCTGTAATGGCTGGAATAGGTGAAGATTCATCGAGATATGCTCATTTTCTTCTATCAGTGATATATAGACAAACAGAATGTGACCATGGAAGGTAATTGTGTCCATTCAATTTGTAAGTGGTAATAAGGGAAAGAGTCGAATCAGAGATTTGAGATTCTGATTGTGAAGAATTGTTTTGACTACTAACCTCAGAAGTTGAATGATCTGGGTTAGTGATGATGGGATGAGTAAACAAAAAACAGAAGAACAAAAGATCCAATACTCAAAGGAATTGAGGTGGTTGAAGGATCGACCTAACTGATACCATGTTGAAACAGAGATTATAGATACTCTGTCGACTTAACTTTTATTCAAAGTATTAAAGTCTAATAAATAGACTCTAAGAAAAGAATTTACAGTAGAATAAACTACCTATCTGAGATAGGTCTCTAAGATAATTTAAAGATAAATAAACTAACTAATAAATCTCCTAGAAAATAGGTCTTTATCTCTAGATGATAAAATCCTATAAAATAGGAGTTTTATTCCTAATCGATATAATCAACACATACCAGAGGCTGGTTGGTAAATTAATTTATCTTTCACTCACTCGACCAGACATTGCTTATTCAGTTAGCATTGTTAGCCAATATATGAGTGATCCCCGAGAAGAACATATGGATGTTGTAAATCGAATTTTGAGGTTCCTAAAGTCTACACCAGGAGCAGGATTGATATTCAGAAATAGTCAAGATAGAAGTATAAAAGTCTACACAGATGCTAGTTGGGTAGGAGAATTGACTGACAGAAGGTTTGTTTGTGGCTACTGCACCTACGTTTGGGGCAATTTAGTCACATGGTGAAGCAAAAAGCAAGCTGTTATGTCTCGAAGCAGTGCTGAATCAGAGTTTAGAGCAATGAAACTTGGAATTTGTGAAGGAATGTGGATCAAGAAGGTTCTCTCGGAACTCGAATTGGATAATGGTAAAGGTTTTGAGGTTCTCAGCGACAGTTTATCAACCATGAGCATAGCTAAAATTCCTGTTCAACGTGATCGTACAAAGCATATTGAGATTGATAGACACTTCATCTATGAGAAGTTCAATAATGGAGTAGCCAACTTGCAGTATGTTCCTACAAAGAAGCAGCTTGCGGATATCTTCACCAAAGCTCTTCCAAGAGCAACCTTTGATGAAATTTCATCCAAACTGGGTATATATAATGTATATACACTAGTTTGAGGGGAGTGTTGGTTATATCGATTAGGATAAATCTCCTATTCTATAGGGTTTTATCATCTAAAGATAAATACTTATTTTCTAGGAGCTTTTTTAGTTAGTTTGTTTATCTTTATTTGTTTCTTAGAGACCTATCTTATGTAGGTTATTTAGTTTGTTGTAAACTCTTATTATTGAAGTCTATTTAGTAGACTCCAGTACATTGAATAAAGTAAGACGACAGAGACTTACTTAGTCTCTGTTCAACAAATGCTTTAGTTGTTTTTAGGTGGTGTTTGGTGTACTTTGTTTTATACAGTTTCCGTGAACATGATGCAAAGGTACTTCATTTCTGTTCTGATGCTTGAATTTATACAGTTTTAGTTGTTTTTAGTCTGGGTGGTGTTTTAGAGATATGGTTTTCTTTAACTTTAATGTTCCTCTTCTCCTGCACCTATGAATTGATCAAGCAAAGGAGTTTGGTAGTGTTCCTTTAGAAGCTTCCTTTAGAATCAAATCTTAAGGCCTGGTTTTCACAAGGACATGTGTTTTTTTACAGGACCTTTTTGCAAGTTTAAGTTTTCGGGGTCAGCAAATATTCCTGCATAATACACGTGGTTCGTTTGGTAGTGTTCCTTTAGAAGCTTCTGGAGTTTTTGGTATCCATCCTGAGGAAGGAAAGTTCCATTTGATGTGTCAGGTATACCCTCACATATATTATGGCTAGACTTTATTCATTGTTATGAGAACATGGCTTCTGAATTGAACTGTGTTATTACACCGAAAGAACTCATATTTTTCATCATTCTAAAAGTGATTCTAATATATGTGCTACAATGAATGGTGATTTGAATGATTATGCAGTTTAACTATTGGGCATTTTTCGTGTAATTGAAAAGGGGGAAATCCTTTAGTTTGATGGCAGGGTCAAGTTATTTTTTGTGTGTGTCTTGAACGTACTATTTGTTGAGTAATGTTATCCATGTGGAGAAACAGAATCTCTTAATGTTTTATTTAGGAAACCTTAAAGATTACTGTAGATAATTATGATATGGGAGAAATACACTGTTTATTTTTCACAAAAATGAAATTCTCAGTCTTGTACAACAGGGTCAATCCTATGTCAAATAGGTAGTGATACAACAGTTAAAAGATATCTACCGGAATTAAATTACTAGAGTCTAGTTAAGATTAGTCTTATCAGATAAGACTCTTATTTAATCTCTATTTGAATAGAGTACAAACTTAAATAAAAACTTTATTATCCTATCGAATATAATCTACACTCCCCCTCGAGCTGATGAGTATATGTTGTATATTCCCAGCTTGGATATAAGTTCATCAAAGTTGATTCTTGAAAGAGCTTTAGTGAGTACAAGCTTTAAAAACTCTAGTATAGGACTTTTGGTACATTAGGGAGTCCTACTTACAATTAAATTCTAATTCTAATCCTCTTAGGAGATAAACTTTAAATAAACTATTAACCCTTAATTACACATCAAGTATAATACTAATACTTCAATCAGATAACTTACAATCCATATCATTCAAGTTTGGGTTAAGGAACTTTGTTTAGGTTGGGCTTTTTCTCCTGATTTTTTTCAAGTAGGATACTCAACTTCATTTGTTATACATAGCATGAGAGCCCAAGGTGTATGTTGCCAAATTCATTTTTTAAGTAATATTGTTCATGCAAGCTAGTGGGATTGTTGTCGTGTTTTATTAAGATTGGTCAGTCGCCTACTGCTTAGGAAGATAAAGTTATACTATAAACTATTAGCCTGATTTATTATGCTTTATAATTTTCATTTCTCCTAAGTTTGTAGTAAGGGTATGACCATCTCTTATAAAAAACCAACTATAAAGTTCCTTTTTCTTTCATGACATCTTAGTATTCTTCCCCAGATTTCTAATTGTGTCACCATCATTTCATTTACAGGTTCCATGTGTGGAAGTAAATGCTCTAATGAAAACTTTCAAAATGAAGCCATTGCCGTTTCCGGTATGCATGTATCATCATTGTAACTTTTTATGACTGTTACCATTACCATTCTTAGTTTTTTGGATGACGTGTTTTGCAAGACTTTTTCATTCTTATCAAGTGATGCATCAATTGTTTTTATTATCATCGTCTTCCTCTTTAATTAGATCTAATTAGTGTAGGATACTTAATTCCTCCCACACTTCTATTTCTACACTGTTTGACTTCTTGAGGAATTTAGTAATATGGTTATCTTCTTCTTTCAATTTATCGTATCTGCTTTCTATCCTGATTGCAGTTGGCTGGTTCTGTGACGGCTGTGTTCAACTGTCAAGGTCCACTAACTGCTCCTATTTTTGTGGGGAGTGGAATGGTGTCTAGAGAGATATCTTACTCTGTTTTGGATGTCCCTTCATCCTCTGCGTCAGAAGCAATGTTGAAATACAAGGAGGCTGGTGCAGTGGCTGCATTTGACTGTATTCCATTATCATATCTGTCTGCTAATTTTACGTTTAACACTGATAACTGTGTATGTTGTTTTAAATAGAAAATCTTGTGTGTTAAGATGAACTTTTCTTTGAGTGTCAATGCAGTGGATGGCTTTTTTCTAAATTTCGTATCATAACTCATATGTGATAGGTTGCTGACTTGTATGGCATCAGAGCTAGTCTGGTAGATGGTGGGGAAATTCGAGGGGCAGGAAATGCATGGATTTGTCCGGAGGTATTTTTGTAATTTTCTTTTCTTGCCCATTTTTCTAGGCTAAGAAAACACTTGATTGTTATTTGTATTAGTCCATGTTGAATGCATCTCCATTCTGCTTCATTCCTTTTGTCTTGATCTCTTTGTTGGCTATGATATCTGAATTACAGAACTTGGCTTACAATTTTATATACTGAAGCTCTTATTGTCTGGACTTCCATGTTTGCTTCTTCAATTCTTCTCACTGTTGGTCTTTGTAGATATTTGGTATTTTGGTCAAAGACTCAAGTGTGAGTTCTCTGATTTTCTGATTAATTCAAAAGTATTGATTACAACAGTCTTATAGTTGACTAGGTACAAGAGTTTACTTTAACTCAGATTAGACTACTCTAGATGTTATCTCTTTCTATAGTTTAGGATTGTAATAGAGAGTTAATCTAAACTTCTAGTAGAAACTAGTACAATGAGGATTAATTTCTAAAGGTTAATCTCTAGCATATACTCTAATGCAATTGTTTGTAATTTGTTTCGTTTGGATGGGTTGACTTTTTTTAAATTACAATTAGATAGGAAAGTGGAAATACAAACATACTGATACATTTAAAAGTTACTTCTGATGTACAATTACTTAAATTCCACAGGGTGAGGAAGATGATACAGCAATGGATGTAAATTTCTCAGGAAATTTGTCCATTGACAAGATTATGCAGCGATATATACCAGGTTATGTACATCTTATGCCATTCAAATTAGGGGATTTAAGTGGAGAGACAAAACTTTCTGGATCACTTTTGAAACCGTAAGCGGATTGACTTGCCTCCTTTATTTGGGTTGATTGATGAGGACCCTTAGTTTTATTTCTTAATATTCTTTTTGTTTCCTCATTGGTGTTGCTTATCTTTAAGTTGGTTAATTCACACTCCCTTTGAACCTAGGAGGTTTGATATCAAGTGGACTGCACCAAAAGCCGAAGGGTCATTAAGTGATGCTCGGGGAGATATAATGATTTCACCTGATTGTATTACTGTTAATTCTTCATCTGTTGCTTTTGACTTATTTACAAAAGTTCAAACTTCATACCCTGAGGAATACTGTCTGAACAGAAAAGAGTTCAATGAGAAGATCGCTGTGCCGTTTATTGTTGAAGGAGTGGAGTTGGACTTGCGTATGCGTGGTTTTGAGTTTTTCAATCGGGTCTCTTCTTATACTTTTGATCCTCCGAGGACTACACATTTGAAAGCAACTGGAAGAATAAAATTTCATGGCAAAGTTCTGAAGCCTTCTATTATCAGTGAGCAAGGATTTTGTCCCGATGGGCAGCCTGAGAAAGTGATGGATAACAGAAGAAGACAGAGTCTTGTTGGTGAATTGTCAGTCTCGGGTCTCAGACTGAATCAGTTAATGCTGGCACCTCAGTTGATTGGGCAGTTGAGCATATCTCGAGACTCTATCAAGGTATTGTCTAGAAACCATTTTTTTTAATTTGTGTTCAGGGTCTTGTTAGACTGCTTATAGTTTCCCATCATGAGGAACCTAAAAATTTAGTTTGCTCTATTAACATGGATGTATTAAATCCTGCAATATGGGAAATATAGCATAGAGGTTTAATTTCTTTTTGTTCCTTAATAATAGTCTCAAGGGGAAGAAAGGCCAACGAACACTTGAGTTCAAACTGAGAATGAATGTGGCTTTTATTGAGAATAATTGGGATAAGGAGTAGGGGTGTGCAAAATAAACCATAACCGTTAAATTTTACTGGTTAAGTAATCTACTATTAAAGTTAAACGGTTTCGGTTAATCAACCGCTAAAAATGATGGTTAATCGTTAACCGTTATGAAATTATTTAGACATAAAATGAAGCTTGTGATTAGAATTTCTCCATTTAATTTTTTTTCTAAAAATTTCAATAAAAATTTACCAGAGAGAGAATTTTATTATTCTCAAAAGAATTAGTGAACATGTGAAAAAATTGTAATAGGTTACAGGTAAACTGTAACTGAACCGTTAAGTAGCAATTAACCACTATAACAATTGAACAAATATGAGAAGAAATATTTCTCATGTTTATTGTTTTAACAGTAGCTTACAATTTATAGTGAAGAATTAATCTAAGTTTAGGAAATAATTCCTAAAATCATGTAATTAGATTTTCTTAATTCCTAAAATCAAGAAATTAAATTAGTGACTATTTACATAAGGTCAACTCCTAAAAATAAGGAAGAATATTCTGCTCCTTGATTCTAGGAATTTCAGCACTCTCCCTCAAGCTGGAGTGTAGATGTTTATCAAACCCAACTTGCTAGTGAAATCTTCGAACATGTTCTTGTTTAGGCTTTTAGTGAACAAGTCTGCAACTTGTTGTTTAGTGGGTAGGTAGATTATGCATACTTTCCCTGATTCAACTTTCTCTTTGATGAAGTGGCGATCTATTTCTACATGTTTGGTACGATCGTGGTGAACCGGATTGTATGCTATGCTCACTGCTGCCTGATTATCACAATACAGTTTCATAGGTCGTGTGTGAGGCATTTTTAACTCCCCCATTAGTCTTTGTATCCAAATTCCCTCGCATATACCATGTGACACAGCTCGATATTCAGCTTCAGCACTACTACGGGCTACAACAGATTGTTTTTTACTTCTCCATGTCACAAGATTACCCCATACGTAGCTGCAGTAACCACTTGTAGACCTTCTGTCATTTACTGAACCTGCCCAATCTGCATCTGTGTAGATGTCAACAAATCGACTAGTTGTTTTCTTAAAGTGTAGACCTTTCCCTGGAGTTCCCTTCAAGTATCTCAACACCCTATGGACAGCCTCTAGGTGTTTCTCTTTTGGGTTATGCATATATTGGCTGATAACACTCACACTGAAAGCAATGTCAGGACAAGTGTGAGATAGATAGATAAGTTTTCCTACGAGTCGTTGATATCTCCCCCTATCTATTTCTTCTCCATCTTCTTCAGTTCCAAGTTTCAGGCTGAATCCCATTGGGGTCTCTGCAGGTCTACAGCCCAACATGCCAGTGTCCTTTAATAAATCTAAAACTTATTTTCGTTGTGAGATGGAGATACCTGTTCGTGACCTTGCTACTTCCATTCCAAGGAAGTATTTTAGATTTCCCAAATCCTTAAGTTCAAACTCAGTGCCAAGAAATTCTTTTAAGCATCTGATCTCATTTAAATCATCTCCTGTTAGAATGATATCGTCAACATAGACTATAAAGATGGAGCATTTACCTTCCTTCGAGTGTTTGTAGAACATAGTGTGATCTGCTTGTCCTTGCATATACTCCCTACTGGTCATAGCCTTGGCAAATCGACTAAACCAGGCTCTTGGAGATTGTTTCAACCCATATAATGATCTCTTTAGCTTGCATACCCGACCTTTTTCTTCTTCAAAACCTGGTGGAAAGTCCATATACACCTCCTCGGTTAATTCTCCATTTAAGAAGGCATTTTTAACATCCAATTGAGTCAAGGGTCAATCAAGATTTATAGCAAGTGACAAAAGAACTCGAATGGTATTAAGTTTGGCAACGGGAGCAAAAGTCTCATCATAATCGAGCCCATATGTCTGAGTGAACCCCTTTGCCACAAGTCGAGCCTTGTGTCGATCAATACTTCCATCAGCTTTGAATTTGGTGGTGAAAATCCATTTGCAGCCTACTGTTTTTTTCCTTTAGGCAAATCCGAGATTTCCCATGTTACATTGTTTTTTAGAGCACTCATTTCTTCCATGACAGCATGTTTCCATTCGGGTGATTCAAGAGCTTCATTCACATCCCTTGGAGCTTTTACACAGTTGATATTTGTCACAAAGTCTCTATATGACTTGGATAAATTTCCATAAGATACAAATCGAGAGATAGGGTGTTGAGTGCCGAAAAATATAAATCTCCCCCTGAAGATGAGTTGCCGAAAAATATGGTTCTGTTTCAAAGAAGGTTACATCTCGAGAAACAAATACTCGACGTAAAGTAGGTGAGTAACATTTGTACCCTTTTTGTGTAGGTGAATAACCAATAAAAATACAAGTATGAGCACGAGGGTCAAGTTTTGATCGGTTAGGTTGGTAACTATGAACAAAGGCTTTGCACCCAAATATTTTTGTTGGTAAGGTTGGAACATGAAAAAGAGGGAAAACCTATTGAAGGGTATTTAAAGGTGTTTGAAATTGAAGGACTTTGAATGACATACGGTTGATTAGATAACATGCAGTAAGAACAACCTCTCTCCAAAGATATTTTGGAATATTTGTGGTAAACATTAGGGCTCGAGCAACATCTAATAGGTACCGGTTTTTTCTTTCAGAAATTTCATTTTGTTGTGGTGTGTCTGGGCAGGAGCTTTGGTGTATAATACCTTGTTCTGTAAGATAAGAGCTTAAAACAGAGTTGAAGTATTCTCTACCATTATCGGTGCGGAGCGTATGTATGGTGGAATTGAATTGAGTTCTAATCATAGAATGAAAGTTTTGGAATACTTTAGCTGTTTCGGACTTTTCTTTGAGGAGATAAACCCAACAAACTCTAGTATGGTCATCAATAAAGGTTATAAACCATCTAGCTCCTGTAATATTTTTCACTCGACTAGCCCCCCATAGATCACTATGTATCAAAGAGAAAGGTTGGGATTGGCTGTAAGGTTTCAATGTATAAGGAGCACAAGTATGTTTTGAAAGTTACAAATTTCACACTTTAGGGAATTTGGATTTTTATTTCGAAATAATAGTGGAAACAAATGTTTCATGTAAGGGAGTTTGGATGTCCTAGCCTACGATGCCACAACATAATTGTGTCCTCGTGTGAAGTAGATAGAGCCAAACTTTCCTGGAAACTGTTTTTATTGTCTTTATTCCATATGTAGAGTCCATCATCAACCTTAGCAGTGCCAATCATCTTCCCCGATTTCTGTTCCTGTACAACACAACCAAGGGAAGAAAATTCAACAAGAGCAACATTATCCTCAATTAGTTTACTAACTGACAGTAAATTGCAGGACAAATTTGGGACATGTAAAACTTTCTTTAAAGAGAAATTTTCAGTAAGTTGAACTGCCTCAGTTCCAGCAACAGGTGAGTATGAACCATCAGCTATTCGGATATGAGATTGGTTGTGACATAGGATGTAGCTGTGGAACAAAGATGAGTTACCTGTCATGTGATCGGGGCACCTGAATCCAGAATCCAAGAGGATTGATTACTGGAATTAGAAGTGATATTAAAGGTTGTACCTTGAATAGCCAAGGATCCATGAGGAGTGGATGTTCTAAGTATCTTGTGTAGAGCTTCGAGTTGAGATTTGATCAGGCGAACATCTAAGGTATTTTCTGTAGATGATGAAGTGTTGGATGACAAAAGAGCCTTAGTATCTCTTTGATTTTTTGTGTTTCCAGGGTATCCATGGAGTTTGAAGCACTTTTCTTTAGTGTGACCAGCACGGTTGCAGTAGCTACACCAAATTCGTTCTCCCATTCGATTTTGATTAGAGTCACTCCTTTTGTGGAACTGAGGACCCCTAGATACAAGGGCTGAGGTTTCAGATTCGGAAAAGGTTTCTGCCATAGGAAGACAAAAACACAAGAATGATTTCTAGAGAAGAAGAGTAATTTAGGATCGAATAAGTCCTAAAGCTCTTGATACCATGAACAAATATGAGAAGAAATATTTCTCATGTTTATTGCTTTAACAGTAGCTTACAATTTATAGTGAAGAATTAATCTAAGTTTAGGAAATAATTCCTAAAATCATGTAATTAGATTTTCCTAATTCCTAAAATCAAGAAATTAAATTAGTGACTATTTATATAAGGTCAACTCCTAGAAATAAGGAAGAATATTCTGCCCCTTGATTCTAGGAATTTCAGCAACAATTAACCGTTTCTTAATGGTTAGGTTATAGTTTAATAACCGCTGTAATGGTTAACCAACCGTTTATGCTAAATGGTATGTTTTTGTTAAATACGTAGATAAACGATAGGTTTTTGAGTAAACTTGATCAGTTTATTCCAATGATTAAAAGAACAAGTTTACAGACTCTTATATAGCCTAAGAATAGAACTTCTAATTGAATTAGGAGTCCTAGATATCCTAAACTTAAACTCTTAAGTATAAAACTTTAAATATAACTAAGACTCTTTTACCAAGATAAACTCTTGATAAACTAACTATAAACTCTTAACATAATTTCGACAACTAACACTCCCCCTTAAACTGGTGAGTATACATTGTATAATCCCAGTTTGGACATAAACTTATCGAACAAGGCTTTTGGTAAAGTCTTTGTAAATATATCTTCCACTTGTTCTTCGGTTGGAATATAGGACAAGGATGTGACGCCACTCGTGAGTTTTTCTGCTATGAAGTGTCTGTTTATCTCAACATGTTTTGTTCGATCATGGTGGATAGGGTTCTTGGCAATCTGAATTGTTGATTAATTGTCACAAAAGATTTCAAACTTTTTGTCTCGACACATTCCAAGTTCTTCAAGTATGTAACCCCTAAAATTTACCTAATTTTTTAGAATAAAAGTTGGGGTTTTACATTAATAAAATTTGGTTTGTAAGTTAGGTTTTTATAAAATTAAATAATATGATACAAATAAATTATTAAAATAATTAATAATCTAAAATACTGAAAGCTTATCAAAATATTAAATAAAGTTCAACCCAAACATTAAATAATATTACAATCTAGAAAGTCCGAAATAAAATTTCAAATCCAAAGTTTATTACAAATAACAAAATATCCGGAATAAATAAAATAGTTCTGAAAACTATAAAACATACGTAAATAGTTTGAAAGCAGAAATCTCCAAGTACCGAAGTAGTCTAGGTTAAAGATCTGAAATAGAAAACTGAGAGGGTGTAAGCTAGGGAGCCTAGTGTGTCTCTAGAGCAGATAAACAAGATTACTGAACAGTATAATACAAATGATGTGAAGTATGCATGATATGCACACAACTCCAAACACCAACAGAAGAGTAAGTTCCCCTGAACCACACTAACTCCATCACACCAACAGAAGTGGAAACTCGATCCGCAGGTGGAGCCACTGAACAGAAGTGATAAATCACTTACTTCCTCGTACTCACATAATCTACCAGATGTAATGTTATATGCATATATAGAACCAGAATGCATGTCTTAATATCTAACAGGAGGCATACATGGTAATTACAGAATCAGAAATATATGTAAATACAGAATGATGCATGATCATACTGAGTTTAACATAAACGATAGACAAGTAATAACAGAATTTAACAGAAGAGAACACACCTGAAGCAAAAGGTCAACGCCTAAAATGATGCCTACTAGACTCAGCTCTACTACTAGACCGAGCAGGAGTAGAACCTACGATTAACAGAATATTAGAATCACTCCTATGCCACTAACAGATAAGTACATGTAACAGAATTAACACGAAACTCACGTGCGGGTCCCGAAGACTGGTAAACAGGATGTCGTCCAGGAGGAGGAGGAGGTAAATGCTCGGGATCGGAGTCCACGTCACCTGAATCAAACAGAAACTGATTCAGAATCCAAAATAGATAACTTCCAGATAAAGCATTCAAACTTAAAAACTCTAAAAATGACATTTCAAGTTCGAATTTTGAAAAACGAACAGCGTCATTAGACTCGGAACGTCGAAAGACATAAAGTGGATCTGGGTCGAAAAAGTCAACTGCTGATGTCAGCACTGGTCAACGCTAACGTTAGCAGTGACGTCATCAGGTCCACGCTGGCGTCAGTAGTGACGTCAATGGATGACATCAGCGGATCGGGTTTCCGGGTCGGACAAGTCGGGTTTTCGGGTCGGGTCACTGATGGGTTCCCAAAATTTCCATATTTTCCCGGTTTCCAAAATTTCCATGTTGGATCCTCGTAATTGAATATATCATGGATAAGATGGCTGCTACTTGGTGCATAAAAGGGGAATAACTTGTATATCAATCACAATTAAGATAGTACTATAAGTTGCATAAATATCAGTGCGGGTCTAATTGACTGCAGTCTTAGCCATTCTCAACACGTGTGGCTAGCTTAATTAGTTTGTTATTTAATGTTTCACTAATTCTTCCTCTTTTTTTAATTGGAATATGCATTGCTATCTGTATATGCTACCTAGATAAGTGCCTCTTCTCATTGAGATCTCTAAGTTATGTTAGAGTAGGAGTCTTTATTTAAATATAAGTAGTTTTATCCTATCCTATTTCTTAGAGATAAGAGATTAGTTTATAATTTCTTGGGACTCCTAATAGAAGTTAGTTTCTAGCACTGAAAGTCTTTAAATAGACTTTCTCTGTAACCTTTATGCAAATGAATAAAATAACAGTAAGTTACATACTGTTTTTTATAAGTTTCTTCAAGATCTAGTGTCTCAATTTAACACAGAAACATCAATGTCATACTTATCTACCATGTTGTAACTCTTTTAGGTCTTTCATAGCGCATGATCTAATTTCTGAAAAGATAAGAAGGCATAACAAAGTTGTGTCAAATAAATAGTAATATATGTCATATCATTGAGAGCCCTTATTTTCTCGTGAATTCTGTTTATTTGGGATGCATAGAATACAAGTAAATGTATCCTTCAGAATGTCAAGTATTTCATTGTCAAATATAATATCTGTGGTAGAGGTCCATATCGTATTTTTACTTTATACAAGTTTATCTATTTCTCATTCTTTTTCTCAGTTTATAAGAAAATGTTTGTTCTCCCTGGTTGTGCAGTTGGATGCCACAGGTAGGCCAGATGAAAGTCTCGCGGTTGAGGTTGTGCAGCATTCTGGCTCTGAGGAAAACTTGCAAAATGGAAATCTATTCTCTTTTTCTCTTCAAAAGGGGCAATTGAAAGCTAATATTTGTTTACGCCCTCTGCATTCTGCTACCTTGGAGGTATATTCAGATCTTTCCAGTTTTGTTTGTTAGCAATAGTCTTATCAAGTGTTCTTAATAAGAAAGCAAAAGGAGTAATGAAATGGAAACTTTCATGCCCGTGTGTATGTGTTGTTTGCAGATACGCCACTTCCCACTTGATGAGCTGGAGCTTGCTTCACTTCGTGGAACAATACAGAGGGTAAGTTTTGGTGTGGACCTTCTTGTCAAGACTTAAATCTAATAGCCAAGATATAAAGTTAAATTGAGATAATGGAAAATATCTCTTAAGATAGAGAAAAGAAGATTACATGCATAGCTTATTAACTTGATAGAAAAAGATGCAAAAGTTAGTCTGTTCTATATCTAAAATAAGTGTTGATGGTCATAAGTTGTTTCTGGTCTCCGCCTGAAACATTGTGTTCCATGTCAAGCTAGATGGGATCCTTTTGGGGTTTGATGATTATTGTTCTTGGTATATCAATTGTTATTGTGATTTTGACCGAAAATTGATTGTTGATTCTGCTTTGATTTCACTTTCAGGCAGAAATACAACTTAATTTCCTGAAAAGAAGAGGTCATGGTATTTTATCTGTGCTCCGGCCTAAATTCAGCGGTGTACTTGGTGAAGTCTTAGATGTGGCTGCTAGATGGAGTGGTGATGTTGTAAGTATATGTAGCTTCATGTGTCTTTTTTATTTTGGTGGATTGGGTTCTTTTACGTAATTTTTTTGTGTGATTATATATGCATTTTGATGGTTACTTGCAGAGCCGTTCTTGAGATTTTAGTGGTCCTAAGACAAACGTTAAAAAATAGGCCTCTAATGATAAGTATTAAAAAAATATTAATTTTTTAATAAGAAGTATTAAAAAGTTAAATTAAGTATATGTCTACTAACAAATATTAGAAAAAATAGGCTTCAAATAACAAGTATTGATAAAAAAAAATAATCTTTAATAATAAATATTTAGGAAAATGAATTTTAAGAATAAATCTCTAATAACAAATATTTTAAGAAATCTAACTTCTAATAACAAATATTAAAAAACTATGATCCTAATAATAATTATTTTAAAAAATAGATCTCTTATGTAAGTATTAGCGAAAACTGAACCTTAATAACAAATATATTGAAAATATAGGTCTCTTATAATAAATATAGAAAAATAAATTTTAAAATTAGACTCCTAATAACAAGTAATAAAAAATCGTGACTCTAATAGCAAATAACGAAAATAAATAAATTTTAATAATATATATTACTACTTACGTCCTATTTAATTTGTTCAGTATTGACTTTTTTTGAGTAAAACTTTTTCAACTTTGACTCATTATAATTTTAAATCTATTATTGATAAAAGTATAAAAATATGTTTTAGAAACCTTTAATCAAATAGTTTAAAAATATATATTTTACAAAATTTAATAGATTAGAATATTTAAAATACTATGGTCAAAGTTTTAAAATTTTGACTTTTAAAAAGTCAATACTGGACATTTTAAATGGGATAGAGGGAGTAATAAATACTAAAATGTGTTTCTTTAGAGTAAAACCCCAAATAATAAGTTTAATAAAAAATAGGCCCCTAACAACAAATATTGCAAAAGAATTAAGATTTAAGAATCATAATAAAAAAATACCCAAAAATAAATTTTAAGAGTAAGCCTAATACAAATATTAAAAATTAAATTCTAATAATAAATATTAAAAATAAATTAAAATTAAATATATTTAACAAAAAATAAAATTGGGTCCTTATATAAAGGTGGGCCTTGGGCCGTTGCCCTTATGGCTTATCCCAGGGACGACTCTAGTTACTTGATTGTGAGTTTCTTCAACCAAGTCTGATTTTAAGATTAGCTTTTTACTAGTCGTGGTTACTATACAATTATATATTTTATTGTCAATTCGATGTGAAAACTTTGGTTATTTGTTGTTGTAACTTACTGGGATGTCAAGATTGAAGTGTAGATTATGGAGGAATAGAGATAAGAGATCTAATTGTGAGAAAGGGGCCATGGTGTCCAGAAATGTGATGAAGGTGGTTTGTGTGTGATCAGTGAACAAGATATTTTACAGAGAAAACAATGTGTTTCTCTGTATTTTCTTATTATTCTTCATTCGCAAATTTATATAGAGTAAGCCTTTATATAAGCTGATATAGAGTTATAATATAATTAAAATTATACTTTTATCTTTAATTTAAATAATATTTATTCCTAATTTAAATAAGACTTCTAGTAAATCTAAACTATTGATTAAGAATAAACTTTAATTACATATTAAATGAAAACTCTTAACACTCATCGTTAACTTCTCTTCAAATTCTAACACTTCTTGGATAACTAACACTCTTCCTCAAGCTAGTGAACAAACGTAGTAGAGCATCAACTTGGATCTTGAATGTGATGTCCTACTCTTTTTCTTCTGTTGTTTCTTCAAGAAAAATGTTCCCATGGTCGAGAGTCTTTGATTGAGATGCTCCAACATGCAGTTCTTGATTAAAAGATCTGATGTGAATGATGTACGAAGTGATCAAAGGAATCTACACAGACTAGAGTTCCAACTTGAATCTTTGATGTGAAATCCTTAAAAAATATTATCTAGTTTTTAAGGCTAAACTATATAACTTCTTCCCCATATCTATTATGATGAATGATTAAATAGAACCAAATAGTTTTTAAGGTTAAACTTTTAACTTTTTTCCTATCTTTTAGGATGAATGGCTAAGATAGAACAAATAGTTTTAAGGCTAAAATATAGCCTTTACTCCTATCTTTTAGGACGAATGGATAAGATAGAACCATTAAATAGAGAACTAATAAAATTAAACGAGTAAAAATTTTACCAGAAAAGTAAGATTCCAATGAGGGAGAAGTTAGAGAATAAGTGTGGCCTAATAACAACAACGAAAAAAATTAACATGCATCTGAAAAGTCAAACCGTTGATCTATTTTAGATTAAAGATGGTCGCAACAGTGATAGCATCAAGATCGTTGTTGCCTCGTGATACCATGTGAGAAAGGGGTCATGGCGGCCGAAGATGCAATGAATAATGGTGGTTTGTGTGTGATCGGTGGTCAGAGATTTGTTGTTTGAAGAAGATGAACAAGATATTTTCTAGAGAGAATAATGTGTTTCTCTGTATTTTCTTAGTATTCTCCATTCTCAAATTCATAAAGAGTAAGCCTGAGTTCTAATATAACTAAAATTATACTTTTATCTTTAATTTAAATTATATTTATTCCTAATTTAAATAAGACTTCTTGTAAGTCTAAACTATTGATTATGAATAAACTTTAATTACATATTAAATAAAAACTCTTAACACTTCTTGAATAACTAACACTAACCCTTTGTACCTGTTATCTACTAGTAGTTTAGATTTACATTAACTCTCTTCTAAATGTAGATAAAGATAATTAGTAGAGTATAGCTAGAAGTAGTACTAGTTGTTACTAAACTCTAAGTACCAAGTCTTAAAAAGAAAGAGTTCGCACATTGAAACTCTTTCCCTAAATTTCTGAGTTGTTATTCATGAAGTTCTCTCTTTTATTTAACCTCCTCGTGTCTTCTAATACTTTTCCTTTAAAGAACGTGTACTTTTTCTTTAAAACTGACTTCCATCCTTGTTATGATTTGTACTTCAGTTACTATTGTAGATTATGTAACTAAATTTTATTTGAATGGAATAAACTGTAATATATAAAAATAATGTTGGTTATTTATCTTACAAGTCTTGCAATTGGAAAATCTATCACTCATATTAGCAATTGCAGAGTTTTTGCTTCATTTTGATTTTTGCAACAACATTGATGCTAAAGGTTAAATTGCTACAGCGCCTTACCTATTCTATTGTATTGCGAGATATAGACACTGCAAACAATGTGACTGATGATACTGGTTTCCATGATTTTTGTAGATCACCCTTGAAAAAACTGTTTTAGAACAAATTAGTAGCCGTTATGTGCTTCAAGGTGAATATGTATTGCCTGGCAGCCGGGATAGTAACCTTTCTGAAAAGGGAACAGGTGGTTTGTTTAAAAGAGCAATGACTGGCCATCTTGGTAGTGTCATATCTTCTATGGGAAGGTGGAGGATGAGACTGGACGTTCCTCGAGCTGATGTTGCTGAGATGCTTCCACTTGCAAGACTTCTGTCTCGAAGTACAGATCCTGCTGTTCGTTTTAGATCAAAGGTTGTTTTTGGATTTATTTACTGAAATGGATTATATTCAGTTTTATGATTGCATCATAGCCACTCGTGATAACTCACCACAACTATTTTACACAAAGAATAATTTTGCAGGATAGAAATTTTGTTAAATACTTTTTCCTAGCCAAATTCTTCCATAATGAACAATGAGAATATCAAATGGTCTCAAACATTATTGAAATGCTCTTACTGTAAAATTGGTGTTTTATTAGGCTATATTATATTCTGTAAATTAGTATTCAATTTGAGTCCAAGATGAAGAATAGAACTGGTGTTGATGTCTGTACATGAAAGTATAATGTTATTGGCACTTAAACAATTTCTGAGTTGTAGAAAATATCCATTCAAAACAAAATAATGGAACTTAATGTCTATGGAGGATTATGAAGTATCTGATGGATTTAAAGTAAATGCATTACATATTAATAGAAAATTTCAGCTGTCTATGCAAAACGATGGAACTTAACATCTGAGGGTTATGGAGTGTCTAATGATTTCTTAAGTAGATGCATTGCATATGAGTAGAAATTTTCAGCCGCATCCCACCCAATGATGACCTATTGCAATCAGGCTTCTGCATGTAAACTGGCATTTTGCTTTTCCTTTCAGTCATTTTGGACATCCATATGAGTAGAGTGAGGGAATGCTCTATGTTGAAAGTTTCCTGTTTCTTAGCACCATAGTTGTTTTCTTTGTATTACGGAGATCTCTATGGTATCTATTCCTTTCAATTAAAATCTTTATGACCGTGCATGTTTCTCTATGCTACTCACAGGATTTTTTTATTCAAAGTTTGCAATCGATGGGAGTATATAGTGAGAGTCTTCAAGACTTACTTGAGGTACTTGGTCAATACCTGATCTTGGTAACTTTTATGACATGAACTGCATTTGAAACATGCCAAAATATAGTTCTCTATGCTTCTATCCTGTCTGTGAACTTTTAGGTAATTCATGGTCATTATACTGCATCAGATGATGTTGTTCTTGAAGACTTAAGTCTCCCAGGTTTAGCAGAACTTAAGGGTCGTTGGCATGGTTCTCTTGATGCAACTGGTGGAGGCAATGGAGACACAAAGGTATAGTTGTCCATATGTGCATAAAGATGAATGAACTTTAAAAAGTTATTGTTACTTCAAATATTCACGTGATTGAATAAGGGTGCAAAAATTAGTAACAGGTTAAGATTCTTGTTATGGCGCATAATGAAACTGGATTAGTCATACGGAAAGTATTTATTTTATATTTATTTTGAAGTTATTTAAATGGGAAAAAAGTTTATATTTGTCCATGATCATTTACTAAAAAGCCATATTTGTTCGTTGGTGATTAAATTTGTATTAGGAAGTAACATGTAGAAAAAAATAATGGAGGGGACCTGACAACTTTTAAGAGCCTAGTTTTTTTTTTTACTTATGCTGCTTTTTTTGGAGATCTAGGCTCCTGGAAGGACCTTCTCATTTTGTCCCCTGAACTTCATAGTTCGTACAAGGACTTGTAAATGTTTTAATTCCATTTGCATTTATTTGGAAGAAAAAGATTGTCAATTTATCATTTCAAGTAACATTTTACCATGCAGTATACTTCGTTTGATATATTGGTTCTTGTAAATATTTTCAGGCTGACTTTGACTTTCATGGAAAGGATTGGGAGTGGGGAAGCTATAACATTCGACGTGTTGTGGCTGTGGGTGCATACAGTAACGATGATGGTTTACGACTTGAGAAGAGTTTTATCCAATTGGATTATGCAACAATCCATATTGATGGGACTTTGTTGGGGCCAAAAACCAATCTTGACTTTTCTGTTCTACACTTCCCATTTAGTCTAGTTCCTACTCTAAAACAGATTATTGAATCATCTACCACTGAAGCTGTTTATTCTTTGCGACAATGGCTGGCTCCCATTAAGGGCGTATTACACATGGAAGGAAACCTCAGAGGAAGTCTTGCAAAACCAGAATGTGATGTGCGAATCAGCCTCCATGGTGGTACTGTTGGAGGCACCGAACTTGGGAGAGCTGAAGGTGTTGTTTCACTAACCTCAAGCAGCCATTTTCTGTTCAATGCCAAATTTGAACCAATCATCCATAATGGTCATGTACACATACAGGGAAGTATTCCTGTTACTTTTGTCCAAAATAGCATGTCTGAGGAAGAAAAAACAGAAACAGAACAAAGCAGAAGAGCATTGGTCCCTGGCTGGTTGAAAGAAAGGGATAAGGAGTCAACTGATAAAGCTAGTGAGAAAAAAACCTTTCTAGAGAAAACAGAAGAAGGTGGGAATGCTCAGTTAGCAGAAAGCCTTAAAGGTTTCAAATGGAACATCTTAGATGCAGGAGAAGTTAGAATTGATGCTGATATAAAGGATGGGGGCATGATGTTGTTGACAGCATTATCTCCTTATGCAGACTGGATAGACGGAAATGCTAATATCATGCTGCAGGTGGGTTAGCTGAAGAAATACCTAATCACTTATGAAATTTTTCATAATTAAGCTATATTTGTATAGTTTAACTATCAACTTTTTATGTCTTTTAATTGCCAGGTTAGAGGCACAGTTGAACAGCCCGTGCTTGATGGATCTGCGTCATTCCACAGGGCATCTATATATTCACCAGTACTCAGAAAACCACTTACAAACATTGGTGGCACTGTAAATGTGGTAGCAAATAAGTTATGCATTGCATCCTTGGAGAGCAGGGTTAGCAGAAAGGAAAAGCTGCTTGTGAAAGGGAATTTGCCACTTAGAACAAGTGAGGCATCCCTGGGTGATAAAATTGACTTGAAATGTGAATCTCTCGAAGTACGGGCAAAGAACATCCTAAGGTAAATCTTTCTTTCTTTGGAATATTTTTATGCTATATCTTTCTTTCCTAAGGTAATTTGCAAAGGTTTGGACTCCAATCCAAACTAGTCCATCGCATGTTTATTGCGGGGTATAGAAAATAGAGAATTGTAGAGAAGAGATATGATTCTATGTCGATATTATTTCTTAAGAAGAATAAAATAAATGTAGATTGTAGATTGATGAAAGTTAGAGAATTACATTTTCTAATTTCTAGCAACCCAAAATTAGGGATTTATCTATAATTTGGTGCATATTTAGTTACTGATTTTATGTAATTCTTCCTAGATTAGACATTTTTATATAGTATAAATATGTGCTATTCTTATCAATAAAAAACAGAAAATAAAAAATAGTTTTCTCTACCTCAAAATCTCTATTTTTTTACATGGTTTAGGGTTTAATAATTACAAATAAATTATAAAATAAATCTAGATCCTAATTACGGCTAATATTAACTAAGAGATTAAAATAGAATTAGAACTCAGTATTTACACGCTACTAACTTACACGAAGAACTGACATCTTGCTGAAATCAGTGGCCAGGTTGACACTCAGTTGCAGATAACTGGTTCCATATTGCAGCCAAACATCTCGGGGAATATTAAATTGAGCCATGGAGAGGCATATTTGCCTCATGATAAGGGTAGTGAACGTGCACCTTTTATTAGGTTGGCATCAAACCAGTCTGTGTTTCCAGGTGCTGGAATCAATCAAGCAGTTGCTTCTACACATGTCTCACGGTTTTTCTGTTCAGAACCTGCTTTTTCCAGGACCAAACTCGCACAACTCTCTGGTAGTCTACTTTATTCGATATTTTCAATTCTGATGCCAGCTCGTTTCCTCTTAAACTCACTGGATACTTAAATAAAAATTATTTCTACTTTTTATATGATTTTTCTGGACTTTTCTGTAGATATTGTTGAAATGTTTATTTTCCAAGAATTAGATAAGACTTCAAGGCTAATATAAAAAAAATCTTATTTAATGCAGTGCCTTATAACATATCCTTTTAAATATCCCTCTTGGCACCTATTAGTTGATGAAATGATGTTGCATTTATCACCCATTTACTTGTGAGATTACATCAATCTTAAGTTAAACATAAACAAATATTTAATTTAGAATAAAACGTCAGTGATTTATGAATTTTCTATTGGTGGAATTTTTATTAGAAGTGATTGGTACATGTGCTTATTCATTTCTTAAACTGGGAGGTCTTGCGTTTGTTTCAGTTCTGTTGACCTTAAACAATCTTTATCTTTTATTCTTATTCTCTGCACAAATTGGGGTGGTAATCAGTGGGTGAAGCTTCTTATTAAAGAGAATAAGACATGGTATTAATTTCCTGAAATAGAAAAAAAGATATACCATCCGTTTATATTTACTGAATTTCTGTGAAATTGCGGCCTTTTTATCTATTGTTGTATGTCAATTTATCTGTGTTATTTGTTTTTGATCATTCAAATGAACCATTTATTGTTTTGTGCAGCTAAATCAGGTGAAGTTAAGAAGGAGATAGCGCAAGTGAACATTAAACCAAGTCTTGATGTCCGCCTTAGTGATTTGAGGATTGTTTTAGGACCAGAATTGAGGATAGTTTATCCATTGATTCTTAACTTTGCTGTTAGTGGGGAACTTGAGTTGAATGGCCTGGCTCATCCAAAATGGATTAAACCCAAGGGCATTTTAACATTTGAGAATGGTGATGTGAATCTTGTTGCAACTCAAGTGAGATCTTATCTCCTATGTTATTCTTGTTTAAATTTCTTGTCTCCAAATTTGTTTCTGGTGGACTGGTTTTATCAGTGAATTTGATATGTTGATGTTGACTTCTGCAAATGAAGGTGAGGCTGAAGAGGGAACATCTAAACCTTGCTAAATTTGAACCTGAGCATGGTCTAGATCCAATGCTGGACTTAGCTTTGGCTGGGTCAGAATGGCAATTCAGGATTCAAAGTCGAGCCAGCAATTGGCAGGACAAGTTGGTGATGACCTCAACTCATTCTGTGGAGCAGGATGTTCTCTCATCCACCGAGGTAACATATAACAGATACTCTGACAGTGTGTCATTTTTGTGTTTCCACTGGGTCCCTGGAATGATCTGTTGCTTCTATAACATGATTTGTACGCCATTATCCCGCTTTTAACCAAAGGAAGTAGGTTATAACCTCTTGTCCGGGTTTGCATCCTATGGTATCATTTAATGAAATATCATTCTTAAACTATGATCAATATTTCTTGTTTTTGATTTATACAATGTATTAGCTTTTTGTCAAGGATGGATTATGTCAAACCATTCTGGAACTGGAATATCTTTCTTTTTCATGCTGTGAAAATTTGCTCAATACACAATGAGAATGTTGAATATCATATACTTTGTTTAGCATAATTGCATTCTTGTTGAACACATATGTATGATCTCTGTGTCAATGGCAGGGAATTATAAGGTTAGCTTGGATATGTGTAGAACTTTTTCCCTGGGTTTCAATGTAGTTAATCATCCTGTTTGCAGTAGCAAATTCATATATTTTTTAAAAACCTCATGCACTATAGTTGTTTGTTGTAAATTTCCCTTGAGCACAGGCTGCTAGAGTATTTGAGAGTAAATTGGCTGAGTCCATATTGGAAGGTGATGGCCAACTAGCGTTTAAAAAGCTTGCAACTGCGACACTTGAGACACTGATGCCAAAAATTGAAGGGAAGGGAGAGTTTGGTCAGGCCAGGTGGAGGCTAGTATATGCACCACAAATCCCTAGTTTGCTCTCGGTTGATCCTACATCTGACCCTCTCAAATATTTGGCCAGTAATATATCCTTTGGCACAGAAGTTGAAGTCCAGCTGGGGAAACGTCTGCAGGTGAATCTAAAATTCCATATTGTGCTTCACTAATCATTGAGCCATTGTTGAATTTTGTTTTATCCCTTGAATCATATATCAGTTTCTAATGGTTTCATCTCTTGCTCTCTCTTAGGCCTCCATAGTTAGGCAGCTAAAAGACTCAGAGATGGCTATGCAGTGGACCTTGATCTACAAGCTTACAAGCCGGTTACGAGTGCTCCTCCAATCTGGGCCTTCGAAACGCCTTCTTTTCGAGTATTCTGCTACCTCACAAGACTGAGGTTGCATGTGTAAAAGTTGCCTACCATTGGAAGTGAAATGAGAGCCATAGCAGTAGTTTTTAGTTGCATATTCTTTGCTCAAAAAAGCGATTAATAAAAACTGTGTAGTTATCTATCTATTATAAAACCACTGAATTAAAACTATTATAAAATAATAAAATAAAAATAAATTTGTTAAATTTTAGTCATTAATAGAAATTCGGTATAATTAATGTAACAAATAACTGAGGTTGAAATCGCTGCTGGATTTCCGACTGGTTTTAGGGTTTTCAACGGTATCGCTCTCGTCCATTACAGTGTCTTCCCCCACGGAAACTGATTCAGACGGTACGGAGGGCATGCGCGGTGGGAAAAATACTCGGTAACAAAAAGGAGCATCTTCAAACAGCGCTTTTATCTCTGATTGAAAGCGGCCAAGACGATGGGATTTATTTATGTTTGACAATGGAGTTTCGGATACGAGGAATGGTCCTAGGGCAGAGATGGCAGTTCACCAAGGAGGAGATTTAACGCATATGGATCTTGATAGTGGGGCGGACATGGAAAAAACAATAGAGTTATCGTCTAGAGACGGTGATATCACGTTACCGTCAGTGGTAGCGTCTGGGCTGAAAAGTGGACAAGAACCTATCGATCTTGGGAAGAGGGTTTCTTTTCGAGATGTTGCGATGCGCTCCGCCGAAAGTAATAAGGAGGATAATTTTCTAAAGTCGTTGGAAGTGGAATTAGCCAATGACGATATTATTATTAGCAGAGATGGCCCGGTTCTTGAGATTCGGTTTTCCGATAGGGTTCATAAGCAGATTGATGCAAAATTGGCAAAGGCGATGATAGTAAGACTCCCAGGGCGCTCAATTGGACTCAGGGCTTTGAAGAATAGAATACAGGCACTATGGAATCCGATGGGAGATTTCTCGATCATTGATCTAGATAACGATTATCACTTGATCAAGTTTAGCCTTGATACGGACTATGACAAGGTAATTTCTGGTGGCCCATGGATGATTTACGGAAGCTACTTGACTGTCCAGTCCTGGTCGAGGGAGTTTTCGACAGCTGAAGATCATCCTAAACAGATTTTGGCATGGGTAAGACTGTCTGGATTACCCTATTGCTATTATTCGAAACATTTGTTTAAAGCAATTGCAGGACTAGTTGGAGAAGTTATTCTGGTTGATTTTAACACGATGAAGGGTCATCGAGGGAGGTTTGCACGGCTTGCGGTTATGGTGAGGCTAGACCAGCCACTACTACCTGGTATGATAATTGATGGTAGGTTCCAACAGATAGAATATGAAAGTTTGTCGTTGATTTGTTTTGGATGTGGGAAATATGGACATACTAAGGAATTATGTGCGGAAGTGCAGAAGCAGGCGGCACAACCCAAAATTATGGAACCAGCACAAAAAGCTGCTGAGATGTATGGGCCGTGGATGCAGGTGGAGAAACGACGACGAGAACCCAACGAATTGTTAAGGGACAAAACTCTTCTGATTCGAGGGTTGCTAAGTCGACGGGTTCGCGATTTGCTGTGTTGAATGTTGGAATAGATAATATGACGGTGGAAGAGCAAATTCTGACGCAAGGGATCGGCCAGGCCCCGATTCCTAGGGTCGATCATGGTCCTAGTTCAAAGAGGGTAATGAAAGGTAAAGAGGTTGTGGTGGTTCATGAGTCATCTGTGAATAAGGGTGCACAACAGGTTCAAATCATCGCGGACATAGCAAGACCATCTAATGTTGTTCCTCTTATGGAAGCTATTGGGTCGCAAATGAATGCGGATGAGATGATCACAAAAGCAGTGATTGAAACTTCTAAGGCATGTAATGAGCAGGAACAGGTTAAGAGTTTGCAGGTCACTAGTATTGGTAATGAGACACAAAACACGGTGCAGATTATTCCTTTTAAGTTGTCTACGGAAAAACATACGGTTATTCGTATTGCGGATGAAAATCAAAAACAGGCCTTAAAAGATAATAATGGAAAACCAGCGTTAGGTTTGATTCGTAAAATAAGCAAGACATGCTCGTAGTGGCACTATTCCAAACCCTTTGGTTTGCAAGAACGGAAAGGTAAAAAAGATTGATGGGAAACACCAAGCGATGGAAGTTACACAATGGATAAATATAGTCTCAAATGAACTATCTACAAAGCAAGCAAGTCTAGATCTGTCCGTTAGGTCGAGGGGTTCAGAGACAGCTAGGAAGGGTGAAATTCGATGGACTGTGAACGAGTCATTTGAGGGAACGATGCAAGCGGAGAATTAGTGAGTTTGGAGTTCTTTATGCTTATTTTAATGATTAAAATCATGTGTTGGAATACTCAAGGCACTCTTGGCCTTGACTTTAATCGTTATTTTAGATTATTGATTAGTGTGTAGTTACCGGATATGATTGCAATCTTTGAGCCTCGAATAAGTGGGGATAGGGCGGATAGTTTCATTCGTCGCTCGGGGTTTGATTATTCATACAGAGTAGAAGCAAATGGTTTTTCAGGAGGCATATGGGTCCTTTGGAAGGAGGGAATTATGTTTGATGTTTTTACTGTTTCAAACCAGTTTGTACATGGAATTGGTGTGGATTCTAGATCAAATGTACAATTCCATGCTACGTTTGTGTATGTAAGCCCAGAGTGGGGTAAACGTCAATTCCTCTAGGATCAACTTGAGGTCCTGGATCCAGGACCTAGAATGCCGTGGCTGCTTGGTGGAGACTTTAATGCTATAGTAAGTTCTGATGAGCGGTCAGGTGGATCGACTCGGAGAGTGAGGACTTGCGCGCAGTTTAATGAGTTTATCTTCCGAACGGGGCTTATTGACATGGGTTTCAGTGGTCCACACTTTATTTGGCAGAGGGGTAACTTGAGTCAAAGGCTTGACCGCTTCCTCTGTAATGCAAAGTGGTATGATTTTTTGCGTCTTCAAATGTCCTGCATCTACCTTTGATGGGGTCTGATCATCGTCCAATTTTATTGGTGACTGAGGCGGATAGGAATCGAAATGGTCAACGGCCTTTCCGGTTTGTGTCAGCATGGAATGATCACCTAGATTTTAAGCGGTTATTACATGAGAGATGGGATAGCAATATAAATGTGTTTGATAGCCTTTTCTCATTTTAGGAAAAAAGTCGTCAATGGAATAAGGATGTGTTTGGCCATATTGGGAAAAAAAAGAGGCGACTTCTTGCCCGAATCGGGGGAATTGAGAGAGCTATTGATAGAAGGCATAATCCGTTTCTCTTAGACTTAGAGATCAAATTGAAATCTGAGTTGAATGTTGTCCTTAAGCAAGAGGAAAGCTTATGGTTTCAAAAGTCTCGGAGTAAATGGCTTGACCAAGGTGATCGTAATACAAAATTTTTCCACTTCACCACTCTTAATCGGAGGAGGCGCAATACTATTCGCATGCTTCGCCTAGATGACGGAAGTTGGTGCTCGGAGTCAACCGTTTTAAAGAAGCATGCTATCGATTTTTTCTCAAAGCTTTACACTGCCGAACCGGTTGTCAATTTGGATCGTAATGATTTGAGTGGACATTCACAGGTGTCCGAGAGCCAACAAAGGTTATTGTTACGGGATGTATCGCCAGCTAAAGTCCGTGCAGTTATATTTTCGATGAATCCGCATAAAGCACCAGGTATTGATGGCTTTCATGCGGGGGTTTTTCAGAGGAATTGAGATGTTGTAAGGCAGTCGGTGGTGTCGTTTGTTCGAGAGTTCTTCGCGACTGGAAATCTAGGCGACATCACTAATCAGACTTTACTTGTATTAATTCCCAAAGTTGCTAAACTAGAGAGTATTAAACAATTTAGACCTATTAGCTTGTGCACGATATTGTACAAAGTTATTACTAAGATTCTGGTTAATAGACTTAAGCCTCTATTACCGAATTGGATATCTTCAACTCAGTCAAGTTTTGTACCAGGACGCCATATCACGGATAATATTATTCTAGCTCAAGAGGTAATTCATACGATGGGAAAGAAGAAAGACTCCAAACCTTGGATGACGATTAAGGTTGATTTGGAAAAAGCCTATGATAGATTAAGCTGAGATTTTATAGAAATCTCTCTTTATGGGTTAAGGCTTCCTGACTATTTTATTTGGTGGATTTTAAAATGTATAACTTCGGTTACTATAAGAATTATCTAGAATGGAGAGATGATAGATTCGTTTTAGCGAAGGCGATTGATCGACGAATCCTTGATGGACAATGGAAGCAGATTCAGCTTTCTCGTGGTGGCCCGGGCTTGTTGCACCTGTTTTCGCAGATGATCTGGTACTATTTACGGAGGCATCGTTGAAGCAGGCTAAAATTGTTCATGAAGTCCTCTAGGATTTCTGTATGTCATCAGGACACCGAGTTAGTGTTTCTAAAACCCAAATATTCTTTTCTAATAATTGCAGCTTATAGCGAAAACAAAGCATAGCGAACCATTTTGAGTTTGAGATAGTGGATGATTTAGGGAAGTACTTGGGTGTGCCGCTTCTATATAAGCGCGTTACATGAGCCACTTACCAATATCTGATAGAGAAGATTGATCAACGCTTATCGGGTTGGAAAGCAAAATCATTGGCACTAGCCGGGAGAATTACTCTAGCGAAGGCTGTGTTACAAGCTATACCAATTTATACAATGCAAACTACTTGCCTTCCTAAAGGTATTTGTGATGAAATTGAAAAACGCATTCGTCGTTTTGTTTGGGGTATAACACCAGACCATAATGCTATCAACCTTGTAAAACGGGATATTGTAAAAAAGCCATCAAATATGGGAGGTTTAGGTTTTCGTGATGTGCAGAACCAAAATTGTGCTTTTCTTATGAAGGTAGGGTATCACTTGATTTGTAGTAAAGACAAGCTATGGGTCCAGGTACTAAGGGATAAGTATAAATGGATTGGAGAATTGCCTAGTGAAATTTATCGACAAAACTCCTCGAGGCTTTGGCAAGGTGTGAGTCATTGTTGGGAAGCAATAAAGCAAAGCATGTGTTGGCAAGTTCGTAATGGATGGAAAGTCGATTTTTGGTGGGATGTATGGTTAGAAGGGAGAGAGCCTTTAGCGACAAAATACCTTCTACCCGGTGATCCTCCTCACGTGAGTATTGCTAGCATGCTAACGGTAACAGGGGCTTGAGATTGGAGCAAGCTTGCGTTGGCATTGTCTCGCGAGTCCTTGGATCAGCTGACAAGTGTTGTTCCGCCACATGCTAGTTTTGGGAATGACTCACTAGTTTAGAGATGGACTGAAACACGTATATTCTCAACCGCATCAGCCTATCGTACTTTGGGGCCAGAGGTGCTCCTTGAGGAGGAGGATTCATGGAAGTTCATTTGGCGTCTTCCGGTTCCACAACGGATTAGAACTTTTTTATGGTTGTTAAACCATGATAGGTTGATGACGAACAAGGAAAGAACCCGTCGACATTTTGGTAACAACAGCCTATGCCCTATGTGCGGTGTAGAAGATAAGGATATAAACCATGTGTTGAGAACATGTAGCTGGGCGAGGCAGGTTTGGGCTAAGCTAGTGTCGTAAAACCTATGGCGTAGCTTCTTTAACGGAAGTAATCGCGATTGGGTACAAGCCAACTTGAAGAGTAATAGTAATTGGTGGATGATTTTGTTTGCAACAACTTGTTGGATTCTTTGGAAAAGACGATGTGTTTTTGTGTTTGATAGTGGAAGAGAATTAATTGGTAACTTTGTGGATTACTGTGTGGCGTATGCAAAGGAAATTGTGGCTGCTATGGAAATACGCAAACAACAGCAGCGAAGAGGGTTGTGTAAACAATGGTGCCGACTGGATGAAGGATGGGTTAAAATTAATACGGATGGAGCGGTGGGAGGAAATCCTTTGGTTGCAACCGCTGGAGGAATCATCCGGGATGCCGACGGTGAGTGGATTTGTGGTGTTGGGCGGCGCATTGGCCGTTGCTCGGTGATCTGTGCGGAATTGTGGGCTGCTTTTGACGGTTTAACATTAGCCTGGGAATTAGGGTATCGTAAGGTGGTGCTTGAACTTGACAGCACTACAGTCGTGGCTTTGATACAAGGATTGCTGGTTGACATCGCCCATCGCAATCTTGTTCTTCTGATTAGTGAGTTGATTGTACATGCATGAGATGTTAGGATTGTGCATGCGGGAAGAGAGGCTAATGGAGTAGCAAATCTGTTGGCTAAGATCATGCGAAATACTGAGGATTTAGTGCGAGTGTTTTTGGAACCACCTAATGCAGTTCGGATTTTACTTGATCGGGACAAGTCCATAGGTTTGGCTTGATGTTTTAGGGGTTTAAGTTTTTGTTTAAATTTGTTTAATGCCGCTACGAGTACTTTTTTCCTTCAATTAGGTTTAGGGAGGTTTTTAACGAGGCTCATAGTTGAATTCTTTTTTACATAAAAAAAATGTAACAAATAACAGTCCAACTAAAATTTAATATGAAAATATTTTTTTTATTTTTCTATTTACTTTTATTTACATAATCAGTATGTTCTGTTCCAGTAATAAAAACTATAAAGCAGTCTGAATACTTAGTTTTAATAGCATATCTTTTCAAATCCTAAAAGCTTAAGGTTTTATTTGGTTGACTGAAAAAAATAGAAAGATGGAAGACGAGAGAGTAAAAGTGGGGAATAACATATTTTTAGACTGTTATGTTTTTTTATTATTGTAGGAAAATGGTTTACTGATTTGGTGTTGTTTTTAAGATATATATATTAAAGTTAAATTCTTTGAATTAAAAATATTAATCTCAAAATAAGGTTAGGTTAAGTGATAAATAATTTGGTATCGTTTAAGTAGATCTCAAGTTCAAGTTTTTATGTATATAAAATTTTCTATGGGGACTCATCAACCAAAGTTAGATATACGATGTGTTAATCCAAATTAATCAGAGAAAAAACCTAAAAAATATTAATCTCAATCGTAGTTTTTTTCCGAATCTTGACAAAGTAATACACATACATTTAGAAACTACTTAAAGGTACATAGTACAAAAACAGAAAAAACTTAAAAGATTTTAATTTTGTTTAGGTAATAGTATTAAGAAGCCTAGATAAAAATATTACAAACTAATATATAAATTAAAAGTATCGAGCTGAGTATTCGGTAATAAAAAAAAACGGTCTAAACTCATTACAATCGTCCTGAAAAAATTGTATGTCGAACATTAGATCCGATAGAAATTTAAAAATAATATATTTATTTTTTTATAATTCAGGTCAATGAATTAATAGATCAAATTATTTGAATCGTGTATTTTTAAACGATCCTAATAACACGCGTATGCAATTAGGGATGTTGACCGTTTTCCACCTCTACATCCAAACACTGCCCTCTACCTCTGTTATAACTTTTAGCGTAAACTACACCAGTGACCACCAACTATTTGGGGATACTTATTTTGACCATCCAACTAAAGAACTCGTCAATCAGGTACCCCAACTTTGAAACCCTACCTATTTTGGTCACTGCCGTTAAAAATCTGACGGAAAAGTTAACAGCAGTAACGTGGCTGTTAATTAAAATCGGTAAAATTACACATTTAATCCCTCTAATTTATTTTTTTTAATTTAATCCTAATTTTAAATTAATAAATAAAATTAATCATCCAATCGATTAATGACACGTGTCACCACCGGATTGGTGAATGATTAGTGGAAGAAATAAAATGCAAAATTTTTTATATGTAAAGAGATTTGAACCCACAACCTCTATCATAACATGGACCTACCCAATGAGTGAACCACTAGGCCAAGTTATTTCTTAAACCATAATATATTCACATGTTTTATTAAGTGATCAAGTTTTAGTAAAAGCCTAGAATAACAAAATTTCAAGTCGATTAATATTTAAATTAAAATAATAAAACATTTAATAAATAAATCAAAATAATTAAATATTTAAAATACATATATTAAATATTCGAATATTAAATATTTGAATATTTTATTTAATATTATTTGAATTAAAATATTTGAATAATATTAAATATATAAATAAAAATATTAGTTGAAAATTAATAAATATTCGAATAAAAATATTTATATTTTAAATATTCGAATAAAATATTTATATTTTAAATATTCGAATAAAAATATTTAGATATTTGAATAAAAATCATGAATATTCGAATATTTGAATTTAAAAATATTCGAATAAAAATATTTAGATTTTAATTATTCGAATAAAAAATATAAAAATATTTAAACAATAAAATTCAAATATTCCAATAATTAAAATCTAAATATTTTTATTCTAATATTTAGATTTTAATTTATTCAAATATTAAAATCTAAATATTTAATATTTTTATTTAAATATTAATCGATTTAAACGGTTGGTCTTTGTCAATGTAATTCAAATACTAAGATATAACAATTTAATACTTCATTTTCGGGTTTCATATCATAAATATTACATTGGTTTAGTGGTTGAACCCTTTGCTTTATAAGCAAAAGGACAAGGGTTTAAATCCCTTTTTTAGCATATTAACACAACATTTTTCTTTTTCCTTTCTTTCTCACCAACTACATGTCACCACCTGATTAGAGAGAAAAATATATTAATTAATTATAAAAATAAATAAATAAATAAAATTAATCACCCAATGAATAAATTAGAAGGATTAAATGTGTAATTTTACAACTTTTAATTAACGTCCACGTCATCACTGTTAACTTTTCCGTCAGATTTTTAATGGCAGTGACCAAAATAGGTAGGGTTTCAAAGTTGGGATACCTGATTGACGAGTTCTTTAGTTGGGTAGTTAAAATAGGTATCCCTAAATAGTTGGGTGGTCACTGATGTAGTTTACCCTAACTTTTATTTGTATTTACGTGGACCGTTACTAAATACGAACCATGATTTCCGACGAATATGGGAAGAAAAATTCAATTTATAATATGCTTTTAGGGTAAATTACATTCACTTAATTATAATTTAGTAATAGATATATTATTTTTAAAATAAAAATTGAATCATTTAATTTAAGTTTAACTCATAAATAAGTGCTTAAATTATACATTTTTTTTTAAAATATGTGCCGAATGTTTTTTTTTACTGAAATAAGTGTTTAAATTATATATTTTTTTCTAAAATAGGTGCCTAATGTTTTTTTTGCTGAAATAGGTGTCTAATTTTTTTACTGAAATAAATGTCTAAACTATATATTTTTTCTAAAATAGGTGTCTAATATTTTTTTCTTCTGAAATAAGTGTAAACATTCCGTTATTATTTTAAAATAAGATTGTTAAAAAGAATTGTTTAACTTATAAATAGATACCCAAACTATAAATTTTTTAGATAAGTACCTAATATTGTTTTATTTTTAAACTTGATCATTTAATTCTTATTTTTTAATAATTCGATTAATACCTACAAATGCTCGCTCTCCCCGTTACGCTCAACTCATAAACATCAAATCTTTTCTACCCACTCTGTTTTCACTCCTGAAATTCGGCTTCTTTTAGCCAAATGGTAATACAGTTTTCTGAGTTCATTATTTGCATTGTTGCAGAAGAAAATTTATTTATTTTTTACCCAAACGTGATATCTTTCCTCTTTTATTGAATTATTTGAAATTAGGGTATTGTGCAATCATGCTGTTTAATCAGTTTGGGTTTCATATGGGTTTATAAGTTTATTATAAACATGGATTTTTGTTAACTTTCAAGGTTAGTTAACTTTGATTTTTTTTCATCTCTATTGGGATCGAAACTAATGGACAATTTGTATTAATGGGTTGAAGTTTGATTCTTGTGCACAATTGCTTTAAAGAAACTTGGAATCTTTTATTGCTTGTATTGTGATGGAGTAGCCTTCTGATCATCTTGAGGGAATGGAAACACCAAAAAGTTGGTGAAGTTATTTTCACACGATAAATCTTATGCATAATATATAGATAACCTAGGATTACTATTCTGCTGTGCATTTCTGTAACCATGCCAGTTGTTAATTTGAAGTGAACATCGATGCTCGTTAGGTGAGTCTAACGGGAAGAGCAAGTATTTGTAGGTTTTAATCGAATTATTTAAAAGTAAGAATTGAATGATTAAGTTGAAGAACAAAACAATATTAGATACTTATTTAAAAAAATTTATAGCTTGGGTACCTATTTATAAGTTAAATATTTTTTTAACGGTGTTACTTTAAAATAATAACGGAATGAAACTTTAGGCACCGATTTCAGCCAAAAAAATATTAGGCACCTATTTCAGAAAAAATGTATAATTTAGACACTTATTTCTGAGTTAAGCCTTTAATTTATTATATAAAAATATTTTTATCGTAAACGAAAAAAACTTACGTTCATCGTGAATCAAAACATTGTATATTTTTGTTCATGTCTTGAAACTAGTTTGGTGTGCTTTTGTATAGTTTGTGTGGGAGGAAAGGAATAGAAGATTGTTCAAGAATGAAAATAGGAGTGTTGAGAGCATATTAGAGTGTATTAAGGAAGTTGTTTGCATTAGAACTCGAAATATAATTGTACATATGGATGATGTAAATAGTAATATTTATACATCTTTAAGAATTTTCTAGTTGGGATGGTTGTTCAAATGTGCTTTTAGGAGATGTATTTTTTTTTTTTTTTTATCTTCGATAATATACAATATGCTTATCAAAAAAAATATTATATATTTACATGCAGGCTGCGGATGTTCAATTCACTGTGAACTTATTTTGAAACACAAAATATAGATATGTACAGTGTTTATATAGATTTATTCCGTTATTTCAAGCGAATTAATAATGGTAATTTTCATACGTAAAGAATTATTTTAACCCAAAATAAAATATTAAAGGTTGAATTATCTAAAAAATTCTAAATAACTATTTAATCAAACATCTAAAATATTTTTTTGACTTAATATGCTCAAATTTTACATAATATATAAAAAAATTATTATATGTATCTCGACATTTCATGCGAGTGCACCAGAAATTAAATAGAAACTCTGAACTGTGTTAAGGGACAAAACTACACCCATGTGAGGAAGGGCAATCACTCCCTACCTCGATTTTTTTTTTCACTTTTGTTCCCTATTTAAATTCTTTTAAAATTTATTTTTTTATAAATTTATTCCCTTACTTTTAAACATTTATATTTTATCTCGTAAGTTTAAATCTTAACTTTGTCCTTGACTGTGCTTGTCGCATATTTGTTGTTAACGATAGAATATCATCGATATTTAAAGCGACAATATGATTTCCAATAAAAAAAACTTTAAAAAATTGGTCCAAATGTTTAATTAAATAATAATAAATTTATTATTGATTAAACAAGGTTGATTAGGTTTCAAAATGGTCCCAACCGTACAACCGAATTATAGTTTAATGACAACAAGTATCCATATCATCAATTGGACCGGAGTTTGTTTTGGGTTGCAATTATTCTGATTTCGAACAATAGTTTTAGGCTGGGCCCTTAAAGGTTGGGTTGTTTTAGTTTATTTGTTCGAGTCATTTGACAATTTGGGATTTGAAGCGTTTTGAGTTCAAATCATTTCGAAGTTCTGATAAATTCAAATTCAGATTCTATAATGGGTTTAAATTAAGAATGTTAAAAATATCTAATTCTGACGATTCGATTTAAAAATTTAAATATTTAATTTGATTTTTATTTTTAGATCGAATACCGTCTAATTTTTAATTTTTTAGATCAAATATAAATCATAATATTTTAAATTTTTTATTATCCGAAAATCCGAGAATTCTATATTTTATAAATGTTAATCTTATTATATTCAACATTTTGGTGTTGTTACATTCGAAAATTAAAAATATGTAGATAGGTAGATTCAAAACTTGTTATATTTAAACAATTTATTAATGGTTATATTTGAAATTTTGAAAATTTTATAAATATTATCTTTAATTTTTTTTAAAAATATTTAAATCAAATAATATTTTTTAGATTGTCAAATATTTAATTATCTGATCTGAATATTTAAATATCTAATTTTTTAGATCAAATACGAATTATTATATAAACTAACTAAAAATCTGAATATTAAAAAAAAAAAAATTGATATCCGACGATAAACTCTTACGACCCCAGAAGAAAGCTAAGCCTGCTCAGACAATTCTCTTGATAGAAGAGCTAACAGATTCGAATGCACACGCACCAGTCTGAAAACAATCTCATGAGATTTATAGTGGGGGGGTTTGTCCTCTTTGAATCTTCTAATAACTTAACAATATATTAAATTTAAAGCGTATAATATAAAAAAAATCCCTGACATTTGATTCAATAATTATTTATTTTTTAATAAATTTAATTTTTAATATTTTATTTTGGGTTGATATGATTTTTTATGGATAAAAATTATTAATTAAAAAATAATAAATAATTTAAAATGATATGATAAATATATATATATATATGATAGTGCATGTCACGACAATAATATCATACAAAAAAATATTGACTTTACATAATAATTTTTAAGGATTGATCCTTCAATTTTCATAATATTTAAGCTTTGTGCCCCCTCTGAGATTTCGAAATTTCGTATGTGCCCACCTCAAATGAATTTCTGGACCTCCACTGCATATATTATTTAATTATTTATCATTTTGTTAAAAAGTAAACAATAGAAAAAATATATTATTCATTAACTTTGACTCAATTATCGGGTTAAAATCGAATTGATGTTCGGTTTAGATCGATTTTGAATAAGTTAATTTCGGTTCGGATGAAAATCGGTTACGGGTCTATATCGTTTCTTTTAGAATTCAGATCGGTTTTGGTTTCGGTTCGGGTTTCAGGTCATGCTAAATCATCAATTTCAGTTTCGGTTCGGGTTTCAATTCGGGTAAATCGGTTCGATTTTTGATTCTCGGATCAAGTTTGCCAGGTCTAGTTATGGAGAGTGTAAACATGAATCTTATTCATCAGAAGGGTGTTTTACAAGTGATCCTTAGTTGCTTATTTATAGCTAAGCAAGGTTGATGAAAAGACGCTGTAACTGTTGCTAACATAAGCAATTGAAACAACTGATTCAGTTGCAACAGCTTCTTCAGTTCAATGAGGTTTAACATTCACCCGACATTCTTAGCTCGGGAAAGACATCAAAGGCTATCAGCTGGTACATGGTTGATTTGTAGCTCATTGACAGTTACTTTCTCTCGAACAAAGTGCAAATCAAGTTCAATATGTTTTGTCTTTGCATGAAGAATCGGGTTGGCAGCCATGGCTACTGCACTGGTATTGTCACACCAAATTTTTGGTGTATCTTTGATTTCAACTCCCATTTCATCTAACACAGCTTTGACCCAAGTTACCTCAGCTGTAGTGTCAGCCATGCTTCGATATTCAGCTTCAGCTATGGATCGTGACACGGCTCATTGCTTCTTCGAGCTCTATGTAAGTAGATGAAGGCCACTATAAACACAGTAACCAGAGATTGATCTTTTGTCGTCTATGTTGTTGAGTGTTGCAGTCGATCGAAAAACACCAAGAGAGGGGGTGAATTGGATTTTTAAAAAATTGGTGGACACTAATTGCAAAGGTAGGAAATTACAAGGTGATTTAGAGTGTTTCAACTTCCTCAATGAAGTCTACATCCACTACCTTAGTGACCACACTAAGGATTTTCCACAAATTCACTAATTTGTCTTTCCTTTAAGGATAAAGAGTAACCTTACACAATTTAATAGACTTATACCCCAAAGTCTATTGAATCAATCCCCAAATTTAAGTACAAAGAAGCAAATAAGAAAATCCTCACAAGGTAGATGTTTGCAAAAATTAAGCTCTCTTACACACCCAATTAAACACTAGTAAAAGATTACAAATGAAGAACACCCTAGTGTTTTTGCAAGAAAGGTTGAAAAGGAAGCACAACTTGAATCTATGAATGTTTGAATCTTTGGATAGACTTTCTTGTTGTTCCAATATGTTTTCAGACATCTTTTGTATGCTCTTAATTATTTCTAACCATTTGTAGCCGTTGGGAGTACTTTGGAGCCGTTGGTTGTCATTAAGATTGAGCATTTAATGCTCACCTGCACAGAAGTTTTGAAACCTTTACCAGAGGTTTCGAAACCTTTAAGAATTTTAAATAAAACTAGCCGTTACATGATGAAAGTTTCGAAACCTTTAAACAAGGTTTCGAAACCTTGCCAGGGTTTCAAAAAGCAGGTCATTCTATCCTGAAAGTTTCGAAACCTTTCAACAAGGTTTCGAGACTTTTAGCTTCGGAAAACACTTTTGACCATTTTATTGACTTTTAAAAGTATATTCGATGTAGATAAAAAAGTCAAACATTTTATAAACCATTTTGACAACTTTAAATCGAGTTTTTAAAAATTTTATTTCGAGAAAAATATTTTACAAATTTTTATAAATTAGTCCTTTGAAAATTTATTTTAAGTTATATCAAAATAAGTCTAACAATCTCCCCCTTTTTGATATAACAAAACCTTTTGTAAAAAATTGTTTTTTTAAGAAAATTTTCAATGTAAAAAAAATCTCTTTAAGCTCCCCCTTAATAAATGTCTTTATACATTCTTTGAGAACCAAAAGCTTTAAAAAAAATCCCTTTAAGCTCCCCCTTAATAAATGTCCTTATACATTCTTTGAGAACCAAAAGCTTTAAAGACAATTTTAAAGACAAAAATAAATTGTTTGATTTCTCCCCCCCCTTTTGTTATAGCAAAAAGTATAAAAGGCTACAAAGAAAAACAAGTATCATTAGAGCAATAAGTCATAAGATAATCCATAACATAGCATGTAAAGCATTCAAGCCTCATAGCATATAAAGCATTCAAGCCTCATAGCATAAAACATAAGCATATCATAACATAACATTTATCATAATTCATCATGTAAACCAAGATGATCCAAACAAGATCCATCATAAAGTCTTAATAAAGTAGATAAAGCATGTAGTTCAGAGCATATCAAAATAAGTCTCAAAATATCATAATATAGTCATAAAAGTATGCATGAAATCTAAACATCCGGTGCATCATGAGGCGAAGAAGGCGGAAAAAGATGACTATGAATGTCACGCATATCATTCTTTAAAGAAGATACACGTCCATCCAAGCTATGAAGCATGCCGGTGGTCTCCTCATGAGAACTACGGAGGAAAGCATCCATGTTGTCGAAACGAGTGATCATAGTAGCATACATGGAATCCATGGTGATAGGAACCATGGGAGGTGGTGCATCCTTGTCTACCGGGACCTCGGGAGCATCCTCATCGACTTCCTCTACAATCCCTCTATGAACCCATTCATGAGCACCATGATACCATTGGGCTTTGTGACAAGATTTGATATCAATCAAACTCTTGTTCTTAACATGTTCATCAAGGGAGGTATCAATATTGAGCTTCATATTCATTTGATTTTCCACCAAGAGGGACACATAGGAATTGAGCGATAGAATCGAGTGTTAAAACGAAGGTGGTACCCATCAAAAAGGATTGAATACCGGTAATGGGATTAGTTCCTCTATTAGACCGGATAAACTCGACATTAGCATAAAAGGCACGAACTAATCTACGGTGAGTGTACGGAGGAATGCTCAAGTACTCAACCCAACCCCATTCGGTGAACAACTCAAAAAGATCAAAATCATAAGCGGGAGACATAAGGAAATCTAGATCAATGTTTCGCTCTAATCTAATTTCCTTATAATGATAGACATTAAAATATCTATTTCTATGAACACCATCACTAAAATATACTTCCTCAAAGGTAGGATTCGGGTTGGGATCGGGATTAGGATTAGGTTCATTGGAACCGGAAGGTTGACCCCTTTCGACACGAGCACGTTTAGCTCTAGCGGGCTTGGTTCTAGGAGGCATGATTTTGGGCAAGGATAAGAGTTTTGACTCAAAAAGTTGGCTGGGGAATTTTATCAAACACTTTGTGGGCACAAGATTTTGAAAATTTTTTCAAGAGTTCAAGAACAAAAAGGGTGATACCTCCTGCAATAGAAACAACATTTGATACATAAATATGCAATCCAAAGCATTAACTCAAGTATCAATATCATATTTTCTTCAAAAATCTGAAACCCTAAAAGATAATTAAATTTTCGTAAAAATTAATTTTTAGTTTAAAAACAACATGAGTTTTGTCAAAATCATGTTTAACAATGTGAAAAAGTAAGAATGAACATGATTTATTAAAATTTTAAGCATGAAAAACAAGTTTTTGAGGCATGTTATCATGAAATTCGAAAATAATTTAAAAAAAAATATAGAGAATGAACTCAAAGGAAAAATTACCTCAAGATGTTGATAAAGATGATGTTAATCCCAAAGGGTTTGATGAATTTTGCAATGAAATTGCAAGATTTTGAGGGGCAAATCGTTTTGGGAGATTTTGAAACTTTTTTAGGGTTTAAGAAAAATGAAAAAGAGGGTTTTTGTGTTTTAAAATGTGCCCGGATCAAGTTTGGTACGAAAGGTTTCGAAACCTTGTGAAAGGTTTCGAGACTTTTCATTCAAAGTTCCGAAACTTTTTGAAAAAAGTTTCGAAACTTCAATTCTAGAAACTAAGATTTTAAGATAGCCCGAAAGGTTTCGAAACCTTGATTAAGGTTTCGAGACCATTTAACAAAAGTTCCGAAACTTTTTGGAAAAAGTTTCGAAACCTTCATTCCAGTAAATTTGGTTTAGAGACACACGAGAGGTTTCGAAACCTTGCTGAAGGGTTTCGAAACTATTGGAAGAAAGTTTCCAAACCTTGTTTTGAGGTTTCGAAACTTGTGGTCCTGAAACTCTAAGAAGCCTCAATTTGACCCGGAAATGCATTCTATCATACTTATGATATATTATAGCATTTAAGAGCAAGTAAAATAACCATTTCAAGTCATTTAAACATGTGTCATCAAACAACTAAGATAACATGACATATAAGCACACAATTCATGCAATCAACAATTTAACATACTTTGAAAGATATAAACATAGAAAGCAACATGATTTTATATTTTGCATGAAAAATAGAAAGTTACCAATTGGATCAAAAATTCCAATTGCACTTTATCTACTTTAAGTGCCTTTCCTTCTAGTGTGTCTAGAGCTTTCAAATTTCTTCATTTTGCTCACCATGGCTCCAACATACCTACAAAAAGGAACTCATACATATTTTGGTACCCAAACTCTCTTGGGTCCATAAGGATTAGTTCCTAAAATTCTAGTCCCTTTTGGTATCCATTTTGATAAAAGATCATATTCTTTGTTAGCAATGAGTCCTTTAGGAACCCAAATACTTTTAACTATCTTTCTATTATATGACCTTTGGGGACCTCTATAAAGATTTCGATTGAAGTTCTTTCTAAAGTAGTTGGATTTAGAATTTTCACCTTTTTTAAAAGATTTTGTTCCAACTTTATCAAAAGAAGCTTTAAGCTCATAAATTTTCTTCTCATGATCATCATGAGCTTTTGAAAGTAAATTATGTAAATCTTGATTTTTCTTTTCAAAATCAATTATTTTATTTTCCAATTCTTTAATTTTACTTTCAAATCCTTTATTAGCTTTAGAAAGAGAATCATTTTCATTTTTCAATTTTAAAACATTTTTTCTATTTTTTAAAATGAAATCTTCATATTCCAAAGTCAACTCATCATATGCCTCTTGTAATTCATCAAAAGTATAATCAATTAAAATAGATGAATTAGAGGTTACCTTAGAATCTTCTTCGAATGCCATGAGAAACAAATTAGTTACTTCATCCTCATCATCTGATGTTTCTTCATCGCTCCAAGTAGCTACATGTGCTTTGTGCTTTTTCCTCTCAAAGCTCTTTTTCTTCAATTGGGGACATTCAAACTTGATATGTCCCAGTTTTTTGCACTCATAGCAAATGATAGCATCTTTATCCCTTGGTTCACTCTTGAAGCCCTCTTCTCTTTGAAATCTTCTACCTTTGTTGGACCTCATGAATCTTCTAAATCTTTTGGCAAACATAGCCATCTCTTTCTCTTCATCATCATCACTAGAATCACTCTCTTCTTTTGTTGATTTGAGAGCAACTTCAAATTTCTTGGTTTCAACTTCTTTCTTCTTTTCTTCCTTTCCTTTGGACATCATCTCATGAGTAAGCAATGAACCAATAAACTCATCTAACTTGAGAGTCTTAAGGTTCTTTGCTTTTATTATTGCCGTCCTTTTTGATTCCCAAGAATCCGAGAGAGAGTATATCATCTTTCTCACACGTTTATCTTCAGGAATGACTTCTCCATAGCCCTTCAATCCATTTACAATCACCGAGAATCGATCGGACATGGATTTAATGTCTTCTTTGGGATCCATTTTGAAGTTCTCATAGTTGAGATTGAGAAGCCCGATTTTGGTCTCCTTCACTTCATTTGTTCCTTCATGTGTGACTTCAAGTTTATCCCAAATCTCTTTAGCATTAGAACATGATGATACTCTTCCATATTCATCCGGACCAAGAGCACAAAATAGAAGATGCATTGCCTTGGCATTTGTAGAAAATTTCTTGTTTTCTTCATTGTTCCATGTCTCTATGCCACTAGTTGGTGCGGTGTAGCCACTTATGATTATCTTTCAAGCTTCTAGATCATAAGCTTCAATGAATAACCTCATTCGATTCTTCCAATAAGCATAGTTGACTCCATTAAAGAAAGGAGGCTTGTTGGTGGGTTGAGAGTCTCCCCAAGCTTCGATAGTGGAAGAGAAAGCCATGGATGACCTTGTAGATGATTGAACACTTCTTGGATCTTCTCAAGAGGTTGTTAGACCTTCCAATGAGCCTCGTTCTGATACCAATTGTTGAGTGTTGCAATAGATCGAAAAACACCAAGAGAGGGGGTGAATTGGATTTTTAAAAAATTGGTGGACACTAATTGCAAAGGTAGGAAATTGCAAGGTGATTTAGAGTGGTTCAACTTCCTCAATGAAGTCTACATCCACTATCTTAGTGACCATACTAAGGATTTTCCACAAATTCACTAATTTGTCTTTCCTTTAAGGATAAGGAGTAACCTTACACAATTCAATAGACTTATACCCCAAAGTCTATTGAATCAATCCCCAAATTTAAGTACAAAAAAGCAAACAAGAAAATCCTCACAAGGTAGATGTTTGCACAAATTAAGCTCTCTTACACACCAATTAAACACTAGTAAAAGATTACAAATGAATAACACACTAGTGTTTTTGCAAGAAAGGTTGAAAATGAAGCACAACTTGAATCTATGAATGTTTGAATATTTGGATAGGCTTTCTTGTTGTTCCAATATGTTTTTCAGACATCTTTTTGTATGCTCTTAATTATTTTTAACCGTTTGTAGCCGTTGGGAGTACTTTGGATCCGTTGGTTATCATTAAGATTGAGCATTTAATGCTCACATGCACAGAAGTTTTAAAACCTTTACCAGAGGTTTCGAAACCTTTAAAAATTTTAAATAAACTAGCCGTTACATGATGAATGTTTCGAAACCTTTAAACAAGGTTTCGAAACCTTGCCAGGGTTTCAAAAAGCAGGTCATTCTATCCTAAAAGTTTCGAAACCTTTCAACAAGATTTCGAGACTTTTAGCTTTGGAAAACACTTTTGACCATTTTATTGACTTTTAAAAGTATATTCGATGTAGATAAAAAGTCAAAAATTTTATAAAACCATTTTGACAACTTTAAATCGAATTTTTGAAAATTTTATTTCGAGAAAAATATTTTACAAATTTTCACAAATTAGTCCTTTGAAAATTTATTTTAAGTTATATCAAAATAAGTCTAACATATGTCTCCTCCCCAATCTGAATCAGAAAATGCATTAATATGCATTATTCCAGGAATTTGATTAGCAAACCATAAGCCATATTCCATAGTGTCTATTAGGTATCGTAGGATCCTTTTGACAGCTAACCAATGATTTTGTTTGGGATCCTAAAGGAACTGAGTTGTTTTATTCACAGCAAATGATATATCAGGTCGAGTGTGTGATATGTACTGAAGAGCTCCCACAACACTCCTGTAGAGTTGTATACTTTCAACTGGTTCTGTATCCAACTTAGTTAGTTTACAATTCGTTGCCATAGGTGTATTTGCTGCATTTGAATCATGGAGATGAACTTTCTGCGGGAGTTCAGAGATGAACTTCTTTTGAGATAGAAAAATTCCAACTTCAGATCTTTTTGCTTCAATACCCAAGAAGAATGATAACTCACCAAGATCCTTGAAGGAAAACTTGTGATGGAGGTCTTGAATCATCTTGGTGATAGAACATGCTGAGTTCCCAGTAATGAGAATGTCGTCAACATAGACCACGAGATACATGACATGCTTATCACCTTTTGAAATGAAAAGTGAAGAATCAGCTTTGGATGAGACGAAACCTAGCTGATGAAGGAATTCTTTGAGCTTAAAGAACCAATTCCTCAATGCTTGTCTGAGCCCATGTAAGGCTTTCTTGAGCTTACATACAATGTTAGGCCCTCCATGTTTGAATCCTGGAACCTGCTGCATGTAAACAACTTCACCAAGTTCACCTTTCAAAAAGGCATTGTTGACATCTACTTATTTAACCTGCCATTTGTATGTTACTACTAAAGACAGTAAAATGTTTACAGTTGCAAAATGAACCACAAGACTGTAGGTGTCAAGAAAATCATATCCAGGCACTAGAGCATATCCCTTGGCGACAAGTTTGGCTTTGAGTCTTTCTATTGAACCGTCAACATTTCTTTTGATTCAAAATAGCCATTTACATCCAACCGCTTTCTTTTCGGGTGGTAATTCATCTAGTTCCCATGTTCCATTGCTTATGAGGGCTTCATACTCAACAAGGATTACCATCCTCCAATCATCATCTTCGAAGGCTTCTTGAATGTTTTTTGGTACCCTTTTTAGTTGTAGGTTATACACTTTCGGTTTAACAATTCCATCCTTGCGTCTGATAACCATAGGGTGTATGTTTGTACTTGCCTTCTTTGTTCGAGTGATTGGTGAAACAATAGGAAGTTCAGGAATTTGGTTGGAGTCTGAAGAGGTGTGAACAGAAACATGTTGGTTGACGTGATTCTCATGTGTGTCTTGCTCTTCATTCTGATTTTCAAGAACATGTTGACTAGCTGCAGCATGATGACCTTCTTCTTCTTCTACTGCTTCAGGCATGACTTCTCGTTCTTGTTGGTTAGAACCTTCTGTCCTTATATCATCGTAAAGATCTTCAAGGGGACTAGGGTCTCGAGTTTCACCAGATGCTTCAGGAATATTATCAGCCAGTGACACAGGTTCTGCCTAATTAGATGATATGGCTGGTGAGGAGGTAATGTGCTACTGAAGAGGGACTGACATTGATCGAAACTGAACATCCTCCTGAGCCTTTGCTTGAACCTGTGCAAAAGGAAAAACATTTTTGTTAAACCTGACATTTAGTGAGATATAGATCCTGCCATCTTTATCGAGGCAAAGATAGCCTTAATGTGTAGTGGAGTAACCCATGAATGTACAAGCTTTGGATCGAAACTCCAATTTGTGGTTGTTAAAAGGTCTTTTATGGGGAAAATATTGACAATCAAAAATTCTCAATGGTTCATAATCTGGAGTAGTGTCGAGAAGCTTCTGTAGTGGAGATACATTATTCAGTGATCTTGAAGGAAGACGATTGATGAGGTAGGTAGAACATAGAACTGCATATGACCAAATTTTCAAGGGAATGGAAGCTTGAGCCAAAAGTGTCAAAGCTGTTTCGACGATGTGTCTATGTTTTCTCTCCACAACGTCATTTTGTTGAGATGTATGAGGGCAAGATTTCCTAATCTTGATGCCAAGTTTTGCAGCTGTGGTAGCCAAGAAATTGAACTCACCATCATTATCAGTTTGTACTGCCATGATGAAAATACCAAACTGTGTTTTCACCATAGCTTCAAAGGTTTGAAATACGCAACTGACTTCACTCTTTTGCTTGAGAAGATACAACCAAGTACTTCTGGAAAACATATCAAAAAATATAACAAAATATCAAAATCCATTAGAAAGTATTAGAGCAGGACCCCACACATCGATTTCTACAAGCTCAAAGGGCTTGGTATACAAGGTTTGAGATGTATGAAAAGGTAAAACATGGCTTTTGCCTAGTTGACATGCTTCACATAACACTGTTTTATCTAGAGGAGTCAATGACTTTATTGCTTTAACTGTCTCTAAAGCTGAATGTCGGAGCCTTCTATGCCATAGTCAGTGATCATTATTATTCTTAGCTGAAATGTGATGTACTGTAACAGACCTTGTAGTAGGCATATGAAACTATATAGGCCTCCATCGAGTTCACCTTGTAACAAGATCTACTTAGTGTTTGCGTCCTTTAAGTAGCAACATATAGCATGAAATTCAAAGAACGTATTGTTATCATGTGTGAACTTAGCTACTAATAAGAGATTCTTGTTGATTTGTGGAACACATAACACTTGCTTTAATTGTAGATTCATATTATCAGAAGCATTTAAAATTGTGCTACCAACTTGATTAATGTGTAATGTGGATCCATCACCCAAAAATACTTTTATCCTTACCAGTGTATAGAGTCTGGTTCTTTATCACTCCAGCATTGTTTGTCACGTGATGGGTTGCACCAGAGTCAGGAAACCATTTGGAGTAGGTAAATGGTCCTTCCATTGTTAACGAGTTAACCTGAATCTCTTCTGTTTCTTCTTCTGGCATGATTTCTTGTGGAGTTTGTTGAACCAGTGAACTGAAGGAATAAGAAAGTTCAAAAGAAATATGAGAGCAGCAAGAGCAAACATTTACCTGAGCGGAAGAAAGATGTCTGGACTGTTGTGCCACACCCTTAAAATTTTGGTCAAATCTGTGCCAACATCGATCAACAAGATAGCCTAACTTCCCACACAATTGACATTGAGTTTTCGGAAGACCTTTGAATCTTTCAAAATTGTTATGCACATGATTGATTGGTTTCGACTGTGCTGAGTGTACATGTTCAGTTCCAGAAACTGCTACATGAGTGTAGTTAATGCCTACATGAAATCTTATAGCATCTTTCATTCTTGTTTCATTCTTGTTTCCTTACTCGTTGTGATTGCAACAATGGAGGGTTCATATTCAATGGGAAGTCCATTGAGTATCGTGGCAATGTATTCAACTTCAAAGATAGGACTACCACAAAAAGCTAAAAGATCACAGGTTTGTTTAATTGCCATTGTATATTCAATAATTGTTTGAGCTTCTTTCTTCAGAGATCGTAACCTACAATGCAAGTTCATAATTTTCGTAGTTGACAAGCTAGAATACTTGGTTGTGATAGCCTTTCACACACCATATGTAGTATCAGCTCCCATTAGATGTGGCAAAATATGATTGCTAACTATTGAAAGTAACCAAGAAGCTAATGAACTATCTTGTTTGACAAATTGAGAGTAAAATGGATTCACAACTTCTTCACCTGTGCGATTGCGAATCATTTTCGATGGAGCAGAGACGGAACCATCAAGATATCCTTCTAGTCCCAGACCTCGGATAGTGAGAATCACTTGTTGTTTCTACAGCAAATAGTTGATTTCGTTGAGTCATACATTGACCTTTTTGTTGGAGAAGGTTGACGGCCCAAGGACCGGTCCATCATCAGCAGAGGGAAGTGGAATTGTTGGCGTTTCCATGAACGAGTATGAGCAGATTGTTGATGCAAGAAAGAGGATCTTTTACTTGCCGTCTGATACCATGTTAAACAAAGTTATGGAGAGTGTAAACATTATTAATCGACATGGATCAAGCTGGATTGCCTAATTGAGGTTTTGCCTTTCTATTACGTCAATTTGGGACTTTATCTCTCTTATAATTTGGTTTAATTTGATATCTTTATTTTTATAACACTATTAATCACTATGATTAAAGTGATTACATAGTTTATTTTTTAGATTTATATTCGGTCGCATAATTATTCAACTAAGATAACATACATACATGTACACAAATTTTGATAATACTGATACGAATTTTTAAACTTACTAAAATTATATGAGAATGTCCAGAGGTCCGACCGCTCTCGACAACCCCTCTGGGTCCATTCTTAAGAATACCGAAGTCTAATTGATTGATGAATCAATAATAATATATTTAGTTATCTGAATACTCGCACCCCAACAGAATGTGTAAGCAGACAACAAACGAAAGGTAAGATTTTTCTTCAAAGGGAGAAGGAATATAAACATAACCTACTAGGATGATGATTAATAATTTCATCAAACTGTATCTTACCACTAAAAATATGAACTACACTACACTTATTTGAACATGGTTCGTTCATATACCCGTTTTTGACACATATCCGTATCGAACACTTATGACCGTACCGGATGATTTACGTAGCCACCGGAGCTCAATGAAAAGTAGCAGAAACAGAATTTGATTTAGCCAAAGAACCAGAAGAGTTGATAAATTGGATGCAGTCCTCAATGGCAGCATTTCTCTGAGAATCAACAGCAGGAGTCTCAAATGGCTTTGATTTTCTTGCAGAAGAGGTAACCTTAGGAGGAGAAGGCCTGAAAATTCTCATCAAACAGTTTGCTACTTTAAGACCAAAACTCTTGAGAAACATTACCAGAGAAAATTCACATGTTGTACATCTCAAAAACCCACAATTCATGGAACTAGCTTTCTCCATGGCTTTGCTGTTGCCCTTTTCCTGACAGACCATGTTGTGGTGAGTCAACATCTTTTTTGAAACACAAGATGGAGTTAAAACGTAGGGGCAGAGTCTGATACATTTAAAAGGAGAGAAGATTGCAGAAATAGTGAGTTGAGCTCAGAAAAGATGACCCCACATTTCATTACTTAAAATAGTTTAAAGCAATTAGCAATTGCCTGTCTCCTTCTCCATAAACCTTTAGCCAATGAATCTTCTTTCATGTCCACTTCTTCCCAACACCTTAAAAATCCCACACCATTTTCCATCATAGATGTATGAATCACGAGAAAATTACAAGGGGAATAATCGATTCGATCGAACAAATTTAACGAAACATCGGCTTGAACCGACTTTTGGTCGTCCCTAATAACAATATTCATGATTGTTTTCCCTCTGTCACCATCTGTTTGATAAAAATAAATGCAGGAATGGGTCTGATTTTGTTTTGAAAACGATGGTAGGATGATGCCACACTACAGAAAGCTACAAAGGAAAGACGAAATGGTATGACTGTGAAATATTTGGAGGGGACTGAGATTCTTATGCCCACACGAGGGGCTATAATGCTAAAAAATAGTACCAATATCAAATCATCAACAAATGACAACAATCTGTTCACAAAAAGGTGGGTTGATTTGGCTCCTTGCTCGGGAGAAAGAGAATTTGGAGGTTGGTATTTTCCATCACTTAGATTGATCCAAACTAAAATAAAATAAATCTCGAGCAAAACTCGACTAACTAAAAGAGTTTTAAATAAAGTTTGAGCTATAAAATGAGGTTTGAATAACACACATTTTTAGTGATTAGTGATCCATTTTCTAGTTTAAGTCGAATTTCTCAACCTTGTCTGATACATATATATCGCATATAAAAATATATTATCGCATAATAAATGATTAGACACGACAAAAGATGATACTTTGTAAAATCCAAAAGGAAGATTACAAATACAACTGTCCTTGCAGTCTCTGTTGATTACCAATAATGTGTTGTGTTTTGTTTTGTGCCTCAAAATTTAAAATCACGGCCAACAGATCAGAAAGTAGCAGTACAAGTTTTCATTTTCAGACCAAAGGTTACGTGCACAAAATGGGAAATGGACGCATTGAGCTAGCCGTAAGCTGGACTCACATCAGATTCTTCCTGTTCTGTTTCCTTTCAGACCAAAATCAGCTTGTGATTCTCAGACTGGTCGGGTGAATGAACAAGAAGATCAAATTGGGTTGATATGAAGGTGTAACTTGCCTAGAGTTCAATAGTTATCGTAAAAAACCGAATCATAGGCTAGTATTTATAAAATCAGCCATGTGTGTGACCAAAATAAGAACAATTCAAAAGTTGAATGATTAAATTAAAAATTTATAAATTTTAATAATCAAAATAAGAGTGAAAAGAAAGTTGAGTAATGAAGGTTCACACCTTTGATCGACTGAATCAAACATTTGACGTGGTTTGTCCTCCACGATTCAATCATCAACAACACTCCAATGTATTTCGTGTTGATTTCAGACGCAGATAGTGTGATTGTGGAGAGTTTCAGGCCTGACGATATCCTTGTCCATATGCGTTTGCAGCGTGTATATATGTAGGTGTTGACCCTTACACGTATGTTGATGAATGCTTCGATCTCCATATGATGGTTAATATTTACTGAGCTGAGTTTCCCGCAATTGTGAATTCAAATTATTGGCCATCGGTGGAGTATGAAACATGGATACCAGATCTGTAATCACTAATTTTATCCGGGTTTATGCTCGAATTAAATCAATCCACATCCCTTTTTAATACCCAAATCACCTTAACTTACCCTAATTTTATCACTTATTTTATAATTATTATTATCCTTGCTATCTCTTAATTAAAACCAAAAATCCAAAAATATATAAATATATGATATAAATAAAAGTCTTTTATTAGAGCCCACTTTTATAAGCCCAAACCATAAATAAATTTGACCTATTAAATATAATTTTATAATATAAAAAAAATATAATAAAAATCTCTACTTGGTGCCCAAGGTCTTGTTTTTAATTGGTTATTATTTTTAAAGGGATAAACCTAAAATACCCTCCATCATATTATAGATACCCTTATATATTAAAACCTAAACCTATTTTATTCCCATATGTTACCCTTTACCCTAACTATATATATAACATTTACCCTAAAAATAAAGGACACCTTAATCTTATTTTTTTCACAGCCGCATACCACCTAACCATATTTTTTTTCCACTCACAGTCGTGCCTCCCCCTGTCTGCCGAATCCATTTCCATTTTCATTTCCATTTCCATTTCCATTTCCATTGGTAAGTTGGTAGCCTCCATTATTTATATTTTTACTCTCATTGAATCACTTCACCCATTTGGTTGGTTATTTTTCAAGTTATGCCCTAATCTAATCATTGCTTTTACCGTTTAGTTTAATTTGTGGATTGATTTTAATCGAGCATATTTAGATGTATATAGTTCTTTTTGAAATATTTATTGTGTATTCCATTCTTATGGTTCAATGAAAATATGAATATTTTTATTGGTATCTTTTATTTTTTTTATTTGTTTTGTTTTGTTTATTTATATATGTTATTTGTTTGTTGGTCTATTTATTTTAATCTTTGTTATCATGTGTTATATGCTATTTTGTCTTTATATTTGTTGTCTTTATAGTTATGTCTTTTATTTTGCTTACATCACACCTTGCTAATTAATGAGCCTAATTAAATACGTCTTTACTCGGTCGTAACGGGCCCGTGTTCCAACGTAGTGGTCGCGGTGTATGCGTTGCCTCCGAATAAAGACACGGTAAAAATAAAATTGATTCGAATCTTTAAACAAAAATTAATTTAAATGCCACTTTAATCTAAAAAATCTAAAATTAATTAAGCGGTAATTTATAAAGGTGCCAATTTTGGGCGGTTTTAAACCCTAAACCAGTTTTTAACCATAACCGACTCTCGAACCCAAATCATTTTGAATCTCTGGTTTTTACGGTGTCCGGCCTACCAAAGTGGCCGGTGGCGACTCCACCCTTTTTTAAAAATCCCTAATTTTAAAATTTCCCTTTTCAATCTAAAATTCCTTTTTTTTAATCTCAAATCCCTAATTTCAACTTTTCAATTCCTATTTTTTTAAAGAATCCTAGATTTTAAATTTCTTTCAACATTCCAAAATTTCCATTTTTTGTACACAATTTAAAAACCTAATTTTTAAATCCTAAATTTCCCCAAAATTTTATTTTAAACCCAAATCCCTACATTCCACTTTTCAAACTCTAATTTCAATTCCACTAGTGACCCCTTTTTCCATCTTCTACCACACACCTATTATTATTTTTAAGAATTTTATAAGGGTCGCTACAGTTGGCGACTCCGCTGGGGATCAATTTTTCAAACGAGTCAAGCCTTGTTTTTAAATACCGCTTAATTAATTTTGGAAGTTGTGGAATAAAGTGGCAATTAAATTATTATTTGTTTATTAATTCGAGCTTTCAACACATTTCAACCCGTCTCTAAGTGGGGGGAAAACGCTATACTTTCGTGAGGATATTGTTCCTCCGTATGGGCCTAGCAAAGTACCTTCGGGGCTCGACTATCCTATGCTTTCGTGAGGATATTGTTCCTCCGTATGGGCATAGCGAAAAGGTCCCCCTAAATTGAACTCGATCAAGATGAGCCTGTGATGGGTGATGATCGGGGGCCTTGCTACTCTTAGAAGAGGACAACGAGGACAATTTGGGTACCTCGTAGAACCAAAACTGCATTTAGAGAATCTAGTCAACCTACCCGATTAGAGCCATGCGGTTAACCTAGGTTCTTTTAGATGAGATAAATAGGATTGTTTTGTCTCCTATCTTGCTTGCATTTTTGCTTTATCATTTTTGTATCGACATTTCATGAAGGTGTTGAACTAAGTGGTTTGTTCAATCAGAGGCTTTCGCTATAGTTAGAGAGTCAAAACAAGAAAAAGAAAGAGAGAAAAAAGGAGAGAAAAAGATAAGAGAAATAAAAAAGGGAGAAAGAAAAAATAATGAGGAAATAAAACTAAGGAAAAGAAAAGGTTGAGAAAAAAATTGAAAAGAGAAAGAGAAAATAAAAAGAAAAAAAGAAAAGAAAATTTAGAATATAGGAAAAAGCGAGAGAAAAAAACAATGAAAATGAAAAATAAAAAGAAAAGAAAAGAAAAGAAAATCGAGAGAATAGGGAAAGAAGCAAGAAAATAGAGAGAGGAAAAAAGAAAAAGAAAAAATAGAAAAAATAATAAAAAAAATAAATAAAGGGGGCATTAAGATTTTAACCGGTGAAAGTTGCTCAAAGGGCGATCACTAGTGGGATCAACACCTTTACTTGCATTCATGCATACATCTCATGTATCTCATAGCATATATCATGCATTAATTAAACAAGGAGGTTAATTATAGGATCTCGTATCCGTAATTGAAGGTTTCTCGCTTGCGTTTTACCAACACCAAGAAGGGCTAATGGAAGAAGACTTTGCCAAGTTAGAAGCCAATCTTATGGGGCAATTAGAGCGTACTCAAAAAGAATTAGAAGATTCTATGATCAAGTCTCAACAAGACATGATGAAACAAATTGCTCACTTGATGGGACTAAGGAAAGTGGAAGACCAACAAAGGAAATGTTCTGTTGAAGACCCCTCGGGCCCTCCCGTTTTTATTGTTAACACTTCTAGACCTCTTCAAGGAGTAGTAACATCATCTCTTCAAGCTTGTGCCTCTACCCAAGCCCTACCAGGTGTGACTTTCACTAATATGGAAGGTTTGGGGGATGACATTCCAGACTTTGATGAGCTAGAGAAATTAAAGATTGAATTTTCGAAGCAGTTAGAGGAAACGAAGAACGAGTTTGAAGAAAAGCTTCTAATAAGAGAGGATGAAGAAGAATGGTATGGGTTGAATGCCAGTGAGCTTAGTCTAGTTTCAGGTTTAGAGATCCCATATAAGTTCAAGACCCCAGATTTTGAGAAGTTTGATGGGACGACTTGCCCTATCGCACATATAACTATGTTTTGTCGAAAAATGACGGGCTTTACTAACAATGAGAAGATGTTAATCCACTATTTCCAGGATAGTCTGGTGGGATCTGCCACAAGGTGGTATAATCAGTTAACCCGTGCTCAAATTAAGTCATGGAAGGATCTGGCCAAAGCTTTCACAAACCAGTATAAGTACGTAACCGATATGATTCCAAATCGGCTCATGCTATAAGGGATGGAACAAAGGCATAACGAAAGCCTTCGAGAGTACGCTCAACGTTGGCGTGATGCTGCAGCACAAGTACAACCTCCGCTCGACGAAAGTGAACTTTCTCAAATGTTTGTGGATACACTAGAGGGAGTGTTGTATGATCGCTTGATAAGCCACCCTATCAGTAGTTTTGCAGAGTTGGTTATGACCGGAGAACACATCGAGTATGCTATTAAGAAGGGAAAGATGAATGACCCTTATAGCACAACTTCTCAGAAAGAGGAAGATTCTCATGTCTATGTGGTGAGTTCTCACTCAACCAATCAAACTCAGGGTCGTCCCCATACTCATACAAGACCTACAAAGGTGCTTCATCCAATTCCTATGACCTACACCAAGTTACTCCCAATTCTCGTTGAGAAGAAACTTTTGACTTTGGTGCAGTCTAAGCCAAAGGATCCTCCTTACCCTAAAGGATATAATGTCAATGCCACATGTGACTATCATATGGGGAGCACAGGCCACACAACAGAGAATTGTGGAGCTTTGAGGAACAAGGTTCAAGGACTGATTGAGGCCGGTATTCTGAAGTTTTAAGAAAGAGTAGAGGACATGATCTTTGGGAAGATTCTAATCTTTGAGTTTGGATGTTCATTTTCTGCCTCCTTGCATTTTAAGTTTTTCTTTTAAAGTAATGCATCAATTAACTTTGTTACCTTTTGCCCGAAAGTAACAAATACTTTTTTGTAAGGGCTTATGTTATGTTTGTTCTTTTGTCGTTTCAATGAAAGAATGCATGTGTTTTCCTTTTTCTCTCGGAGTTCCTTGGATGTCACATGCTTGTTGTGACATGGGTTCAGAAATGGTTGGAACGTTGTGATTACGATGAAGTATGGTTTCTTAATCAGTAGCTTTGGTCAGTAATGCACGAGAAATGAGACTACTACTCCTTCAGTGATGTTCAATGATAAGAAAATCTCCTAGAAAAGGCCCGGTGAAATTGGTTGATCTCAAGAATTCCTCTAAGTAAAAGGATTGCATCCAGAGAAAAAAAAAAAGAAGAAAGAAAAATAAAGAAAAAAAAGAGAAAGAAGGGAAAAAAAGAGAAAAGGAAAAAAGAGAGAAAAGAGAAAAAGAAAAGAGAGAACAAAGATTAAACAAAAGCACTCCAATATTCGAAACCTGATAATAGATATATTCGAACAAGAGTGTGGAAGTATCGGGGTACTCCGCTGAAGCAATAAGACTTAATAAGGTAGCAATGCACCATCCCAAATCTTTTGCTTCATGAGTGATGGTAATATTTTCAAATCTATGACTATGCCGAGTAACTCGGAGTTTTGTTGTATGCTCCATCATTACCTTCGAGACAAAGGATTGTGATGAGTTGATTCCCCAAAATTTAAAAGAAAGAAGAAAATTAATAGATGTGAGAGAAAAAAAAAAGAAAAAAAGAAAGAAAATGAGAAAAAGAGAGAGAGAGAGAGAAAAGCAAAAATGAAAAAGAGAGATAGAAAGAAAAAGAAAGTACTCATATGTCTAGATGCAGTCTGAAGCACACTTCGAATTCTCAAGAAGATACCAGTGGGGCAAGTACGGAAAGTTTGAATATATAAAAGGAGAAAGATATTGAGAACTAGAAGGAGTAGTTTTCGAATAGATCAAGCAAATACGATAATCATGAGGATGAACCGAGCAATCTGAAAGGAATACCAAAACTTCAAATATCGTCGCAACGTTCAAAGGTTGAAAACCGAACACAGAGAGTTGAGTCTAAGGCACTCTCGTATTTGATATCCAAGGAACCCATGTTTTTTTCTTCTTTTCTTTTCTAATTTTTGGATTTTCCAAAACATGTATATATTGTTTTACTTACAATTAGCAGATTATTTTTTAATAAAAGTGTTGTTCAAAAAGATTTACAAAATGCAAGGTCGTTGATGCAAATGATCATCTTTGATATGACCCGAGAAGAAGGGGCAATGTATGATACAAGATGTCTCTTGAAAATACCACTTCGTTTGAAAGATGATATTCTTTGAGAATTCAGGTTAGCATAAATAAACAAAGATTACCCGAGCCTATTGTGGTTACAGATTGAGCAGAGATGAACATCAAGCCTTTGGGGCAAAAGTTATATTGAGGGCCTAAAGAGAGTCAATCAGATGACCCAAAGATAGAAAAATACAAGAGAATAACCCCCAATGTACATGTTGAAGATAGACCTTAAGTGATCTAAGCCTGAATATGAGATTGAGAGCTGCAACCATAAACTGAATGCAACTGAATTCGGAGACAACTGGTTCAGATGTGTCATTTTCAACCAAGTATGAGCTGTTGAATTACAGAAGGCGAAAGATTTTGTTCCGATCGGCACAAGATGATGATCTCCTTTCAAGACAAGGTGAAGGATGAAAGCCCGATGAGTTTAGTAAATAGAAAGCGAGAGCCTATCCTCCAAGAAGAAAGAAAAAGAAAAAGAACATTCATGCATCATTTAGATTAAATATTCATGCATCTATGTTAGATATCCATGCATCATGAGCATTCTAATTCGTGCCATCATCGCATTTTACTCTTTTTAAACAGGAATTTTGAAGATTGGTTAAAGATTTGATCTACAGAGATAGATCTTAGCAAAGATCAAAAGTCATTCAAATTACACGATCGTGGTTTTTAAAGGCCTTCCAACCTTTGGTTATTTAGGGGCAACAAGCTTTTTGTGTCAAGACGATCAAATATCGAAACATCTAGATGAGATGTTAGGTATTCTCTAAAGGGAGATACCACCTTTTTATGAGATATTCAGGTATTCTTAAAGCAAGATACCACTTTATATTTGAACTTCAAATTTGATCATTTCTTAAGGATGTTTTTCCTTAAAACACAAATTTCTTAATCCTTCCTTAAGGATGCTTTTCTCAAAGCCAATTTCTTAATCTAATCCTTCCTTAAGGATGTTTTTCTCAAAGTAAATTTTTAAATTTGATCCTTTCTTAAGGATGCTTTTCTTAAAGCAAGTTTCTTAATTTTATCCTTCCTTAAGGATGCTTTTCTCAAAGAAAATTTGATCCTTTCTTAAGGATATTTTCCTCAAAACAAACTTCTTAGTTTGATCCTTTCTTAAGGATGTTTTTCTCAAAGCAAGTTTCTTAACTTGATCCTTCCTTAAGGATGCTTTTCTCAAAGCAGATTTCTTGAGTTGATCTTTTCTTAAAGATACTTTTCTCAAAGCAAGTTTTTTAACTTAATCCTTCCTTAAGGATGCTTTTCTCAAAGCAGATTTTTCGAATTGATCCTTTCTTGAAGATGTATTTCTCAAAGCAAGTTTCTTAACTCATTCCTTAATGATGTTTTTCTTAAAACAAATTTCTCAATTTGATCCTTTCTTAAGGATGTATTTTCTTAGTTTGATCATTCCTTAAGGATGCTTTTTTAAAAGCAAATGTATCAATGTGATCCTTTCTCAAGGATGTTTTTCTCAAAATAAACTTCTTAGTTTGATCCTTCCTTAAGGATGCTTTTTTAAAAGCAAATTTATCAATTTGATCCTTTATTAAGGATGTTTTGCTCAAATCTCTAATTTCTTAATTTGATCATTTCTTAAAGGTTTTTTTCCTCAAAACAAATTTCTCAATTAAATCTTTTCTTAAGGATGATTTTCTCAAGATGAATTTCTTTTTAATTTGATCCTTTCTTAAGGATATTTGAAAAAGAAAAAAAAAGACAAAAAAAATGAGAGAAAAGAAAGAGAGAGAAAAATAAATAAAGAAAAAAAAAGAAAAAAAAGAAAAAAAGAAAGAAAGAAAGAAAAGAAAAAAAAAGAGAAAAGGAGAAAAAAATGTGAGAAAAGATAATAAAAAATCGATACCTTTTATAAGATTTTCAGGGTATTTGAGAAAAGAAGATGAAGAAGAAGAAGAAGACGAAGAAAGTAAAGAAACGATCGAGGTCAACCAATCGAGAATATACAAAGACCAACAAAGATTTTTTTCATGCCAAGACAACCAGAAGTCAAGGCAACCAACAACCTCAAAAGCCTCTAGGCAAGACATCACTTGTCAACAAGATCGTTCTCTATGACATACGCTTGAAGAAGGAGGTCATGCTTTGCGACATACGCTCGAAGAGAAGGGTCGTCCACCACGGTATACGCTCGAAGAGAGGGACTGTCAGATGCTGCAATGATCAAAAATCAGAGCATCTCGAAGATGTGGATTCTATGGAGAAGGGATCAACATTGTTTTTGCGACATACACTCGAAGAGAGGGGTCGCCCACCACGGTATACGCTCGAAGAAAGGGACCGTCAGATGCTGCAATGATCAGAAATCAGAGCATCTCGAAGATGTGGATTCTATGGAGAAGGGATCAACATTGTTTTTGCGACATACACTCGAAGAGAGGGGTCGCCCACCACGGTATACGCTCGAAGAGAGGGACCGTCAGATGCTGCAATGATCAGAAATCAGAGCATCTCGAAGATGTGATTCTACGGAGAAGGGATCAACATTGTTTTTTGCGACATATGCTAGAAGAAAGGGGTCGCCCACCACGGTATACGCTCGAAGAGAGGGACCGTCAGATGTTGTAATGATCAGAAATCAGAGCATCTCGAAGATGTGGATTCTATGGAGAAGGGATCAACATTGTTTTTGCGACATACACTCGAAGAAAGGGGTCGCCCACCACGGTATACGCTCGAAGAGAGGGACCGTCAGATGCTGCAATGATCAGAAATCAGAGCATCTCGAAGACGTGGATTCTACGGAGAAGGGATCAACATTGTTTTTTGCGACATATGCTCGAAGAAAGGGGTCGCCCACCACGGTATACGCTCAAAGCGAGGGAACGTCAGATGCTGCAATGATCAGAAATTAGAGCATCTCCAAATAGGGAAGTCGGATAAAATTAGTGCTTGTAGTCTTTGCTTTATCATTGTTTCACAACTTTATCATTGTTTCACAACGATAAGCAAAGAGGGGCAGCTGTAATCACTAATTTTATCCGGGTTTATGCTCGAATTAAATCAATCCACATCCCTTTTTAATACCCAAATCACCTTAACTTACCCTAATTTTATCACTTATTTTATAATTATTATTATCCTTGCTATCTCTTAATTAAAACCAAAAATCCAAAAATATATAAATATATGATATAAATAAAAGCCTTTTATTAGAGCCCACTTTTATAAGCCCAAACCATAAATAAATTTGACCTATTAAATATAATTTTATAATATAAAAAAAATATAATAAAAATCCCTACTTGGTGCCCAAGGTCTTGTTTTTAATTGGTTATTATTTTTAAAGGGATAAACCTAAAATACCCTCCATCATATTATATATACCCTTATATATTAAAACCTAAACCTATTTTATTCCCATATATTACCCTTTACCCTAACTATATATATAACATTTACCCTAAAAATAAAGGACACCTTAACCTTATTTTTTTCACAGTCGCATATCACCTAACCATATTTTTTTCCACTCACAGTCGTGCCTCCCCCTGTCTGCCGAATCCATTTCCATTTTCATTTCCATTTCCATTTCCATTTCCATTGGTAAGTTGGTAGCCTCCATTATTTATATTTTTACTCTCATTGAATCACTTCACCCATTTGGTTGGTTATTTTTCAAGTTATGCCCTAATCTAATCATTGCTTTTACCGTTTAGTTTAATTTGTGGATTGATTTTAATCGAGCATATTTAGATGTATATAGTTCTTTTTGAAATATTTATTGTGTATTCCATTCTTATGATTCAATGAAAATATGAATATTTTTATTGGTATCTTTTATTTTTTTTTATTTGTTTTGTTTTGTTTATTTATATATGTTATTTGTTTGTTGGTCTATTTATTTTAATCTTTGTTATCATGTGTTATATGCTATTTTGTCTTTATATTTGTTGTCTTTATAATTATGTCTTTTATTTTGCTTACATCACACCTTGCTAATTAATGAGCCTAATTAAATACGTCTTTACTCGGTCGTAACGGGCCCGTGTTCTAACGTAGTGGTCCCGGTGTATGCGTTGCCTCCGAATAAAGACACGGTAAAAATAAAATTGATTCGAATCTTTAAACAAAAATTAATTTAAATGCCACTTTAATCTAAAAAATCTAAAATTAATTAAGCGGTAATTTATAAAGGTGCCAATTTTGGGCGGTTTTAAACCCTAAATCCGTTTTTAACCATAACCGACTCTCAAACCCAAATCATTTCGAATCTCTGGTTTTTACGGTGTCCGGCCTACCAAAGTGGCCGGTGGCGACTCCACCCTTTTTTAAAAATCCCTAATTTTAAAATTTCCCTTTTCAATCTAAAATTCCCTTTTTTTAATCTCAAATCCCTAATTTCAACTTTTCAATTCCTATTTTTTTAAAGAATCCTAGATTTCAAATTTCTTTCAACATTCCAAAATTTCCATTTTTTGTACACAATTTAAAAACCTAATTTTTAAATCCTAAATTTCCCCAAAATTTTATTTTAAACCCAAATCCCTACATTCCACTTTTCAAACCCTAATTTCAATTCCACTAGTGACCCCTTTTTCCATCTTCTACCACACACCTATTATTATTTTTAAGAATTTTATAAGGGTCGCTACAAGATCCTACCATTTGACACACTCCAAAAGACAGACCGAAATCGACACGTATCTATACTAGTATGGATCTGCATCATAAGGAGAAAGGTCAACAAAAAATATGCACAATATGTAGAGCTGAAGGACATTCGAGAGGAAACAGTCCTCTGGTTGCTCCTCTGGATGCGCAGATGTAGAAATCGATTCTTTTTCCCATACAACAGTAAGAATTACCTCATGCTCCCATGTGGTTGGCCAACCTTCGGGGTTGCGACTGCATAGATTTGTATTTGAAATGAGCCAACAGTTGTCCTCGAGTATTTGCCTTTACCACCATATTTTTTCTTATATCTTCGGCATTCTTCTCGTCTTTCGGGAGTTGTTAAGTACGGCTTCCCATTAGAACAATACCAAATAATATACTTTGAACTCTCAAAATCATAATCACCAGCTTCTATTGGAAGTTGTTCCGACAACGATAAACCTCTATTGTGCCATAGAGAAATAAATTTAATATGTACGGCTTTCCAATTTGTATCTGCTCTACCACTTCCATCAAACGCATGAAGATAATAATGATCACATGGAATAAGCGGAATAGGCTGGTGGAAGCCAAATTGTCTCAACACTCTATCTCCAAATTGGAACTCTACCATAGAAAAATGGATCAATGGTGCAATAACACACCATAATGCTGAATTCACCATGAGATAATCTGGTATAAAAATTTGGTCATCATCATACGCTTGCCAAATAAACTGATAAATAAAAATTTTCAATTAGTATCATACTATATTATGAATGCAATAAGAAAAAAAGTATTTAAAGAATTAAAATATAAATTCAATACCTGATCTTGACAATATGAATCTATAAGAGATCTAAATACTCTAACATTATTGTACGCCAATCTAGTTTCATGATTTTCCTCGCACCATCTTTATACAAATAAAAAATTAGCATGAATCTGCAATATTACGTTCAAAAAAATTATGTAGAGCTTATCATAAATTATTCACCTTGCACAGAGAGTAAACTGAATATGTGATCGGGTCACTGGTATGAAGAATGGAAGTCGTTGTCAAGCCCATAATTGTAATAATAATAGACTTCCACCAATACCACCTAACTTTGTACCTTTCTCGAGTATAACGCCCTTGCATAACTCATGATACATGCATGCTAATATAGCGGACCCCCAACTATATTTTGAACCGGATTCCCACGGTGTGCTTAAAAATTTCAAATATCGAACACTAACCAAATTTCCAGATTTATCAGGCATTAAAATTCCACCAATCATCTGTAGAATATAAGCTCGACTCGCCTGATAAATATCTTCAACCGTACTGTACTCATTCAGACCAAATTCTTTCTCTAACCAACTCAGCTTGACACAAGAACCTTTAACATTAGTTCCATATGAAACTTTTCCAAGATACATTTTACAGATATTGGCTGTTGAACCATACATATGCTCAATCAACGGTTTTCCGTTGACAGGGACCCCAATAAGGTACACAACATCTTGTAGAGTGATTGTGCATTCTCCATAGGGCATATGAAACGTATGCGTCTTGGGTCTCTATCGCTCGATTAGAACGGTAATCAATCCAGGAATAAGCTTATAACCCCGAAGAAATATCGCATAATAAAATCCAGCAGTACGTAACCAATCCAAAATCCGATCATCTAACGGAGTTTCTACCATAGATCGGTAGAGTTTAAATGTTTCCTCCGTATCCTATAATTAAACCCAAAATATTTTTAAAAAATATAAATAAACTGATAAAATATAAATTAAAAGATTTTACCATATCATCAACAGGGAGACTCATAATATATCGATCCTCTAAATACAAAAGAGGAGTCTGCTCAGCCATCTGCTAAATTGTAACGACCCGGATTCGGATTCGAGTGTCGGGTTAACTCGAGGGATTGGGCTTCAATTTTAGGCCCCGAGTTTGTCTAGTTTGGGCCTTAGGTTGTGGGCTTTGGTGGTTTTGGGCTTGGGGTTTTAGATGGAGGGCATCTTGGTAATTGCCTTGATGGATGAAAGGGAGGGGTTTGGGGGTTGTTTTTCTGCAACAAACAGAGGGTGAGGTCACTCTTGTTTCCTCTTCATCTCCATCTTCTTTCCATCCAAATCCTTAAGCCAAAGGGTTAAACTTTCAAAGTTTGAGGTAGAATCTCGTTTTGTGGGTTGAGGGTTTGTTGTTGAGTATCTTGAGATCTATCCAAAGAGGTAAAAAGAGTAAAGTTTGGTTGTGATAAGGGTGTTGAAGCAAATTCGAGAATAAGTATTTTAAGGGGGTTGTAACTATGTTTCTTGATGTTTTTAGGAGTTAAAAACATCCTTAAGCAAGGTCTAATTGCTTGTTTGATCTCCTTCTTGTAGAAAAACAAATGGAGGACCCATCTTCAAGCTTGGGTGGAGGAAGAGCTTGACAAGAGGGGAGCTCGGTTTTTGTGGTTGTTGCTTGCTGAGGTTAGTACTCCCAACTCTCTCTTTCATCATCCATTCATGGTAGAATGCATAGCATATAGAGAAATCATGTATGTATGTTGGTTTGCTTGGTTTGCTTGGTTTGCTTGATAGAGGTTGTTAATGGTGGAATTCGAACTAATATGTTAAATGCTGGAAATTGATGTTAAAACATCCTAAACACTCTTAAAAATGAGTAGGAAGACTTTAGAATCGATTAGATTAAGTTTAGGGCTGAAACTTTAAAATTTCTAAGTGTAGACCTGCATTTCGTGCAGCCCGAGTATCGATACCCACGTGTAAATTCTTGGATTATCGCGCAGGGGTATTGAACCATGGTTCGATACCCAACCCTCCAATGGCTTTTTACATTGATGCCTGTATCAAAACGGTCTTTCTCCTTTTGTTGACTTTTGAATTGGTCAAAGGGTATCAATACTGGCATCGATACCCTTGTTTCGATACCCTCTTTGGGTGGGCATCGATGCTGGGTGTTTTGATACCCCATATAAGGGTATCGATACCCCTGTGTATTTTGGCCAAGTTTGAGTAGAGTTTTGGCGCTTGGTGATGTTAATAAAGGGTTCCCCTAATCTAAAAGTTGTAAAGTTAATTATCGAACTAAGATTGATAATTATAACCCCGAAAGACTTAAGTATGATAAGCTTTAATATATCTTGTTGTGATAAGATCCTAGGTGGATCGTATGTATGGTCTGAGTCCTTGTGTGTTGGAAATCCGAGTATCCATAAGTGTTGCAACACGTTGAAGGCCATCCGATGTAACATACCGGGTGATGATTGAAGATTTTATTTCGAGTGTTGGGTGGCCTCACTCGAAGATGTTCTATGTAACATTCCGAGCATGAGGTTGATTGGGCGGCCTCAATCCTGAGTGTAGGATCTCGATGTTGTATGGACGCGGGCCTCACTCTTGTGTGTTGACTTGATATGATTTGTATATGTTGTGTGCAATAATATACATTCATTTATGCCATGAGATAGGCAAGCATGCTAGACCCTCATATCATGCACAAGATTTATATGTCATGCTTTACTGCTTTTGATATGCATGATGTTGGTCGAGTTTGGCGTATCCACTAAGCTTGTGTGGCTCAGCGTTCGAAATGTGTTTTCATGCGTAGGTTAGGTGAAGCCGATTCCGTGGAGCACCATCAAGGTTTGGATTTCAGCATCGACCATGCTGTCAGAGTACAATTATTAGATAGTGGGCTAGTGTTTTGTCAAACCCTATATGTAATTTTGTAACTCTGTCTATTTTAATTTAATTTAGGTCAAATATTTTTATAGTCTGTAATATTTGGAACTCCGATTTCTTCAAACTGTTTTGGACTTATGTTTTAACTCGTATTAGATTTTATGAATTATGTTGGACTTGGGTTTACTTGTTGAACTTTAAAAGAAATTTTGAAATACGGGTTTTGGGCCAGAGGCCCAATGTAACATCCGAGTCGGGATATTACTTAAATAATTAATTTTCTTAATAAAAAATTCAAAAAAATTAATATTAATCAATCAATAATAATAATAATAATAATAATATGTCGATTCCATAAAACTAAAGTAATAAAATAATTTTCCATAAAGATTCAAAATAAATAAACTGATATTTTAAATAAAATTAAACTAATAAATTGATTAATAAATAAACGGTTTGGAAAAGGAAAATAAAAATGGAAAATAAATAACATATTTATAATAAAGTTCCTAATAAAATTTCCTAATATTTTCCTAAAATATTAATTAATAAATAAACTAATATTTTAAATAAAATTAAACTAATAATTTGATTAATAAATAAACGGTTTGGAAAAGGAAAATAAATAACATATTTATAATAAAGTTCCTAATAAATTTTCCTAATATTTTCCTAAAATATTAATTAATAAATAAACTAATATTTTAAATAAAATTAAACTAATAAATTTTCCCTAATAAACAAAACAACGACGGGGTAATGAAAAATAAATAAAATTTTTCCTAAAATCTACAAATATTATTAAACTAAAAAATTAAAATTAAAATAATATTCGGCATAATTTTCCATCTACAAATATTACTAAACTAAAAAATTAAAATAATATTAATAAATTAATCCTAATATTTTTTTAATATTATATAAAAAATTAAAATAATATTAATAAATTAATCTTATTCTTACAAATCTAATATTAAAGTAAGATATTTTTTATCCATATTCTTCCTCCTAATCAACTCAACTCAAATCTATCAAATATATTTTTCTTCAAATCAAACATACTTAATTTTAAATAAATTCAAAATATATTTCGAATTTTCCTATTTATTTCTTTCAAATAACACATAAAATAAAAAATATATATAATAATTAAAAAATTACTAAAATACTTACAATTTTGTTTATTCGAATCTTTTTTTTTCTTCTTCTTCTTCAAACTATTAAACAACTCAAACCTATTATAAATAAATATTCAAAAAATAATTAATAATTAAAAAAATCTTCTTCTTCAAACTATTAATTAACTCAAATCTATCAACAATATATAACAATATAACAATAATATCGTAATATATATATATCAAAAAATAAAATAAAAAATTAACATTAAGTCTATACATCTATATTAGAAATATTCAATAACAACAACCAAAAAAATTAATACTTAAAAAAAAATTTTACCCTCAAATTCTTTTTTCTCCTTCTTCTTCAACCTCTTACTCTTTTAAATTTTATCAACTCAACAACATAAGTCCTTTTCATCCTTCTACTCTATTTATCAACAAATAAAACAATCTCAACCATACATCTCATACCACTTTAATTATTTTACACCTAATTTTTTACCCATTCAACGTTCACTCCTTTAATTTACAAGTTCAGAGGTTATTTTTTTACGGGTCTGTAGACTAACACTGCTGACTCCCATACACTGCTGCACTACTCACTGCTGCTCTGCCGTTCTGCCTATGTGTGCTGCCAGCTGCTCGTGGTCAAAATTGCAGGGAGTCAAAGACGGAGCCTAAAGGATGAGTCTTCAAACATTGTCTCATACTGTTTCAAGTCGGAGCAAAAGACTCGACTTTTGACGTTGAATTTTATTTTCATAGTCAAAGATGGATCCTATTGAATATGTTTTTTAATCTACTGTTCAAATCACTATATTTCGGGAATTAAAATCTCACCATCAATATTTGAGAAAAAAACATTTTAATATTAATATTTTTTAGAATTCTTCCCCTTAAATATAATTTAAAAAAATGATACTTCTAAAATAAATTTTTAGCTTCTCCATGCCAGATATATACATTCATTATAACAACTTGTTTCTTCTATTTGAATAATAATGCGACATTTTATCAAAAAAATTGGCATTTTTTAGTGTGTCTTTATGGAGAGTTTTGGAACTATGGAGGTAATAATGCATTGTGTGTAGGAATCAAGGGCCATAGGACTAAAATAGACTTGCAACTGTCAATTCTTCATTTACCTGTTTTCTCTTTTGTTTTTCCCCATGAATCAAGGGAAGCAAGAAAAAAAATGGTAGAGAAAGACCTAATTTGAAGGATCTAACGTAAGCTATCCACAAAAATAAAAGTTTTCTAAAAATGATTCAGTACCCCATATCCGAAACCGTTCCTTGACCTCTATTTTACATGTGAAAAAGGATTTGTTTTTCCTTTTGATTTTCATTATTTTTGAAGGTGAATTCTTCGGTCATTTCCTTGACATTCAGTCCGTATAAATAATGGATTATTAAGACCCGATTTGTTTGTTTCCATTGTTTAGTTTTCTGAAGATCAATTGATTGTTTTCTGTTAAAAATGAGTATTAATGCAAAGGGCATCCAACTTTTCCTCTGGAAAATTATTAGATTTTCTGGGAGTTGTTGCTATAGATTTGTAAGAAGATTTCCAGAGGTTTCTGGGTTTTTGATATTTGTTCTCTTATTGTACATATTTCTCCCTTATGTTTTCTTCTATTTTTTGTACTCTTCCCCTGTTATTGTCTGCTCTGCTATTTATTTCCGGTTTTATTTGAAAACCAAGTATTCTGAATCTCAAAGGGTGAAGGAAAAAGACAGTGGTGAAAGATTATCTGAAGATGGAGAACTTGTAAATACATTAAACAAGCCTTCATTACGACCTCAGAAAAGTGTTCGACGAAATGCTCGAACGGAGGTCTTAGAATGGGATGGAAAATTTTGCGAGGAAAACGACGTTCATTTTGTGAGAAGTGTGTATGAAGAAGGTTCAAAGCTTATATTCGATAGGGTAGGAAGTTCTAAAGTGGAACATGGAGATGGTTCTCCTCACTATGAGACTGGAACTGATCGAGCATTTGATGTTCCAAATATGGTCTTCGATAATGAGACATCTAAACCTTGTAGGGTGTCGGGTGATAGCTTTCAAGGGTTGTTAGGAACAGGTCTTGGTGATGGTAAGCTACAGGTAAAAAGCTCGGAAGAAGCGGGTGGAGCCGGGAAAAAGGCTACACAGGATGATCAGAAGAATCATATGGATGTTGGGTTAACTGAGTTAGAAAGAAACAAAAGGTTGCAAAGTTTAATTGCAAAACGTAGAACAAAAAAGTTGTTTAGAATGGCTATTGAGAAAAGCTTGATGGGCTTCCATAATGTTCCTCGGAGTCAACTTGCTTCGATTTTAATTGCTAAGAACAACAATGGTGGGGTTCCAAGTAATCTTGATGAGGATGAACTGCCAATGCCTGGTTCAGCTCCTTCCTTATTGTCGCCTAAACGGAATTCATTTGACCTGCTGTATGATCCACATGAAGAAAAACCAAACCTCATGGCAGATAGCTTTCAACAAGAAATCATGGTTGCCAACCAAAAGGAAAGGCTTTTCTGCAGGCATGAAAGCTTCCATCAGGGACCTTGGTTTCCATCTCCAACCACTCAAAATCCAAATGATGCTGAGTTTAACCTGTATTATCGTGACGAGAAAAGGCTCGTAGAAGGGAAGTCAGGTAAGCTCAATAAAAAACTTTTCTATATATTTTCCATTGTTTCCTGTTAATTTAGGCTGTAGAAATGCTTTTCTATTCATAGTTTCTTATGACAGATTCTTTACATAATCAAATTATTTAAGTCATATTCTGTGGAAACCATTTGTAATAGCAGAAAGAATTTCCTCAAGGCACTGTTTAAAACTGTGTAAGAGGGGGAAAAACACATAAGAAAATGCTTTTAGACTGGACATAAGGGGAATAAACATATTCAAGACAATAATTTGACTGTCCAGTTGAACAACATAGCCTTTTAATTAATATCTTTCAGTATGTAGTTATTTAATCAATGGAATTACTCCAAATTTGATGTAGAAGTTTTATTACTATTATTTTTTTTATTTATTTTTTTAATCCTGCTGTTATCTAATGGAATAATTTAACATTTTACCTTTTCATCAGATAAACTAGGTCACCACCGGATTGATTCCTCTGGTATAGAAAATGATAATGTTCTTGCTGAGCTAAACAATAGGACTAAAATAGGAGAGAAGATGGAAAGCCCTCATGATCTAGAGCCAGGATTAGATTGTGGAACTGAAGTCAGAATGGAGACAGATTCAATTAAAAACAATGATTCCTGCTACTCATCTTCGTCCGAAAACACAGAACCAGGCTTGGATCAAACAATTAAATCTACCGAGATACGTAATGATCATGTGAAGAGAGACCTTAAACTTGCAATTCCTCCTAAGGGGAGAGCTATGAACAGACTTTCCTTTGATTCCAGCCTATCGCCTTCTGAAAGGCGCAGGACAGAATTTAATTCATTTTACAGTAGTCGACAGTGCCATACCCCAACCTTTTCCATAGCTTCTGATTTGCAGGTTGAAGTCTCCGAAGTTGGTTCACCTCCGTTAACAACTGATGGAACATTTTCATCTGTTGATGGTGATTCAGTTATATATGATGAGGATGTTGACAGGGATATCAATTCCGAAAGTGAAGAAGTGTGGAGAGGTTCAGTTAACCTATCCAGAGAAGAGGTGAATCAAGAAAGACTAAGAGAATTAGATGATATTAGTGAAGAGGAATCTGTTGAAGTTGCTTCAATCTCTCCATCAGAACACAAAGCCAAGCAAAATTTGAACAGAAAAAGCTCATCATCTTTGAGAATAGATATAACCAAGAATGGTGCATCCCATCCAACATATATAAGCTCAGAGGCTCATCAAGGTTCCAGCAACTGCAGGAATGGTAATTTAGAAACATTGTACGAGGCTAAAAGTACCATAAAATCTGGAAAGGAAGTAGAGGAAAGGCAACCTTCAAAGTATATTGAAGAAGATACTCGAACCTTAAATGAGCATAAAACTAGAGATGCACCAAATGCAGTTCAAAGCAGAGACGACTTAAAGTCTGTTCCAGATACTAAAGTTGATCAAGTAGAGGAAAGCCAACCTTCAAAGTATATTGAAGAAGATACTCGAACCTTAACTGAGCGTAAAACTAGAGAGGCACCAGATGCAGTTAAAAGCAGAGACAACTTAAAATCTGTTCCAGATACTAAAGTTGATCAATATGCTGCAGAGAACAATATATTGGAAAAAAGATTACGTGATTCTATAACAAGGGCTCTAAATCGAAGACTGATGCTTGAACAAGTCTCTGTCAGCTCATCTCCATCTCCAAGGTCAATATTAGCACAAAATATGCTGGCAGGTCCAATTCCTATATCAGGAGTTGGGCGACGAATGCAACGAAGTCTGTCACAGTTTGTTAGGAAAGATGTCGTGAGAAGCAATTTAGCATATGGACAAGCACGTGAAAAATTCACTGCCAACATGCCCCATATTCCTCATGAACGGGCTGAGAATTCAATAAATCACTTAACCCGTAATCTCAGTTTTGGAACATTTGAGGTTAGTATGAAAGTGTCAACATTTCATCTTCATCTTTTATTTCATTTAATTAATCTTGAAATCATATATAATGTTTGAGGCACATGAATTTTGGAAATAGATCTGCATACTTGCTTTACTCAGACTGAAATACTTCTCATTTATGTTTCTTATTCATGATGTCCTTGCAGCATATTTTTGTTACAAATGAAAATTTTACATCAACTAGCTAGGCTGTATAAATGAAGTAATAATTGCGTTCCTTGTTAAACCGTAGATGGCTCCAAGGACGGTCGTCGGAGAAGGTAACTCTGTTGTAAATATCAATAATTCAGAGGGCATTAGGAAGGAAGAAAGGAAGAATTTGACGACTAATGAAGATCAATCCGAATTCGTAATCAGACCGGAAGACGTCAATGGATCTGGAAAATTAAATGAACAAGAAGCTGATATGAACGAACTAGAAACAATTGAAAGTGATTATACAAGAATTGTTGAAAGTACAAAAGAAAGAGAGACAGCTAATGAAGGTGAACCCCTGTTCTTAAGCAGACCAGGAGACATCAGCGGACCTGAAAAATCAAATGAACAAGAGGCTGACATGAACAAAACAGAAACAATTGAAAGTGATTATGCAAGCATTGTTGAAAGTGCAAAAGAACGAGAGGTAATATACTATTATAAGTGAAACATTCATATTTTTACTTAATCTCGGGATCATAGAAGACAGAAAAAGAAAAAAAGAATACCAATTTATTTGGATGCAAGTATGCATGTTTTTTTCTTAGAATATATTTGGAAGTTAATGCTCCTATGCTTATATCTGACTATAAATCTGGCATTGAATACAGGTACCTTAGAGAAAAAATGAATTGCTCGGTCGCATAGCTTCTAATTATGTCTTGCCTAAAATTAGTTTCTGACAAATATGCTTACTTATGTTGTTTTCCTAGTGTTTTAGAAAATGCCCCTACCTACTGCGTATACAATCGTCTCAAACATGTTATTGAGCTATACTCAATATTCATCAAGTTCTGTTACCAATTTGTCCTTTTCTGACATTGAGCTGGAACCTTCCACAGATTTCTGCAGCTGAAGTGGATCGTATGTGCATGTCTAATGAGTCGGTAGCTGATAATGTATCCAACGAAGAGATAAAGAACGATGTTCTTGAACGTGAAGGTGCACTCCAAATATTAGGTAAGCTAGAGGCTGTCATGGAACCATCAAATACCACTTGGGAAACTAGTGCAGTGTCTGTTGAAGATGTTGAGCACGTACCGGAAGGATTAGCCAATGCCGGTCAATCAACTTCAGCAGGAGAAACTAACAGCTTGAATAACATTAACAGTGTTCAAGAGATGCAAAATATGACTCGTCAAAAAGGTATCGAGGATGCATCAAAACCAGAGGAAGGTAATCAAGGCCATTGATAGCATTCAAGATGTACAGGATACATCAAAAGCAACAGAATCTGAAGTCGAGGCTACCAAAACCGAATAGAAGGATAGTGTTGCAGTGGCAAAAATAAGTTGTACATACGGAAACAGAGGAGACGAGCAGGCTATGCTTTGCATCTTTTCACCCAAGCTGACACTCATCCATCTTTGAATCAATCTGGCACATCCTCTATGAACATCTCCATTTTAACAATGTACTAGGAATAGTTTACATAAGATAGAACCGGTAAGTAGTCATTAAAATGGCCCTATGAAGTTTGATGTTATTTTGTATATATTGATGAAAAGTTAATATACTTTAACTGTATGGTTTACATTTTACATTTACTATTTATGATCAAAGTCGTTAGAATTCGTTGACGATTGGGTAAAACAAAGCTTAATCACGTATAAACAATTCGTTAATTAGGACAATCAAACAGATAGCAGCAAACATTGGGAGTAGACAATCCCCATTCAAGTGATCCTAAAATGCACAAAATACATTGTCGTACTCTAATTCGTTTCACTTGAAGCTGGAGGCGAATAAAATTCAACTCAACTCAAAAAAAACTAAATTTTTTAAAATTGAATTTTTCAGTAGATTCAAGGTGAAAAACATGATTTATCTTGACTCGACTCGAAAAAATTTAAATAAAATCTAAGTTATAAATAGAAATTAGAATAACTTGAATTTTCTAACAATTAGTAGATTGATCTTTTAAGTTCAAGTCAATCCACTAAGTTTTTTTTTAATATACATATATACCGATATACAAATATGAAATAAACTCAAATAAATTGATTTGAACTTAAAAGATTTTAAATAAAATTTAAGCCGTAAAATATGAAATAAACTCAAATTTCTTATTTGATCTCATCATCTTCTAAGTTTTGGTTGCATTGGTTAAAGTCGTAAGATATGTGCATCTACAACATTTTTTCCTTTCTAGGATTGAAACTGTGATGCATAATGAATATTTTGACAATCACTTGAATAGTCGTTTGACTTGCAATAATGAATATTTTACAATCACTCTTTCTTTACACATACATATAACTCCATCTATTACTCCTAAATAGTCGTTTGACTTGCAATTATGAATATTTTGGTTCTGTTCCACGATTAACATATAACTGATAGTTGATAGCCAATTATATTAATGGATAATTAATAATATTAGTTATTTAACTAGCGGATTATTAGTTGATTGTATAAAAGTATTTAGTAAAATTAAAGCTAATAATTATCTTGATTATTTGAATAAGATTAGAGAGATTAACTAATATTATAAAAAGATTAGAAAGTTTCAAATTCTTTGAACAATGTATTACAACGTTGACTCATATCTTAATTTATGACCCGTGATATGTTGATTAATAAAGCTCTAAGAAATAACGGTACTGATAGGAATTTGGACATATTTCTTGTTGTGGACAACCATCGACTGTCTAAAGGGATTTTAATGTATTTATTAAGGCCCGATTCGAATTTATTGACTTTACTCTTTCTGCTCTTTATGATTCTGTTTAATCATTAAAGGAATAAATTTCATAAAAAAACACAACACTTGATCTTCATTTCAAACACTGTTGTAGGCCATATATTACAAGAAAACCATATTTAAGACAATAAAAGTAAGAAACAAATCCGACCATGTTTTATTGAATAGAGAGCGGCAATAAACAATCCTTGGCTTGCTCAAAATGAACTCATCTTCTCAGTTATTAGCTTCCAGCCGTTCTATAAAAATCTCCTGTTTTGCCATTTTGTTTCTTGTACATATATTCCTCCAATGCTCAGCACTTGGGGAAGTCACTCGGAGGGGGTATAAGTGATTCGTTAGGGCCTTTCCCATTGTCCACCACAAACGCCATCTTAAGCCCCCAAGTAGTATGCACTTCCAAATGGCAATGCATGAACCAGACCCCTGCACCAACCATTTATCAGTTACTTTTTGTTTTGACATTCGAGTATTTCGGGTTCGGGTCATTTTGAGTTTGAGTAATCTTACCTGGATTGTCTGCCCTGAACCTTATGGCAGTCCATCCACCAGATGGAACTCCAATGGTGTTCCTCTCAACAGGATCAACAAGATTGAACTTTTTAGGGTCTGTTTTGGGGTTGAAATTACCCAATCCCCTCCCAACTTCAAAGAAGTTGAACCCATGCAAATGGATAGGGTGATTCTCCGGGGTAATCATACCGGTATCTTGCAGGACGAGCTGAACGGTGTCGTTATACGCAAGTCGGTACAGCTTTGTCCCTTGTTTGGTGGCAAAGTTTGTTACTTGCGTGCTGGTGAAGTTAAATGGAACAGGTGGATTTCCGGGGAAATCGCTGGTGAAAACTCCGCTTATGTTGAAGAAATGGGCTTGAAGTAAAGAGATTTTCGGCATAACGAAGGTAACATTGTTAATCGAAGCCACGACTCGGCTTCCGTTAACGCATGTAGGACAAGGGTTGATACCGAGACCAACGGTGAAAAGAAGGGAATGATCTATCTTCAGAGGGACATTAGCAGGGTATTGCTTGGAATTCAAGCTTCGTAGCGCACTGATAAAGTTAGTTGCCACCGAGGTAGCGTTTTTCGGAGGGGTTGATGTGAGAGTAGTGGCAGCACTGGTGAGAGAATTGGAGTAATGTAAGAAGGCGGTGGCGGTCACATTGTCAACCGCGATTGGTGCGTCCATGAAAGGTGAGGCTGCCACCATATACTTTCCGCCACCACGGTGGGCTGTGATGAGGACATTCGTGGTCTGCCCCGGGGCTATAACAATGGTGTCTGTTTTGAAGGGTTTTACATATGTTGCATCAACTTCCACAACAGTAAGTTGATGGTCGGCGATTTTGAAGAACAGTTCTTCATTGAGTGCAGCGTTGACGATTCGAAGCATGTAGGTCTTCCCTGCCTTAACCGGCAATGTATACCCTGAAAACAGATAAAGTCCGCATCACTACTTTAACCGTAATAGTTCATAGTGTTAATTATTTTGATTATCAAATGATGTTACCATGATTCAACCGTGGACTATCTCATCTAGTAGAGTGCTTTATTTACCTTTCGAAGGGCAGCCGGAGACAGGCCCCGGGTGGCCATTGATGGTGTGGGCATCGGAGACATTAGGGGCCAAGCCAGATTTCAAAGCTTCGTTAATGACGGCTTCAACGTCCGATTTCCACCACTCACCCAAGATAACAATCTCTTCCTTGTGGGGTTTGGGGAAAGGATAAGGCACATCGCGCTTGGGCAAGATAACTATAGCACCATGGACGGTTGCCCTTAGCCATAGTATGTGTGCGTGCCACCAAAGGGTGCCCCTTTGGCCAGTGACGGTGAAGTTATACACATAGCTTTGCCCCGGTTGAATCGGGCATTGGGTTATATACGCCGGCCCATCTGCCCAACCTGTACGTATTTGCCGAATCCCATGCCTACGTGAACAAAAAATCCATAATCAATGCACTGATAGCATCTCAATTTAAGATTTGATCGATGGTAGGCAATTTAGAGTCTCACCAGTGGATGGAGAGATTGTATTTGACATGGTTCACCACTTTGACAAGAATCGTGTCATCCTCTCTAGCAACTAAAGTGGGACCAGGGTAGCGTCCATTCACAGTGACAATGGGCTTGGTTGAGCACATTCTTGTTGTATTTTTCAACACCACCTGCAAGTATTTTCGCATAACAAAAACCAGTTGAATTTGGAATAGTTTTACGTGGTTATTAACCGCCAAATTTAGATGCATGAACATGCATGACCATGGCGACCCTCAGAAACCAGCTAGCCAACCTCATGTGAATCAAGTAGCTATAGCATTGAGCCAAGTATAACTTACATTAAACTTGTAGTGGCGAACCATGCACTCCACTGAAGCTGGGAACCATAAGCAAGCTAAAACCAGTAGGATTCTAATCCATGGTGCCATCTCCATTAATTGTCTCGAGCTCTCTCACTCGATGCCAAGCCCTAATTAGTATATATGTTTGATCTCTAAGAATTTGTTTTGGCTCTTTCTTGGTGTACTCATCAGGTTTTGAAGACCAACCCGAACTTATAAAGAGCCAAAAGCTGTGTTTGGCCTCTGCTGTCGGGTCGTTTTTGCTTAGTTAGGTGGAACGTAAGAATACTTCAGAGCCAAGGGTGTGGAAGACAAAGGAAAACTAGAAACTATAGAAACAAATAAGAAGGTCAAATTCTATAGAAGGTCCTTGTATTATGTGGTGTTGGTGGATTTAGTCCATATACTATAATTTAATCATTTCCAATCCTCTAAAAAATGGATTTCCAACTGAGGCTAACTTTTTTTTACATTAATTAAAAAATAAATTGTGTCAAGTTATGAGACAAAAAAGTAAAGGATTAGAATTGTTGCATTATCTTGGTTCATCGTAAATAAGAGCTTCTTTGACGTAATTGGACTATTTAGATTGTTCACGTGTTTCATGAGACAAAGAAAGTTACGGATTGTTTGACAAAACTTTTGAGGAATGATACGCTTGAGAATCGAGTCTTTTATGAGATTCCATCATTTACTATAGACTTGGTGATTGCAGATCGCGAGGGTGCATTAAGTGATGGTTGAGGTTGGTTCGTTTCGTTAGATTGTGATTGTCGATCTCTCAAGTTATTTTCTAAGTATTCATTTCCTTCAATTAGGTTTAGAAAGATTTTTAATGAAACCTATGAAAATAACTTTCATGTATGATTTTTCGTCAATAAAATCATACTTTCTGATTTAAAAAATGTTGCATTATACTAGAGGGTCTAAATTCACTACAGGTACATAGTACAAGGACCTTTTTTATGATTCGAGTAAAAGAGACAACTTTGTAATAGATTTCTTGTGTATGAAACAAAGTAGTTCTGTATCCAACTAAGACACATTTGTAAGCTAAGCTAGTTGATGTTTCCAATTGACCCTGGTGGTTGGTCCAACCGTATTGGGGTGAAGTACACCCGATCTCAACCACAATGCTGATAGATGTCCAACCCCTCAATGAAGTCAACCAGATGACACAATTAATTAGGGTTACTTAGTACAACTAAATTCCTCCTAAAAGTAAAAGGATTAGTTATCATTAAGCCATGTGATTGAAAGAGAAGGTTAATATGTGCTTAATGATTTCAGTTAACATGATACTTATAAAATTAAATTTGTAATTAACATGTGCGGTTAAAGGTTGTATAAATTTGTTTTTAGGTTATGGGTTCGAGCATCAGCGATGTCGGCAGAGTCATTGAATGATCAATGTCATATGGTGGACACTATATTTTAAAATAGATACTACTATAATCACTATTTTTATTTTAGAATAAACTATATTCAATATCTTTTAGCATATACGATAACAATTCATTAAAGAAAATTAATTATTTATATAATTTAAAAGATAACACATCAACATAAAAAAAACTAACATAATAATTAAATACTTTTAATATTTATATGCATTTAGAAATTTATTTTTCATTCATATTATCTTATCTTGTATGAGTTTAAATCCTAATAAGAGATTATAATATCTTTTTATTTAATAAAAAATATTTTTTATTTACATCTACCTATTTTTTTTCTCTTTAAATCATCGTTCTTTAAATTTTAATTGTTTTTTAAAAATGTTTATTATTTTTTCAACAAATGATAGAATGACATCTATCCTAATAAATTTGGGTTTAATTGTATCATTTACAAGATTTATATTATAAAAAAATAAAAATATCTATAATTAAATATTGCATTACAATTATATTTAAACTATTAGAAAACGAACGCGGAATCGAACTCATTTATATTGATTAAGATTTGATAAAATAAACTCGAAATTTTAAATTTAATTTAACAAATCTAAGGTATTGAGAAATTCAATGCTATATTAATAATGCTAAAAAATATTTTTCCCGTTTAATTGAATAATTATTTTAGTTTTTATTTTTAAGTAATTTAATTATTATCATTTTATTTTAGGTTAAAATAATCTTTCTATGATAAAAAATTTAACGACTTGAAAAATAACACGTCAATAAAAAATTATTTTATATTTATAAAAATTTTATAAAGTTATTTTTTGACTGATGTGATATATTTACAAGTCAACACTTTTATCTATACAACACTGTAAGTATACACTGTCATTTAAATTTATTATGTTATTTATCATTAATTGAATAATAATTTTCATCTAAATATAAATCATTTTGAAAAAAATAAAATATTAAAAATTAAATTATTTAAAAATAATTAATAAAATAATTATTTAATTAAAAGTATTTTTTTCGCATTATACCTATTTTAAACCCAAACTTTAAATTATAATCATTAAAAATATCCTAGCAGCGATTTTTTTCTCCTAAATCCTTATCTATTTTATCGTTAAAAATGTTTTGTTCGACTTTTTTTTTTTTTTATTTTCTCCTGCTAAGTAACAATAGAATATTATCCCACGAAAACGAGATTTCATTGCTTGTTTGTTTTTTATATGTTTTGATTTTGTTGTCGGCGATGCTAAATCCTTCTAACATGAGATGTGTAGGCAAAAGTTTACTCTAAAAGGACACCCATGGAGTACCTTTATGTACTGAACAATCAATGGAATCAACTTGTGTCTTAGGACAAGAATCAGAGACAGGAATCAAGATTTAAAGTTAGGGGATAAAACATAAATGTTTAAAAATATAGGATGAGGAAGAGTAATCGTCTTTTATCCTCGAAGAATTTTTTTCTACTTTTATCCCTCTATTTAATTTTTTTTAAAATTATATTTTTATAAATTTACCCTTAAACCTTAAACCTTAAAACCTAAAACCTAAATCTTAAACCGTCCCGGACGGGAATCATAATTCATAACTTTTTAAGACAAAGTTTGAATATCATTCACAAAGCTAGCAATGGAACTTGTTTTGTTTAGTGCAAGTGGGCAGAACCTTCACTTTTCAACTATTTGGTGATCCAATAAGACATTTACAGCAAAAACACAGGGATCAAAGTAAAATTAGACCTTCCGAACACCAATATATATTTTTTTCAATTATTAGTGTCTACTCTTGTAAGGATTTTAATTTTGAAATTTATTTTTATAAAAGAAAATTTGATATTTACTTGCTATTTCCACCATATGTCAATAGGGAGTGCATGATGAGCTATGCAATAACTAAATAAATACAATTCAAAATAAGTTTGAAAGCCGGGGGAAATTAGGGGAACAAAACTCGATTAAATTCAAAAATTTTGAAATTTTTGATTCGATTTATCTTGACTTAACTAGTAATTTCATAAATTTGATTTAATTCAATTAAAATTTAAGTTATAAATTGAGAATTTGAATAACTCAAAATTTTTAATAATCAGTAAATTGAATTTTAAGTTCTAGCGGTGTTTATCAATTTTGTATATGATTATAGAAAGTGATTTAAATTAAAAATAATTAGTACAATAATATTATAAATGTTTACAATTAAATTTGAGCAGTAACTAAAACCACTCAACTCGACTTGAATCGTCTCAAAAAAATTTAAATAAAATTTAAGTTATAAAATAAGATTCAAAACTCGAATAAATTAATTTTTTAACTCAATTCAATCGAATACCGACTTCTAACTTTAACAACTAAAAAAATCATATAAAAATGTATATAGATTCATATATTGAATATTGGATAATTGTCAATTCATTTTTTTAAAATAAACATGAAAATGTTTTAAATTGTGTCATTATTTTCCAAGAATGTTAGAAGTAAAGTGAGTGGTCATGGTGGGTAGATGATAGCTGCAAGGACTGGTTAACCCAACCAAATATTTTTAGTTGAGAGATCCCTTTCTCTCCCTCTATAAATCTCTAGTGGAGTTTGTTTATGAAAGTTACAACTTCCTTAGGGTTAGGGATGGATGGTAACAACAGATCAACCATCTCTTATTGACTTAAAAATATAACACACTAAGCAGATTGGTGATTAGAAATTATTTAGTTTATTGATGCCAAGAGTAATCTAATTAAAATATTTTTCAAAATATTGAACCAGATTTATTTATCAAAATATTACATTTGGACAGTAATTTAAAATTGTACTGATTAAAATTCAATTATAAATATGACCGAATTAAAAAATAAGAATATTAGTCAAAATTAAAATCTCTTATTATTAATTTTAATATTTTTAAAGTTTTTACTATTTAAAATTAAAACCTCATGCTTTTGATTTCAATTTTTTAACTTAAAAATAAATTATTATTTAAAGTACAAATTTAATAAGTCTGATTTTTATATTATTATTTAAAATACAATATTTTAAGAAGTAATTTTCAAAGTTTAATATTTTAAGAAATTTATGTTTGTCCCCACTCCCCATATTTCCACGCCAGGGATGGACCGTTTGGGTGCAGTCCGCTGAACCACAAATGGGTTAATTCAACCCTCTGAGTCCCCCAACTATTATGTCTTAACCAAAACTTTCTTTTATTTTATCTGGATTTCAAACTAATCCATCGTCATTAAAAGAGTTCAATAACAGCTTTTACGGGTCTAAACTTGAATTTTGACCCAAAAAATTACGGTATTACGTATATTCTCGAGCAATCAATTATGTTTAAAGTTATTTTATATATAAATCTTAAATTTAATCTTAATTATACGTAGAGGAAGAAAATTAAAAAAATGAGTGTTTTTAGTTAATCTAAAATATATGACCTAAAAAAATATGATGGAGTATAGATGAACAGTTTGATTAACTGATCGTCATTAAAATTCAACTCGAAAAAATTAAAATTTTTGACACGATTTGAGGCGAAAAATTTGAATCGTTTTAATTCGACTCAAAATTTCATAAAGCCGACTCAAAAAATTTTAAATAAAGTTTGAGTTATAAAATAAAATCAAGTAACTCGAAATTTTTGGTAATTATAAGGGATAATTGTTAGAATTAAAATATATTCAATACGAATATAAAACCAAGATCTATATGTCAAATCATCAAGAATAATAAAATAAATAAACTGAATGCGGAAGCGTACCTGAATTTATCGATAGAGTTTTTTTAGAAGGTTTGATCTTCCAAGAAGTTAGGTTTTCTCTTGCGGCATAACTCTCTGACGGGGAAAAGAGATATACAAGTTAACCTAATTCTTGGGGACCATAACCCCTTTATATAGTTGATTTAATAACCAACTAGTACTTGATTTAATAACCAACTCTGAAGTATTTATAACTCTGTCCCTCATCAAATTATAAATACACCTTATGGTATCTACACTTTTAATTCTATGATAATTTAATACCTATAACACGTGTAACATAATTGGTCACTTAATTACGTGTTAAATTTTATAATAGCAATATACATTATACATATGTGCCCACTATTATTGAATTTTAATCCAACAATCTCCCACTTGGGCAACATATATTTCTTGACAAATGTATAACCTTATGAGCTCAAAAATTTGATATCGTATAATAGGTATTCTAAAACAATCTCGTCCATCAATTATATTCATATAGGATCAAAGCGGTCTTCATCATATCAATCATGACTGGACCCATCAATGGTCACGTATAAAAACATAATCAAATAACATAGATCAATCATGGATGCGTAGCATGGAAATTACATGTAAATGTGAACCGAACATGCCTATTTCCAATTGGTCCTCCTAAACTTTAGTGAGATCAAACTTTACTGAATTCAGAGTGTGCATAAGCCAAAATAACTTTATTTCTGCAGAAATTAACCTTAAATTGAAGTAACCGAAATTGTGTCTAAAACGAATGAGCATTTATCAAAATTACAAACTCCCACTAAAACTGAATATACTTAAATAATATTATACCCATATGAGTAGTGTGCTTATGAAAGACCTAGGGTGATAGTTTCTCAATAAGCGCGCAATTATGGAGTTTGTACCAACATGCTCTATAGACACACAAACACTCTGAATTTTCTTTAACAACTAGGAACTAAAATTTTAAAGTGTTCCTATTATTTATAGAATAAATGATGCATATTTATTGAGACAAAATAACTGAAGTGGTCTTTCTATTCAATCTATAATTAGTAGCTCATGTGACAGAGTCTTTTACATCAATATTCTAGTAGAATCGAAGCTTGTAAACTTGATGGTCTCTAACTTACCAGAACTTCGATATATGAGCATATAAATTTTATTCTCTAAAGTTATTTCATAACTATATTTGCTGCTATCCAACAATTCATATTAGATTTACTTAAATATCTGTCTAACATTCTAATAATGTACGCAATATCTAAATGCATACATACTTAAGCATAAATTAGATTCTCAATAGATTATGGAATCTTTTTTATTTTATAAATTTCAAGGTTACTTGTAGGGAACTAAAAAAATATCTTCTTTAGTAATATGAGTGTCACTTGATTTACTCCCACTGAACTTGTAATACATACAATTTTCAACCAAATTTATCTCAAAACCGAATGAGATAATCAACATAAAATTTATAATTTTATTAATGAGAGTTAAACTTAAGCTCATATATGGATATCTTTAATTTACATATCATTAATTTTGTATCTGTAAAACTAAAGTTGATTTTGATATAACAAACAAATGTAAGGATCAGTTTTGAAATAACTTTTTGGTCCTTAAGTCAAAGTTGATCTCTAAGTCAAAACCAAGAACCTTGAAATATTCTTACAAATTATTTTTTTACACGAGGGTATCGATACCATAAGGACAGGTATCGATACACCTGAGATTTTTTCAAGGCTTGTTCTTTGAGATCAAGAACAGGTATTGAAACAAGGTTCGATACCAAAACTTTCTACCAACCCATATTTCGATACTGGTATCGAAACAGCTTGGGAAAATTTCAAATTACTTTTAATTTTAAATTTACAATTCCTGGTATTGATACAGGTATCGATACACCTTTGATCCCCAACGGTTATTTTCAAGCATTTAATAAGCTGACCGTTGGTGTCAGTTAATTTTTAAAATGATGGTTAGCCTGTATCGAAACAAGGTTCGATACCGGGATTCACAGAAACTTTTTGTATCGAAATAGGTATCGATAAACCCCTTATTAAATGCACAACAACTCTTTGTTTTCTTAGCATGTTTCGAAACAGGTACCCCGTGTTTCGATACCACCTGTTGCAGAGTACATTTATGATGGAAAGATGAAGCCCCAACATCCATATTTACTTTCCCAACAACTTCAACGGTTAGAAATCAATGAGAAGGTATAAAAAGAAGTATTTTCAAAAGCATGTAAGAAGATTTGATCCTCAAGCAACATCCAAGCACCAAAAATCCAACTCAAAGCACTTTATTGCATATTCTTGCTCCCAACTTTTATATTTTCACTTTGATCTATTATAATCTGAGTTAGGGGAGAGTTTTTTTGTAATTTGGGCAAAATATTTCTTGTGAGAGAACTTTCATTTGCCTACTTATCCCTTGTATTCTCTTATGAGGACTGAATCACTTCTTGGGTAGAAGAATTGATTCGAATTGTAATGGTTATGCCTTGAACCGAGAAAAAGGTTGAATTCATTAGTGAATTGGTTTCAAAATCCTTAGTGAGAACTAAGGTAGTGGATGTAGAGCTTGTTCGAAGCTTGAACCACTATAAATCTTGTGTCCTTCAAATTCTAGCTTTTTACCGAAAATTTTCCAACTCAAAATTTTAATTGCCAATTCACCCCCTCTTGGCCATACTTCAAGATCGATCAACTCAACAATTGGTATCAAAGCCTAATCTTTGAAGAGATTCACATCTACCAAAGAAGATCCAAGGCGGTTGATCAAGTCTACAAATCTAAATTCAATGGCCTCCACCTCCGGTTCATGGAATGAGTCACACTACATCACCAAGCCGCCCTTCTTCAATGGGGATAATTACCCCTATTGGAAGAATAAAATGAGGTTATTTATCAACTCAAATGATTATTTTCTTTGGGATATAATCGAAGATGGACCTTCAATTTCGATGAAGCAAGGAGACCGGCAAGTACCAAAGAGAAGAAATGAGATGACCGATGAACAAAGAAGAAGAATATCTACAAATAAAAAAGCTCTTCACATTCTCTTTTGTGCACTAGGTCCCGAAATCTACTCAAAAATGTCTTCATGTACAAGTGCCAAAGAAGTTTGGGATTCTTTGAAGACTACATATGAAGGCACCAATGATGTCAAGGAAACCAAAATTGGTCTACTCAATCTAAGTTACGAGAACTTCAAGATGGATACGGATGAAGACATCACCAAAATGTTCGATAGATTCTCGGTGATCATCAATGGTCTCAAGGGTTTCGGTGAGATCATTCCGGAAGAAAAGCTTGTTCGAAAGCTTATCTACTCTCTTCCCGAGTCTTGGGATAGCAAGAGGACGACCATTATAGAAGCCAAGGACCTCAAGACTCTCAAACTTGATGCTCTTGTGGGATCTCTTCTCACCCATGAGATCATGAAGAAAAGAAGAGAAGGGGAGAAAAAGAAGGAAGAGGTGAAGATCGAAAAGAGGGAAATTGAGAAAAAGAAGTAAGGGATTGCTCTTAAAGCTTCATGTTCACAAGAAGAAGTGGACACTAGTGAAGAAGAAGAAGAGCTAGAGGAATTGGCCATGGTAGCCAAAAGATTCACTAGGCTTATGAGGGCAAATAAAAATAGAAGATTCCAAAGAAAAAAAAGACTTCAAGGCAAAGGGCAAAGAAGAGGAGAAAGATCAAATAATTTGCTATGAATGCAAGAAGCCCGGTCACATTAGGATCGATTGCCCCTTATACAAAAAGAAAGGTTTTGAGAAGAAAAAGAAATAAATGGCTCACGTTGTAACTTGGAGTGATGAGGAATCATTATCCGATAAGGACAACGAAGTGGCCAACTTGTGTCTCATGGCTCTTGAGGAGCCTAAGGTAACCCTCCAACCATCTTGTAATGATTTGTCTTATGATGAACTTTATGATGCTTATGATGAATTACAAGATGTGCATGATGAGTTGGTCTTAAAGTTCAAAGAATCAATTTTGAAAAGCAAGAAAACTATTTCCGATTTAGAATTGAAAAATGATTCTTTGACAAAAACAATTTTGGATTTGGAAGAAAAGGTTGTTGGTTTAAATGGTGATTTACAACTTTTTTCAAAAAGAAAATGTTGATTTGAATAACCTTATTTCTAGCTTGAGTGAAGATCACCACAAGGTGGTGAATGAGCTTAAGGAACAAATCAAAGTGGTTGGGAGTTCAACTTTTGAAAAAGGAAGTTCTTCAAAATCCAACCATATGAAAAAGAATTTTCATGATCACAAACAAAGAAATTTTAAAAGACGTTCTAGATATAGAAAGATTAGGAGTGTTTGGGTTCCTAAGGAACTCATTGTCTCAAATAATTTGAATGTCATTGCTACTTGGATTTCTAAGGGAACCAAGGTTTTAGGGACTAACACTCATGGACCTAAAATGGTTTGGGTACCAAAAATCAAACACTAAATCTTTGTTTGTAGGTTGAGCATTGCTTCAAGGCCAAAACTTCAAGTCAAAACATGTTGTACCTTTATAGTGGATGCTCAAGGCATATGACCGAAGACAAGGGACGATTCAAGGAGTTAGAGCTTAAAAAGGGTGAAGTAGTGAGTTTTGGTGACAATTCCAAAGGACAAATCAAGGGTATTGGCTCTATTGGTAATCACTCCTCTATTTTCATTGAAAATGTCTTGCTTGTTGATGGTCTTAAATATAATTTGTTGAGCATTAGTCAATTGTGTGATAAAGGTTTTTATGTCTCTTTCGACAAAAGTGGTTGCAAAATAATTGACATAAAATCCAATAGAATAATACTCATAGGTCATCGCATAAGAAATATTTACATGGTGCATCTAGATGACATTAATTTTTCTCATGCATGCTTGGTTGCTAATGATGAAAATGATGCATGGTTATGGCATAGAAAATTAGGGCATACTAGCATAAGTGTTCTAGAGAAATTAGCCTCCCAAAATATAGTTAGAGGTTTACCTAAACTCAAGTTTTCCCTAGACAAATTTTGTGATGCATGTGCTAAGGGTAAACAAAAGAGAGTTTTTTTTTAAATCCATTAATGATGTTTCAACTAGTAGAGTTTTACAATTGATCTATATGGATCTCTTTGGACCTATTAGGACTACTAGCTTGGGTGGAAAATCATATGTTTTTGTTATTGTTGATGATTACTCTAGATACACTTGGGTTCTATTTTTTAGTACCAAAGATGAAGCCTTAGAAAAATTCACCACATTTTCAAACATTTCTCAAAATGATATTGATCAAAGAATTTCTCATATTATAAGTGATCATGGAACGGAATTTCAAAATCTTAGTTTTGAGAATTTTTGTAATGAAAATGGGATTAGCCATAATTTTTCGGCTTCTCGCACTCCTCAACAAAATGGGGTAGTTGAGAGGAAAAATAGAACTCTAGAAGAAATGGCTAGAACTATGCTTTGTGAAAACGATTTACCTAAGTATTTTTGGGAGGAAGCCACAAACACTTCTTGTTATATTATAAATCGAGTAATGATTAGGCCTATTTTAAAGAAAACTACTTATGAGATTTTAAAATCTAAAAAGCCTAATATTAGCTATTTTCATCCTTTTGGATGCAAGTGTTTTGTTTTAAATAATAGAAAAGATAATTTAGGTAAATTTGATGCAAAAAGTGATGAAGCTATTTTTCTTGGTTATTCTTCAAACTCCAAGGCTTATAGAGTTTTCAACAAAAGAACCTTAGTAGTAGAAGAGTCAATACATGTGGTTTTCGATGATAACCTCTTTCCTAGGAAGGATTCTTGTGATGATGATGTAGGAATTATTGAAGTCATTGATGATGGACAAGCATTAAAGGTGAATGAGGTTCCAAGCAATGAGGAAGCACAAGATCCTCCAATAGAAGCTTTGAGAAATGTAAAGCTTGAAGAAAAGGAAGTGAGCTACCCAAGGGAGTTCAACTATGTCAAAAGTGGTGAAATCTTGGGTGATCCATCCAAGGGGGTAACTACTCGTTCTTCTCTTAGATTAATGAATCATTTTGCATTTATCTCATACATAGAGCCCAAAAATGTAAATGAAGCCTTAGATGATGATTATTGGATTTTGGCTATGCAAGAGGAATTAAATCAATTTGAGAGAAGTAATGTATGGATATTAGTTGATAGGCCTAGTAATAAATCTACTATAGGGACTAAATGGGTTTTTAGAAACAAACTAGATGAGAGTGGTAACATAGTGAGAAACAAAGCTAGATTAGTTGCTCAAGGTTACACTCAAGAGGAAGGAATAGATTTTGATGAAACTTATGCACCCATAGCTAGAATGGAAGCCATTAGGATGCTACTTGCATTTGCATGTTATCATGATTTCAAGCTTTTTCAAATGGATGTTAAAAGCGTTTTCTTAAATGATTTTATAAATGAAGAAGTGTATATTGAACAACCATCGGATTTTGAAAATCCAAAATTTCCAAACCATGTCTTCAAACTAACAAAAGCTTTATATGGTTTAAAACAAGCTCCTAGAGCTTGGTATGAAAAGCTTTCAAACTTTTTGTTAGAAAAGGGTTTTGAAAAAAGGAAAAGTGGACACTACACTTTTTATAAAAAAATTTAAAAATGATATTTTAGTAGTTCAAATTTATATTGATGATATAATTTTTTGATCTACTAATGAATGTTATTGTCAAGAATTTTCTAATCTTATGCAAGTTGAATTCGAGATGAGCATGATGGGAGAATTCTTATTTTTTTTGGGACTCCAAATCAAACAAAAGAAGGATGACACCTTCATCAATCAAGCCAAATACATCAAAGATAAGCTCAAAAATTTTGGCTTGGAGAATGTCAAACCTCAAGCCACTCCTATGAGCTCCTCTACTAAGCTTGACAAGGATGAAGGAGGTAAGTGTGTTGATTCTAAATTATATAGATCCATGATAGGTTCTTTGCTTTACCTTACCGTAAGTAGACCGGATATTATGTTTAGTGTTTGCTTGTGTGCTAGGTTTCAAGCTAGTCCTAGAGAATCACACCTTGTAGCCATTAAAAGAATTTTTAGGTACCTTAGAGATACACCTTGTTTAGGTTTTTGGTATCCTAAAGCATCTTCTTTTGATCTTCATGCCTATTCGGATGCGGATTATGGAGGTTGTAAGATAGATAGGAAAATTACTTCCAAAACGTGTTAATTCCTAGGTAGTATGCTCATATCTTGGTTCTCTAAGAAACAAAATAGTGTAGCTTTATCTATCACAGAGGCGGAGTACATATCCTTAGGGAGCTGTTGTGCACAAGTGTTATGGATGAAGCAACAACTCTTAGATTATGGCGTTAAAGTTAAAACTATACCTCTCAAGTGTGATAATACTAGTGCCATATGTCTTACCAAAAACTTCATTCAACACTCTAAACCTAAACACATAGAAATTAGACACCACTTCATTAGAGATCATGTGTCTAAAAATGATGTTGCCTTAGAGTTCGTTGACACCTTGAATCAATTAGCGGACATCTTTACTAAACCTTTGAATAAGGAGTATTTTTGGACCCTTAGGAGAGAGTTAGGTCTAACTAGCCTACCTTGACTTTCTAAGTATTATTTTTTTGCTTATCATGCTTGTGTTGCTTTTGTATCTTGACGTTTCCATACATGTTGCTAGGGGGAGCATGAACTTGTTCATGCATAATAAACATGTCATTACATCATATGCATGTTTCTAGGAGCTTTAGAGACTCATTTCTAGTACTTTTAGTAGCCTAAATGCAAAGCAAAGGTCAAAGGTATCGATACAGTTAATCCCTGTTTCCATACCTGTTCATCAGCCCATCTAGGTTTTTGGTTAGGAAAAATAGGCATCGAGGCTTGCATCGATACCACTGTTTCGATACTAGCATCGCAATAGGATGTTTCGATACCGGTATCGATACTCGAGGATGGAAGTTGTATTAAAACACTTTAAACCTAATTTTAATCTCTTTAAAACACTTCCAAACTTATTCCTAAAACCCTAGTCGGCAACTCCTATAAAATCCTCTCTTATTCGCCACTCTTCTCTCAAAATCTCAACGATTTCTTTGAGGGTTTTAATTCCAATCATCTACTTCAACACCATATCATCAATTCGTGCTTCAAAATCTCTCAATTCATCCTAATCTACACTCAAGGTATATTTTCAAAAAACCTTAATTTCGTTTAGATTTAGTTTGTTAAAAATTAATTGTGGATATGTTTTACATGCTTCTTGTATGGGTTTTAATAATCCTGCGAAATTATTTCAAAAATCACAATTATTTTTAATCGAATATAAATCCTTGTTTGTATATTTTTTTTGTTTTTTTTTTAAATTTTTGATAAAATTCTTAAATACCTTAAATTGTTAGATTATCTCATAGGATTGAATTAGCTTATATATATATATATAAGCATAGATATTGTTTTTAACTAATCCTAATCTTTATATTCATCCTAGATCATGGCACCAAAGAAGCGATCTCGTACCAAAGCTGGATCTTCATCATCTCGTGTTGCACGAGTTGATTTTGAGAAAGTCTTTGCCAAGAGTCTAGACAATAATCGTAGATTAGACAACTACAACCTTTTCCGGAGTTATCCTCTCAAAAAGGAAAGATGTGTGAACATTCAATCATTGAGTGTAAGTTCTTGAGGTTTCTCACCTATACCGGCAAGTTCTTTTCAACTCTTGTCCTTATCTTTTACACCAATGCTAAATGTATCTTATCTCCGGACAAGAGTAAAGTAGTGGCCATTGAATCCTATCTTATGGGAAAATCCTTCACGATTAATGTCTCTACTTTCCTTGATATTTTTGGTCTTGAGGATAAAGGTGTAGATGATGAAGATTCTCTTTCTCCTTTCACCGGATCGGTTACATCTCTTGACGCACAAGACCGTTTTCTCCACCTTATTATCTCTTGATGGATTCATCCATCAAATGGAAGATACTCTCGGATCCATCAAGTAGATAGTTTTTGAATTACATGTTTTCGTGATGGCATTCAACCAAACCTTGCTCGGATTGTATTCTCGGATATTGTATCGTATATCCAAAATCGTGCTACCCCCTTGTTCAATCATTTCCATATGCGTGAATTCTAAGCACCATCTTCTTGCATTTGGAAATAGATTGCTCTTATGACAAGGTGGGATCCTTGAAAGAACTTATTAGAGAAAATTCACTCAACCGTGCTCACTTTGTCTATGTCTCTAATGGTGAGTGGACTCGAGGTGCTCCTCCTTCTCCTCCTCATGCTCCTATTGATCCGGAACCAATTCATCAATTTGATATGTTGACCTTTCTCACAACGAAGTTTGACTCTCTCAACGCCCGCTTGGACTCCATGGATGGAAAGCTTGAAACTCTTTCCACTCAATTCACTTCGGGTTTCGATGTCATCAACACTAGGATGACGAGTCTAGAGACTAAAGGACACTCTTTGAGAGTATCTCTTGAAGCTCTCCGTCAAAGCCAAAGACTCAATAATGATGGTAATCAAGATCAAGAGGAAGATGAAGAAGATGAGGATGATGATGACGGACTTGATGGTGATGACATGGCCGATGATTGATCGTTTTGATCTCTCTTATGCTTTGCCTTTTAGCTATTAGGACTAGTTATGATGCATTCATATTAGAACTTATGCACCTATTTCCCTATGTTTTGTCTTTATTATTGTTGGATTATTCTTATTTTGGATAATTTGCTTGCTATGGATTATGCTTTTTTATGAACTTCTATTACATTAAATGTTATGATTGCTTTATTTTATTACCTTGGTTATCATTGATTTTTGATCTAACAAAAAGGGGGAGAAATTCTTATGTTTAAGTTTCGAAACCATCGCTTGTTAAAATTATTTTTAAAACAATTGGCACATATTAAGGGGGGGTTCAACCAAATCGCATTTCAAAACTTAAATTTTCAAATGCTTTTATTATATCAAAAAGGGGGAGATTGTAAAACTAAAGTTGATTTTGATATAACAAACAAATGTAAGGATCAATTTTGAAATAACTTTTTGGTCCTTAAGTCAAAGTTGATCTCTAAGTCAAAACCAAGAACCTTGAAATATTCTTACAAGTTATTTTTTTACACGAGGATATCGATACCATAAGGACAGGTATCGATACACCTGGGATTTTTTCAAGGCTTGTTCTTTGAGATCAAGAACAGGTATCGAAATAAGGTTCGATACCAAAACTTTCCGCCAACCCATGTTTCGATACTGGTATCGAAACAGCTTGAGAAAATTTCAAATTACTTTTAATTTTAAATTTACAACTCCTGATATCGATACAGGTATCGATACACCCTTGATCCCCAACGGCTATTTTCAAGAATTTAATGAGCCGACCGTTGGTGTTAGTTAATTTTTAAAATGATGGTTATCCTGTATCGAAACAAGGTTCGATATTGGGCATCAAAGAAACTTTTTGTATCGAAACAGGTATCGATACACCCCTTATTAAATGCACAACGACTCTTTCTTTTCTTAGCATGTTTCGGAACAGGTACCCCGTGTTTCGATGCCACCTGCTGCAGAGTACATTTATGATGGAAAGATGAAGCCCCAACGTCCATATTTACTTTCCCAACAACTTTAACGGTTAGAAATCAATGAGAAGGTATAAAAAGAAGTATTTTCAAAAGCATGTAAGAAGATTTGATCCTCAAGCAACATCCAAGCACAAAAATCCAACCCAAAGTACTTTATTGCATATTCTTGCTCCCAACTCTTGTATTTTCACTTTGATCTATTATAATCTGAGTTAGGGGAGAGTTTGTTTGTAATTTGGGCAAAATATTTCTTGTGAGATAACTTTCATTTGCCTACTTATCCCTTGTATTCTCTTGTGAGGATTGAATCACTTCTTGGGTACAAGAATTGATTCGAATTGTAACGGTTATCCCTTGAACCGAGAAAAAGGTTGAATTCATTAGTGAATTGGTTTCAAAATCCTTAGTGGGAACTAAGGTAGTGGATGTAGAGCTTGTTCGAAGCTTGAACCACTATAAATCTTGTGTCCTTCAAATTCTAGCTTTTTACCGAAAATTTTCCAACTCAAAATTTTAATTGCCAATTCACCCTCCATCTTGGTCATACTTCAAGATCGATCAACTCAACAGTATCATTAGACACAAATCAATGATTGTACCATATAATTAATTTATTCAATGTTGTCATTGAAAAACACAAGCTTAACATCCATCTTATGTAGCTCAAGATTAAAAACAATAAGTGTCAAGTTATTTTGAAAGAGTCTTTCAGTATAACTTGAGAGAGAGTCTTCACAAAATCAATGTATTCTTTTAGACTATATCCTTTAGATACAAGACATGCCTTATACTTGTCCACATTATCATTTACATCCCTCTTGATTTTAAATATTAATTTACAACCAATTGGCTTGTACCTTAAGGTAATGCGACAAGTTCTTAAACTTTATTGTCTTGTATAAAATTATACTCTTTTGAATAATATTAATCCACTTTTGAGAGTTAAAACATTTACGTTTTGATAAAAGAAACTGATCAGGTTGTCTTTTATCATTCCATTATTATCTTTATTTTCTTGATGAAATACTAAGTAATAATCCTCAATAGTATTTCTCTTTCCTCTCATGGATATCTTTAAAGACACATTTTTTAGGTTGTTTTTAGGTTGTTGAGTTTGTTCTTCTAAAAAATAATTATCTTATCTTGAACGAGAGTTGTTCAACATTGTTTTGCTGATGTACTTGATTCACTTTTATTAATGATAGGTGTGAAAACCTAAACATCGTGGAAAGTGGTAGTAGAAATTAAATTAATATTCAATTCCTCCTTAACAACAATGTATCTAACCTTATTCTCCTTTCAAACTCAACATCCTAAAAATGTTATAAATTTGTCATTAAAATAATCTTAATTGTGAGATCATAAAATTTACAGCCCATGGATCACTCAAAATAGCCTAAATAATTGCTTACTTTTGAAGTTTAATTTCTTTACATGTATCCTAGCTTATACAAAAGAATCAACACTTTATACCTTATTGTTATTTCTTTAGAGCAGGACCCTTAGCAACTTTATTCTAATATATATTTTTTATTTCCCTTATTCTTAGAGACACTAACCAAAGAGCACTAACTGATTGAGTATTTTTATAATTATAATGCTTCAACTTTTCTTCCTCTTTAACACAATGAGAAATAATCTCATTTGAAGTTTATTTCTCCTTTAATAATTGTAACTAATTTTGAATTAATTAAACTGTATAGGAAGCTATACTAAAATTATAAGAACAAACAATTGTTATAAAGTTTGATCTTATGTGCCTTAAGTTTTGAAGCAATATAATATACTCCCTCACATTTCCTTGATCCTTATACTTAATAGACATCAAGTAAACCAAAAGTGATGTCATGTTAATCTTAAAAAAAATTAATATTTATTTTTATCAAGGAAACCCTTAGCATGAATAAATTTTTTTTAGATTTGTGCTCCTAAAAATTTATAAAATATTTATACATTATGATCATTAGACTTGAACGAACTCGCCTCTCAAAATCCTATTTATGGATGCTTACCGCCGTGAGAGGTGCAAGTTGTTCTTCACTTGGTGAAAGTTTTATGTTCATACAACCAAATACTATATATAAGTGTCTTTTTTACTCCTTGAAATTAATTTCACTAAACATAAGTATAGAATGTATTCAACAGATATTATGATAGTAAAGATAAATCATCTAAATATAGAACAAAAATTATTAAATAAACAAGCTCACATAAATATCCATAAGTAAACAATAAATTCAAAATAATGGCTAGTTCCCCTCAAGATACCAAGCGCAACATTAATATCAAGTTTTTGGACAGTAATATTAACTGTAAGCGGTACTCTTGTTGTAGCAATCCAACATTGACAATAAACTATGTCAAACAATAGATTAATCTTTGGACTAACATATTATTCACATAAAATACCATATAATTGTCACACATTTATCGCCATAATTTTCGTTGTAATTCGGCCAAAATTAATTTTCCTTTGGGTCAATTAATAAACGCATGAATTACAAAGACCTATAATTATCTTAATATTTTAAATAAACTAATCTACACAAAAGCGATCACTTTGGCGATATTATGTTTCAATTAATCTATTAAAATATTAGATATCCGAAGCCAAAATATGAATTTAATTGTTTCAAAATATTTTTTCTTAATTTTATATTTTACTCAAAATAAAAGATAACCAAAGTAATAATAAATTTGAATAAAGGTAACTTCATCACAAGACATCGAACACTCCAATAATATCTAAAAAAATATTAATTTGTAAGTGATATCTTGATGTAGTAATCAAACATTGATAATAAGAATATGTTAAACAAAAGTCTTCCTTTGGGCCGATTTATTGTTCACATATAAAACTGAATAATTACCGCATGTTTATTACCACAGATGCACATGTAACATTACTAATTATTAATCTTCCTTTGGGCCGATTAATTTTAGCATAAATTGAATTACATGCACAAAACCTTCTATATTTTAAAATAAAATAATTTCCACAATAAAGATCACTTTGGTGACTTAATGCTTCAATTAATTTATCTTAAAATATATAACATAAATATACCAATATTCAAACTTAATATTTATAACAGTCAAAGTTGAAATTTCTGATAACACTTGAGTTGTCAAAATAGACCAAATTAAGGTTGTCTTAATGGAGCTATCAGAATCCAAATAACCGAAATCTTTGACTATTCTTCAAAAATTCCTTAAATATATTTTTACCAAAACTAAATTCGATCAAAATATTTAATCTTTAACTAAAAACAAAAATACAAAAATATCATACAAATGAATAATTCGTATAATAATTACTTAAAACTTTAATATAATCATAATAATATAATAATCAAAAATAATTTTTTTTGATCAAACCGAATTGAATATATCAATACCAGATATATATTCTATAATCTAAAATAATTCGTGATCAAAACTAAATACTGAATATATTAACCAAGTAACTACGTAAAGTAGTAGTAAACTTTAAAAAATAACATGCCAAAAGATTATTCAATCATAACTTAATAGACATAAACCGAATATAAAGCTTTAATAGCTAACCTGAATATAATTTTTTTGAATCATGATAAATTTATCATGACGAAGCCGAAATTAATTATATTTTTCTTTATTATTAACGACCAAAACTAAAATTTTGATCTAACTGAATTTAACTTAATATCAATGATCAAAATTAAAATTTTGATCTAACCGAATTTAACTTAATACCAATGATCAAAACTAAAATTTTGATCTAACTGAATTTAACTTAATATCCAATGATCAAAACTAAAATTTTGATCCAACCAAATTAAACATATAATTTAAATAAAATATATTTAAAATATATATTTCATAAAAATAAAGTAAATATGTTACTATCAAAGTAATTGGAATTCAAACTTAAAATTTAATTTTCAATTAATAGCAACAAAAAAAATTAAATAAATTTTTATGCAGACAAAACCTAATCTTCATATAAATCTAGATTGATTTCTATGATTTCTTAATTAATCGATTCAAACCCATGGACATAAAACCAAACTGGATCCACGAAAATAGAAACAATGAATGTTAATCCATTGGAAAAGGCCGGATTGGCGAAAAACCAAAATAAAATCATAGAAAACAAATCAAATTGATTTATTCTTAAAATACGATAGATATATAATTTAATCTCATGTGATTAATTATAAAACCATACCGAAGTAAATAATCCATAAAATTATATTTAATTTTAGATCATATCAATAAATTAAAACCAAAAATTTATGATCTCAATGAATCGACATAATTCTGGCACTGATGCCACTTGTTAGAATTAAAATATATTCAATACGAATATAAACCCAAGATCTATATGTCAAATCATCAAGAACAATAAAATAAATAAACTGAATGCGGAAGCGTACCTGAATTAATCGATAGAGTTTTTCCAGAAGGTTTGATCTTCCAAGAAGTTAGGTTTTCTCTTGCGGCATAACTCTTAGACGGGGAAAAGAGATATGCAAGTTAACCTAATTCTTGGGACCATAACCCCTTTATATAGTTGATTTAATAACCAACTAGTAGTTGATTTAATAACCAACTCTGAAGTATTTATAACTTTGCCCCTCATCAAATTATAAATACACCTTATGGTATCTACACTTTTAATTCCATGATAATTTAATACCTATAACACGTGCAACATAATTGGTCACTTAATTACGTGTTAAATTTTATAATAGCAATATACATTATACATATGTGCCTACTATTATTGAATTTTAATCTAACAATAATTACATATTTAACTCTTATAATTTTATTTTTGGTCCTTTTTTCTTTTTACCTTTTAATTTTCTTTTTTTACAATCTGATCAATTTTAGACTTATTTTTTATTTTATTTAATATAATTTTTATTTATATCTTTTATATTATGTTATTTAATTTATACTATTTTTTAATTTTTATATTTAATTTATCATTATTTTTGGTTTAATCTTGACCTTACCTAGATAAGAATGAGATTTTTAACGAAGCTTGTAATTTAATAAAATGACATATATATACTTAAGATATTTGATGATAATAATGACCACAATAATAATTTAAAATCATATTTATATATATAAAAAATAATATGAAAAAATATGTATGTAGATATAAAAAGAAATTCGTTTAAATTACAATCAAATTATACTATAGCATTATAAATAGTACAATTAAAATTTATACATAAACTCAAAAAATCGACTCAACTTGAAAAATTTTCAAAAAAATTCAAGTTATAAAATATGATGACTCAATTCGAATAACTCAAAAAATTTTGACTCGACTCAACTCGCTCACTCTTATAGAAAATTAAGATCACTTAGAATTACAAAAGAAAATATAATTACTAACTAATAATCACGTTTCCCTATAACTATTATGTAGCATTCAAGCACATCCCGGTTTAATTATTTTATATGAATTATTATATTTGGATAATTGATTGATTTTATTATTCAAAAGCAGAGAACTGCTACAAGAAATAAAGTATAATGATAAATACTATTTTATGTATTTTTATACATGTATACCCCAGTTATTACATAGCTCAATGTTGATAAAATCATTGTTGACTATATTCTTTCCTGCTAATCTATTATGTACAATGCCTTTAATAGATTGTAAAATAGATCGTCCATCTGTAATAAATAACGAAATTGCCTTCGTTTCCTTTCCAAATAAAATATATGTATTATTATATTGTTTACTAATAATGTACATAATTATATAAAAAGGGGTTATTGCGTTTGTTAATTAGTGAATAGAAATTATAGGATGGTATTTTATAATAAACGAAACTTTGGACAATATAGAGAGAAGTGAGAAATCATTTGATATATACACGATCTAAAGTTTAGATTATTAAACTTTTGACAATACCGTCAAGCCAATCCATTTTTATGGTCTTTTTTATTTTTTTATTAGTTGTCTTTTTAGTTTATTTTTATGATTGAATTTAACGTTGTCTTAAGTTAAGATAGTGTTTATTTATTATGTTGTTGGTTTTTCTGATTTTGAATTTTTATATTAGATTTGAATATACAGTTTTACGTCCGTGATTTTCTCATGAGGTTTAATTCTGATTTGTATGTGTTATTGGTCTTTCAATAATTTGATCCTTTTTTGTGGTTCATTTATTGATGAAGTCATATTTATTCGTATTTATTTTTCGTTTTATTTTTTTATTAAATTTTTAATTTTTTTCATATATAATCTAAAATATTTAGTTTATTGTCCTAATAATTATACGAATAATATTTAAATTATATATTTAACCATGCTTAAATACTAAACCGATTAAATAATGCTATATACTATAATAATTTAAATATTCTTATTATCATTAATGGGTTTAACTAACAAGAGTGAGAAAAGGAGTCCTTAAAAATATCAATTGGAGAACCGATTGATTAGGGGTGTAGATTCGGTTAATTAAGTCGATGCTCGAATCGAATTAGTTAAAATTAAATTAATCGAATAATTTAAAACTTTAATCGTTAATTGAATCAAAATTTTTTATTAATTCGGTCAATTTTTGTATTAACCGAAATTTATTATAAAATTTTAGATAAATTACTTAATAGATAATTAAATTATACTAAAATAATTTTTTAGTCACTCAATTTTATTTTATACTAAGTTGATAAATTTTCAATGATCATTTTATAATATATCAAAAAATTTAATGATCATTTTATAATTTTTAAAAGTTCAATAATAAAAATAAATATATATAATATATAATATATAATATTTTTTATTAATTTAGCTAATTAACTAATTTTAAATTAATTAAAAATAATTAATTTTAAAAAAAAATCATTAATTAAATTTAAATTAATCGATTAAATTAATCAAAACAAATTCATTTAATTGGTTAATTTGATTAAAACGGAAAAATACACACCCTCCCCACCAACTGATTAGCTAACGTAGATGATATTGTGTTTCTCATGTTTTGGGCTACAAATGTGGGTTAACACTTAATTCATCACGAATTACTTATTTAATCAACCTGGGCTTACTTTTTATGCTGCGAAGAAAAAGCTTTTGAAAAAGTGTATTGTTGTGAGGCTACTTGACGAAACAAAAGATGGACAATCTGCCGTCCAATTTAAAGCTGAAATCAAAGACTTCCCAAAACCAGAAAAATATAGGCAGCTCCACCACTGGTTCAACCAGGAGGCGGCGCATCACTCGAAAATTCTATATTATAAATACAAAATAGACAGTATATTTAATAGTTCTATGGTTGGTTATAGATATTGCTGGTGGAGCTGATTAATATACTGATTGCTATTAATCAATATCTTAGTCAGAGATAAAATTGAGATTAAATTATGAAATTATAGTTTAAATAATTTTAAAATAAATAGTTTTTAAAAATATTAAATTATAAAATTTATAAGATTTAAGGTTAGGGAGAACGAAGCGGTGGATATTTCGATATTGTAACATTTTCCCTCTAATCTTTGTTCTTAGGTGACCATGCCTCTGCTTATGCTGTTGCAGACGTCATTGTTATGTAGGATGATGAGGTTATTGTTCTTGATTTGAGGCGGGCAAGATTGATAGAATTTAAAATTTTGAGGATTAAATTGATGAATTTAAAAAGTAATATTATTGATTTTAAAAATTTATATGATTTTAAATTGTTACAATTAAAAATGTTTAGAAATTATTACAAGGTAAAATTAGCCTTTAATATTTTTTAATAAAAATAACTTGTCTTATTAGAAAGAGAAAAGATCCAGAATGATAATAAAAGTTTATAATTGATTAATAAAAATTAAAAACCTCAAAGACTCGATGTACAATTAAAAATTATTTAAAATAAATTTTAATTAAATTATTTTAAATAAAAAAATTATACAAATGGTCACCCAACTATCATTTTTTTTATTTTGATCATCCAATTCAATTTTTTTGTCGAAATCGTTACTAATATTTTATTTTATTTTTGTTTTGGTCACTGATCATTAAATATTTAACGAAAATTATAACATGACATTTGATAACAATTTGAGTCCCTAAAATTATTACATTATATTTGTTTAATTCTAATAAAAATATAACTCATTAAATATTTTGATTAAACCCCAAAATTTTTTATTTTTTTCTTCCAATGCAACAAGTAATATTATTCTCTTTTGTTGTACTTTCCTCAATAAACAAACAAAGATCCACAAGAATTACTATTTTTTTAAGATCAACTGATCAAGTTCTAGATCAATTCTTATTTTTTTATAAGTATTTATAAATCATTTTTTTCTTTTCACTTTTTTAAGAAATTATGTCAATTCAAGCATTATTCTAATCTATATATAATGGAAAAAAAAGATAAGAAAAAATTAAATATTAAATCATTTACTGTAATTTTTTAAGATTAGAGAATCGAGATAATTATTTTTATAATATCATTTAACAGTAAAAAAATAATCATTAAAATCAAAAACATATATGAACCAATAGTATATGTATCAACTTTTTGATAATCGAATTAAAATAAATAGTCAATCAAACTTGAGAAAATCAATGGTAACATTAGCACAAAAATTTCCTACAACAAAGTTATGAACCGTTGTAATATGAACGAAAGTCTACGATTTGGGTTTTCTACAACCGTTACAAATTCTCCATGGTATATGTATTTTCGATTTTTACAATAAAAAATATAAAGTATAAAAATCTAATTAAACCGTAGTCTACAATTTGGATTGTAGTACCATAATATATTAAATAATAACTTTAGATTAAAACATCAAAAATGTCGATTTTTAAATATTTTTTATTTTATATACATAAATTGAAGTGACATTATTTTTTAAAAAAATGATAAAAAATCATTTTATAAATATTTATAATCAGATAAAAATTATCCAAAATTTGACAAGTTTATGGTAATTGTTGTAAATCTTTGTTTGGTTCTTGAAAAATAAAAGAAAAAGAGAAGAATACCATATGTTGTAGAGGAAAAAATAATAGAGAATATAAGATTTAAACTAAATATTTGATAAATTATTTTTTATTAGGATTAAATTGATATAACATAATAATTTTAGAGACTAAAAATATTATTAAACCATGTTATGTTATAATCTCCATTAAATTAGCGATTGATGAATAAAACGGTAATGAAATAAAATATTAGTATCAATTTTGATAAAAAAAAAATTAATTGTGTGACCGAAATATAAAAAGATGATAGTTGAGTGATCACCCATGTAGTTTTTCCTATGAAAAACAATTTAATTAAAATTTTATTTTAAATAATTATTAATTATATGTTGAGTCCTTGAAAATTTTTAATCTTTATTAATCAATTTAATGATGTTCAACAATAACATTAGTGGTGTACAGCAATGTTCAACGCTTGTTGTAGAATTTTCCTAAAACTAAATACATATTTTTGAATATTTTTTATAATATTAAAAAATTAGTAATGTTATATTATACGAGGATTATACATTAAAAAATTCAATTAAAAGAATCGAATGAAATATATATACAAATAAATCTAACTACATTGATAAACAAATCACAAAAAGAGATTAAACTATTAAAAGAGTATTGAGTACCACCAAAAGAGATTAATCATCCTCGAGATCAAAATGTGTATTCAAATTTAATTTGAGAGCTAGAGCAGAGAAGATCAACATGATAAATAACAAATGTCATCTTGATTAATTGAAACAATGTCAAATTTGTCCCTAAAATAAATAAATAAATCAAATGATCGATAAAGAAGATCAAAAATATATTACAGAAACAAAGAACAATATATAAAATATGTCATAAAAATAAAGTTATTCTTATTAAAAATTAAAAACAAAAAAATTAAAAATAAAACAAAAAAGTTATTAATAATCAATGATAAATATTAAAATTAATATACCGCCGACTAAAATAAAAATAAATAACTTAGGCGAGAAAATTTTAAAACCTGAAAACCTAACCTATCTAACTTTTAAACGTAAAACCTAATATTAACATAATATCGTGTATCTATTATTTTAATTCTAATTGTAAAATTCATTTTTAATATATCGTTATTATATCAATTCTATTACATATTAATTTATTTTCACAAAATCTAACGGCATTTATATCACATAGTTTTGTTTCTTTTTAATAAAATAATGAAGAGCAATAAATAAGAATAATGAAGAGCAATAAATAAGAATAAAGAATAAAATACATAGAGAATATTATTCTTTAAATATTTTTAAATATTATTTATATAATATTTAATATAATTTTATATATGTCGTTAAATTTATTCGAAATTGACGTGAATTAATTCAACTCGAAGTCAATTTAAAATTGAATTAATTCAACCCAAATCGTATTTGAAACCCGTGTAACCCGAATCGATATTTAAAATGTTTAGAGTTGACTTTCATCCAAATTCGAATTAACTTGATAATTAATTGTTTTGACCCAAATTATTTTAAATTGAACTCAATAGGCATAAAGATAGTTTTCACCCTTAACGTTTATAATTTTGGTCATTTTAGCCCCTATTCTTTTTGGGGATAAATTTAGCCCTTGACCTTTATCTTTTTAACAAATAACTCATTTTTTAACTATCATGATAACTGAACCGTTAAATATTTAATAATGATGACATGTCATGTCATATATATGTAATAATATATTTTAATAACATCTAATATATCAAATACATAAACGCGAGATATAGTTTTATTCAAATCTAAAAGTATAAAACAATTACAATTTAAATAAAATATTAAAAATTATTATTTTTATTTATTAAAAATTAATTAAATCTAAAACAAAAGGCTACTAAACATTTTCAACCTTAACTATAGTAAAATCAAAATTTTATCTAAAAAGGTATGAACATAATCTGAGAAGAAAGTGTTTTGTATAGTTTGTTACCGGTGAATCAAAGATAATTTTTTTTTATAATAATCAATTGAATTTTTATTATTTTAATTTAGAATTTAGGTATTTTAGTTTTAATCTAAAACGGAGTTTTAGGATTTTATAAAGATATTTTAGTTTAGTTAGGGTTGAGAATATTTAGTAAATTTTTGTTTTGTATTTAATTAATTTTTAATATTTTATTTAAATTTTAATTTTTTTCTATTTTATACTGGAATAAAATTTTATTCTATATATATATATATGTATATATTTAATAGGTTAGATTATATGTCATTTAAAATATATTATCACATATATATATATGATATGTTACCATTATTAAATTTTTAACGGTTCGGTTATCATGATAGTTAAAAAATGAGTTATTTGTTAAAAAAATATAGATCAAGGGCTAAATTTATCCCAAAAAAAGAATAGGGGCCAAAATGACAAAAATTATAAACGTTAAGGGTGAAAATTATCTTTATGCCAACTCAATATTAACATGATCTAAAATTTAACTGGATCTGAATCGAATTTAAATTCTGATAATCCGATATTAAATTAAATTTAGGTATAAAGATAATTTTAACCCTTAACGTTTATAATTTTTATCATTTTAACCCTCATTTTTTGGGATGGATTTAGCCCTTAATGTATGTGTTTTTGACAAATATCTCATTTTTTTAACTAAAATGAGGTTTGAGATTTGAGAATGTTCAGTAGCCTTTTATTTTAGATTTTATTAATTTTTTATTAAAGAAGAATATTTTATTTAAGTTTTAATTGTTTTATATTTTATGTTAGAATAAAATTATATTTTATATGTATATATTTTTTATTATCGTTAAAAATTTAATGATGATGACATGTCATATATATGTAGAATAAAGTTAAATGTTATGTTATTTAAAATATATTATCATATGTATTTGACATGTCATCATCGTTAAATTTTTAACGATTTAATCATCATGTTAGTTAAAAAATAAGGTACTTGTACTTGTCAAAAAGATATATATTAAGGCTAAATTTATCCAAAGAACGATGGTTAAAATGACAAAAATTATAAACGTTTAGATTTTAAATTATCTTTATGCCTTAAATTTAAATCAACTCAAACCAATCGGACTTAAAATAAAGGCATAAAATAATAACTTTTATAAATTTTATCATTTTAATTTTTATTTTGTTTTATAAATTTAACCTTAATCAATAATTTATTTTTTAACTACCATAATTATTAAATCGTTAAATAAGAGGACCGATACCGATAAGTCTGATATCCTCTAAAACAGTAAAACCTAGTATAACTTTTTCTCCCATGAATCCATCACTATTCAAACGCAAATTAGTCAAAATTCAGCATCCAGTTCAGTTGGCTGACGCAACTTGATGAAGATTGAATAAGACCATGGATTTTTTAAATAACACCAATCTTCAAGTTTCTCGTATTGTTGTATACGGCTAATATTTTTCTACTCCAGGAGTCACCGTTGCATACAGCTTAGGATCACCCTCAGGTTTGTACTTTATACAGTGTGATTTCAATTCTAGTTTAGCTTTGGTACTGAGTTGAATTCGAAGAACTTTATCTTCACGTTGTTTGGTAGCTTTAGAAACTCTGTTTTTCGTATATCAAGGTGATTATTCGGTGCTAATGAAGGTTGTCTTGTTTATTCGAAGTATAATGCTTAAATGGGTCTATTTAGTTTAGGGTTCTTTCTTTTTCGTTTCATTCCTGGATAAATTTACGTTGATTAGCATCAATGGGGAAGAAGAACTGAAAACCCTTTTGTTTTATATTTTTATTTTTCAGCTTTATTTTGTTAATATATTTATTATCGGAATCATCTTTTTTTAGTAGATATAGGTTTCGTCTTCAAGTTCTTGAGTGAATTCTCGAACCAAGAATTAGCAGGGGAAGACTAGGTTCTGGAAAATCATGGCTGAAAGTGATTTTTATTCGAAAGATGGAACAGTGGATTACCAGGGTAACCCTGCAAATAGAAACAAAACGGGAACCTGGAAAGCTTGCCCTTTTATTATTGGTAATGTATAAAATCAACCACTTCAATGTTGGTAATTTGTGAAGTGGAAGATGAATTTGCTTATAAATTAGCTTTTAATCTACAGGAAATGAATGTTGTGAAAGGTTGGCATACTATGGAATGAGCAGCAATCTAGTGCGTTACTTCAAGCATAGACTCAATCAGCACAGCTCTGTTGCTACTCGAAATAACCAGAACTGGAGTGGGACATGCTACATCACACCGTTGATCGGAGCATTTCTGGCGGATGCTTACCTGGGAAGATACTGGACAATCGCCCTTTTCTCGATCATTTATGTATTCGTAAGTTGCAGTCACATGAAAAAGAGATATTTGCTTATAATTGAGTTTTGCTAGGCTACCTGGTTTCGGGATGTGACCCTACACGCCAGGATTTGGATGTCACCCATGCATGGCTCGCATCAAAGTTATTGTTCTCGTTTTGGGCACATGTCTGCCCCTGAGGATAATACTGAGGACCTCTCACATAGAGAGATCTTTCACAACACAAGGAAGAAGATACATGTGCTGACGACGACTAAATCCTGGTTCGTAGGGCGATGCGAGTGAGGTATCCTGAATCTGGGTTTTACATTTGTACTGCAGAATTCTTGTTGAACAGGTTAAAAGTTTATCAGTTCATAGAGGTATCCGGAATCCCCTGAAATGTGAATCAAACCTTTTTCCCCAGAAATCTGTATCTTCACAAATATTATAAATCACTTATGATTTTCATACAGGGAATGACGCTTCTAGCACTGTCTGCAACGGTACATGGAATCAGGCCAAGGTGTTATACAGAAGATAACTGCGACCCAACCGTGACACAAAGTGCTGTCTTCTTTGTAGCACTTTACATGGTTGCACTGGGAACAGGAGGAATAAAGCCTTGTGTCTCATCATATGGAGCGGATCAGTTTGATGACACTGATGAGGCCGAGAAGAAACACAAGAGCTCTTTCTTTAACTGGTTTTATTTTTCCATTAATATTGGTGCTCTAATTGCTTCTTCTGTCCTGGTCTGGGTACAGGATAATGTCAGTTGGGGATGGGGTTTCGGGATTCCTGCCATCGCTATGGCAGTTGCTGTTGCATTTTTCTTTTCAGGTACTCGTTTGTACCGCAACCAAAAGCCTGGAGGCAGCCCTCTCACGCGCCTCTGTCAGGTGGTGGTGGCGTCCTTCAGGAAATTCCGAGTGGCCATTCCTTCTGATAAGTCACTTCTGTATGAGACTGCTGATTCTGAATCCAATATCAGGGGAAGCCGGAAGATCGAGCACACACAAGAACTTAGGTTATTGCCCAGACATTGATCTCCAATGTGCAATTGGTTACAGTCACGTCTAGTAAATAGGAAAACTTGTTCATTTTTCATTGACTTTATACGCAAGTATTACCTATGATCCTCAAATTAGTTTCATCTTTCAGATTTACAGCTAAGTGCTTGCATTTCTCTTGGTTTCCATGTTCATGCTCTAAGGTAGCTGTTGTAATCTTTCAGTTTCTTTGACAAAGCGTCTGTGGAAACTGAATCAGACCACATAAAGGGTACAGTAAACCCATGGAGACTTTGTACAGTTACTCAAGTGGAGGAGCTAAAAGCTGTCATTCGCTTGCTTCCCGTATGGGCTACCGGGATCATCTTTGCTGCTGTCTACAGTCAGATGAGCAATTTATTTGTGTTACAAGGTGAAAGAATGAATACTCACGTCGGCAATTCTACTTTCAAGATCCCACCAGCGTCACTTTCAATATTCGACACCCTCAGTGTGATCTTCTGGGTGCCCATATATGACAGAATCATCGTCCCAGTGACAAGAAAATGCACCGGTCACAAGAATGGCCTAACTCAACTTCAGCGGATGGGCATTGGTCTCTTCATATCAATATTCGCCATGGTGGTGGCAGCAATTCTGGAACTCGAAAGACTCCGACAAGTGAGGAGGCACAACTACTATGAGGTTAAGGAAATGCCTATGACAATCTTTTGGCAAGTTCCTCAATATTTTCTCATAGGATGTGCAGAGGTTTTCACACTCATTGGACAGCTGGAATTTTTCTATGAGCAAGCGCCCGATGCCATGAGGAGCTTCTGCTCAGCTCTCCAGCTCACTACCATCGCACTCGGTAACTACTTGAGCTCTCTGCTCGTTACTATCGTTACCAGCATAACTGCTCGGAACGGAAAGCTCGGTTGGATACCGGACAACTTAAATTATGGCCATATTCATTACTTTTTCTTTCTCTTAGCGGTGCTGAGTGTTCTGAATTTAGGAGCTTTTGTGTTGATTGCGAAATGGTACACATATAAAAGGACAGTGGGGACTCTTCGTTGATTTTGTACCCACTTTACCTGCTGAAGCAACTGTAAACAATTGTATATAGGTCCCCCAATTCTCTAAAACTGTTTGAAAAAACCCTGAAGAAAAATAATAAATCCTTCAAGCTATATTGTAATCCTAGATAACACGTTGCTTCTTTGTTTCAAGTTTGGATTCTTCCTAGGTTATATGCATTCGAATCTATAATTAACACTAATGCTTAATCGAATATAAGTTTTTAAATTGATTTAAAAGTTTAGACTACCCCAAAAAATAACTTAAATCATAGTAATTTGATTATAGCGAGAATCCTTATAAGTTCGAAATCATTCATATGCATCCAAGAAAACAGTACCAGTAGTAGTGCAACATCCCCCCTGTTAGCTGTTCCTAGTCTTTTGTTGCAGAAATTATGGATGTAACTATAGCTTGCTAGATTGTTCACCAAACAAGGAATGCCTACCTTCAGCAATGAACTCCCCTGTTGCTTTGTTTCTCACAACAACACTGGTTCCACAATATCTTCCTCGGTCTCCTAAAGCCCTGGACAGAATCTCCAACTCATCCTGAAAATACCCTCCAATGGATTAAGGATTGTATTAAAAGCAATATAACCAAACCAATGACAGACAATGCCAGTAGATAACAGTGAAGAAGAAAATTCCTGATTAAATCTGAATTGAGCAAATCTTCATGGCTTACATCGAGCTTAGCAGTTCCCAGAAACGAAATGGACATATCGACCGAGACTTTCATAGGACAACATATAACAAAGACCGATGCAGAACCAATTTCATCCACAAGATTCGCAATGGCGCCTGTTGCTAAATTACCATTTTTATCCTACAAAACTTGATTCATTCAACATAAAACCAATAAGAAACGAAGACAGATCTTATATATTTGTAATCCGAGCTTACTGTTAGGCGAGGAGGAACTTTGAAAGTGCAGGAAACGAAACCGGGCTCCATCCGATCGACATGGAGTCCGATTAAGGCGAACTGGTTGTAGAAGCTTCGCTCGTAACCGACTCGGTGAGGGTGGACAGTGAGTCTTGAGACGGTCTCCTCTGCTTGTGTGTCAAGTTTGAGAAATTCTCCGACTTTTTCCCAGGTTCGATCTGTTTCTGACATCGTGAAAACCGGAAAGCATGAAATTACATAAGATGGTTGGAACTTAAAAATATTGTGAGATCAATTCGATTGGATAGATTTTTTAATATTTAAATTGACATTAAAATTTGGTTTCATCCACTTCATCAAACTAATACAACACTCATGTTTGTCGTTAACGCAACATATGAACTAGCCATCGAGATAAAATGATTATTAGGTAATCACGTCATATACGATCTAAGCAATTAAGATCGTTCCTCTTTAAATAACTATTTAATAATTGTTCGTACACTAATTAGTAATTATATGTAGGAAACAGATAATAATTTATCTTAAAAAAATTAAGATGAACAATCATGATTAATTAGGATTACGGATGACGTAATGAACAGAGTTCTTTCCTGGGAAAGAGCGAGAAACTCAGGCAGAACCCTTGAGGACATGCACCTGGAATCCCACATGTCTACTCTCTAAACAACCCAAAAAACACTATCCAAAATGGTTTCTCACATAAGTGATCAACAGATCTCCTGTAATTGATGTATAATTTCAAATTTCACCCTGGATAAATAAGAATAAAAGTGAGTGGTGGTATAGGTTTAGAGAGAAATTCATGTCAATTATGGAAGTGCACAATTTTGTATTGTAGTTTTACATTTGAAGCTAATGACAATTAAGGTTGAATGTTGGATTAGATTATTGATTTGCTTAAACATGTTAATGCATCCTTACTTGTCTCCCATTGTCACAGCTTGATACTGTTGGTCATGGTGAAGACATTGGTTATGAGATGTGTTGGCTGGTCGTTGATGATAAACATGATGATTTCGATTCATCAAGTTGGCAAGGATATCTGGATATGGGTAAAAACACACCTAGACCCATAAGCTACAATATTTAATTTTTATTATATTAGAAATAAAAATTTGAAGTAGGAAATTTTGATTGTTTGTTATTGTGTAACACATGAATTGTAATATTTTTGATAGAATAAAAATATTTTTTTAAAATTTTTTATTTTTGATATTTTTGCCACTTTAGTTGACAATAATTATGTCATTATTAATTTTATGATTTTGTTTCTATCATTAATAATTTAATTTCATTATCAGTAAAATCTTAATGTAATTAATGACTATGTAGTCTCTTATTAAGTGAAAATGATAATACATGATAATTTTTAACTGGCAATTAATTTAAATGTTGACATTGTTTTAGCATGTTAGGTATCAAACTCTCAATGTATTATTTCACGATAATATTTATTCGTCAACTATAAATTAAAACTAATGTGTTGTTTGTGACTATAAGAGTGTGTTTGGATGGAGGAAATGAGTATTACCCGGTAATGGTATGTTTGGTTAGTGGGAACTTTTTTTATCCGGTAATAGAAAATTACCTAGCATTTTTTTAAGTTTTGTCCAAGAATCTCATTCCTTCCTATTTCTTTGTTATTGTAGAATTCTTGTCATTTATCGCTACAAAAATGCCCCGTTGCAATATTAAGGAGAAAAATGTATATTAGATGAATTAATAATAAATTAATTTTTATATAAAATTTAAATAATGTAATATAAATAATTTTATAAAAATATTTTATTTTTAATATTAAAGATTTCTCTTAAATTTAATTTAATATTAAAAATAAAAAATAATTTTATATTTAAAAATATAAAATTTAATAATCTTAATATATTTATAACATTATACATAAATTATTTTATTAATATTTTAAATTTAAAAAAATAACCATAATTTAATAATTTCAACATATTTAGGTCATTGTAAATAAGTTATATTTTCCCCAAAGATAATCTTTTCTGTAAACATTACCTATATATCATTATCCATAGAAATAATCTTAAAACCAATTAATTTGCACACTTTCAAGACATTTTACCAATATAGATATATCGGTTTAAATAAGTTTACTCTAAAGCCTGAATACCTACGTAGGTATAGAGGGTTACAAAAAAATTATACAGGTAAACCCTGTTGAAATTATGTTAAAATCCAAAATACTTTTTATTTTTTAAACTCAACTTTCCACTATGATTTTTTTCAAAAATATAATATTTATAAAAAATATTTAAAAATATAAATTCTTAATATTAATTATATTAAATAAAAAAATTCTATGAAATTTTATTTTAATATTTTCTATTTATCGATAAAAGTTTAATTGGTTAAAAATAAAAATATCATAGGGACAGTTTAGTAAAAAGTAATCTTATATTCCCCAACCAAACACTATCAACTTATATTCCTACCAAACAAACCAAACAAAGTAATATAACATTCCCAGTAATATACCGGGTAATAATATATTCCAGTAATCTTATTCCCAAAGGTAATCATCTTTTCCGTGAACCAAACGCACCCTAAGAGTTATTAATAATGGAAATTTATAGAGTTCAGTGATGTACTAATAAAAAATGGATGATGCTCATCTTAAAAGACTTGGATTCAATTATAATGTTTATAAAGTATGTGTACATTGTCAAAAGGTTAAGAATATCTATGAAGTGGCCGTATATATTAACTTTTTGATAATACTTAACAAAAATAATTGCATCGTCACGTTAAACATTTACAACGCAGCTAGAGTGAAGAACATCGTGAAATCAACAATCTCCTGCACTGGAAATCAAATGAGATGCACAGTTCACATTAGAGGTACAATTTTTGATTCGTCGTGGTAAAGTTGTAGCCTAATGGCAACTCGTTACATGTAGTAGAAGTTTTAAGCTGCCATTATATACGAATGGTTCGAACTATTTCATCATGCTACCACGAAAGCACTCGATGAACCAGTGAAATGCTGAATTGATCCCAGGAGTCGTTTCGCAGCTCCGAAATGTCGTATTCTGTAAACTCCTAGCGAGGCAGATGGAGGGATTGTCCATTCAATGGTTGCTTGACTTTGGGAGCTTAGCTTAGAAGGTCTTGACCACTTAAATCGAAGGCAGAAATCATCATCGTCGTAAGTCGGAACCCATGTGTCTTTACCTTGGAGAAACTCAACGAGGGAAAATGTACCTTCTGTCATGAGATCATTCCTGGGGCAAGCTGACCAGAAGACAACAGTCACCGTGCTACCTCTATTGAAAGTTGAGTTAGCCGGAACATCGGAGCTGACGTCCCCGAAATTTATACCAAGAGGAGTAGAGTCCATCACGACAGGAGGGAGAAGGCCTATTTGCTTCTTTAGAAGATCAGGAGGTTGCGGTCCTGGTTCAACAGGTTGGCCTTTGATAAGGGAACTTGCGAGCTTCTGGAACTCCTGAATGTAAGCACTAAGTGTGTGTGGACCATACAGCGTGGAGGCTCCCTGAGAAACAAGAACACCAGACGAATAATAAATATGATATTAAGCATTCCTAACAGATATGAAATCGCTGTCACCATTCCAAAAATTCACATGTTTTTCCTACAAAAGTGCATGTATGACAAGAGAGACACCACATGACAAACTACGCCTGAATTTGATGCCAATATATCTGTCACACAAGTTATAGTGAGTTCAAGTTCTAAAACTCTCGATCCAAGCAGTGAAGCTAGCCACGAGAGATATGAGAAAGCAATTAATAAACAAAATACATGGTAATTCAATGCCAATTTTATGCATGGTACCAGCACATATCAGTTGCGAGATTGAGAGTAAGAATAATGCTGCAAATAACGAAAATTGTAAAACTAATTTTTATCGTTTGGTTGTTCTTTACAGCCAATAAATGTTAACATTTGTGTAATTATCCATGCAAGTATTGCTGATTTGGCACTGACCTCATATCTCTGAACTTGATACTCCTCAAAGGTAGTAATATACTGTGAATATGTATTCGTCAACCCAGCTATAACAACATGAATGTTACTACCGAATTCTCCATGACCACTGCTTGTAAGCACGGTTTTTACAGCATCGCGAAGACGCCTTCCAGACATTGTCGTAAATTCTGCTTGAAACAAAATGGTGAGAATTCATCCTTATAGTTTTACATAGTAAAAAAAAGGAACATAGTGCTCAGAAGGTAACATCAGGACATGGATTTTCAATTCAAAGGTGAAAATTGATGATAGAAAAGGGGGGGAAATTATTACCTCCAGGTACACTAAGAATGACTAGCTGTCCGATCCGAAGGATCTGTATTGGAAGTATTGAAGGCTGCCAAGATTATGAATTAAGCAAATGCATCAATAGTGAACTTATGCTAATGGAAAAAGAAATGCAAGCTTGTTTTAGACGTAACAGAGGTCCAGAGGACATCAGAGAAGTCCATGAGTCAATTGATTCAAATACATCATCAGGCATCTAGGTAAAGCTCATGTTATGGCATATGGCTTTCATGTTACAAAGATTTGGATGCACATGTATGTCCCCTAAGATATTGTTGCAACTTACTGCCCAATTGTACGGTAGCTTCATTTCACCGGTGTCTAGCAAGATGGGCTTTGGAAGCTGACAATCAACTTGTTTTTTATCTGGAGTTTTAAGTAAGTTCCGCACGAGCCTCCAGAAAGGATTTCCCTGACGTAACACTCCAACAACATTAATAGTACAAAGTAGGAAAACATAAGGCATGGAAAAACTAAAAGCTGCAATTATATTCCATGCAGTCTTAGATCACCTCGTTATCTCCTTGCTTAAAATCAAATGCCCCTGGACCATCAGTTGTTCCTGCTGCAAAAGCAAATCCCATTGCAGCAGGACATGTTTTAACAACCTCGGAACCTCCACCTGCTTTAGGAATTGTAACCTCAAGCTGGGAAAAGTCTAGAAATGTGTGGCGATAGTCAACCTTTCCTAGTAATTGCTCGGATGCTTTGTTAAACAGATCCACAGCTTTATTGAATTGTCTCTCTCCAATAATACGAGTACTTTCAAATTCATCAGGATAACTGCCAAATAAAACACAAAATGCAAGTTTAGACTTCAGACACAATATATATGGCATGACATAAGCGAGCATAGCAGGCAAAGGTATAGTACCCCGGTCCTCGGCCATAGCATAGTTCATTCTTTCCCCCACAGGTACTATGATTGAAGTCACAAGGAAGACCAGTGTCATTACAAAATGCTCCAAGTACATTGGGACTAACATCACCACAATTTGTTTGGCAAAAAGCAGACACAAATCCCGGTTTATCAGCCTGTCTAAGAGCATTCCTAACACGTCTAGCAGTGCTTGAAGTCCTGGTTGCAGGCTTACCAGGAGAAGACTGGAAAGATGCAGCAAGCTCCAGCAACTCATGGTCTACGTCAAAAAGACGTTAATAAATATTACAAAGATCCAGCCAGCACTTCAAGGAGTTCGAGCTACAAGGTAAAAACTTACGATTACGATGACTGCTGGAAATGATGTTTGAGACTCTTCGAGGTATTCCATCAGTATCCAATTCATTACTTCTACTACCATTCTGCTCAAACCAATCTTCCATAAATCGTGCTGCTGCACCTTTGTTATCCCCACTGATCAGTGAGTTTGTACGACTCATTGATGTTCCATGAGTTGCAAACCAGTTGAAGCTACCCACGGGTCCCCACTGGTCATCTACAAACTTTAAAAGGGTCATTTCTTTATCCACATTGTATTTATATTTGCTGCGCTCTGATGCAGGGTTATTGAGATAGGCACTCGGACTACGGTTTACTCCGGCATCTAATAGCTCTCCTGTTGACAACCAATAATCTATAAGCATACCTAAATGCATACACCTCTAATATACAGAACAGAGTGGAATTCACAGAAAGATAAACCAAACAATTTCAGGAAATTGCCAGAATCTATAAAACTGCATATATCATATTCCTTACCCTTGTTCACAAAAACAGATCCAGGTTGCAGATTCTCGTGAGCTTGTACAATACTTTTCTCGATGCCATCTACCAGGACGTCAAATGACTGACGAACAAATCCAAGGGATGTAACGATGTACACCACATATTGGAGATAACCACCAGGACCCGCATGGGTATGAATACCGCTGATAGCAACATTCTGTTCAGTATATAAGTCCCCATATCTGCAGGTATAAGAAGCAGCTAAATTAAGGTAGACAAAAGTTAAAATATCAACACCAAATGCTTATTGAACTAACAAGCATTTGAACTAGTCTCCCATTTCATATATTTCAAAGGCTTTGGTGTCTTTGGTTCGGTCTTACTCAATGTCAATGTAAACATTTTTTCTAAAAAAACAAAAGGTCAGACAAGAATATTTTATCTTAATCAAAGATCATGGTGAATGAGTTTTAAAACCCAAATATGTTCTGATTTTGTGATGCATATGATCCTTCAAAGAGATAATAGCATAAACTCCAATCAGGATAGCAGTTCTATATGGTTATATAAAAAAACAGATCTCCAGGCATATCTTGCTGAGATAAATAAAGATAAACAATTACCTTGCTTTCAATCTCTCAAGTACTGTAATTGTTACTAATTGTGATGACATGCAAGCATCGAGATTAACAAACACTACTCGTTTTCCCTGCGGCTCAGCCACAATAAATGATCGAGCACGTAGCCTAAAGTGAATCCCCGAAGCTATTTGTTCTGAGTTAGCATATCCCATCATATTAACATCGGCTGCAGGTCCAGTAATGTCATAGCTTCCAAGCCCAATTAAATAGTTGGAATCGGACAGCACGGTTTTACTATATTGCAGCACAAGTAGCAGAGATATCCATAACCACATAGATCTCAAATGAACCCGAAAATGGCAGCCAACAGATGCAAGCAATTCCATCATGAACCCAAAAAGTACAACAACCAGCACTGAGCACCTATTATATCCTTCTCATATCCCTTCATCAAAGTATAGTCACACATAAAACCGAACTCCATTAATCAAGTTGAAGACATCATAAAGGAATAAACATATAACAAATCGTATGATCATAAACAGGCTTTAATTACCATCTTTTTGACTAAAGCAAAGCAAAAAAAAAAGTTAAAAAAATACCAATCTTCACGTACAGTGAAAACCATCTGATCATTGAAGCAATCATTTCAATCAATAAATCAAACCCTAAACAACTAATTATCCATTCTCGAGCTAAGCAGCTTCAATACAATCAAGAACACCTTCCAAAAACCTTATTCAAACAACCCCAGAAAAAAAAAACATTGACAAAATGGAACTGACAATCACTTTTCAGTGCAAGAATCATGAAAAAGAAAGAAAACTGGGGTGGGGTGGAGAGAAAACCATACCTTTGTATCAAAGCAAATATTGATCTCAGCATGTTTTTGATCATTTACAAGTGAAATCTGAAGATATATAGAGAAAAAGAAGGTGTTGAGAGGGAAGATTCTTAAATAGCAGTCAACCTAAGGATGATTAACCTGGCGGTTGCTTTGAAGGGAAGACAGTGCTGATGCTGTTGTTTGTTTCCTCTTCGCGATCGCGGGTTTCCGAAGTCTGATCGATTATTTTTGGAATTTAGTTGTGTGGAACTATTCGGGTGCACAGGATGCCTGTGCTACCTGCTGTTTAATTGGTTAATTTAAAAAATTAGGTTTTTTATTTATTGATTGATTGAAGAGTAATGTAACTTTTTTTTCTTATTTTGGCATTTTTTTAGCTCACAGCCAAAGGAATGTATCCTTTTGAAAAATGAGCATTAAACACATTTTTTTATAAAAAAATAGTAATTTTCGTATTAAAATTAGGATTTAGGATAAGGATGATAATTTAATCTTAGATTCTAACAAGATAAGGACATGTTTTTTTTAAAAAAATAGATTTAGGTTGGATCAGATTATTTGAAAAAAAATTGGGTCAGGGTAAAAAATGTTCAACTCGATATATTTATATATTCTTATTTATAATATTTAATATTTTTGTGTCAGATCGGGAGCAAGACTAAGACAGATATTTAAATAATAAATAATTTTTAATCTAAAAAATAATTCTGATAAAAATAAATGATATTCTTCTTATAAGATTTAAATTTGAATGATTTTATATATATAATGGGCCAAATGATAAAATTATTATGTAAAAAAATTAATATATGGTCCTTTCTAAGTTGTTTCTCAAATTATTGATGTTTTTACAGTAATAGTGAAATCGAATTTATTAAAATCCAACTTTAAATAATAATTTAATTTTTTTAGATTAAAAAATTAAAGTCGGGAGTAGGAGGCTCTGACTTTGAATACTAAAAAATTCAAAGAAACACGTTAAAATCGATAGTAAGAGACTCCGACTTTGAATATTATTTTTATTTTTTTTAATTCGGTCACTATTCAAAGTCGGATTCTAATGAATCCGACTTCACTTTTTCTGTAGAAACATCAATAATTTAAAAAAATAATTCTAAAAAACTATATATTAAAAAATATTTTTTCATAATATTTATATCCATTTGCTATATAAAATGTACATTAAAATTGAACAAATATTAATATGATATATGCATATCAAGAATTCACTCATATGGCCAAAGGATGAAACTCTAAATCCCGGTTAAAGGCTTAAACTTCTAAAACATTTTTAATATGATCGAATGGTATTATCTGTTATATTTTTAGCTCTTGACAAAACTAATATATATCGTACGTCTAAAAGATCATAATTTATTTTTTACGTGAATCATTTCTTTAATTCTGAAATCTAAAACTATTACAATTTATTCGCATTCGATTTTAATCGGTATAGATAATGAAAAATAAAATAATAATAAATAAATCAAATAATTAATATTTTAATATTTTTATTTTAAAACTAATCATCATATTAAGTTAATCGGTATTTTTTTATTGAAAAAGGACTATTACCACAGGCCTTAAGTTAATCAGTACTTTAACCTTTAATTTTAGATCAAAAATATTTCTATAAATAAAAAATATTAATCTAATTTAATAAAATAACACATTAGTATAAAAATTGATTGTTGTGTTATTCTGTCAAGCCAACATATTTGTTTATATAATTACTATTTAAGGTATATTGTCATATATGTCTGTTACATCATTTTAAATTATTTATCATTAATTGACTAATAATTTTCGTCAATATATAAGCTAATTTGATCTAAAATTAAATATTAAAATTTAAAATATTTTATAAAATATAGATAAAGTAACTATCTAATTAAACGAGAAAAATATTTTTTTAAAAAAATTATGCATAATTTTTTCATCAATCTACTAAGTAGAGTGTCAATACCTAATGTTTTTGAGTTTATGTTCCGATGGTTATATTTTTTTTTATTAGAAAATTTTTAAACGGACGTCAAACATCACTGAACATTATTAATATTGAATAACATTAAACGTTATTAAAGTAATTAATAAAAATTAAAAATTATAAGAACTCAGAATGCAATTAATAAAAGAGTGATAGACTTAATATATTATTATTAATTATATGTTTAATCCTTAAAATTTTTAATCTTTATTAATTAGTTTAATAATGGTCAACGGTGTTCAGCGGTGTTCGACGCCCGTCATAGACTCATCTTTTTTTATTACATTGTCAATTGATTTGAAACAATTAAAATTAGTGTATTTATGAGTACGACGATCGTGATTTGAATAGTATTTTATTTATAATCGTTAAAAAAAATGTTACTTAAACTTGTTTATTAGGCTCGGAAAAGTGTTATCTTGTTTTTTTAAATATATTTAAAATTTAACGATATACTCTTACTATTAATATACAAATTTAAAAATATGTAAATTCAGGAGATAAATAAATGAATATGTTAGGGATCAAATTATAGATAAAATTGATATTCGAGTATAAATTCATTTAATTTTTTAACAATCTTTAATGAATAAAAAGAAAAGAAAAAGACTTCAGAAATTTCAGGAGATTTAACATTCATTTCCCCTATTATACTTTTATACATAAAATATAAAAGGAAAAAGAGAAGACTTCAATAAAATGGAAAGTCTAATTATTTTAATTTCATAATAACACAAAAACCTTTTAGATTCTCGAAAAACATAAAATGTTTTTAAAATTTAAAATCAAATATTTTATAAACAAATTATTTAATAAGTTATTGAATTTTTAGAGTTTTAACTATCGTTATTCATAAATTTTATAAAATAGAGTTATACTTGATTAATTAAAATCTCAAATCGAACTCAAATTTGAATCAAACCAACTTGATCTAAACTTTGATCAAATAATAACGAATCTAGTTCGAATTATTTATAAACCGTTCAATTCAATTAAAACTCCTAATCGAAAATTAAACTTTTTCATGATAAATATTCATTGATTTGTAAATTAAGTACATGCAACAATGACCTGTAAACATTCCGGTGCATTGGAAGTAAGGTAAAAAAAGTCATGAAATCCATATGAAGTATATTTATACCAAAAATATGTATGATTTTAGAAAATATTGTAAATATGATTTGAAGAAAACGTTAACTCTAAAATTATTGGAAAACTGTGATCAAATCTACAAGGTAGGAAGAGGTCGTTTTTTTGTAAATATGATGACTTTTGGGGAAGTCGTACATATATGAGCACAATTGAAACGGAGTTTTTATATAAATATTGTGCCTCTAATTTTCCCCTAAAAATACGGTATTTTATAAATTATTTTTTTTATTAATATGGTAGTTTATTGTGCAATTTAAAAGATAGATGAAATGTTTCTCGTCTTTAAACAATGATCGAATTAAATATTAACACTATTTCTTAAAAAAGTATTGTATAGAACATTATTTGATTGAGGTCAGTTCACTCAATTCAGAAAACACTATTTGTTAAGCATTGTTTATTATAGAGTGTTCCTCGGTTTCTTAAACACGTGTGATTTTCATTCGAACTTCACTCAATTCAGAACACGTAATTTATTAAAAATAATTTTTTTAAGAAATTATTGTTTAAAGTCGGGTGAACTTACTTTAACTATGGGTCACACGGTCACTTTGTGAAGGATTGTTTTACAGTCAGTTCCCATTATTGTCCTAGTTTAGGATCATATGGTTTTTTTCATAATAAGCTAATAGTGATTTACAGTAATATCTGTTCTAGAATATAATTTTTACCATTTGACATTGATCGTTTAATCGCTCTGTTGACATTGTTGGTGTTTGAACAGGTGACCTCTAAAAAAACAACTGTTCCGTTAACCGCTTGAACTAGAGGACTCGTGCACCATTTTAACGTGAGTGTGGGACGTTCATTTGGAGTTGATTACGAGGTTTGGGAATACGGTTGCAGATGCAGTGACCAATATGGCCTGACCCAGCCTGATATGCTTTTTTAAAAGGGTTAATTACTGCGGAGGTCACGTTTGTTTACCCCCAGTACAAGTTCAGTCACCGATTTTGAAAATCAAACAATATAGCCACGTACGTTTTTGTGTTGTAAATTTATGATCACTCCGACGTTAAAAGCCGTTAAAAATCAACGGAAAGATGATTTGACATAATAAAAAAAAGATAAATTACTTAAAAATCATTAAATAATTATTTTATTTTTATTTTATCTTTAATTTAACCCTTAATATTTAAAAAAAATATATTTTTGTCATCACCCATGTTGAAATAACAAAGCTTTCTTCACTAGAAATCCCGGATCATCCCTTTCAGCAAATCCCAACGTTTTCTGCTTTAGCATTCTCAGTGGAGGCTCCGATTTGCTTGATTCAGCAAATCCCATCGTATAATATGGTAGATAAAAATCGTACTATAAAGATAAATAAAACAAACAAAAATATGTATAAAAATGAATTAAGACCAAAATAGTTATTATCATAAACAATAGTAATAAATAAAATAAATAAGAAAAAAATTTAAAATGAAAATTACCGGTAGTCAGCAGACGGCAATCAATAAAAAGTAGGTGTCAGTGCTAACATCGTACAAGAATAAAAAAAAATCTTAAGAAAATTTGCGAAATAAATTATAATATAAAAAAATAAATATAAATAAAATAAAATAAATTTATTTAATCTCATTTATATTCGGGAGATATAAGTTAAACTATTTTTTTTTATAATTTTCATAGGTAGAAATTTTAAAGATTAATTCAACATTCACAATCAAGATGTTTAAAAAAATAATTAAAATGTTTAAAAACTAATTAAAATGTTTAAAAAACTAATTAAAATGTTTAATTATAATTATATGAGATAGTACAAAAAGCTGTACTAATTGAAACGTTTCGTAATTTTTAATTCATTCGATGAAATCTTAATGGATCCATGACTTGCCATCCTTCCTTTTTTGAATTCTTTTCTTTCTAATTTTTATTACCGGACAATGCCATCCAGCTGTCTCTCAAATTTTGAATTTTAAAAAACCGCTTGTAGCCGTTGCCTTTTTTCACCCGTTACCGTCAACAGCCTCGTAAATTGGGAAATATCATCATTAAAGGTCTAATTCTGATATTAGTCCCTCTGGTATATAATAAACTTATAACAAGTATTTTTTAATATAATATAATACATTCTTCTGCTCTTAATTTGGATCAAATGTTCTGATAAACAAATTTGATCAAATGTACAAATTTTATTCATGGTCATTAAATTAATAATATAATTTTCAAAGTTAATATTAAATATTTCAAAATATATAAAATTTATTATCGGTTAAAAATTAGTAAATAGATCAATAATAAAAAAATAATAGAATTTTAATAAAATTTCAAACTAGATTAAATTAAAATAAAATGGGAAATTTCAAAAAATGGAAAATAAACATCTAAATAGAATTTCAAAAGAAAATTAGAGAAGCAAAAAAGGAAAAAAAATAAATTTGAATTTTTTGTAGAGAGGAGAGCCTAAAATCAGAATTATACAGAAAAAAGAGTAAAAATTCAAATTAAATCTATAAATTTATTAGGGTTTATATATTACATATTATATAGATATAACCTAGCTCCTCCCATTTCATTTTGAATTTTAAATCCTGTAACTCTCAGTTCTCCATCCTCTCTAAATCCTTCTTATCTTTTGTTTCTCTTCTCTCCAAAAGCGAAAATGCGTGAGATTCTTCACATTCAAGGTGGACAGTGCGGCAACCAAATCGGAGCCAAGTTCTGGGAAGTTGTTTGCGCCGAGCACGGAATAGATCCAACCGGTCGTTACCAAGGTGACCAAGATCTTCAACTCGAGAGAATCAATGTCTACTACAACGAAGCCAGTTGTGGTAGGTTCGTTCCTCGTGCCGTCCTTATGGATCTTGAGCCTGGTACCATGGACAGCATCAGATCTGGTCCCGTCGGCCAAATCTTCAGACCCGACAACTTCGTTTTCGGCCAGTCCGGTGCCGGTAACAACTGGGCTAAAGGCCATTACACTGAAGGTGCTGAGTTAATCGACTCTGTACTAGATGTTGTTCGAAAAGAGGCTGAAAATTGTGACTGTCTTCAAGGTAAATTACAGATCTGGTGGTAAACTTGTTTATTGTTCGATTTATTGTGTAATGATTGATGTTATATGAGTTCTTTGGTTTTCTTCTTTGCAGGGTTTCAGGTGTGTCATTCCTTGGGAGGAGGAACTGGATCTGGAATGGGAACACTTTTGATATCGAAGATAAGGGAAGAATATCCAGATAGGATGATGTTGACTTTCTCTGTTTTCCCATCTCCTAAGGTCTCTGATACCGTCGTGGAGCCTTACAATGCTACGTTGTCAGTTCATCAGTTGGTTGAAAACGCCGATGAGTGTATGGTCCTCGACAATGAGGCCTTGTATGACATTTGTTTCAGGACACTTAAGCTCACAACTCCCAGCTGTAAGTGTTCCCGTGATTTTGCTCTTTAGTTTCGCATTTTTGTATAGCTTCGGAGGGACAAAAACTTAATCAGTTGATAACTGTTGAATTGACATATTAGTACTGTTGAATTGATGCTGATGCGTTATTTTGCTATATGATCTGATTTGTAAATAATAATAGTTTCATGAAGGTTAAATTTGAGTTATTTAGAACTAAGATCGGTTATTTAGATTAGGAATCTTTGAAGTTCTTACATTTTGTTACTTTCTTTCTTATCTTTGACAGTTGGTGATCTGAATCACTTGATATCTGCAACAATGTCTGGGGTTACATGCTGCTTGCGATTCCCTGGTCAGCTCAACTCTGACCTTAGGAAACTTGCTGTTAATCTCATCCCATTTCCTCGGCTTCACTTCTTTATGGTGGGTTTTGCTCCTCTCACTTCGAGAGGTTCCCAACAATACCGAGCCCTGACAGTTCCTGAGCTAACTCAGCAAATGTGGGATGCGAAGAACATGATGTGTGCTGCTGATCCTCGACACGGACGATACCTGACTGCATCAGCCATGTTCCGTGGCAAAATGAGCACCAAGGAAGTGGATGAGCAAATGTTGAATGTTCAGAACAAGAATTCATCTTATTTCGTTGAATGGATTCCTAACAACGTGAAGTCAACTGTTTGTGACATCCCACCCACTGGCCTCAAGATGGCATCGACCTTTATCGGCAACTCAACATCTATACAGGAGATGTTTAGGCGTGTGAGTGAGCAATTTACAGCTATGTTTAGGAGGAAGGCCTTCTTGCATTGGTATACAGGTGAGGGCATGGATGAGATGGAGTTCACTGAGGCTGAGAGCAACATGAACGATCTGGTATCTGAGTATCAGCAGTACCAAGATGCGACAGCTGATGAAGATGAGTACGAGGAAGAGGAACCAGAATATGAGGAGGATTAGTTAAGAAGGAAACTTGTTGCCATTTAGGCAATTCAACTCTCAACTTCCAGTTGCTGAAGGAAATGCATGTTTCAATTTCCTGAGTTCTACATTCTCAATACCTTGCTTGCTCTTTCAGCAAAGCATGCTCAGTTTATCATATGTACTCCTACACCTTTTTAAGTTTTAAGTTACTAAGTTAAACTTTTTAGTTGCATTTGGTCCATCTTTCTTTATATTTATAATGAGTTGATTAAAACGAAAATTCATGCAGGAAAAATGAAACACGAAAGGAACTAACATCCCAAGTTTGTGTTTGAAATTTGATTTGTTTGGAATTAATTCCATTAACCTTTCCTTGAGTTTGAATTCTTCTTGAAAATAAATCACAATTTGAATCTTTCCCATCCCCATTGGCAAACAGAGCTGCCCCAAATCAAAGTATTTGTCTATGGAGACTTTCATTGAACATGCTGAGAAACGTCTGCACCACAACCCCTACTCAAAACCCCGGAGCCCCCACCTCTGCTTCGGAAAAGGGCAAGAGAAATAGGAAGAAGGATCTGTTTGAGATAGCTTAGTACTTACGGGGTGTATTCGGTTCGGTTTCGATTTAATTCGGTAAGCTATTTTAATAACCATTGATTTTCGGTTCGGTTAACTTCGGTTTTCAGTTTTTAAATATTAACGTTAATTTTTAAAAATTTGTATTTTATCTTAACAAAATAACTTTATTTTATGACTTTTAAACATTAAAAGATAAAATTTTGAGATATTTTTTATAGAACGGATTTGGATTGAAAACAAATGCATACTGAATTTTAATCGAATTGCAAGAAATTAGCTAAGATTAGAAGTCAATTTATGTCATAGATCATAGTAGAGGAGAAGGGTAATTCCTGAATTTTTTTCCTAGTGTAATGATAATTGATAACCCGAAGAATCTATATGATTTCTGTATTTAATGGTATTTACCATTTGATTAGATTTATCGATCCGAATCTGTTCTAAAATGTAATCTCCACCATTTGATATTGTTTTTTTTGGTTCGAGCCCGTGACCTCTAGAAAAAACAACAATTTAATTAACCACTTAAACTAAAAGGTTTGTGCAGATAATTATTATATATACACACGTAATTATATATATTTAATTTATATTTTTTATAAATATTTAATTTAATTTAATTTTTTTTATTTTGGGTTCCTCTCTTTTGAGCATACCATTGTGTATGTCCAGAACTCATTATATCTAAACGAGATTAAATCGATACATTTAACTGTAGAGAGACTAAGTTAACACGGTTCCTATAATAAAAGGACTCATCACGTATTTTCACCACTTTTCACTAGTACATCAGAGATTAGGGGTGATTGTTTGATCGAGTCGAGTTAAAAAGTTTTGAGTTATTCGATTTGACGAGTCTAATTTTATCATTCAAACTTTCATTAAAAAAATTGAGTCGAGTCGAGTTTTCGAGCTCTTATAAAAATTTAATTGTAATTATTTATTATATTATAGTAAGATTTAATTATAATTTAAACGATTTTCACTAATCATATAAATGTGATAATATTTCTTCATATTTTTATATATCTAAAAATATGTATCATAAAAATTTAATAAACTCGTCTCGAACTTAAAAATAAATCATCTAATTTCTAAAAATTTTGAATTATTCAAAATTTTATTTTATAACTTAAATTTTATTTTAAATTTTTTGAGTTAAATTTATAAAATTTTAAATCAAATCAAAATGAATTAAATATTTTCGTCTCGAGTCGAGTTATTCGATTTTCACTCACCTTATCCGTGACCCTGAAACCCTAATTCGAATATAACGATTAACGAACGTGGTAAGGTTTATTCTGCCATTTCCTTGTTGACGGCGATTCCTTAAACCCCAACTAAAAAAGCAAAGCTTTTCTCCGTTCATAGTAAAACCTCGTGAATAAATTTTACAAATCCTCTCTATTTTCTGATATCGTTTAAATATTTTCCCTTGATATTTCTGTGTCGATCTTTGTTTGTTTCTCAGGGGTTCAATGGCTGCCAACATCCCAGCTGGAATAGACAAAGAGCAGGTTAGTTGTTACTTCCTTTCCTCCCTTGATATTTCTGTGTCGATCTTTTCCCTTGATTGATTTGGCCTTTTCGTTTTATTCAGTTTGGAGTGTTCAAGTAATCTTGGGTCAGTGTCTGTATAGTCTTAATGGATTAAGGTGTTTATTATGAACTAACTGGAAATGATTCTTTGAGATTCACTTCGATTTGGGGTTTGGTTATCGCAATTGATTTATATGTTTTTTTGTTTGTTTACCATATATGGGATCTGGGTGATTTGAAGTTCATGTTTTGAACCCTTTGCAGGCCTTTGGCATGGCAGAAACAGAGATGGAATATAGGGTTGAACTCTTTAACAGGTAAGAGAAGATTACCCAAAATTTAATCAACATGTTTAATTAGACCTGCCATGATTCTGATTGAAACCTGATCTGATCAATCCGAACGCAAACCGGACATTGTTTGATTTTATTAGTTAAAGTTAACAACTTGAATCCTTCCAACCCAAATTTGGGTTGATTGAACCCAACGGATCAAACCGGAAATGACCTGCATAAGTAACTCAAGATGATCCAACCCTAAACTCTAAAACTCAAGACTCAAATATGAAGGACCTGTAACAAAATCAATATGAACCTAGAATTGACCTGAACTGAAATGATTGGGATTTTAAAAATGAATTGACCCATCTGAGATGACTCGAAAGTTTTTAAAGCTGATTGATTTGATCGAGATTAACTTGATCCAAAATCAATCCTGCCCAATTGACAGGTATTTGTTTAGTAGTACATGTAGAAGTTAACAAGAAATGTCAAGATCGATATCACATATGTTTGTGGCTTTCACTTTGCCTCTTGAACTCCCGGTTTGCTCGATCTTATCTGCCTGGAAGTAAAATTTCTTAGTTCAGAATTTGAAAGTCGGCCTCTATGGCCTTGCTTGCTTCGTTTTTATAGATATTGTGACGATATTTTCCATTAGTCTGTAAGATTTTATTGCTGATACTTGATTTTCTGAGTTTGGAGCACTTTTATGATTTTCTTTTAGGCTTGCACAAACCTGTTTCAACAAGTGCGTTGACAAAAGGTATGAAAAGCGTGAACACCGTGTTCCTTATTGTTTCGTTCAACCTATATAAGTGATTCACTCACGGTATACGGTTAATTTTATCCCCTAAATAAATGATGTCAAGGATAACACATTTTTGCTTTAGGTACAAGGAGGCCGAGCTAAACATGGGGGAAAACAGTTGCATTGATCGCTGTGTTTCGAAGTATTGGCAGGTAATCTTCGGTTTCAAATTATTCATAAATGTTCCGGTTTGTGTTTTATTGAAGTTTTAAGCATGACTTATGCTAGTTTTACTATCGCTTCCTCGGGCTTTAACCTAAGGAACATTCTGTTATTTATTTATACTCTGCAGAAAGTACTATAATTCAACTTGTTTCAGTCGAAACCATGCTCGACTCTGATGCTTTTGTATAGATTTGTTTGATCGTTGTATCTATTTTTTAGTTCAATGGCCGACATTTGGTTCTTATATGCAAAATGTTTTCTAGGTGAATAGCATGATTGGCCAGATGCTCAGTGCTGGTGGTCGGCCTCCGATGTAACACAGTTATCTTCGTGTTATGCGTAAAGCATGTGTTGCCCTGCAAATGACATTAGCAATTTATCTGTACTTGTTTTTTTGAAATACAATTTATCTGCACTTGGAATTGCAAATCAAGAGTTTTTATAAACCAAGCGTTCATCCATAGAAACTACCATATCTCTTTCGAGAAATAATACATGCCAAACTTGCTTGTTAAATGCAAATAATCTCGATTACATTGCACTAATCTTTAACCAATCTTTGAATAATGCAAAAGGGTGGCATAAGACAGGAAGATACGAGTGATATTTGAAAGTGGAAGGGGGCAAAAGGACCTATACACTTTCAGTTACTATGTTTTACTGGCTTCCAAGTTTGTACCATCTTTTAGGGTTTCCTTAGCATCATTGTCCATCCCAAGGCTAAACAGAGCAGCAGCTTGGAGGTAAAATGCCGTCGGCCACTCGGGAGATATCACCTGTGCCTGCATGGCATCTCCAAGGGCTTCTTGTGTCATGTCATTCATCAAGTAGCACAAGCAGCGTCTTGCAAACACAGTCGGCGATACCATTATCCCACTATCGATGAACTGTATATATAACAAGACACATTGTTAATACTATTAGCCCTCCTGTTAACGTAGTTGTGCCTGAGATTGCCAAATTGTAAAACAAAAGACTAACATGAGTGTAACATTCAATGGCTGTTCCGAAGTCCTTTGCTCGGAAAGCTGTATCTCCACGTTTTTTCGAATTAAGGGTCTCCTGTATTTGGTCTGTCCAGATTTGGAACGAAAGCTACAAAGCAGCAAAATACAGTGCCAATTAGCAGAAAGCAATTTTGTAAGAAGATCTATCTACATCAGAAGTTATCTCAGATGATTTTGATAATGATAAGAAAGTAAATAAAGCAATTCTCTTCTAGCAGTTTGAAAATAAAAGCTACTATGCAATGAAGACAATAAGAACACTAGATTTATGGAGTTTGTCTAATTAACTCAGTCTGTGTAAATTCATAACGAGAAGCTTTCATGCTAAACTATCACAAGCATAAATTAAACCCTTTATTTTTATTATTATTTTCTCGACTCAAATTTAAAGCATCACAAAAGATACGGATTGCTTACATCATTTGCAATCCCGTCATCATCCTTGTATCCGGTCTTCTCCAGTATTTCATGTATTGCAGTAAGATCCATTTTTGAGCATGCTTCTCCCAGAGGAGTTAATAATATTGTCTGGTTTGAGGATACTGTTTCATGTGAAATGCCCAGCAAAACATGTGATGGAACCTGTTAAAAGATACAGGTAGAAAAGGTAACAAGGAATTTTCTCGTGGAAGAAGGTTAATTCAACAAATCATGTGCTTATGAATAACAGAATAATGAAACTGAGTTCAGCACTCAATGGTTTAAAGAGAAGTAACACATCTTTACCCCTATCATAAAGCTTCCAGCTAGTAGTTACTAAATGACACACAAAATTACAAAGGACGGTCCTATCTGCGCCAGCAACTTCATTTCCAGTAAAATCAGAAAAGGATCACTTATAGTAACAGTGCATAGCTAAGGTAAGATAATGAGGAATAAGGCAAGCAAGCATACCCCAGTTTCCTTCTGTAGCGGAGTAAGAGCAGTCACAAGAGATTTCACATTTGGCCTCTCACGAGGTTCATACTGCAAACAGCGAGAAGCTAACCGCACTAGTTCAGTCCCATCGTCATCAGAAAATTGACCCTCCAGACACGAGTCCATTAGCATAGGGAAGTTTTTACCACGTATAAGGTCAAGTGCCTGCAATGATTATAACAATCAAGCAGTTAAGCATTTAAATTATCTCCTAAGGCCACCCTATGGTGCAGTTTAGAAATTCAGTCTGAATAATTTATTTAATTGCCAAGGAAAAAGATTTCAGACAAGACTTCAACCTTAGTGGAGATGGCAAGAAAAGGGAACTCACATGGCTTGGAGGTATATGTTTGCCACTGAGAAGATCAAGCAATAGGGTGCCGAAACTGTAGACCACGCTCTCTGGTATAACCCTTCCTGTCACATTAAGGTGTAAAAGCTCAGCTAAAGAGACAGGAAAGCATGTTGTATGAGAACCTAACGAATATAGTTGGCTTAATATGCATATCCTTCCCTCAATTCATACATGCATAAAAATGCATACTACGGATAAACTATAGCATTCTGTAAAAGAGTTCCATAAACTACCCGTCCTTAGGTACTCTGGAGGGGTGAATGCCAAGTTTGTACTATAACTTTTTCCATCCCTGCTATTCTTCATAAGGCCAAAACTTGAAAGCCTAGGATTACCGTCCTGTCAAGTAGTAAACAACTATAAGATACAAAATGGAAATTCCAAAGAGAATATGTGCAGCAATGTTACAGGTTCAATTTCAATTACGGATGCCAAAGATCGAAGTTACCTGATCAAACAAGATTCTATAAGCATTAAGGTCATGGTATAATGCCCTTCCTTTACAACTGCAATATTCAAGCGCCTCGGCTAGATATAAAGCCACTCTCAATCTCATTGCCCATTTCATATGCTGATTTTCCCCTACACCCATTTCAAACCAATGCAAAACAATTTGTCAAATTCTATTATTAGTCTAAGACATCCATTATCGACACACTTTCTATATGCTAAAAGAAATGCAGAATTTATAGGTTAAAATATGTCAATCTTACCTGGTTCTTATTTTAAAATCTCAGTTCAATCTTTAACATTGGTTATATTGGTCATCAAAGTTTGTCATCAATACACCCGTGCAATCGCACCAATTTTTAGAAGCAAACCATTATGAACTAAGCATACTTTATACTAGTTTTTTTTATAGAAATCACTAATAATATCAACAATAAGACAGGAAATTTTAATTGAGAAAGTATGGGAAAATTTGAAAGACTGAATCACAAAATTTGCCAAATTACAGGTAGTGACACGGCATAGTCTCTAATGAGTATTTCAATTCATTACTCATTTGCTATAGACCATTATAATCAAATCAAACCACAGACTATGCATATAAAAAAGAGGGAAACCGTTTAAGAAATGAGTGGAAATTACAGTGAAAAAGATGCTTAGACAGAGTTTCATTAGGCATAAACTCAGCAACCAACAATCTCTCATTTCCTTCACAGCAACAACCAATCAGATTCGCCAGCCGCTCGCTGCTTAATTGTCCAACTGCCCTTGCTTCTTCCTAAAATCAAGAGGAAAGGAGGGGAAAACTCAATAATTACAAAAATCAGCCAAAAAACCAAAATAAATCACAGTAAAATGTGAAGTTAGATCCATACAAGGAACTGTCGAGGATCAGGCCAAGCCGATCTATTAAAGCGTTTAATGGCAACCAAACGATCCTCGTTGTTGAGCTTCCCTCGGTAAACGACATTGGGAGCTTTCTCTCCATGCTCCGATACAATGTTTTCCGTACTGAATCCAGCAGTGGCGGCTCTTAACTGGTCCAAACTGTATTCAATGAATCCAGGTAGTGATTCCTTCCCATTCTCTAATGTAAGAAAACAAAGAAAAAGAAACTGAAATTAGTATGAAAAGAACGGTAACCGTAATTTTCCCGAGAAAGCTATGGAAAGAAGTGAACTAAACTAACCGAGATCGGAGGAGTCTTTGATGTTTGACTTGAGATTTGACGAGCACCAGCAAAGTGAAAGTTTGGAGCAACGAGCTCCCATTGCCTTAAACCTCAAATTCAAACTTAAACAGAGAAATAAAAGTTCGTTTCCTTATTTTTCTTTGCTTTTGGGGTTGGCAACGGAATTTGAGGCATCAAATGGTAGAATGAAAATGCTACTGCTAGTACTAAACTGAAGAGAGGGGGCGTTTGGGCAGCGAGAAAGTAAGAGAAAACAAGGTAAAAAAATATTTAACTTTTTGGGATCTAGTTGCTGCATGATTATTCGAATTCAATCAATTTTAATTTGATTAAAGAGTAAACTATATCAATTTTAATTTTATTAAATTTCTTAAAAGGGATATTTTTTTCGTGTGAGATTAGGATGCGATAGATTTAGAACGGTGAGGGTTCTTGATAGATATAATAGAAACGATCGTATAGTACACCTAAAAAAGAGGAATCTTAAAATTTTGATAAACTATATTCATTAAATGATATTAATCTCAAAATTCATTACAAAATTTTGAAAATGTTGTTTAAAAAATGAGTTATAATTATTAAAACGTTATAATTGTTTCTCAAATATGACAATTGCTTATAAAATCTTAATGATTATTCGTATTATTATTGTTTCTATATAAAGTAGTTTTTCAAAATTAAAATTATTAAAGTCATACTTACGAATAAATATGTCGCAAGAAATACTAAATAAACTTTATATTTCTTACGGATTATAAATGAAGGGTACCATTTTAATAAATTGCAAAGGGTCTTAAAATCTTTAAATCCTTTTTGATTTAGAATACGACTAAAATTTGATAAATTTTAAAATTTATAAAAAATCTAAAATATTAAAATTTTAGATAATATAAGGTTTTCTCTCTCCCCAGGGCTTTGATTTCGCAGCCGTTTCTTTCTTCTTCTTTTTTCAAAGTGAACCTTCGACGAAATTGATCGAGATTTATTTATGCCGGACAATGGGGCTTCGGATACGGGGAATGGTCCTGGGGCTAAGATGGTAGTTCAACAAGGAGGGGAATTAGCACATATGGATCTTGATAGTGGGGCGGACATGGAAAAAACAACAGGGATATCGTCTAGAGATGGTGATATCACGTTACCGTCAGTGGTGGCGTTTGGGCTGAAAAGTGGACAAGAACCTATCGATCTTGGGAAGAGAGTTTCTTTTCGAGATGCAGCGATGCGTTCCGCCGAAAGTAATAAGGAGGATAATTTTCTAAAGTCGTTGGAAGTGGAATTAGCCAATGACGATATTATTATTAGCAGAGATGATCCGGTTCCTGAGATTCGATTTTCCGATAGGGTTCATAAGCAAATTGATGCAAAGTTGGCAAAGGCGATGATAGTAAGACTCCTGGGGCGCTCAATTGGACTCAAAGCTTTGAAGAATAGAATACAAGCACTATGGAATCCAATGGGAGATTTCTCGATCATTGATCTGGATAACGATTATTACTTGATCAAGTTTAGTCTTGATACGGACTATGACAAGGTAATTTCTGGTGGCCCATGGATGATTTACGGAAGCTACTTAACTGTCCAGCCCTGGTCGAGGGAGTTTTCGACAGCTGAAGATCATCCTAAACAGATTTTGGCATGGGTAAGACTGCCTGGATTACCCTGTCGCTATTATTCGAAACATTTGTTTAATGCAATTGTAGGACTAGTTGGAGAGGTTATTCGGGTTGATTTTAACACGATGGAGGGTCGTCGAGGAAGGTTTGTACGGCTTGCGGTTATGGTGAGGCTAGACCAGCCACTACTACTTGGTATGATAATTGATGGTAGGTTCCAACGGATAGAATATGAAGGTTTACCGTTGATTTGTTTTGGATGTGGGAAGTACGGACATACTAAGGAATTATGTGCGGAAGTGCAAAAACTGTCGGTACAACCAAAAATTGTGGAACCAACACCAAAAAATGTTGAGATGTATGGGCCGTGGATGCAGGTGGAGAAACGATGACGGGGAACTCAACGAATTGCTAAGGGACAAAACTCTTCTGATTCGAGGGCTGCTAAGTCGACGGGTTCGCGGTTTGCTGTGTTGAATGTTGGAATAGATAATATGACGATGGAAGAGCAAACTCCGACGCAAGGGATCGGTCAAGCCCCGATTCCTAGGGTCGATCATGGTCCTAGTTTAAAGAAGTTAATGAAAGGTAAAGAGGTTGTGGTGGTTCATGATCCATCTGTGAATAAGGGTGCACAATAGGTTCAAATCATCGCGGACATAGCAAGACCATCTAATGTTGTTCCTCTTATGGAAACTACTGGGTCGCAAATGAATGCGGATGAGATGATCACAAAAGCAGTGATTGACACTTCTAAGGCATGTAATGAGCAGGAACAGGTTAAGAGTTTGCAGGTCACCAATATTGGTAATGAGACACAAAGTACGGTGCAGACTGTTCCTTCTAAGTTGCCTACAGAAAAACATACGGTTATTCGTATTGCGGATGAAAATCAGAAACGGGTCTTAAAAGATAATAATGGAAAACCAGCGTTAGGGTTAATTCGTAAAATAAACAAGACATATGCTCGTAGTGGAACTATTCCAAGCCCTTTGGTTCGTAAGAACGGAAAGGCGAAAAAGATTGATGGGAAACACCAAGCGATGAAAGTTACACAATGGATAAATACAGTCTCAAATGAACTATCTACAAAACAAGCAAGTCTGGATCTGTCCGTTAGGTCGAAGGGTTCAGAGACAACTAAGAAGGGTGAAATTCGATGGACTGCGAACGAGTCATTTGAGGGAACGATACAAGCGGGGAATCAGTGAGTTTGAGGTTCTTTATGCTTATTTTAATGATTAAAATCATGTGTTGGAATACTCAAGGCACTCTTGGCCTTGACTTTAATCGTTATTTTAGATTATTGGTTAGTGTGCAGTTACTGGATATGATTGCAATATTTGAGCCTTGAATAAGTGGGGATGGGGCAGATAGTTTCATTCGTCGCTCGGGGTTTGATTATTCATACAGAGTAGAAGTAAATGGTTTTTCAGGAGGCATATGGGTCCTTTGGAAGGAGAGGATTATGTTTGATGTTCTTACTGTCTCAAACCAGTTTGTACATGGAATTGGTGTGGATTCTAGATCAAATTTACAATTCCACGCTACGTTTGTGTATGCAAGCCCAGAGTGGGGTAAACGTCGATTCCTCTGGGATCAACTTGAGGTCCTGGATCCAGGGCCTGGAATGCCGTGGCTGCTTGGTGGAGACTTTAATGCTATAGTAAGTTCTGATGAGTGGTCAGGTGGATCGACTCGGAGAGTGGGGACTTGCGCGCAGTTTAGTGAGTTTATCTTCCGAACGGGGATTATTGACATGGGTTTTAGTGGTCCACGCTTTACTTGGCAGAGGGGTAACTTGAGTCAAAGGCTTGACCGATTCCTCTGTAATGCAAAGTGGTATGATTTTTTTGCGTCTTCAAATGTCCTGCATCTACCTTTGATGGGGTCTGATCATCGTCCAATTTTAGTGGTGACTGAGGCGGATAGGAATCGAAATGGTCAACGGTCTTTCCGATTTGTGTCAGCATGGAATGATCACCCAGATTTTAAGCGGTTATTACATGAGAGCTGGGATAACAATATAAATGTGTTTGATAGCCTTTTTTCTTTTCAGGAAAAAAGTCGTCAATAGAATAAGGATGTGTTTGGCCATATTGGGAAAAAAAAGAGGCGACTTCTTGCCCGAATCGGGGGAATTGAGAGAGCTATTGATAGAAGGCATAATCCATTTCTATTAGACTTAGAGATCAAACTGAAATCTGAGTTGAATGTTGTCCTTGAGCAGGAGGAAAGCTTATGGTTTCAAAAGTCTCAGAGTAAATGGCTTGACCAAGGTGATCGTAATACAAAGTTTTTCCACTCCACCACTCTTAATCGGAAGAGGCACAATACTATTCGCATGCTTCGTCTAGATGACGGAAGTTGGTGTACAGAGTCAACCGTTTTAAAGGATCATGCTATCGATTTTTTCTCAAAGCTTTACACTGCCGAACCAGTTGTTAATTTGGACCGTAATGATTTGAGTGGACATTCACAGGTGTTCGAGAGCCAACAAAGGCTATTGTTACGGGATGTATCGCCAGCTGAAGTCCGTGCAGTTATATTTTCGATGAATCCGTATAAAGCACCAGGTATTGATGGCTTTCATGCGGGGGGTTTTCAGAGGAATTGGGATGTTGTAGGGCAGTCGGTGGTGTCGTTTGTTCTAGAGTTCTTCGCGACTGGAAATCTAGGCGACATCACGAATCAGACCCTACTTGTATTAATTCCCAAAGTTGCTAAACCAGAGAGTATTAAACAATTTAGACCTATCAGCTTGTGCACGGTATTGTACAAAGTTATTACTAAGATTCTGGTTAATAGACTTAAGCCTCTGTTACCAAACTGGATATCTTCAACTCAGTCAAGTTTTGTACCAGGACGTCATATCACGGATGATATTATTCTAGCTCAAGAGGTAATTCATACGATGGGAAAGAAGAAAGACTCCAAACCTTGGATGGCGATTAAGGTTGATTTGGAAAAAGCCTATGATAGATTAAGCTGGGATTTTATAGAAAGCTCTCTTTATGGGTTAGGGCTTCCTGACCGTTTTATTTGGTGGATTTTAAAATGTATAACTTCGGTTACTACAAGAATTATCTAGAATGGAGAGATGACAGATTCGTTTCAGCCTTCCCGCGAGGTGAGACAGGGGGATCCGCTTTCACCTTATTTATTTGTCATTTGTATGGAGCAGTTAGCGAAGGCGATTGATCGGCGAATCCTTGATGGACAATGGAAGCAGATTCAGCTTTCTCGTTGTGGCCCGGGCTTGTCGCACCTGTTTTTCGCAGATGATCTGGTACTATTTACGGAGGCATCGTTGAAGCAGGCTAAAATTGTTCATGAAGTCCTCCAGGATTTTTGTATGTCGTCAGGACACCGAGTTAGTGTTTCTAAAACCCAAATATTCTTTTCTAATAATTGCAGCTTAGAGCAAAAACAAAGCATAGCGAACCATTTTGGGTTTGAGATAGTGGATGATTTGGGGAAGTACTTGGGTGTGCCGCTTCTACATAAGCGCGTTACACGGGCCACTTATCAATATCTGATAGAGAAGATTGATCAACGCTTATCGGGTTGGAAAGCAAAATCATTGGCACTAGCCGAGAGAATTACTCTAGCGAAGGCTGTGTTACAGGCTATACCAATTTATACAATGCAAACTATCTGGCTTCCTAAAGGTATTTGTGATGAAATTGAGAAACGCATTCATCGTTTTGTTTGGGGTATAACACCAGACCATAATGCTATCAACCTTGTAAAATGAGATATTGTAAAAAAGCCATCAAATATGGGAGGATTAGGTTTTCGTGATGTGCAGAACCAAAATTGTGCTTTCCTTATGAAGGTAGGGTATCACTTGGTTTGTAGTAAGGACAAGTTATGGGTCCAGGTACTAAGGGATAAGTATAAATGGATTGGAGAATTGCCTAGTGAAATTTATCGACGAAACTCCTCGAGGCTTTGGCAAGGTGTGAGTCATTGTTGGGAAGCAATAAAGCAAAGCATGTGTTGGCAAGTTCGTAATGGATGGAAAGTCGATTTTTGGTGGGATATATGGTTAGATGGGAGAGAGCCTTTAGCGACAAAATACCTTCTACCCGGTGATCCTCCTCACGTGAGTGTTGCTAGCATGCTAACGGTAACAGGGGCTTGGGATTGGAGCAAGCTTGCGTTGGCATTGCCACGCGAGTCCTTGGATCAGCTGGCAAGCGTTGTTCCGCCACATGCTGGATTTAGGAATGACTCGCTAGTTTGGAGATGGACTGAAACGCGTATATTCTCAACCGCATCAGCCTATCGTACTTTGGGGCCAGAGCTACTCCTTGAGGAGGAAGATTCATGGAAGTTCATTTGGCGTCTTCCGGTTCCACAACGAATCAGAACTTTTTTATGGCTATTAAACCATGATAGGTTGATGACGAACAAGGAAAGAACCCGTCGACATTTTGGTAACAGCAGTCTATGCGCTGTGTGCGGTGTAGAAGATGAGGATATAAACCATGTGTTGAGAACGTATAGCCGGGCGAGGCAGGTTTGGGCTAAGCTGGTGCCAAAAAACCTATGGCGTAGCTTCTTTAACGGAAGTAATCGCGATTGGTTACAAGCCAACTTGAAGAGTAATAGTAATTGGTGGATGATTTTGTTTGCAACAACTTGCTGGATCCTTTGGAAGAGACGATGTGTTTTTGTGTTTAATAGTGGAAGAGAATTAGTTGGTAACGTTGTGGATTACTGTGTGGCGTATGCAAAGGAAATTGTGGCTGCTATGGAAATACGCAAACAACAGCAGCGAAGAGGGTTGTGTAAGCAATGGTGCCGACTGGATGAAGGATGGGTTAAAGTTAATACGGATGGAGCGGTGGGAGGAAATCCTATGGTTGTAACCGCTGGAGGAATCATCCGGGACACCGACGGTGAGTGGATTCGTGGTGTTGGGCGGCGCATTGGTCGTTGCTCGGTGATCTGCGCGAAATTGTGAGCTGCTTTTGACGGTCTAACATTAGCCTGGGAATTAGGGTACCGTAAGGTGGTGCTTGAACTTGACAGCATTACAGCCGTGGCTTTGATACAAGGGTTGTTGGTTGACATCGCCCATCGTAATCTTGTTCTTCTGATTAGTGAGTTGATTGTACGTGCATGGGATGTTAGGATTGTGCATGCAGGAAGAGAGGCTAATGGAGTAGCAGATCTGTTGGCTAAGATCATGCGAAATACTGAAGATTTAGTGCGAGTGTTCTTGGAACCACCTAATGTAGTTCGGATTTTACTTGATCGGGACAAGTCTATAGGCTTAGCTTGATGTTTTAGGGGTTTAAGTTTTTGTTTAAAATTTGTTTAATGCCGCTACGAGTACTCTTTTCCTCCAATTAGGTTTAGGGAGGTTTTTAACGAGGCTCGTAGTTGCATTCTTTTTTACATAAAAAAAAAATTTAAATAATATTTTAAGTTATTTTTTTATTGATTATGGGTAAATGTTGATACTTACAAAACAAACCTTGATATTTTATCCAAAACCCTCAAATATTAACTCATTAAAATCTCATTAGTTACTCAAATTGTTTTAGTTTAGTTATATATTTCACTGACTATACAAAACCTGAGATTTTATTTTATTAAAGATGTCTACCTTTAAAATTATTTTTAAATTTGCGGTGGTCTATAAATAATATTGTAAATTTAAGGGTGTTTAAACAGTCGATTCAGTTAATTGATCGGATCAAATTTTTAAATTTTTATTAATTAAAATTTTTATTCGTATTAACTGTTAACCGAATTGAATTCAAAAAATTTTAATTGAACCAAAAAAAATTCGGTTAATTTGGTTAACCGAGCTTTTTAAAAATAAATTAGATAAATTACACAAATAGATACGAAATTATGTTAAAATAATTTTTAGTCACTGAACTTTTAAAATTATAAAAAAAAACATTACACTTATCGAATTATTACATTGATTCATCATATGTTACAAATTATTCATAAATATTAAAAAATTTAATAATTATTTTTTTATAATTTAATAAATTTAATCATCATTTTGTGCTAATTTTATAAAGTTTAATAACTATTTTATAATTTTTAAAATTTTAATGAACAAAAATAAATATATTAAAATATAAAATATAAAAATTTTGGTTAATTCGGTTATTTAATCTATTTCAAACCGAATTAACCGATAAACGAAGTTTTAAAAAAATCATTAATCGTTAATCAATTCAATTTAAAATTAATTGATGAATTAATCAAAAAAAAATTAGTTCGATCGATTGATTCAATTAACCGAAGTTTCAAACAGCTAATTGTAATGACCAGCCAGTTAGTAATGTTTCCCCCCAAAGTTTGTTTCACATGAACATTCATTAAAGATCTCATCATTTCAGATTCCCAATGCATGCTGCTTCTGTCTAATGACTCTAGAAACACCATATTGGCTAGGTAAAAGGAACCAAGGCCAGGGCTAGGGTAAGTAAGATATCCAGAAGCACAAGGTTAAAGAGGAAAAAGATGCAACTTGTTTAAGTCTAAAGATAAACCAGGAAAAAGTTACATGAAAAACTTCAGCTTCTCATTTCTCTATAAACGAAAGTAAATGACTTGTAATCTGTGAGGTATTGGGTTCAGAAATGGCGTTAAAAGATGCTGTGAAAGTTTGCTGCAAACAGATTAGCATGGGTTCAGAAATGGCACCAAAGCAGTTCGGAAAGGAAAAGAGATGACTGCAACTCAAACAAAATCTACTCTCAGGAAAAGTTTTGACATTGAAATGGGAAACAAACAAAAGATATTTCTTGGCATTCCACTAACCACGATATTAGCATTTTTTTAAAAGCAAACTGTTGTTTTGATGGTGAAAGTACCTAAGAATAGCTTGTAATGAAACAAGTGGTGTATTCGACATGGTGAAAAGAATGTACCAAGTAAAGATATTACTTGATTTTGGATCGAATGATAAAGAGTTTGATTTTTTAAATAAAGTTTCGGTTTATGTTTTAACAGTGTTAAATATTGTGAATGATGAAAATAAATTTTGGGTATAGAATGATTAATTATTTTCTTTTAAATATCACATTATTAGAAGAGATACAGTTTTGGATAATTTTAAAAGGGAAAAAAAGGAGTTGTAAAATGGACATGGTGGTGGCAATTATTCAATTGAATCATTGGTGCATGCCAGCTTCCTATATGCCAAAATAATAGACATCACATGTTATGTTCCCCTAATCTTTGTCACTGCGGTACTCAAAAGGGTGCAAAAGCCCCTACATGTGCCCTTCAAACTAAGGTTCCTCTACGATAAAACAAATTTAAGTCGAGAATTCACGGTTGAGGAGAAGCTGAAATTTTTGACTTCTTCGAAAGCAATTGTTATGAATAAAATCGATAAAGCAACGATATATGAAAGCTTTAAACGCAGTTCGTTCGACACTGTTTCTCCGAAAGCAGGTGATTTTTTTTGCCAAACTAAACCTAAATCTTTTTGTTTGTTCTTACATTCTATCTGCTCACCTCAATCAGTTTACCATTTCTCTGGATGCTTTGGATATTGACAATGGGTCGTATATAAATGGCTTATGCTGTAATCCCTATTCTGGAAGAGGAGAAGCCAAAGAAAAGCTGCCATGGAACTTTCAATCTTCCACATGGCCTTGGCCTACGCAAGGAACCAGATGAATACTTCCAATGACATTAAAGAAAATCAAGTTTTGGTTATAGTTATAATCCCGGCTGAAGTGATGACTTGTATCTTACGAAATAACTTCAAAAGTTTGACTTACAAGTAAATTTATTTATTGGTTGAACATCATTAATAAAAAGTTCATGGGTTGGGAAGAAGATAGCAATATCATAATTCCTTGATCATATGCACATTTACCATTGATGGAAAATTTTGTTCATACTACATCAGACATTGCTTCTTTTGTCGAAAGTGAATCAAAATACGACCCGAAGCTCTGAGGGGAACCTATCCCTGGCTTTTACAAGCAAGCAAGCCTTGTTCACTAATTTATCATTGGTGATGGATATTTCACTGACCATTGCCCAACCAACAAACAGAAATATATATGATAATATAATTATATTTTTACACTTAATTACGTCATCGTTCGTTGTGTGAGATTCTTCTAGACCCTTTCAACCGGGAAACAGTAGGGTACGAGACATACCTAGTAGGGGGGCCTGCTTCAATTGGATTAGGTTCACTTGTTCTGTCATTTACCATGGTTTCCTCCAAAGTTCTTTCTTCATACAAGGGAACTGATTCCGAAAGCTCACAGTGATTTCCACTATCCCAGATAGCAACACAAATCGAAAATGCTTGCATAAGAGAAAGCGATGAATTGAACTCGACTGAATAGATACCATCACTGAAAGGTGCCAAGCTGAAGAAAGGCTTCTTCTCATGTGGTCCTCCCTGTTGGTCATAATTAAAACAAAGAAAGAAATTAGTTGACATTTTCTATTATAATATGGTGTACATTTTAGATTGATTAGCATAAGATCCAGAATCACACCTGAAAGAAAAGTTCAAATTGGTTAGAAGTTGAAGAACCTTTCAACAAACTAGGTCGCTGGCTGCATTGGCTCTTATTAGACAGAATCCTAAGTTTGCAACCCAAATCCCAACCACCACAATCACATGTTCCACCCGATTTCCAGCGTTGGATCAGTGACGAAGGTTCACCTTTATTTGGCAAGCTATGTATGCCACTTGGAAGTATGACTGTAGCACTAATGTCTTGAACACCCATAAAAGAACCTTTTTTCCCCAAATTGAGTTCAAGCTTTACTTCCGGCAGAGACACTTTCAATGTGGCATCAGGCATGCTGTGACGCTTATCAATCAAATACCCATCTCTGATTGAATTTCTGATGTTCCTTTTTGGGATCTTGATAACAATAGCTGCCTGCTCATCATTTGGCTGGGAATCAGAAGCTTGTGAATTTGTCTGTTCTACATCCAAGGTAAGAAGAACAAATTCTCTGGTGCTAAATTGATCCACATGGTTTGGCCTGGGCAAATAAGAAAGTTCAGAACCAGAAACCTTCATCTGGGCAACAATTTTAGGGGTATAATCCTGACCTTTGCCTTTGCCTCCTTGATTTATCCACAGGCCAGTCTTTTTCCTGACTTCTTGAACGACAAAGAATGTGTAAACGCATCCATAACAACCCTTACCCGAGGAACTTAACATCTTCACCGTAGCTGCAAGTATATTACTCTCATTATCAACAGCAAATGTTAACAGAGGCAGCCCGTTCTTAACTTGAACTCTGAGAAGAGCTTGAGCTGCTGAAGATCCATTCTTACTGGTTGGTGCTGGATCATTTACATTGATTGTGCAATGACTGGTCATATTTGATTTCGTTTTTACCGACTGCACAGTCACAGATGAGTGTCTTGTTTGTTCTGAAGACTTACAGGCACCTTCTCTTATAATTGACTCATGTAGTTGATTGGTAAAACTGCGACAGTCAAGTGTCTTTGGTTTCAGAAGCGGGTCTAATAATCTTCTCAAAGGGCTGGATCTGGATCTGGATCTGCTTTTAACATTGAGTGTATCCCTACAAGAAGTCTCAACACCAGAAGCGACAAGATTCTCTGGCTTGGTTTTGGCAGAACTACACGTCGAGCTCATCTGAGGTATAGAAGAATCCTCTTTGGCGCTGGAACTTTTGCCTGTCTTACCATTGCTGAAGCTAAGACGACGGAAAGGAGTAGTGCTATGAATTTTTTCAGATGCAACCTTGTGTACTTTGGGGTCCAATCCTTTGCGAACCTCATTTGCAGCAAAAGCTACATTTGTTGTGTTTAACTTTTTCTCCTCTAGGTTTCTGCTTCTGGAAGAACAAATTTCTACCTTTGCTGCACGAGGCACAGATTGAGATCTCTCTGATGTAAAGCCATCAAGTTCACTCGGCAACGGGCCTGAATGACATAAACTGGAACTAAGCTGTGCATGGGGAGCCTCTTTAAATGTTTCTGTGAAGGCCCTCTGCTGCTTGGGTTCTGTTTCTTTTTTACTAGACTTAGTTGTTAGATCAGAAAGGTTAGCTGCTCCTGAATGATTTGTTTTGGGCAAATCTCTTGGCATAAGGAGGACAACGGTGTTTCTTTTTTCAGTGACGTTTTGGTTAGCCCCTTTTGGAACAACTTCTTGAAACATCACAGCTTTTTTCATAATTTCACTATGCGGGTTCTTCATTTTCACCTTCTCACATGATGCCACGTTATCTTTTACCCCGCTAGCCACAGTTCCACTTTCTGAATCAATCTTTTGGAGTATTTCTCCTCTCTTAAACTGTTCCAGCTTGATTTGTGGATTAGTTTTGCAAAAGGATTTGTCTTCTCTGATGATTTTTTCTTGAACAGTAAAGGTGCTTCTCTGGGTAGTCTGGAGATCTTGAAACTTTCCAATGTTTTCCCTAAAAGGTTTGACACAAGGCAAATGACCTCCTCTGGGAACAGATGTCAGATGAGGCTGTAGTGAATGGCGTTGTAACATTTGGCGTGCAGAAGAGGAACTGTGACCTATGCTTGAATGTGCTGATGATTCATCAGCTGATAATGATGAAGATGTGTTGCTGCTAGAAAATGAAGAAATACTACTATGTGAAATCTGCTTATGGCTACCCTGCCATTTTTCAAGACGCCGCCACTCAAGGACCCCAACATTTAAAACATTTTCTAGGGGATTTTTTGCTCCTCTTTCCAGATAACTTGGTAAATGGGACAAGTACTTCACAATCTCTTCTTCTTCATTTACCTTGATACCAGCAAGTAATTTTTTATTCTTCATTGAAGATTTAGGTAAAACCTCTTCTCCACCTTTTTTATTTTCTTGATGAAGATCAGCATATGACAAATTAGGCCTTTCAGGTTTAAACCTGCCTTGCATATTTTCCCTCTGGCTTGCTTGCGGAAGCATGGTCTTCACAGAAGTTCCAAAGGATTAACCTCTTGGATCCTGTTTAAGCTCTAAATGGCATTCCATAGACTGTACAGACATTAATAACTCCAGATCCTTCTCAGCAGCATGGTTTTGACTTGATTTGCAGACATTCATGCCACTCTGGAGATAAGAACGAACATTATATAACAATAATCTACAACCAGATCAAATAAAAACAAAATCCAGTCTATCACATGCATAGTGACAAGGCTCTTGAAACAAATGACAGAGGAAGGTTCAGTAACTACTAACTAGAGCAACGTAGAGAACAATAAACCCCTAAAGCAACAAGCCAACAAGCATGGATTGTCTCAACACCGATGAAGTTGCGGTATATCACCCGCAAGCAGCAATCTTTATAATATCAGTATTTTTAGCTAGTTTTACCCTTTAATAGCTAAACACTATTCGAAAGAAAATTCAAAACTAAATGCTTAATCTCTTTTAAAGTATTGCTATAACATTAACATATACCACCCTAAACATGCCATTAATACTTAACCATTGACATTAAAAGTACTAATACACTAATAGAAAGTAAAGCAGCAAATGCCTAAATTCAAAGAATGCAACAACCAGTTAAGCCATAAAGCTTATTTCACAAGTAATGTTTCCTAACTCGGTAAGCACAAGGGTTCCATCAAATTTGTTTCCTTCAGAGTACCCCATAGATCAACCACAAATTGCCATGATTCCTAACTAAACAATTAAAACCAATGCACTTTTTTCTTTTTCAATATTTTCCAGGTTAAATATAAAAAATAACAACCAACAGAGCTCAAATCACTTAAGAAACTAACAAATTTACCTCAAAATAGATACACAGTGAACAATTTCCACCAAAAGGTTCCAAAATCTTATCAAAAGTGAAGGAAATTCAAAAAATTGAAATTGAAGCCAGATAATCTTGAAGTGTAGTTTGAAAAGAATCAGGAGTTAGTGGTCCATAAGAACTAAAAATCTCATTTATTTCACCAAATTAATTATAAGTTTTTTTAAAGAAAAATAATTTTTCCCCAAACAAAAAATTCACTTCGTTTATCCCTTTTCTCTTTTAGGAATCCAAGTTCCAAACAATGTCTAATGCTTACTGTAATTGTGCTTTTAAACAAAAAGGAAAAGGAAAGAAACGTGCTTGTTAACTTAGACACTAAACAGCGTTAAAAAAATTCCTGGGAACCAAACAAAACATACCGGTCTGAGTACTGGAAATGCAGAACGAAACCGCCTTCAGTAACGGAAAACGCAAGCCCCAAGGGTAAGAAACGCCACGTTTCTGCCGAGCATTGGGCAGTGGAAACAAAACAAAAAGCAGCTTAACCAGAGAAGATCAGATGCCAAAAAGGAGAGATAAAACACCCAAAACCAAGATGAATCTCCTCGTAAAAACAACCCTTTCGCTTACTTAAAAGACCCAAATCTCATAGTCTCAGCCGAAGAGTGTTTGAATTATTTCCTTGTTTTTTAATGGCTGAAAAGCTACTACTAGAAAGGCAGTCAAAGTGACGTGAGAACGTGAGTTGAGGTTGAAGGTGATTGTTTGTTGTGAAAGATGAGTTTTTGATCGACGGTTGACAACGGAAGACATAAAAGAAGCGATTCAATCCAGTGGTCACATCGGATGAAAAAGATGGGAGCGAGACGGGAGGGTTATGTTAATGAAAGTTGTGGGGTCGACTCCAGGATTAGATCTGAATTGTGTGATCGGGTACATGGTGGAGAGATGAACGGTCGGATGATGTTCTTTTATCATCGGGAATTCCTCGGCTTTCATCATTTCTCAAGTCTCTGCGTTTTCATTTAGAGTGTAGTTAAGTAGAGAAATGTTATTTCAAGAGTGAAAATATAATATTTTGAAGAGTTATATTTTATAAATAAAATTTATATTATTTTTTATTTAAATTATAAATTTCAAAAAAATATTAAACTTAAATATTTTATAGATAAAATATAAATTATTATATAAGTTAATCTTATTTCATTAAGAAATTTTTAAACTTAAAATGTAGGAAAATAATTGTAAAATACAGAGAGCAAGCAAACAAACATAAGAAGTTTCTCCAAAAACTTTTTTATCGATTTATTTTATTATAAATGATCTAAATGATTTTTCTTTGAAAAATAAATCTCCTCGATTTTTGAAGGATCATTGTGTCTCTTTGAGTATCAACCACATTGTTCTTATATTTCTTTTTAATTGTTGTTTTAAAACAATTTCTTCATGAAACGTCGGTCCGACGCTCGTTTAAACGATTATTTTCTTGTCGGTGTTTTGTTTTTAATTTTTAATATTTAGTCTTTTTTTGTTTTTTTTTTATTTTGTCTTGTTGTTTGGTAATGTCTATATTTTTGTGTTTTTTTCTGGTCTTTTGATTAAAAAAACTCCCAACACCTACCTACAATTCCTAATAATTTTAAATTTATAATAAAGTATATTAGTTTGAGAAATTATCTTAAATTAAATTAATTAATAAATCAAATACTAATAATTTTAAAAGAGTGAATAAAATTTTATTATATTTTATAATTAAAATCATTAATATCTATTTCCCCTAAAATCTCTTAAAAATCCAAAATAAATTTATCTGAGTGATAATGAAAAGACAAGGTGGAGATTAGCGTTGATTGGTAATTCCTAGTTATATATTTGGTACGGTCGAAGCAAATGATTGCAAAATATTGATTTCGGAATCACTTCCTGCACAGCAATATCAAAAAAAGTGAGAAAAAAAATACACAGAGGATCTGTTTTTGTCTTGTAATGCTTTTTTTCTGCACCTTTTTCATTTAATCACATTGGATTCTCACGTCACTTCATTTTTCAACAAAATGTAAGAAATCATTAAGATTTGTACGAGAGTTTTAGTCCAAACGATTAATGAAAAGGTTGTTGTTTTTAAAGATTACGGATTCGAGTACTAATGATGTCAGCAGAATGATTGAGCGATTAATGTCAAATGGTGGAGATTATATTCTAGAACAGATACTACTATAATCACTATTAACTTGTTAAAAAATATTAAGATTAAACCATGCTAACTTAGATTTTTGTAGAGCTAAGTGAGCGTTTTGAGAACGTCAACAACAAATATTGCATGCATGAGGGATGTAAAAGTACGTAATCAGATAAATTTTAGATTAAATCTTATAAAATCATATTAAATTAAATATATTATTTTAAGCTGATTTGATATTTTAATTTTATTCGGGTTAAGTAATGTTAGTTTAGGATTGATTTATTTTGGGTGGTTCATTTCAAGTCATGTCAAAATGATTTGAGTCTGAATCAATTAATTGACAAATTAATTCAGATGGATTTAAGATCGAGTTCACTTCAGATTTGTTTAATTTAATGTCAGATTTATTTTAAGTCGAGTATATTTAAGTTTTAAATTTGTATTAACTTTGAATTTGACATAAATGATCGATAGACTTTAGATTGATTCATTTCGGGTGAATTATTTAATGTCTTTCACGAACATAAATCACATTAAAAATAAATATTACGTATTAGAATGAACAAAAATATCATCATATCATATAATTCATATTTAAAATATTGGTAAATTACAAAAATTAAAAATTAATAAGGATCAATTTCGATAAAAAATAAAATCTTAGGAACTAATATGAATAAAAATACATTATATTAAAAACACTGGATTAAATTGTAAAAGAATAAATAAGGGAAAATTTGGAATAAAAATAAAGTTTTGAAGACTATAATAAACAAAATAATAAATTAGAATTAAAAATATTAAACTAAATTACTAAAAATTGAATAAGGGTCTATCTATACTAAAAATAAAATTTTATAAATTATAATAAATAAAAATATTATCATAATAAAAATATTAGTCTATATTAAAAAAACTTGCGTTATTAGATCTACTGAAGTAATTTGCCTCCCAAGGAAACTTGGACCATGAATAATAAGACGATAATAAAAATTTGCAAAACATAATGGATTAATGGGGCATGACCCTTCAAAAGTTTAGAAAATCATAATTTAACTTAAAATTTTTAAAAATGTTATTAATAGATTAAACATCGATTACTAGAACTAAAATTTGTTCATACTAGAGTTTCATGTTGTGGATCTCTAATTTTTTTTTCTTTTATTATTCTTGTGGTTTTAGAGTTTAGTCCTAACTAATCTAGACCGACTCCATCGTACATCTAACTTTGTTAGATCTCTAATTTCCCACTCAGTATATAATATACTTTTCTTTATAAATGTGAAATGATTCTCACATGATCCTAAAGTTCATAGTCCTGGGAGACTATGATAGCAATCATTCAACTTCAAAAACAAATTGATGAGATCTTTAAAATTTTGAGATTTCATTAGGATCTAACTTCATTTTTTTAATTTGTTTGTGTTAAAATCTAAATATTGTTGGTTAAATAGACTACAAAACAGGACGTTAGCACTGACAGGAAAAATTAAAGGAACGAATTGATAGAAAGTTTGACCGTGTCGTGGTATGAAGGCCACTGCCTTAAAACAAATCGCCTCGATGTGTGTACTCGTTACTTTAGGTGGTTGTCCCCCGAAGGTTAGCACGATCCTCCAAACAGTATACACCCAAAGTTTAGAGTGGACTATAGAGGAAATGATCGTCAAAACCGGAGTCGAACAGAATGATGCTCTCTAATTCTCTCTCAAGTAAGAGAGATGAACTCTGAATGAGATAATTAAAAATGAGAGAAAAACATCTTATTTATAGGTTGAAAGCAGAAGCAAATTTGTCCGAGAATCAAATAATATCTGATTTAAATTTAAACTTTAAATTTAATATCAGATAATATCTATCCAAAAATAGTAGATTTGATAACCGAAAATATCCATTTAAATCTCGGATAAAATCTATTCAAAATTAGATTTAGTAACAGATAAAATCTAATTAAATCTCAAATAATCTGTTAATATCTATCTAAAAATAGTAGATTTTATAATTGAAAATATCCATTTAAATCTCGGATATTTTGTTATTAAATCTATTTGGTTAAGTATTTAAAATTCAAAGAGAATTTTAAATCAACTGAACTGCTCTCATACAACCTATAAAAACAGAGTGTGGGGTTCAAGCATTACATATTTCCAACAAATATATGAAGGCTTTTAATGGAATTATTAATTACGATAATAATATATATTTTTAATAAAACTACAATTAATTATAATTACTTAAATGATTTAACTCAGAAATATATCTAAATTATTTTTTTCTGAGATAGATATTTAATATTTCTAATTAAATAAGTACCTAAAATTTTATTTCATTATTGTTTTAAGGTAGCATATGCGTTTTTATTTTTTAATAAAACTGAGAAAAGATAATTAAAAAAATAAAGTCTTAAAATCTCCAAAATAAAGTCTCAAATTTTAGATCCAACAATCGTTTTTAACTGTGATCGATGGTGAGTCAATGGTCAATAATAGACGACGAAAAATTTAACTAAAGTTTAATGATCAAAATGATATTTTATCTAAATTTTATAGGTCAAACAGATATTTTATTTAAAATTCATGGGTGAAACTAAAAATGTTATAACTTATAAATCGTTAGTATAAGTGACCAAAGTGTAATATTTTTGAAACCAATGACAAAACCCAAATAGTCCGGAAGTCAAAGGACGAACCATATAGTTTACCAAAAGTTCTCCCTTCGTTGAGACTCCGTAGCAATGCGATCCTAAACTAGGTCAAGGCCACCATCATTTTATATATATTGGGTGAGATTAAAAAAAATTAAATTATAAACTTTTTGTATAAAAATAATTAAAGAAAAGAACAGAAGGTGGCGGAGGCGCCGCCCAGCCACCTATCAGTGTCCCACGCCACCATTGAAAAGACAGAACTACTGACATTGGAGTGAATGGAGTGGGGCCATATGTTTGGAGATTGAGGGGTGTTCATTCGAATTAAAAATAAAAAATTATTAATCAATTTTTTATTAACCGTTAATTTAATTATTTTTAAAAATATTTAACTGAATCGAAAAATTGATTAATAAAAATATTTTTGAATTAATTAAAATTTTTATAAATTTAAAATAGATTATATAAATAATCATTAAATTATATTATAATAAAATTTTAATTAAATTTTTGAAAATTATAAATAATTATTTAAGTTATTAAATTATATAAAAAATTAATAATTTATTAGATATTATAAATTATTGGTAAAAAATTAAAAATTTAATAATTACTTTTTAATAATTAAATAAATTGAATTATCATTGTGCGTTATTTTAATAAAATTTAATTATACTATATTAAAAATAAATATATGTAGCAAATAAAAAATTTTAGTTAATTTCATTAATTAATCGATAATTTAAATTTAAAATACCAATAATCGTTAATTGATTGAACCTAAAATTAATCGATCTATTAATTAAAAATACGATTCAATTAATTAATTTGATTAAAACTAAAGTTTAAACACTCCTATAGAGAACAGAGGCTACCTCGTCTTTTTTTTAGATTGTTTACGTAAGTAAAGAATAAATATCGAAAATATATTTAGAAAAGAAAAATTATTTATACACAACAGTTATTAGAGTTAGTAGGGGCTTCGGCCCTCGAAATCTGGCATCTTAATTTTTAGTCCCTTGAATTTTTTAAAATTTATTTTGGCCCTTTAAAAAAAATTCAAAAATTGTTATTATATTTTAAAATTTTAAATATTTTTAACTATTTTTTTAAATTTAACATCAATGCTCATTTCTTTGAAAAAATTATTTAAACCCTAGAATTTTTAAATTTTAATTTAAGCATTTTTAAAAAAATCTATAGACCCCTCAACCTATATTGTCGAGATCTATTCTTGTATATACCGATAATAAAAAAAACATAATGAAATTATATATTTTTATGCACCTTTATTATTTTATTTCTAAATTTAATTAAAAATATACAATATTTATACGATCTGACTAATAAAACAATTATTTCACTGAAGTACATGAAACAATTAGGAACTTTTAAAACGTATATTCGAAGTTCAAATATCAAGCGGCGAGGCAACAATTTTCTGATCTCATAATCATCATTAATATTGAGTGTACGATCGAATTAAGTTAAAAATTTTAAGTTATTTGAATTTATAACTACTATTTTATAATTTAAATTTTATTTAAATTTTTTTAAGTTAAGTTAAATTTATAAAATTCGACTTGAATCAAGTTTTGGAGTTTATGAATAAATTTAATTATAATTATTTACGTATCGATTCTAATTTTAACAACTTTATATATTTATATAGTATATATTTATATTTTTATATATGATATACATGATATGTTATATAAAATTGATAGACTTGATTCACGTTTAAAATTTGATCAATTAATTATTAAAATTTTGAGTTATTTAAATTGTTTTAAATTTTTATTTCATAATTTAAATTTTATTAAAAATATTAATTTTTTGAAATTAAAAACCAAATCAAATTTTTTAGATTTAATTAAATAATTTATTTTTTTTATCGAGTCAAGTTTTATTTACGGTACACGTCACCGACCTTGTGTGTTCCTGTTTGTCTGTTTTCTTACTTCTCTACTGCATTAATTTTTTGTTTGACTTGGAGCCATTAAAGTTCTGTGCCTCGGCTCCCCTTCACTGCTTCCTCCACCAGGACCAAGTCATAAATCAATGCCAGCAGAAGTCAATTAGTTTAACATCATAGAATAAATTTGGTAAGGGAAATTAGGATAGAATAAAATAAGTTTTAGACCGAAAAATGTTTTAATTGAATTTTTATTTAAATCCGTAATTAAATAAATCTCTAAATTTGAGTAAGTATTGATGATCGATTTATTAAAATAGTTTATAAGTCTTTTATTTTTTTTAAGTCACAAATTTAAAATCTAGCATAAATTATTCTTTCTTTTAAAGTTTTTCTCTCTCTTTATGTATAAATAAAAAATAATATGGTAGCATATGCAATGGTTAAACTGTGTTCTTGGGATAGTTCTGAATCACGTTTCTTTTTGTAACCTCCAGATGAGGTCTTAGATATTTTGTATACTAATATTGATTAATGTTATTGTTGATGTTTTTTTAGTTGATTTTCTTGTCGGATATATCTCGAATATATTTTTTGTACTATTATTATAGATACTCTTTTTCTTAAATTTAGGTTAAAATTTTTTTTAATGATACTTATGTTAATATTCTTTCGCTATTTATAAAAAAATAAAAAGTAGGCTTTATCGAAATAAATAAATAAATCCCTAAACTTAATTATAATTTTTTTAAATAATAATCCAGTTGAGAAACCATATCATCTAGAATCCTTATAGGCTTTTACAATCTCTAGTGTTATCACAACTGAATTTATCAAGTCAATGTCTTATTTAAGTACAAATTAAAATGTTAAATAAAATTAAAGTACATAATCATCCCAATTAAAATTAAATCTCGTGATTTATTTTGAACAATTTTTCTTATTAAAATTCGGAGTATTTTTTATTAGTCTATCCAAAATAATACAAAAAATTAAAAGAAGTCCAGTCAAAGTAAATGGGCCCGATAAGAAAGAAAAGCCTAGAAGGCCACTGGATTTATTAGATTTGTTGTCTATCCAACCCAAAAATATCACGGCCCAGAAAGTTCTAGAATCTTCCTTTGAGTCCAATACCCAGTCCATCTCTTGTTTTTCATTCAAGAGGTACAAGTAAAACCGCGCACAAACCAACTTGCCTCGGTGGTTAAGAAAATGATTATTCTTTTTTAAGGTCACGAATTTGAATATCAACAGTGATTAAATGATTAATGTTTAATGGTGGAGAGTAGGGGTGGGCAAGATCGGGTACCCGGGCAATTTAAAAAAAATTGGTTCCGGTCCCGATAACCATCGGTTCCTGAGAATTGGAATCAGTCCCGTTCACACCGGCTCCTAAATTTTAAGAATTGGTCCCGTTACTGATAGGTACCGATTCCAATACAGGGTACCCGGTTAATTAGTTTATTTTTAAAAAATTTGAGTAATTGAAGAAAACAATTTCAACCACCAATAATAATATCAAATATTAAAATTAGAATATTATAGACTTAAAAATTAAAGTTTTAAAACTAGTCATACTCATAATATTCATACATAAAAGAGAAAGTTTGATAAGAAAAATAAACAAAAGAAAACCAATATCAGATATTTGGTATTGGCCCCAATTCTATTGGGTACCCACCGGGTACCGAGTCCAAAAAATCAAGATCCAGTCCTGGTCTCAGTCCCGGTTATGACCGGGACCTAAATCTTGGATTCAGTCCCGGTCCCATTGAAACCAATACCAGATAAAAATTCACTGAGTCTTACCGGGTCCAAGACAAATACCAAATAAAAATTCATCGGAACTAATACCAGATAAAAATCCACGGGTCTTACTGGTCCGAGATCGAGACCAGATAATCGAATTTTTTGCTCACCCTAATGAAGAGAATATATATATAAGAAATATGAAACTTTTATAGAGTTTTAATAGAATCACTCTTACACCGAAAATTTATGAAATGAGAATAAATCTCATAGTGAGAACATAATCTTTATATTTATATGGTGGTATGTCTTTATCAACGGTTAATATATATTTAGTGTTAATGTGTTTAATGCCTTTTTTTAACACGTTTTCTTGTGACTAGATACTCAGTGTCAATGTGTTTATTTCATCTTCTATTTGTTGTGTTTTTTAACTATAAATACATCATCTTAATTATCATAACATATTTTTTTTTGGTCTAGAAATTGAATCCGCAAATCTAAGTCCCAAAATGAGATTCTTTAATCATACTCCATATGAGATAATCTCAAAGCACGAGACGAATTTGTCCTCTATAGTAAAAGTGTAAGTTAATATCCGCTTGATACCCTTCTAAGATATAACACAATCGATAAAATAACATAATAATGATTTATGTGAACCAACACAACTAATATAGTCCGAATTAGAGTAATCAATCCCCTTCAACATACAATATATGTTTTAATTTATTGTTAATGCAAATAAATAAATAATAGATTAAACTTAAATATGTCAGCTTGAGACGCTTAAAAATATTTAAACTATTGTATAAATATAATATTTAAAAATAATTAATTCATGTTTTAAAATGAAGTTCTCATTATATTAAAAATTCATTTAATGAAACTAAACTTATTTTATGATTAACGTAAGTTTAATTTTATTAAATGAATTTTTAATATAATTTTAAATTAAAAATATAATAATTAAATTAAAGTTAATACTATAAAGTAGAAAATGAATAAGATTAAAAAATTATAGTTCATTCAAATATATATTTTAAATTTTTAATATATATAATATTTTAAATTTTAATTTAAATATTATACTTATAAAATAATTTAAATAATTTCTGTGTTTCCGGTATGTCATGTTCGAATCTTCTTAATCTATATATATTTTTCTTACATTAACGACGAACTAAAACATATATTATATTTATATCATATATTGTATCTAATCAAGTGGTTATTTATTTAATTTAATTTAATTAAAATTAGAGCATATTGATATAATAGTTAACTAATATAAATCAAATGTATAATTATATAAAATTTTCTTTAACAATCACGTAATCCATTAACATAAATTAACATAGTTAATAATTTTTTAAATAATTTAAAGGTGATTATAATAATATAATATCTATTTATATATATTCTCAACCTTTTGAAAATGTATATACACCTTGAAGACAAAACAATTTGAACTCGTGTTTTTTAAGATGAACGTCATCTGCTTTTTTACCGGGATATTTATTGATTTTTTTAAAATTTTAAAATTATAATTATGCCAAATTGGGCAAGTAATTCAGGTAAGAAAATTCCAAGAAGAACTTGTCAATTGCAAGGAACTAAAAGAACTAAAATCAAGTAAATTGTAGTACAAAATTTAATAGTACAATAAATGATAATGTACTATACATTCTATCTTTCAGAAAAAACCCTAAAATTTTGATCTTATAATTAACATCATTAGATCATCCTCTAGCTTTAATTTGGATTCAACACTAATTTCCATCCAAAAAACACCGTTTCTCCATCTTTGAACTTAAGTTTTGCATTATATATCCATATAGTTTGTAGCTGCAATGAATCATGATCACGGCATGGCATCAACATCGCAGTCGACCAATGGAACGTTCGGGATGCACCACCACCACATGATGATGATGCATATGACCTTCTTCTGGGGCGACAACGCCGAGATCCTCTTCTCTCGTTGGCCCGGTCGTCACGGTGCTGGTATGTATGCGTTAGCCTTGATATTCATCTTCATGCTCGCGTTCCTCGTCGAATGGCTCTCGCATTGTCGGCTGATCAAGCCAGGGTCAAGCAACAATGTCTTGGCCGGCGTGGTGCAAACGTTGATACATGGCATCAGGGTTGGTCTGGCTTATCTGGTGATGCTTGCTGTCATGTCTTTTAATGGTGGGGTGTTTCTGACGGCGGTCGCCGGACATACGTTGGGATTTCTATTGTTTGGTAGTAGGGTTTTCAAGAAAAATACTGAAACGTTGTTTAATGGTAATGCATCTGATCTTCCTCCTATGACTTGTTGATTAATTTACATTTAAGGTAATTTATTTGTGTGTGTTTTAAAACTTTTTATTGTAATGAAACTGCCCTCGGATTGGGATAGTTCTTTATGTAATAGGCATAATTAAGAATGCTAATTGAATTTAATTTAAATTTAATTCGATTAAAATTTGATTAGCAGTCAACACGAGTTATTACGATTTAAATTTGAGTTCGAATTGAGATTTTAGCAAGTTAAGTTGAGCAAGATCAGCTCGGCTCTATAATTAGTGAACAACTCATTAATTTTTTATAAATATTTTTCTATGATTGTTTGGTGGTTACCTTTAAAAAAATACATTCTAAAAATTTTAAAAGCTAGTTGAAAATCCTAAAAGATTCTGTGACTTACTAGGTAATTTACCCATGAATATCTAATTTTAAACTTCCAACACGCTTTGTATTTTTCAAGAATTCATAAAAATGAAATTATATCTTTCCTTTTTCTTTTGTTAGTACTTTAGGGGCAAAATTGTTAGAATATTATATCTCACTTTTTTATTTATAAAAATATTACTGTCAGATAAATATTTTTAAATCTATAGCACTTTGAATAGTATTTTTTTTTAAGTTCGGGATGAATACATACCGACCTCATGGTCGAAAAAAATTTAAAAAAATATGAAGGCCAAAGGATTGCAATCCGAACTCAAGGGAATTTTAAAAAAAAATATTGAGTTCAACTAGAACACAGTCCGAACTCAAAAAATAATAATAAAATTTTTTTGAGGACCAATTGCACACAATCAGACCTCATGGGAAAATAAATAATAAAAAATATATAAGTTCGAATTAAGTACATTTCAACCTCAAAGAAAATAATAAAAGAATGTTGAGGTCGAACACTTACAATCCGACTTCATGGGGAAATAAATAATAAAAAGTGATTGAGGTCGGATTGTGTTCATATCGAACTTAAAAAAAAAATCCTGAAAATATTCTTGCTGCACGTCTTGAAAATCTGTATTCCTGATTCAATTGTGGTTTGAAAAAAAAATATCATAAAAGTGATCTGAAAAACATAAATGTGGTATCTAAAAAGTAGATTGAGTATATAATATAATTTTTGATTGGAAATTTTAGATTATAGTGGATGATAGTGATTGATATTATAATGTGTATTATTTTTTCGGGAATAGAAATTTTGTGTAGTGTGTAATTTTTTATGGTATTATTTTTTCGGGAAGAGTATATAATATAATTTATAATATTAGATAGATGATAGTGATGATATTATTTTTTGGGAAGAGAGTATGTCATGTCTCGTGCAGTGTGTAATTTATTATTTGATTGAAAAATAGATAATAGTGGATTGTATTATTTTTTCGGGAAGATGATATAATTTATAATATTAGATAGATGATAGTGATGATATTATTTTTTTGGGAAGAAAGTATGTGATGTCTCGTGCAGTGTGTAATTTATTATTTTGTTGGAAAGTGAATGATAGTGGATTATATTATTTTTTCGAGAAGAGGATATAATTTATAATATTAGATAGATGATAGTGATGATATTATTTTTTGGGAAGAGGGTATGTCATGTCTCGTGTAGTGTGTATTTATTATTTGTTTGAAAAGTGAATGATAGTGGATTGTATTATTTTTCGGGAAGAGAGTAAAATTTGAATTATAAATAGGGGTTGATGAGAAGTATAATTTTATATTATGTTGTAAAATTTAGTTTCAAAGAAGAATAAGTTCTGAGAAAGTAGAAGAGAAGAAGAAGAGGAAAGATTTTAAAAATATCTCTGCAGTAAGTATAATTTTATTTATTTTATTTTGTTTATATATGTATTATTATTTAAAAATTGAAAATTTACTTGTCTTTTTTTGAAGGATGACCAATCAAAATTCTATGTTTAGATTATAAAATCGATACGTTTTTAGTGTTACGGTTGATGATATGATAATTTTTTTTGTTAAGATATTTAATATTATAATTGTTATTTGTTATTCTTAACAATTTTTTTAATATATTATAGGCAACCGAGGACACTTATAAGCATCACTTGAGCATGGGAAATAATAACCCGCATCCCGCTATAATACAATGGTTACAAGCTGCTAGATTTTATCATGCCACATTTATTCGTGGCTACAAGTTAATTTCGGGGTTAATAACATCATTGATTGAGCGTTGGAGAACGGAGACCCATACATTTCACATGCCGTGTGGGGAATGTACAATTACTCTTGAAGATGTGGTGATGCTAATTGGGGTTTCGGTGAACGGACTTCCTCTTGTTAAAGAACCAGAGGAATCAGCTGCAAAGTTATGTTATGATTACCTCGGTAAGGTTCCAACTGGAAATGAAGTTAGAGGATCTCAAATAAAATTAAGCTGGTTACAAAAAGAATTTAAGCTTGGTGATACAACACAAGACATTGGTTGTGCAAGTAGAGCTTATATTTTACAGCTCATTGGTCGTATATTGCTGCCAGATAAATCTGGTAATATGGTTCATACACGTTATTTGCCTTATTTGTTGTCTTCTTCAATAGCTAGTAGTTATAGTTGAGGCTCTACAATATTAGCATTCTTTTACCGTGAGTTGTGTAAGGCTGTGCTTCTTGATAATAATGGTGTTAAATCTAACATGTTTTTCCACAGTTCTAACTTTCGATTCGAATTCAAATCTAACATGTTACTTTTACTTTACTTTTACTTTTACTATTTGACTATTAATTTTACTTTTATTTCTTTTAATTTTAATTTATCTTTATCTTTTACTTTTACTTTTAATATTTATTTTAATATTATTTACTTTTACTTTTAATTTTAATTAAATTAAAAATAAAATCAAAATTACGTGAATTTAAATATTATTTACTAGATTTTAATTTTAATTTTAATTTTAATACTATCAATGTGCAAAACATCAAAGATAATAAACAGGTTAGACACTAAACTTTAATACATCAAAGATAATAAACCGGTGGAATACATCAAAGATAATAAACTCCGAGTATCGAGACATTGACATATAATTTGGCCCATTTGGACAATTTTTTTTGGAATGTCTAGTACCCCTACACTTTGAGCATCTCTTAAGTTCTCCCAGCTCCTTATAATGAAGATCCATACTAGTATGGATACGAGTCGATTTAGGTCTACCCTTTGGAGTTCTGTGAAGTGCTGGATTTGGAAGCCATTCGCCATGCTCTATTGCTGGCCAATATTGTGAATTTGCAATAGGTGGGAACTCACATTTGTAAATATTCACTATCCTGTGCAAGTTGAAGTATTCATCCACAAAATTGTACGGGTTAACCCCTTTAGACATACATACTGCGGTTGCATGCTTACACGGATAATGTCAAGCATGAAACTCACTATAATCACACCATCGTCTTCTGAAGTCTACTCGAAATGTTTGTCGGTGTCCTCCTTCATTGTTGCGCGTTGAATCTACAACATCAAAAATCTGACCGTTTAGATCGAATCCATGAACTATCATCGACCGTGCCGGTTGTATATTTTTTTCCATTTTTTTCACAAGATCAAGAGCCCAAACTTATCCTCTATTTATCATAGCTTGTATTTTTGAACCTTTATTTGACCAAATTTTTGCCAACCTATAGTACGTCTCCCTCACCAAACTTGTTATTGGGAGATGTCTTGTTCCTTTTAACACACAATTTATGCACTCTACCAAGTTGATTGTCATTTGGCCGTAACGTCGTCCTTCGCCGTATGCTTGACTCCATCTTTCCCTCTCTATATTATTCACCCATGCCCAAATTTCTTCGTCATACTCCATCGCTAAATTAGACAACTTTCTCTCAAAATTGGGTTAGATTAGTTCGTAACCTATTTCAGATGAAATTTTGTTAGCATAAAAAAATTCAATGATTACATAAATTATAAAAAAAATACTTACCCAGGCCTAAAATTACACTGCGAAGGTGTGATTTTTCCCATTTCTCAATGGCGTTCTTACCAATATGACGTACGCAATATGCTGGATAAGCATGCTGAGGGTTCCATCCACTATTTGGACGATCAATTGTTGCTAAAATGCATGTTGCTCTATCAGAAATCAAGCAGATGTCATCTTCTCGTATCACATGTTAACGTAAATTACTCAGAAAGAATTTTCAAGTATTAGCAGACTCTTTTTCAACAATTGCGAATGCAATCGGAAATATATTCCCATCGTCATCCTGTATAACAGCAATCAATAGTACATGCTTATATCTTCCGTATAGCCATGTACCATCCACTTGGACCATATGTTTGCAATATGGAAACCCGTCGATACATGGCTTGAATACCCAAAACAATTTATCAAATATTATTTTCCTTCTAGAAGTTAACCTTCCCGGTTGCATGCATTCAATGTTTTATACCTGATTATGATCCCCGAAATGAACTTTACCATTGTATTCAGAAAAGCAAGTAACTCATTGTATGAATTCTCGTAATTACCATAAACCTTTTTCAGTGCCTTATCTTTTGCATACCAACCCTTACCGTATTCGATTTGATATTCAAAGTGTTGATTAAAGAATGCCATAATCGTTGACACTGTAACTCGGGGATTGGCTTCAACCAACGTCCAGATATGCCTGCTTATTACATCCAAGTCTAATTTACGATAGTCTTGACTGATTGAATTTCATAAACAAGTGTGACGACCATTGTATTTTGTAATCTCCCAACAATTTCTCCTTTGAAGTTTAGATACCCGAATCTTCCAATTACAGTCTTCTCCATATTTAACGCACTTTACAAACAAAGTTCTAGGACTTGACTCTTTAACTAAGAAGTCTACATGATTTTTGATGGAATACTCTTTAATTGCTAAAGCGGCTTCTTCTTTCTCTATAAATTGCATTCCAACAGATAACTCATCAGAAAAACTATCGCATATCTGTGGGATGATTGAGTATTGCGGTGTCCTCATTATATCGTATGAGCAGAAGGTTCATACCATGTAATATCATCTCTGTCAGAAATAAACTCTTCATCACCACCAAAAATAGGCTCATCACCAAGGTCATCAACACTCAAGTTCGGATCTGCAGTTTCTTCATCTTCACTAGAATCAGCAAGTGTTTCTCCCCATCGACCTTGGAGATTTTCAACGTCAACGTCAGTAGAAAACGTCAGTTCAACAGTGGGAAACGTCGATGGACAAGCATATGGATTAAAAGCACATGTTGTTCCACTTTCTAACAACGCAACAAAACTGTCTTCAAACCTATAAGATTGGTCATCAACCGTACGTCCGTAACCCATATGAAAAGAACTTCCATATACATTTCTAGATGAATCCGGAACATCAGATGTAGCACGTAACGCAACATGTAGCGTAATACTTCGCATACCGGTTGATTCATGCTCTGCAATCATGATTCCAACATCATTATCATCTTTAAGAGCTATTGCAGAATATCAAACCGGGTCATCGCATGTCTTCCACCGGTATCGCAAATAAACAATCTCAAACTCTATTTTTTCTTCTATCTCATGCTTCAACTCTCGAAGGGAATTATTTTTGGAAAACCTCATCTTTATTGTATTTTCCGAGTCAAAGATGACATCGATATCAGTTTTTACAATTTCTCCACCGTAATAAATAATAGCCATAAAAATTGTTCATTGTATCTGTTAGTTCAAAAAACATACATTTTCGAATCATAATAAAGAAATTAAAGCTATCATAATGTTGTAAAAAATACAAACAAACAACATACATATTTAAATGATAAAATAAAAACTTACCATGAATTTATTTCTCTTCTGTTTTCTTCTTCTTCTTCTTCTTCTTCTTCTTCTTCTTCTTCTTCTTCTTCACACAAGTTCAATATTTCGTATAACTTCTACAATCCATCTTACTTATATAAAGATAAAAATATTTCTCAGATTTTTTTAACGAAATTACCCTTATAATTCAATAACAAGACACCCTAAAATTTAAAGTTATTACTCCTTTGCAGACTACTATCCACCCTAATATTATTTTAAATAATTTTCGGTCAACAATTCATTAATTCGAGGTCTGTCACTCTACTTTTTTTAGACCTTTTTCAGACCCTTTGCAGAGATTCGATCCGTGTAATCACGGACTTCAAAACGTGTAAGACCATGAAGTCGGATTGTAAGTGTTCCACCCTCAATATTTTTTTATTATTTTCTTTGAGGTCGGAATGTACTTAATTCGAACTCATATATTTTTTATTATTTATTTTCCCATGGATTGTGTGCAATTGACCCTCAAAAAATTTATTATTATTATTTTTTGAGTTTGGACTGTGTTCCAGTCGAACTCAACATTTTTTTTAAAATTCCCTTGAGTTCGGATTGCAATCCGTTGGCCTTTATATTTTTTTAAATATTTTTTCGACCATGAGGTCGGTATGTATTTAGCCCGAACTCAAAAAAAAATGTTGTTCAAAGTGCTATAGATTCGAAAATATTTATCTGACAACAATATTTTTATAAATAAAAAAGTGAGATGTAATATTCTAACAATTTTTCCGTTAGGTATATAAAAGATAAAGTATTTGACCTCTGTATAAAAATAAGATTGGAAGTTTAGCGAAAATTATTGGAAATTTAAAGAGTTTTACACTCGAATATTACTTTTATTTTCATTTCGGTCATGTATAATTTATTCATCTCCTCAATACTTTTTTTTTTCTTTCTAATTTGCATGTTTTATTAAGTTCTAATATTATTACTAGATTTTATCTATATTTAAAAAAGACAAGTGTAAATTTTGATAAACTTAACGAGTAATAAGTTAAATCAAACCAAAAAAAAAATATCTTAACAAATATTATTTAACTAGCAATCTACACGTTCGATGAACATCAAATAGAATATCCATCCTTTCGTATCATAAGTCATAACTTGCATAATGTACCTACAAAGCTTAACCATGGTGAATTTTAGGAGTTATTTTTTTTTTATTACCATCCTGATTCTCTATCAGTTTATCTTAAATAATTCGGATTGATTTGTATCACATACCTAATTTTGATAGGTGAATCTCGAAAAATTATTTTTTAACGTAATACGTTCAGCAAGATATTTTTTTTCTGCCCATCCATTCAATTTATTTCGTACCATATTTACCAAATAGATATAAGAAGCTGAAGTAACACGACTATACTGCCAAGGAACCCCCAAATATTTCTTTAAATTAAAAATTAATAAGATATATCAATATACGACAATTATAGTAAAATTTTCCTTATTAATATTGTAATATAATATTATAATATTAATATACAATAATTATAATATAAGTTAAAAAAATCTACATTTAAATGATAATCAAATTTTTTTATATTATAATATTAACTTAAATTATGATAAAATTTAAAAATATTAATAAATAAAAACATAGATTATTTTTAGTGTCAGAAGTGATTTAAAAAATGATTTTTTAAAAGTTTTTTTTTAAAAAATTTAACATAAATATATATAATATTTGAACTAAAAAATAATTTATGTCAAATATAATTATGTAATTATACAAATTAAATTATAATAAAACATAACAAATAAAAATTAAAATTATAATATGACTTTTAAAAGCACTTTTTAACCGTAAAAGATAAAATTTTTAATTTTTATGTTTAGTTTAAAAAACACTTTTCAAATATAATTTTTTTTTTAAAAAAATTAACTATTAATATTATTTATGTATTTTAAACCAACTTTTAACTCAAAAATTGATTTAGAACGTAGTACAGCTTAAGTGAAAGTTGTCGGTGGTGGTTGAGCCACACAATTTGTGGACTGAGTCTCATCTCTACGCACTACTGACTGATCCCAATGGCATATGGAATGTTGCTTTCTTTCTGCTCGAAAGAGCAATTATTGCACTAGGAAGGACGATTTTAAAATATCTTCCTGAATTATTGAAGACAAAAATCATAAAAAATTAATAGCCTTAGATATTGCCATAACTAGACAAATTCCCTGAGTACCAATAAGAATCTGCCAAGACCAAGACAATCAAACGTTGACCTTACCATCTCACAGCTTTCGTACCCTATTTGTCCTCTTAAAGTTCACAGCCTTATCTCCGTCATCATAGTTCGTTATTCGTTTCTGGGTTTGATTTCTCAAACAACAAAAAGCATGACCAAAGATAGGCAAATCGGCGTGGCAGTGGATTTCTCAAAGGGAAGCAAAGTAGCTCTCAAATGGACCATCGACAATCTGGTAGAAAAAGGAGACACACTGTATCTCATCCATGTAAAACACCATCAGAGCGACGAGTCTCGCAACCTCCTTTGGGCAACCACAGGGTCACGTGAGTCACTGGAAAGACTCAATTCCGTTTCCAATCACCATTCTTTTGACTATGTTTGACTTGGTAATCTTCGTCTGTAGCTTTGATTCCATTATCGGAGCTCAGAGAGAAGGAAGTGATGCAGACATATGCTGTTGATCCCGATCCAGAGGTTCTGGACCTGGTTGATACGGCTTCCAGGCAGAAGGAGGTTTCCCTGGCACATCTATTTGTATAGTATTTTTCTTCTCCTTTTGTTTTGTTGTTGTTGTATTTGATTTTGGTCATACAACTGATTACAGGTAACTATTGTGGGAAAGATTTACTGGGGTGAACCCAGGGATAAAATATGTGAAGCCATTGCAGATCTGAAGCTGGACAGTTTGGTAATGGGCAGCAGAGGACTTGGCACCATTCAAAGGTAAATATATCTTTACCATCTTACTGGGAAAATTGGTTGAAGGGTGTAGACATGCACAAACCTTTTGAGTGATCAGTGGGTGCTCGAAGAAAGCATTTTGGATTTGTTTCCATGGTCTGACTAGTCTGATCAGGACATGAACTGTTTCTTGTTTGTTTTATCATTTTGTTTGATGTCTGATATTCTGCTTTTGGTTGGCATTAGGGTACTGATCGGAAGTGTGAGCAATTATGTTGTGCTACATGCAACTTGCCCTGTAACCATTGTGAAGGATCCTAGTGCTCATTGATTTTGATCACAAAGGCTGAACTTAGTTTTCTACAAACTACTCTATCTTTGAAAAATAATTTATGTCCTTGTTTCGATTCTATGTACTAAGGACATCTTGTTTCTCAGGTGGTACTCAGATCCTGAGAGTGCTTATTTGGACCAGTTCCAGGGTTATTTCCATGAAACTTTGTATGGACATGGACATCGTTCATGTTTTGCGTGTATTAAGAGTGTTTATGTATTTACAATATCGAGGTATCCAATAGCCTTCACCTGCAAAATAAGGTTTCCCTTTGAGTTCAGTCTCTACCAGTTTAACCTGCCCAATTAGTTGTAGTGATATTTCTACTGTAAAATAAAAGTTGGATTTTAAAAATAAAAAATAAACAGAGAATAGAGTGCAGTGAGCAGAGTATAGAGGATAGTGAACAATATCTTTAACTATGCAAAGTGATTATTATGGATCTTTCTTTGCTTTTTTTTTTTTTTTTCCTGAAATCATTGTTTATAATCGGATTCTTTTAAATTCGACTTCTATTTCACTGTAGAAACATCTATTTCACTGTAGAAACATCACTAGAATAGAAAATAATTGGATAAACTACACAGATAGTCACCATACTATGGGTTTAGTATCGATCTGACCACAATGCTTTAAAAAGAATCAAATACACTAATAAACTATTGATTTGGTATTAGAATAGCCATTTGCCGTTAAGGATGTAACGGACTGATGGCGTGGCAGTTAAATTAAAATAATAAAATAATTACACATTTAGTCTTTGTTATTCATAATTTTTTATAATTTAGTCCTTATTTAGTCATCACCTTATTGGAAAGGTTATTTTTATATATTTAATTTTTTAAATATATTTTCTTCCTCTAAATTAAAGAAAAAAAACAAAATAACCCTTAAATGTGACTAAAAGGAATTGAACCCACAACAATAGGTATGGAACAAAACAACAAGATCATAATAGATTTTGTAATACAAAGCCCTTCAATATTTATATAATACATACAATTTTCTATATTTATTCACATAAAACAATAAATTTATTTTTAATTTAATTAAATATTAATTAAATTATTTTATATATAATAAATTAAAATATCTAAATTATAATAAAAATTTATTTAATAAACCCTAAACTCATTTAAACCCTAAATTCTAAATGAGTTTTATGCTTTAACTTTTTAGGGTTTAGAGTTTAACTTTCGGTGTCACATTAGACCTCAAAACCGAACTCATATAACAAAATTCTAAAATAGTTTAACTCAAATTGATAAATTTGATTGTAATTCTTCACAACTTCTTTCGTTGATTTTTTATACTCGTATTAATATTTTTTCCCTCAAACTAATTTATTTAAGAGATAATATTATAAATATATTATTTAATTTTAAATAATATTTGATTTATTAATTTAAATTATAAACTCTACTCACACTTGTAAATATATATATATTATATATGATTATAAAAAATTATTTAATTAAAATCAATTACTATAATAACAATATAAATATTTATAATTTAATTTAAATAAAAACACGAATAATTTAACTCGAAACAAAGTCAAATAAAACTTAAATAATAAAATATAACTCGCTAATTTACTTAATACAAATCTTTTACTTGTATCAACTTTACTCGATCCGATATTCACTCATCCATATTCAAAAAATCATCTTACCAATTAATCGAATCACTGACAACAAGTTCAGACGAGAATTGATTCAGTCCTCTTCTTCATCGTCTTCTCGAGGCCAATATATATAAATGACCACCTAATTATGTAAAGATTCTAATTTGACCGTAGATCTTTTAATTTTGTCAATTAAACCACTTAACTCTTTGAATGATATTATGAAAATAAGTTAATGTATCCATGTCATAACATTTTTACATAGGTAATAATAAAATGATAAAATAATTTAATATTCAAAGTTAATTGATTAAATTAAAAAAATAATAATAAAAATAAGAATAAAATTGAGTGATGAAATTTATAATTTACCTAAAATTAAATATCTATAACAAAAAGTCAAACACTAACTCAAGGAATGGAATCAATGCATCACCAAATCCATGATTTCGGAATTCATCACGCGGGAGAAATTATGTTATGAGTAAGTCTCATTACGTCATCTATGAGACCAATTACTAAAAATCATTAATCTCGTTATTTTTTTTCATGTTATATTTTTTTAAGTGAATCTTTACTCGTATGCACTGTTAATTCATTTTAAAAACACTTTTTTTCAAGTGAAGATTTATTTGGGAAAAAATATAACATAAAAAAATTGATGAGATGAGTAAATTTTATTGGTTGGTTTTATGGATACGTGACTGCACTTACCCATAATATAATTTCTCCATGTGCAGGTCATCTTTGACATCAAATTATGTGATCACACTTCAATATAGTATAAGAACTAAAATCATAATTAAACTTTTATTCATGCAAATTATTCTAGTCCACACTTTCATGGAATACACAGATCTTAAACCAAAGCTTAAAACACATAATTTTGGCCATGGCCCCTGAGAGTTTTTTTTATTAGTTTGAAGCAGATTGAGTGGCTTTTCGGTTGAGTTCCATCCACTCTTGACGTCTCTCTATTGGGACCAAGCAGTCATTCACAACATCCAGTTTCATCATCTTTTCAATCCAATCATGAATTAAAGGGAAATTCTCAGGGGTTAGATGTTTCTCCCCAGTAATCTCTCCGATCATATGAAACCACAGTAAAAGATTAGCAGCAATGTCCAGGTAACCTAGTCTCTCACCTGAAAAAAATTGCTTACCTTGAAGACCAGCTTCAAGAATTCTCAGCTGCTGATGAATTTCTTCAATGGCGTTCTGCTTTTCCTCCCCCGTGCTACAGCCAAGCTTGAACATTGTTGGCAAAACCTGAAAACAGATCACATTGCATCTTTATAAGCTCCTTGTTCACAGAAAGGTCTAATTCTAATTTTAGACCCTGTGTTACGATAAAATTTGGGATTTGATCCCTTTAGAAGAAGTTATAGACCAAGGAAGGTCTACCTTTTCGTCTATGAATTTAGCATAGAAACGAGCCATTGCTCTTTCATAAGGATCTTTAGGCAAAAGAGGATGTGTTTCCCATGTCTCATCCAGGTATTCGAGTATGACCAACGATTCCGACACTGGTTTTCCGTTGTGCACTACGACAGGGATTTTCTTGTTGATGGGGTTATACTTCAAAAGCAAAGGGCTCTTGTTAGATAGATCTTCTTCCATGTATTCGTAGGGTATTCCTTTGAGTTTCAGTGCCAGTTCTACTCTGCGGCCGAAAGGGCTCGCCCACATGCCAAAAAACTTCACTTCTTCGGCCATTGTTGTTGCAGTCTTGAAATGTTCATGGATGGCTATGGACTCTATTATTACTCTTTTATAATTCAGTTGTCATGTAGCATAAAACCGATTCCTGAATGAAGACAATATGAAAAAACCAAACATTTCGATGTTTTCAACTACCAGGTTGCATTTCCTTGCAACCTTAGATTAATTGTCGGATGACAACAAAAATTATGACCTGTGCATCAGATAGACACTTGTTTGAACTCCAAAATATTGAGTAAAGTAATCTAATCTGATTTGATTTGATAATAACAGGTTAATAACCTAAACTAGTATGACTCGAACCCCATGTAACTCAAATAAATAATTGAAATGATTTAAACTCTTAATGGTCCATTTTAATAACCTAATACACCATTATGAAGAAAAATTATTAGGTGAGGTTATCCGTGGTTTCAAACAATCAGAACCGTTCATTTTAATTTTTTTAAGGTGAATCATCACCTCTTTCTTACATATAATTAGTGGGTGGATAGTTATTAGGTAGTTATTTAACAATTAACAGTTCTGATTGTTTAGACCATTAATACTAATTAAGTAGTAGTGTCAACCATTTATCATTCAGGTAATAGTACCGATTATATAGTAACTAATTCAAGTACACTAAAAACACAAACTGAGACTTATCAAAGAAACTTCTAATTACAAGAGAAAATAATAATTTGATTGAGCTGAGGACATGTAGAGATTTCGTCCTCGTCTTTCTTTTTTTTTCTGAGTTGATTGCTCTCTTTCTTCTTCGTCATTATTTTTCCCCTTCAAAACTTTTTTTTTCGGTTTTTGTGTGATTTGTTTCCTCTCCCACCATGGCTCTTTGTTATCATTTTCCTTAGAACTCTCATGTTTCTTAAATTTGACGAGGGATTCAGAAATAGTATTGGTGAAAACTCCCTTCTTTATTGTCAATTGTCCTAGCATCCTCCACGGTATTTATGGCTTAGATGTATTATTCCAAGCGCCATAATGTAATAACCCATTAATTTAAATACAAACCCAAAACCATTTTATTTGCAAAGCCCAATAGTTAACCCTTGACCCAACAAACAACCCACACCTAAACTCGATCCAAAACTAACCATAAACCCTAATTATGTGATAACCCTAGCCCCCACCATGCTCAGCCGCCGCCTCTGCCATGGCTTTCTAGATCAGGCACGTGGCCGCCACGCGCGGCGCTTGGTCTGCCGCGTGGCAGCCACACGCTCCCCAATTTAACGAGATGGTCGGCCACCGCCCTCCTCTAACCTCGGGTCTACTCTATCGCCCTTGTCCTATCGCATTTGCAAAAGAAAAAAGAAGATTAGATTAGATCTAATCAAAAGCTTTTTCTTTTTATATGTATATTTTGTGGGTATAAAACCCAAATCGGACTTTGTAACATTTTGGACAGAAAAAGTAGAAAAAAAATAAGACTTCAAAGCAAAAAAGAGTGTATTCGAGGCAAAAACAACAATAAAAAATTTCATAACATTCGAACACAAATCAAAAAAGAGAGGGGAGAGATTGGAGCAAAAAAACCCGAAAAAAGGTAAAAAAGAAATAAAAGGGTTCAAGCACTTATCTTTTAGATCTAGACTTCTGTGTTCCTCGTTTTGAAATTCTGAGGTTAGATCTGGACTCCCCACGTCGAGATCTTTCAGAAAATGCTAAACTTTCTTCCTTCGGCGATCGACAACGACGGCCGACGCGGTGACCGACAAAGACGAACGGTGCCGATCCTCATCGACAACGACTGGGCTCAGAGAGTTTAGGAGCCTTTATAAAAAATCCTTTCTCATGTTTGAGAAAAAATGAAAATGAAGAGCAAATTGCATCAAGGGAGGCTTATATACTTCTTCTGAAACGACGTCGTTTTAGCTTTAGAGACCCATATCCGGCCCGTTCGACCGACCCGGACTCGCGGATAACCCGGGTTAATGGGTAAATCACGCGCGCAACCACTGGAGTTTCAGTATCCTTGCATTCGGTCCTCTAGTTTGTTTTTTATTGCATTTCAGTCACTAATTTTTCTATTTAGTCCTATAATTTCATGTTTTATTTCAATTTAACCCCTGCTTATTTATTTTTAACCCCCTAACTATTGTTTTCTCGCAAATTAGCCCCTCTATTATTATTATTATTATAGTTTATTATTATTATTACTTTTTGTAATTATATAATATTATATTATTATTATTACCATTTCGTAATTATAATCTATTATAGTAAGTTTTATAATTATGATTTATTACTGTTTTTTATTATATTATATTAATATATTATAATTTATTACCATAAGTTTTCATTTTTATTAGAAACTTTCATTATTATAATTATAATTAATATAACATATTACCAATTGTGCATATTTAATTTTTACCATATTTGTTTTGGTTAATATATTGTCACGGGGCTAGGGTTCTACTAGCGGAACCGTGCGGCCTTAGTCGCGAATCTCTTTGATGGTGCGGCTAAGTCAGCCTAAAAATCCAAGAGAAAAGCTTGGATAAGCACAGTGGAAATAAAAGCAAGGCAAAAGAAAGATGAGAGAAAAGTGTTGCTTTCTATTACTCAAGAGAAAAATGAAGAATGAAGTGAGTTACAAATGAAAATGAAGCCACTATTTATAGGATGGCTAGCTACGATCTAACGGTTACAAAAGAAGTAAATCGATGGCTAAGATTAATCTAAGACAAGTAATAAAGGAAGGAAAATCATGGTTGGTGAGCTTTCCTTCAATGCATGGATGAATGTTGATTGTTTCCATAAGTGCTGGGAGACACCTTCCTTGAATCAGGGGATTTGGTTGGTGGCTCCTTCTTTCCTTGTGTAATCCGGTCAACTGGGTATTCTCCAAGAGAGTTGGCTGGGTAGGCTTGAGAAAGGCCCAAGATGTCGGATAGAAACACTTGGGCAGCTCGCAAGGTATCGGGCTCGGTCTGGGTGGCAAGGCCCTCGGACCCCGGATGTTGTTGGAAGATGCGGGCAATGGGTTCGCCCCTCGATGGGATGGTGTGGGCGCGGATCTCGCCCCTTGGTGGCGCATGACTAGTGTTGCTATCGGCCCGCACGGGTGGACGAGTGGTGCGAGTCTTGTGCTCGGCTCCTTGGTATGCACATCGGGTGTTGTCCTCGGCTCCTTGGTGTGCACGTCGGGTGCTGACTTCCGCCCCATGGTGTTGGGCAGAAACTATGGTGTCCGACTCGGCCCCAAAGGGTGCTGCCTCCTCGGTCATGTTGGCCCCTTGGTGTGTGGCCTCCTCGATCATGTGGTGGCGGGGTGTGACATTCTCCCGCACTGAATTGAGCGACGCCCTCGTCGCTCGGCTTTGATGGAATTCGGCTATCTTGTCGTTGAATTGCCATAAGTCCTCGGCAAGTTCCCAACTACCTTAGGTTTCGGGAAGTCCCTTCCAAAGCACAAAGTATTCGTGCCTTGGTCTATGTCCGGGTCGTCGGATAACTCGGTCCGCCAAGATATCTTGCGCCTCCTTCTTGTAGGAGACCCTGACTCCAACTGGTGCTCGGCTGGATATACTCCTCTCCGGGTCATCAGCATCCTCATGGAAGGGCTTTAGCATGCTGATGTGAAAAACTGGGTGGGCTCGAAGCTTTGCCGGTAACTCCAACTTGTAGGCCACCTTGCCTACTCGTTTGACCACCTTGTATGGTCCCTCGTATCTTCTCACGAGCGCCCTGTGAACAGAAGAATTGTGAAGTGTTAGATTCAATTTAGCAAGGACTAAGTCCCCTACCTGAAACTCCATGTCCCTGTGCTTTTGATCCGCCCACTTTTTGTTCCTCTTCTGAGCCTTGTGTAGGCAAGCTTCGGCTAAGTCTCGTTGCTCTTGCCAGGCCTTTGTGAAATTAAAGGCTGCTGGATTTGGACCCTCATACTTGGTCGCAATCGCATCGGGAGTGTGCGGTTGTTGCCCATTTACTATCTCAAATGGACTCCTATTGGTTGCCTCGCTTCGTTGCAAGTTGTACGAAAATTGGGCCACATCCAATAGCTTTGGCCAGTCCCTTTGCGTAGCACTTACATAGTGCCTTAGATAAATCTCAAGCAGTGCATTGACCCTCTCCGTTTGCCCGTCCGTTTGCGGATGAAAGGCTGTTGAAAAGTTTAAGTTCGATCCCATCAACTTAAACAACTCCGTCCAAAATCTGCCGGTGAAGCGAGTGTCCCTATCGTTCACGATAGTCTTCGGAATTCCCCAATACTTTACCACGTGTTTGAGGAATAACCGTGCTGCCTCCTCGGCTGGACAAACCTTGGTTGCTGGTATAAAGGTTGCATATTTTGAGAACCTGTCACCCACAACCATAATACTCGAAAAATCGTTAACGTTAGGTAAACCAATTATAAAGTCAAGAGAAATACTCTCCCATGGTTTCTCTGAAACTGGAAGCGGCTGAAGTAAGCCCATTGGCTTCTTTGCTTCCACCTTGTCTTGTTGGCACACTAGACAAGTTTTGACATAGGCCTCCATATCGTTACCCATGTGCGGCCAATAGTACCTCTCGGCTAGCAAGGCTAAGGTGCGATGCATGCCTGGATGACCCGCCCATCTCGAATCATGGCACTCCTTCAAGAGTTGCTTGCGTAGGTTGTTGAAGTGAGGGATGTAGAGGCGGTTTCCCCTTGTGTAAAGTAAGCCCTCTTCGATCCAGAATCGTCGAGACTTACCCTCATTTGCATATTCGATAAGGTTCTTTACACTAGGGTCGTGGGAAAGCCCCTCTTTGATGCTCTCGATCAAGGCCCCCTCGGGTTCGCTAATTACGGCAAATGTAGACCTCCGGCTTAGTGCGTCGGCTACGGTATTCACTTTACCTGGCTTATGCTCCATGGTAAAGTCAAACTCGGCTAGAAAATCTTGTCACCTAGCCTGCTTAGGAGACAATTTCTTTTGGGTTAAGAAAAAGCTAATAGCACTATTATCGGTATAGACGACAAACCTTGAACCCAAAACATAATGTCTCCAAGTGCGCAAATAGTGAATCACGGCGGTTATCTCCTTCTCTTGGACGGTGTATCGTCTCTCTGTCTCATTTAGCTTTCTACTCTCGAAAGCCACTGGATGCCCCTCTTGCATGAGCACTCCATCGATCGCAAAGTCTGATGCATCGGTGTAAATCTCGAACGCCTTAGTATGGTCAGGAAGAGCCAACACTGGCTCACTTACCATGGCTTGTTTCAGCTCCTCGAATGCCTTTTGACAACTCGGACTCCAATCCCACTCGTTCTTTTTGAGCAGCTCGGTCAGTGGAGTGGCGATGTTGGAGTAACCCTTGACAAACTTGCGGTAATAGTTCGCTAGGCCAAGGAATGAGCGAAGCTCGGTTACCTTGGTCGGAGGATCCCACTCGTTGATAGCACGGATCTTACTTTGGTCCATTCGGATTTTGCCTTCTCCGATTCTGTGTCCCAAGAAAGGAATTTCCCGTTGGGCAAAAGCACATTTCTCCTTCTTGATGTAAAGCTCGTTGTCGCGGAGAAACTGCAAAACCTTTCTCAAGTGCCTTATATGCTCCTCAAAAGTGTTGCTATAGATGACTATGTCATCTAGATAGACAACTACAAAACGATCAAGGAAAGTATGCAATACCTTGTTCATTAACGTGTAAAACGTAGCGAGAGCGTTGGTAAGACCGAATGGCATGACAAGGAACTCGAAAGACCCATACCTTGTCACACAAGCGGTTTTGGGCTCATCTCCTTCGGCAATCCGCACTTGGTAGTATCCCGAGCGAAGATCTAGCTTGGTGAACCATCTCGCGCTCCCAAGCTGGTCGAACAAGTCCGCGATCAAAGGAATCGGGTACTTGTTTTTGATGGTGAGCTTGTTCAAAGCCCGATAGTCGATGCACATTCGTAGACTACCGTCGTGCTTCCTCTGAAACAACACGGGTGCACCAAATGATGCCTTGGATGGTCGAATATAGCCCGCATCCAGGAGCTCTTTAAGTTGCCTTCGTAACTCCTCAAGTTCCGGTGGTGCCATCCGATATGGGGCCCTTGCTGGTGGTTCCGCATTCGGATACAACTCGATCTTGTGATCCACCTCTCGCTTTGGTGGTAGCACCTTCGGTAACTCGGAAGGCATGGTATCCTTGAACTCTTCAAGGACTCGTCCCACGGTATCGGGGATCTCCATGGTCTCCATGGGTTCATCCTCCTTGAGCACTGCAAGGTAGGATGCCTCATCCTTGCGCACACCTTTGTTGAATTGGATTACGGATAACACCTTGGCTTGCACACCTGCCTCTCGACTCACCGGCACCACACATTGATGTTGGCGGTCGAGGATACACAAACAATCGGCAAAAGGCAAGAGAAGTACATTAATCCGATCCAAAAAAGATAAACCAATTACCAAATCATAATCATCTAAGGGAATGACCTTGATGGACTCTTTACCTGTCCAACTCCCAAGTTGAAGCTCTACTCGTTTTGCCACTCCGGCAATGGGCTCCTCCTTGGAGTCGACTGTCTTGATCCATCCACTTGCCTTCTCCACTTGAAGGCCAAGCTTCTTGGCAGCTCCCTCGGACATGAACAACTCGGATGCTCCGGTGTCCACTAGTGCGCTCAATTGCTTCCCCGCAATTGTTACTTCAATGTACATAAGGCCCTTGTTCCTGTGAGTAGACTTAGTTTGAAGGGAACTAATGATGGAACTAAGTTGGACCCTTACCTCGGATGACTCCTCATCCGTTTTGATGGCCGAAAGACTGGCCTTCTTTGGGCAATCCTTGATGAAATGAGGCCCATCATAATGGAAGCATTTAACTGGACCTTTGTCCCTTCTCTCCCACGAACGAACAAACCTATTTGGCCTGTTGTTCGAATGCCTCCAATGTTCACTCGATGGCTTGTCAAAACCACTTTTGGGCTGCTTGTCTCGATCCCAACCATTACCTTTTGGTTTTGGTTTTGGCTTGGAAGACTCGCCCCTCTTCTCGAATTTGGCTATGGCTTCGGCCTCGTCCAAAGCCCTGGAAAGATCAATGATACCGCGTCTTTCCAACTCTAAATTGGCACATCGTTGGAGCCCGTCCATGAAGATTGAAAAACCTTCATCTTCTCCCAAGTTCGGGATTTGAAGTTTCACCTCTGTGAACTTCTTTATGTACTCTTGAATAGTACCGTCATGCTTGAGTTGTCGAAGCTTTGTCCGCAACTCCCTTTGTGCATTTTTTGGATAGAAGGCCTCCTTGACTTCTGCTTGGAGTTCTTCCCATGTCTCAACAGGAGCTTCTTTGCTCTTCTCTTCTGTACACCTGCGTCTCCACCATAGAAGAGTAGTGTCAGTAAAATAAGCGGATGCAGTATTTACCTTTGTGGACTCTTCCACAATGTTTATGCGGCGAAAATACTGATCCATGCTCCAGATGAAATTCTCTACATCTTGAGCATCTCTCGTTCCCTTAAACACCTTCGGCTTAGGGACATCGGCTAACACCTTGGTTGGGCTAGCCATCACACCATTCGACATGGCACTCTTATACGCGAACAAATCTGACTTCATCACTTCCACGATCTTCTTGAGATCATTCAATTCGAACTTAAGTGATGCGTTCTGCAACTCCAAGTTCTCCATCGTATCATCGATGAGGCTTTGGAATTCTTCCTTAAGACCGTCCCCCTTGTTCTCCAACTCATTTAGTCGGTCATCTACCACATCGAGTCGCTCCGTTGACTCCCTCGTGGAATTCTCTAAGCGGGTGACTTTGTCTTGCAAAAAAGAAATTGCATCCCTCGAACTGGCCCTCTTGGCTTTGTCCGAACGAGTCTCGACAGTTTTTGCTGCAACTTCACCTGGGTTCGTCATCTTTTGATCGGATCCTTGCTGGAAAACTTGGCTCGGATACCACTTGTCACGGGGCTAGGGTTCTACTAGCGGAACCGTGCGGCCTTAGTCGCGAATCTCTTTGATGGTGCGGCTAAGTCAGCCTAAAAATCCAAGAGAAAAGCTTGGATAAGCACAGCGGAAATAAAAGCAAGGCAAAAGAAAGATGAGAGAAAAGTGTTGCTTTCTATTACTCAAGAGAAAAGTGAAGAATGAAGTGAGTTACAAATGAAAATGAAGCCACTATTTATAGGATGGCTAGCTACGATCTAACGGTTACAAAAGAAGTAAATCGATGGCTAAGATTAATCTAAGACAAGTAATAAAGGAAGGAAAATCATGGTTGGTGAGCTTTCCTTCAATGCATGGATGAATGTTGATTGTTTCCATAAGTGCTGAGAGACACCTTCCTTGAATCAGGGGATTTGGTTGGTGGCTCCTTCTTTCCTTGTGTAATCCGGTCAACTGGGTATTCTCCAAGAGAGTTGGCTGGGTGGGCTTGAGAAAGGCCCAAGATGTCGGATAGAAACACTTGGGCAGCTCGCAAGGTATCGGGCTCGGTCTGGGTGGCAAGGCCCTCGGACCCCGGATGCTGCTGGAAGATGCGGGCAATGGGTTCGCCCCTCGGTGGGATGGTGTGGGTGCGGATCTCGCCCCTTGGTGGCGCATGACTAGTGCTGCTATCGGCCCGCACGGGTGGACGAGTGGTGCGGGTGTTGTGCTCGGCTCCTTGGTGTGCACGTCGGGTGCTGTCCTCGGCTCCTTGGTGTGCACGTCGGGTGCTGACTTCCGCCCCATGGTGTTGGGCAGAAACTATGGTGTCCGACTCGACCCCAAAGGGTGCTGCCTCCTCGGTCATGTTGGCCCCTTGGTGTGTGACCTCCTCGATCATGTGGTGGCGGGGTGTGACAATATGTTATAACTTTGACTTTTAATATATGTTTCCATATAAATATATATTACGTAATTATTGTTACATGTATAGTAACTATATATTTATGTACATTATTCTATGTTATTATTATTATCTTTATTTTTGATTTATCATTGCTATGTTGTTTATTAAAATTAATGTTGTATTTATTTTCTTTATATGCGCACTTTATTTTTGTACATTACCTTTGTTTTGGTTTATTTTATTAAAAATTATTATCCCGATATATTCTATTGGGAGTAGCATCCCGTTCTTCGGGTGTTATCTCTTTTGAATCTTCGTAGATATTAGGATACTCATTTTAAATTAAAACTTAATTTAATTCGAACTTTATATTTTCTTAAAAATTACGACGCGAACCTTTAGGTACCAATTTTGGGCGTTATGGGGGTGCTAATCCCTCCCCAAGCGTAACCAACTCTCGAACCCATCTCTGCTTTTGTTTTCTTGGTGTTCGATCCACCTTTTTGAACGATTGATGGCGACTCCAACAAGTTAATCGATTTTCAAATTTTAACGATATTCTAATGGGAGTGACATCCTGTCCTTCAGGTGTTATCTTTCGGGATACATAATTTTTAAATATTACCGCAGATTTTCAAATTTTAACGGTATTCCTTTAGGAGTGGCATCCTGTTCTTCAGGTATCATCTCTCGGGATATCAAATTTTTAAAATCCTATCGAACTTTTGAACCTTTAAACCATTTTTTTAAATATTCGAAAAAAGGGGTCGCTACACATAGAAAGTTATCTCTCTCATTCGCATTCCTTGTCCCTTCGTAAGCTTTGGGTTTAGGAACCTCTACACTTGAATGATTTTTTTAATAAAAAAGGCCTCGTTAAAAACTCTTCTATAGTTAACATTAAAGAATTAATGTCAACCCTAAGGGGAAAAGAGTACCCATTAAATTATCCATTGATTGCATCATCAATTACAATGTTTTCAATACAACTAAGACAATCCAAAATAAAAGAAATAGATAAGATATCATCAAACGCCCAATGAGTCAAAGCATGGGCTGCACTACTAGCTGTACATTGAATAAAACTAACAGTGATATGATGTTGCATTCTAAGAATGTCTCTCGATTTTGCCAAACTCTGTGCAAGCATTGATCTTCCATGTACCTCCGATCTCAAGAGATTAACCACATTAGCTGTGTCTCCCTCAATAATCACTCTCATCCATCCATGGTCTAGTGCAAACAAGATTGCCGAATAGAAGGCGTGACTCTCAATACTCTCATAGCTTCTTCATAAGTTTTAGGATCCTTATCTAACAAGAAAATTAAGCTATAAGATCTGATAAGTTGTCTAAATCATTTATCTCAAAAATAAAGGAAGTAACAAAGTCTGGTCTAAAAGATATTTTTATCTTTGTTTAGGCTCCAACTCAAACTCTAGAGCACATCATACGATAGTGTTGGTAGCATACTCAATAAATACTACATCAACGGTTTAGGGACCAATGGTGGACTTCTTAAAGTCAGGCAAACATAATTTAGCCAGACACCCCCACACTTTCAGGTATTGTAAGTTAGGTGTGTAACCTTTTCACAGTTCGTATGGGGTTGAGTCTAATTTCTTATGAGGTACTCGGTTTAAGATTTACCGATAGAATGACTTTCCCCAATATGTTATAAGCTAACCCAGAACTTATCAACAATGAAATTATCATCTCTTTTAAAGTTTTGTTTTTCCTCTCGACTATGTCGTTTTGTTGAGGAAATTAAGGGACAGAAGTTTCATGAACTATGTCATTCGTCTCATATACCTCTTTAAGAAATTTAGATCCAAACTCACCACCTCTATCGGACCGAACATTTCATTTTTTTCATAAAAAGAATTTTTATGGAGATTTCTACACACTCCTAAGATAGACAAAACTTTTCTTCCTTCTTAATTATCTGAAGAAAAGAGCTCAAAGAGATTTAACAGCTACAAACATCTTTTAGTAGCATTAATGTCTATCATTTTCTCTTTATTTTAGACAAGGTTCTTACCTTAAAAGACCACTAGAAATATTCATCTACTATGACTAAAAATATATCTTAAAAATTATTAAGATTATTATTCTAACTTCTACACTAAGTATAGAATATTTATTTAGTCATAGTATCTTATAAATTGGAATAATGAGCATAGTAATGCACCAGGTAGGTTTAGAAAGAGAGGTGATGCATAAAGCATACTTAAATACCAAATCTTTCAAAAAACAAATCCTAGACATGCATTTTAAACTATCTCACTACTTTCCAATTAATCTCTTATGAATATTTTTCTCCTCATTTAGGTCTTTTAAAAGTTATGCTTAATATATATGTTCCCCACTAAAAAAAAAATTATTAAGCACACTCAAGATAAGTTTTCTACTCAAAAAGGTCATCTAGCCTTCTTTTACAACCTAGTCTAAACCATACTCTCTAAGCTTATAGACTAGGTAAAGGCTTTAATATAAATTCATGTAATATAAATCATGAATTAAATAATCTGACCTTATAAGTAGAAACGCAATTCATGTAGACCTTGTCTATTTTGATCATGTCTGCAACTTCAATCCTTATATCATGATCCCAAATTCATCGTGACTGATATTTCATAACCATTTTGAATCTACAAAATTCAAATAAAAATTATATATGGTTAGTCACGAAAATAATTTACTAACAGTAATAATAAATAAATAAATAAAATTCACTGATAGTAAAATATCCTTATCTTTAGGATTCTGGTTCTTATCTTCAACTTCACCATCACCTTCGATTATTGACCCGTCAAGTGCGTCAAGCTTGAACAATCCAAAACCACCTTGACAATAATATCATTTTTGCAGTAGATTTGTTTCTAAATTGTTGGTTAAATAGACTGCAAAATAGGGCGTTAGCACTGACAGGAAAAATAAAATGAACGAACTGAAAGATAATTAGACCGTGTCGTGGTATGGAGGCCACTGCCTTAGAAACAAATCGCCCCGATGTGTGTACTCGCTACTTTAGGCGGTTGTCCCCCGAAGGTTAGCACGGTCCTCCAAACAGTGTACACCCAAAGTTTGGAGTGGACTATAGAGGAAATGATCGTTAGAACCGGAGTCGATCAAAATGATGCTCTCTAATTCTCTCTCAAGTAAGACAGATGAACTCTGAATGGGATGATTAAAAATGAGAGAAAAACATCTTATTTATAGGTTGAAAGCAGGGGCAAATCTGTCCGAAAATCAAATAAAATCTGATTTAAATTTAAAATTTAAATTTAATATCAGATAATATCTATCCCAAAATAGTAGATTTGATAACCGAAAATATCCATTTAAATCTCGGATAAAATATATTCAAAATTAGATTTATTAACAGATAAAATCTAATTAAATCTCAGATAATCTGTTAATATCTATCTAAAAATAGTAGATTTTATAACCGAAAATATCCATTTAAATCTCGAATATTTTGTTATTAAATCTATTCGGTTAAGTATTTAAAATTCAAAGAGAATTTTAAATCAACTGAACTGCTCTTATACAACCTATAAAAACAGAGTGTGGGATTCAAGCATTACATATTTCTAACAGAAACTACATTGAATTGGGGATGGGCAATCGCCCTCACCCCGAAGATTTTATTTATTTATTTTTGTTCTCCTATTTAAATTCTTTTTAAAATTATTTATCTATGAATTTACTCATACTTTTAAACATTTATATTTTCCTTTTCAACTTTAAATCATGACTATGTCCCTGCTAGATCGTACCAATTTTTGAATTCATGGTTGATGCAAGAGTTGATTCCTTCATGTTTTCTTTGAACTTTTGTTCATCCTTATAGTTGCAATATTTTGATTTGTAGTTGCAACATGAGTTGATCCTTGTCCTTTTCCCTGTAGTTTGTTTTTGTGTCTATAGTTGCTACAAGAGATGATTCATCGATGTCTTCTATTAAATCTTTTCCAACAAAAATTACATCTTTTACATTCATTTGTCCTCATTGAAAGCTTCTAACATGAAATTATGAAAAAAAAAACATTTAGATTAATTCACTTATCTGACATAAAATTATGTAATGTTTTACTATAAATATTATATGTTAAACTATACTTGAGATTAATTTAAATTATTTTATGACATAAATAATATTATAAATAATATTAATATCTAAATAATATAAAACATATTATATATTATTTATAATATAAATATATAAAAATATATTATAATATATTTTTATATATTTATATTGTAAATAATATACAAAAATAATAAATTTATATATGATATATATAATGAGATAGAATCAAGTTATATAGGGTAAAATTCCTTTAACTTTTACATATTTTGCATCATTGGATGACTGAAATAGATGGTTCAGATTAATTTTTTACTTTTTTTCTCAAGTGATAATCTTCACATAACTAATTGTTAATTTGAGTTACTGTTTTAGTCATCCAATAATCCAAAAAACGTATAAAATATGGAAAAAATTTACTGTATAACATGATCTTATCCCATATATAATATATTTTATATACTTTTATATATTATTATTTTTATAAAATAATTTAATTAAACCAAATGGATAGATTTATATTATTTAAATAAAAATATTCATAAAATAATATATTTATATTATAAATAATGTATAAAATCTGAGAACTAAAATTTAAGGTTTAAAATTTATGATTTTATAATTTAAGGTTTACAGTTTAGGATTTATGATTTTTATTTAATAGTTATAATATAAATATATTATTTGTATAAATATTTTGAGTATTTTTAAAATAATATTTATATTATAAGTAATATATAAAATAATATATTTTGTATTTATGATAAAATATTATATAATTTCACGTTGATTTATTAGTGAAGATTTACTTTTTGTGACTGAAGATTCTGAGTTGAAATCCCTTCAAGTCCATGTGTTTTATTATTATTTTTTCTCTAGTAAAATAATGTTATTTTGGATTAAATAAAATTTTAAAATAGCGTCTGTAATACCCTCGACCTGGTTTAAAATTTATGATTTTATAATTTAAGGTTTATAGTTTAGGATTTATGATTTTTATTTAATAGTTATAATATAAATATATTATTTGTATAAATATTTTGAGTATTTTTAAAATAATATTTATATTATAAGTAATATATAAAATAATATATTTTGTATTTATGATAAAATATTATATAATTTCACGTTGATTTATTAGTGAAGATTTACTTTTTGTGTCTGAAGATTCTGAGTTGAAATCCCTTCAAGTCCATGTGTTTTATTATTATTTTTTCTCTAGTAAAATAATGTTATTTTAGATTAAATAAGATTTTAAAATGGCGTCTGTAATACCCTCGACCCGGTGTCACATTGGGTCTTCAGCCCAAAACCTGTATTTCAAAATTTTCTTTGAAAGTCTGTAAAACTAAAATTGATTTTGATATAACAAATAAGTGTAAGGACTATTTTTGAAATAACTTTTTAGTCCTTAAGTCAAAGGTTGATCTCTAAGTCAAAACCAAGAACTTTGAAATACTCTTACAAGTCATTTTTACACGAGGGTATCGATACCATGAGTACAGGTATTGATACACCTGGGATTTTTCAAGGCTTGTTCTTGAGATCAAGAACAGGTATCGAAACAAGGTTTGATACCAAAACTTTCTGCCAACCCATGTTTCGATACAGGTATCGAAACAGCTTGGGTAAATTTTCAAATTATTTTTAATTTTAAATATACGACTCCTGGTATCGGTATCGATACAAGTATCGATACACCCTTAATCCTCAACGGCTATTTTCAAGCATTAAATGAGTCGACCGTTGGTGTCAGTTAAATTTTGAATGATGGTTAGCCTGTATCGAAACAAGGTTCGATACCGAGCATCACAAAAACTTTTTGTATCGGAACAGGTATCGATAGACCCCTTATTAAATGCACAACGACTCTTTTCTTGGCATGTTTTGAAACAGGTACCCCGTGTTTTGATATCACCTGCTGCAGAGTGCATTTATGATGGAAAAATGAAGCTCCAAACGTCCATATTTACTTTCCCAACAACTTCAACGGTTAGAAATCAATGAGAATGTATAAAAAGAATATTTTCAAAAGCATTAAAGAAGATTTGATATTCAAGCAACATCCAAGCACATCAATCCAACTCAAAGCACTTCATTGCATATTTTTGCTCCCAACTCTTGTAATTTCACTTTGATCTTTTGTAATCTGAGTTTGGGGAGAGTTTGTTTGTAATTGGGGCAATACATTTCTTGTGAGAGAATTTTTATTTGCCTATTTATCCCTTGTATTATCTTGTGAGGATTGAATCAATTCTTGGGTAGAAGAATTGATTCGAATTGTAACGGTTATCCCTTGAATCGAGAAAAAGGTTAAATTCATTAGTGAATTGGTCTCAAAATCCTTAGTGGATCTAAGGTAGTGGATGTAGAGCTTGTTCGAAGCTTGAACCACTATAAATCTCGTGTCCTTTAAATTCTAGCTTTTTACCGAAAATTTTCAACTCAATTTTTTTATTGCCAATTCACCCCCCTCTTGGACATACTTCAAGATCGATCAACTTAACAAAGTCCAATAAAATAAAATCAACTCAAGTCCAAAATAAGATTTATAGAATCCATACGGGTTAAAACATAAGCCCAAAACAATATAAAGTAACTGGAGCTCCAAAATATTATAAAACAATTAAACATTCGACCCAAATTAAAATAGACAGAGTTACAAATTACATATAGGGTTCGACATAGTACTAGCTCACTATCTAATAAATGTATTCTGACAACAAGGTCGATGCTGAAATCCAAACCTCAATGTTGCTCACGGAACCGACTTCACCTAACTTACGCACGAAAACACATTTCGAACATTAAGCTAAGAAAGTTTAGTGGATACGCCAAACTCGGCCAACATCATGCATATCATAAGTAGTAAAGCAAAACATATAAACATCGTGCATGATATAATGGTCTAATATGCTCGTCTATCACATGACATAAATGAATGTATGTTATAACACACAGCATATACAAGTCACAACAGTATAACACACAAGAGTGAGGTCTGCGTCTACACAATATCGGGACCCTACACTCAGGATTGAGCCGTCCTTAAATCCTATGCCCAAAATGTTACATCTGACATCTTCGAACGAGGCCGTCTAACGTTCAGAAAGGGATGGAGGCCGCCCAACCAATCCCATGCTCGAAATGTTACATCGAACATCTTCGAGTAAGACTGCCCAACACTCGGAATAAAAGTCTTCAATACATCACCCTGCATATTACATCGAATGACCTTCAACGTGTTGTAACACTTATGAATATCCAGATTTCCAATACACAAAGACTCAAATCACTCAAACGATCCACCTAGGATCTTAGCACAACAAGATATATTAAGATTATCTCAATTTAGTCTTTCGGGGTTATAACATCAATCTCAGTTTAATAATTTATTTCATAGCTTTTAGATTAATGGAACTATTTATTAAAATCATCAAGCCCCAATTCTCTACTCAAACTTGGCAAAATTAAACAGGGGTATCGATACCCTTATGAGGGGTATCGAAACAGGATACATCGATACCCACCCAAAGAGGGTATCAAAATACGGGTATCGATACCCTTTGACCAACTTCAAGGTCAACGAAGGAGGCTTTCCAGATTCGATATCAACATCGAATCGGTCATGACAGAAGAAGCTACTGGAGGATTCGGTATCGAACCATGGTTCGATACCTCTGCTTGCCTTGCTTATTTTTTTTCTTAGGGGTATCGATACACGGGTCACCGGTATCGATACCCCCTGTACGAAACTGTAGGTTTCACTTGAAATTTCTATAAATTCTTCCTAATAATAATCTATTTGATCTTAAAGTGTTCCTACTCAATATTTAGGATGATTAAAGGTTTTAACATCAATTTCATGCCACCAATCACACTAGTACGAATTTCACCATTAATGACATCTTTCAAGCAAACCAAGCATACATACATGGATTCTACATGCTATGCATTCTACCATGAAATGAATGATGAAAGGAGAGTTGGGAGTACCAACCTTAAGCAAACACAACAACAAACTCGAGCTCCCTACACTTCTTTAAGCTTTCTCCTCCTCTAAGCTCTTGGAAGACTCTCCCACTTGTTCCTCTACAAGGGAAGATGAACAACAGATTAGAACACTTCAGGAAGATCTTTAGAGCCTTAAAACACTTAAAAGAACCCAACTTTAACCCTCAAAAGCTCAATCCCGAGCTACCCCAAACCTCCCTAAAAACATCATTTCATCAAACTAAACAAAGAACATCTTGTTGTGTAGTTCTCCTCAAGCTTTACCTCTTTCTCTTCAACACAAAAATGGAATTCTAAAGAAATCTACCCAAGATCAGATATTTTTCAAACCTTTTCTCAAGATGAAAATGAAGGAGATGGGAGAAATTTTACAAAACCCATGACCTCACTTTTGCAGAGACACCACCTCTAAACTCCTCCCTCTTTGTCATCTATTTGTGCATTTACCAAAAAGCCCTCAGCTTAAGCCCAACACACTCTCAAAATCCAAAAGCCTAAAGCCCAAACTCTCGGGTTAACCCGATACTCGGATCCGAATCCAGGTCGTTACAACATCATTTTAAGTTAATGATTCTATTAAAAGTTAATAGCAAAATGACATAAACAAGTTATAAAATAACGTTTAATGATAGATTTAAATATTTTTAAAGTTTGATGATTTTTGTGAGCCAATAACAATAATTTAGTGACAACTTATACAATTTAGTGATATTTTTACTTAACTACAATTGACTAATTATATATAACTAATTTAACTAAATCATATTTATGATTTTATAAATTTTAATTATTCACACATATTATAAATTTACAACTTGATTAATTCAAACTCGATCATAGACCGTATTTTTTTTAAAATTAAATGAAAGTTCAAAGTTTACAAGTTTAAAAGTTAAAGTAAATTTTAAAATAAACTAATATCTTAGTACATAAAACATGATAATAAAAGACATAACTATACAATATAAATGGTTCAAAATTCATATGAAAAACAAATATAAGACGAGTGGATAGGGTGTGAATAAAGTTTTAAATCCATCACCTATCTATTAATTACATTGGATATGATTTTTTACATACGCACCCATCAATTAATCATCAAACTCATCCTCATCCTCATATCAACTCATATAATACACTGAAAAAATTATAAAATTGTACTCATTTGTTATCCATAAGTTTTTATATTTAAAGGGTAAACTACAGTGGATGTCACGTAATTATAGGTAAGGTTATATTTAGGTCATATAATTATTGAAAGTTACATTTGAGTTACTCATTTATGGGTAAAATTACATTTGGATCACCCAATTATTAAAGATTACATTTAGATCACTCAATTATAGGCAAGTTGCATTTACTTTTCATATTTTAAAAAAAGTATCAATTCGTGTATTAGATTAATTAATGATTTCAAATAAAATACTTTAACATTAACAAGGGTATACAAGTAATTTAGAAGAAAACTAATGTACTTTTCAAATATGAAGAGTGACCTAAATATACCATTACTCATAAATGAGTGACCTAAATATAACTTTTAATAATTAAATAACCCAAATATAATTATATCCATAATTAAGTGACTTTTATTGTAGTTTACCGTATTTAATAATGCATCTACTTTTTAACAAAAGAAAACAGCACATTACATTCCGTGTACACATCACTGTCGCAGCATAACAGCTGCCATGCCAGCCTGAGTCTATTAATATTTGTCATTATTCACACTTAAACGTCACCGTTCTTCAACCACTCACCAAAACCCAAAAAAACGTATCGATATATTAAGCCTTTTGCCCCTTTCAAAAATCGAAGTTCCCTTTTTTCACCTGTCTCCGGTCTCCACTGGTCATCGTTTTTTCCGTTTCTTCTCAGGCGATAACTATTGTTTATTTTATTTTATAATTTCTCCAAAAATATCTTCGTTCTCTTCTCGATCTATCCACTCCGAGTAAGTTCTATCGCTTCTGCATCTCTGTTTTCTTTTAGATTGGTTGATTTTTTTTTTTTGGATTTTGCAGGTTTGAGAGAGAAGAGGAATGGCGCATAGAGTAGATCAAGATTACGATTACCTGTTCAAGATCGTGCTGATCGGAGATTCTGGAGTTGGAAAATCGAATATTCTCTCTAGATTCACCAGAAACGAGTTCTGTTTGGAATCTAAATCAACCATTGGCGTCGAGTTCGCTACTAGAACCCTCCAGGTTTATCATAGTTTCAATCAGATCAACCTTTGATTCTTCCTCAAGCGCGTTTACTTTTTCATGCTGAAAATTAGTTGTTTCTAGAATTTTGTGGTAAATTATCTTGTGGAGATTTTATTGTGTTCGAAATGCTTATGATTTGATTTAGTTTAGGGGAACTTTGCATGATTAAGTTGATCGTGAACTTTATGTTACTTAGTTGCATAATTAGTAATTAAAAAAGTCATTTCAGTAAGGTTACATGAATTGAGGCAAAGTGTATTTCATTGAATTGAAAATTAAATTATTATATTGATCCTGACTTTTATTGTGTTGTTTTATTCCAGTGTTAATAATAGAGAATATAATGTTGCTTCTTATGGACCTATAACATAATTGATTTGGTTCTGAGAAAGACCAAACTTCTGATCATTTGTTGGCTTGTCCCATATTTTCAGCTTTGTTAATTTGTGCTCATGGTTATACAAGTTGGTAAATTGTTGGTTTTGTTTGTATTATGCAACTAATTTCTATCAGTTTTCATGATTTTAGGTGGAAGGCAAGACTGTTAAGGCTCAGATTTGGGATACCGCTGGTCAAGAGAGATATCGAGCTATCACTAGTGCTTACTACAGAGGAGCTGTTGGTGCTCTTATTGTCTACGACATAACTAAGAGGAAAACCTTTGATAATGTTCAAAGGTGGTTGCGCGAGTTGAGGGACCATGCAGATTCTAACATCGTCATCATGATGGCCGGAAACAAATCCGACTTGAACCATCTGAGAGCAGTTTCTGAGGAGGATGGTCATGCTGTGTCTGAGAGGGAAGGTCTTTCGTTTCTCGAGACATCGGCTCTAGAAGCAACAAACATTGAGAAGGCATTCCAAACCATATTGAATGAGATCTACCATATCATAAGCAAAAAAGCATTGGCAGCCCAGGAAGCAGCCGCTAGTGTCGCGCTTCCAAGCCAAAGAACCACCATTAATGTTGCTGATTCATCAGGCAACACTAAGAAAGGATGCTGTTCTACTTAACAAGGTGTACAACTTTTGGCCAAGAGAGATGCATGTAGAATACTTAGCTTTTGTTTTAAAATAACCATATTGTTTGTTAGTAGCATCAGCTTTGTTAAGGCCGGCTTATACTAAGAAAAAAATGTAGACTGTTTTGACAGACCTGAGAATGCTACCGTCAAATCTCAAAACTTCATTCTGACAACGCTGTCGACGGGCAAGTTTTAATCTTTGACACTCACTAGATGCTCTAGAAATGGGAGAAGAAGGATCTAGGGTGGATTCTACTTCCCACTAGCATAAGTCATGAGTTTCTTTAGTTTCTTAAGGTGTTCTTTTTGTGTGTGTTTCACAACTTAAAAGCAATTTTTTAAGTGTTATTAAATTTTGATTGTTTTTAATTATTTTTCAAATTAATTTTTTTATCCAAATCTAAAAATTAGAATTTATAGCTTTGGCGCCGGAAAAATTAATTTATAACGTAAAATTATATTTTATCCTTATAATATATTAATAAAATAATATTTATACATATATAATTATAAAATAATATATTTTTTTTAAAAAAATTGAATGGCATCTATCAATATCAGATCTTGGTTGAATCAAATCCTTTTTTTTAATCTCTATAGCTTGTTAACGTTTTTTTCTCGGAAATGTCAGCCTAATACTGTATTCTGAGCACGAAACATGTAACGATAGTGGTTAAAACAATAGTTGTTGTTTTTAGAGGTTATGGGTTCAGATACTAGTAATGTCAACACAGTATTTGAGCGATCAATGTCTTATGATTGAGAGTGTCTAATGGTTGAGTGTATATTCTATAACAGATACTACTGTAATACTGTAGTTGATTAAAAAAATATTGTATTTTAAAGACAACCATTAAACATGGAAGGAGGAAAATTCTAAAAATATCGATTTAAATAACGATTAAAAAATATTATATTATTTTCTTATAAAGTTTTGATACATACATTTTGAATGTACTAAAAATTTTATATTTTTTTAATAAAAAATCGATATATAAAGTTTTGATATATAAAAATCGATATATACACAAAATACTCATACTCTTTATAAAAAAATTTGTTTGTATCAAAAATTTTATATTTTTTTATAAAAAGTTTGATATATACTAAAAAAAATATTATTAAAGTTATATTAATTTTTATAAAAATTAATATAATCGTTTATTTGTTAAGATTGTGATTCTTTACAACTTCCGGTAAAAGGAATTTCAATTATTGGATGCCGAATCAACATCCGTCACATGGAAAATAAAAGAAAACAAAGCAAGAAGAGGATAATAAAAGCGGGAAATCTTCCTTCCAACCGGCAGATATTTTTCTCTTTTTTTGGTTTTCTGATATTTTCTCTTCCAATGGCTTGCAGTGCCACTGCTCAGCCGCTGTTGAACCTCCAGCTCTCACACTCGCAACAACCAAAGAGACCTTGCTCTGTCTCTATGTGTTCCTTCACTACCAAGTCACGACTTTTCCCAAAGCCTTTTTCTTCTCAATTCAAAGACCACAACAAGATCAGCATTTTCTCAAGTCCACCACTGTTTTCTCAGCAGAAACTCGGATCCCTTGTAAGATTTCAACAATTAATCATCTTTTCAACTTTGGGTCGTTTTTCTTAATCATGGAATGTTTTTTTTATTGTTCTTTTAGGTTGCTGCCCAGAGTGATTATTCCGCAGGGGAAGAAGCTGAGTCACTCTTACCCGACTCAGCTTACCAAGACCCCTTTTCTTGGTCTTCAGTGATTTTGCCGTACGTTTTTATCTTATTTCATTCCTTTTCCTGTGTTTTGTTTGATTTTCCATTTCTGGGTTTGAATTTACCTGTGAATTTCCAATTATTATTTGTTGGGTAAAGGGTGCATTTTAGAAATTTTGAAGAGAGGAATGATAAAGGGTAGACCATAGATTATTTTCAGATTTAGTGATGCAAGTAATTTTGATTCTTGCAATCAGATTTCTGTTTCCAGCTCTGGGAGGGTTATTATTTGGCTATGACATAGGTGCCACTTCTGGTGCTACAATCTCTTTGCAGGTGCTTCATCAGATTTTTGTTCTTTTTTCAATTGCTTATAGCCTTATCTAATTGACTTGCCATCTAATGTTTAGTTAGCGTTACCTACATTAGAAGATTCTTTATTGTATCTAATGTCTTATGTCGATAATGGCAGTCACCTGAGCTTAGTGGCACTACTTGGTTCAACCTCTCAGCTGTGCAACTGGGATTAGTGGTATGATTTCTTGGTGATACTCTTAAGAATTGATGCATCATTTCTGGATATTTGCACTTATTTTGTTTCAATGTTATGTAATAATGTATATTCTTTTTTAGTGCAGGTCAGTGGTTCTCTTTATGGGGCCCTTCTTGGTTCTCTCCTTGTCTTTCCGATTGCAGATTTCCTTGGTACTCAACTTTGTTATCATACTTGCAGATGTTACATATGAATTTATCTCAACATAAAATTTTCATTTGTGCGTGAAGGAAGGAAGAGGGAACTCATCATTGCTTCTCTACTATATTTGCTTGGTGGGACACTGACTGCTTATGCTCCAGGCCTTAGTGTTCTCTTAGTAGGACGGCTATTCTATGGCTTGGGTATCGGATTAGTGAGTTTTGCAAAGGCAACCGCTGGTATTTCTGGTAGATTTATTATACGGTGCTTACTTGTAACATTCTTGCATGTATGTCATTTGACAGGCCATGCATGGGGCTCCGTTGTACATAGCAGAAACTTCCCCGTCTCAGATACGTGGTACTCTAATATCTCTAAAGGAACTATTCATAGTTTTGGGAATTTTGGTAAGTTGTTAAATTCTGTGTTATTAGCCAAGTTATTTCTTCTTAGACAAGTTCAGCTGAAGTGTTGACTCATCTGTAGTTGGGCTATTTTGTGGGAAGCTTCCAAATTGATGCTGTTGGGGGATGGCGATACATGTATGGGTGTAGCGCCCCAATCGCATTACTAATGGGACTAGGAATGTGGAGTCTTCCACCATCACCACGGTGGTTAATTCTCAGAGTGGTTCAAGGTAAAGCATCTTTACAAGAATACAAAGAGAAAGCAATTCTTGCCCTAAGCAAACTACGTGGTCGTGCTCCGGGTGATGAAACATCCGTGAAGCAAATAGAAGATACCCTAACCTCAGTGAAGTCTGCCTATACCGAACAGGAATCTGAAGGAAATATCTTGGAAGTACTTCAGGGGCCAAGTTTGAAAGCCTTTATAATTGGTGGAGGTTTAGTCCTTTTTCAACAGGTATCTCTTCCTCGTTGCTGAACTATACCGTTTATTCATTTGTTTGCTATTGTTTCTGTTTCTTTTTTCTGATACAAAGATACAAGGAGTGAACACTGAAAATGAAGAATTTTATGTTTAAGGGTTTATTTACAACCTGATTATGACAGATAACTGGCCAACCGAGTGTTCTGTATTATGCTGGTCCAATTCTACAGGTAACTGCTAACTGAAACTTCCATTTCTCTTTCTTGTTCTAAATGGACCTTCTTATGAAATACAAATTATCCAACCTCTATAATAGCATGTATAAATTTGTTTCTCCAGAGCGCTGGATTCTCTGCGGCTGCTGATGCTACTCGCCTTTCTGTTGTAGTAGGTTTGTTCAAGGTAATTCTTTATAGCATTGCTATTTAAGTTTTGAATCAGGATCTATCAAGTTACCTTCTTCCCAGTGCTGATTAAGTTCCATTTGAAATACGCCTTCGTGTAGCTACTGATGACATGGATAGCTGTTGCAAAAGTTGATGATCTTGGTAGAAGACCTTTGCTAATTGGAGGTGTTGGTGGGATTGTATGTAACCTTATTCTTCTCATCTCTGTTTCAACTGTTTAACGGCTTGGATATGTTAGTTTCCATGGAAGTTCTTATTTGATCCTATGAACACGTTGCCCTGCAGGCCCTTTCTTTGTTTCTGCTTTGTGCTTATTACAAATTTCTCGGAGAATTCCCGTATGTTGCTGTAGCCGCACTACTTCTCTACGTCGGTTGCTATCAGGCAAGTATTCTTCTTTACTTTGTTCAGACTTGAGAGTGTTTCCGGGAGACCATCTAGAATGAGAGATTTTATTTTTCTTCCCATTTACTCCTAATTTCTTACATATTGAAGGAACTATAGATCTCCCATAGAAAATGGAAAAGGAAAATATTGTTCATACACTTTCGATGACGGTGAGATCAAGTTAATCTGACAAGTTTCCCCTCTACATGGTGTTGCAGATATCATTTGGTCCTATCAGTTGGCTGATGGTGTCCGAAATTTTCCCGCTGCGCACAAGAGGGAAAGGAATTAGTCTCGCAGTTCTCACCAACTTCGGCTCAAATGCCATAGTTACCTTTGCATTCTCACCATTGAAGGTACTGGTTCAATACTCAACAAGCTACTTCTTTCAAAGTATCATTCTTCTAATTCTGTCATGGCTCTGCAGGAGCTGTTGGGAGCTGAAAATCTTTTCCTTCTTTTCGGCGCGATTGCTCTGTTATCACTTTTGTTCGTGTCGCTGTACGTCCCGGAGACTAAAGGCTTGAGCTTGGAAGAGATTGAATCCAAGATCTTGAAGTGAGAAACCTCCATGTAATTAAAAACCTTACTATGGTTACTTGTAAGACGACCATTTAAGCTACTTGTACACACAAGGTAGAGATAGATTCTGTGTGATTGTCCCATGGCCATATATGTTTAGTTAATTTATCACCAACACTTTGACATGATACCAGCAAAAAGTGTTGAAGTATGGGATTTTAGATTTTATTTACCCGCGTTGAAAATAAAAAAGTTTTTACGGGATTTTAAGATTTAAGTGTCGGGTCTAGATTTGAACATATAAATTTTAATCTTAAATTTTAAATTTTAACTCTAACCCTTAACTTATAAGCCCGTATATATACACCCTTAAATCTTAAACCTAAACTTAAAACACTCATCGAACTTTTTATTTTTACCTCCGGTATAATCCCAAAACATTTACCTCCGGTATAATCCCACACCTATAGACAATGATAGGAGAGTATGTTCCTCTTAATTTTCTCTTAGTTCATCTCACTATAAAATTAAAAATATATATTTTAAAAAGTACTTTATTTAATTCTTGTTTTTATATTCTATATTATTAAAAGCACTTATATAATTTTACAAATCTTATGATATTGTTATTATATATTTTTATTATTTTTATAATTATTTTTAAACATTTTTAAATTGTACTAGCCTATTTTTTAAGTATAATTATTTATCCAAATATAATAACAGTTCGCACTTTCATAGAATAGACCTTCAACGGTGAGAAAGCAAAGGCAATGTATTTTAAAATTTTTTTCATGGAATACATAAATTAAGGGGCATTTGGATCACGGAAGAAATTATTCTGAGGGGAATTATTTTTTTGGAATCACATTCTCCCGTTGGTTTTAACTTATTTTAGACAGACGACAATACTCTTTTTCTCTACAGTAACATTTTTGGGTTAATTATTAAAATATTCTTCTTCTCCTAATTTTAAGTTTTAAACTATTCCGATATTTTAGATGAAATTATCTCTAAAAGTGGAAAAGTCATTAGATGAGTTATGTTCATGACGTTATCCGTAAATCAATTAATCAAATTTTGTTGATTTTAATATAACTACGTACTCTATGTATAAAAAAGAGGTCGATAATTTACCTTAAGAAATAAGATGAACGAATTTTATTAGTTAAGACCATGGATGACATGATAAACAATATTCATCTAATAACTTTTCCTAAAAGTGATAGATTTTTTTCAAATGAATCATAAGACTATGTAAAAACTTTTTCATTTCCAAAAGAATGGATAAATCATGGCCTAAGTTTTTCACAGTTTTATATATTTTCAGTTTAAATCATCGTGTAAATATTATATTTGACTTAATTTTTATTTATTTAACGTTTCTTAGCTTCAATTGTATTTTTATGGTAACATTATTTAAATATATTTTTATTTTATTTAATGAAAATATTTACGAGACATGATATTAATTTTGGGTAAACTACATATATTGCTACTGAACTATTTGATGATATCTATTTTAGTCACCAAACTAAGCAACTTGTCAATTAAACCACCAAATTTATTCGATTAACCTATTTTGATCACCTTCCTTACAAAATAACCCAAAACCTTCAAGTGAAACACTACATCAGATGATATTAAAGATTTGATTGATGTTGCAGCTAATTCCCGGAAACAAGATGATATTAAAGATTTGTTTGATGAAGGACAGAGTACTCGTATAGGTTGCATTCCATCAGATTTGCAGGATAAACTTGTGTGGAGATATGACGGCACTGGTATTTTCACGGTGAAGGCTGGCTATAAGCTGTTTTGAGACTCTATCAGTAATAAAAGAGGTGAAATCAATGGTTCCTGACAGGTTCTGTAATCGCTCCTATGATCCATGATACTCGAGTAGCTGCTACAGATTTTGACAGTATAATTTTCAGTTTTACTCGTCCAGAAGCAAATAATGTGGCTCACACTCTAGCTCGTTCCCACCAGGATCCTAACTAGTGGATTCAAGAAGCTCCCACAAATGCTGCTAATCTGGATACAAATCGTATAAACATGATCTGATGCTACTGCTAATGTTCCTGCTCTGCAATTTTTCTCAGAAATTTTATTATCTGCATGGTTAATGCAACCCGAGTACCTTCAGGATTGAGATGTCTTGTTTTGTTTTCTTTAAGGCGTTAATAGTACATCAGGGACAGGCTTGTTTTCCTTAGTTGTTGAGAAAGCTTGTGATGATGTATTTTGATACCTTGTCTATTTATCAATAAACTAATTAGGACTTGATTCCTAATAGTTGGGTAGTCAGTCTCACTCACGTCATAGATTGGAAAGTGGAGCCCACCATTGCGCTGATCCAAAGGTAAAGGAGTCACAACCACACACAGGCGAATGCGATCCTTAAATCTTTTCGTTTGGGGTTAACATAAATTAGAGCCGACTGATGACTTCCAGCTCAAGCCAACTGAGAAAAAATAGGAAAAGTTTTATAAAAGGAAAGGTCATAAAGTCACAAATAGTATTTGCTTTAGTTCCATGGCCAAAACAATAAAAAAAGGTTAATATATAGAATAATACACAAGTTAATGATAATTATCAAGTGACTAACAAGTTTCCCTAATGCTTGATTAACTCAAGAAACCAATAATACCATGAGAGTGAGAGGTGTGGTTCTCTTTGTCAACTCTCATTTACATCATACCTGAGATTCTCCACCTAAATAGACTCCAATGTGTCGTTCTCTGTCTGTCAAAAACCATAAGAACCCACAGCCATTTCAGAGTGTCAAAGGGAACACCCACTTCATAAAAAAAGAATCATTTGGGAATGCAAAGATTTAAGGAAATTTTAAGCTACAAAGTCAAATGATCAGTAAACATAAGAAACATAAAATCGATGCCCGTTTTAAAAAACATAAAAAACTAAGACTTCATCACCAGTAATCAAAGAGCAACCAACTTGGAGCAAAACCACTTCACAAACGATTACAGAACCGGTGGCGATAAATTAATGATGTGCGAGCAAAGAACGGTGGAAAAGATAAGGAAAATAGAAGCAATGGCAATGGTAAATGAATGCAGACAGTACTATATTCGAAAGTACAAATGAAGGTATAAACAAATATAGATAGAAAACAGGTGAGAAATACATATGCAGGAGCTGCATAAAGCTAGAAGAAGCAATACCTCAAAGATAGTGTTGACTGTCCAATGCACACATAAAGTAAGAGGGTAAACTAAAACTACCCAAAAAGGGGAAAATTTTCAAAAATATACATGAAGTTTGATTCAATGTGTTGTACTATATGAACCTTGATTTGATGTATGATATTTTGGTTTGATTCAATTTTCTCAAAGAACTAACAATTATAAGGGTGATTTATATTTTAAGTCACTTAAATGCATCAAACTTTATATAAATCATAAACCTTTAGTTCCATTAAGTTACACCAGTAAACTTCTATTATTAATACCATAGTTCACTTATACTAACTCCTTCAAGTAATTCTCATCAGAACAATTGGTTCAAAACGCATACATAACTCTACACAAAATCCTAATGTTGATTGTACTTAAGATAAAAATCATGTATGTATGCTAAAGTGCATCTTAAAAGTTCAGTGATTTAATTTGTTGAAACTAAAAGATTGTGAAATACATGAAAATTGATATTAAGTTCAGTGACACATGTTACATTTACTTATTGTATGCACAAACGATTAGATTTACCCAACATGAAGTATTTGGATTTATTTGATATTTACTATAGACAACTAAATCAAAATCAAAGTTTCATGTATATAACTGCACCAAATCAAATAGCACATTAAATCGAAATTTCTTACCATAATACAATAATTTTGTAGCTTACTAACTAACAAGTCACAGCAAGTCTAGACAATCATACAGTAATACTTTATGCAAAACAGGCATCAATTATAATTAACATGATAGAGTAGCATAAGAGGAAATTGATTCCTTTTCTTCTAGATGAGAACAAATACGGAATTATTGCCTCTTACTCTGTTTAAACCACATTGTCACACCTATGCAAGTTCCAAAGCCGACAATTTTGTACATCACAGTATACCTCAAGATTGCTTTACGTAGAAGAACCAAAATTTCCAAACAAATTAGCATGGTATATATAATTATGAGTTTGGAACTAACATTCAACCAGACAATAAAGCTGGAAAACCATATTCTAATACTGAAAAAAGAAAGGAACTAACCTTTGTACAAAAGAACAGCTAATTTAACTTATCATTGGGAGGCATATGGTTGGGATACGACATCACTGATCCATATTTATTATTTCCACCAGGCCAATCTCTCGGCTGCATCCCGTACGAATTAGCTTCATACCCATTCTGCTGATGATGGAACCCTCCTTGATGCATACCCATGTGTCCGTACATCGGCATAGCTACAGGCACCAAAGGTGCCCCATAAGGCATCGGTATAGGCATCCCAACTTGCCCATTGCCATTCGCACTAGCACCAACAAAACCACTTCCGCCGCCTCCACTCTCACGAAGGCTCTGCGGCACAGGCGTTGACGCAAACAGCTGATCGGAAGCCGATGGTCCTTCGTTGCTTAACCCTTGCATTCTTTTCAAGTAAAGCCGATATTTCTGCAAGTGGCTTGCGACGTTCTCCCGGGTCAAGCCTTCTACGTTCATTAGCTGCATGATTGTTTTAGGAACCGCGTTTTTGATGCCTAAATGGGCCACCACATCAACGAATCTCTTATGCAGCTGCGGCGTCCACACTAAACGCGGTCGTTTCAGTGTCCTCCCTGATGGATCCTCTGAATTCTCCGTTGTCCTAACCGCTGAATCCGCTTCCTCTGCAATACCAACATCTGTCTTCCTCATCTTCTTAGGTTCAGATCCAGAACCGGAACCCGATCCGTTACCTTCCGTTTCCACTATCATCATGTCATTAAAAGAATGAAGATCGTTACTGTTGTTGTTTTTATTGTTAGTGTCAGTGAAGAAGTGGGCTCCGCTTGATCGGAGGGAGGAGAAGGTATCATGAGAGGCGCGGTTGACATCGAGAGATGTCCGACGAGGTTCCGGCAAGATGCTGAAAGCGGAGGCCAGTTCCGGTGGGATTAAGGATTGAGATAACGGAGTTAAATCATCGCAGTCGGGTAATCCAATCTCCCATTCGAGAATTCTTTGGTCAGCATCATCTTCACCGTCAACGACGGCGGTGTTGGCTGTTGCGGTGGCTCCTTCGTCGTCTCCGCCGTTAACTTCAAATTCACTCATCCTCACTTCTTCTCCCATGTTTTTACCCCCAAATCAGAGATCTTATTAGTCTTTTTTGAGCGATTCTTCAAATTTTGTTGTTTGGATCGGAAAGAATAGTGTAAAATCTAAAGAGATTTTTAGATATCTGCGTGGAAATAGGGCAGCTGTTTGGGACCTAGGAAAAAAAAAGAAATTTTCTTTTCCTGAGGGAAAATAAAGAGGGGAAGAAAAAAGTGCAACGCCAGATTCCAGATCGATCTGCCAACGTGGACGACTTAGCCAGATATTTTTGATCTGCTAAATATCTCAACGTCCTTAATATATCCATTCATATTTTGCCACGTAAATGATTCGCGGGTCGTACGGGTGGAACCGGTCGCGCTGGATCGTAGATGGTGTGGAATTTATTTACGAAAATGGGCATATTTTTGTTAAGAGCCAAGTCCACTTTTGATGGTATTTTTGTAAATATAGGGCTTATTTCTTTTATAGCGGACTAACCAATAGGAGAAGTGAATGTTGGTGAACAGCTGGGATGAATATATTATGGACATCGTGGAATATTGGGGACCGTGGGTGGTTCTACAAAGAGCCCTTAACAAAAGCCTAAATAAAGCCTTTAATGGGGAACCGGTTAACAACCGGTTCCAATATTAAACTGTTTGTTTGTTTATTTTTTTTTTTTTTAATAATGAATACCTAATTTTTTTTGTATATTCGAATAAAAATATACGAATAAAAATATTCATAAAATAAATATTTAAATAAAAATGTTTGTATAATAAATATTCGAATAAAAATATTTGTATAATAAATATTCGAATAAAAATATTCATACAATAAATATTTGAATAAATATATATACGAATAAAAATATTCACATAATAAATATTTGAATAAAAATATTCATATAATAAATATTCATATAAAAATATTCGAATAATAAATATTTGAATAAAATATTCAAATAAAAAGATTCGAATAAAATACATACAAATAAAAATATTCGTATAAAAAGATATTCGAATAAAAATATTCATATATAAATATTTGAATAAAAATACTCGAATAAAAATATTCGAATAAAAACTAAACGAATAAAAAATATTCGTATGATAAATATTCGAATAAAATTTTTTGAAACAAAATATTCGAATAAAAAATATTCGAATAAAAATATTCATATAATAAATATTCGAATAAAAATATTCATATAATAAATATTCGAATAAAAATATTCGAATAAAAAATATACAAATAAAAATATTCGTATAATAAATATTCGAATAAAAATATTCATATAATAAATATTCGAATAAAAATATTCAAATAAAAAGTATACGAATAAAAATACTTGAATAAAAATATTCGAATGATAAATATTCAAATAAAAATTTTTGAAACAAAATATTCGAATAAAAAATATTTGAATAAAAATATTCGTATAATAAATATTCAAATAAAAATATTCAAATAAAAAGATATTGGAATAAAAATATTTGAATAAAAAATATACAAATAAAAATATTCGTATAATAAATATTCGAATAAAAATATTCATATAATAAATATTCGAATAAAAATATTCGAATAAAAAGTATACGAATAAAAATACTTGAATAAAAATATTTGAATAAAAAATATACGAATAAAAATATTCATATAAAAATATTCGAATAAAAATACTCGAATAAAAATACTCGATTAAAAATATTTCTATAATAAATATTCAAATAAAAATATTCGAATAAAAGATATACAAATAAATATTGTACACAATTCCTTACAAAGTATACACAATGGCTTACAAAAACTGTAAGGAAAAAGGTATGTACACAATTCCTTACAACATCTCACCATGAGCTAAAGGAGCCATCCAAAGGTAAGGTTTTGTGTACATACACAATTTACTACGATTTTCGTAAGCCGTTGTGTATACTTTATAAGGATTTGTGTACAAACACAAATACTTATCGTTTTCGTGCCATATTGTGTATTCTTGTAGGAAATTGGGTATATACACAAATCCTTACCCTTGGAAGCCTCCTTGAGCTCATGGTTTTGAAGTGGTAAGGATTTGTGTACATACATTTTTTCTTACGATTTTCGTAAGCCGTTGTGTATATTTTGTAAGGATTTGTGTACAAACACAAATACTTACCGTTTGGGTGGCATATTATGTATTCTTGTAAGAAATTGTGTATGTACACAAATCCTTACCTTTGGAAGCCTCCTTTAGCTCATGGTTTTGAAGTGGTAAGGATTTGTGTACATACCTTTTTTCTTACGGTTTTCGTAAGCCGTTGTGTATACTTTGTAAGGAATTATGTTTGTACACAAATCCTTACCGTTTTCGTGCCATATTGTGTATTCTTGTAAGAAATTGGGTATATACACAAATCCTTACCCTTGGAAGCCTCCTTGAGCTCATGATTTTGAAGTGGTAAGAATTTGTGTACATACCTTTTTTCTTACGGTTTTTGTAAGCCATTGTGTATACTTTATAAGGAATTGTGTACAAACACAAATCCTTACTGTTTTCGTGTCATATTGTGTATTCTTGTAGGAAATTGTGTATATACATAAATCCTTACCCTCGGAAGCCTCCTTGAGCTCATGGTTTTGAAGTGGTAAAGATTTGTGTACATACTTTTTTTCTTACAGTTTTCGTAAGTCGTTGTGTATACTTTGTAAGGATTTGTGTACAAACACAAATCCTTACCGTTTTCGTGCCATATTGTGTATTCTTGTAGGAAATTGGGTATATACACAAATCCTTACCTTTGGAAGCCTCCTTGAGCTCATGGTTTTGAAGTGGTAAGGATTTGTGTACATACTTTTTTTCTTACAGTTTTCGTAAGCCGTTCTGTATACTTTGTAAGGATTTGTGTACAAACACAAATCCTTACCGTTTTCGTGTCATATTGTGTATTGTTGTAGGAAATTGTGTATATACACAAATCCTTACCCTTTGAAGCCTCCTTGAGCTCATGGTTTTGAAGTGATAAGGATTTGTGTACATACATTTTTTCTTACGATTTTCGTAAGCCGTTGTGTATACTTTGTAAGGATTTGTGTACAAACACAAATACTTACCGTTTGGGTGGCATATTGTGTATTCTTGTAAGAAATTGTGTATGTACACAAATCCTTACCTTTGGAAGCCTCCTTTAGCTCATGGTTTTGAAGTGGTAAGGATTTGTGTACATACCTTTTTTCTTACGGTTTTCGTAAGCCATTGTGTATACTTTGTAAGGAATTATGTTTGTACACAAATCCTTACCGTTTTCGTGTCATATTGTGTATTCTTGTAAGAAATTGTGTATGTACACAAATCCTTACCTTTGGAAGCCTCCTTTAGCTCATGGTTTTGAAGTGGTAAGAATTTGTGTACATACCTATTTTCTTACAGTTTTCGTAAGCCGTTGTGTATACTTTGTAAGGATTTGTGTACAAACACAAATACTTACCGTTTGGGTGGCATATTGTGTATTCTTGTAAGAAATTGTGTATGTACACAAATCCTTACCTTTGGAAGCCTCCTTTAGCTCATGGTTTTGAAGTGGTAAGAATTTGTGTACATACCTTTTTTCTTACGGTTTTCGTAAGCCGTTGTGTATACTTTGTAAGGATTTGTGTACAAACACAAATACTTACCGTTTGGGTGGCATATTGTGTATTCTTGTAAGAAATTGTGTATGTACACAAATCCTTACCCTTGGAAGCCTCCTTGAGCTCATGGTTTTGAAGTGGTAAGAATTTGTGTACATACTTTTTTTCTTACGGTTTTCGTAAGCCGTTGTGTATACTTTGTAAGGAATTGTGTACAAACACAAATTCTTACCGTTTTCGTGCTATATTGTGTATTCTTGTAGGAAATTGTGTACAAACACAAATCCTTACTATTTTTGTGCTAATTTATGTATGTACCGTTTTTCTTACAGTTTTTGTAAGAAATTGTGTATATAATGTGACCGGGTAAACCGGTTAAGGTTTTTTTAGGCTTTTTCTAATGGGCTCTCCCTAGAACTACCCGGGGACCGTTGGATGAAAAACTATGAATTTATCTACGGGCTTATCCACTTTAAAATTCATTATAAATTATTTTATAAAAGACAAATCCCAACTCGGCACAAGATAATTTTAAATAAAAAACTTTTTAATATTTAATCATTCGATGATAATATTATTTAAAAAATGACTCTTAAATTATATATGAAAAGTCTGTTTGTAACCTATAGAAAGAGAGTCTCTAACTCGCTTTCTATATAAAACAAATTTTATATTAAAAAATCGTTTTTAATAACTTACACGATATGAAACTCGTATTTTATAAAAAATTATTTCTGAATTCGCATCTAATACTGACAAAGATTTATTCTTTTAATTAATTATTAAAAAAGGTTTTTAATTTAAAATTACCAATAAACAAAGTTGCTAATAAGATAAATTAAACCCACTTACTTTAAAATTTAAACTCTCAACCATGGATTCAAAAAATCGATTATCACTGTAACAATCGTTATTTAATGATAATGTTATTGTCCAAAACTATTATTAAGAAAAATAACAATGAGATTTAAATTTACAATGATAAAAATCGTTGTTTAGTGGATAACGATCGATATCTGCGATAATAGTTCATTATTTTAAAATATCCATATTAAATTATGTGAGTTTTAAAAAATTTACGATCATAATAATAATTGTTATGTCCGTAACTACAATAAACGTGATACAATTAAAAACCCAACAAAAAAAAACGCTTTTTAAATCCTTCCTCTAAATATTTACTAGTGAGTTGCTCTGGAATTGGAACAGCATAGCTACCTTAGAAAACATTCAGTTGTAGCTGTTTCAAGCATTTGTTGAATAAAACGGATCTGCACTACTCACAAAATGTATACAGGTTTTAAATTATATCGTTTAGAATTTAAGACTTAAAGTTAAAGTTTAGAGTTTATGTTTTTGGGTTTTAGCTTTAAGAATTTAGAATTTAAAGTTTAGAGTCAACGTAGAACTTTCGTTCTTAATATGAAACGACTTTAAAATTTATAATCAATATTTAACTTTATATAAATTAATAAAATACGAAAAGATAGGTCATTACACTCATCCTAAAAGATTACTTAAAATAAATAAAACATTAAATATACGAGGATAATTTTTTTTTAACTCATTGTTATCATTTTGGGATTATGAAATTTCATAATTCTTATTCATATCATTAGTGTAAATACAAGTTTTTTTAAAAAAAGATATTGATCTACAGTAAATCATAAAACTTATTCAAATGAAGTTTGTTTTGAGATTTGCATATAAAAGTTGGAGGGGGAAAAATGTTATTTTGTATTGTCATGAAGTAGTATTAAACGGGATAAAAATTTTATACTCTAAAAATATATATAATCTATAATTTTATAAATTATAATATTAAAATTTAACTTTAAATCTTAATTTTAATAATTTTTGAACATAAAAAGCACCGAAATATATAAAAAATTATATTCCATTAAAATGGTCTAAAATTTTCACGTTCAGCGTTCAAATAGGTTAGTTAACTTAACCGAAAAACAAAAAAACTGAAAAGGGTATGATAAAAAAATAACATGTTCCTTTCAAAGATGAATTGATCGCTTAGCCAAATTTGTTGTCATATAAATTCATTTTATTTATTTTTTCAAATAAAAATATATTTTCCTAATTTATTAGGATTTTAAAATAAAAACATAGTTTTCAATAATGTCTATGGCCACTGCTATCATATTGTTGCAGAGGATAAAGTCGAGGAGGATTTATAACACCTTAAAACCAAATACTATATTTGGATCTGTAGATCCAATTCGTTTTCATAAAATTTTTCGTATATAAGACCAATAAATATAATATCTCTTCCCGATCTAGCAGAGAATCGGGTCGAAAGATGCTACAATCAGAGGTTTCGGAGTTCAATAACATTTTTTGGTAGTTCGTTTTGAATTAGTACATTATTGATTAGTCAATCTTTATTTAATTTGTTTATGAACAAGACCTATTCATTTTTAGATTAATTTGAAGCTTGTCGTCATCTAAGGATCTAAGGGCATTTCTTATTAATTAAAAATATATCTTAAGGATTTTAAGCAGGTCGTATCTAAACACTATGGATCTGCTTCAATACACCTAACCTGTAATGTCATCTTTTAGTTGATTTTTAATATATTTGACTTAGTAAATGAAATCCAATCCTTATTAAATTTTACCAACAATCTATAATGAACATAATTTAATAGAATATCATATTTTTAAGTCATTTTAAATCTCTTTCCTAGTTTTAGGCTCTCTAACTTAAAGCATGCATATTCAAATACTTAAATCATTTCTCATTAAGGTTGTTCTACAATATATGAGTCTATGCATACCTTACACATTACCAATATATCGAAATAGATAATTATGGTTTAACAAAACATGTTGCCACCATTCTAGGAGTACCTATAGTCAAACTTACATACCCTTGACTAGTGAACTTGTCAAAAACCTTTCAAAAAGGGATTCAATGCTCCTCCACAAGACCTTAACCTGAAAATACAGGGAAAATGAATGCGTTACGCATACTTTACCTAGTGAGGTAGCCAATAGTAACATATAAGATGCAATCATTATTATATGTTTTTATGCTAATTATAATGATTCATATGAATTGCAATAAATCAATTTACATCCTTGGATTAATCAAGATAGTGGATACGCGGACTCTTACGTCTCGTCAAATCAATAAATGGTCCAATCCCTTCGCCTAGCCAAAATGACCAATATACAAATTATCCCTCCGCCTCACCAAATATAGGTCATAACCTAAGGATCGTAGTCCACCCGTATCAATGAGCTCATGAGTCCTATGGCATGTCAATTGTATCCAGTTTTCACTCAAATCCAAGGTCTAATACAATTCTATTTTTATAACAATATCAATGGTAATTTCAATATGTTTCATGAACCAATGTCCATGATTTTGATCCTTAGTTCCATTCTAATAAGTTCAATGACCAATATTTCAATGATTCAAAGATTTAACATTATCAATGCAATAAAGAAAGCTTACCAAAGCTTATCAAGGTTTACCATAATCCTATATGATATCATGTCATTTTCTTGCCGATAGAAACCAATAAAATGCTATATGTCAATCATTAACAATGAAATAAAATGGAAAAAGCACCTAGCTTTATTCCATGACTCTATTACACTTACCTCGATATTTTAACGCTTTTAGGATTCTCGAATAATAACGTCTTTATTTTTGGTTTCCAAATAAATTGACGGTTGCTCTTGCTCGACCCTGTAAACTACGTTAATAAAAAAATAATTAGAATTAATAAGACAATATCGAATTAATACGAAAATATTAATTAAATTTAATGCCAAAACTTAAACTAATCAAGGATCTGAGTTTACCCAACACTAGGGGGGATTTAATATTACTATGTCAAAATTTAACAAACCACCAATCTAATACTGGAACGCATATATATTTTTCCTTTCGTTTGTCTCTCTTGTTGTGTATTAAATCACAACTCCTCCCCTATTTATAATGTTTAAGTTTGTCTCCCTTCATTTCCATGCTTCACGTGGCAATCTAAGTGGCCAATTTTAATTAGCCAGTTTTGTGGTAAATTGTCATTTGATGCGGCCGAGTGACCATTTGTAGTGGCCAATTCATTTGGCTACCGCATTTTGTTTTTTTATTATTATTATTACTATTATTATTATTATTATTATTATAAACTAATTTATATAAGTCGTATATTAATTTAAGATACAAGATTGAACCAACTTTTAACCAAAATAAAAATATTTGATCGTCGGAATTTAACCCCGAATTTATAAATTAGTTTGAATAACTTTTGATAAAATTCGAGTAACATATATATATATATTAACATAAAATACATAATCACAAAGATATAATTTCGACTAGACCAATTTTAGAGGTGTTCTAATAAATCTAAATTCACAAGTTCAAACCATGACATTCTTAAAATATTAAATTCATAAATATTCAAAACATTCGAAACAATTAACGGAGCTAGCTCTAAATATAATATTAAAACATTTAAATAATACAAGTTTAATTCAAATAATTACAATTACATTGGGTCCTATAAATACATGTATACTGCATCTAAGTATTTATACTCTATCATAATTGGTCAATGTTGAAACTTCCTATAGGATGGTGCTCCGCTACTCATGAACACATATTTACCTGTGGATGGAAACAACGATTTCGGATGTTGAACTAATAAAATTTAGTGGATATACATAAACACTTAATCATGCTTTACGTAAATTATAAATAAGAGCAAACTAGATAATATCATATCACGATAACACAAAGCAATGACACCATCGTAATCTTTTAAACACACATAAAGCATATATGCAATATGTTGAACAGTATAAACAATATAGTAAAATATGAGAAATTTTATTGAGCTTGTTCTTCTATACAGAGAAGAAGAGAGCCTTTTTATACAAGAAGATTAGGTTATGGAGAGATTGAGAGGCGCTGAAAACATTGCAGCAACCAACCCAACCAACTTTGTCCTATCTCCTATTTTTTTTCAGTGTCGTTATATTCATTTGACAGATCATTGGGACAGCTCATCAAGAGCTGTGTATTTTGGTTTATCATTTCCCCAGCTTTGTTTTCGCAAAGTTGTCTCAGATCACAGACAGATAGTTGAGTTCGAAATGCTTTATACTGAAAACAAGCAACTGGTTTGGTGAGAACATCAGCTGCCTGAAATTTGGCTGGAATGTAATTAACCTGCAAAGTTCCAGCAGCAACTCTTTCTCTCACAAAATGAAGGTCAAGATCTACATGTTTTGTTTTAATATGCAGCACTGGATTAGCTGCCATATTGACAGTGCTGGAGTTGTCGCACCAAATGACTGGTGTTGTTGCCAAAGGAATGGTTAATTCTGTGAGTAAGGATTGAATCCAGATAAGTTCTGCAGTCGCATCAGCAAGACTTCGGTATTCAGCTTCAGCCGTGGAGCGGGAGACGGCTCTTTGTTTTTTAGAGCTCCAGGAGACTGTATGTGATCCAAGAGTAATGTAATAACCAGATGTTGATCGTCTGTCGTCAACATCACTTCCCCAGTCAGCGTCTGAAAATGCTGCCAAGGAGAGTGAGTCTGCTGGTTGAGGAGAGAACCAAAGGCCATGATCAATGGTGTAGCTAAGGTATTTAAGTATTCGAAGGACAAGTTACCAATGTATGTCAAAAGGATTCTGCATATATTGAGTCATTTTATTCACTGCAAACGAGATGTCTGGTAGAGTATAACATATATACTGCAGGGCTCCCACAACACTTTGGTATTGTTGAACATGGACAAAAGGAACTCCATCATGTTTACTGATCTTTGGATAAGAAACCATTGGCGTAGTGACGAGTTTGGAGGAAGTGATGCTTGTCTTTTGAAGGAGTTCAAGGATGTATTGTCGTTGAGATAGAAACAGTCCTCGTTCTACTGTGTGAACTTCAATGCCAAGAAAGAAGTGTATGTGTCCAAGATTCTTGAGGGAGAACTGATCATGAAGCTTGGAGATGACAGTGAGTATGTGAGATTCCGAGTTCCCTGTGACAAGAATATCATCAACATAGATAACAATGTAAGTTTTAATAAGTTGATCCTGAAAAATAAAAAGAGAAGGATCGGCCTTCGAGGATTGAAAATCCAAGGTGTGAAGATATTCTTGTAACTTGAGAAACCAGTTGCGTGGGGCTTGTCTTAACCCGTAGAGAGCTTTTCGAAGCTTGCAAACAAGAAGAGAACCAGTTGTTGTGTGGGTGGTGAAGCCAGCTGGTTGATGCATATACACTGTCTCATGAAGATCGCCTTTAAGAAAGGCGTTATTCACATCAATTTGATGAATTTTCCAGTTATGAGTGACTGCCACCGAGAGAAGAACATTCACAGTGAAGAAACGAACAACTGGACTGAAAGTGTCCAAATAATCTTGGCCTGGGATTTGTGTGTAACCTTTGGCAACGAGTCGAGCTTTGAATCGATTAACAGAGCCATCTGGGTTATGCTTGACTCGAAAAAGCCACTTACAGCCGATAGCCTTCTTGCCAGGTGGTAGCTCAGTTAATTCCCAGGTATTATTGAGAAGAAGAGCATTATACTCGGATTGTACTGCTTTAGACCACTCAGGGTGTTGTAAGGCTTCATTAATGTCCGAAGGTGTGGGCACATACTGAGTTGCATAAATTTTTGGCTTAAAAATACCTAACTTGCTTCGGGTTACCATGGGATGGGTATTGAGAGGCGCTGGAGATTCAGGTGGAGGTGCAGCAGGTGAGGAGGTGTTGGTTTCAGGTATTGGAGAGGAGGGTTCAGTTGGAGGTGTTACAGTAGGTGCTTCATTGAAAGGTTCAGGGGAGGAGGCGGGAGTTGGTGAGTGGAATGTATTATGTGTTGGGGAAGTGACACCAGAAAAACCGTCACATTGTTCTGATGGAGATGGCTCAAGAGGTGAACTATCAGGTTGAGCTGATGAAGAAGGTTCTGATGGTCCAACATTAGTGGGGAGAGTAGATGAGGATAGAGGAGAATCTGTCGAAGATGTAGAAGTAGTGGGAACAATAGGTACTGCCATAGAAATGTTTTGTTTCCTTGGTTCCACATTATTCATCGAGGAAGAAGCACAGGGAAAGATGTGTTCATTGAAGATTACATTTCGTGTGATAAATATTCTTCCATTACTGTCAACACACTAATACCCTTGATACTTTGAAGTGTAGCCTAAGAAGAGACACGGTTTGGATCTGAACTCCATTTTGTGAGAGTTAAATGGCTGAGTATGAGGGAAGCATTCACATCCGAACACCTTAAGAAACGTGTAATCAGGTGGTTTGCCATAAAGCATCTAATAAGGGGAAACATTGCCTAACCTCCTTGTGGGTAGTCGATTTATAAGCACCACTGAGCTGAGAACGACATATGACCAGAATTTTAAAGTCATAGAAGCCTGGGCCATTAAGGATAGTGCCATCTCAATGATATGTCGATGTTTACGCTCGACAATACCATTCTGTTGAGAAGAATGGGGGCATGTAATGCGATGCTGAACACCAAGAGTAGCTAAGGTACTATGCAGGAAGGAAAACTCACTTCCACCATCTGTTTGGACAGCTTTAAGCTGTGCATTGTGTTGAGTTTTTACATGAGCATAAAACAAGGAAAATGCTGTAGAAGCTTCAGCTTTGTTCTTTAATAAGTAAATCCAGCAGTAGCGAGTGGTGGCATCAACAAAAGAGATATAATAAAGAAAGCCATTTGATCGCATAGGAGAAGGACCCCATAGGTCAATTTCAACTAATTCAAAAGGAGTTGTATAACATGTAGTTGATAAACGATAGGGTAGAGAGTGACTCTTGCCCATTTGACATGCAGTACAAACTAAGTCTTTATCTACAGGAATAGACTTGTTAACATGATGCACTATTTTAGCAGAGACATGTCCCAACCTCCTGTGCCATAGCCAAAAAGAGGAGAAATTATTCGTAGAAGTAGTAAAAACTGAAGCTATTGAAGGAGCACCAGTGATGTTGTATAAGCCACCTTCCTGTGTGCCATGCAGAAGCACCTTACCTGTAGTGTTATCCTTCACACAGCAATAGCCATCATGAAACTCAAAATAGACAGAATTATCCTTTGCAAATTTTGATACAGACAAAAGATTACGAGTGATTTGAGGAACATGAAGCAATTGTTTAATATCAAGGGCACGAGTAGCTGTATATAATGCAGTATGTCCTATTTGAGTGATAGGTAAGGAAGAACCATCTCCTATATGCATATGTCCCTTACCATAATAAGGTGAACCAGAAGCTAAAGTGGTGGGAGTGCTGGTCACGTGATGAGTGGCCCCAGAGTCTGGTGTCCATGTAACTGTAGAAGAGGGAAGGGTTGCCAGCAAGGTATTAAGATAAATCTCCTCAGCTGGAGGTGGGGGGGTAGGAACATCAAGGGAGGGTGAAGTGATACACGGATCATATCCAACTTCAAGAGTATTGTTGAAGCATTCAGCAGGAGGTTGAACAGGAGTTGAAGCAGCAGGTTGAGAATTGAAGCCTTTGAAAGACTTATCAAACCTGTGCCAACATCGGCCCACTAAATGTCCTAACTTCCCACAAAGTTGGCATTGGACTCTAGGACGACCTTTGAAGCGGCCACCATTATATCTAGAAGTGTCACCATTTGGAGGCCTGAAGTTTCTGGTTTGTTGCTCATGTGACATAGAATAGTAAGTATTGTTGATGCCAATAGGCATGCGAATAGGATCAACTAATCTGGATTCTGCATCAATAAGCACAGACACAACACCTTCAACAGTATATGGTTCTCTACTGGCAGAAATGACCGCAACAAAAGGATCATACTCAGGTGGCAGTCCATTCAACAGTGTGGCAATGTGTTCGACAGCTGAAATCGGATGACCACAGGGAGCCAGCAAGTCACAAACCTCCTTGATTTGTGTCGTATAGGAACGCATGGAAAGATCAATCTTTTTAATAGATCGAAGTCGGCAGTGCAAGTGCATGATACGAGTGGTGGAGAGCTTGGAATAAAGAGCAAGTATAGTGTCCCAGATTGAAGCAGTAGTCTCGGCTCCCACGAGCTGAGGAAGGATATCAAGGCTGACAGTAGAGAGTAGCCAAGAAGCAAGGGAACTGTCTTGCTTATAATGACGAGTATAAGCTGGGTTGCGAGAAAGAGTTCCATCAGTGCCCACCAGATGTTTGGGAGGTGGTGGAAGAGAACTGTCGAGATATCCTTCTAAACCGTGACCACGCATCATGAGAGTGACTTGTTGTTTCCAAAGGAGAAAATTTGTATCATCCAGACAAATGTTGATCCTTTTGTTGGAGAAGGTCTGATCTAAAGACTCTTCAGTGTCTGAGAGGTCTGTGATGACAGCAGGTGATGGAGGAGGATCCACAGACATGATGAGAGTCAAGCAGAAGAACAACAGCGAACAGGTGGTGAGAAGAAGAAGAGCACAAGGATTCCTAAAGCTCACGATACCATGTTGAACAGTATAAACAATATAGTAAAATATGAGAAATTTTATTGAGCTTGTTCTTCTATACAGAGAAGAAGAGAGCCTTTTTATACAAGAAGATTAGGTTATGGAGAGATTGAGAGGCGCTGAAAACATTGCAGCAACCAACCCAACCAACTTTGTCCTATCTCCTATTTTTTTTCAGTGTCGTTATATTTATTTGACAGATCATTGGGACAGCTCATCAAGAGCTGTGTATTTTGGTTTATCACAATATTTCATGTATCAAAAACACATCAATAACATAAGCTTCGATAAGACCCAATGTTACTTAATACTGTAAACGTCACTCATATTCGAAGTCTCGTTTTAAATATAAATACTCAAAATCTTATATAAAGTGTTTTATTTTTAAACTATAAAATCTAAACTCAAAACATAATTTTTTCAAACGGATTATTCTATGCGTACCGATACTTTAAACATAATTTCCTGAGTAAATCTGCAAACGTTTTTCTAACTATATGTAGTCACGTCCACTATCCAAATTATTTGGATTAACCCAAGCAAATTCACACGTAAGTTAACCCAACGACCGCTGGCAATATCAATAATAACATATCCATCAACCAGCAAACCGAGATAAAACGCTACAAAGCTCGATTCGACTCGAAAAAATCGAATAATTTAATTTGATTCGAGGTAAAAATACTCGACTCGAAAATTTATAAACTCGACTCGGAAAAAATTCAAATAAAGTTTGAGTTATAAAATGAAAACTTGAATAACTCGAAATTTTTAGTAATTAAAGGAATATTTTTTAAATTTAAGACGAATCTCTCAATTTTATATTATATATATACATTGATATATAAAATATAAAGAAATATTGCTACATATGAAAAAAAATATACATATATATCTTATATGATTAGAGAAAATCGTCTAAATTAGAATCAAATAATAACATGATAAATAATTACAATTAAATATTTATAGGAACTCGAAAACTCGACTCGAACCAAAAAAATTTCAAATAAAGCTTGAGTTGTAAAATGTGACTCGTCAACTCGAATAACTCAAAAAATTTTTTTTGATACGATTTAACTCGACTCAATCGAATACTTACCCTTAATTTCGTAGGATAGTCATCGTTTCCCACATAAAAGGTATATTGTGTCTCCGACCTTAACCCACACATGTTCAAATTCGACATCAGACAGAGAGGCTTAATATTGTCATGAAGCGATGTACTAAGACATAATGTAACATTGGACTATACGTTCAACAACTCTATAATTAAAAATCTAACAAAAAAATAAATTACTCCTCAAATAATTGAATATTTTAACATAAAATAAATACTGAAAAATATAAAATTGAAAATAAAATAAAGATTAAAGATTACACTTTAAAATAAAACATGTTGTTAGTTCCATGTATGACTTATTAAGTACATTGTTTTTTTATTGACGAATTTTAATCTTAATTAAAGGAGAGGACAGAAAAATTCTATAGAAAAGAAAGGGATATTTTTTAGTCTAAACCCTATAATTTAAGAATAAATTAAAAAACAGAAATAAATAAATTAATCAATCGATTAAATAAATTTATACATATTATTGTCTAAGTTAGGATTTAGGACTAATGCTAACATGTATTTAACTTGGAAAGAAAGTTAGACGTGTATGTATATGCTGAACAAATATCTTCTACCTCTTTTGTGTGTCTCTTTTTATGCTTCCTTTAAAAATTTATTAAAAAATTAAATTTAACCCTAAGCCTTATTTTTTATAATATCCTAAACTCTAAACCCTATACCTTGAAAAATACATCATAACCTTAATTCCCTAAACCCTAACTAAAACCCCTAAACTAAAATCTAGACTCTAAACTCTCTAATTTAAAATGGAGGTATAAAAGGAGGGATGAGAAAGGATAGACGATTTTCACCGTATATACTACTTTAAATTTAATGTATTTAGAGTTAATTAAATATGATGTAATTGGAGTTATAGCAAGAAAATTAGGATTAATCCAAACAGGAGTTTCAAAGTGAAAGTCTGTAATCATTAAGACAGAGATACCAACAAAATGTTTGTTAGACTGATTGTGCCTACTTTCTAGGCGTGCACTTCCACAATCAACAACAACACTTTAACACTATAAAAATGAGTTTTGGGAAGAAGAAAGAAGAGACATCAATGATTGATCAACAACAATTTCACAAACACAAAATGCCAAAATCTTTCCAACCTTTTGATCTGTCACCCAAATCTTAAGACACATAAACGTTTTATTTCGTTAATTTTAGGTGTTTAACCGTTTAAAAAATATATAAATTAAAAAATAAAACATAACATTTTATATTTTTTTTCAAAAAATTTAAAAGAATATTAAAATTCTCAAAAGTCTTTAAATCTTCAAAACCTTAAGTCTCAAATCTTATTCTAACTGTTATTACCGTTAAACGTTAATAATGTGTTCACCACTTTTGTCGTCATACCTTCGTGATCATTTACTCTATCCTGTTATAGTCGAAAGTTGATAGACGACATGACTAACGTTAAAGGAATGCGAACCAACAAAAGGATAAAAAAAAATGATAAACAGTGAACGACGACTTATCAAAAGACAAACGACATACGAGTTTTATGGCATAAGGTGAAGGCTTTATTCCATTAACGATAGTATGTTGACCGACGATTATAATAGTTGGATTTTATGAGATTTGTTTAAGGTGATTTATTATCAACCATCGTATAATTCACTATTTTTATCTTTTACCACTTTCGACGGTTCTTACTTTAGAGTATAGATTTTTGGAGGGAGATTACACTACTCTCAACTAGGGTTGTAAATGAGACGAGACAGATAGTGAACTACTCGAGCTCAGTCAAAAATCGATTCGATTGAACTCGACTCGAACTCAACTCGAATTCTTAACGAACCAAATCGAGTTACTTCATATTCGACTTGAAAAGCTCGCTAACTACTCAAAATCAATAATAATTAGTATTAAATTAAATAAGGGTTTTATACTTCAAATTTTACATAGTGGTCAAGTTGAATACGAGTAGAAGTTTGGAAGACTCTTGATACAATTCCCTCTTTTTGCATGATACAAAGACATCCATAGTTGATCTAGAGATAGTAATCCCATATTACACAAATATAAAGGAAGGAGGAGAGAATAAATCTACAAATAAAATAAGATTTTACCTTACAAAACACTTTTTTTTTACCTTTTGGTTGAAAACAAGTTTAAATATATTTTTATATTAGCTTTTATTGATATTAGACTTTGAGCTTCAATTAAGTTTGAGCTCTAGTTGAGTTTAATAATTTAAAACTTAAATCAATTTTAATGATATTTGAGTTTAACTTGGTATATTTGAGCTCTTCGAGCTTTTCGAGTTTGAGCTTCTCGAGTTCGAGCTTTTCGAGTTTCTTGAGTTCAAGTTCGAGCTTCTCGAGTTCGAGTTTCGAATTTGATTTCTAGTTCGAGTTTGAGCTTAATAATTTTAAGCTCGCGAGTTTTCGAGTCGAGCTCAGCATTACTCGAACTCGACGAGCTCGACTCGACTCGTTTACACCTCTACCTTCAACTCAAATTTTAAAAATTTAACTCAAAAATACAAAATTTTGAAGATAAAGATGTGATTATACAGAAGATAAAAGCAACATTTAAACGAGTCACATGATTATACAAAAGAAAAATCAATATTTAAATGAGAGCTACATGATTCTAATTAATTATCTTTATATTTTGTGATAAATCTTTTGTTTAAATTTAATCCACTTATTAAAAGTATAATCTTATCTTTAATTTATTATTTTATCTCTCCAGGATCCTTGGGTATAAATAAGTTCAATATTTGAGGATATATTAAAATTTATAACTTCAATATTCTTTTATTTTCGACAATACAATTTCTTTCTTTTATTTCACCCACTTTTTTACTATAAATTTATGTTAAGCATGCTCTCCCATCTATATTTAGTTAAACTTTAAATTAGCGTAAAAGTTTACGATGGCTCAATTGTAATTCGTGAGAATTGAATTAAGTATTTTAAATCTTCGAGATAATATTTTTTGATTTTTATGAAAATAAAAATGATATTCGACCGATTATTTAAAAGCTAAAACATCTTCAACTAAAAATAACGTCATTGGCTTAAACGTTGATTTGGCTTGAAGTTTAGAAATTTGATAGCTTAGTCGTAGTTTAGTTTTTTTTAATAAATTTTGCGGCGGTCTGTTAAGAAAAATCGAGATGTTATTTGATTCACAAAAGTTGGCATTACCAAAATACGAGATGTAGGGAAAAAAACTTAATTAAAGGAAGTAGCATAATTTTTTTAACAAGATGTAGCATTAATTTAAAATACAATGATACTTTTAAACGGTTTAATATAAATGCTTAAAAAATTTTAAAACAATAATAAATTTTCAATTATAAATTGTGTTTTTATGAAAATATTATCAGATAAATCATGTTCACCACATCATTTATAATCTTAAGCAATTAAAACCGTTCATCTCAATTATAGTTTTAAGGTAACTTGAATTACATTTTTAAGCGGTTTGACATTGATGATTAAAAAAATTAAAACAATTATTGTTTTAATTTAACTTGAGTTAAAATCATATTAACTAATTAAATACGTGATGAATTTAGAATAAACATCGTATATTAATTTATCATTAATTATATGTATCAATATGTATAATTAATTATTTTAATAATTTTTAAAACCATAAGTGTCTAAAATGTGATTCTTCTTCTTTTTTTTAATATAGGTTGAAACACTGTGCCACTTTTTCACATTATTTATTTATTAATTCAGGGTTTTACCCTCGTATTTAAAATTTATGTCTAATTTTAAGTTTTTTTACTAATCTTTTTCAATTATAAACTGTATTTTTATGGCTTTGTTGGGTTGGGTTGTGATGTTTTTCTTTCGTTAATCAAGCTAGTGAAAACTCTGTTCATGGACATGCCAGATAGTATAATTAGATTATATGTGATTTTTTAATTAATTGTAAGTCAGATTTAAATTAATTAAGTTAAATGAATTATATAGTTTAGTATCATTATAATTAGTTCTGATTAGAACTATTTTTACTAAAATTAAATTAATTATACGCTTTGATGTTTATAATAAATATTTATAATACTAATAATAATTATTGTCGATTTAATTTTTTTATCTTTCTGATTTTTTAAGATTTTTTTAATTAATCCAGGTCCACATTAATTTAATCCGTCAAATATGAATCAATTATTAAAAAAAAATCAAATATGTATGCTAATAATAAACTGATAAAATATAAAGTATATAATATATAAATGGTTCATGGTATGAACACTTGAATTTTTTTCTTTCAAAAGTTAATTAAATCTTAATTTTTTCTTATTTAATTAAGCTTTTAAATCAATAAATTAATTTAATCAAATTATTTGATCAATTTTAATTATTTAATTTTGATAAATTTTCAAATATTATTTTTATATGATATATTATAGTTATATTATGTGCCTTTTCGACCGTTTTCAACTTGATTTTTTTTTCTTTTTAATTTTGGGCAACAACAATTGACCTAATAATTATAATTACGGATTATATTACTTAGTTTGGATAAAAAAATTAATTTTTCTCTCCACAGATTGTATGGTTTCTATATTACTTAGGGATAAGAGTGTGGGTCCATCTCACGCGCCAACCAAAGACACGACAACACCCTCTATGCTGCCTCGGGTTAAAGAATCTTCCGAGTAGTTCATGCCAGTTGTACGCTCACGCTCCAGCACGTTGCACGCGCCTATCAGACACGGTGTCTTGTTTGAATTTCAAACTCGGCGTCCCGACATTTTTACAGCTTCAGATTTTAACTCGTATACACCAGGTTTTTAACTTTAACGCCAGTCTCCAATTGACTGGTCAATCCCTTAACGCCGTTAATTTCCACCTTATTCTTCACTAATGAACCGACACGTGGAATCATACGACTTACGGCGTTGAAACTTTAAGGCGGCCTGTTTTGCCTTAAAAGCTAGTGAAGCTCCTTATTTCATTCCCTGAAGAATCATTCTTTATTTTACTTTTTTTTTCCCTTCTGGATCTGGAATTCTCGCCGGGGATTAAACCATGTCTTCAACATCCTCGTCGTATTGGTGTTACAGTTGCACCCGTCTGGTTCGTGTGTTGGATTTAGACGGGACCAACGACGCCGTTGCTTGCCCGTACTGTGACGGTGGTTTCATTGAGGAGATCGACTCATCGGATAATCAACACCGTCGGTTTCCTGCTATGTATATGATCGCCAGCAACGATAACAGCCGTCAAAACGCGAATCGGACTCGAAATCTCGTTTTTCGTAGGAATCGTCGAGGTTCCGTTGACCGGGCAAACATCAATCCGATCATCGTTCTGCGTGGTTCCACCGATGAGGAGAATAGCGGCGCAGATGGAAACAACGGCAGCGGATTTGGATTCTTCTACGACGACGGATCTGGGTCTGGTTTAAGACCTATACCGACTTCGATGTCCGAATCTTTAATGGGTATGGGTTTTGATCGTTTATTAGAACAACTTTCCCAGATCGAAATGACCGGATTGGGTCAACCCGAGAATCCACCTGCTTCGAAATCAGCAATCGAATCGATGCCGACGGTTCAAATAGAAATGACCCATGTTTGCTCAGAAACTCACTGTGCCGTTTGTAAAGAAGCTTTTGAGCTCGGTACGGAAGCTAGGGAGATGCCGTGTAAGCATATTTACCACGAGGATTGTATCATCCCATGGCTGTCGCTTCGAAACTCATGCCCACTTTGCCGCCACGAATTACCGTCCGATCGGAGCGAGTCAAACGACGACGTTTCCGAGACGGTGGGTCTGAGCATATGGAGGTTACCTGGTGGGGTTTTCGCGGTAGGAAGGTTTAGAGGTGAAAGAGAAGTGCCGGTTGTTTACACCGAGATGGACGGAGGGTTTGGTGAATCGGGTTCAGAGCATAGAACACCGAGGAGTGTTACGTGGGTCGGTGTTAGAAGAAGAGAGACCGGGCTTAGGAGAGTTGTTAGGAACGTGACGTCGTTTTTGAGGGGTTTTAGGACTCACCGGAGAAGGGAAGAATCCGGCGAGTTGACCAGGAATGGTTCAACATCTATGTTCCGTAGGTTTACAAGAAGCATAAGCTCAAACTCCAATTCGGTTTTGGAATAAACAAAATTATTATAAAAAATCAATTAGTTTTCTTTCTTCAAAAAAATTGTGATTTATTTATTGTAAATACCAATTTTATTGGTTAGAATTTGATTTTCTGATCTATTAAAGTAGCATTTTTCATGTTAATTTCTTCAAGGAATTGAGCCAAAAGAATCAAAGGAATTTTTGGGTTATTTTTTATTAAAAAAATATCAATCTTTTGTTAATTTTGGGTATTAATTCTGTATGTTTTTTTTTCTTTTAATTCCGATGTTAAATTCCAAATTTCTTTGCAAAAAGTACTTTTAAGACACTGTATCTAGTCCTAATATACCGTATCAATTCATCATTACTGAGGTTATTTATAGTATGAATGTACTGCAATCATTCGGAAAATATATATGTAAAAGAATAATAAATTGGAATTTGAGTATTGATAGTTATTTTAATTTTTAATTTAAAATTATGAATAGTGAGTAGATAAAACTTGTAAGTTTCCTTACAAAATCAAGGTAAAAGCTGTGTGTGAAACCATTAGCCATATGCACCTATAAAACGAAGAAATTATACCATTGATTATTTTTATCGTTATCTATAAAATTAATTAATTAAATATATTTTTTTTAATTATTTTTATTAATTAAATTTTTATTCATATTTATTATAATTTAAATCTAAAATTATTTTTTTATTAAATAAAAATTTATTTAATAAAAATAATAAAAAATTAATTAAATAAATATATTTGATTGATTGATTTTATAAATAATATAACAAAGATAATTCATAATATAAATTCTCTACAATAGGATATTGACAGCAAATTAATGTCTTGCGCTCTATCATCAGTATTTTCTTTATTTCGCTTAATAAAAAATTAACGATTTATTTTAAATTTCTCTAAATATAAAACAATTTAAATCACAAATTCTTCGTCTCGTTGACGAGTTTAACCAAAAGAATTGGGAGATGGTCTACGAGTAGTCTCCTCACCTACGATTCGGCTAAAGCCTAAAAGATAGTAGCATAAACGTTAATTTTATAAAATATATTTTTTTTAAATATAATAAAATTTATAATTTAAATAAATAAATTTATTATAAATATATCCATAAAAACACAAAAAATAATATAACTAGATCATAAATATAACATGTAAAAAACAAAAAATTTAATTCAAATATTCGAAATAAAAAATCTATATTTAAATTCCTTGCACTCCCTTTTGATTTTTCCTTGCGCTCCCTCATCATTCAATAAAGGTCTGGAAACTCTATATTTTTCTTTTTTCTTGTGATTTTGATTCGTAAAGGGAAATGTAGGCCTGTTAATATGTTTATTCATGTTCTTTTAAATTCCATTGTTGTTTGTGCTTGATTTTGCGGTTGATTCAGTCTATTGTATGTGGTTTTTAAAATAATGTTCAAATATTAGAAAAAGGAATTTGAATCTTTTACTTCTGAGCATGTGTAAAGTACGTCTCGATTAAGTTACTTTATGTTAAGCTTGAATGCAACTTGAACGTGTCGTGCTTTGAATCAGTAAATTGGATATTTAGGTCTTGATTGTGTTTATCTGTGCTTATTGGGATTACTAAATTTACTACCACTTTGATTCCACTGAAATATTTTATTTCTTTTCCATGTTGGATTCCAATTCCTTTTACAGTGCTCTTTCTTCTGAATGTGGGGATTTTTAATGTTTTATGCTCATGATATGCTTTAACAACATTGAAACCTTTGGTTTTATAATGAACAACCACTCGAGAGCTGTTGTCGTTATGATTTTCATTAATATGAATATCATCCTTTGAACTAGTCAATCTTGGTTTCTTTATATCAGGGAAACTGGTTTTAGCTTAATAGTAGACCATGCCAATCCTAGATTAAGTTGTTTAATACTGGTCATGATTTGCATTAACATCATCCTTTGAACTAGTCAATTTTGGTTTCTTTTTATCAGGGAAAGTGGTTTTAGCTTAATAGTAGACCATGCCAATCCTAAATTGAATATATTTCATTTTTGACTACGCATGATTTACTGGCTATCTATGTTTTGTTTTATTGCAATAACTTGTAACAGTGATTTAGTTTTTGTAGTATCATAGGATTTGAAAGGTTTCTAGAGAAGTTGTTTGTATCTGCCGCCTTTTAGACTAGTGGAATTTGTGTTTCTGCAACAATGAGTTCTGTTTTCCGAGGGACTAGAGGGGATATTGTGAGCGAGTTTTCAGGATTTATTCCTGAATGTCCGGCTGTGGTATGTTTGCTTTTCTGCGTCAGCACATTTTACCATTCAGTTAGCCAGATTTTCTCATCCTACATAATGGGGTTTGAGCTCTCATTGCACTATATTTTTCCCAGCGTATGCATACTTCTTGACCAGTTAACTCCAATTCCCTGTCCTTTCTTGTTACAGGTAATGTTTCTGATTGCATATGTTTTTTTTTTTCCTTCTTTTTTTCCCATTTCATCTGTTAAAAGCTTTTCCTCTATTCATTCCTTGCTGTGCCTTTGACTTGCATTCTTAATCTATTTTTCTTTGTTTCCAACAGTTCTTTTGCTGTTCATGATTTTAAACTCTCATCAAATGTCACCAAACTTTCTGGTATGTACGCACTACACATTCACTGGGAGCATGATGATGTGTTTGTTAATGCATTGCAATTGTGTAGTTATCTTCTATGTTTCTTTCTACACCTTTGGCTAGGAGTGGGCGTCTTTCTAATGGCTACAAGTCTAAGGATGTATGCAACTTGTCAGCAACTTCAAGCTCAGTACCAAGCTCATGCTGCAGCAATTAGTGATTTGCTTGGTCACACTGAGTTGCGTTTGCACATGCTGTCATCAATTACTTTTGCTACAAGAGGACACTTACAAGGACTCTAACTCCAACTGGCACTTCTTGATCAGGACTTTGATGATCGAGGTATGGTGCTTTTTTCAAAATTCAATTGTAAGATTCCATGAGTTGGTTTTAACATGCATTGACAGATATTCAAAGAGAGTTTCCATTTTCTTTTGTCTGATTATATGAAGATTATCATTTTCTTTCCTTCAGTTCCAGATTATGACAACCTGAGAGCATTGGGTTCTGATAACATTTCCACAACTCCTTCAATGAGTGAGGAAGAGATAAATGCCTGATCCGTGCACAAGTACAAGGTTCCTGGTCCAGAGAGGTATGAACAAATGTTTATATTTAGGCAGCTTGCTTCAGTCATGAGTTAGCATCCGGGTTTCTTTTGACCAAATTCATAATCACATTGTTATTTTTGTTATTTTTACAGTGCTGGACCATCACTGAAGCAGGCATCATCTTCGGCTGCCGCTGTTGAGGTATTGATAATCGTAGAGGGTATTTATGTGTTCAAAACAATTTGTCTGTTTGTGCCTCTTTCTGAACTATAACATATATTGCAGCCAAACCAAGATTCTAGGAATGCTGATGGCAATATGAAGTCTTATGAAGATGAGCTAACTTGTACTATTTGCTTGGATCAAGTTAACAGAGGGGAGCTCGTTCGGAGCTTGCCATGTTTGCATTAGGTTCTATTTTACAATCTATTCATGTTTTCTGTTGTCAGTTAATGATTATATTATACCAATATAAGGTTAGCACATGTATTGATAACAATCTCCTCTTTGCAGTTTCATGCGAGTTGTATCACTCCGTGGCTGCGACAACAAGGCACATGCCCTGTATGTAAGTTCAAAATGGGTTCGAGATGGAAGGGAAACAGGGAGAGTGAATCAAATGATTCAGATTTCAGACATGGTTTAAACTAGACTCCCACTCAAGTGATATGAATTTGTATATGCATTAAAGCAAATGAATCATGTCATGTTTGCAGTTACTTAGAAATAATGTTTTTTTTTCTTCCTGAAGTTGTGTAAATATCCTCTAGGATAGGTCTGCTCTATCTCGAACTTCATGTAAGAAAATGAGGGGAATAGGTTCATTGCTCTCAACCTCGTACCTTAGGATAGGTCTGCTCTTTCTCGCACTTCATGTAAGAAAATGAGGGGTATAGGTTCACCGCTCTCAACCACGTACCATTAGTTGAAGAAATTCAACATGATCTCATCTAATATGACTTTGTATTCCTTTTTGATAGATTTGTAGCTTTTTATTTTTTTTGATTCCTTCTTTATTCTACCTCATGTATTCCCTAAACTTATCATAGTGCAAGAATTCAGGTTGTGATTGTGGAGGATCTTACTATGACATTACCCGAAGGGACGGAGCCAAAAATCAAGATTAGAAGTAAAGTATAATTGTAAGTCCGAACTAAAGTTTGAATTCCACACTGAACATTGGGGCCAAAAATCAAGATTAGTAGTCTTAAGTTTAGGTATAAAGATAGGGTGGAGGGACATAACAAGGACACAACTTAGATTAATTGACTTTAATGGAACTCCACACTGAACATTGGGGCCATTGGTTGGTGGTAATTCTCTGCTTTCTCCAACCTGTAACATATTATTACCTAATCAACCAACCATGGAGTCAGAGATAGTTCAATCTTGTATCTATATAAACATGCATATCGCAACAGGTTTTTTTCATGAACCACTCCATGTTAGGAGCTAAACTTCAATTATTTTACCAATATTTTGTCTTATAGCTAAGTAAGCTTTTTCCAAACCGTGACGTGTACTTCAGCTGTTTTATTCCCATCAATTTTCATGCCATTTTTGTCTCTGTTGGCTGTTTCATGGCCTATACTGAGGTTGTCACTGCAAAACAAGTTGGCATTACCAGGTACTATACGTTTGACGTATGTATCGTTGAATTGTTAAGTTCGGGTAGCTTGAGATGAAAGTTATTTGATGCAGTCCTCTAGAGCTCATTTAATTTACTTTTGCAGATAAAGCTGAAAAACATCACTCGCTTGTGTCATGCTAAGAGCATTTTCATGGTTAATGGGAGGTTCCATGGACCTTGTGTTGTTGTCAAAGAAGACGATCGCTTGGTCGTTAAAGTAGTTAACCATGTTCCCATCAATATCAGCATTCATTGGTACATGAAGCCATTCAATTTCTTCACTGATATAAAGGTTGTTTACATTTCTATGGCTAAATTAATGTTTATCTGCAGGCATGGAATTAGACAGCTTCGTAGTGGACGGGCAGATACACCATCGTATATCACACAATGTCCCATTCAAACCATCCAGTCATGTGTACTACTTCACTATTACTCTCAATGAGGCACTCTCTTTTGGCATGCCCACTTCTCATGGTTTAGAGGAGCTGTTTATGGACCACTTATAATCCTCCCAAGGCACAATGAATCTTACCCTTTTGTCAAACCCTACAAACACGTCCCGATCTTGTTCAGTAACGTTACACGAATCACCGGTATCTCCTTCATGCAATGCTGCAATTTACGTTATTCTTCGATGACAATTTAACTCGAAGAAGTTTAACTGCAGGGGAGTGGTTTAATGCTGATCCTGATGCAGTCATCAATCAGTCTCTTCAAACAGGGGGTGGCCCTAAATTATTTCAGATGCCTATACCTTTAATGTCCTCCCAGTTCCATTGTACAATTGTTCTTGCCAAAGGTACACATATACATATACATATACATAAATGCTTAGATTCTTGAACTCGATTTTCATTACAGGTATGTATAAGCTGTTGGTAAAGCCTGGGAAAACATATCTTCTGCGGTTGATCAATGCTGCACTCAATGATGAGCTTTTCTTCAGCATTGCAAACATCATCTCTCACTAGTTTGAAACCAATATATTGATGCTAACACCCAGACAGACCACGAATGTTCTTTTGAAAACCAAATCCGAAGCTCCAAATGTCACTTTCTTCATGTTAGCCAGGTCATATGCCACTGGCATGGGCACCTTTGATAAACACCACAGTAGCTGGTGTTCTTGAATACGAAACTTCATCTCTCACTAGTTCGAAAAACCATCCACTTCTTAAACCAGGCTTTCCTGCTATCAATGCAACAAATTTTGTAGCCAATTTTGAAAGCAAATTCAGAAGCTTAGCCACCACCATGTTCCCTGTCCTATAAAAAGTTGACAAAAGGTTCTTCACAGTTGGTCTTGGAACCAGCTCTTGCCCCGAGAACCAAACCTTCCAAGGACCGAATGGTACGAAATTCGCAGTTTCCTTGAACAATACCTCGTTTGCTCTCCCCACAACTGCACTTCTCCAATCATACCTTTTCTCCCAATCTAATGGTCCTTACACCACCGATTTCCTAGCTTTCCCTCTTCATCCATTCAATTACACAGGCACACCACCTAACAACACACTTGCGAGCAATGACACTAAACTCGTGGTGATGCCATTCGATACGGGTGTGGAAGTAGTGTTGCAGGATACGAGTATCCTTGGTGCTGAGAGCTACCCTCTCCATTTGCACGGCTATAATTTCTATGTTGGGCAGGATTTTGGCAACTTTGACCTTGTAAATGACCCTCCAATGTTCAACCTGGTAGATCCTGTTGAAAGGAACACTATTGGTGTTCCCTCTGGTTGTTGGGTTGCAATCCGTTTTCAAGCAGACAATCCTGGTAAAAATCTATCATACAATTTATCTTCAAGACGTGATAAATATATGCATTTACTGAAATGTATATATAAAATGTATCAACCCAGAGCTTCAATGCAATTCTTGGGGCTATACAATAATAATATTAATAATCCAAATTTGATCAAATCTCTCTCTTAAACTAAATGGATATAATGACTTCTTTACTTGATTTCAAGTATCTTTCATGTCCATTTTAAGACCGAATTTCCATTATTTTTATAAACAACTTTACAGGAAGGATAAGCCCAAAGATCAAATCACATGGTGTGTTCTTGAAACATTCTTATATTTAGAGTGGACAGAGCAGTCCATCTGTTTTTCTAATTATTTCCTTAATGAGAATATCACTTGGAAACTAGAAACATATGAGCTGCACAAAGCATGGACAGAAGAAAGTCTGGTATAATTCTTTTAACGAAATAAGAAACATAATTGTCCATAATTTCAGGCCAACCAAACATCATATATAGAAAGTAAGGGTGATAACGAGCCAGCGCAGCTCGAAAACAAGCATATCTAGGTTTGGTTCGGCTCGAAGCTCGTTGAGTTCGGAATTTTAGGTTCGAGTTCGGCTCAAAAATAATATTACTGGGCTCGGCTCAGGTTCAAAACTCGTCATGCTTAGCTTGGTTTGGTTCGAAATGGACAATTTCTATATTATTGTGTTTTATTATTTATTTATTTATTGTAGTTTATTTTTTTATTTATTATTTGTAGTTTTGTAAATTTGTTTTAATTGATAATATTCAATTTATTTTATTTTTAGTAGATTTATTCTCAATTATTTTATTATTTTTCTTTGCTAAACAAATTATTTTTAATGTATATATAAATATATATATATATATGTATGTTTATATATAATTATTCCGAGCTTGTTTACGAGCTTTTCGACCCGAGCTTGGGTAAGCTCGGCTCGTTCAAATCTCGAGTCCGAATCGAGCTCACTCAAGCCGAGCTTTGACTGAGTCGAGTCCAAGTAGCTCGCGAGCTGGCCAGACTTATTATCACCCGTAATATAAAGAACGAAAGTGAAACACCATGATCTTGCTGACTCTTAAACCTAAAATATTGTAGAAAAATTTCCGACTAACCTAATACCACTCTCAATTCATTTTGAACTCGAATATACCTTAAGTTTGAATATAAATCTAACCTAATGATATGAACAGAAAATAACTCAGATCAAACTTTGAAATCGCCTCAACTCGAAATGATTCGAATAGGTAACCTAAAACAATACGAAATAACTCGAAAGTTTTAAAATTGAATTGACCTGATAAGAAGAAACTAACTTTACCAGCTGAATTTAGGAGTCTTGTATAAAATGTTCCTACCTTTTCCAATGTCTTGCTGGTCGCCAACTGGATCATGCTTTTCCATTAATCTCCTGGGTGTCTCTTGTCAGACAACTGGTCTTATTATTACAACTTCGTGGTTTAGCCATTCAGTGGATGTAATTTGATGTTCAATCCTACTTCTGTTTCACAATTCAAAGTAAAAGAACTTCTAACATGGAACTGCAGCTGGCTAGAATAAATTAAATCAATGAAGTAAACATCAAGATATTCAAGTTGATTAGATTACTCTCTCCATAAACATTTTTAACATTAAAAAATATATTTCCCTGTTTCAGCAGCAGCCTCCAGCATGCAAGCAAAGGTGCATCAATAGAAGAATCAGTCAAAAGAGAAATTATAATAATACCTTTGGCATAGTTTTTCTTCTTCTTTTGAGTGGCATCTCTAACAGAAGTTTCAGTTGGATCGAACTGGAACAATCTCCCTTTGTTAGTTATAGAAAAAGTGAGAGTATAACCAATATGTTTGCTGATGCATCATCATCAAGATTCCCATATTTGAAAGGAAGAGATGGAGAAAAAACCCTAACCCTTTGTCTCTCCAAAGAAACCCTTACTAAGTTTGTGAATCTTGATGATGCTGCATCTGCAGACACTGGCTGATGGCTTTGATACTTGGTGATCAAAGATGATGAGATCTCCCCATGCAAAGTGGAAATAAATGGATAAAACCCTAACCATTTTTAAGGACAAAAAAAATACATCCTATAATAAAAAAGGTAAACAAAAGCAAATAAAGCAAAACAAACCCATCCCAAGAAATCATTATGCAACATTGCAGCTGCCCAAAATATAAATAAAAACACCCAAAGTTCAAATCAAGGAAGAAAAGAACACCCTAGCTGTCTAGGCTGGGTTGACCATGGCATCAGCCATCAAATCTAGTCACATAATTGAATAAAAGAAACTAAGTTATACCACCTTCAAAATAAATCAAGGATATTATAATATATATAATATATAAAAATAAGCATGAGTCAATGAAAAACCTGAGGGGAGATGTGAGGAAAGTTAATGGGATGAAAGAGGCATTTATCGAGAGGAAAAGAATGAGTTTATTCTAAGTGGTAAACAATTTATTACTCTTAAACAAATTTTGAGTTTAAGGTCTTATGTATATAGAAAATTTGTTCGGAGATTTAACTACCAAAATTAGGTTAGAAGATTCACCTAACAAAACCGAGAAATCTGGGAGGTTAAAAGATTACTTAAACATTGTAATCTTAATGAACCAGAATAACAACTTTTAGGTGAATCCATATTTAAACAAATACAGTTGTTCAATGGGGAAGTGTTTCTAGTAAGCAAGGTGGAGTTGCAGCAAGATCAAACATTCAAAGCTATTGAGTTTTAATTAATTTATAAGAAAGTGGATTGATGCAGGCTTTTGGTAATCAGACAGTTTAAATTAGAGTATATAATGATGATTCTGCAGTACACAAATAAATTAAAACCTAATAGTCTGGCCCTTTATTAATTCTGCCCTAAAACAAGGCTTTAATTACGTGGATTATATTAAGGAAATAACTACTTTGTTAGTGATTCTCATAAGGGGGTTATGATTTTGTTTGCTTTAGGCCAATTTTTTATGAATATATTTTATTTATTTTTTGCTGTTGGATTGGTATAAAAAAATGGAGAATGAGGAATAAAGGGTTCATGTACGATGACAGACGAATATAATTTCATGAATTTCGAGTTATTTTTGTTTCAGTTGAAAAATATAGGTACGAGTTTGATGAGCGGCGGTGGACCTGGACTTTAACGGTTCTTGGCAGTGGACTGTTTTGCTTATAGAAAAGCTGTTTGACTGGGAAAATCGAATGTGGGACAGTTTTAATGAAGTTTTGAAACATGTTTTTGACAAAGACTTCTGGTCAGGACAACCTAAGGAGGAAGACGAAAGTCTATGTCTAGGATCAATTCTCTGTTTGAAATTTAATGTTAACGGTGCTGTTTCGGCTAGTTTTGGTGTTGCCATGATTGTCGGCATTTTACGAGATGAATTCGGTAATGTCCAGATTCGTTTCTCCAAATTGGTCGGTTTAAAGGATCCTACCTCGGCTGAAATCTTGGCTATTAGGAAGGATGCTTCTATCTTTATCGCATCTAAGTGGGTTAACTACAAAAAGTTTATCCTTGAGACTGGTAAATTGAATTTTTTTAGAAACAATTAGAGATTATAAAATTTTAGGTTCAGGGTACAATTACGTGTACAGAAAAATAAATGATGAATGTTTAAATTTGTATATAGTTTGTTGATAATTATTTTTCGTTATTGATTTAATATTATTAATTTATCATATTTTGATTTATTCAATTACTCTACTAGCATTATCAGTGTACGAACCTGCGATCTTTAAGAAGAACAATCGATTTTTTAATCAGTTGGGCCAGAAGGAATGAGTTATAAGGGTTGGATCTGTTATCTATAATCAACATACTTTCAAAAAAAAATCATTTCCATGAACGGTGACATTGAAGACAGCAAAGTCACATACTATAACTATCTCAATTAAATTTCCTACTTTTATGTATTTATTTATTTTCACTCAAATATTTTTAAACTCTTTATTTATTTATTTATTTTAGATCACTTGAATCAAAAAACGAAGCTGTCAATTATCTTAGTTCGATCCTATTTCTTTATACTATATTTTTATTTATTTATTTTGAAAAATATGAATTATTTATTTGATCATTATAACACTTGTAAAACTAGTGACGTTGTTGGGGATTTTCGTTAAAATTACTAAATTATTTCTTGTTTTGATATATGATCCAGGGATAATAGACAGTACAGCTTTGTGGATTTCACATTCTACTCATATCAATTGGAGTGGGGACGGGTACGAATTTGGTGGGTAATGGGTGAGTGTGGATGTAAAATGTCATATCCATCGTGGGCAGGTGATGGGTTTAAGACCTTACCCACACCATATCCACCCGCTTCGTATCTGTTCGCCATATGAATTTTGAACCATTTGTATTTGTAGACTTTAATTATGTATTTTATTATGGTAATTTATTTACTAATATATTAAATTGTTTTGAAATCTATGTTAATCTTTAAGTTTGTAGACTTTGAACTTAATTAATTTAGTTTGAAAAACTGATGATTTATGATCGTGCTTGAATTAATCAGGTTAAAAATTTATAATATGTGGATAAGTAAAATTTATAAAAGTGTAAATATGTTTTAGCTAAGTTAACCATATATATTAGTTAGTTGTAGTTAAGTAGAATTTATATCAATAAAAATACATTTTAGTTAAATTAATTAGCGTTAGTTAGTTAGTTAGATGTAGTTAAATTTATATAGGTATAAATATGTTATATATACACTTGATCAATTAATAAAGTATGTGAAATTTTATTCTTTTTTATAAAAAAAAATTATGATTTATTTTTACATAATTTGATATAAGTAGTTGCTTGTAGGTATGTACAAACGGATATATTTTGAGTGATGGGTGTGAAGATGGATTTAAAAATGTACCCGCATAGACAGGTGTGGATTTAAAAATTATACCCACCGTGAATAATGAGTAGACAGTGGATATAAAAATTTTAAGTAGATATAAGTATGGGATATCTACACCCGCCCTGCCTATTTATCATTTGTAATATGATCAAATCGTTACCTAAAAAATTAAATTATGAATCGAAAATCAAAGTGCTTGAACGAAGATTACGAGGAAAAACTACACCGAAGACAACAACGACAAGCACTACTTGTGTTTGAAGTAAAAACTGTCTGCACTAGAGGACAGGTATATTCTCATCGGAAGACATGACCGAACAAACCATTCAAAAACTTACCACAACACTTAATGAACAATAATCGTTATACTGTCAGATCATTATACTAATATAGCAATAAAATATGAAATATTTAATTAACAGATATTGGTCTAACTGATAAACAATTTGGTTTCACTTAATTAAATTTCAAGTTTGAGACGATGTGTACGTAAAAAATCTCTGTTGGGAGACTCACCCACCAAAGTTAGGAGGTGTGCGACACGGTTCGGTCTAAATTAGTCAGGGCTAGACTCTAAAATCAGAAGAGCAATAAAAAATAAAATATTTAAACAAAAATAAGGGGAAAATGCACATTTAAAATCTTCTTTTTCTTATACAAGAAGATAGACAAAATAATGGAAAATTTATCATTTCATGTGGCATTGTTCCATGCCAAGAATATAAAATAAGATATTTTGGTGACTTTCCAAAGAGAACAACAACATTTAATTTTAATTTAAATCTACCAAATTTAAAAAGCAGACGAATAAAATTCAAAACGATGAGGTAATCAATTCATTCCACCAAAAACGAAAGCCATTTGTTATTAATAAATAAATGGAATGAAATTCAAAGTCTTCTTTTTTTTAACAATTGATTATTTACGGTACAAACTTGAGTCTTATTTTTTATTACTTTTTAATAATAATTACTGTTTTTAATTATAAAATATATTACGATTATAATACATTCAGAAGAAAAATTATGAGATTAATCTATTAAAATTTCTTATAATGTAAAATAAAAAATAACTTTCATAGAGATAAGCACACTATTAAAATCTAGAAGCTTTTTAGAATCATTTTGTCTATCTAATCGAGATATATAACGAGTGCAGAAAAGACTGATGAGCAACCCAAATTATCAAGCAGAATATTGTGCTACCATGACTGATTATATCGGTAAAAACCATCAATCAATCGAGGATTTAACTTTTTATGATCACTAACAAAATCATAATCAGAAATTAGTATTGTTAAAATTTATGTGTGAACAATAAATGATCATCGTGGTATGCTAAAATCATACCACAAAAATAAATAAAACAAACCTAAAAACATATCACAAGACAAAAAACGTACCAAAAAGACAGATTCTTATTAAAATATAAAAATATAAAAAATTATAAATTCGATAATTAACAATCAATACTATTAAGTAAATGTAAAAGCTGGTGGGTCAATTAAATGTTAGGGTTGTTAAAACTGATTACCAGCCATCCAGCTTATACAATGCTGGCCTTTAAATAGTTGTACATTTACCTTTTATAATGAAACTATCAATTCAAAGTTTAGTTGAAGTTGTTATCAAAGGTAGCTTCAACATGGTATCTCATGCTCAAGTAATCGTCCTGGTCTTATTCTTCTTCGGTTTCTTTTCTCTCTTCTTTTCTCTTTTGCTCTTCTTTCATCGTCTACTGTTATGGCGTTTCCAGATCCTGAAATTGATTACACAGATACGCTTACACAAGTCTTCTCCAACAAACGAATCAATGTTCAGCTTGGCAACACCAATTATCTGCTATGGAAGCATCAAGTGATTCTCACTGTCCAAGGATTAGGGTTGGCTCATTATCTGGATCTTTCGTTGCCAATGCTAGAGAGGTTTATGATCGAGAACAATGGTGATCGAGTTCTAAATCCTTCTCATTTGTGCTATCTTCAACAAGATAGCTCTCTTGCATCCTGGCTTTTATCCACAATGAGTCTTTCGGTACTCCCTCAACTGGTGGGTGCAGAAACATCGACAGCCATCTGAAGTGCAATTGCTTGGTGTTATTCGACCCTTTCTACAATCAAAGTTATGCATCTTCATTGCAAACTCAGGTCCCTCAAGAAAGGTATGCTATCCATACATGAAAAAATCATCTTGATAATAGTCCTTTTATAGATCGGGTGGACAAAGGAATAGCAAGCCTTTGGAAGGAAGAAAAAGCTAAGTACCATATGGACGAAGATCGGGTGAATGAGATAACTCCCTGTTTCATTTCAAAAACCTCGAGATTAGCCTTAGCCGAACACAGGTAAACCGTCCAGACCCCACTCAAACCATAATCCCCGTCAACAGCCTTCGTTTGCTCGTTCCATTCCAGTTATTGTTATCCAATGGTCTTCTTTCCATCTATCGTCTTGCTCTCCTCTATGGAGAACCCCGATTCACGAACAGGACTCTATCAAGTATCTGACGTAATTAGGCGGGGGGATAGGGCCTGAGACTGTAGACGGTAAAGGGTAATAGGGAAGGGATAGGGCCTGAGACGGGACTGGGACAAAAGCCTTTTCTGGAAAGGGGCTCACGTTAGCGAAAGCCGATAGATAGCACTTATTTGTCTAGGGTGATACGAGAATCCGGAGAATCATCCGAATCAGCTGCAGAAGCTGAAGAAGGGTAAGCAAAAGAAGTTTTCGTTGCTGAATCAGTTTCAAGGTAAGCGGAATCCGCAGAAGCAGAAGCAGAAGTTGGAGAAGGTAGCCGTAGCCCGTTCAGAGTGCCTCCATCGGGTTGGTCCGAAGCTGTATCAGCTGTTCTGGACTTGGGTTACGCCTTGGGCTCGGAGGTTGAGAAGGCTAAATTGGGGCTTTCCTCTTCGGCTTTCGAAACGGCCTACTTACCTTACTTTGGACGGGGACGAAACGGAGGAGCGTACCGTATGGATTGACGAAAATAGTTTAAGCACAATAGGTAGAATGAGAATTGAACTCACTTGTGTACCATTTGGGGAGAAAGACCGATGTCGTTCCTACCTTTTAGCTAGTCGCATGATCAATTGATTTAATCATGTAATCATAACTTTCGAACCTTCTGTTGCGACCAATCAATGGTTTGCCTATGGAATACGAACCTTCTATTGCGACCATAACTGCTAGCAAAGAGCCATTTTCTCTTGACAGTGTGGTTTTCATTCTGAAAGATGAAGAATCTAGATTACAGGACACTTCTAGATTTCCAATTGATGTTAATGTTGCTCGCCATGTATCTGATGAAAAACTTGGTACATCCGATCGGTTTTCTCCCCGGCATGATAGGAACAATATTGATTATAGATTCAAGTCTCGGCCTCGACATCAGTGCCAGCTATGTGGTAAGCTTGATCATCTTATTGAAAGATGTTGGCATCGATTTGACAAAAATTATAAAGGTCTAGATGCTCAACAATCAGCTAGTTTCGATTCACATGCCAATCTTTGCTGCTGCAACAATCAGTCGTCTGAAGTGTTCTACAATCCCTTTGTTCATTCATCTGAGACCAATCAAGAAGATGTACAAGTCAATGTCTTATGGTTCCCTGATTCTGTAGCTACCCATCATGTGACGAATCAGCTTGGTCACCTCCAGATTCAAGAACCATACAAGGGTAGTGGTAAGGTTCATATAGGTGATGGGTCACCCCTTCCTATCTTTCATGCTGGTAGTTCCTTGTTTAATATTGAGTCTCGATAGTTAATTATGGATTAACTTCTGCATGTTCCTTTAATAACCAAGAACCTTCTATCTGTCTCCAAGTTTGCTTCTAATAATAATGTATATTTTAAATTTTATGCTCGTTCTTGCTATGTGAAGGATAACGTTACAGGTGATGTGCTGCTCACTGGTAGTCAAAAGAGAGGCTTGTACAACTTTCATCTTTCATAATCTGACACTTTTTCTATTCTCTTGACAACTACAGCTGCAAATTTCTCAGATTACTGGTTATGACACAATCGATTGGGGCATCCAACTGATGGTGTTATGGATGTTGTTTTGCAAAGGAAATTGAAGCCTCCAGATAAGACAAGTGTGTGTGCAGCCTGTCAGATGGGAAAGAGTCATATTCAACCCTTTTCTGACTCTAATACTACCTATGTTGATCCTTTTCAATTAGTTGAAGCAGATGTATGGGGTCCTGCCCCTAAATCTTCCAATAGATTTCGGTTTTATGTTTTCTTTGTTGACAAATGTACAAGGTTTTGTTGGGTATTTTTGCTGCATAATAAATCAGAGGTTTCACAAGCTTTCTCCTTGTTTCATGCACTAGTTGTTAATCAATTTCACACCACTATCAAAGCCCTCCAAACCGATGGAGGTGGTGAGTTTGTAGCTCTTCAACACAAGCTAGCCAGTCTTGGGATCCAACATAGGGTCACTTGTCCCTATACATCTCAACAAAATGTTTGGTTGAGCGAAAGCTGCATATTCTTGAAACTGCCTTGACTATGCTAGCTCATGCCAATGTTTCCATTGATTTCTGGGCTCATGCAGTTATTAGTGTTGTGTATTTTTCTATCGTATGCCTACAAAGGTTTTAAATAATATGTCTCCCTTTCACAGGTTGTATGATAAACCACCCGATTATAAGTTCTTAAAAGTGTTCAGGTGTCAGTGTTTCCTATGTCTTCGACCCTTTAATAAACACAAGATGAACTACAGATCGAAACAATGTGTGTTCTTGGGGTACTCTCCTAAGAATCATGGGTACCAATGCTTGGCTAGTGATGAGCGAGTGTTTGTGTCTCGTAGTATTGTATTCGATGAGGGAGTATTTCCTTTTTCAGTTAAAGCTCCTCCTACTTCTAAGGCTTCTAAAGTATTTCATTTTGCTCCTCTTCATGTTGTACAGGAACCACGACAGAATGTAGCTCCTGATTCTTCCACTGACAATGCTCATGCAACTCTTAGTTCCAGTACACCAATTGTCCCTTAACAGGATGTATCTCAGACATCTTCACCCAGCACCACTCATGCAGGCTCTAGCTCGAATGCATCAATAAGAACACCTAGTCCCTCTCCTCCCCCTTCAGCTATGAGCCCAGCACAACCTGGTGAAGATAATGTGTCACATGCAGCTTCTTTCTCGGCTCAATCAAGCACTTATTCAGACTTGAAAGGGTCTTCACTAAGTGGACCTGCGACACTTTTTCCTTCAGCTATCTCATCTACTGTCTCACAGAATACGCATGGCATGGTCAATCGAAGCAAGAATGGTATTTTTAAACCAAAGGTTCTCACCGCCCAACACAATTTGATTTCTCTCAGTGTTCAAGATGCCTTGCTTGACTCTAAGTGGGCTGATGCAATTATGGCAGAGTATACAACTCTACTGGAAAATGGCACTTGGGAGGTCGTGGTTCTTCCCACTGACAGAAAACTTATTGGCTGCAAGTGGTTGTTCAAGATCAAACTTAATCCTGATGGCTCGGTCAGTCGATACAAGGCTCGATTTGTGGTCAAGGGGTACTCCCAAATACATGGGTTCGATTTCTTAGATACATTTAGTCCTGTCATAAGGTTCACCACTGTGAACATTTTGTTATCACATGTTGTGATGTGTCACTGGCAGGTTAGGCAGGTTGACGTGAATAATGCCTTTCCCAAAGGTGATCTACTTGAGCAAATCTACATGACTCAACCTCCAGGTTTTGAGAAGGTCAATCCCACAGGTGAATGATTGGTGTATCGGCTAAAGAAAGCCCTGTATGGCCTTCGTCAGGCTCCCAAGAACTGATTCCTGAAGCTCAAAGATTTTCTTACCTCTATTGGGTTTAAATCCTCTCGGGCAGATCCTTCTCTATTTGTTCTCATAACCAACAATGGTATCATCTACTTGATTGTATATGTAGATGATATTCTCATCACAAGGAGTGATGTTGGTACCATAGATCAGGTTATTCATGCACTTCATGAGAAATTTTCTCTCAAGGATCTTGGCTTGTTATCCTTTTTCTTAGGCATTAAAGTCCACAGGTCGCCACATGGTTTGCTGCTCTCTCAAAGGAAGTTTGTTACTGAGTTGTTGGTAAAGACAGGCTTACAGGATTCTCGACCTACACCTACTCCTATGGCCATGACACCCAAGCTGAACAAGTTTGATGGGAATAAGATCAGTGGTATTCAGCATTATCGTAGCACTGTTGGTGCTTTACTATAGTCTGTCATACACGACCTGATATCACTTTTGCTGTGACAAAGGTGGCTCAATATATGCAGGAACCTACGGATGTTCACTGGTCTGCTGTTAAAAGAATTCTACGATATCTTAAAGGTACGATCGATTATGGTCTTTGGTTCTCAACTCAGTCGACTCAAAATAGTGACTTGGTAGCCTTTTCTGACGTTGATTGGGGCAACGATCCAGACGACAGACGCTTCAGCTCAGGATACTACACCTTTCAGGGATCTCATATTCTCTCTTGGAACACCAAGAGGCAGCGTGCTGTGTCTTAGTCTACAGCTGAAGCTGAGTATCGTAGCTTAGTTGATACCACGGTCGAGGCTCTCTGGATTAAGGTAGTCTTTGAAAAAATGAGCTTACCTCTTTCATCCAGCATCAAACTCTGGTATGACAACACCAGCACAGTTGCCATGGCTGTGAATCCTGTGCTCCACACCAAGACCAAACATGTTGATCTTGATCTTTATTTTGTCCGAGAACGAGTTGTAGTCGAAGAGTTTCATGTCAACTATGTTCTGAGTCAAGATCAACTTGCTGATGCACTCACCAAGCCCTTACCTATAGCCAAGTTTGAGGTCATTCGCACGAAACTCTGTGTTGTTCATACTCATGAAGTCTTTTCAACTTAATTAAGTAGGGTGAATATTAAATAAATGTAAAAGCTGATGGGTCAGTTAACTTAACTGTAGGGTGTTGTTAGGGTTGTTAAAATTGATTAACAACCATCTAGCTTATACAATGCTGGCCTTTAAATAGTTGTACATTTATCTTTTGTAATCAAGCTATTAATTTAAAGTTTAGTTGAAGTTGTTATCAAAGGTAGCTTCAACAAATACTAAAATTATTTATTGATTATCAAAAAATAAAATTATAGAAGATATAAATTTTAAAAAATATGACTATGTAAAAAGAGTTATATCTTTTGTTACTAATTTCTGTTCACAATGAAGTTGATAGATGCATTAAATATAATTTGGTCATTTCCACATGGTATGCACCCTATTCTAAATAATAATTCAGCAAAAAATGTAAAAACATGTGTAATATATAATAATTGATATTTAATTTATTTATCAACTAATTTAATATTTATTCCATTTGTAAGCTTAAAATTCAAGTTTCAACTTTGTTTTAAAGAATTTTAATATTTATCGTGTTAGACCAATTAATAATAATGAGATTTTAAAAAAATGATGATTATTTTTTTTATTTTATTCATCAATTATTACTTCGAAATGGATCCTCGATTTAAAATAACATGGTTGGATAATATTTTTATTTGAATTTCTATAAACAAAGGAAAACCAATCACATTGTCAGATACTTTCATATTTCGACATTGAAATTATTGTAAATTATAATCTTTTTCAAATCCAAACGAAAGCACATGTCAAGTAATCCACGCGGTATTAGGGTTGAAAAGATCTTTTAGGTCTAATTATGGTTTTAATCCCTCTATTGTATTGATATCATGGATAACCTTCTACTTTAATTTGATATAATTTAGGGTAAACTATAATGAAAGTCACTTAATTATAAGTATAGTTATATTTGGGTCACTCAATTATTAAAAATATGTTTGGGTTACTTAATTATGGGTAAGGTTATATTTAGGTCACCCAATTAATAAATGTTACATTTACATTATTCAATTACAAGTAAGGTTACATTTGGGTCACTCTTCATATTTGAAAAAAGTTTATCAATTCGCGTATTAGATTAATTAATGATTTCAAATGAAGTACTCTAATGTTAACAAGGGTATACAGACACTAGCGGATCTACATTGTGAAAAGGGTGGCCCCGTACCCACCCTGAATTTTTTAAAATTCATATATGTGGCTTTGATTTTTAAAACTTTTATGAATGTGTCCTTAAATATTTTATATTTTTATGATTTGTGTCCACCCTGAATTTTTAAAATTTTATGACTTGTGCCCACCCTGAATTTTTAAAATTTTATGACTTGTGCCCACCCTAAAACATATTTTGACTAGTGCCCACCCTCACAAATATTTTTGGATCCGCCACTGTATACAGGTGATTTAGAAGAAAAAACGACCAAATTGATATACCTTTTTCAAATATGAAGGATGACCCAAATGAAACATTACTTATAATTGAGTGACCTAAATGTATCCTTACCCATAAATGAGTGACCCAAATGTAATTTTTAATAATTAAATGACCCAAATATAACTATACTCATAATTAAGTGATATTTGTTGCAGTTTACACTATAATCTAATGTTCGAACCAGTTGAGTGATCTCAATGGTTAAAGATAATGTGTTTTATCCAGATGATCTAGGTTCGAACATCATATGTATACGATATATGTGTGTTATTAAAGGATTAGAAAAACTAAACATATACTACTATGTATTCACACCGGTATATATTAAAAGCAATTATCGATATTATTAATTTATACCTATTACTAACATTATAAAAACTTGTTTGTCAAGTTAAAGTAAGAATTCAAATTTTAACATAATAGAGGGACTAAAACAAGAATTAAATCATGATTATGAGCATGGTAATGGTTGTACCAAACCTACCCCTTTAATGGGTTCTTGTTTCAACCGTCGTCGTCCTTAATGTTTGGTCGTGGCCCGTGGGAGGCTTGTTGGTCAAACTGATGTTGCCATTTACTGGTCTCACATTTTTTCATACGTTAGGACCCTACCAGAAGGCACCATTTTCCCATCTCTTTCCTTAACAATCGATGCTTCTATTTCCATGGCTTCCCCTTCTCATTCCCCTATATAAACTACCATCTTCACCCGTTTTCATATATCTTTCTCTTGTAGCTTATTCGTTTTTCATTACGTGCGTGCAAAGAAGGCTTAATTGTTCTTGATATAATAATAATAATGGAGTATGAAAACCAGTATCAGCATGTTGCAGAAGCAAAATATGACTGTCTTCTCTTTGGTAAGCCTTTTTTTGCAGTATATAAGTTCATAAGATTTCTGCAAAATCTAGATATGTTATTAACATTTATGAATATGTATTCCATTTTCAGATGTTGATGATACCCTTTATTCTCTGAGTTCTGGTTTATCCAAAGCATGCACCAGAAACATTGAAGGTATACTAAATTGAGAATATGTTTGGAAAATTGGGTTTCTTTTTGGAAATATAATGTGTTCTTTATGCATGTTTTGTGCAGAATTTATGGTTGAAAAGCTTGGTGTAGAAGGAAGCAAAGTCTCGGAGGTTAACCGTGTGCTATACAGAAACTATGGGACATCAATGGCTGGCCTCAGGGTAAAGTCTTTGATTCTTTCTTATTTGGTGACAGAATGTGGAGAATATTGTGTTCTTCAATGATCATTATTGCAGGCTATTGGCTACAACTTTGACTATGATGAATACCATGCCTTTGTTCATGGGAGGTTGCCTTACGAGAACCTGAAACCTGACCATGTTCTGAGGAATCTTTTGCTTAGCTTGCCGATTCGAAAAGTTGTAAGTTTTTTTGTGCATAAACAAGGTGATGAATGTACTCATTTAAGCTGGGAATTTTGTTATGATTCATATTACCATTGGAACAGATATTCTCAAATGGTGACAAGGTCCATGTGGCTAAAGTTTTAAGGAAGCTAGGCTTGGAGGATTGCTTTGAAAGGGTTATAAGCTTCGAGACCATTAATCCTACTAATGGAAGCATCACTTCAGATGAAGAAAACAGCTTCAAGTTGAGAGAATCGAGTGCCGAAATTCTTGATGCCAACACTTTCCCTTCCCAATCTGTATTTCCAGAGACTCCAATTTTCTGCAAACCCTTTAAAAATGCATTTGAGCAAGCCTTCAAGATAGCTAACATCAATCCTCAAAAAACAGTAAGTAAATGGATTAAAACTCAAAAAACAGTAAGTAAATGGATTAAAACTCAAAAAACAGTAAGTAAATGGATTAAAACTAGGACTAAAATCATAATTAAAGCCTTATATTTGTTATACCTGCAGCTCTTCTTTGACGATAGCATCCGCAACATACAATCTGGAAAAGAAATAGGCCTTCACACTGTGTTGGTAAGTCTATATTGATTGATAAATTGCAGCCAAATGAGTTTCATTTTCTGATTATGAATAATCAATGTAGGTGGGCACTTCCCATCGAACAAATGGATCAGACTATGCATTGGAGAGCCTACACAACATGAGGGAAGCACTGCCTGAGCTGTGGGAATCAGATAATAAGAAAGCAGAAGGTGTTGCCTATTCTGGGAAGCTGGCAATTCAGACATCAGTTATGGCTTAGTGCTTTTGATTTGTATCTTCCGCTACTCCAATGTTGAACTTTTAAATAATTAAGATCGCCTTTAATTCATTTCTTCTCCTCTGTTTTTTCCAATTAAAATTATTACAATTAATTACGGTTGATTATTATACGACAAGATAACATGCTAGAGTAGTATTTTTTTAACAGAAGATACGATTATCAAAATAAAATTCTAAAAGTTCGATGATAAAAATGAAAGCATTCTAAAAATTTGGCGACCATATATTTACTTAATAATATCGGTTGTTTTATTATAATGTACTATGAAATGTTTAGTCTATTTTAATTTCATTTGTTCACTTATGTATAAATCTTGAAATATAAAATCCTGATAAAAGGAATTATAAAAATAACATGCGGTTGTAGGATGTAATAAAAAATAGGGGAAACTCCGCAGGTAGTCACTCAATTACTGTTAAAATTAATAGAGATTATGAACATATCGCTTTCAACCATCATATCAGATCGTTTTCAACCATAGAATCTATCAATTTACAGATGATTTACTTGAAAAGAATTCAAGCTTCTAATTGTATAATGCTTGTGCTGAATTTGCCCTGGTGGGCATACCTGCAGGCTGCATACTTCTTCAAAACACTAAATATTGTGTAAATTACTTGTGGTGCTAGTAGATTTTGCCTTATCCCAATACATGTTCTGCATTGAAAATTTTTGGTTTTCCATCTCAGTTGTTTATAATATTCCAATAACTGCAATATTGTACCATCCTACATCATCTCTTCAACCCCCTTCTCTCGGCAGGGAGCTTGATATCGAACCCTGATCATGCCTGCGTCTAAAATGGTAAAAGCTAGTGTGAAGCCTGGTTAGTATGAGAAATTATTGGAAATACAGTTACTTTGTTAACGTTTTTAGTTGAACGGTTCATTATATTAGTTAGACTGTTATAGTAGTTAGCTTTGGTTGTATAAATAAGAACCTTAGCTTAAGGTTCAAAGCAAGTTTTTCATTACTGTAAAAGCTACTTCCTTGAACAAAAGTTTGTTTCTCCAAGTTGTTATATGGTATCAGTTGTTTTCTATCTTGCTTCCCTCCTCGTTTTATCTTCTTGATTATGGCAAACCTCAATGATTAATTTGGCGATGGCAGCAACCCATACTACCTTCATCAGTCAAATAACCCAGGTATGATATTGGTTCTGCAACCATTAACCAATGATAAATACAATAGTCGGAGGCGTTCAATGATAATGGCTCTCTCGGCCAAAAAACAAATTGGGTTTTATTGACGGCACGATTCCTGCTCCTCCTCCAATTCCGGTGGACAAGTTTAACGCCTGGACTCGAGCCAACAATCTTGTCAATTCTTGGCTCCTGAATGCAGTGTCTAAAGATATCGCAGCGAGTCTTCTCTACCATTCCACTGCTGCCGAAATCTGGAAGAATCTTGAAGATCGTTTCCAGCAAATGAATGGTCCCAAACTCTTCTAATTGAAGAAGAAAATTAATGAGCTTGTTCAAGGTTCCATGTCCGTAACTGTATATTACACTCAACTCAAGATCTTATGGGATGAGTTAATGTCTGTCAAACCAGTCTGCTCTTGTTTGTAATATCAGTGTGGTGGTGTTCGTAAAATGATTGTCGATCAGCAAAAAGAACAGATTATGCAGTTCTTGATGGGTTTAAATGAATCCTACTCACACATTAGAATCAGATTTTACTAATAGATCATTTTCCTCCATTCACCAAGGTTTTCTCCTGGGTTATTCAGGAAGACAAGCAACGTTCAATGGCATTAGTTAAGCCAATTCCTGAAGCTGTCTTTGTTGTTAAAACGATGCCTAAGAAATCTCGCCCACAATGTGATGAAGGTAGATTTTACTGAAATGAAAAATGGACAAGGAATTGAAAGATAATGGTAGTCTTTATTTCATGAGAATTGAGAAAAGAGGATAAGACAAGAGACCTAATTCTAGAACAAAATCGATGATAATAACCTAGGACTGATCTCCATTAAAAACTCTAGAAAACGCTACATTTTAACTAAAAACAAATAAAAGAAAGGAATAATTCTGGTGTAACGGTTAAAACATTCAAAATAGAATTATAACAAAAATTTCAGCTGGCATCAATACTCCATTCTTCATCACATCCTTGTCCTCAAGGATGAAAGTGAGAAAAATTTGTCTGTAGCTTGTGGAAGAGTTCCCATGTGACATCCTTCGAAAAAGAATTGGTCCACTCTACAAGGACTTCAGTCACAACCCTGTTTCCCTTCTTAACCATGCGTCTATCCAAAATTTTCAGAGGCTCTTTAAGAATAGTACCATTTATCCCAACTATCGATAAGTCGGATTAAACCAGATTTGATCCAACATGCTTTTTGAGCTGTGAAACATAAAAGACAGGATGTACCTGTGACCCTTGAGGCAGCTTAAGTTTATAAGCCACTTTTCCCACTTTGACTTCCACCGGAAAAAGTCCAAACCACTTGGGACTAAGCTTTTGATTTTGTCTAGATTGGACCGTCTGTTGTCTATAAGGATGGAGCTTCAAGTATACCAAGTCTCCTTCATTAAATTGCCTGTCACTCCTATGCTTGTCTGCTTGCTTCTTCATTCGACATTGTGCCCTTTACAAATAGAATTTCAACATTCGAATGGCTGCCTCTTTGGCCTGTAAACTTCTATCAACCGAGGCTACTAACGATTCTCCAGCTAAATAAGGCAAGTGAACAGTAGGCTCTTGCCCATATAAGGCCTTATAAGGACTAGTATTAATAGAGGAGTGATAGGAAGTGTTGTACCACCACTCGGCTAAAGATAACTAATTAATCAAATTTTGAGGAACTTCTCCAATCATGCACCTTAAATATGTCTCAAGGCTCCTATGGACCACCTCAGTTTGGCTATCGGTCTTCGAATGATAGGTTGTTGAAGGTGTGATCTGCACTCCTAGCTTACTGAACAATTCCCTCCCAAAAGTACTCATAAAGACCCTGTCACGATCACATATAATAGTAGCAGGCAGTCCGTGTAATTTAAAGACATTATCCATAAATGCTTGTGCTACTGTCATAGCAGTAAAGGGATGAGCTAAAAGAATAAAATATGCATATTTAGAAAGTCTATCTACTACCACAAAGATGTTGTCCTTGGTCTTTGAAAGAGGTAATCCCTCAATGAAATCCATACTAACCGATGTCCAAATTGTCTATGAAATAGGTAATGGTTGTAGTAATCCAGGCTTTACATGATTGTCATATTTATTTTTTTTGGCACACGTTGCATTCCCTCATCATCCTTCTTATAGTTTTTTTCATTCCCTTCCAAAAGAGACAAACAGCTACCCTTTTCCCAGTTGCTTCAGCTCCAAAATGTCCACCCAATGATGTTTGGTGAAATAAATTTATCAATTCCTTCTTCAAATTCTCATCATCATCCACAATTATCTTTCCCTTCTTCTTTAACAACCCACCTTTCCAAGAATATTTTGAGTGTGAATTACTGTTTTTCTCCAAATCTCCTATGATTTCCTTTAATTTGACATCTTGGGTTCAAGTATGTTTGATCTTATCCATCCAGTCCGTACTAAAGCTACTCATAGCTAACAACTTCCCACTGCTGAATTTTGGGTCTCTAGAAAGAGCATCAGCCATTGTGTTGCTATTGCCTTTTTTATAACAAATTTTAAAGTCATAACTCATCATTTTGGTCACCCAAACATGTTGAGCTGGAGTAGTTGCTTGGTTCTCTTTCAAAAATCTCAAACTTTGGTGGTCTGTCCTAATTTTAAAGTGTCTTCCCACCAGATAGGATGACCATCTCTTCACAGCTAACAAAACAACTAGCATTTATTTTTCATATATGGACAGCAATTGGTGCTTGGCCCTAATCCTCTACTGAAATAAGCTATAGGCCTCCCTTCTTGTAATAAAGAAACTCCAATTCCATGTGCAGAAGCATCCATTTTCAAAATCAGGAGCTTCAGTCATTGTTTTCTTAAGTTGTTGCATTGTTGTCTCAGCCTTCATGGTCTAATTCCAAGTATCTTTTTTGAGTAAATCTGTTAAAGGTTTAGCCAAACCTCCGAACCCTTTAATAAATCTCCTGTAATATCTTGCTAGCCCCAAAAAACTTTTAAATTCCTTCACATTTTTAGGAAGTCCCCAATCTAATATGCTTTGAATTTTTCCTTTGTCCATGGAAATAAATCCACCAAAAATGATGTATCAAAATACTCCATCTCGACAGCCCTAAATGTACATTTACTCTTCTTTGTAAAGAGTTGATGTAGTCTTAGAATTTTTAACATTTCTCTAAGATGAGCAAGATGCTCATTCTAAGTCTTTGAATAGACTAAAATATCATAAAAAAAAAACTAAATTGTCTTCCTTAATAATGGCTTGAAGATAGAGTTCATAAGACCTTGGAAAGTTGCAGGGGTATTGGTCAGGCCAAAGGGCATGACCATGAACTCATAATGACCCTCATGGGTTTTGAAAGCAGTCTTGTGTATATCTTGCTCATACATTCGAATATAATGATATCCTGAGCGCAAGTCCAGCTTAAAAAAATATTTTGCAGTGCCTAATTCATCCAACAGCTCCTCGATGATGGGAATTGAAAATTTATCCTTCAAGGTCATTTGATTTAATTGCCTATAATCGATGCAAAGCCTCCAAGTGTCATCTTTCTTCCGACCCATCACAATTGGTGAAGCAAATGAGCTGACACTATCTCTGATGATATCAGCCTGCAACATCTCTTGAACCAATCTTTTAATCTCATTCTTCTACACTGTTGGGTATCTGTATGGTCTGATTTTTACCACATAAGTTTTATCCTGTAGTACGATTTTATGTTCATGACCTCGGATAGGTGAAAGTCCTTAAGGTTCCTGAAAAATGTCATAAAATGCTTCTAACAACTGATGTAGCTCTACAAAAACTTCTCCCTCCTTAAGCTGTACTTCCTTTTGGTCACTGATTATCAACAAGGATAATCCAGGCACCACCTTGTTTCCTTTAAGAATCTTTGCACCTTTACTATCCTCAAAAATTTGGATAAATCCAGGATTGAGCCCCATCCAGGTCACTTCCTTCCCTTCATGAATAAACTGCATTGTTTTCTTAGCAAAGTCCCATTTGATTGAGCCTATGGATGCTAACCAATGAATTCCTAACACCAAATCACACCCTTTAAAAGAAAGCACTAAGAAGTCATTCATAAAATTGTTCCCTTGTGTAGACCAAGGAACTCCCTTACATAACCCTTGCGTCTGCAGTTGCCCACCATCAGCAATAATAACCGGTAGTTGATACTTCTTTTCTACAACCAGTCTACAAGCTTTTACTAGTCCAAGACTCACAAAATTGTGACAACTACCTGTATCTAGCAATGTCACCCATTCTTGCTATTGAATAACCACGGAAATCTTCATAGTATCACATCAGGATGTTCCCCACATAGCTTGTAACGATAGGACAGGAATATCAGCTTCTTCCACTTCTCCTTCTTCAGCCTCCAATTTTTCCATACAATCAAAAAACTCTTCTTGATCATTTTCCAGCTAAGTACCTTCCATTAATAATTGGTATAACTGTGATCTAGTACATTTATGGCTTGAAGAATATTTTGCTGGGCACCAATAGTATAGCCCCCTCCTTTTTTTCGTCTATTTCAGCTGCGGACAATCTGCCAGGACCATTACTGGTAGGGGTGACTCCTTTCCTGAGAGAAGAAATTTTACTAGCCACTGAAGAAACTTGTCTAACATTTCGATAAGAAGGGCTGACACCTCCCCTAAGGAACTTAGTAGAAGTCCCTGGAATTGATGGACTTTATCTCCCATAACAGAAACCGTACCAACATAGAAGGGTAAAGACCCTCCTAAAGCCTTTACAAACCCAGTCTTAGGCTTCTTAAACACAATGTGTTCAAAATGTAAGGCCAAACGAAAAGCATCCAATAAATCGCGAGGTTGAAATAATCGAATGTATTGCCCAATTTTTTCCTTCAAATTTGTAATAAAAATGCTAAGAGCATACTCTACGGGAAGTTGGATTTGGTTCAAGATACTTACAAATTCAGAGTAGTAAGATTCTACTGAAGTTACTTGATGCAGGGCCACTAAATCTCCCATTGGATCCTCCAAGCCTTCTAGAGCGAATCTGTTGCGTAAGGATTTGAGATAATCGGACCAAAGCAATTTATCAATTCCTCCAGCATTGCGAGCCACGAAGTGATGCCATTGTAAAGCATCGTTTTCTAAGTGAAGCATCACGAGTTTAACTTTGGAATCTTCGGGAACATTCTCCGTAATAAAAAGTTGCTCAAGTTTGGACCACCACTCACGGATCAAATACTGGGCATTTCAAGCGATAGCCGTGAGAAGTCGCCCCTTCAACTGGATTCGCATCATCTGCCTTTGGATCAGTGATCTCGAGTTCTATCGCAGGTGGTGGAGTCGCACCCAACACCCTAGCCGATGTGCTGGTTTGACCCAACAGTTTCTTAAGGAGGTGTTTCACATCTTGCATTTCCTGGCGAAACTCCTGAACCTTCGAATTAAGGGTTTTCTCGATTTTCTCTTCCAGACGTTGCTCCAACTCTTTAAACTCCGATTGAGTTCGCGACGCTTCCTGCTGAGCTCAGGTTTGGACACCGTCAACCATTGCCAGGTCGTGAGGAGCTGATACCCTTGATGAAGGTAGATTTTACCGAAATGAAAAATGGACAAGGAATTGAAAGATAATGATAGTCTGTATTTCCTGAGAATTAAGAAAAGAGGGATAAGACAAGAGACCCAATTCCAGAACAAAATTGATGATAATAGCCTAGGACTGATCTCCCTTAAAAACTCTAGGAAGCGCTACGTTTTAGCTAAAAACAAATAAAAGAAAGGAATAATTCTGGTGTAACGGTCAAAACATTCAAAACAGAATTATAACAAAATTCCAGCTGGCATCACAATGCAGTCATTGCAGTATGTTAGGTCATATCAAAGAAAAATGCTACAAGCTTCACGGTTACCCTTTTGATTACGATACACGATCCAAACAAAATTCCATTATAGCCTCTACAAACGTTGTCGACACAACTCCAAGTGAATCGTTAACTCTTCAACAATGTCAACAGCTAATAACCATGTTGACAAATCAGTTTCAAGCTGCTTCAACTTTGGATCTTCCATCTTCATCGATCAACATCAATATGCAAGGCAAGATCTTATCTTATATTAACAATCTTAGTTTTTATGATTCTCCAAAATTTTGGATCATTGACTCAGGTGCTTCTTGACATATTTGTTACATTAAAGAGGTATTTGAATCTTTGAATCCAATTATTGGTGGCAACATTCTACTCCCTAATAAGTCTGTCATACCAGTAAAATTTTCTGAGAATATTTGATTATCATCTGACTTAGTGTTAAAGAATGTACTCTATGTTCCTGAGTTCAGTTTTAATCTTTTGGCCATTAGTGAACTCGTTAAAGATTTTGATCTAAGTGTTCTATTTTTTAATTCTCAATGCATCATCCAGGACCTTCAACAAGTGATTAGGAAGGGTGAACTTTATCAAGGTCTCTACCTACTTCGATTGTCTATAGATGTTGTTCCTACTTCTACAGTTTGTTTAGTACCTTGGCATGACAGATTAGGTCATCCAAGCTCCAAAGTATTACGTTTGTTAACTGATGTTTTACCATCTTCAAATAAATTGATGCTTGCTTGTTAGATTTTTCCTCTTGCAAAGCAACATCAATTGCCATTTTCTACTTCTACAACTCGAGCCACTGTTCCCTTTGAATTAGTGCATTGTGATACATGGGGACCGTTTAAAACAGCCACCTATAATAAACAACGTTTTTTTTCCTAACTTTGGTAGATGGTTATACAAGATGTACATGGACGTATTTATTACAACACAAATTCGATGCTTTATCTGTTGTTCCATCATTCATTCATATGGTAAAGAAGCAATTTGACTATGATGTTAAGATATTCAGATCAGACAATGCACCTGAACTCCGATTTTCTAAATTGTTTTTCTCTCTTGAAATAATACATCAGTTTTCTTGTGTTGAAACACCTCAACAAAATGTTGTGGTTGAATGCAAGCATCAACACTTGTTGGCTGTTGCTCGTGCTTTGCTTTTTCAATCAAGAGTTCCTGAAACATTTTGGGGTGATTGTCTACTTACTGCGACGTTTATTATTAATAGACTGTCATCTCCATTGTTAGAGAATAAATCACCTTATGAGCTATTACATTCTCGAGTTCCCAATTACGAGTTTTTGAGGACTTTTGGATGCTTATGTTTTGTATTTACTTTGAAAGCACATCTACACAAGTTTTCTGAGAGAGCATTACCTGGTGTCTTCCTTGGTTATGCTCCTGCATTAAAGGTTACAAAGCTTATGTTCTAAAAACTCAATCCTTTGAGGTGTCCCTAGTAACGTGGTATTTCATGAGAATATATTTCTTTTTCATAAGATTGTTGATCTTAATATCATGGTAGATCCATTTCAGGGAATCTCATTACCTACTGGTTTGAATGATGTGCCATTTAACCATGATTTTCAGCATATAACAGATTCACCCAATGATTTTTTGGACCATGATTCACCACCTCAAAGTGAACAAGTTGAGTCTTCCTCCACTTCGCATGTTGCTGTTGAAGAACCTATTGAAGAACCTGTAATAACTCGAAAATATAAGTCAAAATCCCCAAAATAAAGTCAAAATCTCTAATCAAAGCCCTAAAACTTGGGGATAAAAAAAATTCTAAAATTAAGGACTAAATTGAGAATTATTAAAACTTAAGGGTCAAAAAGTAAGAATTTAAAAACAGCAAACCCCTAAATGGTAATTACACCATTTTCCTTGTGAGACGTTTTCTTTCTCCTCTGATAACCAAAGCTTTGATTGAGAAATTAATGGATTCCAATTATTCTCGAATTAAATTCAAATAATTGATCAAGTTGGGTGTTTCAAATCACTCGAAATACATTCTCCCTTGCCTCTGTTTTTCCTTCCGAATTGTACTAAGGGAATCGTTTTTCTTTTGCGTTCATTGGATTTAGTTGAGGTAAGCTTCAATCTCTGTTCTTATATTTTTAATTGGTTGTAGGAGGGTTGTTTTATTGTTCTGTTTTATCTCAGTATGCTTGGGAGTGGGTTTTGGTTTGTTTCGAATGAATAAGAAAAACAAAGGAGGAGTGTTCTTGGAACTTTAGAATCGGTTGGGAAAGAAAAGGAATTATTAAGTTAGTTTTTGATTCGGTTTAAGTTGTTGAATCATGTTTAAACCAATTAGGATGGTTTTGAATGGATTTGGAGTTGAACTAGGGTGAATTGGAGTGTTTTTAGTCAAAAATCCACCATTTGGCAGCGGAGAAAATCTGGAAAAATTCCCAGATTTTCCTAGGAACCAAACAGATCGAACCGATCGACCCAGAACCGGCCCAGACCGTCAGATCCAGACCAGAACCGTCCGACCCAAGCCCAAACCGACTCAATCCCGAACTGCGACTCGACCCGACCGACCGTCTGACCCGACCCCGACCCAATCTCCGACCCGTTCCCCGACCCGGTTAACGTTATTGATGACATCACTGTTGACGTCAGCGTTGACTGATGACGTCACTGTTGACGTCAGCGTTGACCAATGCTGACGTCAGCAGTTGACTTTTTCAATCCGGGCCTACTTTATGTTTTTTGACGTCCTGAATCCAATGCAGCTGCCTATTTTTCGAAATTCGAACCCGAAGTGTCGATTTTGGGGGGTTTTAGTTCGATAAGTTATCTGAAAATTATCTATAAAGGTTTCTGAATCAATTTCTGTTTGCTTTAGGTGATGAGGATTCCGACCCCGAGCAGTTGCTTCTTCCTCCTCCTATACGAGGTCCGATACATCCGTATTCGGGACCTTCACGTGAGTAACGGTTAAATTCTGTTTAGATTATTTATCGGTATTGTGGCACAGTAGGATGTCTAATATGTTCTGTTAATTGTAGACTCTACGCCTGCTCAGCCTGGTGGTAGAGCCGAGTCTAGTAGATGTCAGGGTCGTCGTTGACTCTTCTGATACAGGTGTGTTCTCTCCCGTTCATCCTGTAAATCTGTTATTCTGTATATTCAATTCCGGTTAACCGTATGATCATGCATCATTCTGACATATCACTTCTGATTCTGATATCTGTCATGCTTGCCTCCTGTTAGACTTTAAGGCATGCATTCTGATTCTGTATCTGCATATAACATGGCATCTGAGATATTATCTGTGTACGGAGAAGTTAGTGATTTATCACTTCTGTTCAGTGGCTCCACCTTCGGGTCGAGATACCACTTCTGTTGGTGTGATGGTGTTAGAGTGGTCTGGGGACCAACTCTTCTGTGGTGTTCGGAGATGGGTGCATATCATGCATACTCTGCCTATTCTGCATATTCTGTTATGTTATTCGGTTTAACTGTTTTAGAGACACACTAGGCTCCCTAGCTTACACCCTCTCAGATTCTTGTTTCAGATCTCAGACCTAGACTCGGTACGGTACTTGGAGGATTCTGTTTCAGTTCTGATTTATTGTATGTTTTTCAGTTTTCGGATTTCAGACTGTTTATTATATTTGAATAATAAATTCTGTAACACAGACATTAAACTTTAATCGGGTTCTGTTACATTTATTGTTTATCAAATTTATGGGTTGAACTTTAATATTAAATGTTTAATTTTTATTATTATTTTAAATTATTAATTATTTAATAATTTATCTAAATATTTTATTATTTTTGTAAAAACCCTAACTTGTGAAACAAGTTTTCAGTTTGTAAACCCTAACTTGTAATCTAAGTAATTAGGTTAATTTTAGGGGTTACATTTAGTGGTATCAGAGCCCGGTTCAACCCACGGACTGTGAAGTCCGAAATGATTTTTGATCTGAAAATGTTTGTCAAATTATTTCAAAATTCGAATTTCTATTTTGACTCGTATTTTGAAAATTCCTGAATTATTTCGAATATTACTCCAAGTACCGACTCTAATAGGATTTTGTCTGTCTTTCTGTAGATATTTTACTATGCCACCGCGTCAAAGTACCCGTTTAGCGATCGGTAGAGGTCGTGGCCGAGGCCGTGACTGAGGTCGATCTATTGTATCTACTAGTGATGTTCCGCCTCTTGTGGACCCGCCACAGGCTCAGAGTCTGACACAGAACCTAGGAGAAGAGGCTCAGCCTGAGATACAGACCGAGGCTAAGCAAGCCGAGGTTGATCAGCCGGTTCAGAGTGAGGGACCATATGTGCCTGATGACAATGAGACTGTCGGTTTAGACTCAGTGACGGCAAGACCGGTACTGACCCAGCCGATGCAGAGTACTGGCTGAAGAAACTTCAGTGTCTGTTTGTCGAGATGGAATACCCCTCTGACAGAAAATTGAGGGTAACGATATCCTTGCTACAGGGAGAGGCCTTGAACTAGTGGGAGGTAGAAGAAAAGGTTATTGCTTCTGAAAGGATCAACTAGGAGTTCTTCAGATAGAGTTTTGAGGATCGGTATGTGGGCCTAGAGCACTTGGCTAAATGCTGAGAGGATTTCCTGATCTGCAGCAGAACGATATGTTTGTCAAGGACTATGAGATTGAGTTTCTGAGACTACTACAGTATGCTCCTGGTATTGTGACGACCGAGAAGTAAAAGTGTGATCACTTTCTGAAAGGACTCCGGATACCACTGAAGATTGTAGTTGCCACACATCATGATACAGAGTACAAGATGATCACTCGGCGTGCCAGGACAGCCGAGCGTATTGAGGTTCTGAGGGTTTAGATGGAATCCCAAGGTCAAGATAAAGGTAGACGACAGTCTGCCTCATCTGCTTAATACAGTCAGGGTTTTCAGTCCCGGAAGAGAGACCACGATGAATATGAGCCTCAGAGTTCGACACAGTCTAGACCTACAATATCAGTTATCCCTGCTGTTAGTGGAGCTGGATCCACTAGTACCCAAGTTGTACCTCAATGTACCTTCTATAAGAAATGGCACCCCGGAGAGTGTCGCATGTGGAGAGAACCTGCTTCCGATGTGGTTTCCTTGATCACCATCTCAGAGACTGTCCAGTGGCACCACAGTCTGGTTATGCTCTGGGGCAATCACAAGCTTCAGTTCAGACCCCAACAGGGGGTAGAGGACAGGGTAGACCCACCGCATCTGGTACTGGTAGTAGAGGCAGACCCAGTCAGTTCAGAGGAGCAGCCAGATCGGGAGGATCTCAGTATGGTATAGTATATGCTACGAGGAGACAAGAGGACCGGGATGAGCCAGACGTTATTACTGGTACATTTTCTGTACATACTTTTCCCTTCTTCGCACTATTAGATAATGGGTCAACGCATTCATATGTCTCTAGTTCTGTAGCGGGGTATCTAAAAATTTCAAAGGAGGATACTGGTAGTTCCGTTTCAGTTTTTAGCCCTATAGGCCACCAGATGGAGATTTCTAAAATTTATAGAGATTGTCCCCTTGAGCTTCACGGGGAAATATTTCCTACTAATCTGATGCAGTTACCATTTGTGGACTTCGACTTGATTCTAGGGATGGACTGGTTATCTTCTCACCGAGTTACTCTGGACTGTGAGCGTAAGAGGGCAATTCTGAGAACTTTTGATGGTCGCGAGGTAACTCTCATCAGTGAGCGTAGAGGGTATCTGTCCAATCTGATATCAGCCATGAAAGCTGATAAGTTAATCAAGAAGGGGTGTATAGCCTATCTTGCCTACATCCTTGATCGGAGGCAATCTGATTCTGGAATGGATAAGATTCGCGTGGTGTGTGAATTTCCAGATGTTTTTCTGGAAGAGCATCGGGTGTACCCCCTAAGCGTGAGGAGGTGGAGTTCGGTATTGAGTTGTACCCGGGGACTACTCCAGTATCTATGACACCTTATCGGATGGCTCCGAAGGAGCTTAAGATTCAGCTACAGGAACTTTTGGATAGAGGTTTCATACAACACAGTGTCTCACCGTGGAGAGCCCCCGTTCTGTTTGTTAAAAAGAAAGATGGCTCTCTGCGCTTGTGTATTGATTACCGAAAGCTGAAGAAGTTTACTATCAAGAACAAGTACCCCTTTCCTCGCATTGATGATCTGTTCGATCAGTTCCGAGGAGCTTCGATTTTCTCTAAGATAGACTTGAGACCTGGTTATTACCAACTCAAGGTTAAGAATTCTGATGTATCTAAGACAACTTTCCGAACTCGTTATGGTCACTACAAGTTTCTGGTAATGTCTTTCGGTCTTACGAATGCCCCTGCAGCATTCATGGACATGATGAATAGGGTGTTTTGACCCTATCTAGATCAGTTTGTAGTGGTTTTCATTGATGACATTCTGGTCTACTCCAAGTCTGAGGACGAGCATGAGCAACATCTTCGGATTATTCTATAGACTTTGAGGGAGAAACAGTTGTATGCAAAATTCAGCAAATGTGAATTCTGGCTTTCGGAGGTGGTTTTTCTGGAACACGTGGTATCAACTAAGGATATTCAAGTTGATCCGAACAAAATTGAGGCTATTATGAGTTGGCAATGGCCGAAGAATGTAACAGAGATCCACAGTTTTCTGGGACTAGCTGGTTATTATCGGAGGTTTGTGGAGGGCTTTTCTTCCATAGCCGCTCCGTTAACTAAGCTTCTGAGGAAGGATGTTCCGTTTATCTGGTCTGAGGCTCAACAGTAGAGTTTTGAGAAACTGAAGTCTGTTCTGACTCAAGCACCAGTTTTGATACAGCCAGAGTTAGGAAAACCCTATATTGTTTACAGTGATGCCTCATACACTGGTTTGGGATGTGTTCTGATGCAGGATGGGAAGATAGTGGCTTATGCGTCTCGACAGTTGAAACCGCATGAGTGTAACTACCCTACCCACGATCTGGAGTTAGCAGCCATGATCTTTGCTCTGAAAATCTGGAGACACTATCTCTATGGAGAGAAGTGTTATATTTTCACTGATCATAAGAGTCTTAAGTACCTTCTCACCCAGAAGGAACTTAATCTGAGACAGTGTCGCTGGCTAGAGCTTCTGAAGGACTACGATTGTGAGATTGAACATCATCCTGGTAAGGCTAATGTCATTGCGAATGCTCTGAGTCGCAACGCCATTTCTGATCTGAGAGCTCTGTTTGCTCGGATGAGTTTGTTAGAAGATGGCAGTTTACTGGCAGAGCTTCGGGTGGTTTCTACACTGATATCAGAGATTCATGTTGAACAGCCTAATGATCCGTATTTGGCTCACCGTATTACGGAAGTTCAGGAAGGAACTTCTCAGGATTTTTCTCTGAACCAGGATGGAGTTCTATGTTTTCGGGGTCGATTCTGTGTTCCGAGGAACTCTGAACTGAAATAGGTAATTCTGCGAGAAGCTCATGATAGTCCATATTCTATGCACCCTGGAGGTGACAAGATGTATAAGAATCTCCGAGAAAAGTACTGGTGGAAAGGTCTCAAGCGAGACGTGATCAGTTTTGTATCCAAATGCTTGACTTGTCAGAAAGTCAAAGCAGAATATCAGTGACCATCTGGACTACTTCAGCATATCGAAATTCCTCAGTGGAAATGAAAGCATGCGACCATGGATTTTGTCAGTGGTTTACCTTTGACTCCGTCAAAGAAGGATTCTGTCTGGGTCATCGTTGATCGTTTGACCAAATCTGCTCATTTCATTCCTGTCAAGACTACATACCCTCTGAGTAGGTTGGCTCGATTATACATCTCTGAGATTGTCCAGCTACATGGAGTACCTCTGTCTATTATATCTGATCGGGATCCAAGGTTTACGTCTAAGTTCTGGGGATCTCTGTATACTGCTCTAGGTACTCGACTGAACTTCAGCACTACTTATCACCCTCAGACCGATGGTCAGTCAAAGCGTGTGATTCAGATTCTCGAGGACATGTTAAGAGGATGTATTCTGGATTTCAAAGGTAGCTGGGAGGATTTCCTACCTTTGGCAGAGTTCGCGTACAACAATAGTTATCAGGCCAGCATTAAGATGGCACCATATGAGGCTCTGTACGAGCGTAAGTATCGCACCCCGATTGGTTGGACTGAGCTCACTGAGCACCGTTTACTGGGTCCAAATATTGTACATGAGGCTGAGGAGACTGTCAGATTGATTCATGATCGGCTCAAAGTCGCTTTTGACAGACAGAAATCTTACGCTGATTTGAGGCGTAAAGATCTTGAGTTTGAGGTTGGCGACGAGGTTTTTTTGAAAGTATCTCCGTGGAGGAAGGTACTACGATTTGTTCGTAAGGGCAAGCTCAGTCCCAGATATATTGGACCCTACCGGATTATTAGACGTATCGGACCTGTAGCTTATCAACTTGAGTTACCACCTGAACTCAAGAGAATCCATGATGTATTCCATGTTTTTGTACTAAGACGTTATCGAGTTGATCCGTCTCATGTTCTGTCTGTGGAGGATTTCGAGATTCGGCATGATCTGTGTTATGAGAAGGAGCCCGTTGAGATCATTGCTTAGGACCAGAGAGTTCTTCGGAGGAAAACCATTAAGATGGTTAAAGTTCTCTGGCGTAATCTTGGTCTAGATGAGGCTACGTGGGAGCTCAAGTCTGTCATCAAAGCCCAGTATTCGCATCTCTTTGATCCAGGTAAATTTCGAGGACGAAATTTTCTGTAAGGGGGGAGAGTTGTAATAACCCAAAAATATAAGTCAAAATCCCCAAAATAAAGTCAAAATCCCTAATCGAAGCCCTAAAACTTGGGGATAAAAAAATTCTAAAATTAAGGACTAAATTGAGAATTATTAAAACTTAAGGGTCAAAAAGTAAGAATTTAAAAACAGCAAACCCCTAAATGGTAATTACACCATTTTCCTTGTGAGACGTTTTCTTTCTCCTCTGATAACCGAAGCTTTGATTGAGAAATTAATGGATTCCAATTATTCTCGGATTAAATTCAAATAATTGATCAAGTTGGGTGTTTCAAATCACTCGAAACATATTCTCCCTTGCCTCTGTTTTTCCTTCCGAATTATTAAGTTAGTTTTTGATTCGGTTTAAGTTGTTGAATCATGTTTAAACCAATTAGGATGGTTTTGAATGGATTTGGAGTTGAATCGGGGTGAATTGGAGTGTTTTTAGTTGAAAATTCACCATTTGGCAGCAAAGAGAATCTGGGAAAATTCCCAGATTTGGTTTGTTTTGAATGAATAAGAAAAACAAAGGGGGAGTGTTCTTGGAGCTTTAGAATCGGTTGGGAAAGAAAAGGAATTATTAAGTTAGTTTTTGATTCGGTTTAAGTTGTTGAATCATGTTTAAACCAATTAGGATGGTTTTGAATGGATTTGGAGTTGAATCGGGGTGAATTGGAGTGTTTTTAGTCGAAAATCCACCATTTGGCAGCGGAGAAAATCTGGAAAAATTCCCAGATTTTCCTAGGAACCAAACAGATCGAACCGACCGATCCAAAACCGACCCAGACCGTCCGGTCTAGACCAGAACCGGCCCAGAACCGTCCGGCCCAGCAGACCCGAATCGGCCCAAGCCCGAACCGTGACCCGACTCGACCGACCGTCCAACCCGAACCCGACCCTGACCCAATCTCCGACCCGTTCCCCGACCCGGTTGACGTCATTGCTGACATCACTACTGACGTCAGCGTTGACTGATGACGTCACTGTTGACGTCAGCGTTGACCAATGCTGACGTCAGCAGTTGACTTTTTCGATCCGGGCCTACTTTATGTTTTTTGACGTCCTGAATCCAATGCAGCTGCCCATTTTTCGAAATTCGAACCCGAAGTGTCGATTTTGGGGGGGGTTAGTTCGATAAGTTATCTGAAAATTATCTATAAAGGTTTCTGAATCAATTTCTGTTTGCTTTAGGTGACGAGGATTCTGACCCCGAGCAGTTGCCTCTTCCTCCTCCTATACGAGGTCCGATACATCCGCATTCGGGACCTTCACGTGAGTAACGGTTAAATTCTGTTTAGATTATTTATCGGTATTGTGGCACAGTAGGATGTCTAATATGTTCTGTTAATTGTAGACTCTACGCCTGCTCAGCCTGGTGGTAGAGCCGAGTCTAGTAGATGTCAGGGTCGTCGTTGACTCTTCTGATACAGGTGTGTTCTCTCCCGTTCATCCTGTAAATCTGTTATTCTGTATATTCGATTCCGGTTAACCGTATGATCATGCATCATTCTGACATATCACTTCTGATTCTGATATCTGTCATGCTTGCCTCCTGTTAGACTTTAAGGCATGCATTCTGATTTTGTATCTGCATATAACATGGCATCTGAGATATTATCTGTGTACGGGGAAGTTAGTGATTTATCACTTCTGTTCAGTGGCTCCACCTTCGGGTCGAGATACCACTTCTGTTGGTGTGATGGTGTTAGAGTGGTTTGGGGACCAACTCTTCTGTGGTGTTCGGAGATGGGTGCATATCATGCATACTCTGCCTATTCTGCCTATTCTGTTCTGTTATTCGGTTTAACTGTTTTAGAGACACACTAGGCTCCCTAGCTTACACCCTCTCAGATTCTTGTTTCAGATCTCAGACCTAGGCTCGGTACGGTACTTGGAGGATTCTGTTTCAGTTCTGATTTATTGTATGTTTTTCAGTTTTCGGATTTCAGACTGTTTATTATATTTGAATAATAAATTCTGTAACACAGACATTAAACTTTTATCTGGTTCTGTTACATTTATTGTTTATCAAATTTATGGGTTGAACTTTAATATTAAATGTTTAATTTTTATTATTATTTTAAATTATTAATTATTTAATAATTTATCTAAATATTTTATTATTTTTGTAAAAACCCTAACTTGCAAAACAAGTTTTCAGTTTGTAAACCTTAACTTGTAATCTAAGTAATTAGGTTAATTTTAGGGGTTAAAGAACCTGCTACTGTTGAAGAATTTGTTGCTGTTGAAGAGCCTGCTGCTACTAACGAACCTGTTGCTGCTGAAGAACATGATGAAATTTTGCCACGAGTTTGTCGTAAGTCTACTAGGGTGAGTCACAAGCCCTCGTACTTACAGCAATATTATTGCAACTCTACATGTCCTTATCCGATCGAGAATCATGTTACAACATCTCAATTGTCAACTTCATATGCCACTTTTTTAGCCAATATTTCTTCTGTCTCGGAACCTTCTTTTTATCACCAAGCTGTCAAAGATCCTGAGTGGCGTGCAGCCATGCAAGATGAACTACAAGCAATGGAATCACTGAATACTTGGATCGTGGTTTCACTTCCCCTAGGAAAACAATCTATAGATTGTAAATGGGTATATCGAATCAAACGTAATTCTGACGAAACCATTGACAGGTACAAAGTTCGCTCGATGGCCAAGGGTTTCACCCAAGTTGAAGGTATTGATTATGTCGACACCTTTTCTCTAGTAGCAAAGATGACTTCTTTTAAAGTTTTGTTGGCCCTTGCAGCTGTTAATGATTGTCATCTTCTTCAGCTAGATATCAACAATGCTTTCTTAAATGGTTCTCTCAATGAAGAAGTATATATGAAGCTTTCACTTGGTTATAAAACAGATGTTACAGGCGATAATTTGGCCTGTAAGTTAAATAAGTCAATCTATGGATTGAAGCATGCTTTTAGACAATGGTTTCATACCTTCTCCACTGTTGTGTTGGGTTATGGGTTTGTTCAATCTCCCTCTGAACATTCTCTTTTTATTAAAGGTGCTGGCAATGATTTGGTGGCTCTCCTAGTCTACGATGGATGTTGATGAATGTTAATGAGACCCATCTTGCCAATGAAATCAGAGAAAATGGGAGAATGAAGAGCTTTGGTGAGAATACCGGCTAGTTGTGCTTTAGAACGAACATGAAATAGCTTGAGAAAGCCACGAGTTATTCGTTCGCGAACAAAATGACAATCCACCTCGATGTATTTAGATCGTTCATGAAAAACTTGATTGTTGGCAAGGTGAATCGCAACCTGGTTATCACAATAAAGGAATGCTTGTTGCCCAGGTACATGAAATGAAGATAGAAGAGCAGCTATCCAAACTAATTCACACGTGGCTGATGCCATAGCCCGATACTCAGCTTCACAGGATGATCGACTAACCGTGTGTTGTTTCTTGGATTTCCAGGAAACTAAACTATTTCCGAGATAAGTGCAGAAGTCAGTAGTTGAACGTCTTGTATCTGGACATGCACCATAATCAGAGTCAACAAAAGCACTAAGTTGAAGGCTGGTCTTTGATGAAAAAAATAACCCTAGTCCAGGAGTTTTCTTTATGTAGGATAAAAGGTGGAAACTGTTTCCTCGAATTTACAGGAAGCTTTCAGTGTATCGACACAACCTTCAGACCTGGAACGAAGACTAAGAGGTTGTTACCAAATGGTTATTATGAATGCAATCGAATTACTGGTAATTGGCTAGAATGAGCTTTAACAATCAACACACATGAAGTCATTGCTTCTAGGACTCATATATTTACAAGTGCAACTACATCAAATGGGGTAGTGTATCTCAGTCTACTGAGTACTGTAAACTAATCTGTAATTTACTGTCTATTGCTCTCCATTGCATTTAATTCCTAGCAGGTTTCCAACATGAGAGGGCTATAATAACTCTTCCTTTCCATCCCTGCAGCATCCAGCGGCCATCAACATCTACAATAAAGTCTCTATTATAATAAGATTGGACCAGATTCTTCACTTTCTTCACAAGCGCCTCATCCAATGGAATCTGCTTGAATCCTGCCCTCAGAGTCCTAGACTGCCATTGCTTATATGTCTCTGGCCTTTCGACTCTCTCGATTCCCTCACATGCAACAACATTCATTATGTCCCTCCCGAGTATTTCCCTCTCGTACATCATCCTTTGTGGATCGTCCCGAGGAACATTAGCTTCGAATATATCGAACTGAGCTGAGAAATGGAAGAGTGCTTCCCGGAACCTTGTGACGAAGAAGGGAGCATTATATGTCCCGTTTGCAACCCCATGGATGAAAAGCTCTGGGTTGATTCTTTTGATTAGTTTCAGGACAGTGTCCCTTGCGCTGGTCGATGACAGTGTGTCATCCGGGAGGTTCTTTAGCCGATACAAGCAGTTTACAACGAGGACTTCATCTTTGTTGATCTTTAGTTCTTCCAGTTGGATGGTTTCCCATTTCTTTGCAATCACGTTGTACTCGAACGGGACATTGAATCTCTCACAATACCTCTTCAATCGACGGCCTGTCTCTTCAACCCTTTCATCCGGTCGGAATCCTGGTTGCGGGAACTCGATGCCTGTAATTCGAAGCTTGGGAGGTCCACCAGCTCTTGCTGAGAGACGTTGTATGAGGCAAGGCCATTGAAAACCATAACCAATGCCAAAATCAACGATGTGGAGCGTGGTTGCTGTTTCTGCAACTTCCATTATCTTCTTATTCGCATAGAAATTCACCATTTTTTTGAAAGGACAAGCCAAAACATACACACCATAAGCTTTAAGGATATCAGCAGCCGAAGTCCTATTGCTTACCAACGGTGAATACAACGGCGCCCTCGTGCCGGCCAAACGTGTCTTAAGTGCATCAGCAAAGTAATGCGCCAATCTTTGTGTTCCATCGCCAGTTTCAGAACAGTTTTGGCTTATCTGTTTCAACATCTCACTCGCAGTCCTTTGATCATTAACAGCAACAGCTTGTGCACACTGAGTGAGTAGAGTCCACAAATCCACGACTTCACTTTTCTTCCCTGTCTTCCTGCGCGTTGTTCCAGCATTGGAAGACCCTTTCATCTGCCCATTCTGCAGTGTACTCGCTTTAAGGGAACACCTCGGGGAGTCCTCGTTTCCACCTTTGCAAAGCAAAACTTCATCGAACATCTCCGATTGCTCCGAATCTTCAAGAGAAATTGCAGACTGCTTGCTGCTCCTGCCTTGTTCCAATTCATCACCGTCGTCACGCTGGTAATTCTTCCTTCCCTTGGATACTGTTGGGGTTTCTCTTTGTAGATCTGGAAACAAAGAGGTCCGTTCAAGAGAATCAACCAGATAAGTTTGATCCGTACATGGAGGGACATAATCGGTCGGAAGTGGAGAGCCAAGAGCTTCATAGAAAGATTTCTCAGCAGCTTGGAGAGCTAAACAATCTTGCAACATACACGTCTTTTCTTCCATATCTTCTTCCATTAACATCTCGTTTATGTAGTTGAGCATTTCGTTGGCAAAAGGGGCGTTATCCAGAGGGTGTCCCTCTGAACTCGTCGTCCCCGATGATGAAGCTGACTCAACGGGAGAGTCTGGACTCGGACTCTGTTCAAACCCATTAACAAAGGTACGATTTGAAAACACCGGGACTCCCCCATGATCGAATTTGAATCCGTACATGGAACTGGGAAAATCTTGGAAAAGAGTATCCATGGAAAACTATCTGCTAAACCCTGACTGAAACTTCGTTGGTAAAATCTCCAAGAAAGAGTCGTCAAAATACCTGGAGATTTCCGTTCCGTGTTTGTGTGAAAATTGTGTGAAATTATAAAGGTCAGGCTTCTTCTACTGTTGAGCTGTCCGAGTGAACCTTCTGGGAAAGTCTCCTTCCGAAGACAGAACAGCCGCCAGTGGAACGCTCTGTTTTTAAGACAGACAAGGAGGACACCTTTTATTATAACAAGGATGGGATTAGCTTAAGAAAGGTCAAAGTCTGCATTCTAAAAATTAGGATGAGTATTTTATCCAATTCTATTAAATTTTGATCTAATTTAATTTAATTAAATCAATTTTTTAATAAAAAATATTAAGTTTAGATCGGATTAAATTTTTATTAAAAGAAAAATTAGATTAAAATAGGTTTAAATTTAAAGTATAAAATATTTAATTTAATTTAATTTAGAATTAATTATATAATTTTTTAATTTTTTAGAGATATCTATAATAATTTTTCTCTCTTAAAACTAAATATTTTATTTATAATTTAATCTTTAAAATTATATTTTTTATATAATTAAGTCTTTTAAAATTATTTTTTACAATTAAATTCTTAAAATTTATTTTTTTATAGGTCAATCGAGGTCAAATGTAGAATATTTATTTTTGGATCAAATTAAACTTTTTAATATAATATTTAGGTCAAATTTGGGTGGACCCAAAACCCTACTTATGTCTATCTCTACTAAAAATGTTTCAATTTTCACATAACAAAGATAAATGTTCAAATAAGGATATAATATCACATATACTTTAATTTTTCGTAATATCATTTTTTTTAGGCTTAAGGGTCAAAGAAATTTTTAATTTTTTTTAAAAAAAATATTTTTTTCACTCAATTAAGACATTAAACTAAGAAATTGAATCAATTAAGTCTTTAAACTAAGAAATTGAATCAATTAAGCCCTTTGATCAATTTTGATCATTAAATTTAAACAATTTTTTAATCTACTGTTACAATAAAACGTGTCACCGTGTTTTCACTTGATATTTTCAGAATTTTTATTTTATTTAAAAATTTTCTTAAATATTCTAAAAATTCTAAAAACTTTAAAAAAATATAAAAAAATATCTTTTATTTTTTTTAAATGCAATATGATACAATTATAATGTATCATATGCTGATAATATCTGAAGAAAAAAATTATTAAAATTTAATAATTAAAATTGGTCAAAAAGCTTAATTAATTTAATTTTTTGATCCAAGAGTTTAATTAATTATTTTTAACTTAAAAACTTAATTGAGTGTAAATTTTTTTTAAAGGATTGAATTAATTATTTAATCAAAAATTTAAAGATTTTTTATACCCTTAAGCATTTTTTAATAAAATGTTCAAGTAAAAATATAATATTGTGTTATTCACATAAAAGTTTAACATTTCAAAAATAATAATAATTTTAAAACAACAAAAGGGAAAAATAATTATCAATAAAATGTTATGTTTTTATGTGAGCATATTCGAAAAATGTTAAATCCTTATTCGATTACTTTTAAAAATTACTCTTATTTAAATAAATCCCAAAATATAACATCATCATTAGTTGACTATTTTTAAAGATTAATTAAAATATTACACCTAAAAATATTATATTTTAACACAGAGATTAATGTTAGTATGAACTAAAAGTGTTGTTAGAAAAACGAGATCCATGATTTAATCGAAATACTTACTGGTATTAATTATTTTCTCATTACAATACAGATTCGATTATGTTCAATTAAAAAATATATTTCATTCTCCCACTGACCCCGACATGAGCAATTAAGAACTCATAGTGTTTTCTTGTTGTGCACGACAATGTGAGTCAGCTTTGATGGCAAGTGGGCAGGTGCGGTTGTCCTTTATGTGTTGGTCGTGGTGGTGGTGGGTCAGGGTGAAATGTGTTGTCCCCTGTCTTGATCAGGACACAATCTCTACTTTTAACACGGAGGGGTTGCAAGTTGAAAAATCAATGAACGTACGACGCTCGTGATCGGATCAATCGTTTATGAAATGTCGACACAATTTATTTTACTATTATTAATATCATCTAATTAATAAGATTATGAAGAAACTTTATTTATTAATTGTATCTAATAATTTTTTGAATCTTGAGTTGAGAACCTTTGATTCTTCCTCTACAGTTTAGAAAAGTGATTTTGGCTGAATATTCTATTTTGGGGAATTATTTAGAAATCCACCCTATAAGAAATTATTTAGAAAAGTATTTCATATTCGGTCCACGTGAGAAAGAGTCATATTCGAGGATATTGATTTAAAAAATCATGTTTAAAGGGTGTGATTTAAGAATGATGTGTTATATCAATTTAGGTTTTAAAGTTTAATAATTCAGGATAAAAATCATGCCTAACAAGACGTGATTTCAATTAGAATATGAAACCTAATAATTTTTTTATGATATTCCTAATTTCTTATGCACTTTTATAAAAAAATTAATAAAAAAATCCTTTGAATACGAAAAAGTCGTGAATGACTACTGATGATATATAAGAGATTTTATAATTGTTTGAGATTATGTATACTATCTTATTGATTAGTAACTTCTCAAAACTTTGAGAATATAATTATGTGTAAACAATATTTGAGTTTGTTAAAAACATAAGTTAAAACTCATAGCAAACATACTCTAGCATGATTGAGTATTTTTTTACATGTCCAAAAAATTTACGAGTTTATTTTTATCTTAAAATGTTAAAAGTGTAAGGTGTTCTAAAGTGAAGATTAAATTTAGAGAAGAACTTAGTTATTTCGTTTACCAAAGGTTAAAGACAAAAATTGATTTTAGATTCATCGAGGGGATGGATTTAAAACTTGTTGATTGGGGAATTCATGATGGATACCCCCACTTAGTTATCTAAATTCAATGTAGGTCTAACAAAACCATAAAAATTATTCACAGTGTACATTAAATAGAACCTATCGCTATGAGGAAAAATATGCATACCTAGGTTGAATTTAAATACTCTTAATAAATTTATAGCCTAGGTTTTGGGTGATCTTAGTAAGAAAGATCTAATGAATTTATAGATTTTAGTTAAATAAATACTCTTAATAAATTCATAACTCAATGTTGAGTGAGCAATCCTACACGAAGGACTGGATGAACTTACCGCTAGAAAGGGTTAATTTTGTTCTATTGAGAAGAATTTATTGAATTCATCAATTAAAGAGGTTGGAGATTTCTTCTTAGTGAATTCTTATCCTAAAATTTGGATGGTTCATTTTATAAATGAACTTAAAGAATTCGCCTATATTTTTTAGAGGATGAGCGTGAAAGAAAAATCTCTTAATTATTTCATGACTCTTATCTAAGTGGTTTATATGAAAATAAACTTGATGAAATATCTTACGTAAATGAGAAGGATTAATCACCTTCTATGAAAAATATTGGGATATTTTTCTAGTACACTTATTAGAATTCTGAGGCCAAAAGGTTATATTTGTTTTACATCTATATTTTATATATATATATATATATATATATATATATTTACCAATATATTAAGTATTTTGGTGGATGAAGGGTTAGTTGTGTGTTATAAGTTCACCCTTATTTTAAAAAATTCTAGACTCATTCATTTATCTAAGAGAAGAATCACTCATCATTATATATTATTTTCAGATACGTTCACTAGTGCTTAAACAACTAATCTCGTTATTGTTCTTCTCATGTTTTAACTTTAAGGCTCTCATAATTATGAAGTATTCTCTTTTGCATTAGAGAAAAAATATTGTTAATGCTTATTTGTAATTATTATTTTAAGATCATCTAATTTTATTTTAAATAGAATTAAATTATGCTTGAAAATGATGATTTTGCCTTCACTATTTAGCTTATAAATAATGATAATGTCTTATCATTTTGAGATATCCCTGGGCAAGTATTTGTTTCAGAAACACTCTTTTATTTTCTTAAATCTATACTGAGTGTTGTTTTTGAGTTGAGAGAAAAGCAGTATCATCAGAGTTTATTTTATCTTTTGGGTGTACAAATTTTGAAGAGTCGTGTTAACTTCAAGGAGCGTTCATCCATTATAACGATTACACACATAAGGACGAATTAGCTTCTAAGGCAGTGATTAGTACCACGATACGGTTTGATTTTGAATAATTATTTTATTATTTTTCAATAATGCTAACGTTTTATTTCACAACAGTCTATTTTTTCACACCATCCAATCTCCTTTGTAAAATAGATTTGACTATCGGTAATTGAAAATTAGAACTGAACATTACGAGAAACTCGTCAACTAATACAAATTTATTATAAATTTAGACGGAAATGTGTTTAAAAAAGAACATATCACAAGATAAAGTAAAGCACATCACTCAGGTAAACAAAACCAAAAAATTTAAAACAAAAAATTATATATAAAACTCAAATAAAATGAATATCAACAATTAACTACTAGTATTAAAATTGATGCTAATATTAATTAATAATAACTAAAAATATTATTTTATAATCATGCCAAATAATTAAAAAATCATAGGAAAATATGATTTCTAGAAATATAAGTTTTTAAATAAAAAAGGGAGTGAAAAATCCAAAGCCTAGTCAATTCAATGGATCTGAATTTTTTTATTGTTTCAGCAGTGGATCTAACTCGCTTTTATTAAAGTTTGAAGAAATCCCAAGTATTATAAACTACTAAGCAACAAAACCCTGTACTACTGATGCATATGGACCGTCGTTTCTGATAATGGGAAGGAAGGTATTTGTTTTTTATTATTATTTTGACAATATATATTTTTATTTTGACCAATTTTAATATATAATTTTAATAATTTCTTTAACGATTTTGTTATCCTTTTGCGATAATAGTTATTTCATTCGTCTTTATAATGATTCTAGTAACCTAAATAATATAATCATCGATATTTAATTTAATAAATTTAGATTGAATACTATAAATATATATTATAAGGTAATTATGCTAATATAATTTTAATTCAATTATTATGTTAAGATTTGAAATTTTGTTTTGGTTTGATAGATTTAGTGTCTCTCATCTTATTAGATGAAGTGTTTGTTGATATATAATTTTAATATTTTAATAAAATTATTAATTTTGATAATATTTATTATAAATTTGATAACTTTTGATAACTGTTTTTCCTTTGATATATGATAATTTTTCCCTTAAGTTGGACGAAAATGGATTTTTAAAGATAAATTATACATGTGATTATCGAATTAACGAATTAAGGGATTATTCTTATTTTTGACCATCAACTAATTAACTTGTCAACCAAATCATTGAACTTTTGAAGTGTTTCTATTTTGACCACTAACCTTTAAAACCTAGTGGAGAAGGTACAATTAACAGAAATTTGTATATTTACACATTTGGTTCTTTTTAGTTATGTAATATTTCAATTTGATCATAGCTTTAATTTAATTAAATAAAATTAATCAACCAATCAGATATGTAATACCCCTTCCAAGTCTAATAAGAAACATGGTCGGAGAATGCTATTGAAGATCAATTCGATATTCAATGAGATATTTCCGATGATCTTAAGTTCTTAACGATGATATGACGACAATAATATGATACATTGATTTCGAGAATTAACGATATTCAATCAAATTAGATTTAAGGGTCATTCTATAATTTATACAATTTTACAGTAGTATCTGTTCTAGAATATAATCTTCATCATTTGACATTGATCGTTCAATCACTCTGCTGAGATCGTTGGTGCTCAAACTTGTGACTTCTAAAAACGACCGTTTCGTTAACAGTTTAGGTTAGAGGGTTCGTGCATTATTTTTTACTTTTTATACAAAAACTAATCACGGAGTTTGAATAAATTCTTTTTATTATAAAGTATTGAATTTTAATTTTAAAGGGCGAACTCAACAAGTGTTTTATTAAGAAAACAACTATATAATATATTAGTTCAAATCATTTAAACACTTGTAAATAATGGATTCTTAGGGGTAAAAAGGGAAATTCATTTTTCATAGTTTTATAAAATGAGTTGGCATATCCTCCCAACGTACATCTGTTTACCTGTGTTTTCTTTATACAATTTATGTTGCAAATAAATGATTTGCTTCTTTCCATTAACGTAAATACATACTCAGAAATCCATCAAAATCCTATTGAGAATTATGACTGATCATAGTTTTTATAACGAAATTCAAACCTGCAACTAACAGATTCATTGTGTACTGTTTTGACTTTCGACCTGCAACCAGCTCCAATGAAGCAGAAAACAACCGAAAAAACATGAACATGTAGGTGAAGTAGCAAAAATATGGTTTTCTACAAAACTTCACTTTCATGGATTCATATGTAGTAAGTACACTATACAAAAAGCTGAGATATCCCCTATGGATGATGGATCACCTTACTAACAGGGAAAACAATCAGGAAAGGAATAACTAGTCTATATGATGACACAACATCACAAATGTGTGTGTGTGTGTGTGTGTGTGTGTGAACTTGAGTGTTAGCTTCCCCCATAGTTTGAACCTATCCTTTCCAAAGGAATGTCTCGGTCACGATCTCAGTTCTAGCCGATATTCAAGTCAAGGCTCCTATGCGGGTACCCAACATGAAGAACCATAAAGAATCCTGCCCTTCCATCCCTGTAACATCCAGTTGTTGTCTTCATCGATCACGAAATCTTTGTGGTACCAAGCCTTCAACTTATCCCTAACTATCTTCATCAGTCCCTGGTCCAATGGAACTGGCTTGAACCCTGCCCTTATAGTACGAATCTGCCATTGCTTGTATGTTTCCGGCCTCTGAACCCTTGCTGAGCCCTCGCATGCTATAACATTCATTGCTTCCCGCCCGTAAAACTCCCTCTCGAACATCAACCTTGCTGGCTCCTCACAAGGTAATGTATTTTCAAATACATCGAATATTGCAGAGATGTGGAATAGAGCCTCCTTGAACCTTGTGACAAAGAAGGGAGCATTGTAAGCTCCATTCACTATGTTGTGAACAAAAATATCTGGGTTCATTTTTCTGATAAATTTCAACACAGCATTCCTTGGACAGTCCACCACGGCAGTCTCATCAAGTAGATTCTGAAACCGGAAAAGAGAATTCACAGCAAGTATCTCATTGGTATTGATCTTGATGTCCTCAATCCGGATGGTTTCCCAGTTTTCAACTGCTATAGGGTTGTACTCGAATGGAACACCAAAACGCTCACAATACTTTGCCAAGCGACGACCTGTCTCTTCAATTCTTTCTGCTGGCCGGAAACCACGTTGGGGAATTTCTATTCCGGTTATGCGTAGCTTAGGAGGCCCACCAGGTCTCTTTGACAGATGCTGGATAAGAATGGGCCACTGGAAACCATACATGATACCAAAATCAACAATATGAAGGACACTTGATTTCTGAGACACACGGTAAATTGTTTTGTTTGCAAAGACAATTGCTAGCTTCGTAAACGGACAAGCACAAAGGTAAACTTTATACGCTTTCAAGATATCAGCAGCTGTTGTCTTCTTGGAAGCTAGAGAAGCATAACAATTGTGAATTAGAGCTCCACTGCCATCCAAGCGTGCCTCAAGGCCATCTGCAAAGAAATAGGCCAACCTCTGAGTTCCATCACCATGAGGAGAAGAATGCTCTCTTATCTGCCTTAGTAGTTCACCCGCTGTCCTACGATCATCAGCAGAAACAGCCTGTGCACAGAGAATCAGAAGAGTCCTCAGATCCACTGTTTCTTTCTTCTTCCCCGTTTTCTTAGAACGAGTTTTTCGAACACTAGATCCATTCAACTGTTCTTTATGCTGCAATGTATTGGTTTCTCCATGCTGCACAGTTTCATTGGTACCACACATAGTGTTTCCTTCATTACAAAGTAACACCTTATCAAATACTTCAGACAAATCACTCTCTTCTACATAAGTTGCTGATTGCTTGGTGCTCCTCTCGTCTCCCAAATCCCAATCATCTCGATCATGATTCTTCCTACCCGTCAATCCATTGGAATAACTCTCCCTCTCATCCTTCTCCACCTTGACTACAAGGTTCAGTGCATCCACCTTTTTCCCCATGGGAAATGTGTTGCTCTCTAGGTCAAAAACTAGTTGTTCATTACTAGGGATGAACTTGCTGGCTTCCTCAAACCCTTTCTGGAACTGCAACATAGACTCCTTATCACTAAAGATGTTCTTAACAAGAAGCTCGCTAACGGAAGATTCCATCAACCCATTACCAATGCTACTCAAGCTATTAATCGAGTCTACAGAAAAATGCGAACCAGACTGTTCTGAAGTGGGCTGCAAAGAGTAAGGAGCTTGTGACAAGTAAAGAGCAGGCCCTCCAACTTCATCAACACCAAGATGATCAACATATTTACCAGTCTCACTACCGGTGCCAACACTAGTATTCGAATGACCATTTATAGCAGAAAGATTACTACCAGGACTCTCCATTTGAGTGTTTGGATGATATTCCTCACCGAGGACTTCATATAACGATTTCTGGGTGTCTTCAAGAGCCAAATAATCATTAAACATATAAGGCTTGTCTTCCATGTTTTCTTCCATAAGCATCTGGCTTATGTATTTGAGAACAGGATCGGTTGAGTCATTGTCATTAGGAGGCGAGTAAGACTCCTCCACTGGATTCCAGCCCGAGGAAGCTGAAAAGGAGCTACCGTCTGAACTTGTAATGGATGGAACAAAGATACCAGGGTCGAGTTCAGGAGGTATAATGGGCGGGACATTCATGTTCATGAAGTTAAGATCTGGTGGTGGGATATCAAATTGAAACCCATTGTGGAATGATGCATAGTCTTCAACTTTGAAACCGTTGATGTAGTCAAAGGTTTCAGTGGGATTTGGATCCATGGTCATCTAAAAAACCCCAAACTCTACAACCCAAAACCAAAAATATAAAGTCAAACACTTGAGGAAAAACCAATGGATTCCACTAAGGAAAGATACAGTCCTATAGACCCAAAAAATAAAACTTAGAATTTGATAAAATAAACTACAAGGCAGGCATCAAAGGGGAAAACTTTATGGTGATTTCTAGACAAGACCCTTCAAAGATTCAAGCTTTCTGAGATTTGAACAAATATGACCCTAACAAATCATACAGAGAAACAAATGAATCGTACAAAAGGGAAAGACCCAATTCAACATAAGTGCAGAAGAAGCAAGGAGAAACAAGAGTTCACGTACCTTTGAGAGGGAGACAGCCTGAGCCCTGAGAGGAAGAAGCGTGGGGAGAAAGATGCAGAGGTGGTGGTGTTGAAGTAATAAATACCAGAAGAGGAGAGCTTCGACCCGTGAGGCCCAAGAATAAAAAAAGGAGGAACTTTCCTGGAAGAGAGAATTGAATTGGGACCTTGTAATTTCATCGGCTATTGGTTAGTCAATAACATGAACATGTTATCTCAACTTTATCCATCTTTTCTGGGTGCATGGAATGTGTACCAGTTTCTGATCATCCAACCAAAAGTTGGTTTATAAGGAATTAATTACTCTTTTTAAGAGGAAATTGATGTCACTGAAATGAAATTTGTAGAAAAATCTTATTTATAACTGTTTTCAGAAAATTAATTCATTTAATTTTTTACCTTAACATTAGGGGTGAGTATTTATCGAATCGAGTCGAATTAAAAAATTTTGAGTTATTTGAGTTGACGAGTCATATTTTATAACTCAAACTTTGTTTGAAATTTTTTCAGTTCGAGTCAAGTTTAAGAAATTTGAGTCGAATCGAGTTTTCAAGTTTCTATAAATATTTAATTGTAATTATTTATCACATTATAGTATGATTTGATTCTAATTTAAACAATTTTCTCTAATATATAGCAATATTTTTTTAATTTTTATATATCAATGTATATATATCATAAAAAATTAATAAACTCGTCTCAAACTTAAAAATTAATCCTTTAATTACTAAAAATTTCGAGTTATTTGAATTTCAATTGTACAACTCAAACTTTATTTAAAATTTTTCGAATAGAGTCTACAAAATTTTAAATCGAATCAAAACGAATTAAGTCTTTTCACATTGAGTCGAGTTATTCAGTTTTCTCGAATTGAATACCTAATCCACACGTTGTGACAATTTTTTTTCGTATATAATTCTTATGATGCAAACTTATCATATATTATTGTTTTTTCATGACCCTAATTAATCTCTCTGTCGTTTATAATTTTATTTTTTATTAACATTAATTATTGATTATTAAATTTATTATTTTTTATATTTTAATAAAATTAATTTGTGGTATATTTTTTTCTTCTAACGTATTTTATTTTTATTTTTTATGTTTCTTAAACGTATTTTATTTTTATTTTTTATGTTTCGTTTTATATGTCCTTGTAACATGATTTTAACACACTCTAACGTCGTTTGTTACTCACACATAGGTTTTAACTATGTTAATATTTTACTATGATTTTATCGATGAACATAAAAAGTTAGATCCTCACTCGATTGATGGTTTCTTAATATAATCAGTCTCAGATAATAGAACACTATACTTGACAATTTTGATCGTTCATCACCTTTTTCATCCATTATGCGTCTTGATTGGAGAGAACCAATGAAAATAAAAAAAAAATTATAAATTTTAATGGTATACTTATCTCTATAAAAGTATCCGCCTTATTTTATTTATGAGTTGCAAGAAATTTTGGTATATTAGTTTTATTTTTCTTCTTTCCAAATGTGTTTTAATTGTGATATATATTATGATTTTAATAAAATTTAAAGGTTATTATAAACAAAATAAATTAAATATTCAAAAACAAATGTATTTAATTGATTTGCTATGGTACTCATAATTAATTTCTTTTATCCTTTTAGATTATGGATTTTAGACTCATTAAAAACACTAATATTTTTTTTAGAGTTTTTCTCTCTTAAGTAAAATTTATAAAAAAAAATATTGTTAAGCTCAATGCACAACCGATTAAGTTGTCAAATTATGAGAAAGACGATATTTGGGTGGAATTTATGAAAGCAAAAAAGTTATAAAAAAATTGTACAATGATTTTAGAGTGATTCGATCTTTTAATAAGCACATAAATCCACTACCTTAGCTTTTTATTAAGGATTTCCCAAATTCATTAAAAATCTTTTCCTTTTAGGAAAAAAGGTCAACTTTACAACCTAGATTCTATCCTCGAATCTAACATCCAAAGTATACAATCCGAACTTTGAGAATTCTCTCAAACAAAGAGATAAACAAAGTAAACTAAAATCCCTCTTGAAGGTTAATGTTTGCAATCTAAATAACTCACTCAATTTTTAATATATTTGAACATATATTAATATTTAAACTCACGGGTGTTTATCTACCTAAAGATGAAAAAATTAGCTCTAAGACAAATGTAAGATCTAATTATCATTACAATTGAAGCATTAGTCTTCTCTTGATGCTTGAGAGTCTCTTTTATCTTTTCAATTGTGTTTGTTGGGATTAAATTAGAGCCGTTTAGAGGTGATTTTCAATCTAAATAACTCTTTTTGGAAAGAGCCGTTGAACTTGCATTAAAAGACTCATATCGAAACGCCTTGATCCCCGTATCGAAACGTTTAATGTCTGTTTCGGATGGCTCATATATGTTGGGGTTTTAATAAAACCGTTGGGTTTTTTTATAAAGTCGTTGAAGGGTATATCAAAACACCTAAAGTCTGTATCAAAACGCATGTTTTCTGTTTTGAAACTAAAAATTACAGTTTTAAAATGTATCAAAATAGTACGAAACTGTATCGAAAAGCTTGTATGTTTTTGCCTTTAAAACTTTAGCTGTACCGAAACACTCAAGAGGTGCACCGAAATATCTAGGTTATTTTCAATAGTTAGACTACTTAAAAACATTTTGAACACTTTTAAAACCCTTTAAAAATATCTCAAACTTACTTTTAAATTGTTTGTACTTAAAAACTATTTTTAAATTCTTTTCAAGTTGATCTAAAATTATTTTTCGACTATTATATCAAAACACATATTTTTATAAAATCAAACATTTAGATATAACCAATGTTTTCAGGCACTTTTACTGAAATCATTTTTGGTTGAGTATAAAAGGTAGTGGTTTCGTGAGAAAATTATGATATTTATTTAAAGATATTTATATTTAAACAGTTTTATCCGTAAAATATCATAAATTAAAAAATATAATATTATTTTATAATTAATTAATAAAAATTAAATAGTTATTATTTAATTTGTCACGTGATCATGATATGCACTTTTTTGCGATTTATATATTTTCAATTTTTTTAATCGATATAGACATCGATTTTAATGTTAATTGTGGATATATTTTTTTTATTTTATTATATCTTATCTAGGGGTGTAAACGAGCTGAGTCGAGCTCGAGTAGTGTTAAGCTTGGCTCGGCTCATTAAGATTTCGAGTCGAGTTCGAGTAACTTTAAATGAGCCTAAAAAATCTGAGCTCGGCTTGACTCGTTTAGAACTCGAGTCGAGTTCAAGTTTTTTCGAGCCTAATCGAGTTAAGTATTAACCGATCTTTGATCATGTTAAACTTGAATAACCCTTATCTCTTACGTCTCATTTAAAGCCTAACGGAGAAAAAACTTTGATACACAAGTTGTGTAAACCCAAGCTTTCAATTTTAGGTTTTAGTATGTTAATTTAGAGTGTAAGACTTATATTTAAGGTTTAGATTTTTGGGTTTTAAAGTATATTTATATTTTCTAGTAGCTCGTGAGTTTTTCGAGTATCATGTAGCTCGGCTCAGCTCGTCAAGAACTCAAGTCGAGTTCGAGCTCGAATCGAGTTTTGAACGAGCTTTGATCGAGTCAAGCTCGAGTAACTCGCGATCTGTCTCGTCTCATTTACGGCCCTAATCTTATCTGTATTTTTTAGCTTTTAATAAATTAATTTAACTTTATATATATGACATTTTTTAATATTTCTATTTTTTATTATCGATTGGTTGGTAATTTATTTTATTTTTATTTTTTTAATAATAAATTTAATATCATCTTAATCGATTAAAATGATATTTATTTAGTTATTTTATTGATTTTTTTTCTTTTAGCTTATTTTTATAGTTTAAAATTTTTATTTTTATTTTATATATTTTATTTTTTATAAAAATAATAAATCAAACACTTAATTAAATCACCATATCAAGAAAAGGTCCCTTTGTTTGTGCATATGTTGACTGAAAAGTGTGTATACCAATTCCTTTTGCATGCCTTTATGAGTTGAGTGAGCAGCAAGACAGCTCATGCATGTGTGTAATAGTACCATCTCAAAGTTATTAGGGAAGGTTTATTTACGATCAAATTTAATAATAATTTTTTATTTTATTTTTTAAAAATAAATTTTCATTTTTTATATAATTTTTTATATATTATTAAATATATAAATTATATTAAATAATATTATAAATAACATAATAAATTAAGATTACGTAATAATTTCTTGAAAAGGCTTTTTCCAATCTCCCAACTTCGGATTTTTTTTCCAAAAGTCAAAGCTTTCATTTTTGTTATTATTATACTGATTAAACTTGAGAAACAAGAATCACCGACATGTGAGATCAGACAAAAATGTGAAACCAGAATAATATTATAATCAGAGATGATTATTATCGGATACCGGATCGGATTAATTTTTTTAGATATTTAAATTTTTAGATCGATGATACAGTGATTCGTATCCGATCCGGATAAAATGAATATTCGAATATTGGATATTTGGATCTAATAGTCAGGTATCCGATTATCTGAAAATATAATTTTATTAAACTAACTTTTTGAATTTTAATATTGTATTTACGAAAATTTTGGACTTTCGAATATAATAAACAACAAAGTAATAAATACAACAAGATTCACACTTATAGAAGTTTTAATTTTTTAAAATTTTGAATATAATAAGCACTAAATTGTTAAATATAATAAGATTAATATTAATAAAAATTTAAATTTTTGAATTTTCGAATAATCCAAAACTTAAAATATTATGATCCGTATCTGATCTAGAAAATTTAAAAATCAGATTGAACAATCCAAAATAAAAATCAGATTGAATATCTGAATTTTTAGATCAAATCAATAAACAATCAAATCAAACCTGGATCGAATATTTTAAAACACGGCTAATTATAATATTTTGTTTGCATAAAAAAAACCAATTGTCTTTTATATGTTATACTTCAGTTGTAAAGTAGTGAAGTACACAAATCCGCCAAATTCGAGTATTGTTTTTAATTTATTATTGACTCTCACATGTTCGGTTTTTCTTTATAGTTTTTCTAGTTTCTTTTTCACGAGAATCATGTTTGTGAATAGCTTTAGTGTCGTTTGACTTTTTCATTTTCATTAGTATTATTTTTTAGTTTTAAGACTTTTTTATTTTAATTTTTCTTCGCATATTTTAATGTGTTTTTATTTATTTATTTATTTGGTATAATTTTAATCTTTGATATAATTTTATATATCTTTATGGTAGTATGACATTCATCTAACGAACATCATAATATATCCTCTGATCAAGAAAGATAAATGATTCAATATAATTAGATTTTTTTATAAAAGTTTATCGATAGAATCAAAATCGTAAATAAAATAATTTATAAGATTTAATTTCTTAAATTTCATTAAAATATCAATATAATCTCTAGTTGAAAGAAACGTGATGATAATTTTTTAATTTTATATTGAAGATAAATAATATATTTAAGAAAAAATTCAATCTTTTTCTTCGCCATTTAAGTTACATATTTTAAGGAATACGAGAATTTTAGGTGATATCATCACTTTCCCTACTCTTTTTTTTTCTCATTCCTTCGTCTTCTTTTTAATACACAATAACTCCCAACCGCTAAAGATTGAAGCTTTCTTCTCCTATTGTTTCCTAGGAGATTTAAGATTTATGGATTCATAATCTCCATCCCTAAAACTCAAAAGAGAAAGTGATTTTTGTGATAAAAAGATAAAGTTTTATTAATGGATTTTTGGGGTCCAGAGCCTGATGGATTTTTTTTTGATTTTAAAAGTGTAAATTCGTAGTTAAACATTTCTCTAATTATTTCTAGCTTTAATTTATTTTTTATTATTTTATAAATTTACGATAAAAAAATTAAGAAAACTAAAAGTGCAATACCTATTTTTCCGATCTGATAGAGAATCGGGTCAAAATACGTTATTAAAGGTTAACACGTTGTTGATATAGAGTTCAATACAATATATAATTGTCATGATAAGGTTACATTGTTGGTTTAATCAATTCGGGGTCAATTTAAAAATTTTCAAGCTTAAAGACTAAATAAAAAATTTTATAAATTAAAAATATTTATTAATCTAAAATTAAACTTATTTGAATTAATTTCATAAATTTTCAGTATCATTAGAGCTCATTTATCTATTCAATTTAATCATCAATTAATCAGTGACCAATTTAAAAAGTCTAATAGTTTATTTTACGGCTTATAACAGAATTAATCACATATTGATACGTCTTGCGATCATATCGATATAATTGGTCAATAATTAAATAAGTATATTATAAATGAAGGTCTGTACTGATACAAGTCTTGCAATATTGATAAGTTAGGGAAAAAAAATGAAAGGATAAAGATTTTATTACATTTTTTGTCATATCAATACAGTCTAAGTTTTATCGGTATGCCTACTATGACCGTTAAAATGATTAGCTTATATAATACTAAATATCAATATACGAAACTGATATAATTTTCATATACTAAGATTGATATGATTTACAGATATACACTAATTTCGTAACGATACAATATAATAATTTAAGTTCTAGTGATCAAAATTTATACAAATACGCATTATTCAGTATCAGTATGCCCTTTAACCTAATTTTTTAAGACAAATTCATACCGATACGTCATCACATATTTTACCATTGACAATATAAAATCTTCGTTAAGTTTAACGTGGACGGCTTTAATACGTGGACATTTTAGAGCTAATATGAGGAAGCGACCGTTAAACTTTAGAATTAGGAGCGTGGTGGGTCCTACACCAATGGTAGTCCCCACATATTTTTTAAAAAAATAAAATTTTCAACCTAAAATTCCTACTCCTTATATACAATTATCTATATTTAAATTATTTAAAATAAATATTATTTTTCCTATTAAAATCACTTATTAAATTAAATGGTTATCTTTACTCTTTAACCACCATATCGGTGCCCAAGAGTAAAGGTGAGCAAAACTTGACTCGACTTAAAAAAATCAAATTTCTCGACTTGAATCGAGGTAAAGAAACTTAACTCGTTTTAACTCGATTCAAAATTTTATAAACTCGAATCGACTCGAAAAAATTTTAAATTAAGTTCAAGTTGTAAAATAAAAATCGAATAACTCGAAATTTTTAGTAATTATAGAGGCTAATTGCATATTTAACCCGTATAATTTTATTTTCAGTCCTTTCTTTTTCTTCTTTTACATTTTAATTTTTTTTATAATCTAGTCAGATTTATTTTTTAATTTTTTTAATAAAATTTTTATTTGTATCTTTTATATTATGCTATTTGTTTTTTAATTTTATAATTAATTTATCACTATTCTAATTTTAGTCTTATCTAAATAAGAAAGAATTTATTAATAAAATCTGTAATTTAATAAAATGACATATTCATAATATTTGATTGATGATAATAATAATTTAAAATATTTTTTTACACATATAAAAAATAATATAAAGAAATATGTATGTAAATATAAAGAGAAATCTGTTTAAATTACAATCAAACTAAATAGTATTATAAATAGTATAATTAAAATTTATACATAAAATCGAAAAATCGACTCGAACTCGACTCGAATCCGCTAAAATCGACTCAAATAAAAAAAATTCAAAAAGTGTTCAAATTGAAAAATATGATGATTCAACTCGAATAACTCAAAACTTTTTGACTCGACTCGCTCAAATGCTCACTCTACCCAAAAGATTTTAATGTTTTCAAGGTTAATTTTGTACGTTTCCCAATCGCATGCACTCCTCCGTTCCATAAAATATTATTATCTTTATTTTTCACGTAAATATTTTAATTATTTGTATTTGGGTTAAGGTAGTGATTTATTTGTAATTGGAGCAAATATCTATTTGAGATAATTTTTTTATTGCCTTTATTTTTTTATAAATATTGTTGAGTAAAAGTTAATCTTTGAGTAGAAAGATTAATTTGATTGTAAAGGTTGTCCCTTAAACCTAAAAAAAATTAAATTCTTAGTGAATTGGTTAGAAAATCTTTAGTGGGAGCTAAAGTAATGAATGTAGAGCTTGTTTTAAAGTTTGAATCACTATAAATTTTGTGTCTTCAATTTTTTCATTTTCATCAAATCTTTCACTTAAAAATTTTAATTATCAATTCACCTCTCTTGACTATTCTAATCATTCGATCAACTCAACAAATTATATATAAACTTTTTCGCATCTAAATTTTTATACGTAATTCACTGTCGATTAAAATTTTATATACCCCTAAAATTATACATTCAAACACAAAATTTTTTTTAAAAAAATCATCCAAATCTCTAGCAAATAATACAAAGTATTAAGAAACTAAAAACATTAAAACCCACAAGATTGGCAACATACTTTTTTACTATTATTACCAACAAAATATATGCCTAAGACAATAGGATTGTCTACACATGTTTCAATCTCCATATAAAGCTTGCATGGATTCCTCTAATTTCCCTAAAAATAGCTTTGACTATGTTCTAAAGTATGTATTCTATTCTACTACACTCTGCAAGGTTTTTGGTCTGAATTTGAAGAAACTTATTTCTCTTAGTAACTGTTGGAACAAGAAACTGGTATATAGGAATGTCTTTTATACAGGAAATGAAGATGGGATTCAAGCAAAAGAAACCAAATGGAAACTTAAAACTATAAGCCTATCATCCCTACCAAGTGTTTCTTTTACAAAACAAGCACAAAAGAAAGAACATTAAAATTAGGATACATCCACCATTAAAGCTACATAAAAAGAAGAAGAACCAGAAGGAAGGTGTGTCTGAACTCTGAAACGTGAGAGAATCCGTGTAATATCAGAATTCAGAAAAACCAAGCCTTTTTGTAATAGAAAAAGAAATCTTTTACATTCCAAGATTATGAAACACTGTTAACTCATTCCCACAATGGGAATCCCCCCATTTTTCTTTTCTTGCATTGGTTAATCTCCTAACTAAAAACTTAGAAAGAAAACTACCCAAAGTTTTCTTTTTTTCTATTTGGGTATCTTTTTGGTCTTTGAAGGAGGAAAAAAAAAGGTTGTTTTGAAGGTGGGGATGGATTCCAGGATTGAAATCAAGGTGAGCGATCCAAAGAGAGGAGATACGGGGGTGCATCCGGCGGGAACAAGTAATGCGGCATCATCGCCGCCTGATGGGCAGTGTAGGGGGCGGGGGCGTAGACAGAGGGAAGGACAGCAAGCAGGATGGTTGATTGATTTCGTGCCGTTTAAAAAGTGGGTGCCTTGGTTGATTCCAGGCTTTGTTTTGGTTAATATATTCCTTTTTATAATAACCATGTACATTAATGATTGTCCCAAGACCTCCAACAATTGCGTGGGCAAATTCTTGGGTAGGTTCTCCTTTCAGCCTATCAAAGAGAATCCCCTCCTTGGCCCTTCTGCTTCTACGTATGTGTTTCTTCCAATGCATCCAACTATCTTCCCTTATGTCTCATTAAAATTCTATGATTTCCTTTTTTATATGCTTTTGAGCTGTTGAGTATCTATATGTAGGCTGTTTTTGTTTTCTGAAAATTGTATCTGCCTAGGCTAATCTACGACTTTACCTTGGAAAATGACATGGCCTGATGTTTTCTTTGTTTCTTCAGATTAGAGAAGATGGGTGCTCTAGAAGTGTCTAGAGTTGTCAGAAGGCATGAAGCATGGCGCATGATTTCTTGTATATGGTTGCATGCTGGTGTTTTCCACATACTTGCAAACATGTTGAGTCTTTTATTCATTGGAATTCGGCTTGAACAGGAATTCGGTTTTGGTATGCTCTTTTCCCCAGCTTAAACTTTGTTACCTTGGTGATATCAATACTTATGCCATTTACTGCTTAAGACTGATTACTTAATACATCATGTAATTTTAATTGTTTACTAATAAAGATGTTTATCACAGTATATAGTTTCAGACAGGTTCCTAAGTCTTGAAAGGTCTTTTTGCATTTGTTGGTAAAGGTCACATCCTTGGACTTTAATATGCTTAGAGTTAGACAAGGGATATATATAACTGTTAGGATGCTTAATTGAAGCACAATAGCTTAAAACCTGAGTTCTTGTGATTTCTTAAGGTATCTTTGTCATTAATCGGAACGTATACTATGCACCATTAACTACGACATCGATTAGTCTGTTGATTTTTTTCCTGCATCCTGGGATAATATTAACCTGCAGGACATTACTTCCATCATGAGTTAGAAACTTCCTTAGTTCTTTCAGTAATAGTTCAGATTTACCTACTTAGAAGTTATTGTTCTGGTTTATAGGTATTTAATCCTAATGCTTCTTTGGTATTTCTGCAGTGAAAATTGGGTCGCTTTATCTAATTGCCGGTTTCGGTGGCAGCTTGATGTCCTCTCTTTTTATTCAGAGTGTGATATCAGTTGGCGCCTCTGGTGCACTTTTTGGTTTACTAGGAAGCATGCTCTCGGAACTAATCACAAACTGGTCAATATATGCAAATAAGGCACGTAAGATTGCACCGATGTTTTATTCTTCGTAGTCTGTTACATGATCAAGCTGATTATCTTACAGTTTTGGTTTCCTATGTGCAGTTTGCCGCACTGCTAACTCTTGTTCTGGTTATCATAATAAATCTAGCAATGGGAGTCCTCCCACACGTTGATAACTTTGCTCATATCGGGGGATTTATCTCCGGGTTTCTCCTCGGTTTCGTTTTTCTAATCCGTCCCCAGTTTGGATATGTTAGCGCGAAAAAAATTCCTCCAGGATACATTGCACCTTCTCGTAAGCCTAAACACAAGCCGTACCAGTATGTCCTGTGGGTCATCTCTTTGATACTGCTGATTGTTGTGTAAGAAATCCTTTTTTCTGCTTGAATTCAAGAAACTTAGTATAGATTCTAAATACCACTCAGCTTCATGATCAACATAGGCCATTCCCCTGCATGAATGGAACCAAACCAATACTTCTCTCACGTTACTTGATTTCGTTGAACATTCGTTTCGTCTCATCAATATGTATTCTCTAACTTGATAATCCATACTTCCACTGATGTCATATGCATGTTTCGATTCTGTTTTTCCAGATTTGCTACGGGCTTAATTCTGCTCCTTCAAGGGGTTAACCTGCACGAACATTGTTCTTGGTGTCATTATATGAGTTGTTTCCCGACACCATTGTGGAGTTGCAAACTACGAAAAGTGTATTGTCAGGTCAGTTCCATTAAGAACAGTTTAGTTTCTCAATTTGTGTTCATTCTCCACAAGTTCATGTTTGCTTTCCAGTAAACATTTTTATGATTGTCTGAAAACATGGAGAACTAATATCTTCCCCAGTTCTATGCATAATTATATTAATATACAAGTCCATTGAAATGGAAAATGGCTTAATATCCGTCGATTCTTATTGCAGTCAACCGAGTTCGAGAGGTCGTTTAACTTGACATGCATAAGCAATGGGAAAAGCGACATCTATGCACTAACAGAGGAAAACACTTCCCAAGTTCAACTACTATGTTCCAAGCTCTGTCGTTGATGCAGGATCATGTATAGGAGAAAGATTTTCCTTTTTTTTGGAACATTTTAAATTTGGTGCAGTTTTTAATTTCGAATATAATCATTGAGTTTCAGTATATTAGATGAAGATATTTTTACAATTGTTGTTTTTAAATAGCTGTCAGCTGAAATATTATTATCAGGAAAAGAATATGAAAGTGTTTCAGTATCAACAAAATAAAAGCTCAACAAACGAGCAAACCAAGACTGGAAAGAAAACTTTAATCTCCTTCAAACTAACGAAAAATCATGAAATTCGCAAGGTTTCAACTTCAAACCTCCTCTATGAATAGTGAATACAATCCCAATAACCAACGATCATTCCAGTCTTGGTTATAATAGAGTAAATGTTTATTTTCTTTATTGAATATTTGCAGCCTTTAATAGGCTTTTACTCACAGGAAAGAGTCTTAATGGACATGAAATAAAAATCTGTTAACGTGTAGGATTGTTGATGTGGATTTTGGGTGACACCAAATAAAGAGGATGAAAGGGTCGTTGAGGGAAAGATCGAAGGTGGGCGATGGCGGTTCACTAGAGCTTTGACAGGCGGAGAGCTGCTAGGGACAAGTTCGACATTCTTGATAATCTGTGGAGAGGATCAGAAGAAAAGGGGAGGAATGTTCTGTGTAGAAAGGTGTCTCTTGTCTCTATTGGAGAAAGTGTCTAACTTTTATGCCTCTCTGACACATCCGTTACGTGAAGGGTTCTTCATGGTACGTTTATGGGTGATCTGATGTCAAGTCTGACCCTATAACAGCTTATCAGTGGGCCGTCAATAGTATATTCGATTGATGGGATGACAGTCATACCTACCATTACCAACGTGTTTTTGGGATTGGTGATTTGGGGTCTATCACAGATTGATATTTGCGAAAGCAGAAAAGCATTTAAGTTGAAAGCTCCAGGTAGGTCTTAGTGAAGACAACGATGTTTTACTCAGAGGCAACTTCAGGAGTGGTGTCTTACGGGGAATTCAACAGAGGTACAAAACCAATATCTCCTTTAGTCGAAGGAGTGTCTTGTGGAATCGAGCATTATGCAGTAGAGTTTATCTCAACACTCTTGTAGCATCTAACGTTATGGGTGGAGACATCTCCCTTAAGAGATATCTCATATCCTTGGAGAGATTATGCATGAGATTGATGCATCTCGCACTCTTGTTGAATCGAAGATGTTTTTTGGGTACCCATGAATTTGTAGAACCGGTTCATGTATACATCTCTTGGGAGACAATCGTTTAGTTGTAGGATCCGTATGTGTTTTTGTTGGCATGCAATATACAGACTCCTCCGTCCTTGTAGAATACCAATACTTTGGGCATCGATGGGATGTAGACATCTTCTTTCGGAGGTGACCGTTCATTTATAGGGTTTGCATGCTTATAGGTTTGTTCATCCCTGTAGAATCGCAATGCTTCGGGTATCGATGAGACGAAGGCATCTCTTTCTAGAAGTAATCATATGTCATTAGACTAAATAAGTTGAGTTTTAAATTTAGTTTATGACCGTCAGAAACGTTTTAATGAAACGGTGAGTTTAAAGGGGTTTTTTTGTTTGAGAGTAAAAACGGGATCGTTTTATCTGTTTAGGGCTTTTAAGAGACTCAGTTGTTCTGCATTATGTTTTATCGATGAAGTGAAGAAAATTTTTCTCGCCTCTCTTCTTTTTCTTCCTTTCTGATCTTCTGTGTTTCTCTCCTCTCTCTGATTTTCTTCTTGCTTCTTTATTTCTCTGTGGTTAGTGCAGTGACAAGGGCATCAGAGCCATTCGTGGTCCTGAACGATGGTAGATGGTGTTGTTACTCGGCAGCAAGCGGCACAACAAGCAGCACAACAAGCTGCGCAGTTGGCGGTAGAGGCGACACAGGTTACTCAGACAGAGGCTTCGCCGATTCCTCCTTGGCAAGTGGAGACGACGCGTTTGCAAACAGAAGTGAATCTAGAAATGTCTCGGATGCGATTGGAGTTGGCTCGAATGGACAGTAAGATGGATGAAATGAGGGTGTTGATTTTAGCGGATCTTCAATCTATGATTTCCAAGGCCATTTCAACAGCTGTGGGAAAGTCGACTGGGGCAGATACGACCACCGAACCTTCTTCACCAGCAATGGTACCTTCAAGGGAGACTGGTACGAGTCAAGTTTCACCACCGGTGATTCCTTCTAGACCTGAGGTGATTAATTTGGATTCGGCTTCAGGAATCATGGGTCCATGTCCAACGACCCCAACTCGGATGCCTCGTAATGTAGATAATGTTGTGGGGGCAGGGGAGACGCAACTGGCTTCTGGAAATTTTGCTTATCGATTGCTGTGTCCCAAATTTGATGACACCGATTTTCGTGGGTGGCTAGCCAAATTGGAGCAGTATCTCGAAGCTGAGGCTGTTCCTGAACAATTACAGATCAGGTTGGTGATGCTCCATTTGGAGGGAAAGGCGTTGCAATGGCACCAGCTAGTGACCAAGGACCATGGCGATCTCGGACAGTTAACATGGGACCAGTATTTGAAGCTATTGCGTGATCGTTTTGCCCCCGAGGGGTTTGACGACCCGTTCGCGGATTTGGTGGCTCTATGGCAGGTAGATTCAGTTGATAAGTATTATGAAGAGTTTGTGGTTTTGCTGAATCAGGTGAATTTGCCCGAAGAATATGTCTTAAGCATTTTTAAAAATCATTTGAGACTAGAAATCAGTCAATTTTTAAAATTGCTTCAGCCAAAGAATTTAGCAGAGGCTTTCAATATGGCCAAACATTTGGAAAATATATTTTTTCCAACTCATTCCAAGAATGTGGGAGGGGTACCTCGGATTCTTGTGCCTTCCCCTTTGTCCATTCCAGTGAAGGGACCTATTAGTACTGTAAGGACGGTGTCGAGTGGGATGAGCACTCCAGCCACTTCTTATGCTCCTCGACAAACTTCTCCAAGTATTCTCGGTCCACCACCCTCTAAGAATACTCCAGCAGGAGGGAATAGGGGTATGGGCAGAAAAATCACATCTGCGGAGATTGAGGATCTCTCCCGGGCATAAATGTGCAAAATCTCAAATGTTTCAAATCGTGGTGGAGGGGGAGGAGGAAGGTGATCAAGAAATATTTCTGGATTGCGAAGACACAGTGGAGACTCTGGTGACTACCCAAAACACAGTTGAAGGTCCTATTTTGTCACTCCAAGCACTATGGGGAATGACAAACTGGGAGACAATGAGGTTACCGATTATGGTCGATGGTTGGAAGGGGGTCGCGTTGGTTGATTCAGGGAGTACCCATAATTTTGTTAGCTACAATCTCGCCAAGCAATTGAATTTGGTAATGAAGAGGAGGAATAATTTGAAAGTGATGGTAGCTGATGGAGGGTGTTTGGAGACGAAAGGCTGCTGTAAGGCCTTAAGTTGGGAGACTCAGGGACACCAATTTCATACTGATTTTTTGGTCCTCCCTTTGAAGGGGAGTGATATTGTGCTACGGGTGCAATGGCTTACTTCTTTGGGGAGTATTCGATGGAATTTTGGGGCTTTGACTATGGAGTTCCAGTGGAGGGACAAAGAGATTAAATTGGAAGGGTTGCAACCCCAACCAGTGAGGTGCATCGAACCAAAGTTGTGTTCTAAATTATTAAAGGGATGCTCCAGTCCTCACTCGGCTTGTTTGATGACTTTACAACCTCACATGGAGATGCGATTACATGCTGCTGCTACTTCCTCTTCGTTGCAACAACTTTTGCAGCAGTACAAAGATGTGTTTGAGGAACCAGTTGGTTTGCCACCAGTAAGAGGGAAGGAACACCGAATCCCTTTGATGGATGAGGGAGCAGTCGTCAAAATCAAGCCATATAGATACCCTGCATATCAAAAGGACGAGATAGAGAAATTGGTGAAGGAGATGTTGAAGTCGGGTATTATCAGGGATAGTAATAGTTCATTTGTCTCTCCGGTGGTTATGGTTAAAAAGAAAGACGGCTCGTGGAGAATGTGTGTAGACTACCGCAAGTTGAACCAATTGACCATTAAAGATAAATTTACGATGCCAATCATTGAAGAATTGTTATATGAGTTGGGAGAGGCGGTTTTGTTTTCAAAATTAGATTTGAGATCCGGGTATCACCAAATTCGGATGTGGGAGGAAGACATACCCAAAACGGCCTTTAGAACGCACGAGGGTCACTACGAGTATCTCGTGATGCCTTTCGGGCTTACCAATGCTCCGGCAACCTTTCAAGGCTTAATGAACCAATTGTTTAAAAGGTACTTGAGAAAGTCAATGTCGGTATTTCTAGATGATATATTGGTATATTCTCAAAGTTGGGAGATTCATTTGAGGCATCTCGAAGAAGTGCTGAAGGTGTTGAGGGAACACAAACTATTTGCGAAGCAAAGCAAATGTAGTTTCGGGGCCAAGGAGGTAGAGTATTTGGAGTATGTGATTTCGGGAGGAAGCATTTTCATGGAAAAATCAAAGGTGCAAAGTGTCACCGATTGGCCGGAACCAAAAAATGTAAAGGAATTGAGAGGATTTTTAGGACTCTCCGGTTATTACAGGCGATTCATTAAGGGCTATGGAATTATTGCTCGACCTCTTACCAATTTGCTAAAGAATGGAGCATGGGGGTGGACAACAGAGGAGCAGGTAGCCTTTGATAGATTAAAGGCAGCAATGAGTTCCGATCCTGTATTAATGTTGCCGAATTTTCAAGAAGAGTTTATAGTCGAGACCGATGCTTCGGATAAAGGGGTATGAGCAGTGTTGAGCCAAAAGGGAAAACCAGTGGCATTTTTCAGTAAAGGGTTGGGAACAAGACATCAGAAACTGTCCATTTACGACAAAGAAATGTTAGCGGTGTTAATGGCGGTAAAAAAATGGTCGGCTTATTTGTTGGGGAGACGTTTTAAAATCAAAATGGATCACCAAAGCTTGAAATTTTTGACCAACCAGCAAGCAATCACGCCGGCTCAACAAAAGTGGGTATCTAAAATGATGGGCTTCGACTTTGAAGTATGCTATCGACAGGGGATTCATAACCGAGTGGCCGACACCTTGTCACGCAATCCTCAGTTTGGAGAATGCTATACTTTGGGGGTTAGTAGCATGACTACAGATATGTTCGACAAAATTAAACAGACTTGGGCACAAGATCCAAAATTGGTGCAGATCATTGATTCTCTACAAGCTGGAAATGTTAAATATTCAAAATATGCCTGGGATGGGAGGTCTTTAAGGAGAAAGGGGAAGCTGGTGGTCGGTTCAGATGAGAATTTGAAAAGGAAGTTGATCCAATATTTCCATGGGAGTCCCATTGGGGGACATTCGGGTGCACAAGTTAGTGTAAAGAGGGCAACAACTATTTTGTATTGGAAGGGCATGAGGAAGGATTTTAAGAGGATGATAAGGGAGTGCTCGGTTTGTCAAAAGAATAAAGGGGATCGACATCACCCTAGAGGTCTTTTGCAACCCTTGCCCATACCCGAATTGGTTTGGAGCTCGATAGGCATGGATTTCATCGAGGGGTTACCGAATTCGAGGGGAAAATAGGTAATCTTAGTGGTGGTAGATCGGCTAACCAAATACGCTCATTTCATTGCCATGAAACATCCTTTTACTGCGGTGGATGTAGCTCAAATATTTATGGAGCATGTATTCAAATTACATGGACTTCCCGAGACGATTGTGTGTGATAGGGACAAGGTGTTCATGAGCACCTTTTGGAAGGAGCTTTGTCAGAAGTTGGGAGTGACAGTGACACCCTCGACGGCTTACCATCCTCAAACGAATGGTCAAACGAAACGAGTGAATCAATGCTTGGAAACGTATTTACGTTGTATGACGGGGGAGAAACCAAAGGAGTGGTCTAGTTGGCTACATTTGGTCGAATGGTGGTACAATTCTTCGTACCATTCCGCAATCCAGACTACTCCTTACACAGCCTTGTATGGACAAGAACCATCAGTTCATTTGCCATATTTGGCGGGTGAATCAAATGTATCTGCTGTTGATCGGAGTTTGCAGCAAAGGGAAGCGGCTGTCAAGATGCTCAAATTCTATTTACAGAGGGCTCAAGGGCGAATGAAACAGCAAGCAGATAAAGGCAGATTCGATTGTGAGTTTCAGTTGGGCGAATGGGTGTATCTTAAGCTCCAACCATATCGCCAACAGTCTGTACAGAACAGAAGCTGCCAGAAACTTGCACCGAAATGGTTTGGTCAGTTTCAGGTGATAGCTCGGGTGGGGAAGGTGGCCTACAAGTTACAACTTCCCATCGGGTCCAAGGTGCACCCAATTTTTCACGTGTCCCAGCTCAAGAAACATATTGGCTCAGCGAGTTGTCAAGATGAGTTGCCAATTGTGGGAGACGATGGAACCATCTCCAAGGAACCAGTACAAATTTTGGAAAGGAGGATGGTGAAGAGGGGGAATCGGGCTGTCACGGAGGTGTTGGTGGAATGGACGAATTCATTTCCGGAAGATTCGACATGGGAAGTGCTTCATCACTTGCAGCAGAAATTTCCTGGATTTAATCCTTGAGGACAAGGATGATTTTTTAAGGGGGAAGTATTGTCATTAGACTAAATAAGTTGAGTTTTAAATTTAGTTTATGACCGTTAGAAACGTTTTAATGAAATGGTGAGTTTAAAGGGGGTTTTTTGTTTGAGAGTAAAAACGGGATCGTTTTATCTGTTTAGGGCTTTTAAGAGACTCAGTTGTTCTGCATTATGTTTTATCGATGAAGTGAAGAAAATTTTTCTCGCCTCTCTTCTTTTTCTTCCTTTCTGATCTTCTGTGTTTCTCTCCTCTCTCTGATTTTCTTCTTGCTTCTTTATTTCTCTGTGGTTAGTGCAGTGACATCATATGCTAGTAGAGTTTACATGCCTTGATCAACATGGAATTTATAGTCCTCTTCGTCTTTATAGAATCTTGATGCATCGGGCATCGATGAGATGAAGGTATCCCATGTTTTCGTAGAATCACGGCACTAGTTGTATTGTATAATGATGGTCTTCTGTCTGCACTTGGTGAAATACTCGACAACTACCGCAAGAAATTTCTTTCTGCCAATGGCTTCCAGGAAAGGCCCTCTGATATCCATCCCCCATGTAGCCATTTTTTCAGGTCTTGAACATGCAAAGCTTAACTGTTCAAATTCTCTTTGATCATTCTCAATCTCAAAAGATTAGCGAAAAATAATCATAAAAATATGATTGTAATTTCACCAAAACCTGGCTTGAAAAGAAATACACCGTAATATTTTGTGATCATTAAAAAGAAATTACACCGTTTTCCAAGCTGGCTCTTAAAACGTAACTATATTAACTGTACAATCACTAGGTTGAAAAAATGAATGCCAGAGTTCCGGAGACGACTCAGAAGGTCAGCAGCTTTTGTTTCATTCCGGGCCTTGATTCTATTATCAGGCATAAAGCGGTGAAGCAGATGGACGAGGGTATGCAGTCCTCCTCGTTGTTCCACCATTGGCATCATCTGCACTTTGCCTACGTCTCCTCGCTGTGCTGTTTGTATTGTTCTGATTACTTCTGGAATCATGAGAATCCAGGAGCTGCTGCAATGCTGTTACAACCTCATTCATGCTTGGTCTGAACTTAGGATCCAAGGAAAGGCATCGCAAAGAAAGAGTAGCAACCTTGAAGGCTCCTTCCATTGAATACTGGCCTTCAAGGCGATTATCAAGGACACGAAATACTTTGCGTTTGTTGGCAAGGTAAGGTTTGGCCCATTCCACCAGTTTTTGCTCTCCAGACGGTCGATTCTTGTCAATTGCTCTCCGACCAGATAACATCTCCAACAGCACAACACCAAAACTATAGACATCACTCCTAGCAGACAGATGACCTACACAGTTGGGGGGGGGGGGGGGGACAGAATGATTCTTTGTTAACAAGACCGGAAAATTACATATACTCGGTTGACTGTTAGTAAGTACCTGTGGCAAGATACTCTGGAGCGGCATATCCATAAGTCCCCATGACCCTCGTAGAAACATGGCTCTTATCCCCTGTTGGCCCATCTTTGGCCAGTCCAAAATCCGAAAGCTTTGCATTGTAGTTCTGTAATGATGTCAGAATGAAATGGTTCATAAAGTGGTAAAAGTGATTTCTTTTTTAGAAATTGTCAAACAAGACCATATCAGGGAATTGGAAATAATGCTGGCTTAATAAATCACATACCGAATCAAGCAAGATGTTGGAAGTCTTGAAATCTCGATATATGACTTGTGTTTCCGCACTGTGAAGGAAGGCAAGCCCTTTTGCAGCACCAAGAGCAACCTTCAAGCGGAGGCTCCAAGAGAGAGGCTGGAAATATGAACCTCCTGGTACACATAATTCAAGTGTTATAATTAAACAAAATGACACTTAAAACAAAGTTTTGCTCAATGACACCATGAGATAGACCGGAAGAACTTACGCCTGAATAGATGATTCTCCAAACTGCCACGAGGCATGAATTCATACACCAAAAGGCGGTGTTCATCCTCCAAGCAATATCCAATCAATTTCACAAGATTGGGATGATAAAATTGTCCCAGATAATTCACTTCAGCCTATAAGATCGAGAATGAACACATGTCAATCTATGCACTTCGATCTCGAAACATATTTTAGAAGTTTCCAACCATAGGGCTAAAATGATTAAAATAAACCAATAAGCTTCACAGATAAACATCTTAAGCAAGCAAATTGAAACCCAGAACACATTAAGAAATGCAAACCATTCTGATGCTCTGCATATAAGAACAATGTGGCTGAACATGAACTCACCAGCCACTCCCTGTGACCTTGGAACCCATCCTGCTTAAGCCTTTTGACAGCAATAATAATGCCACTTCCAGGCTTGGTAGCGGTGAAGGAATTTTCATCGATCCAACCCTTAAACACGGAGCCAAAACCGCCTTCTCCTAGCACACTATCGGGACGGAAATTCCTCGTGGCCGTTTTGAGATCAGCAAAACTGAAACTTTTCAGATTGGGAGACTGTAAAATCTCACCCTCACTCCGAGGTGTCAAAGGTGCTGAGAATGATGAAACTTTGCTGTTGTTGCTTTCACAGCTCAAATCTTTCCCCTCACCACTATCAGACTTTGAAGTTAACCCTGTTTCAATCATGTATATAAATCATGCATTTGTTAATTGAGATCTGTTGATGGGACAAAACAAGGGAACCTAAAGCTCTCAATAAACTACACTACTAGTAAGAGGGGGAAATTTTACTTGAAACCCCAAACTCCTAAAGTGCTTAATCAAATGAGTCCATGGAAATTAGCAGATATATTAGCATGATGCTCAATAAAGAGAAAACAAAATAGCTGCTTTAGAAAAATCCAACGACCTGTGATATTGGGGCTCTCAGCTTTAATCCTGGCACTAAAGCAAATCCCCATTGAATCAAATACCGGGAAACAAGTCACCATCTTCAACTCTTCTTCTGCAGATAGTAAAACACATGTAAAATGACCCTTTGATTCAGAATTCAACACAGAAAAGAGATCTATGATTTATAAACAAAGCTTCCCAAAACCATCACTTTTTTATAACAAAAATCAATTTATTTCTTATTTAGAAACAATAAAAAAGGAATCACTTGAAAGAAAATGGATCAAATATAGCAAGTAGTACGGAAAGAATACCCGATAAACTAAACCACCCAAAAACAAATCTTTTTCTCCATAAACCAAGTAGAAAGCAAGGGGGGGAGGGGAAGGGGTTTTCAGAGAGAGAGAGAGGCTTACCAGTTTAGCAAAAAGCTTGAATTTTTCTTGTACGATGCTTGGTAAGAAACCGGCAGGCGGCAACTACTAAGCTTATAGTGAAAATGGTTGCAAATTATAGAGTCAAGTCAGAGATGGTTAGCCCCTGCCCCTTGCTTCCACAGCATTGCCATCTTTTCTGAGCCGTTGGATTTCTCTATACAAAAATGATGGTGGCTTTGCTACGCATCACAGCTGGCTCATTTATAAACTAATAAAAACAGAAACTTTTTATCTTTAAATTAAAAATGGTTTGTTAATGGATAATTGGAAGGCAATTTGCAAGCCTTTTGCTTTAAAACCAGACCCCCCAGGTCCCTGGGTAAGCATTATTAAGTAGTACTCTTTTGTATTTCCATGGCATAGGTTAACTTCCAAGGAAACATCCTATTCATATCAATCCACTTTCACCATTTGTTTTCTTTCTCATTTCAAGGAATTGACTTTTCCGGTTCAGTTGCTCCGAAAGTTCATAGCTTTTGGACGCTTTTTAATATGATAAAAAGTTGACAGATTTTGCCCTCTTGCTTGCTCCCCCATGGTTATGGTGGTCCAGTGTTTGAAAACAGACAAACAACCTTAATTCCAAACCTTGACTTGGTGCTGATGAAACTTTGAAAGGATGCTTCCGGTTGGATTCCTAACCTTGTATTAAAAACTATAGATTTGGTGGCGTTATTGCTGTTATTTCCTTAAATAAATCCTTGTTTTTCTGGTTCTGTCAGTCGATATATGGATTTGATTCTATCCAACTTCAATCATGTGGTGTTAATCATTGTACAATCTGTCCAATTATAGAAAAACAGTATTTATTTAAGAACAGTTGATTACTTGGGGGTTTTCTCATTGATATTTTAGTTATATATAAACTAACATATATTTTATGTCATGAACAATCTTCATTTCCTGGAGCTCACATGAAATTTTTTATATTATTTCTCGTTATTAGAGTTGGATGAGTTTATGACGGGTGTCGAACATTGTTAAATACTATTTACGTTAAATGTCGTTGAACATTTTAAATTAATTAATAAAAAATAAAAATTTTAAGAACTAAAATTATAATTAATAATTATATGTTAAGTCTATCATTCTTTTATTAATTATATATTAAGTCTTTAAAAATTTTAATTTTTATTAATTAATTTAACGATGCTTAACGGTGTTTAATGTTAATAGTGTTCAACGGTATTCGACGTTGATCGTAGAATTTTCCTAAAAATAATCCTATAAAGTTCTTAAAAATAACAGATTTAAAATAAATCAGCAAAACAAAATCTAGTTATAAGGTTTTTTAGTCTTATTATATTTATTTTTTATTTGAAAGTTAATTTTAGGGTGACCATTCAATCAAGTAAAAAAATTAGGTTATTTGAATTAACATGTCATATTTTATAACTCAAACTTCGTTTGAACTTCTTTTATTTAAATCGAATTTATGAAACTCGAGTTTTTGAATTCTTATATAAATTTATTTCTTTATATAAGATATATATATTTTTTTCATATTTGATTTTAATTTAAACGGTTTTATCTAATTATATACGATATGAATATATATTTTATCATATTTTTTATATGTGACATATATTTCTTACTATTTTTTATATTGATATATAACAAAAGATTTAAAAAATTTGACTCAAACTTAAAAATTAATCTATTAATCTATTAAATAATTTTGAATCATTTAATTTTTTATTTTATAACTTAAACTTTATTTAAATTTTTTTCGAATGAATAATTGACAACTATTTTATTTTCATATGTGAACTATTTATTTATACGATGTATAGTTTTTTTTTTGTCTCTTGCAAAAAAAATAGTGTAAAAGTACGAATATCAACTTAAATATTTATTTTGTTAAAATATATGTAAATGAGCAAAAGAAAATAATATTTAAAATGCTTTTATAATTTTTTTTTCTAATTAATATGGCCTTGGAAATGCCTGCACACGTGAGTCGTGCAACGTACCTAACCACAACCTGCTGTTGTCTCAATTTTCTCAAATTTGCATTTTGAAATAAAAATGACGTGTGATTTTGCGTAATACTCGCGTAAGCACCCTAAATCGCAACCGTCCAATTCAATGACTATTTTTATCAGGATCACAGTCATGTACGGATTCGATTAATAGTCAACTTTTTAATCATATTCGTTTGACCTCTTGATCTTACGTGGGACCACCCTTTCAGCGAACTGTCTACAAACATCCTTATCAGTTCCGCAGATTGAGCTCAGATGAATTTATAGTTTAGAAATTCCAGAGATTATATTATAAATACGTTGATCACGTTATTTATGATCTAAATAATTAGATTTATTTATTTTAAGTAATTTTTTAATTGAGAAATTATATTATAGATCTTATCTATTATATCAATTATAGTCGTATTCAATCAATAAATCATATTATGGGTTCTTTCTATCACGTCATTCATAGAACCAACCAATCAAAAGTATCATTTAATTATTATTTTTTGGGATAAGTGTAATTTATTATCCAAGACAAAAGAATAACTTCTATAGTACACTTAGGCATCCATCCCTAAAGAATTCCCCAAGATGTACATATATTCCTATTTACATCATCAAAGTTTATAATTCTATTTCGAGATTGAATACGAACAACCTCTTACAAAATCCAGAATACTATCAGCAGGCCTAAAAGAATGTCTAAACAATTTTCTATTCCTCTCCTCCTAAATGAAGTACACATAGGCACTCCATGCAACCTTCAAAACATAAATCAGTAAGGATTTCCCTTTTAATTTTGCACTCAGCCACTGCACCTCCACATCCCAATCAAACGAGAAATTATATCATGGGTCAGTCCCACCACGTCATCCATGGGACTAACCAATAGAAACTGTCCACCTCAATTTTCCAAGTGAAGATTCACTTGGGAAAAAATTATGACAAAGAAAAATTAATGAAGTGGGCGGTTTCTATTGGTTGGTCCCATGGATGACGTGGTGGGACTGACCCATGATATAATTTTTCCAATCAAACATACCCCTGCACAGTCCACACAAATCCAACACAGTAGACCATATAACCCGCGAATAACTACAACCTACAAAGAGATGATCCCCGGTTTCATGAATTTAATTATTTTTTTTACCTCGTCATTTTTATCAAATAAATTTTTATTTGCTAAAAACTATTTTTAAACTTAATTTACGATAAATATTAGTGAAGATTCATCTGATAAAAATAACAAAATAAAAAAAGTAATTAAATAAATATTTTTAATTGGTTAATTTTATATATGACGTGATGAAAATAATATATAATATAATTTATCCATACAATCATAATCGCCTACTTCACGATTATCTTTTAAATTATTTTGTTCACAGGTTCATTGCTTTTTTATGTTTTTATTACCAAATTATTATATTTTTCGTAATTTTCTTAGTGAGAACAATTAAAATAAAAAAATTTAATACTAGTAAAAGTTTATTAAAAATAATAATTTGATGATAAAAAAAAACATAAATAAAGTGTATTAATGGTGTTTACCTATTTTTTTACTTATTAGAATTGATTTCTATTATTACTGTCTCCAAAAAAGACAGCAACAGCTGCCAGGCCAATGGTTTTCAGAAAATGCGTTCAACTGCCGGAGACTTTCAATGGCTGCACGCAAGCTAATGGGTGGCGGTGGAAAGATAAAAAAATTAGTATAAAGATACTTTTAACCCTAAACGTTTATAATTTTTATCATTTTAATCTTTATTTTTAAGTTAAATTTAGTTTTTATTTTTTTGAAAAGTATCTTATTTTTTAATTAGTATGATGATTGGATCGTTAAAAAATTAACGATTATGATATATCATATACATTTGATAATATATTTTAAATAACATAACATCTAACCTATCAAATACAGATATATGGAATATAATTTTATTTGAATATAAAATATAAAAAATTTAAAATTCAAATAAAATATTAAAAATTAACTAATTCTAGAATAAGAGGCTACTAAACATTCTCAACCTTAGCTACCACAGAATCAAAATTCTATCTTAAAATTTAAATAAAATATTAAAAATTAATTAATTTTAAAATAAAAAGTTACTAAACATTCTCGACCCTAATTACGATAGAATCAAAATACTATCTTAAAAAATTAATTAATTTTGAACTGTGTTCATATTTTTTTAAGATATGATTTTAATTGTATTGTAGTTAGGGTTGCAAATGTTTAGTAGCCTTTCATTTTAAAATTATACAATTTTTAATATTTCATTTTAATTTTAATTGTTTTATATTTTATATTAGAATAAATTTATATTTCATGTATATATATTTGATAGGTTAAATGCTATGTCATTTAAAATATATTATCATATGCATATGACATATCATAATCGTTAATTTTTTAACGGTTTAGTCATCATGCTAGTTAAAAAATAAGTTATTTGTCAAAAAATATAAGTTAAGGGTTAAATTTATCCTAAAAAAGAATAAGAACCAAAACGACAAAAATTATAAACGTTAAGGGTTAAAATTATCTTTATGCCAAAAATATTTAAAATTATCTTTATTTTAATCATTCGATCGTTAAATTATTATCAATATTATAATACAAGATAATATTAAAATAATACTTTTTATTTTAAATTTACACTAAAACAACGTTTATTTTGAATGTAGATAAAAAAAAATCTCTCATTTTTTTTTATTTCTCTTTTCTGTCATTTACTCGGACTTTAGTCATAGATGCTCTTAAAACTTATTACAATTAAAAACCTTTTAAATGTTCGAAACTTAATTATATTTTAATCAAAATTAATCGGATAATCATACTTTCAAGAAAACCTTAACCATTCATTTAATGAGTATTTTGTTATTCATATCATTTTTGGGATCACAATTCCAAATCAGACTATCAAAGATGTTTAAATTACAACATTTCATGATTAATTGCCCCCAAAATTTTAACAAATTCAAAAATTTTCCTAAACTTTTTTAAAAAATTTAATTTGCCCCCTCGATATTTTTAAAAATTTGCACAAAATCTCGAAATTATATTAGTTCATAATCTCTCTAAAAAAACACTAATATCTTCTGATCGGAAATTCTGACCGATCATGCAAACAAAAAAATTCGTCGACATAAATTTTATTTATTTTAAGCTAAATGAAGACTAAATCAGTAAAAAAAAAACTCACGAGGACCCAAAGCTAACATTTTATGTCTAGCTAAGAGCAGCGGCCAATACAGAAATACAGAATCATATGAACTTTTTAAAATTTTCATTTTTTTTTATAAATTAATCCTTAAATTTTCACTTATATCCACCTAAAAATTTAAGATTTTTATGATTTATAGGGCTGGACATTTGAACGAGTTGAATAGAAAAATTTTGAATTATTCGAGTTGAAGAATCTAATTTTACAACTCAAATTTTATTTAAATTTTTTCGTTTCAAGTTAAATTTATCGAATTCAAATCAAGTTTTTTTTTTCAAATTTATGTATAAATTATATTATAATTATTGAATTTTAATTTAAACGACTCTCAAAATATATAAGATCTACATACTTAATATTCATATTGTTTTTTACATATGTAAATAAATTTTAAAATTATATTATAATTATTGAATTCAAGTAAAATTAAAAAAAAATTTGAATGATCATATTAAATAAAATTTAAAATTGAAGGACTACATAGCAAAAGAATATCTGTTAAAAATATGAATTGATGTGACATTGATGTTATACATCCTTAGTGAATTATGTACTTTAGTTTTTATAAAAATAGACTTAAGAATAAAAAGAGAAATTGAAGAAATAAAAAATTATTCAAAGTTAGAGGACTAAATTGCAAAAGTAAAAAATTTAATTAAAAAAATATGAATTGAAGCTAAATATGTATTCTATAGTGGTTTAGGAGTATTTTGTTCAAATTTGATCAAAAGTTAACTTAAAACGAAGAAAAGATAGAAGAAATTAGTAAAACATACAAAGTTAAAGGGTTTAATTGAAAAAAATAAAATTTATTTAAAAAAAAATTAAAGCTAAATAAATATTCTAAATTGGTATAGAAACTTGTGGTTCAAATTTGGTAAAAAAATAGACTTAAAACTAATAAAGAATCTAAGAAAAATGAAATCAATGATAAAATCATAAAACTGTAATTTTTTTTTTGATATTTCAATTTTTCGAGTTGGTCAAATTTCAACTCGAGTCGAACTCAAACTTTTTCGAGTTATTTAAGTTGACTCAAATAACTCGAATAACTTAAAATTAAAAAAAAATGACTTTTTAAATCAAATCAAGTTTTACGAAATGCATGAAATGAAGCAACACAACAAACAACAATAACAACCGATTTTAATATAAAAAGTTAACTCTCCATAAAGGAAACACAATTTATGATCATCAGACACTAAGAAAGAGAAGTCAAACACATCAACTGTAAAAAGACAAATCCTCTGAAAGCCCAACATGAGGATCTATGTCTAAAACCAACAAAAACAAAGTCGATTTTGGTCTGATATCAGGTTCTAAGGACAGGCCACAAGGACAAAACTAAAAGTTCCCCACACCCAGAATTTTGTTTATGTTTTTAAGCTATAATCCCAGGCTATGAACATCAATTCCTTTTCACAGTTGCAGACTTGATGATATCCACAAACTCGGGCTGATGGAGGAAATGTAAAACACAATAAGTACAAGTTAAGCATAACAATGCACAAATTGAAGAAAAAACATCAAATAAATGAATCAACAATGGCACAAGCAAAGCAAGAAAGAAAGTTGCTAACCTTCAGAGAAGCTCCACCAACCAAAAAACCATCCACATCTGGCTGTCCAGCCAATTCCTGGCAGTTTGCTCCATTTACGGAACCTACATTAAGTTGCAATGGATACAAAATCAGATTCAATTCAGTTTATGGGAGGGGTTCAACCCAAGAATTGAAAGTTAATGGAGAACCGAGCAAAGTTTTAAACTTCTTTAATAGTATTCTGAAATAGAAAAGTCGAATATGAATTGCTATGAGCTATCTACAGGTTAGGACTTAGGATGTGGAGCATATAGTTTTCAGATTTTTAATGTTATAACATGTTTAAATGTAATAAAGCCAAACTTCCTTTAAACCACTTGAATAAGATCAATACTTCAGACAATAAAGCAAAATACCTCCATAGATAATTCTAGTTGATGCAGCAATGTCAGCACCAACATTTTCATTAAGCCATTTCCTCAACTCAAAATGAACCTGGAGTACACAAACGGCGGTCATATGCAAAAGTAAAGGATCCTTTAAAATGATATATGCATAAAACTCAAACTTACTTCCTGAGCCTGAGCAGGGGTTGCAACCTTCCCAGTACCAATGGCCCAAACAGGTTCGTAAGCCAAAACAACATTATCCCAATTTGTTACTTTATCTGCAAACGAGCAACAACAGTTAAAAATATATATATATAGAAATGAAAAAGTCTAATGCACAGTATCGTGGTTAAACAATCATAAACTTTAACCAAGATAGCTATTAGACCTATGGTACCATGTCTCAGAAAACAAATAATTGCTTTGTTTTTGTTATTCTAAAATCAAGTACCGGCAATTGCTTTGGTTTGTGCAGCAACTACAGCCATGGTAGAGCCTGATTCTCGCTGTTCGAGAGTCTCTCCAATGCAAGCAATCACTTTCAAGCCTTGAGAAAGCGCATACGCTACTTTATCTCCAACAAACTACAGAGACAAGCATTCAGAATAAACATAGGGGCATGAAAGAATTCTAAGAACCAATACTAATAACTATATGATTCGCTAGATAGACAAAAAACAAGGCAGGAAATTCAAGGAGTAGATTATGAAAAAACCCAGAACCTAAACGTATTACTTACCTCGTTGGACTCATTCAAGAGAGCCCTTCTCTCAGAGTGACCAATAATAACCCAAGGAATCCCCAAATTAACAAGCATCTCGGCACTGCTCAAAGAGAACATGAAGTTAACCACTAAAAAGCAAACCATTTAAGAATATAGAGAACCTACTAAACAACAATGTTACGCATAGCCCGCCATAAAAATTATCTATAAAGCAGATGATAACAGATACAAACATATACCTAACTTCTCCTGTGAAAGCACCACCTTTGCGAACCCAGCAGTTTTGAGCAGAGACATAAAAATCTGAACGCAAGAGGCTTTTGACCAGGGGAAGGAACACAAACGGAGGGCTCACAACAACCTCTGCCACAGCATAAATATTCAAACCAAATTTTAAATGTTCCAATAGTTCTGAAATTGAAATAAATTCAGGATCCAGAAAAAGGAAAAAATATCACTAACCCACAACATCATGAGAAGGAACCTCAGCTTCATTCAATGTGGTAACAATCTTCTTAACCTCTTCAGTTGTCCCATTCTGCAACAGAAACATCGCATCTTTTCAAGTAAATATAATTTACATGCATAAACATAAAAACACCAAATAATCAAAACAGATCTACGAATCCGATCTCAAAACCTATGCGACTTATGTAAATTACCGATCAACTACGCTTTAGAACAACAGCTAAAAAATTGACTTAGAAATGAAAATCTAGTATAAAACAGAGTAGAAGAAGAAGCATACGCATTTCCAGTTGCCGCCGACGAAGAATTTCCGAGCCATGAAGTTTTGTGTTTTGGGAATTTTTTTCTCTACGATGAAAACGAGACTTGAGAGAGAAACAAGAATCCCCAAACTATAAAACTCGAGTAGGCAACTTCAACTGTGGGCTGGCGCCCATGTTTTTATTTTAGTGCAGAGCGAATCTGTGAGTGGACTGTGGAGAAATTTCCCTGTAATTACTAAAATGCCATTTTATATTTAAAAAAGAGATTACTCGTATGGTTAATATTAATCACCTAATTATTAAAAGTTATGTTTCATCACTTATTTATGCGTAAAATTATATTTGGGTTATTTAATTATTAAAGGCTATATTTGAGTCATTCAATTATGAGTAAATTTACGATTGAGTCACCTTTTGTATTTAAAAAAGTACATTAATTTGGTCATTTTTCTTTCAAATCACTTATATACCCTCGTTAACATTAAAATATTATATTTAAAATCGTTAATTAATCTAATATATGAATTAATAATTTTTTAAAAAAATATGAAGGTTGACTTAAATATAACCTTACCTATAATTGAGTGATCCAAATATAATCTTTATTAATTAGATTACTCAAATATAATATTAACATAATTAAATGATTCAAGCATATTTTTTAACAATTAAGTGAATTAAATTTAATCCTACTTATAATTGAGTGATATCAATTTATTTATTAATCAAATTTTAGAAATTGAGATTAATAATATTTAACCTCTAAACTTTATATATAATTTTTAAATTTGTTTCATAAATATTTTAGAGTTAATTGTACATGAAGTCTTTAAATTATAATTTATATTTTAAATTAATTTATAACATAAAAATAATAAAATTGTTATTAAATTTAAAAGACTTCAATTTTAAACTCATAAACCCCATGACTTACCTTTAAAGTTTAATCATTGTACCAAACTCTTAAATGGTTAAATGATAGAGAATATATACTTTTGTTAGGTTCAAACGGAGTTAAAACTAATTTCATTGAATTTATAAATTATATAATGGCTCAGATTTCAGGTTATTTATCGTGTCTCGAATTCAAATTTTGGGTATTTAAAATTCGTAACTAGATTAAGAGAAATTAAAGTTTGGAAGCTTAAGTGGAAACTTCCAAATAATAAGATGACTTTTGGCATGTTGGGAAGATTCTAGCAAACGATCCTTAAAAGAAGCCTAAAAAAGGACTAATCGGTTTACCCAAATAATTTTTATACATAATTAGTTATAAATTATGTACACAATTTTTTACAAAAACTATAAGAAAAACGGTCTATGCATAAATTGTTACAAACGTATACATAAATCCTTACAAATATTGTAAGAAAAACGGTATATACATAAAATGTTACAACGTAAGAATTTATATACATAAACAATTGGCTACGATTATACATAGATTAGTACAAATATTGTAAGAATTTGGGGTTATCGGGATCGAAAGAGGATTCCCGGCCAGTTTTCTTTTTAATTTACGAAGGACTTGGATAACCGGTTAAAATTCATTGGAACAGGTTTCCAATATATTTAGAATTTTAATCGGATGATGAGGGAATAAGGGATTTAATCGGACGGCTAAGTTTAGGGGGTCGTTTTTTTTTTAAATGTAGGGGGTCGTTTTTAGGCGTTTATTAAGGGGCGATTTTTAGCCACATCCTGGCATGTTGTCATGTACGAGGAAAGAAAAAAAACAGAAAAGTAAAGAGAGAGAAAGGAAAATAAGAGTTCTAGAGAAAGAAAGTTTAAGGGTTGTTTTATCGGGGTTCGCTTTTAGAAGATGGGTTCAGTTAGGTGTGTTTATTGAGTTAAGTAATTCGTAAGTTGTTCGGATATGATTTGATTGAAATTTGATAAATATTTAAATTGAGTTAATTTGATTTGTACTTAAACTAGACTCAGGACCTCAGTAGCGAATCTAGAAAAATATTATTGATTAGGCCATAAATAAAAATTTATTTAAACTTACATACATAACTTTAAATTTTTAAAATTTTATTCTCCATAATTAAAAATATATTATCTATATCTTAACTTAAATAGAACCAAAATATTTCTTAAAAAAATATTTTTTATCTATAATTTCATTAATTTATAAAAAATATATCATAAAAATATGAATTTAAATTTATATAAGTTAGAAAAAAATGAATTTAAATTTATTTTTAATATTAATTTATATATATTTCAATCTAAATAACTGGAAAATATATTATATTTTTATCTACTTTTAAGGTCTTTTTTCTATTTATATCGAAATGATTTATATTCATTTCAGTTAAAAATATTTTTTTTAAAATTTTGATCTTAATTTTTATTTTATTTTGTTGTTTATATTATATACCAGAGTAAAACCGTAGTTCTGTTGGGAGAATTCAATTACTTTTTAAAAATATTTAATTATTTAGTATAAAATATATTTAAATTATATTTATTAAAAATAATTATATAATTTATAAAATGTAATGAATGATACTAATTTTAATTTATAAAATATAATAACCGATAATATTTATTTTAGTTTATTTTAATATAATTTTTTAAGATATAAAAACTAAATTAAATTTTTATAATGGGTCATTTTTTATTATTTTTACTTACTTAAAACACTCTTTATATATAAAAAAGGATTTTTTAAAACATGGACTGAGCCATAGCCTAGGTAGGCCTAGGCCCAGATTCCCCTCTGCAAGACCTTAACTAATTGAGTCGAGCAAAGTCTAACTCAAACTTGATAAGTTCGCGGGTAGCTTGTTAATTTTTTAAAATAAATTTTGTGAATTATTGTAAAATTATTTTATTAAAAAATTTAAATAATAATTGTTAATGTGTAGATTGTTACTCTAGTTTTAATATGCCGATTTTGTATATTTGTGAATTGTTAGTTTAAAATTCAGACTATGAAAAATGATTTATATACTCTTTTAATATTTTTTTAGTTAAATTTATTAATTTATGTTAATATTAAGCCTTATATAGTATTATTAAATTTTATTTTAAATAAAAATATGATAATATTTAGTGAGCTAAACGAGTAACAAGTCGAGCTTAACGAGCAATAATATTTTTAACGAGCATGTGTTCGAACACAATTTTAACGAGCAATGAGTCGAGCAACAAAATATTTTAACAAATACGAGTCGAGTATACTCAACTCGATATTGACTCGCTCGATAAGCACCCCTAAGTCCAGCGATGGTCGTTTCATCACTATCGTCGTCGTCCGTCGAGTGAAAGAAAAAGAAAAAATATAGTAGCTCAAATGCTCAAATCTGCCATCCTCTATTGAGAATCTTCACCACTATCAAACTCCCCAATCAAAGACATGTAGATCTAAAGCTTGTCGTTGTCGTTCAATCATCGATGACCTTCGTATAGACCTTAAGGACCGAGACTCGATATGAACCTAAACAAGATGACCCAAACATGTAACTCCTTAATTTTGACTTGAGGTGTACGGTAGGTTAAAATCATTATTTTAAAACTTTAACGCCACGTAAACGCTTAAAGTAATTCAAAATAAAAATTTATAAACCAAATATTAAATAGTTTAAAAGTAATTATTCTGATTAAAATAGAGAAAATTATATAAAACGGTTTCATGCATGAAGTTTAAAAACATTTTAGATCCCTAATAATCTCAAAGTAACTGAAGTAAAAATGTTTATAAATAATCGTACTGAAAACATAATGAAAACGTTGACCGATAGAGATCTCCGAGTACCAACTTCTAAGGCCAAATATCTAAAAAATAAAATAAAAGAATGAGCTAAAAAGCCCAGTATGTCTCTAAAGTGCAGTCGAACATCACAATATCATTAAAATCACAATCACAATTATAACATAATTTTCGTATTAAATAAGCACAAAGAGTGATGAATGCAATGTCACAGAGAATGCAGTCACATACTCTAAACGCCAAACGCAGTGGTGGTAAAGCCAATCGATCACAGTGAAGGTAGTTCCCCAAAACCCCTCACCCCTTATTTCGCCAAACACAGTTGTGGTAAAACCACCTTCCTCCGTATAATCCACTTCATGCACATGATTATGCAATCACTATCACAAATCACAAAAGTCTCATCATAGATATTCGTATAATATACGAGGTATACAGTTTTGATAATCTGATGAATACAAGGTCACAAAGAATGCAATCTCATGCTCCAGACGCCAATCACAGTGGTGGCAAAGCCAACCAGTAACAGTGGAGGTAGTTCCCCAGAACCCCTCACCCCTCATTTCGCCGAACACAGTGTGGTAAAACCACATTCCTCCATATAATCCACCCCATGCACATTTAATGCAGTCAATGCTAATGATCTCGAATGTTTCAACATATATAATCGTATAGAATACGAAACACACAGTTCATATAATCTGATCACAATATCACATGGAATCTCAAGATCACAATATCACAATAAACAGTTAATCACATAACACAAATCTAGCACAAAAAGAGAACACACATTTAAATTCATTTAATAATAGCACAAGAAAAAACACACATTTAACACAAGAAGAGAACACAGATTTATATTCAATTTAGCACATGAAAACACACACGTTTAACGCAAGAAAAGAACACATATTTAGCACAAGAAGAAAAGATACATTTGAATTCATTTAACAATAGCACAGAAAAAAATACACTGTAGAACTAATGTTTTGATATAATAATTGAAAAATAGTTTTTGGACTAATTTGAAGATTTCAAAAATGGTTCTTATGTCCAAACTACTTGAAAATATATTTAAGATGTTTTTGAATGATTTTAAATATGTTTTAAACGATTTAAAGAAACCAAATAAGTGTTTTTAACCCAGGTGTTTCGATACACCCTTAAGGTGTTTCGATACCTGTTCTTCAATACCATGGTTTCAAAGGCAAAATCACAGTGGTATCGATATCGATACCTTTTTGCCACTATGATGCTCTGTTTCGAACCCTGTTTCGAAACACCCCCAACGGTCAAAACAATTTTATAAAAAAAACCAACGGCTAGGAACGGTATCGATACTGGTATCGATACCTATTCATAAATACAGGTCAACGGCTATTTCCCAAAGTAGCTGTTTCGAAACAGCCTTTACGTGTTTCGATACTACCTGCACCAAAAGAGGAAATAAGCCTTGTAATCAGCTCCAAAACATCCTCAACGGTCACCAACGGCTAGAAGCTCATTTGGGATGATAAAAGGAAGTCTCAAGCATCAAGAGAAAACCAATGCTTCAATTGTAACAACATTATGATCAAGAAATTATCTTAGTACTTAATTTCCTATTATTTGGGTAGACAAACACTTGTGAGCTCAATTGTCAATATATGCTCAAGTGTAATTAGGAATTGGGTGAGTGCTTAGTTGCAAACATTAACCTTATTAGAAGGATTTAAGTTTGCTAAGTTTTCTTGTTTGAGTGAATTCCCAAAGTTCGGTTGTGAACTTTGGATGTTAGATTTGAGTTGTGAATCTAGGATTGTAAGGTTATCCCTTTGGCCTTAAAAAGGTTGAAATTCTTAGTGAATTTGGAAATCCTTAGTGGGAAGCTAAGGTAGTGGATGTAGGTGCTTGTTCGAAGGCCAAACCACTCTAAAATCCTTGTGTTCAACTCTTATCTTTTTGCTTCCACAACCAACCACCCAAAGTGTTCTTTCTCCATCAAATTGGCAAGTTAATTGGTTGTGCATCGAGCCACTCCAAGCCTAACAATTGGTATAAGAGCGAGGCTCAATCGAGGAGGATTAACATCCTATTGAGAAGATCCGGAGAGCTCGACCAATTTACAATCAACCGACATTCTATGGCTCAATCCATTGACAAGCCACCTTTCTTTGACGGGTCCAACTACTCCCAATGGAAGATAAGGATGAAGTATTTCATCAACTCTAGAGACTACAAGCTATGAGATATAGTTGAAGATGGACCATTTGTGCCAAAAGGAATAAAGGCGAAATGGAGCGTGGAAGATCGCAAGAAGATGATGCTTAATCACAAAGCCTTGCACATTCTTGTTTGTGCATTCCATCCAAGCATCTATGAGAAGATATCTTCTTGTGATAGTGCCAAGGAAGTTTGGGACAAGCTAGAAGTCATATACGAAGGAACAAACGAAGTAAAGGAGATCAAAATTGGACTCCTCAACCAAGAGTATAAGAACTTCAAGATGAATCCGGAAGAGAACATAACAAAGATGTTTGATCGTTTCTCCACCATCACCAATGGACTTAGAGGATATGGAGAGATTATTCCGAAGGAAAAGCTTGTTCGTAAGCTCATCTATTCCCTTCCCGAGTCATGGGACTCGAAAAGGACCGCCATCATCGAAGCCAAAAATCTAAAGACACTCAAGCTTGATGAACTCATGAGGTCACTCCTCACACATCAAATTATGATGAAAGTAAGACAAGAGGAGAAGAAGAAGGAAGAGATTAGAGCGGTGGGGAAGAAGAAGGTTCAAGAGCTTGGTGTAAATGTTAACACCGTTGCTCTAAAATCCTCCAAGTGTATCCACTTTGAAGATTCAAGTGAGGAGGATAGTGAAGAAGATGAAGAGCTTGCCCAACTCTTTATTATTTTGACCGATTCGTGAGGAACAAAAGTAGAAAATCCTCAAAGCACGAATCCAAGAAGAATATGAAGAACTCCCACAAGTCAATCAAAAGGGGATCATCTTCCAAGAAGCAAGCATATGTGGCTACATGGAGTGATGATGACTCCACCGAAAATGAAGAAGCCAACCTATGCTTGATGGCCCTCAATGAGGGGGAGGTAATTTCTAACTCATCTTGTTTAAATTCATATTCATTTGATGAGTTACAAGAAGCCTATGATAAATTGGCTTTTGAGTTCAAGGCTTTATTTTCTAAAAACAAAAAGATGATTTCAAAGCTTAAATTAGAAAATGATTTGCTTTTAAAAACCAATTTCGAAATTGAAGCAAAATTAAAAGATTTTGAGCTTAAAGTTTTCGATTTACAAAATTTGCTTCAAAAGATGGAAAAAGATCATCAAATGGCTCTAGATGATCTTACGAAGGAAAAAGATTTGATTTCTGAAGAACTTCAAATGAAAAATGATGTGGGAAGATCAAATTTTTATTTGAAATAATCTAGTTCCCCTAGATTTGAAAATGGAAAATATTTTAAAAGTGTTTGGGTTCCAAAAGGACTAATCGCTTCAACAAATAGGGATGAAATTGAAAAATTGATTCCTAAGGGGTCTAAATTATGTGCTTCTAATGCTAAAGGATCCAAAGCAATTTGGATACCAAAAATTACTTGATTGTTTCATTTTAGGTGTGATGGAGGTATGAGCATCAAAGTGCAAGATTAAGGGGGAGTTCCATACACACAAGTAGGATACTTGAAGAAGGAAGGCTTCACATCCTACCTTTGACTCAAGTGTGGTAAAATTTCTAGTTGAATTTGTGTTTATTTGCTTATTTTTGTTTTATTTCAACTAGTTTATCATATATGTTGGACTAACACTTAGTGATGCCTTGAGTAAGAGGGAGTTTTTGTTTTCATAACCAATATTTTGATATTTAATTTTTCCAAAAATTGATATCTTTCAAATTCTCCTATGTTATGAGCTTTAAAGTTTTTTAAACTTGGTTTGGACCATTTTTGATATAACAAAAAGGGGGAGAATGTTATGAAAAATTGCTTTTCAAAGACTTGACAAATGGATAAGAGGAAACTTTAAATGATTTGATCCTTTAATTCTCTTATTCAAATTTTGTTTGACAAAGGGGAAGCAATCTCAAAAATAATTTTTCAAGTTAGTTTTATTATATCAAAAAGGGGGAGATTGTAGAACTAATATTTTGATATAATAATTGAAAAATAGTTTTTGGACTAATTTGAAGATTTCAAAAATGGTTCTTATGTCCAAACTACTTGAAAATATATTTAAGATGTTTTTGAGTATAAAATCACGTTTTAAACGATTTAAAAAAACCAAATAAGTGTTTTTAACCTAGGTATTTCGATACACCCTTAAGGTGTTTCGATACATGTTCTTCAATACCATGGTTTCAAAGTCAAAACCACAGTGGTATCGATACTGGTATCGATACCTTTTTGCCACTATGATGCTCTGTTTCGAACCCTGTTTCGGAACACCCCAACAGTCAAAACGATTTTATAAAAAAACCCAACGGCTAGGAGCGGTATCGATACCTGTTCATAAATACAGGTCAACGGCTATTTCCCAAAGTAGCTATTTCGAAACAGCCTTTACGTGTTTCGATACCGCCTGCACTAGAAGAGGAAATAAGCCTTGTAATCAGCTCCAAACGGCTCCAAAACATCCCCAATGGTCACCAACGGCTAGAAGCTCATTTGGGATGATAAAAGGAAGTCTCAAGCATCAAGAGAAGACCAATACTTCAATTGTAACAACATTATGATCAAGAAATTGTCTTAGTGCTTAATTTCCTATTATTTGGGTAGACAAACACTTGTGAGCTCAATTGTCAATATATGCTCAAGTGTAATTAGGAATTTGGTGAGTGCTTAGTTGCAAACATTAACCTTATTAGAAGGATTCAAGTTTGCTAAGTTTTCTTATTTGAGTGAATTCCCAAAGTTCGGTTGTGAACTTTGGATGCTAGATTTGAGTTGTGAATCTAGGATTGTAAGGTTATCCCTTTGGCCTTAAAAGGTTGAAATTCTTAGTGAATTTGGAAATCCTTAGTGGGAAGCTAAGGTAGTGGATGTAGGTGCTTGTTCGAAGGCCGAACCACTCTAAAATCCTTGTGTTCAACTCTTATCTTTTTGCTTCCACAACCAACCACCCAAAGTGTTCTTTCTCCATCAAATTGGCAAGTTAATCGGTTGTGCATCGAGCCACTCCAAGCCTAACATACACATTTAACATAATAAAAAATAGATTAAATCTAAGAAGTTAACGTTTTACTCTCAAAACCAATTTAATTTATATTATTTAATAACAATTATAAAATATTTAAATACTTAATATTTTTTCAAAACAAAAGCTAAAATTATAACTAAAAATTGGTAATTTAAGAATAGTTAAAATTCACAAAATATATTATCTCATAAACTTATTAAAATTAATTTTATAGTCTAAAGGTTCAAATAAAATATCCGAATATAAAAAAATATTTATGTATACTGAAAATAACCTTAATTCCCAAATATATTAAAGTTTCTAAAATAATAATAATAATTTGAATAATTAAAAGTTAGTTTTATATTGAATAATAAAATAATCAAATAAAATATAAGATTCTTCAGGTACCGCATTGCCTAAAGTCCAAAGATTATAAGAGAAAACTAAGATGTAGTAACCTAAAGAACTTAACGTCTCTCTAAGATGTAGATAAAAACAACCAAACAAGGTTTATAAAATTATTTCTCAAGAGTATATTTTAGAAAAATAATGCAAAAACAAGATGTATGCACAACACAAATCACAACTACATATTTTAATTATAATTCAATCCAAAATCATAATTTATCTGAAATCTCAATTTATCCAAAAAAATACAATTCCACAGGGTTTAAAATCATAATTACTCGTAAAAGTATGAGATCTCAAAATCCAAAAAATTTTATATATTTCTTAAATCACAATGACATGTAAGCACGAAAATACAAATATGCAATTAATGACAAAATACAAAAATTTGACATACTAGCAAAACACGAATATTTTTCAAAGTATAAAATATTAAGCATGTCACAATATATATATATATATTAAAGCAAACAAACAAAAAAATACAACACCAGTAAGAGAACACACCTTAGCCAAAGCGACTCAAATTATCGAATAATATGATTTTGAACTCGAACATAAATAAAGAATGAGAACAGAGCCTTTAAAGAATCTTGATGAAAGAAAATAATGTAGGATTTTCTCTTAAACAATAATATGTATTTATAGGAAAAAAATAACCGATTTCAATTAAAATTAAAATTCTATTAAATCACATTATAAATATAATAAATATAAAAAATAATAAAGTTGTATAATTTCAAATGTATTTTTTCTCTTTATATAATCTATATAATGTTAAATAAAAATAAAATAATATTTTTAATAAAAGGATTGATTGTAGATAAATTTTTAATAAAAAATAATTAATATCAGTAAAATAAAATTCAATTTAAAAATAAATTATTTATCCAAAAGTCATCAAATTTCAAAACATTACTTTAACTTTTAATTTTTAAATTCACATTCAAAACTTTCAAAACTTGATAATCTTATCTAAAAAATTTTCCCTCAAATTTAAAACCTCAAAAAAAATTAGGGTTTCAAAAATTAAAAATCTAAAAATTAAGATTTCAAAATTAAGATTTTAAAATTAAGAATAATTTTTTATTATTACAAAACATGACTTAAAACACAAAACAAATCAAACTGAATCAAAAATAACCAAAATTCTAGATGAATCGATATGAAACCATACCCAATTTGACCATAATCGATTTTTCACCCGATGTAATAACCCGATTTTTGGGTTCGTAACTCAGGTTTTAAACTCAGCAGACCACTTCAGTGTGAAGGCTATGGATTCATGGGTGTTGCAGACCCCTGCAGTAGTGAAGAGTTGAAGACTGGTCTCTTCACCATTTTAGGATTGTTTGGAACAAACAATGAAAATGTACAATAGATTGATACATGTAATTGCTTGTTCTAAAGTAGATGATGCCAGAAGTGGCGATGAACTATCATGACGATGAACCAACTCTCATAACAAATATCTGTTCAATTGTATTTCATTTCTTATGACGCAATCAACATTAGCAACTCCTATGATTAACAACAATTGTCAACCAGGCAACTTATAGCCTTTCATCTCAGGAGTAAGAACCCGATTTATCCCAAAAAGAAAATTCCATGTGATAAAGCAAAAGCATTTTAAGCCCCATAGCTTTTAATCTTGTGTTGCGGCCTGGGAATTAAGCTCAGCAAACCTCAGTCCTACACGCATAGAGTGCTTCAAGAACTTCTCCGCACATCGGGCGACACAGGTCTCCTCTTGCTTCTGCAGAGTCTTGCGGGTGAAGTTGTCCACGCAGTCACTGAAGCATCTCTCCACGAGTGAATTATACATTCTCAAACTGTACATCCAATATTAAAATTAATTAATCAGACCAGTAGAGTGGGAATAGCCCTTTAAGCAGTACATATAGAAAACCATGGAGAAGATTGTACATGGAAATGCAGGCATTGCATAAACCCTCCCACCCTCTTTTTATGTCTTCTCCAAGGCTGTGTATAAGAGGCATTTGCCTTTGTGCAATAAAGCCAATAAGTCTATGCAAATAACAATGTCATAACCATTGTCCCCAAAATCCCAGGTAGGCATTATAAACAGACAAATCCAGGAAAAGCAACAGAAATAAAATTAGGGATAAATATCAAAACTACACATGAACTTTGGTCAAATGCACACAGTGATACTTTGATTTTGGTTCAGTAGTGCATATAAAACTATTTTTAGTGCTCTTCCGATTTCCTGGTTTCACCTGACTAATCCAGACCGACCGCATAGTACACCTAGTTTTAATAGGGGAGTCTTTTAAGCAAGAATTTTCTACGTACACAAGTGGAAATTGAGACCTGCTTATGCGGAACAAAACTGGTTACCACTTGAACCAACCCTTGTTGGTATATAAAACTATATATATATATACATATAATTGCACAAAACCAAAGCTACTCCATTCATAAACAGACCATACCCTAAACCCTAAACCCTAAACCCTAAACCCTAAAAGAACTGTAGTTCCCAAAACGTCCAGAGGCAACAGAAAAGGCTGCACTGGTTTTAAGGAGAACATCGCTTTAGCTTCTCATCATACACAGAGCACGATACCCTGCATTGTCTACAAGCTGAGAAGCTAACCAGACCAAACATAATCATTAAAAGAACCCCAAAAATTTGTATACACCGAACAAGCTTAACACATTTTGAAATCTTCATTACTCATCAAAATCCAGGAATCGAATACGGAAGATAACATGAAATTTGGAGAGGGAAAAATGAGAAATATGAGGGCGGAAAAAAGAGTGTTAAATACCTGTCACGAAGCTGGAGATGGTCGATCATGGCGGACATTCGGATCTTATCTTCTTCAGGGAGACCCTCGAGCCCTGCTAACATGTTCTTGTCCATATTGGATCCCGCCTCTTCCGAAGTAATTTCTTGTTAGGATTTTGTTTAGGGTTTATAAATTCTGCTTCATGGAAAGGGCTCTAGTTTCTCTTGTTTTAATAGAAAAACCCTAGGAATCGTGATCTTAAAACGGTGTCGTTGAAGCCCTGAGTAGACTTTGAATTTTCGTTTCTACTATTTTTAAGGGTAAACTACACATTTAATCACTTAACTTTACTCTCTCTTTTATTTTGATCACTTAAGTTTAAAAAGTTTTATTTTATAACTTAACTTTAAAGCTTAAATTTTTTTTATCACTGTTCCATTGTTTTTATGACATAGCTTATTACATATATATATATATATGCATGTAAATGCTACATCAAATTTTATAATTAAAAAGATCTTTTATATTTAAAAGCTCTATTCCTAATTTATTTTTATTTTAGCGACTCAATTATCATCGGTAATCTGAAGTTTAATGATTCTTCGGTCACCTTCCCTATTCTCGGAATACTTATAGGAAAAATTCTTCATCCTCAATGTCGAATAAAAGCTCTGATTTTTAATGAATTATTAGTCTTTGGTACAAAGGTTCTTGGCATTTTGCTATGTTGTTTATTATTATGAACATAGATTCATGTACAACGAAAAAAAATCTACAAACAAGAAAGTTCATCTACAAGCACATCCAAGACAAAATCTTCAAGCTCAAGTACCATGAATTCAGTTTCACATTCAAGCATCATCCAAGCATCTTTCTGGAAATCTCGACTCACAATATCATCCAACGACCGATCATGTTCCGGTTGGAAGGCCAGATTACTACTAACTTTTCTCCACACCTCTTGAACAATAATGTTTCCCTTAGCCATTAAACCAATGCTGCAGTTAAAGGGCTTGGGGAAATAATTAGATGTTTTTTGACTGATCTCAAGGAGTGCTTCATTAACTAGATCGAAAACAAGCCGATGATGATCATCATGGCTGGTTTCGAGTTCGTCGATGGAAGAACATTCAAGTTCTGGGTGCAATAGTGTCTCCAATTCATTGAACAATGAAGGGTTCAATGGTTGGTCTGGTGAGTGCCATAAATGGAGGGCTTCGTTTAGTAGAAAACCTGATAGCTCGAGAATATATCCCACATAAACGTAGCGGTGATCGCCCTCTTTATTCGATTCAAAGAACATGGCAGGCCTTTCTTTTAAGAAAGTATATGGCTTTGTTTCACCTTCAGGAAGGTCTGGATGATTCAGTCCTAGGCCTGGTAAAAAAGATTTACCTTCTGAAATTGGGCGAGTGAATTCTCTGCTTGAATTGTCTTCAAAAACACTCTCTTGTTCTTGGCGAGGGCTGATTTTCTCCATTGCTAAGTCACAGGGTTTAGCAATGTCTTCACCATTTGTATCTATTGATACATTAGTTGAACTCGAATCATGGTTATTTCCTTCGCTCCTTTTCTCCTGCAATTCAGCTTCTATAACAGCTTCTACCAGTTCAAACTTATCTATATCTTCATGAACATTGATTGATTTTGGTTCATTATGTGCATCATAATGTAGGGTACTCCCAATTGGCATCTCTTGTAGGAGGGAGCGGAAGGGATCCATATCAGACAGAGATGAAATGCTCCTGAAAATTTCTTGACCATGAAGCTCCCTTGATAGAACTTGATCTTGTTTGTTCAATCTCAAGCTCATAGATTGATGCCACTCAGCCTCTTTGCTTACACCATTCTCGAAAAAATTCGTTTGTCGATCTAGTGGCTCCTTTATCAACTTTGTTCCTCTCATCCTATTGAGTGAAGCGTTGCATATGTCATTATCAGTACCGTCTTCATTTTGACATTTTTTATTGACGTCTTTAATGGAAATCTGCTTGATTGTATGCTTAATTCTCTGCTTAAAATCTTTGAGTCGATTCATAACTAAGCGATTCCACCTTTGAGAATCAGATCCCTGGGATGATTCAGTACCAGCAACTGGAACATGCTGTGAAATACCAACTCCCGGATCTAGGAATAGATCTTTGTTTACCTTCAATACCTCCAAAACATCCATCCCTTCCTTAACCCGACCATAAGAAACTTCTCTGTTCAGCATTTTAGCATGCTTGCCAGAATTCATTCTGTCATGAATTTCAGGCTTTTCACTCGGCCTAGTGTAATCCCGAGACGAGGTCGAGCTAGAATAGGTGGTGTGAGCTCTCTTGCTGACGAGAATAATTGGAACAATCCAACCAAAACCAAAACCTGAATGTTCAAAAGGATGGGTTGAATATGTTTGCTCTAGCAATGGTGTGGCAGAAAAGCCCGGAACCCGTTGTTTATGCTTCTCTTTACCGGTTACCACCATCGTATAGTCTTTATTCGAGGTTTTATTGGTGGTTGAACCTATTTTTCTTGTTTTCTGTGGAAGCAGTTAAGTTAGGTACAACTCATTCATGTTCTGTTCCATGCACCAGAAAACAACAGCTAAAACTTTTAAGTTAACTTACTTGTAAGTGATCAGCCTCAGCATGTAATAATATTTGGGTTTCAATGAGTTTTCGTTCCATGGATTTAGTTCGTGGATTTCCACAGCCTGAAATCAATAAATTCTTGTAAGTACATATAGATTCAACATTTACATGGGCAGTATAAGATCTGGTTGGATCAGCTACTTTGTTTGCTTCTTAGTTCCGGGACCGATAATGTCGAAGAACACAAACTTTTGCAGCCTTCTAGCTTTGATGCCAAGGAACATAGTTTCAACAAACGTATGTTACTCAGACTCGTGTTAGTATCAGATATAATTATACATCGTGCATGTGTGATTCAAGACAACCAACTCAAACCGTAGCAATGAGTTTTGGGTTGATTTTGTTAATTTCGATTCGTTTCGCATGACAAAAAATGACTTGAAATGAGACATGAGAGAAACAGAATCAATCCGGACTGGTGAAACTAGGTTTGGTTCTTAGGCCTATCTGCAACAAAACAATACAGTCTACAATGTTGGGTAACAGTTGGTTTATCTGTTAACTAAGATGAAACCCTACAAACATTGATGCCATAACATTATAGGATGAGACAAGCAGAGGTTTTTCTTACATCTTCCATGTCTTCCTCTGTTGTACTTTCTGTGTGGGAACATCTTTTTGACATTATACCAATGTTGGTAGTCAAAAATGGCTCCCATGCAACCTGGATCATCATTATCATCATGGCAACTCTCCAATTCTTTTCCCATATTCTAACACAACAACTAAATCAACCAATGTCTGCTAAAATCTGAAAAAAAAAATCAGGAAAAGAGAACATTTATCAAAATAACTGTTTCCAATGAACCTCGAAACATCCATGAATTAGGTAATAACATAAGAAAGCTTACCTGAAACACAACAAGGCCTAGGAGGTTTCGTTTCTGAATGATACCTGAGAAAACTCCAAAAGTCTATCAACATATGAAACAAAGAAGAGGTATTTGGCCTAAATACCAGAAGAAAAACAATATGAAGGCTCACAGTTTACCTGCCAAGACGGTCCATAGTTTCTGTTTAGACAAAGATTTGTCCAAATTTTAAGCTAATATAGACAAAAGGGTCAATTCTGTGAAGTAAACCAGGGGCTAACAAATTAACATTAGCTGACCAACCATTAGAATATTTCAAAACAACAGAAGATAAGGTTAAACACCCACTTTCTGCAGATTACCAACTCTTTTTATTTATCATTATCATTCGGATATTATAACAAAAGCGATTTAAAAAAACTTGACTCGAGTATATATGTATATATTATCAAGTTTTAGTAGAATATGTATATTAGAGTTTTATTTTTCCTCTTTCAATTTTTTTTCCAAATTAGGTTGATGTTCAATTCGGATGGGGATCATTTTGTTCGGGTCTATATCAAGTCTCGATTCGAATAAATCGACTCAGTTTTCTGTTATCAGGTCAAGTTTATTTAGTCTATATCGATCCTTATTACGATATAAACTAATATTTTAATTCTAAGATATCAATTACTAAATCAAGTCATATCATGTGATCCTTAATGATCTTAAAAGGTAAACATCATGATGAATATATAAAATAATGAATAAATGAATTTAAAATCTACAATTATATCCACTATCTTTTATCCTCATACATAGTTTTGACCATAAAAAGTGAAAGGAATAAAAGATGGGGAGAAAATCAAGAGAAGCAATATTGATTTTAAAAACATGGGAGCTTGAATTTGTTAAGACAAAAAAACCCAACACATTATTTACTTTTAGGCCCTTTTGACTATGAAGAATTAGAAGCATTTCCTGTGCACAATCGATGGACCAGATTCATCATAATCTGCCTTAGAAATCCACATCTGCATCACAAATCATATTCAGAAGATGTCTCAAGTATGTAGATTGTGAATAAAATATGAAGTTCATGTTGAGTCTGAGTTCAAAACATTTCAAGTACTAGTTATTTCAGGTTTATCTGAAGTTTAACTTTACATAATCATATTATATCGAGTCAAATTTGAGTTAAATCGATTAAGTCGAACTTCAGGTTTGGATTGTTCGGTTAATTAAGTCAATAATACCTGCTGGAAAGTACTGAGAGATGCCAAGATGGAGCCTCCAATCCAAACGCTGTAATTCCTTTTAGGTGGAGCTACCACCCTAATCTTCATGTTGCTAGGGGCCAAGGCAGTGATTTCCTTGGTCATTCTGTCAGCAATTCCAGGCAACATGGTCGTTCCACCACCGAGAACAACGTTCCCATACAAATCCTTCCTGATATCCACATCAATCTTCATGATAGAATTGTATATCGTTTTGTGAATGCCAGCAACCTCCATTCCAATCATGGAAGGCTTGAAAAGGGCTTCGGGACAACGAAAACGCTCGGCGCCGATAGTGATCTCCTTGCCATCAGGCAACTCATAGCTCTTCTCAATGGAAGAACTAGTTTTGGCAGTTTCCAGCTCTTGTTCATAATCAAGTGCAATATATGCCAACTTCTCTTTCATATCCCTCACGGTTTCACGTTCAGCTGTAGTGCTAAATGAAAAACCACGATCGTTCAACATTTTCACAAGGGAATCGGTAAGCTCACGTCCTGCAAGGTCAAGTCGGAGAATGGCGAACTGTGGGGCGTATCCTTCGTAAATAGGGACAGCATGGGTCACCCCATCTCCAGAGTCCACAACAATACCTACATAAAACATGTTCAGAATGTCTCAGACCAAATGCAAATTCAACTTTAAGAGTGTTCTGTTCTTACCAGTTGTTCGACCACTTGCATAAAGTGAAAGAACTGCCTGGATAGAAATATGCACAGCAGGAAGATTGAATGTCTCAAACATGATTTGTGTCATTTTCTCTCGATTGGCTTTGGGGTTGAGAGGAGCATCACTAAGAAGCACAGGGTATTCTTCAGGATTCACATGAAGTTCATGGTAAAAGATGTGATGCCAAATCTTTTCCATATCATCCCAGTTGGTAATAATACCTCCATGTTCAATTGGATATTTAAGAGTGAGATTACTACTCTTGGACAGAGCCTCTTCCCCTACATATGCATCTTTCTGACCTTTTCCAACCGCACCAGTCTGACTTGGACGACCCACAATACTAGGGAACACAGTCCTAGGATCATCATCACCGGCATATCCAGCCTAGAAAGATTAAAATGGAGCACTAGGAAAAGATACTATAGAAAGCTAAACACAAAAGCTTGGAGCCAAAGTTAATCAAATCGACATGTGAGTGTCGGATATAAATATGTATTTAACATGGATATAATTAAAGAGTCCTGAGTTCCAACAATATAGCTTAGAACACCCTACAATTAGTAATAGTACCACAGAATGTGAGTTCTAAATTTATACCTTAACAATGCCAGTTCCATTATCGAATACAAGTGGTTGGAGATCTTCATCAGCCATCTTGTATCAGCAGCTGAAATGAAACATTAATGCTAGATCAATACCACCAAAACAGAGACGGAGCTAGGATTTAAGGTTGAGATGGACAAAACATAAATTTTTAAAAATAGGGGGGACAAATTTATAAAAAAACAATTTTTAGAAGAATTTAAATAGGAGGACATAATGAAAAAAAATTCGGGTGTGGGGGCGATTGCCACCAAACACTATACAGCCTGTCCCTGCACCAAAATAAGAGATATTTGTTCCAGTAACGAATAAGAATTAGATCGTATTTTCAGATTAATTTAATTGTTTATCTCGAAAATATCGATTAAAATCACACGATACGCTTTTGATGTATGGTGACAAAATTATCTAATAATTAGAAGCTAAAGAATCATAAATTATCTAAAATACAATCAAGAACAAAATTAAAATAAACCAATTAAACTAAATAACAAATACATGCAAGTCCTACTTAATAAACAGTAAACCCAATGCCAAATGAAAGCCACATCTTCTAATTAATTCTAACAATGCATGTATTATACATACTGAAACATGAATCATAGTTTATTAATTTCTTCTATTTTCTCTCTTTCTATTTTCTCGTGAACCAAACATAAGAGAATTCGAAAATCATGTTAGATCTAATCATCAAAATCTAGATAATCATATATGATTTTTTATTAAAAAAAAGAAGAAGAAGAAACTCATACCTACAATTACTATGAAACAGGCTAAACCGAGAAATTCGAAGAAAAATGATGTAAACTATCCCCCCTTTAGGTTCCGGAAAAGAACTGGCAATTGAGAAGTGATCAGCTTTTCTGAAATTTAAAACTGATACGGAGAATTTTATGCAGGTTTCTAAACTTGTTACCGTGTCCTTCGGTTTTATCATCCTTTTATGGTCATAAGAAAGATTTATTCATATTTATTATTGTCAAAAAAATATTTAATAATTTGTTTAAGTGTTTTAATTTTTTTTCAAAGTTGATATTTAAGGTTTTATTACGTTATATTTTGGGTAAACTATTCTAGTGATCACCCAACTAATTGAAGATATTTATTTTGATCATTGAACTATCGAACTCGTCAATTAAGTCACTTAACTTATTAAATTGATCTATTTTAGCCATTGTCGTTAAAATTTACACGGAGAATTGAAGACGTGTATGTTAACAAAAAATTAAAAAATTATACATTAAGTTCCTATTATTTATCTATTAAATCAATTTGACCCTAATTTTAATTAAATAACATCAATCACCCGTAATGACATGTGTCACAACCGGATTACCTTTAAGATGTATAACCAACACCCTTATCAATACATCAACCTACTCTTTAAGGTATGTATAATTTTATATATAAATAGGATAAAAATAATAAATGTTAGGAGAAAAGAAAAAAAAATTAAAGATGAATTATTTTATTCAAATAAAAATATTCAAATATTTATATACAAATATTTAATATCTAAATTTTTTTATTTAGTATTAAATATTCAGATATTAAAGAACTTATAACTTCTTTAATCTTAGTATCACAATTTTTTTGATTTAAAACTGTTTGTTAGGGACATCAGTGTTGGCGTTGGTCATTGTTGATAATCTTTATTTTTTTCTTTTATAATATTCATTCTTTGTTGTTTCTTTGTTTACTATTTTTTAATAAGAATAGTTTAACTTTGGGTACGCTTTTTTTTCTTCATTATTATCGATAGTTTAATGAGTTATTTTTATTTTATTTTTTAGATTAAATTTGATATCATTTTAAATAATTTATATGATATTTATTGATTATTTTATTAATTTTTTTGTTTGAGTTCTTGCATTATATTTAGTTACGTGTTCAAAATCATCGTTTTATTCACAATTGAATTGTGATAATGTGATTTTGTTATATGCCTTATTGTCATATATATTTTTATGTAAGTCGATAGTTTTTATACTCCAGCATCGATTAATGAGGTTTCTCATATTTATCTTTTATTTGAGTCTTTTAATTAGATTTTCATTTTTTTTTATGTTTTTTATGATCTCAAATTACTACATTTTTTTTATCTAAATGGTAACAAAGAAATATTCAATTTACTTTTCTTGTACCCCTTCTAATTTTAAATATTTTTCTTTTAAAAAAATTAAAACATTTATAAAAAAACTAGAAATGATTGCCAAACAAATAAAAGAATAACTAAAACATTGTAATCTAATAGAAAGAAGTCAACAAATAGGGTTTCCTCTTTTATCGTAATTTTATGATTTTATTCTAATTTTTTTATTTAACTAAGATATGACCTCAAAATAATATAAGTCAGAGATTAATTAATAAGAAGATAAAAGATAAATTTTATCGTCGAAAAAGAAACAATCATTATACTAACTAATGATGTGATTCGACAACACCGTCGCAAGGCCTACCCAAAATGAGTGAATGGCGGGAAAAAAGGAAGAAGGAAAAACAAAAAGCAAATGAAGAAGGCAGACCGTAGGGATGGATGGGGACATTATGATCCAAGATGGGAACCAAAATCATTAAGCAGCACTTTTTGTGCAGCAGATGCCGAAATTATATATCTTAATTATTGATTTTAAAAACGATTAATAAGGTTATAATTATTTTTGAAGTATATTTTTTTATTATTCTGATATTAAATATCGTTAAATTTAGACGAAAAATAATCTAACAAATAACTAAAATTATATTTTATACTTTTTATCCACGTGTTTTTCAGGTAAATTTGACATATAATATTTTTTTTTTTATTGTCGCCGCTTCCGCCAACAGAGAAATGAGTTTGTCGATGTAACAAGACCTTACCATCCAGTAATAGTAGTAGTTAAGACCTTAACAAATAACAAGACCTTACCATCCAATAATAGTAGTAGTTAAAAATTTTAAGTTACTCATTTGATATCACTACAATTTCGTTGTTATTATATTAGTGACAATTTTTTTAAATTTATTATAATTATTAATTTATTTTTGACCATTTATTTTATTATTATCGATAAAAATCGTGATAAATTTGTTTGATATTAAATATATATTTTGTGACCCATAATATTATAACACTAAATATTTTTTATGATCAAATGTTCGATGCTAATATCAATAAAAAACTGATGGATTTATTTGATATTAAAAATATATTGTGACAAAAAAATTCATAATTAACATCTTTATGATCAAGTATTCGATGCTACAATTATAAACATTTGTAATAAATTAAATACTTTGAATTATAACCAATTTTTTATACTAAAAAAATTAAAGTTGTGACCAAAATGATTATCCTAAAAATTATTTTCTTTTAATGAGTATACCATCTCTAATCATTTTTTTAATACTTATAGGAAAGTTTTGTTACGTATAGTATTTTTCTAGAGACATCACCTCTTTACTGGTTATGCCTAAATTATTTAGATTTCTTTGTGATTAATCAATTAAAAAAAATTACATCTATAAATTTTTAATTATTAAAATGTTATTTGTCAACAAATTGTAAAAATACATATTTTAAATTACAAAATATTTTTGTGCAAAAATATGATCACTTTTCATTTTCATAATACAATTTGATAATTTATATATTTTAAAATAATAAGTAAACTAAAATATAATTAGTGTAAAGCATAAAAAGTAGTGTCTAAAACAAACTTCAACCCAAGTAATCCACACCATTCACTCTTTAATATTTTCCTACAAAATAAACAATAAACAATAAGAGAAAGCATATAAAATCCTTACTTTTTTCTCAATAAAACTTAAAAATAGGGTTTAAGATAATTAATATTTTTTTAAATTAATATTATATTAATGGAATGATAGATGGGCAGGTGACGGATCGGATAATAAATTAAATTTTTTTACGCAAATTAATCACACACTTCAAATGAATCAAACTTATATTTTATCGGGTTTTCATCTATTTAATTGGATCCAAAAAGTTTATATTAAAACCTGATATCTTTGTCTACCCTAAACAACATGACAGGAGCATGTCCTGCACTAAAAACCAAGTCAAAAGCAATGAAATCCAAGCAATCCAATTGGGTCCCCTAAACCGAAAACCTTGCACTTCAACACTTTGTATTTTATGTTCATACTACTTGTCATTTATGAAGACAAACGTGTACTTTACAGTCATAAACATCAGAGTTTAAAAAGCAATTAAAATTGAAAAAAGAATTATAATTTAATTTATTTAATTTCAAAAATTAGAAAGAGTTTAAAAAATAATTAAATTAAAAAATTGTGGGATCGAAATTTAGTTTTAATTATTTTAAAAGAGGTTAAAGAGTAATTTCACCAAATTTTATCCCTATACATAAGGGTGGATAATAGAGGACTAAATTGTATTACCAAATTCAATAAAAAATAACACAATTTAATGCAAGATGTCCAAACCCTGCCTGTCCCATGAGATTCTCCATGCCGGGATATATATGAAGGGTTTTTATTTAATAGTTCAAAGGTGGTTGAAAGGTAATATCTATTTATTATTTTTTAATTCATTAATAAAATAATTTTTTTATAAATATTATGATTGAATTTTAACCATTTAAGATCAATATCCTCTCCTTTTATTTTGGGATCATTTATTAAATTTGGTATATAATGTTATGATATATTATATTATTATGAGAGGTTTGGTTTGTCAAAAAAATTATCATTTGGAGATTTTTTTTTTTGAAATCTTATTCTTATATTTAGTCTGTCATCATTCCCACAAATAAAAAAAAATGATTATCAGTAATAACATTTTTATCAATATTTCGGGAATATAAATTTTAACCTTTTCTTGAGTATTTGTTAATTCACGTCATTTTGAAAAAAAAATATTTTTAAAACAATGATTGTTCTTAATTTGGTTCATTTGTAACATATTTAAATGACATAATTTTTAAATAATTTTATTTTATTTATAAATAGTTTTAAACGTATTAAAATATTTTAATATTTAAATAAAAGAAAAAAATAATGGTTATAAAAATATTCGATAAAATATTTAAATATTCTTTAAATTTTTTATAAAATTTTGGTAAAAAAATAAAATTAACACATATCATATTACAAGTAAAATCTTTGAATTTATTGACTTTATATTCTATTTTCGTAAAAATCTTTGAGTAAAATATAAATTTTTAGAACTAGATTGAATAAAAATATTTTTTTATTTAAAATGTTGTACTAAATTATAAAAATAGAAAGTAATAGGTAGGGGTAAGCGTTCGGACGAGTCGAGTAAACAAATTTTGAGTTATTCAAGTTGAGTTAACATATTTTACATTTTGAACTCTTTTTGAAATTTTTTCGATTCGAGTCGATTTTTGTGAGTTCGAGTCGAGTTCGAGTCGATTCAATTTTTCGAATTTATGTATAAATTTTAATTATACTATTTTATAATATTATTATATATTTTGATTCTAATTTAAATGACTCTATCTTTATATCTACATATAGATTTTTCATATTATTTTTTACATGTATAAATAAGATTTAAAATTATTATTATTATTATTATTATTATTATTATTATTATTATCATCATCATATACCTTAGGTACGAATTTGTTTCATTAAATTACAAGTCTCATTAAAATCTTTTTCTTATCTATAAAATTAGGACAAAATGAAATAAAAATAAATTAAATACAATAATATAAATATATAAATTAATTTAAATAATTTAAATAAAAATTGTTTTAAATAAAATATAAAATAAATTTGGAAATTGATCATATTGTAAAGAAATAAAAATTAAAAGGTAAAAATAATAAAAAAGAGAAGATAAGACTGAAATAAAACTGAAAATAAAATTACAGGGACTAAATGTATAATTAAACCCTAAAAATTTTTGATTTTTCGATTTTTTGAGTAACCCGAACTTTGAAAAGTTGAACTCGACTCAAAATCGAAATTTTTTCGAGTTATTCGATTCAACTCGAATAACTCGAAATTGAAAAAAAATCGATTTTTTCGGTTTCAGTTGAGTTTTTCTCACCCCTAATAATAGGTGTCAATTGTGGTTTAAGTGGCAACTAAAAAACTTATATATTACGATAATTTTAATATTTTAACTTTAATATTAAAATTTTAATTTGTTAGAAAAGAAACTATATCTAAAGGATAATTTGATAAAACAAACATTTTTCTTATTTTATATTCCTTCACCCCAAACACTATAATCTTACATTCCTGTCAAAATATACCAAACAATGTTTGATAATATAATATTTTCAGTAATGTATTAAGTAATACAACATTGCGATAATTTTATTCTTAATAATAGTCTTACATTCCGTAAACTAAACGACCTTAAACTATTCAAAAATAAATAAATAAAACAAAGCTTGAATTTAACGAATGAGTTTAGTATTAAACAAAAATATTATTTATATTACGAAATTCGAATTTGAACATTTATTTGTGCAAAGTATATATAATTTATTATAAAATTAAATATATATATTTAAAAAATAAAAAGATTTAGATATTAGGTTAATTACACGTAAACCTACTTGAGTTTAGTATTTGTCAGATCAATATAATGAATTTCATCGCAGATCTTATAAATCAAAATGATATGAAAATAGCCGCTCCTTTCTTCTCTCAAAATATTTTTCTAATCGTTTTTTATTTTAATCAATCCCTTCAATTGATAGTCTGTAATTAATTTAATATTTATTGTCGATCATTAAATTTATTGTTTTCTTTGTTTTTTAATTTAAAAAATTATTTTTATAACACGCTCTTTCTGTTGACACATTTTTCTTTTATCTTGGTGATATATTTTTATTTTTGTTTTTTTGTTAGTTGATTCATCTGTCTTTGTGACATGTTTCAGCATACCCTAGTGATTGATTGTTGTTCGCACATAGATTCAATCGATGTTAGTTTTTGATTTATACCTTTGTCGGTGATCACTCGAAAAAATTTATCTCACTCAGTTGATAATCGTTTACCGATAAAATCAAATGATCATTTGCCGTTGAAATTAGTCAAATAAATTATTTACTTTTTTCAATCGATTGATGAGGTTTTGGTGGGATCGACGAGGGTGATAGTGATGGTGTAGACCACGGTCGCCCAAGATTATTGAACGACACGGTGAAAACAGGAAGTGGGGACTGGGAAAGGAAAAATAAATCATGAAACGGCAGAGTTTAGGTAATGCGCGAAATGGAGTGTTTAGATTTTATTAGTTTTATGGAAAGTTTACGAATTTTTCTTAACTTACGATTTAGTCCTTAAATAGGATTCAATCCATTTTGTTCAATTCTAATTAAGTCCTCAAATCTATAATGAAATTTTTAATCGAGCCTCCAAAACTATTTTTTAAATAAATCCTTCAATCTCAATATATACTTGTTTATTTATTCATCAGAATATTTTTAGTATAATATAACATTTTCTTTTAAATTATTTTAATTAAATATTAATATAAATTATTTACATTTAATATGAAATATAAATATTATAAATTGCTTAATATGATATAATTGTTTATTAATAATATTATTTTTTATAATATATTTTTTTAGTTTTATTCTTTTAATCTTATAATATATTTTTATTATACTAATATTTTTTATTTAGGTTTATTCACATATTTAGTCCTTTTATTTGTGCATATTGTTTATTTAGACATATTTATATGATTTTAATATCCAAACTAAAATAATAGAATCATAATACAATCTAGAATTCTTTAAACAAAATTTTAATTTCTCTTTCAAATTCATAGTAATAAAAGTTCATTAGTGTAAGAAAATACTTTAAAAATGATTAAAACTAATATTTATAATTATAATTTTTATATTTAACAATAAACTATACATATTTTAATAAAATCACGACCACAAAATTTATAATAACCACAATAATCTATTATGTCCACAATCATAATAATCGTAACACAACCGAAAACACGACCATGAACATAATATCATGCTTATATATATCTTATAGTTATTGCTTCAGCCATGATTAATGATAAACAAACACATTGAGAAAACAAATAAAATTCAAAGTCAAGCAATGATATCGGTGGAGAAAATACAATTTTGAGTTTTCCAGGACAATGATTTAGAACCCCATTGATCCTTTCAGCTTCTACTGTGACAGATAGAGCATGGCCTACACGGCCTAAACCATGCACCCGACGGTGTCTCCTTGCTCCCAATGCAAGCGACACCATGAAATTCATTTTCCATCTTTCAAAACCACATAAATTTTACAGAACAAAAACATGGTGACTTTTCCCTTTTTACTTTCTCTCAGAAAACAAACAAGCAATGATGAGGAATCATGGGAAAATCTAAATGATGGAGTGAGAGTTGTAAACTACGTGATTTGATGCATCAAAGCTCGTAGGCACGAGGGAAAAGGATTGCTTAAACGAGATTTTAGAGGGTTAGTTTAATGGGGTGAGGCTTTTCGTAAGGGTGAAAGAGACTTCAACTATCTAGAAAATGAAAGATCAAATTTTGATTTCAGTCCCTCTATTTTGACTAAATACTAAATTAAGCATAGTAGAGGGATCAAAACCACACTTTGACCAAAATAAAAAGTAGAACGCTAAGCTATGGAAAGAGACCTTTTATAGAACGAGTGAAAGCAAGAAAGATTGTGAGTTTTTGTTTATATACGATGCATTGGATCCTACGCCAAAGTGAGTTCTCAAAACTTTTTTCTTTCTTTTATCTTTCCATCTTTTCTTACCAGAAACCAAACATGTTTGAGGACTGAATTCCAAGGAAGATGCTGATGTGATGAATTAAAAGACCCTTTTGGCATTTTCGTTTCCCTATTATCAATATCGACCTCTCTTCTGGTTTTCTCTGGGTTTAGTGTTCATGCTGGTACTTGTTGTCTTTTTCTTTCTTTGTTTTTCAGTTTGCATTAGCTGATCTTCTCTCATCTTTTACCCTTTGTCCTTGGCATCCTAGGTTAATTTAAGACTTTGGGTCAGTTAAGTTTTCACATTTGTCTTATCTGTCTTCATGCACTCGAAACTAAAGCCATTTTCATTCATGGGTGTCTCCAATTCCGAGACTTTGGGTCAAACTGCACTTGGTTTTCAAGGTGTTGACGACGGGTCTCATCAACAACTAAAGGAAGAGTTTGTACTACAAGGTGATGGAGAAAGAAGCAAGTTAAAATGGCCGTGTTCAGGAGAATTCAACGTTGCTGATGATGAAAACGATGATGGGTTCAAGACTCCAACTTGTCTGGACCATAAAATTCCAGCCATTCTCAAGTGCCCACCTGCTCCAAGGAAACCAAAATCTGTCCCGATTATATCAGCAAAACGAAAAGCCTTTCGCCGGAGAATCCTACTGGATTTCACGAAAGAGTTGGAGTCTTTGTTCCCTCCACCTCTTCTAGCCGATCTAGGGAACAAGATTAAGAAAGTCAGACAAGGAAGTGACTTCAGATGATATCATGATATATAGATATATTATGTGAAGAATTTTTCATTATCTAAGAATGCTAAGCTTCATTTATATATATTAATGTTCTTTCTGGTGTTTTCACTACAGAATTCAGATCTAAAACCATACAAAAACTTTGCCAAAATAGATCACGTAAGAAATCAATGATCATCATGGATTGAGCATTGGGATTTTCATTCCCAAGCAAGCAGCTAAGAGATGAACAAGTTTTTGAACCAAGAGAAGAAATTGACTGGCATCCATTTTCACTAGTGAAGCAAACATTCATATTCAGATACTGCCTTGGTTTTACCAGAGGGTGAGAAAAACCAAGTGGGATATTCCACCCCACCACCACCTCACCTCCCGGTGATGGAAATTATCATGACAGTAAATAGTAGAGACCAGAGAAGATGCTGTCATAAATTCAAGCTACTTTTTGCCTCCTTATCCCTTTGCCGTGTACACCCCACTCTTGCTATTTCCAATATACATATTAATTGCACTGTCAATTTTCTTTTATGGCTCTAGATTCTATTCACCAGCTATGTTGTTAACGGAATGGATTTTTCATTTAAAGTGGAGCACCAATAGAAGCACGATTAAAGACATAAACGATTTACAACCATATTATACCAACGATATATTAACTGAACTAAACTCAATCTACAAATTTAACATTTATAATTTTTTTACTAAATTTATCATTTCAAACATTATAATACCTTTTTAGCTTAATCTCGACACTCATAATCGAACTAAACGTTGTATATCCTGCACAACTATTCAAGGTGCTGATAGAGATTTCTAATGCTTCCTTCCCACCATCATTCTTCTGTCCAACTTCCTCCACTTTATTTTCTATGATTTCTTCATCTTCCATCAAGTTGAGTTGTTTAACCTTACATTGATGATCATAACTGTACTTACCCCACGTTTAGAACATAGGTACATGGTTGTTATTTATACCTAGGTACATGATTTATTCTATGTATTTCAGTATATTTTTCATTCTTGAATATCAGAATGTAGAAATAACATGTACCGAGTTTTAGCTTTTTCATTTAAGTACGTAGTTGTTATTTCTACATTCTAGTACTTAAAGAATGAAAAACATATTGAAATATTTTTCACATTTCTTTATCCACCCTCTTTGTTTAGATCCATCTAGGGATTGGAGCTCAATCTTTGGCCTTGGTGCATAAGTTCATGTACCCTAAAAGGAGCTATTTTGATAGTTTGTTTTCTTCACATCCAATTTTCCTAATGCAGGTTTCTTCTCAAGGTCAAATGTATCTTATAAAATATGATTATGGGAGAGAATCAGTGGGGTTCTGGACAGACGTAATAGGAATGACAGCACGGGGTTCCCTAAAAAATAGGGCCCCAAAATTTTGATAAACTACATTATTAGATGATATTAATCTCGAAATTTATTATAAAAGTTTTAAAAATATTCTTAAAAATTATGAGTCATAGTTGTTTTTTAGATGTGACAATTAATTATAGAATATTACTGATTATTTCTATTTCTATTAGTATTACTCAAAGGCTAATTTTTCTTTGCCTTACCCAGCTTGTTAAGGTGAATTATGAACTTATAAAATTATCTAAGATACAAGAATCGAAGAAAGGTGATTTCAATACATAGAAAAAAGTTTTAGGTTTAAAAAAAGTAAAACTTTTGGCCCATTTTCCCTGGTCTATGTTGATCCATCACGTTTCACCTCTCCAAACCCATTAGCTAATCCAACTCCATTTATCTTCTAGTCATATCTAAGCTCAGGCCCAGAATAAATTATAAAAATACAAAAAAAAAGAGAAACCCTATATACAAACCCTAGCTGTGGCACCCCTTTACTATATTTTAGAACCTTTTGGAACCTTGCTGAGCACCCCAACGGCCCAGGATTTCTGTCGCCCACAACCAAATCCCTGGTCTTCGAGCTTATAACAGTTTGAAGATCTTGCGTCGTCCCCACAAATAATGTATTAAATCGGTTTCCAATGGGGGAACCAAGCAAGAAATCGGTAGTAGTTCGAAGTGATTGACAAGTCGGTATGGTGAGAAACAAAAAGATAAAGAATGATACAATGATTTTAGTGTAGTTCAAATTTTTAATCAAATCTTATATCTATTATCTTAGCTTTCCGCTAAAATCTTTTCAAATCTACTAAAAATTTCGTTCTCTTTTAATAAGCTCAGGAGAAAACATTTATACCCTTAAACTATAACCTAAAGCTTAAATACTTGAGAATACATTGACAATTAAACTCATAAAGGTGGTATATTCAAAGAATAAAAATTTAAATAAAAAACATTCAATACAATCATAGATATACTGATATTTGATCATTGGTTGTTGCTAATGCTTAAAGGTCCATTTTATAGTCCTAATTGAATTTCTAATACGTCATATACGGTATCAGTATGGTGATCTTTGGATCGATATGTTACACTTACATGGAACTAGTCGATGGGTATTTAAAAGACGGTATTAGGTCGTTTACCCTTCGTATCATTTGATGAGATAAAACCAGACCCAGTGACTCACAAGCCGATAGGACTCGGTTCAGATTTTTGTTAGTAGATTTTATAGTTCGATCACGAGGGTAGCTCATGATAATAGTTTGTTCCTGAGACCATGCAGGCCTCTGATGTCCTTGTTCTCAGTATCGCCTGCCTCCAAGAGTGCTGTTAAGGTGGCTTTACCTTTGGAGTTGTCTTGTTATGCAATATTTTTGTTGAAAACAAGTTTCGATTTCTTTTGACTCCAACATTTTAAAAATCTCAATCTTTTCCAATCGGTTGTTAACCAGATAAGTGGAAGAACCCAATTGGTGAAGTGTGAAGAGACCAAAAATCCAAAATGGTTTGGTCGGTTCAGGTGGGTCTGAGGGGAAGACTTTGGTCATTGTGGTGGTGGGTCATGGTGCATGTTTGTTTCAGACCTCATCGTTGGCCTTATATTCACCGCCTTTGCCACTTGAGTAGCGGACCATCCTTAACAAAAGCACTTCAAAATGGACCACTTGGGCGGTTTCATTACAGAGAAGTGGAATTCAATTGCCACTTCACGGGATTATACATAAGCATATAATTGAGTTAAGGGTACAAATTAACAATATAAATTATTAGAAACGAGAAGATGATTTCAGTATATTTTATAATATTTTAATATAAATAAAAACAATTGAAATATATATCTATCTCATGTAAATAAATTTGAATAAAAACACGATAGTTCAAGCACTGTAACGAAAGATTATTAAGTGGATCTTATTCACCATGTCATCAATAATCCAAGCAATCAAAATCGTTCATCTTTAAATAATTACCAAATAACTACTCACTAATTACATGTAAGAAAAAGATGATGATTTACCTTAAAAAGTTTGAGATGAACGATCTTAATTAATTGGGACCACGGATAACATGGTAAACAAGATTCACCTAATAATTTTTCCTGTATAACACTTAATTTAAACATAATATACGATTATATCAATAATATTTCAAATATTTAATAAGTATACTAATAAAAATATATATATATATATATATAAAATACTATCTTTAAAACACTAGCTAGTGATTGTATTTGGGAAGTCCCAAGTGAATTTAAGTGTAATTTTTATAAGTACATGTTCATATAATTATTATTTTTGAATTTTTTAATGCGATTAAAAAATAATATTTATTTATATTTTTTAATCTTTTAATAATATACATACATTATAAATAAAATTACTTGAATTTAAATTTTATAAGACGATTATCGTTCTTTTTCTACCGGAACTATTAAATTGAATGAAATTAAATCATGTAATTTCGTTTCCAATTCTTACAGCTAAAGGTTATAAATGAAGTAATTACGTGCCTAATTATTATGATAACTTAGGAACCGTTTTTATTATTTTTAATCAATAGTCTCCTTAAATTATTGTATAATCACACCTTATCAATAAAATATACATTGAAAATTATGATAATCTAATAATTATTGTATGATTTACAACCACAGCTTAATTTTGTATAGAAAAGAATGAAGAGAACATCATTTTCACGGAAATGACTTTTGTTTTTAGAAAATTAATACAAATTTTAATTAATTATCAAATTAACACATCTAATTAGACATGCTTTTGAAAAGCAGGATTGATAGGACGTATTTTTGGTGTGTGGTACACCTGGTCGGCAGAAAATAATATCAATCGGGGAGAAAAAGGAAGGCACAGATGGAGAGATTATATCGTGAATCTTGTTCACCACGTCATTCATAGTTCAAGTAATTTGGATCGTTGATCTTTAAATAACCACCTAATAACTATCCATCCACTAAATCCATGTATGAAAGAGGTGATGGTTCACTTGAAAAAAAATTAAGATCAATAGTCCTGATTTCATAGGACCATGAATGACTGTAGCCGTCTTCCAAAGAGTCTGAATAAAATTTGATTCTCAGAGATCATAATAAAAGAAAATAAACAAAATTGATTTTCAAATTTTATCAATTTTATAATAAATGTTTGAATTTTATTATTTTTTTATAATAAGTGTTTAAAATTTTTAAACAAAACAAGTGATTAATATTTTATTTTTTATTTATTTTAAAGTTAATCTATCAAAAAAATAAACATCCTCAATTATAGTTTAATATAAGGAGGGAATCGTCTCCAAATTTTTTTGAATAATGACATTTAAGGTCATTTTAGTTTAAATAATAAAATAAATTTTTTTCTCAAATTTTAGATTTAAAAAGCTTAATGGACTTTCGCTCTTTTCAATGTTTGATTCTGACTTCACCCCTAATTTAATATTTTGTGTTAGTTTTTAATTTTTTTCAAAAGGAGTTAAAAATGTCTCACTTTTTCCTAAAATTAAAATTATTGTCATCATCAATAGTCTTGTCAAATTCTACCATCGTTATGTTTATGTGTCTTTCATCTATTTTCTTTAACTATTATCGCCGAAAATCGACGAAAGACATATCTATTAAACTAACGACGAACGTAAAGGAATTTAATCGTTTGACTTAATTGATATATCTCTGATCAATTATTGATTAAGAATGATCGAAAGAAATAAGAGAAAATTTCTTATAGAAATGATACTAAGATATATAATGATACTGTTGCAACCCCTTTTCAAGCGGTTTGACGATTTTTCTTTAAAAACAAAAATAACGGAGTCGTCACCAATCTTTTTTAAAGGTGTGATTGGATCACCTAAAAATAAGGTATTTTAATAAAATTATTTTTTGTTTTATTAAAACAACAATTTTGGTCTGCGAAAAACACAAAAACAGGTTCGAGAGTCGGTTACGTGTGGGGAAGGGTTAGTACCCCATAACGCCCAAAAATTGGTACCTAAACGATTACAAAACGTTTTAAAGTTGGAATTTGCAAGTTCCTATAAAATTTAAAATATTATCCATTTATGAATTTGATTCTATTTTAACGGTCCCACCGCCAAGAGAGTAAACTTTAATCACCGCCAACATTTCTGGCGCTAACCCGTTACATCCCTTTGGTAAGACACCGCATTAATTAAGTTTCACTTTTTAATAACAAAAACAAAGAAAATTAGATGTGTGAAAGGTTTTATTCTAAGTTAGTGATAATTAACCTAAAAAATATCTAAGTGAATTTTACCTATTAAAGTTAAAATGTAATTAAGTGTGTTTTATTAATTTTTGGTGAAGAAAAATTTATTTACAATATTTATATGGCTCTAACTAAGGTAATAAGAACCTAACCCGAAAGGCTTAACCTAATTAATAACTATAGGAACAATTTTTAAACTTAAGAATTTTAAGAAAAGATTAAATTAAAACTAAGAATAAAAAATAACCAAATACATTTACAAGTTTGTTAAAAATTAAAACCAAGAAAATCTTATTTACAAATTACAATTTAAATAAAATAAAATTACAAGAGTAGAAAAGATTGAATTACATTATGATTTAAAGAAAACATAGGTTAAAAAAGAAAGATTTAATAACTTTAAATTTGAAAGATTCTGAATATGGTGAGCAACAATATTTATGAAATTGTTTTTAATAAAAACGAATCAAATCTTATTTTACAGGAACTAACGAATAATTTTGTTTTTACAAAATAAACTCATTACAAACAATTAAAGAAAATAAGAAGAAGAAAACAATGAACAAAATAATCACCTTGAAGAATGCTTGAATCTTTATTAACTTTAAATCGAATATAAAAGCCCGAGTCAAAGTTGAACAGAATTTCTCCAAAAAAGCTCTCAAAACTCTCTAAATTATCTCAAGTAAATTGAGTACTCAATCGTGCTCTGTGGTATAGAAATTGTGAGTTGTGGTGTGTCGTCCCATTACAAGTGATGGGAGGGGGTTTATATAGGATTTTGAATCCACAAATACAAGAAAAAAAATATCAAAATTACAACTCTAAAATCACTAATTTTGGGGTAAAAAATCATTCAAAAAGTCTTGATTTGATTCCCGGAGTCATTTCTTCAATTTGACCAAAAGCGCTTCCTTATTATGATGATATATTCCTTTTGAATTGAATGTGATAAATCAAGGTTGCAATTTCTTTCCATCTTTCTTTATGCATTTTCTGATTTGTGCTTCAATCAAACCTACAAGAATAATATAGTTTTAATTTTTCTTTTTCAGCCAAAAATCAGTGACAATAGATACCAATTTTAAAATTTGAGTTTTCAGGTTTTTTGGATGGTAGCCACGTCCCTAACCCCGTCCTTCTTTGTATCAACTCCGATTTGTTCACTTACAACAACCATCTCTACCATGTCTTCGGCTATTGGAGGATAGCTCAGCTACAGCAACTGAGCGAGTCTGCATAGGAAGGTCATGGACGTGCATAGAGAGTTGAGTAAGGCTTCTGAGAGTTGTTGAGAGTTAACTAATTTAGTTTTGAGATTCTGTTGGTTAGGCAACTGATTTCAGCTAGAGTTAGTTACGTATGAACAGTGTATAAATAAGAGTGTAGAGATCCTTGTTAACACACTTGATCAATCGCCTATTGATCTTGGAGCCTCTTTCCGTTGCTATTCTCTTCTTCTTAGCTCGTATTGTGCTTGCTTTTGTTCTTCTTGTTTCTGTTAATGGCGACTAACAATGGTGACACCTCGAAGAACTCAAAGATCTTTATCAATAAACGAATCAATGTGGTCCTTAATAAGATGAATTTCCTGCTATGGAAACAACAAATCTTGCTCACGGTTCAGAGCCATCGGCTGGAGAAACTACTCATAGGAGTCTCGAAGCCACCTCAAGAATTTCTCTTCAATGATGATGGGGAGCAAGAATCGAATGAAGATTATAAAATCTTTGTTGCCCAAGATAGTGCGTTGGCTTCTTGGTTATTGTCGACCATAAGTCAAAATCTTTTACCTCAATTTGTTGGGGCTGAGACAGCTGGAATAGTATGGAGCACTGTTCTTCAATTTTTTGCAACAAATTCACTATTAGTGCCATGAGCCTTTACTGTAAGTTGCTTGCACTAAGGAAAGGTGATGAATCTATGAGAGTTTATCTTACTCAAGTAAAAGAGATTTGTGATGCTTTGGCTGCATGTGGAAGTTCGATTTCTGAAATGAAGATATTGCTACCATTCTAAATGGACTTCCTACTGAATATCAATCCTTTATGTCAGTCATTACCTCCAGTAAACCATCTTTCTCCTTGGAAAGGGTTAAAACCACCCTTGTTGATACAGAAGCTCAACTTAAAGGGTTTCATTCAAATAATGAGTTACTAGTGATGGCCAATGTAGCGCATCTTCAGAATGCTGAATGAGGTGCAGGTGTCAAGATGTACAATCCTCAACATACAGGAGGTCGATCTAGATATCGTGGTGGAGGAGGTCAAGACAGATTGAGACTTTAGTGCCAATTATGTGGCAAGAATGGCCATTCTGTTGACAGGTACTGGAAGAGGTTTAATAAAGGGTTTCAAGGTGTCTTGGCCACGACTGTCTCTGGTGGTATGAGTGTCAATGTTGCCTCTCTTAAAAATATCGAGTGTGATGTAAATGCTATAATAATGGGGCTATAACACTGGCTGAGACTAAGAATTGGGTGGTTGACTCAGGTGTAACACACCATATAACTCCAGATACCTCCAAAGTGGCCACTGAAACTGACTACAATGGCCCAAGTAAGCTAATTGTTGGCAATGATGATGGTTTAGGGATAACCAAATGTGGAAATGCAGTTATAAGTGCTTTATCTTGTGATTTAGTTTTGAATGATTTGTTTCATGTACCATCGATTACTAAAAACCTTTTTTCTGTTTCAAAGTGTGCTAGAGACAATTTTGTCGAGTTTCATGCCACAGAATGCCTGGTGAAGGATAAAAGCACAAGGGATACGCTAATGAAAGGAAAAGTAGCTCAAGGATTATATCATTTCAGTGTTAGCACAAATACTAGTGTAATAGAAGCTAATGTAGCTAGTCATACTTGTAATGAATACGATTTGTGGCATAGAAAACTTGATCACCCTTCTCATGTATCGCTCACTCAAACTTGTAATGCACTATAGTGTCTGATCAAGATTCCTTTTTTTGATTCCAATATAGTGTATGAGACTCCTTTCTAGGTTGTGTTTACTGACCTTTGGGGACCAGCATATGTCCAGTCTTGTGGCTTCAAATACTACGTTGCTTTTGTTGATGGCTACACCAGGTATACATGGATATATTTCCTAAAATCTAAGGATCAAGCTGTACAAATATTTCAGCTCTTCAGCTCTATGGTTCGTACTCAATTTAATCTCATGATTAAGGAGCTTCAATCCGACTAGGGTGGAGAATATAGGATTCTTTCCCCAATACTGCAAACAATGGGCATCAAACGTAGATTGGTATGCCCACACACTTCTGAGCAGAACGGTGTTGTTGAAAGAAACATAGGCACGTTGTCGAGATGGCCTTGGTTCTTCTCGCACAAGCGTCCCTTTCATTTCAGTATTGGTCCTATGCTATGAGTATAACAGTGTTTCTTATTAATCGACTTTTCACACCTGTTTTAAATGGCTTTTCTCCTTTTGAAAAATTATATGGTAAATCACCTGATTATACACTTTTTCGAGTGTTTGGTTGCAGATGATTTCCTCATCTGTGTGCCTATCCAAAGCACAAATTGGATTACAGGTCTCAAGCCTGTACATTTCTTGGATACAGTATGAATCATCAAGGCTATCAATGCATGGCAAGTGATGGTACAATTTATATTTTAAGATATGTTATCTTTGATGAACAAGTCTTTCCTTTTGCAGACACAAATAAGTTGCCAGTTCAATATTTATTTTTCATAAAATTAATATTATTTTTTAAAATCCAAAATATTATATATATCAAACTACACTTGAGATTAATATAATTTATTTTATAAAATTAATATTATTATAAATAATATAATATAAAATATATTATTGACATATATACCGATATAAATAAAAATTTATTATTTTCATATTTATTTTTTAAAATCCAAAATATTTATATAAATATATTATATTATGAATATTTTTGGGTTTTTTAAATAATATATTTATATTATAAATAATATTTATAAAAATCATAGATCATAAATTCAAATTATAAAGTTTAGTGTTTAGGTTTTAAAATTAATTTTGTTAACATATATAATATTTGTAAAGTTAATTTTGTGATTAAGCCTTGCCCTTTGTATCTAAAGGTCTTCTATTTGAACCTTTTCAAGAACATATTTTTTTATTTCCTTTTCAATAAAACGATATTGTTTTGAGTTAATATTTCTTTCAAGAATTGACATCTGAGTGGTATAAATAAATTAAAAACTAAATTTCGGTGTTAAATTTAAATATTTTAAAATTTAATAGTATTTTTGATTATTAATAATTTTTAGGACAAGTCTACAACGTGCATCGAACATTGCTGAACACCACTAACGATGAACATTGTTGAACACCATTAAACTAATTAATAAATATAAAAAATTTCAAGGACTTAATATATAATTAATAAATATTTAAAATAAAATTTTAATTAAATTATCTTCTATAAGGAAAACTACACAAATGATCATCCAATTATCACTCATTTTTTGGATTGGTCACCAAATTATTTTTTTTTATCAAAATCATTGTTAACATTTTATTTCATTATTATTTTAGTCATCGACTGTTAAATATTTAACAAAAATTATGATATGACATAGTTTAATAATAATTTTAGTCCCTAAAATTATTATATTATATCGAATTAATTTTAATAGAATATAACTCATCAAATATTTGAACTAAACCTCAATTCTTTTTCCTTTTTTTCTCTTGCAATATTACTTTAAAAAAATTAATTTGTCAACTCTCTTTATTTCTCTTGAGTCTTTGAACAATTTATTAAATTTTAAGTTATATAAAATTACTTTAATTTTATGATTTACTTTTTAAAAATTTAATATAGTTTCTTTAACTTTTCACAAATTATTAATATATATATATTCTATATTTTTTATGTTTATCAGATCTATAAAAAAATTTGATGTATCAATTCAATAAAAGTTTATATAGATCAATAGTCATAAAATCTTTAACATGTAAATATAGATCAATTTGACGCATGTCGTAAAATTTTTCTTGAGATTAAATAAAATTTGGTTTCACTTAAATTTTCATTGAACAACTCAAATTTTCGATCTTTATATGGATACTCCTACAATTTCACACAAATTTGGCATCAATGACTTTTTATATATCGGAACACAACCTTCTTTGAATTGAAAAAGAAACTATTCTACGCAAATATCACCCCGATTCAAAGAAAAAATTATTTTTTTAACTTAGATTTTAAAAGAATAAATTATAAAATTAAAATGATTTTTTATAGTCTGAAACTTAATAAGTTGTTCAAAGATACAAGAAAAATAAAGAGAGAGTTGACAAATTAATTTTTAAAGTAGCGTTGTAAGAGGAATAAGAAAAGGGATAAAAATTTTGGGGTTTAGTTAAAATATTTGATGAGTTATTTTTTATTTGGATTAATTTGATATAATATAATAATTTAAAAGACTAAAATTATCATTAAATCATATCATATCATAATTTTTGTTAAATATTTAACAGTTGATGATCAAAATATAATAAAATAAAATTTTAATGATGATTTTGATGAAAAAAATTAGTTGGGTGACCAACACAAGAAAAGAATGATAGTTGGATGACCATCCATATTATTAAACCATGTCATGTCACAATTTTTGTTAAATAGTTAATAGTCGATGACCAAAATAATAATGAAATAAAATGTTAACAATGATTTTGATTAAAAAAATAGTTTGATGACGAACCTCAAAAATGAGTGATAGTTGGATAATCATTTGTGTAATTTTCCTTATAGAAAATAATTTAATTAAAATTTTATTTTAAATATTTATTATTATATATTGAGTACTTGAAATTTTTATTCTTTATTAATTAATTTAATGATGTTCAGCAATGTTCATCGTTAGTGGTGTTCAGTAATGTTCGACGCCCGTCATAGAATTTTTCTAATTTTTAATTACATCTGATATAGTTTATTCTAAAAAAATAATTTTATTTTTGTAAAAATGTATAATTACAAAGGATAAGTCTACAATGTGCGTCGCATATTGCTGAACACCACTAACGATGAACATTGTTGAACATCATTAAACTAATTAATAAGTATTAAAAATTTTAAGCGCTCAATATATAATTAATAAATATTTAAAATAAAATTTTAATTAAATTATTTTCTATAAGGAAAATTACACAAATAGTCATCCAACTATCACTCATTTTTTGAGTTGGTCACCAAACTAATTTTTTTATCAAGATCATTGTTAACATTTTATTTTATTATTATTTTAGTCATCGACTGATAAATATTTAACAAAAATTGTGACATGACATGATTTAATAATAATTTTAGTCCCTAAAAATTATATTATATCATATTAATTCTAATAAAATATAACTCATCAAATATTTGAACTAAACCTCAATTTTTTTTCTTGTAATATTACTTTAAAAAATTAATTTATCAACTCTCTTTATTTCTCTTGTGTCTTTGAGCAATTTATTAAATTTTAGATTATATAAAATCACTTTAATTTTATGATTTATTCTTTTAAAATTTAATATAGTTCTTTTTAACTTTTCTCAAACTACTAGTATATATATATATTTTATTATTTTTTATATTTATCAGATCTATAAAAAAATTCGATTTATCAATTCACATAAAAATTTATATAGATCAATAGTCATAAAATCTTTAACATGTAAATATAGATCAATTCGACGCATGTCGTAAAATTTTTCTTGAGATTAAATAAAATTTGGTTTCACTTAAATTTTCATTGAGCAACCCAATTTTTCGATCTTCATATGGACACTCCTACAACTTCACACAAATTTGACATCAGTGACTTTTCAAATGTCGGAACACAACCTTCTTTGGACTGTAAAAGAAATTATTCGACAAAAACGTCATCCCGATTCAAAGAAAAAAAAACTATTCTTTTAACATAGATTTTAAAAGAATAAATTATAAAATTAAAATGATTTTTTATAATATGAAACTTAATAAATTGTTCATAGACACAAGAAAAAAGGAGAGAGTTAACAAATTAATTTTTAAAGTAGCGTTGCAAGAGAAAAAAGAAAATGAATAGAAATTTTGGGGTTTAATTAAAATATTTGATGAGTTGTTTTTATTTGGATTAATTTGATATAATATAACAATTCGAAGGACTAAAATTATTACTAAACCATACCATATCATAGTCTCCATTAAATATTTAATAGTTGATGACCAAAATATAACAAAATAAAATTTTAATGATGATTTTGATGAAAAAATTAATTGGGTGACCAACACAAGAAAAGAATGATAGTTGGATGATCATCCATATTATTAAACCATGTCACATCTCAATTTTTGTTAAATATTTAACAGTCGATGACCAAAATAATAATGAAATAAAATGTTAACAATGATTTTGATGAAAAAAAATTAATTTGATGACCAACTCTAAAAATAAGTGATAGTTTGATAATCATTTGTGTAGTTTTCCTTATAGAAAATAATTTAATTAAAATTTTATTTTAAATATTTATTAATTATATATTGAATCCTTAAAATTTTTAATATTTATTAATTAATTTAATGATGTTCAGCAATGTTTATCGTCAGTAGTATTCAACAATATCTAACGTCGGTCTTATAATTTTCCAATTACAAATCCCCTTCCATGAACTTTGCACTAATTCGTCTTGTTTTCCGTTAACCCGTTTTCAATTTTCGCACAGAAAATGCTAAAAAAGCAAGCTGGTACCCCACAGTTTGGTCATCACATGCAGAAACTTACTTATTTACTGAGTGCCTTTTCACTTAAATTTACGGTTGTATGGTTTGGATCGAGGAGCCAGCGGAGCCAACTTAAAGGGTGTTTATATTCGGTTAATTTGATTGATAGTGAAATTAAATTAATGATAATCGAATTAATTAAGATATTTAAAATTTTAATTATTAATCTAATCAAAATTATTTTAGTTATTTGATATTTTTTGAATTAATCAAAATTTGTTATAAAATTTTAGGTAATTTACACAATAATTCACTAAATTATGATAAAATGATCTTTTTAGTTACTAAAATTTTATTTTATACCAATAAAAGTTTAATGATTATTTTATAATACATAAAAAAATTAGTGATCATTTTATAATTTTAAAAATTTAATGACCAAAAATAAATATATGAAGTGTATAATATTGAATATATAATAATTTTGATAATTCAATTAATTGAGTTAATTAACTAATTTTGAACCGATTTAACCGATAATAAATTTTTCTCAAAAAATTAACCGTTAATTAAATTTGTTTAAAATTATCTTATTGAACTAATAAAAAATAATTTAATTAATTAATTAGATTAAAACTGAATAATATACGCTATAGCAAACTTTCCCAATTTTGCTTTATTCCTTGTTGGAAGGCAGTAGGAGCTTGGTCCTTGCAAAAAAAAAAAAGCAAATATCCCCATTTATATGATTCCCCTCCTTTTTATTTAAGACAAAATAGAAAACTATTATCTTCCTTTATTTTTCTTTAACGATAAAAAAAATCATTTTTATGCTTCTCGTTCAAATCACTGTTTTGATGATGTGCAGATAGTTTCCAAAAGGCTTCTCTTTTGACCATTCCATATTCAAAAGTGAAACAAAACTAAAAAACATAGTTAGAAAATTACATGGTTTTGAGTATTGTTTTTTGCGTTTTTTAACATCATTAGTCTTGATTTAACCCTACTTGCGCTCACAAAGTAAAAGTTAATTAGATGAACCATGTTCATCACGTTATCTGTGATCCAATTAATTTGATTCGTTTATCTTAAAATAATTACATATTATCTGATTACATATAGGAAAGAGGTGATGATTCACTTTTAAAAATGGTGCAAATCGTCTACCTCCTTCTCATACTTCTATTCGTGCCTCCGTTTCAAATTAGAAGGTTTAGTGTACAAGGTTTAGAGTTTTAGGTTAGGGGTTTTGATTAGGGTTTAGGAAATTAAGTGTAGGGTGTATTTTTTAGAAGGTAGGGTTTAGAGTTTAGGGTTTAGGATATAGAGAATAAGGGTTATGATTTAAAATTTAATATTTTAGAAATTTTTAACAGCAGTCGTGATAGAGAGGTAGAGGATTTTTACTCCTTAAAAAAAGATGAGATAGACGAACCTGATTAATTGAGACCACGGATAATATGGTGAACATGATTTATCTAATAATTTTTCCTTAAGTAATGAAAACAACACTAAAATCATGAATTTCATTTCTAAATCATAGTGATTTGCTATAAGTGCATGCTAATATTTTGTTAGAGATTTTTTCACACTATTTTTCCAATAAGAAGCTAAAATGCAGATGACTTCATCAACTTTTCATCAGCTACAATTCCAGCATGATTTTATGTAACATAAACAACAATGTCAATCCCCAACAGTTATATATGCAAGAAGAAAACATAGACACGAGGGAAATGAAGTTACCTTGGAGGATATTTAACAAAGAAAAGTAGCTAACCATGTCAGATAACAGATCCCAAAACTTCACATACAAAACATAGATGATCAAATTTGTAAAACAAGACCATGCAAAAGAAAAACACGAACACAATATCTGTTAAAGGCGCCATTAAAGCTTCAAGGAAGATTAAAACTAGCTTATATGAGATGGTTTGTAGTGGAAGGGTTGTGACCTGATAAACCAGTCCAATTATTATTCCCTCCCCAATATTGATTATTCTCTGATAGATTTAGCCTATGGTTGCCTTCAGTTTTCGCTGTAGCTATATGAGAAACCCTAGAAGACGATGATGCTTCAAAACCCTCACTTTGAAATGGATATAAAGTACTATTAGTTGGTTCAAAGAAAGGGAACTGCTGCTGCTGCTGTTGATGATGAGTTCCTATCTGAAACCCCATATCAGCCTGTCCACTTGCGCCACTTGCTTCCCCTATCTGACTCTGAATTCCACTAAAGCTTAACCCGATATTCACCATACCATACTGAGAAAAGTTTTGCAGAGTAGTCATAAAGGGTAAGTGAGGTGATTGCTGCGGCAAATGAGCTGTGATTTCAGATGGATTCGACTGGACTTGCTTCTCCGTTGAAGCCGAGGATTTCGAGCTACTGCTTTTGTTCTTCTTGTTTCTCCGGCAACCCCCACCTACTGGCACGTTCCTAAGAGCTCCTCCTCGAGTCCAATACCGCCGACACATCTTGCAAAAGTGGCGCGGCTGAGAGAGGCTGTAGTTATTGAAGTAGCAGAATTTGGTGTTGGTGGATTCACACCTTGGACACTTGAGGGCTGCTTCTGGCTGTGGAAGCTTCGGTAGCCTGGCTCTACCAGCCATCGAATCAGGTCTAATGGATCCAGCACCAGCTTCAGGAGGTGGAAGGTGAGGATCCTCGGTGCTGCCGGTTCCTTGTTGATCATTGTTCTGCTGAAAAAATAGTACATAATCTCATAACTGTAAAGAAATATATTTGGTATATTCAATGAAAAAAAAAGATCACAAGGGAATATGAATATTTATCTTTTCATATACTGCTTTCATTTTGGGTGCAGAAGCTGTGGATAGAAATTGATGATGAAGAAAAGAAAAGAAAACCCTTACCTGCTGCCAATTGGGAGGATCTAAATAGACTGGAAGAGATGAAAAAACCATGGCTAAATATAATTTTTTGATTCTTTTATAAAGCCTGGTGGGTTCTTTAAGAAAAACAAGGTGGAGAATCACTCAAAGAGAAGACCAGAGACCAAGAAAGCAAAGACCAAAGAGAAAGGAGAGAATTAAAGGGAGGTAGAAGAGAAGGCTTTTGTTCTAGTTTTTTTTATATAATACATATAACTTTTATCCTTTTCCTTAAATTATTGTGTCATCTCTGCCTTTTCATTTTATTATTACAGATAATTATATATTTGTTATTTTATTTTTTATTTTTTATTTATTTTAATAAAATAGTATTTAATATTTAATATTATTTTTATTTTGATATTTTATCGTTAAAAATTTTAATAATAGACTAATAAAGGGAAAAACCATATAGTATGATAGAAGAGAGAAAAACATACGATAATTTATCATATGTATTATTTTTTTTTACATTGTCAGTATATTATGTATGTTTTTTTAATTAATATGCTATTAATTTTTAATATTAAAATACCAAAATAAAAATAAATTAAAATATTAAATACTTTTTATTAAAAAATATACTATTAAAATAAAAAATGAATTAAAATAGGATATCAAATATATGTAGTTATCCCATATTATTATAGGGTTTTGAATGGGCTGCCTTTCTTCACCTATAAGCTTTTGATTCTTCTGTGGGGTGTGGACTGTTTAGTTCTAGTGTGTATATATAAACCATAACTACAAATTACCACCCTTTGCTACTATGGTCTTTGTACAGAAATCATTATTCATTCACTAAATAATTCTCGTATAAATGGGAAACATTTTATAGATCTGACTGTGGAAAAACATTTTTTTAATATGGAAACGAAATCATAGAAAGATTCATAGTGTATATTTTGTCTGTCATAATGATGAATAATATTGTATAGGTATAGGTAAATTTTAAAATCTTTAATAAACTGGTAGCTGAGATTTTGGTGGTTCTGGTGAAAAAATTTGATGAAATTAATGATTCGATTAAATAAATTATTTTTTATGAGTTCATAACCTAATATTTCAGTGATCTTAAATAAAGGTGCAAATCGTTTGTCTTTTTATTGTATCTTCGTTAGTGTCCCACTTTAAAATAATTGGTTTAGGATTTAGGGTTAAGAGCTAAGGTTATAGTTTAAAGAATTAGGGGTAGAATATATTTTTTATGGTGTAAGATTCAAGATTTATGATGTGAAAAATAAGGTTAAAATTTAAAATTAAATTTTTAAAAAATTTAAATGCGAAATAAAAAAAACATGATAAGAAATAGAGGATATGCACTTGTCTTATAAAGAAAGATTAAATGGATTTATCCCTAAAAGAGATCAGTTTTTTAACTTTTTATATCCTAAACACATGTAACCACAGGCCAAGCCACACGGCAGCAGTGCAAATACACGAGAATTCCCTTATTCTCTATCACTCAACAAGAGAATGAAGGAATACTTTAATAAATACTCATTCCCTAAGAATATTTATTATCAACGTGGGATTTAAGCATTACCTATTACCAAATGATATACAAATTTTCGTGTAAATCTCAACCACTATAGCAATTATAAACATCGAATTATATTTACCTTTTAAGACATTAACATATCACGACATAGTTATTCATTTACATTCTCAATATTTATTTATATATTTTTTCTACTAATGCTAGCACCTCATTTTACAGTTCATTTTACCAACAAAATAGAATTTACAGCTTGGCCTCGTTAGAACTCAGACCACCTAAAGAAACCAAAAACATGTCTTGATCATTGCACAACCCTTGCCCATGAAGTTCCTCGGACAGATTCGTCACAAACACTTTTCGTATGCTAAATTTACAGTTTGATTTTTATCTAAGCTTACTTTCAGGTATAATATTTTTTTCCTAACCCTCTCTCAGATGTTGGACGAGTAATTGCCTTAAACCGATGACCAGACCTTTGGACCATTCAAATTTTCATTTCAAGTAGTTTAACCAGACACTAGTTGGTGAAGTCCAGACAACATCTAAAGACATGTCCTTTCCAATTTAGAAAAACAAAAGATTACGTGCTTATCTGATTGTCTATCAACTTCTTAAGCTGCTGTAGGAAATCTTGTCCCTTAAGCTTTCCTGCTTATACCAACCATGTTTTTACTTAAGTATTAGAGGATTAATACCAATTTGTAATTTGTCTTTCTCCCCTTCCCATTCCTATACCCTTTTCTTGGAGAAATTATATAATGGGTCAGTCCCACCACGTCATCCATGGACCAATCACTAAAAATCACCCACATCGTTATTTTTTTCATGTCATATTTTTTAAAGTGAATCTTCACTCACATTTATTGTTAATTCTTTTTTAAAATAATTTTTTAAGTGAAGATTCACTTGAAAAAAAATATGACGTGTAAAAATTGATGATGTAAGTGAATTTTAGTAATTGGTCCATAGTCACGTAGTTGGACTGACCGATAGATATAATTTTTCCTTTTCTTGGATGGAGACATGAAAGAGAATCGAGTATTTGGAGATAAATTGAGGAAAAGTAAATCACTTTATTTGGTGGGAGGGCAGCTAGAGACAACGATGCATGGAATGAGAAACATGCAGGCATAGCTTCTTATCTAAGGAATCTTGGAGAGATTATTAGGTGAAACTTGTTTATTACGTTATCCATGGTCTAAGCAATCAAGACCGTTGATTTTTAAATAACTACCTAATAATTACCTACCCACTAAATCCATATAAAAAAAAAAGACGATGATTCACTTGGAAAAGTTAAGATTAACGGTCTTGATTAATTGAGACCATGGATGACGTGATGAACAAGATTCACCTAATAATTTTTCGGAATCTTGGCTTAAGTTATGAAGAAATGTATTATCAATCACGGGTCAAAATAATTAATTACGTAAACTTGCCACTTAACTCCAAGTATTTGAGTAAAACTTGGACTTCGAATCATAGTAAAGTTCTTTAAGTTTATTTCTCGACGTAACTACGTAAAAAAGATAATTACCATCTATTTAAAGTCTGTTTAGATATCACGATATAATTACGTAAGAAAATAATTATAATCTAATAATTCATGTTTGATTAAAAAATATAATTCTAGACGAGTGTAATCATATCTTAATCCCCTATATATATGTTTTTTTTTTAAATAAACCCAAACTAAACAAAAAATCAAAATTAAATTTCATTTAAAAATAATATCCATTTTATTATTATACCATACCCATACGAACGAGTACAAATCGTTTATCACTTAATCGTGTCTCTATTGATACTTTCATTTTAAATTAAGGGTTTAGAGTTAAGGTCAGGAGTTGTGATTAAAATTTAGAAAATTAGGAATAATGTGTATTTTTTTAAGGTGTAGGATTTATAGTTTAAGATATAGAAAATTAGGTTAGATTTTAGAATTTATTTTTTAAAAAATTTTAACCGAAAATATAAAAAAAAATAAAAAATTTGAACTCCATTCAAACTCAATTGGTCTAAAAATTACATAACTCATACCCCTTAAACCCATCAGACCCAATTAATCCAATACCCATATCAAACATAATTACCTAAAGAATCTTAACCCTAACCCTAAAAAATAATAAAATATAAACCCTAGCCCACCCTCGCTCCTGTCAACTAAAAAATGTTTGTTTCATCACTTTGGAGAAAAAGTCTCAAATTAGAATATTAATGTAGAAAAATCCAAAAAATAAATTAGAAAAAAAAATTGCCAAATTTAAGTACTAAACAAGAGCCTGCATAACAAAGAAATAGTTTAATCGGTAAGACCCCATATCCACAGAATCCGTTGAAGAGTTGAAAACAGTTACACTACATAAAAAAGATCATCCTCGACAACTCCAGTCACATTCACACACTCTTGTTTCATGAGTCTCTGCAACTTAGAAGAAGTTATCAATGGTTGGCAAAGGTGAGGGTCCGGCAATCGGTATAGATCTTGGGACGTGCGCTGGAGTTTGGCAACATGACCGGGTTGAGATCATTGCTAATGATCAAGGGAACAGAACCACACCTTCCTATGTTGTGAGCGTTTGATTGGCGACGCTGCTAAGAACCAGGTTGCCATGAATCCTATGAACACTGTCTTTGGTAAGCCTTCTTCGAGTATTTAATTTGAGTCGATTTTAAATTTGGTTCGTTCTAAGTTAGAAACATTTTCAGTTTGAATGTTTAATTTATTCAAGTTTGATGTTTAAGTTGTTTGGTCAAGTTATACGGGTTTGGATCATTTCGAGTTAAAAAATATTTGAGTCCAATCGTTTTGATGTTAAAATATAATGATGCATGCTACGTTGCTATAGATGCAAAGAGGTTGATTGTGAGGAGGTTCAGTGACGCTTCTGTCCAAAGTGATATGAAGTTGTGGCCATTCTAGATTACCCCTGGTGCGGCTGAGAAGCCTATGATCACTGTCACAGACAAAGGCGAAGAAAAGATGTTTGCAGCTGAGGAAATATCGTCTATGGTTCTCATGAAGATGAAAGAAACAGCAGAGGCATATCTCGGTTACACTGTCAAAAATGGCGTTGTTACCGTCCGCGTGTACTTCAATGATTCCCAGCGTCAGGCCACCAAGGATGCCGGAGTTATTGCGGGACTCAACGTCATGCGTATCATCAATAAACCTACCGCTGCCGCCATTGCTTACGGATTGGACAAGAAAGCTGGCAGTGCTGGCGAGAAGAATGTGCTCATCTTCGACCTCAGCGGCGGCACCTTCGATGTCTCTCTGCTGACGATCGAATAGGATATTTTCAAAGTCAAGGCCACGGCAGGCGATACACACCTTGGAGGGGAAGATTTTGATAATAGGATGGTGAACCATTTCGTGCAAGAGTTCAAGAGGAAAAACAAGAAAGACATAAGTGGGAAGTGGGAACCCAAGGGCTTTGAGGAGATTGAGGAAGTCATGTGAAAGAGCAAAGAGGACTCTTTCCTCTACTGTCCAAACCACCATTGAGATCGATTCCTTGTACGAAGGTATAGATTTTTACTCAACGATTGCTTGAGCTCGATTCGAAGAGCTTAACATGGACCTGTTCAGGAAATGTATGGAGCCAGTTGAGAAATGTTTAAGGGATGTTAAGATGGATAAAACTTCCGTGCATGATGTTGTTCTCGTTGGTGGGTCTACCAGGATTCCCATCGTTCAATCGCTGTTACAAGACTTCTTTAATGGAAAAGAGCTCTGCAAGAGCATCAACCCTGATGAGGCCGTCGCCTACAGTGCGGCTGTACAAGCCGCCATTTTGAGTGGAGAAGGCAACGAAAAGGTGCCGCTTTGCTCGGGCTCGAAACTGCTGGGGGTGTAATGACTGTTCTTATTCCAAGGAACACCACAATTCCGGACAAAAAGGAACAAGTTTTCTCTACTTATTCAGACAACCAACCTGGAGTTTTGATCCAGGTTTATGAAGGTGAAAGAACGCGCACAAGGGACAATAACTTGCTCGGTAAATTCGAGCTGTCCTGCATCCCACCAGCTCCTAGGGGAGTTTCGACATCGATGCCAAATTGCCAATGGCATCTTGAACGTGTCAGCAGAGGATAAAACAACCGGGCAAAAGAACAAGATCACAATCACCAACGACAAGGGTAGGCTCTCCAAGGAAGAGATTGAGAAGATGGTCCAAGAAGCTGAGAAATGCAAATCAGAGGACGATGAACATAAGAGAAAAGTTGAGGCTAAGAATGCTTTGGAGAACTATGCGTACAACATGAGGAATACTGTAAAGGATGAGAAAATTGGTGCTAAGTTGAATACGGCTGACAAGAAAAGCATTGAGGATGCAATTGAGCAGACCATCAATTGGCTGGACAGTAACCAGTTGGCAGAAGCTGACGAGTTCGAGGATAAGATGAAGGAGCTTGAAAACATGTGCAACCCCATCATTGCCAAAATGTACCAAGGTGCTGGTGGTGATCCGGTTGGTGGAAAGAGCGGTGATGCGCCTCCAGCTGCCGGAAGTGGAAGCTGGTCCAAAGATTGAGGAGGTTGACTGAGAATGAACAATCACCAGTAACTTATTAGGATCACTTTTCGGTCTTGTTTTCATTTTCAGTACATGAAGCAAGACATTGATTGGACTCGAAAAAAATATAAACTTGCCTGATTTCTTACACTTTAAACAATACTTGATCAAACAACTTTCATAATTGTATCTTCACTGGAGTTGGACTCTTCATCCTGTCATGAACCACTAACATTTCTTTAAATAGGTTGATTGTTTTCTGCTGTGCAGGCTGCAGCTACTTATGACTTCTTTAATTTAGTTTCAAAGGGTTTTTTAAAACTGAACTTTTTGTTCATTTTAGGATGGTTTAATGTTTAAAGTACAAGAATAGCATTCCTTTGTTTTTCTTTTGTATGCTTAAATTTTTTTTTCTCCAAATTAACCGAATTTTTTATTTTTATAACCGTACGATCATAAAATTTCATATGTGGAGTGGATCAACGAAATATAAATAAACAAGACGAGTAGAATTAGTAAATAAAAATCTGATAAAACTAATTATAAAAAATAAAAAATTTATAAGATGATTTAGAGTGGTTCAACTCTTCAAATAGAATTTATACACATTATCTCAGATAACACATTAAGATTTCATAAATTTAATAATATATATTTTTTTATCGGAGAAAAAGATAACTTTACACAATTTACAAGATTTATACCTCACAAAGTCTTGTGATCTTGTTTTCATTTATACAAAAGAACAAATTTAACCCCTCAAATGATTAAAGGAACGGTTGTTGTTTCTAGAGGTCACAGGTTTGAGCACCGGTGATATCAATAAAGTGATTAAGCTATCAATGTCAAATGATGGAAATTATATTTTAGAACAGATTCTACTATAATCACTATTAGTTAATTAAAAAAATTAACTTCCCAAAACACTTAATAAATGAAGACTTGAAAAAAAAAACTCTCAAGAGTTTACAAGAAATTTTACGATGAAACTCAAGTAGATTTTTGGATTTGATTAAATGCTTTTGGAATTGTTGTCTTAGAAACTTCAAAGACTTGTTCATATATATCTTATTAATTTCTAATCATTTAGATTGTTAGAGGTTAGATTACAGTAGTTGAAATAATATTTTGGGTTAATTTAGGTGAATAATGGGGTTGTGAAAAAATATTTAAAGAATAAGTATATTTAAAAATATTTGGGAGGATATGTTAAAATAAATAGTGTTCTTTGGACTTCGTCACCTGCAGGTGGTGAGATCTATGTAAGCCGTTACATTGAATTAAAAATATATTGATTTTAACGGTGTATTTGTACCTCGACACCTATAGGTAACGAGGATACCGTTTCTTTTGGCCTATTCTCTCAAATATTTTCCAAATACATCTATTTCTAAAAAAAAATCTCAACTCTATTACTCACCTAAATTGAATAACCGTTGGTATTGATGATTAGTCGTTTCAATACATGTTCAAAAATAAAAGTAGTCCTTACCTAATACATAGGGTGCAAATCGGCTACCCCTTCCTCATGTCTCCATTTATGCCTCCACTTCAAATTAGAGGATTTGGGGGTTTAGTTTAAGGATTAGGGAATTAGAGGTAAGGTGTATTTTTTTGGTGTAGGGTTTAAGGTTTAGGATATAGAAAATAAGGGTTAGAGTTTAAAATTTAATTTTTTTAATAAATTTTTAAATGACGCATAAAATGAAGCACATAAAAGAGGTAGAAGATTTTTGTTCTAATACATATTGTATCGGTATTCGAACAGTGGATATCCATACCGGACATATTCTACTGGTACAAAAATTCTATTCAACCTGACGCATGACCGTCCCTGCTCCTGATTAAGATAATGGTACAAATTAATTTAATACAATTCAATTAAAAACTATCGATGGTTATTTTTAAATATTAATTAAAATTATCATAACAGTACTCTTGTTTCTTTCATATTCTTATATATATAATCTTTAATTTATTTTTATTTTTTGAAAATATATATAATCTTTAAATAAAAATCACTAATTCAATGACCAAATCGATATTCAATGATATATACATATTCTTTATCGCTGTACAATTTTATACGTAAAACATTTTAAATAAAATAAAAATAATCTTTAAAAAACAAACAAATAAATAAATAAATAATAATAATACCATTAAATCAATATTCAATGATATTTATATATAAATTCTTCATCAACTTATATTGTTATACATAAAAATATTTGTGTTATTAACCCATATACCGAAAGAATATTTTATAAGTATGATTAATTTCACCTTAAAAAATAAAATTTATGTTATTAATTCTAAACTTTAAATTCTAACTATAAATCTCAAAAAAAAATCCAAAACTTTTATGATATACACTTAAAATAAATTAGGCCCACCTGTAGAAAATTCTGAATTTTCCACTAATACATGAAATATTTTCCCAAAATATTATCCTTCGTTCACATTACAATTTATTTTTCATTTAAAATTTTAAATCACAATCATTAAATTCAAGATCAACGATCCTAAATAGTGTAAAACTAAAGAATTTATTGTGTAACCAGTATTTCTTTCATTTGCTCTATACTGGAAGTTTGGCAACTTTAAACAAGAAACTAGATAAGCACAATACCATTTGACACATGACTCATCCATCATGTCCTGTAGATAATTTAAATTATTGGTGATCCTCATAATAACGAGAGCTTAAAGCACAAAATTCATCAAGAATGTTACCCGAAATTCCCAGCAGGAAAATGAAAATGAATGTTCTCTAGCGACAACCGGAGACACATTCTCCGTCTAGAGGTGATGAAGAATGGTGCATAAATTCAACAACCATCTCCAAAGAAAACCCACACTACTTCCTTCCTCTGTTAAGCCTCTGCAGGTGGTAATTGATGCTGCCCCAGGGCTTCCTATTCATGGTAGACTGCAAGAAAGTAAACAAAATGTATGTGCAAGTCATTATATTTTAGATTTCAGATAAAAAGAGCAAGTATTCCAGAGGCGGCTACGAATTTCACAGTTGGGGGTCGAGATGGAAATACTGATGAAAACTGTCGAAAGTAATTCGGGAGTCGGGGACATTAGTTATACAAGTGAAACCAAAGCTACAAACCTGAGCATCCATACAGGCATTCAAAAGATCCTTTTGCCGAACACATTTTTCTTCATTAATCTTGTTAAGAGCCAAGCAGTTTAGGAACGTTGTCATTTCCTTCATGCAAGGTTTTGTAAGAGAGCCAAATTTCTTTGGATTTATATAAAGCGCATCAGCTTTGCGGCCCATTCTTTATGATTTAGTCTACATGAACAGAACAAAAGAATAAGAAGTTACATCAACCTCCTTTCTAATTCAACTCTTCGGCATGTGAAACAGGTTAAAAGAAAGTTGCAAAAGAAACTATAAGACTGCTAAAACAGACAATTGCTTAACAGCAGGATAAGCAAGATAGCAACATCACACAAAGCTAAAAACAATTATACACAAAGCTTCAGAAACTAAAAACAAGTTCATAAACATATAATAAACCAATTATAGTTATGATGGTCTGTTAGTGTTAGGGATTGATGATTCAGCACAATGAAAGGTGACTAAAAGGGATTGATGATTCGGCATATCGAAGGGTGATCTAAACCTTTCAGCTCATCAGATGGCGATTTAAACCTTAGGACAGGAGACCTATGTAACATCAGTTAGCTTGTGAGAAGATCAGGAAAAAGTACCTTAGCATCTACCCATTTATATAACGATTTTCCAGACTTACCTAAAGAAATTGCAACTAAAACAAAATTTAGTTCAATCAATCCAACAACTTCTATCTATAAATTTCTGGAAATGAATTTCGATTTCAAGATTGCATACAATACAAATGATTTTTCAACTAAACCGAACTAAGAAGAAAAAATTAAAACATAATTCTAAAACTATTTAAAGGAGAAATTTAAGAAGGGAAACTACCGGATCGGCAAAACTTCAAGGGCGAGCACGCTGGAATGGAACGATGAATCTCGAACTTTAGGAGTTAGGGTTTTATTTCTTTTATCCATCTTAGTATACCTTTATTTTCTTATGTTTATGAAAATAGGTGGGTCGGATCCAGGATCCGAAGTGAAAAGGATAGGCTGGGCCAACTAATTGAGTTTTCTGGGCCGAAAATATGAAAAATAATATAAAAAATAAAGATGAGGCGTAAATTATTTACAGGTAATTATTTGGTGTATTACGAGTGAAAATATTTTTTACATCTCTTTCAAGAGGATATATTGTTGGTTGCATATCCAACAAAGTGGTTCGTATGAACCGCTTTATGCACGTTTCCACTACTGCAAACGGTAAAGCAAATGCATATTGGATGTGTTAAGGAGTTTCCCACTTTGACATGTCATGGCCGGTTAAAGTGTTAGTGCCGGGTAGTTTCAAGTACATTTTTATCCATTTGATTGGTGATTCATGATGGATAAACCCTTATAAATACTAACCTAACCTAAGGTCCCTAAGCATCAAACACAAACATCACATATTCCATCTAGTGAGTTTTGAGTGCTTAGAAGATCTTGGCAGTTCTAATTATTTTGTAGCCGAGTCCTTTAATTTTACGGTGGTTCGAGGTGTTACCACGGTGGTCCGACGAGCTCGACGGTGGTGCAACCACATCTCATTTGGCATAAGATTTTGACAATGGCTGAAGGTATTTATTTCGATCCTTTTCCGCTGCGTTTATGCTCGTTTAATACTTACATTTGGTATGTGAGCCATGTTAAATCTCTGTCCTGTCATATTTAATTTTTCTCAAAATTAAAATGCCATTTTTATCTTTAAATTTTGAAATTTTGAGAAAAATTATGTTGCAGAAATTTTATTTTATAAGATTAATTTTTAAAATTTATTAGTTTTTTTTTTACTTAAATAAATTTTAGAAATTAATATATAGTATGTGCCTAAATTAAGATATGTTATAACCTTAGTTATATGCATAAAATTAGGTACATAAAACTTTAGTACTTATTGCATAAAGCTTTAGCAATAAAACTATAGAATATGTCTAGAGATCTAAATAATTTATTTAATTAGAGAATTAGCCACTGTAATCACTAATTTTATCCGGTCTAAACTCGTGTTTTAGTTTTAATTTCAATTCGAATAACGGGCTTGTATTTGGTAATCAAAAATGCAGAAAAATGTATAGCACTTGTTTCCCTTTAAATTTTGTACTACTTTAATTTTATTCAAACAAAAGCAAGAGTAAATATATTGCTATTAACCTATTATTTTGTAAATAATACATACATATAGTTTATTCTTAGTATATCTTTACTTCATCTTTTATTTTATTTTATTATTCATCTTCATTTTTATTATTATTGTTATTACCCTTTATATTATTATTATTGTTATTTTCATCCTTTTTATCATTATTATCATTATTTTTATTCTTTTATATTATTATTTTTATTATTATTTTTATCTTCAATTATTGTTATTTTCTATCGTTTTATTTTTTATTATTTTTATTATTTGTATTATTATTTTTATTTTTATTTTTATTATTCTTTTTATTATTATTATTATTATTATTTTATTATTATTATTTTATTATTCTTATTATTCTTATTCTTATTCTTATTATTGTTTTTATTGTTATTATTATAATTATTATTTTTACTATTATTGTTATTATTATTATATTATCTATATTTATCTGGTTTCATTTAATAAGTATATTAGTATTATTATATTTATTGAATAGGTAAAACCCAATAAATAATTATCAGAGTCCATGTGTCAAGCCAATATTTACAAAACTACAAAGCCCAAACAATTGTTAAGCCCGGAAACAAATAATTAAAGTAAATTACATGGCCCATTTAATCCCAAGCCCAAATCAACTAAACTCTAACAATCAGAACCCTAACAATTTTTATCCTCCTGCCCAGCCAACATCTGGTCGTTGGATCTAATCTAGATCCAACGGTCCAGATCTAAGGAGAAGAGCCGGCTCAGTTCCAGTCACGCGCCGACGCGCCCACGTTTCGCATTCCACGTGCGCGTACTCTTCACGCAGGAGACTCTTCAGATGCTCCGACCGCTCGCCTTCTCATCACCGGCGCCTTCGCCGACGATTCTCTCGAAATTCCGATGATGATTCATGCAAAAAAAACAAAAGTGTCAGAACGTACAAAACGCACAGCTCATTTTAGAGGATTTTAACATTTTCTCAACAGATTCCAGAGGGAATTCAGAGGCTATTCGACATCATTTTCCAGAAAAGGGGAGAGAATGCACATACATCCAAAAAGAGTCAGGAAAACCAGAGCAAATTAGGAACCCTATTTCATGTAACTTTCCAATCGGCTATAAAGAGGACCGATTTTCATTTTGTAAAGGCTCGGCCACCATAACAATCAATAGAAGCATATAATTTTGAGGTAAAAAGAAACCCTCTCTTATTCGTACGCATACAATATAAGGAGAAAAAATCGAAAAAGGAAAAGTTTTTAGTCGTTTTTTTACCTTTTCTGCTTCAGTCTCGCCCTCCCGATCTCAAATCCGGCAACAAGCCTCGCGATCCTCGGGTCGTTGTTGGTGAGCCGAAACGAGAGGGAGGCTTCCCTTGGTTTTTCCACCCCTTGACATACCCGAAAGGGGATCTTTTTGTTTTGTTTTTTTGGGGTTTCAAAGCTTCTGGTTGTTTTTTTTTGCATCTAAATCGAAAAGGGAGGGTTTGGTTTTCGGTTTTGGATTTCAAAAGGACAGATTTTGGGTGTTTGGATATCGCCGACCACCGCTAGTGGTGGCCGGAACCTGGGTTTCACGGTGGTCCCGGTGGTCGGTTTATGAAAAAACCCAAGAACAGATGAATGTTCTTGATGTTTATCTGGGTTTGGGTTAAGTGTTTCAGAGAAAAGGGGAAATGCTTTGCTCTCGCTTTTGATCAAATGGAAAAGGGTGTGATTTTGGAAATCTTGTTTATGTTATATACTCAAAGGCCTTATTAAAATGGTCAATTTCTTTCATTAAATCCCTCCGTCCCCTCGATTTTATCCCTGAGGTCCCTTGACTTTTGTTTCATATTTCAATTTAGTCACCATTCTGATGATTTTTATTATTTTAAATTTGGTTTTATTTTAAAAGGTCCCTCCGCGTTTTATTTTTATTTTTTTTAACCCTTCCCCTTGGTCAATTTACTCTCTTAGTCCCCTTTATTTTCTTTTTACATTTAATTAGCCATTTACAGTTTGTTTTTTTATTTATTTTACATTTATTTTGATTTTATTTTATTATTTTATTTTATGTTTTTTATTATTTATGCATTTCATATTATTGTCCATTTATTTATTTATCTTACTATAACATGTATATATTTATGTTACATATTTTTGTTTATGTTTATTTCCGTGTTATTATGCATATATCTTTCAATATTTATTTGTCTTTTAGGTTCATATTTAGTTATTGTTTTTTGCTACATTAATATTGTATGTTAGTATGCCTTTTATTTATGCATTTATTTTTGTAAATGTTATAGTTATGTGTCACACCCTCTTTATTTATGGTATCATGTATTATTTATTTGCTCATTGTGTCTAATATGTTTGCATTATATTATGCCATGTCTTATTAGTTTACATGCACTTCACATATATACTTATGTTGCATATTTTTGGGTCATTTGCATTATATTACATTGGGATATGTGTTTTGCTTTGTTTTTCCTTATGCTTTTTGTTATCATTCATATGTAAGTATTTATTTACTACTTATTTCATTTTTGTCACATTATTGTTTTTAGAATTTAAGTACCTTATTTCTTTGTATCATGATTTATTTCCTTTCTATGTTTTTTTGTGTCCATATTGTCGGTTATATCGTTCGTTTTATTTTGCTAAATTACATCACTTCCACACTTCTTTAATTAATTAATTTAATTTTAAACATCTTTATTCGGTCGTAACGGGCCCGCGTTCCAATGCAATGGTCGCGGTGTATGCGTTGCCTTTGAATAGAGACCCGGTAAAAATAAAATTGATTCGAATCTTTAAACAAAAAATAATTTAAATGCCACTTTAATTCAAAAATATCCAAAGTTAATTAAGCGGGAATTTATTTTAAAGGTACCAATTTTTGGGCAGTTTTTAAACGTTAAACCCGTTTTTAAACCGTAACCGACTCTTGAACCCAAACACTCCGAATCTCTGGTTTTCCGGTGTCCGGTCCATCCAAAAGTGACCGGTGGCGACTCCACATTTTTAAACATTCTCAACATTTTTTAAATCCCTAATTTTAAATAATATTTTCAACTTCCTTCTTAGATTTTCCAAACCCTAATTCTAAAATTTTAAACTCTAAATTTTAAAGTTCCGTTTTTTAGTCTAATTCCTAATTTTCAAACTAGTGATCCCCTATTTTCATTTACATCTAATATTAAACCTTTTTTAAAGAGGGATCGCTACAGTTGGCGACTCCGCTGGGGACAAATTTTTTAAACGAGTCAAGCCTTGTTTTTAAGTACCGCTTAATTAATTTTGGATATTTTGAATTAAGGTGGCAATTAAATTATTATTTGTTTATTAATTCGAAGTTATATCATTTTAACCTGTCTCTTTAAGTGGGGGGAAAATACTAAGGCTTTCGTAAGGATATTGTTCCTTCGTAGGGGCCTAGTAAAGTACCTTCGGGGCTCGATTACCCTATGTCTTCGTAGGAATATTGTTTCCTCGTATGGGCATAGCGAAAGGGTCCTCTCGAATTGAACTCGATTGAGATGAGCCTATAATGGGTGATGATCGGGGGCCTTGCTACTCTTAGAAGAGGACAGCAAGGACAATTTGGGTACCTCCTAGAACCAAAATTGCATTTAGAGAACTAGTAAACCCACCCCATTAGAGCCATGCGGATAACCTAGGGGAATTAGGTATGATATCTAGATTTTGTTTATCTTGCTCTTCTTCTATGCCATTTGTTTACATCATTTATTTATGCTTTTGTTATCTATGTTATCTTTACTAACACTTTTCCCTTTTCCTGTTTGTTGTTTTGTTCTTTTTTTTTCTTTTTTCTTCCTTGCATTCTTTTTGCATTCCTTTTTAAAGGTGTTGATTCGAGTGGTTTGCCCGCTTTGAGAGCTTTCATTATGGATAAAAGTCTTCTAGGTGACCAAGATAAGAACTCAACAATTCGACATTGGTCCGAAGTCAACCAAAAGGCCTTTGGAGACAGTCAACCAAGTGAACGCATTGTGCCCGGGTACACGTATGTTAGTTTACAACAAAATGATTTATATGAGCTAAAAGAGATATGGGAAAGTTGGGAAGTAGGAGTACAAGACCGGTTCCGTGAAAATTATGGGGATATAGCTCAGTTGATATATGTCAGAATTAATCAGCCTTTGCTCAGAGCCGCCTTTCAGTTCTGGAATCCCGTTTTTTGCTGTTTCACCTTCAATGGGAATGATTTAATGCCAACAATAGAAGAATACACAGCCTTGATAAATAAAAGAAATGTCAACAAGGATTGGATCTACTCGAAACCTCCTAAGTCTCAGAATTACCATTCGAAGTTAAGTTCTCCAGCCGGAATGAGTGACGCGTGGGCTAAAGGAATAATTCAGGTTCGGGGAGAAAGTATTGCATTTTCATGGGAGAGCATCCGGGACATAATACCAGCGCATCCAGATGAGGAAATGAGGATTGACTTGTTTGCTATAGGCATATATGGATTGATTGTTTTTCCTCGAGTATTGGGCAACATAAATGTGGCCATTTTGGACTTGTTCGATCGTTTAAAGAAGAAGGCTAATCCGGTAATGGCCATACTAACAGAAACCTTCATTTCTTTGAATGCTTGTCGGAAACATGAAGAAGGACGTTTTAGAGGGTGCGCACAACTTCTTCAGATATGGATACAAAGTCACTTTTGGAAGGAGCCAACTCAGGTCTTGTCCGGTATATTTCAAGGAAGTTTCTCCCCGGTGCGAGAATATTTAGCTAGAGAATGGCGAGAGGACCTCGATAAAAGAAAATGGTCAGAAATCTTCAGGAATCTGCGGGATGATGATATTGTGTGGAGAGTTCCGTGGATGGGTCATGAATTTCATTTTCTTTACAGAATCGGGGACTACAATTGGGTCATGATGATTGGCTTACACGGAGGAATTGCCTGTGCACCTCTTCTGGTATCTAGACAGTTTGGATCTCGTCAATTTGTTTCTTTTACGGCAGGTTTGAGCGAAGCCGAGTTCCCTTTTAAGAATGAGTATCGACCTAAGGTTCAGAAGATAACAAGGGCGTGGGGTTACTGTTACCGTATTCGAGTAGAAGGAAGTAATCAAGGAATGACCACATCGGACTATGATCTTTGGAGATGTGTCAGAGTTAATGACAAGATCCCGATATCCGATCACGAGCCAGCAATGACATTGGAAGAACACATGCGCATTGTCCTTTCTAAAGCCGATATACTAAGAAGTGAGATGGATGAAGTCAGGAAACAGATGGAAGAGATGAAAGCCCAGTACGCGGAAGAACTATACAAATTAAGTTTGGATCTCGATGTTAAGGATGGGACAATTAAACAGCTAAAGATGGATAATGAAGATTTGAGTGAGAAAAATGCCCTCTATCAGAAAGATACCATCAAGCTGTATGCTCAGGTGCAAACTGCTAACCGAAAGAAATTTCTCGCCGTAGAAAAGGAAAGGATGAACGGGATTCGTATCTTAGAGGAAGAAAAGGAAAGGGGTAGGCAATCCTTGAATAGGGAAATAGAGATCCGAGAGGCCGAAATTGAGAAAGAAAAGAGGGATGCTAGGAGAGCAATCAGTCAGGAGAGGGAAAGATACCGAGAAGAGAAAGAGAAAGGAAAACAAACTGTAGTGTGGGAAAGGGAAAATACTAATGCATGGAAGAGAAGGGCTCAAGAAAATAAGAATCGTTTTTGTGAGATGCAAAATCTGTATGTCTCTACTGTCGAAACTCTGAAACAGTGTCAAGCTCAGAATGTTCTGTTGGAACACAAGGTCGAGGATTTGGATCGCTCTTTAGAGAAATATGTGGCCAGAAATGGGTTTTTGGAATTACAGCTCAGTCAACAAGAGAACGCATCGCTTCAAGCACGGATAGAAGAGTTAGAAGCCAAGGTTCAAGACTATTTGGGACGACTAGTGGTCCTCGAGGGAGCTGCACAAGGAGGGGACAGCTATTGGTTGCGTCGTCTTCGTGATGCCACTCGCATGATACAAGATCGAGATGATTATAACACGACTCTAATAGTGCGAGTACAAGAAGTGGCCCAGTATGTGAAAAACCTGGCCGCGGAAGCTGAAGCCTTGACACCTTTTGTGACACAGGACATGAAAGAAGCAGCCCGTTTCGCTCAACTACTCAAAGCAATTCAAGATTTAGGAACTAGGGCTGATGCCTATCTATAGTTTTTATTCCCCTTTGTAATGAAGACTTTTTAGAATTTAATGAAAGTTGGTTCAAGGATGATCACTAAATGAGTCAACACCTTTATTTGCATTGCTTGCCTTTTTGAAGCATTTCATCATTTTCATGCATTTTTTATGCGTTAATCATGTATACAATTTAAATTAACCTAGAAAATATTGTAAAACAGAATCTACAATCATTCCGCATCCATACTGCACTCGATCTCAAGTGAGGAAGATGGAGGAACAATTCAGTAAGTTAGAAGAAGACCTGAGAGCCCAGATAGAAAGGTCGCAGTTGGAACTGAAAGAAACCATGTTGAAAGCTCAGCAAGATATGTTGGAACAGCTCACCCAGATGTTAGGACTTAAGCCATCAGATGATACGAAAGGAAAAGGAAAGGTGGAGAATCCGTTTCAAACCGGGATAGAACTGGCATATTCCCCCATTATTATTGGCTCGGCCCCTGCCCCACAAAAGAGAGCAACATTTAGTTTCCGAGTCGGAACATCGATTCAGAATCCATTGTTTGGGGCGGCTGAAAGTGATGAGAATGCGGGCGAAAATGTGCCTGATTTGGATGAACTCGAGAAGTTCAGTAGGGTAAAGGCAGAATTCTCTAAACAGCTTGAGGAGACTAGGAAAGACCTTGAAGAAAAGCTCCGGGTTAGAGAAGTAGAAGAGGATTCTCTTGGTCTGAATGCGGGCGACCTTAGCCTAGTCCCCGATGTAGAAATTCCCCCGAAATTCAGAACGCCTGAGTTCGAAAAGTACGACGGCACAACATGTCCCACTGCACATGTGACTATGTTTTGTCGGAAGATGGCCGGATTCACTAGCAATGAAAAGCTTCTCATTCATTGCTTCCAGGACAGCTTAAGTCATGGAAAGACTTAGCGAAAGCTTTCATTGATCAGTACAAGCATGTTACTGATATGATTCCCAACAGACTTATGCTACAGAATTTAGAACAGAAGAAAAGTGAAAGCCTCCGCGAATATGCTCAGCGATGGCGAGATCTTGCGGCACAAGTACAACCGCCACTTCGTGAAAACGAAATCGCTCCCATGTTTGTGGATACTTTAAGAGGAGTGCTGTATGACCGACTCATCGGTAATCCGATAAGTAACTTTGCTGAATTAGTCATGACCGGAGAGCGCATTGAGGCCGCCATCAAAAATGGTAGGATTGAGGGAGGTGAATCGCTCAAAAAGCAATTCAAGAGAAAAGAGCATGAGGTAAATGCTTTCGAAACATGTCAAAATTTAACAATATCGCAACCACAACCGGCCAGCAATACTCAGGGAGGCGGTAGAAGAGATGATAGGAAGCCGAAGAAGGAATTTGAGAAGACGACCTTCACCCCGATCCCAATCCCGTACAAGGAGTTGTACGCTCAGCTACACAAAGCTGATTTGGTACGATCTTTTCATGTGACTCCTTTCAGTCCATCATATCCAGCATGGTATGATGCGAAAGCACACTGCGAATATCATGCCGGTGTTCCGGGTCATAACATTGAGAATTGTATAGCCTTCAAAAAGCTTGTTCAGAATTTGTTGAATACGGGAGTCTTACAGTTGGGAGAACCGAGTACCACAAGCAACCCACTTCCTAACCACGGGAATCAGGGGATTAATAGTATCGAAAGAGAATCCCCTAAAAAGGTCGTATCTATGGTATCAGATATACGATCCCCTTTAAGATGGGTGTTCCGGCATTTGTGCATGGCACGTCTGATAGACCGAGGGATGGTAATTGTAAAGGAGGGATGTGGTCGATACTGCGAATACCATCAGTCTAGTGATCATGACATTCAGGTTTGCACAGAATTTCGGAGTAAGGTGCAAGCACTCATGGATACCAAAGAAATTGAGTTCTTTGCAAAATGTGAGGAGGAAAAGCCAAAAATCTGTATGACTGATATTCCAAGCAACAAATACACAGCTCAGAGACCCTTTATCATCAGTCGTAGGGTGGACGAGGAGGGGTCTTCTAGCCAAAATGCTCCGAGACTCATAATTTCTCCTCCCTCGACCTTTCCTTTCAAAAGCACACAGAGGGTGCCTTGGAACTACGCCGCCAATATCACTGCACCCGGAAATTCAGGAGTGCAAAGAGCCCTTACTCCGGAAGAGGGAAGGCCGGTTCAGGAAGGTGATACATTGGGACAGAATTCTGAAATAGTGAATGAAGTGGGGCACTTTACAAGGAGTGGGAGATGTTACTCTCCTCAGGAGGAGAAGAAACCCGATGAACAAAAGGGTAAGGGCAAACTCGTTGAGCCAGAGGCAGAAAAAGTATTCGGGGATGATCCTCCCTCGAAGATTCTCGAGCCCGTAACTGAGGCTCAGGCCCAAGAGTTTTTAAAGTTCCTGAAGCACAGTGAGTACAATGTGGTTGATCAACTACGAAAACAACCGGCCAGAATCACGGTGCTTGACCTGTTGCTAAATTCAGAAAAACACCGAGAAGCATTGTTAAAGGTGTTGAATCAAACTTTTGTAGAACAAGACATCACTGTCAAGAAGCTTGATCAGATTGTGAATCACATAGCTGCCGATAATTATATCACTTTCAGTGATGATGAAATCCCAGAGGAAAGAAGAGGTTCAACTAAAGCCCTCAATATCACAACTCACTGCAAAGGGCATGTTTTGCCAGGAGTGCTTATCGATAATGGGTCCGCCCTTAATGTTATGCCCATCGCTACTTTACAACGACTGCCTATCGATAACTCCCATATGAAGTTCTGTCAGAACACTGTCCGGGCATTTGATGGTACTCAGAGGGAAGTGGCCAGGAAAATTGAGATACCCCTACTTATAGGCCCAGTTGAATATGTCATAGAGTTTGTGGTGATGGACATCCGAACGTCATACAATTGCTTATTAGGGAGGCCGTGGATTCATGCAGCCGGGGCTGTCCCTTCTTCTCTTCATCAGAAGCTGAAGTATGTGATGGAGGGAAAACTTGTGACAGTCAATGCGGAAGAAGACGTTATTGCTGCTGTAACTTCAGATGTTCCCTATGTGCCCCCTGTTGAAGATGCCCTGGAATGTTCTTTTCGAGCCTTGGAATTCATCAATGCTACTTTTTTGGCGGAGGGAAGTCGGATTCCAACCCCGAGATACTCGAATTGCACTAAGATGGTGGTGGTTGAGACTGTCGGAAGAGGGGCTAGGAAAGGGAAAGGACTCGGAAAGAACTTGCAAGGATGTCTGAAAGTCAGAAGTGTTATTGACAAGAGGGACAGGTTTGGGTTAGGCTTTCACCTTACCTATCTGCAAAGGAAACAAGAAAGAAAGAGGAAGGAAGAGCAAAGAAGAGCCCGACTCAGGGGAGAAGACATCCCACGGAAACCAATAGTCAAAACTGATCTCAAGAATAGTTTTACCTTCGGAGGAATTGAGAATTCTGGGGAAAAGGTACACCAAGCCAATTTAGAAGGACAAAAGTTTTATGAGGCTGAGCTCATGAGCGAAATCTTCGAAATGATGGATGTAAATATGATCTCTCAGAATGCCAAGGGAAAGACTGCTCTGTTTGCCATTCGTCCATGTCTCTCGGATGAAAAGCTCAACAATTGGACCAGCGTCGATCTGCCTATAGTTGTTAAGAATGAATCAAAGTAATGTCTAAAAAACACCTCCCATTCGCTTTCGCCCCAAAGCAATGGGATTTCTTTGTAAAGGGCATCTATGTTAATCTGCATTTCAATGAAAACAGAAGGCTTCATGCTCTTTTTCTCAAATGGCAAACAATCTTCTCATACATTTTGTTCCTTGCATTTTTTTTATCTCTTTATTCTTTATTTGTAAAATATGTATATTATTTCCCAACATAGGAAATTTAAATTCTTGCAGGTTCAATAATATCGATTGTATGAATGATACTGAACTTAATCTTGTACCGAATTTCGAACAACTCGTACTCGTCATAGAAGCCGAAGAAGAGGAAGAGGAGTTAGAGATCCCCGATGAGTTAATAAGATTGATGGCCAGTGAAGAAAAGCAGATACTGCCCTATCAGGAGGATCTGGAGATAATAAATTTGGGGTCTGAAGAAGAAAGAAGAGAAGTTAAAATAGGCACCACTTTAGCATCAGACTCAAGGGAAAAATTAGTTGGGTTGCTTTCAGAGTTTAAAGATATTTTTGCCTGGACGTATCAAGATATGCCAGGTCTAAATACAGATATTGTTGTACACAAGCTACCTACACGACCGGAGAATAAGCCCGTCCACCAAAAGCTCCGTAGGTTGAGAACGGATATGTTGTTGAAAATTAGAGAAGAGGTGAGGAAGCAGTTCGAAGCCGGGTTCTTGAAAGTGGCAAAGTACCCAGAGTGGGTTGCGAATATCGTGCCGGTGCCCAAAAAGGATGGGAAAGTACGCATGTGTGTAGATTATCGTGATCTCAATAAGGCCAGTCCTAAGGACAATTTTCCTCTCCCGCATATTGACACCCTTGTCGACAATACTGCGGGGCACTCATGGTTCTCTTTCATGGACGATTTCTCGGGTTATAATCAGATCAAGATGTGCCCTGAGGACATGGAAAAAACCACCTTCGTGACACTGTGGGGCACGTTCTGCTATAGAGTAATGCCTTTCGGATTGAAGAATGCCGGGGCCACGTATCAAAGAGCAATGGTGACTCTTTTTCACGACATGATGCACAAAGAAATTGAAGTATATGTGGATGACATGATCGCTAAATCCAAGACGGAGAATGAACATATTCAGAATCTGCAAAAGTTGTTCCTGAGGTTAAGAAAATATCAGTTAAAGCTCAATCCCGCCAAATGTACTTTCGCAGTAACATCCGGAAAGCTCCTCGGGTTCGTAGTTAGCCGAAGAGGGATAGAAATTGATCCAGATAAAGTCAAGGCCATAAGGGATCTCCCGTCACCGCAAACACAAAAAGAAGTTCGAGGTTTCTTAGGGAGGCTAAATTATATCTCCCGTTTCATATCTCAGTTAACGGATAAGTGTGACCCCATTTTCAGACTTCTCTGTAAAAATGACCCGGGAACCTGGGATGAAGATTGTCAAGCAGCATTTGAGAAAGTTAAGGAGTATCTAACTAAAGCCCCAGTTTTAGTGGCTCCCGTGCCCGATCGACCGTTGATTTTATACCTAACAGTTTTTGAGAACTCAATGGGCTGTGTGTTAGGTCAGCAAGACGAGTCAGGTAGGAAGGAAAGGGCAATCTACTATCTGAGTAAGAAGTTCACAGAAGGCGAAACTCGATATCCGCAAACTCAAAAGTTGTGTTGCGCCCTGGTTTGGGCAACTAAAAAGCTGAGACAGTATTTGTTGTATCACACCACCTATCTGATATCACGGTCTGATCCCTTAAAAGCCCTAATGGAAGCACCGACATTGACAGGAAAGATGGCTCGATGGCAGATGCTTTTGTCTGAATTCGATATTGTGTATGTGAATCAAAAATCTGTAAAGGGCAGTGCGGTGGCCGATTTCTTGGCATGTCGGGCCGCGAATAATTATGAACCCCTGAACTTTGATTTCCCGGACGAAGATTTAATATCCGCCACAGTCGAGGGAGGAATAACTGAGATTGCGTTGCCATGGAAACTATATTTTGATGGGGCTTCTAATGCCCTTGGGCACGGCATAGGAGCAATGTTGGTCTCTCCGGAAGAAGTTCATTATCCGCTCACGAGCAGATTGAATTTCTTTTGCACTAATAATATGGCAGAATATGAAGCCTGTATAATGGGTTTACATGCAGCTATCGAACGCAAGGTTCGTGTCCTTCAGGTGTTCGGAGACTCTTCGCTAGTCATTTATCAGTTACGGCAAGAATGGGAAACCAAGGACCCTAAGTTGATCAAGTATTATAATCTGATTCAGGGTTTGATCCAGAACTTTGAAAAAATCAGTTTTGAATATCTGCCGAGGGAGGAAAACCAAATGGCTGATGCTTTAGCCACTCTGGCCGCGACTTTCAAGACAAACACGAAGGCTCAAATGAGGTCACTAGAAATGCAAAGCATCGAACTGCCTGCCCACTGCTATGGAGTAGAAGAGGAGAAAGATGGGAATCCTTGGTATCATGATATTCTGCAGTACATCAAATCTCAAGTTTATCCTGAGGGAGCCACAGATGTTGATAAAAGGACTATTAGGAGAATGGCAGCAGGGTATGTCCTTGATGGGGATATCTTGTACAAAAGAGGGAGTGATCAGGTGCTAATGAGATGTGTTGGTGCCCAAGAGGCTAAAACCATAGTAACAGAAATACACGAGGGCATATGTGGGACTCATGCTAATGGTTTTGCAATGGCTAGAAAAATCATGAGATGTGGCTACTATTGGTCAACGATGGAAGGAGACTGTATTAATTATGCCAAAAGATGTCACAAATGTCAGATTTATGCGGATAAAATTCATTCCCCACCATTGCCGTTACATACTTTGAACGCACCTTGGCCCTTTGCCGCCTGGGGGATAGATGTCATCAGACAGATTCATCCTAAGGCATCTAACGGGCACCGCTTCATTTTAGTAGCAATTGATTATTTCACTAAGTGGGTAGAGGCTGCCTCCTACGCCAACATCACGCGAGCCACGGTCTGTAGGTTTTTGAAAAGAGAGATCATCTGTCGTTATGGTTTGCCAGAAAGAATTATTACGGATAACGCTACTAATCTGAACAACAAGATGATTTCTGAGGTGTGTGAACAGTTTAAGATCATGCATCACAACTCTACCGTATACCGACCCAAGATGAACGGAGCAGTTGAGGCTGCTAATAAGAACATTAAGAGGATCATAGCAAAAACTACTGATACTTTCAAGGATTGGCATGAGAAGTTGCCTTTTGCATTGTTTGCTTATCGAACCTCAATACGAACCTCGACTGGGGCAACTCCGTACTCACTAGTTTACGGTATGGAAGCAGTCCTACCACTCGAGGTTGAAATACCTTCTCTCCGCATTCTGAGTGAATCTAAATTGGAAGACGTTGAATGGGTACAAGTCAGGATAGATAATTTGAACCTGATAGAGGAAAAGAGGCTGAACGCCATTTGTCATGGCCAGATGTATCAGAAAAGAATGATGCGAGCCTATAATAAGAAAGTTAGGTCTCGTGAGTTTCAGGAAGGGGATATGGTGCTAAAAAGGGTTTTACCTATCCAAAAGGATTTCCGAGGAAAATGGATGCCTAACTGGGAAGGACCGTACGTTGTGAAGAAGGTCTTTTTAGGGGGAGCCGTCATTCTGGCAGAAATGGACGGGAATGAGTTGAGTAATCCTGTGAATTCTGATTGGATCAAGAGGTACTATGCTTGAGAAGAAGAGAAGAAGAAAAAAAGAGAAAGAAACAAAAAAGCAAAAAAAAAAGCAAAAAAAAAAAGAAAGAAAAAAAAAGGGAAAAAGAAAAAAAAAGAAAAAAAAAAAGAAAAAAAAACGGAGGGTCTAGGGTGAAAACCCGAAAATGGCACCTTAAGACCACAGGAGGGTTTAAGGTGAAAATCCAAAAAGGACGCCTTAGAACCGAATGAGATTTTGAGTTGAAAACCCGAAAGGGCGGCTCAAATATTTGCAAGGTCCGGCACTTCGTCAACTCTCTCGGAGGCTACTGTGATCAAGTCGGGAAGTGAGGCCTTTGATGCGGTTGATGAGTTCTCATATCATTCGTACCTTCAATATTGTGAAGCCTGTTTAGAGTTTAATTCTCCTCCTTTTCTTGCATATTTCGTGTTTACCATGACTTTTGGAATATAATAGTTATTAAATATTTCTATTTTGCATCATATTAATTCCTTTTAGTATATTCATAAATAAATCAACCCGGAACATCAATAAACAAAGCTCTTTCGAAGTTGCTATGATTTATCCCATCAACTACAGGTCGGAGAGGAGCAAAGTCTAAATCGATCCGCAGTAACCAACAGAGATCATTGAAGATCCGACTCTACAAGGTGAAAATCCGAAAGGGAGCCTAAGAGGGATAAGGAAAAAGCAAAAAAGAAAAGAGGGGAAAAAGGATGAAAAGGATGAAAAGAAATAAAGAAAGAAAAAGAAAAAAAAAAGAAAGAAAGAAAAAAAAAGAAAGAAAGAAAAAAAAAGAGAAATAAAGAAGAAGAAAAAGAAAAAAAAAGAAAAAAGAGAAGAAGAAGAAGGAGAAGAAAAAGGAGGAAGGAGAAGTCATCAAGGTGAAAATCTGCAAACAGTAAATTTGGGAATCCCGTTGTTGAAGGCAGGAAACAATGTCAGAAGATGGCTTGGATCCTAACATAGAAAGCGATTACAGAGAAGACGTGAGATCAGAAAGGCTAGATCCGAACGACTCTCGTCTGTGACTCGAACATGCATCATGTAGAATAGGAACATGCTAACCCATACCATGTCATATCATACGCATTTACAGGAAAGAAGAACACTAGCACTTCAATGTGCACCCACCACGGTATACGCTCGAAGAGAGGGACCGTCAGATGCTGCAATGATCAGAAATCAGAGCATCTCGGAGACATAGATCCTACGGAGAAGGGATCAACAGGGTTTTTGCGACATACGCTCGAAGAGAGGGGTCGCCCACCACGGTATACGCTCGAAGAGAGGGACCGTCAGATGCTGCAATGATCAGAAATTAGAGCATCTCGGAGACATAGATCCTACGGAGAAGGGATCAACAGGGTTTTTGCGACATACGCTCGAAGAGAGGGGTCGCCCACCACGGTATACGCTCGAAGAGAGGGACCGTCAGATGCTGCAATGATCAGAAATCAGAGCATCTCGAAGATATGGATTCTATGGAGAAAGGGTCAACATCGTTAGAATTCTAGATTTAGGGTCTCATATAGGAGAGGCTCGGATCGAACATTATTGCGAAGAGTTTTATATAGAAAAGACTCGAAGCTGTTTCAGAAGTTGGCTCTATATAGGAAGGATCAACTTCTTCAACAGTTCAAGGCAAAAGTCCCGTCGAGGGGGAACTTCCAACTCAGAATCTTTTAATTTGCTCAGAATGTCTAAGTAACGGAATCAAAATTGGCTTCTGAAATCTTTTTATGTGTGCAGGTGGTCTTAAGTTGGGGTGTCATTCACGGTAAAGCAGATTAGGGGATCAAAAAATAAAAGAGCTATCAGAGTTACGGAAAAAAGGGCTTTTGGATCAGGATCTACGAACAGGAAAGTCGGATAAAATTAGTGCATTTTTGTCTTTGCTTCATCATTGTTTTACAACGATAAGCAAAGAGGGGCAACTGTAATCACTAATTTTATTCGGTCTAAACTCGTGTTTTAGTTTTAATTTTATTTGTATTATTATTTTTATTATTCTTTTTATTATTATTATTATTATTATTATTATTATTATTTTATTATTCTTATTCTTCTTATTATTATTATTCTTTTTATTGTTATTATTATAATTATTATTTTTACTACTATTGTTATTATTATTATATTATCTATATTTATCTGGTTTCATTTAATAAGTATATTAGTATTATTATATTTATTGAATAGGTAAAACCCAATAAATAATTATCAGAGTCCATGTGTCAAGCCAATATTTACAAAACTACAAAGCCCAAACAATTGTTAAGCCCGGAAACAAATAATTAAAGTAAATTACATGGCCCATTTAATCCCAAGCCCAGATCAACTAAACTCTAACAATCAGAACCCTAACAGTTTTTATCCTCCTGCGCAGCCAACATCTGGCCGTTGGATCTAATCTAGATCCAACGGTCCAGATCTAAGGAGAAGAGTCGGCTCAGTTTCAGTCGCGCGCCGACGCGCCCATGTTTCGCATTCCACGCGCTCGTACTCTTCACGCAGGAGACTCTTCAGATGCTCCGACCGCTCGCCTTCTCATCACCGGCGCCTTCGCCGACGATTCTCTCGAAATTCCGATGATGATTCATACAAAAATAACAAAAGTGTCAGAACGTACAAAACGCACAGCTCATTTCAGAGGATTTTAACATTTTCCCAACAGATTCCAGAGGGAATTCAGAGGCTATTCGACCATCACTTTCCAGAAAAGGGGAGAGAATGCACATACATCCAAAAAGAGTCAGGAAAACCAGAGCAAATTAGGAACCCTATTTCATGTAACTTTCCCATCGGCTATCAAGAGGACCGATTTTCATTCTATAAAGGCTCGGCCACCATAACAATCAATAGAAGCATATAATTTTGAGGTAAAAAGAAACCCTCTCTTATTCGTACGCATACAATATAAGGAGAAAAAATCGAAAAAGGAAAAGTTTTTAGTCGTTTTTTTACCTTTTCTGCTTCAGTCTCGCCCTCCCGATCTCAAATCCGGCAACAAGCCTCGCGATCCTCGGGTCGTTGTTGGTGAGACGAAACGAGAGGGAGGCTTCCCTTGGCCTTTCCACCCCTTGACATACCCGAAAGGGGATCTTTTTGTTTTGTTTTTTTGGGGTTTCAAAGCTTCTGGTTGTTGTTTTTTTTTGCATCTAAATCGGAAAGGGAGGGTTTGGTTTTCGGTTTTGGATTTCAAAAGGACAGATTTTGGGTGTTTGGATATCGCCGACCACCGCTAGTGGTGGCCGAAACCTGGGTTTCACGGTGGTCCCGGTGGTCGGTTTCTGAAAAAACCCAAGAACAGATGAATGTTCTTGATGTTTATCTGGGTTTGGGTTAAGTGTTTCAGAGAAAAGGGGAAATGCTTTGCTCTCGCTTTTGATCAAATGGAAAAGGGTGTGATTTTGGAAATCTTGTTTATGTTATATACTCAAAGGCCTTATTAAAATGGTCAATTTCTTTCATTAAATCCCTCCGTCCCCTCGATTTTATCCCTGAGGTCCCTTGACTTTTGTTTCGTATTTCAATTTAGTCACCATTCTGATGATTTTTATTATTTTAAATTTGGTTTTATTTTAAAAGGTCCCTCCGCGTTTTATTTTTATTTTTTTTAACCCTTCCCCTTGGTCAATTTACTCTCTTAGTCCCCCTTATTTTCTTTTTACATTTAATTAGCCATTTACAGTTTGTTTTTTTATTTATTTTACATTTATTTTGATTTTATTTTATTATTTTATTTTATTTTATGTTTTTTATTATTTATGTATTTCATATTATTGTCCATTTATTTATTTATCTTACTATAACATGTATATATTTATGTTACATATTTTTGTTTATGTTTATTTCCATGTTATTATGCATATATCTTTCAATATTTATTTGTCTTTTAGGTTCATATTTAGTTATTGTTTTTTGCTACATTAATATTGTATATTAGTATGCCTTTTATTTATGCATTTATTTTTGTAAATGTTATAGTTATGTGTCACACCCTCTTTATTTATGGTATCATGTATTATTTATTTGCTCATTGTGTCTAATATGTTTGCATTATATTATGTCATGTCTTATTAGTTTACATGCACTTCACATATACCCTTATGTTGCATATTTTTGGGTCATTTGCATTATATTACATTGGGATATGTGTTTTGCTTTGTTTTTATTTACTTATGCTTTTTGTTATCATTCATATGCAAGTATTTATTTACTACTTATTTCATTTTTGTCACATTATTGTTTTTAGAATTTAAGTACCTTATTTCTTTGTATCATGATTTATTTCCTTTCTATGTTTTTTTGTGTCCATATTGTCGGTTATATCGTTCGTTTTATTTTGCTAAATTACATCACTTCCACACTTCTTTAATTAATTAATTTAATTTTAAACATCTTTATTCGGTCGTAACGGGCCCACGTTCCAATGCAATGGTCGCGGTGTATGTGTTGCCTTCGAATAGAGACCCGATAAAAATAAAATTGATTTGAATCTTTAAACAAAAAATAATTTAAATGCCACTTTAATTCAAAAATATCCAAAATTAATTAAGCGGGAATTTATTTTAAAGGTACCAATTTTTGGGCAGTTTTTAAATGTTAAACCCGTTTTTAAACCGTAACCGACTCTCGAACCCAAACACTCCGAATCTCTGGTTTTCCGGTGTCCGGTCCACCCAAAAGTGACCGGTGGCGACTCCACATTTTTAAACATTCTCAACATTTTTTAAATCCCTAATTTTAAATAATATTTTCAACTCCCTTCTTAGATTTTCCAAACCCTAATTCTAAAATTTTAAACTCTAAATTTTAAAGTTCCGTTTTTTAGTCTAATTCCTAATTTCCAAACTAGTGATCCCCTATTTTCATTTACATCTAATATTAAACCTTTTTTTAAAGAGGGATCGCTACAGCCACAACAACTTTAATTAAATAAAATTATAATAAGATCCCATAAGAACTAGACATAAAATAAAGTTTAAGGTTAATATCTAGCTAAGTGATTTTAATAATTTTATTTAGTTAAGACTAGCCACAACATCTTTAGTTAAATAAAATTACTAAGATTAAAAATCACATAAAGAAAGCTTAGATATTAAATCCCTTAACATTAAGGTAAAAATTATTAGATGAATTTTTATAATTACCCACAGGAGTTATAAAAATAAATTTAATAATTTTTATATAAAGGATAGAAAATATTCTATCAAAATGAATCTAATCAAATTAAAAATTTAGCCCACAGACAATTTTTATGTCATTAGATTCATTATTACTATAATTTGCATTGGTAAATTATAGCTTAAGTTATGCCTCAAATTTATATTAAGCACGTATGTCAATTTATTTTGTAGCATTATTACCTGTGAATATCTCTGATAATAGAGTAGATATCCCTGAATTAACTAGTGAGAACTTTAAGTTCTGGAAGGAAGGCATTCTTCTTCAATTAGGGTGTATGGATATTGACTATGCTATAAGGAAATCTAAGCCACATATCAGTGACACCAACAGTCAGGCTGATCTTGCTCTATATGAAAAGTGGGAGCGATCCAATCGCTTAAGTATTATGTTCATTAAGAGCAAGGTTCCTGCTGATGTTCGTGGCTCAATTGAGCATTATGAGAATGTCCAAGAGCTTTTAAAGGCTATAGAGAAACAATTTCAGACATCTCAAAAATCATTAGCCGGCACCTTAATTATGAAGTTCACATCTCTAAGGCTCACTACGGTGAGAGGTATACATGATCACATCAATAAGATGCGTGATTTGGCAGCTCGACTTAAAGCACTTGAGGTTGAAATGTCTGAATCTTTCCTGGTGCGCTATATATTGAACACTCTTCCTCCTCAATATGGGCCATTTAAGATCTCTTACAACACACATAAAGATAAATGGTCTATTGATGATCTTTTGACCATGTGTGATCAAGAAGAGGGTAGGCTCGTATTAGAGATGGGAGAGAGTGCACTGACGGTTACTCAAGGAAAGAATTTAGTCCAAGCCAAGCAAAAGGGGAAAGCTAAAATGCAACCCCAAGCTGACATCAAGAAAGAGTCCACGTGTTTCTTCTGTAAAAAGAAGGGACACATGAAGAAGGACTGTGTCAAGTATAAAGGTTGGCTTAAAAAGAAAGGTAAATCAATCTTACTCGTTTGCTTTGAGTCAAATATGGTTGATGTTAATTATAACACATGGTGGATTGATTCTGGTTCTACAATCCATGTTTCAAATTCCTTACAGGGATTAAAAAACCTGAGGGAACCAGTGAGAGCTGAGCGATACATCTATTCAGGAAATAAGATGCAATCGCATGTGGAAGCTATTGGGACCTGTGAATTAGTGCTTAGTAGTGGCTTTGTTTTAATTTTAAAAAAGACTTTTTATATTCCTAGTTTTTCTAGAAATTTAATTTTTGTTTCAAGATTTGTACCCTTAGGGTATTGTTTTAATTTTTCAAATGTTGGTTTCAATTTATTTTATAAATATGAAATTACTGGACATGGAATTTCATGTGATGGTCTTTACTCTATTGATTTACAAAATAATGTCACTCATAATGTTATACACATTCAAACTGGTACTAAGCGTTGTGTTATAAATAAAGATTCCTCTACCTTATGGCATCGGAGATTAGGTCATATCTCCATTGAAAGGATTAAAAGATTAGTAAATGATGGGGTACTCAATACCTTAGATTTTACTGATTTTGATACTTGTGTAGACTGCATTAAGGGTAAGCAGACTAACAAGTCAAAGAAAGGTGCCAAGAGGAGTTCGACCATATTGGAAATCATCTATTCTGATATCTGTTGCCCAGATATGGATGTACAAGGTCAGAAATACTTCATCACTTTCATAGATGATTACTCATGATACATGTATCTCTACATGCTTCATCATAAAAGTGAAGCGTTAGAAGCCTTTAAGGTTTTCAAGGCTGGAGTAGGAAACAATGCGGTAAGCAAATAAAGATTGTGAGAATAGATAGAGGTGGTGAGTATTATGGTAGATACACAGAAGATGGACAAGCACATGGTCCATTTGCGAAGTTTCTTCAAGACAATGGTATAGTTGCCTAGTACACCATGCCAGGCTCGCCTGATCAGAATGGTGTTGCGGAAAGAAGAAACCGAACTTTAATGGACATGGTGCGAAATATGCTTAGTAGCTCTAAGCTACCTAAGTCTTTGTAGGTTGAAGCTCTCAAGACGAGTGTGTATATATTAAATCGTGTTCCAACCAAGGTTATCTCAAAGACACCTTTTGAGTTATTCAAAGGTTGGAAACCAAGTTTGCGACATATACGCGTATGGGGATGCCCGTCTGAAGTGAGAGTTTATAACTCACAAGAAAAGAAATTGGACCCAAGGACTATTAGTGGGTATTTCATTGGATATGCCGAAAAGTCCAAAGGTTACAAATTCTATTGTCTAATAACACTAGAATTGTGGAATCAAGAAATGCAAAATTTCTTAAGAATGACTCGATCAGCGGGAGTGATCTTTCTTGGTATTCAATACCCATAGATTAACCATCCACTTCAAGTGAGAGATTGGTTATCGTATATAACACCCCTCAAGCTCAATCGGGTGTTGAACAACCAATCAATGAAGTTCCACAAACTGCTGAAAATACTCCAATAGATCAAGTTATTCAAGAAATTTCAGAAATTATTGAACAACCAGTTGAACAACATGATCTTAAAGAGAATGTTGATTCAACATTAAGAAGATCTATTAGAGAAAGAAAATCAGCAATTTCTAGTGATTATTTTGTGTATTTACAAGAATCTGACTATAATGTTGGAGCTGAAAATGACATTGAGTCATTTTCAAGTGTCATGAGCTGCAATCAGTCACAATTATGGTATGATGCTATGAAGGATGAGATGAATTCTATGAAGAGCAACGAAGTTTGGGATTTTATACTGTTGTCTGATGGTTTAAAAGCCATTGGATGTAAATGGGTCTTTAAAACCAAAAGAGACTCAAAAGGCAACATAGAAAGATATAAAGCAAGACTCGTTGCTAAAGGATTCACTCAGCGAGAAGGAATCGATTACACTGAGACTTTCAGTCTAGTATCTAAGAAAGATTCTTTACGCATTTTGTTAGCATTAGTAGCTCAATTTGATCTTGAGTTACAACAGATGGATGTGAAAACTGCCTTTCTTAACGGTGATCTAGAGGAAGAGGTATACATGAAACAACCTGAAGGATTTTTCCTCTAGTGATGGTGATCACTTAGTTTACAAGTTAAAGAAATCTATAAATAGATTGAAACAAGCCTCCCGATAGTGGTATTTAAAATTCCATGAAGTTATCTCTTCATTTGGTTTGTTGAGAATATCATGGATCAATGTATATACCAGAAGGTTAGTGGGAGTAAAATTTGTTTCCTTATCCTATATGTGGATGACATTTTACTTGCAATGAATGAAAGGGGTATGCTACATGAGGTGAAACAATTTCTTTCTAAAAACTTTGATATGAAAGATATGGGTGATGCATCTTATGTTATTGGCATTAAGATTCATCGTGATAGACATAAAGGTGTCATAGGTCTATCTCAAAAAACCTATATCAACAAAGTTTTAGAAAGATTTCGGATGAAAGATTATTCACCTAGTGTTGCTCCTATCGTGAAGGGTGATAAGTTCAATTTGAACCAATGCCCGAAGAACGAATTTGAGAAGGAGCAAATGAGAAACATTCCATATGCTTCTGCTGTTGGAAGCCTGATGTATGCTCAAGTCTATACAAGACCTGACATTGCATTTGCCTTTGGAATGTTGGGAAGAATCAGAGTAATCCAGGTATAGACCACTGGAAAGCTGCAAAAAAGGTTTTGAGATACCTCAAAGGGATAAAAGAATACATGCTTACATATAGACGATCCGATCATTTGGAGGTGATTGGCTACTCCGATTCAGACTTTGCTGGTTGTGTTGATTCACGTAAATCAATATCAGGTTACATATTTATGTTTGTCGGCGGAGCTATATCTTGGAGGAGCATTAAGCAGACTTTGACTGCTACTTCCACTATGGAGGCCGAGTTCGTTTCATGTTTTGAGGCTACCTTACATGGAATATGGTTAAAGAGTTTCATTTCTGGGCTTAGACTTGTGGACTCAATCTCTAGGCCATTAAGGATATATTGTGATAATTTAGTTGCTGTCTTTATGGTTAAGAACAATAGAAGTGGAAGTCGAAGTAAACACATCAACATTAAGTATCTAGCCATAAGGGAACGTGTTAAGGAAAAGAAAATGGTCATTGAGCACAATAACACTGAGCAGATGTTAATTGATCCTTTGACTAAGGGAATGCCACCACATAAATATAAGGATCATGTTGTCACTATGGGACTTGTTCCTACTTTGTAATTTTTCATTGTAAGAACAATTCAATTGAAACTCTAAATAAAGTTTGATATTTTTCATTTATGTTGTGTACACATTAAGTTAATTGTTTCGAGAAATATCATTAAAGTTTGGACCTAGAATAAGCATTGGGTTTATTCATTAAGTATATGGGTTAAAGCGTTAAGACTTGATGTATTGTGATACATGGAAGATATAACTCAATCATGAGAGGAAATATCGTTATAATTCATACATTATGTTTTAACTTTAAATTCTTATAGACAATACGAACCAAGTGGGAGAATGTTGGTTGTATATCCAACAAAGTGGTTCGTATGAACCGCTTTACGCACGTTTCCACTACTGCAAATGTTAAAGAAAATGCATATTGGATGTGTTAAGGAGTTTCCCACTTTCACATGTCATGTCCGGTTAAAGTGTTAGTGTCGGATAGTTTTAAGGGCATTTTTGTCCATTTGGTTGGTGGTTCATGATGGATGAACCCCTATAAATACCAACCTAGCCTAATGTCACGACCCGCCAGCAACAATAAGGTTAATAAATCATCTTTGGGCATTCTTAAAGAATCCATGCACCAAGGGAGCTTCCAGAATGACCTAGAATGACCTACATCCATCTCAAAGATTCTATCACGCTCTAGAATGTTCTAGGAGGTTCCATCGAGATCTAGACAAGTCTAGAAGGCCTGAGAAGATTCTAGAAGACTCTAGATAATTCTCGAAGGTTCTAGAACATTCTAGAAGGACGAAGAAGATGTTGGAAGCATCTAGAACATTCTAGAAGGATCTAGAATATTGATGAAGACCCTAGAAGACTCTGGAAAGATAGGGACTACTCTGGATATCTCTAGAATTCTATAGAATATTATAGATAGTTGTAGACATGTATAGATACAAGTAGATGTCTCTAGAATAGTATAGATCATTGTAGATATTTATGGAGGCAAAATATAAGCCGTCGGATCAAAATGATCTTAGCCGTCCATTAGGGACTTGGGGGCCTATAAATAGGACCACCCACCTCATTTGTAACAATCAAGCAATAGTGTAAGCATTAAGCCTTGTAAAGCTTAATAAAATGTTCACTTCTTGCCCTCTCAATTCTCTTAGTTTTCTAGCCCTTGACTTGTCCAAATTAAGGCTTGTTAGCATAAATCGAGAGTGCTAACGCTGCACGGATAATTCGAGAAAGATTAAGTCCGTGACAGTTGATATTAGAGCAAGGTTCGATCACATACGGTTTATGGCCAAGATGGGGAAAAACCAAGTTGTTAGCTCGACCGAGGAAGAAGTCACTCAAGAGCAACGAGTACGTGAGGAGGTAGTTGATCCTATTGCAGCTAGGACACGAGCCAAGTCCAAGGATCAACTCTCTAGCTTGGAGTCACGCTTAACTCATGTAGAGGAAAGCGTTGGGGGCGTGGGAGCCCAAGTGGACGACCTTAATCAGAGAGTGGAAGGCCTTGAGGCGGAGGATGTCGAGACACACGGCTATGAGGGCCATAATGCTCAAGCTAGAAGGGACGCTGCTTGGAGAGATAGGCAAGGTTCAAGACCACCTCATGGACGAGCTCTCCAAGGTAAGTGCTTCTCTCGACCAAGAGCTAGATAATATTCATGCTAAGGTCGAAGTCCTACAAGGTGATGTAGCCTTGTGCAAACGTGTAATGGTCTCCGGGCCCAATATCACTTATGAGGCTAGAAGGGTCGAGGTACCCAAGCCAAAGACCTTCAATGGATCACGTAACGCTAAAGAAGTAGACAACTTCTTATGGGGGATAGAGGAATACCTAGCAGCTATTGGCATCATGGATGAGGCATCCAAAATTCAAACTGCAGCTTTATACCTCACTGACACTGTCATGCTTTGGTGGAGGAGAAGGCGCTTAGACATTGAGAGAGGTACGTGTAACATCTCTATTTTTGATGACTTCAAAAGGGAGTTAAAACGACAATTCTATCCTGAGAACGCCGAAGACGAAGGCTCAAGCAATCAGGGAACATCCATGATTACGTTAGAGACTTTACCAACTTGGTGCTCGATATCCCTGATCTCTCAGAAAAGGATTCACTCTTTAATTTCATAGATGGGCTTCAACCATGGGCGAAGACTAAGCTTAAACATCGGGGAATGCAAAATCTTGTCGATGCCATAGCCGTGACCGAAAGCTTGATTGATTATTCTAGACACAAAGAGTTCAACACCAAGTCCAAGGATAAGAAGAGTGGGGAAGCTGTAGGTTGGAGAGATAAAAGCCCTCGTAAAGATAACTACAATGAGGATCATTCGTACAAGTCCAAAGACTCATCCTCATGGAAAGGTAAAGTCAAGGATAAGTCTAAAGAAGCTCGAGGAACCAAAATATCACCACCTAGTAAGTGCTTCATTTGTGATGGTGATCATTGGGTTCGAGAGTGCCCACAAAGACAAGCACTTAGCTCTCTCCTAGCCAAGCATCAAGAAGATAGTGATACCGAGAAACATGAAATTGATGCACAAATGGGATCCATGCAATTGCTTAATGTGATGCAATCCACCCCAAAGACTGAAGCCAAGGGGTTACTTTATGTGGATGTCATGATCAACGGGAAAGCATCAAGGGCAATGCTTGACACAAGTGCGTCTCATAACTTTGTTTCTCTTGATGAAGCAAAGAGATTAGGTCTTAAAGTAACAAAAGGTGGAGGATCCATCAAGGCAGTTAACTCCATTGCCCTACCCATCTAAGGTATTACACACGGGGTCAAGACCAATATAGGGACATGGTCTGGCCATCTAGACTTTACAGTAGCCTCGATGGACAACTACAAGCTCGTCCTAGGTATTGATTTCTTTAACAAGGTCAAAGCCATTCCGATGCCATATGCCAACACTCTATGCATCACGGAGGGTCACCAAGCTTGTGTGGTGCCAACCATTAGGGTCACAAAGTCAAATTCTAAAGTGATCTCATCACTTAGAATGGAGGAGTATACAGAGTTCAAGAATGTCGCACCTTCAAATCCGTCAAAGAGGCTACCACCAAAAGAAAAGATGGATCATATGATCACGTCTAAACCAAAACAAAAACAAGTTGGGAGTCCAAGAAAGAATAACAACAATTCCATGAAGACGCGACGAGGGCATCGCGAGCTTAGGTGGGGGAGAATGTCACGACCCGCCAGCAACAATAAGGTTAATAAATCATCTTTGGGCATTCTTAAAGAATCCATGCACCAAGGGAGCTTCCAGAATGACCTAGAATGGCCTACATCCATCTCAAAGATTCTATCACGCTCTAGAATGTTCTAGGAGGTTCCATCGAGATCTAGACAAGTCTAGAAGGCCTGAGAAGATTCTAGAAGACTCTAGATAATTCTCGAAGGTTCTAGAACATTCTAGAAGGACGAAGAAGATGTTGGAAGCATCTAGAACATTCTAGAAGGATCTAGAATGTTGATGAAGACCCTAGAAGACTCTGGAAAGATAGGGACTACTCTGGATATCTCTAGAATTCTATAGAATATTATAGATAGTTGTAGACATGTATAGATACAAGTAGATGTCTCTAGAATAGTATAGATCATTGTAGATATTTATGGAGGCAAAATATAAGCCATCGGATCAAAATGATCTTAGCCGTCCATTAGGGACTTGGGGGCCTATAAATAGGACCACCCACCTCATTTGTAACAATCAAGCAATAGTGTAAGCATTAAGCCTTGTAAAGCTTAATAAAGTGTTCACTTCTTGTCCTCTCAATTCTCTTAGTTTTCTAGCCCTTGACTTATCCAAATTAAGGCTTGTTAGCATAAATCGGGAGTGCTAACGCCGCACGGATAATTCGAGAAAGATTAAGTCCGTGACACTAAGGTCCCTAAGCATCAAACACAAGCATCACATATTCCATCTAGTGAGTTTTGAGTGCTTAGAAGATCTTGGCGGTTCTAATTATTTTATAACCGAGTCCTTTAATTTTACGGTGGTTCGAGGTGTTACCAAGGTGGTCCGACGAGCTTGACGGTGGTGCAACCACATCTCATTTGGTATAAGATTTTGACAATGGCTGAAGGTATTTATTTCGATCCTTTTCCGCTGCGTTTACGCTCGTTTAATACTTACATATATAAATTTTAAATCATAAATTATAAGTTTTAAATAATAAAATATATTCTTAAATTTTAAAATTTAATTATAAAAACATTATAAACTTTAAAAGATAAATGCTAATGAAAAGTAATTTTTTTTCACCATCGGTCTATAAAATATTTTTTAATTATTTATATTTAATATATATTAATTTTCGATTGAGTCAGTGTCATAAATTAATTAAACATCAATTCAATTAAAAAATTTTAAAAAATATTTTATTTTAAAATATAATATATATTATTATAAGTATTATTATGGGCAAAATTTGTGGAATAATTCACTTTTAAACGGTAATGAGGTTTTTAGGGATCCTTAAACTTTATTTGGTGATTTAGGCCAAAAGCTACAGTGCACGTCTAATTAACGCCACCTGCTGTTGGCGAGATATTTCAACGCCACCTGCTGTTGGCGTTTCAACCAATTTTATCGATTGAAGCTGAGCCGCGCCCAATTTTGCATGCATGGAAGCGTGATTCTCGGCTGCATGCAGCCTGCTGTGCTGGCGTGAAAGCCAGCCTTGATTCCTGGCATGGCAAGGCTGCCAAGTTATTTAATTAGCTCAACAAATGTTTCCAATAAAATTTTAAATAAACATCAATGCTAAAAAAAAAAAAACTAATTCAAACCCTAAACCATCAATTAACCTAAACCCTAATCCATGACTTCAAAATAAAAAACGTGAAACCACCGTACCAAATAAATAATAAATTTAAAAAATAAATTAATATAAATAACTAAAAAATACAAATAATCTAAACCAGGACAACATACTCAAATTATATTCGAATAATTTGCCAAAAATACAATACCAGAAAAACATTAAATTATATTTGAAGAGAACAAATAAATTATATTAGAAATAAAGATAAAATTAATTTAAAATAACTAATTAAATAATAAAAAATTATGATAAAATTAGCTCAACAAATGTTTACAATAAAATTTTAAATAAACATCAATGCTAAAAAAATTAAACAAAACTAATTTAAACCCTAAACCGTCAATTAATCTAAACCCTAATCCATAACTTCAAACTAAAAAACGTGAAACCATCGTACCAAATAAATAATAAATTTAAAAAACAAATTAATATAAATAATTAAAAAATATAATCGAATATACCTTTGATTCTTCTTCTGAAATAATTTTTCCTGTGCAAAAATTTATCTCCCGTATATTTTCTTCTCCTTCTCTTTAAAAACTCATTATTATTAACACATGTTTCTTATATATAGTATGAAATAAATAGTAAAAAAATGGTCTGATCACTCTTATTTTTTAAAGATTAGGTTGGCTTTCACGCCAGCACAGCAGGCTGCATGCAGCCGAGAATCACGCTTCCATGCATGCGAAACTGGGCGCGGCTCAGCTTCAATCGATAAAATTGGTTGAAACGCCAACAACAGGTGGCGTTGAAGTATCTCGCCAACAGCAGGTGGCGTTAATTAGACGTGCACTGTAGCTTTTGGTCTAAATCCCCAAATAAAGTTTAGGGATCCCTAAAAACCTCATTACCGTTTAAAAGTGGATTATTCCACAAAATTTGCCATTATTATGTACATTGATAATCACATGCAAGGGTAAAAAACTTATACATATTTTTTATTTTATTTTAAAATAAAAAATAAATGATACCTTTAAGATTTTCTTAACCTAATTGTTAATTTAGATTAATGATACACTTTCTTCAGGTTGTTTAGTGCCTCAACTTTAATTACATCCACAATAAACACCCAATAAAACTATGAAAAATGTATAGAACAGTCATAAATGTCATTTTCAGAAATTATAAAATATTTTTAAACTATATATTATTTTTGTTTTTATTATGATGTGTTGTTTTATACAAGGCCAAGTGTCATGTTCCTTAAAAAAATAAATAATAAAAATTCTTTCTGAATCATAACTTTTGTTGGTATGAACAGCAGTAGCACGGGTAAAATCGGGTATCCGATCAATTTTGATTAAAATTAGTCTTGATTTTAAAAATCATTGTTATTAATAAAAATCGGTACTAATATCGGATATTCAGTTAATTAATTTATTATTAAAAAATTATGAATAATAAAAAAAATTATTTAATCATCAATAATATTATTAAATAATAAAATTAGAATATTATATGTTTGAAAATTAAAGTTTTAAAACGAGGTATACTTACATAAAAAAAATTATAAGAAAAATAAATAAAAAAATATTATCTATTACAAGCAAGAAAACTAGTACTAAATACTTGGTATTGGTCTCGGTCCTACTGAATACCTACCAAATGCTGAATCTAGAAAATCAAAATCTAATCTCGATCTCATCAGAATTAATATCGGATAAAAATCTATTAAGTCTAACTGGATCTAAAACCAGGATTGAGTAATCGAATTTTTTACCTGCACCTAATGAATAGTCTCTAATGTTTGAATTGTTTCACTGTACCCAATATTCTTACCTACCTCAACCCAATGATTCTTGTCTCTTCTTTGCTTCATTTCAAAATTTCTATACGTTGGAGCTTAGGGTTTATCACTTTCAACACAAAAGAATGGAGATGCGAAAGTGGGGGACAAACTTTCGGTCGAATCGAAGACGTTTCTTTTTGTTTAGGTAAGGATACGGTGATTTTCAGTAAAAAAAAATACTGTTATTTAATTATATATTTTTATTATAAATGAGTTATTTTTATCTAAAATTATTGATATATTATTTAATTAATATAGTGTTATAGTCATTTTGTTTACAAACAAATATTTTTGTTTGGTACAATACTAGTTTCGTCCCATTTAAATTGTCCTTAATTGATTTCTTAAAAGTTATATTTTAAATTTTGATTATATTTTTAAAAAATAATTTATTTAATAAGTTAAAGTGATTATACTAATATTTGTTCTAGAATATAATCTTCATCATTTAACATTGATCGCTCAATCATTCTGTTAATATTGTTGGTGCTCGAACCCGTAACCTTTAGAAACAATAACCGTTCTTTTAACCACTTGAACTAAAAGGCTAGTGATATTTTAAAACTAGTTAAATGAAAATTTTAAAATATATTTAGATTTTATAAATTTTAGGATTAAAATTATTATTATATTATATTATATTAAAAAAATTATAATAATATATTAATCGAGTGACTTGTTTATATATTTTTTTTATAAAACGACGTATTTAAGTGACCTTAACCGTATTTTACCGGTTATGTAAAACTTCAATACTCTCTCTACTTTTGTAAATATCTTAGATTTGAAAAAAAAAACTTTTATTCATTAATTTAAAATTAAAAATCATATTTACTTCAAAATTAAACGTAAAACAACTAAATTACTCATTTAAGGACTAATTTAAAAAGCTACCCACCAAACTATTTTTCGATTTTTTAAATATAATTCATTTTTTAAGTCCATAATTTTATCTGATAATTTTTCCATTTAAGTGAAAGCTTTAGTTTCCCAGGCGTGTTGGTTATCTTTTGATTGACAATTAAAAGACTAAATTTTCGATAAACAACTGTAAAAATAATGTAAAATCGTATCAGGCGTGGAAAAGGAACAACGTTGATGCATAACTTTCAACTGTTTTGAATCGGAACAAAAAGGGTTAGCTGTAAAACATGTCTACATTATTACCACTTAAAAACATGTCTTAATAATGCCTACAAAGGACCCTCATTGCTCTAAAGTAGAGAAAAGAAGAGAGGAAAGCATGGTCATCCCTTTCAGACAATGGTGAACTGGAAACACATGAAGGGGTGCTACTTCAAACTGAGGCCAAACCAAAGGGACATGGAGGATGGGGGAAAACAGATTGTCCCCTCACCAGGTCCCCCACTCAAGTTTCCTTTGCATAACTAGATGTTACAGGATTGGTCATGGACCATGGTTATCTACCTTTCTGAAATGGTTGTAGATGAAAAGAATAAATTAGAAAAGAACAAGAAGCTCATCTACCAGGACAAGATTCAGGAGAAGGCAATGGCAATGGCAATGGCAGTATCTGAGAAGAACTGGAAGGGTAGTGTGGTAAACATTGGAGAGGTTCCATGTTCTTATCCACAATGAATTTTAAGAAAGACCCTTGTATCTCACCTTGAAGGGGACCTTCATTTCTATGAACCTTTATCTCAGCTTCAAGCACCATTTTTCTCAAGAGTTTCTCTTCTGCATCTCTTAAGAACTTCAACTTTGGAGGTGGTGAAGATCTCAGCTTGTTCAGCTCGGCATCTGTTGATGATTCATACAGAGGGTTGAACTTCAATCCTTGGCTGTGATAAGAATCTAAAGGGTTCAAAGGTGGAGGAGAAGCCATTGGAGTGCCAATGGCTGAAATAAGATCTTCCTTTGTTTCCTCCTTGATGGTGAAGAGGAATCTTGGTGGACCGGACAGATTGTGAACTCTCATCAGCTCTGATTCAACGCCATCTTCACCGTAGTCCTTCAGAACCAAATCCTTGCTTGACCCAACTTCCAAATCTGGCTCAACAACTCCATTCACCAAATCTTGAATGTTGTTGGTATTGGTGGATGCATGCAAAGAAGAAGCTGATTTCTTCCAGCAGAAGAACTGAATGAGTTCCTTCGCATATTTGCTGTAATCATCTTCAACATGTGAGCTGCCAATTAATCTCTTCTTCCACCACAGCAAGTAGTAAAGCTCAGCAACAAGAGCTAATAGAAGACAACCGAAAACCAAGCTTAAACCAATCCCTAATCCACTGAAAGATGCCATCTTTTGCTTGAAATTCACATCTCCTGGATGCATAAAATCCTGGGTTTCGCTTGAAATTCAGTACCAAATGATAAAAAAGTTTGTCAGTGAAAAAAGAAGAGACCTTTAAATCACATAGCCCATTTTTCTAAAGGAGATGAAGTAAAGGACCTTGGATAAGCTTCACTTACAGTTTACTGCACTTCACAAAGCTAAGAAAATGGGAAAATCTGGGTACTATTGTCAGTTGTGGAGTTTGTGAAAATGGTGGTAAAGGCTTGGAGAATGCAAGCTCACATGGGAAGTAAAGTTTTGAAAAGAAAACTAGCTAAATTATATTTTCAGTCCATCTATAATGCTAAATTTATAAAGTTATCTTTTGTACTTTAATTTCACATGATTTAGTCACTTAATTTTTTCTGAGTTTAGTCACTCCATTTTTTAATCTCTTTACCTAGTCAAAATGGTTAATATTGCTAATTATTTCAAATAAAATATTAATGTACTAAGAAAATAGTCAATAAAAATTACTTTTAAAAATGGGCCATGTTATCAATATTTATTTATGGCATATATTTATGTATTAAATGAAATTTTAATGTATTTTATTATTTGGGTTTCTTCGTATGTTTGTAAATATAAAATAAAAAAAAATATTGTACATAATCATACATTAAAAATATAATATAAAGCTTATCAAGAGTGGTTAAATTATATTGGGAGTCATCTTTTTGTTTTGTTATTTTATTATTATATCGATAAAACAAATATTTGTAATCGTATTTTAAGTTTGATATTATATATTTAATTTAGTCCTAATTTTATTTTAATAAAATAATATAATTATTTAATTAGAGTTTATAAATAAATTTTGTTAATTTTAAATTTTAATTTATTATATAATAATTTAATTATTATTTTTAATTAAATTAAAAATAAATAAATATAAAATTATATATGTGAATGTAAAAGAACAAATAGTATAAATAATAAATATATACAAAATGTTAGTGTTTCATATCAAATGAATGTGTTTGGTTTATTGGTTGAGTTATATTATGGTTTTTATGCTTGGAACCTAGGTTTGATTCTCCTGATAAGCAAGTCTACTTGAATTTATTTTTCTTCTTTAATTAAATGGTGACACGTGTCACCACCTAATTAGATAATTATATTATTTTATTATAATAAAATTATGATTAAATTAAAAAGATGTATGAATAACATAGAGTAAATGTGTAATTATTTTATTTAATTGTCACGTAATCAGTTAGTTAATTTTTAATGATCGGTAACTATATTGATACTATTTTAATAATTGACTGGTATATTTGACGCTTTTTAAAATATGGTGACTATTTTGATAACAATCACATAGTATTGTGACTGTCCGTGTAGTTTACCATAATATTAAACCTCATATGTTAATATTAAATTTACTTTTAGTTTAAAATAAAGTAAGTTTTTTAGTGAGCTTAACGTGCAACAAGTCAAACTTAACGAGCAACAAGTCAAATCGAACAATAAATTTTTTTAACGAGCACGAGCCGAGCAATGCCCATGGTATGATGACTATCTGTGTAGTTTACCCTAATATTAAACCTCATATGATAATATTAAATTTTACTTTTAGTTTAAAATAAAGTAAGTTTTTTAGTTAGCTTAACGAGCAACAAGTCAAGTTTAACGAGTAACGAGTTGAGTTGAGCAATAAAATATTTTAACGAGCACGAGTCGAGCATAATTTTAATGAACTTAACGAGTAACATGTTGAGTTGAGCAATAAAATATTTAACGAGCACGAGTTGAGCACAATTTTAACGAGCTTAACGAGCAATAAGTCGAGTCGAACAATAATTTTTTTTAATGAGCACGAGCCGAGCAATACCCAATTCACGGTCGACTCGTTCGATAAGCACCCTAGATCCAACACTAATTCTAAACCAATAAATTAAGCATGCACAAGTCGTTCTATTTCCAACAAGCAAAACCAACAGTAAAAAATGATCTTTCCTATCTCTTCTGAATTTTGAAATAAGGGTTTTTTCATTTAAGATTTTAGGTTTTAATCTTGTGTTTTATAATTACAAGACCAAGACTGATTTTAATCAATTCTAGGTTTTAGTCTTAGGTATTTACTTTTAATCGATATTAGCACATCGACCAGAACCATAAGAATCAACATCAGAGTCACTGACCCGTGACCCGTTGTTTAAGATTTCATACCCGGCTGCAGCCTGCAGGAGTCTTGAAGTTGACCGCGATTGGTGCAGAAGTGAAATTATAAACATGTCCCATATGGGTTGTGTAGCGATCCTTTTTAATTTAAAAATTTATTAAGTATTAAGTGTGGTAAAAATGTGTTGTTTTGAAAGAGTGAAAATTAAGAATTTAAAATGCTTTAAAATTAAAAAATTTAGGGTAATTTTAAAAATTGGGATTAGATCTTGAAAGGGAAATTTAGACCTAAAATTTGGAAATTTAGGGTTTGAAATTGAAAAAGAGAATTTTGAATTAGGGATTTTTAAAATTAGGGTTAAAAAAGAATTTGGGAATTTTAAAAATTAAAAATGATTTTAAAATTGGTTTAAAAATAAGATAAAAATGATTAAAAAAAACGGTTAGAGTAGCCACCGGCCACTTTGGTAGGCCGGACACCGTAAAAACCAGAGATTCGAAAAAGACGGGTCCGAGAATCGGTTACGGTTTAAAAACGGGTTTAGGGTTTAAAAACCGCTCAAAATTGGTACCTTTAAAATAACCGCTTAATTAATTTTAGAAATTTGTTTTAGAGTGACATTTAAATTAAAGTTTGTTTAATGTTCGAATTGAGTTTTATTTTTACCGTGTCTTTATTCGAAGGCAACGCATACACCGCGACCAATACGTCGGAACACGGGCCCGTTACGACGAATAAAGACGTTTAAAATTAAATTCATTAATTATTATAGTGAGATGTGGATTGAGCAAAATGAAATTACATCACAATATACACAAGATAAAAATACAATAAAGTAAAATGCTTAAATAAATAAATAAATAACAAGACAAAAGCAAGCATAAATTAAAAATGCATGGTAAGTTAATGGCATAATAAAACAATATACAAATGAACAATATAATATGAAAAATAAATATAAGCATGATTAAAAGCAAGAATAACTAAAACATGGCATCATAAATGTAAATATGAACGAGTAAGATGCATGATAAATAAATAAAACAAAATGCATATAAATAAATAAGTAAAGATATAAACAAATAAAAGAAATAAATTAAAAGATTGAAAAGGCTACTGGAAATAGGACCAAAATGAAAGAAAAAAAATTTAAGACAAAAATTTTAAAAAAAAAAAGTGCTATTGTAAAATAGTGACCAAAACGAAGGAATTTAAAAAACATTTAGACCCTCTAGATAAAATTTTAAAATGGGGAATGGCTCAAAAGTAAACGTCAAAGCAAGGAGGGACCAGAAATAGAATAACCCATTTGAAAACAGATGGATTATGACCATTTAGTAACAAAAATGAGAGGTTTTTAAAAATTAGAAGGACCACGGGCATGATTTCGGGGACACAGAATGGTTTATTACGTAAAAAATTCATCTTTAAAAATTTAAATGACTATAAGAGTCATTTATTTCGAGACCCTTAGACCTTTTTTTCATTTTTCTTTAAATCAAATCAAAGTTTTCCTCCATTCTCTCTGGAAAAGAGGATGAACAATCAACGTGTTCATCCCTAAATCTCAGAACCACCTTAGTCTTTTTAGAAAATGTCGTGCGGTGGCCGGAGAAACCAAACTTAAAAAAAACACTCTTTTTATCTTTCAATCCCCTCTTTAAAAACCAAAACGATTTAAATCTTTGTTTTCGCAAAACAAGAATTTTCTTTTAAGCCAAAACATATCTAAAATCTTCTTTTTTTTTTGAAAACTCGAAAGTAAAATCAAAGAGAGGGAGAGGCCTCTCCTTAGCTCGGCTCATCACGACAACCCGAAGGTTGGCCTGGATGTCAGAGTTGAAGGTGCCAGTTCCAGCAACATTGACAAGTGATGGATGGATGAATGAGAGAAGTGTCCGGTGGAATCATATAAGTGACTTCTGAATAAGAACCACCGGCTAATGCCTATTAAATTTGGACTCTTTCATTCAAGTAACTAGTAATAGGGATGAGTAAAACTCGATTTGACTCGAGACGAAAATATTTAGTTTGTTTTGATCGATTTGAAATTTTATACACTTGACTCGATTCGAAAAAATTTCAAATAAAGTTCGAGTTGTAAAATAGAAATTTGAATAACTCGAAATTTTTAGTAATTAAATGATTAATTTTTTAAGTTCGCGAAGAATTTATCATTTTTATGATATATATACATTGATATATAAAAATATTGCTACATATAAAATATATATATGCATATCTTATATGATTAGAGAAAGTCGTTTAAATTGGAATCAAATCATACTGTAACATGATAAATAATTACAATTAAATATTTATAAGAACTCGAAAACTCGATTCGACTAGACTCGAATTTTTTAAACTCGACTCGAACTGAAAAGCTTCAAATAAAGTTTAAGTTATAAAATATGATTCGTTAACTCGAATAACTTAAAATTTTTTAACTCACTCGAGTCGATCAAATACTCATCCCCATAAGAGTAATAAGAATAAAAATAATCACTTTTCCCTTTAAATAAGGTAAAATGACAGATGGTGTTTACTTGGATTGTTATTAATCAAGTGGGCGAAGCAACAATCATATATTCGAGGACAAACATAATATTTTATATTAAGGGTGTGAATTATAAAGTAGTTATATTAAAAATATAAGATATAAATTTAGATAATCAATAAAAAGATAAAAAAAATAAAGTATTTGAAGTTTTAAAATTCCTAAAAATATTATTTTTTTTGGTGTCAGTCGACCTATTTTCTAATGTATTTAGTGACATAAAATATATTCTCCCATGTATAAACCTTAAGCCCTTTCCATCGTTAGAAACGGTTCAAAGATTTTAGTGATACTGTACAATTTATTAAAATGTGGCATATAAAATAATTATCCACAATCCTTATTAGTTCTAAAAATTTGTCCCTTAAAATTTAGAAGCAATTATCTACAACCCATACTAGTTTTAAAAATGTGATCCTTAAAAACAATTATCTATTTTAAGTCCCCTTATACGGTCATTACTATATCGTTTTTTTAGAATTCTACCGGTTCTAAAGAAGCAATAGTTCGTAATAAGAATAATTAACGAGATTTTATAATTAATTATCACATTCAAAAAACAATTATAACATATTAACAATCATAATTCATCTTTCTTGAGAGTATTTTTAAAAAATTATAATAAATTTCGAGACTAACATACCTAATGTAGTTTATCAAAATTTTGAGATCTTTTTTATAAGAGACTCTATACGGTCGTTATTATTACGCATGTCCAGAACCTAGTGAGGATGACCCTCACCAACCCTGTTTGCGGTCTATCTCTTCTGTTTCGATCCTTTCACCACCAACATATTCTCCCACTTTTCCTCTGAAAGTTTTACATTCATTTTGCAAATGCTAGATTACCCAGAAAATCGCAACTAAATAAAAAAAAGCAAAAGTCAAACTAAATCCAGCAAAAACGAGAAATATTTACCTGAGAAAAGAAAAGTACAACACTGATTGAAGAATACTTCTGTAATGGTTCATTCAAGTTGTAAATAATTAATTTCTTAATGCTTTACATTCGTAGTATCCCACTACGAGTGTGGTTATAGGATTTTGGTGTCTCGAATGAATAAAATAAATAACTTTTAAATTAAGGATTTAAATTACGGTTATGATCGTATTAATTAATTTATTATAATTATATATAATAATTGTACGTATTACGATTTTTAATGGTGTTATTATTATGATATAATAATTATTGTTATGGTTGTATATTTTTATTTAAATTCATCTCTCTAATAACATATAATAAAATGAATAAATTTTAATAATTACTATTTTCATTCGTGTGTTAACCCGTTTTTATATTTTGTAAAATCAAAATTTAATTTTGCTATAACATAATCGTTTAATAATTATTTTTGACAAAGAAATAAATTTTTAAGACGGTTAAAAGTTCTTAAACTGAAAAATATCTGCTTTCAAAATGCTACTTAAAATCCCACTTAAATTAAAAAAAAAATTGATTCAACTTAAATTAAAATTTGTTTTCAATATTTTTAAAGTGTTTTCATACTCAAATCGTCAGACGTATCAATACGGTTTTTTTTTTATTATTGGAATCTAATTTTGAAACTGATGTACCACTTATGAGGGTATCGATACAGTGGATCAATACAGACACATACCGAATCGATACGCCATACACATGAGTCCTAACGACTACTTGAGTATCGATACATTTAGTGTATTAATTTTTTCAAAGCTCGTTTGAGTGTCAATTTTTATTGGAACCATAAATTAAAAAATGGCTAGATGTATCAATATGACTATGACCCGTGTCGATATGGATCCTTCATTTAGTTTTATGAGAATTTCAGTGAGCTAAACTCGTATCGATCCCTTTATAAAATTAAACACTTGTTTCAATACGTTCACCCCGCGTATCGATCCCCTTTATAATTTTTTATATGCGTACCGATACCCTTCTGTGCAACGACTCTTTCTTTTTATGAAAGATACCGATACGGGAGCCTGAGTATCAGTACCCAAGACTACTAGATAGCATTTATTCCAAAGATTTGCACACCAACAATTATATTTAATATCCTAATAACTCAAATGATCGAAAATCAACGAGGGAATATAGATATAAATCTCCAAGGCTCCTACCAATAACAAATGATCTTTTTATGAGCAATTAATCAAAAAAATCAATTTCTTTAAGCTATTATTGTCAAACCTTATATCAATCCTAGTATACTCAATTATAATTTTTAATTCAAGATTGTAGAGTGATTTTATTGTATTGAGTAAATATTATCAAATTTTAAGGTTACCATCATTCTTTTGTAAGGAGTGTTTGTTGATTAAGTTTTAGGTAGAAAGCTTAATCAGTTATAAGGTTTTTTCTTAATCCAAGAAAAGGGGACAAATTCTAATTAATGAATTGGTTGAAATTTTTAGTAGTATGTTAAGATAGTGGATGTAGAGCTTGTTTTAAACTTGAACTATTTTAAAAAAATTTTGCGTAAATTTTCTTTTTATTTTAACACCATTTTTTTAAATTACCAATTTATTCTCATCTTAATTATTATTGTTCGATTGATTATCTCAATAATTTTGATAATATTTACAATAATGAGATTATATTATTAATTTTAATTAATATTTTATTATTGTATGCTATATTATTATTTATTACTACTAATTGTGTTATTTTATTGTTAAAACTCAAAACTAAAATATATTATTAATATTAAAACACATTTATACATACATAAATAAATAACTTAAATCTATTAAAAACTCAAATTATTATTATTAATATACTTATACCAAAGTTATTATATTTATTATTATAATATATGCTATTGTTTGAAAAAATAAAATTATTATTATTATTGATTTTATCATATTATTGTTACCTATTTACATTATATCATTATGTTATAATTATTATTTTATTATATTATTACATGTTTATATTATTGATTTTTTATTCGTTTGTCGACTATTTTTCAAAAGAAATTCTCACTATGGGCTGTAGAAGGCCTTTTTAGTGGGGAATATCATTTTTAGGTTTGATGGCTAGTAAGAGGTGGATAAGGTAGAGAGATCGAACCGTTAGTTAATAGATTGTAATTAATTAATGGGTTAAGTGAGTTTATTAATACTCACGTATCTCTTTAATTTTAAGTAGTGAGTTCAGAAAAACATCAAAAGCAGTCCAAGTCAAACCCATTGCCAGATATTCCATTTTTTATTCTAAATTTAATGACATCGTGACGTGGAATAATCGTATTGGCTGGAGAATCCACCGCTCCCAGGATCCTGCTGTGGTTCATTTCATTACAACGAACCATAAAAATGAAAGATAATTCCAAAAAAAAAAAAAAAAAACTCTGCCATAACCTCATCTCCATTTCTCCCCCACTCATGACTCTCTGAAAAAAAATCTTTCATCAAGCAAAATCCATGGCGAGAACTCTAATTTCATTACAGCCGTTCATCGGCACTCCACTTCCACCATCAAGAACCTTTCGCCATGGTGGTCTCTATACGCTCCCTAACCGTAGACTTGCCTCCACCAGAGTCCGTCTAAGCTTCAACGAAATACCTCCGATTACTTCACTTGAATCTTCCATCGATTTCCAAGCGCTTTTTACCAAATCCGAGAGCCTCCTATACACTCTCGCCGACGCTGCTGTTGCGGCGGATCCAGCCGCCGGGTCTACTGACGTTGCCCCGCAGAAAAATGGTGGATGGTTCGGTTTTATCGCTGAATCAATGGAATTTGTTCTCAAGGTAGAGCTTCTCTCCCGAGTATGGAAACATATAATTATTGATTAATTGTCTAAATAAATATTGCTGATTTCCGTGTTTTTTGTTCTTATTTTTTGTGTGTAGGTGTTGAAAGACGGATTATCGGCATTACACGTGCCTTACGCGTATGGATTTGCGATTATATTACTTACGATCATAGTTAAGGTTGCTACGTTTCCTTTGACAAAGCAGCAGGTTTGCCTTCGGTTCAACTTGTTTAGGAAAAGAAAGTGCTTTATTTGTGTGGTTTTGATTATTTCCAACTCGAAACTTAACCGACTATGGGTTTTAGGTGGAATCAACGCTGGCTATGCAAAATCTTCAACCAAAAATAAAAGCTATCCAAGAAAGATACGCAGGCAATCAGGTAATACTGAACTTTGAAATTGATTACTTACTTTTTTATTGATTGGAAAGATTCATTTTTTTTTCCCTTTTGGTTCTATTTAGGAGAGAGTACAACTCGAAACATCTCGGTTGTATAGGCAGGCTGGGGTTAATCCTTTGGCAGGTATCCTTTTGATTAATCACTTGGAATTCTATATTTTTCATATATAATTAAATTTAGCTTCTTCCAAAAGCTGTTTTTTTTTTCTTAGTTGGTATCTTAGCTTATAAAAGGTTGTGATAGTGTGGCTGTGATGGTTATATGGCATTTGGCTTGATCTTGAATGTTAGTATTATTTTATAAAAGAGAGTAAATAATGAATTCATGATGCTATTGTTCCGGTGCCATTTGTTTTCAGGCCTTTTTTGCCTCTCTTCATTTTTATGGAGGCCTCAGGTCTTGTATTTGTTAGCTTCATGGGACAGTGCTCATCAGTATCTTAAAACCTTTGTCTTTGCAGGTTGCTTCCCTACTTTAGCTACTATTCCAGTCTGGATAGGCCTGTATCAAGCTCTTTCAAATGTAGCAAATGAGGTAATAAAGTGGTTGATGTAGCATTCTGATTTCTGAGTGATGATGGAGAACTCTTTCACATGTTAAATAACTTTCATTACTGATTGCTGCAAATTTTTACTCAAAGGGACTGTTCACAGAAGGCTTCTTTTGGATTCCTTCTTTGGGTGGGCCAACTACAATTGCTGCTCGACAAAGTGGGTCTGGAATTTCTTGGCTTATTCCATTTGTGGTAATAAACTTACTCCCAAACTTATAAGGTTAACGATTCTTTGTTATTTTTGTAGTTTTCAGCGTTTTGGATTTCCTTGCTTATTTGTTTGTATCTTATACTTGTCTGTGACAACTCTGTATTTTATTTTTATATCATTTTTGAAAATACTACAGGTGTTAAAGAGACTGATGTTACTTATTTGATTCTTTTAGCCTCTATGGTGTTGATTTGTTTATCAGCAGTTGTGAGAGGGAGATCACTATTTTTAAAGATTGATAGTATTGATTTTAACTTTATAATTACCCTGATACTTTGTAACATCTTTACCTTTGGTTGCCATGGATGAAAAAAATGTGATTGTAAATTTATCATAGCTGTTAAATTTGTGTAAAGCTAAGGCTTAACCTCATTTTACAGCTGAGATTAGATTAAGAATAGTAAATTAGAGTTTTGAGATGTAGCTTCTGTTGAACAGGCACAGAAACAACGTTCTCCATTAGGTTCATACATCTATTTTTCTTCTAACATACGAAGGGCAATGATCATGTAGGATGGTCATCCACCATTGGGTTGGCATGACACTGCTGCATACCTTGTTTTACCTGTGCTTCTTGTTGTCAGTCAATATGTTTCAATGGAGCTGATGAAGCCTCCCCAGGTAAGAAGAACAGGCTTCATTACTTCCATTTCCTTTCAGTTTTACATAGTAAGTTGGTTAGTAGTTTAAACCACTCAACTTTGTTTTTCGGACAGACGGATCCAGCCCAAAAGAACACACTTCTTGTTCTCAAGTTCCTTCCACTTATGATTGGTTACTTTTCTCTATCCGTTCCGTCAGGATTATCAATTTACTGGTTGGTCTCTTTTAGCACTTATGATTGTGTCACTAACATATAATGCTTGCAGTGGCTTTGTATGATCATCATTCTGAATGCTATCATTAATTTTACTATGTTGTATGTGCCAGCGGGAGTAGAGAATCCAAACTTCATTTTTCTTGTATTTTTCAGTTGTTAATAATGCTTTTTGAGGCTGGATGTACATATGCAATTGGAATTTGCTTATATTAGCATAAAATACGTAACTGAATTTGCGTACATGAGAATAAATTGTCCCAGCTGCATTGCTTTTGATTCCCTCTGTATTTAATTTTGAGCACCCATCCCAAAATCTCCACATGTAACTTCTATCTTCTTTTGCTTTTGCATTATGCTGCATCATATGTGTGGATTCTGTCCTTGTTTGTCTTTCCTGTTGGAAGGTGTATAAACATGTTGCTTCTTCTAGCCTTCTAGATGAGGTCGTTTACTTGAACACTATAACCTCTTTTTCCCTTTTACAAAGTAGTGGTAATTTTCAGGTTCACAAACAATGTGCTTAGCACAGCACAACAAGTGTGGTTACGCAAATTAGGTGGTGCAAAACCTGTTGTTAATGAGAGTGCAAGTGGAATTATTACTGCAGGACGTGCAAAACGATCAGCGGGTGAGACAGCACGGCGTGGGGATAGGTTAGTGCCTGGCTTTTTAAATAATGGCGTAGTTCTGTTTTTGCTTCAAATTTAGCATGCTAAAAGACAAATGTATGTTAACAGGTTCAGGCAGTTGAAAGAAGAAGAGAAGAAGAAAAAAGTAAGCAATGCTCTGTCAGCTGAAGAGGTTCAGGCTCTAGATTCAGCATCTGATTCTGATGGGGAATCAGATGATGAGACAAAGCTCAAGGTAAATTTCTAGTTTCGGTGACTAGAGGGTGCTTGTATCATTGAAGGCCTAACTAATCCCATTTATGGAATTTTTCATAGATTTAGTTCTCACCATAAAAAAAAGGGGTATGGAGCCCAATGCACAGTTGATGCTGGGGGGAATATTACTACTTTCTTGAACTTGCCATATCTTTTGTATCACCTTCCTGAAGATAATGATGGCATGCTTAGATTGATAGCTGTCAAACATAATTTTCTTCGAGTATCATTTGCGAGGTTTTAACCTTCTTGCAAGTTGAATTCTATGAAGTCATTAGCGATGATAGTATTACTTTAGCCGTCATGTATGAATCTTCTAAATTGTCATATAGTGCAGCAAAAGAGAAGCAGAAATGACATGGAAAGCTAGTCATCTTTAGGAAGAGATGGAAGTTAATTTGTGATTGCATGTTTATAGAAGTATGATTATGCACACGAAGTTTTTACTTTATGATACCTGTAGGTAGGTTCCACTGCTGCAAAATCCAATACTGATTGAACTATGCTATAAAATCAATCATTTTTCTTTTGTAAGTTAGTGCATGCTTGATATGCTATTAACATGGGAAGGATTAGTTAGTAACATGAGGGGACATTAGCTGCAACCACACTTCTTGTCTATATGCATAAATGATTTCTATCGGAGATGGCTGTGGTTAACTTTAAAACAGCACCGGTCATTCTCTTGTTCTAGAAGACTATATGTAAAATTGCATTATCTATTTCAGTAGTTACAATCTATACAGGTATGGGAGGTTTGGCTTATCTATGTCTATAAACATGGACTTTATTTTAGGCTTTTAGGTTGAAGGTTGGTAATTTGATGTGTTGGTGTGATGCTTTCCTAATATTTTATCATTTGAAGTTGTGCCAACTACTGCTGGTGGATTAATACAATTCTGAAACTATACCACATTCGACTAATTTCAAGTTTCAAACAGGATGATGAGACTCTTGAAGAAGCATATGCTTCCAATGAAAGCAAACAAATTCCAAATATTTCTCAGCCAAGACGAAGCAAGAGATCTAAGCGGAAGCGTGCTGTATAAGAAGATTGTATGCTGAATTATTTTAGCTTACGGTGAGTCTTGTATATCTAAAGGTATTGTATTATTTTAATATAGTGGCAATTTTGATGTTGGCTCATTCAAGATGTATTGCAAAATCATGAAAAGAAAACTGTTTGATTAAAATACACATGCTCCAAAAGAACCAAGTTTTTTCGTATTTCAGTCATTACTCAAATTGGGAAATTTTTATTCAACTGTGTAATTACTAAGCTGACATTTTTACCTTTTGCTGTGTTTATCTAGATAAGCACTTCAACCATTTGCTGGAAACGTTTGTGATAGGGATCTTGCAGTGCTAGTGGTTGCACCTTCATTGCTTCCTTTTATGTGATCTGAACCTAGGGTAGTAGAGAGTATTTTTGGTTTATAGATTTCCACATGAAGACTAGTCAATTCTTTGTTTAAAATTGTTTCTGCCACCTGATGAGTCATTTGTTGTCATATTTACTTTAAGCCACGTGACGTGATCCGTATACATGTGATAGTCTGACATGCATTTGGGGCAGATGCAAATGAATAGAAGCATTATATTGCGTAATACTGCAACTAGAAAATGGGATTACCTTCTGACTGAAGAAAACCAAACATACCACCACACACCAAACTAACCTTTACTAGGTGTTAGAGGCTTAGAGCCAGGGTAACTCATCTAGAACTTTTGATACACGATAGAAGCATATAACGGTACATCAATACTTGCCTTCTCATATGGATCTTTAAGAGTAAAATTCTTTTCCTACGCAGAGAATCTGACCTCCAATCCAATTTGTTTTGTGTCACCTTATCCTATCTCCCACATTGGCTGTTGCATCCATTGTCTGATTGCCTAGATGGTGGCCGGTGATTTTCTAATGGGTTCGGTCCGGATGGGGATTTATGAATCTTCTTCATTTCAACCTGTTTTTTTCGTCATTTTACAGTAGTAAGGAGTCTTTTAGTGAATGGGTTTCGTTATGCTAGCTAGATGAACAGAACAGCTTTAAGCGGAAAGAAAACACGGTGCATACCCAGGTAGGTAACGCATGTCTAACACGTGACGTCGACACTAGGCCTCTAGGTCTGAACTTCAAGTCAACTGCTGGCACTAAAGAAAAAAGGAACATAAATGCATTACAATTTAGAATTTAGAAAATTATGGAAAGCCTGCTTGATGTAGTTGCATCCAATGCTATAAGAAAGAGAGATTACCTGATTCAATGGCTTGAACATTGATTTGTGAGCCCTGGAGTTGAGAGTCTAAAAGCAGGAACCACGCCAGTAGAAGAATGCAGATTAGAACTTGCCCTCTCATCTTATCTAGGTGGTAGCATCAGTTGCATGCTTCAGTCTATTTATGGGGCTCTTAAGAGAATGGATGAGCATTTTATGTAATCATAAGCAACCTTGACAATAGATTTAAGAATGTTTGTTAAAGCTGAGGGGGATCCAATGGAATCCTGTACAGGATTGTTAAGATTTAAAAATTCTGTGTTTCTAGTGATTGTGTATTGACTTCCTCTGTGTTATCATTTCTCATGTATCATTGCATCCATGATCATAACATTTTGTTCAGTGCTTTGCATCCTTGCTGTCGGCATGAGTGTCGGGACCCGCCACTGAATATTTAGCTCCAGAATTGTCGTATGTTGTTACTCCATTCCCTCTGTTGAGCACTGAAATTTTTTGAAAGCTTAGCTTAGGAGGTAAGTTAAGGAGCCTACTGATTGTTACCACTAGCTGTGTAATGAGGAAATAAAGAGGACAAAGGAAGTCATCGTCTTCTAATGATATCGACCGACACCAATCATTCGAAAGGTGAAGTGTTGAATGCATATGGTACAAGCCTACAAGGCTTATGGTTGCTGCCCTGGTATGCATTGAAGCGGGTGCTTGTTTACGCAGTGACTGACGCACGCATTCTTTCATAAAAGAGTCATCACGTTTCCATTTTGAACACTACTGGTATCAAGGGTGCTTATCGAGTGAGTCGATCGCGAGTTGGGTATTGCTCAACTCATGTTCGTTAAAAAATTTTGTTACTCGGCTTGTTGCTCGTTATGCTCGTTAAATTTGTACTCAACTTGTGCTCGTTAAAATATTTTATTACTCAATTTGTTGCTCGTTAAGCTCGACTTGTTCGTTAAACTGACTAAAAAACTTATCTTACTTTTACTAAAAAGTAAAATTTAGTAATATTACGTGATTCTTAATATTAATATAAATAACAAATTTAACCAAAAATTCTAAAGAGTGTATAAAACAAAGTTTAAATTTAAAAGTAACAATTCATAAATATCAAACTATCATATTAAAATTAAAGTAACAATTCACAGGTTAATAATTATTATTGATATATTTTTTGAATAAAATGATTTTAAAATAATTATTAAAAATATTTTAAAAAAATTAACGAGTTGCTTGCGAACTTATCGAGTCAAGTTAGACTTTGCTCAATTCAACTCGTTAAGGTATCGAGTTGAGCTCGAATCGAGTCATTTTGAATCGAATACTTATCGAGTTTTGATCGAATCGAATTCGAATAATTTACAAATTACTCAACTCGTTAAGCACCCTTAATCAGTATAGTAGGAATTTCGTGAATTAGTTGATTTATTGAAAGGCTTCTTTCTTGCCTTCTTGCCTTGTGGCCTAAACTATTTTATGACATGTTGTGCTCTTGAACTTTAACATCGTTATCGGTTTCGTTTCATTATGATACCATTGCTATTAAAAGCAATTTCGGCCGATTACATCTTGCTACATTATCTTTTTATTGACAAGAAAGTCTACAATATTTATAGGATAAATGATATGTATAGTCTATTAGGTTTGTTTTTTGTTTAATTTGGTCACTCAAAAATCTTATTCGGTTTAAAATATGAAATTATAAAATCAGAAGTCTAAAACTTGAAACTTAAAAGTCAAAATCCTAAAAATTAAAATCTTAGAACTTAAAACCATAAATATTAAACCCTAAAACTTAAAACCTAAAACCCTAAAATCTTAAATATGAAATCTTAAACCATAAACTTGAAACCTTAAACCTTAAAATATAAATCATAAACCTTTAAAAAAACAAAACCTGAAATACTAAAACTTGAAACCTAAAACTTGAAATTCAAAACCATAGAATACAAAACCTTAAAACTTGAAACCATAAATCTAAAGACTAAAATTGAAACCCTAAAAATTAAAAACTCTAAACTCTAGAATTAGGTTTAAGATTTAGGGTATTTTAGAGTTTAGAATTCTATGTTTCAAGTTTAGGGTTTTTAGTATAAGATTTAGAGTTTAGAGTTTTTATTTTCTAAAGTTTAAGGTTTTAATATTTAATGTTTAGGATTTATAGTTTAAATTTTTTGTAGTATTGTATTTGAGGTTTGAAGTTTAGGTCTTAAAATTTTTGAGTGACTAAGGGATAATTTAGTATTATTTTTGAAAAATACTTTAAAAACGATTTTTAAAAAAATTGTTGATAAATGTTTTTATCAGGATTTGATATTGTGTATGAAAGTCAAAAGGCAATAAAAAAAAAGTATAATAACATATTTCTCCGATAATCATGCTTCGAAGAACTACGAGTCTCTGAAATTTGATTTTTCAGATGAGAATGTGATGAATGTCTCAAGAAATGAAGTTTGAAAATTATGTTTCGATGCGAGAATTAATACATTGGAGCGAGAAATTGAAGCCTATGAAGTTTGAAAATTAGAGTTTCCTCACACAAATAATATGACAGCCTATGAAACTTATGTTATGGGTTTATTAGCTGATATAAAAAAATGGCTTAAGAATTCAATAATACCTTAAATTTTTGTAAAAAAATTAATTAAGTCCTTAAATTTTTTTTGTATCCAATAAAATCTTCAAACTCATTAAAAAAATTAATTTAGCTCTTAAATTGTTGTAAAAATTAATTAAGTCCTTAAACTTTTTTTACATTCAATTAAACCCTCAAACTCAAAAAGAAAAAATCAATTCGTCCCTTTGATCAACTATGACCGTTAAATTTAACGTTTTTTTTATAATTTTTATAACAATTGTAGCAACAAGATGATACCACTTATCGTTTTTAAGAAATTTTAAAATTTAAAAAACATAGAAAAAATCTAAAAACTTTATAAAAAATCTTTAAAAAATTTAAATTATTTTAAAATATAAAAATATTTTTTTATAATTGTAAAGTAATATTTAATATTTTTATTTTTTAATCTTTTAAAAAAAATATTATTTATCATTTTAAATTAAATTTAGAAATTATTTTTTTATATTTTAAAAATATTTTTTATGATTTTTATATAATTTTAAAAATTCCTAGAAACGAAAAAGTAGTGTTATTTTGTTGCAACACGTGTTAAAATTTTTTTAAAAAAATTAAAGTTAACGGTTAAAGTTGGTAAAAGGGTCAAATTGATTTTTTTTCTTGAGTTTAAGGGTTTAATTGGGTGTTAAAAAAGTTTAAGGGCTCAATTGATTTTTTTTTTTGAGTTTGAGGGCTTAATTGAGTGTAAAACTTAATTAAGTTTTTTATAAAAGCTTAAGGGCTTATTTGACCCTTAAACCAAAAAAAATTGAGCTTTTAAAGGTATATATGGAATTTAATATTGACCGTCTATCGGTTTTATGGAGAATGAGAAATAAAGAATATAAAGCTTATTGAATATCGAAAATTGATTTTTGAAGTAATAAATAAATTTGAAAAGGTTACTTTTATTTATTTTTCTAGAGAGGATAATCAAATGACTGATGCTCTGACTACATTGTTTCAGTCTTCTTTAACAAATAAACAAGGAGATATGATGTCAATTAAAAGACAGAGTTACGAGACATATGCCCATTGCTAGGCTAGCTTGCTCCCACTTGTCATCCCACGACAGATCTCGTTTTACTCGTGTAGTCAGTATAATTTTAGTCCTGAAATACCATTTTGCTATTATTTGAAACTTAATGATACTTGTATTGGTCCCTAAATCTTTAATTTCCCTGTTTAATATGAGTTGGTGGGTAAAATTTCTTTTAAAAGAAATTTCATCTGAAATATCCAGCTGGAGTATCCAAAACAGATGTCAAACAACTTTTGCCATCATCCTGTGCTCAGGGACGGAGCCATGTAGGGGTGGGAAGGAGCAATCGCCCCCTACACTCGAAGAATTTTTTTATTTTTGTCTCCTATTTAATTTTTTTTAAAATTTGATTTTTTATAAGTTTACCCTTCTACTTTTAAACATTTATGTTTTACCCTTCAACCACAAATCCTGGCTCTATCCTTGCCTGTGCCATAGCTGCAGTATCTCAAGTCGAAGATTGGAGGAGAAATGTGGCACAAACTTCTCCTGGAGAATCTTCAGACACTCCCATCCTACCTTGTTTAAAATATTGTCCAGATGTGAAGCGTCCTCGCACAGCCTAGTTGAGCAAGAACCTTGCAAATAAAGCTGTTAGCAACAGTGAGGATCTATCCACACCTGATGTAATTTATCAAGATGATATTGAACAGAGATGAGGCTGTGACCGGGTATTGAGAACTGCCATAATAGCCCTGCTCATATTGCAGGTTCTTATAGCTTTCATGGCAGGATTATATGATCCTGAAAACCCTTTCTTTCCATCTCGATGAAACCGCCCAGTTCTTTTCTTGTTCAAAGCCATGTAAGTTCCTATTATGCAGCTACTCTAGTTCACATTGGTATATAATCCTGTGTAGATGAGTTTTCTAAGGCTACTGAAAAGAAAGGAAAAAAAAAGGTTTACATGTAACAACATAAAGTACGAAAGATTTGAAAAGGGTTGAACAAATATATAGTTTGAAGTTATAAAAATTAATGTGGCTGCTGGGATTCGAGCCCAGGTCTCCACGGCCACAACGTGGAATTCTTACCACTAAACTACAACCACTTGATGCTTCAGCGTTAACCAAAACTATTTTAATACGTTATATAACAAAATGGAACTCCATGAAGATAACCGACGTGAAAAGAGCCTTCGTATATTCGTATTCTATATTCCTTCTTCACCTCCCTCTGACGCAAACGCATCTGCCATCAATACCCTAATTACATAACCTTAATTTAGTTATGGCCCTTAACCTTCAGCACCCTTGAATTCACTCTCCTACCACAGCAATTACCTTTCAAGCATTTTAACCCCACCAACCTACCCTTTATTTAAAACGCCGAACGATTCTTTAGTAATAGATCAATTTGTATTTTTTTTAAAAAAAATTAAACTTTGAATTCAGTTTGGTGTGATCTGTAGTTTTTGTTTTGTTATCAAGGAGCTATCATTGAATTCTCTCACTTTTCGTAAATTTGAAGGCTCTCCAATTCTTTCTTTTTTAAAAGAAATTTATTTGGTGGAAGAAGTTTCGATTTTTAGAACCATTTTTGAAGCTATAAATAAGGGTATCTGATCCAAGTTTTTTTGTGTAAGTGAGAGATCAATCTCGATCAGGTTTCTTATTTCAATCTGTATCTAAAATTCAACCATTTTTTTCTTTTCTTTGTTTAAAATCTTAATTACGCCCTCTCCTCTAGCAGGTTCTTGAGTTAAAACGTGAGATCTGAGCAATGGCAGCAAATTCATCAAATGGGGAACATCAATTATCCTCAAAGACACCACCTTTGCCATCCCCATTGCGTTTTTCTAAGTTTTTTCAGGTTTTTGTCTATTTAACACTAAAAGTGTGGCATCAGTTAAGTTTATTTAACATGCTATGCAGTTTTCTCTTTCATTGTTATCACTGAAAGTGAGTGATTGTGATGTTTTCTGCATCTGGTAGTTGCTTTTTTGTGTGAATTATGATATGTTAAATAGATTTATTGAGCTTAGCCTTTGATTTTGGCTTAAGAAAAAATTGTTTAATTTGAGCAATCTAAAGTGGGACAGGTAGTGTTTGCTACTATACACCATATATGAACAATAGGTGACTGTACACTTAGCTTCATGGATCTCTTTTGATTTGCACTCATAAAGTATACCAATTTGATCCAATGTGTTTAACTGTTTGTAAATTCTAATTTTATAATGAATCTGTTCACTGTTGTTTAATCATCCTCTTAACATTTAAAGAAGATTGTCAGAGAAACGTGTTGCAGGCCATGTTCCAAAAATGACATTTCTCCCCTTGATTTCTTGACATAATTTTCTGTCTTTTTGAAATAAATGCCATGAGATTATTGCGAGTATTATAAAATTAAATAATTCGTCGAAAAGAATACATTCAGATCTATAGAGAATCATTCTTAAGATAAGTTCAATAGCTCTTGATGAATCCCAGTATAGTTGTTGTCCCTTCTGAACAGGTAGTTCCAGAATAATAGATCCTTCATTGTGGTTAAATATTCAGCTTGGATTTGTGAATAATGTCTGAGATCTTGTTTATCTAATTCCTTTCTTGATCTTTATGTCCTTGATCTAATTACATCTTATATAAAGTTTTGTTCATCAGTTTCATTACATTTTATCTTCATCTACATTCCATTTATACCTCTAATACTATCCTTTTAACATTTACTACAGTCCAACATGAGGATTTTGGTAACCGGAGGAGCTGGTTTTATTGGTTCTCACTTGGTGGACAAATTGATGGAAAACGAGAAAAACGAGGTTGGTAGATGTTTCTTATCCTATCCAAGCTTTGTTTCCTTCTTTATAAATGATAAGCAGAATCGATACTAGCATTTGATTCGTGCACTACGGTTTCTATGTACCGTTATTTATGTTTACTTTATCCTCAGGTGATTGTTGTTGATAACTACTTCACTGGATCAAAAGACAATCTTAGAAAGTGGATTGGTCATCCTAGATTTGAGCTTATTCGACATGGTATGTTCATTTTTTTCGGGATCTCTTGATCTAAAATCATTTCTTTTTCGTAACCATATGGTCTAATATTGTGGTGAATCGTTACGTGTCGCAATGGGTCAAATTTAGTTGTAGCTGCACCATAGAAACCATGTTGGCTGTTGTTGTATCTTGTATTCTGCATTTTCTTTGCTGAACTGAAATGGATGGATTTTGGATTAAAGAGCATTCAGAATTCAGATGATAGTATTACCACATTAGGGAAACAATTCTTGAGAATTTGGCATTTATAAATTCTGAATCATCATTCACATTTCTTCTACCTTAGTATTGCAAAACAGTGGTTCAAAGGGAAATGGGCAGTGAATGCAAAAGTTATGTATTTAATGAAAATATGTTATTGTATTTCTTCAAAACCATTCTGATGGTGGAATACATAATGATTGCATTTTGCTATATTGGTCAAAATGGATTTTTTATTTTCTTTTCTAGTAATTGAATATGCTTCACTTCTTCTCTTTGCAGATGTTACCGAGCCATTGTTGGTTGAGGTTGATCAAATTTACCACCTTGCATGCCCGGCTTCTCCAATTTTCTACAAATACAATCCTGTGAAGGTGGGTGTTGGTGTTTCTGTTTGCTTTCTAAATTATTTCTGACCATTTCATTAATATTTACTTTATTTACCCATAGACAATAAAGACAAATGTCATTGGCACACTGAACATGTTGGGGCTTGCAAAGCGAGTGGGAGCAAGGTAAGGGATTGTAGTTCTCTGTCAATTTATTCAGGTTTCCCTCTCCACTGGCTCTAATCATTTGGTATTTTGGGTAACAGGATCTTGCTTACATCAACATCAGAGGTGTATGGAGATCCTCTTATCCACCCACAACCTGAAACATATTGGGGCAATGTTAACCCAATCGGTAAGTCTATTGATGAAACATACAGTTAGTATCGAATGAAATGTTTGTACTCCTGGAAGACAAAATACTTTCTCGCATTATAATGTTATATTTCTTTTCAAACCAGTCTAAATTCTAATGAGGAATTGAACCTAGGAGATGCAATGAACATCAAAGTCAGATTGGCAGAATACATAATGTGATGCAACATTATTCTGGCACTGAATGCTTCTTTTTTATAGGCGTTCGGAGCTGCTATGATGAAGGGAAGCGTGTGGCTGAGACCCTAATGTTTGATTACCATAGGCAGCATGGGATAGGTAAATTTTCTTGGTTTACCTGAGTAATGGTATCCTATTATTTTTATTAATTCTTAACATTGTTATTGTATCCTTTGCCATAGAGATCCGCATTGCTAGAATCTTCAACACATATGGGCCACGCATGAACATCGATGATGGGCGTGTTGTTAGCAATTTCATTGCGCAAGCACTTCGGTAAATATTGTGTTATAATGCGCTAAGTTATGGTTACCATATTACCTCCTTTTTATTCTCAAGTTTGTTGTCAACTAGATTCCGATTTACTTATCAGTTACCGACTTAATCAAAGAACAACTAGTTGTGCCTAAATTTTGTTTCCTTTTAGTCATTTAGAAAACTTTCTTTCCTTCTAGATTTTCCCATGAGCTAGTTTGTTTCTCTCATTTCACTTCTGTTTTGTACTTTGTAGTGGTGAACCACTGACAGTTCAAAAACCCGGGACACAAACTCGCAGTTTTTGTTATGTCTCTGACATGGTATGCCACATTATGTATTTCAATTTGTTACTAGCTTTAGTTCCTTGTGCTAGTATCCCTCTATTTTAATAAATTAAGTATAACATTTGCATAAACGGCTAGGTTGATGGCCTTATTCGTCTCATGGAGGGGGAGAACACTGGTCCAATCAATATCGGGAACCCAGGTTATCGCAAAACTTTTATAAATTTATGTTATAAGCAATGTTTGTCTAGAATTTATTGTTAGCTCTCAAGCTTATGTCCATTGCCATGCACTTACTCCTCTATATGCTTTTTGTACTCTTTTAGGTGAATTTACCATGCTCGAGCTTGCTGAGACAGTGAAGGAGGTGAGTCTCCTAGTTTCATTTCTGTTGTTTTGGATATTGAACTGTGAAAAAGTGATTGTTCAGATTTGTTTAACCATGGAGATTTAAAGGAATGGAGGATGCGAAAGTGCTACCTTTTTCGGGGTTTCGACGTTCTGAAAGCTTTTGATACTGATCTGGTTTCTGTATCATGGTGCATTGTTGCAGCTCATTAATCCGAAGGTGGAGATAAATATGGTGGAGAACACTCCAGACGATCCCCGACAAAGAAAACCGGACATCGCAAAAGCAAAAGAGTTGCTAGGATGGGAGCCGAAAGTGAAGTTGCGAGACGGTCTTCCTCTAATGGAGGAGGATTTCCGATTGAGGCTAGGAGTCTCCAAAAGGAAATGAACGTTACAATTACATTAAAAACTGAATGAACTATCTAGGGGTTGAAATTTTTTCGATTGTCTGATTTCAGAGGTTGTGGTGAGCGAAGTGTGAGCTTATGTTCTGCTGTGTCTTGTTCTTTATGTTTTCATACAAAATAAACCATTATATCCCACAGAGTGCGAGTCTGTGAAAGTATTTTTAATTTTGGTGTGGTTTAGAGATGGTGTTGCCATGAATTTTGTTGGTTACAACTTACAAGCACTTAATAAAATTTGATGATCAATAGTATTATGTGTGGTGTACTTTCTTCACCAACTAGTTAGCTGGATCGTCAATCCTATGTGTACTCAGTTGCTTTTCCACCGGAACTGGAAAAACATGTCAGTGTCAGCTGGTGATTTCTGAATAAAATTCGGAAAAAAATATTTAATTGAAAAATGTAATTAAGTTTGACTTATAAAATAATTTTTTTTAGTATTTAGAGGAATCGATTTTAAATTTTGAATAAGTTCAATTTGATAAATATATATATATATATATTATGTGGTTATAAAAAATCATTAAATTAAAATCAATTAATATTATAACACTATAAATACTTACAAATAATTTTGAATATAAGTTCAAATAACTCAACTTAAATTTTCTTAAACTTGATTTAATTTTTTTTTCAAAAATTAAATTATAAAATAATACGCTTTAACTCAATTAATTTAAAAAAAATTAATTTAATTTGTCTAATATTCGCCTTGATTTCTGAATAACTACCAATGTTATCTGCTGATTTGTACTGAATTGGAAGAAGAGATTGTTGGGAGGAATAGTTTCCCCCTACATAACGTTCATTTGGGTACAAAAATAGCACATTACTACTTGTAATAATTGAAGAATCGAGCTTTTAACGAATTTTAACTATTAAATGTTGAGAGTTTTTAAAATTGATTCAAGAACTGAATCGATTTATTTAACTTGAGATTTGATATTTAGTTCGAACATAATAATCCAAAAATCAAAAATAAATTAAAATTGAACAAAATTTTAGTTGAATCAAAAAGGACCCAAAATGATTTCTAACCAAACCGAATAGACTCAAACCAAAGACAATCTAAAATAAAAAATATTTATTAAAAAATAAGATGTAAACTTCCGTACAACTCAAAAAAATATACATTGACTTTATAATGCTTAGGATGTGAAAAAACTAACACAACATAAACAACTATAGGAGTGATCATTCAATTAATTCGATCGGTGACCGAATAAAATTAACCAAAATCAAATTAACCGAAATTTTAAAAATCTTATCCATTAATTGAACCAAATTTTTTTAACCGAATTAACCAAAATTTATTATAAATTCTGGTTAAATTATATAATAGGTCACTAAATTAAGCTAAAATAATTTTTTAATCACTGAACTTTTATTTTATACTAATTTAATACAAAATTTAATGACCATTTTATAATATTTTAAAAGTTAAATGACTAAAAATAAATATTTAATATTTAATATATATAATTTCGGTTAATTTGGTTAATTCGGTTAATTAACCGATTTCGAACCAAATTAACCGATAACCAAATTATAAAAAATAACCGTTAACCGAATTTACCAAAAAATTAACCGAAATAATTTCGGTTCGGTCGATTAATCGAATTAACCGAATGCATACCCCTAACCGGTTAAAATCGACCAAACTCCAATAGACCTAATATGAATCTGGCCAAAATCAATTGAACCGAAACCAACCCACTCAATTTTACTCAATCTGACCCACAAACCGAATCACCATAAACCCAAACTGATGAACCAAAAATAGTCGAAACCAAAATAACCCAACCCAAAAACAGTCAAACCGAAATGACCAAAATCTATGTGAATGATCCATTTGCCACCTCTACACATGATACATTGCATTTCTATCATGATGCATTTATAATTTTTTCAAAAAAAAAATAAAACTTTTAAAGAATTTTTTAAATAAAATAAAAAAAAAAAATCTAAAAATGTATCCAAAAATTGTTAGATTTAATGATCAAAATCAATCATTTGGCTTAATTGATTCAGTTTCATGGTTCAAGGACTACTTCCTAACTGATATTGTAAGCACTAAGCATTGATAAGTCATGATCACAAAACCATCATTAAGTTCATAAACAATTCACTACTACTACTCATACTCAACCATCAATAAGTTCATAAACTAAGAACTGGAGAACAATGATCACAAAACAAGAATCAAGGGAAAAAATAATTGTAAAGATGTTTCCAACATTTATTCAAAGCAAATGCATTAATTGATGATAAAAAACAAACATAATTCACAATAGAGTCTACTCAGAATTTGATGACTTCTGTTATTTTTATGGTTTGCGGGGAAAAGATAAAAGGAGAACAACCAAACCTCTCATAACAATGGATTGAAACCATAGAGGATAGAGGTTCTGCCGAAGCAGCGGATCACCTGCATGAACAAAGAAAACAAGGGGGAGGATTCACAACTCCAAATAATGAGTAGAACATGAAAATGAAACAGACTAAGACCAAAGAAAAACTCAAATTATAGCATTTTAAAGACATAATTACACTATGTGTCAATGCTGGTATAATTATAAATTGATTTCCAGAAATTCCCTTTTCCATGGCCATTTAATAGGATTATTATAAGTTCAGAACTGCCTATGCTAGAAGCCATGAAAAATATTGAAAATATATCTCAAAGAATCTAATCGCTGAAATAACAAAACTTCATAATTTTTAAAGCAAAACATCTAGTCCAGCATGACTAACTCAGGATAGACGCAAATCCCGCAAATCAGAAATTAGGGTTTTTTTACCTCTTGTGCTTCTGAGCAAATGGAGAGTTCTTATGATCTTCCTCTGCAAAAAGAGAGGGGACGATTAATAAAATACCGATCGGAATATTTGGATATATGCTGAAGCTTGAAAATACGCAGATTACAGGTTGAAAGAAAAAAAAAATGTTACCGGTGAGACCAAGTGAGAACTTGGTGATGATGGTTCCGGTAACGGCGAAACCAACAAGGAAGGGCCAAGTGCGGTTGAACTCTCTCTTGAAGAACACCGGCCATGGATCGAACCACCTCTTCATCTTCCTTTTGCCTTCTTTTTCGCTTTCTTCCTTTTCTTTTGCTTCTTTGGCAGCTGTGAACAAGGGCTCAAGGTTAAGGCGGAGCTCGATTTTTGTTTAAGAAATAGAATTTTTGTTTCAGCGTGGCCGTCGGATCATCAGATTTGTTGAGATCGGACCGATACAAGGGTTTTGGGTTTCAGTGTCTGACGGGCTTAGTCACACTGGATCAAGTCTGCCTTTGTAAATAGGCCCATTAAAGTTCTTAAAGACCCAAACGCAAAATATATTCTTTAGGTTGAATCGATATTCAAATTTTCGTTACATCTAAACTCTAAAAAATTATGTATTTGTGAGAAACAAGTTTTCAGCTCCCAATGTATAAGATATTTTCCATAATTATATACAAATTATATCAAATTTCTTACGAGAATCGAAAGAATGTAAATTATAACCAATACGATCGGTTTAAGTGGTAAGCAGCTTAATTTTGCTTAAAAAAGTTTCAAGTTCGAGATATTGTGTGCGCAAAAATTCTCTGTTGGGATAATCACCAAACAAAATTAGGTGTACGACACGGATTAGTTCAGATTAGTCAGGGCGAAAACTTAAAAAACGAAAAAATAATCAAATAAAACAATGTAAATTATATTGTAATTAGGGGTGATTATTCGATCGAGTCAAAAAATTTCGAGTTATTTGAGTTGACGAGTCATATGTTATAACTCAAACTTTATTTAAAAATTTTCGGTTCAAGTCGAGTTTAAGAAATGCGAGTCGAGTTTTTGAGTTCCTATAAATATTTAATTGTAATTATTTATCATTATAGTATGATTTGATTCTAATTTAAACGTCTTTCTCTAATCATGAATGCATATATATATTCCATATGTAGTAATAGTTATTCATATTTTTATATATCAATGTATATATATCATTAAAAATCGAGAGATTCGTCTCAAACTTAAAAAATAATCATCTAATTACTAAAAATTTTGAGTTATTCGAATTTCTATTTTACAACTCGAACTTTATTTAAATTTTTTTAGTTAAACCGTGTCTATAAAATTTTGAGTCAAGTATTTTCACCTCGAGTCGAGTTTTGCTCACCCATAATTATAATTTAATTATAATCTCTAAACTTTAAAATATATTTTAGTATTTTAACATTTATTAATATTTGTTTGATATAAAATAATTTAATTCATGTCAACAATCAATTAAATTTAATTTAAATCATTTAAATTTTAGAATATTGAATAGACTCGATTAATAAAAGTAAAAATCTTTAAGGTGCTGAGAATCCTTAAATATTTAAAATAATTAAATTATTAGTTGTTTTTTATCTAATTATGTAAGTTATTAAACTAATAAATTAAAGGTAAAATAAAAAAACTATCAATCAACTTCTTCTCTAATTTATTTTTGTCACTCAACTTTAATTTTTTAATTTAATAACAAAATTTTATAAATGCTTTTGTTTTAGTTATTATGAAATATTTTATTATTATTTTGATATGACATGATATTTTATATTATTAAATATAAAAATATTTTTAAATAAATGATAAAGTAATATTTTATTGTTATAATTAAATTTAAAAATATTTTATATAGCTGTCGTTGTATATTGTCAGTATCAACCATCATCTCGAATTCAGCTGACGTTTGATTTAAATTATACAGAGGACTCATTTAACACGTTAAGTTCAAATTCAGTGATTGTTTCACTAAAAAATATATCTCAAAACTTGCAAACCGAACATTCTGGTTCTCTCACTTTTTTAATCTCCTTTTATTGGATTTCATAATATTTACAAGTAAGATAGAGATTAGATTCAAACTCAAGGATAAAGATGAAGTGATCGGTGAATTTTAAGATTGAACGGGCATCATTTATGTTTGTCAGTGATAATATCATATCGATGAACAATATAATTTATTTTTTATTATAAATTATTTTTACATTAATAATAAAAATACATATAATACCAAAATAATAATAAAATAATTCAGAATGACCAAAATAAAAATAATCCAAAAGTTTATTATTAAATTAAAAGGTTTAAAAGTTGAATGACCAAAATAAAAGAGAATAAAAATTAAGTAATATCATGTGACGTATAATATATAACAGTAATATTTTTTTAAAAAAATTATCAAGATTTAAATGATCAAAATTAATAAAAAAAGCTTAATTAATTTAAATTATTAATTTAAAACCTTCTTAATTGTTTTCTTCAAAAATTTTAAAAACTTCTTGTGCCCTTAAAACAAAGTATTTAATTTTTTTAAATTATATTTTCTTTAGTACTTTTTAAAAATAATTCTAAATTAACCTTAAAATTATGACTCAAAGTTCAAATTGCAAACCGAAGACTGTATCTATTCGACTCTTTCTCATCAATTTTTCTCTTAATTTCGTATTCCGCCAAAAATTAAACCCAAAACTCTTTCAAAAAGCTCGAACCCGCCGAATTTAAAATTCTAAAACACTGGAAATCCCAACCCGCGTCACATGTCTCGAATTCAGATCTCCCAGAGTCCGCGCATAAACATTGTGCGCCTGATAACCGTCGATTAATAAGAAATCAACGGTGTGCATTCTGCTCATTATTTTCACACGGATCGGCACTTTTCTTATTATTCCCGCCAAACTTTTCAAAACCCCAAAGCACCAATAATTGGATCTATAAATAACAACACCATCCCAATTTTCTTCTCACTTCCATTTCATTCTTATATTCCGTTCTTAGATCTGAAAAAAGTCCTACAATGTCAGGAAGAGGCAAGGGCGGCAAGGGTCTTGGAAAGGGAGGAGCCAAGAGGCATAGGAAGGTTTTAAGAGATAACATCCAGGGCATTACTAAGCCTGCGATTCGTCGTTTGGCTCGCAGAGGTGGAGTCAAGAGAATCAGTGGTTTGATATATGAGGAAACAAGAGGCGTATTGAAGATCTTCTTGGAGAACGTGATTCGTGATGCTGTGACCTATACCGAGCATGCCAGAAGGAAGACTGTTACAGCTATGGATGTCGTCTACGCCTTGAAAAGGCAAGGTAGGACTCTCTATGGTTTTGGAGGTTAAGTTTAGCAAAGCAATTTCTGGAAAGTTGAATCAAGGATCTTTGCCTTTATGTGATTGTTTCAGAATGGTGTTGATGTTCCTGTAATATTTAATATTTCTAATATTATCAACGATTTAATTCAACAAAGTTTGTTCATTTATATTTGTTTATCGTCCTTATTGTTTAGGCAACTAGGGATATAGTTTTCCTTCCTTTCATTCAAACTAATAAAAATGTCAATTTATTGAAAGCAATGGAGAATGTAACCGAATGTAATCCATGCAACACATGTACAACAGCTCGTTCCCCTCGCTTTTTCTTCCATCGGATCATCCCATTTAAACATCACCATAGCAACGCCAAGTGTCGTTGTGGCCTCCATACTTTTCTCGATGAGGACTCTGTCCCTCCAAATACGATCAACAAACTGAACTTCGTTGCCTTCCATTCCCTTCAAAAACGAAGGGAAAATACCCGGAAAAGAGACTCTTCAGCTCAGGGAATCGAGTTTCGGCATTTTCACCGGTGATTTACTGTTGCCGGTATGGGAGTGTCGAGCGATGATGCTGTTCTGATCCAGAATGGAAAGAAGCCGGAAGAGCCTCATGTAATTACTGTTAATTGTCCAGATAAGCATGGCCTAGGATGCGATATTTGCCATATAATCCTTGAATTCGGTCTTTACATCACCAAAGGAGGTGAATTCTTTGACCCATTTTTTTGTATTTGTAATTACCCAATTTGTATGATTAAATTTGCATTATCCGAAAGTATGAGCGCTGTTTGACTAGTTTAGTTCTAAAGATTTGATGTGAGCTGAAACCTTGTATTTTCTAGATTAGCCATGCTTTAACTGTTAGTATTTTCCTGGTCGTAGATGTTTCAACGGATGGAATTTGGTGCTTTTTAGTATTTTGGGTGGTTCCTCATTCGAGCTCACCTTTTATAAGATGGACAAGTTTGAAGAACCGGCTTCAATCCTTATGTCCTTCTTGTTCTGTGACATTTTACTTGAATGATCAACCTTCGCACTCTGCGGCTTCTTCGGTTTACTTGTTGAAGTTCTTTTGCCTTGATCGGAAAGGATTGCTAAAAGGTAATCATGATTCCATCTAAATGTTCCTTAGTTTATATTACGTTGTAAAATTAGCATACCATTTGGCTAAAAGCTTGAGTTGGATTTGGTTTCTAAACAAATCATTGTGGAAGAAATTTTAGAAATGAATCAATTCCAAACAAGATATTTCCAATTCGTTTATGTTTGTTAAGGATTTTGTTTATAACGTGGTTTATGGATTGATTAAAAGCTCGTTTGAGATTAATTCCTTCACGGCCTTAATTAATGTGGGTGTATGTTCTTTCTGGTTTGGTGTGCTATGTGTATGCTCGAATCTAATGTGGTTAGGATCTTGCTTTAGATGTCACACGGGTTCTCACAGAGCTCGAGTTCGCAATTCAAAAGGTGAAAGTTACGACAACCCCGGATGGCAGAGTCCTCGACCTCTTTTTTATAATTGATAACATGTAAGATATTTTTGGATGGATGCACTGCTTTTTGCTTTGGAGATATATTCGCTAGTGTTAAGCAGTTTTCTATAGTTTATGAGTTTTTATTTAAGAAATTTCATCTCTTTATTTTTGTTTGACATGTTGAGTGTTTAGGCTCTAGCGTTTGATTGCTGTGCTAAAGGTCCATTTTGGACCAGTTTTCAATTATCAAGTGGCCTACTTGTAATGAAAATGAAATAATTGTCTTGTAATGTATTTTGTGGTTTTATTTGGTCTTCATAATCATGTTTTATTTTTTTTCTAGGCCTTTGTTTCTTAATATTGTTTCTTAATACTTTTTGATGATTGAGCTGTTATTTGTAGATTTGGGAAGCTTAAAAATTTTAGACTGGTTTCTTTGGAAATTTTGTAATTGTGTTGGTATCCTTTGCGTTTCAACATTTTCAGGGAGCTTTTACACACCAAAGAACGACAAAACGAATTGTATAAACAATTTGATGCTGTGTTCGGTGAATCATGTATCAGTTGTGAACTCAATTTGGCAGGTCCAGAGTATGAATGCCAGCATGCTATCTCATCTCTTTCACCTGCTGTAGCAGACGAGTTATTTCGTTTTGAGCTATCTGATAAAGAGACTCGTTTGCAAGCTCTTAGCTCTGATATGACGAAATTGAAGAATGCTAATGTGGTTGTAGACAATTCATTGAGCCCAGCTCATACATTGCTTCAAATACACTGTGTTGATCACAAAGGTCTTTTCTATGACGTCCTGAGAACTTTGAAAGACTGCAATATCAAGGTAAAACTTTTGATATTTGAAAAGCATCTCCTTTCTTCGTCATCAACTTTTGCATAAATTTTCAACTTTGTTGATTAATGCTATATGTTTCTTTTTTCCAGATAGCTTACGGTCGGTTCTCACCAAATTCCAACGGGTATCGTGATTTAGACCTCTTTATTCAGCAAAAGGATGGCAGAAAGTTTGTGGACCCTGAGATGCAAAATGGATTATGCTCTTGCTTGAAGGTGGAAATGCTTCACCCACTGCGTGTTGTCATTGCAAACCGGGGGCCAGATACAGAACTTCTGGTTGCTAATCCAGTTGAGTTATCAGGGAAGGGAAGACCACGGGTTTTCTATGATGTTACACTTGCTCTAAAGGCTCTTGGAATTTGCATGTTCTCGGTAAGTGTCCTTAAAATAAAAATAAGTGGTTTGAAGCCTATCACTAGATCTAAAATAAAGATAACCAAGTTGCAATGCTACGGATTAGCTTATATTTCCATTGTTTAATACGGTAAGAAGACGAGTGGTTCATTCTCCCAGTCACTTCCACAAATGTGCTTGTTGAATCATTTTGTCCTAGGCAGCAGCCAAACCATTGCTTTAACTTCCATTAATCATCTACTTTGTCTGTTTTTAGGCCGAAATCGGAAGATATTCAAGTTCAGATCGTGAATGGGAAGTCTACCGACTTCTTTTGGACGAGAACTGTGGATTCCAATTATCAAGTATGTCAGCTAGAAACCAGATTGTCGATAAGGTAAGAAGAATGCTGATGGGTTGGTGAGTGCAGTCAATCTTCTTTGTACCCGACTTATGAGTCCCTGACCCACCATTAAGGATCTGCCTGTGGCCTGACTCGCCTGGCCTCCCATTCCGACTTGTATTCTCAAACGAACCTTCGCCTCCCGCTCCTTGGTTTACAAAACTAGCCATGGCCATGGCTGGTTTGCTGGAGAAAGTGTTGCCATCTTCTACTGTGCTTTTATGGCACACTTCATTTTAAAACTGTAAATTTGTAGGGAAACCGGATTGTGTTTAACTTCGTGTTAAGCCTATGAATGTTTGTAATATTGAACATAAAAATTGAATTTTTGTATCCCATGATGACATCCACAATGCAGAGGGAATAAAGGTAAAACGACTATACAAGTACTTGTGTTACGGATGCAAATCCTTTGTCCCCTCTCTGTGCTTTCATTTATACCTTTCATTTATACCTTCACTTTAAATTAGAGAGTTTAGAGTTTAAGGTTTAGGGTTCTAGATTAAGGGTTTTGATTAGAGTTTAGAGAATTAGGGGTAGGGTATATTTTTTAGGGTGTAGGGTTTAGGATTTAAGATATAAAAAATAGGGGTGAACAAAACTCGACTCGACTCGAAAAAAATCGAATAACTCGACTCGAAAAAAATTTCAAATAAAGTTTGAGTTGTAAAATGAAAACTCGAATAACTTGAAATTTTTAGTAATTAAAGGAATAATTTTTAAGTTTAAGACGAACCTTTTAATTTTATATGATATATATACATTGATATATAAAAATATAAAAAAATATTGTTACATATGAGAAAATATACATGTATATCTTATATGATTAGAGAAAGTCGTCTAAATTGGAATCAAATCATATTATAACATGATAAATAATTATAATTAAATATTTATAGGAACTCGAAACTCAATTCGATTCGACTCGAATCGAATCGAAAAAATTTCAAATAAAGTTTAAGTTGTAAAATATGACTCGTCAACTCGAATAACTCGAAATTTTTTAACTCGACTCGACTCGATCGAATATTCACCCCTAATAGAAAATAAAGGTTTAAGATTTAAAATTGAATTTTTAAAAAATTCAAAGGAGGCATGAAATGAAACACAGAAAAGAGACAAAGGATTTTTGTTGTTGTATTATGTTTAAAATGATTCGATAGAATAACATATCAACTAACTATGTTCATTTAATTGAATTAATTTTTTGAGTCAACGAATTTTATAACTCATATAAAAATATTTTTTTAAATATTTTTATTAAAATAAAGTTTATAAAATTCAATTCAAGTTGTGAGAATGTTTTTTAAAATTTTAATTTTAATTAATTTTAATGTTATAGTATAAATTGATTTTAATACAAATAATTTTATGTCATCACATATATTATTAGATTCGATATTTCAATCGAATTGATCATCAAATGATTAAGAAGTACTTTCATTGACGATTGTAATAAAAATAAAAAAATTAAAATAATAAATATAATTATAACGGTTCAACTTTTAACCAAAGCCTAATTCATTACCTTAACTTCTTACTAAATATTTTTATTTTTAATGATTTAAGAGATAAACATTAAAGTCACTTGATCTATGTTCCAAGATCAAGTAAAAATTCTCTTACAAAAGAGAAAAAAAAATCAAACAATAAATTCTCTCTATAAAGTCTGTATTTACAGTCTAATACACTTGAGTATATAATAACAATGAAACTCACAAGTATTGTATATATAAAAAAAACATCAAATTCTAAACTCTTTTTCAATCATAGTAGATATAGTTTAATGATAATTGATTGTTTTAAGTGTTTGAAGGTCTTTTTATCTTCTTAAATGAACTTTTAGTTGTTAATAACTGCTAGAGATGTTTAGAACAATTAAGTATGAGTTTTTAATTAAATTTGTATTTTTTGACATAAAACATCAATACTCATAAAAGGTAACGATATTGAATTAATATAAAATAAATTATTAAAAAAAATTAGAGATTGTTTTGATACACAAAAGTTTGATATCAGTATCAGTCTATGAGTATCGATACTTAAGAGATCAGTATCGATATCATTTTAAAAATATCAATGCTACTAGATTAGTATTGATACTTCAACCGATTTCGAAAAACTGATTTATAAACAGTATCGATATTAGTTTATTGATATCAATACTAAAATAGGGATATTGATATCAAAAATTTATTTTTAATATACAATACCATATATATTAGTCGTATTTTGATATGATATTTAACTTAAAATATCATAACGGTTATATGAATAACGAAAAAAATACGTACCTATAAGTACTGACTATATGATGGGGTTTATGCCGTTTTGTTGTCTTTCTTTGAGGTTTTTTTCCCTCTTGTTTTAGGGATTTAATTCCTTCTTTGTTTTCAATTTTGCATCTGTTTTTCTTTCTTTGGTATTTGTTAATTTTGTTTAATTTTCAGACGTTATTCTATAATAATAAAAAATAAAACATTATTTTAAAAAAAACTTTAATTTTAAAATCCTAAATTTTCGAATGTGTTATAATTTCAGCACACGTTGCCCATTGGGTTAACAATCGATTGCCTTGCATTTCCGGATTCCCGGGGGACCATATAATTTCTCTAATATCCATGAAAACAGAGAGACGGACAGATGTCACAAAATGAGAGTATACACGTGGGAAATGTTGAAAACGTTACCGCACAGGCAGCATGACATCATCAGTCTCCCCCATCCATCCCATTCCCCCTTTTTGCTTTCCTCTCAACAGAGCTCGTACTTGTGACGTCCACATTCCGCCATTAATTTTATTATTAAATTCTCTGCCTTTCTTTCTCTACTGAAATCTCGGTAAAAGGTCAAAACAGAGACGAAGAGTTCTTTCCAGTTTCTTCATTGTTCTTTGATTCGATCAAATTCAAATTCATCTCTCCCGGATGATATATTTTAGTTTTCTCTTTGCATCGTCGAGATCTTAACATTACGAAAAATGCAGCAACAAGAAGCTTCTTCAAGGTCTCAAATCTCAGCCTATCTCAACGCACTCTCCCTAGAAATACAGAAAAAGCTTCAGCGGGTTCGTTTTCTGTTTTCACCCTTCGTTTTCCCTCCTCTGTTTGTTTCTCCAAAAAATGCAAGGAAAAACAGAATTTAGTTTAGATTTTTCATTTTCCTTATCAAATCTGTCTTCTAATTTATTTTCTTAAAAAAAATAGAGCATATAGCAGTATTAGGTTTAAGGTTAACATTTTATTTGTAATGAACTAGCCTCTGGACTCTGGAAAATCTTATATTCTTTTTTTCCCGGTTAATGAAGTTTTCAAAAGTACTGCGTTTAAGAGTTTCTTGATCTATACATATTGGAATTTTTGCAGGCATTAGCGTCTCCCTCTCAGAGACGCAACTTATTACAAGAACTATTCGCTGATATAGCTTTGGAAGTCGATGATCGAGCCAAAGGTTAGCTAAGATTCATTAATTCATTTTCTATTGTTTTCTGGCCTTTCAATAGATTTGAGAATCGAACTTTCGTAATTATTTAATCAGATGGAAATTTACTTCTAGTTTTGAATGATTTTGATTTTTGAGAATTTCTCATTATGTTTGTTTTTTATGGATACCTGAAACAGATATAATTCTAAGCAGAGAAGAAGATGCAATATCTCTTGCAGAGTACGGTGTTAATGGTCGATTATGCTTTTACAATGTCCTTGCGGATTATTATATTCGAATGCCCAAGAGTGGAAAGCCGATCCTTGATTTGATTGTGCAACTATGGAGCCAGTCATTTGCATCGCACATTTTCGGCCTTTTATTCCATAAATGGGTATGATTAGTTCGTAGTTCTTTTTTTCGTTTTATCATGGTATATCTCTTTTGAACTTCTTTGCTTGCTGCAGTAGTATTCATTTTTATGAGTTTTTCTCTTGATAAAAGTTGTTCACTGCCATCATAGACTAGGATTCGAGTCTTGTGTCACCCCTTCCCCCAAATTTGTAAAAAAAGATACGGAATTCAGCTTAGCTTTCCGGAATTTCAATCTGTTTGCTCAGTCAATGGAACTCATATTTCTTGCTTTCTTGGAGACTATTCTGCTTGTATAATGGGAATATAAATTGTTTAGCAGTTGTCCTGCTTATTTTTGGTGCTATCAACTTTGTGGATGGTTGGTGGCTAGGCCAGGTTATAATTTGGAGTTTTCCTAACTGGATAAAGTAACAAAACAAATAGAGATGTGACCAATCACCAAATGCATTTATTTTTGCCTGAAAAATCTACATTATAGTGTAGTTCTTCCTGTTTTCCCTACTAATACATGGTTCCTGCTTCCAGTCTATGTTGCCCTTGTGTTTTGATGTATTCCAAATATGGAAGTTCTTGTATCATAAGTTCTGTAACTCAAAATTACCACAAGATCTAGTTATGGCATTTTTGTATATAGCATGCCTAATAGTGCAAATGCTTGGTAGTAATAATATTTTCTTCTACCAGTAATTAAGATATTTTAACATTATTGACCAAACAAATGTTTTAAATCAGTGAATGATCTTTTGATTCTCTTTTGATGAAATCCTTTACATTGAACAGTATATTTTTTTCTGCAGTTATTCGAAGCTCAACTAGATAATGCAGATGTACAATTACGTTATTCCTCTGCACTTGTTGAGGGTGCAACAAACGTTTTCTGGTATGAATGCAAATTGTTAATGCTTGAGTGTGATTTTTGTTATGTATCCAAATGTCAATACCTTTAAAAGTTGGATGACCATATTACCATTATTGCGGTCATGCCTGTTGAAAAAGTGGAATCACTTACACCCTGGTAATGTTACAACTTCAGTTGATTTTTTGCTTGTATGCAGGGTGGATATACAATCCAATACAAGGTGTTTCCAATCTCTCTTTCAGGTAAAACCTAGAAGGAGCGTATAACTCTTTGAAGTGCATGTTTCTTTTTATTTTGGAGAATCCATTTATCAACACTTTCTTCTTCTATGGACTCAGTACCTCCTTGACGAAGTTACATTGGAGTCAACACGGTTAAATAAAATTCCAGTACAGGTCAAACATTTTTGCCTTATCTCTTCTTTTTGTATATCTGAAAGAAGTTAATGCCAAGTCCTGGATCTTTGTATAGTTTCCGTTTTCTCATCTAGATTCCTTAGTGGCATTTATCTTCTAAAACTGCTTCTACTGTCATTTTCAGGCCCAGCGAGATCTATACCTTTTACTTTCAAGGTTCATATTCTTTTATAACTCAGGTTGGATTTCCCCCCTTGGAACCTGGATTTTGAAATATAATTTGCATGTAGGGATGTTCCTTTTTTGACATGTTATTCTATGCAGTCGACAAAATTGAATGCTTCGTTAAGCAATGCCCTGCTTTTCCAAGTGCTTTCCTGGTTGGGGGATCGGGAGATATACTTGTTATTGAACTAACTGACCAGGTAACTTCATGTTTCCATGGTTAGATGATATACATTTAATGATCTTGTTTAACATTACCACAGTAACTGAAAGCCATTGCAATGTCCAACATCTTCACATTTTGGAAAATTTTATTTTGCCAGCTTCAAAAATTAAAGGTGGAGCCAGTCCTACTGCATTATCTTTCACAAATTAAGGTTCTCCAAGGTACCATCAACTTCTTCTAAGATTATGGGGCCTTTGATTACTCAAATATGACCTTAATTTTTAATTCCTGCAGGCATGGAACTGAGAATGGCCACAAGTACAAGGCTGAAAACCTGCCTGTATAGCTTTACTTCACCTGGTGGTCCGATGTATCCTACAAGGGTTGTCCGTCATGCAGCTCGGGATGCCTTAGATTTCCTTTTTCCTGTAAGTTCCCTCTTGAACTGCTCTTTACAGTGACTAGTCTTGCCAAAAGAAAACAAACTAAGCATTGCTTTGTCTTCTGAAATAGGGTTTGTCAGGACTTGAATGAATGACCTTCACGAGACAGATGAACTGTGTTCATTAGATATTATTAATTGAGTTAACCGATAACTGCTCTTAGCAAATTTCCTAGTTGGAAATTCTTCCCCACAAGTACCTAATCACTTGCTTCTAGGTTGCTCTAGTCCATTATTCATAAGGTACTCGTGTGTACATGCATGTAGAATCTTAGAATGGATTCTGGCAAGTAAGATACATCTATTGGGAATATGGTCTTCTGATTTTAGTTAGTCATCTGCCTACACGATAAGTCTGAGGATGGCAAGGGCAATGGAGTGGGGTGGTTTCTTTGTTGCCTCAACCCTACTTCATTTTTATGCCTCCTATCCCGAAATTCAATTTTCTTTAAAATTTCAGCTTTCTAACCAAGCCTTCAAAGAGAAGTTCCCAACGACAATTCGACCCGTCCCAACTGTGTTCATATTATGATCGTTGTCGTTATTTTGCAGGTAGGGCGTTACCCACGACATCTCATAAGTCTGTTTTTTAGACTGTTATATCCCTGGTATTGGCCATCTTCATGTTGGAACTTTATAGTGTCTTGCATCAAGGCTGTTTTCTACTCTTTGTTGGAGTTGATCTATTCTAGGTGGGGAAAACTTAGAGAACGCAGAACAGCTTAATCCACCCTCATCTTTCAATAAGTTAAGCCTTCAACTTTAGGGTGTATGATTACATGTGTTAAGTTTATGTTCCTCTTAATTCTTTCGTTTTCGTTTCGTTTCCATGCCTTTTAGATAAGAGATGGAGAGTCCTCTGGTTCGGTCCTCGTGTTAAGTTGTTTTCTTTTTGCCGAGTATGTATATGTTTTTAAGATTCATTAATTTTTGTGTTACAACAAACTATTCATGATTTTAATTCGTCAACATTATATGATAATCTTTTCTTAAAAAAAAAGAACAATCTGAGTCCAATGCCCGTAAGATAAAGAAATTTACGAGGTTTAAAAGTCTCATTCAAAGTTTTTAAACTACTTATTTGAGTTATATTAAAATTCGGGTTTAGATTTTAAAATTTAGACTTAAAAAATAACAGCGTAATATTCCATTTCAGTGAAAGAGCCATCACTTCCTTAAATCAACTCAATGAATTAATCACTGTTCACTTTCAATTTCCTAAACTTGAATCAGAGGAAGCAGTGATTTCTTCATGTTGAATTAAAGCCATTTGCTCCAATCAACAGCAACAACACACAGAATGACAAAAAAGTCGTACAATTTCCCACCATTTATGCCTCTATCCACGCCCTAACTACTCACTGATGGGTTTTAAGTTTTTAACACCCATCCAAACTATTTGACCTCCTCAACCCCCGAAAGAGAAATGGAGGCATATGCTTGCCCCAGGGATTGAGACTTTCATTACTTGTTATAGGAACCGAAAGAAAACCTTCAGAATCTTAGCATGCTTCAACAGATTTCTATTATCATTTCAAACTTGAAAACAAGCCCTATATGCAAAAGCCGTCAACCGCCTCTCTCCACCAGGTTGAACTAAGCAAGGAGATTCAACAATGAGCGACTAAATAAGTCACATCAGCAGACTTCATACATGAAGGGGAAAGCATAATCTCTTGGCAATAAAATATAGAGTGAAGTCTAAAATCTAAATAAGAAAATCCATTGCATCACCAGTAATAACAAAGGACACAGTCTGAAAAGCTAAGAAAAGAGAACATAAAAGAAATCTACCTTGATTGCAGTCTCCCTTGTTCCAAAATGCAGGAGCAACCAAAAGGCAATGAAAGCAACCAAAGTTTCCTTTGCAATTGTATATGGAAAACCGAGAGAAAAAAGATCTTTCATCCCTGACTTGTGGGATGAATCGATTTCAATGGAACCAAAAGCATAATAGCAGATTACAAAATGGTAGCTTTCCACTAATCCACATTCTTCATACCCAAGTCAAAGGAAAACTCCATAAAACTCAAGACACTAATAGTTCTCTCCCCGACTAGTTCCTCTAAAGAGTGATTTTGGTAGAGATACACAAAATAGTTGAGCATCAAACATATTATGTCCATACCAGAGAAGACTTGAAGCTAACTAAAAGAACATGATCATTGCTTCAACTTGTTAGCATTGCTTCAGTATGATACTTCTCTAGATCAGCATCAAGATCTTCAGCCGAAACCTTTTCTCCACGGCCTCTTCCAAAGCCACGCCCTCCATCACCACCACCACCACGCCGTTGCCTACGAAATCCTTCACCCCTTCCACGGTCACTGTAAAATAACCACTTAAAAATAAGTTCCTTAAGTCCATCAGTAACAAAAAAAAAAAGGTTTATTAATGGCACAGAAATATGAAATGAAACAGTTTTTCCACACAAATTCAACAAAAAAATGTTTGTTTGGTACCAATTTGTCATGCAGTACAAACACTTCCAAATCAGAATTGTTGCATGAAACATGAAGTAAAACCATGAATTTCCCAAGCCATCACACTATTGTTATCAAAAACTATAATTTTCAAATAAATGGATACTTAAGAACTGAAAGAATCTAAACTATAAAATAAAACAAGGTTTATGCAAATAATAACTCATACCCCCTAGGGGCTCCATTTGAACTTCCAAAGGCAACATTCACAGCTATAGGTGCAGCAGGGGTAGCAATGTTTGTTCCCACGATCTCAATTTTCATCGGCTTCCCGTCGAGCTGAACATTGTTGTATCTCTTGACCGCATCCATAGCATCAGCTTTCGACAACTTCTGCTGTTCCCTGGGAAGAGAGTTTTTCTGTTCTAAATTACATTGTGATGCAAAGAATTTCATCTGAAGAAACAGTTAATACCAAACTCGATTTGATACCTTCGATCTACCGGTCCAATCATAATGAATTGCATACCGTTTCGAAAAGAGATAATTATGTACCTCTGTCTCTGGTCCGGACCATGTTAAGAGACTATAAACGTTCGCTGGGTTAGTTTCCATTATGGATTACTTACACCTCGAAAACTATGCTTCGGCCCGAGTTTAAGTGGGCTAGACTTAGCATCCAGGTTGACCCGTAACGTTTGCTGCAAACTCACCCTCCGAAACCTGAATTCTCTCATCAAACCTCCCATCTCTGCAATCCCATCAAAATCCATGGTTCAAACCCAGAAGAGAAGAAAAACTATCCTCTAAACCCGAAGAAATGAAGCTTAATCCCTCTCGTCGACCTATCAGAACCCGTTATTTGTTCTTAAAACATAGATTCTGCTCTGCCTCCAATGTTTCCGTTCAAGATAATGATGAAAATGCCAAAGACGCCCAAATAATTTCCGACCTCAAACTCATCATACGTGGAAGACAGAGCTGGAAGGTGGCATTAAACGACACTGTTTTCCTCAAGCCTCACCACGTCGAGCAAGTCTTGATCCAAACCTTGGACGACCCGAGGTTAGCTTTAAGGTTCTTTAATTTCCTGGGACTCCACAAAAACTTTTACCACTCACCCCAGTCGTTTTGCGTCTTGATTCACGCTTTACTTAACGTTAATCTCTTCTGGCCCGCATCATCGCTTTTACAAACGCTCTTGCTTCGTGGGTTGAGTCCAAGTGAGGTTTTTGAAGCTCTTTCCAAGGCTTATGAGAAATGTAAGTTACATTCGAGTTTGAGTTTGGGTTTTGATTTGTTGATCCAAAATTATGTGCAGAATAAGAGAGCTTTTGATGCTTTAATGGTATTTAGGTTAATGAGGAAGTTTAATTGTTACTTGCTACCTCAAATTAGGACTTTAAGTGCTCTTTTGAACGACTTAGCAAAAATTAGGCAGTTTGGCGTTGTGTTGGAAGTGTTTGATGAGATTGTGAAAGCTGGTGTTAGGCCTGATATTTTTATATACACTGTAGTGATTCGTTGTTTTTGCCAATTGAAGGATTTTGTTAGAGCTAAGGAGATGATTCGCCAAATGGAGTCGAATGGGACCGAGTTGAATGTGGTGGTGTACAATGTGCTCATTCATGGGCTCTGTAAGAATCATAGGGTGTGGGAGGCAGTTGAGATTAAGAATGGATTGGTTAAAAGGGGATTGAGAGCGGATGTTATCACGTATCATACGTTAGTCCTTGGCTTATGCAGAGTGGATCACTTTGATGTTGCAGTAGAGTTGATGAATGAGATGCTAAAGTTGGGTTTTGTTCCAAGTGAAGCTGTGGTTTCGAGTCTAGTTGATGGCTTGAGGAGAAAAGGGAAGCTTGAGGATGCTCTTAGTTTGGTAAAGAAAGTAGGGGAAGTTGGGTTAGCGCCTAATTTATTTATTTACAATGCATTGATCAATTCATTGTGCAAAAATGGGAAATTTGATGAAGCATTGTTGCTTTTCAATGAAATGGGAAGAAGGGGTTTGCATCCAAATGATGTTACTTTTTCCATTTTGATTGATTCATTTTGTAGAAGAGGTGAAATGGATGTTGCACTTACCTTTCTCAGTAAAATGAGAGGAGCGGGGATAAAAGCAACAGTCTATCCCTACAATTCTTTGATTAGCGGGTACTGTAAGTTGGGAAATTTGAATTTGGCAGAGTCTTTTCTCGATGAGATGATCAGTGTAGGATTGCAGCCAACTGTTATAACATACACGTCATTGGTAAGCGGATATTGCAATGAAGGAAAATTGCAGGAGGCATTTAGGCTATATCATGAGATGACAGGGAAGGAAATTGCTCCAAACACATATACTTATACTGCTCTTATATCTGGCCTTTGTCGGGCAAATATGATGGCTGAGGCTGTTAGATTGTTTGTCCAAATGACAGAGAGAAACATTATGCCAAATGAGGTGACGTATAATGTTCTGATTGAGGGATACTGCAGGGATGGTAACATGGTAAAAGCCTTTGAATTGTTCGGTGAAATGGTAGACAAAGGTCTTGTGCCTGATACATATACTTATAGACCTTTAATAAGTGGTCTTTGTTCTGTTGGTAGAGTGTCCGAAGCCAAAGAGTTCATGGATGGTCTTCATAGAGATCGTTGTAAATTGAATGAGATGTGTTACAGTGCACTGTTACATGGTTATTGCAAGGAAGGGAAAATAGAGGATGCATTGAGCGCTTGTCGTGACATGGTTGCACGAGGTGTTGATATGGATCTTGTGTGTTATGGCATACTTATTGATGGAACTCTAAAACATCATGACGCAAGAAGGTCGCTTGGTCTTCTAAAGGAGATGAATGATCGAGGATTGAGCCCTGACAATGTGATATACACGAGCATGATCGATGCAAACGGGAAAGCTGGAAAACTTAGGGAGGCTTTTGGGCTTTCGGATATTATGATCGGTGAAGGATGCATCCCTAATGTTGTGACATATACTGCTCTGATAAATGGCTTATGTAAGGCAGGTTTCATTGATAAAGCTGAGCTTCTTTGTAAAGAAATGGTGGTCAGTAATTTGCTTCCAAACCAGATGACATATGGATGTTTCATCGATTGTCTCACTAAGGAAGGGAATATGGAGAAAGCTGTAGAGCTTCACAACACGATTGTTAAAGGGGTTTTAGCTAACACAGTAACATACAACATACTTATCCGCGGCTTTTGCAAGTTAGGAAGACTTGAGGAGGCCATGGAGCTTTTAGCTGGAATGGCTGACAATGGTATTTTCCCAGATTGTATTACTTATTCAACTATAATTTATGAGCATTGTCGACAGGGTAGTTTACACAAAGCCATCTGGTTGTGGGACTCTATGCTAAATAAGGGTATAATGCCAGATACATTGGCATATAACTTTTTGATACATGGTTGCTGCGTTGCTGGAGAATTGAATAAAGCTTTTGAATTGCGGGATGACATGTTCAGAAGAGGTGTTAAGCCAAATAAGGTTACACATGATAGTCTTGTTCACGGAACTCGTTTGAAGTATTCGTATAAGAACGTTGATGAGTAGTCCGCATGAAAAACATTTTTTACTATACAAAATTTTACAGGAAACCCAGAGACCTACAGCGATGGAGTTGGCCCTAATGGAAAGCATGGTTCAAGCCTAATTTATCTTCTCCAGTAAAAGCACCAGGTTCATTCACTGCTGAGCAGAAATCCGTATGAAGTTTCTGTCGGGTGAAGTTTTGGTCTGATGTAGCTCGAAAATATTAAGAATGCTAGTTTTCTTGTGAACCGAGAAGATTGTGGATTATGGCTGATGCATGGTAGATTTTATCTAAAGCCTTAGCATTCATTGTATGATAATAAAAATGTTTCCATTCTTTAAGCCGTATACATTTTTATTTGTAATACATACCATACCATACCATACCATACAACAGAGTTTGGATCACTTGTCTCTTGGGAATTGGCAATAAGCCTTCATCAAGCATCAAGGCAATGTGCTTTAGTTAAAAATAGTGAAAATTAAAATTAAAATATCAAATTTTAAAACTAAGAGCGGGTCCAAGACTGTAATTTGACCAAGAGAACAAACTATGATAGCATCATTTTAACCTGTAATGCAAGAAACCAAACATCCATTTTATAGTTGCAAACTTGCAATGAACAAAATCCCTGGGAAAAGAATGTATCAGAATTCAAAAGAGGTATCAGATACCAACTGTAAGATATTCCGTCGGATATCGTCACGCATGCATAACAAATCATAAGATTTAAGTCGAAATTGCTAAAATTGTTCTAGACAAAGATCTGAATGTAACGTTTGACCTGCAAGCCAAAACCATACCAAACTCACCAACTATTAACTTTTTCACATCAAACAAATGCAAAACCCATTTCACTATCTTCATTATTCCTGTTTCTTGGAGACTCTGATTTAGTTGGCACGGCTTCTAATAACATCAAGTCCCATCTCGGTTGGGTCAGTTGCCTGTAGCTCTACTTGAATACCGTCCAGCTCTCTCTTGAACCTGTCCTTCGAGCTTGCATAAATCATCTTGCTTCTAACCCTTGATGTGTCCGGAGACCTTCACATAAACAGCAATGATTAAAATGTATACAGCATGGAATGGTAAAAAGCACTAATAGTAATAAGCATGTCTCATATACCATGCAATGAAGAAAATCCGGCTTTTCTGGCAATTCTCAGCAGTCACAAAGTCAAAATCATATACAGCATATCGACATTCATCAGCAGGGAGGCTTGCAGTGAAATCCTCATAGCTTTGAGTTGGCTCACCAAGCTTTTCCACAACAACCTGCTTTTGTTTCTCCTCAATCTTGAATACTATGAAGCGGTAAGTTCTTTTAGCCTTCAACTCTAGAAATTTCAACTTGCAGTCATCATGCACAGCCATTCCAGAAGCTGCATTAGCCTGTAAAGGAAACGTTCATAGAATACATAAGCTTTCATAGAACAATGACCCCTTCAAATTATATATGACCAATTAATCCATCAGCTCTTCCTCTTCTTTTATTTTTGCCTTTTCTAACCATTCCCGAGAAATGAAATACTAAACTGGGTAGTTAAAGACACCACATGTTTTCGAATTCTCCATTAGAAAAGAACAGAAAGATGGTCAATGACTAAAAGCAACCAGGTTCAACCCCATTGATCCAAACCCACATCTTTTTTTTTTTCTTTTTGGTCTCCAGAGTTTCGACAATGAACCATAAACTTGAAATTACACAAATTCTTAAACATTTAACAGGCTTAAATGCAATATTCTGATATTAGGAGTTAAGAGTACGAACTAACTGGGACCACTCTGGGAGATGAACCTAAATACTTTCATTGTGGTAAAGTCAAGCGACAACAATAACAAAGGTAGTTGAGAGAAGGTATAAGTCACCGATAGGAAATCAAGCAATGCATATACATTTGCAGGGATAAAAAAATGAATTAAACAACATAACTAAATTCAGAAAGAATCTATCAACGACTGCCACTTGAAAAACAATCAAAGGAATCCCAATTTTGAAACAAAAGCCAACAAATTCAACAGATTAATGAAAATCCTTACAGTATGATGAATAGTTAGTTCAACATTGTAAATCATAATGTTCACTAACATTTGAACTTGAAAACACGTATTTTCAGAGGAATCAAAATGCCAGATCAAGGGAGATTAAGTTAAACAATCTTTCTATCCATAATAAATTCTCAAAATTCATTCAAGCGTAACAATCCAAAACGCCAATACAGCATCAAGCGGGAGATCAAACAATAATCGAAGAATTAAACACTTATTACTTTCATAAAAATCATCTATTACAGATAAAAGTAGAACAAAATACAAGTCCAGCAATGATTTTTTTGAACGATTCAGACTATGCTAATCACCGGAAGCAAAGAACTCTATGCTCAACATACATGATAAATCAGATCTAAAACAAATTGAATATTCTAAGCAAGTCAAAGAAGTATAGATCGCAGACAAAGACTTGGATTGAAAATGTAAAAGAAAACAACATAAAAACTAATAAGAAAAACCTGACCATGGCTTCTCAGGTAGAAGTTGCGGAGAGAAAATCTAGGGCAGGAGGAGTCTCTAGAAATGCAAATGGAGTAGGGAATACTTGGCTTTCTCAATGAGATAATACTTTCCTTTTTCAAATACTATCTTTCTGTAAGTGAGATATTTTAGCGTATTTATTTATAATTTTTTTTTTTGGGGGGGGGGTATATCATGATAATATCGTGCAATCAGACCAATGATAATAAGACACGTGGCATAATTTAATTATTAGAAATTCACCCGAAAAAATTATAGGCATAAAGATAAAATTAACCCTTAATTTTTTTATTTTTTTTTTATCATTTTAGCTCTCATTCCTTATTTGGCATAAATTTAGTCTCTAAACTAAATCTTTTTGATAAATATCTTATTTTTAACTATCATGATGATTGCACAAAAATTTAATGACAATGACATATAGTAAACATGTGATAATATATTTTAGGCGTAAAGATAATTTTAACCCTTAACGTTTACAATTTTTATCATTTTGACCCTTAACATACATCTTTTTGACAAATAACCTATTTTTTAACTATCATAATAATTGGACCGTTAAAATTTAACGATGATGATATATCGTATGTATACGATAATATATTTTAAATAGCATGTCATTTAACCTATCAAATATATATATATGAAATATAATTTTATTTAAATATAAAATATAAAACAATTAAAATTTAAATAAAATATTAAAAAAATAATTAATTCTAAAATAAAATGTTACTAAATATTCTCAACCCTAACTACAATAGAATGTTTAGTAGCCTTTTATTTTAGAATTAATTAATTTTTAATATTTTATTTGAATTTTAATTGTTTTATATTTTATAATAGAATAAAATTATATTTTATATATGTATATATGTATTTAATAGGTTAAATACTATGTTATTTAAAATATATTATCATATACATATAAAATGTCATTATTGTTAGATTTTTAACGGTCCAGTTATTATGGTAGTTAAAAAATAAGCTATTTGTCAAAAAAATATAGGTTAAAGGCTAAATTTATCCAAAAAAAGAATAAAGACCAAAACGATAAAAATTATAAACATTAAGGGTTAAAATTATCTTCATGCCTATATTTTAAATGATATGACATCTAACCTTTCAAATACATACATATAGAATATAATTTTACTCTAGTATAAAATATAAAATAATTAAAATTCAAATAAAATATTAAAACTTAATGAAATATAAAATATTTTGGCTATTAAACATTAAATAAATTTATTATTCTATTTTTAATAATTTTAAGTTTTTTACATTTAATTAAAGCGTAAAACTTAAAACCTCAAATTTACTACTTTTAAATTTAAATTTAAATCTTAAACTATAGATCAAGACCTTCAACTTTCAAATTAGATTAAACACTAAAATATCAACATTTTAAACTAAAATAACAAAACTCCAATTGATTAGTATCAAAATCCCTTACCTTTGATTTATCGATAGCAATTTTACAAAAAATTCTTCCTTTTCAGACTGTGTTCATATTTTCTTAGATATGATTTTGATTATATTATAGTTAGGGTTGAGAATTTTTAGTATACTTTTGTTTTAGATTTAATTAATTTTTAATATTTTATTTAAATTTTAATTATTTTATATCTTATATTAGAATAAAATTATATTCTACGTGTATGTATTTGATACCTTAGATGTCATGTCATTTAAAATATATTATCATACGTTACCATCGTTAAATTTTTAATGGCTAATCATTATGTTAGTTAAAAAATGAGATATTTGTCAAAAAGACACAGGTTAAGGGCTAAATTTATAAAATAAAATAAAAAGAATGGGGACCAAACTGATAAAAATTTTAAACATTCAGGGTTAAAATTATCTTTATACCAAAATTATATTATAAGTATACTTATATAATCGCATCTTATAAAAACTATCTAATTCATTATTATTATTATTATTATATCATTAATATAATAATTAAAAAATATATTTTTAAATAACATAAAAGATTAATAAAAATTCATTGGTTAGAACTGAGGAAATTCTAAAAAACAGCGGAGGCTAAAAACAATTGTGCCATTTTTTATAAAAATTTTGTTATATATTTTTTATATTAAAATTTTATAATTTTTATAAATATATATATACCAAAATTCTTAATTTTTTAAGAATTTGACATGTATATCAAAATTTTTATATTTTTATAAGAAATATGGTATATATTATTTTTCTTACAAAAATTAAAAAAAAATTAATATATACTGAAAAATGTATATTAATATCGATTTTTGAATAATAATTCGATCAAAAAATAATTAATCAAATATTACGGAAACCCACAAAACAAAATAATTAAATATTTAAACTTTTTTATCTTTACAAAATCATTAAAAGATAGAAATAATTTTTTTGAACAAGCTAACAGTGATTATAATAGGTATCTGTTCTAGAATATAATCTTCATCATTTGACATTGATCGCTCAATCACTCTACTGATATCGTTGATGCTCGAATCCTGTAACTTTTAAAAACAATAATCATTCCGTTAACCGCTTGAGTTAGAGGGCTCGTGTAAATATAGAAATGATTAAAAAGAAAAAAAAATATTTCCAAAATTTACTTGGAAAATAAAACCATAATCGACCTTCAAAGATACAATCCTTATCCTATTGTAAGAGATATTAAACGTTTGCTTTAATAATCGTAAACTAAAAGAAAAATCATACAAATAAGTAATTAAGAGCACGATAACCCAAGTGATAATTATCTCAATCCGAGAGATTTATACTTGCTGGTATAATGGGGAATTTAAATGATATTTTAAAATTTTTAACAATTATAAAATAATTTTAATTTTTTTAATTTTAAAATTTAAAATTAAAATTGATATTACTATTGTCATTAATAATCTTGTTAGGTTGTATTATTTTCTTCGTTTCAGGTTATCATTGATATTTTATAAACATTTATCGCTGATAATTGATAGGAGTCTCAATCAGACATTGAACAATAAACTCGAGAGGCTATAATCACTTAAAATCGGATTATAATGTCTCTCATCAGCTGTCAACGGTGAGTGATTGAGAGAAATGGATGATGATTTTAGACAATACTAAGATTCAATAGTTGATAATCGATAATAATTGTCAATCTTGAAAATTTGAGGTTTAAGATTTTAATGATTTTAGATTTTTTTTTAAATTTTGACTTTTATTTTTATTTTTTAAATTATTTTTTCTTTTTCTAATTTATAAAAATTAAAATAGATGCATATTAATTTATGTTTGGATAATAAATTTTTTAATGGTATTATCTAGAAACACTAACAGAATATATCTTTAAACACCTGTTTTAGCTAAAAAAACATTAGGTACATAGCTTAAAAAAAGTATATGCTTTGGGCACATATTTATGAGTTAAGCCAAAAATTTTTAATAGTGTTATATTAAAATACTAATAGAATAAAACTTTAGACACTTATTTTAACTCAAAAAATATTAGACAACTATCTAAAAATATATAATTTGAATATATATTTATGAGTTAAAACTTTAAAATTTATCGTTAAAATTAATTATTTTAAAAGTTAAGAGACAAAAATAAGTCACAAAATAAAATTAAGCTATGATTGTAATATTTTATATAGTTATATTATTTATATAAACGAAGCAATAATTTAAAAGATTAGTAAAATGTTTGAATAAATAAAAAGTAAATATCAATTGATGGATTAATTTTTTTTATAAAACTATTAAATAAATTCAAGTAGGTAAATTATCATCCGACAGTAATAGAGTAGCCGTTTTGTAATAGTATTACCCGAAAGTTTGGGAGTAACATTATGCTTAGGGTGAGTATTCGATCGAGTTAAATCAAATTAAAAATTTTTAAGTTATTTCAGTTGATGAGTTATATTTTATAACTTAAATTTTATTTAAATTTTTTTTGATTCGAGTCGAGTTTTCGAGTTCTTTTAAATATTTAATTATAATTATTTATCATGTTATAATATATATTGATTCCAATTTAAACGATTTTCTCCAATCAAATAATATAAGTATATATATATTTATATATAATAATATTTCTTTATATTTTTATATATCAAAGTATATAGGAGTATATCATAAAAAGTTAAAAAATTCATGTCAAACTTAAAAATAAATCCTTTAATTATTAAAAATCTGAGTTATTCGAATTTTTATTTTATAATTCGAGTTTTATTTAAAAAATTTTAAATCAAATCAAATTAAAATGAATCAAATATTTTTATCTCGAGTCAAACTATTCAATTTTTTAATTGAGTCGAGTTTTGTTCACCCAATTCAGCAATCGGCGTCGCAAAGCAATGAATCACAAATATCCAAGCCATCTCTACCGTCATTCAACCCTCGTTTCAACTTTATCCAACGGTCTAGATCTACCACATCACCAATCCTCGTGAAACCTAAACAAACCAATAATTCCACCACTCGTCTTTCTATAAAGGCCACCTATCGTTTTCATCCCATTCTCTCATCACTCTTCTCCCTAAGCCAAACAAAAGCTAACCCGTGCAAAAAGAAATGGCACCCAAAGCTGAGAAGAAGCCAGCGGAGAAGAAGCCAGTCGAGGAGAAGAAAACCGTCGCCGAGAAAGCCCCGGCGGAGAAGAAGCCAAAGGTAGGGAAGAAGCTTCCCAAGGATGGAGGATCAGCCGCCGGAGACAAGAAGAAGAAGCGGGTTAAGAAGAGCGTTGAGACCTATAAGATCTATATCTTTAAGGTCCTAAAGCAAGTCCACCCGGATATCGGGATCTCAAGCAAAGCTATGGGAATCATGAACAGTTTCATCAACGATATCTTCGAGAAGCTTGCCCAAGAAGCCTCTAGACTGGCAAGGTACAACAAGAAACCCACCATCACTTCCAGAGAAATTCAGACCGCTGTTAGACTTGTACTTCCGGGTGAGCTTGCCAAGCATGCTGTGTCTGAAGGCACCAAGGCTGTGACCAAGTTCACTTCTTGAAAACGGGATTATGTTTTTTCTTTTAAACAGGTCGTGGTTCTCCATGTTTACTTTTATAAGTTCTCCATATCTATTTGGATACTTGTTTTGTATTTGAATACGAATCTTCTCGATCCCCATTTGAGGAAAGATTATTTTTTTATGTTGGGTCAGTTATAATTCATTGATAAATACGTAAATAGATTGCACAGAAGTGATACAACCCTTCTGGGTGTGGGTTATACTCCCTTGAAGATCTTTCAGATCAGTAGCTAAAGTTGATTGGTAATAGACAATAGTTGAAATTCGATCCAACAAAGAATATACTTCTGAGTTTACTTGCATAAAACCGAAAATGTTGCCAACAAAGTGAAGAACACCTTGCCTTTTTGCGACACCAAAGTATTCAGTCCCATTCAATCTAGTAAGGCAATCTAGTAAAGCCAGAGCCCTTCCTCAGATTTTAGTGGTCTAAGGACGAATTAAAATTTTACGCTTTTAAAATATTTATTAAATAAATAATTTTAAAAATATATTAAAATAAATTAATTTATTTTTATTATTGTTGATAAATCATTTAAAAATATATCAAAATTTAAATAAAAACATAAATAAATTTTATTCAACATTCAAATAATCACACAAAACAATTTTTACGTGCATTTATAGATACAAAATCATTAATGATAGTGTTTACATCAATATGGTCTAACATATTTTTCTCAATACATAAAATGGCTAGACCATTCAACAGATGCAACGGTCACCGGCATAGTTAGAAGAATTCGATAAGCAATTGAAACATTTGGATAACAATCTACCATTTTGACAAACTTGAAAATTTCAAGTGCCTACATTAAATCATTCGGCAAAATCATCTGCAATACTTTCAGTTCTGAAAAAAGATAACATTATACTATAAAAATTATGAAGTAAAAAGGTATAGAATGATAGTCGTGGAATTTTGTCGTGGAATTTATGCTTCAAATTCGATTGTAGTATATCAACAACAAATCATGTAAACCGCAATCTCCTTGAATATATGAGTTCTTGTCCTTTTAGAGTATCAAATTAAAATAATAGATAAATTTTTTTATCAAAATGTAAGAATATAACATAAAAAAAAGAGAGAAAATATAAGAGAAATAGAGATATAAAAAGTAAAAATATTGTAAGGATTTTTTATAGGTGATGTATTTAAAAATTTTAATCTTATTAAAAAATTTAAAAAAAATTAAATTATTATTAAATTCAAAATGATAACCTAAAAACCTAAAACCTATTAATTTATAAATTAATAAAATATAAAAATAATTAAAAATTTTCGAACGGTTATATAATTGTTAGTGAACCTAAAATTTTTTTCAAACTGTTAAACTGTGGCAGCGACAAAAATTGATTTTGTGGGACCTACTATATTATATTTTTTATTTATTTCTTTATTATTTTTTATATTTTTATTTTATATAGAAGTGAAACCCACATTAAATGTTAAAGATTTTAAACGGTCAACGGCAGGTAAAATATGATTTATTGGGCCTATTTTATATTATATAATATATTTTTATTTTATTAAAAGTGGGTCCCAGGTAATTAGGGCCCCTAAGCCGGTGCCTTTATTGTCCGGGCACAGGTACGGGCCTGAGTAAGGCCAACATGAGCATGAGTGCTAGCCTGCTAGGTGGCTTAATAGGGTCACAAGGGACGATCATCTTCAAAGGTCCATCATCCATGGTGAGAATTCTTGGGGTGCGGATATGGAGAAAAATAGGAAAGTGTTGAAATTGTGGAAGCAGAGTGTACTGAGCTTGGCAAAACCTCGTGCTTAATGAATGGATACATGAACTCACAAAGCCAATCTCGACAATCCAACCATCATTGAAGCTATCTGAAGATGAGACTAATTATGTTGCAACTCATGTTGAAAATAAGGAGAATTCGGTCAACCCTATTGAACAAGGATATGATATTGACCCAGGGATACTAGCTTGGGAACTATGAGTCCATCCCCATCGTCCAATGGTCAATTGTCTATGGTGAAGTAAGGTGCCATTTCTTATTTCTCACCTTTTTAATGATTAAGTTAGTGCATTTGAATTGTCAAGGGGCTGCAACCCTGCTTTTCAGAGAATTTCGAGAATCTTATCTGTCGAAATGATCCTCAAGTAGTTGTGTTGAATTCACTGAATTGAGATTTTAGGTTTCAAGAACCACAGAATAAAAAAAGGGTTTTTGTTATTGAATAAGAGAAGTAAAATTTATATATTTTGTAACTGTGATACACACGTGTTTATATAAAACTAAAAAATAAAGAATAAAAAAATAAAGAAGACTTTAAAATCACCTAACTAACTAATATATCCTAATAGCCTCCCCTCAAGATGGAGCATACAAATCTTGTATGCCCAGCTTGGAAATGGAGTCCCGAAAAACAGAAGTAGGAAGGGCCTTTATGAAGCAATCTGCTAATTGATTATGAGATGACACAGGCAGCAACTTGATAAGTCCTTTTTGAACCTTCTCTCTAATCAAATGGCAATCAATCTCTATGTGCTTTGTTCTTTCGTGATGTACAAGATTTTCTGCAAGTTTAATAGCAGAAAGGTTGTCACAAAAAAGATTTGTAAAAGAAACATGAACATGTAAATCAGAAAGTAGAAAAGACAGCCATTGTAATTCACAAGTGACAGTTGCAAGAGCTCTATATTCAGCTTCACTAGTGGACCTAGATACCGTTTGTTGTTTCTTGGATTTCCGGGATATTAAAGTTGATCCTAAAAAAATGCAAAAACCAGTGGTAGATTTTCTTGTATGTGGACAAGAAGCCCGGTCAGAATCAGAAAAAGCATCGAGTTTTAATGGATTATTACTCGAAAAAAAAAGTCCCTGACCAGGAGTACTCTTAAGGTACCTAAGAACTCTATGAGCGTCAATCATATGTAAATTTGTAGGTGCAGACAAGTATTGAGATAATTGTTGAACAACAAAAGATATATCGAGCCTGGTATTTGTTGAACCACAGAATAGAAAAAGGGTTTTTGTTATTGAATAAGAGAAGTAAAACTTATATATTTTGTAACTGTGATACACACGTGTTTATATAAGACTAAAAAATAAAGAATAAAGAAAATAAAGAAGACTTTAAAACCACCTAACTAACTAATATATCCTAATAAGTTGCAGTATTGGAGACTCGGGTTAGTGGAAAGATGGCTGATAATGTGATTAAGAGATTGGATTATGCTAATTCTTACCTTGCTAGAGGAAAAATTATTAGGTGAACCCTGTTCACCACGTCATTCATGGTCCCAAGCAATCAGGACCGTTGATCTTAATTTTTTTTCAAGTGAATCATCACCTGTTTCCTACATGGACTTAGTGGGTGAGTAGTTATTAGGTGGTTATTTAAATATCAACGATCCTGATTGCTTGGACCATGGATGACGTGGTGAACAAAGTTCACCTAATAATCTCTCATTGTAGAGGCACAAGGGTTTGGTGGTGGTATCTGGATCTATGGATGAATGTGGTGGATTTTGAGGTGAAGACATTGGTTCACAGCCTTTTCGATTCATACAGGAATAGCAGAAACACCTAGTTTTTGAGGATTTCCTAAAGACAGTTTCGGAGCCAGATAAGGAGCTAGGTGCTAATATTGAATCCTTCGGATAGTTTCAGATTGGAATCTCAACTCCTTTGGCAACATTGGCAAGTGAAAAAAAAGAGTTGTTGGCACAAATTAGAGGCATTGACCGAGATCTGTAGCTCTTGTATTTGGATTTTTTGGTTGAGCTGGAGAAGGATCTTAAGGAGCTTGAGACTGTTCTTGGTCAAGATGGAAGTCTATGGGCTCTGAAGGCTCGAAGTAAATGGTCGTTGTATGCGGATAGAATTACTAAATATTTCTATGCGTATGCCATGGGACGACGACATGCCAACCGTAAAACAAAACAAACCAAGTAAGTTAATGAAATGTTAAAACTTTTTTTTGAAAATAAAACATATAACAATGAAAAATACAAAGATTACATAAACCAAAGGAAAAACCAATAAACGATTCTGATAACTTTGACTGTAATGACGAACTTCACAGAAACAAAACAATTTAATTACAGATCAAGTTAACTAAGGCTATGGCTAGGCACACGCAAGGTGTTTAGTCCAAAACTTTGTTCCAATAATAACATGAAGAGCTTCTATATAAAGCCTTACAAATCTATGTTCCCAACAAATTTGGGATACATCTCATTTCTCCAACATCATGAATGTTATATTGAGCAACAATTTCTCATTCACCTATTGAACATTTTGAGCATGTAAATATATAAATTTTATCTAATCTTGTAGTAGATTAACAATTCATTTAGTCCTAATTAATTTGATTAATGAAATCCACTCAAATTTAAGCTTAAAAATATTAATGTACCATACCATTTTTCCAACACCAACTGCATCATGTTGCTTCGTGATGACGAAGGTAATCAGTGCTCAGACCAAGTGATCTTGCAAAATATGGCTACTGACTTTTATAATAATTTGTTTACAAGTTCCAATATAGGTGAAGTTCTTTATTTAAGTCTGTGGCGTATTCCCAAGGTTTAGCCGAATTGAACTTGATTCTCTAGTAAGGCCAGTTGCAGATGATGAGGTGATACCTGCTTTGTTTGTTATCGGTCCACTAAAGGCTCTCGTTGTGGATGGATTACATACTGCTTTCTTTCAACGTAAATGAAAGTGTTGTTGGCCCGATAGTCTATAGTTATGTGTAACAGGTCTTTGCTGGGGAGGCGTGGGATGAATCTCTCAATCATACCTTACTAATTCTTATTCCTGAAGTGTGTTCACCTGAAAGTATGTGCCAATTTCGACCAAAGACATGACTGCCTAGAGTGGGATTTTAGTGAAGATACTCTGTGTTGTTGGATTCTTGAATACTTTAATAAGTCTAATTATGCAATATGTTCAATCGGTATCCGCTCAGGCGTTATGGAATGGTTCGACTATTGACTCTTTCCGGCCTTCTCACGAAATCCGATAAGGTGACCCTTTGTCACTATATCTGTTCGTCTTGTGCATGGAGCGCTTTGCACAAGCTATACAAGGAGAGGTTGGGACTGGGTGTTGGATGTCTTGAGGTGGTCTAAGTGTTGTGTGGGATGATGTCCGCCAATGTTTATGTTAGACTGTCGATAATAGTGATTCTATCAATTTTTGAGAGATCTGGGGCTCGGTAATTTTAGACCATTAAGAGATTTGGCATTTGGATGGTTCTTCACATTCGAGTGGTCATATTCGACTCTCTTCCAAGGTGAAATGGTGAGTGACGTGGGTATATAATTGGAAATTTATTGATAAATGATGTGCTTCTACGCATTGTTGGGACAATACCTCCTTTGACTTCAGCTCAACTAATGTACCGAGATGGGGTGGTAGGGATGGTGTCGCGTTCTCGGTCTCATCTGGATATGTTATCCGTGTTGGTCTACGGGCAGGGGCTATGCAGTCCGATTCAGTTGGGCAGTCCATTGCGAAGTTTAAGGGGAAGCAACGTATTAAAATATTTCTCTGGTTAGCATGTCTGGATGGTATATAAACCAACAGAATTTGACCAAGTCATATAAAATCAGTATGGCCTGCAACTTGCGCCTTGACAATTATAAAATCTTTACAAACCTCAACAACTTTATGTCAATACTCATTTAATTAATCGTTATTGAAGTTCTCTCACATCATCTTTATTTCTGGCTTTTCTCATAAGGGAAAGAAGCTATGTATATTGACCAAATGAAAATATTATTATTATTCCAAAATGACTATAACAGAGAAGGAGGCTAAACAGCTTGTCATTGCAATCAGACCGACAGAGCTGCTCAAAGTTGCCAAATATTCCAAAAACACACTAAATGCTGAAAACTCATAACCTATTGAATGAGTTAAAAATGCATACTTCACCTTTACATCCCTAATCATGAGTAACATTGTTAATGTTGAGGTAAAGCTGGTCTCTTTTCCACATACTCGTAATGGACAACAAAATTATCCTGCAGTTAAAAGCATACATACATACATACATATATATATATAGTCAGCAATATTCAGCAACTATTTCATGGATAAAAGTAAAAACTAGAAAGCAACTAGGAATAGTGTAGTTCTGACCTTGCGGATTGTTTCAAATGATTTCGGATCGAAACAATGGTAAGAACCTCTCTCATATGTGTTTGTCTTCACTAAGGGCTCAACATTGGGAACCCTTATGAACCACATTCGGTGCTCCTTGTGGTAAAACCAGCCCCTATTATAACTGCCAATAAGAGGTGTTAAAATGGGAGCTGCAAAAAACAAAATGCATAAAGATTCCAACACAAATCATTCAGTTGAGACAGCTTACAGTTCATTTGCAGCGTATAACTGAGCTTCGTCTTTTGGCATGCTGTATTAGAAACAGACAAGTTCAGATAACTAAAAATAAGATTTAAAATTAAACAATAGAGAGGCAGCGCATGTTAAAACGAACACCTGTAAAATATATAGAACAATGTGTCCACTGTGAACTTTGAAAAATAACCTTGCTGCATGAATAAAAAAAAATCAGTTTGGAAATAGAGGAAATTCACAAATTGAGATAATTGCATTAAGGAGTAACCAGAATATAAACATGAAAAACAGCTCACATGTAAAGCAGGTGGTTGCTTAGCATAATAACATTGTGGCACAGTGAACTCTGGGTCACCCTTAGCGGGTCCATCCAACCATGGAGAACCAAAAGTCTTGTGAAGATTTTCAGATGAATTCAAATTTAACCCAAGTGTTGTCAGATCAATTCCAAGAGCAAGGGAAGTCAGATCAGGATCGGTCATCTTTATTACACTTTGCAAACCAAGTAACCCAAATGGGTCAGGATTAGACTGCATTGATTTCAGGCCGGGTTCCCTAAATGACTGATTCACAGTTGGTGTATGTGGAAGGCGGAACTGCGACTGGTTTTGGTGTTGCTGATATTGTTGGATGAGCTGATCATAACCCATACCAGAAACTGTATTTGATGAATTTATAGTTCTTAGCCCAATCCCAGGTGGTCCACTGGTCTGAATGAGAGATGAAAGAAAATGTTAAAAGCCATTCTAGTATCAAATAAGAAGAAAACATCGATGCATAAATCAAATGAATGAATGAATGAATGAATGAATGAATGAATGAATGAATGAATGAATGAATGAATGAATGAATGAATGAATGAATGAATGAATGAATGAAATAAGTCCATCCTAAGGAAGTAACAATTTCTTCAACTTTCAATGTACCCTTCATTTCATATGCTGTTACAAGAAAAAAGGGAAGGGGCAATTCACATTCTTCCGGTTTGACCAACAGTGATATTCAATTCAATACAGCCGCTAAAACACACTCAAATATGGATTATCAAACACTGAATCTTGTATCCCAAGTACCATTAGAGAAAGATGTAATCTTTAGCGATCAATATACATCCTTCTACCTCATCATCCTCACTTGATTACATTTACAGGCAACCATTTACAGCACCAGACTATCATACCTGTGAGTGGTAGCTTGAATGTGAAGATGGGAAAATATCTGAGCCATGTAAATGGAGAAGATCTTGGTTGTTTAGAGGTGAAAAGGAGGCACCACTACTACCGGCTGATGGAGCATGTTGCTGTTGCTGCTGTGGGCGATGGGATGAATAGGATCCACCCAAGTTGAATCCTGCAGATCTCCCCATCTATGCAAATTGCACACAAATATTAGATAAATTCTTACAATATATACATCTTGAAGATGACAAGACAATGAAGACACACTTTTCTAGAAGATGAAAATAAATAACTCAGTAAATAGAGCATGCAATTACTTTAGAAGTCATATATGAAGAAGAAAACAAACCATAAATTCTAAATTTTGTAAATGTAACTCACAGAAAAGTGTTGCGATTGCATCATCGACATGGAATTGTCATGAAGTTGTTCTTTCTGGTGCATGTCCATGGGATAATCAGCATTACCACCTATACAATATATAAAAATATGGTCAAGAACATGATTAAAGATATTTTATTATAAAAAATAGCATCATAAGAATGAAGATACTAAATGCACCAGAACAGTGCATAAATTTCAGTAGACATAAATACTGGAAAATCAAATTAAGTATAGATATAAATTAAAGCTGAACTTAAAGTGAGAAAGGAATACAACATTTATTTCTCTTAACCAGAAAGTAATATGCATTAAATCAAAACCAGATCACAGAATATTTGTGCACCTTTAAATCCTGGTAAAGCAGGGAAATCTTCCTTTTGAATGCTAAACTCTTGGTTTTGTTGAACAATGGGACTAAGACCCTGTTTTCTCAATGAACCTAAAAGTTTAACTTAAAATATTAGGACTTCACCAGAAGGAGAAAAGACGAATGAAGAATCAGAAAGTCTCTTTCTTCTGTTACCCAATTGTCCTTGAGGCCCTCCAGCAGAACTAGGACGACTTGTCAGCTGAGGGAAATCATTATTTATGTCAAATGGAGAATTGTCATTTGTGTTCACATCATTCAACATTCCCATGGAGTTAAGGTTGTTCACAGCTTGAACATGGCTCTGGGAAAGAGGACCCCCGGCGGTAGGATAAGAATTGCCTAACATTGAAATCATCTGAGATCCTGAAGATAGAAAATGTCATTCATGTGTACAACTACAGTTAAATTAGTAAATGTAAGAGATGCATATTTTATCATATAAAAGTAACATTCCATAAATGTAAAACACGTATTCAGGGTCAACTAAGAATAGGAATCAATCTAAATTCTAATAATTGGAAGTGAACAGTAAAAAATAGATAGAGCATCAGAGGTGGTAAATTAACCGAAAATTCTCGTCATTAGATTCATTTGTATCCAAGGGCAACAATAGAGCAACACAGGCAAACAACAAAATCTACGGGTAATCGTTCACGGTAACATACCCTGAGGAAGCATGCCACTCATCAACCGATTCTGTCCCTGCACACTTAAACTTCCAGATCCAGCACTATTGGCACTTAGATTCAGACGAGATGCAAGACCAGGTACAGACAATCCACCACCAGAGCTTATACTCCTCCCAATGTTGCCCCCACCAACCATGTTTCCTATAGAACTCGTTATCCTAGGACCTGCATTTCCCAAAATTGGGGATACTCCCAATCCTGGGACAGCATTACGGTTACCAATTGCAGCAGAGGAAGGTAGAACCCCAGGTATTGAACCACCAACTCCATTTGCGTTACTACTAAATCCAGGGTTTCCTACAACACTAATACCTCCTCTATTTGTTACTCCTGAGTGTCCGAGGGAGCTGCCATGAGACAACTGTAAAATGGCATCCATAAGAAAATGCAGTACACATTAAAAGAATGTAAGATTTTATTTCTTCATATTAATTTTCATTTTTGTGTTTTTGTCCCAATGTAATGCATGAAGAGAAGGAAACATAAATAACTTCTGTTGCAGCAATCATAGAAAATCTAGTGACAGTATGATGGGAATATTATAAGCACCTGAGAAAGAGCAACAGGAAGATTATTGGATGCAAATCTTCCACCAGATAGGCTCCCAGTAGGTTGTTGAACCCCAGCAGTTGCAACATTACTTAATGTTGGGTTTCTTGATGCAAGTGCACCAGGCATGTTGGGAACTCTAAAGCTGCCATGAATATTATGCAAGCCCTGAATATTGCCTGCAAAACAAACAATACAATTGCATGAGTTTCGAAGAACATAGTTGTGTGTAAATCCAGTAAAATCTACCCACCAGCATGATGGAAAACAGGAGAGGCTGCACCAGACTGTCCAGAGAAAGATGTCGTAAAAGAACGTCCGCTGCTGTCTGGATGATTTGAAGCTGATCCATTGATAGAAGACTGCCACCAGATTAAAGGAAGAATATTTCCAAACATTCCATCGTTAATGATATATAATTACTAATATTTCAAACCGCACAGGAAAAGAATACCAACAAAATACACGAACCGGTAAATCACGTGATGCATCCAGATTTGATTTGAAGTTTCAATTAAAAGGATAGTAAACGATAAAAGAATATTTCCAAATATTCCAGCATTAATGATCTTTAATTATTAATATTTCAAATCAATTGACATTTAATGGAGCATCATTGACCTATAATCAATACATTTGTAGTCTAAGTTCCTAAAACCAGTATGCCAGTGCATATTGATATGGGGAAGCAAATACACGTATGCATAAACATAGAGGGCAACAGAATCCAACATGTTGAATCTACAAACCACGAAAATATATATCAAGTTATCGTCAGATAAAACAACTAAATGGACCTACAGAAGACACATACTTCATTTAGAAAAATAAAAAAGGGAAGTCCTAAAAAGATTGCAACTCCAAATAAATTGTTTTCGGTTTAAGTAATAATACATTTAGTAACCCCGACATTTCACAAGTGTCAACAGGTCATGCAAAGAGGCATTCCACGGTGAGAAGCAAACCAGATTTGAGAAGCTGCTGCAGTATTTATAGCCTGAAAACGACAAAATAGTTGTGAGACGATAACTCCGGAAAGGGGAAGTTACACGTGCACGTTCAGAAGATGTTGAAAAAGACACAAAATTTACTAGCAAAACAGACAAAAAAAAATACTTCACTCATGTAGAACAACAATAAACTAAAATTGTTTCTGACTTTCAATAAATGGCACCAAGAAAACCATGCCCAGCTAAGCTTATCAACGTCGTATTTCCCTACATACCACTATCTTTTTCTCCACCGTTCCACTTCCAATAATGATTGCACGGTGTATTTTCTCAAATTAAACCACAACCGGGTCATAAAATTCAAGAAAAATATTACGAAGTAACACGTCATACAATTTATGAAGTTTTCAACACCGGGGATAACCAGATGACATTAATTCAAAAACTTTGGTCCTTGAAACCATTTCAAGGTATTCAAATGAAGGGAAATTTGCATAGTAAGGAAAATACTACAATCCCTTAACAAACCATCTAAATAACATCAATAAAACAAAACCCAAATTTGCACGCATACTAATGCAAAACACTTTCGGCTAAAAGACTAGAGCAAAAGCGAACAGAAATAATCAGTGTAAATGATTCACTATCATCTTAAACAAAGTAATCTTCCGTAATTCATTAAATAGGAGATGAGGGGAAGGGGAAAGACAACTAGATATCGAAGATTTTCAGTGGGGCTACGAACCTCATTTCCAAGAACTAAGTTTTCAATAATTATAAAAGAAATGAGTGGAAAAAATACACTACTATTCAGGTCAGTTCAGTTGAACTAATCGACGGCCTCCACATTTTCCACGGTTTCTCAGTACCCAAACAGAAACATAAAAACATTGAGTTCACTACCCTACTGAAAACCTTAAAACAACACATGCAGGAAAAATCGTAAAATCAAATTTCGGAGAAAAAACTAGTGCGATTTGAGAACGAACCTAGACAAATCAAGATCGAAACACAGGAAATTGTGATAGGGATGATAATATAACCCTACATTTAATTTCAGATTCCAACATATAATTTCAGATTCCAACATATCACAAAAGACAATAAACAGATTCCAACATATAATTTCAGGGGAATACTAAAATACACTAATTATAACCCTACATTTAGGCTGAAACATTCTTGACAGCAAGACTTCAAATTCCACTCCCTTCTAAACCCTAAATCATCTAACCCCCAAACCCGTACAAAGTCCTGCCCTGCCTCTTCAACGCATAGACCACATCCATGGCAGTAACAGTCTTTCTCCTCGCGTGCTCAGTGTAGGTGACGGCATCGCGGATCACGTTCTCCAAGAAGATCTTCAACACACCACGGGTTTCCTCGTAGATTAAGCCGCTGATACGCTTGACTCCTCCCCTGCGTGCCAAACGCCGAATCGCCGGCTTCGTGATTCCCTGTATGTTATCGCGGAGGACCTTACGGTGGCGCTTTGCTCCTCCCTTTCCCAGTCCCTTGCCGCCCTTTCCTCTTCCTGACATTTTGAATACTAAACGGTGGCTTCAGAGAGATCTTACGGAGACAAATAGACAACGATATTTGAGGAATTGAGCAAAAATAGTGGGATATTTATATGAGAAGTGTGGAATGTTGAGTTGGGAGGTTGATCCGTGTGATATGTGTGCTGATGAACTGGAGCCGTCGATGAGATAAAATGGAGGGATTAGATAAGATGGAATAATCGACACGGATCGATGACGTGGTAAAAATAAGAAGTTAATTTCAATTTGAAGCGCTTTGTTTTTGCGGGTTGGAAGTCCAAAACAATTTTTGGTTGGCTTTGGAGGCAAAATATGCGCGGTGGCACAGATATGAAAAGCTTGGTTATCTATTAAATAGTTTATTTTTATTAAATAAATAAATATAAATAAAAAGTGTATTCGTTTATTTATATTCATAAATATTTAATAATTTGATTGTTTATATTTGTTTTATATCCATTTAAATTTATTTACACATGTTTATTTATATTTATTATTTTTTATAATAAAAATATTATATTCCAAAAGTAAAAAACATATCTTAAAAATGTGAAATAAAAAATTAAACATTACTCGTTGTACAAGACATTAGATTTCTTAAGATAAAATATAAATAATAATCAATGTTTATTTGTATTCTTTTATCATATTAATAAATGAGCACGGATAAAAAATATATTCGTGTTCAATCATTTATTAATTAAAATTAAACGAACGAATGTAAACATTGATTATTTTTTTTATTTATGTTCGTTCGATTTGTTTACGTACCTAAAAAATAATAAGTTGTTATACATGTTTGAAATTTCATTGTTTACAACAAAATAGTCTAACAAAAATAATTAATGATATTCATTATAAAAAATACATTTATTTACTATTTAAAAAACTTGCAAGAATATAGATTAATATAGTGTAAAGATGTTCTTTATATATACAATAAGTATCACTTTGCGAAGAATTTTTAAAAGCGAAGGTCTTTAGGGATAAAATTATATGGGGCGAAGAAGAAGAATCGTTTCCTCTTTTGAAGAATTTTTTATTTTATTCTTTTATTTAATTTTTTAAAATTTAATTTTTTGAATTTATCTTTACACTTCTATATATTTATGTTTTGTTTCCTTCAACCCTAAATACTGACTCCGTTTCTAAATGTCCTTGTGCTATTAATTTAGGACGAAAGGTTTTATGGGACTTTTTTCTCATTTTATTTTTTACCCGAGGTATATAAGTTTCTCTTTTTAAAAAAAATCACATTTTTAATGAAAACAAAAGAAAGTAGTTAACGATCACTTGATTAAGATAGACTAAACACTCAAAAAAATAAAAAGTTTAAATTTTAAGTTTAAGGATTAATTACGAGTGGGGAAGGACTTGCACTTTCTCACGTCTAAAAATTGATACCTAAAGATTTATATCACATTTAACTAAAAAATTTAAATTTGATTGAGTTTATCAATTAATCTTTAAAAAATACATGCATGTATAGTCATACAACATGGATAATTTAACTCGCAATCTACGATAATCAAAGAAAATGACACCCACTAAAATATCGAGACCTCAAATACTAAATTAGATTATTATAATAAACATGACAAATTAATTATGCATGAAAAAAATCGGATATTAACATAAATAAATACTAGCATAATAAGTAAAAAACAAACAGATATTAGATATAGCACATATAAACAAGGATGAAACTAAATGTCTTCTATTTCTATTTTTTTACCTTTATCTTTTATTTAATTTTTAAAAAATATAATTAATTTATGAATTTATCTTTCACTTTTAAATATTAATATTTTATTCTTATTTTTTAAAGAAAAAAAATATTGTTACACCTTGAAATCGAGGATGGCAGTTCCAATCTTGAACGGATGCTTTATGAAATTAGGATTAAAATAAACTATTTGTAAATGTTTGAAGGCCATTTTACAAAGTTTTTAGAGTTTAGGATAAAACAATAATCTTTAAAAATTTAGTACCATTTTTGCAAACTCTTAATAACATTAGTGATTTGCTTCAAATTTTACTCATTAAAAGTGATATATGTTTAATTTTCTAGCTAATCCAACCCATTTTTATAGCCTCCTGTTGTGTATTCGATTTATTCGGTCAGTAATCGAATTGAATTAACCGAAAATTTTAAAATTTTAACCGTTAATCGAACCAAATTACCTTTAACTGAATTAATCGAATTGAATTTTTTGGTTAATTTGTCGAATTAACCAAAATTTATTATAAATTTTGGTTAAATTATATAATAGGTCACTAAATTATGTTAAAATAATTTTTTAGTCATTAAACTTTTATTTTATATGAATTTAATACAAAATTTAGTGACCATTTTATAATATAAAAAATTTAATAAATATTTTATGATTTTTTAAAAGTTAAATAATTAAAAATAAATACTATATAAAATATTTAATATTTAATATTTAATAATTTCGGTTAATTTAATTAATTAACCGATAACCAAATTTTCAAAAAAATTAACCGAATTTATAAAAAAAATTAACTGACCGAATTAACTAAAATAATTTCATTTCGATCAATTAATTCAATTAAAATCGAATAATACACTTCCCTTGCCTTCAACAACTTATTACTCATTAGTGGGCAACCGACCCACAGCCGCCCGCTACCGTTTCCCTTCCCACCTCCGGGGATTGCCGCGAAAGAGTAATAAAATAGTCTTTGAACTCAAGAGAAAGTAAAATTCAGATTCATCAACTATTTACTCGTTTGTGATTAAATTGCGGTCCTTTGCAGAAGCTACAGTTGAGAGAATCTTCAAAAGACTATGAATCGTTCTTTGTGTCATTCGCAAAATTGGGTTTCTCTTGAGATTATCTTGAGTAAAATGATTATAGAGATTTGGGAGAGATTTTTATCCCTCCCTGTTCTGGTGAACGTTTGATCGAGTCGGGTCGAGTTAAAATTTTTTAATTTGTTCGAGTTGACGAGTTTAATTTTATCATTCGAACTTTCATTCAAAAAAATTTGAGTCGAGTCGAGTTGAGTCCAATCTAATTTAGAGTTCTTTTAAAGATTTAGTTGTAATTATTTATTATGTTGTAATACTATTTGATTGTAATTTAAATAATTTTCACTAATCATATAAGTTATGTATTTATATATTTATTCATGTATAGAAATATTTCTTTATATTTTTATATATCAATATATATTATAAAAATTTGAGAGACTCGTCTCGAACTTAGAAATAAATCTTCTGATTATTAAAAAATTTCGAGTTATTCGAATTTTCGTTTTACAACTCAAACTTTATTTGAAAATTTTTCGAGTTATTCGAGTTTATAAAATTTCGAATCGAATCAAAATGAGTTGATATTTTACCTCGAATCAAGTCGAGTTTTGTTCACCCCTACTCTGTACCATGAATATTTTTTAAAGTTATTTTTAATAAAGTTAGATTTTTATTTTTATCTAAAAGAGAAAGAAGAAACTCTGAGAGAATAAATATTTTTGATGAGTCTTGAATTCTAAACTTAAGATGAAGGGATAAAAGCAAATGAACATTTTTGACCAATCGGTCATCAACGTTTGCTCGAAAATTATTTTTTTTAAACTTTGAGTATAATTATATTAAATATTTTAAATAATTAAATTATATAAAATATATATTTAAAATATATTCAATTAAATATATCAAAATATTTTTTATATTTTTATCAATAATAAATTTTAAATAACCATACCTAAAAATAAAAAAAAATGACTCTAAATAATAGTTAATAGGAGACCATCTTTATAGTACAAAAAGAGTAATTAATTTGAGTTGTTCTTCCTCCCTAAGGTACAAGTAATTTCCATTTCATCCACCTGAGATTGTCTCTAATCCATATCCACTGCATGTAGTGATTTTCTTCAGACTGAAAATATCAATTCATCTACAAGCTATTATTCTGTCTTTTTTTGTTGCTGTATCTGCCAACATCCTCATGAAAAATGTTTGACTTTTTTACTTAATATATGCAGTCCTAGATGGATCTGATTCAGCTGCAACCTGGTAAAGTAAATATAAAATTTTACATCCTCAGCATGGGGAGTCATGTTGGGAAATTTACTTTTATTGTTTAGTGATCATTTAGATAGTGATATGTGTCACCGTCTTATTAGAATGATGTGCCGAGTCAGATGACTTTAGAGAATTTTAGCAACGATGATTGTAATAAAACTTTTTGTAAATTAGTGACTAAATTGTTAACTCCGTAAAGTTGAGTAACTCAATTGTAATATATTTGTGCTGAATTAATTGTGCCCCAATAGTTTGATGATCATTTATATGGTAAAATCACATTTCCCTATAGCCTAACATTCATGAAACAAATTGATTGAGGTTGAATGCAAAGAGAAGCCTAGAATAAAAGAACGGTCGGTGTTTTTAGAGGTTACGGATTCGAGCACCAGCGATGTCAACAGAATGATTGAGCGATCAATGTTAAATAATAGAGATTATATTGTAGAACGGATACTACTGTAATCACTATTAGCTTGTTCAAAAAAATTAATAATTTGATTAAAAATATATATTAAAAGTCAATTTTATCTTAAAAAAAATAAAAGCTCAAATAAAAAATATAAAAGTTAAAAGTTAAAACTATTTATATTCTTAATTTTTAACAGGTCAATGTTTAATGTATTACTCGTTTTATATATGACTAACGAATCAAATAATGATACATCACAAAAATAAAATCTAAATGCATCAATGAAAATTATGAGATCCATCAATCGGTAAATTAATTAACGTTATTTATATTTTAATTTTATAAGAGTTTAATCTGAATATTTCTCTTTCGATTCATAAAAAAATGTCTAATCCGTATACAAGTTATATACAATTAATCTATTGAATATTAACTCTTATTTAATATCATAATTGTAATTGCCAAAATTATTCTTATCGGTTAATATGTTATAGGTTCACACCTACTTTTAACTGTAACACCATGTAGACATGATTACAAGTGCTTAATATGTTATAGGTTATCACCTACTTTTAACTGTATCTAAAGTCATAATCGGGCGATTTAACTAGAGTTGTTTAACGAATAGATTCGAGTAAAGTTTAATTTAAATTGATAAATTTGTGAGTAGCTCGTTAATTTTTTTAAAAAAATTTAGTGATTACTTTAAAATTATTTAGTTCAAAAAATAAATCTAAATAACAATTATTAATTTATGGATTGTTACTGTAGTTTTAATATGCTAGTTTGGTGTATTTGTGTATTGTTAGTGGACTGTAAATGAGACAAGATAAATTACAAGCTACTCAAGGTCGACTCGGTCAAAGCTAAACTCGATTGGACTGGACTTAAAATCAAACTTGACTCAAATTCTTAACGAGCCGAGCTTAGTTACTTGATACTCAACTTGAAAAGCTCGTGAGTTACCCAAAATCAACAATAATAATATATAATTATTAGTATTAAATTAGGGTTTTATAGTTCAAATTCTACGCAGTGATCAAGTTGAACATAAAGAAAAGTTTAGAGGACTCTTAAAGCAATCCACTCGTTTACGCATGATATAAAGACAAACATCGTTGATTCAGTAATCCCACATTGCACAAACATGAATGAAGCGAGAGAGAATTTAGCTATAAATAGAATATGGTTTTATCTTACAAAACATGTTTTTTTGCCTTTCGACTTAAAACAATTTTAAATATATTTTTATATCATCTTTTATTGAGATTTGAGTTCCAATTAGATTTGATCTTAAATTGAGTTTAATAATTTAAAGCTCGAATCAAGTTTATTGATATTTGAATTTGACTCGGTATATTTGGGTTTTTTGAACTTTTCGAGTTTGAGCTTTTCGAGTTCAAGTTTGAGTTTTAAATTTGATTTTGTGTTTGAGCTTGAGCTAAATAATTCTAAGCTCGCGAGTTTTTGAGTCGAGTTCAGTACTACTCGAGCTCGACTCGACTCGTTTACACCCTTAATTGTTAGTCTGAAATTTAGACTTTAAAAGTACTTTATAACATTGTTTTGATATTTTTTGGTTAAATTTATTAATTTATGTTAATTTTAAGCCTCATATAGTATTATTAAATTTTACTTTTAGTTAAAAATAAGTTAAATTTTTTTATTGAGCTTAACGAGCAACGAGTCGAGCTTAACAAACAATGAGTCGAGTAGATCAATAAATTTTTTAACGACCACATATCAAGCACAATTTTAAGAGTTTAATGAGCAACGACTCGAGTCAAGCAACAAATTTTTTTAATGAGCACTATTCAATTCATGACCGACTCGCTTGATAAACACCTCTAGATTTAACGTTGAGTATTGGTACATGATACATGATATATTGATACAGATATATTGATATCGATACAGTTAAAGTCATACCGGTACACAATTTAACTAATTAAATTTTCGAAACATAATACATATGAATGTATATAGAGTTTAGAATACTGATAAACACTAGGTATTAGTACATAAGTCATCCCGGTACATCATGAATGTGACAAAACACTATTTTCATTCAAGTTAAATTCGATAATAGGTATAGAGTTTAAGTTATATACAAAATTAACAGAAAAAAAAACAATGTTTTCCATGCAAAATTTTACCAATGATTATTTACCAATTACTTTAAATTAGATAAAAAATATTGTATAATCTTAAAATCTCCTCCCCTTAATAAGATTGGGCGGGAATACAAGTGCTATGATGCAAACTGTAATCCTATTAGAGGAATTTGACATTCATTTTCAATTAATTAAAATATAAATCATATATCCCTTTGTTTCTTTTTTAAGCGTCCATGTTAAAAAAATAAATTTACGATTTATAGTTAAAATTTGAGATTAATATTAAAATTTAAAATTAAATTTACGATTTATAATATAATTTAAGTTTTAAAATTTAGAATTCATTATAAAAGCCGTTGTTAAAGCAATCAATAAATTCAAAATATTGCTTCTTTATGCAAGTCTTGTCTGCCATTTGCATAAACCTTGCAATTCTCCATACTCTGGTATGAATACCGTGACCACTGGCCATTGCCAATCCTATTTACAACACCCTTTTGAATCCAGAAACAAAGACTTAAACATTGCATGAAATTGTGAAGGAAAGGAGCAAAAACATGGGACATTAAGGGTTAGCAAGCAGTTGATGGGAGTGAATGTTTAGAAAGCTAATCCAGTTCATCTCTTCTTCTTCTTCTTCTCCATCTAAGTGGCTCCATTCAACTTGAGGATTGGTTTCAGTTTCTGTATTCCTTATGAACCGTCCTCGGATGCGCGGCCTGCTGTCTGCCAGTGTTTTCCTACATGCATACTGCCATAATTATACAATCAGCGCAGGATTAGGCTGCATACAAGGGGGAAGATAATTAAAACTCAATCAACAAATTAAGTTCGAAGAGAAGACCTTAATCTTCTTGTTGAAGTTCCTGTGTTTTCTTTTGGTTCGGTATCTTTGAATCCTCTCTTTCTTTTCCTCGGGACTGTAGCGGCAGGCTCTGCTCATTCCTTCAATGATTGCATGACTCTCGTTTGACAATGGACTCTCTGCCCTCCTACTGTACTGCTGCAGCTGCCCCATCATTACAATAATATTAAAACTATAATGAAAAGAATCTAACTAGAAAATGTTGAAGTTTAAGGACCAATTAAAGACTAGAGCTATCAGCTGAAGCGATTCTCATTAATGTAACTAACCTGGTGCAGATCACCTGTACTGAAAACTCTCCTCACCGGTCCAGAATCGGAGTCGATTAAGTCGTTAAGGTTTGAGGCGAAACGACCATGAAGCTCATTGTTTTGAAGGGAATGGCTACTGACGCTTCTAATGAAACTCGGCCTCTGCGTGCAGCAACTGGCTAGCGAGCACGGGGAGTTGTAACTCCCGCTGTTTCCACTCTGAATCACCTCGCTCACCGTGTCCACCGAGGGGGATACAGTGAGTTGAGGTAGCGGACATAACGGCGACGACATGGCGGAGGGAGAAGTCAGTAAGTCTAAGTCGCGGAGAAACTCGGAGGAAGAGCGAGGAAATGGATTCCCGTACATGGAGAGTGGGCTCGTGGCTCTGGCTGGCATAATTTTGAAGCGTATAGAAATGAAGAAAAGAAAGGAAGAGGCGGATGAAGAGAGCAGAGGCTGCAGAGCAGCTACTTATGAGCAGCCCAACCAAGGGAGATGGATGCTGACATTTAGATAACGTCAGCCTTTTAGAAGCTAAGCATTGACTTTGTTTTAAAAAAAAATAATATTAAAAATCGGTTAATTCAGATTAAATATTGAAGAGACTATTTATGTGGACGACTCTTTTAAAATATTATAACCCAACCCGACTCATAAACATATATATTTTTTTTTCATTTTCATTCTATATTAAATGGAGGTAGTTGAAAAAAATATAAACATAGAGGGGTATTATAATTTTTGTTTCCTTTCTATAAAACTGGAAATAATTGAAAAAGTTATTTTAAGAGAGGGGTGTTGTATTAATAATAACTAAATATTCATAATAAAAATAAATTATTATTTTATATTAGTATTTTTTTATTTTAAATTCTAACTCAATCTTACTTAAACCCAAATTTACTATTTTAAAAAATATGATCCTATAAAACTGGATCAAGGCGAAATCGATGTAATCTAGTTCAAATGACCATCCATAGTCTTATCACACTAGATCAAGTAGTCATAGTTACTGACTTTTGTTTTTGAGTTTAGGGAGACTTTGAAATAGCATGTAAGTAGATTTCATGGCGAGGGAAGTAAATGAATGAAGCTTTAACGAATAAAATTTTGTTCTTGTTTGTTTATTTATTTTTAAAAGTGTTTGTGTTTATTCGTTTAACGTTCATATATGTTTATTTAATGTCAAAATAGAGAAATTACACATCTAGTTCCAACTGCAAGGGCATGTCTCCCCGCCACGATTTTTTAAAAGTTGAAGTCTTACCTCAGTGATTAAATGAACGGTTCAAGCGCCAATAGTATCAACACAATGATTGAGCATTCAATGTCTAATGACTGAGAGTATACTCTAAAACAGATACTACTGTAATTACTGTAGCTGATTCAAAAAAATAGGCTTTCAAAAATAGAGGCTTCTTCGCATGCGAGAGCTTGAGTATTTTTGGGTTAAAAACAAGGGTAAATTTTTTTTGTTTATGCCTCCATTCATGTCTCCTGATAAATTTTTTTAAAAATTAAATTTTAATTTTTAACCTTTATTTTTTATATCCTAAACCTACACACTACAATCCTGATTATCTCTAATTTCCTATACCCTAACCACAACCCTTAACTTTAAACCTTAAACCCTAAACCCAAAATTTTCTAATTCAAAGCGGAGGCATGAATGAAGGCACAAACAATTTGTACCCTAAAAACAAAGGGATAGGAGTAGGAGTTTAAAGTTGAACGCATTTTATTATGTTTTTTTCAACGTTCTATTTTGAAATAGTAAGTTTAAGGTTTAAAGTTTAAAATTAGAAGTTGCGATTAGAATTTAACGAATTAAAAATAGAGTGTATTTTTTAAGACGTAGGGTTTAAGGTAAGATATAAAAAATAGAATTAAAATTTCAAAATTTTTATCGCGAAACATAGAAAAAAACATAACCAGTCCAAAAGATTTTTGTTCTTCAGTAAGAATGAGCAGAACTATCAATAAGATTCAAAATAAGTGAATATTTCTGCTCAAAAAAGCTTACATAACCCTTTTTATTACCAGATCTAATGAACCGGGCGTTATCCCTGCAGCAACTAAAAAATTTACGGGTGTTAAATTTTTTAAGAATTTATCATGTTTATTAAAAAATAATTTTAAATTTGCGTTGTTTTTTTTATAATAACATAAGGATTAAAATAAATAGGAAATCGTAACCAATCATTTTTAAAAGAGATAGATCAAACATTATAAAACTAAAATAAAAAATTTTAAAATTTGGGATGAGAAATAATTAATACTAGGGTAAATTATACAGATAGTCACCATATTACGGGGTTGATATCAAAATGACCATCATATTTTAAAACACGTCAAATACACCAATCAACTATTAAAATGATATCAATGTAACCACTGACCGTTAAAAGTTAACGGACTGATGACATGACAGTTAAAAATAAATAGGAATAATTATATATTTACTCCCTATTATTCATATATTTTTGTAATTTAGGCTTAATTTTATTATAATAAAATGATAAAATAATAATGAGTAAATATGTAATTATTCCAATTTATTTTTAACTGTCATATCATCAATTCGTTAATTTTTAATGATCGGTGACTATTTCGATACCATTTAGTTAGTTGATCGGTGTATTTAACACTTTTTAAAGTATTATGACCATTTCGCTACCAATTCTATAGTATAATGACTATTTATATAATTTACCTTTAACATTATTATACCGTTTAAAAATTAATATAAAAAAATAATTATTGTTTTATTAATATTAAACTTTGCGAGTTAAGTTGAGGTTTAAATCAAAATTATAACCGTACCTTTTAGTGAACCAAATTCTTTACATTCTCACCCAGTTTTTATTGAAATCCTCGCTAGCTTGAATTATAACCGTACCTTCTTAGTGTTAGTATATTGCATTAAATATTTTTGCGTAAAATTACATTCAAACTCAATAATTGAACCAAGAAAACTTTATAGTAACCATCATTTATTTAATACAAAATTTAATGAAAGCAAATGAAATCTTTATTTTTGGATAGTCTCAAAGTGATAATTCAAGCAAAGTTTATTAAGTTAGAAAATAAATAAATAAATAAATATTAAGATAAAAATGCAAGAGTGTATGCATGACATACCAATATGGAACAAATAGATAAATAGGGAGGAAATACAAACTCTTTAGAGAGTTATCATGCCACATGAACAATTAAGTCATGACATGTATGGCAAAGAATATTTTTAAAAATTAAATGATTTTAAAACCATTTAAAATTATTTATAAAATTTATTAAATGAATAATATTTATTTTATTGTTATAGAGAACATATTTTTAAACTAATAATTTAATTTAATTATGAGTCAAAATTTTTATTTCTTTTTGATTTAGTTACACTGGTTACAGTAGTATCTGTTCAATCACTGTACTGACATTATTGATGCTCGAACCTGTAACCTCCAAGAACAACAATTGTTCTTTTAACCGACGAGACTAGATAATTCGTACTAAGTCAAAATTAAATCAAATGTTCATGAACCGATTTGATAAGAGTTGTCAAACTCATAAATTAATTTGATCAATAAGAGTCTAAGTTTGAATTTGACAATAAAATGTCAAATTTAAGGATAGATTTGATAAAAAGATCCTTTAAGGGATATATATAAAAGCCTTTATATATGAACCCTCGACTCATATCCTTTTCACTATAATGAACACATTGAAAAAAAAAAGGTGCTTCTGGAAACTTGACAACCCGTAAGAATCAAGGATGGACCCGAGCAGTAGATTAGCATCTTCTCAATGTATAGGTAGGTCCAGGGGAATCTCTTACTCTCGTTGACCTACTACTAATATTAGATATCACAAAATAAAACATGAAGATATACACAAATATATCAGAAGTTTTAAGGTAGCTGATGGCATGACCAAACTTGTTACTGTCATTACACTTCTCTGCCTTGAGAGATTAGGTCCCTTCCAGGGCGGTTTAAAGATTTTAAAGGTCCTGTATAATTTATTAAAATGTGTCCCTTAAAAGTAATTGTTTAGAAATTTCACTAGTTTAAAAATGTGATGTCCTTTTTAGGGTCTCTGTTCTATTGTTTTTATTGCTTGTCGAGACCTCACTAGTTTTATAAAAATAATAGAAATAGGAATAATCAATAAGATTCTAGAATCAATTATCACATTTAGGATATAATTATAACGTAGAATTTTGATATTAATATCATCTAATGAATGTAATTTATCAAAATTTTGAGAGCTCACTTTTTTAAAAGACCTTGTGCGATCGTTGTTTCAGTCCTTGCCATAACACATGTAGTCTTTAACAGTGGTAGGCTGCCAACTTGGTGAACCATTTTATAAAAAAAAATGTTTAGTTTTGTTCTATGAAAGAGTAGAGGCTAAAGATAATGAAACTATGGATGTGAATCAAGAAAGGGTAGGTAGAGGCTCTTTGTAGGGAAGGTGAAATGGGGGGTCAACAGGTCGAACAGTTTCACCACTATGAGTGATTCCTTGACCCATAGGCCATATGCATGTGATTAATGCTGCTAAACTATCATGCTTTTCAATCCCATTGATGTGAGGGATAGACAGTCTGAAGAAGTGGGAGAAATTATTTATTTTTTTTAATAAGCTAACAGTGATTACAGTAGAGTATCTGTTCTAGAATATAATCTTATCATTTGACATTGATCGTCAATCACTTTGGAATCATTGGTGCTTGAACCCGTGATCTCTAGGAACAACAATTGTTCCTTTAACCACTTGGGCTAGAGACTCGTACTAAGTTACAGATGTGAATGTGGCCTGTGGGGCTTTTTTCTTAAATGAGGTAAAATGTGTAGGCTTTAAAAGTGTTGAAGATTCCCCTTAATTTGGACAGTCAACGACTTAGAGGCAAAAAGAAGTAGTAAAAGGAATCATCACTTCATAGCTTCCACTTAGATCTATTGATATGAAACTGAAAGTCACTTGGCTTGTGTTTTCCTGACTTAAAACAGGAAAAACTTTGACCTAAGACATGGAAAACCAGTTAAAAATTTTGCATATGAAATAGGGTTTTTGTTTCTCATATTTAAAGGGTCGTTTCCAAAGAACACAAGCAATTATCAGATTCATCTTTAGAAGAAATATGTTGGTGGGAGGTTGACGAATAGTGATGGAGAAACAAGTGGGAAATAGCCGTTTTCAGATAAGCCACACCAAGCATTATTTATATAGTCCTTGTCATGTGGGTATTTTCGTGCAAAATTTGAGCAGAAACAAGACTAATGGGAAGTGTCCCTAGTCTAAGGCAATCATGTACTTGGATGAGAATAAGAAAACTGTGCTTTCCATTGTTCATTACACGCTCGAGCATCGGAAAACTCCGATAACACATTTTTATCGACTTAAGCATCGGAAAACTTAGTGTTTGAGTTCGATCTTTTTGTAAGGAATTTCGAGTCTCCATGTCTCTTGCATGACAAAAAGAACATCAACATGTATGGATATGTCACCTAGGAGAGTCGAGTTCAGTTTAGTTGGTTAGGTTTTCTCTAAAGCAGTCTGTTTGGATTAGGTTGCGTTTAATATTGCGTTCTAAACCAGTTTTTGAGTCAAAAGCCGATTTATAAGGCAAAAGCAATGCTAAACAATTAATTTTTTTTTTGGGGGGGGAAACTGCGTTTGAAAAATACTTTTCAATCCAAACGCAAAAACTAAAATTTTAGTTTTTGTAGCTAAAAAAGTGCTTTTACGAGTCATATAATAATTTTAACATTTATTTATTATATTTTATTATAATTTAATTTTTACAAATACATAATTATATCCAACATAAATTATTTTTTTAGTTTAAAAATTCTATATATTTCTGTTAAATTTCTAAATTTTTTTTTCCTCAAAATCACTTTTTGACAACAATACTAAACACATATATCTCAAACCAAAAATTCTAAAAAAAACTTTTCCACTACACTTTTCACCACAATTTTCAAAAACAATGCTAACCGGTCCTTAATCTACGTGTCGTAGCAATTTTAAATTTCTCCTGTGAATGGAGATTGAAAACGTGCTGGAAAATAATGAAAGATCTTCTTGTTCGTGGCTTCTTACCAGAGAAATCTCTATATCTGTCTATGTTTTGATAATGAAATTTGGAGTTGAAGACTCTTTCCGAAAACGAACAAGAAACCAAGCATAATTATGTTATTTTTGTGTCGTGTGTCTATCCATTTTGTACATTTGGTCACTATCAAAATCTCCTTTTGCTCCACATTCCTTTCTGCCTTATAATTTAATATGATTATTTTCTTATCTTCATTACGCGTGGTGATCTTTTCTTAGATTTTTTTCTCATGTCTAAACCCAAGCTTTTAGGGTCATCATCACTGCATAGTCCAGGAAAAGATAACTCCCACTTGATCCTGTTTCTTTATGATTTTATTTCAATTACTTAATAGAAGTTTATGTTTTTTATGTCTCCAATTGTTATATTTTAACTTAATAAAAGATTATATTGTGATTGATTTTCATAGCGGAAACCATTTTTTTAGGCTTTAGTCATATGCAGACCTAGCAAATCTGTCATGGACTTATGCCCTCCCTCTCGAGCCTATTGCAGACAGTAAAGAAGTTGTTTTCCTTTATCAAGACACATCTGCAGTCGCTTATAAAGCTGGCTAAAACGTTTCTATAGCTTAAACTAGGACTTGACAGTGTCTATGAGGTCCCCATAGAGGGCCTGGTGATGGGTTTGAACACAACACATGACCCTTAAATGGAGCTATGGAAGCACAAGAGATGACTCCATTTTCTCTTGAGGGTTTGATAAGTTGCCCAATGCACTCAGCAAAAGTGACAGGGTTGACATTCAAGTGCACCCAGGAATTTGCAGAGGCAGGGTCCAAGTTAGCATAGCCATCTCCCACTGTCTCCTACTAGGCTTAAGGCTACTTTAACATCTGAATGGATACTAAAAAGGTTACTATTTTTTATGACTAGTCTCCTAAAGGGTTGTTATATGTCACCATGGAACTTTAAGGCCTTCACAACAATATTAACAGGACACGCGTATATATAGAAAGAGAGTAGATATATACACGAGCCTAACAAAATTATAAATACAACTTATGATATCTTTATTTTTATTTTCGTAACAAAATTATAAATACAGTAATAATCGAACCTTTCCAAAGTTGATCATGCAGCAAGAAGAGCCTGCGCTTTCTTCTCATATTCAAATCCCTTGTGTTGTGATTCTTCAGCACACCATATAAAGATGCCACCGAGCTTTCCTTCATCTTTCAACTTGTTGCAGGCTTCAAAAAACCCATCATAAGGTTTTAGGCCGCCGCCGCCACCACTCTCAAAGCTGGCCAACAATTGACCTCCTCCGTAATTAGAGGCTTGCTCTTTGAACTTGCTGATAAACTGGGAAACACCAAGCTTATCATAGGCATAGAACTGAAAGTTTACATAGTCAATCACATGTCCATATTTCCTCCACAGAGCTAAATAATAGCTATTAATCTCTTCGTATGGAGCAATTGAAGCCAATGATATAGTCCCACGTTGTTTCAGAATCGTTACAAGCTGTCCGATACATTCCGCGAACATTTCGGGGCTCGTTCGGAAGTGTTCGTAGTCGATATCGATCCCGTCGATGTCGTAATGGTTAATTATTTCAGTAAGTGAAGAAACAGCATTTTGAACCCAAGATGTCTTGGACTTGGGTGCAAAAAAGGCTTTACCTTTGCCTACACTATCTCCTCCTAAGCTAACAGCAATCTTAACATTTGAGTTACTATCTTTCAATGAGCCAATTTGGGACGGACCAAGATTCTTGTTTTCCCAAAACACATTGAACTTTCCATTTGCAGGTGATGGGTGATTCTCATCAGTATAGTCGATTGCAAAGGACAGAATGAAGTGAAATTCGACACCCGAGTTTATAGGCACGTCGGAGAACTTGATCGAGTCGGATTCGGCACCGATATACTCTCGGAACAGATTGGAATTTGCAGCTACAAAGAAGAAGAAAAAAGATTTAAAAACAAAAGAGATTTTAGCTTACATTCTATGTAACCATTTATTAATATTCCCATAAAATGAATCACCATTGCATTTAAGAAACAGCAGGAACAAGATGGCAGCTAAAGGAATCCTGTACAACTCCATTACCAGACTTGGTTTTCTGCAACTATTACATCTTGCATTTCACTTTATAGTATGGACAAACTCTAGTTTTGATCGCCATAAAATCAGGATGTCTTAACCGGCAGACACTTCGGTTTTAACACAAAGATCTATTAAGATACCCAATGATTTCTTGTTTTCTCAGGTTTCTAGATACCGATGCAGTTAGATACTAAGAAAGGGTTTGAACTTGGTCATCTTGGCTTAGTTTTTGATGTCCCAAGAAGCTTGGCCCTCGGCTGACTTTATGACAATTGCCGGCAAGTTTATTCGTTGGCCCAAATTGTCTGAATATGGTTAATAAGACAAATGATAATTTGTTTGGAATGTTGTATTTTCGACGAAATCAAAGGAAAAGGGATAGAGTTTAATTCTTTATGTCGATATTCAACCTTATAATTCTAACTTGTCCATGCAACTTATTATGTTGTTTTTATTTATAATTGAGAATTGGATAGGTTTAGTTAAATAAAAAAAATTCGAGTTGACGAGTTTTATTTATAACTTAAACTTTATTTTAAAAAGGGGTAAACTACTGTGTTAGTTACTTTCGTTTACCCTCAGTACATTTTTAGTCACCGATTTTGAAAAACGACCAGTAAGGTTATTATCGTTTTCGGGATTAAAGTTTTGGTCACTCTAACGTTAAGTGTCGTTAAATATTGTCAAAAAGATGATCTTGCATAATAAAAAATGATAAATTACTTAAATAGTCCTTAAACTATTATTATACTTTTGTTTATTTTTAATTTGACTCTTAAAAGTTTAAAATTTTATAATTTTATCATCTTCTCAAAAAAAAAAAAAAAACTAACTGACCGTAAAATTAATGGAACTTATATGTTTCACCTGTTTGTCTAGTGTTGGATGATGATAAAATAAATCACTTGAGAAATACTCACCACCACCATAGCCCCAAAATCAAAACCCAATTTCAAATGTTTCTGGCATATTAACCATTATAAAATTGGTTATCACTTCTATTTCATTTTACTGCCACCACTAGACAAAATGTTTAAAAACATTGAAGTTTTTACTGTGTCAGTTTTTTGACCTTCATCAATTTTGTTATCCCTATTTTACTATTTATTGAAGCTCTTATTATGTACTAATTTTTTTCATTCAAGATTCGAACATTATTAATTCATTCACTATGAATAAAGATGACTACTTAACTAAATGGATACCTGAAGTTAATTCATTCACTTTAGGCTTCAATATATTTTCATTTCTTCAAGATGCTAACATGAAAAATTATATATGTGGGATAAATTTGCTATAAGTTGTAGCTAATGGAGAATAAGACTTGGTTGATTTTTTTTAGATTTCACAGCCGAACTTGAATATCCACGTTTCATACAAGGAACCTACGTGAACAAATCCTTACGTCATAGTATAATTTTCTCGAGAAAAATGCAGTACACTCAGCTTTTGATTTTTGATCAGGCAAGTTCAGAATGCAATTGTTTCTCCCATCAATTACTTTCTTAGATATCAAGTTCCGAAAAATAGGGCCGACTTGAGTGAAGAAGCTGTTCGAAAAAGAGAAATTCTGCAGATTCTGGAGTTTGCAAACGATTTCGGACACTTTCCCATAGAACTCGTTGTTAGACAAGTTGAGAAGCTCGATGTTTTTCAGGCAATCAAACGAGTAAAGGATCTGTCACGTTAGCTTGTTGGTGCCAACATCAAACACAGTATCTTGGCTCAAGTTATCAATCTCATACGGTAAACACTCAAAAAATTTATTAAGGAAAAGCACTTAGAGTAAGTTTATAGCATTGCCGATGCTCGGTGGGATCGGACCACTAAACTTATTGTTGGCAAATATGAGGTATAAAAACGGCGTGTCTTCAAAGTTGACGAGAAGTTTTTGTTGGAGATGGTTATTGTTGATGAAGAGTATATCGAGGTCTAAGTTGAACATTTGTTGCGGAACCGTCCCTTTAATGAAGTTGAACAGTAAATCCAAAAAAATTAAGTTTTTGGACTGGAGAACTTCCATGGGGAAATCACTCGATAAGTCGTTGTTGTTGAAGTCGAGCTCGTATAAGTATTTGATATTGGAGATGCCAAGAGAGATCGTGCCGGTGAAGTTGGAAGATGGCTAGGCCTTGTAGCTCGTCGATGAAACCGTCGAGGGGAAAAGAATCATTTCGACCGACGAGTTTGAATCCATTAAAGTCGACAGATGATTGAGTTAGGTTTTTTTATAGAAGATGGTAAAATTATAAAATTTTAAAATTTTGAGAGTCAAATTAAAGATAAAACAAAAATATAATAAAAGTTTAAGAATTATTTAAATAATTTATCATTTTTTTATTATGTTAGATCATCTTTTCGTCAATATTTAACGGCACTTAACGTTGGAGTGACCAAAACTTTACACTCCGAAAACGATAGTGACCTTACTGGTCGTTTTTCAAAATCGATGATCAAAAGTATACTGAGGGTAAACGAAAGTGACTAGTGCAGTAGTTTACCTTTTAAAAAAAAATAGTCAAATTGTTTAAATTTTAATTCAAATTTAATTATAATTAATGATACATGTAGGTTCTAATTTAAATAACTCTCTAATCATATATGATATATATATTATTTTTTAATTTTTTTAATATTTATAATTGTAATATTATTTAATAAGTCAAATATCTTCGAACTATAAAATATATTCAGAATATTATCTTTACGGAATAGATTTTGAGAAAAAATATTCATAAACGTATAAAGGAGTTAAGGAATTGATGAAAATAAAAAATATTTAAATAAATAAATTGAATAAAATCCAAAATTGAAGAACTAAAATATAAAAAATAATTATTGTTAAAAATTATAAATTCAAGTTAACATAGATATTTATAATAATAGTGGAGTATGTGGTCAAATTTGATTAAAAATAGCTTAAAACGAATAAAAAATTGTAAAAAATAAAATCAAATAAAATTAGGGACTAAACTAAAGAAAAATATTTTCAAAATGCTAAATTGAAATTACTTGGGTAATTTAGGATCCATAAATACATAAAAAGGATATAGAATTTTTATTCTTCTTTAGTAAAGTTTTGCTTACCTGTAGTAGTTATAATTTTTTATATAATTATTAGTATTTGATTTATATATCAAAAAATATGTATCAGATACGTTTTTTTATATTAACATTATTATCTAATTGATGATTAACAAATTGTTATTAAGTACTATAAAAACTTACAATAAAATAATTTTAACCTAATTTATTTTATTTATAATAAAATATTAAATCTCTGGTCTAATATTTAAAGATTTAAATCATAACCTTTAATTTGTTACTAGTTACTCACCAAATTTGTTAGCTAGATAACCATCAATATTAAATATAACAAGAAAATATTTTTTTTAAATATTTTCAAAACTGATGAAATTAAATTAATTAAATTTAGTATCTATAAATTTAACTATTAGCGTAAATTTTGAAATTTTTTTATATGATATATAATAAGATTCACAATTGTGGGTATGAGGCATGACGGATATGAGGCAAACAAAGTCTTAAATGAAAAACTACGACAAAGGTTATTTAATTATGGATATAATTATATTTAGATTATCTAATTATTAAAAGTTATATTTCAGTACTAATCAAAACTGTACAGGTATTGAATTATTTCAAAGTCAGTGGATCATTATTTTTTGGGGTCCAATCCGCTGCGGCTGCACGCTATAATATTACCGTGCAGCCGCTCGCATCGATCCCAGGGGTGGGCCCCACTCTCAGTGGTGGGCCCCACTCTCAGTGGTGGGCCCCGCATTATGACAAAGCCGGGAATAATGCTGACGTGTCATAAATAGTAACAAACAGAATAGAAAGGACTGATTTGACAGGCCAATCAAATTCTCTCCTCAAAGTTTAGATAATTCAGCAAAACGTGTCGCGCAAGTTTGTATAATTTTCAAATTTTTGAACGTATATGGGTCAAATGTTCGACCCGCTGGATAATCCGTTTCCTCTAACTGTTCATCGTCTTCGTTGAAATTCATTTTTGTAATCCAGAAAAAATATAGTCCCGATTAGATTGGGTGGTAATTAAATTAACCAGAACAAGAACGCATTGCTTTTTTCTATTGTTGGATGTCTGATACTCCATCGAAGGCGAACATGTTTGTGTCGTATGACTTGGATTATCTTGGATAATTCGAATTAATCAAAAGGCATCTCCTTTATAAATGCTTCCAACTTTCTGTTTAATAATTGTTTATGTAAGTATATTTCACTGGCTTTGAAATAATCCAATAATTGTGTATTTTATGTTGGCTAAATCAACTAATATCGCAGTAATCCAAAATAAAATTGACATTTAAATTTGGAACTTGGTGTTGTATTCATAATGGTTTTGTCAGATTAGTTACACCATTTTAATTAATACACGTTTTAACAACGTTCAATACGAGTTCTTCTAACTCGTTCTTGATCATGCTGATATTTGATGGTGCTCTTTGAGCTCCGACAACCGCTACTTAAAACACCTTCCATCTGAGAAACTTGGAAGCGCAGCGTTGATGGATTCGAGATAAATACAAAGAAAATATAGACTGTTCCGGTACGTTAAAATCGAGTATTCACTTCTCTCGGAAGTTAGGGTTAAAATTTGATTCTTCAGGAGTGTCGGTACGTTAAAATCCAATAAAGGGTTTGGAATTTATGTGATTAGGGTTTGGAGTTTTGGATTTAAAGTTAAATTATTTTTATTAAAATTAGATCATATTGATGTAATACGTAAATAATGAAAGTTAAAATTATTGTTTTTTAATTAGGATTAAATTATTTAAACGTGTAAATATAAAGTACTAAATGTATTATATAAAAAATTAATTGTTACATCACTCATTTTACGATTATTAACGAGTCAATAGTCAAACTGATACAAATTAAAATTTAATGATAACATTAAAACAATTGAAATTTTAATTATTAAATTAAATAATTGATCAAAATTTAATAATCATTTCTAAATTTACCCTTATATTTATAAATAACATACTCATATTTAAATACAAAGACTTAATATTTTTTTAGATAAATAGAACTTCATTTCATCCAAGAATTTAATATTTTTCATGATAGAATAGAATAAAATTTATTTTCTTAATGTAATTATTAGAATTTTAAACCCACAATTTAATAAAATTACAAAAATTTTATTCATTACCCTTAACTTTATGAATATAGCCCTAAGTTATGGTCTGGTTTTCTTCACAACCTCTTCCCTTGTCAGTTTTTTTTATTGTTCCTTTATTTTCGTATTGATCCAAACCCTATCACTTGAGTTAAATAAATTTATTTATACATTAAATTATTTAAAAAACATCTAAGATCACACGTCTCGATTCAAAAAATCTAAGCCGTAACATTATCTTCCGTCACTTGAATCACAAATAAATGTTCACATTTATTTTACTTGGACATCCACATGAGATTATTAATACTAAGTAAAAAATATATATATATAAGAAAATTAGATTTATTATTAATGGATTGATCTAATTGATAAGTAGTTTAGTATTAAATAAATTATGAATTTAATTCTATATGTTAAAAATTCACTTAATAGAATCAGATATACCATACGAATCAAATTAAATTAATTTAAACAAAGCCTTAGTAAGGAAAGAAATATTGTTTTGTTGATTTGGCTCACTCTCACCAAACCAGCATTGTGCTGATGGTGGAAAATAGAAAAAATCATGTTGTCTTTCCAATGCAACATCTAGAAAGAAAAAAAAGGGTGAGAGTCAGAGTCTAGAGAAGTGAAGTAAAGCATACGCAGCAAATACTTGGAGTAAGTTCCAAGGACACAGCCGTTTCACCTCATAAAAATGACAGACAACAATATCCCAAGGTATCCATACCTCTATTGGAAAATTTTTTAAGTGAATCTTGTTCACCAAGTTATTTATAGTCCTAATTATTTGGATTATGGATAACATGGTGAACATAATTCGCCTAATAACCTTTTTTTTATTGGGTTTGAGAGAATTTAAGGATAAAAAAATAAAATATTTGATTGTTTGTTTAGAATAGATTATTTTAAAATTTAAGATTTTTAATTAATGAGAAAATATCCATAATTGGTTAATTAAAATTTTATCTCTTAATAAATAATTTTTTAAATTAAAATTTAAAATATTAATTTTAAGATTAAACTTGACACGAGAATAAGTCGAAAGGGTCCATAGAGTTCCATGTGCCTCCTAGCATCCCTTTTTATCACATGGACGTCTTCCTTGTAAGAGTTTTTTTCTCTCGCCAACTCTTTTGACATTTTACCTAAACTAACCGATCCTATTTTTATCCCATAATTCTTGTAAATAAATTAATATAATTTAGAATTTAATTAAAATATTTTTAGATAAACTTGGTAGTGACCCACAACTTGCATTCTAACCATCGACCCTGTTCCAAGTGTTTTATTTTTAATGGTGTTTGGTAAAATAATTCTTTCAATTTTCTTTGTCTTTCCTTTTCAAAAATATTAATTTGTCTTTTTCATTTCAGGTATATATATGTATTTATATATCTGTGTGTTTGTCTGAATTCAATTCCACATTTCGATGTTGATGTAGAATGGGAAGGTTATAAAAGTAATTGCGTTTATTAAGTTAATAAAATTAACGCATTAATTCAGGGAAAGTTATAAAATTAATTGCAAATATTTTTAAAAAATTAAATAATATAAAATAAATTAATTTTAAAGGACTGTGTAATTCACAACGATTTTCACTTCGAATACTATGAAATTTTAGACACAATATTTGTGTCGGAAGTAGAGGTGAGTATTTGATCGAGTCGAGTCAAGTCAAAAAATTTTGAGTTATTCGAGTTGATGAGTCATATTTTATAACTCAAACTTTATTTGGAATTTTTTCGATTCGAGTCGCGTTTAAGAAATTCGAGTCGAGTTCTCGAGTTCCTATAAATATTTAATTGTAATTATTTATCATGTTATAGTACGACTTGATTTCAATTTAAACAACTTCTTCTAATCATATAAGATATGTATATATATTTTTTATATATACTAATATTTCTTTATATTTTTATATATCAATGTATATATATCATAAAAAGTTGAAAGACTCATCTCAAACTTAAAAATAAATCCTTTAATTACTAAAAATTTTGAGTTATTCAAATTTCTATTTTATAACTTAAATTTTATTTAAATTTTTTTCGAGTCGAGTTGAGTTTTGTTCAACCTAATCGAAAGATAGTAAAAGCCCCTAAGATTATGTTCTTTAGTATAAACTTTAATTAATTTAGAGTATTGAAGTTGAATTAAAGAAAACTCTTTTCACGGTGGAATAAATAATTAACACTTATCAAACTTAAACCGTATAGATAAAATTCTTTTAGAATAATACTACTTAACAAATAAAAAATTTAATCTTAATCTTTTCTTTTATTGTCATGATTGATAACAGGACAAAAATCGTACCGCGATGTCCTATTAAAAAGAATTAACAGGATTAGTGTCATAAATTAATGTTGACATTAATTATTATTTATGATCGTTAAAATAAATTTATATTCATAATCAGATAATAAATTAAATTCTACACAAACTTGTAAATTTTCACATAAAAATAATTCGTAATTTATTATGTATCAAATTTTAAAAGTTTGAGATATTTATCTTTTCTCACGTATAATTGACTCTATAGACAAGTTGATGAATATAGTAGTATCTATTCTAGAATATAATTTTCACCATTCGACAATGATCGCTCAATCACTCTACTGACATCATTAATGCTTGAACCCGTGACATCTAAAAACAACAACTGTTCCTTTAAATAAATTAGAAACCTAAAAACAAATCAATAATTAAAAAATCTCGAGTTTATGTACAATATTATATGTTGGAAAGGGATAGCTCGTAAAACAATGTTTATTTGTGTTAGGCTTGGAGTGGCTCGATGTACAACCGATTAAATTAGCCAAGTGGTGGAGAAGTGGCAATTTGGGTGGTTGGTTATGAAAGCAAAAAGATAAGAGTTGAACACAAGGATTTTAGAGTGGTTCGGCCTTCGAACAAGCACCTACATCCACTACCTTAGCTTCCTACTAAGGATTTTCAAATTCACTAAGAATTTCAACCTTTTGAGGCCAAAGGGATAACCTTACAATCCTAGACTCAAACCCGAATCTAGCATCCAAAGTTTACAACCGAACTTTGGGAATTCACTCAAACAAGAAAACTTAGCAAACTTGAATCCTTCTAATAAGGTTAATGTTTGCAACTAAGCACTCATCCAATTCCTAATTACACTTGAGCATATATTGACAATTGAGCTCACAATTGTTTGTCTACCCAAATAATAGGAAATTAAGTACTAAGACAATTTTTTGATCATAATGTTGTTACAAGTGAAGCATTAGTCTTCTCTTGATGCTTGAGGCTTCCTTTTATCATCCCAAATGAGGTTCTAGCTGTTGGTGACCGTTGGGGATGTTTTGGAGCCGTTTGGAGCTGATTACAAGGCTTATTTCCTCTTTTGGTGCAGGCGGTATCGAAACACGTACAGGCTGTTTCGAAACAGCTGCTTTGGAAAATAGCCGTTGACCTATACCGATATCGATACCAGTACCGATATCGCTCCTAGCCGTTGGGTTTTTTTATAAAATGGTTTTGACCGTTGGGAATGTTTTGAAACAGGGTTCGAAACAGAGCATCACAGTGGCAAGAAGGTATCGATACCACTGTGGTTTTGCCTTTGAAACCATGGTATTGAAGAACAGGTATCGAAGCACCTTAAGGGTGTATCGAAACACCTGGGTTAAAAACACTTATTTGGTTTCTTTAAATCGTTTAAAACATATTTAAAATCACTCAAAAACATCTTAAATATATTTTCAAGTAGTTTGGACATAAGAACCATTTTTGAAATCTTTTCAAATTAGTCCAAAACTATTTTTCAATTATTATATCAAAACATTAATTCTACAATCTCCCCCTTTTTAATATAATAAAACTAACTTGAAAAATTATTTTTGAGATTGCTCCCCTTTTGTCAAATAAACTTTGAATAAGAGAATTAAAGACTCAAATTATTTAAGATTCCTCTTATCCATTTGAAAGTCTTTGAAAAATAATTTTTTCATAACATTCTCCCCCTTTTTGTTATATCAAAAATGGTTAAACCAAGTTTGAAAAACTTTAAAGCTCATAACATAGGAGAATTTGAAAGATAATAATTGTTGGAAAAATTAAATATCAAAACATTGGTTATGAAAACAAAAACTCCCCCTTACTCAAGGCATCATTAAGTGTTAGTCCAACATATATGATAAACTAGTTGAAATAAAACAAAAAATAAGCAAAAAACACAAATTCAACTAGAAATTTTACCACACTTGAGTCAAAGGTAGGATGTGAAGCCTTCCTTCTTCAAGTGTCCTACTCATGTGTATGGAGCTCCCCCTTAATCTTGTACTTTGATGCTCATACCTCCATCACACCTAAAATGAAACAATCAAGTAATTTTTGGTATCCAAATTGCTTTGGATCCTTTTGCATTAGAAGCACATAATTTAGTCCCCTTAGGAATCAATTTTTCAATTTCATCCCTATTTGTTGAAGTGATTAGTCCTTTTGGGACCCAAACACTTTTAAAACATTTTCCATTTTCAAATCTAGGGGCACTAGATTGTTTTAAATAAAAATTTGATTTTCCCACATCATTTTTCTTTTGAAGTTCTTTGGAAATCAATTCTTTTTCCTTCTTAAGATCATCTAGAGCCATTTGATGATCTTTTTCCATCTTTTGAAGCAAATTTTGTAAACCGAAAACTTTAAGCTCAAAATCTTTTAATTTTGCTTCAATTTCGAAATTGGTTTTTGAAAGCAAATCATTTTCTAATTTAAGCTTTGAAATCATCTTTTTGTTTTTAGAAAATGAAGCCTTGAACTCAAAAGCCAATTTATCATAGGCTTCTTGTAACTCATCAAATGAATATAAATTTAAACAAGATGAGTTAGAAGTTACCTCCCCCTCATTGAGGGCCATCAAGCATAGGTTGGCTTCTTCATTTTCGGTGGAGTCATCATCACTCCATGTAGCCACATATGCTTGCTTCTTGGAAGATGATCCCTTTTGATTGACTCGTGGGAGTCCTTCATCTTCTTCTTGGATTCGTACTTTGAGGATTTTCTACTTTTGTTCCTCACGAATCGATTGAAGTCAATGAAGAGTTGGGCAAGCTCTTCATCTTCTTCACTATCCTCCTCAATTGAATCTTCAAAATGGATGCACTTGGAGGATTTTAGAGCAACGGTGTTGACATTTACACCAAGCTCTTGAACCTTCTTCTTCCCCATCGCTCTAATCTTTTCCTTCTTCTTCTCCTTTTGTCTTCCTTTCTTCATAATTTGATGTGTGAGGAGTGACCCCATGAGTTCATCAAGCTTGAGTGTCTTTAGATTTTTGGCTTCAATGATGGCTTCAATGATGTGTGAGGAATAGATGAGCTTACGAACAAGCTTCTCCTCCGGAATGATCTCTCCATATCCTCTAAGTTCATTAGTAATGGTGGAGAATCGATCGAACATCTCTGTTATGTCCTCTTTCGGATTTATCTTGAAGTTCTCATACTCTTGATTGAGGAGTCCAATCTTGATCTCCTTTACTTCGTTTGTACCCTCGTATGTGACTTCTAGTTTGTCCCAAAATTCTTTGGCACTTTCATAAGAAGATATCTTCTCATAGATGTTTGGATGGAATGCACAAACAAGAATGTGCAAGGCTTTGTGATTAAGCACCATCTTCTTGCGATCTTTCACGCTCCATTCCGCCTTTATTCCTTTTGGCACAAATGGTCCATCTTCAACTATATCCCATAGCTTGTAGTCTCTAGAGTTGATGAAATACTTCATCCTTATCTTCCATTGGGAGTAGTTGGACCCGTCAAAGAAATGTGGCTTGTCAATAGATTGAGCCATGGAATGTCGATTGATTGTAAATTGGTCGAGCTCTTCGGATCTTCTCAATAGGATGTTAATCCTCCTCGATTGAGCCTCGCTCTGATACCAATTGTTAGGCTTGGAGTGACTCCATGCACAACCGATTAAATTAGCCAAGTGATGGAGAAGTGGCAATTTAGGTGGTTGGTTATGGAAGCAAAAAGATAAGAGTTAAACACAAGGATTTTAGAGTGGTTCGGCCTTCGAACAAGCACATACATCCACTACCTTAGCTTCCTACTAAGGATTTCCAAATTCACTAAGAATTTCAACCTTTTGAGGCCAAAGGGATAACCTTACAATCCTAGACTCAAACTCGAATCTAGCATCCAAAGTTCACAACCGAACTTTGGGAATTCACTTAAACAAGAAAACTTAGCAAACTTGAATCCTTCTAATAAGGTTAATGTTTGCAACTAAGCACTCACCCAATTCTTAATTACACTTGAGCATATATTGACAATTGAGCTCACAAGTGTTTGTCTACCCAAATAATAGGAAATTAAGCACTAAGACAATTTCTTGATCATAATGTTGTTACAAGTGAAGCATTAGTCTTCTCTTGATGCTTGAGGCTTCCTTTTATCATCCCAAATGAGGTTCTAGCTGTTGATGACCGTTGGGATGTTTTGGAGCCGTTTGGAGCTGATTACAAGGCTTATTTCCTCTTCTGGTGCAGGCGGTATCGAAACACGTACAAGCTAATTACAACTCTTGATGCTCTATTTCCCAAACCAGCTGTTTCGAAACAGCCGTTGACCTGTATTTAAGAACTGGTATCGATACCAGTATTGAGACCGCTCCTAGCCGTTGGGTTTTTTTATAAAATCGTTTTGACCGTTGGGGGTATTTCGAAACAGGGTTCGAAACAGAGCATCACAGTGGCAAGAAGGTATCGATACCAGTATCGATACCACTGTGGTTTTGTCTTTGAAACCATGGTATTGAAGAACAGGTATCGAAGCACCTTAAGGGTGTATCGAAACACCTGGGTTAAAAACACTTATTTGGTTTCTTTAAATCGTTTAAAACATATTTAAAATCACTCAAAAACATCTTAAATATATTTTCAAGTAGTTTGGATATAAGAACCATTTTTGAAATCTTTTCAAATTAGTCCAAAACTATTTTTCAATTATTATATCAAAACATTAATTCTACAATTTGGTTATTTTTAGTGTACATGCATAAGTTACGTCTAAAAAGAGACAAATAACATTAATCTTATATCGTAAAGAAAAAGAAAAGTCTGAAGGTATATAAACGATAGTATTACACATCTTATTAGATATATTTTTTAGGAAGAGAGTAATGATCTTGTGATACATATGGTAATGAATTCCATTAAAACTAAAAATCTAAATCTTTTAATATTTAGGATTGCATTTAAAACGACCTAGATAAGGTAATATTTAACAAGGTTATTAGGGGAATTATTTAAATATCTAACCCTAATTAAGGTGTCTATTTAAAGCCTAATTAATTACATCTAACCACGTGATTTGTTGGGAGTCTAACCTAGGTAACTAGTTTTTTATGGGATGAAATTAATGACTAATCCTAATAGAAGTAATATTAATATTAGATCTACTTCTATTTTCCTATGATTTTTTTAGGAAGGGCTTAACGACTAACGACATGTTACAATGGAGTGTGACGATCCACGTTGTTTTTTATTTCAATCGGGGAAAATGAAACGCTCGAAAAAAGCTTGAACGACGAGCACGTAATCTTCTCACACGAGTAGTGATTTAAGATGTCATCCGACAACTCTTGGGTGGTTGCGAAAAAAAAAAAATAGGCCTTAAGAGTTTTATTCATATATTTAGATCGAATATATCTTATATTTATATTTATATAGATTGTTTTTCTGATAAATTGATTTTTTTTATTTTTAAAGTAAACTATATAAATAATCACCGAATTTTTAAAACAAATTTATTTTGGTTATTGTATTTTTAAAATATTTGATAAAATTAAGTGACGTAACTGATTTATGCTAAAAATAAAAACGAAAACGAAAAATAGATAAAATTAATGACTACGCAAGTTTCGGAACAATGAGCTGATTTGTCCGTAAATCATTTTTAGGGTACGTTTAATAGGTCCGTTTTCTGTGTGTGCACCAGAGCTGTTGAGGACATGCTTTCATGCATAAAGAATTTGGTTGGTATACGGTTACATCGTAGAGATATAGGTAAGGTTAAGAGGATGAATCAAAATATTTGTAGAACTTGGGAGGGGGTCTTAACTCCTCGGTAGGGAATATATTCTAACTACTTTACAGTAGCTGTACTGTTTCTTAGAGAACAATATAAAAATATTTATATAAAAATAATATTTGTATAATAAATTAGATAGTTATAAATTTTAATTGGAGATGTTCGTTTAAAAAATAAATAATAAGCTAATGTTTAGGGTTGGGGTTCGTGGGTTAATAGTTTACGGGTTTTATATATTATTAATAATATAAATATATTATTTTTATAAATTTTTTGTTTTTTATAAAATAATATATCTATATTATTAATAATATGTAAAAATATAAAAATAATATATTTTATCTATTTATATATCGATATATAAATAATATTTTATATTTTTATATATTAATATTTATGATAATATTTATTTTATAAAATAATTTAAATTAATTTACGTGGTTTAAGATATATAATATTTATGGTAAAAATATTATATAATGTTACGTTGGTTTAATGATTAAAGTTTAGTTATTGTATTTGAATGTTTTTGGTTTAAATTCCTCCAAGTTTATGTTTTTAATATTTTGTCTTATATTAAAATGGTATTGTTTTAGGCTAAATTAAGTTTTAAAACAATCACAACAAAATGATGTGGTTTTAATTCAATAAAAACATTAAGAATTAATGGTAAGTTTTATATTTGAGTGAAAACTAAAATTTAATGTTAGATTTATATTTTTTAAGTTTAATAATATTTTCAAATCAGTAATTATAATTTAAATAGAATGTAATACGGCTAACTCTTCATTAAAATATTAAAATGTTATAGAAAACAAAAATTAAAATTTAGAGTTCAAATTCAAAAAATCCCTCCGCCAAGATGAAAAAAAAAAGTTTTCCTATTAGGCTCATGATTATTGGTTAATTGAATTAAAAAAATTAAAAACCAATTATTAAAAGATAAAATGATGAGTCTACAACGGGCGTCGAACAACGCTGAACATCGTTAATATTGAACACTGCTGAATATTATTAAATTAATTTATAAAGAATAAAAATTTAAAGTACTAATCATACAATTATTAATTATATGTTGAGTTTATCACTCTTTTATTAATTACATATTGAGTCCTTGAGATTTTAATTTTTTATAAATTAATTAATAATATTCAGCAGTGTTCAACATTAATGATGTTCAGCGGTGTTCGACGCCCGTTGTAGAATTTTTCAAGATAAAATTAATTGTTTAAACTAGGGTGTTGCTGGTTGGTTAATCATGTCGTTCGACATAAATTTTCGATTAACTGTTATAATCATTAAAATATAATTAATTATTAATGGTTAATTATTAAAATATAGTTAATCGATAATTCGATTATATATTATGATTTTTCACACATTATTTTTGAACATAATAAAAACTATATTTTTATAAAAATACTTAAATAAAGATTTTAAATATTAATTAAGAATCACTATTATTGATTAATTATACACAGCACAATTTAAACCCGAAATTCTCTCTATTATAACAACAAAGAGAGAAAAATATCCTAATTGACCCCTTCTCATTGATTTTTAGTGACTCCCAACTTTTCGCTCCCCCGCAATCTTAACCACTTCACTAAAGAAAAATCTTTGATTCATAAAAATTATCGACAATTTTTTAAATAAATATTTAAAGTTTTTGACATTTTATTTTTTTAATTTATAAATTTGAAATTCAAAAAGAACATATTCTTCATCTCCTTCTTTAAAAATTATTAAAAAAATAATACTATATTATGTTACATCCGATATAAATGATTTAAATATTTTATATTTATAAATTATCATTCTGAAAATGATCACACATTATTTTCAATATTTTGTTCGGTCTTTGAATTTTTAATTATTTTATTTAAATATTATATTAAAACAGGAAAAGATAAAAAAAACACTATTATAATAATATTTATCATAATTAACAAACTAGTTCCGGCAAATACAATATCAATTGCATTTGACATATATTTAAAATAATTAGAAATAATATATAAATATCTTAATTAAATTTTTTTAAAAAATTATCTATTATGATATTTTTATATTTTCAAAATTAAATATTAGAAATAAACAAATAACGATTTGAAAAAGATTTCCATGATCCCGTTGGCTTTTAGCCTTTAGTTTCCATTTATAACGGTCGGATATTACGATGCACGGAGCTTATTTAACGCCGTTAATGTAACCTTCCCCAAAGTTCGTTGCCGTCCCTTCTCTGTTTATCCACATTAACGCCGTCAAGTCAAACCAAATACTCCGGGTTCCGTCTCTTCTCTCTCAAGCTCTCTCTCATTTATTTAATTTATATTATTATTTAAAAAAGAAGAGAACTCATAAATCGTCGCCATTTGGAATTTGTTGAAAGTCATTCTCTTTCTCTCTCCGCTTTAAAAGTGAAAACTCTGAGCTCATAGTTGCCATTTGAATTTCCTTTTAACTCGCCGGCATTTATTTACACTGTAAGTTTCCTTTTAATGAGATTCATCGCCGATTCTATTTATTTAATTGTTGCAGAATTTGAATCAGTTTATTCCGATCCAAATCTGAATGCAATTTTTCAATCATATTTTTGTTGATTTTTTGAAATCTGTTTTTTTAATCTGAAGTGGTATCATATCTTTTGTTTTCTTTCAAATCTGTGTATAGTTTACTCTCTTTTGATTTTCTGTGACTGAATTGATGATACATTAGTGTCGTGTTAACTCACTGAGTTTCACTTTTCTTCAGTCAGTGAATCAAAATGTACTTCAAAGTTTTAGATTCATTTAAGAAGCGTATATGCATTTAAATCTTGAACTAAATATCGCGTCATTTTCACTGAATCCGAGTTTGCTCAGTGTAGTTACACAGTGCTTTGAATCACGGAATTGTTAGAGAGAGCTCTCTGTAATGGAATCTACACAGCAGCAAAGAAGAGGAGGAGGATTGGTATCGCTATCTCCATCGCAAACGCCACGTTCAAACGACAAACCGGTGCGAGATCTGCGATCGGCCGATTCTAATTCAAGCTCCAAACATGATAAAGATAAAGGCGTTAACGTTCAGGTTATTTTACGTTGCAGGTCAGTTTTCTCTTTCTTTTTTTTTAGTTTCCAGTTGGTATTTAGTTAGATGTATAAAATTAATAATGACAAAATTTTCCCCTGTAGGCCACTGGGTGAAGATGATGCGAGAATACATACTCCGGTGGTGATATCGTGTAATGAAAGTAGAAGAGAAGTTTGTGCTGTGCAGAGTATTGCTAATAAGCAAATTGATAGGACCTTTCTTTTTGACAAGGTTGCATTTTTGTTATAAATTCATTTTTTATGAGCGGGTGTTAAATTTTGTCTTTTATTAAAATTATTTGTTTGCTTCTTGAGAAAATGTAGATGGATTTCAAAATTGAAATTTTGGGTTTTGAAAAAGGTAAAGTGGGATTTGAAAATTTATGTTTCAGTTTATAACGTTATAGATTGGCTTTTTGTTAGGTCTTTGGTCCATCGTCCCAGCAAAAGGAATTATTTGATCTAGCTGTGTCTCCAATTGTTAATGAAGTTCTTGAGGGTTATAATTGCACTATCTTTGCATATGGCCAGACGGGAACTGGAAAGACATACACAATGGAGGGAGGAGCAAGGAAAAAGGTGCCTTTTTCTTTTTCTAGTTTGTTAAGGTTGCATTTGGCAACTTGTATTTAAAAATAGTATAATTCCTGCTATAAAACATATATAAATGCAACATTCATTATTATCTTTGCATATGTCCTTTTTGTTGTGAATTTGAAATTCATTTTTGTATGTCTTTCAAATATATAATCATATTGAATTTTAAATAATTTATACAGAATATATGCTTTTCATTCTCACAATTTATTTATAAGATGAAGTTTGAATACAAATTTACAACTTCATGTTCTCAAACATATTATATATGAATTTCATTATCCTTTGCTTGCTTTCAGTTCTAAATGAATTCATGGTTTTATGCAGAATGGGGAATTCCCAAGTGACGCAGGTGTTATTCCAAGGGCAGTTAAACAGATTTTTGATGTATTAGAAGCTCAGAATGCCGAATATAGTATGAAAGTTACGTTTCTAGAGCTTTACAACGAGGAAATAACAGATCTTCTGGCACCAGAGGAAACTACAAAATTCATTGAAGATAGAACTAAGAAACCCATTGCTCTTATGGAAGATGGAAAAGGGGGAGTTTTTGTCAGAGGTCTGGAAGAAGAGATGGTAACAACCGCTAATGAAATTTACAAAATTTTGGAAAAAGGTTCTGCTAAAAGGCGTACAGCTGAAACTCTACTCAACAAACAAAGTAGTCGTTCTCATTCTATATTTTCAATCACGATCCACATTAAGGAGTGTACTCCAGAGGGGGAAGAGATGATAAAATGTGGGAAGCTAAATCTTGTTGATCTTGCTGGTTCTGAGAATATTTCACGTTCCGGTGCAAGAGAGGTATTGTATTACCACCATCCCGAGTGTGATATGAAAGAACGTCTGTCCTATGAGTCTTATGCAGTCAAATAAAAAAAAATCTATGTTGCACTTCTTTTAAGAGTGATTTGGTGCTGTCTATGTTAGGACATTTGAACCTTTTAAGTGTTGATCCTAAGTTGATTGACTCTTACAGGGCAGAGCAAGGGAAGCTGGAGAGATTAATAAAAGCTTGCTTACTCTTGGTCGTGTAATCAATGCCCTCGTTGAGCACTCTGGTCATGTACCTTATAGGTATGGATTACCCATAGATGAGAATTTCTCAATAGCATCTTGTTTTTGTTTGGACAAATAATATATATTCATAAACGGCAGAGATAGCAAACTAACAAGGCTATTGAGGGATTCCTTGGGAGGGAAAACGAAAACATGTATAATTGCCACCATATCGCCATCCATCCATTGTATCGAAGAAACACTCAGCACTTTAGATTACGCACATCGTGCCAAGAATATCAAAAACAAACCAGAGGTCAGTGGATTAGTCTTACGAATCACCTTCTGATCTTTTTATTGCTAATGATATCAAAGTTACTATTACAGATTAACCAGAAGATGATGAAATCTGCTTTAATAAAAGATTTGTATTCTGAAATTGATCGGCTGAAGCAAGGTAGTTGACTATTCCTTGAATTTTTTCTTTTCTAATAAACCTAATGACATCATCAATTGGTTCTTATAAGTGATACTTTTTTCTTCCTTTTTTATGTTTAATCAGAGGTGTACTCTGCAAGAGAAAAAAATGGAATTTATATTCCGCGAGATCGATTTCTCCAGGACGAAGCAGAGAAGAAGGTTGGATTTAAACCATATGGTTAACTGGTAGAATTGTTTGTCCCGAGTTCCATGGAGGACTGAATTTATTTGTATTACTAAGAAATATTGACTTTTACCTCAGGCTATGGCTGAAAAAATAGAGCACATGGAACTTGAATCAGAATCCAAGGAGAAGGTACATTTCTTCAAAATTACCCTTTAGTTTTTTTTTCTTTTCTGATTTATGGTTTGGAGTTCAATTAATTATTATTTCTTTACTTTTCTGCAGCAAATTACCGAGCTTCAGGAACTTCATAATTTACAGCAGCTGTTGACTGCAGATTTAAGTGAGAAACTTGAAAAGAAGGAGGTATTACAGTTTTGGATAGTAACACATGCATCTCTTATTTCTTGTTTTATGCTGTGACAGAAGTGAACCATCTCTCTTTTCTTTTTCTTCCAGAAAAAGCTTGAGGAAACTGAATATGCATTGTTTGATCTCGAAGATAAGCATAGACAAGCAAATGCAACTATTAAAGAGAAGGATTTTTTCATATCTAATCTCCTTAAATCTGGTGAGTTGGGAGATTGCTTGGGAAACTTCTCTGGTCTGAGCATTTTCCCCTTTTCTTTGTCTTCCTTTTGGTGGTTGTTTTGTCACTAGTATCTTTTTAGTTTGAATTCATGCCTGTTTATTTAATATGTTTCTGAAACTAAATATGACCATTGCTAATTTTTCAGAGAAAACATTTGTTGACCGTGCTTTTGAACTCCGAGAAGAGCTTGAAAGTGCTGCATCAGATGTTTCAGATTTGTTTGCTAAGATAGGTTTGTATCCTTCAGAGTGCACTTTGTTATAGAGTGACTTTGTTCGCTAAAGGTTTTTTAATGCTGTTTGTTATTTCAGAAAGGAAGGATAAAATTGAGGATGGAAACAAAGCACTTATCCAAAAGTTCCAGTCCCAGTTGACCCAACAGCTTGATATCTTGCACAAGACTGTTGCAGCTTCTGTAACTCAACAAGAGCAGCAACTGAAACACATGGAGGAAGATATGCATTCCTTTGTATCGAAAAAGTCAGAGGTATGGTTTCAACAGCACATTTGAACATATTCAGGGACTCGATTGACTGCCTCTAATAGCTTATCCTGTGTATTAACTGCAGGCTACAGAAGAAATTCGAGGAAGGTTAGGCAAATTGAAGAACATGTATGGTACGGGTGTTAAAGCTTTGGATAGTATAGCCTCAAAACTTGATGGAAATTTCATGTCAACCTTGGGTGATCTAAATTCTGAAGTTTCTAAGCACTCACATGACCTGGAAGATGTAAGCTTAGTTAAGTTTTCAAGTGGACATTCCTTTTCTACTTCTGCTGCTTATGATGTTATTCATATGGTTCAGCTATTCAAAGGAATTACTGCAGAGGCTGAAGCGTTACTTAATGACCTTCAAAGTAGTCTTTTCAATCAAGAGGAGAAGCTAACTGCATTTGCACAACAACAGCACGAGGTTCATAACTTATTGCTTTGTGTCTCAGCTAATCAGTAATCGAGAGGCGTTGGTAGTGAGCTAACTTCTTTCTATTTCATTTACAGGCACACTCCAGGGCAGTAGACAATGCAAGGTCAATTTCTAAAATAACGGTAAACTTCTTTGAGACTGTAGACATGCATGTAACCAAACTGACCGAAATTGTGGAAGAAGCACAAATAATGAATGACAACAAATTGTCTGAATTCGAAAAGAAGTTCGAGGTACTTAATATTTCTTAATTCAGGCAAATTTGCTTTTCTTAGAGCTGGTAACCGTTAAGTTCAATTCAAATCTATAATACATGTAGGAATGTGCCGCTAATGAAGAGAAGCAATTGCTACAAAAGGTGGCAGAACTTCTTGCAAATTCAAGTGCTAGGAAGAAAAAGCTGGTACCCATATATATAACTTATAATCTCAACATTATTATGATCTGTGCAGTCTTCATCTCTGCTTGATAACTGTTTTGGGCATAATTTCTTTTATTTATTTCTTTTTAGGTCCAAACTGCAGTCCATGATCTCTGGAATAATGCATCCAGCAAAACAAGTGAGCTACAGAAAGAAATGTCTGTCATGCAAGAATCCACTACTGTTGTTAAATCGGAATGGAATGTTCACATGGAAAGCACAGAATCCCACTATATTGAAGATACTTCTGCTATAGAAAGCGGAAAGAAAGATATGCAAGAGGTTCTTCAAAACTGGTATGGTTGTTTTTCCTCTTTTTTTTTTTGATAAGTAAACACTTATTTATCTAAAGTATGAAAAATTTCCATTGACGATCGAGCCATTCTTCCATGAAGTCTTCCATTGCATTCCTTCCAAACAACCTTTAGTCTCTTTACAGCCAATCTAAAACTACCTACCAAGAGTCATGCTGCTCGGGTTTCAGTAGCTCTAAAAATAACCCTCCACAGTTCATTTGAAAATCTGTATTTGCAAGATAGATGATTCCTTATTTTGGTATTGTTCCCACACAATAAACATTCAAGAGGAGTTATGGCATGCGTTGTGTGTGTTTTTCCCTGGGATCAGTTTTCTGCTCCGAATGTTATTTTTTTGGCACGTACTGAACAATGAACATCCTACAAAATTCTTGTTGCAGTATGAAGAAAGGAAAGATGAGTTCTCAGCAATGGAGGAATGCTCAGGAATCCCTTCTCAGTTTAGAAAAAAGTAATGTTGATTCGGTGGATTCCATTGTTAGGTAAGCGTTATTTTCTCTAAAGTGTTTTAGAAAATTTCAGACAGATCACTGATCTTTGTTATCTTTTATTCAATTTAGGGGAGGAGTGGAAGCCAATAGGATTCTCCGAGATCAATTTTCTGGTGCGGTGTCCGCTGCTCTTGAAGATGTAGACACTGCAAACAACAACTGCCTCACATCCATTGATCGTAAGTATCTAGATACTTGAACTCGAACCTTAACCAACCCAGCAAAACCTTAAAACGATTCAAACCCGAATTTTATAATCCCAAATAAAACAAAAAAGAATAAACTGATGAACAAAAAATACTGGCAGATTCATTACAACTTGACCACGAGGCATGTGGGAACATGACTTCCATGCTCATTCCTTGTTGTGAGGAATTGAGGGAACTGAAGAGCGGTCACTACCACAAGACTGTAGAGATCACAGAGAATGCAGGGAAATGTCTGGAGGAGGAATACATGGTAAGATAGTAGTAGAAACCAACAAAAGTATATAAACTAGAGTAATTTAAATATTTATTAATAAAAAAACCCTTTTGTTTTTGTTTGGCAACTCAAAATCACAGATGGACAATCCGTCGTGTTCCACTCCAAGGAAGAGGGCATTTAACCTACCAAGCCTGTCATCGATCGAGGAACTGAAAACTCCTCCATTTGAGGAATTGGTGAAGCTGTTTTGGGAAGCAAAATCATCAAAATTAGGCAATGGTGATGTAAAACACATGGTGGGTGGTTCCAATGAAGCAGCCTCAGCAGCAGCTCCCCAGTCCCAATCTCAACCGTTGAAAGATTCCAGACTTCCACTCACTGCTATTAACTAAAAGTGAATGAGAAGAATTTAGCATGGTATAGAGGTAAGAAACAAAAGGTGTGTATAGTGCAGTTGCAGAACTAGACTCCTGTCTCTCCTTCCATTCATTGTTTGCTGAAAGAATTCAACTGGAACTTCAATATGCACTAAATTCTTAAATATAATACTAAAAGAATGGGATTTTTTTTATTATGTTCATGTTTGGGATTGGGGTAACTGTTTTCTTTTCTTTTATCATCCCATTTGGTTAATTTTAATACATGAATTTGTGTAAATGTAAATAGATTTATTAATTTTAGGATTTGAAAGTTCAGTTTATGATTTAGGCGAGAAGGTTTATGATTAAAAGTTATAATTTAGAGTTAGTGGGTAACGGTATAGTACCTTTAGGTATTAATACACATAAAGTACCGATACAAACTGAGCTTATTTGAATTTTATTCGGCCTTCGTGTATTGATATAGGTCAACCCTTATTGATACTACTTTATAGAATGTATCTAGTTGAACACGTACACGTATCTCTTCATAGTTCATATTAATGAAACAATGTTTTTAAAACTATAACACTAGGGTACCAATATGGGTTCCCTGTATACCGATATTGAAACCTAAATATAATTTTTAAGTTTGGGAAATCACTCCTAAGCTCCTAAAACACTATCTTTAACCCCTTAAATCAATTTTATATCTTATGGAAATTGATAGAGTGGTTAGCTACCTTAATTATTATTAATACCGTATATAAATTTCACCCAAAAAACTATACATATCAAATCATACACACAAAAACATAATAACCTTGATTTTATAATTTAAAAAAAAACAAGCTTTTTAAGTTTTCTTCTTCTTATACCCTTTGGAACATCCTCCAACTTTTTTCGCTACACAAAAAATTATAAATTCGAATTATAACTATGTTAAAGATGAAAGAGCAACTAAAATTTACTCATAAACTGAAAAAACGATATTAACTTTTCCTCGAAACTCCTCTAACCTATATTTCTCTTTCACTATTATTCTTAAAACATAGATCCTTGGATGATAAATAACTTATTTTCGAAATTTGGCTTTAATCTAACAATTATTAAGCCTTTGCATGGGGTGAATGGTGAACAAAAGAAAAAAGACTTGTGGAGAAGCAATGGGGACAAGGGTAATCTCGCCTCTCTTTTTTCATGTAGAAATATTAATGCCACCAGCCTTTCTCTATTTGAAATGGAGGTAGAGTACCCAAATGCTCTTTTATCTTGTTCCTTTCCCATCCACAGTAACTGATTTGATTTATCTTTTTTTTTTTTTTTTTAATTTGAAGTTGTTTTGGTTATTATGTTTTTATTTTAATTCTGTGAGGTTGATTAAATCAGTTTATAATTTTCTGAACAAAATTAAATTGTATACACCTAATGAATATGTTTAGAATTTAAAATTTATACAAATAAAACAATGAGGTTTATGTGTCGAATAAAAAATTTCTCAAATAAACTTTATTTAGATATGATTCTCAACAAATTTATTTGAATATAAAGTGAACAAGTAATAGAATAGTTATCGACTGAGTTCATCTGGGTAATTTAGGTAAAAGAGTATCTATTAAAGGGTATATTAAAAATTTATTACAGATTTAAATTAAGAGGGTTTATAACTGGGTTTGAAAGAAAAGTTTAAAACTTAGAAATGATTGACACTGTATTAGGGACATCTTGTAAGATGGTTATAAAGTTAATAAAGCTTGAAAATTTTAAGACATAAAAGGGAGAAAGTATGATAGTTTTCATGTCATATGGGGTGGCTTAACTCTCTCTAGACACTCCTTTATTGTTTGGTTGGCTCTAAAAAAAAGGTTACCTACACAAGATCATATGTTACTTTACGGTTGATCTCAAGTGTGTGCTTTGTGAGGGTTCTATAAAAACAAAAGACTATCTTTTTTGTGATTGTCTTACACGTGATGTTTGACAATTAATTCTGCAGGCTTGTGATATTAGACCTATAGTAGGTGGATGAAAGTGCTACTCGACTAGATGCAAAAATATAGTAAAAGTGAATCTTTGAGGGTTGCTATTGTTCGTATAGCTTGGGAAGCTTTTTTTATTATGTTTGACAAGAAAAAACAATGGATTACATAGTAAAGGTGTAAGAAGAACTTGAGTTATTATGATGCAAATCAAAATGATGTTGGGATACGATTGTGAGACTGCAGGAAGCTTGTTTATTTTTTTACTTGTTTCATTACTTCATAAAATTTGTCTTAATGTTCTTAATATTTTTATTAAGTTTTAATGTATAGACGTTTATAAATATCTTTTTTGATATTTTAATAGTTCTTTAAATAGAATAAAAATAAATTATTTATAAAAAAATATTAATTGACTTGTCTCATTACTTGTACAAGTATAGCAGAGTAAAAATTAATATCGGACGGTTAAATTGATCTACAAACCCCCTACCAAACAGTTAAGGAATTTGATGGGGAGTGAATAGTGTGATTGCCTATAGGTACATCGTAGTTGTAAACTATTGAAATCTTGTATATTTTTTAAACGAGGATACATTTTTAAAATTTTATATCTATATCATTAATATAACTTTTAAAAAATATATATTTTTAAATAACATAGAAAAAATGAGTGAAATTTATTAGTTGAAAAAAATAATTTAAAAGATAATGATAAAATAAATGATTATGGTCGGGTGGGATTATAACTGACGTAATAAACTAAACCTATGATATAGTTCTCTCCTCTCAGCATCTTATCGGTTAATCTTATTGTGCAGACTTACTTTAATTTTTATATCCGAATCCGAAACAATTAATAATTTAACCTAACCCATGTCCATGTGTGTTTCAAATGACAAAAATAGGTATCTCCTGGTTGTGGGAATTGTGGGACAATGTTTCCCAAATAATTCAGACATTGGCTTACGACATCAAATGTGTGTCAGCAGAGACTGAAAGTACCTGTAACCTGAAGTCTACATATAAATATGCCCAACTAATTCATTTATATCTCACTATTTCTTCTTAAATTATGCACTACGAGTGGGATATGTAAATTAATTTAAACAATATTTTACTTTAAGGTCATTTTAATTAGTATCAAATTAATAATAAAATATAATTAAATTCAACCATAAAATAATACTACTATTAATATAAACTCGTAAAAATAAATTATTTAAATTAAATAAGATTAAACTCGAATTTAAACACAAAACTATTTTTGAAATGATCTAAACCCACTCGGACCAATTCAATTTGCCTACCCCTCTCTGGGGAGCCGGTCCATTTCTGGCCAATGGATGGTCTTTCGGCTGAAATTAAAGACCATTTTAATGCAATGTTCATTGCATGTATAATTATTAATTATTGTGTGCTTTTTATTATGTTGCTTGCTTTTTTTACATAGTGATTTAATTACATCGGCTGGAGTTATGTCTTTTTTCCCTAAAATTGAAATGTTACATTAATTTTAAGCATGCTCTTGTTATTATTATGTTTGTCTAGTTGATTTCTCTTTCTTTATATTATGTATATTTTCTTTCAATTGAGAGTATCAAAATATTATATGAATTTAATGTCATTAAATATATAGTTGGACACATGTAATATTGTATTGGTATAAAGATAATTTTAATCATTAACGTTTATAATTTTTATTGTTTTGGTTCTTATTCTTTTTTTGGGATAAATTTAGCCCTTAACCTATATTTTTTTTGACAAATATCTTATTTTTAACTATATGATAACTGGACCGTTAAAAATCTAACAATGATGACATGTCATATGCATATGATAATATATTTTAAATAACATGACATCTAACCTATCAAATACATATATTTATATAATATAATTTTATTCAAATATAAAATATAAAACAATTAAAATTCAAATAAAATATTAAAAAATTAAATATTTTTAAAATAAAATGATACTAAATATTATCAACCCTAACTACGATAAAATTAAAATCTTATCTTAAAAAAATTAATTAATTAAGGTTGTGAATATTTAGAAGACTTTTATTTTACAATTAATTAATTTTTAATATTTTATTTGAATTTTAATTGTTTTATATTTTATCTTGGAATAAAATTATATTTCATATATATATATATGTATTCGATAGGTTAAATGTTATGTCATTTAAAATATATTATCATATGCATATGACATGTCATCATCATTAAATTTTTAATGGTCCAGTTATCATGATGGTTAAAAAATAAGCTATTTGTCAAAAATATATAGGTTAAGGGCTAAATTTATTCTAAAAAAAGAATAAGGGTCAAAATGATAAAAATTATAAACGTTAAGGGTTAAAATTATCTTTATGCTTATTGTATTTGTATCGTATTAAATCATGCTCATACGTTTCGCATAATCACAATCAGATATAATTTATATTGTTGGTGTAATACCTTTTATTGGTCTGATAGAAAACAGAGTCAGAAAATGTTACCGTTGAACGATACGGTGATTGATATAATATTTTCGGTGATTTCACAATAATTAGATGTTGTAAGATGATTCAACGACACTTGTTTAATGCAACAAGGACAATAAATCAGTACAAGATAATAATACTCATTTCTAGGGACCATTATATAAATTCTATAAGTTTAGGGATTAATCTATAAATTCTATAATTATTAGATTTTAACTATAATTATCCTCACTAAAATGAAATTCAATGTTTAATTAGCTTACATGTCAATTTTCTGTAGATTTGGGATCCATTTCTTAATCCAATTAGTCGATACAATATAAGTGACTTGTTTGTAAGGTTTTAGAATTTGTTCTTATTTTTTAAACAACTTATCTGTAATAGTACGAATACTCAAGGGGCCTTACCAGTACACCTGGTCATTATTAACTCGATATCAAGTTTTGATGCATATGAGAATCAGTATGATCTTTAGTTGTATCGATACCCCGTTCAATAAATAAATTCTAATGATGAAAATACATATTGATATGTCTAAACCTATATAGATATGTTTTAGTAATTCTTAATCAACGTCGTTAAATCAATGAATGGTTAACCTTTTAACATTGTCAAAAAACTAAATCAAGAACATTCTGCTAACATCGTCAACAAGAGCCTTAACTCAAAAATTGTAGTCCACTTCATACCAATGAGCTCATAAATTTCGTAGCATACCAATTGTATCCATATCCATTTGAATCCAAGGTTCGATGATTTTGGACAATACAATACAATCAAAATATCTAAAATCTTAAACCTTAAATTGATGTTATTATCGTTGTCAATAGTGTTGTCAGACTCCTCCGTCGTTATTACCTGAGATCACCACCCATTATCTCTAACCGCTCATCATCGATAATCGATGAAAGAGATGATAATCGGATGATGAACACGAAAAGTTTTATTCGTTCAACATCTGATTAGTACATTTTTTGTTGATTACTGACGATGGGTTATTGAGAGTTTGGACAACAACAGTAGTAAGGTCTAATAAAATTATCGACAATAATAGTGATGAGAATTTTAAGATCTTAAGTTTGGGGCAAAGTTTAATAAACTTAATAGTGTATAATAGTATATTATATTAGACGTGTAGAACAACGTACATTACCCATTCTAAAATTATAAGAATCAGAAATAATATATATAAATGATAGAAATACTAACTCCGTTTAAAGGTAGAGTTTAAAAAATTTGACAATACAATTCCACTTGATTTGAGTCCACAGCATGCAAAGGTCCAGAAAGTAATGCAAGGAATGTCCGGTAAATTAAACAATTAAATGTTGTGTTTTAACTTTTTTTCCCCAGTGTTCCTTTAAATTTATTTTTAATAATAGGGTAGTGGTAGATTATAAGATTTTTATCGGTGTTTTATTTAAAAATAATTAAAAAATATATTGTTCAAAGATGAATGGATTTATAATTCGATTTTAAACAATGTTTTCCCTTAAACGTCGGGTAGATTATAATCAGACTTTGAAATATATTATTTTTTATTATTTTTAGGTAAAACACGATTTAAAGTCGAATTTTAATCTACCCGACTTCTGATTTGCTACGGTAAAGTACCCTATTATTAGAAATAAAATAATGAGCGTCGTATTGTTGAGAAAAAAAAAAACTTTAGACAACAATATTCGGTCAAAACTCCTAAAATTATTACAATATTTTTTTTTTATCTTTCCACTTTTTAATTATTTGAATTTATTATTGATAATAGAATAAGAACGGAGGTCTTAAAATACAGGAGCTGGTCTCTCCCTCATTCACTCTTATATCACTTTTTCCTTTTTTTTTTCTTTCAATTGTTGGCGGTGACTAGCCACCGATCATGCTTTGAATCGCCAAGAAAACAAACCAAAATACACCTACATTTCATTAAAAATGCCACATAAAAACCTAGTTACAAGTTACAACCTAGGATCAGACAGGGAAAAAGGGTGGTTTACGTGAGAGTTAAGGCTACTTGAGGTGGAGTTAAGTTATTAGCGGTGATACTGCAAGAAAGAGGCTTGGACAAGCTGTTGTTGCATTCTTCCTTGAGACTCGAAGCAGTGACTGGGAACAGTTGAAGAGTTTTGAGGGGAGGTCTAGTGGTGGTGAAGTAGCACGGCGATGATGATAAAGAGGGAACCAAATCAACCAGAATCAACCAATCACCACCGTACATCTTCATCATAGACTTATGATCAATGTCTGCTCTTTCAGGCACATCCAACTTCCATGTGTAGTTCATCACCTGCTGCTTGGCTGCAACCTCCTGAACCCCGACCTGAAAATAAGATTAATAATCAGAAAATATATGAAAAAAAACAAGCACATGAATGCATGAAGAGGTACAGGTACTGTTTGATAATTGATAGTCCAACTAACATTGGGAGGGAAATAAATGAAAACGAAAACCAGTAGAACAATAAATAATACTCCTCCATAATTTATATATATATATACCTGAGGAAAAGGACTGGTTGAGTTATAGTATGGAAGCTGTTGGAAAGCAGGAGCTGCGGGAGAATCATGGTAGTGAAGAAAATGGTGCTTATTAGTGTGATACTGTTGTTGTTGTAATTGAAGTTTCTTGCTGAGTTTTCTTCTCAGTTTCTGCTTCTCCCTCGCCTTGTGGTTTTGAAACCAGTAAAATACATTTTTGCCTTCAATCTTGCCATAGAAAGAGAGGTGGGAGGTGATCTGCTGGATTTGAGAAGCATTGGGTGTTTTAATCCCACTGCTATACATCTCTTCTAAGATCATCACTTGCTCCGGTGTTGGACACCACCTACTAGACCCCGCCGGAGACATGTTTTGGAGACAAGACACAAAGACCTTGGTTAGAAAACAATACTGATTTACCAATGTTGTGTTTTGATTGGAAGTGGGAGTTGGGGTTTGAGAGGAAGGGGTATATAAATAGGTGGTGCGATGGAGGAACAGTAATTACAATGTTATAAGAGACGAGACACAAAGGGGAGGTGGCCGGATTAATGGAGTGTGAAAAGTACCACATGCAGGTTGTCATGCTGATGTGTCCCTGATAGGGGAATTCAAGTGTTGGGATTTTTTTTTTTCGCGAACCATCTAGACTCATTGGTTGAAAGAACAATTGTTGTTCTTGAAGGTCACGGGTTCGAGCATCAGTACTGTCAACACAGTGACTGAGCGATCAATATCCAATGGTTGAGAGTATATACTCTAGAACAGATACTATTGTAATCACTGTAGCTAAATCCAAAAAGAAATTATTGGGATTTTTTAAAGACTTTTGGGCTTTTTTTTTCTTGAAAAAAAATAATTAAATATTTGATTTTTTATTTATGTTTTTAAATTAAAAAATTAAATTTATTAAATATTTAAAATAAAAAATTAAATCAATTAAATTATTGGTAATTTTAATTTTTAAATCTTAATAGTTTTTATACATTTGTTGACCTAATTGAATTGATTTCTTAATTTAAGAGTTTAAATGATTATATTTTTTATTCAAGAACTTAATTAATTATTTTTTATTTAAAATTTTAATTAAATAAAAATTCAGAACTTAATTATTTTTAAAAAAATCAAAGACTTTTATCCTTTTTAAGTTTTTAAATTATTAAAATTCTAATATGCATGACAATAATATAGAAAGGATCTATTTAGTGTGTGAATAAATTTGGTTGAACGATTATTATGTCAATTTCAGCATATAATTGGCAAAACAGGGGATGGTAGGCACAGACCTAAGCATAACCAAACTTTTAATGGTGTTGGTCGGAGAAAACAATACAAATAAGTAAGCTTGAAAAAAAATAATTTTGATAAAATAACTTATAAGAACATGATTGTATTCAATATTTATTTATTATTAACATTTTATATTTAAATATTAATTAAAATATAGAAACTATTTTTTAATATCATTATTAAGTATATATGAAAGATGTGTAAACTATTTTTTATTTGTCAAATTGTCATTTTAATAATTTTTAAATTTAGATATATATATTTCATATTTATTAAATTATATTTCAAATATAATTTATCAATTATTAAATTTAAATGTAAATATTAATTTATTTATGAAATTATTTTTAAATTTTATTAATCATTTAAATTTATATTTTTTAAAGTTTTCTTTAATTGAGAGGTTTTACCATAATTCGATATTATAGTACTCTTTTTATTACACATCTAAATTAATGTATTTAACTGATCAAACCTCTAAAATTAATTTAAGGCTTTTATTTTGACTAAAATGTTTATAAAAAAATATAATTCCATACCTTATGCTTTGCTAATGGATCTTATCCTTATTCTTATATACATACATTAAAGGGGAAATACTTCCATACATATGTATAAAGCTTAGTTTACACGAACCTTTTGATTTTAGAGTTTAGAGATTCAGGTTGGGATTTAAATTATAGGGTATAAAATTTAAGGTTTATACTTAGAATTTAGAGTTTAAGATTTAAGTTTTAGGACATCAAGTATATGAATTTAAGTTTTAGATTTTATAACTTAAATATAAATGATTGCGTAATTTTTTACGCAACTTGTATATCAAAATATAACACATTAAATATCTAAGTTTATATCACTTTATCCGTAAAATATACACATTATTAAAAAAATAAAAATATCTATAAACATATTTAAACCTTTAGATGAATATAAATTTATAATAAAAATTATCTATTTTTCTTAAAATTTTTATTTTTATTCTTTTATTTCATAAAGCAGCTCATACACACTAATATTCTAATGTAGATGTTGATGACATCATTATTAAATACTGGTTGCCCCACGATTGTAAGATACTGTCATTATTGCCCAGCCCCACTTTGTACTGAAAGAAGCAGCAAACAAATAAATCACGTGTATATTAACTCTGATGTCTCATATTTTAGATACCAGGGAGGGTCGATGGACGTAACCAACGTCGTAAGAAAGAGCTTCTACTGTGGCAGGAAACCATTTGTTTATTAAATATATATTAAAGTCAAGATTCAGTTACAAAATTTTATTTTAATTTTATAGTATTTAGATTATTCGATAATATATCGAGAAATTTTATTTATTTTTAATTTATTTAAAAGAAAATAGATCGAGAGACTCTAAAAAAATAGTCTTAGTAGGTTTATAATCAATGTCAATAGTTGAGAGTATACTCTATAACAGATACTACTGTAATCACTATTAGTTGATCAAAAAATTAAATTTAAATTTTAAATTTTATATCTTAAATCTTAAAAAATATATTATATCTCAAAATTTTTAGTGTTTGAATATAAAATTGAAAACAAATATTATTGAAGGTATTTGATAAAGCTACTATGACAAAAATTTGAAAATATTATAAATAAAATAAACAAAATTACCATTGAGCGTTTGGATTAATCAACGTGAATTATTTTAGCTTAATCGTGATTTGGAGTTTTAAGTTTTTGAAAATATAACGTTTTCCATATTATATTCGCTTAAATAAATGAATAAGCATAAAAAATAACTTGTTTATTCATTTACGTTTGATAATTTGTTCGTTTATATTTTTTATGTTTATTTAAATTAATTCATGTATGTTTATTATTTTTTTAAAAAAAAATTATATTTTAAAAATATTAAAATACATATTAAAAAGAAAAAAAATCAAATGATATTCAATGTTCGAGACTTCAGACTTCTTAAAAAAATTAAACAATACCCGATATTTATTAATGTTAGTTTATCATTTTAACAAATGGACATGAACAAACTACATTCTTTATCGAACAAACTTAAACAATAAATTATGTTTGTTTAATTGTTTGTGTTCTTTCATTTGTTTAATTAAAATTAAATAAATACACGTAAACATATCTTCGTTCATACTACTTGAATTCAGTTATAGGCCTATGTATAATATTTGGTTAAAAAGCTTACGCAAGCCAAACATATTTGCTATTTTGAAACTAAAATCTTGATTTTAATGAATTAAAAAAATATTATTAAAGATAGCACAAAAAATCTTTGATAATATTTTTTTAAAATTAAAGACATTAAAGTGAATGATTTGGACAATGCTTATGTGTGAATATGATATAGAAAAAATATATAATATGTATTAATTTAATTGGTTGGGACCATATCCTAGATGGTGGAACGGGTTCATGTAATAATTTTTCCTAATTTCTAACTATAAATTTTAAATCTTTAATGTTACAAACTAACCTCTAAATTAAATTAATTTCGTGAGATATATAGGGTATTTAGGAATTATATTTTTAAAATAAAAGATATTAAATATATGTAAAAATCTACGATAAAATCTACAATGTCACAAAAATATCACAAAAATAGCCTAACTTCTTTTTATTAATATTTTTTTAAAACTACTATGTACCGAACACTTAAAATATTAAATAAATTTAAGATATTATTTTCAGGTTACATCTTTCTCTAAAAATATTAAACCAAGGGATAATATTCTGCTAGTTTCTCCAACTAAATTCCTTAACCTAAAAAAATACTCGTACAGTTTATATATTGTACACCATAAATTAAATATTTTTTTCAAAAGAAAAAAACCTAGCAATATAAAAAAAGTGTAAGGTAGACAAGTCTTACTCATGAGCAGTGACCAATAAAATAAAAATGGGTCCACTCTTGAATTATCGTGGAACCTCATGTCCCCATCATCACCGTCATTATAATGATCCTGCACGAATATAATACTCGTGCATGCAGTTAGGTAGATTTCTCAGCTTTTACGACCTTCTTCCCCATTGCCAATGCTTTCCATTTTTATACCATAAATTCATAAGATCACATTGTTATTATATTAAACCGTAGATATTAAAAAAAAAAAATTATAATCAATACGTTCCAATAATATCTTTTATTTATAAACCCTCGAACTCTCTTGGATTAAGTAGTGCAAGCCAACAGAGTGTTGTTACGTGTGATTCAGTTTACTGCACTAATTGCAGACAACAGTGTTGGGTGTTTGAACATATCTGACCGACAGGAATAGCATCTACTTGTGTCTTGTCTCTCTAGTTCCCAGTCTGTAACGGCGTTTTGTCTGTGAGTAAGGATGGGCATTTTATCCGACCTGATCGGGTCGAATATATTTTTTTAAGAAAATCGAATTTGAATTAGATTGAATGACTTTTTAAAATGTTATCGGATCAGGTTGAGTTTAAATTTTAAAATATAAAATATTCGATTCAGTCTGACCCGTGTTATCTCTATCCGTGAGTTTCATTCAACCCTCATAATTCATATCTCATACGTAGGAATCTCAAGTTTGGTCTCTTGAAACCCTCGCTGTTCTCTTCCTCTGTCTTTGATATTTTAGTTCCACTGTGGAGAAAACGTAAGCCGGGGAGAATACCATTAATGCATGGCAGTGGCACTGCCTTTTTTTAAAAAAATTATATCATGGGTCAGTTCCATCATATATCCATGGGACCGACCAATGATAATTACCCACTTCATCAACTTTTTCATGTCATATTTTTTTTTCAAGTGAATCTTCACTTTAAAAATTAAAAAATAATGAGGTGGATGATTATTATTGATCGGTCCCATTAATAACATAGTGAGACTTACCTATGATATAATTTCTCCTTTTTGGGGGTTTCTTGCCAAATCACCATTTAGGTGGTAGATATGTTAGATGATTAAGTTTTAAATTTTTAAGAAGAAAATACGTTACCTATAAGGACGAGCGTATTTATTTTCCACTTCGTATCTCGACTCTAAAAATTTTTTACGTCTTAAAGGTTTTGTGCCTTTTAAAACTAAAAGCTTAATCATAAATTATTATTTTTAAACTAAATTAATTAAGTTTAATATTTATAAACTTAAAGATTAATATAGATTTTAAAATAAATTAAAATCTTAGTATATAAAATATCATAATTAAAAGCATAATCAATATCTATAAATATAAATAATTTAAAATTTATACAGTAAGAGCTTATTGGTGGTTGGGTTATGTTTGTATTAAAAAATTATATGTAGTAATTTTTATGCTCTTTGGATAATAAAAATTTAATTATCTAAAAAATTTAGTTTTTTAAAATTAGGTGCAAATCGTTTACTTCTTTTTCATACCTCCATTTGTGTTCCGCTTTAAATTAGAGGTTTAGGGTTCAAGGTTAGGGTTTAAGGAATGAGAAGTATGATATATTTTTTAAAGTATAGAGTTTAGGATATAGAAAATAAGGGTTGAGGTTTAAAGTTTAATTTTTTAGAAAATTTTCAAAGGATATAGGATAAAGAGGTAGATAATTTTTACTCTTTAAAATTGGTGAGCTAAAGTGATCTTCTTAATAATTTATCCGATAGTTTATTTTTTAAAACTAAATTAAGAAAACACAAAATCAATTCATCCACCTAATTTAAGAACTCTAAGCTTAATAAACCTGAAATATGACATCTGTTGGTGGCGTGATTCGAAATTATTATGGTGATTGGTTATTTGGTTTTTCTTGAGTATTAGAATATGCGTTATTCTTATGCCTGAGATTGGATTATTTCAGACGATCTTAATCACTGTTGGAGATTGAGTTGGCAACTTGGCATAAGGTAATCGTCAAAATAGACAATACACCTGTTGAAGCTATTCTTAAGGGTGATTTCATGAGCTTGAATGGGTGTGTTTTAGTTGTTAGTATTCGAGAAATAATTGAAAAAAATTAAAAGGTTTATATTCAATGAGTTAATAAGAATACTAATATAGTCGCTGATCGTTTGACTTTGTTACTTTAAGGGGCTTCAATAGGTGTGCAACGTTTTAGTGATCCATCAAAATTTATTATGGAGAGTTTTCATCATGATATGGAACATACTTCTATGAAATATTATGTATTGTCGAGTTTGTCTTATTTTTTTTAAATGGAATATAAGTACTCTGTTTTATCATTTAATATTAGAGAGGTTTTTAACGAGATATTATATTTTTTATCAATAAAAAAATGCATTTTTACCGTAAAATTATAATCTTACATGGAGTTAAAGGGTACTCATTAAACTTAAAAAATCAATTAAACATGTATTTTTCATTCAATTAATCTTTAAATCAATAAATATTGAATCAATTAAATCTTTTATCAACATTAATTATTAAATTTTAATAATTATTTTATTTAAATATTATTATCATATGATATATTACGGTTTTAATTATATGATATTCATCTATTTTTATTTTTTATAAGTTTTCAGATTTTTTTAAAATTTTAAATGAAATACTTTTTTTAAAAAATCAATCATAATATTATAACATGAAAAACTATATTAACTAATTAAAAAACTCGTTAGATTAACATCAATATTGGTTAAAGAGATTTAATTTATTAGTTTAATTATTTAATTGGTTAATTATTTTTAAGATTTAATTAATTTCCCCCCAAATTTAAAAACTCCTTATACTACAGCGTTTAACAGAAAACAACCGAGCAGGATCTCTCGATGGGCCTAGAGTTTTGACGGCTCAAAATTCCGTACAAGATCCATTTCTGATTTTATCAGGGAAAGAAAGACCCTAATTTCCTTGTAAAATATATTCAAACTCAACCCAAAATTCCCAAAACCGTTCCTTCATTCTTCCCACTGGCCACTCCCCGAAAACTAGCATAGCCCCTCCTCCTTTTCATCCCCTAAACCTCCATTTATTTCTTTTTCTGATTGAAGATGCTGCTGCAGAAAACACAGGATATTGCGTTCACGAAACGGCCATACATCGAAGATGTTGGGCCACGAAAAATGTGAATCCCTCGTTGTTGTTTTCATTCTTTTCATTTTTCCCGTTTTGGGTTTATTATGGCTTCAATTTGTTCATGACTTCATGTGTTCTTTTTATCATTGATATGTATGCAGAAAAGCGATTAAATTCTCAATGTTTTCGGACTCAGAGATAGCCAAAGCTGCCGAAGTTCAAGTATATAAGGGTGTTTACTATGATCCTCAAAGCAAACCCATCGAGGGCGGGTTATTGGATCCTCGAATGGTACTTAAAATTTAATTCTATCAGTTTCTTATGAGTTTAGTATCATTTTTTGCGTGTTTTGGTTTTTTATTTAAAGTTTCTGATTTTGCTTTTTTTTTTTTCTTTCTTTCTCTGGATGTCTTAAGGGTCCTCCAAACAAGTCCGGTAAATGCGCAACCTGTGATGGAAATTTTTATGAATGTCCGGGGCATTATGGATACTTAGTTCTTGCCCTCCCTGTTTATAATGTTGGATATTTAAGTACAATTTTAGACATTTTAAAGTGCATTTGTAAGGTAACGAATAAACATGACCTGAATTTTTAAATTTTGATTTGATTTAGTCCAAGCACAGTCTGGAGCCATGTTTCTTTTGTTTTGTTTACAGTCTTGTTCTCGGGTAATTTTGGATGAGAAATTAGCCAAAGATTATCTTAAAAAGTTGAGAGCTCCAAGGATGGAACCATTAAAGAAGGCCGAGATGGTGAAAACTATAGTAAAAAAGTGTACTTCTATGGCTGGTAGCAAAGCAGTTAGGTGCACGAGATGTGGATATGTAAATGGTTTGGATTCTTTATTCCCTTGTGCATGACTTTATATCTTATTTGACATGATTTATGTATCATCTATGGACTATGAGTAAAAATAAAGACTTGTATTTGTTTACAACATTTGCTACATATGGCTTTCTTGAGGTTATTTTATTATATAATGTGTAGTTCATTTTCTGTTTTTCTCATTTTATGCATCTTTGTTCTTTGCATCATCAATTGATGGTGGGGCCAAAATGTAATTTTACCATTGACTTGGCTTAAAACTTTAAAATTCTAAAGGGGCTAAATCAAAATTTTACCATTTAGGGGAACCATGCCCCCTGCCTGTCCCCTAGCTCTTCTCCTGAATTTAAGTTGGTTATGAGAATTGGTTGCTATATAGGGTTTGTTAGGCTTTTGTGGTTCTATGTAATTACTTTTTTTTTTTTTTTTTCCTTTTAATGATTTTTAGGTACAGTGAAGAAGGCTGTGGGGAGGATAGGCATTATTCATGACCGTTCAAAATGTAATGACAACAGTTTGGAAGAATTTAGATCTGCAATTTCACACACAAGAGAGTCCAAATCAACCTTCAACGTGGCTACCTATGTTCTGAACCCTGTCAAAGTGCTTTCGCTTTTTAAAAGGATGACCGATGTGGTAAAACCTATGCCTTCTCATATTTTTATTACGTATTTGATATTTCACATGTTGGAGATTGCATTTTAATCCAAAAAAGTTTCAGTTCTGTTCTTTAATCATTCTTACTCAACTTTTTCAATAACACAAGATGTTCTGTATTCCATTGTCCACAGGACTGTGAATTACTTAATCTTTTTGACAGACCTGAGAAGCTCATTGTAACGAAAATTGCAGTGCCACCTACAGCTATCCGACCTTCGGTCCCTGTGGATGGATCACAGAGGTTCCAATAGAAAATATCTTACTCTAATTTTATTATTCTATGCATTCTCAATATTATTTACTGGACATCAGGTTTATTTCTGGTAGTTGCTACTGGAGAGGTTATAAAAAGTATAATTGTCTTTACAATTTCCTCTTCCATGTTGCAGCAATGAAAATGACATTACTGAGAGGTTGAAAAGAATTATTCAAGATAATGCTAGGCTCCATCAGGAATTAGTCGAAACAAATGCTTCATTTCAATGTCTGGTATGAAAATAGATTCTGATACCTATTATGTTCTTGAAGGAATTTAGGTCAATGTAAAATCTGTTATCACTATTATTTGTATATATGGGGGTTTATTAGGTCTTGAGACACAAAAAAGAGGGAGTCCTATTCACCTACTATCTCACCTTGATGAGGGAACTCGGGATCCCAAGTTTTAACTATTGAAGTGTCTATTTCTTAATTGTCTGAATGATATTATCACGTTCAATTATGCATATATTTTTTTAGTTCTTCATATTATTTTCCCTATTGCCTTTTAATTCCCTTTAGATGAATATCTATTTTTTCCTCATTTTCTCTACTCAATCTTGAATTACATAATTTATGTTTGGCTATCTCCTTGATGGCATGTGGTTATGCTCATATTCCACTTTGCCTATTCACCTACTATCTCACCTTGATGAGGGAACTCGGGATCCCAAGTTTTAACTATTGAAGTGTCTATTTCTTAATTGTCTGAATGATATTATCACGTTCAATTATGCATATATTTTTTTAGTTCTTCATATTATTTTCCCTATTGCCTTTTAATTCCCTTTAGATGAATATCTATTTTTTCCTCATTTTCTCTACTCAATCTTGAATTACATAATTTATGTTTGGCTATCTCCTTGATGGCATGTGGTTATGCTCATATTCCACTTTGCCTATTCACCTACTATCTCACCTTGATGAGGGAACTCGGGATCCCAAGTTTTAACTATTGAAGTGTCTATTTCTTAATTGTCTGAATGATATTATCACGTTCAATTATGCATATATTTTTTTAGTTCTTCATATTATTTTCCCTATTGCCTTTTAATTCCCTTTAGATGAATATCTATTTTTTCCTCATTTTCTCTACTCAATCTTGAATTACATAATTTATGTTTGGCTATCTCCTTGATGGCATGTGGTTATGCTCATATTCCACTTTGCATAGTACAGGGTCATATTATAATGTTTGGCATGTTCTTGTTCTTTCCTTTAGCTGTTTTCTTATTGCTATACAGAGAATTTGTTGACATAGAAATTGAACAAACTTAGTTGACTGTCAGAACTCAAAGCATAGAAAAAGAGAGGTCATTAAAAGATGTTGTGTGATGTGGGTAGACATGCATTGAAGTTTTTTAAAAATGCAATAGATTGTTTGGTTATCATACTATGTATGATTTAAGCTATCTAAGTCAGAGAGTGCTGATGTTACCACAACTACTAGTAAATTCTTATGCTTCAGTTTTGGTTGGTCAAATTGGGGTTTGCTTTTAATTAAAGTATGAAGTGATGTTTATCAAGAATAAAAAGGCCACATAGGACTAAAATAGCTATGTTAGGAAGTCTAGTTAGAGTACAAATGCTGAATGCCTGAGTTGAATTGATATGGTAAAATTGTAAGTTTCTGTTTAGATATTTGTTTCTCTTTGAAAACCTTTATGTTGTCTCATGTTGAAGATTTTTCTTTAGGGAGGCTGGGAGGATCTTCAGGTTGAAGTTGCACAATACATCAATAGTGATGTTCGTATTGATAACAAAGAGAAGAAAGCAGCAAAACCACTGAGTGGTTTTCTTCAGCGTATCAAAGGAAAGCAGGGACGCTTTCGTGGGAACTTATCTGGAAAACGTGTTGAATTTACTGGCCGGACTGTTATATCACCTGACCCCAATCTGAAAATCACTGAGGTTTGTTCCTAGTAAGGTTTAAGCAAGTTTCAGGATTTAGTGATTTCGATTGTGTTTTCCTCTGATGTTGTAATGGTTCAGGTGGCAATTCCAATACATATGGCTGTGATTTTAAGTTATCCAGAACGTGTTTCCAGTCACAATATAGAAAAGCTAAGGCAGTGTGTTCGTAATGGCCCTTCCAAATACCCTGGTGCACTCAGTGTCACCTATCCTGATGGCAATGCGAGGTGCATTGCTCTTGCATCACATTACTTTTCTCCTTATTTTGATATTCCTAATTGCTTCTTTGTAAATGATGTGAGATTGCTGTTTAATGCCACAGGTTCTTGATGGGTGATTATAGAAAGCGTTATGCTGATGAACTAAAATTTGGTTGTATCGTTCACCGCCATTTAGAAGATGGAGATGTTGTTCTTTTCAATAGGCAACCAAGTTTGCATAGAATGTCTATCATGTGTCATAGGGTGATTATTAGTTGTGGAATACTAAATTGCAGTATGTAGTTGTTTATTTTCCCTTTCTTCAAGCTGTTGCTTGATTTTTTTTATCATGTCATTAATGCAGGCAAGAATAATGCCTTGGAGAACGTTACGATTCAATGAATCTGTTTGTAACCCATATAATGCTGATTTTGATGGTGATGAAATGAACATGCATGTCCCACAAACAGAGGAGGCTCGGACAGAGGCACTCTTGTTGATGGGGGTAAATTCTTTATTATCATAACATCTTTTGTACCTTTGGAATCATCATATGACACTTTGTTTTTGTAATTCCCACACAACTTTTAACACTGGTATAATTTTTTTACTTTAACCTTTTTCTCCACTGTTGTACCTACAATATAGCAGTAATGATAATGATTTGAAGAGAAATGTTTTGAGAAATAAAGCTTTGAACTTCTACTCAACACATTTGTCCTGCAATTTAGATAAATCTGAAAATTTCTTATCTGACATTTTGTGTTTGTTTCTAGGTCCAAAATAATTTATGCACTCCAAAAAACGGAGAAATTTTAGTTGCTTCGACTCAAGATTTTTTAACATCTTCATTCCTTATTACAAGGAAGGATACATTTTATGACCGTGCAGCCTTTTCACTTATGTGTTCCTATATGGGTGATGCGATGGATCTTATAGATTTACCCACTCCAACATTACTTAAGGTAAACCTAATATCCTTTTAAGTAATTTTGCCTCTGTTTTTTATTTATTACTGAATTTAATCTTTGTGACACAGCCCATAGAGCTTTGGACTGGTAAACAATTGTTTAATGTTCTATTACGCCCTCATGCAAATGTGAGAGTCTACTTGAACCTTACTGTTAAAGAAAGAAACTACTCCAGGAAGATTGTCAAAAAGATTGGTGACAAAGAAATAGAAGTAGAAACAATGTGCCCTAACGATGGATTTGTCTATATCCGGAATAGTGAACTTATATCTGGGCAATTGGGGAAGGCTACTATAGGTGAGTCATGCTTTGTTTCTTAATTTTTACGATGTGTAATAGTAATTGTTTTGTGTTTAATATGATTCTCATTTGTTTGGTTATCCATTGATTTGTAGAAAAGTGTATCACTAAAACATTTCATAGACTAAATTAATAGTGGTGAGACTTTACAGATGCCAGCTGCATCTAGTATTTTTAGGGTGAGACAAGATCTAATGCATGTTAATTTGATTTGGTACGTTGAGAATATTAGTGATAAGAGTGTTGACCTAATTTTTGTAGGGTAGAATGAGGATAATATAATTCTTGTAAATCATTCTTTAATCATATTTTCATTTGGGACTTTGCACTTTCTGAGCTATTAGGCGCCATTTGCCAAAATTTTATTGTTGCTAAACCTTGTTAAAAACATGTCACACACACTTTTAGCTGCTCATTGACATTGAAGAGCTAGTTCTTATATATCTTTTCTTTTCTTTTCTTTTGATAATATGTAAAATGAGTTTCATTGGCTTACAGCTTCAATTATGGCAAGGAACTTAGGTTTAAAACAAATTGCTTTAGACTGGACATAGTAATGCCTATATAATTCTCCTTCCTATTATGGGTTTATATTAGGTTACTAATTTCACAAGAAGTTGGAAACTGGACTCTTATGCGATCAGTGAGATACAGGCTGAAATCCTACAGCGTGGTTACTTGCTATCATTCTAAGAGCTGTACATATCTTATTTGTTTCCATAGTTTTAAATGCTCTAAGTTGTTGTAAGACATTAATTATTGTTTTTGAATTTCATTATCTATTTATTTTTTACTCATTTTATAACATTCTGGACTCTCCTTGGCCCGAGAATGAGAAAGAAAGAATGATAATGTTAAGGTTAGATTCTTGACATTCTCAATTTCTTATATCCTCCAACATGAATTCAGGAAATGGAAACAAGGATGGACTTTATTCTATTCTCCTTAGAGACTACAATGCACATGCTGCTGCTACCTGCATGAATCGGCTAGCTAAGCTGAGGTAATCATATCACGCAAGATTTTAAGTGTGGAATTTCTTTTGTCATCATCTTTTAAGTTAATATATAAACATTTTGGTTGTTTGTATGACTCCAAGTGATTCATGTTTTTTGTTAGAGCAAATTCTTAACTTGGCAATCTTTTCTGAAAATATTTCTTTAACATCTTGGTTAATATGGATTCTGTATGTTTATAGTACCCTCATCAATAATACATGTTATGGTCTCTGAAGGAACTCCCTTTCCACTTCCCATTTTATTCCAACATGTGTCATGTAATTATAGCTCATATTTGATTTGTGTTCTCTCTTTCTAAAATTTCTTTCTTTGTTTGCTTCTATGTAGTGCTCGTTGGATAGGGAATCATGGCTTTTCGATAGGAATTGATGATGTCCAACCGGGAAAACGTTTGAATGATGCGAAAGGAGTGACAATTTCAGGAGATTATAAAAAATGTGATGAACAGATACGGTTGTTTAATGAAGGGAAACTACAACTTAAACCTGGCTGTGATGCTGCTCAAACACTCGAAGCTAATATAACTGAAATTTTGAATAAAATTCGGGATGAAACAGGGAAGGTAAGGTTGTTCCTATGTTGTAGCATGTTCTATTTGAATTTATTAATTGGTCTCTACTACAATGCTTACTTACATTCCCTTAAAACATTTTTATATCATATTCCATACTGTTGGAACCATGTCTTTTTTACAGAATGATGATATTAGTCAAATGCTATTTTGTTTATGGCTGATAAGGATTGCTTTCAAACAGGTATGCATGAGAGAACTACATTGGAGAAACAGTCCATTGATCATGTCACAATGTGGTTCCAAGGGTTCTGCTATAAATATAAGTCAAATGATTGCATGTGTTGGTCAACAGTCAGTTGGGGGTCGTCGTGCTCCTAATGGATTTATAGATCGCAGCCTTCCTCATTTTGATAGAGGATCAAAAACACCAGCGGTAAATTTATTGTATACTTTTTAGCTACTGACATCTAAATACCTTTGTTATTGATGCATACGCCTAAGTTGTGGATGTTAGTTATCTATCAAATGAACAAGGAAAAAGGTTTTTCTCGTTTCGGTGTGTCTTATTTCTTGTGGTATATTGGATGGTATTAACAGGTCATTATGTTGGAGTAGCCTCTGTGTTAACTTGATCTGCGTGTAGATTTCCAACCATTTTGGCATCTGAAAACTATTCATAAGTTCTGTGTTGTTTATATTGGTTCCCTGAATTTATGCCGAAGAGTATCAGTGCAATATGATAATTACTTCTTTAAGGACTTACTCAAGGATGTAGTGGAAATCATGTGTCAAAGAACATGTTGTAGACCCAAGCCAGGTTGGCCGATTGTCGGGTATATGTGCTAACTCCCTATCTTTTAGGGATTCGCTTTTGGTAGTTGCAAATAACACTAGGATGTGTATCCTAGCTTTCTAGGGATCGACTCTTATTAGTTGCAGATAATGTCTAGGATGTGTCCTCTCTTTTAGGGATACTTCTGTTAGTTGCAATTGACACTGTAGGGAACTCTCCTAATTGTTATTATTGTTCTTGAAGAGAAACATAAAACTCTGAACAACGATTATTAGTTGCAGATAATTTTTAGGATCGTTGCATTTTTATGGCTCTGAACAACGAAGGTATATTGAGTTGCTAAATGTTGAAATAATAGCTTAAGATGCTGGCAATAACTTTTTATTTTGAAATGAAGACATTTTAATTTTCTTTCATCACCTGATATAGAAATTTTGATGACAATTTGAAAAATCTGTGCATTCATGTTGTATTGTCTTGAACCTTTTCTTAAAAAGTATAGGAGAATTGATGACATTTGTTGCTGAAGTTCTGTGCATATAATTTTGTGATATCTGCAGGCTAAAGGCTTTGTTGCAAATTCATTCTACAGTGGTTTGACAGCTACAGAGTTTTTCTTCCACACAATGGGTGGACGAGAAGGCCTTGTGGATACAGCTGTATGAGTAACCTCATTTTACTTCATTTGTTTCCCTTCGAAGTTGTGAGGGATTCTGTTTCACTGTAATTACTGGGAGTAGACTGTCAGTAGGCATGTTTATGTTTCATCTGGCCTGGTCATATTTGCTACGTTTGCAAACTTGTGTTGTTTGCTTCCTCTATCCCCAACATTCCCAAAATTTTGTTCCACTGATGAAAGTACACAATCACTTGTAGTGTCTTTGAGGTTGAGATATTAAAAATGCTTCTGATTATTCCACTCTTAAGTAAGCCCTATGTTTTTATTGTATCCAAATAAGCTCATATCTTTTGATTTGTGCCCAAATAATTATGCCAGTTGAAAGATTGTTTTATGTTAAGGGCTTATTTAGGTACAAATCAAAGGTTCATGGCTTTTTTGGATGCAAATAACAAAGTTCACGGTTTTCTTAGTTCTGCCTTTCTTTTATAATTAATTAACCTTTATTGTCAACGTAAAGTACTATAAATATATGTGTATGTGTCTTAAATTTTGGTATTATAACTTCCTCATGGACCCACAAATTAGGATGGTCACTAGTGGGGATTAATAGACTGGTTTATTACTCGTAAAACAAAAACTTTTGCTATTATATATTTCCAGTTTCTGGATCTGTGCTTGCTTTAATTTCATTATATCTGGTTTTCTTTTTGGCATTTGTTGTCCTTGTTAACATGGAACTTTTGAATTGTTTTATTCTGCACCATTTCCAATGGAAATTCGTTTAAATTTCCAATACATTACTGTCAGATATACCTATATGTGAAAGGCTGAATTAGATTCAAGTTGATTAAAAGAGAGATATGGTTGGGATCAAATAAACACTGCTGGTGATACCTTTTGACTCTTGTAGGTAAAAACAGCTGAGACGGGGTACATGTCTCGCAGACTTATCAAATCATTGGAGGACTTGGGCATTCATTATGATAACACTTGTCGTAATGCAAGTGGATGTATAGTGCAGTTTATCTATGGAGATGATGGCATGGATCCTGCATCTATGGAGGGAAAAAATGGATTTCCTTTGAATTTTGACAGATTATTAATGAAAGTGAAGGTTGGAACCTGTATCTCTAGAGGTTTTGTAAATCTTATAATTGGTAGGGTAGATGAATTTGACATTATGTTGTTGATGCCCATCTACAGGCTACCTGTCCTCCAATAGGTCAGAAATACTTATCTGTTGATGCTATCCCACAAGTGTTAGAAGAGCAGCTAGTTAAACATGATCCAGAAGGGGTTTGCTCTGAAGCCTTCAAAAAATCTCTGAAAGGATTCCTTGAAGGGAAGAAAAACGAACTAAAGAGAGTGATGGAGTTGGTTAACAATTGTGCTCAGAAGAGTGATATATTTGAGGAGATTGGCCATAAAATAGCTGGTATCACTGACAGGCAATTAGAGGTAATTATTGCCATTATGTAAAGAACTCCATACATCTTCCTTTTTCTGTTGCTTGTATCCTTATGCTAAGGTGTCAAATAAAAGATCACATTACATGATTTTAAAAAATTTGCTTGGATTCTGGACTATAGGTGGACTGGTAGAGTAATTTAGGCGTGAATGAAATGGATATTTTGACGGTGTATATGTAGTGATATGTACATGCGTATTCATGTACCATGATGAACTACTTCCTTTTTTGTATTTAAATGCCCCAAAATCTATCTTCTGATATCTAGAAGTGTTTTATTTTCATCAATTACCTTTCAATATCATGTGATTGGTCTCATGCGTTCTTTTGTCCAAATGCTTTTATATTCCAGCCTTCTTTACATGCTTAAGAAACGTGGTTGCTCTAATTATATCCTTTCTTTTACTATACTTTAGGTTTTCATCAGAATCTGCGTCGGTCGTTATCGCTCGAAAGTAATTGAAGCCGGAACTGCCATTGGAGCTATTGGAGCTCAGAGTATTGGTGAACCTGGAACACAGATGACACTGAAAACATTTCACTTTGCTGGAGTTGCAAGCATGAGTATCCTTTGAAGGATTTCATTGATTTCTTTGAATGCCCAATCATTAATTACCGAGTCCTTTAATTGATTTTTCAGTGTGGTTCCTCAACTATGTTGTAGATATTACGCAAGGAGTTCCTCGTATCAAAGAAATTATTAATGCAGCCAAAAAAATTAGCACTCCCATAATTACTGCAGAACTTGAGTTTGATAATAATGTGAACGGTGCACGGATGGTAAGAGGTCGCATCGAGAAAACTGTTTTAGGACAGGTATGGAATAATCCTTTTATAACTTATTAATTTCAGTGTTTAAAAAGGTGTCTCTAAGTTGTGCCTAGGCGAGGCAATTTCAATGAAGCACAGGAAGGCACACCTAAGGTGCCGAGGAGCATAAAGGCGTCACTTGTTCAATTTTTTTGATCTTTTTCTTTTTTTATTATGTTTTATGTATTAACTTGGGCCAAAAGGGGAGACCACACAAAAATAACATCAATCAAATGAAATTTAAATTAATTTAGTTGAGTTAATGTGTAATTTGAACTTAAAGTATACCACATGATATATACAAACATTAATTAAATTGGATCAAATTTAAATTCAAATTAATTTGGTTGAGTTTAAAAACATAAACTAAATTTAGTTTTTTTAGGGTTTAGGAGTTTAGATTTAATAGTTTAGAATTTAGTCATTGTGAATTGTGAATAGAACATTGGGTTTAGGGTTAGAATTTAGTGTTTATAGGTTAAATCCTAAATTTTAAACATATTATCCTAAACCTTAACCTTTTAACCCTAAATCCCAACTCTAGCCTATAATATATAACCATTACCCCTAAGTTTTATATCCCTAAACCTTATACCTTAAACCGAGTCCCTAAAACTAAGGCATTTGTTTTAGTTTCCACTAGTGTATTGGATATAAATCCTTTGTTTCTGTTGTTGACTTTTTTTGTCCACTTCTCCTATTGGTTGATTGTTTCTGTAGTTGACTCCCTTCTTGTCATGAAGGTTGCTAAGAGCATCAAAATTGTAATGACTTCAAGATTAGCATCAGTTGTTATCTCCCTTGACATGGAAAGAATTCAAGATGCACAATTGTATATAGATGCAAATGTGGTGAAAGAATCAATTTTGCTAACACCGAAACTGAAATTAAAGGAGCAGGTCAGATCTCTTATAAGGGTCTTAGCGCTTACACTTTGTATTGTTAATAACTCTTGTGGTGTTCTCTGCAGCATGTGAAGGTTTTGGATTTTAAAAAGTTGGAAGTAGTTCCTCCAGCTGATAGAAGTAAAATTCATTTTGATCTACATGCTCTTAAAAATGTTCTTCCAATGGTTGTGGTAAAGGTAAGGCTCCAGATTATCTTTGTGATTGAAGAAGTTAAAGAAGAGTATACATTTGCTTATTCCAATGTTTCTGGATGATAGGGTATAAAAACTGTTGAACGTGCTGTTATTGCTGAGAAGAAAAACGACAATAAAAGTCAGAACAAAGAAGGGAAAAAGCAGTACCAGTTGTTTGTAGAAGGGTTAGTTTGATTTTAAAAATGATTTCTTTGTTTTTTTCTTTGAAGTGGTTTCTAATTTGCCTTAAACCTGCAACATGTGTTGTAAAATAGTTGTAAAATAGTATATTCTGGAGCAAGTGGAAAGAAATTGACTCCAACTTATTTTTGGCAATTATGTCTTAGTTTGATTTCTTTCCTAACTTGCAACCTTTCCTATCTCCCACTTGTTGGGAGGTGTGGGGATTTTTTTCCCTTCAAAAAATGCTGGAAAAACTAGATGACTGAAAGTTGAAGTTGCTCTGAGAGAAAGAACAAAATGCAGCTCAGAAATTAGTCTAACAACAATGGAAGGAAAATTGGATTTCTTCTGATTGGGGGACAGAACTGGATCGTGTGGAGTACTTTGTAATTGATTGATGGAACCCAATCAGTAGCAATAACATTCTAATCTGATGATGTATCAATTTAGAAATAGAATACCTTTCTGGCCCTGCAAAGGAGGATTTATTATCTAAGTTCAGAGCAGGATCAATAAATTCCATTAGCAAAATGAAAGAGCATGGAAGGAGATGACTTCAGAAAAATGGAATTTAGCTTGTTGATTAATGGTTTTTCAAATGTGTTTTACTTAGGTGATGCATATTGTTGTCATTTCCCACTTTTTAAGAGCTTCTTCCTAACTGTTACAAATGCCATTTACATTTTCAGCATGGGGCTCCTATCAGTTATGGGCATTGAAGGAATTGAAGGACGGAAGACAATGAGTAACCATGTCATGGAAATGCTGCAGGTATTGGGAATTGAAGCTGCAAGATCATGCATAATCAATGAGATAGCATCAACTATGGCAAGTCACGGAATGAGCATAGACATACGTCACATGATGCTTCTAGCAGATGTGATGACTTTTAGGGTTGGTTTTTTTACTGATTACTCCTTATTTTGTTTTCTATAAATTAAGGATAATTGTTTTTTCTTGTCTATTTTACTTTCTACAAATGCAAATTTAGATTAGGCTGTGGACATAAAATTTTGAGGGCAATTTATAATGGCATTTAGGTTATTGTTGTATCAGGGGGAAGTTCTTGGCATCACAAGGTTCGGAATCCAAAAAATGGACAAAAGTATATTGATGCTGGCTTCATTTGAGAAGACAGGGGATCACCTTTTTAATGCTTCCGTTAACGGGAGGGATGATAGGATTGAGGGAGTTACCGAGTGCATCATCATGGGCATACCCATGCAATTAGGCACTGGAATACTCAAAGTTATGCAGCGGTAAGCATGCAATACGTTTTCCAATGCTCTGTTTTGTTGCATTATATTATTATCTGGTTACAGAAATCGTGAATAAATTCACTGCTGAAGAGGTAATTTGATTATTGAAGACTGATAAAGTAAATTTGTAATGCTCTTTTAAGGTGTCTGACCTTGGTCAATCCAGTCTAGATTTCTGTTATCAAAGCATTTTAAATGCTCGAGCCCTGTTGTACCTCGAGTGAGATATTGTTTGAACATCTCTTTTCTATCCCTGCAAGTCTTGTTGGCTTTATGCAGCCACCATCTGTTGCTCATTGGCTTTCTCATAGATGCAAGTTTGCATGCTTCTAATTTTGGGTCACATATGCTGCCGGCTGCTCAGAGATGTTGTGAATGAATTTTCCATTGTTTTTTGAAAAGTTTTATCTTTTCCTATTTGCAGAGTGGATACCCTTCCTATGCTAAAATATGGAGCAGATCCAGTTTTATGTTGAGGAGTTGATCTTTTTGAAACAGCCTATGCTCAATGTTGATTGTATCAGCAGCACTGAAACAAGGGTAGATTGTTTTTCCTATGTACAGTTATATTAAATTAATCTAATCATGTCGCTCCTCTCAACTTCACCGTTTGTTTCATTAAAATTGCTTCAGAACGTGCAAATGGTGGTTTTCAGTAGTATAAAATGTTCCTCATTACTCTTGATGCCTTTTCCACCTAATTTCAATACAAATGCACCCCGCTTGATCAGAAATGGAGACTGACAACAAAAAGTGTAGATAATAATATGCTGACAAACAACTATGTATATAAGAAAACAGTTACTTGCAGTTATTTACAACTGTGATATAAGAATTGTCTTACTCGGTCCATCTTCCACTAGTTTCTTGTCCACTGATTTATATGCTGTTCTCGAAGAGGGTGTGGTTGTTGTGATTCGGCCGATTTGACCCGGGTGGATGAGAAGAGGATGGAGAATAGAGCCTTGGAAGAGTTGTCCTTGATGGAGAGAAAGATAAAGAGAGTGTCGGATCTGGAATAAACCCTTTCTTGTATCATTGTGTTGAGGTAGGATGCAACCACACACCCGATTATATGACAACAAGACAAGGAATGTCAGCTACAACGAGGGAGGATCACTCTAAAGAGAATATATCTGCTGTACGACGTGGACAGAGAAAGAAACGAATCCCAAAAGGACTAATCGATTTTGTTTGCTCCTAGATAGTTAGTCTGTATTAAAATATGAGAGTTTCCCAGGATATGTATGAACATTGAATTCAGAAATTTCTCAATCAAAGAAATCATTCTTCCTCTTTCTTTCGTTTCTTCTTATTTACCCTTTAAGGTTTACAATATTTGGTGCTTTCATTGAGAGAAGATGGTTAACAACACTGAAGCCATTCGTCTTCTCCAAAAGACGGCCCACCGCCATGGAGAAGCTCTAGCAGCATTACAAAAGGATTCTCAAGAGCGAACGGTGGAACGAGAACAAAATCAGAAAACCATGAAAGACATCATGAAACAATTTACCGCCATTTCGTCGCATCTTGGTCAGTCTTCACTGTAATACAAAACAAACAAAACAAGTTAATAAGATGTTAAACACACAATTCTGTAATAGAAATAAACCATATAAAATGAAAATAAAAAGATCACAGAAGCAAAGAAAAACCAATAAACGTTTCTGAAAAAACTTAGACTGAGGCCTATGCTATCACAGTATCCTTAAAACAGATTAAAATGTGGTTTAATTCTGTAATATCTACTGAAAAAACTAAGTCAAAAAGTAAAAAAGGCCCAATGCCCATCTTTGACTTTTATAAAAGTCAACCAATGCTAAGGCAAAGTGCCTAGCCATAGGCTAGGCACACCCAAGGTGTCTAGCCCAAGCCTTTGACTTATTTTCAATAATAACATGAAGAGCTTTTACATATAAAGCTTTCCAAATCTATGTTCCCAACAAGTTTGAGATATTCTACTTTTTATCTTATTTTTTCAACATCATGGGTGTAACATTGAGCAATAATTTCTCATTCACCCATTGAACATTTTGAGCATGTAAATATACAAAATTAATCTACTCTTGTTGTAGAGTAATAAATACTTAGTCCCAACTAATTTGAGTAATGAAACCCTCTCAAATTTAAGTTCAAATGTTCATGTACCATACCATTTTTCCAATATTCACAAGGCTAGGAGGAATACAACGACCGAGCGCCAGAGCGAGCAGTAACTCGAGGCAAAGTAAAGGTGAAAGAGGAATGGGAGGACCCTTTCCCTTTCGCTCCAAAGCCAGTATCTGTGGAACTGCCTACATTCACCGACAATGATCTAAAGGAGTGGTTGGCCTCAGCCCACGATTTCTTTGACTTTTATGGAACAGAGGATCGACATCGGGTTACCATGGCCTCGTTTCGCATGGAGGGAACCACAAAAAAATGGTTCAGGTGGATGCAACGTCGACAACAGTTTATAGGATGGAACCACTTGGTGGATGCAATTAGGAAAAGATTTGCGGTGATGGAGATTGAGTCACCGGAAGGACAACTAACAAAACTGATGTAGACGACTACGGTGAAGGAATATCAGACGAAATTTGAGGATATGGCGTTGAGAACAAGTCAGTTATCCGATGGATTCTTAACTCAATGTTTTGTTTCTGGACTTCGAGCAGACATAAAGAACGAAGTATTGGCTCAACGACCTAGCGGAATGAACGAAGTGGTGGCGTTAGCCCGTTTTCATGAAGCTCGACTTGCGGACAACAAAAAGAATTTAGGGCGAGGATTGGGATCCAAATTACTGCCACTTCTGTCTACCCCCACCAACAATCCACCAAGGAACCCTCGAGTAATACCCGAACGACCACCGCCATGGGAGACACATCCATCGCCACCATCGACTTTGTAACCCAAAAAATTACAGTAGCTGAAGCTCAAAGTCGACGTGAAAAAGGACTTTGTTACTACTGTGATGCCAAATTCGTTCTAGGGCATAAATGCAAAGACACACAACTTTTCTTGCTTGATGATAAAGACGAATGTGAAAAAGAAAGAGTAAGGGAAAGCCCAAAACCGACTGAACAAGAGGCATCCGAGCGAGAGCAGTCTTTGGTATCATACAATGCTCTAGTAGGGTGCTATACTCCAAATACATTACGCGTCCGAGGAGAAATCAAAGGAAGAGAGGTTCGAATTTTGATAGACGGAGGAAGCACACATAATTTTGTCCAGACCCGGGTCGCAAGGCACCTAGAATTGAATATCACAACAACACCCAACTTCAAGGTGTTGGTCGGAAATGGGGAGAAGTTAAAGAATGAGAGAGGTGTATGGGATTTACAATTGCGAGTACAAGACACCGATGTGGTCGCTGATTTCTATGCCTTACCCCTGGAAGGAACAAAGATGGATTTAGGAGTTGCTTGGATGGACACCTTAGGACCAGTAACCATGGACTTCTGTAATTTGACATTTGAATTTCGACAAGGAGAGAAAATAATTTGTTGGCTAGAGGACACCGGAACGAACCTGTAATCAGTTCAATTCCACTCGCTAAGGCGAATGGCGAAAACTAAAACTGTGGTACAATACTATCAATTGCACATGGAGGCAGAAGATAAGTCGATTAGAAAGGTAGAAAAGGAAGAAATATTGGGAGTTCTACAACAGTTTGAAGATGTTTTTACTGCAATTCTAGGATTACCTCCCCACCGAGAGTATGATCACGCCATTCACCTAGAAAACAACAGTAAACCTATCAATGTACGTCCATATCGATATCCCCACTTTCAAAAGGCCGAAAATGAGAGACAAGTTTAGAATATGCTCGAAAACCAACTGATACAATAAAGCCATAGTCCTTTCTCCTCCCCTGTGTTGTTGGTTAAAAAAAGACGACACTTGGAGGTTTTGTGTTGATTATAGGGCCTTGAATTCCATCAATATCAAGGATGAATTTCCGATCCCGACAGCCAAAGAACTGCTCGACGAATTAGGAGGATCAAGGTATTTTTCCAAGCTCGATTTACTGTCTGGTTATCACCAAATACGAGTTAAGGTGGAGGATGTTCCAAAGACGATATTTCGCACCCACGAGGGTCATTACGAATTTCTTGTAATGCCTTTCGGATTAACCAAGGCGCCATCAACCTTTCAAGCCACGATGAATGAAATATTTCGACCCTATCTACGGAAGTTTGTCTTGGTTTTCTCAACGATATCCTAGTTTACAGTGGGGAGTGACAACAACATATTGAACATGTAAAGCTTATTTTGACTACCCTAAAGCAACATGGATTGGTTGCAAAAAAATCAAAGTGTGTATTTGGGGAGGAGCAAATCGAGTATCTGGGACATATAATATCGGAAAAGGGACTGACAGTGGAACCCGGCAAAATAGAAGCCATACGAAAGTGGGTCGAGCCGATGAATATCAAAGAAGTTATGGGATTCTTGGAACTAGCTAGTTATTATAGGAGGTTCATTAGGGGCTTTGCTTCTTTAGCCGCGCCCATAACTGATCTTCTACGAAAGGGAGAGCCATTTGAATGGACCACTGAATCCTAGAGGGTTTTCGATTCCTTAAAGAAACAACTAAGTGAGGCACCAATTTTAGAGCTTCCAGATTTTGACAAATTGTTTGAAGTGGAAACTAATGCATCAAGAATCGACATCGGAGCTGTGTTAATGCAAGATAAAAGTTCGTTAGCTTATTTTAGTCAAAAATTAAGTCCAAAGATGCAAGCTGCTTCGACTTACCACCGAGAAATGTACGCCATTGTTCAGGCAGTGCCCAAATGGAGACAATATCTTGTGGGGAGGAAATTTTTGGTGGTTACTGATCAACGCTCCCTTCGAGAGCTCACACAACAGACCATCCAGACGTCGGAACAACAACAATGGCTTACAAACCTTGTGGGTTATGATTTTGAGATATATTATCGATCTGGAAGGTTAAACTCCACCGTGAATGCTCTGTCATGTGATGGGGCTGGGAGCTTGATGTCTTTATCCAGACCAGTTTTTTGGATCATCGAAGATATAAGAGCAACAAGCCAACATGACCCTGAGTTACTAGAGATCAAGAATCAATTGAGGAAGGGTGAACCCAATGATCAAGGGTATGTTGAACAAGAAGGATTGGTGTTGAAACAAGGAAGAATTGTGGTGCCCAACGAACAAGCCCTACGATCCTTGTTGCTCAGGGAATTCCATAACTCAATCATTGGGGGACATTCGAGAGTGTTACGAACCTTTCAACGGTTGGCTGCCAATTTCTTTTGGGCAGGGATGAGAAAAGATGTACGTCAGTTTATGGAAAGTTGTCAAGTTTGTCAAAGAATAAAAACTGATAGCTTAACTCTGGCGGGGTTGTTGCAGCCTCTTCCAATCCTACAACAAGTATTTGAAGATATTTCGTTAGATTTCATCACGGGTCTCCCTAAATCTAACAGGAAGGAAGCAATAATGATGGTGGTAGATCGACTAACAAAATACGGTCATTTCTTTGCGTTGCCAAGAAAATTTAATGGAAATATGGTCGCTAATATGATACAAGGTATCGTCAAGCTACATGGGATTTCTCGATCTGTAGTCAGTGATAGAGATCCTATATTTACTAGCGAGATGTGGACTGAACTAGCCCGTTTGCAAGGGACAGAGCTATGCATGAGCTCAGCCTATCACCCATAAACGAATGGGCAAACCGAAGCTCTCAACCGATGCTTAGAAATGTATCTACGATGTATGGCAGAAGATGATCCTGGGGGTTAGAAGAAGTATCTCATATGGACGGAATATTGGTATAACACTGCTTTTCAGTTATCTGATGAGATGACACCATTTCGCGTATTGTATGGAAGAGATCCACCTGCTCTGGTAGACTACGCTGCAGGGAGTATCAATAACATGCGTTTGAATCAGCAACTACAGGAAAGAGACTTGTTGATTCGAGAATTGAAGTAAAATCTCATGCGAGCACAAGTTCGAATGAAGAACCAGGCCGACAAGCATAGAAGGGAGCTGAATTTTGCTGAAGGGGATTGGGTGTGGGTTCGTCTGCAGCCTTATCGACAATTATCTTTGCGGTTGCGAAAACCGCAGAAATTAAATCCAAAATTTTTTGGCCCCTACAAGATCGAAAAGAGGATTGGATCGGTCGCCTATAGACTAGAGCTACCAGAAAACACTCGTGTTTACCCCGTGTTCCACGTATCTCAGTTAAAACCTTGTAAGGGACAACCCACCCAGCAAGTCACGCCCATAACATGGTTAGAGGAGCAGCTCAAGTTGGCAACTAACAAGATGACTCTAACCGTGAGGACACGATTTCTTTTTTAGGGGAGGGTAATGTTGAGGTAGGATGCAACGACACACCCAATTATATGACAACAAGACAAGGAATGTCAGCTATAACGAGGGAGGATCACTCTGAAGAGAATATACCTGATGTACGACGTGGACAAAGAAAGAAACAACCCTAAAAGAACTAACCGATTTTGTTTGCTCCTAGATAGTTGATCTGTATTAAAATATGAGAGTTTCCCAAGATATATATAAACATTGAATTTAGAAATTTCTCAATTAAAGAAATCCTTCTTCCTCTTTCTTTCGTTTCTTCTTATTTATCTTTTAAGGTTTACAACACATTGCCTATACTTCTCTTGAAGACATTGAAAAATAAAAAAGCTTTATTTTCAATAAATATCAACAAACTGGGTTTAGCTTTGGATCCAAGGGGAATTATCTTGAATCCGTTGATTATTAACAAGCAAACAAAAAGAGAAGCTTTTGGAAAAGAGTATTGAAGAACAAAAAACTGGGTATCTTAGAATCAAGAAAAGATGATTGATTGATTGCCAAGAAGGCAACCCTGGGAATGAAGGGAGGATTTTCTTGCAGATGTAAATGTAAGCAATTTTTTCCTGGGAAAGAAGAGAGAGAAGCTTAATTTTCTTGGGGAATTAGAGAGAGAAAGAATCCAAGAAATGGCAAGTCTTTGGATCTTGATTTCATTGAGGGGTTGTTAAGCAAAGCAAATACCGAGAGAGTGTGTTTGTAAATGTCATTAAGGAGAAATGCTTAAGCTAATTATATTTTTATTGCCTTGGCATAAAAAAAAAGTTTTAGTAGTACGTGTTTTAAGGAAAACGGAGGGAGAGATTAACACGTGTATTAATTATGATTTTCCACTTAAATTAAAAAAAAAGAAGAAGAGATAAAGCAAACTGATTCTTATTTACCAATCAACATAAATTACAGAAAATATTATAAACAACATATTAATACAGAAAAAAAAAAAAAAGAAAGAACCGAACATTATGCAAACAATCATAGAAACACACAATAAAAAACCTTTCCTTTTGCATCAACTTCCTGGCTCAGCTTCTTGTTGATGGCATTGCAATATGCAATGCACTACCAAAGCCACATTTTGGACCAAGACAGAAGCCTTTAATGGCGAAGTGACTCAGAAAATATTGGTTTGTAAATCTTGTAGTTCAGGGTCCTCTGCTGTTTCTTCCTTCACATTTTCAGTTGCAGAGATTGGAACTTCAAGCTCAGGTGGGTTCTGGGGCATTCAACAAATATCACATCAGTTTACATAACACTATGCATATCACACCAACTTAATGAATCAAGTAATGTAGGTTAAGCTGTAACTTCATTTATGACTTCAATAAGTTGAGTTGCAAGGATATATCGAATTTACCATCCAGCGAACGAGAGCCCAATTTACACCTTTGAAGAATGGATGTCGTTTGATTTCATTGGCGCCTTCACGTGAACCTAATCTGTTTTTCGGATCTCTATGCAATAAGCGGTACATCAACTGCTTTGCATGGAGACTTACCTGTGTTCATGCAGATATTTATTTGGATTGTTACTTAAAAACGACGGTAGTAAAAGAGAGATTGGGCGAGAGAAGATTTTACTTGTATGCTTCTGGGAAATTTAAGATCTTTTTGAAGAACATTGGCAAATGTCTTCTGCCTTATCTTTCCCCTGAATGGTGTATATCCATACAGCATTTCATAGAGAAGAATTCCTGAAATAGAAAAATGAAATCGCATTTCGTTGTGTAAACTACAATGTTTTGTTTTCCATTTTTCTTTTTAGTTTCTTTTTCAGCAAGTAAATAAACTGCATTCTAAAGTAGGCTCTGGTTTTGCAAATTGTGTATCTTATCATGCTCATGTATTCTAGCGTGTAATAATCATGCAATTTTGGATTATAGAATTGCTTTGTAAGAAAACAAAACTACCTAGAGCCCACCAGTCTACAGCGCTGGTGTGGCCTGCCCCAGTGATAATTTCCTGCAAATAATCAACAATTCACGAATGAGCACTCAATAGGGACCCCCCCCCCCTAAAAGCTTTAAATATCGATGTGAAATGCGAGAATTTATGCAGAAAAAGAACAAACCGGAGCAATATACTCTTCGGTTCCCACAAAAGAGTTCGATGCACGCATTGGTTCAGCCATAAAGATTGGATTCTGCTGGCTTTTCTGTCGTTTTTTCTTTTCATCCGTAGCTGGAATCAGCAGCTACAAACACAGCTCAAATGCATCAGGTTTGCTATCATAACTTCAAAAATATTGTAAAAAACACATTTTCGTCAAGATGCAAAATGTTAGAATAAGATACCTGTGGTTTGCAAGATGTCAAACAAGATAAATCGAAATCAGTTAAGGCAACATGCCCGTTGTCCTGAAGTAACACATTTTCAGGCTTCAAATCTCTGTATATAATCCCTGTAAGAAGAGAAACATAATCACTGTAACAACTGATTGATCACTTAACTATCATTTCCAAATTCATTGATAGACTTGATTTTAACCAACCTTGACAGTGAAGGTACTCCAATGCAACAATAACCTCTGCTGCATAAAATCTACATTCATAAAGAACTTAAGTTAGTTCCATTCTGACTTGTACATGGCAATAAATTGGAAATCTCAGAATTGGTTAGCTTATTAGTTAATAGGAGATTTTCAGAAGTAGGTTAAGGTAGTTTTAATTACGGTGAAAAGATAATTTACCTCACTGCATCTTCCTTCATGACCTTCTTTGGTTGTCGGTCCAAAAGCATGAAAAGTTCGCCACCAGGACAGTAGTCCGTAATCAAACATATATGCGTTTTGGTCTGCAAGTGTCTGAGAGTTAGAATTGTGATGTCTTCATATAAAAAAATCAAGGAATGATGACATTAGACCTTCTATAAAAGAAAAAGCTCAAGAAACAAGATAGAAAAGTTTCTTCATTTTGAACATTGAAGCAGCTAATCTAAATATAAGTCAATTACATTTCAAACTATTATTTGACGAACCTGAAATGATGCATATAGTGCTGGCAGAAAAGGGTGGTCCAACATGTCTAGAATCTCTCTTTCTGCACAAGCTCTATGCACCTATAGCAATGGAAGGCAAGGCATCATTAAATAGTAAACATATGAAAATCTGGGTACTTTTTGGTTTCAAGATACCTTGTTGCGGTTCAGCATAACATTTTTATCCATAGCTTTCATCGCGAAATGTAGGTCAGTCCCACACAGTTCCACCAAATGAACACTGCCAAGAAAAAGAAGAAAAAAGGCTGATATAAAAAATTGTATGACTGAATAGACATGAATTATCCTGCAAACTTTAAGTGTTTAATAAGAGTAGAGTAATTAGACAGACCTGCCAGTGTCACCTGATCCCAATGGTTTTACAGGCTTAAAATGTTTTAGACCTATTTTTTCTCCACTGTCAAGTACCTACAAATTACAAGAAATTAAGGAAAATCTGGTTTTAGGGATCATTTTAAATGATACTCTGAAGGGTCTGTTTGTATGAAAGAATAATACCTTTTGAATAGCTCTCCAAGAGGGGGTATCCTTCCTGTGAGGTTTAGGGTGAACCACCTTGGAATGACTCATCCATAGATCTTCTGGATTCTGCAGGTAGTGAAAATGTGAAATATGTTATATGATTTTTGTAATACGAAAGGGTTTTCTTGTGTAGAGTGTCAACATTCAAACATTACCATGTTGGCGTCCGGAAGTTCCCTCACTGCTTCATCGACATTTTCTGCAGTTTGTTTCACCTGCAGGCATGAATTATGCTAATTTATCATAACAAGCCAACAAATTAATACATATATGATAATACTCAATAAAATTCAGCTATTCAACTATACAGAAATATAAATTTCGGTGATAAAACAGGAGGATTAGCATCAATATGCACATCAAAAGTAGATATAATATTGGAACTCTGTTAAGAACATAAGGATTTAGAAAGCAAAACAGATAGTGAGAGAATCAAAGAATAGAGTTTATACCAGTTGTTCACCCGCTTGTGCAGCAGTATCTGGAATGCTGTTCTGAACTGGATCAACTTTGGCACTTCCGTCTAGCTGCACTCCAATGAAATACTGTACTTCTCCCTGTTCATAAAGGCCAATAAAATCAATTTCGTTATTAAGTCCAGAAAGTTGTGTGTAGCTGATTTTTATATCATCTGCTTAGAGGAGTTTTATGGCAAGATGAAACATCCATATTCCACCCTGAACATAGAGTATTTTACCTTCTGGTCACGCATAGGCTGTAGATGGAAAAGGTTCCAGAACTTCTTGCCTGAAACGTGTTGAAAAAGATTTAAATAATTAAATGACTAGGAAGATAAACCCTGAAGTACTTAAAGACAATAACATTACATTCATGACATGAATCAGGAAAATTGAAGATTATGCCTCATATTTAAGCAATTCCAGGGTGTTAGAACTTGAAAATGTTAATAAACATACCACTCTTGGTGTAGTTAATGAGCTGCACAGTTACTTCTGTCTGATTATCGATTGCCTCTCGTATCTTCCTTACAGTAGCCGGATCAGTTTCAGGGCCTTGTAGAAACCTACAAGGGTTTAACAACCGCACAAAATTAAAGATAGTGAACCCCATTTTTAGCTGAAACTCAATATTTTTACTTGACATGCTATGGATTAAGTTCCTTCTTTACCTGTTTTCAAACTATTTAAGCTATCAGATAGGAGTGGTATTCCTTATTAAGGCATACCTGCAATTTCTTCCCAGGATTTCCTCACGACTGTACTCTGTCAGCTCCAAGAAGCTATCAGATGCAAAGATCTGAACATTAAGACAAGCAGAAACATTAAAGTTCATCTCCAATTTGCATGATATATACCATTAAAAAGCATAAGCTAGTCTTAAAAGTCTTACAATGGGGTTATCAGGCAACCTGGGGTCTGTAATGACAAAGTTTTTCTCTATACGTTCCAGCGTGGTGGCCAAATCAATACCCTTCCTCATTTCCTTTTGTCTAACTTTGTCATCAACACTGTCGGGTCTCTCATCATCATAATCACTCTCATCCTCATCAGCATCCACCAGCAGACTATTGTCAAAGCTGTCTGCAGTGGACTGGCTTTTCCTCATAAGCCTGGTGTGCATTAAATACCAAGTAAAGTTCTTTAATAATTTAATCTTAGAAGCTATGAAGATCATAACAAAGATGTTGATTATGAAATCATACCCCATGAAAGAAAGACGACTGGACTTTCTGGGTTTCTTCTCGGGCACTTCACTGATACGCTCCATTGAAAGCCTCATACCCCCATTGGAGTTCCTTCTATGTGGAGGCACGTTTTCTGAGTTTCGCCTCGCCATGGTTACCACGCCTTCTTCTTTATCTTCTTCTCCACCACCTGATTTTCTAGTGAATGGACCGTTTGATGATTCACTGAGTGAACGTGGCTTCCTAACTGCTTCCACAAGCTCAGTGACCGCACTGGCAGCCATGTCCTTTTGCCGGGCTGCAATACCATCATCATCATATTAGCTACCTCGTAATGTATCTTAGTAAGTGAAAATTCTATTACATTAACAATAAAATTGACATATATTGTAACAAGATGATGTCAAAATGAAAGCTCTGCAAAATGAACCAATAGTTTCAATAATTGGAACCATATCGGCATTCAAATTATGTTCTCGTAATGTATCTAAATATAAAAATTATACTATGTTAATAATATTCGATTGTCATAATGTAAAAAAAATATTCATAGTATTTAATTAAACTGTTAATTTGGTTTACATTATTTTTTAAATAATTTATCTCTTATTGTTTTATTTTTTATTAAAATGATTTTTTTAAATAAAAATTATTAATCAACCAACCATAAAATGATCTAAAATCATATGATAAACTTACTTGATAATGCACACCATGATAGCATCACATATAGGCAAATATGTTGACTTTACAAAAAGACGCATTAGTCAAAAAATAATTTTAAAATTTATAATATAAAATATAAAATATTTTTCTGTCGTGTTATTTTGCCAAATTATTTCAAATTGTTCAACATCAATTGCAAGGATGAACTTAGGAGTGTTGTGGGTGTAGTTGTGCACCTTTAAAAATTTAAAATTCTCTTATATTTTATATATATTATTTGTATTTTCTATTGATAAATCTAATTCTGCACTCCCCGTATTTCTAATTTTCATTCTTGATAGTTTGTGCCCTTTATATAAAATTTTAGATTCGTCTTTATCAATTAACTAATAATTTTTATTCACCTATAGATTATTTTAACCCAAAATAAAATATCAATAATTAAATTATTCTAAAAAATAAAAAAATAAAATAATTATTCATTTAAACGTTATGAAGTATTCTTTAACATTATATCTATTTGATTTGGGTATTTATTATTACGTAACTGATGCATGCATGTCTATGGGAGAATGTGTTAGGGTACTCAATATCGTTGGTCGATACAAAATTATAACTCTAATGTTTTCATTTTAAGTTTACTTTTTAGTCTCGGTAGTTAAGAGAACAGTCGTTGTTTTTAAAGGTCACAGGTTTGAGCATCAATAATATTGATAGTGTTTGAACGATTAATGTCTAATAATTAAAAATATACTTTAAAACAGATACTATTATAATATTATAGCTGAATAAAAAAATTAAATAATTTTTTCTATTCTCTAGACCAATGAGTGTGGGGTGGGATAGGGTAGAATATGTACCATCGTATCTAATCAACGATTCAGGCAGTCCATTAGGGCGCATCACCTTTTCCTTGGCACCTTCCGTATGCTTGCTCACCTCAACTTGCATTCTGAAAAATCATCAAAACAATTAATTTTTTTTTTAAAAAATCATTCATAATTAATGAGCCTAGTTTATTCAATCCGACGGTAGCGATCAGCAGCCCAGCATCATCAGGGAGGGAATTATAATTGAATATTAAAGAATTAAAAATTAAATTTTTATAATATAAAAAAAATATTAAGTATTTAAAGGGTACATCTTAATTCATATAATATTTAAATTTTTAAAAATTTAAATTGTTATTAAACCAAAAAAATTAAAAGTCTAAACTTATTTTATTTTAATTCAATTTTATTTAATAAACTTTTATATTTTTTTAATTTATATATTTAGTTCTATAGAGCCAAATTGTAATTAAATTAAAAAATATTAAATATTTCCAATTTACAATATGGGCCTTCCCCTTTGGCCCAGTATCTCCGCCTCTGTTCACCCTACAAGAATATGACTCCTGGCCTGTGTTTGCTACCTGACAACGATCGCAATGTGAGCCACACCCAACAAGTTGGCACCAAAATTACTTTGGTCACTATCTGATGGGACAGACGGACAAGACAGGCGAACTCCAAAATTTGATGGAGTCCTTATCACTTCCTTCTAATTTTTCATGTCCCATGGGATAACAAATAATGCTAACACTACTTTATTCTCATCAATGAAGGTTCCTTTACCGCTATCGGAGACGGAACTAAAAATTTATTTAAAGAATATTAATTTTTAAAATAGTATTTAAAAAGTTAATTATTTATCGAACTATTAATTATATTAAAAAATTTAAAGTGACAACGTATCTTTTAATTGGCTTCGCCCATGACCACTTCATAACACTAAGTTAATTAACATCGATTGATATTTCTTTTGAATCGGGAATGAGGACCAATTTAAATACAAGTGAAAAGTATTGAAGAATATTTGGGTATAATGAAAGTACGAGTACTTTTTTAGTAAAAGTAAACTAACCCAAACGCTCTTGCTATTTCAATAGTTTAAGACTATAAATTCATTAAATATTTTCACTTTCATTATGTTTTCTTTCATTTATGATTAGTTGGGGAAGAGAAACACGTACTAATAAAGGATAAATTGCAAACTAACCCAATGAACTTCAAGACTTTTCCATTTTCGTCCTTGATGGGTGAAATTGTAAGAAGATTCCAAAAAGGGGTCCCATCTTTTTTGTAATTCAACAATCTCCCACAATAATTTTTCCCTGCCTGCAACGCTTCCCTAATTTTCGCCACATCTTCCGGGTCCGTACCCGCTCCCTGCAAAAACCGACTGGATCCAAGCAAAATGGAAATGTCGATAATACCCTTTCATGGCCGTTATTGACAGTTACTAAAACAACAGTAAAAAGTAAATAAATAGACATGACACAGGACAGGAGTGATATTTACCAATTCCTGCCTATGACCTCCCTAGAAGTGTATCCAGTCATCTTAAAAAAACCGGCACTTGCATACAGAATCGGGTAATCGGGTTTGGTAGCATCCGAAACAACAAATGTTTGTTGAAACGTTGATAATGCATCCTTTAAGTCCTCGGATACTCTAGGGAACCCTCTCTCCTTCCCATATTCACTATCCGATTCTTCGGAGCTCCGAACTGAATTATTCGAATTCCTACGAGAAGTACCGGACTTGGCATTCGGGTCATCCCCACCCGAATTCCTAACACCAACGCCCTGTGGTTTACCGGTTTCATCATCTGTTTTCAGCACCAAACCCCATTCTGCAGCTCTCTTTGCAGCCACTCCAGCTTCATCGGAAGGTTTCGGACTCGCAGTCCCACTGCCGTTTTGATCGCCAGTGATCTTATGAATGAGTGGCGACGATACTAATGATGATAGTGCTGGAGATGGAGCAGACGGTTCCTTGAGTGCCATCCATGATGTTATTTCCTCAACCCGACCCGATTTGGAGGCTAGCTTAGAAGTGTCAACTTCTTCTCCATCACTAACACCACGTTGCTCTGTCAAGTTTTCCCAAATGGGTTGAGGACGAAATGCTGGATTAACGGGTCGGGTTGAGAAAGTTGATGGATTGAAAACTTCAAGTGATCCCCTTGAGTCCCTATGCAATGGTGGGATCAAGTTTGATGATTGCTTGGATGAAATCTCTGTTGGCTCCATATCTGCATAAAAGGGAAAAATCTGTATGTATAGAACTTTGGGATTTAATCCCTCAATTTCAACAATATCTAGGGACTAAAACCATAATAAGACCTTTCATATCATCTTCTTCCATCTGAAAAAACAACCCACCATAATTGATATCCATATCCATGCAAATAATGCAATTTCCAGCTGGAAATAGTATTAATAGATTTGTGAATTTTGGGTTGGTCCATGTCTTATATGCCAATGTTTCATTTTCAACATCAATGGTGGGACAGGGAGTATGAGGTTGAAGATAGATGTTTTGGAACTAATTTATGAGTTTGATTCAAAAAAAGTTATCATAGTTAACAAGTTATCAATTTTGGAAAGTATATTATAAGGTCATTTTAGGTAGGTTTGACCATCAAACTCCACGTTAACTTCTGGTTTTAGGACTACAAAATCGATCCGATTCTTAATTCGACCGATTTAACCGATAACTCAGTCATGGTAGGCGAAGGGTGTGGAGTGGGAAAATCAGGCCAATAGGTAGCCCCCAAAACAAAGCAGTAAGCTTTTAAGACATTAGCTACAGTCTAGATTTAAAGCTGTCAGGACTAGAACATTTCATTTCAGTACAAAACTTAGTGTCACATACGACAATTCTGTTAATATTGGTTGGAAGAGAAAATTACTGCAGCAATAAATCCTTTTCCCCAGCTGCTGAGAAAATGAAAGAAAATGGGAGAATCTTTTTAAACCAAACAGCTTTGAACTGTAAACGAAGAACACAGATAACAAGAGAGATTACCTGAAATCAAACAACCTGTGTCTTCACAACTGACAGTAGCAGCTTAGGATAAGATCATGCAAGAGAAACAAGCTTTTTATTGGCAACCAGAAAGTCTTAAAAAAGAAAAGATTTGGGTTTCTTTCTCTCATCCCCTTCCCATACCTCTGGACCTCAATTTCACATGGCTCCTGCCATGCAGCTCAGATCCCTATAACTCAATCATCAAATCATTTCTTTTCTCTTTTATTTTCCGCTTAAAGAAAGGCTGAGAAGAAACATAATAATACAAGGTTAACGTGGTTGTATCCATAAATATTCTTACAATAAAAACCAATCCACTCACCTTCTAGATCACTGATCGAGTGCTTTGTGTTTGGAACTTACAGTCTGGAAATGGGTTGTCAAGTTCAGCAAAAGAAGAAGATGAAAGAACAATAACAACAAAACCGGAATCGGCAGAAGAAAACAGTAGCAAGTGTCTGAACCATGCCCTCCAGCAATGCTTTATTTGTTTTCTTGGCTACTGTCTCTGTGTCTCAAATAAGCAGCCAAAAGGGCTTTTGTAAGGATAATACAGAACTCCATGACTTATCATCGTCATAAACAGTAAAAGGTCAAATTCTGATCATAGTCCCTGTATTATACTTAACATACGGATTTAATCCATATATTACTCCATTAGTGTTTCTCCTTGGTTCAAAGTTCAAACCACTGATATAATTATTATAAAAACCCCTAGTTAGATGATATGATTATAATTGGTTTATATTTATAAATTCAATTTTTTTAGTTAAAGTAATAATATATCTTATATTTTAAAATTTAGGTACCAACAAGTTAATATTTACACTACCGGGGATCAAAACTAAAATTTTACCAACATTATATAGGTAGGTTTTGGAACTTGAATGCAAATTGTGATGTATGACAATGAAATAAGTGGTTTGCTGTACATTTTTAGGGTCATGATATATGGACACGTGGCATCGTCTGCTAGTATTGGTGTTTTTTAAGTTGAAATTTAAAGGGTTGATTACGAAATATGACTGTCCACTTAGCAGCTTAGATTTCTCCTTTTTCTTTGTTTCTATCCACTTAAACTATTTGATTGCCAGCATCCAAGGATGTAAATCCAATTGCCATGAAACATTGATTTGGGGTGGAAGAAAAGGATTGGGTGGAAATGGATGAATCTATTTTGGCAGGATCAATGTTTTCTTTAATATAAATAATTTTTTAATATTTAATTTTTTTTATTCGGACGAATTAAAGTTTAGAATAAATTAAGGATCGGTAAAAGTTTTAAAAAAAAATCAGTTTTTTCCGAATGAAGGTTTGGGGCTAAAATAATGGGTAAACTGAGGTTTGAAAATCAAAATTTTGAGGGTTTTTTTTTTTATTTTTTTTAGGTAAAAAAATTAGTTTAACCTCTTAAATACAAAAAAAATAGTGTATAATTTTATCAAGATCTCTTCTCATCTATAAATAAGATGATATTGAACAACACTTTAATATGCTAGATCTCACATTCTCTTATATTTTATACTAACAATGATATCAATTAAATTATACTCAATAAATAAATAACTTTTAAAATTATTAATATTTTTTTAAATCAGCTACAGTGTTACGTTAGTATTTCAAAAAATAAGCATTGAAATGAATTTCAGTGTTTCAATTAATAGTTGAGAGGAAAGACTGACTTATAACAAATTTGACTTCCTGTAATATACATGACGACGAATTCGATAAAGGGAACTAAAATTAGATTAAATTCTCATTTGAGACAATACAATATGAGTCAGTTTTTTTTAGTTTTAAAAACGTTAGATTAACAAAACGATTGATATGATTATTTTATAAAAGAATTAAAATCTAAAAATTGATTTTAAATGCTTCATTCAGTTGAGAAAAAATAAGTTATAGAAATTGGAACTTATATACTATAACTAGCATGAATCTAATAATAAAATCTTATTTAAGTATCAAACTGATTTGAGGATAAAACTTTAGCCAATGCTGATTTTCATAAATTGAATTTTAAATTTAAGTCGCTTTCTTTATTTCATTAAATAGCATTTTAATTTTTTTAGTCATAAAACCTCCAATTTACTATCCAAATTTATTACGGCTAGAATTAAGTGCATGAATACTGAAAGCTTCTTAGTCCTGTGAATTTACCCTATTTTCTTCTATCTTATTTAATTTACCTCTTTATATCTAACGGTTTCAACTAATTTATATCAACGACCTAAATCAAAACTATCAACCATAATTAGTACAAAATCAACATATTTCCTAGATTCTAATTTTTATCTAAGAAAAATATTTCTTATGTTTACGTTATATGTTCACATAATTATGAATAAATAAGTCTTTTAAAATTTTTCACGGATCGAATTAATCTGATAATCTTTTGAGAATTTTTTTTTAAATCTCTTAAATAATAAATTGTGCATGTGCCTCGAACCCCATCTCATAGCCTGTAATGCATTCACACAAACTATAAGTAAATAACATTCATAGTGAGGAATCTTCTTACAAAACAAAGTGTAAAATAAATATATTGAGATTGATCATCCCTTCAAACGAAAATTCCCAATACTCATCATCTTTAATAGATAAATTCATTAAATCGTTTTCAACGTATAAATCTATTAAAAATAAACACTAAACAAATAAAGATTTTGATGTGTCAGAAAACAAAGATACACATAAAAAAAAAACATGTCCAAAGATAAAAATCCGACTTATTTTACTTTTTCATTACATTTGATCTTACACGGTCCTATAAGTTTACGTCAGCTCAACATATTCTACCTTATTGTATAATAATGAATAGGTGGATGATTGGTAGCTAAAAAAGTAAATAAGTATACGAGCCCTCTAGTCTAAGTGGTTAACGGAACGATTGTTGTTCTTAAAGGTTATGGGTTCGAGCACCAGTGATGTCAGCAGAGTGATTGAACAATTAATGTTAAATGATAGAAATTATATTTTAGAACAGATATACAATACTACGGATAATGATATGTCATATATATATATGTATAATGATATTTAAGATTTAAGAATGTTTAATAGCATTTTATTTTAGATTTATTTAATTTTTAATATTTATTTAAATTTTAATTGTTCTATAAAAATTATATTTTATATTTATATATTTGTCATTATTGTAAAAAATTTAATGATGATGACATGCTATATATATGTAGAATGAGGCTAGATGACATGTTATTTAAAATATATTATCACATATATATGACATGTTAATATCGTTAAGTTTTTAACAGTATAATCATTATATTAGTTAAAAATAAGTTATTTGTCAAAAAACATAGATTAAGGGTTGAATTTATCAAAAAAAAAAAGAATAAAGACCAAAATGATAAAAATTATAAATATTAAGGGTTAAAATTATCTTTATGTCTTTAAAATATTTCGTAAATATATATTATTAAAAATTTAATAAATTTTCATCAATGGATTTATCTTGAAAAAAATTGAGGTTAAAAAGAAATTTAAAAACTTAAATTAAAAAGATTTTTTAATGGATTTGAGGTAAAAAAAAATTATCCGCCTTTTTTATTTATTTTGTTTTTGAATTTTGCAGAGGTTTGATATAAAATGATTATTTTATTCTATTTTCTTTTATTTTATAATGTTAAAATTTGAATCTATAATTTTACTTAGAATAGGTAATGCTTCATCTCACTAAACCAACTAATAAATCTAAATTTTTTCACAAATAACAACTGATTTTAATAGATAAAATAAAGTAATCCAAAATTATAAGAACAATCTATAAAATTAGGATATATGGACTAATTCATTTTGTTTTTTTTTCAAATAAAAACCAACAGAATACTGTACAGAATAAATCGTATGAATAGATATGTTTAACTATTTCTTAGGGAAAAAATATTTATACACTATATATTTTTTATCGTTTTGTTAATAACATTATTTAAATTTGAATTATTCAAAAAAGTATTATATGAAATTAAACTATTCTTTAAATTAAAATTATATATCCATAATAATAAACTTGTTGATGTAAAAAATAATATTCTAAATTAAAAAAAACTATTATTTAATTATAATACTTTAAATAAAAAAAAGTTTAAAACTCAAATGACTGGGATATCTATGTAGCTAATCCGACAGGGAACGTATCTCACTCCAGATTCATCTTGTAGTACAATAATTAACATTACACCGTGTTTCTCCACCATGTGCTTAAGAAAATATTGTTCCAAGGACCCCACCTTAAAACTTTAATATTAAATTGGACTACCTAATTAATTGATTTAGTAAGGTTAATGGATTGGAAAATATTGCGAAAATGTAAATTCCAGGACAAGATGAGGGAAATTGTAAAAATTTGAAAACGTGGACAAAAAAAGGACTAAATTAAAAGAAAATACTAGATTCATGGACTAAATGTTATTTCCTTGATTATTTCGGTAACCGACTTAGTGAGAAGGGAGTGAAAATCATCTGAATCTTTCTCATGCATTCTTTTATATCTCATTTGAAAATTTTCTGAAAAATTTAATTTTTAACTTTAACCATTATTTTTTATATCCTAAACCCTACACCCTACACCCTACACCAAAGACGAAGCTAAAGAGGGGTGAGCCCCCCACTCCTGAACTTTTTTTTATTTTTTTTCTATTTAAATTCTTTTAAAAATTATTTTTTTATGAATTTACTCCTCTTACTTTTAAATATTTATGTTTTGCCCCCTGAACCTCAAATTTTGGCTACTTTTATGCCCTACACCCTAAAAAATATACCATACCCCTAATTTCCTAAGCCCTAACCATAATCTCTAATCTTAAACCCTAAACCCTAAATTCTTTAATTTAAAACAGACATAAAAGAATGCATAAAAAAATGATTTCCACTTATATGAAAAGGGTAATCGACTTGAGCTTATAAAAAATATTTAAATAACATACAGCAAAAATTAAACTTATTTAGTTGAGTGAATAAAAATATTAATATTAATTTTATTTTATATAAATTTAAATTTTTATATTTTATACAAATTTAAGTTTTCTTCTATTAATAAAATAGACATCCCCACATGCGGTTGGCCCTCAGACATGTGAAGAAACATCTTTTGTTTTCTACCCCCTTTATCTGCTCCCGGCTTAACTTCTGATTGTTGTGTCCGTGGGATCGGGACGTTACATTGAGTGTGAGGTCACGTCGTTTCACACACTGCTTGTTGCTTAAAGTATGGCCACTTTTGTCATATATACACTGTGCAAAAACTTTGGGAAATTTTTTCATGTCAATTCATTTACAATTAATATAAATAAGTTATTCGAGTTTAATTAAAAATATTTAATTTTATTTAATTATCGTTGATTTTTAAGTAGAACGTACGAATAACAAAATAAGGTAGTTGTAGTGATTTTAGACAATTTATCTCAATAAATTTAGACGAAGAAATAAAGAAAAAAAATGCGAGAAAGACGATTTTTTTCGTATCATTTTTTTGTCTATTTTTTTTAAAATTTTACGAGTATCTATAAATTTTATTATTGATGGATGATATAAAACGATGTCTAGTGATAATTATTGATGGACCGACAATTTTAGGTTTAATTCTCGATCAATAAACCTTACAATTGGGTCATTTGGGTGATCCTTATTTTTCTAGGAGACCCTGGCAGTGTATATTTTTGAAGCAAGTCCTTTGGCTGCTGACAAGTGTATATTTTGGAGAGCATGCAGGCGTTTGGTATCATTGTCTCCGTCATTGCTTGCCTATAAAGAAGATGCCGACGTCGGGTCGCCCCGCAGTTGCTGCGCATGAAGATGGTCGAGGCCATTTCTGAAGTTATTGTGGGTAGAAACAATTATTACTGAAATGAACTTAAATTTTAACTTAAATATCAAGTGGGTTGGGCGTTAAAAATAGAAGCCGAAGATAAAATATCAATGGCGAAAATATTATAAAAAGAATAAAAGTAAGTAATATTTTTATTAGGATTATTAAATTAATTATTAAATAGATGTTTTCCCTCTCATTTACGGGTGAGTAAAACTCGTCTCGACTCAAAAAAACCGGATAACTTGATTCGAATCGAGACGAAAATACTTGATTTGTTTTGATTCGACTTAAAATTTTATAGACTCGACTCGAAAAATTTTAAATAAAGTTCGAGTTGTAAAATTGAAATTTGAATAACTCGAACAACTCAAACTTTTAAAAAATAAAGGATTAATTTTTATGTTTAAGACGAGTTTATCATTTTTTATGATATATATATATTGATATATAAAAATATAAAGAAATATCGTTACATATGAAAAAATATATAGATAAATATCTTATATGATTAGAGAAAGTCGTTTAAATTGAAATCAAATCATACTATAATATGATAAATAATTACAAATAAATATTTATAGGAACTCGAAAACTCAACTCGATTCGACTCGACTCGAATTTCTTAAACTCGACTCAAACCAAAAAATTTCAAATAAAGATTGAGTTGTAAAATATAACTCGTAAACTCGAAATTTTTTTGATTCGACTCGATCGAATACTCACCCCTATTCTCATTTCTAAAAAAGACATAATTATTATTTTCATAAAGATGAGAAAAGAAACATTTAAAGTTTTTCTCTCTAGAATTTGCCAAACACACTTTAGAGAACATTTTTTTTCCTCTTGATTTTCATTTCTTTTATATTCTAAATGATTTCTAATCAATAATCTAGCAAGAGTTGGTAATCTTAATCAATTCTTTTTGCAATTCAGTTCAAATGGACGAGAAAGTTTTCAACTTTTATTTTTCTATCAATTGGGTGAACTTTTGATTTGTACTTGCATCGTGCATGTATACACATTTATGAAGCAACAATTAGTTCAATATTTTACCTCAACAACGTGTCGATCAATTTTTCATTTTAAAGTTTCAAAAATATTGTTTTTTTAATAATCTCCTCGTAAATGAAAGAGTTCATTTAATCAAAAATATTATAAATTAATATGGTGATAGATCCTACTAACGATAGCTGCATAGAAAAGTAGGTGTCCACTTTTAAATCTTTCTTTGTGAAAGTATATTTTTTGTTGATTGTCAATAGATATGTCCTTACGTTACTAAAAAATTCTCGCGTTCATAATTAAGATTATTTGATTTTACCTTTATTTATAATTATAGTAGATAAATAAGATTAATAATAAAAAATAATATTTTAAAAATAGAAAATAATTTTAATTATTTATTATTATTTACTAATTTAAAATTAATATAAAATTAAATAAATTTTACTCTCTCTATATATAATTCACGTGCCCATGTTCCTAATTCCCGAATAATCTTTTAAACTTTAAGGGGTCATTTCATTTCATCAAATCAAATTACTCCCCAACAAAACCTTGATGGACAACAATTATTATTGATTTTAGGGATGTAAAAGTAGGATAAGTTTTAGGTTAGGTCTTATCGGTAAGTTAAATTGGATATATATTATCTTAAGTTAATTTAATATTTTGATTTGATTTGGATTGAGTGTGGATTAATTTTAGGTTAGATTTATTTTAAGTCGGATTAAAATAATTTAATATTAGATTATTTAATTGATAGATTAATTTGAGTTCGGATGAACTTAAAATTGGGTTGAGTTCAGGTTCATTTCAGATCAGGTTCAATTTTAGGTCAGTAAAAAATGTTATAATAAACTAAAAATTTAGAAATTAATAAAAGTCAATTTGGTGAAAAATAAAATGTTAAACACTACCATGAATAAAAATATTATCATATATTTATATTTAAAAAAATCAATTTGGAATAAAACAAAGTTTTAGTCACTATAATAAACAAAAATATTAAATTGAAATTAAAAATATTAATTTAAATTGTTACAAAAATGAAAATGGGTCAATTTAAACTAAAAAGAGTTTAGGGACCATAATGATAAAAAAAATATCTTCATATTAAAAGGATTAGACTAGATTATAAACATTTGACAAGTTGCGAGCATTATTAGCTACTAAATAAAAATTAAAGTATAAACTCAATTCTTTAATCTCATTCTCCCTAAACTAACTTCTTAATCTTAATTTTAATTTTTTAAGCTCAATTCTCTAATCTCAACCCCTAATTCATAAATCAATTTCAATTCTCTAAATCAAAATAAAAATTATTTCAACCCCTAATCCCTTAATTATTTCTCTAAGTTTAAGCTCAATTTTAATTCCCAAAGCTCAAATTCCTAATCTTAACCCTTCATTCCTAAATCTTTAATTCACTAGACCCAATTTCAATTCTATAAACCTAATTCTAATTTCCAAAGTCCAATTTCCTAATCTTAACCCTTAATCTCTAAACCTTTAGTTCCCTAAGTTAAATACCAATTCTATAAGCCCAATTCTAACCAATTCTCTAAGTCCAATTTTAATATTAAATTCAATATTAGTTCACTGGTCCTTGAAACTTGGGTTCAACCAAATGGTTCACCATCCTCTCTTACGAGTTGGATTCCTGCAAGGCTAGAGCTTTCGATCAAGTTACTGATCATGAATGTTTACATGGAGGTGAGAGGTACCTGCATGTTTTGCTGAAATTATAACTAGATCAGGTAAGTCGGGGGGTCGAGTTGGTTTTAGTCCGGGAAATTTGATCAACTTTTTGTGTGATTTGATTCTGCTGGTATAATCACCGTTTTTGGTTCGGGAAGTCGCCACCAATCATTTTTCCAATGCGATTAGAACACCAAAATCAAGGTCTGCGCACCATAGTTGAGTCCAAGAGTCTGTTATGCGTAGCGAAGGATGAGCACCCCTACAACGCCCGAAATCGGCACCTATCGGTTACAAAATATTTTATATAATCGAAAATATAAATTTGGTATTTACTTTAACATTTGTGATCCCATTTTTAATATTTTAAAGTTAGAATAAAAACATATATACTAATAAATAACATGATATGATAGATAAAAATATAAGTAATGTAATAAAATATTATCTTTGCTAATAATATAGTAATAGTCAAATGTGTATATTATGATAACGTATTAACATCCATATAACAAAGATAAAAATTAAATATATATATATATAACAAAAGTCAACAACAAAATATGATAATAATATATAAATATATATAAAAAAAATCAAAGACAAAATATAGTAATAATGTATATATTAAAAATTGATTTAGACTAGATTTTGGATTCCATATATATATATATTAATATATATATATAATAATTAATAATAATATAAACATCTATGTGGAAATTAAAAAGGTGATAGGATTATAATAAAACAAAAAAAGTTAGTAAAATATAATGAAAATAATAATAACTATAACAGGGACCATCCTGAAAAAAAAAGGCTATTAGGCCAAAAATAAAGAAAATAGGACTAAAATTTAATAAAATATAAAACTTTAAGGCCAAATTATGAAAATCAATGACCAAATTAAATGAAAACCGAAACCAGAGAGCAAAAACATAAGGATACGGAAGATGCAGGGACTGCAGGTGCAATTTCCCCCTCTTTTCGGGTTATTAGCGGGTTCTGGGTCGGTTCCGGATCAGATCTGCGGGTCAAGGGACTCAAAACGACGTAGTTTTGAAAAGCTTTATATATTCCATTTTAACCATAAAAAATCATTTAATCATTCAACTTTTTAAAAAAATATAAATCCTCTCAACTCTCTCTTCTATCGGTCACCATGAAGTTGTCGGCCGCCTTTGCTGCCACCGTGGGTCATCGTCGGCCACTGTGCCGACCGCCATCGGCGACGACGAAAAAGGAAAAGATTTGTACTTTTCGAGTTGTCTCGTCGCCCCGAACTCAAATATAGCCTCGGATTGTTAAGAAAGTGGCTACAAACCACTAGATCTGAAGATAAGTGTTCGAATATAACCTCTTTTTTACCTTTTTTCTTCCGATTTAATTTTCGATTTGGCTCTCCTTTATCTGTTTTTTGTGTTTGTATATGGGTGGTTTGTTCTGGAGATTTTGTTTGACTTTGAAAGCCTCTATTTTCATTCAAATCTCGTGTCCTCTTTTACATATTTTCATGGGGGTTTTATAACCCAAATTTATGCATATTAAAATACATAATATCTATGTCTAATCTCTCCTTTTTCAGATCTGAATGTCAGAGAAGGGCAGTGGCCGGCTTTCTCCTCCAACGATAATAGAGCAAAGAAAAAGAATAACTCATTTCGCTTGGTATGATTTTAGGATTCATCTTTGGTAAGGCGAGGGTTCTTTTTTGGTGAGGTTGAGGTTCTTTTTGGTAAGGTTAAGGTTTTTCTAGTAAAGTTGAGGTTTTTTTGGTAAAGTTGTGGTTCTAATGGTAAGGTTGAGGTTCTTCTTGGCCACCGCTTCTTTCTATTGGAGCTTTGACTTGATCTATTCCACCGCTCTTGTTTGCAAAATCTTCAAAACGAGGAGATCCGTTAAAGAGAATAAAAGTTGTGGCTAAACCGTTGGAGGAGACAAAATAAGCTTGGCTCGCTATGACACTGATGATGTTGCCATCTGTGAAGAAAACTTGATCTAGCTGCAACATTGACAAAAAGACTAGGGCTACCAAACTGGATCCAGCTGCATCCGATGAAGAAGCATGATCTGACATATATATTTTCTCTTTTTTCTTCTTCTTTTTTTCTTTGATTTTTTTAGTAAAGACACAATATCCGTAAATACAAAAATTTGGTCTAGCTATACCATCAACAGTAAACCGAGACCGGTTAAAATATGATATAGTTACGCCATCAATGGCAGAATAAGAACTTGTTAGATCTGGTCGAAGAGGCGGGACTTGTACGGTTGGATCTTATCCATACCATCAACGGAGAGGTAAGATAAAATTTCAGCAATTTGGATCTTACTCTGCCATCAACGAAGAAGTAGGATTGAACTTCAGTGATTTAAATCTAGTCACGCCATCAACGGGGAAAAGATCAAATTTCAACAACTTGGATCCTACTCCACCATCAACGGAGAAATATGATTGAACTTCAGTGATTTAGATCTGGTCATACCATCAACGGGGAAAAGATCAAATTTCAGCAATTTAGACTTTATTACGCCATCAACGGAGAAACATAATTGATTTGGATCTATCCACTCCATCAACGGAGGGGTAAGATCAAGTCTGGATCATACTGTACCATCAACGGAGAAGCATGATTGAATGAGATTTGGTCGCACCATCAACAGGGACGAGATCAAGTCTGTGCTTTGGATCCTACTGCGCCATCAACGGAGAAGCATGATTGAATTGGATCTATCTACTCCATCAACGGAGGGATAAGATCAAGTCTGGATCATACTACGCCATCAACGGAGAAGCATGATTGAATGGGATCTGGCCACACCATCAACGGGGACGAGATCAAATCTGTGATTTAGATCCTACTACGTCATCAACGGAGAAGCAGTACTGAGATAGGATCTATCCTTTCTATCAACGGAGGGGTAAGATCAAGTTTGAATCATACTACGCCATCAACGGAGAAACATGATTGAATGAGATCTGGTCGCACCATCAACGGGGACGAGATCAAATTTGTTCTTTGGATCCTACTACGCCATCAACGGATAAGCAGGACTGAGCTAGATCTATCCACTCCATCAACGGAGGGGTAAGATCAAGTTTGGATCATACTACTCCATCAACGGAGAAGCATGATTAAATTGGATTTGGCCATACCATCAACGGGGACGAGACCAAGTCTGTAATTCGAATCATATTATACCATCAACGGAGAAACAGGATCGGGTTGGATCTATCCACTCCATCAACGGAGGGGTAAGATCAAGTCTGGATCATACTGCTCCATCAACGAAGAAGCATGATTAAATTAGATCTGGACACATCATCAACGGGGACGAGATCAAGTCTGTAATTCGAATCCTATTACGCCATCAATGGAGAAACAAGACCGGGTTGGGATCTATCCACTCCATCAATGGAGGGGTAAGATCAAGTCTAGATCATACTACGCCATCAACGGAGAAGCATGATTGAATGAGATATGGCCACACCATCAACGGGGACAAGATCAAGTCTGTGATTTGGATCCTACTACGCCATCAACGGAGAAACATGACTGAGTTGAGATCTATCCACTCCATCAACGGAGGGGGTAAGATCAAAGCTTGAAAGTCTTGAATATCTGATTTGAAAGGTCTTCAATTGATATCATATATCTTCTTTGCATTTTTTCCAAATGCACAGGGATCAACGGATTTGATATGCCTTTACCTGTAGCTGTTTGCTCCGGGCTAGCTGTACCATTACTCTGGGTACAATCAATTGATACCAAGGACTTAATTCTTTGACCATTCATAAAAATGGATTTCAATGGACATTTGAATGATCCTTATCAATGCATTTTTCCCCAATACACAAAGATTAACGGATTTGTTTCGCCTTTACCAGTAGCTGTTTGCTCTGGACTAGCTATACCTTTACCCTGAGTACAAGCAATTTGCACTAATCACAAGATTGGATTTTCCCAAAGGAATGGATTTTCTTCGACCATTCGCAAAAATGAATTTTTAAAGGATATTTGAATTGTCCAATATCTTGTTTATGCATATCTTTTTAATTTTTCATTTCATTTTTCTACATTTTTCATTTTTTTTTGTTTTCCATTCATCATTCATTTTTTGTTTTTTTGTCATTTATGTTTTTTTTAATTTTGATTCACATATACTATCTATATAAATATGGAAAAGTGAAATCCGTATCAAAGCTTGATCCATAATATAGTTGTCGGAGAAGTATGATTCTATCAAAATTAATTCTCCACTACTAATGGAGGTGACATTGAGAAAAAGTTATTTCTGTTATTCTATGATGGGTAGTCGTGACCTGAAAGCAAAATAAAACATGAGTTAGTTACTGTTCAAAATTCTGGAGTCATTACCTAAAAAATCTATGTTATTTTAGCCTTCTCGGGGACAAAGGTTGATCATCGAGTTGTTGCCCCCTGATTAAGGTCTTTCGGTCTCTTCCATGGACCTGTTTATATGTACAAGCAAAAATATGTGCATCATGAATGTTCAATGTATATCAAGTCTGAATGCATGATATCTAAATGCAACATATATGAATGTATGAATGACATGATTTTTCCGTTTTCATAAAATGTCCCTAATTTATGCTTGATGCATGTTTAATTTAAATGCACGGTTTGTAAATGAAAAATGCTTGAATACATGAATGCCATGATTTTTCTTTTTAAAGGATGCCCCTAACTCTACTGGTCATAATGGGTTCTAGATCTTTCATGTGTAATGATGCCCGAACTTCTTTGATTTGACCATCTTTATTGGAATCTCTTTCCTAGATGGATGCATGATGTGAGCCTAATCTAAAGGTATGATGTTTTAATGTATGCATGAAACTAGATGCAAAATGATTTCAATGTATGCATGTATGTGTCATGATTTTTGTTGTCTCAAAAGGGATGCCCCAAACTATGCTGGTCTGAGCAATGCTCGGTCTAATGATGCCCAAATCTTCCCTTGGCTTCAATCATTTTTGAGTCCATATTTCAGGAAGTATACTTCAACATCTTCATCTGAGGCTGCTTCTAGTAGATATGAATTTAGCCTTGAATGTATGTCTTTCCTCGTAGGGCTCTTACTATCCTCACGGATGTGTCACATTGCCCCTTAGTCAGGTTCACATGTTGGTGCAGTCTTTTTAGGATATAAAAGTCTGGCTCAGCAGTAAAATCATAACTTTTGAAAAAAAACACCCCTAGTCGTGGAATCTTGTTAGGCATGATGTAGACGTAAATATCATTTTCAAAAATGCCACTGAATTAAGGTTTTACATGTGTCCACTGTGGAATTAGACCTATCAATCTTTGTTTCATCTGATATTGTTGGTACAGGACGTCCCTAGGATCGACTTTAAAATCTGAAATGTATGCATGTAAATACAAGATGCATGTCCTAAATGTGAAGATACTGATTCAAAAATAGTTCTTGTGTCCATTTTTTAACTCACGAGATTTTTCACAACTTTGAATGTTGTATTAATATCTAGGATGCTAGATTTTCTCCCGATATATTTAATTTCAGAACCAATCTTGAATCGACATTTCATGCTCGTAAAATGCAAAATTAAAACATGATCGTGGTATTTTACAATTAATGCAAAATGTATGATTACGATATGTCATGATACAATCAAAAGGAAAGAAAAAGGTTAGTTCGAATTAAAATAATCGAATAAATTAAAATAGATAAGAAAACTATACATAAATAGCAGATAAAGGCACTCAAGCCTAAAAGGGTTACCGCTAAACGGGTAAAGTTTTGCATGGCTCTAAAGGTAGGCTTCTAGGTCTCACTATATGCGGTTCGGTTCTAGAAAGTACCCGAATAATATTTATTACTCTACTAAGGATAATAAGCATGATTCAGGAGGATACGTTCCTCTAAGTCTATGCGAAGACATAAATCTCACGAAGAGAAAGGGAAAATATCCTGAAAGCAATTCCCCATCCTACACGGAGGCAAAACCTCACGAAGGAGTGGTTTCATGCTCCCACTTAAATGGACAGAGCCCAGGTTGAGAGCTCATGAAATGAGGAGACCTGAAAAAATATTTAAAAATATTAGTAAATATTTTAAAATAAATAAAATAAAAGATCACAAAATTAAAATAAATCGAATTTAAATTTTCGATCATTAAATAAAATGTAATTGATTTTAGGCTCGACTCTCGAAAATGTCCCCAACGGAGTCGCCAGCTGTAATCTCCGTTTTTGGTCCGGAGAATCGCCACCAATCATTTTTCCGGTGCGATTGGAACACCAAAATCAAGGTCTGCGCATCAAAGTTGGGTCCGGGAGTCTATTACGCTTAGGGAAGGATGAGCACCCCTACAACGCCCGAAATCGGCACCTATCGGTTACAAAATATTTTATATAATCGAAAATATAAATTCGGTATTTACTTTAACATTTGTGATCCCATTTTTAATATTTTAAAGTTAGAATAAAAACATATATACTAATAAATAACATGATATGATACATAAAAATATAACTAATGTAATAAAATATTACTTTACTAATAATATAGTAATAGTCAAACGTGTATATTATGGTAACATATTAACATCCATATAACAAAGATAAAAATTAAAATATATATATATATAACAAAAGTCAACAACAAAATATGATAATAATATATAAATATATATAAAAAAGGTCAAAGACAAAATATGGTAATAATGTATATATTAAAAATTGATTTAGACTAGATTTTGGATTCCATATATATATATATATTACATTAATATATAAATATAGTAATTAATAATAATATAAACATATATGTGGAAATTAAAAAGGTGATAGGATTATAATAAAACAAAAAAGTTAGTAAAATATAATGAAAATAATAATAACTATAACAGGGACCATCCTGCAAAAAAAAGGCTATTAGGCCAAAAATAAAGAAAATAGGACTGAAATTTAATAAAATATAAAACTTTAAGACCAAATTATAAAAATCAGTGACCAAATTAAATGAAAACCGAAATCAGAGAGCAAAAACATAAGAATACGGAATATGTAGGGACTGCGGGTGCAATTTCCCTTTCTTTTCGGGTTATTAACGAGTTCTGGGTCAGTTTTGGGTCAGATCTGCGAGTCAAGGGACTCAAAACGACATAGTTTTGAGAAGCTTTATATATTCCATTTTAACCATAAAAAAATCATTTAATCATTCAACTCTTAAAAATATATATAAATCCTCTCAACTCTCTCTTCTACCGGTCACCATAGAGTTGGTTGTATGAAAGGGGTTTTATGGGGTTTGTTGGGCTTAATATTTGGGTTGGTTGTATGAAAGGGTTTTTATGGGTTATTACAGCTGGTTGGAGTTTTAGGTCTGGTCATCTCCGGATATTGTCACAACCCATTTCCAGAGCCTGTATTTATGTTGTTGATCCGGTTTTCTTTTCTGTCTTCTTTCTGGTCTTATGTTGATCTTTTTTTTTTATGTATGAACTGTAACAGCGAAGTTTAAGATCTGCTTAGCTATGAAATTGTCTGAGCTAAACAGTTGATCAAAAAACCATGTCAGTTCAACGAAAGATTATTAGGTGAACCTTTCTCGCCACGTCATTTTTGGTTTAAACAATCAGAACCGTTTATCTTTAAATAACTATTTAATAACTACTCACCCACTAATTACATGTAGGAAAGAGATGATGTTTCACTCTAAAAAAATTGAGATAAACGGTTCTAATTATTTAGAATCACAACATAATGAACAAGATTTATCTAATAATTTTTCTAGTTACACTATATCTGAGCTTAACGTGGCACACTTTAGTGTTACCCTGTAACATTTCTAATTTAAAAAATTAATAATTTTACTATGTAATTCATACACAAAAACAATCTATATCATTCGCCACGGGCTTTTTCAATCTGATAATTAAAATTAAAAATAATTTATAACGATAATTATTGAACAATTAAAAATTATAGCTTCTTTCATTTTTTTAATTATAAATACATATAATTACATTAATCGCCTCTAATACTATGCCTCTAAGCTTAAGGTTACACGAATTTTGCGATTAACTTTTTGGATAAACCAATCAAACATCTCTGTGAAAGTATTTTTATTATTCATGCACAAAAACAAGCTTTAGAATCATTTTAGGACCATTTTTTAACCATTAACAATATCGTGTTTGTGCTAATATCAATATCAAACAAAAGATAAGTTTCTAAGCTTAAATATTACGAAAATTTTCTTACTACTGTCTCAGAAAAATACCTCCAACATGCATGTCCAAGCCATTTCACCTTGATATTCATACAGAAAACAAGTCTTTAAACTATTTTTAATGCACTTTTTACACCGTTGGTAATGCAGTATACATGCCGATATTGATGTCAATTAAAATATAAGTTATAATACTACGCCATTAAACTTTAAAATTACACAAACTGTTTAACTAATGACATGAAAAAATCCTCAAATATACCTAGGGACGGAGCCAGAAATTTTATATGTGGCTCCGCTCATGAATATACCTATACACCTTTGTATTTCAGTCTAGGTTACAATGACCTTATTTTCTGTAGAAATCGAGCTCCCATAATAAATCTTGTGATAAATTTAATTTCTTGAGGACTTCGCTATATGCAAAATCCAAAATTTTTTCCTAATTTTAAATTAGATTATCTTAAAAATCTTTCCACCTAGGATAAAACTCGTATTTTGTATTGGGCAAATTTAAGATTTATTTGTCTTAAAATACAATATCATTTTACGTGAATGATTTAAGAATCATTTTTCTAAATAAAATTAAAAGAGTTTTTTTTAAATAACTATTAAAAAAAGATTTTTCATTTAAAATTTTCATTATTCTTATTCTTTATAGTATTTTATTCGTACTTTTACCGTTATCTTTCTTCAATCCAAAATTACGATATCACCAAAAGAAACAAACATAACCTTTTTTTACACTCACAAACATAAGAACTTTAAAGCCTGACGACATAAACAACGAATCACTGACGTAGTATAAAAATAATGTTTTTAAATAATTTAAAAGCCATTATAATTTAATATTTATCAATTTATATTTTTAATCTTTTAATAATATATATTTTTAAATATAATAATTTAAATTTATCTCTTAAATAAAAATTATTATTATTTCTTAACACACGTACTGAATTACGAATAAAATAAATAAAAGAATTGTGTATTTCAATTTTAAAATGTAACAAATGAACTAATCAGTCTTCTATCCACGTGTCTATACACGCTTCCCTTAATATCCACCTCGGCTTGAACTTGACGAAACACTCCCTGAGATTCTGCTTCCATAGAACAAATCTGACCAGTAATTCCCTAAATCATCAGGGGTATATCGGACAAGTGACTCCACCCACTGTTCCTTCCTCACCTCCACTCCACCATACATCTCGTAAAACTCCTGGTAGATCGGAACGATCCGTCTAGACAACGAGATCTTTATATAATCTCGGAGTTTCGGGTCGGGTACCACCCAAGAACTTTGTTTCATGTAAGCTTCTTCGAAAGCGGAATTAAATTTTCTGAAATGATCTTTCGCCTGATCCTTTGAAATCTCTGCCGTTGGATTCTCCGGCAGGGATCCAAGAACTTTATTCCAGGCGATCCGCTCGTAGTTCGCAGCGTACTGTTTCACTTTCTTCTCGTGCCTGATCAACCACTCGTCGCCGAGGAGGAAATTCAGATTCGATTGACGGACTTTTCCGACGATGTATTGGAGGTTGTTTGCTAAGAACAAATAAGAAAGAGCAACGTCTTTATACATCGCGGCTTTTCCGTCGAGTTTACATAGCATGACGAGGACAAGCCAGGATAACCGGACGGAAACCGGCGATGAAATGCCTTCCTCGTTGTCGGGGCTGCCGAAGTAAGATTCCGGTAGTGCCGATGGAACCGTGAACGGCCAATCTGCGAATATATCGGAGAGGATCCCGCTATAATCGGCGAGGAAAGATATGTAATTCATCACATAGCGTGTGAGGGGGTGGACCCCACCGCCTGGGACCGTCATTTTGGATGAATCCTTTTGAATCGCCGTTTCGAAGTCCGTTAACATTGTTCGAACGGCGTCACTGAGCTTGATCAAGGAGTTGACGGCCGTTGGTCGTACGGCTGTGGTTGATTCGAAGGTGAATATTGATTCAATCTCGGGATAAAGATCGGCAACCGCTTCGTATAAATCCAAGATACGGAACATTTTCTCGGGAGTTTTCTTGCCCTTGGCTACATTTTCCGGGAATCCAAACAGGGCCAGAGCTCCTTCTTTCGAAATTTCTGTGAAACAAGATTCCTTGATGGCAGCCGAAATGGAGAACACTTGGTCGCAGAGGATTCTCTCTCCATAAAACAGCGTTTTCACCGCCATTCTAACAGCGCTTAACCAAGTCTTGATTTTAACCTCCAGAACCTCCCATTCCATCTTTTGAATCTGATGCAAACTCAGTCCCCGTTCAACTCCAAGATGGTAAAGAGCTTCGTCGACGATCGATTTCCGGACAATTTTATAAATTTTAGCACACTCCTTGGCGTACCCAGCCGATATCATGGCTTCCGCAATGGCCCTCAAATCCGCCATAGCAGCTAACGACACTCTCTCCACTTCAGGTATTGGATCGTTCTCTTCCCTCGACTCGTTTTCAAAATCCTCTTCTTCGAAATCTGAGAAGCTCGACCTCGATGCTGTTGGTCTTGAAGTTGAGTGAGCTGAAATGGATTCCGGGTCAAGATAAGCCCGGTTTGACTTCAAAATCTGGTAAAACTCTTTCTCTAGCCTTTTCATGGCGGTTTGCATCAGAGTTTGAGCTCGCACAAGCTTCTCGGAACTGGATTGGTGTAAAACCAAGTATTGCATAGCCTTTTGCAATCCCTTAATGGAACCCAAATATTGTCTGGCTTCCTCCCTATCGCTGAAAAGAGCAGCCACATTGTTTTCCCATCTTGTGATCATCAACTCTGCAACTTCAATGTTTTCCTCCATTAATGACTCTGAGAAGGTATGGTGTAGTGGTGATGGCGGAGGAGTCATCCTGGTAGCAGATGGGGATGGAGGAGGAGTCATCCTCGTAGGAGATTGGGATTTGAAGAAGATTGATCTCATTCCTTTTCTCTGTATAAACAGTACAGCGGAGAGTTTATGAATATTGGATCGGAGTCAGTACTATACTGCTTGATAAGACGAAGAAATACTTGAACCTGTGTTTTTCTGTTTTTCAGGACACTTGATGGTGTTATATAGAGAGCTGGGTGTGAGTCCACGCGGTGTGCTGGAATTGGTAAAATCGAAGTGTCGGGAGTAGGGTCGGTTTGGTTGAGATTACGTGAGGGATGACAAAGGACTGCTTCATCGCGTCAAACGTCAAAGGGTTGATTGGTACAAGAAAAGGGGCTCAAATCAGGCTGGAAAATTTAAGGTAAGACAAGTTAAAATAAAATTAAAATATATAGTAATATAATCAATATTTTATAAAATTTTATATTTTTATATTAAAATTTTAATATAATATATTAATTTTTTTATAAAAATTATATTATGTATCAAAAAATTAATATTAAAACTATAATTTTAATAAAAAATAGTTACATATTTAAAAAAAAAAAATCTTGTCTTTGATGGTTATGGCCGGCTTCTTCTCTGCCACTTTAAGAACCAATTCCTTCTGATTTGATTTATTCTCTTACCATTAAATATCCTCAAGTTTCTTCCGCACATCCTTTCTAATCTTTTCTTAGAGAGTTGATTTAGTAGATCTCTATTCATACAATTATTTTAATATTTATAAATAAATTCATTTAATCAGTTAATTAAATTGTTTATTTTTATATTATAAGTTTTAGATTTATCAAGAGTATTTTTTATTAAATTTTTTATTCATCTCTCTTTTATGTAGTGTTAAGATTTATCACAAAAAACATATATATCGAAGTTATAAGTTATAATTAGACAATAAATTATATTAAGAATCTGTAAAACAAATTACTATTATAAATATTAATTGAATGTGATCTGATAAATAACTAATTCATGAAATAAATCTCAGATTGATTTATTTTTAAAAGACACTTTCAACTAATTACTTTATTTACATGTAAATCTTTTTGGTTGTCTAATTCTAAAACTTTGTGTCTTACATTTTGTTTGAAAGCATTTGTCAATATTAAGAATAAATTACCTAAAACATCAACTTCACACGATAAGAAATAAAAATAGAAAATTGGTGTATGCATTGCCTAAAAATTAAACATTTTTTTTTCCTAAAAATGATTTTTTATGTTTTAAATAAATATTTTTATATACATATATATTCATAAATATTTATTTTAATTTTTTTACTTAATTTTTTTAAAATTTTGTACAATCGTTTTTATTGCTGGTTTCAACCGTGAGCATTGTTGTTTCTTAATTTCAAAATCCTGACCATAATATCTTTCAAAATCATGTCTGGAAAATTAATTTGTTGTTTAGTGTTTGGACTTTGTAAACTTTTTGATTACTGATTAAACCAAGTCAGAGACAGAGATGTTGACTATCGAGATAGGCAGCAGACAACGGAACCTTGTTTTGTTTTTAGAGTCCCACAATAATTGTTGCTGACCAATGAAATTCAAATTTCAAACTCTTAGTTTCTTTCGCTTCAACAATGTTACAACTGACACCAACAAATCATACCTATCTGGGGCGATGAGCGGAACCCGAGCTAAGTCCGGCTTGGAAATATATATTTGAATTCGAGACTCGTCGAACTTAAAATTTTAGGTTCGAATTTGGTTCGAAAATATATATATTTGAACTCGAGATTCGTCGAACTTAGAATTTTAGGTTCGAGTTTGGTTTAAAAATATATATTTGAACTCGAGACTCGTCAAACTTAGAATTTTAGGTTCGAGTTCGGTTCGAAAATAATATTATTGGGTTCGGTTTGGGTTCAAAGCTCATCAAATTCGGTTCGGGCTCGATCCGATTTGACTCAAAATAGATAATTTTTATATTATTGTATTTTATTATTTATTTATTTATTTGTAGTTTATTTTTTTGTAGTTTTATAGATTTATTTTAGTTGATAATATTCAATTTTTTTAGTGGATTTATTCTTAATTATTTTATTATTATTTTTTGCTAAACAAATTATTTTTAATATATATATATGTATGTTTATATATAATTATTCTGAGTCTGTTCACGAGCTTTTCGAGCCGAGTTTACTCAAACTCGGCTCAACTCGCATAGATCTTGAGTCGAACCCGAACTCAAGTCGAGCTCACTCAATCCGAGCTTTGAACAAACCGAGTCCGAGTAGCTCGCGAGCCGGACAAGCTCATTATCACCCATATACCTATCTACCCGTTTAAGGAGTAATATTGATGGAATGAATTACCACTTATTTTCAATTTAAAATAATGTGTCTAAAATTTAAGGTTCAGATATTAGAGATAAAATTTAAAAAATTACATCCAAAATATATTTTTAAGATATAAAATTTAAATTTAAATTTTAAATATTAAATATTTTTAGAGTTGAAAAATCTTATTTAAAAAAATTCCATCTACCGTTTCAGATTCTTACCGCACTATATTATCAGGCGAAAAAGAACCTCAAATTTAGTGTTTTTCCTTTATTTAGCATTAGTAAAAGACAAAAAAAAACATTAACTTGTAATTTTTTATTATTTTACTAAATGAATTAATTTCTATTCAACTGTGACACAAACTCACTTAAAGACAAAATAAATAAAGATAATTATACAAAGATACGTGTAGATTTATTTTATTTAATTAAATACTAAAAATAAGTCTTATTATATTAAAACTTTAAATTATATAATCAAGATTACAAATGTTCTCATTTTTAATTAAATTATATGTGTGACCTTATTGTTAAAATAAATATAATAGAAAACTTTATTCTATAAACATGCCATTTGACTTTTAAATATAATTATTAAAATATTAAAAAAATGCAGTCCTCCAACAGCAACACTCAACTGCTATCCTTTTTGAGAGAAGAGGCCAAAGAACTTGAGAACATAAATCAGACTATTTCATTATTGGTGTTCGCCCGTCAAACAAAAATATATATTATCCTTATTCTTGGTCAATATTTTAATCATTAAAAATTTAATTAAATTGTTTATGGAGGGAAATAATATGAGAAATAAAAAGAAAAATATAGATGCACAAATTTAGAGAAATTAGAGTAAAATTAAGATTACTTAATATGAAATTAAGATTACTTAATATTCTTTTCTGAAACCCAATCTTTGACTAATTCATATATACTAAATTTTTGTGGTCAGAAAACGACATCTCTCCATCACCCCCAACATTTTTTGACCGTTATATGAGGTCAGAAATGACCGGCGGGTTGAGTGAGACAGGATAGTTTAGGGTTTCTCTCGAGACAGAAGAGATACAAATAATTTTTATAGGTTTAGAGATTATATAATCTTTATGAACTTATCGAGAAGTGTTTCTAATTAGGGGTGTTTAAAACTATTCGACTCAATTGACCCGATTCGATTATTCGAAACAAATAAGATAAATAATTTTCGGAAAAAAATTATCAGATCCGAGAATAATTGAGACGGATTTGGGTCGATTTTTTTTAATTATTGGATATCCGACCTGACTAATTTAAAATTATATATATTTTTAGTTTTAAATTATATTTTTATAGTAAGTTCCTTAATATTTGTATATAAAATTAAATTTAATTCTTTAAATTAATTTTAGGTTTGTATTATATACTTTTAATTTTTAAAAAATTTAAATATATTTTATTAATTTTTTAATATCAAAAGAAAAAACGATATTAATATTTTAATATCATTCTAACAATAAACTTTAATAAATATATGTGTATATATACATTTAAATATTTTAAAATTAATTTTAAATCACTAATATTTATGTTTGTTCATTATAAAATTATAAAATTTATGTTTAATATGTGATTTTTTTTTTAATTTTAAAATTAAAAAATAAAAAATATACGAACCGGGTAACCGTTACCCAATTAGCCAGGTACTCGATAACGGGTACCCGATATAAATGGGTTGGGACAAGGGCCGGAAAATCATTACTCAAAAGAACCGGGTACCCGGTAATGAACGCCCTTATTTTTAGTTAACAATTTTAATATTTTGATTAAAGACGAGTTTATCACATTCGTCGAGTACTGTTAAATATTATTAAATTAATTAATAAAGATAATAAATTTTAAAAATTAACATATAATTAATAATTATATATTAAATTTATCCCTCTTTTATTAATTATATATTAAGTCTTTGAGATTTTTAATCTTTATCAATTAACTTAGTAATATTCAGTAATGTTTAATATTATAGTGTTTAACAATATTCGATACTTGTTATAGATTTTTTTTTGTTATTGTTTAAACATAACATGTTAGATAAAAAAACAAAATCTACAGGTTGATTATTATAGTTTAATAGTTAATTATGAACACTTATCATTCTTTTACGTGATGTTTGGTAATCTTTAAAACTTTGAAAAATTTAAAGTCTTAATTTGATGAGTATGTATATATTTTTTTAAAATTACTAAAGTATATTAAAAATATCTTAATTTTTAAGAAATAAAACTTAAACTCTTAATTTATTGAGTATATATAAAAAGTATAATGATAATTTTAACTTTTTAATGTTTATAATGTTTATTATTTTGATCTTTATTTTTATTTTGGGATAAATTTAACCCTTAACCTATATATTTTTGATAAATATCTTATTTTTTAACTAGTATGATAATTGGACCGTTAAAAATTTAATGATGATGACATGTCATATGCATATGATAATATATTTTAAATGACATGAAATATAACCTATCAAATACATATATATATATATATAATATAATTTTATTCAAATATAAAATATAAAATAATTAAAATTTAAATAAAATATTAAAAATTAATTAATTCTAAAATAAAAGGCTATTAAATATTCACAATCCCTAACTAAGATAGAATCAAAATCTTATCTTAAATATATATTCACAAAGTCCGAAAATAAAGAATTTTATAGAGTTCGCTATCTAACTAAAATATTTATAAGAAATTCAACACAAATATATAATATCTTGAAAATAAATAAAAGCATTTCTAACATTAAATTATCTTTTATAATAACAAAATCACAAAAGTGATATAATACAAATCAAAAATAAAATATCCGCAATGAATTCAAAATAATCAAACATGTTGTCTTAGTGATCGAAAAACGACATAATCATTACATTAATTTTTTAAAAAAAATCCTAAAATTTTGAATTTAGATTAAACACCAAAAATACCTAAATTCTAAATTAAAATAATAAAAACTCAATTGATTAGTATCAAAATCTCTTACCTTTGATTCACCGGTAACAAACTCTACAAAGCTTTTTCTTTTCGGACTGTGTTTATATTTTTTAAGATCAGATTTTAATTTTATTGTAGTTAGGGTTAGGAATGCTTAGTAACCTTTTATTTTAGAATTAATTATTTTTAATATTTTATTTAAATTTTAATTATTTTATTTAAATGTTAATTATTTTATATTAAAATAAAATTATATTCTATATATATATATATATATGTATTTGATAGGTTAGATTCTATATCATTTAAAATATATTATCATATACATATGACATGAGATCATCATTAAATTTTTAACGGTCAATCGTCATGCTAGTTAAAAAATAAGATATTTATCAAAAAGATATAAGTTAAGGATTAAATTTATCCAAAAACAGAATAAGAACTAAAATGATAAAAAAATATAAACGCTAAGGGTTAAAATTATCTTTATACCTACATAAAATTATAATAAAATATTTAAAACTTAAAAATTCTAAAAAATTAAAATATTTTTACAAATCTTGAAAAATTAATTGAATAATAAGATTTGTAAAAAATTTTGAATTTAAAATTTTTAAAATCTTAATTTTATGAGCCTGTATTGATATAATCAATTTGAATTGGTATTTTTCTGATCATATTTGAATTTTAAAATTTTAAAATCTTAATATTTGAACTGGTATAATCAATAACTTTATTTGAATTTTAAGTATTTTTTATTAAACCTGTTTTCATTATGTCATCAATAGCTTCAGATGAAGTCAACAAAGCTCCATGCATCTGTGTTTAGTTTCTTGTCTTTAGAGACCAAGTCGGGGTCAGGGTTTTTTAAATAGGATTAGATCTTTACGTGTGTTTTCATGGGTATGAAGTGATTGTTGAAACTGGATTTTAAACTTTTAGATTTGTCGTTTTCGTTCTTTATATTTTATTAAATTTAACTTTTTAATATTATAACATATAAAAAACACCAAAAAGAATTAGATTTTTTGTTTTCCAACATCACAAATATGATATTTAGTTTTGTTTTTTATTTGTTTTTTTTTTCTCCCTAAATTTACTTGCTGGTCTGTTAATTTTTAGTTTCGTGTTTTAATTATTTTGTTTAATTTTGTAGGTCGCTCTTATTCAAAAAATTAAAATAATGTTTGATCAAGTTTATAACAAGTCGTGTTAAATTAAATCTTGACTATTTTAAATCGATTATATAAGATATTTTTAGATTAATTTTGGGTTTAAGTTCATATCAGTACTAGTTTGATTACGACGTTATCAAGTTGAATTTGGATTATTCTCAAGCCAGATACAAGCCAAATTTGGATAAAAACATCAGGTTCAATTCAAATTTAAATTAATATCGGATCAAATTCGATTGAGTTTGTATACCATCACCTCAAATCACTAACTAGTTCAAATTCGGATCATGTGATACATCTACCATACACATTTTAAAGGATGAATATATCTCAATCTAATTTTTTATTTTTAAAAACGATTAATACTTCAGTTTCGTTCGCCTAAAGACAAAACTAAATATCAAAATTAAAAGTATATATTTTTACCCAAAACATATTACAGAAGCACTGAGGCCCAAACTTTCCAACTAGCTTAACACTTGGGCTGGGAAACAAAACAACACGATCAGAAAAGAAATGACTCAAACAAAACGAGACCTTCGTTGAAACAAGTCATTGAGGAAGCAATTCGGATCGATTAAGAAAAGGGTATCTCCAGACTCAAATAACGAAAATTTAAGACCTTATGGCATACTTCCTCGGGAAAAAGTAGGGATGTAAAAACAGTTACTCAAATGGATTTTAAATTGAGTATTGTCAGGTTGGGTAAAATCGGATATAAGTTATTTCAGGTTTATTTGATGTTTTGACTCGATTCGGGTCGGGTGCAGGTCCATTTCAGGTCGAGTTCAAACGGTTCAGGTCTAAATCGGATAATTGACAGTTTTGTTTTAGGTCGGGTAGATTTCAGGTCGAGTCCATTTTAGTTCGGTTGCATTTCAGGTTGGATTCATTTCAAGTCAAGGTTGTTTCAGGTCGAATTAATTTTGATTTTATATTCATAGTAATTTTAATTATTAATTTTGGTTTGTATAAATACGTAAAAAAGTGAATAAATATTAGACCATAAAGTTAAAGATTAAATTTTGAAATTTAAAAAAATCAACATTAACTTGTAAACTCAATTACAAAAATTAAAAATTAAAAACATTAAAGTAAATTAGAAAAATCAATAATAATCGACTAAAAAAACTTGTAAGTTATAAGACTAAATTATAAAAATTATAACTTAATAATAATTAAAAGTATTAAAATTTTATCTTTAATACAGTATAAATTTATAATTATACTATAGTTTAGTATATTTCAAAAGTTAAAAATAAATTATAGACAATATATAGAATTTATACTATAAATAGAATAATAGTATATATAAAATTAATATTATATAAGGAATTTATATTATACGTAGAAAATATACTATATACGGAGTAATAATATAAATGAGCTAATATTATTTTTAAAAATAGAATAATACTATATATGGATTAATAATATATATGAAATAATACTATTTTTAGAAGCAAAATAATACTAGAATAATAAATAATACTATTTATGGTATAATATCATTTATGGAATAATATTATAAATGAATTAATGTTATATATATATATATATATAAAATAAAATTATAATAACTAATATAAATATGGTATACATAATAACTAATAATAACTAATATAAAATTATATGGAATAATATCTCTATATATTAAAATATGGTATACATTACACTATATATATAATACATTAATAATTTAATAATTAATATAAATATTTATATAATATATATTGATAATTAGATGTCTAGTAATTAGATATGTTATTTATATAGTGTATGTATAATAGATTTATAATATATATAATAATTAATTATACATAATACATAAGTATATCTAACATTCGTATATAATATATGTATCAATGTATGTTATACGTATACATAGTTGTTAACACGAATTTCTTTAAAATAATAATAATAATAATAAAATAATAAATAATATAAAATAAATAAGTGAAAAATCAAATAAAAAGATAAAAAATACAAAAAATAAAATAAAAATAAAAAACAGAAAATTTGAAGATATGGGAGAGTTTTAGATTTAGTGGGGATTGTGTTGGGGGGAGAAATTTTAGGGATTTGGTGGAGTTTGAATTAGTTTAGGATGTTTGATTCAAATCCTTTAAATAGAGGCCTTCGAATTTGGAAAAAGGGGAAGGGAAGGAAAGGATCTGAAAGTTTGAACCGGCAGAGAAATCGGAAGAGAAGAGGGGAATCGAAGAGGAGGTGATCGGTGAAAGGCAAGCACTTGACGGGAATCATTCGAAAGTATTGGTGAGAGCTTTTTCTTGGTTGTTTCTTACTTTTTTCATGTTAATTTAGATATTAATTAAGTTTAAATTTTTTAAAATGCTTAGAAATTATTTAATTAGGTTCTTAGTTGAATTTAATTTAGTTTCTAAGATAAAATTTAAAATTAATTTAACCTAATTAGATCTAATTTAGCCTAAGTGAACCTTAAAACTAAATTTTCATCAAATTTGACTTTAATTAGGATTAATTAAAATTTAAAGCTTAGGAAAATTTGATTAAATTATTAATTTAATTAAAGATTCTAAATCTTAAAATTAATTAAACTTAATTAAATCTAATTCGTCCCCTTGAAATCGAACTCTTGTCCTTTTTTTGTCTTTACCATGTAAGTCCCTTTTTAATTTTAATTATCTTTGTTGTAACATGAACTCTCATATTTTCTAATGAAAAGTAATCAAGTTCCTTTATTTTGCTTATTTATTTTATTTTATTTAATTATATTTCATTTTAAAAAATCATATGACATATTTAGGAGATCACTTAATCATCATTTAGTTAATTAATTTAGAGACTTTTAGGATTAGTTGCTTTAATTAATTAATTAAATAGGGAGATAATTAGTAACGATAGTATTTGTATCTTATACCTCAGATACACTAAGTGGTCGGTGTTTTGACGTACCATGATGTTGGCCTAAAGAGTGTACCTTGGTATCGAATTTATGTGCTATTAAAACCTAGAACTTGATAAAATAATTTAGGTTTAGAATTAAATAAAATTGGTAGGTAAAAATTAGTGAAATTAATAATTTAAATAGGGTTTTAATATTTAATTAATGAAGCCTTCCTAGGTTAGAACTTAAAATGAACAAGATAAATAAACGATCATGCATTTAAACCTTTTGAGGCGGAATTTATATTTCTTTAAATTTGGGTGAGATTTCCTATCTAGAGGACGTCTCATTCGGCTCAAGTTTAAAAGAGATATATTTTCTATTCAAAATATCAAAATGCCACGTGTAATTAATAAGGTACCAATTTTTGGGCGTTTGTAAGGATCGTCCTTACACGTAACCGACTCCCGAACCCAAATGTTTTTGACGAATCTCTGGTTTGTTTTATGGTGTCTGGCCTACCAAAGTAGCCGGTGGTGACTCCAAATCTATTTTTAAAATTAAATTATAAACACTTTTTTAAAATATTAGGTTAAAGGTAATAAAATTCGGATTTCTCAAGATTAATCGCCAGACTATTTTTCCACACGTTTTCGGTTTTAAAAAGATCGCAACAGCTTGGCGACTCCGCTGGGGACTTAAAAATTCTTTTTTGTGAGTCAGGCCTAACTTTTTTAAATTTTTTACGTGGTATTCTGGTATTTTGAATATAGATATTAACTTAATTCTTTATTGTTAAATGTACATCGTTTGAATTGGGTAGCATTTTTATTTTTGTGATATATCCTATCATTCATACATAAGCTCTCGACCCGAGCTTTCACCCTTAAGTGGGAGTTAGATATTATCCGACGTGATGCTTTCCAGCTCCGAGTCTCGGATTTTTATCTGCTTCCGGTATACTAACCTTACGCATCGTAGGGTCTTCACCTCCGTTGTAAGGGACCTATATTACCGAATCGATGTCTTATCGTTGCAGTAGACGGTAACGATAGTTCAGGAACCCAGTGTCTAGACCAAAAACCATATGTATAGAGTAGAAACCCACCCCTTTTAGAGCCAGACATGGACCATCAGATAAGGCGGTATGCTGCCGAAATATCGCCGAAATTAGGATTTCTCTGTTTAACTACTCTCTGGTTGTTTTTATGCAACATAACCTGCTCTCTGGGTTTTTTTGCAACATAAATTATTCTTTGGTTATTTTTCGTAAGTTAATTTATTTTTGTTCAGATTATTATTTTACCATACTAACACTTTTTTGGTGGCGTGTGAGTGAGTTCATATAGCATGCATTAGAGATATCGATTCATGAGCTAGTTGTATAGATAATGATCATAAACTAAAGGGTTTGATAGGCAAGTGAAAGACAATATTCTAGGATGGATTATATTCAAGAAGACCAAGTACCAATTATACAAGGATGATTCAGAAGATATCAAGCATGGGGCATGCCTGCCAAAATTAAAGGTAATTTGAAAATTCTTCGATAAGGTTTTTTAGTTGTTTTCAAGAAGACGGTTACAACACCAACGACTATGAGGTTTGTTACACCGTTCTAGTAGGTGAAAAGGATTAGACTTATATTGGGTTTATCATTCATTCAAGCATCAAGTCAGGTTCAGGGGCGAGTGTAGATACAAGTGAGGCGCGATAATCAGAAGGCAAAGATAAAAGGCAGATATATGGAAGATAAATTAGGGGCATCCCAAGGGCATTGTTGTTAAATGAAGGATCGGTAGGAAAAGAGAATTGTGAGCCCAGGATTGATGTTCAAATTTTATGGATGACGAGAATTATTGAAGGATGAAGCTGAGAAATAGAAGAAAAATTCAGAAAGTACAACACGACATGCGGAAAATCAGTTTGCAAGTTTCGAACCAGCGTTTCGAGTGAAGAACAACATGTCAAAAGTCAAATTGAGACAGTTACCCGGATGATGCAAAAGATTGAGCTGATGATCAACTTCAGAACCAAGTACAAGAAATGTCAGATGTATGTAGATTTTGCTCGATAAAGCAGAAGATCCGTCAACAGATTTTTAGCGACATACCAGGATAGATGTCGAACCAGATTGAACGAGGTGATCAACCAAGAAGCTCGGGCCAGCTATCTATCAACAAATTGGCTTCTCCTTGTATTCGATCTTTTAGTTAGATGAATGTTGTCTAACAATTAGCTTTTGAAATCGATATTTCCTGCATTCATGCATTGCATTATTTAAATATTGCATTTTTAGAAGAAAATAAAATAACAAAAAATATTACATTGTGTTTTAAATATTACTTTTAAAGTAGCATTGCATTTTGACAAGCATAAATTAAAATATGTTAAGATTAAGAAATTTCAGAAAGTTATTGAGGATCACATGGGTAACATGAAAGATCGGCCGATTTCAGAATCAGACATCAATTTTCACAATTCTTGGTCATTCAGATGAAATATAGATACGAGAGATTGATATAAAAATTCATCTCACACAAGAGTTCAATTTAAAAGGTTCTTGCAAGAAAATGAAAAAAGACGGAAAAATGCAAAAAGAAGTCGAAAAGAAAAATGACGGTTGAATTTAATAGCTGGGCATCTATTGAAAATTTAGAAGATCAGATTTTAAGCTTTGAAAAACAGAAATAAAGTGTTCGATCATGATGACGATAACGTGAGAAGACCCAGGGCATCTGATCACCCTAAGCGATAATAATGCAATAAGTTTTGTCAAATAATGAATTTATCAGTGTCATCCCGAAGAAGAAATCCAAGTAAAGACCAAACGACGAGTAGTTCAAATGACTACATAGCCAAGGCCTATATAAGCACCTTTTTTCTCTTGAACTATTAACTCTTGCATTCTTGTTTCTTTAGAATTGTTTACTCAATCTCTCTCTTGTTATATTCGTTACAATCTCAAAACTCTCCTATTCTTCTCAGAATCTTTCCAAGAAACTCTCCCTTTATTATCCTTTATTAATTTTCTCTGCTGTGTGATTTGAGCATTGAGGATAATGCTCGGTTTGAGTTTGGGGGAGATTGAAGGTGCAGAAACACTACCGAGGCTACCTAATGCTGCGACAATATCATAAAAGGAAATAATTTTTTTTTAAAAATGTTTTATAATTCTCTTTTCTTGAATTTAAGTTTGTAATCTTGTACTACCTTATGTCAGTTTTGCTTTAGTTTACTCCTTTAAGGCTATAGAAATTTTTCTCCTTAGTATGGCCAAGTACTGTTTTGAAGAGATAACCATAGGATACTCATGGAATAAAACTTAGAAGCTTATTTTAAGGTTAGACAAAAAAAAACACTTTTTGGACTTGTTTGATTTAGGAGTTCTTTTAATAAACTTAGGTGATAAAGACTTAGAACTTGTTGGAAAAATAACTAGAGGTGCCTATCACCGGCTCTAGTTTTGCTCTCTTTCATACTAGAGGTGCCCGAAATTGGCTCTAGTATGCTAATAGGTGCTACAAAAGAAAAAGAATAAATAAAAAAACAAAGAAAGAAATAGAAAACACATATCTTGAGGTGCCCGAAATTGGCTCAAGACTTGCTGTTTTAAGGAGATAGCTAATCTAAGATTCTACTTGTCTTGAACTTAGAGTTTATCTAAGAAAGCCTTGAATCAGCCTTGTCCATTAAACACACACACTCACCTATCCCTAGAGTTTGTTTCTTAGTAGAAGTCCTTGAGTAAACTAGTGGCTAAAACGGAGAGATAGACATGACCATGGTGGGGAGAATAGATGGAAGAGTAAGACCAAAGAGGAGTAAGGTTTAGCAATTTGATGTTTGGTATTGCTTGAGGACAAACAATAGTTTGAGTTTGGGGGTATTTGATGAATGCCTAAAATAAGTTGGAAAATGGTCACATCATAGTTGATCTTTGTAAATGTTTCGAAGGCTTTGCTGCACTTAGTATTTAAAGGCCTAATTTTTGTATTCTCTTGTTTGCCATGACAGTCAAAATTTTTCAATGTTTTCAAAATTAGTAAAATTATTTTTTTCATTAGATACAAAAAAGCAAAGGATTTCATAGGAATTACTATGATGTAATTAATCCTTTAAGCGCAGGCAGAACAAGAGATGACCTTGGTACTTGATTAATGATGAATGGTATGACGAGGAATAAATGAAGCTTTAAATGTTAAAATGTCGAATAACGAAGATAACGCAAGTAAATATGGGGCAATTACGTACAGACTATAGTTATTGCTGAGTTTCATAGCTATAATGATGAATATTAGTCCAGCTTGATGAAAGTTCAGGGACTAGAAAAGGTTAGAGATCAAGAGAAAATTCAGGGACCTATGATATTTTGTACACCCTAAATGATGAAAATGGGGCAAATTCAGTATGATAAAAGATCAGCAAAGCATTATTGCACGTGGGATTTCAAATCAGAATGGACAAGGAATGTACAAAGTTCATAAACTTATTTCTTCGAGAAGCTGATAGCCCATGAAATGTGAGACAGAATCCTAACTGATTGGAAAAAACAATGATGTTAATGGAGCTCAAAAAGATCAGGCAGAGTACAAAGTTGTTGATATGAAATATCGTCATGACAGAAAAAGGTTCAATGAAGAAGACCAGTTTACTCAAGTGGTCTTCAATTAACACTCATGCATCATAATAGGAATATTTGCATTAGAAACATGGTAATAATGCATAATATTTCTGTTAAACAGGATTCAAGAACTATGGATTCAAAGAAATCAACAACAACAAACACTATTGACAACCTTCTCGGCGTGAGTCCTTACCTTGGCAGCCTTCTCGGCGTGAGTCCCTACCTTGGCAGCCTTCTCAGCGTGAGTCCCTACCTTGGCAGCCTTTTCGGCGTGAGTTCTTACCTTGGCAGCCTTCTCAGCGTGAGTCCTTACCTTGGCAGCCTTCTCGGCGTGAGTCCTTACCTTGGTAGCCTTCTCGGCGTGAGTCCTTACCTTGGCAGCCTTCTCGGCGTGAGTCCCTACCTTGGCAGCCTTCTCAGCGTGAGTCCCTACCTTGTCAGACTTCTCGGCGTGAGTCCTTACCTTAGCAGCCTTCTCGGCATGAGTCCCTACCTTGGCAGTCATTCTGGCGTGAGTCCCGAAAAATTTGGTGAATTTCGTAATAAGAAGAACAACTCCAAATTTTTTGAAGACGAAGAATTTCGTAATAAGAAGAACAGTCTCGAACTCCATCACTTGATGAGTTTGGAGAATTTCGTAATAAGAAGAATAGTTTCAAATTCCACGAGATACGAGGAATTTCGTAATAAGAAGAACAGCCTCGGATTTTACCACCTTACATCTGGAGAATTTCGTAATAAGAAGAACAACTCTAGATATCCCAGAGACAAGGAAACTCAGAACCAGAAGAATAGCCTCGAGTTACGTCACAGGTTTTGCTTGAAGAAATTCGTAATAAGAAGAACAGCTTCAAGCTTCGGCCAAATGGCCTAAACAAAATTCGTGTTTTTTAGTCTTTGCCCATCTCCTGCTCCGCAACATTGAACAAAGAGGGACAACTATTAACACGAATTTCTGTAAATAATAATAATAAAATAATAAATAATAATAAAATAAATAACTGAAAAATCAAATAAAAAGATAAAAAATACAAAAAATAAAATAAAAATAAAAAACAGAAAATTTGAAGATATGAGAGAGTTTTAGATTTAGTGGGGATTGTGTTGAGAGATTTGAGGGAGAAATTTTAGGGATTTGGTGGAGTTTGAATTAGTTTAGGATGTTTGATTCAAATCCTTTAAATAGAGGTCTTCAAATCTGGAAAAAGGGGAAGGGAAGGAAAGGATCTAAAAGTTTGAACCGGCAGAGGAATCGGAAGAGAAGAGGGGAATCAAAGAGGAGGAGATCGGTGAAAGGCAAGCACTTGATGGGAATCATCCGAAAGTATTGGTGAAAGCTTTTTCTTGGTTGTTTCTTACTTTTTTCATGTTAATTTAGATATTAATTAGGTCTAAATTTTTTAAAATGCTTAGAAATTATTTAATTAGGTTCTTAGTTGAATTTAATTTAGTTTCTAAGATAAAATTTAAAATTAATTTAACCTAATTAGATCTAATTTAGCCTAAGTGAACCTTAAAACTAAATTTTCATCAAATTTGACTTTAATTAGGATTAATTAAAATTTAAAGCTTAGAAAAATTTGATTAAATTATTAATTTAATTAAAGATTCTAAATCTTAAAATTAATTAAACTTAATTAAATCTAATTCGTCCCCTTGAAATCGAACTCTTGTCCTTTTTTTTGTCTTTACCATGTAAGTCCCTTTTTGATTTTAATTATCTTTGTTGTAACATGAACTCTCATATTTTCTAATGAAAAGTAATCAAGTTCCTTTATTTTGCTTATTTATTTTATTTAATTATGTTTCATTTTAAAAAATCACATGGCATATTTAGTAGATCACTTAATCATCATTTAGTTATTTAATTTAGAGACTTTTAGGATTAGTTACTTTAATTAATTAATTAATTAGGGAGATAATTAGTAACGATAGTATTTGAATCTTATACCTCGGATACACTAAGAGGCCGGTGTTTTGACGTACCATGATGTTGGCCTAAAGAGTGTACCTTGGTATCGAATTCATGTGCTATTAAAACTTAGAACTTGATAAAATAATTTAGGTTTAGAATTAAATAAAATTGGTAGGTAAAAATTAGTGAAATTAATAATTTAAATAGGATTTTAATATTTAATTAATAGAGCCTTCCTAGGTTAAAACTTAAAATGAACAAGATAAATAAACGGTCATGCATTTAAACCTTTTGAGGCAGAATTTATATTTCTTTAAATTTGGGTGAGATTTCCTATCTAGAGGACGTCTCATTCGGCCCGAGTTTAAAAGAGATATATTTTCTTAATCAAAAGGATATCTTCAATTCAAGCAGTGTTTCTTTAACAATAAAGAATTAAATTAATATCTATATTCAAAATATCAAAATGCTACATGTAATTAATAAGGTACCAATTTTTGGGCGTTTGTAAGGGTTCGTCCTTACACGTAACCGACTCCCGAACCCAAATATTTTTGACGAATCTCTGGTTTATTTTATGGTGTCTGGCCTACCAAAGTGGCCGGTGGCGACTCCAAATCTATTTTTAAAATTAAATTATAAACACTTTTTTTAAAATATTGGGTTAAAGGTAATAAAATTCGAATTTCTCATGATTAATCGCCAGGCTATTTTTCCACACGTTTTCGGTTTTAAAAAGGTCGCGACAATAATGATAATAAATTAGTATTTAGTAGTAGTAATAGTATTATACAGAATACATTAATTATATATATAATACATATGTCAATATATATATATATATATATTTGTAACAATATTATTCGAGTTTTTATTTATAACTCAAACTTCATTTAAATTTTTTTTCATGTTGAATCAAATTTATAAAATTTTTAGTCGAGTTAAAACGAAGAGTATTTTTACCACAAGTCGAGTTATTCGATTTTTCGAGTCGAGTTTTACTCGCCTAATAGAAAGCAACAGAGTAAAATCATGAACATATTTTGATTTTAGCTTAAGCTAAAGGTGGAGCTTACGGTGAAAAAAATCGACAATATGAGACAATCAAGTATAAAAATATACGTCTAAATCATCAGCCTAGTATGGGTATCTTTCCACAGGATGAATGAGAAGATCGCCCCACAAGACGAAACGAAAACCAAGTAATTAGAGATCATCTAGGAAACTTAAGTTACGATGAATTTACGGTGAAAAAGATCCATCTTAGGTGCACACTAATAATAAGATTGTAAAAGTTTTGCTGCTGGGAAAACAACCCCAAGCAGCACGGTGTGAGAGAATAACCTTAGCTGAAGTAAATAGAAACCTGAGGTATGTCTATGTCATTGTCGTCATCGTCCTCACAAGCCACAACGACATCCAGATGATTTCTATTTGGAGGCAATTCAGCCTTTGCCACTTCCCGGGCTAGATCTACAACCTTCTTGTCCATTCGATCCCTGTGCCGAGGGAACATGCTGTTATACAGCAAGCAACTTCCATAAGATATGCTGTAGGCATTCAAGCCTTTATCTTTAAGCCATTGGAGGAGTTCTCTCAAAGTTGGGTTGTCTCTCAGGATCCACCGGTCCCAAACAGTCCAGCTCATGTCACCATGTTTGATGACTTTGGGCGGAACTGGTTCGGCCATAGAGAACAGAGGCAGTGCAAGGTTGGCAAAAGTGTTGCGGTAGTCCTCCACTTTATGACCTCCATCAAGAGCCTTGTAAAGCTCTAGGCAGACAAGACCTGTGGCCATAGCTGTGGAGGTAGCAATTGCAGGGATGATTCTTCCAGCAATAAACTTGGCTTTGAGCTTATCCACCTCAGGAATGCTGTAGTTCCTGGCCCTCATGTTAGCAAGCCCAGCTATTAGATCCATGTGGTAGTTTGTGTCATCATCCTGCAAATTCACAAGTCGAGAATATTGAAATTATTAAGAAAATGCATTCTTCCCAGTTTCATTGCCTTCAAAGTGAAAGCATACCCAAAGGATATACACGGTAAAAAATCAGAGAAAGACAACAAACCTTTTCAAACTGAATAGGTTTCATCTTGAACCCTTGAGGCAAATTTTTTGTGCAAAGTTCTAACTTGAAGATGAGTTCATTGATAACTGCCGCATCATCAATAGATGCACTAGAGAGAGTAGTAGCCTTCTCATCTGTTACGATTTTTGCATCTTTCTTTGGCTGGAAATCCAGGACTATCACTTTGTCAACAGCTTCTGCCAACATGTTTGGCTTCTTAACCCAATCAGGAATTTGAATGCAGAATGTTTCAGCTCGAAGGATAGAGGCAGACATAATAAACTGCAGGTGGCTGGGGTCAGCTGCTGAGAAATGAAGTGGATGAGGGAATCGTTTTGGGGCAGACCAGAAGGGAACCCCAGTACTGGTTGCAGCATCTTCGGGAAACGTATAAACAAGCTGCTTCACACGGTTAACAAAATAGTCTTCAAATCTGAGCAGAAAAGAAGGATAAAGTCAGAAACAAAAGCAACAAAGCACCATCTTCAATAATACACATAATTAGATCAAACATCAAAAGTACCTTAGACGAGCCCAAGTGATGCAATCCTGGAATGTCACACACTTGTCTTTTTCAAGGCATTCAAGAACGCGTTCTAAATTATCTCTTGCCTGAGCATCGCCAGAACTCTTCTGTGCAGCTTTATATTCAACTGGGTTAGACAGATACACATTCACTTCAGCAGGAGTTTTCTCAAGTAGACCCTCAAACTCAGACCGAGCCCATGTCAAACAATGGTCAATATTGTGAGGAAATGAGTGCACGGTGCACATAGGAGCTTGTTTCTCAGGTGGGTCTCTTGAAGCACCATAGTTTTCAGTTAGATGAGGAATAACCATCTGTGTGTTGCATTTAGCACCAAGAGTTCCAGACTCAAGAAGTGGTTTCTGGAAATATAAACACCTCAGATCAACATAAAGCCTCGCATTCACGTTATCCAATGCATTAACAACCACTGTTAAATTCTCCCAGAAGGTATCATCAAATACGTTTTCAGTCTCAGGACCCACACGGTTTTGCAAAGCTTCAATATTTAAACAGGGATTTATTAATACTGCAGCAGAAGCAGCAACTGTGGATTTGGCCTGTCCAATGTTCCAATCCCGGAAAAGAAACTGCCTGCTGAGGTTGCTCTTCTCAATAACATCGTCATCGGTGATTGTCAGCTTTCCTTGGTTACCACATGAAACACCCATCAGAGCAATATTTTTTAGGAACTCACAACCTAGTGCACCAGATCCCACAATAAACACTTTAGCTTCCTCCAGTTTCTTTTGGAGCTTGGACCCAAACACTGAAATTTGTGCATCATAACGGCTATTCAATGGTCTGAAATCACTAGGGTCCATGGGCTCGGTTGGAAGGGACTCCACAGAATCAAAATAAAAGAACTGTAGAATCAAACGGTAGAAAATTAGAAGGGGACGGGCAGAGATTGTATGAGTTTTAATAAACATTAAAGAAAAAATCATTAACTCTTGTTTTCAAGTATCTGTGGTAATAATAAATAGGAGGAGGATGGTGAGGTTAAATGGCTTCAAAAAGATGCTTGAGCTACAACTCAAGGTATTCCATTCCATCCTATTGTTAAGTATAACTCCTTTCTTCCAGAAAACACAAATTAAATTGATAAAAACAAAACAAATTTAACCTTCTTATTTAGTACTCAAAGAGAATTGCCAAAGCACATGTAATTCCAGCAATTTATGTTTATGGGTGAGTGGGAGTAAATTCTAAATCATCCAATTCCAACTAAAAAGCAATTCACAAAAGGAAAAATGAAGACTAACCTGAAAGAGGGGATGGAACTTTCCAGAGCATGCTTTGACAACCTCTTGTCCCACAATTCCGCCAAACATAGCAGCCATAGGATTTAGTACAGCCCTGGAGCCAAAGGCAAAGTATCGCAAAAGTTTTGGGTTGATATCTTCCAACCTTCCATCACCCAAGCTCTCATTAATGTTACCAGCAATAGAAATAAGCTTATCAGCATCTTCTTCTGAACCAGCAACAGGAAAGCGCCCCAAATCAGAGACGAACTTATCCAATGCTTGGAATGCCAAGTGTAACAGAGGTGGACGATCAAACTTCGAGAAATCACTCAGCAGATAGTCACCAGGGTCTCTGAGAGCTTCTCTTAATGGTTTAAAATTTAATACCTTGGGTTGTTTCACTTGTGTAACAATACCACCTTTTATGTACATACCGAAATTAGTGGTATCCTCCTCAAGAGTAAATGAATATGGCTTTGCACTCTTAATCTTCCTTGGTTTTCCATCATTTAGTTCTGTCATTCCATGAACTTCAGAGAAGACAACAAGATCCCCGTCTTGAAACTCAAGCCTTTCATCGTCAACACAAGATACAAGTGCCGGATTGCCATTGCTAATGGACGCAATTATACCAGTGTGAGGATCCTCTCCATCAACATCAACCACAGTGAACTCGGGTCCAAAATCACAAAATATAGAACCAAAAAGACCTCTAACATCAGCCTTGATGAAAGAGATGGGAGGTTGATGAGTATGACAGTAATCATTGAACTCGATGGCTTTCTCGAAATTGATATCAGTAAATACAACAGCCTGAACAGAACAGAGATGAAGATTAGTTACACGGATTAATTATGCAGAGAACATAAAAATCATCAAAATTACAAATGCAATATAGAACAAGGTTTTAGATCAAACTGCAAACACTTTGTAGAATAAACACAATTTCCCAGGTTCTCTTTACATCCAATCTTAGTAAACACACTTTCCCAGATTCTCTTTACATCAAATCTTTTCCCAGCTTGAAAGTACCTCAAGTAAGGGTAATTCTAGAATAAGGGACTTAAATAAGGAGAAAGACAACAATTCGTGTAATGGATTATCAAATTATGTAAATCATTACAAAATTACGTAAATTAATACTTTTTGCAATAATTTACATAATTGCCAAGTTAAGCAAAATAATACCCAATCGTGTAATATTTTGTGTAATTATTCAAAAACATCAGGTACATAGTAATTTACGTAATTTGATTATCTTTTAAGTAAATTTTCCTTAGCTTATCCTTATTTTAAGTTCCATACTCTAGAATCAGCCCTGAACTTAGTTTTACTCCTAACCAAATATGTAAATAGTGGACTTTTGAGATGATTTAATCAAGCTTCAGCATTACTTCTATAGGCTTCCTATGAAACATAAGAGAGCGATTCCAGATATAACAGGGTAAACAATCATATATTAGGAGAGATCCAACGCTGAGGAAGTACCTGAAAGTCAGATAGTTGTTCCTTTGTTAATTTTGTTGTTAAAGTGGAAATGATTACAGCATTGTTAAGCTCTTGTAATTTTTGGACAGAAGCAAGAGCCCTGTTTTTACCAATATCACTCTCAGAGAACACAAAGTTACTGGACAAATCCCATAGCTCCACTACCCCTTCATCATGCAACGTCACAGACTTGACACCGGCAAGAATGAGATTTTTTGCTGCACAAGAAGAATAGATAGAAGTATCAGTGGAAATATCAACACCCAATCCATATTCAAAAATGATGAGTCAATCAATATCTATCATATATACGTCATATACCGTGACTGGAAAAGAATTTTGAAACCAGGACAGGGAATCAAGCATTCTATAAAAGATTATATATTTATTAAGTTCTGAAATAATTTTAAGCTCATAATTAACAATCACTTAGAAGCTCAAATACCAAAGTTTGCACAGTAAAATTCAGAGAAATACACTGACCCAAAGAACGAAATCATCATAAACAAGACAAGAAATTTTAAAAACCCTATATATCAATTCCACAAAATCTAATCAACTTTTACATTTCATGATTCCAAACATTCTATGGAAATACAACTGGATCCATATTGATCAAAAGGTAAAGCGGTTTCAGAAAAAAGAAAAGATAAAAATAAACATCCAAGTTTCGAAAATTCATACCAATCTCAGCACCAAGACCCTGCATCCCGGAAATAAGAATATTCGAGGCGAAAAGCCGCCTCATAGTCTCACGGCCATAGACTGCTAGCTGCCGACTATGGAGATCCTCATCTATTTCAGCATGGTTTGCATCACCAAGATCCATGGTAGACGGTGAAGATTCAACAACCCCACTGTTACTCCGATCTCCGTTGCCTCCTATTATCACACTATTACCACCGTTCTTCGTTGATTCGTTATCCACAGCAGTGATGGTGCAGCTATCAAGGCGGTGCTTCTTGAAAGACGATGCAGATGCACCGTTGTGGTTGGTGTTGCTGGAAGTTTCGGGATCAGCTTCTATAACCATTATTTCATCAGAAGCAGTTCTCTTTCTAGGAAGCATATAGAGAAGTAAACTGCCAAAATGCCACAGAAAACCATAGAAATTACAGTGAGTGACATCACAACAGAATATAAAACTAAAAAACAAGCATCGTCCATTAGAGGAACATAATTTTGTTAGAAATATCGGACAAAGAAAGGAACTGAAGCTAGAAAGCCCACAACAAAACCTAACTTGAGCATTGAATTGACTCCTAAGGCAAAAAAAATAATAATAAGCAAAGAAAACACATCATTAAGTTAATCATCCAAGGAAGAATAAACCCTTTAGACTTCATCTAAGGATGATAAGTTTAATATAGTCATAAAATCTTTGGAGTTTAAGTGTTTAGTTAATCATAAAACATTACCAACGAGCTTCAAGCCCCCTTCTTCAAAAGCTGGAAGACCAAATGGCTGCATCAACCAGTTGAGAAATGTCAGATACATGGTATTCTCGGAAATGGGTTTAGGGAAGCAAACAAGTTGGAATTTGCTAAGGAAAAAAGGAAAAGGCTTTAGATTCCATACCTTAGTGTAAATTGGGACAAAGATGAACTCTGAAGAATGATTTAGGGATTTGGAACTTTGGAACAAGAACAACGGCGGAATGCTTCTGGTCCTGAAATTTGATACTAGGTTTTATTGGGAAATTTTAGGGTGAGGTTAAATGAGGAGTTACATAAATTTCTATTATCTTTATTAAGAATGTGCAGAGATTGGGTAAAATATTAATCTTTTTATTAATTTTATAAGAATTTACGGATTTTTTTATATAAAATAATTTAAATTTGTTGTCACTTTAATAAAAATTTATATAAATTGTAAATATTTATAGAATTGTACAATTTTTTATAAAAATAATAAAAATTTGTATAAATTCATTTTATTTTAATCTATTTTAACCTTGTCTCATTTTAAAATTTCTCAGTTTTTATATTTAAAATTTTTCTTACATTTTACTTTGGGGATTGAACTCGGTAATCATACAGTTGGGATTTTTTTTATGTATAGAATAAAAAAAATCATATTTAATGGAATAATTATTTTTATTAATTTTTAATATTTTATTTTAGATTAAAATATCTATATACGGATATAGACTATCAATCAATTAATGATAATAAACTTGAAATAATGTGACAAACACATATAACAATATACACTAATTTAATAGTATTATATAGATAAATATATTGACTTGAAAAACGTTATATTAATTAAAAATAATTTAATAATTTTTATTGATTTATCATTATGTATAGTCATTTTAAATTGTTTGCCAACAGTTTTTTAACATTTTTTATTAATAGCCGAGTTATTTTGATTCAAAGTAAAATATTAAGAGTTAAATTTCTCAAAAGAAAAAATAAAGACTAAAAAAGACTATTCAGTCAAACGTTTGGATTTTTTGACTTTATGCTTTTTAAAGGATAATTATTCTATACACAAGTATATGCGAAAAAATATTTCTATAATCACCTTAATTTTAGGGTTTAAAATTTTTGTTAAAATTTAATGTATGCGTGTTTAAGTATAATAGTTTTAAATTTAAGAGTGTGATTAGAACTTAAGGTTTAAGAATAAAATTTAGTGTTTATAAATTAAAACTTAAATAAATCTCTTACCATATTACCTTAAAACTTAAATCGTAACATTTAAATCTTAAATTTTAACTTTAAACCTTAAATTTTAATTATAAACTTTAAATTTTGAATCTCTATATTTAAAAAACTGTTTTTAAAAAATGAATTCTGAAAAATAAATTACATTTATAAAAAACTGATCAAAGAAGATGTAGTGCATGTCGACGAATAAAGTGTAGGTTTAAGTTGGGAGATTTAGAAAAAAACTGAAAAGCTTCAGAAAAATGACTTACGGACTTTCAGTAAGTTGCTTTACACAATTACTTTACTTTATTTGCAGTTGACTGTAATTTTAATTTTATTAACTCATTTTTTTCACCCAACCAAACACCGGAAATAAAGGAAAGTAATTTTTAGAAACCAAAATACTTGAAACAAACTGACCCTTAAAAGACGTGTTACAATACCATAATAAAAGGCATTGAGTGTACGTTTTCGAGATTGTATGATACTGAACTTCATTCTAAGATACTCAATGAGAGATTAAGTGTATGATTCTTAAACCGTGTGACATGGGGCCTCACTCCAGGTTTATAGTATGATGCATATGTTTGTTTTGTGAGATTGATGCATCTATTTTTAATTACCGTGTTTAGACGATTAGAAGTAATATCGTGTGTTGATGTGTATGACATATCATTATCTTCGGTTATATACTTATAATTATGATTTATATGAAGTATAGTAACGTAAAAGTGTACCACCAAATTTTATAAACTTAGCATTCAGAATTTTTATTTTTATCTATAGGTTAACAGGTTAACACATTATATTGGTCGTGCTTATCATTATTAGTTGCTTGACTAATGAATAATTAACTGTTAATTTTCCCTATAACGTTTCCATGATCGCTTTTAAGGTCAGATTAAACTCAAATATGATTTAATCATAATAGTCAACTACTTGAACATTTTAAAACAACTAACAATTTCAACCTAAAATATCAAAATTCAAAATGAAGGAATTTTATATAACTAACTACAATGTTAAATTGTAACATGAAATTGAAAAATATACGAATTTGAAATTTTGATATTATTCGTTTAAACCAAAGCATGAATTAATTATAATAATTTATAATTTATATAATTTATATAATTTATTTCAAATAGAATTGAGCCTGAATTGATATACATTTAGAAGAATAAACGGTTTTAAACCTTTAAATTTATCTCTCTTTCAAGTTTTTTACAAGTTAAAAATTATGATGAAATCATTTCGACTCGAGTCGAGTCAGATTTTATATTTAAATTTTAGAACGAGTCGAATTAAATAAAAATCTTAAAATTTTAGATTAAATCGGATCGAGTATTAAATGTAAGTGTTATAATCTTGGGTCAAATTCAGATAAACCAAAATTTGACTCGGTGCAACTCGTACTCATCCTTAAACTCATACAAATTCGTTCCAATATAGTTATATGTGTTATCGATTAATATCAAATATAAAATCGGAGGCTAAGATTATTAATTTACCTAAAATTTAAAAATCGAAATAAATTTTATCTAAAATATAAAAATTAAACTAAAAATTAATTCTCTTTATTAACATATCATCTCATCAAATTAACTACATCAAACGTTCAAATAATCAAAACATTATAGAACTATACCATAAATAGTTAAAACATAATAAAATAATAATCTAAATGATGAAAACATTATTTTTTAAAATTTGATTAGCAAATTAAACATTTATAAAACTAAGGTGACCATTGTACTAGTTTATCTATATAAAACTTATCTTCCTCAGCTAAGATTCTATTCTTCTGTGGGTGATTGTCTTAATCGGCGTGCTTTCTCTTCTTTTCTTTTCTTTTCTTTTTGCCTGAGAATCAATTCAATGCTGAGGTTAGGTTTTGTTGTGGGTTTTGTAGTTTCAGTTCCGATCTTCGTCGGATATTTCTACCAAAACTTTGTTCCTCTCAGCGACAATACCTGCTTATTAATTTTATATTCTACTGTTGTGGCACTCGCCGTAATTTCTATGTGTTTCTGTGGCATTTTCGGTAGTTTACCTCTCTATATGCTTCCTAGAAAGAGAACTCCTGATGAAGCAGGGGTTGCAGAAGCTGATCTCGAAACTTCCGGTAACACCGACCACAACGGTGCAACAGCATCTTCTTTCAAGAAGCACCGCCTTGATAGCTGCACTGTCACCGACGCCGATAACGAACCAACGGATAAGAACGGTGGTAATAGTGTAATAATCGGAGACAACGGAGATCGGAGTAATAGTAGGGTTGTTGAGTCTTCACCGTCGACCATGGCTCTTGGCGATGCGAATCATAATGAAATTGATGAGGATCTCCATAGTCGGCAGCTAGCCGTCTATGGGCGTGAGACTATGAGGCGGCTTTTTGCGTCGAATATTCTTATTTCCGGGATGCAGGGTCTTGGTGCTGAGATTGGTATGAATTTTTGAAACTTACTCTATGTATATATATATATTCTTTATTTTCACATTTTGTTAAATGATTTTGGATCGTATCAGAGTATAATTGCTTTTCCTTTTGATCAAGATCGATCCAGTTGTATTAACATAGAATGGTTGTTTGGAAGCATGGGATGTAAAAGTTGATTAGATTTAGATGCATCGAGATTTCGGGTTTTTGAAATTCATTTTGGATGATCTCGTTTTAAGGGCCGTTTCTTTCTATGAATTTTCTTGCGCAAACTTCGTAACCCACGTTTCTAAGTGTTCGTTAAAAATTATGAGCTAAAATTATTTCAGAATTAATAATTCTATGATCTTATATTGATTGATGCCCCATTATTGATGATGGATTGGGTGTTGATGTCCTAGATTTGTTTCGTGCATTTTTCTTGCAACTTCAGGACTGATATTCCCACCGATACTTCTATTTTTTCTGCTTGTGCAGCAAAAAACCTCATTCTTGCTGGTGTCAAGTCTGTGACCTTGCATGATGAAGGGGAAGTGGATTTGTGGGATTTGTCCAGTAACTTCGTGTTCTCTGAGAGTGATGTTGGTAAAAACAGGGCTCTTGCTTCTGTCCACAAATTACAAGAGCTTAACAATGCGGTGGTCATTTCCACCTTAACAACAAAATTAACAAAGGAACTACTTTCTGACTTTCAGGTACTTCTTTGTCGTTGGATCTCCTGATTTATAATTGATTACCATGTTATATTTGAAGTAGTAAAGGTTAACCGAATATGTAATTGAAACCTAGAGAAGTAATGCTGAAACTTGATTACATCATCTCAAAATTCCACCATTTACATTTAATGCACTTAGGAATAAAGCTACATTCAGGTTCTTTAATCTGGGAAAAGATGGGATGTCGAAGAGAATCTGGGAAGTGTGTTTACAGATGTGTTTGTAATTTGATCTAAAATCTTGCTCTATATTGCATTTGTCTTTTTGATGATTATGTTTGTTCTCTACATATTTCATCTCATAACTATCTTCATCGATGTTTTATACAGGCTGTTGTATTTACTGATATCAGTTTCGAGAAAGCCATTGAGTTCAATGATTACTGTCATACTCACCAGCCTCCCATTTCTTTCATCAAGGCTGAAGTTAGAGGCCTTTTTGGTTCTATATTCTGTGATTTTGGACCTGAGTTCACTGTAGTTGATGTTGATGGGGAGGATCCTCACACGGGTATAATCGCTTCTATTAGCAATGACAATCCAGCACTTGTATCATGCGTTGATGATGAAAGGCTTGAGTTTCAAGATGGGGATCTTGTTGTCTTCTCTGAAGTTCAGGGAATGGCAGAACTGAATGATGGAAAACCAAGGAAGATTAAGAGTGCAAAGCCATATTCGTTTACTCTTGAGGAGGACACCACTAATTTCGGTATGTACATAAAAGGTGGTATTGTTACACAAGTGAAACAACCCAAGGTATTAAATTTTAAACCATTAAGAGATGCTCTCAGAGACCCTGGTGACTATCTGCTGAGTGATTTCTCAAAGTTTGATCGTCCACCTCTGTTACACTTGGCATTCCAAGCATTGGATAAGTTCGTCTCTGATTTGGGGCGCTTTCCTGTTGCTGGTTCAGAAGAAGATGCTGATAAGCTTATTTCTATTGCTGATAACATTAATGAGAGCTTGGGAGATGGAAGGGTGGAAGATGTCAACCCAAAACTTTTGCGACATTTTGCCTTTGGCTCCAGGGCTGTGCTAAATCCTATGGCTGCCATGTTTGGCGGAATTGTGGGACAAGAAGTTGTCAAAGCATGCTCTGGAAAGTTTCATCCCCTCTTTCAGGTTTGTGTTGTTATCCATTTTGCGAATTGCTTTTAGTTGGAATGGATGGTTTAGAATTTACCCCCACTCACCCTTAAGCATGAATTGTTGGTATTGTATGTGCTTTCAGTACTTTTCTTTGGGTAGGAAATGAGAAGGTTAAATTTGTTTGGTTTCAACATAGACAAGGAAAAGTAGTTTATCATATTAACAATTTAATCTGAGTCTTCTAGAATGAAAGGATACTTAACAATAGGATGAAATACCTTGATATCTAGGTCAAACATCTTATTTAAACCTTTTACCCTTCCCATCTTCCTCCTCTTTATTACTACTACAGATACTTGGAAACAAGAGCTCAATGAATTTTGTTTAGACCCACCCAACTGCACGCCCTTTTCTGTTCTACTAATTTTCTCTCATTTGATTCTACAGTTCTTTTATTTTGATTCCGTTGAGTCACTTCCAACCGAGCCTGTGGACCCTAGTGATCTCAGACCATTGAATAGCCGTTATGATGCACAAATTTCTGTGTTTGGGTCCAAGCTCCAAAAGAAACTGGAGGATGCAGAAGTGTTTATTGTGGGATCTGGTGCACTAGGTTGTGAGTTCCTAAAAAATATTGCTCTGATGGGAGTTTCATGTGGTAACCAAGGAAAACTGACAATCACCGATGATGATGTTATCGAGAAGAGTAACCTAAGCAGGCAGTTTCTTTTCCGGGATTGGAACATTGGGCAGGCGAAATCTATAGTTGCTGCTTCTGCTGCAGCATCAATAAATCCTTGTTTAAATATTGAAGCTTTGCAAAACCGTGTGGGTCCTGAGACTGAAAACGTATTTGATGATGCCTTCTGGGAGAATTTAACAGTGGTTATTAATGCATTGGATAATGTAAATGCCAGGCTTTATGTTGATCAGAGGTGTTTATATTTTCAGAAACCACTTCTTGAGTCGGGAACCCTAGGTGCTAAATGCAACACACAGATGGTTATCCCTCATCTAACTGAAAACTATGGTGCTTCAAGAGACCCACCTGAGAAACAAGCTCCTATGTGCACCGTGCACTCATTTCCTCACAATATTGACCATTGTTTGACATGGGCTCGGTCTGAGTTTGAGGGTCTACTTGAGAAAACTCCTGCTGAAGTGAATGCGTATCTGTCTAACCCAGTTGAATATAAAGCTGCTCAAAGGAATGCTGGCGATGCTCAGGCAAGAGATAATTTGGAACGTATTCTTGAATGCCTTGAAAAAGACAAGTGTGTGACATTCCAGGATTGCATCACCTGGGCTCGTTTAAGGTGCTTCTTTTGATGTTTGATTTAATTATGTGTTTAGTATCGAAGGTAGTGACCTTATCCTTCTTTTCTGCTCAGATTCGAGGACTATTTTGTAAACCGTATGAAGCAACTGATTTATACATTTCCTGAAGATGCTGCAACCAGTACCGGGGCTCCCTTCTGGTCTGCTCCAAAACGATTCCCTCATCCACTTCATTTCTCAGCAGCAGATCCAAGCCACCTGCAGTTTATTAAGGCTGCTTCTATCCTTCGAGCTGAAACATTTGGCATTCAAATTCCTGATTGGATTAAGCAATCAAAGATATTGGCAGAGGCTGTTGACAAAGTGACAGTCCCAGATTTCCTGCCAATGAAAGATGCGAAAATCGTAACAGATGAGAAGGCTACTAGTCTTTCTACTGCATCTATTGATGATGCAGCAGTTATCAATGAACTCATCTTCAAGTTAGAACTTTGCACAAAAAATTTGCCTCAAGGGTTCAAGATGAAACCTATTCAGTTTGAAAAGGTTTGTGATATTTCTTGTTTTGATTATTTAGTTTGTACATCCTTTGGGTATGCTTTTCACTTTTGGAACTAATGGAACTGTAACAAATGGTTTTTCATACTACTACTACTAATAATGATGATAATACCGGCTTGTGAATTTGCAGGATGATGACACAAACTACCACATGGATCTAATAGCTGGGCTTGCAAATATGAGGGCCAGAAACTACAGCATTCCTGAGGTGGATAAGCTCAAAGCCAAGTTTATTGCTGGAAGAATCATCCCTGCAATTGCTACCTCCACAGCTATGGCCACAGGTCTTGTCTGCCTGGAGCTTTACAAGGCTCTTGATGGAGGCCACAAACTGGAGGACTACCGTAACACTTTTGCCAACCTTGCACTGCCTCTGTTCTCTATGGCCGAGCCAGTTCCGCCCAAAGTTATCAAACATGGTGACATGAGCTGGACTATTTGGGACCGGTGGATCCTGAGAGACAACCCAACTTTGAGAGAACTCCTCCAATGGCTTAAGGACAAGGGCTTGAATGCCTACAGCGTATCTTATGGAAGTTGCTTGCTGTATAATAGCATGTTCCCTCGGCACAGGGATCGAATGGACAAGAAGGTTGTAGATCTAGCTCGGGAAGTGGCAAAGGCTGAATTGCCTCCAAATAGAAATCATCTGGATGTTGTCGTGGCATGTGAGGACGACGACGACAATGACATTGACATACCTCAGGTTTCTATCTACTTCAGCTAAGGTTATTCCGACACCCTACTGCTTGTGGTTGTGGTCCAAGGATAAAACTTTTACAATGTTGTTATAATCAGTGAGCACCCAAAATGGATATTTTTCACAGTAAATTCATCGTATCTTAAGCTCCAATATGATCTTCCCTAATTGCCTGGTTTCCTTCTTGTCTGGTGTAGCAGTCTTCTCATTCATCCAATGGAAAGATACTCATAGATTGCTTGTATTTGTATCTGTTAGTCTTATGAGGTAGACTTTTTTTTCGAATACTCAAGTGGGATATGCAGGGACGACGGATGTAATAATTTAAGAAATAAACTTAGAAACTGTGTCCGTTGTCGTTTCTTGTTTTTCCGTTGTGTCCGCAGTGAACTCGGATTTCGGATAGGAAGCCGGTAAGGTGAAACCTTCCCAAAGAACTAGTGTTCCTACACAAATGGTGGGAGGCTACTATCATAATTCATATCGAACAAGCTGTTGGTTGCCGGTTTCCCTTTCAATTGTCTTGTAGCATGTATTTCATCATACACACCTGACGTAGTGCATCCCATCCATTGTAATTTCAGTGTTATGGAGATCCAGGGTTGTGAGCTTGAGGCAATGCTTGAATGATGTACAAAGCAGCTGGGGGGAGAGGGGGGAGGCCATTATTACTGAGATGCAACCACTATAGTTAAAGGGTATAAAAAATTGACACTCGGAAACTCGATCGAAACTGACTCGAGTCTAGTTACAACTTGAGGTGATGCTGATTCGATCTCAACCGAGTCTTATTTGATGTAGATCCAAGCCCGAGTTAAACTCGATGATTTTGGATACAAACCCAATATATGATAATTGAACACGACTTATATAAATAATCTAAAATTAATCCAATAAAAATTTTATATAATTAAATTTTAACCTACAAAAGTCAATTTTATCCAATCTTTAATTGATTCGATTAACTCGACCTGCTAATTAACGATAGCTAAATATTAATGTGAAGCTTAATGAGTAAAATGCAAATTATCCGCAAATTTGTAAGAGATGAGTTGACAGTGTTAAGTGGCAAATATCAAAAGTTAACTAAAACCCCGAGAATTTCTGTTATTTTCAAGGAATTTATTTCACAAAACTTCCGTATTTCATTTTATTGGCAGAACCCAATACTCCATCCATCTTTTACGTTTTCATAACTTTATCTCTCCATTTCACCATTGCTCTCCTTTTACCTTCAGATGATTTATTTTCCATCTCAAATGTTTTAAACTGAGATCTAAAACTCTGTCTTTCATTCAAATGTCGGTTATTCCTTCGTTTCTAGACGATTGATTTTAGATGAATTTTCCGTAGCCATCGTCAATTTACCGTCGGAGCGAAATTTGACGTTGATTTACCAAGTTGAGAAGCGCTTGATCTTTCATGGCATCTTCAATCCAAGCCGATGTAGACGAACGAGATGAAGAAGAAGAAGAAGTACGTAATTCACAGCTTTACTTTTGTTTTTCCTGCCTCAGATTTCAAAGTTTTTCATCAGCTAGAAAATTAGAAAGCAATTTTGATTCCTTTGTTGAAAAAGTAAGGCTTGTTGGATATTTGTGCAGATTGAACACTTCAATGATTTCACTCTGGCTTCTTCATGGGAAAGGTGTTTTAATAGTGCAACAATTCTACACCTCGTTTTCTACATTTATTTTTTTTCCTTTCCTGATTTTTAAATATGATATTATCGACTGTCGTATTTTAGGTTCATATCTGAAATAGAGGCTACCTGTCGGCAGTGGTTAGCTGACGGTCCAAAAAAATTGCTGGTATCTGATTTCTGAAAGCTTGTTTTATTCAAAATGTTTATAATTTGTGATATTTAGAATTAAGAGATGAGAGCAAGGAATGCAGGTTAAGATTCTATTTCCAATCTCATGATCGCATTAAATTAAGGCAGATTTATCTGTAAACTTGTTGTAGGAAAAGGGAGCAGACCATGTGGATTCATCTGATAACATATATAAGGTCAAATTCGACCTGAAATATGCTTCGAAAGTCTATTCCATGGAGTACTACTTTGAAATCAGCAATAATGGTACTTTGGGGAGGGGGGATATTATCCCTTAATCATTTCCTACCCTGATTTGAACTTATGTTTCTTTCCCTGCGTTTTGATTGGCACAGGCAAAATTGCTGACTGGAATTCCACTTTGCATGATTTGCATCTGTGCTTTGGAGTAAAGGAATTCTTGGTATGCTCAAATCCCGTGCGGTCTCTTTCTTTCCTTTCAATAGTCTTCTTGATAATGAAATTTTGCATATATATATATACTGGTGAAAGTACCTGTTTATTATAAGGATTGGTTCGGACCAATCCCTCTACTATTTATAGATCATTTTTGTCCTTGTACCTGTGGAAAGATTCAAACAAGGCTAAAATTTAATATAGTTAACACAAGCTTTAAAGATAATAAAGCATTAATAATGCTTTTTAAATAGTATAGGTTAACTCTGCTAAAATTAGGCCTATTTTATTTATTTTTACCAGTACAGGGACTAATTTGAATCAGTTTTTATAATAGAGAGAATTGCAAAGTAATTTCACCTTTATATAGTTCTACCCAATTCTTTCTTTACCTTTCCACATAACAAATTCCATATACAGGTGATTTCACCTCAAAGTGCCAGTGGTGTGGTACTTGATGCGCCAGAGGCTACCAAACTTCTAAGTGCAGTTTCAATTGCTTTGTCAAATTGTTCAAGGTTGGAGTTCTGACTGTAAATGCTACCTCTTTGATTTTCTAGCTTTTATCATAACAACATATAGTGTTATTTTCTAAAGATTCTTTTAATACTTGGGCTTATCCCTCCCTCAACACACACACACACACACACAAAATTAAAATAATAATAATAGATAAATAAATAAATGTTTTCAGAAACAATTTATGTTATTTTTTTTTAATTTGTATTTGTATCTTGCATGTATCTGTTGTGTTAACTTCTTTTCTCTTTTTTTGCCCAAACTTTATATATTAACTTTGAATTCTAAACTTTTGTATACATTCTGGTGATGCAGTTTGTGGCCAGCATTTGTCCCTGTCCATGATCCTTCAAGGCAATCATATATTGGAATCCAAAATATGGGAACAATTTTTACAAGAAGGTTTGAGGCAGATCGTATTGGTAGCCAAGTTCCCATAAAGTTCATGCATCTGGAAGGATTGTATGAGCTGTTTGTTTCTAAATTTGTAAGTTCACTTTTTATTAAAAATCGCATGTTGTTCCAGGCTCACAGACTATAGGGGTTGTTTATTTTTAATATTGAACAGGGGTTTGTTATTATTACTTGACAGTAAGATGATATCTGATCTTCATAACTAACATTTTTCTAATTTTCTTGCAAATTATCTCAACTGATAAAGCTGAAATGTATTTTTATGTTAGTTATGGTCGTAAAGCTCAAATTATCCTTCCCCTTGTTTGTTCAAGTGTTGCATCAAATTTGTAATATTTTGCATCCACATTGACGTTATGCCCTTTATGTTATGAGGTAATACTAATTGCCATCTATTTTTGAAGGCTTTCTGCACATCAGACCATTCAATGCATCTTTTCAAAGTACATCTTAGAATGAAACTCACCTATCGAACACTTCCCAATGAAGAGGACAATGACAATGATATCCAAGAAGCTGATGCTGAAAATGCAGATTCTGGAACAAGCCTGGGTGGTGATAATCTCAAAAGGAAGCGTTGGGATGATGATTGCCCTTGGAATGAATGGTATTTTGCAGAAGATCCAGTGAAGGGTAAGATTCTGTTTTATTATATTTTTATTTATTCAGTAGATGGATATGGAAAATTATGAATCCTAGATGACTTTCAATGTTTCTGAGTGGTGCTTTTTTCTTTATGTATTGCTGGTGGACACTGTTTGCTCGATTCAACACATGTAGGATTTGATTTAGTGGCCACTTGGTCAGAAAAGGTGGTCGAAAATTCCTTGGAAATGGCTGAACTGGAAAGTGCTTCACCCCATGAAGCTGAGAACTGGATTCTAGCTCCAAATTTGTCCCCAAATCTGTAAGGAGTTTATTCCATGGATTCTCTCTTCATTCTGAACTATTAGGAGCATCCTTCTGAAAATTCAGCCACTTTTGTGTGTTTATAGCCCCTTTGTTCTGTTAATTTTTTAATATTTTTGTTATGTATATATCTGTTTATACTAATTTATATATGAAAGGGATAGTTCAAAGGGAGACAGAATTGGATTTGCTTCTCAGTTGCAGCTTTTGGTCAATGCATTGGATATATCATTTCGAGTTCAATTTATCGAGGATTTTGTGTCAGGTCTCAATATCTTTACTCACATCTTGGCATATGTATCATGATGCAGACTGTTGAAGTTATCAAGAAGATTTATTTTAAATTTTGTAAAATTTTCCTAACATGCATTTATATCTTGCAGTTGAAACTCCTGATTCAGACGATTTGATGTCCTCTATGGTTATACCACCACAACCTGTCCTTGACCACGTGCTTAAAGATCTCTTCCTTGAGGGTACTTTTTCCCATTTTACTAAGCACTTTGATGTATTATACCTCTTAAGAATCTGTTTAATGCTCTCCTTACACACACACACACACACACACACACACACACACACACACACACACACATATATATATATATTATATGTGCACACACACTTGACTTACTTAAGTAGTTTCTTATTTAGAAGATTTGCATCGCGTTTACATTTTGCTTTGAGTATTATTTTCTGTCTTGACGTACAGGTCTCCAATTACCCAATTTTGCTAAAGACGAACATAAGAATTCTCGAGCTATTAAAGGGTCGCCTCTTGGGTCTCTTTTTACACACTTCTGCTTACACTCATTATGGTTCGGCAATTGTAACATTCGTGGTATGCAGGAAAATCACGCCAACAGTAATTTACCTGTAGTTGAACTTGTAAAATTGTCCTTTGCTAAAAGTTGGTTATTGTTCTTTTTTATTTAGCCATTGCTGTGTTCTGGATAGAGTTTGTTCGAGAAATTCGCTGGCATTGGGAAGAGTCACAGTTGTTGCCTAGAATTCCAGCCAATGGTCCAATTGACCTGGCAACTTGTTTGATCAACCAGAAGCTACAAATGGTAATAAAATCCAGTGACCATCGTTGGACAACTTTTGAATATGTTTAAAGTGAATTCAATTAAAATTGGTTGAAATCTACTACTTCTAATGGATCTGACCTTCCAATACATGTTTCAGTTTTTTCTTATTGGCTTCTCTTCCTGTCTGGATGATGCCTTTTAAGTGTTTTTCCAAACTTCCTCCTGTTTTAATTCCTCTCTCTTACATTCTTTTATACTGTTAACTTTTAAGACTTTACCCCATGCTCTAAATTCTTGTGCCCGTAATTCAATTTGTTAAAGTTGGATGGGAAAATGAATAAAAATACAGCTGTATTTGGCTTTGCCATGCAATTATTTCATGAACCCTTAGCAAATTTCTGAATTATCTTTGCTGTGTAACTAATCTGCTACTTTTCTAGTTCAAATCCCTTGATCTCTAACATGTTTTAGTGTATCTTGAGAGCCTTAGTTGAAATTGCCATGTTATTTATGGGTCTATTGTGAAGTCTTTCGCTTAGATCCCTAGACTAAGCAGCACCTACACAGACTCATAGATGCGACAGAGCAATAATATATATTTTTCTATTATAACAAAATACACTAAAAATATAAAACTGATACTTCTCATTAAACATTCACATGGAAATAGCTTTTAAATATTTTTAGATTAGTTTTGAATTAAAAGCTTGAACCTAAAATTCCCATTAGAACCAAATAGCTCAGACTCCAATGCCAGAAGGCCCTAAATCATCATATTCTGAATAATTCAACAGTATAATTACGTTCATACTAGTCTCATTTTTTTCTTGTCTGTTTACTTTATCATTCTCAGTCCCTGTAACATATTTACTTGATACTTTTCTCTCTACTCCCACACTTTCCTCCATTTAACCCTTCATTCTTGTTCCTTATCTCTCTATTTTTTGTTTTACATTATGGTTTCCAAGAAGTTCACTTCCTTAGGATACAGGCTTTTGCTCATTGTTGATTCCTTATTGGAGGAAAAAAAGATGCCAAATAAGAAACAAAAAAACTTCATCGTGTATCCAAACATTTTTTGACCATGTCCAATTTTACTTCATCTCTTTTACATGTCCTCACATGTGTGCTTATTCTGCTGTGTCAGAGCCATATCCAACCCTGGAAAACTTCCAGCAATGAGTGTTTGTGCTTCATTCATAGCCTACAGAAAATTGCCTTGTTCTGTTTTTAAGTACTTGTAAATCCCTTATCTACTTGTGCTTTCTTTTTTCCCCCTTCTGAAGGCATTCGTTCCTGAAGCGTCTTATATTATTTCAGCAATCTTATGTTTTTTTTAATATTTGTACCATTCCTTTTTACTTAAACCAATATGATAGCCAATTCATTATTTATCCTTTGGCCTGTCAGCTTGCAATATGCATTCAGGAGAAGCGTAAAAAGAATGGGGAAGTTGAAGACTATGTTGGAAGTAAGGACGATGCATCTGCAAATATGGAGGTCATCACCACCTTTTGTCTTGTCTTTTTCCTTTCTGCCTTTTGTATCTGATAATGAGAAAGGTGTTAGGACCACCTCCTACTGGATTACATCGATAGATGAAGTGGGGGAGAATGTCAGGGTGGTATCATCCCCGATACACCCTGACACAAGGCAAGGTAGAAAGCAAGAAAAAGGGGCTTGGCCTATATTTTCTCGTGCTTTGAACCCTCTCTTACGAGATCTATTGAACTTGTTCCCATATGGACTTGGTTCTTTATCTTGTTTCTGGCTTGAAGTCTTCATTTGACAGAAAATGCAGGAAGACAGTAAAAGTGGGGAGGAGTCTTCTAGTTTTCATGCCAAGAGTCAAGCATTTGATGGGAAACGTGACAGGTGAACTAAGCAAGTGAGAGTTCTTTGGTTTCTTCATAAGAAAATTGATGTTCTTAATGACTTTTCAGAGAGATTAATTCTTTTTTGGCCTCTAGTAGATTGGTTTTAATTTATCCTTGTGATAGCACCCCTTAAACTGCATTGAATCTATGCCCATAGAGTTCTTAAGATTGAGATACCTATTGCTTTTAAGCCATAGGAAAACATGATTTAAAGTTTAGGTGATAGAATAGGAAAGTGTTACAGTCGTCTACAAATGCAGGTTACATAATTATGACAGATGGTTTTTGTACTGAAAATTGCGATGTAAAGAATGAGTGAGGTAGTAAATAAGATATCAATGACGAATCTATGCACCTTGTTGGTGACTAAGTGGTCCATTTTGCAATGAACAATGTGTGAGAAGCTGGTTATACTTTAGTTCAACTTTGCCAGTTATGTTCACTCCAGCAGATATGTAAGCTGGGCAGATTTCATGATTACAATTTAGCAGTGGGGCCTAAATCGGAATGTTAATTAGTAAGTTATTTTAGTTTTCTAAGGATTCAAAATTGAGATGAGAGCATGAATTTACCAATTCAAGAATGAAGTCTGCAATATGTTGCTGCATTTTCATTTTGGTCTAGAATTATAATAAAAATATGATGAGAAGCTTTTTTTCTTTTTGCAGTCTCTTTATTCCAGAAGATTTTAACATATCTAAAAAAACTGTACCAAAGTTCAATGCAAATTCTGAAGATGTGCATTCTGCTGATAAAAGCTGCTCAGATTCTATCAGGAGAGGGTCATCTGGTCCTGTGGGTTCTATGAAGCTTCTGAAATCTTGTCAGAGTTTGCATGCTCCATTTACACAGGTTTCTCTTATATCTCTGCTTTATTGATTTTTTTCTCTTTTAATTTTTCTCACGAAAAAATGTCAGTACATATTTTGAACATAGTAGTTGTCTTTTTCTTAATTGTTATAGAGTGCACCACTCATGACAGAAGACATGCATGAAGAAAGACTCCATGCTGTTGAGGCCTTTGGTGATTCATTTGTAAGCCTAAAGCTTCTATAAGTTGTTTGTTTATGAGTGTCTGTTTGTTGAACTTTTTGTTGCATTGGATCTTAATCATATATCCTTGGAGTCCATGTTCTGAAGGTGGAATTAGTCAGGGTAGCCATTATTTTAACCCCTCTTAATGGTGTTAAGACTTGGTGAAAAACAGTCTAGACTTGTTGTTTTCTGACCACAAAACATCCACTAAAGTATCTGGAAGATGTCAATATTTTTCTTGACAAGGTACCAGGTGGAGCATCTAAATTTGTTTTGTACCTTTTGTTATGGACATTTTGTGTCTCGTGGTCCCCCAAGATTCTATCCAAACTATTATCTCTCTCAAGCCAAATAAGATTCAGTGTGCCCTAAGGATTGCACTTTAACATCAAGTGTCTCAACATTGATTCTAGCAGTTTCCTTCAGTTCGCGGCTTCTTGCTGTTGTACCGCTATAAATATTTAAAATTTACAAGTTGGATTTCTTCTGCAACACTTCATCTGGCAAATTATATTGATTGTTTGCTTTTATGGGGCTACTGAAATCATGAATTTTATTTGCTATCCCTGTCTCAGTTTGCAATATGTTTGCCTTTATGCATTATCCGTTCCATGTTTTATTTATAATGATGGATCTAAAGATGATAGGATTTGTTGTTTTTCATGGTTTAATGAACAATTTCATCATTTAGTGGCTCAGATGGTTGTTTACTACTTGATTACAGAACTTTTCTGCACAGTTGGAGAGAGAAACATTATCTTCAGGTAATAACTATGGTTCAACGGTCTTCCACTTGTCATGTTCTACTGTAAGTCATTAAATATCGCCAGTGGCAGATGTGTTTTCAAGAGATCACTAATGTATTTGATGTTTCATTGGGAAACTGAACATCAATAAAGCCCTTTGACATGGAGTTAAACTGCTGTTGAATAGTTGGCACAAGTAGTCCTGTTAAGTGCAGAAGCATGTTGAATTATGTCTTAAGTTGTTCTGATAAGGCTGATTGATAACAAAGATCATCTCACCCTTCGTTTTGAAATCAATTTAGGTTATATTGGTTTGTTTCTATTTTCATGTGGAACTTTTAGTCCCGGTTCACCAGTTTTGTGTAAGTCATTGAATCTGATCAAATTTTGGATATAAATATATATACACACACATTTCCTTCGTTTTGAAATCAATTTAGGTTATATTGGTTTGTTTCTATTTTCATGTGGAACTTTTAGTCCCGGTTCACCAGTTTTGTAAGTCGTTGAATCTGATCAAATTTTGGATATATATATACACACACAAATATAAAAGGGTTTGATCCAATCAATTGCTGAGTTTGATGTATGAGTGGAACTAGGAGACTGATTCTTCAATTGCCCTCCGAATTAAGCTAAAGATTTTATATGTATGAAGGCAAATAAGATAGAGCCAATAATGTTCAGGGTTATATACATTAGATGTTAAATGGTCTCTTGATTCTCTTTAGACTTTATTTCAGCTTTCTCACAAGTTTGATGCTTAAGTTTCAAATACACCCTTAACATCATCATCTCTATGTTTGTTAACACATCTTTACTGACAGACATGTCAGCTTTTAAAGCTGCAAATCCTGATGCTGTTTTCGAAGATTTTATCCGGTGGTATTCACCTGGAGATTGGGAGAATGATGAAAGTGAGGCAGATGGTCCACCCAAAAATCTTACAGAGGGTGTGATGGATGAATGGCCTCCTCGAGGACGACTTTCACAACGGATGTCTGACCATGGGAACTTCTGGAGAAAGATTTGGGATGATGCTCCTATTTTGGCAACTTTTGAGCAAACGCCACTTTTGGATGCAAACCAAGAAGGAGAGAAGGTCAGTTTGGACATGGAAGAATGAACATCTTTTCACATTTTGATTTCTGCTTGTGGCATAGAAGGTTTCTTCCTTGATTTTATAAGAACTCACACCATTCTTTTGCCCATAGAGGCAGGAGCCTCCGGGGGCTGATTGTTATTTATTCAAATGCCACAGTTTGTAAGTTTTTGCGAATTTGCTTATAACCCCTTTTTTAAAAAAATCCAACTTTGGCTATAGAAAACTGCTTATTTCCTCCTATGATGATGTTTCATTAGGCAATGCTCTGTCAGTTCCCAGTTTAATTAGTTTAGAGGCAAAACGCAGCCAACTGTGATGTCCACATGCAGTGAGGTCCAATTGCTAAAATTCCTGCTCCTACAATGTCATTTGGAGCTGATGAAGAGCTGTTTTAAAAATTTATAAATGTAGTGCCAATGTAACATTTGCTTGGGTATTTCTTAAGCGATACTTGATTTAGATTATATAGTAAACTAAGATTCGGACTTAAAACTTTGCTAAAAGTATTGTAATTTGGATATAGCTGTTTTTCGAAATTTCTTTGACGCATAATGTTTGACCCTTTTGGTTTCTTAAACTCTACAGATCCTTCATTACCTTGAAACTGTGCGACCCAATCAGCTTCTTGAGCAGATGGTTTGTACTGCCTTCAGAGCATCAGCTGACATTCTAAACCAGACAAATTTTGGAAGCATGAAGCAGATGAACACGAAAATGGACCAACTCTATCTTACTATGGCATCTACTTTAAGTTCTTTGAAAGGTATTGTCCATCATTCTTAGAAGCTTCCATTTTGAAATTGAGGTCATTTAAATTTCTTACTCTTCTGTGCGTTGCAGTGAACCTATCATCTAACATCAGTGAGACTATTGAAGACCTCCGTCGGCTTTGTGTCGACTTTGAACATGTTGAGAAGTTGGTAACACTTGCAACTTCTCTTCATCATAAATTCAGACAAGAACCACGCATCCGTGAAGCCATTTTCAGCGACTTCTACAACTTTTTCCTTCCAATCATGGGATTAGGCCTAGAGGATGTAGTTAATGAGAAGGTAAATAGCCTCTATACCGTGAATCTCCTCAGTTTTAGCATTCTAGCTTGATTAAACCCTCTGTTTTCATGGTATGAGTGAATCACATGGAAATCTTTTTCAGTGTACTATTTAAAGGCCATTTGATTGCAGGTATATGCTTCTAAATGAAATCAAAATGAAAAAAAGTCGCAAATAATCCGCAGTTTTCTACCGTCTTGTTTGAACTTGAAATTGTAAACTCACTTCGAGTTTTTCTAGTGAATATTTCCCTGCTATTGTCTTGACTCTAATTTCTCTTCAAACATTTCTGTTGCTTAGGAATTTGACATGAAGCTGCAACTAAGGCAAGATGAGAGAGAAGTTGTGTCGAATATGTTCACTCCGCCTACTGCTAATCAGTCTTGGAGGAAAGTTTTGAGCATGGGCAATCACCTTAATGGCCATGAACCGATCCTCAGGGAAGTCATCTTTACAATGTTCGATAACACCAGTGACAGTCACTATGCAAGCAGCAGTCCTATGGCTCATGAACATGAAACCGAAACATATCGGATGTATACATGTGGAACCTCAAACGATCTTCGGGTAGCACTCGCTGTCGCCTCATATGATTAAATTCCTTTTCAAATACTCTATTTAGTGTGTACTGATTTTAAGTTTTTTGTTTCTTGAGGGTCTTTTTTTATTCTAGTAAATAAACTGATTCGCTAGGGTCTGTTTTCATCTTTTTAGAATGTTAGGGACTGAATGACTGTCCATGGGCACTAGACTTCGGATATTGCCTGGCATGCCAGACCAATTGTTTTGCTTTGGAAGGCATACATTGGTTCGTACGGGCGCATCTCTAGAATCTAGACACAATCACCACAATAGCAATTTTTTAAAAAATATTTTTTAAAATAACACCCGAAAACAAGTTTATACGAATATAAAAAATTTATTAAAAATATTTTTTTATATTTAATTAAACAAGTATTAATTTGAATATTTATTTGAATCTAGTTTGGTAAACATAATAAGTTCTAATTATTTTTTTAATGATACATTTTTATCGAAGGACGAATAAAAATCACATTGCATCTTCTGTGCACCAAAGAAAGAAAGAAAAATGAAAAAAAATTAGGAATTAATTTTGACATTTAGCTCTTCTTTAGTTCCAAGAATCTTACATTAATAATTAATTCTATCGCTCTAATTATGTCCATATAAATTAATGTTAAATTATCTCCGATTCTATCATTCAATAATCTTTTTATTTCTATTTTGGTTATTCAACTTTTAAAATTTTATATTTAATAGCTGAACTTTATATATTAAACGTTTTTTTTCAGTTAAGAATATTTTTTTATTTTTGATTTTTCAATATTATTAAATATAAAATAATTAAAATAAATAATAAAATAATATTATATTATTATTAAATTTTAAAAATAATCGTTATCGCTTGTCATCATTGTGGATTACCAACTATCAAAACTAGTGACCGTTTAACCCCAAATTGCATTGGATGACTCATTTTGACATGTTGAATCTGAATCCGGTAGTTGCTTCATCGTAAACTACCATGAAACTTGTGAATCACAAAATAAACATTTTAGTTCTCACAACCGATATCTTTTTCGTAGATTTTAAAGTATTTTCCGATAAAAATAGATATCAAATTCGAACTCAAGGAAGTAAGACGAAGTGACCGATAAAATATGGAACCGAACAGTCACCATCTACAATTGTCAACGGTGGTGGTTAATGGTGGATAACAAATAATTTTTTTTTTAAATTATCTTTATATTAAATAATAAAAATATCATATCATGCTAAAATAATAATAAAATATTCATAAATGATAAAAAAAAAATCAATGTATAAATTTTATTTTATTAAATAATTTTTTTTAAAGTTGAGTGACTAAAATAGAAGTGATCACTTCTATTGTTGAGCGAAGAATGATAAATTTTATCCTTTAAAATATTGGACTAAATTTAAAAACTAAAAGAAATTAAGATTAATCTCAAGTTAAATATATATATTTTTGACTAAAGTGAACAAAAATATATAATAATATTTTAAATACTAAACAATTATAAAAACAAATACAAAACAATGTCAATTTTAGGTTAAATAAAGTTTAATGGCTAAAATGAACAAAAATATATTTAATATTAAACAATATTATAAAGATTAAAAAAAAATTGAAGTCAATTTCGAGATAAATATTGTTAGGACTAAATTGAATAAAAATAATAATTTGACAGACTAAACATATAATTTATTTAACTATTTTTTATTTATCAATGACATTCAAAACTTTTTAATTGGTCGGTAAAGAACATCTACCGTCATATTTTAAAGTTTGAGTAAATTTTTCCAAAAAATTCTTTAAAAACCAACTTGATATAAAATGTACATTTTAGGAGCATTAGTGGCTTTAAGCCATTAAAATTTGAAGTGTTATTTAAGAACATGTGATCATATTAATCATTACAGTAATACCTGTGAAATCACATATATGAAGATAAACATGTTGAGAAGCAAATGAATTCCAGTCACAGGGTAGGATTGAAAACCAAATCTCTTATTGTTCAATGTTTCTACCAACAGTTTTGGTTTGTTGAGTTTCCCTTATATACACCAATAATGTTTATGTCAGGGGGGAAGGTAATGATCAAACAGAAACACAGGCATGCCATGGCAGATCTGCAAGCTTGCAGAAAAGAAAGATGTACCCTCAGGCCACAAAGCCTATACGAATATCACGGAAAACAAAAATTTATAGCCTCGGGAATCGGCAGCCGCACTGGCAACACCAAGTGTACAACCCCTTCCAATGTACAATAGACAAAACCCATATTTCCTTGGCGTTCAAAAACACGATGATAATTTCATAGACCATGCACTCCTTCCTACTTCTGTCTGATACGGCCATCAGGGTAAATCGTCAAAATTGGGGTTCAATGACACTAGGGAGAGCAAGGACATCGCACTCGGTTAATGGCGGTCCTCTCTCGTGCTAGTATGCTTCTCTTTGGCACGGAAATCCTCCAACCGCCGATACTCTTCCCTCAGTAACCTATCCAGTTCGGGATGTTTCTTTATAGGTTCTTTCTGGTCTCTAAAGTGATGGAATGCCCTGGCAATATATTGACAATTCTAAATTTGGATAGAAGAAGTAGAAATACTAGTTCAAAAAGCAGCCTTAGATTCTTTTCTCTCCACCTATCTAAGTTAATTTTACAACGAAATTAAATAAAGGTAGATGGCTTATTTTCGAAGCAGCCACAATTAAGTGTTCAGGGAAAAAGGAAATTACCAGTATTTTTCGAGGCCATAAAGATTGCCCTTATGAAAGAAATCAAGGGTAAGTTGCTCAAAATCCTCATAAAGATCATTTTGATATTGCTTCTCCAAACCGTAACTGAAAAAAATGAACTTAATCAGTACGTGTGTCAAAAAGACGGAAGCACAACAAAGAAAACAACCGGAAATGAACCAAAACTTCAGCAATGCAGCTTCGAACAACCAAAAAGCACGGATATTTTTCCGTTTTTAGACATCAAGGTTACCTATAAAATCTGAAAAGGCACTCTATTCCATAATTGTAATTTGCAGCTGCATCTTCAAGAGCAAGTTTCCGGAACTCATCATACATGGAAGGGACAAACATGTCCCTAAGGAAAAATGACCAAAACCTGTATAGTGAATTCATTTCCTGCGTGTAAAAACATTGGAAAAGTTATATTTCTAACCTGGAGAAATAAGAAAGAAACATGTGCAAACAGGTATGAAGCATTAAAATACCATTCAGTATATTAGACTGTACGTATATATATCAAAGAGGATGAATGCAACATGAACAATAAAAAGTTCAGGCACAGCAATTCAATTTTCTTGTATGAAAAATGGTCAGAGTAAGGTAAAAATGGAACCAAACAACCCGGTTCTTTGTAACTGGGATACTTCCACATGTTAATCAATTAAACAGTATAAGATGGCAACAGCAGTTATTTATTTAAGGTAAAACAGTTATTTAGTAGCAAAGGCAGTTCAGATATGAAATTGACCTCACTGCAACCAATCCCCAACTTCTTCCTGTCACTCAGGCAGCGCTTGTGAAACTTTAGGTACCTGAAAGTAAAAACAACTGAATTAGCCAATTTCTTCACAAGTTTAGGGTTAAGCACAAAGGCACAGAGGGGGTGGTCCAACATTTCTTACTTCTGTTGTTTAAAACCATTTTCTTCTAATAGCTGATGACTTGGATGTTGAAAAGGTGGGAATGACTTTGGCAAGGAACCAACTGGTGGGCTGCTGGAAAGAGCCCCATGAGGTGAACAGCTCAACTTCGAAGGCTGCCTAGGGCTGTAAAATTGAAACTTAGACATCCATTAGCTCAGGAAAACTGTCATAACTATCCTATATTCTAAAACTCAAAAGTAATAAAAGTTGCAATTGAAACTGAGGGAAAAGAAGTTATGGTCGTTGTGAATTGTGAAATTTAAAATGACAAAATGGTCATTTAGAACTAACCCATGACTATCTGGAGGAGTAGAACCAAAGAAATATCCAACTGAATTACTTGGTGGACTTTCTGATATTATTGCAATAGAACTACGGCTAGTTCCATGATTCTTTGTATTGCTGGAGAAAAATCTTTGCTTATGGAATGATTGTTGCTTGGAGAAGCCTTTATTTTGCTTCCTTCGCGAACTTGATCCTCCAGATTCTTCAAGAGTACTACAGCTCCCAGCAGCATTTTCAACCGTCTTAAGATTTGATACTCGCAATGGACCCCTTGGAGACCTTGAATTTCCATCTTTATTCTCATAAGTAGAATTATTCTTTCTACGACTAGATCGCTTAGTTTTTAGCTCCTGCATGCAATGAAACACCAAAGGAGAGATTTATTCATTATACCATAACAAAATTTGAAATAAATTATAAAATATAGTGCCTGAACCTGTTCATAGAAGTAAAGGCCATCATTTATCACAGCAGCAAGCTCACTGGATATGGACTTTGAATCCTTTGGACCAGCTTTTGATCCTTCAGTTGTCCCAGTATTCTGCACATCAGAAGGATATGTTCCATCAAGACGGAACCAAAACCATTCTACCATTTAATAAGAGTAAGATACTGCCAAAGAAAATGCATGCTTACAGGCATAACTTCAATCAGAGAGGACATACCAATCTCAATTAAGAATTAAAATATGAGGAAGAAATTGGGAGGAAATGTGAAAAAAAAATTGTTATCCATCAATTTCACCTGAGAAAGAACAATGTCCCTCTTGAATCAAATTCAAAATGCTTTGACTTCACAAAACGGAAGCATTACATTATTCATGCATATGCTTCAAAAGTTAAATGCCTGTGAAAAAACTGATTTAGAAGGGTCATTTTTCTGTATATTGTTTTGAATTGCATTTCCATCGATAGCTAAGTTAAGTTAGACATTCGATCTTTTCCAATGACATAAAACAATCAATATGTTACCATTGAATGGTCATAATAGTAAGACCGACTACTATAAATTTCTACGTAAAAACAAAAACTCAGGTGATTTGACGAACATATCTTTGAACATTTTATATAATAAGATTGAATATGAACTCATACGAAGCTGTGCCATAATACCTGGGTAACAATCACTAGTCTCTGAACAGCTTGATCATTGACCATCTCATCCTCTTCATCATCCATTCTAAACAAAATGCCATTGAGATATTCAAGGGATCATTATTACCATCTAGAAGCATTGAAGCATGCCTTTATACAACTAGAATTTCCCTGGCTCAACAAAAAAGGAGATGACAATTAAATACAAAAAATACCTGTTAAATGCTGAAAGAGTCTTCGTTGTTTTTTGCTCAAGCTCTAGTTCTTCATCCAGCATAAATGTATGTGTGAAATCATTTGACAGGTCAGAAACATTGTGGCCATTGAACCTTCTGGGGTCGATTCCTTGTGACTGATCAATATCTGAGAGTTTAATGAAGGAATAAACAGTTAATTTTTCTGTTCAAGTTACAATTTCCACCGGAGAATGCTTGTTTCTCACCGTCCAATTGCACTTGCACAGCTGCATGTTTTCTGTTACTTTTATACATTACTTCTGCAGGATTTCCCTCAGGTGATGCATGATTGAAGCTCTCACCGCCCAAAGGAAATTTAACATCTTCTTCACAGGTGTCCCTTGAATTATCTTCATTCACATTACCATTTCCGCAGAAATCAGCTTTCTCTTTTGATTGGTACTGAGTAGCCTGAGCTTCAGATGACACTGTTGTTGAACTAGTCGGGCTCCACTTGGACCATTCATCACGTCTTCGTATCTTGCTTCCCTATAGTATCAATTACCAAGAACAGACAAGACCATTGAGGCGAAGAATAGCATCAAAAAGCAATACCACTTGCCAATGTACCCACATGGCAATAACAATCTGTCAACACAAATCTGCCCCCTCCAATTCACTTGAAACACATGAATAACACGCTTTAAATCTTAAATGTATGAATATCAGCACTAACACCACCATTGGTTAATAATCATAGCCTCCCACTTTAAACCTAAAGGTAAATTAAAGCTATCCATGTGAAGAAGATAAAAGTATATCGATTCAGAGCTCAAAACTAAACATGTAGCCTGATCCCAAATAGTATGCAACTATGCATTAGTAAAAAAATAAGATTTCAGAAAAGTAAACCCAGAAAAAAAAACAATAGTCTAACCTGCACTTCTACAGTACCAGAACTCTGAAGCGCATCAATGATAAATTGTATGTCTGTACTCATTCGCTTAACCTGTGACTCAGAAAGTGAAAATAACTCAAAAGCATTAAACTAACAATTGTTAGGCTTGGGAGAAAAGAAAGAGAGAAACTATTAGAAAATCTAATTCAATCAATTAATAAAATAACCATGAATACGATAGAAAACTCCAAAAACATAAAAGCAGCAGTTGCATATAATGAATGCCATAAAACCCAAGTGGTAGTGAGTTAACATACCCTTTTGAAGTCTGCAATCATGGAGATTGGAACCCATCCTTGATCATCCATCAAGGAAATTAGGTAATGGTCATGTCGAAGATTTTCATCACTGCAAAAAATATATAAACAATAAAATAAAAGAAAAAAATATACAAGTAATACAAACATATGCACATTATATATCCCTGCAAATACACTTAAATTTATGACAGTCATAATGAAAAAAAATCAAAGTTAATATTTTGGACTCTCAACATGGGCTTTTACACAGTGCATGAAACTTATGGTAGATATCCAAGAATATATTTGCTACGCCAGAAACTCCAATGACATATAAGAGATAATTGATATGAGGTCGCAGCTTAAAAATTGTCTAAAATGGATACCACACCATCAGTTTTTTTACAAGAGTTTTAGTTCTTCAATGACCTATATATAGCACGTGTGCACACAAACAGACTCAAAAGTTGAAAATGCAAATACCAACATTGATAATGGCATCGATAGATGTGGAAGTGGAAGAATTTAGAAACAATTCTAGAATGTGGTACCCAACTACAAAAGAACAAAAAATATTAAATGAATAAATACGAGGCAAAGAGGCCTTTCTTACCTGAAATAATACTCAATTTGTTTCACTATATTAGCTCTCAAAGTTGCCGTCTCTGGAGGGAGCACATTAGTCTCTGGATTTATAGGGGATGGAACAAAGCGTGGAGGATGGGGTCCCCTTATAGAGCCTGGAGTAGCAATAGGCACATAGCATACAGCTCCTGGAAGTTGTAATTGAAAAGGCTTTACTCTACGGAAGGTAAAATATAAAGCAACAGTTCAAACAAGTACAAAAGGCAGCATCACCTGAGAGGCTGAAATGCAAGCCTTACCTTTCAGGCAGATATAAGTAGCAATGAAGCTTAACATATAAGAAATAACAAAACGTGATGTTGTCTTTTAAATGAAGGCGTGTGGATTGAATTATTACCGGGGTAACTTGGACCAATCATGAACCCTGGAGCTGGACCAAAGAATGGAGGTCTAGCAAAAGATCTTGGTCCAACGCCCGGCTGCATGGAAATGGGTTCTCTAGGATTAAAGGCTCGTTGATGGTACCATCCAGGATTAAAATGGCCACCAGGTTCTTGCATGTTGGGTCTTCTATTGGAGAAATTGGCGGGATGAGCATTGGGATCTCCTCGGGGAGGAAGCTTCATATTTCTGCTGGCATCAAGACCTTGAACTGGGGGGGTAAAGACTTGCATTGTTGACTCAGATCCGGATTTTACCAACTGAGGCTCAATACCAGGAAATGGTCCAGGGACAGGGTGGTAAGCATACCCAGGTCCAGGAACTGCAATGTGTTGGGGAGGTACCATAGGATGGAAAATAGCTGGAACTGGTTGATAATAAGGTAAAGGTACAGGAAAACGAGGTCCGGCGTTAGGGTTATGTTTAGAGTCTGACTTTTGATGACGTGCAGACGAATTCTTGTACGAAGAATTGTTGTTTCCAGATCCATTTGATTTTGGCTGCCCAGATGCTCTCTAAAAGACCCCAAAAAATTAAGATACAACAAAACAAGAATACAATTTTTCTTCCTAATACTAGAACAGAAAGTATATTGGCAACAACTAAATAAATCCTACCCCTCTTATAATACAATGACCTGCAATAGAATCATAGATAAAGGTAACAGAAAATGCAAAGAAGAAGCAAACACGGACAACCAGACCGACTGAGAGTCAGAGATAGCTAAATGATGTGGGGATTTGTACACAGAGAAGTTTTATTCCATAAAGATTTAATAGGTATAAAATTATCAAGGAACACGTTACTGCAGACTGAGCAATGTCTTTTATATGAGTTCTTTCAGCATATAATTCAAGGAAATAAAAACATTGCCTGGGAGATTAACTGATATTAATACAAACTTACAAATGAAAGAAGGCTAAAAGCCTAGTCAGGTGAAGTTTTCCATTTGAAATGGGTTTTTAGTGAAACCACACTACAACTAACAATTCACATGTCACACTTAGTTTACCAATACAAACTCAAATTACTGGATTTTCAAATTTATCCAAAATTTACACTCAAGCAAGTGATTGATCACCAGTTAAAAAAATCAATATCAAATTGTCCATTGGAAATGTTTTTTTAGCTAAACAACATTTACAACTAATGGTACGACACATGCCACTTAGTTCACCAAAACAAACTCAAAATTACATCTAAAGATATTATCAAATCATCCAAATTTTACACTCATAAAAGAGAGCAATCAGCAACTAAAGAAAACCCCATAACCAAAAGGGCAATTACTAACCTGCTCAATTGATGGGTGTGGAGCTGCTGGAGCACACTCATCAGCAGCAACCTGAGGTTTTTCAGGTGTTTGCTGTGTCCCACTAAGGTCAGGCCAAGATTGGGTACCCATAACAGGAGCATCAACCACTTTCTCCCCATCAATTACGGGAGTCTTCCATGGTGACTTGACCTCGTTAAGACCATCCCCTGCCTCATTATCAGCCATTACCATAATAATCTCTATCACCACCCACCAGCCACCAGACACCAAAACCTCCAACAAATCAAAACAACCACCACCACAACAAAAAGAGAACCCAAAGTCAGTAAAATCAATTCAATTAGCGCTAACCCAAAAATGAATAAACAAATCACTAAAAGGAAGTGGTTTTTATTCTAGATCAAGGTGTTGGGTGGGGTTTTAACAGTGAAGTGTTTTGATTAAAAGTGGGATTTTTGGGAAGTTTGGAAAGATTGACAGTTGCAGATAGAGGACCAAGGAAGTTTGCAAAAGTGAGGATCAAAACTTCAAAGCGAAAGCCATGTCTGCTCTGGGTTTGCTTGTTTTATACTATCGAGAGAGAAAGTACTGTTGGCAGGCAGGGAGTAAGAAATTCGGAGACGAAATACAATTGGAGTGGAAGTAGGAAAAAGATGCGGTTTGGAAAGATGGATTTTGTAAGATGTCACATCAAAAACCCTAAAGTAAAAGCTTTTAAGGTCGGGTCGGGTCGGATTGATCCGTTTGTTATAATAAGACCTTGTATATTAGAAACGTGGAGTATGTATAAAACTATAAAAGAAAATAAATTATTTTGAAAAACATTTTAAATAACAAGGACGATATCAAATAAGATATATTGTTCAATTTTTTAAATAATAATTTTAAATTTTATTAATTATTGTAAAGATATTATAAATAAGATATATTAAAAAAATAATTTAGTAAAAGATATTATAAATACGATATCAAGTTAAGTTTTTGAGTTTTTATAAAAATTTAATTATAATTATTTATTATATTATCTATATATTTTATATATTTTTATATGTAATAATATATTTTCATATTTTTATATATTAATATATACATCATTAAAAACTGAAGGACACATTCGAAGTTAAAAATAAATATTTACTTTGAATTAATGAATTTAGAAATTAAAATGACTTGGGAAATTAATATAATAAATTGAAAATTATTTAATTGGTTCCAAAGTGAAATAATAAATTAAAATCATGCTTTAATGGTTTGAGAATTAAATTAATAAATATTTATTTTGAATTAATGAATTTAGAAATTAAAATGGAAGATTAAATAAAGTTTTATATAAATTCTAAGGCTGTAAAATTATCATGATTTTACGAAATTAGAATTAAACTATATAAAAATTATTTAACGAGAAAAAAAATCATTTTATCATAATTAATTATTTGATTAATTATGAACTAAGATTAGTTTGGGTCTATTTCAGATTGTGTTTTTTACACATCTCCCTAAATAGCCATATGAGTTTTCTTATATTAACTAAAAGGAGTATTTATCTAAATAATCTACGATGGTGTTATTTATATAAATAATATTAAGTTTTTATTTTATTAATGTTTTATTTAATTTTAGTGGTTAAAGGAATAATTATTATTCTTAGAAGTCACGGGTTCGAGCATCAGTAATTGAGCGATTAATCTCTAATAATTAAGAGTATAATCTAAAATAGATATTATTATAATCACCGTAACTGGATAAAAAAATAATTATTAAAAAATTTAAAAGATTAACATATAATTAATTATATTTCAAAATTAAATTAAAAAAATTTATATCACGAATATTTTTACAGTTCTATCCATAATCCTAGCCAATTATATCAGATGGGTTTCTCCTAGGAAAATTCTGGTGGCTCGAGGCTGAAAATTGTACTAATAGCCTCGTTTGGATGTTTTATTTTAACAAATTTATTCTAATTTTATTTTAAAATATAATTTATTATATGTCAAATAACTAAATTAAAATTATTAAAAAATTAATAATATTTAATTATATATTAATTAATTGTGTTCAATAATATACGTATTATAAATTACTTCATAAATATTTAATAATTCAAAAGATATTTTCATTTATTAAAATATTTCAATTTAAGAATGTATTAAGGTGAATGATTTACCAAGATAACAATAGATTTTAAAAGCAAATCGTGATTAAATCATTATGATGAATTAAATAGATATAAAAATCCAACTTTAAAATATATTATTAAAAACATAATTAGGTGTAAGTTTGATCGGATCAAATCATAAATATTTTTTAAAATATTAGTTTGTATCATTGTAAGGCGGTTCATATAGACTAATCTTGGGATATTTATGAAAAATAATATTTATGAAATGTTTAATATATATAATTTAGTTTGAGATTGATAAAATAAAATATATAAATATTTTAAAAATATCAGTTTAAATCAAATTAAATTTAAAATAATTTATTTATGAAAAAATCATGTTCAATAATTTAAAATGATAAGAATTTTTGACGAAAATAAACAAATTTTACGGAACTCACACAAAATATAAACATATATTTAAATTTATGATAAATTATAATTGAAAGTATAATTATAATACCAAACAAAGCAAGTTTGTGAGGTTGTTATGAATATATTTATTTATGGTGGATATCCGTATAAAGTTAAAGTTTAATGGGCTTTATTATTAGGGTTTAATACCCATTAAAATTAGAGTTTTCATCTTATGCCTATAAATATAGACTTTTGGCCAAAACTTTATACACAAACTTACTTTGAGAAATAAAAGTCTCTCTCTTTTGTCTCTCATATTTATTCTCATATTTTATTCTTGTTCTTTACTTTATTCACAACACGTTATCAGCACGAGACTCTAACCAACGAAGATGTTTGTCGTTCAAATCTTGAAGGAGTTATTGAAAAGAATTTGTTACTGACATAAATCAAAGATAAGTTCTTCTCCCTCAATTATATTTTAATTATCAGTTATTTTTCTTGATCTTTGATTTGATTTTTAGTTTATTAAAATCTTTGATTGTTTGTTATTTGTGTAGCGATAAAGTGGATCAAATACCACGGTTCTTGTCAACAAATCTCGAAAAAGATTTTAACAAGATATTGGTAACTAAATCTATCCTATATTCAAATTAGTGGAAAGATTGGTATATTTTATTTATTTAATTTGAGATTTTTTTGTCTTTATTTATAATGAATATTTGTTTATTTTATTATTATGATGAAAGTTTATGTTTTAATCATGTTTTAAGTATTACATGATATTGGAACAAATATTGAAACTATAATTAATTAATATGTTTTTTTATGTTGGTTTAATCCGAGTATATTGGTTGGACATCTCGTTCTGCGAGGCTACTGATCTCAAAGGAGGTTCTTTTTAAAGGACCTTGTGGACTGGTTTAACAACGCCGCGTATAAGGATTGAATTTTTATTCTATGTATGTATTGTATATATTGGTTGATCAATTACTATTTAATAGTTTGAATGTTATAAAGTTTATATTTGTTTGAAAGCAATATTATTTTTATGTCGAAAAACTCGACTATAGACTTCTCCCAAGTTCAAGTTACAAAAATCGTCTTGATCAAAGAATTTTTATGGGAGATATTTCTTGAAGTGAATGCACGCATGATGATTATTCCATGCGATTATTGGATTTATGACATTCTTTAAAGTGAATGCAAGCATGATGATTATTCTATACAATTATTGAATTTATGACATTCCTTGAAGTGAATGCAAGCATGATGATTATTCTATGCGATTATTTGATTTATGTCATTCCTTGAAGTGAATGCAAGCATGATGTTTATTCCATGCGATTATTAAATTTGTTTCATTCCTTGAAGTGAATGCAAACGTGATAATTCACTATATGGTTAGTAATAAAACTTAATTATGTGTTAGAGTATCACTGATAATGATATCTTAGAAAAACATACTCCACTTTTCACACATTAATGTTATCTTACAGACACAATATCATTCAAGGGTTTTCAGTCTCCACTCTATTCCCTGAAGTGAATATGATATTTTATAGCGGAAAGAATAAATGTCACATTAGTAATTATGATCATGATTGAGATCATAAAATAGACATGGATAAGATGATTATTTTGAGAATACTTATATCCACAAAAAGTGGGATTATAAAGATGATAAGAATGATAGAGATCATATTAAAATCTTTATGATATCAATGCGATGGTATAAACCATTGATATCGTATTTGTCAAACGTCGAAGTATTATGAACTTTATCCATAATCATAAATGATAAATTAAAGAAAATATAAACAGATTTTCTTTGTGGCGAAAATAATGGCGTTATTGATCCAACTCAATTGGATATTGATAATTTTTTCATAATCTTTCAAGAGAATAATCCGTTATTTATTTTATTTTCTTTAGATCTTTTATTTATTTTATTTTTATTTATTATTTATTTATGTTAACTTACTTTATATATTATTTATTTATCTTTCATGTTAATTTTTTTAAAAGAATATGATTACTTCCAGAATAAAATATGCAATAATTTATGGCGATTTATGCTTAGCAAAAAGTGCAAGTACTCATACAATACTTAAGCATAAGAAATATTTTCCCATTTAAATACAAGGGAAATATGAGTATTATATCTCAAAGTACTAAAATATCAGTGCTTCGGAAGAGCTCTTAAGAGCTTATCTTTGATCTGATTTGATATGATGTGTTATTTTTTAATATTTTTCTATTCCCCGAAGTGAATGGTACAAAGTACATATTTTTCATTTCCCGAAGTAAATAAAATAAAGCACGTGCTAAAAGGTGCATAATTATGCATATTTTCCCATTTTAAATGCAAGGGAATAATATGAGTACTATATCTGGAAGTACTAATATCACAGAAAGCTCCGGTTGAGCAAATATGTTATTTACCAAATGGGACTTTATCTCATATTTACAGTGCATTATACTCGTTGAGCAAATATGTTATTGCCAAATGGAACTTTATTCCTTATTTACAGTACATTATACTCGTCAAAATTGTAAAGAGATATTGAGTTTTAAAGATATTTATAGAAATATATTGACAATATCGGTTAAAAGGATGATGACTATCTCAATATTACGAGTATAACTCAAGGCAATAATGAAATTTTGGAAAATTATATGCATTGTCATCCATATTGTAGTACATAAAAATTAGTACAAATTGAAGCTCATGTTATTATAAACTAGATGTTTACTGATTATTTTATTTGACATGATCGGTTAGACCATCCCGGTTCAATTATGATGCAAAAAATTGCTGACATTTTCATGTGGTCATTTATTGAAGAACTAGGAGTTTCTTCAAGGTAATTTTTCTCGTGATACTTGTTATGAAAACATTTTGATCATTCAATCATCAACAACTATGATAGAGTGCAAATCTATTAATTTTTTAGAACGGATACAAGGTGATATATATGGGCCCATACACCTTTCATACAGTCTATCTAGATATTTTATGATTTTTATCGATGCATCGACTAGATGGTTATATATATCCTTGTTATTAACCCGTAACTTGGTGTTTGCGAGACTACTTGCTCAATTGATAAAATTATGAGCATATTTTCCAGATTATATTATTGTAACAACCTAAATTCTCAGATTAGTATGTCGGGTTAACCCGTTATGTTGGGCCTCGGGTTTAGGCTCGGGTTTGTATAGTTGGGTCTTGTTGGGCTTTTAGCTTGTTTGGGTTGAGTGTTGGGATTGTCAGTGATGGTGTTTTGGTAATTCTCTAATTGAGGAAAAAGAGAAGGGGGAAGAGGGTTATTTCCTCTGTAGGAAAATCAGAGTGAAGTCACCAAGTTTTCTCTTTTGTTCTTCCTCCTCTTCTTCACCAAATCATCAGAGAAAGGTATAAACTTTCAGATTTTGGTCAAGAATCACGTTGTGAAGCTTAAGGATAAGTTATAGGGTTGTCAAGGATCTTTAAAACAAGGTAAGAATTGATAGTTTTGGTGGAGGTAAGGTTTTAATGAGGGTTTAAGGTTTAATCCGAGTTTTGGGTTTCGAGGAGTTCTTTCTTCGTTTTTGAGCAAGTTTTCAGCTTTAGAACCTTCCTAAGCTTAGTCTAATGGATGGTTTTAACTCTTCTTGTAGAGAAAGAGGCTTGTGAGTCATCAACTAGCTTTGGAGGGGGGAAAGCTTGAAGAGTGGTTAGAGGACGTTTTGCTGTTGTTTTGCTAAGAGGTTGGTACTCCCAACTCCTTTTTCATCATTCATTCATGGTAGAGTGCATGACATGTAGAGAAAATCATGTATGTATGTTGTCTTGCTTGATTTCTTGTAAATGAGTCATTAATGGTGAAATCCGTATTAATGTGATTAAGGGTTGGAAATTGGTGTTAAAATACTCTAAACATCATTAATATTGAGTAGGGACACTTTAGGATCGATTAGATTAAGTTTGGGGTTGAAAATCCAGAATTTCTAAGTATAAAACCGTCCTTAGAGCAGGGGGTATCGATACTTGGGCTACCGGTATCGATACCCATGAGTATATTTTGGCTTGTTGCCCAGGGGTATCGAACCATGCTTCGATACCGAGGGTTCCAGAAACTTTTTGGTATCGAACCATGTTTCGATACGGGTCCCCCCTTTCTGTTGACTTTTGAAGTTAGTCAACGGTATCGAACACTGTTTCGATACAGAGGATTCTAGAAACTTTTTGGTATCGATACCTGTATCGAAACAGTCCTTCCTTCTTCTGTTGACTTTGACTTTGGGTAAGTGGTATCGATACCCCTATGTGTTTTGGCTAAGTTGGGTAGAATTTAAGGCTTCGGTGATCTTAATAAATAAATACTTAAATCTAAAAGCTATGAAATAGATTGTCGAACTAAGGTTGAGGTTATAACTCCGAAAGACTAATTGAGATAAAACTTTAATATATCTTGTTGTGATGAGATCCTAAGTGGATCGTTTGTGTGGTCGAGTCCTTGTGTGTTAGAATTCGGATATCCATAAGTGTTGCAACACGTTGAAGGCCATCCGATGTAACATGTCGGGTGATGATTGAAGACTTTTATTCCGAGTGTTGGGTGACCTCACTTGAAGATGTTCGATGTAACATTCCGAGCATAGGGTCGGTTGGGCGGCCTCTACCCTTTTCCGAATGTTGGGCGGCCTCGTTCGAAGATGTCCGATGTAACATTCCGGGTACAGAATTTGAGGGCGACCTCAATCCTAAGTGTAGGATCCCGATGCTGTATGGACGCGGGCCTCGCTCTTGTGTGTTGACTTATATGACTGTATATGCTGTGTGCGATAGTATACACTCATTTATGCCATGTGATAGGCAAGCATGCTAAACCATCATACCATACATGTGATTTATATGCCATGCTTTACTGCTTTGATATGCATGATGTTGGTCGAGTTTGGCGTATCCACTGAGCTTGTGTGGCTCAGCGTTCGAAATCTGTTTTTGTGCGTAGGTTAGGTGGAGCGGGATTCGTGGAGCACCATAAAGGTTTAGACTTTCAGCATCGACCGCATTGTCAGAGTACAATTATTAGATGTAATGGGCTTAGTACTATGTTGAACCCTATATGTATTGTAACTCTGTTATTTTATTTGGGTCAAATATTTTTAAAATAGTCTGTAATATATTTTGGAGCTCCGATTTTACTTTGAATTATTTTGGGCTTGTTTTAATTTAAATGGACTATAAAATTGGTTTTGGACTTTACGTGATTTTTATTATTGGACTTTTAAAAGAAATTTTGAAATATGGGTTTTGGGCCGGAGGCCCATTGTGACATCCGGGTCGGGTGTTACACTTATAAAGACAATGGTCTTGATAATGTTGATGACATATCATTTCATATGTAGTATCACTAATTCGCATTAAGCCAACAAATGATTATAAGTTTTCCCCATTATAAATGGTTTTTGGTTAGGAACCAAATATTTCTCATTTCAATTTTTGGGGTGTGTGATATATATTCGAATTGCTCCACCACAACGCACAAAGATGAGTTTTGTTGGGAATATATATAAGAGCTTCTGATAGAGGATTTATTGACTATCATTTTAATGAGTTAATTTACCCAACATTAGGGGGAGAAAATAAATAGCTGGGGAAAGAAATAAGTTAGAATGAATTATCATTTTCTCTTTCTGATCCACGTAATACACAATGTGAACTATAAGTTCAATGAATAATTCATTTAGCAAATCAATTGCCAGATGATTTTACTGACCCTAAAAGAGTGACTAAGTCACGTATACCAACTATGTATGCTTTGATTAATTTTGATGTCATGAAAGGACAAATTCTAGTTGCTAATGAGTCTAACGTACGCTTAAAGCGTAGTAGACAAGTAAGTTCCAAAGATAAGAGATCCTCAAAAAGAAAAAAGAGCTATATTTTATGATGGTTTGATTGAAGAATCAATGATTATGAAAATCTCTAGAAGATATTAAATGGTCTCTAACAGAGAAATTGACATGACTCAGGTACCTGACAATAAAGAGATCTCAATAGATTATGTCATGTCTGGTAATAAATGGAACTAAAATTAAATCGACGTTGTTAATATATTTGCATGCAAGATAGCATTGGAGATTTTATTTGGTGATATGGATCATGAATCATTGTCAATTGGATAAAGAAATGATTGACCAACATGAAAGAGGTAATTGAGGCGAAACTAAAATCTCTTTTCAAAATGAGAAGTATTTAGGTCTATAGCTCGTACATTGAAATATGTAAAGCTCGTAGATATAAACGAGCCTTTGTGAGAAAGAGAAATCAAAAGGGGAAATCATGAGATATAAGCTCATTTGGTTGCACAAGGATTCTCACAAAGACATGAAATTGAATGAGAAAAATATATTCCTCGGTGGTGGATGTAATTACTTTTAGATATTCTGGCAATAAATGAAATAGTTTCGTCTAATGGATGTTGTTACATCTTATTTGTGTGAGCCTCTTGATAAAAATATTTACATGAAGCTTCTAAAAGGATTTAGACAGCCAGAAGCAGTTAATTCAAGTTCTCGAAAATATTATTCAACCATATTAAATATATCTCTTATGGATTGAAAGATTTAGGCGTATTTGATATAATCGCCTCATTGAATACTTATTAGTATAATGCTATATGAATTATTTAATTTCCCCGAGCATTTTGATTAAGTGGATTAGTTCTGAATTTTTATTATTGTTGATGATTTAAATATAGTTGAGACTCGTGAAGAGATCTCCTCAAATCCTTGTGCATCAATCGACATACAGAAAAATGTTGAAAGAGACTTTATATGAATAATGCATATTCATTGATCACCCTTATGGTTGTTAGGTTTCTTAGTGTAAACAATGATTCTTTCTACCTCAAGAAAAGGGTAATAGTATTCTTGGTCTAAAAGCACAATATATAAATTATTTGATCTGGAAGTATCGTATCTTAGCTGGTCTAAAAATATTATTTAAGTTCTACGAGATCATTACCTTTAAATAATTGTTATGCACGAGGTAAAGCCGAAATATGTGTTTGGCTAAACATATCCTGAAGATATGTGAATGTTTTTCACAAGATAAGATGCAAGTTATCTTGTAAAGAGATAATACAAAATTTATATCTCAAGATGGATATATCAAATATTATAAAACGAAACATATTTCTTCAAGTTTCGTCCCTCATGGTTTTCAGATGAATATTATTCAATGAATCATTTCAAGCAATGATTTGGAAGATTTATCCACTAGTACATAATCTACTTCAACATTTGAAGTTTGTATTCAATATTGAATTATGAAGATTCAAAGGTCTTATGTGATATTTTCATGAGGGGGAGTAAATATGCGTTGCACTATTTTTCCCTTAACCGAGGTTTTGTCCCAATAGGTTTTCCTAGTAAGGTTTTTAATGAGGCAACATGTTATGCGTATCAAAGATGTGTGTACTCTTTTTCCTCCACTAAGAAATTTTTTCCCACAGGGTTTTTATCTTAGTAAGGTTTTAACGAGGCACATTATCTTCATGGATATCCAAGGGGAAGTGTTATGAATATATTTATTCATGGTGGATATCCATATATTAAGTTAAAGTTTAATGAGCTTTATTATTAGGGTTTAATACCCATTAAAATTAAGGTTTCCATCTTATGCCTATATTTATAGACTTTTGACCAAAGCTTTGTACACAACCCTACTTTGAGAATATAATAAAAGTCTCTCTCTTTTGCCTCTCATATTTATTCTCCTATTTTATTATTGTTCTTTACTTTATTCACAACAGAAGTCTATTTAAAAAACATTTTAAAAGTAATTTTCTCATATTTAGTAAAAAAAATAATTGTATAAATTATCATTAAATTTATTTTTAAGTTTATTTTGATCATTAAAGTTTAAAAATGTTTAATTTACATACTGAAATTTAGATATTAAATTATTTACTCACTAAAATTTAAACATTATATTTTTTTTATCACTTTTAAAACTCAAATAGTCGTAAATAATGATCTTTTGATCTTAAATTTTATCAAGTCACTTTGTATAAATTCTTAATATTTGATCTTTATTTATCATAAAAATACTTAAAAACTCATGAATTAACTATTTTTTTAAAAAATTCTCTCGTCTAATTTCACCTCTATTATTAAATTGAATCTATTTTTCTATATGTTACTTCTCTTATATCAATAAAATTCTTCACCATTTAAATTTTGAATAAATTATTTTATTATTATAAATAAACATCATAAAAATTTAATGATAAAATAATAAAAAATATTTAATATCAAATTTTAATAATTAAATAAAATTCATTGATAATTTATATAATTTATTTTAAAAAATAATATTTAAAAGATTTAAACTGAAGTGAGGGCAAGCATAAAAACACGTTCGTCACTTCAGAAAACTGAACTTACCTAATTGTAAAAGTAGTACGATAACTCCCATGGCGGCTTCTCAAAATAACGCTCTTTCCGAAACTAAAACCCTAGACTCCGCCACCCCCACCCCCCAATACAACGGCCAAGATTCAAGCCTCGAAGACACCCAACGTCTACACGAAGCAAACCCGCCGTCCGATCCCCAATCAACGGCCGACGCCAATCCTGGAGAGAAACGCAAGCGGGAGGACCAAGACCCGAACCAGAACTTGTCGGCCAACCCTATGTGGAAAACCACCCTTTGTTCTTACTTCAGGCGTCAAGATGGGTCCTGCAGCCATGGCAGCACGTGCAAGTACGCACACGGCGAGGAGGAATTACGCCCGCGGCCCGATAACACGTGGGATCCGACTTCAGAGAGAGCAAAGAAGGCAATGAAAGGAGAGGAAGGGGAGAAGTTGGCAGTGAAGCAAGAAGAGGAGAAGGAGGTTATAATGACGGAAATGGTCATGGATGGAGAAGAAGGTGAAGAGTGTGGAGACCCTCAATTGAGTAAATGCTTGGTGCATTTGCCAAGGAAATGGCATGCGGATGGTTTGAGGAAGTTTCTTAGTGAACAAGTAAGTCTTCTATAGGTTTTAGTTTTCATATGAACTGTTTTGAATTTCTTGGTTAAGTATTATCTTTTCCATGTATGTCGCAAATCTTTAACTTTATTAAATTTCATCACTGAATTTATATGAGCTTCGATGTTAAGTTCAATAATCTATAATGTAAATCACCCTGAGTTTCTTTTTGCTTTGCATCTCATATGATTTGTTTTCTTCTTCCAGGGAATTACTTTTAAATCTGCAAAGAAAAAGAAAGGCATGGTGGTTGGTTTCGTGAGTTTTGAAAGTGCTGAACAATTGAAAAGTGCAGTTGAGGTATCCCATGTTTCGGTTATATAGAAACCCAGTGATCCATAAATATGCTAAAAATTTCTTATTGGTGTACTAATACCTATCCACTCTGAAAGGAACTGGAAGGAAAGTCTTTTGGCAACAAGAGTTTAAAGGTTGCAGATGTCATTCCTCGATCATTTGAGAGAAAAGTGAAATCAGCAATGGTTGCACCTCTGAACTCCCAACCGACTAGTGAATCAGGTAGGGTGAATGCAAGTGTTTCAAACGCTTCAAATGAGGTTGAAGATGGTGTGCCAAATGATGACAGTTCTGCACTTGATGATTCAACCTCAAAGGTGAAAAGCGCACGCGATGCAGTCACTCCTCTTGCTCATATGCCTTACGGTGATCAGTTGGAGCACAAGAAGAATTCTGTCATGCAAATGCTCAAAAAACTTGTTAGAAACAGATTTTCATTTGTTCTGTTTTTAGCTATGATGATTTCCATTATTAATTATATTCGACTCACTGTTATTATTTGGCAGACTAGAAATGCACGTAAAGCTTGTCCTAATGGTGTTTCACTTCCTGAATGGGTTCTTAAAGCTAAGGAAAGAGGTTTGCTTTCATCTTTAACCCATTGAAATTTAATCCTCTCATTGAACTTATATGTAAAGTATAATAATTTTAATTTGCAATTAGATGGTACTTGGTCATTTCTTCTAATGGTTGTCTTTTTAAAATCTCCTTTTGTATAGGTGGTCTTCCATGTGAACTAGAAGGTATAATTGAATCGCCAGTTGTACGTGGATACCGCAACAAGTGTGAGTTTTCTGTTGGATATTCTCAGCATGGTAAACCGACTGTGGGGTTCATGCTGGGAAATTTTAGGTAAAGACTTTTAACCTTCTTGTGAACTTTTGAACTGGAGTTGCCTCTAAAGATAAGAATCCTTTTAGGGAGGGTGTGACAGCTGTTGAAGAACCTGTGGACTGCCCAAATGTTTCAAAAATTGCTTGCAAATATGCTTTGATCCTGCAGGAGTTTTTGCAACATTCAAGCTTACCAATTTGGAACAGATTTAAAAATACAGGATTTTGGCGTCAATTAACTGTATGTTCTTTTGTGCAATGGCTTTGAGCATAACATATCCACTGATCTAATGCTAGTACCAGTATTATTGCTGCCTCTTTTTCCAATGCTCTAAATCAAATTGCTGGTAAAGTCTGTTTAATCATATGTTCAAATTCTATTTCAATCCACAAGGTCAGAGAAGGAAGATCTGCGGAGAAGGTTGCAGATGAAAATTTTGAGGCAAATATTTCAGAGGTCATGCTCATTGTTCAGGTTTGTGTGTATTCTGAAAGCTCTATTCTCAGCTTTCAGGTTATATTTTTAGCTGTATATTGTTATAAAGTAAAAGAAACATGGGAATGCTGATAAGGATGAAAGGGGAAAATGATTTTGCCTCAAGCTGCCATTATATAGTCAGTTGTTTGGGTGGACAGTTTTTCTTCATGTATGAGTTTAACATGACCAATATACTATGTATATGCTAACTTGTTTGTCATATGCTGATTGCATAGATTTGTTCAGTTGGGATTGACGATGCACAAATAACCAGTGAGTTTGAGAGACTTGCTCAAGCATTTGCTGCAGGTGCTGCCGCAAATTCTCCTCCTCTGCCTCTAACAGCTTTTGTTGTTCAGGTACTTGTTCCATCATTATTCTTTTCTTTACCCATACAAAGTTGCAGTTGCTTGAGCTAGGTCATTGTTTTCACCCAGGATCATCAAGGAATATCAAATGTGGCACCAACTGATGCTCCATTGCGTTCAATACCCATCCTGAAAACAGAAAACAGTCTCGGGCCAGAGACTGCCAATAATGTTGTAGAAGCAAGGATCCATGATTGTATAAGCAACCTCCGGTTCTCAATCTCCCCAACGGCATTTTTTCAGGTTAAGACCTTGATCCTCACTTTCTGTTTTTCCTGGTTGAAACATTCATTGTAATTCTGGATAATTTGCAATGGAAACTGTGTATTTCAGGTCAACACTCTCGCTGCAGAGAAATTATATTCACTTGCTGGTGAGTGGGCTGGTTTGGGTCCTGATACCTTGCTGTTTGATATATGCTGTGGAACTGGAACAATTGGACTCACATTAGCGCATCACGTTGGTATGGTAATAACACTATCCATTTCCCATCCCTCATTGTATGTGTTTCAGCATCTACATCTCTGAATCATGTGACATAGATTGAGCTCCATATTGTATATCAATGTAAAAAGTGACTATGCTGTAGGATTGTTAATGTTGTTATTCTGAAGTATTAAACTAGTTCATTATGATTTTAGTTAATCGGTAAATGCATATCAGATTCTCCCTTTTCTTGCAATTGAACTTTCTGGGCATTAAAAATCTGCAGGTTATTGGGATTGAAATGAATTCTTCTGCAGTTCAAGATGCTTTTAAGAATGCCGAGATTAATGGGATAAAAAATTGTAGATTCATCTGTTCAAAGGTTTGATTTTGCAATTTTAACTTTGGTTGATTTATTTGTTTTAGAGGGAAAAAGTTAGGAGCGGACAATTGTCAAACTGCATTTATTTGTACCGTTATTTACTTGTGTGTTCTCCATGAGCAACAGGCTGAGGATGTAATCGGGTCTCTGTTGAAGGAGTACCTAAATGTTTCTGAAAAACAAGGTCAACTTTCAAGTGTTGTAGAAAGTAGTGAGAAAGAATCATTAAGCTGTGAAGAGAAAGATTCTTCCACAACCAATGCACATAATGATGGAGAGAACTCATGTCAAGAGCCTGAAAATTGTTCAGATAATGATGGAAAAGAGCTCCAAAATCAACTTCAGGGAAGTTCCACATCAACAGATGTAAATTCTTTGGTGCAGCAATTCAAAAATGTTGTTGCTATTGTTGATCCTCCACGTATGGGACTTCATCCCACTGTAAGTATTATTGCGCCCATCAGTTCTCTGTGTTCTAATTCCTTCAAGCTATATGATTATGTCATGCACTTCATTGCTGCATTTGATCCATATCAAGTAGCAGTTATTTTGAAGATACTTTGGATTTCTCTTTGAAAACTAGGTGGCTTTAGTTTTAGACATTGTTCTTCAATCTCCATTTTATTTGTGTAAAACCTATAGGTTTCAAGAAAATATAAATATTTTTTAATAAGTTTCATCAGATACGGATCCATCTTGTTTTAGGTTCTTGAACCTCATTTATTGTTTTCTGAAAATTCAGGTGGTCAAAGCTTTACGAACTCATGCTCGATTACGCAGGCTTGTGTAAGTTTCCATTGCTAGTTATGTTCATGGTTTGGTTCCTCCATTCCATTCCCTTTTCAACCTAAATTCAACTCTCTGTTTTGTAGGTATATTTCTTGCAATCCTGAAAGCTTAGTGGCAAATGCCATTGAGCTCTGCACACCATCTCCCGAGAAAGTTGAGAAAGGGAAGAAAGATAATCGGGGTTGGAGGAACATGAGCAGTGCTGGTTTAGCACGGCACAGAGCCAAGTCAATGCCTATTTCAGAGCCTTTTCGACCTGTAAAAGCCATGGCTGTTGATCTTTTCCCACATACTCCACACTGTGAAATGGTGATGCTGTTGGAGCGATAGTCTGGCCTACGCTCGCCGGATTATTTAACCCTCTCAAGTCAAAACATGAAGATATACTGCAGAAGATCAAGTCTAGAGTCTATCAACAAAAATTTTGAAACTCAAAGTTGCCTCCTTGTTGATTATTGTTTTTTAATATTCCATTATGAAGTTTAGCTGGTAAGTGTGGACATTTTTTAAAGCTCTTTTAGCTTTAAGAATTCTTTGCCCCGACCTTTCCCCTTTTTTGACTTGAATTAGGCATGAGCATGTAACAGTAGAGTAGTGGAGGTTAGGGACTGATTGGAAAATTCCGTAGGAGAGACAAAAAGAGTCCTGTTCTCTTTGGACAAAATCATAAAGAAATTATTCATCAGCTTAAACTGGGTGCTGCTGAGGCCTAATCTTTAACCATACACTTCTTTTTTTTTGAAAGAATTAACCATACACTTTCACTCTCACAATTAGGGGTGATAACGAAACGATTCTGAGCTGGCAAGGCTTGGTTCGGATTTAAAGTTTGTCGGGCTCGACTCGACTTAAAATGAAAAAAAAAATGCCTAATTTATTTTAGTTAATTTATTTTAGTAGATTTTTCATATTTTATTTTATTGTTTTTCTTTTTGCTAAAGAGATTATTTCTAGTGTATATATGTAGGATATACAAATATAATTATTCCGGACCTGTTTACGAGCTTTTTGAGCTGAGCCTAAATTGTCTCAACTTATTAAGGTCTTGAGTTGATCCCGAGCCCGAGTAGCTCGTGAGCTGGTCAGGCTCATTACCACCCCTGCCTGTAATCTTACATGTTTTTTTCTAAGTAATCAATATTATTGGCGTCGAATTTAATTCAAATTTTATAGGCAAAAATATTGTTGCTAACTTAAGTCACGAGTTGATAATTACGCTCATGAACCTTGAATTGCCTTGAATTGTACGTCATCATTTAAAAAAATCACTTCATTAAAAAAACTCTTTATAGTCGATAACAAAAAATCCGATGTCAACCTCTAAAAAAAACCTAAAGTCATCTATAAATTGCATTCTCAAGAACAATTTATTCAATATAAATAGAGCAACCATAATAAAAAAAATTCAAAAAATACCCGATGAGCCAAAACATTGACATCCCTATCTATTGTACGAAGAATATAAGTAATTAAAATGTGTCGATACCGACAAACAAGATCCCTTACTTCAGTCGATCTTTGTGCAAGCACAGATTTTTCATCACGTTTTGAACAAAGTTGATTAACTACATTAGTCGCATCACCTTCGATCACCACCTTCGACCAAGCATGATCAAACACAAACAAAATTATCGTGTAAAAAAACACGACACTCAACCGCTTCTGTCGAATTTACTACGTGTAATATTCTAGACAACCGGTCAAAACTATACCATGATGATCCTGGACCAACATCCCTATTGCACTCTTACCTGAATTCTTTTGAAAGATATCATCCACCGGAGAGAATATACGGTGAACCCTGTTCACCACGTCATTCATGGTCCAAACAATCAGCATTGTTGATCTTTAAATAATCACCTAATAACTACGCATCCACTAAGTCTATGTAGAAAAGAGGTATGATTCACTTGGAAAAAAATTAAGATCAACGGTCCTAATTGCTTGGGATCATGGATGACGTGGTGAACAGGGTTCACCGTATAATTTTCCCTCCACTGAGATAGAAATGCATCCATGTTTAAGTTTTTGCCAAATTTCGAGGGCATCCTTATGCTTTACTTGCGATCCAAGCGTTACCTCCTGATACTCTTTATGAAGATAGTTCAAATTTTCAATGATAAAAAAATTTGGTTGAAGTACATTATTATGAACAAAAACATTGCGTTATTCCAAGTGTTTCAAAGCAAAACCATCCATCCTGCGAATTGGTCACGTGAGAAAATCTTTTCAGTATGCTCCAATCATTTAATATAAGAAATCGATTTATCCAACAAAACCCGTCCTGAAAGATCAAACATTCGATGAATACCAAAAACCTCCGAGCAATCACAAAGAACATGTAATACAGTCTCCAATTGACATCCACGCATTGGACATAATCTATTCACCGAGGATATGACCCCTAGTTGACCATTAACAGGTATAGCTTTATGTGCCATACGTCAAATGAAGATACAAATTTTTGGCATATTTATAGTTCAGAGAAAATAATCCTCATCCTTGATGGAGTCTCCGAAGAGTGAGAAAGCTTCATCAATCAAAAGTAATCCGATCATATTGAGTACACACCACTAGAATGATTACCCCATACCAAGATATCCGTATTTCGATCAGTAATTAAGCATCTCAAAATATTGTTTGCATCTATATGATCAAAGACATGTCAAACCCTCTGAGCATTCCCTCTATTTTGTCCCAGAATCATAAATTCACCACATTATTGGATTCGGTTGGCCATCCACAACCTGTATTCTATCTACGCCACCCAAACTTGTTTGTAGCATAGGCGTTGTATTATCAACTCCCACTTGTCAAAAGAAACCCTCCCTAAGCTTTATCATAGCAGTATGGTTGATCTCCAAACGTATGATGGTATGTCGCCATTTTGACCCATGCTTTCATTAGATAAGCCCTTAAGTTGTCAAAAGTTTTGTTTCTCTTCTCATTCCACTAAAATAAAACTCTTTTTCAAAGTAATTTAGTCATAAAAGTTTGACAGACTTAAAGCCGAATATATATTATTTTCATTTAAACAACAAGTCATACATTCATATATGATGTTTTAAACTGAAGCTCTTATTTTATAAACGGATTTATTCTATTATTAAGTACACGAGATTATGAATGTTCAATATTTTAAATGTTGGTTAAATCTGTGATTTTGAAATAAAATTTTTTGGGATCAAAATTTAGGTGACTAAATCTATGATTTGAAACAGATATGGGGAACAAAGGGTCATTTATTCTCAACGTCTACAGAAGCCAATTGTTTAGCATCGGAAATAGCTTTCGGATTCCTCCTTCCCACCAAACTATATTCTTCAATCTATCTATTCATATAATAAATAACCACATGGAAGACAATTAAACTTAGGATGCCATCAAAAACTAAATTCCTTGCACTGCCTCTAGTCTCAGCTTCGTGTTATAACTTACAACTCGTCTTTCAACTCGGTATTGCCACTCTTAATGCTCTCCTTGGATTCATCTGTCTTAGTTTCTGGTTCCACTTTGGGTGCTGAAGCTGGTTTTTGGAGCTTGAATGGGATTGAAGCATGTTTCTTGAGGAACTTATAAAACGCCACCACGGTTCGATCAGTGTCCACATTGATCTGCGTAGTCCAGACATTTTCATTCAATCTTTTTTACAAGGAGAATAATAATATTTAATGGGTTGATTCAGGATTGTTGATGTATGCAGAATATACTACTTACAGGATCGAAACTCTTGTTCCCTGCTGGGAAGAATAGAATGGTCGGGAAGCCATCAGACTGCCAAAAAATGAAATGAAATTCAACTCAAGCTCAAGTTCAAAATAGGAATTGAAATGGAGGATTTATAAGCTTGAGAACTGGAAGTGCGGATTTATGTTCAGTTTACCTTTGCCCTTGGATGTTCGTTTGTTGTTCCGTCCATTTTAGCAACAACCAGAGAGTCAATTCCGCGTAAATGTTTGGCAAGCTTGTTGTATGTGGGCTCAAGGGATTGGCAATGGCCACACCAAGGTGCATAGATCTGGTATTCAGAGCATTAGATGGAATAAGCACATTTAAAGAAAGATAAAAGTAAGGTTTTTCTTTTTCCATATATGGTTCCAGCAATACCTCAAGAAGGACATCCTTTGACTCATCTAAAACAATTTCATCAAAGTTATTGCCAACAACGATTTTCACATCCCCATCATTCTGCTTCAAATAGAAGCCCAGGTTAAAACAATTAACAAAGAAACCTAAAAAGAGAAATGTAACTTAAGATTACAATCAATGCTGACAAAGTTGATAATGAGAAAATGATACTTACGGTTTCAGGAATTGGGTCGGACTTATAGAAAGGTTTAAGTTTGTCTTCTAAAAAATCTTCCCCAAAAGCCTACAGAATGGTAGAACATCTAACTTCTTAAAAGTTGTTTGGAAGAGTAAATATTGTCTACCAATCGCATTAAGGAGCGTGTGAAAAAGCTAAATATAGGTAGACATAGAGAGAGTGACGACCTTAATTTTGTCCACTGTCACATCTCCATCAAGGAAAAACTTCCTGCTATCTTCATTTCCAGTGTATGCAAGGATCTGCATGTTGATCAAATAACACCACAGTGAACATCAAATTCATTGCAGATAGAGTATACAACAATCTTCACCCCTGCCACCCACATCTTCCGTTCAAAAACAAAATCTGGGGAGGAAAGGATCAGAAAGGACAAGGGAAACTTACTTTGGGACCATCTCCAGTGACTCCAAAATAATCGGCAACAGGTCTACCAAAATCTTCATTATCCACTTGCACATAAACAAAGATAAGCTGAAAATAGCCATGCAAGACAAGAATTTATAAGATGTAACCATGTAACTGTGAGAAAGGGGCCATGATGACCGAAGATGCAACGGATGATGGTGGTTTGTTTGTGATCAGTGGTTAAGGATTTATTATTTGAAGAAGATGAACAAAGATATTTTTCAAAGAGAACAAAGTGTTTCTCTGTATTTTTTTATTATTCTTGAATATCAAATGATTACAGAATAAACCTTTAAATAGGCTAAAATAGAGTTTTAATATAACTAAAATTATACTTTATCTCTAATTTAAATAATATTTATTCTTAATTTAAATAAGACTTCTAATAAATCTAAACTACTAATTAGGAATAAACTCTAATTATATATTAAATAAAAAACTCTAACACTCCTCGTTAATTTAGACTTCTCGTCAAGCTCTAACACTCCTTGGATAACCAACACTCCCCCTCAAGCTGGTTAACAAACGTAGTAGAACACCAGCTTGAATCTTGGATGTGATGCCCTACTCTTTTTCTTCTGTTGTTTCTTCGAGAAAAAATGCTACTTGTTCTTGAGTCAGGAGTCTTTGATTGAGATGCTCCAACATATGGTTCTTGATTAAAAGATTTGATGTGAATAATGTACGAAGTGATCAAAAGAATCTACACTCCCCCTCAAGTTGGTAGTTATACAGACTAGAATTCCAACTTGAACCTTTGATGTAGAATCCTGTAAAAAAAATATTATCTAGTTTTTAAGGCTAAACTATAACCTTTTCATCTATCTTTTCGGATGGTTGGCTAAGATAGAACCAAATAGTTTTTAAGGCTAAACTATAACCTTCTCTCCAATCTTTTCTCCTATCTTTTAAAACGGATGGCTAAGATGGAATCAAATAGTTTTTAAGGCTAAACTATAACCTTTTCTCCAATCTTTTCTCTTATCTTTTGAAACGGATGACTAAGATGGAACCAAATAGTTTTTAAGGCTAAACTATAACCTTTTCTGCTATCTTTTTTATTGGCTAAGATATAACCATTAAATAAAGAACCAACAAAAGTAAACGAGTAGAAATTTCATGTAAAATTCCAACAAAGGAGAAGCCAAGGAACGAGTGTGGTCAAATGACATCAACGGAAAAGAAAAAAAATGATGTGTATCTGAAAAATCATATTGTCGATATGTTTCTGATTAGAGATGACAACAATGTTGACGACATCAAGATCGTTGTTGGCTCTGATACCATGTGAAAAAGGGGCCATGATGGCCGAAGATGCAACGGATGATGGTGGTTTGTTTGTGATCAGTGGTTAAGGATTTATTATTTGAAGAAGATGAACAAAGATATTTTTCAGAGAGAACAAAGTGTTTCTCTGTATTTTTTTATTATTCTTGAATATCAAATGATTACAGAATAAACCTTTAAATAGGCTAAAATAGAGTTTTAATATAACTAAAATTATACTTTATCTCTAATTTAAATAATATTTATTCTTAATTTAAATAAGACTTCTAATAAATCTAAACTACTAATTAGGAATAAACTCTAATTATATATTAAATAAAAAACTCTAACACTCCTCGTTAATTTAGACTTCTCGTCAAGCTCTAACACTCCTTGGATAACCAACAGTAACCATCAACGGTACAAAAGAAATAAATGATTTTTCGGAATTACACTTTAATCTTTACTGAATCAAAATATACAATACTAAAGAGTACTTTAAGTTACCCTAGATGATTTACTGTTGTTAGTTACCTTTCCCTTGAAGAATTTCGCCGCTTCTTGGAATGATGGGATATACTTCTCAGAAATGTTTGATGAGGCAAACAACAACACCTTAAAGAAAAATCATTTTTAAGTGTCAAAAGAAATGTTACATCCACCGGTCATATGGTCCAGAAATTCACAAAAAGGAAATGTTATAAAATGCAAACCTGTTTCTTAACATCGCTTTCAAAAATTGAAGGAGCGCTTTCCCTAGTAAATATTGTAATCAAAGGAAGTTTGTTCGAAAATACAAACTCAGATATTGCAGTCTTGACAAACTGACCATCTGCGAGATGAATCAATTGAGTAAAAAACTTCCCCTAAGAAGTCAGATCAAGATTCCAATCAATATTGCATCTGTCTAGAAACTTACCAAAGTGGCTTATTTTTTCAGCCTCCTGTTTTATTAAGACCAAAGCAGGGCGTTTAACTTGAGGGTCTAAATGGAAAATCTTTGCAACATCAGGATTCAAAGTTTGATAGAAGCTGACATCATCTTGGAGACGTGAAGCTGCAGCAAACTCCTCACTCTCAGGACCCTGTTGTCATCATAACATGGCAATTCAAATGACATCATCTAAGAGAAGGGTTTTTATGCATGGAGATGGGTCAAATAAATGAAGATGCAATGAACCAATAACCTTATTTATTAGAGTCAAAACTTTGAATTGCAATTCCGACGATATTGATTGATCATCATGTCACCCTAATCTTATAAAACAGTAATTCACTATAAAAATATAATGAGAGAAAGGTTAATCATACCACCAAAGAGTTCAAGTAACCCAAGGCAACTTTAGATTCAGAAGTCAAGATGCGTTCAGCTTCTTCGATGGTAGTAACGTTGTATACACCAGGTCCAATCTTCTTCTTAATCCAGGTCACTATGGCTTCCCTAAATTATCAATGATTAAATCATTAGTCTATAGATTTTAAATAATAAAAAAATAAATTCTTCCAATAAATACAGTTAAATTCTAATCCCAGATTTTGTATTTTGTATTCAAAACTTACTTGTTTCTAGCACCAGGATACGGCTTATGCTCCCCATCAACAAAGAAATAAACAGTGGGGAAACCCTGCACGTCATACTCTTGAGCCAGCTCATTCTCCTCCGTGGCGTCCACCTTGGCCAACACCACCTCCTCCCCTTTCAATTCCGTGGCCGCCGCAGCGTACTCGGGAGCCAACGCCTGGCAGTGTCCACACCAAGGCGCATAGAACTCAACCATCACGAACTTGTTATTCTCAATGAAATCACTGAAGTTCCTTTGCTTTAAAACGACAACGTCCTTGTCATCGACTTCGGGTTCCTTGTACGGATCCGAATCGGAATCGTCGAATTCATTGAAGTTCCCGAAGTCATCGTCGTCTAAGTCACCGTATTCTTCGTCCTCGTCGTCCTCATTAAAGTGGGAGCGAGAAGAAGCGGCGTCGCTTTTGCCTTCCGTTTCTTCGAGGAAACGGAGATCCTCATCGTCCTCGACATCGTCGTTCTTGGCTGTCTTGGAGATCGAGGGAGTGAGAGTTGCAAAGAGGATGAGAGAAACGAGAGAGATTGCTAGAAAGAGACGAAACGACGCCATTTTGGTGGCGCGATCTGGAGTTTTTACGATAGATCGGAGATTTTCGAGACACTGAGAATGGAAAATAGATCTGAATCTGTGCAGGGTTTTTAGTGTGGAAGGAAATGAAGGGGAAACTCGAACTGAGCAAAATGGAGCCAACAGTTCGCTAAACGACGTCGTTTTTCAGTTTTCAGTTGCCTTTAACTGCGGATACCATTATTAATTCCATTGAAGTAATTTTCGCTAGAATCTGACTAATTTCTTGACTAAATCACACACTTGCCTTATTTTGAAGGTTTATAATGTAAAAATAACTGTTAAAAATTATATATGTTTTAATTTTAAATATTTAAAGTTTTTTTATAAAAATAAATGTTTAAAATTTTAATCGTTATAATCTTAAATATTCAATCATTTTAAAAAATTATACAATGAAAATATGATATGTGACATATTTATTATTATTTTTTAAAATTAAAATATATAATAAAAACTCAAAATTCTTAAAAGAATAAATCTCTAATACTCAAAATCATGAATTCTTTAAATTATTATTGAATACCATCACTATCGTCGTCAAAGATCGACACTCATTTTATTTCAGTTTCTTATCTTTAATAATCAATGAAAGGCGCACTAATCGAATCGTAAATTAAATGATTCAAGATGAACACGTCCGATTGACATATTTACTTAACATATTGATGATAAGTGATTGAGAGAAATAAACAATAATTTCGACGAGTAGTTAAAGACAGATTACCAAAGCAATCTGATGGCGGCAGGACGGTAGTTATGACAATTTAAAGAATGTATAGCCTTTGATAATAAGGATTTGAAGGAGGGTAAACCTAATTCGTGTTAGTTAATTCAGATTGTTTTGGTAACTTAACGTGATCCTTTGGGTTTAGATTATTATATTAAATCGGGTTAAAAAGACTTTATCAATGTAATTAAAAATATGTAACAAAGCAATGAGACTGATAATTTAGTTTGTTCATTACTTTTTTATCTCATAAAAAATCTCGTTAGGATAAAAAAAATTATAAAATTTTTGAATTCTTTGATGATAGACATTAATCCCAACAAAAAAGTTTTCTTTTCTTTTATGTCTTTGGATTTCATGTTTTATTTTTATACGAGAATTTTGGTGGACTTGATCTTCATTCTTCTCTTTTTTAGTGTATTATATTTTTGATAACTTCCATTATTCATAATTAAATAAGTTAATTGTTAGAAAATAAATAAATGATAAGTTGCCATAATATTATTTTTTTTATAAATACCTTTGAATTTTTATTAAATTTATAAAAAAATCATAATTACAATACATTCAAGAAGTAAAATAATTGAATTAAAAATTTAAAAATTGTTACAACTTGAAAACAAAGAAAATAAAAGTTTTTATTGAGATAAACATATCAACAAAATTCAGAACCTTCCTAAATCTCATTGTCTCTATCCAAAGGAGACGCGTAAAAAAAGAATAATGAGTTGTATGCGATCCAAATTGTCATGCAAAAAATATCGTTACTCATGATTGATTTCATCGACAAATAACCATCAACCCAGTGTGGATATAACTTTTCAAGTGACCACGACAAAAACATGAATCAGAAACTAACACCGATTGAATCCCTGTACGAACAATAATCGATCGTTAAGGTATGCTGAAACATGCCACAAAGACAGATGAAATTCAGACACAAAATAAAAACAAAAATATTTTATAAAGACAAAAAAAAAACGTGTCATAAGAACAGAAAAAGAGTATATTATCAAAATAAAGATTTTTATTAAGATAAACATACAATAAATTCGGTGATCGATATTTATAGAAATTAATATATTACGGCTAAATATATATTTGAGTCATTTTATATATTTCACGTACGTACATAATTTATGACATAAATAATCGAATGTTATAAATACTTATCAAACATCCATGTAATTTGCATAAGCACATTTAAACATAATTTACAATTCCTTCCTTATCATACTTGTCGGCTTTTTTTTTTTTTTCTCGAAGATAGTGGTGAGAGTTGCAAAAAGTATGAAAGAAACGATAAAAATATTAGAAAGAGTTGAAATAAAAAGGAAAATAAATAATTTTCAAGTTCAGGTTAAGTTGTTTAATTTGATTAATATAAATATATATTACATATAAAAAATATAAATATATATATTTGTATTCTATATGGTTATAGAACACTATTTAAATTGAGATTAATTGTTATAATAATATTGTAAATGATTATAATTAAATTTGAATAAAAATTTAAAAAAATCGACTCAATTTACCTTGAATTTCATAAATTAAATTTAATTTAAAAAATAAATTGAATATAAAAATATATATATAATCAAAATAAACGTGTAATTTTGAGATGAATCTCAATAATACTTGTTTTCGATGGTAAATTATTATAATAAATGAATGAAAGGTATTAGTAGGGGTGTAAACGAGTCGAGTCGAGTTCGAGTAGTGCTAAGCTCGGCTCGACTCGTTAAGATTTCGAGTCGAGTTCGAGCTAGAGTAATTTTAAACGAGCCTAAAAAATCTGAACTCGGCTCGACTCGTTTAGAACTCGAGTCGAGTTTGAGTTTTTTTCGAGCCTAATCGAGCTAAGTATTAACCGATCTTTGACCATGTTAGACTTGAGTAACTCTTATCTCTTACGTCTAATTTAAAGCCTAACGGAGAAAAAACTTTGATACACAAGTTGTGTAAACTCAAGCTTGTTAATTTTAGGTTTTAGTATGTTAATTTAGAGTGTAAGACTTATGTTTAGGGTTTAAATTTTAGGATTTCAAAGTATATTTATATTTTTGAGTAGCTCGTGACCTTTTCGAGTCGAGTATCATGTAGCTCGGCTCGGCTCGTCAAGAACACGAGCCGAGTTTGAGCTCGAGCCGAGTCCAATCGAGTTGAGTTTTGACTGAGTCGAGCTCGAGTAGCTCGCGATCTGTCTCGTCTCATTTACAGCCCTAGGTGTTAGTTTGGTCACGCATTTAAAAATCTACCTATGAAAGTTGTGTGCAAATCGTCTACCTTTTTCTTATGTCTTCATATGTATCTTCGTTTTAAATTAGAGGGTTCAGGGTTTAGGGTTCAAAGTTAAGGGTTATAGTTAGGATTTAAGGAATTAGGGTAGGGTATACTTTTTAGTGTGTAGGGTTTATAATATAGAAAATAAGGGTTATGATTAAAAATTTAATTTTTAAATTTTTTTTAAATAAACGTAAAATAATACATGATGAAGTGATAAATAATTTTACTCGTGAAAGTTTGACCAAAGTATTGTACAATATATTAAAATAAATAGAAATTTACATTAAAATCTTGTTTCAATTTAATAGAAATAGATATTTAGCTTCAGCTTAGTAAGTTGTCCGAAAACGAAGCGTAAAACTGATACTGAAGACACAAATTCCGACAATCCATAAGCAGAAACCTTGGGTGTAAATATTTCATTTAGAACCGGAGATAGCAATGAATCAAATTTAGATCAGATTTTATAAAATTCAAATCTAATCCAATTAGAAATTATGTTTCCAAAAATTCAAGTTCAAATCTAATTTTAGTTACATAAATCTAAATTCAATCCAATATAATATCTAAAATCTAAATTCAAAAATTTAAATCTAATTATATTTTAAATTAACAAATATCTTTAAATAAAAAATAATATTTTTTATCAAACAATATTTTTAAATTTATAGCATAAACAAACCTCAACAAATATTACAATACAATATAAAATAAATTAAAGTAACACTTCAAATTTTTTAAATATAAAAATTAAAAAAATATTTGAATTTATATATGGATCGGATTCATATTGGAGATAGATTCAGATTGAATAATGACAATATCCATCTCCGATCCACCTCCTATTAGGACTCGAACCTTTTTTTGAATTCAGATTCAAACTTTTTTAATCGAATTTGAAACGATTTATTTTTCAAATCAAATTAAATTCAGTTCGAATTCGAATTATATTGTCAAATCCCTATTTAAAACAACAATGCTAGTGGCCAAAGGCATGCGCAGGAGAGGAGGAACCAAACTTAAGATTAGAGATGGACATGGATTGGGTCAGATCGGATTTTCAATTCACCCAAACCTGTTTTGGACTCGATTCAAATATTTTCTTCAAAAAATTTGATCTAACCCAACCCAAAAAATATCATAAATTTGACTCTAACCCGACCCGACCCTACTTACAGAAAAAAATTATGGACTAATTTTTTAAAAAATAATTATAAAAAACTTAATTATAAAAAACTATAACTTTAAGGACTAAATTATAAAAAAAAATATACATAAAGAACTATTATTATAAATATTCCTTAAAATTATAAATTAATCTCGAGTCGGATCAAAACATATATTTCATACCCTACACCTAAATTCGACCTGACGTCACTCTTAAAAATATCCGACTCATTCTAATTTAAACTTAATTTTTATTAAAAAAATCTTCAATTTAATCAAATTAGATAAATCAAAACCCGATCTAACCGGGTAAAATACCTTTCCCTACATAAAAGATATTCATGTCATGTGCCTTACACAAAAAATTATGCGGAAGAAAAATGGGGGTTGGGTCATGGGTGGGACATTTGTCACTTCAAATAAATATGTTTGTATGGGCAGCTTTCCATCTGTTACAAATAAACAGAACCGTATAGTTTGTATGATTCTTCAAGATTTTTTAACTATTTATATATATTGATATTTTTATAAATATAATAAAAAATAAAAATATACAGGGCCTGATGAAAATTTTTTATTTTATATTTAAACTCGTCTCGACTTTAAATCTTTTTAATTCCCATCTTATTTCGATCCTCAAAATTTATTAAGAAAAACTCGAGTCATGGCACACCATGTCGGGTAATAGTTGGGGTCTTGGCGACAACTACCCTGTGGCGTAGGCTATAACTGTGAATCGAGTAGATTTGTCACACCTCTAGAGCTTATATTTTTAGCCTGGCACTGATTTATTCTTAAACCAGCTCTGAAAGAAATATTAAGCTACTGATCATCAAGTACATTATTTTTCGTTTGCCTGGTTTTGTAAGCTTAATGTCTCATCTTCTGTTTCTGTGTCTGCCACAGCCTTCATTGGCAACATAATCTCGAACAGTTATGGGAAACACTGTCATGCTATTATGTCTGTCGAATTCAATCATAAAAAAGATATAAAGCAGAATTAAAAGAAGAAAAACCCAAAGATCAGAGAGGGTAAAACAAAAGCTTTAATTCCAACGTTACTAGCAAATGGTTTAGGCATCAGGTTGTTCAACAATGTTTGCTCGATTAGCAGTAGCTCGACGGCGGTTCAGCACATTGTAAACACCCATTGCCAAAAGCATTGCAAATGCCAAACCTAAGACAATGCCAGCAGCAACCCCACCAGCTCCCATTCCCTGGCCGGATTTATCTGGTGTCGACGATACCTTGCCTGCTAGTGCTTTGGAACCGTCAACTTGAGCTGCAACAGGCAATGGTGAGCAGTAGGAAGCCGAGCAAGGGTTTTTGGTGTTCGTGTCTCGGGTTTCGGGATGGAAAAAGTCGTATGCTGAGGGTGAGAAGGCTAAAGGGCTCTCATATTCAATGCCATGAGGAGCTCGTTCTTGAGCCATGGCCAGGGAAACTAAAGCTAGAGAAGAGAAGAGAAGCAAGAAAGAAGCTAATCGATTCATGCTTTTTTTTTCACTCGCTGCTTGAGTTAAAAATCTCTGGGTAACAATGGCTTTTATAAAGGCCTTTTAAAGTTGTTGATTGCCATAGTTTTCTATTTTCTTAATCTCTATTTACTAAGCAGTGTGTTTGTTTTCAACAGGCGTTCCCTCAAAGCCAAGTTTCTATCGCATCACAATAATCAATGGCATAAATCATCCGTTCTTTTTCATCTCTCCCTTTATATATTTGTTTTAAATCAGAGGATTTAGGGTTTAAAGTTAGGGATTGAGATAGAGTTTAGAGAATTAAAGGTAAGATGTATTTTTTAGGGTTTAAGATATAAAAAATAAGAGTTATGTTTTAATTTTTTAAAATTTTAGGTAAATTACACGGATAGTGACCATATTATGGGGTTGGTATCGATCTGACCATAATGCTTTAAAAAGAATTAAATACACCGGTAAACTATTAATTTGGTATTAAAATAGCCATATGCCGTTAAAGGAGTAACAGACTGATGACATGGCAGTTAAATATAAAATAAAATAGTTACACATTTAGTCCCTGTTATTTATACATTTTTATAATTTAGTCATAATTTTATTATAATAAAATTATAAAAATTATGACTAAATTATAAAAATTATATTTAACTAAATTATAATAAAATTATGACTAAATTATAAAAATATGTAAATAACAGGGACTAAATGTGTAATTATTCTATTTTATATTTAACTGTCATGTCATCAGTCCGTTACTCCTTTAACGGCAGATGGCTATTTTAATACCAAATTAAGAATTTACCGGTGTATTTGATTCTTTTTAAAGCATTATAGTTAAATCGATACCAACCCTATAATATGGTGACTATCCGTATAGTTTATCCTAATAATTACTTACGTCACCTTTACTAATATTGTGGGAGGGGTAATTTGATGATTTTAAACATAATAAGGAAATATTGTCTTTACGTATAAATTTTAATATAAATTATATTCTTTGAACATCATCGACGCAATTGATCCAACATGTCTAGTGCACATATCATGTGTGATCAGGATTTTGTAACATTTAATCTCAAACTTCTGAAATCCTTTCAGTCATCTTCCCAACATGTCACACTTAAAGCATGTACCTTGTCATGGTTTGCTTGATTGTTATGTTTGGTTTGTTGCTGTCAAGTGACACATTTGACATGTCCACAAGAATCATGTTTTAGAGTCGATGGGGTTTCAAGACTTCACATGTTTTAGATACGATGGAACTTTGGAGTTTTGAAGGGTTGAAATCGTATACTTCTTTTTTAAGATTATTTTTATGTCTTTATTTTAAATTAGATGTTTAGGGTTTAAGGTTAAGAGTTGTGGTTAGGGTTTAGAAAATTAAGAGTATGGTGCATTTTTTAGGGTATAATATTTTTAGGATATAAAAAATAAAGGTCAGGGTTTGAAATTTTAAGTTTCTAGAAAATTTTCAAAGGATGCACCATGAAGAGCCATATAATTTTTACCCATTTTGAAAGTTTAACATCACATAAGAAATGAGATAAAAATCACATGCCTCTTTCCCATACCCTCATTCCATGCCTCCTTTGAAAATTTTCTAAAACTTTTAATTTTAACCCTAACTCTTATTTTTTATATCTTAAACCCTAAAGCTTACTCCCTAAAAATATACCATATCCCTAATTTCTTAAATCCTAACAATAATCCTTAACCTTAAACCCTAAACCTCTAATTTAAAACTAAGACATGAGAAAGAGCTAGATGATTTCTACCTTAAAAATGGGATGGTATGTCTTTTAAGATTATACTTTTGAAAAGATCGCTTATTTCTATCTATTAAGAGTTGATATATTTTTTATGATTTATCAGAGTTTTTTTTATCAGCTACAGTGTTAAAGTAATATCTATTTTAGAATATATTTTCTACCATTAGATATTGATCGTTCAAATAATATTTTGACAGTATTGATGCTCTCAATCATTAGACACGAGTTTTAAATGAACTTTATAGATAAATTTAGAGATTCGTTTAAATAATTTGTAACACACTAAAATCGATTTAGTAGTTAATCATATTTTCAGTAACTAAAATTTATTTTTTGTCTAACTTATTTTGTTAGAGACGCTCATTCTTGTTCACAACTAAGCCTAAATCTACCTGTAACCCTTTATCGTATCAAATTCGTCTTATTCAAAGCATTTCTGGCCACCTTTCTCCTTTTCGATTTATTTTTTATGCTTTTGAAGTTTTTATATATAAACTAATGTTTTGCGTTTTATTAAGGAAAACGAAAAATAAGAGAAGGTTTATATCTCCACAATGACGCCGAAAAGATTTTAGATGTCTTCTCCGGTGACACTCCAACTTTCACGACGGTTTAACTTTTGAAGGATAGGTATTCTCTCTCCCCCCTTTTTTTTTATTTACTAATAGTAATTTTTATTTATTTATGACTAAATTAATTCAATAAGTTAAAATTGATTCAATAAACTATAATTATAGGTATTTGTTGAGCGAGTCGACTGTGAGTTGAGTAGTGCTATATTTGTGCTAGTTAAAAATTTTTAGGGTTCAACGTGACTTGTTGCTTGTTAAATTCGATAATATTTTGCTCGACTCGTACTCGTTAAAAAATCTCGTTGCTCATTAAGCTCACAAAATTTTTAGTTTTATTTTTTAATTATAGTAAAATCTAGTGACATTATTAGAGGTTAACATAAAAATAGAAATACAATGAGATACGAAAAGATAAATAAATGAACATGTCAGGATTGGAAGAAATTATTACATGAAACCGTTCCACCACTTAGGATATGGTCCCCAACCAATTAAATTAAGACACATAGTATATTTTTTTCATATCATATTTACACATAAACATTATCCAAATCATCCAATTTAATGTCTTTAATTTAAAAAAGAAAAAAAATATTATTAAAGATTTCTTATGTCATCTTTCTCTTTGTTCTTTAAAATTTTTTTAATTAATTTTTTTATAGATTTAAGGTTTAAAGTTTAGAGTTTAGGGTTAGGGATTAGGGGCTTATGGTTTATGATTTATGTGGGTTAGGGTTTAATGTTTAGGGTTAGAGTCAGGGGTTATTGTTTAGGTTTAGGGTTAAGGTTAGATTTTAGAGTTGGGGTTAGGGTTTAGGGATAGGGTTGGGTTAAGGGTTAGGGTTAGAAAAAATAATAATTAAAAAAATAACAATAAAGAGAAAAACAACATAAAAAATCTTTGGTAATATTTTTTCTTTTTTTAAATCAAAGGCATTAAAGTGAATGATTTGGATGATGTTTATGTGTAAATATGATATGGAAAAAATATATTATATGTCTTAATTTAATTGATCATGACCATATCCTAGGTGTTAGAACGAGTTCATATAATAATTTCTCTAAGATCGGATTAGAGACGAAGTCATGATCAAAGCTTAACATAAATATAGAAATACAGTTGAATGGCTCCCCTGTTCAATGTTTTGTTCAATCCAGAGACAAACTTCCCCAACACAAACCATGTAGTCATTTTGATTTGATATTACATCCCCCTAACTGATGACCATTTTGTTCTGTCATAAATATGTATGAAAACAGGGTTGACTTTTAAGTCTTACTCCTGAAAGATCCAAGGGCTTTAATGGCTGTTGCTCCTAGGATGAATTTTGTGGTAAAAGGCAGCAATGACAGCTCCAATGAAAGGTCCGACCCAGGCCTTTTCTTGTTGTAAATCACAGCAGCTCAGGCTCCTTGCAGGGTTGATACCGGTGCCGGTGATGGGAATCGTGGCAAGGTGAACCATGAACACGGCGAATCCGATGGGGAGAGGTGCCAACACCTTCAATATTTCATTTTTATCAAGGGAAGAACAAGAAATTAAATATGACAAATTAGCAGTCCTAACTCCTATATTCCTAGCCATGAAATTTTCCCACTAAGAAAAATACATAATACAGGAACATGGGAGTCCCTCGCGTTCCTCTTGGGATCGGTGGCCGAGAAGACGGTATAGAAAAGAACGAAGGTGCCAATGATTTCAGCGACCAAGCCGGTGCCCTTGTTGAACCCCGGTTGGAGCTCGTTGGCGCCACCGCCGTAGTTGTTGTAGTAACTCTTTTGGAAAGACTTGACCAACCCACAGCCGCAGATTGCACCCAAGCACTGAGCTACCATGTACATGATGGCTCGGATCAGTGATACCTTGCGCCCCATGAAAAGTCCAAGCGTCGCTGCCGAATTGACGTGTCCTCCTGTAGGTTTCACAACAAAATTTCTGATCGTTATTTTAGTTAGGATGACGAAACCCGACCCGCTTGATAGAGTTTGCATCCATATGAAGTAGAGTTGACACGCATGCACTCACCTGAGATACCGGCATGCAGTATTATAAAATTTAATAAATATATATTTAAATATTATAAAATTATCTTTAAATTATAAAATTTATAGGTTAAATATATATGAAATTATAAAATTATCTTTAAATTATAAATATTATAAAATTTAATAAATTTTATGTTTGACCATGTATTATTTTTATTTTGACCCAGTTAAATAATTTTTAAACAATTACTCGATATTTTTATTTTGAGTTATCGGATCGATTATTTTTAAACATTTCGGCCAAGGATGCATTAGGGTCAAGAGAGTTTGGTCGAAGAGAGTTTAGGTAGTGGGCTCATGTAATTTGGGCCTAGTATACGGTATTGGGTATTTCTTAGGTGGATAATGGGTGTAGTTGGGTAATGTTTAATTTTGGATATGGTTTATAAATGGAATATTTAATGAAAATTGTTTTTTTAATATGGATTTTAACATAAAATAATATTCGAATTTAAATTATTTTGATTAAATACAGATAAAAAATGGATATTATAAAAATATTGACTTAATCAAAATTAAATAAAATTAAATTAAAATGATCAAAATCTTATAAAATAAAAGTATAAGTAATCATAACATTATTTTTTTAAATTTAGTAAGTAAAAATAAACACTTATAAAACTAAAAAAAAGGCCATTTTGATAATTCACCTAATTTAGTTAACTTATAATATTTAAAAAAGTTAAATAATTAAAATTAACATTTAAAATAATTTAATGATAATTTTTTAAAACTTTTTCCCACAAAAAAGTTAGTAGTGTGTATATGTGTACGACATTTATTACAAATTCAAATCTTTAAAATAAAATTAAAATAATTTACATTTTAAATCACTAAATTTAACATTAACTTTCATTTATATTAGGTACCTTTAACTTAATTAACTTATACTATACAATTTTTATTATTAATAAATTAAATTATTTATATTAATATTGTTTATTAATTCTAATGATAAAAATTAAAATTCAATATTTACCTATCATATTTTTTATATATCGCCATCAAAAAATATTTAATTAAGAATTTTAAAATTTTATATAATAATTGTCTAAGATATTCCAGTTGAATAAATTCAAAATAAAATATCTAAACTTTATATGAATCCTAACAAAAAATATCTAACTTATCAATTAAACGTTTTTATTGATGTTATATAAAAAATACATTAAATAAAAGTATCAATTATATATATTTTTAGAACTATTTAATAATATTTATATAAATAACTTGATATATAAATAATAAAAATTGAATGATATAATTTAATTAAATTAAATATTTATAATGTAAATGAAAATATACTTAATAATTTAGTTAACTTAAAAACAGGTTATTTATGAATTAAATATTTATATTTTTGTTTAGTCTAATACATAGTATTTTTTTAAATAAAATTTATACTAGTTAAAAACATTAGATATTAAATAGTTAAATCGAAATGAATGATCAACCATTCAACTTAAAGTATATTAGTTATTTACCTACTTACTTATTTGTATCAAGCTTAAACTTAATAATTTTAATTAATATAAATTTAAAATCTGAAATAATTCGATCTGAAATAAAATCGATTTGAAATAAACTCGATCTGAAATACAACCGAACTGAAACGAGCCCGACCTGAAATGAACCTGTCAATTATTTAATTTAGACTCGAACCGTTTGAACTCAATTTAAAATAGATCCGATCTGAATTAGACCTACACCCAAACCAAATTAAAACATTAAATCAATTTAAAATAACATATATCTAATTTTACCCGATACGAGAATACCTAAACTAAAACCCATTCAAGTAATTGGTTTTACATCCCTCGTCCCTACTTCCGCACCGCGTCATACTTGTGTTAACTCTTCCCATAGATCTTGATGGCACATCCGTTCTTTGTACTCAGTCAAACTTCACAAATTTCGGTGATTATTATTACCAAAGCTATTACTTATTATCACAGTTTGTTCCCCACTGACCTTGGTGTACTGGATGAGAAAATATAATAATATTTATTTTGGGACGAAATTACCATAAGGAATTCATAAATTCACTCCTCACTTCGGAACATATCTGAAAATCTAAATGAACACTAGGGGCATATTTGTAATTATGTAATCCTCGATCAGATAGATTCTCCCCCACCCCAGTCAGAGGTAGGGGTGTAAAACCGATCTTGAACGGTCAAGAGTATGTCCATGTTCGTTTATTTATTTTTAAAGTTGTTCAAACTCTGTTCATGTTCGTTTAAATTTTTAATGGTATATTCAAGCTTTATTCGTTTATTTTTTGTCGTGTTCTGGCTCGGTTCATTTAATGTTCACGAATGTGTTCGTTTATATGTTCGATAATTTATTCGTGAACATGTTTGTTAAGCGTTTGTAAATGAGTTCGTTTGTATATATTCATCAACTTGTCTATTTAGCGTTCACGAACATGTTCGTTTAGTGTTCATGAACATGTTTGTTTAGCGTTTGTATATAAAAGAACATAAACAAGCCTATAAACAAGTTTATAAATGAGTATATAAATGAGCTTATAAACGAACATCAACGAGTTTGTTTGTGAACATAAACGAGCCGAACGCACTTATGTTCGTGTTCGTTTGTTTATTAATCGAACATAAAATATCTATTCATACTCGTTTATTTAACTTAATAAATAAACATAAATGAACATCATAAAAACAGTTCACGAATAACTTTTCAAACACTCTGTTCATTTATACCCCTAATCCCGGTCCCCGTCCTTGTTCCTGAACCGAGTCTAGTCCCTGCTCATCATCATCATCATCTCTTATAAAAGGAGTGCACACTCGTAGGACTTCTCCACTATCCAACAATAATAATATCACTCTTAGAATTAATTATAAATATTTGATACATTAATTTAAATTAAATTTTATAAAAAAAATATTATAAAAATGATTATTTACTTTATACAGAGATAGACAAGAATCATAAATTTTTTAACTAATTTATACTCAAAATAAAAATATAACCTTGGACCACTTGTGTTAAAATAAAAAAATTATGATCTTTCCTAAACCTCGACTACAATTTTTCAAGTGAATTAATTAATTAATTAATTAGATATAAGTCATTAAATAAAAAATAATAATTTATATGAATAAATTAATAAATTGTCAGAAATTAAAATAAACAAACTATCTTCCTATTTTCAAGAAATTAATTTTATACTTCAAAGAAAGACGAGTCTGCAGCCTAACGTTTCAGTTGACTCCCAGAAATATATAAAAAAATAATTCCCACTAAAATACGCACTCCCAGAAAAGCGAAAGCTCTTTCAAAAAGAATCTCGCTTTTCTTTCTTCTTCTTTTGTTTTCTACAGTGCTTGAGGAACCCTTAAACCTCGATCTTCTCTCAGGTCTGACCCATTTCATATCTCAACCCGACCCGATCTGCGTTCATCTCATTGCCCCTTCTTCAACCATGAGAAACAAGGTAAAGTATTGAAACAAATTTAGAGGGGGGAAAGAGTGATTTTTTCTTCTCATTTTTGGGTTCATTTGAGGAAGAGGAAGAGAAGGGAGAGAGATGTATAAGAACCAGCTACAAGAGCTGGCGCAGAGGAGCTGTTTTAATCTACCTTCCTATACGTGCTTCCGGGAAGGTCCAGACCACGCGCCGAGGTTCAAAGCCACCGTTAACTTTAACGGCGAAACCTTCGAGAGCCCTCACTACTGCTCTACTCTCCGTCAAGCTGAACACTCCGCCGCCGAAGTCGCACTCCAATCCCTCTCAAATCGTGGACCTTCTCACTCCCTCGCCGCTAGAATCCTAGTAAGTTTTTATTCTTCTTCAAAGCTTCTGCTAATGTAAGCCTTTTATTTGAAATCTCCCCCTTTTGCTTTGTTACGGGGAGTGATCGGCGTCCGCCGTCGTGATCGTGGCGGTTATCGGGAGGGAAGTAGAAATTACTACAATGCCCTTGAATGGTTAATGAATTAGCTGAAGGCATTAAGATTTTCTTGACTTTTTGGCCGGTGACGAAAGCGAAAATTTAATTAATTTTAAAGGGAAATAGCAATAGGGAGTGAAGAATCCATGTGATATTTAATGCCTTCATTAATTATTTTTTGTATGAATTTTCTTGTTATCATATTCTAGGAAACAGCTGTAGTTTGATAGTTTTGGTTTTGTAGGCGTAATTAATGGCTTAATATGGGGTATTTCGGTCATAAAAGAACGTTTCCTTTCATGCCATCTCAATTGACTGTCTCTCGGGTCGGGTTTTCTGATAAGAAAGAGACGGTTCGGGTTTGCTAACTTGGAGAAGCAGTTAGTTTGGTAAAGATGAAATCTTTAAAGCTTTATTTATAGGCTTAATTTAGCAAATTTGTCAACTTGGAGAAGCAGTTAGTTTTGGTAAAGATGAAATCTTTAAGGGTTTATTTATAGGCTTAATTTAGCAAATGTGTATATGAGATTGAGATGCTAACTATCATTTATATGATCTGCATCTGTATTTGAATTCTCATAATGTATGCTTAGCTTGGCATATGAAAAGGATGTAAATATGATGAAACTAATAAAAAATGGGGGCTCGGATTTCGGTTGGGATTATGTAGAACTACGAATACAAGTATGAAATTGATCTTGGTTGATCATTCGTACAATATTTGAGAAGCAGTTGATATGTGACTTGTTGGGTTGCTTATTCGTTTCTTGTTGCATCTTAGTTAGGTTTCAACTATTGATTCTTTGATTTTGGTGTTCTTATAGTACTGGTTTGTAAACTTATGATTGTGTTCATCGAGCGCATCCTGTTTTCTAATGTTTGGATAAACTTGTGCATGTTATAACATGAAATGAAGATATGCGTCTTTGGTAAATTGTTCCCCTCACCCAGTTCATCAATGTTAACTCGTTGTTTATAACAAATTTTCAAGTTCTGGATGAGATGAAGATATGCGTCTTTGGTAAATTGTGTTCCCCTCACCCAGTTCATCAATGTTAACTCGTTGTTTATAACAAATTTTCAAGTTCTGGATGAGTTTATCTTTTCGTGTTTATATCTGAATTTTCTTGAATATGCTTTGGTTGATTGTCTCTAGCTTTACTGGGGCTGATACTGATCCGGCTTTGTTATGTTAGGATGAGACGGGGGTTTACAAGAACCTCTTACAGGAAATTGCACAAAGAGTCGGAACTCCATTGCCGCAGTATACTACTTTTAGATCAGGCCTTGGACACCTACCTATTTTTACAGGAACAGTTGAGTTGGCTGGAATCGAATTCACTGGGGAACCTGCGAAGAACAAGAAACAAGCAGAAAAGAATGCTGCCATGGCAGCTTGGACATCTCTAAAACTATGTGAGTTGATTTCCTATGGATTAATGTTGTGATGGTAAAATAGTTTAACATTTCATTTTTCTTCTAGATTGCTGAAACTGAATACTATATTTTATTTCCAGTGGCAAAAGAAACTGCAAGTTCTTCAGAGCCGGAGAACAATGATGAGCTTGAACAGATAACAATAGCTCGAGCGCTGTTGAATTACCGAATAAAGGAAAAGATGGCTATGGCAAATTCTTCCAATGGTCCAATGCTATTTACAAAGAAGTTTCCTGTTCAGAATCCAAGACCAACTAGTCCACAGCCTCCTGCTACCACCTCAAAAATCCTTCCTCTAATCTGCCCAAAGTTGGTTCCTCGGAACAGGTCGATGCCAGCAACAGCAAATGACAAGCCCATACTGACATCATCCCAAACACGTGTACCTGAAAGCCGTGGTGTACGTCCACAGAAATTCCCTGCAGCTGGAGCAGCTCCTTACGTTCCAATCCGACAATTAATGACACCTTGCCGTGGCATCGCTCCACCAGTGACAATAAGAACTGCAGTGCCTGTTTTCTCGGCACCACCGCATCCAATATCATCTGCAGTAACCCCTCAACCACCAGCTTCTGCTTCTCCAACTCATCTAGCGCAGTCTGTTCTCCCCGCTCAACCACCACAATCAGTAGTTCCTCCTCATCAATCGCCATCTCTGCTCCCCACCCAAGTACTGCGAGCTCCTGTACGCATCGCCCCACCTGTCACCATCAGGCAAGCGGTTCCTGTGTTTGCCGTTCCACCTGTATGTAAAGAAGATAAACAACACATTCCTGTTGAAAATGATATTGTAAATGTCACTGCTTCTTCCCTGCCCAACAAATCATCTGCTCAAGCAGCAGAAGTTGCAAGCACAACATTGAAGAATATGCAAGAATCTGAGGCAGTCCAGAGTTTAGAATACCTCAAAATCTGATGACAATGAATGATCGAAATTCGAGTTCGAGGCAATAGAGGAAGAGCTATGGTTTTGTGTAGGTATCAAGTTTGTTTTGTTACTTTCTGTAATCTCATATATGAGTGTTCTTATCATATCCTTTTTATTCTCTTTTTCACCATCTCTTTTGTTTTCTTAGAAGTTACAGTTTATGCAGATCAAGTTAGAAACAGCCTTCAACAGTCCCATATAATTTATAATTGCAGTTACAGTTAAGACTGTCTAAAGTAATGCTGCAAAGGCAAAAATTCTTATTCAGTTTTTTTATATTTACTCCTTGCCATAGGCTTCAATGCTCAAATATGGTTCACTACAGCAAGATCCTACTGTAGAAAACAGGTACCTCTTTATAAATACCTTGGAGGTCCCTGTAGTATAGGAAGGTACATAATTGGTTTTGGTTGTTTTATTTATTGCTAAGATAATGGGGTCGATACCTCTTTCAGTACAAGTATTAGTGTTGTTCCCTCGATACCTCTTCTTGAACAAGTATAAGATTTACTTCTCTTACAGATTGTCAAGAACAAGTTGGGGTCAAAACAAGTTTCACTAAGAAGAATATCGACTCGAAATTGTTTGTCATAAAAGATCGAAAATAAATAGATGCGGAAATGTGTAAGTATACATGCCGTATAAGTAATATAATGAGTTTATCGTCTCTCGGAATCGGGGATGATTGAATTCGAAGAAGTTGCATGAAAAAGAAACAGGTATAGAATGAAGATAAGGTGAAAAGTTAACAGAAACAATATAAGAAATGCTATAGAAAAACATAAAAAAGAAGGAAAAAAAGAAAAAAAAAAGTTTACTAATAATCTTGCCTCTTCAATAAATAGTTAAAACAAGCCTTCAAATCCAATCAAATTTATGGGGGAAAAGAAAGAGAAAGCAAGTAGCTGAACAATACCTCTGTTTTACCTCTCCACTCAATGAATGATGTTCCATTGCTTTAGAGTCGGGCAGTCTGGGTTTGATGTCCCTTCTATACTAGTCACATTTATATCATAGAGTCTAATACAATATTCATATCGTGTTTATGTTGTAACATTGTTTCGTATTGTGTCGAATATATATTAGATCTATTCGACCGACACCGGAAATAAAATGCAAAAAAGAAACTGGAATTAAGAATAAATGAATAAGATGAGAACTGATACATGCTAAGACACTACTAAATTTAAAACCTAAATTGAAAATCCACCCTCTACTTGGTTTGAGATATTTTTTTCGTGCCTAATAATTCCTGTTTGTTCCACCTGTAAAACATCTCATCATTCTAAAGTTCCTTCTTATTTCATCAATGTACACACAACCAGAAAAGCAAAAATGTAAGACACATAACAATGGAGCTTAATCTACGTACTAATCAGTTCTGGTGGGACCGACAATGTGGATGGCGTTACGGTTGTCGGAATGTTGGCTTTTTTCCTCATCTCCACCACCTTCTTATGAGAGTTGGAGTGCAATGCAGGAATGAATGTAGGACTTGCAGCTGGACGATACTCAGGAAGGAGACGGCCAGACCTGAAACGAACACCACATGCATTACAAAGGGTTTTCGGCCCCATTGGTCCTTCTCTCCATTGTGGAGTTTTTGTAACTTCACAGTGCAAGCATTTCCCAACTTCAGTAGGCTGTTCGGAGGGGGATCTCTTCATATCATCTAAACCCGAAAGCCATGTTAGGTTCTTTTTCTCCTTCAGTCTCTTTTTGTCCTCGGTAAGAAAGCTTTCTGATTCGGATTCAGAAGCAACTGAAGAATTAGATCCTCTGGAGGTAGCGGTGGAGGAGGATGTAAAAGCCAATGTAAGGTGCAGGTTAAAGGCAGATGCCCTTCTGCGCTTGCTCCGACAGCGTTTCACCAGGAAACCGAGCTCAGGGTTAATAAATGCTGGATTTGCACCAGAGCATGTGCTACTGCTTTCAAGTACATATACAGGACTGGAAGTTTTGAACCTGAATGAACTTTTGACATTGGCAGAATCACTGTTTGGGGTAACACTTCTGCTAGAGGATGCTTCAGTAGTGCCTGACAATTGGTTTGTCTGAGAAGATCCATCACAATAGTTACAAAAAGGGAAAGATGAATTTAGCAAAAAGATACGAGCTAAGGAAGATTTTAGAATGATAACAGAGATAAGATTACCAATGATTTACAATAATATGAACCGTGTTCTTATATCTGCATCAAAAAATACAACGCACACACTAAACAACCTGATGCTTTCATCAATGCTCGATCAATAGCATGATCGATCAAGGGGATGGAGAAACACTTCATATCTTAGAAACAAAGTTACAAGGTATGGACTCAGGATCCCTGTATTTGCTATAAGGTTACTTTCCAGTTTCCAACAAAATGAACATGCAGTCATTTATTCAACAAAGCACTCGGCATGTCCACATACAAAGGGTATATAGCATATGCTCCTGCTTAAACCTATTCGACACCGTGGTAAAAGTAATACATTGAACAGTTATCGTTAGGCAAGGCGCGGGTTTAATCCTGCACAAGTAATGTCTCCTAGTAAGCAGTAAGCAGTAAGCACATCACTCACTCACTCACTTGGAAGTAGTACTAAATTCATAAATGTGCATATTAGTGATATGTAGAGTGAAGTAGTAAATTCATAAACACAGTGTTTATCACTAGACTAAGTGAGGGAAACAAGGATTACTCACTGAAACTGAATGGCTTTTCACTACACAATCACTGAAAAAATCACCACAAAAGCCAGAAGACATGCCAGCCAGAACATTAGCAGGGGGTGGCTCTAAGTTTTGAAAGTTACAATCCCCCTCTTCACCGCCGCCACATTTATTCTGTTCCACGTCATCAATAGGCAAATGGAAATCCTTTATAACACCTTCTCCACTACCACCATCAGTGTCTTCAACATCTTCCAATGGGAAGTCCAAATAGTTTATTATATCATCAAAGAAATCATCAATGACCCCATCAAAACCTTTGTCAAACCAAGAATTATTCATAACTTATTTTCTGATTCCCTTTTCTTAATATCTCTGTTCATAAGAATAGAAGAGAAAGATTAATTATTTTCTATAATAACATTAACCAAATGAATATAAAATGGGATGGCAAAGACATAAAATCCCATTTTGATGATTACCTTATGTAGCCATTACTACAATTATTATAAAAAAATAATAATAAATTGAAGCAATTAAAGACTCTACAGCAACATATTACCAATTAAACTGAATTCTATAAATGGAAAAAATTGTCACTTCCTATGTTTGGAGAACAAGTTGTCATTTTAGCATGTAAATTAACCAAGTAAAATACTACAAATAAGAAATAATATAAACAAATAGTAATAACATGTAAAAAATAATGCTAAAAAAGTTGCAGAACCTTTTTTTCCCCAAGAGTTTGGTTGGATACATGGAAAATAAAAATTTAGCCAAAAAGAAGGTTAACAGATACTAAAAAATTACAAAGAGTTGGTACCCTTTTCTCCCTATTTTTGAGAAACCATGCAGAAAGCAAAACCCAGAATGAATTCCAACATTTAATTAACAAGAGAGAGAGAGAGAGAGAGAGAGAGAGAGGAGACCTGGTTTGAAGACTGAGGAGGAGACATTGCTTGGATGAAAGGAAAATGATAATAGAAAGGGTGTTGGGGGCATTCCCTTTGCTTGCTTTGGGAGTTTTTAGGAGATGGGGATGAATTAATGTAAGCAAGGTGCACATGGAGGGGTGGGGTGGGCGTTTTCCTTTCAATCACCGCTCATCTGTCATCAATTTTAAATCTTTCTTTTTTATAAGGCTTAAGTGGTACATAAATATTCAAAGTATATATTTTTAAAATAAATATTTAAAATAAGTTTTTGATTAAAATATATATTTAACAATTTAATGATATTTAAATAAATATTTATTATAACTGCTTGTTAAAAAAATTATCAATCAATAAAAATATGACATATAATAAAATATTTTTTTAAAAAAATAAAATTTTAAAATATCTTAAACTTTTTAAATAATTTTAAAATAGTCTCTAAATTCTTAAATCCCGAATCCCAAATTTAATCATTACCATTGACGTTAATCGCGTTTTCGGTAACAGAATAAAACATCGTCCCTTCGTCTAACGATCTATACATCATTTTTTATATCGTTGTCTATCGCGAATTATTTGAATGAATCATTCAACGGTTTTGACATTGCACACAATATCAATCGATTTACAATGACAAGTGGTAGGATAAATAATTGTATTGGTCTAACTATGTATGTGATATGTGGTGACAAGATAATCGACAATGAAATAAGATCAAAACAAAATTTGGGATTTTAGACGTTAAGGATTTTAAATTTTAAGTTTAATTTATTATTTTTTAAACATAATTTTTAATTTTAAAAAATTAATGTGTCTAATAATAAAAGTTAACTGTAAAAGGTAACGAACAATAACGACAAATATTTATTTAAATATAATTAAAACATTAATTATCTATTTTACTCTTAAAAATATTTTAAACATCTGTCTAAATAATATATAATTTGATCCTCACCTATTTTCTTTACAAATCAAGGTTCCAAGTTCCAACCATGGCAACATGGGTTGATCTAAAATTCTGTTTTTTAATGACCAAATAATCGAGTAAGGGATCACCGACGGAGTAGGAATAGGGAAGGCTCCCAATTCTTTGTAGTTGGCTTGGAGGCTCAGTCTGGACCTTCCCAGTCACATGCTGTGGCCCCCTTCCTCTCAACCTCAGTTTCCAGATTGTCTTCCTTTCACTGCCACTGAAATCAGCAACCTTTTCTTCTTTGTTTTTTAAGATTTGTAGGATCTGGTTTTCTCTTGCAAAGCGTTGATTATAATGGGATTGGGGCACAAATATAGTTTTTTTTAATATATAACCAGTTATATTAATTATAAAATATATTAGGATATGACCCTCTTAATTTAATTTAACGAATGTTAAAATTTGATCATTATTTTTATTTGTTTGCATGTGTATAAAAGAAAAGCATGTGCTTGTAGAGGGATCAAACCAGAATTAGACCCTAATAATGAGTAATTTTTTTTAAATGTCTTTGTTAATTTTTTTAAAAAAAAATTAAATTTTAAACTCTAATCCTTATTTTCTATATCATAAACCCTAACATTTGCACTTTAAAACATACACCTACCTCTAATTCTCTAAACCCTAACCTCTAACATTGAACCCAAAGCTTTAAACTCTAAAACCTACACTCTAAAAAATACATCCTACTCCTAATTCCCTAAACCCTAATTATAACCTCTAACATTGGACCTTAAACCCTAAACCCTCTAATTTGAAGAAGAGGCACAAATGGAGGTATAAGAAAGAGACAAACGATTTCCACTCTTAATAATACCCTTGATGTATAGATAAAAATCTTCTCCATCTTTATCATGCTTCAATCCATGTGCCCTACTAAAAATTTCTAAAAAATTCAATTTTTAATCATAATCTTTATTTTTAATATATTAAATCCTAAATCCTATACTTTAAAAAATACATTATACCTTAGTTTCCTAAACTCTAACCTCTAATATTAAAGCTTAAACCCTATAACTAAACTACAAACGGAGGTGCGGAGAAAAGGTCAGACGATGTGCGCACTTGATGTATAGTTTTGGTCGTGTCTACATAATATCTATGACTTTCTCTATATAATCTATATTCCATCTATGTGACACCAACCAACCAAGCACATGCCAAATGCCCAATCACAAAGCTTCTGGCTAAAATCAGAGACTCTAAGCAAAGGGAAGCCTTTCATGTCTATTTAACTACCGGAAAAAGACAAGCTTACCTCTCAACATCACCAAAGTTTGTTTTTGAAGGCACATCATCCTAACAATCAAAAGGATATGAAAGAAATTATACACTATGCCGATATTACTGGTACTTGAACTTGTGACCTCTAAAATAACAACCATTCTCTTAACCACTGAGCCTAGACAATTCTTACTTCTAAAACATATATTATTTGTAACCATTATTGTTGATTAAAAAATAAATATTTTAATATTAAAAAAAAAAAATCTTCAAATATAATATACAAAATTGGGTTGTTTGAGGCTAATCGTGTCGTTGAAAATATTTTTTTTTATGTTTTTACATTAAAAATTTAAATTTTAATCTTTAAATATAATTTTAAAATTTTATATCCTAAAAAATAAATTTTATACCAAACATTCTAAACATGACCCTTAATTATAAAATCTAAATTTATTTTTTAATGATAGAAAATAAAGTACCAAAAAGGAGAAAATTATATATTTTTATTATTGTTGTCAATGCAAGACTGTTACACACACAGTATATGGAGCATCGACCAGGGTCTTTGTTGTCAGCATTACCAACAAGGAGAGTTGATGATAAATGGGGGAAGCCCATTCCAGGAAGTATTTCAATTACAGTCGATGGAATGTTTCATACTAGCTCGGGTACGAGAGCGATTGGAGTGTTGACACGTGATTACAATGGATTAGTATTGACAGGTTTTGCTCATGTAATAAATGATTGTGGTTCGACATCTTTAGTGGAATGTCAAAACTTTTATTCGACAATTCTATTTGCACTGGATCATGGATGGAACTTGGTTGTGGTGGAAGACGATGCGATAAATGTGATAAATCACTTGTAATCGAATGTGGATGGTAGATCATTGTTTGCACAAAGTCTCACGGAAGCAAGAAATCTTATTCAACGACATAACCATCTAAATGTAAAGTTTATTCTGCGATCGGCAAATATGACAGCACATGAGTTAGCACATGGGGCGTTTAATGATCGTTCTTGTTTTTCTTTCGAATATGATTATTCGTGTAATATTGAACATATTGTAATGGACGATGCAATTAAAGAATAATCGGATTGGGTACTCTTTTTTCCCTTAGGAGTTGACATTAGACATTCTAATATTGATATTAGAAGATTTTTTAAGGAGGCCTTTTCTTTTTTTTTTTAAAAAAAAATATTACATTAAAAAAATGTTAGTAATTATGTATAGGTGAGGAAATGAAAAAGAAAAGTTATTTCTCATATGAAATTTATATAAAATTATAAATAAATCACGTTATTTATACATATTATTTTTAAATAATTATTTATATCATAAAATCTTTAAAAATAAAATATTCATATCAGGTTTTAAATTATTTTGATATATCAGAAGGAAGATAAAACTCATTTGAAAGAAAAAGGATAAATTATATAAATTATTATTAAATTTCATTCGTAAATTTATTTTTTTAACTTTTAATATTAATTATTTTGATTTTATTATTAAATAATTAATAATATTATAATACGACATACAACTAAACACTGTTATTTTGCTTTTCTTTTTCCCCTTTATTTTCTCATTTTCTTTTTCCCCCCCAAAATTTTGACCATCATTGTTTTTGACGGATCATCACTTCGTCCATTATTAACGTTGACCGATAAGTCTTAAAATTTCTATTAAAATGTGAATTCAGAACCAATTTAATAAAAAATACTCGGGATGAATATTTTACTTGATTCGGTCGAGTTTCGATCTAATCTAATTAAATTAAATTTTTTAATGAAAAATTTAGATTTGGATTGAGTTAGATTTTTATTGACAGAAAGATGAGATAAAATTAAAATTTAAGGTGTAAAATATTTGATCTAATCTGACTCGAGACTATTTATATTATTTTTTAATTTTTAAAAATATTTATAATAATTCTCTATTTTTATTTTATTTATAATTTAATTATTAAAATTAAAATTTTATTTATAATTTAATTTCTTAAATTATATTTTTTATAATTAAAACTTTTAAAAAAATTTATAATTAAATCCTAAAATTATTTTTCGTTAGGTTAAGTCAAAATTAAATTTAAAATATTTATTTTTAAATTGGGTCAACTTTTAAAATACTTACGTCGATCAAGATAACTTTTTTAAAAAATACTTGGATCAAATTTATGTAGACTAAAAAACCCGACCGGTGTCCATCTTTACTTTAACTTCCACAAATCTAGCGTTTGACAACTTCAATTCGTTGATTAAGCTCCACCGCCTGCCATCACTTCCGGCCAACCATAGTATCATTTTTTCTTAGGGATGTAAAAAGTTGACTCGATTTGAAAACCCACTTAAAACCTGTTCGAGTTAGAATTTGGTTTGACCTGAGATGTAATGATCCGAACTTGATTTGTATCTGATTGTTGTTGATCCAAACCCGAGTTGGACCTGTTACTGTAGTAACCGAACTCGAATTGTATTCGACCGAGATTGACCTGAACCCGATTTTAACTTGTTACTGTAGACCTAAAACCCGACCTGTATCCGAATGAAACGAACCTGAACCCGAGTTTGACCTGACAGATAACCGATATTACCCGACTAAATTGACTCAAGACCTGATTTTACACGACCTATTTTAAATTCGACCTGATAAATAACCCGACTTGTTATTAACCTAAACTAATATCAACATAACATTTATATAAATAAGTTATGTAACATACTTAATTAGTTAATTATTTATATTATACTTTTAATACAAATATAAAATATTAATATTATACATATTAATATTTATATAAATATTTTACATAACATACTTATATTATAATTTCAATATGGACATAATATTTATATAAATTGTGTTTATTCATTTTTAATTAATAATTTATAGTTTAATTTTATTATAAATAATTATATTGTACATATAACATACTTATATAATATTTATAATGATCTTATTATAAAAATAGTTATATTTATATTTTAATATTTATAACATACTTATTATCAATATTTATTATTCTTATATTACAAATATTTATTAATTTTAAATTATATAATAAAAAATTTGATATTATACTTATAAGTTATAAGTTACTATAATTAACAGTTACAGAATTTTAATAAACTTTAATACAACAAAATTAATAAATTTCATAAAATTTGACATATTTTAAGTTTTATGTATAACCAAATTAATAATTTGTTAAAAATTATTCTAGTCCAAATTAATACTTAATAAAAATATAATTTAAGTTCAAATTTAAATACCCAATATCCATCGATTTTAATATGCTAAAAATAAGATTATATAACATTTTTAAGCAATTACAATGCTAAAAACTCAAATTACACATAAGAATATAAATTTAAATTACTATATAAATTATGAAATATAATTGTTGTATTATTCAATAATGTATAACTTATAAAAGAAACTTAATTTAAATTACAAATAAACATCATATACAAATTTTTATAGTAAAAGTTTGAATTATAAAATGTGAGCTCTCATATCTTATAGCAAAAATTTTATAATGCTATATGTTAATACTTTGCTATCAAAATTATCATCATCGAGCACTAAGAATCTAAAAGCCACCAGCAAGGTTAATTATGGGTAACTTCTAACATAAAATAACTAAGGAAAACTAATTAGATAAAAAAATCAACAGCTGTGAAAAATAAGCAACATTAATCCAATCACCAACCAACAACAGAGAGCAATCAACCACAACAACAATAATCCTATGTTATAAGTCATAACTCATAACATACCAAAAAAATTAACAGTAAGCATAATATTATAAACATCATAAGCATAATATCATAAGTCATATCATAAGCATACAATTAACAATAAGCATCTAAATATAAATCATAACATAAGGAAGTTACCCTAAAGCATACAATTAATAGTAAGATAATATCATGAGTCATATCACAAACATCATAAGCATAATATACCCTAAACCATAAGCATTTAAACATAAATCATAATATAAGGATCATTCAGCTCTACAAAGGCTTTCACACAATACCACTCATAAGCATCATACAATTAACAGTAAGCATATCATAAACACAAACATTATAAGTCATATCATAAGCATCATAAACATCATACAATTAACAGTAAGATAAAATCATAAGTCATATCATAAGCATACAATTAACAATAAGAATCTAAACATAAGTCATAACATAAAGAAGTTATCCTAAAGCATACAATTAACAGTAAGATAAAATCATAAGTTTTATCATAAACATAATATACCCTAAACCATAAGCATCTAAACATAAGTCGTAACATAAGGATCATTCAGTTCCACAAAAGCTTTCACAAAGGCTTTCACACAGTACCATTGATAAGCATCATAAGCATCATACAATTAACAGTAAGTATATCATAAGCATGAACATCATAAGTCATAACATAAGTCATATCATAAGTATCATAGCATCATACAATTAATAGTAAGATAAAATCATAAGCATTAAAATAAATTACTTGTTTTCAGCTCCATAAAGGCTTAGTACCATTCAGCTCCAAAGAAAGCCTGAAACAAAGTAAAAAAGAAATAAAATTATAAACTAATAAACATTGAAAAGAAAAAAAAACATTAAAAAATTTAAAAGTTTACCTTTAACTTGATTTCAATCTTCACTAAGACTTAGAATTGAAGAGTCTTACACAACAATAAGACAATCTTCATTCTTTTCTTCTGGTTCACCATACAACCAATTACGGGTTGTCACAAAGATTTTAATATTTTTGGGTAGAAGTTTAGCTCTCAATTTGTTCAAAATTCCTCCCATACTGAAGGAAGATTCAAAAGCAACAGAAGTAATTGGAATGGCTAAAACATCTCTTGCCATCTGTACAAGAACACGAAAAAAAATAGTTTGTGCTTTTCAATACTCCAAAAATATCAAATTGGCTATCCTCAGAACGAGGGACCAGGGAAAGATTAATGTATGTGTTTATATCAGATTTTCCACTCCTTGAGGCAACTAAATTTACATCATAATTCTTACAATAAAGGGTATTAATAGTTAATACATAACAAATAATAAGTTTGTAAAAATTTTAAAAAATTAAAAAAGAATAATAGATGAACTTAAAGAAAAATTTAAATCAGCTCACCTGAAAAAAATTAAACTTTTTAAATGTTGGAGGTCGACAAAAACTGAACAAACTTGTACTTTGAGAAGAGTTACTTTGAACAGAAGAATTAGAGGAGAAATAGAGGACAAACTTTAAATAAAAAATATATAAATTAATAAACTCATTGTAAACAATACTTACCCTTCTGTCAACCTCATCCTCAACATAGAGGACAACATACAACTCCTTCAAAAGTTGTAATTTATATCTGGGATCAAGTAAAACAGCAAAGGAGATAATAGTTGAGTGATCAGACTAATATTTCTCATACAACTCAAGCATTAGTACTGCCATTTTAGAAACATCCTCACAAGGATCATTGTGAGCATCACACAACAACTTCTCTATAGAAACAATATTAGCCAAGTATAAATTAGCAGTAAGATACTTGAAGCCATAAAACATATTAGTAATTTCAAAGAAAGACTCAAGGAAATCACGAGTAGAGTTTCATTCTGTAGCGATCTAAAAAAATCCACGATTAATTAAATTTGCTAAAAAATTCTTTTTCGATTGTTGGAAAACATTTTCGGGTTCGATTTCAAATTAATATCTTCCACGTGGGGTTTTCGGCTTAAAAATAATATTTTATAAAATTGAAGTCGCCACCGGCCGTTTTGGTAGACCGGACACCATAAAACCAGAGATTTTAAAAATTGGGGTTTGGGAGTCGGTTACGGATGAGGAAGGATTAGCACCCCCACACCGCCCAAAAATTGGTACTTTAATAATTACCGCTTCATTAATATTAAATTTTTGGGCTAATTTAACAATCGAATTAATTTTTAATTAAATGTACGCATTTATTTTAAAGCATCTAAACCCGAAGGTAAGCGTTCGAACCACCACCACTACACTGGAGTTGGCCTCGCTTACGACCGAATTTAGAAGCCCACATTAAACAAATTAATATTTCATTCATGCAACTTAAAAATAAATTAAATACATTACATAAAAAATAAATACATAAAACATAAATATTAATCTAACAAATAAAATACTAATCTAAAACATAAATTCATAACTCTGGATCCGGAGTTAAGGTTTCTCCTATATAAAACCTTTCACTCTGAAGTCTCGAGATGCATCCCTCTCCTATATGAAGCTTCACTCTCAGAGACGTAATGAAGATGGGGTCCTTCCTGTATAGGACTCCACATTTCGCTGATGTCGGTTTCTCCTATATGAAACCGTTGCATCGTGGATGAACTTTTTCACTGGTAGCTCTTTCTGTATAGAGCTTCGAGTTTTTTGTGTTTGATGTCGTGAGTTCTTTCTGTATAGAACTGTTGTAAATTCTCCTTATGTGGAACTTCGAACATGTTGATACCTTCTGTATGGAACCTTCATCTTTGTGTTTTTCGGGAATCACGCCAAGCGGTTGTCAATCTTCAATCTTTTGAGATTTACGCCAACAAAGACTGCCGAAAATTTTTCTTCATGACTCACGCCAAGAAGGCTGCCAATCTTTTCTAAAAATGTTTGGGGTGTCTATATTGCCCCAATGTCTCGATTTCTGTGACCTGCTAGTCTTAGCTCTCGTTCTTCTCAGTTTTTCTTTCTTTGTTTCAATGATAGTACTTTCGTCTAATTATTGGGCTCAAACTTCGGAGCTCAATTTAATTTCTTTTTCTATCTTCTTCTTCTTTTTCCTTCTTTTTCTTTCTTTTTTTCTCGGATGATGACTAGTTCTCTCCATTTGGTCATCGAAAGAGGTTCATTAAATATGATGATCTACAAATCTCAAATGTTGACCTTTTTGGTCCTATCTTTCTTCTCTTCCTTCTTTCTATTGGAAGGAGGCACTCGAGCGCATGGAGTCTCTGTTGGGGTCATCTTCTTTGATAATTATCTGTCTTTTCATGTAAGATTGTTAATAAAAAAGGATGATGCATGAGCATTTTCACAATGTATGTGGTCATGAAGTATACTGTAATGTACATATGTAACCTATCTATAGGTATACAATGATGCATGAGCTTCTGTTAACTCTGTTTCAAAAAATTTGAGGCTTCGGTTCTCATTCGGTTGACCTAATAAACTTTGTTAACCAAACTTTGTCAATCTTGATAACATCTCTAGTCTTTTCTGATTTAAGCTCTGATTTTTGTCATTTTGCGGATAATGGTGCCCCGCTTGTATTCTTTATATTCTCTTCTAGATTACTATAATGGTTGACTGGACGTCTCTGTGTCCTGATTTCATTTTTATGCTCGTCAGGGTACCTCATCGGAGGTTGACTCTCAATTTTTTCAATTCTTGAAAAAATGAATTTATTTGCATGTATTTCAATACGCAATAAAAATTTTGGAAAATGTATAAAATTTGGAAGTTCATTGCAAAAAGTATTTAAAACATATTTGCCTTCTTGAATATCAAATGCAATGACATATTTGTCCCAATCTGGCAAAAAAAACTCTAACGAGGAGTATATTTAAAAGATCCTCGTTAATTACGGGGATATAAGCAAATGCCTAGTCTCTTCTAGACTCTCGGGCTTTCAAAAGGTACAATCCCTTTTCTAGAGGTTACCCCTTTTTCATGTGGCACTCATTATCTCACCTTCTCAACCTGCCCCATCCTTCCCTCATTTGGATGTCGATCAGGCACTTCGAAGTTCATTATTCCTTGAAGCAAGGTTAACCTTTGGGCGGAAGTATGGTCTGAAGACAATCTCATTTAGTTTGGATGTCCTTGAATGATCAGAATGGTCTTTAAAAGCTTGTAAGACCTGAGTCCATAATCAATGTAAAAAGGCTTTTATATTTGTGATTTATCTTTTTGAGTCGCTCTAGACTGTCTGCTTTAGGTTCTCACCCTAGAGTTCATTCTCTTTTTTGAAATTGCCAATCTTCAGGCTATCTTGTCTTTGATGAGCTTTGATATTCGCTTCTGTATGAATCTATAAGATCGTAAGGCCTTTGGAATGAAGATTCTTTGTTTCTCCTTGCCTCGTTTCCTTTGGTTAAATTTCTGTTTCTGAATATGAAGTGTGTACAGTAAATGTATCTGTGTTTGTGATATGTGTACTACTAACATTCTTCTCTTTTTTTCTTTCATCTATTTTTCTTTTTTATTTTCTTTTCTTTTTCTTTCTTTTTCTTTTTTCTTTTTCTTTTTTTTTACTAAAAATGACAATCTTCAGGCCGATTTATCTCTGATGTGCTTCGATATTTGCTTCTGTGCAAATCTGTGTGATCGTGAGGCATTCAAAATGAAGATTCTTCGCTTATCTTTGCCTCGTTTCTTCTGGATGAGTTTTTGTTTCCGGATTATCTAATATGAATAAAGTGTGTACAACACTATTTCTCCTTTTCGTTTCTCTTTCAAGTTTCTGGATGCGTCGCCAGATTGAGGTATTTTTCGATTATTCACTGCTTGAACTCGATTCTCTTTGTGCATCTTGTTGATATTGCTTGGATTCAATTACCTTAATGTGATCTCCTAGCGTTGTGCTCTGCAAAAATCCTCTTTTACTTGATTCAGACTCGTTTCGGCCTTCCGATTGTCATTCTCTTTCTTTCTTTCTTTTTTATTTTTTCTTTTTTCTTTTTTTTTTCTCTCTCTTTTGCGTGTGTCTTAGCTCTCGACTATTTCTTGCTGATAGTCTTCCTATTTCAATATATGATTTATCCGATCTTGCCCTCATTTTCTGGTGAGGTGAGAGAATGTCATTCGTCATCTCATTCAAGGATGTCCTAAGAAGGTCTTCAGGGGATAGAAGTTTAAGGTCGACTCTCGATTCAAGGATCTTGATCAACAAGTGCCTGAGAAGGAAATTTCCTAAAAATGGGAGCTGCCCATTATCTATACGCTCATTTTATTCCTTTGTCCTTACTAGACTACCAGAAACTCTCATTTGCAATATCCCCGCAACATTCAGTCTCTCATGAATATACAAAATCTTATAGTCGGTCTTTGAGTTTGGAGCAAATATGCTACCACATTTGAAATTTCATGGATCAAGTGCGTAATGATGTGTACATGCATGTTAAAAAATGTTTGTTATATGTACATAGGAGAGCAGGAACTACTTCCTTAAAATGAATGAAATATTAAAGAATGTAAAAAATGAATTTAAACAAATATGCATGAAATTTTCTGTTTGAATGTTCAAATGAGAAGTAAGAACCTTCATGGATCCATCTCTATCATCATACTTTGAAACTTGAACTATCGGCTTCAATCAAACTTTGGACCTTGTTCTTCAGGGCTCTATAATTCTTGTTCGTGTGACTTATGCTTCCCTCGCGACATTGACATCATAATCGGGTGTATGGGGTCCTTTTCGATTTGGATTGAACAAATGTTGAAAGCTCTTGATGAGGATCGAGAACAATTCGGTATACGTCATAGGAATCTGAAAGTTGATTTTCTGTGCGATATCTTCGAGACGATCTTTCAACTATTTTGCCCCTTTCTTTAGGTTGTTGTACGATCCTTCATTTGCTTCCTCTAGTATCGAGTGAGATGAAAATGCATGTGTGATGCATACAGTTAAAATGATATAAAAAAATAGTCAAATGCATATGTGATGCAGATGCGGATGCAAATAATACAAAATGTATGCAAAAAAAAGTATTGATCCCTGTTGGTAATCTCCCTGTTGGATTACATTCACGGGAAATAGAGGGTCCATTACAATATTGGGAAAACTAGTCTTATACATTAGTACTAGCCCTAATTCTGATTTCTTATGGCCATAAACTACTTGCTTGACAAAGGAATCTTTGTTACATTATGTGCTTCGGATGAAGAGCTTTGATCTCTACAACTGACCCGATCTTCTAAACTTTGATTTTCAAGACCGTTTGCATTGGTCTTAGTCAAATATTACCTGAGCGGCCTTATCATGTTGGTGTTGCTAATAGTGGCTTCTTTCCGCTGATGTTACTTCCAAAATTTTGTATCATCTCCTGAATGATGATCACGATCCTTGTGAAATGGGCTAGTGAGGCACTGATCTCTCGTTGTTCTTCTTGTAGTCTTTTAAATTGGTGTTCCGCATTTTACTCAAACTTGACCTTTGGATGCCAAAATGGTGTCAGTTCTGCATCTTTGACAAACCTTTCTATTGTTGGATCTTCGGTGGTTTTTTGTTACATCTTTTGCATCAGTTTAGAACTCTCGGTGGTCAATTTGTTGTAGCCTCGAGTAAGGAACATCTTCGTTACCTTTCTTGGTGTTCTATATCTGATTCTGGCTTGACCATTAAATGGTGCCGATTCTATATCTTTGATAACCCGTTGATTAAACTTTGACTTTCTATTGTATCCTTCATACTCTCTTAAAATCTCGGACTGACATTCTGATATAGACCGAATAAATGCATGATTATTACCTGGTGTTGACGTTCGGTAGATTGTTATCTCAGGCTCTTCGGCTGTCCTTTAACATGAGTAAGGGGTCTGATTGATTGTGACAGAAACTCATTCTTTAATCGGTGTCTAACACTAGGGTTGAGGTTTTTAGATACCTCTTTTCCATGGTGAAAGTTTCCTATGTAAGATGAACCACTCAAATCAATACCCTCGATGCGATGCAAGATGTGATGATGCATGCAGAAAAGAAAACAAAAATATGAAAAAAAACATGTTAGTACCAGGTAGAAATAGTAAACGCAAAAATAAATTCTGAAAAAGAATGTTTAAAGTAAACAGAGAAAGACAACCCTAGATATCTCGTCTAGTTCACCTAGGGTATCCGCATGACTCTAATGGGGTGGGTAATCTAGTTCTCTACATGCAGTATTGGTGCTAAAAGGGGACCCGAATTGTCCGAGCTATCCTCTACTAAGAGTAGCAAGGCCCCCGATCATCACCCATTATAGGCTCATTTTGACCGGGTTCAATTCAGGGGGACCCGTTCGCTTATGCCCATACGAAGGAACGATATCCTCACGAAAGCATAAGGTAGTGGAGCCCCGAAGGTACTTCGGCTAGGGCCCATACTGGAGAACGATATCTCCACGAAAGCATTAGCCTTTTCCCCTACTTAAAGGGACGAGTTTATATGTCATTTTTAAATGCGGAAAAATAAAAGCGCAAATTCAATTGAAAATTAATTTAATCGTCACTTTAGCCCGGAATCTTTAATATTAATAAAATGGTAATTAATTTAAAAAGCTTGACTCACTTCTTTTTGCTTATAAAAACAAAAAAAAATTCCCCAGCGGAGTCGCCATCTGTAGCGATCTAAAAAAATCCACGATTAATTAAATTCGCTAAAAAATTCTTTTTCGATTGTTGGAAAACATTTTCGGGTTCGATTTCAAATTAATGTCTTCCACGTGGGGTTTTCGGTTTAAAAATAATATTTTATAAAATTGGAGTCGCCACCGGCCGTTTTGGTAGACCGGATACCATAAAACCAGAGATTTTAAAAATTGGGGTTCGGGAGTCGGTTACGGATGGAGAAGGATTAGCACCCCCACACCGCCCAAAAATTGGTACTTTAATAATTACCGCTTCATTAATACTAAATTTTTCGGGCTAATTTAACAATCGAATTAATTTTTAATTAAATGTACGCATTTATTTTAAAGTATCTAAACCCGAAGGTAAGCGTCCGAACTACCACCACTACACTGGAGTTGGCCTCGCTTACGACCGAATTTAGAGGCCCGCATTAAACAAATTAATATTTCATTCATGCAACTTAAAAATAAATTAAATACATTACATAAAAAATAAATACATAAAACATAAATATTAATCTAACAAATAAAATACTAATCTAAAACATAAATTTATAACATACATAAATATTAATCCAAAACATAAATAAAATCTAAATACCAAATAAAATACCAAACATTACATTTCATTAAAATAAAGCCAAAATACAATATAAAGAAAAGAAAATATACCTAAGAGTTCGAACGGTTAACCCCGAGTGATCATCACCGAGATCTTCCACGATCACTCCAAATTTTTTAACTAGATCGAATCCTAAAAATAGGACCCAATCGAATCACCCAAAATTTGGGGAAAGCTAACCTCTCAAATTAGGATCATAGGGTACTACCCTCACCCAATTGGTTCTTTTTTTTAAAAGGCTCTCTTTCACCTCCTTTTATAGGCATTTGGAGAGGGGAAGGTTATGTTTCCCACCAATGTGGGATTCCAATCCCACATCATTTTTCCTTTTCTTTCTTTCTTCTTCTCCTTTCTCTTTTCATTTTTTCTCATTTTTTTTCTATTTTTATTAATAATATTACTACTACAATAATACTACAAATACTAAAATTTAATAAAAAATGAGTGATTACACATTCAAAATCAGTAATTATATCAAGGTTATTTTCCCTATTAACAAATAAGTTAATAGCTAACCTAGCTTCAAGTTCCCTACAAAGCATTAAGTAAGTAGAGTTTTATCGAGTAGGTATATTCAAAATTAACTTACCAGAAAAAAAGAACCACAATATTTCACAGCCAACTCAAAGCTACAAAATCTAGAATCAGAAGAGTCAATAAACTTAACAATTTCTCGCAATTTAATAACAGAAGAGTCAATTACCTTCAAACCTTTTTGAACTATCAAGTTCAAAATATGAGCAAAACATCGAATATGAAAATACTTACCACTGCATGGGAGAGAAAAAATGGCATACAAATCATCTTTCAAACGCTTAACCATTCTATCATTGGCAGAAGCATTATCAAGTGTAATTGTAAAAACTTTCTTCTCAAGACCCCACTCCATAGCAATTTCTGCATGTGAGGGGGAAAACGTCGAAAATTCAAAATTTTCGATTAAAGTTTTCAGTTATTATCAATATAATGAGCATAAAAGCATAATAAGAACGAGAAGTGCAAGCATATTATCCATCACATGTAAAACAGATATGACTTGAAATATAATGCAAAGATCAAGCAACAATTTTTTATGTGTTTCATGCGTTAACATGCAATGTTTGGTAATGGTATACCTAGATATATCTCTAACAGCTGGATTTAGATACTGATGCAAAGCCCTAAGTTTATCATGCTTAACTACAATTAAAGCATAACCATGATAGAGAATAGCCTCAGCAAATAATTCACAATAGCAATAATTTACAATAGCTTTTTTGATCAAAAAAAGATTCAATACTACTATTAATATTAGAAGCAAGATAATCTTTATAAGCTTGGTATTTTTCAGTATGCCTTTTTGGGTTAGAGGTACCAACATAAGAATCAACTTTGTATTTTTTGATTTTGCAATACTTACATTGGGTATAAATATCTTCTTGAAGCTTAATGAATGAGTAATAATCTCAAGCATGAGAAGTTCTTCTCTCAAACTCACTGGTATTTGCACTAACAGTCTTTCTCTTTGAGCTACGAACAATTTCAGAATCTTCCTCATGTGCATCCCCTTAAAATCAGAAAACAAAGTGTATAAGAACCAAGAAAATATAAAAAATGAATAGATGTTAAGATATGAAAGAGAGGAACATACCCCTTTTAGAGTGTGTTTCACTTAGCTCATTTGGACCTCTGTCACCAGGTCCATGATATTCCAATTCATATGAAAACTCATCCATATTACTTAAAAACAATATAGATTTTGTCAGATGATAAATAAATAAATAAATAAATAAGGTTAGATAAATAAATAAAGAAAATAAAAACAAAGAACAAACAAATAACGATGATAAATATTATATATAAAGCATATTCAAAGAACAAAAAACAATTATAAACATTATCATTTTCAGAATATAAACAAACAAAATAATGATAATTTTAAATAAACATATATATCAGACACAAAACCAAAATAATGATAATTTCAAAGGAGATTAGAATAAAATATATCAGACCCAAAGCAAACAAACCCTAAGACCTAAACAAAGGTTTAATTCTTGTGTTTGGTGTTGTTAAACTAGTTCATGAGGTCCTTTAAAAACCTCCTTTAACACCAGTAGCATCGTAGGTCGGGTAGTCCAGCTGATATACTCTGATTAAACTATTTACAAATAATAGAGAACAACCAACAAAATAACAGTGATAAACATAACCATTTTCAGAATATGAACCATGACAAAACCTAAAAACCTAATATATAAAGCATATTCAAAGAAAGTACATAAACATAAAACTCAAAATAATGATAAAACCCTAAACCCTAAACCAACCAACCAAATAACAATAAAATTAAGGCAAAAAATATAATAATAAAAGTATAGAAAACTTACAGATATAAGAATACCAAAACTTACAAAACAGATTCACAGCTACTAAATTAATAATGAAGAACCTGAAAAAAAATTAATATATGAAATGAATATGAAAAGGAAAAGAAAAGAAATACAATGAACTTACACATAATACGAAGGGATAGGTATCTGAAAGGTTGAAGCTTCTAGAAGGAATACGAAGGGATAAGAAGCTGAAGGATTTTAGAATTAGAAAGATTTGGGGTTTAAGGATCATAAGAGTTCAGGATTTAAGGTTTAGGTTTTATGGGTTAAGATTTATGGTTTACGGATCATGGTTTAAGGATTGAGGTTTGGGGTTTAAGATTTAGGGTTTAGGTTTATGGTTTCAGATTTGGGGTTTGGGTTTAATCAAAGAGAAATAAGTTTAGAAAAATTGGATGTTTGTGGAAGATCTGGAATGGATTTTGGAAGAAAAGTGTTTGAGTTCTTGAGAAAAAAAGGGTGTTTGATTGAGCAGAAACAATGTTTAGAAGAGATTAGTTGTTTGTGAAAGATCTGAAAGAGTCTCGGGATGAACAAGGGATGAACAATAAAGAACATGTGATGAACGCTGAAGAACAAATGATGAACACTAATGAAATTCAAGTATTTCGGTCAAAAAACTTAAAGATTTTTGGAAATTATGTGTTTTAACTAGAGAGAAGACAAAAGATTTAGAGAGAGAAGTAGAGAGATATTCAGACAGAAATTCAAGAGAGATAAAGAATTATGAGAAATGAGACTTCCGATTTGAATTTTTGGTTTAAATACTGAACAGATCGGGTTAAAAGATTCGCGTGTTTTGAAACGGGTCGCACCTAACTATTCGGATCTCGCGTTGTTATTCATTGTGTTTTGAATTTCTTACAATTTCATCCTAATCCATTTAAAATTTAACTTTAAATTTTATTTTCTTCTTAATTTAGTCATTGTATTAATATATTTATATATTATGTATAATTTATATTTATACTATGTATAATTACATAAATACTTATATAAGATATAGTATTTATATATTATATAGTATTTATATTCTATGTGTATATTATATAGTATTTAAAGTTTTTATGGTATGTATATATAATATAGTATTTATATATTATATAATATATTAGTATGTATATATAATATTATTATTATATAGTATGTGTATATTAATATATTATATAGTATGTATATATAATATAATATTTATATAAGATATATACACATATTAAATATGTATAATAATTAATATGTTATACATATATAATATGCTAACATACATATATTAATATGTTATATAACATATACGTATTTATATCTATAATATCTATAATTAATATGTTAATATATTATATATGTATAAATACAATACATATTATATATATGTATATTATAATATAATAATATGATATATATATATATATTTATTATATATAGATTAAAAATTAATAATATACATGTATAATATATCATATATGTAATGTATATATGTATAATACATAAACATATAACATACATATATTATAATATTAAAATACATAATACATGTACATACAAGTATATAACATTACATTATAATTACATATGTATAATATATGTATAATTTATTAATAGTCTAATACATACTAAGTACTAACACATGTGACGTATTAACATACATATATAGTCTAATAGTATAGAATACATGTACTAAACTACATATATAATATATATAATACATGTACAAAAATTAATATACATATTAACATGTATGATATATGTATAATATATTATAAATATACATAATACATATATATAATACATATACATATAGATTATATATATATATATTAATTTATTATGTATAATACTACTACAGTACGTGCTACTATCACTAATTCACTATGTATACATATAACATACATTGATACATATATATATATGAATGTTGCAATATACTTATGTTATGTAGTTATGTACTATACATAATTAATAATTGCATATATTATAAATATATTATACATACAATATACATATCTAATTACTAGACATCTAATTATCAATATATATTATATAAATATTTATATTAGTTATTAAATTATTAATGTATTATATACAGACTATAGTGTTATGTATATCATATTTTAATATATTGTCACGACCTCTTAAAAAACGCGGGTTTAGGTGTAAAATAGCTTTTAAAAAAATGTGAATTTTATCAATTTTAATCTTGAAAAAATCCAGATTTTAGGAAAAATATATAATTTAATTTTAAAAATTTGTTTGGAGTCGCCACCGGCCACTTAGGTAGGCCAGACACCATAAAATAAACCAGAGATTCGTTCAAAAAATATTGGGTTCGGGAGTCGATTACGTGTAAGGACGACCCTTACGAACGCCCAAAAAAATTGGTACCTTGAAGAAATTACGTGGCATTGGTATTTTGAAGATAGATATTAATTTAATTTTTTATTGTTAAGTGAACATTATTTGAATTTTGGATATCCTTTTGATTTAGAAATTACATCACCTTTAAACTTGAGTTGAACGAGACGTCCTCTAGATAGGAAACCTCACCCAAATTCAAAGGAATGTAACTTCCGCCTCAAAAGGTTTAAATAGCACATGAATTCGATACCAAGGTACACTCTCTAGGTCAGCATCATGGTACGTCAAAACACCAACCTCTTTATTGTATCCGAGATATAAGTTTCAAATGCTATGTTACTAAATTATCTCCCTAATTAAATTAATTAATTAATTTAAGTGACTAATCCTAGAAGGCTCTAAATTAATTAACTAAAATATTTATTAGGTGATCTACCTAAAATATGCCATACAAAAACATAATAAAATAAACAAATAAGATAAAAAGGAACTTGATATATATTTTTTATTGGAATCATGGGAGTACGAGTTACATCAAAATTATCATCATGAAGTGAGTACAAAAGGGACTTGCATAAAAGAAGAGTAAACGAACTTCGGAAAGACTTAATTATGTAATTAATTTTAAAGTTTTTAGAAATTTTTAATTAAATTTTCCTAATCTTCAAATTTTAATTAAAGCTTAATTAAAGTCTAATTTGGTGAGTTTTAAATTTTAAGGTTCAATTAGGGTTGGATTAGATTAGATTAACTTTTAAGTCTTATCTTAGAAAATTAAAATTAATTAAGGGATTTAATTAAAATAATTTTTAAATTTTAAAAATTTAATTTAACCTAATGGAAGTTTAATTTTGGTGGAATTTGGGCTAATTAGGCCTAATTAATTCTTACATTATCTTTAGAAATTAATTAAAATTAACTATAATAATTAATTAAAATTATTTCCTAAATTTTAAGAATTAAACTAATCCTAATTAAAGTCTAATTTGGTGAATGTTTTAAAGTTTAAAGGCTAGACTAGACCTAATTAAGTTGGATAAATTTTAAAACTTATTTTTAGAGATTAATTAAAATTAATTAAAATAATTAATTAAAATTATTTTTTCTAAATTTTAAGATTTAAATTAAACCTAATTAAAGGCTAATTTTTAGGTTTAGGGGTCAAATTAATTTTAGATTAGATTTAACTAGGTTAAATTATTTTTAAAGTTTTTTCAAAAACTAAATTAACTTCTAATTTAGAACCTAATTGATTTTTTTAAAGTCTTTAAAATCGATTTTAAGTCCTAATTAAAGTCTAAAATAATTTAATTTTAAACCTAGGGGCCTAATTAAGGGTCTAAGGCCCTAATTGGGTGAATTTTAATAGTTTAGGGGCCTAATTGAAAGCTTAGGGACTAAATTGTATAACGGTTCAAAGCTTAGGGGACCAGGAAGACAATTTTCTCCCATAGAAAAAGTCAAAACTAAAGAGGAAAAGAACTTACCGCCGGCGACCTCCTTTGCTTCCTCACCGATTGAAATCCTTCCCCTTAAGCTTATATTTGCTCCTTTGAATTTTGATCTCAACTCCCCCCTTCTCTTCGTTTTGTTCTCGGCCCTTTTAAACTTGAAATCCTCCTCCTTTTATAGGATTCAAACTCAGACTTTTGATTGAAGTAGGAAACTCCAAACAAAATTCAAATCCCTACAAACACTCCACCAAATCCCCAAATCCCCCAAATCTTATCTCAACTTCTCTTTTCTGTTTTTTTTTATTATATTTTTTATTATTATTTTTTTGGTTATTATTTTATTATACTTTTTATTTTTTTTAATTTTTTATTATTTAATGTTGAAAATTCGTGATAACATATATATTATAATTTTATTTTTTATATATAGTATTAATTCATTTATGGTATTATTTTATTTACAAAAATAGTATTTTTCTATAAATGGTATTATATCATAAATAGTATTATTTTTTATTATAATATTTCCAAAAATAATATTAGTTCATTTATAGTGTTAATCCATATATAGTATATTTTCTACATATAATATAAATTCCTTATATAGTATTAAATTTATATAACTATTATTCCATTTATAGTATAAATTCTATACATTATCTAAAATTTATTTTTTTCATTTTTAAAATATATTAAACTATAGTATAATTACTTTATAATGTATTAAAGTTAGATTTTTAATACTTTTAATTATTATTTATTTATAATTTTTGTAATTTAGTCCTTATAACTTACAAGTTAATTTATTTAAATTGAGTATTATTGATTTTTTAATTTACTTTAATGTTTCTAATTTTTAGTTTTTGTAATTGAGTTCTTACAAGTTAATGTTGATTTTTTAAAATTTAATCTTTTAACTTTATAGTTTAATATTTATTATTTGTTACTTATTTATACAAAATCAAAATTAATAATTCAAATTATTATGAATATAAAATAAAAATTAATTCTACCTGTAACAAAACCGATTTGAAATGAACCCGACCCGAAATACAATCGAACTGAAATGGACCCGACCTGAAATGAAACTGTCAATTATCCGATTTGGACCCGAACCGTTTGAACCCAACCTGAAACGGATCCGACTGAAACGGACCCGAATTGAAACGAATCCGACCTAAAATGGACCTGCACCGAATCGAATCAAAACATCAAATCAACCTGAAATGATATGTATCCGATTTTACCCGACCTGAAATTCATCCGAGTAACTATTTTTACCAATCTAATTTCTCTCATCTTTTCTTCCTTTACAGCTCTATTGGTTTAGTTTCTCATAGAAACCCCAACAAAAATCCTCGAAATTTATCCAAAAAATTTGTTTTTCTCCATCACCGATCTCAACATCCGACTGTCGAATTGCGCCATGCCCCATGCCTCTGGGATATATTGTGATCATCACCGATGCTCAACATTGGGATTCTACATCATACTACCGGAAGACTAAAACAATTCACCTCAATCGGAATTTAGCCAAAGAAAATTATAAAGGTGTGAACATGGAAAATGAAATGAGTTGTTTTATTTAAAGAATTGTGGTACTAATGTTTGCAAGATGATCTGTAAGACAAAAAAAAAAAAAAAAAAAAAAAAAAAAAAAACAGTTCTTAAACATGAGAATCCTTGTCTGAAATTTTGACTTCCTGGCCTTCTTTCTCGAGACTCCGATATGGTGTTCCATCCTTATCTTTCAGCTGAAGCAGCAACAAAACATAAGCATCTGTTAACAAACATTTGAAGCCTAAATTGCCTAATGAAATATATCTGATTAACAGTACCTGAGACCCCAATGGATCAGCTTGTTTCCTTTTGTTCTCTTGGGTGCAGAAATAAGAGTACAATCCCATCCCAAAAATGGCAATCAAGATGCCAATGATGTTCCTCTCATTGAAAGGGTCATGCAACAGGGTATACCCAAAGGTAAGAACCAAGCAAGTCTTGAGGTGGCCAAGAACTTGATAGGTCACTGGGGATGTCTTCCCAATAACCAGAAATGTGCTGAAGTTCACAGAGACTGAGATTATGCATGAGAGGATGATAAATGTCTGCAAACACATGGGGAAATTCAGAATTTCTACTTTTATAATGCCATAGACAAGTTTAGATTGTTGAAACAGAGGTTGGGTTTCCTTACCAAGACAATAGGGGAATAGTTGAAAGCAAACACATTTTGTTTGGTCAGCAACTGGTCGACCAAAGGACCTGAGACAAAAAGAATGACTGCTTGAAATGGGGCTGATTGGTACAACAACTGGGTTGAAGAGACATTCAGCCTCTTCTGTATGGTGTTTGTCAGCTATGTTCTCCGAGTTAAGAAAAAAAACTTGTATCGAAACGTAACATAAGAGCTTCCGAATTCGATTACAACCCCACACAATTAGAGCAAGGAGAGTAGGAAAAAGAGGATACGATTTGGCCAACACATGTGGTGAGGATGGCAAGTAGAGAAAGGATTGTGCCAACAAAGTTGAGTTGTAGATCAGTGATGGAGGCAATGCCAACTCCAACAAGTAAAATCAAGAGCGACAGCTTTATCTTTTGGCTGCACAAAGTAGAACATCTGTGATTAACCTTTGACTCTCAGAAGTGCTCAAATATCATAAGCAAATGTCTATTGAAAATGGCAAAGAGAACCTGAATTGCTTGTTTAAGAAGATGGTTTCCAGTAACACAGTGAATGGTATGATTGCAAGCTTGGTCATCTGCCAAAACCGAATGAGGACCAAAATTTACGGACTAAAGGTAATAAATGAAGTCTCACCTGGTAGAAGCCTATGGAGTTGAAGCCAAGGCTCAAGTTGAGAAGTCCAATGGAAACTCCATTGAGGATGCCAAAGAGCATCACAGTCTTCATGTCAATCGGTTTGCTCTCAAACAGGTTGAAGCGTTGCGCCGCATAGAGGGTGCAAAATGTTACCATCAGATGCCAGCTTGTGAGTGTTGTAGCTGTGGAGAATAGATTAAAACAAAATCCAACTGAATGTTATTTGGATTCGAATACGTTGATTCAATAAACGAATTCGAATATGAAACAGGTAATTACCGAAGGGGAAGCCAAGATTGCTCATCAAAGCTTTGTTGCAGATGACAATGGAGACAGATGATGCCACTGACAGAAACAGAGCACCAATAACACCCAACTGGAAGCTTGAAATCTCTCCCATCTTTTTGCTGAAACAAACAATTCAGACATACACATATCAAGCTAAATACTCCATAAACAATGATATGTGCAACTACAAAATTGTGATAGGTGGAAAGTAGATGTTTATATTTTAATTTCTTACCAAATATTACACAATTAATAAATTAATTACGTTACCATTATTATGTTTCTTATTTTTTTGATAAGTTTTATAATTCATTAATCCAAAAGAGCAGTAAAAACTGCTACTCATTTACAAACTAATCCCCAAGCAACTAATAAATCGTCCTGTACATTTCGTATCCTAATATTTTTATGGTGTAAACGAATGCGTATAATATCTTTTAGACAAGCAAACAACTGAGTGCAGGACCTTTGTACTCCTCGAAAAATCCTACGGTTATGTTCTTCCCATATCAAATATATAGAAGGCTGCCATGCAAGTCGACCTATCAAAGCGACAACTTACCTTCCTTTGAACCTATTATGTTTCTTATTTAGCCTTTTAAATATTTAATTCTTTCTCAAAGCAGCAGTTTACCATCCTTTTTATAGACATTATAAGTTTCAATTTTCAGATATATGTATACAAATAAATATACTAAAATTCAATAAAAAATTAGGATTAGGACTAGTTAAACAAATTGCAATAAAATACTAAAATTTGTATACAAATATATATAGTTTGGTCTTATAAATATATTTGTTGACATAAGAAAGACAGCTAGAGCATGTGCACTGAAAAAGAAAAGTGCAATTTGATTCAGAAATTCAAATGGTAAATGAGTGGTTGGTTTTCTGGGTAAAACTTCTAGGAAAATTTGTATGATTGTTGTAAAAATACTGTTCCATGTATGGAGGAAACAGCCTATGCAGCAAAAGGAAGGAAGCAAATGCAAGAACAGATGTTACCTTGTAAAGCAAGCTTGGAGTTTTAGGAAGCTCTGAGAAGAAGATTCAGAGAACCAAAGCTAAAACAAATGGGGAGCTGAGAGCCTGAGACTGAAGAATTTGGAGAAGAGAACAGAGAGAGAGATTGGTTTATGGCTTGTTTGAGAATGTAGGCTTTTAAGCAGCTTTTTTATTATTTTTATTGTTTTAAAAAGAGGGTTGGTGCCTAACGCTGCTTCAGTTCCCACAGGGAAGCTGGCCATCAATTTAAGCATGGAACAAACCATCCCATTTTTAAATTGCTGTTGAGTTGGGTTGGGTTGGATTTAGGTTCCAAAAATACCACCAGATCATCTTTCGATTTTATTTTCGAAAATCCAATAAATTTCGAATGAATTTTAAAATATATTTTCTGAACTTTCACTGATGGATGAATGAGCATTTTGAGTGAGTTTAAGCTTTGGAAAGCAAGTGGTAAGTCAATGTAGCATGTTGGGATATTCCAAAGCATGTTAGGATCCAATCCAGTCCATTTACAATTGCACCAGCACCAGCACCAGTACCAGCCCTACATCCTTAAGGCTTGGCACACAAGGCAGGAAGGTAAGATGAACATCTTAAATCAGAAATAAGGGTACCTCTCTACCTCCCAATGCAAGCAAAATGCCTTTGTCCTCCTCAATACTCAAGTTTGGTTCATTTTCACTCCACCAACCACCTAAATACATAAAAAAAAGATCCTCCCCCCATTGGTTTAATGTCTGTGGGGACTGGGGTTTGACCAAAATCAATATTCCTAACTCCTAACATTATATAATCAACGGCTTTCTTGTGTATTTTGTCTTGTGGTGTTGGGTATAAAGATATGATGCCTCAACAACTTCCTTCCAAAGATTCTTTAGCAGTTAGCCGGCTGCATTATTCCCTTTCTTTCTTACTATTCTTACATGCTTTGAATATTTGGTCCCTCTAGTATACTCAAATTTTAGATTTAGTTCATATACTTCAGTTTGAGATCCCTTAAAAACATTTTAACCTCACGTTTCAGTTGATGCATCAATGCTTTCAAAGCAAACATCATGCAAGATCCACAAGGGAAAATCCCAGGTTTTACTGCTAATCATTTGCAGAAAAGGTTATTCAGTTTCCAAGTGTAAAAATGAGGTTGAAATGTCAAAATTCCAATGCAGACAGCAGTTGACAGATCAATGATTCATTACAAGACAAGCCTTGCCTTCTGTTCATTTTGTTTCTTGTCCTTTCTGATCTAATGATGGTATAAATTAATAGCAGAGGGGTCAGAAGAAAAATTAAAAGTATCTGATGAAATCAGCTGAAAGCTCCTCACTGCCTTATGATTGAATGATTCTGTACTTTGTCTTTACAATTATTTGCTGCTTCATTCACCAGCAGCTTTCAGTGACAACTCACAAGTTTCTTTATGGAAATGTTACAATCATCATAGTTTTTGAAGGAAAGACACCCACCATTGTTCTTCATGAGGAACAACTGGTAAAAAAATTTTACCCCTTTCTTTTTATAGTTGTAAAAATCTTAAGATACAAGAAAATGTGGGTTAGGGAACTGAGTCCACCCTCTTGCAGCCCAAAGTTGAAGCCAAGCTAGCATAATGTGAGATGATAGATGTAGGCACACATGGGGGTGACAGTGAGGGTGGATTGATGGTAAAAGATGGTAAAAAAAATTCATCCCTTTGCCTTTGTAAGCTGAGATATGTACGCCAAGTCAGCATCCGCGATCCGCTTCTGAAACATCGCCCACTCGATTTTGGATCTTATTCTAACCTGTGAATGGAAAAGAAAAGTAAAGAAATATATGAGTTCGGCTTTGAGATCTAATATTTCTTTTACAACCGAGGTACATAAAATGATGTTAAAGTTGGTAAATATGCATACCGCGTCTCGTGGAGATATCCCGGCATGAGGCTCACCCTGAAATTTGACAGAACGCATAGTAATGATGATATAATTAGGATGGCCATGATAAACAAGCTATGTCGAAACTCATAGAAACAAGCAACCAGATATAGATCAAAACTTATGCTCATACATGCAAAGAAAATATATGGGGACTATAAGCCATAACATCTTTCATCATATATCACAGCCGAAATTTCTGCCAAGCTGACGAGAACTCACCTGGTTCCCGAGAGTTGGAATCACTTGATGAACTATCCACTCTGAATCTACAACACCAATTTTTTCATGCGCAGGCTAGGGAGAAGAAAATGGTGATTTAGTACAAAATCAAATAAGTAGCCAAACTGAGGTAGTTATACATGAAGCTTTCACTTTTCACAGGGTGGACTAAGAGAAGCTAGCAACGTATGTTATTGAAATCAATCTCACAAAAATTAAATACTTTTCAATCATTTTACGAAGTATATTCGTTCATATTTTCTGCGCATTTGCTACAAATTCAATCGATGCTAATTTTTCCAAAGATGTGTCCAAACCAATGCTCCAATTATGCAGCTAGCGATGAGTTCCAGGTGTTCTTATTGACAATTTGTATGCCGCAGAGCTACGTTACATGGAATCAGGTTTTAATATCAGATAAGAGCAAGTGTTCAGACAAGGGTCTGTCCAACTTTTTTTTTCTTCTCAAGTGTGTGAACATAGGTCCTGCTACTTTGTAGCAAACAAGTGTTAAATACGAGTACTTCTGAGAATCAGAGCAACAAGGTTGAATACCAGCCAATAACAGAAAGGAAACAGCAAAAATAGGCAGAAATCACTTACTGTAACACATCTTCTGAGAGCAAAATCCAATCCCCATCCATGCACCAAATCATTCTACAAGAACATGATTTGTTAAACATTTAGGTAGCACTAAAAGGAACTCAAGAAATTATGTAAATTTATAGCAAACATTTCTGTATGCTCCTAATCTGTGCCTTCATTCTGTTTCCATCATTGGAGAAGCTGAGCATGGAGGGAATTCATTGTGAAAGGTGCTATAGTAATGAACCGATTCACAATCATATTTTTCCTAAATACCTAAGAGATCATCAATTTTATTCATTTACTTTTACGACTATGGAGTTGACCCTCAGATGTGCATTTTCCCTTCCAATGGGAAGGATGCAAAATCCTTAAGCATGCTTTTGTTTAGAGGCAAGGATTCAAATACGAAGTGCAATGTATCTAGTCGGCTAATCTGCGGCCATGTACACATTCTAAACAATGTGGCCTGAGTCTACAAAATCCATAAGCATGCTTTACCTGAATCAAATACCATACGCATCGCCAAGCTTCCCGAGAAAATACAGGCGCCATAATTTCCACAAAACTGAAAGAAAGTAAACAGTAGTAAATGTACCGAAAGGAAGGAAGAAATCCAGTCTAAAGAATGTTAACAGTGAAGTGCACTACAAATTCACAAATCAAGGATACTGCTCAAGCATTGCCAACTAAGATTCTCCTCCAAACAAACACGATCCTCATTTTTCAAAATTTTAAGTTAGTCCAAATTAATGATGTCCAGGCCATTTCGAAAATGTTCACTAATATATCATTGAATTGTAAAGAGAGAGAGAGAGATTACGCGGCACATGGTGGAAAACGTGGATCACTACACCACCCAGGTTTCTCTTTGGTAAACCTGTGAACCAAGTCGAATTGCAGAAGTTCAAAGTTAAAAGGAGAACAGAGAAGAATGGTTGTTGATGATTGGTAAAGTAATTGCCCCTTCACATGGTGCGCACCCAAGACAGAGAACCTACTTGTGAACTTCTCGGTCAACTCTCCTCTTTGTCATCTGCCATGTCAGTGCATAATTGGGCTCCAAACCTGGTTGTGAGATCTCCAGGCCATGTTTCTTGACCAGTTTAATATATCTGGTAACACATGAACAGAGAAAATTAGAAAGAAACTGTCAACACGAATAAAATAAATAGTAAATATAATAATATATAAATAATAATTAATATAAATAATAATAATAATATTAAAAAAACCAAAAAAAAAAAGAAGCAACCGAAAATCTGGAAAAACCGAAAACAGGGTATCATGGGGAGAGTTTTGATTTGATTAGGTTGTTAGGTAGAGTGTTTTTAGGGGATTAGGTTGAGTTGAATTAGGATTCTAGCTTGAATCCCTTTAAAAGGGATTCATTCGAATCAATTTGGGGGAAGACTGGAGTTTAATCGGCGGTGGAGATTGGGAAATCACCGGAGATCAGAGGCTTGGGATTGATATTGAATCAAAGGCTTGATCGGGGTAAAAGCGTTACAAAGGTAAGTTTTTTTGGTTTTCGATTTGTCTCTTGTTTCAGCTTAAGTGTTTTTCTCTAGTTTAAGGTTTCGGCCGGTGATTCTAGGGAGCTTGGGTCTTATTTTGGGGTAGAAATTGAATACTTTAGGTGTTTAGGACTAGTTTAGATCTTTTGGGGGGGATAAACCGGTGTTTTTGAGTGGTCTAGGGGGTTCTGGCGGCTTCGCCGGTGACTGGAGTCGTCGTCGGAGTCAAGAACGTCGTCGGAGGGATGGTCGGAGCCTCCGTTGCGACGGTCGGCGAACTCGCCGAAGCGACGCTGGACGGCGGCGGAACAAATCAAGAGGCGGTTTGTGTGGCAGCGTCTAGCCGTGTTCTTCGTGTTCATCCTTTTTTTGGATGAACACGCATGAACACCATGCAAAGTCAAAGCTTTTGATCTATTTGGGGTGTAAATTCTGGGCTTAAGGTGTTTTTCCCAGAGAGAGTTGAGTCACACCGAGTTGGTCTCGGTCCAAATGACCGAGCTAACTCGATCAAGGGGTTTTTGTTGCGGAAGGAAACGGCGTCGTTTTGGCAGCCAGGCACGTGGGTCGGATCCGGGTTGAACCCGAATCTGCGTGTTTTGGATGGGTAGGGGTAAAATTTCTTCCTTAGTCCCCCTAGGTTTTAACCACTTTACATTTTAGTCCCCCAAACCCCAATTAGGTCCCTAGAGCTTTAATTTTCATTCAATTAGGCCCTAAACTCATAATTAAACCCCTAAGTAGACTCTTAGGAATAAATTAACTTATTTTAGATTTAAATTAGTGCTTAAAATTAATTTTAGAGACTTAAAATATTTTAATTAGGTTCTTAAATAGAATTTAATTTAATTTTTAAGAAACTTTAAAATTAATTTAATCTAATTAAATCTAATATAAAATTAATTTGACCCCTAAGACTTAAAAATTAGACTTAAAATAGGTTTAATTCAATTCTTAAGACTTTGAAAATAATTTTAATTAATTGTTTTAATTAATTTCTAAAAAATAGGTTTTAAAATTAGTTGAACTTAATTAGGTCTAGTTTAGCCTAAAACCTTAAAACTTCACCCAAATTAGACTTTAAATAGGGTTTTTAATTTTTAAAATTAAAAGATAATTTTAATTAATTATTTTAATTAATTTTAATTAATTTCTAAAAGATAAGATTTAAAATTATTTAGGTCTAATTAACCTTAATTTCACCAAACTAAACTTTAATTAGGTTAAATTAAATTCTTAAAATTTAGAAATTATTTTAATTAAGACTCTTAATTAATTTAAAATTTTTAACCTAAAATTAACCTAATTAAGTTTAATCCAACCTTAATTAAACCTTTGAACTTAAAATTCACCAAGTTAGATTTAAATTAGGTTATAATTAAAATTTGAAGTTAGGAAAAATTTAATTAATTTAATTAAAAATCCTAAGCTTTAAAATTAATTTCACACTTAATTAAATCTTATCCTTTGTTCGAGGTTTGCTTCCTGGTCCCTTTTTATCTCTTAATGCAAGTCCCTTTTGTACTCACTTCATGATGAATTCTTGATGTAATTTTGTACTCTCATGATTCAAATAAAATTGTTAAGTTTCTTTTTATCTTATTTGTTTATTTTATTATGTTTTTGCATGGCATATTTAGGGAGATCACCTAATAAATATTTAAGTTAATTAATTTAGAGCCCTCTAGGACTAGTCGCTTTAATTAGTTAATGAATTTAATTAGGGAGATAATTTAGTAACATAGCATTTGAATCTTATGTCTCGGATACACTAAAGAGGTTGGTGTTTTGACGTACCATGATGCTGACCTAGAGAGTGTACCTTGACATCGAATTCATGTGCTATTAAAACCTAAAATTTTGATAAAATAATTTAGGCTTAGAGTTAAATAAAATTGATAGGTAAACAACTAGTAACATTAGTAACTTAGGTTTTAAACACTTAAGCAATAGAGCCTTTTTTAGGATTAGAACTTAAAATAAACAAGATAAAAATAGTCATACATTTTGCTTTAGCCTTTTGAGACGGAAGTTACATTCCTTTAAATTTGGGTGAAGTTTCCTATCTAGAGGACGTCTCGTTCAACTCAAGTTTAAAGGTGGTGTAACTTCTAAATCAAAAGGATATCCAAAATTCAAATAATGTTCAATTAACAATGAAAAATTAAATTAATATCTATTTTCAAAGTATCAATGTCACGTAATGGTTTTCAAGGTACTAATTTTTTGGGCGTTTGTAAGGGTCGTCCTTACACGTAACCGACTCCCGAACCCAACGTTTTTTAAATGAATCTCTGGTTTATTTTTATGGTGTCTGACCTACCTAAGTGGCCGGTGGCGACTCCAAGTCAATTTTTCAAATTAAATTATGTTTTTTTCCTAAAATTTGGATTTTTCAAAATTTAAATGATAAAGTTCGAATTTTTTCAAAATCGATTGCGGAGTACTTTTCACCTAAAATCGTGTTTTTTTCAAAAGAGGTCGCCACAGAAACCAATTATAAACGTCGAAATTACGTTTAAATATAACCACATGAAGAGGCAAACCTATCTGCATTGAAGTTTTCCACTCCCAGATCTTCATCCCAGATGAATATATATTCATAAGCGGCAACAATATCCGGATGCAAAAACCTTTTTGCATACCACCTAGTAGAGCAGGAAATGAGAAGGGGCATCAAAATTATCAAGTGCTAAGCAAATCTAACAAGGGAGGACTAAAGCTTACCATTTTGTTTGTTTCCTTGCACTGACATGAATGGCGTTCTTTGACCATTCCAATTGGTCCCATTCAGTGGTCCGGCCATCATAATGAAAAAGTAAAATTTGAAAATCCTCAGAAAACTACCTCAACATGTAAGAATACAGTGTCATAAACCTGGAAAATCAAGATTAGACGGGGAAAATGATGAAACTGTTGCATTGTCTCTAACCTTTTTAACACATCGATTAATATTCTTCATCTGATCGATACCAACTGTAAATGTTGCTAAATACTTTGGTTTCTTCTTCAGATCCTGCGGGATTTTAGGAAAAATCATGATAAGAGACACCGATTGACCGAGAATAACAGGACACAGGGAATTATATTAATGCATATATTTCCAAGCTGACAATAATAGCAATACAGTGCCAAAATGGTCCTAATGCATTCGAACTTTTTCTAGTGCAAATAACAGGATAAACTGCATGGAACGTTCTCAGTTGGCAACGGTGTTATGATATTTCTATGTAAATAGTACTATGCATCATACTTTACTAGGATCACCTCATAATCTGCGTGGGTAAAGGTCGGTCTCTGGAACAACAATTCCTGGAGGTAATGATTCTGCACCACGAGGATTTGTTGGAACATATATCTGGGAAAGCATAGAAGCAGAAAGCAATTTTAAAAAAGGATCAGAATGAGCACCATGCTGTAATTCTAAATATACAGTGCTACTCGACACAAGAAGCTTGAAAACATAATATAATGGTTCAAGAACATTGGGGCAAAAGAAACACACTCCCTAATAATTTGATAATATACAATCCAAGAAACATACCGATGACGAAAGATTGCAAGAAAAAGGGATGGAGAGTAAGAAACAAACACCTTGGAAATATTTCTTCGAGTTGTTTCAGAAGATTTGACCATATAGAACTGTTTGCTATTAGATGCAGCCACATCAATAGATGGTCCAAGGCTTGAAGGTAAGTTTTGAATCTGCAGCGATTAGAAATAAATCATATGAATGATAGAGCAAAGCAGCTACAGCCTAGCTATTTAGAAACAAAAGCAAGTGTACCCTGTAAAGGGAAACTGAAGGAAAGGAAACACCGACAAAAAATCCAAAAACTGCTCCAATAGTTGTTGTGATAATGAGCCTGGCACTACAAGTTTTCCTACAAATTCCACTGCAAAGCATTGAACTAATTTAACAGAAGGAGCCATAGAAAATTTTCATTGTAAACAATAACTGAGAAAGTCCGGGGATCGAAGATACACATAAGAATGCTGTGAGGTTCAAAACAATTTCATACACGAGCACTTTGTAATACCGAAAAACAACATACCATAACCTGCGGTTCATGCTTCCCATATCGGTATGCTCTCTTGTACTCGATTTAAAAGGCTAGATGCCCACAAGAACTGTTATCTCCCATAACACCTTACGAGCATTCTTCTAGAATACCTAAGCAATGCAACTTTTATCTTCAACCAAGCAGTCCAAGCTTGACCTCAGATTAGCAAGAACCTTGAGCTTCAATATACATCACAGAAGATATTAAAATACGGATAAAGATATGCAACGAAACCAATTCGATCCGGAAAGGAATGCTCTCATTTACTTTCAACATAATATAAACACAATAAGCCATTCAAGCAAGTCACCAAATAAGCTATTGCTGTAACTCAAGCCAATGATTAAAATTTCAAGACCCATGACATAGTTGAAGCATGTTCTCACTATTGTTTACTCTTAGAGTTAGAGTGCAATTTACTGCAAAAATTTCAACACAAAATTTATTTCAAAACTATCTAATTTGAATTAATAAAAAAAAAAAAACTGCCACAAATTTTTGATTTTTATACTATTTTAACCATCCAGATTCATCACAACTTTTCCAAAACCAAAATTCCAAATGGTTTAAATTAATAAATAAAACCCCACTAATTATACAGTGAAAGAAATAACCAAACCTCTAGAATTAAATTTTTTCTTAAAAAATATTATTTTTTTTAAAATTATGTGCAAGCAAAAGAAAAAGGTTAAGCCTATCATTCAATTTTTTTCATCTAAATATTGAAGTTAAGGGTTAGAATACCTTTGTTTTCTGGAGATTCTAAATTCCCAAAAAAATGGAAAACCTAAACAAAAGAAGAAAAAAAATAAAGTTATTATTTTTATAAAATAAAAATCAATCAACCAACAAAAAAAATCCCAGAGTTAGAAATTACCTGCCTTTCTTTGGTGATGATAAATTGATCATATAACAGAGAAAACAGAGAGTTTTCTTTTCACATAAAATTGTATAAACAGAAAGAGAAAATTTTGAGAAAATACTCCTGGTTAGAGTTGTTTAAAGTGGATTAAGAATGGTAATCAAACAATTAATTAAACTTTAAATTTAATTAAATGGAAAATGGAAGAACTTTTAATAATTTTATTGTACATATAATTCTTTAAATAGCTTATATTTTTTCCATTTTTGTTTTAATCATTTATTTTAAATAAGATAATGTAGTGAAAATAAAATTTTAAAATATTTACCATTTATTTGAACTATAAATTATGAATTTTGTTAAGCATCCAAATTTCATAGCTGATAAGGAAATCAAGTATCATAAGAGATTTTGAGCGAATAATAACTCTCGTTAAGCTGACAAAATCCATCATTTTCAGATATTCATTTAAAGAAGGCTTAATTCAGAAATAAATATTTAAATTATACATTTTCTAAAAATAGGTGTCTAATATTTTTCGGTTAAAACAAGTGACTGAATTATATAATTTTTTAAATAAATGTCTTTTTTTTTACTGAAATAAGTGATTGAATATACAATAGGCTTTTAAAAATTTAAGCTTTGATTAAATAAATATATTTCAAAATATTAGATATTTATTTCAACAAAAAAATATTAAACACTTATCATAGAAAAAATATATAGTTTGAACACATATTTATATGTTAAAGAATTTTTTAATGATGTTATCTTAAAACATTAACGGAATGAAGTTTTAAGCATCTGTTTCAAGAAAAAACATTAGGCACCTATTTCAGAAAAAATATATAATTCATATACTTATTTTAATCGAAAGAATATTAAACGCTTATTTTAAAAAATTGTATAATTTAAGTACTTATTTCTGAAATAAATCTTTAAAAAATTATAAACGAAATTAAGATTGAACTGCGGGTTTCGTTGAATAACATCAAACTCTTCAAATCAAGGAAGAACTGACGTTAAATCTTTGTTTCCTGCCGTTTTCTTCTCCTTTTCTTTATGCTTTTCAGACTTGCAGTGATTATATTTTCAGCTGGGTGAAACCTATAGAAAAAATGTTAGACTAGTGATTATATTTTAATAGGGTGTATATTTCGATACTATATAATTTAGACTCATTCAAAATATATATTTCAGTGTTGTGTGATCGAATTTTACCCGTAAAATATAAGTTTTTATTGCTATATAATTCGTCAATCACTCTAATATAACTGTTGTATGATATGATTGGATCTTGCGTGTCACGTATGATAATTGTTGATCATAACACGCGTTTAAATGATTAATATAATATTTTTTATCATATACTATTATATTATATTTTCTAACAATATTTTTATATTTATGATGCTACTCTAATTTTTAAAAACATAAATTTTTAATAAAAATCTCATTTAGAAGATATTATTTTCTAAAATGATATAAAAATATTTTCCAAATAACAATAAAATTTTTTAACAAAAATCATTTTTTAGATTGCTATGGGATAAAACATGATGAAATAAAAATATATCTGTTGAATTTTATAAGTTTAATGTTTAAAATCATTATTTTTATTCACAGTTCTTTTAGGTCGTAGCATTACGTTGAAAGAGTCTATTAAAATAAAATTTTAATTAATTGATGTAATAAAAAATACATTACTTATATTTTTTGTGCAATATATTTATATGACTGTTAATTTTATGTCAATAACTATTATCTTGGATTTATTTGATTATGTCAAATATTTTAACCATTTTATCTTAGAATTGAAGCTTCATGTAAATGATTAACTATTTTCTTATGATTATTTGATGAATTTATAAAATTTAATATAGATTAGGTTAAAGTAGGTCAAAAATTTTATGTTTATAATTTAGATTTGAGACCCAAATATTATTAATCACCGTATTAGGTTTATGCATTTTAATTAGCCCTCTCATGCTATACATCCCTTGCAAAACTGGAACTTCGAAGTTCGATGGAATCGAAAATCTTAAACCCTCTCTCTTTACAAACCAGGTTCGGCCATTTTCTATAGCTACAGTAGCATCATCACAAGGGCAGAAATAACGATAGTAAATGGGCGGGGCGGGCGGGTGCGGATATTTCGGGTGTGGCTAAAAAACCTTCCTTAAATGGAACCTAAAAAAAGTCTCTCTAATAAAGAGAATAGAGAACCGGTTGTTAACCGATTCCAATATAATTTTTTTTTTATATAAATAATGGTTACTTAATTTATTCTTATATATTTGAATAAAAAATATACGAATAAAAATATTTATATAATAAATATTTGAATAACAATATTCGTATAATAAATATTCGAATAAAAATATTCATACAATAAATATTTGAATAAATATATATACGAATAAAAATATTTGTATAATAAATTTCGAATAAAAATATTCATATAATAAATATTCAAATAAAAATATTCGTATAATAAATATTCGAATAAAATATTCAAATAAAAAACTTCGAATAAAATATATACGAATAAAAATATTCATATAAAAAGATATTCGAATAAAAATATTCATATAATAAATATTTAAATAAAAATATTTGAATAAAAATACTTGAATAAAAATATTCGAATAAAAATATTCGTATAAAAAATATTCAAATAAAAATATTCGTATAATAAATATTTGAATAAAAATATTCGAATAAAAAATATTTGAATAAAAATATTCTTATAATAAATATTAGAATAAAAATATTAGTATAATAAATATTTAAATAAAAATATTCATATAATAAATATTAGAATAAAAATATTCGAATAAAAAATATACAAATAAAAATATTCGTATAATAAATATTCGAATAAAAATATTTATATAATAAATATTCGAATAAATATATTCATATAATAAATATTTGAATAAAAAGTATACGAATAAAAATACTTGAATAAAAATATTTGAATAAAAAATATACGAATAAAAATATTCGTATAAAAACTATTCAAATAAAAATATTTATATAATAAATATTAGAATAAAAATATTCGAATAAAAAATATACAAATAAAAATATTTATTATATGAATATTTGAATAAAAATATTCGAATAAAATATATTTGAACAAAAATATCCGTATAATAAATATTCGAATAAAAATATTCGAATAAAAAGTGTACGAATAAAAATACTTGAATAAAAAATATATGAATAAAAATATTCGTATAATAGCTATTCAAATAAAAATTTTCGAATAAAAATATTTGAATACAAGTATTTGTATAATAAATATTCGAATAAAAAATATACGAATAAATATTGTACACAATTCCTTACAAAGTATACACAATGACTTGCAAAAACCGTAAGGAAAAAGGTATGTACACAATTCCTTACAACTTCTCACCATGAGTTAAAGGAGCCATCTAAATGTAAAGATTTGTGTACATACACAATTTATTACGAGAATACATAAAATTGGTACAAGAGATGTAAAGATTTATGTATGTACACAAATCTCTCCAAAATATACACAAATGCTTACGAAAACTATAAGAAAAAAAGTATGTACACAAATCCTTACCCTTAGATGGCCTCCTTTAGCTTATGATTTCGAAATCGTAAGGATTTATGTACGTATATTTTTTCTTACGTTTTTCGTAAGCCATTGTGTATACTTTGTAAGAAATTGTGTACATACACAAATCCTTACTATTTTTGTAGCAATTTATGTATACTTGTAGCCATTTGTGTATGTACACAAACCCTTACCCTTAGATGGTCTCCTTTAGCTCATGGTTAGAAGCCATAAGGATTTGTGTACATACCTTTATCCTTACGTTTTTCGTAAGCCAATGTGTATACTTTGTAAGGAATTGTGTACATACACAAATCCTTACACAAATTCGGTGCCATATTGTGTATTCTTGTTGAAAATTGTGTATGTACACAAACCCTTACCCTTGGATGTCTCCTTTAGCTCATGGTTTTGAAGTCGTAAGGATTTGTGTACATACCTTTTTTCTTACGGTTTTCGTAAACCGTTGTGTATACTTTATAAAGAATTGTGTACAAACATAAATCCTTACCATTTTGGTACCATATTTTGTATTCTTGTAGAAAATTATGTATGTACACAAATCCTTACCCTTGGATGCCTCCTTTAGCTCTTGGTTTTGAAGTCGTAAGGATTTGTGTACATACCTTTTTTCTTACGGTTTTCGTAAGCCGTTGTGTATACTTTGTAAGGAATTGTGTACAAACACAAATTCTTACCATTTTGGTGCCATATTGTGTATTCTTATAGGAAATTGTGTATGTACACAAATCCTTACCCTTGGATGCCTCCTTTAGCTCATGGTTTTGAAGTCGTAAGGATTTGTGTACATACTTTTTTTTCTTACGGTTTTAGTAAGCCGTTGTGTATACTTTGTAAGGAATTGTGTACAAACACAAATCCTTACGATTTGAGTGTCATATTGTGCATTCTTGTAGGAAATTGTGTATGTACACAAATCCTTACCATTGGATGCCTCCTTTAGCTCATGGTTTTGAAGTCGTAAGGATTTGTGTACATACCTTTTTTTACGGTTTTAGTAAGCTGTTGTGTATACTTTGTAAGGAATTATGTACAAACACAAATCCTTATCATTTTGGTGTCATATTGTGTATTCTTGTAGGAAATTGTGTATGTACATAAATCCTTACCCTTGTATGCCTCCTTTAGCTCATGGTTTTGAAGTCGTAAGGATTTGTGTACATACTTTTTTTCTTACGGTTTTAGTAAGCCGTTGTGTATACTTTGTAAGGAATTGTTTATAAACATAAATTCTTACCATTTTGGTACCATATTGTGTATTCTTGTAGGAAATTGTGTATGTACACAAATCCTTATCCTTGGATGCCTCCTTTAGCTCATGGTTTTGAAGTCGTAAGGATTTGTGTACATACTTTTTTTCTTACAGTTTTAGTAAGCCGTTATGTATACTTTGTAAGGAAATGTGTACAAACACAACAAATCCTTACGATTTGGGTGTTATATTGTGCATTCTTGTAGGAAATTGTGTATGTACACAAATCCTTACCATTGGATGCCTCCTTTAGCTCATGGTTTTGAAGTCGTAAGGATTTGTGTACATACCTTTTTTCTTACGGTTTTAGTAAGTCGTTGTGTGTACTTTGTAAGGAATTGTGTACAAACACAAATCTTTATCATTTTGGTGTCATATTGTGTATTCTTGTAGGAAATTGTGTATGTACACAAATCCTTACCCTTGGATGCCTCCTTTAGCTCATGGTTTTGATGTCGTAAGGATTTGTGTACATACCTTTTTTCTTACGGTTTTCGTAAGTCGTTATGTATATTTTGTAAGGAATTGTGTACAAACACAAATCCTTACCATTTTTGTGTCAATTTATGTATTCTCGTAAGAAATTGTGTATGTACACAAATCCTTACGTTTGTAACAATTTATGTATATACCGTTTTTCTTACAGCTTTTGTAAGGAATTGTGTACATACACAAATCCTTACTATTTTTTTGCCAATTTATGTATGTACCGTTTTTCTTACAGTTTTTGTAAGAAATTGTGTATATAATTCTATGTAACAATATGACCGGGTAAACCGGTTAAGGCTCTTATTAGGCCCTTTTTAAGGGGATTTTCCTAGAACTACCCAGATACTTTTTCTATATTTATATTCATCTAAATTTTTTATATCCACCACCTATCCATTATTCGCTGTGAGTATAATTTTTAAATCTACCCCCGCCTAGGCGTGTACATTTTTAAATCCTCACCCGCTTACGCGTATGCATTTTTAAATTCATCCCCACACTCACCACTCAAAACGTATCCACTTATACATGCCTACAAGCAAGTACTAATATCCAATTATATAAAAATAAAACATAGACTTACATAAAAAAGAGTAAAATTTTGTATATTTTATTAACTGATTAAGTGTGTATATATAATATATTTACAATTATATAAATTTAACTACATGTAACTAAATAACGATAACTAATTCAACTAAAATACATTTTTACTGATATAAATTCTACTTAACTACAACTAACTAATATATACATATAGCTAACTTGTTAAAATATATTTACGCTTATATAAATTTTACTTATTCACATATTATAATTTTTTAACCTAATAAATTCAAGCACGATTTTAAATTATCAGTTTTTCAAACTAAATTAGTTAAGTTCAAAGTCTACAAGCTCAAGGATTAACATAAATTTTAAAACAAATTAATATCTTAATACATAAAATACCATAATAAAAGACATAATAAAAATCTACAAACACAAATAGTTTAAAACTCATATAGTGGACGGATACGAAACGGGTGGATACGAGACGGATAAGGTCTTAAAACCCATCACCTACCCATTACCCATGATTGTATGAGTTTTTACATTCACACCCGTTCATTATCCATAAAATTCATATCTATCCTTACTCCAACTGGTATAAATACAATACAAAATCCGTAAAATTATATGATAGTTAACTGTAATTTATAAAATTATATATTTAGTATTAATTTTTATATAATATTAATTTAGTTATTATTCCATTGAATAATTAATTTTAATTTTTAATTATTTTATTTAATATTTATTTTCTTCCCATATGATAATCAATACCCCTACTTTTAAAATCATTTTTTAATTTAATGTCAAACCGGCGAAGAAAAGTTGACTTTAAATGCAGCAGTCCCACTTCAACTACTGATATAAAACCATCCCTTGTTTCTTGTTCCCAAGCTGTTTGTCTGCCGCTTCCGCAATTTTAAAACTCGATACTCACTACTCATTTCCCTATAAAACCCACATCTGCCCCTGGATAATCTCAATCTCTGGGGTCGTTTTCTTTTTCTCTCAAGGAGACTGCAATGGCGGTGAGTTCTAGAGGGAGGACGACGGAGTTTGGTGTCGTTTCAAGAAAGAGGGAAGAGGCGAGTGGAATAAGCCCCGAGAGAAACAAAGTCTGGATCGAACCCTCGAATTCTACCACCGAAAGAAAAGTTGCTGTGGTTTACTACTTGTCTAGAAAAGGTCACCTTCAACAACCTCATTTCATGGAAGTTCCTCTATCGTCTAATGCTGGACTCTATCTCAAAGGTAAGGAACCTAACCCTGCCCCAATTGATTTCTATTTTGTTTTTCATTTTTCCTTCTCTGTTTGGTTTCCAAGACAATTTTTTAAATTTTCTATCACGTTGCTTTCTGCCAAATGTATAAACGCTGCTCCAGCTGACAAAAAAGGTTAGTTTCAGTTTTCTCGTAAAGGAAAAAAGAATAATACATTGAGAAAGCATGCGGGAAAAGATAAGTTTAAATTTCAAAAGTTTTTCTTGTCTCTGTTTGGATGCTCAGAAAATTACAGGATATTCCTACATTTCACTGCAAAATATTATTTTTTCTTCAGATGTAATCAACCGCCTGAACCTTCTTCGAGGGAAAGGCATGGCTACTCAATATTCTTGGTCCTCCAAACGGTAACACTCTCATTTATTCCCAACCGTCCGATCAGATAATCTTTATTCTTCACCGTCCGATATTAATATGTCATTTTTCCTAACTCAGGATTTACAAAAACGGTTTCGTTTGGCATGATTTAACAGAGGCCGATTTCATTTACCCATCTCACGGCCAAGAATACGTTCTCAAAGGAACGGAGATTCTCGACCACTCGATTAACCCTGAAATAACGTCGCCTGAAAAGTCGGACAAAGATCACGATTTCCAGTCCATCAGACGGCAGAGGGATCCGCCTCGGAGATCCCTTGATCTGCGAGAATACAAAATTTACACGGCTGAGTCAAGCTCCGGTTCGAGTGGGAGACTCGCTGCTGATGCATCGACTCAGACCGATGATAAGAGGAGTAGAAAACCGGTGGTTCAAGAACTAACCATCGAAAAGCTTCAAATTCAAGAGTTGGAGCGAAATCAGAGTACGGAGCTGAGTAGGGAAGAGATTTCGCCTCCACCGTCGGATTCAAGCTCGGAGACATTGGAATCACTGATGAAAGCTGATGGTCGGCGGATTTTGAGCAGAGGCGACGGCTATAATGAAGACAGCTTGAATCGGAGCGGGAGAATGAAAGCGTCAGCTGTTTTGATGCAGTTGATATCGTGCGGTTCAAAATCTGTCAAGGATTGTGGTCCCACCCCGGAGAGAGATCAAGGGTTCTCATTGATCGGGCACTACAAATCGATGTTGCCACGCGGAGCAGGGAATTGTAGCGAGGCTGAAAGGTGATCCTAATCTTATTTGTATTAAAGTCTAATTCTGTTTTTAATCCTTTTCTTATGTTACATTTTAAGATTAAATCCTTTCATTTTGATTTGGATTATTTGGTGTTTATGTTTGCATTATAATTATTATATACTAATGGATAACAATTATCGTGATGACATGAAATATTTTAAGGTAATCTACGTAGGAGGTACTTTTATTTGGGATTTCTTCAGGTTTGATCATTTAATTTTAAAAAATTAAAAAATTATTATATTTTTAACTGTTATTATTTTGATCACTTAACCATTAATCACGTTAATACAATATTATATTATTATTAATAAAAATAACTTTTAATAATTTTTTTTCCAAATTTCTTTGTTGCTAGATTCACTTTATATAAATTTTATTTACTTTTTTACAGTGAATGATTTTCTCTATTAAAAGAAAGATGGTATTTCAAAATAGTTTAAATTTTTAAAATTTATTTTTTAAAATCAAAATAATTTAAAATAATAAAAAAGTAATTAAGGGGATAATACTATCTTTTACACTAATTTTTATCGTAAGAAATCATTGTTCATTTTTTATAATTATTTAATTAATAATTATCGATAAATGTATCAATTAAATATCATTTGGCTTAAATTATTCGTGTTTTTTTTTAATTGAACATTTCTAATTATATATCAATAGTAGATAATTAAAAAAATAGATGACAGCTTTTAACGACGACAATAGTGAAACTCAACAGAGCTATCGAGGGTAACATTGACGGAAATTTGAGCTTCTAACGTCGGAATTATAGTTTTTTTTTTTTTTTAATTTTTCTAAAATATTATGATTTTTTTAAAAAAAATGTTTAAATTTTTTAACAACAATTAATTATGAAATAATTTAAATAACAAAATAAAATGTTAGACATATGCGTTTATAAAAAAATTTAAACACTTATCTTGAATTAATTGAGTTAAAATTTATTTAATTATAAAATCAAAATTTTTTTATCCGACTTAATTAAACAGATATTTTCTTTTTTTATTTAAAAATAACTCCTTTTAAATTTTATTTTAAAGAATAACTCATTTTTTATATATGCAGATAGGAGTGTTCGTTATCGGGTACTATTTTTTTGGGGTCATAAAAATTCGGTTCGTGTATCGGTCCATTTAAATTGGGTATTTTTTATTGGGTACTCGGCTAATCGAGTAACGAGTACCCGATTCATAATTATTATTTTTTTATTTTAAAATTAAAAAATTATATATTAAACATATAAATTTTATAATTTTATAATACAAGACCAAACATAAAAATAAATGATTTAAAGTTAATTTTAAAATATTTGAGTATATATAAATATCTATATTTATTAAATTTTATCACTAAAATAACATTAAAAGTATTAATCCCGTTTTTCTTTCGGTATTAGTAAATTAATAAAAATATATTTAAAAATTTTAAAACTTAAAAATATATAACACAAACATAAAACTAATTTAGATATATAAATTTAATTTTAGGTATAAATATTAAAGAAATCTAAAATAAAAATATAATTTAAAATTAAAAAATACATATAATAAAACTAGCCGGGTCGAGTACCCGAAAATTAAAAATTTTTGGTCCAAGCCCAGCCCACTAATTCTCGGATCGGGTACTCGACCCGATCGGGTAATTTTTTCGGGAATTACCTGCTATTTTGAACACTCTATACGTAGACCTAATTCATATATCCTATACAATATATTTTATAAAACGTAAAATTAAATTAAAATAAATTATTTTATTTTTAAGAGCGAAAGAATTTAACGTTTTCGTAAAACGCAAAATACGAATTCGTATTATTCAAGATACGAATTAGATGTATGTATACAATCACGTCCGATCTTACTTTACGGAGTTCATACGTTTTCCCCTTCCTGAGTGTACTTATGTTTTTGTCTGCCAGATCTGTTCTTGTCTCACCTTTAAGCTATCAAAGTCTCTATAAGTAAGTGTTTGCCGGCGTCCATAATTAAGGAGATGGTGGCCTGGCTGGGATAGAATGGACTGGAAGACAATTAATGAGAGTGTTGGCAGTGCAGGAACAAACAACACACAAAAAAGACAGACAAAGGCTAAAACATCAACTCTGCTTCGGTGGCTCACGTCGAGTTGATTTTAGAATTGGTTGTTGAGTTCTTGCTATACGCATCTTTAAAAGACTCCCATTAATAATTAGCGAATAAGGGTAAACAAAATTTGATTCAATTTGAAAAAAACGAATAATTTAATATAATTCGAGATAAAAGTATTTGATTTATTTTTGATTTGACTCAAAATTTTATAGACTCGACTCGAAAATTTTTTAAATAAAGTTCGAGTTGTAAAATGAAAATTCAAATAACTCAAAATTTTTAATAATTAAAGGATTTATTTTTAAGTTAGAATCAAATTTCTCATTTTTATGATATTTATGTATTGATATATAAAATATAAAAAATAGTATCACATATAAAAAAACATAAATAAACATATATACATATTTTATATTATTAGAGAAAGTCGATTAAATTAAAATTAAATAATTATAATTAAATTTTTATATGAACTCGAAAACTCGACTCGATTCGAATTTCTTAAACTCGATTGAATCAAAAAATTTCAAATAAAATTTTAGTTGTGAAATAAAACTCGTAAACTTGAATAACTCAAAATTTTTTGACTCAACTCGATCGAATACGCACCTTTACCAGTAAAATCTTACTTTAGTTTTTAATATAAAAATTGGTTGAAATATGTATATTTTTATTAATTAGCCATCCATATTTAAACCTTAAAACTAATTATTATAATAACATATGGATGAAATATAGTTGAAATATGGATGTTATGAAAACATATTTAATCATTTATATTTATACATTTAAATAATTTTGTACTATTTTAAAAAATAAATTTAACTTTTATTATTTACAAATTATTTTAGTTTTAGTCAATTTTAATTAAAAATAATCTTAATCTTAATCTTAAACTTTAAAATTAAAACTTTAAATATTAAATATTAAATATTAAATCCTAAATATTTACATCAAATTGCAAAACCATTTTTTTAATATTTGCTAAGCCAAGCTTCCTATAAAGTTTGATACTTGTAATAACTATTTTTGTCCGGATTTACACCGGAACCTAAGATCAAAACTCTTAAATCGTACCCCTAAAAACCATATTATATATATCCATAATATTTAAATAAATAAATCATAATTTTAAAATTCAAAAATATTATTATTTATTATTACAAAAACAATAATAATCGAATTAAACAGTCCATTAAACCCTTATATAAATCTGCCAAAGCCTACATCTCCTAAACCCATATCCAATCTGTCAAAGCCCAAACCAATTAAACCCATAACACATTACCTACTCATCAGCCCACATATCCAACACAACAGACCCAATTACCAAACCTGAATACCCATTAATAGAACCGGTTACCCATGAACCAACATCCACCTGCCCGAAACAGCTGGCCCGGATATGGACCCGGAAACCGTTCGAATTCTCAGCAGCCTCTTCAACCCCCAGAAGATTCTGGAACCGCCTCTTCAGCTCCCATCTGCCTCTTCGGCTCCGGCCACGTCCTCGACACCACGGCGCCACCTCAGCATCAGCAGCAACGCAAGATGGTCCCCTCTTTTCCTCTACGAATCCGGCCGAAACGGGGACAAAGAAATGGTCCCCCTTTTGTACGATTCCTCCAGCAACACATGAAGACAAAAAATGACAGAGGAATATCAGATTCAACATTCAATCCCAACATTTTCCATTTATTTTTCTTTAATATCGAATTGTAAAAATCGGCTCTATAAATCCTGAATCAAACCATTGTAAACCCTAGACGGGAATATTTCAAGATATCAATACAACCAGATTTTCCAGAGCATATCATTTCTTTATTTCGAATAGAAAATAGAAAAAGTGGTTTTACCTTTGAAGGTTACACCGGTTCCCGTTGCCGGCACCTTCGTCATCTTCTCCACTGCTTTCTTACTTCAACTTCGATTTCAAAGAGTGGGTTTGTTTAAAAAAAAGTTTTCGAAAATAGGAAGGTTTTGATTTCGGTTCCAAGAGATATGATTCGAAAAAGAGGATTCCATTTTAGATCTGAGTGTTTTCGGCGCTTTCAAACAAGAAAGAGCTTCTTTTTGTCTCAACGGCCGCTGCCGCGAGCGGTGGAGACAGTGGCCGGTTTCTGGAAATCAAAAGAGGCTGGGGTTTCGTTTTCTTTCAGAGAGCAAGAGCTCCCATTTCTCTCTGTTTTCATAATAAACATGAAGAGAAATGAAACTAAAGACCATTTTTTGTGCTTTAAAATTTTGTATATAACCAACTCATGAAACTACGTCGTTTTAGGACGTCTTACCCGCGTAGTGACCCGACCCGAAGGGAAGGATCCGCGTATTTTTACTTTCTGGTGTAATCACTTATTTGGTCCTCAAGCTTTCCAACCTCTTCGACTTCGGCCATGGTTTAACTACCGTTTTAGTCCCCTAATCCGTTTTTTCATTTCATTTTCGTGAACTTTTATTCTATTTTATTTTAAATTCTCGTGTTTTTATATATTTTAGTCACTATCGTATTTTAACCACTTTCTTTTCCCTTTTTAATTCTGATCTTAAATCATATGGTTTTTATTTCAACCCATACTTTATTATTTGTTATATAATATGCCTTATGTATATTGTCACGGGGCTAGAGTCTTGACCTAGCTGAACCGCGCGGCCTTAGTCGATGTTCTTAGACAAACGACTAAGTCAGCCTGAAAACTCGCTCCGGAAGATCAAACTTCCCAAGGCACTAAGAACGCTGAATCGTTCTGGCGGAAAGCAAACTATGAGTATGGCTACTCAAGAACGAAAAGAAGAACGCGAAGAACACAAAGAACAATTGAGAGAGTTTTTTAGAGTGAATGCCACTTGATTACTCAAAGATGAGATGATACAAATGAGACTGGGGAGGTCTCTATTTATAGTTGATTCCCCTTACATCCGACGGTTCCCACTGATTTACATCGATGGCTAGGATCATTTCCTACCAACCACATTGGCACAATCCTAAGAATATTCCATGTTAACTAAGGAAACAAATCCTAAGAATACAAGGAAAGTTTACAAGGCCAAAATGGCTATCTTCTAGAATCCTCCATGGAACGGGCTAAGTCTGGTGGTACCTTTAGGCCCAAAATCTCCCTAAGAACCTCTTGGGCAGCAATATGCGCATGTGGCACGGGCTCGAACTGACGGCCCGTGACATTCTCCCCCACCAAACATGGCGACGCCCTCGTCGCCGCCTCGGAACAAAGATAGAACCGATCCTGGGAATTCCTTGTCACCTCGGCTTGCCCCAAACTCTGAATCGGGCTGGATGCTCTTCTCATAAAGAGCACTCGACTCTGGCTCAGTTGTCCACCCAAATGGACTGCTTGCTTTGGTACTCGTCGCCATCTAACATCAGTCACCGTCCCTCCAAGCGCATCTCGATCGTAGGAGTTAGCTCCTACCAGTTGTGATTTGCCCCCATTCGGACACACATGGTCCTTGCACAATGACTTGGACGCCACAACATTGAACACTGAGCGGTCTCTCAAGATCGTCGGCAACCCTCGTTTGCGCCTAAGAACTCTGAAAGGTGGCTTGTGCTCTCGCCAAGTATCGACAACTCCATTTGAAGGGTTAGGTTTTTGCTGGCCTACACCCGACAAACAAGGCAAATCAAACTGTAAAACACAATCATTGTGTTCGGGATGTACCTCAATCAACTTTTCCGCATTCACTCTAACTCGCATCAATCTTTCTTCACTCGTGAAGTTTGATGCTCCCATCGATGCTCCGTCTTCATTGAAGCTCGATGCCTCGTCCATCTCCTCAATGGATGGATCTCCCACGGGTTCACTATCATGTGGCTCAGGCAACTCTTGCCCCACCAAGGTGTCCACTCCAATAGCCTCCAAAGCGATGCCTCCTTCCCTTGGAGCATCCTTGGTAAGCTGAATGGATGTCAGCTTCTCGATCCTCCGTCCCTTGTCTCGATACACGGGCACAACACAATGTTGTTTCGGATCCAAAATGCATATAACATCGGCACAAGGGATGATAAGAGCTTGAACACGGTCAAGGAAGTTAAGCCCCAAAACGAAATCAAAGTCATCTAAGTGAATTACCTTGAAATCTTCCTTGGCCTTCCATTCACCAATCTGCAGCTCTACCTTCCGCACTGTTCCAACAACTGGAACCTCCTTGGCATTAACGGTCTTGATCTTTTTGGTTGAACCTTCAACTTCGAGACCAAGCTTCTCAGCAGCCATCTTTGACATGAAGAGATCGGATGCTCCGGTATCCACTAGAGCACTCCTCGATCGTCCCGCCACGTTGATGTTGACAAACATCAACCCATTCTGCTTCGGGCCCTTCTTCGCCTTTGCAGAATTTAGTATCATTGCCCCAAGCTTACAAGCCTCACTTGACTCGGGCTTGTCCCTTTTGGGCTGCTTGGCTCGATCCGGGTGCTCACGAACTACGTGAGGTCCCTTGCTCTCGTAACATTGCTTTCCCACCCTTGGCTTGATTGCTCTAACACTAGCAATCGTACCAAGCATACATTCCTCGTCCTCTTGCTCGTCATCCGCATCATTGATCGTATCGGGGCGCTTCTTCTTGGGACACTCTTTCACCAAGTGTGAACCATGGCAATGGTAGCACTTCAAAGGCCCTCGATCCTTTTTCTCCGATGGTTTGACAAACTTGTTGACCCTCTCATCATCATTGCAAGAATGATTATCCTCCTCGTCTCCCCCACCAAAGCTCTTACCTCGGGGCTTGGAAGACTTGGACATGTCAACTTCGAACTGAGCTATAGACTCGGCTGCGGTAAAGGCTTTGGAAAGCTCCTCGACTCCCCTCCGCTCTAGCTCCATTTGAGCCCATCTTTGGAGTCCATCCATGAAGTAGGAAAATCCCTCCGCTTCACTCAAGTCCTGGATTTGGAGCTTGATTTCAATGAACTTCCTGACATAGTCAGTGATGGAACCCTCATGTTTCAATTGCCGCAACTTCTTACGAGCCTCCCGTTGAGCATTCGTCGGATAGAATTGCTCTTTGAACTCAACTTGGAACTCCTTCCATGTCTCAAAAGGAATGTCTCCACTCGGCTCCTCCGAGCATCTGCGTCGCCACCACAAAAGAGCGACATCAGTTAAATACATCGAAGCAACGTTTACTTTCTCCGCATCATCCTTGATGCCCATGGCTCGAAAATACTGCTCCATGCCCCACAAGAAGTTCTCAACATCTTGGGCCGATCGGTTCCCCTTGAACACCTTTGGCTTTGGAATGTCCTTCTTCGACTTGGATGCAGTGGCCATCTTTCCATTCATCAAGGCAACTTTGTAAATATACAAGTCTGCCTTCATCTCCTCCATCTCAATCTTCACAGCCTGCAATTCGGCCTCAAGCACCTCGCACCTCTCTTCCGCACCGTTGGCCACCTGGCTGAGTTTATCAACTCGCTCCTCCAGCGTAGCTACAGCATCCCTCGAACTTGCTCTTTGGCTTTGCCCAGCAACGATCTTCACACCCTTTGCTGCAACGTCTTCTTCTCCACGTGCCATAATCACTAGCGCCTTGCTCGAACCACGCTCTGATACCACTTGTCACGGGGCTAGAGTCTTGACCTAGCTGAACCGCGCGGCCTTAGTCGATGTTCTTAGACAAACGACTAAGTCAGCCTGAAAACTCGCTCCGGAAGATCAAACTTCCCAAGGCACTAAGAACGCTGAATCGTTCTGGCGGAAAGCAAACTATGAGTATGGCTACTCAAGAACGAAAAGAAGAACGCGAAGAACACAAAGAACAATTGAGAGAGTTTTTTAGAGTGAATGCCACTTGATTACTCAAAGATGAGATGATACAAATGAGACTGGGGAGGTCTCTATTTATAGTTGATTCCCCTTACATCCGACGGTTCCCACTGATTTACATCGATGGCTAGGATCATTTCCTACCAACCACATTGGCACAATCCTAAGAATATTCCATGTTAACTAAGGAAACAAATCCTAAGAATACAAGGAAAGTTTACAAGGCCAAAATGGCTATCTTCTAGAATCCTCCATGGAACGGGCTAAGTCTGGTGGTACCTTTAGGCCCAAAATCTCCCTAAGAACCTCTTGGGCAGCAATATGCGCATGTGGCACGGGCTCGAACTGACGGCCCGTGACAATATGTATTACTTATAGTATTATTTATACGGTTACTTATAGAATATATAAGTTATACTATATTATAATTTTAAATTATTTTATTTCTTCATAGATTCATGTGATTTCATTTTTTTTCACATTAAAAATTTTATTTTTTTTAATACTGTGAAAAACCAATTATTCTTTAAAATCATACCTTATATGCCGGAAATTTTCCTAATTCCATCTATGGTGTGGTTGTACTTTTTAATTTATTTTCCCTTTATTACCATTATTATCATTTTTATTCAATACTTGCTTCAAACGCTTTAAATTTGGTTCACCTTTTTAACGTATTATTAAATATTTTTTTTATGGCAGAAATTTCTTTTTAAGGACTTTGTTTTTGTTGTTGTTGTAACTTTGGCTTTAATTGGATCTTTAATTTCTTTTTTATTTTGAAGGTTTCCTTTTCTATGTATATTACTGTAAATGGTTTCTATGTATGTCTAAAATATATTAACTTACTAAATATGTATATATCATAATATTTATTCTTTACATGTTATATATTATATATACCTCTAACTTTATTTAATGCATTACTTATTTTATTTATTCTTTTATTCATTCGATCGGTTTTACGGTGACTCGCAACGAAGAATGATCCATATTATTTATAGCCTGTTTAGTGTAAATAACTAACATTTAACTTTTAGTTTATCGCTATTTGTTTTATTGTAATTTATTTTATGCAATTTTACTTTCCAGCTTTTAATTTTCCGTATTTTAATTTCTTGCAATTTATTTTCTCGTATCTAACATCTAACATTTACTTTTCCGCAATTTAATTTCTCGCATATATACTTGTTGTAATTTAAATTCTTACACTTTTAATTTTTCGTATTTATTTATTTATTTGTATATTCGATTTATTTATTCAACATTTGTTACACCTCTTTAATTAATGAGCATAATAATTACTTCTTTATTCGGTCGTAACGAGTTCGGGTTCATCACCAAACGTAATAGTGACAGTGTATGTATTTACCTTCGAATAAAGATACGGTAAAAATAAAATTTGAAATCGGATCTTTAAACAAATTGTAACTTAAATGCCACTTTAATTTGAAAAATCAAAAATTAATTGAGCGGTTTATTTTGTAAAGATGTTAATTTTGGGCGGTTTTAAAACGCTAACACCGTTTTTTAATCGTAATCGACTCTCGAACCCCTTTTTTAGAATTTCTGTTTTTAACGGTGTTCTGTCTACTAAAGTGACCGATAACGACTTCAACTCATTTTTAAATCATTATTGATTTTATTATTTTGCAAACCCCATTTTTATAATTCTCTTAAATTCCCAAATTTTCAAATAATACCTAATTTTATCCTAAATTTCCAATTTTTTAAATTTAATCATGATTTTCTAAAATTATTAAAATTCTTAATTTCAAAAACAAATAATTTTTTTTAACGACCTCCGTCAAAGGGGAGGGTCGTTACAATACTTCATTGGTGCAGTGATGTTCTTGTTTATGGGAACTCTCGGACACTAATAGGAAGAATGATTCTAGCTGATTTTAATATTTGATGAATATTTAGTTTAGAGTTAAAGATTTAAAATTAATTTATTTTTAATTAAAATAATAAATAAATATTTAGGGTCAAATTTATTTTTTAAAATTAAAATAAAATTGTTTGAATGTATAAATTAAATGACTAATATATCAATATATAAAATATTTTAATTATTACATCACTTTTTTAACCGTGGTTAATAGGTCAGTGACTAATTTAAAATAAAACTTAAGATTTAATAGTAACATCGAAGGAAATAAAAGTTTAATAATTAAATTAAATAATTATTAAAATTCAATTATCATTTATGTATTTTATCTAAAAATATTAATAAATATATAAAATTAATTTTTAAATTTTATTCTAAAAATTATAATAAAGCTTTCAGTCCCTATCATTTTAAAAGTAATTAAAATAATTAATTATATATAACGGTACATATAATTAATGACACATACCGACACAAGATGTTTATTTTAAAATCATCTTAGATATAATTAAATCAATATGTAATTTTAATATATATACACCATCATTTTAGTGGTGTTGTTAATTTTAAATTATTAATAACTGTACAGAAATAAAGTATCCAATTATACTATATCTAGAACAATCTTGAATTTGAAGATAATCAAAGGATTAACCCCAGAACTCTGTTTCTTAGTTACTTTTTCCATCTTACCGACCATTTCAGTCGGAACATCCGGTGGTTCTAAAAAACAATGATCTTAAAGAAAAGTTAAAAAATATATATCGTTTTTTCTATAAAAGTTATAAAAAATTTGGTATAAACAAAATTCTTATAACTTTTGTAAGAAAAACGGTATATACTGAATTTCTTAAAAAAATTGTAAGAATTTTGGTTTATAAACCGAATTTCTTAAAAAAATATAATAATTTCAGTATATACTGTTTCTTACAAAAATTATAAAAATTTCAGTAATGTACCAAAAAATATGTATCAAATTTCTTATAACTTTTATTAAAAAAACGATACCCGTTGTTTTTAAACTTTTTTTAAATTATCGTTTTTTAGAACTTCTCTTCCATTATAATATTATAAAAAAGAGAAATAAAATCCCACAACCAACTGTGATTCCCTGTTTCTGTGTCCTACTCTCCTGTCGAGAAGTATCGTCTTTTCTTCCCCCATGCCATCCATATTTCCTCAGACTGAAACAGCCTGACGTGATGACAACACCAACACCATTTGCTTCACTTAGTCAATAAAAATGGGTTTGGAAATTTCAGTGACATCAAAGTCTACAGAAGGAAGCTTCTTAAAGGAATGATGTCGTTTCAAATCTCAACTCACATTTTTGTCATTGGGTTGGTATTTAATTAATTATATACGTTGGTTCAAAGAACTAGGGCTCAATTGGTCATCTAGAAACGAGGTAAACACAAAATTATGTACCAAAAGATTTATTTATTTATTTTATATCTAGTTAATTTGGATTTTCGTGACGAGATTATAAAATTAATTAATTTTTTGATTATAATCTTTAATTTTAAATTTTAAATTTTAAATTAAACTCGTATCTTAAATTTGATAAATTTATATAACCTTTAGTTTTAGCTACTGCTAACCTACTTTCTTTGCACGTTTCACCCCGTTTCCATTGAAATTGTAAGCTTTGTTTGTTCACACAAGAGTTTGTTCAACACTTCCACGCGCCTGGGAAGCGTGGAACTCCCAACATCAATTCTTTTATGACAACAAAACATGATCAAGGTTTACGTTGAATTTAGCATTACGTTTTAAATTAATTTTGATCTAAAAATTAGTTTAAAATATAAAAATAATAAAAAGTGTTTTTGAAAAGTGTTTTCAACGCAAACGTAAAAATTAAAATTTTTAACTTTTGCGGTTAGAAAAATGCTTTTAGAATAACCTTCATTTACTATTTTTATTATAATTTAAATTTTATAAATACATAATTATATTTAACATAAATTATTTTTATATATAAAAACATTTTTGAAAAACACTTTTCTCAAAAGCATTTTTCAAAAAATAATTTATTTATTTATTAATATTTTTATATTTTATCATAATTTAAGTTAATATTATAATAAGAAAAAATTTAATTATTATTTAAATATATATATTTTAACCTATAACATCATGTTTAAAATAGTCATTTATTTTTTCAAAAATACTTTTTGACTGTAATACTAAACACATATTTTAAACTAAAAATCTAAAAAGAATTACTATATTTTTTTATTATACTTTTTAAAAGTAATGATAAACTGACCCTTAAAATAGAATAACCCTTAAAATAGGATAACTTAAGGGGGAATTGAAATCAACCCTTAAAATAGGATAACTTAAGGGGGAATTGAAATCATTGTACGTGACGCACACGCCATAAAGTCAGTTTTGGGATACAAGTAAAAGTAACATAACCCTTACAACACTACCCCAGGTGTGTAGAATTTGTGAGGAAGATTCCTGCCGAGTTGCCTCAAAACGACTCTTTCTTAACCCGGTCAGCTACGCGGTGACGCAAACGTGCCGAAGCTGGATACTTCAAATCCATAAATAACACCTCACTGGTCTTTCTTAACCCATCATTATGGCAGTCCATGTTCCCACTTAACACACACTCGCCAACTCATACCTATAAATACAAACACGAACCCAGGCATCTCATACAAGGTTACTTCAAGATATCTACAGCTAAAAGCTTGATCTGTATTCCTGTTCAGATTTTAAAGTAAAGTTGGCAGACTTTCTGTGAAAGTATATTAAAATGAAGAGAGGCAGAGAAGTTGGAGAAATGGATATGGATGCCATGGATATGGCAAATTGCTTGATGTTGTTATCTAAGGTTGGCCAAACCGACGCATCGCAGCATGATACTGGTAGCGATCGTGTCTTTGCATGCAAGACGTGTAACAAAAGGTTTCCATCTTTTCAAGCACTCGGTGGTCATAGAGCAAGCCATAAGAAGCCGAGGTTAACAGGAGGAGATGATCCGGAGATGCCGGTTTCTCCTAAGAAGTCAAAGACCCACGAGTGTTCGATCTGCGGATTGGAATTCGCCATCGGCCAAGCTCTCGGAGGTCACATGAGGAGACATAGGGCTGCCTTACACGAAACCGGGTTGGTGACTCGGGACTTGTTGCCGGAGATGGATAAGTTGAGCGGAGATGAAAGTGATTCGGGTTTGGATCTGAGCCTGATGCCTTGGGGAACAGACTTGGAGCTGACGCTGGGGAAGGTGGAGGTCACGCCTGTTGTACATTGTTTTATATAGGATCTTTCTTATTCTTGGTGTAAAAAGAAATATGATTCTTATTATTAAAGATTTTGGTTTAATTTTTTTAAAAATTTGAGGACCCCATAATTTTTTGGATAAACTACACTATTAATCACCGAACTATTGATTTTTTTTATTTAAGTCATTGAACTATTTTTTTTTTTACAAAATCACCACTAATGTTATATATTTTCCTATGTTAGTAACAAAGATGATGGTATTGCAAGGTATAATAACAATTTTGATCCCACATCACATACATTTCATCATTTTACTCCCCATTTTCTAAAATTCAACTTACTTTTTACCATATAATTTGGCCCTCTCACTCGCTTCGTATAACAAAGCAACCATTGAATATTAACTCCTTAAATACTGTGTTGTAAATACTAGTATTCAAATTTGTGACATTTAAGAATAATAACTATTCCTTTAATCACTGAATAAAAAATTCGTACGCTAAAAATATGACTGTTAAAATAAAGCATTTGATTTAAATCCTTTGAAAAAATTGACCTAGTATATTCGATTTGCTTCTCTTGCAGATTTTTCAATAATAACCATGAATTTCACTGACCATAAACATATGAGATTTTAAATTTTAGTTGTATTATTTTGTATTTAAATTCAAAATTGACATACAGTTCTAATAATTAAAGTTTGGAACCTCATCGGTTAAATGAATGGTTGTTATTCTTAAAGGTCATAGGTTCGAGCATCAATAATGTCAAACATTCCAACCCTCGATCAAAAATATCACTGGGTTTCGAAAAATTATATCACGAGTTATTCTTGATAAAATACATGAAATTAACCAATCAAATATATTTATTTCAACGATTTTTATCAAGTGAGATTCTCTCTTTTGCTGACCAAATTAAAGAAATTGATGGGTCGGGTCGGATGTGTTAAATAAATAAGGGTAAAATACAAAATACATCCCTGAACTTTAGTATCTCACTTATTTCGGTCATTAAACTTTTAAAAGAATCCATTTACTCATTAAACTTTATATATTAACCTATTTTGGTCTTTCAATATTATTTTATTAATATTTTAATATAACTTTACATATTCTATTATTAAATCTAAAAATAATATAAACTAAAAATAATATAAACTAAAAGTAAATTATTTTTATTAATATTTAATTATAAACTAACATAAACCTTGTATTAGATGCATACATGCATGATCCTCCCATTAAATCATAAACCAAATTATGGTTTTTAGTATAATGGTTTCGATTTAAATTTAGGTATGATGTGTTCTATATGGGAGATAATAAATTATTAAATTCAAACCAGATTTCTTGTTTACTCCCCTCAATGTATTATAAATATGATGATTAAATGTGTAATTATATAAATTATTTGTATTATAATGGTTAAAACAAGATTGAATTAATAGTTTAAGGATTATTTAGATAATTTATTATTTTTTTTATTGTGACATATCAACCTTCCATTAAGATTTAATGCTATCAAACGATTGAGTGACAAAGAAATTACACCCAAAAACATAAGTGATCTTATTAATCATTTTTTATAAAAAAAAATTATAAAAATCAAATTATATCGGATCTCGTCAAATTCGAGTAACTTACTATACCTTCGTTTCTTTGCATTTGGATTTCATCTTATAGATATAAATACCCTGCTGCCTGAGATGATGCTGTGATGCAACACCCTTATCTTAATATAAATACAGTACCTTTCATTCAATGTCTAATGACATGTTCTATAATGCTTAATCCACCATCCAAAACAATGGGACCTTTGCTGTCAGAAGATGACAAAACTGAAAAAAAATTCCCTCCTCGTCCTTAAGAAACCATAAAAAACACTATTGTTTAGAGCAGATTTTTAATTTTTATTAATTAATTTAATAATATTTAATGATATTCGATATTAATAATGTTTAACGATGTTCAACGTTGTTTATATAACTTTCCCTACCATGCCTATAACTTGCTGCTTAATCCAAACCAGAGAAAGGCAAACATGTCTGCAGAAAATTCAGACAAATCCAGGCACAGGGAATTGTTGACAAGTTGGTTTATATGATTGGATATGTTTCTTGTCGTGTGGTGACCCCCAAAAGTGAGTGGGGTGGCCATGAATTCAGTGGTTTCCACCTCATAACTAGCTTTCCACCATGGCCATTCAATTCCTTTGGAATTTTCCTTGTTTTTTTATATCTTTCTGCAATGCTGGGAACAGTCTGAACATCAAAACCACAAATACAAGCATTAATATAAGTAAAGATGATGTCAAATCCCACTTCAAATATTTTTCTCTGCTCCTAATGATTTAACAAAGAAGTGCCAACAGTTAATGTATCAATCAGAATGAAGAGGAAATAGCCCCTAAATTCTGCAGTCATTTGAGGCTTTTGGTGGACAACTCTAGCCATTTCAACTTTCAGGGCTCATATCAACCATTTTCAAGAGGTTATCAGATAGAAAGAAAAAGAAAAATCATGCAGGTCAACTTTAGATCATATAGTCCCTACAGTACTTTAAGCACTCAAGATTTAGGTTTTAGCCAACAGCTTTGCTCACATTTGACGTTATTACAGAGATTTTATTGTAGTAATTTCGAAGACTTGGGGCTCAGGAAGGCGACCAAGCAACAAAAGGAGGTTCCTACTTCCTACCCTGGTTCTTTGTAGAATAGGGTTTCAACTTTCAGCACTTGACGTGCAGAACAAGTTGCTAAAAAGGCATCAAGGGAAGCATACACAATTCAGACGAGACAAAATAAAAAGACAATCTTCTTAGCACTGAAAAGACTTCGGTAAACAGTTTAGAACTTCTAGAAATAAAATTATGTGTTTCCTGTACTTTAGTAACATGTTTTTCACCAATTCTTCATTAAACAGTTATGGTGGTAAGTCTTCTAACAAGAATTTTCTGTATACACAATTATCACGAATCCAAAACCAACATAAGCGGAACCGAGATCAAACTGCCATCACGTTCCCAAAATACGTGCCAATGCCATGAATTGCACCCAACGAACCACAAATCGGTTACCTAGTGCTAGTTTAGACTTGAATACTGTTTTTTTAAACGACGCTTTCTTTTCTTACATGGTCTACGAAATCAAGTCAAAGAGCATTTAACTATAGGTTTATTAGGAAAATATGAACTCCATTTTCTAAAATAATTAAGGGGCCACTTTTCTGACATACCGTAATCCCTGATTTCAATCCCATTATTTACTTAGTTTCTCAACATCTATGACCTTTACTGAATTCAAGGGCTTCTCTTCATCTACGGCCTTTACCGAAGTCAAGGGACACTAACCTTGTTTCCTCACGTTGAATGGATGAGGCCACTTCCATTGATAGATCCTCCGCCCCATAAAGTATTTACTTATGTTACACGACTTTTCATTTTTCTTTAAAATCTCATTGATATACGGTGTTCGAATATAAAACAAATAGCATCCGTCAAATTTACCAGAATTAAACATAATCATGTGACTATATCGATCTCACTGCTAAATTTAGTACATATATAGAAGTAGTAGTATTTTTTTCCCATCAACTTGCTAAGCTAAAAGATATATAGGAGGTTCACATTGAAGCAACAAGATATGAAAATCACATCAACCTATCACTTTGATTATTTTAGATCCATGTAGTGGGTGACATCAGATGCATATAAGGTTTCTATCATAAATGAGCATGCGCGCATTAAGCAAGCAACTATTGCAACCTCATCATATAATAATGCCAAGAAAAAGATAATCAAGAGAATCTTGACATTGTTAAAGTATAGTTTTTAGTATAAATATGAGATGTTCAAGGTCAGCCTGAACCATCAACATTTCCAGGAAGAATTAGGGGAAAAGATGAGCATGAAGATGGAGCAAGACGAAATCCGAAAGGGTCCGTGGACGGAGCAAGAGGACTTGATTCTGAACAACTTCGTGCACTGCTTCGGAGATCGGCGATGGGATTTTATAGCCAAAGTTTCAGGTTTGAAGGTTTGGCGGGAGACAACCGATAGGTAGGATTATCTCGGAGATTGGAAGGTTTTGGAATGAACCCTCGTTTGATCACATGGTTTTGTTGTAGGTTTGAATCGAACCGGGAAGAGTTGTAGGTTACGTTGGGTTAATTACCTTCACCCTGGTCTGAAAAGAGGCAAGATGACACCACAAGAAGAGCGTCTTGTCCTTGAACATCATGCCAAATGGGGAAACCGGTTCGATAATATGCTTATTATATTCCCATGGTTAGATGAACTTTAATTCAATAGGTATATAATCATGATAATGACATGCAGGTGGTCGAGAATTGCTCGGAAATTACCGGGACGTACCGACAACCAGATCAAGAACTATTGGAGAACACATATGAGAAAAAAGGCTCAAGAAAAGAAAAAGGCCATGTCACCATCATCTTCATCTTCTTCCAACAGTCATTCATCGCGGTCATCGAGCACCGGAAAGGTAAGTTTTTACGATACCGGAGGGTCAAACACGGGAAAAAGTGGGGAATTCGAAGACGAAAAGGGGTATTCCATGGATGACATATGGAAGGATCTTGACCTATCTGAAGAGAATACGATAACACCACTGACTGATAACTATAGTGAAGAGATCTGCAATATTTTTTGTCCTCCAATGGCTTCTCCTTCACCGGAGACTGACTATGGCATGGCCTCACTGTGGAAGACGGCTGAAGAAGAGAGCAAGATGTTCCTCCCTTCCAATCAATCAATCTCCTGGTTTGAATATGGGACATCCTATTTAACTGGCTAGTTAGAATCCATTTATTTATTCATACAAGTAACATTACTCGTCTCCTAGGGAAACTCTTCAACATCTAGGTGTTTTCATATCTCATCTTGCTGCATATCAATGTAATCATCTCATGCTCTAGCCTTACGGTTCCGATCGCGGATGTAACGGATGTTAGTGCACGATAAATCTGAACCGTGAAAATAATTGAAATTGCAAAATAAAAGGGATATTTATATCCCCAAAGTTTATGTTCCAATGTATGGATTATTTCTTAACGTAGGAAAATGACATGCATGGAATTTAAGCTGGGGTTGACAATCAACACAACAGGTACTACAACTACTGCGCACTAAGCTCAGCTGAATCTTCATGGCTCTTGACTTTAGAGTCTTTAAAAAAGGTGGAATAAATTCATGAAAAATCACCCCCACTGGTTCACGACTTGGATTCCACTCCTCGACTCTTCCGACATCTTTAGGGATGACAACGGATGGGATGGATCAAAATCGGACTTTTGATGTTACAATTCCGATCCGAAAATAGGAAGTCTTCATCCGATCCTGTTCTGTCTTGATTTTTTTGGTGTTTTTTTTAGAAAAGACCTTGCACAGATCAGTCCATAATAACAATGACCCCATTGGTATTCCTCTCGGTGAATAAGATAATAAATTCAATTTTAGCACGGAATAAATATTAATATATACAAGTTATTAAAAATTACAAATTACAAATAAAATATAAAATTAATAAAATTAACATTATAAAAGTTAAAAATTTAATAGTTATATTGTTGTTTTTATATTTTTGCAGAGCATGTAATTCTTGAGGTTAATTGGATATTTTGATCATTCAATCACTGTGTTGTAGTATTGGTGTTTAAACTCCTGGCCTTCAGGAACAACAATCATTCTCTTAACCATTGAGGTAAAATAGTTTGTGTTGATTATTTTCCATTTTAATTTTAAACAATACTTTTATTTTTAATAATTTATTACTTCCGGTATTTTTAGTTTTATGATTTTTATTAATTTGAATTTTTTAATATTATAATAACACTTATTAATTTTATTTTTAAATTTTTTTTTCTTATTTTTATTTAAATATTAAATAAAAATTAATTCAACCACAAAATTTTAAAAATTTTAAATTTACCCTTAAGCTCTCTAAAAAATTAATTTTACTCTCAAACTCCTAAAAAACAAAATTTTACCTAATGCAAGCATATGTATATATAAGAAACTATCAAATTTAATGTAAAGCGTCCAACCCATAAAAGTAAATGATAAAAAAAATGGAATTCATGTGTACTTTTTTATATCTTTTTCTATGTCTATATTAATATATATTATTGATAAAATAAAAATAATTAATAAAATAATAAAAATATTATTAATACATATAATATAAATTTATTGACAGAATATATAAAAAACATATAAAAATATCCGAATTTTATTCGATTCTATCTTCCGTGCACTCTAACAAGTCACCAGGTTCATTGTATTTAGAAATCTATATTTTTAGTTTCATTATACAACTTCGTTAATCATAATTTAAAATTCAGATGCTTTCGTCAGCTTCTTAAGCACAAAAAAGTGTTAAAAAGAAAGGCCGAATGTGAAACCATAATATTATAAATATAAATAAAAACATCAATTAATTTATGGACAGCTCTCTATATAATTAGCATCGTAGCGACTAAATTTCGACTCGATTTGTTTTGATTTGAATAAAAAATTTAAATGAAGTTTATTCGTAAAATAAAAATTTGAATAACTTAAAATTTTTAGTAATTATAAGATTTATTTTTAAGTTCGAGATAAATTCTTTAAATTTTTATAATATATATATTGATATATAAAAATATTAAGAAATATTGTCAAATATGAAAAAAATATAAATATATATACATCTTATATGATTAGTGAAAGTCATTCAAATTAAATCAAATTGTAAAAAATAATTATAATTAAATATTTATAAGAACTAGAAAACTCGACTCAGATTTCTTCAACTCGAAAAAAATTTAAATAAAAATTCAAATGATAAAATAAAACTTATCAACTCAAATTTTTTGACTTGACTCAACTTAATTTGATCGAACACTCACTCCTAATAGCATTACCCAAATGCATACAATTTCAAGTGCACTACGCTTAGGGACGGAGCTGTGTAGGGAGCGGGAGGGGCTGCTGCCCCTCCCAAAAATTTTGGTATAATTATATTTTTAGTCCTTTTTAGTTTAAATGTTAATTAAATAGGGTTTTTGTCCCTCCAAATTTTTAAATTTAAAAGTTTAATAGACTCTTATCAGTATTAAATCCTAACTCCGTTACCGGGTGAGATAAACAGCTGGATTAAGGAATAATGAGATGATTAATGACGGAGGGATCGAATGACTAATGATGCTCGGTGTTGGGCAGTTTTTGTCCTACAAAGAGTTTTTTATATATAAAAAACATTATATGACATGTGGAACAGTGACGAAACCCATTGTCGGGTATAAAGAAAATGCTTTTGTTTTTTTCTTAAGAAAAAACATAAAATATTATACATGTTCTTTGGTTCTGTTAGAATCAGGGGTTTTCAGGTTGTGGTTGTTGTTGAAATAAAAAAGGGTGCAGGCAGGTTGACAAAATTTTATTATGATTTTTATTTCTCACCTATAAATATTTAAATTTTAAATATCAATTTTAATTTTTATATATTAGATCCTAAACCTTAAAATATATATTTTTAATTCTTTAAACCTTAATTATAATTCTTAATTTTAAACCCTAAATCTATTTTTTTAAATGAGAACTCTAAAAAAGACATAATAAAAAATATATGATTTAAACCAAGTCTAAAGGCGTTATGATTCTAAACCAATGTAATAAAAGTGATTGTACATATTTATAATAAATGAGTGCCTAAAATTAATTAAATTAAATGCTTACAAGATAAAATAAAACGACTAGTGGCATACCACATGAAAAAAATAAAATATTGTTGTATTTTATAAAATTTGAGTTATTTTATATTTATTTTTACTCAAAAATTATCTTACCATGCATATAACAAATCAACAAACATTTAAATTTTCTTAAAAATCTTATATTAATAAATTATACAGAATCCTTAATTCTGAGTCTGATTTTGATATTATATTGATTTTTTTATTATTATTATCAAGGATTAACAATGACAACAGTATATTAATTTCATATTATTACGTGATTGTTAGAGTTAAAAATGATATATTATGAATTTACATGCAGAAACTAGGAATTTAATCACTCTATTTTATTTTGACATAATTATATTTTTCAACTTTTATAATGTTAGTTGTATGCAATAAAACTAAACCAAATCTTAAATAATCTTAAATAAATATTTAAAATTAAAAAAAATTAAAAATATAAAAAATTTAAAAAAATTCAAATAAATCTAGAATAATCTTAAATAAATATTTAAAAAATAAAAAATTCAAAAAAATCAAAAAAATCTAGAATGGATAATCTTAAAAAATTTTAAAAAAATTAAATTTTATTAAATTAAAAAATTCCGAAAATTAATTAAAAAATCTAAAATATTCTTTAAATAATTTTAAAAAATTAAATTTTTTTAAAAAAAACTTCTTCTCCAAGTTTATCCTAACCAACTTTTATTTTTAGAGTTTAATCCTCCTAAACCTCTAGTTTCTAAACTATAAATACCCCCAAACTCTTTAAGAAAATCACACAACAAACACAAACAAAATACAAGAAAAGCAAAACAAAGCAAAGCAAAGCAAAAATACAAGAGAAAAAGCTTATTACAAATTTTGAAGCAGTGGAATGGTTCGAAAAGTGATCAGATTTAATATCTCTCGGGGATAATTTAATCCAACAATTGATTTGCGAGTTTGAAAGAGGTAAAAGAAGTCAAATTTTTTATTTTATTTTATTTTTTTAATTCTTTTTCGTATATAAATTAAAAATTAAAATATAATTGATTATCATGTCTTTTAATTTTATCGAATATGAAAAAACTTTTGCGCGTGTGTCTGTGGATGAAAATCCAATTTCAATTTGAAATTGAAATTGGTTGTGCTGCACGGTAAGCTGACAAACATTTTATGAAAAATTACTTCATAAGTCCTCCAAGATTTGGGTATTTAATTTTATGCTCTTAGGTTTTATTTTTATTTTATATTAGTCATTTTTATTATGTTTTATTTTAATTAAATTCCTATTCATGAAATTATTTAACAATTGAATTAATAAATTTGTTTAGATTTGATCTAATAATTAGTTGATTTTATTAAATTAATTAATTTCTAAATAAAATTCTAATTAGATTTTATTTAATAAAATAAAAATTAGGTTATATAGTTTTTTTTAAAATATAAGTAGTTTGATTTCTATGATTTATTTTAATTTAATTTTATGTTTGAATTATTTTTGGTACGTCTTTATATTATTTTCTTTAATTTTATATAGTTAATTATATATATTAGTGCTACTAACCCACCTTTGAAGCTTGGTAGACAACACAACCCTTTTAGGTACCAATTTTGGGCGTTGTGGGGTGCTATAACCTCCTCATACGTAATCGACTCCCAAACATTTGAAATCATTTTTAAAAATTTTAAATTAAATATTCTTAATACGATATCGATTTTCATAATTAATAACTAAAAACAATAAAACTCGATTTTCTCAAATTAACTCGCCAGGTTATTTTTCACACATTTTGATTTTAAAAAAGTCGCAACAGCTCTGTCGTGACCATTTTAAAACCGAAATGTGTGAAAAATAGTCTGACGAGTTGTTTTAAAAAAATCGAGTTTAATTGCTTTTAAATATGAAAAAACCAAATTTTATTCAAAACATTTAAATTTTAAAATTAATTCGGAGAAGTCACCGGCCACTTTGGTAGGCCAGACACCATAAGACAAACCAGAGATTAATTACATGTGGCATTTCGGTATTTCGAATAATAATATTAATTTAATTCGCCATTGACAAATAAATATCGCTCGAATAAGAATATCCTTTTGGATAAAAAGATACATTTCTTTTAAATACGAGCTTTGAATAAGACGTCCTAAAATAGGAAACCTTGACTCGTATTTAAAGAAATATAAATTTTGACCCAAAAGGTTTTAAATGCATGACCGGTTATTATTTTGTCAATTTTAAGTTCTAACCTAAAAAGACTCCATCCATTTAAATATTTAAATCCTTGCCTAATTAATTTTATTAAATTTTAACTCTAAATTCTTTACAATTTTCTATGTTTTGATGACGCGTCGAATACGATACCAAAGTACACTCTTGGCCAACATAATGTCATTTCATAATACTGACCACTTGGTGTATCCAAGATATAAGATTAGAACGTCATCGTTACTAAATTATCTTCCTATTTAATTAATTTATGTAATTAAAGTGATTAATCTTAAAAGACTCTAATTTAAATTAATATACGTGTTAATTAAGTGTCTTAAACAAATATTTTATATGAAAAAAGAAAAAATATACAAAATAAATAAATAAATAAAACGATTAATTAAGACATTAAATAACAGTCGAAAGAGTCAAATTAATTTTTGTTTCATAGTACCATGTATACAACAACATTGCAATGGGAATTTTCATAGAAATATAATGGAATAATGAAGCATGATTGAGACACAAATATAGATACACATACGAACAAGCAAACAAATATAATACTAACCTGCGACCGAATGTATAAATGAATTTGTATGCCTCTGATTCAATTTTTTCTCTTTGCCATGCACTCATGAATATGGCTTTAAGCAATTATGATGAGTGCTGCCAAGTGTTCGGTCTTCTTGCATTCTATCTGAACTTCAAAGCAAAATAGAACAATGCCCGATAATTCTCATGTGTATTACCGTGAAAAAAAATGGTGATCACCGTTCTGTCCCTTTTTTTCTTCCTTACTACAACCGACCTCCCCCACTAAAATGAATCCATCATCATCTTTTAAAACTCCCTTCAACCGTCCCATGACCACCACTTCATTAATTAATTTTTTTTGTTTTTTAGTAACCGTTTATATATATTATTATATAATATTATTGTTTATTTATTTATTTATTATATAGTATTTACTCAGGCCTTATTTTATACGTATACTCAGACGAAATTCGGGTATTACAACGGAGTTACAAAATTCATATAGGGTTCAACATAGTACTAGCCCACTATCTAATAAATGTACTCTGACAACATGATCGATGCTAAAATCCAAACCTCGATGGTGCTCTAAAACCGGCTTCACCTAACCTACGCACGAAAACACATTTCGAACATTGAGCCATAAAAGCTTAGTGAATACGCCGAACTCGACCAACATCATGCATATCATGAGCAGTAAAGCATGGCATATAAATCTCGTGCATGGTATGATGATCTAGCATGCTTGCCTATCACATGACATAAATGAGATGTACATTATCGCACACAACATATACAAATCAAACAGATCACACAAGGTAGTGAGGCTCACGTCCATATAGCATCGGGATCCTACACTACGAGTAGGGCCCACGTCCACACAACATCGGGATCCCATACTCAAGAATGAGGCCCGCATCACACAACATAGGGATCCTACAAATCCCATACTCGAAATGTCGCATCGAGTATCTTCAAATGAGGCTCACGTCCACACAATATCATGATCCTACATTCGGGATGGTCGTCAAATCATCACCCGGAATGTTACATCGGATGACCTTCGACGTGTTGCAATACTTTTAGATATCCGAATTCCATCACACAAGGACTCAACCATGCAAACAATCCACCTAGGATCTTAGCACAACAAGACGCCTTAAGATTATCTCAATTTAATCTTTCAGGGTTAAAAAACATTAATCTTAGTTTAATAATTCATTTCATCGTTTAAGATTCATTAGAACTCTTAATTACCATTACCGAGCCCCAATCTCAATTTATCGTAGTAAAATTACGCAGGGGTATCGATACCCTTATATGGGGTATCGAAACAGGCTGCATCGATACTCACTTAAAGAGGGTATCGAAACATGGGTATCGATCCTGGCATCGATACCCTTTGACCAACTCAAAGGTCAACCACGAGGGTCCTCTCGATTCGATACTCTTAGCCAAGAAGCCAAATTTTCCCTCAGGGGTATCGATACACGGGCCACCGGTATCAATACCCCCTACACGAAACTATAAGTTTCACCTGAAATTTCTAAGGATCATCCCCAAACTTAATCAAATCGATCCTAAAGTGTTCCTACTCAATATTAATGATGTTTAGTGTGTTTTAACACCAATTTTCAACCCTTAATCACATTAACACGAATTTCACCATTAACGACATCTTTCAAGCAATCCAAACATACATACATGAAATCTTACATGCTATGCATTCTACTATGAAATGAATGATGAAAGTAGAGTTGGGAGTACCAACCTTGAGCTACAACAGCAACAAACCCGAGCTCCTCTTCCACACAAGCCTTCACCTTCCCAAGCTTAAAGATGGGTTCTCCACTTGCTTCTCTATAAGGGAGAGGTTAAACCAACTCTTAGACACATCCAAAGATATCTATAACTTTTAAAAACATCAAGAAAGACATAGAAACCACTCCCCAAACCATATTCACAGATTATACCTTAAACCCCCACTAAACCTTCATCTACACCAAACCAACTCATCTTTACCTCTTTCTATAGATCTCCACAAAACATAGAACTTACTCTTCACCTTAAAAACGTGATTATTATCCAAGAACAACAAGATTGTATCTTTTTACTCAACTTGTTTAAAAGGAAAAGATAGAGAAGAGAAGGAAGACAAAGGGTGACTTCACCCACTGATTTCTCTGCAAAAACTTAATACCCCCTTCCCTCTCTTTCATCTTTTTTTGCATTTACTAAAATGCCCCTAACTTACCACTTAAAAACCTAACACAACAAGAACCAACAAGGCCCAACACTAACCCGAAGCCCGAAATCACTAAACTCGGGCCCAAAACGAAGCCCAAACCCCTCGGGTTAACTCGGCACTTGGATCCGAATCCGGATCGTTACAACTTGTCTTATATTTTTTAATGTATTGTATTTCCTTTCATGATGTTTAATAAAATCCTATACTTTTTTTATTAAAAAAACCCATATTTATTTGTTTGATTATAATATAATAATTGACTTTTTTCCTGATTGTATATCACTGTATTATCTTTCATGATGATTAATAAAATTATACTTATGATTTTTTAGTTCAACTATACTAATAAGATTCTAAATTTTTAATCCCAAAGACCTTATATTTTAAATTTTAATCCTTATTGCTAAACCCTACAACTAATGAAGAAATTTAATAAAAAAGTTCGAGTACGCTTTAAAATTATAAAAATAAAATTTAAAAACAAAAATTTGCAATAAAAATAAGGTTTATTTTAATTTTTTCAAAAATATGTGTAAATAAAATTGATTGAAATTTTAAGAGGTGTAATCATAATTTTTAAAAATTCTGAGTGAAAATTTAATTAAAATATTTATAAAATTAAAAATTTAATATAAATTTTTAAAAATTTTATGAGATATAATATTTTTAAAAAATAATCTAGATTTTAATTTTCTAAAATATTATAAGGTCATCATGTCCGCACTAATCTCTATCTACAACTTAAACCTTAAATCAAATACTTAAACTTTAAATCTAACCCGTTTACATAAATTTTAATTTATATTATTTTCTATGAATTCTTTTCTATATTTATAATTATAATTATAAAAAAATATTTATTGTAAGATATTTAGATTCAAATCGTTTTGTTTATAAGGTGTATATTGTCAAATAATTAAAACTATCTAAAAAAGTTTCTTTACAAATTACATACACAATAAGTATTAGGTTAATTTAACAGAAATTATCAAGTTGAAGGACCAATTTGTACATTAAACCTTAAAAAATGCACAACAAAAGGACTCATTTGTATAACATTTCCAATCATAGGGGTCAGTTTGGCCCCTCCAAAAGTTCAAGGGTGAACTTTTAGGAATCGATTTGATTTTAAGTTACCAAATTTAGAGGTCAAATTGTGTATTAAATCCAAGCATTTAAAACTAGTAAACTCACGCTGACCATCGAAAGTAAAAAATATATCATAAATTTTATAACTTAAATTATAAATTTTATATTTAAAAAATATATCATATCTTTATTTTCTAAAAAAAATTAATAATAATTTTTAAATTTAATTAATTTATTAATTTAAAATAAAAATACTAATAAAAATATAATTAAAAATAGACGATTTACCTCTATCGAAAGTTAAAAAAGAAAGTAAATGTAAATAAAGAGAAACAGAGAGAATTCTGGTTCAAGCAAAGGACAAGAATGGTAAGAGATTAATGAAAAGAAAAATAAAAAAGGAATCTTTTTTAATTTTTATTTATTTTCTTTGAAAGTTTAAAACTTTCCTTCCTATTTTCCCTCCGGTGTGGACTGGTTGTCTTGTTCCTACGAGAAAGAGAGAGACAGGAAGATGAATTTTGGCCTTATCCGCCTTTGATTGCTCTATAAATTACTCACTAAAGACATCCCCTTAACTCCCTCCCTCCCTCCCTCTCTCCCTTTCAGCATTTTTCATAATTTTAAGGAACAGGATAGTACCTTAAAAATGGAAGATTTGGGTTCATTCTGGAACTATCAAGAGGTGGGTCTTTTCTTTTTCCTATACACTTATGTTTTTCTTGTTTGTTTTTATCCCAAAATTAATGGGTTTCAATTGTACAGAATTTTGATGAGCTAAAACTGAAGCTTCAGTACACTGCAATGGAGCTAGAATCTGTGAAAATGGAAGCTGGTGAGCAAATCGGGAAATACAAGGAGGAGTTAAAGCTTCTGTTCAATCTGCTCAACCTTGCTTATCAAGAAAGAGACGAAGCAAGAGACCAAATCCAGAAGCTACTCAACAAGTTAATGCCTTACGAAACTCCCTTTATGATTGCAGCTAAGACAAACTCCAGCATCACCGAATCGAACAGTTTATCAGACACTTATAATCATCGTCCCTCTCAGCCTGTTGATTCCTTGTTCGATGCTGTTACTTCACCACCTTTTCCCACCATTGAAATGCCTGATTCAAGTGGAATGGGAATTCTGAAGCAACCCTTTGGGTGTTTATCGACCGGGTTAGTCCCATCAATGGTGATGTCCAAGGTTGCGGATGCTGAAATGACTGTGATCAATAACCTTGTAAAGGGGAAAACTTTGCCTGAAAAAGGGAAGCTTTTACAAGCTGTACTGGAAGCTGGGTCTCTTCTTTCGACACTGCTTGTTGCCGGTCCTCTTCCTCAATGGAGAAACCCTCCTCCTTCGGACACTTTTAGAATCCCATCGTCTTCTATTAACCCAAATAACATTGTTGTTGAAAAACCATTGAGCTCGTCCTTGTGTCCTGAAATGTCTCGTTGGACTCATCAAATGTGTTCATCGTCCATGTTGAGTTTTTCAAGCTCTGGTTCTGCTTCATGTCCGAGTTACTCACCAATGGTGAGTTCAGATGCTGGTGTCAACACTCAAATTACAGCAACAAAGCGGCAAAGGTTTTAATGGTTTACAGGAACTTTGGGTTCAGTTTTGTGTAGATTAAAATTTTGAGGTTGTGACGGTGTAATTTCCATACTTTTTAGGGGTTTTAATTGAATCCTATAGTTGTTTTACATTTTCTTTCTAATTTATTATGTGTTAGTTTCTTTAACAAAACTCAAAATCTTAGCCAATCTACCCGAAGGAAACGAGTTCAACTTGTTTCGATTATAGACTTCTAATACAAAATCAACTTAGACTTGATTTGAAGTGAAATGACACAAATTTGAATGACAATAGTTAATTGGAATGAGAAGTTGGTAAGAATTCAATTTGAAAGAAAAGTTTTATTTAAATTCAATAAAAAAAATTAGATTTAATGGTTAGTTTGATATTATTTTTTTAAAATACGATAAAAATATTTTAAAAAATCAATTTAAATTGTTTAATTTAAATAATAATATCAAATATTTAATTATTAAAAAATACTTTTAAATAGATAAGATGTTTATTTTAATTACTCTTTCTGAAATTATAAAAAAATAATTATATAAATGAAGAGTGATTTTGTTAAAAAATGTTTTAAAAAATATTTTTTAACCTAAAAAATTAAATATTTTATACTATTTTTAATCTCAATCATTTTTGAATTTTAACATAAAAATATTTTTTAAAAGATTACAAAACGAAGCTTAAGACTTAATAAGTTATGGATCGCATATGAACCTTGTCGTATTCCAAGCCTGACTCAAAACAAATTATTTTAAAAGTTGGGCCAATCTTATCCTAAAAATTATTTACACATAAAAAAGAAATTATTTTCCCTCATCTTTAAAAACGACACTTGTTTGAACTCACTAAAAAGAAAAAAACTAATCAAAATTTAAATTTTCAGACTTGAATTCGAATTTGAGCTATTTTACTCAAATCAGACTTGGAATTAGTGAAATCAACTTCGGAGTCTACTTAATCCGATTCAAATTCATCCTACCATTGAATGCTAATCAGTGGCAGTGCTATACCAGTAGAAGAGGATGGAGCCGAATGAAAAGGGAAGCAGCCAACCGTTCAGGAAGGAGGCTCAACTCACGGATGTTAGGCAGGGTGATGGGGACGCCATGAATACCCCACCTTTCAAACCTCAGATAGGAAACCCAAACATGTTGGCCAACATAAATTGAGGTAAATAAAAAACACACAAGATTTGGTTGCAGTAAAGAAAATATAACTTCAAAGCTAAAACTAATACTACTGATTGGTATCAAAACAAAAACTGTAAATCCTCCAAAACATGCTAGTCACAAACTGCTTAGATGATTCCAATTTTGTTTGCCACGTCCAAGGCATCATAATCGGGAGTCAACCGAACGTACGCCTTCTTTGTGCCATCAGGCCTGGGTCATGAGAAACATATACATCAAAACAACGTCCACAATATTGCATTGGAAGCATAAAAGGGTAGCAAAAAGATAACGAGAGTTGTTTATTCTCAGTTCTCACATGTAGCCTTCTAATAACATATAAGTTGGACCGATGAGTGCTAAGTAATCTACCAGTCTAAAACCTTGTGCAGAAATAATTATACTGAGTTATAAAATAAAAACTACATGAGATATCAGCTAGCTCATGACCATAGAAATAGTTCACAAGTACAAATAAAGTTTTTTACCTGATCAAGGTGTTAACTTTCTTGGCCTGAATATCATACATTTTCTTCACAGCATCCTTTATCTTCTTCTTGTCAGCACGGATGTCAACAATGAACACCAAAGTGTTGTTGTCCTCAATCTTCTTCATTGCAGACTCTGTTGTGAGGGGAAACTTGAGAATCTGATAATGATCAAGCTTGTTCCTTGGTGGAGCACTGATGCGTGGATACTTGGGGTTCCTATCTTTCTTCAAGGTCCTTGGCCTGTGAAAAGTAACCTTTGTTCGGATCTTCTTGGCCTTCTTCTTAAAAGTAGGTCCAGATTTCACTGCTTTTGCAGCTTTCAAGGCCTGTGCCTTTGGATCTGCCTTCTTCTCAACTGCATGGTATACAACAATCTGATAATTAATGAAAAGCCATAAATACCATTATCAGAATAAGTTGTATCCAAGAGGAAATATATGGAATACATCTCCAGTAACATTGCAAAAAAAAAAAAAATCCTACAAATATCACTTAAATTATAATAACAGTCCCCCATTGACATTCAACCTATACAACACCTAAACCAAGATTAAATTTAGCTTCAGAGGTCATCAAATTCATATCACGTCCAATGAAAGAAATTAAACAAATACAGGGAAAATGCTACTCCTGAATCAAAATTTCCATAGCTATGAAATCAAAAGTCATGTTAAAGAACACAAGCATTTGGTAAATTCTTTCCCCTTATAAATCTAACACCATAATACAGTAAAGGAGAAATCAAAATCAGACCTCACAGTGTTAGAGAGAATATAAAAAAGCAATAAAAGAAAAACAAGCTCTACGCACCACAAATAAATTATAGCAAAACCTATGAAAACTTGATATGAATTGGTTCCAATTCAAGCAGAAACTTTAGTGATGTAACCCCAGTACCATTCTACAAAAATGCATAAATTCTTGCAGCAATAATAAATTATAGCAGAAACTATGAAAACACGATAGGAATTGGTTCTATTTCTAACAGAAACTTAAGCAATGTAACCACAGTTCCATTGCAAAAAATTATATCCTAAAAAATCATTAAAATCTTAATAACTGACTCAACTGACATAGTCAAAGGGCTCAGTAGAATGCAAACAATAAACCATAATAGCCCACTTATTCAATCCATGTAACATCTAAGGCATGGTGATAAATTTAGCTTGAGAGACATGGTCAAGTTCATATCAGTAACAATACAAACCGCTAAGAAAATATGGGGGGGAAATCCAAATCCAGAAAACACATATTTTAATCAAAGAAATGAAAACTCAATGTTAGGGGGAAAATAATTGATTTAGCAATATTATATACCCATATAATTCAAACACCAGAAGAAATTTAAGAAGAATAAATCAAATCGTACTTAACAATAGCAGAAAGTTTACAAAAACAAAAACAACAGCTTCTAAACAGCTCAAAATAAAGTATGATTTAAGCTAAATTCCGATTATTTATAAAGTAGAACAGTAAAGAGGAAACCAGATATTCTCATTTCATTAATCAACAAACAGAAGATATGTAATCAAATCAAACCTAGAAGAAGCATTACCAATATAAAAGGAAAAGGAAAATGAGTGAGAACAAAGTAATAAATAATCAAGTTAAAATTCAAATACCTTTGGGAGCCATTGGTTACTGCTGCCTCAACCCCTTCTAAACCCTAGATCAGTAAAAGAATTACAAAACGAATGAGCTCGAAATCGGTTTAACAAAATCGAAATAAATGAAAAAAGATGAAGAGAGGAAAGGCGACCTGTGGATCGGAAGCGAGCGGCACTAGGGTTTGCTGTTGGAGATGAAGGTGAAATTAGGGTTTATATAAAAGAGCTTCTTAATCCCCTAAGACCCATTGGGCTATGATTAACGGGCCCATAAGGAATAAAGACCTAAATCCCATATCGATTCTAAACAAAAAAATTGTGATCCTGCAATTAAAAAATTAGGAACTAGCAAAACAACGTACTTAATAAGTCGATAAAGTTTTTTAAAATAAATAAAAAACAAAGTTTATTAATTTAAATTACGTCTTACAAAATAAAATGATACACTTATTTATAATATGAACAAAATAACTAAATTTTTTCCCTTCGTCTTTCCTTCCTCTCCATACGCATTTTAGCAACTGTTATCCATATCCAAGTTGTTCAAATGATGTTATAAGCATAATATTAAAACATCCCTGAAAATCCCATTCTGATCATGATAAACAAACACTTCAAAGTGTATTAATTTCAAGTTCAAATGATGTATAAAGCATACAGTTCAAAAAGAATGATCTCTCCAGTGGCTTTGAAAATTGTGTCTGTCATCATATGTTTGAAGGGAAAATTATTCTGGGTTTGGCTCCTCATCCGAAGATGGCTTGATGAAACCAGGTGATGGTCCTTGGAGATCCGAGCCATAAATATGACCCATCTTGGTACGTTTCGTTTCCAAGTACCTTTTGTTTTCCTCCGTAACCTGTGTCAAAACAGGCACTCTTCCAATCACAGCCAAGCCATAACCCTTCAGACCTGTGAACTTGGCTGGGTTGTTGGTCATCAGCCTCATCGTTTGCACGCCTATGTCTCTCAGAATCTGCAGTTAATCGAAGAAGAAGAGGTCCAACACTTGTTTGTGAATTATAAAGCTAAAAATTGATGCATGTGAACGAGGGTGGAATTTGTGTGACGAACCTGGGCACCGATGCCATATTCACGAGCATCGACAGCTAAGCCAAGTTCGATGTTGGCTTGAACTGTGTCATGGCCCTGGTCTTGCAGATTATAGGCTCTCAGCTTGTGTCCAAGTCCAATCCCTCGCCCTTCATGACCTCGAAGGTAAACCACGACTCCTCGACTAGCTTGCTCGATTAACTGCATTGCCAAATCCAACTGGTTGCCACAGTCGCATCTTGCAGATCCAAAAATATCCCCGGTTAAACATTCTGAATGAACTCTTACAAGAACATCTTGACCATTACCTATGTCTCCCTAGTTGAGGTTTGGAAAGAGAATCAGCTTTGGCATCCTTTTTGGACAGTTCGAAGTTTATAAAATAAATAACTGAATTACCTTAACAATTGCTATATGTTCTGTTCCATCTAGCTTTGAACGATAGCAGTATGCCTGAAATAGACCCCATTTCGTAGGCAAACGCGAAATCGCAGTCCTTTCAACGAGCTTTTCCCTCTTTCTCCGGTACCTTTCAAATGACATCCCACAATTAGTCTGCAACTATGTACACAAGAAGCACAAACTTTCCACAGATTCTAGTACAGAGTCGTTCTATGGGTAATAACTAATACACTTGTATCATGTAACCAGGGCTCATCATTTTTCTACCGGTGTTCGACACATTTGGATAGGCTCAAGGGGTATGATCCTCCAAATATACAGATATTCTCCTCTGATCCGAGAACATAGCTTTTCGTAAGTGATTAGATCATTAGCAACATCAATTTATCAAGGCTGAATAAACATGACATTCAAATCTCAAGTAAATCTATGGAGAGGAGCATATGTGGACCAAGGCATGTTTTGATGGCTCACCTAATCAGATCAGTAATTGAGATAACTGGTATGCTGTGCTTCAAAGCCAACTCTCTTATAAATGGCAAAGATGCTATAGAACCATCCTCTGGATCAACAACAGTTGAAAGAACCGAAACGGGCCGTAAACCGGAGAGGATGACCAAATCAACTGAAGCTTCGGTATGACCAGCTCTCCTTAAAACCCCACCGTTTTTATACTTGAGAGGAAATATATGACCTGGTCTTCTGAATTCATCAGGTTTGGACTTCGGAGATGACAGTGCAAGAACAGTCTTTGCCCTATCCGAAGCTGAAACTCCGGTCGATGTGCCGGTTTTAGCATCCTACCAAAGCATATAAAGTTAACAGAGCAAATAGCAATAGAGTAAGTCTTGCAATATCGAAAAAAAGGTATATATACCACTGTGATTGTGAAAGTAGGGGCAGAAGAATCTTTGTCTTCGCTTTCGGGTGACATTAAAGGAAGCTTAAGCCTTTCAAGGTCCTCCTCTTTCATACCTACGGAAACAATGCCGGAGCCATGCTTTACCATGAAAGCCATCTGCTCCGGAGTCGCATGAGAAGCTGCCATGATGAGGCTTCCTTCAAAATCCTCATTTTCATCGTCTACAACAATCACAAACTAAGAAAACAATCAATGAGCAAAGTGATTGCCAGCAGTCAACACGAAACAAACAGTTCCATAGAAACCTGCATCAAAGCTAAAAGGATAAGATTGAGTGACAGTGATTTCTAACCTTTCCTTGGCGTATCGTACTCAATGCCTGCTCAATGGAAGAGAATCCCTTTGAAGGGCAGTCGGGATCGCCCTGGGCATCACTAACAAAGAAATCAATGGTTTCAGGGGTGATTTCAGCATCCACTGTTCCAAATGGTGCTGAAGATGAATCATCATCAAGTGCACCCAATAAGGCTCCATTTTCAGACCCCTTCAAGGAACCATCATCAAACAGGTCTCCAGCTCCAATCCCAGACACCCCTAGAGCACAACAACTTGAATTCAGCCACCTTTTCCTGTATATCCTGATTTCCACTCCTTGTCGAACGGCAAAACACCTATGAAATTTCATTACACAAACAGAATGCAAACAAACACATAGAAATATACAAATTGTCAAGCCTAAGAACAGTTGGAATGTGTACCTTGTGTTTATGAAGCTATGAGGAAACAAAGCACAATCCATGGAATGAAACTTTTCCGGGAAATACAGAAATATATATTTGAGATAGCAGAATCTGTTCCACTATTGGTGGGTTTTTCCAGGTATAGACTGTGCATATTAAGAGAGGTTAGGAAAGGAATTAAAGGCCACCTTTAGTTGTGGATGGTGTTTCAGCTTGTAGCCAATCCACTTATACAATGACGTGGCCTTGTGTGCCTTTAGCCAAATTTCAAGCAGAACTGTCATTTTCTTACCCTAATCCAAACAGGGTGAAGAGACAAACCAGTGTAGTAAATGCATTAATATCCTTTGCTCAAGCTAATAATGAGAATTTTTCGATAAACATATACGTATCACTAATCATGTGTACTGTGATGTATCATTAATTATTTTATTTATTTTTAAAATCATAAGGACTGAAAGCGTTATTATACCTTTTAGAATAAAATAAAAAATAATTATATTTTTTTTGAGTAAAGTACACAAATGATAACCAAACTTTGGTGAATTATTGAATTTGATACCGAAACTTTTAATTACTTCAATGTTTTCATTAAACTTTTAATTTTACTCTAAGTTAGTCATTGACCAGTTAATGGTCGTTAAAAAGATAACGTAATAGTTACAATATTTTATAAAACACATTTAGTCCTTTGTATTTATATTTTTAAATAATTTTATCTTAATTAAAAAAATTTAACCCTTAATATTTTAAATTATTTCGATTTAATACTATTTAAATTAAAAATAATTCAACCCTAAATCTAAAACTAATTTCACCAAGTGACTTTTTCACGAGTTTATTGATGAAAAAATATATCATGAATCATGTTTATTACGTCATTCGTGGTTCAAATAATTAAGTTCGTTTATTTTTAAATAATTATTTTATAAATATTCACTCATATTATATATTAAAATATAATTTATCTTAAAAATAAAATAAATAACTTTAATTAATTAAAGTTATAAATAACGTGATTAAAAGAGTTTATGATATAATTTCTATCCACAAGGATTATCCGAAAATATGTGAAACAACAGCTCAGTCCTTTCCACAGAACGAGTTTAGTGCCTACAATCCAGCTGATTTGTTTTTAATTGAAGTCTTTAATTAGATAAGATGGATAATGGTTAATAAAATATCAATTAATATATTTATATAATTCTAAATCTTGAATAATTATGATAATTGATTTTTTAATCTTTATGGATAATATTCCATAAATATGATTTATTTTTAAAATATTTAATTCTGTATGTTGGTTTAATGATTTGTTTTAGAAGTTTAAAATTATATTGAACTCTGAATTATTGGCTTTAAGAGTTCAAAACATACTGAACTCTAGATTTCGTATCTCAGGCCTATAAATATCCTTCTATCACACCTTAAAAATTCAGTACTTGGTGATTCTTTTTCTACTAGAATTTTGGTTTAATTTCTTTTGTGAATCAAGACGATGGAACTCGATCTTTCTCCTAAGTTGGCTAAGAAAGTGTACGGTGATGATGGTGGAAGCTACTATGCCTGGTGCCCCGATGAACTCCCAATGTTGCGTCAAGGCAACATTGGTGCAGCCAAGTTGGCCCTTGAAAAGAATGGATTTGCCCTTCCTCGTTACTCTGATTCTTCCAAGGTTGCTTATGTCCTTCAAGGTATTAGCTTTACTTGACACGGTCCTCTCTTCCCTTCTTAATCTGATTGGTGTTTCTGTTCTTAGTTCGTCCACCACAGTAGCATTGTCTTGATTGCTTTTCTTGTGTCCTTTTTTTTGATTTTGTTTTGTTGGATCAATGTAGGGGCTGGTGTTGCTGGGATTATTCTCCCTGAATCTGAGGAGAAAGTGATTGCCATAAAGAAGGGTGATGCCATTGCCCTTCCTTTTGGCGTTATCACCTGGTGGTACAACAAGGATGATACTGAGTTGGTGGTCCTCTTTATGGGAGATACCTCCAAAGGCCACAAAGCCGGTCAGTTTACCGATTTCTTTTTGACCGGTGCCAATGGCATTTTCACTGGTTTCACAACTGATTTCGTGAAGAGAGCGTGGGATGTGGATGAGGACACTGCTAAGGCCCTTATTGGCAACCAGACTGGGAAAGGCATTATCAAGCTTGATGCCAATGTTAAGATGCCTGAACCTAAGCCAGATCACCGAAAAGGAATGGCCTTGAACTGTGAAGAAGCTCCATTAGACACGGATATCAAGAATGCTGGCAATGTGGTGCTGTTGAACACTAAAAACCTTCCTTTGGTTGGTCAGGTTGGGTTAGGTGCTGATCTGGTTAGGTTGGAAGGGAATGCAATGTGTTCCCCTGGCTACTCTTGTGATTCGGCCTTGCAGGTCACATATATTGTGAAGGGCAGTGGTCGTCTCCAAGTTGTTGGTGTTGACGGAAAAAGGGTCCTGGAAACCATTGTGAAAGCAGGTAATCTGTTGATTGTGCCAAGGTTCTTTGTGGTTTCAAAGATTGCTGATCCAGATGGTTTGTCATGGTTCTCGATCATCACCACTCCCAAGTAAGCCACTCGTTTTCAAACCTGAAATTCAAACCCATTATGTTTATGTTGTTGAAGCCTAATCTGTTATGATTTGATATGCAGCCCTGTCTTCACTCACTTGGCTGGTAGCATTGGAGCCTGGAAGGCTCTATCCCCTGAAGTTCTGCAGGCAGCTTTCAAGGTTCCGACCGAGACGGAGAAGCTTTTCCGATCCAAGAGAAGCAGTGATGCCATCTTCTTCCCACCACCCAAATGAAGAAAAAAATCTCTTAAGATGGCATTTAGTTTGTTTTCCCTCAAATAAATGGATTTTAAGGGTAGTGAAGTGGATGGTTTGGCTTTATTTTAGTAAATTATAGAAGCTTTTATGTTTTCATAATATTACTTGCCTTTTTTTCTGCAAGATTTTCTTACTGCATTTGAATATCCGTATTAATCTTTTTTTGTTTTATCTAATTTGAAATAATTATAATTATAATTAAATTCTACTATAACAATAAATAATTATAATTACATTTGTATAGGAACTCAAAAAATCGACTTGAATTAATAACGATTCAAATCAAAAAACTTTAGAAACTTTAAATTAGATGGATCCGTTAAAATGTGGGATTTTGTTTTATCTTTTAACGTTGTGACATGTGACACTTAATAATACAAATATTTTTAAATAAAAATATTGATAATATTAATTATTTGAATAAAATTTTAAATAAAAAGCAGAGAAATTTAAGTTGTAATTTTATTTTCAATTACAATTTTTTTTTCAAACTATAATAACTCATAAGAAACTTTGAGAAAAAAGTTTCAGACAAGAAGCATGAAATGTCTCTTAAAAGAAAAATCTTTGTTATGGGGTCAAAAGGGTGAAAACAAAAAAGAAAAATGTAGAGGAGGGGACATGGTGTAAAGGTGAAAAATAAATGGAATCTGGTACAGTCCTTCTGTTAAAGAAAAATTAATAAAATTACGGGTAAAAATTCTTTATCTCTTTATTATGACTCTATTTATATTTTCTTAAAAAATTAATTTTAAATTCTAATTTTAATTTTTAACCCTAAACTCTAAATTCTAAAAAATACATCATACCACTAATTTTTTAAATTTTAAACCTTAAAAAATACATATTATCCCTAATTTTCTAAACTCTAACCATAACCTCTAACTTTGAATCTTAAACCCTAAATCTCTAATTTAAAACGAAGATATAAATAAAATCGTGTAAAAAAGACAAACGATTTATACCCAAAATTAACATAAATGTTTCTATTTTACAATTAATAAAAATAATATAAATGAAATTAATCTTATTTAACTATTTTACTTTTACTACCAAGTATACCCTCACCAAGATTTTTTAGCTGGTCCAAGGATTTGATTTTTGACATGATGAGCATTGTTGGTCCATCTGTCCCTTTTGGCCTTTGGTTGTCATGTTTTTTCAACCTATCACTTCGGCTTGACTTCCTTCATCTCACTTACTAGTATTTAATCAATATTTTTTTCTTTGATATATTTATACATTAATGAATGCTATCTTTAATTTTAGTGTTTTCATTTAATTTTTTGGCATAAATAATTTTAACCCTTATGGAATATAATTTTATTCTAATATAAAATATAAAATAATTAAAATTCAAATAAAATATTAAAAATTAATTAATTCTAGAATGAAAAATTATTAAACATTTTTAACCCTAACTACGATAGAATCAAAATCTCATCTTAAAAAATATAAACACAATTTGAATAAGATTTTGATTTTATCGTATCTAGGGTTAAGAATATTTAATAATCTTATATTTTAGAATTAATTAATTTTTAATATTATATTTAGATTTTAATTGTTTTATATTTTATATTGGAATAAAATTATATTCTATATATATGCATTTGATAGGTTACATGTCATGTCACTTAAAATTATATTCCATATATATATATATATATATATATATATCATCGTTAAATTTTTAACGGTCCAGTCATCAATCTAGGTAAAAAATAAGATATTTATCAAAAAGATATAGGTTAAGGGGCAAATTTTGTCGTATATGTTTTTTTTTAAAAATTAGGGATATAAGCTCTAATGGACAAATTTTGGGGAACTACGACATTTTCTACAGTGTACACACCATAGCGCCACCTCCTCTTGGCGTTATGGTTTTTTAAATATTATTTAAAACCATTAAGCCAGTCGAGTGGCTTGTTTGGGGCGGCTAGAGCATAACGCCACCTCCTAATGGCGACATGGGGTGGCGCCATGTGCTTATGGCGTTATGCCATTTTTATAAGAAATAATATTAAAAAACTATAACGCCCCCTCCTCTTGGCGTTATGGCAGAACTGTGCTTCAGCGCGAATCTAGCTGAAATGAAGAAAATTTTTGTACTATAACGTTAAGAGGTCATGGCGTTGTAATTTTTTAATGTTTAATTTTTGGGTCTATAAAACAGAAGTATGGGTAATGGAAGAGGCGTTTAGAGGTGTTAAAGTTTCTGGTTTGTGAAGTCTATAACGTTAAGTTTCTGGTATGTGAAAATAGTTGAAAAATTGAGTTGTTGTCTCAGTTTTTTCGTTGATTTTAAACAAGATTATTGAAGATCGACGGTTTGATTTCTTACAAGTAAGTGTTTATTTTTTAAACGAAGAAGTACTATTTTTTAAATTTTATACGTGTGATTGAAGTTATATTTAAATGATAATAATTCTATTTTTTAAATTTTTGATAGAATGAGCTCCTTGTTAAATTGCGACACTGAAGAAGAACTTGTTGGTCGTTGGGGCGAATCGCTTGCTGATTTCAGTGAGGATGAAGAAAATATTATATCAATCACAGAAGATGATGACGTTAATTTGCTGGATGCCGATGATGTAGATAATGTCATGAGCGAAGTGAATGAGGGTAATAGTATACATGTAAAAGATGATGTATGGTCCGCTGCTGTCGCTCGACTTGGATTGAAAAACGATCCACCTATTTGGGGTTTTGTTGCGCAAGAGCAGGAGCAAATGCAATCTAATTATCCAGCTTTTGAACCGTCTGCTCACATGAACGAGGTCGATTATTCTGCAATGAGAGATTCAGAACATATAGCTCGCGTCTTTGGTTCTTTTTCATCATCCCAATATGGAGAATTAGAACTAAAAGCTCAGTTTGAAACGAAGAAAGATGCGCAGCTTGCAGTTAAAGAATACTGCATTAAACGTCATATGGTATCATGTGTGGCAGAGTCTGATAGACATACCTATTGTGCTAGGTGTATTAATTGGAAGAGCAGCTGTCCATGGAAGATCAGAATTTCTTTTCGACAAAGAAGTCAAATGTGGGAGGTAACAAGGTTCAATGAGCAGCACACATGTTCGAATATATCACTGTCACAGGATCACATAAATTTAGATTCTGATCTAATATGTGCGTATACTCGACTATTGGTTGAAAAAGATCCAAGGATTGCAATTTCAGTATTAGTAGCATCCATCCGAAATCAGCTTAGATATATTTCATCCTATTACAAGGCTTGGATGGCTAAACAGAAGGCGATGTCGCAATTGTATGGGGATTGGGATAAATCGTATAATGAGCTACCAGCTCTTATACGAGCAATGAAAATATTTATCCCAGGAACCATTGTGGAGTATGAAACCATACCGGCGTACAACTTAGGAGGCGAGCTAATTCTTGGCAAGAAGATCTTCAGCAAGTTATTTTGAGCTTTTAATGCGTGTATTGAAGGTTTCCCATTTTGCAAACGTATAATTCAAGTTGATGGTACATGGTTGTATGGTAAATATGGTCATATATTGCTTGTAGCTGTTGCACAAGACGAAGACAACAATATATTCCCAATTGCATTTGCCATAGTTGAAAAAGAAGATGCAGCTGGATGGGAATTCTTTTTGAATCATTTACGCAACCATGTCGTAAAAGAAGATGGAATCTGTATGATTTCTGATAGAGAAACTGCACTTTTATCAGTAATTGATAGAGCAGAAAGTCTATGGATTCCTCCACATGCATATCCAGCTTACTGTGTATGACATATTGCGTCGAATGCGAAAAATAAATTTAGTAACAATGAGATTCGAAGAGAGATCTTAGGCGCAGGTAAATTATCGTTATTAATTTTTCAAATTATATATGTTTTTATTTTATTTATTTCCTAACTATTTCTTTCTTTTATAGGGTACGAACTAGTTAGACCAAAATTTGATGCGAGAATTAGAAGACTGAGACGTCATGGCCACCTTGTGTTTAATTTTGCTAATAACATTCCCAGGGAAAGATGGTCTCAAGCATATGATGAAGGTCGACGGTATGGTCATATGACTACTAACCTTGCTGAGGCTATAAATTCAGTTCTTAAAGGAACTCGTCATCTCCCTATTGCAAGTATTGTGTGGGAGACTTACTTTCGATTGGGTAAAGTTTGGTCTGACAAGGGACAAGAAGTCAATGCTCGACTAAACAATGGACAATTTTGGTCTCAAACTCTGCAAGACAGAATGAGTGGTCTTCAATCGGATGCAAGCGCTATGAGAGTTAGAACATTCGACCCAAGTGGAGCAGAATTTACTGTCGAAGGTAGAGTTCGAGGTGAACCAAAAATGTTCCAAGTCAACCTTAATAGACGGTGGTGTGATTGCGGAGCGTTTCAAGCATTTCGATATCCTTGTTCTCATGCGATTGCAGCTTGTATGCATATTCGTATGGATCCTTACATATATGCAGATCCATGTTACAACATGCAGACTATGGCGAATATATATCGATTTCAGTTTCAGACAATTCCGAATCAAGATTATTGGCCTGTAGAGCCAATATACGAAGAATGGTTACCAAATCCAGATCTTCGAAGAAAATTGAAGGGAAGGCCGAAGTCTACTCGTATTCACACGAATATGGATGATCCAGATGAAAGAGAAGGGGGAGTTCAAATTAGACATTGTACCCTTTGTAGGGCACCAGGACACACTAGAAACAAGTGTCCAAATAGATATTTTAATGTCAATTATGGTGTAGGACCATCCACCTAATTTGAATAAATGTTTATATTAATATTTTATTATAAATAAAAATTTGTTGACTATAAATAAAAGACATAACATAACATTATAAATGAAAAGAGGTTGATGTCATCATCAAAACATAACATAACATAACATAACATAACATTAATATTATAAACAAGTCTATCTTCGTCTCCGTCTTGGTAAAGCCTGTCGATGAAATGATGATGTTTGATCATACCGCCTAGGAGGTTGAACCACTCGTCTTGGTTCATCCGGGGACTCATCATCATCGTCATGGTCATCATTGATATCATGATCGTCACCCATTTGCATCGGAGGTGGCGTAGCTAACATTTGTTCATGAAACGACCATGATGAACTGCTAATGGTAGTAGTAGACAACAAAGATGTCATACTACTAACTCCCAGACCATCTCCATATACGGATGTAGGATCATAACCAAATTGTGGTATGTATCCTTCAACATCATTGTACCCCGGTTGAGTAAATGGGTTGTCACCCCATTGCAAATTCGTTGGTGGTTGATCTGGAACATTACCATACTGAAATGAGCTCTCACCAATATTTGTTGGGGGCGGTTGCATAGAGGGAGTCCATGATGGTGGTTGCCAACCTTGCGAATCTTCAAAGTTGGTTTCATCTGCAGTTGGTTCAGATCTGGGATCAACCCAAGATGATAAATGGACATGTTTAGAGCAACGTGGCTCTTCAAACCATTGACTTGATGTTTCGGATGGCACTAATGATGGTTTTCCGTTCTGTAAATACCATGAATAGTACTCTGAATTCAAATCAAAATTACTTTCATCGACTGGACTCAATTCATTTGCCCACCGTGTATATCTTTGTTCCCACATCTGAATAAATCTGGCTTGTTTAATAACCCAGTTCTCATCAAATCTACCTTTTCCAGTTCTGATATGAATTTGCTCTGCACTAGGAGGAGATCTAGGAATAGGCTGATGGAAGTTGAATTGCCGCAACACTCTATCAGCATAATGAAATTCAATTGTAGCGAAATGGATTAGAGGCACAACTGCACCCCAAAATGATCTATAGTGTTCCACAAATGAAGGTATACAAGCCTTTACAGATGGAATATCGTACGGCAACCAAATAAACTGTACCAAATAAATTTGACTTCATTTATTAATAATACAATACATTAAATATTAATAAATAAATCAAATTATTAAAATATAAAAACAAATACCTGAGTTTTTCCGAGGGTTTCTATCTTTAGTCTTATGTCTCGAACATTATTATGAACAAGCCCTGCATTCTTTAATTTATGTCTCCATCTGCAAAAATATTGAACTCATTATCTATAAATAGATATATATAATAAATATTAATTATTGTAAATCTAACCTTCCAACAAGCGGAAATTGAATGTCAATTGGGCTTTCTACAATAGGAGTTAGATAAGGCAATCTATACCAAGCCCAAGACTGTAATAAAATTAGACATCCACCCATATCTGATATCCTTTTCTCACCAATAATAATTGACGTCTTGCACATTTCATGGTATAAAAGGGATAATATTGCAGAACCCCAACTATATTCCATAGTTGTGCTCAAATCAGCCAACATCGGTAGATATTGTGTATGAACTAGATTACCAGATGTATCTGGCATCAATATACCACCAATGAGTTGAAGTATATATGCTCGAGCTGCATACATAACTTCTTGTTGCGTAAAGGTCTCTGTTACGAAAAATTCAGCTTGCAACCACGAAATCTTAACACGTAAACCGATCACACATTCCTTCGGAGGAATTTTACCAAGATATTGCCCGCAAAACTCAAACACATTATAGTTATTGTGTCCAACCAAAGGGGTACCATTTATTTGTACACCTAATTGTTTTGCGACATCTTCTAAAGTTATTGTGCATTCGCCGCAAAGAAAATGAAACGTGTGCGTTTCTGGTCTCCATCTTTCTATCAACCCAGTAATCAATCCAGGAATAATTTTATATCCACGAAGAAATGAGGCATTATAAAATTCCGAAATCTGTAAGTGATAAATTATGTGCTCTAAAGGTTCTTTAATTTTTAAACCTCGACGGCGAATAGTATGCTCCTCACCCTACATAATTATACAATAAATTAATATTAAATTAAAAAGGGTGACATAATTTTATTTAAATAACTTACTTTCTCATCACTAATATGAGAGGAAATATGTTCAGGATCACGATACAATAAAACTTGACCTTCACCAGATGTCATTTTAGAATAAGTCTGCAAAAAAAATTCAAATATTCAAACAGAAAGTTGAAATGAATATATAAAAAATTATTTTATAATATTCGAATATAAAATAAAAAAATATATATATAACGAATTTATACCAAATTAAAATATAATCTAACACAATTAAAAAATTTAAAAACATACCTAGCAGCACTACAATTGCTTCCTCTTTGTGTTCGACCTTCTTTCTTCAAAATTTGTTTGATCTCAAAAATTCGTTTGGTTTTCACCAGTTAATATAGCAGTGAGTATGGTACCATAACGTCATACACTCTTGACGTGCTGATTAATTGAACTCTATTATTTGTACTGCAACAACCAATAATTTTTACTGCCATTGCCATTGTTTCAGACTTTAATAATTTACTGCCATTTTTCACATTTCACCCCAAAATTTGCCGTCCATATTGCAGGCTTTAAACGAAAAAAGAAAGCCAGGTGCACAGGCTTAACGCCAAGAGCACCTGGCGTTATGCTCTCCAACCTGCTGTGTCACGGGTTTTTCTCATGCAAGTACTGTTTTTTTACTGTTTTTTGCATGCATTATTACTGTATTTTGTTTGCATGCATGTCCTGTATTTTTACTGTTTTTTTTCTCATGCAGGTACTATTTTTTGCATGCATGATTGAATTCTTTTGCATGCATTATTACTGTGTTTTGTTTGCATGCATGTCCTGTATTTTTACTGTTTTTTCGCATGCATGACTGAATTATTTTGCATGCATTATCACTGTGCTATTTGGTCTGGCATGACAGGAGCAGGCAAGGCTTAACGCCATGCACTGGTGGCGTTATGCTTCCTTTGTCGCCATTAGGAGGTGGCGTTATGCTCTAGCCGCCCCAAACAAGCCACTCGGCTGGCTTAATGGTTTTAAATAATATTTAAAAAACCATAACGCCAAGAGGAGGTGGCGCTATGGTGTGTACACTGTAGAAAATGCCGTAGTTCCTCAAAATTTGTCCATTAGAGCTTATATCCCTAATTTTTTAAAAGAAAAAACATATACGGCAAAATTTGCCTAGGTTAAGGGCTAAATTTATCCTAAAAAAAGAATAAGGGTCAAAACGACAAAAATTGTAGATGTTAAGGGTTAAAATTATCTTTATGCCTAATTTTTTTGATGAAATAGTATGATTTTATTGAATAAAAACCATACATAAGAGGTATTTCATAGGCCTCATTAAAAACCTCTCTAGACTAATGTGGAGGAAAAGAGTACCTATGAAAATACTTTATCTGACAAATGCTTAATAGATTTATGTCACATTTGAATCGACGTGGTTTTATTTATTTTTATTATTTTTATCCTAATTAAATTTAATTAATAATTCTAATTTATGTTTATTTTAAGATATCTGATTTTAAATTATTTTGTTTTAATATATATTATATTATTATAATTATTATTATTTAATTCAAATGCGTATTATTTTTTTATTTACTGGCCCATTAATTCAAATTAAATTTTTTAAATACCTGTTATAAAAACATTCTCTTAACTTAATATTTTTATTTATAATATTAAAATTTAAACTCTAAATTTATTTAAAAAAATTTAATATCTTATTCTACCCACTAATCGTTGTTAGCTGCGTATTAACTTTGAAATAATCTGTGCATCGCCGAATAAGCCATGCCCAAATTTCACGTCGGTAGATGTTATCTATAAAATACTACCCTAAATACCCATCCTTTCTCTCCTAATTTCCTTCTCCTGCCCTGCCGTCCAACTTTACTACAAAAATTCTAAAAGCTAACCAATCACTTAACAACAAAGATTATTAAATCACTAAGACAGTAAGTCAATGGGAAATCTTCCAACTTTCACGTGAAAATGTCTCCATGGTTTTATTTAATTAATAAAATAAGAAGAAAATAGGAAAGAGTTTTATAAAATAATCAAACAAGAGTTAATTTAAAAGACATTAAGGTTACGTGGAAGAATGAACTATCTACCTTCGAGTTAAGGGAATAATTATTATTTCTAGAAATTATAAGTTCGAGTATTAGTAATGTCAGTATAATGTTTGAGCGATCAATGCTAATGATTGAAAGTATACTCTAGAATAGATACTACTGTAACAATGTAGTTGATTAAAAAAATGAAATTAATTTTTTTGTTAATTTTTTGTTCAAATATCGTTCTTGAACGGAATCTAAGCTTAACATGAAAAGAGAAAGAACGTTAATCTAAAAATAATTTTATTTTCTTTTAAAAGTAATACATTAATTTAAGAACTATATGATTATATTAAATTTAATTAATTTATATAACTATATTGGTAAAATAATCTCAAAGACTTGAAAGTGTGAATTTGTAGAGAGAAGGAGAAAGAAAAAGACAAGAAGAAAAAAACAGCATGAAATAAAAGTTAGACCCACACTTTGGAAAACAAATAGACATGGAGTTGCAAACAAAAGTATGCTCTATCATTTGCTTTAATTTGTGGGGGGAATGAGTTTAGGATACAATTGTCTAATTTACGGCTGAAAACGATATAATTAAAATATTAAAAAATATAAAACTTAAAATATTACTCACACAATTGAAATATTATAATTTTTGATAATATTTTATGTTAATTTTAAATTTTGAAACTTACAAAAAAATTATCAACCTAAAATACTATAAAAATTAACATTTCAGTTATATGATAACATTTTAAGTTGCATGTCTTCGGCGACAAAACTAAGGGATGGTGGAGGGCAATCGCCTCCTGACCCCCAATTTTTTTTTTAATTTTTGTCTCTTTATTTAATTTTTTTATGAATTTGCCCTATTAATTCTAAATATTTATGTTTTGTCCCTTTCAACCCCAAATCTTAACTTTGTTTCTGTGTATCTTATAATATTTTGATTGTGTAATAACATTTTAGGTTGCATGTTTCAACTATTACTCCTGTATTGATATAAGTTGACATTATGAGGCATTACTCAGTTCAGGGTTTTCCCTGGATGTTAGATTAAGACAACTAAACCCATGCAATTGACTAACAACACAAACGTGCTGATATCATCATATATTTCATCTCTAAAACCTAAGGTGGTGTGGCCTGTGGGTGCTTTACTCCACAGGCTAAAGTAATTGATTACAATAATATCTGTTACTTAGGGAATAGTTTCTGGCTCATCCAGAAGACAGCAGGAAAAGTGCAAAACAATTTTGTCCACAGGCTAAAGTAAGTCTGGTTCTGTCACTAACTGTAGTCTGCAGACACTTCCACTACTTGTCCCCCTATATTCTTCGAGTTATCTCAACCGCACTTATCATTGCAATGCCGGTTCACGCGAGGAACTCAACCTCATGCTTGGGGGACCAAAATTATGTTGTTTCTTAACTCTGTCTATATATTTCAAAAAAGGGATCCTGAATTGCAATGATGCATGCTTGTTTCAGGAAAATTTTCACATTCCATCACTGGAAACTATTGAACATTGTAATTAAGAACAACTGTTGAACAGCCCCCACCACTTTGCGGGGGAGATGAGCTAGAAATTAGAGATTCCATGACAGTTTCAGCCATGGATTTTTAATTTCAGACAAAGGGTATATTTTGTGATGATTCCATTTTGCTTGGTCCAAGATGATCAGAAAGCACAAGAGAACCAAACATCATCTTTATCAGATGTCTCTTTAAAAAAAACTAATGTTCTGACAGTAACAACAGTCCCCCCCAACAGCTTACATTTGATTAGTTTACAGCAGAAACTCAAATGTTAATTAATATCTAAGCATGCATCTAGGCGAGGGAAACACAAAAAGAAAAAGAAAGGGAAAAAACTAGAGTTTTTTATTTTTTTATCAGCAATGGAGATTTCACCATTGGAGAAGATGCAGCTGGTGCTGCTGCTACTGTTGCAGACGGCCAAAACTGTGCATTCTTCACCCTGGAAACGCTTTCTAGCACACTGGAGGGAGTGACATCACCAATTACTGTCACTTTCTTTGCGGCCAAATCTATACTGAAGGATGTCACTCCTGTATATCACTGACCTCGTTAGAGTTTTCACTTTTCATGCTTAAAATAAGTAATGAATGTAACCATTTTTCAATCTGATGAAACTCACCTTCCATTTTTGAGATATGCTTTCTTACTTTCCCTTCACATCCTTTGCAATGGATTGACACCCTCAAAACCACTATCTGCTACCAAGAATCAAGAGATTTTGGAACCACAGGAGACAGGGTTTGGGAAGCTTAAGTTAACTGCTGTTTCTTATGATTTCAGAAAAGTTAAAGAAGAGAGAGTGAAGACTAACCTGATGATGAGACCGGGCGGATGAAGACAATTTTGAAGTGGGAGACTCACCGGAGCTTACACGGTTTGGCTTTGCAGCATGAGCCGGAACCGATGGTGAGACACGATCGGAGTCCGAAAACCAATCGATAAAAGGTGTACCGCTTAGAAGATACCTAGAGGAACCAGGAGGGCTCCTTAGATCATGGATATCAGCTGAACTTTTCCGTCGTACATCACTTGGTTTAACAGAGTTCTTTCTACTCTCTTCACGGTGAGGCAGCCCTGTCAATATAGGCAATTCTGATGAACAAGGTGCATAAGGCTTAGAATGTTGGCGGTCGATAGGGCGATGTCCACGGCGGACCATGGAACGATGGTCAAGGCTAGAGCAAATGGCTGTTGAAGATTGAGAAGCACAGAAGAAATCCATTCTCTTCATTTTTTGAGAATATACCAAGTTGTAAGGCAAACTAAAACTAACAGAGTTGAGGCCAATTTAATCTTCTTTTAGAGTAGCTGGATTAGGGAGAAAAAAAGCAGCAGTCAGGTCCCACTTGAAAATGTTGTTTAATCATAGTGTGGAAAATTATGTGATTAAATTCTGGACCATCAAAGTTGGTGATTAACTTTAGACATTAGTTTAATGTATTCAACTTTGCAGCCAGGGCATGATTAGTACCACTACTAGGATCATGAAACTGGTTATTCAGAAGCATGGAATTCCAGAATTCATAGGTATATTATCTAGGCGAAATAGCTCTTGAAACTCCCCAATTATGAGCCAAAACCAGAAGTTTGAGGTCAGATAGGCTTTATACATTCTTTGATTTGTATGCTAAATACAGAATTAAGGGTAGGATTACTAGCTAAGGTGTTTCCACTTTCCCATGAGAAGGCTGGTGGGTCAAAGGGTCCCTTTGACAACACAATGAGTTCACATATCCATCTCCTACCCTGCTATGCTGCCCTTGCAATCTGCATATTTCAAGCAACTAATGTTTTAGCAGCAGCTGCAGCTCTATAATATGAAAAAAAAGGATGTTTTTTCTTCAGATGAATGCAAAGATCAACCCCACAAATTACAGATGCTTGATTGTCAGAAAGCTTTGTCGTGGGGACTACACCAAATTATAAATAAATGTGCCTTGTTGCCATATCAGTTTGGGGTTTTGAAATGATGTTTCTTTTTAGAAACAAATAACGAAATCAAGAGCCTTGGTTAGATTATCCATGCTGGTTTTGTGGGTCTGCATATAATTCAAACCAGTACTTTTTAAATATATTTATATTCATGCGTTTAAAGGTGTGGGGCTTGAATTAATTGGCAGATTAAGAGACATTAATTATGTATATACGTATATAAGTGAAAGAATCAGAGAACTGGCTACAGCCTACATGTTTCAAAGCACATTGTGCTGCATTTTGCAAAGCAGTTCCTTTTGTATATGATAATGTTAAGCTGTTACTAGGAAAAGTTTCCATCTCAGTCGGCTCTTGTATAATATATTAATGGAGAGTTTTTTTGATTTTATACTTTTTTTACTAATATTTGTTAGATGGAATCATAAATCTTTAATATCAAATAGCATAGGTGTTGGTTTAAATGATAAACAACTTGGTTTTGGGGTTTGAGGCGGCTGTCACCCATGGGTACTGATAATGATGCTAATGAAAACCCCATTTTTGTCTAGTTTCTTGTTTATTTATACCAATTGTTTGATGGTAGCTGTGTTAATCTCTTCTTTTGTGTCTGTTTATAGCAAGGATTAAGGTACACGAGCTAAGGAACAAATCAAAGACAGAGCTGTTGAGCCAGCTCAAGGACTTAAAAGCTGAACTTTCTCTACTTCGTGTAGCCACTAGCCAAGGTCACTGGTGGTGCCCCAAACAAGCTCTCCAAAATGCAACTCATTTCTCTCTTCATTCTTTCTCCCTCCCAAGAAGACCAGAGCTATTCGCCGCCGCCTTACCAACCACCAGGCTAGCTATGTCCCCAGGACTGTTAATATAGCTTGCTTTCCTTGAGGCATGCTCAAACTTTTGTGGCCTTAACTTACTCTCTCAACTCAAGTAGTTTCATTTTCATAGTTATGTTTATGCTTGGAACATTTAGAGCATTAGATCAGGGATGTGAAGCTGCCTCATAGGATATATTCCTCAACTTATTGTCCATGGAAGTTGGTCGTATTCAAAGAAAATTGTTGATTTCTGCTCCTTGATGTAATACAATCTGTTATGGATAGTTAACCTCTCAGGCTGAATGGAATCATTAAAGCCATTAAGGGTCCTTGAGTTGACATTAGCAGAAGAACCACATAGATAATGCTTTGGTCGAATTGTCTGTGATTGTATATTTATGTTTCTAGACTTATTCTAAACTGTGTTTAGAATTTTCTGCTCGACATGTTATGATTATGCATTAACCATGTTGGCAACATGAGTCCATACTCGGGGACTGTTAATTTGGGTTGGTTTCGACCTTGATCTCTCATTTTTGTGTTATGCAGCAATCTTTGAGGACAGAGAGGGAGAAGAAGAGGGATCTGTACTTTTCCCTAGGATGTAAAAAGCTGATCCAACCTGAAAACCCGCTTGAAACCTGTTCGAGTCAGAATTTGGTTTGATCCGAGGATGTAATGATCCGAACCTGATCTGTATTCGATTGTTGTTAATAATTACTCCTTGATTGATTGTTATAAATTGCTAATTTGGATCTTTTCGTTCATTTTCCATGTAGGACATTGAAGATAAGAAATCCAACTTAAAAGATGAAAATTCTACAGATTTCTCGATTTTCTGGATTCACGGCTGGATTCACAGGCATGACTTCCGAGATGACTGTTGGCATGATAACAATCAACATCTTTTGGATTGGCTAGCTGAAAAATCTGAATGGATAAGGTCAACTAGGCAAATGGAGTGAATTCCGGGATGTGTCTTCAATTTACAAACTTAATCTTCGGGATTTTATCTTTTTGCCTTTGTTATCTTTGTAATTCCTAAGCCTATAAATACCCACCCTTGGGAGAGGCTTGAGGATCATCTTATATCCTATTCTATCTATCTATTTTTCATTGTGTGTTTTACTTAGTTTATTTTAAGTACTTTTGTTCTAAATAATTTTTTTTTTATTTTTATTTTATGTTTACAAGTTATTTTCAAAACATGTCAAGCATGATAAACAATACCATGCTTGGCTAATTTTCTCAAGCCTAAAAGTTAGCAATGAAACGATTCGATCGTGAGATTCGAACAAAGCACTAAATTTTCTTCTGGGATACATTCTCGTTTTTCTGAATGTAAAAGTTTGGCAATCGACCTCGCTTACATTTTTTAAATTACTTCTTATCAAAAAGACGTCGTTGGTTTGTAAGTTGTTTAAAAATATAGTTGGGAGGAAGGATTGACCTGTGGCATTTCGACTTCCTGTGAACACACTTAGCGGTAGTCCGCTAAGAAAAAACGAGATCAAAAACGATTCTCGGTGAGACAACTTTTGAGTCTGGCTTTTCCAGTTTTAAAACTAAGTATTTTAACGGCGATAGACGTGGCTAATTTACTTAAGAATCGGCTTCCGAAGATAGACTTGAGAAGATCGGTTACATGTGAGAAAAGCAAGTTGTAATGGGTTGGGCCATGCTGACTGTAACCGACATGAATCCCGAAGAAAAATACATTTCAATAATCGAAAAAATCGAATCAAAGCTAGCTCGAGACGATTTTATCATTTATGATATCTCAACTTATTTTCTTCTTTAATTTGCTTCTACTTTTTAATTAATTGTTTCATTTCATTTTGATTATTTTAATCTCGACTATCACCAATTTTTATTTATTATCGCAGATCCTGGATTAAAAACGACGATCAATTGGATTAGGAAATACGAATTTCCCTGTGGATCGATCCTCTTCCACTATTCTACCCTTCTCTTGTTTATTTTATTTTCGAAGAAGCTTTATTTTATTTTGACGAGTAAATCGACACTTGTCAATTAACCATGTTGGCAACATGAGTCCATACTCGGGGATTGTTAATTTGGGTTGGTTTCGACCTTGATCTCTCATGTTGTGTTATCACTGTTATGCAGCAATCTTTGAAGACAGAGAGGGAGAAGAAGAGGGATCTGTACTTTTCCTTAGGATGTAAGAAGCTGACCTGACCCGGAAACCCGTCTGAAATTTGTTCGAGTCAAAACTTGGTTTGACCCGAGGATGTAATGATCCAAACCTGATCTGTATCCGACTATTATTGACCTGAATCCGAGTTGGACCTGTTACTATAGTAACTGAACTCGAACTTGTTGAGTTGATCGATCTTGAAGTATGGCCAAGAGGGTGGTGAATTGACAATTAAAAATTTGAGATGGAAATTTCTCGGTAGAAAGCTAGAAATTAAAAGGCACGAGATTTATAGTGGTTCAAGCTTCGAACAAGCTCTACATCCACTACCTTAGTTCCCACTAAGGATTTTGAAACCAATTCACTAATGAATTCAACCTTTTTCTCGGTTCAAGGGATAACCGTTACAATACGAATCAATTCTTCTACCCAAGAATTGATTCAATCCTCACAAGGGAATACAAGGAATAAATAGGCAAATGAAAGTTCTCTCACAAGAAATATTTTGCCCCAATTACAAACAAACTCTCCCTAAACTCAGATTACAATAGATCAAAGTGAAAATACAAGAGTTGGGAGCAAGAATATGCAATAAAGTGCTTTGAGTTGGATCTTGGTGCTTGGATGTTGCTTGAGGATTGATTCTTCTTAAATGCTTTTGAAAAAGCTTCTTTTTATACCTTCTCATTGATTTCTAACCGTTGAAGTTGTTGGGAAAGTAAATATGGACGTTGGAGCTTCATCTTTCCATCATAAATGCACTCTTCAGTAGGTGGTATCGAAACACGGGGTACCTGTTTCGAAACATGCTAAGAAAAGAAAGAGTCGTTGTGCATTTAGTAAGTGGTGTATCGATACCTGTTTCGATACAAAAAGTTTTTGTGATGCCCGGTATCGAAACATGTTTCGATACAGGCTAACCATCATTTAAAAATTAACTGACACCAACGGTCGACTCATTTAATGCTTAAAAATCGTCGTTGTGGATTAAGGGTGTATCGATACTTGTATCGATACCAGGAGTCGTATTTTTTAAAAATAAAAATAATTTTGAAAATTTTCCCAGGCTATTTCGATACCAGTATCGAAACATGGGTTGGCAGAAAGTTTTGGTATCGAACCTTGTTTCGATACATGTTCTTGATCTCAAGAACAAGCCTTGAAAAATCCCAAGTGTATCGATACCTGTCCTTATAGTATCGATACCCTCGTGTAAAAATGGCTTGTAAGAGTATTTCAAAGTTCTTGGTTTTGACTTTAGAGGTCAACTTTGACTTAAAGACCAAAAAGTTATTTCAAAAATAGTCCTTACATTTATTTGTTATATCAAAATCAATTTTAGTTTTACAAAACTGTATCCGATTGAGAATGACCTGAACAAGATTTCAACCTATTACTGTAAACCTGAAACCCGACATGTATCTGACTGAAACAAACCCGAACCCGAGTCTGACCTAGCAAATAACCCATATTACGCGGCTGAATCGACCCGAGACCTGATTTTACTCGACCTGTTTTAAACCCGAGCCGATAAATGACTTAACTTGTTTTATACCCAGCCTGTTATTAACCTGAACTAAAATTAATAAAACTTAATATTTACATTACATATAATTAAATATACTATAATTTGATGAATTTAAAATATTGGTAAATATAATTAGGCTTAAAAAATAGAATTAGACATGAGAATTAATTTAAGATTAATATTTAAATATAGTATTACATATTTTAATTATAATTTTAAATTAAATACATATATTAACTCATAAACAAAAATATATATATATATATATTAGTATACATTTAAGTATATATAATATATATTATATATTAAAGTATATTATATATGTATTAAACTATATTATATACATAGTATATATTAATCTATACATCTAATATATATCTTATATACATATATTTTTATTAAGTACTTCAAATCAAATTTATTTGACTTTTGAAGTAAATTTAAAATTAAAATTTTGAGGAAAATTTTTTTATTTTAAGGAAGAAATTTTTGATTTTAACGTGTGGGGTGGGGGGAAATTTTGACTTCGGGGAAGGGGGGATTTTTTATTTAACCGGGTTGGGGGTGTTTTGATTTTAATTTTGGCGTGATTTTAATTTTTTAGGGGAGATTTTTGATTTTAGGGTATAATATATATTTTATAATATATATTATATTATATACTATAAGTATATATATATATATATATAATATGTTATATAATATATATGTATTTATATATATGTAATATATGTTATATATGTATATTATATATATAATATATGAATAATATATATTACATATGTATATTATCTATATGTATATATAGTATATGTATAATACATATTATATATATATGTATAATATGATACATATATATACATTAAAAATAAATATGTATGTATGATATATATAATGTATATATTTATAATACATATACATATAACATACTTAAATATTAATATATAATACATATACATATAATATATATAACATTACATATTTACATTATTAACATGCATATGTATATATATATATGTATAATGTACTAATACATACTAACACATGTGATATATTAAGTTATTAACATACATATATATAATACATGTACTAAACTACTAATACTGTATATTAATACATATATTAAAAATTAATATACATGTTAACATGTATGATATATGTATAATATATTATATATATACATATAACATACATATATATAATACATATACATATAGATTATAGTATACATGATAGGAAAATTCTTATAAATATTGTTGTTGGGTTCCCAAAATATTGTTGTTGGGATTTTAATTCCTGAAATATTGTAGATTCAACAGTAAAATTAAAGAGGGAGCCAAAAGGTACCGTCTTTCTACAGAATTTTTAAACACTGCCCTGTACAAGAGCCACGGGTCTGCCTAAAACAATGCATTGCACTGCCATTTTGCCCTGCCTACTCACCATTGTATCATTATGCAAGTCTGGAAAAGTTGAACAAAGTTAAAGTCGGAGCCTCCTGACTCCGTCTTTCAAAAATAGCATGTACTGTTCAAAGACGGAATCAGAAGTTTCATCTTCATCCTTTAATTTTTTAAAATTTTGTTCAAAGACGGTACCTCTTGGTTCCGTCTTTAACTTTACTGTTGAATCTTTAATATTTCGAGAATTAAAATCCCAACAATAATATTTTGGGAAAAAAAATTCCCAACCACAATATCCCAAAGAATTCTCTATACATGATACATATATATATATATATTAATATATAAATATACATATACTAATATATATATACATATACATAATTTATAATTACATAATGATATAACATACATATATTATATATACATATATACATGTATTATATACTAATTACTATATATAATTATACATATACATATGTTATATATACATAGTATATAATATATATTTACTAATTATTATATATACATATACATATGACATACATACAAGATATATTGAATTATTGATATATATATATATAAATATGAAAATATATTAACATATGAAAATATAAAGAAATGTGGATATAAATATATATATATTGTATGATTAGAAAAAAAAAATATTTAAATTAAAATTAAATTATAGTGATAAATAATTAAAATTGAACTTTTATGAGTTTAAAAACTCAAACTCAAATCGAAAAATTCAAATAAAAAGAGTATTAAAATATAACTCATAAACTCGAATAACTAAAAATTTTTAATTTGATTCGATGGAATACTCACTCCTACTAAGTCGAAGTCCAGCCTACTTCCCACCGTTGAAACTTAAGTCCAGAGACACCGGTCGTCGCGAATTAACTTCGTCCATATTTATCATACCAATTGTTTCCAGTTCCCCCTTCTCGTTTTTATTTTCTGGGTGTAAACTTGGATTACCTCAGTCATTGAACTTAGACATGAAACAGTTAAGGTACAACCCTTCCAATGAACCTGTGTTCTCGCATGTAAAGAACGCCGCTATGATATCGAGAATGCTGAAGAGATTTATCTTAACACTCAATTACAGGCATTTAAAAGCAAAGTATGGTTTTGAATGATTCAAAGCACAAACAGAATCAATGTTTCTTTACTGTGTTCTGCTGGTAAGTACAAAATGATAGAAGGGGTTAATTTTTATCAGCGCCTTCGTCAAATGAAGCAGAACTAACTCGAAAATCCAGTTGCTTCTGATGTTTTGAGCGCCGGCGTTCATCAAACTCTTCCCACCCTTCAAACTATTCAAAAGATGGTCTTAAGTAAGCATCTCAAATGACTTAAACCACAAAATGGGGTCCACTTCAAAGAATCATTTTATATAGGAATGGATGTACACACCTGTCGTAGGACATCCATTGTGATTTCAGTGTTATGGAGATCCAATGTTGCAAGCTGGAGGCAATGCTTGAATAATGTACAAGGCAGAGATTTTAGGCCATTATTACCGAGATGCAACGCCTGCAACCGCAGTAAATGCTTTACTTATAAGCACATATTTTAAGGAGGGAAAGCTCGAGAAATGCATGACTTTTCTAGAGTTGCTACAATGAGCTTAAGCTATGTATGGCAAATTGATATATATATAAACTGACAGAATAAAGAACCAGTGGAGACCTTCAAATTGTGCAAATTGCCAAAGGTATCGGGAAGCTCTGACAGAAGATTTGCTGAAAGATCAACCTGAAACATATTATGCAGTTTAGTCTATGCATTTGACTTGTTAAGTGTACAATAGCTAGATTTTATGTAAATACAAGGGCCAAGAATCCTGTACCTCAACAAGAGAACCACATTCACCGATGCATACCGGAATAGTGGTTATCCTGAATAAGAAAACGTGTAACATCAACCAAAGCACAAGTGAATGTGATTTTATCATGCATTGAAAAGAAGACTCTTTTACAGCCCTTTAATGCATCCTAATAAAAATATTACTCACCTATTATTATTGACTTTCAAAACTTCAAGCTGAGTCAGCAAGCCTATTTCATTTGGAAGGGTAGTCAACTTATTATTGGCAACATGAAGTTGCCTTAGAGAAGTCAGAGAGCCAAGTGCAGGGGGTAAAGTGGTCAACCTGCAGATAGGATTTGAAATTAACATTTCTGTTATGTTACTGAAATGCAGTCAAATTGCGAGTAATATAACGAGCAACCTAAAGATTTTCCTACTTCATAGAGTTAGCCGTACAGATCATTTCGTGCCACTAATAAAGCTCTACAAGCAATGAAAAAGAAAAATGGAGATTTGTTTTAGAGAAGTAAACTCTAGCCATAAAATACTTATTTTTCACAAGCAGTATAACAGGTTTAAATTCGAGGCCAAAGCATTTTGAGTTGGAAAAGAGAATATATATTGATAAAGTGAGTTTAATTCACACTGGTGATCCATTAGCTTTTATCAATGTTTCATTTTCATCCATGACCATCAGATGTCACAATTATTCATCAAAAAAAGAAGCTTTTACCACGCATTTCAAGTAAAATCATAGGAAAGTATATTGGGATCACAATTTGAATCCGACAAGGACTGTAAGGTTGATAAGAAGCGGAAAAAACTCACTGGTTTTGAGCTATGGAAAGAACTGTTAGATACTTTAAAGATGTCAATCCTTCCCATTGAATAGCTTCATCAGAAATACCATTTGCATTGAGGAACAGTTTCTACAAAGTGTTGAGATTCAAACATTAAATTGTATAAAACAATATACAACCAATTAACCAATTATCTCAAATGAAATTCCTGGAACACCAAGGGAAACAAAAGGTTCAGTATACCTGTATGGAATTCAAACAGCTGATTTTGTTTGGTACATTTTGGATGCTGTTGTTATTGACATCCAGGACTCTAGCAGAAGATCCACAGTCCCATACTTCATCCGGTATGGCCTTACAAAATCAAATCAACAAAAAACAATTTGGAAATTGTTTTAACATAGAAACTTAGTTTCTTCAAGCTATCAGGTAAATAAATAGGAGGCTAAAACTAGGATCAACGAAAACAATGCCCCTAAATCATTACAAAGATACCTTCAAATTACACTCAGCTAATGCAATAACTCCAGTAGCTTTCCATCGTTCCAACCGACTCTTGTCCATAATAATCTCAGACTTGGTATCGGATCTTTTATACTCGGCTTCTTTCATCCTTGAAATAGGCCGAGTTTGAGCTTCTTTTAGAATAGGTCCGCCCTGTTCATTCCCCAGAAAAGAAAGAAAGGAACAAACCCTTAAAATAGACAAATTCTTCAATTTGATACTTTCAATAGAAATTCTGAACATCACACATTTTCTTTTTAACCGAACCCATAAACATGAAAGGAAATACAAGTGATTTAAGAAAGAATAAAGGAAATACCCCTTGGTGCAAACCCTGGGAAGCCATAAGCATGAGCTTGGCTCCATTCATGACCTCTGATTCCTTCAACGTCATCGCGTCCACCAAAAGCTTCCCTTTAAACAACCCAAACTTAATAGACCTAAAATTGAAGAAAGAAAAAGAGAGATAAGAAATAAAACCTTTGAAAATAAGCTTTTGACCCCGAGGAAGAACATTGGTTAGAGTCTGGAGATGAGATTTGAGTTCTTTGATTGTTGAATCCTTTGATATCGAAACTGGTATCGATCTTCCGCTGAACTTCACTGTTATGTTAATATCTCCGCTGCTTTCGCCATCGTCTTTGCTCATTTTCTTCCAAGATTTGCTTTCCCCTTTTGCTCACCCTAGAACTTCCCCTAAACAAAGTTGTGCGTTTGCGTCAGCTTCTGGCTTCTGCTTCGCTTGTGATCAACACTTTGAATAGTTAAAAAATGAAGTCCTTGTATTTTATACAGGTTGTAGTATCAACATCTTCATTTTAATTTTACTGATTTTTTACCCTTCTTTGGATTTTCATAGGATGGGCAAGGATCCGAATCCGACGGTTTTTGATTTGATCGGATTAAAGAAAATTAATAAAAATTTTGAGGTTAGGTATTTTTTTATAGTGATTATAGGTCAGGTTTGGGTTTAAGGTAAAAAAAAATTGACTTAATTTGATTTAAGATTAATAATATAATTTTTATATATTTTTAAAAATATTTGCAATAATGATTTTTTTTATATATTTTATATAATCATGTCACTAAATTGATTTCTTACGATTAGATCATTAAATTTTTAAATTTTTATAAATATATCTTTAAAATTTATTTTTTACAATTAAATTTATAAAATTAAAAAACTCGGATCGGATCGAATTTTAAAACTTAAAACTCAATCAAGTAAAATTTATTCCATCCTAAATTTAAGTTAGATGATAGATAAAAGATATTAATATTCGAGTCGAGTACACGTGGATAAAAATACAACTTTTGCCTATCTCTATAATTTTAACTAGGGGTGGTACTATAGATCAGTAGAGTAGGGTTTTGATCTATTCAAATCTGACCCAAATAATAAAATTTGCTGCTTAAATATGAATTATGATGATATTTCATTCGAATTTAATTCGAATTTCAGGTTAAAACTGTCTTTGATATGGAATAATTTTTTTTTTGTGTGTGTGTGATAAAATACGAGAATGATATAAAAAATAAAGAGAAATAATTATAGTAATTATCTCTAAATATATAGAGAAGAATTATATTAATTATTTCGAGTCGGAAGGATTTTTTACCTTAAATTTGATCTTATCTTCGCTCTATTTTTTACAAAACTTGATCCGTCCAAAACATGATTTATTAAAGCGAATAAATTGAATTAGATCAAATAAAAAAATCAGTGTTTTTAATATTTTTAATTTTAAACCGATAATTATCGATAAGGTCTTGTCTAAGTAAAATATATATATATATATATATATATATATTATAGACGCAGTTTAACACATTAATAATAGTCTTAATCAATAAAGATTAATAAATAAAAATAAAAAATAATACTGGATATTTGATATTTCTCCTAGTCTTACTGGGTACTCATTGAGTATCGGGTCAAAAAAATCAAGATCCAGTTTCACTTTCGGTTATGATCGGGATCTAAATTTTAGATTCAACCTCAATCTTGTCAGAATTAATATTAGATAAAAATTTATTAAATCTTATCGTAACGGATAATCAGATTTTTTACCCAATCTTATTTATAATGACCCGATTTCTTAGATTTGAGAATCGGGTCTCAGACTTCGGTTATGAGCCTTTAGTTTTGAAGGCCTAAGCTAAGATCTTTGAGTTGGACCTTTATCTTGAGCCTTGGGGTAAAAAGAAAAAGGAATAAAATATAAAAAATAGGTGTTTTATATTATATTTTACGTAAGTTTTATCATATTATCTATGATATTAACTATAAAAAAATTGTCAATCTTATTATTTTTTATATTATATTTTTTATAAGAAAATCTCCACTCATATTTATTGTTAATTAATTTTAAAAATAGTTTTTTAAGTGAAGATTCACTTTTAAAGTTTATAACCTAAAAATAATAAGATGAGTAATTTTTAGTCGTTGATCTCATGGACACATGATAAAATTTATCTAAGATATAATTTTTCGTGAGAAAAAATATATAAAAAAAAATAAAGAGGGGAGATATTCAAATCTCGATCTACAACCTTTAGATCATCGTTCATCTCACCGCTAACATTACAAACTTTAGTTCGACAAGAAAAGTCTGACGATGATTTTCGTATCATCAAAGCCGTCGCCGTTTATCAAGATTAAAAAAAATATGACCTCGTTAAAAACTCATGTTTTAACTTTTTTTTTTGATTCAGCTATAAGTGATTAGTAGTATTTGTTTTAGAGAATACTCTTAATCTTTTAACATTGATCGCTCACTCACTGTGCTGATCACACTGATGTTCGAACCCATAACCTTTAAAAATAATAATTGTTCTTTTAACCGATGAAGTGAGATGATTCAACTCTCACCGCATAAATGGAGGTCATCATTGGATCAGTAACGGGAAAATAGCGGAATTGAAGCTCTCTGTCACCGTCTAACCACCGGAAGGTCTCCCACGAGGCCACGACCCACATACCTTCACGTGCCACTACTGAGGGTGGACGTGCATCTGCCAAACGGGTGCACCATGTTGTGGTGTACTGCGCCACACCGCATCAGAACATTGCCCATGAATACACCCTAACTTTTGTTTTGTGTATTGCACCGCACAGTATCATTTGACTTGTTGACTAAACCATTCATTGGAGTTAAACATTGATCAAGAGTCGATTTTTTCGGGAGATTCTGTCCAAAGATTTTTTGACGTTTCAGATTTATTGATATAATTTATTTTATTAAATTTAAATTCAGTAAATTATTTTTATACGTTTTACCTCGTGAATGATATAAAAGATGTATAGATTTAATATTTTTATATTTATTGTTATATGAGAATTGTTCGAGTTTATACATCAGATTATATAAATTGTTAAAAAAAATTAAATTTTTAATCATGTCATCTGAGAGTGATCAAAATATTAACCATTCAAAAGTTTAATTATTGAATTAAAATTCTTAAACTTCAGTGATTAAAATAAGAGTAAAAAAAAAATAATAATGATTATTATAGTTTAGCCGATTTTTATTAATGAGAAATGAATAGAAGTCAAAGGTAGTGTTCGTATAAAATATAAATTAAAAATTAAATAATCTTATCGAATATAAAACTAAAAATTAAATGATTTTATTTAATATTTTAAAAATTTGATAATCAAAATATATCCCTCCAAGTTCAATCACCATTTATGTTGTTTACCCTTTTCTAATTGTTTTACTACAGACTCCTGAGGGGATGCATTTTTGACAATTACGCCGTCATATTTTCCCGGCTTCTTTACTCTCTCTGTCCTCCGTTTCCGGGAGGAAAACGCCAATAGCCTCCCTGTTTTGCGCTGAAACATTTCTTTTTCAATTAGCAAATGCCGGCTTGGTAACCCTGTTAATATTTTTTAAAACTTTCGACAAAGCAGCTACCGTACAAATAAACGAATATTATTAAATATCTCTCTCTGGAAGTTTGGTAAGTAGTTTTCTTTAATTTTGGCCAAAGGTTGTGGGAGATATTATTAGCGGCGGTTAATAATGTTTTCTGAAAACTCGCTGGTGTCCGACCTTTTAGCCGCCGTGGTTTGCTGCGGCGTTATATTCGCTTTTCTCTTACTCTGGAAAGAAACAGCCAAACGAGGCGTAGATCAGGTCAGTTACCTACTTCGCTTCTATCGTTCCTTGTTCGTCTTCCAGATTTTGGTGTTTGGATGATTCCATCAGATGGCGGTGTTATTGCCATCTGTACTTGGCTTGATTTCCTTTCCTTTGATTCTGTTCGTAGCATCTGAATCTAAGTCTATGCTTGATATAATTCATCCACTTTATTAAACACGAATTCATCGATTTTAAATTATACTCCTTAGGGAAAACTGCCCTCAAATTAGTAAAGATCATCACTTCCTACTGACTTTTGATTCTGGATAGCAATCAGCAATATGATGTGATTTCAATGGAAAAACAACAGTAAAACAGCAGAATTATTGACTGAAATGCGAATAGGGAACACTTAGGATCATAGAAAACCTATAGTTTTTCCATTGATTCAGAAGATTGACTTGACTTGTATAGTGGTCTAGTTTTAGTCATTTTACTATGATGAAATGTTAGATTTAATCTCAATTTATAATGTTATTAGTAGATATAAATCAATAACACCATTAAATGGATGACTGGATTTCCACAAGGCCATAATTGTTGATAAAATAATAGTAAACAAAATTCAACATAAACACTTCAATGGCAGCAATTAGTAGCGTTATCAATAACAACCTTGTAAAGTAAAGGGGTTAAATCTTAAATTTTAGTATAGTAGAGGGATTAAAAATCATAATTAAAGCTTTTTATAACTAGTCTTACTCAACTTCATGTACTGAGTAAAAAATCTGTCAATTTGTCCGGAAGTTATGCTATTTTTTTAAAATAATTTAACCTAAATTTTTATTTTTTACCAGAATCTAAGTTAATATCTATAGTGCAAATAAGAGAACGTCATGTGTAGGTGGCGTTCTCCTTTGAAATTTTACAAAAATATTAAACAAAAAATAAAGAATGTCACATGCACATAGACTTCTTTTTGAAGTCACCATGTGCAAGTGACGTTCTCTTACCTATACGGTAGAAATTGACCTAGATTCCAAAATAAACTTTAAACCCCTTATTTTTTTCAAATAAAAACTTTAAACGACCTATATATCCAATATAATCCAGTAAACACTTGATTCCTAAAGTAAACCGGTCTCTTTAAAGACACATAACATCAAAATTCAAAATGTTCTTTTTCCCGCTCGAATTCCTTCTTTTGTAAAGGCTTCACGACTTTTTTGTTTTGTTGTTCAGAAACTGAATCGGAAGCTTGTGCATATAAGCATCGGGCTAGTCTTCATGCTTTGCTGGCCATTATTCAGGTAGTCTCCTTAGTCCTTAGTCCTTTGCAGTGCAGGCTATACTGGTTGCCGTATAAAATAGCTATTACTTATCGTTGCAGTGCAGGATTTCGTGGAGCAACTTTAGCAGCTATTACTCCTGGTGTCAACATTATACGAATGCTTCTTATAGGTTCTGGAATTTGGAAAGATGAAGCCACTGTGAAGTCAATGAGCAGATATGGAGACTACAGGTTCGATTAAAGTTTAAAACTTAATGCTTATGTCATGAATATCCATCTTGCTATCTGCTTTCTCTTGTTGGTTATTTCTTTCAGCCAAATTAAATCCATCAAATTGCATATGTGAAGTTTTTCTTAAAAGTTGTTATCTGGTAATCTGAAAATGAAATTGGGTCTTATTGTTTATCATTATTTAGGACTTGCTCAACTTGACCTTAACTTACTCGCTACATCAGGGAACTTCTTAAAGGACCACTTTATTATGCTATAACGGTTACTCTGTCTTGTGCGGTATACTGGAGGACTTCACCTATTGGAATTGCTGCAATATGTAACCTTTGTGCCGGAGATGGTAACTGTTAACTAATTCATTCGTTTTGTCCTTTCTTCTGTATTGATTTAGCTCGAGTTACAGACCAACATTTCAAGTACTTTTTAGAAACACTGAATGGGGTGCCATGAGAAGTGCAGACTTTACCATATTTATCATTATCTGTGCAGGTTTCGCGGATGTTATAGGAAGGCGACTTGGTAGACGTAAACTTTCTTACAACAGGAACAAGTCCATAGCTGGTAGTGTTGCAATGGCCACAGCCGGTTTTTTGTCTTGTGTAGGGTAAGTTTTGAGTTGATTTTCTCTTACAATGTTAAGCATCAACATGATGTAGCCATTAGCATTAATGCCAAGCAACCACTAATGTAACAGGTATATGTATTACTTTTCCTACTTTGGATACATTCAAAAGAGTTGGGGGATGGTTCTGGGTTTCTTGGTTGTGTCTCTTGCCTCAGCTCTGGTGGAGTCCCTTCCGATTAGCACCGAGCTTGATGACAACCTCACGGTTACCTTAACATCGGTATTAATCGGCAGTCTGATTTTCTGAGTCAAGAATCACTGTAAAACTTGGCAATGTTTATATATCTAGCTCACAATTTAGTATGTAATATATGTTGTAACATAGCACGACATGAAGTGCTTGAAATGTTGATTTAGGTGATGTCCTTCAACTTCCAAATGTGCTTGTGATGCAACATTTGAGCTTGAGTCCATTAAGGCTTTGTTTTCCTCTTTATATCCTTTATTCCTTTTGAACTTTCTTGTTGAAACAAGGTAAAAATATGATTTTAGTCCCTCTATTATACTCAAACTTAGGATTTGGTCTTCATATTTTTATTTTATAATTTCATTAGTTTAATTAATTAGGGTTGTACCTTTTTCGATCAAAATATGAATGTGTTTTTTCTCTTTAAAATGTTATTATTTAATGCAAAATATAAATAAATGTCGATTGATAAAATCGACAATCGATTCATTGGTTAATTAAAATTCAGATCTGATATTATAAAGGTATATTATGTGAATAACTCATCTTAAAATATTTTATTTACGATGTAATGATCCGAAATTCAAGTTAATGATTTGAATCTAGGGTTAAATTGGATGATTTAATATTAAGAATATTAAATAAATATCGAACTGGTAACTTTAGCCACGAGATTATTGACTTTTCTTCGAATTGAAGCATGTAGCATAGATATATGTTTGATTTAAACATTTTTAGACTAATTTTAAGGCATAAAGATAATTTTAATCCTTAACGTTTACAATTTTTGTTGTTTTGGCCCTTATTCTTTTTTTGGGATAAATTTAGCCTTTAACCTATATCTTTTTGACAAATATCTTATTTTTTAACTAGCTTGATGACTGGACCGTTAAAAATTTAACGATGATACATATATATGGAATATAATTTTAAGTGACATAACATGTAACCTATCAAATGCATATATATATATATATAGAATATAATTTTATTTCAATATAAAATATAAAATAATTAAAATTCAAATAAAATATTAACAAATTAATTAATTCTAAAATATAAGATTATTAAACATTCTTAACCCCTAACTACGATAAAATCAAAATCTTATTCGAATTGTGTTTATATTTTTTAAGATGAGATTTTGATTCTATCGTAGTTAGGGTTAAGAATGTTTAATAATTTTTTTTTATTTTAGAATTAATTAATTTTTAATATTTTATTTTAATTTTAATTATTTTATATTAGAATAAAATTATATTCCATATATATATATATGTATTTGATAGGTTACATTCCATATCATTTAAAATTATATTCTATATATATCATCAAGCTAGTTAAAAAATAAGATATTTGTCAAAAAGATATAGGTTAAGAGCTAAATTTATCCCCAAAAAATAAGGGCCAAAACGACAAAAACTGTAGACGTTAAGGGTTAAAATTATCTTTATGTCTAATTTTAATTAGTATAGTAGAGTCTTAATTAGGTTCTTTAAAATAAATAATTTGATTTGGAAAAGATAAATTTTAGCAAATTAATGGATATTGTTTATAAAATTTTAGAGGTAAATTTGAATGGTATCATAAAGTAATTAGATATTATTCAACATGAATTCCTAAATTGAATAATTAATATTTTTAAAATCCCTAAAATATTGAATAATTTTGAAAAATAAATAGAATATTTAAATAGGATTAATCACTTTAATAAATAGTATAATTGATAATATGGAATATCTCATATAATTTTAAAGTTTCATTAAAGGTGGGTTTGATTCACAAAATGTAAGATTATTTATAAGAATATAATTATTGAAATACAATATTATCTGACACATTACTGGAATGTTACAATATTTTATTTGGTAGGAATATAAGATTACAGTGTTTGATTAAAAGAATATAAAATTAATTAAAATTGGTTTATTCGGTAAGAATGTTACAATACCTTATTTGGTAGAAATATAAGATTATAGTGTTTGGTTAAAAGAATAAATTAATTAAAAGCAAAATTTACTAACTTGTTCCTATAATATATTTTGTGAACAAGTTAAAATTCTAATTATTAAATTAAAAATATTATTTATATAAAATTTATTGAACTATTTTCGTTATATCCAAAATTTACAAAAACTTTATATTTATAATAAGGTTAATACATAAAATCATTTAAAAAATATTTTTATATACTATTATTCTCTTTTAATATTTTTTAATTATAAATACTATTTATTTAATATATTTAGATTTTTAATTTTTTGTTACACTTAACCGTTTATCAAATAAATTAAAGTATATAATAAAATAAATTTAAAAATAATAAAATAAATTAATTTACTAATATTTTAAAATAAAAATATCTTAATTAAATAATAAAATTAATATTCAATAAAAGTATTTAATAAATTTATATCTTAAATAATTAACCATTTAATAAAAAATACAATAAATGATCAATATAAATACAATTAATTATTTTAGGAGTAATATTATCTACGGGAGAAGAAATTGTAAAATGCAAAAAAAAAATGAGGGGAATATCATTCCTACTATTTGAGGGGAGGAAAAGTCACTTTGAGAAAAGAATAACACCTCGTATTGAAAATTCTTTTAAATCAAATATGAGAATATAAGTTTTAAAAAAATATTACAATCATCTTTTTCGTAAACTAAACACATCCTAAACATAATATCTTAAAGTAATTGGATATTATTTGATGAGAATTTTTGAATTAAACCCTTTTAATAGAGAAATAATACATAAATTAGAGCCTATCATCTTAGTTATTTAAAAGTCTTAACTCAGAAATAAGTGTCTGAATTATACACTTTTTCTGAAATAAGTACATAATATTTTTTTTAGCTAAAATAAGTGCTTAAAGTATACATTTTTTCTGAAATATGTGTCTAATGTCTTTTTTTGCTGAAATAAGTGCCTAAAGTTTCATTCCGTTAATGTTTTAAGGTAACACCGTTAAAAAAATTATTTAATTATAAATAGGTGCTAAGTGACTAAAGTTTTATTGTGTTAGTGTTTAAAGGTAACACCATTAAGAAAATTATTCAACTTATAAATAGGTGCATAAAATTTTATTCCGTTAGTATTTTAAAGTAACACCGTTAAAAAAATTATTTAACTTATAAACAGTTGACTAAAGCAAGGTAAACCTCAATAATCTGGTTGTTTTATCTAAACTGTTATAAATTTTCTCAGACAACTGCAAGAAAATAGAAGTAAATTTGAGATTTACAATCACTTGAAATGAAAATCACATGTAAATAACTCTCTTGGAAAATGAAACGAAGATGCTACCGGATGCCACGTCGGTGGCTAATTCTCCTGCATACATCCTCAACAAGTTGGCAATTTGATTCATACATGGCAAAAGGTTAGGACAAAACTGGAAAGGAACTAACCATCCATGGTATGGGACAAGGATGGAAGAAGGAAGAAGAAGATGACCTGAAACATTATTCAATGCCGTATTGTTGAGGAAACTACCATGGCCACTGAAAAAACACAAAACCAGACAAATATTGATGTCAATGGCCAAATTTAAGAAAAGATAATATAGAAAACTTTATGCATCTATTTATAAGTTAAATAAAATTTTTTAACAGTATTACCTTAAAACATTAATGAAATAAAACTTTAAATACTTATTTCAGCAAAAAAAAATATTAAGCATCTATTTCAAAAAAAATGTATAGTTCAAACATTTATTTTAACCAAAAAAAACATTAAGCATTTATTAATAACATACATTTATTTAAAATGAATCTTTCATAATTAATAACATACATAAAAAATCCTTTAAAAATAGAATGCATTTTTAGAATATAAGATGATGCCCTAACTATATAGAATTATTTTTAATTTTATATTTAAAATAAGAATTTTAAAGAATATATTTTATAATAAAAAAAAAACTATTTTTATTATTATTAAAAATATACTTAATAATTAACGATCTTATTAAATTTAAATTGTTATACTAAAATATAAAAAATACAACATGAAATTAAAGGAACGGATTTCGGATATTTATAGAGTATTAATCCTGTCTCACATAATCGACTTTTAAACTCCAAATTTCTAAAAATCTTTGAATGTTATTTTTACGGTGTCTAGTATATCAAAAGTGACCAACGACAACTTCATTCTTTAAAAAAACAAATTCAAAAAATAAAATCATTCAAACTACTTTTATTTTTACAAAATAATTTCGACAACTTCATTCTTTAAAAAAAACAAATTCAAAAAATAAAATCATTCAAACTACTTTTATTTTTACAAAATAATTTCGACACCACTCATATAGTTTTCCCTTCTTGAAATAGATTGAAACCATTCAAGAGCATTGTTTCTATAGGAGACATTCATTCCACAGTGTTCAAGTCTTCATCACCTGGATCTGGATGGATGAGAAAGATGATAACAAGTTTCAAAGATGTACACAGAAAGTGATGAGATTTGATCAAATTGAAGCAGATGAAATATAGAAACCTGTAGAGTCACTACTACTAGACGTAGACAAGCCAGGAGCCTGCACAGTATGCAGGTTTAAGCGGAGAGACCCACCCTGGCCTGTTCCATACAACAGGAGCAGCTGAGACAAGAAGATTATGAAACCAGAAAAATGTTAAGAGCAAAGCTTACACATTTAATTACTAATTATTATACTTGGTACAACAGTTGGATTATTACTAATCACAAAAGAATGGAAATACAATTAATGAAAATTCCATCTCAACCCAATTTCTTCAACTAAGGTCGGTCAATCCATTAGTTTATATCGTTTCTCCTGAACACCTGTTACTCCCATTTGTATTTCGATGATTGTATGAAGCGGAACCTGCAGTTTGGAAACATAGCAAAAGGATCAAATTCAACTACGAAAACAATGTTTCAAAATCTCACTACATTCTCCATCCTATTATTGGAGCAATAACTAGACACCACATGTGTCTTGTTAAACAATTTAAACATTCTTTGTTTTTCTTGGAGTAATTGGCTTAGACATTTCAGGTTTAGGTTGAACTCGGGTTCAGTTTCCAGGTTCGAGTCAAAGTAAACAAGTCCACTCATATGTGAAGCATATTCGAAAATGCATATTGGAGACATGAACCAAAATAAATGGAATAACTAAGCATGCCCACGACAGACACATGTATCGACACTCGCATCCAAGTCCAAGTAACATAAGCTCTAAAAGGTCAAAGTAGTGAGGCTAAGACATGATTCTGTAAGACTTGAATATAAATTTCTTTTCCACTTCGTGGATCAGAGATGATGTTCTATCTATGGATAGATCGTACAGGGAAAGATAAGGGTGCACCATATCTTTCTCCATTTCAAAGACTAAGCCACTCACTTGCAGAATGAGAGAAGCAATAGATTGAGGACACCCACAAGAACAAATAAATCAAGACACATCAATTTCAACTTATCTATTAGTTACCTCAATGTGAGGAATTTCTTTGAGGGGCCTATCAGCAAAATAGGCATATAATGCTCTCAATACAGCCTGAAAAATGAAAGCAATAATAAATCATTCAAGATTATTATTTACACGATGAATCATATAAAGCACGAGAATTTTTATGTTAGATATAACCTGGTGAGATATCACTACAACAGGTGCTCTTTGTCGTTCAAGCTCAATTATTACAGGTTCAAGCCTGCATTGATGTGGAAGATGAATTGAACCTCAAAACTTTGAATTGAAAACAATTCAATGGTCAATATGTCGACAAACCCTTCACCTTTGAATAACATCCAGGTAAGATTCTCCACGAGGATACCGATATCTGAGCTTGTCTTTCTTGCGAGATCTATAACCAAAAATAGGGACATAATGCCCCAAGACCGCAGGAAAATCATTACATGTTTTGATCCAACACAAGAAGTATTACATGGACTCAGCATATTATAGCACTAAATGGTTTAGTGTTTAAGGTTTTGCACAACACAACAATGAAGAAAGCAAATAGCGGAGACGGTGGATGATTGATGGGTTATATGAACATCAAACTGAAACAACCCAAACCATATGTTCACTATAAATTGAGGAAATTATTGGTCTGCAAAGATATAAAGATGAGAGGGTTGATGGGGTTAAACTTGAAACCAGCTTTATCCTCGACCAATTATTATCTCGCATGGTCACCTGTTGTTACCTTCTTCCATTGAGTTTTGAATAGACATCATGGTCCACTTTGATGAAGAAAGAAGAGAGGAAGACAAAAATTACAGAGGAATCCAGACAAGTCCAAGTGTAGGCTACGATTTTTGTAGTCTATAACTAACTTTTCATTTAGAAAAGCAAAAGAAAAAAATTTCCATTTACAATATTAAGACAGCTACATATGAGATAATGTAAACCGATTTCAGTTACAAAGCACCCTTAAGATATAAATCTCATTACCTTCAATAAGATTAAAAAATCCACCTAGATTATAAACCTAAATTTAGTTTTATAGAATTTATAAGACAATAATCCCAAAAGATAAAGCATTTTTGTTAGCCAGTCAACTATTAAATGGTATATACCCTGAGATTAGAACTACAGTGCGTTTAGGCATAGAAAAAGAACCCCTGAACCTGGATCCCTTTTTCAGACACTTCTTAATGGACTTGGCAAATCCAATACTTTTTATGAAAGGAGTGTCAGACACTTGGATACATTCCCGTAACAAACACCCATACCCGAGTGAAAGTAACACAGAACACAAGCTCCTTCATATAACATGAATTTCAAAAGTCAATGATATGAAAAGCTTTTTAACAACGTTACATTCCCTTGGATTAAATTTTCCCAACCAGTGAGAAAAGAAATGCAGCATGATGATGATAGGGAAGACTTACTCATACTCCTCTGGCATATTCTTCTTTATTTCTTCATAAGTCATTCCATCACACACACCAGCATTTATCTCATCAAGTGCACGCCATTGTATCTATCAGAAGTGTGAAGAACTATACCTTTGTTAGCATACCAATATATATTCCAGCTGCCATAATGGCTAGAATGTGAACATAGGGATGAATAAGTTTCTTTCTTATAGTTTCAAACGCACCTTTGGAAATCCAACAATTGGACTTGCTGTCAGAATTGTTCTCTGGAGAGTGCTGGTCCATATCTATATTACAACAAAATCACAAAAAGTTAATAATGCATATACATATTCTGCAACATAAAGCTAGATTAAGTGTCAGTGATCTGAGCCTATTTCAAGTACTGAGGGCAACAATGTGTAACATGCAAAGAAACAGCATTGCAAAACATCTATACAATTCCATTTACCCAAACTATGATAACAAAATGTATATCTTTGAGATATAGTACTTAATTGATCTACAGTTTGAAAGCGTTTTGTTTTCTTGAATTTAGATCGATAAACTAGCAAACGACACTATCTCAAGCAAAAGAAATAACAGCCAACAGGCAATAACTCTACCACTTAAGTATATAAGCAGGCTGCTTCCAAAAGTGAAGAATGACCAGGACATGGAACGGGGAAGAAAAGTATGTTTTATGACATTGAATTCTGAAAGAAGAGATCAACTTGCTCGGGTATAAATGTAAACAATAAAGCATTGTCCAAGTTGGAGCTTACAGAAGCAGCCCTTTCATTTTTCAGTCGCTTCTCAACGAAGTTCGCTAGTTTCTTCATATAAATTTCTCCAGTATCACTGTTGCAACATGAAAAGGATTTCCTGTCAAGTTAGAACTGGATACCAACATATACTGAACCAACAAGCACATGGAAATCAGAACAATAATATTAAAGATACAAGGTTATCTCTCATGACAGGAAACTTGAACAAACATTGATTAACGCCAGTATTCTGATAAAGGCTTATCAAGTAAAAAGAAAAACAAATAGACAGGAAAAAATTGCAACCACCTATGACTTCAAAATAATAGAAAAGGCTACCTTAATACACTGTCACCACCAATTCTGCCTCTAACATTATCACGACTCTCTCCATGCCTAGTAAGAAATATTGGGCGAGGTGTAAGATGGGTATTAACCTGCAAATCATAATATGAAAAATGGTAAATGTAAACATTAAATCTAAGCATCACTACAGGGAATGGTAGATGCTAAGAATTTATTGAAGGCTCGGATGCATTCCTAGACTAAAAAAAAAGGGTTCTTGTGAGATGACTAGTCTTCAGAAAAGATACATGTAAAATAATAAATGTCAACAGGTGTAGAATCTGAATGTTACATTTCCTACCATATCTTGCAGCATAGCCCGGTGCAGTTGGTTAATGTTGTCAGATATAATTTCACCAGGATTTGATATGTTAACCCTGATTTAAAACCATATCAAATAGGGGAAAATACCTAAGATAGACTAAAGTTTTTAGAGCTCCAATTCAAAATAGGAGTCCTAGTTCCTTCACCAAAAAAGGTTTTGCATCCAATATAACAACCGGGTAAAACCGAGAAAAGGGACTTAATAACTAGAGTTAATAATGTGATATAACTGAATCTCATTGTACACCATACCAAGAAAAAGACAATTCGTCCAGGAAGATAGCCACTGATGTTGTTAACCTGAATCCAGTTAAAACATACAAATTCTTAGATCGTATTGCAAACCCAGTGAATCATCTTAAGAAATTTAGAGAGACAAAGGGTAAAAAATTAACAATTGAGACTTTAAGGAAAAAAGAAACAAAAGATATGCCAGAAAAAAGCTTTAAGAACAACAATGCTATAATAATGACAACTCTCAAAATATTAGTCGAACAAGACAGCCAAATATACAAACAAGTACAACAAGACAGACTAAATACACCATTTTATGCGCACAATAACATTGACCAACAGACATATGAAGGAAGCAAAAAAGACATATACATGATGAAGAAAAAGAATTGAACTTAACTTGTATTTGTCCACCATGCCCACTAGCCATATCAATCATTTTGATGTAAGACCCTTCGTCAACTGGTTCATAAACCTAGTAACAATAAGTACAATTGCCCACCTTAGAATGGCAATGAGTATCTGAATTCTGAAGCAAAAATGTTAACGAAGAACTGCAAAATTAATTCAGAAACTACCTTTTCATAATTAGCTAATCGGGTTCTAAAGTCTCTTAATCCAGCTTCAAAATCTGGCCTGCAAAATAATATTAAGCAAGTCCAGAACTTTTCATATGAGCTAGAAGCAAAAGGTTACTAATTAGATCCTTACTCTTCTGCATAGTCGGGGCTTTGTTGTATTTTAAGGCGAATATTTCTTTCAATAATCCTTTCATCATTGCATATTGTTTCTAGAAAAATAATCTATAATCAAAAGCAAATATAAATGTATTAGAAAATTAAAACTAGATAAATTATATTCTGGATTAAACCTCGTAGTGTATCATTTAGCAATACATCAGATGTGCGTTTGTTAATCAGGATTTTAGTAAAATAGCATATGCAAAATCACGAGACACACACAAGACTCCCACATTAGGTGGTGAATGCAGTCCTAAACCACCTAATTAAAATGAATTACAGCCACATGAGTACATCAAGGAGTATATTACCCAAGCAACCAGAAAAAAGTATTGAATCAAGCCATATGGATATATTCACTTTTTATTTTCAACAGAAAATATTATACATGCTCCATCAAACAACCATATCAGTTTATTAGGATACAGATAGCTGGTTCCTTGTTCTGCAATAACAGTACCTTACATTTTCCTTCAGCCATTTTCATCAGCATATTCCGTCTACTCCTGCTACTGTTAGTTGCATCAAATATTCCAACCTACACTTAAAAGGATTTAATGAAGTAAATTAGTCAACAGAACAAGGGAGAAATAATCGTCACAAAAGAACGTACCTGACCACCTTCTTGCATCCAGGCTATCATATCATCCATTGCCAGAGCTGCTACCTAGTAGCAAGTGACATATTAAACTACGTACAAAACAGAATACTATTATGGTTAACACTAATCAATCATCAAAAAACAATAAAGTCCGTTAGTAAAAGGCTAAAAGCATATTTTAAAGGAAATTCCAACCATGAAGAGATAAAAATCAACTATTTACTAAGTAAAGAAATTAAATCAAGCTGCCTATAGTGATTCGTACCAAAAGTTTCGTGGATCATGCAATTACTTTAACACTAATTGCAACTTTTATACTTGGGGTGTTTGCCAACAAATATTCATTATAAAGAGAGGAAAAAGAAAATTCTTCCTTAGACACTCACCTCATTACGTGCCTCCATGCCTTCAGGATTGTCTGCTCGGAAAAAGTCAGCTGACTGCATGAAAGAGTGAATCACCAACAAAAAAATCATTCCCAAAATATGAATTTGCACAACATTCCATTTCAATCATTAATTTAGTAGATAAAGCCAATAACAGAGTGTGAGTCTGTCAACGTGGAAAGCAAACAGCATAAATTTTACTAGCTGCATCACATGTGCAGAATAAGGACAAAGGTGCTCAGATTTTACCTGGTTGGTACCATGTTTGAGTCGACGATACTGTTATGTACAAAAAAAGATCCAAGTTATTCTTCTTTCATTTAAACAAGTCAAAATGAAGAGAGTATTCAAGGTAAAGTACAATAACCTTTCCAACATTAAAATGCTTAGTATCATGTCCCAACCAGCGAAGATATCGTGTAAGTTTAACAGAAGTAAAGGTCTTTCCTCGAGCTGGCAAACCAACCTGAGAATCAAGCAACTAATTAGCATTGCCTACTCTTAAAGAGTTCAGCTGATTCTCTTTCACTTGGTAGGAAACATACCATATGGCTCTATTTTAGGAATATGAAGATGGTAAGCATTTTAAAGTCTATACATCACCAATTTTACAACTAAATTATAGTTAAGGAGGTTGACCAATTTGACGATAAATTATAATAAATAAAGTGAAAGATGATAAACTATAAAAAAAAAAATTATTGAATTACTTATGAAGAGGAATACCAGGACAAGAGCTAGATGTCTATCCTCCTTCGGTCCAAGCATCTGATCAGCTACAGCTGCAGCTGCAACAGCTCCTGCAGCTGCAGGCATTGAATTCTAAAAACAAAGGGAAAATGCAAATATGAGAATACCACCAGAAAGAGAGAACAAATCCTTTACACAGAAGAGGAACATATGCGATCCAAACCTTATTTTGACTGTCAAGTTTAAGATCAAAACTAAAAGTAGTTGAACTAGAAGATTTGGCCAGCCTGGGAGATCCAACACCCCGATCCACGAAGAGTCCCCTGTGATTGTCTTGCTTTTGCACAGGTGAAAAGGTCCCCACAGATTTTGATTCAACCATCCCAGATCCTGAATAAACCATTGGAGAATTCGATATGATAACCTCCATCTCCTATTAGAAAGTAAGTACACTGCATTAGATGCAAACTACTACATAAAAAATGGAGCTTGGTAACCTTTATAAACAATCTCTGCCTATTAAGCATGCAATCTAAGATACTATATAAAGAACAATTTGCTTACAAATTTCTTGATGGATGTAATTCCAATGCTTGCCATTTTATCTAGAATTAAGATTCAGGTTTACTAAACAATATGATTTAACATATTACACAGCAAGGAATACCAGAAAACCTATGTTATATGGGATGGGGCATGAACAGAAGTCTAAACTTTTCCACACATTGGAAGAGTTGAACATCCATGCCCATATCCATCCAAAGCGCCAGACATGGGAACTTCAAGAAAAATATAGTGTCAGAGTAATATTTAAAAATCCTTTTCAAGGCTCATGTCTAGTTTATGCATTTGCATGATGGGTTACCAAGACAAACCTTTATAGTTGCAGATTGATCGCAACAACCCCCAGCAAAGGTAAGAGACCGTGGATTTTCCGCTAAGTTGGCTGCATAAACCAGCCCAGAGTTTGCCGAAGTGGATGGAGCAGGTACAACATAATGTTCAAGGTCAAGCTCCAAACTAGAAGAGCCATTCTGCACAGGAAAACACAATTTTTTATGTCCAAGTTCATTAACACATAAAGCTCAAGAATCAAGGTTAAGCTCCAATCAGCTGAAAAGCTATTCAAGTTCAACAAAATATGGAAGGTTGGAGCAATAATTCAGAATTGATAATTTACACATGAAACCATCTTTTCAATACATACCACGGATCAAATAGCATTTTTCTCTTAAAAATAAAAGATTTCAGAGAACATGGGTCAAATAGAACATACCTCGGGACCTGTCTCTGGAACTGCATCAATGCTAACATCCGGAATGCCACGAACAGTTGAAGGCCGGAGATTATCTAGATAAGCTCTCCAACTTGCTGCAAGATCAAAGGGCGAAACCCTGTCTGCTTTAACGAACACTTGGTACTCAAGAACCTCCTCATTATCTAGCTTAAATAGTGCCAGCCTTGCATCCCCTTGTAAGGTACCCCCAATAAGCTGCCGGTTTGGACCCTCCTCGACAACACAAGGTGTGTAACCATGCTTAGGCTTCAACAAGAACTTGAAATACAAAGTTTCTACATTCAAACATATAAAACACAAATAAGTAGAAATCTCCATAAACCTTAAGTTGAACATATCACTTGCCAATAAATTCCTAAGATTCGCTTTAGCTACTACTTTTGAACCAAACGAAAACCAAACAGCCTTAAAATTTTACATCAGAAAAAGCAACCAGGCATCTAAATTTGGAAAGCATATTCTTAAAAAACGTAAAGGGGGAATAATAGACTATACAATATTCGTTCCACAGAGCTTAACAAAGGGTTAAAAAGAATAGGGCTGGGTGTTCAATAGAGTCGAGTCAAAAAATTCTAGTTATTCGAGTTTGCAAGTCTTATTTTACAAATCAAACTTTATTTGAATTTTCTCAAATCAAATTCGAGTTGAGTTAAATCGAGTTTTCAAGTTTCTATACAAATTTAATTGTACACATATATTTCTTCACATTTATACATAACGGTGCACATATATATTTCTAAATGCATATACTTAGGGGCTAGGCAGTGCACATATTGATTGAAATTTCAATGACTTTCTATATGCATATAGAATATAGATATATATTTCTTCATATTTTCACGTGTGATATACATAATAGCATAATTAAAATAAGTCCTCAAATATGAAAATTGATCAACTAATTACTAATTTTTTTCGAGTTATTCGAATTTCTATTTCATAACTCAAACTTTATTTGAATTTTTTTTCGAGTGAGCCGAGTTTAAGAAATTTTGAGTCTAAGTCAAAAAGTCGGGTTTTTTTCACCTCAGAGTCGAATAATTCAGTTTAATTTTGTCACGAACCAAACAAAACATACCCAAAATGAAGAACAAAAGAGTGGAAAAAACCTAGAACCCTTTACCGTGATTAGGGGGAACAACGAAGCTCAGCTCCCACATCGAAGTCGATTCCCGCTCCATGGAAAGCTATTAGCATTTAAAAACAAAATTAGAAGATTAAAAAAAGGGGAAACAATCGCATAACTAAACTTGAATAAAAAGATTAAAGAAAAAGAAATAAAAAAACTACAGCTTTGGAGGAATCCCAGGATCCAACGATAGGAACGGAGCCATAAACATGAGGAATAAGGTCTCCCTTCTTCTTGTAATTCTCCATCTTCAACGAAACATAAAGTTGACCGCCGTCTTGGTCGAGGCTCTCCTCTGGTTCTTCGCCTCCATGCAACCCTCCATCAGCGTTTCTCGATGCTCCCGTCCCCATTCAATCTCTCTCCCCCTTCGCCTCCTTTTCCCCCCTCTTCTACAAAACAACAATAAAATAATTGGAATTGAATCGATTGCAGTACTTGTACTTCCAATAATTTTAGGTTCAGCTGTCGAGTGAAAAGGAAGTATTTTTCTGTTCTGTTTGGGTGTATGGATAAGAAGATTGAATCCTCCGCTGTCCTCATTTGGACTGGAGTTGGATTTGGGCCCCACATATCTTAATCTCTCTTTATTCGTTCAACACGTGTCAAACACTCATAAATGTAGGTGGATCCTAAAAATAATAGTAGTCTAATTTAATATTAAAAAAATAATACAATTGAATTATTAAAAAAATATAAAATATAAAATTTATCTATATAATTAAAATATTATATTTTTATAATATTGATTCAAAATTCATATGGAAGGTAACATCTTAGGTTATAACCGAAAATGATACAGTATCTTTTTAGATAATATTTTATAAATTAAGTAATATTTTAGGTTATAATCAGAAATAATAACTTAATTTCGTGTTTTTTTTTAACTTTAATGATAATAATTCAAAGATTATTTTAATATTTTACTCAAAATTATATAAATGATTTAAGAGTGATTTTACAAAGAAAAAAAAATAGGTCAGTTCTTTAACAAAAATAATTAGCAATATTAACAATATGGACATGCTAATAACATTATAAAGTAAGAACCTAAATTATGCAAAATTAAATTATAGGACGTAAATGAAAACTTTAACATAGTAGGAGGAGCAACACCATAAATTGACCTAGTTAAGTAGTTGTGGGACAGAAGATTAGAAGAAAACTCATACAGAAGTTTTATTGGATGTGTATGCAAAATTATGAATTCTAGGGACTATGATAAGCTAAAAGGGAAAACTGTTCAAACATCAAATGTACGTCAAAACAGGAAGAAACTTCAAATCCATTTCCTACAGGAAGAAAGTTGTTGGCATAACCAGACATCTTATTGATGCAGAATAATTATCATGTAGTGTTGCATGTTGTTCATGTTGTCAAGACTGGGATTCTCCGGTGACCGATAACTGCCTGCCGAAGCGTATGGTACCCGTTTCTGTAGTGCTCAAGAGTGAAGCAAAGCTGCCTTATAGCTTCTCGTTTTGCTTCTGCTCCCTCGAGTATCGATGCTCTCTGCATCTTGATCTCAGCCTCTAGTTCCGTAACTTTTGATTGCAATTCCTCCTTAATTCTTTGTGATCTTTCAGCTTTAGCAATTAGCTTCACATGTTCCATATGTAATTGGTGAAGATGCAGGTCCATTTGAACAATCCGAACTTCCTTCGAACTAACCTTGGCATGGAGTGAATAGATTTCGGTCTTGAGACCATTTCTCTCAGATTTTGAAGTCTCAAGGTCTTCAGTTAAGACCTTAATGCAATTGCTTCCCTCAGCAAGCTCCAGTTTCAACACCATAATTTCTCTTTGTGCAGCATCAAGCTGACCCTGCATATCTTGAATTTTCTCGTAAAAAAGCTGCTTCTCAAGCATCAAACTAGCGTTCTCTTTCTCGGAAACCTTGAGCATTTCTTTAGTGGTACTCAACTCTTCCAACAATGCCTGCATCTTGCTATATAAATGTTGATTTTCTTTCTCCAGGACATTGTTCTTGCTTTGAAGTTCTAATGCTTGATTAACCTCAATTGGATCAGGTATGTCCACCTTCACACTTTCTTCTATCGATGATTCCGGGCCGATTGTTCCGAGTTGTTTGTATTTTAGGAGTTCAATCTGTAACGAAGCGACTTTCTCTTCGGAAAGCTGTATTCGTTCATTAGCAATTTTCAGTTCTTCTTCAGACTCTCCAATTCTAGCAAGAAGACTCGAATCATCACTTCTTGCTTCCCTTTTAGTATTCTCTTCCTCTAGCATCCGTAGCTTCTCTTTCATCTCATGGAGCTCAATCTCCAATTCAGCCATTTTCCCACTCACCCCTTGATCACCCTCATTCCCTGATGAAACCGAGTAATCATCAGATTCGGATTCAGAATCCATTGAAGAAGATGACTTATCTCCTTTTAGGTACACATCAGAGTTGTTCCCATTCCCACCAGCAGCACATGGACCAGACTTACCGGGACTCAGCCTTTGATCTGGTGAAGGACAACTCAAGGGAAGATCAGAGCCAATATCAGAGATACCAGAACCCTGAGATTGTATGTCTAGCGACATACTCTTCGTCAATTTTCCTGTCACATCATCATACCGCTCCGCCAAAGAGCGATACATGCGGTAGAACTCCTCAACTTGAGCTGTAAGTTCCGGCCTCTTCTTATAATACATCTCAGCCTTTTTGGCAAAGGAGTCCCCATCTTCTTCAATCAGCTTCAGCATCTGTTTGACTCTGCGGTCCATTTCTGTAATCAACAATCTTACAGTTACTTTCTCTTGTTTGACATTAAAGCAATTCAAATTAGAACCAGACAACAAAGAACACAAGAGAAAGGTAAGAAGTGTACAGATTTTCCTCATTTCCCAGCATATATCTATGGCTGGCGTAACATGTTACTTACCGTCGAGATTTTCTGCAAGCCATTTAGAGTTCTTGGGGCTGATATGGCTATCCCACAACCATGAATGTGACTTTCTGGACTCTAGTCTCCTCATACTTCTAGTTAGCTCAGCCTAAAAGGAGAAGAAAACAAGATTATGAAACGAAGGAGACTGTACAATCACAGCTTATTTTACTGACTCCTAGGCTAGAACAAGGGATTAATTACATACAGAAACAGAAGAATTCGCCATGGCTGGAGCCTGGAACTGAGATGATGAGAATCAGGTACAGAAAAGAAACCTGTGTCGAATAAAATGTAAGCACAAATCTAAAACATCTGAGCAAGAAAACAAATTCCAGAACCCAGAATTTGATTTCAAAATGGTAATTGAATCTGTGAGAAGAAAGAGCAAAAACAGAACTGGGAAAAACTTACAGGACCGGATAGGTGTCTGTGTGTTTGCTGGTCGGATAAAAAAAGGATCTTTATATTCTACTGAGAACGTATGGTCGGGGTAAACGCCAGCCCACAACAACAAATCCACGTGCTTTACATTCTTTTATTTCATTTTAAAACCATTGACTTGAAAAAAAAGATAACTTTATAAATGTAGTTGAACAATAAGGCATAGTCAACGCAGTATGTAAGAGATTGATATCATACTTATTATAAATATTATCATATCTTCGATATTAATTATTAATTGATTTAGTAAGGTTAAATATTAAAGGCATAAAGATAATTTTAACCTTTAGCGTTTATAGTTTTTTTAGTTTTGGTCCTTATTCTTTTTTTGGGATAAATTTAACCCTTAATCTATATCTTTTTGACAAATAGTTTATTTTTTAATTAACTTGATGACTGAACCGTTAAAAATTTAACGATGATATATATATGAAATATAATTTTATATGAAAAGAAATGTAACCTATCAAATACATACATATATATATGGAATATAATTTTATTCTAATATAAAATAATTAAAATTCAAATAAAATATTAAAAATTAATTAATTCTAAAATAAAATATTATTAAACATTTTTAATCCTAACTACGATAAAATCAAAATCTTATTCAAATTGTGTTTATATTTTTATTTTAGAATTTGTAATCATAGTGTATTGTAATTATTTTTTATTTGAGATGTATGAACAAATAAAAAATAACGGGAATAATATTATATAAATAAAATATCATAAACTAATATAATATTTTATTTTTTATTATATAACAAATATTTTAAATGTTAAATTCTAGATAATAATTTAAATAATACAAAATCTATCACATTTAATCTTAAATATTACATACAATAAACCAAATTCACGGGAAAAAGGTTTCCATGAGACAATTGTGTCACAATAATTATGTAGAAATTTTAAAAAATATGTTATTTATTTTTTTAATTTTAAAATATAATAAAAAATATAAACACAATTCGAATAAGATTTTGATTTTATCGTAGTTAGAGTTAAGAATGTTTTATAATTTTTATTTTAGAATTAATTAATTTTTAATATTTTATTTGAATTTTAATTGTTTTATATTTTATATTAGAATAAAATTATATTCCATATATATATATATATATGTATTTGATAGGTTATATTCTATGTCATTTAAAATTATATTCCATATATATATCATCGTTAAATTTTTAACAGTCCATTTATCAATCTAGTTAAAAAATAAGTTATTTGTCAAAAAGACATAGGTTAAGGGCTAAATTTATCTAAAAAAAAAGAATAAGGGCCAAAATGACAAAAATTATAAATGTTAAGGGTTAAAATTATCTTTATGCCAATATTAAATTATATAAGTAAATGCCAAGAGATTTGAATTATAAAAAGTAAAAAATTAAATTAGATTAATAGACTTTAATGACAGTATATTTCAAATTAATTTGTATACCAAAATCTTTGAAATTGAATTAATGAATTCACCACTCTGATGGAAAAGTATGTTGGTGCATTTATGGTATGAGTGCCAACTAACCCATATGCTGGCGTTTGCCTGAAATAAATATTTGGTTTATTGACGGACTTGATCCGAATCGAATCGAACACATCTGCAACTTAATCGAATCGAATCAAACCTGATCGAAGCTATTTACACGCATCAAACTAAACCACAATTCCATGAATTTGTACACCCAACACAAAGCCAAAGCTGCATGCTACCAACATCGGAGGTTCAGCTGTGCGGCGCCTTAGGGTGCTGCTAAATTAAGATAACTGTAATAGATATTTATTCGATTAGTAAATTTTTTTATTATAACATAAATGTTTATTTACGATAAAATTTTATCTATAATAATGGATTTAGACTTTGTATTAACTAGGTTTAAAAAAATAAAATTAAATGAACTAGAATTATTATAATATAAAAAATATCGAATACATTTAAATTTTATAAAAGTTCAAAGTTAAAGTTAACGGTGGGACTTTAAAATAGTTTGAAATACTAAAGAATATAACTAATAGCCCCACCATCTCTTACTCCATTTTTGTAGATCTGAATTAATTTTATTCGATCTAAAATTTTATATTATCTGAATATAATATTAGAATTTAATCTAAAATATAAAATAAACTGAATTAAATCAAATTTATTTTAATTTTTAGTTAAATTGATATAAATTTAATCCGTTGTTAGTCGAATCAAATTAATTTTTGAATAAACTGAATGGACCCGGACCAAAATTATTTGAACCGAAGGAAACCCAAACCGAACCAGATATGGATGACCCGTTTACCTCTACTCTACTTGACCATTCTGTGCACTTATAGACTGGTTTCTCCGGAAACTATTGAAGTAAACTAATTCATTCAATCTAAGATCATACGTAGGTCGGTTCAATTATTTTATTAATAATTCACGATCTACATTTTAAGATTTAATCTTTCCTATTATTTCGGTTTTCATGTTTTTGATTTTTTTTTTTATAAAATTTACTTTTCAAACATTATTTGGTAACATTTCAAAAGATTATAAATAAGTTAACATTTAGCGAACCGTTTATAAATCGTTTAGTGAAAAGATTATTTATGTTCGTTTATTTATTAAATAAATTGTCACGATCATTTTAAAATAAAAAATGTGAATAATAGCCTGGCGAATTAATTTTAAAAAATTGAATTTTATTACTTAATTATTTATTATGAAAAACTAAATTTTATTAAAAACGTATATTGTTTGAATTTTAAAAAAATAATTTAGAGTCGCCACCGGCCACTTTGGTATGCCAGACACCATAAAACAAACCAAAGATTCTTCTTAAAACATTTTGAGGTTCGGAAGTCGGTTACGCGTAAGGACGACCCTTACGAGCGCCCGAAATCAGTACCTTATTAATTACACGTGACATTTCGGTATTTGGAATAATAATATTAATTTAATCTATTATTGTCAAATAAATATCATTCGAATGATAATATCCTTTTGGATAAGAAAATATATTTCTTTTAAACACGAGCTTGAATAAGATATTCTCTGGATAAAAAACCTTAACTCGTATTTAAAGAAATATAAGTTCTGAGCTAAAAGGTTTTAAATGCATGACCGATTATTATCTGGTTCATTTTAAGTTCTAACTTACGAGGCTCCATTAATTAAATATTTAAACCCTATTAAATTATTAATTTTATCAAGTGTATTATGATAACATCTGAATGATTGGACACTACCATCTCGACACCGAACAAAATTAATAATACTATTGGTGTTGCTAATTATTTACCTAATTATTTTATTTAATTCTAACCTTTAAATTATTTATCATTTTTTAGGCTTTGATGACACGTCAATACGATATCAAAGTACACTCTTTTAGTCAACGTCATAATACGTCAAAACACTGACCGTTTACTCTGAGATATATGATTAACATATCATCGTTATTATAATTATCTCCCTATTAATTATTTAATTAAAATAATTAACCCTAAAAAATTCTAAATATAATTAACTAGACGGTGAATTAAATATTTCCTAACACTGCTGTCATGTTCTTATCTTTTTAAATGAACCAGTGACATTTTTTTGGTGTGCAAATCTGATGCAATGGACTTGTGACCCCAACAATCACTGCCCAAAACCATCCGAAACCTTAACTTTTCCTTGCTTTTGCTTTCTCTCCCTCTGCAAAACCAAAAAAAAAAACTTTCTCAAAACCGAATGGCCCCTCCCTTTAATAACTGAATCCAGTGGAAAAAAATGAAAACCGGAACCCCCATTACCTCATAACCTCACTTTTTAATGCATTTTTTAATTATTATATTATATTTGTATTTATATTTATATTTTTTGTTTTTTATATAATATTATTTATTTAATTATTTTTATTTAATATTTATTATGGCCTTATTTTATATTCAAACTCGGACGAAATTCGGTACACAAATGAATATGAATAAGATTTTTTTTCGTTCAATTAAATAAAAGACACAAATAAATTATTCATTCGTTCATTTATATTCGTGAATGTTAGATAATTTGTTCGTTTATATTTATTTATGTTCGATCATTTATATTCTTTAGATTTATTCACATGTGTCTAGAGGTGAGCATTAGATTGAGTCAAACCAAAAAATGTCAAGCTATTTGAATTGACAAGCCCTATTTTATGACTCGTTAAATATTCAGCTAGGGGTATGCATTGTTCGATTAAATCAAACTAACCGATCGAACCAAAATAAAATTAATTAATTTATTAGATAGTTTTAAGTTTTAACAGATGATTAAGAGTTTTTTTTTAATTTTAATTATTGGTTAATTCATATTAAAATTAATTAGTTAAATGAATTAATTGAACTAATCCAAAATATTAAAAAATTAACCTATTATTTATATTCATTTGTGTTCGTTTATCATTTTAACTGATGAATATAAACAAGCATGAATAAACTATATTCTTTAACGAAATAATATGAATAAAATTTTTTATGTTCGTGTTTGTTCATTTATTCGGTTAAAATTAAAAGAGTGAACATAAATTTATCTTCATTTGTGTTCGTTCGGATCGCTTACGTACTTATTTCTTCATAAACTTTGTTAAAAATGTGATGTCATTCTAACAAAGATCATATGAACTGTGCTGATAACGTGTAAAAAAAATTGTGTATAGTTCATGCAATAGAGACAGACAGACAGACAATTCTCTTGCATCATTGAAACAACAATATCCTAAAACAGATCTTTGGTTACTGAGATTGCAAGTTTTCACTAGCATAACTTAACACCGATCAATGCACACTTAAATAAATTGTGTTTTGTTATTCGGACGAAGACTGGATTTAAAAAACGGTCACGTTTTCGGTAATGTTACGTTTATCGTGGCTACAGACATAACAATTGCTATCACGGTCATTGTGGGAGTTGCAGTCGTGAATTTTTTAAAAACATGTACAATTTATTACGGGAGTTTTTTTAAATAACGGTAAATAATAGTATAATAACGGTCTATTATTATCTCTATCGACCGTTATCTGTTAAATACCGATCGTTATTAGTATAAATTTAAATATTATTATTACTTTTACGAATAACAATTTTAAATAATATCATCACCGTTAAACAACCATCGTTATAACGGTAACTTTTTTTTTTTTATTTCCTGCTCATTACTACTCGCATGTTTGGAAACAAAGATAAGTATTTCAATTATTATTTTATATGGACTGGGCCAACCTCCTTCACATCCTTATCTGGTGGTTTTAGTGGGATATTGCTCTCCATAAAAATAATCAAAAAAATTAAGAAAAATGGATGTATATTTTTAGTATTACGATGAAATTTATTGTGTTAAGAATATAATGTTACTTCTTCTTGACGTTATTTTTAAAAATATTATCCTATTTTTGGATTTTTATTTACGAGCTACAACAAATAAAACTGTAAAGTAGAATAATATTTTTTTTATGAGATAATATTAAAAGAAGAGATGACATTATATTTTTAATACTGTAAATTTTTTTGTTATACCTTAAATATACATTTCTTCTCTTTATTTTTTTAATTATTTTTTTAGTATAATATCTCACTAAAATTACCTCCGTATCTACTAATAATGACTTGAATTCCTAACATAGTCTCACAATAATTGGATTTTTTTGTATAACGCATTAATAAATATGGTTCATATATTAATAAAGGACATATACTCAAATAGAGCGAGAGCGAATGAATGAAGCAGCGAATGATTTTTTTGGGTTTAAGGATTTAATAAGCCCTTAAACGTTTTTTTAAAAAAAATTAATTAAGTTCTTAAAAGTTTTTTATACTCAATTAAGTTTTTAAACTCTAAAAAAAATCAATTTAGCCTTTAAACTTTTTAATACCCAATTAAACCCTCAAACTCAAGAAAAAAATCAATTTGACCATTTTATCAACTTTAACAGTTAACTTTAACATTTTTTAATTTTTAATTTTTATTGTTTAAGACATGTTGCAACAAAAAAACACTACTTTTTCGTTTTTAAGAATTTTTAAAATTATATAAAAATCATGAAAAAAAATATTTTTAAAATATAAAAAAAATTAATTTCAAAATTTAATTTAAAAAGATAAATAATATTTTTTTAAAAGATTAAAAAAATAAAAAAATTAAATATTACTTTACAATTATAAAAAAATATTTTTATATTTTTAAATAATTTAAAATTTTTAATATTTTTTATAAAGTTTTTAGATTTTTTTATATATTTTTAAAATTTTAAAATTTTTTAAAAACGATAAATTGTATTATCTTGTTGCGACAAGTGTTAAATTTTTTTAAAAAAAAACGTTAACGTTAACAATCATAGTTGATCAAAAGGCCAAATCAATTTTTTTCTTGAGTCTGAGGGTTTAATTGGATGCAAAAATGTTTAAAGGCTTAATTGACTTTTTATAACAGTTTAAGGGCTAAATTAATTTTTTTAATGAGTTTGAGGATTTTATTGGGTAAAAAAAAAAAGTTTAAGGGCTTAATTGATTTTTTTACAAAAATTTAAAAGCTTATTGAACCCTTAAGCCTTTTTTCAATAGTTTTGTCGGATTATTTTTCTATATATATATCATTATTGTAACCTAATCGTATTATCAAGTTAAAAAAAACAGTTACTCATTGCTTTTCAGGTATTGCATATTGTTGAATCTTGTTAAAATCGTATGTTCTTGTTTATTTGATCTTTTATCTATTTGTTTATTCTTTCACAACAGATTTATTTTGTAGTTTATATTTAAAATTTAAGGCTCTTTCTTTTTATAATATTATTTTCAGAGATTGAATCTGAATCTCCATTGAGGAGAGCAATTAGTATTTAATTTATGCCTTTTTCATATAATAATCGGATTCTTTTAATATTTAATAATTGATATTTTATTAGTAGATATTTAAATTATATTTTTTTCATTTAGATGTTAAAGTTTCTTATTAAAATATGTGTAATATTTTATTCAATTACTTTTTAAAAATTTAAATATTTTATCACATGTCTCATTTTTTCAAAAATAAAATCATTAATACCTTATAAAAGAACCATGAAATCCTCAAATTTTATAAAGACAACTCTTACATTTATTTGTTGCCGTTGTTACTTGTTACCGCCGAATTAACCAGCACCGCTCATTTATCTCATTAACTCTTTGCTGTCGATTATCTCACTCTTCTACCGTCATAAATTGATGGTCAAACCACCACAAATGAATAGATGGACGAAAAACACGACAAACGGACGCGAGGTGTGTGTCATAAAGACTAAAGAATGCCTTGCGGGGAGAGAAACAGTCTTGATTGATGTGGCGGCACAATGACATACCACATCCACAAACAACTAGAGAAGTAAAATGTTTTGGGTTGGAGAGGGGTTTCATTGAGAAAACGAAGGATTGTACTGTTTTCATGAGAAACTAGAAAATTTTCCAGACTTTTTTCTATAAAAACAATAAGAATTTAGATAATTTTTAAATAATAATAATAATAAAAACAGAAACTAAACACATGTATTTGTATGTGTGTATTTTGTGGTGAAGTGTCCGAAGCCGAGTGACTCAGCGCCCGAGGCTTTGTTTCGTCCCCAATAAGGTCATTCCTTAAAAGGGAAAAGCTCATACAAAGGGGAAAACCCACTTTAATTTTAATTTTAGACATCTACTTCTACTGGTGCCAATCCAGACAGAGACAGGCAGGACCCTCTCTTTTCTGTGTGTGAGTTTCACTCATGTCATGTCAAATTTTGGATTTGGGGTCTAGACACTTTTATTGTTCATAAAAAAGGCTGCTTTTTCTAATCTTACAACTGTTCCTTTCACCTTTCAGAAAATTCAATAGGTATCCAACTGTTTTTTGCATCGACTATTGGTAACATTATTCGGGTCAATCTGCTAATTTCAAATTCAACAATAAAGGCACCTTTTTAACTTTAGAAAAAATGACAAGGATGACCCCACAGAAGAAAAAACATGAAGCATGAAAGTGGAGTCCATTACAGTCCCACCGAGGAAGTTCGGGTCTGTCTTTTTGCTTTGATCTCTCACAGTCAATACCAATATTTCCTTAGAATGTAGCATATAGAGCATAATATGGTAAAAGTAAATAAAGAATGCAAAAAGGGTGATGAATTAATGATACTGAAACTGTAGTTACATAAAAGCAGAATCTCATATAAGAAAGCAAAGCAGAGCCCAATTTTTACTCCTACCCTTATAACCCATATCTAGCTATCCACCTTTCTCTTTCTTTTATGTAACTTTCCAGATATACAGAATCATCACATTTGACCTCCCCCCATTATCTAACATCCTTTGTAATTCAAAACCAATTTTGAATTTTACATTGAACAAGATTTCTTACCTTTAATATGCTGCTCCCCTAAGAGCAACCAACAATGGTATCACAAGGTGCCTTGGATTGGATTATAACCCGAGCTCCTGAAGCAAGCCTGTTGAGGGAAATCACATGTTAGTCAACCAGAAACAAGAAACGTAATATGTAAAAACAAATTTTTATCTTCCATCTTGAAAGTTCTAAGGGAGGAATTTATACTTAACTTTCTTCAATTTTTATCACCTGCTCCTCTTCTCTGAATGAATCCAATCTTTTTGATTGCTTGGGGTTAACAACAGACTCAGTCATTCTTCTACTGCTACTAGCAGATGTGTTACTAGATGCAGAGGGCGTGTTGACGATCCCATCAGAGGAGATTCTTGGTTTATCAGAAATAGGAGATCTCATTGACTCGCTCCTTGGGTGCCTGCTTAGTGAAGCTTTGATAGTGCGAGGGATGCATTTTGTGCGTCCTGAATTTGTCTCTTCTTTGTCTTCAGCTGATTCCAGCTCCTTACAAGTCCTATAATTCCACTTAGTTTCATTGGTTTAACATGGGCTAAAAAAGAAAGGTAGCTGAAGCTACATTATCCATATGACCCAAAGCACAATTCATTCTAAAAGACGCCAAAATCAATCAGTCGATGTTCCCAATTCTAACTATAGTTATTACCTCAACTATACCTACTGAAATTTCCGGGAAAGAATCAAGCATATAGGCACCTAAACAGGGCAATAAAACAGCTACTGTTTCAGACAATTTCTGGCTCAAATTGGACCTAAAGGGACACAAACCGTGCAGGTTTACTTCTCAATGAACTCACATGGTTACCTACTGTTTTCGCATCAATTTCACAACTTCTAAATGCATATGACTCAAGCCTTAAACAGAGCTGCATGTGTGTAAGCTGTTTTGACTGCAATTCGACACCATAACTGACTCAAAACAACCCTTAAACAGGTTTACTAACAAGCTGATTTGAGCATAAATTCAAAAGTAATTCAACATCAAAACAGCAAAGTAAAAAACAAGGAAGCATATGTAGCTGTTGTTTCGGACCTACAAGTGCAACCATCTAATCTGAAGCACTTGGACTGAATCTTATTGTGCTAAGCTCATAATTATTTTGAATTATGTTCCCATTGCCCTACTCTAGGATTGGTGTTGTCACAGCTGTAAGCAATTATGATTTATGAGCGTATTTAACCATTTAAATGCTTTGAATAATTGAATTAGTATCAAAATAATTCATTCATTTAATTCCCCAATAAACAAACAAGAATAGATTTAAACACAAACTTACATATCATCATTATATGAAGAAGACCGCTTCAGAGTGGCATGTCCTTCTCTTTCTTGTTTGAGAACTTTTGTCTCAATCACGCTACCACTGAAATATTCTTTGTTTTCCAATCTCAGGCCCATCAACCTTGGATTCTCTGATAAGCAGTCAAGCTCTCCCAACATGATTGAAGTAGAGAACCATGGTGATGATAATTTCGAATTTGAAAACCTCGGCCGGTATGTTGGAACAAGGCCAAAACTATGGTCTTTTACAGATATAGACCCACACGAAATCAACTGCATCAACATGCTTGTTGCCTTGAGCCTAGCGTTGGTTGGCATTCGGATTTCTTCCTCTTCAAGAATCCTAAAACTGTTGATTTTACTTGCATCTGCTCGGATTAGAGATTCCAATGTTTCAATTTTTCCTCCCGTAGATGATGCATTAGAAATGGACAGTGGAGAAACTGGATTCTGGCATATCTCTGAATTGTCTTTCACGCAAGGATTAAGGACTATGTTCTGGAAATTCTCATTGCCTCCGGGTTCTAATGACCCATCTTCAGTTGAAACACCCCTCATACAATTTTCCCGTGTCATAGGTTTGTCTATGTTTTCCTCAGTCTGTGTTGAAGCATCCGCTGATCCATTACTCTTACAAACTTTATACTCAGTCAAACTAAGTGAACAACCCCAGGAAGAATTCTTTCCATATCTAGACTCCGGTGATGCACCAGAGGAGCCAGGAGTTGGACGGTTAACTGGAGAAGAGAGTTCATCATCCTGAGAATTTTTAGTTTTCTTCCCATTCATACTGGAAGACGACGAAGAATCATCTTGGCTTCTAGAAGAAGAAGGTGGTTCAGGTAATTGCTTAAGATTTTGCAATCTACTGATATTCCCAACTGGACTAAAGTGATCTGAACACAAAATTCACTAGCATTAACCCTTTAGCCTAACATTTCCTTTTTCTCCTCCTATTAAATATAATAAAAGTAAATCATAAAATGATATTAACCTGAATTAGATTCTTCAAATAGTTCGGAGCCCTTGAGAACATATTCATTTCCATGTGCAGGAAGTATTAAATCATCTTCAGAAAGATCATGCCATACAAATCCATTCCTATAGCTTCTGCAACAATTAATACTCCAGAAACTAAGGAACCGATAAACAGGGGGGAGGCTCTAAGCAATCAAAGAGCATTTAATCATTTTGTAAGTACATTTTCAAAAATCTTTTGTTACCTCTTGCAAGACCAAGAATACAACGATGCCATTCCTCTGCCTCTGAGATTATTAAGCCTCTCTATCACATCTACAGAGCACAAAATTTACGAAAACAACCAATCAAGAAAAAAATAGATTAACGAACAAATTTGAAGGTTGAATTCAAATTACCTCTCAAATAGAGTCCATCGGGAGAAGAGAGAGGAACTTCGATGAAATGAGGATGCTCGAGCTGTCGATTTCTACAGAGATAATAAACAACCGGCACTTTCCGATTATGCTGATAGTATTTGGGGGATTTCTCAGTCCAAACTTTAGCTCTCTCCGGACTCACTTGCCTGTATTTCTTCATTCTCGTGTCCATTTCCGATCCTTCGAAAACCCTAAAACCAAACAGCTTGAAATCTCTAAATCAAATAATTGTTTAAAAAAACCACATAGTGCTGCTTCTTTCTAGTAAATCAGATCCGTAACGTGAATCAACCAATCAAAAGAAAGAGAGAAACAGATGGTTTATAACACTGGAAAAGGGGAAGAGAACAGAGAGGATGGGTTACGTAAAAGGAAAGAAAGGGGACAGACAGTTGCTTTTTGTAAAGAAAAAAAGTGGGATTGAAGAGAAAGGATGGAATTAATGCCAAAAAATGTAGTTTGGCTGGCAGTGTTGGGGTGAAAAGGAAGGGAGAAACTCCGGGTGAGGAAGAGCGGAAGAGGACTCAGTTCCTTTGGCAGTTTTCGACTGTTTTGGCGGATTCCATGGCAGTTTTGACTGTGAGTTCTTAGCTTTACTTCTGGATTTATCCTAGCTTTTGGGTTTGTTCGGTCAGGCACACTACCAAGCAAGCAGGCCTCTTTTATACCATTACTTTAAAATGGGTTTAACAACAAAGACAATAATATAGAATAGAAAAATGATAATACATGTATCAAATATCGTTAAATATTATTAATATTAAATGTTATTAAATATTTAATTAAATTATTTAAAATTTTAAAGATTTAATACATAATTTTAATTAAATTAATTATATATTAAATTTTAATATTTATTAATTAATTTAATAAAGTTAAATATTAATAATATTAATTATATAATTATTGTTATAAAATATTTTTAATTTAATTTTTATTTATAATAAGAGTTTCGTTACAAAGGTTTTAAATGCAATGATAAAGATGTCATAATATTAACCCTTCCTTGTGCCCCAGGGCACCGCCGCTTTCCCTTTCTTTACCTCTTTCGGTTCAAACCTGTGTCAAAGGGTGCAGTTATTTGCGGTCAGATCAATTTATTAGGCAGCCGATAGAGTTTGCAATGGATTTTTAAAAAATGGATAATTTTTTGTATTTACAAATTATAATTATCATATTTCTATGTTATTACGGGCGATTAGCATATACAAATGATCATAATTCTTGTGCTCCCGGCGTCACAGATGGATCCTGCCTGCGTCGCCGTAGGGTACCTTCAACAGCCACATCATTCATCTCAGCGTCCACTCCCCTATCACCGTATTACCCACATCAGAAGCCGGAATCCCAACGTTATCACCCAAGCCATTCGTATCCCCTCGACGCAAGACTTCTTGGCCAGCCTGCGATCCTCCCACACAATCAGCTCTACCAATACGGTGGACTCCCGTTATTGATCCTTGCCGGATGAATCGTTTTCTTTGATAGTCAGCGTGCCGTTAATTTTTAACGACGAGATGTTATAATAAAAATAAAACGTAATCTTAACAGTATATAAGAATAGATAAATATTAAGATTTAAAAACAGAAATAGATAAATTATCAAATATATAACTGTGTCTAAAAGTTATTATTATTTTAATGACGTAATCATATAAATTTCATAAACAAATCATTATAAACTCGATAAACAAATCATTATAAACTCGATACGTATATTTGATAATAAACAATTTTTGATGAAAAAATACTTAAAATATTAATGATTAAATTAAAATTTTAAATGAAATTTTAAAAATTCATTAATTTTTTAAATATGTGATAAAATCATAAATTTCATTAAAGTAAAAACTTCGGTAGACAAATAAGTATATGAATTATATTTTTTATAAAAAATTTATACTATATTTGAATTAAATAAGTGTCTATCGTTTTACTTTTGACCTATTTAAGATTTTTCTGCGACATATTTTATTGTCTTCCTTTATTCAATAAATATGAATGTGTGACATGGTTTTTATTTTTTTGAAATTAAAATCTAAAAATAAAATGAATAAAAAATAATTAACACAATAATCTTTATTTTAAAAAAAAAAATAACTCAAAACATATCTCTATATTGTTCCATTCTGACTACCGATTCAACCATCACCGATAATTTTTGTTTTCATCTCCCCACTAATAAAAACAATATCATCTTATCGATAAAACTTGACAAATGAACCATCAATATAAACACCAACAATAAAAAAAATAATAATTAGGTTTCTACCTATGGGTACAAATTGGTGATATTGAACGATGAGGGATGAACTACATAAACGATCATTAAACTAGCTAAAAAAAATATGTAATGGCCATTAATCTTTTGAAATTATATACTAGACATTAAATTTTAGTTTTCTTTTATAAAATAGTCACTAAATCTGTTGACTATTGATAATTGGGTGGTATGACAATTATGAAAAATTGTATAAAAATACATTTGATCCTTATGATTTAAACATTCAATTAACTTAGACATCAAAATTAAAGGTTAAATTATGATTAAACTAATTAAATGTATAAATAAGAAAGAATAAATTTATTATGATTTAAAATTTTGTAACAGTCATTTTATTCAATGGATGATAATTAATGGATCAATGATCATTATATAATAAAATTAAAATTTAATACGTATTATATAAATTTTAAAAAATATGATAATTGTTTTATATTTTTTTAATAATTCAGTGATCATTTATGTATTTTACTTTAAAAATAAGGGTAGGGTGTGGGAATAGAATAAGAGATGCAGCCAATCAGTCCGCTGGAACGAGTCGATTGTAAATAGCGTCGAAGGTTCACTCGAGAAGAGAAGCTGAAGTATTCTACAGCGGAGATTAAGAGAGAAAACATGGGGGGAGGAATGGAGGCAAACAAAAACAGATTCATTGAAGATTGGAGCTCGGCAAGAGAGAATCTGGAGCACAACTTCCGCTGGACTCGCCGCAACTTTGCTCTCGTCGGCATTTTCGGCATCGCTCTCCCAATCCTTGTCTACAAGGGCATTGTTCGAGAATTTGTACTCTTCTCTTTTTCCATCTCCCTTTTAGTTTCATTGCTTGCACTTTGATTTGTCGATTTCGCCTTGCATTTTATTCTTGCGATCTTAGCATTTTTGAAGTGGTTGAAATTAGGGCTTTGGGTTTTGTTTGATTAATTGAATTGGGTCTGCACGATTCTTTTTGAGATCGACTGCCTGACTGCGAAAATCATCGATTTAGTCAATTCTATATATTCTGTGTCCGATTGTTTACCTCAAGGTTTCCTAGTTTGAAATTGGTTGGCTTTGAGTAAGGGTTTCCTCAGGATTAGCTTGATTTCATTAACCACTACTGATCTCAAATTTTTATGCCGATATGTGTTGCTTATGGAAAGATTAAACTAAGGTGAACTAGTCTTTGGAATTCACTGGTCAGCCATAGCAAAGATTAAAAGTTTAGCAAGCAAGGCATACAGAAATCAAAAATGAAATCCCCAATCCCAAGGCTGTTCTTGACAAAGAAAACATTGTGTTTTTGTGATAGGAGAATACAAGAATGTTTGATCATTTACAGAGAATTGATTTAAGAATTTCAGCTGTTGATTCTCGTTTTTACGGAGAATGTTTGATTTTTGTCTTGTGCTGTTTGCAAGCATGATTTGGAATGTATAATTTATTTTTTCCATTATGCATTTGTCAAATTGATTTGCCTAATGATTTTGTAATTTTTGAACCAGCATATGCAGGATGAAGATAATGGTAGGCCATACAGGAAGTTCCTGTAAGTTTTTCTCTTCGATGCTTGATAATAAATGTTGCCTGGGATTTTCTCTTGGACAACAAACTGTGTTATTTGCTCAGTTTCATAACTTGTCTTATTGTTCAGTTCATCTTCCATGAATTTGCTCCTTTATAGTTTCTGGTGTACTTTAGAATGAATAGTCAAAAAATTTGGATCCTAGTTATTTGATATTTGGATTAAAAATATAAAAATTATTGTATTTAAATATTATTTATATTTATAAATTTACATATATATAAATATTATTGTATTTAATAATTTGTTGATTGTTATATTTAAAAATTTAAAATTTTGATGAACATGAATGTCAAATTTTAAATATTTAAATCTAGTCATAAATTTTGATTCAAATTTAAATATTCTGTCTGAGAATCAGATATCCAAAAAAATAGAATATTTGATTTTTTAGATCATGTGCAAATTGTTATTTTATCAGTTTAAAAATTTTATATCCTATTTAAAACTTAAAATGCACACCCCTAGCCGCGTTGGGTCGGTTCATTATATTTAGGATTAACTTAGAAATAAATGCCTAAATTATACATTTTTTTCTTGAAATATGTGCCTAATGTTTTTTCAGCTAAAATAAGTGTTTGAACTATATATTTTTTTCTAAAATAGGTGTCTAATTTTTTCTTTTGCTGAAATAGGTGCCTAAAATTTTATTTCGTTAGTGTTTTAAGGTAATACCGTTAAAAAAATTGTTTAACTTATAAGTAGGTGCTCAAACCATATATTTTTTTTTTCTGATATAAGTGTTTAATATTTTTTTTTTTGAAAAAGTACTTAATGTTTTATTTCGTTAGTTTTTTAAGATAACACTATTAAAATCATATTTTATTTAATACACATAACTTTCATAAGTTATTTAATCGAATTAACTCTTATTTATTTCAATTTTTTTTTACTTTAGTTTAATTTTTAATATGATGATATATTTATTTATTATGTTACCTAAATCTTTATTTTTAATTAAAATTAAGTTATATATATTTGTATTTTGATAATTTAATTGAATAATATTTTTGTTTATTATAGTTCATAAAATTTAATTTTTAGTTAAAATTGTCGAATGTTTATTTATATATATATTTTAAATTTAGTCCAATAATACTTTTATTTATTCTAATAACTAAAATTTATTTTTTTTCTCAATTAACCCCTATTCATTTTTTTTTTAATTTAGTCTACTATTTTTAATATAACGATACTTTTATTCATATTAGTTCTTAAAATTTTATTTTTCACTAAAATTAGCCCTCATTTATTTCTAATTTTTTATAACTTACTCCAATATTTTAAACAATAATGTTATTTTTGTTTATTCTAGTTCATAATATTTATTTTTAATATGATTCGTGTTTGTGAAATGTATTAAATAATTAACTCAAAATGCCCAAAATTCATCGACTAATTGTACCAAATTAAAACTTAATAGGAATTCAAAACCTAAATTAACTCAACTTGAAATGAAATTGACTTGAAATTACCTAACCTGAAGTCCACCCGAGCTTGAATTAACACGTCAATTAACTGATTCAGACCTAAACTCTTTTTAATCCAACTCGAAATAAATCTAATCCCGATATAGATTAAGTCGAAATATCAAATCCACTTAAAATAATTCATATTCAAGTTAATTTCACCTAACAAAACTCAATATAGAACTCATTCGATTACCTATTAATGTTCTCCTAAATCATCCCACAAATATTTAAGATGCTGTTTATAATTAAAAGGAAACCCGAAGTGTGCACAGTGCACGTTTTACAAGTGCCAAATGTGCATGTTTCCCTGCCGTTTCAACTTTCCTTCACAGTCTTTGCTGATTTTGGTCCGTATTTACGCATCACATGTTTTGGTCTCTTATTGACCAAGATGCCAACCACTACTTAACATCTTTCTAATACCAAATTAACACACACATAATTATTGCCTAAAACATATAATTAATATAAGATTGGGACCATGCCATGTTCCTACATTCAAACCTTGAGTGAAGTCAAATTTTGGCAATGTGTAGGGCTCCTTTTTTTTATTATCATTTTTATGTTTTTCATGTCTTGTAAGCAACATGGTGGTTCTAACCTTGTCTTCAAAGACCAATTTCCATCATTGAATGAGAAAAGAAAAAAAAAATGAAGGCTGTTATATGATTAGATTAACTTTGAATAGATAAAAATGTTAATAACTATACGAACCATCTTATATCAATGGTTAAATGATCAATTATTGTTCCTGGAGCGGTGATAACTGGTTCAAGCACCAATATTTTATAGTACAATGATTAAGGGATCAATATCTAATGTTTAAAAGTATATTCTAGAATATATATTACTTGTAACTACGGTAACTGATTCAATAAAAAAATTAACAATTAGTCAATAAAAATTAACTTATTTACACACCCATTGTTAAATTCAATGGATTTACACACACACATTATTAAATTCAATGAATTTTTCTAATTAGATAATGGTTAGGTTCATAACCTCTATTTAAAAAGAAAAATGAATTAAATCAAAATCCATCTTTTAATTTTTTTTACCGGAGAAATAATGGGGTTAGTGGTTAGTTATGTATAGGACTACAGTTACCTTTGCTTGTCACTGAGGAAATGTCTACAAATTATTAACATACATCCTTGTTATTAATAATTTCAAACTATTCATAATCATAGCTTCTCAAATCAGGATTTTAACTTGAAACAATGCTTAAAATTAGACCTAATTAAGACATGAAGCATGCAAGAACAATGGACTTGGTCCCATCCAACTCTATATAAACCAAACAATATCTGCAGCCATCTCCCAAAAGATTAAGACCCCACGAAAAATGGCCTCTACTTTGTTTCAAAAACTCATTCTGCTTCCTCTGTTCTTGCTGGTTTCACCATTCTGTGCCAAGGCTATATCCCCAAGCCAAACCACTCCCTCGGTCAGCCCGGCAAAGCTACAAGCAGAAACGCTGATAAGAGGACTGAATTTGTTCCCGAAAGATGACGCCAATGAAGGTATCAATGAGTTGAACTTTGGGAGTTCAATGATTGTTGAGAGGCAATTCAAATTCCCTTTGCTTGGTGCTCCTGGGCCTTCTGTTGAAAAGTTTGCTCACCATGCTGGATACTATAAACTTCCACATTCTAAATCTTCTAGGTAAGCTTACTGTGAACATTGAAAATTGAATCATGCTTCTATGTGTTGCTCCTAAACTGATGGACATATGATATCAGTGCATGCCAAAAGGATCTTAATTCTTTGCATACATCTGGTTTCTGGTTATTTACTGATCTCGGTTCTCGGAAATTCCCAGGATGTTTTACTTTTTCTTCGAGTCTCGGAACAGCAAGAAGGACCCTGTAGTGATTTGGCTTACTGGAGGTCCAGGATGCAGCAGTGAATTGGCATTGTTTTATGAAAATGGTCCTTTCCATCTAGCTAAGAACTTGTCACTTGTATGGAATGACTATGGCTGGGACAAGGTAACTAATAGAATCCCTGAATTGTATTTGTTTCTCTCATGATATATATCTCCCCCTTTGATCAATCAGTGTTTCATTATCTCCCCTTGGCAGGTATCGAACATTCTGTTCGTAGATCAGCCGATTGGAACCGGCTTCAGTTATACTTCAGACGATGCTGACATTCGTCACGATGAAAACGGTGTCAGCAATGATTTGTATGACTTTTTGCAGGCCTTTTTCAAGGAGCATCCTCAGTATGTTAAGAATGACTTTTACATAACCGGAGAATCCTACGCCGGGCATTACATTCCGGCTTTCGCTGTTCGAGTTCACAAGGGAAACAAAGCTAAAGAGGGAATTCATATCAACCTTAAGGTACACATCACTTGAAATTTCATATATGGTCCATTTGGATAAGGATTTTTTTTTTCTTTTAGTTTAAATTTGAATGGTTGAAACAGGGTTTTGCCATCGGTAACGGACTCACGAATCCTGAAATTCAGTATCAAGCATACCCGGATTATGCTTTGAACTCGAGTTTAATTTCACAATCTGATTATGTCAGGATCAAGAACTCGGTTCCATCGTGCGTGGAGGCGATTAAAAGCTGTGGTATTTTCCGTATAGCTCTAAAAGTTTAATGTCAATGTATGTATATGTTTACCTATGGAAATTGATACACATTTTCAACTACCATTCCAGGCTCTGCTGGTGGAGATGCTTGTGTAGATTCATATGAAATCTGCAACAATGTATTCAATCAGATCATGAGGGTTGCCGGTAATGTAAATGTAAGCTAGCACAAACTATTAACCTTTGTTATTACATATGTTGCATAAGTGGTTTAAGATTCTTACAATTTTCAATTCTTTGATGTGCAGTACTATGACATCAGAAAGCAGTGTGATGGCGACTTGTGCTATGATTTCTCAGACGTCGAGACGTTCCTGAACCTGAAATCAGTTAGGAAAGCACTTGGGGTCGGAGACATCGATTTCGTGTCTTGCAGCAGCGTGGTCTATGAAGCTATGATCATGGACTGGATGAGGAATTTCGAAGTCGGCATTCCTTCTCTTCTTGAAGATGGCATCAAGGTCCTTATCTATGCTGGAGAGTATGATCTTATATGTAACTGGCTTGGTGAGACACATTTCCCTTTTGAATTTCTTTTACTTCTGGCCAATCCTACATTTTCTAAACTCGTTTTCGTACTTGTACTCGGGCTTAGGGAATTCGAAGTGGGTTCATGCAATGACATGGTCTAGACAGAAAGAATTCGGTGCATCTCCAATCGTTCCGTTCGTTGTCGATGGTGTCGAGGCAGGGAAACTAAAGAGCCATGGTCCTCTCACTTTCCTCAAGGTCTGAACTCTGAAACCAACAATCTTTACATTTCTGCAATGACCCTTCCTGCATGTGCATGGTACTTAATTGTCCCCATGATGATATATGGCAGGTCCATGATGCTGGTCACATGGTTCCAATGGATCAACCAAAAGCTTCATTACAGATGTTGCTGAAATGGATGCATGGGGAACTAGCCTCATCTGAAACAGCTGAGAGAATTGCTCCCAAATAGTGACCCAACAAGCTGGTTTTACTTCATTACAGGGCAGTAAATTATATGCATTTTTACAGTTTGTTTCGTTGTTCTCAACAGTCCACCTATAGGTGGCATACCATTTAACAAAGAAATGAGTTTACAGAACGACGGATCCAGAAATATATTTGAGGGTGAATGAACGTAGAATCGTAATATTTTAAGATAAACTTATAAATATTACAAAAAGTTAAGGATATTCATAAAATTTTAAAAAAATAAAAGTAAACATATAAACTTTAAAAAGTTTAGGGTGGGCATGGTTACACCCCATTCCACGTATAGATTCACCATCGATAGTGACTGAACAAACTTTCTGTGATTCGAGTTTACAAACATCAACCTTGCTAAGCAAGGAAGCAAAAGTTAAAGTAGTTCAATGCAAATTCCCCATAATAATTTGATTATTTATAAACGGTCCAACTTTGGTTTTAGTCCTTCAATTATGAAGGAAATTGAAATTTAGTTCCCCTACCGTAATTTGACATGATTTGGGCCCTATTTTTTTAATGACCCTTCCATTTCTTTTTAGGAAAAAACCCATAAAGGAAATGAAGTGAAATTTAAGAAAAAGTAAAAATAAATAAATAAATAAATAATAAAAGCGTGGGCAAAACGTAAATCTTATCAAAATCATTTTTGAAGTAATTTGACCCAATGTTTTTCATATTGGGTTAAAATTGTTTACGGATGAAAGCTATCAGCAATTAATAATAAATAATTTAAAATAACGTGATAAATTTATATGATAATACATGTTGATTTGACAGTATCACATAGTCAAATATGTTTACCTGAAAAAAGTTACATCAATTAAAAAGTAATTTTATTAAATTATATAAAATATTTTTCTACTGACTTATCATTCTGCCCAATCTTTTAAATTGTTTATAATCAGTTTATTAAAAAAATTTATTCGTAAAGAGATCATTTTAACCTAAAATAAAACTTAAAAATAAACATATTTCTTGCATAAAATAGTGTTCAAATTTAGAATCTCCATTAAAATGCTCAAGTTTCTCCACATTGCTAAATAATAGTATATGATTTTGCAAATTGACAAAGGATGAGTATCATTAAAGATTTTTTTTCTACTTCATGTTTCACTTGGTAAGCACATACATGGTACATAGACAAACCAATTTATGCAATTTAAGCTGAATTTATTAAATTTCAAGGTTGAGTTTTCTCTTACAGAACTCTTATTTTTCACTTTCTATTGTCTAAGTTTACATATCACGGAAAAAAAAAACATACACGTAATGGAATGAAATGTGCTTGAATGGAGATTTCACTGAGTTCTTCCCTCGATAAGTTCCGGAAAGCAGACGAAATGACGTAAATACACACTGTCGAACCGAAATTGAGACGATAAATGAAACCTGTAACATATGGCATCCTTGTTTCCTGCATCCATATCAGTATGTACTATCAGGTATACTAGCAATGATCTATAAAGACAGATATAAGAACACAGCAATGCAACCCGGAGCCCGGATTTCCTCTACTTATGTCTGCATAATTCAAGTTCAAGAAAAGGGTCGGTACGGCACATGGATTAGCAGATTGAGAGGTAAGGCAGGTGTGAGAGAGATATCATGTAGACTTTTCAAGATTAATCTACACAAATCATTAAGGTGATTTTGTATTTTAATGTTACTGGAATGCTGCAACTGAGAGCTAGGAAGGTATGAGACCCTATAGGAATGTATGCATCCGAATTAGAGAATAAATGTTCTAATATGGCCATGGAAACAAGTAAGGGGTCCAGTGTCTCGAGAGAAGATCACGAAATAAAAACTCGAAAAGTTACCTGAACTTCACAAAGCAATGACTCAGGCAACATCCTTAACTACGTCTCTGATTCTAACCAAATCAAAGATTTCGATCCAGTAACCATCGGGATCCTTGATGAATGCAAACCCTGCAGACCAGATTGGTAAATTAAGGCATGACTAAAAGCATCTTCCAAAAAAAATTTGAAACCAAATATTTCAGTCATAACTTTCATTATTAGTACAGACGAATCGGCTTACCATCCTCTGGTGTTTTGGCAAACTGTACTCCAAGGCTTGCAAATCTCTCACACGCCTTGAATACATCATCTACAGTGATTCCAATATGCCCTGAAAAGGGAAAAGAAGGATAGATTAGTACCTAAAACAATTCCTTCAATACAGAACACATATTTAGAACGGAAAAAGTAAACTATTCGTTCGTCTATCGAATTGAACATATAAGCAGCATCTGTTGGATCAATTACAGCATAGTTGGTTTACCAAAACAAAGGGTCAAATTTTTAAGACAGTAGAAGAAATAAGCATTACAAAAGAGGCAAAAACAATGCATACCAAAGCCTAAAGGTTCTGAATTCCCAGTGTGGTATCCTTTGAACTCAGGGTCGCTTTCGGTACCCCAATTACTGTAGGAAACATTAAACTGTTAAACATGCTACAAACCAGAAGAATGATGATTCTGTCAAAACAAAAGGAGGATCAATTGTCCTTTCTTCTTCCTTGTCTTAGAATAATGTATTCTTACTGTGTTAGTTCTATAGTAGCCGGTTTCGAAAAGGTCCAAACTGTTCTATCAATTCTGTCACTTGGAGCTGTTGAAACATCCTACATCCAAGAGAGAAACACATTTAGAATCAGACATCATTATTACAAAACTGTAATTATATTGCATCATACCTCATAGCCCATGAAGTACAAGCTGAACTTCAATTCTGGAACATCAATTCTCTTAAGCAACCTGAAAAATGATGTTTTCAGAATTTCATACACACAAGAAAAGCTTGATTCCTCAAGAAATAGCCAACTAATACATCGAATTAGCATAAGAAGAAGCTACTAGAAGCAGAAGTGAAGTATACTTACGACATGCCCAATATACGAGAGTAAAAATCAAGACTGATTTTTGGATCCTTAATTCGAAAACACTGCAACCCAAGAGAAAAACAATTACATAAATTCCTTTTTAAACAATATTGGCATATCATAAACACCAAAACTCACAGTTTGCTGCATGAAGTAGCCTTTGGTGACTTCAGGGGGAGTCTGAAGTCCAGGGTTATTGGCAGCTGATTCTTTTGAGCCTGAGGACGCCATTGATAGAACTTAAGCTGGGTTCGATTCAACCAAAAAAAACAAGTTTTTCCAACAAGAATTCTCAAAGCAAGATGCTTTGAGAGTTGGGTTTTTAGAGTTGAAAATGAAATGATCGACAAGTAATGGAGTTTGTTCGGAAAGCAAAGGCTTTTTGTTTGTTTATAAAGCGGGTTTGAAACGTAAGAATATGAGAGTGACGTGCTGACTGCTGGGTTTAGTAGTTAAATTAAGCAGATAGGACCCAGACAAACCGGCGGCGATTAAAAAATGCAGCCAGTTTTGACTTGCATTAACAAAAATATTTTGCTTATTTTTGTTTGGGTAAATTAATTAGATGATTATCGAACTATTTAAATATATTCGTTTAGATTATTAAAGTTAGTTCGTTAATTAAATCGTAAAATATTAAAAATATAAATCGATCAGATACTCGATTATAACAAGTTCGGTTTTAATACTAAAAAATAGACTTCTATATACTTATCTACCTTCATGTATTACATGCTATAATATTTATAATCAAAAGTTATGCTAATATTGTATGAACTTCTTTATAAATATATAAATTATTATTTAATACAATGACCATAATTTTTTTATAAGCGGTTGTAATTTGTTATTATGTATATTATTTATTTAAAATATTAATTCAAGACCTTGAGGGTGGACTAAAGTTACTTGTAGAATAAAAACTCTACCGTGAATGTATTAAATATTTACTTTATATATTTTTTTTATATAATATTTTTGAACACCCTATACTAACCGTATCCTTTTTTTGTCTACTAGATATAACATTATTCAGATCCGGGAACGGAATTACACTCGGGCAGAGAGAGATAATCGTCTTCATCTTTGAAGTTTTTTTTTATTTATTATTTTTTTAAAGATTATTTTTTTTATAAATTTGTCTCTCCTATTTTTAAATATTTACGTTTTACCTTCTCTCAACTCCAAATTCTGACTATGTCTTGTTCAGATCTGAATCGTTTAAGAAAAATAAAGGGTAAACTATAATAGAGGTCACTTAATTATGGATACGATCATATTTGAGTCTTTGACTATTAAAAATTATATTTGAGTTATTTATTTATGGGTAAAGTTATATTTGAGTCATCCAATTATTAAATGTTATATTTGGGTCACTCAATTATGGGTAAGTTTACGATTGAATTATCCTTCGCATTTTAAAAAGTATATCGGTTTGATCATTTTTTTACAAAACACTGTTAATATTAAAATACTTCATTTAAAATATCAATTAATCTAATACACAAATTGATAAATTTTTTATAAGCACAACCTATAATTGAGTTATCCGAATGTAATATTTATTAATTGGATGACCCACAGTGGCAGATCTAGAAATATTTGTGAGGGTGGGTACAAGTTAAAATATATTTTAGGACGGGCACAAATCATAAAATTCTTAAAATTTCAGGGTGGCCACGAATCATAAAAATTTAAAAATTAATTCATAAAAATTTTAAAAATCAAAACTAAATGTGTGAACTTTAAAAACTTCACAGTGGGCATAGACCCACCTCAGCTCTATGTAGATCCACCGTTAATGACGCAAATATAATTTTATCTATAATTAAACGACTTAAATATAATTTTTAATAATTAAATAACTCAAATATAATTTTATAGACTACACATGTATAAATAACTTAACAAATAATTCAAAAAAGACTGTCGATGTTGTTGAAGAAGGAAGAAGACTTTACATTTGGTTTGACTAAGAAGAGTTGGTGAGGGTGAGAATGGCGAAGCAATTCATACGCCAACTCAACTGGGAGATATTTTAATTACATGATGAATTTTTAAAAGTGTGTATCTCTGGTTAATTTAAATATTATTTTTAAACTCAAATTTAGACCTCCATTATTCTAAAAATTCAAATTTGACCCTTCACTTTTTTAACATAGTTGAATAACTATCTTTAATAAAATATGGAACGCCAGGTTTTTAATTATGCTAAAATGTCAACTCACCAGGATTCCATACTATTTTTTTTAATTGTTTATTTCTTGAATATTTTATAGTTTGTAAATTATTTATTGACGTGATGTATAAGACAATAATGTATAATAATATGAAATACAAATAAATTTTCACACAAAATATTATAGTATTAACTTATAAAATTTTATGTATTTTTGTTACACTCTTATTTCTCAGAGATTTATTATGATTAATTCAGATTTATTTACGTTGCACGAATAATATTAGTAGGTAAATTTTTTAGTAGAGAATTTTTATATCCGTAATTTTAAACTTAAGTTATTTAAATAAATACCTATTTCCTTACTACTTTGGTTCGATCGTAGGTGTGTTGCATGACTCCGTTTAGGGGTGAGCAAAACTAGACTCGACTTGAAAAAATTGAATAACTTAACTCGAAGAGAAAATATTTAATTCGTTTTGACTCGACTCAAAATTTTATACACTCAAATAACTCGAAAAAATTCAATTAAAGTTTGAGTTGTAAAACGGAAATTTGAATAACTCAAATTTTTTTAGTAATTAAAAGATTTATTTTTAAGTTCGAGATGAGTCTTCAATTTTTTACAATATATATATATATAAATGTATAAAAATATGAAGAAATATTGCTATACATAATATATATACATAACTTATATGATTGGTGAAAGTTGTTTAAATTACAATCAAATCGTACTATACCATAATAAATAATTATAATTAAATCTTTATAAGAAATCGAAACTCGACTTGAATTTTTTTCAACTTGACTAGACTTAAAAAAATTTTAAATAAAAGTTTAAATAGTAAAATTAAACTCATCAATTCGAATAACTCAATTTTTTTATTTGATTCGATCGAACGTTAATCCCTGAATCCGTCGGTAACTTTCTCGTCTCTTACTGTCAGCATATCGGCATAACCAACGTTCTACAGACAGAACTTTGGAGGTGTTTGAGGGGTTGCCGCCTTGCTTGGTTTGAGCTATCTCTTCCTTTCTAGCTCGCTCATGATCTGTCGATTTAATATTTATTAAATAGAGAAGTATTATATTTTTATATTAAGATTTAAATTTATATAAAATAAAATAATATAAATATCTTTATCTGCTGCTCAAATTAGTGAATCCAAAAATATGTATAAAAAAAAAACTTAAAACATAATTTTTATTCATCGGATCTTACTAAATTGTAATTTCAAAATTTAAATATATATATAAATTATTCTTTTTAACGAGACATATATCAATATCTACCTTTCAATATAAAAATAACCACCTCCCAATATATATATGTCTAAGGGTAACATAAAATTATTTTTTAGGTAAAATTATACAACTCATGTTATTGATGATTTATAAGCGTTAATAACTTTTTGAATTTAAATTTTTTTAGTTTAGTTTAAATAAATTTATAATGTATAAAGTGGTATACGAATTTTAATTGTAACCCCAAATGATAATATTTATGAAATACCTAAATTTTAAATAAATAAATTATATTTTTTTAATTTTCGAAGAATGAGGAAAAAAAAAAGAGATTAATTGAAAAATATTTTTTATTCTTATTATAAGATCTTATGATTGGACCGTATATATTTGATAAAATAAAATTTCTCTCTTTTGAGAATAATCAAAATGAAAAGTCTTTGACTAGAACATGAAAATGTAATCGCATTTGTCCTAGTTACTCTTTGATACAAGTGAAGAAGAAAAGAGATTCTTGAAGAGGATTTAATGACTTTGAATGAATTGAAAAAGGAATAATATGAGGTAAAAAAAAATCTCATACATAATTTTGTAGAGTAACAATGATAAGTCAAGATCCTGAAAGAATTACTAAGGAAATACCATACCTAAAAGCACATTTATTTCACAATTTAGACAAAAATAAAATTGTGATGTTGAAATCTTTGGTGAAGATAAAAGATATTTTAGTAGGTAAATCAATATTTCTAAAAGAAAAAAATCATCATATACTTCAGAAGATAAATTATTGCGAGTTATCCTTGAGATTTAGATATTCACTTTAAAAAAAAATTATTTAAAATTATTTATAAGTAAAAAAGGATGAGTCATTGATATAAAAAAATAAATATTATTTTAAATATATAATAAATTAAATAAAAAATATACAATTACATAATTTAAATTTATATGTAATTTTGCCCTAAAAAATATCAATTCAACTCATTTGAAATACACTATATTCTGTTCCAAAAAATACACTATCTTGAATAATCAAACTTAAAAAAATACCCATCATTCCATGCATTTACTAAAATTAAATTAAACTCTAGCAATGATAAAAATTATATACTCATTTAAAAAATTATATTTATATAGTTTTATCTATAAAATATATAGGCTTAACGCAAAAATAAGTATCTAAACTATATATTTTTTCTAAAATAGGTGTATAATGTTTTTCGGCTAAAATAAGTGCAAGAATTATAATTTTTTTTTTCTAAAATAGGTGCCTAATGTTTTTTTTTGCTAAAATAGGTGCCTAAAGTTTTATTCCGTTAGTGTTTTAAGGTAACACCGTTAAAAAAATTGTTTAACTTATAAATAGGTGCCCAAAATATACATTTTTAATATAAGTGCCTAATATTTTTTGATTGAAATAAATGCCCAAACTATATAATAAAAAATAAAAATTATATAGTTTGGTCACTTATTTAAAAAAACTATTAGACACTTATATTAGAAAAAATATATAATTTAGACACTTATTTGTAAGTTAAACAATTTTTTTCTTAAAACACTAACGGAATAAAACTTTAGGCACTTATTTCAGCAAAAAAAAAATTAAACACCTATTTTAAAAAAATATATAGTTCAAATATTTATTTTAGCCAAAAAAAATTAGTTACCTATTTTAGAAAAATGTATAATTTAAACACTTATTTCTTAATTAAGCTAAATATATATTATCAAAGATTAAAAAATATATAAATATATCCATTTATTCATCATCCATCGTCCATCATCATCTATGTGCATTTAACTCTCTCACCATCCCATTTCCCACTCTTTAAATACCACAACTCTCTGCCTTCATCTCCTCCTCTTATCAAAAACCTAATTATCATAACGTAAAGGGTTCCTGATTCTCAATGGGAGAGGTCGGTTACCAACATATTACTCCCATTTCCCATATCTTTAGCTCTGTTTGCCGTTTCATTTTCTTATATTTCTGGTTCATAACTCACAGACCATCTTGTACTGACCCTGGGTTACTCTCTGTTGCAGAAAAAGAATGGGAACAAGAAAGGAGGGGATGGAGAAAAGAAGGAAAAGGGTCCATCGGTCTCTGTTTTCAAAGTTGAATGTCTCTGTGACGGTTGCGCTATCAAAGTCCTCAAATGCATCCGAGCTTTCCAAGGTATTATCCATGGCTCTGCGGTTCACATTTCCGTGTTACTTGGTTTTCCCTTTATGTAATCTGGGTTTTCACTGTTTATTCAATGACAGGGGTGGAGAAGGTTACAACAGAGAGCAGCTCAAACGAAGTGACAGTGACCGGACCTGTGGATCCGACCGCCATTAAAGAGATACTCGTGAAGAAAACCAAGAAGAGAGTTGACATCATTTCCCCTCAACCGAAGAAAGTTGACGAGAAAGAAGAGAAAAAGGAGAAAAAAGGTGAGAAAGAGAAGAATCAAGATTCTGGTAATGGTAATGAGAAAAAACCCAAAGAGGTAAACATTTTCCCATTTTCTCTTTCTCTTTCTCTTTCTCAAACCTTAATTTCATGTTATTTAATCTCTGTTTTTATTTGAATAATTTCAATTCAGGCTCCAGTAACGACGGTGGATTTGAAGGTGCAACTGAAATGCCCTTGCCAGGGATGCATTGTTAAGATTCGCAAAATTGTTGCCGATACCAAAGGTGATGTTTCTGATTGTTCGGTTACTTTAATGACGTTAAAATCCTGTTTTAGTTTCTGGGTTTTGATTTTTGACGGCATTGTAGGCGTGCACGAGTTGAAAGTCGACAGAGTGAAGGAGCTGGTCACGGTTAAGGGGACTATGGATGTTAAGGCATTGGCCGAGGCTTTGAAGGATAAACTGAGGAAGAATGCTGAGATTGTGCCACTTAAAAAAGAGAAAGATGGTAAAAACGAGGGTGGAGAGAATGCTGCTGCTGCTGGTGATGGTGGTGGTGGTGGCAACGGGAAGAAGAAGAACAACAAAGGTGGCAATGGTGGTGCCGTAGGTGATGGAAATGAGGCTGCAGCTACTGGTGCTGATGGTGGTGGTGGTGGTGGCGGTGGCAAGATGGAAGGGAACAGAATGGAATATATAGTTCAACCCCAATTTGGTTACATGCCTAGTTACCCTGGATACGGGCACCCGGCTTACGGGTATGGTTACGGGCACCAGCACGGGCATGGTTACCCTGGTTACGTCCCGGGTTACCCTGTCTCAGTTCATCCTCCTCACCACCTATTTAACGATGAGAATCCTAATGCTTGTGCCATTATGTGAGGACCGAGGAGAATTGGGGGTGATGACCATATGATGTTAGGCTAATGAAAATCAAAGGAATGTGTAAATAAGAATTAGAGGAACATTTTGGGTTAAACTTGGTGCTCCAATAGCCATGTTGAATCTTAGGGTTTTGATATCATTTTTAATATGATTAGTAGTATTTTGCTATTTACATTACGTTTACTTTTGGTCTCTCAATCGTTTTCTCGTTACCACTAATTTAATGGTAAAAACCGCGTTATTCCTTTAAATGATTTGAATATAAGTAAATATAAAATAAGACTAAGATACAATTTTATAATCAAATTAGAATGTTAATGTATAATATTACCATATATCTTTTAAGGATATTTGCAATAATGCTCTTTCTCTCTATCTTTTATAATTAAATTATTAAAATTTATTTTATTTTATAATTAAGTCTTTAATTTTTTGATAGATCGAGTCAGGATCAGGTTTAAGTATATAATTTTTGAGTTGGGTCAAATTTTTTAAAAGATAAGGTTAAGTTCGAGTTTAATATATATTTTTCAGTCGAATTTAAGTGAGTCAAACATTCAACCCAACCCGTGCACATCTCTAACATATGAGGCATAAATGAAATAAAAATGAGTCCATGAGCAGTTGGACATACCCTGTTGATGTATAACCATTAGGATGTGGACATTTGTAGTGTCACGCAGGTCATATTCACTACTGTTTTATTCCCATCCATCTAACCCCAAATGAAACAGAGGGAAAACTTTGAAAGAAATATATTTGAAATGAGTACACACACCATAGATGAGCTGGAAGATTCTTTGTTTTAAAAACCCTGGTGATAACACACACCTACCCATCAACCAATTCAATGTGATGAACAATGAAGGGTTGCAGGTTGCAATCAATGCCTGAAACTTCAGGAGGCTGCCTTCTTTGAATCATAAAACCTTCGGAATTTATTTCATATTATTATATTTTGACACATTTTGCTTCATAACCATGCATCAGACATGTCAAATTCGACTAAAACCGAATAATACGAAAAATCCAATGCGACAAACTCGAAACAGAGATTCCTAATCTCATATCAAAATTGTATAGTTTTAACAAGCTTGCACTAAAATAGTTTTAATAGCTAAGGTCTAAGAATATGAGAAACTTCCAAGAGGGAACAATTTCTGTATCCGCATGGTTTTTGTGAAAGAGCAAAAGCTTTTGCCCACTATGGACTCAGTGACTGGCACAGGCAAATGAATAGGCAGTGACCCTCCAGTTTTGGGTCCACAACATAAAAAATGACATTAAAAAGAGCTTAAGTCATAGGGCAGGACCTACCACATTATTCAAAAGAACAGGCCTATGAACCTTGTTAGTAAACCCCTTAACTTTTTGTGTGTCCTTATTAGTTGTCCTCGGCATCAAGGCATTTGTTAACCAATTTCTTGGCTGTCCTGGTTAGGAAAAAGGATACAGGATAAGGGCAATTTGCAGCATTTTCCTGGAATGTACACCGCCTCTTTCTAGTCCTTTTCATCAAGTTTTACACCACAGTTAAAACCTAAAGGCCAAATGGACACTGGTTTGTGTTGTTTAAATCCTTGTTGATATTCGATCTCGGGTTTCGGATTCAGATTGTGTTGTATTGACACCGGTTTCGGATTCGAACTTGGAGAATCCTTCCCCCTACACTAAGTAGTACAATAAAATGGCTACAATGAACACACATCAGGGAAGCCACTAGGCGCTGAGTGAGCACCAAGGAAGTGTCCAATAAGCTAATGTAAGCTATGATTAGGTGTTCCTTTTTTCTTTCCTTCAATCAAATGTTTTCTTGGCTTTTCCAAGCAATTTCCTTCTGCAAGCATATTCCAGTTCACTCCTTTTTCAATGAAACTAATCATTTAGTGTCATGTAGAGTTAACCCTTCCCCCCAAAGCTTATCTTTCTGCATGTGCACATGTAAAGTCATGATGTGCATGAATCACATCATGGCGGTGCCATTCCATGCACCAGATAGCAATCTCAACCATTCTTCCAATACCCCACCGTAAACTTTTATCTCCCTTTGTGAAATTAAAGGAAACCTTCCTTTGTGCACACAACTCTCTCCTACTTTTCATCTTTGTTTTTAAAGATATCTTTGACATTGCAAAGAAAAAGAAAGTCATGGACTTAATGGAGGCTGTTCTTCCTTGAGGTTTCCATAGTATAAAAAGAGAGTATGAAATTTACTTAAAGATTCCAAATGCATGTGATTAAAGGGTTTTCTGAATCTTTTTTAAAACAGGTGATGATTGCATGAGCTCAACCCCATGTGACAACAAGTTGATGGGTTAAAGAGAAGAGGAAAGGTTTCATTTTCCTCAGCAATAGTATATGGATAATGAACAATAAATAAAAAGAAAGAAAAAAGTGATAAAGGTCCATGCTTTTTTGAAAGTCAGATCTTCATAGTTTATACAATTTTGATATATTTAAAGTTATTATTATTAAAAAAATAATAAATTTGCATGGATTTTGTACTTTATTCCCGAGGCAGAATCAGCAAATGCCTACAGATTCATGATGGTTTTTGGAAGGCAAAACGGTACAAACTCCTTTGGTATATGAGCATGAACAAGGATTCTTTGCTCATCATGATTCAGAAAACTTTTTGATGGGGTTGGGTTTTTGTTTGCAAAAATCTTAGAGTAATTAAATTATTTAACAACACTTTATACCGTAAACTAGGGGTATAAATGAGTTGAGTAAAACTCGAGTAGTATTAAATTTGACTCGTTAAGATTTTAAGTTGAACTCAAGTTTGAGTAATTTTTATCGAGTTTGAGAAACCTGAGTCAAACTCGACTCGTTAAGAACTAGAGTCGAGTTCGAAATTTATTCAAGTCCATTTGAGTGTAGTGGACTTATCTTTGCTTGTGTCGGATTTGAATAGTTCATCATCTGTCATGTTTGTCCTCATTTAAAGCATTGTAATAAAAAAATTTGATAAATGTAAGCTCGAACTTGTTAATTTTTAGGTATAGGGTGTTAGTTTAGGATTTAAAAGTTTAGGTTATTGAGTTTAGAATTTAGGATTTAGACTTATGTTTAGGCTTTATATTTTAGGATTTTAAATTTAGAGGATTAGCATTTAAATTGTAAAACTTAAAAAATATAGTATGTTATATTTTTCGAGTAACTCACAAATTTTTTAAGTCGAGTAGCTCGACTCGTCAAGAATTCGATTCAAATTTAAGATTAAATTGAATCCAATCAAATTAAGCTTTAACCGAACTTAAATTGAATTAAACTTGAATAACTCACGATTTTTGTCGTCTCATTTATCAGGCTCACAAGCAAAATGAACATTTTAAATAATTAATATAACTGGTCAAATTAGTCTCTTCCTCCAGCATAAAGTGACACTTTTTAAATAATGGCAGCTTCTTTTGTGAATTTTACATTTATTAATTTAACTATTTTATATTTAGTTGTTTAAAGAAAATGTTAATTAAAAAATCAAAATTTTAACAGTATTGAAGTAGTAATTTGCGGAGTCCAAATGTCCCTTTCTCATGCCCCATTTATGCTCTCACTTTAAATTAGAGGGTTTAGGGTATAGGATCTAGGGTTTTAGGTTAGGGTATAGAGAATTAGGGGTAAGGTGTAATTTTTGGGGTTAGGGTTTAGAGTTTAGGATATAAAAAATATGGGTTAGGGTTTAAAATTTAATTTTTTAGTAAAATAACAAAAGAGGCACGAATAGGGGCATGGGAAAGGGGCAGAAGATTTTTACTCTAATTTGTGTGACACATAAATACTTTTTAAATTATAAAATAAATAAATAAATAAAAATGAGGGAAGCAAAGATAAGCCACCTCCAAGAGTTTGATGCCATCCTAGGGGAGGTGGGAAATACGAACATGGAAGCCTGGAAGTTGCAGATCAACCAGGACTATAAACGGAGCCCAAGCATGAGTTGCAGCATGTCTATATCCAAGATATCTCACAGTTGTTTCTTTTCCTTCCACTGTGCCAAACCAGAGAAGGGAAGAGAGGTATTGTTTATATCAGAAATTTGGTCGGGATGGATTCTTCGAAAACGACTTTAACTCCATGGTTCTTAAGGGTATTGACATTTGACAACATCCCAGACCTTGGTTCGGTTCTTAAAGCCTTTCGTCTCGTCTCGACCCCTCTTCCCTGTCCTTGCTCAAGGCCCTCCACCTTGAGGCGCATAGCCAATACCTCACCCACAATTGATTGCTGCCTTGGCATGGCAAGATCGGCCTCACTCCGATGAGTTCTTGATGGAAAGTTTAACTGTTGATGCCGTAGTAACTATTCATCCGTTATTTCTGTCTACAACATTGGCTGTGATGTACTTAAGTGAGATAAACAGCCTCAGGACATACCTCTTCAGCACTGACATCCTTTTGAGATCCTTAGCATTCTGTTTAACATAATAAAACAATATCAAGTTTGCAGTTTATATATAATAGCAGAAGGTAACAATCATATAGTACTTTATTGCAGGCCAAACTGAAGAATAGTATACAATACTACCATAATATTGATACTTCTACTACTATATTAACTTCTAATTTTATCTCCAATAGTTCATCTTCACCACACAGTTCATGTAACAAGGTAAAGATAAAGCTTCAAGGGGTTGGTCTATCTTGGTAAGCAAATTGGTTATGTTTAAGCAAGTTTCGTATTCGAGGTTGTTGCATATGCAAAAATTCACTATTGGGAGACTCAAGGCGGGATGTTCAATACTTTTGTGCAATGTGTCACGGAGTCATTATCCTCTTCCTAAAAGATATATCTGATAGGATGTGTAACGCAGCCGTATATATATTCCAAGACTTCCTTTTTTTCCGACGTGGGATTAATGTTCTTTGTCTCTATTCAGGCGTGGCATTCTACCTCGCTCAACCTGCCCTCGTCACAAGTTTCCGCTCTCGAAATTAACCTCTTGTCACGGTTGTTCACCCTGACTACCCCTCTCATAGGGATTCGGTGTGAAATCGAACAATCAAAGAGTCGCTTTGATATAACTTATCACGAGACCTTTTAAGAAGAGAATAATAGTCCCGTGACAAATGCACCATGGTTTGAAATCTTCCAACTTATAAGTTAGAGCTACTACGAAATGAACATCAGAAAAAAAAAAAACATTCTAAACAGCATAAAAAGTGAAAACTGAACATGGATTTTCCATCTAAGCCAAATCTTTCATTTCTTCAATACCATATCACATTATATTTTCAGTTAAGTTCCCTCTTGTAAACTATCTTCCCTTTAAAAAACAAAGGCTTTACCCTAAGCAGAAATTCGATGACCCACAAGTAAATACAAGTTCACTACTTTACCAGATACAAGAAAACACCGCTTTGAATGGCCAAAGATTCCAAATTCAAGCAAAAAACCACTTGGGTTTACCAAGACTATAAAATTATGCAGTTGAAAAAGGTTGATTTTTCATTTAGGCAAATGATCAAACATGTAACATTCTAATAAAACACAGAAACAAGCAGTCTAAGTCTCAACCAACAGATAACTGAAGATCACCTCAAACTATATTTAAATTCAAACCAAAAAAAAAGAAAAGAAAATGAAAATGGAATTAAACTTACCAAGTGAATGAAAGCCCAAACCAAGAGAAGAATCCAGAGAAAAATAACCGATATAGCAATTACCGAACAAGAAAAATATAGCCAAACAAAGGAGAAAAAAAGGAGAGTGAAGAGATAAATGAATCGGGTCAATATGTGGGGGCAATTTTAAATTGAGACACACTAAAATTACGGGTGAACAAAATTTGACTCGACTCAAAAAAACTGAATAATTCGATATAACTTTTTATGATATATATTGATACATAAAAATATAAATAAATATTACTATATATATACATATCTTATATGATTAAGAAAAGTCGTTTAAATTAAAATCAAGTCGTACTATAACATGATAAATAATTAGAATTAAATATTTATGAGAACTTGAAAACTCGATTCGATTCAACTCAACTCGAATTTTTTAAACTCGGCTCGAACCGAAAAAATTCAAATTAAGTTTGAGTTATAAAATATGACTCGTCAACTCGAATTTTTTTTATTCGACACGATCAAATACTCCCCTTAACTAAAATAAAATAATAACATTTTTTTAATTTTAAGAAATAAAACCCTACACTTTAATTAAGTCTATATATAATTAATATTTTTTTCGTAAATCATAAAATTAAATATCAAAATTGATTTTTAATAATTTAGTTTATTCTTTAATATATTAAAGATACGAAATGAATTTATAATACTTTATTTTTTTTCCATTTTCGTCCTTTAGTAAAAAAAATAATTTTAAAATTTTTAATTAAAACTTGTTAGGTATGGACCACGAATTCTAATTAGGATATGCTAATCATTTTTGAGTAATTAATCAAGTTAAAAATATAAAAATGATTTTTTTTTAAACTTGTCGTGTTTCTATATTAAATTTATTTTTAAAAAATAATATTTTATTTAAATCTATCATATTTTTACAATAAATTCACTATAATAATACTGGTTTAGAAAAAAAAGGCTTTTGAATATTATTCTGGTAATCTTAGTACCTAATCATCCTATTTTTCTCTTTAATTATCCCCAAAAGTAAAGTGACCCAATTCAAAGTGCGACCTAACAACGTGATGAAATTGTTAACCTTAAAGTTAAAACGTTAACGTTTGGTGGGAAGATCTGAGGCAAATTCAGGCCCGTTCAAAACCGAAACCGGTGGAGATATCATCGTACACGTGTCCACTGCTCTTTCCCTCCACCTTACTTATACCTCTCCTCTGCCCAATGCTTCTCCATCTTTGGAACCCTAGTTTTCGGAGTTTCACTTTCCAGCTGTTTCTCTCCAGCAGCGCACTGCAGCACCAAGAATTACGTAAGTGCAAACCCTAGATCTATTTTTATCTTCTCCGATCTTCCCTCAACCGAAGGAGATATTGGTATATATATGTATTTCTAGATTTAGCTTATTCTCTTTTCATTAATTATATGGTTCGTGATCTGTTGTGGTGATAGATTGAATATGGTTTCGGACGCCAGCAAGAAGAAGGCAGCTCAGAAGAAGGCTGCTGCGGCTGCGAAGAGAGGAGGGAAGGCAGCAGCCGCATCTTCCAAGGCGGCTGCGGCAACCGCCGAAAATGGCGTCGATAAGGTTTCTGATCAAGCTAGTATGCTCCAGATATCTGATCGGAACTGTACCGGTGTTCTCTGCTCGCATCCTCTTTCCAGAGATATTCGTGTAAGTTAAACGATTCGTAGAGATTAAATGTGATTTTTTTGTTGATTATTGGAAGACATGTTAGTATTTGATTATTTTTATGTTAAGTATTGAGGGGTAGAAGAAATATGTAAAGCTCGTCTTTTTGGCTTATTGTGATGGAATGGCTAATTTGTTTTGAATTTTCCATTTTTGATTATAGACAATTTGATTTAACATTTTTGGTATCGTTTATGTATTCTGTTGTGGGAGATAAAAAGAACTTTTGTGTGTGTCGAAGATGGAGTCATAGTTTATGTTGTTGAACATATTTTTCTTGATGCAGATAGAGTCCTTATCAGTTACTTTTCATGGACATGATCTTATTGTTGATTCAACTTTGGAGCTTAACTATGGCAGGTATGATGACTGGCTTGAGATTATTCTTAGGATAATCTGGTTTGGGATATGTATCTCATGAGACCATTTTCTATTTCATATTATCTTTGCAGGCGCTATGGTTTGCTTGGATTGAACGGTTGCGGGAAATCCACGCTGCTTACTGCAATAGGATTACGTGAACTCCCAATTCCAGATCACATGGATATCTATCATCTGTCGAGGGAAATTGAAGCTTCAGACATGTCTTCGTTGGAGTCTGTCATAAGTTGTGATGAAGAGAGGTTGAAATTGGAGAAAGAAGCAGAATTGTTGTCAGCACAGGTTTATTCAGCTAACCGTCTGCTATAGTTGGGATGAGTTTCTTAAAAATATGCATTATATAACATTTTTCCCTTTTTTTACATCGAGATTGTTTTAGGATGATGGTGGTGGAGAGCAACTTGAACGTATTTATGAGCGTTTGGATGCCATGGATGCATCAACTGCTGAGAAGCGTGCTGCTGAGATCTTATTTGGTCTTGGTTTCAACAAGATGATGCAGGCAAAGAAAACACGAGATTTCTCTGGTGGATGGAGAATGAGGATTGCATTAGCACGAGCCCTATTCATTAACCCGACCATTCTTTTGCTCGATGAACCCACCAATCATTTAGGTATGTATTTTGTGGTTATATTTTAGTTCATGTTTATTTATATGGTTAGTTCATGGACTTAACTCATGAAGCGCTGCATTTTGTTTAATTTTTCATCATAGCCCATGAATAATTTATGTAGGTCTTTATTGGTTATTTTGTTTAGCACTATGCTGCTCAACTCTGATGTGTATAATTTACCTGATTGAAACAGATTTAGAAGCTTGTGTCTGGTTGGAAGAAAGTTTGAAGAAATTTGACCGAATCCTTGTTGTGGTATCCCATTCCCAAGATTTCCTGAACGGTGTCTGTACAAATATTATCCATATGCAGAACAAAAATCTTAAGCTGTACACTGGGAATTATGATCAGTATGTTCAAACTCGTGCTGAGTTGGAAGAGAACCAAATGAAACAGTACAAATGGGAGCAGGAACAGATTGCTTCGATGAAGGAGTACATCGCTCGCTTTGGTCATGGGTCGGCAAAACTAGCCCGACAGGCACAGAGTAAAGAGAAGACATTGGCAAAAATGGAGCGAGGAGGACTCACTGAAAAGGTATCGAGGGATAAGGTTCTTGTCTTTCGATTTGTTGATGTTGGGAAACTTCCTCCACCGGTACTGCAGTTTGTGGAAATTGCTTTTGGGTATACACCTGATAATCTCATCTACAAGAACTTGGACTTTGGGGTTGACTTGGATTCGAGGATAGCACTCGTTGGGCCTAATGGTGCAGGGAAGAGTACACTGCTGAAACTGATGACCGGTGAATTGACTCCTACTGATGGTATGGTACGACGGCATAATCATCTCCGAATCGCACAGTACCACCAGCACTTGGCGGAGAAACTTGACATGGAGATGTCTGCGCTCCAATATATGATCAAAGAGTACCCTGGAAACGAGGAGGAGAAAATGAGAGGTGCAATAGGAAAGTTTGGATTGTCAGGTAAAGCACAAGTGATGCCAATGAAGAACCTGTCTGATGGACAGAGGAGTCGTGTCATCTTTGCATGGTTAGCATTTCGACAACCCCACTTGCTGCTGTTGGATGAGCCGACTAACCATTTGGATATTGAGACCATTGATTCTTTGGCCGAAGCATTGAATGAGTGGGATGGTGGAATGGTCCTTGTGAGTCACGATTTCCGTCTGATAAACCAGGTAGCCCAGGAGATATGGGTGTGTGAAAATCAAGCTGTAACCCGGTGGGGAGGTGACATTATGGAGTTCAAGCAGCATCTCAAGAGAAAAGCTGGTTTATCTGATTAAGCCAAGTGTCCATTAAGCACTACTTGGTTGCCACCTCTACTGTGGTGGTGGGTTTTAAGGTTAGTATCTATAGCCGCCTATTGAGCAGCAGAGCACAGAGGGAACGAGGGGGCTTTTGTTATCGTTGGAAATCATCAGTTTTCTTGGCCTGGCCGGTGGGTGGGTTATTCAGTGATATTTGTTATAGTAGTAGGTTTAAAAGCCTTTTTTGAGAGGCTTTGTGCCGGTGAGTTTTTGGGATCACATAATATTTTCAAAAACGTACAATAAAACTATTTTTGGGGTATAATTATTTATTTTTGTTAATCGAATTAAAAAAGGTAAGGTTTTTGGTCATTTACATTATCTTCTTATAATGTTTGGTCACTTTTGGCATGGTTTATATTATTTTAATCATTTAGTTTATGATATCTTCGTACAAAGAGTTATTTTGTTTTTTACTTTGATCATTAGTTTTAGATAAATATTAATTCCACATTACAAATTTTTGTTATGAGATTAATCGAACAGCCAACATGCTAAATCTTTGGATCAAACTTCTGAAAACCAGAGAAGTATAGCCATCCCGCTGCCAACGAGCAATTATTTTGGAGAATCAGCTTGTAGCTATCAGATCATGTAGATTTAAGAAACACATGGATCGGCTGTTCAATACCCATGAAATGTATAACAAAAAATCAACTAAAAAGCAGATTAGGTGTTGGTAGAGATGACATGTTGGGCGAGCGGGTATGAATATCATCTACAACGAGTATGTAACCAACACCGATCCGGGAGGCTACATCACCCACACCCATATATGCTACCTTTAAAAAAATCACTTATAATACATAATTCAAAACTTCATTCCATTTGCTTAAAAAATTAGACAATTTTTTTGGTATTTATATAATGTGATACTTTTAACTCGATCTGTATAATATATGCCCAACTTTTAAAGTCACTATATAACTAGTATTAGAAGTAGTTTATTTTTTAATCTTGGATCAATAAAAAAGTTGGTATATTTTAAAAAAGGATCAAAATTAATCTTCACTTGTTATAAACAAAACTAGACCCAACAATGTATGAATCATTTTCTAATTATTTAGATATAATTTCTGATGAATTGTCAAACTCACTTTCTATGCTTCTTCAGCCGATCATTTCTAGGGACTTAAAACTTTTTCTTCACACGAGAAAGTTTCTGTTTATTTTCATCATCTCATTGCCTTTGATTAAAAGTTTCCTTAAGCAAAATATAAACCCTACGAGCACAAAGATTTTTCAAATATTTCTTTCTGATTTTCAGTTTGAAAAAATTTCAGCACTCTGTTGTTTTTCACGTCAATTTTAATTTAGATTCTAATGCTTCTGGCAAGGTAGACACTTCCCCAACTCAAGTTCCTCACTCTCAAACCCTCTCTCACAATGGAAGTCTATTGGGATATATTATAGTATCATATTTATAAAAACTACTAATTATAGATATTAAAAAAAGTATAATTAATATAATAAACAAAATATATATAAAAAAGATATTTATAGATTTAGATTTTTCGTCTTCCTATTTTTAAAGGATGCAGAAATGTTCTAGGCTGTAGATGATGCCAGCAAGATTACCATAAGATGACTTACTAAAAGTAATGTTGAAATAAGTTTTAAAAAGATTACCACGACACTAGGATTCAAAATAATTCTTTTCATGTAATAAACCCTCTTGTTGAGGGGTCCTATAAAACAGTAGAAGCAATTCTGGAGGATTTTGAAACTACAAATGGCTGAATATACAACACTTTCTATGGACTCCTTGGTGGTGAGTAGTACTAGTAATATATGTATATATATCAAAAGAATAGAAAAAGAGAGAACCTGTAGATGGATGCAGGTGGGGTAAGCAAAGGTTGAAGTGTGCATCTACAAACAAAGAAGGCTGTAGAAGACGAGGGGGATAAAAGCATTATCGAGTTGCGTTGTGTAGGCCTCCAACATACCGCTTGTGGTCACGGCTACTAAAATAGGGAACCAGTGCTGTGGAAATTGGAATTCAAGGCATCAAATATGCAAAATGTATAAAATTGGCTTTACAACATCACTTGAAAGAAAAAGAGAGGGAAAAAACAGAAACAATATGAAGTAGTTGCAGGCACGGATAGGATGTTTAAGTGAACAAGTTCATTCCAGGCTAAGTTACCAAAAATGATTTATGATGAATATGCCAACATAAGAATGTATGCATGGTACGTGGCGGGTGTGTGTGAGAGAGAGACCTGAGTTAGAATGTATCCCGTGGATGCCAGAAGTGGAACCAGAACAGAGCAAGCAGCGAGGACAGATGTTATACCAGCTGCAGTGCCTTCAATAGTTTTCTCTGAAGTGTAAGAAATTTGCTAGCATTAGCAGGTATGTCCTCAAAGGAAAGCTTAAGCATTAAAAAAATAATCAAAGTAGATGGAAAGAAAGGAAGGTGGAAAAATCCTTACTGCCAGTTTTGCTCCACCTAAGGACACCATACTTGTGGCCAACCATTGATGCCTATCATAAAAGCAAAATGATTACAACTATGTGAGCAAGATGGCAGGAGGAATAGGCAGACAGGCAGGTAATTCTATCACTTTGTAAACTTTTTCATGTTTATACCGCTACTAGTTCTCAATTATCCACACTATCTCAGATTATTCTGTAATATAGCCATCCTGAGTTGGAGTCCCATGGGCCATCGGGTTCATAATGGCACTAGTGGTGGATTGATGTTGGGTTTTTTTAATCCTTAATACAAAAAATAGCTAAGACTTGGCCATTCTCTCTCTTTCTGGATTGGCTTGGTTCATAAGTTGGACTCCCAGTCCCATGGGGTGGGGTCTCGTAATGCTTGTCTAGGTTTAAAAACATTGGCCAAGTTCAAAGAGGGTGTTAACACTGTTAATCATTTGATACTGAGCAAATCCAAGTGGAAAATTGCATAAAATTTTAGTTCAAGAGCCAAACTTGACCTCAAAGAAAATTGAAAGTGCAGAAAGGGATAAAATAACCATTGTGACATGAAGCGATATATCAATAAACATTGATAATTATGATCATAATGTGATTTTTTTCTTTATTGTTTATTAAAAAAAGTAAAGAGCCTGCAAGCAAAATTATTGGAAAAGGGAGATTCAAGACATGGTAGAGAAGAACAAACCACATAAATTTAAGTCCCCAAAGACCAAAATAAGCAAAACTTACCATCGTATCTCCAATGCCAAGGCTTAAAATTCCAGCAAAAGGGGCAAGAGGTCGATCATTGAACCCAGAGGACATCCAGATAGGAAGTGCACATCCCAGCAAGAGTGAAAAGTGGCTACATGAATAGAAAAGGGGCCTTAATGTGAATTGCTTGAAACAATTATATGCATTTTAATTTCCAGTAATGGTCAAAATGTAATACCTGACAATAATAAGATCTGAGTCACGATGATCTGTAAAGGCACTCATAAACTGATGTACAAGTTTCCCTAAAGGCCAAATTCTCCAAACCTGGATTCAAAGGATAGTTTCAACAGCATCAACCAATAAACTTCTAAGAAATCTACACTTCTCCAGTACATTTGAGAACATAAACCTAGCCTATATATAGTAATCACTAGGATATGGTTGTTAATTGTTGAGACATTGATACTCACAAAAAATACCTTTTAGATATCCAAGAAGTGTTAGAACTTGAGGAGAAGTCTAAATTAACAAGGAGTGTTAAGAGTTTTTATTTAATATCTAATTAGAGTTTATCCTAATTAGTTGTTTAGATTTATTAGTAGTCTTATTTAAACTAGGAATAAATATTATTTAAATTACAGATAAAGTATAATTTTAGTTATATTAAAACTTTATTTTAGCCTATTTAAAGGCTTATTCTGTAATCATTTAATATAGAAGAATAATAAGAAAATACAGAGAAACACTTTGTTCTCTCTGGAAATTATCCTCTTCATCTTCTTCAAACAACAAATCCCTAACTACTGATCACACACAAACCAACATCATCCGTTGCATCTAAGACCATCATGGCCCCTTTCTTACAATATCATCCGTTGCATCTAAGACCATCATGGCCCCTTTCTCACAATACCATCCTTTAAAATGCTTAACTAGCACTTCACTCAACATGATTAATTGATAAATTGTAAACATCTACAAAATAAGTTGAAAGTTTTGCAACTTACTCGAATAATTTCTAATACCAAGAAAAGAGCCAAAGCTGCACCAAATGCTAGATCAAGAAATTGTGGCTGGAAACAAGAAAAGATGAAGTCAATGTAATATCTATGCAAGCAACTACCATAACAAAGGAGCAAAAAGGTTTCTAAGTGATTGACAAGTGATACCCAAGTCTATAATCACCTGATAAAGAAGAGCTGGAAGAAACATTGAAACAGCCAGTAGATGATAGTACTTTCGAAGCAGAATCCTCTCGATCTTACTATTCTTAGAAATGTTGTAAAATCTCAATACAGATGCAAATATCAAAGCCAACCAGTATATGCATAGTGAAAGTCTTTTAAATGGCTCAGAAAAAATAAACCGGAATATCCTGTAAAAAAGGAAGATACTTGGAAAGTTGGAGGGAGAACAGAAAACAGGATGAGGAACCAAATATGGTAGAATAGGAAGAAAACCATCTATATCTGTAACAATAATTCCTTTAAGGTCATGTTTTAGCATAAGTCAATTTTTTTCAATATCCAGCACCAAAGCAACATAGTATCATCTAATACCAATGACAACAAAATATCAATTCCATTATCTATATCCATAAATAATATCTATATCCATAAATAAACCTCTTCATAGACCTACTTACTTCCATATCAGATTAGATTAAAAAAACAAATGTGAAGGTGATAGATAAAAGATAAGGAAACAAGGTACTAATAGATAACATTATATAAAAAGTCAAATTGAGAAAATCTTTTAGAGAAGTCATACCACAATACAGGATGTACATCAAAATCCAGGACAATCATCATCCAAGCTGGTGCAATGGCAATCATGATAAATCCAAGGGAAGTAAAGAATATCAGAGATCTTCCGATTTCTTTTCTTTCTCTAGATTCAGAATGTTTAGCCCCCCAGAAGTATTCCCATAACTGGATAAGAAATTTAAAGAGTGCTGAAAATATAAGAAGTCCAAGCAATGCACCCTGCATACAAGAGAACAAATCTCACTATCCAACTAGACCTTGAAAAAATTCATATCGTATGAAAATTTCACCACTTAAAAAAAATTCGTACCTGGATAATAATACCTATCTCACTTCTTTTAATTCCATATCGTATGGATACCAACTCTGGTGGAATCATCAGTCTACAAACCTGTTCTAACAATGTTGTTAACATTAGAAAGCTAATTGTGCTGGAGCTTTCTGCCTTAACATGCTTTATCTGTGCGATAAAGCAGCTCTAACCTTTGAAATAGTACATGCCAGCATGTCACCAAAATAGAGTACAAGACCTGAAGTCACCAAAAGTGACTCCCCTGCAAGGAGGGACATAAAAAAACACTTTCATTTTGCTCAGTAAGAAGCATTTGGGTGATAAATTTGGGGTAGATAAAGAGTAGCATGAAACAAACCAATTGATGCACAAAATGGGAACGTATAGACAAGATGTTGAATTAGTTTCACTGCAGCAAATCCATGACATAGCAGCCACAGTAACTTTAAAGCTGTGTTAAATCCTGTATGCAAAAAGGAAACCAACAGTTAATGCAAGAAACTGATGCTAATTTTTACCTTCACAGCTTCCCCAGTACTTGAAACTAAAAACAACACAATCATAGCAGAGCATCAACTTACCAGTATGAGAAATTGTGGCAAGTGAAATACAGCAAACCACTGAATATAAGATGACACAGCTTAAGCTAAACTTTGCATCCCAAACACTACATGAGAATCGGGGATTCTTATTGTTGGCAGCACACCATGTAACTATGGAGAGGAATACAAGTACACCACAGCTACAAACCGATGCGGCCCAAAATTGCATTGTCATATGTTCAAGCTCTATAAACAATAATTAAAAGACACAAACATCAAAGTAAATCCATCATATTCTTATATATCTCCTACAATTATTGGTAGAATTCATTAGTTAATCTATAATTCGTTATTTAATAAAGGAGACAATTTTTCGAGGCATAAATGAAGTACCTCCAATCTCAATTTGATGCAACGAGACAGCTCTTGAAAGCTGAATTAACTTAGAGAGCATTACCGTTGGAAACGTAACTGCACCTAACATTATTCCTGATGAAGCACCCGGCCTATTAAAAAACAAACAGAAATTCAGTCTTTCACACTAAAAAATAAAAGAATTTAACGAATTGAGATTCTCTAAAACCCTAATTCTCCGTTTGAAAACAATTTTTTTCTTTTTTCTTTTTTTTTTTTTTTTGTGTGTGGGCTTTTTACCTGGTTTTGAAGAGGTTTGCCGAATCGTCGACGCGGATCTCGACGACGAGAGAGAACAGAGAGAGGAGAGAAAGTGAAAGCGCGTGGGGAAAAAGGGCGAGTGGAAGCGAGGAGAGAACGCTAAGGACGAAGACGAGAACCACGGTTCTCTCTCCGTTCATCACTTTCGCCGACGAGATCGACATTGGAGATCGGAAACTATTAATCAGAAAGTCACGCGATAAGGATTAGATAAGCATTTAAAGAAAAAGAAAGGCAGAAATTTTAAATCTGGTAAACTACGATAGAGATCACTCAATTATAAATAGGATTATATTTAGGTCATTCAATTATTAAAAATTATATATGAGTCACTTAATTACGGTTAAAATTGTATTAGAATCATTTAATTATTAAAGATTATATTTAGATCATTCAACTATAGATAAAGTTATATTTGAGTCACACTTCATATTTTAAAAATATTTTAACAATTGTGCATTAGATTAAATAATAATTCTCTGATATTAATAAGGGTACGAGTGATTTAAAATTATAACAAAATTAATATATTTTTTTAAACATAAAAATTAACTCAATTATAAACTTATTTATAATTGAATAATTTAAATATAATTTTTAATAATTAAATAATTTAAATATAATTTTATAAATAAATAATTTAAATATAACTTTTAATAATTAGATAATTTAATATAATATTATCCATGATTGAATATTTTTTATGATTTTAATTTCTAAATTGCTGCGGAAATCGAGGCCCACCGGATTTTGGTGGACGCTAAAGTTCGTTGTCCGCGGGATCCAGGTTCTTAGAATATTGGGTAAAATGCATAGTACACACCCAAATTTATCCATTCTTATTATTTTGCCCCTAAAGTTTTTTTTATCACTTTCTTCTCTTAAAGCGGAAAAAAAATATATGATTGTTAGTTTACTATTACTCCCTTTTCTTAATAACACAATTAAAAAATATTACATGTATTAACAATTAATTGGTTTAACAAAATAAGGTATTAATTTTTTAAATAAAATTATATGTTTAAATCTTATTAATATAAATAAGAAAATTAAATTAAGAGGATCGTCATCATATTAGATTTTTACAAAATATGATCTAAATTAATCAATTAATAAATTAAATATCGATAATAAAATTAAATTTTAACTTTCAAAAGTTAAAATTAGTTTAAGTACACAGAGTATATTTTAACTTTTATGACTTTTTTACTTTCATATTCGGGGGGAAATGAGTTACACAAAGTTGCTATGTATACATATCTCAGCACGATTAGGTCTAATTCTGCTTTTAGCCCCTTTATTATTTATAAATTTAAAAATTATTATTAATATTTTTAATTCTAAATTTTTTTATTCGAATGTAAAGAATGTTTTTGAAAATATTATTAATTGGACTTTAATTATTAAAACAGCGCCGAGGGTCTAAGTTTTCAAAAGGTTTGAACCCTTGATTCTCTAAGATCGATCTGAAAATCTAAAGAGATTACACCATAAACTTTTTTCATCACGTCTTCCGTGGTCCAACCAATCAGATCGATCCCGAAGAGTTCAAACCTTTTAGTTCATGATATATTTTTATAAAATATTTTTAGTCAAATCAAGTTTATAAAATTTTGAATCAAGTCAAAACAAGACAATTTTTTCGCCTTGATTAGAATAATTTGATTTTTTCGAATCAAGACGGGTTTTAACCACCCCTAATATGAACCAATTTATAATTTGATTTTTTTCGAATCGAGACGAATTTTAACCACCCCTGCTATGAACCAGTTGTAAATGGATAAAGGCTGTCAAACAGAACAAGAAAGAGCATAATTAATTCTTAAAAAGTAGGAAATACTAAACTTGATTATGTAATTTTATCAATTGTAAAAGCACACCAAACCTGGGAATCCAGCTCAACACTATCTCCATGAGCCAGAATGGAGGAAAATTATATATTTATGGTATATTCCCATGCAGAGAGGGGGCTAGACCTGTGCATAAACCTAAAATATTTGGAGAAAACTTTCCTTTTCAATAGGAGCCGTACACAAGTACATTGTTTTAAATATTTCTTAGAGAATTCAAGTCTGCAACTAAGATCATCATCTAGATAACAAACATACCTCATAGACTTTGACCTCTCAGTACAGAGGGAAAAATAGAACAAGGTTGAAGACAAGGCCGCTTGAGGTGTTAGCATCAAAGAGGCCTTCTCCTATGATTAAACAGAACATAAATCATATTCATCAAAATGAACGAATCCAATAATTCGATGCATGCAAATACCGGATGCAAACAAGTTCACGATACCGCAAATACCGGTTAAAAGAGAAACAATGAAGCTTTATATGTGTCACAAGTCGCAACATAACTGACATTTCATGTCAATGGTTAAGTTCAAGGTTTCAATGGACAACACCTAAGTGATCAAGTGAAACCAATAAATGCTATTTTGCCTAATTCCCTATCTGAGTCTATTGTGATTAATCTCATCACTATGGCTAACCAACCAACTCAACGTGAAGGCCTATTTGATGTTCATGTCTTATGTACTGATACTTCCCCTTCTCGGAACTGGTTTGTATAGCATGACGGTAACATGCTTTGAACGAAAACGGTAAATCCAAGTGCCACAACAGATCTAGGTGCCTGTCGGTTTTCAATGTAAAGATGATTTAGAATCACATTTTCTGGTAAAGGAATACTCCCAGAAGCATTCAAACTTGAGGGGTAGCTAAGCAATGAACGATGTAGCTGCGGAGGGATAACTGGCGGGTCACGTGGGTCATCTTCACTCCCAGGGTACGGATTATTATAACTTGAATCAGGTGACCTTGGCACTTCAAACCCGATGACAGTTGCTTCATCCTAAACAAAACAACGTGTATTTAATTCCCAAATCTTTAATACTACAAAACACTCACCAAGATTGGATTACTTACTTGATCTTTACTATATTGGTTGCTCATGCTGAGTAGTGATACAAAAGGCTTAACAGGGCTGAGTTATAAACAAAGCAGTATTACAACACCAAGTGAGCCTGGAATAAAGCAATTATTACTAATGTAAGCATTTCAAAGTTTAATAAAGCAACATGTAAACTTAACAACAAGAAAAATATACAAACATTTCTGATTCGTCTTTACAAAGAAGGGGAAAAAAAGAAAAAAACATGACAAAAGAATTCAACAATACCTCATTCCACCTAGAATGAACAATACTAAAACACCATGGTCTGAATGGAAGTCAAACAGAGATCAAGACTATAAACGATGAGGCATCAACCTAATCAGCTGTTTTTAAGTTGCTTTCTGCAAGACTCGAATGATATAGACTTCCAACAGGGTTCAACATGCAATATGCAAATCATCTAAAGTTGCAACTAGCATGTTAGTTAAGTAGGGCGCTTAGAAACATCTAACAAATTTGTGTTTAAGCCCCACAGATTCAGATCCAAAGGTTAGTGCCAAAGTCTTATAATCTGAAAGCCAGTATTGGCAGTACAGCTAGCCTGAAAATGCAAACTGTAACTTAAACTAAACAACAAAAAAAAAATGGTATAACTGAATATTACAACTTGAATCTATTAAATAAACCGAATAACAAATTGGTGTAAATATTCTTTAGGCCCCTGAGAGTTTCAAAAATGTGCAACCAGGATACTATAAACAAAAACCTATAAAAAGTCAAATATTTGTAAAAATAATAATTTATTTAACTTCTATAAAATGTTGATTATAAAATTTTAATTTTCTTTCCAAAGAGATAAATTTGAGAACTTAAACAATAAGTTATCATTTTTTTTTTGAAGAGTTTTTAAATATTAGTTTAGGTGCTCTAACTTGGAATTTGGTCACATTGCGAACTAGGTTTTAATTTGATTTGAATAAATTTATTTGACTCAAATTTCATTTCACTCAACTCGATTCCAAAATTTTCAAATTGAGTTAGGATGATAAAATATGACCCGTCAACTTAACTAACTCAAACTTGTACACTTGATTTGAACTCATCCATAGAACGTTCAACACCTACTCCAAAAGCCTGAAAATGCAGTTGTGGAATGCCGCAACCCAGTAAAAGAATCTCGCATGTTGAATGCAGAGTCTACAGGAAAAAGTTGCAAACTAGAATGTTGCGAACAAGTTTAAACAAAACAAGTTGTAGTTCATTAAGACCAGCAGAAATGATAAAAAGAATAACAGTCTCAACAACAAAACAAGTAGGGGGAGGACAGCGGAGGAACTGAATCAGAAGGACCAGCAATACTATCATAAGCAAAAGTCATTCTGATTAATCATCAAGTATCACCAAAGTATCTCACAGTGTCTAAGAAATACAAAGAAGAGACATTTAAAGAGAGCAAGTAAAACATCTTTGTCTTGCCAACAGATAACAGAATAAGGATAGAACTCACAGCAATGAATCCTCTTTTGAGTAATTGCATTTTACAGGGTCACTTGTGAACTGTAATGGCCTCATGAAATAACCATGTTGGTTCATTGAAGCCCAGCTTTTGTCCAGGAAAAATATGCCCTATTGCTTCCAACTAGGAATTGTTCACAAAAAGTTTATAATAATTTCAAAGTTGTTTACATAAGTTAGGTCTTATCACTTATGTAAAAACTTTTGGTTGGGAGGAGAAAGGCTGTTGCTGAAGCAAGAGCACTATGATAAATTAGAGCATTCAAATAAATCCTGTTTTTTTCCTATGCAACCAGAGATATCTTTTGGCATTAAGCGAGAATCAAATCGACGTCAGCAGACTTTCAATGGTAAGAAAATTCGATTTTGTTTTTATACTATAAGGTTCCTTTCACACCAAACATCTGTTGAGGCTAGTTCACCGACAACTAAATCCTCCAAAGTGGAACAAATATAGTTCTACTGATATATTCAATGGAAATTGTCCTATTCATGGCGAAGCAACAACTCTGAGCAGTTCATAAACAAAGCATTCTTTACCAAATATAACGCAGCTCTCAAATATTTTATAATATTCAATTGTTATGAAAAGAGTAACCATAACAATGAAGCCTCATCAATTTCTTCAAAACATACAATTCAAACCAAAGAACTCAGCTCAATAAAAGCATTATAAAAACAGCAGACACAACCTAAAATTTCAAATAAAGCTATACGGAGAATCCAATTCCTAGCAGAAAATACAACCTCTGGAAGCAACATTAAAGCCAAAGAAATTAGTTTTTTAAATAACAATAAAATTGAGACCGACCTCATTCACCGAAACTTCAGCTTTTCAATTCCACGTCTCTGCTTGAAAAAGCCCCAAACTTCACACAAAATTATTTGAATAATTTTTCAATGTCACCAAGCTTTGAAGCTTACCTGTAAAACTAAATCAAACCCAGATTAAATCTGACCCAACAGGTCAAAAACTTAGCAAAACAAAAAGTACCCAACAATATAAACCCAAAGATTATAATACGAGCAAATGAAATTCAGCAAACAGTAACGAGGTGGGAATTCGAAAACTCAAATGCATAGAAAGAGTGTCGCTTACCCTGAGAAGAAGAGAAAAAATCCACCAGAAAATAGGGGGAATAAGAAATTGTAGGAGAAGAACCCAAAAATACGAGACTAGATACTGGCAGGAGAATAGACCACGAGATTTTATTTTATTTTCGGTAAACTACATAAATGGTCCTCTGATTATATTTTAATTATTTTTTCTATTACTCGATTATTATAAATTACAAATTAGTCTCATAATTTTAAAATTATAATAAATTGATTCATTTTCATTCACGAGAATTTACCCTGAATATTGTTTTCGGTAAACTATATAAATAGTTCCTTGATTATATTTTAATTATTTTTTATTATTCAATTATCATAAATTATAAATTGATCTTTTAATTTTAAAATATAACAAATTGATTCATTTTCATTAAATAAAATAATGATTGATGACGTGATAATTAATATAAATTGATATAATTATAAAATTAATCCTCGGATCTTACTTGTTTTGGATTTTTTATTTTTATTCCAAAAAATTACCTAAGATAATCGACATCCTTGATTTTAAATTTCCTTACAAATATATTTTTAAGATTCTTGATTTTTTAAAAAAATATTTCAGATAACAATTATATCATCCATATAAACATTTAAAACTATTCATTAACTTTTTGGTTTACCTTAATACATAATGCATAATTAGTCTGACATTGTTTGAAGGGTACAATAGCTGTAAAGGTAATAATACCTATGAAATTGATCTATAAAGTTAATGTAAGTTATAGAGACAAAAGTAAACTATTCCGAATTTTTAAAATTATTAAAGAGTGAGACTAAAATTCAATCTGAATCTCTTATAAATTTTAATTTTAAAAAATGATATTTAAAAATGTTTACGTCTATAAAAATATAAATCTTTTTAATAATTAAGAAATAACAGTTGTAATCGTTCTTAAAAATAACCTTGATAAATATTTGAATTAGACCTGTAGAGATTTATAAGCCACGTTTTATGAGTTGTCGAAGCTTTCTTCATGTTAGATGAAATTTTTATGTATACTTCATAAATTAAATTGTTATTCAATGAATTTTTGATATTTAATTGATAAGCGAACAATTTTACTTCACGATCAAGGATAACAAAATTTTTATTGTGTTTAATCTCTTGATAATCTATATTATAAAAGCTCTTGGTAATCTTTTTAATATTTTCATCAGAATTATACTTAATCTTAAAAATACATTTACGATTCACGAATTTGTTCGTTTATAGTAGATTAGTCATGTTTCAAGTCTCCATGTCCTCCACCCCATCATTAATATCTTCACCATCTGTTACTTCATCCATTCATACCACTAGTGTAGGAAAAAAACTACTAGACTCATTGTTTCATCAATTTTGAAAATACTAGGTAGACAAAAGCTTTAGCTACCTAATCACCTCTTAGAGCATTTCATTTTTCTGTTTTAGAGTTACTATATTCGACCATAGTATTTTGAGATTCGATCGAATTATTTCGTTGATGTTTGCCATGATTTAAGCTCTTAACAAAAGCATCAATGTCATCCAAGCAAAGAAACAAAATAGAAGAAGAAGGAAAGCAAACAAGGAAAATTCTCACTACCAGTAATGCGTAAGAATTTATGTTGAATTTTATCTTAGGTAAAAATTTGGGTTGGAGGTCGCCTTGATTTAGCCGCGCCATAGGGTGCCGCACGGCAGAACCTCTCCATTCTTTGGTCAATATTTACCTACATTCCTCGTATCTTGCATTTCCATTGCCTATTCAAGCCTGACCTTCCAAGTCTATGAAAAAAAAAGGACTCTCTAATTCCAGAATCCATAAAGATGGACGACGTAACAAGTCGAAAGGATACGAGATGAACGATGTAAGGATTGCAGAAGAAGGAAATTGAGTTACATTAAATGCAGCTCATTACACCAGTCCAAATCAATATTGTAGGGATTTGTTACTTGGAAAACTCAAATATGAATGGAAGATAAAAAGCAAATTTCTCATAGGAAAGAAATAGCAAAAAAGATTTCACTTTCAGCCTTTGATAAGATGTGCCAAAGGGAACTCAACCATGTCTCAAACCTGCAAATGATAGTCAAGGGTGAAGGCACGGATATCAGACGGACCGGTTCCAAGCCTGCCAACAAACATTGGAAGCAAAACACACTCATAAGGTAGAGCGTCTCGAGAATTAATAAATAATCACAGCAACAACTAAATAATTGTCAATGTGCAATGAGCAAAAGAGTATGCTGTTCTATTTCTTTTACAGGTGACATCACACTGCAGACAGGACAAATACAAAAGTCCAAGTCATGATTCAGACAGTCGCACCCAAATTGATACAGAAAATACGATGAAATTGGAAAACTTGAAATTGCATATTTTGATGAACATTGGGAAACAGATTTTCCTTCATGTTTCGTTGTTTATGCATTCAAGATGATAAATGAAACTTCAGAAACTAAATTGCTCTTTCCTCAATGACCTTCGCAACCGTGGCAGTTTAACAAATGAAGAACTGAAATACCTTTTGTTAATGGTACCATAGTGAAACTTTACTTTCCCAGATTTGATGTCTTCGATGTACTGCACCAACAAAGAGAATACAATTTATTAAAATTTAAGTTGATGAGAAGTATTAAACAAATTCTAAGAAGATTTAGTTTTATTGAAGGAAAGAAAAACAAAAGCTTCATACCAAATTCAAAGTAACAAAAATTGAAGAAAATGCCAAAGAATCAAAAGGAATATTGTCCAATTCGAAGAGACAGCACTCGGATGATTCTGGTCCTGGTGAAAACCCGGGCTTCTTCAGCTTTGCCAAGAAGATCACGTAAGTCTGCTCCAGAAAAGACAGCAATGTAGATTCGCATACATCTCCCGTAAATGTAAATCAATAAAGTAATAAAGGATGTTTCTTCTAACTTGTCCAATAAGAGGAATGTCCAGTTGTGCAAAGGGCGAAATGACTTCCACTTCAGCACCTGCCTCTTCCCAAGTTTCCCGGATTGCCCCTTCAGCAGCAGACTCCCCAATTTCCAGGTAACCAGCAGGAAGTGTCCTATGTTAATGCCATCCAATCAACTCAAATATTTGTAATGGCCATTAGGATGGTAAAAACTAGATACAAGAAAAGCAAGTGCCAGTACTCCATATTTCAAATTCATAATTAGTCTATTTTTCAAACAAATATCGGATAACAAAAGGAGAACGATATTCAATCCATTCCTAAATCAAAATCCAAACATCCAAATACATACCAAAGACCGAAAGATGGTTCAATGTTTCGCTTGCAAAGTAGAATCTTTCTATCATGCTCAATGAGGCAACCCACAACCTAAAGGTGTCAGTTTAGAACAAAGATTAAGCATAAAAGTATAATCTTAAAAATATAACCAATTTAAAGTCTGCAACAAAAGTACAAATTAGTAAGGGAAACGCTGATTCAGATTACATGAAACAGACGTTTATTCAAAAGTACTATTTTCTAAGCATGGGATTTGATAAGGTAATACTATCTTTTCGGCAAGGTCTTAGATTGTCCAGTGAGATACAAAAGATAGACTGAATCATGGAAAAGTTTGCAGACTGTTGCCGCAAATGTAACCCAAAGGCTTTCATCAGTGCTGAAACAACATGTCCTTTCTTACTCTGTCGGAGTTCTCAATATTGATTCTTATAATACAAGATTTCAGTTAATGATTTCATATGGAACAATTATGGCATAAAGGATAGAAACAATTTACAAGAAGCTAGGGAGCATATTTTGACATGCTCCTTATTAAATTGATTGCGGTGGGTCTCCCCCCCTCAAAAAAAAAAAAAAAAAAAAGAAACACACGCATCACAAAGGCTTAGGCAGAAACTTGCCATTTGGAAACAACAAGCCGCATTTTAATTTGCTATAACATACCATTTTTGGATTTTGATAGGCAATTTTTCCACAGAGGGTGCAAATAGCTCTTATTTTTTCTTCTCCATCAGGTATTTCATGCTTTGCTGCGCCACCACACCACTGGCAGAACTTGATCTTATGAGCATTGCCCTGTAAAATGATAAAGAAAACAACTATGAAAACATGTCAGGACATAATCAATCTTTCAGTTTATTGAAGAAATTTAGCTTACAATTGTCTTGTACCAAAAACAGTTATGACTACCATCACACTCCGAGTTTCAACAACAATACAACTATGAAAGAGGAAATCAAATTTTCTAGCAGATTAGCTTTACAAAAAATAAAGTGACAATAAGACTCCTTTAATGCTTAAACATTAAAGTAAACAAAAAAATGAAGACAAAGAGACCAGAATAAGAAGCCTGTATCACTTTCAAACAAAGTGAACTATGTTTAGCAAAATAACCATATATGACACCCAAAAGAAAAAACAAAAGAATACTGGAAATGTTTATAACATAACAATACCAAATAACAAGACATTAGGAGAATCCAAACAAGAATACATCAAGGGATGCAAGGCACTTTAAACTTCCTACAAGCTTTATTGCTAGCAATATTTTAAAAATCAGAGAAGCCATTTCATGAAAACCTTGATAAACTAATCAAATTTAGTTAAGACAGAAATAGTCAAACATAAAGCAAGATTGATGACGAACAGTGAATATATGTGGGGAGCGGGGTGGGATTGGGTAGGAGGGCTTGTAAACTTTGTAAAGAACATATCAACATAAAAAAATAAACTGAAAATTAAGCCCCATCAAGCAAATGTTTCTAACAAACAAGTGAACAACTAAATTACAGTAAATCTAACATAAAATTTTTATTTGTATCTACAAAGTACACAAGAGAAGCAAAAAAAAAAAAAAAAACTAGCTTCATTTTAATGTTTATTCCTTCATCATATTGCAAATCAAACAAAAGGTAAAGATGAAATCATAAAAACGATGAAGAAACAAAAATCGTCCAAACTCAACAAGGGTATCCTAACTCAATGCGGTTCGGTGAATTCAAAACCAAGGGCTGATACAAAGAAGCAGCTAAGTGCAATTTGTTCACTTAGAAATTAAAACTCCAAGCCTAGAACTCCATCAAGCTCTTAAAAAATCTTGCCTTGTCCAAGGAATCATACAATTTATACCATAACTTTCAATTGAGGTTGAAGACATTATTATGATTCCAGCCATGATAAAATGCAAACCTATAATCAATATTCCAGATACATCTACTAGAAGATAAAAACCAAATCAACCACATAAGCATTTGAACCCTAAAAACACAACTTTTTTATAATTAAATTCTATTTAGAATCACATCAGCACCAGCATCCATACAACATAAAATTAAATAACTGAATTAGTTGCATAATTACACACAAAAGAAAAGGTCAACTTTTTTCCTATTATCACATGTTCAACCAACCAACCAGAAGATACTCACCGATGAATGAACTGCAGCGGAAGAGGAAGAAGGGCCGTCTGAGTTGGACTGGGACTGAGTCGAAAACATCTGAATCACTCTAAAAGACAGAGATTTGGGAGTTGAGTTGTAGCTTATTTTTGAAGAAATTAAAGAAAACCCATTACCAGAATGAGGCTTCTTTAGTCTTTGAGATATAAACCCAGATGAACACCCAAGAATTTGTAAAGCTTTTATCATAACGAAGTAAAGAAAATGAAAAAAGAAAATCAAGACCGGAGGAAGAAAGGAAGAGGGAGGAAATTGAAAAGAATTAAGATTAGGATGATGTTTAATGATTGGTCGATGATGCTTAACGATTTCATCCCCGAGTCCACTCGGGCCCTTTCTTTAACAACTCGGAGTTTTTTAGGGTAAATTATATTATTGGTCACTAAACTATATTCATTTTTCTGTTGTAGTCACTAAATTATTACTTCGTGTAAATTATCTTTAATGTTATCTGTTTTTTATTTAATTTGGTCCTAATGTATTTTTCTCTTGTTTTAATTATCAAATTATTGTTTTTTCTTTGAGTTATTTAATTAAAAATGATTAAAATAAAAATATAAAAATGAAGATTATATCAAAAATAATAATTTGATGATTAAAATAAAAAATCAAATTTGTATAATGATCAATAGTTTTATTTACCATTCTTTTAATATGAATGAATAGTTTTTTTTTTAAATAGGAAGGGTAGTCTTTTTACCTAAAATATATTTTTAGGTTTTCGGTTTTAAATAATGGTTATATGTATACATAAATATATATTTATATTTTTTATAAAATATTTAATTTAATTTTTTTAGATTTATTATTGGGGTTAAGTATGATCCCTTTTATTATGTTTATCCAGAACCTCCACTGCTTATAATTAAAACTATAAGTTCGATGACAATATTATTTTAATATGATCTCTCTTAATAATCTAACTTATTTTTTTTTTCATTTCTCTCGATCTAAATAATCTTAAATCATAAATTTTAATCTCAAAATCGCGACAAGTCTCGTTTCACAAATATCTCTTCTTCCATATTGGATCTTGGATGGATACAACTTTAAACTAAAAAATAACAAATCTATTTACCAAGTGATATAACTTAGCATCAATATTTTCTTAACATTTAGCTCACATCATATAAGTTTGAATAGTGTCTCCGCTAACTCAATTTAACTCGATATAATTTGATTAAATTATGAACTAGAAAAAAAAATGATGATTGATATATAGATTGTGAAAAATTATTTATTTAAGTTTTAATACTCTTAATCCGAATATCATATTTGGGTTTTAAGCTCAAACAAAAATTATAAAAAATTCTAATTGAATTTGATCCAATAAAGTATTTCTCAAAACATTAAAGCAAACAATTAGAAGATATATAAATAAATAAAATGTTATAAACGAGCTCCGTTTAAAATAAAATATTGAACAATAAAATTTAAATAAATTTTAAATTAATAAAATATATAAATTCAAATACCAATTTGAGAGTAAAAATTTTTTAGGCACCAATTTGAGAGAATATTTAGTTAAGGTACCAACTTAGAAGTAAATATTGATAGAAAAGGTGAAATCACATTATATTATAAAGTCATTTCTATCATGTTATTTATAGGAACAACTAATCAAATATATCTATTTTATTAATTTTTTCATCTCATCTTTTAACCAAATGAACCTTTATTCGATAAAAAAATATTTTTAAATTTAATTTACAATAAATAGTAATAAAAATTCACTAGGTATATAATGATATGAAAAAAAAATAATGAAATAAATACATTTAATTAATTAATCTTATAAATTCTGTTTGCGAAAATCCAACATTTAATAATTCCATCCGGAAAATAAAAATCACTTAGCCATCCCTTCTGTCTTCTAATCTCAGTCTCTACTATTCCTCTTGGTGAAACAATCAACAGATTGCAAACAAGTTTCTTGGTGGGGGTGGGCTCATCTTGCAGGTACACTGTTTTCTATAGAATAATAGGGATTTTTGAGTTTATAAAGGGAAATTATTTCCATGGTAGAGAGTTTATAGATTCTTGGATGTGGCATGCATGTTTCTTGCAGGAATACCATATGCTGAGAAAAAAAAATACTTGGGACTGATAAAAATATTTACATTGAAGATTTGCTTTGAATGATTCTACAATTCAACCTACAGCCTTTCTGCTAAATGATGAGGCAAGGAGCTAATTCCCAAGTAAATGATGTTAGAGGACTGACCCTTTCCAACAAAGGACCAGATAGAGAAATATAAACATGAAAAGAAATCAACTACTCATGCAAACCTCAACTGTTTTGGATTTTTGTGCAGCCTGAGTTGGTACTCTCCCGGCGTCTGCTAAATCACAGCCGGTAGTACATCGGTGGCTCATGAAAGGATGGTCCATCTTCATCTGAGAAATCAAAACGATTAGTTTCCCTTGTAGATAGTTCAGACAATGGTCAACTTTGTGCAAACTAACTATACTAGAGAAATGACATATAATTTAGAAAGCAGAAAACATGTCGAATTATGGTTTGTGCAAGTCCAATATTTTATTGTCCATTCTATTACGTTTCATCTCTCTGATTATGCCTCAGTCAGTAGACAACTATACTCTTATGATCAATAGCAAAATGACAATAACACGTTGAACAAAAACATTGCAGCTAACCTCTTTCCTGAATTAAATAGAACAATAATAAAGATAAAATCAGTAATGAGACTCATTCCATATAGACTATCAGCATTTTACAGAAAAGAATGGAAAAGATCACTATGTATGCACATATTGATTACCACTTTCACCATCAGATGCATCGGGAAGCCTCGCAATAGCATCGATGAGCGCTTGTTCCTGCTCCTGCATTACATATGATGGTTAAGCTTGCAGTACTGAGCAATAAAAACAAAGATGTATCTGAGAACATGAATCAATAATAAGCTAAGCCTACTTTCAGCTTCTTCTTCGCTTTCTCAAGCTCGACAGGATCAGGATGACTTGTATCAAAAACCCTCTCCACCTGTTGAAGGAACCAAAATAAAATTAACCAACAGCTATAAATGTGAATTGTCTCAATTAGGCAATTTCAGAATAGCTGGTTCTCTGTAAATACCTCCTTTACTAGCATCTTGGTGTTCGGTAATTCAATCTCGTAAAGTTTCTTTCCAATACTATTCTGTGAAGGCAAAAGTTCTTTTCTCAATTGGCCCTTCATTGATCCCCGGCCTCTTCCTGGTCCTGGAGCAGGATCACCATAACTGAAGGATTTCTTAGCTCCATGAAAACAATGGCCCCTTCGACAAGGGATGTCAGGTTTCTCACCATCCCATCGTATATCATCTGGAGAAATCTGCAATAGTTAGGAGATCAATATTGTTCTAATAAAATGTATACATATCTATATGTTGGTAAGAGTAGCTGTCCCAAGCTTCATGCTAAGAAATCATATCCAATTACCTCTTTGAGATCAACCCATTCCCAGGTCTCATTTACTGTATTTATATCATAAACCAGAGCATGTCGCCCCTGCCAAGAAAGTAAATAATATGGACGCTGACATCTTAATCCACAAAACCATTAACATAGTTCTAAATGCATTTAACAACTGTTAGTTAGCAATTGAATTTGAGACAAAAAGAACAATCCTTTCAAATAATCAGATTATGAAAATCAGATAGTTTAATATCTAACAAAAAAATTCTAAGAAACCATGAATTGAAAAAAAAAGGTTAATACATTGTCACGGCTCAAAATATCAACAGATAACAGACAGGCTAGCAAAGGAGACACAAATAAATGGTTGGAACATCAGGAAATAAAGTAAAAAGAAAAGAAATGTGTCATGAATTTGAATTTCCAAGCAAGGTAGTGGCATAAAAATTCCAGAAAGTTCAACTTTAACTAAGCATTAGATTTCATGCAAATGCTTCAATGTTACATATTTCTAAGAGTTCCATCATCACCTAAACGATTCCACCTAAGATAAGTTAGAGTGAGGCACAAAATGTCCTAGTATTCATTTAACATACCTCTGATGGATTATAAGCAGTGATTACAGCCTCATAGAAGTTGTTATCTTCGGGCCATCTTGTCCACACTTTCCTTCCATATAGGGGATCAAAAGTTGCTCCTTCCCCAAGTTCATTTTCCGGAAGGCCACCAACACCAACAAAGCCACGGGAATTGAATTGTCTACTTACAGCAGAAACTGAAGAAGGATAATGCATAGCATTTGCTGAGGAAAAGCCAGGCAATGAATGACCCTGTTGGGGAGAACTATGAGTAAAACAAAGCAAGCCAAATGGAGGTCAATCTACTCTTTTGCATTTACATTGTGAAAATGAAGTCATTGCTTCAAGCATTTGATCCATTTTTCTAAAGCAACTATCTAGTTAGCATCCGAAAAAGAAAGCTTAAGAACTATTAACTTGAGAGGTTCTAAAACCTTATTGCACCAGCAATGTAAGTAGAAGTTACCGGCTGATATGTCTTCAGTTTCTTATGGGATGCTGGAACAGTTGGACTAGGTAAAAGACGGTGAATAGGATGAGATACACCTAGTACTGCAGACTGGTTCCCACCAGTTTGCCTCCAGTCCCTGCTAGCATTGCCACCATATAAGCCACTAAATAGAACAGAAAACAAGAAAGACCACTGAACAAATTATTGGCCTTTAAAAAAGTCAGACTAATTCATGAATCATTCCGACCTTATCCTTCTAATAATATCATCAGCATTAACCTTGGTCAGAAGCTCTCTATGCTCATCATCTGAAACCCTCAGTTCTTTCCTAAGTTCTGTTATCAAGCCTTCTTTTTCCTGAAGATGCAACAAACAATGGAGAAAGCAAACCCAATCAGTTGAACTAAATAGGAAAGCATGTTAAAACCAATAAGTGAAATTACAACAAAGTAGATACCCAAGTAATGGCATCAGATTGAGCTTTAAAAGCTCGCAGGACAGAACAGTAGGCTTCCTTCTCAAGTAGATGTATTTGGGCCTCCATATTAGAATGCATCCTAAAATACATGGCAGAACCTAAAATAGATTTTCCGTTGCCGGCAATATCACTCCCTACTGAAACTCTAGTTGGATGTGATGGAGGTAGATCATCATCAGTACCTGTAATTATTTCATATTAAAACATGAACGACCATACCGCATACTCGCATAGAGCATCCTAGGATACTAACTAGTCTTCTGATGCTCTTGTTTGAAAGGTTACAAGTACAATTTCCTTTGATATGTAACACATTTACTGGGGGTAACAGGAAAGCTATAAGGAAGTGCAATCCAATCAGTCCACACAAACAACGAAATAATTAGATCTATCATGAACCTTCTAGCTACTATCATAGAAGTAGATAAACTTGTGCATATAAACACAAACAGGAACTCACTATGTTTGCACGTTATAAAAGAACAAAGGTAAGGGGAATAAAACAACATGATTACACTTGAAAAGACTGCAAGCATAACATTGTAAAGGATGATAACCAGAATCAAAGCTTTAACATTGTAATGCCACATGGAAAATCTAAAGGATGATAATTGTCAAGAATTCAAAGACACAGATTAAACCCTAAACCCTCATTACCCATCTTATCCCCCCAAATTAATGCACCAATGGTCCAATATTCAACTACAAACCGCAACCCCGAAAAAGAAAGCAGCAAAAAAGAAACCAAGAAACAACAGACATTACTAATGCAAGGATATACACATATATTTTTTATAAATACTTAATTTATTATATAGCTACTTTTCAGAATTTCTTACTTAAAATCAATACATTCTTAACACTTACGTCTTATGAATATCTTAAAATGATTATTTTACTTGGTATATGATTTTGGTTGTTTGAATCAGATGTTAGGAGTTAATCTAGATTAAATGTTGTTAACTATTAAAATTGATAACAAACTATACCTAAATAATATGTAAGATTGATTTAGGGCTAAAGGTTAGTGTTAGATTCGATGGTTCAACTGTTTCAATTATCAAGTAGTGGAGAAATTGTTGGTTAGGTGAATTATGGCAAAAAGTAAAAAAATAAATAAAGATGCAATGATTTTAAAGTTGTTCGATGTTCTAACAAGCATCTATATCTACTATCTTAACTTTTTATTAAGTTCGTTATAAATTTCAGTTTTTTATCTTTATTATAAAACTTAATCCATGCCCCAAGATCAAGTATAAACCCCTTTATAAAAGAGAAATTAACAGTAAACAATAAAACCTCTCTTAATACAGAATATTTACACTCTAAGTACTCATCCAAATCATGACATTTGAACACACATACACATTAAAACTCATAAGTATTGTATACATGATTCTATCATAATAGATGTTGGCTTAATGATCATTAGTTGTTGTTGATGTTTAAAGACTCATTTTATAGTTCAAAATGAATTCGTAGCCGTTTGGGACCATTAAAATTAGATTGAAGCCGTTGAGAACAAGTTTTTTGTCATATTTCTTCTTCTGATGTAGTCAATATCGATATGCAAGTATGCATATCGATATCCTGCTATTTTAGGAAGTAGCCGTTATACGTGCTTTAACCTTTGTGTATCGATATACATTTTTCCTGGTACACTAAAACTTATACCGCTATAGGTTTTTAGTTCTGAAAAAATCTTATAACTGAAAATTTAATATGTATCGATACGATAACGATCATATCAGTACATATCTTTAGAAATATGAAGTTTGATCATATCAGTACATATCCAAAATCTTTTGAGAACACTCAAACCTAATCTCAAGTTATTTATACTTGAAAATATTTTTGTTTTTTTAAATTAATTTAAAATTATTTTTTAATTATTATATCAAAATTAATATCTCCGGTTAAATTAGTAAAATTCAAACTTTAAAAATAGAGTTTTAAGCAGCGTATTGTTACAGGCTAAGCAATATTGCTATAATTTCTTGAAAGTAAACTATTCTGAACTTTTTACAAGGGGACATCGGTATTGGCTATGAGTATACCGATATTACTGTTTCATTGTCAATTCCTATTTATGAAATACTAGTATGTTGAGAGGTGTTTTAGTACAAGTGTTATTTCGGTACGCGAAATTCACATACCAATAGATTTTTGGTACACGATAAAAGCATATTAATACGAGATTACGATCATTTCTTTTGAACCTAAGATGAGTATAGATAGTCGCAGAGGAGTATTGATACTTAAAGAATTCAAGAAATTCGTGTTTACATTTGAAGACTTTATAATTTGAGATAAAAGGTTTAATGAATCTTTAAAGGTGTACGATGAATTAAATGTCTAATAACTTAAAGAAATCATATATTACAAAAGAGACGTGATTAAATCACACAGTATATACTTTTTTGAATCGCTCGGATTAACAGTCGGTCAGGACGGTGCGGTTCAAACCAAACCGGACCGAGTCTATCAACTTCATAATTCACAGTTCACTTGCATCAGTAAATTTGAAAAATCGATCTGACGGCGGCAAAATATTCCCTCCAAACTTAACCGTCGAGAGGGGTGGTGGCTTTCAGCAACAAAAAAACAGTTGAGTCACGAACAGTGAGTTAAAGAACTTCCAATCCAACAAAAACTGCTTCACTCTTTTACCAAATGGAAGGGGAAACCCTAGGCAATGAGCTCCATACAAAGATCGAAATCAAGCCCCAAGCCCAAGAGCCACCGCCACCATCTTCATCCGTACTCGAAAATCATGAAACCGGTAACCAGATGGAAGGAAAACTGCCCTTCTTCAAGTCACGCTACCGGCAGAGGGCGTCCGACACATGGCTCATATCTCTCTTGGTCATCCTCCATCTAATGGCGTTTATAACCACCACTCTCGTCAACTATTTCTCCATTCCAAGTGTTTTCTTTCAACCTCTCGCCGAGAATCCACTGCTTGGCCCCTCTGCTTCCACGTCAGTTCCTTTTTCATCTCTGTTCTTGATGTTATGATTCTAGTTTAGGGTTTTAAAGTGTTTTCATTGGGCTTTTCTAAGTTAAGGTACTCTGAGTCAATGAGATAACCGATTTCCATGATTCTTTTTTTAGTCCTGGGGGAATGGTGTAAATCATTTATAAATTAAGAAGAATGAATAGAGGATTCTTCTTCTTCTTTGTTTACTCTGGAAATTCATATTCTTCACTAAGATAAATAATGGTTTTGATTGTTGTTAATAAATTACTATTCTGAATCAGATTACTGTCGTTTCTAAGAGTTTTTGTTCATATTCTGTTTTAGGAAGTAAGAAAAGAGAGGCTATGGCTATGATTTAAAGTTTAGTGGCCTTAGTTTTGGTGCTGAAATCATGATTGTAATGTTTCAGGCTAGATAAAGTTGGGGCACTTCGAAGGCAGTTTTTGGCTCAGAACCCCCTAAATTGGCGTTTCTTCGTATGCCCCTGGTTACATGCGGGGCTCATACATTTTGCAATCAATATCAGCTGTACGATCTTTATTGGCATCCACTTAGAAAGAGACTATGGACCTTGTAAGGGCACTGTTCTCATCACATAACTATCCATTCTTTGGATTGATTGAATAAGCTAAATTTTTTACTAATATTTGCATACAACTTATTGTTTTTCACTTTTGCTTGACAGTGAGAATTGGGGTAATCTACCTACTTTCTGCGTTTTCTGGTAGCTTGATATGTTCACTTTTTGTTAGAAACAATCCTGTGGTTACTTCCTCTGGTGCTTTGTTTGGATTACTTGGAACGATGCTTTCCGGGCTAATCCGGAACTGGAAAGTTTACTCAAGCAAGGTGCTTAACTCTAGAGTAATGTTTGTCTCCAATTGATCTTTGTAGTTCATTGATCCCTCACCCCCCCTTTGTGGTTGATTGCAGTGTGCAGCTCTAGCAGCCCTTTTCACAGTTCTGGTGATGAATTTCTTCCTCGGTTTGCTACCACACATTGACAATTTTGCGAATATCGGAGCCTTTATATCCGGAGTTCTACTCGGATTTGTGCTTTTACTTACCCCTCAGATTAGGCAGATGTCTAAAAACAAAGCAGGGTTATTTGAATATGGTGTCAATGGTGCCAAAAGTACCATTAGAATAAAGCAGAAGCTGGAGCTTGACAGGCTAATTCTGCGGAGCATTTCTCTTGTACTGTTTGTTATTCTGTAAGTTTTGTCCACCTAAATGCTGAGCTGAATCGATTTTGTTGTTCATTCTGCGATTTAGTCTTGTTTCATTTGCAGACTTTCTGGATGTGTTGTAGCAGTATTCCTAGGAATTGATGGGAATGACTATTGCGGATGGTGTAGATTCATTGACTGTATACCTTACAAGCGGTGGAGCTGCAATGATGGACCAAAGACATGTGAGGTACACACGCAGAAACACATTTGATTCTTGTTTTGCTTCGTTTTGTGATGATTACTGCCCTAGTATTCAAGAATACTAGAATTGGAAATATAAAGAGAACTCTTAGTCCTAGGAACTTTCCTCATTTAACTGCATTCTGCCATGTCTCCATCCATTCTAATCCTTTGACTTGTAATTGCAGATCATGAAGAGCCGCTTGGAGATGACATTGACCTGTTTGTATAATGGCAACACCAGGGTCTTTCCTTTCATCAATGTTTCACAGGCTAGGATGAATGACTTGTGTGCTATGATATGCTGATGATGGACTCAAAATGACAGTAGAACATGGACTTAGTTGAGGCAAATGACCGAATTGGTCAACACGGGACATGGCGGAATATACAGTGCATTTCCCAGACATTCTCAGTAAGTGTCAAAGCATGACGAAACTGTTAGGGATGGAATCATGAAACTGGAAGCCATAGACAAGAAAATGTATTGCTTTTGCCAATTCTCTCTTTAAACATTTAGTGCTCTTTGGCATTGATGGATCTGTGAGTAGGAGTGTTGAAAATAAAGAAATGTGATTTTTTCCCTACACAAGTGTTTCATTTTCATCTATGATTTTGATTACTCTGCCAATTCTCTCTTTAACCACAGCAACATTGAAGAAAGAAAGTCATTGCAAAAACTATATACGAATAAATTTCGAAAATTTTAAACGACGAAAAATATCAAAAGAAAATAATATTTTATCAAAAATAATAATACAAACATATATTTTATTTTTTTCCTTATATAATACATATATAAAACAAGTTAAAAAATTTAATTCAAACTTAAAATTCAAAAGTTTCATTTTGTTAACTATTTTTTCGAGTTAATTGATCCACTAATTAAATTTCAAATTAATTGAAATGGAGTTTTTTCAAGTTAAAAATATCAATTTTTTCTATTAGAAATTAGATCATCCACAAAACTATGGTACATCTATCACCATACTTGGAAATGCACTCATCTAAAGTTCTCAACTGCTGCTTTCTATAAATACTATATAACCAAGACGATTTTACAAACCTCTAAATATGGCCACCTGATTTCTTTTTGGTGTTTGGACCACCATTTTTGCAGCTCTTACAATTACATCACCACCATAATATTCTTATGTATAAAATACAATAATCTCCATAAATAGAATGGGAATACATGTTAATATGCTACTATAATAATAAGCTTTTATGATTAAACAGCTCCCCATATAACAATTGATTTATGTCTTCTACCTCCATTTTCCTAGAAAACTTTTTGCAACTGTTGAGGGGAATGTGTTTGCAGATATGTAAAGAAACCAGATAGAGTGTTTCCTCCTACCTCATCCTCACCGGGCAAAATCTGCTTCTCGATCATGGAACCATGAATGTTCGAGCTTGTTTGCCTTAATTTAGAGTAAGGTATTCCAAACAGCGTCATCCCCTTCACCACACCTTTCATGAACGAATTTGATCTTATCCACGGATTTGCAGATTCCACTGCAGCTCCAATCGAAAGATGCAACACAGATATTACCTGCTTGAGCCTTCCATTCGCAATCTACAGAACAGGAAACAAACAAGAGTTAAAAAGGGTTGAACAAAATAGAAAAGAGTGCTAAGCATTAACGGAATCAAATGAACTAATATTACACATTAATGAAAGTTAAGGATTGAAGTGAGAGGTTTTGGTGTACAGATATTTAGAGATCTCTGTTTCCCATTTATCAGTCCTCATGGTAGTTTGATTCCAGATTAAAGCATTACCTGGTGGAGTCCCACAGCACATATTCCTATCATCTATGTGCTCAACCTCAAGTCCGATAAACCATGACCCGAGGGACACATCTTCATTAGCATACTTGTGCAATATAGGCCTGAAATCAGTCAGAATCACTTGTAATATTAGTGATGCTTTTGACAATTGGAATAAAGGTGAATGATATAAATTTGGCCAACATTGTAATGATCATGGGAATTTAAATTTGGATTTATACTCTAAGGACTTGATGATCTCCCAATTTAATGCAAGAGCACAAAAGATTTTTTTATGCTCAGAATGAAAAAGAGGGATATTGATTTAACTGAGATGAGGGTAAGGCAAGTGGCCAAATGCAGACAAATACAAGGGACTGTGATAATAAAACCATAATCCTCTATTAGGCAAACTAATAAATAAACAAACAAAAAAAAAAACAGGCTACTTCAAGACAAAATCAAAGTTCTTACTGGTTTATGGAGATGTAGGTTGCCAGATCCTTTGAAATTGCATATATCTGCCCAGTTGCATGTCGAAAGTATTTGTTCCCCTCTTCTCCAAATTTCGAGTACTCTGGCTCATGGTACTTGACATTCCTATCAAACATAGATGAATGAAACAAAAGTTATATAACAAATTTGCAGGAGGGACAAATCAAATTGAAAAGTTAAATTATGAACTCTAAAAAAATCACCAAGAAATTACTTTTGAGAAAGAACAGGTCCAGATTTCATGCACCCGATATAGACTCTGGGCTTGGAGCGATGATGAGCAAGGGTTGTAGCTAGCATGCCTATGAGAAAAAATGCATGAGAAATTCAACATACACACAAACTAACAAAATTTGTTCATCATTATGATGATGTGATAAAGTTTTTAAGATGACCAAAAGAGAACAAGGCAAACCAACCAAGATTAACATGGACATCATCATCCACCTTGACATAGAAGTCAGCATCCCATTTTGCAACTGCAGTGGAGAAGAAAATTTTTGTTTTTGCAGATAATTCATGATATCCTTCAACATGCTCCTGTATTATAAGATTGAAACCAGATAATGGTAAGAAATGCCAAAAATACAGAAGAATACACAAAATTATTTCAGGAATGCTATCTAACCAGTCTAAGGAAGTCCTTATGCTGAGCGTCCTCTGAATCAATGGCTCGATCTAAAATGCTGTTGGATGTTGCACTGGAACAAACAATTGAGATACAACTTATGTCAGTTCAAATAGTAACTGAAGTGTAATTAACCAATATTGATCACACTGTATGTCATTTGCTGAACATTGATTTCCAATCGTTCCATATCAACTTCAGACTCCCTAGGATTTGTGGCAAGATATATGGATGTTAATGAAAAAAATTAATTTGAACTTAAGTGTTCTCTTGCAGAAATAATTTACCTATGGCCAATCATGAAACGAATGACGATCCCCTTCTCACGTTCCAACTGAATAAGCTTTTCCCCTGTTCAATCATAAACAAAAGAATTCATTTGAGACGACAAACACCGGCAAACTATAGTCAATATCAAAACTTCAAAAGGCAATGAAAAAAATACAAAACCTTGAGGCATCCAAGTCTCCCGGACAGAATCACGCCGCCTCCTACTACTAAAAGCAGTGTTGATTCCAATGACCATAAACGCTTTCTTCCTCGGTCGATCATGACCAAAGGTTGAGACGACTCTGGAGGTATCCAAAGTCTCCATTTCTTGAGAACCACGTGAGGCAGCTAACTGCATCTCTAGCATTGCAACCGACTTGTCTAGAGATCTGTAAGGCCTCATGAAATATCATAATTTACAAAGAAATTAGCAAAAAAAAAAAAAAATTCAAATCCAACTAAAACAACGAAAACGCAAGTTTGTACTCACTGAATTGCTTCATGGGTTTTCAGAACTTCACCAATTACATCATTATCTTTTGCAGGCGTCTATGTAAACACAGTAAAAATTTTCATTTAGAAACATAAATTTTGCTTTCAAAGAAAAAGAAAGTAAAAAAACAGAAGTTTAACCGTGATACTGAATCTAAACCATACTTTCTTAGCATCGCAATCATCTGAGACAATCTGCAACTCCTGTTCCCGTCGACGTTGTGATAAAAGTTGACCGTCGGATTCAGGAGGAACCCATAGCCTATAATCAAAACCCAACGGTTAGCGACACATAAAAGATAAAAAAATCCATCCCCACGAACCCAGTTCTTCAATCGATCCAAATAAAAGAAATGCAAAGAAAGAAGTAAAAAAAAAAGAAAGATCCAAATAAAGAGATACCTGTTACTGAATAGGATTCCAACAGTAAAGAATGATATACAGATCAACGGGATCCATTTAATGGAGATCTTCTTGGTACTACGTTGCGGCTTCATGGCTGAGAGAATTTAGGAGAAGCGAGGGAGGCGGAGCTATAGATGTAAAGGAACGTTCAAAGTTGTTGTTTTTCCTTCTATTTTTGCGTGTTTTCTTGTTTTGAAAGTTCGATTTATGAAGGAATGTTAGGCGCGTTGGACTTCGTCAAAATCAAAAGAAAGATAAAAAAATCGTCAACCCAGGAAATTGCCGTTTGGAGGTTTGAACTTTGAAATTTCTGGTTGTTCTCTGGCCCTACCCTCCCTTCCACCGCCACTCACGCCGCCTGTCCTCAACCCAACACCGTAAATGAGTCGGCTTTGTTCCCTGGACTTGTTTTCTCCCTTAATAATACCAATATGTAAGTCAGGCTCTTATCTTTTACCTTATAATTTCAATACTAGTATTTTTTTTCAGTTATAATTATTTAAATTTTTTTTCAGTTATAATTATTTAAATTTTTTTTCAAATATATTTATGCTTTTTTTACATAAAATAATAAAAATTATAATTTAATAATAAAATATTAAATTAATAAAGTGATATAATATATTTTTTATATAGGTTATTTTTGAATTTTTGTTTAACTCATAAAAATTTAAATTATTTGAATTAATGTGTTATGTTTTTTATTTTAAATTTAATTTGAAATTTTTTATTCGAATCGAGTTTATGAAATTCAATTCAAGTTCGAGTTGAGTTACTATACAAATTTAATTATAATTATTTATTATATTATAGTATAACTTATTTCAATTTAGATAATTTTCTTTAATCATATAAGATATATATATTTTTTCATATTTTTCATAAGTAAGATTTGTAATATTATTTAATAAAAAATATCATAAAGTTCTAAAATATATTTATAATATTATTTTTAAACAAGAAACTTTTGGGGTAAAGTATTGATGAGTTATAAATGAGTCAATGAATTGACACGGAGAAAAAATATAAAAAATTAGTTAAATGATCAAATTGAATAAAATATAAACTTAAAGGATTAAATTGTAAAAAAATATGAATTAAAGTTATATAGATACTATATAGTGCTATTGAATCATTGGTTTAGTTTTGGTCAAAAATAGACTTAAAATAAAAAAGGAATTAAAGAAATGATAAATTATTTAAAGTTGAGGGGTTAAATTTTAAAAGTAAAAAAATAATTTTTAAAATATATAAATTAAATCTAAATAAGTATTCTACAGTAGTTTAGGAGCATGTGGTTCAAACTTAATTAAATAAATGAGAGAATCATACAAAGTTAAGGGGGTAAATTAAAAAAAGTATAAAATTTATTTCTAAAATTATAAATTGAAGCTATATAAGTATTCTAAATTGGTTTAAGAATATATGGTTCAAATTTGGTCAAAATAGACTTAAACTGAAAGAGAAATTAAAGAAAGATAAAATCAGGAACTAAATTGTAAAATTATAAAATTATATTTTTCGGGTTTTTATTTTTATTTTTTTAGTTGGTCAATTTTTGACTCAACTCAAACTCAATTTTTTTTCAAGATATTAGAATCGACTCGAACAATTCGAAATTAAAAAATTATTTTTTTCAAGGCGAATAAATCTTGCTCACCTCTAAGTTGACTCATTTGAATCTAATATTTAGGGATGAGCACGGGTCGGGTCAGATTTTCGGCCCACCCGCACTCGACCCAAAAAATTATACCCGTCACCGGTCACCCGACCCGAGTTTAGGGTGAAAAAAATCTGATCCGACCTAACCTGAATCATTAAAAAAAATTAAAATTTTAGGGATTAAACTGTAAAAAAATAAAATTTAGGGATTTAATTGTAAAAATATTTAATTTTAGTGACCTAATTATAAAAAATTAATTTTAGTGATCTAATTGTATAAAAAATATATAAAGAGTGGTCATTATTATAAATATCCCTAAAATATATGAGAAATTACATTATTAGTCTTGGGCCGAGTCGGATTTTTTCCACCCTAAAACCGAACTCGACCCGAGATCACCCTTGAAAAAACTCGTCCCGAACTCAAATTTTCACCAAAAATTCCGAACTGATCAAACCGGGTCAGATCAAAACCCGTCATATTCGGGTTCCGTGCTCATCCCTATTGATATTACAGAAGTATAAAGACTATTTACTCAACCTAATTTATTTCGGTCACAATAACATTTAAGTGTAATTTTAAAAGTAAATCAAATTTAATTCAAATCATTTTTTTAATTTGGATAAATAATTTTCCTTGTTGAGTTAAAATTTTACTATTCGAAAAAACAAATAAATAATTAAATGATTTCCAAAAATCAGAATAATCTTAGAGATTTTTTTTTTTCTGAAGGTTATAATTTCTTTCAATGCAATAATTGACTTTTGTTGTTTTAGTCTAATATCAATTAATTGTTAATTTCTTTTACTTTAATATTTATATACTTGCCATTTCTACAAGCTTTCATGGTTGACGGTCAATGGTATTGTAGGTCAAAATAGCAAGCAAGGAATAAAGCCCAAAATTAAATACATAAATATGGAGAATTAAATTTAAAAAATAAATAATAAAAATTAAAATTTAATAATTTTTTAATTAAGATTAAATTATCGAATGTATAAATATAAAAAACTAAATATACTATTATATAAAATTTTATAACTGTCATGTTAAGTAGACCTTTAATATTCGAATTATTGTATTATAACAAAAAATAAAATTTAATTATCATTCCGCAATTTCTAAAAATTTAATTATTTTTTAACTAAAGTTTACTTACAATTTGATATTTTATTATTGTTATATTTGCTCTAAATGTTAAATTTTGGGTGAATATTTTATTTTTGTAAATAGTCAATCTCGTAAATTTTTTTAATTTGATAAATTTACGATCTCTTGAAAAAATAATATCGTAAGATTTTGAGGTGTAGATCTTAAGGGAGTTGTACGACTATCTCTTTATCCAAAAAAAAGATAAATCTAATGAATTTTAGAAAACTTTTGTAAGAAACTAAAGTATTGAAGGTAGACTTAGTTTAATAAGTCAAACCACTATAAATTCTCGTGTCCAAAATTTTATTTTTCTGTTACTTTCACTTATAACTTATAGATTAATCATTATAGTATTTTTAATTAATCGTGAACACCCTTAATGAGTACTAAAGCTTAATGGGCTTCTAATATGTTAAATTGAATAATAAAATTGAGAAATTAAGATAATATATTCTTATTCGAACATAATATGTAATAACTCAGTAAGACTTTGGGTAATTCATTGTAATAATAACCATAAATTTTTTTGTAGATCATGTTTTGTTACGTGCCAAGTTGGGAGACTTGTATGATTAAGTTGCCTTGATTGATATAATTATTTAATTTTTGTACCACTCGATGTCTAGGTGATCCTAAGTGACGTGCACTATTCGATAATTAGGTGATTCTGAGTATGCGTTATTCTTTCTGTCCGGTGTCTAGGTTATTCCTAAATAGATGATCTCGTTCATACTCGTTGTCCAGTGATTTCATATATGTAGTAAAGTTAAGTACTTAATATCTAAGTGATTTCGAGTACACCAGATGGTCAAACCGATGATTAGGTGATCTCGAGTACACCATATGCTTACTTATTCATGCTATATATTCATTAATTATCTTACATGCTTACCTTTTGTGAGTATCGTGAAGGTTTTTAGAGTAGATATATACTATTGAGTTTTGTTAATTTAACGTGCAGATGTGTTATTTTTTCGTGCATAGTTTGACATGTCATTTCTTTTAAAGAACACATCAACAGAAACATTTTAACATCGAATCAATTCGAGTACAATACCATGATTTTAGTTGTAAGACTATATATCCATAGAATTTAATTGTAGTTGATATGTAACATTATTTATAATTTTTTTTTGATGGGTAAAGAAGCGTACACGCTTATGACTCGTTAAAAAACCTTCTTAAACCTAAATGGAGGAAAAAGAGTGCACAAGCGAGTACTTACAAGATCAACGCCACAAACGGCTACAAGAAAACAAGACATTAATCAAGGACCAAATCACCCTGGACTAGCTGAATAATATTAAGTATACGAAGATCTATTTATATTTTGTATCTATTTAAATCGTATGATATTTATCTATAGATCAGGTTAGAGGTAATTTGAATATAATATCGCAAATCCAGTGAAATTAGAGTGTTACAACATTTACAAATTTAATACTTGATAAATTCAAAAATAGTGCACAAATATGCATATAAACCTCGACAACCTACCAAGTAAAACATTAGAAGAATTTCAAGACATATTTTAACATGTTTAAATCATCAAAACTAAGTACGAGTTTTCTAGCCTAAGCGATTAACGGAACAGTTGTTGTTCTCAGAGGTTACGGGTTCGAACACTAATAATATTAACAAAGTGATTGACAGATACTATTGTAATCACTATTATATTTTAATCTTAACTCTCGAAGTATGATTTCAAACTTTTTTAATGTATCAAAACACATTTGCACTCACCGGTAAGCTATTGTCCACTCGTCAAAGCTTATTCGATAGTCGATATCGACGAAAAATCAACTGGACTTTCGGATGTGATTCTAATAGTTCTACAAATCATTAACGCATCTATTAACATCGAATTAACACCTATAAATTTTTAAATATAAAAATATAAATAAAAATATATAGAACTTAAATCAAAAATCAGATAAATATGTTTTATATTTTTAAAATTTATATGTTAAACTAGATGAAATCGACTAATTAAGTTAATTTATCAGGTCAAATGAGTCAAAATCAATAAATCTTATCAAAATAAAATACTAAATAGGTAGGGTTTTTTTTTGAAAAAACTGGTTTGAAAAATGTTTTTCAACCCAATCGCAAAAGCTAAAATTTTTAATTTTTACGGTTGAAAAGTGATTTTGAGAGTCAAATTACAAATTTAACCTTCATTTACTATTGTTTTATTTATAATTTTATAAATTTGTAATTTTTATAAAAATATAATTAATAAAATATTTTTAATTTAAAAATTATATATTAATTAAAATATTTTAAATTTATTATATTTTGATAGAATACATACAATATTAAAAAACATATTTATTAATAAAAATATTTTTATATTTTTATGATAATTTATATATTATAACATTAAAAAGATTAGGTATCGTTTATAAATATAACTTACAATACTATATCTAAAATAATCATTTATCTTATTAAAAGCTTTTTTTGACAACAATATTAAATACTTAAAATCTCAAATCTAAAATTCTAAAAATACTTCTAAAAAAAAACTTTTAAAAATAATGTTAAATTAACCCTTAAATTTTAAAATTTTTAATAAAATAAATATATTTAATTAATTAATTTTATAAATTACATAACAAAAAATACACGTAATATAATTTTTTCAAAAATCTCGAGTCACCTATCTTTCATTCTTGAAGAGGGCTCCACCACTAGCCGTTATACAAGAATTGCTATAATACCAACGTCTCTTTTTTCAAATATTCAAAATTAAAATCCCTCCGAGTAAACATTTATAAATACTAAGAATCCACAAATTAAAAGAATTAAAAAAAAAACAGATTAAAGCCAAAAACAGGAGAGAAAAAAATCAGATCTCCATTTTCCTCTTGCCCTCCTCTGTTTTTTGTCTACAATGGCTGAGGAAAAAGGGAGGAAGATTCCAGTGTTTACAGTGTTGAAGAACGGAGCAATTCTCAAGAACATATTTGTCGTAGAAAAACCACGAGTTATGGAAGATGAAGAAGACCCACACAATCAAGAATCAGAAACCGAGGAGATTTTGATTGTCGGAAGGCACCCAGATTGCAACATCATGTTAACTCATCCAAGTATAAGCAGATTTCACCTTCAAATTCACTCCCGACCCTCTTCCCAGAAACTCTCTGTCCTCGATTTATCATCTGGTATTAAATCCCCTTTTTCTTTTTCATGTTTCTTTTCTGGGTTTTCCTTGGTTTCTTGATGTTCTTTGATTGATTATCTTGCCGTATACTTGGGGTGCAGTTCACGGGACCTGGGTTTCGGGGAAGAAGATTGACCCATTAGTTGTGGTAGAACTGAAAGAAGGCGATACTTTAAAACTCGGTGGATCAACTAGGGTTTATAAGCTACACTGGATTCCCATGAGCCGTGCCTATGATATGGAAAACCCATTCGTATCTTCATTGGATATGGGCGTGGAAGAAGAGAAAGAGGAGGAAAGTGCAGGGGAACCGCATCTGGTGAGGGTTTTCTGTGAAATTGTTAGTTTATCTTTTTCCTTTCTTGTATTTATATTTTACAATAGAAATTTCAAGAAAGTTTTTGTAGGATTAGGGTTCCTTTTTGCGATGGAAAAATGTGTAGGAATTAGGATATGAATTAATTAGAGGGAATAGATCTCTGATAGCTCAAAGAAAACAATCTGAAAGCATTTGGGATTTAAATGATCTTTTCTTTTCTTTTTTTCTTTATGGAATTAAACTACATAGGGGGTGAATTCGTTATCAACTGAAAGAGAATGTAAAGAGAAAGATTCATTAGTGGTGGTAGAGGAGGAGGAAGAAGAAGAAGAAACCTCTCAGGTGAGGGTATATTGCTTCAAAAGCTGTAAATGTACGGACTGAAATGGTTTCTTAACTTATCTTTACTGATAATTTTCAGAGTTCAGTGCCCATTGCAGAGAAAGAAGTTTTCTCAATGGATTGGATGTTGGATGGTTTAGTTTCTTTGTTTTGTGATGGGAGTTCAGGAGAATCTGGACTAGTTATGAACACAGAGATTCCACCAGCACCTCCAATGCCTGAAAATATGAATTGTTCAACATATGAGACTGATAACAGCCTTGAAAAGAGGGAACTCTCGTTTTTAAAAGAACTGGAAACCTATTCGTCTACTGTCACAGTTGAAGAGAAGCAGCAAAAGATGGATGTCTCTAGAGTTTCCACCCAGTCTCACCTGATGGAACCAAATCTGCAAGGCGAAAACATGGTTTTGAATGTACTTGATTCTCAGCAAGTACATGAAGAAGACCGAATTCCCCAGCCTATTTCTGCTTTGAAAACAAGGGAAGAAAGCGAAAATGCAGCAGCTGACGGATGTAAACAGTATCTCTCCGGAAAGGTTGAGGATGCTGATGATGAGAAACTATCAAGCAAAGACTATGGAAGCCAACACACAGGTTTGAATGTACTTGAGTCTCAGCAAGTACATGATGAAGACCAAATTCCACAGCCTATTTCTGCTTTGAAACCAAGGGAAGTAAGCGAAATTGCTGCAGCTGATGGATGTAAACACTATCACTCTGGAAAGATTGAGGATGCTGACGATGAGAAACTATCAAGCAAAGACTATGGAAGCCAACACACAGGTTTGAATATACTTGATTCTCAGCAAGTACATGAAGAAGATCAAATTCCCCTCCCTCTTTCTGTTTTGAAACCAAGGGAAGAAAGCGAAAATGCAGCAGCTGATGGATGTAAACACTATCACTCTGGAAAGATTGAGGATGCTGAAGGTGAGATACTATCAAGCAAAGACTATGGAAGCCAACACACAGGTTTGAATATACTCGAGTCTCAGCAAGTACATGAAGAAGACCAAATTCCCCAGCCTCTTTCTGCTTTGAAACCAAGGGAAGAAAGCGAAAACAAGGAAAATGCAGCAGCTGACGGATGTACACACTATTTCTCTGGAAAGATTGAAGATGCTGACGATGCGAAACTATCAAGCAAAGACTATGGAAGCCAACAAACAAGTTTTTATTCTGTTTCTCTCCCAACGGAATCAGTCAACTCATCTTTGCCCATTGCCGAAGATGATAAAAGGAACCCAACCCCACATTCTCTCCTTGCTCCTGCAGTGCTGTCTGAGTCTGAGAATTTAGATGGCTCTCCCTTGAAGTTAGAAACTAAATCCAACTTCCAAAGCATTTGGTCCAGAAGAGGTAAACCTGATTCTGTTCTTCAGATTCAAACTGGGAAATCTGGTGCTGATGAAAATAAAGTAGTTCCAAAATCTCTTTTTGTTAGCTCAGAAGATGAAGAAATGTTTACCCCAGACAAGGAGAATTTCACCCCAAATACTATTTTGATGAAAGCCTTGAAAAGAAAGGGCAAGCTGGAAGAAATCAAGCATTCTTCTTCGAAGGTTACTTTTAGTTCTCATCTTCAGCGGGAAAATAACATGATTACCTCGGACAAAGAAAACCATACACCAAAACTTATGAAAGAGCACAAATATACAAAGAAGGCCTTAAGAAATCAACCAAAGTTAGAACAAGAGATGGTGATCAAAGGAAAAGCAGTAAGGGTGCCATTTCAAACTGTATCAGAAGCTACGGTCCCCAATAATTCAGTGCGAAGTTGCAAATCTACTACTTTGAATACTAAGAAAATGGAGAAGAGTATTGGTTATCCATCTTTGGTGAGTTATGAGGAAACATTATATTTTATTCCAAGACTTTATCAATAATTCTTTGCAGCATTCTAGCCAAGGATATATGTAGTAACTGAAATTTATTTGCAGAACAAATCTGTTGGAGAGCAAAGGAGGACTTGGACCATGGTGGCTGACACCGGTTCTTTGATGGACAAGGAGTCAAGGAAGATGTTAAAGCTCTTACAAGGTCTCAAGGGGACTCTACTGATCATTCCAAGGATGGGTAACTAAACTATTAGCATAATAATCTCGTGTATCATTTGAGTATGACCGTGATTCATAATCTCAATACTAACTAGCCGTATTCCTTTTTTATGACTATGGGCAACTTCTGTTTTTAAAAGTCATAAGGGAGTTGGATTGTTTGAAGCAACGTGGCACTCTATTCAGGAGAAAAAACGAAGCTTCATCAGTTTTGGAATGGATTGAAGAGTGCATGGTAAAAACAAAATGGTGGATCCATGTCCAGAGCACTATGGAGGAAGGATGGCCAGTAGCACCCACACCACCTGCAACTCCTTATTCTCATTTCAGCCAAGGCAGCATGTTTGGGTCATTTTCTGCTCGGGAAAGTCTAATGGAAATTGCCACACCCACAGCACAAGATCATATCCTTGATTGCGCCCTACTTCGTAGGAAAATGAGTAATGGTGATGGAAAATTGGTCCTGCTGAGCAATGATGTCACTCTAAAGATCAAAGCCATGGCAGAGGTACTGTTTATTAGCACCATGACACAATTTTATCCCTTTATCTTATTGCTTATATGTTTTCCCGTTTTCAGGGCTTGATCTGTGAGAAAGTGCAAGAATTCCGGGAGAGTCTGGTGAACCCCTTTTCTGAGAGGTTCATGTGGGCTGAAAGCTCTCCTAGAGGGCACACCTGGTCAGTCATGGATGATGTAGTTTTAAGGGACAAGTACACCCGTTGCCCCCTAAAGAAGCCGTCCAAAGGAGATATCAAGGGTTTGAAACTCATTCTGCTTCATAATTCCCACTATGGTGGGCAGATCAGTTCTATCCGCTAAAGTATTTGAGATACGTACTAGCTGATATATTTTGAACTAGTAAAGAATGACTACTTTTTTTTTCATTTCAAGTAATTGATTACATATCTAGCATATATCATTGAAGTGAAGGGATCAATACTGTTTCCTCCATGAGTACAAATTTATGTGTTGGTTTTTCTTTGTCAACCAAGATTGATGTGGTTCAAATGATTGTTCTAATACTAAGGTGTCCATGGATAATTCTGGTAGTATTAATGTTCCTCGGAGATCAATTTCAATGATGGGTGGCCTTGAGTTCCAATGCCAAACCAATTGAACATGTGACCATGCTTTTGCTTGCAGCTGAGCTTTGCCTGTGACGATGCTTACTGGAAGAAGCATGGTCCAAACCATTAGCTGAGGTCCACTCAAGGCTGATACTCTACAACCAACCAAAAGAACATCAATGATTAGCACTGATTTAACAAGTTTTGTTTTGGCTCTACCAAAAAATGCATTGTGGTAAAGTTTAGCCACACAATCAGAATAATTAAAAACACTTGTCATATGTCATTACTTTTTTCTTAAAAAAGACATGTTTAATAGGATGTGTAGCGTTATTGTTCATATATCTTAAGACCTTTATTTTCCTTTAAATCTAGTATTATTGTTATCACCTCTTCTTAGTCGTGACATTCTCTCCCCTCAACCTAAGGCAGTCAAAAAGTATTTCAATATCATTTATTACCAGAACATTATTCATTTCCCAAAAGACATCTTTTCTAAGGGTAATTACATGACCCGAAATGGAGAAGTGCAAACGAACAATCAGAATCAACGGTGACCGAGGAACTCATGAAATCCACCAAAATTACATGTATCAAAATTCAACTGCGAGAAATAACCAGCATGACATCCCCTCGACCAGATGTCCCAGCTACACCTTTAGCTTCTTCTGAAGAAATGGCTGGAGTGTGACCTTGGAAAAGGTCAATATACCCAAACAATTGATCTTTCCTTGAAAAATGAGGTGCCACAAGAACAAAGCCATTTCTCAGCAATTACTGAGAATTTCTTAGTTTTCTAGTTCAAATTTACCAATTTATTTTGTTAAGGCTAAATCTACAACATAGGTAAGGGAACAAAGCCATTTCTTAGTAATCACCTACGCATAGCGTTTTTCTATTTATATCGTAAAAATTGATTTAAAATTCAAAATATAGGTGAATATCCTTTATATTTCCAAATAAAAAAAATAAATTTACCAATTAAGTTAAGAGTAAAAATTTTAACTAACTTTTTATTTTTCACTCAATTAACGTCCTCCCCAAAATCGTCATGTACGAGTGTCATTCTCTTACCTACGCTGCAGATTTTAAAATAAACTATAAATACCTTATTTTTATAAATAAAAACCTTAAAATGACTTAAAAGTCCAAAACTTCCAAGTTTACGAGAGTAAAGCATGCATGGTCTGGCAGAAGTCCAGCCTTTATGGTCTACTCTTACACTTCATTCTTTTTTTAGTTTGATCTATATAATATTTTAAATTATAATTTATTTAAATATTATGAGTGTGTCTTTTCAAAAAAAAAAAAATATTATGAGTGTTGTTTTAGTGATAAATTATGCATAAAAAATAGATTTATTTTACTTGAAGTTAGTAAATTGAAATTATCGATGATATCTTTTAATTTTTATTTAAGTTCTAGAATTAAGAAGTTAAATTAATTAAGTTTTTTTATTATTAAATTTCGATAATTTTTAAATATCATTGGACAAGATTCATTACAGTTATATTATATTGCATTTATAATATTTTATTTTTACATTTTATATGTTTTTTAGAATTTTTATAACATTTAAACAAACTTTTAAATAAAATATTTTTAAAATACCAATTCAAAATATTATGACACAACACATTGTATCAACAAATAAAAAAAAACTATTTCGATTTAATGGTCAAATTGGTTAAAAAACTTAATTTATTTAATTTTTTAATTCAAAAACTTAATTGGATGGAAAATAAAAAATAAAAAATATTTTTTTTTCAAAATTTAAGATAATTTATACCCTTAATATTTAAAATGTTTGACCCTTAACTTTTAATTTACGTTTTTGCCCTGAAAGCATGCATTTGTAATAACGATATGAACCTTAGAAAAACTAGAAAAATGGAATCATATACAATTTGCCTTTAATAATAATAAGAAAACAAAATTACCAAACAATATGTCAACAATAAGATGACATCACTTTATTTATATTTTTATTTTAAAAATATTTTGCAAAATTAAGGGATTACGAGAGATAATTGTCCCTTTCGTACTCTAAAATTTTATTTTTTATTTATTTTTATTTTTTATATAAATTATCGTAAAAATTAATTTATTTTAAATTTTTTCTTAATTTTCAAATATTTTACTCGAATAAGTGGGTACCAAATTATATCCGGTTGGCCAAAGAAAATGAAATGTTAAGTAGTATTGATGGGACCCTCAATCTAAGATTCCTAGCACAAAAAAATTGTTAACTTGCAACAGCAGCCCAAGCAATATTTTTTTCCAAAACCACATCCACCACCAAACACATCATTTGTCCTACTTTTTTTATTTAGTTGAAAAATAACAGACGATGAGCAGCAACCATGGACACTACTGAAGAATTCAGCTTTCCTACCTCTACTGATTTGTACCGATATGGCATCGAATCGCCGCCGTTATGGCGTCCGTCTCCTCACAAAACAGCCAAAGGTAAAGAAGATGATGATGATGGTGTAGAGGAGAAGGGGTCAAAACTGTGTGGCAAAGCAAGTGCTGGTGCTGGTGCTGGTGCTGAAGATGATAAGATGGACATCTTGTGGGAGGATTTCAATGAAGAATTGGTAGGTGGAAGAAGTTGTTCTGAAGAACATATGAAGTTGGTGAAACCCAGTGGAGGTGTGTTCTGTCGGAGCCCCAAGAGAGCTGGCGTTCTGGTTTTCATGAGGGCTTTGAGGAAGCTGTTCTGGATACAGAACTCTCACGGGTCAGTGGTTAAACATGCTTAATGCCTAATGCCTAATGCCAAATGCCAAATGCCAAATGCACTATTTTCATCATCAGACAAATAGGATCCGGCTGTGGTTGTTTTATATGTATTTGGTGCTCAGACATGTTTTATTTAATCAAGTGTTCATGAATCATGGCGTATATACTTTTAAGCTCGGTTCGATAGAGTTTTTGTGATTCGTTTTTTGAAGAATTTTTATACGGATAAACTAATGAGTTCGGATATTAATGAACTCTATAGAAGAGTTATTCTTACAGATCTATTAACAAGTAGATTTACATCAGAGAAATTAATAATGTGTCAAAAAAATTAGTATAAGAAGCCGTGAATACGATTCTTGATAATGAAATCCGCAGACAACCAAGAAGGACGATCATAATAAGGTTTACAAGTTGTTTTCAAATGAAATTGAAGGTAAACAAAGAAGATTTCGCTGAGACTTTGCTTGACAAACGAGTCGATTATTTGGAACGTTCTGTTATTGTGTTGGCCCCTCACTTTCATTACATCGTTGTGGATTGCCTCGCGAAAATAGCAATAGAGCTTTTCTAGACATTTGTAATTCGCGATCTAATTAGACAACATCTAACTCCAAACATAAGAATTTGAAAAAAAAAGGATCGATTATATGAGAAATACTACAAGAAGTTATGCGGGAACACCCTATATTGCTGAATAGAGCGCTTACTTCACTTTCTTTAACGCATTCTCTTACCTTGTTTTTCTTAAAATTTGCTCTCAACAAATTTGAAAAATAAAAAATTTAATTCCTCCCCAAATGCAACCTTTCAATCTAATTTTTATTTTTAACAATAACATCGAACGGATCCTATCTTGTCTTTTTCATTAATTTAACTGCTTTTAGATTTGATCTATTTTGTTATTTGACTTTGTCGATATTTTAAAAATCACTCATAAAGTTAAAATATACAGTAAATAGAAAAATACCTCGAGATTCTTGATAGTTAACCAAATTAAATTAGAATGTGACTGTTGTATTTATTATATTTGTAGCTTTCGATTTTTATTAGACATAGATTTTTTAAACTCCATCAGTCTTTGGATTGAAGTTAATATTTTTTGTACAACTGATACACGATAATCCAATAAATATATATATTTAAAATAATGTTTAAAAAATTGCATTTTTATTTAAATGACATTTAGTAGGCTTTTGACCTTCCAAAATATTTCCCACCACCTTGGAGTTTAAAATAAATGATGGATGAAACTCAAGGAAAGTGAAGCTTCATCTTACTAACAATGGTGGTGTGTGGTTGCCATAGCCAAAGGTAGAAGACGATGACTAAGGTTTGCATTTTTCTATCACTTTTAAATTACAAAGGTTTCCTTCGTGGGAACGAATTGGTTTTGCATAATGACTAATTGGTTAAGGGGATAATTACTTCATTAGTCCATCAACTTTCTAAAATATATGTCTTTGTCTTCTAATTTCTATTTTTTAATTTAGACACTAAAAAGATTTTAATACTTAAAACCAGGTCCTTAAACAATAAGGAAGCTTGATTTGGGTTCAATAATTCAATAATTAATCATTTGGTGTAAGTTCAATCCAATAATTTATTTTTATGCAAAATTTTCGATTACCAGAATTAAATTTCAACTAGACTCGGTTTTGAGGTGTTATAAAATAAAAATAAAAATTTAAGATATTTAATGTTTTGAAGACGAACAGTGAAGGACGATTGGAGTTTAAGTCAAAAACACCTGTGACGATTGATATTCATCTACAGTAATCGATAAACGATAAAAAATAATTAATAAATGATGATCGAAGATTAAACGACTATAATTACTTAATGGTTATCTTTTTTGTTGTTCTTCGTGTTTTTTATGTTCGTAAAGAACACTATCTAAATATATGGATTTTAATCCATTTCTGTAAGGAAATTTGAAAATAGGGAGTTTCTTCCAGAGAATTTGGCCCTTTTTCTTTGATTTCAATTTTTAATTTATTTAATTCAGTCTATTTTTAATTTAATTGCCTTATTTAATTATAATTTAAATTTTAATATATATGCCATGTGATTTAATTATTGCACGTAGTATCTTGTTAGATAACCTAAATACCTAATTTATTTTAATTAGTATTTTAGAATCTTAGTCTTAGGTTCTTTAATTAGGACTTTAATAATTGAATTAATTAAATAATTATAGAAAATTAGTGAGCATTTGATGTTCAACGTGGTCTCGAAGAATATTCAATATTTATTATAATATTAAAAATTGATAAATGATTTGGATTAATAAATACGATTTTAGATTGGATTAGAACTTTATTAATTAGTATAATTAATTAATAGAAAATATTATTCATAACTTTGGATCTTAATGTGTATGATGGTCTAAGGTAACTGAGTGTTATCTCATACAAAATTTGGAGTTAAGTAATATTTATAGATTAAATAAAATAAATTAAATTAGAGTTTTTTTTTAGATTATTACTTAAAATAAATAAGATCGTAATTAATTATGTATAAAAATATTTTAGGCATAAAGATAATTTTCACCCTTAACGTTTATAATTTTTGTTATTTTGGTCCCTATTCTTTTGTTTGAGATAAATTTAGCCCTTGACATAGTGTTTTTTTAACAAATAACTTATTTTTTAACTACCATTATAACTAAACCGTTGAAAATTTAATAATGGTAACATATCATATATGTAATAATCTATTTCAAATAACATATAATCTAACCTATTAAATATATACATATATATAGAATATAATTTTAATCCAGTATAAAATATAAAACAATTAAAATTTAAATAAAATATTAAAAATTAATTAAATACAAAACAAAAATTTACTAAATATTCTCAACCCTAACTAAACTAAAGTATCTTTATAAAACCCTAAAACTTCTATTTAGATTAAAATTAAAATACCTAAATTCTAAACTAAAATAATAAAAATCCAATTGATTATTATCAAAATTCTTTTATCTTTGATTCACCGGTAACAAATTATACAAAACTCTTTCTTTTTAGATTATGTTCATACCTTTTTAGATAAAATTTTGATTTTACTATAGTTAAGGTTGAGAATGTTTAGTAGCCTTTTGTTTTAGATTTAATTTTTTTTAATAAATAAAAGATTAATTTTTAATATTTTATTTAAATTTTAATTGTTTTATATTTTTAGATTGGAATAAAACTATATCTCGCGTTTATGTATTTGATATACTAGATGTTAAACCATTTAAAATATATTATTACATATATATGACATGTCATCATTATTAAATTTTTAACAGTTTATTTATCATTATAGTTAAAAAATGAGTTATTTATTAAAAAATAAAGATTAAGGGCTAAATTTATCCCAAAAAAAAGAATAGCGGCCAAAATTACAAAATATCTATTAGTCGATTAAATTATTTTTATTTAAAATAGGTGCTTAAAATTTTATTTATGTCATTTATGTGTTTACCTGTTAAAATATCTATTAGTCAATTAAAATATAACATGTGACCTGTTTTAATTTTTAATTAATTTTAAAACGTAATTTTCAAAATCTCTAGACATCAAACATTTAACTTTTTTATTTTTTGCTTCAAAGATAAAAAAGAAAAAAAAAATGAGATTATCACAGTAATCTTAAACTTTTTTTTTCTCATCTCATTCAGGTATTTATCAAAATGACTTTATTAAACAAGGTCCAACTCACAAACCAACTTAACCACTAAAACTTAAAGACCAAAATCGGTCCAAGATGCCCAAACATCGGAGTTTGATTATGCGGGTTAATCAGATATTTAGATTTAAATTCAGGTCGTAACAAACATTCTTATATTGTCTCATCCTGTATGGTTTCAAATCTTGATATAAAAATATAATTTTTATTTAATAAAAATATATTTTTTTAAATTAAGTTTAAGAAATAAAAAATAAAAAGAATTTATTTTTAAAAGCCAGATGTCTATTACTCGAATAAACCAGGGAAGTGGGGGGATCCACAGTCCAACATTTTGACTGGAAAATGTAATTGAATTTCCATAATTACCCTCAGAAACCTTATTTACCTGTCGCTTTCCCTTCTCTATCGCGAATCCGTTTTGACTGCTTTAGGACAACAGTCAACACACTTCAATCATCTCCTTTTCGGCACGCTGAGGCTTAAGACATTAAAATCACTTACCTTTTCGCATCGAATTAAAATATTTTTATCGATACAAGTTTCGACAGTGTTAAAAATACAGCTTAAAATCATCAGATGTATCAAAATGATAAAACTTATATCTATATAGTTATATTAAAACTCAAATTTGTTGAGTCTTTTAACCCAAGCGGTTAACGGAATAATTGTTATTTCTAGAGGTCACGAGTTCGAGCACCAACAATACCAGCTGAGTGATTGAGTAATCAATGTCAAATGGTGAAAATTATATTCTAGAATAGATACTACTGTAATCATTATTAACCCAAAATATTTTTAATTATTATATTAAAACTAATATTCAGCGATATCTACCATCGTGAAATATGTTTTTTCATAATCAATTTTAAGTATTTATGAGAATCTTTGTACTACCAAACTAGTTTTATATCTCACAGATTTTTTTATTTTCTTATCTCGAGGACTCATTTATACCCTAAAAATTTTATACTTTTCCGTGTATAAACTATATATCTAAATATTTTCTTTTTAAAATAGATTTTAGTTATGTTTTAATTGTCTCTTTTCATTTTAACTAATTATTTCTTTGCGTATATTATCCAATTGATAATAATTCATGATCTATATTATCATTTAAAATATCTAATACCATATTACATACAAAAATAATATCGACGTTAATTTTATTTTGATTCTATTTGCTATTATTCATGACATAGTTTATTGAGATATCATCATTATCAGATACTTGAATTATATCTAATATCTTTTTAGTAATCTTTTACTCTCTTTTAGAGATTTTTCGTAATTCGTAGATTCTTTTAGTCTACAACATATTAAGCTTGCATTTTTAACTTATTAATAACTAGAATTTATCTTTTCAAGACACTAATATTAATCTGAGTATTCATAATTGATATATAACTTAATCAATTTTTTAGGATCAATAAAAATATTCAAAAATTAATTTACTAAATTTTACAAATATATTCTCCTTTAAAGTTGTAGTTTACATTGTTAGATACATGGATCATAATAAAAAAAATAATAATTCATTTCAAGTTATATATTTTCTCAACTATTTATTTATTCCCTTAATATTGAAAATATTACTTATTAAAATGATAATTAAAAATCAAGTTGCAAATATAATTTTATTGGCCCAGTCTGAAAATGATAATTTGGTTATATATTTTAGATTATATATGATATAATATCTGAAAATATACTTTTTTATTGAAATACTGAAAATATACACATCTAATATAAAGAACCATTTATTTTATTAACAATTACTTAATTTTATTTTTGAAATTTAACAAAATTATGACTTTAAAAAGAATATTTTTATGTTTTTTTCCTTCACTCTCAAAAAGAGATAAAATGAAATCATTTTTCTTTTGCTTTCTCTCTCAAAATCACTCATCACTTGACTTACAAAGAGAAGGTTTAAAGAAACACAAAAGGAAAGTTCATTTCTTTTATTTATTTTTAACTTGCTAAGAGAAATGGTTTAAAAAATAAGTGATCTTTGGCTTGTTTTTCTTTTTTGTTTATGTTTTTGATGGTTGCCTTCTTTAGGCATGCTTTTGAATGGAGGGGAGTGGGATCAAATTGAAAGATTTGATTGAGGAGATTTTGGGGCAGTAATGGTGGGATTTTAGAGCTAGGGTTTTCGGTTTTTTTGTTGTAATGTTGCATTGTTGGGGTTTCTGTATTGTTTGGATCTAAGGGTATTTAGATTGAGAGATTATAATTTAAAAATAAGAAAGTTGCAGCTTTTTCTCCTTTGTTTTGTCTAATGGAAGGAAGCAAAAAGGTTAAGGCTTTGATTTTGGTTTGTTTGATCTCGGTGCTTCTGCTTCCATTCTGGCTTGTTTCTGCTAATGTGGAAGGTAAACTTATTCTACTTTCTTTTTCTTATTCTGTTTTTTTTTTTTTTTTCCTGCCAGTATCCCATTTTAGCTATTTCCTTCAATTACTTTTGAGTTTGATCCTTGATTTATGTAACAGGTTCTGTTGTTTGCAGAATTTGTTTTTGATATTTCGTTATATAAATTTGGTTTTAAGCTTGCAAATGAGTGTGCTTTGATTAGCATGTATACCTGTTTTCCTGACGATTGGAAATTTTCCCACCTTTTTCTTGTGTTTTTCTTTTGGGAGATTTCTTCAGAAGTGCTTAATTTGATTGTATGGATTCTGATCCTAGTTGTCAAGCTAATGTTCGTATTATGCAATATGGTTGTGCAATTTGTGAGTTTTGTTATAATGGGTATATTGGTGCTATAAAGAACATGTATAAGAATGCTTTTTTTTAGCATGGTTTTTTGAAATTTCAGATCATGACATTTTATTGTTCAAAGCAGTTGCGTACTTGGGTAAATGTTAGTGATACTGTAGAAATCATGGCTGCTACGCACAATTAAATTGTTTTTCACGTCCCTTGCTGGTTTGATAGCTGATCTATCATAAGCTTGTAAGCTTGACTGCTTGAGGTCATTAAACTCACACTGTTTAATATTAAATAATATTGCTTTTATTGTTGGTTAACCACTGGTTCAGTTTATAATCATGGAACATGTTTTTTTCATATATATATTTGACTTCCTGTTCTGTAAAATTTAGAAGAATTTGTTGCTGAAACTGTGTAAGTGTGATGAAGCCGATGTCTTGTACTGTTTTGAATTGTTTAAGCTTCTTCAAGTAACTATGCTTTCTGCTTGTTGCTAGATACCTAGACCTGCTAATGCTTGATGAGTGTTGATGAATCTGCTTTTAAGTATAGTTCAGTAACTGGTTAGACTTTGCTATATATTTTAATATATTCTTTGTTCATTAGTGTCTTCCTCTTACCATCTTTACTTCTTGAAACAGGTGATGCATTGCACAGCCTAAGGACCAACTTGAATGATCCTAACAATGTACTGCAGAGTTGGGATCCTACGCTTGTTAATCCCTGCACATGGTTTCATGTTACATGTAACAATGATAATAGTGTTATTAGAGTGTAAGGTCTTTTTTCCCTTTGTTGCCTTCTGTGTACATGGTTACATCTTAAAAATGGATTTTGCAAGGTTTTACTTGTGTAATGTCTACTTCTGCATCAAAATTTCAGTGATCTTGGAAATGCAGCTTTATCTGGTATGCTTGTACCACAGCTTGGTTTGCTCAAGAATTTGCAGTACTTGTAAGTCATGCTTTGCCTTGTTAATCCCAGCTGTTTCCTGTTTATATGGTTGGTTTGGCTTTGATGTGCTTGCTTCTGTTCTGAGTAAGATATGCGATTACTTTCTATATGTTCATAAAAGGAACATATGGTTCCCGACTATTATCGTTGCATTAAATATGCTTCATTAGTCGCTTGACCTGTTGATTTGGTTTAGGGTTGCACATGCTTCATTTAGTTTATCAAACCCTTCACATATTCAGTTTGTAATTGAGAGAAACGGCTTTCTTCTCAAATTTCGAGTTAACCAAATTGATTTATTCAGATTTTTGAATCAACTCGAACAAGTAATTGTTTTTTTGAGTTTGAGTTGAGTTGAATTTTTACAACTCGAATATCCGAGAAACCGATTAACAAATTGGTGTAAATATCCCCCATGGTTCTCTGTCAATAAAAAAATGAGCACCTTGTCCCCTTTTAACAAAAAATTCAAAATAATCTTCAAATTTTCAAAATAAAATAAATATTATAGATATTTTCCATCATCTGTGATGATAACTTTTGGCTTGGATCACAAAACCCTTAACATATATTTATTAAGTGCGACTAAGTTCACTCATCCAAAGGATTCCATCTTACACGATCCTAGAGGTGAAAATGCGTGAAGGAGTTCGTAAGCACAGCAAAGTTGCTACACATTTATTCTTTCTTAACCAGTTATTGATGTGGTTTGTCTTGTGGGCTTTGTGGGAGGATGGATAGTACTATGTGGTATGTCACATCACTACATTTGACTTGATTGTTTGTTTTCCTTGAACTTGACAAGAGGGACATCAAGATATAATAATCAAGAACTAAGTATTCAATTGTTAGTGCACAGTTTATTTGCCTTAGTATTTCATTTCATTTCTGTCTTTTGAGACATCTTTCTATGGCAGGGAACTTTACAGTAATAATATAAGTGGACCAATTCCTAGTGATATTGGAAATTTGACTAGCTTGGTGAGCTTGGATCTTTATTTGAATAGTTTCACTGGTCCTATTCCAGAATCCCTGGGCAGGCTGTCAAAATTGCGATTCCTGTGAGTATATTTGCATTGCAGCTATTCTCGTCCCTTTCTGTATTTTTGTTTATTATATGTTGAGTTTCATATCATACTGAGCGCTAAGTTGTTTGGTCAATTTTTTGCTGGAAGTTGTTTGGTTATATTTTACCTTACCAAAAACATCCAGGAGTAATTGAAACCAACATTTAAAAGCTAAAATGGTGTTTTCCATGGTCAATTCCCCACAGTAAATGTGAGTGTGCATGTTCTGCATTTCTAAGTGTCATACATTCACTCACATTGCCAGGGAGGATACTGGTTGAGCAACCGAAGTTTAAAACAAATAGCTTAGTCTAATTATGATTTTGAATGGCTGTTGTAAGTTTAAGTTTGCTTGATATAAAATCTTGAAATTTGTTTAGAGCTTAACTTCTGTTGTTGAAACGTTTGTGCGAGGGTAGCCGACTTAACAACAACACCTTGACGGGTCCTATCCCTATGTCATTAACTAATATCACGGCTCTTCAAGTTCTGTGAGTGCCAAACTTATGTCTTATGTCAAGGACTCTCTCTTTTTTCTCTTCCAAGATATAATCTTGCACTACTTATACATCCTCGAATTGCACTGTGAAATGCAGGGATCTTTCAAATAACCATCTCTCTGGTGAGGTTCCAGATAATGGATCCTTCTCACTATTCACTCCCATCAGGTTGGTGTTTAGTGATCTGAATTCTGCTTTTCTAGGCTTAAAAGTTGGGGATCCTTAGGTTATTGTTGTTCCATATGCAGTTTTGCTAACAACATGGATCTGTGTGGCCCGGTTACTGGACGCCCATGCCCAGGATCGCCTCCCTTTTCTCCTCCTCCTCCTTTTGTTCCACTACCACCAATTTCTTCACCAAGTAATCTTCACTTAATATATATATATATATATATTTCAAATTTATTGATCTGCCTTTCTTGATCTCTAACTTTTTATCTTATAACATTTTAGGTGGGAATAGTGTAACTGGCGCAATAGCTGGAGGAGTTGCAGCAGGTGCTGCTTTACTGTTTGCCGCTCCTGCAATTGCATTTGCATGGTGGCGTCGGCGGAAACCTCAGGAATTTTTCTTTGATGTACCTGGTTAGTGCCATAAATTGAGCTTTTACTGGTTGAAAGCTTCAAGTGTTGGTTGCAGTTATAGTATCACCAGTTTACACGTCTTTGCAGCGGAGGAGGACCCAGAAGTTCATCTTGGGCAGCTGAAGAGGTTTTCATTACGAGAACTGCAAGTTGCCACTGACAGTTTTAGCCACAAAAATATTCTGGGTAGAGGTGGATTTGGTAAGGTTTACAAAGGACGGTTAGCTGATGGTTCACTGGTGGCAGTTAAAAGATTGAAAGAAGAGCGCACACCTGGCGGGGAGTTACAGTTTCAAACAGAGGTAGAGATGATAAGCATGGCTGTGCATCGGAATCTCCTCAGGCTTCGTGGATTTTGTATGACACCTACCGAACGGTTACTTGTTTATCCTTACATGGCTAATGGGAGTGTTGCATCATGTCTAAGAGGTAAAGACAACCAGTTTTAGCAGTCTAATTCCTTATTTTTACTTCGAGCTTGTGGGGTGTCTTTTAACTTGTTGAAATTGTTACAACCAATTGACTTGTAATCTGTTAACATCTAGCATTACTTTCTCTGTCTGGACTATATTTACTTGGTTTTTTGCGATCTTATAGAACGTTCTCCATCACAACCTCCACTTGATTGGCCAACACGGAAGAGAATAGCATTGGGATCTGCTAGAGGTCTTTCTTATTTGCATGATCACTGTGACCCGAAGATCATTCATCGTGATGTAAAAGCTGCAAATATTTTGTTGGATGAGGAGTTTGAAGCTGTGGTTGGTGACTTTGGGTTGGCTAAACTTATGGACTACAAGGATACCCATGTAACTACTGCTGTACGTGGCACAATCGGACATATTGCTCCCGAGTATCTCTCTACTGGAAAATCTTCGGAGAAAACTGATGTTTTTGGCTATGGCATAATGCTTCTGGAGCTTATCACTGGACAGCGGGCCTTTGATCTTGCTCGGCTTGCAAATGATGATGATGTCATGTTGCTTGATTGGGTATGCATAACCGTAGTCTTCATTTAACTGATCTGTTTACAATATAATTGATTTTTATCTCCTTGACCACTAATCCATCCACTTTTAATTGATTCCTTGATAACTGCCTGATTCCCATTATTATACATTTCTTGACCCGGGGATATGTTAATTGTTACAGCTGTCAGATTGATATTAGTTTGGACACCATGTGACAATAAAACAAACTAGGTTGTATTCCAGAGAAATGTATCTTTTAGAAGTTGAGAAAGCAATGGAAGGTTTATATATGCTTGTGTTGCTATTTCACCAGCAATCGAAAGGAAGTGAAGTTGCTAAGGATGACAAGAACTAGTTTTACCTATGGATTCCAAAATGAAAACTGGTGTTTTTAGAATCTTCTTAATGATTCATGGTTTGTTTCACACTGGCCATCCATTTTTCTTTTTCAGGTCAAAGGGCTTCTGAAGGAGAAGAAGCTGGAGTTACTAGTTGATCCTGATCTCCAGACCAACTATGTAGATACTGAGGTAGAGCAGTTGATCCAGGTTGCTTTGCTATGCACACAAGGTTCCCCAATGGACCGGCCAAAGATGTCAGAAGTAGTTAGAATGCTCGAAGGTGACGGGTTGGTTGAGAGATGGGATGAGTGGCAAAAGGTTGAAGTTCTAAGACAGGAGGTCGAACTTGTCCCTCATCCTAATTCTGATTGGATCGTGGACTCAACCGACAATCTGCATGCAGTGGAGTTATCTGGTCCAAGGTGACCATGGCATGGTTACAGGAAAGAGGGAAACTTTTTACTAGTTATTTTTCGAGGTAACTTTTTTTTTTACGACCGTATCCTGATTTATTCCCCCTGCAAAATCCCAGTCCGCATTGTATTCATTACCTTGTGCATGTTATATGAATCCCCTTTGTTGAGGTGCAACTTTATCTTTCTCCTGCAGTTTGATTGAGCCATAATGTTTCCAGGTAGTTCCTCCTGTGGCAGTCAGTCTAAACTCTAACCCTTCTTTGCACTTCATCTGCTCCTAGTTTGATTCTTCGTATTTGTATACAGCTTGTCACAGACATGCCAAATAGGCATTGGGTTCCCATGCATGGAATTTTCTAGGGAATTTCATTTTTTTCCCTTGAATGTCAGTACATGTTTATAGCTTGCACGTTCTGAACTTTTGTATACCTCTTATGTCATCTCAAGGGCTATCCTTTGTTTCTCATTGTCAAGACATATCCAAATGACCTGGCCAGAAACATTGGGCATTTGGGTGGTTCTGCCCTTTGAGATGAACAGCCAGAATGATTGCCCTTAATAGTGACTAGTATGGGAATTATCTTTAAAAGAAGCATTGGATCCAAGGAAGATCTGATGTGTCTGATATCCGGTGTACATTATTATTATTATTATTATTATTATTATTATTATTATTATTATTATTATTATTATTATTATTATTATTATTATTATTATTATTATTATTATTATTATTATTATTATTATTATTATTATTATTATTATTATTATTATTATTATTATTATTATTATTATTATTATTATTATTATTATTATTATTATTATTATTATTATTATTATTATTATTATTATTATTATTATTATTATTATTATTATTATTATTATTATTATTATTATTATTATTATTATTATTATTATTATTATTATTATTATTATTATTATTATTATTATTATTATTATTATTATTATTATTATTATTATTATTATTATTATTATTATTATTATTATTATTATTATTATTATTATTATTATTATTATTATTATTATTATTATTATTATTATTATTATTATTATTATTATTATTATTATTATTATTATTATTATTATTATTATTATTATTATTATTATTATTATTATTATTATTATTATTATTATTATTATTATTATTATTATTATTATTATTATTATTATTATTATTATTATTATTATTATTATTATTATTATTATTATTATTATTATTATTATTATTATTATTATTATTATTATTATTATTATTATTATTATTATTATTATTATTATTATTATTATTATTATTATTATTATTATTATTATTATTATTATTATTATTATTATTATTATTATTATTATTATTATTATTATTATTATTATTATTATTATTATTATTATTATTATTATTATTATTATTATTATTATTATTATTATTATTATTATTATTATTATTATTATTATTATTATTATTATTATTATTATTATTATTATTATTATTATTATTATTATTATTATTATTATTATTATTATTATTATTATTATTATTATTATTATTATTATTATTATTATTATTATTATTATTATTATTATTATTATTATTATTATTATTATTATTATTATTATTATTATTATTATTATTATTATTATTATTATTATTATTATTATTATTATTATTATTATTATTATTATTATTATTATTATTATTATTATTATTATTATTATTATTATTATTATTATTATTATTATTATTATAAACTTTGATTAAATATAATCAATTAGAAATATATAAAAAAAATTGGAACTAACTTGAAATTATTCAACTTGAAATGAATTTTACCTGAAATTAAATTGACTTGAAGTCCACGCAAACTTAAATTAAATCTGTCAATTAAATGATTTAGACTCGAATTATTTTGATTCGATCTGAAATGAACACAACTTGAAACTAACCCGTATTCAACTCAAATTGAGTCGAAACTCAAATTGAGTCGAAACGTTAAATCAACTTAAACTAATATGTATCTAATTTGATTTAACCTCGTAGAACCCGACTAAAATCCATCCGTTTGACTGTTAAAATATTGTCTCTTATTGACTTTTTGGGGGTCAAATTTTTTCAACTTTGGCTCTTGATTATTTAAAATTTATTATTGATAAAAATATGAAAAATATATTTTAAAAACTTCTAATGGAGTAGATTTTAGATATTTAATTTATAAAATTTAATTATTTAAAATATTTAATATAATTATAGTTAAAATTTTAAAAAAAATGACTTTCAAAAAGTTAATAAGGGACATTATTTTTGAGACGGAAGGAATACTTAATAACTGCAAAAGTTACCGGATGATATAAGGAAGACATAAACATGCCATATCCTGAACTTTGAAAAAAAACTATTTAGTCAATCATCAGGATATATGGAGCTTACTGATTACTAATCGAGTAAGACACAAAATTCTGCATCAATGGTTACATTTTATTGCTTGAAGATAAGTTTGGAAAGTAGAAAGAATAACAGTGAAAACCTTTCAAAGAAGAATAAGAAAGAGAAATGCAAAAATCTCAGCACCACTGGTCAGTTTACATGGCCTAATCATCAATAGCATATTGTAATCGTTTCTTTTGGTGCGAAGTACTGAATTCCCTGGTGGATGCAGACCTACCAACTTGATTCAACCTGTAAGTGTTATCATTGTTCGTCGGATAGTTTTTCGGTCGTGTTTGCGATTTGGGTAATGGGGGGCGGTTTCTAAAGTTCCTACCAGCAGTATAATGAGCATATGTACTTGGGGATGCCTTTGAACCAGATGAGGTGCTTGCGGTGCTGCTACCAGCCTCTCCAACATGAACATTTGGCTCAGTGACCTTAGTGTCCTGAGACAACAAAAGTTGATGTACCATTAGCACTAAAGTAATAATACTACAACTAACATTATAGGACAAGAACTAGTACTAATATTAAAAGTAGGAAATCAAGTTAGTTCAATTTAATTTTCTCATTTGCTTGCTTAGTAATAATAGTAATCAATAATGTGTACTATTTGAGACTTTGTTATTGCAACATCAACATGGAGTCATGAGAGCATCTCTTCGTTTTCTCTCCTCCTTCCTATGGCTATCAGTTTAAGGACTGAAAAAAATGGGATACTTTGCTGATCGTTTGCTCAAAGTTTCCTTACCTCCCTACGAAGATTACTTTCTTCCATTTCTTCAGCCACCTCATCCTGTTTCTTCTGTTCACGAAGCGTTCGAGACCGTTGTTTTATTTTTGGATTTCTGTTGCAATAAAATGAGAAAAATAATTAGGCAGTTCAACATATTGCTTTCCCTACCAATCTGCAAAACAAAATGTCACTACACTTGAATCAAGGTGATATAGCATAGAATCATGATTAAACTGATGCACAAATATCTTTACATTCTGATTGCAACTTAACCACATTCATTTTCAATAATTCACTAGGAAGGTAGAAACATTTGAACATGATTGGCATAAAAAGATTCCTAATCAATTGTGAAAAAGAACTTACTTTCTCTGTTCATTTGCTTCGTAATCCTTGTTATAAACAACGGGAAGACCTGAAAGGTCACACGCTAATGGACTTGTGTAAAAGAACTGCAAATCCAAAGTGTTTGCATGTAATCAGAAAATTGCAACATGAGACATGGAAATGCAATATAATCACACTATAGGAATAGGAACTTGTGGAGTCATTATATGTAAGTATAGAACTTCCAACTGATTGCTTAACTATGACAAATCATTAGCTCTAGATTTTTTTTGAATCGGCAATTCTATCATATGAAAGAAGAAGAAAAAAAGTAATATAATTTTTTTTTTCTGGCATTGAAAAAACAAACTCTAGGATATTGAAGACTGATTTCGAGACGTGTTCTTAGTCACAGCATGCTGACTCTGATTGGAAATAACAAAACTGGATAAGATATGGAAATAAAGATAAGATTCAAAGGCCTTCTTTTTCATCTTCTTTGCAGCAGAAAAAAAAATTAATGGTACTAAGTTTCCAATTCTAAACTTACTTCATTTTGAAGCGCTGAAGATGCGGAACCACGGTATTCAGGATCTAAAGCAAGAAGAGTGCTCAAAAGTCCCAAGGATGACTGAGGAAAGTTCCTGAAAGTATCTACTAGACTAGGTTTGTATGATTGTGGAGGTCGGAGTTTGTATGATTGTGGAGGTCGGAAAGTTGTGGACAGCCTCAGCTTTTTCCAATATGCCTCTGATGGAGTACCACACAACTTGAAAATCTTGTGAAGTTGCTCAACCTGAGTGCACAAATTCTAATATGAGAAACTAGTAAAATTTTTGACAGAATTATATAGATTACTGATGAATGTTAGAATGAATTACCTCTGTTCTACCTGGCATAATTGGCCTCCCTGCAAACATCTCTGCCAAGAGGCATCCAGCACTCCAAAGATCAATTCCAACTCCATAATCTGTTGAACCCAACAACAGCTCAGGTGCTCTATACCACAGTGTCACTACTCTGCTTGTGAGTGGATACTTCCTGTTTGGAGAAAAAAAATTTGCAAGTCCAAAGTCAGCAATCTTTAGCATCCCGTGTTTATCAATTAGTAAGTTTGATCCTTTAATATCACGATGTAAAATTCCCCTCTCGTGGCAATGCTTCAGACCCGAAAGCAGTTGATGCATGTAACACTTTGTCTGCATCCACAATTCAAATTAGCAACTGATTAATCTAGTGTCTCCAGTTCCTGAAACCCATGAAAGAGTAGAGGCAAATATACCCAACCTGTGGTTCGGTAAGCCTACCCTCCTGAGACATAATTCTTGACAAATCGGACTGCATGAAGTCAAAAACTAGATAAATACTATATTGCATTCTTGATGTTGCCAATCCATTGGGATGATCCAACTTCTGTAATATCATTATTTCTCGTGCCATAAATTTGACACTCTCAGGTTCTGATGTTTCGAAACGGACCTTCTTCAGGGCAACTATCTTTCCAGTTTCCTTATCTCGAGCTTTATACACATTGCTGTAGGTACCCTGGCCTATCTATAATCAAACAGCATAAAAAGAAATTTGCGTCATTTGCATTTCTTAGCATAAAAATTGACATTGTTTTAAGTTGCATCAACTATTCACCGAGTCAAAGACGACGACAACAACAATAATAATAAATACCTCGTTCTTGTTAATTGAATCAAAGTATATAATGATTGCTACTCAGGTTGTCCTAATACAATCAACATGGACTTGTCATGTTGAGACTGTTAATATTCTCACCGAGTTGGAAGCAGAGAAGTGTAGGACAAAAGATGATAATAAATGTTTTTCTTTCAACAACTTTCTTGGCAATGGAAACCAAATGAACTCAGCCAAAGTGTTTCATTTTGAAGCAAAAGATATCACAAAATTTCAAATTTATTCAAAATCCAGACTCTACTTGTCACATATATTTGATAGTCAGCCAACCATTTTTAGCAGAGAATGTTGTTACTTGTAGCATCAAAGTTTAGAGATTACCTTATCAAGCTTATCATACGAATCGGCACTTTTCGGAACCAAGCCAGACAACACCTCTTTAGGGATATTATCAGTAAGCCATTTAGGCCATCCATCAACCATTTCATCTCCAGCAGCAAACACGTTTCTCTTCAGACCAGCTTCATTGTTTCTCTCTTTTCCTTTACCAGCAACAACACCATCAGCACTACCAAATCCATTAGGCTTCTTTGGTAATACCTGCCTGTAAACCCGATCAGCATCAGAATACCTCTGACCAGTTGACCTTCTATGAGCCGCAAATGCTCCTTTTCCCATATACCCATTTCCCCGTTTTAGCTGCTCTAATCCCCTATGTGGTGATTCCATTGTGTTCTTCCCTTGAACACAACCCATTTCTTTGTTTTCAGCAACCAAAAGGCTTCACTTTCTTGATCGTTTAATAAAGAGAAACAAAGTACAGAAAAGACCATGAAGAAGAAGAAGAAAAGGAAAAGGAGACACTTGGAAGAGTTTAAAGAACGAAGAGAAACAGATAGAAGATGAAGAGAAGAGAGACCCAAATGGCCGTCCGAAGCCGGCATTTTTGGAATTTTTCTGTACGAGTGACACCAAAAAGATCACTTTTTTATTCTTCTTTTGCTTTCAATCGAATTATTCCTTCTGGGTTCTTTATTGTCTCGCTTTCTCCGCACATTGAGACAGACAAAAAGGGCAAAACTTGAAGCCTTGTCGATTATATCTGTAATAACTGGTTCAGGCGGGATACAAACAGTAGGAAACTTGAAAGGGCAAGCAGACGCTTCTTTCTTCAACCTGGTTTATTGAACAATCAAATAGAACATGGGTAAACTACACTAGAAGTCACCAAACTATTGCTTTTTTATTTTGGTCACGAAATTAATTTGTTTTACAAAATCGTCACTAAGGTTACTATTTTGGTCACTGACATTAAGTTTTCGTTAAAAATTGTAAAATTCTTAAGATTGTATGTCAAGAAGCTAGATTATGAGTTTCTTAAGATATTTGGATGTAAATGTTATCCTTGTCTCTGGTCATATAACAAACATAAACTCGTCTGGTCATATAACAAACATAAACTCGATTTCAGATCAGCAGTCTGCAAATTTTTGGGATATTCTCCACAGCATCGTGTATAAATGCATGGACAGTAAAGGCAGAATCTTTATATCACGTCATGTTAAATTTGATGAAACTAGTTTTCCTTTTGCAGGAAAATGCACGACTTCTTCTACTCATTCAAATGTGTTTCGGTCTGCTCCTCTTGATGTTTTAGACTTGGGTTCTTCTACTGGAAGAGTGGTTATAGCTGGCACTGCTTGTTCGACACCGGCACCTGTGTCGCATGCAGCTATGGATATACCAATCCCTGATGTGCACGTGAATGTGCCAAGTCTTGATGCTATTGCACCTATGTCTAGTCCTACTGCTACTAGACATACACTTAGCCCTGCTGGTGTGCAACATTTCCATCCAACTGAGCATGTTCCTCACTATAATTCAAATTACCCTCCAAGAATATTGCACACAGATCTTGAGGCAGCTGGATCTACATTTGTTGCTACTAAGCCTGTTGTCTCAATCACTAATCAACATGGCATGATAACCAGGAGCAAGGTTGGCATTTTCAGATCTAAGGTATATCAAGCAACTTACTCTTTCATTCCTTCTACTGTTTTCATGAAGCATTCATTGCAACAACCTCATAGGCATGTAGCTGTGCATGATGAATTTAATGCCTTAATTGAAAATGAGACATGGGATCTTGTGACTCTTCCAGCTGATCGATAAGCTATAGGATGTAAGTGGCTCTTTCAAATAAAATACAATGTTGATGGCTCTATTAGTAGATACAAAGCACGCTTGGTTGCTAAAGGATATTCTCAAGTTTCGGGGTGTGACTTTTCAGAAACTTTCAGCCCTGTAGTTAAATTTTTTACAGTAAATGGTCTTCTATCTTGGCTTGACTAACAAGTGGCAGGTTATATGATTCAGCCACCTGTTAATAACGCTTTTTTGAAGGGTAACTTCTTGGAGGATGTGTATATGATTTAGCCACCTGGGTTTGAAAAGAAGAATGTTGATGGTCCTCCCTTGGTGTGCAAACTGAAGAAAGCCACCCCGCAATTGGTTTCAAAAACTGAGAATTTTTGGTCAACAAGGTTTCTCATCTTCAAATGCTGATAATTACTTGTTCATTCGAAAGAGTAGTGGTGGTGTTGCTTACATAACAATGTATGTTGATGACATACTTGTCACGGGTTCCTCAGACAGCATGATGGCATAAATTATCCAAGCTCTTCATGACAGGTTCTGTTTGAAAGATCTTGGGCATATTCATTATTTTCTTGGCCTGGAAGCTATCGAACAAGTGATGGTCTGTTTTTAACTCAACAAAAGTATGTTCAGGAGCTTCTTGCTAAACACAATATGGATAACACTAAGTCTGTTGAATCACCTATGATGGTGACTCCTAAACTAAGCAAGCTTAATGGTAAGAACTTTGTGGATGCTCAATTGTACAAAAGTGTGGTAGGTGCTCTTCTCTACATCTGCCACACCAGACCTGATATTTCATATGTTGTCAGTAAAGTTGCTCAATTCATGCAGCAACCTCGTGATGCACATTGGGCAGTAGTCGAGCGAATCCTTCAGTACTTAAAAGGCACATTAGATTATGGTCTGTGGTTTCCAAATCAAACTCTACTTGTGGAGTTACAAGCTTTCTCCGATGCCGATTGGGGTAGTTACGTTGATGACCGAAGATCAGTCTTTGAACAGTGTGTGTATCTTGAAACACATCTCTCGTGGGGCTCTAGAAAACAAATATTTGTCTCAAGATCTACTGCAGAAATAGAATACAGAAGCTTGGCAGATCCAGCTTCTGAGGATGCTTGGGTTCAATCTACTGTGACAACACTAGTACAGTTATCATGGCAGCCTATCCTGTGAGCACTCCAAAACGAAGCACATTGACATAGACTTTCATTTTGTTAGAGAAAGGGTGTTACTGCAGCAGTTAGAGGTGAATTATGTTCCTTCTCAACATCAGACAGCTGATATATTCACCAAGCCCTTGCCAGTCAACAAGTTTCAAGAGCTATGCAGTCAACTACGAGTCTTTTCAAGTCCAAAAGTTCCTCAAGAAGAAAAAAACAGAGCATTATTTAAGCAAAAATGGGCTGTTAATAACAACCCATTTTTGCTTAAACAGATTAAACTAATAGTGTTAGCTTGTTAGAGCTTTTCTGCATTCGCTCGACTGCTGCCCAATGTGCATCACGAGGTTCCTTAGAATCAACCACTCAATCTTTAGAGCAGTAGATCCCTGAACTCCTTATTCATATCAACACATCTCTTATTTTCCCTGTCTACATTTACCAAACACCAATTGAAAAACAAAAATACATACAGTTGCAGTTTTTCCTTCCAATTCGTTTTATGCTGATATCAATTTACACTACACCTGTAACCTGCAAATTCGTAAATCAATATCTCTTCAGAAAATTTCTGACATGAAGTGAACACCAAGTCTTCATTAGTGTTTTATTCTTCCTCCAGCCATTAAAATATTTTCCTATAACCTTTTTATAGGTAGGCCTTTGTTGCACCAAACCCCAGTAATCTGCAATATTTGGCCTGCAACTTATATATTCATCTTCCAAGTCCAGAAGCACCAACCGAGCCAGCACCGGTATGAATGTTGCATCCGCCATGGTGAACTCGTCCCCTACGATATAAGTTGTGTCATTCAGCTTCGTTTCAACTTCATCAAGCAGTTCGACTAGTGTTTCTTTGCTCCTTTTAACAACATCAGGGTTCTTCAGCTTCTCCTCAGTCTCATATGCTTCTTTGAGCTTGCAGTGGTATGCGCTTGCGAGGTCTGGTGATTCAGCCATCCGGGCAATCACCACTTTCCTTATGAATTTAGAAACAAAGAGGCGGTGCTTGTTAGGAATGTGTGATAGAGTGAAATACTTGGGGTTCCATTGTTCTATCTTTTGCATCCATTCTATTACTTCATGGCTGCTAAAGGAATTGTTACCAACTGAGACCACTGCAATTCTTTCAATGTACCTGCAAATATCTAGCTCACTTTAGAAAATCTTCCCTTTGAGTAACAATGGTGGATTGACTGCTTTCCGAAACATATTCGATCTCAATACTTCCTTTACACTTGAAAAATGAGAAACCTTTTTCATCACAGAAACTATAAAGTAGCAGATATGCTGCACTTTTAATTACTTTTAAGGTTTAAAAGCAATTACTTAGAGACACGATCTACATTATCTCGATTCAGAGTGAGTGTCAAACATGGCATATGTCCGACATGGACAAGACACGGATACGAATAAAATTACATACAAGTCTGAAACTTCATACAACTGCAGAGAAGATTTTAAGTATAAAAACTGCAAATGAAAGGAGAGAACATACATGATTGTTTCAATTGTGTCGAAAATGACATGAGAACCATTCTTGAAAACCGGGAGTTTCGCACTCGTATTCATTCTGAAGAAAGAGGAGTCCATGTTCTTGCCAAGAATAGGATTAACATGAAATGAGGTGTAATCAATACCCTTCTCTTCCAAAGCAAGCCTGACCTTTTGGCTGTTCAATGAGCAAGGATGATGATATAATTGCATGACTCAATTAACAACGGCTTGAAACATCAAAGACTGTTTCCACAAACAATGAAACTCTTATCACAATCAAGAACATGAATCAATGAGATCTGAAAATCAAAAAGTAAAAGAAATGTCTGATCAGCAACCTTCATCAAAACAAGTAAAAAAACATTGAGAAAATCATAATAATTTTAAGCATTAATGATTGAATAAGAGAAACAGAAGAATCCAAGAACATATAAGAGATGCAGTACTGGAAGGGCCAACCCCTACATGTACTGATCCAATTAAAACATTAAACTTAAGTCATGTTGGATAATAATAGAGTTCAGATCTAAAATCAAGTCTATAAATAAAAATGTTTGCTTTAGAACAAAAGCAAGCTTAATCAACAAGTACCATTTTGAAAAGAGATAAGCTTAACACAATGGTAGAAAATTATGATTTATGATTAACCAACTCTATATCCATTCACCATAAAATTGCAGAATCCTCAATTCAAGAAAGGGAAATCATATGCTTTGATGAGAAAACTTTTTAACAAAAAAATTAAGTCCAAAAACCCATTAAAGAAAACGACAAAGCAACAAAAATCCCCAAAGAAAAAACAAAATCAACAACAAAATTCGATCCATTCAGATTATTAAATCAACTTCACATATTGTTCAAAGCCAAGAGGAAAACAATAACTGCAGGTGAAAAACATCCAAGTTCAGGGAGCAACAAGCGCTATAAGACACTGCATATAAACTCATCATCATGGAAGTTAAACTGAGGTAATATCCAGTTCAAAGTTGGAAGCTTTAAAACAACCCAACAAAGACAGAATACAGCTAAGAATACAGAAACTGAGAGAAACCCAACAGATAATCTGTTGATTCCGGAAGACGAAAATCAGAAGATGAAAAAGACCAATAAAATTGATGGGTTCAAGTTAACAAAGCAGAACAGGTTCCCCATAATTAAAAAACAGCTAAAAGAAAAGACGAGGCTCACCAAGATGAGAGTGGAAGCTTCAACAAGGGTCCTCTTCCACAGTTTTTTTGAGATTGATGTGGGTTTAGTACATTTTTATATTTACAAAGATTTAAAAAAAAAGACCAAAAGATGATCGAACGAAAAAAAAAATAAATTGTAGAAAGTGTGTTTACGGTTTACACTTCTAGTAAAGTTTTTTTTTTCATTAGTAATATATATTTTAAAGTATATTTTTAATTATTAGATATAATTTTAATCAATAAATTATAAATAATTAAATGTTTAAACTCGTAATCTCAAAAAAACAATAATCATTTCTTAACTTAGGGATGAACATTTTGTTCTGCTTGATTTGGTTTCAATCAGGCCCGATTGAGTTGAATTTTTTGATGAAAAAAATCAGGGTCAGATTGGGTATTTTTTAGAATGAGATCAGATTGGATCGGGTTCAAGTTTAGAGTGAAAAATATCTGACCCGACTCTATCCGAGACTAAATATATAATTTTTACATAACTTTTTTAGGAGTATTTATAATAATAATTTTTTATCTATATATTTTTTATAATTAAATCCTTAAAATTATTTTTATTTACAATTTAGTTTTTAAAGAAATAATTTTTTATAATTAAGTCTCTTAAAATTATTTATTGTTATTGATTTTTCGGGTCGGATTAAAATTAGATAGATTGAAAATCCGACCCAACCCGATCTTTACCCACCTTTATCTTCCACTAAAATAAGATAATTCGTGTTAAATTATATCTCTTTTTACATTTAAGTATTTATATTTTTTTAGCTAAATATATTTCTAATGTTTTATTTCTTTATTATTTTAAATTTAAATCGTTAAGTTAAAAATTATCATCGATAAAAAATAATTACTTTTTATTTTTCTTAATAAATATTTAATTTCATCCGGACTTCATTAAATACCCGAATAATACAATACTCACTAACTCACCTCATCTATCGAATCCCTACAAGCCCAAACTCAAACCCAATCAACTAGCTCAAATCAAATCTAACCCACTCATCCAACTAGCTATGACCCATAACCCATTACATTAGACCCAATACCCAAATGCTTGAACCGGCAACTAAACCCAATACACATATTAGGTCTAAGCTCATCCTAAACTATTTTAATAAACTCTAACCCTAATATTACGTCGGTTATTATTAATATATAATTTTTAATCGTTAACTGTGATGTCAATACTAATTTTTTTTTTTTATGTTCTTATATCTTGCACCCATCTATCACATTATTAAGGCGTTCGTGCACCTTAGTCCCTATTAGTAGTTTAATATCTTCTGTTACACCACACATCTGACTGAAAACCAATATCGATCCCTTCACGTCAATCTTTACTCAAATATGGTCTTCTTTTACCTAAAGTCTTAGTGATAAAAAAATTATAATCTTTCGGTTCTGTGGAACAATTTTTGAAAGAAAAACATTAATGATCGATTAGTCAGAGCTATTCGTTTATTTTTATCATTTATCCTTACGTTTCGGGGTTCAAGAGTTATCAGAGCATTCATTTTTTTTTCTCCCTTAGATAAAAGTAAAAAATAGGCTTTGTCGGAAAAAAAATCCGTTAAGGGGTTAATTACTTAATTAGTTCCTCAACTTTCCATTCTTTTCACTTTTATTTTAATAATTTAATTTTTGTAATTTAGTCATTAAACTAGTTTTTAATATGGTACTTTTTAATAAAATAACTCAAATTAAATTCAAAACTCCTACATTTAATCATTTGACCAAAAGTCAAAATTATGATTTGACTTACCAGTATAAAATTTCAGATTACTGAAATCTAATTTTCAACTAAATTAATTTTTAGGATGTTATAATATTTCTCTTATTAATAAAAAATAATTATGCTTAAGAACACTCGATCCAAAAACTCCAAAATATTACAACAATTATATTAGGTGGACTAATGCTTTATCAAAAATATTAAAATTAATGTGGCAATAATTCTAGTAAAATATAGATAATCAAAATTAACACTAGAATAACAAATGAAGCTAATTGATTTTTTTCTCACTTGCAATTATAAAATATCACACTATAATGGGTTTATTACGGTTTAATCCAGCCCAATTTGTTTTTTTTTTCAATTTGCCCCATTTACTAGTCCGAATACAAATGAATCAAATTTTACATTTCTAGAACACAAAAAACTATTAAGAAAACCCATAATCCTTTGTGTTTGGATCCTGGGAAAGAAAATCTAGTAGGAAAGTGAAATCCCTAGCAATTGTGTTTGGATGATATTTTTAATTTTTTAACAGTAATTTGTTGCTTTATTTTTCATAGAAAATTATAAAAATTCGAGATTACATCGTTAAATTAAAAATTTAAATATGAATACGAAGCATGTATGAAACGTATCGTACCATAATGTATTTTACTAAATTTGATTAAAATAATTTTAAGATTTGGTAAAGAAAAGATATGTAATTTTGTATTATATGGAAAGTGAATTAATATTTGTAGTATTTATATCCTAATTAAAAAAAAAAAATCTCCACTTTCACATGCATGGAAAAGGAACTCTACCTACTTATAGTGACCAAACATTAAATGAAATTTTGGGCATGGAAAAATGTGATACATAACCGATCAAATCTTATGGACCTCCTTGGCCTATGTATCATCTAAAATAAATGTTTGGAAAGCGAATAAAAGATATCGTGAATTTTGAATAAACGTAATAAAAACGATTATATAAGATTTAATTTTTTTAAAACTAAAATAATATTCAATTAAATATTTATAAAAAATAATTACATCAAATATTAACCCTTGAATTATAAACCCTAAAATTTTTCATTGTCATTGAAATTTTACTAAATTACTAAATTTTTCTAAATTCATTACAACTTATGATTATATTTTTTTTTAAGCTTCAATACATATTTAGCACTCATTTTACTCGAGTGTAATTTGGGAAATTCTAAAAAAAGTCGGTATTAAAAAAAGCCTAAAAAAGGCCGTACGGTTTTTCTTACAAAAGTTGTAAGAAATTCGGTACACATTTTTTCGGTATACACCAAAATTCTTACAACTTTTGTAAGAAAAACGGTATATACCGAAATCTTTATACTTCTTGTAAGAAAATCGGTTTATAACCGAAATTCTTACAGTTTTTGTAAGAAATTCGATATATACCGTTTTTCTTACAAAAGTTATAAGAATTTCGGTATATACCGAAAAGTGTGTACCGAATTTCTGACAATTTTTGTAAAAAAAACGGTACAACCGTTTTTTAAGCCTTTTTAAGACCGCCTTTTTCTAGAATCACCCGTGCAATTTTAACATTTACTTTTTCATAGAATTGAAATTCAGTTACCAATTTGGGATAAAATCAAAGGAAAAAGATTTAGGTTTTTTAATTTTAGGGTTGACATTTGATTTAATTATTTAAAAATAAATATTAAAAATAAAGTCTATATTGATAAATTATATTATTTAAATAAATTTCGGGTTTAAAATATTATCAGTGTCGTTATAAAGATTTTGAAAGTTTTAAGTGAAAACTAAAAATAGATATTCATATAATATGATTTCGTTATGTATATTATAGGGTTTGAAATATTATCAGCGTCATCATAAAATTTTTTAAGACTTTGAGCGAAAATTAAAAATAGATTTTTATACAACGAAATTATATTTTCTTATGAATAGAAATTCTTTACTTTTTTTGTTGTCCTATTTATGCATCAACGGTAAAATAATAAGTTAGAGTTTTGAATTTATGATTTAGAATTTAGTGTTAGAGTTTAGAATTTAAATTTTAGTGTTAGATATAAAAATGACACCAACTTTTTTTATTCATCTCGTTAGTGTAAATAATTAATTTAATATTTTAAATATATTATTTTTATTATTAGATTTATTTATGTATATGTAGAAAAATAATTTTTAATATTAAATTAATTAATTAATTAATTATAAAAATAAAAATAAAAATATAAATAATTAAATTTAAAAATTTAAACTAATCGAGAATCTAAACGATCATTCAACTTGTTCTCTTTATAGTCAACCCTAGGTTTTATATTATATATATAAATTATTAAAAAAATTAAAATTAAATATATAATACAGATAAAATAGAATTAATTAAAATGAAATCTTAAAATCTAAAATCATAAATAAATATCAGAATCTATATTTTGGATGGTAGACCATTTACTACTGAACAAGGAAATTTAAAATAAGCAAATCAATTGTTTAATAATTTCAACTTGTAAAAACTGGTCTGTGTTTATGGAAAGTCATCTCTCCATCCATCCCTCCTCCCTTCATTCCGTCTCTTTCTAGTCTGGTTGGCGAGCTTGAAAAGCAACCAAACTGACGGTTAAGCCTAAAAACACGCACACAAGCACTGCCTATCCTCATCTATCTTCCCTGACAACCTAAAACTTCCCCTTATATATATCTAAGCGGTAACATGAGCCTGAACTTTGGTCAAGACAAGGACGTACAGCTGCTCAGAAACTGAGTCTGTTTATGATAGAAAAAACGTTGAAATGAAAATGGTACAAAATGGTTTTGTTGGAGACAAGAAGACAGTCTCTTGTGGTGGTGGTGGTGGTGGAGGGATGGTGGTGGTTGGGGTAAAGTTTGATTCTTCAAGCAGAGAGCTTTTGACATGGGCTTTGGTTAAGGTGGCTCAGCCTGGTGACTGTGTCATTGCTCTTCATGTTCTTGGTAACGATGGTCAGTCAAATGTCTTGGTGTTCCATTTTTTTTTTCATATTTCATGATTTTATTTTATTTTTCTTTTGAAAATATTTCTTTGGTTCGTGTTTTTGACTGGTTTAATAAAAATGAGATTTTTTTTTGCATGTAGAAATTGTAGATCGAGATGGAAAATCTTCCCTTTTAGCGCTTGTCAAAGCGTTCGATTCTGTTCTTGCTGTTTATGAAGGCTTCTGCAATTTGAAACAGGTTTCGCTTCATGATCTAGTTTTACTTTCCCCCTTTTTTACAGCTTGTTAATCTCTTTTTTTTTTTTCTGTTTGCTTACTTGGAAAGTGAAGGAAAATCAGAAATTGGAAAGCTGATCTTTCCCTGCATGCTCAATTTAGCCATATCTCATTGGTAATCATCTTGCAGGTGGATCTCAAACTTAAGATATGTAGAGGTTCTTCAATTTCCAAAATTTTAGTGAGAGAAGCAAAATCTTATTCTGCAGCAAAGCTTATAGTTGGAGCTGCAGCCAAAATCCATAAATTCCGATCATCGACATCGGTGGCTAAGTACTGTGCTAAGAAACTAACCAATAATTGTTCTGTTCTTGCTGTTAATAATGGAAAAGTTGTGTTCCAGAGAGAGGGCTCTCCAGGGACCACCTTTGGTTCTCAAGGTAATGAATTTGTTTTGTCTGTCATGTTCTTGGATTGCAGATAAGATTTTATTGTATTTTAAGGAAAATCTTTGTGTTGTTTTCTTTTATAGGAAATGAATATCAGAAACGAAATAGCTTCCTTAATGTGCTTCACCGAATGATAACATTGAACAATAGTTCGAAAGTACTAAGTGAAGGGATAGACAATGCTGAGACCAAAATGAATTCTGATGAATCCAAGGACAAAAGGTTCCACCAGGCCTTGTTGAAAACTATTTCAAGTAATGTCGAGAGTGATGGAAAGCAAAACTGCTCGGTTTGTGGATTTGGAAATGTGTTATTGCTGCACAATTCTTTCCACCAGTCTGCAAATGAGCCAAGCTGCGGTGATGCTGCTAATGACAGAGAGAAGTCCTTGGCTATAGTACCAGTGCAAAAGGCTGAGGCTGCATCAAGTTCAATTTCCATGTTGATCAAACAATTGCCTGAAATCAGACCCGGTTGGCCTTTACTTCGCCGAGCGATATTATCAGATCGACAACAGCAAGTTCATGACCGGTCTTCCTTGAGGCAGATGTCTGTGGTTCATTGGTTGATGCGGTTGCCCTCTAGGCCTACTCTTTCGATAACCAATTCAGATCAAATTGAATCTAAGTCCTCTAATTTCAATGGAGAAAGCGGTGCAATTGTTCCGGTTGGTAAAGAGAATGCTGTTGCTCGACTTTCTCCTGGTGAAAATTCAAACAAGCTGCCAAAAGAGTTGGAGGGTCTTCAAGAGAAATACTCTGCAACCTGCAGATTATTCAAGTACCAAGAACTTGTTTCAGCAACATCGAATTTCTTGGCAGGTATGTTTTCAATTCATCAATCCTCTGCAACAATTTACTTCTACTTCCTCTTGAAAAACTTCTCTATTTCCTGGTTTCTTTTTCAGATAATTTGATTGGGAAAGGAGGCAGTAGTAAGGTTTATAAGGGTTGCCTTCAAGACGGCAAGGATCTCGCTGTGAAAATCCTAAAGCCTTCTGAAGAAGTATTGAAGGAATTTGTACTAGAAATTGATATTATTACTACATTGCACCATAAGAACATTATTTCCCTCTTGGGATTCTGCTATGAGGATAACAATGTTCTCTTAGTTTATGATTTCTTATCAAGAGGAAGCCTTGAAGAAAACCTTCATGGTAAGCATGATATCGGAAAAGAGATTCGGATCTTATAATTATGTTTTTTATATCAAAAAATAGTTTCTGAAGTTGCTTATTTATAATTCAGGTAATAAGATGGATCCTAATGCATTTGGTTGGAATGAAAGATACAAAGTTGCAATTGGGGTGGCAGAGGCCTTAGATTATCTGCATACTAACAGTGACCACCCTGTGATCCACAGGGATGTTAAATCTTCAAACATATTACTATCCGATGATTTTGAGCCTCAGGTATCTTTCAGTTTTTTTGGTATATATACATATATATGTATATATATTATTTTGGTTTCGAATGTGGTAATAAATTTTCCATGTTCCCTTGTTTTGTCTGGTTTATGCAGCTCTCAGATTTCGGACTTGCTAAATGGGCATCAACGACTTCGCATATAACCTGCACCGACGTTGCAGGGACCTTTGGGTATGTAATTTTCATTTCAAGATGATCCACCTTACTAGTTTCTAATTGTATTCATTTATTTCAAAGGGAATAATATAATGAACAAACATGAAAAGTTCCCCTAAGATTACTTGCTGTTAAGGTCAAAAATCGTTTTCTTACAAGACAAAAACCGAAGCAGAGACTGTCTCACAATCCTTGCTTCATCCATTACCTAAACCAATTGTAAATTAATGATTTTACCACGTTCTTTCCAGCTATTTGGCTCCTGAGTACTTCATGTATGGTAAAGTAAACGACAAAATTGATGTTTATGCATTTGGGGTCGTGCTGCTGGAGCTACTTTCTGGAAGAAAACCAATAAGCAGTGACTGTCCAAAAGGCCAAGAGAGTTTGGTCATGTGGGTAAGTCCTTTTTGCCCCGGACATTTGACTCGTATCATTTCTTCAATCCATCTTTTAATTTCGTATCTAAAATAAAAATTTGACCATGACCAGGCGAAGCCAATATTAAGTGGTGGGAAGTTTTCCCAATTTTTAGACCCAAGCTTGGCTGGTTGCTATGATGGTGACCAGATGGAGAGGATGGTTCTTGCTGCCACACTTTGTATTAGGCGTGCCCCTCGGGCTAGACCTCAAATGAATGTTGTAAGCCATCTTTGATCTTTTAAGGGTGGTTGAATGATTCTAACTGCACTTGGCTGTGAAAATGGATGATAGATTGTTTTTCTTTTTCATGTTATTGCCGAAGGTTGTGAAGCTCCTACACGGTGATGCTGATGTGACCAAGTGGGCAAGACTACAAGTGAATGCCTCGGAAGGATACGATACATTGGATGATGAATCTTGTCCTCGGTCAAACCTTCAATCTCATCTTAGTCTAGCATTGCTGGATGTCGAGGAAGACTCGGTCTCCATGAGCAGCATCGAGCAATCCGTGTCATTAGAGGACTACCTCAAGGGTCGATGGAGCCGTTCATCAAGCTTTGATTAACTTCATTACTGCCAAAGCTAAGATCCAAAATAAGAAATCTTCCATTTATGGATCTTTTAACACCTCCTTGTATATTCTCTTGGTTCGTTTTTTCTTTCAAATCTCCGCTTTCAATGGCATTGCTCACTGCTTACAGTAGGTGTTGGATGAGAGTTTGTTTGCCTGGTGTGCCCTCCTCCTTCCCTCTTAGTTCTTCCATATGTTATTTGGTCTCTTCAATTTGTTAATAACATTCATGTCGGATACTTGTGTCCGACATGTAATTAGACACAAGTACAGAATGGAAGAGTGACTTGTCTTGGACATACATCCAAAACATGGATAACATATATGTATGTTGGTGTTGAACTAGATTAGAAGTGTAATGTTTTGAACTGTGGTGTAATCCCATTTTTGCTTGGAAACATTGCTCTAATGTTGCTAAAGCTATGTATCATTGAGGTCATGGATGTCCGTTGACTGGTAACGCTCTGGGCAAATATCTGTTTAAGGCATAAAATCAAGTGGACAATGTTCATTCAACGTCAAACTATAACATGTTTGATGCTCTGAACAAATATCTGTTTAAGGCATAAAATCAAGTGGACAACGTTCATTCAACGTCAAACTATGATGTGTTTGATGTTACTTTTTCGTTTGGTTAATTAACACCTGTTGAAAAATAATCATAAATTATAAATTAAAACATGAGAAAATAATGTTATTTCTATTACATGTTATCTTTTTTTTTTTTAACAAAGACTACTAATTTTATTAAGCAAGGATATATCCGAAATTACAATGAGAATACATAGTAATCTAGATATAAACCTAGTAAATAAAATTAGCGTAGACCATAAGAGGACCAGACAAGGAAAAGGTAAGAACCTAATCCAAAGACTCGAATAATAAGATGGATATAAATACCAACAAAATCGACGACGACAGGAAAACCATCAACAAACAACATAAAGATGCATATTACAATAAAAGAACGTTGACAAAAAGGATATTACCACAACTCAATCGTGACAAAAGAATGGTAGATGTAAAGGCGTATCCAAATCTAGTTCAAGGGTCCGTGATAGGGAGATCAACAGCATAATGAAAAGAGCGCCATCTTGATCGATCGTGGCGTTATCAGATCCATCCCTAATAAAAATCAAAACGAAAATAAATAAACCGTACCAAAGACAAAATAAACGTACTAAAAGGTAGAGTAAAATCATGCTACAAGAACATGTACAATGTGTGTTTGAAGATTCTATTTCCCCACCCCCACCCACTCAGCAACCCCCTTGCCTTTTGTGATGGGATAACCGGGGAAGGAGGATGCTACTAAATGAAAGAAGAGAAAAAGAAGGTGCTGATGCCCCACAGTGGCAACGACCCCTTGGAAGCTCACTTCATTTCACTCACCACCACCGACACCACCGACACTCAATTTCCTTCTCTTGTCAGCTCTCTTGTCCTTCATTCACACCATGATTTTCTAACGTTTCATTCTTTTCAAAGATTCCTCTTATTTCTTCAGAAGTTTTTGTTTTCTTTATGAAAATTATGCGATTAATGAAAAATAAGATCGTGCTAAGTGGATAAATACCGATCAATTTAATAAATTTAATAGTTTGATTAACGAATTTGATAATTTAGTAATCAAAATAAATATACTTATATAATTTAATAATCACTAAAATAATTTATTCTAATAAAAAAATAATAAAATTCTTTGATTATACTCTTAAAAATAAAATTAATAAAAAGTAAAACAAAATAAAAATTCTATTATTATGAGATTTTTTAAATCATTTTAAAAATGTATTTTAAACGAATATTACCACATAAAACCAAATTTGTAATACAACTCTATTCAACTCTCGTTGAATTTACTTACTGATTTTAAACAGACTATCATGTGCAACATGGCAACGACATGGCAATAACATATGATGGTTAATTCTACACATAAAATAATAAATTTACTTACCGATATTTATTTAACCTTCTAGCCCAAACGGTTAACGGATCGACTGTTGTTTCTAGAGTCCAAAACTTGTATTTCAAAATTTTCTTTGAAAGTGCAATAATAAAATCAAACTCACTTCCAAAATCGATCCATAAAATCCATTTAAATTAAAACAAAAGCCCAATTTAAAGTAACCGGAGCTCCAATTAAATTAAACAGAGTTATAAATACATATAGGGTTCGACAAAGTAAGCAAAACATATAAATCTCGTGCATGATATGATGGTCTAGCATGCTTGCGTAACACATGGCACATAAATGAATGTATATTATCGCACACAACATATTCAAATCACATCAAGTCAATACACAAGAATGAGACCCGCGTCCACACAACATCGGGATCTTACACTCAGGATTGAGGCGGCCCTCAAATCTTATGCCCGGAATGTTACATTGGACATCTTCGAACGAGGCCGCCCAACGTTTGAAAAGTGATGGAGGCCGCCCAACCAATCTCATGCTCGGAATGTTACATCGAACATCTTCGAGTGAGGTCGCCCGACACTCGAAATAAAAGTCTTTTATACATCACCCGATATATTACATCGGATGTCCTTCAACGTGTTGCAACACTTTTGGATATCCGGATTTCCATCACATAAGGACTCAAACCACACAAACGATCCACCTAGGATCTTAGCACAACAAGATATACTAAGATTATCTCAATTTGGTCTTTCAGGGTTATAATTATCGATTTTGGTTTAACAATTCATTTCATAGCTTTTAAGATTAATGGGACTATTTAATACAATCACTGAACCTCAATTCTCAACTCAAACTTGGCAAGATTACACAGGGGTATCGATAACCTTAGGTGGGGTATCAAAACACCCTGTATCGATACCCACCCAAAGAGGGTATCGAAACACTAGTATCGATACTGGTACCGATACACTTTGGCCAACTTCAAGGTCAACGAAAGGGGGATTATCCGATTCGATACTGGTATCGAATCGGAGATGTCATTGGAGGGTTTGATATCAGAACCCATTTCGATACTCCCACCCCACTAACCTATTTTTCCCTCAGGGGTATCGATACACGAGCTACCGGTATCGATACCCCCTACACAAAACTGCAGGTTTCACTTAGAAAATTTTAAGGGTCATTCTCAATTTTAATCTAATCGATCTTAAAGTATTTCTACTCAATCTTAAGGAATTTTAGGGTGTTTAACATCATTTTCCAACCCTTAATCACTCTAATACGAAATCACCATTAATGGTTCTCAAGCTACCATTCAAGCATACATACATAAAATCTACATGAATGCTATCTACCATGAAATGCATGATGATTAGAAGAGTTGGGAGTACCAACCTTGAGCAACAAAAGCAACAAACCCGAGCTCAAAGCTCAACCTCAAGATTTTTCCCTCCTCAAGCTTGTAGATGGCTCACCACCTTCTTTCTCTACAAGAGAAGGATGAAGAACGGATTAAACACACCTTAGGATGATTCTAGAGCTTAAAAACATTAAAAGATTCATATTTTAAGCTCATAAAACCCAAATCCTGAACTCAACCTAGAAGCCCCACTTAAACCTTCATCCCCTCCAAACCTAAGCATTCTTACCTTGTTTTGTAGATCACAACCACCTCTATAACTTACCCTTCACCACTAAAACGAGATTCTTGACTTACCACAACAAAGATTGAATCTTTTCTTACTTTCTCACTTGCAAGGATGAAGGAAGGGGATGTGAGACAAGGTGATATCACCTCTTCAACTTTCTGCAGAGAAAATAACACCCCAACCCCTCTTTCATCTATTTTGGCATTTACTAAAATGTCCCTAGTCTACTATACAAAAGCCCAACTCAACAAGATCCAACACAAACTCGAGGCCTAAAGCCATTAAAATTAGGTCTAAAACCGAAGCCCAAAACTCTCAGGTTAACCCGACTTAGATCCGAATCCGAATCGTTACATTAACCACAACTCTCGTTATTCATCAAAATTACGCATCCTCAAACAAATATATTAACTCTTGTTCTATCCTTATTAAACTTTCATTGTAATGATTTATTAATCTCAACTGTCACTGTATCTTTCAATATTAGTGATGATGTTAAAAACTTTTGTACAAATAAGGCGTAAATCCAATCATTAAAGTATAAAGAATTAGGTGTTGAAACGGGTAATTCGATTCGAATTACCAAAAATTAAATTAACTGAACTTTTTAAATCTTTAACCGTTAACCGAATCGGATTTTTTTTAAATATATTATCCGAACCGAACAAATTTTAGTTAATTTGGTCGGTTAACGAAATTTGTTATAAAATTTTGGGTACATTACACAAATTATCACTCAATAATATTAAAATAGTCTTACTTTCAAAAATTATAAAACAACCATTAGACTTATCTAATTATTATAAATTGGTCATTTCATTATTGCATATTATAAATTATTGATAAATATTAAAAAATTTAATGAATATTTTTTAATAATTTAGTAAATTTAATTATCGTTTTATATTAATTAGATAAAATTTAATGACCAATTTATAATTTTTAAAAGTTTAATGACTAAAAACAAATATATAATAAATAAAATATAAATCTCGGTTAATTCAGTTAATTAACCTATTTCGAACCGAATTAACCGTTAACCGAATTAAAAAAAAAACTTTAATCATTCACCGACCGAACAAAATTCGGTAATTGACCGTTTAACCGAATTAATTCAGTTTATTCGGTTTAACCGATGATTTGAATATCCCTATAAAGAATAGTAATAAGATTGTATTAAGCTTTAAATTCAAATTTAAACAAGTTGATAACACAGTTAAAAACGTAAACTACCGTGGATTAACATAAAAATATAACAAAGTTTCACTGAATATTTATCTCTAGAAAGACTTGAAAAAAATAAACATATTTTTCCAGTACATGGATTTTGATTTTCTAAAGGTTTATGCCTCGTCTCACATCAACAACCTTTATCCGTTCAAGTTATCACTTACCATAATTTTACAACTCAATCTTAAAAATTCGGATCCTGACAAGTGCACTCAAGGGAATTATTAAACCTTCTCCTCGAATTATAAAACCTAATGTTAAAGTCAAATTTTTTGAGTAAATTGCATAATGCGCATCGATATACCTTTTAAGTATCGATATTCGCCCTCAAGTATCGATACTCAATTACAGAATCTAGTAGTCTTAAATTTTAAAATTACATTGATATGCCCTCTATGTATATTGAACTCTATATCGATATGTTAACACCACATACCGAAACTCTATACCGATACATATAACTTGTATATCAAAACGGCGAAACCCAACTCATACTAGGGATGTAAACGAGTCGAGTCGAACTCGAGTAGTGCTAAGCTCAGCTTGACTCGTTAAGATTTCGAGTTAAGTTCGAGCTTGAGTAATTTTAAACGAGCCTGAATATCTGAGCTCGGCTCGACTCGTTAAGAACTCGAGTCGAGTTCGAGCTTTTTTCGAGCCTAATTGAGTTAAGTATTGACCGGTCTTTGACCGTGTTAGACTCGAGTAACTCTTATCTCTCACGTCTCATTTAAAGTCTAATGGAGAAAAAACTTTGATACACAAGATGTATAAACTCAAACTTGTTAATTTTAGGTTTTAATATCTTAATTTAGGGTTTAAATTTTAGGGTTTTAAGTTTAGAAATTTAGATTTTAAATTATAAAAAAATAAAAAATAGTATATATGTTTTCGAGTAACTCATGAGCTTTTCGAGTCAAGTAGCACATAACTCGGCTCGGCTCGTTAAGAACTCGAGCTCGAGTCGAGTTCAATCGAGTCGAGTTTTGACCGAGCTTTGACTAAATCGAACTCGAATAACTCACGATCTGTCTCATCTCATTTACGGCCCTACTCATACCAACACATCCCATGGCGTACTGATACTCAATTTAGTCACAGGGTTCAAAACAATTAACGATGGTTTAATAAAAAATGTTCTATGTAAACTTTTTTATGTATTCTATTCAGCTCTTGATTATAGTTAAATTAATAAAATAGATTGAACCCATTATAACATATGATGCATCTAAGCCAAAAAAATGGTTACCAAAGACATATATGGACAGATAGGTAAAGTGCAGGGATTCAAGGTTTTTACTTCACCAAATCAAAAGATGATACAGAAGTCACCAAATACTTGGATGCAGAGAAACTGAGAGAGAAAGACTGAGAATTTGGGTGGGTGGTTACATAGTACTTTCTTTTTATTTGGGTTGTGGAAGAACAACTCTGCTTGAAAATTATCAACAATGGAGATGGAGGAACTGTCTTTATGTTCCTAGAGTGCTAAAAGGGCTCCTTGAAGCTGGAATAGTAACACTTCTGGCAACTCCATCAATGCTATCATCAACATTGATTGATGTAGAATTGTTTGTGATTGGCAATTCCTTGATTTTCTCATCAGTTTCTGAGTCTTTCCCATCTTTGCTTTTACCCCACACCACAGTGTAAAGCCCTGAGACTATGATAATGGCTCCAAGAATGCTGAAATGTAACACAAAACAAAAGAAGTAATCACTACATGGCATAATTATATACAACTTGGTAGTGCACCATATTTCTAGCCTTAGTTTTCTTCTGGTGTCAATGTACCTCCCAAGGTGGACTTTTTCTGATAAAACAAAGGTTCCTAGAGCAGCAGTGATGATCATGCATAGAGGGCTGAATGATGTAAGGAAGACCGGCCCTCGTTCTCGGATCACGACTCCTTGAACGTAATACGCTATTCCGGAGCACACTATCCCCTGATTAACCACAAAATTTGAAACAGTCAAGTGTCAAACCAGTTGCAATGGCCAAAGAGACTAGTAAAGGGCAGTGTAAAGCAATAAACAAAAGTTGGCATGTCTCCTTTTTGTTAATGTTGTTATTATATTTGGTTTTATTGGACACTTACAGAGTAAGCTGCAGCAAGGAGCCTTGAATCCCACCCTACTTTCCAAGCACTTAGATCCCGGACCATGATGAGTGCCACTATACCATCTTCGATCATTCCCACGAAACATATCCAAGCTGTGAACGAGAGCTCGGCGGGGTACTTGTTCAACGTGAAGGACTGAACCAGAAGAAACCATGTCCAATACAATTAGCTGTAGAGTATGTTGTTTAAAATAAATTTTGAACTTGTTTCTACTCACTTGCAAAATGAAGTAACTTGCCCAGCTTAAGATGCTGCATAGAATCATTATGGTACCAGTAACCCAGTGTTTATGGGCAGATTCAGTGGTGCTCCCATGGTGTTCTGAGCCTCCTGATTTGAAGAAATCAACTATGGGACCTTTGTACAATGTCATCACCATGGCCCCTGCCACAGTGATTGCTGTTCCAATGATCTTTGCTACACTGCGTAGCTTCTTCAAATTGATCTTCTCTAACCTGATTGCCAATAGTTAACATATTAAACAATGGTTCAACATAGAGGTCTTGAGAGATAAAAGTGGTGGTATCAGGTATCGTTATCGTGACAAGTAATATCAGAGTAATCCATACGTGATACGGGCCTCATGAAATTATTCGCGCATCAAAAAAGAACGAAGACGAGAAAACCTTTAAGCCATTTGACATGGTGTGATGTGGTGGGGAATGTCATGTTTAAGGTCCTTATGACACATCTTTGTGAGTAGTGTGAGGTGGGAAGACAAATCTTAATATATTATCTGATTAACTGTTTGTAATCTTTTTCACCTGAAAATCATCGCCAATATGAAGGTAACAGCAGGAAGCATGTTGACGAAAGCCGATGAATATGTTGCAGTTGTGTGCTTCATCCCCAGATAGTACAGGTTCTGGTCAAGCACTGGCCTGTAACATCCAACTCAACCACGTTAATTTCCAGTTCCACTTCAGTACCAAGCATCCATGCAGAGCCTCGTTGGTGTCTAAAAGCTAAAACACTATGAAACATACTGGTGATACAGAAGAGAATGAATTATTGTTTCAGTTAAGTGCAGTGCATTACTCTAGGAAACCGAGAGCTACAATCCTGAGAAAGATAGGAAGTGTCATTCTTGGTCTGATTTTCCTGCATATAACAGTGAAAAGAAAGAAGATGATGAGGATTGTTGGATCCATGACCTAACGTGGTCTATTCTAGTTTGATAAGAAGAGTAAACCTTTCAAGAACAAAGGCAAATGGAGCAATGACAATGGTGGCGACAAGATGACGGTAGGTAGTGAGTATGAAATTGCTCATGCCATGCTTGAAGGAAACCAATGAGATTATGTACATCCCTGAATATCCAAACTGCAGAGACACTATGGCAATATATGGTTTCACTTTGTTTATGAGTTTAAACAAAGATGAACCGACCCTATGATCTTCCATTGTTTCTCTTCCTTCTCTCGGCTCGTAGGCTGCCAACTTCCAAATTCACAACTGGCCTTCTTATAGAGTTGCTAAGTGAGGGGGAAAAATAAAGGCAAAGTGCATTATTTAGCAATAGATGCAGTGTGTTTTAAGTACAAAGCACTAACTTTTAGAGGTGTTCAAAATTAACCAATATGATTTATTCGATTTAATTATCTGACGACTCGAAAGAAAAAAAATGAGTATTATTATAAAAAAGTTACTCGAACGGGTTGGGTACCCGACTTGGGATTTTTACTGGGTAATTGGACCGATTCTGAGATTTTTTTGATTATCGGGTACCTAATCTGACTTGATACTTTTAATTTTTTAGTTTTAATTTATACTTTTGTTTTAGGTTACTTAATATTTGTACATAAAATTAAATTTAAATCTCTAAATTATATCTATATTTGTATTATGTATCTTTAAAAGTTTTAAAATTTTCAAATATATTTTTATTAATTTGTTAATACAAGATTAAAAAAAAAGAGATTAATATTTTTAATGTCTTATTGGTGATAAATTTTAATATATATCTCCAAATATTCTAAAACTAACTTTTAATCCTCCTTTTTTTTTATATTGTGAACTTTTAAATTTTGTGTTTATTGTATAATTTTTAAACTATTTAAATTTAAAGATATAAAAATAAAAGTCATAAAGATAACTTTAACCCCTAACGTTTATAGTTTTTATCGTTTTGGCCCTTATTCTTTTTTTTGGATAAATTTAACCCTTAACCTATATCTTTTTGATAAATAACTTATTTTTTAACTAGCTTGATGACTGGACCGTGAAAAATTTAACGATGATATATATATGGAATAATAATTTTAAATGACATGGAATGTAACCTATCAAATATATATATATATGGAATATAATTTTATCTAATATAAAATATAAAACAATTAAAATTGAAATAAAATATTAAAAATTAATTAATTCTAAAATAAAAGATTATTAAACATTCTTAACTCTAACTACGATAAAATCAAAATCTTATTCGAATTGTGTTTATATTTTTATTTTAGAATAAATATAATAAAAAATATAAACACAGTTCGAATATAAAAAATATAAAAAAATATAAAAATATAAACACAATTCGAATAAGATTTTGATTTTATCGTAATTAGGGTTAAGAATGTTTAATAATCTTTTATTTTAGAATTAATTAATTTTTAATATTTTATTTTAATTTTAATTGTTTTATATTTTATATTCGAATAAAATTATATTCTATATATATATATGTGTATTTGATAGGTTATATTCTATATCATTTAAAATTATATTCCATATATATATATATATATCATCGTTAAATTTTTAACGGTTCAGTCATCAAGCTAGTTAAAAAATAAATTATTTATCAAAAAGATATAGGTTAAGGGCTAAATTTATCCCAAAAAAAGAATAAGAGTCAAAACGAAAAAAACTATAAACAATAAGGGTTAAAATTATCTTTATGCCAAAATAAAAATATAAATTGAATACTTGTTACTCGATTAACGGAATATTTAGGTTTCAAGAATATCTAAATAACGAGTATCTGATTTAAGCGGTTCAGTACAGGGACCGTCAAATAAGTTACCGGAAGTAACTGTATTCCCGAGTTTTTAATAGGTATTTTTTTTAAATATCTAAAACATCCAAAATTTTCGAGCGGGTTAATAATAATTTGATCAAGAAAATCATGATTAAAATATTAAGCAAAGTTTAAGCCGTGCATGTTCACGTGTACACGTAAGTAAAAATTGAATAGAAGTACTCGTCCTTTTTTATTTATTTATTTATGTTCGTAATATTTATAAGATTTAAAATTAAAATTTACGATTAAAATTTATAACTAAAATTAAAGAATTAAAGGTATAAATGCGAACTATTTGTCTCAGTAGTTAAGAGAATGATTATTATTTCAGAAAGTCACATGTTTGAGCATTAGTAATGTTAGTATAGTGATTGAGCGATTAGTATACGATGACTGAAAGTATATTCAAGAACAGATATTATTGTAACCACCATAACTGATTAAAAATAATTAAAGGAATAATAATTTTTTTAAGATTTAAAATTTATTTCTTTTAGCATTCAATATAAAAATTTTAATTTAGATTAAAATTTAGGTTTGGGCTTAAGCCCAAATATGAGGTTGCGTTTGTAGTGTTATAATTTATGATTAAAATTTAGAGTTTATAATTTAAGAATTATGTTTTAGTGTGTTAGGACCAGAAATTTATGTTTTAGAATGTTAGGATCAGAAATTTATGTCGTAGATTTTATAGTTTAAATATGAAAGATAGTGTGAATTTTTTTATACAATTTATGTAGCGAAATATAACCCCTAATAAAAACTCACCTCCCTACTACAATTATGTTAAAAGGTAAAAATTTAAATATTTCAATACATAAATATTTTAAATATTTAATATATAAATTATCCTCGGTTTTCAGTTTTTTTCATATTAAATATTTAATATATAAATATTTTAAATTTTTTACCTTTTAATATTTAATATGAAAAAATCGAAAACCGAGGATAATCGAACCAAAAACTGATATTTCAATACATAAAACCGATATTTCAATACATAAATTAACCTCAATTTTTGATTTTTTTCATATTAAATATTAAACGGTAAAAAATTTAAAATAATTTTCATAAATATTTATTAAGTATTTATTTTTTAAGTAAAAGATAAAAAAAACATATACAATATTTTAAGTATAAAATATATATTTTTATTTTATAAAAATAATTAAAAAATTAAATTCGATTCAATTCAGTTAATTACGATTAATTATAATTCATAAATTTATAAATCACAATATCTCAGTTTCATTCGATTTTCGATTTTATCGTTTAGTGAGCCCTAATTAGAACTAAATAGACTCCTAATATTTTCTTTTGTTCTTCCTTGACCACCAAATGATGTTTAGGTTCAGTGCGGATGATGCATGAAAAAGTTGTGTTTGCTTTTTGTCGTTAGACGTGGACTCCATTTCTATTCTAAAACCTAATACAAGGGTATTTAATTGTTTCTTCATAGTTTTATTATGGAAAAGAAGTTTTATATTTTTATAATTATATTAAATATAAAACATTATCCGTATCTGATTTTAAATTTATATATTTGTACCTTAACAAAAAAAAAATTATGGTCTATTTTTACATAAAATGATATATTTGAGTCGCATGGTAAAAAAAAAGTTAAAGAAAATTGTACGAGAATCCGGAGGTTGATTTAACTCGGTTCGAGTCCATTTAAAATGAATAATTTTATTATATTTTTTATAGAAAATAAGGTCTTGTTGAAAAATCTTTTTATGATCAACACTGAAATAAATTTAATATTAAAAAAAAAAGAAAAAAAAGTATCCAAAAATAGATTAATCCAAATAATTAATAAATATTCTTACAATAAAAATACACCATACCCAATTCATTTTTAATAGATTTCCCCTAAATTATTTTATTGTTTTTTTAAGAAATTACTTTTAGTATATATATAATTATTTTGAATCTGTTCACGAGTTTTTTGTACGGAGCATAGGTTGTCTTGGCTTGGCTTGTTAAAATCTTGAACCGAGCTCGAACCTGAGTCTAGCTCACTCAAGCCGAACTCGAATAACTTACAAATCGACCAGGCTCATTATCAGCTCTAGATGAGATCATTGAATTCGACCTATCAACCATTATAAATACTGATATTCAATAATATTTATCGTTAATGATGACTATCGATATTATTCAATACGATAGATTCGTCCTAAAATTATATCGTTAAAGTCGGTATATGCAAAGTTTCTTCCTTTATGAGAGGAGACAATGCAAAGTTGGTGCTTTCGTGTTCGGATTCCAACATGAACTTTGTGAAAAGATAGGTCAAACATGAGACCAGACCTTTTTATAAATATTACAAAATAGGAAGGAATTAATCAAGATTTTAAATTATGTTGGATCTTAAAAAATAGGGATAAAATTAAAATTACCCAAAAATAGTAATTAATTACTAAGAGCTACCTTTAATTTAATTTTTGGATAAATTATGCACTCGTCACCCGAGTTTAAAATTTTTGAATTTTGGCACTCAACTTTCTAGTTTCATTTTTTATGTTTTAACGAGTTTAATTTTTCTGAGTAAATTTATGTAAAAAACGATGAAACTTTACTATCAATTACTTATTTTCGAACTCACTTTGATTCACTAACACCAAAATAGTTTCTTCTATACTAGAATAATGGAGAAGTCGAGAAATAATAAGGAGAAAAACAATAGATCATCACGATTCTACGATGTTTAGACGTCGAAGATTACATATTAGATCAATATTATATCAAAGTTTAACTTGAGTTTTATCAATATCGAAAAAAACTGAACAGAAAAGAAAGATAAAGGTTTATGTATCAGTTACATCACAAACAATGTTCGGAAGTAGTTGAGCAACACCAGAAACGAAACTAGAATTTAATGGTGAAATATCAGGTTAATTTTTTGAAAAAACTGACTAATATAAAATTTAAAAAATACGACTATAATTGTAACTTAAATCCCTAATTTAATACCATTTATCATCATGTCAAAAAAATTTTCCAAAATATTATTCCTCCTGCCCTTCCTCTGCAATTCAAAGTCCCCTCTAGGCAATGACTAGTGTCGTAAATGAGACGAGATAGATCGTGAGCTACTCGAGCTCGACTCGGTCAAAACTCGATTCGATTGGACTCGATTCGAGCTCGAACTCGGCTCGATTTTTTAACGAGCCGAGCCGAACTACATGATCCTCGACTCGAAAAACTCACGAGCTACTCGAAAACATAAATATATTATTTTTATTTTTTTATAATATAAAATATAAATTTTTAAACTTAAAACCCTAAAATCTAAACCTTAAACATAAGTCTTAAACCCTAAATCTAAATTAAGATATTAAAACCTAAAATTAATAAGTTTGAGTTTATACAACTTGTGTATCAAAGTTTTTTTTCCATTAGACTTTAGATGAGACGTGATAGATAAGAGTTACTTGAGTCTAACACTATCAAAGTTCGGTCAATACTTGGCTCGATTAGGCTTGAAAAAAACTCGAACTCGACTCAAGTTCTTAACGAGCCGAGCCGAGCTCAGATATTCCAGGCTCGTTTAAAATTACTCAAGCTCGAACTCGACTTAAAATCTTAACGAGCCGAACCGAACTTAGCATTACTCGAGCTCAACTCGGCTCGTTTACATCCCTAGACAACACTTTCTTTAAGCCCTTTCTTCATATTCAAATGCAAGATCTGCAAACTTATATACTCGGTAGGTGAGCAATTAAAAGTATTAGAACCAGTGGCATTTCAATTATGTGGATTATAATAGGATGAATCATGATTTAAGACTAGAGGTATAAAATATAAATATTTTAAAATAGAAAAAAATCATAAATAAATTTAAATTTTTAAATTTTAAATAAAATAAAAAAATTAGGGTGGGAACAATTACCCTTCCTAACCCTACTTAATTTTATCACTAACTATAATGGCTTGATAATATAATCTTGGATGTTATGTTAAGTAGTCGAGTCGGAAATTATAAATCAACTCATATTATGATTTTTAAGTTTAATTAAGATTTCAATATATGTTAATATATAATCCTAATTTAACTTAATTAGGATTTTAATATATTATCAAATCAACTTTAATTGGGATTTTAATATATTTATTTACTTGGTTTGCATGCTATGATTTGTATGAAATATAATAGAATATATTGTACCACTAAATTTTGTAAGTTCAGGATTTAGAATCATTATTTTTATGAATAGATTGAACGTCGGGTCGTGGGATCAAAGAATATTATCGGTACGAGATTCTAGCATGTGACAACCTTTAGAGTACGATACTTGTGTTTAGTGAGATATGAATTCATATGACCTTACGTGGTGGAGTTTGTAACTCTTAATTTTAAAATTTTATTAATCAAATCGTACAATCAAATATTTTAAATTTAAATTAGAACTATTTTTTACTATTTTCGTCATTTATCTATATTTTTAAATGTTTAAATGTTTTGAAAAATATCTTGTCGGGTTAAACTCAATAAATAAATCTATCTGGACTTAAGACCTAAATATGACATCTGAATAAAAAAATCAAAGATATTAAAAAAATCAATTTCATAAATTATCCGAATTTAAGGGTTTTGATAAGGAAGTAAGTGAAATAGAATCCAAGTGTTGGTGCACTTCACAAATTATTATCATTTTTAATGCAAATTATTATCATTTTAAAAGATTATTTATATTATAATTTCCACTTACTTCCTTATCAAAACCATGGCGAATATAATTAATAAAAGTGGTTGATGAGATCAGGACATAAAGAAGACAAGTGTTGGTGCACTTCAAAAATTATTATCATTTTAAAAGATTATTTATTATTATATTTTCCATCCAAGAAAAAACAAGGCTGGTGCATTTTCTCTGGATATACAATATTAAGAAAATTCTATTTATAATATTAGGGATAACAATGGATCGGATTTAAATTAAATCTTATAAAGTTCAATCAATTAATAATCAAACTTTCAAAAAAATTAAAGTTCAAATTCAAACCCGATTACATAAATCTAAGTTCAACCCAATAAAAATTTTAAAATCTAAATCCGAAAATTCAAATCCAGTTTTTTTTTCCTTTTTAAAGTAATAAATCTATATTTTAAATATATATTATCATTTCAATTAGGATTTTAATATATATCCATATTTCAATTAGGAATCATAGTTTGATTATACAATATAAATTCAACTTAATTAGGATTTTAATATATCTATATTTTTAAATTTAATTTTTTTAAAATATATTTATTCAAATTTATATATGGACTAGACTTGTATTAAATGTGGATTCAGATCGAATTTAGATCAAATCATAATAATATCTATATCTAACCTATCTCCTAGTAGGCTCGAACCTTTTTTGGTTTCGGGTTTGAACTTATTTCAATCAGTTTTGGATCGAAATTTTTTTCAGATCGAACTGAATTCGAATTATATTATCAGACAATATATCAACAATTTTCTTTATCAAAATAAGAAAGATATGACACCTAGAAATTACTATTTATGAAAAAAATAAATTCAGATATATGAATTTGTATCGTTAAAGACAGACGAAAATTTTAATAAAAATAAATAAATTTTTTAAAAAGTTATAACAGAAATTTAAAAAATTGTAAAATTACGAAATTACAAAGAATATAAAATAAAATGATCAACAATTTGTCTCAGCTGCCATTTTTATTTCTTATGTTCGAAAAGAAGAAATTATATCATCGGTTTGGCTTACCACATCAGTCATGATCCCATCCAATTATAATAATCTATTTCATTATTATTTTTTTAAGTTATTTTTTCAATCAATGAATCTTTACTCATTTTTTCTATGTTATTTAAAAATTATAATTTCTAAAAATTATATTAATGACATGGATGATAGTGGTGGAATGAGCGATTTTTATTAGTTAGAGACCATAGCTGACGTGACGAGCTGGACCTATGATTTAATCTCTCGAGGAGGAAGGACTAATTTCATACGCTTTCTAAATTTTCAAATAAATAATTGTAAAAAAAAAAAAGAGTCGTGTTCAATCGTTTTCGATAACATCTCATACAATTTCGAGTAGTCACGGCACAAAAATACTCTATTCGAAGCAAACTGATTCAAATTCGATCGGATCAAATTATTACTTCTTTTAGATGCCCATGAAGACAAGACCCATGATCAACTAATTGTGTTTTTGGACCAGAACATTGCACAAAAAGATTAAAGCAACATGTTTGATGCAACAGAACCACTTTCCTTTTGCTTTATCAATGCCGCTCGTGTCCTTTTTTCTTTTTTTTTTTCCTGAGATTTTCTTGTTTTCTTGCTTCCCTTTCGCTACTGTTTTCATCTCATCGTTGAAGGTTCTAGACAGACGCGATAAGAGCAACCGTACAGGATCCTTAAAAATAGAGTCTTAAATTTTTAATAAATTACATTTATTAGATGATATTAATCTCGAAATTATATGTTACAATTATGTCCTAAATATGATAAATATTATAATTGATTCTAGAATCTTATTAATTATTCTTATTCCTATTGTTTTTATAGAAATAATGAGCTTCTAGACAAACGCAATAGAAACGACCACACAAGACCCTAAAAAAACAATTACTTCTATTGGTCATATTTTTAGTGAAAGTCATAAACAATTACTTTTAAAAGACACATTTTAATAAATTATATTGAGCCAAAAAATCTTTGAACTGCCTCTGCATCTCTTCGGTTCTTACAAGTTACAACCTTGTCTACTTTCTGAAACTTGACCTAACAGTCAAAGATAAATCCTTTTAAGTGTGTTTCAGACTCAAGAATCCTGTTCATTTTGTTTTGTTTTTGGTGCACTGAAATGGGTCAAATTCGAGTCGTTGCATCACAGGAAAACCAGTTGTTCAACAGCTTTGTGTCTTTGCAACAATGGTTTAGTCAAAAGTTGCAGAAATGGAGTGAGTAGGACAGTAAAGAAGCATGATGGATGAATTATTTTGCATTTTTTACACTTTTTGGAGATGTTAAAGTAGCAGGCTTTGGCATGGAATTCTTAGCATAAAAGAAAAGAAAAGAGAGTTTTGTTTATTACAGCAAATCAGAGTGGCAGCAATGTCGACTCGACCGGACCAAGTCAAATGTACTGTAATGACAAGATGTATATTGACGAAGTTGTACGCACGTAAACTTGGTTATCCATCAGTATATCACAAAAAGTTGTGGAGAACTCTTACGGTCTGAAAGCACCTGCTTCCATAAATGGAAGAAGAGATAATCTAGTAGGGATGGTAATTTGACCCGAAATTATTGAGTTTTGATCCGATTCGATTCAAGAGGAATAAATTTTTTCAATCAAAAAAAATTGATTTGGATTAAATCGGTCGGTATTGGAAAAATAAAGTCTATTGGGTTTGGATTAAGTTTTTGGTGAAAATTCTTCAATCTAACCCGACATGACATATATATATATATATATATAATATTTTATTAATTTTTAGGATTGAATCAAATTTAATTGAGTTTTTTATTAAAATATCGAGGTCGAATCAGTGTCGGGTTATAATTTTTATTATGTCGAGTCAGGTCAAAGATAAAATATAGTAGTATTAAGATCATGTCAAATGTTTTAATTTTTGGGTCGGGTCGAGGCGGCCTAAACCTTGCCCTGTTGTCATCTCTATAATCTAGTCGGTATTTCTTGAATGAGAAGTTGACTTTTGTAAGGGATTAGGGTGAATAAAATTCGACTTGATTAAAACATAATTTAAAACTATTTGAGTTATTTGAATTATCTTAAATTAATAATATATTTTTAAATTCGAGTTCACCTCGGCTTTAGATTTTGTAAACTCAAAAATTTACCTATTAATATTTTGTAATTTATTACATGATTCTTTATTTCTTCGATTTCTTTACTTTAAAAGTACACGTTTTTGTATTATTAGATTGAGAGGAAAGTTACTGCAAGTACTCTCTTGCGGTAGGAATGTTAAGGGATTTGAGTGATTCTATTTTTGGAGGATAAATAAGACATCAAAGGACTTAGATGGTGTTTAGCAGTAGTCTAAGGGACTAAATTGGATATTAACCATTTTTGTTAACATATCATTAATTCTCAAATGATACCAAATTCAGACAAAAGCTTAATAACAGTGTCAGAACGTATCTACACATACGAGAAGTCAATAAGAAAACATTTCATGTAGCCATGGAACAACAAACCACATCTTCACTTCTTCAGTCTGAAACCAGTAGGAAACAGAAGCAAGTCTCAATGGGACAGCAAGACGGTGATGTGTTTCACAAATCTGCTTGTGCATATAATCTAGATGAGCTTCTTCTTTACGAAGTATCGCTTCAAGTACCATATCTGCAAAACCGAAACCGCAATGCAGACACCAAGGGACATGACACTCAACCATGCAACTCGGGCATTTGTTATTTCGCTTACTTCTCTCATATCTGCTTCTCTGTAGACAGTCAGCGAAGAAACACAGATGTTAATTTAACTTTTATGGTTACAACCTATCAGCATTCTTCAAACAAGTATTTCGAAAGAATCGTGTGATTTAGTAGGATCCTGCAAAAGAATAGGGAAGTAGAAAGCTCAAGGAAATTGACCATCTTAGCAGCAAAGCCGAATAGAATCTCTACTTGTTTACTCAAATCATTGAATTTTCAAGATCTCAAATAAGGATATTTCAAGTAAATCCAAGTATTTCTTTGTGGAAAACTCCAAGATCAACCTAGAGGCTAGATCACCTTTATAAATAGGGCTGTAAACGAGATGAGATAGATCGCAAACTACTTGAGCTTGACTCGGTCAAAGCTCGATTAAAGCTCGACTCGATTAGACTCAACTTGAGCTTGAATTCTTAACGAGCCAAGTCGAGCTACTTGATACTCAACTCGAAAATAAAATATACTATTTTCTAATTTTTATAATTTAAAATCTAAATTCCTAAACTTAAAACCTTAAAATATAAACTCTAAACATAAAGCTAAATCCTAACCTCTAAACCTAAACCTCTAAACCCTAAATTAACACTCTATACCTTAAGATTAACAAGCTTGAGTTTACACAACTTGTGTAGCAATTTTTTTTTTTTTTTTCTGACAGGGCTTTAAATGTGACGTGATAGATGATAAGTTACTCGAGTCCGATACGATCAAGGATTGGTCAATACTTGACTCGATTGAGCTCGAATCAAGCTTGAACTCGACTCATGTTCTTAACGAGTCGAGTCGAGCTTAGATTTCTCAAGCTCGAACTCGACTCGAAATCTTAATGAGTCAAGTCGAGTTCAACATTACTCGAGTTCGACTCGGCTCGTTTACACACCTATTTATAAATATGAAAAGTTAAAACTTTGAGGTGAAAAAGATTGTGAATGTCTGAATAAGTTCCTCCTTTAAGGCTTTTATTCCAAGTGTAAATTGTGATCTATAACCTATTAAGATGTTTGCAGCTTGAACAAAAGTTTAGTTGTGGTAAGAGTACCTATCTTTCAGGTAGATTAGATTACCGCGAATAGCTTCCACCGTTCCTTGAAGTCTCCTGAGAACAAGTTCAACTCCCTATACAAAGTAACATATAATGCATAAGAAATTTGGATGGTTATGGTGAACTGGAGATCAAGTCCCATTTGAGATTTCAAGAGAAAGGGCATCAAGGATCTTACCTCTATTTTCTCTTTCTTCGCCACCGAATCCCAATCCTTGGCAGCTATTCCAATTTTCCAGTCAACACCTAAAGTTAGTTCAGAATCTTGTTTGTGGTTGCCATCCTTCCAGAAACAAGCTAGATAATTGCCTGTCTCACTGGTTGTAAATGCAAACTGACCATGAGTTGCATTTTCATTATGGTGAAGATTGTTCCCAAAAGGAGATGTTACCTAAAGAATGAGATAAAAGGTCTTGTAAGTTCGAATGTAAATCGCACATTCAATACACAAATCACTGTGTTAAAACTATCTGCAGTTACAATAAGCTTCCAGATAAATTCCAAAACATATAAAATGAGTGATCACAACTAGCTATGTAACTCCGACTCGTTATTTTCTTTTAAGTACTCATGTCCAAAATCATCTCAGCATGCAGTTCATTTCAAACATAACAGAAGGATAGCAGGAAGAAAATCCCATGTAGTTTACCTCTTGTCTGGTTTAGGCTGAGCTACAGATAGCTGTCTAACACCATGTGATACACAATAGTTGCGCTTTACAAAGAATTCAAGCCATATTCAGACAATTCCATAATTACAAGTAAACTCAATGTGATTCTTCAACCATGGTTACAAAGAAGTCAAGTTTTCAAACCCTCAAGGACTTTTCCAGCAAAAAAAGAAAGGAAATTTCTTTGGCATATTAAGAAACAATGAGAAAAACCCAGCACTTCCCTTGAGGGGAGGGATAGGACTTCCATTCATATTAAATAGGAAGATATAGAACATTAAAATTGAACATAAACAGAACCAAAACCAGAACAAAGGTTTTCTCCGACCAAACACTACCAACATAATCATTGTTCATCCAAACCAGCAATACCTTCAACAACAACAACAATTTCAAATAAAAGATCATCAAAAGCTACAAAACCCCATTAAAAAGGTACGAAATTTGTAAAAGAAAAGCTATAAATCTGATAAACCCAGATGGAGATTTTGATTAATTAGGTGCTAGTAATGAAAGGGTAAACGAAATACCCGTGCAGAGATGGTGGGTACTTGATCCGGGTTGTTTTCATCGATGACATAATAATCAGCTAAAACAACAACGTTGCTTTGGATCTCCTCAGAAACACACTTGGTTCCTGAGCTTGGAATCGTTAACCATATAGCTTCAGCAACCGGGAAAATATAAGTGTTCCTCGTTAAACATAGTACCAAGATTATTGGCAAAAAACACGCGGCACGACCACCTGAAAACATGCCTGGCTAATTCTTACAAGCACCCAAAACCAGAACGAAGGGTCTCGTTTTGCTTCTGTTTCGGCTTTCCTTTTCTCTGGTTTCCACGCACTCCCTTTTCTTTATTTTGACTACAGTATATTTCTTGGGTTTGATTCGAGTCATGGAGTTATTGTTCTAGTTGTTCCAGATGGACGTGTAGAAGACGCGCTGAGAACTGAGAATGGGATTTGATGTATGGGACAATGAAGAGAAAGGTCAAGAAGAGTTGCTCCGATCGTTGATTTTTCGGGTGACGGCTTAAAAAACGATTAAAAAAATTATATTATTTTTTATAAAAATTATAATTTTTAATATAATCTTTTTGATATATATAAAAAATCGTATATTTTTATAAAATATTTATATAATAAAATAAAATCATATCAAAATTTGTATAATTTTATAAAAAAAATAATGTAATTACTTTTAAACTGAATTTAAATTTTTGTCATATCTGTATGTTTATCTTAACTCTAACTTTGATAGTTGTTTTTCGAACAAAGTTGTTGCTGTAAAGACTGTTTCTTCCGCCTTTCTAAAGATTCTATTTAAGGAGAATTTATTAGGTGAACTTTGTTTATCACCTTATCCATAATTCAAATAATTAAAATCATATATCTTTAAATAATTATCTAATAATTGTTTATCCACTAATTACATATAAAAAATATTATCCTTAGAAAAAATTAAGATTACATATTTAAAGTTTAAATATAAAAATTTTTAATTTTTAAAGTTTAAATATAAAATATTTTAAGTTTTAAAAGATAATTCGGTAAAAAAATATATTTTAGGGGTATTGGATTCATTAAACCTTATATTAAAAATATTTGACTAAATTATTAAAAAAAAGTTTTACTCGGGTTAAAGAAAGATTTTTAAGATTACAATGAAAATTTTAAGTTAAAAAAATTAAAAAAAATAGAATCAATTTTAAGTTAAAATAAAAAAAAACAAAGATCTTCCGGACTTAACATACAATTTACTCTTTTTATTAATGTAAGTTGATTTTTTGTTAACAAAATGACAGTGATACATTTTAATTGGTCTATTAATTTTTAACAAGAATTAATGATTAGGATGATTAAAATAATAATTTAAAGTTTAAGAGATAAAATATTTTAAAAAATTCTTAAAAAAAATACAAATTATATACTTCAGGAGTCAATAAAATATGAAATTTAGGGTGATTATTTGTATTGTCCATCCAATAGAAAAAGAAAATATATTTAGAGAAAAATACACAGAAATAGAAACACTCGGCAGGGTAGTCCTAGTGGACTCAGAAGAAAGGCAGGGCGTCACTGAGAGGGAGAGATCTGAATTCTGAAGGTATGGAAGGTATATTCTTTCTCCCTCCAAAAATTAAACCCTAAATCCTCTCTTCTGTGGTCTCCGCTCCTCGCTTTTGACTCGCTTTACTTCACAACGTCTTTGATTTTTCCCCTCTTCCATTAATTCTTTAGATATTTATGGATACATGCTTTTAATTATCTATCCCTTTCACTTAACACATACTGCTTTCTTTGTTATCTGAACTTTGGGGGTTTTAAAAATCTTTTCTTTTTGTTATCGTGGAAAGGGAAATTGGGGAAAGGTAAGATATGTTCAATCAATAACCTAGGTACTAAGTATAACGAAAATTGAGTTGGATTCTGGACTTCCAGTTCTTAGTTATTTTGTATCTAAATCGGTTATTAACCCTTACTGTATAGTTTGGCCCTTTTAAGACAATGGGTTCTTGTACTGTAAATAGTTTGCTTAATCCAACGACAACAGTCCTTTTTTGTGCAAAGTTGTTTCTGGGTGTAATTACATGCTAGATAGGTGTTTGTCCTGGTTAGCGGTTAGCCTTTGTTAGGATAACATGGTAATGCAATTTTAATTCATTATGTCACTATATTGGCAATTTGGCATTTCTATTTATTATTCTCTTTGAAAATTGAGGTAGAAGACTATGTTTGGTGTACAAGACTACACATGATGCATCGATTGACCTAAAAATCTCAGTGTCACATTTTGTTTCTGTCTTATGGAAGTTTGATTGTTCATGTTCTTTTTGTTCTTTCTCTTGAACTCCATTGTTTTGGTTTCTATGGATTTTTTGAAGCCATTATATCGGTTAAACTTGGATGGAATTATTGCAATATAAAGAGGTCTGAGCCAAATTTTATAAAACAAAGTGAAGCTACAATACTCATTACCGAGTGATGGTGGATATGATTGGTGGTGTGATCCATTCTTCATAACCATCACTTTATAAGATGGAATTTTGAGTCATAGATCAATGAGATAAAACCCTTCTTTATGGTAGACACCATTTTTGTTTCCATTTTCCAAATTACTATAATATATGGAGAAATGATTCAACTGTGAGAGTTTTTGTTCCTTGAATATACTGGTACTTGGTTCATTTGGGCATGGTATTACTTCCATAAGAAAAGCTTCTGCTTTGTGTATTTCCATATAATTTTACTTAAAATGATCAACTTGAAAGGACATGTATATGGGTTAATAGAATTGTGAAATGTGAAGACATAATGACGTTCACAAGCTCCCATACTGCACATTTATTATATTAATACTGTTTATGTGATTATTGTACAACATCATGACTGTGTAGTATGTCTACTAAATTTATGACATGTTTTAAGTGAAACAAAAATGATTTCCGGAACAGTAAGAAAGCAGCTTTTTAAATTCTTGACAGGCAGAAATTAAAACTTCAATTGAATTTGAGTTCAGTTACTACGCCCTGTTTTATTTCCAAATTTGTAATAGGTCTTGTTCTCTTAGTTTTGGATATTAATTCGGTACGGTTTATTGTCACTTTATCTTAATTGTCAGCTTATCTATGATACATGTGATGTTTGACAGGTGGGTCCCCAGAACAAGAATCGGTTGGGTCTGGTACTAAAAGGTCTACTGTGTCCTCCGGTAATAAGTCTCGTTATCGCAAGGAATTTTTGTACAGATTTATTGATTGTGAAACTTTTACTTCAACTCTTGAAGATTGGTTTCAATCATTATATGCAAAGTCAGCACCGTTGAAGCCTGCCTTCGATGTCCCTTTTGAGTTGATAGAACTCCAAAAATTTGACTATGCTTTGGAAGGGGTTTCATTCCAGCAACTTATCCGGATGCCAAATGCTGTTTATGCTTCAACATCTGATTCTGCTGAAGCAGCTGCTTATCTTGCTGTTGAAGATTTTTTACATGCCACCGTAAAGGGCTTGTGGGAGGCATTTTGGAGTCAAGATGATCCAATGCCTTTCAGTATTGCGTGTCTTTACAAAGAAAATTTAAAGTTTCACCAGGCCGATAACGCAATAGCTAGTGGGAGACTTGGAAGTCTCTGTGCTTCTGGTGTATTGCTTAAGAACCTGAGACATCCTCATGGAAAGTGGGACGATCTTCTTGAATTGGCTCTTTTGAGGCCTGATATCCAAAGCCTTTCTGTGGAAAGCGAACAACAGCCTTCTCTACTTGTCCTAGGTGAGGCTCTTTTCTATGCCTTGCGCATGCTCATATCAAGAAGCCTAAGCAAACATAATTTTTCTCTTGGTTCAAATTTTGCCTACATTGTTCTTGTTGACTCTCAATATGGGGGTGTTGTGAAAGTTGAAGGAGATGTAAATAAAATGGATTTTGATGTGAATAATGTCTATAAGTGTGCTGCTGAGTGGATACAAAGGCATGCCAAAATTGCTGTATCTCCGGTTGATAAGATCTGGAACAACCTTGGAAATGCCAATTGGGGAGATATTGGTGCTTTGCAGGTAATTTTTTCAACTTTTCACTGTATTATGCAATTTGCTGGCCTGCCTAAGCACTCCATTGAAGATTTAGCCGCTGATCATGGTTGTCGCCTCCAAACAAGGAGAGTGGAGAGGCAACTGGGGGATACTAGAGTGAATGGAAGTAGTTTATTTAAGTTCCAGCAGCATGGTGTCTCTCCTGAAATTGTTGAAGTTCAGGATGATTCCACTAAACTTGAGTCAGAGTTTCTGAAGCTTGAAGTAGGATCTGTATTATGGTTGGATGATTCAAACTGGGAAAGAGGTTATCAGATTAACAAAATCAGGAGTAATGATGAGCTTCCTTATTACATTGCATCACCAGTTGAAGATCCAGGAAAGTCTCTCTTTCTCTATGTGGGTTCCCATCCTTCTCAGCTGGAACCAGCATGGGAAGATATGAATATGTGGTATCTAGTTCAAAGACAAACCAAAGTATTGACTATTATGAAACAGAAAGGCCTATCTAGCAAATATCTGCCTCAATTGAATGCATCTGGGAGGATTATTCATCCTGGTCAGTGTCGGAGACCTAGTTCAGGTGGAAACTGTGATCACCCTTGGTGTGGCACCCCAATTCTTGTGACCAGCCCGGTCGGTGAAACTGTTGCTGATATGGTAAGTGAAGGTCATTTTGGCGTGGGTGAGGCTATCAGATGTTGTCATGACTGTTTATCCGCACTTTCTACTGCCTCCTCGGAAGGTATTAGGCATGGAGACATTCGGCCGGAAAATGTGATCTATGTAAGATCTGGTGAAAGCCATCCGTATTTTGTTCTTATTGGTTGGGGACATGCTATTTTGGAAGATAGGGACCGACCTGCAATGAACCTTCATTTTTCATCTACTTATGCTTTACAGGAGGGAAAGTTGTGCTCAGCATCAGATGCTGAGAGCCTGGTTTACATGCTCTATTTTGCCTGTGGAGGTGCTTTCCCTGATCTTGATTCTGTTGAAGGGGAACTACAGTGGAGAGAGACGTCATGGTCTAGGAGATTGATTCAGCAGAAATTGGGTGATGTGTCAGCCGTATTGAAAGCATTTGCCGATTATGTTGACAGTTTGTGCGGAACACCTTATCCTATGGATTATGACATATGGTTACGAAGGTTGAAGAGGAGTATCCGCGACGAGGATCATGGAAAGGGAATTGATGCATCTATCTAGAATCATGTTTTCCGGAAATATCTGATTCCTGAACTCATGGTAGGATGATTGGACTATTATCTTCAGGGTCCGAACTGTTCCAAATTTTGGCATGGGATGCAGTTCTCCCTCAACCAGCTCAATTATGGTAGTTATATATTCGGTTGTCTATGGAATTTCTTGGTTTATGGGAAAATGAGGTATTCTGATGAGCCATTATCGAGACATATCTTTTAGTGTGCTCATTTACTTGGATTTGGAGAATTTATCTGGAATTTGTTTGGGTGGGGTTCCGACATGTAGAGGAGACGGAGTATAATTTGTTGGCCTTTTGTTTCTACTGTTTTCTTTTCTTTCCCTTGTAAAGATACAAGAAATATGGAGCTATTTCTTTCGGCCTTATCATAGGTCTCAGGTTGAAGATGCTGATCTGAAAGTATCGAGTGCGTCGTCCTTTCCTGTAAATGAACTGTGAGTTAGTTTCTTTGCCGGTTTCCGATTTCGATTGTCGTAAGTATATCTTTTCAAATTCGTGATAACTCTTGAATTTTTCTACTTTCCTTGGCCTATGCTTTGCATATTTATTACAAACTCTGAGTAGCGAGATGTTGAGGCATGCTTGCTTTGCTGGAAACAGGATCTTGATGGTTTGGCATCGGTATCGATTATACCGGTCTTAACTCTGCACTAAACCATTTAAGTACTGTTTTGATTTGTTTCGATCGTTTTGGGTGTTTCTAACTTATATTACTTGACCTGCATGGCCATGCATGCAGGGTGGCAGGGCAGCTTTGAATATGATCTGAATGGGTTGATTGAGTGAATGGTTGAGATTAAATGTTATGATGTTAAGTAGAGGTACAAGGTGAGAAATGATAGAGATGTGTATTTGATTTTTTTTTATTTTTATTGATGGAGTAAAAGAAAGTAAATTTGGAGAAAATATTATAAGTAGGGGTGTTTAAAATCGGTTCAATAGGTGTCCACCTGTCTAATAAATTCATATTATAAGTTAAAAAGTAAAAAAAAAAAATATTAAAATATAGTAATAATATAGTATTGATATCAGATTTATTGGGTCGTTAAATGTCTTTGGGCTGGTTTTGAACACCTTAATTATAAGTGTGTATATTTTAATTTAATAATATTATTATTTTATTTTTTTAAAATTTTAAATTGATGTTATAGTGTAATTAGTATGAAATTTGTTATTTATTTTTAATTTAGTATTGATGATGCCACATTAGTTATGGGAGGGGTTTTTGTCCCTAAGGTCTTTTTAGTTTAAATTGTTATGAAATAAGATTTTTGATTCTCCTTTAGTTTAAATTGTTATGAAATAAGATTTTTGATTCTCTCAAGATTTAAATGTAAAGACTTAATAGATTTTTATCCCTTTTAATATTTAGTTAAAAAGAAATGATAAAATAAAATATTAAACACTTAAAATGACAACAATTTAAAATATAAATGTTAGGTAACTATTTTTTTAAAAAAATATTATTTTTTAGACACTTAAAAAATAATTTAAATGTTTGTTTTTTAATTAAGCTTTAAAATTAGTATAAATGTGTACATCATTAAACGTGGTTTAAAAAGGAAAAGAAAGAATTTATCAAAAATATAAGGACTAAAAAAAAGAAATGTAGCTAAGAGACATCACATCAAAAATTTAAAAAATAAATAAATATTTTATAATACCTGCTTATTAACTGTGGTACATGAGTGTTTATAGTGCGAGTCGATTACGAGTTGGGTATTATTCGACTCATACTTGTTAAAAAATTTTATTGTTCGATTCGAATCGTTGCTCATTAAGCTCATTAAAATTATGTTCGACTCGTGCTTGTTAAAATATTTTGTTGCTCAACTCGACTCGTTGCTCGTTAAGCTCATTAAAAACTTACCTTATTTTTAACTAAAAGTAAAATTTAATAATATCATATAAGGCTTAATAGTAACTTAAATTAATAAATTTAATCAAAAATATCAAAAAAAGTGTATAAAACATTTTTGAAGTCTAAATTTAAAAGTAATGTTCCATAAATACACCAAATTAGCATATTAAAATTAAAGTAACAATTCACACAATAATTATTATTATATAAATTTATTTTTTGAATGAAATTATTTTAAAATAATAATTAAAAAATATTTTAAAAAATTAACGAGTTGTTCGCGAACTTATCGAGTCGAATTAGACTTTGCTCGATTCTACTTGTTCATTGTATCGAGTCTAATTTGAGTTCGAATCGAGCTAATCTAAATTAAATATTTATCAAATTTTAACCAAATCGATATCAAACAACTTACTAACCGCTCAACTCATTAAACACTCTTGTTATTAACACATCTATGAGTCTGTTCATTAAAAATTAATTAATTTTTATTTTTTATATAATCATTCAATCTCCATTTACGTAATAAAAAAATAATTTTTAAAATAATATATGAGAAAATAATTATTTTTAATGAATAAATTATAATAAGAGTATTATTTACTTGTTTAATCTAAACAAGAACTCATGAGAACCACAAGGAGATGCATGTAATCCAAAATCTCAACATTTTCCTCCTTAGCTATTATCCACAACAATAATTCTTTCTAATTTTTCTTCAGAATAAATACTTTCAAACTTTAAATAACAAAAAATCAAATATTGAAACTTCCCCTATGGTGGAATGACTCTCTCTGTGCGCCACGTGCCCATCATCGGCATCAGTAGGTTGTCTCCGGCGGAAGGATTTCTGTCGCCCTTCAGAATAGATGGAGAGAGGAGGGATTTTCGGTTTGGCTTGAAGCGGAAAGGGGTGGTAAGGAAAAGGACGAAGCTTGTAGTGAAGGCGGAGCTATCCAAGTCTTTCGCTGTAAATCTGGGTTTGGATTCTCAGGTTTATTCTCTCTCACATGGGTTCTTTGTGGTTTCGTTTCATTTTATTTCAGTTTCTCTTTTACTGTGTTCTTTAAACAAATACTGTTCGACGAAATGATCGGCTTAGAGTCGTGGTTTGATGTTATCCAATTTGTTTGTACGATTATTGTTTTTATATATGATTTTTGGGTTTCGTCTACACTGAATTTAGACATTGAAATCGGACCTTGATAATGTTTTAGTCATCCTTTGGGACGATACCTTCAATATCTTGATGTTGTTTTTTAATATGTTTTAAAAGGGATCGATGGGTGATTGGGTTTTGTCGATTTGATCCTTGCTTGTGCAATTACTCAAAATACTATTGAAAAAGCCTTGTGAGATGTGATTCTTTGGTTTGACTGAGTTTGCTGGTTTTGTTCACTGTGTTTGTTTTCACACTATCAATACTGTTTTTGAATGTTCATTATGGCATATAAAGTAAATTAATGAAGCAGTTAAGGTGAAAGTCTATCTATTCTCTTGAGCATTTTATTTAACTCAATGAATTTCAGAGACAATGGTTTTCTATATTTGATTCTAGGATCAAACAGTATTCCATGAAATAGCGACAGTTGCTGCATTTTTCTTCTTTCTTGATGCAGCAGATATTAATTTTTGGCTTTGATTCTTTGATGTGTACTTTTCAAAGAGGAGATATAAAATTTCTTGCATTATCTGACACTTCTTTATTTGGATTAGAAGACAGCCCAGTCACACGATGTTTCACAGTTACGTTGGATTGGTCCAATTCCTGGGGATATTGCAGAAGTTGAGGCTTATTGTAGAATTTTTAGAGCAGCTGAAAGGCTACATGCTGCTTTGATGGACACTTTATGCAATCCAGTGACCGGAGAATGTAGTGTTTCATATGATTTCACGCCAGAGGAAAAACCAATGGTAGAGGATAAAATTGTGTCTGTGCTGGGTTGCTTGCTATCTCTTTTGAATAAAGGGAGAGAAGATGTTCTTTCTGGAAGAGTCTCAATTATGAATACTTTTCGTGCTGCGGATGTAAGTGTGATGGAGGATAAGCTTCCGCCACTTGCACTTTTCAGGAGTGAGATGAAGAGGTGCTGTGAGAGCTTACATGTTGCTCTTGAGAACTATTTGACACCCGAAGATTATCGAAGCCTGCATGTCTGGAGGAAGCTGCAAAGGTTGAAAAATGCTTGTTATGATTTGGGTTTCCCTCGCAAGGATGACCATCCATGCCATACATTGTTTGCAAATTGGCAATCTGCTTGCTTGTCCTCCTCTAAAGAACAGATAGAGTCTAAAGATTGTGAGATAGCTTTTTGGATGGGTGGTCAAGTGACAGAGGAAGGTCTGAAGTGGTTGATTGACAGAGGATTTAAAACCATTGTTGATCTAAGGGCAGAGACTATTAAGGATAACTTTTATCAAGCAGCTATGGATGATGCTATTTCATGTGGGAAAGTTGAGTTTATAAAATTTCCGGTGGAGGTTGGAACTGCACCTTCAATGGAGCAAGTTGAGAGGTTTGCGGCTTTGGTTTCAGATTGCAAGAAAAAGCCTATCTATGTTCATAGTAAGGAAGGAGTATGGAGGACTTCTGCAATGCTCTCTAGATGGCGGCAGTACATGACTCGAGTTGCATCTCAGTTTGTCTCAAATCGGTTAGTGAGTGATACATTATCACAAGATGCAAATGTATCAGGAGAACTTCAGGCATCTTCTAGTATTGAAGAAAACCTCAAGTTACAAGAGGAAACCGAGTTATTCCCCAAGACTTTGCATGAGATACATAGTCCGAATGGAGCACATCACAAACAAGACTCAAACAATGATAAAGAAGGTAAGAAAATACGTGGGACCAACAATGACCATGTTTCAATCCAAGTTATGACGTCTGGGGAAGCAGTCTTTGATGAAGAAGGAGCAGTTATTAACATCTATGAGACTGTTGATCCTCTAAAGGCTCAGATTCCTCCTTGCAATGTTTTTTCAAGAAAAGAGATGTCCAAGTTTATGAGTAGAAAGATCTATCCTGAAACATTTTTAACTCGTCAGCTAAAAAGATTGAAATCTGTTTCAAGAGAGACTTCTGTCACAGCAACATGGGGAAGTGAGGTGGTTCATGCTAATACCGAATCATTTCTGTCAGAGACAAGAAATTCTAATGGAAAATTTAGTGCTAAAAGTCCAACTCAAGGGAGCAATGCTGCTGGAAGTGGAGAGTATATGAATGGTTCTAGTTATGCTTCCAGTAGCTCAAATGTGATCAGATCCCTTCAAGGGGAACAACATTCCATGACTGTAACCGAAGTTACAACTTTAGATGGGAATTTAAGTGAGCACGTCACATCTACCTCTAGCAAGAGCGAGATGAGCAATGGTAAGGTCTCCACATATTCAAGTGATGAAGAATTGGGATCAATTGAGGGAAATATGTGCGCTTCTGCGACTGGTGTGGTAAGAGTGCAGTCAAGGAAGAAAGCAGAAATGTTTTTAGTGCGGACAGATGGGTTCTCTTGTACCAGGGAGAAGGTGACTGAATCCTCCTTGGCCTTCACTCATCCTAGCACTCAACAACAGATGCTTATGTGGAAGTCTACACCAAAGACTGTCTTACTATTAAAGAAGCTGGGGGCTGAACTAATGGAAGAAGCTAAAGAGGTAGAACTTGAAGATATTATTTCAGCAAGTTTATCTGTGTTTGCATATAGTTGTATAATCTGAAACTGAATCACACTGGGATCAGCACTTATAGTTTATGGGGATGTTTATGGTGCAGAATATAGACTAGCCCTCAAGTTTATATGCTTGAATTGTTTCACTTATTAGGTTCTTCTTGAACGATTTCAGTATTTAGTGCTGTAACTAGTCAGAAGAGGTGTGTATGCTTGAACTTGTGACTTGTTGAAGGTAAGGTGTTGGGACATCTGCTAGGAAGTCAGTATAAAGCATAATGAAGAAACATTCTCAAAGTTGCTTGTTTGATTCATAGCAGTTGTAACCGCATGTTTTGTATTTGATGCGCAGGTTGCTTCTTTCTTGCATTATCAAGAGAATATGAATGTCCTTGTTGAACCTGATGTTCATGATATATTTGCTAGAATCCCTGGATTTGGATTTGTTCAAACCTTCTATAGTCAAGATACCAGGTACTTTGTGATTTATTTTGCCATAGAGTTTACAATATTGTTTTCCTCACACCTGATTGGAATCCTACTTGATATATTCTCTTGTGAAGTGATCTTCATGAGAGGGTTGATTTTGTGGCGTGTTTGGGTGGAGATGGGGTTATATTGCATGCCTCAAATTTATTTAGAGGTGCTGTACCGCCTGTTGTATCATTTAATCTTGGATCTCTTGGATTTCTCACTTCCCACACTGTGAGTTACCAGTTTTTGTGATCTTTGTTAGGGATATTGGATGTCCTCATACTTTCCCATTTGTTTAACTTTTTCCACCTTTTATGATTAATATAGTTTGAAGACTACAGGGAAGACTTGAAGCAGGTCATCCATGGAAATAACACAGCAGATGGTGTTTATATAACTCTAAGAATGCGCTTACGATGTGAAATTTTTCGAAATGGTAAAGCAGTTCCGGGAAAAGTATTTGATGTCCTGAATGAGATTGTTGTGGATCGGGGTTCTAATCCTTACCTTTCTAAGGTTGAATGTTATGAGCATGACCGACTTATAACAAAGGTTAGTTAATTTTTTCTAGGTAAAGAGAAAGAAAATTTACTCCTCAATTGTCATGTAAAAGGGAGTTCTAGCTGGCATTTTGGATTATAAATAATTTGAGCAGCTGTTGTTACCGACAGAAGTCCTAGTTTATTCTAGGCTTTCAATGTTATATCTTATATAGCTTTAGAGATGCTCAATCTTTTGTGACTTCCTTATGCTTTTGTTTAATTAAAAATATGCCTTTAGGTGCAAGGTGATGGAGTCATAATAGCCACACCTACCGGGAGTACTGCTTATTCTACAGCTGCCGGAGGTTCCATGGTAGGTCGGCCTTTCAAGTTTTTCAGTGATACATATGAGGTTTATTCTATATGGATCATTTTGAGTATCGTGGTTATTCTGTAACTAACAACATACTGCAAATGCAGGTTCATCCAAATGTTCCTTGCATGCTTTTTACACCTATCTGCCCACATTCCCTCTCATTTAGACCAGTCATACTTCCAGATTCTGCGAAGCTCGAGTTGAAGGTAAAATTATTCACATGAAAATGCGGTTCATAGTTCATTTTAGAACTTTCCCTCATCTAATAATAATCTGGTGGAATTCTTATGCTTTGGTTTGAACTACTTTACCATTTTTTCTTTAATTGGTCAAACCAACATTCTACTTTCTCAATGGTTATGTCAGTTCTCATGTTATATATTCGAAAAGGTTCATTACTGTTTTGTTGTGCATTATGGTTTGTTACTCGTCGAAAAATGCTGACAAGGGAAGAAAACATTTTATTTCTTTTATTTGCATGTCTTAGTTTGTCGGCATATTATCTACATTACGTAGGTGGGTGGGAATTTGAGTGGCTCTTCTATACTTCATGTCAAATATCTGTTGTGATTTCCAGGGATTACCATCTATTGTGTACATTTGGACCCTGTTTGCCCTTTTTTTCTTTCCATGTAACTCTTTTAATAATAATTAGATGTTAAAATCTCAATTAGCTTAAAAGGAGTAAACGCCGAAACACAAACGAAGTTGTATTTCTGAAAGTGCTGCTCATCCTTTTCATAAAGGTTATGGATGGCCTGGTGGATGGTTGTGGGATTTCTTTTTACAAACTGAGGCAGACATGCATAATCGAAGTGTGTGAATATGTCACAATTTGTCCAAGTTCTCTAAAACTAATGTCACGTTATCTGTACCTGAAGGAAATTTCTTAGGTTATCAAACTCTTTCCATGTATAAGAATATAAAGCACTGGAAAATTGTTGTTGGTTTCACAGATCCCTGACGATGCTCGAAGCAATGCTTGGGTTTCCTTCGATGGTAAGAGAAGGCAGCAACTCTCTCGAGGACATTCTGTCAGAATATCCATGAGCCAGCACCCCCTACCAACTGTCAATAAATCTGACCAAACAGGTGATTGGTTCCATAGCTTGATTCGCTGCCTGAACTGGAATGAGAGATTGGATCAAAAAGCCCTCGAAGGCCTCTGACATCGTGTAGCTCGTCCTCAAGGTAGGTTGATCCCCCCATGTAAATTGATGTACAGATATAAATTGGAAAGAGTAAACAAAAAGAGTTTAATACAAGTTCTGAATGCTATTTATTACCAACATATGCTCCCCCACAAAAGTAGAGTTGGTCAATTTTCACCCTTAAATTGTACAAACACTGAGGCATGATACTGGCACTATCATTGAAATAAAAAGAACGGTTTCTAACATATTATTTTATTTTGTGAAGGAATCTAATCAGGTAGTGCTCTTTCTGGTACTTTCTGCTTGTATATATCTGCAGTATGTAAAGAGTTACATAGGAAGTTTCCTTGATGTTGAAAATATTCCCATAGGTCCATGCAGAGAACTCAATCTCATGACATATGATATGACTTCGTTATTGACTGGAGTAGTTGCATGTTTGATAGGGCTTCTTCTATCTTTAGGTATTTTTTGTTTTCAGTCCCTCATTTTCATTTTTGACCCATTTCCATTATCTCTGCCCAGCAATGGATTTGATTTCCTGGTGTGGAAAGTGAACCATCCACCAGGTATTAGTATTTCTCTCTCTCTCTCTCTCTCTTCCATCGTATAATCTAACTAGAAAGTCAGATATTAGGTTGATAAAAAAAGTGTTCCTATTCTTTTATAACAACCAGAACATGCATGTTTGATAAAAAACAGAACATGCATGCATCCCAGTTCTATATAGAAAGAAAACAAAAATACTTTGATCTTCCTTTTTCCCTCTATGTGCTGTTTGAGATGCATGTGGTACATGTTCTAGAGGCATCTACTTTCATAGAAATACTGTGAAAAGTTAAACAAAGGGAAAAAAAAATGGAGAACCTGTATCGGATAGAAATCGTCTGCCTCTCTTTTAGTATACTGTTTTAAAATAATGAGTTTAGGGTTTAAAGTTAGACTTTATGAGTAAGATTTAAAAAATTAAGTGTAGGGTATATTTTTTAAAGTATAAGATTTAAGGTTTAGAATAAAAAATTTAGCTTATAGTTAAAATTTTAATTTTAATTTTTTTTAGTTAGGATGTAGAAAGAGACATATTTAAGTTAAAATATCTTTTACGGATAAAATTTATTAATTAACGATAAGTAATTTGAAAATACTCGGTAAACATGCATGATAATATCGCGTAGATTAAAATGAAAATGTTGATTGAAAGAGTGAAAAATAATTTATAATTGACTTGTCATTCTTTCAAGTATTTTAAATTTTTTATCATTAATAAACTTGACAAATAACTTTTATATTTAGATAGATTAGATTGACTTTAAATAAAACGTTAAAATACTAAATTAATTTAAAAATAATTATTTAATCAAATATTAAAAATATTTTTAATATTATATATATATATATATATTTAGTGAGCTCGAAGACCCTCCACCTTCTCAGGGTGAGGAGGTGGTGGGTAATGACTGACGTTGATGCCAAAGAAGGCATTATCACCATCTTCCTCCCTGAATGCCTGGTGGATGTATCCCTTTGGTAATCCCAAGTTTTCATCCATAACTTGCATCACCTTCTCAGCCATTTTCTTCAACTAAAATCTGTAGTCTTTCATAGTTTCCCTGCCATAAACATCAAAAACTTATATCATACATTAATCGGCATACATACATATACAAATATAAGTGCATGGTTCACCAGCTGCAACACAATACAAGTGCATGGTTCCACAATTCGAATACACAAACAAAAACCAACGTCGAAGCGTATGATTTTATCGAGGACGAGACCATACAATAATTAGCACGAGTCTCGTTAAAAAACTCCCTCGACCTAATCAGATGAAAAGAGTGTCTCATGCTAACTTTATTCGAAACAAAAGCAACATGACAAGCCATAGGAAAACTAATCCCCCAAGCAATGGATCAACCAAAATGCAAAGGAAACTGATGCAACAGCACACTCCAGTAAACATTTCCCCCCAGGATTCACACCTACAGGCAACCCCAAATATTGAAAAAGCAACTTGCCAACTTTACATCCCAACAACTCATGAGCACACTTCTCCAGTAGATGATTCCACATCAAATGCAATCACCTTGGCGCAATAAAGACGAAGGATCATTAATTTTTTTAAGAAAATTTTTAATTTCTTTGTCAGACAACTAAATATCATAATCTTATTTGTCATTTTATTTATATCGGCTATCCGTTAAGTTTTACTGAACACTTTTATATAAACATTTAAGTAAAAGATAATCTAGTGAAAGAATCCATGCCATCGAGGGAGCCTGAACTTGCACTCAATATTCCATGGTATCCATATGTATGCTCAAAAAAACAATGGCAATCCTCTTCCTCTATTTCCATCAATTTCTAGAGTCTGTCAACACGAAATAAGCCGAACTTGCTTGTTACTCCTCCCCTTGCTGCTACATATGCTCCCCTTGCTTGTTACTACAGGGAGATATCATATTTTAGACCTTCAAACAAATGTAAACACTTGTATAAAATAAAAATAAAAGTTTCACGACTATAATGTGTAAATTCTTGTATAGGCAGATGCAAACGAACTCTACCCCACTCTACAGCAGTACCGGATGTTTCTAACCTTTATTCTAAGTGAAAAATGGAGTTGCTCAAGCTATAAATGTATACAAGGAAACCTATTTCTTATAACCGCAGGATGTTTCTTTCAGTTACACTAACCCAATAGTAAAGACACGACTGAAAACCTTTAGGAAGAGAGTGAAAACAAAACACAAGTGCAAAAGTTTTCTTTCTTTTACATGTGCCACAATCAATTAATGTCAACATTTATGATGAAAATCAGGGAAGTTACCTACAAATCTGTGCTCTTATTTCCATGTGATAATCAGGTTTTGAATTCCACATGTCCAACAGTATCAACAACTAAAAAGGCGTACTCCTTCAATCGTATAAAGGCTCCTTAATCAGGAGGTTCATTTTCTCCTGAAGAAATTTAAGTACATCTTCTCTCCCTTCTTTTACAAGCAATTGCCTTAACCTCCCAAATGTCGAACCCGAGGGCTGAATGCCTTTTTCCAACATATCTTCTAGTAGGACACAAGCCTTAGCAGCATTGCCTTTCTCACATAATCCATTTATGAGAACTGAAAATGTGTGCATGCTTGGGATAAACTGCTTCAATTTCATGTACTTCCAAACTTTAAATGCCATATCTAGCTCATCTCTCTCACAGAACATCTTTATCATTATTGTATACGTGTCTGCATCTGGTTCACATTCTTTAATCATCCTGCGGAACACCTTAAAAGCTTCATCGGTCTCTCCGCGACCAATCAAGCTGTTGAGAATTATATTGCAAGTCCTAGCATTTGGTTCCACGCCTTTAAATTCCATCTCATTTAAGACCCGATAGACATTCTTTAGTTTGTTTGCTTTACAAAAAGCACCAATCAGAGCATTGTACACAACCACATCTGCCTTGATTCCATTTTTTTCCATCTCTAGGAATGCATCAATGGCATCTTCAATTCTGTTTTCTATCCCATAAGTATGAACCAAAACACTATATATAAATGAGGTTGGTCTGCAACCATTAGAATCCATTTCCCTAACAATTGCAATTGCTTCATCCACTCTGCCTGCTTTGCAGAGAACATCAATCATTATACCATAGGTCACAATATCCGGGACACAACCCATATCAATCATCTCTCTGTAGATCTCCCTAGCCTTCGGCAAATTTGGAGCCCTACCCCATCCTTCGAGCAAAATACTATAAGTTTTTGAGTCCGGAACAAATCGCTCTTTCAATTTATCGAAAATCTCCTGCGCTTTCCTCACATTCTTAGTCTTACATAAAGTACTTAGTAAGGCATTGAATGCTGCTAAGTTTGGTGGAACGTCATACTTCTCCATGACATTAAAAGTATAAAACGCTTCCTCCACTTTCTGAACCCTTGCATACTTTCTCATAATAATACAAAACGTCTCGACATTCAACATGCTCTTGCTCTTCATTGCGTTCACAAGATTCCACATGATTTCATACTGCCTAATCTTAGCCAAAGATCCAATCATGGTATGATAAGCCCTAACACTATGCATATAATTCCGCTGCTTCTCTGCCCATCCAAAGAATCTATAAGCCAAAATACCAGCATTCTCGAACCGCTTAAGAACATCCTCCACTACTTCGGGCGAAACCCTTATCCCACTTTGATCAAGAGCAGTATCAAGCACCACTGGAGAAGAAGATATCATGATTTTACAAATTTTTTTGCTTGTAACTAAAACATCCCGTATTGGTTCACTTGAACAATATCTTCTCACCAATGTAATCCACCCCAACATTTCATGAGTGTTGCAAACTTTAACCATTTTCTTTTTGAACTTCAAAGAATCATAGTTCACCTTAAGTACAAGAAACAAAACGCAAACATTAGAACAAGCCAGAATTGAGAAATTATAGGCCACAACACATAAGCACAGATATGGTTTTTTATTCTTCTTTTAAGGGTTACTTATTATATCAATTTCTTATAAAGTTAACCCAAGATTTTTTTTACTTATTTTTTTAAAAAAGGAGAGGAATTTAGGATAAAAAGCCGACCAACCTGCTCATCAGATATAGCCTCTAGTTCTCTCTGGCTAAATCTCGAGCAACCCAGTAGTCTAAGTTGTAAGATCACTCGAAATCTTCTTGAAATGACCCACGTTAGTCCTGAAACAACAAAAGAGAAAGAAGCAACGTCACACAAACATAAAAACAAACAGCTAGTCGGCAATTAGTAATAGTGGAAAAACCACAACCCAAAAGGGAACCTTGGAAGATGCGGCTATAGGCGTTTGTCAATAAATGATCCCGTTGAAGGCCAGAGAAAGGTGGAAAAGATGATGGGGATTGAGGGTTGCACGGCCGAGGGTTTTGGAATCAGGAATAGGGAAATTTAAGTTTAAATTACGAAGCTTTATTGTAGTAATAAGTTTTTTCATGCTCGTATTTAAATCACAGTTTTTTTAATTAATATTAAAATTTATATATTCTATTAATTTAAAACACTTATTAAATGTTATATTAATTTACTATTTATTCTTCTCTTATAAATTATATTAAGGCATAAAGATAATTTTAACCCTTAACGTTTACAGTTTTTGTCGATTTGGCCCTTATTCTTTTGGGGGGATAAATTTAGCCCTTAACCTATATCGTTTTGACAAATAACTTATTTTTTAACTAGCTTGATGACTGGACCGTTAAAAATTTAACGATGATATATATATGGAATATAATTTTAAATGATATGGAATGTTATCTATCAAATACATATATATGGAATATAATTTTATTTCAAAATAAAATATAAAATAATTAAAATTCAAATAAAATATTAAAAATTAATTAATTCTAAAATAAAAAAAATTATTAAACATTCTTAACCCTAACTACGATAGAATCAAAATCTCATCTTAAAAAATATAAAAATAATTCGAATAAGATTTTGATTTTATCGTAATTAGGGTTAAGAATGTTTAATAATCTTATATTTTAGAATTAATTAATTTTTAATATTTTATTTTAATTTTAATTATTTTATATTTTATATTGGAATAAAATTATATTATATATATATATATGCATTTGATAGGTTACATGTCATATCACTTAAAATTATATTTCTTATATATGTATCATCGTTAAATTTTTAACGGTCCAGTCATCAATCTAGTTAAAAAATAAGATATTTGTCAAAAAGATATAGGTTAAGGGCTAAATTTATCCCCAAAAAAGAATAAGGGTCAAAACGACAAAAACTGTAAACGTTAAGGGTTAAAATTATCTTTATGCCTTATATTAATTTTAAAAAATTAACCTTTTATGTTTCTATATTTAAAAATTATATTAATTTACTATTTATTCTTCTCTTATAAATATTATTTCATTTTTCTGGTATAAAAAAGTTTAACAATAATTTATAGTTATTTTATAGAAGAATGATGTGATCTTATTATTATCTTGATCCGTTAAGCTTGTTTAATTTAAAAGTATCGTAAAAATAATAAAATTGAGAGATTTCTAAATATAAATTTATTAAACCGTTTTAAATTATGATCAAATTAATAAAATATAAGAGTTATAGAGATTAAATAAATTAATAAAAATATTAAAATAATAAATAAAATTAAAGTTGAAATATCAAATTAGAAGTAAAAAAAATTAAGTACTAAATTGGGAGAAAATAAATGGTTCATGTAGTAATTGTAAAATAAAAATTATTTAAATATTAACTTGATAGAAAATATTTTTTCAAGTATCAAATATATATTTAAACCTTGATATATTTTAATTATATCTTTATATTAATTTGGCTTAAGAGTATAAGAACTATACAACTTTTAAGAAAATAATAATTAAAATTCTAAATTTATTTTATACTTAATTAAGCTCTTAAATTTTGAATTTTTAACAACATAATCTTTTGACTAATAAATTTCGATAATAATTATTAATGTAGTTAAAAGTATTGTCGCGACCGCTTTAAAACCGAAAACATGTGGAAAAATATCCTGGCGATTAATCTTGAGAAATCCGAATTTTATTACTTTTAACCCAAAATTTTAAAAAAGCGTTTATAATTTAATTTTAAAAATAGATTTGGAGTCGCCACCGGCCACTTTGGTAGGTCAGACACCATAAAACAAACCAGAGATTCGTTAAAAACATTTGGGTTCGGGAGTCAGTTACGTATAAGGACGACCCTTACAAACGCCCAAAAATTGGTACCTTATTAATTACACGTGACATTTTAATATTTTGAATATAGATATTAATTTAATTCTTCATTGTTAACTAAACATTGCTTGAATTGAGGATATCCTTTTGATTAAGAAAATATATCCCTTTTAAACTCGGGCCGAATGAGACGTCCTCTAGATAGAAAATCTCACCCAAATTTAAAGAAATATAAATTCCGCCTCAAAAGGTTTAAATGCGTGACCATTTATTTATCTTGTTCATTTTAAGTTCTAACCTAGGAAGGCTCCATTAATTAAATATTAAAACCCTTTTTAAATTATTAATTTCACCAAGTGTATGATAACATCCGAATGCTCGAACACTACCATCTTGTCACTTAATAAAATTAATAACTTTACTAATGTCACTAATTATTTACCTACCAATTTTATTTAATTCTAAGCCTAAATTATTTTATCAAGTCCTAGGTTTTTTAATAGCACATGAATTCGATACCAAGGTACACTCTTTAGGCCAACATCATGGTACGTCAAAACACCGGCCTCTCAGTGTATCTGAGGTATAAGATTCAAATGCTATCGTTACTAATTATCTCCCTATTTAATTAATAAATTAAAGCAACTAATCCTAGAAGGCTCTAGATTAATTAACTAAATGATGATTAAGTGATCTCCTAACAAATATGTCATGTGATTTTTTAAAATAAAACATAATTAAATAAAATGAAATAAATAAACAAAATAAAAGAACTTGATTACTTTTTATTAAAAAATATGAGAGTTCGAATTACAACCAAGATGATCAAAATTGAGCACAAAGGGACTTACATGGTAAAGACAAAAAAACAAGAGTTCAATTTCAAGGGATGAATTAGATTTAATTAAGTTTAATTAATTTTAAGGTTTAGAATCTTTAATTAAATTAATAATTTAATCAAATTTTCTGAAGCTTTAAATTTTAATTAATCCTAATTAAAGTCAAATTTGATGAAAATTTAGTTTTAAGGTTCACTTAGGCTAAATTAGATCTAATTAGGTTAAATTAATTTTAAATTTTATCTTAGAAACTAAATTAAATTCAACTAAGAACCTAATTAAATTATTTCTAAGTCTTTTAAAAAAACTAAACCTAATTAATATCTAAATTAACTAATTTTGAGTTTTAGGGTTCAATTTAGGTTCAAACTAGATTTAATTAGATTAAAATAATTTTAAATTCAACCTTAGAAATTAAATTAAATGCAATCAAGAACCTAATTAAATTATTTCTAAGCCTTAACATCAAATTAACACCTAATTAACATCTAATATTTGATTAAATTTTGAACTTGAGGTTCGATTTAGAGTGAAACTAAGGACTTAATTGAGTGAATTTTAAAGTTTTAAGGGTTAATTAGGGTGTTTAGGGACCAAAACGAATAACAGTCTAAAGCTCGAAGGACTCATGGGAGAAAATTCCCTTATTTTCGCACAAACACTAAAAACCTAGAAAAACTTCCCATTTTGGATCAAAACACACATATTTTAGCATGATGTTCATCTTGTTCTACAATGAACATGAAAAACACTATGAACACCAACCCGGAACACCATGAACTCCGCCCATAGATCCAACCTACCGCCACTAACCACCACTCCGGTGAGTTCACCGACGACCACACATGGCCGGCGACCACCGTCCGAACATTCCGACCACCACTTCCGGTACCGGTGAACTCGCAGGAAACCTCTAAAACCACCGAAAACATCTCGGAAACTCAATTTTTAGATCTAAACACCATAAACGCACCTAAATCTCACCCCTAATCATTCAAAAACCACTCAGATGACACCCTAAAAATACTTAAATCTACCCGGATTCTTTCCTAAAATCAAAAATAATAGAGATGAACCAAAAGCAACTAACGAGAGAAAAAAACAAAACAAGGGCTTACCTCCTCAATCCACCGAAAATCTCTTTCGATTGCCCTCTTATCGATCCAAACTCTCCGATTCAAACTTTTAGCTCTTTTCATTCCATTTCCCTTTTTTCAGATTCGAAGGTCTCTATTTAAAGGATTTTTCAACAATCCTAACTCAAATCAAAAACTACAAAATCCCTAAAAATTCTCCTACTATCCCTCAACACAATCCCCATTAAATCTAAAACTCTCTCATATCTTCAAATTTTCTGTTTTTTATTATTTTTTATTTATTTTTTTGTTATTATTTATTTTATTATTTTTATTTTGTTTTTCTTATTATTTATCACTGAAAATTCGTGATAACAGTTGCCCTTCTTTGCTCAATGCCGCGGAGCAGAAGATGGGCAAAGACTGAAAATCACGAATTTTGTCAAGGTCGTTTGGCTGAAGCTTGAAGTTGTTCTTCTTATTACGAAATTCTTCAAGCAAAACCTGTGACGTGTCTCGAGGTTGTTCCTCTTGTTCTGAAATTCCTCGTCTCTAGGATATCTGGAGTTGTTCTTCTTATTACGAAATTCTCCAGGGCCTGAAGTTGTTCTTCTTATTACGAAATTCTTCCCGGAAGACTTACTGATGATCCAAAGGATTTAACATCATGCCTGAAGGACTTACTGATGACCCAGAGGATTTAGGATCGTATTGCCTCCTTGATTGTGCAAACGATATCATCACTCCTGAAGGTGATGACCCGGAGGACTTAATGATGACTCGAAGGATTTAGGATCGTATTGCCTCCTTGATTGAGCAAACGATATCATCACTCCTGAAGGTGATGGACCGGAGGACTTAACATCATGCCCGGAGGAGTTAATGATGACTCGGAGGATTTAACATCATGCCCGGAGGACTTACTGATGACCTGGAGGATTTAACAATGGAATATGAAGTTGTTCTTCTTATTACGAAATTCTCTATCTCCACTGAAGAGTCTGAAGCTATTCTTCTTATTACGAAATTCTTTAGACTGATATCAAGTCATGAAATTTGACGTTTTTTCATATTGAATCTGGAGTTGTTCCTCTCATTTGAACTCCTCCAAAGTTTGAAGTTGTTCTTATCTGTTGAATTCCTTCAAACAAATCTTAGAATCCGAAGTTGTTCTTTTCATTTGAATTCCCTCGAATATCTGGTAAATAAAGATTTTTGTTGAAATCCGCATCTTCAAGCGAAAAATCTTGCTTAACTTCATCTTCTTTATTGAGATCTTTCTCCTCAAATAGAAATCTGTATTGGTCTCTGTTGACCTTCTGAAATATTTGTTTTCAAATTTCCTTCCTCTGAGATCTTTGTTTGTCCTGATCTGGATTGCTTTGTTAGTCCTGCAAATTCCTATTAAAATTAACCAAAAATGTTTTGAATGCATGGGTTAGCATGTTTTACCCTATGGATGCCTAACCATATGATGCATGAACCGTGGTCATTGAGGGACACTTAAATTCTTCATTGAACCTTTTTCTGTCATGACGACATCTCGCATCAACAACTTTGTACTCTACCTGATCTTTTTGAGCTTCATTTCTCATATTGACATTAACATCATTGTTTTTCAAAATTAGTTAGGATTCTTCCCCACATTTCATGGGCTATCAGCTTCTCGAAGAAATAAGTTTATGAATTCTGTACCTCCCTTGTACATTCTGATTTGAAATCTCACGTGCAATAATACTTTGCTGATCTTTTATCATGCTGAGTTTGCCCCACTTTCATCATTTAGGGTGTGCAAAATATCATAGGTCCCTGAATTTTCTCCTGGTCCCTAAGCCTTTTCTAGTCCCTAAACTTTCATCAAGCTGGACTAATATTCATCATTATAACTATGAAACTCGGCAATGACTACAGTCTGTACATAATTGCCCCATGTTTACTTGCGTTATCTTCGTTGTTCGATATTTTGTCATTTAAAGCTTCATTTGTTCCTCGTTAAACCATTCATCATTAATCAAGTACCAAGGTCATCTCTTGTCCTGCCTGCACTTAAAGGATTAATACATCATAGTAATTCCCATAAAATCCTTTGCTTTTTGTATCTAATCAATTTATCTGCAAGATGCTTGTTAAAACAATATGCAAAAAAAATAAATAATTTTACTAATTTTAAAAACATTAAAAAATTTTGACTGTCACGGTAAACAAGAGATTAGGCCTTTAAATACTAAGTGCAGCAAAGTCTTCGAAAAAAATTGCAAAGATCAACTCTGATGTGACCATTTTCCAACTGATGCATTGTGTCCTCTAGAATATTCTCCATATTTTTATCTTCTGATGCGCCTCCATTGTTGGTGTCGCCACACTGGATTCTGTCGCGGCCGGTCTTCTACCTCGGCCTCTACATAGCTTTTCTGTCGTTTCGGCTCTGGATATTCCTGCATGTACAAAAATTGTAGTAATATCTGCATTCTCTATAAATATTAACTTTGTATGTGGTGATAACGGAATATCCAATATTTGAGTAAAGAATATATGATTCGGTTCAAGTGGGTGTATAATAGGTGCATAAAGTACCATAAGAAGGATAGTAAATGACTGCCTTTTAGGCACTCATCAAATACCCCCAAACTCGAACTATTGCTTGTCCTCAAGAAATGCCAAAAATCAAATTGCTAAACCTTACTCCCCTTTGGTCTTACTCTTCCATCTATTCTCCCCACCATGGTCATGTCTATCTCTCCGTTTTAGCCACTAGTTTACCCAAGGACTTCTACTAAGAAACAAACTCTAGGGCTAGATGAGTGTGTGTGTTTAATGGACAAGGCTGATTCAAGGTTTTCTTAGATAAACTCTAAGTTCAAGACAAGTAGAATCTTGGATTAGCTATCTCCTTAAAACAACAAGTCTTGAGCCAATTTCGGGCACCTCAAGATATGTGTTTTCTATTTCTTTCTTTGTTTTTTTTTATTTATTCTTTTTCTTTTGTAGCACCTATTTAGCATACTAGAGCCAATTTCGGGCACCTCTAGTATGAAAGAGAGTAAAACTAAATTCGGTGAGAGGCACCTCTAGTTATTTTTCCAACAAATTCTAAGTATTTATCACCTAAGTTTATTAAAAGAACTCCTAAATTAAACAAGTCCAAAAAGTTTTTTTTTTGATCCTAAAGTAAGCTTCTAAGTTTTATTCCATGAGTATCCTATGGTTATCCCTTCAAAACAGTACTTGGCCATGGTAAGGAGAAAAATTTCTATAGCCTTAAAGGAGTAAACTAAAGCAAAGCTGACATAAGGCAATACAAGATTACAAACTTAAATTCAAGAAAAGAGAATATATAAACATTTTCAGAAAAAAAAATTACTCCCTTTTATGGTATTGCCGCGGCATATATGACATTTTCTGTACTTGGTTCTAAAGTTGATCACTAATTCCATTTGGCATAACCTTGGTGACTGGCTCGGTCCAGCTTTCAATATGTTGTTCTTAACTTGAAACATCAGCTCAAAACTTGCAAACTGATTTTATGCATCGTGTAATACTTCTGACTTTCTCTTTCATTTTGATAACTCCCGTTATCCATAAAAGTTGAACATCAAAACTAAGCTCACAATTTTCTTTTCTTCTCTAAGTCTTCATTTGTTAGCACTAACCATATGAATTCCCCTAATTAATCCGCCAAATATCCAATTTTTAATTATGTTTGCCTTCTAATCTCGTTTATCTCTATACTAAATTTGCCTTGAACCTGTCTTGAAGCTCAAATAAATGTTGATCCCAATAAATCTGGCTCTTTCATGCAGAAAAACTTGATTTTTCTATTGTTGGTGTTGTACCCATCTCTTGAAAGCAACTAATAATCCTTTATCAAAAATGACTCTTCACGTTATTGTCCTAGAATGCCTAAATTACCCTTAATTTTGGCAGATATACCCCATACTTGAAGTCTTCTGAAACACCCTTGTATTATTGATACTCGGTCTCTTTAAATATTAATTCTGATCTTACACTGAGTCTTCTTGAAAATCAAATCTGATCGCGTACTGAGTCTACTCGAATATGGTTCATTTTGACATATTGTCTTCTACTTATATATCAAACCCTTTAGTTCATGACCATTGTCTATACAACTAGCTAATGAATCGATACCTCTAATGCATGCAATGTGAACTCACACACACACCACAAAAAAAAATGTTAGTATGGTGAAATAATAATCTGAACAAGAATAAATTAACTTGCAAAAAATAACCAGAGAACAATTTATGTCGCATAAAAATAACCAAAGAGCATGTTAAACAGAGAAATCCTAATTTGGCGGCATTTCAGCAGCATACCGCTTTATCTTATGGTCCCTGTCTGGCTCTAAAAGGGGTGGGTTTTGTAACACCCCTTCCCGGCCTAGTAGAGGATCGGGTCGAAGATGCTACGATCGGAGATTTCGGGGTTCGATAACATTTTTTTGTAGTTCGTTTTGGATTAGTACATGATTGATTAGTCAATCTTTAGTTTGTTCATGAATGTGACTTATGCATTTTTAGATTAATTTGAAGCTTTACGTCATCCAAGGATCTAAATGTATTTTTTTACTGATTGAAAATATATCTTAAGGATTTTAAGCAGGTCGTATCTGAACACTATGGTCCATTTCAATACACCTAACCTGTAATACCATGTTATAGCTGATTTTTAATCCATTTAGCTTAGTGTATAAATTCCTATCTTTATGGACTTTTACCAATAATCTATAGTGAACATAGTTTAACAGAATAACACCTTTTAAGTCATTCTAACTCACTTTTCTTAATTTTAGGCTCTTTTAAAACATGCATATTCAAATACTTAAACCATTTCTTATTTAGGTTATTTTACAATATATGAATCTATTCATACCTTACACATTACCGACATATCAAAATGGTTTAACAAAACATATTGCCACCATTCTATGAGTATCTATAGATAAACTTACATACCCTTTTCTAGTGGACTTGCCAAAACCTTTCAAAAAGGGATCCAATGCTCCTCCTCAAGACTTTAACCTGAAAATGCATGGAAAATGAATACGTTAGGCATATTTTGCCTAGTGAGGTAGCCAATATTAACGTATAAGATACAATCATTATTACATGCTTTCCTGCTAATTCATCAATTATACCAATGATTCATATGATTTATAATAAGGTCAACAAATCAATTTACATCCTTGGATTGATCAAGATAGTGGATACGTGGACTCCTACGCCTCGCTAAATTAATAAATAGTCTAATCCCTCCGCCTCGCCAAAATAACCAATACACAAATCATCCCTCCGCCTCACCAAATATAGGCCGTAGCCCAAGGACCGTAGTCCACCTATACCAATGAGCTCATGAATCCTATGGCATGCCAATTGTATCCAGTTTCCACTCAAATTCAAGGTCCAATACAATTATTTTTATAACAATTTCAATGATAATCTCAATATGTTCCATAAACCAATATCAATGATTTTGACCTTTAGGTCCATTTTAATAAGTTCAATGATCAATATTACAATGATTCAAAGATTTAACATTATCAATGTAATAAGGAAAGCTTACCAAAGTTTACCATGACCCTATATGATATCATGTCATTTCCTTGCCAATAAAATGCTACATGTCAATCATTAACAATGAAATAAAATGGGAAAAACACCTAGCTTTTATCTATGACTCTACTACACTCACCTCGATATTTTAACGCTTTTAAGATTCTCGAATAATAACGTCTTTAGTTCTGATTTCTATAAAAGTTGACGGTTGCTCTCGATCGACTCCGTAAACTACGTTAATAAAAATTGATTAGAATAAATAAGACAATATCGAATTAATACAAAAATATTAATTAAATTTGATATCAAAATTTAAACTAACCAAGGGTCCGAGCCTACCCCAACACTAGCAGGGATTTGATATCACTATATCGAAATTATCGAACAACCAATCTAACACTGGAACATATATATGTTTCCTTTCAATGGTCTTTCTCTTGCCGTGCGTTAACCACATTTCCCCCACCCTATTTATAATGTTTTTGCATCATTCATTTCCTTCCACGTGGCCATGTAAGTGGCCAATTTCAATTGGCCATTTTTGTGGCAAATTGCCACATTCATTTTACTTTGGCCGAGTGGCCATTTGTGGAGGCCAATTCAATTGGCTGCCACGTGCCTTTCCTTTATATATATATATATATATATATATATATTTTTAATAATAATAATAATAAATTAATTTATATAAATCGTATATTAATTTGGGGTACAAGATCGAACCAACCTTTAATTGAAACAAAATATTTAATTGTCGAAATATAACCCCGAATTTATAAATTAGTTCGAATAACTTTTATAAAATTCGAGTAAAATACATATACCAAAATAAAATACATAGTCACAGAGATATAATTTCGACTAGACCGGTTTTTGGGGGTGTTACAGGTTTCTACTCTATACATGTGGTTTTTGGTCTAGATACTAGGTTCTGGAACTGTCGTTACTGTCTACTGCAACGATAAGACATCGATTCGGTAGTATAGGTCCCTTACCACGGAGGTGAAGACCCCACGATGCGTAAGGTTAGTATACCGGAAGTAGATAAAAATCCGAAACTCGGAGCTGGAGAGCATCACGTCGGATAATATCTAACTCCCACTTAAGGGTGAAAGCTCGGGTCGAGAGCTTATGCATGAATGACAGGATATAGCACAAAAATAAAAATGCTACCCTCATTCAAACGATATTCATTTAACAATAAAGAATTAAGTTAATATCTATATTCAAAATACCGGAATGCCACGTAAAAAATTTTAAAAAGTTAGGCTTGACTCACAAAAAAGAATTTTTAAGTCCCCAGCGGAGTCGCCAAGCTGTCGCGATCGCTTTAAAACCGAAAACGTGTGGAAAAATATCCTGGCGATTAATCTTGAGAAATCCGAATTTTATTACTTTTAACCCAAAATTTTAAAAAAACGTTTATAATTTAATTTTAAAAATAGATTTGGAGTCGTCACCGGCCACTTTGGTAGGCCAGACACCATAAAACAAACCAGAGATTCGTTAAAAATATTTGGGTTCGGGAGTCGGTTACATGTAAGGACGACCCTTACAAATGCCCAAAAATTGGTACCTTATTAATTACACGTGACATTTTGATATTTTAAATATAGATATTAATTTAATTCTTCATTGTTAACTAAACATTGCTTGAATTGAGGATATCCTTTTGATTAAGAAAATATATCCCTTTTAAACTCGGGTCGAATAAGACGTCCTCTAGATAGAAAATCTCACCCAAATTTAAAGAAATATAAATTACGCCTCAAAAGGTTTAAATGCATGACCATTTATTTATCTTGTTCATTTTAAGTTCTAACCTAGGAAGGCTCCATTAATTAAATATTGAAACCCTATTTAAATTATTAATTTCACCAAGTGTATGATAACATTTGAATGCTCGGACACTACCATCTTGTCACTTAATAAAATTAATAACTTTACTAATGTCACTAATTATTTACCTACCAATTTTATTTAATTCTAAGCCTAAATTATTTTATCAAGTCCTAGATTTTTTAATAGCACATGAATTCGATACCAAGGTACACTCTTTAGGCCAACATCATGGTACGTCAAAACATCAGCCTCTCAGTGTATCCGAGGTATAAGATTCAAATGCTATCGTTACTAATTATCTCCCTATTTAATTAATAAATTAAAGCAACTAATCCTAGAAGGCTCTAGATTAATTAACTAAATGATGATTAAGTGATCTCCTAACAAATATGCCATGTGATTTTTTAAAATAAAACATAATTAAATAAAATGAAATAAATAAACAAAATAAAGGAACTTGATTACTTTTCATTAGAAAATATGAGAGTTCGAATTACAACCAAGATGATCAAAATTGAGCACAAAGGGACTTACATGGTAAAGACAAAAAAAACAAGAGTTCAATTTCAAGGGATGAATTAGATTTAATTAAGTTTAATTAATTTTAAGGTTTAGAATCTTTAATTAAATTAATAATTTAATCAAATTTTCCCAAGCTTTAAATTTTAATTAATCCTAATTAAAGTCAAATTTGATGAAAATTTAGTTTTAAGTTTCACTTAGGCTAAATTAGATCTAATTAGGTTAAATTAATTTTAAATTTTATCTTAGAAACTAAATTAAATTCAACTAAGAACCTAATTAAATTATTTCTAAGCCTTTTAAAAAAATTAAACCTAATTAATATCTAAATTAACTAATTTTGAGTTTTAGGGTTCAATTTAGGTTCAAACTAGATTTAATTAGATTAAAATAATTTTAAATTCAACCTTAGAAATTAAATTAAATTCAATCAAGAACCTAATTAAATTATTTCTAAGCCTTAACATCAAATTAACACCTAATTAACATCTAATATTTGATTAAATTTTGAACTTGGGGTTCGATTTAGAGTGAAACTAAGGACTTAATTGAGTGAATTTTAAAGTTTTAGGGTTTAATTAGGGTGTTTGGGGACCAAAACGAATAACAGTCTAAAGCTCGAAGGACTCATGGGAGAAAATTCCCTTATTTTCTCACAAACACTAAAAACCTAGAAAAACTTCCCATTTTGGATCAAAACACACATATTTTAGCATGATGTTCATCTTGTTCTACAATGAACATGAAGAACACTATGAACACCAACCCGGAACACCATGAACTCCGCCCATAGATCCAACTTACCGCCACTAACCACCACTCCGGTGAGTTCGCCGCCGACCACCGTCCGAACATTCCGACCACCACTTCTTGCACCGGTGAACTCGCCAGAAACCTCTAAAACCACCAAAAACATCTCGGAAACTCAATTTTTAGATCTAAACACCATAAACGCACCTAAATCTCACCCCTAATCATTCAAAAACCACTCGGATGACACCCTAAAAACACTTAAATCTACCCGGATTCTTCCCTAAAACCGAAAATAACAGAGATGAACCAAAAACAACTAACGAGAGAAAAAAAAAACAAATTAAGGGCTTACCTCCTCAATCCACCGAAAATCTCTTTCGATTGCCCTCTTGTCGATCCAAACTCTCCGATTCAAACTTTTAGCTCTTTTCATTCCATTCCCCTTTTTTCAGATTCGAAGGTCTCTATTTAAAGGATTTTTCAACAATCTTAACTCAAATCAAAAACTACCAAATCCCTAAAAATTCTCCTACTATCCCTCAACACAATCCCCACTAAACCTAAAACTCTCCCATATCTTCAAATTTTCTATTTTTATTATTATTATTATTTTATTTTTTATTTATTTTTCTGTTATTATTTATTTTATTATTTTTATTTTGTTTTTCTTATTATTTATCACTGAAAAATCGTGATAACAAGTATTAATCATGTTATATGTCACTTAAACTCTAAACCTCAAAATTAATATTATTATATATTATAGTCGATAACATCATCGAATTATCAAAAATAAAAAAAAATAAATCGATATTTCAAATTAAATCTGCAGAAAGAAAACTTACATTACTTCTCATACATTAAACAGCATATACTTATAACAATAGAAATGTTTTCCAAAAAATTAAAACTATCCTTATAGAAAAATAAATAAATAACCTAACAATTGTATAAAAAATATTTCCATAACTAAAATTCAATGCCAAATAAATAATTTTGAAAAAGGTTATTAGTTTAATTTTAATATACATATTATTAGGAGTATTTATTCTCGGTTTTTAAATTAAATTAAATTAAATTAAATTAAATTAATTTTTCAGATTGGTAATATAATAATTCATATCCAATCTGATATTTTTGGATATTTACTTTTTCAGATAGTCAAATCTGATATTCAATTATCCGATTATTCAAAAATATTTTTTAATTTAAATTTCATTTTTATGAAAATTTCAAGATTTCGAATATAACAAATAATAAATTGCTAAATATAACAAGATTCATATCTATAAAAAATTTGTTTTTTTAATTTTTAGATATAATAAGCATCAAATTATTAAAAAAATAAAAAAATTATTTATAAAAATTTAAATTTTTGAATTTTCGAGTATTCTAATATTACAATCCATATCTAATCTAAAAAATTTTGAATCAAATCGAATATTTTTGAACACCCCTACAAGTTATACTACATATTTATGCTATAAATCCAAATCTTAAATTACTTGACCTAAATCACTTTAAATTATTAACACTACAACCCAAAACCTTAAACTTTAAACCCCAAACTAAACTTTTAATCCTTAAAATAAACATAACCCTAAAACTAGAATCATTATACAAGCAAAAATTTACACTCGCGGTGGTGGAGGAACTGGATCGGAAAAAAGAGGGATTCTAGTTGTAAGATATCTAATGAAATCGTCGCTAGAATTGAGATCTCATTCAAAAAGAAAGATATCAAATATTTGAAGTTTCTTTTTGTATATTATATGGATGATTCAATCTGCAAGGACCATGATTGGAGTAAGAGGCAAAACATAATCAACTTGAACTCGGGACAACTATTCGAAATCCTAGTAAAAGACTGGACTTGTTATCTCATGTTTGCTTTTTGTGAAAAAATACCAATGAAGTGGAGGGTTTCTTCAAACAACAAAGAGCTGGGTCAACTATTCAATCAAATGATATTGAGCATATTTCTCAATCTCTTCTCAAGAGGCAAGTGGGCTATTTCTTTACAAAATTGTGCTCAATTTCATATGAGGCAATTCCGTCAAGATCTCTTCGTTAGTTGGGGGAAGAATCCGTACAAATCGGATTTTTTTAGGAACATATCGAGCTTGTACATCGAAGTTTTTTTAAAACACAGAAGACTACCAATGACCAATTTACTAATAAAACCAATGTCCGAAATTAGAGTAAACGGAATGATAATTAATACAATTAATCCGAAATTACAACACAGGCAAACATCTTAAAAACAAAGTGGAATTAGAACCATCTAAGGCGAAACAAAACATAAATAAAAGAAAATTCTATATATGGCATATGGAGGTTTAGTATGGAATCTACTTGCTTCCTGAAAATCCAAAATTAGTTTACAGTCATACATGAAAAAGTTTTGATCCTTAACAAGCATCTCATCTCTTGATAAAAGTTCCCAAATCGGCGAATACCGATGTTCGAAGGGCGTCCTTGTCGCAAACTCATAACATGGGTAGGGATGTTCTTGCATCTTTTGTTCCAAAAATGAACCACTTCCAAATAAAAATAGCTAGGGTATTCAAATGAACCATACCTTCTAGATTCTAAGAAAGTTCTTCCTTGTTGAACTTGTTCCAAGCTTCCTGTTTCAGTGCATAACATATAATTAATAAAACCAGCATATTAAAAAGGTTGATTACTTTTCTTTTCAGTAGCCTTAGCTTAAGCCTTGGGTTAAAGTTATTTTCCCATTTGTGTACATACAAAACTCTAAAACTCTCAAATGAAACACGTTTACGCAAAGATAGATCGCTACAAATAAGTACTCGACAGACTAGACCCACCACACCAAAAATCGGAGTTTTGAATTGGCTTAAATATAAATTAAGTACCCAAACTATGTCTCTTTTTTTGGTTGAAATAGGTGTCTAATGCTTTTTTGGTTGAAATAAGAGCCACAAGTTTTATTTTCCGGTCAAAGTAAGTGCCTCAGTTGGCTTTAAAACAAACCAAAATTGAATCTTTAGGCACCTATTTCAGTCAAAAAAAAAAATTACTTTAAGCATCTATTGCAAAAAGGAGACATAGTTTGGGCACTTATTTTATTGTTAAGACTTGAGCCTTTTGAATTTTTCATTCTACCCATTCTTTCGAAAAAGATTGCAGGATACATCCAATTTTAAAATAAATGATTCCTTGTAAATCATAGTGAGATTCATAGCGTACCTTAAGAATATCGAAAACCTTTTCAGCAATATATTTCTGTTCAAGAGTGGCACCTTTCTGCTGCACCTTATCAGGATGGACGCATAATGTGGCCTTTCTATACACTTTTTTGACAGAGCCAGAGGTTATCAAATCAGTCAGTGAAACTGGTTCCCAACCACATTCAAGCCAAAGTACCTATTTGTCAAGGTAAAAGGTTAGTTGTGCAAACCAAGAAGCCAAATGTTCTAAACATTCAATAATGATTTCAAAACATTAAACTGGTAATTTCTTTTTACAAGGGAAATGCAGAGAATAGGAAAATGAAAAGGAACACACCTGTTGCAATGATGATAACAGTGCACGCAAATTGCCTTCCTTCCCAGCAACCCAGCGTTTTATCTCATAATCCATAGCTTCAGCAAATCTCTATGGAATTTAAGGTAAACAACTTACTAAAAGTCGAGAATTCATGACATACAAACAAAGAAATGGTGCAAAAGTATGTAAAGTGCCTACACCGTAAAGAATAAGAACACCCATATCTAACCTACAGTAAAGTCATCAACTGAACTACTTACACGCCTCTCTTCTTGTTCATTCTGTGATTGACGATCACGCTGGTTCATATCAGCTACTGCTCTTGCCTAACACAAACAATCCAGAACTGTTAAAAGCTGAACTAACTTTAAAGTAAGCCAAGAATTAAGGAATAAAATTCAACTAACTTTAAGGTAAGAATTTATACACACCATTCGGTCCTGGGTCCTTTGGTGGCGTCCCAATCTGGCTCTTCGTCTTTCTTCACTTTCCCCTGCAACTTCCTCAAATTCTCCGGCCATTGAGGCAGCTTTTGAGAACAAAAATTAAGAAAAAAAGATTTAACATCAAAGAGTTTATGCACAATTATAACTTCCATAGCCAGAAATTGTCCATTTCTATATTTCAGCAATAAAATACCTCCAAAAATAAAAGAAAGGTCATCTATTCCACTTGTCATAGTGACTGGAGAAGCCTTCTTTGCAGAGTATGATGCACCTGCAGATGTCTTTTGCTGTCTGTCCAGCGTATTTTGTTCAAAAATGGGATCCTGACACGAAGATAAAGAAAGAAACAATCTCAATACAAAATTCTCAACCTTTCAGTAAGCGGTGGTACTTATCACATCTATAGTTCTCACCAAAGTTGTTGCCCTTAACTTTGGTGCACTACTTGATCTGGAACTCACACCAAAAAAGGATTCCAGATCATCATCTCTATTCTGTCGAGTCCCTTTTGGAGCATCTTCAGCTTCTTTATATCTACTAGCCTTACTCCCCATGGCAAAGTCTTCAAGTTCATCTATCAGAGACGCACCAGAACCCTTTACTGCATCAAGGATCCTCCCAATGTTACAAAGCTAGTGATGGAATGGCAAAAGATAAATACACATTGAACATTTTTTTTTCTAAAGGATGCAGAAGAACCTTTATCAGCCTTCAAAACTTGTGCTGGTTTTGGAGGAGGCCTCAATGATTGTGAAGCATTTGATGAACCACGAGATTTTGTTCCACCAGATTGCTTAAGCCCGCTGAATTCTCCCAGTGAATCTGTGGGGGATTTTGGGAAATTATATTCTGAACCTGAATCTGAGTCTAAAACGACAAAAGGTTCCTCTGATGATCGGAAGGTTGATTTGGTTTCCTTAACATTAGTCCTGCATAGTAATAATAAGAATAAAAATAACAACCCCACTTCTTGCATACTAAAAACAGTCATTCAAGTGACTACTTCATAACATCTGACTGCAAATATGCAAGGTGCTTAAATCCTTATATTGCCTCAGGCACAACACACAAAACAGTGCTGAGCAGAGTGAAGTAAAGCGCAATATGTAGGTGACTAGGTGTGCAAATGTATATATATATATATATATATATATATATATATATATATAAAGCGTGTTTTTATTGGTTAATATACATTATTTCCTTATGATCAATCTTTATTATGGAATGCTTAAATATTACAAAATATAGAGTTCGATATTATCACTTTCTTACTAGCAAAGGTATATCAAACAAAAAGAGGTGAAAATAGGCAGGGTTTTTTATGCCTATTGCCTTACAGGAAAAAAAAAAGTGCGTCTAGGTGGACCTGATCAAACAGGCTTGGCCTGAAATAGTCTGAGGCACTTTTGTTGTATAATGATAAGGGGCAAGGACCAGGCGCACTTAGTAGCAGCCTTGATCCCACTGAAAATATGTTCACAAATGTACTATACAGAATCATAGTTTTTTTGCTGAAGTCAAATACTTAACAATAGGGTCCGAAGATAACGGGTTCAACATCTTTTCCGTCCTAACCATGAACACTAACCCGTCAATTACCATTGGAATATTTCCTATTGATGTATAGCAATTTAATGTTTAGAAGCAGAATAATATAAACAATTTCAAATCATGAGTTTTATGGCACCAATATTTATTTGTTATCTAGGTACAGCCATAAAATATGATGACATATTGCATTCTCGAAGAATTCAGAGCCTGTTTTATCCAAACTAATCACAAACAACAACAAAATGTATCAGAAAAAGGGACTAGCAATTATGGAAAGAACAATTATCCCATATTTTACCAATGCTTGATTTCTAAACTCTAAATGGCATTATTATTCATTTCCATTTTCAGCAAACAGCAAAGAATCCAGCTAAAACTTCAACACTCATGCCACACTAATCGGGAAACTATATACGATTTGTATCAATAGATAATATTCATTTAAAGTAATTGTAAGTACCTATTAACAGGAGGGCTGCTTCCACCAAACCCGGGTATCAAATCATCAAAACCGGCCTCATTTTTTGCCGAATCCCAAGAACCGTTCCTACTAGAACTCTTCAATTTCGCCGCCACACCACTAAAATCACCCAGCAAGTCACCGGCAGAACCCTTTTGCTTCGTGGAAGAGATAAAAGACCCAAAATCATCGTCGTTCTTTGCAGTTTGAGAGGCGGGCATTCCTCCAAATAAATCATCAACGACGTAGGAATTCGTAGGCGAAGGTTTTGGACCAGAATTCAATAACATTGAAGCCAAATCGAATGAAGATCCGTTACTACTACTATTATTACTCGTATTAGATTGCTTCGTTGTGGGGTTTTGAATACCACCAAAAGCGTTACCAAAATTGTCGCCAAGACCAAAAGAATTACGAGAGTTTTGATTGTGCAGAAAGCCGTGATCGTCAAACAAAGAGCCATCCGTGGTCGCGGTTGTGGTAGCGGCGGCGGAGGTGGATCGTTTGGCTTGCGACATCGGAACCGATTTTCCACGCGGCTTTAAACCGTAACGCTCTGTTAAAACGCCAAATTCGTCCATAGCTTCAATCTCTTTATAAAAAACAGACGAATCGGTGATTTAAGTAAAAGAAATATGTGGGTATTTCCCAGATTTGAATTACAACAGATCTATGAAGGAAACGTAATCTGAAATGGAAATCTTAATGAATCGTGTGATTCGAAAAACTGTATTATTTCCAGAGCTGAAAGTTTGATCGGAGATAGAGATAAATCAGAAGAGATTTAGGATTCAAATTTCCCAAATGATGAAAGAAACATCAAAGGCAAGAAATTGAAATTTTCAGAAGAAAGACAAATAAAAGGTCTTCTCTTTCAGATTCTTCCCTCTCTTTCTTAGCCGAGTGATGGCCCAACCCCATTAATATCTGCCACTTTTTTCAAAAAAAATAAAATAAAATGCTAGAAAATTTAATATTTAAAAAATAGATAATTTTTTGTTGGTAACAGTCGTCTAAAATTATTTAAAAATAAAAATTTAGTTATTAAACGGCTTGATTTCTACAGCAAAAAATAGGTATGCATTTTAATCATTCAATTAATAAAAAAATTGTTGATATAAAGGTTGAATTACTACAGCGAAAAATAGCTATTCAAGTTATTATTGAATAATAAAATTCTTTTTTTATATATAAAAAAATAATATCATTTAAAATAATTTTATGTAGACTATTAGTTGGTATAAAGAGATAAAATATTAGATTCTTAAATAATATAAGATACTCGAATTATAATGTTATAAATTAAGTAAATTGTATTGTGAGTTTTATGAGTGAGTATTCGGTCGAGTCGAGTAAAATAATTCGAGTTATACGAGTTTATCAATCATATTTTATTATTTAAATTTTATTTAAAATTTTTCGATTCGAGTCAAGTATAAGAAATTTTAGTTAAGTCGAGTCAAGTTTTCGAGTTCTTATGAAAATTTAATTTTAATTATTTATCATGTTTTAGTGTAATTTAATTCCAAATTAATCGACTTTCTCTAATCATACAAGACATGTGTATATATTTTTTCATATGTGATAATATTTTTTTATATTTTCAAATATCAATATATATATATATATATATCATAAAAAATTGAGAGACTCGTCTCAAACTTAAAAATACATTCTTTAATTATTGAAAATTTCAAGTTATTCGAATTTTTATTTTACAACTCAAATTTTATTTGAAATTTTTTCGAGATAAATTGAGTTTTTAAAATTTTAAGTTGAGTATTTTCGTATCGAGTCGAATCGAATTTTACTCACCCCTAATAAAAATCATCATAATATTTAATTTGATTCAGTTAATTATTAGTTGAAATAAAAGGATAGTTCATCAAAATAGGATAATAAGTTATCCTTTTTCTTAAAAAAAAATTACTGGTTCTCGATTGAGTGATCCCAACGTAGGATAGTGTTTTTTTCTTAAGTGATCAAGGTTCAGTAACATAGTTGCTTTTAAACAATAAAAACATTTTTAAGTGTTTTTATTATATTTTAATTATTTTTTATTTTCAAATTATTTTTTTATTTAAATTTAAAATTTTAAATTTATGACTTTTGGATTGAAAAAGTTAATTTAAAAATAAAATTACTTATTTACTTTTATAATGTATTGCTAAAATAAGATTTATGTATATATAATTATAAAATAATATATTATATTATTTATATTGAGAATAAAATTGTTTTATCTATAATTTATTTTAAATTTATTATTAATTTGTAATTGTTATGTTCATATATAATTTAAGTTCGCCTATACCTTATAATATCATATCTAAAATAAACATTTTATCTTTTAAAAATCATTTTTTTGATATCAATGATAAATATTACTTAACTTTTTAAAATTACTTTTTCTAACGATTTTAAAATCATTTTTTCAATCGTACTTTTAAAAGAAATATCTAACTAAACCTTCATCTAACAGTAGAAATCAATGATGTATAAATAAAATTTTTTTGTCCGAATTCGTATATTTAAAAAATATCAAAAAGAAAAACAAAAGAGGCGAATTAAATCGATATTTAAAAAAATAACAAAAATATAAAAAATAATCCAAAAACAACATAAATTTTCACATAGGTCCAACATAAAAATCTAAATATGAATTTAATATAAAAAATATCTAATAAAATCATAATTCAACTAAGTGTATAACAGCTTAAAAACAGAATCAAAATATCTAAATCAGAATAAATCTCGTAATTATACGATCATTGAAGATATTTATAATAATTTTTATTAAAGCTTCTTTTAATATAGTTGGATTGTGATTTTTAAAAAAAAGACATTTTGTCTTATCTTTGTTGAAAGAAGCTGTAATACCCTTAAGTTTCCTCTGATGATAGTAATAAAACTTTTAAAAGTAAATTATATAAATTTTTATTTTTTTATATTTTTTAATTTAAACTCCTTATTAGTTTTGGGAAAAAATTATTTATTATTTATTTTTACATGGACTTCACAAATTTTAAAGCTAATTCATCGTATATCTCTTATAATTCATCGAAAATATAATTAATTGAAATAAATGAATTAGAGGTTATCATAGAGTCATCATCAATTGTTCTGAGACACAAATCGACTACTTCATTTTAGTTCTCATTCGACGAGCAATGAAAAATCCAGAAAAATATTTAAGGTGGGCACAACTTATAAATATAAAAAAATTAAAGATTAATTCATAAAATTTTAAAAATTTAAAGGCAAATGAGTGAATTTTAAACAGTTGATGGTGGGTCTGGGCCCATCCTATTCTCTATGTGCATCCGTCACTGCCGATGAGTCTTTAATTTTCTAAATAGAGACATGTGTCTTGTGTTATTTTCTTCTTCCAAAACTTTTTTTTTTTAATTAGAGACAATCAAATTTGATATATTGTAATTTTTTACTCTCATACACATATAATGAAATCCTTTTCATTGGATTCATTCTTAAAGTCTTTTATTTTTTTGAAATCTTTTTTTTTATTGGACCACATGTAGAGGTGTTCAAAATCTCGGTTAATCAAATTAACCGACCGAACCAAATTTTTTTCGGTTAATCGGTCGGTTAATTTTAGATCAGATCGGTTAACAGTTAATATTTTTTTGAAACTTCGGTTCGAAATCGGTTAATTAACCAAATTAACCAAACTTTTTATATATTATTATATATTTTTTATATGTATTTATTTTGATTACTAAACTTTTAAAAATTATAAAATGGTCATTAAACTTTATAAAATTAGCATAAAATTATAATTAAATTTATTAAATTAAAAAATAATCATTAAATTTTTTAATATTTATTAATAATTTATAACGTATGATGAATCAATATAATAATTCGATAGGTTTAATGTTTTTTTTTAATTTTTGAAAGTTCAGTGCTTAAAAAAATATTTTAACATAATTTAGTGACCATTTGTGTAATTTATCTAATTTTTTTTAAAAAAGTTCGATTAATCGAATTAACCGATCAGATTAACCGAATTTTTTCGGTTCGGTTAAAAATTTTCAAAAAATTTTGGTTCGATTAACGGTTAATACGAAAAAAATTTCGGTTAATAAAATTTTAGAAGTTCGGTTCGGTCGATTAATCGAACCGACCGGTTGAACACCCCTGACCACATGAATCTTTAAATTCTTTTATGAAACATAACCATCTCATTTGATATTTATTGCGTAACTTTAAAAATTGGCTTAAGGGTATAAAAAATATTTTAAAAATAATTTAATCTTTATTTTTTTTACTCAATTATGTATTTGAATAAATAAATTGAATCAATTAACTTATTTGACTAACACTTATTATTGAGTCTAATAACTATTTTAAATAAGGTAATATAACACACTGCGTCACAATATTATTACTTGATATATTTTTAAAAATATTATCTATTTATATAGTTCTTTAAAAATCTTAAATTTCGAAAAAAAACTTTTAAAGATAATAAAAATTATTTTTAAAAAATCTTTAAATATCATACGATAAAACTATATATTTTTAAGTTTTAATAATTAAAATTAGTTAGAGAGTTTAAATAATTTAATATGTTAGTTTAATAACTTAATTTATTATAAAAATATTTTGAGACTTTGATTTTTTTCTTCTTCAAAAACTCAAGGACATTTTACGTCATAAGTCTTAAAATTTAATAAAAAAATAGGTAAATACGAACTATCTAGCCTCATCAGTTGAAAGAACAATTATTGTTCCAAAAGGTCACGAGTTCGAAAACCAATATTGTCAGCACAATAATTAAATGATAAATAAAAAATAGGTAAAATTGATCAATGATCACAAAACTACTATCAAAAGAAAAAATAAAATAATAATATAAAATTTACACCATTAATTTTTTAATAGTCGGTGACTAAACTAAGAAAAAAACATAAAATTAGTGATAATTTTATCAAAAACAATAGATTAGTGACCAAATAGGAAAACTTAGGTTGGTGACCACCAATGTAATTTACCCAAAAATTATTTTAAGACAATTTAAAGATAATAAGTTAATTTTATTTTATTTTTCTAACCTTTCCGCCCAATATTTTTCGCGCACTCTTCAGAGAAATCAATCGTTCGTCAAAACGCCTTCTTCTCTCTCTCGAATCCTTTCAAGAACCAGAACAAGAAAAACGAAAACAAAATTCGACCTAAATCTGGTAAGCAAAATTCTTATCAATTATACATTTTTAATTGTTTTTTATTCCTCTAAATGTTTTCTTGAAACCCACGTAACCAATTCTCCTTTCATTTCTGCAATCAGGTTTAGGTTAGGATTTAGATGTCGACACGAAATCGGCGTTTGTCTTCATCTTCGTTATCATCCACGGCGAAGAGGCCGTCCAGCACTGGGAACCAAAGCAAGAAGATGGGTGGTGCTTCGAAGACGCAATTAACTAATAAAAGGGTTGCTCTTAGCGATATAACCAACCAAGGAAATGGGTTTCAGAGCGGGTCACGGGGCGTGGCTACTCAGTCAAAACCCATGGTTCCTTATTCTTTGACCATTCTTTTCTTTTCTTTATTATTTTTACTGTTCCCTTTCATTATTATATATTTTTGTTTTCTCTATTGTGAGTTTCTTTCTTGAATTGTACGGTCGAGAGTGTTCTTGGTCAAGTTGGTATTTATGCATGATGCATTTGCAAGCTTACGGAAAGGGATTTACCTTTGCAGTTAAAACTTTTGGTTCAATTAAATAAATGTTCTCTGTTTAACCATAAAGAGATATGTTCTTAAGTTTGTAAGTTACTTGAACTCAGGTGAGAGTAGTTGGATGTTGTTGTGTGTTTGATAGAAGTATTTAAGATTTTCAATGTTTATGTTTGAAGGGTCAAAACCACATCTCCAGGTTCACTTTGAGGTATTGAGTATTTGTCTGAAGTTTGTTTGATGCATGATTGATCCATAGGAATGCATCTATTCAATCTGAAAATATATACACATTTGTGATGACTGTGTTTACCATCCATTTCGAAGGCATCTCGGGGATTAAAGCAATTGGTCATAAGTGTTTGTAACTCTGAATCTACTTACCAACAAACTTCTGTGTGAAATTTGTGACTTCATGGTCGAGATTATCTACAGAACTCACTCTTATTTCTGCAAACAGAAGGTTAATTAAATTTATTTTTGAAGGTGCCTTGTACCTCCAAAGTTGTCAAGAAGAAGGAAACTTCGACTTTGCCGACAAGTCTGAATTTGGAATCATTTGATGGCATTTCGCGTTCAGATACTATTTTGAGTAAAAATGATCACCCTACAACGAAAATTTCAGCACGTCCTCTTCCAAGCAGCACGGATAACTTTTCATGCAGATCACTTGGTGCCTCCGTTTCTCTGGATGAGACAATGTCTACTTGTGATTCCTTGCAGAGCCCAAAGTTCAAATATTTAGAGAATGAGGATGTATCAGCAATTAAGTTGATTGAAACGAAAGCAAACAACAATCTGTACATATCAGAGCACACACCGAAAGGTCCTTTTATTCTATTTGAGTATGTATGTCAACTAAAATTCCCATATACCAATATACGGTGAGAAATATGTTAGTTTAGGCTAAAATATTCCAAACAATTGAATTGATTTGGAAAAATGAAATTACTAGTATTAATATTTTGGCCTGCAAATGCTGTTCTTCAAATAGAATATTTTGAGGACAATTATACTTTCAGAGATGGGACCAAATAATAATGCTTTTGCTGTTGATAACATTTCCACAGATCCACAGTTTTGTGCAGCCATTGCTCATGTCATTTACAAGAATTCACGTGCTTCTGAGGTATACCATCCCCCATCCTTCTTTTTCATCCTGCCATCCAGAGGCTTTATGTTTCAGGGTTAGTTATATTCCCATGTAGAGTCAAACAGTAAAGAAAAAGAAAAGTTCACATATATTTTTATATTAATATTCTCAGTACCTAAAAAACAAGACTTATAGGTATTACTTTGTTCCTAGTTAAATTTCTTATCTCTTTTAGATGATTAGTTGTTTACTTTTAGTTTATGTTGGAAAGGATTTAATTCTAGTTATGCCTATACTTATTGATAATGGCAGTGATGATGACAATCTTGTTTGTGGTTAAGAGAGAAAAGTAGTAATTCGTACAGCCTCCACTCAATTGTTAATGATTTATCAAACTTTCAAACTGAATATTTTATGTTGAGGACATGCATACGCATTATACCTGTGCTTTTGATATTGACGAGTGATAACAGCATGTTGGCAATGATTTCCCTCTGGGCCATCTGTAAAAAGCTTTTCAAGGACTCAAACATTTTTTAACCGGATAAAAACGGCTTCACCAAATATCATATGTGGTTCAGAAAAAAAAATAGTAATCCATAGTGTATGTGAACAATTGTATTCTTGATTCCTCAAGTTCAAATAGGTTACATTCAATTGTTTAATGATTTATCAAACTTTCAAACTGGAAGTCTGGAAGTCAATTTAAGATGAGGATATGCATATATATATATATATAATTTTTTTTTGAAATTTAAACGTTCATATCCTCCGGAGTTGACCCTATTGAAGTTTTGGCTGTTAAATTTGTCTTAAATTGGGATAGTGATCAACTGGCCATTTGATGTTGAGGATGTGCATACTTATTATGCCTGTTTTTAATATTGACGAGATATAACAATCTCGTATGTGGTTAAGAAAAAATTAGTAATTCATATTGTATGTGACCAACTGTAATTTTGATTCCTCAAGTTCAAATATGTTACTGTCAATTGCTTATCGATTTATCAAAAGTTTCAAACTGGAGGTTATTTGAAGTTGAGGATGTACATTCATATTATTTCACAAATTAAAACTTACATATCCTCCGGAGGTGTCCCTATTTGAAGTTTTGGCTATTAGTTTGACTTAAATTGGGGTATTGATCAACTGGATTTTGGTGTAGTTTGTTGTTGTTAGTCCATTTTTTATGCATTTCTGTTCAAGGTGTGATGCAGAAATAGAATGTATTTGTATTTGTTGAATTTTTAATAACACGGCTCTTTTATTGTGTTCTATTTTGCTGTAAGGCTCCTGCCTGATGTGTTTCATTGTATTCCTGGTGTTTTGAAGGGAAAAAGAAGGCCTTCTACAGACTTTATGGAGGTTGTCCAGAAAGATGTTAATGTCAGAATGAGAGCTATTCTCATTGATTGGTTAGTGGAGGTAAGTTATGGTGGGTGACAACATGTCAGGTCTGTTTAAATAATCCAATGAATTCCACTTTCAATTTTCCAGCTCACTATTGCAGGGTTATCTTCTGTTTTTTTAATGCCCATTTGAGCTATTTGAGTGGGATTCTTTGTGGCATAAATATAAAAACCACATCCAATATCATCAAACACCTCTTTATGTGAACAGTGTCTTATCTCATCATTTCAAATATAGGTAACCGAAGAATACAGGCTTGTATCTGAGACTCTATTTTTGACTGTGAATTACATTGATCGTTATCTTTCTAGCAATACAGTTAACAAGCAACAGTTGCAGTTGCTTGGAGTAGCCTGCATGATGATTGCTTCGTAAGATTTCATGTTCTTTCCATCTTCTCATTTCTTGCTTAATTGCATGTATATGCTCTTTCCATCCTGTGTGTTTGTGTGTGTAAATGTAGCATGGTAAGAAAAGTGGGTTATAATTAAGAATGTGATTTCATGCCAGCAAATACGAGGAGGTATCTGCACCTCAAGTGGAAGAGTTCTGTTATGTTACTGATAACACTTACTGCAAAGATGAGGTCAGGTTCAATTTAGAATTCATTTCCAATCTTCTTTATTCACCACAACCTACATAAACATATTTTCCCTGCTTTGACTGCTGCAGATTTTGCAAATGGAATCTGCTGTGCTGAATTACTTGAAATTTGAATTGACAGTTCAAACATGTAATTTTTTTCTGAGGTAATGCCTCACTCTTTTTTAAAATACATTGTGCAGTTTATGAAAGTTACTAGATTATTGACATGATTCATGAAAAATTCTCAGGCAATTTGTTTCTGCTGCTGAAATGCTCAATCAGGTATTTCTCTTATCGCGACTAATGTATTTATATTAAGGCTTAATACACTTTGCCCCCTAAACTATACATGTTTTCCCAACTTAACTTTTTTGGCCCGTTTTGCCCCCTAAACTTTACAAAATTGGACCAAAATCTCCCCTATTTAGGGGGCAACTTGGGAAATCTGGTATAGTTTAGGGGGAAATTTGGTAACAGCATAAAGTATAGGGGCAAAACAAGTCAAAAAAAGTTTAAGGGCAAATTTGAAAAACAAGTATAGTTTAAGAGGGGGGGGTATTATGCCTTATATTAATCATTATATTTTTTCTCTACTAGTTTTGCATTATATTTGGACATAAACGTATACTACATAGATCTTTGAATTTTAAGTATTCTATCTTCACAGTAGATACGTTTTTTATTTTTTTTATTTATTCTCCAGTTAAAAGATATAGCAGGATAGGGGAACTTTTCCAGTGTTCAAGCCATCATGCTTTGCTGTTAATCAACTTAATCTCCCTTTTACCTATTGATATAAAAACCACAATGACCACTGATTGTAGTACGTGCCTGCCTTATGTAGGTTCAAATGTTGCAGTTCGAATGCTTGGCCAACTACATTGCAGAGTTATCACTTCTTGAATACAATATGCTTCACTATGCACCATCGCTAATAGCTGCTTCTGCTGTTTTCTTGGCCAGATTTATACTTTCTCCCTCAAAAAGACCTTGGGTATGTCCCTGGCATAGTTTATTTTTTCTGTACTAAGTGCTGACTTTTTCTGATACATATTGTTTTAATCTGATGTTCATTAACTTTGTTTACTTGTATAAGGCTTCTATTAGATGATTTATCTCTATTCTCTTCCTTTGTGTTGGACAGGATTCTATATTGGGGCATTACACTCAATACCAACCCTCTGATTTACGGGACTGTGTTAAAGCACTTCATCATCTCTTCCGTAATGGTCAGCCCTCTGATGTAAGGTACTGTGGAGTTAAGTTTCCGGCAATCAGAGAGAAGTATAGTCAGCACAAGGTAAGTAGTTTCTCCATCTGTATGAGCCCAAAATGTTTACAACAAAGCTACCGACGCAGTTGGGCTAAGGTTTTGAATGGAAAGTCAAACATAGGAACCAGTGAACATGCAATTTGTGCATGAGCTGAAACATTCCCTATACTTAGATTGATAAGTTTATCTTCATAGTGGGGGGAAAAGAAAAGCACAGTAGGTTAACTATCATGTGTGTAACTTGCATGGACATTGATTCTAATGTTTGATCTGTTCTTGACATTTTATCTTGTCTGCATCAGTACAAATTTGTGGCGAAGAAGTACTGCCCTGCATTAATACCAGAGGAGTTTTTCCAAGATTTGCACAAGTAGTATAGGCCAATGGATACAATCGTGTATTGAGTTTGCCTTCCAATTCCAATGCTCTGCTTGTTGGCGTTTGAAGCTCAGAACTGGGATTTCTATTCCAAAAACACTTTGATATCTGATGCAGCTGCTACTGTCGCATGTGTCAACAAAATTTTGCTTAGGAAACTCTCTCATCTGTTGCATTGAGTATAGAATGTTCACTGAATAGTATGGAGTTAAGATTTTGGAGGATTTATAGTCTTTCTTCTTCAAAAAATAATATTTTTTTTGATTGGTTGAATTTTCCAATAAATAGCTGACAGGGTTGGCATTGCCGTGGGGGTAACAATTTAGTTTCATGTCAGATTCAATTTAAGGTTATTGGTTTTTTAACTTTTATTGGCAATACTTGAAGCGGGGAAACGGATAATAACCCATGGTAAATGCAAAAAGTATGATACGAGTAAATTACAAATTTAAGCATTCAATTTTGATTATTGAATTTTAAAATTTTGAATATTTGATTAAATATTAAATTTAAATATTTGAATATTTAAACATTCAATTTTAAAAAGTCTTAATGTAAAAGAGATTATTGAGGTTAATGGTGGAGTGATCATTTTGTTACAAATTGATAACATTAGGGATCGGAATATAATTTTAAACTCTAGTGATGAAAAAGCAATATATCTAAACATTACAGACTACTTATGTAGTTTACCCTAAAACCAAGAAGCGGGAAACGAAAACAATAAAAACAAAAATAAAGGAAACTGAATAATAAAGGAAAAATACAGAGAGAAAAAAGGTCTTGTTAACGCAGGGAAGCGAGAAGGAGCCAGCAAGAGGAAAATGGCGCCAGTATTGCAGAGCTCCCAACCTTGGGTTGAAAAATAGTAAATCAACCTTAATCTCTCTTTCTTTTAGTTGTTTAGATATTATGATTTGGTAAACATTTTCGTTTGGTCTCAGCCGGCCAAAGCAAGTGAAAGATGTGGCGCATCAAGACGAGGTCGTTCGAGTTCTCACAAATACTCTTGAGACTGCCAATGTAAGTTTATCTTCCTTTTCTTTTCCTTTATTTGTTTGAATCTCTCGATTCTGGTTTTAATTATACAGAAAACCCTAATTCAAAACTTTTTTTAAATGTAGTGTCCGCATATGCTCTTTTACGGTCCTCCCGGAACCGGCAAAACCACTACCGCTCTTGCCATCGCCCATCAGCTATTCGGGTACTCTTTATTTTTTTAAAACTTTGACATATTGTTGTTTTATGAAAGTGAAACTTGGATTGGTCATTTATTTACTTTTTGTGTGGAAATTGTGAATTAGATGACCACATTTGCGATTAGATTCCAAGTGTAACAAATTGAAGGGTAACTCTTTGGTGAACTTTTAGGCTGCGGTAATAGTGTAATGCTTCACTAGAGTTCTGCTGATTTTGTCTGTTATGCATTTTTTTACTATTCGATACTTAGTAGTCACTGATTGTAGAGTTTAGAATGTTCCTTTCATTTCGCTTTACAATTTTTCACTTATATGTTTCTTTTTACTTCAGTTTGTCTGAATTTAACTGAAACCCAAAATTTGCAGACCTGAGCTTTACAAATCTAGGGTGTTGGAGCTAAATGCAAGTGATGACCGTGGGATCAATGTTGTTCGCACAAAGATCAAAGACTTTGCTGCTGTTGCTGTAGGGTCTGGCCAGCGTCAGGGGTATGCTCTCCTATTTTCCAATAAATAGGATTTCAAGTTCGGTTTACAGTTGTTCATTGGTCTCATTTAAGTGTACCAATTTTCTCTTTCTTTCTTTATCTTTCCCTAGGGGTTATCCTTGCCCACCGTTCAAGATAATTATTCTTGACGAAGCAGATTCAATGACTGAAGATGCTCAGGCATGTTTCTTTTTTCTTTGGGTAGCCATTGTCGTACTTTACAATTCACGTAGATGCATAAACCTGAATGCAGAATGCATTGAGACGTACCATGGAAACTTACTCAAAAGTTACACGATTCTTTTTCATATGCAACTACATAAGCAGGTATATTTCTTTCTCTTTTTCCTTAAGTTAGCACTTAATGCGGCAATTGACTTTTAAATCACAATGTAAATTTGTGAATTGGAGGGTAATAATTAGGCATTATTTTATTGAAATTCATAGGATCATAGAGCCACTTGCTTCAAGATGTGCAAAGTTCAGATTCAAGCCACTTTCAGAAGAAATCATGAGCAGTCGTATATTGCACATTTGTGATCAAGAAGGCCTCAATCTAGATTCAGAGGTGTGAACCCGGTGTCTTAAGCTTGTTATATGAGTGGTTTTTGGTTAAATGACCTCCTTCTTAAACATTTTGTTTCACTGTAGGCCCTTTCAACATTAAGTTCCATTTCACAAGGTGATCTTCGTCGGGCTATCACATACTTGCAGGTTAAGTCATGGAATACAATTCATTTCCAGTATTTATGAACTTATGATGGTATAGATTATCCTTGATCTTCTAATGTAATTTTAATTTTTAACAATTTGATTGCACGTTTGTTTCAGCTCAACTGAATTGTTTGTCTAGTTTGTTAGGCCTTAGTTTGTTTACTGTCTTGTAAATAGCACTTTCCACCTGAAGTGCTTTAACTATAATTCCTGTCATGCAATTGTAATTATTGCTTGTAATAATGATTTGTAACTGCATTCCAGAACCATTAAAAATAACGATTTTACTATGCCCAATTCCTACTAGGACATGCTCCCTGCGAGTATTATTGGTCTTGCTAATCAACTGGCTTTCTTCATGCTTTTACTTAATTTTGTGTTATGGATTATTTCAGGGAGCTGCACGCTTATTTGGATCATCAATTTCTTCCAAAGACCTAATTAGTGTGTCCGGGGTAAGTTGTATAATTCATTGACACTACAGTTTCCCGATGCTTAGTAAGTTTTTGGATAACTGCTCTGTAGAATAAAGGAGCCTTGAATTTGATGCTTGACTTGGATGCATAAGCTGCTGCTAAAGATAAGCAATGGAAATTTACTCTCATATAGGGCTTCTTTGTTTATTTTGATAGTTACTAAAAGATGTTCAGGCTTAAGTTTGAATTCAAAATTGAATTTCTACACCTTTTGTTTCTATGTTTGCTGCCTTTCTGGATGAAAAACTAAGCAAGTTGTCAACTTGTCATTTAATGTTGCATTTTCTCTCTTGATTTTTTATTTGTTCTTCTATGAAGAACAGTGAAATGAGAATCTCAAACTATATGTCTTTCTTTAATTGTCCTATTTAATTGATTCTGGAATGCCTTCACAATAAATTTACACTGTATCAGGTTATACCTCAAGAAGTCGTGGAGACACTTTATGCCACATGCAAGAGCGGTAACTTTGATTTGGCAAACAAAGAAGTCAATAATGTAATTGCAGAAGGTTATCCAGTTTCTCAGATGATTTCTCAGGTCTAACTTCTTTATTTTCATCCATGATTAGTTTCTATATTCAATTTCTAGATGTATCTAATACTAACATAATACTGCTTCCAGTTATTTAATGTGGTTGTTGAGGCAGATGATATACCTGATGAACAAAAAGCTAGAATTTGCAAGAGTTTGGCTGAAGCAGATAAGGTTACTTTCACCACATAAACTTGGTTCTCTTGGTTATCTGCTGCTATTTTCTTAGTTTTGGTAGTTTTAGAAATAGAAATGAGGTTGATTGAATTGCTCCCCCCCCACCTACACGCACACAAACATAAAATCATTCCTATTGTGTGAAAGGTAGACGATTTTCTTTGGTTGAACTACATAAGCTGGCAACGGACGCTTAAGATGTAGCAGGTGCCGACTTTTAAAATTTGTCTGCATTGTTGTAACTGTGCTGTCTTTGAAGGAAGCCCTATTGATCTATACCTTTTATTATATTGAAGTTATTGAAAATTGGCCTATTAAACATGACCAATAGGCCACAGCATATTAACTAAGTTCATTTGTAGAAACTAGGAATTTGGAACAGAAAATAATTGTTCTCTGTTTTTTTTTCCTCTTCATAATTTGATTTACAAGGAAAGTAGGAAACACCTATTAAAATTGGTTGATTACAACAAAGATTTAGTCCTACTGTAAAGTATTCACTTAGAGTTCTATTAGGAGTTAACTCATCTAATTAAAATTTCTATCCAATCTTCTACCTAGATAAGAAATAAAGTACAAGTCGAATTCTAAGTAAAACACTGTTACACACTAATTAGGTACTAATTACTGATTGTACGTGACTGCAATCTACGCATCTAAAGTTGTTCTTTCAATTATATTCTTGCTACCTGCTCCACTGTTTCCTTGCATCATCCAAGACTGGTCAACTTTTCCCCTGCTGGGGAGTTTATAAAGGAAAATGAATTTGTATGAATCAGTTTGTGGGTGTAATTCTTATATTTGGTCATTGGTGTGCAGCGTCTGGTTGATGGCGCGGACGAGTACTTGCAGCTGCTGGATGTGGCCAGCAACACAATGCGAGCTTTGTGTAACATGCCACAAGAATTCTCTTTTGAAACTTAGCCAGAAAGACCAGTGTAGGAAGCCAGATGCATTTTAAGACAAGGAGAGATTCAACATATTGCAACAAACATGCTTTTCAAACTTTGTATTGTCTGATAGTCATTGATGGACCCATCTTTTTTAATTCTCTTTTTCATTTAACATTGGGATTTTATATGTTGAACCTCATCTCTAATCTAATGCTGAAGAGGATGAGTGCTTGACTCATCACACCACAGCAGCAAGTGAAGATTCTGTCCCTTACCTTACTACCAAAGAACAATAGGGTCGCACATCATGAACGAACAAGAATGATTATGGTTTATCAACACTTTAATAATTTAAATGATAATATCATTTTTAATCACAAGTTATAATTATTATTTATTCAAAGTTAATTTGAGAATTTTAAATTAATAAATCAAAATAATAACGTTTAGGCAGTTTGTATTATCTCCAATCAAATTTGGGTTTAATAATAGATAATAACAAAATATTCAATTTAGTATATATATATATTCCTTATTAGATAAGGAAGTATGATTTAAATTATTATTAACTAAAGTTCAAAATCAATTATAAGTAATATTCTATATGCACGTGTGCTCGTGAAAACAAAGTTTTTATAAGGACTTCAATATTAGAGTTCAGAGATTTTATTTAGAATTTAATATTTAAGTATTTAAGTGTATAAGTCTTAATTTAAGGTACGATTAGATTTTAGAATTTAGGTTTAAGTGTTAAAATTAAAGATTACAGGTTAAAACATAAATGCCTAACTAAATTATCCTAAACACTAATTTCTAACCTTTAAATTCTAACGTTAAACCTTAAATTTCATCCATCACCTATAAATTCTAAATTCATATGCTTAACTCTAGACTACGTACCTAAACCCTAAAACCAAGATTATCATAATAAATTAATCTTAATCATTTATTTACTTGCATCCAACGGTTCAAAACATATATAAAAGTTTGTGTGTGTATATATATATATAAATAAAGAGAAAGAAGACCCTTTTTGCTAATCCCCTTCAATAAGTGTTTGTCATTTGTTCGTGTGCAATATATAAAAAGCAATACTAATGCTTGAGAACACACTTTGAACAAGTGATGAAGAGATCATCGTTATTCAATAACTAGAACTAGAAACTAAATTACAGCAGAACCCTATTTTTCTTCGTACACACTTATAAAGTCTTGGTTCCAATAGCTTCAAAACAAAAAAGAATCCAGGCCAGGATTCATAAGTTTACTTAAACAACTTCTAGGGTATTTAAACTTGCATTGATTGATCTAAAGCAGCTTGAACTTGGGGGGCTACTGGTTCATCTTTTTGAGGCTCAATATATGTAACAACAACATCTTTTCTGAATGTTAGATATAGGACTGCAAGGATGTAGACCGCCATGAGAGGGAACACAATGATTCCAATGAACACATTTCCTACCTTTGGTAAATCATTGTGAATCAACCAATCTACAAAGGCAGTGGTTAAGTAATAGATGTTGATGCCGATGATTCCGAGGCCTAGAATCCATGAAATCACAATTATCTGCAAAGGAACAGAGAGATGTTTGTCAGATAAGAACATGAATAAGAGAAAGAACATGACAAAGAAGTGGATTGAAGAGAGAAATGGTGTTACAATTTTGGAGTTTTTGTATGGTCCCATCTTGGTTGAGCTGCTACTGAACTTGAGGAGTGGGATTAGAGCAAATGGTAGCTCAAATGAAAGGATCATCTGCAGAATCCATCATCAAAGTTACAAGGAGTTATAGGTTAAATCAGTCGGAATAGAGTGGATTGTTGATGTTTTCTGACCGATGCGATGATGATGAGCCGACCGGCACCTGCTGATCCACCAATTATGGACACAATAAGACTAGGTGTAATGGCAACACACCTAGTCATTAAATTCCTTAACCATTTCTTCATTTTAAGGTTCAGAAAACCCTGAAAGAAATACCATATAAGAAAATGGATAGTCAAGATTAGATTAATAACGAATTAACACCGCGTTTCAAAGCAGTGACGGAGTCAGGATTTTCTTAACCAAAGGGTTTAATCATCCTACCTGCATGATAAATTGTCCTGCATATGTTCCTGTGATGGTTGAGCTTTGTCCTGATGCTAATAGTGCAATGCCATACAGAGCTTTGCTAGATTTTCCCAACACATTCTACAATGACATAAAAACCCCAAAGATTTTTAATTTCACCTTTTTTGTGCTCAGGAAATGTTTTTAGTGTGTTAGTTATTAATTTTGTACCTGGAGAAGAAAAGAAGCAGAGTTGAGATTGAGATCGTTGCAACGGTTCTGGTTATCGCCGGAAAGATTATCGGTTGCACAAACGGTCCCGGACACAGAAACTACTGCGACGTTGATCAAAAACGCTACGAACAAGGCGAAGCCGCTCTCTATCAGAAAAAATCGGCAGGCATCCTAACCAAAGGAATGACAACCACCTTGGCTTAGCATATATAAACATACAACTATTACATTACAGATACAACATCATACTGAAATGTAGTTATAAGAATATGGAAATATCAATATTTTTCGATATTATAACAAAAAAATGATTCAATAGTTGCATTTTTTTCTGTCAATGTGCATGAAATAATTTCCGGTAAATAAATCGGTAATATGTGCTTACGTTAACGCCTCGAACAGAGTTGGGTACTTTCCTGGAGAGCACCAAAGCTGAGTGCAGGAAGAGATTGTGCCTGTGTGTTCACAGCAACAGCAACAGTAATTATTAGAGTTAGAAGCATGTAATAACAACTTTACTTAAGCTCTTATTGCATGAACAAGTTGTTAATTAAACAGAAAGAGATTGGCGTTATTCCTACGGCATAACAAGGGCACCCAAGAGAGCAATGGCATCGGCGGTGGCTCCTTGGCCGGCAAGTTTAGGAACAAACATGCCTTTCACAACACCAGATGCAGGTGGCTTTACGTAACTCATTTCCCCAAAGAAACATCCAGCCATCACAAACACCAGCACTGCTATCAGCAGTTCCAGCTTTCTTATCTTTATTAATCAATAAAACAAAATCAATACATGTATGTATAGAAACATAAAACAAAACTGATATAAATACACAAATTCATTACCCCATATCTTTGCAGCCCAAGGAGGAGGAGAGTGCTTAAACCAGTACATAAAACCCCAACCCATACTGGGATGTTAAACAGTATATTCAGACCAAAAGCTGTCCCAATCACTGAATCAAAACAATACATACATACACACAATGAATCATTTCTTGTTTTCAGTGAACTTTAATGAAAGAAAAAACAATTCTGGTTGACTTTTGTATGTTGGAAATGGTGAGTTAAAGAAAAAGAAACCTTCAGGTATATCAGCAGCTATGACAGCAACCTCTGCTAGTAACCATAAGCAATATTTCACCAGTGGTGGGTACTCAGCCTTGCATAACTCTGACAAGTGTTTGCCTGAAAGAAATTGCTCAGAAAATATTAAATATCAGAAAAGGAAATGGAAATGGAGATCTGATTGATTCTTAGTATGAAAGATACATAATTACCTGTGCTGACTCCAAGATTTGCAGCAAGGGACTGGATTATGAGAGCAAAGACTAATCCAATTAAAACCACCCAAAGTAGCTGAAGATTGCAGAGATTTATGATACCAAAGTTAGCTATGTTGTTCCATTTAAGAAGATTACAAAGGCTTACTTTTCAACTTATTACCTCAAATCCATGGTTGGCACCTGCCTGCAAATCAGTTTCCACTGTAACATGACATCAATCAGATGGTGAACATAAGTTTCCAAAAAGATTAAGATGGAAGGGAAAAGAGTGGCAATGGCTAATGGCTTACAGTTCCCAGGATCAAGATAAGCTAATGAAACAAGGAAACCAGGGCCTACAAATGACAAAAACTTTCTCCATCCAGGTTTCTGAAAAAGAAAATCCCAGAAAATCATGCCATCAAGCACAAACCAAATTTGCATGCAGCTTATACATCAAATTCTGAAAAGAAAGAAACCTCATCAGGACTGGGGTCATCACGATTATCACCAAAACGTTTGCTGGTGTTAGTGGGGGCAGTTCCAGACCCAGGCTCCACGTTCAGAGCAGCTATGCGGTTGCTTCCTCCACCCCATGATTGAGAGATTACTGCAACTTCACCACCTTGTTGCTGCTGCAAACTTCCCATCTCTCAGTTTTCTTCAAGTTTACTCAACTTTCAGCAGCTGATTACTATGTATTTTCAGTGATACACATGTTAAAGAAACTGAAAGACTGTATTTATAGAGATTTGTTTCATATATTTGTACATCACCAAATAAAAACAACCGAGCACATGCATTTAGTTTGTAATGAGTGATATTTGTCCAGAAAGAAAAAATATTACCATTGATATCAATGCACATGAACCATGCCATTTTTTCTATAGAAAGGAGAACAGATTCATGCCATTCTGATTCAGTTAATTAATCAAGTTTTTCCAATTTTAAAGTATGAAAATGGTAGGAATTCATATTGTAAAATATATATAGCAAATGTTGTATATGTGGGAAAATGGCCTGTTTCTTTTATTATGTCTCTATTGGTGTTCTCACTTTAAAATAGTGAGGTTAAGATTTAGGGTTTAAGATTAAGGGTTGTGATTAGGATTTAAGGAATTAGGTGTAAGATATATTTTTTAGGGTTTAGGGTTTATGACATGAAATTTAGGGTTAAAATTTATAATTTAATTTTAAAAATTTTAAAAGTAAGACATGAAAGGAAACGTAATTAAGGGGATGAGATCTTGTTTATGCCATATTTAATTTATTAATTTAGGCATAAATATAATTTTAACCCTTAATGTTTATAATTTTTATCATTTTGGCCCTTATTTTTTTGGATAAATTTAACCCTTAAGCTATGTCTTTTTGACAAATAACTTATTTTTTAGCTAACATAATGATTAGACTGTTAAAAATTTAACAATATTGACATTTCATATATATGTGATAATATATTTTAAATAACATGACATCTAGCCTCATTCTATATATATATATAACATGTCATTATCGTTAAATTTTTTACGATAATGACAAATATATACATGTAAAATATAATTTTATTCTAACATAAAATATAAAACAATTAAAGTTTAAATAAAATATGAAAAATTAATTAAATCTAAATAAAAGGTAACTAAGCATTATTAAATCTTAAATACCATTATATATATATATGATATATCATTATCATTAATTTTTTAACTATCTAATCATTATACTAGTTAAAAAAATGAGATATTTATCAAAAAAAAATATAGGTTAAGAGCTAAATTTATCCTAAAAAAATAATGTCCAAAATGATAAAAATCATAGACGTTAAAGGATTAAAATTATCTTTATGACATTAATTTATTTATTTATTTTTGTGTATAAACATCAAACACCTTTACAGCCGTTTTGATTTTCTAATTTTCTCAAACTATTTGGAGAAAAAAAAAAAGAAAGCTATTTGAAGGAATCCGCTAGGACCTATTTCATAAGTCAATATCAAGTATTTAAGGGCTTTTCTCCTTGGGTAAATTATATCTCATGTCACTCAAATATTAATAAGATTAAAAATAGGTCATCCAATTTCAAAAAATTGTAAATGAGTCACTTAATGAATCGATTGCTACAAACGAGCTATTAGGCTATTAAATATTAGACGAGTTCATAGCGTGAAATATTTTATCCATTAAAAATAGAATTTAGAGAGTGAACTTGTCCAATTAATTGATTGTAACAATCAAGTCATATGCTACTGAGTTTGACCCATATAAGTCGTATATGATGGTTAATGAACCTCAATTTCACCTTGATCTGCTAATTAAACTGATCGGACTAGATTTCCAATAATTTCTCTCTAAAACGTTGAAATCACCACAAAACTTTTAAATTTGAACTTCGATCTATGTCGTCCACTATTAGACATTTTATCTCGGATATGTTCTTCATCTCACCAATGAAATCCTCTCTATTGTTTGGATCGTTAAATGGATTTCTCAAGCACAAAACCTGAAATTGTTTTTTTTTCTCAGTTAATTGTGATTCGTTTTTAATTTTTTGAAATTCGGTGGCATATTTGTAATCTTGGTAATAATTGAGTGACCCACTTATAATTCTACTAATAATTGAGTAAGAATTTGTAGTCCTACTAATAATTAAATGACATGTGGTTGAATATACCCAATAAGAAATTCATTACAAATGTCTTCTAATTGTGTTTGTAACAATGGATTAACTGACTTATTTGTAACTTTTTTAAATTAAGTTACCCATCTATAATCTTATTAATGATTGAGTGATATATGATGTAATTTACCCTTTATATTAATTCTCGTTCCTCATTTATTGGAGCATATAAATTAGGATATCCTTTATGTTACCGCAGTTCGGTATTTCAACAAGAAATAAGAACACATAAATGTATCAAAATTGCACCAAACATCCCTATACTATCATTAATATTTTAAATTTGTTTCTAAATTTTAAAATATTTTAATTGAGTCCTCAAAGTGTTAGCATTGTATAAATACTCTAAACATGTTTTATTATCTACCCAATTAATTTATGCACTAAACACTACTTTTTATCTAATAAAAAATATTAATTTATCCAATTATTATACAATTATAATATAAAAAATATTTATAAAATAATCCCTTGTCGTCAACTTCTACCACGATTATGGGAAAGACTGCCATAGCGGCATGGGAAGCACAGCATTTGGAAATGGAGTTGTTGTAGTATTAAATTATGAAATGGCATAAGCAGTGTCATGGTTTGATATGAACCGTTAAACCAACCAATTGTCGTATTCATGCAAGCATCACAAAGCTTCTTAAGCTAGATTAGGTTTTAGGGTTTAGGGTTAGATCTAATTCTAATTCCGTCGGATCAAGTTAATAGTTTGATTCGAGTTGAGTTGGGTTCGGATCGACTTGGGTTTAGGTCAATGTTAGGTTGATCCTAATTTTCAGACTCCGTTTGGGGTCGAGTTTGATCAATTTTAGCTGGTTTCAAAATGGTTTTGGTACAAACAAGTAATTATAAATTAATTCGGGTTTAGATGAAATTCAGGTTGAATCATTCTAGATATCATGTCAAGTTAAGGTTTGATCACGTTGATCTCAAATACAATTTGTGTTGAATTATATAAATCTCAGATGAACTTTGAGTCGGATTACTTCACGTCAATTTCAAATAAAATTCAAAGAATATATATATATATATATAATTTAAAAATTATATAAAGAATTTTAAAAATATTAGATGACATTAAACATCTTAAAAAAGATATGAATAATCTTTTAAAAATTAAATTTAAAATTTTAATTCAATAAGTATATCTATAATTTAAAATTATACGATAATATTTTAAATCTTTAAAAGTTATATGAATAATATTTAAAAATTATTCATATTTAGTGTAGAAATAAATTTAATGATTTATGGAAAATTCTATGATGGGTGTCGAACATCGCTGAACACCACTAATACTAAATATTGTTAAACATCATTAAATTGATTAATAAAAATTAAAAAATTTGAAGGACTCAACATATAATTAATAATTATTTAAAATAAATTTTAATTAAATTGTTTTCATAGAAAAAACTACAGGGGTGATCACTCAACTATCATCCTTTTTATATTTCGGTCACACAGTTAAATTTTTCTCAAAATTGATACTAATATTTTATTTTGTTAGCATTTTATTCATCGATCGTTAATTTAATGAAGATTATAACATAACATGGTTTAATAACAATTTAGTCTCTAAAATTATTATGTTATTAATTTAGTCCTAAAAAAATAATTTATCAAATATTTAGTCTAAACCTTAAATTCTCTATTATTTTTTCCTCTACAACATATGATATTCTTCTCTTTTTTTTTTTTTTTTTTCAAGAACCAAACAAAGATCTACAACAATTACCAAAAACTTGTCAAGTTTTAGATCAATTCTTATCTGATTATAAATATTTATAAAATAATTTTTTATCAAAGTTTTTACAAAAATTACGTCACTTCAAACATTATTTCAATTTATATATATATAATAAAAAAAACATTTAAAAATCGATATTTTTGGTGTTTTAATCTAAAGTTATTATTTAATATATTAAGGCAAAACAACCCAAATTGTAGACTATAGTTTGATTAGATTTTTATACTTTGTACTTTTTCTTGTAAAAACTGAAAATACATATATCATGGAGGATTTGTAATGGTTGTAGGAAACTCAAATTGTAGACTTATGTTTATATTGCAACGATTTATAACTTTATTATAAGAAATTTTTTGCTATTGTTACCATTGATTTTCTCAGTTTGATTGACCATTTATTTTAATTTGATTATCAAGTTGTTGATACATATATATTATTGGTTCATATATATTTTTTATTTTTAATGATTATTTTTTTACTGTTAAGTGATATTATAAAAATAATTATCTTAATTCTCCAATCTTAAAAAATTACAGTAAATGACTTAATATTTAGTTTTTCTTATATTTTATTTCGTATATATAAATTGGAACAATGCTTGAATTGACATTGTTTCTTGAAAAAATTAAAAGAAAAAATTATTTATAAATACTTATAAAAAAAAATAAGAGTTGATCTAGAACTTGATGAGCTGGTCTTATAAAAAACGGTAACTCTTGTGGATGTTTGTTTGTTTATTGAGGAAAGTAGAACAAAAGAGAATAATATTACTTGTTGCATTGGAAAAAAATAAAAAAATTTAGGGTTTAATCGAAATATTTAATGAGTTATGTTTTTATTAGAATCAAATAGATATAATGTGATAATTTTAGGGACTCAAATTGTTATTAAATAATGTCATTATATAATTTTCGTTAAATATTTAATGATCAATAATCAAAACAAAAATAAAATGAAATATTAGTCATGATTTTGTCAAAAACTATAGTTGGATGATCAAAACAGAAAAAAGTGATAGTTGGGTGACCATTTGTATCATTTTTCTATCTAAAATAATTTAAGTAAAAATTTATTTAAAATAATTTTTAATTGTATGTTGAGTCCTTGAAGTTTTTATTTTTCATTTGATTAATGATGTTCAACAATGTTCAGCATTAATGGTATTTAACAGTGTTCGACGTACGTGGTAGACTCATCCATGATTTATTTACTTTATTATATCTTTTGTTGTAATTGTACTAAATCCTAAAATAGAGATATTAAGACAACAAAATCCAAAAAAAAAACCCTTTAATTTGTTGATTCTTGTTTTTTTTTTATTTATAAAATCACGTAAATTTGTCAAAATAACAAGAATTAAATTATTAAAATAAATTATTTACGAGATTTTAATTTATTATAATTTACCAAAAATTATTAGTATGAGAATAATATTTTTTATTTTGAATCAACTACAATAATTATGAGAATAAAATTTTTAGTTACCAACGCATGAACAATAATTACTATAACTAATAATTATTATACGAGATATTTACTCATAATATCAAAATAATTTTACCATAATTATATTATTACATGCAAACGTAATTTATGATTTTTAGTGTATTCATAAATCAAGCAGACGTGCTGTTAACATTAATAAGATTCCATAAAAGAATAGAAGAAACTATTAAACATTTCTCTCGAGAATCCTTAATTTTCTAGGAAAATATGCCAAAATAAAATAAATTTTAAATAATATAAAATCAAAAGAACGATGGAATTTATGTAACTCAAATCAAAATAAAACATATTAAAGTCTATACGAATATAATAGTCTTAAAATAGATTTTTTTATCACTCTTGTGATGTTTTAGTTCATTGGTTGTTTATTTTTCAGGATATAATAGCAGATTAATTTATTAAAAAATATTTTTTTATCCAAAATAAAAAGGCATGAATAATTTAGTGACTAACGTTGTTGTTTACCCATTTTTTTCATAATTTTTAATTTTTAATTTTTTCATGTTACATCTAAAATTAAAAAAAAAATCAATCTATATTTTTCAATTCTATTTTTAATTTTTTTTGTGTGTGTTTTGTCATGTAATTGTGAAAACACTGAAATTTTGAGCTATAATAAGAATTAATTTTACATTTAGATTTCATAATTGTTTAAAATATATGTAAAAAAGCCTAAAAAGTGCTTAATTTTTCGGACTTTATAATTGAAAGAATAAAATATTTAAGTCAATTAACAATAATTTTAGTATTTTAATCTGAAATATTAAATTTTAGAAACTAAATTTTAGAATAATCCCATTTCTTTATATTTTTAATGTGGTCTCGTAGTAATATGTATTATTTAGGGAGAATAATCCCCTGGAACTATTTATTGGGATGAAAAAAGGTGAAGAGATATGTGGTGAAAAGTAAAGAGAATTGTCAAAAAAAACTATTAAATATTTAATTAGAAGAATGAATTTATGTCGGTATTATTTTGAAAAATATCTTTACATCGTACATGTAAGATTAATTTACGTTTTATAAAAAGGGATTTTTAAACTCATGTCCTATTAAACATGAATTCTATGTTAAAATTGTAAGATTTTTTTTCTTTCATTTTATCAATTTAATAACACAGAACTCGCGGTTTATAAGAACCAAGTTTCAAGCTCATTTCTTGTAAAAATGAATGTCTTATGTAGAGATCGGTACGGGTCGAGTAGGGTTGGATTTTCGGTCCATCCGTATCTGATTTAAACCCCCACATCCTCCACCCGACCTGACCCAGTTTCAGGATGGAAAAATACGATCCGACCCGATTTTAAAATTTTAAAATCCGATTCAATCTGAATCATTATTTTTTATAAAAAATAGACTTAATTGTAAAAAAATAAATTTTAGGGATCTAATTAAAAAATAATTTTAATGACTTAATTGTATAAAATATATATAATGAGAGATCATTATTGTTAATATCTCTAAAAATATATAAAAAATTATACTATTAATCTCGGGTCAGTTCTGATCGGATTTTTCACCTTAAACTCAAAACCGATATCACCCTTAAAAACCTATCATGCACCCAAATTTTCTACTAAAAACTGACCCGATCGGATCAGATCGGATCGAAACTCGTCGGGTTCAAATTCCATGCTTATCCCTATTCTTACATGGACAATTTGAGAATATTTTTTAAATAATACCGATAGGATCATTCTTTTAATTAAATATTAATAAAAAAATTTTGATTTAAAAATACCAAAGATAAGATCTAAGAGTTGGAATATAATTAACATTTATAATTCATAATCATCTATCTGATGACTTGCGAGATGTGTTATGCTGTTACATTGCATCAAATAAAGCTGCCCTCTCTTGGAAGAAACCTAAATTTTGGGCAACTAACACATTCAAAGTATAGGAATAGGAAAAATCAAAGAATATAACATATTTGGACCGCCATCGCTTCGTAGGGAAGTTGCCTAGACCTAAAGAAAAAAACGAAGCATAACCCAAGCTAACAAAGTATACTTAATATATATATATGTGTTTTTATTCGTCTCAAATTAAGTTTGCATTCGTCTTTCGATGGAAAACAAAGACACGAAACAATCATCAAAGAGGGTTTCCTTCACCCAACTCGAACAAGTTGACTCCGATTTTGTCATGGCGATGGCATTGCAAGAGCAAGAAAGATCTTTTTCAATGATCGAAAGTGATAATAGTGAAGAGGACAATAGCGAGACAGACTACGGAGATGACAACGTTAACGATTATGAATACTTTGAAGGCTTAGAAGCCGGAGGTGGTCTAGAGTTTCTTGAAGGACAAGGTAGCAATGACTACGAAGACATGGAGGACGACGATGATTTCGAAGAAGATGAGATCGATCCCGAAGATCTCTCATATGAAGAGTTGCTTGCTTTGGGAGAGATTATCGGAGTTGAGAAGAGAGGGTTATCTCCGAACGAAATTTCTTCGTGTTTGATTCAACGTAAATTCCATTCCGTTGAGTGTAAAACTGGGATCGAGCGATGCGTAATTTGTCAAATTGAATACGAAGAAGATGAAGGTATTGTGGTTCTTGAGAGTTGTGAACATCCATATCATTCAGACTGCATATCTAAATGGCTTCAAATTAAGAAGATTTGCCCCATTTGCAGCACTGAAATTTCATCCTCCAAGAATTAATTGTAGGAATATTTAGATTTTATTTTAAAAAATAAATTATATTCATCAGTTTCGCTTGCAAATTATTATGATTTAAGAAATTAATTGTACAATTGTATTTGATTGGAAAATAAAAATGAAAAATTCAAAGTGTAGAAGAGTTATAAATGATTGGCAGAAATTGGAACATTGTTTCAACTTAATTAAATTCAAGTATGTTATTTTTAAATTATCAATTTATACGCTAATGATGGCTAGGGGTGTAAATGAATAGGGTGTTCGACTAGCTGCTCGTGATCGTTCGTATAATGTTCGTTTATTAATTTAAATAAACGAGTATGAACAAATATTTTATGTTCGATTAATAAACGAACGAACACGAACATAAGTATGTTCGGCTCGTTTATGTTCACGAACAAACTCGTTTATGTTCGGTTATAAGTTCGTTTATATACTCATTTATAAGCTCGTTTATAGGCTTGTTTATGTTCTTTTATATACAAAAGCTAAACAAACATGTTCATGAACACTAAACGAACATGTTCGTGAACGCTAAATAGACAAGTTGATGAATATATACAAACGAACTCGTTCGCGAACGCTTAACGAACATGTTCACGAACGTTAAACGAACAAATTATCGAACATATAAACGAACACGTTTGTGAACGTTAAACGAACACATTCGTGAACATTAAACGAACCGAGCCCGAACACGACAACAAATAAACGAACCAAGCTTGAACATACCATTAAAAATTTAAACGAACACAAACAAAGTTTGAACACCTTCAAAAATAAATAATCGAACACGAACATCCTTTGTCCGTTCAAGCTCGCTTCGTTTACACTCCTAATGATGGCTCATGATGAATTATGTGACGTTACATAGGAAAGAGTTTAATTAATTTTTTTTTTATAAATGTTATTGAAATTTTATTAAATTTATAGAAAAAATTATAATTACATTGTCTTCAATAAGTAAAAAATTAGATTAAATAATCTAAAAAACTTACACCTCAAAAAAAGTTATAGAAATAAATATACCAATAAAATTTAGAAACTTCTTGAATCTCCTTATCTATGTCCAAACAAGACGTATAAAGAAGGAATGAATTATAGACGATCCAAGTTATCATGTAAAAAGTATCATTACCCATGATTAATTTCATCTGCAAACAACCATCAACCAAGTGGGGATATAACTTTCCAACTGACCACTGACAAAAAATAAATCAGGAACAGCGTCGATTGAATCTTTGTGTGAACAACAATTGACCGCTAGTGTATGCCGAAACATGTCACAAAGATAGAAAAACATGTCACAAGAACATAAAGAACGTACTATAAAAGTAATAGATTTATAGATTCAGTGATTAACAATCGATAATAAGATTAATTATCGATCACCGATCAAAGAGATGGATCAAAATAAAAAAACAATTAAGAACGAAAGAATTTTGCAAGAGCAACCAGGGTTATTAATATAATTAATTATTTACAAATTTGAAGATTTTAATCGAAGTGTTGACATGCAGGGGCAGTTCAAAGATTTTGGGGTCATGTGCAATTTATTAAAATGTGTCCATTAGAAGGAATTGTTTATAACTTTTACTAATTCTAAAAATGTGATCCTTAAAAGTAATTTTCTTTTTTAGGACCCTTGTGCGGTCGTTTCTACTACGTTTGTCCAGAATATCACTAGTTCTACAGAAACAATAGGAATAAAAATAATCAATAAGATTCTATAATCAATTAACACATTTAAAACATAATTATAACGTAGAATTTCGAGATTAATATCATCTAATAAATGTAGTTTATCAAAATTTTACGCCCCTCCTTTTTAGAAGATCTTGTACGATCGTTCTTATCGTGCGTGTCTAGAACCCGCTGTTGACATGTATGTAATCCGCTATGGGGATGGGATCCAATTAAGATAGTTTGGGTTACGCCCAAAGGAGTCAATGGGTCAGACTCTGAACAAATCAAGATAGTTTGAGACGAGCTTATACGGGTGTTCGTTCATCAGATATTTATTTATCGGCCCGTATTTTGGCCTGTTTAAGCAATAATATCCGTAAAATTCAAATACTTGAATAATCAAGTAACGAGTATTTGATTTATATTTTTTAAAATTTAAATATTTTAAAATAATTATATAATAAATACATAAATTTTAAAAAAATTATAATACATATTCTAAACATAAAAATTTATGATTTAAAGTTAATTTTAGATTATTTGTATATATATATATATATATTAAATTTTATCAAAAAAATATTAAAAATATTATTTTTTTTCTTTCATTATTAACAAATTAATAAAATATATTTTAAAATTTTAAAACTTAAAAATATATGATACAAACATATAAATAATTTAAAGATTTAAATTTAATTTTAGGTACAAATATTAAAAAATATAATTTAAAATTAAAAAAATATTAAAACTTATCAAGTTGGGTCAGATACCCAATTACCAACAAAATCAATCTGGACCTAGCTCAACTATTTTTGGGTTGAATATTTTTTTTGGATTATACATATTTTTTTAGTCATTAGATCAAATCAGTCGAACCAAATAATTTTGAACAACCCTACTTAGAGATGGGCAGAGGTATGGTAGGGTCGGGTTTTTGGCGCACCCGACCTGAATATTCTTACCCTTTACCAGACCCAACCCAATTTATTATTATTTTTTTAATTTTAGGAGTTTAATTATAAAAAATAATTTTTAAGAATTTAATTAAAAAAAAATAAAAATTTAATGACCTAATTGTAAAAAAAACAATTTTAGTACCTAATTATATAAAATTATAAGGAATGATAATTATTGTAAATATCCCTAAAATTATATGAAAAAAATTACACTATTAATCTTGGGTTGGATAAAAAATTTCCACCCTAAATCAAACCCAAACTCGAGACCATCTTTAAAAAACTTAATTCAACTTAAACATGAATTTTTTATATAAAAAAATAACCTGGTTAAATGAGTCAAATCGAAACTCGTCGAATTCAGATTTTGTGGCCATCTCTATCCCGCCCACTTAGGACCTGTTTTTTATTGAGTTTAGCTTCTTAAACTAGTTTTTTCACCTAAAAATTTTAAAAGTAATCAAAAACACTAAATTAAAAAATAACTTTTAAATATAATTTTTTTTTCAAACTAGCTTCTCAAATAATAATTTTAAAAAATTATTTTTTAATTTTTAAAAAACTTTGATTTAAGGTAAAATCAAAAAAATTTAACGCAACAAAAAAACAAAGCCTTAGACTTATAAGGTTTTGGGTATCCTACTCTGTACCTACAGCACGGAGTTTAAAAAACTTAAGGAGGTGTCCCCACATCCATTCTCCCTTGTTTCATTTTTGTGGGGTAATCTGCTTGAATTGTGCCTGAATTTCCTACGGTTTTCAGATTAGTCTAAAAAGTTTTGATAATTTTCAATTTGGCCCTTTTCCTGAAGTAAAAACTCCTAACCTTGGATTTGTAGTGTGACAATAATTGTATGTGTATCGATAGTAGAAATTGATGTTGTGGGGGAATACTAATGCCACGTAGGAAGAGTATTTTGAAGATGCTTCAAACTCATTGAACTAATAGACACAGAAACGTGAAGAAAAAAGTTAGAGCGAATTTTTTTAGTAATTTTATAATAAATATTTAATAAATTTTATTTTATTTAATTTTGTATATAAATTAAAAATTTTAAATCACTATCTTTATAGTTTTAAGTATTTTTACAACTTAATTTTTTACCTTTTCATTTCCCCGAATTTTTATATATTTTCATTTTAAAAAATTCGAATAATTTCAATGTAATCCAGTAACTTTAAAAAAAATTGTAATTTGTATTTTAGTAGGGTTTTTTTTCACCTTGATTAATCAGATTGACCCGCGTTGTATATTTGATTTTGGTGGGTAGTAAATTTTTTTTACATACATAATACCTTAAACTCGAGATTTGTTTAAACGAAACTAAACTACTTATCATTTGGATTAACCTTAATAATTATTTTTTAAATTATTTTAAAAATATTATATTATTTTTAAAAAATATATTTTTGGTAATGTCTGCATCACCTTTTTGCTATCGTTTTAATTTGACAAAAATAAAATAAAATTTTGTTTTATAAAAGCAATATTATTTTTTTTTTCTAAAAGTTGTAGGGTGAAAATAATCCTTCCGCCTAATATTTTAACTTGTTTTCGTAAGTTGTTGCTTTTGGATTTTTGTTATTTAGTCAACCTTGATTCCTATTCCCAATAAAGCATTTGTGCACGATTCAAAAAGACAGTGAAGGCCGGCCAAGGAAGGAAAAAGGCTATATAGCATGAAGTTGCGTGCACAAAATAAAATCTAAAAGACTTTAATTTACGATTAATATGATATTTATTTTATTTTTTATTTTATATATTTCAAAATTAAAACTGATTAATATGAAATTTATAATTATATTGATTTTTTTGTTTTATATTTTTAGATTAAATTTTAATATATGATTTATATTGCTGATATAATTAAATTTTTAATACTTTTTTACATAGAATCTTATATAGTTTAAAATGATCAATTTCTCGTATCAATGTTAAAAAAATCTAAATAACATATTTAATTTATAATAATTATAAAATTTTATTTTTTAATAAAACTGACAACTTTTATAAAAAAAATTATATCTATTTGCCATGATTTTATTGTACTCATCTACGAAAACATTATTAAAATAATATATGCTTACAACCTGCATTATATTTAATTCCAGACTATGATATATGTTGACATTTTGTTCCCCGCGATTAATAATAATTTAATGCACAATTAACATAAATTTAGAAGCCTTACTCCAAATATTTTGATTCGACCAAGTATTTGGTAGTTACGGATTTGACCAAATGATGCGTTCACGAAATAATTTTAATATCTTATTTTTTATTAAATAAAGATATTATATTTCTATATTAAAAAATTTAAATTTATGTAAAATAAAATAATATTTTAATTATTAATTCAATTAATAGATTCTGATATTTTAAAAAAATAAGAAATAATATTAAAAGCATAATGTCTATTCGAATTATATATTTTTTTTTTGTAATAATGACATTTTTTTGTACAAAGCGAGCATCTCAAATATTGGAAAACTCTTCCTATAAATTTACCGACTTGGTCCGCCTAAAAGAACTATATTTGATAATTAATAATATTTTATTTATTTTTATTACTGTTTCGATTTTCATGATTTCGTTCTAATTAATCTGGATTGATTTATGTCGTATATTTAATTTTAATAAATAATTTTTTTATATATATTATCTCGAATCGGAAACCTATTTAAATTAAAATTTTAGATCTTTAGAATAATCGGATCCATAATGCTTCCAAATAAGGTACGAAGTGGCTTTCTGGATTTAATCGATGAGACTGAAACAGAGCAAAGGCAATGGTTGTTGCAACGTCCAATTTCCATTAAAAAATTAATAAATGCACAGCCAAAAAAATAAAAATTATAATTGTGAACCCAAACATCATACATACATGTAGGGGTGAGAATTCGACCGAATCGAGTAAAAAAATTGAGTTATTCGAGTTGACGAATCATATTTTACAACTTAAACTTTATTTAAAATTTTTTCGGTTCGAGTTGAATTTTCGAGTTCCTATAAATGTTTAATTATAATTATTTATCATGTTATAGTATGATTTAATTCCAATTTAGACGACTTTTTCTAATCATATAAGATATACATGTATATTTTTTCGTATGTAGCAATATTTCTTTATATTTTTATATATCAATGTATATATCATAAAAGATTGAGAGATTTGTTTTAAACTTAAAAATTATTCATTTAATTATTAAAAATTTCGAGTTATTCGAATTTCCATTTTACAACTCAAACTTTATTTGAATTTTTTCGAGTCAAATCGAGTCAAAACGAATCGAGTATTTTTGGCTCGAATCGCGTCGAGTTATTCGGTTTTATTGAGTCGAGTTTTGCTCACCCCCTACATATATGTAATTTTAATGTTTTACCGGGCTAATTTTTTTTAATATCGTTATTGTAATTTTTTTTTGAATTTATTGTAATTTTATTTTTGGTTTTATTATTTTTTTATAATAAAAAATAAAATCGGTCAAATTATATATTGAATTTAGATAAATAAAGGAAAAATCAGTTATATTATATATCGGCTTCAAACGTTATTTCAGTAAAAATTATTGGTTATCATATTAATATGATAAAAATTACCATAAATCATGAAATAAAAACAAAACCATTCCTAAATTTGAATTAAAAAAATTCAGCAATAATATTCTAGCAATTATCCCAACTATTATGAAAAGGAAATATTTATATCACATATATACAAGCAACAACTAAGTTGCTTTACTGCATATTAAAGGGTAAAATATATGAATGATCATTAAAATATAATTAAAATTTTATTTTGGTCATTTAACTTTTAAAATATATAAAATTACCATTAAATTTAATTTTTATTATGAAATAGTCACTAATCCATTAGCTATTATTAAGGGATGATGCAACAGTTAAAAATTTTATAATAATATATTTAATCTTTATATTTATATATAATGAATTTAGTTTTAGTTTATAAAAAGTTAATAAATTTAACCTTTGTTATTTGCATATTGAATAATATTATTTGATATCTATTTTCAATTAAAAATACAAACAAATTGATAGAACAAGTAAATAATGGAAGTTAAACTCAGGGTTAACTATTAGGATGATCATTTATGTTTTCTCTTAATACAAAGTTGGTCATCAGTTTTCTAAAATGATCAATTAGGTCACTTATACTTTTAGGGTGTAAACTTTTGGTTACTCAATCGTTTATTGTCATTAAACGTTGACGACTTGTTGATCTAATAACAAAAAAATTAGGATAAACTACTGTAATGACCATTTATGTTTATCCTATGTATATTTTGGTCCCAATTTTAAAAATTATATTATGATCATTACCGAAAAAGTTTATTTTTAATTTCACCCTTAACTTTTAAAAATTTATTTTTTAACTCCTCAATTTTGTACTCCTTGGTTTCCAATTTGGGATTTCTAAAAAAAATCTTACTCCAATTTCATTTTTTATATATTTCATATCGTATGAAATTCAGGAGAAGAATGGCGTGAAAAAAATATAAATATTTTTTTTCGTGTGGAATACAGAAGATGAATAATATGGAAAAGGATATAAATATTAAATATTATGCAATTTTTACTTTTTGTTCCATGTGATATTAGAATTTTATGTTTAATTTATTTTTAATCAAAATAATAAAATTAAATTTATTAAATATTAGTTGAATATTAACGTGATATATGAGTTGGTTATAAATATAATTTAAAATAGATTTAATAGTCAAATAAATTGCTAAACTATACTTACCATTTACTTTTTGGTGCTTAAATTATTTATAGCTAATTTCATATACATATAAAAAATATTTTCTTGTTACTTTATTTTGAATTTGAAGTAGGAAAAAGAAATTAAAAGAAAAAAGAAAAATTGGAAATCATGGAGTAAAAAAATGAGAAGAACAAAGTTTTATTGTTAAAAAATGAAAATTTAAAAAGCAAGGGTGAAATTAGAAATACCATGATGTTTAATATTTTTAATCGGTGACCAAAAATATAGATAAGACAAAAGTAAGTGGTCTTTGTAGTAGTTTATCCTAATCCTTTCACTGTCAGTTCATCAAGCCGTCACCTTTAACGACAATAAACAGTTGAGTGACCAAAAGTTTACATTTCGAAAACGTAAGTATCCTTACTGATCGTTTTTTGAAAACCAATGATCAACTCTGTACCGAAAAAACATAAATTATCATACCAATTAGTTAACCTAAGTTGATTTTATGGTCAAGAGTGATCATGGTGAGAAAAGAGAAGAAAAAGAGAACGGATTCGGTTTAAATTTTTTATAATATAAACGAAATTAATTATCCCTTTCTATATATTAAAAAATCTGATAATAATATTAAGAGTACTAAACCTCGTAAGATACGATGAATATCATATAATAATCATATTTTCTAATTAATAGGAGCTGGTAAGTCAATAGACTGGGAGGTTTCTTGTTGAAGTCAATTGACTGCTTGATTAAATATAAATTTAATCTAATTTATTTTTATTATTTTTAATATGGTTTAAATTAAATATAATTTTAATAAAAGTGAATCAAATATATAAGTTGGTTTCGGTGGTTGTAAGTGAGCTATTTGAGCTCGACTCGGTAAAAACTCGATTAAAATTTAATTCGATTCGATTCGTGTCGAGTTCGACTCAAATTTTTGACGAATCGAGCCGAGTTAATATGATATTCGACTCAAAAAGCTCACAAGTTATCCAAAAATATAAATATACTATTTTTTTATAATTTAAAATCTAAATTCTAAACGTAAAACCCTAAACATAAATCTTAAACTCTAAATTAACATACTAAAACTTAAAATTAACAAGCTTGAGTTTATACAACTTGTGTATCAAAGTTCTTTCTTCATTAAGCTTTAAATAAGAGGTGGAAGATAAAAGTTACTCGAGTCTAACATGGTCAAAGATCGATTAATACTTGGCTCGATTATGCTCGAAAAAAGCTCAAACTTGATTTAAGTTCTTAACGAGCTGAGTCGTACTTATATTTTATCGGCTCGCTTAAAATTATTGAAGCTCAACCTCGATTCAAAATCTTAACGAACCGAACCGAACCAAGTTTAAAACTACTCAAATTCGACCAACTCATTTACGACCCTAGTCCATGCCCCTTGATTTCAATGTTCCAAGTGTTTTTGTTCCCATTTCTTTTCCCTTTATTTTCAACACAATTTAAGATAAAATACAATATCAATTAAAAATAAATTAAATCATTTTAAATATTAAATTTATTAAATCAATTAAAATAAAATCAATAAAATATATAAATTTTAAAACTAAAAATATTATTAGACCCTACCATATCACATTTTCATTAGTTTTTAATAGAGAAATGGCTGAGACTAAAATAAAAAACAATATTAATAATGATTTTGTAAAACAAAGTTAATTTAATGACTTAAATAAAGAAATACAATAGTTTGGTGACTTCCAATATATTTTACCCTAAATATACACACGCACTCAAAAACACGAGAAAGAAACGCACGACATCGTCAGTAACGTCGGCGTATTCTCTAAGAAAATTACCATAAAAGTCCAATCAACTATATCCATTTTTATTTCTCTCGCTTAATCTATAAGTTTCAGAGTTTGAATCTGATTTGGTCTGTGATTGTTTTCTGCAAGTTGTTTCCGGATAATAATGGGTAGCGAAGTGGAAAAGAAAGCGGTTTTCGATACAGAGTCGGCGAAGGAGGTGGTTAAAGAATTGAGAGCTAGCTTCGTCGCCGGAAAAACTAAAACCTACGAATGGAGAAGGACTCAGTTAACAGCTATGTTGAAAATGATGGACGAGAACGAGCCGCAAATCGTCGCTGCTCTTAGGGACGATCTTTCCAAGCCAGAACTTGAATCCTCCATCTATGAGGTCAAAGCTTTTATTCGTTTTGAACTGTCGTATTTATTGCAATGATTTGTTATAAAAGCTTGATTTTGGTTGTTGAATACTAGTACTGTTATTATTGTTTGATTATGTTTTGAAATTGATGAGAATGCAATGAAGTTATATCATGAACTGTGAATCTTAGTATTTGTCCAAAATCAGTAGGCTGATGAAAGTCAACTATGTTGATTCGATTTGTCTTCAATCATATTTGGTTACTGGGAAAGAACTTCAATTACTTCTGTCTCTAAGGCTAATTTGCGATTTCTCTCTCTGTTTCATAAATATAGATATATTTTTGTATTAATTATACATTTTGTGTGAAACCTTGTTTCATGCAACTTTCAAGTGAGCGTCCTGAAACCCATGAATCAAGCAATTAGGCAGTTTTGAGAATAAGAGGCTTTTTTCCTTTTCTGGTATGCAATTTTTTTGATTCTGAAACATTGGTGGACAGAAGTAGTAGCATTTATGATATGCTAACCGTTGACTTTTCACATGAGATGGTTGATCATTTGTTTTTGAATATAGAACTCAACTGCAATATTTATTGCTAATCCAACTAGCAGAATATGTACCGACAGGATGTAATGTAACCAGTAATCTATCCGTTTTTGAAACATTCTTTTTGTGCACCTTCTCTCTTTCTTTCTTTCTTGAAAAAAAATGTAGCAGCTGCCGAATGTTGATAGTTCCTTTTAGCAGTGATGATTCTTCAGAAATGTTACTTCTTTTAAAAGTGTGGATAAGTTTGGGCTTCTGGTTGGATAGTTGCTGAGTTCAGCCTTAATCAGTAGAGGTTGAATTTGAATGCTGGAATTTATATCAGTGGCTGGATATAATAGAAACTGGAAGAAAGAGGAGACCTAAAGAGAGGCAGATACACCTTTTGCAGTCTACAGCTATTTTAAACATAATTTGATGATTGGAGTTTTGACTGTTACAAATAGTTAGCTGTGAGGACAATAATGATTGTGATGGATTAATGTGAGAGTCACTGGATAATAGGGAACATAAAATCTATGCAAACATTGATTATTTCATTTCTAAAGAATATTTAAGGGGTTGTTTCAACTTTCAACAGCTATAATCTGATTATAATAATTGTTTGCTGCATGTTTGGAACCAAAAGTATTTGAGGCAAGTGCTTAAATCTTATATTTCCCCTCTCTGGGTTTTAGTTGTGGAGGCTAATGGTTTATTTACATTAAGCTAAGATGGTGGATCATTCAAGTTAGCTTTCTGTGCTTAAGTTGACTAGAATTAAAAGCTTATGGAGTTCAACAAGGAAATTCCTTTTTGAGGTTTCCTAAAATATTCGTCTTGGTTTCCGCATCCATTTTTTATGAAGTGCTGTAAGTAACTTTCAATTAGTTATATTTTTAAGCTTTTAAACTCATTAAAAAACAATTATCGGGATCGCCATTGTTCAGGAGCAATTAATTTTTTGTCACGTATACAATTCTATTTTGAGATGTTTTATCTTGTTAAATTTGTGTATCTTAGTCTTTGATTTTTATTCTACACCTGATTGTTAAGCTCTAAATATCACACAATTAGGAAACATGGTATCATAAATCAGGCAACATCATATGAGTTGTTTATAATTAGCCTCCTGAATTTACTTGTGTTAATTCTTTTCTATGGAAGTCTCAAATGAAATACGATTTCTTTGGTCTTCCTGTGGTGTTGACTGTTTATTTTGCAGATAGCAATGCTAAAGAACTCATGTAAGTTGGCTCTCAAGGAAATGAAAAACTGGATGATGCCAGAAAAGGTAGACCTTTTACCGAGACCTCTCAACTGGCTTGAAGCTGTCGCAATAGATTCTTCTTGACATTAACAGAGTTGAATATGATTAAATTCTCATTTTTACAGGCAAAAACTTCATTGACGACATTTCCTTCGTCTGCTGAAATTGTATCTGATCCATTGGGTGTTGTGTTAATTATCTCAGCATGGAATTATCCTTTTTGTATGTTAACAACCCTGATGGACATGTTGAAAACTAGTTCTGTCTTTTCCCCCATCATATGTTTAATATCGTATTTCCACTTTCAGTGTTGTCTCTTGATCCAGTGGTTGGAGCTATTGCAGCTGGTAATGCTATAGTCTTAAAGCCATCAGAAATTTCTCCAGCCACTGCATCTGTGCTCGCAAAGCTGGTAAAAAAGTATTTGGATTGCTCTTGCATAAAGGTTGTTGAAGGGGCTGTTCCTGAAACGACAGCACTACTGGAGCAAAAGTGGGACAAAATCATGTATACAGGTTATTGTTCATTTTTAATCCAGTTACCTTCTCTACCTTGATCTCTAGTGTCAAAATGATGCATTCCACAACTGGACGACTGCATTATAGGTTCATATGTGCATCATGCTTCAAGAAGTTTTCTATCAAAGTTTGCATCAGATTTGTAGCTTTCTAATATTTATTACCAAACAGTGGGTGGAGGATTGGATTTAGAATTCTTAAATTGTGGTGTGTCTATTGTGCTGCCCAGAGACTCTGTCCATTGTGAAGAAGAGACAAATGGTTACAGTTGACGAGTTAACATGATTCCCTTTTACCTTTTAGTTCATTTGCTGAGTTAAAATTAGGGCTTTAGGTTGGGTTCTTTCACTTGAAATCTCACTTCAACATGAACCTTATCCCCACGTTGAGTTGATTAGAAAGAAGTACAACAAATCCTTAATTGGATATTTTGAAGAAAGTTGTATGGTCCTTGGTTGGAAGGAGCTAGCGTGTTAATCCTCAAGGAAAGTTTTTTTTTGAAAATTGCAGCAATTGAACAAGTCAAGATTTTGTAAAAACAAGGATGTACAACTGGCATAATGGTGCTCAACAGTTTTTCGCTTTGATTTGGAAAAGGATGGAAGCGGGTTTCGGAGGATTTTGCTTTAGCATATCAGATATATTTGATGTTTTACAAAAAAAAAGTTGCTGTGGAGATATGCAGCTTTTGGCTTATCTGCTATGACACTGTTTAAATTGTGTTTCAAAAGATTAAAACGTATGGCAAAATATTGGTGCTCTTCCTGAAGTACTAATTTTCAGTTTATGGTTATCATTGATGCTTTAGGGATTGTCATGATAAAAAAAGTTGTATGAATCAAAACCTTCTTGAATTTTAGGAAATGGGAGAATTGCACGCATTGTGATGGCAGCTGCTGCAAGACACTTAACACCAGTTGTTTTGGAGCTTGGGGGAAAGTCTCCAGTTATTGTTGATTCAGGCATTAATTTACAGGTAAGCATAATGTTTATTTTACCACCAAGTTGGCTTTCTTTGGAACTTGCTGACATTATGTGAATCTAGGTTGCGACTAGGAGGATAATTGCAGGCAAGTGGGGGTGTAATAATGGACAAGCCTGTATTTCTCCTGATTACATCATTACAACAAAAGATTATGCTCCGGAGTTGGTAAGGTTGCCTGTGTAGGTTTACATTTGTAATTCATTTCTTTTCAATCATTTCTCATGCACTTTTCATCCTGCAGGTAGATTCTTTTAAATGTGAATTGGAGCGATTTTATGGAAAGAATCCATTGGAGTCAAAAGACTTGTCTCGTATAGTGAATTCTAATCACTTTGCTCGTTTGTTGAAGCTTTTGGATGAGGACACAGTTTCTAGTAAGATCGTCTATGGAGGTGAAAGAGATGAAACAAACTTGTGAGTTCTAACCTTGGTTTTGCTTCTCCTCTAAGTGAAATGGCCATTATTAACACTTTTAAAATGTACTTTTTCCAATGGCAGGAAGATTGCTCCCACTATCTTGCTTGATGTCCCACAAGATTCACTGATCATGAATGAAGAGATATTTGGTCCGTTGCTTCCAATTATCACGGTAGGAGCTAAAAGAGTCGATTCAATTATAGATTTTGCTTTTTTTTAAACTTTTCATTCAACTTTCTCCTTTTTTAATGTGTGATAGCAGTTGTCTTTAAAAATTACAGTCTAAACTCTAAACCCTTTTTTATTTCTTAAGCAAAAATAGTGTATACCATTTTTTCAAATGGAACACAAATTATAGGACCTGTTCACCCTGTTCTAGCAATCAAGTTTCATCTGATGGAAGTAATAACTAAGCAACACGTTTTTGAAAAGTGCAAGGGAAAAGTTTCATCTACATGTGAATAGTGAGATCTACTTGTGGCTATAGCAACACGCATTATGATTATTCTGCATAGAAAGAATAGCCTAGCAAAATTTATACCATATGAATAATTGAAATGAATATGTGACATACACCTCGCTTTTTTGTGGTTGGTTTATTAACAGATTGACAAAGTGGAAGGCAGCTTTGATCTGATAAATTCTTCTGGAGCAAAGCCACTAGCAGCATACCTATTTACCAATAACAAGAAGCTAAAAGAGAAGTTTGTTGAAAAAGTCTCTGCAGGGGGGTTGGTTGTCAATGACACTACTGTACATGTAAGTATACTTTTAACTCGGGGTCAATGTGGGCATGCATGCATTATACAATCTACATTTGCATTTATTTCGCTTTAAAAATGGTGTTAATCTCCATGGCTAGGTTGCAAGTCTTCCCTCAATTTGGTAATGAGAGCATATTGAGTGTCTTCTGATGGTTAAATTGGTATATTCTGTCAAAATAGGCTTTTACAAAAAAAAAATAATAATAATTAGTAGTAGTTCTTATTATGTTAATATATGGAAAAATTGCTGCTAGAATCTTTTAAGTCATTGACATCAACAATTTTAATCACCTATTTCAAAATTATTCAGTCAGAATTTCTAGAAGAAATTGAATAGGGGGGAGTATATTACTAGTAGACCATATTTAATTTAATAAGTGCTGAAGAATTTTGTTTTCTTTGCTGCTCTCTTATAATCTTGTGTTAAGTTCTTGTAGAGAAACAGAACAAAAAAATAAAAGAAAAACAGAAAAGCAGTTTCTGTTATTAAACGAATTCTGTCGAGAGAATTAATTAAATTACAACCAGTTAGTTTACAGAATATTTAAAGACTAAAGAATAGGACTTTTAGTACATTATGAGTCCTACTTACAAGAGACTTTTAACTCCAATCCTCTAGATAAACTACTAACAACTAACTTTTACAAGTAAAACTCTAATACTTTTCAGATAACCTGACAGAGATCTGCTTCAGTAGCGCAAAAGCATTCTTTCATAGATACATGCTTCTTTATGATAGTTCTATTCTTTAGTGTCGTGCACTTTTTTGGTGCTTTCGAGCAGTGCTTGGTAGCCCCGAAGTTATACTTGGTGATACTTGATATAATTAACTTATATATGTTGTGGAAATTTTATTCATATTTTGCTTCCTCATATGGATTTTGATGTAGGAGTGGAGGATATGCTCCTTTTGTTTTCTTTCTATCAAATTCATAATATTTTCCTCAATATCGCTAAATGATTAAATGTAAACGCCAACTTCATCATGGTTATTTCTCCATGGTAGTACTGCATTTGGATTTTGATGTAGGCGTTGAGAATATGTTTCCTTTGTTTTCTTTCTGATAAGCTCATACTATATGGTTATATTTGCCCAAGTTTTTGTTTCCTAACTAATGTTGAAATCAGTTAAACCATATGGCTGTTCCCTTTTGTCAAGAAGTGAACTTTACTAAATTCATATTCCCATTCTTATTGTACGTTAGAAGTATATGTGATATGGACCTGATATTGTTTTCAGCTTGCGGAACCCACTTTGCCCTTCGGAGGAGTCGGGGACAGCGGCATGGGTGCATACCATGGGAAATTCTCGTTTGATACTTTCAGCCATAAGAAGGCTGTTCTTTATAGAAGTTTTGCTGGTGATGCAGCCGTGAGGTACCCACCGTACACGGCTGGAAAACTCCGATTAATGCGTGCTCTTCTTGGTGGTAGCATCCTGGGCATCATCCGTGCTTTGCTGGGATGGTCTTAAGCCTTAAAAGCAAACATGTGTGGCTCCTCTCTGTTGTAAGTTTTCCTTTTATTCCCCATGCAATGTACACTATACATGTGTTTTTAAATCAATGTACTGTTCAAACTTTGTGTACACTATACCCATGAAGAAGAATTTCTGAGTCTCGCATTGGGCTGCTGCTGGCCCGAACTCTTCATTTCCCACCCAACCTGATTGGACTCTACCTTCATTAACCCATTGCTCATACGTTGCCGTTTTGCTTATTGATGCTACGATTGTTGTTTTGATCCATTCCTTACTGATAAATGATGCTAAAATGATAAGATGGAGTTGGTATATGGAATCTTCCTTACTGGTAATTTATGAAAGGGATTTTAGAAAGACGAATTTTGTGTGATTTTAAAGTTCTCATCAGAAGGTTCCATTAAATTAAATGAAAAGGCTAATGATACAATTGAGGGTAGCTCTACTCAACTTCATATTACTAACTAAAACAGTCAGATCACTGTACCTTATTACCTCAGCCAAGACATGGCTCAATGGTTGACTCTTCTCTAATCTCTAATGGAAGTCCCTGGAGCCATTATCAGTGCCCTCAATGTAACCAGGGCACTTCTATTGGAAATGAGGCCTTCTAAATCTTAAACATGATTGGAGGAACTATCTACCTTGCCATTGTCAGAGGCATTAGAATCCGGGTTTCGCTCCATAGACTTCAAATCAACAGGAGCTGAGGATTGAGTATTTCCCCTAGACCAAAAGGCAGGTATCCTCTTGTCATCTTCCCTCATCCTCTCGGCATACTTATTGATGTTGAAACCTGAGTCATCATTTCCACCAAATGCAGACTCCAGTTTCTCCATATCAAAAAGATCCTCCATTATTTTCTTGGTATTGGGATCATCAGAGTACACAAATTTTACTTTGTTTCGAGTCTTTAGACTCTAGAAAGGGTTTGACAACCTGCAATGGAACATACGACCAATATTAAATCAAGTAACATGCTTAAATAGATCTCTGTGCACTGTGCATAAATAACCTTTTGTGAATACTTCTGAGACATACTAAGAACCTCGGGGATAATTTTATTTTCTGAATGAAGGAGAAAAATATCAAAATGGGTTACCGTCCAGAAAGGTTCGAAGAACTTGGGAGGGTTACATAGTATTGCCACACCTAGACGCTCTGGATAATGTTCTTGTAAAACATGTGCTGTTTCCCGTGTCACCTTCACTGATATATGTGACAAGTTAAAGCCATTGAAGTCGATCAACCAGACCATCTGTTCTTGGTCTGCTGGAAGATTTAAAATTGCATTCTCCATGCAATAAACCAAATACCTAATCTTCCCTTTTGTTGATTTTGAGTTCTGCAATCAAAACAAACTTAACTAAGATGTCAAGGCCAACTAAAGCACAGTTAAGTACTGTGCTTTGAAAGTTGCATCCTCATGGATGACAGAGAGATGGTCTAAAAAATATGGGAAAAGAGAAGGTTCCTTTTTCTTTCCTCACAGAGTTGCTTCATGGTCTACACAATAATACGTGCTTACTAATCCAAAAGGCATTGAGACAATCAAACATGTCACTAGCCTAAAGTAGGCAAAGGATACTGTTGCAGTGAGCTGTTTTTGGACTAATTAATGGCGTAAGATATAGAGGATAATTCTATTGTTTGTACAAAGATGGACACCTACATGACTATAACACTAGACCATTAGATTGAGATCTGATATGTTTTATGTTTCTTCAGTTTCTCAGGTGTAGGATAATTCTCATACATGAACTCTGATACCATTAACTCAAAATTGTTTCAATTTTTATGTAGTACCAGATTTGTAAATTGCATAGAAATCGAAGGAAGTCGGATGAAACCTGGCAACTAGGTCTCATCACAAGAACTGTTCTTCCCAGCTTATCTATATAATTTGATCTGTAGATCTTCCCTGTCTCAGCTTCTTGAGCAACCTCTTCCTACATAGAAAAAAAAATGAAATTAAAGCACCTACTGGCAAAAGAAAAAAAAAGTTTGACCTGAACCAGCTATTTGTTCACACAAAAATGGACAAAGACCCCAAGCTGCCAAGTTACCAGAATTCAACCCTAACAAGTAGATCGGACATGAATTTCTCTCTAAGGGTTAAAACCCAAAGGGATGTTCCTAATTCAATGAATCATGCTGAGTGCATGAAAGAAAATGAAAAAGAATGCTATAATTAAGTCTTTTAGAAAGATAGTAAGGCCTAGGATTGTCAATTCATAGTATCCTTAATGGTCAATTCCAGCATGGATTTCATACTCTCTTCAATAAACTACAGATAAATCATGGGAGGACAAATTGTAGCATACCCAGCGAATCTCTTCTGGTTTGTATTCCGCTCTCCATTTCAAGGTTTCTTTCAGCATTTTAGTTGCCTTCTTGACATTCCAGTTTCGTGCTCTTAAATATCTAGCGATGACTGCATCAGAACAATAAATGGCTAACTTCTCAGGCAAGGATCCTATCAACTTTCTTATTTCAGTAATCTGCAAATATAGAAAGGTTTGAAATCTTCACTCCACAACGTCAAAATAGCTTTTGCTTGCTTCAACCATCAAAATATATGACAAATCAAAATAGTTAAGATATGAGGAACTAGGAACACCACATAGTATAAACAAATATACAAAATATACCTTTGTCTGCTGCTCTTCATCTGTTAGAGACTTCTCGGAGTTATTTGAAGAGGAATTCTTTAAATCCGCGCTCATAGTTTAACGCCTCCCTGTATGTTAACAGTTAATCCTTCACAATAGTATCATTAATCTCAGTGCCACTACATCTGCACTTTGTGTTCCAAGTGTAGGCTCGTTTAAGGGGAAGAAAAAAAGCAATATCTTTTTTTCATGACAAGAAATTGCATAAGATCATGAAAGGATATAGAAGTGTGAAATGACATCCTTCTTCTGCTGAAGCTGAATAAAATGTGTGAATGCTTTGGCTTAACTATTCATAACAACAGTCAGAAGCAGATTGCTCTTCAATACAACTTTGTTGTCAGTTTCATTTTCTTTATTTTCTTGTTTTCATCCTTTTAAGAAAACAATCTTTGTCCGAGTACGAAATAACATCCCAGGTTACAAATATGTTGCCAGAGACAGACGAAAGGAACCATTTTTTTGTTCATTTGCTTCCTTTCTTTGGCATCCAATAGTAACCAGGAATTTTTCTGCAGATTCCCTTCATGGATCACAGTAATTTCTACTGATCATCCATCATAGGAAACAGGATTATTGAAACTAGTCGATGATCCGTTCGATCAACCAAGTGACACTTGACTTCAAATTGGACTGCAACTATGTAAAACCAGGTTGAAGACTACAACATTTAAGACATAACATAAGCACCTAGATATTAGTCTACAATTGAATCCAAAATAACATAAGCTTCCCTTATTTACAGCCAAACCCTTTTCTCTTGTTGGTCAAACTAGAGATTCAAAAATCGGTCCGTTATGACGGCCATTATTTAATGGCTGTTATTAGTCTACAATTGGATCCAAAGTAACACCGCCATTCGAAATCGTTAATTTTAAACGGTGAGATTTAAATTCATCGATAACAACAATAACGGCCCCATTCTGTTATTATACTGTTATTTCAAAAACTCCATAAGTCGAGTGAGTTTTAAAAAAAAAACTCACAGCCCGACTCCAGCAATAACAATCGTTAGTCTGCGATCCCAAATGCCTAAAAGTTTAATCCGGCATAGAATTCTGAATCCTGATCCTTGAACTGAAAGTTTTTGAACAAAACGTTTCAAACCGATCCAAATCCCATTAGGTTCACATGACTACAAATTTAACCACTATATCACAGTTCATTTAGATACAGAACAGCACAAAATATAAACGAAAGAAAAGGGTCAGCCCCAGAAAAGTAGGAGTATTTTAATGGATTTTACCTTTGAATTGAATCACAGTAGGCAGCCCCATGCAAGCAATGGAAGAAAACAGAGAAATTTGGGTTCCTTTCACCATCGTTTTTTATTTACTAAATGGGATTGGTTGGTGGCCTGGTAACTAAAGCATGATAATGGATTGGGATGACAATTATACCCGGATCTCGATCCAACTCGTTTGGGATGGGTTTTTTAGTATTATAATTCGGCTTTTGATGGGTCGAATGAATGATTTGAAATTTTAAAGTGGGGTAGAATAGAGTTTAGGATTTAAAATATATAATTTAATTTAACTCAGTATATTTATATATTCAATATCTATTTATATATTATATTTAATGTTTCTGTTATTTCTTTATCATATCAGTTTTGATTGAATTCTTTTATTAAAATAGTCGGAACGAATAGGAATCGGATTATATTTTTTATTATATCAGGGTGGAGCGGGTTCGAGTATGTTAGAGTATTTTTGGGATCAAGATTGCGGCGACCAAAAATTCATCCCGTTGTCATTCCTAACTCGTGATGTCAAAAAATGTTTTTAACTTTGATTATTAATCACTCTAATTCTTGTTTTTTAAAATAATTAAGATCAGAATAACTCTTAATCAACTAACAATAAACAACTTGAAGTGACTTGACTTAATGATACATAAAAATATAATTTTATACAATTTTATAAGATTAATTTTTGATTGATGTGTCATTAAATAAAATTATTATATTTATTTATATGACATTACTATTGGGACGTGTTTATTATGTTATTTTAAATTATTTTATTGTTAATTAATTAATTTTTTTTATTTGTAAAATATATTTTAACAAAAATTAAAAAATAAAATTTTACCTAAAAAATAAAAACTAAAGTATATATTCAATTAAATGTGTATTTTTCCATTATGATGTCTATAAGAAATTCCCTTTTCAAGATTTTCCCACATCGCTTGGCTCGCACCAACCAACCACTGTCTTTGACCCTTGGCCGAACCATCTCAATAACCCTTTCTCTCAAGCTCAACTGCTTAATCTGGATGGGGTTAGGCTCTGACCCCAACTGCACTGACCTTGCTAACCTACCAGATTCGTCTTCATCAGGCCAGGAACTCAACCGTGATTCATTCCAAAGCTCATCGTGGGTTCAAACAAGGACACCGAACGACAACAATGGTGTAAGATCATCGACAAAGAACCCAAAGAAGCGAATAAGGAAATCGAGGAGCGCACCCACTACAGTTCTCGCCCGACAAAACGAATTTTAGAGCAATGGTGCAAGAATTCACTGGCACCACCACCACCGTTTCCGTGTTCATCACCCTATTCTCGACGGCTCTGGCTCAGGTATTCTGTCCGGTCATTTTGAACCTCTCTACCCTCTACGTCCCTCGGCTACAAGGGTCCAACCAACTGCCCATACCACCATTCCTCCTTATTTCCCATCTTGTACGTCCTACAAATATATATATCAAGCATTTTGTTTGTCTTCTCATGTTCAGATTTAGTACTTGTTCAATGTTTTGTAATGGAGTAGTATCTTTTATTTTGTTAATGATACAAACCTTGTTACGTAAGGAATACCAACAGGACGTGACAGTACCTAATACATCTCAACCAAAGATCACATAGAATTTTATGTCAAGGCTTACAACTTCTTCATACTTAAAAGGATTGTTTAGCATTGAGTTTTAAATTAGTTCTGGGAGCGCAATGAAAAAGCTAAGCCAAACAACCTAAAACCATGTCAACTTCAACCAGATTTTGTGACTAATTTATGCGTTTAGTATTACGTTCTAAACAATTAATTTTTGAAGAAAAAACTGTATAAACGCAAAAGCTAAAAATTTTAGCTTTTACGGTTGAAAAAGTATTTTTATGAGTCAGATTATAATTTTAACCTTTATTTACTATATTTTATTATAATTTAATTTTTACAAATACATAATTATATTTAACATAAATTATCTTTTTAGTTTAAAAATTATATATATTCATGTCAAATTTCTCAAAAAACACTTTTCTGAAAAGCACTTTTCAAAAATAATTTATGTATTCATTTATTAATATTTTTATATTTTATTATAATTTAAATTAATATTATAATATGAAAGAATTTGATTATCATTTAAATATATATTTTTTAACTTATAACATCATGTCTAAAATAGTCATTTACTTTCTCAAAAACACTTTTTGACAATAATACTAAACACATATATCTCAAAACTAAAATTCTAAAAAAAACTTTTCTACCGCACTTTTTAAAAATAATGCTAAACTGACCTACTCTCCAAACCAACCTTTTGAAAACACTGAATTTTTTAACTTTTCCTCGAACCATTGTTTTCATCGTTTTTCACCTAAAATCTCATTCTAAAATCATTTGTGAACGGAATCTTAATAAAATTAAAGTTTACAATTTTCAGAGGTAGAGTTAAATCATCAATACAAAATAATATATATATATATTAAACTATACGAAAATTTATAATTTTTAAGAAACACGACTGCCACCGGCAAGGTTCCATTCATGATCCCAACACATTCTTAATTATCCTTACAAAACTTATTAGTGTCTGTCCCCAACAAATCTCAAAATCTATGTCTGAAGTCAAATATCTGTGCCATGCAGGTTCAAGTGCCTGCTAAAATATGGGATTATTAACATTAAAAATTGTTTGAATTAGTAGAGGAATTAAAGTAGACAAGAGGGACCAAAAGCATAATTTGTGCAGTAAAATAAGGTATTATCTGAAGTAGTTTTGAAAGAAAAATTCAAAATGGTTATGGATGAGAGTATTCGGTTACAACTTCCTGTAAATCCAAAGGAATTATTGATTTAGGAGTGGCCAAATGGGACGAGGTACGGAGATCAATGAAGGGTTGGTATTCTGAGTACTAATCCAGTGCCTGAAAACTATAATAAGACTGACCAACAAAGTGAATAAAGAAACAACAATTCAGGGCAGTCAAAAATATCAAACAAAAATCAAGCATTTTTTATCGTTTAAGAAGTTAAAGTTAAGATTTTGATTTGTCTATTTAGATTCAGTTGACTCTTAAATCATTTGCAAATAAGAAAACAAACCCCCCTTTTCAAAAAAAAAAAATCTTTTCTCTCTGTAAATGTTGCTTTGCTCATTCACAGTATAGTGCTGGCTCAGCCTCTGCTCACTCCAATGGCGAGAGCTTAAACGATATTAACCTTTCCGTACACCACCCTTTTGTTTCTTTTCGTAACTGTCTCCAGCATTCTCTTTTAAAGAATCCGGAAAAAGCTATTTGAAAAGGAAACGTTTTTGTTTTTTTGGGGGTGTTCTTCTCTTTTGTCAACTTTCTTTTATGTAAAAGAAAAAGGAAATCATATTTGGGTTTTGGTTTCTAACGTTGGTTCGGTATTTTCATATAAAAGTGTTCTCTTTTTTGTATTTGTAAAGGCTTGAAGATGTATAAGCTGGTTGAGAACAAGGAGCAGTTGATGATGATGAGGGACATGAAGAAAAATGGTGGGTGTGGAGCTTTCTTGGGCACTGATAGTATTGAGGCTTCTCCATTGCAGAATCTTCAACACCATTCAACAATGGGAAGAGTTTCTTCTTCTCCTTCAAACTCTTTTACCAATTGGTTTTCTTCTTCCCCCGAAGAAGTTCCATCATTTGAGGACCAACAACAGCTGCCCAAGTTTCATCACTACGGGCTCTGGTTGGATTGTAAAGGGTCACCCGATTCTCATTACAGAACTAAGAATGTCAATGAAAACAAGCTGGTGGACGATGGTTTCGGTTTGTGTGAGAATCTGTATCAGATGCATATTAGAGATGATGAAAGAGATGGGGATAATTCTGGTCAAATGAGGAGATTTGGGAGGGACCCGGATGGTTCAGGCTTCGGTTTTGGCGATGTTTCTGCTTATAACGCTGAAAAATATGGTTCCTATGAAGGTTTTAACAAAGGGTTCCAATCGTCTCCACAACAGGTTTCACTGTGTTTAGATGGTGGTGATGTCATCAGGTCCACCTTCCTTGGGCTGCAAGGCGGATACGAAAAGGGTGATCCATTTGGGTCCTACAGCATTGGTTACAATCAGTCCAATGATTTGTCCTCATTGCCGACTTGGCATGATAACCAAAGAGACTATCTTTTGGAGCAGAGAATGGAACACGGTAGGGGCTTGGACAATAGGGGAATTTTGTTGCAGAGTGGTTTTAGCACCAGGCCCTACATTGGAACTCCTTTTGTTTGCACGCAGCAATGTGGAGTAGTGGATGGTAATGGAGGAGGAGCTGCCATTGGTTCTTTGGGCTCTCCTAGGTTCTTGCACAGTAGGATTCCTCTCCAGGAAAATGTGGTGGAGGATGATAGTGTGATCATTCAAGGAAGAGGTTTGAAGTATGATATGGATAAATACCATAAGAAAAAGCCTTACAAAGATCTTCAAGAGAAAAGTTCTAAACTTGATAAGATACATGGGGAAAATGTAACACCGATGCCAACTCCATATTCCTTGGTTGAGTTTCAAGGTTGCATATATTACATGGCCAAGGACCAGAAGGGTTGTCGCTTCCTACAAAGGATATTTGATGAAGGAAGCTGCTTGGATGTGCAGATAATATTCAATGAGGTTATTGCTAATATTGTTGAACTAATGATGGATCCCTTTGGAAACTACCTTGTTCAAAAGTTGCTGGATGTGTGCACTGAAGAACAAAGGCTGCAGATTGTTCTCACCGTGACCAAAGAGCCGGGGCAGCTAGTGAGGATTTCTTTAAACACATATGGGTATCTGCTTCAATGATCATTCACTCTCTCTTCCTTGAATGATATTGTTTGTTTCTTTTGCTTTCAATATGTATTTGTTGTTAAGTGGATTTACTGCTATATTTCAGTACACGTGTGGTACAGAAGCTGATTGAGACTCTCAAATCCAGACAACAGATTTCTCTCATCAAATCCGCTCTTAAACCTGGAATTCTTGATCTTATCAAGGATCTCAATGGAAATCATGTGTTGCAGCGCTGTTTGCAATGCCTTGGCAATGAAGATAACAAGGTATAATGAAGATGACGACCTAAACTTTTTGAGTCTCATAAATGTTTCTCATCATGCGCATTCTTTGTACTTTTTGTTTTGGGCTGATTGTTACCTTAGAATCATAGTTTTCTCTAAAATGAATACCTTTTCATGTGTGGTTTGGTTTGCTAATATTTGTTTAATAAATTGTGAAGGTCATGTTATGGTATCATCATGAGTTTGCTTTTTGTTGATGACTTAATTTTTAAATCTAAAAATGCACATTCTTGAATATTGAGAGTCTGGATTCATAATTGGACATTTAACCCATTTCATATGATGGGAGTTGTCGTTGTATTCGGTGCAGCTCTGCTATGCGCTATTCATGGTGCTACCGTAGAGAATACTTTATTTGAAGATGGTGATGGTACAAATACATTCCATGCAACATGAATCTTTCGACTTTCGCATTGCAGTAAATGATGTTTACTCGTCCGACCTTGTATATTTTAGCAGCATGTTGTAGGTTTACTAAATAATAAATCAATAAGAACTGCATTGAAGAATTTTGGCCATCAACTACAATCTCGTTTCATCATACCAACCTACTGCATGGTCCATCTCTAGTTAACTATTCAAACATATAGCTTTCTTCCATAGAATTCATCTTGCCAAAGAGTACTCAATTCTTCTAAAGAAAATTATATGGCGATTTTAGAGGTCTTGATCCTATGGCCTATTTACCTATGTGCTTAATTTAGTCTCTGATGCCAATTGGAGGCATATCTTGGTTTGACTCATTACAAACTTTGAAGGTTACAGCATTCTGTTTGAACATGTTTCTCCTCTTCTTCAGTTCAGGGCATCTTTTGCATGTGTATTCTTATACGGTATATTTTAACTAGGAGTGCATCGTAAACAAGCAGAAGCCTTTTCTCTAGATACAAGCTTGATTACGTGCATTTGGCAATTTGCATATTGCCAATGCATAACAAGCAACTGACATGAATACAAGGAGCCTCTAAGAAGGAATCTGTTGCATCTATTCCTATGTTTATTAATACGATGGGATTGAATAGATTCCTTCTTTCCTTGGTATGGACCAACATGTAATAGGCTTAATGTGATGTGAGATGCATAGTAAGTAAAGCACTTGAAGAGTGCTTAGGCCATTAGAAGAACCTCCTGCAACTTGCAACTTCTCATAATTGATTAGGCACTCTTGTGTTAGAGTTGTAAACTAATAGAATTTTGTCCAAATTCTTCAAGAAGTATGCTTTCTTTCATAGCCTAGTTTTCAGCCCTCGGTGCGCTTCCTGTTATAAAAATTCTCTCTACTTTGATGCTATGCATTTTCATGCAACTTAACAGTCTTATATTTCTACTCAAGTTTCCTCTGTTTCTGTCAGATTATCTTTGATGCTGCTGCAAAATTTTGTGTGGATATCGCCACTCATCGCCATGGATGTTGTGTGTTGCAACGCTGCATTGCTCATTCCAATGGACAGCATCGAGATAAGCTAATCACTCAGATTTCTAGAAATGGACTTTTTCTTGCTCAGGATCCCTTTGGGTATTAAGCTAAGCTCTTATTGCTTATTTCTTTGCTTCCTAGTTTCCTTGTAAATATGATTCTTATTGCTGATGCTGATTCTTCAATCAAGCATGTAAAATTATTGCTTTTTTATGGAAACCAACATCTCTCTCTAAATTTCTAGTCTCAGAATAACATCTTTCTTCATAGAACAGGGAGATGACAGGCATCATTCATTAGTGGATCAGGTTTCTGAGAGTTATAGATCCATTTAATAAACATGGAAATTGAAACAAATATTACCTATGGAGTCTGGAGTAAAAGAAATTTAGCTCAAATCATGAATGACTAAAAGGGGGATTTCATCATGAAAATACAGCTCTCTTATCTGATATTCTTTGTTGTATGAAACAGGAATTATGTTGTTCAGTACATAATTGAGCTGAATGTCCGCGCTGCCGTTGGCAACTTACTATCTCAGTTCAAAGGGCACTATGTTCATCTCTATGCAGAAATTTAGCAGCCATGTGGTTGAAAAATGCCTCAAGCATTTTGCTGAAAGTAGGTCTCAGATCATCCGTGAGCTGATCTCTGTTGTTCACTTTGAACAGCTATTGCAAGATCCATTTGCCAACTATGTGATTCAATCTGCTTTAGCCGTAACCAAGGTAAGGGAAAAACTTGCCAGTTCCTCTTCCTTTCTCAATGCTTTAACTGTACTATGTTCAACCCCAGATAAACCTTTCGCTGCAATTGTTTTCGTCTCTTCATACTAAACATATTTGTCCCAAGCAGGGTCCTCTTCATGCTTCTCTAGTCGAAGCAGTCCGACCGCACACAATCCTTCGTACCAGCCCATATTGCAAGAGGATTTTCTCTAGGAACCTCCTGAAGAAGTGATGTGGGTCACTTTGCAGTAGTGTTGTTGTGCTTCCAAAGTTCGCTAGCTTGTTCAGTACAAAATAAGGAAATGTCCTGGGATTACTTGATGGAGAATGTAACATGAGACTCTGGGGCTGCTTTGTTTGATGGGAAGGCTTACAGCTTCAGATGAGTGGATCAGCTAGGAAAGAGTCCCAAGGATGTAGAGGGAAAGTTTTGCTTCTAGTTGTTTATTATGTTGTTGCAACCTGTATTATTCTGTTGTCTTGTTGTTGTCTTGTCGGTCGAAACTTTGGATGTATGATATTTTTATCACATCCAAAGACTTCAGTTTCTGCTCAGGGATGTTGCAAGTCTTATGTTATGCCCTAATTTCCCTTTTAGCTTGCATTTTTCCTTTTCTCAATTGGAATTTGGAAATAACTTGATAATGTCAAGTTCTTCTGATAGGGGGAAGGGGTTTAACAGAGTGATGAAATGATTTTTATTTCACTACCATAAGGTTCAACATAACAATTCTCAAGAAAATACATAATCCATATCAGCTATGATAACAGCACAGACACTAAAGCAACAACATTAGAGCAATACCAAACATTCTAAGGAGGCCACTTGGATGGAAGAAGATCGATAATCCTATATCGGACTAGATTCGGTTGAACAACAGCTGCGAAACAACATGCATGGTTGGCCTAGATTTTGGATTTTTATCTAAACATGAGACAGCAACCTTCAGGATGAGTATGAGTTTGTTCTCAACTTCTGGTTGTGGAGGTGAAGGCCTTTGATCCAAAACACAGTTTAGTGGAATGCGTTCCCCAGTTACAATTGATAGATTGGATAGAAAATCATCTGGATGTCCCCCGACTATCAATTCCAATGCCAACACACCAAAACTATACACATCGCATTTTTCAGTAACTTCCATTGTGTAGGCAAGCTCTGCAAAGGAAAAGATAAACAGTTAATAACAGATATTATTTCATATCCCATGTCATCTATGGAGATATAATGGAATCACCTGGTGCAATGTATCCATATGTTCCAGCAATATTAGTCCAATTGGATGAGTCTGGATTGAGAAGCTTAGCAGTGCCAAAGTCTGAAAGATGAGCTTCATACTCCAAATCAAGCAAAATGTTGCTGCTTGTTATATCTCGATGGACAATCGGCGGTGAACAGTCATGGTGCAAATATGAGAGGGCATGAACAACACCTTTGACAATATTCACCCTCTTATCCCAGTCCAGTTTCTTGGATTCCTCATTGTTGCTGAGAGTTGAAGCCAAGCTACCTCTTTCAAGGTACTTGTATACCAAGAAGGAACGATCTGCAGAGGAACAGAAACCGCAGAACTTCACAATATTTCTATGTCTTGTATCCACTAATGCCCTCACCTCATTTATGAACTGTCTTTGATCTGCCATTTTACCAGTATGCAAAGGATGGAATTTCTTCACAGCTACAACATCTCCTGATGAAAGCTCTGCTTTGTATACAGTTCCATATCCTCCCTTCCCAACGCAATATTGAACATCAAAATCGTTGGTAGCTCGAATGATCTCTTCACATAGTAATCTTCCATTAAAGGCTGATATTGAGATAAATATTTCATCACTTGCACTGCTCTGTATTTCTTCATCTGCACTTTTCTTCCTCTTCTTGAAGGTGAACAACAAAGCAAATGATGAAATTGAGAGACTACCAACCAATAAAAGAGGCAAAATAACTACAAAAAGGATTTTGTTGTTATGATCCTTCTTAGAAAACGTCGAGCAAGGCGGCAATCTGCTAACATTGCCACATAAACCTTTGTTCCCTTGCAATTCTTCTATTGAAGCATTTTGAAATGCTTGGCAGTTGGGAATGGGACCGTGCAGCTGATTGTATGAAATGTCAACAGATTCCAAGCCATGGAGTTGCTCAAAATTGGCTGGAATTTCACCAGAGAGATTGTTGTAAGACAGGTTTAGCTCCGTCAAGCTCTGCAAACTTTGAAGTTGCTTTGGAATCTCCCCTGAAAGCATGTTGTGACTCAAATCAAGAAAATTCAGCCCAGTTAACTTGCCTACCTGCAATGGAATTCCTTGGCTAAACTGATTAAAGCTCAAACTCAAGTTGACTAAGCTGGACAGATTCCCTATAGTTTCAGGGATCGACTTGCTCAAGTGGTTTTCAGACAAATCAAGAAACAAAAGGTTGGACAGAAGTCCAAGTTCCAAAGGTATTCTGCCAGAAAGTTGATTCCCATTCAAATAAAGATAAAGCAAAGAATTCAAGTTTGCAATTTCCTTCGGAATCTCCCCAACTAAATGATTTGAAGAAAGAACAAGCCTTCGTATCTGATGCGAGTTTCCGATCTCAGCTGGTATTGTACCAGTGAGATTGTTCCTCGCAATAGAAAGACTCTGTAAACTTTTGCACAACCCCCAATTGGAAGACACTTCACCATAGAATTCATTGTCACTTAAGTTGATGGATTCGAGTTTCGGGTAAATACCGAAATCTTCAGCTATATTCCCTCTGAGCCGGTTTCCTTCAAGGTAAACTCTCTTCAAGCTAGTGCAATTTTTCAACCCTCGAGGGATTGGCCCGACAAGCTGGTTGACACTTACTGTTAGATTTTCAAGTGATCCACCACGGCAAATGTCTTGCGGCAAATTTCCTGATAGATTGTTGTGGTCTAATTCTAACACGGTCAACTTCTTCAGGTTTCCTATTTCATTAGGAATCTGACCAGAGAGTTGGTTATCTCGAAGGAACAGAACTTCCAAGTTCCTCAGGTTGCCAAGTGCAGCAGGAATAGAGCCATTCAGTTTATTTTCACTCAACTCAAGATCAACGAGAGATTTCAAGTTCCCCATCTCCTCAGGAATAGGACCAGAGAGTTGATTTTCATAAAGATGGACAAGTCTAAGATGTCTCAAATCACCAAATGAGGGTGGGATTGAACCAGATAGGTTATTATGGTAAAGGCTTATTTCAGTAAGAGATTCCAAATTCCCCAATTCAGAAGGGATGGGTCCTGAAATACTATTGTTAAACATGTAAAGTATGCTAAGCTTTTTCAACTTTGCAAACGAGGGAGGGATGGGACCAGTGAGACGGTTGGTGTCCATGTAAACTTCAAACAAATTTGTAAGGTTACCAAATTCTGGAGGAATGGGACCAGAAAGGGAATTTTCATAGAGAAACAAGGAAACAAGTTGGCTTAATTTACCAAGAGAAGATGGAATGGAACCATTTAGATGGTTGCTACACAAGGCAAGCTCAGTGATGGATTTGAGCTGACCAATTTCTTGAGGAATGGAACCATTCAATTGATTTCCAGCAAGGTGGAGGGTCTCAAGATGTATAAGGTGGCCAATTTGAGGTGGGATTTTCCCAGAGAACTGGTTATATGATAAATCAAGGTAGGTGAGTTTGGAGAGGTGACTTATTTGTGGTGGGATTATGCCATAAAGTGCATTGGTGCTAAGGTCCAACTCTGCAAGATTAGGCAAAGATGAGAATGGAAATGAATGGAGCGTACCGTTTACACCACTGAAAGTGAGGTTAATCCTCATAACACTGTCAGCATGGTTGCAATGGATTCCAATCCAAGCACAAGGACTTTCCCCATTTAGGTTGGACTTGGAAGTATTCCAGGAAAGCAGAACAGAATGGTTTTGGTTTTGAAGGCTGGCTTTCCATTTGAGGATTGCCTGTGCTTCTGTTGCAGAATCAGAAGCAGTAAGAAGCAAAGAACATAGTAAAGTAACACAAAAGAGTAGGGGAGCAAGCAAGGTTAAACTCTTCATGATTAAAAAAATGCTTTGTATGCAAATAACAGCCCCTGATGTGGAGTTTATATATATGTTAATTGCAGTGCCCCATACGCTCAAATTAACTGTAAGTCTCACCCATTTTTGACGCTAAAGCTGAATTGCATGTCTTTATATTACAGCATTCATTTATGTCATTCCATTCAAAGTCCGTCACTCACTTTTCACGTCAGGCTTGACTTGCATCTAAGTCTTTGTATTATTGGTTTATGGTCATTGCCCCTCTAAATCAGATGTTCGCAAAAGTATTTGCTTTTAGACCAACTTTTGTGTATCTAAAACAAGCAGAGAAAGTGGCATCAGACATTCAGACTAGAAATAGTAGATGTGGAAAAATGAACTCACTGTTCTAAGTCTATAGCTCATTTCCCACGCCAGGATTGACTTGAATCTAAGTCTTTTGTACTCTACTAAATTTGGTGTCCCATTGATGTTAAGCAGACAGCTGGTTGTTAATGGACGTCGGGACCTCTTATACTTAGCGTATGATAGACTCTCCCTCTTGTTCTGGACATTCAGGCTGCCTTTCCTCTGTGTATCAGTTACTTCCAAAGCAACAGCATTTCAGAACAACCTTTCTTTCTACAGTTAAAATGAATATTACACAGTTGTAAAACTAACTAAATCAACCTCTTAGAGGTTTTATTTCAAGATTTTAGGCCTCTATCCTTCTACAAAACAGCCGAGTTTTGCTCGAAATGCAAAAGGGAAAATGAATTATGTTTGGAAGTGGTCAATACTCAATCCAGCGTCTGAATTGGGATGTGGAAGAATGATCAAAATAAATCCAAGACCATGAGTACATATTATGGAGTACAAGAGCAACTCAAAACAAGGACAACTATACTAACTAAGAAATTGTAAGAGGACAAACCACAAACACATTGCAGGCACGGAAAGAAAGAAATCAAGAGGTAGAACGAAAAAAGTGGATTCCGATAAAGACAGTAATATCATCATGACTCGAAGTCGTGCGCGATAACAATACCAAACCAAATACTACGAGTAGTGGGGTCGTGTGCTAATCCTTAACCTTAAAAATCTTAATGCCATAATGCCCTTCAAATCCTTACTGCAATAATTCTTGCTAAGAAGAATGCCTATATTGTAACAATTCCACCTAGAAAGTAACGGGTTACGCCTACAACTAGCAACATGAAGTCATATGAGAAATGATGCAGCTAAAAACAACACTAACCCAAAGAAAACTCCACCCACTTGAGATACTAAATTCTTAATCAAATAGTAAATCAGTAAATCTTGAAATTCAGAACATGTTACCTTAAACCAAAAGAAACGTAGGTTGTAAAATCTTACCAGGAGATTCTAGCTGGGAAAGAAAACTTGCTATCTAAAATTTATCCATGTTCAAGCCCACAGCACAATTGGGTCATTGGATTTAAACTATACGCTATAAAATTTAGATTTTTTTTTTATATATAAAACCTTAAATTAAACTTTAAATTATAAACCTTAAATTTTTAAATTACACCTAAACTTCACATAAATTTGTCATAATTAAGGTTTATGTGTTTAGTTTAAGATTTAGTAGATAAAGATTTAAAATATATAATTTAAGATTAAAATTTAGAGATTAAAGTTTAAATTTTAAATTTTTATATTTAAGATTGTAAGATTAAGGATATAATTTTAGATTTTATAATTTAAATTGTCGCGACCTCTTTTGAAAAAACGCGATTTTTTGGGTGAAAATAGTTCGACGATAAGTTTGTTTTAAAAAATAATGAATTATCAAATTTAATCTTGAAAATCCCAAATTTTAGAAAAATCTTAATTAAATTTGAAAAATTTTGACTTGGAGTCGCCACCGGCCACTTAGGTAGGCCAGACACCATAAAAATAAACCAGAGATTCGTTTTAAAAACATTGGGTTCGGGAGTCGGTTACGTGTAAGGACGACCCTTACAAATGCCCCAAAATTGGTACCTTTTAAAAAACATTACGTGGCATTTGACATTTTGGAGAAAAATATTAATTTAATTTTCCATTGTTAAACGAACATTATTTAAATTTGGATATCCTTTTGATTTAGAAGTTATACTACATTTAAACTTGAGTTAATCGAGACGTCCTCTATATAGTAAACCTCACCCAAATTTAAAAGAATATAACTTCCGCCTCAAAAGGCTAAAGTAAAATGCATGATTATTTTTTATCTTGTTCATTTTAAGTTCTAGTCCTAAAATAGGCTCCATTATTTAAGTTTAAAACCTAAATTACTAGTGTTACTAGTTATTTACCTATCCATTTTTAATTCTAAACTTAAGTTTTTATCAAAATTCTAGGTTTTTAATAACACATGAATTCGATGCCAAGGTACACTCTCTAGGTCAGCATCTTAGTGCGTCAAAACACCAACCTCTTTAGTGTATCCGAGACATATGATTCACATGTTATGTTACTAGATTTTCTCCCTAATTAAATCAAATTAATTAATTTAAGTGACTAACCCTAAAAAGGCACTAGGTTAATTAACCTAAGTCATTTAGGTGACCTCCCTAAAGCATGCTATGCAAGACAACATAAAATAAAGTAACACGTGATAAAGGAACTTCAAATTTTATTAGAAACATGGTACATCATATTACATCCAAAATTTCTCTCACATGAGTACAAAAAGGGACTTGAATGTAAATGATTACAAAGGATTCGAAAACAAACCTCGAGCAAAGAATAAGACTTAAATTAAGTGTGAAATTAAACTTTAAAGTTTTTTAGAAATTTTAATTAAGTTAATTAATTAAATCTTTCTTGACTTCAAATTTTAAAACTTAATTAAAGTCTAGTGAATTTTAGGTTCAAAAGGTTAAGTGTTGGGTTTAACTTAATTAAGTTGATTATTAAATCTTAACTTAGAAACTTTAAATTAATTAAAAGTTCTTAATTAAAGTAATTTTTAACTTTTAAGAATTTAATTTTAACTTAATTAAAGTTTGGTGAAATTAAGGTTTATTAGACTAAATAAATTTTAAATCTTAATATCTTAGAAAATTAATTAAAATTAATTAAATTAATTAATTAAAATTATCTTTCCAATTTTTAAGAATTAAAACCTAATTAAAGTCTAATTTGGTGTGTGTTTTAAGGTTTAAGGGCAAAAACTAGGCCTAATTTAGTTTAATTTTAAAACCTTAATTTTTAGGAATTAATTAAATTAAATAATCATTTCCTAAGTTAAAGAAATAAATTAAACCTATTTAAGTCTAATTTGGGCTTGGGTTAGATTAATTCATATTAGATTTTAAGTAAGTTAAATTAATTTTAAGTCTTCCCAAAAGTTTAACTAAGTTCTAAATTAGGACTTAATTATTTTTTAAAAGTCTTAAAATTAATTTTTACTCTAATTAAATCTAAAAAGTAACTTAATCTAAACCTTAAGGGTTTAACCTAGGGGCTTGAGGACCTAATTGAAAGATTTCTAGGAGTTTAGAGACTAATTAGGGGTTTCTAGGGACCTAATTGAGGTTCTAAGGGACCTAATTGAATTAATCTAAAGGTTTAGGGACTTAATTGAGGTTCTAAGGGACCTAATTGAATTAATCTAAAGGTTTAGGGACCTAATTGAGGTTCTAAGGGACCTAATTGAATTAATCTAAAGGTTTAGGGACCTAATTGAGGTTCTAAGGGACCTAATTGAATTAATCTAAAGGTTTAGGGACCTAATTGAGGTTCTAAGGGACCTAATTGAACTGATCTTAAAGTTTTAGGGACTAATTAAGGCTTTCTAGGACTAAATTGAGTGATTTCTAAAACCTTGGGGCTAGAAAGGGAAACGGCTCAAAGTTTAAGGACCTGAAGTGTAATTAGCCCATATCCATTTAGAAACGCGCGGATCCGGGTTGAACCCGGATCCGACCCGCGTGTTTAAGCTGTCCAAAACGGCAGCGTTTAGCCACCTAATAAAAGCCCTAAACCGAGTTGGCTCGGTCATTTGAACCAAGGCCAACTCGGTGCAACTCAGAATCCTCTGAGAGAAACACCTTAAACCCAGAAACTTAAGCTTAGATAGATCAAAACCAAGCATTTTAGGGGGGGTGTTCTTCATGTTCTTGGAAGAACATGAAGAACACCATGGATGTTCATCACAACCGCCGCGAGGTCAGCCGTATGATCCGAAGCGCCGCCGTGGGGCGTCGCTCTGGCGAGTTCTCCGACCACCGAGTCGAGACCTCCGACCGATCTCTCGTCGTCGTTTCCGATGCCGGAGAGGGTTTCCGACGCCGGTGAGCCGTCCGGTGAACCTAAAAACCCCTAAAAACAGCCAAAAACCTCAGATTCAAGCCCCAAAACCGATCATAACACCCCTAAAACATCGGCCACCTGAAAACTTCCCAGAAACCAAAGATCAAAACACTTTAACATCAAAGTCTAACGGCCACCAGATTCAAGTCACTAAACAATCTGAAACAAAGCGAAATCAAGGCTAAAAGCTTACCTCAGACGTCAACTGCTGGTCACTTCCCTTCTCCGATCGAAATCCACCGATTCTAGCTCCTCAATTTCCAAATCCGATTGCCTCCTCCTTAGCTTCACTGCCGATTAAACTCTAAAATCCTCCCCAATTCAAGTGCCGATTCAATCCTTAAAAAGGATTGAATCAGAGTCCTAATCCTAGTTGAATCCAACACTCACCTGAATCTAATCCCCAATCAAACTCAACAACTAATCTACTCTCGCAAGAATCGGCCGATCAAGCCCCTGTCTCTCACGTTTCTGTTTCGCAATTTTTCAGTTTTTTTTAATATATTATAATATTATATTATTATATATTATTTATTTAATATTTATTATTTATTATTATTATATTCAAAATCTTCGTGTTGACAGCTGCCCCTCTTTGCTCAATGCTGCGGAGTAGGAGATGGGCAAAGACTGAGAAACACGAATACTATACCTGAAGCTTGAAGACAACTCTTCAAACTTAACATCATGCCTGGAGGACTTACTGATGACCCGGAGGATTTAGTAGTAGAGTATGGAGCTGTTGTAGTGCGAAATTCTCCATACGTAGGCGGTGAAACTTGACGAAGTTCCTCTGGACTCACGCCAAAAGACTGCCGGTAATGGACTCACGTCGAAAGACTGCCGGTAATGGACTCACGTCGAAAGACTGCCGGTAATGGACTCACGTCGAAAGACTGCCGGTAATGGACTCACGTCAAAAGTCTATCGGTAATGGACTCACGCCGAAAGGCTGCCGGTAATGGACTCACGCCGAAAGGCTGCCGGTAATGGACTCACATCGAAAGACTGCCGGTAATGGACTCACATCGAAAGACTGTCGGTAATGGACTCACGTCGAAAGACTGTCTGTAATGGACTCACGCCGAAAGGCTGCCGATAATGGACTCACATCGAAAGACTGCCGGTAATGGACTCACGTCGAAAGACTGCCGGTAATGGACTCACGCCGAAAGGCTGCCGGTAATGGACTCACGTCGAAAGACTGCCGGTAATGGACTCACGCCGAAAGGCTGCCGGAAATGGACTCACGCCGAAAGGCTGCCGGTAATGGTCTCACGTCGAAAGACTGCCGGTAATGGACTCACGTCGAAAGACTGCCGGTAATGGACTCATGTCGAAAGACTGCCGGTAATGGACTCACGTCGAAAGACTGTCGGTAGTGGACTCACGTCGAAAGACTGCCGGTAATGAACTCATGTCGAAAGACTGCCGGTAATGGACTCACGTCGAAAGACTGTCGGTAGTGGACTCACGTCGAAAGACTGCCGGTAATGAACTCATGTCGAAAGACTGCCGGTAATGGACTCACACCGAAAGGCTGCCGGTAACGGACTCACGCCGAAAGGCCGCCGGTAATAGATTTACGTCAAAAGACTGCCGGTAATGGACTCACACCGAAAGGCTGCCGGTAATGGACTCACGCCGAAAGACCGCCGGTAATGGACTTACGTTAAAAGACTGCCGGTAATGGACTCACACCAAAAGGCTGTCGGGGTTCTGAAATGTCTTTTCTCGCAGTCTTTTCTCGTCCTGATTTGGATTGCTTTGTCAACTTGTAAATTCCTGTTAAAATTAACAACAAAGATATCTTGAATGCATGAGTTAGCATGTTTTACCATGTGGATGCCTAACCCTATAATGCATGAGTACGGCCTTGAAAGGCAAGTATTATCAGTCAGTTTGCCACTCTGAAGGGGCTGATCGACTCTTCTCCTTCTTTTCTGCATTCGAGGTTTTTCTGTTTCACATGGCGAGGGTGAAGCTTCCTCTTTAAAAGCTATTCCGAGGTGTTCTTTCAAGACAAATTTCGTCTAGAAGTCAGAACATATTTGTACTTCGTCCGGAGAAACAAATCTTACATGTAATCTTGAAACATAATAATGCCAAAAAGGTCTTCTGTATTAATTCATTCATGTTAATCTTATTAGAAATGATGCTTTGGGCAAAATTGAAGGCTCAAAATGAAGGGAATGAGTATTTTTATTCATAGATTCAACATAACAAACAAGGCAAAAACAATTCAAAGGGAAAAGAAAGGAAAAACATGCAAATTCCCGAACGCTCATCACATGCGTTCATCCAGGCCTTTTCCGAGATATAGATTCAAAAATGAGCTACTCGTCTAGCCATCTTTCAAATGAGGATCCAACTTTGCAAACGTGAAGATCCTTCTATATTGCTTTGGTAGCTGAGAAGCACGAATCATTGGATGCCTATTTTGTTCATCTGAGCCGCCGTTCCTGGTTTTTGACCCAAACCCTCCGTTGGTATCGAGACGCCCTTTACGGGTTTTCATCTCGACCCCTTCTTTCTTTTAGTCATCTTTTTTCATGAAGCGTCCTTTCGGGTTTTCGCTTCATTTTTTCTTTTCTCTATTTCTTTTCTCTTTTTTCCTTTTTTCTCTTTTTTTTTCAAATCTTTTTTCTTTTCCTTCAGGCGTAGTATCTCTTAACTGAATCAGAATTTACAGGTTTGCCTAACTCTTTTCCATCCATTTCAGTCAAGATTAGTGCGCCTCCAGAGAAAGCCTTTTTGACAACGTAAGTCCCTTCCCAATTCGGCATCCATTTTCCCCGAAAATCTCGGTGTATGGGCAAGATCTTTTTCAGTACCAGATTCCCTTCTCGGAATACCCGTGGTCGAACTTTCTTGTCGTAAGCCCGGATCACCCGTTTCTGATACATTTGGCTGTGGCAGATAGCTTTCAACCGCTTTTCTTTGATTAGATTTAACTGATCCAAACGAATCTGTATCCACTCTGCATCACTTAATTTTACCTCTGATAATACCCGAAGAGATGGGATTTCAACTTCAAGAGGTAGTACGGCCTCAGTACCGTATACTAGGGAGTATGGTGTTGCCCCGGTGGATGTTCTGATCGAAGTCCGATATGCAAATAAGGCAAAAGGAAGCCTTTCATGCCAATCTTTGTAAGTTTCAGTCATCTTGGATATGATCATTTTAATGTTCTTGTTTGCTGCCTCAACAGCTCCATTCATCTTTGGCCGGTATGCTACTGAGTTGTGATGAATTATTTTAAACTGCTCACAGGTTTCTGTTATCAATCTATTGTTGAAATTGGTAGCATTATCCGTGATGATCCGCTCTGGTAGCCTATACCGACAAATAATCTCTTTCTTCAAGAACTTGCAAACTGTTGTTCTTGTAATGTTAGCATAGGAGACAGCTTCTATCCATTAGTGAAGTAATCGATGGCTACTAGGATGAAACGATGCCCATTTGAAGCCTTGGGGTGAATCTGCCCGATTACATCTAATCCCCAAACAGCAAAAGGCCAAGGCGAATTCATCGTATGTAGCGGTACTGGCGGAGAGTTAATTTTATCTGCATAGATCTGACATTTGTGACACTTTTTGGCATACTCTATGCAATCCTCTTCCATTGTAGTCCAGTAATATCCGTATCTCATTATCTTACGTGCCATCGAGAGACCATTAGCATGAGTTCCGCAGATTCCGTCATGCACCTCTTCCAAGATACTTTTTGCCTCATTGGCATCGACACATCTTAGCAACACTTGATCTCTGCTTTTTCTGTACAAGACGTCACCATCCAGTACGTATGCAGCAACCATTCTTCTGATCGTTCTCTTTTCAACATCGTTAGCTCCAAACGGGTAAGCTTGAAACTTGACGTATTGCAAAATGTCAAAATACCAAGGATTGCCATCTTCTTCTTCCAAGTTGCAGCAATGAGCATATGTTTCATAGCTCTGCATCCGGATTAACATCATGTCTTCAGGTCTATTTGCTTGGAAAATTGAGGCCAGTGTAGCTAAAGCATTTGCCATCTGGTTATCTTCTCTAGGAAGGTACACGAATGTCACTTCTTCAAATTCTTCAATTAATTCTAGAATCAACTTTCGATATTCTACCAACTTCGCGTCTTTGGTTTCCCATTCTCCACGTAGTTGATAAATAACTAAAGCTGAATCGTCGTATACCTTCAGGGCCTTTATTTTTCGATCTATGGCAGCCTTCAATCCCATGGCACATGCTTCATTTTCGGCCATATTGTTAGTGACAAAAATTCCAACTTGCTCATGAGAGGGTAATGTACACCATCCGGAGATATCAGCACAGCTCCGATTCCCCTTCCGAGGGCGTTGACTGCCCCATCGAAATATAATTTCCATTTTTCTGTTTCTTTGTTTTCTTCGACGGAGATAGTCATCACATCCTCATCAGGAAAATCGAAGCTTAGAGGCTCATAATCATCCGAGGCTCTGCTCGCGAGAAAGTCCGCTATTGCACTTCCCTTAATCGCCTTCTGGATGACATATACTATGTCAAACTCGGACAATAGCATTTGCCATCGGGCCAACCTTCCAGTTAACGCGGGTGCTTCCATTAAAAACTTCAAGGGGTCGAGTTTCGAGATCAACCACGTGGTATGGTATAGCAAATATTGCCTGAGCCGACGAGTAACCCAAACGAGTGCACAATACATCTTTTGGATAAATGGGTATCGTGCCTCGCATTCGGTGAATTTCTTACTCAGGTAATAAATTGCCCTTTCCTTCTTCCCACTATCATCATGTTGCCCCAGTACACATCCCATGGAATTCTCGAACACTGCCAGGTAAAGAATTAATGGTCTCCCAGGAACTGGTGCCACCAATATTGGCGCGTTGGATAAATATTGTTTGATTTTATCCAATGCTTCCTGACATTCATCATTCCATTCGCCCGGGTTGTTTTTCCGAAGCAATTTAAAAACGGGATCGCACCTATCGGTCAACTGAGAGATAAACCGAGACACATAGTTTAATCTCCCAAGGAAACCTCGAACCTCTTTCTGTGTCTTTGGAGGTGGCAAATTCTGAATTGCCTTGACCTTATCATGATCGATTTCGATGCCCCTTTGACTGACAACGAAACCAAGTAACTTGCCAGATGTAACCCCGAATGTACATTTATTAGGGTTAAGCTTCAGCTGATACTTCCGTAGCCTTTGGAATAACTTTTTCAAATCCTGCACATGTCCATCTTCTGTTTGGGACTTAGCTATCATATCGTCCACATAAACTTCGATTTCTTTGTGTATCATGTCATGAAAGAGTGTCACCATAGCTCTCTGATATGTGGCCCCGGCGTTTTTCAACCCAAAAGGCATGACTTTATAGCAAAACGTGCCCCAGAGTGTGGTAAAAGTCGTCTTCTCCATGTCTTCCGGATTCATCTTGATCTGATTGTAACCCGAGAACCCATCCATGAAGGAGAACCATGAATGCCCCGAGGTATTATCCACTAGGACATCAATATGAGGGAGAGGGAAATTGTCTTTCGGGCTTGCCCTGTTCAAATCCCTATAATCCACACACATTCGTACTTTCCCATCTTTCTTAGGCACGGGGACTATGTTCGCTACCCATTCTGGGTAGGCTACCACTTGTAGAAAGCCTGCATCAATCTGCTTCTGAACCTCTTCCTTAATTTTCAGTAACATCTCAGGTCTCAACCGTCTGAGTTTCTGTTGTATAGGCTTGCAATCTGGTCTGATGGGCAATTTATGGACCACGATGTCGGTATTTAAGCCCGGCATATCTTGATAAGACCATGCGAAGACATCTTTGAACTCTCGCAACAAGTCTATCAACTTTTGTTTTGCCCCTGGTGGGAAAGCTGCACCGATCATAACTTCCTTTTTCTCTTCTTCTGTACCCAGATTCAGAGTTTCTATTTCTTCTTTGAGGGGCATGATTTGCTTGTCCTCCTGCTCCACCAACCTTAACAATTCTTCAGGAATCTCGTAGTCTGCATTGTCTTCACACTCATTGACTTTTGTTAGACAAGAGATCCTTTTCGAATCTATTTCGGGTTTAGGCCCGGAATCATACATGTGATCATTGTTCAGAGGCCTGCAAAGAAGAATTTGTACAGTTGGATGGGAATAGAAAAATGAATACGGATGAAATGAATGAAGCGAAATGAAAGAAAAGAGAGAAAGAAAAAAGTTTGCCATTGTTGAAAGGGAAAAAGCATCTTTATTTGCTAGATGAAAAACATGAAAAGTCCTTTACAGAAAATTCCCTACACTCGCGGGCAAAAGTATAGGGAGGTTTATGGCATTACTCTGTTTTATAAACTACAGGTAAATCCTCTATAGTCCAGTTGCTCAGAGTCTCGCCAGGGAGACACGGACGAATCCTATCCAGCATATTCATCCTCGGGCCTTCGGAGATTCCCCCTACCATTAATCCTTCAAAGGCTTCCCCAAATATTTCTTCTTCCTGCAATCTGATGGCTTCTAAGCGATTCCTTTCTGCTTGCTCAGTGACATTCACATACCCGTGGGAGATGAAGTCGATTTTTATGCTCAAAGATGTCGGCTTCTTGACTGCAATTCTTTTGTGTTTGTTCCAATATGCCTCGATCGAGAAGCCTAGCCCAGCTCGCCCTTTCTTCATGACCACAGGCCTCGGGCGTAAACTCCCTTGTAATTTTCTTCCTAGCCCTTTTCCGGCTTTGGCTCCCTTACCGAGGGTCTGTTTGACGGTCATCTCGGTACAATTCGAAAGTTTTGGACAGGGGAATGTCGCACCTTCAGCAACAAATGCAGCATTGATAAATTCTAGGGCCCGGAAAGAACACTCTAAAGCTTGTTCATTTGCTTGCAAATACGGTGTATCCGTAGAGACAGATGCGATAATGTCCTCCTCTGCCCCAACACATACAAGCTTGCCATCTACTACAAATTTCAGCTTTTGGTGTAGTGATGATGGCACTGCCCCGGCAGAATGAATCCAAGGTCGGCCGAGCAAACAATTGTAAGTGGGCTTAATGTCCATTGCAACAAAATCTATGTTGTATACGGATGACCCAATCAGCAACGGGACTTCAATCCGTCCCAACACGTCTCTTGTGGTCCCATCGAAGGCTCTGACCATATTCTGATAACTCTTCATATGTGTGACATCAATGGGCAACCTTTGTAGAGTTGCCATGGGTAACACATTCAAAGCGGAACCGTTATCAACTAAAACTCCTGGCACCACGTGACCCTTGCAGTGGGTCGTGATATTTAAGGCTTTGATAGACCCCATTCCTCCATCAGGGATCTCATCATCAGTGAACGTTATGTAGTTGTCTGAGGTGATGTGATTAACGATTTGGTCTAATTTGTTCACTGATATGTCCTTCGGGACAAAAGTTTGATTTAATACTTTCAAGAGGGTGTCACGATGCCCCTCCGAGCTTAATAGTAAGTCGAGGATGGAGATTCTAGCGGGCTGTTTCTTCAACTGCTCCACTATACTATACTCGCTGTGCTTTAAGAATCGCAAAAATTCATGTGCCTGCTCTTCGGTAACTGACTCATTTACCTTTGGAGTTGGATCTGTGAAGATCTTCTTCTTCTCCGCAGGCTTTGTTTGATCCTCTTCCTGGGCCGGTGAGTAACATCTCCCACTCCTCGTGAAATGACCCACTTCATTCACTGGTTCTACTTCCTCAATAGTTTGCGGTTTCTCGGATTGTACCTCCTCAACGGGCTTTGAACCACTTGGCCCGACCACACCTGTAGCGTAATTTCGCGGGACCCTTCACGTATCTTTAAACGGGAAGGGCGCCGGAGGGGTAATTACTATGCGAGGAGCACTTACTGATCCGGCTGGGTTGTTGCCCCTTGGTCGGGCTGAGATGACTAGCGGCCTGCTCGCGCTGTATCTTGGCCCAGTATCCTCTAACGTACACACGTCTACCATCTTCCGTCCACTTTCCTTGGCAAAGAATTCGATCTCTCTATTATCCATCATTCTTTGTAACAAGGCCTTGAAATCATCACACTGCTGGATTGTATGCCCACACTCTTGATGGTATTCGCAATGTGGGCCTTCTTTAGTAAATTCCTTCATTTACATCCCATGACAGATGAGCCCATTATCAAACAGCTGTTGAAAACCCACTTTAAGGGTGATCGGATTTCTGACACCTTCATTTTAACTTGTCTCGCTTGATCCTCCTCGATCGCATTCACACCACGACCGCCATGATTCGGGAGTGGGTTTGTCGAGACACTAGGTTCGTCGAATTTCAGGATCCCGGTATTTATCATATTTTGAACGATTCTCTTGAAGGCCGTGCAGTTCTCGATGCTATGCCCCTGAATGTTGGAATGATATACACACTGAGCCTTCGTGTCATACCAGTGTGGGTAGGGGGGTTTGAGCGGAACGATAGCGTATGGGCGAATCAGATCAGCATCGTGTAGCTGAGTGTACAACTCAGCATACGTGACTAGGATTGGTGAGAAATTAGGCTTTTCCCACCTTGAGTTCTTCTTGTTTGAACCTTGTGAGCCGCCTGTCCCTGACCCGGGTTTGGAGATCGTCACATTCTTTGGAGGTTCATATACCACTGTGTTGTTTACTTCATTGTCTTTCTTCTTAGAATTCTTCTTAGAATTATCAGATCCTTCGATCCTCCCACTTTTGATAGCTGCCTCCACCAACTCTCCGGTGGCAACTATTTGGGAGAAACTTTGCATCGAGGTGCTCGTGAAGAGACGTTCATACATCGGACCCTTCAATGTTTTTACAAACATGTGAGTTATTTCTCGTTCAATTAACGGAGGCTGCACCTGAGAGGCCAGATCCCTCCATCTATAGGCGTATTGTCTGAATGTTTCATTGGACCTTTGCCCCATTTGCTGCAACATGACTCTGGTGGGCCCCATCTCTGTCACATGCTTGTAGTTCTCCATAAATGCGTGATAAAGGTCCTTCCAAGATTTTATACTATCCCGGGTGAGTTGTGTGTACCATCAGATAGCAGACCCCGTCAAACTATCTTGAAAGCAATGGATAAGCAACTTCTCATCCTTGCTGAAAGTGGCCATCTTTCGGCAGTACATGGTCATGTGGGCGCTCGGACAAGACGTCCTATCGTACTTCTCGAAGTCGGGCATTTTGAATTTTGGCGGCAGAATCAAATCAGAAACCAGGCCGAGTTCGAACGCATCGGTGCTTTTATCCATCGGACCCTGGACTTGAATTTGCTGGATCCTGGCTTCGAGAGCCTTGAAGTGATCAGCATATTTCTTCTCCATTTCTTGTCTCATTTTCTCCACTTCGTTCACAAAGTTGAGATCTGGGACTTCATCGGTATTCGGAGAAAACTCTTCAACTTCCACGGGGTGACTTGTGGATGCCCCTACTGTATTGAATTGTACTCTCCTCGGAACTGAATGTGCTTCCGGTTGCCCCCTAGTTGCCGTTTCTACCTGTCCGTCAGCCTCATCTCCCCCTTCCAAGGACGCTTTACCCCTTTCATCTTGCTTCGTACCCAAAAGAGCGGTTAACTGACTGATAAGATCCGTTTGGATTTTAGCGAAGCCCTCTTTCATGCTTGCTTCTATCGTATCTAAACGATTTGCAAATGCGGCATGATTATCCTCTAGTTTTTGTAGTCTTTCTTCCATTGCTACTCTCTTGGTATGCGAGCGCGTTGAATACGTGTATAGTATGTTTGCTATTTTTAAAGTTCACTGCCATAAAATCTTTGTTATTAAACTTTATTTTTAATTAAAAATAATGCACGTGATGTATGAATGCATGAATGCATGAATGCAGGCGGGTATTAAATTCAAAAAACAATCTCTTAAAAACATTCGTCTGTGCAAAAAGGATTCACTACAACTTTAAAGATAACTACAAAAGACTATTGGTCCTACTCCCTAAGTTGGGACTCTCCCTTGAAGTCGGCTAACTTTTCTCGCAACTCCTGTACTTGACCCTCGAGTGAGATAATCTTTCGCTGAAGTTCTTCCTTCTCTTCTTCTAGTTTGACTTTATCTTCGTTATTATACTTAGCCACCAGTTCTTCTAACTGTGTTATTTGGGTTGTCAACTCGTGAATCGTCGCTCGGTCCTCGTCTGATGTCTTCTTGGCTTTGGAGCTTACCTCTTTCGCTTCACGGTATTTCTTTTCGTAGAGCTTTTTGTACGCCTCCTTTTCCTTTAGAGCCTTGTTCAAACGGTCAGAACTGTCCTTGACGCTTTCTCTTCTCCTTTTGTGCCCCCCGGACATTGGTATTGCTTGCGCTTCTCTTAACTCTTGACGCAGCTTCTCGATCTGGGTTGCCATATCTTTTTCTCTCCTTTCATGGGTGTGTACCTGGTACTTTGCAAGATTCAGCTCCTGTGTGAGCTCGAGGATCTGCTTATCTCGCCTCTGAGAATCCAAGTCCCGGTCCTCCTTAAGTTTTTCCAAAGCCGACGGCGCCTCTAGGGTTACCTTACTTGAAGATGCTCCCTTATCCTTCGGTACTCCACGGAAGACTCCATCATTTGCCCTTCGTTCTCTCCACTCATCATATCGGGCCATGATCTCAAACTCTCTATAGGGCTGAACCTTTCTCGGTGAGTCTCAAGTTTTCACAATCCGGGCTAACTTAGCTCTGTATCCCTCACTCTGGTGTGAAAAACCAAAACTGGCCATTCCCGCTGTGGCTGGAATAAACTGTCTCGAACCGAACTGCCTTGAGACTAGTAAAGGGCAGTAGGTCGTTCCACCCCATATACCTGCTATCGGGATCCAAGCGCAGTCCCCACAACGATACCGGTAAGTCGACCCTCTATTCAACCAACAAGCCTTCCAGACGATATCCGAATCCGACAGATTTTGGAAAAGCTCATTCCACTGGGCTTCAATCTTCTTCTCCATAATGCAACTCTTTAGATGCTCCTCGATAGGTGAGTAAGTAGTCCTGAACCTTGAGGCACTGTACGGAGAGTTCCAACGGTGGCTTCTGAACCAAACCTCTAAAAGTTGAGCACATCCCAAGAATCTACCTTCGCTGGCCTTCTTACACGCGGTGAGTGATCGATAAGTCTCGGCTAGTATGGCTGGCACTGGATTTATTCCCTTGGACAACTTCTCGAACAAACCGACTGTGGACGGGTCTATGTGCTCGGGAGTTCTAGGAAACAGCACTAACCCGTATATGCAAAGAGCGTATAACCTTCTTACCTTAGTGGGTTCCTCGTCGTATGAAGCTATCAAATCCTTAAAGACCCTCCAGCTCACTCTCTGACTCTCTTCGCTTGGATCCTCGTGACCCGTCACCTTCTGGTCCTAAAATTCCTTTTTCTTCCCGGTGATTTGCGTCAGCTTCTTCTTAAAGCCCGAAGTGCTATTGGGCTTGACATAGATCCTATCAGACTTAATCACTGGGCAATTGATCAGAACCTCATACTCTTCTAGTGTGGGTGTCATGTCTACCTTCCCAAAGGTGAAACAATTGTAGGCTGGATTCCAGAATTGCACCATCGCCCTCATTAAGTGTCTATCAACGGGTACCTTCACTAACAAGGCGATATCCCCAAACTCTTTCTTGAACTGACTCTTCATGTCGTCACTCCATTGTTCCCATACCTCTTGGACCTCGGAGAGACAAGAATTTTGATTCGTGCTCATTCTGACATACTTGTTTAATGTGGAGACACTTCCTATCGGCAGACTGTCACCTTTCTCGTGCTGAACTGATTCAGACCAAGTCCAGACTTCTGTGTTATTTTCGCCTATAATGATCCCTTCTGACATTATGGGACACTTCTAACTTTATTGTTTTCCAAATTAATACCCATGCAAATATGCCAAGCATAAATAAATGCATAAAGGAAAGAAAAACAAAAAGTAGAGTGTTAGTATGATGAAGGCAAAAATAAAGCAATAAGAAAATACTGATAAAAACATAACGCAAATAAAGTAAACAAAAAAAAAGGATAAAATGCGTAAAATAACCATAGAACATGCTAAGTTGCATAAAAATAACCAGAGAGCATGCTAAAGTACGCAAAATAACCAGAGAGCATGTTAACAGAGAAATCCTAAGTTTGGCGGCATTTCGACAGCATACCGCCTTATCTTATGGTCCTTGTCTGGCTCTAGAAGGGGTTGGTTTCTACTCTATATGCGGGTTTTTGGTCTAGACACTGGGTTCCCGAACTACGACGATAAGACATCGATTCGGTGGTATAGGTCCCTTATCCGACACTGGGTTACCGTCTACTACGACGATAAGACATCGATTCGGTGGTATAGGTCCCTTACAACGGAGGTGAAAACCACACGATGCGTAAGGTTAGTATACCGGAAGCAGATAATAATCCGAAACTCTGAGCTGGAGAGCATCACGTCGGATAATATCTAACTCCCACTTAAGGGTGAAAGCTCGGGTCGAGAGCTTATGCATGAATGACAAGATAAAAGTAAAAGTTATCCTCATTCAAATAATGTTCACTTAACAATAGAAAATTAAATTAATATCTAACTCCAAAAATACCAAAATGCCACGTAAAGTTTGAAAACAATTAGGCCTGACTCACTAAAAAATAATTTTTTTAAGTCCCCAACGGAGTCGCCAAGCTGTCGCGACCTCTTTTGAAAAAACGCGATTTTTTGGGTGAAAATAGTTCGACGATAAGTTTGTTTTAAAAAATAATGAATTATCAAATTTAATCTTGAAAATCCCAAATTTTAGAAAAATCTTAATTAAATTTGAAAAATTTTGACTTGGAGTCGCCACCGGCCACTTAGGTAGGCCAGACACCATAAAAATAAACCAGAGATTCGTTTTAAAAACATTGGGTTCGGGAGTCGGTTACGTGTAAGGACGACCCTTACAAACGCCCAAAAATTGGTACCTTTTAAAAAACATTACGTGGCATTTGACATTTTGGAGAAAGATATTAATTTAATTTTCCATTGTTAAACGAACATTATTTAAATTTGGATATCCTTTTGATTTAGAAGTTATACTACATTTAAACTTGAGTTAATCGAGCCCAAATTTAAAAGAATATAACTTCCGCCTCAAAAGGCTAAAGTAAAATGCATGATTATTTTTTATCTTGTTCATTTTAAGTTCTAGTCCTAAAATAGGCTCCATTATTTAAGTTTAAAACCTAAATTACTAGTGTTACTAGTTATTTACCTATCCATTTTTAATTCTAAACTTAAGTTTTTATCAAAATTCTAGGTTTTTAATAACACATGAATTCGATGTCAAGGTACACTCTCTAGGTCAGCATCTTAGTGCGTCAAAACACCAACCTCTTTAGTGTATCCGAGACATATGATTCACATGTTATGTTACTAGATTTTCTCCCTAATTAAATCAAATTAATTAATTTAAGTGACTAACCCTAAAAAGGCACTAGGTTAATTAACCTAAGTCATTTAGGTGACCTCCCTAAAGCATGCTATGCAAGACAACATAAAATAAAGTAACACGTGATAAAGGAACTTCAAATTTTATTAGAAACATGGTACATCATATTACATCCAAAATTTCTCTCACATGAGTACAAAAAGGGACTTGAATGTAAATGATTACAAAGGATTCGAAAACAAACCTCGAGCAAAGGATAAGACTTAAATTAAGTGTGAAATTAAACTTTAAAGTTTTTTAGAAATTTTAATTAAGTTAATTAATTAAATCTTTCTTGACTTCAAATTTTAAAACTTAATTAAAGTCTAGTGAATTTTAGGTTCAAAAGGTTAAGTGTTGGGTTTAACTTAATTAAGTTGATTATTAAATCTTAACTTAGAAACTTTAAATTAATTAAAAGTTCTTAATTAAAGTAATTTCTAACTTTTAAGAATTTAATTTTAACTTAATTAAAGTTTGGTAAAATTAAGGTTTATTAGACTAAATAAATTTTAAATCTTAATATCTTAGAAAATTAATTAAAATTAATTAAATTAATTAATTAAAATTATCTTTCCAATTTTTAAGAATTAAAACCTAATTAAAGTCTAATTTGGTGTGTGTTTTAAGGTTTAAGGGCAAAAACTAGGCCTAATTTAGTTTAATTTTAAAACCTTAATTTTTAGGAATTAATTAAATTAAATAATCATTTCCTAAGTTAAAGAAATAAATTAAACCTATTTAAGTCTAATTTGGGCTTGGGTTAGATTAATTCATATTAGATTTTAAGTAAGTTAAATTAATTTTAAGTCTTCCCAAAAGTTTAACTAAGTTCTAAATTAGGACTTAATTATTTTTTAAAAGTCTTAAAATTAATTTTTACTCTAATTAAATCTAAAAAGTAACTTAATCTAAACCTTAAGGGTTTAACCTAGGGGCTTAAGGACCTAATTGAAAGATTTCTAGGAGTTTAGAGACTAATTAGGGGTTTCTAGGGACCTAATTGAGGTTCTAAGGGACCTAATTGAATTAATCTAAAGGTTTAGGGACTTAATTGAGGTTCTAAGGGACCTAATTGAATTAATCTAAAGGTTTAGGGACTTAATTGAGGTTCTAAGGGACCTAATTGAATTAATCTAAAGGTTTAGGGACCTAATTGAGGTTCTAAGGGACCTAATTGAATTAATCTAAAGGTTTAGGGACCTAATTGAGGTTCTAAGGGACCTAATTGAATTAATCTAAAGGTTTAGGGACCTAATTGAGGTTCTAAGGGACCTAATTGAACTGATCTTAAAGTTTTAGGGACTAATTAAGGCTTTCTAGGACTAAATTGAGTGATTTCTAAAACCTTGGGGCTAGAAAGGGAAACGACTCAAAGTTTAAGGACCTGAAGTGTAATTAGCCCATATCCATTTAGAAACGCGCGGATCCGGGTTGAACCCGGATCCGACCCGCGTGTTTAAGCTGTCCAAAACGGCAGCGTTTAGCCACCTAATAAAAGCCCTAAACCGAGTTGGCTCAGTCATTTGAACCAAGGCCAACTCGGTGCAACTCAGAATCCTCTGAGAGAAACACCCTAAACCCAGAAACTTAAGCCTAGATAGATCAAAACCAAGCATTTTAGGGGGGTGTTCTTCATGTTCTTGGAAGAACATGAAGAACACCATGGATGTTCATCACAACCGCCGCGAGGTCAGCCGTATGATCCGAAGCTCCGCCGTGGGGCGTCGCTCCGGCGAGTTCTCCGGCCACCGAGTCGAGACCTCCGACCGATCTTCCGTCGTCGTTTCCGACGCCGAAGAAGGTTTCCGACGCCGGTGAGCCGTCCGGTGAACCTAAAAACCCCTAAAAACAGCCAAAAACCTCAGATTCAAGCCCCAAAACCGATCCTAACACCCCTAAAACATCGGCCACCTGAAAACTTCCCAGAAACCAAAGATCAAAACACTTTAACATCAAAGTCTAACGGCCACCAGATTCAAGTCACTAAACAATCTGAAACAAAGCGAAATCAAGGCTAAAAGCTTACCTCAGACGTCAACTGTTGGTCACTTCCCTTCTCCGATCGAAATCCACCGATTCTAGCTCCTCAATTTCCAAATCCGATTGCCTCCTCCTTAGCTTCACTGCCGATTAAACTCTAAAATCCTTCCCAATTCAAGTGTCGATTCAATCCTTAAAAAGGATTGAATCAGAGTCCTAATCCTAGTTGAATCCAACACTCACCTGAATCTAATCCCCAATCAAACTCAACAACTAATCTACTCCCGCAAGAATCGGCCGATCAAGCCCCTGTCTCTCACGTTTCTGTTTCGCAATTTTTCAGTTTTTTTTTAATATATTATAATATTATATTATTATATATTATTTATTTAATATTTATTATTTATTATTATTATATTCAAAATCTTCGTGTTGACATAAATAAAATATGTTGTGAATTTTTTACGTATATTATACAGTAAAATATAAATAAACCAGTATTTTAGAACCATTGATTTATCTATTTTTTTAACTAGTATCATTTACAGCCGCTAGCACCTTATTTAAATTTTAATTATTATTTTATAACTATTATTTTATATTTTTTGTTTTTATTTATTTTTATTCAAATTTTAATAAAAAAAGATTTTGTTTGATTTTTTATATATTCTGTATAATGTGGTGGAAGATTTAAATTTTAACATAAATCCCAAATTATAATTATATGAATTTTAATTATTATTTTTAGTTTTTAGTCTAGACTCTTGAACTCTAAGCCCTAAATTAAATTTTTAAACCCTAAAACTATGACACTTAATAAAATTTTTAGTTTCCATCAGCTTTATATAAAATAATTACCCTATCTATAATATAAAAATGTATGAGTTTAGAAGAAGAAAATTAAACAGATGAAAATATTTTATTGTTTATTATATTATTAAATTGTCATTAAATGAATAATTTATTTTATTTTGTATATAATATTGTTTTTATTCGTTTGAATTATACATTGAATTCAATGTATTAAAAATAAGTAATATTAAATAAAAATCAATTATATATAAAATATTTTAGTATTGAATTAGACATTTTTTTGGGGGAAATTCAATGTGATTAATTATTTTATTAGTATAGATTAAGTATCTCTTAACTATATTACAATTATATACTAGTTAAAATTTAGCGCTACAAATAGTATTTATCTTGAGAAATTTTCAATCAAGTAACATCTAAAGTGCATTAAAGAGATTACATCTCAGTATTTATCTTTGTGAATAATGATGTATATTATACAAAAATTGAAGCTTTAAGCCATACGTATTAAAAATCGACGATAAAGAGTTAAAAAAGTTAAAATTGAAAGATACGATAATATTTTTTAGGATAAAACAAGGTTAAAAAATTATATTTTAGTATAAATGTGTAAATCTCAAAAAACTACGTAGATTAAAAAATTTCCTCGATCAGACACACAAATACGTAATTATAACTTTTCGACTCGTCTTATAATTGAAAGTCGAATAAATTTATTTAATTCTTTCAAACAATGAGTTTATATCAAGTTTTAAAATTTTTCATTTTAGTCACTATAATCTTATATTTTCACACTTTAGTCCAAATTGTAAAAAAAAAATTGGCCTAAATTGTCAGTGACTTCCCACTCTGTTGAAGTCATCGGCACCTGAACACAACTCCCCCTAGTACCGTAGAAAATGACCATTTTCTTAAATAATGATTGGTATGGGCCATTTTACAAAATTTTAAAATTAAGGGTGTCTTCCCCTATATATTCCGTTATTATTAGGTAAAAAAGCCCGGTAAACGGGCAGCGAATATTTAATTTCTCTCGCACTGAGAAAATTCAATTTCAATATTCCCACCCACCCACCCACCCCCCAAATAATTCTTTTTTCTTCCCCCATTCTACTCCCCGCAAAGCCCTAGCTCAGCACCATGTCGCCGGGCGCTGATGGAGCCACCAATGGCGGCTGCGGCTGCTCCTTTTCCTCCGGCGTGAATGGTTGCTTCCATGATGGATCCGCCGGTTATGGTGACCCCACATCACACGACGAGACTTGTACTCATTGTTCGAGATCCAAACCTTTGTCATCGTCTTCCTCTGCGCTCGGGGATGATTCGGTTCTATTAATAGACTCGAAGAAGTTGCGCAGAATTATCGTCGCTTCAGCTAAAGGCTTCTCAATTGGAGCCGGTCTTAAAGGTGGTTTAGCTCTCTTCTCAATTATCGCACGCTTGCGACGCAAAAATTCAAGGTAATCGTTATGTGATAAAATTTTGTTGTTTATTCTTCCATTTTCGTTGAGAATAACACGACATTAATTATTGATTTAGGAAAGTGGAGGCGTTTAGTAATAAAGAAGCAATATCTTTGGCTATTACGGAGACTCTCAGATACGGTCTCTTTCTTGGAACTTTTTCTGGTACATTTGTTTCAGTAGATGAAATTATTGGCTATCTCGGAGGACATAACAGGCAATGCTCTTAATCTTACTTTTGTTAACTTTAGCTGTAATGGAAGTTATTGAACTTAATTTTGATTTGGTGGAGTGTTAAATATTGAAAAAGGACGGCAAAATGGAGGGCATTAGTTGCCGGATTGGTTGCTGGGCCTTCCATGCTTCTTACTGGGCATAATACAGAGCACAAAAGTTTAGCTATATACATACTCATGCGAGCTGCTGTATTGGCATCACGTTGTGGAATAAAGAGTAAGCAGTATGGAAAGCTGTGTAAACCCCTTACTTGGAAACACGGTGACATATTCCTTATGTGTCTCTCCTCTTCGCAAATTCTGTATGTTTCTTTTGTTAAATTATCTTCGATTTTCGGTATTTTTTTCTTTTCTACTATTAAACTTTCGTGCAATTGTTTATGTTAAGTTGCCACCTAGATTAGGTGATTAAGACTCCCGGATTAAGAACCCAATTTTTCCGTTCAAGTTACCGAATTCTTTTTATTTCCTTTTAGGAAGATTTAAGAGAAAAGGAAAGTCTGGTACTGTAACATTTTGGAGGCATTCTGAAATATATCAATCTATATACGAATTAATCCATTCAGCAGGCCAAGGGACTATTACTCCTTTTCTTTGTCTTCTTTAACTACCAGTCAACCTGTTAAAGCAGGAGGCCAAAATTCACATGTTAGCCTGCTGCCTTGACATCTATATAGTTGAAATTTCATTCAGTCTTGGTTTCATAGCAGGAACTTTGATACTTAAATCTAAAGTTTGTTCAAAGCCTAAGTATGCTGTAGCATATGTGAAAAGAAACTGGAAAAGTATTTGGTTGGACTAAAAGTAATTTGTCATACTTAAATATGCACAACTGAAATGGGCATTATGTAGCCCATATATTGGGTAGCTTTACAAGTTGTGTATGTAGACTTAATGGCTTCAAATAAGCAGTCTGGGAATGCCTAATTCAACATCCAAGAAGACCATGAATTACAGTTATTTATTTAATTATTTTGGGAATAACTTTTTAGCTAAATCATTTATATTTTCAGGTCTTCTTACATTTTGAAGCAAGATAGTTTACCCCCATCATATAGGTCCTTTCTCAATAAACATGGTGGAAAGGATATTCTCATCTTGCAAGGTGTAAAAGAGATTGCCAGCGGTCTTCCATTCACTAATTTGGAAGGAATAGAGAAACTTTACAAGGCAGCAGGAGTAGATGTTAAATTAGATCCATACATGAAAATACCTTGCTCGGTATGATCCTTGTTTCTCCCAGTTATGTTATCATGCGTAAGTAGTATTAATGTAAATTCGTTTTTGTGAGAATTCCTTCATTAGCTGCCTTCTATTCTTCCTTTGGGACTAAACCAATAGCAGCAAAGACTATTAGCCCCGCAAAGTCTCCACAAAATGAACGACTTTACCATTAGGCTTTAATTTATCTACTACCATATCTTGAATAAGATCGTTAAAGATGAATTCTTTTTCCATATGGAGGCATATAATATCTTCATGAAGATTAAGGTAGGTGCACATCGAATAGTGAGGTGTTTGGAATAGTTTGAATTGAACAAAATAAGTAAGGTCTTGGTTAAGAGAAGTAATGCAAGTGACTTTCAGCCTTTTGGCTTTCTATCATTTTGTTCTATCTCATAAAGCTTATTCTTATGAGAAATAAAGCCTCTCCTTCATGCATACTTTATCAGAAAATTTAAACTGAAAGTCTGAAAACTGAATATGAGGGCGTGAAGAAATTTAAATAGAACTAGTGCATGTCTGAACATGAATGTGAAATATTTTATTTTAGTGATCCATGAATACAATTTTCCAGTTATCAGCCTGATATTGCCTTGGGACTTTCATATTTTGAGAACTAATTTAGTGTTTTTTGTCTTCTTATTGGTATTTTATGCTGACATGCATGTAAAATCTCATAATTAAGGTGTTTTTGACAGATTGAAAACCATGCATTTATTATCCACAGTTATGCATTGTAATTTAAAGCACTCGGTTATTCTTTGCAGTCTCTATAAACCTTGCATTCATCAGTTCAAAATTTTCTTCCAAAATTTTGTTATTTGGGTATGGATAGTAGAATCTGGTGTAGCTTAACCACTGTATTGTTTTTAATTGACCCCTTTGCAATATGATCCTTATAGTGATTGCATTAAGCAATATCCTTGAGTGCTGAAATAAAATAGATTCTCTTTCAGGTTTATTATGTTTGTGCTTTCTTTTTAAATTACTCAGACAACTTTGAAAAATTCAGAATAGACCTTGAATTTAAGCACTCAAACTATTGTTGCTTGACGTTTGGTTGCCAAAGTATACTGTTACTTTTGAGGATTGTGCTTAAATCCTCAAGCTATTTGCAGATGATACATGGGAACCAATCATGCGGTGCACATGTTATTTCTTTTTTCGTTGAAGGATATAAGAGGGCATTATCAGTATATCTTCCAGTTTATTTGATTCCTGCATTAATAGTTCATCGTCAAGACCTCTTAAAAAGGTAATTTAGTTAGACTTCTCTCTTTCTTGAAGACTGTGCAGCTGAAATTTGTTGAAAATTTTGCTTAGAATAGGGCTATTTATTATCAATTAAAAAGGAATCTTGTTAAATTTATATGTTTTAAATTTTACAATATAACATCTACTTCAAGTCCTACATGTCATCACTGTAGGTAAATCCCCTTTAAATTTTGGATTGTAATTGAACTTGTTATTAAACATGGATAACAGCATGCTTTTGCTTCATATATGCTGTGTGGAGAAAGAATTATATGTTGAATTTTGTTTTAGCCATCATAATCTGAGCATTAGAAAAAAAAAAAACTCAAGCTAACTTTTTCTTGCCATTTTCTTGTAAAACCAAGTTGTAGTCTTTTGCTTCCTTTTTTATTCAGCCCTGCCCCCTTCTATTTTTTCCAGCTATCATCGACAACAGTGTTGTTATCATTATTGTCTCTTCACACAGATGCTCTCTGTTATCATTATCATCTGACAACGTTCTTTATGTCCTTAATACAGGCCTTCTGCAATATTAAGAAAGGGCATTGTTGGTACAGCGAGATCAAGTTTATTTTTATCTACCTATTGCACGTCTGCATGGTTAGTGTTCTACTATTTTTACTGTTCAAACATTGTATTATTAACATTTTCTTTTTATTTGCCAAGGTCATAAGTTCCTGATATATTTCAACTTCAATTTTGAGCTCTCCCCTTTTTAATTTTTATTTTCTTGGTAATTCATTGTCGCTGAGGATTGATGTTAGCCAAGATCTCTTCATCCGATCTTTTCCTTATTTTTTGTTACTTGGTTATTATTTGCACATTGAACCTTATACTGGCAACAATCTTTACAATTATTTTTTTCATATATTCACATTCCATGTGTGACTTGTAAAAACTTCTCAGCTTCCTTTGTGGTTTGTTCTGTTGCAGCAAGTCCAGTTTGAATGCCTTTCTTTTTGTTCCAATGCTTGCTGTGATTGTTTGGATATCAGAGTCATTAGTTTTTACAAGGATAGTCAATACTGTAGCACAATTTCCTTTAGAAGACTTAAAGAGGGAGAAAGTTTAAGTCAAACGGTGATATAGAACTTTGACTTTGGGTTCTGGACCTCTGGTGAAGCTCTAAACTGCAACTTAGTGCATCAATGCACCTGGTAGTAATTTTAGCAACTTGATATATAATTGTAAGATAATAATTGCATAATATAAATAAAACCTAGTTCTCGAAACTTCAAATTATTAGAGATATGTTCCCACCTAGAAATGAATTTTGGCAGTCGGAAGGAAATAAGCTAAAGGAATGAAAGTTTGTACTGGCTTTGCTGCTTATGTGCACTATTTGTTGATGTCATGTGTCAAGTTGTGTGAGTTTGCTGTGCTGAAAGTGAAGAATTACAGAATCTGTGCTAAATTCTGCAGTATAAAGTTTGTATTGAGTAGGATAATAGATTAATAGGTTTCTTCTTTAACATCAGATTATAATGGCAATATATTCGATTGTTTTTAGGAAGGCATTTATATTCGAATAGAAAATGTGGGACTGATATATGCTAGATGAATCACCTTACTGGGAAAAGTTACGGTATCATTTGAACAAAATGAGAATGGTGAGATGTGCATTTGAGAATACCAAGAAATCTCTTATTGTGCTTACCAAATATGAACGATATTAAGCAAAACAGTATGTATACTATATGCACTGAATAACTTGATGGGTTTACTCATAGCAGATAAGGCGAGTTTGGACATTATTTGGTCTTTTATTCTTATTATGATGATGATTTCCATTTTTCTTGGTGTCAATATAAGTTGACTACTGCTGAAACTTGTACTGTATACAGTTCCACTTGCTTGGCATCGATATAAGTTGACTACAACTCAACTTGTATAAATTGCTAAATAATTTTATTCGTACCTTGAGCTATTAGATCTTGCTTCCATTTAAATTATTGATCCATCATTGAGCTAACCATTAATTTTTAAACAGGTTGTGGACTTGCGTACTGTTTAGGTTATTCAGAAGATGCAGCATACCAATGGTAGCCATGGGAACGGTAAAAGATTACCAGCAATTTATCATGCAAATTATGAGCCAAACTTTTGTTTTTGATACTAATGTAGCAAACACTATTGGGCAGTTCCCGACGGGTCTGGCATTGGGCATCGAGAAGAAAAGTAGGAGGATTGAGATATCACTCTACTGCCTTGCACGGGCCTTGGAGAGCTTCTTTACATGCATGGCCGATATCGGGTACTTGCCACAATCGAAGAATATAAGGAGAGCTGATGTGGTCATTTTTAGTATGTCAACAGCAATCATAATGCACTGCTACGCCCGGGAGAGGGAAGTGTTTCGATCCAAGTACTTGAATGTTCTTGATTGGGTCTTTGGTGTGCCTCCTCCCCCATGCGAAACCCCTCGTTGCAAAAATACTTGATTCGATCGGATTTGCAGGCTTTGGCGTTTAAGATAGATTTACAGGCGAGTATTCTCTTATGGAAGCTCGAGTGGCAGCACCATGTTGCTTGTAGAAAATAGCAATGCAGGTTAGTAAATCATTCCCCTGCTGAGTTATGAGTTATCTATTTTTCTGTTAATTTAATTTGATAGAAACAGAGTACACAGGATTTTGCTTGATAGATCCCCATGGACTTCATATTATTTTCATGGAAGCTTGAACAAATGGATTTTTGTTCGTTTAGGTTCATGCTTGTTAAAAAATTTAAAATAAGTTCTTATTCATTTGTTTAAATTAATTAAACTTATTTTTTATCATTAAATTAAATATTTTTTTGTGTGAACATTTGAACAAAGCATAATCAGGAATGTTAAACCAACCTTTTAGCAAAATATTTCATGATCATATAAATCAAACATGTATGTCTGCGATAAAAGATCAGTTCATGATCAATAAATGAATCAATCAAAATAAATATTTTCTTTTGTTTTTAAATATAATAAAGATTTGAGTTATAAAATAAAATAAATGATAACTTTATATGTTGTCAAAATCATAAGAATTAAGGTACCTACATAAATTGTTATGTGACCTACTTAGATAAACCATAAGAGAAATGATAATAACATAAATTCTTATATGATATTACCATATCTAATTTTTTTAAATTTATGATAAGAAAAATTTTAAATCATTATTTTATATCTTACTAAACTTATAAGAATCATAGTACATAAATAAATTATTATCAAACCTACATAAATTATTAAGTGGACCGTCAATTGAAAATCTTTTAAATTTATGGTTCATAAACTTTTTTAAATTTAGTGACCAAAATAACCACTTACGTGGAATGTCTTAGTTATGCCTCGTAGATTTGTCTAAGTGGGACATTATTTTTTGAAAAAATCACATTATGAGTAAATTTCACCACGTACTCTATAGAATCAATAATTAAAAATAATCTATCTTATTATTTTTTATGTCATATTTTTTTAAGTGAATTTTCATTCATATTTACTGTTAATCCATTTTAAAACAATTTTTTTAAGTGAATAATTTTTAGTGGTTGTTCTTATGGACGCGTGGTAGGACTTACCCATAATATAATTTTTGATTTTTTTACTTTATTTTACCATACGAATAGAATTTAATACTAGGATTCATTTTAATTTTATTACCTAAATTTTGCTATTTGTTTGATAGACAAAAATAAATAAAGATAAACATGAAAAACGTGTCAATTTAATAGTTAAGCTATTTTTAACCATTTTATGGAAATAAATCTTCTATAAATATTCATTGTGATCTAACAATTATATCATTTATATTAAAAATTCAATATATATACAACCTTGGCTCAGTCCAAAATAATTCATTATAAGTGTGATTCTTTATATAACTTTTTTTTTCTAAAAATAAATTTTAATATAAAAGAAATATATGTTTAAAAGTACTAACACTAATACTAATATTTTTTTAACATAAAACGTCTAAAATAAAACTAAAATAAAGTTATTGCGAATTTTTTACTAAAATAATACTAAAATAATCATTTTTATACATACCGAAATGTTTGAAAAATATAAAAAAAATATTATATATAAAAAGCATTTATTAATTTTACAAATATTTTAATATATAGAAAATAATATTAAATTTATTACTATTATTATAAAAAGTTTAATATAACCTCATTTTAACCTAGCCAATAGCTTCCCAGTTTGGGACAGGACGACAGGTAAAAAGGAAGAAGCAAAATCAGAAAGGGTAGAGAGTGGAAAACCAGACTGGAAGGGCAAAGTCAAACATAAAAGAAGTCTGCTTTTATGGTTTTCCTCCTTACTTTTCATAGAAAAACTATTTCTTCCTGAAACATTAGATATACAAAAGCTTGATTCCTTCTTTCTTTATTATATTATTAAAAAAAACATCAAAATTTCCCCTCTTGACCACCCTTTCTCCTTCATTTTTCTTCTTCAATTGCTTGTGCAAAATAATAAAGAGGTTTCCTTTAGATGGTACCAGCTTCACCCAGAAGCTGCAGAAGTATGCCTATACTTTGGCCTTTGAATTCATCCTTTTTAGGGTGATTCTTTAATACCCACTTCTTGTTTTTGCTCCTCTTTTTGTGACTTTTAGGGTTATAGTTTAAAGGTCTTTTCTTTAATGTTTTCGGTTTCTTATGCTCCAGGCTTTGAATTTGGACAGAAGGTGACCAAGGATTTGATGCTGAAGGGAAATTAGAGGCTTTGTATAAGTTTATTTTCTATGGATCGGTTGTGCTGCTTTAGTTCATCTCAGGTAAAACATATTTTCTATGTTTAAGGTTTTTCAGCATGATCCCATATTAGTTTTCTTGTGTTGGGCGTTTTGAATTTAGTTGGTGGGAGGGTTTTGTTGTAATTAGAATTGAATAATTCTGCTGTTTATGGAGAAGATTTGGTCATTAATGTTAGTAACTTGGTAGCCATTGCATTGAATGAGTTGTGAACTTTGGTGGTTAGTGCAACTGTTTTGATGGTTTTGAAAAATGGATTAGTATGAGGATGCTGTTGTTTTCCATTATGCATTGTAGCTGTGTGGTTCACAATGAGATATATTGTTCTTATTTTATCTTTTCAGCTTGGAGAAGGGCGTTCGTATTCAAGTTCCGGTAAGGGGAAAAGCCGTGAGGGTATGATGAAGTTTGGTTTCAGCTTAGTAAAAGGGAAAGCTAATCATCCCATGGAGGATTATCATGTAGCTAAGTTCGTGCAGATTCAGGAGCATGAGTTAGGGCTTTTCGCTATCTATGATGGTCATTTGGGAGATAGTATTGCTGCCTACCTACAGAAGCATTTGTTTGCCAATATCCTAAAGGAGGTGGGATAAGCTATATCATTTTTTGAGGGGAAATTACATGGTTTAGTTTATTATTTTCAAGCCACTATCTGCTCACATTTTCTCACTTATTGTAGGAAGAGTTTTGGGTTGACCCCTCTAGAGCCATATCCAAAGCTTATGAGAAAACAGACAAAGCAATTCTTTCACATAGCTCAGACTTGGGTCGTGGCGGATCCACTGCTGTAACTGCAATATTGATAAATGGAATAAGGCTATGGGTGGCAAATGTTGGAGATTCTCGTGCCGTTCTTTCAAGAGGGGGTCAGGCAATACAGATGACTACAGATCATGAACCCAACACTGAACGAGGCAGCATTGAGGACAGAGGTGGATTTGTCTCAAATATTCCAGGTCTATTACTGCAGCCAATTTTTAGAAGTTAATTCTTTGTTCACACATCTAGCCATATATGTTGATAAAACAACTAATATTTTTGGCTCCACAGTTGAGTACTTAAATCTGCTGATTATTTTTAAGTGTTTTTGCAGCTTCTAATTCGTAACACTTTTGTGTAGGAAGTTCTTAAAATAACTTATTTCAACTTTACTATTTACTAATTTCCTGGTCTGTGCAGTTCCTGTTAAGCAGATGCTCATGTATGTACAATATACTCACGCCCATGTAGTGTCATTCCTCAATAAGACATCAGCAGTCGGTTAATCTATTTATCAAGAATAGACCAGTTACATTGAAAGGATTGTCTTGCTAACACCATTACTAGTGTGCATTTTTCTTTTCGATTAAGTCGAATAAAGCCTGGTGTAAATGCTGGAGGCAAATGTTTGATTATTGGTTATAGCAAAGTATTATTTAGCTTGTTTAACCAATTTGCTAATATGATAACAAGCATTAATAAGAATGGATATCCCACCAATTGACAAATTTGCAGCTTTTTAAGTAATGATATCCTAATATCGTGTCTTAGCTTTTGTATGCTTTCACATATTCTTATGAATTGAGAGAAAAAGACTGTGATGGTGGCCTGATGCAGATGAGATTGTTAAATTAGTTGTTTCTGTATGCTTATCAGGAGATGTCCCTAGAGTTAATGGACAACTGGCAGTTTCACGTGCATTCGGGGATAAGAGCCTTAAATCACATCTGCGGTCTGATCCGGACATTCAAAACACCAACGTAGATGACAATACAGATATTTTAATCCTTGCAAGTGATGGTCTTTGGAAGGTAATACCTTTTGGTTTGACGTCTCCTCATTTTCGCTACATCTTTATTATATACTTTGTGCAAATGTAAAGAATCTCACAGGAATGTCAGGAAACATGGTCCGCGCATAGTTATCTAGGATTTATTTATTTTTCCTTTGCCATATGCTCAATCCAGGTGATGAATAATCAAGAGGCTGTCGATATTGCAAGAAAGATTAAAGACCCACTGAAGGCTGCAAAACAACTAATTTCCGAAGCAGTTCAAAGAGACAGTAAAGACGACATATCTTGTGTCATCGTCAGGTTTAGGGGATAGAATTGGTAAGATCATATTACGCTTCCTTTGCAGTATCTACCTGAAATAAAGAGTGTTTACACAAGATGCTGATTTGTGGATTAAACCAACATGACAATACATACCTGCTTGAGGTTACCCTTCAAGTTATATGGGGATTGAGGATTGCAGTTTACGAATTAGTGAAGAAACCAAGAATATAGGATTCACCCCCATGTAAATTCGTTTTATCAATTAGATTCCGATGTTCGATTTCTTTATGAAAGTGATTAGGAATTGAGTGTATAATGTTCTGTATAGATGAAGTTGACTTTGATTGTGAGTGAAGGAAGTTCCATGGTGTGGTTCAATGTAGTTACCATGAAGGCCCTATATGTCTCTGCACTGCCATTTTCATTTGAAGCTGCCTCGTCCATGACCTGGATGGGATGCGTTCGACGGAGATCTCTTCGAACCGTTCTAGTGACATTTGCTTCAGCTTTACATTACTCTGTTACCCTCCGAAGATCCACAGTTAAGTCAATAACTTTAAATCTTCATTAACAATTAGTCAAGGGAAAAGGAAATGGTCAGGCTACAACTTGTACTACAGCAATGTGTATAATTTTTGGTTTTACACTACAGGAAAACCAGTTGAGTTTTACACACATTGCACCCTCCACAACGGCTTCGATGGTGACTGACAACTTCGAAACACGGTTGTTCCAGTGGCGGTAGATCGGACATGAAAATTTTGAAGTTATAGGGGAAAAGAGAAAAAAGAGAATGGGAAAAAGAGAGGAAACTCTGATATTTCTCACTTCCCTCTCACCCTGATCATCCCTCCAAATATTCGTCTTTAGAATAAAAATGGGTAAATTACACCCAAGGTCCTCCCACTTAAACCCTTTTACAAATTGATCCCCAGTTTCCTCAAAATTGAGTTTTCAAGTTCTTGTTCTTTCAATTTAATCCTTAATATTCAAATACCCACACTCGAATCCAAGATTTAAATGACTAACTCAAAATCTAGGTCATTAAAAAAGAATTAAATTAATCTATATTAACATTGGGTAGAATGATTAAGCTACTCTATGCATAGACTTAGCTTTTGATAAAAGGATTATTTGTTAATTGCTAATTTTGCTAATTTAGCTTTTGATAAAAGATTTGTTGATGCAACATCAGTAGCATTGAGTTCAGCGCCAATCTATAAATATTTTTAGAGTAAATACACTTGTATTAATAATTGATTTATTTATTATTTAATATATTTGAATCTCGTTATTTTAGCGTTTGTAAATATATTTATTTATGTGTTTTTAATATACGAAATTAATTATAAATAAATTAACGATTCTTATTTATAACAATATAAATAAATTATCAATGTAAACACTAATAAATTAGAAAACAACGATAAAAACAACTAATCCACCCTAACTATATGATGGATCCGCCATTATAGTAAATATGTATATAATTTCAAGTTTGTTTGCAAAGCAAAATATAATGTCTTTGTTACAACTTACGGAGACTTACTTATATAACATATTCGTGATACGGATAACAAGAACAAAATCAAAATTTAGAGTTTGGGATAAAACATAAATATTTAAAAATTGGATAAATTCATAAAAAATATATTTTTTTAAAAATTTAAATGAAAAACACAAACAAATAAATAAAAATATTCCTATATACCTTCGTCCTTGATAGATAATTTTATACAAATATTTGTTTCTCACATCAAATCACATTAGTGAATCAGATATATCTAAATCATAATCTACGAAACAATATGATATATAATACCTGAAATGTTACAACAAATTCGAAATAACCTAATTTATGCCTATTATCAATTTATATTCAATTAATTAAAAAGTAAAAATAAAAATAAATGTCTTTGTTAAATTGAATTAATATAAAAAATAATTAATTCACAAAGTCATCTTTCTATTTCTACTCTTAATTAATTTAGTCTCTAACTCAAAACCCAAAGCTAGAAATAAAAAATGTAAACATAAATTAAATAAATATTTATCTCTATTTATATTGCTACAATTGTAAGAGAAAGAACCGAAGATCTTGAACTCTTAAAATTTTATGAAACAAAATTTAAATAATAATTGAAATATAGTTTTATATATTGAATAAATAAAGAATTTAAAAATAAAAAAATTATCTTCTCCCTATGTTTGCCTTACGGCTCCATAGGAATTGTCGTCGGTCTCTTCTTCTTCTTTCTCCTCCTCCTCCTCCTCCTCCTCCTCCTTCTAAACATATGGTATATACTCTTCCATGGTGGAACTTTAGGATGATTAGTTAACATGCAAAGTATGAGTTTGAATTCCAAGACATGAACTTGGGTCTTATAGAGAAATTGTTTTCAAATTGCTTGCCTCTTAAAGAAAGGTTTCTGACAGATGAGTAGGCTTTCATCACGGTTACTTTCAATATCTACAACTCTGGCATCCCACTTCAACCGTGTTGTTAGAACCCGGCTGATCCAATGAGAGGAGCAGTGTCATGGAGAATCACCCAACCCTGCACCAATCATCAAATGCAGCATAGAGTAGAACATTGCGATAGAAGACGATACAGTCGGTACCATTTGATAGAACAACATTCAAAGCAGTTTGCCCGTGACCAGCACGCGGTAAAGCAGTGGCGAGAGAGTGTTCGGCTTGTACTAATAGTTAAGCATTAGGTTTATTATATACATCTAATGAAATTATTAGTCTATCATTTCAAGAATAGAGAAACTGTAGAAGGTAACCACAAAAGGAGATAAAAGTGGTCAGATTTGACTAATTGATAGCTTGGTTCTAGACTAGTACCTCGGGACGAAGCAACCGATCTATCTCAGTGAATATATGAAGCATGGTGCATCTTCGATGTTGACTGGTCTCAAGGGATATAAGCCCTTCTGCATGAACCATATCATAGGTTCTAGGAAACCACCATAGCGAGCATTCATGTCTAGAACATTTCTGACCATGTTATAAGGCGGAGAGGGATCCTCATCACCTGGTCTCTTTGGATGAACTGAGAATATTAGGGGCGACAGAATGTAACACGTCAAACTAAAAGGAGAAATGTGAATAAGAACTGGAGGTAAAGAAACAGAGATTCAGGAGGAAGAAGATAGGAGAAGAGTAAAAGAGACAGAAAATTTCATTCTCAGATTCGATAAGGATGACATTCTCTAGGGTTTGGCTATATCAGCCCTTTACACGTACGGCACGGTTTCACACCCGCACCTAAACGCACCGTTTCATTTAATTAACGTCTATTAACAGAAAATTAAAATAATTAATTACTCCCCTTTTGACCGTTGCTCAGCTTCACCTCGTTACAGTGCTCTCTCCTTGTGAAAATCCTTGACCTCAAGGATTGGGTTGAAAATCAGGAAACTGAATCTGGAGCTGATGTAAGTTTTGCCAAGTCGTATCCTCTGGAAATGAATTAGTCCACTCTACTAGCACTTCCGTAATAGCTCTATTGCCTCTTTTGCCAATCCTGCGAGCCAAAATTCGAAGTGGCTCCTTGCTAATACTGCCATCTGGTCCCATCATTGGTAAGCCTGGTTGATTGGGAGCATTTCTGATATGTTTCTTCAGCTGCGAAATGTGGAAAACTGGATGCACTCTCGATCCCTCTGGCAGCCTAAGTTTATATGCCACCTTTCCAACCTTTTCCATAACTTCAAATGGTCCAAACCATTTTGCAGCCAGCTTTTGACATGATCTCGTAACCACTGATTGTTGTCGGTAGGATTGTAGTTTTAAATACACAAATTCCCCCACCATGAATTCTCCTTCTGTTCTCTTTTTATCTGCCTGGTTCTTCATTCTATCTTGAGCTCTTTTCATGTGAAACTTCAACATCTTAAGTATGACCTCTCTGTTTCTTAAGGATTCGTCAACCGATTCTACTACCGAATCTCCAGCTATGTAGGGCACATGTATGGGAGAAGGATAACCATATAAAGCCTCGAAGGGTGAAGTTTGTATTGTGGAGTGGAAGGTACTGTTATACCAGAATTCTGCCAGATGCAACCATTCGACCCACCCTTTCGGATTCTCCCCTGTCATACATCTCAAGTAGGTCTCAAGGCACTTGTTGAGCCTTTCGGTTTGTTCATCTGACTTCGGATGGTATGCAGTGGAAGCATTGATGGTCACCCCCAACCTTTGAAACATTTCCTTCCAGAATATGCTCATAAAAATCCGGTCTCTGTCACATACAATCTGGCTAGGTAATCCATATAACTTGAAAATATTTTCTAGGAAAACCTGGGCTACTTCCTTGGCTGAAAAGGGATGAGCCATGGTCACAAAATGACCATATTTGGTCAGCCGGTCTACCACAACCAGAATCACATTTTTCTTCTTAGATTGGGGTAAACCTTCAACAAAGTCCATCCCTATGGCTGCCCATGCTGAATCTGGAACAGGGAGGGGTTGTAATAGCCCTTTAGGATGGTGCAATTCATCCTTGCATCGCTGGCACACATCACACTCCCTCACCCAATTTCTCACTTCCCTTCTCAATCCTTTCCAGTAAAGTATCTCATTCATCCATTTGATGGTGGCATGAACCCCAGAAGGCCTCCCTATGCTGCTTCCATGGAAATATTTAATAAGTTCCTTCCTCAACTCAGGGTCTTGTCCCACTAACAATTTTTCTTTTCTCCTCAATTGTTTCCCATTCCAGGTGTACTTGCCCTGTGCTCTCTTTCCCTCCACCAATTCTGCCACAATCTTCTTTAGCCTATCATCTTGTCGTCATGAATTCTCAACTTGGCTTAACATTTCACTAGTGATGGTACTAATCTCTAGTGTTGCACACTCACCTTTATTTGGTCTCCTTGATAAAACATCAGCCATTATATTGTTTATGCCCTTTTTATACAACATTTCAAAATCGAACCCCATCATCTTGGCAACCCACTTTTGTTGGGCTGGTGTTACTGCTTGCTTCTCCGAGAGAAACCTCAGACTCTGATGATCGGTTTTGATCTGAAAATGCCTTCCAACCAGGTAATGATACCATTTTTTTACTACCATCAGTACTGCTTGATTTCCTTTTCATACACAGAGAGTTTTTGATATTTTAGTCCCAAAGCCTTGCTAAAAAAAGCTACTGGATTCTTCCCTTGCACCAGAACTGCACCTACACCACTGTCCGAAACATCAGTCTCAACCATAAACATTTCTTTAAAGTTCGAAAGAGTCAAAACAGGGGCTGAAGTCACTGCCCTCTTCAATTCCTAAAAGGCTTTTTCTTCCTCTTTAGTCCATCTCCATTCCTTCTTTCCCAACAGTTTGGTTAAAGGTTTTGCAATAATTCCATACCCTTTAATGAATCGTCTGTAGTAATCAGACAATCCCAAGAATCCCCTTACTTCTTTCACTGTGATAGGTGCAGGCCAGTCCAATATGTTGTTCACCTTGGAATCCTCCATTGAAAATTTTCCTTTGGATATAACATATCCAAGGTATTCTACTTTCTCGGCCCCAAAACAACACTTACTCCTCTTTGCATACAATTTATGATCTCTTAAAATCTTCAAAACCTCTCGGAGATGTTGCAAGTGGGACTTTCAGTATGTTGAATAGATTAGAATGTCGTCAAAAAAAAACCAACACTGTCTTCCTTAGTTGCTCTTTGAAGACCTTGTTCATCAGCCTCTGGAATGTAGTTGGGGCATTAGTGAGCCCAAAGGGCATCACTAAGAATTCATAGTAACCCTCATGGGTCCTAAAAGCTGTCTTGGGAATATCATCCTTCCACATCCTTATCTGATGATATCCTGACCTTAGGTCCAATTTAGAGAAGACCTTAGCATTTCCCAACTCATCAAGCAACTCTTCCACCACCGGCATAGGAAATTTGTCCTTGAGTGTAGCTTGGTTCAATCTCCTATAGTCTACACACATTCTCCATGAGTTATCTTTTTTTTTAACCATCATAATGGGTGATGAAAACCCACTGTTGTTGTCTCTAATAATCCCTGCTTCTATCATCTCCTTCACCATTTTTTTATCTCATTCTTTTGCCATGTTGGGTATCTGTAGGTCTACATTTAACCACCAGCTTTTCATCCACTAATGGAATCCGGTGGTCCTGTCCTCGCTCTGGAGGGAGGCCCTTTGGATTCTCAAAAACATCTGAAAATTGAGCTAACACCTCTTGAAGCTTAGGGTGCTCCTTCTCCTGTTCACCATTCATTTCCAATTGAGTAACCATCACCCATAAAGAAGTCATGAAACTGCTCCTAGCTCCCTTGAGCAATTTTCCACATTCTTTGTATTCCACCCATCCTAGGGCCTTGGGGTGAATTCCCTGTAACACCACCACTTGCCCTTCTTGTTGAAATTGCATCTTTAACTCAGAGAAGTCTCAACTCACTGTCCCTAATGTGGACAGCCACTGCACTCTCAGTACTGCATCACTCCCTTTTAAGGGAATTACCAGAAAGTCTAACACAAAAGTTTGCTCTTGAACCTTCCAATATACTTCTTTGCACAGGCCTAAAGTTTCCAAGGTTTTCTCATCTGCTACCGTAACTTTTAGAGGCTGACTTCTTTCAACTACCATTCCCAAACTCTTCACTGCAGCCCAGCTCAAGAAGTTGTGAGTGCTTCCTGAGTCCACCAGGGCAATTAAGATATGCTCTCCCACCCTAACCTCTACCTTCATAGTCTCGAAATTGGAAGCTCCTCATAGTGCTTGTAAAGAGACTGTAGGGCCTTCTCCGCTCAATAATTCCCCATTATCCTCATAGTCCAGAAACTCCTCGGGCTCCCCTTTCTCTTCTAACCCCTCCACCATTACCTGATACAACTGAGATTTAGCACATTTGTGCCCCGGAGTGTATTTCGCAGCACACCAATAACACAACCCCCTTTTCCTTCTGTCTTCGGTCTCTGCTAAAGAAATAGGCTTCCTAGCAGGCCTACTACTACTGGCTCCACTTTTCTGTCCCTTAGGACTTAGCACCAATGGAGTCACATTTTTAGATGGTTGATTAGAAACCACCACACTATTGGGACTGTTGTTCGCTCTAAAGCCCATATTACCAGACCTATTAGGTACTGACAGTGTCGTTGGAGGATTTACTCTAGAGGGGCTCCAACCAGTTTTCTTTGGACTAACACCAAACATGCTTTCCGCTCTCTTAGCCATATGGTAGGCGTGTAAAAGTGATTGAGGTTGTAATAGTTCTAAGTACTGACTAATCTCCAAACGAAGATGTTGTTTAAACATACTCAAAACATATTCTTCTGGAAGGTGTACCTGATTAAGGAGACAAATGAACTCTTCATAAAATTGCTCTACTGAATCTGTTTGCTTCAATGCCAGCAACTCTATGAATGGATCCTAGAAGCCTTCCGGTGTAAACCGATCTCTCATGAGCCTCGCATATTCATTCCATCCCATCGAATTCAAGTCCTCGTGTGTCTTCAACAGAAATTGATGCCATTGTAGGGCTTTACCCTCCAAATGCAGTATCACCAACCTCACCTTCGCCCCTTCTGGTACTCCGTCCGCTTCGAAGTATTGTTCCAGTTTTGACATCCACCCTCGAAAGTCATTGCCGTCGAACTTCGGACACATCAACTTGTACGCGAAGTTATTCAGCTGCCCTTGGCCATTTGCTGGGTTTTCCCTCTCGTGCTCTTCATCTACGATTACCACTAGAGGTCCTTGTGACCGTCCAGTCATACTTCCCCCTGGAATGTTACTTCCGGAGGCTACCCTTCTTGGAGGAGGACCCACAATCCCATCTTGAGGGCTTGACATATCTTCCGTACTTATCTTTTTGCCCAACCCTATTTCCAATAGTCGATGAAGGTCGGCCATCATCGAGACCTTCATGTCCTTGAATCGGCCTTCCATTTTTGCATCCAATCTCTCCTCGATGCCATCAACTGTAGCTTTTAATCTACTAACTTCCGATTGCAGATCATCTGGCGTATTAGTCACTGTCGCCGCTGCTGCCACTCCCAACTGCGCCTGAGCCGCCAGTACTGCCGCTTGTTGCCTGGTTATAACTCCGTCCACCATTTTCGAGAACCGACCTTGCTATGATACCCTTGTAACACGTCAAACTAAAAGGAGAAATGTGAATAAGAACTGGAGGTAAAGAAACAAAGATTCAGGAGGAAGAAGATAGGAGAAGAGTAAAAGAGACAGAAAATTTCATTCTCAGATTCGATAAGGATGACATTCTCTAGGGTTTGGCTATATCAGCCCTTTATACGTACGGCACCGTTTCACACCCGCACCTAAACGCACCGTTTCATTTAATTAACGTCTATTAACAAAAAATTAAAATAATTAATTACTCCCCTTTTGACCGTTGCTCAACTTCCCCTCGTTACATAAAAGAGACCAATAATTATGAACAGTTGTTCTATACTTTGCAGTATCCTCATTGAGTTCTTCCAAGTTGGTCTCTCTTCAATAGGAAGCCATCGGCGGCTATGTGTGCCACCTATATAGTTCTGTAGAGGGCGATAAGATGGAGATTCAATATCTTGTCCTTTGCTTACAGATAGGAGGACCAGAACCAGGCTTCCTGGACATAAACGATGGAGTTATTAGGATTTCCAATAATTCATATGGTCAAAATACATCATCTTTGAAGAAAACGAATGTAAATCAAGAAAACTGTCTTACCGGGAATTGTAATAATCCTTTTTATCAGTCTTTTTCTACAAAATAGTTTCATCTTGTTGAGACAATAATTCTCAGAAAAGATTTTCTGCAAAATCACGAACAAAGTTTCACCTTTTCTGCTTTTCTTTGTTACGAAGAAAACTGTGAACATCGGTAAGAGGTGAAGTCCACACAAAGTATCCACCAGGCTTCAGAACTCGATCAACTTCAATCAAGAAAATGCCATCTCTAGCACACATTTAGCATAAAAGTTTATTTAGCAAATATGGTAACAGATACGGGGATGGGACGAAAAACGATAATTTATAAAATTGTAGAGTACGGGTACGGTATGGGTACAATAAATATAAAATAAATTTTAATATATGTGTATTATAAAAATTCATTAAATTACTTAATAAATTAAGAAAAATAATTATTTTTTAAATTAAAATTTAATTCAATTATAATTTTTAGAATTACAGTGTTCAAGTACCATAAAAATACGATAATTATAAAACAAAATTATGTATAATTATGAAACAAAATTACTTACAAATAAAATACTTTAAAAATATTAATAAAAATACTAAAAATTACTATTAAAATATTTAAAAATAAAATATAATAGTTGTCAAATGAAATAATATTTTTATTAAAGAAAATATTAATAATGTTTTACTGTTTATAAAAAACCAGTGGGCCCCGGTAGTTGAGTCGAATGTTTTAGTAATGTTTTACAGCTGTTTTACTGTTTAGGATATAGAAAATAAGGGTTTATGGTTTAAAATTTAATTTTCTATAAAAATACAAAGGAGACATAGAAAAGAGATGGAAGATTTTTGTTCTTCCACTTAGAACTCAAATCGTTTATCCCTTTCCCATGTTCCCATTTATGCCTCACTTCAAATTAGAGGGTTAGGGTTTTAGGTTAGAGATTTTGGTAAGGGTTTAGGAAATTAGGGGTAGGGTGTATTTTTTAGGGTTTAGGGTTTAGGGTTTAGGATATAGAAAATCAGGGTTTATGGTTTAAAATTCAATTTTCTATAAAAATACAAAGGAGGCATGAAGGGAGACACAGAAAAGAGGTAGAGGATTTTTGTTCTTTCACTTATAAAAAAAATTGTTCATTTCCTTCAACTTCTCCTCTCCTCCCCTAGTCCCCCGTCGCTGGTTAAACTCGGGGTGCTCCTTCCTCGCCATTTTTATTGGTTAAGTTTGGGATTTTTACATTGAGTACACGCATTTAACACAGACGTCGTCCTCGAAACGTTCCCTCCGATCTTCCAACGTATTTGAATAATTTTTAGCCGTACTCCGTTAATCTGGGACGTTCTCGGTACGTCCCCTCGTTGTACCTACACCGTATCCATCCCGGAAACGTATCTACTACGCAGGACGTCCATGAATCGGTGTACCGTGCTTCATAGAGCTCAAACACAATAATCTTTGCACAAGTCACATATAGGAGTCAAAATGTTGTTACAAATCAAAATTATCAGATACAGGAGTTTGTAAAGGTATGGCCAACTTGTAGAACTTTCAACAAAAAGCAGTCAAAATGAATCTTTGTCTAGGGGTTATATACAGAACAATTAACAATTTTATTTTGTAGTCTGATTACATAAAAATACAAAATATTTGAGACCTACTTTAAATTCAATGAACAGCTTACTGCCTGACATTGATTTATTGAAGGCAGATCCAAGCTTCATCATTTTGCTGATTGGGGTAACTCTAGGCATAGAATGGAGATATCATACGGATATGGTAGTTGAAATGATGGGGGTTCATGAATTCTTCATGGGATATCAATTGGGTAGGAAACAGATGTAGGGTACGGTTGAAAGATGATAAAGTTTAGAAATTTTTTGAGAATTTGAAATGTTAAGGTTTAATATTTTGTGATTTTGGACAAATATCGATACTTACAACACCTTAGATTTATTGTATATTAGACTCGGCCCAATTGAGTTCTGGTGGTTTTACGTTTAAATACCATACGAATTCTCACTTTCAAGTTTGATTTGTTCCATGAAAATGAAAAAATTATATCATGGGTCAGTTCCATCACGTGGCCATGGGACCAACCACTAAAAATACTCACATCACCAATTTTTACATGTTATATTTTTTCCAGGTGAATCTTCACTTAAAAAAATATTTTTAAAAAATTAACAGTAAATATGAGTGAAATTCACTTTAAAAAATATGATATAAAAAAAATAATGATATAGGTGATTTTTAGTGGTTGATCCCATAAATAACGTGGTGGGACTAACCAATGATATAATTTCTCACGAAAATAGGTGTGGAGTAAGCAATTCTTACTGATTTGTATCATGAATAAAACAAGATTTAAAAAAAGGAAAAAATAATATTGGGGTGAGAGACCTCAGGATGACTCAGAAGCTATGAGACCTACGCGCTAGCCAACTGCGCCACCACCCCTCAATGGGAAAAGCTTGAATGTTTCTTTTACTATGTATATGATAATCCCAGGATTGCTTCCAATCAAGTCTAGTGTGTTCTTATCTTATTTAATTTCTTCCATAAATGCCATGGTATTCACTAAGCATTGAATTTTTTCACATGCTTTCCAATATGTTCGGCAACTCAAGTCCATTTTTCCCATAACATTTGTATCCATTTTTCAAATTATATGAATTTTGTAGTTAGCATTTTTATGGTAGTTTTTAAGGGAGATAGAATTATCAAACTTAAAATAATCATTGATGGTTATTTTTTTTTTATGATTTTTTTGAAAATGAAGTTTGTATGATATTAAAAATCATACAAATCGGGCAATAAACATGAATATGAATATTAAATTTATGTCAACACATTACATATGCATGTTAAGCGTATTTTAATCATGGTACACATCTTATGAATTATATAATTATATATTTCATATTCCTTGGATTACAGTAATCAATGAATATATGAATTTTATCTTTATCACCAAGTTAATGATTTGATAATTGATATAAAAGAGCATATAAGTCTTAGGGTTAAGTTGCATTTGTCTCTTTTATCGGACATTCCTTTAATTTATTTCCTCGAAGAAAAAACAGTCTTTTACCTTATTTTGTAAATACTTAAGATTATCTTCAATGATCTTTCAAAGCATGTTTACGAAAAAAATAATATAATATATCTTTTGTTTTAAGATGGTTGACAGTATACCATGTTTATATAACGATTTAAATAAATTTTAATGCAATTGAAATTTTATATCATATTATTTTGAATGCATTACATATACTACAAATGGATTTAGGTGACATTTTGTTTTGAAAGAATTGATTAGAAAATCAAATGTATGTATGTATGTATGTATGCATGCATGCATATATGTATGTATGTATGTATGCATGCATGCATGCATGTATGCATGCTTTCACTTGGGTCAAGCATAAAGACAGAGTATGAAGTAGGCCTTGGGCTTTTCAAATAGGCACGGGTGGACCCTTGTAATTACGTAGACCAAGATAAATGCAAACATCAAGGCTGGTATGGAAATTTCGTAAAGGAAACAGAGCATTCTCAATCATTACCAAGAAGAGATCGTTTTACATCAGCTGCATCCTTCCTGTAGCAAACACTTCTCCGCCACCGCCATGGAACCGCCGCCGCCGCGATCCCCAAGAGATGAAACCCCTCACGTTCACTCTAATCCTTCAACATCCACCTTCACTCACGTCACGGGAACTTGCTGCAAATGCGGCGGCGAAACGATCTGCTCGCCACCAACTCAATCCCCAACGTCCTGGCCCGACCTTTCCTCGCCCCCTACGTACAGACCCATTCGAGCACCAGCCTTAAACCTCCCTCCGAACAACACCCAAGCCATTATCCTAACTCCAGTCCCTCAATCCCAAAAAGTCCCCACCGTCACTCCACCTTTTCATTTCCAAATCCCATCCAAAAAAATTACATCCCCCGACGACATCCGCAAGTTCCACGACTCTCCTACTTCTAAAAGCTTCCTGGGTTTCATCGTTGCCTTGTCGGAATCGATCCGCGGCCGTAAAATCTCCGATCCATGCCATGAATCCCCCACCGTGTCCAAAATCGTTTCCATAATTGAAAACCTAATTGTCTGGGTCGATCAAATCCCACCCGTTCAACAATCCTCTCGTTATGGTAACATCTCTTATCGAACCTGGCAGGAACGTTTAACCGAAAACGCCGAATCCCTCATGCTACAGTTCCTCCCTGACGATCTCAAACCCTCCACCGTGGAAATAGTCCCTTACTTCGCTGACAGCTTTGGAAACTCGAGCCGGATAGATTACGGAACGGGACACGAAACCAATTTTGCAGCCTGGTTATATTGCTTAGCCAGAATGGGTATAATTATGGAAGAAGATTACCAAGCAGTGGTGGCTAGGGTTTTTGTCAAATATTTAAACTTAATGAGGAAGCTTCAGCTTGTTTATTGCTTGGAACCAGCGGGGTCACACGGAGTTTGGGGTTTAGATGATTACCATTTTTTGCCGTTTATATTTGGTAGTTCGCAGTTGGTTGATCACAAGTATATGAAGCCGAAATCGATTCACAATGAGGACATTTTGGACAACTTTTCGAGTGAGTATATGTATCTGTCCTGTATTGGGTTTATAAAGAAGGTGAAGAAAGGTCCGTTTGCAGAGCATTCGCCGATGTTGGATGATATAAGTGCAGTGCCTAATTGGAAGAAGGTGAATGGTGGGATGCTTAAGATGTATAAAGCTGAGGTGCTGGGAAAGGTTCCTATTATGCAGCATTTCCTCTTTGGATGCCTCATTAAGTGGTAAGTTGTTTCTGGGGTTTACTTGTTTTTTTATAACATCTCCGATTTGAAATGCCATGTTCGTTTTATTTAGTTTAATTTAAGTTATATACATGCCGTGCAATCTAAGGGAAGATAAAAGCCTCATCGGTTAGTATGTAAACCACGTACCTTCCCCTAAAGTAATGAACCTGTATTCATGATTCTTTCTAAGCTCTAATCTTCAACGAACACAACGTGGAAGGGGAGATTTGTTCTTCTGATCTGTCACTAAATTTGAGTGATCTAATTTGATTAAATCAAAGATTCTTTTATCTATCTGAAAATGAATACAAAGTTGGCATGAACTAGATTGCAAATTACCCATTGTAGTCTGATGCATCACAATGGTAGTGGTCCTTTTGAATTGCTGCAAAGTGCAAACAAACCATTTGAAACAAACTGATCATATAGGCCCTTATAGTTTGTCCAGTTTATCATTTTAATGGGGATCCAGGAAAGCCAGCCTTTCCTTCAGTAGTAGTATTTTTTATGCATAAGGGGTGCGTGATTCATGCCGGTGCCAGCTTTGGTATTGCTTTTAGTATCATGGTTAATGTTGCTCAGTTTCCGAGTACTGTCTGATGTTAAGTTAAACCAACTTGCAAGAATCTATATAGAAAAAACACTCCATATATACAAATGCTATGCAATGATTGATGATTGCCATCACAAGGATGGTGCATTACATGGAAATGGCTCCTGATAATTGTGATATGCCTTCATTAATACCTAAGTTACTGTTAAGAGCCCCATGCCAGATATTTTGTGAGTATCAATGTAGCATAGAGATTCGTTTCTCTATCATTGGATAATGATTTAGCCTCCTCAGAGTGCAGACTTTGGTGGCTTCAGAGATTCCTTGCTATAGGTGTATACTATGTTGAATATTCCCGACATATGGCTAAGCTATTCTGAACCTCATCATCTAATTGATCACAAGTTAATACCAATACAAATTCATATCAAACTATTTTCCCCATGATTTGATCTTTTCGCTATAGCTGTCTTTGGGTGTGATGTAACAAATAGATTAACTGGCACGGTTCATTTTAGTAAATATTTGTTCTGTCCTTGTTTAGGAATGCACGTTTGTTCATTAATCCTTTTATTTTTCTGTTTGTATGTACATCATATATTAGGCCATAGGATTGAATTTGGCAAAATGCCATGAATCTCATGATAGGCTTGAGCATTATAGAGATCATCTAAGCTTGGGCTCTAAAGGTCATACTTATCCTGTATTCTGAGACATGATCAATAGTTATCTGTACTCTGAACCACTGAATGAGCACCCTGACTTGCCTATTAGAACCTTTTCTGAGAGGACAGAAAAGAATGTGCCATCTATTGGGTTCTTGATACAACTAATCCTCATCGTCACTCCTATGGATTGTAGTATATCAGGTTAAAATCTCATCTGTATAATATGAAAAATAAAAAGTTTGCACCTTGTGAGGTGGCTGATGAAGATTTGGTTCTGGACTATCTCTGTGTTCCAATTGAGGTGCTTTCATTATTGAAGTTGCCATTGAAGGTGAAAAACTCATCTAAAATGTCCTCCTCAAAGTGATGTATGAAACAACCATTTCGGCCGTATGCAAGAAATAATTAAGATTGGTTCTGCCAATCTTTTTTCAGTTCAAAGTGATTCCTTTGTTTAAAACCATTCAAGATGGAATTCATGTTGCCCGGATACATTTCCGAGTCTCCCTGAATTCCATGGAACCAGATTTGCGTGAACTTCTATTAAATAATTTGTATTCATGAAGAGGCTTAGCTGTTGAACTATGGTAAACTGCTTTTTCAGAACTTTGGGTTACCTTCATGTGTGTTTTTGCTGTTTGCACTTTTATACCCCTTCCCAGTAAACCTTTGATTAAAATTTTCATTAAGCATTACATATGGCATACATATCGCCATCAGCATGTTTAGTTTATGCTCTGCATGATCTTAAGATATTGTCAGATTTTTTTCCTTGACTTGGTATCATGTTTCTGTAACATTATGGTTTGAGTTAACGAGGTTAGCATGTTAAGTTTGGATTTCTTGAACGTTCAATTAATTTGTTTCATGTATTTTCACAGGGAATAATCTTGGTATCATCTACATGGATGCATTCCGTGGAACCTAGAGAATACTATTTTTCTACTGGATTTCGTTGACAGTTGTAGCATTATAAAACTATCCTATCGTCATCATTAGTACCAACTACCATGAATTTATTGAGATGTTTCCTCCCATTCTAACTCGCTATACAGGAGTATTGTGGTGTGACCAACATCCCCCTTTTCTCTATTGTTGAAATCCCACAGATTCTGTTAAAATGCTTAATGCCTGGAACTTATGTTTTGCAACATTTATGCATGGTATTAATGCAGAAGTAGTTGTGGAGAATTGGAGGATATTGTGAGACCACTACTAGTTATTCTTTGCTCTAAATCTGTGCCCCAACTTTCATCACCCCTCACCTCATTCCAAAATCTTCTGCCGGTTGAGTTTCAAAACAGCTTTTGGAACCAAAAAGTAGGTTAAAAGCAACTAAAGTCAGGTAGTTTTCGAAGGTTAAAATTAGCTTTTCAGAAATTGAAATTTTTAATTTCTAGTTTTTTTAGATATTTTTATGTAAAATTATTTTTATATATTTTTATACGTTTAAAATAGATATTTTATCTGCTTAAAAATAGCCTTTTGATAACAATATTTAATTAATTTAAAATTATTTTTTATCACATTTTAAAAAAATATTGTCAAACTAGTTTTGTTGTCATTTTAATTAGTGGGTAAAATTGAAGATTGTTGAATTTTCAATATAGCATATTCAAAGAAAAGTTCAATTAGGGCCTTGATTTTTTTATTTCTTACTTTACTACTCTTTTTATTTTTTTAATTTGAATTTATTTTACTCAATTTCTAAATTTGAGGACCCCATTTTGGACTACTTACAAAATATACCTAAAATGCAACAACAACAAAAATCTAGAGCTGCACGATTATAATCTAACGGTTGATATCCCTCTCAACACCACATCTCTAAAAAAAGGCACCGAGAGAAATCAAGATTATAAATTAAAACCTTCAAATCGCGTGAGCTCTCGCGTTAATTTCTATTATTCTTTTTTTTCCCCTTTCAATTCTGATTTGACTCAGCTCCCTTGTTTAAGGGTAGCTCCTTTTTTTAGCTTATTTCCGCTCGTTCGTTTCGATGGCGTCTACTTCGAACCGAACCGGTGGCGGTTCCTTCTACGGCGGTGCGACGCCTTACCGATCAAGGTCTAATTTTATTTTATTGAATTTCTTTTGATTCTATTATTTTTTTAATTAGAGAATTCAGGTAGTTTAGAATTTATTAGGTTTCCTTTTTTCATTTGTTTGTCTGAGCCACTTCTGATTTGTTGCTAATGCTGAAATAGAGGGGGGTTAAGCACGAGACCGGTGGCTAGCTCCGATGAAATACAATTGCGGATTGACCCGATGCATGGTGATTTGGACGATGAGATCTCCGGTCTCCATAATCAAGTTAAACTGTTGCGAAATGTAAGACCTTTTCATTTATTTCCTAACTTCATATTCTATGATTCATTTGATATTTCTTTCTTTATTGGATGAAGCGCATAAAAGATCTTGCTGGTAATTTGATATGATTTTCCTCCTTAGTTTGACTTTAAGCCAAAATTGGAGTGTAATTATTCCTTGGATTCTTTCGGTTCTCAGTAGAAGTCGTGTATCGTGATAATACTATCATTGTTTATTTGGTCTATTTTCTTTCTTGAAAAGATATTGAAAATCAGGGATTTAAATCACATTTTTGGTCGTGGAGTTTTATCATTGTTGCATATAATAGCGGATGAATTGAGGTTATTGTGTGGACGATATTTTTCCACACTAGCGATTTTGGACAGTGTCAGAACATTAAAATAGTAGCGTAGATAACTGTCGCGGACCTAGATCTGAATCGCTGTTGAAAACTAATTTGAACCAATGTTTGTAAATATCAAACTGACAATTTGAATCTCATAAGAATTTATCTTCTAGTGACATTATTATTTCCCTTTTTCTATTGGAGTTGTGTTGGTATTTTTATTTCATTTTTGTAAGGACTTGTAACTTGATACTTACAGTGAACTTTGGCTTTGGCCTTTTTTTACGTCTCCTTTATTCTCTAGAGGGACGCTTCTTTTCCTCTCTATTCGTTCTCTACCTTTAACTGGCTAAACTGTATTAATCTTAATTATGGTGCAGGTTGCTCAAGAGATAGGATCAGAAGCCAAATTTCAGAAGGACTTTCTAGATCAGCTGGTATTATTACTGCTACATTTACCCTTTCTTCACATTTTTATATGGTTTCTTTCTTGCATGCTGTAAATTATTTGTATGATGTATTGTTCCTTGAAAATGAGGAATACCCACCTTAGTTTATCACACATCTCTTGGTTTTACTATAATATTGCTCCATTGTCTTGTATAGGAAAGTGAAATTGAGGGGGGGGGGGGGGGGGGATAAAATTTTGAACCCTTTGAACAATGGAAGTCTTTGAAAAAACACTGGAAGTAATTATTATCAGGATATATGCACTTGACATAGTATTTATCATGTGATTTCTCTATTATGTAAAAGATGGCAATGGCGTTTATATGCCTAGGAAATATCCTTTTTTATCCCTTCAGTTCATATGTTGTATTATTTAAGTAATTGTTTTCTAGAGTAGTTGAGCATAATGCACACTTCTCTTTGATTCATCTTATCATTATTTCCCTCCATCTCTTTGAATCATATGGTGGACAAGAAGGCAGGGTTCTGTTAACCATCGAGTTGGTATGGCTAAGTCGTAATGCAAAAGAAAACTGAATGCAATAGATAAGCAGGAAGCTTTTCTTGAATTGAACTGTTATCTACAGTGATCTTTTTTTATCATGCATGAAATAGATTTTCAATAAAAAATACATAGAAAATTTCAAAAAAAAATCTAAATTGTATATGAATTTCAAATTTTTAGGGGGTGACCCCCCTCGATCCATCCCTGCATGTATACACATGCATGCAAAATAAATTATATCAGTTCGTTGTCTTAAATGGTGATTTCTGTCAAGGATAACATGGAATTACTAGGTTTTTTGCCTGCCATTTTATATTTGGGAGGACATAGATGCTTAATATATTTTTTCTGCTTACTGAATGTGTAATCTCACTTTCTGACAGCAAATGACCATGATTAAAGCTCAAGCAGGGGTAAAGAACAACATTAGGAAACTGAACAAGACTATAATCAAGCATGGCTCTAACCATATCGTTCATGTGGTTCTTTTTGCACTGTTTTGCTTCTTTGTCGTCTATATGTGGTCCAAGTTGCCCAGAACATAAAGTTCTTGTCGAATGACGATAGAAGATAGTGCCAAAATGTGGATGTTGCCAACAGTTTCTTTGAAGTTGCATTTTACTTTCTTTGTGGTTTGTCCCCTGTAATTGACCCAGACGTCAATATTTCTAGGTTTCTTGTGTTAAGAAAGCTAGTTCTATTTTAATGCATGATTTGTATGATCCATGCTGCTATTTTCTACAATACTTACATACATTTCCCAAGTGTTATCATTTATTAAGATTCATCTAAGCTGAACTGTAAATGTCCAGCTATTTCAAAAACTGATTCAAAGTTTATTTTTTCTTATTTTCAAAAATACCTATGTCCACATAAATTGAGGAATCAGAAGCAATTCTAAGAAGGCAAAAATTCATGATATTCATCATAGGCTGACAGGAAGATATTTTTCTTATTGTCCCTCCCGCTGCTTTATAATTCCGTCTCTGCTCACCGATAAAGTATGCTAATTTTGTCAGCAGCGTCTGTAATTATTTACAAGGGTGCAAATCGTGGGTTAAAATTATCCACCTTTTTATTTTGATATTAAAAATAAAGATTAAGGTTTAAAATTTAATTTTTTTAAAAATTTTAATAGAAGACATGGAAGAAGGCATGAAAAAGAGGTAGAAATAATTTTTACTTACAAATTGTCTGTCCCTTAATTATGTTTTTATTGGTGCCTCTACTGTAAATTAGTGATTTAAGGTTAGGTGTTGTTGTTAGGATTAGGAGGTAAGGAATTAAGAGTATGGTGTATTTCTTAAAATGTAAGGTTCAAGGTTTAGGATATAAAAATAAAGTTATAGTTTAAAATTTAAATTTTAAATTTTTTTAACAAGAAATACGAAAAAAACACGAAAGATAAAAAAAATTCTACACTATAATTTCTCATAATATCTCTTATTATTTTCCAAATAAACGATTGTCAATGCTTCTTCTACTAATTCAAAGGATTCGGGCCCAAGACCAAAACAATTCACCCTCAAATTAATCCAAAAATTTTCATTCCCAACCCGAATCAAAAACCCAAATTCAAACTCAAACCCTATTAAAACCTAGTCAACTCCAACTCTTTTCTTTTCCTACTAAATTCATACCCTAAATCCATACAATCCGAACTAATACCCGACCCAGATCCAACATTTTAATCCTACAAACAACCCAAGAAAAAAAATTAAATGCCCAAAGGAGGACGTAGATCGAAAGAAAAGGAAAAAAAAAAAGAAAAGAGGAAAAGCGTGAACAACATACACAAGTAAACGAAACTATGATTTTTACCAAAAGCAACATACAAAGAAATCATTGAGTTTGGGCATGAAGTATAAACTTAGATAATCTAATTTCAGATAATCTTGTTATATGCAACCAAAAATATATATTTTCTTGATATTTTTTATCACATAGTTTCGTTTTTACGAGATTTAATATTTAAGGTTAAAATTTATAATTTTATTATTTCAGTGTTAAATCTTATCTATAAATTTTTATTACAAATTTTATTATTATTTAGTTTTGATTAATCTGGATCAACCCGTATTGCACACTTAATTTTGATAGGTGAATCACTCAACAAGAATTTTTTATATACACAACGCTTCAAACCGAAAAATTATATTATGGGTAAGTCTCACTACGTGTCCATGAGACCAACTACTAAAAATCACCTATCTCATCAATTTTTTTGTCATTTTTTTCAAGTAAATTTTCACTTAGAATAACTGTTTTTAAAATGAATTAACAGTAAATATGAGTGAAGATTCACTTATAAAATATAACATAAAAATATGATGAGATAGATAATTTTTAATAGTTGATCTCATGAATGACGTGATAAAGCTTACTAATGATATAATTTTTTTTTCAGACCTAAAATTAACCTAAACGAAACTAAATTATTTATCACTTGGATCGACCAGAATTAATTTAACGTGCTTACATTAATTATTCTGATGTGTATTATTTATACGTGTTAATCTTGTTAGTGTATTTATGAGCCTTGCAACTACCATACGAACATCCCTGCAATAATTGTTTGTTAAAATATGGTATTTCTGGGTGTTTGGAATAGACTTATCCATAGCCAGATTTGATTCCAAATCAAGCTTCACCTTATCCTTTAATTAATGTGAATTCTAATTAAAAATAATGAAAATTGATTTTATATTAATATGTATATATATTAACATTAAATTCTAATTAGGATGTTTAATTAAGTACTATATAATGAGAAACTTGTTCTATTTATTTAATTAATCCAAGTTTTTATTAAAAATTAATTTTGGCAGAAATAATTAATTTAAACTTAATTTAACTGGTAAAATTAGGGTTAGTCTTCCTTTCCTTTCTTTTAATTCGACGATTGCGGTAATAATTTTCTTCATTTTTATTACTTTTTTATAATTTAGTTTGGGTTTTATTTTATTTTAAATTTTAATAAAAATTGTTTGGCTTTTTTTTTTTTTTACATATTTTGCATATATTTTTCTGTCTTTGTAGTATGTTTTGATATCTTATGACATATTGTTCGTTTATCTCTATCATAAGTATGTGATCGTGTAAAGATTCTCACATCGCATCCGATTTATGATTATCAATGGTATTTCAGTGATTAAATTCTCTTTTGTGGTTGTTTGTCTATGTATTCAAATCTATTTTGTGAAGTAACGTGTAAGTTTGCTTTGAATCTAGTATCCATCGTTCATAGTAATAATAAGTGTAACCCCTTAGACCGGCCTATGCGGAAAGCCCGACCTAGGGTAGTCACATTTTTTTTCCAATCGAATATAAAACAAATACAAGTTTTAATTTGAAAATCCAAATAACCTGTAATGACAAAAATTTAATTTTTAAACATAGTTTAGTTCCAAAATATAATCAATGTAACTTATACGGATAAAAGACCAATCTGGATATCCTTTAAATCATATGAAAGTGTTAGTAAAATTAGGTGTCTTGTAAATTCCATTGTTCACAAAATGATTTGCATATCCGATAACAAAATAAAATGAGTTTAAACCATCACTAATGAAATATAGGCACATCAGTAGCAAAATAGAGGCACATGTCACCCTAACTGAAATCCGAAAAATTTAAACATTACATCACTATATAATTGGGAAGGTGTAGATCCTCCGAGTGCCAAATCCGGGATGCCTATCTACAGTTATCTGAAAGGGGAAAGAAAACGGGTATGAGCTATGGAGCGCAGTGTGTTCCAACAGTGCTTACAAATCATAGGTAAAATCAAATAAAAAGTAATAAAAGAAAAGCAAATCATGTATATGCATTATATGCTACCTTCCAACCGAGCTCCTGGATATAGTTCCCCAAAATAGTATCTGATACAGGCATTAACCTAAGCCCGATGGAGCAAAGGTATCGGCCTAAGGTATTACCTTAAGGAACAGGCGGAATTACCCCGGCTATAGCACAAGAACCGATATCAGGATAGAATTACCCTAGCCGTAGCTAGAAACCGTAAATAGGACAGAATTACCAACTGGATCAAGGCTGAACCGAATCTCAGACACTACACATCATCTCAATCCTAAAGTGACAGGCATACAATAATAGCAGGAATAATGATAGCAGTGATAGTAAATAATCTGATATCATGTAATACTAAATTAGAAAATATTATACAAAATATATCAGGCATACAGTATAAACAGAATATGATCATGATTAAAGTTCAAAATATATGTCTATGTAAAATCCGGAAAAGTAGTCATGTGCACATGCTAGGTTTGTTTAAAACGGGAAAACAGTAGTATACAGTTATATAGCACACAAGGAAACACACCTCAAAATGAAAGAATCAGACAGGTGGTCCACTGGGCGTTCGAGTCTCACTCTGCAGTAATACTGGACCCTAAAGATACAAGATATAATTTATATCAATACGAAAATCTAGATACTGGATTTATTCACTAGAGTTTAAAATACATACGAGTCACGATCGAATCTCAAGACTGGTCAAAACGGGAGGAGCCAGGTTGGGTCGGTACTCGATCGAGTGGACTATGAGATCCTACAAATAAACAGGTATCGATATTATACCCACATTAAAACTCTGAACTTAACTTAACTTAACTTAGAAGAAAAGTTTGACTCGAGACTTTAAAGTCCAATTTGGAGGATTTCGGGTTTGAATTCCGAAAAACGGACTTCACAGATAGACTCAGGACGTCGAAAAACATAAAATAGGGGATTTTGAAAATTTTTACTTTTTGGTCAAAGTCAACGCTGACGTCAACAAAGTCAATGCTGACGTCAGCAGCTACGTCAGCAGTCAACGCTGATGTCATGTTGATGTCAATGGTTAAAGTTAACGGGTTGGTCAGTGGATCGGGTCGGTCAACGGGTCGAGTCGGTCAACGGTTGACTCGGGTTGACCGGTTCGGTCCGAGTTGGACCGGTTTGGTCCGATTTGTTTTGATCGGTTCAAGGGCGGTTTGACTCGGGTTGGACCGGTTCGAACCGGTCGGCTCCCGGCAGCCGTCCATGGTGGCCGGAAATCGCCTCCGACGGTGCGTGGAGGCCACGCGCGGCCTTAAACGGACGGAAAACACCTTTTCAGGTTAGAAAAACCTCCAGATCCAGATTAGTTTCATCTTATATCCACCAGAAACCAGAATCAACACTAAAGCAAACCGAATCTTACATATTTACCGAACAGGGAAGGGTTTCTCCGATGAGGGCCTGATCGACGACGAACTAATGCGGGACTGGAGGCGTTTTGCTCGCCTCAACTCGGTGGGAATGGCGGAGATGATGACACGCTGGAACGACGTCGAAAGGAGGCCGAAATCATAATTTTCGAAAGGGTCTAAACCCTAAACTCTGGCAAACTTCGAGCTTCGATACACGGCGTTTACGGCGGCAGCTTGACGCGTCGGTTGAGGAATTTTGCTCGGGAGGTTGTGGCGAACACGGTGATGGCGGTGGTGTAAGATACGGACCGACGGTGAGCGAGATCGACCTACGATCAAAGGGTTAGGTGAGGGAGAAATTTTGATTCGAATAGATAAGATTTTAGATCAGATCTGGATTCCAATATGGTAAGGGTATTTTATTCGAATTTAATTATTATTTTTATTATCCGAAACAAGGATAGGTTAAAGGCAAGATATGAGAGATTATATCTTAAGAGTTAACTAGCTCAAGTGGTTGGGTCACTGGTTAAACAAGTTGATGGTTGTGGGTTTAAAACCCTACAACCACACTCATCATCCATTTTATTTTTTTATACATTTTACGGGTGTTATAATAAGAGGTACAAATTGGTTATAATTTAAATAATTTTTTATAACCATACGAGATATACATATATATTTTTTCAGTTTTTGCCAATATGGTATAAATATATCAAACGAAGTTGAAATATTCAACTAAAACTCAAAAATTGATCTACTAATTATTAAAAATTTCAGTTACTCGAATCCTACTTTATAACAGTCAAACATTATTTAAATTTTTTACAATTCGAATGTATAAAATTACGTTTCGAGTTTAGTCAAAATAAAAACAATATTTTATTTTAATGATTTAAGGATATCATAAACTAGGGGTGTTCATTACCGGGTACCCGGTTCCTTTGGGTTATAAAATTCGACCCGTGTCCCGACCCATTTAAATCGGGTATTTGTTATCGGGTACCCGTAAAAACCGGGTATCCGACTAATCGGGTAACGGGTACCCGATTCATAATTTTTTTTATTTTTTTATTTTAATATTAAAAGAAATTATATATTAAACATATATATTTTAAAATTTTATAATACATAACTAAATATAAAAATAAGTGATTTAAAGTTAATTTTAGAATATTTGGATGTATATAAACATCTATATTTATTAAATTTTATTACTAAAATAACGTTAAAAGTATTAATCTCGTTTTTCTTTCGGTATTAGTAAATTAATAAAAATATAATTAGAAATTTTTAAACTTAAAAATATATAACACAAACATAAAACTAATTTAGAGATTTAAATTTAATTTTATGTATAAATATTAAAGAAATCTAAAATAAAAATATAATTTTATGTATAAAAAATATATAATAAAACTAGTCGGGTCGGGTCGAGTACCCGAAAATTAAAAAATGTCAGTCCAAGCCTGACCCACTAATTCTCTGGTCGGGTACCCGACCCGATCGGATAATTTTTTTTTCCAGAAATTACCCGTTATTTTTTCGGGTCTTCGGCCGTCGGGTCGGGTAATTTTAAACACCTCTATCATAAACTCTTAAAACTTTTGAAAAAATCAATTAAACTCTTCATCTAATTAAACCATTATATTCTAAAGTTTCATCAATTCACTCTTTTGACTAATGTTGATGGTTAAATCTAATAATTTTTTTTATCAAGTGATGTGTAATATGTCATGTTATAGTATTGTTAATTTTATTTAATAAATTATTTAATTTTTTAAAAAACTTATAAAATTTATATAAAAAACAATTCTATAAAATATTATGTATATATCACATAATAAAATTATAATGTATTACACGATAATAACATTTAAATATATATAATTAACAACCAGAATTATGGTTAAATAATTTAAATAAAAATTTAAAAATTTTCAAACCCTCTTAAACTTATTTAATTGAATCGTATTTTATTCATCCCAATATAATTTTAACATCTCTGTTATCCTTTATAAAACTATCCCCCCACTTTTAACCAAATGTAACGTTGACTGATCCCCAAGTCATATCCTACACTTCTGAATCATATATTTGTGGACAACAATTATTTTATACACTGAAATATACACAAGATTTTAAAATAATTATTAATGGACGAAAGCTATACCAAGTGCAGGGGGTTTTCTGCCATAGAAGAGACGGTCCATAGGCACCATTGGTTGGAGTTGTCGTCCCTCTCGTGAATGATGGAGACAACTCAGTTCAGATTTGATGGGTTCGAATCTTAAAGATTTGGGGAGATTTGGAGGTTGTCTAGATATAAATTTAGAAATGAAATATCGGGTAGGGATAAGCGTTAGATTAATTCGAGTCGAATTAAAAATTTTAAATTTTTCAAGGTAATAAGTTTAATTTTATTATTCAAACTATTTTAAAGAAAATTTGAATTGAGTCAAATCGAGTTTTGTGTTATTATAAAAATTTAATTGTAACTATTTATTATGTTATAATATAATTTGATTATAATTTCAACAATTTTCACTAATCATATAAGCTAGTATATATATATTTATGTGTAGTAATATTTTTTTTATATTTTTATATATCAATATATATTATAAAATTTGAGAGACTCGTCTTGAACTTAAAAATAAATCTTCTAATTCCTAAAAATTTTGAGTTATTTGTGTTATTCGAATTTCCATTTTACAACTCAAACTTTATTTAAAATTTTTTCGAGTTAATCGAGTTTATAAAATTTTGAGTTAAGTCAAAACGAGTCAAATATTTTTACATTGAATCGAATTAAATTATTTAATTTTTTCGAGTCGAGTCGAGTTTTCTCACCCCTAATATTAGGTTTAATGGATTAAAATTTGTTTTAAATGTTAAGAAGATGATTTAAAATTATTAGATAAATATGTTAAAGATAACTTTTCAAAAAGAGTTTATATCATGATAAAAAATTATATAGATAAATATTCATAACACTATTTTTTATATATTTAAGAAGATGATTTTATCAAAATCGTATTAAAATAAAAATTTTGTGAGAAACAATTATTAAACCAAAGAGAAAGAGTACAAACATCTTTTATTTGTATAATATGTTATCTGGTTGATATTTAAAATTATTGTTTGAAATGATTAATTAAATACTATTATTTTAAAGATTATGATGGACGAAACTTTAAAAAAATTTGTTTTATCATCTTTAATGCACCCATCTTCTGATTGAGTCGAACATTCTATATTATTCTTGTACAAGATAGATTGCATCTTAATTTATGTAACTAAATCAAATATCTTTTATATATGATTAGTCAATATTTCTGCCGAACATATTTTCGACTTACCACAACCATAACAATAAATATTAAAGAGGATCGACTAATGTTTGAAGATCTAAAGATAATGATCTTTATAGCACTTACATAATACTTTTAGACCAATTAAAATATGGTGTTTTGGACCAATAAGATTTGAGGTTTTTAGACTAATTAAGATATGATGTTTTCATATCAAGGATTTCTTCTTCTTTCTTTTTGAAGATAAAAAATATCTCACGATCATCGGAATACTCAATAGATACAATTTATTTATATTGAATCTTCTCTGAGACTCGTTCTGTGTATGTCCATTCATAGGTAGGGGTGTAAATGAACAGGGTGTTCGATGAACTGCTCGTGAACTGTTCGTATAATATTCGTTTATGTTCGTTTATTAAGTTAAATAAATGAGTATGAACGGATATTTTATGTTCGATTAATAAACGAACGAACACAAACATAAGTGCGTTCGGCTCGTTTATGTTCACAAACAAATTTGTTTATGTTCGTTTATAAGCTCGATTATATAATCATTTATGAGCTCGTTTATAGGCTTATTTATGTTCTCTTATATATAAACGCTAAACAAACATGTTCATGAACACTAAATGAACATGTTCGTGAACGCTAAATAGACAAGTTGATGAATATATACAAACGAACTCGTTCGCGAATGCTCAACGAACATGTTCACGAACGTTAAACGAACAAAATATCGAACATATAAACGAACACATTCGTGAACGTTAAACGAACACGTTCGTGAACATTAAACGAACTGAGCCCGAACACGACAAAAAATAAACGAACCAAGCTTGAACATACCATTAAAAATTAAAAAGAACACAAACAAAGTTTAAATACCTTTAAAAATAAATAAACGAACACGGACATACCCTTATCCGTTCAAGCTCGGTTCGTTTACACCCCAATTCATAGGTAAACATTTATATTTAAGTCGAGAGAAAATTTAATCTTAAGATTCTCTTTTCAGATACTTTCATTAAATAGATACTTTCTGAAAACTCTTCAAAAGTTCTAATAATTATCAATACGTAAAGAATCTTGATTCAAAATTTTTATGAAAATAAGATCATTCTTATAATATTTTCTCAACCAGTATTTATTAAGACGATTATATCAAATATATTTGTATTATTTTGATATATATAAATATTAGGTAAACTGTAATGGAGGTCACTTAGTCATGTGTAGGATTATATTTAGGTCACTCAATTATTAAAAGTTACATTTGGGTCATTTAATTATGGGTAAGGTTACATTTGGGTCGCCCAATTAATAAAGGTTATATTTGAATCATTCAATTATGGGTAAGGTTACATTTGGGTCACCCTTCATATTTAAAAAAAAAACTATCAATTCATGTATTAGATTAATTAATGATTTCAAATAAAATACTTTAATATTAACAAAAGTATACAAGTGATTTAAAAGAAAAAACGACCAAATTGATGTATTTTTTCAAATATAAAGGGTGACCTAAATGTAACCTTATCTATAATTAAGTGACCCAAATGTAACCTTTAATAAATGAATGATCCAAATATAAACACAATTCGAATAAGATTTTGATTTTATCGTAGTTATAGTTAAGAATGTTTAATAATCTTTTATTTTAGAATTAACTAATTTTTAATATTTTATTTAAATTTTAATTGTTTTATATTTTATATTAGAATAAAATTATATTCCATATATTATATATATATTTGATAAGTTACATTCCATGTCATTTAAAATTATATTCCATATGTATATCATCGTTAAATTTTTAACGATCCAGTCATCAAGCTAATTAAAAAATAAGCTATTTGTCAAAAAGATATAGGTTAAGGGCTAAATTTATCCAAAAAAAGAATAAGGGTCAAAATAACAAAAACTATAAACTTTAGGGGTTAAAATTATCTTTGCCTAAATTTTTTAATACATATCAACTTATTTTATTACAATAAATATAATATTTTAATATATATCTAAAAATTGATATTAAAATATTTATAATATGATAATTTCCATACAAATCTTATTTTAATTAATTTTATCCTAAAACCTTCCGACGAAACTTGTTAGTAATTTTACATTATTTTCATCCGCCGTTAAATTTTTCTCACGTGAATCTTTCCCTTGGACGTCAAGTGATTGGAGCGAGTAAAAAAATTGTGGGGTTTCGATTTCCGTCGCCCCTTTTTATTGGCAGAATATCCCAAAATCTGGGTGGTGTTTTTCTTTCACTTTAGGTGCCTTTTTTAAGGTTTGTTCTTTCAACTCTCCATAGAATCTTCTTCTCGAAACAATAGGAACGAATTGTGTTTGTTTTGCGGTCTCAAAGACTCCTTTTTTTGTGGGTCTTTGAATGGTTTATTTTGAGATTTCTTTGAATTCTGTTTGGAGATGATTAAGAAAAGATTGTAAATGTAAATTTGTAAAGGAATGTAAAATAATTCAGTTTTATGGCTTTTTTTTAGAGAAATGTATTTTTAGCAGAAAAGCGTCTGTTTTTCTTCTCTGTATTTTTAGGATATTTGGTTTGATTTGATGGGGCCTGTTATCTCTTATTCATCTGGATTATGTCTAAATTCATTGTATTGGCAGCAAATATTATGGAAGACTATGCTCTTTGTTGCTTCCCAAGAACAGATAAAAATGTATTTTATTCTTCTAAAGATGTGATTTGAATGCAGTTTGTTAAGTATGTGTTTTGTTTTTAAATGCAGAAACTCTTGACTGAATTGTTGTTCTGTTGATTTTAAATGCAAATATTATGGATTCCGGTTTGTGGGAATCAGACAATCTGAAGTTTCAACTGGTTAATAGAGCTAATACGGCGTATTCGTCCCGGAAAGTTAAGAGAAAATGGCATAGTCGGGAAGAAAGAAAGATTGATAGGGAATACGATGTAGTTATTGTGCCATCTGATGGAGGGTGTGTTTCAGGGTCTGAATCTGATGGTTCAGATTACTCCATTGGATGGTTGGAGCCCCATGGACCTGGATTCAATAGTGGTGAAGATGCAAACAACAGTTTTGCCGTGTTGGTTCCATGTTATGGGCATAGGCAAGATAATATGTTGGAGGATCCGAAGAACAACCTTTGGGATGGCATTGTGAACATTCCTAGCTATTATCCTGCTGGTAATTTCCATTTCTTACACAATTAATATTGAACATTCTTTGTAACTTTCAGTTATCTCATTTTCTGTTGCCTGGCAAGTCATTGTCTACAGTTTTGATTATGGGGTTTAGATCCTTTGATATCATATTCGTAGGAAACAATCCGTAGATGAATTGCTGGAACTCTATGTAGGATAATTTCTCATTTACCATTTGCTAACAATGTTTTTGGCTCATGGATTTGTGAACTCAAAGCACATTTCAACACTGTTAGTTTTTACTTTTTTACTGTTGAATTGCTTGAATTGTTCAAGGGGTTGACAGATTGCTCAAGGTTGCACTAGGAATAGTAGGAGCAAACTAATTTAACGAAAACAAGGCGACAAGAGATTTTATTTGTGAGATTTACTCTGCATTGATCTTTGGAAAGTATCATTCAAATTCTCATGTGGATGAGCCTCTACACTTTAACGAAAAAATCTAATGCTGTTCAATCAGCTCATTTTATTGTTGATTAAAATATAAGTGGTTTTCTGCATACTCTGCTGAATGGTTTTCTGAGTACATTTGGGGTTAGAGTATTTATGCTATATATACTTAGCAAGATCTCTGCGATAAGGCCGAAACGGTTGGAAGTTTCAATTTGGGAGCTGATGTTCAGCTATTGTCCTTAATTTCTTACTCATACTGACGCTTCCTCTTTCTTCAACTCCTTAACCAGATTCTCATATTTACTGAATCTCTTTGGTATATTTGTCCCAACTGGACTCGTTTTAATACTCGAACTTTGTTTTCCGCTTTATCGAGTACTGAATATCTTTTGGTGATCTGAAATGCTTTTTATCTTCAAGTTTTATCATTTAACTGTGTCTCTTGCTGCTATCTGAACTGTTATACATCTTACATTAAATTGCTGAAAACTGAGTCCGTCCCCTCGTTTTGTAGCTCTATAAACTTCGTAGAATTTACTGAGGCAAATGTATTATGCTAACATGGTGTTTGTCTTAATTTCTTACACCTGAAGCAAGCAAAAATTACGTGGAACAGTGGCTCTCATCTCTGCAGACTAGCTAAATATCACAGGCTATTGAAGATTGTGAATGGATCTGTCTTCTGTTGCAGCATCTGCTGGAAGAATGATGTCTGGTATTTAAATGCTGATAGATATTGTATAAAACTACCTGTATATACCATAAAATTTAAAAAAAAAAACGAGCGAATGCAACGAGATTGCCCGCTTTATCATTGCTTATACCGGAGAAACATGATGAGCAGCAAGAATAGCAGTTAAGCGACGCACCATGTGCATATCCAACAAGACATGTTCTTTTCTGCTGTTTCATTTGGGAGCTGATGGTGTTTATGTCTTCCTTGCTGTTTTGAGAAGAATGTTCATTTGTTTGTGTCTAATGTGTTTGTAATTTGTTTGGACTTTGAAGATAAAATGCAGAAAGTTGTGTGTGCTTGTTATTACTAGGAATATTATAATAATGTTACAATATTTTTATTTATTTAACAGGAATATATAATTGGAGAAATATAAGACTTAACTGAATATAAAATTTATTAAATTATTATATTTTTTAACGAGTTAAGCACTAATACTAAATAAAAAATATTTACATAAATCTAAGTAACTTTTTTTATTATTAAACGAACATTAGGCCAAATAACTAAAATCTTGATTAAAGAACTCTTTTTACTATTAAACATGTAATTATTCTGTACATTAGTTTTTTTTTTCTTGCCTTTTTTATTAATTGAAACCCAAACTATCTCAGCTGGTGATGGTCTGGATGGACCAATAATCATCCTGGCAATGGTGGTTTTACTACTTCTGGGTTTGTAACTCGTATTTTAGCAATGGCTTAGAAGCAGCGCCGAGGGTGGATACGAGAACTCGACGTCGGAACATGATTTACTCTATGAATCTATTCAGGAGGGTCATACTCACCGGTGATTGAATCTTTCCCGTCGTTTCTTTACTCGACGGTTGAAGGATGCAAGACGGGGAAGGCCGACGAGACCATTACCTCTATCCCGATTCAAATAAACAGAATAACCAAAAGATATTAAGAGGGGGAAAACTTTTTTATGATATGATCCGATCATTAAAAATCCCTAACGAACAATCTTCACTTTTTCTTTCAGAAAATTTTCTCAACAATTCAAGAGAAACATAAACCTAAAATCTGCAATATATTTTCCTAGAATAGCTTATAGAATAAAACTTCGATGCATGGACATATTGCTACAGACAGAATGTCACAGGCCAAGACTGGATACTTTGGCAGAGTTGAATAAAATATGGACCTTGACAAAAGACACCATGTCTCACTACGGTCCTTACGCAGTTTCTGGTGTGCTCGAAATCTCCATATCCTTGGTGCATCCATTGTTTACACAGGTTTCAGCCGGCGTCTCGATCATACTTTGATTCATGCAACTTTCTTCAGCGGCAGGTTGACAGTTGCTTTTTTTAACCAATGAACAATCTATGGTACTACCATTGGCATTTTGACATTCTTCAACCGGGTTTGATTTCACATTAACTTGATGACCCTCAGCTACTTTCTTATTGGGATGAGCAGCAACTGCCACAAAATTCTTGTGCTCAGATTCCGGATTTGATGCAGCTGCTTTTTGTTCTTTAACTCCCTCGCCTGGTTCATTTTTCAACACAAGTGCTCCATTTTCTTGCACATGCTCAACAGGCGAGTTGTCTGACACAGAACTCTTGATATCTACAGCTGCTTCCGGTTCTTCCTTCGAGGGGACTTCCACAGTTGGAGTAGATGCAATGGCAGTACACTGCTGAATCGAAAAATTTGATGACGAAGGGGTATGCTCAACTCTTTGAGATGCAGGTTTCACTGAACTAGGATGCGAGGTAGAAGATTGCACATTAGAATGCACCTCCAAATGAGAAGAGGATCCACTGGGTATAGGAGGTTTAACTGAAGAGCCACCTGAAGTGATTATATGAATAGCATTTTTTGACTGGGCAGCCTTACGCAGGGACGCAGCATCTTCTGGGCAACCAATCCAAGCTCCAGCAGCAACAGCAGTGGCCTCTAGGAATGAACCTGTACTGGAAAAATATGTCGGTGGTTTCTTCAAGCTTACCCGAGATTTTAAGGTAGAACTTGATGATCCCTGGGGGGAGTTTTTTGTAGTCATGGGACCTTGTTGAGATGGGATTGGGACTTGGACTGAAGCAACAGGAACTTGCTGAGACAGACTCTTGGTGGGGACAGATGCGATTGGACCTTTCTGAGGCTGATTATGGGACGGGATGGAAATAATTGGTGCTTTCTGAGGTTGATTACGGGCCGAGACAGAAGTGATTGCACCTTGTTTAGAATGATTTTGAGATTGAGCAGAAGCAATGGGACCTTGTAGGAATTGACTTTGCACTTGAACTGACGCTTCACCACCAGTAGTTGGAAGTGAAGATGTACTGGGTGTGATCTTCAAACCTGGCCCGGTGGCAATGATGTTAGTCTATTAGAAAGAGAACAATAGGCCTTTTGTATTCAAAGAAGAAAACTAAAAGGAAAAAAGAAGGTTCCTATAATTTTCTCTCTTAAATATGACCCTTTAGCTGCTTAGTCACAAGTATGTCCTCGCATCAAACCCTTCAAAGAACTAAAAATAGCATTAGACGGAGAAGATTACCAGGGTTATTTGTACAGGCTGCTGTTAAGTTTTTATCAGGCATATCAAGGGCCAAGGACAAAGCACTACGTGTTGCCAACTGTGCCTCGGACAGTTGGGGAACAGTGGAGTTTCCTTCCACATTTAAGTTGCCATGTCGCTTCTTAATAATAGTCCACCTCTGCAAATAGTAGAACAAACTTGTCATGAATATCAGCAGAAAAAGCAGAGAACAAATAGTATAGTCACTTCATTTGCATGACACATATAGCCATCCAATCAGGTTTCAAAGAATCGGTCAAAAACTAAAAAATAAGCACGGTTAAAAGAATTCCGTTGCCGGGATTTGAACCCGGATAAACTGGGCAAAACCCAGACATCATGACCGGACTAGATGACAACGGATTTGTTACCGGGCAAATCCATGTTAGGAAAGGCCTATGATTTGTTATTTAATTAAGTCCTAGGTTATGATTTTACTTACTTTCCATAGATTTATCGATTATGTTTTTTTTTTCAGTTGATTTATTTTCCTTTTAAGAATATTTTTTCCTCTTCATGTAATGATTCGATTGTTATTCAAAAGGACATATGAAATAATAAAACCTAAGCCATATTTTTATAAAAACCCTAAAAAGATCTTGGTCTCTCTTTTAAGGATTCTAAGGTTTGAATCTCCCTTTAATGAAGGTTTTGGTCACCCACCGACAAGATGAATCATAAATCCAAAGCATAAGATTACAAGATCATAACATTTGGTATTCATAGCCAACAATACTAAACAATGGCAGAACAGTGTTTGACAAAGCAACAAGTCAAAAACCACAAGAAGATACAACGGACGGTGTATCTTATGTCACAAGCGTGACAGATTTGAAGTCAAAATTCAATCATCACAACCGTTAAATTACCTACGTGAAGTAACTACAGCTAAATAGGTAGTCACTCCACGGCTGATAGGAGGTGGACACTTTAACTGAACAAAACCAAACAATGAAAACCACTACCAATGTCCTTTCCTTGTCCCATGCAACAAGCCCTTCTAAATCCATCACCAACTTGTCGTCTTATCAACCTAAACTCATCCAATAATTCAACATTTTCTTTATACTCAATCCAAAACCCTTCAACGCCATATTAAAAAAGTTTAACAGGTCTAAACTTGCTAATTTAATTTTAAAAACACTAAATGCGGGAGAGAAGCTTAAGGGTATAATTCTAAATGCCGATAAGCTTGAAGATTTTACTCAATAGTACTAATAATGGAAATAAATGTGGACTGTTATCGATGTCAGACATTACTAACGGAAGGAACCTTTCACCAAGTTTATCCTAGCTTTGAGCTCGACAAACTCTTTTTGCGAGAGGGGAGCAATGTTATGGACCAAATCTATGTCAAGAAAGGCCTTTCATTTCGGCTATTTAATTGAGGCTTAGGTGCTTTTATTTCTTTCCGTAGGTTTTATTATGTTTTTATGATTTCAGTTGATTTGTTTTCCTTTCGAGAATAGCTTTGGATCTTTATTTAAAAGGACATGCAATAATAAAACCCTAAGTTATAATTCTATTGAAAAAAACTAAAAACATCTCGGTCTTTCTTTTAATGAATCCTAAGGTTTCCATCTCCCTTCGATGGGCTGAGAGGTTTCGGTCTCCCTCCAATGAGTGAATCATTAATCCGAAGCACAAGATCGCTAGATCATAACAGGATTGTTATTCTAGAGCAACAGCTAGATGCTGAAAAAGAAGAAACTAAATGTTGGTGATATAGAAAACACAAATACCAAAATAAAACCAGTGCTATCAATTTTTAGCAGCATTTAGAATATGTTCTCAATTCTGTATAGACAGATAAACTATGAACAGTAACTATGCTCTTCACTTAAAAGAAATGTAAAAAAAAAAAAAGCACGGACATATGCACAAGCAAGCACATATATGGAATTGATGTTTGAAAAAATCATATCGGACTGAGACAAAACAGAGACCAGAAAATGGGAGCAATTAAGTTTTTTCAATCACATAATTCTTACGTAGCATAGAGATGATATAAACAGATCACATAATTTGCATGCAGCATAGAGATGATATAAACAGCTAGATGTCTTGTACAAAAATAGAGCTGGTAGATGTTATCAACCAAAAGAGTTCTTTTCAAGTCAACTAACAGCAATGTAACATAAGATGACAGAAAAACTTTACTGAATCTACTAAGTTTCACGTCTACTATGCATTTAGTTTGAAATCCAAAAACCTCTAGCTCCTTAAGCAAAGCATATAAAAGTAGACTTTTGATATATTACTTTCATTACATCACTTAATTTACCAACTTTAAGGCCCATAAAAAGAATTGAGCACTTGCTTCCATGTAATGCATATGAAGCAGGATTAATGGATAAAGTTAATAGATATATAAAATAAATACGTTGGTCTGGTTATAATTAGAAAACAACCTGAGCCAACTGTGAAGCAGTCCTATCTCCTTTGAAGTCTCCTCGCAAGATGTTTGCCCAATTTCCAACACCACATTTCTGCACAGCAGAAATAAGTTCCATATCCTCTGCTTCCGACCAAGGTTTTCTTTTCCTTCGAGCAGGTAGGTTTGCACCAGTTGATCCATTTCCTTCCAGTGTTTCAGTCGATGCCACTGCAGGCAGAATTTGTTTCTGAACAGAAACCGGAACAGTGATATTTTTCCCTCGCATTGAGCTTGTGGGCTGCGAGTTTTCAGAAGATACTCTAGACGACTGCGAATTAGGTATATTTATTGTTAATGGAGCATCTACCATTGAGCTGTTTGTGAGACTTGAGTCACTTGGTAAACCAGAAGCAATCAAAACCTGACAAGAAGAACCATTTCAGCTGACTGGCTTGGAAAAAAGGTGAGGAATGAGATAATCAGTTGTGAAATCAAAGAAGAGCAGGTCATCAGAAACTACTATCTATGTGATTTCCATTAGGTTATAATTAACCATCCATACTGGTCATAGGGTAGCCATAGACCACATTATGTCAAAAAACATTTTCTACTAGAAACATTTCATAACGCCTAGCCAGTTTAAATGTTTGCAACAAATGGAATATTCAGAACCCAATTATCTAACAGGTAAGAGGTACTACCAACCAGGACAAAAATGGATTTGATGATAACTATGTCGATTATTATTTATGGTTTCTGCGCTACCATTACTGTTTTTTCCCCATCCTAAAGAGGTAAAATGATCATCAACCACAAATGATAAACAATTAAACCTTTATTGTCATTTTTCTGGTAACTAAATTTATTTTACTTACCTTCACACATGCTGCAGCCTCTGCTGAAGTTTCACCACTAACGGAAGGGCAAGGTTCCAATTCATATTCTAAGTCACTGTCATCATCCTGCAAGATAAAAAGTTAATCAAATAACACAACAGCCATAAGAACTATCAAGAATACTTATCCATCAAATGATAGGACCTGGTTATTATTAAATAACCATGACTTTACCCTTTGATCAGTGGATGAAATATGATCATAAATTTTAATTTCCAAAGTGAAACCAGCATTTGGCAGGACACAAGTTAGAATATCAGGAAACGTATAACCTCGATTAACCAAAGCTATCTCAATATACTAAAATGATACAAATCCAAATGGTATACTGATCTCAATATACATATAAACACATCAAGAAGTTCAAGTAGATTTTAAATTAAACCTTTAGCATTGCCATCAAATAGAAACATATCTACCAAATGTATCTCAATATACTAAAAAGATATGCATCCAAATGGTATATTAATCCAAGGATATTTTTTGCAGCAATTCTCTCCGGACAGCATACACACAAAGAAGGAAGTTTAAGCAGATTTTAAGTTAAACCCTTAGCATTGCCAACAGTTAGAAATATATATACCAAAGGTTTAAAAGAAAAAATAAACTAAATAGCTGACCAAGGGTTCAGCTCCATCATCGATTTTTTCAAGCAAGGTGTTGCGGTAGGCCAAATGGCGCCATAACATCTGGTATTCCCTGGCATTAGAAATCCCAGTAGTAGTCTTCTTGACCAAAGCCTTCCAATTCAGCTTTACACCTGGATACTGGGCCACCTCTTGCAACAGTGCCAAAACAGTAGTTGCTGAATACCTGCCCAGACCGAAAAACATAACAACAAAAGGAAAAAAAAAAAAATCCCAATATAGTTGAAATAAATTTTGAAAAGGGGAGAAACCTTTGTAGAATAGTAGATACATCATCCTCGCTGATTGAACCTTTTTTCTGTTTCTTTGTTTTCTCAATCATATTTGTTAGTAGCTGGTAAAAAGCATGTCATGAATGATGAAATTAGACGGAAGGGGAAATTTGGAATCAATCGAAAACCCTTGAAGTTGGGGTTTAAGATAAAACCCTAAAACCTTTTCAATGGCGATAGAGGGGCAAGTTGAAGAAGGAATGAAAGCGTGTAGAGAAGAGTGGTTGAGAAGCGGTACCGTTGAAGTAGATTGCACGCGCCGGACAGCGTTCTTGCGTAGAAAGAAACGGGAATATCTCCGCTGGTGGGATCTTGTTTTGTTCTTTTAATAAAAGCTTTAATATAAATAAAAAAGAAAAACAATGAGAGACAGAGAAGAAGGAGACGGCGATTAGTTGGAGAAAGCCTTTTTCAGGGACCGAATAAAACGCTGGGGTGGATGGACGATAATACCCTTTCCTTTTATTCCCAATTCTTTGGAAAAACTATGCTGATGGTCATTGAACTATCACTATTTTTTGTTTCGATCCCTTCATTAATATTTTTTGTCAAAATTGTCTCTCTTGTTACATAATTTTTCTGTTTTGCATATGGGAGGAAGAGAACAAAAGACCTCTTATATAAGGGCTTTAATGTCTAATTGCAATGTCAAACTTAAGATCTGTGTAAAATGCCTCTAAATTCTTCAGCAATATGTTTTCTCTATTCAAAATTTGAAAGTGATATGTGTTATTTCCTGATTGATCGATTAAAATAATAAAAAGATTATATAATATGTTGACGAGAAAAGAGAATATTGACATAAACAATAAAAACGTTCAACGATTCTGTTAAAAAAAATTAACGAATAGTACCAAAACAGGAAAATTATATAATGAGAGGGATAGTTTTAACAAAAAATAATTTAAAGACCAAAATAAAAAAATAGTGAGAGTTAAGTGACATTAATATAGTTTTCCCTTAGAAAAACTTTCCTTGTATAAGGGATAATTACATCAACACACGTAAGCTAATAGATTGGATAAACATCGGTTTTGAAGGTATTGTGTAGAAATTATAATATGAACTTGTTTCACTGTTTAAAATATGATCTTAATTAATTAAATTAAGACATATAATATATTTTTTCTATATTATATTTATATATAAATATTGTTTAAATTATACAATTTAATGTCTTTGATTTAAAAAAGAAAAAAAATATTATCAAAGATTTATTGTGTCATCTTTCTTTTTGTTCTTAAAGTTTTTCTAATTAATTTTCTTTTTTATATAGATTTAGGGTCTAAGGTTTAGAGTTTAGGGTTTATTGTTAGGGATTAGGGATTAGGGGTTTGAGGTTTAGGTTTAGGATTTAGCGTTTATGTTTATGGTTTAGGGTTATAGTTGGGGTTAAGGTTAGGGTTAGGGTTAGGGTTAGAGTTAGTGTTTAGGGTTACTGCTAAGGTTTAGGGTTTGGGTTATGGGTTAGAAAAATTAATTTAAAAAAATTAAACAATAAAGAAGAAGACAACATAAAAATATTTGATAATATTTTTTTTTTCTTTTTTTAAATCAAAGACATTAAAGTGGATGATTTGGATGATGCTTATGTGTGAATATGATATAGAAAAAATATATTATGTGTCTTAATTTAATTGGTTGAGACTATATCCTAGGTGGTGGAACAGGTCCATGCAATAATTTCTCCATTAGTAGAGTCAAGTTTTCCTACCAACCCAATCCACAACCTTATTAATGAGAAATTATTACATGGACTCGTTTCACCACTTAGGATATGGTCCTAACCAATTAAATTAAGACACATAATATTTTTTCATATCATATTCACACATAAGCATCATCCAAATCATTCACTTTAATGCATTTGATTTAAAAAAGAAAAAAAAATATTACCAAAGATTTTTTATGTTGTTTTCCTCTTTATTTTTCAATTTTTTAATTAATTTTTTCTAACCCTTAACCCTAACCCTTAAACCCTAAACCCTAAACCATAAATCCTAAACTCTAACCCCAACCCTAAACCCTTACTCTAAACATAAACCTTAAATCCTAAACCATGTAAACCCTAAACTCATAGTCCCTAACCCTAAACCCTAAACCCCAAATCTATATAAAAATAAATTAAAAAAATTAAAGAACAAAGAGAAAGATGACACAAGAAATTTTTGGTAATATTTTTTTTCCTTTTTTAAATTAAAGACATTAAATTAGATGATTTGGACAAGGTTTATGTGTAAATATTATATAAAAAATATATTATGTGTCTTAATTTAATTGGTTGAGGACCATATCCTAGGTGGTGGAACGAGTTCATGTAATAATTTCTCCTTATTAATGAATACAAGAAAAAGAACAAGATGAGAACAATAGAAAATAAAAAGGGGTGAGTGTTTGAAGAAGTAAAACCAGTAAACATGATCACAAACAGAAAAACTATAAGGGGGAGTAATGAAAATACAATACAATTGTAACATCCCGTTTTTTGGGTTGTTAGTGTAGGCTTAGTTAGGAGAATTCGATTCGGGTCGAATCGGGGTCTCCGGTTCATTATTCCGGGGAAAATAAAATAAGAATATTTTAATTAGGAAAAAATAATAATTTTAGAATATGTTTTAAAAATATTGAAAATATGTTTCAAAATTAAAAGAAAGTAATTTGGACTTTAAATTGATTTTTAATTATGCTTAATTATGCATAAATGACTAATTTGTAATTTTTGGAAAAATTGGAGGACTTATTTTGTAATTTTCGAAAAAAATTGATGTTTTAGTGACTAAATTGAAAAGCAAGCTAAACTTAGAATCCTTAGAGGGCCATAAACTCATTTCTAATTTTTAATAATGATTTATTCACCAAAATACTTTTTAATTACTTTAATTAAAGATGATAAATTATTTTCTCTTAAAACTACTTTTTTTCTCATTTTCTCTCATCTTTTTCTCTCATTTTCTCTCCACTTTCCTTCATCTTTTCTCTTCAATTCCTTGCTGATTTTTGCATCTTTTTTCAACAAAGATTACATCATTTTAATCATCTTTCCACCCTTTACAAAACCTAAGCATCAATTTTATCAAATCAACATCAAGTTGCAAGGAATCAAGAAGGGGAAATTGCATCTTTTTGGTGAATAGATCTTGAAGGTAATTTTTCTGGATTTTAATTCATTTCTAAGGTTCTTTATTGAAATTCCCAAGTATTAGCTTGCTAATCTTTGATAAAAACTTAATCCTATATTTTTAATGTTAGATCTAGTGATTTTGTGAATGTTTTTGTGAAATCTTTTTGAATCTCATTCAATGCTGGAATTAGATGGATTCAATTATGTTTTTATGTTAATTAAATGATTAATTGAGTCTTCATTTGATAGTACAATAATTTAATCTCGGAATAATGCAATCGGTGTAGTTTTAAGATGCTTTTCGGTTATTTTAGGGGTTGTTTTAGATGCTTTAATGTTACTGGAGATATAAGGATGGTTTGGATGTGTTTTTGGTTCATAATTGAAGTGGATTAGATGTTAGATTCGTTAGGTTTTGGGCTGATGTTGTTCAGATGCGTTTCGGCTTAGTTTACGGTCTTTTCGGCTAAGTTTTTGGTAGTTTTATGATGATCGGATATGACTGTTGGTTTAAGCATGTTATGATATGAGAATGATCTGTTTTTAATGTTGTAGAAGAGGTACAAGAAGGTGCTTGATTGCTGGTGCGTTGGCACGATCATCGGATAGCGGCGAAAGCTTATTTCGCTTGTTGGTGAGTGTTTACGGACTCAAAGCGAATCGCGTTTGGTACGGTTCTGTTTTGGGGACTATGGAAGAGTGTGAAAACCTTCCATAGTTCAAGAGTAAGTAAAGTAAATGTTTTTGATAAACCGATATGAGTTTCGGCTATGTTCGACAAAGGCATTATGTTGGTAATGCAATGAGATTTATGGAAATGCATGAGCATGATTTGAATTGGTGCATACATGAGAGATACTTGCCGAAATGCATAACTTAGTTAGCATCCATGATTATGGAAAATTATGAGAAATGATTTGGAATATAATATGGTTAATTGTCGTATATATGATGGTGCTTTTGGGCATGGCTTTTGGTTCATTTGTTGAACATATTATGCATGCATTATGAGCAGCAAGTTATCATGCACATTTGATTATGATATTGGCTTAGTGACACTAACTTTAGATTCGAATACGAATGACATGTCATTAGGATTGTCTTAAGTGCAGTATAAACAAAATTGAGAATACAGAATATTGCCTACACGTAACAAGGGAGACCTTGTGTCTAATCGTGCGTGGTAGAGCCGCCTATACGTAACAAGGGTGACTATGTGTCCGATCGTGCGTGGTAGTGCTATAATGGTGACTTCGTGTCATGTTAATGGTGACTTCGTGTCATGTCAATGGTGACTTCGTGTCATGACGAGACAATGGTCTCTAACAATGGATCTGTGTATTCGGTGAACTCAAAGTTCACATTAAGTGGTCACTAGAATGCCAATATACATACATGAATTTGAGAAGAACTTTGTGCATCACTTATAAATTGTTTTGACAAAGTTATGTAAACTCAAGGATGCATATGGTTTAAAGAACATGAGCATGAGATGTTAGCATGCATGATTTAACAATGTATTGCAAATTATGATTCCATCATAGTCTTAAATAGATGCATTGATGATTTGTGTAGAGCTTCCTCACTAAGCATGTTTTGCTTAAGCTCTCTTTTCATCCTTGCAGAGAAATAAAGGCACTTGGGGCTTCATTCGAGGCAAGAAAACCAAGGGGAAGAATCATTTTGAATTTGGTATGTTTTTGGAAAAAAAAATAAATTGGGCAAGGAAATGTGTAACCCAACCAATGTGAGAAGTGTGTACTTAGGACTTGGTTCATGTTATAATAAGGCCATTATTGCTTGATTGTTAATTGTTGGATTATGGAATTGTTTGAATTGTTGAAGCATGTACTTGCATGATTGTTATGTTTTTAATCATCCTTTAGGAAGCATGCCTATAGTTTGATTGATGTCCGTGACGTTGTTAATCATGTGTTACAAGTTGCTAATTATGCCTAGGAATTATGCATTTAGTTGGAAATGTCTAATGGTTGTGTATTGTAATGTTAGTATTCACTTAGTGTAACGGAACTTTAGGTTCCAGACCCGAAGTTTCAAAACTTTCAGGAAGTTTCAAAACCTTGCGGGCAGTTTTAGTTTTGGATAACTACTGGACGCGAAAAGTTTCGAAACTTTCTAGGAAAGTTTCGAAACCTTTTACAAAAAGTTTCGGAACCTCGGGAAAGTTTCGAAACCTTTGACTACCAAGGATTGGAAGTTGCTGAAAATTATATTTAGTCCCGAATATTTTCTTTTGTTCGATTAAGGTACTTATAGATGTTATTTTAAGCTGAAATTTCATATGCATGCATAAAGTTGATTTAATTTCAAGTTAGGTAACTTAAATTGAATGAAGTTCTTGTACTTTAGAAGATTTACATTTTGGTCCCTAAATGAGAGAAACATGCAATTGATAATGTTAGAATGATCCGTTTGTGTTGAAATTTGCTGTGAAGAATACTTGAGTGTTTAATTGAACTTTGGTGAAAAGAATTTATATTTTATTAATAAGATTTAAAAGTTTTACGTTTTAGTCCTTAACTTACTTAAGTGTTTGATCGGATGTTTGTTTATAATTGGTTTATTTCTGTTAATGCCTTGTATGAGACCTTGACATATAGGAATAAGATTATGCATCTAGAAAAGATAAAAAAATATAACGGTTTTAGGGTTGTTTATCGAATCAGACCTTCACGGGTTTGGTTTGATATTCCCCGTGTAACCCGTTAGTGCCGGTTTCGTCTAGGCCGGGCTAAGGGGGTAACATTTGGTGGTATCAGAGCCAGATTGGTAAAGTGTGTAGTTGGTTTGTCAAACACGTATTGGTTTGCTATGTTTTGTGATTAGTGTGCTAAGTGTAAGGTTGAACGCGATATGTTGTTGTTGTGTGCATACTTATACATTGTGAGTGTATCTAGAATGATTATGGGTAAAAGGGGTGGTCAATTACACATTGCCAATGCCAACATGTTTTTAGATGTTCTTCAGTTTCCCTTGGATCTTGCTCGAATGTAAGTTTATTATGTCTTGATATTGTGTTTTCAAATTGCATGTTTGAAGTGTTTGGATAATGCCTCCGAGACGTGAGACTCGTGCTAGTGCGAGCTTGATCACTGATGGTCAGGTAGAGGGAGAGTCGACTGTGAGGGAGGAACCGCTTCCACCTCCTCCACCAGCTGGTGTGCCATCCACTGGTGTGCCTCCGGTGCCAGTAGGAGGCCAGTTTAGAGAGTTTGCACCGTTCATACAGGCTATGACGAGTGTGTTTCAGGCAGCTATGGCTGGATTGCATGTACCGGCTCCCGCACCTGTCATTGTGGTTACCCTAGGGCTACCGCTAGAGCGATTGCGTAGCTTGGGAGGTGTTGAGTTTCGTGGATCTGACCCGAGTACAGCTGAGGAGTGGTTGGTAGCACTGAGAAAATTTTAGATCAGATGAACTGTCAGGATGCCCGTAGGTTGGGTTGTGTGGTCTCTCTGCTTCAGGGGGATGCTTATAGATAGTGGACTACCACGAGAGCGGGTGTAGCAGTTGCTAACCTGACTTGGGAGTACTACAGGACCGTCTTTGTGCAAAAGTTTTTGGGTTCACAGTACGAGGATGCATGGAAGAGGGAGTTTATGTCCCTGGTGCGGGGCATTATGAGTGTGGCTGACTATGAGATACAGTTTATCAGACTGAGCCACTATGCGCCTGAGTTGATTCCTACGGAGCGTAAGAGATGTGATAGGTTCTGATATGGTTTGGATTCGGAGATCAAGACATATTTGTTGGCTGCGGAGTACACTGAGTTCGATGTACTTGTTAATAGGGCTAAGGATGTGGAGGAGTCCCTGAGGGAGGCTAGGAAGTCTTCCGATGTCGGGAAGAGGCCGGTTGAGGCTAGCACCCAAGGTAATAAGGGTAAGAGGTTTCAGGACAACCGATACAGAGCCGATCGATGCCGAGGTGATTTTGGACACGGTAGTCGTGCTCAGCAGTTTGGTAGAGGTGGTGGTGATATAGCAGTTTGTCACTTGTGTTCTAAACGTCATCCGGGAGAGTGTTGGTGGGCCACTGGTGCCTGCATTGGTTGTGGATCTAAGGATCACAAGAAGAGGGATTGTCCGAGGTTTGCTGGTGAGGTTGGTAACCGAGTTGAGACTGCTGTGGTACCTGGTAGAGGATGCGGTGAAGGTAGAGGTCCTTTTCAGAGGCAGGGAGATGTCCGTAGAGTTTATGCACAGCGTGGTCCCGTAATGCTACGGATGTGGTTGCAGGTACTTTTTCTTTGCGAAATGTACCGTTGTTTTCTTTGATAGATTCGGGATCTACGCATTCTTATGTTTTGAGTGAGCATGCATATTTGTTGGATATCCCTGTTGAGGTTTTAGATATGGGAGTTGTGGTTACTAGTTCTTTGGGTGAGACGGTGACCGTAAAAAGGTTGTATAGGAGATATCCGTTGGAGGTGCAAGGGCATGTCTTTAAGGTTGACTTGATGGAGTTACCGTTTCATGGTTTTGACCTTATCTTGGGGGTTGACTGGTTGACGGAGCATAGAGTTGTGGTAGATTTTGAAAAGAAACGGGTTACCTTGAGGTTGTTAAGTGGTAGCGAGGTTGTGGTTAAGAGTGAGTATACCGGATTCTTATCCAATGTGGTTTCGGCCTTACAAGCAGAAAAGTTGATGCAGCATGGTGGTATGGCATATCTCGCATATGTAATGAACCCGGGGATAGGAGAGGTTCGGGTGCAGGATATTCGAACAGTACGTGACTTTCCGGAAGTTTTTCCTAAGGAGTTACCAGGATTACCTCCCGATCGTGATGTAGAGTTTAGTATCGAGACTTATGCTAGTACTAATCCGGTGTCTATTGCTCCTTATCGCATGACACCTAAGGAGTTAAAAGAGTTAAAGATACAGTTGCAGGAGTTGCTTGACCGTGGTTTTATACGACCGAGTGTCTCACCTTAGGGTGCACCGGTGTTGTTTGTGAAGAAGAAAGATGGCACAATGAGGATGTGCATTGATTATCGACAATTGAATAATTTTACCGTGAAGAATAAGTATCCTTTGCCGAGGATTGACGATTTGTTTGATCAGTTTCGAGGAGCAAGTGTGTTCTCGAAGATTGTTTTGAGATCGGGGTACTACCAGTTGAAGGTGAAAGAGGAAGATGTGTTGAAAACGACTTTTCGGACAAGATATGGTCATTATGAGTTTTTGGTGATGCCGTTTGGGTTGACAAATACCCCTACTGCTTTTATGGATATGATGAACCGAGTGTTTCATGAGTACTTGGATCAGTTTGTGGTGGTGTTCATAGATGATATCCTCGTGTATTCGCGTACTGAGGAGGATTATGATCGACATTTGCGGATAGTGTTACAAGCGTTGAAAGAGAACCAGTTGTATGCTAAGTTAAGTAAGTGTGAGTTTTGGTTAAAAGAGACGGTGTTTCTTGGTCATGTGGTGTCGGAAAAGGGTATTAGTGTTGATCCGAAGAAGATAGAGGTTGTTATGGGTTGGAAGCAACCGAGATCGGTGTCAGAGGTTCGGAGTTTCCTAGGTTTGGCTAGGTATTATCGTAGGTTCGTTGAGGGTTTTTCGAGCATTGCTGCTCCTATGACCAAGTTGTTGCAAAAGAAAGTTCCTTTTGAGTGGAAAGAAAGTCAACAACAGAGTTTTGAGAAGTTGAAAGAAGTGTTGACTAGTGCACCGGTGTTGGTACAACCCGAATCCGGTAAGGATTTCGTGGTTTATAGTGATGCATCATACGTAGGTCTTGGGTGTGTTTTGATGCAAGAGGGGAAAGTTGTAGCTTATGCTTCTAGACAATTGAGGATACATGAAAAGAACTATACGACTCATGATTTGGAGCTGGCGGCGGTGGTTTTTGCCTTGAAGATTTGGAGACATTACTTGTATGGAGAGAAGTGTACTATATATACGGATCATAAGAGTTTGAAGTATCTCATGTCACAAAAGGATTTGAACCTTAGGCAACGAAGATGGATGGAGTCGCTAAAGGATTATGATTTATCTATTGAGTATCATTCGGGGAAAGCCAATATAGTGGCCGATGCTTTGAGCCGTAAAGCGGCTGTTGAGTTGAGAACAATGTTTGCTAGATTGAATATTTCTAAGGAAGGTGGTTTGGTAGCGGAGTTGCAAGTAAAACATGTTTTAGTTGAGATAATCAAGGTGAAACAGTTAGAGGATGAGGCTTTGGTACCTTTTGTGGAGGATATTGCTGAGGGTAGACCGACCGATTATCATTTTGATGATGATGAGGTGTTGTGTTTTAGAGATCGGATTGTGGTGCCGGATGATCGGGAGTTGAGGCAAGCTATCTTGGTGGAAGCTCATACTAGTCCGTTTGCTATGCATCCGGGTAGTGTAAAGATGTATAAGGATCTCAAGAGTGTATACTTTTGGGTTGGTTTAAAGAAGGATGTGACGGAGTTTGTTTCTCGTTGTATGGTGTGTCAGCGAGTGAAAGCTGAACATTAATTCCCTGCAGGTTTGTTACAGCCGGTTCAAGTTCCGAAATGGAAATGGGAGAGAATTACCATGGATTTTGTGACGGGGTTGCCGTTAACACCGTCCAAAAAGGATTCTATATGGGTGATTGTTGATAGGTTTACGAAGTGTGCTCATTTTCTTGTCGTGCATACGACGTACTCCATGGATAAGTTAGCGGATTTGTATGTTTCTGAGGTGGTGAGATTACATGGTGTGCCTAAGTCGATCATATCGGATAGAGATCCACAGTTTACATCCAAGTTTTAGAGGAGTTTGCAGACAGCTTTGGGTACGAGGCTTAGTTTTAGTACAGCTTATCATCCACAGATGGATGGTCAGTCTGAGCGTGTTATTCAGGCTTTGGAAGATATGTTGAGGTGTTGTGTTATCGAGTTTCAAGGTTCTTGGGAGAAGCAGTTGTCGTTGGTAGAGTTTGCTTATAATAATAGTTTTCAGACAAGTATACAGATGGCACCGTTTGAGGAGTTATATGGGCGTATGTGTCGTACACCTTTGTGTTGGAAGAAAGTTAGACAGAAGTATGTTTCTTTACCTCAAGTGTTGAAGGATACGGATGAGAAAGTTAAGTTGATATGTGCTAAACTTAAGGAAGCTTCGGATAGACAGAAGTCCTATGCTGATTTAAAGCGTAGGGAGATAGAGTATGATGTTGAGGACAAAGTGTTTCTTAAGGTTTCTCCGTGGAAGAAGGTGATGAGGTTTGGACGAAAGGATAAGTTGAGTCCTCGTTTTATTGGACCATATGAGGTGTTGGAGCGTGTTGGTCCTGTTGCTTATAGATTGAGGTTGCCAGAGGAGTTGAGTAAGATGCATGATGTTTCTCATGTATCAATGATTCGTAGATATAGATCGAATCCTTCTCGTGTTGTTCCGGTTGAGGAGATTGAGTTAAGGGAGGATATGAGTTATGAGGAAGAACCGGTGAGGATTTTGGATGTGGATACAAAGGTTCTTCGAGGGAAGACCATAGATTTGGTTAAAGTGCTTTGGAAACACCAAGGTGTGGAAGAAACAACTTGGGAGACACGAAAAAGCATGGAGGAGTAGTTTCCTCACTTGTTTACTTCAGGTAAATTTCAAGGACGAAATTTTCTTAATAGGGGGAGAGTTGTAACATCCCGTTTTTTGGGTTGTTAGTTTAGGCTTAGTTAGGAGAATTCGATTCGGGTCGAATCGGGTTCTCCGGTTTATTATTCCGGTTCATTATTCCTCACTTGTTTACTTGCATGATTGTTATGTTTTTAATCATCCTCTAAGAAGCATACCTATAGTTCGATTGATGTCCGTGACGTTGTTAATCATGTGTTACAAGTTGCTAATTATGTCTAGGAATTATGCATTTAGTTGAAAATGTCTAATGGTTGTGTATTGTAATGTTAGTATTCACTTAGTGTAACGGAACTTTAGGTTCCAGACCCGAAGTTTCGAAACCTTCAGGAAGTTTCAGAACCTTGTGGGCAGTTTTTGTTTTGGATAGCTACTGGACGCGAAAAGTTTCGAAACTTTCTAGGAAAGTTTCGAAACCTTTTACAAAAAGTTTTGGAATCTCTGAGAAAGTTTCGAAACCTTTAACTACCAAGGATTGGAAGTTGCTGGAAATTATATTTAGTCCCGGATATTTTTTTTGTTCGATTAAGGTACTTATAGATGTTATTTTAAGCTGAAATTTTGCATGCATGCATAAAGTTGATTTAATTTCAAGTTAGGTAACTTAAATTGAATGAAGTTCTTGTACTTTGGAAGATTTACATTTTGGTCCCTAAATGAGAGAAACATGCAATTGATGATGTTAGAATGATCCGTTTGTGTTAAAATTTGCTGTGAAGAATACTTGAGTGTTTAATTGAACTTTGGTGAAAAGAATTTATATTTTATTAATAGGATTTAAAAGTTTTACGTTTTAGTCCTTAACTTAAGTGTTTGATCGAATGTTTGTTTATAATTGGTTTATTTCCGTTAATGCCTTGTATGAGACCTTGACATATAGGAATAAGATTATGCATCTAGAAAAGATAAAAAAATATAACGGTTTTAGGGTTGTTTATCGAATCGGACCTTCACGGGTTTGGTTTGATATTCCCCGTGTAATCCGTTAGTGCCGGTTTCGTCTAGGCCGGGCTAAGGGGGTTACAACAATACTCATCTTCCATTACTGCAAGCAGGGGTGAAGTTAGAATATCTTGAAAGATATTTAAAAATAATTAATTATTTATAAATAGATGTCAAATTATTTATGAAAGAATATTAATTATATATTTTAATTTTTTATATACAAATTATATAGATAAATATGACCAAGTCAGAGGTATTTCTTGTTGGAGTTCCCTCTACCCTCCAAACCACTTTTGGTTCACTTACTGGTTTTAAGGTGGACAAATTACCAGTGCGTTACTTGGGTATACCCTTGATTACAAGACGTGTAACTGAGAAAGATTGTGTTGCACTTATTGACAAAGTACAGAATAAGCTAAGGCAATGGTCTAGCAGACTTCTTAGCTATGATGGAAGATTACAACTAATAAATGTTGTTATCTTCAGTGTTGTCAATTATTGGTGCAGACAGGTTGTACTTCCTAAATGTGTAATAACCAAAATAGAACAACTCTGTATGCGTTTCTTCTGGAAGGGCAAAGATGATTTTACCAAAGGAACTCGTGTAGGATGAAAGACCATATGTACTCCTAAGAGTGAAGGTAGATTAGGGGTGAAAGATCTTGCTACATGTAACAAAGCATGCCCTCTTTATTTAGTAAAAGAATTGCTCTCTGAGGAGGGATCATTATGGGTCGCTTGGACTCGGGCATATGTCTTCAAGCGAAAAGATCTCTGGAGTGTTGATTGCAAACAATATTACAGTTGGTATCTGAAGAAAATGTTGAAGCTCCGACCTATTTTACAATCGTTTTCTCTAAACATCAATAAAGTTAAGAGTATTTGGAAGGAAATTAAAAACATCAATCCTGGAGTTCATTGGCATAGACTTGTATGTTTTGGGATGTGTATTCCTAAATACTCCATCATTACTTGAATGGCTATTCTTGATCGTTTGCCTACTCTTAATAGATTGCAGTATATGAGAATTAATCTAGTGAATTTTTGCATCCTCTGTGGCAGGGAGCATGAGTCACGAAATCATCTTTTTACTAAATGTTCTTATTCTAGACAGGTATGGGAGACTGTTCTTACTTATTGAGGAATAACTAGATGTATGCTGGATTGGGATGAAGAATTAGATTGGCTATGTTCCAACCTGAAGGGGAGATCGCTGATTGTTTTCATCCTTCAGCTTGCTTGGAATTCCTTTGTGTATTTTATTTGGGAAGAACGGAACCGAAGGAAATATAGGACTATTAGCGGGGACTGCTGCAACTTGTTTTGATGTATACGAGATATTGTTAGTATCAAGATTAACAATAGAGATATTCACATAGATACGATAAATAGAACACTTTGTCTCGCTTGGAGAATTCCTTAAGAGATAGTTGCACATGGCACATGTTTTGATATTGTTACATGTTTTTTTTCTGTTTTTCTTGGATAAATAAATTATACACCTTATCCAAAAAATATGATTTTCCAAAAATTTTGAGGCGTTAACAAACATCTCATTCATAAGTGTGGCTCCGTCTTTACCTGCAAGGATCATAAATCACGACTCTATATTCAGGAATCAGGAATGTCAGCTGTGTATGGGTTGGAGGCGGTATTTTCATCATCTTCATCCCTAAGAAGTTGGTCCAACTCTGGACTCAGAAGGGTGCAAAATAGGGACCAAAAAAGGAAGAAAGAAAGTAAAACTTACAGAGTCAATAGCCTGGAAAAGCTCCATCTACACCAAAGTTAGAAGCTTCAACTTCAATAAAAAAGCATAAAATTCCTGAGAGATTCAACAAAACAGCCATGGCGAACTCATGCTAATGCTTACATTCAAGTTCATTAAATTGTGTATGGTTTTAGGATGATGAGGAAGATGAAGAGAAGCTCAAAAAGGAGATTTTGGCATTTTTCATGGTGGAGACGGAAGATAGATTCTTACTTAAGTGAGCACAATTCTTTGGTTTTTATTCGTTTTAGGGAGAGAATTAAAGATTTTGATTAGAATTTAATATTTAATTTTTAAAATAATACGATTAAAAATTTAAATTTAATCTATAAATTTTAATTTTAACCACGATCTTTAAATTTAAAACCTATCTATTAAAATCTTAAACCTAAATCCTAAACGAAATTCTTAAATTTAAACATGTTTATTATTTCTTTATTAGATTTAACATAAAAATTTTGTTTGGATTTAACACAGATCATATATTCTTTTAAATTTAGAATTTAAACAATTAAATAAAATTCAAGTATAAGTATATATCATATACAATTATAAAAAAATTGATTAATATTGATTAATATTATAATAATATAAATATTTATAATTAAATTTATATAAAAAATCAAATAACAAGTTTTATAAACTAGATAAATTATAAAATAAAAATTATTAACTCAAAAAATTATTTTTTTTATTATACTTGACCAGAATCATCACAATTAAAGGACCATCATATATAACTACCGCATTTAAAACAAGTTCTCTGAAAAAAGTTTCTGGCCGTGGGATCAACTCCATTAGATTACATCCTACGGCAGCGATCGCGCACATTCATTAACTCATGTGTAGGCGAATTTTCTGAACCCTTTTTAAAGAGAATCAGAAACCCTTCCCTTCAGTTCTATGCTACTAGAAAGTTTCACAGCCTCTTCCTCTCAAGTTCAAAAGCAAATACATATTTTCGGTGTATTTTCTTCGATTTTTCAATAATCAGATATTTCAAGCATCAAATTAAGCCATGCCCACAAACGAGAACTTCTCAGGTATTTCAAAAAAGAGATTTTTATTTTTTGATTTTTTTTATTCTGAACTTTTGCTGATTTTAATATATATTCCATGTAAATAAGCTGATACATTGATTCTGGTTTTTTAAAAAATATAGTTATTGTTAGAGTAATTATTATCTATTTATGATCATGTATGTGTAATTTTGTTGGATTATGTAAATTTTATGGTGAAAAAACGTTTTTTGGGGGACAAAAGTTTCAATTTTTATGGTTAAATCTCAATGTTAAATTGCTATGACGAATTATGAAGCTTATATTATGTAGCCGTGCTATTTGCCTTTTTTTGGGTGGTGGTGGTGGTGGTGGTGGTGGTGTCTTTATGATGTGCATAGGGTTCTTGATTTTTCAATTTAAGTGGAATTGCAACTTATTTTTCCCTCATTTTTTTTCAATATTATTTCCAGGTGTTTCGAATTGCTATGTTTTCAAGAGCCAATTGCAGGAATATGCACAAAAGGTGAGTCTTCCTACACCTGTGTACGAGACATTCAAGGAAGGGCCATCTCACGAACCCTCTTTCCGATCAACTGTGACTGTAAATAATGTGCAATATGATTCATTGCCTGGGTTTTTTAATCGAAAAGCGGCGGAGCAGTCGGCTGCTGAAGTGGCTCTCATGGAGTTGTTCAAGGCTGATAAAGCAAATGAAAGCATCTCTCTGCCTGTTGTAAGTTTCTTCATTCCTTTGTAATGTGGTTTAGATTATTAGATTCATTAAATGGTGTGTTTGTGGCATTTCTCATTATGAATTACATTTCCGAACTTGAATGTAGTTTTGCTGTAAGTTTGCTGTGCCAAATTGCAACCATTTAACTTGTTTTAATACTTTTTTTAGCTTGTTATTATGGCCTTTTCTCGTTTTAGAGAATCTTGTTCATTGCTGAACTTTTGTTAATGTCTGCTTCAGCATGAGACAGGCTTGTGCAAAAATCTACTACAGGAGTATGCACAGAAGATGAATTATGCTATTCCGGTTTATCAGATTCAGAAAGATGAAGGACCAGGTCGGTTGCCTCACTATTCATGTACGGTTGAGATTGGAGGCATTCGTTACATTGGAGCTTCAGCAAAAACGAAAAAAGAAGCAGAGATCAAAGCTGCCAGAACAGCTCTTCTGGCCATTCAGAGTATGTCTCCATTATCCGATGGGGCCTTTGGCAACTCTCAGTTAACTGTTATTCCTTGCAGAAAGAGGGCACCGGAGACTGCTAGTAATCCTGACGAGACTGTGAAAGCTCCTAAGGCAAAGAAACCACGATTCAAGAAGAGACCGTTGAAAACAAAATTCTCAGGGAAGAAATCTGATCGTACACAGGACAATCATACGGTCAATTTGGCTATTAGTTTGGATGATACGCAAAAAACAGATTCAGTCCAAACTGATTCTCTTACTGCTTTGAATTCAGAAAATTTAGGCGCTGAAGTGAGGATAAATCCAGAAGATACAAAGATAACGACTGACTCAAGTGAGCGAGAGATGTCTTCTGCAAATGCACCTTTGCTTCCTGAGGCTGCTATTAATTCTAAAACTGAGCAGCTAATGGCTGTGAATTCACTTCACAGCAATCATAAGGCTCTAGACGTTGTAAATTCATCAACCGTCTATGAAACTCAAACTGATTCGATTAAATTCAATGACGGTAACAATATGGCTTTGAAGGTTAATGATCCCACTCAGAGTCCGATGGACGAGGCCTTAAAAATCATTCCCAGCTTAAACCAAGCAGTAGAGAATATCCATGCAAATGCAGGCCAAGCATAGGATGGCAGCAGCACGATTGCTAGTATTCAATTTCACAATTAGGAACTACATGCAAAGGATGGAGCAGAGGCTGAGTCAAGACCCTTAGTTGATGTCTTCTGGTGGGACTAGACTTTTTCATGCATAGTAAGTATGAGCTTCTGCCATTTCTGCTGCTTCAGTGTTTACTCTTGATATCTAGCAAGGCCTATGCCTTTATATCTATATATATGACTGATGTTATTGTGGGTTCGAATGTGTGTCATTAGAACATTTTTTGAGGAATGCATGCATGTGCATATCAGCAGCATGCATATTGTTGTATCAAAATGTACTGTCTCTGTCATCTTGTTTCTTTTTTTGCAAGGAAGGTAACCTAATTCAAAATCATTTTAAATTATAATAAGAAAGTGTCTTATAATTTAAAAATTTAAAGTATAACATTATTTATTATGCAACTTATTAAATTTTGAGTAAGTACATAAATTCCAATGAGCCATACACAGGTAGTAGAATATGTGTTAACATAATATTTTACCAATAAAAAATTATGTTATGAAATAAAATTATAGAAGATAACATTTTTATTACCAAACTAATAAAAAATAGTATAGCTACACAAGTATTACACATAAAAATTTTTCTTTAAAGTTATATCAAAACTAAATATCTCACTCATTAGATCATATTAATCCACTCATTTTAAAACTATATAAGATTTAATAAAATGAGAACTCGAGTTTTCCTTAGGTCAAAAATATAATACTTTATTTTAAGGTAATACCTTGATTGTAATTTTGTCTTCAATGATAAACAATAACTTCTTATGCTTTAAATCTTGTATAATTTTTGTCTAACAAATATCAAGTTTAATTTATCTTAGACCTTTTTCTCTATATGTCAAATAAACTTAGGCCTAACTAATTCACCCTCATTAAATCATTGATATTCTTATAACGTAGTTTATCGTTACCTTATGTTATTAACACTAAAAATTATAAATCAATTTAAATATCTTAAAAGTATTTGATATTCAATTTTAATATCTTAATAAACAAACAATTAATAATATACTCGGACACATCTCTTTTCATGCTGAGCCACCAAAATAACTAGCACATACCTCGATAGATATATCAATGGAAAATGAATAAAATTATTAACTTTTGTATCATTGATGACTAATTTGTAACTTATGTTTAGGGATTAAAATAAAAGCATATTAAAGTTGGGGTGACTATACAAGTAATTTACCCCATTAAGAAAAAAAATATTTTTCCAATCTTGTCCCAACGCTTCTCCTCTTCCTTACGACAAGCGTAGCGCCAAGCCAAAACCAGGGATACTTGTGAAACAGAAGCAGGGGGAAAAAGATGCACGGCCGACCCCGAAAAGCACCCAAACCAGAAGACGAAGCGGCTTCTACCGCAAAAGCCCAGAAGCTACGCGCTCTACAAACTCAGTTCTTTTCCTTTCACCATGAGAAAATGTAACCTTTTAGTTTCTGTTGATTTTCTGATAGTATTTTTTACTTTCTCTGATCTGAATTTGATTGATTTTTGTTTTCCATTTTATTTTAATTAAAACTGGTCAGTTACACAAAAGAGGCGGTTGATCTCAGTGCTAAGCTTCTGGAGATCAATCCTGAATCCTACACGGCCTGGAACTATAGAAAACTCGCTGTTGAACACTATCTGAGTCGGCCCGACTGTAACCCCGACTCTGTCAAGTCCGTTCTTGATGATGAACTCAGAGTGGTGCGCGTCTTTTACTAACCGGAAAGATTTCATTTTTATTGCCTTTTTTAGTTGAATTAATGTGATTTGTTCATTTGTTTTTAAAAGATCGGGATTTTCTAGTTTGGATTAGTTAGGATATGGATTATACTTAGTTTTATGCCATTTAACTTTATACTAGAATTATGTTGCTGTATTTATGTGTTAGACAAATATATTTCTCTTTCCTGCTTTGAAATGCTTTAATTGAATGAAATTGTGTAGGTTGAGAGTGCATTGAGGCAAAATTTTAAGTCATATGGAGCCTGGCATCATCGAAAATGGGTCCTAAGCAAAGGCCATTCATCGATCGATCATGAGCTGAAATTGCTGGACAAGTTCCAGAAGGCTGATTCTCGTAATTTTCATGCGTGGAATTATAGGAGGTGAAATTACATGCCTTTTCTGTTAATCTTGGTGTGTGAAGGTGTGGACAATTATTAGGCTGTGTCAGTCATCCTTTCTTTTGTTTTTCTTCCTAGATTTGTTGCAGAATTGATGAACAGATCAGAACAGGATGAATTGAAGTATACCGAGGATATGATTTATACGAATTTTAGCAACTACTCAGCATGGCATAATCACAGGTAAACCTTTTTCCTTAAATATAAAGCCCAAATGTCTTTTATGGTGCATTAATTATGCATATAGGAAATGAGTACCAGTTCTTTGTTTGATATTGTTGATGTTTGTTGTGCAAAGTTCCTTTTGTTGGAGCTATAGTAGTGGTGAAAATGTGTATTAATAAGTTCAAGCAATGATGCAATTCAATGTAATTTCCATCCACTGATATCATATTTTTTTTTGTAGGCTCTAATTGCAATATCAATTTTTTTATTAATAAGTATTCAGAATAGCATCTTGATTTCTAGTATAGAATGTTTCTCTCCATGCTGACTGTCTCTTTTGATGATATATATATATGTATGTATTGTATAAATAATTTCTGCAGTGTATTGCTATCTTCTTTACTTGAGAAAAAGGCTGAAGGGTTTCTATTGAAAGAGAAAGTATTACCAGAGGAGTATGAGTTTATACACCAAGCTATATTTACAGACCCTGATGATCAAAGTGGATGGTTTTATAATCTTTGGCTTCTAGACCAAACAGTTACAACAGACTCTCCACTCCTTGTTTCAACTTGGCCTACTCATGGTTCTGATGTCCTAATAATCGGAGATAGGTGCCAAAACAGTTCTTTTTCGCCATTCACATCTCTGCTTTCTGATTCAGGTTCATTTCCTGTTGTTCTTTATTTTAATCAACCTGTTGAAGGTGTCAACTCATCTACAGTTACCATTGAATGCGGATATAATAAAAACGAAAATCTTCTTTGGGAACCACTTTCTGCAAGTAATTCGAAAGCTGCACAAGTTTGGGTTACACATTTAAAATTTCCAACGTCAGAGCTTGATTATTCTGTTGAAGTTAGTGTTGGACGCTCTAAGGGAATCATTTCAACAGGAGGGTTTCATTATCGTCATCCTTCAACGTTTTCTTTTAATGTACATGTACAACCTGTGGAAAGAGACTCCTTTCAAGTTTCAGTTGCGGGACGAATTTTATGGAGAGAAGAAAATTTTATGGTCTATAGAGCACAATCAGAAGAATCAATTCCTATTGGCTCTTTTGGTCATCTATGCATCAAGGATGGTCATGAATCAACTGCATCTGACTGGCGCACTGATGCTTTAGCTAAAGAGATTGAATGCTTCCGTGAATTATTGTCGTTGATGGACTGGTAAATCTGGTTAATTTAGTTATTAGCTATATTAGACTACAAGGTAGCAATTTTGCTAATATGGTGTCTCTTATTTTTCTTTTTTCTTTTTTTTTCCTAGCAAAATTGGAAAGCTTACACTTGCTAGATTATTGATGGCTTATGATGCTATGTCATTTCCATTTGCTAACAAACTGGTTCATTCAGAAGAGGTTCTTGAACCGTATAATGATTTGATGAAGTTGGATCCAACACATCATCGATACTATAAGGATGAACATAGCTTAGTCGTGCTACAGAAGGCAAGTTCATTCTTTCCTCAGTGATTTTGTCACTAAAAGCATCATCTTTAAAGTTTTAGATTTGGACTATAGTTATTTCTGTGGATTTCTATAAGTAGCCAGATCTTTTATACAACTTCTAAAATACATCTTGTTACATCACTGTATGTGAGTCTTTTTATCTAAACTTATGTGTTAGATTTTCTCCATGTTTAGTCCTTTCAGTTGTTGTGTTTCTTTTACATTCATAAGATCTATGTTTTCAGTTTTCATTCTAATTTTGGTATGGATTTGTTCGATTTGCGTGGAGGCTAACAGAAAACCTTCTATCTACTAATATGTAGATGGCTTCTAGTAAAGAGTCTTTACTGCAACACTGCTTTCAATACAAGGACTCAGTTTCATCTGTTATTGCTAATCCTATCTGTCTCCGGCTGAATAACTTGTCATTATCACGACTAGGAGCTTTCGAGAAGTTACTGTGGGTCCAAATGTTAGATCTCAGCCACAATGAACTACAATCAATCGAAGGTATAGTACTCACACCAATGTTTCAAAATATTGTTTGTCAAATTGGAGCCTGTACAATAAGTTCCTTAGTACTTGATTGCTCTTTGTATGAATTTTCGATTTGTCTTCCTACTCCACTTCAGACCCTTTTATTCTTAAAATATGAAAATCATGAATCCAACGTCAGTATAAACTATGCATGATTCTCGTTTTTGGAACATTCTCTTCCCACTTCTTGTTTATAGTTTGCAAGGTTAGTAATTGTCACTTGACTGAATTTGGCATTTGAATGGTAGGATTGGAAGCTATGCAGCTCCTCTCTTGTTTGGGTTTAGGACACAATAAACTGAGAAGCATAACTGCTCTGGACCCTTTGCGAAAGCTGAAGTCGTTAAGAGTACTGGATATTTCATACAACCAGATTGGTGATCATTCTATTGACACAACAAGGTACTTGTGTTCTTCTCCTTTGTCACATTCCGTCGTAAGCGAATTGAACAAAGATGAAACCGTGATCGGCGATGCTGCTCTTAACTATTGGGAGGCTTTTTATATGTTCAAGGACTTGAAGTTGAACCAATTAGATATAGCGGGGAACACAATTGCTGATGAAAAATTTAAATCAGCTCTGGTCAAGATTATACCTACACTTAAGCGACTGGACGACGAAGTATTCGATTAATTTTCTATATGGTTTCTTGTTATAATTTGAGAATCATTTTTGTTGTAAGCTGTAACACGAGAGAGCTTACTGAAGATGTTGTACTGTTAAAATGTGTTGGTCATGAACATGGAGTAAACCTTTGACCTATTATTTTGTTTTGTAGGTGGGAAAGATTATTGACCGTAAGATGTAAACATCTGTTTTTTGTACCACCAAAATAAAATAACTCCATAGAGAAGTAATAGTTGTTACCATGTTTGGATAGTTTAATAGGATAGATAAGTACTAGTATTAGTGTTTGGTTTGATGAAATTATGTTACATAATTGATAATGAAAACAGAAAAGGACTATTTTGTTTATCCTACTGCGGTAGAAATTAAGAGTTTTTATAGAAGTTTTAGTTTTAAGGTTTAGGGATTTAATTTAGAGTGTAAGGTTTAAAAGTTTAGGTGTAGTGATTTAGAATTTAGGGTTTAAGGTTATAATTTAGGATTTAAAGTTTAAGATTTAGGTTTTAGGGTAAGATCGCGAGAATTGAAGTATCTTAAATTATAACTTTAATAGTAAATTTTAATCACTCTTCTCAAATTCAAAACGCATACATTTGATTTCTAAACTATACGCTGTAAATTAAATTTCTAACCCATACATCTATACCGCTACAATTGATCATTTTATTATATCTTGAGAGAGATAAGTTCAACGTTTTTCGAACACATAAAAATAAATAAATGTATATATATTCCAATACCTGATAGAATGTGCAGCGGCATCGTATATATATTCCAATACCTCTTTTTTTTTTTGGTATGAGATTGATATTTTTTGTCTCTTCTTAAGGCATAACAATTAAAAATTGTTGCTTGAATACAAGTATATCTTGATCAATTTATTAAATCAAATTGCGTTATACATGCCTCAACAAGTCTATCATTTTATTTATTTTCTGTGATCTGTTCGATTTAATAATAAATCAATATTTATTTTATTTTCTATTTCTCCTTTAAAATCAAAATGTTAAAAAAAAGTTTTTGTCATAAAAATGGACGAAGGTTCGAAAGGTTTAGGGTGAACGGAGAAAAGGATTGGAAAATTGGCTGAATTAGAGATTAGAAGGAAGGATTCGAATGGAATTGGGGAAAAATCAACTCTTCAGCTGAAGGCACGTGAGAAGGATGGAGGCATATGTGAGCATACAGCAAACGACAACGTTTCATTTAGACAGAGCTGTTCGAATGAATTAAATGAAAAAATAGAGATTGGGCCCTTATCTGCCGACCCAACATATGAAGGATGTCCTTAGGAGTTATCTGGACAGAAAGTGGTTAGGCCAGCTGTAAATGAATAACTGAAAATTGTACACTCTATTATTATTTTAGGGATTGTACAAGCTGAGCTGAATTATCTTATCAATGAAAAGAATTTGATTTTCTCTTCTAAAACCTATTCTACTCTTCTGAAATCCCCGTTCTATCTTCTATTACCTTACAATTTTATGAATAAATTAAAATTATTAAAAGTAATATATTTATAGGTCTATAAATAGTTTAATCGGTCCAGATATTCACGTTGCTTAATTTACTCACATTTAACGCCATCCTTGTTCGCTTAGAAAAACAAAGAAGATGAGATTATTAAAGTTGTAGATAAGGAGTTAAATTACGATTATAATCAATTTTTTTGAATAAGTTAATAGTAATTATAGTAGTATATGTTCTAGAATATAATCTCCACCATTTGACATTGATCGCTCAATCACTTTGCTGACATCGCTGATGCTCGAACCCGTGACCTTTAGGAACAACAACCGTTCTATTATAATCAAATTTTTAAATATAATATTTTATTATAATTACAAATAATAATAAATAAATTATGATTATTATAAACCGTTACCTTCCATAACAACGATTTTAAATGATATGATTATTTTTATATAACGATCATTCTTATGGTAACGGATTATTTTTGATTCCGTGATTGTAGGTGAAGTTGATGTGAGTTCCATCGGTTTTTGTTAGCCACTATGTCGCAGCTTACATGTACGACGAACTTTGAAGAATTCATGGATCCTCAAGGCTCTTTCAACATCAATCTCATATTGATAATTTTATATATTAGTGAATAAAACTTGAATTAATTTAAAAAATTGATTGATTTATTCGATTCAAGGTAAAAATATTTAATTTAAAATTTTATAAATCTGATTCAACTGGAAAAAATTTTAAATAAATTTTGAGTTATAAAATAGAAATTCAAATAACTCAGAATTTTAGTAATTAGATGATTTACTTTTAATTTTAAGGAGACTCTTAAATTTTTATGATATATATACCGATATATAAATATAAAGAAATATTGTCACATATAAAAAATATGAAGAAATATATTTTTTATATGATTAGTGTTTTTTTTAAATTATATTAATTAAATCATACTACATCATAATAAATAATTAAAATTAAATTTTTATAAAAACTCGAAAACTCGACTCGAATTTCTTTATCTCGACTCGATTTTTTTTTTGAAAAAGTTTGAATGTTAAAATTAGACTCGTCAACTCGAATAACTCAAAAAATTTTGACTTTACTCGATCAAACACTCACCCTTAATATAAAAATAAAATCAACTAAGTGGATCAACTTGAAATCTTGAGAGCAACCGATGAGAAATTGATATTTTTGAGATGATTAAATTTGGTTAATTATTTTACATTAAAATATTATTATTAAAAACTATAAACATAGAGATTAAAATTTTTGTTTTTATCAACTATGTATCGAATATAAACCCTTTAATTTATATATGCACAACTTTTAATTTGAAACCGGATTCGGCCCGCAAGCAATAACTGACTTATACTTCTGGATTACGTGCCAGACCCAGATCCAGATAGAACTGAAACAGAATTTTCTAAAGCTAAGGTCGGAGGCATCGGGTTCGGGTATGAAGAAACGTGGAGGCCAAGGAACAATACGATACTCCTATTCCTATATAAATATAGCCTTCCCTTCTGCCATTTCCTCATCTCTCGCGCCTGCTGTATCTGTTTCCTTCATACATCCTTCACGCCTTTCACAAACCATCTCCATACAATGCCTCGCCGAAGCTCAGGAGGTGAGTAATCCACGCCAATTTATTTGCTTTCTTCAACATGCCCGTTTATTTTTAATCGTTTTATGATTTGGTTACGATCATGGCGTTGATCTTTATGTTTGCGGATGTGGGTTTCACTGCATTTTTTGTTCGATGTTTGCATTGCATCGCTTTACCCCCTGTAGTTTTTGGCCTATAATCGACATGAAAATGACTAGCTGAAATGGTTTTACAGGAAGGTCAGCTCCGCGTCCTGCTGCTCGTGCGCCGTCGAAAAATGCTCCTTCGAAGCCTGGTATTTGAGCTAGTTTTTTAAAACTTCTTTTACTTTCTCTGTCAGTGTTCTTTTATTGGGTTATGCTTGTTGCAGCTAGTTCTGCCCCTCCCCCAGCACCTGTGCAGAAAGGAAATGGAATTGGCGCTGCAGTTGTAGATGGTTAGCCATAAGCAATTTCTCATACGTTGTTGTAATGACATCTAATGGACTGTTTAATACTTTAATTTTCTACTTTATGTGCAGGTATTGGATGGGGTGTTGGAACTGCCATGGCTCACAGGGCAGTTGATGCCGTTGTTGGCCCTCGTGTTTTCAAGCATGAGACGGTTGCTTCATCAGAACCAGCCTCTCCTGCTCCTGCACCAAGCACTAACGCTCTTATGAACTCGGATGCTTGTGTCGGCCAATCCAAAGCTCTAAGTGATGTATGTACCTTCTATCCCTTGTGTGTCATTGTCCATGCCACTCGTTCATTCGAGACTAACGTTTCATGGATTTCTTGCAGTGTCTGAGCAACTATGGAACTGATATCAGCAAATGTCAGTTCTACATGGATCTGCTGCAACAGTGCCGCAGGAGCTCTGCGTTGGGTGTTTGATGATGTCAAAATACGAATATCTGGCTAGCATCAAGAGCATTGCAAAGTTGGACTAGGCGTTTCCTTTTGTTTTGTCTATATTGATGCAAGTGAAGTAATGGGTTTTATGGGGGGAGAATGAATACTACTTAGCAGTAAGGATGGGTCTTGGAGAATAATCAACAGGGGTAGACTTATTCCCATCCAAAACTTGACATGGGTTGCATATTGAAGTTGATGATATTTTGTATAAGCCTTTGGGTTTATTATACTTAGTTGTATATGCACATTTGGTCAAAATAAATATCGTGATGCTAATATATATAATATGAATCAATATAAATATTTTTATTATTCGATTAATTAACGTTAAGATAAATACCGTAATTTAAATCTATATAACATGAGCTAACATGAACTAACTCATTTTAAATAGCAGAGCATATGTTTTAAAATTTAGAATTAAGGGTTAAAAAGTTTGATTTTAGGATTTATAATTAGAGAGTTAGGTTTTAAATTTTACAACTTAAATATTAAATGTTGTATAATTTTTTACATAAATTATATATAAAAATTTATCCTTATTTTTAAGCCTAGTTGACTAACTTTATTTGCATTATCTAATATCTATTCTATTATCATGTTTAAGTTAAAAAATAAAATTGACGAGTGAATTTAATGAAAAACATAATGATAATTATTTTAAGAGAGTCCACTATAAATATTTTTATCTATAAAACATGTGTTTTATCAACAGATTAATTTTTTTAATAAATTTTACTTTATAATCTCTTTCAAACTATTAAAAAATACAAAAAAAATTAATGTGAAAGACGGGTAATATTTTTACAATTTAAGGTTAAAAACATTAATTCACTAATAATTTAATGATTATTAATATAATATACCCTCATTATAAATAATAATATTAAAACAACAAATCATCTAAATTATAACTATTTAAGATGAGGCAAAATCATTGATTCGATGGACATTGTGAGAAGTTATTCTTCCTTGCACTCAATCATTGATTAATTTAATAAAATATAATATTATTTTTTTAAAAAAATAATTTAAATTTTAATATCATAAAAAATATATTAAATATTTTTATAATATTATAGATAATATTTAAATTAAATTAATTATTAAATCAGATATAATCGATTATACGAAAAAAATCTCAAAATTTATCGTAAAATGTAATCCATAATACCTTTTCTTGTGAGATGTCTCCATCAAGTCTAGTTTTATTCATATAAAGTAGATTTATATAATAATAGTGACCCAATTTTCAGACATGCACATTATGACATAGACAAACATTTTCTACACGTATTATTATTATTATTATTATTATTATTATTATTATTATTATTATTATTATTATTATTATTATTATTATTATTATTATTATTATTATTATTATTATTATTATTATTATTATTATTATTATTATTATTATTATTATTATTATTATTATTAAACCAGTCTCTCTCAAGATAAGGATGACGATGCCTTCTATATATGGCTTATAATCCAAAAGCTTATGGGTTACGAGCAGAGGATTTGTGTTGGACACAAAAGACATATTGATGTTGAATTTTGCAGGGCGTGAACAACACTTTAACTTAAGAAAGAAGATTTACAAAAACAAGTCATGAAGTAATAAACAACATAACATTTATTTATTCTTTACTTTAGTATTAAGTTTCATCCCATTACTTAATTGAATTACTACTAATCTATTGACTAATCATGTAGGTGGATCCTGGTTTAACACACCATTAGTAGAAAAAAATAATTTTATAAAATCAAAATTATAATAATGATTTTAATTCAAGGGGTAAACAACTTGATATCGTTTAAGGAAGTTTTGAGTTTAAATCCTTATGTATACAAAAAAATCCTCATGAGAAATTTATCTATTAAAATTAAGTGTAGTACACGGATCAATTAAAACTACGCTCCGAAAACCACCTTGCAATTCTTATAAAGTGAACTCCTCCAACCCCTTGTAACATTGAAAGGCAGTTCTCCTGTTTCCCTCTCTTTCTCCGAGTACATTAAGACATGGGTTCTATAGTGGGTCATGTTTTACCAGGTTTGGCCTTCTTTGTACTCGGTTTTTGGCATCTGTTTAATCATATCAAGCTCCATTCTCTCCACCCCAATTCCTACACATCTCCCTCATGGTTCCCAACAACAAAATCAAGGCACTTGGAGTTGTTCCTAATCATGGCAGCAGCCTCCATCTCCATCTCCATGGAGCTCGTTATTGGCCCTGCAATGCACGGCTACCGACCTATCGGTCCGGACGGAGCCATCCCCTTGAACCGTCTCCGCAACTTCGAGCACTCTTTCATATCAATCACTTTCTTTACCTACGCAGCTTTTGCTATTCTCCTGGATAGAGTTTGCCCCAAAGCCACATATTGCCTGTCACAGTTCATTGCAGCGGTAGCCTTTGCCCAACAACTGCTCCTCTTCCACTTCCATTCGGCTGATCACATGAGTGTGGAGGGTCACTATCACCTGCTTCTGCAGTGTGTCATCGTTGTTTCTTTAAGCACCACACTCATGGCAATTGAGCTCCCTAAGAGCTTCCTGGTCAGCTTTACAAGGTCCTTGAGTATTGTGTATCAGGGTGTGTGGTTCATAGTGATGGGAACCATGATCTGGACCCCAGCCCTGGTTCCCAAAGACTGCTTGCTCCACTTTGAAGATGGTCACCAGATTATGAGCTGCTCGAGCGACCAGGCACTCCGCCGAGCTAAATCATTGGTAAATATTCTATTCAGCTGGACCCTGATAGCAGTCACCATTTTTGCTGTGGCTCTGTATTTGGTTTTGGCCAAATTATACGGAGAACGAGTAGAGTACTCAACGCTGAAACATGAACAAGGCCAGACACAGATTGTGGAACAAGACTCTGATGAGTTTGAATCTCAGGCTTTTTCCAGTTATGGACATTGAAAGGTAGACAGTAAAGAACGAGAAATTATATCATGGGTCAGTCTCAGCATGTCATTTATGGGACCAACCCATAAAAACCACCCACATCATCATTTTTTTCATGTCATATTTTTTAAAGTGAATCTTCACTCATATTTACTGTTAATTATTTTTAAAAATAATTTTTTAAGTAAAGATTCACTTGAAAAAAATATGACATAAAAATTGATGATGTAGGTGGTTTTTAGTAGTTGGTCCCATGGACACGTGATGAGATTGACCTATAATATAATTTCTTGTAAAGACCATGTTAATGCATGACGCTGAAATATCAGAATTCGATGTATTTTGATAAAAAAAATCGTCTAAAAACCTACCATTTTTAGAGTTATTTACGACTTAAATTGTTAGCATAGTAAAATTATAAAATAGAACCGATATTATTAGATTACATTCCTAATTACAAGTTTAATTTATTAAAATTAAGTTTAAATTATTCATATATTCTAAAAAAAATTATTTTTTAATAATTCTTTCACATACTTTGTTATGGTTTAGGTTACGACCTAAATAGCTATTTTTTAATAGTATTTTCGTTTATAATCTAAATTGTTATGATATTAGGTAATTATATTTTAGGTTAAAACCTAAAGTTTTATGGACTTCAATGTAAATTGTTATATGAGATTTGATTATTTCAGAATAACTATAGTTTAAGATAAATATTAAAATTTTATTCTGGATTTCGAAGCTTCTAAACCTAAATTCACATTTTATTCAAAATAGAGAATTCTAGCTAAAAATTAATATCACAATTTTCATCAAATACTTGATTTTAGATTTAATTTGTTAAATTCAAGTTTATATTACTCATATACAATAAAAAATCTTCATTACCTAATAAAAAAATCTTAAATTTGGATCAAAATCGACAAAATCATCATTAAAAAATTAAAAAAACTTGTCACTAAACTAAATCTTTCGTATATACATAATTCTGGGTTTGATTGTTAAGAAACAAGCTTACATTATTCGTATACTATAAAAAATCTTTATTACCTAATAAAAATTCTTAGGGTTAATTCAAAATTAACAAAATCATCACCGAAGAGTTAAAGTATTTGAAAATTATTTTTTTAAAAAATTTGAAATATCAATTTAAAATTTTAATTTTTTTTATAAGAATTATTTTTCCTCATCGAAACATTCTATCCTTTGATAATAACAATCGAAGAATATCTTGAACGGAGATGTTTTACGATAAATTTCTAAATTTATCTTCGAGTTTTGAAACTTATATCATCCAATGTAATATGTTATACGTATCGGTAATATTTTAAGTTGTAACCTAAAATATTATATATAATGATAATATTTTATGTTGTATCAAAAATATAACATGTTTGGTAAGTCTCAATACTTTATTGGTAACTTTTGAAATTTATTATATCAAGTTAAAAATATTATATTTTTGATAATATTTAGGTTGTATCTGAAATATAAACCTACATAACTTACTAATAAGTTTCGATGGTAGTTAGTAAGTTCTGAAACTTACTGATATACACACTACCCATTTTTTTTTATATCAATTTAAGACATTATTAAAATGTAAATCATTTCGGTTGGTGAATAGCATTTTGGATTTAGTAATTTTTATTTATGTTGTGTTTTATTTTAGCCGTAAATTAATTGATACAATTGATCATTTTGATTAAATTGAGCTTTAACGAAAAGTAACTGCATATAAAACATTAAATTGAAATTAAACTGATATAATCATAGAATTGCTTTCTAATGACCCAACAAAAACTAACAGTATGAAAAACTATTTATAAAACAGCAGGAGATAAATTAATTAAAAAGAAAGTATACATAAACAATGTTAAGATTAAGAACAGGAATTATAAAAATTACCTGAAAACCAAAATCCAGTTTTCTTTGAATCTTGTGCTTTCTATCCTCGTCACCTGACAAATAATTAAAAAAATCAAAATTCCCTTGGCAGTAACTTTTATGTGTGAAAAGATTCTTAAAATACTGCATTTCTTAACCTCGTCGCCGATAAAACTTAAAAGAGTTTACATAGAAACGTTTTCAACAAAAAATTGTTTCTTGAATCGCTTTCTTGAAAAATCTCTTCTACGATAACTAAACAAATTTTACATAAAAGAAAAATTTTCACCACCATTAGAAATAAATTCTAAATCAAAAATAAATTTATCAACATAAAATGAATCGGCATTCAAGTTCAAAGCCGAGGATGCAATCGTAAGACAAACGCATAAAATGAACATTAAAACACAAAAATAACGATCCGATTACGAAAATACCAGCCTCGTCAAAACGAGAAAATCAGAGAAAATTTGAAATTATTTCCGATGAAGGAATCAAAGAAAAATATACCTTAAGATGCTAGGAAAACTGAAGAGTGATGTAGAAAAGAAAAGAGAGTAGGGGCGGATCTGGGGCTAGGTCTGTCTAGGCTTTGACCCACCCATCCCAAAAAATAATATTATTTATTTTATATTATAATATTAATAAAAATTAATTTTTTGACATGTAAAAATAAAAGAAATGGTTCAATTTAATTTTTAAGTTTTAGATTAATTTAAGAAATAAGATTTAATTGAAATAAAAGATAAAAATAAAAATAATGAGATGATTTATATTTTATTATATTTTATAAATATTATATAATTATTTTTTAAAAATATATATATTTTGATTACTAATTGATTAAATATATTTTATTTACTTCAAGTATTCTTGTTGTTTTATCTTAGTATATAATGATCATAAAATTTAAATAACAACACATAATTAAAATTAAGATCAAAATTAAATTTTAAAAATATATTTTTAGTAAAAAGCTTATACTCATATCTAATATTTAAAAAAAATAACTTAAAAGATAATAAAAATATAATACATTTCTATGTTACTTTTAAATAGATTCATATTTTTATGATTTATATTTTTTAAAAAATTAATTAAATTATATATAAAAATTTATTTAAAAATATTTTAATTTTATTTAAATAAATATATAGATAATATTTTTTAAAATATGATAATATTTTTTTTAAAATTATTAAATAATAAAAAATTATATTAAATAATTATTATTAATATTTTAATTTCAAATCATTATATTGTTATATTGTTATAAATTATTATTAATGTTTTTATTAAAATTTTATTGTTAATCACCTAAAGTCATAACAAGTTGACACGTGACCAAATTAGGTCTTTATAATATAATAATTGACTTTTTTTAGAAAAAGAAATTTTTATTCACGGTTTTTAAAAGAAAACGAGTTAAACAACGGTTAAAATAAAACTCTTACTTTTTAACCGTTAGATTAGTGAGCTATATTCTTGTCCATTAGATTAAAAATGAAAAGATTGAATAACCAAATAAGATCCGATTAATCGATTTTTAAATCTTTTTCACTCAAATCTCGTGAAAGATATATAGAAAAATATATATGTACATAAATATTTACCTTATTTATTACAAGTTCTTAACCAAACTCAAAAGAGTTTAAATTAATGTAAGCATTTATGGACATAAATATTTTCCTACAGAAAAATCTAATTTATTATATAAAAAAATAAGAATTTTAATAGATACATAAATTATTACAAAATATACATAATTTCTTATACAAAATATAATAAAAATAATAGATATCATATTTTTTATTAGAAATCGCTTAAACTCAAAAGAGATCAATGATAAGCATTTATGTATATACATATTTTCTTACGTGAAAAACTAATTTATTATAAAAAAAATAAGAATTTTAGTCGGTAGGAATAAGATATCAGATATTTTCTGAGCCAATGTTTGCATTTCTGTAGGGATGGTTTATCAACAAGTACCCCAGCAGGCAGCAATGGCTTCTTGAACAATTCGTACACCTTCAACCTCCCATGGCTGCCTTCGTTTCAAATGAATCCTCTCAAGCTATATGTTTCGAATGGGTTGTCCTCAGGACTTTCAGCTACTTCTGCTTGCTTGTCAGAATTGTGGGATTGGTAGGATCCACCAGGGACTTAGTACTCAAAAAGTAGGATAAAATTATCAGTGTATCACTCGTATATTGCAAGAACGACAGCAGTAGAAGATTGCACACAAATTTTTTATTTTTAAACCTATCGTAATCAGATAAATATTTAAGAATCTATGGTGATTTTGACACTGTTGAGATCGGATTGCTTTTCTACCAATTTCATAGGGGAAAATTATTAAAATATTTTGAAACCCATTAGTTTTTAATCCGACTTCATGTTGGAATATTTTTAAAAAATTGAAATCTCATCTATTGCACTCAAACTTTTATGAAATTTTAAAAAAAATTATGAAAATGAAAATAAGTGTCTAAAGTATATATTTTTTCCCTGAAATAAGTGCTTAATGTTTTTTTTATTAAATATGTGCCTAAAATTTTATTTCGCTAGTGTTAGGTAACACCGTTAAAAAATTATTTAACTTATAAATAAGTGTCCAAACTATATATTTTCTAAGATTAATGACTAATATTTTTTATTAAAATAAGTATGTAATGTTTTGAAATATGTTTATTTAATCAAGGCTTAAATTTTTTAAATACGTTTATAAAAACCAAAATTTAGTTGTTCGAGTCGAAGAATCGCTCAAAAACCCGAATTACTTGGCAACTAAATTGCTATACCAGGGAGGCCAGGCTGAGATAGTGGTTCATTGATGTAGCTCGGTTTAAACGAATTGTATCCCTAAAGTATCATTGATGTAGCAAGGTAGTGTGGGATACAAGCATAGTCGTATGATACTTTAGGCATCACTGACATTACAAACGAAGGTATCTGGTTTTTATAAACGCATTTAAAAAATTTAAGCATTCATTAAATAATCGTATTTTAAAACATTAGGGGTTTATTTCAACAAAAAAATATTAGGCACTTATCTTAGAGAAATATATAGTTTAGGTACCTATTTATAAGTGAAACAATTTTTTTAACGGTATTACTTTAAAACAGTAACGAAATGAAATTTTAGGCATATATTTCAAAAAAAAAAACATTAGATACCTATTTTAAAAAGAATATATATATATATATTTCAAGCACTTATTTTAGTTAAAAAGTATTAAAACTTATTTAAGAAAAAAATGTATAGTTTAAGCAATTACCTGCTTGTGTGGTTCGACCCGAAGCGAACTTGGGTCCACTTGCTCTCAACTTATTTCTTGAGCTTTAAGACCTAGTTGTAATTGATACAGATCAAGCCGCCGGAAAAAAAAAAACATTCTCGAGAAAAAACGAATGTGAACAAGAACAGAAAATCTGTAGTATTTGTGAATCAGGCACTGTTTTTCTTTTCTTTTTGTTCATCTTCTATATTGATTTCTTTCTCCTTTTTGTGCAGATGGAAATGGAAGAGCTCACGAATCATGAATCTAAAACAAAACAAAAGAAAACCCAAACCCATTTTCACCTCTCTGCAAATGTAGACGGAGGAGGAGCATATCTGGAGGAGAAGCCATGATAAACATCCCCCTCTGGCTCTGGATCATCATCTCCATACCCATCGTCAAAATTCTGGGAATAGCTTAAAGGGTCGTACTTAAACCCACCAACTGGTTTGGCTCGTTTTCCGTTAAAAGCTTCCATTATCCTGTTTCTCCAACTCCTTAATTTCTTTGTCGTCTATGGGTTGAGAGGACGGCCCCAGCAAGAGACGACCAACACTTCTTCCTTAACTGAACTTGTCTTCATTGATTTCGATGCCTTTTCAAATGATGAAGAAATCAAAGAGATTGTTTCTTCATGGATTTTGAGTGAGTGAGAATCTAGAGACGAAGGGCATTGGTATATGGGAAAAAAGTTGTTCTACTTTTGGGTTTTATGAAGAAAATAATAAAAAATAAGAAGAAAGTTAGTGGGATGGTTGAAAATAACTTAAAATGAGAATTAGATATATTATTTAAAAATTATGAAGAAAATTATTATAAAAGTTTAAAAATTATGATATTAATTTTTTAATTTATGTTGAATTTTTTATTAAATGTATAAAAATTTAGATATATATTATTTTTTATAAAATTTTAAAATTTTTAAAATATAAAAATTTCAGTATATGTTAAAATTTTAAAAAATATATATAAATTTTTTAACATATATTAAAATAATAATATTAAAAAATTTATAATTATTTTGATTTCATCTTATTTTAACCGGTGACACGTAAAGAAAAACGTAAGACTGACTGAGGAGCAATGGAAACAAGGAATCTCGTGTCAGTGCCAAGGAAATGTTCGGGGTACATGATGGTGTAATAAATGTGCAGAGAATCCGTTTTAGAGTTGTAAATAGGATTGTCATATTTTATCATTTTAATTAATTTATATAAAAAACTAAATTATAAGTAAGAGCTCATAAGTTTAGAAACGATTATTGTTCTTAGAGGTTACAGTTAACAAAGTGATTAAACGATCAATGTCAAATGGTGAAGATTATATTTCAGAACAGATACCACTGTAATTACTATTAATTTGTTCAAAAAGTAGGAGCTCATAAGTTTAGGAACGTGTGTGTATATATATATATAAACTCTTCTAAAACAAATAAGAGAAAAATAAGTCTACACACATTAGGGATCAGTTTGGACATTCAATCTAATTGGCAAACAAAACCTCAGATCAACAGGATTTTATTAATAAAAAAAGCAACAATATTTATATACAAAATTTTTGTATGAACAAATTTAACATTCATGTTGATAGCAAACAAAATACCTCAAGGGAGGATCCAAATTTAATGTTCATGCTGATGACAAGTGACAAACAAATAAAAAGGTGCAACAAATTACCTCATGGGAGAGCCCTGGGCTTCTGGGAACTACTTCGAGGTATAGCCAAAATTGCTACCAGTCCACCGGTGAGGGCTGAGACACCGGCTACAGCCAAAGCTGGGGAGTTTCCACCACCAAATAGTTGATCCCATGGTCCACTTCCTAGAGACACCACAACCTGTTGTTCAAAGCACGGAGTTTCACAACTTCAGTTGCTTGAAAAAGGATAACAGAAGAACATCCAGAACATTAAACATAGCAACATTATGGAGGACATCCTGTAACATATCGGTTAGTGCTGAACCCCAGGACAGAAGGCATTTTAAAAGAACATACTTGATGAGTTAAGGAGAATATATTAGGCAAAGACTTGAAGAAAAAATCAAAATTGCCATCATGATGTTCAGAGCAGGAGAAATTATTAGATGAACCATGTTTACCACGTCATTCGTGGTCCAACCAATCTGGCTCGTTCATCTCAAAATAATTATCCTCTCTAATTACATGCAAGAAAGAAATGATGATTCACCTTGAAAAAAATGAGTTAGACGAATCTAATTGCTTGGAACCACAGATGACGTAGTAAAAAAGGTTTATCTAATAATTTTTCTCAGAGCAGACAACTTAATTGTTTCAAATGTCAAGAAAATTGCTGATGTTGCTAGCACCATTCAAGATCAACAATTTAGGGATAAATTCATGAAAATCTGTTAAATTATGTTTCATAAGGCCAAATACTTTTAAAAACTAAACTAAAATAAGTGATACATAAATTAATCATTTCCCATCAAATTGTTGATGTGGTTGCTCACAAATACTTAAGAAGTTCATGTGACGCATGCATTCTCTGCATACGTGTGTCCATGAGACACACAGTTCTCATTCTTAAAAATCCTTGGTAAGTTGAAATAACAACTCCGAAACCTAATCATTATTTCCTACAAACACAAGTTCATTAACATGGCTCCAACTTATAAAAGTATTTTAGTGACATTAAGCCAAATGAGTTGTTTAAACTTTATTTAAGAAATATACCAGAAAGGTTGAATCCAGTCTACTTCTATTTCTAAAACGTGTATCGGATAATGAGATGATCATTTCAAAAAGAATGGTCCTATGCCTGGAAGGCTATCACCTATTTATTTCCAATCAGATAAACCATCAAACCAGAAAGTCAAATATGGCTATCAGTGGTTCAACTGTTAGGATGTAATGAAGATTGAGAGCCATCCAACAGACGATTGCATTATGTGAAGAATAAATGATGCTATCAAATAAATACCTTTTTCATATCTCCCTAAAGGAGTAAGAGAAATTGGACAGAAGCTTCTGGGCATGTAATTAGAATGAATGACTTTAGCATTCCATGTGTTAGAATGTTTCTCTTCGTGATAAGACCAAGTATAACTAGGGATGACAATGGGTCGGATCTGGACCGGATCCAGCTAGATCCAGATTCAGATCCGTTTTTATATTATGGAACAGACCCGCCCCAGATCCGTGGGTCTAAAAATTTGAGACCCAGATCCAGATCCAATGGATCTTACAGATCCCGGTCTAAAACGGGTCCAAAACGGATCTATTAAAAAATGAGTATTCAATCAATTTTTTAACGTAATAAAATTATCATTAATTAATTTCACATCACAATTTCGATAAAGGAAAGATTAATTTCAATTAACTAGTATCAGGATAAAAAAATGATAAATTAAAATCTTAAAAAAAACTCAACAATTACACAAATATCTTTTGAATAATACAAATATTAATAAATGTAACTCATAAAATATTTCATTGTCGCAAACCGAGTATCGTACTTCTACTTTTTAGCGTGTTAGTCTTCATCACTACTTAAATCATAAACATCCTAAAACAAACAAGAAACTACCAACTAAAGAGAAAATTTTGTTTTATGAAAATAATATTTTTACAATTTAAATATTAATATTTAAGGTTATGTAATATAATAACTTTCTTATATAACTTGTTAATGATATTCATTATTTCCGCATCATCAACACAATCTTCATCAATAGTAGAACAAGCATGTATTCCTTTAAAAGTCTCTTTGTCATAAATAAAAATTATATTAATGAATAATGTGAAATATAAAACCTACTATTATATATTTATATATATTTTAAAACTAAAGATGGTTTTTTAATAAGTAGGTAAACGGATCCGGGTCTAGGTTCGGGTCTTAAATGTTAGATCCAGATCCGTATTCTAATCAGAAGATCCAGATCCGACCTAGATCCATGGGTCTAAAATTTTATGATCTAGACCTATAAAACGGATATGGATCTACGGATTCGGGTCGAGTCCAAGATCCATTGCCATCCCTAAGTATAACTAAACTATTGTAGCAACATGCTATTTCAATCAAAATTCAAACATTAATAACAATGCTCACAATTTACGGATGCTGCCTTTTTATAATGAACAACAATTGCTATCAAGTTCATTCTAGCAAAACGAAAATAACCAAAAAAAGATAAATCACATTAAAAATGAGGTCAAGTGCAAAGCAATACCTGTGGAATAACAATTGCAAGATTTAGGACACCCATTGATAATCCTGTAGAAAATAACCAATAGAATCAGTGCCTTAACAAAGACACCAAAAAAAGCAACAATTTTAGAAAGAAAATGAAATATTATACCTTGGCCAAGTCCCAACGACTCAATACGTGACGATACCAAGGCGTATGGAACGCTATAAGTAATCTGAAATAAGATACAAGCAGAATTAGTTGAACGCACGAACTGAATGCTCCTTTTCTTCTTGCTTTCTTTAGAGAAAGAAAAAAAGGATTAATTGGGAAATTAGTAGAAGCAACCCATCCTCAGACCCTAACATACTTTCAGCCTGTTTTAAGATCCAACTACCATACTAATAATATTTGACTTATAATTATAGTCGATATGATTCTAAAACCAATTAGCAACAGGTGGGGAGACCCAACTTAAATATAAGACCAAGAAATCAAGGATTTAACCAAAATGCAATTACAACCCTTAATTAAGGATCAGTGTTTAAGTTTTTTGATGACAGAAGACTTGTGTTGATTTATGCTTAGAACCTAGAAAATTATTCAAATACATAGTCCAAAGAAACTGCTATTTATACGACTTCTAGACACATTCAATTAGAAGTCACATGGATTCTATAGGAGAAAAGGAGCAATTTACCGCCAATGGAGCACCAAGGATGGAAAAAATCACTAGTGCACTAATCACAATGCCAACAGGGGGTAGACCATGGCCAATGTAGTCCATATGATTTGCCACGTATGATAGAATCAGCATTGAGAGAAAGCACAGAGTCATGACAATGTTTGAAACTCCCCAGATAAAACCAGAACCCCATTTGCTACAAAGCTTCTCCATAAGCACTGAAGTGATTCCTAGAACAACTGAATTCAACATCAATCCAAATGCACCCATTCTGACCCCTGCATTATAGTTCTCCCCCTCATTTGGCTGACCACCATAGATCTCTCGACCCATCCAGTCAGTATCAAAGAGAATAAAAGGGAACCATCCTATCCAATTCAGTGCAGTAACAGACAAGATAATCCATACAGGCCCTGGGAAATATCTAAATGTTCCAAATAGTTCCCATAGAAAAGCTTCTTCAGCATGGCCACCTGACTCTTCAAGCCCCTCCTCAATAAGGGGGGTAGATCTATCACCTGAACCTAAAGGTACTTCCTTAGCAGCTAAAACACTTAGATATGTTGTAATTGCTATAAAAATAATGTCTATCAAGAAAGCAGACTTAAGATTTGCACAGTTAACATCACAGGCAGCTGTCAAGGTAAATGGAAAAATCTTAAACCAGCCACCATATGCTCCTGTTGCATAGCCAAGAACATTTCCGATAGCCATAAATAAAGAGTAGTAGGCATTTGCCACTCGAGTTCTTCGATGGTCCTTTGCTGAAATATGAGGGAAAGACAGAAGTTACTGTGAATTTATAACTGATTTCATGTTTTTTTATATTTACACATGAAATAGTTGCAGGGAAATTTTTACTGGTATTTGACGATAGAAATCGACCCAAAGAATATTATTAATTTACTTGTGTATATTTGCAAGCAAAATATCAACACAGAAGTATCTTATCTTGTTTTCCAGTTAAAATGGAAACCCACAGACAACAGCAATCAAATATCTTTACTTATGTGTATAAGATTACTTGTTTTCCACTTGAATTCTTCATGTCTAATTCTAATTTGCATCATGAAATTTCAAGAGCTGTTAGTAGTAGGTATTCATTAAGCTCTAAAAAGTTCAAACTTAGAAGACCAACAATGCATCACCTGTTATTGCCAAACTTGAGGAATCAAAACCATCTGAAGAGCATATACACCATACAAAAGCTGAATAATCTAGGAAGGTTATTCATTCTTGAAGGAAATGAACTGATTATATAATGTTTAAAGTGATCTGATCAACAAGTTTCATTTAATACAACCTTAAATTGGTGATCACTTATTAGCTTCAATACTTAAGAGGCTCACTGCATTTGCAAACCAACCAAAACTCAGTTGAAAGCAATCGAATAGTCCAGGAAACTGTACGGAATCAAATTTTTACAGAAACATTATTGCAATTAACAAATCATTATAAGCAATGTCGTATATGAACTCCGAAGGGTCACAACGTCCACCAAATAATTATTCAAAAACAGGGGAAAAAACAAGCACTAGAAGCGATCATAGAAAGATAAAGTAATATCATAAATCTAACGCCACAATAATTTAATATTCCATCATGAGTGATGACCCATTTGATTTACTTTTTTAAAAAACCCAATGAAAATGAAATAATCCTATTTTTTTCAATTAAAAATGATAATTCAGCTCTAATGTTTTAATTAATTCCCAAAAAAGGAAAGAAAGAAAGACTAACCGGTAAGATCAGCAAGAAGAGCTCTGCAAGGACCTTGAGTGGTGTTATTAGCAACATCAAGAATCCAAAACCCAAAAACATACACCACTATAGCACTTGGACGGGAGTTTTTATTGTCGCCAAGCATCCATCCAATATCGGCGGAGTGACCGATGATCAAAACGGCAACGATGATCAAAACTGCACCAGCAACAATAAAAGGTCGGCGACGACCGAACTTGCTGGTGCATCGGTCGCTCATATGGCCCACCAGGGGCTGCACCAGGAGGCCGGAAAGAGGCCCGCAAAGCCAGATGATGCTAGCCCACTGGTGAGGTATACCCAGCTCTTGAACGTAAGGTGTCAAGAGAGAAAGCTGTATAGCCCATCCGAATTGTATCCCGCAGGCCACAGAAGCGACCCGTAACAACTGCCGGAGCGGAAATCTAGCTCGAATCACCGGTCGAGCCGCCGCTCGAGTTGAAGAAGACGTCGGACGTTTCCCTCTGGCCACTCGTTGGCGGTCAGCTTCGGGGATCGGCATCTCTTTCCTTGGAATCTCAGTAGTCTTGCTCTGTCTAACCGAATCTATTTCACAGCTAGAACCGGATCGGAACCGGATTTTCCGGTGGTTTGGTCGTTGAAAAATGAGTTTCAGTTGAGAGAGAGTGGAAAAGGCGAGTAGCAGGTTAGACTTTGATGTGACGAGAATCAACACATAAATAGAAAGAGGGCTAGAATTAAACAAAATTACAAACAAAACCACGATTCTACATAAGCTAGAAATTAGATGATTAACAGAATCGAAAATTTTATCTATTTATAGGGGCATTTTCGTATTTGAGAGCTTTTTGTTGCTTTTAAGACAATAACGTATTCGTGACCTCGAATATGCCTTAACATCAAAACTTATTTAATTTTATATTAATTTATAAGGGGGCAAATGGTCTATTTTTGATGTATTTTTATTGTGTTCCATTTTAAAATAAGATTAATTTAAATAAATATTTTTAACTAAAAAACATATTTTTGAAAATAAAATTTAAAAAAAATATTATTTAAAGATAAAGTATACAAATAGCCACTAAATTATCAAAATAATATAAAATAATTATTAAATTTTTAAAAATTGTATAATTATTATTAAATTTTAATTTTTTTATAAAATATTAACCGAGTCATTAATCTCGTTAATGTACAACGTGACAATTACAAAAATTTATACAAAATCATATTTACTCTTTAATATTCACATATTTAATTAATATAGACATTAATAATAAGAGTTAAAATAAAATTAAATTGATTAAATACACAATATAAAAGACTAAATATTCTATTATTTAAATTTATATAGTTATCACATTATATAACGACTCATTAATTACTTTGTAATAAAAATTAAAATTTAATAATTATTATATAATTTAATTTTTTTGATAATTTTATAGTTTTGAATTAGCTTAGTAACACATTTATATACTTTACCCTTAGTTTAATTATTGATTTCTTAAATTAATCATTATAAATTGATATAATAAGCATATAACTTTTATATCTATTTTTTAATACCGCTAACTGAGTATATATTGTTATATTTTAAAATATTCCAATTAAACCTTTAAATTGAAGTATAACGGTAGGGAAGTAGGGTTTCCAATTTTTTCGGATCGACTAAAATTCGACTCAAAAAATTTAAATAATTTAATTTAAAATAAATATATTTATTTTTTATTTGATTTAAAATTTTATAAATTTAACTTAAAAAAATTAGATAAAGCTTGAGTTATAAAATAAAAATTTGAATAACTCAAAATTTTTATATAATCGATGATTTATTTTTAAGTTTGAGACGAAACCCTCAATTTTCTATGATATATATATTGATATATAAAAATATAAAGAAATATTATCATGTATGAAAAAAAATATGAAGAAATATATACACATCTTATATGATCAAATAAAGTTGTTATCGTATAAATAATTATAATTATATTTTTATAAGAACTCAAAAACTCGAATTTTTAAACTCAAATCGAATAAAAAAAATCATATAATTTAAGTTTTAAAATATGACATGTCAATTTAAATAACTTAAAAAAAAATTATTGACTCAATCGAACGTTGACCCCTACTTTTAATCTTCAAAACTTTTAAATTGATAATATTTTTACACGAAAAAGAGGTTAAAATATATTTTAGTCCAAAAACTATTATCTTTTTAAAATTTCTGTCACTTGAAACTTAATCAAATTTAGTGTATTTTTCTTGACATTAAGAGTACATTTAGATTTGATGTGTCTAAAAAATTTATAATTAAATTCAAGTTGGTATTTTATATCAAAATCGACATAAAATACCTTATTGAAAGGATATTTTTATTATGATAAAGAAAAAGATTCCTTGATTTATTAATTTTGTTGATAAAATTGTTAATTATTGGAAAAATAATTATTGAAAGGATCTAGTCTCATTGGTTAAAGGAACTGTTGTTGTTTTTAGAGGTCAGGGGTTCGAGCACCGGTAATATCAATCGAGTAATTGAGCGATTAATGTCCAATGGTCGAGAGTATACTTTATAATAGATACTATTGTAATCACTCTTAATTGAATCAAAAAATATATAATATAATTAAGGGTGTTTAAAATTATCTAACTCGACTGATTCAATATGACAACCTAAAATAAAAATACTATAGATAGTTTTGATACATGTATATTTAGCTTTAAATTATATTTTATTTTAGATTTTTTAATATTTATACATAAACTTAAATTTATATTTATAAATTAATTCTATGTTTATATTATATAGTTTTAAATTTTAAAATATTTACATATATTTTTAATAATTTATTAATATAAAAAATGAAAATGAGATTAATATTTTTTAATGTCAATGATAAACTTTAATGAATATATATGTATATATCTAAATATTTTAAAATTAACTTTTTAAATCATTAATTTTTATGTTTGATCGTGTATAATAAAATTTTAAAATTTATATGTTTAATATAATTTTTTAATTTTAAAATAAATAAAAAATAAATTAGATACTCGTTACCCGATTAGCCAGATATCTAAATTTTACGAATACCCAATTTAAATAAACCGAGACACGAACTAAAAAATTAATATAAAAAAAGAAACTATATATCTAAAAAACTAAATAATTAATAATGAACGCCTCTAAATATAACAATAGAAGCACATTTTCATACAATTATATCTCAAGCTATATATGAAACTCATTTTATCCTTAAAAAATATTATATGTGCTACATCACCATAGTGTAACTAGATAGTCACACATCACTAATGTTAAATTAATATATATCTTATGTGTTTATATTATTTGTTTTTTTAATAATTTTTATTTAAAGAGAAAAAAATTACTTCTAATAAATTTAAAATCCACAATTTAAAAGAAAGGTGATATAAATGGAGAACTTTAAACACTTACTTTAGAAATTGTTAACTTTATTTTATTTATCTTGCATGTTATTAAGGTCAAATTTATATATTGTCACATATGATCATGTATGGTAGATTGGTAGGATTGTCGTTATGATCGTTTAATCACAATTCTGATCATAGATAAACCGAGTCTTATTATGTGTCTGATAAGATTATGTTACGTCTGAGCCTAAAATAAAATATAATAACGTCGACTTCTACACCGAATCCTCTACTAATGAGGTGAACAATGAGAATGAAACTAATCAAAATACATTAGCGTATTAGAATAACTCACATAGGGCCAGTTTAGCATTGCTTTTAAAAAGTGCGGTGAAAAAGTGTGGTGAAAAAGTGTAGTGAAAAAACTCTTTTGGAATTTTTAGTGAAATATATGTGTTTAGTATTGATGTCAAAAAGTGCTTTTGAGAAAATAAATGATTATTTTAGACATGATGCTATAAGTTAAAAATATATATTAAAATGATAATTAAATTATTTTAAATTATAATATTAACTTAAATTACGATAAAATATAAAAATATTAATAAATTAATACATAAATTATTTTTGAAAGGTGCTTGTTAGAAGTACTTTTGAGAAAAATATATAATTTTTATATGAATATATATCTATAATTTTTAAATTTAAAAAATAATTTATATTAAATATAATTATGTATTTGTAAAAATTAAATTATAATAAAATATAGTAAATGAAGGTTAAAATTGTAATCTGACTCTTAAAAGCACTTTTTAATCGCAAAAGCTAAAAAATTTAACTTTTGCTTTTGGGTTGAACATCACTTTTCAAACGCAGTTTTTTTTTCTTCAAAAGTTAACTGTTTAACATTGCTTTTGCGTTTCAAACCAGCTTTTGGCCCAAAAGCTGATTTGAAAAGCAATCCTAAACAGAGCTTTAATCTCCTATTACATTTTATTCTCGGTAGAAGTACTATATCGTTACGACGAATATAATCAGACAAGTAATTATCTCTCTAACAAGATCAATTACCTCAACCTTCTATGGTCATATTTTATTATGTTTCGAGGGCCTCAAATAACAAAATAAATCAATATAAAGCTTACATGTTTACGAGACAAGATATATTTATCTTTAAAGATGGTTCTGAATAAACAATTTAAATATTTGAATAATAAAAAAATTAAAAACGTACTTTTCCCATATTTATCTTTAAGCAATATATATTACCAATAATTTTAACTAAAAATTAAATTTTAAAAATTCCTCTAGATATTTGTTTGATAGGTAAAAATCCTACCTCTTTGAAAGCATAAAACCAAGGCACTTGGATCTGTGAAGGATGTTAAAGAAAAGACATGTTTCTTCATCTTGCTTGCTTTTTGGTTTTGTCGTTTTTCGTTTATCTGTTAATAAATATAAAATATTAATTAAAAATAAAATAAAAACATTAATGATTGCATTAGAGTAACACGTTTTATATGGCAACAAATTAAGTGGGGCTGATTAGTTGGCAACATTATTTTAGATGCATGACTTTCTTTAGTTTTGCCCCACTCCACTTTTTTAATGACCCTACCTTGTGGTCACTTTTCTTAAATTATAATTTAAAATTAAAATCTATTAATTAAAATTTTAAATTAATTCGTACGAGCTCTGTAGCCTAAGTGGTTAACGGAACAGTTGTTGTTCCTAAAGGTCTTGGGTTTGAGCATCAGCAATATCAGCAGAGTGATTGAGCGATTAATATCAAATGGTGGCCATGTTCTAGAACAGATACTACTCTAATCACTATTAGATTGTTAAAAAATTAAATTAATTCAAATTTTAAATTTTTATTATTTTTAATTTTATCGGTAAATTATCAATATATGATAATCATATCTTATCTTAATAGAATCATTATAAAAATTATTAATTATTATGTAAACACTGATATGCATCATGTAACAATATGATATGACATAAATGATAATTTGATGATAAAATTAAAAAAATCATAGTTTTGGAGATTAATTTAGAATGAGAATCATAGTTTAATGATAAAATTAAAATATTAAAAAAAATGAGAGGATCAATTTAGAATGAATATCATAACTTGGGATAAAATTAAAAATTCTAAAAATTTAAGTAATAAGAAAATTAAAATTATAACTTGAGAACATGTGAAGCAATAAACTTATTAATTAAGTCTTTTTGTCAATTTAATCATAATTTGGATGTTAAATGATAACCTAAATTTGACATTAAATATAATTAAAAAGTTAGATCAACTTTAAATATATGTTTACTTATTGCTTGTACAACTTAAATTTAATTAATTAGATATATTATTTTTTAACACATTATATCCAAATTATAAATCTATTATGTACATACTTGGTTATAATTCGATTAACATATTCAGAATTTACTTAATTAATTATAATCAGAAACTAGCTCATACTTTAAACACATAATTAAAATATTTAAAAATTAAAATTTAATATTTAAATCGAGGAATGGTCCGGATAGAAAAATAAATATTAATCTCTCAATAAGACCTTAATAATTCGAACAGTTTTATCTATAAAATTATATAAATTTTAAGTTAAAATTGAACTCATATTGAGACCAAATTAAAAATACTTAAAAAGCTAAAAATTAAATTAAAATTCTACCATAGTTTAAGAAAGTTTTATATATTTAAATATTTATGTTTTGCTCCAAAATTTTAGATCTCGGCTCTGTCATTAAAAATATAAATTTTGATTTTGAATCATAAAATTGATACGAGTTATACCAAAATAATATTCATATATATTAATCTATTAGGTTAAATTTTGGTTTTGTTCCTTAATTTATAAAATTGTATTCTAATGTTTCAAAATTTATTTTTTAGCCCTCAATATACCCTAAAAGATGACAGAATTAGGAGTGAAAAAGACAACTCTGTTAATATTTTGGATTTATTAAGGAAACAAATTTACTATCTCAAATTTTAATAAATTTGAGGGATTAAAAATGAAATTTGACCAATTTTTTTTAAAAAAATGTTGTTTAATTTAGTTAGTTTGCACAGAAAAGAAATATTTTTTTATAAAGTATATTTTTCATTTACTAATAGAGTTTTTTTTTAAATGAGACTATAATTATACGTACAATAATATTTTTAAAAAGACATAAAACCTTATATCCTCACTAGTAAAATATTTCTTTTCACTGTAAAATTTTAAATAATAATAAATTAAAATTAATAAAATCTAGAAAATAATAAAAAATAAATTTAATGAGATAAAAAAATATATATAATAATAAGTTTTTTGGACATATATAGGGTGAGCCATGGCCTAAGTAGGTCTAGGCATTTGCCACAACGTATATATACCATAGATTAATACCAAAATTTTAACAAATATCTAAATATATTTAATGGATACCTAACATTTTAAATACACAAATTTCTAATGTAATGTTCAAATTTTCAAATTTCAAGAAATTATGTGTAATTTGATAAATTTTGATAATATTAATAGAGTAAAATAAATTTTTAACGATATTTTTGACAGTGTTTTTAAATAAATGCTATTAATTTTATATAGGTAGTGATATTTTTTAATAAAATGTTATAATAGACTGATATATAGTAGTATTTAAAAAAAAATCGATACAAATATATATTGTATTAGAGTTTGTTAGACAAACGTCACTATAGACACGTATTTTATTGATATTTATTAGACAGATACTGATATATACATGTATTTTAATGGCCTTCGTTAGATAAAACTTGTTATATGCACATATTTTAATAGCGTTTGTCTAACAAATACGACAAGAGTATTTAAACGTCATATAGTAGCGTTTAGAGGAATAAACATCACTAAGACAAAATATTTCTCTATTTTTGTTAAAACAAACACCACTAAAGAAAAAAATATTTAGCAGCATTTGATGAAACAAATATCACTAAAGACAATATTTTACGACCATTCAAAAATTCAAACGGAAGATATAAACGTAAATAAATAGAAGAGTATATTATGATAATTTTTAAAGATTAAACGTTAAATTGATAAAAAAAAATATAAAATAAAGTTAGTATATATCAAAAATTTAAAATGAAAAATATTAGAAATCCTCAATTTTATACAAATAAAATATAGAAAATAGTTTTAAAATACTGCAAAAACGTACACATATTTACCCCTTTCATTATTAAAAAGATTATAAATACGGTCCAATGTAGCAAAATCCAAACCCAACACTTGGCAGGCTGATGCAAGTAATCCATAATAACATTTGGGCTTTCTATGATATAAGAGATGAATTTCTATTTATGTTTAGGGTAAATTACCTATTTGATCACTCATTTATAATTGTGTGTTTGTTTTGGTTATTGAATTAATTTTTAATAAAATCGTTATTTTCGTTACGTTTTAATTTTATTTTATTTTTTTCTTCTAGTGTCAGAGTTTAGTTTTGATTAATTTAGATTGACCCGTGTCGTATACCTAGCTTTGATGTGTGAGATTCTCAGCAGGGATTTTTTACATACACAACATCTCGAACATAAGACTTGTTTAAGTGAAACCAAGTTGTTTATCACATGGACTAACCCATGTTGGTTATTTTGATGATAATTTTACTGTTGATTTAATACAGTTACATGATCTTGTATAATAATAGTTTTAGTTTCTAAAATTTATTTATTATAGCAATTTGGTTATGTTTAACTAATAAAATAAGTCCATAAAGTATACTCATTTTCAAAATAAAATGTCTAATATTATTTTTATTGAAATAAATATCTTTGTTAGTATTTTAAGATAACACTATTAAAAAAATTAACACCCAATACTAATTTCATATATAAGTTTTATTTTTATTTTAAAAATAAATAAAATATAAAATAAATAATTTAAATAATATTTTAAAATTTTTAAAATTCATAAAATAATTTTAAAATTTTATAAAAATCTAAACCTTAAATTAAAGGCTTAACTCAGAAATAAGTGCCTAAACTATACATTTTTTCTAAAATAGGTGCCTAATTTTTTTGGCTGAAATAAATGCTTAAACTATATATTTTTCTGAAACAGATATTTAATGTTTATTTTTGCTAAAATAGGTGCCTAAAGTTTCATTCTGTTACTATTTTAAAGTAACATCGTTAAAAAAATTATTTAACTTATAAATAGATACCCAAACTATAATTTTTTTAGATAAGTACCTAATTTTTCTTTCTTCAACTTAATTATTCGACTCTTATTTCTAATTAATTTGATTAAAACTTATAAATACTCACTCTCTTCGTTATATTCACCTCTTAGACTCGGCTCGATCTCCGGCTGCATTAAACTAATGGTTAGAACCTGCAGCCCCTACAAGACCTTGAATCTGAACTGGTTCTCGAAAGTTGGTACTTAGTTGGACTTGGATACTTGTCTCCGAGTTATTCGGATGCCGGAATTGCTTGCTCTCCTTGTGGAGAGATTATTAGGTGAACCCTATTCATTACGTCATTCATAGTCTAAACAATCAGGATAGTTGATCTTTAAATAACCACCTAATAACTACCTACCCACTAAGTACATATAGGAAAGAGGTGATGATTCACTTGAAAAAAAAAATTAAAATCAACGGTTTTGATTAATTGGGACCATGGATGACGTGGTTAACAAGGTTCACCTAATAATTTTTCCTCCTTGTTGGGATTATCATATTGATCTTCAACTTTCTTAGACTTCTTCATTTGCTAGAAATGGATCTTGTTCCTTCCATGGCCCTGTGACAAGCATAATCTGCCACCAACTTCTTCATTTCCTCCAGCATCCATTTCAAGACATCTTCTTTTGTAACTTTAAGGTTCATGCTTTTTAGTTCATCCAACGGATCAGCAATATGAACACATGGATCAATTTTTTCAGGGTAATCCCTCTTCAATTAGTTGCTCAAATTCCTAGTTCTGCAGTTTTTACTTTTCCCAATATTAATATGATCACCTGCTCCAGGATTGCCATTGTTCTTCTGCTCAAATCAAGCTGGATACCGAGGCTCGATCTCCAGCTTGATTTCATCATCATCATCAATTAAAATCAAGCTTGATACCGAGGCATAATTCATCGATTTGAAGTGAAGATTCGATGCTTGTGAGGTGAATACAATGAGGAGAGTGAGCATTTGTAGGTTTTAATCGAATTATTTAGAAAAAAATTGAATGATCAAGTTAAAAAAATATTAGATATTTATCTAAAAATAATTTATAGTTTGGTTACCTATTTATAAATTAAACAATTTTTAATGGTGTTACTTTAAAATACTAACGAAATGAAACTTTAGGCACCTATTTCAGTCAAAAAAATATTGAACACCTATTTTAAAAAAATATATATAATTGTCGCGACCTCTTGTGAAAAACGCGATTTTTAGGTTGAAAAGTGTTCGACGATAAGTTTTAAAAAATGAATTATCAAATTTAATTTTAAAAATCCCAAATTTTAAAATAAAAATCTTGATTAAATTTGAAAATTTTTGACTTGGAGTCGCCACCGGCCACTTTGGTAGGCCAGACACCATAAAAATAAACCAGAGATTCATTTTAAAAAAACAGTTGGGTTCGGGAGTCGGTTACGTGTAAGGACGACTCTTACAAACGCCCAAAAATTGGTACCTGTAAAAAAACATTACGTGGCATTTGACATTTTGGAGAAAGATATTAATTTAATTTTCCATTGTTAAATGAACATTATTTGAGTTTTGGATATCCTTTTGATTTAGAAGTTACACCACTTTTAAACTTGAGTTGATCGAGACGTCCTCTCTATAGGAAACCTCACCCAAATTTAAAAGAATGTAACTTCCGCCTCAAAAGGCTAAAGTAAAATGCATGATTATTTTTTATCTTGTTCATTTTAAGTTCTAGTCCTAAAATAGGCTCCATTTCTTAAGTTTTTAAAACCTAAGTTACTAGCGTTTACTAGTTATTTACCTATCCATTTTTAATTCTAAACCTAAGTTTTTATCAAAATTCTAGGTTTTTAATAACACATAAATTCGATGCCAAGGTACACTCTCTAGGTCAGCATCTTAGTGCGTCAAAACACCAACCTCTTTAGTGTATCCGAGACATAAGATTCACATGTTATGTTACTAGATTTTCTCCCTAATTAAATTAATTAATTTAAGTGACTAAACCTAGAAAAGGCACTAAATTAATTAACCTAAGTTTATTAGGTGAACTTCCTAAAATATGTCATGCAAAACATAAAAAAAAAAGGACAAGATAAAGGAACTTCAATTTTTATTATAATCATGGTAGATCATATTACATCAAAATTTCTCTTCACATGAGTACAAAGGGACTTGAATGAAAAAGATTACAAGGGATTCGAAGACAAACCTTGAACAAAAGATAAGACTAAAATTAAGGTGAATTTAAACTTTAAAGCTTTTAGAAATTTTTAATTAAGTTAATTAATTAAACTTTTCTTAACTTCAAATTTTAAACCTTAATTAAAGTCTAGTGAATTTTAGGTTCAAAAGGTTAAATGGGGATGGATTAAACTTAATTAAGTTGGTTTTTAAATCTTAACTTAAAAATTTTAGATTAATTAAAAGTTTTAATTAAAATAATCTCTAAGTTTTTAAGAATTTAATTTTGACTTAATTAAAGTTTTGGTGAAATTAAGGTTTATTAGACTTAATGAATTTTAAATCTTAACATTTTAGAAATTAATTAAAATTAATTAAATTAATTAATTAAAATTATCTTCCAATTTTAAGACTTAAAAGCCTAATTAAAGTCTAAGTTGGGTGAATATTTTAAGATTTAAGGCTAACTAGACCTAATTAAGGAATTTAATTTTTAAACCTTAGAAATTAATTAAAATTAATTAAAATAATTAATTAAAATTATTTTCTAATTTTTAAGAATTTTAAAAACCTAATTAAAGTCTAATTTGGAGTGTGTTTTAAAGTTCAAGGGCAAAACTAGGCCTAAGTTGGATTAATTTTAAGACTTAATTTTTAGAAATTAATATTAATTAAAATATTTAATTAAAGTTTTTTCTAAAATTCAAGAATTGAATTAAACCTAATTAGAGTCTAATCTTTAGGTTTTAGGACTTAAATTAATTTATATTAGAGTTAAATTAGATTAAATTAATTTTAAAGTTTATTATTAAAAATTAATTAAAACTTAAATTAAGAATTAATTAAAATTTTTAGTCTCTAAAATTAATTTTTTAAAACCTAATTAAGTCTAAAAACTAAATTAATTTAATCCTAATTGCTTATTTGGGGTTTAATTAGGATCTAGGGACCTAATTGGATGATTTCTAAGGGTTTGGGGACTAATTGGGGATTCTAGAGGACTCAATTGAATAAAACTAAAGTCCTAAGGGGCCTAATTAAGGTTCTGGGGACCTAATTGAATTATTCCTAAAGGTTTAAGGGTCTAATTGAATGTTTGGTGACTAATCTGAATAGCGGGTTAAACCTAGGGGGGCCTAGATTGAGAATTACCCAAGCCCGTTTGAAAACACGCGGATCCGGGTTAGACCCGGATCCGGCTCGCGTGCCCGGCTGCCAAACGGCGCCGTATCAGTCTGAGACAAAACACCCTCTGACCGAGTTGGCTCGGCCATTTGGACCGAGACCAACTCGGTCCAACTCAGCTACCCCCATTTCCTCTGCATCTAACAACCCAAACCCAGGAAACTAAGCAAAAAAGGATCAAAACCTATGAATCCTATGGTGTTCTTCGGTGTTCTTCATGAACACGAAAAACACCGGTCTAGGAGTGCCGCGAGCTCCGCCTGTGAATCCAAAGCTCCGCCGTCTGGCGCCGCTCCGGCGTGTTCGCCGACCACCGCGAAACACGCCGGACGTCGCCTAGACACCGCCGGCCACCATCTCCAACTCTGGTGAGGTCACCGGAGACTCGAAAACGTGCCGAAAACCACCAAATCAACCCAAAAAACAGTCCAAACACCCTAAAATCGAATCTAAAACTCTAAAAACAGATCAACACTATCCTTAACCCAACCGGCCAAGAACAAAACATTAAAACAAGAAACGATTGGGCTTACCTTTGCGAAACCTCGCTCCGATCGAGTCCTCAGTCCGATTCAAGCTCCGGTCACCGATTTCCAGTACCGATCTTTACTCCAAAATCCCTCAAATTTCCTCCTTAGCTGCCGATCTCCAGTGAACTCCCCTTTAAAACCCGATTCAATCCCCATTTAAAGGGGATTCGATTCACAATTTCACTCAGATTCAAACTTCAATCCCCTGAAAACTCTCAACCAATCTAATCCTATCAAAAACCCCAACAAAACCGGCCACAATCCCAGTTTTTTTTGGTTCACGACTCTGTTTTCAAAATTTTCAGTTTTGAACCTTTTTTTTAATATATTATAATATTATACTATATTATATTATATTATTATATTATATTATTTATTTATATTATTATCATTTATTATTATTATACTATTATTTTCGTGTTGACATCTGTCCCTCTTTGCCCGATGTTGCGGAGCAGGAGATGGGCAAAGACTGAGAAACACGAATTCTAAAAATCTGAAGCTTGAAGAAACTCTTCAAACTTAACATCATGCCCGGAGGACTTAATGATGACCCGGAGGATTTAACATCATGCCCGGAGGACTTACTGATGACCCGGAGGATTTAGGATCGTATTGCCTCCTTGATTGTGCAAACGATATCATCACTCCGAAGGTGATGGCCCGGAAGACTTAACATCATGCCCGGAGGACTTAATGATGACCCGGAGAATTTAGGATCGTATTTTCTCCTAGATTGTGCAAACGATATCATCACTCCCGAAGGTGATGGCCCGGAGGACTTAACATCATGCCCGAAGGACTTACTGATGACCCGGAGGATTTAACATCATGCCCGGAGGACTTACTGATGACCCGGAGGATTTAATAGTGGAGTACGAAATTTTCCACCTCCACTACTTCTTTCTGGACTCACGCCAAAAGATTGCCGACAATGGACTCACGTCAAAAGGCTGCCGGTAATGTTCGTTGTTGTTGATTGATTCTTGAATCATTTCTCATGGAACTCATGCTTCATTCTCCTTACGTACGAAAAAAAGGTTCCGTTCTCCGTATGCACGAATGGATATGCAGGTTCTATTCTCCGAGTGCTCGAATAGATAAGCAGGTTCAAAAAGGGCTCCATTCTCCGTATGCACGAATGGATATGCAGGTTCTATTCTCCAAGCGCTCGAATAGATAAGCAGGTTCTGAAATGTTTTTTCTCGAATTTCCTTCCTCTGAAATCTTCGCTTGTCCTGATATGGATTGCTTGGAAATTCCTGTAAAAATTATAAAAAATGTTTTAAATGCATGGGTTAGCATGTTTTACCCTATGGATGCCTAACCATATGATGCATGAACCGTGGTCATTGAGGGACACTTGAATGTTCATTGATCCTCTTCAATGGACCTTTTTCTGTCACGACGACATCTCACATTGACAACTTTGTACTCTGCTTGAACTTTTTGAGCTTTATTTCTCAATTTGACATTTAACATCATTGATTTTCCCAATCAGTTCGGATTTTGCCCCACATCTTATGGGCTATCAGTTTCTTGAAGCAAATAGTTCATGAACTTTGTTTCTGCCTCGGTCAAAAATAATGCTTTGCTGATCTCTTATCATGCTGAGTTTGCCCCACTTTCACCATTTAGAGTGTGCAAAATAGGTCCCTGGATTTTCTCCTGATCTCTAAACCTTTCTTAATCCCTGAACTTTCACCAAGTTGGGCTAATATTCATCTTTACAACTACGAAATTTAGCAATGTCACAGTCCGTACGTAAATGCCCCATGTTATGGCATTTCAAAGTTTCATTTGTTCCTCTGGGGTCATTCATCATTCACCTCTTGTTCTGTCTGCGCTTAAAGGATTAATTGCATCATAGGAATTCCCATGGAATCCTTTACATTTTGTATCTAATCAATTCATCTGCAGGATGCTTGTCAAGCGAAAAAAATGCTCAAAATAGTATTTGGAAAACATTGAAAAATTTGATTGTCATGGCAAACAAAAACAAAAGTTAGACCTCTGAAAATCAAGTGTAACAAAACGTTCGAAAAAATTTGCAAAGATCAACTCGGATGTGACCATTTTCCAATTTATCAGACTTTCAGTAGAAACATTCCCATTTTCTAATTCTACCCCGTTTAGGTGACACTCTTTTTCTCACTAGCTCACCCTACCCAATTCCTCTTTTTTTCTGATCTCAATCAAGCATTAGAAGACTAAAAATCCTTGAAGAAAGGTTAACCCTAGTAAGCGGGACATATTCTGAAGACTAACTCTCCTTGTTCTAATATCCGTGTATAGTCAAAATGGTCTTTCGTGGCTTGTAATGTGGGTTATGGTTTATGGCTACCAAAGAAAGGATATATAGGCTCAAATAATTCGAGGGTGATAAAAATCAAAGATCATTGTCGTACTGTTCTGAACATGCTCTGATGAAATAATTTTCTTTTGCGGATCACTCTAGGTTGACCCTTTTTGTTGGGCTTTCGCCCTAGAGGTCATTTCTTTTTCACCACCACTTTTTCCAGTGGTTCATCCCATCAACATTTTTTACTGAACTTTATGTTCGCTTTTTGCGCCAACAATTTGAGTTTGGATTCTTTTCTTGGTTTTGCGTTTCTCTTTGAAACACATTTTCATCCTCTTTTGCCCCCAGTGTGGGGGTGATCCTTGATTTGGGTTGAATCGAAAGAAAAATAATGTCAGGCTCAAAAAGGGACAACAAATGCTATTTTTTCTTATTTTCTTTCTTTGAGAAGGGAAATCAAGGAATGCCAAATATCATTCCATACTCGGATGTCTTTAAAGTAAAGCAGACTTCAGTTGGATGATGTTTTGGGTTATCACTTCATTCAAAGACCTTATTCAACAATGCTTGAGAGGAAACTCACTCAGAATTTCTCTAGGATTTTCCTGTGATTCCTGAACACTCATTAATGTCATCCTTTTGACCTAAATAAAGTGGTAACGAGTCACATTGGTGAAGTTGATCTCCGAATTTGATTTAATATCAATTTCGCAATTGATATTCAAAATCTGAAAGAATGAAATCAATGATATATGTATGGGCGTTCAAAAATTAACCCATAAAAAGAATCAAAGAATCAAAAAAGTTAAAGAATCAAAGAATCAAAGTGTATGACATGTTTACTATTTTAAAAAACACGTACGAAACAAGCATCATTGACAAATGAATTAAAAAAACTCCCCTACAAAAGACACCCAATGCATATAGAATAAAAAACGCAACTGGGATAATTCAGGGCATTACTTCGCAACCGATCCCAAAAACACTCTTTTCCTTGATACTTAGACATGAACAAGACAGATTTTTCATAACTCTGAGCAACCTTAGAAAAGCTAGTCCTGACGTTCTGAATCTTTAATGAGCACATCATCTTGAGCATTTTCTTTGGTCTTCCATTGTTACACCAACTCCTCTGTCAAAATTCCTTTATCGATCAATTTCTTGATTTCTTCTAGTAAAGACCTACATTTATTAGTAGCATGACCTGACAATCCCATATGAAACTCACAAACATTGCTGGGATCATAGCTTTGAGCGAAAGGGCTTGGCGCTTTCTTCATTGGCTTGGGAGTAATATATTGAACTTCAACAAGAAAAGGAAACAAATTGGCAATAGGCATTCCAAATATCTCCCGATCCGTATTTCTTCGGGGAATCTTTTGTTGCCGCCCTGAAGAACTGGGTGATCTTTCCCTTTTACGTCTTCGGGAACTTTGAACATTACACTCATTTACCTCCTTCGGCTTCTTATCTTCTATGGAATTTTTGAGCCTGGGTTCAATTTTCCCTTGTTGTATTCCGACTTCTATTACTTCGCCAAGGGCCATAAAATCTCTAAAGTTGCCCCTTGAATTCGTAAGCATTTTATCGAAGAAAGGAGACGGCAAAGTTTGATGAAACATTTCAGTCATTTCCCCTTCTATCATGGGTGGTTGCACCTGAGAAGCTAGCACCCTCCACCTCAATGCATAGTCTTTAAAGCTTTCATCATCCTTCATTCTCATGCTCTGTAAAGTCCGACGATCTGGAGCTAAATCTATGACATACCTATATTGCCCCAAGAATTCTTTCGCCAAATCAACCCATGTTCGAATCTGCTCTCGACTCAATCTGTTGTACCATGTTACAGTAGGCCCAGCCAAGCTATCATGAAAGTAGTGAATCATCATTTGGTCATTATCTAGATATCCTTCCATTTTCCGATAATACATTGTCAAGTGAATTTTAGGACAACTAGATCCGTCATACTTCTCAAAAACAGGGATCTTGAATTTTGGTGGAATAACCAAATCAGGGACCAGACAAAACTCCCTTGCACTAAACCCGGAGCCCACTCCTTTTTCACTTGCCTCAATTTTCTTCTAGAGTTCCGTACACATATTTGTCAATTGAACAACACGTTCAAGAGAGAACGTATTCATGCTCGAACTTGATGCCCCCGAGTAGATAGTTAGACATGGCTTCGAGATTTGATCGTTTGCCTTTGGTTGAGGCTTTGTCATATGCTCTTGGATACTTGCAACTTCTCTCATATTCTCGTCCATGATGTCTGATTCTCAAATTTTTATTAATGTGTGGCAACTGTCATCGAAACCCTCAACCACCTTAGATTCATGTATGCTAATGCAATATTGATAAAATAATAATGGCATGATATAAAATAAATATATGCATGAATGCAATAAGGTATTGATCCCAAGTGTGATTATCGTAGAATAACTTTCATTTCAGGTAAAAGATTTATTACATCAAATATCAAACACTAAAGGTATTTGCGAGTCTTAACCCCTAATTTCTTGACTTTCTCTAAGAACCCTGCTAACTTCCCACTATGACCTATCACCGGGTTGATGTTTTGACTCAATTCTGCCGCCATATCAGCATTATCCCTAACCCAACCGGCCAAGAACAAAACATTAAAACAAGAAACGATTGGGCTTACCTTTGCGAAACCTCGCTCCGATCGAGTCCTCAATCCGATTCAAGTTCCGATCACCGATTTCCAGTACCGATCTTTACTCCAAAATCCCTCAAATTTCCTCCTTAGCTGCCGATCTCCAGTGAACTCCCCTTTAAAACCCGATTCAATCCCTATTTAAAAGGGATTCGGTTCACAATTTCACTCAGATTCAAACTTCAATCCCTTGAAAACTCTCAACCAATCTAGTCCTATCAAAAACCCCAACAAAACCGGCCACAATCCCAGGTTTTTTTGGTTCACGACTCTGTTTTCAAAATTTTCAGTTTTGAACCTTTTTTTTTAATATATTATAATATTATAATATATTATATTATATTATTATATTATTATTATTTATTATTATTATACTATTATTTTCGTGTTGACAATAATTTAAAAACTTATTTCATCCAAAAAATATTAGGCATCTATTTTTTAAAAAATATATAATTTAAACATTTATTTCATAAAAAAAACATTAAACATCTATTTTAAAAAATATATAATTTAAACACTTATTTTTGAGTTAAACTTAAATTAATAGTAACGCTGCAGATGATTGGAAATTATGGCATGTGATTTGCTGCAGGGGGTCATGATGGGTGTACAGCAGCTGTTGCAAAATTATAGGATGAAGAGAAACTTTGTTAATGGGGAGAGGCGGAGTAATATTATAAACCAAAAGATTTGAATTTTTATATTTCAGATCAAATCAGTATTCGGATTCAATTTTAAATTTTAAATATTTAATTCAAATTATTTAAAGAATAAATTAAATATTTATTTTTTATATAAATATTACTGAATTTTTATTAGATTCATAAAAATTACATTTATGTCATCTTCAAGAAATAAAAAAAAATAGATTAAACAATCCAAACATTTTATTAAAAAAATAGAGAAAATAAAATTCTTATGGAATTAAGTATACCAATAAAATTCAGAAGTTTCTTGAATCTCATTGTTTCTTTCCAAACGAGATGCATAAAGAAGGAAGAAGGAGTTGTAGACGATCCAAACTGTCATGTAAAAGCATCGCTACCCAAGACTGATTTCATCGACAAACAACCATCAACCGGAGTGGGGATATAACTTTTTGAAAGACCACCGACAAAAATATAAATCAGAAACTAGCATTGATTGAATCTAACCACAAGAACAGATAAATCAAACCACTGACAAACATCAATCGATCGCCAGGGTATGCTTTAACGTGCCACAAGAGCAGATGAATCAAACCACAAAACGAAAACATGTCACAAAGACAGTACTTTCATACTTTCTGAGTAAAAATACTCCGTCGCTTTATCATACTTTCATCTATGTTTGTTAAAATTTTTTAAATTTTTAAATTTTAAACTTTAACTCTTATTTTCTATATCCTAAATCTCAAACCATACGCTCTAAAAAATATACCTTCCCTCCAATTCTTTAAACCCTAACCATAATATCTAATATTAGACCCTAAACTCTATACCTTTAATTTGAACGGAAACACAAATAAAAATATAAAAAAATAGACAATTTACCCTTATAATTCCTCGTGTAAAGTAAAAAGCATAGTCCACTAGGGAGTTCTAAAAAAACTCCTTAAAAAGAGCTTAAAAAAAAGCCCCTTTAATAAGAGGGGTTGTGAACTGGTTGGTAACAGGTTTCAAACAGTTGGGATTTTTTTAAGTAATGGTTATTTAATTTATTTTTATATATTTGAATAAAAATATACGAATAAAAATATTTATATAATAAATATTCGAATAAAAATATTTATATAATAAATATTCGGATAAAAATATTTATATAATAAATATTAGAATAAAAATATTCGAATAATAAATATTTGAATAAAAATATTCGTATAATAAATATCAGAATAAAAAGATTTGAATAAAAAGATTAAAATAAAAAGATTCGAATAAAATATATACGAATAAAAATATTCATATAATAAATATTTGAATAAAAATATTCATATAATAAACATTCGAATAAAAATATACGAATAAAAATATTTATATGATAAATATTCGAATAAAAATATTTATAATAAGTATTCGAATAAAAATATTTATAATAAATATTCGAATAAAACTACTCGAATAAGAAATATTTGAATAAAAATATTCAAATAAAAATATTCGTATAATAAATATTCGAATAAAAATATTCATATAATAAACATTCAAATAAAAATATTCAAAAACTACAAAAAATATATGAATAAAAATATTTAATAAAAATATACGAATAAAAATATTTCTATAAAAAATATTCGAATAAAAATATTCAAATAAAAATATTGGAATAAAAATATTCAAATAAAATTTTTTTAATAAAAATATTCGTATAATAAATATTAGAATATAAATATTCATATAATAAGCATTCAAATAAAAATATTTGAATAAAAATATTCGATTAAAAATATACGAGTAAAAATATTTCTATAATAAATATTCAAATACAAATATTTATATAAAAATATTAGAATAAAAATATTCAAATAAAAAATATAAGAATAAAAATACTTGAATAAAAATATACGAATAAAAATATTTCTATAATAAATATTCTAATAAAAATATTTATATAATAAACATTCGAATAAAAATATTAGAATAAAAAATATACGAATAAAAATATTCATATAATAAATATTCGAATAAAAATATTCATATAATAAATATTTAAATAAAAATATTCAAATAAAAAATATTCGAATAAAAATATTCGAATAAAAATACTCGTATAATAAATATTCAAATAAAAATATTTGAATAAAAAATATACGAATAAATATTGTACACATTTTCTTACAAATTATACACAATAGCTTACAAAAATCGTAAAGAAAAATGTATGTACACAATTCCTTACAACTTCTCACCATGAGCTAAAGGAGCCATCCAAAGGTAAGGATTTGTGTACATACATAATTTACTACGAGAATACATAAAATTGGTACAAGAAATGTAAGGATTTATGTATGTACACAAATCTCTACGAAATATACACAAATGCTTACAAAAACTGTAAGAAAAATGGTATGTAAACAAATCATTACCCTTGGATGACCTTCTTTAGCTCATGATTTCAAAGTCGTAAGGATTTGTGTACATACTTTTTTCCTTACATTTTTCGTAAGTCATTGTGTATACTTTGTAAGGAATTGTGTACATACATAAATTTTTACCATTTTTGTGGCAATTTGTGTATACTCGTAGCCATTTGTGTATGTACACAAACCCTTACCCTTAGATGGTCTCCTTTAGCTCATGGTTAAAAGTTGTAAGGCTTTGTGTACATACCATTTTTCTTACGTTTTTCGTAAGCCGTGTATACTTTGTAAGGAATTGTGTACATGGACAAATCCTTACCATTTTTGTGTCATATTATGTATATCGTAGCCATTTGTGTATGTACACAAACCTTTACCCTTAGATGGTCTCCTTTAGCTCATGGTTAGAAGTCGTAAAGATTTGTGTACATACCTTTTTTTCTTACGTTTTTCGTAAGTTATTGTGTATACTTTGTAAAAAATTGTGTACATACACAAATCCTTACCATTTTTGTGGCAATTTATGTATACTCGCAGCCATTTGTGTATGTACATAAACCCTTACCTTTAGATGGTCTCCTTTAGCTCATGGTTAGAAGTCGTAAGGATTTGTGTAAATACTTTTTTTTTACGTTTTTTGTAAGCCATTATGTATACTTTGTAAGGAATTGTGTACATACATAAATCCTTACCATTTTTGTGTCATATTATGTATACTCGTAGCCATTCGTGTATGTACACAAACCCTTACCCTTAGATGGTCTCCTTTAGCTCATGGTTAGAAGTCGTAAGGATTTGTGTACATACATTTTTTTCTTACGTTTTTCGTAAGCCATTGTGTATACTTTGTAAGGAATTATGTACATACACAATCCTTATCATTTTTGTGTCATATTATATATACTCGTAGTCATTTGTGTATATACACAAACCCTTACCCTTAGATGGTCTCATTTAGCTCATGGTTAGAAGTCGTAAGGATTTGTGTACATATTTTTTTCTTACATTTTTCGTAAGCCATTGTGCATTTGTAAGGAATTATGTACATACACAAATCATTCTCATTTTTATATCATATTATGTATACTCGTAGCCATTTGTGTATGTACACAAATCCTTACCCTTAGAGGTTCTCCTTTAGCTAATGGTTTTGAAGTCGTAAAGATTTGTATACATATCTTTTTTCTTACGTTTTTCGTAAGTCATTGTGTATACTTTGTAAGAAATTGTGTACATACACAAATCCTTACCATTTTTGTGCCATATCATGTATACTCATAGCCAATTATGTATGTAAACAAATCCTTACCCTTGGATGCCTCCTTTAACTCATGGTTTCGAAGTCGTAAGAATTTGTATACATACCTTTTTTCTTACGTTTTTCGTAAGTCATTGTGTATATTTTGTAAGGAATTGTGTATATACACAAATCCTTACCATTTTTGTATCATATTATGTATACTCGTAACCAATAGTGTATGTACACAAATCCTTACCCTTGGATTACCTCTTTTAGCTCATGGTTTTAAAGTTGTAAGGATTTGTGTACATACCTTTTTTTCTTTACGTTTTTCGTAAGCAATTGTATATATTTTGTAAGAAATTGTGTACATACACAAATCCTTACTATTTTTGTGTCAATTTATGTATTCTCGTAATGATTTATGTATGTACATAATTTCTTACGTTTGTAAAATTTATGTATGTACCGTTTTTCTTACAGTTTTTGCAAGGATTTATGTATGTACACAAATCCTTACATTTGTAACGATTTATATATGTACCGTTTTTTTACAGTTTTTGTAAAAATTTATGTATATAATTCGTAACTATTATGTACACAAAATAATCGGATAAACCGGTTAATACTCTTTTTATGTTTTTTTAAGGGACTTTTTACGGAACTACCTATAGTCCACTGTAAAGAGCTCGTGAATCCAACCAAATCCCCGGGTTCGTCCCCCTAGTTATGAATCATCTTGTCATATAACTGGCCCACATTCACCGCCCTCCGCTGAAAGACGATAACAGAATGGATTCAATGAATGTTGACCTCGTCTGATCTATGTCATCTCATACTCTTGGACACTCAACCAGACAGCATTGACGACGACCTTCACTCACGCGCAAGACAACTGCGTATCCAATATCCAATTAGCCACGTGATTTTGCTCTACAGTCTACACCATGATTAATTTATTAGAAATAATACCCTGTTTCTGAAAGACTCTATAGAGAGACAAGTCAACGCCGGGGGATTCATGAAATGAACGCTGGACACGCGATTTACCGCAGGATCTCGGGCGTAAAATGGAAGTGCACGAGGAAACGTAAGGTAGACGTGCATGCAAAAGAGAGCGATTTTGTTATAGTTCATGATTACTTGGGATGGAAGTTAAATTGTAAAGATAGATCAAGGTTTAACCCTATGGCTATGGCGGCTGGTTAGTTTTTAGGACTCACGTAGGGACCAATTTAGTCCGCAGGTTTTTGACATAACCCCGGTCTCTTTTGTCTCTCTTTCATTACAAACGAGGTTCTTCACTTTCTCTGTTTTTATGTTCATGGCGTGGTGGTCATGATGTCACTACTTTGAGTCCACCGCTCTTCTTCTTCTTCTTCTGGTTTCTTTCAATCCTCCGACATGTCTTACACATATGGTTACCATCAAATCTTTCTCTCTTTCTGTCTCGTGTTCTGTTGTTCCTTACCTTTTCATGTGAAATCCGATGAACTCCATTTGCTGCTAAAACTAAAATCCGCTCTTAATAAATCAATCACTGGGGTTCTAGATTCATGGGGTTCAGCCAATTCCATTTGCAGCTTCAATGGCATCACTTGCACCGATGGAGGGTTCGTTAAGGAAATCGAGCTTTCAAACCAGAAGCTAACCGGCGTTCTTCCTTTTGATTCGGTATGCCAGCTTCAATCCTTACAAAAGCTCTCTTTGGGTTTCAATTCACTCTACGGGGAAATCAGTGAAGAGTTGAATCATTGTGTAAAGCTTGAGTATTTGGATCTTGGGAACAATCTTTTTACTGGTTCGTTCCCAGATATATCTTCCCTCACCCAATTGAAGTTCCTCCATTTGAATAACAGCGGATTTTCTGGTGTTTTCCCATGGAACATGCTTGAAAAAATGACCAATCTGACTGCTTTAAGTCTTGGAGACAACCCTTTGGATCGATCTCCGTTTCCATATCAGATTCGGAATCTAAAGAAACTGAGTTGGCTTTATTTGGCCAATTGTAGCATTGAAGGGAAGATCCCTCCCGCCATTGGAGGTCTCACCGAGCTTGTAAATTTAGAGCTTGAATACAATCACTTATCTGGAGAAATTCCAGTGGAGATTTCAAATCTTCACAAACTATGGCAGCTTGAGCTTTATTGCAATAATCTGACCGGAAAACTTCCTGTCGGGTTAAGAAATCTTACAAAGCTAGAGAATTTCGATGCTTCGGCCAACAATCTTGAAGGAGATATCTCAGAAGTGGGGTACTTGAACAACTTGGTAAGCCTACATCTCTATAAGAACAGGTTTAATGGTGAAATACCATCTGAGTTGGGTGAATTCAGAAAGCTGGTGAATCTGTCTCTCTACGACAACATGTTGTCTGGTCCTTTGCCTCAAAAGCTCGGTTCTTGGTCCAATTTTGACTACATCGATGTGTCGGAGAATCTCTTGACTGGACCAATTCCTCCAAACATGTGTAACAAAGGAACTATGAGAGGCGTTCTTATGGTTCAGAACAGGCTCACCGGTGAAATTCCGGCTACATATGGAAATTGTACAACTTTAAAGAGGTTTAGAGTCTATAACAACTCGCTTTCCGGCGTAGTTCCGGCGGGAATATGGGGATTACCGGTAGTGGATATAGTTGACATTGCTTACAATCGATTTGAAGGGCCAATTACGTCTGATATAAAGAATGCAAAGGTGATGGGAGTACTTTCAGTAGGATACAATAGACTATCAGGTGAGTTGCCTGAGGAGATTTCAGAAGCTACATCTTTGGTTAAAATCGAGCTTAATGACAATCAGATTTCAGGGGAAATTCCACATGGAATTGGGGAACTGAAAAGATTGAACGTCCTTAAATTTCAGAACAACATGTTATCTGGTCCCTTACCAGATTCATTATGTTCTTGTGTTTCCATAAGTGACATAAACATGGCTGGTAATTCACTTTCTGGGAAAATCCCATCATGTTTAGGGTCTTTGGTGACATTGAACTCTTTGAATTTGTCTCGAAATGAACTTTCTGGGAAAATCCCAGAGAGCTTATCAACTCTCAAGCTGAACCTTTTTGATTTGTCTTATAATCGGTTATCTGGTCCTATACCACAGACTCTCTCCATAGAAGCTTATAATGGTAGCTTGGTGGGAAACTCTGGCCTTTGTAGTTCAATGGACGAAGTCCAATCTTTCGAGCGATGTCGATCGTATTCCAGAATGTCTAAAGATGTCCGTGTGCTTATAGTTTGCCTTGCGCTTGGTGCAACGGTCTTGCTTGCTTCGCTTGGATGTTTCTTGTATTTAAAGAGGACTGAAAGAAGAGATGGTGATCGTTCATTGAAGGAAGAATCATGGGATCTTAAGTCTTTCCATGTGTTAACCTTCACTGAAGATGAAATCCTTGATTCCATCAAACAAGAGAATCTGATTGGAAAAGGAGGGTCCGGGAACGTATACAAAGTGACGCTTTCTAATGGTGTAGAACTCGCTGTGAAGCACATATGGAACACAGAGTCTAATTGCCGAAGAGGTCGGAGTAGTACCACTCCGATACTAAGCAAACGTGAGGGTAAGGCAAAAGAGTTTGATGCCGAGGTGCAGACATTGAGCTCAATAAGGCATGTCAATGTGGTGAAGCTCTACTGCAGCATTACCAGTGAAGACTCCAGCTTGTTGGTGTATGAATACCTGCCTAACGGCAGCTTATGGGATCGGATGCATACGAGTCAGAAAATGGAGCTTGATTGGGATACAAGGTATGACATTGCACTTGGAGCAGCTAAGGGACTCGAGTACCTACATCACGGATGTGGAAAGCCGGTGATCCACCGGGACGTAAAATCAAGCAACATATTGTTAGATGAGTATTTGAAGCCAAGGATTTCAGATTTCGGACTCGCCAAGATCGTTCAAGCCGATGGTGGGAAATACTCCACCCATGTCATTGCAGGCACCCATGGATACATAGCTCCTGGTAAGTTAATTCCCATTCTTCACTTTCCAAGATTAGCATCAAGTAAATTACCATAACAATCTAACTTTTGCAGAATATGGATACACCTACAAGGTCAATGAGAAGAGTGATGTGTATAGCTTTGGGGTTGTATTGATGGAGTTAGTGAGTGGCAAAAGGCCCATAGATCCTGAATATGGAGAAAATAAGGACATTGTAAGTTGGATTTGCAGCAAAATACAGAGCAAAGAGAGTGTTTTAAGCATTGTTGATCCAAGGATTCCTGATGTACTTAAAGAGGATGCAGTGAAGGTGTTGAGGATCGGCATCCTATGCACCGCCGCATTGCCTGCCCTACGACCCTCCATGAGAAGAGTGGTTCAAATGCTGGAAGAGGCCGAACCGTGCAGATTGGTCGGCATTGCTATCAGTAAGGACATCGAGCAGCAGCAGAAGGAACACCATTGATGGATTCAGCTAAGAAGCATAGTCATATTACAGTAATTAGCACTTCTGTAACATATTAACAACTCTATTTTTTCCCGGGTGTAATATTTTCTGAGCGATGTGGGATGTGGTTCCCTGGACATGTGAAGATGCAAGAACTGTGAGTTTCTTGAGCTAATCTTGCCAAAATAATGTTCTGAAATGGGACAATAAAATGTAATATTTGAGTCACTGATTGGTGTGAACCAACTTAGCTACTTCATGTCGCATGGAACATAGAATGAAAAACGTGTACAACGTTTGGATTCTAAAAAGCCTCGTCTTATTCGCTCCATTATGGTTTTAATTATTTGATCTTTGGATATCAGGGCCATACAGGTGGTGGCGGCTTTGATTAAATTATTTGGACTAAATAAAAAATACTTATATTTAAAATATTTGGACTAAATTATAAAATTATAAAGAAAAGAGATCAATTTCGAGTTAAATAAAGATTTTAGAACTAAAATAATTAAAAATATAATTGAATTAAATTTATAAAAATAAATTATAAAAAAATAGAAATAGAGAGTGATCAATTTCGGGTTATATAAAGATTTTTTAGAACAAAAATTAAAAAAAAAACATAACATTAAAAATATTGAACTAAATTAAACCAACTATAAAAAACTGGGGTTAAGTCCAAGTTAAATAAAAATATTTTAAAACTAAATTGAATAAAAATATAATTATGTTAAAATATTAAACTATATTATAAAGATTATAATTTTTTGGATTAATTTTGGGTTTAATAAATATTTTGAGAACTAAATTGAATAAAAATATAATTATATTTAAAATATTGGATTAAACTATAGATTAAAAAGAAATTAAGGTTAATTCTGGGTTAAATAAATATTTTTAAGAGTAAAATAAACAAAAGTATATTGTGTTTAAAATATTAAACTAAATTATAAAAATTAAAAATAAATCAGGGCTAATTTCAGGTTAAATAAATATTTTTGGACTAATTTAAATAAAATATTATTAAAAAATTAAAGTATCATACTAAATTATAAAAATTATAAAAAATAGGGGTCAATGTCAAGGTAAATATAGATTTTAGACTAATTTAACAATAATATAATTATACTTAAAATACTATAATAAATTATAAAGAAATAAGGGTCAATTTTAAGTTAAATAAATATTTAAAGACTAAATTGAAAAAAGTATCATTATATTAAAAATATTGAATTATTATAAAAATTAGAAAGAATTTTGAGTCAATTTTAAGTTCAATAAAGATTTTTATGACTAAATTAAACAAAAATAAAAATTTAACATACTTAACATGTAATTTACCTTTTTTTTTGTAAAACCAACTGATTTTTTTGTTAATAATGTGACACGCAGAGCTAAAGATTTGGTGATTTTTGTTCCCTTTTATCTTAGTTTGTGGATTTTTCTTAATTTTTATAATTTATTTTATATCTTACGAGATTTATTGGGCCTTTAACTTAGTTTATAGATCTTAAACAAAAAAATAATCAATCACCAAGATGAGATTCTTCCTTAAACACTCGAAGAATATACTTTAAACTTTAAGCTCGAATAGGAAGATGAAAAAGAAAAAGTAAAGTATCAAGTAAAGATGAATACGAGTCGGATCGAGTCAGATTTTTTATACACCCGTCATTCAACCCAACTTGAGTTTTAAATTTTAAAACTCGACCCGATCCAAACTATTATTTTTTAAAATTTTAGAGACTAAATTATAAAAAATAAAATTTGATTTAATTATAAAAAAATAAAATTTTAATGATTTAATTTAAGAAATATAATTTTAGTAATTTAATTTAATAAAAAACATATAAGGAAACATCATTGTTATAAATATCTTTAAAATCATATTAAAAATTGTTTTATTAATCTCATATTTGAATCAAAAACTTTTATTTGAAATTTGAACCCCACTCAAATTTAAACCTAAATTTTTTATTATAAATCATACTTAACTAAATTAAATCAGATAAAAAAACTATTAAATTCAGATTTCGTGTCCATCCCTAATACCAAGATGGCTTCACCTTTAATTCAACTATTATATAAATATAAATATATTTAAGATATAATTATTTAAACATTATCTTTTAGTAGCATTATGGTCCTATGGACTTCTATTCGTTGCATTACTCTTTGTCATATCTATCTAGAATGAGATTTTCTTAAATTACGAAATTTATTATTAATAATTTATTAAATAAATATCAAATAATTTTATTTTAATTAATATATTATTAATATAATATTTGAAAACACATAAATTATATATTTTTAAATATTTAATATTTTTAATTTATGAGTATAAAAATTAAAAAGATATAAATAATATATATTATACCAATTATTATAATAAAAATATGCACGAACTATCTTACCTCGGTGATTAAAAAATTGTTATAATTTTTGATGATCACAGATTCGAATATTAATATCTATCTTATACCATTATATCCGATTAAAAATAATAAAATACAACATACCCCGATGACTATAAAAACGTATTTTGAAATCGATGTTGTCCAGGTCTTCACATATAATCTATATTAATGAGATCTTTTTGATATTTGGTTAGGACAAAAAAGACAGGGTGGGCACAAAGGGTGATCGGTGGCAAGGATTCCCTTCAGTTTCACCATTCATATAATCATTCTAGTTTTTATTTATATTTTTAAAATTTATATTTATAATAATTCTAAATTTTTAATAATTGTATAAAATATTTTTATTATATTTTAAAAAATAATATCAAACACGTCCTAATCGTGACCTCACACTCTAATAATGTCCCGTCTCGGATCTGTCCTTTGGTTGACATAGATGGGTTGGTTCCGCCCAAAATGTCCAATGGCAGCCTTTCAAGCTCTCATGCATACACGACGCGTGGAATGTGATAATTCTTTTACTCGGTGGTCGATAATTAATTTTAATATTAATCATTGATTATAAAATTTATTTTTTATTTTTTTTAATTTAATAAGAATCTTTGTTTTTATAACACGTTATTTTTATTTTTATGACACGTTTTTTTTGTCTTTATGATATATTTTTTTATAATTTGATTTATTTGTCTTTACGACATGTTTCAGCATAACTTAACAATCGTTTGTTGTTCACACAGAGATTCAATTAATGTTAATTTTCTGATTTATGTTTTTATCGATGTCCACTTAAAAAGATTTATCCTCACTCGGTTGATGATCGTTTGCTGATGAGATCAGTCTTGGGTAACGGTAGTTTTTGCATGACAGTTTAGATTGTCTACAACTCTTTTATTCGTATGCGTCTCGTTTGGACAGAGACAAAGAGATTCATGAAGCTTCTGAATTTAACGGTGTACTTATTTGTATAAAATTTTTATTTTTCTTTGTTTTGGGTTGTAAAAGTCTTTAGATTGTTCAATCCAATTATTTTATTTCTTAATTGTGATATAATTATAATTTTTTTAATGATTTAATAAAAATTGAGTGATATTTATAAAAATATATATATATAATCTAAACATTATTTATTTTTATATTTTTATTAAAAAATTAATTATATTCATCAAAAATTTTATAATTTATATTTTTAAAACTTTATAACTTTATCACTATAACATAAAATTGTATATCCGTTTTTATAACTAAGTTTATAGTTAAAGTATGAATTTGGTACTCGTCAAAGCAAGATCAAACATGACGACTCAATTATCAATTTAATCAAGTCAGTCCACCTATGTCATCATTTCCTCTCAATAATTGGACACCAATTATTCCATTAAAATAAAACAGACCTCATTTTATTATTATGATTCGTAGATATTATTTTAAAAATATATAATTATTTTGATAAAAATATTAATTTTGATATAAAGAAATCCTCCCGATGCAAATTAGAGATAATTATACCATGATATATACTAGAAGTGGTTGAGAATTTTGTTTGTCTTTTTCCTAATGAATCCTCTGCCGTGCCACAGGTGACCCATTGTTTTTGTTTAAGTAGGATAAGTATATGAATTAAAGACCCATAGACCATATTTAAAGACCCATAGGTACATAATTTCAACACACTAATATTTATAATTTAATTTAATATTTATATATTTGTATTTTAGTTGCATATTTTCAACCTTGTTTGAAGTCAGCAAAATTGAGTCGGTTAGACTCAAGTCAATAATAGCAGCATCTCATATCACTAATTAATATTTTTTTGTTTTTTTCTGAAAACATTGTTATTTTGATATTGGGAGGCGAGAGATCAATTATTTAATTAAAAAGGGAATCATAAGTTATGTAAAATTTCGGTTATATAAATTTAAAGTTTAAAGGACTAATTTAAAGTTTAGTATTTTATGTTATAAGATAAATTTAATTTTTTAAGTTTAAAATTTTTAAAAGGTTTTAGATTATTTTTAAAATTAAAAAAATAGTTCCTCAAAAATTTTAAAATTTATATTAGAATTTTACATATTTTAGTTAAAATTTATTTATATTTTTATTAAATTTCTCAGAATTATTAAAGATTTTAATTAATTTATTTTTTAAAATTATATTTAAACCTTCAATTTAGAAAAATAAGTTAACCTTCTCAATCTTTTACTTCAAATTTTACCACTATTATAACATTTAATATTAAATATAAATTTTAAGTTTTAAACTTCGATTTAAAGTTTAAAATTTAAGATTTAAAATATAATATTTTAAATTTTAAAAAATATTATATAACTACGTAATTGGTATGTTAAAATATCATATGTTCGTTAATGAGTAAAAATTATCGATTTTTTATCATGTATTTTTTAATTTTTTTAAAATGAATTTTAAATCATAACCCTTATTTTTATATCTTAAACCCTAAATCTTACCCATAAAAAATACACCCTACCACTAATTTCCCAAACCATAACCCCTAACCTTAAACTCTAAACTCTAAACTCTAAAGCCTAACCCTAAAAACACACCCTACCTCTAATTTCCTAAACCATAACCATAACCCCTAACCTTAAACTCTAAACTCTAAACTCTAAAGCCTAACCCTAAAAACACACCCTACCTCTAATTTCCTAAACCATAACCATAACCCCTAACCTTAAACTCTAAACTCTAACCTTAAAAAATACACTCTACCACTAATTCCCCAAACCTAACCATAACCCCTAACCTTAAACTTTAAACTCTAAACCCTAACTCTAAAAATACACCCTACTCCTAATTTTTCAAACCATAACCCTTAATCTTAAACCCTAAACTTTAAACCCTAACCTTAAAAATACACCCTACCTTAATTCCCCAAAACCTAACCATAACCTCTAACCCTAAACTTTAAACTCTAAACCCTAACCCTAAAAATATATCCTACCTCTAATTCTCTAAACCCTAACTATAACTTCTAACCTTAAACTCTAAACCCTAAACCTTTTAATTTAAAATAAAAATACAAACAAAACATAAAAAATAAACAATTTATACCCTTATTAATATCATAACATCTCACCAATAATTGTAGCGTATGGCTTTAATTAAAGTGTCATTTATGTTATCAACCATCGTTTTTTAATTGATCCTACAAAAATCATATATCAAATATCCAAAGAACGTTGAAATTGCCCACAAAATAACTTTGACTCATATTGTTATTACATCTGTCTGAAATCTAACCAATTTTTATAACCTTAATCCATGTCTTCCGACACCGGTATACGTGCAACAACAATATATTCTAAGTTTTTAGTTTATATAAAACGATCTTAAACCATATTTATATTTAAATTAATTTAAAATATTTAATTAAGTACTAAAAGTATTAATATCATATTAATTAAATATTTTTTATTAGGTTTGACATAAATTTGAGTGTTAAATATTAGTTCAAATTATACGAACTATCTTGTTTTAGTGGTTAAGTGAACAATTATTATTTCTAAAAATCAAGAATTCGAACACTAATATTTATAGTACAATATTTAAAAAATTAATATTTAATAATTAAAAATATATTCTAAAATAGATATTACATGTAATCACTATAATTGATTTAAAAATATATTAACTTAAATCTAACATAAAAATATTTTAAATATAAAGATCAAAATTTTAATGTATACTCGTTCTATGGACACCTTAGATCAGAGACGGAGGCATTTATAAGGATATTTTTTTTTACTTTGGTTCTTTTATATAATGTCTTAAAAATTAGTTTATTTTTTAATTTATTATTTTTATTTTTAAATATTTACGTTTTATCCTTAACCTCAAAACATAACTCTGTTCATGCTTTACGTTTAGAGCTACTTGAGATATCTTTTTTGTTCTTTAATGACTTCACCGTTATTAACCGTTTGGAGATTAACTAGAGCTATTGAAGACTTTATTTTTAACATTAAATGTTATTTTGGTCAATGAATATCAATACACGAATCTTGATATCGATACCTACTCAATAAAGATAAAATTGTTACATAAAATAAAGTTAGGTGTATCGCTACTCGTTACATAGTATCAATATGGTCCCTTTTAGTACTTAGAATCCATTATTGATACTCGAATCGCTTACTGAAATTTAAAATACTTAAAAAAAGGACATATTGCTACGGTGCCAAGGTATATAAATACGATTGTCTGAGTATCGATACCAAAGGTTAGGGTACCAATACTAAAATTTTATTTTTTACTAAAAACACTTTAAAAAATATTTGATTAATTCAAAAATACTTTATAAAACTTATTAAACATATTTCTCAAGTTGAAGTTGAATGACTTTGATTATTTTTGTAAAATTATAAATAAATTTAAAAATAATTTTCATAAATTATTATATTAAAATTAATATTCAATAAAAATATAATATTAAAATTATTATTTTTTTGTTTCAAGTATGATTTTCCAATTTTGGACATTGGATTCAATAATTGTAGTTAAATGCATTTTGAAGAAGTCCTATCTGACGTATGAATTATTAGATAATGTTATTGTAAAAAATTATTAGATAAATCTGATTTATTATATTGTTTATAATTTTATTTAATAACATATTTTAGTTTAATTATATATTATTAAATAAGTAAATTTATAAGATAAAATTATAAATGATAATGTTAGCGAAATTATATAATAATTTTTTGGGTGTAAATCATCTACTTCTTTGTCATGTTTTTATTTGTGTCTTCCTTTTAAATTAGAGAGTTTAAGGTGTAGGATTTAGAGTTCTAGGTTAGGGGTTGTGGTTTGGGTTTAGGGAATTAGAGGTAGGGTATATTTTTAGGGTTTGAGATTTAGGATATAGAAAATAATGGTTAGAGTTTAAAATTTAATTTTTTAGATGTTTTTAATAGGATGTATGAATGAAAGCATGATAAAGAAGTAGAAAACTTTTACTTCAATTTCTCTATTATCGTGTTCTTTTAGGGTAAAAATACTTTGACTCTTTATCATGCCTTAAGTCATATCTTCTATTGAAAATTTCTAAAAAATTAAATTTAAAACCTTAAAACCCTTATTTTTTAAATCTTATATCCTAAAAAATATATTTAACCTCTAATTCCCTAAATCTTAATTATAACCTTTAATCTTAAACCTTAAATCTTATACCCTAAATTCTCTAATTCAAAATAAAAATACGAATAAAAATATAAGAAAGAAATAATTGATTTACGCCGTTCTTTTAACCTTTCAAGAAACATTCTTATTTAATTCTAAAACTTTCTAGTCGTTTGCGAATATCTTGATGTTTTAAAAATGAACTGTAAAACTTGCTATATTTACGTCACATTTGAAAGTTTGGGAAGGATTAGGTAATAAAAATCTCTTACCTCTTTTTTTTTGTGTGTGTGTCTTTTTTAATTTTTTTAAAAAATCTAATTTTAAATCTTATATTTTTATTTTCTATATTTTAAATTTTAAATTATATACTTTAAAAAATACACCATACTCTTAATTCTCTAATCCTAACCAAAATTCTTAACCTAAAACCCTAAACCTAAACTCTTTAATTTGAAGTGGGGCATAAATAGAGGCATGAGAAAAGGACAAATAATTTGCACTCAGGTCTAACAAAAATCTCTTACCTCTTTTATGTGACTCCTCTCATATCTTCTTTGATTTTTTTTAAAAAAAATCTAATTTTAAACCCTAAACCCTTATTTTCTATATTATAAATCTTAAACTATACACCCTAAAAATACATCCTACCTCTAATTTCCTAATAAAATCCATAACCTAAAATCCTAAACTCTCTAACTTAAAGTGAAAACATAAACGAAGTCAATAAAAAATAGACAGATGATTTACACATTTATAGAGGCTAAAACCCCATCAAACACATATCCATTAGAAGTTAGAACCCATTTGGACACTTCAAAGCATAAAACAATAGAAAAAGAACTTTGCTTGCTTGAATCTGATCCTCACTATCCGTATCGTGGAAAGTACAAATCGTATATTTTTCTATATTTTTATTTTAAATTAAAAAATAAAAAATTAAGGTTTATAGAGTTTAAGATTAAAAGTGAAATAAAATTTAGCCCACCGTGATAAAGAGGCGGAACAAACCCATGTGGAGCGGTCAAGCCAAATTTTCATAATTTCGTGTGTTACACGCTTTCTGGAGGAAAATTGGCAGTACCCAGAACTTAGCACTGCAAAGACGAGAGAGATCTGTTGTCGTTGCTGCTGCTGTTGTCGTCACAATGGATGGTTACCATGTCATTCAAAATTTCCCTGGAACCTAAAGTTGTGGGGACCCCATCAACCAAGACCATCGATTGTGCCAGAACAAAACCTGCCAGTAATTACACTCCCCAGTCTCCAACCAAGACTATATCTATATATGCTTATCGTTTCTTAAAGAGGCTCTGGAACCAACCAAGTGTTGTTTGTTTTCTCTTCCCTTTATTTGGACACTTGCCGAAAACCAAATCTCCTTTTTAACCTTTGCTTTATAGTGATAAACAGATTTAGAGAAGTGAGGATGCAGAAAAGCAGCATGTTCATTGAGCAAAATACTGCAGACTATGAAAATGGTGGTGCACAGAAGAACTTGGATGATGATGGTCGACCAAAAAGAACTGGTATAGCTTCTTCTTCTTCATCATAATCATATTTTTTTTTAATTTATTATTATTTTGGATGTGAGGTTGAGTTATTTTGATTGTTGAAGGGACATGGGTCACTGCAAGTGCTCATATTATCACTGCTGTGATTGGATCTGGAGTGTTATCTCTTGCATGGGCGATTGCTCAGTTGGGTTGGGTGGCTGGACCGGCGGTGCTCATGATTTTCTCCTTCATCACCTATTTCACCTCCACCCTTCTTGCCGATTGCTACAGGGCTCCTGACCCGGTTCATGGAAAAAGAAACTACACCTACATGGATGTTGTTAGAGCTTATTTAGGTAATCATATCATCACAATGGTTGATTTGGTTAGCTCAAACTGTTATTAACCAATGGTTGATTTGATTGTTCAGGTGGAAGAAAAGTTCAGCTTTGTGGATTGGCTCAGTATGCAAATCTTCTTGGCGTAACCATTGGTTATACAATCACTGCATCAATCAGTATGGTGTAAGTAACAGTTACAGGACAAGTCATAAGGACCAGACATTTGGAACTTTGAGTTGAAACTGATTGTTGTTGTTGTTTTTGGAACCAGGGCGGTGAAAAGGTCAAACTGCTTCCACAAGCATGGACATGAAGCCAAGTGCCAAACCTCAAACAACCCATTCATGATCATCTTCGCATGCATCCAAATCATCCTCAGCCAAATCCCAAACTTCCACGAGCTCTCATGGCTCTCAATCCTAGCTGCCATCATGTCTTTCGCTTACTCCTCCATCGGCCTTGGACTCTCCATTGCCAAAGTCGCAGGTGAGACAAACAAACACTTCATCTCAATCCCATGCACTAATTGAGTCTCATAATCACTTGTCTGGCTCCAATGTCTGACTGTTGTTCCATCCCATGTGAAATCAACATCCTCTAGGTGGGACTGGACATGTGAGGACAACAAGCTTAACAGGAGTGACAGTAGGGGTTGATGTGTCTGGCTCTGAAAAGGTTTGGAGGACGTTCCAAGCTATTGGGGACATTGCCTTTGCCTATGCTTTCTCCACCGTCCTCGTTGAGATTCAGGCAAGTTGAATTATACACTGAAATAATTCATGGCAGATTGTATTTCGTTGTCTAGATTCTAATATACTATAAATTTTAAACATTATTGATTGTTAGGTACTTGCTTGGACATATATTTTAGTCTTGTTTATCATGTCATGTGAAGTTATACGTGTAAGAATCTTGACAGAAGTGAAAGAAAAACTTGAAATTGTCCACTCGGTGGCGGTCCTCACATGTGGGGGCCATTTTGTAGTAGGAACTAGAAAAAAAAGGCAACTTGCATTTTCAGAGATGGAGTCTTTTGGAATTTATTTATATTATGTTTGTAAAGAACATTGTCTTACAAGTTATTATTTTCTTAATCACATTTCATGTGATTTGATTAAGTTAAAAAATATTTCTTTTTATAAACAATATAATAGTTTCTTTTTAAAAGCTGACCTCTTTTGAATAATCACTATTAAAAACTACGAAAAATATAGTACCTCACGCGTGTAAATCGTTTTTAGAATTATTTTTTTGGTGTTTTCGTTTTAAAATAATATGTTTAAGATTTAGGGTTTAAGGTTAGAAGTTGCGATCAAGGTTTAGGGAATTAGAATTAAGATGTATTTTTAGGGTTTAAGGTTTATAATATAGAAACTAGGGTTATTGTTTAGAATTTAATTTTTAAGAGTTTGATGTGTTCAGTAGGATAGTGAGTTGTCTTGGATTTTGCCTATTTTCTTCTCCAACAATTCTAAGTGGGCACAGCACACTGTAAGAATTCCAACCCCAAATCTGGAATTCACTAATAATAAAATTCTTTTTATCATCAAACTATTTGTAGTAATCTTTCCATTCCCATCTTTTTCTCTGCTGTCTGTGAATTTGTCATCAAACTATTAGCAAGTAGCAATGGATGGTGGCATCCAATGTAGCTGAGTTTCACTTATTTTGTCCCATATCAAAATTCAAAGTGCAGCCTCTCTAAATTCACTTTTTTTAATGATTTCAGGACACACTGAAATCAAGTCCGCCGGAGAACAAGTCGATGAAGAGAGCGAGCGGAATCGGTGTCATGACGACCACTTTATTCTACGTACTTTGTGGTGTTGTCGGATATGCAGCATTTGGAAACGATGCACCAGGGAATTTCCTTACAGGGTTCGGTTTCTACGAACCCTTTTGGTTGATCGATTTCGCCAATGTCTGCATTGCCGTCCATCTTATCGGTGCATATCAGGTTTTCGCCCAACCGTTATTCGGTTTTGTCGAAAAATTGTGCTCCAGACATTATCCTGACAACAAGTTCATCACAACCGAACATGCTGTCAATGTCCCATGCTGTGGTGTTTACTATCTCAACTTCTTCCGATTGGTATGGAGGACAGCATACGTTATTGTGACGGCCGTGCTAGCAATGATTTTCCCTTTCTTCAATGATTTCTTGGGGCTTATCGGAGCAGGATCGTTTTGGCCGTTAACGGTCTACTTTCCGATCGAGATGCACATTGCGCAATCCAAGATACCAAAGTACTCATTCAGGTGGGTATGGTTGAAGATCCTAAGCTGGGTTTGCTTGGTGGTCTCACTGGTGGCTGCAGCTGGATCCATTCAAGGACTAGTTCGCAGCCTCAGGGCTTACAAGCCATTTCAGACACCAAAGGAGTGATGATCCGTTGGCTATAGCTTAGGTTTATGAAATGTCTTAACATTGTTCAATAAGAAAGGATTTGCAGGAAATGTAGTTTAGTGCCATATGAATTCCAGATGCAAATCTGTGCAACCAGCATGATCTTCAGATGATCTGATGAGTTTTAGTAGCAGAAAATTCTTGCATGCCCATCTGTCCCCTACAAACAAAAATAGGAAAAAAAAAGTAAATTCATGACTGAGATAAAACTGTTCCATAATTTACTCATCTCTATCAACCTTAGAATGTCTCCCGTTTCAAATAACCAGATACAAAGAAGTAAACCACAACTACATGCAGAAAAATTTGATAGTAACTTGAAAAACTATAGTCGTAGGTTTTCATAGCAACTTACATCTATATAATGACCGGGGGTGATAATGAGCTGGCCCGCTCGCAAGCTACTCGGGCTCAGTTCGAGTGAGCTCTATTCGGGCTCGGAATTTAAACGAGCCGAGCCGAGTTTACCTCGAAAAGCTTATGAACAAACTCAGAATAATTATATATAAACATATATATACATTAAAAAGTAATTTGTTTAACAAAGAAAAATAATAAAATAATTGAGAGTAAATTTACTAAAAATAAATTAAATAAAATAAGTTGAATATTATCAACTAAAACAAATTTACAAAACTATAAATAAAAAAAACTACAAATAAATAAATAATAAAAATAATATAAAAAATTATCAATTTTGAGCCAAATTGAGCCGAGCATGACGAGCTTTGAACCCAAGCCGAGACCAGTAATATTATTTTCGAGCCGAGCTCGAGATTGAAATACCAAGTTCAACGAGCCTTGAACCGAGTTAAACCTAAATATACTTATTTTCGAGCCGAACCAAGTCTAGCCTGAATAGAACTCGGCTCGTTATCGACCCGACTACGCTTTTTCGTAGGTTTACAATTTCCGTGAGACGAATGTTCTGTGTTTTGTTCAAGATTAACGACAAATCATAATATTAAAAAAGCGTGATCTTATTGAGAATCTTTTTAATTCTTTTTTTGAGGTTGTACGTATTTTTTTTACACTTTCATCATAAAGGTTAAATGAATGCCACCGCATATAACTATAGTCAAAGTTCCTAAACAAAAAAAATAATAATAAGATATACATTTAATATGCTAATAATGTATAAATAACGTCCATTTTATACTCCACAGTCCATAATTATAAAAGTTTCTTCAAATGGAGAAATTATATCATGGGTCAGTCCCATCACGTTATCCATGAGATCAACCAATAGAAACTGTCCACCTCATTATTTTTTAATTTTTCAAGTGAAGATTCACTTGGGAAAAAATTATGACATGAAAAAATTGATGAAGTGGGCAGTTTTTATTGGTTGGTCCCATGGACAGGTGGTGGGACTGAACCATGATATAATTTTTCCTAGATGCTATATCCATAAGTAAAAATTATCTTTCCTTCATGTCTCCTTTAAAAAAAAATAAAATTTAATTTTTAACCCTAAAACTTTTATTTTCTATGTCATAAACTCTAAATCTTACACCTTAAAAATATATCCTACACTTAAATTCTTAAATCTTAATCACAATCCTTAATCTTAAACTCTAAACTCTAAACCTTCTAATTTGAAACAGATGCATAGAAGGAGGCATTGGAAAGAGGTAAACGATTTTCACTTATATAGAGGTAAAAATCATCTGCTTATTTTTCATGCCTCTTTTGAAAAATTTAAAAAAATATTTTTTTCAATACTAACCCTTATTTTTTATATCATAAATCCTAAACCTTACACCCTAAAAAATACACCTTACCCCTAATTCTCTAAACCTTAAACCAACCCCTAGCTCTCTGATTTGGAACAGAGACATTAGAAAGAGATAGATGATTTTCGCCCTATATCTATATATGATATATACGTTGTAACATAGCAAAAGAAGTGAGAGATTTGTGGCATTCTCCGTTCATATTTTGTGGGTACATAGCAGGGACGAAACTAAGATAAAAAATTAAGAGGAGCAAAAGTCTATTAAACTTTTAAATCCAAAAATTGGGAGGGGTAGAAACCTTATTTTACTGTTATTTAAATTAATAAGGACCTCAAATACAATTATACCAAAAAAATTGGGAGGGGCAAGGACCCCTTCCACAATATAAGTAGTTTCGTCCCTGGTACATAGATTTGACATGTATGAAAAGAGGCAAAAAATATTAATCTTACATTAAAAAAAAATTAAAATATATACGGTTGTGTTACACATTCTATCAGATATATTTTTTTAAAAAATAATAATTTTATAACAAATAATATCAGAATAACTCTTTTAACTACAGATTTCTCGCTTTACACTTAGAAAGAGACAATAACATCAATCAAACATACCCTAATTCAGTTGGTAATTCCGATACGTTTTTATGGATCATCTCGGTTGGTTAAAGGCTCTTGCAAAGGTCCATTATGCCATCATGAGGATGGCTCTTTGGTCTTAGACACACGCAATGCCCAATGCTTCTTCAATGAGTTTATAATTACCAGATCAACCATGAAGTCATTTAGAAAGACGTACAAATGACTCCGATTAATGAAAAATGAGATTAGTTTATAAATAAATATTTAAATTATAATTTTTTTAAATATGTGTTTAATATTTTTAACTAAAATAAGTATATAAAATAAATTAATTTAAAAAATAATCTAAAAATTTGAAAAATTATAAAATAATTCTAAAATCTTTTTAAAAATTCAAACCTTAAAGATAAAATTTGTCACTATCGTTGTTGTAAGCCTTGTCAGATTCGTCATTGCCATCGTCTTGGACCATCGTTGATTTTCTTCAACAATCTATCATCAATAATCAACATAAGAGATTTCAATCAAACATCGAACAATGAACGCGAAAGACTATAGTAATTCAAAGTTTGATTGTAATATCTCTCGTCAATTATCGAGAATGGGTGGTTGGAAAAAATGAATGGTTACCTTAAACGACGTGCTAGAGTATCAATATTGATAGTTGTGTTAATTTTAAGATTTGAGATTTCAGGAATATGAGATTTTTTAGAAAATTTAAGAGTTTTTTTTATATTTTATTTTAAAATTAATTTTCTTTTTTAATTTGTTTATAAAAATTAAAATTGATACATGTCAAATTATGTTTGGTTGATGAATTTTTTTAACGATATTATCTTTAAAAACTTTAGTTATTTATTTTAATTAAAAAATCATTAAACGCGTATTTTAAAAAATTGTACAGTTTAAACAATTATTTCTAAATTAAACAAAAATTTAACATGTTATTTTAAAATACTAATAAAATTAAATTTTAAATATTTATTTCAAAAAACATTAAATATTTATTTTAAAAATATATATAATTTAGATAAATATTTATGAATTAAATCAAAAAATAAGATATATTTATTTTAAAATATTTGGGTTCGAAAATATATTCAGAATCGAATAAAAAACGGTTTGAAGTTTGAACCGAGTGCAATCCCATCTTCCCCACCTAAATTTGAAAGCATTTGCCTTGAAATCAAAGACTCCATTTTTGAATAAACATTAGTATCAGTGAACAGAAGAGAGCACTCTCCATTCCTGAAGCCTTCTATTCCAATTCAAGTTTCCAAATGCAAATTGCATGTTACCCAGTCTGCAAGACAAAGAAATGGCCATTAAAGAACAAATTATCCTTTAAAATTCCCAGAAATCCCGACAAAACTGAAGTGGGTCAGTTGACAACATGAATTTATTTCTGTTTTTGGCTGAAGAGTAAAGTGGTTTGATAACTTTGATTGGTTGAGTTAGTTAGGTCCCGCGCTTTTCTTAGACTACACTTTCAAAACTCTCCGCAACAAAGGGTTGGGTTTCCAGCGCCTTATAAATGAGGAGCCTCTGCGTTTGATGCTTCAACACTCGACAGCATAAGCATCATCTTAAGGTCTCTCTATTTACCTTTCTTCTTCGTTTTCTTACTAAGAGTGAGCAAATTTCAATGTTTCATTTGATTTTGATTTCGCTTTTGTGTTCTCTGTTAGTGTTGTTGATTTTTCTTTTGGTGTTTGTTGTTAGAAATCCGGAGAAACCATGGAGAACCCACAAATGAAGGCTGACAATGGCAACAATGAGGTTTGAGTTTTTCAATTTCTAGATTATTGTAGACTTGTAGTATACTTGTCCTACTACATTGGGTGTCTTTTGTTTTTGGCTTATAGGGGGTATCCATTTTCATATTATTCCTCTTAATTTTTGTTGTTTATGTTAATTTTCCTCCTTAATTAGATGATGAAAAGGAAATGAGACTGGTTGGGAGATTGAACTGCGCTTGAAGTATTTTTCATGTTTTAAGTTATCCAATTCCTTTCCTTGGCAGAACTTCCATGAAAAAATGATTAGTCCAAGTGTTGATTCAGCTGCTAATATAATAGTAAATCATGATTTCTCCAATGGACTGCATTCTTGGCATCCAAATTCCTGCAATGGCTTTGTAGCTTCAGCTGAGTCTGGCAACCTAGGTGAACTGTCAGCAAGGTCTGGTGGAAACTATGCCGTTGTCACGAATCGAACGGAATGCTGGCAGGGTTTGGAGCAAGATATCACGGGAAAAATTTCACAGGGTTCTGAGTACTCTGTTTCTGCTTGTGTTGGAGTATCCGGACCTCTTTCAGGGTCAACGGATGTGCTGGCAACACTGAAGCTAGAAAACCATGGTTCCGAAACTAGCCATCTGTTAATCGGAAAGTAATGTTCTTTACTTTATTTGCATTATATTTCTTTGTATGTAAGAGTTAAAGTGGAAGTCTTTTTCTTAATGATATTTGTCATTGCAGAACATCTGTGTCAAAGGAGAAGTGGGAAATTGTGGAAGGCACATTCTCATTATCAACCATGCCTGAACGACTTGTGTTTTATTTGGAAGGGCCTTCACCTGGTGTTGAGCTGCTTATTGATTCAGTGGTGATTAGCTGTTCCAGTTCGAGCAAATTCGAGGTAACATCCATTTCTAAATGAACATTATACTATGCTCATTTTCATCAAGTCAAAGTGATCTTTACGTAATTTATTGGTTTAAAAACCACCCTTTTCATGTTAAGGGGAAAACGAAGCCACTTTCCATTGTCCTATGCTGGCTGGTTATTTTGATGTTTTTGGCATTTTTTTTTATTTTGAAAGAGTGCAAGAATAGGAGCTGGAGATGAGAACATTGTCATAAACCCTAATTTCGAAGATGGCCTCAATAACTGGTCTGGAAGAGGCTGCAAGGTTGCTTTACATGATTCTATGGCAGATGGCAAGATAGTCCCACAATCTGGCAGAGTTTTCGCTTCTGCGACTGAGCGCACACAGAACTGGAACGGAATCCAGCAGGAGATTACTGGAAGAGTGCAGCGGAAACTTGCTTATAATGTAGAAGCTGTAGTACGGATATTTGGTAACAATGTCACAACTGCTACTGTACAGGCCACATTGTGGGTCCAAACACCAGGTCGCAACGATCAGTACGTTGGAATTGCCAAGTAAGTTCATTATTTCTTCCGACTGTCTATATACTAATGCTTTTTCACGTAGAATCTCTGAACCCGGACTCTTTGGTTGATTTTTTTTTTGCTTTAATCTAAAAGTGTGCAGGCAACCGACAAGGATTGGGTGCAATTGCAGGGAAAATTCCTTCTAAACGGTTCCCCGTCACGTGTAGTCATCTATTTAGAAGGTCCACCTTCAGGCACTGACATTCTTGTCAATGCCTTAGTCGTAAAGCATGCTGAGAAAATCCCTCCTTCACCTCCACCGGTTATTGAGGTCAGTTAAATTAATTTCATTTTGGAATTTGGTATTCCTTTCAATATATTTAGAGAAGATATTGGATGCTTGGTTCTGTATTGTTTGCTGTAGTTAAACCTTAACTCATAAGCATTCACATTGTGGAGCTAATATAGTTACAAACTATGTTATAATTCAAACTGTGTCTGCCACATATTTGGATATTGGAGTGGACTATTATTTTCCAAACATATGGAAAACTTGAAAAAGCTGAACATATTTGTCTTGGTGCATGTGAACCGTATCAGACGCTCACGTCCAACTCCAGGCGCATATTTTACAAATAACCAATTATGGATGGTTCCCTGATGTGTCTTTACTTTTTGTAGAATCCTGATTTTGGAGTTAATATAATTACAAACAGCCAACTAGATGATGGAACGAATGGATGGTTTCCTCTTGGCAACTGCAATTTGAGTGTTGGATTAGGCTCACCACATATACTCCCCCCTATGGCAAGAGCTTCCCTTGGTGTCCATGAACCTTTAAGTGGACGCTATATCCATGTTCAAAACCGCACGCAAACTTGGATGGGTCCAGCTCAGATGATCACTGACAAGCTGAAACTTTTCTTGACATACCAAGTATCTGCTTGGGTTCGAATTGGTTCAGGAGCAAATGGTCCTCAAAATGTGAATGTTGCACTTGGTGTGGATAGCCAATGGGTTAATGGTGGACAAGTTGAGATTAAGGATGATAGATGGCATGAAATTGGTGGTTCCTTTATAATCGAGAAACAACCATCCAAGGTTATGGTTTACATCCAGGGTCCAGCTGCAGGTGCTGATTTAATGGTTGCTGGAGTTCAGATTTTCCCTGTTGATCGTGAGGCAAGATTCAAATATCTGAGGCATCAAACTGATAAGGTACATCACTTGCAGTTTCTGTAGTATTTACTTTATCAAAATATGCAGGCGTTATATCTTCAATCAGAAAATAGAAATTGAGATATTTTTAACCCTAAATAAGTACAGAATTCGTTGCCTTTTATCACAAGATGGTTGGAAGATTGCAGATAGAAACTGCAAATATTTTCACTCTGATAGTGTAGGCTACATCCTAGCTCATTTCTTACTTGTAATAAATGTCTTTGGCTCAAATACAGATCCGAAAGCGTGATGTCATCCTCAAATTCTCAGGAGCTGGTTCAAGCAGTTTGTCGGGTACCGACGTGAAAGTTGTGCAAATGCAAAATGGTTTTCCTATAGGGACATGCATTAGCAGAACGAATATAGACAACGAAGATTTTGTTAATTTCTTTGTGAAGAACTTCAACTGGGCAGTGTTTGGAAATGAATTGAAGTGGTATTGGACTGAACCACAACAAGGAAATCTCAACTACAAGGATGCTGATGATATGCTGGCTTTGTGCCAAAACCACAACATAGAAACCCGAGGTCATTGTATTTTTTGGGAAGTACAGGACACGGTCCAACAATGGATTCAAGCATTGAACAAAGATGACTTAATGAAAGCTGTTCAAAACCGTCTAACCGACCTTCTAACCCGTTACAAGGGAAAGTTCAGACACTATGATGTGAACAATGAGATGCTGCATGGATCGTTTTATCAAGACAGATTGGGTAAAGATATTCGAGCAAGTATGTTTAAGACTGCAAATAAGTTAGATCCATCTGCCACCCTGTTTGTGAATGATTATCATGTTGAAGACGGTTGTGACACCCGATCATGCCCTGAAATGTATATTGAACACATCCTTAGTTTGCAGGAGCAAGGTGCACCTGTTGAAGGAATTGGAATTCAAGGACATATTGATAGCCCTGTGGGACCAGTTGTGTGTACAGCTCTGGATAAGTTAGGCATTCTTGGTCTCCCTATCTGGTTTACAGAGCTTGATGTGTCTTCGGTTAACGAACACGTGAGAGGGGAAGATTTGGAAGTTATGCTTAGAGAAGCTTTCGCCCATCCCGCTGTGGAAGGTGTAGTGCTGTGGGGATTTTGGGAGTTGTTCATGAGCCGGGACAATGCACATTTGGTCAACGCCGAAGGTGATATTAATGAAACTGGTAAAAGATTTCTCGCTCTTAAACACGAGTGGTTATCTCATGCTCGCGGACATGTAGATGAACAAGGACAATTCCAATTCCGAGGCTTTCATGGGACATACGTTGTGGAACTCGTTACCGCTGCCAAGAAGATCACGAAAACTTTTGCCGTCGACCAGGGTAACTCCCCACTGGTTGTACCCATAGATCTGTAGCTTCTCAATGGATGCTAATAACCTAATAAAGGAGGTAATAAGATCCATCTTCATGGATCATCCATTGTTTCTATAAAACCAAACGTGTGCACTCACACACACCCATATATATATACACACACATATACAAAAGCTTGTGATTATCAATTGCATGGATTTTACTTGTTTGCAAAAGGAAAGTTTGAGTTTGTTTCCATTGTAACATAAAGGTGAAGAAATAAAATCATCATCTTTTTCTTTTCAGTCGTATACCCAACTCCATTGCCAGTTTGAATTCTGCAACTCCTGACAGAAACATGGCTCAAACCAACCAAGCTTAACCTAGCCAACTAGATTGTAATACTACAAAAATTATTTACAATTTTAAAACCCTAATTTTGAAATCCCTAGTTAAAAATATTAATTTTTAGATTTTTAATTTCTAAAACCCTAATTTTTTAAGGTTTTAAATTGATTTTCTAAGAGGAAAAATTTTTGAGATAAGATTATAAAGTTTTAAATGTGAATTTATAGATTAAAAGTTAAAAGTGATGTTTTAAAATTTGATAACTTTTGGATAAACAATTTGTTTTTAAATTAAATTTTATTTTACTGATATTAATTATTTTTTTATTAAAAGTTTATCTATAATTAATCCTTTTATTAAAAATATTATTTTATTCTAATTAATTTTTTATCAAAACTCTTTATTTGATATTATATATATTATACAAAGGAAAGAAATCCCTTTGAAATTCTACAACTTTATTATTTTTTATATTTATTATATTTATAATGTGATTTAATAGAATTTTAATTGAAATTGAAATCAATTATTTTCTTCCTATAAATAAATATTATGTTTAAGAGAAAACCCTACATTATTTTCTTTCATCAAGATCCTCTAAAGCTTCTGTTCTCATTCCTTATTTATTTTCGAGTTCAAAATCATGTTATTCGGTAATTTGGCTAAAGTGTGTTCTCTTACTGGTGCTATATTTTTTTTTTAATATACTTTCCTGTGATATGCTTTGAAAAATATTTGTGTTTTGTTGGCATGTTTAATTTTTGTATTATGACTTTGATTGGATATTTGTGTTTGAGATCTTACACTTTTGCGAGTAACTATGATTTTAAATCCTATAAATTTGTATTTTCGGATAAATTGAAATTTAGGATAAATTATAATTTTGGATTGAACTATAATTAAAATATGTAGTCGTGATTTGTGTTGTGCGTACATTATGTTTTTGCATTGTTTTTTCTAAAATATTACTCTTGAGAAATAATTTTATAAACTTTGTTTTGTTGTTTTTATCTACATCTTAAAGATACGCTAAGTTCTTTATGTTACTCCATCTTAGTTCCCTCTTATAAATCTTTGGACTTTATGCAATGCGGTACTTGTAGAATCATATATTTTATTTGGTTATTTTATTATTCAATATAAAACTAACTTTTAATTATCAAATTATTATTACTATTTTAGAAATTTTAATATATTTGGGAATTAAGGTTATTTTCAGTATACATAAAAAAAATTATATTCAGATATTTTATTTGAATCATCAGGTTATTAAATTAATTTCAATAAGTTTATTAGATAATGTATTTTGTGAATTTTAACTATTCTTAAATTACTAATTTTTAGTTATAATTTTAACTTTTGATTTTGAATAATTATTGAGTATTTGAATATTTTACAATTATTATGAAATAATATAAATTAAATTGGTTTTGAGGTTAAAGTTTTTAACGTTAACTTCTTAGATTTAACATATTCTTTCTTGTGTTAAATATATGTTTTTTTGTGTTATTATCAAATGAATTTAAATGTATTTTTTCTTCTTGTGCTAAATGTGTGTTTTTTTCTTGCGTTAAATGTGTGTGTTTTTATGTACTATTGTTAAATGAATATAAATATGTAATCTCTTCTTGTGCTAAATGTGTTTCTTCTTGTGTTATTGTTAAATGAATTTAAATGTGTGTTCTCTTTTTATGCTAGATTTGTGTTCTGTGATTAACTATTTATTGTGATACCGTGATCTTGAGATACCTTGTGATACTATGATCAGATTATCTGAATTGTGTGTTTCTTATTTTATAAGATTGTGTATGATAAGACATTTGAGATCATTAGCATTGATTACATTACATGTGCATGTGTAGATTGTATGGAGGGAGGTGGTTTTACCACACTGTGTTTGGCGAAATAAGGGGTGAGGAGTTCTGGGGAACTACTTCCACTGTGACCGGTTGGCTTTGCTACCACTTTGATTGGCATTTGGAGTATGGGATTGCATTCTCTGTGACTTTGCATTCATCAGATTATCAGATCTGTGTACCTCGTATATTATACGAATATTTGTGATAAGACTTTTGTGATTTGTGATAATGATTGCATAATCATGTGCATGGGGTGGATTATACGGAGGAATGTGGTTTTACCACACTGTGTTTTAGCGAAATAAGGGGTGAGGGGTTCTGGGGAACTACCTCCACTGTGACCAGTTGGCTTTGCTACCACTTTGATTAGTGTTTGGAGTATGAGATTGCATTCTCTGTGACCTTGTATTCATCAGATTATTAGAACTGTGTACCTTGTATATTATACGAATATCTATGATAAGACTTTTGTGATTTGTGATAAAGATTGCATAATCATGTACATGGGGTGGATTGTACGGAGGAAGGTGGTTTTACCATACTGTGTTTTGGCGAAATAAGGGGTGAGGGGTTCTGGGGAACTACCTCTATTGTGATCAGTTGGCTTTGCCACCACTTTGTTTGACGTTCAGAGTATGGGACTGCATTCTCTTTGACATTACATTCTTTGTGACATAGCATTCTCTATGACATTACATTCATCACTCTTTGTGTTTCTTTACTACGAAAATTATGTTATAATTGTAATTGTGATTTGAATAATATTATGATGTTTGGCTGCACTTCAGAGACACACTGGGCTTTGTAGCTCATTTTTTTATTTTATTTTTTTAGATATTTAGCCCTAAAAGTTGGTACTCAGAGATCTCTATCAGTCAACGTTTTTATTATGTTTTCAGTACGATTATTTACAAACATTTTTACTTCAGTTATTTTGGGATTATTAGGGATCTAAAATATTTTTAAATTTCATGCATAAAACCGTTTTATCTAATTTTTTATTTTTAACAGAATAATTATTTTTAAACTATTTACTTAATATTTAGTTTATAAATTTTTTATTTTGAATTACTTTAAGCGTTTATGTGGTGTTAAAGTTTTAAAATAATGATTTTAACCTATCGTACATCTCAAGTCAAAATTAAATAGTTAGATAGATTTTAATCATTTGGGTTGAATTAAGAAAATCCCAGAACAATTTTATTATATTATAGTTTGGGCTGAATCAACAAAGTTTCGGTATCAATTTATAATACGAAAGTGTTATTGGCATATCCATAGTCTTCAGTAGGAAAATAAATGGCTAAGCTATTAGAAAATAACCCAAATAAATAAGGTAGGTATGCATAATTATCCATGATCGTTAATCAGTATAACGGTTATATTTGATAAGTTTATTAACTAACAGTTAAGGATAAATAGTTTTGGTTAACCGAATTACTAAAAATAGTGATCAATGGTTACAACTAGTTAAACAATAGTTAACAACCAATTGTCCTAATAAGATAAAATACTAAATTCCTTAAAACAAAGTCAGTGTTCGAATATTGGTGTTGTGAATGAAACAATCAGGTTGTAAGAGTCATTCCATAATGAGCATCTATAGGACCTAATCTGAATTAATCAATCAATAGATTGAATACCGATAATTAAATAAAAAATATTTTGTATATATTTTTAACCAACAATTGGGATTGATGAACGGGGATCGACCGATAGAGGGAGCACAATGAACGATCACTCGAGACCACCGATCAGTCTAGACCCCTTTATTTTTAAAATTTTGCATATTTGGCTTCAACGAAAATCTAGTAAAGCCGAGGGAGCTCTGATGTAACAAAAGAGACACACATGGTTCCATTGGAGAAGGAGGAGAAAATGGAACTGTTAGTGTATAATTTAGTTCGAGGAAAGGACAAGATTTGAAGCTGGTGTTTCAGGGAGTAGAAGGTCGCGTCAATAATATCTTTTAAACAAGTATAAAATTTTATACCTATATAATTTTGTATTCATCTATATCTATTTCTTTATTTTGTATGTAGATATATAGTTTTTCACAAACATATACCTATGAATATTTTTTTATTTTTGATTGATTTAAAATAAGTAAATATATATTCTTTCACTTGTTCAAACTATGTCAGTGACTAAAAGATGCAAAGTACTGAAACATGATGAATAAATAACAGTAGCATAAATTAATTATATAACATAAGGTTATACGTATAAAAGGGCATTTTGTGCTATTATCTCAACCCCTAGAGAGTGACAAAAGTGGTTGATTTTCAAGAAAGAACTGATGTTAAATTGGATCTCAATGTTGCTTAGATTAATGTGGATGTCAGAACTGTTAGTCCCAGAATGCAACTGTAAACCTGATGCTGATGCATATTTTGCTCATAGATTATAACATATGAATGAATCACTTCACTTGGTGCCAGGCCATCTTCGGTCCCAAGAGCAATCACCGAGTAGAATTCCTGAAAAAGTTCAGTCCAGTTGAGTTCGGATTGGATCAATTCGAATCTAATTAAATTAGTAATTGTAATATGAGATGGAAGGAACCATGCACGAAGTACCAGGAACAATAAGCATAAGTATATGGCTTCGACAACTCCAGACCACTGTTACTCTCTTTGTCTCCGTGGTGGTGTGAGGTGTTTCTAGACTTGGGATTAGTGGACAATTGAAAAGAGATTACCGGGTTCTGGAAATAGGCTGAACGTATTTGATTTTGAATCTCTTGTTTCCTCCCCGACTGCTCGTCTTGTTGATCCATCTCTATAAGAATCTGTGCGGGTCTCCTCTTGAAAACAGGTGAAAATCTCTGCCTACAGTATTCATTGAAGAGAAGAGTGAGCACTATCAGGGGAACGGCGAAACCAGAAGCAACTGGTGATCGTTTTAACCCAAAGACACCAAGGGCAATAACTTGTGCCAACAGTAAGGAGAAGATCGTTGCATTATGAACAATAGGCCAGAACTCTCCCCCACTATCATATTTTGGTACATAAACATTGAGAAACTGAAAAGGATTGAAAGACAAATCAAATGCCGAAATGAAGTTGCTTATTATATGATTGACAAAAGGAAAACTCACCTGGTTTCGATAGACAAGGAAAGCAAGAAAGAAGAAAACCAGTAAGAAAGGCAATATTGAGGGTGCCATGATAGAATAAGTGAAGCCGAGGAGTACAAACAGAAGAAGCCGTGGAATTTCAGTATGGTGAGGGAAGGTTAAAGCACAATCAGACGGGTCATCATCTTTTCTTAGTACGAATTTTCTGAAGAAATTGTAAAAAAGAGGGAAAGGTTGCATTATTTCACAGGACAAGCTTGCCCAGCCTGAGGATAAAACGTATGTCGTGAAGAAGGTAGCCTGCAGATAAGAACAATTACAGTTGGAAATCCTAAAGATTCGATCACATGGCATACAAAAGGGAGACAACAGATAGACCAAGTTAAAATCTGTATCTAAATTACCTGGGCTGGCACTGCTTGGGCAAGTTGTATAGGTATGTTCGTAAACCGTGAGACAGCAGACAACTGAGTGATTATGGATCCAGAGAGAACATTAACAAAGAAAACATTCCAAATCATGAAGTACAGAACTTTAATGCAAGCACTCCGTTTCCTCTGACTACGTGAAACAGTTCCCTCCATTGCAGAAAAGAACATCATAGTTGGTGGAACAGTATATAGAAATAACATCAGAATAACACTTGGTAGGTAACCTGTTACAACCCTGTCTATGAACTTCCTGCAATTTCTACTAATAAAAAATGCAAAATCAAATTATGATGTGTTCAAAGAATCAAATGAATGGAATCCCTAGAAACGAAAATCTTGTATAAGCTGATCAGTCAGGTGTTACATATACTACTAGCACCTATAAATCAATTTTTTTCTCCAGTGATTTCTTTTTTTTTCTTAAATATAAAAATAACCAAATAAAACTTAACTTTTGTAATAATTTCATGGAAAGTTTGTTACCACATGAAGTAAATATTGGAGAACTTAATCCAAAATAGAATTAAAAAAAAATCATCTGAAGATGCATATTTTTCATTTACACATGCATCAGCTATCAGAAGCAATATATTAGAGTCGATAAAACAAAGAATAGACACATGTGACTTGAAGTAAAAGATATAGAAATATTTGTCTTTCTATTTACATGTAATAATACTCAACATGAACTTGGGGAGCTCAATACTCAAACAATAATGATAATAATTCACTGTAATAAGTTGTATCTGGTTATTTATCCAGTCTGGATTGTCTTTCAAACCTTCATTCTATGCCTGTTCTTAGTATGTGCCACAAATAATTCCATCTTCAAAATTTAAGCTATGATGAACATTTCGTACTAATGCATGTGAAACTCCAAAAAACAAAATAAGCAATAGCAGCACTTTATCCGTGGATTGTTGATATCCTTGAGATTATGATCACGTAGAATAGCTTAGAATGCTACATATAGGTGTAAGTACAGGGTTCACTATGATGGTATTTTCATGCATTTTTTTTTTTGTATAAATGGGTATAATCTAATATATTTTTGCAATTTCCATATCCAATTTGTTGCATCAGGCATCTGTCATGACTGTAATGTGCCATGAAAGCAACATAATTGAAAAGGTCAAGCTAACACTGGTTTTATAGTCAAGTTTGCATAATCATACTCACTGTTTTAAAACTTCTTTAAGAAATGGAAATCCACGTGATAGCTGCTCTAGCAGAACTCCTTGAGTCAAGCCTTGCACAAAAGTAACAGGAACAAGAAACACGAGCATAAAAGCAACAGAGGCTATGAGAGTTGTTATTTTACGAAACCAAACTTGTTTGTACGGTATACAGAGGTTTGACCAATAAACATCATGTGGCTCTGGGGCAAGTTCTGTCACCCATAACATGGGATTTGATGATTGAAGAACTTGTGCAGCAACAAGAGCAGCATAACGAGTCTTGAAGAAAACAAAAGCAGCTGGGCATTCCTGTATCAAAGGTCAAAATAAAATAGGATATAAAATGACCATTTTCATTGAAGTTAGAAAAGTTAGTGATATATATTTTCTTTCAAACACAAATACTCACTTGATGACAATATGAACGATAAAAATGAAACCACACAGAGAGGGTCTCAGAGAATTAAAGAAACAAGTCTCAAATAGTATAATAGGTCATTACTATATCATCATATCCTTTTAACATTAGAGTTATGAGTTATAGTACATGTTGGCATTTATACAAACAATAAGAAACTAGTTGCCCTGAATTAGTGATACAACCTACTTTCATGCATCATCATCATCATCATGTAGATTAATTACATGGAAATATCCGAAAGCGGAAGAGCATGTAATTTTTAGGTTCAAAATAAAGCAATTCCTAAAGTAGGAAGATCAGACATTTATCCACTAAAGTCTTATCAGAGGAAAAACTAGATCATGTTAAAAAAAAGATGCTTAAGAATAATAAAATTATCTAGAGATATTAAAGAAAAATCAATCTGAGATTAAAACCAGTAACTGCTTCATTTGTATATTATTTAAACAATATTTGTCAACTTTCCAAAATAAATCACTAAAGAATGCAAATATAACTTATATATTATGTAAACATACATACATAACTCCGAAATAAAAACTATTCAAGTTATTTCAAGGTTTTCTACCTTTTTACTTTGATTTGGGTGCAGCCTATCTATACTGCTCGAACTCAAAACCCTATCAGCTTTTTGGTTAAGCACCATGAAGGAATGTGTTGTTCCTCTAGGAAGACAAGAGGGCAAAGAATTGTCTAGTGATCGTGGGTTGATGGTTTTTAGCATTCTGTAGATCTTCTCTGCATCCTTCTGTGAAGACAACATTGTTAGAGAATATACATACAACTTGTCACAAACTATACAACAAACAGAACATTGTTTGTGTAAAATGGAGTCGAAAAAGCAAAGAAAAAGTCAAATGTAGGTTCATTCTAGCATTACTCGACTCAGTTTAAAAAAGAAAAAAACACTAATATTTATAATCAAATGGAATCAAGAAATTGGAAATTTCAACTTAATGCAATGTACCAACATCAGAACACTAAATCATATCCTATTCCTTAAAATATAAATAGTATTATTGTCGGGTAACTAGTCACACTGTGTTAACACTGAATAAGTCAATGATATAAAGGTTTAAAACATGATCACAAATAAAACTGGAAGGAAAAAAAAATTACATCCTAGACATAGTATACAAGGGACTAATCATCCTTTACTTCTCTTTAAACTCTCATATCATGTCTTGATTTCAATTCCATAAAAGAAACTGGTTTATGCACTCTGTAAAACATAAGATAAAAAAGAAAAACCGCGGAAGAACACCAAATAGTTTAATAGATGTGAAGAAAGCATTGAATACCCATAATAGAGACGTAACCAGCTATACTGAAAAAAGAATTCAATAAGACTTCAAATTTGTCACTCAGAGAGATGCATGCCACTAATTTTTATAAATTTATATTACTGATGAACGTCACTCAAAGAGAGATGTGTACCACTAATTTATCAATTGTACAAGCTCCATATACAATCTGATGGGACAAATAGCTTTCAGCGTAATAAGTTGAAAAGAACTGTTCCACCGACTCACTGTATGAATTAACTGGAGACCCGGGTACACCACGAACTAGAACTGTGAAATGACTTGGATTGGGAGGGGATCCAGTAATATGTGCTAGCCTCATTTGAGTGATACTTTTATACTCCTAAAACAAAACATTTATCTTTAAATGAATGATAGAAAATTTTAAAATGCATCGATACAAGTCAAACTATATGAGTAAATGATGCACTTTTGGTTGTACGTCCTTACAAAGTAAAGTAGAGCACAAGCTGAGCAGGATATCAAGTATAATGCAAGACCATGGGCCCAAAACCTAGGGAAAAAGTAAGATTGAAGAAAAGGAAAATCAATCAATGAATGTTTTTTTTCTCAATATTGGGGCAGCATCTATAGGTCATCCTAAAAGCAAAGTGGGATAGAAGTCAACTCCAAATTTAGTTTCTGGTCACATTCAAAAGTAACCATGTCGTGCTCATCATAATTACTATTACAATTGTAAAATACTAATAATTCTTCCATGCTATATAACATTTCATTTTAGAAAATAACCAAAGCAACCGTTTTATCATAATAAAAGCTGAAACAGAACATACCATTTCGAATCTAGTTTTACATTTGCAATAGTAAATGCTTCCAATGGTTTTGTAGGAAATTCCTTGTGATGGTAGCACCACGTGTCTTGTTCATTATAATTTACCGGAAGCACTAGAAAAAGGCAAATTATAGCAGCTATGGTGAATACCCGAATACTGTAATGAGCATGAAGAAAATAACTGTGTTGTTAGTAAACTTGTTCAAGCAAAAGTAGATATTAATGAAAAAAATTGAAATGTTGAAGCACTTCAAAGAGTTTAGGATATATTGCCAGCTTGGACTTTGTTAGAAACTTATTAGCAATAATCTCCATGTAAAAGGGTATAATCACCTGAAAACAACTATTCTCATGAAAACCACAGCATCCACGCCAGCGACAGCCAAAATTTCTTCATCAGTTGCTTGCCAGGCTCTAGCGATCCAACTTGCAGAGGGCACAAATCTTGTAAGGCAGCTGAGACCATCACTACCATTTATGGGCTCCAAAACAAGTTTCCGTGTAAAATATACACATGCATTTCCTGGTTGTTTCCTCAGTATAGAATACAATGTCAGAAGCACAACACATATAGCTATATTGATTCCAGCAGAAGTTAAAAGATCCCCAACTTCCATCCCACTCCACTATTTCCTTTTTCAAGCTTTAGAGATCCAACCATACAAGATATCAGCAGCAAAAGGACATCATATAATTTCCAATTCGCTCGAACTAGAGAATATTTTTGATGATAATGATAATGTTGAATGAAGTTTGGCTCAATTTGACACAGAACAAAGTGCTGCAAAATTGTTTTGGGATTTGTCATGATTCAGAAATTAAAATTTAACAACATGTATCGCCAATAATATGTTAAAACAGAAGCTTCAATTTGAAATTCAAGTAAACGTGTAAACGAATTGCAGGAAAACCTCAATCCAGAAAGGGGAAACTTCATTCTTAATCTAATTAAAAAACCATGAATTTTCCACAATAATTTCTATAAAAAAGAAATAATCATTCAATTTCAGATGGAAAACACACACGACAATCAATCCATTTTCAAACAAAACGAAATCATTTCCATTAAAGAACCAAAAGATTAATGAAGAAGAAGTACCTGTGCGAAAATTGAGCCAAAATCGAAATTGTAAGGAAGATGTCCCAAATGCAAAGAATTTCTTAATCAACCCACTCGATTCAACGTAAAAATGTTGGAAACCTGAGACAAGAAAAATGTAGAGCTTCGCCTAAACCAGAGAGTGCCACGTGCAAATAGTTGATTAATAACAAATACGTTAAAAAATAAAAAATTGAACAAGATGGCAACTGAGTATACCACGTGGCAGAAAATAAGTGGATAGAAAGTAAACATGTGAGATCCTCAACAAGATCCGCTTATTTGTCCGTATCCGTATGGATTCCTTATTTTTTGGGGTTTTACAAAAGGATTAAAATAGGGTAGTTCTAGGGAGAGCCCACTAAAAAAAGCCTAAAAAAGCCTTAACCGGTTTATCCGGTCACATTATATACATATTTTTTTATAAAAACTGTAAGAAAAACGGTACATACATAAATTAGCACAAAAATAGTAAGGATTTGTGTTTGTACACAATTTCCTACAAGAATACACAATATAGCACGAAAACGGTAAGGATTTGTGTTTGTACACAATTCCTTACAAAGTATACACAACGGCTTACGAAAACCGTAAGAAAAAAGGTATGTACACAAATTCTTATCACTTCAAAACCATAAGCTCAAGGAGGCTTCCAAGGGTAAGGATTTGTGTATATACACAATTTCCTACAAGAATACACAATATAGCACGAAAACGGTAAGGATTTGTGTTTGTACACAAATCCTTACAAAGTATACACAACGACTTACGAAAACCGTAAGAAAAAAGGTATGTACACAAATTCTTACCACTTCAAAACCATGAGCTCAAGGAGGCTTCCAAGGGTAAGGATTTGTGTATATACACAATTTCCTACAAGAATACACAATATGGCACGAAAATGGTAAGGATTTGTGTTTGTACACAAATCCTTACAAAGTATACACAACGACTTACGAAAACCGTAAGAAAAAAATATGTACACAAATCCTTACCACTTCAAAAACATGAGCTCAAGGAGGCTTACAAGGGTAAGGATTTGTGTATATACCCAATTTCTTACAAGAATACACAATATGACACGAAAACGGTAAGGATTTGTGTTTGTACACAAATCCTTACAAAGTATACACAACGGCTTACGAAAACCGTAAGAAAAAAGGTATGTACACAAATTCTTACCACTTCAAAACCATGAGCTCAAGGAGGCTTCCAAGGGTAAGGATTTGTGTATATACACAATTTCCTACAAGAATACACAATATAGCACGAAAACGGTAAAGATTTGTGTTTGTACACAATTCCTTACAAAGTATACACAACGGCTTACGAAAACCGTAAGAAAAAAGGTATGTACACAAATTCTTATCACTTCAAAACCATGAGCTCAAGGAGGCTTCCAAGGGTAAGGATTTGTGTATATACACAATTTCCTACAAGAATACACAATATGGCACGAAAACGGTAAGGATTTGTGTTTGTACACAAATCCTTACAAAGTATACACAACGGCTTACGAAAACTGTAAGAAAAAAAGTATGTACACAAATCCTTACCACTTCAAAACCATGAGCTCAAGGAGGCTTCCAAGGGTAAGGATTTGTGTATATACACAATTTCCTACAAGAATACACAATATGACACGAAAACGGTAAGGATTTGTGTTTGTACACAAATCCTTACAAAGTATACACAACGGCTTACGAAAACCGTAAGAGAAAAGGTATGTACACAAATCCTTACCACTTCAAAAACATGAGCTCAAGGAGGCTTCCAAAGGTAAGGATTTGTGTATATACACAATTTCCTACAAGAATACACAATATGGCACGAAAACGGTAAGGATTTGTGTTTGTACACAAATCCTTACAAAGTATACACAACGGCTTACGAAAACCGTAATAAAAAAGGTATGTACACAAATCCTTACGACTTCAAAATCATGAGCTAAAGGAGGCATCCAAGGGTAAGGATTTGTGTACATACACAATTTCCTACAAGAATACACAATATGTCACCAAAATGATAAGGATTTATGTTTGTACACAATTACTTACAAAGTATACACAACGGCTTACGAAAATCGTAGTAAATTGTGTATGTACACAAATCCTTACCTTTGGATGTCTCCTTTAGCTCATGGTGAGAAGTTGTAAGGAATTGTGTACATACCTTTTTCCTTACGTTTTTTGTAAGCCATTGTGTATACTTTGTAAGGAATTGTGTACAATATTTATTTGTATATTTTTTATTCGAATATTTATTATATGAATATTTTTATTCGAATATTTATAGTCAAATATATTTTATTCGAATATTTTTATTCAAAAATTTTTATTCGAATATTTATTATACGAATATTTTTATTTGTATATTTTTTATTCGAATATTTTTATTCGAGTATTTTTATTCAAATATTTTTATTTGAATAGTTATTATACGAATATTTTTATTTGTATATTTTTTATTCAAATATTTTTATTCAAGTATTTTTATTCGTATACTTTTTATTCGAATATTTTTATTACAATATTTATTATATGAATATTTTTATTCGAATATTTATTATTCGAATATTTTTATTCGAATATTTTTATTCGAATATTTTTATTCAATATTTTTATTCAAATATTTATTATACGAATATTTTTATTCAAATATTTTTTATTCGAATACTTTTATTCCAATATTTATTATATGAATATTTTTATTCGAATATTTATTATACGAATATTTTTATTCAAATATTTATTATACAAATATTTTTATTCTAATATTTATTATAAGAATACTTTTGTTTGAATATTTATTATACGAATATTTTTATTCGTATATTTTTTATTCAAATATTTTTATTCGAGTATTTTTATTCAAATATTTATTATATGAATATTTTTATTCAAATATCTTTTTATACAAATATTTTTATTCGTATATATTTTATTCGAATATTTATTATATGAATATTTTTATTCGAATATTTATTTTATAAATATTTTTATTCGAATATTTATTATATAAATATTTTTATTCGTATATTTTTTATTCGAATATATAAAAATATATTAGATAACCATTATTTATAATAAAAAAATTAAATTGGAATCGGCTCTTAGCCGGTTCCCCATTGCCCTCCATTTGAGGGCTTCTTTTAGGCTTTTTATAGCCGGCTCTCCCTAGAACTACCCACTAAAATATATTAAATAGAGCGATATCGAAATTGTTAAAAAAATTATAAGAATTTTGATATCAATTTTTAATATATTATAAATTTTACGCTTCCAAAAATTTTAAATTATTTTTATAAAATTTGATATATATTAAAATTTATAATTATAATTTTATTTTATTTTAATCTTATCTTAACCGTCTCACCCTAAAATTTCTCTTATTTTTCGAGTTTCCGTCGTCGACGCTATATTTTGAAGTTCGTTATGGTGCATCTGGCACCTTAATAATATTTAAAACACTCTTGGTGTAAAAAATTATACTATCATATTTATTTTAAGTCAAAATCTAGGGATACAATAAGTAATATAGTGTAATTTTTTAAAGAGTTCTATATTAATTTTACATCATTAAATTACGATAATAAATGATTAAGATTTTTTTAAATCGTAATCTTCGTATTTTATATTATTAATCTCATTCATCTATTTCACTCATGCAATAACATTGACGGATTCAAAAATATTTGTGAGGGTGAGTACAAATCAAAATATGTTTTAGGATGGACACAAATCATAAAATTTCAAAAAAACATGGTGGTCACAAATTATAAAATTTAAAAATTAATTCATAAAATTTAAAACATCAAAATCAAATATATTTTCAATCTTAAGTCCTTCGATCATAATGATAAGGTATTTAAGTTATCGGTAAGTTCTTTATACATATTGATAAAATTTTCGGGCCATTAGTAAGACCTTTAGACATATATGTATTGATACTGACAAGAGTGATATCGATACCCCTTGCTCAAAATAACCTGGTATCAATATCGAAGCATACATATCGATATTAGTGACATTTGTTTAATTAAATTGTAATTTTAAAATTTAAAATTTTATGTTTTAGTCCTTAGATATTATGCACGTAATTATATGAGTTTGGGTGTTCATTTTAAACTGAAATTTAATACGTGAGGATAAAATCTGATTAATTAAATTTTGGTAACTTAAAATTTAACCGAGTCCTATAATTTGAGGAAATTACAAATTAATTCTCGAAATGCATTGTTGAACAATTGAACTCCATTTTAAGTTCACATCGCTCGTAATCGTATTCGTTATTGTATGATCACTCTAAAATATGTATTTAGACAAGATAAAAAAATAATTCAATTTTAAATTTTTAGTTTAAGTTTATTTCGACAAACCTAATATGACTCTTTTAGTTTGGTTTCGATTAGACCGTATTAAATGACTTACACCTATATTTTAGTGATTTTTCAATTTCGAATATCTTATTATCTTTCCATCAATTTAATTTCTTAACTGTGAATTCAATGTTATATGTAATTTATTTTTTATTTTAAAGAAAAACTATATTTATTAAATTAACAAAAAATACCATAACATCTCCAAATTTTCACAAATGTCATTTCTTTTACCCGAAAATGGACTGAATCGGTAACAAATTAAAAGCTGAGGGGTTAAATTGATAAAACAAAATATAAAGGGAAGAATAAGAATATCATTAAAGTAGAGGGTCACTTAGGTATTAGTGACCTAAAAATCAAAAACAAAAAGAAGATAAACATCTCGGCCACACGGGAGAAAACTAGAAAACAAAAACAAAAGGAAGAGAAACATGTTTCTGATAAGCTGTCCAAGCGGAGCTCTGTCTGCTAAAAAATGTTCACTCAAATTCCAAGTTCCGATTCAATCTTCCACTATCCATCGGAGACCCACATTTCTTCCCTCAACAAGCTCTCGAAGGCCGCTTCGTATCACTCTCGCCAAGGCGGAGGGAGGCCTAGATTCAGCCCCTGCCCCCAAACAATCTTCTCCCCCGCCTCCTTCTTTCAGCGGTGATGACACCGTTTTCGTCGGTCAAGAAGACGTCCCTTTGGAAGGCGTTATCCAGTTTGAAAAACCCAGTTCCTCTTCTCGTGTTTCCGAATGGGGGTAACTATTTTTTTTTCCTTTTTTCTTTTCTTTTGTTTCTCTTTGTTTTCTTCTTTTAATTGTTCAATTGTTATGTAACAGTCGAGTGGCTTTGCTTGCTGGTGGGGATGTGTTCGCTTTGCTTTTGTTTTCTGCAATTGGAAGATACAATCACGGTCTCCCCATTTTTGCTATGGATACTCTACGTACAACTGACCCTTTCTTGGCTGGTACTTGTTTTCTTCAGCTTATTTCACATTTCCTTGTAATTTGAGAGAAAAATTAATTAAGTTTCATTATGTAACTTTCTAAAAGTGGAATTGTGGATTGATAGGATGGTTTTTGAGTGCATACTTTCTTGGGGGATATAGTAAGGATGGACGAGGAGCCAATGGTCTATCCAAAGCCGTATTCGCTGCTGCCAAATCTTGGGGTTTGGGAATTCCCGTAAGTTCTATTTCTTGTTGTTCAACTTCCAAACATTCGTAGGAATATAAGTTCATAACAGTTAGAATTATTTGCCGTGCTCATTTTTAAGTATTAACATTGTGAGGGGGAATTTGAGCTTGGGACTCTACTATGATGAGAGGTGTGGGGGTGGATACATGAACTCTTCAATAATTATTGCTGTTAGGGGGTCAATGTTGTGCTTTTAATTATCTCATGTTACTGCTTAGAAAGCTTTGGAATTTATATGTTCATCATGTTGTTTTTGACTTGCTGGTCAAGTGAACCTCATAATATTTCATCTTGGCCAGGGTTTTAATCATTGTTCTTCACCAAAGTATAGCTTATGAAAATTTTCTTTATTGTTTGCATTTGGAGTTAGCTTAATTGTAAACACATGGTCGTCATATTGGCCTATTATGGTTTACTTGTAACTTTTAAGTTAAATTTCCTCCATGTCATTTTTTTCTAGTTGCCTTGTACACGTCTAGCTGATGAGCGGCAACTTTTCTATGCAAATCATATTCTGTTCCTATTTTCTCTTTTGACAGTTGGGATTGATTATAAGAGCTGCAACATCAGGCCATATCCCGCTATATACCTTTGCACTAGTAACAATGGGAAGCACTTCTGTTTTACTTATTGGATGGAGAGCACTATTAATAAGCATTTTTCCTGATGAAACAAAAAAGAAGAATGATGTATACCGACGGGGCAGCCCATTTGAACTATTTGAGGTAAGGGAACTTTTTGTGCTTTTGCATGTTCATGTAACAATTTTAAGCGTTAATCTGATGCATATGCAAGTTTTTGTAATACATGTTTTTATCGATTTTGATTCTGAAATTGATAGTCTTAATATTAGCAATGATCTTTTATATACGCCAGGACATTTTCTGGTTAATTCTTGGTTTAAGTAAAAATTGAACCAAAGCAATGTATTTCTTTTACCTGAAAAGGAAAAAAAAATCATAAAAATCAAACTGACCTGAAAAATGACACCATTTTGTCCATTGCTATTGATGTTTACAAATCACGTTATCTAAATTTCAAGCATATGCTCCTTTTGTATGGCCTTAACTCTTAAGTGCATTACTTTTACAAATTGAAGTTACCACATGTGCCTTTTGAGTTGGTAGTGGTCTTCTCCTCATGCATTGAGATGTGATTACTTTCTGTTGCAGTTGCTCACATCATTGATACGAAGATGGTAATAAACATCCTCCATGAGGTCGATCCCGTAAGAAATCATTTTTTTCAATTTTCATGTATACTTCTAGGTTTGTACGAATTTGATGTAGTTCCAAGCTTCAGTGTTGTACCATGATGTTACAGTTCTGTGAATATTATCTGTGTGGTAAGTAGCATTAAAAATTGTAATGATCCTTTTTATCAAAGGAGGGTGACTAAACCCTGAAACTGCTACCTTGCATTTGTATTATCATTTGTGAATTGTTTTTTCTTTAAGATGAATGTAACACGATGATTATGTTCCCAACCCTGCAGTTAGCAAGCTATAAGAATTAACTAAGTAGTAATAGGATGATAATGCTATTATTCTTTATCATAAGAGAGTAGTAGATAATGTCGTTGTTGTTTATGTGAGTGTTACAATCGTGTGTTTGGAATTGATAGTTCAGTTCATCAAAGAGAAACCAAAACCTTTCAGTCTGTGAAAAGGAGACTGAAACCTTAGAAACCCAGATCTTTTTAGGGTTTTGATAAATAATCTGCTTAATTATTATTATTTAATAAGTAAATAAAGGGTAATTTGGGAGAATAATCCAAATGGACCTTAATATTTGGAATATAGGGGATGTTGGGGGATAGTTGGTGATATACGATATTCTGTATGGTGCAGGTGAATTGATAGTAAAATTAATAGTATAAAAGGGACTTTGCTTGCATTTTGTTAACTGTAAATGGACTGTTTCTCTTTGACTGTTTGGTTTTAACCCAGCTTAGATTTGTTAGTTAATTACAAATAGAAGGGGTAAAAACTGATAGCAATGAACAAGAGAGATAGGTCTTAGCTTTAATTGACCATTAAGGCATTAACTATGGTCACGTGAAGAAGTTTTGAACTTGAAATACCAACAATGGTTGCTTTCCTTTTCTACACATTCCTTGCAAGTCAAAAACATGTTTGGTCTTAAAAACCCAACACTACTATAAAAAGAAACATCTTTCTACCGTTAACAAGCAAAAGAGGGCGAAGGAAATGGGGCAACATGTCAAACCCATAATGTATTAGAAAGAGAAAAGAACATTAAAGGCACATGTAGGTATCTTGGGAGGAGGGAGATGCTGTGACATAAGGCAGAAATTACTGCTGGAAAAGGAAGCCCACATCCCCATCCACCCTTCTTTATTTCTCTTGTTTTTAGCTTTGAGTTCTTCCATGCCAAGAGTTACTGATACCCAGTTTTTCATTCTTTTGGGAATTAATAAAGCCTAGATAGATTTCATAGGATGTGGCTTGTTTAATTGATTGGCTTTCTTTAGGTAAAAGCTAGGTCGACAAAAGAAGCTACTAGTCTGTTGTAGTGCATCAATGCTAACCAGGGGTGGATCTATATAGCTTTGGAGGGGTACAATTGCACCCATTTTTTAGAAAATTTTTAATCTCATTCTTGAATTTCTGAATACTAACTTGCTAATCTCAAAAACCTGTCCGGAGGAAACAAAGAAAGAGAGAGAATCTAAGTAGACATGACATGACACGAGGACTTAGATTTTGATATGTCACCACTGGTTTTAAAGGAGGCATAAGGTAGGGGAAGGTAAGGATTAAAAACAACTTTAGTTGTCAGGTTTGCTAAAGAGGTTCTCTTAGTTAAACCTTATAGTTGAGGGGTAATAAAACGTCAAAGGATATATATGATAGAGACTGGGGGATATTTACTCGCGTAGCAGCTAAATAAACAGCTAGCGAGTTACTGAGTCACAGGCTCACAGCTGTAGCTTGTCCTTGTGAGTTGGGGTATCAATCCATCCATCTCTCCCTCAGTGATCTCATAATCCACTTTCCTTTTTTTCCCTCTGTTGGCCCCTCTTATTGGTTATCAGCTCTGCTTGTGGATCTTTCCTTAGATTTTGTTTGGATTTTGTGTCTCACGTGATTCTCGTAACTCATCCTCCTCCTCACATTTATTCAAGTCTCAAAGTCGAATAATTTAATTTTTTTTGAGACAAATTAAGTCAAGACGAGTTAAATATTTTTTCATTGAGTCGAGTTTTGTCCGTCCTATGTCTGATTCCTTGTAAACTATTAGTAATACATGAATTCTATGATTATCCTTAGGATATCAGTTCGACTTAAAAGGGGTTTTCCTAATGAATACTTCGAGCTACATATGCCAACTGCCAGGGAAAGTGTATGCAGCCTGTCTTCCGTATGTTGTTTTAAACATTTGATCTAACCGGTCTTGTGTTTAGACCAGGCTGATATTCTTTCTGTATTATCTATATTCCATGGGAACTAAGCTGAGGGAAAAACTCGTGTATATACATACCATTGTTTATAATTGATGGCTGCCTAGACATATTTGGCCATGGATTTTTCTGAAAGCTGTTTCTGTGCAGGACAGCATGATTTGGTTATGATTACCGGTTACCACCTCCTTCGTACAACAATATCATTCTCTTGAGACCATAATTTCGGATGAATGTTGGTTTTTGTTTTTGGTTATTCATACCTTAAAAAACATCGACTTGTGCCTTTGGTTTCCTTTGACTCCCAGTGAGGATAATAACGTTTTCTGCTGTTTTTGAAACAGTGGTTTCTGCTGTCTTTTTCTTCTTTCCTGCAGCTCGTAAGGTCCACATCTCTGACTACATACAAGCTTGCATGCATATATATATATATATATATATATATATATATATATATATTCAAGAATCCTTAAATTATAGGATTACACACCAGATGTACAGCCATGTCAACCTTCACTTAAATTAAGGCATTGATAATGGAGGATTAGCATGTGTTTCTACTGTACAGTAATGGACTTTAAGTGTAAAACATGGGTTGAAATCAAATATGCTGATATTGGTGAAACTAAGCCTCACATTTGTTTCTCACTGAATTTATGTATAAAATATGCAGCTCTTTGGCAAGGCAATCAGGGTGGGTAGGGCTAAGCATGGTTAACCGTAAAACTGAAAACCGAACTGAGCTATTATGGTTCATAAATTTATAAACCGTGGTTAACCGCAGTTAATTGAATTAAACCGAATTTAATTTTTTAATTAATTTTAATTAATTTTATAAGGTAAAAATATATATTTTATACTTACAATACTATAAATATATTTTTATTTTTTACTTAAAAAATAAGTTTAAATAAATATTTATAAAAAATATCTTAAAATAATTATCTTTTAATGTTTAAAATTCATAAAATAAAGTTATTTTGTCAATATAAAATATGAATTTTTAAAAATTAACGTTAATATAGAAAAATCAAAAACCGAGGTTAACCGAACCGAAAATCGATGGTTTTTAAAATAACTTACTGATTTAAATCAAAACCGAACCGAACGTACCCCTAAGGGTGGGTAAAAGTTGAGTCTCTCTCTCTCAAAAAATAAATAAATAGAATTATTCAATTTGACTCAAGGCAAAAAAAAAGTTGACTCATTTTGATTCTACTCGAAATTTTATAAACTCGACTTGAAAAAAAATCAAATAAAGTTTAAGTTATGTAATAAAAATTTGAAAACTCAAACGATTCAAAAAATTTATTAATTAGTTGATTAATTTTTATATTTGATATTTTTTTAATTTTACATGATATATTATGTATAGTGCATTTGAAAATATGAAAAAAATATATATATTATGCATATAAAAAGACGTTAAAAATTTCAATCAATATGTACATCGTCCATTCTTAAGTTTATACATATAGAAATATATAAAAAGACGTTAAAAATTTGAATAAATGTGTATAATTAAATTTGTATAAAAACTCAAAAAAATTAATTCGATTCAAATAAAAATTTAAATAAAGTTTGAATTATAAAATAAAAATTACAAACTCAAAAAAAATTACTTGACTAGACTCGATTCAATCCAACCCCCGTTCTAAAAGACTATACACCAAGTCATGAATCACATGTTGTTTCTTTGGTAGTTGATGGATTCACTCAAGGTTGCAGTATAATTACCCTTCCACTCCTTCTCCCACTTCTGTGCCCTCTTTCTTTCAAGGCTTCAAATTTTATAAACACATTTTCTTTTTAAAAATAAATATTATTTTTTTTCACTGAATATACTCATTGAATTCAAATTAAACCTATCTTTTATTTCCAGGGTGTTACAGGTAGGACGGCACTGTGTATATGAAGTGACTGAATAGGCAGTGTTTGCACGTCAAATCTATGAACCCTACGCTATGTTGAACTGTAAATATTAAAGCAAAACGAGACCAGGCACCTAGTTTAAAGAGAGGAGCTCATAGGAGAGGAATTAAGCAACTGAAGGAAGGTTTAGAAATCTGTTTGTTTCTGGGGATAGTTTTTTTTAGAGTCTGCGTTATTTTAAAAATAAAGTTAAAAAAGACGTGGTCTTTCTTATATACACAGATCCCTATGGAATAAAAGGGACAACCCCCTCCACCTTCCTGCATTGCTTGCTTTGTTTAGTTTATAGAGACCAGTTTTGTTCTCTCTAAAGCGAGTTGAGAGAGGGATTTTAAAGAATTCTCGATCATTGAAAACGTTGTTGCAATGAGTTTTTTCTCTGCATAGTTGACAACAAAAGACCAAGTTTTCAGATGGGGAAACAGGCAACACATTTCGGTATGATTAGTTTATTTTCACTTCAATGATTGAGCTTGCCCTTGAATCTGGGTACATAAACTGCTGAAAAAGAAAAGCAAGAGAGAGAAGAAGAAGATGAAGTGTATGAACGAGGGTAGTAACAATGGCAGCAATACTAACTGGCTAGGTTTCTCTCTTTCACCCCACATGAAAATGGAGGTACCTACTGATGATCCCCATCACCATCATCATCACTATCATCAAAGCAGTCAAGCTTCCGCAGCTGCTGCTCATGTGGTTCCTACAAGCTTCTACTTATCTTCTCAATTAAACGGGTCTGGAATCTGCTATGGTGTCGGAGAAAGTGAAGGTTTTCATGCTCCCTTGTCTGTTATGCCGCTTAAATCAGATGGTTCGCTATGCATCATGGAAGCTCTTAGTAGATCACAATCAGAAGGTATTTTCGTTTTCATTTTTTTCTGCATGTTTCTCTTATTTGCTTTTTTATGTTAAATCTTTTTAACTTTAAGGGATTGTGCCTGCTTCATCCCCCAAACTGGAGGACTTTCTGGGTGGTGCAACAATGGATACACATCAATATGGAAGCCATGAAAGGGAAACAATGGCTCTAAGCTTAGACAGCAGCGTGTGCTACCACCAAAGTGTGGACCATGAAACCAACAGGCAACATTCTCCGGACCTTCTCCAGGAATCATTCAGGCAAGATGACCAAGACTTTTCTGTTCAAACGCATCCTTATTATTCAGGTATGGCCTTGCAAGGCATGTATCAATCACCACCATTGGAGGAAGAGACCAAGGATGGCCAACTAGCAGACTGTGATACAATGCCATGCTTAAAAAACTGGGTAGCTAGGCACTACTCTACGCATACTTCACTTGAGCAGCAGATGTCTACTATCATGGTTGATGATTCACTAGCTTCCGTATCTGTTGGTTCAATCGGTTGTGGGGATTTACAGTCTCTAAGCTTATCGATGAGTCCTGGTTCTCAGTCCAGTTGCGTTACAGCTCAAAGACAGATCTCACCTACTGCCACTGAATGTGTGGCCATTGAAACAAAGAAGAGAGGGCCTGCAAAAGTGGGTCACAAGCAACCTGTTCATAGGAAGTCCATTGACACATTTGGACAAAGAACATCTCAGTATAGAGGTGTTACCAGGTCAGTTAATACTGTTCCCTAAACCCCGCTACATATGTTTCTTGGTCAAGTTCCATAGTTTCTTTACTTTTCTCCTTACCCCCACACTGTTTCACATGTCCTAAAACGTTTCTTTTTCTGTATTCGAACTGTATTGAAATTGGTTCCACCAGACATAGATGGACGGGTAGATATGAAGCTCATCTATGGGATAACAGTTGCAAGAAAGAAGGGCAAACCAGGAAAGGGAGGCAAGGTTTGTCTCGAAAGCAAAAGGCCAAAAATAAGAAAGAAAAACACACCCACATTTACAGTATCAATTTGGAAGCATTCCTTTTTTGACTGTAATTCATGGTCCATCTATCTTAATGACCTGACTTGTGTTTATTAATTCCTTGTTGGCATGTTGATGCTCCTCGTGGATGCCATTTCAATCAACTCATGCATTACCAGTATATCTCGGTAAGCTTTCTCTTAAGTTAATCAGCCATTGAAATAAATCATCTCGTTTTAATATTTCATTAATCATGAATTTCAGGGGGCTATGACATGGAAGAGAAAGCTGCTAGAGCTTATGATCTCGCGGCTCTTAAGTATTGGGGACCCTCCACTCATATAAACTTTCCTGTAAGTCAAAACTTTAGCAACTTTTACTTCATTTCGTTTTTAGAGAAAGAATCCATGTGATTGATTCAGCGTCTTGGCAGTTTGAAAATTATAGGCAAGAACTGGAGGAAATGAAGAACATGAACCGCCAGGAATATGTTGCTCATCTAAGAAGGTTGGTTGCTGATTTCTTTTGCATTACTTTCCTACCATGTGTTGTTGAGAAACTAATGCATTCACTTGATTTGCAGGAAAAGCAGTGGGTTCTCTAGAGGGGCATCAATTTACAGAGGAGTGACAAGGTTATTATTGCTTTTGACGTGTTGATGCATTTCCTTTTCTTGTTAGATTTCATGTATTGATTCCTTTTTTTGTAGACATCACCAGCATGGAAGATGGCAAGCTCGCATTGGAAGAGTTGCTGGAAACAAGGATCTTTATCTTGGAACATTTAGTAAGTTCTTGTTCATTTTTGAATCTGCCTGTAAATATACTGTCTTTTGCATGGCCTAGAGAACTTCTAAAGGGCTCTTTTTTAATGGCATCTTTGCTCCTATGTTTCCACTAGAGAATAGTGAAATGCTTTTTATAAGGCTGAACTGATCACAGTTGCTTTAAAAACTGTGCATTTCTGATTCCAGTTGCAATGAGCTTATTAAAGGCTGTTTTCTCTGAGGTGTGTTGATAAAGATGGGGGAAATTCTTAATCTTAATTACTCAAAGCCCTTTATGTTACAGAAGATTGACTATTAATGGCTTTACGTTCATTTTAGGCACCCAAGAGGAAGCAGCTGAAGCATATGACATTGCCGCCATCAAGTTTCGTGGTGTTAATGCTGTGACTAACTTTGACAATACGAGATATGATGTTGAAAGGATCATGGCTAGCAATACTCTGCTTTCCAGAGAGCTAGCTAGGCGAAACAAAGACACCGATTCGAACGATGAGGCCAATGAGTACAGTGCACCTACACTAACCAATGGTGAGACCTTTCAACCTGAGGACAACAATGGGAATGGTTCAGATTGGAAGATGGCATTGTGTCAATCATCACAGCAACAAGCAATTGTTAGTGTTACTGTTGATTCACGTCAACCGAAGTCTGCCATTACTGGAAATTATCAAAACCCCACTTTTTCAATGGCTCTGCAAGATCTCATTGGAGTTGATTTAGTTAACTCTATGAAGCCAATGGTGGACGAATCATCCAAGCTAGGGACTCACTATTCCAACCCATCTTCATCTGTAACCAGTGTGAGCAACTCAAGAGATGGAAGTCCCAATAAAACAGGCTCCACAATGATCTTTGCTAAGCCACCCATGGCATCAAAGTTCATTAGTCCAACAAATGGTGTTAATTGGTTCCCATCATCAACAGAAGCTCAACTAAGGCCTGCTGCAGCCATTTCAATGACTCACTCACCCCTTTTTGCTGCCTGGAATGACATCTAGAAACCCTTTTTTCTCCTGTTACTGAAAAACATAATGTTTTGCATGAAGCAAAGTTTTGAATTTGTCCTTTAAAAGCACAATTAATGGGAGGGAATTTGGGATCAAAGAAAAGACAAGTGTGGGGGTCACTGGTCAGGGTCATCTGTATGGTAACCAAAATGTAGGAATACTTTCTTTTCTTTTTTTTTCAAGCTATAATCTTTTAGCTCACTTTAGAATGAAGATTTTACAAAATGGAGGGAAGGATGGTATTAATCCTAATGATTATATTCCAAGAAATGATGGTATTCAATGTTTGAATTGCTGCAAAGTACAAAACCAGTTCAATGTTTCACAATCTTGCACTTATTACTTTCATTATTTCAAAAAAGTTGCAAGATATTGTCTAAAGGAAACCACTATAGATGGTTTCATTTTTTTTATATAATGTTCATATCTAGTTATGACTTTGTCTGCAACTAGATAGCTGTGTAAAGGAGCTTTAGCTTTCCTAGATGTTAACCAAAAATAATTCAAGTTTTATTCGATTAAAACTCGATTAACGTTGGATTTAAGTTAGTTTAAATAGAAACCGAATTCGACTCGAGATCTTAATGAATCAAATTAAACAAATATATAATCCTAATTAGTTATGACTTTGTCTGTAACTAGATAGCTTTGTAAAGGAGCTTTGCCTTTCTTAATTAGTTATTGTTTGATTTTATACTCAAAACCTATCGATGAAAAAACAATTCTAAATAAAAACCTAACCCATTAATCCCAAAATAAACCCTAACCCATGAAAATAAAACATGAAAAGCCCTAAAAAAACGTATAGTAAATCTATTATAAGCAATAAAGTTATAGAGAAAAGAATTACCCAATGTTGAATTAAAGAGGAAAAATAATGATGACTCTTGACATCGACCACGAAAGCAGCATGAAGAATAAATTGACGATTTTTATTTGGGAATTTTGGAATTAATAGGTTAGTTTTTTTTTTTTTTTTTTTTTTTTTTGATTTTAGACTGTTAAGTCTAAATAAAATATTTAACTTTTTAAATCTCGTAATTTTTTTTACAATCGATTATATATTTTTTGTTAATTTTTTTTTATCATGTCAGCATGATGTAATAGTTTTATAGAACGTTGATATAGTCATTTTAACAGACAAGTCAACATTTTTAAGGGAAATAATGGTGGATGGAGTTAGGATTTAATGTTAAGATAGATAATAATCTATTAAATTTTTAAATTTAAAATTAGGAAGATAAAATTTTATTTAATTAACATTTAAATTAAAAAAATAAAAATATAATTATACTAAAAATTTTGAGAAGAATAACGATTTCTCTCATCCCATGCATAGTTTTGTCTCTAAAAGTAACAATTAATAATGGATTCTGTTAATTAAAGGGGAACATTAATAAAAAATTTAAATTTAAGGGTTTAATCGAATAAAAATAATTATAGAGACTAATTATTTTTCTTAAAAGTTTTAGGGTTTTCGTACTCTTAAACCTAAAAAATTATATTCTAATCTAAACAAGAAAAATATATTATGAAATTTACTTCTCTATTATATAAAGTCTAAAAAAACTTTTTATTTCATTTTATCAGAATGTAACCTCTACTTTAAAATCATAACTAATTTTAGCATTTCAAATTATTTAAAATAATAAAAAATGAATCTTTAAATCAAATTAAATTTAATTTAGAATTTAAAAATTAAATAAATAATAAAAAATTCTACTCACACAGTTACATCCAAATCCAATCAAAGCTTGTGTTTAATTCTAACACATTTACTGTTATGTGTGTGTTGCCGATTTTGAAAGCAAAAGCAACAAATAGACAGCCGGAGGTAGAAGAGAAATTATATCACGAATAAATTTCATTAAGTGTTTATGAGATTAATTATTAAAAATTATTTATATTATTATTTTTATATTATATATATTTTTAAAGTGAATCATCATTTAAAAATTATTTTTAAAATAAATTAACAATAAATATAAAAATTTACTTTAAAGATATATAACATAAAATATATAAATAATTTTTAATGATTAATCACACGGATAACTTGATGAACTTACACATAATATAATTTCTCTGTGTAGAAAAACATTAAGATTGTAATTTTTAATTTTTGTCATTTGTCAAAAAGGTAGGGAAATAAATGCCAAAACCCACTATCTTTTTTTTGGATTGTGTAAAGAAGAGAAGAGATTAAAATCCCTCATTGATTAAACCCACCGTTTTTTATTATTATTTTGGTTAATTATCATTTTATCGAGGGGAATAACAAATTAATTAAGGTAACCAGATAGACATGCAGTAACCTATATTTTATATAAGGACAGAATCAGAATTTAAGATTTAAGATAAAATATAAATGTTTAAAAATGTATGATAGATTTATAAATAAATTATTTAAAAAAATAACAAGATAAAAATAAAAAAAAATAAATTATTTAAAAAAATAACAAGATAAAAATTAAAAAAAAATCTTTAAAATGAAAGTCGATTATCCCTTCTCACCTCTGTATAACTTCATCATTAATTTTATAGGAGTAAAAATCTCTTACCTCTTCTCTGTGCCTCCCTTTACCCTTCCTTTGAAAATTTACTAAAAATTGAATTTTAAACCTTAGCCTTTATTTTTTATATCCTAAACCCTAAATCCCAAAAAATACACCTTACCCATAATTCCTTAAACTCTAACCAAAACCTTTAAACTAAAACCCTAAACCCTCTAATTTGAAGTGGGACATAAATAGAGATATAAAAAGGGATAAACGATTTGCACCCATTTTATAGTACATGATTCTATTGAGGTCCCATCAATAAATCTTAATTAAGATATTTTCTATATACACTCAAATTATTATGTATACCAAGAATGGTGTAACACAATAAGTGGCAGTGTTAGAGGGAATGTTACTATCCAATTACTACATAAAAAGGACAACAAATATTTATTACTTCTCATCATTAATTCAATTAAATCGATCCGTTAATCTATATAATTATCATTAAACGATGACATCTAATCCGTCTAGAGTTTAAATTCTAATGTCAGCAATCATCTTTATACCAAAAACACGTGCATGAAGTCCCTTAAATTTGCTACTCCAAGGTTGTTGGATCAACCTGGTTAGCAACATTTCTACGTTATCTTGGTGATGTAAACATGTAAGCCATCGAGCTTCTGTCAATTAACATTCAAATTCTGTCCAACCAGTTGTATTAATTTAAAAGCTAACACACTTTTAAAGGAACATGTGCTGATTAAAAACATATAATCAGCATTAGTACAATGCATACGATAGCAAAGATGAGCTACAATGCCAATGTACCCTTTTCATGGGAGCTCAAACCTGGGGTGTCAAAAGTCATGTATGAAAAAAGCGGCACTGGTATGGGACATGTCACGGTAGGTTTACCCCCTCCTCCTTGCTTGTCGAAGAGTGCTCGGTTTTGCGTCGATGGTTTGAACGACGTTGTTCCTCCGTGTCATCATCAACCTCCGTCGAGTAGTTCGGAAAAGAAGGGTAATGCCAACAACAGCAACAGCAACAGCAAGAAGCAGGAAGACCCTTTTGTTGTGGCATTTAGGAAGTGCACGGAGTACAGTATGAATGGTAAGTTGAGTACTGATGACAAGACTGAGAGCTGTAAGAATAGGAGCAAGAAGAACATGTTTATTCTGTCGTGTAAGTATTCGTGCAATGTTAAGAGTGTGTCCGTGTTCGAAGGAAGAACCGACAGGAAAAAAAAAGAGTTGATGCGAAATTGAATGAACAATATATGTGGAAGAAACTGTTGTTCCAGAAATTATATCATGAGTCTAATTTATCACATTAGTTATGGTCTTATCCAATTATAATCACCACTTTAACATTATCTTCTAAATCATTTTTTTATAATCCACTAATCTTCACTCATTTTTTTCATGTCATTTAAAAAATATAATTTTTAAAATTCATATTAATAACATGGATAATTAATAATAGAATTGGTGATTTTTATTGGTTTAAGATTACAACTGACGTGACGAGCTGTGTCTAAATTTAATCTCTCACGTTTTTCTGTACGAGGATCAAATTTTGGTTTAAATTTGGGATTTAGTTTCCATACTTCAATTTAGAAGTATTTGATGCTCTTATTTTTATAATATTTATTGGTTAGCCTGCTAATACGAAATCTTTCTAAATTTTTTAAGGTAAACTAAACTATATTAGTTACCACTTAATTATGGAGTTATTTGTATTTTGATCACCGAACTAATAAATTTGTTAATCAGATTATTAAATATATATGAATTTTATTAAGATTCTCTCTTACTATATTTAATCATTCAATCTTATAAGAACACGTGCATAAATTTAATCATCCAGTTTTATAATATTTAGTCTTTGTTGAATTTTAACGTTGATGATTAAAATAAAAACACTTTAATAATTTAGTGGTCAAATTAACGAATTTATTAGTTCGATGATAAAAAATAGAAACGAACACATAGTTGATTGGTCACTTGTATAGTTTGTCCAAAAATTTATATGCGAACCGAATGTTTAAGAAAAAATCTTCAACCAACCTAATCCATTAAAAAGTCTACATGTGTCAACCAGAAGTTTAAGGGTATTTTTTATAAAGAAAATTTATCAGCAGTTTAATGGAATTGATTAACGGTACTGTTGACAATTTGGACTGATTAGTAACTTTGTAAAAGTAGAAGGATCAAATTTTGTCTGATTAAAATACAGAGATAAAAGGCTCAAATTTTGAAACAGTATAGGGACCAAAACCATAATTAAGTCTTTTCTATATGATGTCATATGAGGATCGTTTTCATGATGATGTATGCCGTTGTCTGACTTGGAATGATTTACAAGTTTTTAAAGACAAATTGTCAAGTTTTGCGAGTTTTTTTTATATGGTAAAAAAGTGTACACGCTTATACCTCGTTAAAAAATTTTTTTAAACCTAAATGGAGGAAAAAGAGTTCACAAGCGAGTACTTACAAGATCAGCATCACAAACGACTACAAAAAAACAAGACATTAATCCTATTGATAAAAAAGAAAATAATTTAAAATTTTATGATAACTTTTATTAAGAATTAAATCGGTATTTAAGTTTATAAGTAAAATATAAATATTTAAAAATAAAATTATAAATAAATTATTTTTAAAATTTTAAATAAAAATAAAATATTTAAAATAGAGAACGGTTAACTCTCCCACTTCATTTAATTTCGTCGCTAGTAATATAGACCCATTTCTAGATCAAGTTTTGTCTTAAGCCCGCAAGATTGAGCCGTAACGTAGCAAAAGGAGACAAAAGGAGGGAAATAAGGATTTTAATGTTTATTTATACATGTGTTTAATATTTTAATAAATTATATATATTTAATAGATATATTAATTTAAATTTGGATTTTTTAAAATAAATATATAATTTTTTACTATGATTATTTATTATTAGGGATGAGCAAAACTTGACTCGACTCGAAAAAATCAAAAAAAATTTAATTTTGAGTTATTCGAGTCGAGTTATTTGAGTTATTCAAGTTATTCGAGTCGAATCAAATAACTCGAAAAAATTTTAATTTCGAGTCGAGTTCAATTTCCAAAATTCGAGTTACTCAAAAAATCAAATAACTCGAAAATTTTCAGAATCTAATTACACACTTAGTCCCTGTAATTTTATTTTCAGTCATATCTTTTCTTTTTTATTATTTTTACATTTTAGTTTTCTTTTCCTTATAATAGGGTTATTTTTCATATTTATTTTTTATTTTTTAAATATAATTTTTATTTTTATTTTTATATTATTTAAATCATATTAATTATTTTATATTTTTAATTTATATATTTATATTATTGTATTTAATTTATCAGTATTTTTTCTCGTTTTAGTCTTTTCTAGATAAGGATAAATTTTTTTAAAGAGGCTCGTAATTTAATAAAATAAAATACCCATACCTATGGTATTTGATAATAATAATAATAACAACAACAACAATAATAATAATAATAATTCAAAATCTTATTTATATATGTAAAAAATAATATGAAAAAAAAATATGTATGTAGATATAAAGAGAGAGTCGATAAAACCGACTCGAATCAAAAAAAATTCAAAAAAATTTCAAGTTGAAAAATATGTTGACTCAACTCGAATAACTCGAAATTTTTTAACTCGAATCGACTCGACTCGCTCGAACGCTCACCCCTACTTATTATGTTTCGAAAATAAAAGGGTAAAAATTATATACCTCCTTCTCATACATCCTTTCATGTTTTCTTTGAAAAAATTTTAAAAAATTCAATTTTTAACCCTGACCTTTATTTTTTATATCATAAACCCTAAATCTTACACCCTAAAAATACATCTAGTTCTCTAAACCCTAACTACGAACCTTAATTTTGAATTCTAGACCCTAAACTTTTAATTTAAAACGAAAACATAAAAAGAGCATGAAAAAAAGGTAGATGATTTTCATTCGAAATAAATACCATGAATTCAAATATTTCAATTAAAATCCGCTCATCCTGTGGGAATCCAGTTTTCATTTTTTAAGAAAAATCTTTGCCTGATAAAATTAGAATTCTTTAGTGCTCGCTAGTCATACCGTGCAAAATGGGCGACAAATGATATACCCACGAGATAAACCAATGGCTAATGTGTCTCTACTCCATTACGAGTCAATCCATGATGTAGACAGCCGCATATGACTCGGTCTTGTACCCACAAACCTCCGCTGCGCAAAGTCTTTTATAAGCTACAACTGCAAGGAAAACCAACCGAACCATCTCTTCTCCGATCATGAACCACACCAAGGTTCATTCCCCAGGGAAAGTGCCCTTCTCATGGGAAAACAAACCAGGGGTTTGCAAACAGACAACCCAATCACAAGTCTTGGAACAAGACCAGTACCACACTCTGCAAAAGCTACCACCACCTCCATGTCGATCCGAAAGTGGGAAGATATCGATGCACGACATCGAAATCCCCCTCCCTCCCTGTGTTTTCCAGCCTCCTTTGAGAACTTGTTCCAGGAGATTACTGAAGAAGACTGATGATGACCCATTTTTGGCTGCTTACAGAGAGTGTACCAAGAAAGGTAAAAAACATGGTGGTGGTGGGTTTGGTTTGAAAAAGTGTTTTTCTGTTTTCTTTCGTAAACGATCATGCAGTGTTAGGGATGATGATATAGTTAGGGTTTCTCAGATTCCTCTTGATCAGAGAGACAGTGATGATTAGGAATAGTGATACTGATGTGAGGACAAAGATGGGGGACTGTAACTGTTGTTGTTTGTGAAGTTGGATTGGTTCAGCATCATGTAGTGCTGCTCCTGCTTGGAATGTCATTGCTCCACTGTTCTTTGTTTTGAATGAAATGCTTGACAAGTATACCTTACTTTAACATTTATTTACTTTTACTTCCGTATATCGAAAAATTATTAGATAATTTTTGTTTATTACGTTATCAATGATTCAATGATTTTTTTATCTTATTTTATTTTTTAAGGTGATTTTTTTATGTCATTAAAGAGAGAATAGTTTTTTGAAAGTTTCTTCAAATAACTAAATTTAATTGGATGGACCATAAATAACGTGATAAACAAGATTCATCTAATAATTTTTTCCGTAGTTTCTGTATGATAAATCAATTTGTTGTTCTCATATTTAAGGCTGATCAAAATGAATATATATGACGATAAATTATATTATAGATCATTTTCGTCACGTCATCTATAAAATCAACCAATCAAATGTATAACTTACTTTAATATTTATTGATTTTTACTTCCGTATGATAAATAACGAGAAAATTGATCCAAATGAATATATATAAATAGATAAATTATATCAAATTACATCATATAAAATTCTTTAAATTTTATATTTTTTAAATCATTAAATAAATAAATCATATCTTAAATTAACGTTTCTTCGAATTTCATTACTATATTTTATCTCCTAAAAGTTTTAAAAGTTTTCATTAAGTATTACATTTTTAAAGTTTTAATTAGATCTCATAATTCTCAAATAATTTTAAATTAATTCTTTTAAATTTTTAAAAATTAATTTAAACGTCTAATTTTTATATATATTTTAACATTCCCCTTAAATTTCATTACCAGGATTTGTCCCTGCATCTAAATAAGAACAGAAACGAGTTTAGAAATAAAAAAAACATTAGGCCAGGGCAGGGGCGCCTCTAGACGGGAACAGGGTAAAAAGTAAAATAAAGGCTAAAGTTAATTTATTTAAGATTAAATAATCATCTACGTTATCTAAAAAAATCAAAGATAAAATATATAAATAATCGTTAAATAATTTTATAAAATATAAAATAATTATTTAACTTTTAAAAATCATATATTAAATTTTAATTTTATTATAAAATAATCTCTAAATCATAGACTATTATTAATGAAGTGTTATTATTTAAAATTTTATAATTATGACGTTATTTACTTCATAAGAGTTAACGATTTAATTATTATTTTGTAATAAAAATTATAACTTAATACTTTTTATGTAATTTTAAAAATTTGGTGATTATTTTATAGTTTTTGAGATAATTTAATGATTATTTATTTATTTTAGTTAAGCTGTACCCATCATAGGATATAAAGGGCAGGACCGGAAACTAAAGATAAATTACTCACTTTTTATAAAATTTTCACGAAAAATAAAAAGAATTTTTCTTCCCAGTTCAACATATTCCTCTCTTAAACCCTAGCACCTGAAATTTCGTCGCTGAGATCTAAGTTCTCCCGCAGATTGGAACTCTCTCATCTACCCTTGCTATCTGTAAGTATTGGTAATCCAATTTTAAATTCTTTATTTCAGTTATTTTATACGATTGATTTGGAGTAAATTTGTTTCTGCTATTTTCGAGTAATGATTGATTATGTCGGTAATTCTTTTGGATTTGGATGCCTTCTCAAAAATTGTTTTAAAATTGTGATCCAATTTTAAATTCTTTATTTCAGTTATTTTATACGATTGATTTGGAGTAAATTTGTTTCTGCTATTTTCGAGTAATGATTGTTTATGTCGGTAATTCTTTTGGATTTGGATGCATTCTCAAAAATTGTTTTAAAAAAATTGTGATCGTTCTTAATTGATTCGTTTTGTAGGTATTTGAGGTAATCTTTGCATATGTTCTGGAATGGCCAACAATTCTCAACCATCTAGTGCTCAGGTAGCCTGCTTATTTGGTTAGATTCTTGTATAAAATTATGTTGTCTTTTGGGGGGTTAAATCTTGGTTGCTGTTGCCATGTATTGTCCAAATTTATCAAAATTTATGAACACCACCTAAGACTTTTCTGTCATTCTTTTCTCTTCTTGGAAATAGTTAGAAATAACTTGAATGTAGCCTTAATAGGTCTGACTTTCACAAGATTCTCTTGGTGGTACTGTCATTATTGTTTTTAATACTAATGAGAAATGGACGTTGTTTTGTCCTAGAGTACATACATAAGTAATCTATTTAATTCTAGTTTATAGATGAAGGTCTAAGATGTCTAGAACTTTTTTTTTGCTATCCTCTTTCTTCCCCAGCCACATTGGCCTCCTGCAGTTGGATCCATGGGTCCTCAAAGTTATGGCTCTCCCTTATCATCGCAGGTAGTTGCCCCTTTTTTAGTGGCTGTTTTTTCATATTGTGGTAGCAACCTTTTAAATGCATTGTGTGTGAAATTTTCCATCACAGTTTCGACCAGTGGTCCCAACGCAGCAAGGACAACACTTTGTTCCAGCTGCTTCCCAACAGTTCCGGCCTGTTGGACAGGTTCCCTCTCCAAATGTTGGGATTCCAGGTGTTCAAAATCAGCAGATGCAGTTTTCTCAGCCAATGCAGCAGTTTCCACCCCGGCCAAATCAACCTGGTTTTTCTACACCTTCACAACATCCTGTACAAGTACCATACGGTCAAACAAACAGGCCTCTTACATCTGAACCGCCACAGTCACATCAATCTGCCCCCCCTTTGAATTGTCATATGCCTGGTCTAGGTGCCCCTGGAATGCCCCAGTCTTCATCATATGGTGTAAGAACTTGTTCCTATGTTTCTATTTTCCCTTTTGTTGTCTTTACATCAGGAATGTCTTGCACCTTCTCTGATATTTTTATGTTTTCCCAGTTTGCACCATCTTCTTTTGGCCTGCCCCAGAACGTCAGCACATCTTCCCAGTTTCAGACTATATCTCAAGTGCATGCATCTGTTCCCCCAGTTGCTGGGCAACCTTGGTTGTCAACTGGAAATCAGAGTGTTTCACTTGCTACTCCAATACAGCAGACTAGCCAACAGCCTCCCCTTTCTTCTGCCGATGCAGTAAGTGCTTCATTGGCACATAAATGTAGTATACTAAGCAGAAATTAAGGAGGTTATGCAATGTGTAATTTTTGGTGCTCATTTCAAATGTTATATGCTGTCCTTATGTCGACTTGTTGTGTTGGTCAGAAACTTATTTAAATAATAAATTGAATTTTGGATGAGAACTTGCATAATAAGTACAGGTTTCTTGCGAAGTTGTTCAATCTTGAGAAAAGACTGAGCAAGGAGAATCAGGAGAAAGATAAAGGAGATAACCAAAAGGCAACTTTAAAAAGGAAAGACAACAAGCTTAAACCCTGTTGAACTTGTCATATCTTCATCTTTCCCCTGTGATTTGATCATTGGATAATAAATACAAATATCTGTTCTTTTTGTTCTCTTGTAGCAATTTTTTTGGACATGGTAGGTTTGAGTGAACTTTTTCTTCAATGAGTACATATGAATTTATGTATTTCTATGAGCTTGAGTTCCTTAATTTCTGTACAGTGGATTTAAAATAGAAATTGCATACACAATCTCAAATTGTTTCTGATCCAAATTTAACAATATAAATCCTTTAATTAGTTAGCATCTTGGAACTTAGTTTCCATTATATTTTGCATCTAATTCCATTTCTCTGATGTACCCATCTTACCATTTTACTAAATCCCATTGTTTTTAATTTTTCTCTTTTGGCATGCCAGGTTGCAAATGTTCCTAGCCTTGCTCTGCAATCTTCTGATTGGCAAGAGCATACATCAGCTGATGGAAGAAGGTAACTTCGTATAATACCTCATTTTTGTTATTTTTCTCACATTTTGCTATGCATTTTGATTTAAAGTTATTTGGACAATTATTTTTCGTGAGGGATATTTGGTGTCTGTTGTGTCTAACTGTTCTTACATGTCTGCAGATACTATTACAACAAAAAGACAAGGCAATCTAGTTGGGAAAAGCCTCTGGAGCTGATGACACCAATAGAGGTGAGGCGGTTTAGCATCTAATTGTTGTTTCTGCTGTTAAAGTTTTATGCTCCATGATTTGTTAACCTTCATTTGTTGTGGTATGCTATTTATACAAATTGCCCCCTTTAATGGATGCTGAGACTGTTGCCATTCTTAACTTGTTCAAATTTGTTTTATGTGAATTCTTCTTTCTTTTGCGTGTTTTGGAATTGGTTTGTAGATGTCATGGCAAGTTGGAGAAATTTAACGACTGCTCTAAATGGTCACTTTGAGGGCGGGCCTTCACTTTTCCCAAGGCAGGCAACATTTTGCTATTTATATCTTGTTATTCTGTGGGGAATTTTTTTTGTAAGGAATGATTAGATTAGACTCACCTATTTAGGTATCTTGATTAACTGTTCTCAATTTCTTTTTCTTTTTTCATTTCCCACTCTGTTAGTGAAGTTTAGAATGCTAGTAAGACCCCCTCCCTCTTAACAAAGTTATTTAATCTACTTTTACACTTCTGTCGCCTCTGTATATTTCTCTTTCTTTTCTTGTTTCTTTGGTAGTCCATGTATTTATCTAATTGTATTGTATATCTTATTTTGGACAAATGTGATTCATACTTTATACTGTAATGAATTTTCTGTACTCATGTAAAGGAATTTGCTATGCTATTCATCTTGTATTTATCCAATCAAAACTTCATTGTTGTTCAGTCCTCTTCTCATTTGATAATGATGTTACTTCTTCCATTTTTCCTCCATTATGGTTTCATTGTTGCAAGCATATGTTTTTAAAGAGTTCCGCAGGTACATCTTGGCTACTGATTTTGGAGGTATAAGATGCTGGGTCAAAGGTTCTCACTGTAATTTATCAGTTCTCTTTATTTGCATACTTGTTTCTATGATTCTGTAAAGATTCCTTTGGAGTAGAATTTTACGTTCAGTATATGTTTTTTTGTTTCACATTGACTCTAGAATTTGTTTTCTCCTTTAAGAGACACAAAGATGGTATTAATGTGAATTGCCTAGGGTATTAAAGAATCCCTGGAAAATACACGAAGTTTTTTACTTGGCATGGAATCATCTTCAAGATTTGGCTCATTGAAAGGTTTTGCTATTTGTATAAAAAAAGTACAAGTAATTTTGGATTAAGATATCAGAATGCAAGTTGAGTTTCAAGATGAATCCTAGCACATTCATCTAGTGAAGAAGAATTTGGATGTTGCTTGTACCAAATTCTCCCCTGGAGATAACTGTTCCTCCAATTAGTTTCAATTAAAGTTAGTTTTTATATTAGGATCATGGTGAGGAATATAGGCACAAGTTCTTTTACCTCCATCCCTCCCTCGCCTAGTTAAGTTCTACAGGAGTGTTTATAGCATAATAGTTGGTGAACAAAACCTTTGGCATGCCTATGGGACAACTCCTAGCAATATCTGAGTAACATTGTTCACCCTTCGTTCACCTTTTCAGGCTTGGACTTTTACAAGTGAAACCATTTTGTATGTACTAGTATTGTTATCTTTTACAACAGTAGAATAGTTTCTTTCATCACTTTCTGTTGCATATATCCCATCCTCTCTCACCCTTTCTGGTGATCGAATGGATGAAACTGACAGTCTTTCTTAACAAGGTCGTGATACAACTTGTTCCATTTTGTAACTATCTTTTTCATCTTTATATGTTTGGTTGCATTGTTAGCAACTTGTTGAACTTACATTGACTGATATTATGCCACTCCTTTGTATGGTCATGATATTTTCTGAACTCTTTTTTCATCATTATTTTCACTTTGCTTAATTGTTGCTTTTTTTCTGTAACAGAGGGCTGATGCATCTACTGTTTGGAAGGAATTTACAACTCCAGAGGGAAGAAAGTATGTTTGAACTCTGTTTTACCCTTTTATTTGTCGTGCAGATCCCCTCCACCCCCCCCTACAAATTATAATAAAATGTCTTTTATTATAATCCACATTTTTCTTGTCTGTTGGAATTTTTTTTCACGATTGATATGTGATCAATAGATTGCTTTTGCAGATATTATTACAACAAGGTTACAAAGCAGTCTAAGTGGACAATACCTGAGGAATTGAAGGTTCATCATTGTGATTTATGATTACTTGTTTACCAGGTACTTTAACTGTTTGACATCATTTTTAATCTTTAATTCCAGTTAGCACGGGAGCAAGCTCAGGCTGCAGCTAGCCAAGGAACACTATCAGGTTCAGGAGTGCCTCCTCAAGCTCCAGATGCTGTTGTTGGCTCTGCAGCTGAGATGCCTACTACATCTATTTCTTTGAGCTCCAACACTTTGCGGGATTCAAGCCCGGTATCAATCACGCCTGTCGCTAATCCTTCCCCCACTTCTGTTTCTGGATCAATAGCTGTTCCTGTTTCACAATCTGCTACGACAAACGCACCTGGGGCGGTGTCTGTGTCATTGTCACCTTTACCTACTGTTCCCTCCGGAGGTTCCACTGTTTCTGTTCCTTCTTTCAGTGCTAACACAGCAGTAACGTATGGGCATCTACTGATTTTTTTATTTAATCTTTCTGCTTTTTCAACAAATTTGTTGGAATTAACCACATCATTTTGTATCCTCGCTTCAGAAGAAGCTTGGAAACTACAGCAACTCAAGACACAGATGGAGCTTCTGCTCAGGACATTGAGGTATGCTCATTGTTTGTTGAAACACTTCCATTTCACAGCTTTCCTCTTTTGGTTGACCATTCCTGAGAGAGAATAATATTTTTAAAGAGTTCTTTTCTATTTTCCGGAAAAAAAGTTACTGTACTTGCCATTGTTGGTGGGATATTTTGTTTATTTTGTTGTTTTAATATTTTTTCCTGCAGGAAGCGAAAAAGGGGATGGCAACAGCTGGAAAAGTTAATGCGACTGCAGTAGAAGAGAAAGTTATGGATGATGAGCCTTTAGTATATGCAAATAAGCTGGTAACATTATAGACATCTCTCTCTCTCTCTCTCCCCCCACTTGAACTTAAGTTTTATTCTCTTTTCCCCCTAAAGACAGGGAACTGTGATGCAAATTATGTAATTGACTGGATCAATAGCAAGTCCTTCATTTTTTTGTATTCTCTCACATTCTTTCAGGAGGCAAAAAATGCTTTCAAATCTCTCCTTGAATCTGCAAATGTGCAATCTGATTGGACTTGGGAGCAGGTATCCTTGATCCTCTGCCTTCCTCCCAGCTTTATGCTCTCTGCATGTTTATTTCTACTGATTGAAAATTTCCTATAGGCAATGCGAGAAATAATTAATGACAAAAGGTACGGTGCTCTGAAGACGCTTGGTGAGCGGAAGCAAGCCTTTAATGAGGTAAATGTTACCCAGGAATCTCACAGTAGCAATTAAGTGGTATCATTTTGTCATGCATGTCATAGTATTGCTATAACTTTTTATTACTTAATGTTTTGGAGTTAAATTAAACATTATCCTATTCTGTTCTGACATGAAAATAATATTATCAATAGTATTTGGGTCAAAGAAAAAAGTTGGAAGCTGAGGAAAGGCGCATGAGACAGAAGAAGGCTCGGGAAGAGTTTACAAAAATGCTGGAAGTATGTTGCATGAAGCTCATATCATCTTTTATTGTCCTCGTATACATTTTTACTTGACCTAATGCTTTCTTTGTGCTTTGACTTCATCTCAGGAGTCCAAGGAACTAACATCATCCATGAGATGGAGGTTGTTATTTTTCTGTATTTTATGAGAGTAATATATTTTCCTCATTTTTCTAAATGTGGAAACTGTTAAATATTCTAACTAAACTTTTACCTGTTCAGCAAAGCTCAAAGTTTGTTTGAAAATGATGAGCGGTTTAAGGCTGTTGAACGAGGCAGAGACCGGGAAGATCTTTTTGAAAGCTATATAGTGGATCTTGAGAGGAAGGTAATGATTTTGTACTTCTGAAATATTTCACGTCTTATGCATAGCATTGCAGTGCTCTCTACTATATTCCTTGGCAAATATCCAGGGGGAAAAAATGAAACATCTCTAAGTTTGTAATCTTTTCTTATTTAATGCAGGAAAGGGAACATGCTGCAGAGGAAAAAAGGCGTAATATAGCAGAATATAGAAAATTTCTGGAATCCTGTGATTTTATTAAGGTGCAACTTTTACCATGCTGATTTGTTATTTGTTTCCTTCGTAAAGATCATTAGCTTGATTTCTAATTTCCTGAAATTTTTCTTCCAATCTGCAGGCAAACAGCCAGTGGAGGAAAGTTCAAGATCGCTTGGATGATGATGACAGATGCTCACGTCTTGAAAAAATTGATCGCTTGCTCACATTCCAGGACTACATTCATGACTTAGAAAAGGAAGAAGAGGAAAAAAAGAAGATACAAAAGGTAGAAATGCTTTTTATCATTATTAATTTTCTACCAATCTGTGTTCTTACTGTTTTGTCTTCTGGCGAAACTTAGGAACAATTGAGACGTGCTGAGCGCAAAAACCGTGATGCATTTCGTAAGCTAATGGAAGATCATGTTGCTGATGGGACTCTCACAGCTAAAACTTATTGGAGAGATTATTGTTTTAAGGTCTTTTTCAATTAACTTGTTTTATAGTAAGAATGGGTTTGAATCAATGTGTGTTTTGCCTTTTTCAGCAACAGCTGTTGCTTAGTCTCTTTGTTTTATGATTTCTAGTTGAAAGATTTGCCTCAATACCTTGCTGTTGCATCTAACTCATCTGGTTCAACACCAAAAGATTTGTTCGAGGATGTTGCTGAAGAATTAGAAAAACATGTGTGTGCCTCAGATATGTTCTGTGAGAAGTGTCTATTTTTCTCTTGTTTCCATTTTTTTGTTCAAGCAGGAAAGTGACATGTTTCTGTTGGTTTCTGTTGTACGTTGATAGTATCATGAAGACAAAACCCTCATAAAAGATGCAATGAAGTCGGGGAAGGTAGGGTATTATATTTCTCTCGTGCAAGGCCTTGTTTGCTCATTGCTGGTTTTTCATTATTGACACCTTGGATTTCCCCAGATTACCATGGTTTATTCATTGACATTTGAAGACTTCAAGGCTGCTATTTCAGAAGAAGTTGATTCCTCACTGATATCAGATATTAACTTTAAGGTACTTCTATTGCAAGGCAATACATGTTTCCAACTCAAAAACAGAAGGAAACATTGAACTCTGGTAAAATTGTTTAAATGGATGCTAACCCTCCAAGAACACTTTGATCTGATTATTGTTCACCTACTTTACCATTTAATCAGAGTTTTAGACCCTTAATTCCTTATCTTTTAGTCAGAGGATTAGAGCTTTAGGGTTTTAAAACAGTTTCTGTTAGGATGTTTATAAAATTGGATGGTTTTAGTTATTTTTTCACTTTATTTGTTAGTTTAAATGAGCACAAATCTTGTGGCTGAATATTGATAAGTTTATTCTTTACTCTTTTGCAGCTTGTGTATGATGAATTACTTGAGAGAGTCAAGGAGGAGGAGAAAGAGGCTAAAAAACGTCAACGTCTAGCTGATGACTTCACTAAACTATTACATACATACAAGGTGTGCTATACTATATTTTGAATACAAACAGGCAGTATAGCTTTTGTAAAGTTGTTTTACTTCTAGTCCTTCTGCTGCTTCGCAGGAGATAACATCATCTTCTAATTGGGAGGATTTCAAACCACATTTTGAAGAAAGCCAAGAATACAGGTATTTCATCCTTACCTTTGGCATTAAAGATGAGCAGCCATTTATTTATCATTCTTAGGCATCTTACGTTTAAGATTCCCCCCCACCCCCGTTGGTTTCCTGCCATGCTTTTTTATCAGATCAATTGCAGAAGAGAGCACTAGGAGGGAGATCTTTGAGGAATACATTGCACACTTACAGGAGAAAGCTCAAGAGAAGGAGCGAAAACGAGAGGAGGAAAAGGTTTGCAAATCTTTAACATTATTTCCAAGTGGTTGGTGGTTAAAAACCCCATGTATGTATAAAATACCTTCAATACTCGCTCACTTTTTGGTCACTATGGTCTAGTAGTTTAGTTGGTTTTAAACTCCAAGTATGAGACCTTGTACTATTGGATTTTGTTTTGTGCTTTCCATTTGATTTTCCTGAGATGTGATCTGCCTTTCATATTTTGCATAAAACTGTAGGTTTCTTCTAAATCATCAGATGTTTATCTTGTTGTTTCCAGGCTAAAAAGGAGAAAGACAGAGACGATAAAGAGAAACGGAAAGAGGAGAGAAAGGAGAAGGAAAGAGAACGTGAAAGAGAAAAAGGTAAGGATCGGCCTAAAAAGGATGAGACAGATAGTGAGAATTTAGATATGTCTGACAGCTATGGCCACAAAGAAGAGAAGAAAAAGGAAAAGGAGAAGGAGAAAGACAGGAAACACCGTAAACGACATCAAAGTGCTGCTGCTGATGGGAGTTCTGACAAGGATGATAGAGAAGAGTCCAAGAAGTCCCGTAGACACGGTAGCGACCATAAGAAATCAAGAAAGGTATATATCTACCTATTTAACAAATGATGATAATATTTGTGTAGTTATCCAACCATGTCCTAATGTTGTTCCAATGTTTCCTTGTCAGCATGCTCATTCACCTGATTCCGACACTGAAAGCCGGCATAAAAAGCACAAGAGAGATCGTGATGGGTCACGTAGAAACATTGGTTACGAGGATCTCGAAGATGGAGAACTTGGTGAAGATGGTGAGATTCAGTAGCTTCCTATTAACCTTATTTTCATCCAAAATGCTAAGAAACCAAGTGATGGGAGACTAATTCTTAAAAGAAAATAAGTTAGATTAGATTTTGTAGTCACCCACAAATGAGAAGAGAAATGTTATTGTGTGTCTTTTAACTAATGAGCTGAATGTTGTGTGTCTTTACCTGTCACTCTTTTGTATTGGGATTTTCCATCCTTTTTAAGAGGTAGAATTTCCCTTCCGTGAGACTATTTGATTTGAAGTTAGAAAGCTATGTTCTTGGTTTGTGATTATTTATAAACCCTTATCTCACTAGCCGCCGAACGAAGACATCCGTTTTGGTCATCGAATGAAATAATTTGTAAATTTAATCACTGATGTTATAAATAAAAACGGTATAGTAACATATTTCATCTTCGATGTTTACCAAACAAAATAAAAAGTTTGTTTCACTTTATGGTGGTTTGGATGTTAACGTCAATGCATCCATCCGCCATTTATACGCCTCAAAATCATTCCCATCATGTAAAGAAGCCTAGAGAAGAAGATTAGAAGAAAATCAAACTAGTAGGAAATGAAAGTTGAAACAAGCAATGAAGAGCATGTTGTGTTAGATGATACTCTTACTCATATCCACCACAATTTCACTTGTAATCTCCTCAACAATGGCATTCCCAAGTAGTAAGCCCATCTCCCTTTTCCCTGAGCCAATCTCAAAATCATACCACTCCTCTTTTGTTTCCATTACATCTAATTCCAACATCTCCTTCATGTTGGTTTCATCTCCACATCGTTTCCCCCATCCCCTTATCTTCTCGCATATAGCATTCCCAATCTCCTCTGACCCTATAAAACCTCCCTTTGGTTTCCCATGCCTACAATTATGATCTTCCACCAACTCTCTAACACAGTCTAAGAGAAGCTGTTTTGTTTGCTGCAGCACCCTTCTCGACGCAGAAGCATTGGACTCCTCTAAATATTCACAGCTTGATTGCTCTTTACCCGTTGTTTTGTGAAGTAAACTCCATATTGTAGCTGACAGTATGGACTCCTCTGTTATCAGCTTAGGAAAAATGAAGCTTGTCTGCCTCGTATTGGAAACTGTTTTAAAGCAAGAGATTTAGCATTCGATAATGAATTTAAATCCAAAGTGAAGTGATCCAGGAACCAGGATACTTAACTGCTATCTAGTGGGGAACCTGTTGAAGTAGATATTGCTTCTAATATTGAGGGTGGGCTGTGTTCCATGCATGTACTCAATTCAAAGTTTGTATCTACAGCAGCCTATAAGAATATCAGATAGAATCTGCTTTATGCATAATAGGAAAGAGTCTTATGAAAGCCTTTTCTACCTTTTTTTCCCTGTCGGCATATAGTTCTGAAGGGTTTGGATTGTCAGTAAACATTGATGCTTCATCTATGCCATTGTCTGAGCTTGAATTACACAGTGCTGAACAGCTACAAGAGGAAAATCTATCTGCCTCCGCAGTTTCTTGGTTGTTTCCATCTTCATCATTCGAAGTCTTGTTTTTTAGGTCTCTAATTGCAAACAACTTGTTACGTAGTATAACTTTAAGTGTTTTGGTGAAGTTTGGAATACCCTTGTTTCTCTTGTCTTTGTTACTACCAGACTTGTTTAGAAACTTGCTTGAACTGCCATGGCCGTGGATGGAAGTTAAGTTCTTTCTCCCACACCCTTTTTCTGAAAGGTAAACCCCTAAGACAAAAGGTTCTTGCTGTTCTTGGAGGAGCTCTCCAAGTTGCCTTGCAGGCTTGGATGCTGTGGTCCTTGTGGCCATGGGTGACCACTACTAGGCTGAAAGGTTGCAGGAAGAATAAAGTGAAAGCAAAAAGAAGATAAGATGTTGCATATGCAGGGCTTGGTATTAAATGGGGGAAACATACATAACTATCAGTTGGGAATGAAAAATAGAGGAAACAAAAGGAAAATTGAGTACTTATGTATATGAAAGAGAGAGAAACTTAATCCACACAATCTCAAGGTTATATATCTTTAATTGCTAATCATGAGGTAGTAGTAAACACTAAACACCCCAGAGTTGTTAAGATCTTGGGTGGTCATACGTGTTAGGTTAGGTTAGATGTGTGTTTCATTACCTCTTGTCTTTTTACTCCCAGATTTTTACACCTTAGTCAATCCTCCAGTTCTATCCCTCTCATTCATCTGGATCCAAATCAATTTTTTGTTTTTGGTACATAACATGGTCCCAAAAGCACCTTGTTACTTTTTGACCAGCCAAAGACAAATTGAATTCATGGACTGAAGTTTCCTATACACTCTTGTTTTTATTTACAAAAAACTAATCTCAAATCATACCATATGAACATGTTGACATCCATGTGAATTTCCTCCAACTAAAGGACATGCATTCAGCCTGTCCAGCTCATGGTTCAGTGTTCATGGCATTACAAGTAATCTTCTACTATGAGCTTACTGCTAAAAAATCGACTAGTGTTCTGATAGATGTCCCAGGACAGGCCAGGACTGATATGATATCTGTTTATAAAGTAAAAAAGGACTGGGAGCATCCTTTACTTGAGGATTTGGTTTATCAGAAATCAGAGAGGTGTAGTTTCCAAGTTTTGGAAAGAAGAGTCTATGTCCTTATTACATGGATAACATTTTAGTGTAAAGTAAGTTTCAGACTGATTTGAAGCAATCCAAACCCATATCAGTAGTCCTTTCTCTTTTCCTCCACTTTGTCTGTTGACACTGTTATGCCTCCACTTTGTCTGTTGACACTGTTATGATTCTGGGACTGGTTTTTCAGATTTGAAGCTTTGGTTTGGTGTGTGGATATGGTAAAAAAGACAATGGAATTAAATGAATTTAAGCATACTATACTTGTGCTTGATGATCTGCATATCTATGTGACAATGGCTGGGTTGTTGCATTACCAACTAAAGAAAGCTATGACATTACCTTTTAGTAGAGAAAGAGAAAGAAAACAAAATGTATTGGGTAGAACCCCTCAACCACCAAATTGTTAACCCTATTGTTATGCCAAATTATGATTCATTATATTCAGTACAAGAATTTAATATTGTATTTTAATATGATATTATAATTTACCTTTTTCTTATTATTATGCTTTTACTCAAATTTATAATAGACATTTTTTTGGTATAATATAATATAATTTTTTTAAGAAACAATCAAAGTCATTAGCAGGAAAGAGTATTTGATCAAGTCAAGTCGAATAATTTTTTTTAAGTTAGTCCAGTTGACCGGTACTGCCTTATAACTCAAACTTTATTTGAAATTTTTTTAAATAGAGTCAAGTTTTCGTTCAAATAAATTATAAACATTTTATAATGTTATGATACTAATTAGTTTCAATTTAAGATCTTTTTATAACAATATAAAATATACATATTTTTTATATTTTTTATATATGATATATATCAAGTATAATTGAGGGATTCAACTCGAATTTAAAAATTAATCCACTTGTAACAACTCAAATTTTAAAGTCAATGAGTTAGCCGTTGACTTGAGTCTTGGGTTTAAGTGTTAAGCTTCATATTTCTTTTGTTGGGCCGAAGAATGAAATTGTTCGGCTCTAAACTTGACCCATAAGGAGTGGGGTGGTGGCTAAGTTGTACTTAGGATGCTTCTTGAGGGTTTTAGTGAGAAATTTATCTAAAATTTAAAGAAAAGGCCTAATCATCTAACCTCTTTTTGGTTTGGATGGTTGGGCAAGGGGGAGACCATCTATTTTGCTTATATCATCTTCATTCAAACCCATCTAAAATTAAGATGTAAGAGGTTTTATCGAGGTCTAAAATCTGAGTTGTAGATGTGTGTGACTGTTGATCCACCAAAACATTTGCGGAGTTAGACAACAGTGCCAAATCACAAGTAGGTTGAAAATCAGAGAGATTATATCATGGACCTATTCATCACGTCATCCAAGGTTCATACAATTAGATTCGTTCATCTTTGAGTAACTATCTGATAATTACCCATTCATCTATTACAAGTAGGAAAGACGCGATGATTCACCTTAAAAAGATATGAGATAGATGAATCTGAGTGATTGAGACCACAAATGACGTGATGAAAGGGTTCATGATATAATTCCTCCTGATTCAGGGAGACGTCAAAAGGTCCCAAAGTCAATACAAAACCTATGAGTCTTGGGGTTCATCTTAGAGTTATTTTTTGACAATTTAGTGGAAATTGATTTGGATAACCATAATTTTACTGATTTCTGAATTTTTTTTTCAATTCTTAAAACAAATACCAATATCACTCCCAAATATGTTTTTTCTTGCTACAAAAGCAATAACTCCAATCAGACTACCATCCTTAAGGTTTAAACAATAGTTTCAATACATTAGAAGAGAATGGCAACCAATCATGCCAGTACCAGACAGACAGACAAACAAAGGAGAAAAGAAATTGAATTGCCTTAATAGTGTAGAGATTTGTGCAGGGGGACTACATTTTCAGTTCTCAATTTATCCATTTTAGATTTGAACTCACCGTGAATTGATGCCAGTGATCGCTGTCGAGAAGCGAAAGCAACACTGAATTGTTTAATCTCTGCTTCCAGATCTTTCCTCCTTTCTACTTCTGAGTTCAAGGCCTTCAAAATATTTTGCTTTTGATCAGTTACAAACGTGAGCTTCTGAGATGATTCAGAGACAGATTTCTGCAATGAGTCCCGTTCTTCTCTCAACAGCTCAAACTCTCTTTCCAAGCTACCATATCTTTCTTTAGAGGCCTCCAGCAAGTTGTTACTGACATCTAACTCTTGCTTAAGTTCAGATATTTCTTCCACTAATCTGCCATTTATTTGTATTTCTTCTTCATGCTTTCTCTGTGAATGTCACACTTAAAACAGTTACAGCAAAGAAATGCACACAAAAGTATGAATCTAGTGGTGATAAATGTCAATTCGCTACGGTGTAAAGCTACATGTTTTGGTTCAAAGGTTCATCATGTACATGTATCCAATGATACTAGTTAGACCGTTAATTGGACAGTTCAGTCAACTTAGATTCATTAATTCGGATACTTGTTTGGGTTAAAAATCACTTCGGTTTTGGAAATTTTCAAGTTTAGGTTGACTTCTAGTTCAAACTCTTTGGGATTCATGTCATATGATATGAGTGTTGGGACTTTGATTTTAAAGGTCAAAGAATTATAGGTTTGGATCATTTTGTGTCTTGGTCAGTTCAGATTCATGTTATTTGGAATTCAAATCATTTCAAATTCAAGTTATTGACTTTTTTGAAAGATTGGGTCAAGTTCAAATTCGAATCAGAATTGACAAGTCTCGTATCAGTAAGTAGAATTGAGCAGAAACACCTATTAATGCATTTAAAGCTAATAGTTATCAAGAAAAAGGTGGTATGCAAGCCTCATACTGACCTCGAGTTCATTCTTCTCTTCGATGACAAGTTCTAGCTGTCTCTGGAGATTTTGGAGCTCTTCTTTGTAGTTATCATTTGAGCAATCCTGAAAACGCAACCATATAGTAAGCTAAAAATTTATGTAGTTGCTCTTATGACCAATACCATTTATCAAATACAAAGGCATCAACAAAAACGCAATAGCAAATAACATGTATAATCCCGATATCTAGATGCAGAATGAAGTATGAACGACTTTGTATTATCAACTCACAGGAGTTATATCTCGTGGTGGAAATGATTGAACTTTTCTTGCGGAAGTCGATTGAAGCAAATCAAGGTCTGTAATGTAGCCTTTATTCATTTTGAACCAAGTGTCCTCATCAGCTACATTGCTAAAAGAATCTGGAAGAGGACTGAAATCTGGCAGCTGTGAATTATTTGATCTCATGGCAACAAAGGTGTTGCCAGCCACTTTAAAACAAGGGGTTTTAAAATCGTCTCCTCTATCGTTACATTCATCTTTTGGGCTTTCTTTCAAGGAATTCTGCCCTCACCAAAGGTAAATTCATTAAATTTCTTCATCACCAAGATAAATAAAAATGAATATGAACAAGGAATGATAAAATAACGCATCTCAAATCTTTGGCCACTCAAGAAAAGAACTGACTCAAATAATAAATAATTCTTTAATAGGCCAACTTCATATTTGACACCATACTTCAGTACTAGAGAATAAAGAAGTCCATGGGACTAGCTAAAAGATTATAATATAAAATGATGTTTGCTACCATAATTCAGTTACTTATACCACATTTGTAAATTTGTCCATTAAAAGTTAAAACATTTTCCCTAGTCTGTAGATCAACATATGGAAGAGGAAGGTCATACGAAGCAGGAATTATTTAGTTCAAAGCCTTAAGATTCCTGATAACCTGAATGATTGAAAGGCACAACCAAGAATGCGGAAGCCAGAAGGAAAAAAACTACAATTCTAAAGATAGATGACATGTTTTAAACAATGGAAAGATGCCTTGATTTCCAGGTAAGAGCTTAGGGATGCACAAGTTAGAGATGATCTTGTAGTTTAGGAATCACAGTCAGACTATGGTTATACCTGACTAGAACTTCTATCACCATCAGAAACCAGACTACTTAAATTTTCAATCTTCATCTGCTGGTCTATAATGCGTTGTTCTCGTTCTTTGTGTGATTTTCTTTCTTCTTCCAGTTCCATTTCAAGCTTCTCACGCTCTAATTCATACTGCAAATTGAGACATCAGCATACAAATATGAAATATATATGTGTATATATGCTAATAATTCTTGACACAAGAAGATAATGCAATTCTTATAATAAAAAAAATATGAACCTTAAGCATGTCGTTCCTTAGCTTTAATATCTCTTGTTCCAGCACTTCAGAACGAGACCCCTGAACAAAGTTAAATAATGTTAGATCACTTTTGACTCTATTGTTAGTATATGTGACCCAAGCCTCACCTGAAGCTTCCTGCGCAACTCCTGTATCTCTAACTGTTGCCTTCTAAGTAAGGCTGCATCAGTCAAAATCTACAAACAGGTGGACTATGATTAGTTCTATGTCAAATTCATGCCAACTCAATAAAATAAAAATGGTGAGAAGAAAAGTATATTATTGTTCCTGTTTGTCATATGATAATATAAAAGAAAATATTTCACAATTTAGATTATATACTAGAATTGAGGATCCATATATTAGACAATAATGTGGTCCAAGAAAAGAAAGACAAACAAACCTCATTCACTTGTGCACAATTAGTAATGCGTTTAGCTCTGCTAGCAAACTGAAGAGTTCCCTTGGTTTCCTCAACGTGAACCTAAACGTATGATCTCATAGTTAAACCATATGCACTGCTGAACACACCATTTAGTCTCCCCTTTAGAGAAATATAAGGAAAATGAAAGGCCATAGAACAGCCTCAAACAATCACTGAAAGGAAGACTACCTCTTCTGGTGCTAAAGTACATATAATTGAAGTTTTGGCGTTCCCACCTAGAGCAGTTTGGAGTATGCGGGTTAATTTACTATCACGATAAGGAATATGTGCCCTGTAATTGACAATAAGTCATGGTTAGAACATAGTCATTCTATCATACATGAAGTTACATCTAAGATGATAAGCAGTACCTTTGTTTTGCACCATTACTAAGTTTATTGATTACATTACCAAGAATCATTAAGCTCTTGTTAATATACTTTCCTTCCTTCAAACGTACTCCGCCAGCACCAGTCTTAGCAATCCTCTCTGAACCAGCCAAATCTACTAAATTCTACCAGAAAAAAAAAATGAATGCATATATTAACAGGACAAATTAGGGATCTGGAAGAGAAAAATTATTATACAGTGTGATGAGTTACATACCAAAACCGATACACGTATCGCATCGCTGCTTGAATAATCACTGGAAGAGCGTGAATCAATTCCCTTGCTTTCTATCACCTAGAAATGGAAAAGCAATATAACAAATAAAAGTAAAGTTCATTCAGCTAATAAATATTCATGTTCAGCAATATGTTAAAAGAACATACCATTCTGAAAATTGTATGAGACCTACTACTTCGTACATTCATATTTGTCTCACCAAAATGCCTATTAACTGTGAGAAGAGTACAAAATATTAGCAAAAATTCTGCCATAAAAAAACTAAGGGAAAAATAAGCAATTTAAAGGACCTTCTCCCGACTCTAGGAGCTTTATCACTTGTTCAGCATTGTTCACAATTTCTTCTCTGAGACCCGCAATAAAAATCCCACGCTGAAAATACAGGAAAAACCAGTTATTTCACGGGCTATGGATAAATAATTGAAACTTTATCTAAGTTTAATCAATGCCTGACCTCCAGGCTCTCATGAATCTGCAATTTCTGATTCTCTACCGCGAAAAGGTCGTTAATTTCTTCATTATAAATTTCCATGTAGGAAACTCGGATCAGAAACTCTCGATCAGAAATCTGTGAGTGCAATTCAACACCAAGAAAATCAAATTAAAAGCTTCAAGCTTTCAACTATGAATATCTAATCCCAATTAAAACACTAATCGATTTAACTCACCATCTGTATTTTCCGAAATATATCGTTAACAGCTCGATGAATAATTCCAGGATCGCTCGGTGAACCATTCATAGTGAATGTCTTGCCACTGCTCGTTTGTCCGTACGCAAATGCAGTCCCTAAAACATTAAAGAGAAGGTAAACGTCTTACTAATCAATCGAATTTTAAACATTCCATCAAAATTAGGGCTGAAAAAAAAACGATGGAAACGAACCGTTAAAGCCATCGACAGCGGCATGAATAACATCCTTTGTAAGAAGCTCATAAACCTTTTCATTAGAGCAAGTTTCATCGAATACATAATCTACGAACAATAAATAAAGAACTGGAGTTAGAAAGGAAAGGAAGGGAAGGGAAGGGAAAAAAGAGGGAAACTGAGATTTACCGAAAGCGTAAGAAATGCCGGAAATGGGGGTTCCATGAAGCTTGTGAAGAGAGATACGATTATCTTCGACTCTCCAGAAAGTTCCGGACGAGGTTTCCTGTGAGACCGGCGGTCTTAGTCTCACTGCAACACAGATCTTCTCGGCCATTTTGCTTTCTTCCTATTTTTGAAGGTTGAGCTGCAGAGAGAAGAGGCGGGATGAATTATGCTTATTTGAATTATTTGGGTTCATTGGGTCCAGAGGTTTCGGGTTAACCGACCCAGATCCATCCCTTAGCTAGGGATGGTTCCGATCCGACCCGATCTGATCGGGTCATATTTTTTTAGTAAAAAATTCGGGTTTGGGTCGGATTTTTTTAAGGTAATCTCGGGTCGAGTCGGGTCAGGTTTAGGATGGAAAAATTCGACCAACCCGACCCATGATGTAATTTTACTATATATGTTTTAGGAATATTTGCAATAATGACCCCTCTTTATATATATTATACAATTAGATCACTAAAAATATTTTTTTATAATTAGACCACTAAAATTAAATATTTTTATAATTAGATCCCTAAAATTTATTTTTTTTATAGTTTAATCCCCAAAATTTTATTTTTTTAATGATTCGGGTCGGGTCAGGTCGGATTTTAAAGATTAAAAATCAGGTCATGTGGGACCGGATTTTTTCACTCTAAAATCGGGTCGGATCGGGTGACGGATGAAGGATATGATTTTCGGGTCGGGTGCGGGTGGGCCGAAAATCCGACCCGATCCGTGCCCATCCCTACCCCTAGCTTATTTTTTAGTGCCCTTCCTAAACAAAGTTATTGGTTAGTAATACGAGAGATTATTAGGTGAATCTTGTTTACCACCTTATTTATGATTTAAATAATCAAAATCGTTTATCTTTAAACAATTATTGAATAATCACACACCCACTAATTATATATAGAAAAGAGGTGATGATTCACCTTAAAAAAGTTAAGATGAACGATTCTAATTGTTTAAGACCACGAATAACATAATGAACAAGGTTTACCTAATAATTTTTTCAGTAATACACATCATTTTTAGGTGTAAAGTAAAAATTATATATTTTAATATTTAATGGAATAATTATTTTATTTTTTATTTTTAAAATAATTTAATTATTAATATTTTATTTTAAACTAAAATATTTTTTTATACATAAAAATTATTAACCAATTAACATAAATGAATCTTTATAACAATATACGCCGACATTGTAATATCGACAAATAAATATGTTAAATTAAAAAATATTATATCGATAAAAATAATTTTATAAAATATATATTTTTTATTAACTTAGCATTTTGTAAAATCATTCCAAATAATTTTAAATGACTAATAAATCTAATTCACGTTATGGATACGAGGATCTTTTGTCCCACAATCAAAAGTATTTGGATAAATTCGTTGATGTCTTTAGGAAGAATTATCAGAAAGCAGCGATTTGTTTGATCAATATTTTTTAAGATCGATTTGATGTTAAGATAATTAAAGGTTAAGGATGAGAATTTTTATAATTATTATTTTTTAGATTCAATATGATCGTTACAAATTTTTAATGATGTCATTTGGTATTACAAATATCCTAATAATATTCATAAATTTGATAAAAAAATCAAAATTTAGATCATATGAAATTAAATAACATAAATATCTTTAGTTAAATTAATATATTTTTTGAGTTTTAATTTTTTTATTATATTTTCGGTTTAATTTTTATTATTTTGTTTGGAATTGTTTTTGACTTCACATGAATCATTTTTATCAAGTTATTTTTGAGTTAGAATTGATTGAATTCAATTATTGTAAACCTTTTTATTATTAAACCATGTCATGTCATAATTTTTGTTAAATATTTAACAGTCGGTGATCAAAATAATAATGAAATAAAATGTAAACAATGATTTTGATAAAAAAAATTAGTTTGGTGACCAACCTAAAAAATGAGTGATAGTTGAATGGCCATTTGTGTAGTTTTCTTTATAGAAAATTTAATTGAAATTTTATTTTAAATATTTATTAATTATATATTGAGTCATTGAAATTTTTAATCTTTATTAATTAGTTTAATAGTGTTCAGTAATGTTCATCGTTAGTGGTGTTCAGTAATGTTCGACGCCTGTCGTAAAATTTTTCTAAATTAAAATACTATTAAATTAAAATTTATCGAATATATAAAATTTTAACAGGAATCAATACCTTTAAGCCCAACAAAGTTCCACCAACGGAAGTATAATCTAATACGCCTCTGAATGAACGATCTAACATAGAAGGAATATTAAAAAAGGAATGTCCCCAAAAGAAAATGGAAGGTAGCCAGATTTTGTCATAATCCATAGAACAAGATATTCCATTCAGACATCATCATCCACACATGTCCGAAATCAACTGGTTGGGGTTGGATTTACATCAATTAGTCTCAAGTCCACCCTAATTCAACCCCTATCTACTCATATTTGTCTTTCTTATCTTCTCTATAAATTCATCTGTTTTGTACATTCTAACACATAAATCTTCTCATCAAAACAGAACTCGAGAAAGAGGAAACATGTCTAAGCTTTGCACCCTTTTCATTGCTGCACTTGTTTTTAATTTCATGCTAAGTTATGCTGCTCGGACTAACCCCAGTCTTGCCTTAATCCAACATGAGGTGAGTCTCAGTTCTAGGTTTCCTGTCATTTGCCTACATATGTCTGTGTATAGATTAATATTGGGTTCTGGTTGATGCAGGGAGTTGAGGCAGATAGAGTTGATGATGTTGATGAAACCTGTGAAGGAGTTGGCAAAGAGGAGTGCTTGATGAGAAGAACCCTAGCTGCTCATGTGGATTATATTTACACTCAGAATCACAAACCATGAAATTTGAGTTGAATTTGTTATATATATATACATGAGAAGAATAAAGCATTGTTTCAGTATAGATATGACATAGCTATGGTTTGGTTTCACCAAAATATGTTTTTGCAGTGATCAAGATTTTTACTTTCCCAAGAAAATTTTTGAAGAAGAAAACATGTTTGGAAAATTGTCACTAAAAAACAATGGAATTTTCTATTAAAATATTGTCATGACTGTTTGGAGACCATTCCCACATGTAAAGTATGGTTTTTCCTGCAAGTGCAGACAAACCAGATAGTTGGCAAGAACATGCAGGTCAAACATGGCTATCACAAGTTGTTAAAAAAAGTAGTCATTTTCAAGAGTAAATTGAATACAAAAACACATTAATGCCAGAGATTCGGCCTCCATTGGGATTTTTTTTATATTTTTATCAGAACTTGCTTCTTACAACAAAGTCAGCTGAGTCAATGAATGGAATTGGCAGGGTAGGGTTGCACTTGCAAATGCAACTAGTAAATTTCCTAGTAGGAGCCACCCCACTATCTGGACTGCATAGTCCATACGCACTAATAATTCTCAGAATCAGAAAATGGATGATTGCCATAGTCAAAATATCCTGGTAGATTCAACCTTATCAATTCATAACTATGATACTAGTTATAATATTAACAGTACAAGCAAAACACAAGTTAAAAGTGATAGCCAAGGGACAAGGAAAACGAATATAAATTCCGAGATTCAAACTTTATATCTTATTGGATGATATATTAAAAATGATTGCATGAACAACTAGACTAAGTTCCAGGTATGACATATTAGTTCATTACTCTGGCAGATTCTCATTGAAAACAAGCTCCATGCATGTGCAAAGACAGTTGTATTGACAAGGAAAAATACAGACTGAAAAAGTAGACTAGGCTAAACGATTATGCATAAATCCCTCTGGTTCATGGGATGTAGTGGGTATGATAGGTCATTAGGGTTGATCAATCTCCTGTTTTTTTCCAGATAATTGATCATCATAGATAATCCATTCATTGTGTAGAGAATCATTACTTTGATCATCATATTCATAGGTTGATCAATCCCCTGCTACCACCCAATATATGTAAGTAAAGCGCCAGACAAATGGTGACAATAATGGAAGAATTTGCTGCAACGTATTTGATAACATCGAGTCCCCTTTCGACAACCTCATTATGAACAACATGAATGCTTCTTTTCGAGCACTCTAGAAGCTTCCATACCAGAAACTCCATTACGGTCTTTATTGTCCCAAAGGTCACCCTTCCGGTCGCATCAAACACAAGCGCCCTATTGCTGGGAACTGCCAATGTTGATGAGACCTTATCAACCCACCCATCATTCTTAATCCCACCAAATGTGCTCCCCTCTTTCACTCCATTTAAAGATGCTTCCTTCTTGGAACAACCATCTCTTAGTCCACCGGCATCCTCGCTCTGCTCTACAATGGAACTCGTATTTGATTTCGAACTTGTCAACACTTGATGAGACGTGCTCACCAGAGTTGCTACAACACCATTACAAACAGAAACCAAAATGTCTCTCACGTTGTTTTGATGGTTCGGATTGGTCATCCCAGCAAACATTTCATCATAAGTGTTAATATCCATCGTCTTGTCAAGGTAAACCGCAACAGCAGTGCTTACAAATCTTTGTATGCAATCAGCCATTAGCTCTTTACACTTATCATCATAAAGCACATTCACCCATTTGGGTACATCAGATGGCCCACCATTCCCACTCAACTTATCAGGTTCTCCACCATTGGAGGAGAACCCCAGAACCAGATTCCTAGCAAAGCTACCAACCACAACAGATACAAAGCCAGTCCCAGAATTAGAAAAAACCCTATCCAGTACCCTATCAGTCAAACTAGAATTCTCCATACCAGTTGCCAATTCACCATCGTTTGCTGATTCTAACTTATACCCTCTTAAAACTCCAATTGTTAAAGCCTCATTGGCCCTGATAAAAGATTGAGAAAATTCATCTGATCTCACAATCTTCGAAATCTGCTTCAAGCTATTAGGTAATTGATCAGATTCAGATTGCAAGAATTCCCTCAAGTCCTTAGAAACAACATTGATCGTGTCCGCGGATTCTGAGACCAATTCAGCTACAGAAACCAAAGCTCCAAAGAGCTTCAAAATTCTACTCCTTCTCTTCACCACAGAGGGTAAATTATACACCTTGTAAACCCCATAACCAGAGACTCCACATATAGCTAACAGAACAAGCCATTTCCTCTTCCTACGTGAAAAAGTCAGTGCCTTGTTCACCAACTGCATACCCATTGACCCAAAATAAAAACTTAGAGCTACAATAATTCGAACCCCGAGGCTTTTCCAATAAGAACAAAATAAAGAAGATTAACCCCAGAAAAGAGGACTTAAGAGCAGATATAGATAAAGAGGGTGGTTATGGTTAAAAAGAGTCTTTTTTATTTGAATTTAGTGATGAATTACGATACTTCCTATTGGATTTGCGGAAGAATGGTGGGAAACGAACCTGGATGCAGAAATGAAGAAAATATCAAATTGACGAAGACGACAACGAAATTAAGTTGTTTTTAAGTTATTTCATGTCCAGAGAATCTCTTTCTGTTCCTGGGCTTTGATTTATCCAATAAGGCGGGGCTCTTGCTTTATTTATTAAACGACGTTGCATCATCCATTTGCGTTTATTAATTATAATTAATTTATTAGCACACCATTTAACAACCAAAATTGTGATTAGTAAAACTCAACGGTCCCTAATTATGTATTTTATATCTTATATTAAAAATTATTAAAAAAATAAAATTTAAAGTTTAAACCTATTATTTTAGAACAAGACACTAATAAAAGTATAATAAAAGGACAAAAGATTTGTATCTTATTAATTAATCTAGATTGTTAAAAAAATATTGAATATGTACGATTTATCACGTTATTTATGATCTTATTTAATATTTTTTATTTTATTTTAAAAATATCTTCTCTTCTTTTCTGCATATAACTAAGAAATAAATAGTTATTTAGAAGTTATACTAAAATAAACTAATTTATCGAATAGATTATGGACGATGGAATAAACTAAATTCATCTAAAATTTTCTTTTCTATCATGATTAATTATTATATATTTAATCCTCGTTATTTGATGACACATTAATCGATTAATTCAGATAAAATTTTAGAGTCTAGTTACGAGGGTAACATTCAATCTAACTTTTTTATTTATAACATTAAAATTTAAACTTTAAATTTTATTTAAAAGATTTAACGCCTTATCATATTGATGCGATTAATTATTTTCATTACTTTTTTATTGCAGAATACTATAATAGGTTTTCAAAGTGGAAAATGTTATTCTTCGACTCTAATTTTGTGATTCGATGAGATTTTATATTAATTTGTAAAAATCTTTTACCTTTTTATCATGCATTTTTTCATGTTTTATTTAAAACTTTTCTAAAAAATTTGAATTTTAATCATAATTTTTATTTTTTATATCTTAAACCCTAAACCATACACCATAAAAAAATACACCATACCTTAATTCCCTAAACTCTAAGCACAACCCCAACCTTGAACCTAAACCCTCTAATTTAAAAAGATGCATAAAAGAGACATGAAAAAGAGGGAGACGATTTGCATCCAATTAATTTAGGTGACAACATTAGTTTAGGACGAAATCAAGCGTAAAAAGGTTTATTTGAATCGATACATGATGATCGTTTAGTATTATTTTTTTCGTTTGAAAGTTGCTTTTAAGTTAAAATTAAAATAATTCGATTTAAATATTGATCAAGTAAAATTTAAACTCGAATTACTCACCAACTGCTCAATACAATTAATATCCCTATAAAAGATCATGACCGAATATCTATAATTTTTTTGAAACATGAAACTATATAACTTTATTAATAAATAAAAAAAATATAACCTTTCAAAGGTTTTAAACATAAAAAACAGTAAAAACCAAAAATTTAAAACTCCAATCAAATTAGGCACTTCCTCTTTGTATCGCAATAAATTTTTAAAATCTGATATAGGAAGAATATCTTGAGGAGTTTTCAAAATATGAACTAAATGAAATCCAATAGAAAAACGTAAATACTTTTTACATCGATTCATAGGTTTCGATCTATTACATAATATTGATTATATCGATAAATAACTATAAAAGGGGTCATGCTATCCAAAACTATCTACAAACCCAAATCAAGAAAAAAGATTATCATGAGAAACACTACGTGAGCATCAAGCAGCCACAAAAATATCTGAAAATATATCATAAGACAGAGATGTATCGTAAAAAACAAAAGAATATATCTCAAAGAAAAAAAATAAAGACAACTAAATTTATAAAAAATAGACAACCAAAACACATAATTTTATTAAAAAAATAAAAATTAAAACGATATATAAAAAATATGAAAAAATTAAACATCAAAATTAATATCATCGATCCTCGGTCAAAATAAGATAAAAAATAAAATAACCAAAATGAACAAGTGGCTATATTTTTAATAGTATGCTTCATCTTGTAATTTATTGAATTAACGTAGGGCTATATGGATATAATATATAAATAATCAAAACTAAATATATAATTATATCATATTTTAATTATTATAACTTTTATTTATATGTAAACTAACTAATATAATATAACTAATTAACTGGTACGATTGACGACATAAATAAATAAATAATTAAAACCCCTTTTAAATGACTATTCAAGCAGTTTTTCCTCTATCTATATAGTTACAATCTAAACGTTCTTAAGTGAGGTAAAAATCACGTCTCTTTGTGGTGTATCTTTTCGTATTTTTTTTATGGTGTATCTTTTCGTATTTTTTTTAAATTTTAAAAAAATTAAAAATTTAACCATAACCCTTATTTTTTATATTCTAAACCATAAACTATACATCCTAAAAATACACCTAATTCTCTAAACGCTAACTCTTATTTTATATACTAAATCCTAAATCATAGATCTTAAAAATACATTTTACTCTTAATTCCCTAAACTCTAACCACAACTTCTAACTCTGAACCTAAAACTCTAAACCCTCAGATTTGAAATAGAGGTATAGAAAAGAGGCAACGATATTCACCCCGGTGGATATTAATGCGAACACTGCAAACATAATCTGATTGCCATGAAGACAACACATACCCATTGATCATATCCCATTTTTGCAGTAGAAAAATAAGTTTTCATTTAAAAAAATGTCGAAAGGACAAAGAAGAGATATGTCCTTTTCCTAACATCAAGTCTCTTCCCAAGATATGGTTGCAGAGTCTGAGAATGGCCAAGGAAACACCTTCAAAAAGAGATTTAGAAGCAAAAACAAATTTCAATAATTGCTTAGCTCCCAGCATCATTTATGGATCATATTCTTGGTTGGTAGCTAGATGGTGGAGTTTGATTGATGCTTTAGGGACCCTTTTTCCCTACCATCTCAAGTATCTATTTGTTTTGGAACTGAAATAAGTTAAAAGTATAGGTTACCAAATTTAACCAACCCTACCTAGTTTCAAGCTAGGCTGGCATTGGAACAAGTTGACAATGGGTGGGACATGTTTCTTTTGCAGACATCTTGGATTACTGGATAGATCTTGTGTTATCTGTTTCTGGTTTAATATGAAGTTTCTTTGGTTCATATTGCATTACTTGCTTCAATTCAAGACACAGAAGAGAAAATGGAGAAAACCTGCAATTAGTGACCATCACAGCTATAATTATATGCATACACTAATTACAGGAATTTAATTTATTTTTAAAGAAGAGATCTCATGCCCTTTTCATTATTTTTACACATTTAGTCCTATTTCTCTCACCAGAGCAGTTCAGACAAAAGCTGTTACAGTTTACCCTTTTGTCATTCTCAGAGAATCACCTGTTCCAAGGGATTAAACCATTAGGCGTCCTTTTTAGGACATTGATGTATCATATTCTAAATGCCATAATTTCCATACTGAAGATTATGAATATCTATCACAAGTGAAAGAAAAGACTAACCTGCTGCATCTATTGAACCTGGTTTTTCAGATTTCAGGAATCCTAATTTCTTCTGGTATGCTGGTTTACCCTGGAAGAAGCTCACTGTTGGCAACAATATTGGAAGAAAAACTGGCTTCAATGGAGGAAGTGGTAAATAGATACCTTAACATATGTAGAAGAGAAGCCTTGTGAAAGGTCCAACAAATTCAGTGAAGCTTCTTTACTGCAATTCTTCTATACATACAGCAAGAACACCAATTATTAAAAGAAGGGATATATCATGTATGTATGTTGTTTGAATATTGTAGTCATAATGTGGAACTTGCCTTGGAAAAACTTATTGCAGGGGAGCTGGCAGTGTCATCATCAAGACATGAATGATGTTGATTTCTAACATGTTCTTTGATTTTCGTTTTGTTTTTGCTTCTTTTCTTAGCTGGTGCACCGGCTGCAGGATCAGAAAAAAAGCTCCCATCTTCATCTTCACAGTTATTCCTTGGACCAGATGATGCATCAGACACCATTGATAAGTCCTCCTCGGATTCAACCATGAATCTAGCTCCTTTGCCTCCATCTTCTTCATCAAAGCTCCCCCTAAACTTTTGATACCGCGTTTGAGAGTAAGATGATTGATCCAAGTAGAAGGTCCAACCAGACTCACAACCACTACCACATTGTGAAGCTGATACATTCATTATAAAAAAACTGCGTTTCCTTGAATTACTATGAACAAATGAGCAAAAAAGAAAGAAAAAGGAAAACCGTTTGATTAAGAGTTGAAGGTGTTTGTGTATATAAACATAATAGAAAGAGGGTATAGAGCGGGATAAGACCAAACGAATCACACTCAAATCCTAGACTACTTTTGTCCTTTCTCCAATTCTTTGGCCCATCATTGTTTTTTTCTGATGTAAATCAATCAAGTTTGCCAGTTGGCTTTTAGACAGAGTTTGTGTGTAAGTGAAAGAGAGGAAACGATAGCAATTGGTAACGGTGGTGAATGGGGATATAAGGGAAAACGGTTCATGCATAAATGCAGTAACAGAGCAGCCTGTACAACAAGGTTTTGCTGTTGTTTAGTGTCTCTTTAGGCTGTTCTAAACTTCAAAATCCCATTTTTTCTCAACCCTTTTCCTTGAAACAAGAGAACTTCATGATTTTCCCATTATAATCCTTGTACTGTCAGGATTCTCCAGATGGGACCTTTTTCCTTTTCCCTGGTTCAACACTAGTGCTAATGGTTTCATCCTGACTAACTAGAATCTTAAGTTAAGCAGCATTGATCAAGAAGCAAAAGATGAATGCTAGAAAACAATGGATTAAAGAAGAGGCTTGTTTAATTTCTTACACCAAATAAACCAGATGTGAAACGGCCACACAAACATGGCCCTTTTGGGGAGCTGTTAGAATGCATCATAAATGGTGGGGACCCCATGAATGTTTGTTGGATCATTGAACAATATCTGGCATGGCACCTAACGAATCTGGATTCCAAAAGCTTATTTCTTTCAATAACTGTATGCAAAAGCAGCAAAGCTTCTTCTAATGCAGATGCCTACACTTCCAATTCAAAGAAAGTGTACTCAGACACAAGTATATACACACACAGACGCATTATATTGAAACAGAAGGTGAAAGACATTAAAGCAAAGGACATAATTATTCTGATGTTAACAAAAAGCTGATTGGCATTCAGGAGCTATGTAACTGGAAACTAATTGACACAAGTCTGCTCTAATTAGAGCAGAACGCCGATGTTTGATGTAAGAAACGATGAGTATAATTGCAAGGAAGAAAAGATGATGGGGCCATTGTAGGATGAAACTGGTCCCGGTGGCAGTGGCTGCCATTAAACTCATCCACACATGGCCTTTGGTAGTTTCTGAACCTTTGCCACTACATGATTTGTAATATGCATCAGTTTGGCATTTCTTCTCCCTGCTATTATCCCATGTTTTATTCCTTCTTTTTTCTCATCGTCTTTGATTGAAAATAATTATCACTTTATCACTACTATAGTGTAAAATACTCACCCGACTCGAAAATTCAACCGAAACCGATTTTAACCTAAATTGATTGTGATATGAGGTGATGATGATCTTAAGTCGATCCAAGTCTAATATGATATTGTTTCGAACTCAAATCGGACATGATTATTTTATATTCAAACCCAAGCTGAAGAACAACCAAACAAGAACCAAACATGATAATGTGGTAATCGAATCCAACCTAATATGAATTCGAATGTGAAATTAATCTGTTAATCTAGTAAATATCTGATGTAACCTGATTTGTATCAATTCAAGATCCAATTTTACGAGACATGTTATCAACTCAACCTGTAATTCACTTGACCTATAAATGATCTGATTATTGTTGACTTGACATGTTAATTGACCTTATTTGACCTGTAAATAAATAGAATAAATGGCACCCTTCAAATTTAATTTAACATCAAAACTTTTAATTATTCGATCATAATTTTTTTTTTAATTTTTTCATACACACTAAACTCTAAGTCCTATAACCCTAACCATATTCTCTAAAATCTTAAACCTTAAACTATATACCTTAGAAATATATTATAATAATGTTGCCAGGTGAGAAAGTTGAGGCTTTTTATCTTAGTTGACATTTCTAATTAAATGCCATGTCTTTATATGCAAGTGTCACGTCCCTAGATTTTCACACCCGTAGAACTCGGCAACTCTATCCAGAACGTGCGGCCTTAGGCTTTATAACTCTAGACAAACGCCTAAGTAAGCCTTTTCACCCTTCACGGAAGATCAAACTTCCCAAGCACCGACAAACGCAAAGCGTTCTATGCGGAAGCGAATCAAACGAGATGAGCTAGGAAGAACTCTTCAAGAACGCTCAAGAACGTTCAAGAACACTAAAGAACAAAGAAAGAAACACACTTGGAGATTTAGAGAAAATGCCTTTATTCCTTGGAAACTTGGAATACTCTGATACACCAAATGAGGTGGGGAAGGCCTCTATTTATAGTTGAACTCCCCTCGATCCTACGGTCTATACAATTTTACACCGACGGCTATGATACAACCTTATCCATTTACAAAGCATAATTCTGGGAATATTCCCACCTAACTATGGAAAGAATCTTCTGTGTTCACACAAAGTGTTCACACACCTTGGATGGATAAGTCTCTCCCTGGATCGGGCCAACGTTGGTGGTCTTCGCAAGCCCAGCATTGCTCTTGGAATTACTTGGACAGGCCACATCACACCATGTGATGCCAATGTCTTGGACCCCAAACAACGGCCCGTGACATTCTCCCCCACCAAACTTGGCGACGCCCTCGTCGCGCCACTCGGACAACACTGAGTTCGATCCTGGGGCTTCTCGCGTACCTTGGCTTGCTTCTGTCTCGGAGTCTGGCTTGAATGTCCCCCCATAAGAACCGCTCTCCCCATAAAGAGCACCGGACTCTGATTCAGTTGTCCCCCCATAAGGACTGCTCGCTTCGGCTCGCACCGTCTAGTAAAATCAACCGTACCAAGCACATCTTGATCACTATCCCCGTGTTCAAGAGGTACTTCACTCATTGACCCAACATTTTCTCTCTCCGACAAGACTTCTTCCCTAAAGCTTGACGCCCCATTGCTCTGCGGCAATGCTACACCCATCGACACTTCGGTCCCCTTGAAGTTCGATGCATCGGCCATCTTGTCCACGGATGGCTCCTCGACGGCATCCACACCAATAGGTTCAGGCAACACATGCCTCACCAAGGAAATGTCCCCAACAGTCGCCTTTTCCACGATGACTCCTCGGCTTGGAGCATCCTCGACATGCTGAATAGCTGTCAACTTCTTGGTCCCTTGCCCGACGTCTCGTCGTACGGGTACAACACATCGTTGTCTCGGATCCAAGATACACACGACGTTGGCACACGGAATGATGATCGCTTCTACACGGTCAAGGAAGTTAAGTCCCAAAATAAAATCAAAGTCATCAATATCGATTACCTTGAAGTTTTCCTTCGACTTCCAATCACCAATTTGCAACTCAACTTTCCGCACAGTCCCTATCACAGGAGCTTCCTTGGCATTCACAGTCTTGATCTTGTCTGTTGAATCCACAACTTTCAGACCAAGCTCTACTGCAGCCTTCTTAGACATGAACAGATCACTTGCCCCGGTATCCACCAAAGCACTCTTCGATCGTCCCGCCACATTGATGTCGACAAACATCAACCCATTCTGCTTCTTGCCATTCTTCTTGGCAGAACTCAGAATCATCGAGCCAAGCTTCGCAGCCTCATCACTCTCGGGCTCGTCCACCTTGGACTGCTTAACTCGACCAGGGCACTTTCGCGCTTTATGTGGCCCCTTGCACCGGTAACACTTGCGTCCCGTTACCTTCGGCTTATCACCTTTGACACTGGCGATTGCACCAAGTCTACTCGCTGGTTCACCATCTGAGTCGTTGTCCTGACGGATTATGGCATCGAGGCGGCTCCTCTTGTTCGGACACTCCTTCACCATGTGAGGTCCTTTACAATGGTGGCACCTTACGGTTCCTCGATCCTTCTGCTCATTTGGCTTGTCGTACCGATTGGACTTGGGGGGTGGCTTTCCCTCGACGCTCTTTTCTTTGGGTTCGTCCTCATCTTCCCTATCACTGCCCTTGCCATGGGGCTTGGAAGACTCGTTTTGTATCTCAAACTCCGCAATCGATTCAGCAGCGGTCATCGCTTCTGAAAGATCCTTAACGCCCATTCTCTTCAGCTCCATTCTTGCCCAACGCTGAAGACCAGATTTAAAGAGATACAAACCCTCCGATTTACTCAAGTCTTTGATCTGCAACTTGAGCTCGGTAAACCTTTTGACGTAATCCCGGATTGAGTCGTCATGCTTCAATTGATAAAGCCCATCTCGAGCTTCCTCGTTGGCATTCTTTGGATAAAAATGCTCCTTAAGCTCAGACTGGAAATCCTTCCATGTCCCGATTGGAATGTCGTCATCCGACTCAGAACATTTGTTTCGCCACCACAATAAGGCAACATCAGTCAAATAGACTACAGCAGTGTTTACCTTCTCGGTATCATCAGTGATACTCATTCCCCGGAAGTATTGCTCCATGCACCATATGAAGTTCTCGACATCTTTCGCCGACCTGGTTCCACTGAACTCTTTGGGTTTGGGGATGTCCTTCACTGGCTTAGGTGTCGTTGTCGAATTCAACACACCGTTCCGCATAGCAGCCTGATATACCAACACTTCCGCCTTGAGTCCCAACATTTCCTCCCTCAATGCCTCAAACTTGGCTTCGAGAGCATCTCTCTTTTCCTCCAACTTATCACCTTGGTCATCCAGTTCCTCGAGGCGTGTGTCCACCACGTCGAGTCTCTCTACGGCATCCTTCACAGATCCTTCCATCCTGGTGACCTTGTCCTCAAGTGCAGACAACTTGTCCCTTGAGTTAGCTCGGCTTTCTTTGTTAGCCTGGGTTTCCACACCCTTCTGGCTTGCAGTAGCAACAGTCTCCCTCTTTGGTGCCATCTCAAAATCGATGCTTTCGTACCTCGAACGGCTAGAACGTTGCTCGAACAAGGCTCTGATACCACTTGTCACGTCCCTAGATTTTCACACCCGTAGAACTCGGCAACTCTATCCAGAACGTGCGGCCTTAGGCTTTATAACTCTAGACAAACGCCTAAGTAAGCCTTTTCACCCTTCACGGAAGATCAAACTTCCCAAGCACCGACAAACGCAAAGCGTTCTATGCGGAAGCGAATCAAACGAGATGAGCTAGGAAGAACTCTTCAAGAACGCTCAAGAACGTTCAAGAACACTAAAGAACAAAGAAAGAAACACACTTGGAGATTTAGAGAAAATGCCTTTATTCCTTGGAAACTTGGAATACTCTGATACACCAAATGAGGTGGGGAAGGCCTCTATTTATAGTTGAACTCCCCTCGATCCTACGGTCTATACAATTTTACATCGACGGCTATGATACAACCTTATCCATTTACAAAGCATAATTCTGGGAATATTCCCACCTAACTATGGAAAGAATCTTCTGTGTTCACACAAAGTGTTCACACACCTTGGATGGATAAGTCTCTCCCTGGATCGGGCCAACGTTGGTGGTCTTCGCAAGCCCAGCATTGCTCTTGGAATTACTTGGACAGGCCACATCACACCATGTGATGCCAATGTCTTGGACCCCAAACAACGGCCCGTGACACAAGCTAATGACATTATATTTTAGCTGTTACAACTGAAAGGGCAGAAAGTGAGGAAAAAGAAGTGGAAGGATGGATCTAGAATTCTTTAACTAATATATATCATTTGGGGGTTTGTTAGTGGCAAAAGTCCTCAATGGATCAACATTTTGTGAGTATGTTCTTCTGAGTTCTGATGATCTATGCAGCTCTAACTTAATTTGACCTCTTAATGTAGATGGTGATGGCAGTATTTGCATATATCTATGACCAGTCGTTTGTTATGCGTCAAGGTATCTCGGTCGAAATGATCTTGGACCAGGTAAATCTTTAGTGTAACATGCTGCTGTTCTTCAGTCCATCACCATAAATACAAGATCTTAGAAGTAAACATATAGCGACCGAGCGCTAATCGGCATGCAGGTTTTGAAAAAACTTACATCAGAAGAGCAGCAAAATCTGTTAGAATTAAAAAAATATTCGATACGAATATAAACCCAAGATCTATATGTCAAATCATCAAGAACAATAAAAAAAATAAACTGAATGCGGAAGCGTACCTGAATTAATCGATAGAATTTTTTCAAAGGGTTTAATCTTCCAAGTTAGGTTTTCTCTTGCGACACAACTCTCAGACGGAGAAAAGAGATATGCAAGTTTGACCTAATTCTTGGGACCATAACCCCTTTATATAGTTGATTTAATAACCAATTGGTTTTAAATATTAATTTACAACCAATTGGTTTGTACCTTAAAGTAATGCGACAAGTTTCTAAACTTTATTGCCTTGTATAAAATTATACTATTTTTTTAATGACATCTATCCACTTTTGAGAGTTAAAACTTTTATGGTTTGATAAAAATAACTGATTAGGTTATTTTCTATCATTCTTTTATTATACTTGTTTTTTTGATGAAATACTAAGTAATAATCCTTAATAATATTTCTCTTTTCTCTCATGGATATCTTTAAAGATTTTTTTTAGATTGTTGAGTTTGTTCTTCTGAAAAAATAGGTATCTTATCTTGAATAAGAGTTGTTCAACATTGTTTTGTTGATGTACTTGATTCACTTTTGATTAATGATAGGTGTAAAAACCTAAACATCATCAAAAGTGATAGTAGGAATTAAATTAATATTCAATTCATCCTTAATAACAATGTATATAACCTAATTCTCCTTCCAAACTCAACATCCTTAAAAATGTTATAAATCTCTCATTAAAATAATCTTAATTGTGGGATCATAAACTTTACAGCCCATGGATCACTCAAAATAGCCTAAGTAGTTGTTTATTTTTGAAGTTTAATTTCTTTACATGTATCCTAGCTTATACAAAAGAATCAACACTTTATAACTTATTGTTATTCCTTTTGAGCAGGACTCTTACTAACTTGATTCTAATATATTTTTTTATTGCTCTTATTCTTAGAGACACTAACCAAAGAGCACTAACTGATTGAGTATTTTTATAATTATAATGCTTAAACTTTTCATTCTCTTTAACACAATGAGAAATAATCTCATTTGAAGTTTATTTCTCCTTTAATAATTGTAACTAATTTTGAATTAGTTAAACTGTATAGAAAGCTATATTAAAATTATAAGAACAAACAATTGTTATAAAGTTTGATCTTATGTGCCTTAAGTTTTGAAGCAATATAATATATTCCCTCATATTTCCTTGATCCTTATACTTCATAGACATCAAGTAAATCAAAAGTGATGTCATGTTAATCTTAAAAAAAATAGTAATTTTTTTTAATAGAAAACCCTTAGTATGAATACTCCCTCCATCCCACAAATAATGTCCCTTATTGACTTTTTGAAAGTCAATTTTTTAAACTTTGACTATAATTATATTAAATATTTTAAATAATTAAATTTTATAAAATATATATTTAAAATTTACTCGATTAGAGGTTTCTGAAATATATTTTTTCATATTTTTATCAATAATAAATTTTAAATAATCAATAGTCAAAGTTTAAAAAGTTTAACCCCAAAAAAGTCAATAATGGACACTATTTTTGGAACAGAAGGAGTAATTTTTTTTAGATTTGTGCTCTTAAAAGTTTCTAAAATATTATACTTTATGATCATTAGACTTATGCAACTTGAATAAACTCACCTCTCAAAAACTTATTTATGAATGCTTACCGCCGTGAAAAGGGCAAATTGTTATTCACTTAGTGCAAGTTCTATGTTCATACCACCAAATACTATATATAAGTGTCTTTTCTATTTCTTGAAATTAATTTCACTAAACATAAGTATAAAATGTATTCAACAGGTATTATAACAAAGATAAATTTCCTAAAGATAGAACAAAAATAAGTAAATAAACAAGCTCACATAAATATCCATAAATAAACAATAAATTTAAAATAATGGCTAGTTCTCCTCAAGATACTAAGCACAACATTAATATCAAGTCTTTGGACAGTAATATTAACTATAAGTGGTACTCTTGTTGTAGCAATCAAACATTGACAATAAACTATGTCAAACAATAGATTAATCTTTGGGCTAACATATTGTTCACATAAAATACCATATAATTGTCACACATTTATCGCCACAATTGTCGTTGTAATTCGGCCAAATATTAATTTTCCTTTGGGCCAATCAATAAACGCATGAATTACAAAGACTTATAATTATCTTAATATTTTAAATAAATTAATCTACACAAAAGCGATCACTTTGGTGACATTATGTTTCAATTAATCTATTAAAATATTAGATATCCGAAGCCAAAATATGAATTTAATTATTTCAAAATATTTTTCTTAATTTTATCTTTTATTCAAGATAAAAGATAACCAAAGTAATAATAAATTTGAATAAAGGTAACTTCAAGATATCGAACACTCCAATAATCTTCTATATTTTAAAATAAAATAATTTCCACAATAAAGATCACTTTGGTGACTTAATGCTTCAATTAATTTATCTTAAAATATATAACATAAATATACCAATATTCAATCTTAATATTTATAACAGACAAAGTTGAAATTTCTGATAACACTTGAGTTTTCAAAATAAACCAAATTAAGATTGTCTTAATGGGCTATCAGAATCCAAATAACCGAAATCTTTAACTGTTTTTCTTTAGAAATTTCTTAATATGCATTTACCAAAACTAAAGTCGATCAAAGTTTTTAATTTTTTTAACTAAAAGTAAAAAATAGAACCATCATACAAATAAGTAATTCATATAATGATTACTTAAAACTTTAATTTAATCATAATAATATAATAATTAAAAATAATTTTTTGGTCAAACCGAATTGAGTATATCAATACCAAATATATATTCTATAATCCAAAATAACATGTGATCAAAACTAAATACTGAATATATTAATTAAGTAGCTACATAAGTAGTAGTAAACTTTAAAAAGTAACATGCCAAAAGATTATTCAATCATAACTTAATAGACATAAATCGAATATAAAGCTTTAATAGCTAACTTGATTATAAATTTTTTGAACCGTGATAAATTTATCACGACAAAGCTCAAATTAATTAAAATTTTCTTTATTACTAACGATCAAAACTAAAATTTTGATCTAATCGAACTTAATATATATTTATTTCTAAAGGTTTAACTTAATACACAATGATCAAAACTAAATTTTGATCTAACCAAAGTAAACATATATTTTAAATAAAATATACTTAAAATATATATTTCATAAATATAAAGTAAATATGTTACTATCGAAGTAATCGGAATCTAAACTTAAAATTTAATTTCCAATTAATAGCAACCCAAAAATTAAATAAATTTTCATGCGGACAAAACTTAATCTTCATATAAATCTATATTGATTTCTATGATTTCTTAATTAATCAATTCAAACCCATGGATGTAAAACCAAACTGAATCCACGGAAATATATATTTGTCGTAAAACCATGAATGTTAATCCATTGAAAAAGGAAAAATAACCAGATTAGCGAAAAACCAAAATCAAATTATAGAAAACAAAATTAAATCGATTTGTTCTTAAAATACGACAAATATATAATTTAATTTTATACGATTAATTATAAAACCCAAAACTTATTATCTCAATGAATCGATATAATTTTGGCTCTGATACCACTTGTTAGAATTAAAAAAATATTCGATACGAATATAAACCCAAGATCTATATGCCAAATCATCAAGAACAATAAAATAAATAAACTGAATGCGGAAGCGTACCTGAATTAATCGATAGAGTTTTTTCAAAGGATTTGATCTTCCAAGAAGTTAGGTTTTCTCTTGCGGCACAACTCTCAGACGGAGAAAAGAGATATGCAAGTTTGACCTAATTCTTGAGGACCATAACCCCTTTATATAGTTGATTTAATAACCAACTATTAAGTATTTATAACTCTGCCCCTCATCAAATTATAAATACACCTTATGGTATCTACACTTTTAATTCTATGATAATTTAATACCTATAACACGTGTAACATAATTGATTACTTAATTATGTGTTAGTGTAACGTAACAAACTGAAAACACAGAATCAAAGGAAGAAAAGAGTCGAGGAAGAAGAAGAGAAAGCTTCAGAGAGAGAGAGAGAGAGAAAACTTAATTCATTCAACAGATAACCAAAACAAACGGCTCAATGGCCTCTTAAAGCCCTGGACAGAAAATGACGTCGTCTGGGCAACCAAACAAAATGCACCGTATCATTTACTAACGGCTAATTCCAGCTCAGCCCAAAACAAAAACAAATCCTAACGGCTAGGAAAATAACCATAACAGAAAAGGAATAACAGCTGTGGGTTTGGACACGTGACAATACTCCCTGCTTGAGAACCATCCTTGTCCTCAAGGATGGAATCCTGAAAACCTCTGTTGCAAGTGGTACAGATTCTCCCAAGTCGCATCTTCAGGAAACGAATTCACCCATTCCACCAGAACCTCAGTTATGGCTCGATTGCCTTTCTTTACCATTCTTCTCTCTAAGATTTTAGCTGGTTCCTTGGCTATAGCCCCATCCTCTCCAACCACTGGTAAATCCGACTGATAATTAGCAGCTCCGATATGCTTCTTCAGCTGAGAAATATGGAAAATGGGATGCACCTTCGAGCCTACAGGAAGTTGAAGTTGGTAAGCTACCTGTCCCACCCGAGCCTGCACTGGAAATGGACCAAACCACTTTGGAGCTAGCTTTTGACAATTCCTTTGTTGTACAGATTGTTGTCTGTATGGCTGAAGCTTCAGATAAACCAAGTCCCCTGGATGGAAAGTGGAATCTGTCCTATGCCTGTCTGCTTGCTGCTTCATCCTGCTCTGGGCCCTATGTAGGTGAAATTTCAGCATTTTAATGGCAGCTTCTCGGTGTTGTAAGCTTCGATCCACAGCCACCACTCTCGATTCTCCTGGAACATAAGGCAGATGTATAGGTGGTTCCTGGCCATACAAAGCAACAAATGGTGTTGTCTGGATGGATAAATGGAAAGAGGTATTATACCACCACTCAGCCAACGGCACCCAATGGCTCCATTCTCGTGGTCTCTCCCTAGTCATACAGCGTAGATAAGTCTCAAGACATTGGTTTACTCGCTCTGCTTGCCCATCAGTTTGGGGGTGGTAAGCCGTTGATGGTGTCAAAGTAACCCCCATTTTCACGAACAACTCTTGCCAGAAAGTGCTCATGAACACCTTGTCTCGATCACTCACAATGGTCTCAGGCATGCCATGCAATTTAAAGATGTTGTCCATGAACAATTGTGCCACCTCAATGGCTGAATAGGGATGGCTCAGAGTCAAAAAATGGGCATACTTTGTTAATCTATCTACCACTACCATGATAACATCTTTGCCTTTTGAAACTGGAAGACCCTCGATAAAGTCCATACTAATTGAGGTCCATACCAGTTCTGGGATTGGTAAAGGTTGTAACAAACCTCTTGGATGCTGAAGATCCCCTTTGTTTTGTTGGCACACCCTGCATTCTCGAGTCCAACCCTTCACATCTCTTTTCATCCCTTTCCAATACACTACTGTTGCCACCCTCTTTACTGTGGCCTGGACTCCAGAATGGCCACCCATAGGGCTCTCATGGAAATAACTTCCAATCTCCTTCCTTAAGGGCTCATCTGCCCCTACCACTAGCTTCCCCTTTCTTCTCGGTATCCCATTTTTCCACTCATATTTGGGGTATTTTGTATTTCCCCCTTCCAGTTCTCGAATGATTTTCTTCAATCTCAAGTCTTGTGTCCAGGTCACCTTGATTTTGTCTAGCAGGTCAGTGGTAGCACTACTGGCAGTGATGGCCATACAAGTTCCAAATTCTGGATTTCTAGAAAGGGTGTCAGCCACCTTGTTATGGATACCTCGTAGTCATACCCCATCATCTTAACAACCCATCTCTGTTGAAAGGGAGTGATAGCCTGCTGTTCCTTCAAAAACTTAAGGCTCTCATGGTCAGTCTTAATCTTAAACTTCCTTCCCATTAGGTATGTTGCCCACTTCTTAACTGCCATAAGAACGACCAGCATTTCTTTATCATATATAGACAAGCTCTGATGCTTTGGTCTTAAGCCTTTACTAAAAAATGCCAGTGGTCTCCCTCCTTGGCTTAGAACTGCTCCCACACCCATAGCTGAGGCATCAGTCTCCACCACAAAGTCCCTTTGAAAGTCAGGCAAAGCTAGTACAGGGGCAGAACTCACAGCTTCCTTCAACCCTTCAAAGGACTTTTGTTCTGATTCACCCCACTACCAAGCCCCTTTCTTTAACCTGTTAGTCAAAGGTCGAGCCATCAGTCCATACCCCCTTATAAACCTTCTGTAATACCCTGATAGCCCCAAAAATCCTCTAAGTTCCCTCACACAGGTAGGTACAGGCCACTCCTTAATGCATTGTACCTTCGATCTCTCCATGGCAATACAACCTTCTGAGATCACATACCCCAGATATTCCACCTCTGAGGCACCAAAGCTGCACTTGCTTTGCTTAGCATATAGCCTATGTGTTCTCAACAACTGCAACACTTCCTTAACATGCTCCAAGTGGCTCTCCCAAGAAGGTGAGTACACCAGTATATCATCCAGGAACACCAACACAGATCTTCTCAACAGGCCTTTAAATATTTGATTCATCAGCCCCTGAAATGTAGCAGGAGCATTGGTGAGCCCAAAGGGCATCACCAAGTACTCGTAATGACCCTCATGGGTCCTGAATGCAGTCTTGAGAATATCTGGTTCCCACATCCTGATCTGATGATAACCAAATCGAAGGTCCAGCTTTGAAAACACATGTGCCTTTCCCAGCTCATCTAACAGTTCCTCGATCACAGGCATTGGGAACTTGTCTTTCACAGTCAATTGGTTTAATTTCCTGTAGTCCATACACATTCGCCACGAGCCGTCCTTCTTCTTTACCATGACCACTGGTGAAGCAAAGGAGCTGCAACTGTCTCGAATTATTCCTATCTGCAACATCTCCTTCACCATCCTTTCAATCTCGTCCTTTTGGTGAGCAGGATATCTGTAGGGACGCATCTTTACTACTGCTTTCTCATCACTCAAGGGAATTCTATGATCTTTTCCCCTTATAGGAGGCAATCCCACTGGTTCCTCAAATACATCCTTGTAGTCTTCTAACAGCTTCTGTAAGTCAGGTGGAAGGTGCTCCTGTATCACCTTAACCCTTTCATCCTGCATCTTCAAAGATACTAAGCATGCATGGTGGAGCTCTGGTCCTTGTTTCAAATCTTTCAACATGACCTTAGGTCCGATACATCCCATGGACTTAGGTTGTAAGCCCTTCAACTTGACCTGATGTCTTCCCCATTGAAACTTCATCGAAAGTGCTGTAAAATCCCAAGTGATGGCTCCCAATGAAGTTAGCCATTGTACTCCCAAGACCAGATCACTTCCCTTCAAAGGAAGCACCAGAAAGTCAGTCTGAAATCTAAGTCCTTGAGTTTCCCACTCCATTCCCTTACACCAACCTCGAGTCTCTAGTTGTCCTCCATCAGCCACTGTTACCCTAAGGTTACATCTCCTTTCTATGCCCAAACTCAACCTCTTAGCCACACTATAACTCACAAAATTGTGAGTGCTCCCTGAATCCACCAAGGCCACCAAAGAAGTGCCTCCAAAGGTAACAGATAACCTCATTGTCTCCCAGGGTGCCACGCCCCACATAGCGTTAAGGGACAACACTGGACTCTCCTGTTGGGTATTCTCCACTGCATCTGCAACCTCTTCGCAGTCTAAAAAAACTTCCTGGTCCCCTTCTTCATCTCCCTCAACAACAATCTGAAATAACTAGGACTTGGCACACTTATGCCCTGGGGTGTATTTGGCAGCACACCAAAAACACAACCCTTTTCTTCTTCGTTCTTCGATTTCAGTAGACGTTATTTTCTTCCCTCCTCCCTTGTTTCCACCAGAGGGTGACATCCTTGAGGACATCGCCACATGAGAACTCGCAGGGGATGGGCGAGGAGCATATGTCGTACCAAGTGGACTGGAGCCACTAACATTACTCTTGCCAAAACTCGGTGGTGCTCTAACAGGCATAGACAAAGATGGGGGTGCAACAGTAGATAACCTTGACCAAGGACCAGATGCCTTAACAGGAGCCGAGTAGAAAATTTTCTCCAGTTGCTTGGCCATGTGAAACGCCTTTATTAAAGACTTGGGTTGAAGAAGCTTCAGGAATTGACTAATCTCCAACCGAAGATGGTTCTTGAAAACGCTCAGAACATACTCATCTGGGAGGTTTACCTGATTCAGGAGGGACACGAACTCCTCATAGTACTGATCCACTGAATCAACCTGCCTGAGTGACACCAGATCTGCAAACGGGTCATCGAATCCGTCCGGAGCAAATCTATCATTCAAGAGCTTAAGATACTGCTCCCATCGCAATTGTCCCAACTCGCCATGAGTTCGAGAAATGAGTTGATGCCACTGTAACGCCCGACCCTCCAGATGTAGCATTACTAACCGAATACGCGCCTCCTCTGGAACAGATTCAGCTTCAATACATTGTTCCAACTTTGACAACCATCCTCTGAAATCGGTTCCATCAAACCGAGGGCACATCAATTTATATGCGAAATTGTTAGACTGGGTTTGCTGCTCGGCAAATGTTCCAGTCATCTTTTCCACATCGATCACCGGTGCTGTGGGCCTGATAGGGTATGTACCCATGATTCTTGATGCTGGGTTTGGTTGAGCTCCGACCGGAATCGTTGGAAACAAGTCGGTAGAACCGCGACTAAACCCAGCTACATTACTTCCCACCTGAGGTACCGGATTTTGAACTACCGGTGGCTCATCCACAGGTCGTTTCCCCAAGGCTGTGGAAATCGCTTCTGAAATCATCCTCTGGAGATCCCCCAAAATAACCACTTTGAAGTTGGTCATATCCACTTCTCGTTTCGAATCCATTCGCTGTATTTCTAGTCGCACCTGTGAAAACTCCCGAAGCGTGTCTTGTTGTATCCTCTCCGTTTCCCTCTGCCAAGTAGGAGTCTGAGTCGGTTCAGGTTGAGTCTGTTGCAGCCCTTGAGCCTCCAAAGCCATCTGCGCCGCCTGGCTTCTCGTGATCACGCCGTCGACCATCACGTAGGACCGATAAAAGCTCTGATACCCTTGTAACGTAACAAACTGAAAACACAGAATCAAAGGAAGAAAAGAATCGAGGAAGAAGAAGAGAAAGCTTCAGAGAGAGAGAGAGAGAGAGAAAACTTAATTCATTCAACAGATAACCAAAACAAACGGCTCAATGGCCTCTTAAAGCCCTGGACAGAAAACGACGTCGTCTGGGCAACCAAACAAAACGCACCGTATCATTTACTAACGGCTAATTCCAGCTCAGCCCAAAACAAAAACAAATCCTAACGGCTAGGAAAACAACCATAACAGAAAAGGAATAACAACTGTGGGTTTGGACACGTGACAGTTAGATTTTATAATAGCAATATACATTATACATATGTTATTATTGAATTTTAATCCAACAAAATCTTGTTATGAAGCTGGGGCAGATCTTGCAGGAAAGACTTGGACATTCTTGAATATGAGCATAATTCTGTGCAAGCTACCATATCTCTTACTTTCCCTAAACAAAATAAGGAAAAGAAAGTGCTTTGTATATGGTCAATGTTGTGTTTCATTTTTTTTTCATATGAAATATTTTCAGGCAGAAAAATATTCATTTTGCCCTGTGTGTGTATAGTATATGTTAAGCCAATTAATTATTCATTGCCTAATTATGAATTAGTCACTGCCTCCTGCTGTCCTGCATCAAACATTATATGTATGGCGGTTTTCAGTGTTTTTCAAATTCAAAATTGGAACTTTAATTGATGTATTCTGTCATCATAAAGTAAGCATTTCCAGGTATCTGTTAATCAGTTGTTCTTGACATGTTCATCATATTTTAAGAGCAGATATAATATTGCCAAACAATCTTGGTGCATAGTTATGCCAGAAAACATAACTAAAGCTATGTTCTTCAGACATACATAAACATAAAATGATGATAGAAACCAAAACCCAAATGTCAAGCCACACCAAATCCTAACAACAATCAAATGTCAGAATAAAATGGAAGTACCAAGAGTCTGATTCTAACAGTACAGAAAACTTGATGACAATCTGGAACCCCAAGATGACCTCAAGTACTCAAATATGTAAATTTAAACAACTCACCATGTCTTACAGATAGGTTGCGCCCTTCGAACTCGATCACCAAAATGTGCTACTACACTTCCGTGTCCTTAGCAGGTGGGTGCCCTTCAGCACTGTGAGCTCTGCAAAAAGGCATGATTTTGATGAATTCATCTATTTTACCTGTTCTCTCATTTCTCAAAAGAACCCAAGAATGTCAGGAACACCCTGTCATTTGATTACGCCTAGGCAGATAGATGACTTGGGGCTAAGTCCTTTTTTAACTTCTTTTTTGACAGTTGATCATCATAGCAACATGTGCCATTGTAGGTGGTTAAGCCAACTGGGAATCCTTCTTAGTAGCTAATTAAACAATTAGTTTTATTGAATAGTGAAAATAATATTCCATTTCAGTCTTCATGATACACACAAATGATCATCACATGTTAAACTCCCAAGTCTTCTAATAGTATAACTATTACCCCTTATGTAAGTTGTTATTTTTAATCTTCTCGTCTCCCTCATTTTCCAACATAAAGAAGAATCATTCAAATGAGATTCCACCAGCTAAGCAAATCTTTGTCGATTTTCTCCATGCTGAGATTCGAATCCATTCAAGATGGGATAATATGAATATCCTTAGCCACTAGGTCAATTAGTGGGTCTCAGTATTGAAGATGTATTAAGTCCACATGATGGATACAAGCTCAATTAACAAATAAAAATGTTCCCCTATTGCCTTCCAACCATCCCCTAATCTCTTACGTAGTCATTGTCCCCAACTCTGGACACAATCATGCCTAACGTGACCCACTTGCCTACTGAGAGCATAAATGATTATTTTGGCACATACTTTCATTCAAAGATTCATGTCCACACTACAAGATGAAAGCCTCTAAAGAGGACAACAAACAGAGAGGATGCAGGGCATTGTGCTGCAGTTGCAGGCTTAGTGTCTCTTCTTCTGAAGAATCAGAAAGGTCGAGTTCAGACCGCTATGCATCAATTTCGAGTCTAGCACACGCCATGGTACAAGAGAGGTTAGACCAAATGATCAGAGAAAGGCAGGAGACTAGGCATACCATAGAAAGAAGGCAACACAGAAGTGAAGAAACCAAGTTCGTGGTCGTGGTAGCCATGGAGAAGTGTTCTTACAACCCGAGAGAAGATTTTAGAAAGTCTATGGTCGAGATGATTACGGCGAACAGGATTCAACAGCCCAAAGAGCTTCGCAGTCTCTTGAACTATTATTTATCTATGAATTCTGATGAGTACCATGGGATTATACTAGAAGTTTTCCATGAGGTTTGCACTGATTTGTTCTTACATTGTAAACGCCATTGAAAAGCAACGTGACATTGTTTTTTCCTACAAAAAATGGTCTAGCAGTCTAGAATATTCATGAACAATGTATAATGCATGGGATAACTAATTATTAAGCTGGGGTTTCCTTTTTCCAACCACATGGCTAATGACAATTAAACAAGAATAGTTATTAAAGAGTTGCCATGCCGGGACAACAATCTGAAAGCCTGAGCTTTGTAAAAGGTAGTAGTAAAGGAGGGTTCTTTTTGCTTATTTTTCTTCCGGTGGTTCTTTTTGCTTATTTTGCTTATTCGTCTATTGTAGTGATTATATACGTCGAGATAAAATTGCTTTTAAGGTAGTGGCTAATACCACACACGATTATCGTTTTTTAATTATTTTATTATTTTTCAATCAATACTAACGCGAATTCGTACTGCTGTTAAAAATATCGAATTCCATCTACTGATTGTAAGGCGACGTTAGATGTGATAATCAAAAGGAATTTCAATCTGATCCTTCCAGTGGCAGAACATTGGGGGTTCAGGGGTCTGAATCCGCTCGATTGTTGTTTTTATATACTACATAACGTAACTTTTTTTAAAATATAATTTATTTTAAAAAACATTTTTTAACCCGACAATTAAAAATTGATTTTTTTATATTTTAAGCTCTAAAAAATTTTTAAAAATTAAATTTTAAACTCTAACCCTTATTTTTATATTTTAAACCTCAAATCTTACGCTCTAAAAAATACACATACCCTTAATTCCCTAAACCCTAACTACAACCCCTAACCTTAAACTCCAAACCATACACCTTAAATCTTTTAATTTAAAACGAAAACACGAACGAAGATATTAAAAAAAGATATACGATTTGCGCCCGATTTCAACTGTTATAATATTATTTCATTTATTCCAAGGCAGTAAACAATAAACATTGTTCCTTTTTAAGTTGAAAAGAAACTGAAGGCATGGTTATCGTTTTATTGTAATGACAATAATAGTTGAAATGTTTCAGAGATTTTTATACCGCCGAAGTTCCTAAAGGTCCGTTGTTCGAATATCCTCAACGTGGTTTGAATTTAAACATTGACTAATTATATAAGAGTGAAAAGATAACCGCTACGGTGATTACAATAATATTTGTTTTAAATATATTTTTAATTATTAAATATTGATCGTTCAGTTACTGTATTGGAGAGATTATTAGGCGAACCTTGTTCACCATGTCATTTATAGTCCAAACAATCAGAATCGTTCATCTATAAATAACTACCTAATAATTACACATCCACTAATTACATGTAAGAAAGAGGTGATGATTCACCTTAAAAAATTAAAATGAACGATTCTATTTTTGGGATCATGGATGATATTATGAACAAGATCTACCTAAAATTTTTTGTATTGTACTGTTATGTTGATGTTTAAATCTATAATCTTTAAAAATAATAATCGTTTTTTATCACTTAGACAATGATTCATGTCACGTAAGGACCTTTAACTCGTTAGATACTTGATAATGCAAGTTGACAGAAACGAGTCCTATTTATTTATTTAAGAGTTGTTAATTTATCTTCACGTTGTCTCTAATGAATTACTTAATCAGATTATTTCACTAAAAAATTATAATTTTATAATAAAATTTAAGTTTATCCAAAATTATTTTCCATAATAAGAGTAATTTTTAAGAATAATTTTTTTTTACACCTAATAGTACTTTAAAGTAACCTTAATTTTTATATTTTAAACTCTAAATTCTATCAGTAAAAATATAATATACCTTTAAATTTTTAATCTTTGATCATAATTTTAAATTTTAAACCTTAAACATAAAATTTAAACTTATTATTTTAAAATAATAACACCAAATAAAAATACAAAGATTTGTAATTTTTTTAGACAAGATAAGAAACGGAAAAAAGAAAAGTGATTTTTTCATGCAAAATGAAACATTTGGCAATGAGAGACGTAAGTTGATGCAAAGTCTTTTGACTTGGTTTTCAGTTGGCAAACAACATAACCCTAAATTAGTATAATCTGATTAAGTAAACCCAACCACTTAGAACTAATCAAACATCCCCAAAGTTCAGCTCCTTGTTCGAACTCCGACAAAACCCATCCTCATAGCCATAAACAAATCTTTAAAATCCAAACACAAACTCAAACATCCACCTTTTTTCTGTTTCTTTTTTCTATTTTTGCCCTGGACAAGGGAAATTTGAAAAGCTGGACCTTCCACAATGACGGAGGAGCGGTACGCTCTGGGTCTGGGAAGACAGTTTTTTAAGTAGCCTTATTGTTTTCTTCAATGTCAGAAGTGGGAACGGGATTCTCTTAACTGTAATAAGCTCAAGGGACTTTCATGCTCTATTGTATGCCTTCTCTCCTTCTTCACCATCTTCACACTCCTTTTTCCTTCGCTTACAGACGTTGTTTGGCTCAGTGTGTTGTTGCAGGAAAGGGAAGCAAGGACAATCCTGAGATTTCTTAGAGAGAAAAAAATATGAACAGTGTACATAGGGAAAGGAGGAGCCGGAGGAGTTTCAGACAACGACTAGGATTAAAAGTCATGAGTTGTTGTGGGGCCACGTCCTCCTGGGGTTTCGGATCGATGCCCACGAGAGACGAAGACAGTGTCGTTGAGGTTGAAGAAGGAGCAGACCCAAGTCATAATCCGGATCCAGGTTGCATTAACCATGCTCCAGTTTTTTCAGGGTTAGACATGAATAGGGCCGCCGGGACGCCTCTCAGGGGTTCATGGATGAGGCTGTTGGAGGAGGAAGAGGAGGAGGAGATTATGAGGAGTGATTCTATGTGCTGCGTTTGCATGGGGATGAAGAAAGGAGCGGCGTTCATCCCATGTGGACACACTTTTTGCAGGATGTGTTCGAGGGAACTGTGGTTGAACCGAGGGTGTTGTCCCCTCTGCAACGATTCCATCCTCGAGATTCTTGACATTTTCTAAGGATAGATCGCCTTTCCCCAGCCCTCCTAGTATTAAATTACGGTCGTACTTACTATGATCATAATCTAAATTTTTTTTATTTTTGTAAATATATTATATTCGTAACAACAACTATACGTTAAGTAATGTCTGTAATATCTGTAATCACAACAGTATAACGATGATGGTGTCTGGTTTGATGAATACTGATCATGACGATGATAGTGCTGCTGCCTGGAGATCTTAAGACATGCATGGATGAGGCTTAGAAAGGGAACTCCCTTTTGCTATAGCAATGCTATATTCTCTTCTAATACTATTAATACTTACTAGAATGCTGAAAATTTAAAAGTCCTGTGAGGGGCATTATTATGTTTATACTGTGATGCACAGTCTCTGTAAAATAATATATAAAAATTGAAATATAATTTTTTATTTTAAAATTTTAAATGTTTAAATCTGAAATCATAAATTAATTTTATAAATCCTAAATTTAATAAATTTGTATAAACTAAACTTTACAAAATTTGTGTATCAATTTTTTTTACCACCAATAGGGGTTGGTCCAAGTGATAAGCAACTTGGTTCCGCTTAAACAAGTCTCAGGTTTGAGACGTTGTGTACGCAGAAAATCCTTGCCGGGAGACTCACTCACCAAAATTAGGTGTGCGACACGGATCGATCTAGATTAGTTAAGGCTAAGCTCTGAATCCAGGTGAGCAATCAAAAAAAATTTTCCTACCAAATATTGTTGAACATGGTGACATATATAACATAAATAATTTCTTGAAAAAACTAAAGGTAATCTTCAACAGATGGTCTCTTCTTTATCTATGACATACTTTATTTTGATCACTAAAATTTAAAAATGTATTTTTCTGATCATCTATATTTTCTATGTTTATCGTTTTGTTTACTTAACCATTATTTTCGTTAACCCTATTAATATGATTGATTGATGATGTGATTAATTAATAAAAAGGTTAATTTTAATGTCGACTCTCGAATTTTTAAAATTTTAAAATTTTCGCACTAACCCTTCCCTCTATAATACCACAGCCTTCTGCCACTATCACTAACACCCTAACGTTGCTAAAAAAAAATCTCTAAAATAACTTTATTTTTGATGAGTTGCGGATTTCATTAAATCCAAATAAGTTTTACCGGAAAACGAGAAATTATTTAGATAGATTTGATTTATTATAGTCCGTAATATTAATTAATAAAGTTCATTCATTTTAAAATAATTATCTTTGTTTATTAACTTGTAGGAGAAAAGTAAAGATTCATCTCGAAAATGATGAATAAATCTTATTAATTAGAATCACAAATAATATGATAAGTCAGGTCTATTTAATAATTAAAAAAAAGAAGACATAAAAAAACATATTTTATTTGTTTGAGGTGTACGACAAGGGATGCAAATCGTCTGTTCCTCTCTATATCTCCATTTATGCCCCACTTTAAATTAGAGGGTTTAAGGTTTAGATTTTAGATTTAGGGTTTTGGTTAGGGTTTAAGAAATTAGAGGTAGGATGTATTTTTTAGAGTCTAGAGTTTAGGATTTAAGATATAGAAAATAAGGGTTTAAGGTTTAAAATTGATTTTTTTTTAAAATTCAAAAAAGACATGAAATGAGGTACAGAAAAGAGACAAATGATTTTTTTTCAACCACAAGACCCGAGGGTTTCTCCTGTCCTAAACTATCCAACTCATTGCATTTGTATAATTGTAATAATGCAAAGATTTGTACCTTTGACAATTGAAAATCCTTGGTGCAGATTGCAGGCTGAGCCTACTTTGTTTGAACCATTCACTATATTGCTGTAGGACAAGATTTTATGATTCTACTAATTTGACAATCTGATATAAGAATTTCATTATCTACTCAATTTGGCCACATTTTAAAACAGAACATACCAAGCCTGTCTAGATTTTCTTCAAACAAGTTTTTTTTTATGTAATTTAACGAATTTATTAAAAAAAACGTTAATCCCTTTTTTCTGTCTTCTTATAATAATTTTAACGTATGCTCAATCCTTTAATCTTGTTCTTGAAATCTAAAAAAGGGAAAATGATAATATTGATATTGTACAAGCAATATTTTTTTTTTCAAATTATATCTTTCCAGAACTATAACCTAAAGTTTTACCCAGACAATTTTGGCAGACAAAGCATCATAGTGTTTGATCCAAGCTAAGGAGTTGATGTAGCTTATGAGAGGTACCGTTGCATATGGGTTGATTGTTGTATTCAGGGATCAGAGATTGATACAAAGGGATAGTTGTTCTCCTAAAAATTTAAAATTTATATATATTTAATTTTTTTAAAAATATTTTTTTTATAATTTTTATTAAAAATCTATTTTCATGGTCTAAAATTTTAAAAATTCACTCTTTAATAATTTTATAAGTTCGCTTCTGATGTATAATGTTGTGTCTGTCCTTAGTTGTGTTATATGTATGTTTCTCAATGTTATGTCAGCATCTTGTAATAGCATCATAACCCCTTTTTTATTAATAAATAAAATTTATTATTGCTGAGAGAAAAAAATTGAAAATGAAGGTTTCACTTGTGTTTAGACCCGTACCCAGATAGGCAAAGTCAGAGAAAGAAGCACAACCAGGGACAAAATTACATTGGGTTGGAAAGAATAACCGTACTATACTCTCGAAGATTTTTTTATTTTTATTTTTTTGTGAATTTGTCTCCCTACTTCTAACCATTTGTGTTTTATTTTTTTTAACCCTAAATCTTAGCTCCGTCTTGATCACGATATTTTCCATATTCCTATATGTGTTTGTTAGAGGAGTTAACATCAACCAAGAAACTAAATTCGATACAGCAACCTCTAGTTTGGAACACTCAAGTTTGGATCTGTGTTCGAAAAGGACAAAACATAACAAAAAACAAGTGAAAGGGAATAATCAGCTCGGTCGTAATCTCACGGAGGGAACATATCTGAAGGTATCGTGATGACGTGAACTAATTGCAATTAGCATGCCACAAAATCCCAATATGGACCGGAAAGTGATGGGGCAACTAGGCATCCACCATGGATAAACGCAACTGCTTAATTGGAAAACATTTATGTATCAACTTATTGTTTAAGTATAGGATTCAATAAACAACCTAACGTCTAGTGGGATAATACATTAGATTTCTTAAGCAATTAAAGGTTCAAATCTAATATTATGAATCGAATAAATTGAGTTAAAAAGATTGTTTCTAAAGTGTACCTTTACAGTATCTGATTCGGATTAATCAACTAATAAATTGAATATCAGTGGCTAAAAAAATGATTTTGATGGACCAAGTGATAATTGTCATTTTGTTAATGATATGTAGAGAGAGATAAAATCCACTTAGACTATGTACAGAGTCAGATTTTAGTAGTCTTAGGACAAACATAAAAACATAAGCATCTAATAATAAGTATTAAAAAAATAATTTTTTAATAAGAAGTATTAATGAAATTAAATTAAGTATATGCCTACTAACAAATATTAGAAAAAAAATAGGCCCCTAATAACAAGTATTGATAAAAATTAATACTTAATAGTGGAGAAAATAAATTTGAAGAGTAAACCTATATAATAACAAATATTGTGAAAAATCTAACTTATAATAACAAATATTGAAAAACTACAGTCCTAATAATAATTATTGAAAAGATAGACATCTTATGTAAGTATTAGGAAAAATTAGACCCCAATTAGGGGTGAGCAAAACTCGACTCGACTCGAAAAAACCGAATAACTCGACTCGAGACAAAAATACTCGACTCGTTTTGACTCGACTCGAAATTTCATAGACTCGACTCGAAAAAATTTTAAATAAAGTTTGAGTTGTAAAATAGAAACTCGAATAACTCGAAATTTTTAGTAATTAAAGGAATAATTTTTAAGTTTAAAATGAATCTCTCAATTTTATATGATATATACATTGATATATAAAAATATAAAGAAATATTACTACATATGAAAAAATATATATACATGTATATCTTATATGATTAGAGAAAGTCGTCTAAATTAGAAGCAAATCATACTATAACATCATAAATAATTATAATTAAATATTTATAGGAACTCGAAACTCGACTCGACTTGAACCGGAAAAATTTCAAATAAAGTTTGAGTTATAAAATGTGACTCGTCAACTCGAATAACTCGAAATTTTTTGACTCGACTCGACTCAATCGAATACTCACCCCTAACTCCAATAACAAATATATTAAAAAGATGTATCTTATAATAAATATAAAAAAAATAAATTTTAAAATTAGACTTATGATAACAAGTATTAAAAAAACGTGACTCTAATAGCAAATAACAAAATTAAATAAATTAATATTAAAAATATTTTTTTAGAGTAAACCCCTGATAATAGGTTTATTAAATGATAGTCCCCTAACAACAAATATTGTAAAAATTTGAGACTTAAGAATCATAATAAAAAATATTGGAAAATAAATTTTAAGAGTAGACCTAATACAAATATTGAAAAAATTGAGACCATAATAACAAGTACTAAAAAATAAACTCATATAATAATAAGTATTAAAAATAATATTTAACTTATAATAATAAGTATTAAAATTAAATTCTAATAATAAATATTAAAAATTAATATTAAATATATTTAATTAAAAAATTAAAATTGAGGTCCTGGATAGGGGTGGGCCTTGGGCCGTTGCCCTTATAACGCACTCCTAGGGAGGGCTTTGACTATATACAACTCGAAAGTTTTATACATTTTGTGATTGTTGTACGATGGTTAAAATTATCAATAGAAAATAAGAAGATTATCAAAACAAATTTTAGCCATTTAGTTACCATCATTCAATGGTTCAAAAAATATATAAAAACAATTGAGTTTTATATCGTAAGTCTAATCTAATTATATATATATATATATATATATATATAGCATGTGATAGGATTTTATTTTGGTATCAGTACTTGGTTGTTCATGCTTCTTCACTAATTTCTTCCTACACATGGGGATTAGATACGCATTAATTGAGTACCCGATGCAACTGAGACTGATATTGGTTTTAATTTTTAAAAATAAGTGGTTATCGAAACTGAAATTAAATCTCATTAAATTTGTCGGATATTCAATATTTGCCCACCTTATGATACAATGATCATTTTGTAACAAAAATCAAAGTTTAATTATTATATTATATCATTTAAAAGTTTGGTTACCATTTTATTTTTTAAAAGATAGTTTAATGACATTTTATTATGTTATCCTAAAATAATAATGATATTTTAAATAAAATATTTATTAATTTATTGATAATATATTAAATATAATAAATTAATTTTATATGAAATTATACGTTGGTAAAATTTAAATATTAATCCTTTAGCTCTTTAGCATTTATGAAATTAATTTAGGATGTATGGGTTTAAGGATTTAGGTTATAATTTATAAACTCTAGATTTTAATTCTAAACCCTTAATTATAGTCACAATCACTAAAACTTAAAGACCTAAACTATACACTATAAATAAAATCTCTAAATTTTAAAATTAATACGTTTATAAAAATTATAAATTTTCACTGTTAGCGTATAAAATATTATCTCATTTTTTGTATCGAACCCGACCCATCAATGCCCTCCTATAAAATGAGTTCCACATCTGCTCTCTTTTCTTCAACCCCTCGAAAGGTAGAAGGAAGACTACTCCAAAAATTCTACACATTGAATCTGACAGCATATATTAATGGAAGTTTAGCTGCAAAAGATCAGCATTTGGATGTCCAGCTCCTAATCTTCCCCACCAGCTCTTAAAGTGTCGTGAGAAGTCACTTTGTGTCTTGCAAATGCTACACAACACAGTGTTAGCTTTATTAGTTGGGTCATCGATTAAAACACACACAAAAGTAGGCAAGTTGTTCCAAGATTTAACATTGTTGAGGTCCTGGTTCAGTTCTTTTCTTTTATGGCATACGTAGTTACGGGTGAGTAAAACTTGACTCGATTCGAAAAAAATCGAATAGTTCGATTCGGCTCGAGGCGAAAATACCCGACTTATTTTGATTCGACTCGAAAAATTTCAAATAAAGTTCGAGTTGTAAATTGGAAATTCGAACAGTTCAAAATTTTTAGTAATTAAAGGATTTATTTTCTAAGTTTAAGATGATTCTTTCAACTTTTTATGATATGTACATTGATATATAAAAATATAAAGAAATATTAGTATATATGAAAAAATATATACATACATACATATCTTATATGATTAGAGAAAGTCGTTTAAATTGAAATCAAGTCATACTATACTATGATAAATAATTATAATTAAATATTTATAGGAACTCGAAAACTCGATTCGATTGAATTTCTTAAACTCGACTCAAACCGATTTTTTTTTTAAATTCAATTCAACTCGATCAAATATTCACCCTTATGTGCAGTGATTTTTGGTTATCGTATTCCCCATAATTAAGGAGAAAAGAAATGCAAAAACATTATTATTATTCATCAAACTCTCTCTCTCTCTCTTTGTGATGAGAGCAGTCTAGTGAAGTTTTCTGCCACCAATTCAGTGAATCATCATTCTTCTTTTATTTACTTTTTGCCTACAGATTTGAGTGGTCGAGAAAAAACACACCCAAACGTGTGATTGGGGTCTGTATATCTTTCTTTTACACATTCAGCCACGTAAGAGTAATAAACTACACAAATTTGTAATAAAATCCATGATTTATTTAATTTGTAATAAACGTTTTAAAGGTTCAATGGCTATAATAAAAATACTCTAAAGGTTTAGTGACTAACATTATAATTTACCCATAAAAGAAATATTAATATTTTAAATTCCAAATTTATAATTCTTGGCATCTATTCTGATCCCCATATTGTTGCAAGTGTAAATATAATTCAACGAGTGTATTTATTTGATACGCCGAAATGTTCTTATTCACGAACGAACTTAAAATTTTATATAAAAAAGTACGATTTATTTATATTTTTAAAAAATACATGTCTATCCCTGTCCATCACTTTTTAATATTCTTATCCTTGTTTTGTTAGAGGAATATTAATATATAGCAATTTGGGGTTCAACCTAGAAATTAACGTATATATCTAACAAAATTTCCAAGTTTTATTAAAACCATGCAAGTAAAAGGGTAGTTAGGTAGTGATTTTTTTAACAAATTAATAGTAATTACAGTATCATCTGTTCTAGAATATAATCTCCACCATTTGACGTTGATAACTCAATCACTCGGCTGACATCGCTGGTGTTTGAATCCGTGATCTCTAAGAACAACAATCGTTCCTTTAACCACTTGGCTAGAGGACTCGTGCTAGGTAGTGATGTTTTTTAGATGCTCAGTTTAGACATTATTGTTTGCTTTTTCTTAAAACCATTAAGATGACGTCTCATATTGTAATTAAAGAGGAATCTACATTGTTAATAATCAGTTGGTCTATTAGATAAGATGTTAGATTTATTAAGGTCAGATTTAAATTTTGATAATATAAATAAAAAATAATAATTAAAAGGTTTGTCCAAATAATGTATCTTTAAATAATTCAATCTGAATTAACAGATCAATAAATTAGATATTTATTACTTATGTTGTTTTATATCTATCAGGCTCTTACGGAAATTTGGCCTTATTTCATGAAAAGTTGTAGTCAAGATTAATTTGATTTGGTATCTTTTAGTACCAACTTTTTTAAATATCATGTTTGCTTGTAATATTCTAAAATACTTATCCTTTTATTAAATAAAAATATTATATTTATATTAAGATTTAAATTTATATAAAATAAAATAATATAAATATCTTTGATTATTAATTTTAAAAATCTTACACTTTGCCTGTTCAAACTCCAACTTTCTAAATTTAAATATTATAATTCAATTAAATGAAGTTAAAAGATACTTCAAATTATAAAGTCAACCGTAAATTATTTTCATTTTATAATTTAACCTCTAACACAAATTAATAAATCCATTTAAATTAACAGCTCAGATTCATCTTTTAATTATGGTAAAAATATTTTGTCTCTTTATCATGCCTCCATCTAGGTCTTCTGTTATTAGTTTTTTAAAAATTAAATTTTAAACCCTAATCTTTATCTTTTATATCCTATATCCTACACCCTACACTCTAAAAAATACATCATACCCCTAATTTTTTAAACCCTAATCACAACCCTTAACTCTAAACTCTAAACCCTAATCCCTAAACCTTTTAATTTAAAATGGGGTATAAAAAGAGGTACGAAAAAAAATATACGATTTCCATCCCTCTAATCAATGGACGTCAGATTCTTAGCTTGTGAAGGTCTTGAAACCAAAGATGACAACGAGAAATTAACTTAGGCAATATTTAAAACTAATTTAATGGAAAATTACAAGTTTCGACAAATTCTTTTTTAGAAAAAAAAAAAAAACAGAAAATATGGAGTGCATGAGGGGGACGGGCAGGTGACCTCGGGGTTCGTCTAAGTGCTCGAGGAGAAAGCAAGATATAGACAGGCCAACAAGGGATGGGCGATGGGTCCTCTCCCCCACCAAGGAAAGGGGAGAAACTGAGTGGCTCATGGCCGTCACTTCAGCACCAAAAGTTGGTAGCTACAAGTCAGACAATGTGTTCTCTACTACATACTTGCGCCACGACTCCTTTGCTAATGAGAGAGAAACTTTTATGATAGATTTTCATTCACGTAGAATAAAATTTTAACACCCGATTTCATTAGATTTGAGACGTTATATTTAAGTTATTATTAATTTGATTCGTAAAAAATATTTGATTAAAATATTAAGTTTAGACATAAATCATAATTAAATCAATATTAAAATAAGAGTCTATAAATAAATTTAAAATTTAAAAGTAAGTACAACTCTGTAAAAATTAAGATATTGTATTCTAAAATGAAGTAATTTAGAATTACATATCAATTATAATAAAGTTTTATGAATACATAATTTAATAAATAAAATTAAACTATCATACTCGAATCGAGTTAGTGTTGAGAAATTCTTATCAATGTGCTTCTCTAAATGATTGACATTGTCAACCTGCGTACAGAAACAACAATCCGCACCCTGAGCTTACAAAGCTTAATGGTACATGCTTACTATATTATAATGTTCATAAAAGAAAGAATACAAAATAAACGACGTAACATATGACATAAGTAGGCAGTTCAATCATCAATTTTTAACACAATAATAATCAAACTTGTTTAATTCAGGATCACATAGACATCATGCTAATCATTCATGTATTCGGGATCACCTAGACATCGAATACCTACACTCACTGCATACTCAAAAACACCTAACCATCAGGTATGTGTGAGGTCATCTACTCAAGATCATCTAGGTATTGGATATGGAATATCACATACTCAAAAGCATATAACATCGCGTAACGAGTTTCACACAGGATCATGTAACCATCGACTACATGTAAGGAAAAGAACAAGTACTACGATATACGGTGTATATGTGAACTTAGCTTATGCTAGATGTTTAGGCGATTATAGTAGCATCATCGTTTACTATGACATCTTATCATCTGGTGTTGTCTTAAGATAGTTGATATAAAATCTCTAGTTAAACTAATCTAGGTGATTACTCTTAACTAGAAAAATCTTAACTATATTCTCTAAATTTTATTATCTTATATTTTTTTATGATATTCACGATTCGTGGTAGAGTATAAATATACCACTAAACTTTATTAGTTCAGCGCGTGAAATTATGTATATTTTTTCGTACATAGATTAAAATGTTATCATAAATTGTTTTTATGATAAATTTATTTTTGTTTAAAATAATATTTGTCATAAGTTGTTTTTGTGATCAAAATAATATTTGTCGTAAGTTGTTTTTGTGACCAAAATAATATTTATCATAAATAATTTAGTGATAAATTTATTTTTGTGACTAAATAGTTTTGTTACAATTTGTTATTGTGAAATATATTAATTATCTTAATTATTTTTAATGATAAATCAATATTTATTATAAAATTTTATTTTTATTAAATAAATATTTCATAATTTATTATGAATCTATTTGGTTAAAAATAACTTACCATGTCTATTCAATGATTCAATTGGCATCGTCTCGCTTGGCATATTTTGTAAGTTGAATTGTATTGAACTTTAAAGAAACAACATGTTAATATTTTGATCGTCGAACGTAACATTCTCTAAACATATCAAAATTATATCAAATGAATGTTATAAAATAATATAAATTAATAAATGAAAAATAATGCAAGCAAATGTTGATTATATATGTATTTAGGTGTTTACATCTCTATGTTTTAACAAAGCAAACTTTATTATTAAATTAAAACAAATACAAAGTATCGAACAAGAAAAGAAACATCTAAAACAAGGAATAAACCCGAATCAAATATATATAATCATCGGCTCTAATAAATTGAAAATACACACTCAAACTAATTAAAATATTATCTTGATTGTTTATCGACTCATTATGTTATTAGATTTTGATTGTTTTTGTCGATTATAATCAACTAGAGTTGATGAAGAAATTCTCACTCTTTTGTTCATACATGATTTCCTAGGAAAAAAAATAAAAAAGTGAATTATAAATCACGAATTATATATCATAATATATTAGATAAGATGAAATATATAAAAAGAAAAACTTATAGTTTTGCTTTTCCTCTCCAAGATGATGTTGAGATAATGACTTAAGACGGCTAAATAAAATTATAACTAGAGTTGGACAAAAAATCATGTTTATAGGAGAAAAAAATAAAATTTTCTGAATTTCCCTCCCAAATCTAATATTTTCAATAATATTAAGAGAGAAATTTTATTAATATAAAAAACAATTCCCGTTCTAAACAATAAGTAAACTTTATTTATTTATTTTAAATAAAATTTTATTTTAATATTATTATTTATAGAATTAATAACAATAATAATAATAAATTTTAAATATCTAAGTAAACATAATAATAATTTCTAAATATTTAACAATAATAATTTATTAATATTATTATAAATAAGAATTAAAATATGCATCGTTAAGAAGTATTTTTGATTTTTATAAAAATTTAATAAAATAAACTTTGTTAATAATAATTTAAATATTTAACTAGGTATCTTAAAAAGGTAAAAAAATATCTTAATATATATTATTAATCACCAAAAGCATGAGAAATATTAATATTGAATATGGAAACTCACTCTTTCATTAAATGTAAAAAAATATCTCAATATATATTTTTTTTATTAAAGTTGTTTTTGACTTTTTTAATTTTAAAAAATTTAAAAATCCCTAAAATAAATAGCTAAAACATAATTTAACATAATTTTAAAATCTATAAATTATAATTATAATATATTTTATAAATGTTTATAACAATATATTTTTGTCACGATAAAATAAATAATTAAAAACATAATTTAACATAAAAAATTTAAATTTTATTATTTATTGTGATAATATTTTTATATAAAAATAAGTCTAACATATAGTTACAAAATTTTTCATTATATGATTTTTTAGCAAAAAAAAATGTGAGAATAAATTTTACCACCATAATTAAAATATATAACTACAAAATTAATTTGTCACAAAAATCTTGAATATCATTATTTGTTGTGATATTTTTTTTGTAAAAATATGTATAACTTATAGTTACAAAATTTATCACTATATGATTTTTTGCGCCAAAAATTTGTGGAAAACATTTTATAACAATAAATTTTATTACTATAATCAAAATCTATAACTAATAACAAAATTTATCACAAAAAACATGAATTTTATTATTTATAGTATTTTTTTTGTAACAACTATAACTTATAGTTACAAATCATATCGCTATATTATTTTTTACGCCAGAAAAGAAAGAAAATTTTATGAAAATAAATTTTGTCACTATATCTCAAATATATAAATACAAACATAATTTATCACAAAAAATTATTTTAATTATTTGTTGTGATAATTTTTTTTTGTAATAATATATATAATGTATAGTTATAAAATTTGTCATTATATATCTTTTTTTGGCGCCAAATAAATGGAGGAAAACATTTATGACAAACAATGATAACAAAATATATTTTTTATTATATATTACATAAATTTGTTATTGTGTCAAAATATTATGACGGATTTAAATTTTGTGACAATCATATATATTTCTAATTTAGAATGACGCTAATTTATTGTCATAATAAAAATACTAATAGTGACAAAAATAATTTTATCAAAATTAAATTTGTCACAATAATAGAAATTTCTTGTGAGGGGGTTCTTTAAATTACTATTATTTTGTTCTACGATATTTTATGTTACCATTACTTTTGGTTTTTACGATTTCTTTACTTATTTAGATAAAATCGTGTTATATATTTAATTTTAATAAATAAACTTTTTAATATATTTTTTTTAATTAAAAATCTTTAAAATTTATTTAAGCGATATAAATTATTTATCAACCAAATTAGTTATAATACGGTCTTAATTCTAGTTTTGCTTTGATACTGTTTCTACCAACAGTGAAGCATGCATGTGGACGGTTGAAAGAGTATTTGAATTATTTATTTCAAATATCAATATTAAACTTTATAATATAATTTTCTTTTGACAATGACAGTCTTATTAACAAAAAGATATTTTACAAGTCTAAAGTTAATATACAGTGGAGATTTACAGAGCGGTACAGATCTGTGCCTATAAATTGCAGTTCCCCAGAATCCCATTTCACTCGCGCCTTGAAACTAACACAACAACACATTGGTAGAAGCTTAGTAAGATCAATGGAGCTCACTTTCCCTGTAATTGATTTCTCCCAACTCAATGGCGAGGAGAGAGCCACCACCATGGAAATGATCAAAGACGCCTGTGAGAACTGGGGTTTCTTTGAGCTGACGAACCATGGAATATCTCATGAGCTGATGGACACTGTGGAGAGGCTAACAAAGGAGCACTATAAAAAGTGCATGGAGCAAAGGTTCAAAGAAATGGTTGCCACTAAAGGTCTTGAGGCAATTCAATCTGAGATCAATGACTTGGACTGGGAAAGCACCTTCTTCTTGCGTCACTTGCCTGAATCCAACATGTCTGAAATTACTGATCTTGAACAAGATTACAGGTTGGTTGTTCACTTTCTTCTCCTTGCACACTTTTCTTTATGTTTTAACTGACATGGTTCTTTTCTTTAACGACAGAAAGGTGATGAAGGAATTTGCCGTGGAGTTGGAAAAGCTTGCAGAGCAACTTCTAGACTTGTTGTGTGAGAATTTGGGGTTGGAGCCTGGTTACCTGAAGAAGGTTTTTTATGGGTCAAAAGGGCCAACCTTTGGAACCAAGGTCAGCAACTACCCTCCATGCCCCAAACCAGAGCTGATCAAGGGACTCAGGGCTCACACTGATGCCGGTGGAATCATCTTACTGTTCCAGGATGAGAAGGTCAGCGGCCTTCAGCTTCTCAAGGACCAACAATGGATCGATGTTCCTCCCATGAAACACTCCATTGTCATCAACCTTGGTGACCAGCTTGAGGTATACCTGCCAAGTTTAAAGTGATCTCTGTATTGCTTGATATATTTGATGACTAATTTATGTGGTTGATTCATGATTGAAGCAGGTAATCAGCAATGGTAAATATAAGAGTGTGATGCACCGTGTGATTGCTCAAACAGACGGCACCAGAATGTCGATCGCTTCCTTCTACAACCCCGGCAGCGATGCCGTTATATATCCAGCACCGGCTTTGCTAGAGAAAGAAGCTGACAAATACCCAAAATTTGTGTTCGAGGACTACATGAAGCTGTACGCAGGCCTTAAGTTCCAAGCAAAGGAGCCAAGGTTCGAAGCCATGAAGAACATGGAGTCCACAGTTAACTTGGGTCCTATAGCAACTGTTTGAGTCCGAAGAGACATGGATTTTACTTTAATTCAGCAGTTTGTTTGTGTTAATAAGTTTAGTCGGGTCGGGTGATGGATGAATTCTGTTAATTATTATACTACTGGAATTAGCACATGTGGGTCTTAGTAGTTTAAATAAGATGGTAAAGCTTGGACTAAGAACTCCTCTGTTATATATCATGCATGCTTACTAGTGGCTATGATTTAAATCAGGTGTTTTGAGTTGTACTAGTCACCAAAGTATATCTGATTTTATTTTGGCTTTACTAGAGTTTAATTTCATGTATCTTATTTGAAATCTATTATTTTTTTTTAACATTAATTTCGATTTATTGTTAATCTGACTAATCTAAATCGAGTTTTCTAGAGATTTATTATAGAGTGACTCTCTCACCCAGATTTCTTCATTCATAATATCACGATCCAAAACTCTAACATTGTTTAAAAGGTCTAATGTCTTGTCCCACTAAATCAATTATAGGATATAAGTTAAATAAAGGTGGTGATTTTATGAACAAAGAGAGTAAACACAAAAAGCTTTTTTTTATGAGCCAGTGGTGTGAAATGAATCATCCCTCCACTTTATCGGGAAATAAAGAATGCTTTTCCGTCAGCCAATCGGGCAGTGCATATTAATGTTGCTTCAATCATAATCCAGAGGTGTGCTAATCAAGGCTAGAGCTCCTAATATCCGCACACAATCCAAGTTCAGTCCAGTGGAAAACTGACAGAATCCACTAAACTCGATGACAGCAAAGTTAAGTTTTCAGCAAGATCGTACTAAAGTAATTATAATTATAATTATGTCTAACAGGAATCCTTCCTTCAAAGAAGGAAAGGTATTACTAACATTTAAGAATATATTGGAACTACGTAGTTTTCCTATGGACCATACTCTATACTGCTCTAGACATCTCCTCTGTCACTGTGTAGTGCTCTTCATCTGTTTCTCTCAACTGCCTTGGTTTGCTTCATTTGAGTAGTTGTACAAGATTTCTTCATGCAGTCTACTGTGCCTTCACAATCTTCTTCAAGAATCATGCAATCAAGCATGTCTTCAAAGCCATCTTCGTACGAATGAGGAGACTGAAGGTTTCCATGAGTCTGACAGGCCTGCATTCTCTTGCAATGTTCAGCTTCACCGTCTCTGATGTTCACAAACACATCGTACAGATTATCTGTGTCAGGACATCAAAATGCAGATCACTTGTGTAACAATTTAGCAACAAGATTACTACAAGCAGACTCACAATCATATAAATAACACTGGATCTAGTTTCAAAGGCATGTCTCTCTACCAGTTTACCACAAACGAATGAAGATGAGTGATAAGTGCTCAACTCACTATCACCTTTTACATCTTTCATGGGCTATAATTATCAATTCTACACTTACTTGAACCAATACTATACTTAATGTGACTATTTAGGGATTATGCCGTTAAAGATAATATTTACAGAAAAGGCAAGCTTTACTGCATCTTTGTATTTGTGCAGGAAAAAGTATTGTCGCGGCAGCAATTAAGGCCGAAGCAGGACCTGATGTCGAGGCAGCAGAGGACAAGTGACGATAATGTGGGCAAGCTGAGGAGAAAAATGAGGAGAACGTTGTTGAACAAAAAAACCAAAGATTGGAGCTGGATAGCACGAGGAAAGCCCAAGACAAAGCCACGCGAGTGGAATAAACTTGGAAATATTTTATTTATATACTTGACTTGTTCCCTACTCCAAGTTGTATTCTATTAAGGAAAGGTTTGCCCTAGGTCAACTCTATATATAGGACATAGTCGTCCAAGCATAGAGCATACTTGATAATTCGGAATTAGAGAGTTTAAACCTAGCCGACTTCATCTTTTAGTTTTTCTTTCTTTTATGTTCTAAATTTGTTTAGGCTTAGGTGAAGGTTGTAAAGTATTAGTGTGAGAAAGTTGAACTTTATTTTTTGTTTCAATGCAATAAAATATCGAAGTTTGCTTATTTTTTGTCATTCATTGTTCTTGTATTCAAGCTCAGGAGAGAAGTTTGTAAGTAATACATTTATCCAATATTGGGAGAGTTAAATTCACGAAAAGAATAAGTACGGTGTTTCAATCGGGAAACACTAACTCGGCCTAGAGATAGATTAGAGTTTCAGCGGCTAAGAGAAGTATGGGATTGGTTGATGATTATAATTGATTCACGCTAGGAGGTATCATCAAGGACTGGTCATCAACAATATTTCGACTCAGGGTGAGCAGAGTCATTAAAGGACACTTTGCCGAACTTTGGTAAAGTCCACCCAAGAGCAAGAGATTGTCGCGGCGGACGAGCATATCACTATCGAGGCAATACTCTGCAGTACTATCGAGGCAGTGTTGTGCAATTGCATTGGACATAAACAAGTAATTGAATCCACTATACAATACAACTGGATCCTGACCACTTTCTTTATTTGATTTTTTTATTATTTAGTTTTCTTTATTTAGCTTAATCAAACCCAAAATTACTTATGTTTTTATTTTATTTCTTTTACAGAACAAGAAGACAAAAGAAGACGTATTAAGTAGATTAATCTCTGTAGAGACGATACATGATTTACTCATCACTTTATTACTTGTGACGTGTTCGCTTACACTAATTGCGTATATTTGACACACATCAATGAGCAAGCTTCAATCTCAGTTAGAGTATGTATTACATGTCCTACACAATTAGAGCATTGGGTTCAAACCGGGAAGAGGTTAAGGCGTTAAACTATGTAAAAACTTTGGTCGGAAAATAGGTTCAAGTTAAGGCAGCAGGTCATTGGTTGTATGCAAGAACATTCCAAATGTACTTACAGACCATTCTTGGGCTTAAGGCATCCATGAAGACCGTCATGCAGTAATAAAAAAACAGCTATATTTTGAGCAAGAAAACTGTCAAACCACCAAGAATCCCCTGCCACCAAATGTAATAAGAAAAGTCATGTCACTGAGACACAACATATAAGAATGGTATGCACCATGCTAGATTTTTCCTTTTCCCTTGGCGTGCCATTAAAGAAGCTAGTCAAGCTTTATATTCACAAATCATTCAACCATTTTAGGATCTTACTTCCATAATTAGCACTTAGGAGGTGGTGCATATCATTCCAGCTCTCGGCAAGATGCACCTTCAGATAGTCTGCTCTCCTCCACCAACCAAAACTCTCGTGCAGGACGGATATAAAGGCTGTCATAAAGACAAAAGAACAATACCCAAATATCAACAAAACTCTTTCAAGTACCTCCAGGATATGAACGATCAAGTCAGCAAGTTCAAGCAATATGTTAAAACAAATTATATAAAAATTTAAAATTATAATTATAATTTAAAGACACGTAAATTTGATAAAAACACGCAAATATATTTAAAATATATATTATCATATCATAAATAAAATTTCACGTATACGATTGAATTTGATCAAAATCACTCGACATATTTAAAATCATTTAAAAATCAATATATCATATGATATTTGATTAAGATTGTACGTAATTTGTGTTTATTATCTAAATTAAACCAGTCGAATTAATATTTTTTTTAAATTTTCCGGTCCTATCGAGTGAGGCCTGACATCTGGTATTTTGCTTAGCTAATAAGACCGGCCTATTAGGTAAAAGTTCGGTCTACATTGTACGGTACCTCCAAATTTGATTTTATTTACATTTATGGAATTTAATAGGAAAATCATAGCATAGGATAAAAACTTTACGATGATAACTAAAGAGGATGAGTGTACAAAAATAATGGTCGGTCTATTAATATGTCCACTTTGTGTTTCAGTCTCAATTATATTCCTATTAATTATGCTCTTATATTCCTTAATTATGATGAAATGATTTTGTTTTTATTAATGAGTACTGCGCGATAAAATATGATCGTCGATTATCTATCAAAATTTATTTTTTATGTTTTAATTGGTAATATTTAATGATATATTCGATCAAATTATTTTTTTATCGTAATCATTTTGATCTATCATATTGTCAGTATAATCGTGCAAACCAGGACACTATTTGATAGTTTATTTATATCTTTTGTATATCGAGTCAATTTTGTGGCTCCTTTAATGATACTGTGGTTTATATGTAATTTTTTTTCTTTTCATTTAGATTATAAAGATCTTTTAATGAAACATATAATATCATTGTTCATTTAATTAAAAATATAATGGTTAATATTAATATTTTTAATTCAATAAAAATATATTAAATAAAATGAGTTTTAACCAATCCTTATATTTATTATTAACCAATCAAAATGATTAAAAAAAACTAAACAACCGATCAAATTTTAATTACAACAACTTAAAATCTAATCGATCGAATGATTAAATATATATATATATATATATTATTTTACATAGTGTGAGTTTAAATCCAAAACCTATACTTAATAGAAAAAAATGATATTATGGCTTAATTTAAAAATAGATGTTCGAATTATATTTTTTTTATATAAGTGTTTAATATTTTTAACAAAAATAAATATTTAAATTTTTATTTTATTAGTATTTTAAAATAACACTGTTAAAATTTTATCATTCAATTAAAATTTAACATATATCTTTATTTTTATTTTTTAAATAAATAAATAATATGTAAAGAAAAACTTAAAAAGTCTAAAAAATCTATAAAAAAGACTTGAATCCTTGCCCATCCGGTAAACAATGAATGATGCTCTAATTGAATGCCAATCGTTTAGAATGTTCGTAATTCGACATTGGATTGACATCGGGTGATTAAAAAAATAAATAATAACCTTAAAAGATTACGACAATAAAATCCGAAGAGATTATCAACAATTATAATAGCATTAATTTTGAGTTTAAATTTTTAATTTTTAAAAATTTTAAAATTAGTTTATGATTTTTAAAATATTATTTATTACTTTTATTTTTAATTTCATTTCATTTTTAAAAATAAATAAAAAATATATATACATATATCAATCAATTATTAGGTAATAATTATTTAATGATATTGTCTTAAAAAGGAATAAAATTGTAGACTATCTAAAAATAATTCCGTACCTATCTTTTTTCAGAGATGATTACGTGCAAGAAAATTGCCTCCAATTATTGCTGGCAAGGGGTATAAATTGAGCGTTGGGATAAGTACCAACGGAGAGGGGAGAACAGATCTATCTTCTTGAAAATGACGAACAAGATTGGGCGCAGATTTGAAGGCAAAGTTGCAATCGTCACTGCGTCCACTCAAGGCATCGGCTTCGCCATCGCCCGCCGTCTCGCCTTGGAAGGAGCCTCCGTTGTTATCTCTTCTCGAAAACAGGTTTTCCCTCTTCTTATCCTCCCAAGCTAGATCTGTTGATTTTTTAAGGTTGACTATTTACCAAATATAAGATTTAGTCTGCTATGAAATTTACAAGTAGGAGATTTCTATTGCAAGGTGCAACTTTAAGACTTTCACGTTGAATATTGAATCCTGTTTCCCCTCGATCTAGTTAAAATTTTGAATCCGAAGTTTCGATTTCATTATTCCTTCTGGATATAAGGATGGATCATGGATGCTCGTGCTTTTGTTGTTCTTGCAGAAAAATGTGGATGAAGCAGTTGAAAAGCTTAAAAACAAAGGACTTGAAGCGTTTGGAGTGGTTTGCCATGTCTCAAATGCACAGCACAGGAAAGATCTTATTCAAAAGACTGTTGATGTTAGTATATTTATCTCGTCTGTTATCCTCTTTTTAATTAAAGTTATCATTACTTTGTATATGATTTTCTTCTGAAATTTGAAAATTCAAACTTAAAATGTATGAAATCCACACTTTTTTGAAATGCAATGCAAGTCAAATTCAACTGAGCCATTTTTCTAGCAAGAACATCTTTCTATCATTATATGCTAGTAATTTTTTGATTTTATTATATGATGCGATTTAAAAATTGCTGATTTTGTTTCAGAAATATGGAAAAATAGATGTGTTTGTATCAAATGCTGCTGTAAATCCATCTGTGGATCCCATGATGCAAACCCAAGAATCTGTCCTTGACAAACTATGGGAAACAAATGTCAAAGCAACTGTACTACTACTGCAGGTAAATTGATTGGTTTAAGGATAATCTTCAAAGAACATACGATGATCTAGGGTAGAATATATGAGGCACAACTTGTAATGATTATATTACTTGTGTTACATCATCTGGCTATTCTTACAGTCTTAAACTAGGCAGTGGGCTTATCCATGTCTTGCCATAGCAGATTACTTGGTCACGCTTCTGGAATCTGTATTTGTTAAACCTTGACAACTGTGTTAGGAGGGAGTAGGACTTACCTATTTTATTTATCTATTGCAGGAGGCAGCTCCTTACCTGAAAAAGGGTTCATCTATTGTTTTTATTTCCTCAATTGCTGCCTATAATCCGCAGCCTGCTATGTTTATGTATGGGGTAACTAAGACGGCCCTTCTTGGATTGACCAAGGTTTGTGTTAGAGTTGTATTCCATTATAGCTAGATATCAATAATTCTATAACTGTGAGGCCTTTTTTATCATCTAAACATCACAAAACCTGTTTTAGGCACTCGCAACTGAGATGTCCCCTGATATTCGTGTAAATGCTGTTGCTCCTGGTTTTGTTCCAACAAACTTCGCAGCATACATCACAAAGGATGAGGCCGTGGTAAGTAAATGACATCACTTTCAGTTCGGTTACTCTTTGCTTAGTGATGCCTCATGCCTTACAAGTACTGAAACTGAATTTGGATATTGCAGAGGAAGGTTGCCGAGGAAAAGACCTTACTTAATAGGCTTGGTACCCCAGAAGACATGGCAGCTGCGGCTGCGTTCTTGGCATCCGATGATGCTTCTTACATTACAGGGGAAACTCTAATAGTGGCAGGGGGAATCCCCTCTAGACTCTAAGGTTACTTCTTTTACTCTCTAATAATCCCTGCCTTTACTCCTTTTTTTCTAGCAAGAATAAGATATGCTTATAGAGATGTCTCATATCCTTTGTTCTTTATTGTTGTAACCAGAAACAGTTCTTTGATGAATCATCCTTGATGCAGGTCAATAAATTTACAACCTCTCTTTCTTAGCCTTGTTACTGCATTATGCTCTAACACTAAAGTGAGCTATTATAATAAAAAAAATACTAAAACAAATACCAAACAGGCCAGTCCTTAGGCGTAATGATAGTACAATTTTTTTTTCAATATTTATTAGGGTAAATTATATAAATAATTTTTAATTATAGTCTAATTTTTTATGAGTCTCTTGACTATGTAAAATTATAAATAAATTTTTAATTAGTTATGACTAACGAATCAATTTAATTTTATTAAAAATAAACAATTAATAATGTGATAATTAAGTAAAATTTATATAATAAAAGACTTAACTTTCAATTTTATAATTTTTTTTAATTTAATATTAAATTTTAAATTTTGTTTTAACTTTTAAATATTATAATATTTTAGTTCTTTAAATCATAAATTTCATTTGAACATTGAAATATGGAGAATCAAAACCTTCGACGATAATTGTTTTTACGAGCTATTTCAGTTATTGATTAATTTAATTTAAAATAATTTAATTCATAAATTAAATTAAAATATTTATTATTTAATATATTATATATGTTTGTTTGTGTTCATTTATATTTGTTTGTGTTTGTTTTTTCTTCTAAGAAATTAACATAAACGAACACGAATAAATTATATTCTTTAATTAATAAATATGACAAAATTTTATGGTTATTTATATTTGTGTTTATTTGTTTATTTAAGTAAGATTAAAAACATAAATATATTCTTATTTATATTCATTCGTTTCTTTTACGTACATGAATCTCGATATTCTCAATCGAATTTTTAAAATTTCACGTCCGGTCGTTCATCACCGTATACGTCATTCATTTATATGTGAGTGTGTATTCATGTAATAGCGGATTTGTATGAGCTGCTTAGAGTTAAATTGTTTTAATTAAAAATGAAATGAAATGAAATTTAAAATAATATATAAAAATAATAAAGGTGATATTTATAGTTTTCCTAATATTATTAAATTATTTTAATATACAAACCAGAAAGATTCAATATATTATCGTATAAAATATTTTAATTTATTACTTTTTAACTGTTATTAATAAATCAGTGGCTAAATTAGAATAAAACTAAAATTATAATAGTAATATTAAAACAATTAAAATTTTAATTATTAAATTAAATAATTAATCAAAATTTAATAATCATTTATGAACTTTATTTTTTTTCTTCTTTTTAGTTAGTTTAGGAGCGATAAATTAATCGTATTATCTAATCTAATTAGTTAATCAATCATAATTTACCAGTTATAAATAGCTAATTTTTAATTTTTTATATTTAATTATTTTTAAAAGTTTGATTATTGATTAATTTATATTATAAAAACATTTTAAAATGTTTCACTACTTTTTTAAAATAATAAAACTATCTTTCATAAATATTGTATTATTTAAAGAAACACCTAAATATAAAAATTTTAATTATAAACTTCATTTCATATATAAAATAATTTAGTAGTCATTAATTTATTATTAACAATTTTACCAATTAATTAATTGAAATTATTTAATTTTTTAAAAAAATAATTAATTTAAAAATATAACAGTTATGTTTGGTTGGTGCCCGAGAATTTCGACATTTGTCCCCTTTCTTTTCTCTTTAATGGCACCAACACATAGCTGGCGCCTGGCAGATGCGCTTGCCTAAGACACCACTCCTCTCTTGCTTCATTTGTCTTTTACTATCTACTAGGCATTATTAAACAAACACTTTTTAAAAACAATTAATTAAAAATTAAATTATATATTCTATTTTTTTTTTACTAATTAATTCTTATACCCTTTTAAATTTGACTTATTTTCGACTTAATTTTTTTATTATTTTTTTGGTTTTCAGAGTCTAGTCCTGACTAATTTAAATTGACCCGTATCGCACATTTAGCTTCGACAAGTAAGTTTCACAACAAAAAATTTTTGGGTACACAACATTTCAAACCTAAGACTTACTTAAATAGAAATAAATTGCCTATCATTTGGACCAACCCTTATTAGTTATTTCCAACTTTATTTTTAATAATCATATTTTAATTAATTTAAAGTCAAAAGCTTAGTTAATGTCAAAAGCTTAGTTAATGAATAAATATTCAATATATGTATCTTTTTCAATTTAGTATTTAAACTATACAAAAATCGATCTTTAAATTGATGGCCCGACTGCTAAAATAAAATATAAATTAAATTAAATAAATTTAAAGTGATTCAGCTTCTAAATTAAATATACATTCATTATCTTAGTTTTTCACTTAATTTTTTTTAATTCATTAAAAATTTTGATTTTTTTAGAAAACCTTTACAAACCTAAACTTATACCCTAGAATCAAAGAAATTTCTTTAACAAAGACATAAGAAAGCAAACATGGATATTTTATATTTAATTTATATTTTATTAAAAATCCTACCCGAATCAAATAGTACTCTACGTAAAAATATTTTTGACACAAATACAACACCCTCAAATGTTAAACTAGACTATATACACACATTTGAGAGAAGACTGATTTCATTGCCAAAATCAGCTGCCATTTCTTACAATATTGTAAGGAATAAGCAAAACATATGAATATATTAGAAACAGATACAAATCGTTTATCTCTTTTTCATATCTTCTTTTATACCTCTGTTTTAAATTAGAGGATTTAGGGTGTAGAATTTAGGGTTTAAGGATAAGGTTAAAAAAATTAAGGTTAGGATATATTTTTTAGGGTATAAGGTTTAAAGTTTAAAATATAAAAAAATAAGGCGATTTAAAATTTAATTTTTTAAAATTTTTTAATAAAAAACATAGAAAGAAATATAATAAAAAGACAAAAGATTTTTATAGAATCCATTAATCTACCAACAAAACTAAAATTCAATCATGGCAACTATATTATTTGTTCAAAAACAATCATGGTAGTGTATTGAACTGAGAGCTTAAGCTAGAAGAAAATGGCGGCCAACAACAAAAATACTTCTTATTAAAAGCTTGCTTCATGAACAAAAGGTTGCTTCAATGAAGACCACGAAAGAAATTTCATTTTTCTTTCTCTTACACAGAAAAATCTACTGGATTAAACCCAACTCTTTTATTTTCTGGGATTCTTGTCTAAGTCACTGCCCCCAAAGAGTCCAAATCCTTTCTCCAATGAAGTTCACCAGCCTCCTTACCCTACCCTTCTCTGTTCCTTGTTCACAAACTTCACCACCACAAAGACTGCTACTGCCACTCGCTTCCACCGATTTCAACTCACTCGACTCATCTGTTTCAAAGCTCAAACCAGCTCGTTTCAAATCACCGGACCCATCAGTACGGCCGTTTTTCTTTTTCCTGTCTTTCTTGCTCTTTGTCTTCTTGCTTTGAGCTAACCCATCTTCAAAGGCATCAATAATCTCGTGTATCAGATGCCGGTTCGGCGACGAGTCCCACCTGACCCAGTAACTCATGTAGCACCTGAAACAATAACAGGTAAAAACAGGCGGATGATCATGAGTGCTGCCGAAGCTGATGCTTGTTTTAGTCGAATATTTCTGGGTGTTTTTTCTGTTGGTTGAAAAGTTGTCGACATGGTTGTTGGAACAAGAGATGAGATAGGCCAAGACTTCTCTGTCCTCTGGAGAAAGTGCAGCTGCAAGGGTTAAGATAGTGGCCGGAAGGAAGGACAGATGATCGGCGGTGATCGGAGGTGATGGGTGAACCGTGCCTCTCCGGTAGAGCTTCTTCATGGTCATGCTAGTCTGATGCTGTGAGGGAGAGAGACTAGTATATAACCCCACCTCGGGGTTGATGACGCAGTTTAGGGCCTGGGGGCGTGTGAGTTCAAGTGGTGGCGCGTCTTAAATGGTGAACCATCCAATCATCAAACTGAATCTGAAGTCTGAATTATATACTCACGAGTATTTTTATGGGAAACTATTTATTTAATAATTTAATTATTATTTTTATAAAATAATATTATATTTTTATTTTGATATTTTGGTTATTAGAAATTATGATAGAATATTTTATGTAAACTAAATTCGTATTTTTGTAAACCATAAAATATTAATTTGTATTTTAAAGAACACGAAGTATGTATGATGTGAATTATTTTATTTTTTATTTTAATAATTTTATAGTAAATGGCATTCTACATGATACAAATTTAGAATTTAGTCTTAATGACCGCAATTAATTTAAAGGTAATTTATATTATGTGATTTTTTTAATTTAGTCTTAATGAGATTTTTTTAATTTAGGACAATCAATATTATATATACTTGCATTTATGGAGATGTAAATTATGTGAAGTGCGTAATATAAATTTAGTTTACGTGTCTACAAAAAGATATATTCTTTCAAATAAAGTTTAAGAGAAGTTATTTTTATAACTAAATAATACAAAGAGAGTATTTTATTAATATTACGTTAAAAATTAACGAAAATAATGACATAGTTTGATATAATCAAAATTTTAATTTAAAACACTTATATATTATTAGTTTAATCCAGAATTTATTCATTCTTGTCAGTATCACGACCGTGAACTTTAAATTTTAGAACAGATTCCGTAATAGTTTTCATTGATCCACAAATCTTATATTTTTGGTTTATGTGTTTTTAATTCAATATTTATGTGAGAACTTTTTTATTTGTTTATAGATTCTGCCCGTCGAATATTTACTCGCAAGAAGAAAGGTACGCAGTCACTCGTGCGAACTTCCATGTTTACTATTAAAAAAAAAGAAGATTGATCCTAATCAAATTAGATCTTCCCTAAAGGAAGCTTGCAAGCAAGGCCTTTCTGTCACTTTGTTGAGTAGTGAGCGAGCTAAAGTAAAGCCAAGTAGAATAGTTGGCTTGGATCAAGAGGGCTCGGTCGAACCAGTTTTCATTCACTTCCTCCTCAGTCAGAGGGAGGGGTGTCACTTTAAGATAAGCTTTTTTCTCTATCGCATGCTGTCTTTCTTTGACACTCTTACCGGTCCCTCTTCTTCGATTGGTTAGGTTCGCTCTTCCTCTCTAGGATGGGTTCTCTCTCATTTTATGCTTTCTTCTCTCTGGCATGGTACCGTACCTCTTCTTCTTTTCACGGTCTCTCCGCAACGGGAAAGAAAGTGTGCCAAGTCTTGCTCTGGCTTGCCCAAAGCATTGAACATACAGAATTAAGGCATTACATTACATACCCAGGCGGAAATGGTACACTATCGATCCAAGCCGGATAGGGTTTACGATACCGATAAGATGGACGAGACACGTGGTGATGGAAATCTTGAACGTTCTTGAGAATGAAATCTCGCAGCTCCGTAATACTATTCGGCATTGTTTCGTAACCCGTGTCATTTTTACAAGCCGAATTTACCCCTTTAGTAGATCGTGAGCGGGTCTGGTGAAGTTTGGGGAATCCTGTAATCATAGAAAACTTTTTGTCTATATCGACAATGACTCATGGTAAAAACAAGATAGACTTTGACCAGACCCTCTGCGTGCATAATGAAAAAAGAAAATAAAGACTTCCCCCGGCTCCACCAAGCATTAAAACCCAAAAATTATTCCACTAAAAGAAGAAAAAATAAGAAATTTATTTATGATTTTAACCTAAAAATTGAAATAATATATGAATTAATAAAATTTTAAAATAAATTAATACGTTATATAAAATGTTGGATTAAAACACTTATTAATCCGAGTAATGTCATCATTTTTATTAATTTTAAATAAAAGAGATAAAAAAAATATAATATAATATAATATCAGATATTATTTTACTAAGAACCCACCCAATCCACTACGATAAAAGGTGCCCTTTTCAGGAACTAATTTATAAAATTAACTCTTAAAAAGCTATTGAAGTTATAAAGATAAAAAAACTTAAATTTTAAATATTTTAATTTCATTATCAGGGGATTTAATTAAATTAGTTTTAAACTTTAAATTATGATATTTTAAATTAGTTTTTAAATTTTTTAATATTTTAAGTTTATTATAAGTATATGATAATCATATCTTATATTAAAAATTATTAAAAAAATATTAATTACGATAATAAAAATATAAAATGTATAATATGATGTGACATAAATGATACTATAAGAATGTAATTAAAAAATTTATAAGCTTGAGATCCATTTAAAATAAAGGGTGTGGTATAAAGGTGAAATCTGAATATTTACGAGTTTAAAGATTTACAATGTGAGTCATAATCTAAAAATAAAATTAAAATATTTAAAATTTTGAAAATAAATTTAAAATAAAGACTATAATTTAAAAATGCATAGTAAAATTAACTCTTATTATTTTATATAATCTCGATATTTAAATTTTTATATATCTTTTTATATGCATAATAGGAATAACTTTTACAATTCAATCTTCTCAATTAGCAAACAATCAATTTTATTTAAAATAAATGAATTAAATAAAAATATTCTATAATAAATTATTATACTATCTATTTTTAAAATAACAAATTGATATTAATAAAGGCAAAGCAAATAATAACCATTAAATTATTTTAAAAATATCAAATGATCAAACTTTTAATAAATAAATAATGAATATTAAATTTTATTTTTTATAAAATAATTACTAAATCGTAATCATCGCTAATCAGCTTGATCGTTTGGTAAAATTGTTAGATAAAAAAAAATATTTTATAATTTATAATAAATTAGATATTAATAATTATAATAAAAATTAAAGTAATTTCCTATTTTGTTCGTCATTTGTCTCCTATTTTCCTTTTTATTGTTTTTCTCAGTGATGAATGAATCAGTAAAATTGACCTTTTTCCCTCTGAAACTTCCTTTTTCTTCTAACAAAGAAAAATGGAGAACCAAACATTCGTAAACAAGGAATTCAAGAATCCATCTTCAAGCAGCAGGGGAAGAAGAAGAAGAAGCCATTCAAGTTCACCCGAATTCGAGTTCTGGATGCTTCGAAATCCGTCTTTACCTCAACCTGATCTCGTCTCAGCAGATGAACTCTTCGTTAATGGCATTCTCCGTCCTCTGCATCTCATACCCAACAAACAAACCGAGCAGAACCCACCCAAATCAGAACTATCGGTACCCGACCCGGAGCCTAAACCTAGCCCCGACCAGAATCCTGCATTATCATCTTCGAAACGGTGGAGGGATGTTTTCAAGAAAGAAAAGAACAAGAATCAACAAGACAAGGATAAAGAGAAAGGGAAGACGAAAGGAAAGAAGATTCAGAATCCAGTTGAGTTGAATATAAATATCTGGCCCTTTTCAAAGAGTAGATCCGCAGGTACGAGCGGGATCCGACCCAGAATGGCCGCCTCAACGGTGGGTACCCGGAAAGTGAGTAGCGCTCCATGTTCCCGTAGCAACTCATCCGGTGAATCCAAGTCAAGAAAATGGGTGAGCAGTCACAGTAGGACAGGGGTTCACCTGGGGCGAAGCAGCCCGGTTTGGCAGTTTCGTCGTAGTGGTTCCTCTGTTAAGAACTCCAAATCTATGACCCGGACCGCTGACAGGCGTAGCGGTAAAACTGGTAACGGCGGCAACAATACTAACAAAGCCAAAGTTTTGCATTTGAACGTGCCGATGTGTATCGGCTATAAGCATCATTCGAATTGTAGAATCGACGATAGTAACGCCGCCGTTTCCGGTATTATTACCCACCGAAGTGGCGGCAGCCGTGGAAATGGTAGAAGCAGCGGGGCTAACGTTGGAAGCGGCCATAATATTTTTAATTTGCGTAATCTTTTCAGTAAAAAGGTTTATTAAGCGTGTTAATCATAATTAACCCTCGTTTTGCAATTAAGTTGGATTTAAATATTTTTTTTTCATTCATAGACCCTAGTAAAAAAAATTCAGTGAAAAGTTTTATCAAGCGTGTTCATCATAATTATTTATATTCTCTACCCTCAGTTGTGTTCAAGGGCTTCTATCAACCTGTTTTCCAAGGCAGAATCAACTGGAGGCCGAGCTCCTTTGGGCCAAGGGACAGGCCATATTATAAAATTTAATTACTATTTGATGATTTTGGTTTAATAATTAGGCATGAAGATAATTTTAACCCGTAATGTTTATAATATTTATCATTTTGGTCTTTGTAATCATTAATTTTATTCGGGGTTTAAATTCGGGTTTAATTTTAATTTTCTTTTTAATAACGGGTTTGTAAATATTAAACAAAAAAAAATCAAAAATTACTTTATTATCATATATGTGTTTTTATCCAAAAATTACAAAAATATCAATTTATGTATATATATTTTGAAAGATTAAAATTGTACATACTAATATTTTGTTATTTCTACTTTATTTAAAAAAAACTTAAAATATTATATATTATATTCAATTTTAATTTACGGTAACTTTGTTCTTATTTAAAGTTTTTAGTTTTTTTTCCGTTTATTACCTTTTATTATTATTATTTATTATTATTATTATTATATAGTATTTTATATTATTAATTATATATATATATATAAAACAGATTTAAGTAAACCCAAAGATTTTATTAATAATCTATATATATTACAACCCATAATAAAACACAAGTCCAATAATAAAATAATTACAACCCAAAAACCAATAAATAAAGGCCCAATTTAATTTTTAAAGCCCGAATTACAATATCCCATTTTCTTAAGCTCTGATCTAATCTAATTAAACAAAACCCTAATTTCTTTCCCTTGTCTTATCCACAGCTGAATTTGAGCCGTTGGATCTGATCTTGATCCAACGACTCGGATCAACAGAAGAAGAGTCATCTGATCTCCCTGCACGCTCCATACGCGTCAGCTGTCATCCACCCCACGCGCGCGTCGTCCACACGCACGCGTCTCTTCAGATGTTGGAAGACCTCGTTTCCTCCGGTAGCCGGCCGACGTCCTCCGATGATTCTCGCTTCTACGATTCCGGTCGTGACTCGCACAAAGAAACAAATATCCATGTCAAAATTTGTACCACTGTTACCAGAAATGCAAAAAGACAACAAAAAAATGGGAGCAATTTTAGATGCAAAATTACAAGGATTCGTACATAATATCAGAGGCCACACCACACCAAATGACAGAAAATATCAGAAGCATATCGCACAACTAAGAGGATATTTTAGAGATTTCTTTTTTGCGTTTTCATCGATGTAATCTGGCTATAAATGAAAGCCAAAACAACATTGTATAGGGTTCCCCCCATTACCTTCAATCAATAGAAGAATCGATTTTCAGAGGTAAAAAACATTGTTTTGAGTGTGCGGAAATTTTAGGGGAAATAAAATTTAGGGTTTTGTGTTTACCTTTTCAAAGGAATAAAACTCGTTCGAATCTCTTCTCCTCTCCGGCAAAAAGCCTTACGCCTTTGGGTTGTCGATGGTGAGCCGAGAGAAGGAGTTTTGAGATCTATATTTGAATCGGGGTTCTACTCTTCGTTTCCTTCCAGAAATAATTTCGGTTTTACAAAGGTTTTTGATTCGGTTTCCATGAAATAAATAGGGGATTTCGATCTATTTTTAAAAAAACTATTTGGTCTTTGGTTCTGTTTTTACGAAAAGAAGGGAAAAATTTTGGTTTTGATTCTTTTTTTTTTTGAAAGATGGATTGTATTACTTAGCTATAAATGACATCGTCAATTACATAGCTTTGAATACAATCTGGAACCTCTTAAGAAAAGGTAAAAGCATCATTACAAGTAATGGCCTATCGGGTAAGTGTGTGCACAACTCTGTTTGCATCGCGACAAATATGACTAACTTTGAAGCCTACATTCTCACTAAGTATTGAAAAGGCTTCTGAGAGGTGCAAGGTAGTGACGGACCGGTCAAGTTCCTTGGCATTAACTTTGTTGATGATTGCCATCGAGTCTCCCTCTACAACAACATTGGGCTAATTTCCATCAACGACCATTTCGAGGCCTAAGGTGAGGGCACATGCTTCGGCATTTTCAACACTATGTGGCCCTTCAAGTTTAAAAGCGTTCGCATCAATGAACAGGCCATTAGAGTTCCGTGCCACGGCTGTGATGGAGGTATCTCCCGAATCTGCGAAAAAAGCAGCATCAACATTGATCTTAATGGTTTCATTTGCTGGTCGGCTCCATTTTTTAGCCCTGCTGCATGGCACTTGGGTGCTAGAATGCTCATCATGGGCAGCAACATTAAATTCTGAGGTAAGGAGTTGGGCATAATCAACGACAGCCCTTACCGGGAGAAGCTTGTTCTCATGATGGAGCTTGTTTCTCCGATTCCAGAGGTTCCAAAGCAGGACAATGAGGAGATTAAACTGGTCTTTGTTGAGCACTTTTAAACATTCCTCCAACCAAGCCTTACAATTCGGAAAAGGACCAAGAGGCAGGATGGGCGACAAGGCACAGAGGTCGAAGGCTTCTTTGAGGCATAGGCATTCCCGAAAGGCATGAAGGCATGTCTCTAGGTTATTTTGGTAGAATTTACAAGTGCCCGAGGAGAGGTCAGCATTAGCAAGTTTTTGCCCAGTAGGAAAGGCATCTTGACAAAGTCTCCAACCAAAGATTCTGATTTTGGGGAAGGTAGGTAGCTTTGCCATGGCCTTCCAAATAGAGGAATTGTTTCGATCAATGTTGTTGCTCCTTTGAGAGAGAAGCCAATTATAACCTGACCTTGTGGAGTACATACCCGATGAATGGTTGCTCCAAAGAAGGATGTCTTCAGGGACAGGTGCAATGAGGAAACGACTGATGAGGGTGGCATTATTCTGCGAGAAAACCTGGTTCAGTTTCATAATGTTCCAGGCAGCAACATTAGGAACCATGAACTCGCCACATTTAATGGGGTAGATAGCATTATCGAGGTGGAATCCCTCAAGAGCAATGGGTTTAGCACATCCCCACCTATCTTGAAAAATGCGCACATTACTATTAATACCGAGCCGCCAATGAAAGCTGTCTTTAATCGTTTCTTTAGCTTTGTAAATGCCACTCCAAATGAAGGAAGTTTTGTCACCTTGCTTGGCCTCAAGGATATTACCATTAGGAAAATACTTGGCCGAGAAAACTTTGAAGCAAAGAGAGTCCTTGGAACAAATGAGTCTCCAAACTTGCTTGGCAAACAATGCAAGGTTGAAGAGCTTCAAATCTCTAAAGCCAAGTCCACCAGCACCCTTCGGTTGAAAAAGGTTCTTCCAAGCCACATGGGGCCAGCCACGGTCTTTTGCTTTCCCAGACCACCAAAAGCTTCGAATGGTAGAGACCATAAGGTCCAAGATACAATCAGCGAGAAGGAAGCACGCCATTGCATACGCTGGGACGGCTTGGGCAACCGATTTAAAGAGCACTTCCCTTCCCCCGTAGGAGATGAGGTTCTTGGTCCAGCTACACACCCTCTTATCAACGTTAACATCTAAGTAACCAAGGGCCTCGGTCTTGTTTTTGCCCACAATCAGAGGAAGGCATAAATAGTGGCTAATGGCCAATTTCTCCCGCATGCCAAGGGTCTCGACAATGGCTGATTTACATTGCTGGTTCATCCTATTACTGAAGTAGATAAAGGATTTATCTATATTGACTTTTTGCCCCGATGAAGCTTCATAAATAGAGAGAACTTGTTTCAAACGTTCAGCCTCTTCAATCGAATTTCGGATGAACAAAATACAGTCATCAACGTAGAGGAGGAGGTTCACCCTTGAGCCATGCATGCTTGCCCTTACCCCTCTAATAAGACCCTCTCTTTGGTCCTTTAGGAGCAAAGCCGAAAGTTCCTACATGCAAAAAAGGAACAAGTATGGGGATAGGGGGTCTCCTTGTCTTAAGCCTCTGGTGGGGCGAAAGAAATCTGAAATAGCACCGTTAATTCTGAGGCAAAAGGAAACAGAAGAGACACAAGACATGATAATGTCAACCCACTTGGAAGCAAAGCCCATTTTAAGCATAACATCATTTAAAAAGTTTCATTCAACTCTATCAAAAGCTTTCTCCGTATCAAGTTTGATAGCAGCACCTTTGTTAGGTCCACTCTTAGAACCTTTAAGGTAATGGAGCAGTTCATGGGCAATGACAATATTATCAGAGATGATTCTTCCAGAAACAAAAGCACTCTGATTTTCAGCAATACACAAAGGCATCTAGGGCTTAAGGCGATTAACAATCATTTTCGAGCAAGTTTTATAAACAACATTGCAAAGGCTAATCGGTCTAAAGTTCTTCATAAGGGTCGGGTTATCTATTTTCGGGATGAGAACAATGACCGTTTGATTAACATCACTCATGCTTATTTTTCCATTAAGCAAGTCAAGGCAAAGCATGTAAAAATAAGCGGAAAGAATAAACCAGAATTTCCGATAGAACGAGGCTAGAAAGCCATCAATACCTGATGCCTTGTTGGGATGAATTTGGAAGAAAGCTCTCTTCACATCCTCTACTGTGAATTCAGTACATAGCTTGTCATTCATCTCCGAAGTGATGCAAGGCTCAATGGCATCCAAGATCATGTTGGAGGTGGTGGCAGAATCTGATTGGTAGAGTTTGAAGAAGAATTTAGTAGCCACCTGTAAGACATTTTCGGTTCCCTCCATCCAAGTCCCCTCATTGTTCTCAATGCCTTTGAGCAAGTTCTTTTTCCTTCGAGAGTTTACTCTAGCATGGAAGAAACCAGTGTTACGATCACCTTCTTTAAGCCATTGGACCCTTGATCTTTGCCTCCAGTAGATTTCTTCTTTATCCAGCAAGGCATTCAACTCAACTTTGGAATTTTTCAACTCCTCAAGGTTTGAATCAGTGATAGGTTTGTCGAGAAGGAATTCAATCATTTTTTGGAGTTGATTCTTGCGTTTGACAGAAGCCTTTCTACATTCTGATTGCCAATTAGATAGGTTGGCTCCAACGTGCCCCCATTAGTATTTGCCCAAGATTGGTTGACAATGTTGAGACATTCCTCCTCGTTATCCCAACAAGTGTCAAACCTAAAGAAATCAGCACGTTGCCCCCCTTGGCTAGGGCCACCTTCCGTATCAAGTAAGAGGAGGCAATGGTCTGAATCTTTAGTAAATTCTGTGATGACTTTGCATTGGCCAAAGGCACTCAACCATGGGATGGTGGCCACAAAGCGATCAATCCTCTCCTTTATGTGAGAGGAAACAGTGTCCCCAAAGTGCCAAGTGAACCATCCTCTGTTTGGTTTAATGTCCCATAGTCCATTGCATTCAAGGGCACATCGAAAGGCGTCCATGTCCACTTTCGGCTTCCTTCTGCCACCAGCTTTCTCATTCGATCCCAAGATAGCATTGAGGTCCCCCCCAAGAAGCCAAGACAAATCCGAGGCATCCCTCAATTTATCGAGAAGTTCCCAATCGAGGTGTTTCTTCGATCGATCATAGGTGCCATACATTCTAGTAAAACGGAAATTCAGAGGGCCTTTTGAAACAATAACATCGATGTGCGAGTTTGAGTAAGAAAGGAGGTCAACTTGTAAACCCTCCTTCCATAACAAGAGCAAGCCAACACAAGAATCACTTTTCTTAACATCAATGCAGCCATGCATTCTCAATCTTCTACGAACACCATCATTTTTATTCTTAAACAGACGCGACTCACTAATAAAGATCAAACAGGGATCGTGCAAGGTTATGTATCTTGATAAGGCTTGAACTGTACCGGAGTTTCCCAGGCCCCGGTAGTTCCAACATAGGGTCTTCATTGCTCCCGGCGAGGCTGGCAACCAGCCTCTACCGATATAAATGTCTTGAGAGATGACACTGTCTCCGGATCAATTTCCACTTCATTGGAAGGAGCAACGAGCTGAGTTTCTGCCTTCTTTTTATGTTTCCAGCAGGCATCATCAAGAGAGAAGGGCGACCAAGGGGTGGCCAGAACAGATCTGCTGGTGATCTGTTGGAGGGGCAACAATTTTGGTGGCCAAAGTTCAAAAAATTCAGTTTCCCGATGTGGGTGGCGCTCATTAATTTTTCCCCAGCCTTTAGAGGCCCCAAGGACGATATTCTGGTCTGAATTTGGCTTTTCAGCCTGCACACTGCTGCAAATCCAGCACTGGCGGGTTGACTTTCCCGAAATACACCCGACCGCCCTTGGTGTAGGCGTTATCCGTACGACAGTTTCTGAAAGTAGCGAGAAAGAGGAAATGGTCCGCGCCTTGGGCCTTTCAAGCCTGCTACACATTATTATCCGATTGCAGGTGCTATTTGGGGCAAAAAGTACACTGCTCCAGCTTTTCAAACTGAGGCATGTAATCAAAAATTTGATTACGATGAGACCCGATGGATTAGGCACCTTGGGCTCGAGAAGGCTGCTATTTTTTGCAGCACAATAGCATGTTGACCTTCCAAAATTAGGCCAAACATCAACACCAACGATACGACCTAGGAGTAGCAGATCCGCCCGAAAGGGTAATAATCTGAAATTTACCCGCCCCCTAGCTTTGAAAAAGCTGATTTTCTTGATTGATGGGGCTGAGAACAGTAACCATGGGCAGGAAAAATTAAGCAGTGGGTAAACAACGCGCGAAAAAATCGTCTTCTTTCTTGGGACACCGAGGCATTTTTTCCGATCATCGAAAAATTTTAAGCCACCATATTACAAGCTAAATGATCGATATTTCGGACGACGGCCCACCCATGGGGCCTCAAGCTTTGATCGAAACCCTTCAAAGTGCGGGAAAATCCAACTAAGGGGTCGAAAATCCATCATTTTAATTTTTCCGGCCGCTGTCGTCGTACCGTCGGACGTGTCGGACACCACCCTCGGGAAAAAGGACCACACCGCTGGCACTCGCTGGCCTCCTCCAGGCCTCATGGGCGATGGAGACCGAGCCTCCCCTCGGGCGTCGGTTGGGGTCGCGGATCACTCCCCCCTATAGAGCTAAAAAAACTTTGCAGGAATGTCCCCAGTAGACATTGAGATGTCTGAAATGGGGACACTCGGCTTCCCCGCCACCATGGTGCGACAGCGATGGCTCAAGCAGCGCACCCATGGTGCGATAACTGTCGGCCACTCGTCGGAAAGGGACAACGACGTTGCTGTACTACTCGGTATCCTCCGACCATGCGAACCACTATCACGTACACTCGGTTTCCCCGCCACCATGGTGCGAGAGCGATGGCCCGAGTAGTGCCCCCATGGTGTGATAACTGTCGGCCACTCGTCGGGAAGGGCCAATGACGTTGCTGCACTATACAGTACCCTCCGACCATACGAACCACCATCACGTCGGGCTTCCTAGCCCCATAATCGAACCCCTCGTCCATGAAAATAGCCCCGATGGGCGACAAACCAACAAGAACACCACCACCATGGGCTCCTCCTCTAATCTCTTCTCAACCAGCCAAGGCCCTCCCTTGGGCATGGTGCTTCGAAGAAGGGGAGAGAAGAGTGAAAATCATACAACGGAGGCAACCTCCATCACCATGAACCGCGGCTAAAGCTCGACGGTGAGGGTTTTGATTCTTGAAACAAAGAAAAGGGGAGATTTTTGAAAAAGTTTTGATTCGTCGGCCACCATTAATGGTGGCCGAAATCTGATTTTATACGGTGGCTCTCTAGGATTTAAGGCTTCTGGGTTTTGTTTTGAATGATGCAGAGAGTTTGAGGTTTTGATTTTCTCGGTTAAAAGAGATATGAGAAAGGGGGCTTATTTCGTTTTTTTAATTATGTTTTATACCCATTTAATCTTTTGAAATCAGTTTAATCATGTTTTAAATTCCTCCGTGGTTTTGAAACCACGTCCGCAGTACCCTTAACTTTCCAAACTCTTTCATTTTGGTCCCGATTGGACCATAATCGTGATTTCAAAAATGGCTTATTTTATTTTAAACCCTCCGTGTTTTGGAGTATTTTTCCATACCCTTCCTCATATCTAAATAACAATTTTAGGGTCTAAATGTTTTTTAATTTTTTTATTTCAATCCTTTCTAGCTTATTTTTGTTTTGATTTGGATCTTTAATTACATTTTGTTTCGATTTCAACCCTAATGTTACTTATTTTATTTTAATCTTGTCCCTGATTCCATTTCCTTTTTAAATTTAGATATATATTAAGTTTTATTTACCTTATTTAGTGATAGTTATTTTCTTTTAAAATCTCTCCTTTTTTATTATTCTATTTAATACATTAATTGTGAATTATTAAAGACTATATTTTTAATTTTTAAGGTTATTTCCTTTAAAATCTTTTATAATTTGTGTTTCCATGGATTTATTCCATTCTTTGTTAACTTTATTTTGTCTTCTAAATAATATTTATTGATTTTAATCTTCCTTTTTTACTACGGCGTATAATAGGAATCAGTTCATTTTGTTTTCTTTAATTTGCTTTTACTTCCTTTTTAATCTCTTTTTTCCTATTTTCCTTATTTTTTAAAAAAGCTCTTATTCTTAATTTTCAATCAAATAAAATTAATTATTATTTCCTTTTTATCTTTTCAAAAGAAAAAGGCTTTTAATGGGTAGTTCTGAAGAAAGCCACCTAAAAAAAGCCTAAAATAAGCCTAAACCTGTTTACCCGGTCACATTTGTACATAAAACTATATATACAATTTCTTATAAAAACTGTAAGAAAAATGGTACATACATAAATTAACACAAAAATAGTAAGGATTTGTGTTTGTACACAATTCCTTACAAATTATACACAACGGCTTACGAAAATCGTAAGAAAAAAGGTATGTACACAAATCCTTACCACTTCAAAACCATGAGCTCGAGGAGGCTTTTAAGGGTAAGGATTTGTGTACATACATAATTTCTTACAAGAATACACAATATGGCACGAAAACGGTAAGGATTTGTGTTTGTACATAAATCCTTACAAAGTATACACAATGGCTTACGAAAATCGTAAGAAAAAAGGTATGTACACAAATCCTTACCACTTCAAAACCATGAGCTCGATGAGGCTTTTAAGGGTAAGGATTTGTGTACATACACAATTTCCTACAAGAATACACAATATGGCACGAAAACGATAAGGATTTGTGTTTGTACACAAATCCTTACAAAGTATACACAACGGCTTACGAAAACCGTAAGAAAAAAGGTATGTACACAAATCCTTACGACTTCAAAACCATGAGCTCAATGAGGCTTCCAAGGGTAAGGATTTGTGTACATACACAATTTCCTACAAGAATACACAATATGGCACGAAAACGGTAAGGATTTGTGTTTGTACACAAATCCTTACAAAGTATACACAATGGCTTACGAAAACCGTAAGAAAAAAGGCATGTACACAAATCCTTACCACTTCAAAACCATGAGCTCGAGGAGGCTTTTAAGGGTAAGGATTTGTGTACATACACAATTTCCTACAAGAATACACAATATGGCACGAAAACGGTAAAGATTTGTGTTTGTACACAAATCCTTACAAAGTATACACAACGGCTTACGAAAACCGTAAGAAAAAAGGTATGTACACAAATCCTTACGACTTCAAAACCATGAGCTCAATGAGGCTTCCAAGGGTAAGGATTTGTGTACATACACAATTTCCTACAAGAATACACAATATGCCACCCAAACGGTAAGGATTTGTGTTTGTACATAAATCCTTACAAAGTATACACAACGGCTTACTAAAACCGTAAAAAAAAGGTATGTACACAAATCCTTACGTCTTCAAAATATGAGCTAAAGGAGGCTTCCAAGGGTAAGGATTTGTGTACATACACAATTTCCTACAAGAATACACAATATGCCACCCAAACGGTAAGGATTTATGTACAAACACAAATCCTTACAAAGTATACACAACAGCTTACTAAAACCGTAAAAAAAAAGGTATGTACACAAATTCTTACGACTTCAAAATCATGAGCTAAAGGAGGCATCCAAGGGTAAGGATTTGTGTACATACACAATTTCCTACAAGAATACACAATATGGCACCAAAATGGTAAGGATTTATGTTTGTACACAATTCCTTACAAAGTATACACAACGGCTTACGAAAATCGTAGTAAATTGTGTATGTACACAAATCATTATCTTTGGATGGCTCCTTTAGCTCATGGTGAGAAGTTGTAAGAAATTGTGTACATACCTTTTTTTTTACGATTTTTGTAAGTTATTGTGTATACTTTGTAAGGAATTGTGTACAATATTTATTTGTATATTTTTATTCGAATATTTTTATTTGAATATTTATTATACGAATATTTTTATTCGAATATTTATTATACGAATATTTTTATTCGAGTATTTTTATTCGAATATTTTTATTTGAATAGTTATTATATGAATATTTTTATTCATATATTTTTTATTCAAATATTTTTATTCAAGTATTTTTATTCATATACTTTTTATTTTTGATATTTTTATTCGAATATTTATTATATAAATATTTTTATTCGAATATTTATTATATGAATATTTTTAGTCAAATATATTTTATTCGAATATTTTTATTCAAAAATTTTTATTCGAATATTTATTATACGAATATTTTTATTTATATATTTTTTATTCAAATATTTATATTCGAATATTTATTATATGAATATTTTTATTCGAATATTTATTATACGGAATTTTTATTCGAATATTTTTATTCAAAAAATTTTATTCGAATATTTATTATACGAATATTTTTATTTGTATATTTTTTATTCGAATATTTTTATTCCAATATTTATTATATGAATATTTTTATTCAAATATTTATTATACGAATATTTTTATTTGAATATTTTTTATTCAAATATTTTTATTTAAATATTTATTATACGAATATTTTTATTCTAATATTTATTATAAGAATACTTTTATTTGAATATTTATTATACGGATATTTTTATTCGTATATTTTTTATTCGAATATTTTTATTCTAGTATTTTTATTCAAATATTTATTATATGAATATTTTTATTCGAACATCTTTTTATACGAATATTTTTATTCGTATATATTTTATTCGAATATTTTTATTTGAATATTTATTATATGAATATTTATATTCGTATATATATTTATTCGAATATTTATTATACAAATATTTTTATGCGAATATTTATTATATGAATATTTTTATTCAAATATTTATTTTATAAATATTTTTATTCAAATATTTATTATATAAATATTTTTATTGGTATATTTTTTATTCGAATATATAAAATTAAATTAGATATCTATTATTTATAAAAAAAATTAAATTGAAACCGACTGTTAGCCGGTTCCCCGTACCCCTTTATTACAGGGACTTCTTTTAAGCTTAATTTAGTTGAGCTTTTTTTTAGTCCCTCCCGACTTTTAATGCTTTAATTTCTCTTTCATCCTTTTAATGTCTAATCACCCGTTTTTTTCTTTTTAATTTATTCATTCATTTTTAATTTAATATTATTTTTTATTATTTGGTCTTTTTTAACAGTTTCACTGCTTTAATTTGCTATATTAATTTATTTTACTTTACTGTAATGATAATATTTAGTCATTATTGTATACGGTGTACATAATATATACATGTATATATATTCCATTCTATTGCATTATTATATAGTATTTATATGCATTTAATTCATTTATTTTTGTTATATATTAGTTGTTATCTATTGTTTAATTATTTAATTCCTTATTCCATTTATTTATGTTTGATCGGCTTTACGGTGACCCGCAACGGGAAATGAACCGTATTATTTATAGTCCGTTTAGTGTAAATAACTAACCTCTAACATTTAATTTTCCGTATTTTATATTCTTGCAATTTAATTTTCTTGTATCTGACATCTAACATTTAATTTACGCACTTTACTTTATCGTATTTACGTTCTTGTATTTAATTTACCGCTTTTAATTTCTCGTATATATATTTGTTGTAATTTAATTTCTCGCACTTTACTTTCCGCTTTTATTTTATTATTTATTTGTAAATTCAATTTATTTATTCGACATCTCACCACAATAATTAATGAACTTAATTTCAAACGTCTTTATTCGGTCGTAACGGACCCGTGTTCCGACGTATTTGTCGCGGTGTATGTGTTGCCTTCGAATAAAGATATGGTAAAAATAAAATTGAATTTGAATATTTAAACAAATATTAATTTAAATGTCACTTTAAAACAAAAAATCCAAAATTAATTAAGCGGTTACTTTGATAGAGGTGTCAATTTTTGGGCGGTTTTTTAACGCTAATACCGTTTTAAAATCGTAACCGACTCTCGAACCCAAACTATTTCGAATCTCTGGTTTTCCGGTGTTCGGTCTACCAAAAGAGACCGGTGGCGACTCCAACCTATTTTAAAACCTTTTTCAAATATTTCCCACCAATTTTTAAATCCTTTTAGGTGTTTTCAAACCCTAATTTTTGATCCCTAAATTTAACATTTCAACCCAAATTTTAGGCCTAATTTCTATATTCCAACTTTTAAGACTTAATCCCTAATTTCCACTTTTTCATTAGTGACCATTTCCCCCTTTTTACTACACCTATTATTTTAAGAAATTTAGGGTCGCTACAACCTTTATTATTTTTTGGGGATAAATTTAGTTTTAACCTATATCTTTTTGATAAATAGCTTATTTTTAACTAGCTTAATGATTGGACCATTAAAAATTTAACGATGATATATATAGAATATAATTTTAAATGACATGGCATGTAACCTATCAAATACACATATATATGGAATATAATTTTATTTTAATATAAAATATAAAACAATTAAAATTCAAATAAAATAATAAAAAATAATTAATGCTAAAACAAAAAGGCTATTAAACATTCTTAACCCTAACTACGATAAAATCAAAATACTATTCGAATTGTGTTTATATTTTTTAAGATAGAATTACGATTCTATCGTAGTTAGGGTTAAGAATGTTTAATACCCTTTTATTTTAGAATTAATTAATTTTTAATATTTTATTTGAATTTTAATTGTTTTATATTTTATATTAAAATAAAATTATATTTCATATATATATATATGTATTTGATAGGTTACAAGTTATGTCATTTAAAATTATATTTCATATATATATATATATCATCGTTAAATTTTTAACGATCCAGTTATCAATCTAGTTAAAAAATAAGATATTTATCAAAAAGATATAGGTTAAGGGCTAAATTTATCCCAAAAAAGAATAAGTGTCAAAATGATAAAAACTTTAAACGTTAAGTGTTAAAATTATCTTTATGCCTAATAATAATTATAAGATAATTATTTTATGTATAAATATTTATAAAAAATATTTATAAAGTATATTAAAATATATACTAAAAATTTAAAAAAGTGTTATAAAATATAATTATTAAATTTAAAATTAAAACTTAATAATTAATAATAAAGATATTAATAATTAACATTAATTAATACTGTTATCGATCATAAAATAGAAAAGAAAACTCTACAGTGGCCGTGAACAGGAGCGATTAATTGCATTTAGTCCTCCTAAGTATTAAATTTTTAATTTTCAAGTAAGTCCTTTAACTAATAGATCCAATTGAAAATTTTCATTTTGGCCCCTCGAATGCTTAACTTAAACCCTTTCAAATTAGATTCTATGAAACAAATTCAATTTCATTATTTCTTAATTATTTAATTCAAAAGCTTTTAAAAAAACTATTTACAATTTAAAAATATTTTAATCTTATGACAGATGCATGCTAGTCCACTAAGATGATCCAATTATGAATTCATCAAATACAACAAGCAGATAATTAAATGAATGTTTGTTATTTTTGAAGATTATGGATTTAAACATCAATATTATAGTATAATAATTAAACGAATAATATCTAATAATTAAAAATATATTTTAAAATAAATAATATTATAATTGATTAAAAAATAATAATAATTTTCAAGATGCCATAGTCAGACCCTAAGATTGCTTTCCTTTGCCTTTTAAGGAGATTTCAAAGTGTGATTTTCAAGATGGAATATTTTACACACTTTCACGGTTCCTTTTTTAATATAAAATATTAATAGGGGAAAAAACGAAATTTTTTGTAAGCACGTTAATTTTAAGGTTTAGTATTAAATTTTAAGTAATTTAAGATGATGGATTGTTATAATTTAACGTTTATAGATTAAAACTGAAATCTTTATTTATATCGTTATAAACTTTTAATCCTAATTTTTAATTATAAATTATAATTTTAATCATAACTTTTAAATTCTAAACTATTAACCTTAAGTCTTGAATTTTAAAACAAAAACATTAAAAATAAATAGTTTATAAATATGTATTTTTTTTTTACCGTTATTGTATCGAATATAAAGTACAAATAATATTTGCAAAAACTTTGTCTTAGCCGTGTATTTTCGTTTGACGATAAATTAAATAAGGATCAACACTGTTAATATGAAAATAGTAATAATGTTAAAAAATAGTTCTAACGTCAGATTATATAATAACTTCTATTCTTAATTTTTAAAATAATTTAATTCTTAATATTTTTGGGTTAAAATAATAGATCTTTGGCATAAAGATAATTTTAACCCTTAATGTTTATAGTTTTTGTCGTTTTGGCCTTTATTCCTTTTTGGAGATAAATTTAGCCCTTAACTTATATCTTTTTGACAAATAGCTTATTTTTTAACTAGTTTAATGACTGCACCGTTAAAAATTTAACGATGATATATATATATAGAATATAATTTTAAATGAAATGGAATGTAACCTATCAGATACATATATATATATATGGAATATAATTTTATTTTAATATAAAAATATAAAACAATTAAAATTCAAATAAAATATTAAAATTTAATTAATTCTAAAATAAAATATTATTAAACATTCTTAACCCTAACTACGATAAAATCAAAATCTTATTCGAATTGTGTTTATATTTTTTATTATATTTTAAAATTAAAAAATAAATAACATATTTTTTAAAATTTCTACATAATTATTGTGACACAATTGTCTCATGAAAACTTTTTTTTCTCCTGAATTTGATTTATTGTATATAATATTTAAGATTAAATATGATGGATTTTGTATTATTTAAATTATTGTCTAGAATTTGACATTTAAAATATTTGTTATATAATAAAAAATGAAATATTATATTAGTTTATGATATTTTATTTATATAATATTATTCCCGTTATTTTTTATTTGTTCATACATCTCAAATAAAAAAAATAATTACAATACACTATGATTACAAATTCTAAAATAAAAATATAAACATAATTCGAATAAAATTTTAATTTTATCGTAGTTAGGATTAAGAATGTTTAATAATATTTTATTTTAGAATTAATTAATTTTTAATATTTTATTTGAATTTTAATTATTTTATATTTTTATATTAGAATAAAATTATATTCCATATATATATATATGTATTTGATAGGTTACATTCCTTTTCATTTAAAATTATATTCCATATATATATCGTCGTTAAATTTTTAACGGTCCAGTCATCAAGCTAGTTAAAAAATAAGTTATTTGTCAAAAAGATATAGGTTAAGGGTTAAATTTATCCCAAAAAAAGAATAAGGGCCAAAACGACAAAAACTATAAACGTTAAGGGTTAAAATTATCTTTATGCCTAGATCTTTTTATGAATGAAAATTGTTAAAGAAATAATGGTAAATAATTTAAAATAATTTGATATAATAATAAATCAATAAAAATTATTTTAGATTTTATATATTTTTATAAAAATATTTTTAATTGATATGACATTTTTTTAGTAATATATTTATCTAATATGATAATATCATATCAACGTATACTATTATATAAGTGCATCATGTTATTTTAAATCATTTATCGTCAGTTAATTGATAATTTTCATTCACATAGAAGTTATTTTAACTCAAAATAAAAATTAAAGATTAAATTACTCAAAAATATATTAGTACGAAAGTAATTATTTTGTCAAACATTGGGGGATTTTTCGTGATTTTTTGTCATAAAAATATTATTAGATAAATCTAACTTATTATATCATTTATAATCTCAATCAATTTTTAATGTAAATCTTTATATTTTTTATTAATTTATAAAAATTAAAATAAAATAAATATATATTATTAATTAAGATTATATATAATATGATAAGTTGAATATATCTAATAATTTCTTGTTAATATGGGAACGTGGCCATCTCAACGCGAACAAAACGCTGCCTGCCTGCCCGGTTTTTTCACACTTTTGCTGTGCCGACCGCTCTCTTTTCGGCCAATGATATATTACTGTTTGTCTGAAGGATAATTCAGCGTGCTTATAATTGTATGGATCATGACACTTTAAAATAAAATATAAAGGAGTATTATTATTTTTTAATTTGACTCAAAAATCAATTTAATTTATTATAAAAATTATCTAATTAAATTTTTTTTTCATAAGTTATATCAAATTAATTATTTTAATTGATATTAATTATTAAAGTGCTGACATGAAATGGTGTTAAAATGGTAATTTATGATATTAGTCATAATTGAATTAATTGACATACGTAGAATGATGATGTAATAAAGGGGTTATATTAATGTTTTAACCGAATTTGAGGTTATATTTGAATTATTTTATCGAGTTCAAAGGTATAACTGATTTTAGTTGATAGTTGAATAATTTTTTTTGACTAGCTACAGTGGTTACAATAGTATCTGTTCTAGAGTATATACTCTCAATCATTGAACATTGATCGCTCAATCACTGTGCTGACAGTATTGATGCTCGAACCCGTGACCTCGAGGAATAACAACAATCCCTTCAACTGATGATGCTAGATGGTTCATGCCGAAAGTTGAATAACTTATTTATTATTCAAGCTAAGAAAAAAGACTTTAGAATATATATAAAAATAATTAAAATATTGAAAATAAATAAATAATTTATTTAAAATTTTAAATTAATCTAATTGACTTATTTAATTTTTAAATAAAATTGATTAAATAATGTAGTTTTTAAATTGAACTTTTATAAGTAAAATATATAAAAATTTGATTAATAATTTGGTATAAATATCTTTTGAATCTTTGATAATTTTAAAATTAAACAAAGCGAGAACTCTAAAAAAAGTTAAAACATTCTTGTATTTCTTTATAAAATTATAAACTTAATAAAAATAAATAAAATATTTAAAATAAAACTAATATAAAAAACTAATAGGTATAAAAAATGATAAAAGATAAAATTTTAAAGCTAAAAATTTTAAAAATATTCACAATGTAACAATAAAATATCGGAGGTCACGTTTGAACCTTAAGCTCAACATATTGGTATTTTTTATAAATTTAATTTAATCCAATAAAATATTTCTCCAAAATATTTAAAGCTAACCGTTGAAAATATATATAAATAATCAAAATATTATAAAAAATTCATTTTAATCATTCACATCTCAATATATAATTCCTTATTACATTCAAATATAATATTTATAGCCGTTCGATTAAAAATAATATTCAATTATATGACTGTCAAAACATAATAATTACCCCATTGAAAACTGTATTATTATTCGTTAAATATTTTTTAGTGAAATTAACCATATTAAAATGAAAAAAAAAATTCTTTTCACTTTTCTATATCAAATTGACGCTCATCAATTTTGATATACAAAATTGAAGGAATTTTGATTTTTATTACCATTCAAATAAAAATAATCTTATTAAAAATATGTTCAAGAAATACAAATGCATTTAACAAACAAAAATGATTATAAAAAGGATGAGTCTATAACGGGCGTCGAACACCGTTGAATATCGTTAATGTTAAACACCGTTGAATATTATTAAATTAATTTATAAAGAATAAAGATTTAAAGGACTAATCATATAATTATTAATTATATGTTAAGTTTATCACTCTTTTGTTAATTACATATTGAGTCCTTGAGATTTTAAATTTTTATTAATTAATTTAATGGTGTTCTACAATGTTCAACATTAGTGGTGTTCAACAGTGTTCGACGTCAATTGTAGAATTTTCCTTATAAAAAATAGGCGCTTTATAAATATTTTTTAATTTTAATTTTTTTTATATTTATGAATTGATATTTTAAATTTTCGATGATGTTTTTAAATTATTTTATGGATATTTAAATATTTAATTTTTTTAAAAAAATAATTTTAAATTTAATAATTAAATAAATTATCGAACATTCAACTAAAATAATTTATACTTTTAAATTTAATAAAAATTAATTATTTTCACGAATTCAATTAAGATAATCAATTCAATCCATATCACATCTTCATCAAACATAAATTATCACATCATCATTTACTATCACATTATAATTAAAGATAATTATATTAATATTATAATAATTAATTCGATTAAAATTAATTTTAACTTAATTTATAAACTAAATAATATAATTAAATTATTTTATATGGTCTCATGTGAAGGAGACAGATGGTCAGTCCCAATCCCAACTTGTTTTTATTCTTCATTTTCGAAAAACAAAATCTTCCGAACAGTGACCGCACTCCCACTGACGCGAAAGCCACGCGGCAAGTCGGCAACCATCACAAAATCGAAACCGCTACTCTCCCAACTCCCAACACAACAAAAAATTATATTATAGACCTGACTTAACATATCGGTTATAATCTCATCCAATTATAATTATGTATTTTATTATTTTTTTATGTATTTTTAATGGTCTTAATTTATTTTTTATATCATTTAAAATATTTATTTTTTAAAAATAGATTAATTATTTAAATAATTAATGATAAAATAAATGATTTTTATTGATTAAAAACCATGAATGATGTGACGAACCGGACTCATAATATAATATCTCCAACTCAACACACCACGCTCCTACTCCGCGATTCGGACAAAAACACAAAGTAGCCGTTGCAACGCCCACGTGGCAGGATGTCGACATTGTAAGCTGCTTCCGGTACCGGAGATCTAATTAGTAGTAATAAATTTTTAGAGATCAGAAAATAAAGAAATCATATCCGTTGAGTTGAAACGACATAAGAAGAAAGAAGACCCTACCAAAACTAACCAACCTCAACTAAACCATCAGTCTCCTACGACACCCTCTGCAATACCAACAAATTCATTGCAACAGGAAGGAAAGATCAGATCCTCCAAGAGAAATTAGTATTCTTTTTCTTGTTTGTGTTTGTATTTGCTTTTCTGGGTCGCAACAAGAACCAAGGATTTTCCTTTTTATGGAATTTCAGTTCTTAGTTGCTTGAGTTTTACTCTCCTGTTGTACTAGTGGAAGATTGTTCTTGCTTTTATCCTGTTCTTGAACAAAATCCAAAGCTCCCCCTACTCCAACTTCCCGTACCCACCATTCAAAATCCAAAGATAAAAAAGTATTCTCTTTGTGTGTGTTTTCGCCTTTTTGGCTTTTCAGATTGCCAGAATATTGTCCCATTTTTTTCCACTTGAAGATTCCCAAACAGAAATTGGTAAGAATTTGCTTATACTTGAATGGTTTCTTTGTTTGGACTTGTTTTGATTGTGATTGAAGTTAATTCATGTTCAGATGACTTGAAAAGATCCCCCCTTCTTTATGTTTTTATGTAAAGCGATGATTTTTCTATCAGTTTTATGTTTAAACAAGTTTGTGGGGTTTCTGTTTAAGCATTGGTTTTCTGATTTGAGAATTATCTTTGTGTATGCAGAGGAGATTTTATGTAGATGGCGACCCTAGCTGATATAGGAGTTGCAGCAGGAATTAATCTGCTAAGTGCTTTTATATTCTTCATAGCGTTTGCCATATTGAGGCTTCAACCTTTCAACGATAGGGTTTATTTTCCGAAATGGTATCTCAGGGGTTTGAGAAGCAGTCCTTCGAGGTCTGGAGCATTTGTGAAGAAATTTGTGAATTTGGACTTCCGTTCCTATTTGAGGTTCTTGAATTGGATGCCAGAGGCTCTCAAAATGCCGGAACTTGAGCTTATAGATCATGCCGGATTGGATTCAGCTGTTTATTTGCGCATTTATTTGATAGGGTATGCTGCAGGGTGCAGGCCATCTCAATTTCTTATTCCTTCATTTTTTTTCACTGTTATTGCTTTTTTGCCTAAGCGTTAAATGTCTTTACTTTTGCTGTATATGTTTGTATGTTTACATATTTTTGTATATTTAAAGTTTAAACCTCTTTTCTTTTTCTGGTTAAGATGGTGCAGCTTTTATGAAATGCATTGGCTAATGTTAGGCAACTGAATCGCCTTTTTTGTTCTCTTCTTGCCGAGTTTGTTCATAATTTCTAAGGCATTTTATTACTTTCCATTTTTCATTTCATCTATTGTCTTGTTTTGATTTCTATCTTATTGTTTTGTATGCAGCCTAAAGATTTTTGTTCCTATCACGGTCCTTGCATGGGCAATCCTAGTGCCGGTTAATTACACTAATAAAACATTGGAGTTGCAAATGAAGAATGTTACTTCAAGTGACATTGATAAGCTCTCAATTTCAAACGTTCCAGATGGATCGGATAGGTAATAGATCATCTATCACTGCCAACTTCTTTTGTCTTAGTCTGTCATTCGGGTTACAATGGAATGATATTTAATCCTATGTTGTAGGTTCTGGACTCATATTGTAATGGCTTATGCTTTTACCTTTTGGACATGCTTTGTGTTGCTAAAGGAGTATGAGAAAGTTGCGAATTTGCGGTTGCAATTTATTGCATCAGAAAAACGACGGCCAGATCAGTTTACTGTAAGATGTATTCTTCGCAGTATCATCAAGATTAATTTAATTTTTTTATTTATCATTTTCATGTAATCTTTGGTCTTTGTTGTAATTTAAGTAGATGTGATTTTAAGTTGGATTTTCTATTTACGAAATTGTTTATTTAACATTTTAAGTTTGCTGTCCTCAAATTTGAACTTGTTTACAAAAGTGAGTTCTTGAGAGAATTGGGAACATGTCATCCTTTGCATTTTTAAGGACTTTGTGTAAGAAATGTGAAATCATTTGATGTCATTTCCATAGATATTCGATATATTGATCCTACATGTTTAGTTGAATTACTGCAGTTAAACAAATGTGACTTTATTATTGTATTGTACTCTTGAAAGATCTGTGACACTCATTAAAGTCTCCTAGGTGCTAGTACTAGCCTCGAGCTATTTTCGGATTGAGATCTTTTACTAAATTGCATCTGAATGAAATTTTATTTTCAGGTGCTTGTTAGAAATGTACCACCAGATCCAGATGAATCTGTAAGTGAGTCTGTGGAGCATTTTTTCCTAGTCAATCACCCAGATACCTATCTTACACATCAGGTGAGTTCCTCTTGCATTTGTTCGAATAATATTGATAATATCTTCTTGTAGTTTGTTACTATTCTACGACGTATTTCTCATCCGATTATGTCCAAATTTAAAGATTATTATAGAATGCAGTTTATGACATAGCTCTCCTTACAATCAGGTAGTATGCAATGCAAACAAACTTGCGAAGTTGGTGAAGAAGAGGAAAAGCATGCAGAATTGGCTTGACTATTATCAATTGAAGTATTCCAGAAATAATGCAAAAAGGCCTCTTATGGAGGTAAATTACTGCTGTCTGTCATGTCTCCTTATGATGTTCAGCTTTGATTTATAAATTTCTTATTTCTTGACAAATCTCTTTACCAGACTGGTTTTCTTGGTCTCTGGGGTCAACAAGTGGATGCAATTGATCATCACATATATGAAGTTGAGAAATTATCTGATGAAGTAAGTATTTGTCTTTCTACTTGCACATTCTCTTTAGAATGATTTATTTGTTCATTCGGTCAAAAGTTTCTCGCCTGCATTTGATGGAGTGGTATCATGATTGCATTTTGTTTTGATATTCAGATAGCTGAAGAGAGGGAAAGGGTTCTAAAAGACCCAAAAGCCATAATGCCTGCAGCATTTGTTTCCTTCAAATCTCGATGGGGTGCAGCTGTTTGTGCTCAAACTCAGCAAACCAGGAATCCAACTTCGATGTTAACAGAGTGGGCACCTGAGCCACGAGATGTATATTGGCAAAACCTGGCAATTCCATATGTCTCTATAGCTGTTAGGAGGCTAATCATGGCTGTAGCATTTTTCTTCCTTACTTTCTTCTTCATCATCCCAATTGCATCCGTACAAGCTCTAGCCACTATTGAGGGCCTTGAGAAAGCATTGCCATTCCTGAAGCCCCTAATTGAAATGTGAGTTCCATTTTAATTTCGTAATCTCCAGTCGTTATTTAGATTGTAATACTGTCTATAATCATAAATTTTGCCCTTTTTTTTCTCTATATGCAGAAAATTTATTAAATCAGTTATCCAAGGTTTTCTACCTGGTATTGCATTGAAGCTCTTCCTAATTTTTCTGCCAACTATTTTGATGATTATGTCCAAGTTTGAAGGATTCACATCGATATCATCATTAGAAAGGAGATCAGCAACTAGATACTACCTTTTCAATGTAGTGAATGTATTCCTTGGCAGTGTAATTGCTGGCAGTGCCATGGAACAGCTAAACACATTTATTAAGCAGTCAGCAAATGAGTATGTATTCCATCCTTCTTCTTCTAATCAGCTTATAGAGATTCGATTGTTGTTTATGCATAGGATGTGCTGTTGATATGGATTCTTAGTCAACCAGTGGCATTTTAAGTATCTTATATGTGGAGTTCCATATATTTTGCTGCATTCGTAGCGTTTCATTCTCTGTTATTATTTTGGTGTCTAAATTTGTCTTCATTTTGATCTAAACTTCTTTTACTTTTTTTTTGTTGCAGAATTCCTAAAACAATTGGTGTAGCTGTACCAATGAGAGCCACTTTTTTTATTACTTACATCATGGTTGATGGATGGGCTGGAATAGCAGCAGAGATTTTGATGCTGAAACCACTTATATTTTACCACTTGAAGAATTTTTTCTTGGTGAAAACCGAAAAGGACAGGGAGGAGGCAATGGATCCAGGAAGTTTGGGCTTTAACACCGGAGAACCTCGTATACAACTCTATTTTTTACTTGGCATGGTTTATGCTACTGTGACACCTGTTCTACTTCCTTTCATTGTAGTTTTCTTCGGGCTAGCTTATGTTGTGTTCCGATTAATGTTTACAATCAAGAGTATGAAAGTGCTGCAGCATTCTGGCCTGATGTCCATGGCCGCATTATAATAGCTTTACTGATCTCACATATTGGTCTCATTGGATTGTTAAGTACAAAGCATTTGGCTCAGTCAGCACCACTTCTCATTGCACTTGCGGTCCTCACAATCTGGTTTTACAGATTCTGCAAAGCCCGATATGAACCTGCTTTTGTCAGATACCCTTTGCAGGTTCGTCGATGTTTGCATATTAGCTGACGGGTTCTTCCATGTCTTCACACATAACCATCTATATTTAAGTGCAATGACGTTGCATTGTTTATTTCAGGAAGCAATGATGAAAGACACTTTGGAACGTGCAAGGGAGCCAAACTTCAATTTGAAGCCCTACCTTCAAAATGCATATATCCATCCGGTTTTCAAAGACAATGATGATGAAGAGGTGGAGGAATTTAGCAATAAGCTAGAAGACGAGAGTGTGTTAGTACCCACCAAACGCCAATCTCGAAGGAACACACCGGTGCCTAGCAAAATTAGTGGGGTGTCCTCACCATCCTTACCTGAGACTGTTCCTGAACGTTCGGTGCCATAAATTAGGTAACATTCTGTTTTCTCACTATATTGTTACTTTGACACTGAGCAAAACCATGCAGTATAGAGGATGGAACTGTAAAACGAAATGCTGTGTAAATTAAATGAACAAAGTCAACGTCTGTCGTATGCTTTTTGTTTGCAAGGAAGCAGTTCATGTGTAAAGTCTGATAAGAAACTTGGGACATTTTTATAAGAATCTTGTTGAGATTTGTTCTTAGTTTACTTGGTTGTATTTCGTTGATCCATGGACATCCTTGAATCAATGGTGAAGAAGCCTTTCCCCATTAAAACATCTTTATAGTAGTGGTTATAAAAAACCAAGGGAGTCTCGTCATTTGGCAATCCATGGTCGTTCCGAATAACCTGTCCACCATGTTTATGCAGTGTCCACCTCCTAACGTGTGAGCTCCTGCAAGAAACACAGTAACAACACCATTAACTAATGAGAATCTTTCCAAAATCCTCAGGGGATGGTTGGCTGATTTATAATATACATGATTGCGACGGATTCCTCAAGGTTTAAGCCTTTCGACGTGAAGATAGAACAATGTATCGACTGTTACATTGGGTGGAGGACTGTTACATTGGGTGGAGGAATATTCACATCAGCTGCTCGGCGACTGAAAATGGTGGAAGAATCCTTTCTTCCTAGAGGGATCTGAATATTGGGTCCTCCAGACAGTGCAACCGATACCTTGGCTGCTAAGGCAATAATATCTGCTTCTAGTTTGTATTTCATATGGTGAATAGTTTCCAGCTTCCTAATCCCAAAATTCCATTTCAGAGTTCCTCAACATGATGGATGCATCACATCCCTGTAGCATAAAAAGAAGATATGATATAGACAGTCGAAACCTGGACTTGGCAATCGTTAAACAAGAGGCCAAGGAAAGCAACCGGTGCAGTAGGATCGGTCAAGCACAGCATTTCTCAGTGTTCTCCGCATTGGGACATGAAGTTTTATAGTAGTCTTAACTCTTAACCGAGCTGAGCTTGACAAGCCCCAACCAAGAACCCCATCCCTACTACACCTTGATCCCCCCCCCCCTATTTTAGCTGTAACAATAAGATTATATTCTTCATAGCAGACCCATCCACTACTTTACAACCACCAAAACCATCTCCCTTCATTTTATTTTTAATTTTTAACATTACCAACATTTTTATTTTAGTTTTTAGTTGTTTATATATAATATCATTCACCCATATATAAAAGGCTATCCTTTCATTTATCTCTTAGCAGAGCAATGGTCTCTTGTGCTCTCTGGGAGTTCAGAAGAAGAATAACGCAAGCCAGGGTCTCTTGTACCCCTAGTTATGATATGTTAAATTCCAACTTACTCAAACATTCTCCATATTCAAATCACATAACCACATCCATCGTCAATTTGTCTAGTGCAGTTATGATTCAAAAATGACTCGATTTCCTTTTGGAACTCAAGAATACAACAGGGTTTCCTCTGTTTTCAAAATTATAACTGATCAGGGGAACTAAAAACTACAGCAGAGTCCTTTAATGATTTACGAGCACGCCAGTAGATAGCAGCAGCTGTTTCTGATGTCCCCAACTGGAAAAAGGGGTTGGAAGTTAGTGAGAGAGAAAAAGATACAGGTCAAAACCAGAGATACTGGTATGAAAGAAAATTATGTGATAAGCTCACCTTAGTTTCTAGGGAATGGTAATCTTTCCATAAGCTAGTGTCTTGGTCATAAGTTGCAAGTGCAGCTTCATACAACTTTCGGGCATTTGCTAGAGAATCCTCATTGCCAAGAGAGGCGAGATTTGACTCTAATTCAATGCAGTTTTTGTATAATGCAAGACCTGGATGAGGTAGAGCCAGGAATCTACAATTGGCAGAGGAATGCAGTCAGAAATTTCTTGCATCAAATGAATTGTTGGGAAATACTAGTAAATATATGAATGCTAAAATCACAGCAGCAACACTGAATTTCAAACTCATGGAAAGATACAACAGAGGCAAAGTACAAGGAACTGGAAACATTGACTCAAGACATGATAACGTACCGCTTATATACCTCCCTTGCGCGTTTAAGTCCATCCTTTTGAAGGATGAAATTAACTACAGCTGAAGAAAGAGAAAATCCATTCTCACTGCCACCATATTTTGCAACCGCTTTCAGAGAAAGCTCAATCAGCTTCTCAAAATATTTCTTCTGATTTCCAAAGAATTTGAGAGCCTGCAGAATGAGATAGCATTAGACAAGCACTTCCATACCCATCAACTGTATTCCCTTGCTGTTTCTGATGTAGTAGATGAAGAAATAAAAGTACAAAAAAAATACTAATGATTTTTTATAAATGCATTGCAGATTTTATAACTCAACATGTTTAGGCAAATCATAACTTCAGTTGCAGCATGAAGGAAATCATGCTTATTCAGCAAGGGTGATGATCAACAAATAAACATCAACTAGGGAGTTGAAGAGAGAAAAGAAAAGAAAAGACGAAAATTAATGTTGATACATACCATTATCCACAAGCTCTCAGCTTTTGACATTGACATTTTTGTTAAAACAGTTCTAAAAAGCTCAAAGATGGATAATGCATCATCCTTGCTAGTAGAGAGAGAATTCTTTGTGATTCGTCTAATTTCTATGGAAACCCTTAAAACCCATAATTGTAACGAATCTGAAAGTTTTCCACTGCAAAGCTTCTCCGCTACTTTCTTGGCTTCCTCCGTTCTCCCAAGTTGTGTGTAAAATGAAATATATTGGCAAGCAAGTTCTTCCGTAAGACACCCCATTGTTTCAGCCTTCTCATAAACCTTCAAGATATCAGTAATATAACTGGAGGTATGATTGGTTACAGAAATCACTTCTGCTTCTCCACTCTCAGAAGTAATAAGATTCAACAAAAATTTTATATACAATTTAAACATTATAGCTGAAGGCACAGTTTTTATTGCCTCTTCATACACCTGTAAATGGCATAGAAATAAACTATATCATTTCATAAACATGCTTGGTAGAATTTTGCTTTGTAATATATAGTTACAAGCTTCATACCTGAGCTGCTTTCTGCGTCTTTGAAAGCATGGAATCATCATTCTTCTCCACTGTACTTGAGGCATCAGACATTTCGAGTCGAGCTAGCCAATCCCAATATTCAGGGTCAGCTGAGAAATCTCTTTTCATATCACTTAGTATCTTACCACGAAGCTCCTCCGAATCTGCCACTTCTATTGCTTCAAGTATCTCAAGAAACTGTTTCCTGAGGCTAAAACTAGAAGGGAGTGCTTGAATTGCCCCACTATATATTGTTTGAAGAATGCCTGAAGCGTGCTCGGAGAACAAATCTAATTTCTTCTCAGACTCTTCATCTGACCCATGATTATTGTTTCTTTTTTCTTCATTATCAAGGGACATAAACAAATCTTTATTTTCCTCTTTCCATTGCTTCTCATTGGCATCCTTTTTTTCACGAACTAGAGTTCCTTTATCCTCCCCAAGGGCAACCTTTCGAGCTTTTAGCTTGTTCAGGTAGGTAAGTTCCATCCTAAGATATTCTACCCACAGGTCCTCTGAATTAGGGCACATTCTCAAACCACTTTGCATTAAAGCACGAGCAGCTGCAACATTCAAATTATGATCAAATTCCCAAGCTGCTGCATATATCCAAACTCCTGGCAGCTTAGGATGAAACCTAATCACTTGAGCCAAAACCTACACCATTCAACAAATTAAACAATCATTCAACACTAACCTCCAAATAAACACTACCGCATATCCTTCTTTCCCATACCCAAACAGAAATATATAAATTTATAAATTAAAAAAATGTACCTTTTTCATTCTTCCATTCTTTCTCTGCCTACAAAACTCAAGGTACCGAAACCAAAGTTCCACGTCTCCTTTATATCTCATCACGGCAAGTCTATATATCTCCATGATTCTCGCGACAGGGGCGAAATCAGAGATCGATTTTCTCGTCTTGGTCTGCTTCTTTCCTTGTCGCAGGAGTTCCCGAGTCGCAGCTTTCTTACGGAGGCGGCGAAGAGCATCCAGCTGAGTCTCGTAGTCAATATAGGCAATGAAATCTTGCTTGAGAGGAGAAGGTCGCTTGAGTCGGTATTCGAATTTGCGGCGTTGCTTGACTATCTCGGCGATCTCACGACGATTAAAGATACCGCGACGCTCGAGGTCATCGAGTTCATCTACCATGCGCTCAAGACGGTATTGAACTACGTCCGCCATTGTTGCTTGGTGTTTGAGAGGAACAGAGTGGGAGGATGTCTAGGGTTTAAGAATGGGGGGTTAGAGTTTTACAGGGAATGAAGATAATGAATGGGTTTCTTGTTTGATGGGGAGGCTTTTATCCAAGTGGACTGAGCATAACTTAATTTGGGCTTATGTTTATGCCCACACACAATTTTTTATTGTTTTTAGGTTTTTAAGGTTTCGTCCGATTAATTTAAATTGATCTATATCATATATTTAATTTTAATAAATAAATCTTTAAATAAAAATTTTTACGTATATAAAATCTTAAATTCGAGACCTACTTAAATAGAATCAAACTGTGTACATCCCTGTCTTTCTTTAAATTAATTTGAGACCTTTTGTATTAATTATGAGATTATTGCTTGTATAGTATTTAATATTATTCCAAATACTTTATTAAAAAATATATTCCAAATAATATGAGGTTACTGATAATTTATTTGTCTATAATTAATTTTTTTAAAGGGAAATTATAAGCATTAAGGTAATAAATCCATGGAGAAAATATTATACAAGTCCTTGAATTATAATTTGAAGTTTGTTTTTGAATAGTGACTTTTATGATAAGTACAAAAATTATTATAAATTAAAAAAATAATAAAATCATACTTTTATGTAAAACTAAAATTAATTTTGATATAACAATTAAATATAAGGACTATTTTGCAATAAATTTTTAAGTCTCTAAGTTATGCTTTTGTCTTCAAGTCAAGCCAAGAACTTTTAAATAAATTTTCTAAGTGTTTTTGCACGAGGGTATCGATACCCTAAGAACAGGTATCGATACCGACCTGGGTTTTAAAGCCTTGTTCTTGAAACCAAGAAGTATCGAAACATGGTTCGATACCTTTTCATCACTGCCAACACCTACTTCGAACCATGTATCGAAACCATTTCGTGTATTTTAATAAATTTTAAAATATTTAAAATTGTGACTCCAAGTATCGATTATCGACACACCCCTTAATCCTCAACGGCTATTTTAGCATTAAATGACTCGATTATTGGTGGCAGTTAAGACTTTGATAGTGGTTAGCCTGTTCTGAAACATGGTTCGATACTCTACCTTACAGTTTCAAAATGGTATCGAAGCATGTATCGATACCCCTCTACCCTGCTGCAGAGTGCATTTATGATTGGAAGATGAAGTACCAACGGCCTTATTTATATTACCAACAACCATAACGGTTAGAAATCAATGAGAAGATATAAAATGAAGCATTTTCAACAACATTAAGAACTATTGATCCATAATACAACATCCTAGCATTAAATTCAACACCTTGAGCTTAATAGCAATATCTTGTAACCCAACTCTTGGGATTTTTTATTTGTTAATATTGTTTCAGAGTTTGGGAAGTGTTATTGATTGTATTGGGGCAAGATCTTCTATTAGAAAGAGTTTAAAATTTGCCTTTTTTTTCTTGTAACTTTGTGAGGTTGAATCAATCTTTGGGTAAAAAGATTGATTCGTTGGGTAACGATTATTCCTTGAACCAAGAAAAAGGTCGAATTCAATAGTGAAAGCTAAGGTATGATTGTTTAACATTTTATAATAGATTAAAAAATCTGTTAGTTTTATCATATGAACTTAATTAAATGATTTTGTATTAATTAAAAATATGGTGCAACATTTTTAAGTGAGGCTACATTTTTATTAAATACATTATAAATTAGAAAATTTGAATTCTAGTATTTAACCGATAAATACTATACGAAAATTTTTTAAACTTTTAAAATTAGAATGGTTCAAATGAACTTGTTTTGTTACTTTAAATTTTTTTTGTTAAATTCGTAAAATGATTTAAAATTAGAAAGGTTTAAATGATTTTAACGGTAAAAGATGATACAATGTATTTAAGTGATTCGGGTTTAAGTATCATGTGTATACGATATACATATTATTAAAATAAAAATTTATTTATAAGAAAGAAGAGACAAATAATTAATTTTATTGTTTTTTTATATTTTTAATTTAATGTTAAAAAGAAATATAACAAATGACCAATTTAATAAATTTTACTTTCAAATAATTTTATATAGTTCAATGAAACACATTAATTTGTTAATAATATAACGTTTTTAATACTACATTAAAATAATATTATATTTATAATTTTTTATCATTTTAGCTCTTATTCTTTTTTTGGATAAATTTGACCAAAAAATTTAACGATATTAACATGTCATATATATTAGATGATATATTTTAAATAACATAATATCTAGCCTCATTATATACATATAACATGTCATTATAGATAAATTTTTGATAATAACAATTATATAAATATAAAATATAATTTTATTCTAACATAAAATATAAAATAATTAAAATTCAAATAAAATATTAAAAATTAATTAAATTTAAAATAGAAATTAATAAAATATAAATTAAAATTTATCTTAAAAATGAGAAAAAAATAATAAAAGTTATAAATATTAAAAATTAAAATTATTTTTATGCCTTCAGATAGGAAGGAAGTTCCTTCGATCCCAAAACACTATAAGACCCAATCCCACCGCCAACAACCCCCCCCCCCCCCCTCCCCCCCCCCCCCCCAAAAAAAAGAAAACATATCCAGCACCCCTTTTGCCACCTCCTCCTCCAACGCCTAATCCAGCACCAGCACCAGACCAACCGAATCATTAAATACTTCCAGAGAAGAGGATTTGAAGAAAAAAGGGTTCCATGGAAATACATGTGAAGCAAGCCTGCGTTCAGACATAACCGACTAAAAAATATTAAACAAAAAATATCATAACATTTTACAGTTTTCATAAGCATTCACAAATCATAACTAAAATGTCTGGATACTGTAGGTTCAAGCAATTCAATTTATAGAAAATCAAAAAACATATGAAGTTCAGACAGTTATGAAACTGTCATTGTCAAGAACAAAGAAATGGCCTACTTAGGACACCACTATCACTCCTTCCTAAAACATATTTACACAGATTGGTAGGTACTATGCTTGAGTCAAGCAGCCAAATGTGTTCTCTCCACTGTAAGTCATATAAAGAAAACCATCTTCATCCTTGTGTTCCTCATAAATTGCAGACATCAAGGCAGATGTAGAAGGCAAAGTGTTGTTCACAAACAAGAAGATAGCTTTCTCGGCACTAAAATTAATCCTTTTACGTATGACAAAAACGAATTGACCTACGGTCGAATCAACAGCAACAAGATACCTGAAGCCACAATCAAACAAGAGATCTAAGAAAAAGGTTTGACATATAAGAGATTGAATAACTGGAATGGTTAAGCATTGTTGTTTGCATGTTCGATATAAACAATTCACTTTGGAAGCACAGCTTATAGGCTATATCAGAATAATAGCTTCTGGAAACCAAAAACTATGAAGATGGAGTGATGTAGTTATATTACAATAAAAGAAATATCGAACTATAATAACGGCGAATGCAACAAACTTGTTCTTATCGATGTCGGGAATCATGCTCTTTTCAGCCTTCTCAACAATAACCTGCTTGGTTTCACAAAGATGAATGTTAAAGGAACAATGTGGGACACAATGTTTGAAAGAAAGGAAGGTGATAACAAGAATATTCTTACGGGGACTTTGTTGGGATATTTCGACCTGATGCGAGCAGCTTCGCCCTGCCTCTTTTCTAAATAATTAGGGAATTCTATTAGCTTAATCAGATTAAAAACAGGAGCAGCAAACAAAATGAAACTATTTCTATAGGTTATGCAAAAATAAGTGGGAAAAAGAGATATCTGTTGCTAATAATGCCAGAGAAAAGTGTTTCAAAAGAGCCCAACAGGCAAATAGTGAAATATATACTACCATTTTGCAAACAAGATCATTACAGGCAATGACAGAAACGACATGGAAATGCAAAACAAGGAGATGCAGCAGAACATGGTAATGGATTAGAGACAAACATGAGCAACCTGGTAACAAACAGACAACATGTATGTTCTTTTTCAACACAGTATTCGTTTAACCAAGAGATTGAACCAAGGTTGAATAAGCAATTAAGTCTAAACAATGGAGGAAACGAGAAACAAAGCACACCCAAATTAAAATTTAATGCAACAATAATTCAACCAAGCGTAATCTCTAACAAAATTCTTATACGAGAAATGAAGAGTCAAAAACCCGGAAAAAGAACCAACAAAACTAACCCAATGGATGTTCAAGCTTGAAGGAACTCATCGCCATTGCAAAATCAACCGCTGATTAATCCCTGCGATTTTTAAACATCGAAACATCACCCAAAATCAAACTTTTTTCTTTCTAAATTAGAAAGAAAATGAAAAGGAGGTAACTTAATAAAGTAAAAAGCTTTGTCGAAAAATAAAATTAGGAGAAAAAAAAACAATACCAGAGAAGTAAGAAGAAAGGGTTTCAACTAAAAACACACTTACTTGGCTGATCGATCAATGGAGAAGAAAGGGTTTCAACTAAAAACACACTTACTTGGCTGATCGATCAATGGAGAAGAAAGGGTCAATTTGAAGCAAATAAATTTATAAGAAAAAAGTAAAATTTATAGAAGGGAACAAGGAAACCTTGTCAGGGTCTACTACTTGAATACGAGACCAACACGAAACCAAGATTTAAAATTTTACTGATAAGAGTGATCGTTGCTCTAGTGTAGAGTTTATATTTGATATAGATTGTTATCTCATTTATTAAATATTCTATATTTAAAAATTTTAAATGTCTTTAAATATATTGTTGTAATTATTTATCAAATGAGAAAAAATAATTAATTTTTATTTAGGTTCTATTTGCATTATTTCTAAAAAAGATAATTAAAGCTGAAGTTAATATTTTATTGATATTGTGATTAAATTGAATTATATTTCGAATATTCACGTTAAAAAATATTTTAATTCGTATAAATATATTATAGACTCAGATATAAGATTATATAGAAGTAAAGGAGAGTACAACTCTATGGGGAAAAATTATTTAAATTAGGTTTGTATTAGATATAAGTATTTAAAGTGTATCAAAGTTTTTATTTAGGTTTTAAAATATTTATTTGATCAAAATAATTTTTTAAAAATATTTTTATCAAAATAGGTATTATTTTTCATCAAAGTATCTTAATTATATATATTTTAAAAAATAGATATTTAAAATATTATTTTTTTTGTCAAAATACATATTTTTATTCTCTATATATCTATCTATCTATCTAATCTAATTTCTTAAAAGTTATCAAGTGAAATTCATTAAAAATATTAAAAGTTTATTTTAATAAAAATATTTTAATTACTTACTTCAACGAAAAAATATTGTAAGTATCTATTTTGAAAAAAAATATTTTAAGTACTTTAAGTACCTAAATAAAAAGTTTATATAATTTAGGTACTTATTTATGATATAAGTCTTTAAATTATAACTTTATAAATTTAACTTGACTCGAAAAAATTAAATAAAATTTTAGTTATAAAATAAGACTCTAATAACTCAAAATGTATAATTAGTGGATCGATTCCAAGTTGAGTGTCTCAACTTTGCTTGATATATGTATATCACATATGAGAGAGAGATACATGTATATCGTATATGATTATAAAAAGTCATTTAAATTAAAATCAATTAGTACCATAATATTACAAATATTTATAATTAAATGTGAATAAAAACTTAAATAGTTCGACTAGACTCAAAAATTAAATAAAATTTGAGTTATATCACAATACTCTTCAACTCAAACACACAAAGAATTTTGACTCCATCAAATATCCAACCTATATAAATCTCATTTTTTTATTTTCCATAATTATTCTTTTTTATTTCGGGATAAAGCCAAAAAATACACTAAACGTTTGACTGGACAATCACTTTGATTTCTATTTTTTTGGAAATTCTCTACGATTATTTTAAAATGACCTTTGTGTGTAAAATTATCGATCAACTAACTATAAATAATTTAAAATAATGAGACAAACTTGTATGACAATAATATGATAGTGTAATATAAACAAATATTTTAACTTGAAGAACATTATATAAGTAAATAATAATAATAATATGCTTTAAGCAAATTTTCTGTTAGGAACTTCAAATGTTAAAGAATGAAGGATTGTAGTGCCAGTGATGGGTGGCCTTTGATTCTGATATCCATCTGAAATTTTTATGCAATTGCAGATATATAAAGCTTCAGTTTTCTGTTGTATTTATCTTGTTAGATGAAACACAGGCATGGAGTTGAATAAAATAACTGGAATCTGATGAAGCAATTGCCAACTATCAAATCATGAAGCAACTGTTGATTTACCCTGTTTTTGTGGTCATCCAGATTTTACTGCTAAAGGTGCACTACAACTGTATCCAGAACGTAAACCCTTTGCCACTACCAGACAAGATCTCAGAGACTGCCACCTTTCATTTCCTTTAAAAATCATGCAAAAAGACAGCTCCGATCAAGACTATGGTCTCGAATCTCGAGTTCAAAACTTGATTACATGGTTACAACAAAATACGAGCAGAAGTTGAATAATTAAAACAAAATGGTTACATGGAACCCAACACAACACAAAGAAAGGTTGAAAATTTAAGTGCTGGTTAGAGTTATGGAAAATGACAGATAGGGTGATTTGGTGTGGAACTGTTTACTACTCGATGAAACCTGTTTTTGTCAAAACTGCATTCCTTACTTGACTGAGATCCCTGCCTTTAAGCGTCCTTCCAATACCTTCACAAACCGAGAATGAAGAAATCTGACTTCTGGAAAGCTTCTTAGCTAGCCATTCATGTGGAGGGACCATATCATCATCTTCTTCATCATAAACCATACCATCATCGCCATTATTATCAACCCTTGATGATGATGAATCCATGTTTCCATGCTTACCGTATATCTTTGACCAATCAGGGATGTTCAATGGAGCTGATGATTGGTGAGTAATCTTGGTTTCATGCTTTGCTGATGAGTTGTTGTGGCTGCTAACCTTTGGGATCTTTCTTGGTGCGCTTGGAAGCCGCCATGCAGAGGAGTCCGGGTACTCCCTAGGTTTCCTCGGTGTGGGACTTGAAGAATCTTCCTTTCCCCCCTCGTAACACCACATTTCTTCTTCATTGAAATCTCCATGCCACTCTGTCATGGCTTGATTTCTAGCAAAGAAACAACAAATAGAGAAAAAAGATTCAATATTTGAGTGTCAAGAATATAGAGTTACAGTCCATATAAATACAAGGAGGGAGGGGAAATGTTTTGTGTTGCTTTGCAAGGGCAACTAGAGAAATCCGAGTTTATTTCTTGGGAATAAAAAAAAGGAGAAAATCTAGCTGGCCTTTGTTTCAATTCCCTCCAAAATAAACCCAGAGCTTTTCAAAGATATCAGAAGTGGGTGCGTTTTGCTTACCCCCCCAAGAACCAACCAGAGAAGAGAAGAGAAGCTCTGGTGAATACATCCAAAGAAGATCACAGATTTCAAGACCCTCAAAATCGTACCCTGCAAATAACAGACAAAGAAAAAGACAAGAAAATATGTACATGAGATCATTTCATCTCTCATTTTCCCCAACTTTTATGCCCTATGGTGAATGGTGTATCAAACAATGTTTAGAAACAAAGCATTAGTTGCCTAGTTGGCATGCCACTATTCCATAAACTTACCATCCAATTTCCAATGGTTTCTGTAAAGGAGGATTTGGGTATGGCAGGTGGCACCCACAGAAAAGAAGATAGAGAAAAAGGTATTCACTAGTTAGGCATTGAACAAATCCAGGAAGCAAGGCTTGTATCAGAGCATATTTACCTACTATTAGAAGCTTGTCAGTTTTGAGAGTGAAGTGAACAGATATCTTCCTATGGGATTGGTTTATAGAGAAACTGAGTGTGGATTTATAAAAATTTGGAAAAGAGTGGAGTGTGATTGGAAGAAGAGGATTTGACTGAGCAGCTTCACTGATTTCCGTAACCTTATCCTCAACTTACAGGCTACAGCAGTATCTCAGCTCAGCTGATTCGGGTTTAGCAATTAGCACAGATAATAGTAAAAGCTATGGAAATCTGAGATAAGGCAATCTAGGAGAGGATGCTTAAGGAGTAAATGCATTTGGTTGGACGATGGGTGCATTGATAAATGCTGTGGCTTTGATCTCAGTAATAGGATCATAAATTTTTTAACTGCGACTCAACCTTTCTTTCCATTTACTTTAATATAATGCCTACCCTACTTCATTCTCCGATGCTTACTGTGTGTTGGGATATGTGAGTGCCGGTGGAAGGGGTCTTATTAACTCAAAGCAGGAGCTGTAATGTTGGACAATGACCGAAGAGAGATGGTTGAAATCATAAGACAAAAAAATCTAGAAAAACTTGAGAAATCAGGGAAATGAGAAGGTTTCAGAAAGTGACAACTCCCTTAATGTCCAAAACTTACCTTGGCAATGGGGGGCATCTCAACAGCTATATGCACAATGTGCATCTGCCTCTTTCATAATTCCTCCCAAAACAGGAATATGGTAATTCATATCATCTTTGTTGTCAAAAATTCCACCATCTTCCCTCTCAGAGAATACAAAGTCCTATCATATATGCATCCAACAGAACCTTGACTGCAATGACAGACTTTAATGCGAAAACACTATCTCATTAAGCGATTGTTAATAGTTTTATGGGTAATCAAATTAGAAGAATAAATGAAAAAAAAACTTATTGTTTTCCGTTACCCTAATCGTCTTTAAAATTGTCTTTAAAGTTCTTGTCGTTCCGTCGTTATTTCCCTTCTTCTACAATTCACTGTCATTCACCTTGATGATATATGGGGCTACATCAATTCAAAGAAGAAAACTCTCTTTTATTTAATTTATTTTAAGTTTTAGTTAAATGATCATTTTAACCTTATAAATTTTCGTAAACTTTAAATTAACTCTTTAACTATTAATTTTAACAAGGAGCGGAGGAAAAATGATTTTTACTCTTAATTTCGATTTATAATCACCACCAATCATTACTACGAGAACATATATCAATATCGTTAACTTTAAATTACATGAATCATAATTTTTATCATTAAAATTCTATCAGCTTCATTCTCCATGTTAAATACAGAAAGCTATGACTGGAATTCAAGCAGATTTGTATAATTCAATATCCCAAGTAGGTAGACTGCATTTACCAATTGCTTTTACATGGAACTATTATCTGCAGGCAGCATTCTCTGGCCAACCAAATCAAGAAATTAAAGAATCCCAGAATAGAAGCAGCAAGCATTATGTGATTTATGCAATCAAGCAAACATGTTGATGGCCATAACAATCACCTAGAACTTGAAAGAATAAATATCTAATATCTTCTACATCAAGCAACATTTCATACAACTTTTTATAAATACTCCAAAAAGTGTGAGAATCAAGTAAAGCAAATTAATGTTGAGAATGATTCTAAATTTAAGAGTTAAATGAGATCATACTAGAAATTAAGCAGAAGATAACTTGTCAAACAGATCTTCTGCATACCACCAATCACCATCCTCTCTCTGATCTGACAAGCTTCTCAAACCCAAGAGGGCCTGGAGTTTTGTTATAATATAACTTCAACTTGTCTACACCTTTGAATTTGTATAACAAAACTCCATCTTTTTACCATTCAAATGCAAACTCTTCCATTCAACCCTCCACAGTCATGCAGAAATCTTTTTACCATTATTGCTACGGTGAGTATTCGATCGACTTGAGTAAAAAAAATTTGAGTTATTCAAGTTGACGAGTCATATTTTACAACTCAAACTTTATTTGAAATTTTTTTCGTTCGAGTCGAGTTTAAGAAATTTGAGTCGAGTCGAATTGAATCGAGTTTTCAATTCCTATAAATATTTAATTGTAATTATTTATCATGTTATAGTATGATTTGATTCTAATTTAAACGACTTTCTCTAATCATATAAGATCATATATTTTTTCATATGTAGAAATATTTTTTTATTTCTTTATATATCAATGTATATATATCATAAAAAATTGAGAGATTCGTCTCAAACTTAAAAATTAATCTTTTAATTACTAAAATTTCGTGTTATTCGATTTCTATTTTATAACTTGAACTTTATTTGAATTTTTTTAAGTTGAGTCGAATTTATAAAATTTCAAGTCAAATTAAAACGAGTCGAGTATTTTCACTTCAAGTCGAATTGAATTATTTAATTTTTTTTAAGTCGAGTCGATTTTTGCTCACCCCTAAATATTACCGTATAAATGCTTCCCATTGAAAAACACTAATTAAGGCTTAGTTTGCCATTGTGTTTGAAAAGCTTGGTTTAGAATGGAGCTTTTAAAAAACTTGGTTTGGAAAGCTAAAATTAAGGCTAAGAAAACAATGTATGGTAAAAAAACTTTTACCACTTTTAAATGTTTTTGATTACTTTTTAATAGAAACACTTTTTTAAGTGCTTTTGGGTCCTAAAAAGCAACTAAAAGCATACCCTAAATCCATTTTGTAAGCTTCGTTAGGAAAATGAACCTGGCTAGCTTTCGAGGTGCAAAAGGTCTACGAAAACGACCAAGGGCGCCCTTAATGTTAAGTAGCACAAATATTATTTATAATAATTTAAATATAAATAAAGAAAAATGAAAATAAAAAATCTATTCTTTATTATTAAATAAAAATTATCAAAAATTATATATTTATAATAATTTAGATTTTTTAATTAACTGTAGATATAAAACTATTAAATATGAATATTTTTATATTAATTAAATATATAATTTTAATATTTTATTTAAATTAATAATTAAAACTAAATTTATTTTATTATATAAATTAATATCAAAATTAATATTAGAACATTGTTTTCAATCTAAATTAAATCTTTGAATCACAAAATTAATAATACGTTTATTTTTATAAAATAATAATAAGCTACGCGTCTAACCATTAAACCGACTAAATAATTTATAATAATTTTAACAAACTAACATATAATATAATTTTATGAATATATAAATTTTGTAAATAATATTATTAATATAATTTTAGAACAACATATCTTATATAAAATGGTGTTATTGTCCATGACCTAAAATGGAAAAATTTGTCCAACAATCCTCAATTAACAACTTTATTTAGTTTCTTAAATTAGAGAAAATGGAAACACACGTTTAACTTCCACATTCAGATCCAACGACAGAGATTCTCTTAGGACACCACGATACAAAATCCTGATTGAGCTCACTCGCCACCAAGTTGACTCATCTGTGTCGACTCAGCCGAATCATTGCCCAATTAGAAAAAATGGATGATGTAATCGATTTTTAATTAATAATTTGATGATTTTTTTCTCTTTAAGGGGATAATAAATTGGTTAACCGTCGAATCCTGTTTGGCTCCATACTGCATCCCTGACCCGGCTCATGTCCCGACCCTTGAGGGTCCGGCCAACGCCTTCGAACACCGAAGCGCCGCCACATTTTTTACTCCGAACATACTCACGCGCCAAGTACTCGTGTGGCGGCACCATCTCCGAATCACTGTCATCCGAGTCGTGTACCCACTCCACCGAGTTAACTCGGTAAATCTTACTCCAGTCAGGGACGTTTAATGGAGCTGACGTGGCCATATGGTGCCCACGTGGTGAAGATGCGGCCGCCACGCCGTTCTGGCTACGAAACTGGTGCACGATCCTAGGTTTCGTCGAAGAAGACGAATCCTCGAAAGCCAAAGACAGTCCACCCGCGTGCCGATCGCCTCGGGAAATTCGACGGCGACTACTCCCCCTCACGTCGATGTTCCCACTCCCATTACTTTCAGCTTCAGCAAGTGGACTCCACTGGATCCGAGAATTATCGACACTCCCGTCGTCTCCACCGTCTGCGACGTTATCGACCATCGACCAAACATCATCCTCACCAAGTTCAGTGTCATCAACGACAGTGTCTCCTTGGCCATGCCCGTAGCTATAGCTTCCGAGAAACCACTCGCTCCTGCTGGTGGTCAATCGCCGGCCTTTCGCCATCAAACAACCAAAAAACAAAATATCAAAGATCCAACAAACCGAAATTGAAAACAGAATTTAAGAAAGGAAGAAAAAGGAAATTGAGAATCTCATCTAATAGGGAAAAGTAGGGATGGGGAGATGTTAAAGTGAGTCCATTAGAGAGGGGACTCGAAAATAATTAGGGTTCGCCGGGGAAGCCATGAATATATAGCATTTGAGCAATGGAGCAGTGGAAGTGATTTTCATTTCATGTGAATTTGGGATTCATTTTGTCTTCATTTCATCTCTCCACTCCCACGTCCTCCAATCAAATCATCGATAAGAGTACAGAAGATGCTAATGTCAACACGAAACTGTAGTATAACAAAGAAAGAAAGAATATTAATTTATCATTATTTTTAATTATTAATATTTAATTTATTAACATATTAATTATGAGTATCTAAATATAACTTTTAACTAAGTAGAATTTTGTTTCCCTAATCATATTTTTTTTACCTCTTCTACTAAATTTTTTAAAAAATTAACTTTTAAATTTTAATCTTAACTTCTATGTTCCAAACTTTAAATGGTACATTTTAAATAGATTATACCTTTAATTTTTTAAATTCTAATCACAATTTTTAATCATAAATTTTATAGTTTAATTTTATTAATTTAAAATAAAATATAAAAATATAACTAAAAGACAAACTATTTATATCTCTATTTAAAAATATGAGATTCACTTAGTGAAATAATCGTTAAGGATAAAGACAATAGAAGAGTATAATTTTGCGGATTGTGCACCGCACTCGCCTTATTTGGAGTGGGGATAGATATAATTTGTTGGGTTGGTGTGAGTGTAAAAAGTCATACCTATCGTGGGTAGTAGATAAATGATAGATTTAAAACCTTATTTATATCGTATTTACCTATCTTATATCCTCTCGCTCTGCATCCGCCTGTCATATGAATTTTGAATCATTTTTATTTGTAGACTTTAATTAAACCTTTTATTAAGGTATTTTATGTACTAAGATATTAATTTATTTTAAAATTTATATTAATTCTTAAACTTATAGACTTTGAGCTCAATTAATTTAGTTTAAAAAATTGATGGTTTATGATTGAGCTTAAATTAATCAGGTTGTAAATTTGTAATACGTGTGAATAAGTAAAATTTATAAAAGTGTAAATATGTTTTAATTAAGTTAACTATATATTATTGGTTAGTTATAGTTGAGTATAATTTATATCAATAAAAATATATTTTAATTAAGTTAACTATCGTTAGTTAGTTAGATATATACTTGATCAATCAATAAAGTATAAAATATTTACTTTTCTTTATAAAAATTTATGATTTATTTTACATAATTTAATATTAATGATTATCTGTAAACATATATAAACAGATAAGGCTTGAGTGATGGGTACGAGGATGAATATAAGTAAGAATTTTAATTTCACAATATTTAACGCCAAAAGATTAATCTCCTATCCCAACAACCCCTTCTCTGATGATGAATTGAATCCCAAATTTCTTTTAATAAATTAATTCTTCGATTTTAGTCGATTCATTCAAAAAATAAGTTTTATTTTTTTAATAAATTCAATTGATCGATTTTGAATATAACACTATTTAACTTAAAAATTATTTAAAAATTAATTAATAAAAATTAAAAATTTTAAAATTTTGATAAATAATTAATTTAATTACAAAATTATTTTAAATAATTTATAATTAATTAAATTTTTAAAAAATTTAATTTTTTATTAATTTTATAATATCTAATATTAATGATATTAAGTGATATTCAATGCATATTATATAATTTTTTATTATATAAATGCTTTTCATAGGGTCATGTCAATAGTTCAGTAGTAGAAAAGGTAAGATAAGGTTCTTTTAACGTTAATTCGAACGCGTGTAGTAGGCACGCAAGACGCATTTTCCCATATAAAATATTCAAAATGTCCTTCAATAGATATACCTAATATCCACGTCAGATTTCATTCTCTCTCAAGTTAAAGAAATTATAGAAAAAATTATTAAGGAAATCTCGTTTATTATATTATTTATGATCTCAATTAATTAAATTTATTTATTTTAATTTTATTTTTTTACATATAATTAGTGTTGAGTAGTTATTAGCTATTTAAAAATGAATAATTTTTTATTTGTCTGGACCCCGAACCACATAATAAAACCCGATTTACCTAATAATCTCTCATATAATAAATCATTGTCGACATATAATAAATTTAATTTCTTCTTAAATCAAATCGAGTTTAACCGAATACCTTCTCCACTTAATTTGAGTATAATAATTTAAAATGATATAAAAAATTATTATTTTTAATGGTTCCTATATAAAATAATTCCTCCCACTTGTGGTTGAGGCTTAGGAAAAGAAACCCCTCTCTAATGTGAGTCCACATTTCGCGGTGCACAACAGACAAGGGGTGTGGGTCATGGAAGATGATTTTTTATGAACAACGCAGAAGCAATGGAGGAAATCAATTCAGTAAAAATAATTAAGGAGATCAATCATTACAAAGAAAGATTAAATTCAAAATAATACACTTAAAGATATTTAAAACTGATTATACAAGATAGATTCCTTTTTTCAAAATTATTTTTATCGTGATTTTGAGTTCAAAATCGTATATATAAAATTTTTATTAAAATATTATTTAATAAGATTAAATATATAAATTAATTTAAATTAAATAAGACAAAATCCTAAAAAATGAATTTAGGTTAAAAAACCTCGTTGACTTTCGTGAAAGTATTAGACAATGATAAAATTATAACATGGATAAATCTTATCACGTTATCTATAGACCAATTACTAAAAATTATCTATTTTATTATTTTTTTATATCATATTTTTAAGTGAATCTTCACTTATATTTACTGTTAATTTATTTTAAAAATGATTTTTTAAAGTAAAGATTTATTTTAAAAAAATATAACATAAAAAAATAATAAGACGAATAATTTTTAGTAAATAATAGTTAATCTCATGGATACATAATGAGACTTATTCGTAATATAATTTCTCATTTACGACATCATAACCTCGTAACTTTTAAGTACAACTAGAAGCCTAATACTGGGCATGTTTCCACAAAAAATGCATTTGAGGTTTATTTGGTAAGGTTATATTTTTAGATAAAATTAAGATAATTTAAATAATATATTTTAAAATTTAAATGTATAGTTCTTTCTAACTTTTAAAATATAAATAATAAATTTTAAATTTTAATATTAAATTTTAAATTGTTCAACTATCTTTAAATCATAAGGTTTGATCGTAAATTTTATAAGTTAAATTATAGACTATAAACAAAATCTTTAATCCCTAAATTTAAAAAATCAAAGGATTTATTATTTTTTTTATAGTTATATACAACGTTAATACGTCAAAAAAATCGATATTTATTTGAGTTTTTTGAATTGAGTTGAATTTATAGTATTTAAATCAAATTTCTTTTCATAATTAATTATAATTATTTATAATATTATAATATATATTAATTTTAAATTAACGATTTACTTTATTCATATAAGATATACATAATAAAAATTAATAAAAATATGAATCAAATACAAAATAATAAAATTAAATGATCAAATTGAATCAAATACAAAGTTAAAATATAAAATTATAATAAAAATTAATAAAAATATGAATTGAAGTTATTTTTATATTCTATAGTTAGGATATGTGTTTTGAATTTTATCAATAAGACTCAAATCAAAAGAGGATTAGAAGAAATAACGAATTATATAACATTGAGAGATTAAATTTAAAATAAATGTTTTAATAACAAAAATTATAATTACGTATATATTTTACGGTGATTTAAGAACATATAATTTCATTTTAATAAAAAATTAATATAAATAAAAAATAAAAAAATTAAGTCATAAAACATTAAAATTCTGTTTTTTTGTTTTTGTTTTTTGCAAAATTTGAGGTTGAATCGATCTAAAATATTAACTCGCTAAATTGAACCGACTCTAATAATTTAATTAATTTAACTAAAAATAAAAAATATTTTTAAAATGGTATCGAATTTTATTTAACCATACATACAGAATAGACGTATAGAAATTATTAATTAAAACAACTTTTTTCTGTTGTAAAGGTGTGGGTCCTGTGGGACCATGGTTTTGCAGTGACCCGACCTGCCCCATGGACCCTTCCGTGACCCAGCCCTGTCTAGATCGTATTTGGATCCATCATTGTTAATTAGAAACAGAATCCTAGGCTAGCTACGGGACACACTTTTCTCTACATACTTTGTTACCCCTCAACTTAAAAAAATATATCATATATTATTCTCGATACATTATTTATGAAATTAATTAATTAAATATTTTTATTAATATTTATTATAAATTAAATTTAAAATTAATTTTTATTTAATAAAAAAGATAAGATAAAAAATTAATAAAATGGATGCATTTAATTTAGTTGGTCCCTAGATGACTTGACGAAAATAACTGATGATATAATTGTAATATAGAGTCGATCATTCAATTCATTTTTTTATTTACAATAACAAAATTTAAAATGATTTAAATGATCTAACGCCTTATCCTGTTATACCAATAGATTACCGATGATTTTATTTAAATATTAATTCCATAGAGATGCAACTAACTAGGCACTCACATTCCCTTCCAGCGGTGTGTCCTTATACACCAAAACCCGTATACTGACCGGTAATAATCTTTTTTTTTTTTTATCTTTTTCTATGTACACTTTATCATTAAAAATAAATTTATGGTTTAGGGTATAAGTTTAGTTTAAAATTTAAAATTTAAATTAAAATCTAATTTATTAATGTTTATAGTACATAATACACTAAAAAATACCGATGATTTTTTCTAATAGTGACAGCTGAATTCCATGCATTATTTGGATCGAGGAGAACATGGAGAACTCTGCAGAGACAAGATCTAGTTCTGTCATGATTTATGTTTCGTAAGAATCACAATCTCACCTCCTCTTCTCTGCAACAAATCCACAACCCTGGTAAAACTTTTAAAACATAGTTATGCTCATTAACTTCAATGCATGCAAGAATGTACTACTGGAGAGAATATGATAGTTCTGTGTGTTAGATGAGATCATGTGGAATTCAGAGCTTCTCTTGTAATGATTGTATTGGGAATTGGAGAGGAATCCATGGGATTTATTTTGGCAAGTAAAAAGCCTGAAAAAGGTGGCGCTGATGTGCTAGATCACCTAGGGCAATGAATCAGCAAAGTTTTGTTGGGAGAGCCAAATTATTTGATTCTTTCTCGAGACACTCAAAGCAAATGCTCCATTGTAGTGGGCTCCATTGTTTGCTGGAATTTAACCACATGACCCACGTCTCTAAAACAGCTACACAAGTTCCTTCCAATGTAAAAACAAATATTTCTGTGCAGTACAAGGAGCAAGGCTGGTCTGTCAAGCACTGATCTGTTGGTGCCATTGGCAAGTAGGAAACAAAGATTTTCACTTTACTATAGCCTATGGGGAAATGATGATCAATACAAATAATGGATACCATATCTTTTAGATCTCAGACTGAAACGGGCAATAAATCATCAACAGATTCATACTTGGAATTGCTACTGTTTCTGGGTTGTCCTCTTGCCATCTCCATCAGAGTTGTATAGGCTACTATAAGTGGTTTGAACTTTGAAGTTCCTAGGGCTAGGGCTAGGGTTAGGTTTAGGTGTATTAAATTAGTGGCGTAGCCCACTACAGTTGTTCATTTGTTCTTTTACTGACTGTGCTGTACCATCGCCTTTTGTTGTGGTCTGCCTCACCATGTGAATCTTTGATTTCCTAATCCTTTCCTTTTCTATTTCGTGGTGTAGGGCAGGGTATATACAAGGGGAGGAGGAGAGTCACTGATTTCAATTCTGAAAACTTGCTTTCAGAAGTAACATTCATGGCTGAAATTCATTTAAAAATAAAACATACGACTTCACTTAACTAAATAAGCTTTATTTAGTCGTTTGTTGACAGGTTAACAATTCCTGTATTTCTCTTTTTTCTTTCCATAATCTTTAGCTTTAACATCATCTAGTGTCATTATCACTTCTTTGATCAAAAAGGAGCAAAGGATCTTTTTTCCTGGGAAAGCTATACAGACGTTGAGAACCCTAATTATATACCGTGCAAGTAAATCTCATTATATATATATATATATATAAGTTCAATAATTAAAAAAATGTCTAATTTATAACCTATTTACAGTTTAATATCTAATGTTTTTTAGTCCACTAATATTTATAACGTTACTCAAATGCGTGTCATGTTATTACTATTTATTATTTTTTACCATAAATTATTCATCGTTCTTTATATCATCATTCGTCGTGAATTATATGAATGAATCATTTATTGATTTTGACATTTTATACGACACCAATCGATTTTTAAAAATAAAGTGATAAGATAAATGTTCGTGATGGTTTGACGATGGATGTGATAGACTATTACATGACAAACGGCGACGAAAACATCCCAAATCGAGATTTATTTTTTTGGTGTTAGGAATTTTAAATTTGGGCTATTTTATGAAAATTTGAGTTTTTTTATATTTATTTTTAAATGTAATTTTAGAATTTTAAAAAACACGTGACAATTATGAAAATTAAAAATTAACGGACAATAACGATGAAACACTTATTTGAGTAACATTAGAAATATTAAACATCAAAATGGATCAAAAAATTTAGACACCAAACCAAAAAAATAGTATAGGTTGAGCTTATTTCTGACTATTAAGTCTATACGTAGGGTGCAAATCGTCTACCACTTAATTATGATTTCATTGGTGCCTTTATTTTAAATTAGTAGGTTTAGGGTTTAAGATTAGAGATTGTGGTTAGGGTTTGAAGAATTAATAATAAGATATATTTTTAATGAATAATGTTTAGGATTTAGGATGTAAAAAATTATTATAGAGTTTAGGGTTGAATTTTTAAAATGCAGCTATATCTTCCATTTCTTTCCCAAGACAACCTATCGGCAGATCCTCGTATATCTGCACATTAAAAAAAATAGAATAAAGTAAAATTAAACAGAGAATATACATATTAATATTCTGCTTCAGCAGCCTGTATAATTTAGTCATTGAAAAAGATTCTTGTTTTGTTTATTAAAAAGAGCATCTTTTTTTCTTGTGATACAAGTATTAGTTATTAGTATAAAGTTGTGTAATTTACTTAATAAAATAAGCCAATATAAATTAATGCTGCTCTTATAAAATTATGGGATGGCAAGAATCTTACCCTTTCCGAAACATAAAGGGATTGTCTTGCTTTGACCCCTATGTCCGCGCTTCATATCGATCATCAACGGTGCATGTCATAATTGCTGCTCCTTTCCAGTGGCCTTATTAAGACAATCAAAAGTATTAGGTATTAAACAGACATGAATTATTGACCTAATTAACAACAACAGCATAAAACAGTTGTAAAAGTAGCTCGATTGAACCCCATGTATTTGCAAAAATGGTTTGAAACAACTTTATGATGTGTGTACAGTCAGTTTCAGACCATGTCAGGTAACTGTTACTCTCTGGTATATCAGTTACAGTTAACAGAAAAGTTTTGTCTTTCATATTATGTGACATCGATTACCAGTTTACCAGACAAGTGCTCAGCCCACTTGCAGTGTGTTTTTCTAGTGCTGGTGGAGAGTCAATTTCTCATGGTGGGTGGGGTTTCTTTTCAATCATGAAAGATAAATGCACTATGCTTCTTTTTTCAGATAAACTTTTGCATTTCATCAATCAAGAAAGAATACGGAAAATCAAGAGTTCGAACTTTATCTATAAAGTAAAATATATATTTTATGATCAGTCGTTTATCTGTAAATATACAGTTGTTCTACTCTTGTCCTAATTTTCAAACATATAATATGTTTGGTTTCATTCCAACATTGGAACTTCAAACCTGGTGATTCTAAATTTACAGGAGATGTCTGAATGATTCAGGTACATGAACTCAACACTTTCCTGGCTAACCCAATCCAATAGTTCTCTACACGACAGCATGTTATCTGAATTCAACTATATAAAGGAACTGTGGATTCCACTTTCCAGTTTCCACTGACTATAGTATTCCGGATTATTCGAAATGCCATTTTTCGTGAATCGATCAAAAAATTCGACTAAAATTAGCTAGAGTTCGAACTGGTTGTGACCCGAAATCATAATGTCTTAAACTCGATCCAAGTCTGTCGAAATGTATCCGATATCTAAAATGGATTATTTGACCTGCTAGCATATGGGGATTAGGCCATCAACTATCAAGCCATAGTCTCATTACTATGGTATCTTAATGTCATAGACCAGTGGGTTTGCATGATTGGACTTGTATGGGGTATGTTTAAAGCTGAAGTCTGGTGATAAATAGTTCAATGCATTGCCTAGAGCAACATTGGAAAATTAGGTTAGGTTTTCTCTGTCAAACTATTCGTGATTTGAACACAAATATTTGTAGACATGGAAGGGGATAAATTCTTTTAATTTTTATTTTTTAAAAATAAAATATTATTTATAAAAATGTCAAGTGAAAATATTATAATAAAACATATTATATTAATTAGTCTAAAAAATATTAAATTTAACCAACAATATTATTCAAAATGATGAACTGATAAAATTTTAGAATATAAATACTTAATTAGGTAAAAAATAAAAAATATATATTTTTAAAAAAAATAAGGGAAATGCCATTATCCTATTTTTTCAACATCATTCCTTAGGCAGCCATGGCTGAGCACCCTATGGAAACTGCCGAGTCCTTGTTTATTTCTTCCCTGTAAATGATCAAAGCAATTCTGCTGGGATTCATTCTATTTGTAGAAGATGACCATCTAACGTAACAAACAAGACAATGGGAAAAAATGACGTGGAAAAAATAATTAAAATATACATTGATTTCATCCAGAAGCAAGAAAAAGATAAATACCAGGTATGTTTTCTTTCAGACTTGGCAAATTGATGGCTTTGAACCTGACCTATTTAGATTTTTTTTAAATGTGCATTATTCTGGCCGCCGCCGGAGATCCCTCCAATTTCTCCATTCCCATTATTGTTTTAAATAATTTTTTACTTAATTTTTTTTAATAAATTTAAATATCGGTGAAACATTATAAATATCGTGTTATATCAAATTAGGATGTAAAAGTTAAATTTTTAATAATCAGATATAGATCGATCAAAACCAGACCTAATTCGATCGATAAACATCCTAGACGTAACTCTACATTTATCCAAAATTTGTTGTTGTTTGAATTTTCTTTACAAACGAATAAATTTTAATTATTATTTTTTATTTCAGTCACATGTTATTGGATTATACACGAAGATCAGGGACGAAGGCTCATAGGAGTGGGGAGAGGTAACCGTTCCTTCTACCTCTGAAGAATTTTTAATTTTTATTTTTCTGTTTAAAATTTTCAAAAAAATAGTTTTTTTTTAATTTGTTCCATCACTTTTAAACATATACGTTTTACCCTTAACTCCAAATCTTAACTCCGACTCTATCGAAGACAGTAAACTTGTACTGAAATTCAGCGACACAAATTAATTCATCATCTTCTCTACAATTTAATTCAAACGTGACAACAGCTACATTTGTCTTATGCATAAAGATTCAAGATCAGAGTTTATGATATAATAATAATAAAAAGAGAACGTTTCTTGGCCGGAATTTTTATGATATTTAACTTCTCTGTCTACATATTATTGTTTCAAAGAAAACTATATCGATATTATTTATCAAATTATAAGAATTAAATTATATGTAAAAAATTATGCTGGTCAAATTTATTTATTGATTTCTTACTTAGAAACTAACCCTTCAGCCATGAAAAGAATATTTTATTCCCATGCATGCACAAGGACAATCTATATTCTAATAAGTTCAACCTTGGAGCATACAACTGTTGAACACGAGATGTAGCAAAGAAGTCTCAGTAAAGACGGAACTGCGTATGATTAGCAGTCTTTGCCGGACATCTTGATTAGTTTAGTAGTAAATAGTAATTAAGGTGAATTGTTTTACCTACTTTGTCTCATAATGTGTCTACGTTATTAGGGTTAGGGACGAAATTAAAAATTTATTATAAAGAGATTAAAATATATATTTTATATTTTTTATCGATAAAGATAAAAGATAATTGTTTTAAAAGAAATTATATATATTTTTTATTTTTATTTAATACATAAAAATAATAATTGACAAGGACTACGTACACTTAATCCGTAAGTTCCGTCAGTGATTAGAATGTAGTATTAGGATATAAATCGTCTATCATTCTATTGTGCCTCCACTGTTGTCTTCACTTTAAAATAATGGGTTTATGATTAAGGGTTTAGGTTTAAGAATTATGGTTAGGGTTTAAAAAATTAAGGGTATAATGTATTTTTAGAACATAAAAATTAACGTTATGATTTAAAATTTAATTTTTTAATAATTTTTAGTGTGAAGTATAGAAAAAACGTAATTAGAGATATAAGATTTACACTCATAGTATTAAGTGTCAATTCTAGCACCGTAAAATACATGTCTGATATATGGGAATTAACTTGATAAGAAAGATAAAGTAAAAAAATTAAATAAATAAATATTTTAATTGATTTATTTCATGAATGACATGATATAATTGATCTATGATATAATTTCTTTTGAAATATTAAAATAAAATTATTTTGCATGTGAATATTTTATTAAAAGATATTGATTATGCTAATATAATAATATAAAATTATTTTTATCATAATATTTTTCGTGTTTTTATATTGTTTACTTTCTATCACTAGTTTCGATGTAAGATTAAAACAAATGAAAATTAGATATTATTGGTATGTATAATTTATTAAGATAAATTTTTTATTTTATAATAGATAAAATATATAAATATTTTAATAAAAAATATTAATAAATTACTTTCTTAATAATAAAACATCAAACATATAAAAATTAAATAATTTTAATATTTTTATTTAAAAATTGACATTTTTTCTTTCATGTTTTAGGTTTCAACGGTATTTAGAGAAAAAAATGTCATAAAATACAAGATATATAGCGGTGTTTGGAGGAACTACACACCTAAAGATAAGGTATTTCGCGCGACATTTGGTGGAACAAATGTTGTTATATAACTTGATTTTTTACGGTATTTTTGTTACAAACGTCAATAACTATTATAATGTTTAATTTAACGTTTTTTCTTGCGACGCTTTTTTTAACGTATGAAATATTTTTAATAACTCTTTAAAATGTCATTATAAGATTAAAAAACGTCGTTAAAAATTTATCTTAATGCGATGTGAAAAACAAAATTATTATTTGAATAAACGTGGATAGGCAATTCTTGATGTTGATTTAATGACATAAGTCCAATCCATAATTTAATTGTAATTTGATTTTATGTGATATATATGTACTTAATATGTTCATGGATAGATGAACTGTATTTCAATTTAAACAAATTTATACTCCAATTTAATTTCAGTCTAATTCAATAACCAATTATTACTGTTTTGCATATATAAAATATTTGTAAAAATATATTAATATTTTATAACTAGCTTCTCATGTTCCATATGATGTCTTTGGTGCAGTGTATGGGAAGTGCAAGGTGTATGGCCGAAGGAAGCTAAACATTCTTCATTGCTTGGTTGAACGCTTGTCCTCATGTATGGACAAGGTGATAGGAATCCGTACTCTTTAAAAATTTTAAGTTTTTTAATATTTTTAATATTTTTATATTTTTATTGATAATTTAATTTTATACCTCTTAAAATCTTGTAATTTTTTATCATTATAATGCTAATATATATTTTTGTTAATTTACACCCTTTGTATGATATTTTAGGTGTATCTTTATGCACGAACCGTCTAGCCTCAGTGGTTAAAGGAACGATTGTTGTTTATAGAGATCACGGTTCGAGCACAGTAATGCCAGTACAGTGATTGAACGTCTATGTTCAATGGTTGAAAGTATACTCTAAAACAGATACTACTATAACATTATAACTGATTCAAAAAAATAGTGTATCCCGTAAAGATTTAGCTTAATCTTGACCATTCATGTAATTTGATCTAAGTCATTGAGCGAGGGAAAGCTTAATTATAAATAAGATACTTTATTCTACATACTCTATATGTTGTTTTTTTAGTATTTTAAACTTTCTTAATACTATTTTTTAAAGTTATTATTTTAATAATTTGTTTTCATTTAAAATGATTTAATGTTTTTAATGATTTAGAAATTTGATCTTTTTAGGTGATATTTCAGGCCAACTTAATCATTTATCTAAAAATATCGACTAAAATCGCATAATTAATTAGTTTAGAAATCTAATCCCGTGACATATTCATGCCTAAATTTTTTATTTTCTTCAAAACTCCATTCTAACTATATATTTACGGCATGAAAAAAACTAAAATATTTTAAAAAATTATACATAAAAAGTTTTTTAATATAAGAAAGTTAAAATAAAATTATTTATTTGATAAGAACCGATATATAACTGCGAATAGCCTTAACAAAAACCGATATATAACTATTAACATATCTTTTAAGTCCAAGACCACAAATGGTAAGAATTACTTGTTATTTTTAAAAAAGAAATTGATTAATTGAGATTTAAGCTTTAAGAATCTGATTGAAATCTCCAACCTAAACGAGTATTTCTAAAGGTGACATAAATAACTAAATAAAAGACAAAAAATAAAAAAAAAGGTATATAGTAATAAACAAAAAATCCTATAGCTATTATATAAGGTCAACATACAAAAAGATTAAGAAAAATATAATATTTATTCGTTGATCGATGTAGGATCATAGTATTTAAAAATAATTTTTTAACATTTAGTATTTAATGTCGAAGTGATCAAAATGAGAAAAAAACTTAAAATTCAACAATTAAATAAAAAATTAAACTATAAAGATCGAAATAGGAATAAAATTTTTTTGAGTGACCTAATATATTTTAAAATTCTCTAAAGTGATTAAAAGATATATATTCTTAATGTACACTTACCTTATAGATAAAATGATTTAAATTTGAGTCTCTTAAGATAAATATTATATATTTTCTATTAGTACCACTTCTATTTTATATATTTTAATAATAACATAAAAAAAATCACATATAAGTATGAAGAAATAGAACTATAATAATAATGATAATATATATTAAACTGATAATATTTCAATATTTTAACTGAAATAATATTGAGTTTATTCATGACATTAAATTCAAACAATTATTTAATATTATATAGAGGTGTATAATAAAGTTGAGTAATCCCACGTGGTGGATTATGCTGTTTTTTACGCCATACTTTAATCATGTAATTCTTACTATTTTTACGTGTAAATGGAATAATAAAAAGAAAATAAACTAAAGTAATCTTAATTTATCTTTGAAGAAACCCTAGCCGCATGCATCCAATGTGAAAGATTCTAATATCATACATTTGTTCACACCTGGTTTATAATCTCAAGATCCCACTCTTAATCCCAGTTCACACGACAAAGCTCTCCCATACTTCTAGGTTGTCTTGGCCACATCCTCACCGACCACGTAAGCTCGAAGCTGTTTCAATTTAGCTGCTGAGCTGAGATGATCAACGCCGTCTAATCTGGATGTTTTTATAGCCTGATAATTTTAATTTGGTCAACCAACTATTCTGTCAGGTTTGTACGTAAGATCATAGCTCAGTATCCTGCGGTTCAAGTAACCTTATCCTCATCCTCTTCCTCTCTTCTTTTCTCTATAAATACAGTGACCATTTCCTTGTTCAAAATCTCCAGCCACCCTAAATTTATTCTATTATTTTAGATAGATAGAAAGCAATTAAGAGACCAACCAGTGGTCAAGAAGAATGGGGAACTGTATTAGACGTAAAAAGTCATATTGGGCTGACGGCGATCACCGGGGTTGTTTGGAGTCGAGTCAGATGGATGGTGAGGTACAAGTTATGGAGAAGGAGGAGGAGAAGTTGTTGGGAGATGCAAAGAGCAGAGAGGTGAAGATAACGATTTCGAAGAAGGAGTTGAAGCAATTGATGCAGGCGGTGGACATGCAAGGTCTGAGTCTGGAAGAACTGCTCTTGGACAGGATGGTCAGAGGTGGAGGAGATATATTCGTGTTAGAGGCTGAGCAACCTCGTCCATGGAAGCCGGTGCTACAAAGTATTCAGGAGGTGAACTAGTTAGTTAATGATCTGTCCTTAAAGGTCTTCCCTCGATTATCTCCGGGTGAGAATTAGCCTGGAAACCCTTCATCTTGTTGTTAGAGTTATTGTATATAGAAATTAGGACATTTTCCACTGTCGATCTATGTATGTATATCTTAAATCCCGATACAGGAAAGTATCCTGTAATTAAAAGATAAGCGAACAAATACCCAAATATAATGCCATATCACCATCATCCACGCAAGTTCCTATTTTTCTTTTCCTTAATTTGTGCATACAGACACGAAAACCAAACATGGTATCATACTTGTCCTAAAAGTAAAGAAAGGGATGTGGGGAAATACAAAACCACGCCAGAAACCGTTGGTTAGGGTTCATCCAGACGGGACAATTTAAAGATTGAAGTAATGCACAATTGATTCAGTAATAAAATTTTAATATATAAGTTTTTAAATAAAATTTAATTTATAAAAAATTACATTATTGTTTTACCAAAAGAATGACTTACAAACATTTAAAAATTAATACTTTGACTTAAAAGTATTGTTCTTACGTATTTCGAAATAAAATCATTTAAAACAGATTAAATATAATTTTATTAGTACAAATGAATTAAAACCACACGAACACTGAATCAATAAATCACCTACAAATGTCAGTACATGGCTCGAGTACCGGTATGATTTTTAAAGAATAACACACTCGTGGGTAACACATTCGATTAATTAAGTGGACTTTTAATTATAAAAAAAATATATTTTAGTTCTTGATCTCGTAAATCGTATAATTACTTATGTTCGACTGCTCCGCTGGTTGTGTACACATCTTAAGGTTTTTAATTTCAAGTAGCGCTTGTGGCCTAATGGATAAGGCGTCTGACTTCTAATCAGACGATTGTGGGTTCGAGTCCCACCAGGCGTGAGGCTTTCAATCAATTAGTGGAATATTTAACCGAAACACAATTAAATTTTTTTTATTTGAGATTTTTAATCTCGAACTAAACAACCACCCAAAAGAAATCGAAAAAAAGAAAATTCAGCAATATATTTTTTAATTAATTAAAAAGATTATTTTTATACTAAAATTTTAATCCATATAAAATAAAATAATATAATTATCATTAACTATTCGGCGAATTAAAAGCAAAATATGATTTAATTACACTCAATTGCTTTGTAATAAATAACAGTTTTTTAATTATACATCCTCTTTCGACAATGATTTTCTATAATTAAATTTATTATTAATAAAAATATAAAAATATATATTTTAAAAATCTTTAATCCAATAATTTAAAAATATATATTTTAAAACCTTTAATCCAATAATTTAAAAATACATATTTTATAAATTTTAATAAATTATAATATTTAATAAATCAGAAAATTTAACTTTTGAAAAATCAACATTAAATTTATTAAACGGGATAAAGAGTATATTTTTTAGGGATAAGTTTACAACGTGCGTCGAATATTGCTGAACACCATTAACGATGAACATTGCTGAACATCATTAAACTAATTAATAAATATCAAAAATTTCAAGCACTCAATATATAATTAATAAATATTTAAAATAAAATTTTAATTAAATTATCTTCTATAAGGAAAACTACACAAATAATCATCCAACTATCACTCATTTTTTGGATTGGTCACCAAATTATTTTTTTTATCAAAATCATTGTTAACATTTTATTTCATTATTATTTTGGTCATCGACGGCTAAATATTTAACAAAAATTATGACATGACATGGTTTAATAATAATTTTAGTCCCTAAAATTGTTATATTATATCGAATTAATTTTAATAGAATATAACTCATCAAATATTCAAACTAAACCTCAATTCTTTTTTTTTCTCTTGCAATATTACTTTAAAAAATTAATTTATCAACTCTCTTTATTTCTCTTGAGTCTTTTAACAATTTATTAAATTTTAAATTACATAAAATCATTTTAATTTTATGATTTATTTTTAAAAAATTTAATATAGTTTTTTTAACTTTTCACAAATTATTAATATATATATTCTATCATTTTTTATGTTTATCGGATCTATAAAAAAATTTGATTTATCAATTCATATAAAAGTTTATATAGATCAATAGTCATAAAATCTTTAACATGTAAATATAGATCAATTCGACGCATGTCATAAAATTTTTCTTGAGATTAAATAAAATTTAGTTTCACTTAAATTTTTATTGAACAACTCAAATTTTTGATCTTTATATAGATACTCTTACAATTTCACACAAATTTAGCATCAATGACTTTTCATATGTCGGAACACAACCTTCCTTGGACTGAAAAAGAAACTATTCTACAAAAATGTCATCCCGATTCGAAGAAAAAAATATTCTTTTAACTTAGATTTTAAAAGAATAAATTATAAAATTAAAATGATTTTTTATAATCTAAAACTTAATAAGTTGTTCAAAGACACAAGAAAAATAAAGAGAGTGTTGACAAATTAATTTTTAAAGTAGCGTTGCAAGAGGAAGAAGAAAAAGGATAAAAATTTTGGGGTTTAGTTAAAATATTTGATGAGTTATTTTTTATTTGGATTAACTTGATATAATGTAATAATTTGAAGGACTAAAATTATTATCAAACCATATCATATCATAATTTTCGTTAAATATTTAACAGTTGATGATTAAAATATAATGAAATAAAATTTTAATGATGATTTTGATAAAAAAAAAATTAGTTGGGTGACCAACACAAGAAAAAAATGATAGTTAAATGACCATCCATATTATTAAACCATGTCATGTCAAAATTTTTGTTAAATATTTAACAGTCGGTGACCAAAATAATAATAAAATAAAATATTAACAATGATTTTGATGAAAAAAATAATTTGGTGGCCAACCTCAAAAATGAGTGATAGTTGGATGGCCATTTGTGTAGTTTTCCTTATAGAAAATAATTTAATTAAAATTTTATTTTAAATATTTATTAATTATGTATTAGGTCCTTGAAATTTTTAATCTTTATTAATTAGTTTAATGGTGTTCAGCAATGTTCATCGTTAGTGGTGTTCAGCAATGTTCGACGCCCGTTATAGAATTTTCCATTTTTTAGTATATAAAACAGTTACATGTCTTTAATCCTTCATGATTCTAGTTTATGTCTTTTTATAGTTTAAATATTAATTAAAAAATCTTTATCTTTTAAATTTAAAATTATAATTTTAATAAATTATTGTTCCCTCAATATTTAATCCATCGGACCACCACTAAATTAATTTCAGTTGACTGACAATATCAGTAAACAAAGGCAATTCCAGCCTTACTTGAATAAATCAGCTTTGTAAATTGTAATTATCAAAAGGTCAAAAACGAAAATATTTTCTGCCACCTGGACTATGGAAAGTATCAACCCTCTCACGAACCTGGATTATCTATAACTCTAACAACACAAAGCACAGTTCTTAATCGGTTCAATTAACTTCATCCATCCCTTTAATTGGTTCGGTTCTTTTGTTAGGTCAAAAAGTTTGAATTGATTCCATTACTAACTTTGTCTTTAAGAATGAAAAAAATAAAATAAAAGGAGTTGTCAATTATAGAAAATTTGGATTTTATTTTTATTTCGAATTCGATATTTCAAAAATTTTAATCTAAAAAGTTATTCTAATTATCTCTGTTTAGAACTCTAAACTAAATTAAATAATTAAAAGGCATAAAGATAATTTTAACCCTTAACGTTTATAATTTTTATCGTTTTGTCCCTTATTTTTTTTTGGGATAAATTTAACCTTTAACCTATATCTTTTTAACAAATAGTTTGTTTTTTAACTACAGTTCAAAACTAATTAATTTTTTAGGTAGGATTTTAATTCTATCGTAGTTAGGGTTAAGAATATTTAATAGTATTTTATTTTAGAATTAATTGTTTTTTAATATTTTATTTGAATTTTAATTATTTTATATTTTATATTTTATATTAGAATAAAATTATAATATATATATATATATATATATGTATTTGATAGGTTAGATGCCATGTTATTTAAAATATATTATCATATGCATATAACATGTTATTATTGGTTCAACTAGGGTTTAGGGTTGAGATTAAAATTCAAATAAAATATTAAAAATTAATTAATTCTAAAATAAAATACTACTAAACATTCTCAACCCTAACTACGATAAAATCAAAGTCTTATCTTAAAAAAATATGAACACGGTTCGAAATTAATTAATTTTTAAGATAGGATTTTAATTTTATCGTAGTTAGGGTTGAGAATGTTTAGTAGTATTTTATTTTAGAATTAATTAATTTTTAATATTTTATTTGAATTTTAATTATTTTAAATTTTATATTAGAATAAAATTATATTTCATATATATATATGTATTTGATAGATTAGATATTATGTTATTTAAAATATATTATCACATGCATATGACATGTCATCATTATTAGATTTTAATGGTCAAGTTATCATGATATTTAAAAAATAAGTTATTTGTCAAAAAGATATAGATTAAGAGCTAAATTTATCCCAAAAATAAAATAAGGGCCAAAACAATAAAAATTATAAACGTTAAGGGTTAAAATTATCTTTATGCTTATTCAAAAATACTCGACCCACTGATTCAATCCGACAACCCAATTACCCTAACATAAATAATCAGCTATTTACCCATAATTTTTTTACACGGGTCGAGTATTCGACCCATCATTTTCTCAGATCAGGCCCGAATAATAAAATTGGAAATTTTTGGGTACTCGATTATTTTTGGCACCCAATTTTTAATTTTTAAAAATTATTTATTTTAAATATAATTATTATTTAAACAATACTCTTATATTCATTATATTCTCAAATCAAATAATCTAATTTCTAAATCTTAATCCCTTAAACTTTATTAAAAAAAATATAGGGACTCTTTGTAAAAGATAAGTTCATCGTAAAATAATAAATTTAGTTTTTCGAATTGATAAAGTTCAAATTTTACTCGTTTAAATATATACTATTTTTACACGTGTATTAACTAAAACAAAAATTAACTCAAGATTCTTTACTATTTAACTCATTATTTTTTATATAAAAATAAATTAAACTAATTAATAATATTAAAAAAAACTTTTTTAAGCATTATGTTTTTACCAATTCAAAACAAAACATAAGAATTAAAACAAATTTAATATTTTTTAATATTCAAGTATCCAAAAAATTCAGATCAAAACATAAACCATATTTTTAATTACTTTAAACTTTGAATATTCAATATTTTTAATTACTTTAAACTTTGAATATTTAATATTTTAAATATCTAAATATTCGAATATCCGAATTTAAACATCAGTAAATGTCCCATTGGCGAGCCGACCATAATCTCTGAAGATGGGAAAATATTGTGAAAGGCTCGATTTGTTTAGAGTCGTAACAGGCTGATTGATGCTCCGTTCGTTGTCGTTTGATGGTTTGGGATGCGTAGTTGTGTTATGACTTAAAAAAAATATATGTTCAAATTATATTCTTTATTTATAGTATATTTTTTATAAGAATAAATGTTAAAAAATTTAATTATTATAATTTTTAATATTTAAATATTTAAAAATTACTAATAAATGTTACTATTTATTTATTTTTCAATCATCCAACGCGAGGCAGATCAATCGGACAACGGATATGAATATAATTCTAGTTGAATGATATTCGATTGACACACTTACTAGCAATTATTAACATTAGTTAAGGAAATGAACGAAGGACTCCAACGATGACAATGATGGTATCCAGCTACGATAATTTGGAGAGTTTATAGTTTTGGATATTAGGAATTTTATTTTGGGAGAATTTTAAGTTTTTTAAGAATTATTTTAAATTTTTTAATATAATAATATATGACATATGTTACGTTCTTATTCGGTAATATTTTTTAAACGATCAAACATTTAAATTTTAAAAATATAATTTATACATTTATTTCTTTATTAAGCCTTATATCCAGAAAACTTTATAAACAAACACATCATTCTATTATGTCACATTTGTTGTGAATAAAATAACAAAAAATAATAATAACAAAGAGATTAAAAAATGAAAATTATATTTATTTTGAATATTAAAGTGTATATAATATCTTTACGAAATTATTTATTTATAAACATAAAAAATACATAATATATAAAACACTAATTAATGAAAATAAAATTTCTACTGATAAAACAAGTTAATTTTTTATATAAAATTCTCATCGTAATAGACATTCATATAAATAAACATTCATTATCAATATGTTAAAAATTGTTTCTTTAGTTTGTAATGTCATATATCATATTGTAGTATATGGAGACGTTACCTCTCATTTTAGTAGGGGAATAGCTTAAATTTGGTAAACTTAACTTGAGATTTGAGTTAATTTATACGATTCAAGATTCAAGTATAATAATCTAAATTTTATTTGAACCTGAAAAAAATTGAACCAAATCAAAATTAAAACGAATTTTAGAAGCCGGAAATAACTAAAAAAACAAAATAAACTGCGTCGAAAGTAACTTGAATTTAATTTGCTCAAAGTTGTATATTTTATTCTTTTTTATATTATATTACTAATTAACAACCATTTTCTTTATTAATAATGAAGATGTCACCTCACGCCTAATTAAAAAATCTCCCTAACCTAGATAGAGGAAAAAGAGTACGTTTGGCAGCAAGATATACATAAAGCAACTCGGTATGAGAAGAACGACAAAAGCGATGATAAGGAGGGCCGACCCTATCACGCCGAAGCAAAGGTTGAATCTGATCAGGAGCATCATCCAAGATTGTAAGATTGAAATGACTATTGTCTGGTAATCTAGCTATACAGTCGGTGACCATATTCACTTCCCGCGGAATCCACTGAAAATCTAACGACCAATCATTAGAACGAAAAGAAACAATGGAACGAACAAGTTGCAAGCTGCTTAATATGTCTTTTCTTGTTTAAAAGATCATCTTCATTTATTAACTTAAATAAAAAAGTAATTGATCGGGTATTAACCTAACCTTAAAAAGTATGATTTGACTTGAACCAAAAATCAACAAATCTGATATTGATCCGAACCGAAAATTCAACCGATCCAATATTAAGCTGACTAAACTCCATCTGATCTGATATCGATTCAACCAGAAAATCAACCAATCCAATATCCAACATAACCCAAAAGCAATCCGAATAAAAAATAACCAAATTAAAAATCAACTCGATTTAAATGATCCGATCCAAACTCAATCTAAATGACAAGATTTACCCTTTACTATAGGTACTAAAATCAAAATTTTTAAAATATAGATATGCGAAGATATATTACAAATTAAGGAGGAAGTACAATCCCCATGAAAAATACAAATCCCCTAATTGAACCCCTTTTATACCCTTTACTAAAAATCCCTAAAAATTTAAATTTTAAATTCTATCCCTAATTTTTTATATCCTAAACCCTAAATTATATACATTAAAAATAGATTTTACCTCTAATTTTTTAAACTCTAATCATAATTTTTAACTTTAAACTTTAAACCCTAAATCTACTTAATTTTAAGTGAAATACCAATAAACCCCAGCCCAAAGCAAAGCACATGAGGTGAGCAGTGCAGGTCGGCAGGGTAGTAAAGACAGGTACTGTGCAAAAAGGGTATCCCACCGTACCATCGAATGGGAGATCGACAGGACTTGAAACCAAACGTATTACTCTTACTATTCCATGGAGACATGGAGTCTTAAAGATGAAAAGGCCGAATCTGTGTGTGGTCTTAATGATTGGGTGGGTGACCGTCTAATGAATGTGAATACTGAACAGTGGGAACGGGACCAACAAGAAAAATTTGCAAGGCCTGAAAAGGAAAGGGCAAGCGACATGATCTGCAAACCCCGCCCCACCATCATCAATCGTGAGAGAGAGACCGATCCATTCCTTTTTTAACCACCCTCGAGAAGTTTCCTTTTTTATTTCGACACTAAACGTCCACGTGGATTGCTTGGTAATAATGGAGGCAAAAGCTGTTGATTTTTCTATCAGATTTGTCTAGTTCATCGTGCAGACAGCAGATACTTGCATGTGTTGGTCCCTGCAATAACATTGATCTAATTAATAGAGAAAGAAAGACAAAGGGTGTATGTATAGTACTAAAAATTATTAGGTGAATCATGTTTACTACGTTATTTATAGTCCTAATTAATCAGGATTGTTGATTTTAATTTTTTCAAGTGAATCATCATATCTTTCCTACATGGACTTAGTGGGTGGATAGTTATTAGGTGGTTATTTAAAGATTAACGATTTTATTTGTTTGGACCATAGATGACATGGTGAATAAGATTTACCTAATAATCTCTTGTATAGTACGTATAGTGTTGAGTATACACAAGAATAATGAGTAGCATTGGCACTGGCATTGATATTGCAGGTAAGGTTTCAGATGATCACTCACAGCCACAGCCACAGCCACAGCCACAGCCACTGCCACAGCCTCAGCCTCAGCCTCAGCCTCCTACTCCTGTCATCCATGTGACACTCAACATATGAGCACCACAAAAATAAATGCCCTCATAATATTCATTTGATTTTACTTATTAGGGTTATACCTCTCTAGTTCCTGCATGGGAAATAAAAAATAAAAACCATCCGCCCTTTATTATGCATTGAATTTTAAATTGAATTTTAAATTATAATTTTTATATTTTATATCTTAAACCCTAAACCCTAAAAATACACTCTATCTAAATTCTTTAAATCATAATCCCTAACCCCTAAACTCTCTAATTTAAAACGGATGCACAAATGGAGGCATGGGAAAAAAGTAGACGATTTACACCTAATAAAAAGTTGTGCAAATCGTCTACCTCTTTCTCGTGTCTTCATTTGTGCCTTTGTTTTAAATTAAAGGGGTAGGGGTCGGGTTCAAGGTTAGGATTTAGAGAATTAGGGATATGATGTATTTTTAGGGTTTAGAATATAAAAATAAGGGTTATGGTTTAAATTTAAATTTTTTTTAAAAAAGACATAAAATAATACATAATAAAGAAGTAGATGATTTGCCCCCATAAAAATTAAAACCCATTCCTTTAAACACATTGTTACATTAACTACATCTCTTCTCCACTCACCTGAACTGCATCCATTTTTTGTTTCTCTGCTACCCCAAGATTTAGATTGTCCAGGGAAAGTGTCTGCATTTAATTCTTAAATGATATTTTCGTTTCTCCCAAACCTCCTTTCGTTATCTTGGATTCTTTCCTTTTCCTTTTCCTTTTCCCAGTGAAGGGTATAGGAGATTTAGATAATTAGAAACAAAAACCATGTGATGGACGTAGACATCTAACGTCGACGTGCAGTGATGTGCAAGTGGTTATCAAGTCAAAATATTCGTAACCCGTTTTAATGTGATATTTGCAGTTGCAGATGAAATAGTGACCAGTTGAAAGTTCCATCCACTAAATTTTGGTCTAGTAATAATTTGGTCGTTGTCAAAAATAAATATTTAAATTAAAAATATAAAATTTTAGTATATATATAATTAATTAGGGGTTGAAGTAGAAAAATGTGTATATATATGTTTTTTTTGTCTAATAACAATTTAAATCTCATAAATTTAAAATTTATTCAACTTAGTCTATAAATTTTAAGTTTAATTACTTAATAATTTTTTATGTTTTTTAATTAATATTTTGATTCCTGTTAAATTCGATTTTGACTCTCTCACTGCCCATAATATTCATTTAATAATTTTTCTTATATATTTTCTTAGCATAAAGTATACATTTAATACCAATATTCATTGTTAATTTAATATTTCAAGTTATATGACGTCATATATAACTTATTTGTGTTTTTTATTTAAAACAAGAGGAAAAAACTAAACTCATTGTAAGTGGTGTATACAATTAATCAACTTATCACAGAAGAACTCATCAATGATTACAATAAAGATAGTGACAAAAATTTATATGATAGAATTTAGACGGTTTAGGGGCTTAAAATAGGTTTTATTCATGATATTTTGTTGGGTTCAGAAATAAAAAATAAATTCATAAAATTTGAAAAAAAATTGAGGTTTATAATTCAAAATTTAAAACTATAATTTAGAGTTTATTTTTTTAATGTTAAAGTATAAAATGTGATAGATAAAAATTCTTTGTCTCTTAAATCTTAATTTCAATCATTAAATTTATTTTTTAATATAAAACATAATATTGAAAAGATGGTACAAATCGTCTACTCCTAATTGTGTCTCTATTCTAAAACAGTAAGTTTAGAGTTTAAGGTTAAGAGTTATGGTTAGGATTTAGGGAATTAGAGGTAAAGTGTATTTTTTAAGATGTAAGATTTAAAGTTTAGAATATAAAAATATTAAAATTATAATTTAATTAAATTAATTTTTTTTAAATTAAGAAGAAATATAAAAGTAGACACGATTAAAGACAAAAAAATATATGCACAAAAAGACATGCAATCTAACTTTGTCTCCAAAGTCCAAAAGAAAAAGAAAAGGAAATCCGATATTAGCGTTTCCAACCAACCCAAACAACCAAAATCTTCTTTGTCTGCATTCTCTTCTACTACCCTACAGGCTACAAATCGCTCATTATTACCCATTTCTAACCTCTCTTCGCTCAGCCATGGATTCAGACCCCCCACTTCACGACACCTACAAGCCCCTCTTCGCCAACACCGCCGATGACCACCGCCTCCGCCTTGTCACGGTGGAGGAACGCGAGCTTCCACTGATTGATCTCAGCTGTTTAAACCAGGAGTCGGAGAAAGAAAAGTGCAAGGAAGAGATAAGTAGGGCAGCACATGAATGGGTTTTTTTTCAGGTGATGAACCATGGGATATCGATGAAGATATTGCAAAAGTTGAGAGAGGAGCAAGAGAGACTGTTCAAGCAACCTTTCCAAGACAAGTTCCTGAATTTCTCCGATGGTAGTTACCGTTGGGGAACTCCAACTGCTACTTCGCTAGGGCAATTATCATGGTCTGAAGCGTTTCACATCCCCATCACAGATATCTCAAGGTAAGTTTTTTATATGTTTTATGTTTTCACTTTTCAGCAAATTCGGTATAACCAATACTAATAACCAAATATTTCATGTCGGCATATAATTTGCCTTTAGCCACACACACACATACTTTACTAGTAGTTTTTCTTGTCAGAAAAAAAACAACTATTATAAAGAGTAGACAAGACAACAAGGGTCAAATCCATGCTCTTTTTAATGGAACTCAAGCTTAAAGTTTGATTAGCAGAGATTATGGTGTGGAGACACTACTGTGCTGTTAATTATGGCATGGGAGCAGACGTGATAAGTTTAATCTTTCATGTTTGTGTAAGATTACTATGTGATTAGAGGTGATAAGGTTTTAATTATTTTACATTTTCACAATAAATGGATCAAATAAAACTTAAAATTGTAAAAAATATTACAAGGTTGGCTAAGATTAAATGTTTCAGAGAAGGTATAAAATACTTTCATTTTTAAAAAAGAGATACATTATATGATAAAAAAAATTAAAGAAGAGATTTGGATATTCAATTTAAAGGAAAATCAAATGAGTATTATCCAAACTAAAAGGATGTTATATCAATCGTTTGAACCGAGTTTAAGTAATTTTTAACAAATTTTAATATGAATAATGATATAAACCTTAATTTTTAAAATTATAATGAAAAAAATTCTCTCTCTTTTTCTGAACAGTCGTAGAACATATGGTTTACGAATATCGTATAAAGTCAATTTTCATGGAGATAAATTTTGATTGAATTATTATTATTTTTTAAATATCTTATAAGAGCATGTGTTATATATACATATATATCTTCCCGAACACAGTGAAAGTTAAAATTTTCAATGTTAGTAACATATAAATTTCCTCACTATTATCTGGTTTACTATTTTAACAAAGTTTTGAAAAAAATTGGAGATACATACAAGAGTTTCACCTAAAATTTATCAGTAAGTAGCAACCTATAATGTAATTAGACAAATTATAATATATTATATCCTTCTTAATTTGATTCTATAAGTTTCCTTTACATGTCGTAATAATTAAGAAATGTGAGGTTGATACTAAACGCCATATATGTAGCACCAAAGAAGTTGTCTTTACATCATATAATAACACACATGCTACAAAAGAGTCTGGGTGGTGTAGCTGGTTATCACACTACTCTCACACAACAGAGGTCCCCGGTTGAACCCGGCTCAGACATTATTTTCTTACGGCCAGAGTTGGTGGTCCTGCTTTTGTCTGTCAACTCATACTGGGTACTAAGCTTCAGACTGAGTTATTATCACATGTAAAGATCAGGGGGCACAGCTCGACATGGGTGCAGATCGTCTATCTCTTTTTCATGTCTCCATTCGTGTCTCCACTTTAAATTAGAGGTTCAGGGTTTAAGGTTAGGGGTTGTGGTTAGGGTTTTGGGAATTAAAGTTAGGGTATATTTTTTAAGAGGTAGGATTTAGGGTTTAAGATATAGAAAATAAAGGTTATATTTTAAAATTAAATTTTCTAAAAAATTTTCAAAGGAAATATGAAAGGATGTTTGATAAAGAAGTAGATGATTTTTACTCGCTTGGCATATTCAAATGTGTGAGGTGTCACCCTCTTTATGGAAATATGCTCCAACATTTCAGTAGCTTTTTCTCAGATGTAGTGAGGCAGTTCAATGTTGGGTTTGTGGACAAGGTGGTGCTAAGTGTATGCACATTGCACCCTGTCAAAAAGTAGGGGTATGAAAAATCAGCATCAAAACCATTCAACGTAACATGGGTGGTTCCTTCCAAGTTCCATGCATGTTCTTATGCTTTTTATCTATGCCGATGTGATGGCCACAAGCTTATTCCAGTCTTACAAGCATGGAAAAACTTGATGCAATGGTCCCCTTTAATTGATCATCAATATTTATACTCCCTACTGTGTGATTGGACCCACCTCCTCATGGTTGGGAGATCCTTTTTTTTCAAACCATATATGATATACCTACATACTTATACCATGTATTTATTTGTTATTGTGTTAAGCAGCTCATCAATGGAAGCGTTTGCTGCAAAAGTTGGCAGTCTTGCTACACAACTAGCTGAAATCTTGGCAGAGAAGTTAGGTCAGAATTGGAATTTTTTCCAGGAAAGTTGTTTCGCAAGCACTTGCTACCTCCGACTGAACAGATACCCACCCTGCTCCATTCCTTACCACATTTACGGTCTAATGCCACACACCGACAGTGACTTCCTCACCATATTGCACCAAGATGAGGTTGGAGGATTGCAGTTACTTAAAGATGGGGAATGGATTTCTGTTAAACCCAATCCCCAAGCTTTAATTATCAACATTGGAGATTTGTTTCAGGTGATGAATCCCATTCATATAAAACTTGTTTAACCCTATACTAGCAAGCCAAGCCAAGGCTAGGCTCATGTTAACTTATTTGTGCATGCAGGCTTGGAGCAATGATTTTTATACAAGTGTTGAACATTGTGTGGTGACTCATCCAGGTAAAGAAAGGTTTTCGGCTGCATATTTCCTTTGTCCATCGTATGAGACAGTGATAGAGAGTTGCAGCAACACCAAGCCCTCGGTTTACACCAAGTTTAGCTTTAGGGAATATAAGCAGAAAGTCCAGGAGGATGTTGAACAATATGGTTACAAAGTAGGGCTCCGCAGGTTTCTTGTATAAACATTAGCACCATCCATTGCAATTTGCATCTTCTAGTATATATAGTAATGTCAACGCTCTCCCCAGTTAAAGAAGCATAAGTCTGGCATAATTTAAAAGGATCTTGTTTAATTAATTAGTGCAATCCTCATGCCTCTTACCTACAAGGGGAGGGATTTAGATGATTGGGGTGGAAATGAAAAACTTGTATTTGTATGTTATTTGTGTTCGATTTAAAATAAACTCAATTTAATTGGGTTATTGTCGAGCAATGTTCGTCAAACGTGTAAAACATCTTTCCAAATTAGCCTTGAAAAATTATAATGAAAGAATAAATGGTCTCTAATTTCTTATTCTCTCCTAAAAGTCAAAAGCCTACTTTTTGTTGATAATTTATCGAAAGTAATCATCCAAACAACCATGAAACTCTTGGGGATAGGTTCAAGATGCCATACAATCCTTTGCCAAAGAACTTTCTTTCTTTGTGTCGGAACAATTTTTAAAGAGAAGAGACAAACTTCAAGATTACACTTAACAAGACTTGAACAAGAGTAACCTTGTCTGGCATATGTATTATTAGGTTCCTCTAGGTCCAACTACATTGTTGGGGACAAACGTGCTGCTAAAATGGAACCCCCAAAGTGTATATATATATATATATACACTTTTATAAAAAAAAATACTACCTCACCTTAAAATGTAAAAACAGTTCAAAACCTAACCCTAATTTTTACTTTCTCTATCTTTTCTATATATAGTTGAATGAATGCAAGGTTTAAAAAATGAATGCAACTAGAAATAAATCAAATTAATTGATTAACAGTAGTGTTTTTTTATGGCTCCGTTTTAAATCAGATAATTTAGAGTTTAGGGTTCAAGGTTAAGTGTTATAATTAGGGTTTAAGAAATTAAAGGTAGAGTGTATTTTTTAAGGTTTAGGATATAGAAAATAAGGGTTAGGGTTAAAAATTGATTTTTTTAGAAAATTTTTAAAGTGTGTGCAAATCGTCTGCCTCTTCCCCATACCTCTATTTATGCCTCCACTTCAAATTAGAGGGTTTAGGGTTTAAGGTTTTAGGGAATTATGGGTATGGTGTGTTTTTTAGGGTGTAGAGTTTAGGATTTAGGATATAGAAAATAAGGGTTAAGGTTTAAAAATCATTTGCTCTTTCTCATGCCTCCTTCCATGGCTTCTTTGAAAATTTCTAAAAAATTAAATTTTAACCCTAATCTTTATTTTTTATATCTCAAATCCTAAACCCTACACTTTAAAAGATACACCCTACTCCTAATTCCCTAAACCCTAACCACAACTCTAACTTTAAACCCTACACTCTAAACCCTCTAATTTAAAGCGGAAGCACGAATGGAAGCATGAGAAAGTAATAGACGATTTACGCCCGATAAAAGCCGGTAAAACTGTTTTCTAATATAATCTGATATTGCTCTTCCTGCTCTTTCCTATCTTCAAGATCCATATAAAAGATAACTGCAATTAAAAGGTTGAATGAATATTATGTCCATTTGTTTGAGCTGAACTGTCATAGTCATTGCAGCATACGTGAGTTGGATGAAGAAATCTCTTCGGCAAAACAAACCATCTGTTATTTGAACAATCAAATGCTAAAATCTTAATGTCATTCGGAAGAGGGTGATATTGCCGGCTGCTGAATCTTATTTTTTATTTGACTTTGAGCATATTTCTTGAAAAAGAATGAAAAAGGGTCAATCTGTAGGCTACCTTTGGGTTTTGTTTACGAATTCTGATGCATGCTAGCCTATCATAAATTGTACTAATTAAAGGTTCTTTATATCTATAATCTATGGATTCGTTCTTTCACTCACAACTTTCCAAATGTCGTGATTAGACCATTGCAGGCCAGGCTTCTAAGAAATCAATTAACAACTCTCCTATTGAAATCAACAACGACATTTATTCATTATTTTAAACCATTACTTACCAGTTACCACAAAAATCAAAACCAACAGGGTGCCGTGGATGTTGAACAAACAGAGACATGCCAACAAATGGCTACCCCCAGAGCCTAGAATCATACCCCTTATCCTTCTCTCAACCCATGTTCTCATTACAAGTTTACAACTACAAGCATGAAAAGACGATGACTTTCCTTCACAAACCCCAAACCCTGCTTTTATGCTTCATCACAATCTTCAACCTTGTTAGCTTCATCGCTTGCCAGTCAACAACGTATAATAATCATGCTTGTTTAGGTCCAGGTAATGAAACGGCCAGCGCCGGTTATAAATCTAACCTTACCCTTCTCCTGGATTCTATGGCCTCTAAAGCATCCGACAAGAGCTTCTACAACGACAGCTTCAACGGGATTTACAGTCTCTTCCTTTGCCGAGGTGATGTTTCTGGAGATGTTTGTCGGGTTTGCGTCAACAATGCTACTCAAACACTTGCACAAGAGTGCCCTTCTGATAAAAGAGCAGTCATCTGGTACGATCAGTGCTTGCTACAATATTCAGACATCAACTTCTTTGGCCAGACCCAGTTTTTTCCAAGGTTGTTAATGTGGAATACTCAGAACAGTACTTCACCTGAAGAAGGAAGTATCGGTACCCTGGGTTTGTTTTATTCCCTAGTTGCTCAGGCACCGTATGAGGATAACATGTTCGGTACAAATGAAATGGTGGTCGGGAACGGACCGGGGCGTAGGTATGGTCTGGTTCAGTGCAGCAGAGATCTTGACGTTAGCAGCTGTTCTTCTTGTTTGGAAGAATTGTTGAACCAGACAGAGGAATGCTGCATAGGGAGAAGAGGGTGGAGAATTTTAACTCCAAGTTGCTTTATAAGGTATGAAATGTACTCTTTCTACGAGCAAACATCATCAGACCCACCAGATTCACCACCGGTGGAAGAAGGTAAGAAAAAGTAGGCTTGTTTAGTTATTTTACCACCCTTTGTCTTTGAAATCTAATTTATTGATTCCATGATAAATTGATCTCATTATTTCATGTTACTCGCAGTGAAGAATTTTCTTAAAAGTTACAGACTGAGATGATGAAACTGTGACTTGTTGAAATAACATGACTATTTGGTCCAATGTAACAGAAGCAGGCAAGGGAAGGAAAAACACAAGGAAGATCATAGTTATCGTTGTATCATCAATAGCAGGCGTTTTCGCATGGATTCTAGTGGCAGGTTTCTGGTATTATTCATCCTCAGTGAAGAAGAGAAAACAAACAGGTTTTTCGAATTTAATTTAAGACCATATGACAGATGTTCTCTTTTTTTTTTCGATGCAAAGTCTAACATTATTACTCAATGCTCGGTTGAAGGAACAAGTGGACGAAATTTATTAAGTGGTTCTCAAGGCTCAAAGTCTGATCAGTTGGTGGATGAAGATACTCATCTATATCTATCGCATGAGGATCATACAGGGGAGATGTATCACTTCAATTTAGCCACCATACAGGCTGCAACAAACAATTTCTCCAGAGAAAATAAGCTTGGAGAAGGCGGTTTTGGCCCGGTTTACAAGGTTGAAACTAGTCCTTTCATCTACTGAGAATGCAACAAAAGATGGGATCATATGAATGTTTGGAACATCTTGTGTTGTAGGACTAACTTTGAAATGCTTTCAGGGAAAAATGTTCAATGGAAAAGAAATAGCAGTCAAAAGGCTTTCGATAAACTCGACACAGGGTCTAGAAGAATTCAAGAACGAAGTGAAGTTGATTTTCAAGCTTCAACACAAAAATCTTGTGAGGCTATTAGGATATTGCTTAGAGGAAGATGAAAAGCTTCTTGTGTATGAGTACATGGCTAACACCAGCTTGGATGCTTTTCTGTTTGGTTTGCCCCCTCTTTCTTTCATCCCTCATTTTAATGTAGATGCTTCTTGCTTGTTTCATGTCAGTTATCTATAATCTATGAGATATATTGCATATGCTCGGAATTGGTATTTGCCGATGTATATGTTACTTTAATAGCTAAGCATATCAATTTACTCTTCTTATGCTTTTTCTGAAGGCAGATCCTGAAAAATGCAAACTACTGGATTGGGAAAAACGTTCTAACATCATTACTGGAACAGCAAGAGGCCTTCAATATCTACATGAGGATTCCCGGCTTAAAATAATTCATAGAGATTTGAAGGCAAGCAATGTGTTATTAGATGATGATATGAACCCTAAGATATCGGACTTTGGCACGGCGAGAATATTCGGAGGCAACCAAGTCGAAGCCAACACTGTGAGAGTTGTTGGCACATAGTAAGTAGTAGTGTATCTTATTCCTTCACACAGTCATCGTTGTTGCTCAGCATTCTCTAACTGTATTTCATCAAATATCAAATATAAGGTGGAAAAACAAGGGCAAATAGATTCATCTTTTTTCTAATGGCATGTGGCTCCACCTCATACTTGGTGTTTTACTTCAATGTGCAGTGGCTACATGGCACCGGAATACGCACTAGAAGGGCTGTTCTCAAACAAGTCCGATGTTTACAGTTTCGGAGTCCTGATGCTAGAAATATTAAGTGGTAAAAAGAACAGGGGTTTCTACCATCCAGAGTGCGGCCAAAGCCTTCTAACATATGTAGGCAACCTCTTTTTGTTATCTCTTTCTCCTACGTAACCAGACCTTAAGGTCTCTTGTACCTAAACATATGACCCTGAGCAGGCATGGCTACTATGGAACGAAGGCAAAAGATCGGAGTTGATAGATCCAAACATCGCCGGCAATTGTCTGATCGATGAGGTTCTAAGATGGATACACGTTGCATTGTTGTGTGTTCAGGATGACCCTGCAATTAGGCCAGCAATGTCATCAGTTATTCTCATGCTTGGGAGCAAATCAGTTGATCTGCCCCAGCCTTCAACCTCTCCACATTCTGCAGCAAGATTTCTACATATGATCAATCTTCAACCACTGGAACTTCCTAGCTCATTCTCCAGCAACACTTGTCCATATGATCAATCTTCAACCACTGGATCTTCCCAGACAAGATTATAGAATTTACAGAGGTAGACTTACAGGTTGTTTATAATTGTTTTTTCTTTTCTTTCAGAATCTGTTTTGTTTTCAAATTTAAAGAATTCATGGATAAAATTAATCTGGTGTGTAAATGTAAACCAATAATCAATCCACAACTCAGGAACATATTTTAAATAGACAGCTAGTGTACATAGAGGCCTCTAACGTCAAGGGTAAATTATATGAATATCATTTAACTGCACTCTTAAACTTGTTTGGTTATTAAAATTTTAAAATATTTAATTTATTTATTAAATTGAGACATTAAATGTTTTTCGTTGTTAAAGTTTAGAAATTAAATATTTTTTATCAAACTTAAACCCCAAACAATCCGTTCGATTTTAAAATTCATCAGTTCTTTCGTCCCGATCCCTGAATATGAATTCTTCTATTTTATCAAAAAGTACTATAAAGTTCATGGATCAATTAAAAATCTTATATTTATTTTTGGTCGATCTCCCTTCTCCTTCGTTGGATTGAGTTTATTTTTTAGTATATCGTTTCTCTCACTCTGATGACATTTTTTTCATTTTGATCAGGGATAGAGGCACATAGGGGTGGGGATAGAGGCACATATGTATTTTGTCTCTTACCCCAAATTTTAATTTTGTCACTGATTTGAATCTTTAAAAAAATCGTTTTTTATAAGTTACCAAAAAATAAAACAAAACTAATATCTAAACTTAAGAAATAAATTAAATATTTTAAAATTTTAGTAATAATTTACGTTATAATATAAATCTTTGTGTTTTTCATGATAAAAACAACGCTATTTTTAAATGTATTGACGTTAGCATTATGATTAACTTGACAAAAAGAAAGAAATGGACTTTACATTATAAATCTGAACCCTAATTAACTTAAAAAGAAATGGACTTTACATTATAAATCTCCTCCCTATCCATATCAACTTCTCTTCTTTTCTTTCATTTTGTATGATTCCTTCAACTTCACAAGGATCCTTCATGTACAACAAAACACAAACATAAATTTAATTGTATAAATTAAGAAGATAAATTTAATATATTATCTAGTTTCAATTGAGATATAGATATAGCCCAAAAATACTATCCAACAAGCCTTATCAGTTGTGTCTAAATAATTAGCATCTCCTGCTCATTGTCTACTTGTTTAATACAAACATCTCATAATAATTCTCTCTTTTTTTTAATCAGCTATAATAATTATAATAATATTTATTTTAATATATACTTTAAGTCATTAGGTATTGATCGTTCAATCATTGTATTGTTGTTATTGATACTTGAACCTGTGACCTCCAAAAACAACAATTATTATTTTAACTACTGGGACAAGATGATTTATGCCTTCATAATAATTCTCCCTTTTATTATCGGGAGGTTTTGAACAAACACTATAAAAATAATTGCATAAGACCAAAAAGAAAGTCTCAAAATAAAGAAATTAAACTAAATATTATAAAAAATATAAATATATATAATTTTCTGTATTTATAATAATTGTCTATAACTTAAAACATAAAAATTTCATTTTTAGTGAAAAAATAAAAATATTTAGTTTTTAGATGTTTAATATTTAATATTTTGTTGTTTAATAGGATAATCTAATAATATTTTTCTATTAAGGTAATTAGTTTTGAAGAAAAAGTTATATATCTTTAAATAAATTGTATATGACTAAAAAATCTTTGAAGATAATAGTATTTTAAAATAAAGTAAATGTTTTGTTTTAATAAATTGTATAGAGCTCCAAAATCTTTGAACCGCCCTTATTTATTAAATTCAAAGTTTCATGGCATAAATATTGTTGCCCAACGATCGAATTAAAATTTAAGATTGAAGGACAAAGCTTTAATATTCAAAAGAATTGAGGTGCAAATTTATATTCGATTCATGTTAAAAAAATATTGTGCCCAAAGGAAAGAGCCCCTCCCATTTATTACATCTAGGGTTGGGCATTCGATCGATTTGAGTAAAAAAATTTTGAGTTATTTGAGTTGACACGTCTTATTTTATCATTCAAACTTTATTTGATTTTTTTTAGTAGAGTCAAGTCTAGTTGAGTTAAAAAAATTTTGAGTTATTTGAGTTGACACGTCCTATTTTATCATTCAAACTTTATTTAATTTTTTTAGTAGAGTCAAGTCTAGTTGAGTTGAGTTTTGAATTTTTATAAAAATTTAACTATAATTAATTATAATATTATAATTCAATGTGATAAAGACTTGTTCTTTATATATTTTTTGTATGTGTAAATAAAATTTTTAATATAATTTAATAAATCAATTGTAATAAAAAATTATATAATATATTTATAATGATATTTTTATAGGTAATATGTTACTTCATTAAAGTAAGGTCTCATTAAAAATTGGATCGAAAGTGTCACCGAAAAATAATTCAAAACAATCAATCTTGAAATCAAGGACAAACAAATATAAAGGTTCCACAACTTTAAGGACCTAATAGTAAATTATTATCACATAGAACAATATTTATCATTGTTAAACAATAAAATTTCAAAACTTTAGGGACCTAATAGTAAATTTTAAAAAGTTTTAGGTCTTAAAGAATGTTCATTTTATTTTAATCTCATGTTCATCCAAAAAAATAAATTAAAAAAAAAAACTACGATTAAATCTGAGTTCAATTGAAAAAAATTTGAAATAGTGACCAAATGTAAATTTTTAAAATTAAACTCCGTTTTTTCAAATATTCAAATTTCTAAAATTCAAAACCAAATCGAATTTGAAATTAACTCAAGTTATTCGAATTGAATCGAATAATTCAAACAACTCGAATAATTCAAAAATTAAAAAAAAAAAAAACAATTTTTCGATTCAGTTTTACCCACTGATTACACCATTCTGTCACTGATTTTGCCAGAGCAATAACTGTCTTTTTGTTTATTTGTCATGTCTCAGATTCAGTTAAAAGTACATCGGAGGTTTCTGTCATTAAATTGTGTCCCATTTTTGACGGGAAAGGGAAACTTCCTGTGCTTTACCCAGGTTCCCCATGTCACCTGCGTCGAACTTGCCTGTTGAAAGACAAATGAAAATAAGACAGTGGTTTGATAAAAGATAGTAGGAATAATAATAAGACAGTGAAGGATTCTTAATGTGAATGTTTACATTTTTAATTAATAATCAATTAGCTTAATTAAACCCCTGGAAAAGGAAGCGATTGGAACAAAGCTGACATCAAGAAAGCTAACAGTAATTATTGTTTAATTTATGTATCACAACAAACATTTTTAAAATTGATAGCCTTTTGTTCTTTTTCTTCTATAAACCGCCGTATAATTCGAGACATAATAAAAGACAGACGATTTATATCTTCTCGTGTAATTTAATTCTCTGTATAAAAACGTTTTATAAGACACTTATTTCGACACCAACAACCAGCATTAGCAGAAATGAAGAATCAGAGTTGGTTAAGATGGATTTCTCTCACCCTTCCAATCTTCATCTTCCTCATCAACCAAATTAGCCAGTCCCAGGCAGCAGCAGCAGCACAAACGCAACCCATTTTAGACACTCTCAAAACCGAGAGCTTCATCAACACAACTCTCCAATGGAGGAGGAGTACTCGTCATCACCTGTTAAAATCACATGGGAACATGAAGCTGTCAACCTCTTTAGTGGTAGCAGGAGTGTTGAGCTTTATAGCTGCCTCCATATCCAGCGCAGGAGGTGTTGGTGGTGGAGGCTTGTTTATTCCCATTCTCACCATTGTAGGCTGTTTCGACCTCAAAACCGCCACCAGTTTCTCGGCTTTCATGGTCACAGGAGGGTCGATTGCCAATGTTATGTATAACCTGCAAGCCAAAAGTGCCAAGTTCGGGGGTAAGACATTGATTGACTATGAATTAGCACTTTTATCAGAGCCATGCATGTTATTGGGCGTGAGTGTGGGGGTGGTTTGCAACCTGGTGTTACCAGAGTGGTTGATCACCATCATGTTTGCCACTTTTCTTGTTTGGTCTACCATTAAGACCTGTAGAAATGGTGTGGGGTTTTGGAAAATGGAATCAGATCGAGGTAGAAACGGGTATGAAATCTTGGAAAGTGGGGAAGTTAAGAGTGTAGAACAACCTTTGGTGGGAAAAGAAATCCCCAGATTCCCATGGAAGAAACTGCTGGTCTTGATTATGGTCTGGTTGTCCTTCTTCATCCTCTATCTCCTTCGTGGGAACCGCTATGGACAGGTATCCTTGTCTTGTCTTCTTCTTGCTTTAGATGACAATTTGCATGCCAATTCAACCGTTTCATTTTCAAAGACGTCTCTCTCTCTTTCTCGAAATATCCGGTTTTAAAATCATTATCAACAATAATATCCTGGAGATTTTGAACTATGAAAAAGTAGGATTATCTTGAGTTTGATGATTGATTTAAGGTTAAAATTTAAAGCTATGATTTAAGGGTTTTTTTTATTCGGGCTATAGTAGGTATAAGTAGTATATGGTCTAGAATATATTTTTAATCATTAAACATTAACTTTTCAATTATTGTGCTGCAAATACTGGTACTTGAATATGTGACTTTTAAAAATAACGAGATAAGATGAGATTTAATTAGTTAGAATCGAAGATGGTCCAAGATTGATTACGGGCCAATGCCTTTTCTTTCTTACTTTACAGCAAACCCAAACAAAAGAGAGCAAAGTGAAAGGCACCTAATTTTGGACTTACCTGGAGAGTGGAAATGATAAATGAACTTTGTACCATGGTCCAAGTATTGGATTTAGACAGGACATTACCTTTCAGATTATCTGCCCACTTTTGTATTAATCTTACATTAATTAAAATTAGAAGAGAATTTACAGTTTTATTCAAGAACTTAGAATTGCATGGAAGGATCAATGTTTATAACTATTGAAGCAACAACAATACATGCAGGGGGTCATATCATTGAAGCCTTGTGGAATAGGATATTGGTCTCTCTCATTGTCTCAAATCCCTCTCGCCATAGCTTTTACAGCATGGATCCTTCGCAGACAAGACCCCATTGCATGTCATGCTCCAAATAAACAGGTTAGATTTTGGTTTATTTTTCTTTTCTTTCTATTCTAAAAAAGAAAATGAACCCTTTTTCTTGTTCATTTGTGAAGGGGGTTAACAAGCTAATTTTCCCCTTAATGGCTCTAATGGCTGGAGGGTTGGGTGGAGTTTTTGGAATTGGAGGTGGAATGCTTATAAGCCCACTTCTACTCCAAGTTGGAGTAGCCCCTGAGGTAAGTGTCCCTGTTGTAACCAGTATAGTATAGAAACACATACTTTGTTCTTGTACCAGTAAACCATGTATCTGCTGCAGGTTACAGCAGCTACTTGTTCTTTCATGGTTTTCTTCTCCTCCACAATGTCTGCATTCCAATACTTGTTACTGGGCATGGACCACATTACCACTGCCCTTACATTCTCAGTCATTTGTTTCGTCGCATCGCTTATTGGATTGATGGTGGTGCAGAAGGCCATAAGACGGTTCGGAAGGGCGTCTCTAATCGTGTTCTTGGTTGGTATAGTGATGGCTCTCAGTGCCATTCTGATGACTAGCTTTGGTGCTCTTGATGTTTGGGATGACTACTCATCAGGAAATTACATGGGATTCAAACTACCTTGTTAAAATGAAACTATATCAACTGTGTTTTAGTTCAGCTATGTAATGAGGCAAGGAGGTAGCTTTAATGGAAGCAGGAGGAATTAAATAGATTATCTCTGTGTCTCAGTTCTCTCTATCAATAATTGCAACAAAGAAATCATAAGGCAAAACAGCAAATAAGCTTATGAAAGAGCCTAAAATCCAAAAGCTGAACTCTGATAAAACATAGAAATTCATTTGTTTATTTCCATATTCATCAAATGATGAACTTTTATCATACAACAGTGAAAGAGTTACTTCTGTGACAGAACCATTTTTTTCCGAGCAAGCGGAGCAGCTCAAGCAGAAGTTCTCTACGAATAATACAGAAACCCTATTAAGGAATGTAGTTAACAGTATTATAAAAGAATGATAATAATCATAGCTTCGGTTCAGCCACAACTCAACCGAGAATCAGTTGCCCGCAATGTCATCTGACGGCGGGGAACTCCGATTTCACAAGCGTTAACTCTAGCAGCAAAGCGGAGGGAGCATAGAGACTCGCCTAGGGAAGATGGATCCGATGATACATTGACAAACATAAGCGTTTTCGAGTCTCCGCCAAGACAAGGCTGTAATTATAATGGAACTATATTTAATGCAATGATTCTTTGATAACAAAATGACGCTAGAATATAAAACAGGAAAACTAATGCTATCATTTATTAAGGTCCCATGTGATGTATTGAAAAAAGGGATGGTTGTCAAAATTTGATATCAGAAACAGAGCTAGCATCAACCAAACAACGAATGGAAGAGGAAAGTTATTCTAGATCACTTTACCTGGAGAAGATATGTCAGCTTGGAATTCCTAAAAGGAACGTGATCCTCCTTTTTGGCCAAGGCAAATATCACATCACTCAAACACGATAAGCTCTTGTTAATGGCCTATTTTGCACGACGAGACATCAGTATGATAACATTAAAGAACAATTTATGGAAAAGATAAATCCCATAGTGTGTTAAATACTTGAGTCTCCTTCAACCTATCCCCAGTTGCACCACTCTTTGATAGTCGTTCACTTCCTGCAAGATCGATGAGGTTCAAGACACCCTGTATTTGTTGCTCAGTTCCCTAACAAATCAAAGTAAAACAATGTCAGTATCAAAGAGGGTTATCAAGACACTCAACATAAAATAAAAGCACTCAAAAGTGTATTTACCTCATTCATGCCCGAGATCCTTAATGTGAAAACCATGTGACTTCTAGACGATTGCTCATTCATCTGTGTCCTGCCCACAGACCTGGAAAACAAAAAGTACAACCCCTTGAATATCCCCAAACTGTTTTTGATTTGTTTTTAAGTATTGTTATGCACGGGCTAGAAAGCTGTCTCATCATTCATAAAATATTTCATAGTTTGTAATATTAAGTTTTTTTAACAAATGTAGCACTTAAAAATGTCTTCAAACTTTGGTAGATGCATAACGCAAGAATAATCTATACAACATTGGCAAATCTTAAGACTCTTAAGATTTTTTACCTGCTTTGAGCAGCCAGCCTTAAAAGTGAGGAAATCTCTGTTATGGTGCTAACATCAACAATGGTCAAATCACTGACATATGTATTACCATTTGTGTCATGTTTAATTGTGTACTGCTTTCCAGAAACTGCATTTTCTGTGCGTGTTGGATCTGAACCAATTGATCGATTGGTTGATAACAAATCACGGATGGTCTCATTGTATATTTCCAACATTGAAGCCTAAAATTTTTAGACAACAATGGTTAAAGTATGTTTTGCCCACAAAATAAGTAGAAATCAGAATAAATTAAATTACCTGCATTTTGTATTTCCATCCTTGTGCTTGCAATGATTGGCTACTTTGAAATATCTGCTCTAATGAACGAGGTATCAACCCTTTTTGATCTGTAGCTTCAGGCCTTCCCATCATGGTGTATGTCTTACCTGAACCAGTTTGTCCATAAGCAAATATACAAACCTGAAAACAAACCAAACAACCAACAGGCTATGAATCAATGGGCAAATTTTGTGAATCAGATAACAACCATAGACATCAAAATAGATGCCACAAGACTCAGTCTTCAAAGAATAAAAGGATTTGCATATGTATACAAAAACAAGAGTATAAAGTAACTAAATCACCTTGTATCCATCAAGGGCACTCTGTACCAACTGGGATATCTCCACAAAAACATCTTGCTGTGAAGCCTCATGATTAAAAACCTTATCAAATGTGAAAGGATACTTTTGCCCTGTTGACAGTGCGATAAAACTGACTAAGTGTGTTGCTTTTGATATATAGAACAAAAATTGAGTAGAAAAGAAAGAACACATATGCCCATACCATTCTGCATCAAGTCGCTGAGAAGAACATGTTTCCTGCAAAAGAAACCTAGCATGTTGTAAAGCTTGCCAAAATGGAATTACCACTTAGAAGAAAAAATGTCAACCAACCTCCAAGGATTTTGATTTCATAGTCAAGGTATCTAATTCTTCAAACGATCTTCCAGCACTTTCTTTAATCTTCACTATTTCAGCAGACAAGGCTTGCACTTTTGACACTTGGCTTTCACGATCATCCCTCACTTGTTGTAGTTCCCCTCGTAGGCATTTGACTTCATTAACTAATGTTTCCTTTTGATTAACAGCATCATCTTGTGAAGCCTAAAAACAATAACTACAAGAGGATTAAAATCTATTGAAACGGTAGTTGTTGTCTCCATGGAAACCTGAGTGCTACAGAATGCAATGAACAGTCAGGATGTGTGAAGCCATGTATACAGAAAACCAGCAACTATGTATAAACTGAAGGTTACATCACTTCAATTCAGAAATAAAACAGAACGATGCACAAAAGACCTGAAAATAGTTGAGCAAGTACAAAAGTAGTCATCATGAAAAATCTGACTTAATCATATAATGACAAGTTTAAAATAAGATCTAGCAACCCAAATTAAGAAGTTATCAAACTCATTTAATTACTTGAGAATATGGAGGGAAGGGGGAGTAAAAGTAATAACTGAATAAGCTAAGAAAAATTATACAACAGGCTGAAAGAAAAAACATACCCTTGACGAGGTTAATTGCTCTTGCAATGAACTACAATGGCCCCTTAAAGTGCTAAGATTCTCCACTATTGTTAATTTCTCCTTTTCTACACGTTTGAGTGACTCACGGACAGTATCACCATCGGTGATTAATTTGGAATTGTACTGTTGCAGACTCAGGATGTACTCTTGTAATCGCTTGTGTGTATTGTCAAGTGAGGCAGCCTGCAAAATACAATACAATAAGAGTCAGCATGCAAATAAAGCTGATTTAATAATAGCAACAAAGTCAATGTTCACATTACCCTCTCATTGGCAGCTGCTATATCCTGCTGAGCTTTTTGAAGCTCTTCTGTCAAAGAAGCAACCGTTTTTTCAGCAGTAACCCTGGCTTCAGTTTCACTTCTATGGCGGTTAATAGCATCCTGGTTAATAAACCCGAACAAGTATATAAAAGAACCATTAAGGAAGATCACATATGCACAACATATTTTAAGATTGATATCATACCAGCTTTTCCGACACTTCCTTGGAAAGCTTCTCCTGCAAAGACGCATTACTGTCCCTTAACTCAGAAATAACTGCATTCAATTCTTCCTCCTTGTTTTTCTTCTCCAACTCTGCAAAATCAAAATTTAATTAACAAAATCCACGGCAATGTAAATTAGCATTCGGAAGAAGTAAAGTTACCTGTGCCAATGCATTTTCTCTCAGCAGATTCTAATGAATTCTTAAGTTTCTCTTTATCAAGAACATGATTCTCATCACATTGTTGAAACCATTTGACACAAAGCTTTAGCCTTTTATTATGTTCGGCAGCGTGTTCATATTTAGCCTACACCCAAAATACAAATACATGACAAAAATTAAAATTTATAAACAAACAACAAAACTAATTACAATAATAATTTTACCTTGAGATCGAACTTTTTAGCTTTTGGCCTCTCATTCAGTATCGCTTCTACTTCTTCTTTAGTGAATTCATGGCATTCTTCTGCATTCCCGGCCTCGGTATTAGAAGTGGTTGTAGCTTCTTGTAGATTGTTAACAGCATAAAAAGCTCGTCGGTTTTTTCCGGTTGTTGTGGGTCCCACTCCTCTCCCTACTGCACCAAGCCTTCTCCGTTTGTCTAAAGGTTTTTCATCGCCAAGTTCCCTTCTCTGAAATTAACAATTAAAACCAAAAGATTGAGAATTCAAAAAACAAATTGACGGAGTTAAAAAAAGAGAGAATAAAATTGATTACATTGGCGGGGCTGCGCGGCGGTCGGTTCTGGTTGCGGGAAGCCATGTTTGTAATTAAATAAATAAATAAAATAGAGTTTACGATTTGGATTTGATTCTTTTGAAGAATTTGGAATGTTAGGGTTTAGGGAACGAAAAGGAGAGAGCGCTGTGGAGTGGATTTTGAATTTAGATCTGGCGGCATCTCTGACAAGAAGAAGAAAAAAAATTGCTAACATTAACGTCTATAGAGTTGGACCCATTTGGGTCGGGTAGTTTAGCCCATTAATTAAATTATTGACTCCAATTTTTATGATTTAATTTTGGTAAAACCTTCTAGTTTTAAAATTGTTGAAATTAATCCTATTTTTTAATTTTTATAGTTTAATTACTTTCAAGATTTGTATGGTTTCAAAGATAAATAACTTGTCCCTCTTCTGATTTAATCCTAATTTTTTCTTTATAAATAAATAAATAACATTTATAAGATTTCTCTATATAGATGAATATCGTAAAAATGATAGATTATGCTGTTAAAAATGACATTTTTCTTCTAAACGAGAATTAGAGGAAAAAAAATTATGGATAAGAACAATTATCTCTTATCACTTCTTAATAACTTTGTCTTTAATTTAGATTATAATATCGGATTTGCGAAAGTTAAAAATAGTTTTAGGTTTGAGTTTTGGGGTCATTAAGATGTTGTGCTTTGACCCTAATGTGTGATAAGTGACCCTTTTGAATTATGGCACAACTGGAGGACCTTAAGTTAATTTGACCATTCACTTCACTAAGCTGGTTTTGTCTCTTTTTCGACGAGAGATTATTAGGTGAAACCTGTTTATCACATCATTTATGGTCCGAGCAATCAGGACCGTTGATCTTTAAATAACCACCTAATAACTGCTCACCCACTAAGTCTATGTAGGAAAGAGGTGATGATTCACTTAGAAAAAAAATTAAGATCAACGGTCTTCATTACTTGGGACCATAGATGACGTGATAAACAAGGTTCACTTAATAATTTTTTCTTTTCAACAGGATTCGAGAAAAAATATACACATTTCCTTTATTTGTCAGCACCCACTTCCTCTTCTCTTGTTCCTAAACTATTCTTCATCTCCTTTGTTTCTTCATCCATTCTTCTCCCTTCTCTATTTTCCTTGAAAATATTTAAGCTTTACAGCGGATCTTAATAACAGAATTTGTGGAAGTTACTTAAAGGTTTAATTTTAAATGTTCAAAAAATCGTGTTTAAGTAAAAATTTTAAAATTTTGAGACATAACGAGAAACTTTTATAAACTTAGAAGATGACTTAATTAAAAATATTAAAGAAAATAACAAACATAATAATAATTTGAAATTTATAGCGGCTAAATTAAAATTTTTAATTTTTTAAAAGACTAAACTTTGAATTTTCAAAAGTTTGGGGGCCTGAATCTCATAGTTAGGATGTTTATTGTCGGATATCGGTGGTATCTGATTTGATATTTTTAGATTTTTTAATTTTTTGATCAATGATATAGTAATCCGTATCCGATCCGGAAAAAGCGGATATTCGTATATTTGAATATCGGATATTAGGATATCTGATTATCTAAAAATATAATTTGATTAAACTAATTTTTTGAATTTAAAGGGTTTATTTATGAAAATTTTAAAATTTCAATTATAATAAATAACAAATTATTAAATACAACAAGATTCACGTTTAAAAAGTTTTAATTTTTAAAATTTTTTAATATAACAATCACTAAATTATTAAATATAATAATATTAATATTAATAAAAAAATTGAATTTTGAATTTTTGAATTTTCGGTTAATCTGAAACTTGAAATATTATGCATATCTGATCCAAAAAACTTAAAATCAGATCAAATATTCGGTCCAAAAATAAAAATTAGATTAGATATCTTAATTTTTTATTGAATTGACCGGATCAGATATTTTTTAACACCCCTACTCAGTGATCTCACGATGAACATATAAACCACCAGATCACCATCCTTATCACCTATTGATCTTATTTTGAGCTCAAAAAAATATTTTTAAAGTTAATCTTTATAAATAATAGAATTTAATCAGTCTTTTTAATTTAGTATTAACAACTAAAAATTCTATAAATGGAAAATCAAAATAATAACGTTTCCAATAAAATCATCAAATTACCAATAACCAATAAACCTACTAATAAGAAATCATGAATTTCTTAACAATATATTAAATTAATTAAATTTATAAAAACTAGAATTTGTCACAACTAGATAAAAATAACTATTTCAAATAATTTTTATATTAAAAATAATTTTTTAAATGAATAAATTTTAATAGAGGATTATTTAAGTTAAATTCAGTTGAGCAACGAAGGACAAGTGTCATTGATTAAGGGTTTAGAGTTTAGAGTTTAAGGTTTAGGGTCCTTTATTCTGTTAAGAAAATCAATTGCGTTAAATAAAACATATTAAATTGAATAATAGCATTTTATTTATTATCTAAAATTAAAAACTATTATTAATCATACAATTCATTTGAATGTAACAATTTCTAAGTATACATATATATATTTATAATTTTAATTAATTAAATATATTATTGAAAAATTTGTAAATTCTTGTTTATTAGTATGTTTATTAAAAATGCTGTTTTAATTTATTATTTATGAAATTGTTAGTTTAAATTGTTAAATTAAATAGATTTATCAAAAAAATTGCTTTCGAAGCAAAAAATAAAATAAAATCTATAAAGCAAATTGACACTGAATCTGAAATCTTTTACCTTGCCTTTTCTAATTTGTAGGGATCACAAATTGACTTGAAATTGGCGGGTTTTGTCTTAATTTGATAGGATATTTTTTATTAAAAATTTTAAATAAATTAAATTGGGTGGTATTAAGGTCTGGTTTAGGGTGAAAATTTCTTGATCTGTTTCAACCCAATAAATTTATATATATAATATTAAAATATTAGAGTCGACTGAGATTATTTTTCAGGTTGGATCTAATTTAGTCGATTTTTTTATTAAAATATTAGGGTCGACTGAGATTAGGTTATAATTTTTATTATGTCAGATTGAGTCTGATCGAAAAAATATATTAAGATTAGGTCAGGTCGAGTCAAATGTTTAAATTTTCGGTTCGAGGCAGCCAAAAACCCACTCTGTTCTGACCCGTTGTCATTTCTACTAATTTTTTAAATTTTGGTGAAACTAAAACAATACGATTATCAGATTATGAATGATTTGGTAAGTAATGTCCCTACTATAATTTCTCCTCTTTAAGATTTTGTAACGTGCATGGCTGGTTCAAACAAGGAAATAATTTCCCAACATGGAGAGTAGTGCGTAAAAACAGAAACAATATATGAACACAGAATATATTTTCCCTGATGATTGGTTGTCTTGGTAATTCTGATGGCTCAATCCCAGGAGAAATTACTGTATGAACGATTTCATCACGTTATCCATTGCCATAACCATTAAAAATTAGTTAATTAATTTTATATTTTTTATATATTTTTTTAATTAGCCAACTAATTTTTAGTGGTTAAGGATTATGAATGACGTAGTGAAACCGATCTATAGAACAATTTTACCGATCACAGGGTTTTAAGATGAGATTTTTTTAAAGAGTTTTGGAGACCGAAGACATATTGGTAGAGAAAAGAGAAAGTGGGGTTTAAAATAAGGGAGAAGCAGATGCCTTCAGCTTGGTTAACTAGTCTTAAGAAATCAGTTAACTGTAAACCAGAGTTGTCTGATGTGAAGGAACCCGAAGGCAACAACAGGACCGAACCACCAAGAAGCAAAGGTTTATGTTGTCCACGTTGTTTAAGATCTGCATCAAGTTTGAGTGATGTCTATGAAGGAAGCAAGAGACACACGGACAAGGCACCGATTGACTGTGGCACCCCGGGATCGATTGCGAGCACCGAGATTCTCAATCCGATAACCCATCAAACAGTTTTCACAGACTCGAAATGTGTTTTGGAGATTAAAACTCGGGGTTCTGGCAAGGGGAGTTCAACTTTTGTAGGAACACTTAGCCCTGGTACACCTGGACCTGGTGGAGACCGCTTTATGGAAGCAACTTACACTTACAGTGGCACAAGATCGAGGGGTCCTTCCAAGTTAGGAAATGCCCGTGCCATCACTTCCAAGCATTGGAGATCCATTGATTTTGGGTCCCATGGCTATGTTTGCCAGAAATGTGGTGAAATTTTTATGAAGTTGGAAGCCATAGAATCACACCATCTCTCCAGGCATGCTGGTAAAATTCGTTATCAGTATGCACATTTATCTGCAGTTTTCCTCTGATATAGTCACACAGCCTGAATATCTATAATACAAAACTGATAGAAATTTCCTGAAATTTAGGGATATAGATTCCTTCTATCACCATGATTAGAGTAGCATTTTAAAATGTTGATGTATATTTTTTTTTTCTTAAGCTTTTTTATATTGATTAAGTAGTTGTGGTTATTGAAAAACCTGACAATCATCTCACATGTACAGTCACAGCACTTTCTGAAGGAGACTACTCCAAGAAAATTGTTGAATTAATTTGCCAGACAGGTTTTTCCCATTCTGAACATGAATTTGGTGAAATGGAAAGGATATTGAAGATTCACAACATGAAAAAAACTATTTCGTCGTTCGAAGATTATAGAGAAATGGTAAAGCACAAGGCAAATAGACTATCCAAGAAACATCCACGTTGCCTGGCTGATGGGAATGAGCTTTTGAGGTTCTATGGCACAACTATTGCATGCTCTCTTGGCATGGAAAACACTCAAAATCTCTGCACATTGGAGAAATGTGGTGTCTGTCAAATTCTAAGTCATGGGTTTTTCAGCAAGAAGCAACCCAACGGATGCTGGGGTGTTTTTACTTCTTCCACAAGTAAAAGAGCTATGGACAGTATTGAACTTGATGGAGGAGACCATAGTCTAAGGAAAGCTCTGGTTGTGTGCAGGGTAATTGCCGGTAGGGTTCTTAAACCTTTAGAAACTTCACAGGGAATGGAAGCTCAACCAAACTTTGATTCACTGGCTGGAAAAGCTGATTCCAATTCAAATATCCAGGAACTCTATTCACTAAATCCTAGAGCTCTCCTCCCTTGCTTTGTAGTAGTCATCTGCAAAAAGTAACAGCGGATTCAGATATTCAAAAGCTCAAATTTGAACTTTGGAATATACTGATCTGATCAAACATATTTGGTCTAATTTCTTTCTTCAACCTTCTTTGTTTATGACTATTCATTCTTCCAGATTTTTTATGTCAGTTTGGCCATCAAAAGATGCTCTGCTATTCCAGTAGGCAGTAATCCTCATTGCTTGTTTCCTTTTCAGATGAAATATATAAATCTGATGCCTGTTTGATAAAAGAAGTTGCTTACAGAAAAGTGGGTGCATTTGGATTTATACCCCAAAAGGCTAATTTTCCCTGTTTTTTTATTTTGGTGCAAGCAAGCATGTAGCTTGTAAGGTGTAGAACTAAACTGGTGATGCAAATTATGTTGACAGAAAAAAAATAACTCCTGCCTTGTCTTCTGATTACTGTGACTGAGCAGTACACCACCTAACCAGGGAAGAAAGATATTAAAAATATTGGATTAAATTATAAAAATTAGAAATAAATAGGGGTTAATTATGGATTAAATAAAAATTGTATGGACTAAATTGAACAAAAATAAACTATATTAAAAATAGAGGATTAAATTATAAAGACTAAAATCAAATAGGGATTAATTTTAGATCAAGTAAAAGCTTTAGGAACTAAATTAAACAAAAATAAGATTAGATTAGATTACAAAAAAATAGAAATAAATAAGTCAATTTCGTATTAAATGCATATTTTAGGGATTAAAGTATATAAAAATATATTAAAATATTATTATAAAAATTAAAAATAAATCAGGATTAATTAAAAGGTTTAAATAAAAAGCTAAACAAAAATAAAATCATATTAACCTCAATTATAGTTTAATATACATAATATATATTTGTGTTAAAATATTACTAAATCTTAGACTGGACTATTTATGCATTTGCAAAGGATTTGCTTACTTCACTTTACTGGAGTCTGCAAAGGATTTTTTTTCTGTTGGATTACATTATTGCAGTATTGAAACTCTTTTTTTGAAAATGCTAATCAAGTGTGGAAGAGTTTGGTTCAAACAGATGAATACGAGAGATTGAATTTTGTTTCATTCCAGGAGTTGTTGACACTTACAAGAAAATAGAGAAAATTGAAAGGGATTTATGTTCATAGTACTGTAATTAAGTCTGGCTTGGTTACTTACAAATCCTAAAGCAAAGTTAATCATAAGATTAGTAGGGGATTAGTACCAGTTAATCAACCTATAAGAACTAGATGTCACTTTTTGATTGTCAAATTCTTTCACTTAATCTATAAAGTAACTCAATAGCTCAAGTTAATAGTACCTTTCCTTGATGTTATGTGTAAAATTTTTGACGTTTTACAAATTACCTTCTAACAAATATTCTGTTTTCTTGAGGCAGAGAAGAGAATTTGGTGTTCTGAATGCAATGAAAACCTTAAATTCAACATGTTTTGATGTTGAATGCAATTTCCTGGATTTGAAGGCCATGAACTGCCAATCGGAATATCTGACAACACTTCCCAAGGTGTCTCGTTCACTCTCCTTTAGCTACGACGTCGGCAACAAAGATGCTACCGGAATCACACCATCCGCCAAGTACATCCCTGTTATTAGAGCACTGCACAAACAATTGATTTAATGATCAGTAAAACGACTTCCAGCAAATCAACGCGCATCCAACAGTTTAAATGAAGGCTGACCAAGGAAAGAAGATGCAAATATATTTTTTCTTTTGAGATTACATCCATATTTAACATATCTAAAGATATCATGGGCGGCTTACAAAGGATGAAAAGCAGAACTTCACAAAAAAAGAACTAAAGAAATTATACTTACTACTAATACCAACAGTTATTGCATGATAGGAGATGGATATAATGAAACAAAAAAATATATATTATATTGATCTTGATCCCCAGGCAATGGAAATCATACTAAGAATTCCAGTGCCTAAAAGCATTCAGTTTTCAACATAGAACAGACTATATATAGATGGTCCTTACTGTCACACTCCCTACCTAAGACAGTTTCACCTTGATACTGGCCTACAAAGACAAGGTGTCTGTCTCCTCTGCAAGTGTCAACATTCAGAAGAAAAGATACAGATATTTCATCCGGAATATACAATATAACTTAAATTACCTTACTGAATCCCAGCCAGTTTGAATCTCCTCTAAATGAGAATACCTTACTGCTTTCTTGCCACTGACCACAAAAGACCTGCAAACAGTCCTCATTATTCAAAAGAAGTGCTGGATGGAATGTCAGTCTTCCAATGTAAACTTAAGCCGCAATATATTACATTTACTTAAAGAGACGCTACTCATCCTACTATTCAGGAATCTAACTACACAAGGAAATAAAATTGAAAGTTTAAAAGTAGTCACCTCATAGTCAACCCCTTGTACATAGAGGTAATCAGGGTCTAGAGATGAGAAAGCAAGTCCAGTAATCTGCAGTATCAACAGACGTGAAAAAACTGATAACAAAGAATTCTGTGAATCAAGCACACTTCAACCTCTTGCATTCATTAGCAATTTATAGGTACAAAGTGACAAGTTTATACAAATATTAAACTAAAATGTGATTACCTGATAGATTAAAATACAAAGATAACAAGAAAAAAAAATACATGATAAATACAAAGATAATTTAGAATAATCAAAACTGATAATGATTCAATTTAATCATTCTAAATACCCTTTTCAAGACAACATATGAATAATATGTTGCTGGCTTGCTGCAATGTTAAACATATAATGATGCAATCAAATGGAACTTCTATGGCAAGAAAAGGCTTTGAGAACTTAAACATGAAACAAGTAAAACAGGCCACACCGAGTGTTTACTCCCATCCTGTGTAGATAATTATTAATTAGTCAATCTGTCCTGTGTAACTGAAAGATCTTCAACAGAGAATATGTTTAAACTTCAAGGATAGAAATTATTAAACAAACATATCTTAAGTTAAATGATACAGGGAGGAACAACTACAAAAGCATTTTACTCGTTGACTAAAAGGTAACCATAATAACAGACAGATCTTTCATTGAATACAATACTATACTAGAATAAAAGAGACCAAAATGATAGGTTGGAGGAAATGTAGTCAAACAACTAACCTCATATTTCGAACAGTGCACCCATCTTGAAAGTGCTGACCATCTACACCGAAGAAGTAAATTAGCATATTCTCAGTGTGTCAAAGATGAATCAACATTCCGCTAAATTTTCACAGAATCATCATACACAAGCCAATCAGTCCGTCATAGAAGACCATTAGGTAGACTAAGTTGAGAGATGGTATAGGGAAAAAACATGAAGAGAGATGAATGGATTCTATATTTTACCATCCTTCCTACTAAATTATATATAAAATATCATTTCATTTCTCCTCCTTTACAGAAGATAAGTCAGCCGAAATCTGCACAAAAAAAGAGAAGCAAACAACATAACGGTAAAAGATAACCCATAAGAGGACCGTTAAGGTCCGAACTAAAGGATTGAGTCACAAGGTAATGTTTCACAAGGCTCTTTCCCTTATTATTTCTTCCACAATTATGACCTATGATTATCAAGTATTCAAACGGAACTCGTTGAAGGAAATTCTAAACCTTAAGACTCATTTAGAGAGAATCTTAGAACTCATAGGGTTTTTCCCTTAAAAAAATTTGACTTCCCCTTTTATTGATTCTAATAAGCCTCTTTAAATAGAGGTTACATACCTTGTGAAAAAAAAAAAGCCTACTAAGCTAGCAATCCATTGAAGGAAGGCTTCTAAAATACTAATAAATAGGATCTTGATAAAGTAAACAAAATCCTGCCAAAACAATTTATGTTTTAACTTTTAAGACTCCTAAAACAACTTTTTTTCTCATAAGAGTTCTACCTATCTACATGTGAAATTTCCAATTGAATTCTAACATATAAATCACGCATAAATTGGTTTGTTTACGACTTCAATTAGAAATTCATGGGTTGATAGGTAGAACTCTTAGGAGAAGTGGTTAGGTAGGACTCTAAGAAAAAAAATTGTTTAAGGAGTCTTAAAACAAAAATTGTTTTGGTAGTACTTTGTTTACTTTATTAAAATATTGTAATCTCAATTGGAGGAGACAATTTAGATTTAGGTCTCTCACCAACGAGTCCTAAAGGTTTCAATCTCCCTTTGATGAGCTGAACTATCAATCTCAAACTCATGGAAGTAACAATTTGGTATCAGATCCAACAATTCTTGACAATGGAAGGATGGCGATCAGAAGGGTGCAAGCAGATGTATGCAAGAAGTTTGAACATGTGAAGGAATTTTTCTTTTGAGAGAAAAATCCAAGTATTCAATCAAATGCTTGCATAAATGGATAACATGATTTCTGTAAAATACAATTGTAACTTTATGGTAGATACAAGGGAAGACCTTCCATCAAAAGAAAACCATACCATGGAAACCTCTTTCTTTGAGGGGGAAGTATTGTTGTGAACTCTTATTAGATGTTAGAAAGGACTCTTAGAACTTAAAAGTTGTTAGGTAGAACTCTTAGAATAAAATTGGTTTAGGACTTAAGATATAAGTTGTGTTTGGTAGGAGTTTAATTTTTTATCTTTAATTATTGTAATCTCTATTTACAAGGTTAGTTTTAAGAGGCGCTAGGCGCTCCGAGGCGCTAATGGTCTCTGAAGCCAAGGCGCAAGGCGCTAGGCGCTAGGCGAAGGCGAGCGCCTTTCGTAGGCAAGGCGCTATAAATTAGTATTGTATTATATTTTGTATTTGAAACATTATAATAACAATTTTATGTATATTTAATGAAGATTAATTGCAAGATATAACAAAGAAAGTATTTATATATTTTCAAAATATACAACAAAGTAAAACTATAATTAATATGACAAAATTTAATACCAAATTGTACAAATAATCATTGCATTTCTTTCTATTACTTATAAATAAAAAAAGTGTAAAAATAAAATATTAAATTCCACAAAATAATAAAATATTAAAATAATAAATATATTTATAAATAATTATAATTAAATATACTAATACACATGATAAAAGGTTACAAATAATTAAATAAAAAAAAATAAAAAATACTAACAGATAATTAAAAAAATACATTAGATCCCACCACAAAAATATAAATAAAAAATAACGTAATTAAAATAAAAATATTATATTGGGTCCCACCACAAAAATATAAATAAAAAAATATAATTAAATAAAAAATATATTGGATCCTATCACAAAAATAATAATTTAAAAATTACAATTCTCACGTGTTTTTTAATTGAAATTCACGCGTCTTTGTCTTCTTCTTCATCCATCTTCTCTCTCCACTGCATCAAGCAGCTTCTTCCTCAAAGTTTCTTCTGGTTTTTTATCTCCTCCGCCGGCCGCCGGTAAGATTTCTTTATTTTTTTCGTTCGAAACCCAAAAGCATGAAAAGCGCTTCGCCCAGCGCCTCTCAAAAAAGCGGGCGCCTCCCTCGCCTCCCTCCGCCTCCGGTACAACGCTGCGCTTCCGGCGGTGGAGGCGTTTTCCTCCACGCCTCCTTTCGCCTGGCGCCTTAGGCGGCCGGAGGCGCGCTTTTTAAAACTAAGTTTACAAGGACAATTATAAAACGAGAGGCAAGTCAAATTTTTATCTAAACCCTAAAAGGAGATCTGGCTCTCTATCTAACGACTCCATAAAGGTAACTATCAATCCCAAACTCACAAACATATCATTTTTCAGCAAGTTGGCTTTGGCAACACAATTCACGTCACATTAGTGGGACATAGTCAAATCCTCTCTCAGTGGTCTAATCTTGCGACAATGGGACAGAGAACTCCCAAATCCAATCTTCCTCCACAAATAACACAATTTTATAAAATTCGCCAATTATTCTTGTATAATCCAGGAGCCCTCCTAAGGTAAAATGATATAATCATTTAGAAGATCACAATCCACCCATCATCCATGAATCAAGGAGGGAAAACTAATTAGAGCGAGTTATTGCATATTTAGTAATTTACTTTGTTAAAACCAACATATATAATGGTGACCAACCTGCGGGGATCATAGATGGTCACAGTACGATCAGCACCAGCCACTGCAACGTAACCAGATGATGAATTGCAGACAGCATAAAAGGTATCTCCTACTGAACCACAAACACGGTTTAGGCAACCACCATTTTCTTTCATTCTCAAGTCCCACACAGACAGCTACAGTAATACCAGAATATAAAAAGAAGAAGCAAAACCGTAAGATAATTTAACACATAAAGAAACATAAAACATAATGCATTATTATATACCTGGCAACCTTCAGTTATGGCTAATATAGAATTCTGATCTCCATTACCTAAATTCTGCAGGAAGCTCAGTGAAGATGGATTCCAAAGTCTGAAAGGTAAGCAAATAACTTAATATAAAATGTCCATATAGAAATTTCGACCTATCAATAACATAACATATATTTTATTATGATCTCACTAACTTGAATCTTCTACATTCTAAAAACTGCAATGTGGTCAAGGACCATCAGGAAGACTGCAGAAGCAGACTTTATATGTTGGCACTCCACTATAGATCAAGAAAATAGATACAAGGTTTTCACAATAACGATTCACAAGCAGCTATCAGAGCAAGAGTGGGGAATTCACAAGACCATGTAAACATCTTTATTTGACATGCTGACAGAACTTAAATTATAAACAGGCAAATCCATAATTGAGACAATCGAAGAACCCCACTTCAGTAACCATGTACCCTTGAGTAAAGAAATATTATTTGGATAGTATCCTAGTCAGAACTTTAATGCAAAAATCCTGAGTCTACCACCAAGGATGGTCAAAGTTATGACTTGGTTCATATGCTAATATAAGAATATCGATAGAGCAAATATAACACTCACGTACGCATGGTCCGAAGATGGATATCCTGGTCATAAACATCAACACTTTTGCAAAAACTTCGTGCCACAGCTGCCTGGATTAAGAATTTAGTGCAAAGTGAATCCCTAATTTATGGTACAAATAATAAAATTCAGTTTGTCCAAAAAATTAAGGTAGAAACAGTCTGCAGCATTCAATATTGATCCAAAAGATGTTCGTAATTAGAAGTAACATGCACTACAAGTTCGAACACAACATAACATTTAAAACAGAATTTCCTGTGTGTATCTCGCTGCTGCTACTCCCAAGCTCATTGCTGAGAATGTAGAATTCAAAACCATAATGGTTTTGACTAGGTATCGACAAACAATAGCAAAATCAAGTTTCCTTTTTAGATGCCATGCCCTTAAGAAATAAGTAAAAATGAAACAAGACACCAGAAATTGTAACATCTTATAAAATATTATTAGTTTCAGTTATACTACGAAAGACCACGTACCATGGACCATTGAATTGGACTGAAGCAAACCCCAGACCAACTACCTTCTCCAACACCAAAATCCCGAGGTAACACTGAATAAGTAAGTTTGTCGCCATCTGAAAATTTCAACAGTAGACTTTGACAAGACACCTTAATTACTTGAAAACGGAAATTTGGAAACAAACAAACGTGAAGTCCACCAACAAAGAAATTATGTAACATTTAGTCACAGTCGTAGAGATAGAGACAACCACCAGTTCTTTCCTTTACCCATTTCAGGGTGAATCTAATGTTTCAATAAACAGAACAAGTGACAGACAAATAATACACAAAGATGCATGCATAATGGAATTAACAAAATTAGCAAGGTTTGAAAAATCCAAGATCGCAAATCATCTACAACATGCCAAGCAACATAAAGCAAATAAACGTTCTACCGGAGTCATCCTTATCTGATGATGTATCAGAAATAGCATAGTTAGACAACTATGGTATTTACTTTAGAATTAATTTTAGCACTTGCATCCAAAGAATTGAATTATGATTCTGAGGCCAACTTTTAGGGGCTTTTTATTTATTGTAATTAATCTGACAATATTTAGTTTCCTTAGATGATAGCTATCCTCTTGTATATATACCAGGTATTTTTCAGAATTAAATCACAATTGAGAAGAAATTCTTCATCTTAATTTCATTCTTCTCTAATCAACCAACTGTCATGGTATGGAAGTTATGAAAGAAAGTCTTAAGAGAAAGTATAGAACTCGTTTTGCCACTTTTGAGCTAGGCATGACCACCAAACAGAAAATTCAGCATGCAAAAATGCCAAGTTGTTTAAGAAAAAGTAAATAAAGCTCGTGACTAGCTTCTCAGAAATAGAAGCGCCACAAATTACTAGTTTGTCAAATATGAAGAAGATTAGGCAAGTAACATTTTACCATCAAAACTATACTCAAACTAGGGTGATATGAAAAGGAGGATGTACCTTTACCACTGGCATCCAGTTTAGAGACGATAAGATGACCATACGCATCCACACTTGCCAATACTGAGTAACCAGTGCCTGTAGACATTGCATAATGGTTAGAACAAGTGTAAAAGTATCAATGTCACTTGATCAAGGTTCCTTTAGGAAAGTTTGATGCAGCAATATTAGGACATAATTTGATGCAGGAACATTAAGTTTAATTTAATTTATTTAAAATTTGAGTATGATACTTAGTAAGAGTTCTAGGATAACTATTCGACCTAATGACATTCAACTATTCGACATCAACTATTGTCCTTTTGCATAAAAAATAGAAAAAAAATCATAAAAACATTTAAAATTTATAAAGTATTAAAAATGTGCAAAAAGTTATCAAAATATCAAATATTGTAAAAAATATTAAAAAAATATTAAATATCCGTTACTTTTTTCTGTCAATTGGTTCAATTTGACAAAATAAATAGAAGTTTGAGGGTCGAAAGAGGCGAAAAAAAGTTTAAGGGTTAAAATGACTTCTTTTTTAAGTTCAAATGCCAAAATGTTATTAGGCCTGACTATTCTACCAGAGTAAATAGGACTGTTAGTGAAGGGTTTATTATAAATGCCATACTCAAGGGCTATTAGGGGCGTTTTTTATCATCGTTAAGAGAGTTTTAATAATGCTGGTTGCTGGACAATCCCAGAACCTTTTATCTCTAATTCAATCAGGTTTTTCATATTCTTCCAATTCTTTTAGCTGTTCAGATTCTCCTCTCCATCATAACGTGAATCCGATCCAAAAATCTTTATATGATTTTGTCCATTACAACAGAGATGATTTACCATGTGAAGTAGTTATGAGCTACAAGAGAACATACAAAATAAGCAAGCAATATAGGAATTTTAGAGTCAGTCACATCAACAAATTAAACCAATCCAAGGCTACAAGTACAAACAGCTAAAAGCCCTGCTGAAAGGGAGTAAAACTCATGCAGATTTAATTATAACTTCAAACGAATGCATGCAAGTTAAAAGCTGTTTAGACTTGAGTCACAGCTTTTTAATGGGAAATAAATGCTTCTCTCTCTCTCTCTCTCTCTCTCTCTCTCTCTCTCTCTTTGTGCTAATTTGCAAGAAGCAGCTAAACTTGTAGTGCCAAAAGATGGCTCACAAGAACAAGATTTCAACAGTTCGTCTGAATTTATTTATCTAACTCTGACGCTTGCTATACTATGTTAGCTTGAACATCAACAAGCTAATGTCAATTAAAAGGAAAAACATGAAAGATCTCATCCCTTTTCTACAAACCACTACCACCCATTAGCCATTTTAAGCATATAAGCTACAGAAATGCATTCTGTTAGGGGATGATCAATGCATAGAATATAGATATACCGAATACCAAAGGAAGAGGCACTTACTTTCAATTTCAGAAAGTACAATACTCTGAATTTCTGAACGATGAGGGCACCGTTCGAGTAACAAAGAGTCTATAACCTTCAAAATCAAAAATCCATAAACACATTACTGAACGAATGACACAAGGAGAGGTTAATTTGGTGTCTCGAAATCATAGAATGAGTACCTTGGTTCGCTCGGGAATAAGGAGGCCTTCTTTCCCTGTACTGAGCCAAGAATCTTCCAGCGGAATCTATTAAAATTAATGATTAAAAAGGCAAAGATTAAAAAAAAAAAAAAAAACAAGGTCGTAAACCAGACAAAAATAGAATATTCAAAAAAAAATCTAAATATACTTGAAGTTTGTAGATGTTGCATCCGGATGCGATGTAAACCCAACAAGATGAGGCATCCTCATTCACCTGCAAAGCATTGGGCATAAAATAAAAACAAAATCAAAAAGTAATGATGATTTCATGTAAATGGGGTTGCAAGGAATCAAACGTCAGACATGGAGAGCAAGGCGAGTAGAGTGGAGGCTTCCAGGAGATGGATTCTCCAGGAGTGTTGATGGCACCACCGCCTTTCTCAAACTCTTTGCTTCCAAGGTTGAACCCATTTCCTTCTCAGTTTTGGCGATGAGCAGGAGACGAAAACCAAGCAATCTGTCAATTGTAGGCGTAGCCAACAGCCTAACACTGAGATTTTTCCAAAGGTTTAAGCTTTTGGATTAGTCAAGGACAGGGGAAAAAGCTATCTAACCGTCCCTTGTTTAAATCCTCACTTACAGACAAATGAAGGGTTTTGGGTTGGATTAAACACAAATGAGGTTAAAATCAAGACTAAATTACACAGCTATTGTTAATAAATTTACAATTGGGTTATTATAGTTTAAAATATTATAATCGAGTCACTCAATTAAACCATGAATATACTTGTTTATGGATTAATCAAGTTAATTTCAATTAATTTTTCCTATGTACATATTTTTATGCATAAATCAAGTTAATCTATTTTGTAATAAATTATAATTTAATCGTTATATTTCAGAAAATTATAATCAAATCGTTAATGTCACCATTAGTCATAGTCTATAAAAATTGGTTAATCTTAGATTTCACTGTGACTTATAATTAAGTTTGTCCAGATACAAGCTTTTCTATACTGGGTTTAATATAAAAATAAGTACATAAAATATACTTATTATCTAAATTATTATTTTTAGATACGTGCTTAAAATTTTATTTTTATTAATTTTAGATATTTAATCGTGTTAAAAAATCGATAACTAATTAAAATTTTACATGTAACATGTTTTAATTTATAATAATTTTTTATTTTTAATAATTAAAAAGCTTTGAAAGAATAGTTTCTTAAATATTCTTAAAATAGTGCCAAAATCTTTATATCTTTAGATTTTTAAGTCTCAAATCTTGATTCTAGGATGATGCTATCAATCTTCAACAAAGTGTCTATTACTTTCATCGTTCAAATACCCGCGATAATTTACTCACCTTGTTATCACTGCAATTCAATGAACAATGTGCCTACTATTGAAGGAAGTTGAACTCTCACCTATCGTCGAAAGAAGTTGATCAATACACTTATTATCGATTACAGATAATAGTTAGATGGAGAAATGAATAGCGACATCCGATAGTAATAGTGGTGAGGTCCAACAAGATTATAGACAATAATAATTTTTTAAAAAAATTAATTTATTTTTTTTCTTGTTTAAAAAAATCAAAAATAAATTAGAATAAAAGTCATAATTAGTGTCAAGTGTCAAGCTGGCTTGGAGATAAATTTTTTGATAAACCGACCTTAAAATGAGAAACTTCAGTTACCTAAATTGGCACCTGAGAAAATCTTAGGAACATGTTTAGAGAGAAAGATAATTTAGGCACCAAAAGTTACTAATATGTATAATTTGGAGTTTTATTTTACTGTTAAGCTATGATTTTAAGATTTGAACTTATGATTAGAGTCGTAAGGTGTTCAATCAGTCAGTTAGGTTAATCGATCAAATCTAACTATAAAAATCTTATTAATTCTTAGTAAAATTATTTTTTCGAAGATTTTTAATTAAATCAAAAAAAGTTCGATCAGTTTGGTCGATTTTCAAGTTAATTAAAATTTGTTATAAAACATTAGTTAAATTACATAAATTGTCAATAAGTATGTTAAAATAATTTTTTAGTCACTAAACTTTCAGAAGTTATAAAAAATCATTAAATTTATCAAACTATTACAAAATGGTTATTGACTCATTACATCTTATAATTTATTAATATTAAAAATTTTAATGACCATTTTATAACAATTTAATAAATTTAATAATCATCTTATGCTAATTTGAAAAACTTTAATGATCATTTTATATTATATCAAAAATTTAATAATAATTTAATAATTTTTAAAAATCCAATGATCAAAAATAAATATATGTAATATGTAATATATAACAATTTCGATTATTTCGTTATTTAACCGTTTTCAAACTATATTAATTATCAATCTAAATTTTAAAAATTATTAACCGTTAATTGATCAATCTAAAATTAACTGACCGATTAACAAAATAAAATACAATTTAATTAATTAATTCGGTTAAAACCAAAGTTAGAATGGTACTGCCTATGACCATATTTCATTTTAATTTTCAAAATTTAACTTGTACATGTTTTTTTAAAAAAATATTATATAAATCTCTTATTTTTTTCATTGGAAAATGAAACCACATAAATTCAACACCAAAAATAACTCAAGCAGAAGCCTTATTTTTCATTACAATCCTGGTGACTCTCCTTCCCTCGAAGGTAACGTGAGAATAGTGAAGAAGCCTGGACCTCCTAAACAACTTATAAATGTCCTTCACCTCCTCCTCATTACACTCCTCCACAGCCACCACTATCACTCCACCTTTTCTCACAGTCCTCTCCATCTCCCCTGCACACTGCAAAGGATACAATGTTTCTTCCAAATGACCGGTAAATGCGACATCAAAGGCCCCATCGAAGAAAGGAAGGTTATGGGGATCAGCTCGGCTAACCAAAGGCAATGACTCTATCAGTTCAACACCTGTGACATCCTCTACACCCATTTTGGTTAGTGCCATGATCTCATGACCAGCTCCAGCTGACACACACAACACTTTGGAGTGGTTCTTTAGGACACCCGTTTGGTACAATTGGGTGAAGACATGAGTGTAAAAAGAGACCTTGGTCATCCAAGATTTAGAGGACCAGAGGTGAACATTCTTCTTGTGATCAGGGAGATAGTAGCGGGCCGAGAAGTCGCAGGTGGATTTGGGGAATCTAAGGTGAGGCTTTTTTGGAGCTCTAGCTGGGATACATGTTTCTGGGGTTTGGAGGAGGAGAAAAATGAGAATAAGTGTTGCTATGGTGGTTGATATGAATGATACTTTGTTTAGGACTCTCTGTATGTGCCTCTCCATTTTAGTTTTCTTCTGTGATTTGAGACTTTTACCATGGAATAGGGGCGGTCTCTTTTGCCATCAACAATGAGCAGAGTCTGAGCCTCACAACTGAAATGTTTGTCTATGTTTCTGCGGTTCCTTTTTTGTTCACAAAACACAGTTCTTTACAATTGTTGGAGTAAATATCCGGCACATCTTGTCTTGATCTGGAATCGATTCCGGTGAGTCTCGTTGTATTCTATCGTATTTATAAGCTGCAAGACCATAAACAATATATGGATGTACCATTAGAGCAAAATTAAACTGCAAAGTTATTGCTTGAAGGATGACAAAATGGCAAATATCAGACTATACCGGCATACAACTAATCTCTGGTCCACACCATACCTAAAACATCTTACAAGAAATTTGAGACAAGGAAAAACCTTGAAGATAAGGATTTTCAGCACAATTACGCACTTTCAGGATAGACACCAATAGGAACAGGATGGTTGCAGCAATGATAGAGGTTAACAAAGCCAGGTCAGTTCCATCAAGGATATATTATGCTACATAACCAACAAAATACCAACTTGCTAGGCTCCATACCACCAAAAGTGAAGCATGGAGGTTAACAAAACACACACATTAGAGCTAGTAGGGATTAAAAAGAACCATAAGATTGAAGAGCCTAGCTTGCAGTTGCAGAAGGCAGTGGTTGAAGGAGATGAACATGAAATGCAATCAACAAATATAACCAAGCAAATTTATTAAGCATTCCAAAAAGATTCAACTTCTATAATGTAGCCAGTTCGAAAAGAAAATCATATGCCAAGGAAACGGAGGTAGAAACAGCATAGCATTAAGAAAGAAAATATAGAGAATCGTGCCAATATCGTCAGATCTCACCATAGGTGTTAGCAAATGCACGAAATGAAAATCAGAAATAGCTGCTCCATTTCAATGAATTCTCAATCATTGGGCCAAAACAGAAGAAGAAGAAAAAAAAAGGGTATGCTACAAAACGAATTTGCAAAAGAAGAAAAAGGATTATGGTTTCCAAATATCAGAAATTGAAATGTAATATATAAAAAGTAGACCTTTTCAAATGAAATGAAACAGGGAATGAAGAATGATAAAAACCAAAACTTTAACCTTGGAAAGAACAGGCATCCCCTCGTCGGCTTCGCATTATTGAAGAACCATCGGATCCGAGGTATAGGTGGAGTGAAAAAATATGAAAGAAGAAAAAGATAACATTATAAAATATTAATATTATTAATTTAATAATGAGTAACATTATTTTATTTACTTAATATTATTTAGTAATTTCTGATATCGAACTGATTTAATACACAAATATAGTATTACTTGTTCAATTAGGTTTTTGGGTAAGGTAGGTGATGTTACACTTAATGATATTAAAGCTTTAAATCTAACCGGTTTTAAGACTAAACTAAAGTATTTAATGTTTATAAAATGTAGTACATGTCACCTAAATTTCTAAAATCCATGTCTTATAAATATTTATAACATGATGTAATCTCTTGGTTATGTATAATGATAAAAATGTTAGATGAATCGTATAAAATTATTGATAGATAAATCAAAAAATATATTATTTTATATCGAAGAGGAATTTAGTGTTATAGTATATCTCATGTAAGTCTAAGGTAGTTACAAGTAATTTAGGATAAATGTTATTTATGCTTTGGAATTACATGAGATAAACTATAACACTCCAGGCTTTTAACGTTTTGGACACCCGTTTTTTATCTCTTGCTAATGCGTTATCTTGTTATTTATGTTTGAGAAATTCGTTAAGACAATACCTTAATCTTATATAGTTCAATTTTTGATAGATAAATTTTAAATATACATTTAATACAAAAATTTCAAATAAAAACTTAATTAATGATCAAAAGTAAGAGCTTAATTGATTCTTCGATACAATTAGAGTGGCAACTAGGCTTACGGAAAATTTTGATTAGAATAGTACTTTAGTTTGAGGATTAAATGAAATGTTGTAAAATTTTAGAGAACGGTTTGGAATTCAACCCATAATTAGGGATGTCTAGAGTAATTAACCATTCTTTTTAAAGAATACAAGGTTGAAAACAGTTCTTACTCGGTTCGAAGAAAAACAGTAAAAAACACATTGCATCATCACGTGACAACCACGTGGGTGTTCTTGTCCTTTTAGAACAAAAGAAGAATCAAAATAATCCCAAATGAAACTGTCCACAAATTTTCCATACGTGTCCACATCCCACTTGTCAAGTTTCTCACTGGACCCAACCCCATAAACTCTAGAAGAAAGTAGACACTCACCGAGCAAGGGCACGCCTGAGCACTTGGGACAGCAACGCCGGTGCGGTCAAATGCGGCAAATGACCTTCCGTTCTCAAAATCTCCACCGTCGTTCGTCCACCTAGATGGGTTCTTAAGTACTCTGCCACCGAAGCTGGAACAGACACATCTCTGGCAGTCTGGATCACGCAACATGGTACCCTCACCAGTCCAAGTACCCCTCTCAGATCACTGTTGAAAACCGTCCTGGAAACAAACAATGATATGTCCGGTCTCATGTTGAAAAGAGTCCGGCTGAACTCTCGAACCGCTGTCGGAACGTCTGCTCCCACGGCTAGTGGGGCGAATCCATTGACCCAAGCTTCATAATTCGCTTCCATTGCTGAAAATACCTTCTCAATCTCACCTTGCTCGAACCCTCCGTGGTAATCCTCATCATTAAGAAACCTGGAAACCAAAATTTTCATTGTCTCTAATCCCGATTTTAGTCCTGAAACTAGACGATTCTAGGTATATAATTTTACTGGTCGGAGGGACTAAACCGGAATTAGACGATTCCATTTCCCAACAGTATTTCACCGGTAAAGCATACGAAAAAAACAAAGCAAAACCAGACCCTTTTTTCTTTACCTTGGAGAAGCGCCGATGAGGATGAGTTTGGAGAAGAGTTGAGGGCATCGGATGGAAGCTAAGATACCAATCATGGCGGAGACAGAGTGGCCGACGTAAGCGCAACGTTCAACGCCGAGAGCATTGAGAATATTAATCAAATCATCAACGTAAGGGTCGAGAGTGGTGTACCTAGTGAAATCGAAGTAATCTGGGTTGACACTGCCAGCACACACGAGGTCGTATAGAATTATGCGATACGAAGGTGTGAAGAGTGGAAGAATTCGTTGCCATACCGATTGGTCAGTGCCGAAACCGTGTGCAAGAACCAGGTACCTGTCGCCGGAGCCAACAACCCGGACGTTCAAAGCTTCTAAAAGGTTGTGACCCATGGTTCTATGAATGTGTGGTGTTTGGGGCCTGCCGTCCTGGGTGTAGGTTTGGTTTTATAGGTTCTATTGATTTGAAAGAAGCATCTTTTCTCCTTTCCTCTTTATGGTGATGGTTTTATCTCAGCGAAGTAATGGAGGCCTGCAACCTCTATCCATTGCGAATAATGATGCAAAATACAAGCATTACCTATTGACAGACGCGAGTGAACGTGCATTCAAACTTCCACTTCGGCCACTAAACAGTTCAGTGGGACATGTTTCTCGAAAAATTATTACACGATCCTGACTTATCATGTTATTTATAATTTTATTTAATAAAATTTATTTATTTAATAATATATAAAAAAAGTAAAGATTTATTTTATAAAAAATAAAAAGGTAAAAAATTATTTTTAAAAATAAGATAAAACATTATTATTATGAGATCATAAATGACATGATGAAGTAAATACATCTAATAATTTTTTCAGGTTTCGGGTTTTCTATTACCATGACACCATTTCTAAATATTAAGGGAAATTGTATTATTCTTGTATTGTAACGATACTAAAAAAAATATTACTAACGATTGACTGAATAATTATTTTAATTCATATTTTTTAAAAGTAATTTAATTCTCAATATACTATTTGAGATAAAAATCATCCTATGCGGACGGAAAATATTAGGGGTGCATTTAGTTTGAGTTCGATTTAATTTAGTAAGTTATTTTAGTAATCACCGTTTTTTAATTCATTTAACATCGTTTTTTATTTTTATTTTCCATATTAACATTAGTTTTTAAAAATTTATATTTTGTCTTGATAAAATAGTTTTATTTTATAAATTTTAAAGATTAAAATATAAAAATTTTAAGACATTTTCATAATTATTTATTAAAATTTTATTTTTAAGTAAAAATAAAAATATATCTATGGTATTTTAAGTATAAAAATAATTAAAAAAATCAAATTTGGTTTAATTTGGTTAACCACGATTCATAAATTTATAAATCATAATGTCTCGGTTCGATTTTTGATTTTATAGTTAACCATGCTCAAACCAAAAAAATATTGATTAATTAATAATAAATGATATGACAAACCTACATAATAACAGTGCACATAGTGCACAGTGATATTAGAGTGTCATATAAAAAAGGACGTTGACATAAAAGAATATCACATCAGTTAAAAACAATTTCATAAAATTATAAATAAAATATAAAAATATGTTTTTAACGACATGTTATTTCAAGCAGTTTACTATTAATTAAAACCTAAATTTCAGTTTTCGAAATTTTAAGACTGAAACTTTATTTTTTAAAAAAAGAATTAATTAAAAATTTTATCAGGTCTAAATTAAAACTTTCTAAAACTTTTTTTAAAGAAATCAATTTAAAATAAAAAAGAAAGAAAGAAAAAATGTTGGTTTAAAAAAAGGGGTCAAGCTCCTCTCACCTTGGCCCATAAACACACGAGTACAAATCGTTTATCTCTTAATCATATATCTGTCTATATATCATGTTGAAAATTTTTAAAAAATTAAATTTTAAATTATAGCTCTTATTTTTTATATCCTAAACCCTAAAAATACACATTACCCCTAATTTTCTAAAGCCTAATCATAATCTTAATCTTGAACCCTAAACCTTAAACACTAAACTCTCTAATTTGAAACAAAGACACGAATAAAAACTTAAAAAAAAAAGACAGATAATTTTTACAAAAAAAAAATACGTGTTGTTATAAAAAAAAACTATAACATTTTAGATTCATAAATCAACATAGGAGTCTAAAAAATAATACCCAATTTAAAATTTAAAAATGACAAGTTTTCATTTTTCTCAAATAATTTAAAACATTAAACGAAGTTATATTTTATAATTTTAATTTATTTAAAAATTATCGACTTAAAATATTAAAAGTAAATACATTATCCCGTTTAAGGGTGATAATGAGCCTGGTCGACTCGCAAGGTACTTGAGCTCTGCTCGAGTGAGCTCGACTCGGGGCTCTGGATTTAAATGAGCTGAGCCGAGCTTACCCAAGTTCGGCTCGTGAACAGGCTCGGAATAATTATATATAAACATACATATATATATATATACATTAAAAATAATTTGTGTAACAAAGAAAAATAATAAAATAATTAAGAGTAAATCCACTAAAAATAAAATAAATTGAATATTATAAATTAAAACAAACTTACAAAACTACAAATAAAAAATAAAAAATAAATTATAATAAATAAATAATAAAACACAATAGTATAGAAAATTGTGCATTTCAAGTCAAACCGAGCCCGAATCGAGCCCGAACCGAGCTTGATGAGCTTTGAACCCAAGCTGAGCCCAATAATATTATTTTCGAGATAAACTCGAACCTAAAATTTTGAGATCGACGAACCTCGAACCAAACCCAAATATACTTATTTTCGAACCGAAACCGAGCTAGGTTAGTCTCCGTAGGTGAGCATCAACTCATAACTACTATTTACTATTTGTCAAAAATATTGGATTCCCTTGGTGAAAGAAAGGAAGGGAGTTGGAAAGTGTAGATTTCAATTTTATTTATCATCGCTTAGTAGATAATTACTATTACTGTTATCATTAAGAATTAATTTTGGACATAATCATTTACTTCCTCTTTAATTTTCTTTTTCTTTCTGTAACGTCAACTGCAAAAGTTTTAATCTTTTTAAAAAGTGAGTACAAATTAAAAAGATTTTATACAAACATAATTAAATTTATTATTTTTTAACGTAAAATTTAAATTTTATAATTTAAACATTTAATATTTAAATTTTAAACTAAAATCTTAAATTCTAACCTATACATAAAGAAAATAATGTATATATTTATGAAAGGATGATATATATATTTACTACTAGTAGTATACAAGTCATACCGATTAGACTCCAACATGTAGAGTCATTTTTCTAACTTTTTTGGCATGCAAGTAAGGTAGGTCAGCTTTGTGGCTGCAGTGACCTAGAATTAGATTTGATTAGGGGAGGGCAAGATTGAGTACTCGACCAATTTAAATAAAATTGATTTTATTTCAGTAATTATCGGTTCTTAAAAATTAAAATCAGTCCCGGTCTCGATCATATTGAATATTAAATTTTAAGAATCGGTCTTGTTGGTAGGTACCGGTTTTAATATCGGGTACCCGATCAATTAGTTTATTTTTTTTACAAAACAAGTAATTAGAGAAAAAAATTCAACAACCAATAATAATATTAAATAATGAAATTAAAATATTGTAGACTTGAAAATTAAGGTTTTAAAACTAGTCATACTTATAATATTCATACATAAAGAGAAATAAAAAAAGAATAGCGTATATTTAGTATTGGTTTTGATCCTATTGAGTATCCGTCGGGTACTTGGTCCAAAAAATCAAGACTCAGTCCCGTCATAACTAGGACCTAAATTTTGGATCCAATCCCGATCCTACCAAAATTAATACCAGATAAAAATCTATTGGGTCTTATCAGATTCGATACCAAGATAACCGTTTTTCTTTTCACCCTAGATTTGACATGTGGATAAGCTAGGTTCATTCCATTCACCTACTCATTCAAAGGCGTTGGTGCTTTCAGCTACTTTTCATATTTGCTACACAATTATTACTGCTTTGAAACTTCATGATGAGGTTTTGAGTTTTATATTTATAAGTGTGTAAAAATATTTGATTCGATCGATTTAGTTTTTTTATTAATTATTTTAGTGTAATAACTTAGTTTTATATTTTTTATTTTTTAATAATTTAAATTATATACAAAAATTCTATATCAGATACAAATAATAATTTATATTCGAATTAGATATTTAAAAATTTAATATTTTATGTATATGAATTTTGTTATATTTGATACTTTATTTATTATATATAAAAATTAAAATTTTCATAGATACAAATCTTGATATATTTAATAATTTATTGCTTGTGATATTTGAAAACATCCAACAAATTTATAGATGTGATCATTAAATTTAAAAAATACTTAAATTAACTTACGATTTTGAATACTCAAATATCTAAAAATATTATATATTTAATTTTATTTTACATAAAATATAAATCATTAAATTAATTCGAGATATTTAAATTTTTAATCCAATTTAAAATTCAAAATATACACCCATATTTAATACATTTTCGATGTTTCAATTTATAAATTGACTATAAATCCCATGTTTATTTATTAAATATAAATACATCATATACTTTTTTAATAATTTCATAAATTTATATATTTTTCGGTTCATTAAATATAAATCCCATTTATAGTAATAGTTTTCCCGCTTTAAATCAACTTTGTTAAAACCACTCTATGGTCTCCTATAAGTTTGGAAGTCTTTCTTGTTTCTCTTACCATCATTTTTCTCGTTGACGAAACGGTTGCTTGTAATTAACAACAAAATCAGTCATCGAGTGGGGAATTGGAAAGGAGAATGGGATTATCAGCTGAGGGGCGTGCGGGGAAGGAAATGGGAGCAACAACTTGGCGACCAAAAGAAAATATTAGAAAAGAGGTGTTTAAACGATTAAAAATATCTGATTTGATTGATTCGATCTGAAAATCTGTTGATATGATTTAAAAATTCAGATACCCGATCTGAGTTTTATTTTTAGACTATATCTCTGATCTGATTTTAAATTTTTCGGATCAAATATGTATTATAATATTTCAAGTTTCGGAGTATCCGAAAATTCAAAAATTTATTTTTTAATAATTTGATGCCTTTTATATCCAAAAATTAAAAAGAATTAAAATTTTATAAAAGTAAATCGTATTATATTTAATAATTTGTTGTTTGTTATATTCGAAACTTTAAAATTTTCATAAATATAACCCTTAAATTCAAAAAATAATCAAATTAATATATATTTTCAGATAATCGGATATCCGAAAATTAAATCCGGTTATCAAAAAAACGGATATCTGAAAAATGGATCAAATACAAATTATTATATTATCGATTTGAAAACCCGGATATCCAAAAAATCGGATTAGATATAATCCAATATCTTGACAATAAACAACCTAATTTATGGTTCATAAGCTTATAAACAACGGTTATTTAAATTAAATTGAATCTGACTTTTTTATTTTATAATTACTTTTTTAATGTAAAAATAAGTATTTTACTGTTAAAATATTATATACTCCTTTTGTCCCATATATGATATCAAGTATTGCCTTTTTTAAAGTAAAAATTTTAAAACTTTGACCATAGTTATTTTAAATATTTTAATCTTTTAAATTTTATAAAATATATATTTTAAACTACTTGATTAAAGATTTTTAAACCACATTTTTTTATATTTTTATCAATAATAGATTTAAAGTTATAATGAGTCAAAATTAAAAAAACTTAAATAAAAAAATCAATAATAAATTAAAAGAATGGGACGAAAGGAATAGATACTTATTAATTATGCTTTATTTAAAAAATGAATTTTTAATATATATTTATAAAAACCATTTAAAATTTTACTGTCTAATATTTAAAATTTATAAAATAAAATTTTTTAAAATATAAAATTAAAGTAGAAAAATCAAAAATCAAGATTAATTAAAATAAAAATCGTTGATTATTTAAATAATTTACCTAATTAAATCAAAACCTAACTTAGGTTAGAAAAACAAGATTTTGTTAAAAACTTTTTCAACCCACTTTTTCATCCTACGCAGAAACAAAATAGAAAACGAATATGCTGGAATCACCAAACTAAAATATAAAGACCGGACTCGATATTATAAGAAAACAGGAACAAACCCCAAAGCAAAGTTAACCAGCAAGTTTCCCGACCAAAGCCCTCAATCGGGCAGCGGCAACCCCAATACAGCACAGAAGAACAACCCCATGAGTGCACCAACACTCGACAACAAAACATATCAACTTATGGAAGCAAGAAGGATATCGAGGTTGCTCTAAAATCACAGTAAAAGCACCTCCACGATCACCCATTCCACAGCTCATTCACACATAAGTGGGCTCATCCGCAAAGCTATTAGTTTCGAGTTAGACATGAAAGAAACCGACAAGATGGAATAAATGACACGTTGCACCAATCCTTCGGAAACACTCCCAAAACTTCCAAGACCGTCGCAAAAAGCTCGAACACCAAGCAACGACAACACACTCGAGTCCGATTCAATAATCAAATCAAAGGACGGAGAACCCCATTTAGAATCAGCAATTAACGCTAGAGCAAACTTGACCTGACTTAATTCAGCCTCATTAAACTCGATAATACCAAGGGGGAAGCACTCCCCACATCCAGCAGGACCTAGCTTCCCTCGAGCAAAACCACGTAGCATTTGCTCTCACGCAGCTATGGACCCCCTGGGATTGACCTTCCTAGGGGCATTTCCACCACTACGATTCCAATACCATGCTCTCATCACATGAGTTTTTGATCCAATAGGGAGACCACAATTTAGTTAAGAAGAAAACTTCAGACAACGATAGTTTCTTTCGGTTAAAAACAACATCGTTTCTAGCTAACCACAGGAACTAGAAGACCGTGGAATAACACACAAGCCACCATTGTTTGATTACTCCATGGAAAGAGCAGAGCAAGCCATGCAAAAACTTATACTCATCTAATAATTTAAAACAAACCTAAACTTCTCTTTAGGTAATTACGTTTCTTTAAGCTGAAGCATTCACTGAATTTTATGCAAGTACGCATCAGTAAGCATGTGCTAGGGGACATTCTGATGGAAATACATAATATAAAGATACAAATAGAATGAAACAGATGGGATGATAATTCATTATTTCTCGTGCTTGAAAAATTTGATTTAATTTCATTCAGAATTCTCAATACTACAAGTCAGCAGTTGTATATATATCATAGATATAGTATAATATTATTATCCTTTTCATTTGTTGAATTGTTGTCAATATATAATTATTTCTGTGTAGGGTAGCTCTTTTTTCCAGGGTCATAAAAGTGTGGAGATTTTCTTGTTGAGACCCACATCGACACCATTGTAAGCAATGGGAGCATACATCCATAGATCATCAGAGCTTAACAGCTGCAATCAATCATGCAGAAAAGGGAAGTTTTGTATTAGTAATTAATGCTCAAAACATATATTTGTTTTACTCAAGGTTTAGTAAATCTATTTTTCCTCAGTTACCTTGATCTGTAGCTGCAAAAACTTGACATAATGAACAGCCTCTTCAAGCATTGTGCTGATATCAACCTGTATTGTTGTATATATATGTCTTAGTTATAAGTAATATAAACCCCGTATATATGTAAGGATTAGGGAAGAATAATATTGGTTAATTACCTTTGTTCCATTGGGGACAAGGTTCTGCAAAATCCTCAATCTCTCATTGATCCTCTCTCTTCTTTTCTGTAACAATCAGAACAAACAAGTACTGAGATATATCTTCAAATGATGAATCATAATAGCTAGGCTAGAGGATGGTATATGAATTTGTTACCCTGGCATAAAGGCTCTGGGGGTCAGTTGCTGATCCTCTACTGGCTCTTTTCTTTCCATTCAAGTTAAGAGCTTGAGACCCTATAGAACCTGGGTTTCCTACACCATTGGTGTCCTGAGAAACATTGTCATCCTCTGAACTACATGTTGTGCTTGAACTCTGTCCATGATCCGCCACCATCTCACACTCTCCTTCATTGTCATACACATTGTTCCTGCGGTTCTTCTTTGAGTAGTGCACGTTCTTGTCAACTTTTGATGGCTGCATTTCAAAGTTCAAACCATGAATCAGAAATACTGTAATAAACCACACACACATATACCTAACTTAAAATTTCATTTTTTTGTCTCTTACATCTTTGGAAGCTCGAGGTCGTTTCCTTATGTTCTCAGCAGGCGCTACATCAGTATTCAAATCTTGAATGACGTTAACAGTGTTTGGGAATGCTGGGGGAAACGAGCTGGTAACTTTAGTGACATCATTCATTGCAGCTATAGGATTAGAACCAGCAAGGCTGTAGGGCTCATAGTGAAAACTAGAGTCGAGGGCACCGTCAGAAGGCATAAAAATCTCATTGACACGAGGATTTGGAAAGAAGATGGAGGGGGTTATAAAGCTGAAGCCCTCGTCATGGTCCGAATGAAACGAGAATTGCTGAAGAAATTGGTGTGAGAAATCAAGTTGATCTTCAATGGAGAAGAGTTTGTTAAATGAGTCCCACTCTCCATCAGAAAAGTCTGGGGTGAGCTCCATGGACAAAACGATGGATTTGGATTCCCTGATACTGCAAACTGAAGCTCTCAGAAGGTAGTTTGGGGTGAGCAAATACCAGAGACATATATATATCCCCCAAACCCTGAAAGAGAATGTTAGCTAGGATTGACTTACATTAGTTGATTGAGTTCTTAACTCCCAATTATTGTTGTGTTACCAATCCAAGAGTCCACGGTGGGCCAAAACCAGACAAAGTACAACTCATAAGGTGGCCAAGTTCATGAAATGATGGATTAAAATAATGCAAAGGGTTCAATGACCCTTAAGCACCTTGTTCTTGTTACACAAAACGTCCAATCAAGTATTCAAAAAAACAGTCTGCAATTGTTATAATAAATATTATTTAACGTCACCTGACAAAACCATTAATAGTATATATAATAGTGAGATTCAGAATCACACCAATAACGATCGATAAAGGTCACAATTTAACGGTCAATAATTGTAATAATAGTATATTATTTCCATTATTTCAAAAACTCTTAAAAAAATAAGAATCATTTATCAAATTTTATCTTCACAAGTTAAAAAATTCAAAAAAAATCATAAATAAGTTTATTATATTTATATATATTCTGATTTACAATAAATCGTACGAATTTATAATGACCGTAATAACAATAATTATGTCGGCAATCACAAGAAATATAATGCGACCAAAAATGTTTTTAAATCCAAACAACAATCATCGAGAAGGTGATTTCTTTAGGTCTGAGAGAGGCTGCAAGAGAATGAAACAACAATCATCGAGAAGGTGATTTCTTTAGGTCTGAGAGAGGCTGCAAGAGAATGAAGCACGCGTATGGAATACTCTTAGTTTCCACCCTTTTTTAAATGTGAGAACTGAGAACGTGGGAGTCTTCCATTGAATACAAACAACAAAAAAACAAAGTACAGCAAAGGGACGGCCAGATCGTGGGAAATGAGTGTGACATTCTTCAAAAAGAACTTAAAATTCTTACACGGTCACCGCCAAACTCGCTCCTTGTCCTGAATGGGCAACTGGCATCGACCTAATTAACAGTTGTTCATCCATTTATCAACCTGGTAATTACTTTCTATTCGATTCTGATGTTTGATACGTATTCGTATATGCAGAGATATGAAGCTAATAATTTAGACAAACCGAGCATAGTTATATATCAACTCATTCCCAAGATCTGTACCAAAAGCATGCATCTGGTGAAGATAACCATGTGAAAGTTACAAATAAAAGGCAAGTATTCCGCAACAAGTGATCCAATTATCAGACAATCTTTTTTATATAATTATTTTCCAGAATCTGTTTACTTTGTTTATGATTTACATGGCATAATTCATGAATTCTTTGCGTAGTTTCGAAATTCTCCATATAAAGAAATGGATAGAAAATCTCTATCAGATTTTGTTTACAGGCAAACAATAGATCATATAAAGATGGGTAACTTCGTGAGGAATAAATAAACTTAAGATTCCCCTAAAGCAGACGCACAATATCCATAAGAGACTAAATATATACAAAGATTATCGCTTAAGAAATAAGTCGTTAATTTTAACTATCTATTTTATCTATCTAACGGACATAAATTGATGTACAATTAGTTGAGTATTATGTAGTGTAAGTGAATTCTAACTCATGGATATAGAGAGATGAAATCAAGTTATACAATGTAAAATTCTCTAAGTTTTACATGTTTGTTGGATCGTTAGATGACTGAAACAGATAACTCAAATTAACAGTCGGTTATACGAAAATTATCAAATTAAAAAAAAAATTAAGAAATCAATCTAACGTACAAAAACTATAGCAGAATTAACCTATGCGAAAATAAAAAGAATAAAAATTAATTTTATTCATCCATTTTGTACAGTGTAAATGAATTTTATTTATATATTATATACCCATTTTAGTGCTAATAGGTGGTTCTAGATAAGACCCAGAAAAAAATTACTCAAAATGAGTTGAGATAAATATTTACAAGATAAAATCAAAAAGTTATTTTTAACTATTAGTAAATTGCACGGGAAAAGCAAAATAATATTATACTCCATAAATTTTGAATTTTGTTAAATTAATTTTTTATTGAGAAACAAGTCTACTACATATATAACAAATTTAAAAATATTTAAAATTAAAAATTATATTTTAATATAGTACACAAAGCCCTTAAAAGTCTTTAACCGTTGTTAATCACACTCTCTAGTACTTAATAATCCATTAGATTACATGAACAAAGCCATAAAATTATTGTCCTATCCCCCCTATGATTCCGGCGAAACCCTCGTTGATAAACTGACGTGTCAGGTAGAGATTAGTACTGTTTTTTTAAGAAAAATATTTTATTGTTTCGGACTTTGTAGGGGGGAAGTTCCGATAAGGTCTTCGGCCGCCCATTGCACGACCTTTCAAACAACAACACTCTAGCATCAGGCATCAGCATGTCGGGGAATTTAAACCAACAAAATAAAAAACAAAAACTTGTAAAAATTTGATTTTATTCTTTGTTTGGAATATAAAATGAGTTGCTTTATCACTAACTCCGCTAATCCCTTAATCAGAAAATTTTTGTCGAAAAATTTACTCACTAAATTTAGATATATAACGTAGATCGGTCCAGATTAATCAGAGTAAAACGGAATCAAAAGATATGTTTTTTGAAAGTATTAACTTTTTTTAATCAACTAATAATAATTACAGTAATATTTGTTTTAGAGTATACTCTCAACCATTGGATATTGATCGCACAATCACTTTGCTGACAATACTGTGCTTAAACCAATGACCTCCAACAACAATAACCGTTCATTTAACTACCGAGGCTAGATAGCTGGTGTTTCTAAAAATGTATCATTCTATGAAGTTTGGGAAGTGAGAAGCCATGTTAACGTGGGGGAGTCGTGGTTGGTAAAACTAAGCTTTCTTCTTCACCCACGTCAGCATACTAAAACTTGTCTGCATGAGTTAGTGTCTCTCCACGATTTAATATTTTTTTAGACAGAAAAGAGCCATTTAATTTATTTTTAATATACTTTAAATTCTGGTTTAGACAAGGTTTATAGAAATAGTGCAGATTATTAACTATAGTTAATATAAACCAATTACACGTGATCAACTCAAGTTTTATATTTAAGTTTAGAGTGTGGGTTACTCGTTTAGGACTTTCGGCCCATAAATCTAAGTTATTTTAATTTAAATATACTAAATATGCTCAAACGATTTAAATTAAACTACTAAAATAGTTAAATTATTATAGGTTTCAACTTCTTTAATCTGATGGAACATGCAAGAACTAGTGGGGTTAGACGTGTTCGAGATTCGAATTGATTTATTTGATTCAAGATTTGATATAGTATTGAATATGATAATTTAAATTTGATCCGAATACGAACTAAAACCAAATTGAATCAAAATCAACCCAAATTTAATTAAATAGAAAATCAATCATAATCAAAATTAACCAAAATAAAAAATAACCGAAACCGAAAACAACCTGAACAGAAAATTAACTTAAAACCAAAAAACTCGAATTAAAAATCAATCAAACCGAAAGCATCCGAGCAAAAGTCAATCCAAAATTAATTTCCTCAAACATGTATGTTTTATTCTTATTTTGTGTTATACTACTAATTAACAATTACTTTTACTAATAGTTTAATATCATTTTACAAAGTTGATGATCCTATATTTAACTGACCTGAAAAACCGATCAATCTGATATGTACTTCACATGAAAAATCAATTGATTCAATATTGATTTAAATCGAATATTAATTAGTCAAATATTAATTCGATCCGATCTAAAATAATATAAATCTGAACTAAATCTAAATTAAACTTCAATCAAATTTAAACCGAGAATCAACCCTACCCGAACTAACCGATTACCACTTCTGAGTAAGGTCATACCGCTTCAAAGTTTTTGAAAAATTAGAACTTGACCACTATAATTTAAAATAAAAAATTAACCCCACAAGATTTTAAAAAAATTCATATTAAGCTTCAAAGTTTTAAATGTTTTTAATTAAATCTCTTCTCATATATTTTTAAAAATTCTTATTAAATCTCTTAAAATTATTATTTAAAAAATATAGTTTAAGCCTTCCTATTATTCAAAAATTTAGATCCCCAAACATTTGCCTATGTTCCGTCACTAGGGGTGTACATTATTCGGTTTTAACCGAATTAATCGATCGAACTGAAATTATTTCGATTAATTCAGTCGGTTAATTTTTGGTAAATTCGGTTAACGGTTATTTTTTTGAAAATTTGATTAACGGTTAATTCGGTTCAAAATCGTTTAATTAACCGAATTAATCGAAATTATTATATATTAAATATTTTATATATTATATATTTATTTTTAGTCATTTAACGTTTAAAAAATTATAAAATGTTCATTAAATTTTTTATATTATAAAATGATCACTATTTTTTATTAAATTAACATAAAATAAAAGTTTAGTGACTATAAAATATTTTAATATAATTTAGGGACCTATTATGTAATTTAACCAAAATTTATAATAAATTTTAGTTAATTCGGCTAATTAACTGAAATAATTTCAGTTCGGTTAATTCGGTTAACAGAACTTCGGTTCGGTTAACAGTTAAAATTTTAAATTTTTTGATTAATTCGGTTCGACCACCGACCGAAACCGAATTAACCGAATGTACACCCCTATCCGTCACTATCTAATTTTAAGTCTAATAATAATCTTGTGATAAATGACATTAGATTCGAGTCTTAAGTACTTGGTTGGTTCCTCCAACATATGGGGTATATATATCGAAGATTTTTGACTTCGAATCGAATCTTAGGACTTTTATGTTCGACAAATAATCCAAAAGTTTACGATGAAAGAGTCACGAAATCAAGTATAAACATTAGTAAAATCATTAATCTTACCTCTCAAAAGGACTGCACAAAATTGGACCCGTTCTAGTTCTTGTCCAAGCCAAGTGTGCAGGCAGGCAAAATGCGACTCGAACACCGTCGAATCTTCTTAACCAAATGCCGCATCTCAAACAGTTTCAATTCTAAACACAGCGCTAGGAAAAGCTTGTGACAAATTATGCCCTATTCCATTGAACTAAGACAAGGTCTTAAGTAAGCATCTAATCCTTCAAAACCCTTAATTTGCAGACACCGTAAGTCTAAATAAAGGGAATATATGTCAAACAAGCTGAATCAGTTCCTTTGAAAATAAACAAATTAGTACAGACCTAAACAGACCAATATTTCTATAGTTATCGATTTCGTAGGTGAACTAAAAACTTTGTAAAAGAAAAAACCAAACAGAAGTTCATTAGGTAAGAAATGACTTAAAAGGCGGTTTTGCCTGCCACAGCAGTACAAAAATAGAACCAAGTTTTGTTAAATTAAAGTAACAAGGATTAAATGTTAAGATTTGTCAAGTGGAGGGATCAAAATCAAAATTTGAACTTTATGATTCATTTTGGGACAAGCAAATAGTCGGCAGCCGGTTCTTCTAGTATTTAGGGTAACTTCCTGCAGCTTTCTAGAGAGCCAGATCAGCATAACACTGTGTTATTTCTTGTTTCCAAGTACATAGATTTGTCCTAAGGTGGTGAATAAGTTTGGTCAGTTGGTGATCCATCTTTTTTTTTTTTTTTACTTTTTTACTTTTCCAGCATGATTTTCTCACCCTCCAACCAAAAAAGACAGAAACTGTCAGAAATTCCCACGTGTTCAATCAGTTCAAAGAACCAAACCCTTATCTAACATGTGAGCAATTACACAAGTTTCAGCCGAAATTCATGTGAATCACAAGTCTATAGGATTAGTAATTAATTATCCGTAACAAACCCAGTTTTTAAAATTGTATTTTTATAAATTGAATTAAATGTGATGCACAGGTCACATTAAATACGATTAATAGAGAAACTTATTACTGGGAAATGCTCCGATCCCAATTCGTACGATTAAATTAATCGCGAAAAATCGTGTGGTTCTTATCTTGTTAGTTGACATAAATTATACAGTTCAGACTGACGAGGATTCATTAAGTTTGATTTCATCGGCCAAGGCTAATTTCCGGTGGCGAGGAGGGGAAGGACAATCAAATCTTGAGCTACCGGAATTGGTGCGGAAGATATTGTCTACATGCATGTAGTGGGTTTCTTCGCCACTGTTTGTTATTATTACCCACAAAAAACAAGACTACTTCGCTTTGAGTTTGGTTAACAGTAATTTAATAATTTAATATGAATTAATAAAAAAATTAACTAATGATTTTAATAAAAAAGTATGAATAATATATTTAGTTTTTTAATAAAGGATTTTAATGGAAAAGTATGAACAATATATTTATATTTAAATGTAGAACAAGTGTCTAAATTATAAGGCGTCTAAATATATCATCATCTAGTTAGAATATAGCTTGAATTTCTTTCTTCTTCAAATTTTTAATTTTTAATTTTTTAATAAAATTGATAAAATTTTATTTTTTTAATAAACAGTTAAATCACATCTCTTTTATTGTTCGATATACTCCACACATTGATAGTTTATCGTTAATAACCCATGTGTTGGTAATTCATTGTTCGACATCCTCTACTCTTTAGCCGACATTCGTAATTCAATCGATTAATTTTTATTATTTGATGATCAACGATGCAATCATTAGTTTATTATCGATTTTTAATAGTAGGATGATGGGCTCTTAGTTGTTAGGGTCTGATGAAGACAAAAGTAATTGGTGGTGGTTGGATCAATAATTTAAAAAAAAAATTAAGTTTGCGATTTTTTTACAAAATTAGTTTTTATTTAAAAAAATAAATTATATGACATATTTTGATTGAATGATAAATATTCTTTTAATAAATATAACAATTTTTTATTTAAATAATAGAATAAAATATTATATATTTATTTAATCTGAAAAATAAATCAGACACTTATCTAGAAAATTATAGTTTAATCACTTTTTAACGATTAAGCTTATAGTTATCCTCTCCTATTCCCTGCGTTTGCGGTGCTAACATTTGACTTTTAAGTCTGTCTTCGTTTCAAAGTCTTTCATTTAAAAAAAAAAAACCACGCCAGTCTAGTAGTTCCTGACTGGTCTTCCATAGATTCAATGTTCGTTTCCTTGACCGACTCAAAGGAATCGGCTCTGGCTCTTAGCTGACAAGAAAAATCAAACAGGCTCAAGCATACACCCCCACACCCCATTTTATATTGCTTTGTTCACTCTCATACCCAAATAACAAACTCTTAGCTACATTTGATGTACTTTCCCACCACTGGTCACGAAATTGCCCTTTCCCACTCACAAATAACCCTTTAAAAACTCACAATTCAACTCAGTCCTTCACTCTTTCAATCCAAATCAAACCTTCAAACTTCATCTTTATCATTTATATTTCTTTTTTCTTTGTTTTTCTGTGTTTGGATATGGCTTTGGAAGCTCTTAACTCTCCCACCAACGCCTCTCCTACTTTTCCCTTTGAAGATACTAATTTGCACTGCCTGGAATCTGTTACCAAGCGTAAGCGCTCAAGGAGACCGCGTTTCGAACAAGTTACCACAGAGGAAGAGTATTTAGCTCTATGTCTTATCATGCTAGCACGCGGGGGAGATGACACAAATCCAACTCGACATCGCTCTACTATTTCAACCACTGCACCACCGCCAGCACCAGCACCGGAACGCACCTTGTCCGAGAACAAACTGATCTACAAGTGCAGTGTTTGCAACAAAGCCTTTCATTCTTACCAGGCTTTGGGTGGACATAAAGCCAGCCACCGGAAGCTTGCAGGCGGAAACGACAATCAGTCAACGTCAACGACCGGGACATCCGGTGGAGTCCTCACTTCAGCGTCGTCGATCAATCCAAGCGGGAAGTCCCACGAGTGTTCCATCTGCCACAAAACCTTCCCTACAGGCCAGGCCTTGGGAGGCCACAAGCGATGCCACTACGAAGGAGGGGCGGGGAATAGCGCCAGCAGTAGCGCCGTCACTACATCTGAAGGGGTGGCCTCAACCAATACGACGACCCGCAACAGCAACCGAGGCTTTGACCTCAACATGCCCCCGTTGCTGGAATTCTCCCCGGCTAATTTCTTTGTTTCTTCCACCGGCGATGATGAAGTCGAAAGCCCACACCCTTCTAAGAAGCCATGCTTCTTTATGCGACCCAAAATTGAAGTCAGCTAAACAATTAAAACCCTTTCTTTAGTTACGTGCAGGAAGGAATCAAGCTTTAGACATCATTCCATGTATTGCTTCCTTTTTAGACCATTTTTTCTGCACATACAACTTGAACAATTCTTCAGTTCTACTGTTTTGATTAATCAATTCGATTCAATCAAATTATTTTAACTCCCTTAATTCAATACTCCAAAGTATATTCATGATTAATCTTCAGCTCACTGTTGTATAACTTTCATAGCAGTTCACAGTTGGTATATTTACAGTGACCCAAACCAGATTTACAGACTAAAAGTTACATGAAACCATAAATATCACGTGCATGCTACCTGTTTTCTTGTGCTTGTTAGGCTACTAAATGAATAAAAACGATCTTAATTATGAAGTTTTGAGGTGAAGGGGGATGTTCGGTGTGGATGAGAGGATGAGGGCAGTGCCAGTGGGTTTTGCTTTGGCACGCCATTTTCATTATGGAAAGTGATTAGTTTACTAGGTGGGGGAACCCCTTTTTCTACTTTCATTGTTTGCCATTTTTATAATTACCATGCCATTGCCAAATCCTATAGTATATATTATTTTGTATTTAATGAATAATGAATGCGATGCGTTGTGATTTGATTCCCTTTATTTCCTTTGGTTGAGATTCTCCTCTGTCATATGCCTCCATTTGTCTACACGGTGAGGGAAGAGCCGAGCGAGAGGGGTATCTTAGCTCGTAGCCATATGGAATGGCCGACGGGGTGTTTTCCCTTGTTCTGTTGTCTTCCATGTGTCACTCTTTTGGGTGTTCTGTTTACGCGTATAGCACACTAAAATAATTAATTAAATTCTAAGTATTCACTTTTCGATGTTTAAGTGGTGCTTAAATAAAAGTACATGTTTAAGGAAAGATTATTAGGTTAATATTGTTTATTATGTCATCTGTGGTCTCAAGCAATCAGAACGGTTCATCTTAATTTTTTAAGATAAATTATCACTTCTTTCCTATATATAATTAGTGAATGTATAATTATTAGATAATTATTTAAAGATAAATGATTCTAATTGTTTAGATCATAAATAACGTGGTGAACAAGGTTCACCTAATAATCTCTCATGTTTAAAGTGACTGATTTATTGTCAGTGACTTTTTTATAAATAAGTTATTAAAATTGTCATGTATCTTTTTTTAAAGACAGTTTATTATCATTAAGCAAAAAGATAATTTTAACCCTTAACGTTTATAATTTTTATCGTTTAGGTACTTATTCTTTTTTTGGGATAAATTTAGCCCTTAACCTATATTTTTTTACAAATAGCTTATTTTTTAACTACCATGATAACTGGGCCGTTAAAAATTTAACGATGATGACATATCATATGCATATGATAATATATTATAAATAACATGACATCTAACCTATCAAATACATACATATATATATGAAATATAATTTTATTCTAATATAAAATATAAAACAATTAAAATTCAAATAAAATGTTAAAAAAATAACTAATTCTAAAATAAAATGCTACTAAATATTAAAATCTTATTTTAAAAAATTAAATGTCATGTTATTTAAAATATATTATTATAAGCATATAACATGTATCATCGTTAGATTTTTAACGGTCCAGTTATCATGGTAATTAAAAAAATAAGTTATTTGTGAAAAAAATATAAGTTAAGGACTAAATTTATCCCAAAAAAATAAAGACTAAAACGATAAAAATTATAAACGTTGATTAAAATTATCTTTATACCTTCTTATTATTATTATTAGAGAATCTTTGATGTATCAGAGAATTGATGTTATTTTTAGTATACATTCACAGATTTTATATTCGTATGTTTTATTTATATTTTAGATTATAATATTATTATTAAATTCTTAATAACTTTTAAGATAATTTATTTAAAAATTTTAATCCTTTTATAGTATTATTTTTTAGTTATTATTTTAACGTTTCGGTTTGATGAATTATCAAGTATTTAATTATTTTATAATTATTATAATATAATATAAATTAAATTATTTTCTTGAAGGTAAGATTTTCAATAGTGACTTTCTATATTTGACTTTTTTTTCTTATCTGGAGTTGGCCTGCGGTGTAAGATAACTTCCCAAACTCTACACCTTGGGCTTGTATTTCTTCTGAGATACTTCAGCTCGACATCATGCTTTGGTAAGTACGTACGCAATCTTTGCCATTGCCTCCAATACAATATGTAATTTATATTTTTTAAACTAGTTTATACTATTAATTAAGATCAAGGGTAGGAAAAAAACCTGATTATCCGATTTCAGTCTTAAACCTAGTTAAATTCGGTAGATTTTTATTTAGTATTAATTTCTATAGGAATGAAATTCAATTCAAAATTTAGGTTCTGATTATAATTGAGACCGGGACTAGATCTTAATTTTCTAGACTCAATATTCGGTGGGTATCCAGTAGGACAAAGACCAATACCAAATATCTAATACTAATTTTCTTGTTTGTAATGGATAATATTTTTTATTTATCTATTTTTATCAATTTTTTATGTATGAATATTATGAGTATGACTCGTTTTAAAACTTTGACTTTAAAATCTAAAATATTCTAATTTTATTATTTAATAATATTGTTGAAGGTTAAAAAAAAATCTCTTATTGCTCGTTTTTTCTTAATAATAAACCAATTGACTATATACCTAATATTGGTATCGGTTTCCACTAATAAAGGGATTGGATCCTAAAATTTTGGACCTAATATAATCGAGACCGAAATTTGATCTATTTTTCAAAAATCAGTAATTACCAGGACAAAGACTAATTTTAATTAAATTGATCGGATATCCAATCTTGTGTACTCCTACTTAAGACAAACATTTATATTAGAAAAAAATGACAACCATTTGGCAGTTAAATGTTAAGTTGTAAATGTTTGAGTGTAATAAAATTTTCTTTAAGATATGACAATAAAAAGTCAATAACGAGTAGCCCATGATTATAAAGAAACAAAGTCTCTTCTTCTAGAGGAGCTGACCAACTAATTAAGTTTATTAGTTAAAATTGAGTTAATTACTCAGTTAAAAATATTCGATTTAAGTACATATAAAAAATAATCAACCATTCACCCTATTTTTCTTTAAAAAACAAATTTTAATATATTTTTATGTTACAAAATAATTACAAAAAAATATAATACACTTCTTACAATTCGATTTAATGAAACAATACTGTTGTAAGAAAAATTTTATTTACTTTTCCAAAATAATTACAAATAAATATAATACACTTCGAGTTGCCCAAGTAATACATTTTAGGCCTTAATACCAGGATATGTTTCGTGCACACTTAATATTGTAAGAAAAACTTTATGATTTAAGCTAAACTCCATCAATACTTAAAAGACCATTATTTTGAATGCATCATGAGAATAAATTTTAAAAATTTTGTAATTTATGTCATAAAATTTGATGAATCATTTATTTGTAAAACATGTTAAGATCATTGAGGTTAAAGTAAGGCTAAAATAAGACGTTATACAAATTTTTATAAAAATAATAAAAAAATATTTATTTTAAAATTTTATAAAAATAATATGATCGACTGCACAATTGAGTGTTAGCTATGATTTGGGTTTGGACGAGGAGGGGAGACGCGTCGGAAGTCTAATTTAATGAACGAAGAGTCAGCAGTAAATATCGACTCTGTATGGTTAATATTATAATAAATAATTAATTACATAATTTCACTCAATCCATTTTGAATATATTTTTTACCCACAAGGTTGTTGTGATAGAATTTAGTAATAGATAATTCCTTTTAAAAATTATAGATATTGTTATAAAATTAATTATTACAAACATTACATACAAAATATAAAATTAATATCTGATTTGATATATTTTCGTATTTTGATTAATATAAAAAAGAAAATAATAAAATATTAATTTATTCAATTTAATAACTAGAATCAAAGTAAAAAAATAATTAATGTTATAATTAATACTTTATATGCTATTTTTTGTAATTAATGTTATAATTAATGTAAATGCAATGGACGTTGATCAATTTCACAAGTTCTTCCCCCAACGGTTGACTGTATCTGCATTAAGGGTAAACTACATAAACAGTCCCCAGATTATAAGATATTTTTTGTTAAATCCTCTAACTATGAAAAGCTATAAAATGGTCACACAACTTAAAAAAAACTAACAAACTTATATAGTATTGTTAAAAAGCCAATGGCTGATGATACAATAGTTAATAAAAAATTGAATGTTTACACATTTAGTCTTTAATATTTATTCATGCAATCATTTTAATTCTAATTCGAAAAAATCAATAAATTTGGTCTCTTTGTTTAGAAATCCTATCAATTTGCTCGAATCTCCTCTCTATTCTCATTCCTTTTATTTTTTTCTCAATCATATATCGACACGTGTCACCATCTTATTAGAGAGAAAATATTAAATAATTTTTAATTAAAAATAAGATCAATAAAAAATATTTTTATGATTTATGATTTAAAATTTAAGATCATTACTTAAAATTTATTTTTTTTATTGAATATTAAAAAGACCACCACCAAGGAATGTATGATTTTTGTCCTGAAAAGAAGGGCGTAAACCTGAAACCACTACTCGGACATGAGTCTTGAAGCTTTTGTAAATGTGGGAAAGCCTTGGAAGTGGAAGATGGAGACAATCTTTGTCCCTCTGCCTCTCTCTCTGTTCGTGAACGGATTATAGCAGTGTTAAAAGGACAAAATGGATTCACAAAAAGAGAGAGTAAAAGCCGAAGAACATGTCCAGATTCTACATAATTTAACAAGGTGACATGACAGAAGGAAAAAGAAAAACAAAACGCCCACCGTGGGGCTCGAACCCACGACCACAAGGTTAAGAGCCTTGCGCTCTACCGACTGAGCTAGACGAGCTTGTTAATAAAAATTAACCAATTACATATTATCATTGCAAACTCAAAATTAGCCCAGTATTGAGACAGGCTTGAGTGGACCAATAGCTGTGTGTCTTTGTCTTATTTGTGTTTCACTAGAGATCACTTGTGTCACTGTAATTTCATATTCATTTATTTTATTAAATAAAAATATTATATTTTCAAAATAAATATCAAGATCTAAAAGATAATATAATCATATTTGACAATTCAGTCGATTAGTAAATTTTTATATCAATATTTATTTAACTAAACATACTATCGACTTTCAATTTTTTTAAAAAATTTTTAATCAAAAGATAATTTAAATGTTAAAAACAAACTCTCTTAAAATTCTATCTTTTCTAATCTCTCTCTATCGACGAGCTTCAAATGAACCAAAGTTGGGTGTTTATCTAGAAAAATATAAATTAAAAAATAATATGATATTTAATTGAATGATTATTTTAGTTTTATTTTTTAAAAAATAATTCAAGTCTTAGTATTTTATTATGGATAAAATGACCGCCCTACAGATAAAAATTATTAGTCAGCTTATAATAAAGACTTGAGATGATATGATTAGTTTATATGACAGTGCAAATTAACATAACAACATCATATAGTTAAATGCGCTGACTTGAAAAAATATTAGTTAAGATATAATTTTATTAAATTATATAAAATGTACAATATTTTTGTTATTGATTTATTATTAAATCATTTTAAACTATGTACTATTAATATTTTTAACAATTTTTATCTACATAGAGATTATTTTAACCTAAAATAAAATATTAATAATTAAATTACTCTAAAAATATATAAAAATCATAATAATTATTTAATCGATAAGAAAAAAAGTCCACCAAATATCATGCATGCCAATGAGACAAAAGTTTCTTATCACTAGAGAGAAAACGAAAAGTCCGTGTTATAAGAATCAAAATCTATTCCCCAATCCTCCACATAGATGCTATTTTTTTTTTTTCTTGTTGTATGTCATGTAAGTTCCCCACCCAATTCTCCTCTTGAAGTACCCCGACCCATGACAAATCTGGTTTCATGTTCATGTTCTTCAAGTGGATAGAATTTTTGTGTTGTTGGTTGGGAACAGATAAGAAACAAAAACATGTCATGTCCTATAGGCTATACACATGGATATATATAACTCAGCCAAGCCAAGCCAAGCCAGGCAGCTGCTTTTATTTTCAGTGGGAGACAGATTTGAAGCTTATTTGACGTTCATCTAGTTCTGCACCAAATAGTCTGTAGACACCCAACAGGAAGAAAATCAATCTATAGGTAAGAAGGTGTGGCATAGAACATGGCAGTGCCCATTGCCCATTGCCCATTGCCATCACCATCAATTATATTCCCTTATGAAAACCATTGGAGATGAGATGATCAGGTTCCGTAGGAAACTTTACATGGAGAAGCTCACGTCAACTAGATTCCCACTAAAATTACCATCGAGGCAGTTTTAAATAAATACAGTTCATACGGAGTATAATCTGTTTCCTTTTAATAGATAGAGTATGGTTAACCGCAAAATAAAAAATTTAGTCGATTTAAATCAAACTAATGTAATATGGTTTATAAATTTATGAATTGTGGTTAACTGTAGTTAATATCGGATTGAGCCAAATTTGATTTTTTAATTAATTTTTAATTATTTTTATAATATAAAAATATATGTTTACTTAAAATGTTATAGATATGTTTTTAATTTTTAATTTTTTATTTAAAATAATTTTTTAATAAATATTTATAAAAAAATATCTTAAAAGTTTACATTTATTTTAATATTTGAAAGTCATAAAATAAATCCATTTTATCAAAATAAAATACTCTTTTAAAAAACTAACATTAATATGAAAAAACCGAAAACTGAGTCTAACCGAACCGAAAACTGGTGGTTACTAAAATAGCTTACCGGATTAAACGAAAATCGAACTGAATACACCCCTACATTTTAAAGGGTTTAGTTGTTTTTAGGACGGGCATTTTACTTGATCAAGTCAACTTCTGATACGGTCGGATAAGATCAATTTTTTAATGAAAAAATTGGGTCAAGTCAGGCTTTTATTGAAGGGGTTGAGTTGAGTTTGAATTTAGTGTGTAAAATATCTAACTTGACTAAATACTAATTATATAATTTTTCTTCATTTGTTTTAAAAAAAAATCTATATTTTTTTTTATAATTGGGTCTTTAAATTAATTTTTTTATAACATAAAATTATTTTTATAATTAAATCCCTAATTGTTTTTCTATAGGATGGGTCGTAATAGGGTTTAGGGTATTTATTTTTAAATAAGATTGATTCTTTTTAAAAAAATGTTCGGGTCGGATTAAGTCAAACTTAAAGTATTTATATTCAGATCATGTTGGGGTGAGCCGAAAAATTAACTTGACCATCCAAACCCAACCCAACCCGTACTTATTTCTAATTATTTTTTAGGTGTTAAAATATTTTTTAAAGTATTTAAATTATTTTTAGTTGAAATAAGTATTTTAGTTGATTTTAAAATGAAAATAATAGTTTAAGTATTTAAAAAAAATGACACCTAAAACTAAAAAGTGCAAGAATTCTGAACTATGAAATTATTTAAACACTGTTTGAGTAATTTTCGATCGTTATTTCAAAGTGTATGAATTCTGGGCGAGAAATCAAAAACTAAAAGTACAATGAAGATAGAGACTTGAACAATCCAGAAGAAAAATAAAAAGATGGAATCCAACGGCGCAACACGAAGAGAGAAAAAGGAAGCGGAAACACGTAGCCGGTCGTGCCTAGAGTTCGGGAAGATATTCCTTTCCCCACTTGATTACCCCACCATCAGAAAACAAACAACTTTCTTAACCCAACCATGGTTAGACTTTTAACTCTATCACACCATTCAGTACCTTAAATTAATACAACCTCATTCCAATGGGGCTTACCTCTCGTTTCTTTCTCCTATATTATCCTTGAGCTCACTCCTCTTGCTTCAAACTCAAGTAGTCTCGACAGAAAAATTCTGGGTTTATTGATTTGTCTCCTTTTAAGAAGATCAAACGGTGGTAAATACGTGAAAAAATGAGCTGCAATGGTTGCCGAGTGCTTCGAAAGGGATGCAGCGAGACATGTGTGTTGCGGTCGAGTTTAAGGTGGATCGAATCAGCCGAATCCCAAGGCAACGCCACCTTGTTTCTCGCCAAGTTTTTCGGCCGTAGTGACCTGCTTTCTCTTATATCCTCTGTTCCTGAACCTCAACGCCCTGGTACCCCTTCAGTACTCGTTTTGTTTTTGTTTTTAATATATTTACGTGTAGCTAAAATTTTCTGCTTTTTTTTTTTTATTGTTTTTTTATAGTTTTGTTTCAATCTTTATTGTTTGAGGCATGTGGTCGTACCGTAAACCCGGTGAACGGAGCGGTGGGGCTGTTATCAAGTGGGAACTGGCACATCTGTCAAGCGGCGGTGGAAACGGTTCTTCAAGGCGGGACTTTACGACCAGTTTCGGGGTCTTCTTGGACGCCAAGTTGCGATGAGTCATCGGATCGTTTCTGCGTCAACTCGTGCAACTATGAGTCGGATCTTAGCTTGTCATTGACGGCTAGATTGGGCGGAGAAAGGCGGCAGGAGAAGGAAACCAAGAGAGCAAAAAGGGTGTCATTTTATTCGGAGGAATCGGAGATTACCACTTTTGAAAGCAACGGCAAGGAAGCAACCCAAGACACAAAGATTTTGAAGCTCTTTGTTTGATAAACCCCACACGTGCCGAATACTTTATTAATTAAGATAATAATAATAATAGCGTAAAATGTTTTTTTTTTCTTAAACTGAGAAAGTATCGGTTTTGTTACATTACTGATAATGAAGAAAATCGGCCATTTAATCGCCGACGACGAGGAATTGGAAGAGCTGTAATTTCCATGCTTTTTGGTGTTGTTCTAAACAATAGAAGACTGGATTTTGTATGGATTTTTTTTACGGTTTTTATTTTGAATATTTTTCTCATTTATACGTTTGAAATATAAATTTTACATAATTCAGTAAAAAGAAAATAATATTTATTTTATATAATTCAAAATTTTAATATGTATATATTTAAGATATATGTATATTATTAAATAATTAAAATGTATAATTTATAAAATTAAATGATTTAACCCTTAATAGTTTTGTTTTCGGGCATAAACTTACACGAGGATGAAAAAAATAATATACAATCATTGCGATGAGAAATTATTAGGTGAATTTTGTTTATCACGTGATTCATATTTTAAGCAATTAAAATCGTTCATTTTTAAATAATTGCATAATAACTACTCACCCACTAATTATATGTAAAAAAGAGATGATGATTTATATTAAAAAAAATTAAAACAAACGATCCTGATTAATTGGATCATAAATTATATAGTAAAAATAGTTACCTAATAATTTTTTCATTGCGATAGGCCTGTGTGTTGCCACGTGTCAAAATCCTACTGTCTTTTATTGATGTATAAGACCTTCATTACAGTGGATAGAACACATGTTTGAAAATCAAAACTGGTGAAGAAATAAAGTGTTTGATTTCAAAAGATGGATGGATGAGATTGATTAACGTTTAATAAGGATTGAAAGATAAGCTCCATGATTAAGTGCGATTGTAGTAATATTCCATATATAGAAAAATGGATTAATTAGCATTTTGTCTAATATAAGCATCCATTAAGCTAAGTAAGCATGGGTTGCTGCCGTCGGAAATTACTATAACTTGGCTCTTTCTTTTCTTTTAATTAGGGTAGATGCAGGGGCAGATATTGGGAGTGAGTTTTGGATAAAGGTGATAATCGGGTCGTTTCGATCGGATTTGGATTGGGTCATTTTGAGTCAAGTTGATTTTCAGTTTGTTTTATTTTTTGTTTAGGTTTGATTTGAGTCAGGTTAGGTATAATTTGAATTTATTTTGAGTCTATATTATTTTAGATCGAGTCGGAATCGGGTTTGATTTGATTTGATTATGATTGCTTAGTTTGGGTTATTTTCGGTTTTGATTAATTTCTATTTCAGTTAATAACGATTCAGATTGATTTTTGGTTTCATGAATTCGAGTTTGTTTTAGTTTAGTTCGATTTTGGATCAAGTCTTGACCATCATGTTTGAGTCTATATTAAATCTGAATTGAATAAATTGATTTAAATTTTGAATTTCGAGTCAATTTTACCGGGTCTCATTTTGGAAGGATCCAACTAAAATTTTAAAAATAGGAGAATTTATATATATATTTTAATATATATCTAATCAAAATTTTAATAGATTTTAACTTTTTAAAATAGTGGTTATATTAAAATATTTAAAAACTTAAAACACTAATGTATATTTTTAATTTTAAAATATTAATTAATTAGAATTTTCAAAATTAAAGGATCTAAAGGATATTTTTCCCGACTCATGGGGGAGCCAAGGTCCCCTCATGCTACTATTAACATCCGCCCTTGGGTAGATGATGGAAAAAATATAAGTATCTTTTTAATATGATTTTTTATAATTTAAAGATGATTATAAAATAATATTTGTATATACATTTTAATTATTTAAATATAAATATAATTTACACACAAAATAATTAAATTTAAATCACATAAAATAAATATTTTTCATTTTTTCACTTGGATCACCTGTTAGGTTTACCTTCTTGACATAAATGACTTGGACTTAACAACGTAGAAAGTTTAGTTTCAAGAACTTATATAAAATCTTTATTGTACAAGTTCTTTAACCCAAGTGGTTAAAAGAACAGTTATTGTTCTTAGAGGTCACAAGTTTGAACACCAGTGATACTAACAGAGTGATTAAGCGATCAATATCAAATGATGAAGAATATATTCTAGACTATAATCACTATTAGCTAATTAAAAAAAACTGTATTCTATTTAATAAGAGAAATGTAGAAAGTTTATACGAAAAAATAGGAAGCAACACATGAAGATGAAATCATCTTCACCCACGTTTAATTTTAGTCGAGTTAAGTTAAATTTTTCTGAGTTATTTAAGTTTATAAGTTATATTTTACGATTTTAATTTTATTTAAAATATTTTAGTCGAGTCAAATTTATAAATCTCGAATCGAGTCAAATCGATTCAAATTTTTTACTTTCTATATAAATTTAATTGTAATTAGTTATAATGCATACAATTCTAATTTAAATGACTTTCTATTTTCTTATACGATATATATATATATTTATTCATATTTTGACATTATTATATACATAATATATGTTGCAGAATTGACATACTTGACTCAAACTTAAAAATTGATCAACTAATTACTAAATAATTTGAACTATTCTAATTTTTATTTTTTAACTCAATTTTTATTTATTTTTAAAATTAGGTTTATAAAATTAAAAATCAAATCAAATTGAATATTTTTTTTTAAAATTGAATTAAATTAAATATTTTTTAAAAAAATTGACTTGAGTTTGATTCACCGAGCAATGGTGAATCTAAATTATTTTATATGTAGAAAAAATTCATCAAAAAATAAGGTCTAAATTTAAATTTTCAAAAATTTAAGGTCTAAATCTAATTTTATAAAAATTAAGGGAAGGCATGACCCCTTAGGTCTCCACAAACACCTGCCCCTACTTATAACGTTTGTTTTTTTGTTTGTGTTTATTAATGATCACATAAAGTTTAATCTTTATGAGTTATTTATTGATATAATTTATAATGAACGGATAATGTGTTAAAAAAATTAATTATAAAGTATTAAAATTATTATAAGATAATATTTGTTTATATATATTTAAATTTTTGATAAAATATATATCTTACAAATAAAATAATTAAATTTAAGTTTTTAAGACAAATATTACTCGTTTTTTTTCCTATTAAAATCATGGTTATTATTTACCCTAAAGACACCAATTTAGTGTTCTTACAGTCTCAAATAAATCAAGTACTTTGTGATTCGAAGTGAAGGAAAAGCAAAGCAACAGACTAATTAAAGAGGGAAGTGAGATTCGAGTGATGTGTGGGTCCCGAAAACAAGAACTAGAAAGTAACCAATGTGCGTCTCACGTCAGCTTCCCTCTCCATTTATAACTGTACTAGTTGAGGGCAACAGGCAGTAGGGCGTAGGGTCAGCCGGGCAGGGCTAACTCATCCTCCATTGGAAGTGGGTTACACGACATCACCCATAGATTCCTCGTAATTATCACAAGATGATAGGCTGAACTAGGAAAAACAGTTTTCATGAAAAAAATGTATTATTTACGCTAAATTAATTCAAACTTTGTAAAGCCATATTTTTTTTTTCTTAAAGAGCCATTGATTGATAAGTGTTGGGATTAATAGTATTAAAAGGAAGAGTCAAAGATATTATCGATTATTTTGGTAGGTTAGACATTCTGTAATCAGAGATTTTTTAAAAATGTCAAAATTTGGTTGTGTGGGAAAGATTAACATCATAATGCTCTAAAATCGGTATCAAATTATGCGTAGCTTTTAATCGATAAGAAGTATTAAAATTTAAATTGGATTTAATTAAAGATAGAGATATTTTATTTTAGCTTTTGAAAAGATAGGGATGTAAAGTTTTATCTCTTTGTCCTATAAAAAGAAAGAATTCATTAGTGAATTGGAAAATCCTTTATGTAGATGTTAAGATAGTGGACGTAGACTTTAGTTAAAAAAGTTGAACCATTTTAAAATCGTTAATATTTAAATTGTTATCTGTTATTTCGGATTTTGTTTTCCAAATTTAAATAAGATTTTTATACCCTTTATTAACAATATTTGATCGAAGAATTTGAGCCCAACGATCTCGATATAAAAAATAAGGTAGAAATCTTTACGCTCTCGTAAAAATAATTTTTTGTGTAGAAATCATGCAGGCATTCAATGCCTTTGAAAAATATGTTTCAAATTATAGAAATAACTTAAAAAGTTTTGTGGATGTAAATCTCGATGCTTCTTTGAGGTTGAAGAAGTTGATATTTTTGTGTTAGAATTAAAATATATTCAATACAAATATAAACCCAAGATCTATATGTCAAATCATTAAGAACAATAAAATAAATTGAATGCGGAAGCGTATCTGAATTAATCGATAGAGTTTTTCCAGAGGGTTCGATCTTCAAGAAGTTAGATTTTCTCTTGCGGCACAACTCTCGGATGGGGAAAAGAGATATGCAAGTTGACCTAATTCTTGGGGAGCATAACCCATTTATATAGTTGATTTAATAACCAACTATTAAGTATTTATAACTTTGCCCCTCATCAAATTATAAATACACCTTATAGTATCTACACTTTTAATTTCATGATAATTTAATACCTATAACACGTGTAACATAATTGGTCACTTAATTACGTGTTAAATTTTATAATAGCAATATATATTATACATATGTGTCCACTATTATTGAATTTTAATCCAATAATCTCCCATTTGGGCAACATATGTTTCTTGACAAATGTATAACCTTATGAGCTCGAAAATTTGCTATCATATAATAGGTATTCTAAAACAATCTCGTCCATCAATTATATCCATATAGGATCAAAGCGGTCTTCATCATATCAATCATGATTGGACCCATCAATGGTCACGTATAAAACATAATCAAATGACATATATCATTCATGGATATATAGCATGAAAATTACATATAAATGTGAACCAAACATGCCTATTTCCAGTTAGTCCTCCTAAACTTTAGTGAGATCAAACTTTACTAAACTCAGAGTATGCATAAGCCAAAATAACTTTATTTCTGCAGAAATCAACCTTAAACTAAAGTAACCGAAATTGTGTTCAAAATGAATGAGCAATTATCAAAATTACAAACTCCCACTAAAACTGAATATACTTCAATAATATTACACCCACATGAGCAGTATGCTCATGAAAAACCTAGGGTGATAGTTTCTCAATAAGTGCGCAAGTATGGATTTTGTAACATGCTCTATAGACACACAAACACTCTGAATTTTCTTTAACAACTAGAAACAAAATTTTAAAGTGTCCGTATTGTTTATAGAATAAATGATACATATTTCTTGTCACAAAATAACTGAAGTGGTCTTTCTATTCAATCTATAATTAACAGCTCATGTGATAGAGTCTTTTACATCAATATTCTAGTAGAATCGAATCCTGTAAACTTGATCTTTAACTTACCAGAACTTCGATATGTGAGCATGTAATTTTTGTTCTCTAAAGACATTTCATAACTCTCTTGGCTGCTATCCAACGATCCATATTAGATTTACTTAAATATCTGTCTAACTTTCTAATAATATACACAATATCCAAATGCATACATACTTAAGCATAAATTAGATTCTCAATAGCTTATGGAATCTTTTAGATTTTATAAATTTCAAGGTTACTTGTAGGGCACTAAAAAAATTATCTTCTTTAGTAATATGAGTGTCACTTGGTTTACTCCCATTGAACTTGTAATACATACAATTTTCAGCTAAATTTATCTCAAAACCGAATGAGATAATCAATATAAAATTTATAATTCAGTAATGAGAGTTAAACTTAAGCTCATAGATGGATTTCTTTAATTTACATTCATTAATTTTGTATCATTAGACACAAATAAATGATTGTACTATATAATTATTTTATTCAATGTTGCCATTGAAAAACACAAGCTTAACATCTATCTTATGTAGCTCAAGATTAAAAGCAACAAGTGTTAAGATTATTTTGAAAGAGTCTTTCAGTATAACTTGAGAGAAAGTCTTCACAAAATCAATATTTTCTTTTAGAGTATATCCTTTAGATACAAGACATGCCTTATACTTGTTCATATTATCATTTACATCCCTCTTGGTTTTAAATATTAATTTACAACCAATTGGTTTGTACCTTAAGGTACTGTGACAAGTTTCTAAACTTTATTGTCTTGTAATAAAATTATACTTTTTTTTAATGACATCTATCCACTTTTGAGAGTTAAAATTTTTTGTTAGGCTTGGAGTGACTCGATGCACAACCGATTAACTTGCCAATTTGATGGAGAAAGAACACTTTGGGTGGTTGGTTGTGGAAGCAAAAAGATAAGAGTTGAACACAAGGATTTTAGAGTGGTTCGGCCTTCGAACAAGCACCTACATCCACTACCTTAGCTCACTAAGAATTTTAACCTTTTGAGGCCAAAGTGATAACCTTACAATCCTAGACTCAAACCCGAATCTAGCATCCAAAGTCCACAACCCGAACTTTGGGAATTCACTCAAACAAGGAAATTTAGCAAACTTGAATCCTTCTAATAAGGCTAGTGTTTGCAACTAAGCACTCACCCAATTCCTAATTATACTTGAGCATATATGACAATTAAGCTCACAAGTGTTTGTCTACCCAAATAATAGGAATTTAAGTACTAAGACAAATCTTTGATCATAATGTTGTTACAAGTGAAGCATTAATCTTCTCTTGATGCTTGAGGCTTCCTTTTATCATCTCAAATGAGGTTCTAGCTGTTGGTGACTGTTGGGATTGGTTTGGAGTCGTTTGGAGCTGATTACAAGGCTTATTTCCTCTTCTGGTGCAGGCGGTATTGAAACACGTAAAGGTTGTTTCGAAACAGTTGCTTTGGGAAATAGTCGTTGACCTGTATTTATGAACAGGTATCGATACTGGTATCGATACCGCTCCTATCCGTTGGGTTTTTTTATAAAATCATTTTGACTGTTGGGGCTGTTTCGAAACAAGGTTCGAAACAGAGCATCACAGTGACAAAAAGGTATCGATACTAGTATCGATACCACTGTGGTTTTGCCTTTGAAACCATGGTATTGAAGAACAGGTATCGAAACACCTTAAGGGTGTATCGAAACACCTGGGTTAAAAAACTTATTTGGTTTCTTTAAATCGTTTAAAATATATTTAAAATCACTCAAAAACATCTTAAATATATTTTCAAGTAGTTTGGACATAAGAACCATTTTTGAAATCTTTTCAAATTAGTCCAAAACTATTTTTCAATTATTATATCAAAACATTAGTTCTACACTTTTATGGTTTGATAAAAATAACTGATCAGATTATTTTCTATCATTCCTTTATTATACTTATTTTCTTGATGAAATACTAAGTAATAATCCTTAATAGTATTTCTCTTTTCTCTCATGGATATCTTTAAAGATTTTTTTTAGATTGTTGAGTTTGTTCTTCTAAAAAAATAGGTATCTTATCTTGAATGAGAGTTGTTTAACATTGTTTTGTTGATCTACTTGATTCACTTTTGATTAATGATAGGTGTAAAACCTAAACATTGTCAAAAGTGATAGTAGGAATTAAATTAATATTCAATTCCTCCTTAATAACAATGTATATAACCTTATTCTCCTTTCAAATTCAACATCCTAAAAAATAATTATAAATCTCTCATTAAAATAATCTTAATTGTGGGATCATAAACTTTACAACCCATGGATCACTCAAAATAGCCTAAGTAGTTGCTTACTTTTGATGTTTAATTTCTTTACATGTATCCTAGCTTATACAAAAGAATCAATACTTTATAACTTATTGTTATTCCTTTTGAGCAGATTCCTTAGTAACTTCATTCTAATATATATATTTTTATTGCCCCTATTCTTAGAGACACTAACCAAAGAGCACTAACCGATTGAGTATTTTTATAATTATAATGCTTTAACTTTTCTTCCTCTTTAACACAATGAGAAATAATCTCATTTGAAGTTTATTTCTCCTTTAATAATTGTAACTAATTTTGAATTAGTTAAACTGTATACGAAGCTATACTAAAATTATAAGAACAAACAATTGTATTAAAGTTTGATCTTATGTTCCTTAAGTTTTGAAGCAATATAATATACTCTGTCACATTTCCTTGATCCTTATACTTCATAGATATCAAGTAACCCAAAAGTGATGTCACGTTAGTCTTAAAAAAATAGTAATTTTTAAATAGAAAACCTTTAGTATGAATATTTTTTATAGATTTGTGCTCTTAAAAGTTTCTAAAATATTATACTTTATGATCATTAGACTTATGCAACTTGAATAAACTCACCTCTCAAAAACTTATTTATGAATGCTTACCGCCGTGAGAGGTGCAAGTTCTATGTTCATACCATCAAATACTATATATAAGTGTCTTTTCTATTCTTTGAAATTAATTTCACTAAACATAAGTGTAAAATGTATTCAACAGATATTAATAACAAAGATAAATTACTTAAAGATAAAACAAAAATAAGTAAATAAACAAGCTCACATAAATATCCATAAGTAAACAATAAATTTAAAATAATGACTAGTTCCCCACAAGATACCAAGCACAATATTAATATCAAGTCTTTGGACAGCAATATTAACTATAAGTGGTACTCTTGATGTAGCAATCAAACATTGATAATAAACTATATCAAACAATAGATTAATCTTTGGACTAACGTATTGTTTACATAAAATATCATATAATTGTCACACATTTATCGCCACAGTTGTCGTTGTAATTCGGCCAAATATTAATTTTTTAGGCCAATTAATAAACACATGAATTACAAAGACCTATAACTATCTTAATATTTTAAATAAACTAATCTACACAAAAGCGGTCACTTTGGTGATATTATGTTTCAATTAATCTATTAAAATATTAGATATCTGAAGCCAAAATATGAATTTAATTGTTTCAAAATATTTTTCTTAATTTTATCTTTTACTCAAGATAAAAGATAACCAAAGTAATAATAAATTTGAATAAAGGTAACCTCATCACAAGATATCGAATACTCCAATAATATTAAAAAATATTAATTTTTAAGTGATATCTTGATGTAGTAATCAAACATTGATAATAAGAATATGTTAAACAAAAATCTTCCTTTGGGCCGATTTATTGTTCACATATAAAACTGAATAATTATCACATGTTTATTACCACAGAAGCACATGTAATCATACTAATTATTAATCTCCCTTTAGGCCGATTAATATTAGCATAAACTGAATTACATGCACAAAACCTTTTATATTTTAAAAATAAAATAATTTCTGCAATAGAGATCACTTTGGTGACTTAATGCTTTAATTAATTTATCTTAAAATATATAACGTAAATATATCAATATTCAAACTTAATATTTATAACAGTTAAAGTTGAAATTTCTGATAACACTTGAGTTTTCAAAATAAAGCAAATTAAGGTTGTCTTAATGGGCTATCAGAATCCAAATAACCGAAATATTTGTTTGTTCTTCAAAATTTTCTTAAATATGTTTTTACCAAAACTAAATTCGATCAAAACATTTAATCTTTAACTAAAAACAAAATACAAAAATATCATACAAATGAGTAATTCATATAATAAATACTTGAAACTTTAATATAACCATAATAATATAATAATTAAAAATAAATTTTTGATCAAACCGAATTGAATATATTAATACCAAATATATATTCTATAATCTAAAATAACATGTGATCAAAACTAAATGCTAAATAAATTAACCAAGTAAATTACATAAAATAACAGTATACTTTAAAAGTAACATGCCGAAAGATCATTCAATTATAACTTAATAAACATAAACCAAATATAATGCTTCAATAGCCAACTTGATTATAAAATTTTTGAATCATGATAAATTTATCACGACAAAACCGAAATTAATTAAAATTTTCTTTATTACTAACGATCAAAACTGAAATTTTGATCTAATCGAACTTAATATATATTTATTTCTAAAGGTTCGACTTAATACCCAATGATCAAAACTAAATTTTGATCCAACCAAAGTAAACATATATTTTAAATAAAATATATTTAAAATATATATTTCATAAATATAAAGTAAATATGTTACTATCGAAGTAATTGAAATCCAAGCTTAAAATTTAATTTCCAATTAACAACAATCCAAAATTAAATAAATTTTCAAGCGGAGAAAACCTAATCTTCATATAAATCTAGATTGATTTCTATGATTTCTTAATTAATCGATTCAAACTCATGGACGTAAAACCAAACTTAATCCACGAAAATAGAAAACAATGAATGTTAATCCATTGGAAAATGTCAGATTGACGAAAAACCAAAATAAAATCATAGAAAACAAATCAAATTGATTTGTTCTTAAAATACGATAAATATATATAATTTAATCTCATACGATTAATTATAAAATCATATCAAAGTAAATAATCCATAAAATTATATTTAATTTTAGATCATAGCAATAAATTAAAACCAAAAACTTATGATATTAATAATTCGACATAATTCTGGCTCTGATACCACTTGTTAGAATTAAAATATATTCAATACGAATATAAACCCAAGATCTATATGTCAAATCATTAAGAACAATAAAATAAATAAACTGAATGCGAAAGCGTACCTGAATTAATCGATAGAGTTTTTCCAAAGGGTTTGATCTTCCAAGAAGGTAGGTTTTCTCTTGCGGCACAACTCTCGTACGGGAAAAGAGATATGCAAGTTGACCTAATTCTTGGATCATAACCCATTTATATAGTTGATTTAATAACCAACTATTAAGTATTTATAACTCTGCTCCTCATCAAATTATAAATACACCTTATGGTATCTACACTTTTAATTCCATGATAATTTAATACTTATAACACGTGTAACATAATTGGTCACTTAATTACGTGTTAAATTTTATAATAGCAATATACATTATACATATGTGTCCACTATTATTGAATTTTAATCCAACATTTTGAAGTTAAAGTTTGATTAAAACTCGATTCGATTTGACTTAATTCGAGTTTGAACTTGACTCGAGTTTTTAATAAATTAAATCTAACTACTTATTACCCAACTCGAAAAGCTGATCAGGAGCTACTCAAAAATATAATATACTATTTTTTTAATTTTTTTAATTTAAAATTAAAATTATGAACTTAAAGTCCTAAACATAATTTCGAACCCTAAAATCTAAATTCTAAACTCAATAACCTAAACCTCTAAATTTTAAACTAACTCATGCTTTAAAACAAATAAGCTTGAGTTTACACAACTTGTATATCAAAGATTTTTCCTGACAAAGCTTTAAATAAGACGTGATAAATGACGAGTTACTTGAGTTCGACACCATTAAAGATTGATCAATACTTAACTTGATTGTGCTTGAATCAAGCTTGAAATCGACTCGAGTTTTTCATGAACCGATTCTAACTCAAATTTTTTAAACTCATTAAAAATTACTCGAATTTTGAACTTCATTTAAAATCTTAACGAATAAAATCAAATTTAGTACAACTCGAACTTGACCTGGCTAGGAACTTCAACCCTACAATCAAAAGAGCCTCGATACGCTTCACAAGCACTAATCAGGGTGGGGGAACGTTGACCCTACGATTAGGGAAGATACTCTCTACCAGTAGCATCAGAGTATTTGCTACTAAATGTTTATAGAATTTAAACAAATAATAATGGTTACTTCGTTGCGCGGAGGGTTCCCCTTGGGTGGGAGGGAAGATAGGGTGAAAATTTAAACCTGAAGCACCGTATGAAAAGCACATATTCAGAAGCAGCAACGAAGAAAACGAGGGCACCTCGCCCCTTCAAAGGCTAAGCCAATCCACCATTGTCTGATTATGCTTTAGGCAACAAGTTATAGCCACAATAGCACAAACAATTTGAAATTATATGACAAGACATCCAATACCCTGGTGAGAACTTTTAACAGAAGCTTTTCAGACCTAGTAACATAAAATACAAGAAATGGAACAGCAATTCCAGTCTGCAAGTTCTAGTTTGTTCTTTTATGGATTACTTAATTCATTTGTTAAGGTGAGGGAAACAAGCAGAGATGTCTGATTTAGGGTGCTTAGCTTCAGCATGTTCCCTGCACTTCACCTCTGATGTGGTGCATATGAACGTCTGCATGCAGACCTTGCACTGCAACCATCAATCACCATATTGAAAAAACCTATTTCTCAGTCTCAGATACAAGCCACAAGAACAAGATATAATTTCATTTAGGTTTCAAATTTTACCTGAATGGTCATGGCTTTCTTGTTTGATTCCAGCTGACTACCTACATCACATTCAAAATGAAAAGAAAATGTCTTTACTCAAAGCTTAAGATTGAAATTTCCAGTCCTACTGGTAAAGAAACCATACCCTTAGAGGGTTTATTTTTCTCCATGTGTTTCTCTCGAGCCATTCTCGATTTCTGACCATTGCCTCCTCCCATGGCTTCTGCTTCTTATTGATCTATCCTATACAAATTTCCACAAAAGCTTGAGAATGAAGGACTTGTGTATATATAGACATAGCTATCCAGAAACTTCTGTAGTGTGGACTTTCAACCATTAGATTCGAAATAATATTATAAAACCTAATTGATGATCTAAGATTAGGTATAAACAGTCCAAATTAAAGATGAAAAGATAAGGAATATGGAATTAGTGTGGAGTGGACGGCAGGGAGGACCCTCATCTAGAAGGCATGCAAAATGGGCACCCTCTATGTCTCCATGTTTAATTTATAAGCGACCTTTTGTGAATAATAATAATTATAATCCTGTTAAATCTTACCCTTTGAATTTATAACTTTATATAACCTAATTTAATTATAAAAATAATAATTCAAACCAATTATTTAAAATTGTATGAAATTAAAATAACTTAAACTCAAAAGTAAAGCTCCAAACCTATAGCTGGAGCTCACTATATATAAAATAATTTAACATACCATCATGACCTAATAACTTTAAAAATATATAAAAATTTAATATTATTTGTTTTGACAGATTTATATTATATCGGTTTTTATAATTTTTTATTTATTTTTATGATAATTTATTCATATGTTTTTATGATAGTACTGTTATATGTTTTTAACAGTTTAATATTTGTGTAATAAATATTAATCGAATGTTCATAATAGTAAAGATCAATGATTTGTGATGTTTTTAAAATTTTATCGATATGTTAATAATAAGTGATAAGAGAATGTTTATTTTTCTTTTTAAAGTATTTTAATCAAAATAATTATTTACTAATTTTATTTAAAAATTGTTTAAGTCTTTCTAGAAGTGATAAATTTTGTTTTTATCTTCCATACTTTTTGAATTTTGTGTCAGTTTAATTTTATTTATTGTGTGATTTATTTTATAATCTTTTCGCTTTAAATATAATCCAATATATTTTAAAATTTCCAGTGACAAAACTGACACAAACGCTAAAATTAAGTGGTATAAAGAAGAATTTAGCCTAAAAAGAAGAGAAAAGCGGGGAGAAGAAACTCACGAGGCAAAGAATCATCATTGTAGCAGACACGCGCTATTTCTGCGAATGGGGGAAAACTAAAACAAGAAAGTAAAATCACTACAATCTACAAATGAGGACGGATGACCGGGGTACTTAGGGCCAATTTAGATTTATTTTTGAAAAGTGAGTTGGAAAAATATGATGAGAAAGTGTAGTAAAAGGGTTTTTTTTGGAATTTTTAATTTGAAAATTATGTGTTTAATATTGCTGTCAAAAAATGTTTTTGAGAAAATAAATGATTATTTTAGACACGATGTTATAAATTAAAAATATATATTTAAATGATAATAAAATTATTTTATATTATAATATTAATTTAAATTATGATAAAATATAAAAATATTAATAAATAAATAAATAAATAAATTATTTTTAAAAATTGCTTTTGAGAAAAATATAATTTTGTATAAATATATATAATTTTTAAATTAAAAAAATAATTTATGTTAAATATAATTATGTATTTATAAAAATTAGATTATAATAAAATATAATAAATGGAGATTAAAATTATAATATGACTCCTAAAAGCACTTTCCAAACGCAAAAGCTAAAAATTTTAATTTTTACGTTTGGGTTGAACATCAGTTTTCAAACGTAGTTTCTTTTTCAAAAGCTAAATGTTTAGTATTGTTTTTGCGTTTCAAATCAGCTTTTGGTTTGAAAAGCAATGCTAAACAGGGCCTTAATAAATTTGAATAGAATAAACTCTAATTCGATTCGATAAATTTGTGAGCAATTCATTCATTTTTTAAAATATTTTTTTATAATAATTATTTTAAAATTATTTTATTTAAAAAATAAATATAAATAATAATTATTAATTTTTAGATTGTTACTCTAATTTTAATATGTTAGTTTGATGTATTTGTAGATTGTTAGTTTAAAATTAATTTTAACACTCTTTTAATATTTTTTGATTAAATTTATCAATTTATATTAATATTAAACTACAAGTATTATTATTAAATTTTATTTTTAATTAAAATAAGATACAATTTTTAGTGAGCTTAACGAGTAATAAATCAAGTTTAACGAGTAACGAATCGAGTTCAATAATAAAATATTTTAATAAGTATAAATCAAACATAATTTTAACGAGTTTAACGAATAATAAATCAAATTAAATAATAAAACTTTTTAATAAATATAAATCTAATACTATTAACATGCGATCAACTCGTTCAATAAACATGATACTTATCTAATTGTTAGATAACGCAAAGTGTCGCCACGTCAACTCAACTTCGGAGGAGGCTTTAATACACTTTATTCAAAGAAAAATAAAAAGAAATTCCGTGACTTGGCCAATGTTGCCAGCTACTTAAGGGTCCCACTTTATCCCATAAAACCACATTATTCATTTATGAATTATTAATAACGTGATAAATTTAATTTATTTAATATTTAAAAAAATAAATTTTTATCAAAAATTATAAATTATTAGATAATTTGATTAACATATTTTTTTATTTTTAAATTCATCTATTTTTTTTTCTAGCGGAATATGCTTTGCTCTCCGCTGAAAATATCCTTCCCTTCTCCCCTCTTTTTCTTTCCTATATATACATTTCTTGCTCTAAAAGGTCCTTATCTATAATAGTGTATTTCCCATCAATCCAATCCCTTCTTTCCGTTTTAGTCTCTGGGTTTGGGAGTTTTATCTGTTATGATCATGGAGATTATCCTGGAGCTTTTTCTGACAGCTTTTATTGCTCTTACTTTTTCATTCTTTATAGCCAAGATTGTTTCTTTGGTTTCGGGTGGTGGTGGTGGTTCTGTTTCTGGGGTGGATGGGAAGCCTTTGGTTGATGAGGATAATGAGATTATCATGCAAGAGTTGGAATTCGCTGACAAATTCAAGGTTCACGGCATTGGAAGTGAAAACAAACTCGAGTTCTTTGACAAAAGTAGTGATAACAAGGTTGATGTTTTCGAGCCAGAACAAGCTGGGGTTGACGATCAGGGTTTTGAAAGGGAAAACAAAGTTGAATACGTTGAAGAAAGTAGTGAAACAGTTGTGGATGAATTTGAAGCTGCAGAAGGCGAGGTCGTTGAAAGATCCAAAGTCGAAGGCTTTGAAAGTGAAAAGGAAGTTGAATTTATGCAAGAAACAGGCAAGAAAGTCGATGATCTTGAAGCCGAACGAGCTGGGGTCATTGGGTTGAAACATGATGATATTGTTGTCCAAGAGAAGATTGAAGAAAGAGAGGCTGAAAACGAAACCAAAGTTCAGTCTGAAGAAGTAAAGGAAGTAAAACTAGAGGATGACGATGATGATTGGGAAGGGATAGAGAAGAGTGAGTTGGAGAAGGTTTTCGGAGCTGCTGCCAAGTTCATTAAGCATAAAGGAGATTTGGGTATGGCAAATGATGTTCAAATGGAACTTTATGGACTCCACAAGATTGCAACAGAAGGACCTTGTCGTGAACCTCAGCCACTGGCTTTCATGGCTTCTTCTCGCTCCAAATGGTACCTAACTTTACCTCTCTCTAGTATTTGACTATTTATTGATTTGTTTTTCTTCTTCTTCTTCTTTCTTTTGCACCATCTTTTTGGTTGGTGTTGAATGTGGATGATTATAATTAACTTTCTATGGTTTAAATGTCTCTTGTGTCATTGTTGGACAAAAAAGATCAATACTGCTATAGAGTTAAGCACAATTAATGTTTGTTAGTATGTCACAAATGATAAAAGTTCTGTTGTTTGGTAAAACCACCAAGATTTAAAATTTACATGATTTAGCAAGTTAAAAGTTGGTCAATTTTGAGAAAACTTGAGTTAATGAGATAGTAAATAAGAATGATAGGGTGGGGAAGCTGGTAGAAGGGTAGTTGGGAATAACAGGTCAATGTAGAATGGCACAAATCATTAGAGGTTCTATAGTGAGCAAATTCAGGTTGGCTGTGAATCGAGAAATTTTGTCGAAAACGGAGTATAGAACACATTAGGGTCTGGCCTATACCAAATTACACGGTATAGCTTGATTGGTAGTTATAATAACAGGGTTGACAGCTGCTAAGTATGAGTGATGGACAGCACTGCTTGCATTGTGCAAGGAATGCTTGGCAAAGGCTGGGGAACATGAATCCAGAGGCGGCTATGGAGCGGTATGTTACCCTTCTTTCAGACAAAGTTCCAGGGTGGATGGAAGACAATTTTGATGTGAGTCCCTTGATGGCTATGTGTGACTCTTTTACAGAGAATGCTCGGCAAACTTCATATTGACATGATTCTTTGTACAGGGAGAGGGAAATTTTGAATTTGCAGACTCAGGAGTTCCTGGATCCATTGCTCCAGATAGAAATTCATTTCTAGATAAGCAAGCCGTTTTTATGCATGAAAGGTAGTCTGATGTTGTAACTCCTTGATTCTCTTTTGTGGTATCACACCAAAAATTTTGAGCCACTACTTTTATACTGCAGGAATGCGGACTTGAAATCAGGTCCAGGAGGTTTGGATATAACAGAGAGCACAAGCTTTGAGAATCAGGTATTATTTTCTCTAGCATGTTGAATGAAAAGCAGCTGAAATCTAGTAACTGGAAATTTTAGCTGGCCTGCAAAACAGAGTTGCCTTTGCCTGCATAACTTGAGCAAAGATAACTTGGTTTAATTCTCTCTGCATTCATTTTCTTCTTTTTTGGGTGGTCAGGTGGCTGAATTGCCTGAATGGCAATATAGCAGTCGCATTACCCATTTTCGTATTTGAAAATGTCAAATTTTGAACTAATGTCTGTCATATTCATGAAACTTAAATTTAATAGCAAGCACCTAGGTATCCATGATGTGCAAAACATGTAGAACATTTCTCTTATTCTTGAGTCTGGACCAAGCAACTTGCCTGCTTTTGTCATTCATGAAACAACTTCATCGTTTTAGGAGCGAGCATTGTTGCAAATGCTGCTGCTTCTTTATTATGCTAGTAAATCTTAAGTAGCCATTATGAAATTTCAGGCTAAAGACTGATCAGCATTGCCCCGACTTCATCCCCCGGACCGCAGGGGGCATTCTCCTCCTGGGTTTGCTTTGGTAAGAAACAAGACTATATTTCACCTACTGATTATAAAGATCACCTATACTGAATATTCTATCATGTTGTTTGTCTATACCCTGCTCGTAACCGAAGCCGTGTGGTTAAAATCAAAACTGTTGATCGTGGTTGTATATTATGCATGTAAATGTAATAAAAGTGGCAGCTCCCATGTTTGTACCTACTCAAATGCTATTAGTGTGAATTTACCTTAAGCTGTCCTGGTTTAATGCTTGCCTCATTTCAATCGTTGACCCTTTTCTTTCGGAAGAATTAAACTTGACGTGAGGGTGAAGGAATGTGCAATATATAGCATGTAATACAAGTTTGAAGTGTATCCGAAAGGGTTTGATTAAAAAACACTTGAAAAATGAACTTTGGTAGAACAAGAAATGTTTATAGCATGCATGGGATGAACTTGGACTTCAAATTCAAAGCTGAAGCCTAAACGACTTTAACAAAATCCAAAGCCTATAGACTTGAACAACTATGTGCATTGTTGTTGCCATATATGAGTCGAGGGCTAACCAATGTGGAATCGTGACATATAAACTAACTCAACCTTCAAAAGATTCCTATAAATTAACATGCAGTCCCCAAAATAAGAATGCAGTCTCCTTCCTCTAATCATTCGACAGCAACAATAAACACGACTACAACTTGGTCATATAGGGATTAGGTTCTAAGTTTGGGCAGAACTGCATTGTTGTTAACATTCTTGACCAAGATTTAGTTGGTCTGAAAATAAAATAAAATTACTGTGACAAACGTTTATCCTAGAAGTTTTTTGGCATTTCTTTTATCTCACCATCCTGCCTTGGGTTGTCCTTGCCAAATTCCAAGCCCTGGAATGTGACTGTAGATGATCTGTACTGGCTACCATAGGCAGCCCCAAAGCCCCATCCAAGGCCAAAGCCAACCCCACAGCCACCACCTTCACATACACAATATTTTCATTAGTATCAGCAAAGTGGATTGACAAAGGAATCGTTTCAGTTTAGTAAGTATTAAAGGGGAGTACCTGCACCGATTCCTAAGATATTCAAAGGCATGCCTGCAGGAGAGGATGGAATCACAAAACGGAGAAAAATATTACTAGTGCCTTTGTAGAACGAGAAGACAATAATAAATTTTGAATCTAAAAACTGGTGTTTACTACTTACTAGGATGCTTTTTCTTTAAACCTTGTCAAATTATCTCTTATTTTTCTTGAAAGGAATAATATGCATCTAAAAACTAGATCATAAAGAAGAGATGATTGTTCCACGCTTTCTCTCATTAACTAATAGCTAATACAAAAAAGAACAGAAAAATAAGGGGGGCGGAAATCACAGTGCCCCCAAGAACAAAAAACCCATTTCCAGCCTTGTCTTCTAATCTTCTAACTAACATGATTCAATTAGTAGCATAAACTGCAAAGCAACAGCAGACAAACTAATTAGCAGCTAATCTAAAACATAGGAAAAGGTATCTCCAGCAACATGTAACTGAGAGACAAAGCAATGAAACAACAAATAACCCTCACTAATTGGTGATGAAGAGATCATGTTTGAATTCTAGAGTGTTATACATTTCAACATGCAACTAAAATTATATTCTGACTGACATCAACAACCAAGACAAAAACAAAATCTCTAATTCTGTGGTCTGTTGGAAGAGTGTTGGACCCTTAGTTCCGGTGATCAGAGCATCAAACAAAATCTCCCCCCACCCCCCACCACCATGTCCAAACCTCACAAATAACATGAATAGAGGGACACATAATCTCAGTCAAACAGAAATCCTTATCCATTTAGAAATTTAAAAAGGAAATTTAAGCTGAAGCATAAATATTGAAAGCCGATTAACGAAAACAGACCTCCAAAACCCCATCCAACTCCGAAGCCGCATCCAACACCAAAACCTGAGAACAAAATCGACCCAAAACGAAAGCCAAGAAATTTAGTTCAATAGAATAATAAAAAGATAGAGTAAAATAAACACGGGCATACCAAGGCCGACGCCAAACCCATTGAAGTTTGTAATCATTTTGCCTTCTTAGCTGCGAATAAAAGCAGATACGAATCAAACTGAGAAATGAGTGAAAAAGAAAGAAAGAAAAGTCAAATTTATTAAACTGGTGATAGGGAAATTACAGTGATCTAACCTTTACTGTAAGAACCAGAAACGATAACGAATTTGATATTCCGCGAGAAGAGATTCAGAGTAGAAGCGAGGGGCATTAATTTCTCGGTACAGTTAAAGTTTGGGTTTTGCTTCTCTTTATTTCGTATCTGGAAGAGCCTATAAAGTTTGGACCTTTAAATTCAGGATTTGCATTCTTTTTCCAATACCCAAGCCCAGATCATAGGATTCAAGTAACACTAGTTTGGCATGATTTATTTTCAAGTTTTTTTTTTTAATATTTTTTATTTAGAAATTGTGTCAAACATTTTTAAGTGAAAAATCATCTAAAAATAACATTTTTTAAATTTTTTATAAACTCAATATGTATTAAAAATCTTATACTTTCAAAAAATTTAAAATTTGATATATAACAAAATTTTTATTTTAAAAAAATTTATATATGTATTAAAAATAATATCCAAATTTATATATTTTTATAAATATTTTATTACCATCTTATTTTATTTTAATCGATTTTATCTTAAAACTTGTAACTTGTATCGAAAAGAAATCACAATTTCCAACCTTTTTCCTCTGTTGATGTCAGAAGAACACTATCTCTGCTAGTCCATTATCAGCCCACTCGGAAAAGAAAGAAGAAGAGTAAAAATATTATCTTCATTTTTCTCTTATCACAAATTGTCGGGTATTTTTTAACAATGTTGATAGAGATTTTTTTTAAATATTAAATAATTCAAATTATTTTTAATAATATAATAAATTATTGTTTAAATTTAAAATTGCATTGCTTTTAACTCATTTTTAATTATAATTCCAATAAAAATAGTTTAAAGACAGGAGAAAATAATCCATTTTAAATAATATTTTTCACTTAAGAATTGTTTGAATAGTATTTAATTTTATGATAAATCAAATTAAAAAATTATTGTTTGAAGACAAATTAAAAGTAATCCAACATTTGATTAAAACAATGATTCATTATATTATTAGAAATAATTTGAATGATTTAATATTTAAAAAAAAATTCAACAATATTATTATGGTATCTTTCTTATAAAGTATGATTTAAAGTTGTAAGATATTTTATATAAGATAAAGTTTAAATGATAAATATTATTAACGTAACGTATTTTTAAATATTATTATTTTTTAATCATATCTAATTAAATAAATATATATTTTTTAATGAATATTTTAAAAAATAAAATATAAAAAATATATCTTCTTCCCATGTATCATACATTTATTTTAATAAATAAAATAAACTAATATTGTTATTTTATTAATAAATTAATAAAGTGAAGTAGATTTATTTAATTAGGTAGAATTATAGATATAATCATAAAAAATTTAATAGAATATTTTTATTTTAAAATATAATTAAATATGTTCATCTTTTAAAACTTTTTAGTATAAGTACAAATCTTTTACCCTAATTGTGTTTTCTTTTATAATTTTTGTTAATTGTTAAAAAAATTAATTTTTAAATTTTAACTCTAATTTTTTATATCTTAAACCCTACACTCTAAAAAATACACCTTATCAGTAAATCTCTAAATCTTAACCACAACTCTCAATATTAAACCTTAAATTTACTAATTTAAAATAAAAACATTAATAAAAATACGATTACAAACAAACTTGTAATTTTTTAATATATACCTCGTTTACTATTATTCTCACTAAAAAGTGCGGAGAATTATCCTTAATACTGTGACCGGGAAAAATAATTCTCAAACTATTGATGCTTAAACTTTATTTCCCGAAATATTGTGATTTCAACTTTGAAATCAGAGATTCCTTCATTTATCACCGTCTTTAAACAGTAAAGTATTTGTTTTCAGTATACAATATTTTTTCAAAGACGAATTCTAACGGAATCATCTTTAATTTTTCGTTAAAATCTAATATTTCAAAAAATAAAATTCAAACATCATTAATTTGGAAATTATTTTCCCCAATCACAATATTAGGGAGAATTCCAAAAAGTGCTATGCTTTTAATATATTCCTATACAAAGCAATTCCAGCCGTTTATTGTTTTATTCAGTGTCTTCATTCACTGTTCTTTCTTTACATTCATTTTCATGTAAGTTGTTACGAAAACTGAGAGACTGTATAACCTTTTTTGTTCCTTGAATCCATTTTCTTTAAATCCTTGTCATCAAGACAATTTCAAGCTTGTAAACTTCAATGGCTATCTTGTATATTCTCTACATACCAATATTCTTGGTCCTCTATGTTTTCACAAAGCATTTCCTAAACAGAATCCATAACCTTCCTCCAACTCCATTTCCATGTCTACCCATCATTGGACACCTCCACCTACTTAAGAAACCTGTATACAAGACTCTATTCGACATTGCAAATCGGTATGGCCATGTACTCTTCTTCAAGTTCGGTTCACGTTCAGTCGTCGTCGTCTCATCACCAGCTGCTGCAGAGGAATGTTTGACCAAGAATGATATTGTTTTTGCCAACCGCCCTCACTTGCTCATCGGGAAACACCTGGCTTACAACTACACTGGTCTCTCTTGGGCTCCTTATGGTGATCTTTGGCGAAACCTTAGAAGAATTTCATCGATAGAGCTTTTGTCGACGAGCCGCCTGCAATTGCTATCAGTCATACGTATGGACGAGGTGAAGTCATTGATGAGGAAGTTGTTATGCCATCAAGAGGAACCTATTGAATTCAAGAGAGCGTTCTTTGAGTTAACATACAATGTAATGATGGGGCTGATAGCAGGAAAACGGTATTATGATTGTGAGAACGTGGAGATTATGGAGGAAGCGGAAAGGTTTCGAGAGATTCAAATCGAGGCACTCGAGTTGAGTTCTGTAACAAATTATGGTGACTTCTTGCCTTGGCTTAAGTCCAGGAAGTTGGAGAAGAGAATGGTGGAGTGTGGGAAAAAGAGAGATAGGTTTATGCAAGATCTGGTAGAGCAACATAGAAGAAAAATGAGGAGTTTTACACTGATGAGATCATTAGAGGCCTGATGATTGTAAGATCTATGTTATTTCTTGTTTTTGATCCATTGATAATGTAATGATCTAACATTTTCAGGACAGATTCTATTGATGGCAGGAACTGAAACTTCAATTAGTACAATGGAGTGGGCGCTCTCACTTGTGCTTAACCACCCCCAAGTGCTTGCAAAGGCTCAAACTGAAATATTGAACACGGTGGGAAATGAGCGTTTGATCGAGGAGTCTGACCTGACTCAACTTCCTTACCTCCGTTGCATCATCAGTGAAACTTTGAGAATGTACCCACCAGTTCCAATGCTGGTACCTCACGAATCATCAGAGGAATGTTGGGTCCAGGGTTACCGAGTACCAAGTGGCACGATGTTATTGGTCAATATATGGGGTATACAGAATGATCCCAAGATTTGGGAGGACCCTGCAAGCTTCAAGCCAGAGAGGTTTGAGGGCCTAGAGGGTGCAAGAGATGGTTTCAAGTCAATGCCGTTCGGAGCAGGAAGGAGGGGATGTCCTGGTGAGGGCTTGGGACTCAGAATAGTTGGATTGACTTTAGGGTCATTGATTCAGTGTTTTGAGTTATCGAGGATTGGGAATGAGTTGGTCGATATGAGTGCTGGAACAGGGTTCACCATGCCCAAGGCTCAACCCTTGGTAGCAAAATGCAGGCCACGCCCTGCCATGCTTAATCTCCTCTCTCAAATCTGAACTGGTTGGCGGAAATGATTCCTAGTTGTAATTGGACAACCCAACTGCTAAAAACAAGAATAAGAAGTTTTAGTTTTCAGTCAACTTCCGCAATTTTTGTTGCCTGCTTAAGTGATTACATGTGCAGTGAATGCTTGAGAACTGTCGAGTTCATTCACTCAGTACAATTTATATTTTTGTTATTTTAGAAATGCGTCACTTGCAAAACCAAGCTTTGGCATTGCCATTATGGACCAAATTTCACCAGGCTCGCTCAATGACACAAAATTCCACTGCATTGGCTCCAAGGCATAAAACAAGACATCATTTGGAGAAAAATGTGAAATCAGTCCTAAAAAATGCAAGTCCAGGTTTGTAAACTGATATTCCATTGGAATATAAAAGCTACATTGGTATTAACCTGCGGAAATATGTAAGATCATTGTGCAGTATTTACAAATTCGAAGAGACATTGATGCAATACAAAATTCTCAGACTACAATTCAGACTTCATCTTATAATTAGTTAGTGAAGAAAAACTATTACATCTACTTCAGTTGTGTGATACTTGCTAAAATCCATCCCTCTTCTTCCAATATCCATCTTCCATGGACCATAAGCATTTTTACGACCTGGAAAATGAGCTTTTATCTAGTGTACCATATTTGGTCCGATATGGTGCAGGAGTCGCATGGTTTTTACACTTTGGCCCTGAGAGAATTCACAGGCTTCACATATTGAAGCCAATCTGATTTCAGCTGGGGGTATGAAGCAGTCCATTGACAGGCCAGGAACATTGAATGCCACTTCTTCAATTGCCCATGCTTCCTCCATTCTGGTCCTAGAGTGGCTCATTGCAGTATCTCCAAACCGGAAAAGGGCACTACAGATCGACCTGAGTGAGCGATCATTATTCCCTCGATAGGTCTATAATCCTCGAGGAATGAATTGATTGTTGTCTCCCAGTAGACAGCATCACCCCCATTATTCTGAATTGTGGTCAAATGCGAGTCTTCCAGGTGCACAAGAAGCCCTGTCTTTTGGCTGAAGTAGCCGAATAGAACATGTCTTATGATCTCTGCAGGTTCTTCATTCCTGGCCTTCAGTGTTGCAGGATCTGCAGAAAGCTTGAGGATAAAGCAGTCCTCCCCATTTACCTTCTTTTCCCCAATGCATCTTGCATTGCTAAACATGCTCGCTGTTGTTCTAGGATCAAGTCCCTGCAACAAGAACATATTTTAAAATTCCAGGCTAAATGGTTTTACATGAAGATGAAAAAACAGTGAACAAGAAAGAACAGACAAAATTACCTGAAGTGCGCGGCGAAGGGGCCTAACAGGCCCTTTAGCTGCATGTGCACCAAGCCAAGGAGTGTGCCTCTAAACAAGCTTCCCATTACATCCAGCATGAACGTTACTACCACCAAGTGCAAGCTCCAGATACCACATGTCTGGATTCATTTTCCATAAGACAAACCCACCAGATTCTACAGCCTTGGAAGAATTCTGACTCTTTGTGACCTTGTTAGCCGTTTCAAACTCAGAAGCTATCATTCTCACCCTTCCCATAACGTATGCATTGCGGATCAAATTTTGAAGCTTTAGCCCACCTGATGCAGCAGTATACTGATGTATTATTTATTTAGCAGATGACGATTCCTGCAAAGCATTGAACAGGATAATGTTATAAAAAGTTTCTTCCATGGAAACCAAGTCTTCACAAAAATGCTAAACAAATTCTCCCGAAACTAAGCACCTCAAACATGCTTAATAAACCCAGTGTCAGACATGAATTGAAAAATAATAAATAGAAAACAAGAAAATTGTTACTGAAATCCAATTAAAATCCAACCTGAGTGGACACTGCAAACGATTACCCTTATCTTCAGGGTAGATAAATCTATTACCAACATGCACAACTTACTCTTCACTAAATCATGATTTTTTCTCTTATTTTTTACGAGATGGAATAATAAAAATCAAACCCAGCATTAATAAGCAAATTCTAGTAGTTTCAGTAAGCTAAATTTTAACCTGAAAAAAATAAAGCCTTTTTGACCAACCAATCAAATTCAGCATTAGGGAAGAAGAAGAAGAAGAAGAAGAAGAAGAAGAAGAGGGGAACTAACGATAGGTGTATCCTTAATGCTGAGGAGCGGGAAAGGGTCCAACGTGCTAATGTGCACTGGTGTCAGAGGCGCACCCAAGACACCGAGCAACAACCTCAGATCGGAGCGTTTACACGTTGAAGTCGAAATGGAAGGAACGCGTGCTAGCTGATCCTTCATCCACTGGGCCAACCTACCTTCCATCCTCGAATCTCCGTCGTCGGTCTCATCGGAACCAGGGCCTTCTTTCAAAGGAGACAAATCCTCCGCCGTCCTCAAGCTCCCGTACCTGAAAATCAAAGACTCCGGCTGTGATACGTGATGGTTTCCATTATTCCTCCTACGCCTCATTAAACTGGATATCGGTGAAGCACTCCTCGCCGGACTTTTGGCTCGCGAACGGCTTGGAGACAATCCCCTAACAACCGAAAAAAAAAAAGCTGTTTTCTCTCCATTTTTATTAGTCTTTCACAGAAACACAAAAACGACAACGTTTATCGTTAAGTTTCTTACCCCTTTGAGGTATTAAAGCGCGAAATGAACACATTCAAAAGAGTAAATAAGAGAGAAAATAGGCACACTGAAAACAAAAGCAGCTTAAGGAAGAAGAAAAAGGGAGAACCACGTTAGCAAGAAGGAAATATAATATAATATAATATAATATAATATAAGTTGATGGGAAATTTGTTTGGAAAATTTTATTTTAGAATACACTCTCGAACATTAAACATTGATAACTATTATTTTTATATAATATTAATGTTTGAACCTATAATCTTTAAAAATATTATTGAACATTGATTTCGAATCCATAACCTCTAAAAATAATAATTATTCACCCAACCATTAAAGTAAAATAGTTCGTACTTTTCAAAGAAATTAAAATTATGCTAATATGTAATTAACGTTGATTATACACATATACACCGTATATAAAAGTTATTTAATTCTTAAATTATAATTATTTAAAAATAATAATATTTTTTCCATGACTGCACATTTTTATTAATTTATATGTTTTATTTACCACACTTGTTTTTTTTTAATTTTGAAAAAAAAAATATTGTTGATCGTGACAAATGAGCATCGAACTAAGCCTCTAGTCCTTGGAATTGTGTTGGTTTTTGTCATCTGATTTTAAAAAGAAAGTGTTGAATGGAATAGGACAGGCGGGGACCTAAACTCAAGTCTCCAACACAATACATATGATTCCTTCAATAACTTCTCTCCTCCGTATTTTTATATATATATTTTTATAATTATTTATATCTATTATATTAATTAATTTATTTAAAATAATATATAAATTACTTACTCTTAATTTAATTGTATTAGTTATAACGCTAGAATTTAAATTTTTAATATTGCATAACGGCTCTAACATAGAAAAAATTATATAACGATCGTCGAATAACATTGAACATCACTAATATTGAACATTATTAAATACAATTAAATTAATTAATAAAAAATAAAAATTTCAAATACTCAATGTATAATTATAAATCATTTAAAATAAAATTTCAATTAAATTATTTTTTATGTATATTATATATTTTAATTTATTTTTAATAATTGAATACCAACTTTAATCAATTTAAAAAAATCTTGAATAATAAACTCTAAAGTCTAAACCCTAAACATGAAACTCTAAAACTAAACATTAAACTTGTAATTCTAAACATCAACCTTAAACACTAAACTCTAATAATAATGATTATTTTAAAGTTTTAAAGTTTAATTTTTATAGTTTATGATCTTCAGTTAAGGGTTGAAGGTTTTTAATTTTGGGATTTAGGTTTTTAGTGATTTTTATTTTTTAAATTGATTAAGGTTAGTATTTAATTTAATTTTTTTAAATAATGTGTATAAAAAATAATTTAATTAATATTATATTTTATATAATTTATAATTATATTTAATGATATTCAATGTTGGTGATGTCTAACAGTATTCGACGGATGTAATAGACTTATCCTTACAATCAATGGCAAAATTATGTACTCTGTAAGGGTGGTGGGTGAATGTCGCCCCCAATACCATTTTTTTAATCGAATCAATAAAAGAAAATTTAGAAATATATATTCTTTAAATAATTCTAGTCCAAGGCACCTTCATACTTTTACGCCGTAAAATTTTTCATAATTTTTTGCTTTATACTCTTGTGTAGCGCAAAAAATTTTACACTTTTTGCTAAACCGTAATAATTTTTTCCATACTCAATTATGTGTAATTTTGAAGTGTATTCCTAAATCATAATACTCTTTAATATATATTTAAATTATTTAAAAATTTATATTTTATTTTTAGATATTCACATCTTACTCTTAACCTTAAAACTCAACTTTATCCTTGTTTATCATAAACAATTAGATTAATATGGAGTTATAAACATAATCTAGGTTGCATCTTCAGCAAGAAATCTTGATTTGTTTGATAAACTAGAAAAACGACCCCCCCGACAAAGATCTTTCGGGCAAAAGAAGGGACAATACGAATCAAACAAGACAATTCCAACTTTTCCTTTTGTTAATTTTCATTTTATTTTTCCTTCCCAATCATCTCTCTGTTCTATTCTAATTTCTGTGTTGGTCAGAATAATTCATCAAAGCGAGAGTTTGGCTGGAGTCGTTGCGTGCTACACCCAACGATCTTAACTAGGAATAAAAAACATCTGCTAACTGAAAAATGTAAGAAAACATCTGGAGATCTTAATATCATATATCTCAGTTTGCGAATCATAGACTAGGTTTAGGGTCAGCATTTGCGTCACCATCTTATCTCAGGTCTCAGGTCTGAGCTCTGAAACAAGCCAACCAACAATACTTTTAAGACAAACAATGCCTTCAGTAGCCACCGTTGTCAGTGGGATGTGGAGTGGGACCTTTGTTAAGCCTTTACTTTAGCATTGGTTACTTCCCAGTATATAATCGATTTGAACCCAAAACTTTTTAAATTTTAATTATTTTATAATATTCAACCTATTAAGACGATCGATAATAATTTCATTCTATTAAAAATTCAATTTTCTTTCTTGTTTTTTATTTTTTATTTTTCATTTCCCCACATATAAAAGTATAAATAACATTTTCTATTTTTCCAAAAATGGTCTTGTTACACCTAATAGTATGTCAGAGCAAGGACCAAGTCCCAGAGCACGACGAAACTCCTACTCCACACGGCTAACAATCGGAAACATACAACCATGAAAGTGTAATACAAAACAAACAAAATAAGTTGATAAGATGTTAAGCACACAATTCTATAATAAAAGTAAACCATATAAAATAAAAATAAAAAGATTACAGAAACAAAGAAAAAACAATAAAATGTTTCTAAAAAAATTTAAACCGAGGCTTGTGCTATCACAATATCTTTAAAACAGATTTGTTTCCTCCTGGAGTTAGAGTTTCTATGAAACGTCTGTCTCCCAAGATACAACGGTAGACTGCAGCAAAGAGAGCAACGCAACTTTAATTGCAACGACGAACTTCATAGAAGCAGAATACTATCAAGAATTTGGCTAGAGGATGTTTTGTTTTCAGTGTGTTCAGATAGAAGCAAGGGTCTCCTTTTATAGTGTTCAGGCAGGGACATGTATAATTACAAAATTAATCTATAATTAACAATTTCTAAAGAGTTATAACTCCAAGAATTCAAAATTGTATTTAATAGAGAATTAATCCAAATAAATTAGAGGTTACAACCAACTGAAGGGTCTGTAACTCCATAAAAAGTGGTTTAATTCTGTAGGCTAGGCATACCCAAGATGTCTAACCCAAGCCTTTGACTTATTTCCAATAATAACATGAGGAGCTTTTACATATAAAGCTTCTCAAATGTATGTTCCCAACAAGTTTGAGATATTCTATTTTTTATCTTATTTTTCCAACATCATGAGTGTTACATCGAGCAACAATTTTTTATTCACCCATTGAACATTTTGAGCATGTAAGTATATAAAGTTAATCTACTCTTGTTGTAGAGTAATAATATACTTAGTCCCAATTAATTTGAATAATGAAACCTTCTTAAATTTAAACTTAAATGTCCATGTACCATACCATTTTTTCAATAGAAAGCACATTAACCGACACTAGATCCAACTCTAATAAGCAATTCCCAACTCAGATTCATCCCTACGCACGCGGCATGCCACCAGAATCACAACACCACAATAGCGCAAGATCACCAACAAAACATTCCATTAGGCCATAACTCGAAACCACAACGATCTCTCTGCACCTCCTTTGGCGATGGCATCCACCAATCCATTAATTTCACAGAACACATTGCAGAAGCAAGCACAGTCCAATTTAAATACTTTATAAGTGCCACGAGCGTCAAAGTTGACACTGTCACCTTAAAATTCGACTCTAATATTACAAGTTGAGCTCAATATGAACTAACCGCAGCAACCAAAGCTCAAATTACCTTTTAAGTAGGTAAATTATTAATCAATTTTACTTTGAGTTGATTACAAATTTTTATAATAAATTTTAATTGAACTCAAATCAAAATTTAAATAATAACTTAATAAACCCTACTTTTCAATTTCAATTTTCTAATTCTAATCCCATACGTTACGACGAGGTGTATCATTGATTTAACATGAATCTCTAAGGGAATCGCTTCTTTAGTTTCTCACGCTTCCACTCCCTTTGTTGGGGCCTCTATGCAGGGATGCTTTCCTTCGACGTGTTATAAATATACGTAATGCACTTGATGTGAATGAACTTATACTGTACGTATAGTACTCTTTTCTCCATTCTCACACGAAAAAAGCATGATCTCATTCACCGGCGGATGCACCCTTTAAATAGGTGTGTTCGTGCACACCCTGAATTTTTCAAAAATTGTATATTTATCCTTAATTTTCTTAATTTTTATGAATTGATCCTTAAATTTTTGTAATATTTAAGCTTTGTGCCCACTTGAGATTTCGAAATTTTATATGTGCCCACCCTCAAATGAATTTCTGGATCCGCCACTGATCTCATTAGAAGTTTAGTTCTCACACAAATAAATAAAGTAAAAAAGGCATGTGAGGGATGGAATCAATATAAACATTAGGGATCAAATTATTTAATTTATAAATTGATAGGGATCTAAATGGATTTAAACAAAAAAAATCTATGTGATTCCATCTCCATATATATACATACACAAACTAAACCTTAAAATACTTTATTGGTTTGGAAGTGTCGCTTGTAATCTTTGAACATCAATTTCGTAGAAAATGTGAAGTAAAAGTGGGTTTAAAGAAGTTAGAGGTAGGAGAGATTCATTGATTGATTTAATGGTTAAGGATGTTTTTTTTTTATTTTATCTTGTATAGATTTATATCTCGATATAAAATGAGTTGTAATTTTTGTTTAATCAAAAAAAAGTTGGTGGGAATATTTACTCAAGAATACTAATAGAGCACATGGCTTGACCGACCATTTTCCCTTCAGGACATTCTTTGATCCCAAAAGGGTAGATTGAAAGAGAAGGAAAACAGAATATTGGAGGGGATTTAATGAACATTCATGAGTGAACAATCACTTCATCTACTCATGGAACATATTCACGATGAAGTCAAGATTTAGGGTTGAGAAGTAAAATATAAATGTTTAAAAGTAGGGGATAAATTTATAAAAAAAATAATTTAAAAAAAATTAAATAGGAGGATAAAAATAAAAAAAATTCTTCGTGATGGGGAGGCGCCTGACCATATTTGAGGTACGAAAATTTAAAATTGTGTTTTTTTTAAAAAAGTGTAATGTATCTTACCAACAGTGACGAGTCTAGAAATATTTGCAAGAGAGAACAAATCAAAATATATTTTAGAGTAGATACAAATCATAAGATTTCAAAAATTCAGGGTGAACACAAATCATAAAAATTTAAGGACCAATTAATAAAAAATTAAAAACAAAGCTAAATGTATCGATTTTAAAAAGTTTAAGGTACGCACGGTCCACGATTTTTATTACGTAGATCCACCCGTGCTTACCAAAACAAATATTTTTTTACGATATATTAATTTGTTAGTTGAATATTTTTCATAAACTATTAATTTCATTCCTTTTGACCTAATTGTGGGTTATTTCCTACACGAACGTAGCTTCAAATCTGAGTTGAAATATCAAAATTAAAACCACCAAAGTTTGCACAACGGACAAACCCGTCAAACTATTAAATATTGTAATCGAAAAGAAAACCCAATAAACAACCAAAATAAATAATAGAGAGAACACATAGAATTTACGAGGTTCGACAAATGTCTACTCCTCGGGCACCACCACAGGATGATAACTTAACTATTACCAAAAATGGTACAAACAAATGAAATTTTCAAGAATTCCCGAACACAACAAATGGGAGAAGAAAGAACTAAATGCGAGAGATAGTTAGGATTTTTGGGATGAAATTAAATGAAAACTTCATCCCTATTTATAATTAGACTCCAGGGACTAAACCTGTAAAAAGCCTAATATTTAAGGACCCAAAAATAATTTTTTCATACATCATTTAATACCAAATTAAATGGCTCAATTTATTTCTTATTAAATGGCTATGAAACTTACATACGTTTCAAGCCATATGTAACGCTAATTAACACTTCTATCATTATATAAACAAGCTCCTCCTGCCTCTTTCTATTGCCAATTCCCATCAGAAACTACTGCTAAACACTAGCCATTTGCATTACCCTTTGCTTTATATCTTTTTGTGCCTTTCTTATATCTGTAAACAAAAGCCTCTACTTCTTGAACTTAAGAAATGAAGCTCGTCTTCTTGATTTGCTTGCTCGTCTCTCTTATTCTTACCCCATCTTTCTTCGAGGCATCGATGGATTCAGGTACAAGAAAAATCAAGCTAAGCTTTATGTTTTGTGATGATAGGATGAGTTTTGTTGTTTAATGGATACTGTTCTTGCAGCTTTCTGTAACTCCAAGTGTGAGTTTAGGTGCTCAAAGGCAGGGGAGAGAGACAGGTGCTTGAAGTACTGTGGGATTTGCTGTGAGAAATGCCACTGTGTTCCATCTGGTACATTTGGGAATAAGGATGAATGCCCTTGCTACAGGGACATGAAGAACTCCAAGGGAAACCCAAAGTGCCCTTAGATGTTTAGAATAAATTGTGTCCTTAAGTAGATGGTTTCTGAATGAATATATTGCTCTTTTCTATCGATAATATAATAATATTGTCTTTAAATTGTTTCGAATAGTCTCGATTTTAATAAAAACGGATAACGTAATAAATCAGGACTATAAAGTAATTTCTTTCTTTTAAATCTATCCGGATGCGATAGATTAATCATAAAATGTCTTCTTTCAGACTACATTGTTCATTGTTGTACTATGAATAAACATCTTAGCAACTGGACCAAATGACGTTAAAGATGGACCAAGAACATGTTAGAATAATTAACCTCGGGGATTAGACATGAACAAAAACAGATTGGGTACCACTGCAACAAATTTTATTGTCAAATACATCTAAATATCATCACAAAATCATATATTTACGTCACAATTTGTATTTATATGATATAAAAATTGATGTTACAAGGTTGTCACGTTAAGTGTGTTATTAAATATTAAATATATTAATATATTTTTATTGTCACGTATTGTCTAACATAAAATAAAATGAACATGTGATATCGCTATATAATTTACAATTAATATAACACTAAAATGATGTAAAAATTTATCATATAGATATGTATCGTTACATTAATAAAATAATTTATTATACAATTAACAAAAGAAATATTTTCACATTGTTAATGATGTAATATATATTCACTTAATTGCAGTATGAATGATAAGAATACATAATATTAGCTTATACTTTGTATTAGGTAACAACTAATTACGTTATAAAATTATATAAAGTTTCGTTATTGATAATTAATTTTGTCTCTAAACTAATTAGATTGCATCATTGTTTTTTTCTTGGCCAACGAAAATTAATATCGACTGTTATGATATAGATGTGATAGTTCACGCGTGATGACTTAATAAAAAGATAAAACTATATAAAATTAAATTATTAGAAGCTAAGAACTTATAAATTAATCAAAATTTAAAAAATAAATTATAATCTGACTCTAATTTTTAAATCATAACCCAATTTATAATTTATTTATTTTATTGCTCTTTTGGTTTCAGAGTCTTAACTCCGACTAATTTATTGATCGAACCGCGTCGCACACCTAGCTTTAGTGGGTAAGTATTCCAACAAAGATTTTTAACATACACAACGTCTCGAACCTGATACTTTGCTTAAGCGGAACCAAGTTACTTACCATTTGGACCAACCCATGTTGGTAAATAATTTATAATCTATTAATATATGATATTTTATTTTTATTTATTTTAAATATTTTAAATATTTTTATTCATATATTAATAAAAATTTTTAAATTTTAGTTATTTTTATGTATTTTGATATTTTAGGGTTTAGAATAAACTTAGGGCCCGTTTGTGGTTGCTTTTAAGCAGCCTCAAGCACTTAAAAAAAGTGCTTCTGACGGATTTAGGTTGTTTTTGGTTGCTTTTAGTTGCTTTTCAAACTAGTTTTTTCATCCAAACTCAAAAGCTAAAATTTTTGGCTTTTGAGTTTGATAAGCTAGTTTAAAAATAAAATTATTTATTTACCCTTATAATATATTTGTTAAAATAATATTCATACATATATAATTATAAAATAATATATATTTTATAATATTTTATATTTAGAATAAAATTATTTTATTTTAAATTTATTATTAATTTATAATTGTTATATTCGTATATAATCTAAAATATATATATTTTTAAATTAAATTTAAAAAAATTATAATTTAAATTTATTTTTTTAATAATTATAACATTAATAAAAACTAAAAAAAATTAAATATAATTTAAGTTCACTAATTTTTAAATTAATAAAAATTAAATTTATTTTAATACCTTACAATATCATGTCTAAAATAAATATTTTATCTTTTTAATATTAATAGCAAACGTTACTTAATTTTTTAAAATCACTTTTTCGATTATAGCAATATCAAATTGGTTCTTAAAAAATAAAAACTCAAACAAAAATGTTTGAATCATTACCAAAATTCTGAGCGCAAACTAAGTCTACCGCCAATCCCACCAAGTTTTTGAAAACAAAATCCCCAAATGGCGCTTTTGATTTCACCCCCCTTTTATTCCCCTCTTCTCTTCTCTCCACTCCATTCCCAAACTCCCCTCTGTCTCTGCAAAGCTGAGAGTGAAGTACCAAGAGGCAATGGCGGATCAGGAAAACTGCGTTAGACTCACAAGGGCGGCTGCAAAGAAGAGGGCAGCCGAGTCGGTGGGGATAACTGATGATAACGCCTCCAACAAGAAAAGGATTGTTTTGGGAGAGATTTCGAATTTGTCTAACATTGTTGGTTCGGTGAATAAGGTTCATGGGAAGAAAACAACCCAGAAGCTGCGGTCCAAAGGGAAGACGAAGACAAAGTCTAGAGTGGTAAAGCCGCTTTTGCAGGAATCGAAAGAGAACGCTGAAGATGAAAAACCAGTGGATATTGATGCCGTGTCTGATGACCCACAAATGTGTGGTTATTATGTATCTGATATCTATGAATATCTTCATCAAATGGAGGTATTCCCCTCTCCTTCACCCGTACCTTTTTAGTTGAAGTTGTCTATTGATAGTCAAGATTTAATTTTTCCGAGGCAATTAGTCCTTTTACGTTGCAAAAGCCACTGAATCTGAATGATAAAATGAGATGTTTATTCTGGGATATTGATGATGGCAGTAAGTGGGATTTCTGTAGAAGTTACTAAAGTGATTTTTTGATGATCCAATTAATATTAGGTGGATCCAAAGAGAAGACCTTTGCCTGATTATATTGAGAAGGTACAGAAGGATGTTAATACCAACATGAGAGCTATTTTAGTGGATTGGTTGGTTGAAGTTGCAGAGGAATACAAGCTTGTTTCAGACACTTTGTATATGACCGTTTCCTGCATTGATAGATTCTTATCTTTGAATGCTCTCAATAGGCGGAGACTTCAACTATTGGGTGTATCTTCCATGCTCATCGCCTCGTAAGCTTTTGAATTCTTAATATCTTGTTGTTTTTTCTGTTTGAAATTACTGTAGATTTTGTACTTACTTTTTGCCTTTTTCTGGCTTTAATCTTTTCTATCAGAAAGTATGAGGAAACCAATCCTCCAAATGTGGAAGATTTTTGTTATATAACAGATAATACATACACAAAAGATGAGGTAACCTTTCCTTTCTTTCTACTTGCATACCTGTATTCTTTTGTGTTTCATAGTACTTTGCTTCATTCAATCTGAATTCTTTTGGCTAAATATGCAGGTGGTGAAAATGGAGGCAGACATACTCAAGTCTTTGAAGTTTGAACTGGGCAACCCTACAGTTAAAACATTTTTGAGGTAAGAGTTTGTTGGAAGTATATATGTATAGACGATGAAACTTTAATCACAACCGTTAAAAGGTTACTGTTCTGTTGAACTGATTCGTGCCTTGTGTTTTATATGGTGTATTTCAGGAGATTTAACAGAGTTGCACAAGAAGATTACAAAGTAAGAAAAAGTCCTATATCTTCTGCAGTTGCTATAAAAGTCAAATATGTGGTTATCTGTTATTGACTGTATGGTTCATTTTGATCTTTTATAGGCTTCCAGCTTGCCGTTAGAGTTCCTGGGGTATTACCTTGCGGAGTTGAGTTTGTTGGACTATGAATGTATAAAATTTTTACCATCCATGGTCGCTGCTTCTGTTATCTTTCTTACAAGATTTATAATTGAACCAAAGAGGCATCCTTGGGTATGAGTTTCTTTTTCATGTCATTTATGTTTTTTATTTTTGCCCATCGTTAGTAAATATTAACATATCATTTGCGTTCTCTAGAGCTTTGCCTTGCAACAATACTCAGGCTACAAAGCATCTGATCTAAAAGACTGTGTCCTTATCATACTTGACTTGTATTTGAGTAGAAGAGGGGGTGCACTTCAAGCAGTTAGAGAAAAATACAAGCAGCATAAGGTGTGTGCTTGTATTATCAGGCACTTATATGTTAATAAGTTTTTAAGCTTGATGTGAAGGTTGTAATCTTATTGAAAAAATATTGATTTCTCTGGAAACAGTTCAGATGCGTGGCAATGATGCCGGCTTCTCCAGAGATACCAGCTTCATGTTTTAAAGATATTCAAGAAGTTGATGGTTCTGATGTTGAAGGCTTTCACACGGTGGAAGTTTGACTTGTGTGATCTATCATCTATGGCCTGTGATTCAGGTTGCTTGTAGACGTATAACAGTCATTGGCAATGGTACCAACTTCTGAAGATTTCTAACGTGGACAGAACTATAGTTTGTTAGTAATTCTCAGAATTAGTTGTAAGTTGCTTTTTTGGCTAGTGGTTTTGGGAAGGTGCCATGTCTAGACTCTAGAGAGACAAATACCCCGATTGTAAAGTTTTCGGCTCAGTTTTATTGATGAATCATTTTAAGGAACCTGGTGCAAAATGTGTTTATGTTCTTCAGGCCTTCTGATTGTTCATGGATATTTGAATTATCATTTTGAGTCTATACTCTTCGGCTTTAGATTGTGTCGAAGTAGGATTGTATTTGAGATGAGATACATTGAAAATTATTCGAGCTTGACTTGTTTAAAATTTGGTAGGGGTGTTCATTATCGGGTATTTGGTTCTTTCGGGTTATAAAAAATCAATTTGTGTCTTGACTTATTTAAATCGAGTATTTGTTATTGGATACCCGTAAAATCCGGGTACCTGACTAATTGGGTAATGGGTATTAGGTTCATAATTTTTATTTTTTATTTTAAAATTAAAAAAATAATCATTTAAGTTTTAAAACTTTATAATACATAACCAAACATAAAAACGAGTTATTTAAAGTTAATTTTAGAATATTTGAATTTATATATACATCTATATTTTTTAAATTTATATCACTAAAATGACTTTAAAAGTATTAATCTTGTTTTTTCTTTCGGTATTAGTAAATTAATAAAAATATATTTAAAATTTTTAAGACCTAAAAGTATATAATACAAACATAAAATAAATTTAGAGATTTAAATTTAATTTTAGGTATAAATATTAAAGAAATCTAAAATAAAAATATAATTTAAAATTAAAAAAATATATAATAAAACTAATCAGGTTGGGGTGGGTAAACGAGAATTCAAAAATTTCAGACCAAGCCCGACCCATTAATTCTCGGGTCGGGTACCTGGCCTAGTAGGGTAATTTTTTTCGGGAATTACCCGATATTTTTGTTTCGGGTCGGGTAATTTAAAAAAACCCTAAATTTTGGTCGATGCTTTGATTTGATTGAACTCTAGTTTAAACTCGGATTAATTCATATTAACTAGTGTCGCACGTATAATTTTGGTGGGTGAGTCTCACAATAAGAATTTTGTGTACTCAACGTTTTAAATTTGAGACTTATTTAAACGAAACTAAGTTATTTAAATCAAACCCTTAACCTCACAATTAAAGATGAGGTGAGCAATCACCATATCACATCTCATACTTGGATTGAAGTTTTTTTAATGAGGCATATAGAAATATTTCTTTTGTATGATTCTACATATAATGAAATCATGCGATTCGATAAAAGAATAATATATCATTGTTATCAGGATTGTAAATAAAATGAGATAGATCGTAAGTTATTTGAGTCCGATTCGGTTAAAGCTCGACCAACACTTAACTTGAACTCGAACTTGACTTGAGTTATTAACGAGACGAATCAAACTCAACATACTCAATCTCGAATCAAGCTCTAACTCAACTAAAATTTTTAACAAGCGAAGTTGAGCTTAATTCTACTTCCACTAAAATTTTAGCCGTTGCAATTCTTTTCCATTCTTCATGTTACAAATTCTTTTGTAAAAAATGACCATCTTATATTTGATTCATGGTAATCTACAATTTGGCATTGTTCCAGTTGCCAGCCATGTTGCAGGATTGAACTGTTGTAGAAAGACATTTGTCATCTGAAATCTGAATTATGCTTCACCCACAAGCATGATTCATTAACATCTGCATTTATTTATTTATTTCTGCAATTTCTGCTCGATAATAGTGTCACTAGGAGAAGTATGAAATAACACTTCCAATCTTCCACCATTCATTAAGAGCAGATCAGTACATTAGAAGTGATTTGAACCTCGTTTTGTAGGTCAAAGTACACAAGAAACCTCATGAAATATGCATCGTAGAACTCTTAATTTGATCCTATACATGGATAGTTAAAGTGGAGGTCAAAATTTGGTAGACTGTAGGTTCAAAGAGAAACTCTACAGAGAGCAGATGATTCCCAGATTTAACAGGTTTCTAAGTATTCGTTTTCGTTGATTGCTAGCCAAACTATGTAATCCAAATCAATATCGATGCAAATTCTGTACAGTATGTTAATGTTCAAGGTTTATATATCCACCATGGTTCCAATTTTTAATGAGACATGCAATGTTGATGTAAAATTCTTGCACACAGACATTTATGTTTCAGTTCTGTTGTATCATTCAGAGTCTAAACTGTCTTAGGGCAACACTTGGGGCCAAATTTTGTTAAATCCCTGTGTTCTTATGAGAAGCTACAACCCATGAATTCTAATCTGTTTTGACTAATAATACTACCAACAACTTAACACTGCAGATTACTTCAAAAAGAGGGAGGCCATGGTTATTCTGGGAACAGGGTTTCGCTGTTTTAAGTCTTGGCATGACAAGACAATGCAGAACGTGTAACTTAAGGAAAGATTTGTTTATTCCATAAAAGCTTTATACTTTGCTTGGGTTGAAGGCTTTAGAATGCAAAAGGAAAAAGGTCATTGGTTAGCTGCATTCTGGGTTGATCTGAAGCAGCTATAAAAGCTAACATTGATTACTTGCCATATCATACAAACAAAACTCAGACAGATAAAAGCACAAGAGCCAATTTCTATGTCTATGACTCGAACCGGGAAACCAGCCTTGTGTTAGGGACTGAATGCCATAAAGAAAGAAAGAAAAGTCCTTGGAAAGCACAAAAAAGTAAATCTATATTATATTATTATAATAAAGCTAAAGGAAATTGCTCTTCGTGAGATGTGTCCCTTGTTTGCAGGGTATACTCAACAACATTTACATCAACTTTCTTTGCCTTTCTCTTACATTTCCGAATCAGGCCACTTATCTTTCTTTGCTCAAGTGCTTTTTGGACCCTTTTATTTGCATTTTGTCTGTCATTTCTTTGAGGGATAGTAGGGTTTCTCTCTTTGTTTGTACACCACTAAGAAGAAAACACACACATACACACACATACACACACACGATTTCTCTTGGTGCAACAGTATGCTTTTTCCACCATCTCCACAACCGCGGCTGTTGCAGACACTAACGGTGTTGTTGTTGCTTTCTCTGTTGGTCTCAGCGGATCAAAAAGATGGGTCATTGCCTGTTTCCAACAGCGCTCACTCACCAGTTCCCCAAGAGAAGCAGCCTATGGAGAGGCAACGTTTGAGGCATTCTTTTGGCGTATTCTTTTCAAGTAAGAGGAAAGTTCCAAATTCTGCAGATCCACTCCACAACCGTTGAAGCTTCATTTCCATTTAAACCGAGAGGGAACATGATTTAAGCATCATAGTAGTGGAATCCATGAAGCACTAAAATGTTGGTTTTGTCTGGTTTTCTCAACGATGGTGGGGGGTCTTGGGATCCTTCTTTAACCCCTTAAATTGCATTTGCACCCATGTTTTCAAATTTTTGTCAGAATTTCAGGATTTTATCTATCGTCAAACCATATCTTGTAGTGTCTATATCGCAATATATGTGTGATGTAAATATTTATTTTAACCTTTCTCCAAGTTTACTGCTTTTGTCTCTTATTCAACTTTTCAGAACCTCCTATTATCAAAAGCTTGAGAGGCTGCTTTCAATAGTAAAAAGGTGACAAGATTTGGTGATACAGAGAATAATCTTTCTGACCTCTTGTGCTAGAGTTAAAGAATTGTTCTTGTCTATTTGTCTTATTATTCCTAGTGTTGTTCTCCTCCCTCGGTTGAACATTCAAAGTTGCAGAGAATTGGAATTCTTTTCATTTGCTTATTATATATGCAATGAAGAAACTTGGACCGTAAAGTTCACAAATAGTGATTTTGTTATCTCATACTCTGTATGATGTATGTACGTACGTAAGTATCTAGTGAACAAAACTCTATTCGTGTTCGTTTACTTATTTTTGAAGTTATTCATATTCGGTTCGTGTTTATTTAAATTTTAAATATTATGTTTGTGTTTATTTATTTTTGAATGTCTTCATATTCGTTTATTTAGACATTGGTGAATATGTTTGTTTAACATTCTATGTTCATTTAACATTAGTGAACACGTTCACAAACATGTTCCTTAATATTCCTTAATATGTTCGTTTATAGCTAAAATGGTAAAATTACAACACTAGTAATTAATCTTCTTATGCTTCACATTTTGAACTCAAAAGTTCACTTTCTGTCTTTCCCCAACATTTTAAATATAAAAAATTAAAAAATAGAAACCGAGTAAACAAGGTTGTTCATAAACATAAACAACCTGAACACACGTCTATTCGTTAAAAATTTTATTAATACTCATTTATTTAGCTTAATATATGAACATCAACGATTCACGAATAATTCGTCCGATGCTATATTCCACTCCTGAGAAACCTTGTCTAATTAGGTGTTGGCTGCTTAGGGTTGTCAAATAGTTTCAGACATCGGCTTAGATATAAGCATAGCTGGAGTGCTTGAATTTTTAAACCCTGAAAATGAATCCAAAGCACCCAAAAAAGTTACTCAAAGACAACCAGTTAAAGCTTTAAAACTGAGAATCTCAGCCTTGAATGGAATCCGTTTCCTGGAGCTGACATTACCCAAAGGCACGAGATGCATAGATTTTTGCAGGGAAATAGACTCCCTTTGCATCGAGAAGCAAATATTGCGAGCTTTTTTGACCATCGAAAGCAGTACGGACGTGGACATGGATAAGATGACAGTGAGAAGGCCAAGCTTTCTAGATTCCAATTGGCCTAATCATTTCTACACATCTTTAACCCTACCCTACAACCTCTCTTTTTATTATTATGTTCAGAATTTTAAACTCTCAAAACAAAAACTTGTTACTGTCTGCTGAAAGCAATGCACACTTTATGGGACCAATTTTTTATTGGTTTTCATGGCATGAAAACTCATAACCAGGGTCTCAGGCGTGTTAGATATATACAATATTATATTAGTATGAGTATAGTATTACTGCATATGTTTAGTGTAGGTTATAAGTGGGTTCTTTTCATTTTGTTTCCTTCGGCGTGCATGACTCTTTCAAGACGGGTTGATGACTAAAGAAAAATGGTTGTTTAAGGGGTTTACAGGAAATTAGCTTTGCCTTTGAGGTCTCAGGAAGGGTAGCAGACTACTTATTACAGATTTCTGGCTTTATTTGCTAATAGAAAAGCTTGACGCAAAGTTTTAGGGTAATTTAGATGAGATGATAAATGTTTCTCTTATTTAACCTGTTGATGAAGATTTACTCTTACTCAAGGTATAGAACGTAGTCATCACTGATTTTTAATTTTTAAACTTATTTTAGTCATTAAAATTTTAAAATGTTTAACTTATTTATTAAAGTTTTGATATTAATTTTTTTTTTATCAATCTTAAACCCCAAACGATTATAACGGTCATAGATAGTGAACGTTAGATCTTAAATTTTATCAATCACTTTGTCTCGATTCTATAAGTTTAAATTTGTATTTCATTTTGTGTGAAAGTACTCAAAAGTTCACGAATCGACAAAAAAAACTTTATGGTTACTCTCTTTTAGATCTCTCTCCTCCACCGTCGGGTAAAATTTATTTCTCAATATATTGCTTCTCACGTGCCGATAAAGTTTTTTACTGTTCAAATCTAAGACAAACTCATTCATTGATCGATAAATGAATGTCGTCAAAAAATTAAGAAGCGACAAAAGTTTAATGTTTTGAAGTAACAAATAAATTGAATATTTTAACATTTTAATGATAAAAAAAGTTTGAGAGTAAAGTTCAAAGATAATTTATGTAATTTACCCATTAAAGTTTTTGACTATAGTTAGGGGTGAGTAAAACTCGACTCGAGATAAAAATATTTGATTCATTTTGACTCGATTCGATATTTTATAAACTCGAATAATTCGAAAAAATATGTGTAAATATTAAGAATAAAAAGTATATTAATAAAAAAAAATGTGTTGTGACAATATCTATCGAGGGGGTTGCCCAAGTTTCTTAGGATCATGAACAAATTTTGCTCAAACTCATTGAATGTAAATAGGAATGTCTTCAAGGTTTTAGTTTCGTGATGATTTTTTATTTTAATTTTTTTAATTTTTGGGTAAATTTATTGAATTTCGAATGGAAGTAGAAATGGATAAATTAGTTTTTAGTCCTTTAAAGTTAGTTTATCCAATAAAAATAAAAATATTTTTTTTTGAAAAAGCCACCTTAGCACTTAATTGAAAATGGATGGAACTTCTGACGGAGGGACATTTTGGTCTATTCATATCGTACAATGATTAATTTGTCCATATTTTCATTAGAGATACCGAAATGTAATTTTAATTAAGAAAATCTTAGAACAAAACAACCTAACATTATCTATCATTAACGGTACATATAATTAATTTTTAAATAAATATTCAAATTATTATAAATTCAACATATAATTAATTATTATTATATTTTGAATTATTGCTGTAAGAGCTTGGAAATTTGTTTTTCACGAGCAATTGCAATTAATTTCGAGATAACTTTACCTACATCAAATTTAAGTTACGATAAAAACAATAAGTTATAAAATTATATAAAAAAAAAACAACCTAAAATTTAAAATATTAAATTTTTTTATAACATTTTAATATTAGATGGCTTCAATTATACTTTTACCCATTAAAAAACTAAATGATTTCTATATATTTAACATAAAGGTACATAAATTACCCTATACTATCAAATTACAATTATAAATTATAAATAAAAAAAAATTACAATTATAAATTATAAAACGAGTCCTAAATGTTGATTACAAAGCTAAAAAATGGCACAGATGACAAATCTGTGCATGGAGAATTAAAGAACAAAACGAGTCCTCCTAAATGTTGATTACAAAGGTAAAGACAAATGTTTAGAATTAATGTCCAGGACCCTTTTTGCTTGGTCCGGACGCTAATTTATAAACCAAACTCCTAAATGACATACCGCTCTTAGAGTTGTTTGCCGGAACAGACAACGTAGGAACAGGAGCCACAACTGCTTTATCAATACCGACATTGTCCTTTGTCGTCGTCGATGATTGAAGGGGTCGGCCATCGACGGCAGCGAACTCGGTTGAAACCAATAACACCAATAGAACCAACACGAAGGTAACACTCTTCATTGTCTGATACTATACACGACGGCGAGCTACTGAACTGTTGTTTTAAAATTGCTTGTGGTTGAAATATTGCAATGACTGATATATGGCTAGCTCTACCGCTCTTCTGTATATATAAGGAGCTTCCCATGCAGGACGGTAACGAGCTTTGTGAGAGTGGGGCCTTGGATTACAGGAATGTTTGACTCAGCCTTGCGTTTCCCTGCGTTTCCTCCATTGAAAACACAACGATGACTACATATTTTATACATTTTGGGCAATGTTTTTGGGGCCAGGACAGCAAGGAAATGTACGCAAAGGGAGGTTTTACTTTGACAATTGGTGTTGTTGTTGTCGGAATTTGACTTTACGAATGCGGTTGCTGTAGATTCTATATGTACGCAGCATGGAATAGCCAAATTGGGAAGCACATTGAAGCTGACCAACGCTATGCTTTAGAGAAGCCAGAAAACAAACGTAGTAAACGAAGTGAGCCTTGTTCTGCATGCTTGCTTTCACACGTTTTTCCCAACGTCAGACGCGTGTGTTTACAATCTTCAGCATGGAATGAATGCGCCGACCGTGTTGTCCATTCGCATGTATGTTTGAAACTAGTTTGGATTGACAAGAGATTAGCTGTCTAAATCAGAAGCATTTTCAAAACAAATGCACGAGGCTGTTCAAAATTTTCAACACTCTATTTTCCTTAGAATTCTGAATTTGGTACACCACTTGGAATTGTCAATGCATTCAATTTTCCCTGCTTCAGTGCAACAAACTTCACAAAACAAGAACACTAAAAAATTTATGTTAAATTTTAGGGCAAATTATACGGATAGACACAATACTATGAGTTAGTATCGATTTGACCACAATACTTTAAAAAGAATCAAATACACCAGTAAACTATTAATTTGGTATCAAAATAGCCATATGCCGTTAAGAAAGTAACGGACTGATGACGTAACAGTTAAAGATAAAATAGAATAATTACACATTTAGTCCCTATTATTCATATATTTTTATAATTTAATTATAATTTTATTATAATAAAATAATATAATTATTTAATAAGGTGGTGACACTGATTAAAGAAGAAAATAGAAAAATTAGGACTGTACAATCTAAGGATTTCAAGCCTAGGCAAATGGGAAGGTAATCCCATGACTCAACCATTAGGCCAAGTGCTAATTTAGGGAATAAAGTACCAGTATTAGTATATATTTAGGTATCTTTTACATTTATTTTTTACATTCACATGTATAATGTAATATTTATTTTTTTATTTTAATTAAAAATATTAATCAAATTATTAAATGATAAATTAAAAAATTAAATAATAAACTTTAATAAAAAATCTCTAAACCTAACCATAAACCTAAACCCTAAACCTAACCCTCAACCCTAGATTAATTTTTATTATTATTTAAATAAACACAAACTAAATCTTAAACCTGAACTTTAAATCCTAAACCCTAAACCCAAACTTTAAATCTTAAACACTAAACCCTTGAGTTTAAGATTTATGGTTTAGGGTTTAGAGTTTATGGTTTAAGATTTAAAGTTTGGGTTTATTTAAATAATAATAATTAATTTAGGGTTAGGATTATGGTTTAAGTTTGGGATTTAAGGTTTATGACTTAAAGTTGAGGTTTAGGTTTAAGGTTAGGTTTAGAAAATTTTAATTTAAATTTTATTATTTAAAATTTTTAATTTATTATTTAATAATTTAATTAAATAAAGGTAAACTATACCTAAATATATACAAATACCGATACTTCATACCCTAAATTAGCACTTGGCCTAGTGATTGAGTCATGGGATTACTTTCTCATTGGCCTAGGTTTAAATCTCCTACGTTGCAAAGTCTTAATTTTTCTATTTTCTTCTTTATTCAGGTGGTGACACGTGTCACCAACTAATTAAATAATTATATTATTTTATTATAATAAAATTATGACTAAATTATAAAAATGTATGAATAACAAAGACTAAATATGTAATTATTCCATTTTATCTTTAACTGTTACGTCATCGGTCCGTTAATCCTTTAACGACAAATAACTATTTTAATACTAAATTAATAGTTTACCGGTGTATTTGATTCTTTTTAAAGCATTATTGTCAGATTGATACTAACCCGATAATATTATGGCTATCCGTGTAATTTACCCTTAATTTTATAAATTATGCTCATAAATATATATATTTTTTTCATTAGTTCGTGTATTATATGTTATGGCTAACCATGAGAGAAATTATTGCTTGGTTTGAACTTGAAGTCCACCCTAAAAAATCACGTCCCACGCAGATACGGTGGCCGTCATGGATCGTCACATGGATCCATATGTACTCTCCCTCTAATACAGGTAAGAATTAAGACGAGGAGATCCCACCTACCCAATCAGCCTGATTTTGATGGGATTTTTTGTACGGACATGTTTATGGATGAAACCTTGGCACTCGTCAACAGGATCTCACTAGTTAATTTGGAATCCAAGCAACTGAACAACAGATTTCGACATTCTCAGCAGAGCTTGTGGAACTGAACTGCTGAAATATTAACTAACATTCCACATTAAATGCGTTGGGAGACCAGTCCACCCGCACGGTAAGGCCGATCCTATGCCGCGGTTTCCGGATGGAAAAAACATGTCTCTTCCATGTTTCACATGCTACATCAGTATACCAAACTGTAGCCTAGCTGAGCTAGCACCGGCTGTTGACATCTCGCCTGTCACGGGCTCAAATTCAATTCCTTAACATTGGTTTCTCAATTCCATAGCCGTAGATTCTATGTTACTATAGATTATATTCGTCTTACCTCAACCATTAATTTAATGCTTATGAAATAGTTTGATAAGCAAGATAAGATTTGAGTTGAAGTCTGATATGCCGACAAGTTGCCAACAGGACACGAGACATTGTTTCCTTGACCATAGTATAAATTTTCAAATATTCTTGTTTCATTTCACATAGCCTTCGATGAAGGGAAAAATGCAAGAAATATATATTATATAATAAGACAGTTTCTATGGATGTTTGGTACTCATGGTTGGAATTTATGGTACATTGATGAAAGTCATATTTTCGATATTCAAGGATGAATTAAGGTGCAGACACATATAGATTACATTTTTAATATTTAAAGGGTTAGTATTTTATGCACTAACATTTTAAAAAATATTTTATTTAAATATTGTATGACATATTTGAATATTATAAACCTTAATCTTTAAATTTTAAACCCTAAATAAAACATATGACAACATTAAAATATTGTTTGTAGATTATTTTTTTTTCAATTATCGACGTATGAAATAATAATACATCATGAAATTTTTTTTTTGGATAAATGAATTTTTTAGTCATCCAAGAACCTCATATAAACTTCATGTACAAGAACCCCCTATACAAATGATATCTTACTTAAACTTCATTTACAAGCTAATCTAGTATTCAGACTAAGATTTTTACAATCCAATAAACGCAAACGAACGTCATTTTGAATAATTGCAAAGATAGCAGTAGCCCTACGAGATTGTCTTCCATGAGAAATTATTACATGAACCCTTTCCACCACATAGGATATGGTCCCAACCAATTAAAATAAGACACATAATATATTTTTTTCATATCATATTTACACATAAGCATCATCCAAATCATCCACTTTAATGCATTTAATTTAAAAATAGAAAAAAAATATTACCAAAGATTTTTTATGTTATCTTCTTTTTTATTGTTCACTTTTTTAATTAATTTTTTCTAATCCCTATCCCTAAACCCTAACCATAAATCCTAAACCCTAAACCTTAAACCTTAATTCTAAACCCTAACCCTAACCCTAAACCCTAAACCCTAAACCTAACAATAACACATAACCCTAACCCTAACCCTAAACCTTAAACCTAAACCACATAAACCCTAAACCCTAAATCTAAACCACATAAACCCTAAACCACTAATCCCTAACCCTAAATCCTAAACTCTAAATCCTAAATCCCAAATCTATATAAAAATTAATTAGGAGAATTTTAAAGAACAAAGAGAAAGATGACATAAAAAATCTTTGGTAATATATTTTTTCATTTTTAAATTAAATGCATTAAAGTGGATGATTTGGATGATGCTTATGTGTAAATTTGATATGGAAAAAATATATTATGTGTCTTAATTTAATTGGTTGGGACCATATCCTAGGTGGTGGAAAGGGTTCATGTAATAATTTTTCGTCTTCCATGAATTCTCCCATTTCTTTCCTACCAGATGTAATAATTTAATCCACCCCAAGCCACTCTGAGAATAGTAACGCGCAATGTCTTCCCCTTACCTTCTCTACTTATCCATGCAAACAAATCGGACTAAGAACATCTGTTTTGCTGACATTCACAATCACGCAATATCATCTCCCAAATCTCCCATAAAAATCACAATCTCCAAATAAATGATCTCAGGTTTCCACATCGGCCTCACAAAGGATATAAGTCGAATCTAAATTGACATCCCCACTTCATCATTCTCTCCTTAGTAGGCAATCGATCCAATACAACTTGCCAAGTTATAAGTGAATGCCTTGGAATTGTTAACTTTCCCCATACCACGTCATCCTAGAAAACTTTTTTCTTTTTATGCCTAATGTGTTTCCAAACCTTCTTAGCTGTAAAATTTATGAAAAATTAATTCAATCAGAAATAGTGAATTTCTTTTTTTATAATTTTTCATTCTATTATTTAACCAAAAAAATAATTATATGTGTTAACGCTTACGTATTCCTCTAGAAATGTATAATCGTAAGATATGCAATGTGTTATTTAACTATATTAATAAATAATAACAAAAAATAGGGCACGTAACAACTATACAATCCCGTTTATAAGTTTTTTCTATTGCGGATACATAAAATAGTAATTCATAATAAACAGGGATGAAGAGGACCGAACATTAGAAAGAAATGAAATATTAAACTTAAAAAGTATAAGGTATTATTAAGTATTTAAATTTAAAATTCAATAAGCATGATATAAATTTTTTTAATATTTGATCAAGGATTTAAAATTATTTTTAAATAAAAAAATTACAGGCACAAGTCTATCTTTATTCAATTCGATCTTTATTTAATTAAATATTATTTCTTTTAATTTATATTTTTATTTAAATTATAATTAAAATAAATATTAAAAAATAATAACACAGGCCAAATTGCGGTTAAGCTAAAATTTGTTAAATATTTAAAACTGGTGACGAAAGCCTACCCCTCAAAGAGCTCCCGTCACTGATAATATACAAAAACGATAGATAAAATATGCAAAAGATAAATAATATGTTCATATGTAAGATTTTTATGTATTTAATATATAAAAAATATAGATAAAATATTATAGGAGGTAAAATAATAATATGAGATACTTATATTACATCTTTCCAAATATTTATATTTTAAATTGAACACTAAATTTTTAAAGATTACAATTTTATCCTTAAATTATGACTTCAATTTTAATTGATCCTCAAATTTTTTAATGTTCTAATTTTATCTTAAACTATGATCAGTGACGGATCCAGAGAAATATTTAAGGGTGAATACAAATAAAATTTTAAAATTTTAAGGTGGACATAACTCATATATATTAAAAAAATAAAGGTCTAACTCATAAAAATTTTAAAAATCGAAGACAAATATATAAATTTTAAAAAATTCAGAGTGAGCCCGTGTCCACCTTATATGGTACATGCATCCGTCATTGACTCTGATCCTCATTCTAAATTGGTCTCCAAACTTTAAAATATTCTAATATCATCTTCAAATTAACATTGATATAATATCATATTATTATATAACTCACATCAATATTTACATGACAATTAATAAATTTTATAACAATTTTATTGAATTAAGATATTATTAATATATACCGATAATTTGAAGATAAAATTAAAACATCCATATAGTAGATTAACAATCGCGTTAAGATTCTTCACGTTATACATATTTGATTTGCGATTGTCGATAGACAAGCTAATAGTGATTACAATAGTATCCGTTCTAAAATATAATCTCCACCATTTGACATTGATCGCTCAAACACTTTAATGGCATCACTAATGCTCGAACTCGTGACCTTTAAGAACGACAAAATATAATATATTCATTAAGCTTTAATATGCAACTCAGACAAATTATTTTGGACCGACTAGTGTATGTTATTTTTTATACAGATTAGTATACGTTATTGAAATATTTATTACCAAATATTAATATATGAAATTTTAATTATGATTAAGATAAAAAAAAATTATACCGAATTTTGGAAATATGACTAAGTACAAGCTTCTCTTGAACAATGATAATTTCTTGTAATGGGCTTAAATTTCCCTTTTAAAATATAAAACCCATTTAATTACTTGGTTATCATGTATTATTTCTTGCCAAAAGGCAGGAATAACACACACTAATCCAATCACTTGATTTCATTCTGTTCACAACTTTAATAGAAGAGAATGTCTTGCAAAATAAAGTTAGATTAACCGACTTACTAGATGTTACATTATTTTGAGTTTAATTTATTTCATAATCATGTCTATTTTAAATTTTCAGATTAATTAAATTTATGGGTTGAAATTTTAAGTTTAAATCATATCAGATAAGACATTCAAGTTTGGATCATGAACATTGTACTGTTGGATCGAGCTGGAATTGACTTTCTGTATCCAATGTTAGGATTGTCAAGTCTAGTTTCATATTTTTTATCTAACCCTTTACCCTGGGTGGGTAAAAAATCAAAGTAGGGATAATAACAGTGTGGGGCAGATTTTTGATCATTCTGATTTTGATTTAAAAATTAAAATATTTATTTTAATATAGTTTTAAAATATTTATTTGTTCGATACGATAAAATTATAATCTAATCTGATTTAATACTAATATTTTAATAAAAAATTGATTAAATTTAACCCTAAATTATAAATATATCGGATCTGATCAGGTCAAATTGAAGATTTTTCACCCTAAATTTAACCTTGATCCGATTTACTTTTTCAATAACCCAAACCATCTTGAACCTGATTATTTTAATAAAAAATTCACCCTATCTAATTATGTCGAGTTAGACTCCATTAGTTTCGGATCAAATTTTCGTCCCTACTCAAAGGAAACAAAGTAAAACCTTGGGACTGTGGGTGGGAGGTTATTCAAAGTTGCGAAGTGAACGTTAAGATCCATTGGTATTTTCAGAGATGGGCTCATACAAGAACGAATACAGAATTTTATGTTACATTGTACGAATATATAAATTCTAAGGGTAAATTTATAATATTTTAGAGATAAAAATAGTTTTTAATACAAAATATATAAAACTACAGTACGTTTAAAATTATCTACAAATATAAATTTTTAAGTTGCATCCCCTCTTCCAATCCACCCTGTGCATCTGCCATCAAGGCTCTAGGCTCTGTGCTTTCTTGTTCCTACGTAGGTAGCAGTGGATGAAAAGCATCCAAGCAAAGGCTCTTCCAATCCTCGTCAAACTGTGCTAATTTTACCAACTTTCCAATCAACTTTGAAACCATGTTGTATTGTGATTCTTTTGTGGAGGCTGTCTGACTTGCAGGCAGGAATGGAACATGTGTTAATTTCCACGCAGGATACAAAGGAAGTGGGTACACAATTAAAACCACAACCTGTAGCAAGAAAAGGTGCGGTTTAAAAATTTTAAAGGCCTGATACAATTTATTAAAATATGGTCTTTCAAAGTAATTGTGCATAATTTTATTGGATCTAAAAATGAAAACCTTAAAAGTAATGTCTTTTTTAGAGGTCATGCGTGGTCGTTTATATTGCGTTTGTCTCTAATCTCATTAGATCTATAAAAGCAATAATAATAAGAATAATCAATAAGATTTTATATTCAATTATCACATTTAGGACATAATTATAACGTTTTAACAAGTACAACTCATCCTTTTTAAGAGTATTTTCAAAACTTTTACAATAAATTTTGAGATTAATATCAATTAATGAATATAGTTTATCGAATTTTGGGCTCCTTATTTTTAAGGGCCCTGTGCAGTCGTTTTTATTGTGTCTCTCCAGAACTCCACTAACAAGAAACGTAGATCATATCTGAAGAAAAATGAATGAAAAAAAGAAAAGAATATAAAATGCCACAAATTCAATAAAATATGTGATGATGAACAAGTTCCAACTTACTACGGGATTCCAATTCAATCTCCCACATCGGATATTAGTATAGTTACAATTCATTACAATCCGTAAGATATTTTGGATGAAAATCGTTTTATATATATATATATATATATATATATATATATATATTCGTGTTTTCGTTTTAAATTAAGGGTTTAAAGTATAAAGTATAAGTTCGTGGTGTAGGGTTTAAGGTTAGAAGTTGCGGTTATAGTTTAAGAAATTAAGAATATGATATATTTTTTAGGGGTAGAGTTTAAGATATATAAAATAAGAATTACGGTTTAAAATTCAATTTTTTTCAAAATTTTTAACAAAAGACAAGACATGATAAATAAACAAAAGATTTTTACTCAGGTAATTTACATGAGCTGCCGACTATGCTACCTTACACCACATTCAGCGCTGATTCTCTTAGGGTCCCTACCCTTATCGGTATACAAAATTTGACTCAAAATATTAAATTATTTGATTTGTGGTAAAAATATTCATATTGACTTAATTAGTAATTAAATAAATTTGGTTCAATTTTTAAAAAAAAAATTAGTATAAATTATAAAATGTAAATTTGAATAATTTTAAATTTTTAGTAAGTCGATAATAAAATTTTAAATTAGAGTTGAATCTCTTAATTATGTTTGATATATATATATATATGAAGAAATATAACGTGTATTGTATATTATTATAAAAAAATGAAGTGGAACTAGTTAGTATGACTATAATATAATATTTACGATCAAATTTTAATGAACAACTAAACTCAAAATTCATATTTGAAATTTACAAAGACTTTAACTCGATGTAATCTATAAATAATTAAGTTCAAAAAAATTTAACTTGAAAATTTTTTAAACAAAATATGTGTAAAATGATATTCAAATAACTTAAATTTATAGTACTTAGTGGATCGTCTTTTTGAGTTCGAGTTCGAGTCCTTCAATCTTGCTTGATATATATATATATATATCACATATAAAAATGTAAAAAAATTATATATGTATATTGTAAATGATTATAGAAATATGTTTACATTAAAACAATTAATACTATAACATTATAAAAATAATTATTTTAGATAAAAAATAAATAATTTAGCTCTATTGACTAGACTCGAATCTTAAACTCAACTTGACTAAAAATAATTTTAAAAAACATTATATCATAAAATATAAATATTCAAATCAATTGATTGATGAATTTTTCAGTCGACTCGTTCGAATATGTCTTATGAATAATTTGTGTATAAGTTTATGTAGAATTATATTACGCTAAATATCGTCATTGGTCACTAAATAATTATTATTTTCTTATTTTTGGTCATTAAACTTTTGTTTTTTGGCAACATAATCACTAATATTACATATTTTTCTATTTTAGTCACCCTCTTTTAGAAACTCACAAAAAAAGGCATGAATAGTTTAGTGACTAAATAGAAAAGAAGCAATAGATTAATGACTAAAATAGAGGGAAAATAACAATTTTATACAAAACTATAGTTTAATGATCAAAACATAAAAAGGAAATAGTTTAGTGGCTAATGTTTTCATTTACCCATGATTAATGGTTAAAGAAATAAAAATGTTCTGGCAGCCCCCCAAATAAAATATGTTGTACATGACTTCATTCCTTACCCAATACTAAAGGCAAGATGGCTGCAAAGCAAATCAACCATTCAAACCCTTCCGCCTCCTCACTTACCTTTCGGCAGGGTCAAACGGAGGTCTCGGCCTTTCATCATCGACCACTTCCTTTCAGGTCAAAAACCAATGACAAAGATGCATGAATTACACTGTGTTCGTGTGTGTATATATATCAAACAGAAAGAACATTGTTCATCGTCATTCCTCGAACAAAAGAAAAGTTCGTCAGAAATCAGCAACCTAGTTTTAGCTATCGCACATTCTAATGGCCGGAAACTTCAAGTCTTTCTTCTTTGTCCTTGTTCTTCTAACCTCGTTGGTTTTCTGTTTTTCTTCTGCAGCTCGTCCTCTTAATGACATTAATGGTAATTCCAAAACCAAATGGATGAAGGTTTTGTTGAATGGTTTGAACCTTGAGCTTGAAGGAATCAAAACTGGAGGTCCTAGTCCAGGGGGGAAAGGTCATGCATTTACCGCTGCAGTTACCAATTCAGGTCCGAGTGCAGGAGGGAAAGGTCATTCGTTTGCCGATACGGTAACGAACTCGGGTCCAAGTTCTGGTGGCGAGGGACATTAAGCTAGGCATGCCCTGCAACTTATTCTTTGGCGTCGTCCATTTGTTTATTTAATTATTAGTATTAATATTTCATTTATTTTGTTTATTTTCTGATTTTTTTTCGCTAAGAGAGATTTGAACGAGAAGGAAAATGTATGCTTTAAAAAGTTTGGTGCAACACTAAAACTTTTTAATAAGTCATTTATCTTAGTATTATTTTTGTCCTGAGTATGTTTATCTACGAATTTTTAATGAAATAACTAAATGTATTACTGTTAATATGATTATATCCTTCGTATTCTACGCGATTAACTCACTAAATGCTACACATTGTCATTATTAATGATATTACAACATCCGTTCCTTTTTTTTACCTGATAGTCGATCTTCCCTTATACAATGAACTTGTCTCTCCATATAGTCGCCAACAAATCGTCTTGTGTTCGTGACAGAAGTCTTTTCCTGTAATGGAACCTGAAACCCAAGTAGGCAGTAGCAGACACTAGACAATATGTATCCGCCTGCAAACTTCATCTAGGAAGCAGATGCTCCTTGCAGAATCTGGATCGTTGGATGGGTATGAAATCAAACGGCTATGGTTAGTTTGGAGTCTAAGCCTCATGGATCCATGTCTTTTGAGTTTTGACTTTCTAAGTTTATAAGTTTGTGCATTAAACAATTAAATCAAACCTCTAAGATAGGTTAAGGAAACGAAATAGAAGGATTAATGAAGGTAAAGAAGTATCCGGTAGTAAAATTGTTGATTAGTCTTTTATTAGTTGGTGGTTCAACAGAGACATTAACTTCTTTATCAACTAGTCTGAAGCCCAACAGATATGCCCCAACTCTGTAGTGGTTTTTTTGGGAAAATTACATTAGTGGTCATCAAATTTTTAATTATTAAATTATTCTTTTTTATTAAGTTAATTTAAACATAACATTATTATTTGAATTACCGATTATTAAAAACTAACAATTATTAATGTAATTTTTTATATTTTTAAAATTATTTCTATCTCAATTTTATTTAAACCCATATGTTAATTTTTTAACGGGTGATAATTAAAATAATAATAAAAAACGTAATATTAGCTTGGATGAAAAATAAAATTGATGATCAAAACATAAAAAACATACATAATTCGTATAATTTTCTTTTCTAACAAGTAAAAGTTCATCAATACTATTGGAAACAACTTTTTTATATAAGAGATTGTGATCCAATTAAAACATTTTTTATATTTTCTTCGTTTTATAATTTTTTATATAATTTTAAAAATAAATTATATAAAAAATTATGTTGTAAAATAATAATTTTATTTTTTAAAAAACTAATATTAGTTTATTAAAAAATTAAAAAGAATATGAAAATATTATGTTAAAAGATATTATTTTTAATAAAATATTTTAAATAGTACGATTTTAAAATACAAACAAAGAAAAGTACAAGAGATTATGATCCGGTTAAATTACCTTACTAACTGTAAGTACATTTATAAACAGTATTTTAAAAAAACAATATATTTATTATAATATTATGAACAGTATTTTTTCATTTTTATTCTATCAAATCCTTTAATACTAACCTTTAATTTAAAAAAAAAAAAAGAATTTACTGAATAAAATCAGATTTAGTTGTTCCTGATTTCTAAGATAAAATAACAAATATGATATTTCAAAAATATTTATAAAATAAAAAAAATAAAGTAACTGATTTCCGGGATAAAAGTACTGAAAATTGATTATTTGAAAAAAAAATAAAAATCTGATTTTTAAAAGTAAAGTTTATTTTATAAATCATCCTCACTTTCTAATTTATACAATTTTTGTATAAAAATCAAAGTTCATTTTTATGTTTAAAAAATAGGCAAATGGACTCACCAGTTAAAATAAAAATAAACAAAACATGAAAAACATTTTTACTACGTCGGGCAAAACGGGATACGGCCATGATGAACGGTGGACATCTCCGGTGAAAATATCCTTCCTATTTCTTGAAAGCAATAGTTGAAAATAAAAAAGATAATTATTTAAAAATAGAGCTTTCAGTCCTTCCATTTTTTTCTTTTTCATTTCCATCCTATGTAATTTATTTCTTTTTTGTTTCCCCTGTACACGACCAAAATTATTATTCTATAACCAAATTGACTAACACCATTTTAAATAGGAAAGAAGAAACTAAGCAACTTCTCTTTTGGTCCTCTCATGGTGCCGATTCGATTTTGCTAATTCCCATACGCTTTACCACGGCATTTCTAATAGCTTCTGTTTGAAAACAAAGCTCGTTTTTATCGATACCAGACAGATAGTTTCTCACTTCTTCTCTAATCTTCTCCTGCATCAACGACAAAAACTCTGCTCTAAAAAACTGCTTCTCAATCCCATTCATTTCACCGTTTTTCACACCCGGAACTACTAATGGTGCTGAAACCTGTGCAGGGATTGGAACTCGATGGAATCCAGGTGGGGATACGGGTCCTCTGTCCTTGTTTTCAGAACCGGAACCCGGCAGCGAGAGGCTGAGTAAGGTAGGTGGATCCATTGTCGACGAGGCCGTTTCCACTTGCTGACTAGATGGGACCAAAGAATTGGCCCTCGCTATCGGGGAGGAACGTCCACCCGGTGTGGCAGCGGGTAAACTCGAGTCACTCAAATCGGACCCTGAAGGACTACTGGGATTCAAGTAAAGACCCGATGTATTATTACCATTTCCAAGACTAACCGATCTTTTAAGCGGCTGTGGGGTGTCCTCGTTCAAATCTTCAGTCATGGACGAGGATTTCCGCTTTAGCGTGGAGTTCCAGTGATTCTTAATCGCGTTGTCCGTGCGTCCATTGAGTAGTCGAGCGATGGTAGCCCATTTGTTACCAAATTGCTCGTGGGCTCGGATTATGGTTTCATCTTCCTCAGGAGTGAAAGGACGGTGCTGAACCTCGGGAGAAAGCTGGTTGCACCATCGAAGCCTACACGACTTTCCCGATCGACCCGGTATCGATTTGCTTATCAAAGACCAGTTCCGAGGACCGTAGGTTTGAACCAACCGCCGTAAAGCCTCATCTTCGTCCGGACTCCATGGACCTTTGATCCGATCTACATCCTTCCTTGCAGAAGCCATTGTGTAATTAAAAAAGAAGGGAAGAGAAAAAGAAAATAAACTCTAGAAATTGATTTCAGAAACAAAAACCCCAAAACCCAGATAAATATGGATCTAAGCTAACTCCGTATCCGTACAGAAAAGCGAGGGCGGAGCCTGAGAGACTGCGGTGGTTGAGGCGGAGCCTCACCTTAGATTAAAGAGAGAAGAATACGGAAGACAGTGCGGCAGAACTCAATATATATGGTTAGGGGATAAGGATGACTTATTGAACCGGTAAACCTGAGTAGTCACCGGTTATAGGCCTTTGATTGTTGAGGAGTCTTACAGGCCAAGACAGTTACAAGTATACAGCTGTCAATGACACGCGTCACTCCGTAACTTCTTTCATTTACACGTATTACTGTGAATGTCAGGTCCTTGTGCTTCTCCCACCTAACTAACTCCGTTAATTACACGCCCCTACGGAGTAATTAAGTTAGGGAAGTTAAACGGTCAAAATCTCGTAACCTACAAAATATTCTGTTATTTTTAATTTATTAAAATTACCATTACTCGAAATTCAAAATTACGATTAATTAACAATTAATCCCAACTTAATCCATATCTTTCAACAAATCTTAACAAATGCGTTAGAGCAGTTAATTACAATGACCGTTTTTTTAAGTTAAAATATGATCTTATCCTCCCCCTTAATTGTGGAATAAAGCAATCAATGTACGGTTGGGAAAGGCATGAGTTTGACTAGGCAGAGCCAGGCTGGACAGCATTTGGATGATATTTTTATTCTACTTATAAAATTGATATCGGAAGGACGAACGACACGCGGGAGAGATGAGCTGGAGAAGAAACGACAAGCGGAATTGGGAAAGGATGACAAAAATAGATTCAAGGGTACTATTTGGTTGACCACGTTAAAAAATATTTGTATTTATTAGACTAAAGTTACTTTTAATTCTAGATATAATTAAAAGAAAACAGATTGCGCAGAAAAATAAATATTCTGAGAGCGGTAGGGTAGGCAGAACTAATCCTAACTCGAGTAATGATTACATCAAGTACTAAATTTTAAGACTCGATTTCTTATTGGCAGGAAAAATTTGATAAAAAAAAATAAAATAAAAATAATATCGCATATTTGGTATTAATCCTTGTCTTATTAGGTACTCATTAGGTATTAGATTTCAAATATTAAGATCCAATTCAAGTCTCGATTATAACCAAGACCTATATTTTGGACCTAATCCCGGTATCACTAAAATCAATATCATATAAAATCTACCGGATACTAAATTGGGTAATCGAGTTTTTTTCCGACTCCTAATTAGCAGGCCTAATATGAATTAAGTTTCTCTTCACTGCAACGAATTATTTAAGTCATTTGGGGAAGGATTTTATTGTCAAGGTATGTACAACGGGCTCTAACTTGTACATTTTCTCTTTTACCAATTCTACTAATAAGGATTCTATTGAGAAGATATTTTTATATAATAAATTATATAAAAATAATTTTAAACTTATTTAAATATTTTAAATTTATTCAAATATTTTAAATTTATTTAAATATTTTAAAAATAATTCAAAAGTTGAAAAATATGTTTTTCATATTGTTTTCATTCATCCACTATTTTTATATAACTTAAAATTCAAAAGATAACTAAATTTTTTGTTTTCAAAAATTTTTAACACATTTATTTAATAGCTTTAAAATCTTTAAGATAGAATAGTCTGAAATTGAAATATTAGTAAAGGTTTCAAAACCTTATTAAAGGATTTAAAATCATGGCTCTATAATAAGTTAACGAGATAGGTAATACTTGAATCTCACACTCTGTATTTATAGAAAATATGAAAGTAGTTTAGTTAATTTTGAATGTGTAATCGATTAGATTTAATAAATATTAGAGATTTGATTTGATATTGTTTGTTATTAAATCTAATTTTGAATAGATATTATCTGATGTTATCCGTGATTTTAGATGGATATTATCTGATATTATTTGAGATTTGATTGGATATAATATGTTATTAAATTTAAATTTTAAAATTTAAATAAGATTTTATCAGATTCTCGGATAGATTTTCCCATGCTTTCAACTTATAAATAAGATATTTCGCTTCTTATTTTTCAATCATTAGTTAAAAAAATTTTTGCTTTCTTTGTGAAATTTGAGAGTTTTATTTATGGAGGTTGATTTATTCCTTTTAGATTAGACGATCACTATCATCTTTATTTTACAGTTTATTTAACCAACAAACTATTATAGTTTTTGAAATCTTTAATAAAGATTTTAAAATCATCCTCCTAAAGGTTTTAAAATTTGTGCATGTGAGAAATTAAAGTTTGATTTTATGATTTCTTTTATAACTTATCAAGATCTTAAAACATTTCAAAGACTATTAATCGATAGAATATTATTTTACATTGAGACGCTTAAAATATTTTTCTTATATATAATATTTTTTACAAATAACATGATCAAGAGAAATAAAGTTCAAATTTTTATTTTTTATTTTTTAAATTGTAGACTTGGGCAAGTATTTTTTTTTTTTAAAGAATTGGGCAAGTAATTAAAATACAACTGATGGGTGTATGAAGTTTAAGGTACCCTACAGGAGAGTCGGGCACCAATCACGTAAAAGCATGCATAAAATCAGAGCTGAATTTAAGAAACACAACATCATTGGACGAGTGTGGTAAGAACTGTGATGAAGCTAATGCCGAAAGAACAAGAAAGATGGAGACATGGGTTTTGACCAAAAAATGATTGAGCTATGCCTATGCCTAATGCCTCTCTCTTGAATTATTGGTGTGGGAGGCAGATATGGAGAAAAACGTGATAAAAATCACAGGAACTCTTGCGGTACGGGCAGAGACAATTCCTTTGTCGACAAGAGCCACGTATGAGCTGTGAAGAGGTCGTTTTTGTCGGGTGTAGGGGTTGAGGTGGCATTGGTAATGAACGGAGCTCAGTGCCTGAAAAGGAATGGGGGAGACAACACCTGCCAGCTATATGGCACTCACCACGAGGTCCAAAGGGAATCATAATCTGTTGGGAAGATGGGTCCCATTGGCAAACCCATGATTTGTCTCCTGCGGCAGGCAGGCAGGCAGGCATCCATCGTACCATGCGAGAAAGCTGGGCAGGGGTGGGGGGGTGGGGGGTTGCTTGTCTTCTTCTTCGTGTCTTGCTCCACGGGCGTAGATATTTTTATGGGTGGAGGTGAACCGGATTAAACCTATTTCTGTTTGGGTAAAAAAATTAATTGTTTGATCAATTATTTTATTTTTCTGAATAAAAATCACTAATTTTATTAAATGAGAAAGTACTCAATATTATAATAATAGTTTATAATTATCATTGTAAATTAAATATGTAATTTAGACTTAAAATTAGTCACTTTAGACCATATAAGATCATACATGAAAAAAATTTAAAAACTCATCTAAAGACTCGATCGAAAAAATAAACACGAACAATCCGACTGCATCAACAAATCAGAACTAAGCGTCACGATAAACTATCAACAAGCGCAAACCGCATATCTATATTCAATCCGAGGGTCCAAAGCAAGGAAGATCACCATGATAACAAATAAGCGCCATCTTGATCAGTCGTGACGTTGTCAGATTCAACCTTAAAAATCAAAAGAAAAGAAAAAAATTATCAAACGACAGAAAAAACCGTATCAAAAGATAGAATAGATCATACCACAAGAGCAGAATAATTTATTAAAAACTAACAAATAATATAAACGAAACAATATATTCCGACGATCGACGACTAATATTAAAATCAGTACTACCACCGACGCTAAAAAAAAAAATAAAAACAAAGCAGCGGTGTTGTTAGGAGAGAAAAAGATAGAGAGCAATTGTTTGATCAATTACTTTTTTGATAAAATTATATTGTTTGATCAATTATTATTTTTATTTTAAATCTTTGGTTAACAAAATATTATATAGGAGTTGAAATATTTTTTTATTTTTGATAATTAAATAATATCCGAATAACATAAATAATTTTGAAGTAAAATAAATTATAATATATAATTCAAAAAATTATATTGAATGGATAATTGTATAAATAAGAAATTAATGTATAGATACTTCAAATATGCTTAATAATGTTATATTAAAAATAATTTTTCCTAATCTAATTAATATTAATAACTAATAAACTAATCAAACAAGTATTAAATATAATTATATCATTTTATATTATTTTTTAAAATAATCAAATAATTATATGTTATCAATTAATTTTATCGACTAATACCCGTTAATCGTCAAACGTGACCATAGTCTATAAACATTCAACTTATTTTTTGTTTATTAGATTTTGCATATTCAAGTGATATAATTACTACATAGGGCATATTTAATACTACAAGTATAATCGAGTCAAGTCTGAATAATGATAAACACAAGTTTAATTTCATATTTGGCGTTTGATATTAGGTTAAAACTCGACTGAATTAAAGTATACGTTCGAGTTCGATTATCAATTCTTTACTCAAATTCAATTACTCGAATATTTAATCATTAGTTTGAATTTAAATTGCAGCACCCAAAAACCGATCTAATTGAAATTCAATTTTGATGATCGGAAATTCGATTTCAATGATTAAGTTAATCTCTTTGAAGAGGCTAATCTGAATAATTATAAAGTTTTAGGCTTGAACCAGAATATTGAAGATTAAGGACCAATTTGTAATGCTTTGAAATTTAGGACCATTGGTTAAAATGTGACATGTGAAATAGTAAGTTATAAGTACAAGGCATGAAAATTGCAAGAGCTAGCTGTGTAATTAGACCACCTAATGATTAAATTGAAAGAATTAAAAGTAAGATTAATGACTAAATTGTAAATATTCAAAGTTAATGAGAAAAACTGAAAGAGTGTGAAAGTTAAGAAGTTTGACATGAACTTGCTTCATGTGAAGGAAAGGTAATGGAACTGTGGAAAATCATGGTTCCGTTTGAAGCCATTAGTTATACTACATTGTTCAGCAATTAAATCTGAACTCTTATCTAGTAGCGGATTCAGAAATATTTTTAAAAGTGGGTATAGATTAAAATATTTTTTAGAATAGATACAAGTCATAAAATTTTAAAAATTCAGGGTGGGCACAAATCATAAAAATTTAAAAAAATTAAAAACTAATTCATAAAAATTTTAAAAACCAAAGTCAAATGTATGAACTTTAAAAAATTTAGGGTGGACGCGGGCCCACCCTCCTCTATATGTCTATCCGCCGGTGCTCAAATCTAGTTTCAAGAGGCTGTTATAAAATGAACATTCTTTGGATATAAATATTTTGATTTCGAGTATAATTGGTATGTTATAAAATTTATTAAATTCATGTACGGGTAAATTGTGATTCTTAAGCTATAATTTTTATGTTGCAAGACGGACGGACGTATGTATTAGTCATTAGTGAAACGGAAGAATTTATCATTTATAGATTTAACGATATTAGTATAATTCATATACCATATTATAATTGTAATCCAAAAGCAAATTAATAAAACTATAAAAATATTACGATAAAAATGAAAAAAAAAAATCATGAACAAGACAATATTATAAACTCAAATAAGATATTCCTGATACATAACTATGTATTGGGGTGTTTAAAATTATCCGATTCGATTGACCCGATCTGACGATCTATGACCCGAAACAAAAATATCGGGTAATTCCCGAAAAAAATTACTCGATCGGATCGGGTATCCGACCCGAGAATTAGTGGACCGGGCTTGGACATAAAATTTTGAATTTTCGAGTACCCGACCCGACCCGATTAGTTTTATTTTATATATATATATAGTTTTAAATTATATTTTATGTTAGATTTTTTTAATATTTAAACTTAAAATTAAATTTAAATCTCTAAATTAGTTTTATGTTTGTATTATATACTTTTAGGTTTTAAAAATTTTAAATATATTTTTATTAATTTACTAATACCGAAAGAAAAAACGGGATTAATACTTTTAACATCATTTTAGTGATAAAATTTAATAAATATAGATGTATATATAAATTCAAATATTCTAAAGTTAACTTAAAATTGCTCGTTTTTATGTTTAGTTATGTATTACAAATTTTTAAAACTTATATGTTTAATATATAAAGTTTTTAATTTTAAAATAAAAAATAAAAAAATAAAAATTATAAATCAGGTATCCAGGTTTTACAGGTACCCGGTAATAAATACCCGATTTAAATATGCCGGGACACAGGTCGATTTTTTGTGACCCGAAGGAACCGGGTACCCGGTTTTTCATGTACCCGAAAACCGGGTACCCAGTAATGAACACCCCTACTATGTATTCAAGTAAGACATGTGCAAGGAGAAATTATTACATGAATCCGTTCCACCACTTAAGATATGGTCTTAATCAATTAAATTAATGCATATTATATATTTTTTTATATCATATTCACACATAAGCATCATCCAAATCGTCCACTTTTAATGCCTTTGATTTTAAAAAAAGAAAAAAAATTACTAAAGGTTTCTTGTGTTATCTTTCTCTTTGTTGTTCAAAATTTTCCTTAATTAATTTCTTCTTCTTTTATAGACTTGATGTTTAGGGTTTAAGGTTTAGGTTTGGGTTTAGAATTAGTGGTTAGTGTTAGGGTTATGGTTTATGTTTGATGTTTAGTGTTTAAGGTTATGGTTTAAGATTTAGGGGTTATGGTTTAGGTTTAAGGGTTAGGGTTTAAGGTTAGGGTTTAGAAAAAACTAATTAAGAAAATTTTTGATGAATATAGAGGAAGACAACATAAAAAATTTTTGGTAAATACTTTTTTCTTTTTTAATCAAAAGCATTAAGTGGATAATTTGAACGATATATTTATATGTGAATATGATATAAAAAAATATATGATGTATATTAATTTAATTGATTAAAATCATATCTTATATGATGGAACGGGTTAACGTAATAATTTCTCATGTGTAAGACATAGCTATGTATTAAGGTACGTGCTTATACTGTTACCAGGAAGGTGTAGCCCTTGAAATTGCTGAAGTTGTTGCTGGGGAAAAATTATTAGGTGAACCTTATTCACCACGTTATTTATGGTTTCAATTAATCAGGATTATTGATCTTAATTTTTTTTAAAGTGAATCATCACCTCTTTTTTACATGGACTTAATGGGTGGGTAGTTATTAGGTGGTTATTTAAAGATCAATAGTCCTGATTGCTTAGACCATAAATGACATGGTGAACAGGGTTCACTTAATAATCTCTCGTTGCTTGCTGGGGTGTTGAAAGAGTTGCTTGCGGCAACCGCTGTAAATGCCCCATTGGTGCCTGCTGAGGTACCATCTCAATTTTTTTGTATATGCTTGTTCTTGCATGATGAATGGCGATTGGATTACCCTGTCTGTTTTCAGTGGAAATAATTGATCACTTAACAAAAAGAAGCTAATTTCCTTGAGATGGTCTCCAATTTTCTTGAATATTTGTCTTTGTTTGTGACTCCTGCATCTTCAACTTTTCTAGTTTTAATATCACAGGAGCTGTTAGAACTCTCCCCATATGTTGCCCTGGCTGAGAATCTGGGTAGATAGGCTGTGTAGTTGGTGGCTGGTGGAAGCGGTGTGAAGTTTGTAAAAGTGGCTTATGCCTCTGCTAGAGGTCCAGATGATCTTGATACCCGGTTCCTCCGAGCTATGATAACCAAAGGTCTAATCGAGCCAATTTCTAGTGATTTTGGGAACTTAGTGAATGCCTACTTCAAAGCTAAACAGAGATGACTTAGGTTGAGTGAAGAGAGAATAGTATTAGATGGTTCAAGTCATAACCCATGTTTCCAAGGTACTGTAGAAACAATCAGCATAACATTTTCCAAGCTGATAGTGTGCCTTGGTTAGCTTATTCCTTTCTATCAAATCTGTACAAGATCTATGTTTTCCCCTAAACTGTTTAAAATTTCTTTCTTCCCAAACAATGTAAACAAAAATTTGCCAAGCTAATCTCAAGATGAGCATAAAGAAGGATTTTCCTTTCAATGCTCCCACGACCCAAATAAGCTCCCCATCCATGCAGCCAAAAGAGAGAAAACTACACCCTTTAGTTTGAGTAGTTTCCTAAAGCACCAACTATAATGGTTTTTACTTTTCATCTGCCAAACATCACCATTTTTTATTATATATACAAATCAGATTATTTTTATTAATATTATGTTTTTTACAGTGAAATTGAAAATAATAGGAATATTTATCTTTAAAGAGCTGATTCATTGACATTAGAAAATTATTTATAGGAATGGGGCAGTAGCAGTACGATTACACACTGTCTGGCTTAATTATATGAGCCATTCACCAGGAAATAGTAGTAAAATCAATAAAGGCAGAGACATTCACCAGACACCAACCTCCATGAAACCATCCTCAGTGGCGCAGCCCCTAAACATACCAGTGGTGTTGAAACCACAAGCAACTTCACCAGTCTTGGACACAGCGATCAAACCAGCTTTGCCTTCATCTAAGCGGTACTTTATTACATAATCCACAGCCTCATGCAGGTTCAAACCTTTGTATTCCATCACAGCCGCTACTTCTCTCGCAAGGGTGCTTCGTATGATGGCTTCACCTTCACCAGTGCATGAAACACCCACCAACTCACAAGCGTAAGTACCTGACCCAATGAGCGGAGAGTCACCAATCCTTCCGCTCATCTTGTTCATGAGCCCACCGGTGGAGGTGGCAGCAGCACAGCGACCCTCCTTGTCAACCACAACACACCCTACCGTCTCTGGAGCATAAACGCTGATGGGTAGACCGTTCATCTGTATAGGACTTTCCATAGAGGCGGAGCCACCACAGATGCCAAGGGTTGGGATACGGTAATCGAACTGAACAAAAGACAAACGTAGGAAAATGTCAGACATGGTCTGTATCCATGGCGTTTTAGGGAAAGTAATGGCATATCAAACGTACCAGGATTGAGTTCGCCTCTTTTGCCAACTTCAGCATCCCCACATTATCTTCCGTAATGAAATAATCATTGTCCACCAACTCCACGCCCTGCACAGAATCCAAACATTTTTTATTTTCCCACGAAAAAGGAACCAAATGGATCCGATAAAATAGGAGGCATTGAACTCTCATGTCACGTGTAAGAAACATGAAAGTGTCTGTGTGGCGAAGCTATGGACCATAAAAGGCTGGCTAACCGGACCTGTTTCCTTGCGAACTCTTCGGCACCCGCAAAGGCAAGATATGAATGGGGTGTTTTATCCATCACAAGACGGGCAAGGGATACCGGGTTCTTCACCGTTGTCAAGCCCGAAACGGCGCCGCATCTCCTCTTTGGTCCGTCCATAATGCTGGCTTCCATTTCCACCGTTCCCTTCTCTGTAAGGGCAGACCCACGCCCGGAGTTAAACAGAGGATCCGTTTCCAGTTCTCTCACCTATACCAAAACCAAAACACCAAACATATTTTTATCCTTCCATAAGAATTAGAAAACGACGCAAGTGAGAAAATTATTTAAAAAAAATCCACTCTCCCCATCAACATATCGTCACCCATTTTACAGTTTTGGCCAATGGAACATGTTAAATTTAACTAAAATGGTTAGGTTACGTTACGTACGACAAGTTCAACTACGTCGATGGCGGGGAGGTTAGAGCGAAGAGCAGAGATTCCGATATGAAGACAACGAGTGAGGAGTCTCTTAGCCTCCTCTTGCCTTTCTTTAGGGAGATTTGGGTCTACACCAGCGCCTCCATGCACTGCGATTGCCCAACCACCCATCACTATATCACTGTCTCTGTTTTTTTAACTCTGAAGCTCGCTTGCTGTGTGAAGAACTAGAACCCTTGGACCCTTTTTATAGAGGTTCTTGGACTTGAAACAGATTCAAAGGTAGAATACAATGTATTCTGGGTTAAATTTCTGTAGAATCAGAATCAGTGTAGGCTACGAAGAATCTCTTCTCTCTCTTTCTTATATGATGTAGTTGTTTTGTAGGGATAAACACCTTTGTCTGCAATGGGACTTAGGACAAGACAGGTTTTATAGAGCAGATTTTCACCTTTACTTTGTTTACAGCTGTGCCTGCTACAATGCTGGTCTTCTCCTCCCGTGTTTTTCAAAGATTAAATCAAAATTATGCGTCCATTACTGTAGTCAGTTGTCAAATCTTTGGAGAGTCGTTTTTTCTTTTCTTTTCTTCTTTCTTTGTATGCAACTTAGCTACGACAACATAAATGGAGTACATAACAAATTTACTATACATAAGACACATACAACTAAAAAAATGTAAATTTCTGGTTAATTATATATAAAAAATATTTGATAAAGTTAACGGATAGATTATAAATATTTTATTATTAGAAAAGTAAAATTATCTATAAAAACATGATTATATTTTATATTTGAGTAATTTATTAGTTATTATTTTATATTTATTAATATTAATTAGATTATAAAAAAATATTTTTTTAATTAGAATATAAGATAATGTACATAATAAGCCTTTATATTTAAGTCTTAAATAGAGTCTATCAAGTTTAATGCTTTAATTTTGGCATATTTTTTGTTATCAAAATAGCACATTATACGCGTTTTGTGTTGATCCAAACTTTGAATAGGATATGCTTAGTTAATCTGTGCATTTGCTATAGAGAATTTTCCTTCTGCTACTCCATCTTTCTTTTGTCTATGCACATGTACTTCCTCTTCTAACTAAAGTTGACCAGATTTTATCGTAAATACGATAAATTATAACGTTCATTTAATTTATCACGTTATTTATAGTCTTAATCAATAAAAATTATTTTATTATTATTTTTGTGATTTTTTATCAAATGAAAATTATTTGATAAAAATTATTTTTATTTTAATTTATTGTAAATATAAGTAAATATTCGTTTGATAAAAAATATATAATAAAATAAATACTTTTTATTTGTTAAGATCATACATAACGTAGGGTAAAAATTATTTGTCTTTTTATTATGTCTTCATCTATGTCTTATATTGAAATTTTTTAAAAGTTAAATTCTAAACCTTAACCCTTATTTTCTATATCCTAAACCCTAAACCTTAAACCCTACACCATAAAAAATACACCATATCCGTCATTCCCTAAACTCTAACCACAACCCCTAACATTAAACCCTAAATCTTTTAATTTAAAACGAAGGTACGACTGAAGATATAAGAAAAAAGTATACGATTTGTGCCCGTTAACGTAACGGTCCGAGCCGTAGAATTTCTCCAACGTTCATCGTTCTAATCCATGTTTCACGTACTTCTATATCGTGAAGGCAATCTCCTACGTTCATGTTCTGGCTGTAGGCGGCGGACACCCATTTTTTTGATCGGGTCAAAGGGTCGCTGGGTTCCTGTTCCTGGGTTATCTATCTACCATGTCCATGTCCATGCATCTTCCTCATCATTCTGATAAGCATCAGTCTTGTTGTGATTGGTTAGATTATCTTAAGATTGATGACTACGTTGTTGTATCATCAGATATATATCTGCCTACTCTATTCTATTCTATTCAAAGTCAACGTGTCTTGAAATTAAATATCAAAACCCAAACTGTATTTCTTTGACAGATCTGGAAAAGAACCTCGAAGCAGAAAGGGACGGCACGTCAGCTACAACACGAGAGTCTTTCGGTCTACATTGGTATGTTCAACATCTTAAACGTGCAGCATAAATCATACACATCATGCACTACACCTGCTTTCAATTAACCTATGAGTCTTATGACATATCTTCAATAATTATTTTTTTATCTAATTCAATTTAGATTTGTTAACAATAATAGGGATAATAACGAATATTGTGGATTAATCTCTGTGTTTAGCTGCAATCAAGAACAGAAGGTAAAAGTTTGTTGGTTGTTAACTTAAGGTTTTTTGGTGTTGTGTCAACTATTTTGTTTGGCAGGAAAGAAATTTACGTCTGCATGGACATACCCTTCGTACAGTTAAAGTTTTATTTTTGGGTATCAAAAAAGATATTAGTGTCAAATTTACTGATTTTTTTAAGTCATTATTTTTGTTAGAAAATTGAAAACCTTCTTGTTTGTTGATTTTTCCGTGGTTCTTGGATGATTAAAAAATATTTATCCAAAAAATAGCAAGTATTGTGCCATATACAGATGGTAATCGATTTGTTCAGGTTGAAATTCAGCTTTTTTAAGTTGAATTGATTTTTAAATAGGGTTATTTACTGTTTAAACTTACATTTCGGATTTAATTTGAATTTATATATTATTTTATGTTGTATTAAGCAGACATTAGATTGATTAAATTTTTATGTCAAATTTATAAATATTGATTTATTATTAAATTAAACATGTCATAAAATCAAATACAAGAATATTTGAAATATAAATCGACTATTAAAATAATAAATTAAAATTATTTATTTGAGTTGAGGATTGTGTAATACAGTTTTCTTAAAATAAATTCATCTGTTTTTATGGTACTTGAATAACGTTGGACATTTAATTAAAAATTCTGTGTTATTTTTCTATGTTTAACATAGTAGATTGTAGGAAAATCTGATTTTTATTTGAAATAAAATTTATTCTAACACAGGATTCCAACAAATATGAAACACGTTGGAATTCTTGTTCACTTGCGCATTTCATTCATCCTATATTTATCACCAAAAGGTTCGTTTGGGATAAATATTTTTCTAAGATTTCGTTTTTTAATATTTTAAAAAGTGTTTTTAAGATTAAAATTAATTTTTAGACTAAAACAATATAAGATAGATAGTTTTTCATGTTAAAATTATTTCAGTTTAGTTTAAAAATTATTCTTAAAAGTTGAAAAGTTTTTAATTTTTAAAAAATACGTTTAAATAAAATTATTCATTTATTCTTGTTTATATCTCCGATCATTTTATATTTAAAATATCTAAATAAATATTTTATTTACTTAAGAATATTTTTTAATAATAATATAAAATATTTTTATTTAAATTAACCAATCTAAAATTATTTTTTAAAATATTTTTATCACACTTTCTAAAAGTAATATTAAACTGACCTTAAATAACAAAATACTATGGTATTTTCGCACTTCATGTGGGCATAGAAAGGCATTCTTCGAATATATATATATATATGTTATGTTTGACAGACATATACACAGAATTATATTAGTTGATAATAGTTTTTATTAATTTATTTTATTAGTTGATTGTATAAAAATATTTGATAAAATTAATTGATAGATAATAATAATTTATTTATTTAAATAAATAAAATTACATATAATAATATAATTATATTTAATATTTGTTTGAATAATTTATTGATTATTAATATTTTACATCTATTGATATGTATTCGAATATGCTTTCAATTCATGATCTCTACATCTGTACTACTGCATTTGATCATTTTATTGTTGTATTTTTTAATACAGACGTTCGATATTTCTCAAGTACCATAAGAATAGATATACTTATCATAAGAATAGATATACATAAATCGAATTGTTACCCAAATGAAACGAGATGCGTAGAAAGCTACTCTAAGTTTTATTCTTTTAAAATTTCATCAACATTTAATTAAATTTGATTCAAACTTAAATTTAATTTATGTTTTTAACGATCCTAATCGAGTTTAATATATTTAAACTCGAATTAAATTTAAAGTTTTTTTAAATTCTGAACAAGTTGAATTAAGCTTAGCACTATTCATACTTGATTTGACTCTACTAATTTTCAAATCTTGCATTCTTTTATCATCTTGGGAAAATGGAAAACAAATGTAGGATGATTTTAAAGGTAAACCTGGGAGAATTGAGATTAAATTTTCGATTTTCAAATATAATAATTAATAAATTATTAAATATAATAAGATTTTATTTATAAAAATTTTAATTTTTCATGCATAACAAGTAAAAACATCAAATATAACAAGATTTATATCTATAAAAATTAAATTTTTTGATATTCAATTATTCAATACCTGATCTGAATACAAAAATTTATTCATATCTATTCTAAAATTTCCAAATATTTGATCTAAATTATCTAAAATATAAAAAATCAAATTGAATATCTGAAATTTTAGATCAAATCAACATATCATATCAATTAAATCAAACTTTTTCTATATCTCTAATTAAAATAAAAAATGAAATTTTATTTCACTAAACTTGATTTAACTTTTTAACCATACTATGACAAGACACAAGTCCTGTACGTTTTGAATGGTTGTGTGCGTCTGACAAGTGTGGTAATAAATCCAAGCATGCTTTAATCTTGTGGTGTCTTCAGAAGACTCCAAGGTTTTATTCTCTTTAGTGGGATTGTGAGTGTGTGATTGGTATGGGAGATAAAATCTGTGATTCTAAGAATTCCATAGGGTGTGGGGATGTTGGGATGTTGTAATCACCACTAAATTTATGATGCTTCCAAACAAATAGTCACAAAATTCTCATTTTCAATCAAATGCTTTGAAAATAGAGAGATAAAAGATGCTTTAATCGAACGAATGATCAAAGATTTTATTATTTTAATTTTTTATGTTTCGAATTTTAATATTTATATCGAGAATATATATTATTATCGTATTATGTTTGGCAAGAAAAAAACAATAGGTTGTATAGTAAAGATGCCATAAGTGCTTGAGTTATTACGATGCAAATCAAATCTTATGTTGGGATGTGATTGCGAGGCTGCAAAAAACTTGTTTACTCTTCTACTCTCTCATTGATCTATGTAATTTGTCTTAATGTTCTTAATATTCTTGTTGAGTTTTGATGTATAAACGTTTGTAAACTCTTTTCTGTATTTTGGTGATTCTTTGGATGAAATAAAAATAAATTATTTATCTAAATATATATATCTTATAGACATAGTGATTTGAATTCGGATCTCATAAGATGAATATTATTCATTTTTCATTCGAATCAATTGTTGTGTTCAAAAAGATGTATTTAATTAAAGCTTCTAATAAATATATGTAAGGCATAATGTCAAAAATTAACTATAACTTTAGATTGAATAACCACTTTAGCCCATAATTTTTTGAAGCAGTTTAACTTTTAATGTTATATTTTAGATCAAAATGATTCGCAATGAATAAAAAATGTTAGGTTAGTTTGCTTGAAATAACTTAATAAATCTATATATCATTGTATCCACAATTTATTTATTATCGCCACTTACATTAATCTCAATATTTATTTTCACCCTATTGTATTAAATAAATATTTAAAATTTTTTATTACGTGTTAATCAAATCAATACAAGTTATTTATCGTTAATCGATAAATAATTTTTATATACAAAAAATATTATTTTTACTTAAAATAAAACATTAAAGATTAAATTGCTTAAAATAAATAAGAACGAAAGTGATAACCCAATCAAATGTTAGGTATAAAAATAGGTATAAAAATATTAATATAAAAGAACATTATTAAAATAATTAAAATGTGTAAATTATACAATTATATAAATTTAAATTTTAAAATAATATTAATTATAAAACTAAACAATATTATTATACGCTTAATTACACAAATTATCTTATGGCTTAATTACACTGATTAGGTTGTGTTTGATAAGCGATTTCGAGGATGAATTCTATTTTCAAGTTTTTAAAGTTCAAAAATAAATTTTTTGTGTACATAAAATTAATGAAAAATTTAAATTAGATCAATATTATGAAGTTGAGCAGATTTATTTATTTTTTCTTTTTATTTATTAATTTCAGTTAGATAATTATATTTGGGTTTATAATAAATAGGATTTGGGTTGGGCTGAATAAGGTTTCAGAATTTTTTTTAATTATTATATTTTAAATATAAAATTGATATTCGGCAAAAATTCATACCCAAGACCCGTCCTGAATATTAAAACGGATCTAAAAATTTTATCCGAATTTATTTTTCGGATCTTTGTCCAAGCCTGTTTACATTTCGGACGGATCTTTAAGTTTAGACAAATAGTCTGACGCTTGAATAACTTCGGTGCCAATTTCGAATCTTCAAAAATTACTATTTTATTACACCATTTTTATAATAAATACATATTGAATTTATTAAAATATAATGACAATAAATTTATTAAATATTAATTATAATTTATTTTTATGTTAACATTAAATTTTGATTTACATCAATTTGGGATTTAAATTATTTTTGAGTTTAGATTTTTTAAGCTCGATTTTTTATATTTAAGTTTAAATCTCAAGTAGAATCAAATTATTTAATTTTTTTGAGTTGAATCGAGTTTTGCTCACCTTTAACTTTATGCATAAATAGTTTATATTATGTATATTTTAAAGCAATAGTATAATTTTTGTAATAAGATTATAGCCGATAATCTTATTGCTCTAGATTTAGTTGCAGCTTTGTAGGTATTATATATTATATTGTTTTATAAATTATAATTTTATAATTAGTAGATTTTTTATCCATTAACGTGTTTTTATGATTAACATGAATGATATAATTTTTTTCTTAGAAGTTGTTTAAAAATTTTGGAGTCTTATACAATTTTTTAAAGCGAGACTTTTATTTTATTAAAAATATTATAACTTTTAAAGCTTTTGGGTTTTACACAATTTATCTAAAGATATAATTTTTTTTTAAAAAAATTATCTTAATAAAAAAATATTATTATATTATCCTTTTAATTGAAAATTTATCTTAATAGAAAAATACAATTAATACATTAATATCAATACCACCAACGTGAAAACACCACTTGTTTATCATATAGAAATGCAGAGAAGTAGAATACAAGAAACCAATACGTCTTGAAATACATATGAAAAAGGCAAATATATTCAGACAACTCAATCATAATTTCTTCATGGACCATAGTAATTACAAATCCATTGTAGCTCAGACTATGAATTCCTACAACTTCTATTGATGTGCTTGAAACAACTCAATAGGGTGGTGGTGGAGGAGGATAGATTCCAGTAGGAGCTGCAGCGATAACCAGAAATTCAGATCAAACAACTGATAAATATCAGCATCTTGACTTTTAGGAATATTATGTCATGCATCGATAAAAATGTACCTGGTGGATACATAGCTGAGGCCTGAGGGTGTGGAGGGTATGTTTGTGGTGAATAACCTGCTGTAGGGTAACCTACGGCAGGGGCTTGTGGAGGATAACCACCGTTCGGAGTTGTCGGATACATTTCCGTGGCAGTAGGATACGACGACTTATATTGGGATGGAATCGCATACGACATGGTCGGATAAGGAGCTGAAGGTGTTGCTTGTGGGAAACCATATGGTGAGACCTGACTGATGGGGGCAGATGGTGCATATTCATATTCTGATATTGATTTTGTCTTCACTTTTTGAGGTTGCTACAATTGAAAACCATGGTTTTACGTCAATGGTCAGATATGTATCTATTCATTATACATATATAGATATATAGTTTTGCAAATATATGGAACTTGGTAAGCAAGTAATTAACATACTGTGACTTTGGCATTAGAGTAGTGTAATATGAGTCTTACTTCTCCTGAGTGCCTGTGTCCAAATAATTCTTTGAGAAAGACAGTACAGTGTATAGATCATGGTTATAAAGACTATGCAAGTTTCTATTTATCTAACCTGCCAGATTTGCTTTGAAGTGGCCAGGTACAATCATCATAACCCTGGGACAGGACTTTGTGGAGTTGAACCCTGCAACATAAGCAGCAACAACTCGGTTCAGATTTCTGTTTTTTTTTTTTCACAGTGCAGACCGAGATCATTCACCTTCCACTGCCGATATGATCGTCGTCGGTGATACTGTTTCTGTTCCAGACTACTGCATTCAATTCCCTGAGGCCTTCGATAAGCGTAAACACGAATTTCTCCTGGAAGGTAGGATTCTTCCCTCCATCTAAACAAAATTAGTTTGGAACAAAATCTGTTAATTTTGGAGCTTTACATCAAATTTCAAACCATAAATTTCATATAGACAGATAGAGATACCTGTGCAGGTTCTGGTCCTGTACTTGGTACTTCCATATTCAAGGCAAACATAAGGATCTTGTCTTGATATCCATTCCTTGTCCTCCAAGTTGTAACATCCAACAACTGCAAAGCAAAGCAAACTCAGCCAAGGGTGTAAGAACATAGGCATAGCAATCACAGTGGGAAGAAATTCTGTGGCATATCATACCTGTAACATCGATCGGCAGACCTTGGATCGACATGAATGCAAGTATGTAACAACTTTTGCTTGAATATTACCGATCATGGGGTGCTGTATTTATTGTGATATAGGACATATTTTCCCTTGGTAAGGCTGATTAGTCATCCTCTTAGCTGTATCAATCATGGGGTGCTTTGAATTATTTATGGGAGAAAACCATCAACCTGCTGAATCTCCAACACACTTGTTAATTTTTTTATGATTTCAGGCTAACATCTTTTTCCATGTGCTGATTAATGAAGTCAACGGCCAACATTTCAAGAAGGTGGGCATTGCTTGCTTCATATATAACTTCCTTTAAAGTTGACTTACTCAAAAGGAGGGGGAAAAGTCAATGGATACATTGTCAACATGCATATTGTATTATTATATTAAGACATTTTTTTCGTTTAATAGTTAGTTTAAGCATTTAATTTCTATCAAAAGAAAGTTTAATCATTTCTTGAGCATTATATCTCGATATATAAGTTGTATAAAATAAATTACAATCTTCTAAATTTAAATTATGAAACCTAAAACCTATATCTCTATCTCTAATACCTTAAAACTTAAATCATTAAACCCTAACTTAAATCCTTAAAATTTAAAATAAAAAACAATTAAAATTTAATCTTAAAATTTAAAAATTGTTAAAATATATACAAACTTACATATCAAAATATTTTCCTTCAATCAATGAAATGACGATGAATAATTAGTAAAAATTGAAACACATTAAAATTTCTTATATAAAAATTGTATAAATTCAAAAACTTATGTCATATTATATTTCATCAAAGTTTATTTATAATATTTAAGATTTATCGTTTTACAAAGCAGGAAACGTATTTTATTGAATAGTTCGAATAATAAATCATTACAGCATTATTTGGGTTGAATTTGTTCATATTATTAAAAATATAAAATAAAAAAATGAATAAATATTATCATATAATCAAAATTAAAATATTAAAAATTATATTATTATATCAATCTCCACACTTTATTACCGATATGTCATTATATTTGAATTGATAATTCATAATAAAATTTTAGAAATAAAAAAATAAAATAAATCTTAATATTTAATAACTTCATTTGGTACGGATATGTCATTATTTGGGTGTATCGGTACATGAGTAAGGGTATTAGTACTATCTCAATAATCTATCAAAAAGTAATTTTTTTGAAGGATTAAAAAATTATATTGTTGGATCCAATGGACTGATAACCTAAAATAAATTATAAAACTGAGAAATCAAGAAATCACCTTATACTTGAACATAAAATTTAAACCCCCGTAAATGTCTTGTTTAACTTATATGTTGATAGCAATCATAAGATGATAAGACTGTGTTGATATTGTGTGCCATGTAGACATTTATTTGGTGCGATCCTGATATTAGGGATGTAAAAAGTTGATTCGATCTGAAAATCCGTTTAAAATCTGTTCGAGTCAGAATTTGGTTTGACCCGAGGATGTAATGACCCGAACCTGATCTGTATCCGATTGTTGTTGACCCGAACCCGAGTTGGATCTGTTACTGTAGTAACCGAACTCGAATTGTATCCGACCAAGAATGACCAGAACCCGATTTCAACCTGTTACTGTAGACTTGAAACTCGATCTGTATCCGACTGAAACGAACCCGAGTCTAACCTGACAAATAACTGATATTACCCGATTGAATTGACCCGAGACCTGATTTTACCCGACCTGTTTTGAATTCGACCTGATAAATGACCCGACTTGTTTTGTAATCGACCTGTTATTGACCTGAACTAATATTAACAAAACTTAATATTTTCATGACATATAATTAAATATACTATAATTTGATGAATTTAAAATATTAATAAATATAATTAGGATTAAAAAAATAGACATGAGAATTAATTTAAGATTAATATTTAAATATAGTATTAAATATTTAATTAAATTAATTTATTTACTATTTTATTTAATTTTAATATATTTAATTTTAATTATAATTTTAAATTAAATACATACATTAACTCATAAACAAATTAAATATATATATTACCATACATTTAAGTATATATAATATATATTATATATTAAAATATATTATATATGTATTAAATTATATTATATACATAATATATATTAATATACATTATATAGGTATATTAATATATACATCTAGTATATATATATATATATATAAATATATATATTAATGTATATCTAATATATATCTTTTATATATATATATAAGTATATATTAATTTATCTACTATTTTATTTATTTGATTTTGGGGGAAGGGGATAACCGGGTGGGGGGTGTTTTGATTTTAGCTTTAGGGGGGGAGGGGGAATTTTCATTTTTGGGGGGAGGGGCGGGGAATTTGGTTTTGGCGGGAGGGGGGGATTGGGGGGAGGATTTTTGGTTTTGACGGGAAGGGGATTTGAGAAGATTTGGGTATAATATATATTATAATATATACTATAATACATATTATATTATATACTATAAGTATATATATATAATATATATATAATATATACATATTTATATATATGTTATATATGTATATTATATATATTATATATGTATATTATATATAGGTATATAGTATATGTATAATTATATATATATCTATACATTGAAAATAAATATGTATGTATGATATATATAATGTATATATCTATAATACATGACATAAACATACATATATTAATATATAAATACATATAATATATATAACATTATATTATTTATATTATTAACATACGTATATATAATACATGTATTAAACTATTAATACTATATATTAATACATATATTAAAAATTAATATACATATTAACATATATGATATATGTATAATATATTATATACATACATATAACATACATATATGATATATTGAATTATTGATATATATATATATTAATGTATTATGTATAATACTATTACTACTACTAAATACTAATCTACTATCACTATGTATACATATAACATACATTGATACATATATTATATATATGAATGTTAGAATGTATTTATGTAGTTATGTATTATGTATAATTAATAATTGTATACATCATAAATATATTATACAAATAACATATCTAATTACTAGACATCTAATTATCAATATATTATATAAATATTTATATTAATTATTAAATTATTAATGTATTATATATAGTGTAATGTATACCATATTTTAATATATATTATAATTTTATTTTCCATATATATAGTATTAATTCATTTATAGTGTTATTTCATAAATGGTATTATGCCATAAATAGTATTATTTTACTTCCAAAAATAGTATTATTTTATATATATTATTAATTCATATATAGTATTATTCTATTTTTAAAATTAATATTAGTTCATTTATAGTATTACTCCATATATAGTATATTTTTTACATATAGTATTAATTTTATATATACTATTATTTCATTTATAGTATAAATTCTATATATTGTCTAAAATTTATTTTTAATTTTTGAAATATATTAAACTATAGTATAATTATAAATTTATAATATATTAAAGTTAAATTTTTAATACTTTTAATTATTATTAAGTTATAATTTTTGTAATTTAGTCTTATAACTTACAAGTTATTTTTTTGAATTGATTATTACTGATTTTTTTAATTTACTTTAATGTTTTTAATTTTAATTTTTGTAATTGAGTCCTTACAAGTTAAATGTTTTTTTTAATTTCAAAATTTAATATTTAACTTTATGGTCTAATATTTATTCCTTTTTTACATATTTATACAAAATCAAAATTAATAATTGAAATTGCTATGAATATAAAATCAAAATTAATTCGATTTGAAACAAAACCGACTTGAAATGAACTCGACCTGAAATGGATCCGACCTGAATGTACCTGACCTGAAATGAAACTGACAACTATCCGATTTGGACCCGAACCGTTTGAACCCGAACTGAAATAGACTCGACCTGAAATGGATCCGCACCCGACCCGAATCGAGTCAAAACATCAAATCAACCTGAAATGACCTGTATCCGATTTTACCCGATCTGACAGTACCCAACCTGAAACTCATCCGAGTAACTGTTTTTACATCCCTACCTGATACTAAAGAGAATGTTACAACATTGGGATAAGTTATATTCTCGAATGTATGTTCTTAACGTCAGGGACGGAGATAGGATTTAATATTATGAGGGGCAAGAGTCTATTAAACCTTTAAATTTTAAAATTGAGAAGGGCAAAAATTCTATTTAATTAACATTTAAACTAAAAGGAACCAAAAGTGCAATTATACCAAAAATTTTGGGAGGGACTGTTGCCCCTTCCATCCCTTGCACAGCTTCGTCCCTGCTTAACATTGTGTAGTCTTAAGTCTCATTTAAAGATACTCGATCGGAGGATTCTAAGAATAAAATGTATATTTTCAGTGTTGTGTGATTTTGATTTTCACTTGAGGATACGTTTTTGATGTTGTAAACCCTAAATCTCACTCCAAATTTATAGATACGATTGTTACGAGATGTTTGATATCATGCTATGTATGTGTGAGTTATAGTAATATCATACTTGTTTACAATACCATACCATCTTTCTCATTATACATTTGTACTTATAATTTATAAAATTATGGTAGAATAGAAAAATATTCGTTAAACTTTATAAGGTATTCAACGTTTAAAATTATTATTTTTATTCGTATATCTCTTGTTAAATGTTGTTTCTGGTATGGATTAAGCCCAGAAATCATTGAAGATCAGGATTTCGGTCCAATACAAGAAACCCAAATGCTGAAAAGCATAGCCCACAGTGTTTCATGTGGGGGGAGATTGAAGAAAACCAAGTAGAACGCCAGAATTTGCTAGAAGACTCGATCCTTCATTCAACAAAGTGTCATTCTTAGTCCTTTTTTCCGCAAGAAAAAAGAAAAGGCCGATTAGGACAAGCAGATTCATTCTCAACGGAGAACGGAAAAGGCAAGAGCCAAATGCCATGGACCGTATGAACAACGACATGATGGAGATGGAGGTCGCAGCAGCCGCAGCGCCACCACTGCAGCAAGGACAAGACGATGTGGGTAAGAACCTGCTCGTAATGGCTCGCAACCTTGTCGATCAAGGCAAGCCTTCTCAGGCTCTTCAAGCGGTAATCTTCATATTTTCTTCTTTCAATTTCGCACCCATATTTTCTTCTTTCTTGAAGGTTAATGGGATTTGTTTATTGTTTTGGTAATCGATGTTTAACGAGTTTCATAAGTGTTCGTAATACTAGAAGCTGTTCCCTTAGCATCTCAGAACGTGGTTATCATTAAATATGCCGCCTTAATTGATTTTATATCTTGGCATTTATTTGAGAACCCCAACCAAGAGGCAGCCTAGCATTTTTGTTTTGGAAGGTAAGAAATAAAAGATATTTGCTTTGCCTTTTCTTGTTCTTTCCCTTTTTTATGACAGAAGATCGAAACACAGATTGCGAGGGAAACAAAAAAAAGGGTGTCAAGTGTCAACGTGATGCAATTTCGCTTGTTAATTCATCAAAGTGGTTTTTATTTACTCTAGAGCAATGGAGTCGAGAGCCTTGTATTTTCAACCTTTCTCTTGTTAATTGCGGACTTGACTGTTGTGTTGTTTCTATCTACGCGAATAGTTCGAGTGGCAGAGATTCATATGGTTAATTGTGCGTTCAAATGTATTACCTTGAGCAGCCTTTTATGTTACTTCAGCTTTGAGTTCGTGTGGTTAATTAAAAATTGTTCCACCACTTTTCCCTGTAGGCTTCTGAAGACTGCATTGATGGTACACGTATTGGTTCTGGCATCCGAGTTGGCCATCTTGGATCAAACTAAAATATGACTTCTGTGTTCATTGTGTGTTTTCCCATTCATGGAGGACCAAAGTAGCCTTGCACTTCTTAGGCAGCAAGCATTAGTTCAACTGAATACATGCTATTAGTTTAAGTTGGGTTCACCAAACTAATGAATTTTCAGCATTTAATCCTATTTTTGTGCCGCATCTGAGTAAAGAACCCTTCTCTTTTAGGGCTATATTGTATATCTTTTGACAATTTGGCCTGCACAAAAGTGCATCTTATGGTGTGAACCAATTTTCCTTGTCCGGAATAAGCATCTTTTCCTGTTCCTTGTTTTGAGTTATAATTGGTTCTCCCTCAAACTGTTTAAATAGTGACAGAACGGATGCTTAAAAGTCGTGCCTTAATTTAGTCATGCATCCTAGACCTTGTTTCTCCTATTTAACCTCTGCTTATATGTGATGGGACAGGTGGTGATGGCCATGCGAACTAGAGGTGGGGATGAAGCTGTATTTCAGTCACTGTACCGTGCTCGTGAAGTGTACAAAACTAGAATGCAAGAAAACACCACAGTTGATCAGCTGGCTTCTCTTTTTGCTGAGTGTGTGATAGCTGAAGCCCAGCCGATAAAAGGTGAACCATTGCCATGCAACACTAACGTTCCACCAGTTGCACCAGATGCTCATGGAACTTCTATTCTTGCCGAAACAGGCAGAATGCAAATTGTATTGGATGCATTCTCTGATGGAAGCAGCTTTATCTGTTTAAAGTGTGGTGGCCTAGTTAGTAATAATCGTAGAGATGAGCATTATGCATATTGGTGCGGCAATATGTAGATTTGCTCGCTTCATAGACTTGTTGCAATGCTTGATCACGAGACTCATGTCTGCCTTGTGTATTTGGGCATAACTGCAACTGGTATTAGATCGTCAAAGCAAATCTGTACCTTGCCAAGAACTAGGATATTACCCTAGAGCAGTGATAAGGTTTATGTCACAAAATAAGCTGAAATTTGATGGAGTGAACAATGATGTATGAAATCAATGTATCATATATCCTATTGTACCAAAGTTTGATAGTGATTGTTGCTTTTTTGTCTATGAATTATGTATCTGTTAATATTTTCTGAGCCATTTCCGTGAAAGTGCTTTCATCAGACAAACAAACATCTTTATGTATAGTACAAGCCTTTTTGTTTACTCAGATCATCTTCACCGTAACAACAGTAAACCGGGGCTTCTTCGGGATGTGTCAGTTCAGGATTGTCGATAACTCCATTATTTGCTATTTTTGTGCATTCTGATATCCTGAATCAAACGGTTCATATCGTTGTAAGATGAATTGCCTTGTTCAACGGATTTCTTTGCTAGTTCCCCGAGCTTTTTGGCTCTTTTGCTCATATCTATCGACTCCTGTGTGTTCCCCATGACTGCATTAATCGCCCTGAGTATATCATTCGTAGTTTTTATGTTTGGTGAATACTCTGTTGCCCATGCTTTCCGTACCTCATTCCCAACTGATACGCCCAGGTTGAGCACCTGAGTCACCAGCTTTTCATTGCAGAATTGTTCAGCACAAATCGGCCATGTGACGAAGGGTACACCGGCAACAACCCCTTCCAGTATAGAGTTCCACCCGCAGTGCGTTAAGAAACTTCGAATGGCTTCATGTTCCAGAATTAACACTTGAGGTGCCCACCCTCTGATAACTAAGCCCTGACCCTTCTCCTTCATTTTCTCTTCGAATTCTTGCGGTAGCCATAGCTCTTGTTCTTCACCTTTCGACTCATCGTTGCATGTTTTGAAGATTTTCCCTACAACCCAAATGAATGAATGGCCTGATGCTTCGAGTGCATTAGCAATCTCCGTTGTTTGCTTTTTGCTGAATCTAGTTAAGCTTCCAAAGCATATGTAAAGAACAGATCTTGGTTTCTTACCATCAAGCCAACTGAGACAACCGTGTTTCGAAACCGAAGTTTTTTCACCTCTCTCAACTTTATCATCAATGTCTCTATTGATCAGAGAAACTGGGCCAATATGCCATGCTTTGATCCCCAAAACATTCCTACAATGATCTGCATAAGCAGGTTCTAGTTCATAAAAACTATTCATCAACATCCCAAGGCTCTTCCTGTCAGATTCCTTCACCTTATCGAATAACTCAGAGAATTTATTCCTGCCTTTAACAATATCCGGCAACTGTGATCTCGTGAGTTTTACTTCATCAGGAAGTCCAGGAACGACGAACGTTTCAGTCTCCGATTTAATGTTCTTATGAGGTTCATAACGTGATAGAGTGTCCGAGAGACAGAGATTGAAGAAACCACTGCCATTAAAGGCAAGCCTTGCAACGCCAAGCTCATTGGCAATATCAAAAGTCCATGGACAAAGAGAATCAGAGACTATACAGTCAGGGTGGAGATCCGTGAGAAGTTCTTTAATTTTGGGTTGCAGCAATTCAATGGCGTGGAAGATCTTGAAGTACATTTCTTTCGTAGGGGCTGAAACTATGTTTTCACAGCCCTGGGGTAAACCGACTTCGGAGGAAGGTAAAGAGATGATTTCAAGTGTAATCTGCCGACCGGCTTTAACATCTCGATCGATGGCGTTTTTGATACGAAGGGCATTCATAGGGGTGATGATGATGGTGACCTTGACGCCAGCAGCAGCAAATATCCTGGCCGTATCCACCATCGGCATCATGTGACCAGGTGCCATGTAAGGAAAAAACATTACATGTATGTTGTTTTCATTTTCTCTTGCCATCTTTGATCCTCAAATGTGGAGATAGACAAGTTGGAAAATGAAAAGTACTCTGTTTTTTCCTTACAGTTCTTGAAGCTTTCTAATCTATTTCTCCAAACATGGGAAGATTAAATACTGAAATGATGGGCTATATTTGTCGTCATTTTCGTACGACAAATCACACCCTGGTAATTACAACCAATATTCCATGTTATTTTTAGAAGTTGGTTATAAGGTTAACAATAAGGGTAAACTACATAAATGGTCCCCGATTATACCTATATTCTTTTTTATATCCTCTGACTATGAAAAGTTACAAAGTGGTCCATTAACTATCTTTTTTGTCGCAAAATGGTCCACTGTCGTCAAAAAAGTAACAGAAGTCTGACATGAACGTTAGAATATTGAATTGGGAGTCTATGTGTCATCTCAATCTCTTTAATCAAAACTCACCGTTTTTATCTACTCTTCTTCCATTTTTAATAGTTTTTTTTCACTCATCCGAAGCCCTGACAAAACCACAACTGGGGTTGCAAGTAAATACCCTTTGTTTAGATCTCAACTCTTATGAACCAATATGGCTTCTGCTTGTGTTAAGAATATGGGTGTTTCGCAGGACAATTGTCAATGATACGGTTGGTTGAGTCGTAGGATGTTGTTGAGCCGAGAAGAATCGTTTAAGTCTAAATCCAAGGTTGGTCGATCTAAGCTTACAAATCTTGTTGAAGCAGAGATCCAAGAAACTACACCAGCTGGTGATTTTGAGTTTAGATTTAAAGATCTTGTCGCCATGCTTCCAGCCGATGAGCTTTTCTCTAATGGGAAGCTTCTGCCTTTATATTTCTCGGCACCCAAACATCAACAGCCAACATTATTTGAAATCAGGTACCTCGAAACAGTCAAATCTTGTCCCATGACATAAATAGATCCATACTTGTTGTCTCCCCGAGCTCCGAGGTATTCCTACCGATGGAGGGAGTTTCTGGGTCTTAAAAAGCCTGTCCAACAACACCCAAAATCAGAGTCTGAAACTACCAAATCTCTAAAGCGTTTTCTCCATAAAACCGCAAGTCTTCATCTTCATTGAATCTCCCACTATTGAAAGACTCGGATTGCGAGTCAGTTTCCATATCCTCATCAAGATTATCCCTTTCTTCTTCATCATCCTTGGGTCACGAACACGATGATCTCCCAAGGTTGTCGCTTGATTCTGACAAGTCCAACCCCAACCCTTTCGCTCCTGGTAGAAACATAAACCCACCAAGAACCGGACGGAGTCAAATCCGGAGTAATTCATGGACAAGCAGGGGACAAGCAGGGGAGTCTCGGTGGATAGTCCAAGAATGAACTCATCGAAAAAAATCGTGTTTCACAGCTTGGAAAGAAGTTCAAGTAATCCGAGCAGCTTCAATTGAGGTCCCAAGTCTAAATATAGAGGAATGGAAAGATCATATTTTGCAAATGGAAGAATCACCTCAGTACTAAACGTCCCCGTTTGTTCATTAATCGGATCTTCAAAAACAAACTTTGTTTTCTGATTGTTTTCATCTTCCCAGCAAAAGACTGCAAACGGAGGGAGCAACAGCAAAGGGCATAAAGATTTTAGGGATTTTTTAGATTAGGGTTTTTGAGTTTTAATTTTTTGGTGTGTTGGAGATTAAAGAGATAGGGATGCCACATTGACTCCCAACTCAGTATTTTAACGTCCACGTCAGACTCCCGTTACTTTTTTAACGACAATAGATCACTTTGTGTCAAAAAAATAGTTAGTGATCATTTTGTAATTTTTCATAATCAGGGGATATAAAAAAACTAAAGTATAATCGGGGACCATTTATATAATTTACCCTAACAATAATATTTTTTACTAAAAAAGAAAATAGATGCAGAAATGGTGGGAAGGTTTGTGCTGGTTTTCATAAACAACAGAGATTTCTTCATAGATTCACGTGGAGCTTATTACATCATCCTTGACCGTTGTCCTGTTCATATCCAGGGAAGTACTAAAGCTAATGAGGCAATGAATTAAACGTCTCAAAAGTCACACGCTCCTCCCAAATGGATTGGTAATTGCTGGGGTTGAAAAAAAAAACACGATTACTGGTTTCCGGTTTCGATAAGACTCGGTAAATTTTTATTTAGTATTGGTTTCGATGAGACCGAAACTGAATTCAAAATTTAAGTCTCGGTTTTAAGAGTGGATCTTGGTTTTTTGAACCTAGTAGGACCAATACCAATACCAAATATTCTGTATTGGTTTTCTTTTGTTTATTTTTCTTATCAAACTTTCTGTTTATGCATGAATATTATGAGTATGACTATTTTTAAAACTTTAATTTTCAAGTCTATAATATTTTAATTTTATTATTTAATATTATTATTAGTGGTTGAAATTTTTTTTCTCTTCAATTATTCAATTTTTTTTAAGAATAAACTAATTGACCGGGTACCTGGTATTGGAACCGGTATCCACCAGTAACGGAACCAGTTCTTAAAATTTAAGACTTGGTGTGATCAGGACCGAGACTGATTTCAATTTTTAGGAACTGGTAATTATCGAGACAGGAATCAATTTTATTCAAATTGATCGAATACCTAGTCTTGCCCATCTTAGTAATTACATTTACCATTGATATGGCCAACGTGTTCAGATTTTTTTTAGGCATAAAGTTAAAAAAATTGTATAGATCCGAATGGGTGAACATGGGAAATAACTGATATTTTCAGCCATTGGAATAAGAACGAGAGAAATTTTATCATTGAAGCTAAAATAAAGATGTAGACGAGGATTATTATATTTAAATTATGAGATAATTAAATCTTACTCGAATTAATTATCGTGGGATCTCAAAAACTATTTACATGTACCTCTTACATTTTATAATGTATTAAAAAATTAGATGAATATAAACATAATTTGTCTATTTTGACAAAAATTTAATCTCGCGTAACCTGAATATAGTTGGCTGTTAGTTATAAAATTTGTCCAGAAGCAGAGTGTTTTAAAGCAGTAGGTTTGTGAGTTCTCCGTAAATTTTAAAAAATAATTAAAAATAATTTAGATATCGTTATAAATATAATTCGGTTTAATATTTTTATATGTTAATAAGATTTTTTGTTTTGGTAAACGTTTTTTTTGTTTTTGTGACACGTTTTTATTTTTATTTTTGTGGTTTATTTTATTTGTCCTTTGGCATGATTCAACATACCCTAACAGTCGATTGTTATAGAGATTTAAATCGGCGCTAGTTTCTGATAATGATTTTGTCAGTGATCATTGATGGTTAGATCCCTACTCGGTTGATGGTTGTGTACCGATATAATCAGTCCTGTGTAGCGAAATATTCTGCTTGATGGTTTAGATCGCTCACCACTCTTTATTCACTTGTTATGTGTCTCGATTGAACAGAGTCAAAAAGATTAAGGAAACTTCTGGATTTTGATGGTATGCTTATCTTCACATGAAATATTTTATTTTTTTTGTTTTTGTTTTTTCTAAATTTATTGTAATTATAATATTTTTATGGATTTAATAAAAAATCAGTGATAATTATAAAAAAACAATCGGTTATCAATTTTAATTAAAATAATTATTTAATTATTATTATCATGTGTCTCGTTAATCTCTTTTAAATTTAATTATAGAAAAAATACACATATGATAATAGGCTTATATGGATGGAAAAATATAACATAAAGGCACAATCTTTATATCACAAGTACACACACCAGGAAATAGGCTTGGCTATCACAATAAGTTTCTTATCAGGATAGGGGATACAGAATAGAAAATTATACCTTTCTTGGTGTTTCTTTTTGTCTTATATTAAAAAAATAGGTTTAAGATTAAAAATTAAGGATAATATATCTTTTAAGGTATGGTGTTTAAAATTTAATTTTTTAATAATGATGTATAGTATTATATTATTATTAAATTCTTAAAAAATATTAGATAAATTTGATTCACTATATTATTTATGGTCACATCTAATAAAATTATTTCATTTTTTTTAAGTTGAATCTTTAATCTTTTACTTTCTTAAAAAAATCGTTTCATATAATTCTGTTTATCACAAAACACACTATAAAAATAAAATAATAATTCTGCTTTTTCAATTCTCTCACTCCTTTGAAAACATAAAGTATAAAAAAGAATAAGTAGGCGAGTAGTTTGGCAAAGGATGGACCACAACAAAAGAAAAAAACGTAAAGGTATAAAATTAAAAATATATATTTTTAATATTTAATTGAATAATTATATTAATTTTTATTTTTTAAATTAATTTAATTTTTAATATTTTATTTTAATTTAATATTTTTACGGATAAAAAATATTGATCAACTAACGATAAATAATTTAAAATTACGTTATAGAACGACGCGTTAAAATGAAAAATATTTTATATTTTTATATAAATTTATAAAATTATTTTATGTTATTTTAACTTATTTATCGTCAGCTATACAACAAAATATTTAACTATTAAATTAATTAAAACTAAAATAATTATTTAATTAAATCAATTAAAACCTTGGTTGGTGCTTATATGGATTCGATGAATCCAATAAAATGTAAAGCATTCATGCTTCCATATAGGAACGAATAGGATGAAAACAAAATTAGACAAATATTTACTAGGGAGGATGCGATATCTATTCTCAATTGTCTTATTACAGGTGTTAATTATGGTATGCTGGTTTGAGGCCATCATTAAACTAAAAATTTTATAACTAGATCTACGCATAGTTGGCTTATGAATTAGAATGCAATTGATAGAGACTCTTCTCTTATATGGAAGATAATTTCTTTTTTACCTACTCTTCCAAAAATTAAAATTTTCAGATGGAGGATAGGACATGAAGCGATTCTAAAAAAAAGTTGACTGATGCTGGTATAGGGTATGTTTTATGCAAGTTACATGAAAGAGAAGAAAAATCTTTGATTCATGCTTTAAGGGACTGTCAGACACTAAAAGAGGTATTTGAGCTTAGTGGTTTGCCTCTCATCATTTTCAAGGGTTCGTTTAATAATTGCAAGGATTGGCTTGAATATGTTTTGAAGTTAGTCTCTAAGAAACAATTTACTCTTTTTCTGATTATCTTGTGGAACTTATAGAATAGTTTGAAGATTTCTACTAGACCTCGTAACAGTGTACTTCGATGGAAGAAGCCTTTAAATGATTCTGTAAAGATAAATATTGATGCAACATTTGTTAATAATTCTGGTGTTGCTGTTATTGGAGTCATTGCAAGAAACAGTTCTGAAATAATGATGGATGGGATAGCTTTCAGGTTACATGGAATATACTCAGTTGAATTCGCAGAAGCATGCGCTTTTGCTGAAGTAGTGAAAATGGCAATCAATAACACATGGAATGAGGTCCGAATTGAAGGGGATGATATGTCTATTGTCAACAAACTCAAAGCTACTTGTTTGAATCGATCACTCGCAGCTAGTTTTTTTCATAAAGCTCACAATATACTACACTCAAACTCGTTTATTTCTCTTTCTTATATTCGAATAGAGACAAATAAAACTGGCGTATAGTTTAACTCAATGGACTATATCTCTTGAAGATCCTTTTTTATTTTCTTTTGAAATTTCACCTCGTATTGAACAATGTATTGTGGATGATGCTATATTTGGCTAATAAAGTTTAGTTTTACTCAATTTTTTTTTTTTACCATTTTACTGTTTGCTTGCTTTGCCGTCCTTTTCTCCTTCCTCTTTCTTCACTAAAAACATTTTCTTAAAACACAGAAATCCACAAGCCCTGTGGCAGAGATCAGAGATGCTTCAATGGATACATGTAACGGCGGCAGTGGTGATCCTCGGAATTCTTTTCATCCTCTTCACTGTGTTTATACGTATGCGGTGTTTCCTAAAGAGCACAAAGACAACGTTCCTGGCCAAAACAGAGCTGCTGCTGCACCTGCTACTGCTAGGACAGAAAGTTTTCACCAGTTGGATTTAGACAACAAGAGGAAGGGAAATTACTATGTTTTTCGACGTGGGGTTTCAGCAAAACCTTTGTTCAGTTGGGATGATCATCCATCTCTCATCACTGACGCGGTTGAAAATGGATGGTCCAGATTTGGCTTCACATCACCTCCATCAAGCTTATTCGGTTTACGTGCACCTGGTGATTTTGGAAGAGGAAATGATATCCAACTAAACTGTGAAGTCTCGCCGGGGTCGGCAGATTTCATGTAATAACCCAAAATCTAAGTCAAATCCCCAAATTAAAAAGTCAAAATCCCTAAATGAAACCCTAAAATTTTGGGAATTAAAATTTCTGAAATTAGTGACTAAATTGAGAATTATGAAAAGTTAAGGGTCAAATTATAAAACTTCAAAAATTTCAAGCCCTTGGATGGTAATTATACCATTTTGCAAGGGTAACGTTTTCTTGAAAGATTAATTTTCCCCTTAATTGGTTTGGTTTAAATCAGGATTATTATCCAATTTCTTAATTCGAATCACGTTCACTCCTTGCCTCTGAGATTATACCGAGTTGTATCTGAGAGATTACTTCAATTGCGTTTATTGGTTTTTCTTAAGGTAAGGTTCGATTCTGAGTTTCTTTTAATTCTGTTCGGTTCAGTTATGTACGAAAGTAATTCTGTTAATGGTTTAGTTTTGGTAATGTTATGTTCGGATTAAGGAGGGATAATATTTGGTTCGGTAGAAACAAAGAAATAAAATAGAGGGGGAAAGTGTTTTGGTGCTTTGAATCGATTTAAAGGGTGAGTTGATGTTGTTTAATTGTTGAATCGGTTATAGGATTAATTTAGAATGGTTTGGATCGAAAACGAATCGAATATGGGGGTTTTTATGCGTTTATATCGTGTTTGTTTCTCGGGAAAATTCTGGAAATTTTCCAAATTTTCCCGGAAAATCTTGGAAATTCCCAGATTTTCCCGAGAAACAAACAGGGAATAACCGGCCCAGTTGAACCGACCGGCCCAGGAGAAAACCGGCCCAGCGAACCGGTCCAAGCCAAGACCGCCCGACCCACTCAAATCGGCCCAGAACCGAACCGCTTCTAGCCCAGAATCGAACCGCGACCCGAACCCAGATCCGACCCGACCATGACCCGACCTGACCCGAACCCAGATCCGACCCGACCGTGACCCGACCCGATCTCTGACCTGTTTCCCGATCCGGCTGACGTCATCGCTGACGTCAGCTGCTGATGTCACTGCTAACATCATCTGCTGACGTCAGCGTTGAATGATGACGTCACTGCTGGCGTCAACGTTGACCAGTGCTGACGTCAGTAGTTGACTTTTTTGACCCGGGCCCATTTTATGTTTTTCGACGTCCTGAATCCAATAGCGCGGTCCGTTTTTCGAAATTCGAACCCGAAGTGTCGTTTTGGGGGTTTTTAAGTTCGATTAGTTACTTAGAAATTATCTGTAAAAGTTTCTGAACACGTTTCTGTTTGCTTCAGGTGACGAGGATTCCGACCCCGAGCAGCTACCTCCTCCTCCTATACGTGGACCGATACATCTACATTCGGGACCCTCATGTGAGTATCGAATTAATTATGTTTAGTTTATTTTACGGTATTGTGACATAGTAGAAAGTCTAACATATTTCTGTAAATTGTAGACTCTACTCCTGCTCAGCCCGGTGGTAGAGCCGAGTCCAGTAGACGTCAGGGTCGTCGTTGAGTCTTCTGATACAGGTGTGTTCTCTCCCGTTCAGCCTGTAAATTCTGTTATTCTGTGTACTGATTCTGTTATCCGTATGATCATGCATCATTCTGTTATATCATATCTGTTTCTGTTATCTGTCATGCGTGCCTCCTGTTAGATAATAGGCATGCATTCTGATTCTGTATCTGCATACATCATGGCATCTGGGTTATTATCTGTGTACGGGGAAGTTAGTGATTTTATCACTTCTGTTCAGTGGCTCCACCTTCGGGTCAAGATACCACTTCTGTTGGTGTGATGGTGTTAGAGTGGTCTGGGGACCAACTCTTCTGAGGTGTTCGGAGATGGGTGCATATCATGCATACTCTGTCTGTTCTGTATAATCTGTTCTGTTATTCCGTTATCTGTTCTAGAGACACACTAGGCTCCCCAGCTTACACCCTCTCAGGTTCTTGTTTCAGATCTCAGACTTAGACTCGGTACGGTACTTGGAGGTTCCTGTTCCAGTATCTGATTTATAGTATGTAATCATTTTCAGATTCCGGATTATTTATAGTATTTGAACAATATTTCTGTAATTAAATGTTTATCGGTTTTTGTTATATTTACTGTTTATAATTATGGGTTGGACTTTATTTTGAAAATGTTAATTTTTATTATTATTTTAATTTATTAATTATTCAGTATTTATCCGAATATTTTATATTTATTTTTTTGTAAAACCCTAACGTGAGAAACAAGTTTTCAAGTCGTAAGCCCTAACTTGTAATCTAAGAAATTAGGTTACTTTCAGGGGTTACATTTCATGCAAAAGATTAGGCTAAAATCTGTGTCAAACAAGGGAACTCGGCACCATTCCATGGCAGCTCCATCTGTTATTACAACAGCATTGCCTTTGCCAGGTCCTCCCTTGGGGAACTCTGCTTTCCCTCAAGAGGCCTATTTCGAGATCAACATTTCGTATTGCCATGGACATGATTACAAATCGAGTGGAAAGCTCAAGGAAGGTGAGATTGAGAAGACAAAACTGATCCCTGAGAACCCCAACCCCGAAGCAAATTCAGAGTCTCTCGTCCATGTTATGATCAACAGTCATGATCTTAACGAATTAAAGTCTGCAAGTAAAGATGATGGAAAAGGTGAAGCAGTAATGTTATCAGTGGGACTAACTACGGGTGGCTATTTCCCATTGAAGTTTCCTGGAACCTATCCAGGATCCATCGGCTTCAATTCAGACGGTTCTGTCTATCTTGATGGTAACTAGTATTCATCATTTGTTTCTGTGAAATCTTTACTACTTGGTGACCATCATTTAGTACAAGGTGAAACCTCCATTTAAAAAAACCCGTAAATGCAGATGAAATAGTAGGTTAGAAGTTAGAACTGTGTTAATCAATTAAAATAGTGGCAACCCGCCAATGAACAAGTCTCTTAATCTAAAAGGTCTCTAAAGAAGGGTCCACTGCCACGGCTTCAATTAAGAGTTAAGACTACTTTAATCAGTTAAATAATGCCACAGTTCACTCTAAATTTACTCTATTCCAGGACTTGAGCTTGTGTTTGGATCAGAGAAAGAACACTGGGGAAAAGCAGAGAAAGTCATAGGTTGTGGGTTCGATCCTAGGCAAAAGAAAGTGTATTTCACATTAGACTCGGAGCTGGTGCATGTGATCAACTGCAAGTCTGATGAATTCGGGATTCCTCTGTATCCAACTATTGCAGCAAACGATGATGTTTCTGTTGTAGTTAATTTCGGACAACGTGCATTTGCATATGTTCCAGCAAATGTGCATCGAACACCAAAACCATGTTTCATTCCCCCCCCCCCCCCCCCCCCCCGCGTAAATTCCCCTGCTGCTGTCGGCTATGAAGACAGCAAAGAGCTATTCTCACTGGGAAGAATTGATTCCCGGTGGCTTAACAGATGCACTACAAAAGGCAGACACAACAGTGGGATTGCTTGTTCAACAATGGAATTCGATGAGGAGTCCGAGGCTGATTTATTCGAAATCGTATTGGATAATAATGGAAGATCTCCTAACTCAGTTTTGTAGTCCGCAAGACTCAGAATCTCTCTCTTTTTGACATGGAATGTGTATAGATTTAGTAGGTGTTTGATAGATCTATTGCATATAGAGTTGAACATATGTGATGATTATAAACAAGAACAGATAAATCAAACACAAAAGAAAAATATGTCACAAAGATAGAAAAAAACGTGTCATAAGGACAGAAAAAAAAATACTATAAAAACAGAGATTTTTATTAAAATTAAAAATAAAAATAATAAATTTACAGATCCTGTGGTCGACGATCAATACTAAAATTAATTGTCAACCACCAATCAAAAGAATAAAACAAAGTAAAGAATGATGAAAAAAAAATTTAAAGAAAGGAGAGAGCGGCACGCACTATTATAATTTTTAAATATAAAAAACTAAATTTAAAAATATTTTTGAATTATAATTAAATTATATATTATAAAAAAAAAATAGTTGTATAAGCCCATATCCATATGAGCTAAAGCATCATTCCGTTGGATCTGCAACTTTTTGGAAAAGGTGTCTGTAGACGGGCCTATAGTTGTAGCTCACCCCTTGTTTATATTTAGACCTTTCGGCTTTGTCTATCCAAATATCTTCATCAGAGTAGAAACCAAAAGAGAGAAAATCCTGCAAATGAAGGAATGAATCCTCTCTGTAATTCCTTTAAATCCATTCAGGTAAACACAACCCTCTTCAATCCAAAACCAGACCTCTCCTTTTCCGTTTCCCTATCTCCCATTTTCGTCACACCCTTCAAAATCAAATCCTCGCCGCGCCCATGCCGCCTTACCATCAAAGCCGACGCCAACCCTATCGAAATCGACACGGTGAGGAACAAGCAAGGTGTTTACGCTCCAAAACAGAAGAAAGTGGTCGTCTTGTGGGATCTCGACAACAAACCTCCACGCGGACCGCCGTACGAAGCGGCGTTGGCGTTGAAAACAGTTGCACAGAAGTTCGGGGAAGTCGTTGATATGTCTGCATACGCTAACCGTCACGCGTTTATCCATTTGCCTCAATGGGTTCTACAAGAACGCCGCGAGAGGAGAAGCCTCGACATCCTTGAACGCAAAGGAATTGTATCTCCGACCGAGCCATACATCTGTGGAGTTTGCGGCCGGAAATGCAAGACGAATTTGGATTTGAAGAAACATTTCAAGCAGTTACATGAGAGGGAACGACAAAAGAAGTTAAACAGAATGAACTCGTTGAAAGGAAAGAAACGTCAGCGGTTCAAGGAACGGTATATAAGTGGGAATCATAAGTACAACGAAGCGGCAAGGAGTTTAATTAAGCCGAAGATCGGTTATGGTTTGGCGAATGAGCTCAGGAGAGCTGGGGTGTATGTTAAGACAGTGGAGGATAAGCCCCAAGCGGCGGATTGGGCATTGAAACGACAAATGCAGCATTCTATGAGTAGAGGGATTGATTGGTTATTTTTGGTTTCAGATGATAAGGATTTCGTGGAGATGTTGAGGAAGGCAAGGGAAGGAAATTTGGCGACTGTGGTTGTAGGGGATTGGGACAGGGGTTTAGGAAGACACGCTGATTTATGGGTGTCTTGGGTTGAGGTGGAAAATGGGGAGCTTACGGAGAAGGATTTGGTCCCCAAGAGGGAGAGAATGAGCCGAGATGATAGGTTGTTTTCGGTTTCAGAATTCGATGGTGAGAATGGGAGTAGTATTGGGGAATTGGAAGGTGCTGTGCCTGTGAATGAGCTTTTAGTAGAGAGTAGTGAGTTTGGTGGGTTGAGGATCTCATTGTTTTCGGAAGGGGAGGAGGGAGATGAGGATGAATGGGAGATTGAGGGAGTTGGCGACGAAGATTATTTGTTGGATGATAGTGATGATGAAGTGATGTTTGGGGAAGATGGATATTTCTGATGAGGAAATTCTGTTTACTTATGGATGTTAAGAATTTTAACTTATACATTACAATGTATAAAACTAGCGACTCTGCTGCTCCTTCAATAAGAATTGAAAATCCTATTGGTGGCATTTGCACATCAGAGCTGTGGCTGGTATATATCTGCTCTGCCTCATATTGTCTCTCTCTACTATTTTCTTTTGATGGAAATCAAAATGCTATATATGTATGAACAGGGGACTGCACTCTAGTAACTTGTTTATATTAGAACCTTTATCAGTTCCTACACCATTAGTAAAAGTTATGTCTAATTCTTTGGTGTAGGTTTTGAACTTGATAAGTGGATGGTGGTATACCATTGTTGCTTTCTTTTAAATCTCTTTCATTTTAGTCGTACATATTTATATACGGAGAATATCTAATTAGATAAGCTTGTATGATTGTATCTGCAAATCATACTCTTTGTTCTTAGATTAGTGCTTCTGTAGGTCAAATTCTACCAACTATTAGTTGGATTAATGGGCTGATACATTAGGTCTTTTAAGGTTAAGGGTTTGAATCTTGATGTTTTAATGTAGCAACCCAAGTTGGGACTTGGGAGGATTTTCCCAATGAGCCTATGCATTACCTGATTCGGACTAGTCTAAAGAATGTTGGGGATGAAATTGTCGGTTCTACCATCTCCGTGTGACATTCTTTGACCAAACTTAGGTCCGGTCACGACATCGCTCGGGGGTTTCTAATCTTGTTTTACCATAAAATTGTTCTATAAACTTTTTATTTACCGAAGGGTGGCTTTGGCTTGATTTTCGTCGTATTGTATTTTGTCTCAACTTCTAGACTGGGTTAAGGGTGTCACGAGTAATTACATTTTATATGAATTGTGCTTGTGATACAAAATGTGAATTGCTTTATGGCTTACTGTCTGATATATTTTTAAACGTGTCTTAGGCACTAGGCCGTAGGCACAATGGGGCAGTAGGCACTAGGGAGTAGGCACAATGGGGCACTAGGCATTAGGCACTAGGCAGTAGTCACAATGGGGCTGGAAGAAAACATCTCCATTCTCCAACAAAAGCGAGACAAGAAACGGGAGGCGTTGCAATGCGCATAGAGGTGCGCTCTTCTACTAAGGTGATAGGCACTACGCTTTGTCAATTAAAAGAAAAATATGTGCTCTTTTAAACAACCCACGTCCAAATTAAACACCCCTACTCTTTGTTACTTCTCGGATTTGATAGACATAGTCTTGGATTGGATTTAATTTTATATAAGATCCTGAGGATATTCATATCCGATTATTTTTTATTAGGTTTTATATATATTGTGTTTATTATTATTAAGCAATGTTTTTATTTATTTTATTTACTTTTGGTTATTGAAACATTTCAACTGTGAAGCTAATTTGACACAATAAAAAAAATAATTATCTAAATAATCCCTGAACTATTATTTTATTTTGTTAAACACTTTGATGGTCATCTAGCTTAGTTAAATGGAGGTGTTCCAATCATCAAAAAAAGCCAAAATACTTTTTCTACGGAAAATACCATTTATGGGTATTTCCATCGAGATACCTGAATGTGAATTCAGCATTAGTTCTTTCTCTTTCTCTTGGTCTTGAATCAATTGAAATGGAATAATAAATCTATTTCTTCGTCTTTTTGCCAATAAATCAGCATTCTCGTGGAGAATAGCAGAATATATGAAATCGCAATGCCCAGTACCTACGATTCGATTAAATTCTGAATAATCGTAAATCCTATCTTCTTTTTTTCATTTTGGACCAAAATGAGATTGGAAGAAAGGAAAAATTGGTTCAATTCCAGTTTGAAGATCTTAGGGTTAAAGAAAAAAGGAGTTGGGAAAACAGTTTAGGGATTTAGAGTTAGGAAAGAAGAAAAAAAACGGGTTGAGAGAAGTCGAGTTGAAGCCGAAGCAACTTGAAAGGCTTAAACTAAAAGAGCTTTTTGTTTTAAAACTAAAAGAGAATGAGCGTTGTAAACAGTATGGTTCAATAGGTACTGAAGTTGCCACGGTTCTTCAACTTGCAGCAGACTCTGCAAAGCTTGTCTTGGATAAATTTTTAAAAACGTATAAACTCATTACTCTCTTTGTAATTCCATCAGTTTTAATATCTTCTCGAACAAATTTGGACTAGGGTTTGAAATCCACCTTCAAACTTTGTCAACTTTGATAAATTTATCTACCCATATTGTCATCATTGTTCTAATCCTTTCAACACTATGAAAACATTGGGCCATCCGAGTATCGTCAAAGTTGATTTCTTGCAAGCTTTGGCATGAAAGGAACCCTACATAGGGCAATGATTAAAGTCATTGTTTTGGCTATTCTTGCCAGCAATTCTTTGCTTCTAAATACTCCTTTGGCAAATTTTATTTTTCATGGATTAGTCATTGTCTTGCTTAGTCCCACAATGAGACGAAGTTTCTTCTAGGAATTATGTTTTCATGCGTGTAGCTACTAGCCAGAACCTTCATTGTTTTCTTTCTATTGTCATTGCTTAAAAATCCTTTTGCGAATACCCTTACGCCAGGCAAAGATCATGAGATATTTATGCTGAACCAGTTAACACTTTTTATGACAGAAAACGACTGCTACAGTTTCTAATGCTTCTCACAATTCTTATAGATATCAGTTGGATGGAGAAACATAGATTCATATGATGTAACCCGTAATTATAATTATCTAGGTAAGAAATATATGTAGAATAGAAATCTTATGTCGTTTTTAGAGTCCCTATTGATACCCTACACTTAAAAAGTAGTTTCATGATTTAGGGTTAAGATTTAAGTTAAGGTTTAAAAAATTATGGATATAATATATTTTTAGAATTAAAACTTAGAATATATTTTTTTCATCCGTGGGTGGGTGTGGATTCCACTAAAATCAAATCCTTATGGCTAAAACAAATTAAAATCAATAGATATAGTAGAGTTGATTCCACAAAGACCAGGTATTTAGAATTAATTCAATTACAGATTATAGTTTCATGGATTATTATCTTCTGTGGAAAAATATTACTCAAACTGATTATTTTAGGATTTATGTTATAAAGTTTAAAATTTAAAGATTATAACCATGAGATATGTGGTGGTTGTCGACCTATTCCCTTAACCCTGGGGTTAGGAATTCGGTTCCTCCTAATGAAAATAAAATATATTTTATGATCAATTATTTACCTCTTAACGAGAGCACTTTTGACGGAGGAATTAATCACATCTATCAATAATAGATATCTTAACTCAAACAAAAAAATTAAAGATTATATTTTTTTGAACAAGCTAATAGTGATTAAAGTAATATTTGTTCTAAAATATAATCTTTCCACCGTTTGACATTGATCGCTCAGTCACTCGGCTAACATCGTCGGTGTTCAAACCTGTAACCTTTAGGAACAACAATCGTTCCGTTAACTGCATGAGCCAGAAGGCTCATACAATTAAGGATTATATTTATTTATAATTTAAAATTTAAGATTTTATGAATAATTATAACATACATGATAATGTTTTTTAAAAAGACCACTGATGAATACAAAAATAATAATGACCATAACCCCACAGGCAACAAGTGTCTGTTTTTGGGCAAATAAAGTCCAAGAAAAATGCTGGCATTGAAAGCTTGGTGCGTTGATCCCTTGCTAACCCACACCACCCATCTACAAGGCAATAGATAACGCGTTGAACTCCCACTTTATGCGTGCTAAACTCGACCAATTTCAATGGTGTCAAATGTCAACCAACTTCTTCTTCAAATAAAAAAAATCATGATAATTAGTCCTATTAAGGTATCATCAACGTATTATGGAGTAGGAAATCCTAGTGCTTTTGAAATAATAACGATCTTGAGTGATACAGAATTTGTTTAGTTGTGAGCTCCCACATGGTGGGCTCTAGCCTTCAATCATGGAGGGTTTTTATCTTTTGTTTTATGAACAGTATGCACAAAAAAGATATGCTTCTGTTGGTAAAAATCTGTCTCAGGATTAACAGGCAGAGAGACCCAGAAGTTGGTTAACCATTTAGGAACAATGGTAGCCGTAGGGAACAATATCAGTGCAGTTTCTGTATCCTTTAATTCTGCTAGGTGGTCCTTTCCTTTTGAGAGGCAGAAAAATATGCTGCCCCCATTCCTTCTCCACTATCATCTGATCAAGTCAATGTATATATTCGGTTTGATTAACAAGGGGAAGGAAACTTGAGGGTCATAATGAACGGTTCAGATCAAATTGAATCACCTAGGTAGATGGTAGGTGATGGAGCATCAACGTCAATACAGACTAGTTAATTGTGGGGAATATGTAGTGGGAGACTTCAGAGTTTAGAGGTCCCTTAATTGGATTCCATTCCGACAAGTTGAAAGACTTTTATAGCAAAAGCTTCAAGTTCCCATGCTTCATATTTGCCTATATAAGATTGTCGAATTCAGGAAAATCCTCAAAGAAAAATAACTCACCAGTTCTTCACCATGACCAAACACCTGTATGTTTTGGTTTCTTTTGCTATCTTGTTCGTCTTCATCAAATTGGCTAAAGCTGACAATTATATTGTCCATATGGACTTCTCAGTCATGCCCAAAGCCTTCTCTAACCAGCAAAGCTGGTACTTGGCCACTCTTTCATCTGTATCAGCCAAATCAGGAGCTAAAACCAGTACAGCTATCCCTTTTTCTAAACTTATCTATACTTACAACCATGTGATCCAAGGTTTTAGTGCAAGTCTCACACCTGCAGAGCTTGAGGCCTTGAAGAATGCTCCAGGGTATGTTTCTTCTGTTAAAGATACGACTGTCAAAGTTGATACTACTCATTCTTTTGAGTTTCTAGGCTTGAATTCCGGTACTGGTGCTTGGCCGGTGTCGAATTTCGGCAAAGATGTCATTATCGGGGTGATTGATACAGGGGTTTGGCCAGAAAGTGAAAGTTTTAATGATAATGGGATGACTGATGTTCCATCAAGATGGAAAGGAGCATGTGAAAGTGGCACCCAATTCAACTCATCACTGTGCAACAAAAAACTCATTGGTGCTCGGTCTTTCAATAAAGGTCTGCTTGCCCAGAATCCCAATATAACCATCTCAATGAATTCCCCACGCGACACTGAAGGACACGGGACCCACACTTCAAGCACTGCTGCTGGAACTTATGTGGAAGATGCATCATTCTTTGGCTATGCCATGGGAACTGCAAGAGGAACGGCCCCAGGGGCTCGTGTGGCTATGTATAAAGCTCTCTGGGAAGAAGGAGCTTACACCACAGATATAATTGCGGCCATTGATCAAGCCATTATCGACGGTGTTGATGTTCTTTCCATGTCATTAGGCTTGGATGAGCTTGAGCTGTACGAAGACCCCATTGCAATAGCCACATTTACCGCCATAGAGAAGAACATTTTTGTTTCCACGTCTGCAGGAAATGAAGGACCGGACGTAGAGACCCTACACAATGGAACACCTTGGGTTTTAACAGTAGCAGCCGGTACCATGGATCGAGACTTTGGAGCAACGTTAACTCTTGGTGGCAAAGCGTCAGTTGATGGTTCGTCTCTCTATCCTGGGAATTTCTCTTCAAGCGAATTCCCAATTGTTTTCATGGACGGATGTGGCAACACAACTGAACTAAGGAAAATTAAGCAGAAGATCGTTGTGTGCCAAGATCCAGGCAAGGAGGATTCCCTCAATGACCAGCTGAACAACGTCCAAGTTGCCGGAAACACTGCCGGTGTCTTCATAACAAATAACAGTAACGTGGATATATTCGAGCAAATCTCATTTCCAGCCATTTTCTTGGAACAAAAAGACGGTGATACAGTTGTGGACTTCATTAAAACCAACACAGCCCCAAAAGCCAGCATTGAATTTAAGAAAACAATCCTGGGAATTAAACCTTCGCCAAGGGTAACTAGCTACACCTCTCGAGGTCCTTCCTACAGTTGTCCATCTGTTCTAAAGCCTGATATTATGGCCCCTGGCGACTCAGTCCTTGCTGCATGGCCTACAAATGTAGGAGCAGCTCGTGTAAATGAGGACCTGGTGTTCTCAAACTTCAATATACTTTCGGGAACATCCATGGCATGCCCCCATGTTTCAGGAATAGCAGCACTTGTAAAAGCAGCGTATCCTGATTGGAGCCCCGCCGCCATCAGATCAGCTTTGATGACTACATCGGATCAGATTGATAATACCGGCAGTCCTATAAAGGATATCGGCGATAATCTCCAACCAGCCAATCCTTTAGCAATGGGAGCTGGCCATATCAACCCCAACAAAGCGTTAGACCCTGGACTTGTATATGATGCCACGGTTCAAGATTATGTGAATCTTCTTTGCGGTTTAAACTTCACAGCACAACAAATGAAAACCATAACCAAATCATCTTCAAACAACTGCTCCAACCCTTCTCTCGATCTCAATTACCCTTCTTTTATTGCATTTTTCAACGACAGGGATTCAAAACCGAATTCGACAACAGTATTGGAATTTCGTAGAACTGTTACAAATGTCGGAGACGCAAGCTCCACCTACAAAGCAAATCTAACACCGATCAATGGACTTAAGGTGACAGTGGAACCAGACATTCTGGTTTTCAACGCAAAACACGAGAAGAAAAGCTTCAAGCTGAGCATTGAAGGTCCAAGACAACTGAATGAAGCAGTGTCGTTCGGTTATCTTACTTGGGAAGATAATGGAAGAAAACATGTTGTTAGAAGTCCAATAGTTGCCACAAGCTACAAAATAGAAAAATGACAAACTCCGTTGATTCTTTTCTCTATCTTCGAGTTTCCATGTTCGATGAATAAAGAATTCACAAGATTAAGCAAAAAAAACATGATTATCTGTGAATCACTGAATTGTAATAAAACTTGTCAGTTTCAGCAGACATGCAGGCAGAAGATATGGCTGATATATAATTAAGGTTTTTGTTAGGATCCAAACTTCCAAGTCTGTAATTTTGACTGTCAGATAATTCTAATTTGGTGCAACAATTAAACAAATTTCAACAGCTTCAAAGCTTTAATTATTAGATTGTTCTTAGTAAAATGATTAGAATAGCATTAATCAAACGGTTGTTGCTTGTCTGCAGGTGGCTCATCTTCACATCTTTCCAGCTAGTCATCATCATAATAATATATTTTTAATGTAATTTCTCAAAATTACACTAATTACTAGGACTAAACATCCAACATTTCACAAGCATTTCACTGTATAAAGCATTAAAGAATCATACTAACCTTTTTTTCCTATGATAAGATTCCCAGCTCTGAGCCACAATTATACGAAATAGGTAGCCCATGTGTCGAAAGTGACTTGGCCTCCTACACTAAATTGCCGATGGAAACTACGAAAGGGGAGGCAAGGTGGCCCAAATTGTTGTTTTCCTATCTTCCTTGTGTTGTTTCAGAAGTAGAGATGATGGTTTTGGATATGAACATTGCCTTTGCCAGTATGATAAGATTCCTGGATATTTTGTCCAACTCCAATTACTGCCCTTCGTCACGCCTTTCATTGTTTGGATAACTGTTCTTACGCAGGAAATGGTTTTTTCATATAAAATCATTGAATAGTTACTTTTAGACATTTTTCTGACTATGATCTAATTTTTTATCGAGTCTTCTAACTCTAAGAAGTTATAAATAGATTCTCGATTAATCGCGACTAATAATTGGTCATTAAAAAATAAACAGTTGATAAAATTTGCAAAATAGCATATTTAACCCTTAACTTCAATATTTTATTTTTTAATTAAATAAAAAAGTATTATATTTTCATTTCAGTATTTAAACTCATACAAGATAGAACAAGATAAATATCCTTATTCACTAGGTCAATTAGTTGATCCCAACTTTTATATTTATTTTAATTTGATTCTAATTTTAAAACTTCATCTTTCAATATTTAAATATTATAAGAGTTTAGTCCCTTAAATCCTAAATTTTATCTTATTCCTTTTTAAAAAAATAAACCTTCATTGATGTTAACGACGATCATCTGTAACCTTATTTGTATGAAGAGTGAAAAATCGGTGAAGAATCAAATTTTTATTGATGTTTACGATAACCATCTACGATGAGTTACCCACATCATGAGATGCACACCTTTTGTTTTTAGAAAGGAAAAAAAATAAAGTGTAAGATTCAAGGGACTAAAATATTATAATATTTAAATATTGAGAGTTTTAAAATTTTAAATTTAGTAGCACATTAAAATAAAAACGTAAAGATTAAGTATTAAATTTATTCTATATTTTTTATTAAATATTACGCCATTAACTGTTTATTTTTAATAGAATTAAATGGGTTTGTTAGTTGTTAGTAATTAGGATGTATTTATAACTTCTTATAGGTAAGGGACTCAACAAAGAATCAGAACAAAATTGAAGGACTATTTATAGATTTTATCCTTAATCTTTTAACAAATATATCACAGAGTTCAATCTCAATATTTAGATTTACGTAAAGAGTAGTACTAAGACGTGTGACTTCCTGAAAAATCCTCATATTATATATTTTTTTGAGATTCATTGATTGGTCTAATGATCAAAGATGTTTATTCTACTCTATCTTGTATGGGTTCAAATCTCGATATAAAAAAATATAATTTTTATTTAATAAAAAACAATATTTAGCTTTATGTCTGTTGCACGTTAAATATAAATGCATATGTTTATACGTTTTATGTAGATATTTTTATTGATTATGCCATTAATTTTTAGATTTATGACATCTTATCAGGTTGGGTCAAGTGCCCATTTAAGCTTAATATTGCGGCCCGAACGAGACCCATGAATATGTGACATCAAGTAAATTGAATATCGAACCCAAAAATATATGTTTTTTTAGAGAAAAAAAAAACTCAATTATTTTTTATTGGATTGATGTGAACATATCAAATATTTTATGTAAGTATAATTTGATACCCTAACAATTGAATCATCCTTTTTTGTTGTTTAACCACTGTTTTTATTTACCGGGTAATTAATTTAGATCAAATTTTATAAAAAAACTTATTATATAATAATTCTTTTAATTCATTTTTTTCATTTACAAAATTAAATTTTTAATATGGTTCTTACTTAATGGATCTAGAATCTAACGTATTAGACCAAATGGATGTTGGCTAATCATCCTCGATTTTTGAGCCTAATAGTGTGTTGATAATTTAGAGAGACCCATGCTTTTATCTGTAGAAGTTGAAAAGGAAAAGGCGAAAAAAATTGCAGTGTAGCGATTTTTTAATCGAAAATCGTTAAAAAGAGTGTTTTTTTCTTCGTTTTGTTTTTGAAAAATGTTAAGAAATATTTTTTATATTTAGAAAATAAAGATTTAAAATCGTTATTGGTTATTATAGTAGATTGAATGTCAAAACTAAAATTAGAGATTTATTTAATTTTGAAAGTTAGTTACATGTGAGAAAAGATTAGTACCTTCATTACGAGAAATTATATCTGATCATTTCTATTATTTATGAGACCAACCAATCAAATATATTCATTTAATTAATTTGTTCACCTTAACTTTTTTACCAAAAGAATTTTTTAAACTTAATTTAGAGTAAATATTAATAAATATTCACTAGGTAAAAAAGATAAGATAAAAAATAATTAAATGAATACCTTTGATTGGTTGATATCAAAAATGATGTGGTGAGATAATATAATTTCTCCTTCATCATACCTTGCTTTTTATCAATAAAGATAGTAAAATTCAAATTAAATTTAATTAAATTATTAATCGAATATAAACCTTAATTAAATGAGATTTTATCAAATTAATGTGTTTGAATTAATTAAATTAATAAGGGTGGTATTACATTAAACCATAAATTAATCCGACATAAAATAAGTTTGACTGACATTAATTATAAACTTTTATACATGATACAAACAGTTAGATATGATATTGTCACGGTCCGCAAGCTCAACGAGTCCAACGGTAGGGTTGCTGCAGTCCAATCCGCTCAAGTTTATCTCACCAAGATTTTGGGTTTGCCAAGCCCACTAGTATGGTCCACTTATCCTATGTGAACAAAAGAAATTCTTTCCTTAAATAGTTAAGAATATTCTTAAAATGATACCTTTGTGGTTGATGAGAATTAATCCTAACCATTGATGTAATTTAATTATAACCGTTGGATGTAATGGAGGCCACGTATAAATATAGGTTTATCACTCCTCATTTCTTCGCTTCTTCATTTATTAATAAAAAGCATTCACTCAAACACTCTCTCTTTCTTGTTTTGTCTTTCTTTCCTTGTTTTCTTTTAGCGAGTTATAAAGTTTTGAGGGCTTTATGTAGAGGCTGACTTAAGCGAGTTGAGACCTAAGACTGTACGATTTTGCTAGAAAAATTTTAGACTCATGACAATATCATATTAATAGAAGTGGTATTACATCAAAACATATATTAATTCGACATATAATAATTCTAACTGACATTAATTTATAAATCTTTATACACATACAAACAATTAAATATAATATTTAATAATTAAATTTTAAAATAAAAAACTTTATATCTTATAAATTACCTTAAATTTAATTAATAAATTTTATCATAATTAACTTAAATATAATATTTAATAATTAAATAACATAAATATAACCTTATTAATAAAATGAATCTAAAATTAATTTAAATTTTAAATAAATAAAAATTAAAACACATCTTTCTTTTTTAAAAAAAATCTCACTTTTTCATCGCTTTTACACGTGTCATGAGACCTTTAATTTTTTTAAAAAAAATAATTTTATACATGTTAAAAAATGTGATATAAGAATAAAAGATAATAGATAAGATATGATATAAAAATGATAAAATAACGTTACAATTACCATCACTTTTACACGTGTCATGATACCTTTACTTTGACACGTCATTTATTAAGTTTAGCGAATATGATGAACATATTTGTTACTTTTAAAATATTTAATTTTTCATTTTTTTTTAATTTACTATTTATTTACAAGCAATCTCACTTTGTCGCTCTATTTTTTGCAAGCTTCTCTTCCCCCTGTACTTCTAATATTAGTGTTAATTGTTAAAAAAAACAAAGTCTGAAAATAAAAATTAATGTATTAATACATCATCTTTAATGAATGGTGGCATTAATTACTGAAACATACAAACAGGGGTAGAGCAACTCCGCTACAAGACTTGCGTCTCTTCTCCCCACGACCTCGCACTCATATTGATCTTGTTCAAAGATTTGCTCTTTTAAATTTTGATATAAAAAGAATAACTTAAAATATAATATTATGGTTTAGATTACTTATAAATTTTTTATACATCATGTGTTTTAATTAGAGATAAAAGATTTAAAAAACTTTTAAATTTTGATAATACGCTTATCACTTTACGCATGTATTATAATTATAATATTTTATAAATTTTATAAAAATTTAAATAAAAAAACTTGAATGCAATATTTATGTAAAGTTTTTAGTTCCGTTGATATAAAATAATTTAATTTTCTTTTGTTTTGAACAATTCCTATTTAAGAAGGCGAAGACTAAATTTATTCTTAATGGGTTTACAACGAAACCTATAGTTTAGGGATAAAATTGAAATATTTGACAGCTTAAAGACATATTTACAGGAACATAAACCGATGATGAAAAGGAAAATCATGCTTTCTCAAAACTGTCTCTGTAAATAAAAAAAAAAATCTGCAAAACCAAATTCCATGTTGGCTAAAGTTGCATCCCTCTACTATCAAGAAATTCACATGAAAAAACTACCAATTCTGTGCAATGCATCATTTCATGCTCTGGATTTTAGCCATTTTCAAGAAATTCACATGAAAAAACTACCAATTCTGTGCAATGCATCATTTCATGCTCTGTTTTTTAGCCATTTTAGTTTTCACAACAAATCATTGGTACACTGGGAAAACAGTTTATGACGTCCATACCTCGAAACACCATGATCTGACACAAAATATACGTACAGATAGAAAAGAACATTCAACAAACCAACAGTAAACATCCTCCAACAAACTAAAATACTATCAAACATGCTATATTTACAGGAAGAAAAGGCCCGAAATGAACTACTCAGATCATTCCGTCTCAGTCCATCGTTCGGTGTCCATACATATGCATGTAAGTGTAACACAGAAACATTCACTTAAGTTACTCAAGTCACCAAAAATGAACGTCCATGGAATCAGTTACCTCACTGTATCAGGATGCAATGACACAAATCAATTGCCTTTTTCTGTGTGAGTCTCACTGGTGGATCGCATGTGTTCGAGACCCCACCTCATGGAACAACCTAAACACAAAATGAGAAAGATGCTAGATGCTTAGGATTAAAATAAGTGATAAATAAAAAAGGAATCAAGTAAATTCTCAAGATCGTAAACTCAGACCTTGTTATTGTAGGATAGCAGCCTGATAAAGTTGCAGGTTGCCCAAGCTGATCCAGGGGAAAAAGCTATTAAACAACAACAAATAGTAGAAGCTTGAAAAATAATCTATGAAGAATAGTAATAAGAAATGTGAAAAAAGAATAATAGTCCAAAAATCAGTGATGACTTAAACTTAACACAAATAAGCTTAAGCATTTTGTAGTCAAACTGGAAGCAATTGTTAGATCATTGTGGAGGGATGAGGTGAGAACTAAGTTTATGAATTACAATTAGGTGAATTGGACTATATGAGCGATGAACAAAACCTTCAATAGCCTCTTAAAATTTTAGCATTTAAACCAAGTGTTAACATCATAAATAGCACCCAAAAGTTTCAAATGAGAACAGACTTCAATAGGAAAGCAAAATTAATTAAAGTTTAAAAAGAAAAACAAATAATAAGAGAAAGTATAAGAAAGAACTGACGTATGTTGGTGAAGAAAGTAACGGACATAGTCGAAAACAAGTTGAGAATCAGCTGACTACAATAGGACAGACGTTTTAATCACAATATCTAAACATTCTTCTTCTTCTTTTCCTTTGTGAAGACAAAATACTAAACAAAGGAGTTATATAGAGGGAGGAAAGATGAGTTTAAGAATTACGAATTTAGATCGGCAAACATAGACGTTATCAGTGAGCTGTGTAATTTTGTCAGATGCCCGGTTAGCAACATACATCCCTAATCAACCAATTCAAAAATATAAATACATTGTTTAAAAAATTTAAATCTCAAATAATAAAAGACAAAGAAAAATAGAATACCAGTGTTGATACAAGAGTCGGCGCCGAGAACGTTGTGCCCTTGGAGTGAGGGGCGTTCAAGTTCATATTCAGATCTATTTGGTTCTTGTTTGCCTTTGCTCGTGTCATCCCAAAACCAAAACCAAGAACCCTAATCCAAAGTATACTCTCTGCTTCAAATCTTGTTAAGACCTTTCTTCAACAATACCACGAGATAATATGTACAAAACACTAAGCTATACTAATACAAAGTATTAATTACAAAGACTTCTGATTTTTTTAAAAAAAGACAATGAATCAAAGATGAGGGGTTTAGGGAATTGTAAGAGGGCGGAGGCAGAGGAAGGAGAAAAGAAAGGGCGGAGATGAAAAAAATATATTTTTTCTTTAATTAACTTAGGCAACCGGTTACCTTTCAAAAAAAAAAAATTTAAATCCAACGGTCCAAAATAACTCGGCATCATCCAACGGAGGAAATCAAATGGTCGTCTTTTATTGGCCTTCAAAATATTAATCTTTCACTTCTTTTTTTTTATATATACTATTTATTTAGAACAATCTCACTCTGTCTTTCTTTTCTTTGCAAGCCCCTCTTCCCTTGTACCTAAAACCCTAGATAGAAATAAACCCTCTTCCCCTCTTCCCTTGTACCTAAATAAAAATGGACGTAGTAATAGCATCATCTTCGATCGATGGCGGCATTGGTTGCTGGGACCTACAAACAGGGACAGAGCAACTCCGCTACAAGACTTGCGCCTCTTCTCCCCACGGCCTCACACCTATAGGTTCCCGTCTCTTAGCGTGCTCTCAACTTCGCGATCCCTCTGCCACCTCCGGCAACGTCCTTTATTGGTCTTGGTCCAAGGTTTGTTCTTTTTAACCACACATACTCTTCCACTCTTTCCCCAAAATTTCTCTTCTTCGTTTTTATCATTTTTTTTTCAGCCTCAAGCTCTAGTTAAAAGTTTTCCTGCGGAACCTATTAAACCGCTCGCTGCTAATAGCGAAGGTAGTTACATTGTTGGTGGAGGTTCATCTGGTGATATTTACTTTTGGGAGGTAAAATTCAATTCCTTTGTTTACGTTTTAGTCTTTTATTTGTTAATTGAAGCTAAGTATTCCGGGTGGTTTCTGTTTCACTATTTAGGTTGCTACGGGTAGGCTATTAAAGAAATGGCATGCTCATTACAGGGCGGTTACATGCTTAGTTTTCTCCGAGGATGATTCACTCCTCATTTCTGGGTCGGAGGATGGATGTGTTAGAGTTTGGTCGCTTTTCATGTACACGTTCCTTGTTCCGATCCTTACTACTATGTTCAATTATGTTTGCATACTATTGTGGTTACTAATTGTGGATAGTTTCTTTTTTATGTTTATCGTGAATTAGGATATTTGATGATGTTAGGCAGCAGCAGGCAAGTCATCTCTATGAATATAGTTTTACAGAACATACTCTGCGTGTAACGGATATTGTTATGGGTTATGGTGGAGGGAATGCAATTATTGTGTCGGCTTCTGAGGACCGCACTTGTAAGGTTTGTTCTGCTTTTGGTTCAAAGCCCAAATGTATGTTGTATTTTAACAGATTGGTGATTAAAGTGTTATTCTGGATCATGCATTAGACTGAAAAGTTGGAAACTTTATTCTACAAGTCATTGGCATCGGCATCGCCCAATCTATCCTATTATAGTCTTTTCATTAGTAAATTGTGTTTTGGACTGCTAACTTTGAAACTGAGGAGTGCACCTTTTTTTCAAGTTGATACTTTCTGATTGAGATTAATTAGTTGAGGTGTATGTCAAACAATTGCTTAGTACGAATTGAAGATTAATTATTGTTGTAACTAACATGGTTTCCATAGCAACTAATGCATTGGGATTAAACTAAACCATTATAGTACCTTATTTTAGGGAATATCTATCGACTCATTTTTTAAGTACCTAATGTATTTATGCTGCAGTATTTGTGCTAATATATGGTGTTAGCCATATGTTCTACTAGATACTCAGTAAAGAGTTCCTGATTTAACGTGCATTGCTATTAGGTATGGAGTTTATCGAGGGGAAGATTACTAAGAAATGTTGTGTTTCCTTCCATCATTGATGCAATTGCTATAGACCCTGGTGAACATGTCTTCTATGCTGGCGGTCGAGATGGTAAAATTTATATAGCTGCACTTAATGCTGAGAGTTCCCCAAGCAGCAATTATGGATTGCACATCATCGGTTTGCTAACTGATCAAAGGTGTTATTTTGATATGTTCAGACTATCTTTTTTGTTTCTCCCATCTTTACAGTATTCTAAAGTAATTCTGGCAGGATAGTTTATGTTGGTTTCCATCATATCACTTTATACTTTCTTTTACTCCTTAAAGAGGTGCTATGGCTTGTTCCCTTAGCTGTTGAAATCAACTCACTGTTTGCTGTCCCAGCTTCAGATCCTAGAACTAAATAACTAATCCCCCAGATTGAAATTGGATTTTGTAGATTCTTATTGTTATACATCAAAAAGAAAAGTAATAAAGGAAAAGTTGCAGTGAATGATAGTTAATATGCATGTCCCTTTCTAATTTTAAAAGGTTTCGTGTTATCTCTTAAGTCGTACCCTTTCTCTAACAGTTTTACAATCTTACTTTTGAACAGTAAGCCTGTTACTTGCTTGGCATATAGTTCAGAAGGAAATTTGCTACTATCCGGATCAGAGGATGGCATGATTCGAGTTTGGGATGTGAAAACCAAAAACATTATCCGCATGTACCGACATTCCAAAGGTATCATTTAACAACTAGAAATGTTTATTGTTTTCTACTGATGGCTGTGATTAGATTGTGTATTTTTTTAATTATGAGTTCAACTTCTACGCACTCTTGGTTCACTTTTTCATCTGTGTTTAAAGCATATCTCATATTAAAAACACAGATTCTGTTTCTTCACTTCTACTTCTAGTCCAGTCCGCATGCATAAATATATTAACGATATCTAGAGGAGAAAAAAGGAAGAAATATAAACTTCAGTCCATTGAGCAATTTGAGCTTTTGTATTATGGTTTTCTTTACTACACCTTCACATGATGTTCTTTATTATTTACATCCAAAGCATGTAACTGATGTTCATTTATATATTCAGGTCCTGTGAACAATATTGTCATTGTTAGACTCCCAAGCTCCCCCAGTCTGGCAGAATCAAAAGTGCAAGCTTCCTCAAGAAGGCATGAAATTTCACTCCATCCTCCACTAGAAAAATATGCAAATTCAAGTGATGAAGACATGGATAACAAGGCTATCATTACACTCCCAGATACAATAGACCTCCCTTCGTACCTCAGTTCTCAGCTAATCAATGATCACGTAAAACAACTTCAGGTTTTCTTTTCCGCTTATTACATGCTCATGGACCATGTAATTGTTTCTTCTTTTTTCAAATTTCACGTACTCGTAAGTGCTTTGATATGAACCAACACGGTGGCCATCATCTCCGGCACGTAATCATTATATTCCCTAAACTCAACAGCTTAGTCTAATAAACTTTTGTCACCCCATTGTTTGCAGCAACAAGGCTCTTCAGCTGCGGCCGAAATGGAAGTGAAGAAACTGAAGCTTGATGGTCAGCGATCTATCGAGATGTTTCAGCACTTGAAAAAAGTTTATGACAACTTGCAGGAATTTTGTGTCAATGAGCTCTTAGATGGACAACCAATGGAAGTATCCAAAGGGAACTAAGTCATTCACGGTTTGAATGAACAGACCACTAAGTTTTCATTTCTGATTTTCATTGTTGAATTAATTTTCATTTCCAGAGGATCCATAGGAAGTTTTTGTACCTTGCCATATTCTAGAAAAAAAAAAACACTATTTAGACTCATGACAGATGTTGAAATGCTTATATATTGAGTAATGTTCCTTTATGCAATCAAATTCAGTTGGTTTGGGTCAAATTGGATCGGATCTGATTCGGATTATTTTTGTTTTATGGTGAGTTGGGCTGTGCAATGTACATAACTAAAATTTTGAATATTTAGTTGTATTCAATCCAAAATGGCCTATAATATCTTCAAATTTCTTAAAGATCAAATCATTTTCAAACTATTTTGGTATCATCAGAGAATATGATAAATCAATGTTAGAAATATTTTTAATGTTCGATTAAATTGTTATTTTAGTCTCTATTCTTTTTCAAAATAATTTAGTTTTAATGTTTTACTTTGTGTCAAAATGATCCATTTATAGATGAAAACTATTAGTTAACTATCGAAAAATAACTTAAAATGACTTGACAAATGATACATCATAAGAAAAAAATATTTAATATTTTATATAGTTTTATAAAATTATTTTTTATTAACGTATCATTTTATAAAATCAATATATTTGTTTTTATGATATTGTTAAGCCAACAATCATTGTCATGTAAATTTTTAATATTATTTCAAATCATTTACTATTAGTTAATTAATAATTTTCATCCGTAGATAAATTATTTTGACAAGAAATAAAATATTAAGAGTTCAATTGTTTTTAAAAAATTAAAATAATAATTTAATTAAATTTTAAAATATTTTTTTAATTATGCCATAAATCAAATAATCATAGATCTTCATGAAGTCCTTTTCCTAGAGTCTTCGGCTAATAACTATACTAATGTCGTATAATTTTACTGTTCCTGTTTGGTATCAAATTTGTTCAAAGTTGATATAACAAGTACATCCAGACCCAGTTGAATGCAATGGGATTTGGACGAAGGATTAGTCTACAACGGACGTCGAATATCGCTAAACATTATTAATGTTAAACACCGTTGGACATTATTAAATTAATCTATAAAGAATAAAAATCTAAAAAACTAATCATACAATTATTAATTATATGTTGAGTTTATCACTCTTTTATTAATTACATATTAAGTCTTTGAGATTTAAAATTTTTATTAATTAATTTAATAAATATTCAATGGTATTCATCATTAGTAATGTTCAACAGTGTTCGACGTCTATCATAAAATTTTCCTTTTAGTGAATTATTAAAAACATTTAAATAATAGCCTTGAGGTTCACTTTCAAGACTACAAACTTTGGTTATAACATAATAACACTTTCTATATAAAAAAAGCCTTTTTGAATTTAATTCTATATCAACCGGAAACTTTACATAAATATTGCACTCAAATTGTTGTTTTTAGTATAATATCGTTTGGATTATTTTTAAAAATATTGTAAATATTTTACTATATATTTAAAGTTGGACTAAAAGAGTTTCGATTTTGATTAATATTTATATTTTTATTAAAATAATTAAAGTCAGATTAAAAGGATTTCGACTTAAAACAATATTTGACTCTGAAGTCGGATTGAATAAGTTTTGACTTTGAATATTTAAATTTTTTATTAAAATAATTAAAGTCACGTTGAAAGGATTCTGACTCTAAAGTTGGATTATAAATCTACCTCTTTAATTTTTAAAATTAAAAATAAAATATCTAATAAAATTATATTATTTTTTTCACTAATTTTATTTTTATCGTAACAAATATTATCGATTTAAAAATTAAAAAATATTGTCATATGTTTGGAAAAAAAATCTCTGAAATATTCATGTATTTTCCCGAACGGAGCCGCTAATTTATTTTTCTTTTGTTTTTGAACAATTCCTATTTAAGGAGAAAGAGAAGAATAAATTTATTCTACAACGAGACGTATAGTTTAAGGATAAAATTAAAATATTTGGATAAAATTAAAATATTTAAAAGCTTATAGACATATTTTCAGGACCATAGTTTAGGAACAAACCGATGATGACGTCCAAACCTCGAAACACCCTGATCTGACAGAAAATATATGTACAGATACAAAAGAACATTCAACAAACCAACAGTAAACATCCTCCAACAAATCTACTAAAATACTATCAAACATGCTATATTTACAGGAAGAAAAAAGGCCCGAAATGAACTACTCAGATCATGCCGTCTCCGTCCATCGGTCGGTGTCCATACATATGCATCTAAGTGTAACACAGAAACATTCACTTAAGTTACTCATGTCACCAAAAATGAACGTCCATGGAATCAGTTACCTCACTGTATCAGGATGCAATGACACAAATCAATTGCCTTTTTCTGTGTGAGTCTCACTGGTGGATCGAATATGTTCGAGACCCCACCTCATGGAACAACCTAAAAACAAAATGAGAGATGCTAGATGCTAGATGCTGAGGGTTAAAATAAGTGATTTACATTAAATTTTAGAATCTTAGCTATAAGTAAAAGATCATTGTTGATAAATTTTACCTGATCATCGCATGAAGCAGCAGTTAGAAGAGTTTCTGGCTTTCTTGTGCTACATTCGCCGCTAGTCTTTTCATCTTGTTCCTCGTCTACAAAATTTTGATCTGATACCTCTGCAAAATAACCAACCAACCTTTTAGAGTTCAATTACTTTGACAATTAAAATATATCACTTCAAGCATCTCTTGTTTTGCAAGATAGAAAATTCATTGACAGACATTGTACTAAAAGCAAATAAATTGATATGACAACCTTAAGTTACTAAACTGGCTGGGTGATTCTTTAAGTAAAGAAAGCCTAGAACTCAGTCTCACTTACAAGTCTAGGTTGCATGAAATTTAACAGCATGCCCATGATTATGAGACACCATAAGGATATGAGGACCAACAGAATTGAACTCGTGCTCGAATTGTAAGCTTCAACACTTTGGACTGTATAGAGAGGGATACTAATCATAGTATATCATATACATCTGATAATCTTGAATAAATTTAATTTTTACACCCAAAACATATAATAGAAAGGAAGCATGATTATATTAGAGGTGATATCACTTCAAGTTAAACATGGACAAACTCAACTTTAAAAGTCCAATATCTAGCAAGTCTAAAATTGGAGGAAATAACTCAGGTATCACCACAGGAGCCTGGAACACGAACTTTATATAACATCTCCACGAACACAGCAAAAATTCTCTGCAGGGATAGGTCCTACTTCCATGTGCATTAAAGTGTTTAAGAAGCCGATAAACATATATTGCTTTAATTCTTTCACATTTACATTGGTTGTTTTATTACCTTTGGATGAAGCATGATCTTGAAGACTATGAGAGGCTAAAACACCGCAAGCCAAAGACCTAGATCTGAAGTGTTGGATCCAAGGATTGGCCACAAAAGAATGAGAACCATCTCTTTTATTTAGTTGAATTCCAGGTCTTTCAAAATTGATCTTCTTCCAGCAACCACCTCGAAGAACCTTAAACTGCATTAAAGATTGGAAATTGCAGTAAATAGGAACTGACATTGGGAATACAGAGAGGAAACTGCAGTAAACAGAATAAACTTTAACCTGGCCTGAAGAAATACAATGTGGTTTCCTTGATGATTTAGATCCTGGCAGTTTCTCCTTTGAGTTCCAGCCAAGATAACTCATAGAATCATGTAACTGGTTAACAAATGATGCTTCCATGGATTTAAGGTACAAACTGTGCTTCTCATCTGTCCATTCTGTAGAGGTAGATTCTTTTACCAGAGAATCCTGTGGTGTTATCATTAACAACTATGATTAGTAAGTTTCCCTAAACAAATAATTGTGCAAAACATGATTAGAAAGCAATAAACAGCCCAGATTAAAATGAAAAACATATAGTTAAGGAGACCAGATTAGAGCCAACTACATCAATACCATGAAATATCTGATGAATGTGAGGTGGCTTAACTTCTTGAAGAAATAAAAGGGATAATCAATTTTCTATGCTTCCAAGTTTCAAATCCTCAATTAACAGTACCCAACTACCAAAGCTATTTGGAAGTTAGAAACATGTAATGATAAAAACTTGTTTTTTCTAGAACTGTAGTTTTAATGCTCAACAGAAACGTTATGAATGAAAATCTAAAGGATATTCATGATTGGAAATGATAAAATACTATATGCTTTAAAGTGAAGTTTGGAAATTTAGCAGAATTTACTTCCTTTAAACAAGGGGGCAAAACCCAGGACTCAAATTCGTTGATGCATAAACCAATAACCATAAAGGATCTAGGACGAAGAAGAAGAGGGTGTACCAGGCTTGGATTTTGTCCATGGTGAGCAAACTCGGGTGATCTCCGAGGAGTCAACTCAGAGGCAGAAGCACCTGAACTCGTCCGAGACTCGCTTTTTGTAAAACCCTCCATGCAGAAAACAGCATAAAAGAAAATAAAATATCTCCTGAGTTGAGAAGATTAGAAAAAAAAGATCGTCCTTTCAGAGAAAAGAGAGATTTTTTAGCCGGGAAGCAGAGAATAAAAGATGGCAGGTAAGATGTGACATGAGTAGGGACAAAAGAACGTTACAGTTGTCATCGCTTTTACACGTATAGTGGAACTTCACTTTGCCACGTCATTTATTGGGTTTAGCGAATACGGGAACAAATATTTATTGGACTTCAAAATATCTAATCTTTCACTCTATTTTCTTTTTATTAACTATTTATTTATATGAAACTTGGAAATAAGATTATGATTTATATTTAAAATTTTTAATTTTTGTTTTCAATAATATCATTTTTGTAAATATAGGTAAATAAAATTTGATTAAATTTTTTATCAAAAAATAAATAAAATTTAAGTTATAAAATATAAATTTAAATAATTAAATTTTTTTAACAATTGTAAACTAATTTTTAAATTAGATTCAATTTTTTTAAATTTTTTATATATATTAGTATAAAATATAAAAAATATATATCACCTATGAAAAAATATGTATAAGAAAAATTATATTAGTAGTCACTAAAGTTTTAGGATACTTTTAATATAATCACCAAATTTTAAAACTTTTATTACAATCATTCAACTTTTAATTTGCTTTCATTACTGTTACTATCGGCGACTATAATTTTAAAAAAATATCGTAGAAAGGTAAACTACACTAATAATTATTGAATTTTTAGAACGTTTTTAATATAATCATCAATTTTTTAATTTTTTATCACAATAACTTAATTTTTAATTCACTTTCATTGTCATTAAAAAACTAACGTATCATATTAAGTTTAAAAATAAATATTTTCTCACCTTATTTTTCTCCCTTTTTGTTTTATTCTATTTTCTGTTATCCAAATATATTTATATTTTTTTTCATTTTTCTCTTTATCATATTTTTTCATCTATAATTCTATAACCTTTGTGGAGTTAAATTATCTCACTATCTACGTAACTAAAAGAATCTTAAAATTATAGTTATTATTATAATCACTATTAGTTATTGTAATCACTACTAGTTTATTTAAAAAATCAATAATTGAAAATTTTATTTTAACGTAATTTAATGATTATTTATATAATTTATTTGAAATTTTATAACAAAGTTTGATTAATTGAATTAACTAATAAAATTAATATTTTTTCTTCGATTAAAAAATTGAAATTTTTTATTCTATTAATAGTTAATAAAAATTTATTTAAATATTTTTAAAAATTCGGTTAATATTTAGTAAATTTTATTTATACCAATAAAGTTAGTATTTCTTTTACAATTTAATAATAAATATTTAGTAAATTTTATTTATATCAATGAAATATTATAGTTTTAAAATTATTAATATCAAATACATAATATAATATCATTTATTATTAATAACTCAATAATACTTTTTATTAAATATTATAAGACCTATAAAATATTATTTTAAAATTTTAAAATTAAAATATTACAAATTGTTTGTATAAATGATATTGTTTTAAAAATAAAATATAAAAATATAATATATTTTTAAAATAATAGATTATATGAATTATATTAATAATTTATCGTATATCATGAAAATCAGGATATAATATATTATATTATATTAATATAATCGATTGTATTATTATTATAATATTAAAATAAAAATTTTGTATTGAATCGAAAATTATTAATACATAGGGGTATGTTTTAAAAAAATTATTAATAAATATATTTCAATAATAAGATAATATTTTCAGATATTTATTTTTTAAAATGAAATTTTAGTTTTTAATTAAAATATTTTAAAAATAGTGAAATACAAAGAACTTTAATTAATTTAAAAAACAATAATTTTATTTTTGCTAAACCAACATCATTTCCGCAGAATGAATTAACCAAAGAATCTTAATTCCAATGTAAAATCTAAAAAGCCTCCCTTGTAGTTCTTGGAACGAAGTTTGCAACTGCTTAAATCTCTGCGACAGAAATTTTGATATTGAAATCCTACACCTGAAAAACCCAATTTTCATCATACAGATTTGTTTCCTTTCCTTCAATTCAAATCTCTTGGAGGTTTTTTTAATTCTCATTCGTCGTCTATGTCCTCTCCAATCTTAAACAGTAACAGCATTTCAATCTCGGTCTCAGATGACGATCCCGATGAGCTTGGCCGAATGCGAGTTCGGGTCCGAAGGAAACGAAAGAAACACGGCGACCAACGTGGCAGGACTGAGTTCAATCAACGACTCATCCGTTGGCTTGTCAAATTTTGGATGCTTCTCGTATTCCTTCCGGCCGCCGCGCTGCTCATTTTTGAGGCCACTAGGATCGGTAGGAAACCCGGCTTGGTTGTTAACTCGGAAGTTAATGAAGTGAAGAAACCCAATTCGTTGGGTAACAAAGAACCCAGGACTGAAGTGAAGGCACTAAGACAAGCAAATAAATCAGGCAGCACTTTGAACCGGTTAGATCCGACCACTCATGTTGTCGGTGGTGTTAGAGAACGTACGTAGAATGTCAAAGAAATCTCACATTCTTTTTCTGTTTTGCTGAAAATAAAATTGGAAATCTTTTCAATATTTGGGTCCAATATGTTGTCAAGTAGGAAATATACAGTAATATCTGAATTAATGGCAAACGTCTTTTTGAATCTATCAGTTCGCTTGAAGCTCCTACCAGCTGAGGAACTTGAGCATCTGGAGCTTCCTTTAAATGAAGAATCAAGTAATAATCTTGTTAAGAGATTGGTGTACATATCAGATCAAGATAATGTATTTCGTGGAGGGAAGTCTAGCATCTCATGGCAGCGTGTTAATGACACTCGATTTAATCTTTTCACCGGAAGCCAAACCATTGATGAGAGAGAGAAAAGCTTCAAGGTTTTGATGTTTACACTTGCAAAATATGACCCTTTTATCCCATGTTCAGATTATGCTTATATCTGTATGGATCTTGTTTGGTCAGGTGAATGAAACTGCTGTTATACATTGTGGATTTTATAGTGAAAATGGTGGTTTTAAAGTATCTGATGAAGACAAAAATTATATGCAAACTTGCAAAGTTGTAGTTTCTACTTGCGCATTTGGAGGTGGAGATGATCTTTATCAGCCTATAGGAATGTCGGAGGCATCACTTAAAAAGGTGATAGAACCTGTGATGCTAAAAACTTACTTTCTGGCTTAGATGTATTTTGAATCTTAATTCGAATTCTGGACTTGTTGCAGGTTTGCTACGTTGCATTTTGGGATGAAATCACGCTTGCGGCACAAGAATCACAGGGCAATAAGATTGGCGAGGATGGATTTATTGGGAAATGGCGAATTGTGGTGGTGAAAAATCTTCCTTTTGTAGACCAAAGGTTGAATGGGAAAATTCCCAAGGTATGTTGGGTATATATCGCAGATAAACTTAGGAAATAATGGATGCTTTTCAATTTTCAAGCTCTAAACATTTGGCCTTTTTCATTTGCTACACCTGTGTCATTTCTGTTATTTGAATTGCTCATTCGCTATCTTTTGTTGGCAACTTTAGATCATTATAATCGTATAACCATGAAGTCAGTAGTTTAAATTAATTTTGAACTTAAATTTTGTAGATGGTATTAGAGAGAGAAAGTATGATCATTTCACAGCATGTAATGGCCATTTTCTTCCCTAATTACTGTTTTCACGAAGATCACTTTAACTTGTTTGTGGCTATCAGATGTTGCCTCACCGGCTCTTTCCTCATGCAAAATATTCTATATGGGTAGACTCAAAATCCCAATTCAGAAGGGATCCTTTAGGTGTAATAGAAGCTCTCCTTTTGCGCACGAATTCTCTGCTTGCAATTTCAGAGCATGGAGCTCGTAGTAGTGTCTATGATGAGGCGAAGGCTGTTGTCAGGAAACACAAAGCCACACCAGAAGAAGTTGAAGTGCAAATGAGACAGTATCGTAAGGATGGTCTTCCTGAGGACAAAAGATTTAATGGAAAGAAAGGTATTCTTCTGTCTTCTCTTTCTTAGTTGTGTAAAAGATATCACAACATCAAGTGACCTTTAGTATCCTAGAGGTAAATTGTGGAGTGATGATCCATAACTGGCATGGCCTCATAAATTCGGTCCACCATAACCAATATAGCTTTCATAATTCATTTACCTGTTTGGTTGATATTGTGAAGTCCAATACTCCCGGTGTTTGAGGATTGCGGATTTGTTATGCATGAACTGCAATGCAACATATAAACTATGTACCTATGTGAATCAAAGCTCTTACTGCTAATACTTATTTAGCCTAGATTGCTGAATATATGCCTTTTGCTATGTTTTATGCCCACAGCTCTAAATGAAGCCTCTGTCATTGTGAGGGAGCATACAACTTTGACAAACATGTTAATGTGCTTATGGTTTAACGAGGTTGTTCGTTTCACTTCGAGGGATCAATTAAGCTTTCCATATGTTCTCTGGCGATTGAAAGTGGTTAAGAACATCAATATGTTCCCAGTCTGCACACGCAAAGATCTTGTTAATAGCATAGGCCACCTACGCAAAGCTAAGCCTTTGACAAATTGATGTTAGTTTTTGCTATATGCTTAGCCCTGCTGCTCTCTGGTAGCAAACTTTGAGGTAAACAAATTCCATTTTTCGCTACTAATTTCATCAAGGTTACTAATCCCTCTGCAATTTGGATATGCGACTTAGTAGTCTAATCTGATTATTATGACAATATTTTTCATTTTTATTATATTATCCATTTAGCCATTTTCTTGAGATCCATGAGCTCACAGCTGTGCATATGTATATTAATGTTTTGGTTGATTTAATTTACCATAGCTCAGAATCTCCGATCTCATGTCGAGACAGTATGGTTTGATCTTGTATATGCTGTAGTATATGGAAAAATAATGAACCTATAACACCAAAATTAAAGAATATAATTCATAAAATTTATTATCAAATAGAAAATTCTTTACAATGAATCGCATATAGTCTCCAACCTATGATGGTCAAGCTTATTCCTTTGTACCTGTAAAAATTTCTTTTTGTAATTTCTCGTCTAACTTGCATCTTTGTGTTTGTGTGTGTATGTGCCTGCTATCTATCTCCCATGCTGTTGCCAACTGAAAGCCTGGAGAGAAGGAATATACAAGCAGAGGAAACAAACACAGAAGCAGCAAAGCAGGCAAGATCCAAGCTTGTAACAATGGGTATGCTCTTGAATTTCTCCAAAACTCCAACTTGAAGTATCATCATGACAGCATGCCCCATTTTTGACTTTGCTTGTGAAATTGATTTCATTTCAATCCAAGCTGGGACTGTCTGAAAAACAATCATAGGAGAAATCATGTAAAATTGTTTGATGGTTGGTAGGTATAACAAATGTCAAATTATGGTCTTTTAATTTATATGTTTTGATTTTCATACTATTACTCATGTTATGTCTGATTCCAAAGCATTAATACCCTTATAATTTTGTTAGTTGACTGATATTGAATTTTTTATTTTATACTCGCATCCGAAAACATGAAATGTGATATTCTTATTGGATCATTGAATGAGTGTAAATTGATACACATGCCGTTCGAATAAGCTTGTCAATTTTATGGTTCATGTGTCATGTTTATGGCTTAAATACCTTCCAATGGAAGAGGCCGAACAAGTTGGATGTAGGAAGCTTAGGAGCACCTCCTTTCATGGTCTTGGAACCCACAAACATGGTGTAAATCCCCATCCCAAAAATAATCATGGCTGTTCCAACTAAGAACATATCTGCAGAACACAATTCAACAAAAATCTGTTACTCAATCCAAATAATCTACTTTTCCAACAATATATGTAAGTTATTGGTAAGAAGGTATACCAATGGCTTCTATCAGAAGGTGGATGATGTGTTCTTCATCCAACTTGTTCGAAAATAGGCTATGGAAATACTGCAAATATGACTCCACAATGAGAAAGCTTCCCTGCAAGATTGATGTCATTCTTCACTGTTCAATACTATACTCTTACAACATAAAATAATGAAGAACATATGATTTAATCTACCTCCATGAAGCACAGTATGGATCCAAATAAAGATCCAGCCACAGCAAATAGGGTGAAGAATCGACAATTAAGGATAACACTTTGAATGAACATCTGAATGTGTAATTTACAAGGTCTTGGTTTCAATACCAGCCTTACAAGCACCTCACGCATGGCAGTCACAACCTTTGCAAGCAAAGATGCCATCTCCCTTCCCCGATCAACTGATGTCTCTGAACTTTCCAGTGTCGTCGTTAAAGCCTTGACGGCGACCGTCGGTTTCCTCTCACTATTCCCATGGATTTTCTTCTCCCCTTTAACACCTCCCTTGCTTGTGTACCTCACAGTTTTGGCAGATGAAGAAGGCCAAGAAGATGAAGGAGCAAAAACACGACCCAAAGGCTTGTTTGACGAACGCAACAATCTAGTGGTGGTAGCCATGTTCCTTTGGGTTGGGAAAACTGCAAGTGTTTTGGAAACTTTTCATCGTCTTGGTGGGGGTGTTTATACCATGCAGTTGAAGGGGAAGAAGATTCGTGGCATATAAGTTGAGAATTGTCGGTATTTGGGGTGGGCTGTTCTTGCACTTTTTCTTGGAGAAGTAGGTTTTGAATACATGGCATGCAAGTTTGACGAAGCTATTTAGACTCACGTGGCGGTTCTGAATTTCTCCTCCTGTGGGCTCAGTTTAAACGCGAGCCAAACGTTTGTGGGACCTAGAATTCTGGGGTCATGTTTTTTTTTTTAATGTTCTTCTCTTTGAGATCGCGAAACAGATGATGCTTGGCGTTGCAGAGGATATTCGAGCTTCCGACCATGGGAATTAGGAATGGTCGACGGCAGCACGTGGTGATTAGTTATTGGTTTTGACCTTTGTTCTCACTTTGTCTGTAATGAAAAAGCTGGAGTTCATTCCTACCGTTGTTTCAGGGGATATTTCTTATATATAATACAAACAAAACGAAATGTTTCTTTTTCTTTTCCGTTGATTATTTCCATGAAATTCATGTTTTTCATCCGGTACATATTACTTCTAAATTTGATAGAAATATAAAAGAAATTAATAAATTTTAAAATTTATAAAAGATTTATCTATTGAGTGTATTGATAAAACAGATTGTACTCTTAAAAATATGAGTTCAAATTTTAAAGATGGTATTATTAATAGGGATAATTTCGTACCTTAAATATATACCGTAAAATAAACATGTATATTATCAAAAAAATATTATAAGGATTTAAACGAATATTTTTGAAATAATAGTTAAAAGAATTAAAAATATATTTTGATACATAAGTTCAATAGGTTAATTTTAGGGTTTAAGATTTAAAATATATAATTTAAGATTTAAGGTTTAAGATCGAAGATTTTGACCTTAGCTTTACTTTTTATATTAAAAATAAAAATCGGGAGCAAGAGATTCAATTTTAAGTTGTAGAAATTTTTTTAAAAAAATTATTATAACGGTGATAAGAGACTTTAACATTAAATAATTGTCATTGTTCATAGTTGAATTCTAATAATAATGGCACTATTTAAAGTATAATATTTTAAAAAATAACTTTTAAAATATAATATTATAAAAAAAACTCAAACAATAATATTTATAAGATTTTTTCATACATTAACTTATCTTAAAAAAACATCTACTCTTTTGATATTCTTCTTTTTCTTAGGGTTATTGTCATTGATCAATTTCAAGCAAAGAATTCACGTGTCCAATGCTGTTACTGTTAGCCAAGAAAGAAAAACAAAACCAAATGAATTTGTTTTTCCATCCTTTGCGATTAAACTATATCTTCATCGGTTTACAGACACGTGTCTGAACAAGACAACAAACACATTAATCAACGAACACCAGCGCATATGGCACTCTGTTCTACACCGTGTTTGATCCTGAAGCCAGGTTTTGTTTGTTTCCATAGTTACATAAAGTTATAGGGTCTGGTAAGACAAGGGTGCGACCCCAGTGATCAGGCTCAGAAAAGAGAAATACTTGGAAGCTTTAACGTAGTGCGGGACACGTGGATCCAGCGGTTTGGTTCTTACTCCATAGTCTATACATTTGAAGTGTTTGTAGACTGTAGACTGTAGACTGTAGAGTGTAGTAAGGAATAGAGTAGCAGGTGCCTGGGTGAAGGTACTATGAACATTGACATTCAGACAAACAATCACGCTTTTGTTCTTTCTACGTGGCGGCTAAAGGCTTGATCTTGGAACTGGCAATCACACCTGTCCCAATGCAAGTGGGGTTTTCCTTCTTCGTTATTTCTTTTTGGGTTTTTGTATGACATTGAAGGCAAAAATTCGTACCAGATTTTTGCCCAATTCATGATTTTAAGTCCTTGGCGTGTGTAGTGGATTTCATTTACTTTCAAACTGAAAGAAAGCTATCAAAGTAAAGAATAGAAGATAAATTCTATTGTATATTAGCTGAGCAGCTTATACATACTTATATAGGTAGCAAGAACAATCTGAAAGTAGGGTTGTTAAGGTTGTTAACTTTAACTGTTTTAACTGAAAATTAAACCTCCCTAAGCAATCTATACTCAACTCTTTACACGTGTACAAGCTTATATATTTAACATTTCCCTCATTCTCTCATCCTTGTCGATTGTTCAAGACTTGAACACAGATCTTTTATCTATACATCTCAAAATATGGTTTTGACAGTAGCTTTGTAAGCCCATTTGCTGTCTGAAACTCAGCTGGAACATAATTGACTTGAACTTTTCCTGCTGCAACCTTCTATCGAACAAAATGAACATCCAAGTCTACATGCTTAGACTTTGAATGATACACTGAGTTGGCACTTAAAGCTATAGCTCCTGTGTTATCACACCAGATCACTGGGATTTCTTTTTGAACAACTCCCATGTCTTTCAGGAGTGTATCTATCCATATAACTTCTGACGTTGCATCAGCAACACTCCTATATTCTGCCTCCATGGTCGACCTAGAGACAGTCTTCGGTTTTCGTGATTGCCATGAGACCAAACTATCACCAACATACACACAGTAACCTGTAATCGACCTACGATCCTCATGACTTCCTCCCCAATCAGCATCTACAAATGTAACTACTTCAGACTTAGCTGATGCTGCTGCAAAAAAGAGCCCATAGTCCATCGTTCCCACCAAGTATCTAAGCAACCTTTTTACAGCAACCATGTGTATCTCACGAGGGACATGCATATACTGAGCCAACTTGTTTACACTGAATGCTATGTCTGGTCGCGTGTGATATGCATACAATAGTGCTCCTATAATGCTCCTGTATTCACTTGGATTAGCTAGCAAATTACTTTCTTCTGCTGATGCTTTGGAGGACACCACCATTGGCGTTGGTGTTGCACCTGCCTGTTGTATATTTGTCTTATTCAACAATTCCATTATATACTTCTTTTGAGTCAGCATCAACCCTCTCTCATTCCTTACAACCTCGATACCCAAAAAATAGTGTAACTCTCCCATGTCCTTTAATGAAAACTTTCCATGCAACAGGCTCACCACTTCTTCTACTGCATTGTCATCTTGACCAGTGATGACTATGTCATCCACATAAACCAGCATGTAAGTCTTAACTCCTGCATCATCTTTGACAAACAAAGACACATCTGCTTGTGACTCCTGGAACCCAAGTTATAACAAATAACTCTTTAACTTGTCATGCCAGTTACGAGGAGCCTGCTTAAGCCCATAAAGAGCTTTCTTTAACTTGCATACAAGAAGATTTTCACTTGCATCTCGTTCTTCAAACCCTGGTGGCTGCTGCATAAACACATCCTCACTCAGATCCCCATTGAGGAATGCATTATTAACATCTACCTGTCTCAACTTCCAATTCTTTGTAACAGCAACTGCCAATACCATATTTAAAGTTGCAGGTTTAAGAACAAGACTGAATGTGTCTTGATAATCCTGACCTGGAACTTGAGAAAATCCTCTAGCCACTAACCTTGCTTTGTGCCTTTGAACAATTCCATCTGCATTCCTTTTGAGTTTAAACAGCCATTTACAACTCACAGTTGATCGTCCCTCAGGTAACCTTTGAAGCTCCCAGGTTCCATTCCTTCTCAGTGCTTCCATTTCTGCCTCAACTGCAAGTCTCCAACTGTTAGACTTCATGGCTTCCTGTATGCATACTGGCTCAACTTCACTATCACATGCAGCCAAAAACATTTTTGGCTTGAATATTCCATATTTGCTTCGAGTCAACATGGGGTGATGATTCCCTAGTGGTGCTGATAAAGACACTGATTCAGGTTGTATATCTGGTGTTATTTCATGTGATACAACAGGCTCAGTTCCTCCAGGTTGAACATCTACTTCATCTGCTGATAAATGACGTTCATTATGCCCAAAACCCACCTCTATGGGAGAATGAACATTGCTCTCCTCAGAAACACGAGGTTGTGTATGAAAACTGGGACTCATGCTATTACTAAGACTAACATCAGCATCACTGTTAGCTTTGGAATGAGCAGTCCTCCTTAGCTAGCATCCTCTCCTGAGTGTGTATCTTCTGACCTTTTCTCCTTTCGATCACTGATCCGTGTTGGAAACGAGTGTAGCTCATTCGAACACTGACATTTAGTCTCTTTAACTGGATCAGAGAAACCTACAAATGGAAAACTAGCCTCATCAAAAACCACATGCCTTGATACATAGACTCGACCATCACCTGCTAAGCACTGATATCCCTTGTGCTGAGGGCTATAGCCAAGAAAAGTACAAGACTGAGATCGATACTCTAGCTTGTGCTTGTGAAAAGGTCTGAGATGGGGAAAACACTGACAACCAAAGACTTTTAGCCAATGATACTCAGGAACTTTTCCAAACAACTTCTGAAATGGAGAAATATTACCTAACACCTTTGTTGGGGGTCTGTTAATTAAGTAAACTGCTGATATTACAGCATATGTCCCGAATTTCAATGGCATACTTGCCTGAGACAACAACACCAAAGCCAATTCAATCACATGTCTGTGTTTCCTCTCAACTATCCCATTCTGCTGGAAAGTATGAGGACACGTAACCCTATGAATAATGCCTTCCTTGAGAAGAATGGTGGATAAACCACGATACTCTCCTCCCCAGTCACTCTGAACTGCCTTGATTGAAACATTAAATTGCTTTTGCACCATTTGCTTAAACAGTTGAAAAGCTCGAACTACCTGAGCCCTATCCTTTAGCAAATAAAGCCAGGTATGCCGAGAGTATGCATCTACAAATGCAACATAATATTTGTATACATTAGAAGTTATGTGAGTAGGACCCCAAACATCAGTAAAAATAAGCTCGAATGGAGCACTGTAAACTGTTTTTGAAGCAATAAATGGCAGTTTGTGACTCTTCCCTTGACAACAAGCAACACACATTTTATTTATTTCTTTAGAAACTGTTACATTTGCAACTTTACAAGCCTGAATTAATATCTCATCAACTGGATGCCCGAGTCTCCTATGCCACAGCTCATAAGGACTAATCGATCCTGAAACAAAACTGACCTCAGGTTTGTTGCACCTAAGCTTTTTCTTTTCAGGAGTAAAGTGGTAAAGCCCCTCACTCTCGACCTCTTGTAGCAGGATCTGTCCAGTGTCTTCATCTCGAATATAGCATTGTCTAGCATGAAATTCCAAAAACACTCGGTTGTCCCTAGCAAGCTTAGACACCGAAAGCAAGTTCTTTGTTATGTTAGGTACATGCAGCAAATTGTATAGAAACAATGGCTTATTTGCAGTATTTAAGGTTGACTGCCCAACTACTTGAACATCTAATGACCTGCCATTAGCTATAGTCAACTTACTAGGACCATTGCACTCAGTACCATGCATAACTTTTGTTGAATCTGGCGTGACATGATGTGTTGTACCTGAGTCCACCACCCAATGATCCTGTGAAGCTGTCAAGACATGTGCCTGTGACAAACCTCCATCTTGAGGCTCAACTGGTAATTCTCGAACACAGCAGTTACAATGAGCTGATGTTGAACCAAACCCATCTCGAAACTGATCCCTTCTGGTGGCTGATACTCCAACAAAACTTTGATCAAACCTATGCCAACACCTGTCAACTAAGTGGCCAGTTTTACCACATAGCTGACATTGTAGCTTTGATCTGCCTCTACCACGACCAACATATCTGCCTGCATTAGACCCATTAGAAAACACATTCTTGGAGACTCTTTGGAACTCAGCAGAATCTGTGTTTCCACCTTTAACCATGTTAACACTCATAGGCAAAAGATCACTTTGCGAAAAATTTAAGATCTGTGCTTCTGCATCAATTAAAATGGTACAAACATTCTCAATCGAAAAAGATCTTTTACTTGCAGTTATAACTGTCATAAAAGGCTGATAATCCCTAGGCAACCTATTCAAGATACTCGCAATTTGTTGCACTTGTGACATGGGACTACCACACGAAGCCAATGCATGACACACCTCTTTTACTCGTGAAAGATAGACTCGCATACTTTCATCTCCCTTTTTTAAAGAATGCAACTTGGAATGAAGCCCCATGACTAAGGTAGTGGATTTATTTGCAAAGAATTGCAACACTGTTTGCCAGATTTCTGCAGCCGTTTCAGCACCAACAAATTGAGAAAGAAGATGCGCACTAATCGTGGACAATAGCCAAGAAGCTAGTGCACTGTCTTGAGCCACATATTCTTCATAATCATCATTCAAAACTATTTCACCAGCAACCATTATCGTCTCAAATGGCTTCTTTAGAGCCCCAAGCAGCATTTTTTCCAGCCTGTGACTTCGAACCGTGAGCAGCACCTGTTGTTTCCATAGCTGATAGTTGTACTCATCTAGCACCACATTCACTTTCTTGTTTGTGAACACTCGATCGTGCTTAGAAGAATACTCAAACTGCACCCCAGGAAACATAGCAGTATCCTGAACATCATCAGATCGCAGTGCCATCGACTCAAAACGTAGTTACCCAGATCCTCCAGCGACTGATACCATGAAAGAAAGCTATCAAAGTAAAGAATAAAAGATGAATTCTCTTGTATATTAGCTGAGCAACTTATACATGCTTATATAGGTAGCAAGAACAATCTGGAAGTAGGGTTGTTAAAGTTGTTAACCTTAACTGCTTTAACTAAAAACTAAACCTCCCTAAGCAACCTATACTCAACTCTTTACATGTGTACAAGCTTATATGCTTAACACAAACCAATGTTTTACTAGGTTTGCGAAGCTTCGACTTTTGTTTCGATTTCAAATTGAACCCAATATTATGGTAAGTCTAACTTGTCTATAGGAAACGAGCACTAAAAGACACTTTATTAATTTTTTATGTCATATTTTTAAGTGAATTTTTATTTAAAAATTATTTTTAAAATAAATTAATGAGTAAAGATTCACTAGAAAAATATGATATGTAAAAAATGATAAGATGAACGAGAAATTATTTTATAGACCGGTTTTACTATATCATTCATGGTCCTTAACCACTAAAAAATTGTCAACTAATTTTTTATTTTTCATATTATTTTTTCAAAATGAATTGTCATTGTTTTATTACCATATAAATAGGTAGTGGGTGGTTAGATAAAGATTAATTAAGAAAAACAATATGATGTGAAAAATAAAAATTAAATGACAACTTTTTAGTAGTTAGGGATCATGGATGACTTGATAAAATCGATCCATAAAATAATCTCTCGAAATAAATATTTTTTAGTGGTTAGCCCATGGATGACATGATAATATAATTTCTCGAGAACCTGGGACCGAAGGGGATGAGGTGCTCCAATTATTAATGTTAAGAAATGGAAAAATAGTAACCCCTTTTCTCTTTGCCACTATCCTCTGATTCAAGTTTGAGCAAATCATATCTGAGATAAATGAAAAGAATCACCCACACCTACCCACTGTTTTCTCAATTTATTTCTTATAGTACAAAAAACTCAAAACTATAGTCCCCACATAAACCCTAATCTGGCACTCCATAATTCGAAGGTTTTCTCTCATTCAACTAATTTTATTTCAGCAATTTCTCCCACCACCCCACCAAAGTATGTCGCATGTTTTGTATAGTAATGTTTAAATTAAAATTATTAAATTAAATGATCAAATTTTAATATATTCGAACCTACATTATATTAAATAAATAAGTCATCAAATAAAATTACCCGTATTAATCAATCGTTTTTAAAATATTATTAATTATTCATCCTATTGTGTAATCTACCTTTCAAAACTGAAGGTTGTTTTCAACAAACATATAGAATTAAACTATTCGTCATATAAAAAACCAACCCAAATCGCAACTGATAAAACTACCAATCTCCCTGGACCCATGGCCACCCGTCGTGAACTCCATTTCAACCGAACACTTGTCGAAACTTGGTAGGCACGCGTATGCTGTAGCGTTTCCGTCTTGCTTCGATAATGGCAATTGCAATATATATGTGAACGCATGCAAAAGCCAATGCAACCATTTGTTTATACTCGTTAACCCCTCAAATCTTTCCTGTCCATCGTTCTCTTTGTTATTGTTCTATATTTGGAATCCATTTCTTCTGATAATTGGCGTTTGGGGTTAGTTTTATTTGCTATATTCTGTATATTTTCTTCTTCTTCTTGATCTTCTTCTTCCTCTTCCTGTTTTCAAGTTCTTTGGGATTGGAATGAGAGACTTAGGGGGCACAATGCTAGAAGAGGGTGATGGCATTCGGAATTCCAAGTTTGGGAAAACTGTACATTCGGATCCTAACATGTCCATGACTTCTCCTGTTGTTGAAGACGATTTATACCTTCGTCACAGCAGTGCATCGGCTAATGGTACCGGTCCTTCCTTTTCCGAACCCAACAGGTCCAGCGGAGAAGGCTCGCCGATGACAATGTCGCCATGGAACCAAACCTCTCATTTCAACAAGTCTCTCTCCATGCCTTTCGACGACGACAATGTTCCACCCAACAGTATCATCGGGTCTCTTACACGTGAGGAGGGACATATTTATTCCTTAGCAGCCTCGGATGACCTACTTTACACCGGCTCCGATAGCAAGAACATTCGTGTGTGGAAAAATCTTAAAGAATTTACTGGTTTCAAATCAAACAGTGGGTTGGTTAAGGCCATTATAATTTCAGGGCAGAAGATCTTTACTGGTCATCAAGATGGGAAGATTCGGGTTTGGAAAGTCTCTCTTACGAACCCGGGTGTTCATAAACGAGCTGGAACTTTGCCGACCCTGAAAGAGATCCTCAAAAGTTCAATTAAACCAAGCAATTACATTGAAGTGAAGCGTAAGCGATCTTTATGGATCAGACATTCGGACGCATTATCCTGTTTGAGCATGAATGAAGAAAATGGTCTTCTTTACTCAGCTTCATGGGATAGAACGTTTAAAGTCTGGAGAACTTCCGATTATAAATGCCTTGAATCGGTTCATGCACACGACGACGCTGTTAACTCCGTGGTTTCAAGATCTGGGGAGATGGTTTTCACTGGTTCAGCCGATGGAACCATAAAAGTATGGAAAAGGGAAATGGTAAAAAAAGGAACGAAGCATACGTTGAGTCAAACTCTTTTGAAACAAGACTGCGCAGTTACAGCGTTGGCAATCAACAACCCTGCCTCAGTACTATATTGTGGCTCCAGTGACGGCCTGGTTAATTTCTGGGAACTAGAAAAGGATCTTGCCCACGGCGGGGTGCTTAAAGGGCACAAGCTAGCTGTTCTTTGCCTTGAGGTGGTTGCGAATTTGGTGTTCACCGGATCAGCTGATAAAACCATATGTGTATGGCGTAGGGACAGCAACATCCACACATGTCTGTCGGTGCTAACGGGGCATACGGGGCCGGTGAAGTGCTTGGCTGTGGAAAAGGAGCCAGTGCAAGAAGTGATGAAGGAGAAGCGGTGGAAATTGTATAGTGGGAGCCTGGATAAGTCCGTCAAAGTGTGGAGCGTTGCGGAGTATGCTCAGATAGGGTCGATGTAGCAAAATCATCAGCAGGTGGTGGGATATGAAAGGGAGTCACCACCTTCTGACGGCAGCAGCTACTCGTCGGGGAGCAATTATGGAAGGTAATGAAAACTAAATCCCAAATGAATTTCGGGGCTTTCTTCCCCCATCTCTCGGGTGATTCTGATATGAATTGCCACGTGTTCATGGTTTGTGATGAAGTTGTCGTTACATACTGACACGTGGATTGGGAGAAATGGATTCGCTCGCTACGACGAAATATGTAAAATTTTTAAAAATTATATTATATAATTGAATTTTATTTTATTTCTCTATTTATTTTAATCCAACAATGAAAAAAAGCTTGTTTTTTTAAAAAAATAAAAAATACTACGAGGTCCACGAAATTAAAAGGATTTTTTATATATTTTTTAAGCTAAAGCGAAAGTTGGTTGGTTTCAAGTAATTTGTTTTAGGATTTTTTTTTAGTTTTGGTTAGTGTAAAATGGTTTAGTGAACATAATTCATTTTCCATTCAATATAAATTATCATGTATTTTATGAAAAATATACTACCATATGAATTAATAATAAATACAATTTGTATTATTTTAATTTTAAAAATTGTAAAAATAAAATTTTAAATAATACTTATTAATTATTTTATATCTTAAAAATAATATTATTGAATAATTTATATTATATTATATTATATTATTATTTAAAAATTTTAATTATCAAAATACTTTTATTTTAATAAGTGTTAGACAATAGAGTGGAAATTGGGTGGGGTAGGCCGAGTTTTTGTTGTTGTTTTGATCTCGATTCGAAAATTAAAATATTTATTATTATTTGATTTCATTCGAGTTTTGTATATTTTTTTTCGACCTGATATAATAAAAATTATAACTTAATTCTAACTCGACTATGATATTTTTAACGAAAAAATTCGACTAAACTGGCCCAATTTAAAAAATTTAAAATGTTAAATATTATATGTAAAAATATATAAAATTATCAAATAAAGTTGAATTGAAGAATTTTTCATCCTAAATCATACTCTAACCTTATTCGACTTAAATTTTTTAATAACACAATTAAATTTGACTTTAACTCTGATTTTTTTTTATAAAAAACATGTTCTTATTAAATCAGATTAAATCAAAATCTGTTAATTTTAGATCAAATTAGTATCCCTTAGTTGAATCTTGCGGAGTATATTGATATTTGAGATTAATTGTAGTGAATTAAAGAGTAGCTAGCTTGATGGACCAAATTATAAAATTAAGGCATAAGTGTTGACATCTTTGAGTAGGATGCAATTTTGACCGTTAGATTGAGCATAAACTAAATTTAGAAGATCTGAGAAAAAGACGATTCCTTACTCTATTCTTTTCAACGAACCAGAATGAAAAAGAAATATAAACTTCCTCACTCTCACTCTCACTCTCTTTCTATTTGTTTTGGAAAGGCATAAAGATAATTTTAACCCTTAACGTTTATAGTTTTTGTCGTTTTGTCCCTTATTCTTTTTTGGGGATAAATTTAGCCCTTAACCTATATCTTTTTGCCAAATATCTTATTTTTTAACTAGCTTGATGACTGAATCGTTAAAAATTTAACGATGATATATATATGGAATATAATTTTAAATGACATAGAATGTAACATATCAAATATATATATATATATAGAATATAATTTTATTTTAATATAAAATATAAAATAATTAAAACTCAAATATAATATTAAAAATTAATTAATTCTAAAATAAAAAATTATTAAACATTCTTAATCCTAACTACGATAAAATCAAAATCTTATTCGAATTGTGTTTATATTTTTATTTTAGAATAAAATTTTGAATAAAATATAATAAAAAATATAAACACAATTCGAATAAAATTTTGATTTTATCGTAGTTAGGATTAAAAATGTTTAATAATCTTTTATTTTAAAATTAATTAATTTTTAATATTTTATTTGAATTTTAATTGTTTTATATTTTATATTAAAATAAAATTATATTCCATATATATATATGTATTGGAATGTCATTTAAAATTATATTCCATATATATATCATCGTTAAATTTTTAACGGTCCAGTCATCAAACTAGTTAAAAAATAAGATATTTGTCAAAAAGATATAGGTTAAGGGCTAAATTTATCCCAAAAAAAGAATAAGGGCCAAAACGATAAAAACTATAAACGTTAGGGGTTAAAATTATCTTTATGCCTTTTGGAAAAGGTATAATTTTTTTAGGCGTGAATTATCTTATCTTAATAATTAAATTAAAAAATGAATGTTATTTTTATAGACAAGAGTCATTTAAGGATTTTTTAAGTTTGTGTAATTTATTAAAATGTATCTTTAGAAGTAATTGTTTATAATATGTTAATTTAAAAATGTGATCTTTAGAAATAATTATTTTTTTTAAGAGTTCATGTGTGATCGTTTTTATTGTATTTGTTAAAAATCTTACCGGTTTTATAAAAATACTAATAATAGAAAGATTATATAATCAATTATCGCATTTAAGAAACAATTATAATATTTTAACAATTATAAATCATTTTTAAATTTTTTATAATGAATTTCGAAATTAATATTGTATAATAATGTAATTTATCAAAATTTTGAATCCTCTATTTTAGAGGTTCTGTGCGATCGCTATTACGCCTATCCAGAACCCCAGTACTTAGTGATCATGGATTTAAGCATTATTACAGCAAAATAATTAAAGGGTTAATGCTCAACGATTGAAAATATTTTTTAGAACAGATACTACATATACCCACTATAGATGATTAAAAAAAATTATAATGTTTTTGGATTATATTTTTTCTGTCCACTAAATTTATTTTTTTGTGTGCGTTTTAAAATTATCCAGTTCAAAATATTTCATAAAAAATATAATTTTTCTAAAGACAAAATTATCTAGTCTACTTTTAATTGTTTCGGTAAAATAAAATTTAATTTATTAAAAATAAATTATTATTTTAATTATTTTGTATTATATCTCTCACATTTTCTTAAAACTGCGAAAAAAAATCAACAAGGGACTTAATTGTGAGACGGAGAAACATATAATGAAGATTTAATGTATGATTAATCTTTAAACTACATATTTCTTTTGATTTTTTTACATAAATCCTTTTATTTCTAACTATAAGTGTCACAAGACACGTTTTAATAAACACTAATTATTCGTCCTTTAATTGATATCGATAATGATTAGAACAAATATAAAAGATAATAATGTTAAATTTTATTTAAAGAAAAATTAAAGAACCAGAGCGAAACACTTTAAAACACTAACCCATGCATTAAACTTGAATAAAGTAATAAAATTTATAGAAAGATATAATAACCAAAAATTTTAAAATTATGTTATACTTAAGATGATATCAAACCGTCAATTATATAAATTTATTTTTTAATTATTATAGATTAAATTTAATAAGATCGATTAGTTGACGGTATCATAAACCGAAAGAGGAAGGCGAGGGGTTATAATAACTTCGAGTGGAGTTGCTTTGGGACTCGTCAACCCCGTTGCTTCCCGCATATCAACTGCTTCACCTGTTGGTGTTTCAAACTCGAACCAATGCAATAGATTCGCCAGTGTAAGATGCAGAACCTGAAGTGCAAACGAAACTCCAGCGCACATTCTTCGACCGCTTCCAAATGGTATCAGTTCAAAGTGTTGTCCCCTTACATCAATGTCTTTCTGGGTCGTCATGAATCTTTCAGGACGAAACTCAAGAGGGTTTTCCCAGATATGTTGATCGCGTTGAATCTTTTGGAGATTAAGAATCAGCCAAGTGCCGGCTGAAACATGATATCCATGAACCGTGCAGTCCTCAATTGCTTCATGGATCACAGAGAGTGGAGCAGCAGGGTACAGACGTAGCGTTTCCTTGATGACGGATTGAAGATAAACCAAGTTCTTAGTGTCTGATTCTGACACGAACAGCTTGTCTTTACCAACACGGATGTCTAGTTCTTCTTTGACCTTGTTCAGGGCATCACGATTGTTGAGTAATAGCGACAAAGCCCATGTCATGATGATCGACGTTGTATCTTCCCCCGCTAATATAAGAGCCTGGTAGATCGTGCACCATAAAAATATATTAATAATTATGGACAAATAAAGAAAATAATAATAATTTTGTGTACCCTTGGTTGCCATTGTAGCAATGAAAATAGGCAAAAGCACCAACTTAAACCTCATTACCCCAACACATCAAATCCCAAACCTAAAACATAGCAGGACAGTGTTTAGACTTTTGTAAGAGACCAAACATGTGATCCGAAGGACAAAATCCCCATGTTCATGGTAGGCAAAGCGCTAAAGAAAGTAGTAAAAATGTCACATTTGTAGGAAAGTAAATAAAGGAACCATCCTTCAAATAACACATGATACAAAAAAAATCCTTCCAACAGAAAAAATCGACTAGACAACAAGGACGAATTTATAAAACTTTATCTCGACTCGAAAAAGAAATAATTATTTTAATTTGATTTAATTTGAATAAATATAAAATAAAGTTTAAGTTTTAAAATTAAACTTTAAATAGCTCGAATAATTTAATTTTTTGGTATTTAATGATGATTTTTTTTTCTAAACTATATATATAGTTTAGAAAATATTTAAATTAAAATCAATTAATATCATAACAATATAAATTATATAATTAAATTTTAACATAAACAAGATCAATTTGACTCGAAATTTTTTTAAATAAAATATAACTTATCAATTTAATTAACTTAATTTTTTTTTATCTTTACATTTATTAAATTACATCAATAAATTTTTATAATTTACCAATTATATTAACTTATTAAATACTTAATACTATTTAGAAAATAAGTTCTTTTTAATCATATGTGTTTTAACCAATAATCCACATAAAATTTTTGGAGAGATATTTAACAAATAAGATAAGCATGCAATACCCTATAAATTGAAGTAAAAATCATATACCTCTTTATCATGTATACTTTTATGTCTCATTTGAAAGTTTTTTAGAAATTGAATTTTAAACCATAACCCTTGTTTTTTTAAACCTACACTCTAAAAAATACACCCTATCCATGATCTCCCAAACCCTAACCACAAACCTTAACCTTAAACTCTAAATCATAAACCTCAAACTCTCTAATTTAAATCGGGAACTCAAATGAATGCATAAGAAAAAACCAGATTTGCATCCTATAAATTGGGCTAATCTATTAATAAAAATATCAGTGAAATAATTTTATAAAATCAAAGGTTAGTATTCAATGATGCATTACAAGCAAATTAGTCGAACTTTTTGTGCAATTAGAATTTGTGTACTTTTAAAAATTAAAATTAGATACTAATATCACGTGAAATCATATTTAAATATATAAAAAAACATTCATTCAAAAAAATATTAAAAACACAAATATTTTTAAAATAAAAAAAATGAATGATTTGGTTAAGAAATGAACGTACAAGACTAGTAGCTTTGTTGATGGTATCAGCATCATGCTCCTCTGCATCCCGGAGAATCGATAGCATCACTCCCATGAAATCTTCCTCACTATTCGCCTCATTTTGAGCTCTCTTCTCCTTGTGTTCTTGTAGCCATCCCTCCACAACTTGGTCTAATTCTTTGGCTGTCTTCTTCATAAGCTTCTCTTCTCCACCTATATCCAACCATCTCAGAAATGGCAGCGCATCTGATAGCACCAACTTCCCAGTATGTTCAAATAAGTCGTCTAAGGACTTCTTCCATTTCGAGGTCTCAACTCCTTCAATATTCGATAATCGCTTCCCGACGATGATCCTCATGATCACATTAAGAGTCACATCTTTGAACCATGTCTTCATCTCCACCATTACTTTGTTACAGCTACTATCTCTCTTTTTGTTCCACAGGAGATACAATTGTTGCAGAGATGTGTTTATCTCAGATTCCAGAACATGTTTAAGCAAGTTGAGTCTGTGATTTGAGAGGAGTTCAATGGTTGCGAACTTACGCACTTGACGCCAGTAAGGTCCATATGGTGCGAAGGCAATCATGGCGTTGTTGTAACCTAAAATTTTCATGTTTGCGAGCTTGGGGCGACCGGCAAAAGCTTTATCATTAATGGTGAGGCATTCTTTAGCAATCTCCCAGCTGCTCACCACCAAAGCTTTATGCACACCCAACTTGATGGTGAAGATGTTTCCATTCTTGTCGGCCATGTTAGCCAAGCTTATGTGAGGCGGTTGCGGACCTCCTAAGAGGCGTAGATGGCCAATAACAGGCCATGCTCCTCCAGCTACCGGTGCCGTTTTCTTCTGGTTTTTGTTCTTTGAGACGGCTTTGGATAACCATAGAAAAGAGAGAAGAAAAAGAATTGGAAAACCGATAATTGCAACCGTTGAAGGGAAATAATCCATCGTCGGATTGGTATTGAAATGGATGGAAGATGAGTAGCGGAGGTGGGGAGTTGGAATTTATAAGACAGAGAATAAGAGATTGACGAGTTGTGTGTTTGTGATTTTATCACGTGCTAGTTATAGAGAAAAGTAAAAAAAATGAATTACGATGTTTAAAGTAAAAATTCATTCGATAAAATCGATATTAGATTTATAGATCCTTAAATGAGTAGAGTAACAATTCTTAGATTTTAATTATACGTGAATTAGTTACGATATCAATTATTTAATTTAATAACTTTAAATTTGAAAAAGCTCAATTTGAATTATATCGTATCAATTAAAAATTTAATTCGGTTTTATTTTCTCTTAACAGACTACGTTATGTTATCACAGACTAATTATTCTTTTTAATTATTAATCAAACCTAAAATTTAATTTTAAAGTATATTTTATAAAATTAAATCGTTTTTGTTATAAAAAATAATAATTTTAACGGTATGCCTACTTATTTTAAAACTTTTCTGTGGAAATATCTTTTGAAGATTCTTGAACATAGATTGTCTGCCAGTCACGTTTCGCATTTATAATATATTATCCATTGCCGTAACAAATGATGCATCTATATGTTTCTAGAGTCTCCAACGGCGGTGCAGTTTAGTTTAGGGGAAAGTATATAAATGATTAATTAATTATAAAATTGATATAGCTATTAAATTTTTAATTTTAATAAATATTTTATTAAATTGTGTAATTACTTTTAATCAGGTCATTAATTGTTAAAAAAAATAAAAAAATTGATGTGATTGTTAATAAATTAATATAATTATATACTTATTTTTCGTTATTTATATAATTTATTAATTTAATTATAATTTAAATTTAATAAATATTTTTCGTTATTTCGTTATTTATATAATTTGTATAATTTTTCGTTATTTATATAATTTATCAATTTAAAGAATCTATAATAAAATTATTATTTGACTTTTAAAAGAAATATAATTTATTGTTACAACTGGTTAATTTTTAAAAAAAAAAAATAAATGGTTCCATAAATCAATTTGTGTTCCACCGCTCATAAATAGTTAAAATAGTTAAAATCTAAAATTTATATAGTTAAAATTTAAATCATTAATCTAAAATATTATATTTTAATCATAAATTTTATATTTTAACTTTAAATACTAAAAATAATACACTTACAAAAGCTTTATTTTCACTGTTTAGTGTATTAAATATTTATCTTTATACTCAAATTGAATTATTAAAAGTAATTTAATTGATGATTTTTAAAATTATAAAATAATCGTAAATCCTTTAAGTAAATAAAAAGATATCTTTCTGGAAAAAACGATTTCAAACATCAATAATATAGTATGATATTTGAGTAATAAATATCTAAAAATTAAGAGTTTAGTTTAAAATATATATTACTATAATTATTGTAATTAAATCATTATATAATTAAATATTAATCTTATAATATAGAATAATCTTTTTTATCGACCCACAGAAAAATTAATGTAGCATTTATTGAGTAATAGAAAAAATTATTTGGCGGATCATAACGAGGAGGGTTTAATTCGCCAAAATATTTGTTAAAGATTTTAATTACTCATGAAACTCTATAAAAAAGTGATTGTTAACCATAGTCAGAACTAGGGATGAGAAAAAATTCAAATTCAATGGTTTTGACTAGACCTGATTTAATTGGGTTAAATTTTTTAGAAAAAATTCGAATTTAAGTTTAAGTTTTTTAAGAATGGTTTTATGTTGGGTCGAGTTCGGTTTTAGGGTAAAAAAATTTAATCGACCCACAGAAAAATTGATGTAGCATTTATTGAGTAATAGAAAAAATTATTTGGCGGATCATAACGAGGAGGGTTTAATTCGCCAAAATATTTGTTAAAGATTTTAATTCCACATGAAACTCTACAAAAAAGTGATTGTTAACCATAGTCAGAACTAGGGATGAAAAAAAATTCAAATTCGATGGTTTTGATTAGACCTGATTTAATTGGGTTAAATTTTTTAGAAAAAATTCAAATTTATGTTTAAGTTTTTTAGGAATGGTTTTATGTTGGGTCGAGTTCGGTTTTAGGGTAAAAAAATTTAATCGACCCACAGAAAAATTGATGTAGCATTTATTGAGTAATAGAAAAAATTGTTTGGCGGATCATAATGAGGAGGGTTTAATTCGCCAAAATATTTGTTAAAGATTTTAATTCCTCATGAAACTCTACAAAAAAGTGATTGTTAACCATAGTCAGAACTAGGGATGAGAAAAAATTCAAATTCGATGGTTTTGACTAGACCTGATTTAATTGGGTTAAATTTTTTAGAAAAAATTCGAATTTAAGTTTAAGTTTTTTAGGAATGGTTTTATGTTGGGTCGAGTTCGGTTTTAGGGTAAAAAAATTTAATCGACCCACAGAAAAATTGATGTAGCATTTATTGAGTAATAGAAAAAATTGTTTGGCGGATCATAATGAGGAGGGTTTAATTCGCCAAAATATTTGTTAAAGATTTTAATTCCTCATGAAACTCTACAAAAAAGTGATTGTTAACCATAGTCAGAACTAGGGATGAGAAAAAATTCAAATTCGATGGTTTTGACTAGACCTGATTTAATTGGGTTAAATTTTTTAGAAAAAATTCGAATTTAAGTTTAAGTTTTTTAGGAATGGTTTTATGTTGGGTCGAGTTCGGTTTTAGGGTAAAAAAATTTAATCGACCCACAGAAAAATTGATGTAGCATTTATTGAGTAATAGAAAAAATTGTTTGGCGGATCATAATGAGGAGGGTTTAATTCGCCAAAATATTTGTTAAAGATTTTAATTCCTCATGAAACTCTACAAAAAAGTGATTGTTAACCATAGTCAGAACTAGGGATGAGAAAAAATTCAAATTTGATGGTTTTGACTAGACCTGATTTAATTGGGTTAAATTTTTTAGAAAAAAATTCAAATTTAAGTTTAAGTTTTTTAGGAATGGTTTTATGTTGGGTCGAGTTCGGTTTTAAGGTAAAAAAATTTAATCGACCTACAGAAAAATTGATGTAGCATTTATTGAGTAATAGAAAAAATTGTTTGGCGGATCATAACGAGGAGGGTTTAATTTGCCAGAATATTTGTTAAAGATTTTAATTCCTCATGAAACTCTACAAAAAAGTGATTGTTAACCATAGTCAGAACTAGGGATGAGAAAAAATTCAAATTTGATGGTTTTGACTAGACCTGATTTAATTTGGTTAAATTTTTTTAGAAAAAATTCGAATTTAAGTTTAAGTTTTTTAGGAATGGTTTTATGTTGGGTCGAGTTCGGTTTTAGGGTAAAAAAATTTAACCCTACTCGATTCGGGATTAATATTATAATTTTTTTATATATTTTTAAAGATATTTAATTAGGTCACTTAAAATGATTTTTTTAATAATTAGATCACAAAAATTGTATTTTTTTATTACAGTTAGATCTTTAAAACTTATTTTTTTATAATTAAATCTTTAAAATTTAAAATTTTTAATAGCTCAGGACATTTCAGGTTTAAAAGTTTAAAACTCTGATTTGATCGTATCGATTTTTCCACCCTAAAATTGAATAGAATCGGATAACAAGTGGAAGGGTTTGATGTTCAAATCAAATTGGAGTAGACCGAAAATCTGACCTTACCCGACCCATGTCTGATACAAATCGATAACTGGGATGCTTTTGTAAGAGATACAATTGAAAACAAAGAAGATGAAAATTAATTTATTTCAATTAATAAGACGAAAATATACTGATTTGGGGATTTTATCCCAAGAAGCAATACGAATAGGCTACCTGCATTAATCTTACTCTTGTTTACAGATCTGTTCTTGGGTTTGGTCAAGTTGAGCCCATACAAGATGTTCATATTCAGACTCAAATTAAATAAAATAATTCTAGTAAAACATTAACATATTAGACTAAATCGAAGCTTAAACTTAATTCAATCTAAAATAATCTAGTAAAATCAAATTTGAATAATTAAAATTGTCAAAAAATTAATATTATGACAATAAAACAATAAATAAAATATCTATATTCACTCTAAAAAATATTTTTATTTTTATTTTTAGATTTGTCACTGATTAAATATAACGGTTCAAGTTATAGATTCGTATCGAATATTTAATGGGTTTTATGTGATTCTAAATATTTTAATTATTTTTTTCTATGAAAACAAATTTTGTTAAAAAAATCTACCTACCCGACAACTCTATTTCCATTCTTACCTCAACAGACACAGTTTCCACGCAACAGACGACCGTGCAATCATTATCGATCACAACAAGGACCGGTTCCCAATTTCCAACACCATTTCATTTTTCTTTTTCTGAATAATGTAATTTCCAGTATTGCAACAGAGGAGATCGGAAATGGATCTGACAGCTCTTCTCCTTTGAACCTGTGAAGAAAAATGTACAGACAGGAATTGAAGTCATGGGGGTAATAAAACAGATTGAAAACGACTCATCAACTTATATCCATAGGAAAAACTTTTCAAATTTCCTTTTTGCTTTTCTTTTTTCCTGGTTTTGTCGTAGCAGTGATGATGAAGACAAGGGCTTCGGCAATTACACGACAACCAACAATGGGGAAAACTTGCACGTTTGCTTCTCTTCTTCACTCAGCGTGTTTCCTCCATAGAGGACCCTTGTCATATTAAGTCGTAACTATTCATATAGAAATGTAGGATCCTCTTGTCGGTAAGATGTTAAGTTTTACGTGTTTTTTGGATCGTTTGTATACTTCGAGTTTTTAAAATCAACAGTGGATCGAAGCAACGAGACAACCAGAAAAAATGGTGGTCCCTGAAGTTTCTTCTCTGCGTGTATCGACCTGGGTGGTAAATTTAAGAACAATCAATAATCATGATTCATGACTATTCTGAGACATGGGTCCTAGGAGAATAATGATCATGCTTAAATTTACATATTATTATTTTCTAATGGCTCTGTTATGTGCATGCAGCTTGGACCCATCGGTTGCCAGAATTTGTACGTCCCAACTGTTACTCATCTTATATGGGCCAAAACCAATGGCTCAGCTGTCAAAATATGAAAGCTAAAAAGAAAGCAATCCCTGTGCCTGTGGTTTGAAATCTTGGCTGCAATTGTATCAGCGTTTAAGCTCCAATATGATATTAGGTTTTTTGTGGTGTAATATCGCCGTGGTTTTTCCCTGATTAATCTATATCGACTCGTGTCGTATATCTAATTGTGGTGGATAAGTAGAGGTTTTCTGCATACATAAACTCTCGAACTTGAAATATACTTGCATGATATGAACCCGTCATTGAACTCAATGGGTGATTGAGTGACGTATGCCATAGATATTTTCCCAGTAGGGTCTAACCCACCGGTTCATTGATGGGGACCCTCCGGGAAGGCATGAACAATAACCATGGCCCAGAAATATCAGAATGATTGCTGGATTTAACGTTTTTCAACAATGCCATCAAAATTACATGGAACTAGACGTCTTCTATGACACTCACTGACTCACAAGACTACAGCAAAAGGTTTCCATATTTCATGATTAGAGTCTGCAGGCATTTTGATTCACCTTTTTGAGTTTTTTATTCCAAGACAAAATTAAAAACAAGCTAGTTCATACAAGTTAGATGTCTGATCCTCCAAATGGCAAGAAAAGCAAATACATTAGCTGTTTTTTCTTAATGTTTAACACCTGAGAAGGGTTAACTCATTAGAAGATTCATGAGCATAGTCCATTTGCCAGCTTGGCCTTCCGAGTGTGAATTCTAGGTCAAGCAACACGTCTGGAGTTGACATAGAGCTTGGATCTAGTCCCTCCTCCGACACATGAAGCACTTTATTGTCTTCATCCACCTATGGGGAAAAAACACCAAACTTCAGTATTGAAACGATTGATTATCAACACAAGGATAGCTAACTGCTAATCCAACTTTCAACGTGATTCGAATTTTGTTTTCAGTGCTGCAATCATACCTTAGCATCATTTGGCTGTAAAGTCAAACCATTTTCATGGCTTGATATGCTCAAATTATTCCTCTCCATTGATGACAACCACGAACCACTGCAAACAAGGGAATACTAATTAACTAAAACCCTAAAGCCATCTTCATCATAATCTATGTATGTACATGAGACTCTAGTAAACTAGCCTTATTTACACCATAAACAATGACCGAACTCATGTTGGACCAAAACAGTTCCATGGCCAAGGAAACCAGAGAGGGGAAATGTTTTCGGTTTTCACCTTTGGGTGCTTTGTGGTGTCGGTTGTGGTGATGGCTTAAGGGAATAAGAAGCGTTGGCATCAGCTTTTCCGCAAGATAATCTACCATCCAAATTAACAATCCCTGACCTTTGGATCAAACTCATATCTGTCTGCACTTGTCCTGAAACACCCATAAAAGGTTGAGACACTGTTCTTTCTTTATCAGTAAACAAAACAAATCACCCAAATGAAATGGTTTTGCTTTAGTAGGGGAAACAGTGGATCAAATGATAAAGCTTGTGTCATGGTTCTTAGCTCTCAAACAAAATAGGGGAAATAATTGAAGAGAAATAAAAATGGTGGAAATCCGATTACCTGATCCTTTGTCAGTGCTCTTCACTGTTCTATACATCTGCATGAACATAGAAAAAAACCCAAAGAGAGAAATGAGAACCGAGAAGAAGAAAAAGTCCACATTGTTGTAAAGATTATCATTTAGATTCCCTTTTGTCCTTTCCCCTTGTTTCTTCCATACCCACTACAATCAAATCATATAGAAATAGAAGACGATAAAGGTGTCAAAACAACTATAAGTGAAATCATAAAATAAGAACAATTCTCATAGACATTTTGTTCATAGACTAAACCCACCTGCAAGTGACTCTTCACGTGAGCTAGTGTTAGATCCTTGACATTCATCAACTCTAGGACAGATTTCGGTGTTGCTCCTGCGACAGTTGCCAAGACAAATATGTAAGCTTGTTATGTTTTTCTCTTAACGGAGAAAAACAAGCTATCAAAAGTAGATATATTGTAGAGGTGAAGTGTTAATGTATTATTACTTTCATGGCCTCCAAGAAGCTGGACTGCATGAACAAAATGAGCATGGAGGGTTGTGGTCCAACGCATCCTGGGAGCTCTGATGCTTCTTTTCGCTCCATTAATCGTTCTTGAACTTCTCTTGAAATCACGACCGCAGATTTGAGGCTGATATTGATGATGATGATGGTGATGGTGGTGGTGGTGGTTAAGGTTCCTGGGTTGCTGTAAATGAGAAGGACCGAGATGATCAGCCATTTCAAACCCTAAGCTCAACGTTGGCTCTCCAGGATTACTGTATCCATTTTCCTGGCTCAAATCGCTTCCACTGCTGCCGGACTCAGTGGTTGAACTTCCATCACTATAAACAGATTTCCTTGATAACCCATCACAGGCCATTTCCTTCCCCTTACAATCATAAAGGGATGGAGGGCTAATCTGCAAGGACAGATCAGGCAAAGGTGTAGTTCTCATCATAGTGTATCAGCTCAGTGAAGAATAAAGATCTTGTCGAAAAAGAAAAACCCAGAAACTAGAATATAGAGAGAAGATGAAGTGTAAACAAATCACAACACCAAAAAAACACAAAAGAAAAATTTGCAGTGATTAGATCATGAGTGGCATATGATTTGCATGGATGCTGTTGCCTGTTGGTAACAAAAGAACATAGGCTTTTTAGTAGGATCCCTCTAGGTTTGATAGAAAGAGCAGAGAATTAAAAAACATTGCAGGAAAAGAGAAAGAAAGTAGCAGAGAGTTTTATTTGTTTTATGGGGATGATGGTTCGAAGGAAAAGTGAGTAAAAAGGGAAACAACAGTATTTAAGGATGCAGATTGCAGAGAGCCCTTTCCTTCTCCCTGAGAAAGAGAGAGAGACTGGGGAAAGGAATATAGCAGGCAACGAGGTATATATTAATGGCTGGTTTATGCTAGGCCATTGCCAGGGAATGGTTGGATTTCGAGAAAACAATAAAAAATGTACTAGTCGAATTTTAATGGAAAATTTTGAGTTCTTTATCTCTCTCTCTGTATACAGTTCACATATATAAATATTTTAAAATAAATTATAAATAAGTATTTAAATCATATATAATTTTTAAAATAAATTTAATATATTCTTAGTTGAAATAGATGTTTATTCGACAAATTAACATGTAATTTTTACTTTTATTCTTATATTAAAACTTAAAAAATAAAATAATTTAATTTAAATAATAAAATTTTAAAAAATTATAAAATTATAAAATAATCACAAAATCTTTAAAATCTCGAAATCAAAATTAATGTATTATTACTGTCGACAGACTTGTCGGACACCTATCCTCATTATTTCTTACTCTCTTTTTGTTGAAATTTTTTAATATATTTATTAAATCAAACATAAAAATAGGTTTATTTATTTAATCTTTTTCCCTATGCACACGTGGCTTAATTCATTCTTCTTTTCCTTGCCTAACGCATGATGTTTATGCTTCAGCTGTTGTGATGTTGATCTTCATTTTTGTAGAGATTTAACAAAATGACAAATTTATAATCATTAATTAGTCCCTGGCTAATGCTATTTATAAAAAAACATACTGAAAACTTTTCCCACCAGATTCAAAATTCTGTCTACAAAAAATTGTAATCACATAATTATTTCTACTCCTTTTTTAAGCAAGTGGGATCTATACTTAATTATAAGTCTAATCAAGGTTGATCTTAAATAATAAATATACGTAATTAGTATGTTAAAATATATACGGGTATAAATCTTCTATCTTTTTCTCATGCCTTCATTCGTGTCTCTGCTTTAAAGTAGAGTGTTTAAGGTATAGGGTTTAGGGTTTAAGGTTAGGGATTGTGGTTGTGGTTAAGATTTAGGGAATTAGAGCTAGGTTGTATTCTTTTTAAGGTGTAGGGTTTATGATTTAAGATATAGAAAATAACGGTTAAGGTTTAAAATTTAATTTTTAAAAATTTCAACGAGAGACACGAATGGAGATATGATAAAGAGACAAATAATTTTTACCCGCTTAAACGAAACTAAATTATTTATCATTTGGACCAACGTTAGGGTAATAATAAGATTTTGTTAATATCAATAAAATACGGTGCGTTCCGAAGGTCAATGGCGCATTAAATTCATTTGACTCATTTATCATTCCTCACCTCTACAGCCAAATTTAGTTATTTCCTGTATAAAAGGACGATTTCTATTTTACAAACTTAGAGGAATTATATTTAGATTTATCCTACTACATAAAAAAGCATTGAATACGAATCGAACATAAATTAATAAATCAAAATATATTTGAATAATTTATAGAAATAAATTTTTATCAAAACCATTCACGGTGAGATTTTAATCTACTTTAAACCAGAGAAGTAAAAATAATAAATTATAGAAAATAAAATAAAAAAAGAGTTTAGGACTTTATAATATAATTAATTACGAGGTCCCATTCCCTTTAAATAGTACTCGTTGTTATATTGTGTAAACTTGGCTAAATTGCATTGATTTCTGCAGAATTTGGAGATGACAGAAAACAAAATGAGGAAACATCAGGATGTGTAATTAGACAGTATTGACAATTTAGTACCTTGGATGCATTAAATTATAATATGCATATACAGTTAGATTCTATTAAACTTTGGACGACGATTTTATTGAAATTTTTTATTGATAGGTGGATAATATTATAGGTTTCGTTAAAAATTTTCCTAACCTAAATGGAGGAAAAGAGTGTCCAGAGTGTTATCATACAAAGAGAAGCTAGAAAAAAACGACTCAAACGAAACGAAACATAAAAAAAAAAAAAAAACTAAAAAATGTCTCAACAAAAATTACAATTAGCCATATTCAGCCTCATTCTTAACCAATTCTAAAAGATCCTGAAATGTAGAATGGAATTCAACAACACCCATCATAGCATGTCGACCCTTAACAGCAAGGTTTAATTGATAATTTTTGTAAGTATATTCCGAAATATTTTATTTAAATAAATTTAAAGGAGAAATAACTAAACATAATATAAATAATAATAAATATTTAAATTATAAATTAAATACTATTTAATTAGCATAGATTCAAGTGGGTATTTACGAAAGAAGTTAAGTGGGTTAAATTTTAAATGTTTAAAGCTGGTTTGTAGCACGTAAAAGATAGCTTAAAATTCAATTAAACGGGTAGTGTTTGTCTATTGCGTAATCTTTGCTGATGCCCAATATTCCCTCTCCGTGTCCAAATATTCCTGTTCGAAACACACCCGCGCGTGGAATACCGTAATCGTATTCATATCCCACACCTAATAAAAATATCATGCATTGCATTAATGGGTAATATAAATATTAAATAATTTATATTATTTAAATATGTCTCAAGTATCTTGTAACCCCATAACAAATGATACCTGAACGATTTTTTAGTTGTTTAATTTTACGTCGAGCGTCCTACTCACATGAGGGTATCTTAAGTTTGAGTGGGAGAGAATATTACATTTGAGAAGAGATGATCATGACGTTAATTCCACATCTAAAAATATAGAGGTCTTGGGATATATAAACGATAACATTGCACATCTTACGAAATCGGGAGAAAAAAAATCACCATATTCCTCGTCGTCAACATGGCTCTTATTAACCTCTCCTCTCTCTCTCTTCTTCCTTTGATCTTCCCTTCCCCGTTTTATTTGCTGATCTTTCCCTTTACTCTCTTCTTGATTCTCTACCCCCAATCCCCTTTGTTTGATCCCACTTGTTGTAATTCTTACTTTAAAATTAGATTTGTTTGAAATCCCTTTGTTAATATATAATGTTTTGGAAGCCATGCAGGGTCAGCGGCTGATGCGCTCTAGAGTCTCCGGGAAATGAAAAACCTTTTTTTGTTGCTTTAGGAATTAATTTAATCCCTTTCTCTTATTTGTCTTTGGTGTGGGATTTCTAGCATTATTAAACAAACAGTGGCAATTAATATCCGGTCAACATGTCTCTCTATGCCTCACTTGCTTAGGGTTTATTCCATATTCCATGTGTTTGTCTTATGAGAAAAATTCTTACAGCTTTTATTAATCTTTGTATTCCCGAAGAAATAATACTTACTGACCTAGCTGTTATGTCTGAATATGAAAAAGATTTCTTATTTTCTTACCAGTAACAGTAAACATCAACTTAATATTTACTTTGTGTTGAAGATTAACATGAAAATGTGTATATTCCAAGAGGAAGAATATTAGGTTGTGCATGGTGATTCGTGAGATTAGGTTTATAGGGCATGTGTTTGCTTTGGAATTCGTATATATATAAATATGACCACCAGCATCACCTTCTCCCACACTCTTTAGGACAAAAGAGAAAGGAAGGAATCACCGAAATCAACGCCGTTTAGGCTGACGTGCTCCACGACATGACATCACATGATCACTGTACCATAAGCAAAGGGGAGAATAAATAAACGATGGCTGGCTGGCTGGCTGGACCTCGATCACCAGACCCCTTCCCCCTCACCATTCCAGACACGGTCGTAATATCGCAGTTACGGAAGTTGCGATTCGATTAATACTTTAACTCAACTCGATAAATGCATGAGAAGATAGAAACAATGTAATATGTCTGCAACTGGACTTAAGATGTTAATCATAGGGTTAGGTTTCATAGAGAGTTCCCAGGTAAAGTGGAAAAAGGGTTTTGAGAATGACGATAAAACATTAACTACGTTCTTGTATTTACTAAGCTGGATTAAGTCAAACCCTACGCAACCCTAACACGAGTATTTTAGCTGTTGGGCTCAAAATAATTTTAAAAAAGAAATAAAAAACGAAAACGATTTTAGACATGGAGAGTTGTGACTTGAAATCTTATACTATATACCTATATATATACGTATTTTTATACATGTTGGCGTTACTATCCTAGAGACCTCACTAATTTAGTTTGTCAAACTTGACACAGTCAGCTTGGGAGTTTATCAATAACATCAGGAAAGCGAAATACAAGATTGACCGAACAACATGCTGACAAAAGAAAATAAAATCTGATCGAAATTACTTTTACCACCTAATCGAGTATTTAAAGTATAGTAATTCGTAACTACAATAATGACTTATATATAACGGTAATAGTATAGTCTGAAGTCATGCATGATACTTGTAACGACCGTAATATCATTTATTATGCCCGTAAGGCGATCGAAAATGTAACTGTAACTTAGATCCTTGTACGTAATTAGGAGATTCAACCAAGGAGAATAAGAGAGAAGATGGTATGAATCGTGGAACCTAAGCAATGAAATCAGACAGAACAGGAACCTAAGTTGAAAAGTGAACATTGTAAATTAGGTTTGGGACATGATTATTTGTTCCTGTGTACTAGTGCTCTAATTCACCTGTTGTCCACATGAAATCCAAAGTTTTCAACTTTCTTCAACTCTATAAATAAAACTTGAACCAGGTTCTTGTACTTTTACATTAGATGACCCACATTCAGGAACCAACTCATGTGCTTGCCATCAGTTCTTTGTTTGAATTTCACTCAGAATTCTTCTGCCCACCTCATAAAAGCCTCAGTTCATTGCAGTGAAGAAACCCCATTGCTATAATTAAAGAGTTTTTGGACCACATTGACACATTCTTCTGTCATTTTTGTGTCCAAAAGAGAGAAGCTGGTGTGCCTTGTTCTTTCTCCCTTGTCAAGTGTCAAACGGCTCAATAATAGAATGTTGGAAAACTTAACCTGACAATGTCAACATCCATCAACTAATTCGAATTCCCTCTCCATTCGAAATCCCATTAAAGAAAACAAAGACAAAACTACATACACCTGCTTAGATTAAGATGATTACATCATTTCTATGTTATTTAAAAACATATTTCCCTTTGGAAGCTATCACCTGAAAATGACAGCAAAGACCAAGACCAAGCACAGAGCATTGGTTTTGAAGGGTCGTCGAGTTTCTAGTATGGCTAAGGATCTGCTGCCGATTGTCGTTGAGGCATTTTATAACATCCTACCGGCCGAGAGAGGTTTTGTTTGCTTTGGGGGATTAAATTGTTTAACACATTAAGCAGACTAAATCCAAATGTAAGCAACCACTAGAAATATTCCCCTTATTTCCCTTTCTCTCCGAATAGAAATAAGATTAGAATTAGAATTTGTAAAGAAAAATTCATATTTTTTTCATTAGAATTAGAAAATTTCAAGTATATTGGCTATGATGCGGACCGAAAACAGGGACAGAGCCATGTTAGCCGTAGGAGCGGCTCTTGTTATTATGGTGATAATCTTAAAATATAATATTTTTCAACACTTGTTATTAGGGACAACGATTTAAATAACGATCTATAACAATGATTATTATATGACGATAATAATATTGTCCAAAATCTTGATATCTGTAACCATTATATTTTAAAATTGTATATGTTATTAAAAATTCACAACTACGATACTTACAATGACTGCAATAATATTTTTTTGTGTTTATAATCGTAATTTAAACGCCTAATTATGAATTCAATTTTTTAAATGATTCAATTATTTCTTAAACTAATGTCATTTTTAAAAATATATATTATTAATTTATTTTTTTATTAAATATATATGTATATTTTTCTTAAAATATTTAATGTGTCAGTACCCTATCAAAGCCGCTGCTTCTACTGTTTTTTCTCTCTCTTGACTTGGGTCAGTGAAAATACCCAAGCCCATGGTTTATAATTATTTTAAGCCCAAAGATTGAAACGACCATGGTTTGAACTTGGGTCATTGAAAAAATGATTATATTGATATTTTATCTTTTAAAAAATATAAAATGGTTATTAAATTTATTAAACTATTAAAAAATCATTTTATGCTAAAAAATATTAAAACATATAATTTACTTAAAGATGTTTTATAAGGATTATTTTATTATAATTTTATAAATTTAGCGATCATTTTATAATTTTTGAAAGAATAATTATTAAAATAATATTTTTTATAGTTTAAGGAGTACTAATCTGTATAAATTGGTAACCCCTTAAACTACTATTGTTTAAACGATTGACGTGGATTTTTTTCCTTGTTATTCGATCAGGCATTAAAATCCTGTAAAAATCAAGTTATAAACAATGAAGCCAACTATGTTAAACGAATAATAATTTTACAGTAATAGCAAAAATAATAAACTTACTTCTCAACCAAATGCTTAAACCTATTTAAAAAATAATTATATGCTTAAATCAAGTCAATTAAATGACTATATGAATTTGAACACGCTAATATCATTATAAATAAATGATAAATTAAAATAAATATTGAATTTTAGAAGTAAAACCATAATTAGAGACTTTCTCGGAGGTAATTATAGGTGTGCATTCGGTTAAATCGGTCGATGGTCGAACCGAATTAACCAAAATTAAATTAATCAAAAATTTTAAAATTTTAACCGTTAATCGAATAGAATCACATTTAATCGAATTAACCGAATCAAAATTATTTTGGTTAATTAGTTGAATTAATCAAAATTTATTATAAATTTTGATTAAATTACATAATAGGTCACTAATGTAACGACCCTGGTTCGGATCCGAAGTGTTGGGCTTTGGTTTTGGGCCTCGGTTTGTGTTGTTGGGTCGGTTGTTGGGCATTTGACTTGTTTGAACTTGAGTGTTGTTGGGTTAGAGAGGTTTTAGTAAGGGGCTTTTGGTCTTTTCCTTTATGGAAGACGAGGGAAGAGGGGAATGATGTGTGTGTGCTGTAGAGAGTGTATGAGAGTGAGGTCATACGAAAGCTTTTCTCTTCATCTTCTTCATCTCACCCTAGGAGAAGAGTAAAAAGGTTTGATCTTTGTGTGATAGTTTGAGAATCACGTTTTGGTACAAGAGAGGGGATTGTAGAGGTGTTTGAGATCTATCCAAAGAGGTAATAATGTGTTGTTTTGGTAAGGATGGTTTTGGTGGGGGTTTTGGTTTGAGCTCGGGTTGAGTTTTAAGAGCTTAGAATATGAGTTTTTTTAAGTATTTTTAGGCTCAAGAATCATTCCAAGACCTTGCTAATTTGTTCTTCATTTGTAGAGAAAGAGGGTTGTGAGCCATCAACAAGCCTTGGAAAGAAGAAAGCTTGAGGAGAGCAAGAGTGGACGTTTTGAGTTATTGCTTGTGCTAAGGTTGGTACTCTAAACTCTTTCTTTCATCACGCATCTCATGGTAGAATGCATAGCATGTAGAAATTGTGTTTGTATGTTGAGTTGAAGCTTGAGAACCATTAATGGTGGAATTTATGTTAAGATGATTAATGACCAAAAATTATTGTTAAAACATCTTAATCACTATTAAAAACGAGTAGGAAGACTTTGGAATCGATTAGATTAAGTTTTGGGGTTGATTCTTAGAATTTTTCAGGCGAAACCTTTAGTTTCGTGCAGGGAGTATCAATACTGGTGGCCCGTGTATCGATACCCCTGAGTGGATAATAGGCTTACCAGGGTTCGATACCGATCCCTCCAGTAACTTTTTGCATCGATACCTGTATCGAAACGGTCCTTCCCCTTTTGTTGACTTTTGGTTTGGTCAAAGAGTATCGATACTGACATTGATACCCTCTTTGGGTGGGCATCGATGCCGGATGTTTCGATACCCCTGTGTATTTTGGCTAAGTTTGAGTAGAGTTTTGGGGCGCGGTGATTTAATAAATGCTTCCATTAATCTAAAAGTTGTGAAACTAATTATCGAGTTAAGATTGATGATTGTAACCCCGAAAGACTTAAGTATAATAAGCCTTAATATATCTTGTTGTGATAAGATCCTAGGTGGATCGCTTGTGTGGTTCGAGTCTTTGTGTGTTAGAAATCCGGATATCCATAAGTGTTTCAACATGTCGAAGGTCATCCGATGTAATATTTCGGATGATGATTTTACGACCATCCTGAATGTAGGATCCCGATGTTGTGTGGACGCGAGCCTCATTCGAAGATACTCGATACGACATTCTGAGTATGGGATTTGGAGGATCCCGATGCTGTGTGGACGCGGGCCTCACTACCTTGTGTGATCTAGTTGATTTGTATATGTTGTGTGCGATAATATACATCTCATTTATGTCATGTGTTAGGCAAGCATGCTAGACCATCATACCATGCACGAGATTTATATGTCATGCTTTACTGCTTATATTATGCATGATGTTGGCCGAGTTCGGCGTATCCACTGAGCTTGTGTGGTTCAGCGTTCGAAATGTGTTTTCGTGCGTAGGTTAGGTGGAACAGGTTCCGTGGAGCACCATCGAGGTTTGGTTTTCAGCATCGATCGTATTGTCAGAGTACATTTATTAGATAGTGGGCTAGTATTATGTTGAACCCTATTTGTAATTTGTAACTCTGTTATTTTATTTTGGGTCGAATGTTTTTAAATGGTCTATAATATTTTAGAGCTCTGATTTCTTAAACTATTTGGGGCTTACGTTTTAACTCATTTTGGATTTTATGAATTAAGTGGACTTGAATTTGTTTTACTTGTTGGACTTTGAAGGAAAATTTTGAAATACGGGTTTTGGACCGGTGGCCTAATGTGATATCCGGATCGGGTGTTACAACTAAATTATGCTAAAATAATTTTTAGTCACTAAACTTTTATTTTATATTAATTTAATTTAAAATTTAATTGCCATTTTATAATATAAAAAATTTAATGAATATTTTATAATTTTTTAAAAATTAAATGTCTAAAAATAAATAAATAAATATAATATATTTAATATTTAATATATAATAATTTATGTTAATTCAGTCAATTAACCGATTTCGAATCAAACGAACCGATAGACTAATTTTCAAAAAAAAAAAATTAATCGTTAACTGAATTTATCAAAAAATTAACTGAACGAATTAACCAAAATAATTTTGATTTGATCGGTTAAAACCGAATAATAGACACCCAATGTAATGATTTATCCGCACATTGGGTTGCCTCTGGGTCATGGTGACCAGGTTTTCATTGATTTCAACAAGGAAATTCTCGAAAAATGTATGGTTTGAAGCCGCCGAAACCATGTTTACTATCAAATACAACCGGTCCTGTATGCAGATAAATGTCTGGTTGCGTTGCTGATTCTATCTGGTATTGCCTGCCTCAAAGACCACACCGACACCACAGAGAAAACATATTTTTGTATTTAAATCGTTGAGTTTAAAGTTTAAAATTTAATGTTTATATTCGTATTCACGATTTAAACTTGTATAATCTAAATACTATCCAACATATATGTTGAATTGTTTTACTTTCAATAATTGAAAACAGAATCAAAGTAGCTGGTCTGTCCATTAGGAGACTTAGAAAACTAAACTAATTCAATAATTAAGATTGGAAAACACTTTGTCTGTGTTGGAATTGTTCAAAATTATTTATTTTATTAATTAGAAATGTATTTATATTTTTAAAATAAATATTAAAATTTGAATTTATATATAATAGTACAATAATAATATCCTTAAACCTTGATTGTTCAACCGATTAGTAGCTCCCTTTTAACTTTTTAAGTCTGACATACGATTGGATTATTTGTTAATTATGAATATTATATGTCATAATTATTGTTGAACCAGAGATTTAGACTCAGACTAATCATACTTAGTTAACACGTGAGCAAACGATTTATATATTTGGTTGACATGAATGGCTGAGGTAAGCGCTTACGTCACACTTCGACCTTCAAAACATAACCTTATCCCTTTGTTTGTAAAAGAAAGAACACCATTAATATTAAAAATTATCGAATACTATTAAATTAATTATTAATAAAAATTAAAAAATTTTAATATATAATTATAAATTATTTAAAATAAAATTTTAATTAAATTAAATATATATTAAGTACTTAAAATTTTAATATTTATTAATTAATTTTATGATATTTAACGGTATTAATATTAATAATATTTAACAATGTATAATTAAAAACAATTTTTTAATAACATATCATTTAAAGAAAATAACATGATGGTAAAACAAAAATCAATTAGTTTTGATGTTAAATTCCCTAAATAATACTAAAAGTTTGATTTTAATATTATAAATTGAATAAATTAAATTAAAATAATTACTCTTATAATATTTTTTAATATTTAATTTAAATCAATAAATTAATAAACTTAATATTAATATTTTAAAAATTTATAAACTATATATTTATTTAAAAACAAGATTTGTTATAATCTCAATGTCAAAACAAGTACCATAGCTTCATTGTGTCTTTTAATGGCAACCTTTTAATACATATCACTTTTTTTTAGTATTAATTATATTTATTTATTTAATGATTTAAAATTTTTAAACTTTTAAATTTTATATAAATTTTCTTTTATAATTAGCTAAAGTTGATAACGGATATTGATAGCTAATTATATTAATTGATTTAACTAATTAATTATATAAAAATATTTAATAAAAATAATTTATAATTAATATTTTTTTGTTATTTAAAAATAATATAATATATAAAAATATAATTATCTTTATATTTAATTAAATAATTTATTAATTATTAACATTTTGTATCTTTTAATTTTTATGTTGAAAATATGAAACTTTATGTGGTCCATTTGAAAAACCTGCCTTCAGTCCCTTTTTACGGTGAAATGCACTGAATATCCTTAATTTTTCAGTGGCTTATCCATTGTCTTGGGTGGTTCTCTTCTTTTGACGTAGCTTTGGAAGATGACATAATTATTCATAAAATAATAAAAACTTATAGAAGAAAAATTGAAAAAAATACATTCACGGAAAAAAATTTAAGGATTTTGAAAATAAAAAATAATAAAAAAATATATTATATAATATTTTTATGTTATTTATGGATCAATTAATTAAATATATTTATTTAATTATTTTTTATTAAATAAATCTTTATTCGGTAAAATCATTTTTAAATTTAATTTACAGAAATTATTAGTTAAAATTTGTTTGATAAAAAACAAAATAAAAAATAATTAAATTAATATATTTGATTGGCTAATATTATAAATAATATGATAAAAATAATTCATGATATAATTTTCTTTAAATATTTTTTTAATAAAAGAAAATTTATAACGGATTAATAAAAAAATAAAATAAAATAATAATAAATCAATTTTAAAATATAATTTAATATTATTTAAATATATCTCGAGTTTGAAAACTTGTATTATATAAAAAAAATAAACATTCTATTTATTTTTAGTCTTTAAATTTTTAAATTATTATATTTAAACTTTTTGAATATTTTTAGTTAAGTTAATTTTTTTAAAATAAACCCCTAACCTGAATTGTCAAGATCTCCCTCTGTACCTCCTGCTATTTTTAATTTACAATTAACCGACAACGTCCCTAATCTTTTATTCTATTGCATCGATGTGTTGTATATGTTGAGGAAGGAAAGTGGGCAGAAGAAACACCATTCCCATTCAAGGGAGAAATTTATTTGTTCTTTTTTTTAAAATTCTTTTAGTCAAAGTCAACATGGTGATCGAAGATTTAAAAATACTCTCAATCTTGCATCATATTTACACAATTAGCCTCAAAGTCCCCGCAACCACATAATTCTCTTACGGACACTGCCTGTCTTATTTTTGACTTTTTATCGCAACAGTTTATTTTAATGGTTACTGTAGTTATAATAATATTTATTTTAAAATATTTTTAATTATTAAATATTAATTATTTAATCAATATATATAATATTAATGTTCAATTATAATATCAAGAAATAATAATTATTCTCTTAATTATTAAAATAAAATACTTTATACTAAACACGATAATTTTAGTTTTAACTCCTTGATGAAAATATTAAATTATGAGATGATTCTGTCATAGTTCGGTTAGAATTTTATTTAAATTAATTTTGTTTTAAAAAAGGAAAGAAATTGCAGAAAGGTGAGCAATCGGGCAATTCTGTAAATATGGCGAAAACTCAGTCCACTATTGGAGTGTAAAATATAACCGCCGTCTCTTATAAACCCCTCACGTCTCTAATTTACGTTAATGAATTTTCTTCCTCTCTCAAAACATACCAATTCTTGCAGGCCAGCCGTCGCCGTCGAATCTGAGCCGACAGAGCTCCGGACTCTCGACCCGCTCGCCTGATAACGCATCCGACTTGGCTACGCTAGTTCAAGATTGCTTCATTTTCTCTTTCCTTGGCGTAGCAAAACTCTTCAATTCCCCGTTCTCGTCCCTGCCTCACTGATCTCGTCCTCGAAAATGGCTTTCATTTGCTTTTAGGGGTTCTAAGATCAACCCCTTTAGTTTCCGAACCCAATCTGTACCACTTGTTTGTCTACCTTATACAATTCATCAATATGGCGATCCGCGTCACCATCAGTTTCTCCGGCTATGTCGCCCAGAATCTGACCTCCACAGCCGGCACTCGTTTCGGGTCTTGCCCCTCCCGTTCACTTCACGAGTGCTGGCTCCGCTCCCGCTTCCTTTCACCCAGACAGAAATCAGATGTTGACCCTTTTCCTCCCCGTGCCTACCACGCCTCCGCCACAGCCGATCTCCGCCGCCCGCGGCCGAGCATATACTCGACCCTCGCTTCTGAGATCCTCAAAGATTGCAACAACCCTGTTATTGTTGGTTTGATCTCGTTGATGAAGTCAACGGGTTACGGTTCTTCTTCCTCGACTACCACTATGGGAATTTTGCCTTTTAAAGCCGCCTCGATTCTACCTTTCTGGCAGGGTTCGAAGCGGCTTCCCTGTAATGAACCCGATCCACAGGTCGGATCGGAGAGTACCGAGGTGGATAGAGGAGGAACAAGCGATGATCTAAATTTGAGCTTAGAGTTGGATACCAAAACTTTTGGAAAAAGCAGTTGGATTTCAAGGATTTTAAACAATTGCTCCGAAGATGCCAAGGCCGCATTTACTGCTGTAACTGTTAGTATACTTTTCCGCTCGTTCTTAGCTGAGCCAAGGTCAATTCCATCATCTTCTATGTACCCTACCCTGGATATCGGCGACCGTATTTTGGCTGATAAGGTAAATTCATCTTTTTAGACTCTGAAATCAAGATTGTATTGCTAATTTGTTTCTCTTCTTTACTATGAACAGGTCTCTTATTTCTTTAGAGAACCTGAAGTGTCAGATATTGTAATCTTCAAGGCACCTCCTATCTTGCTGGTAGGTCTTAAAATCTGCTCCTTTAAGCTCAAATTCCATTGCCTCGTAATTTGTATGCGCTGATTGTTTTATTTCAATGTGTAGGAATATGGGTATAGTTCAAGCGACGTGTTTATAAAGAGAATAGTTGCAAAGGCTGGAGACTGTGTTGAAGTAAGCCCTTAAAAATGTTAAATTCATTCTCATTAAACATACAAGGTCTTTGTCCATGTCCAACTTCATTGTTTATTTCATTTTTCCCATTTATGATTCCCCTCTTGGGGACTTATCTGTAAAATGTATAATTTTTCATAATTTCTGGTAGGTTCGTGCTGGGAAACTGTTGATAAATGCTGTTGTGCAAGATGAAGATTTTGTTCTAGAGCCATTGGCTTATGAAATGGAACCATTGGTTAGTTTCTCACTTATGACTCTGTTTTTTTTTTTTTTTTGTATTTTGCACATTATTCATATCTGTGTGTTTCTCTGGTTCTTGATCATGCTTGTTACATGGTCTTTGAGTTGATGCCATTGGTGAGACGGCTTGTGATTTCTTTTGAGTGGCTTCTGCAGGTTGTGCCTGAAGGTTATGTTTTTGTGTTGGGGGACAATCGAAATAAGAGTTTTGATTCCCATAATTGGTAATTCTAAATCCCCCTTAGCAATATTAACCATTTTGTTTGGGAATTTTATCGACGTGTTGCGGAATCAAGATATGCTACATGTTTTTGCATCGTATGGAAGAATCTACTATTGGTTTAGGATTATAATTTCTTGTTTTCTGACTCTTGTTTGCAATTACCTTCTTCCATAGGGGTCCACTTCCCATTGATAACATTATCGGGAGGTTTGCATTTCGATACTGGCCTCCGTCCAAAGTTTCAGATACCATACCTGGCGCCCATGTGGGGAAGAATGCCGTAGCCGTTTCTTGAGATCTAAGATAACTTGAAGGCTCACTTTTACTTAGTTTGCTCATCTTGAGCATATCTTTGAGTTCGACAACCCATGTCTCTGGACGTGGTTTAGGATGGATGGATTCTGCAGACTGAATAAAAGAAAATGTGATTTATCTCTGTTACCTGGAGTGTTGCTTACATCATCATTCTTATTTCTTGAAATGGTTTAGAGTGAAGAAGTGGAGGTCTTAAGGTTGTTGATAGCAAAAATGCAAGATTGTGTAACATGAAGAAGGTGGATTGTGGTGTGTGGAGAGGAGGAAGGGAAGTTGGAGCCTGGAGGGTAACATTTGTTAGGACTTTGAACTCTTGTTATCAGCAACTGTGGTGGACTACCCTGGTTAGGATCTTTGATTCTGAACTTGAGTTTTCATGTACTAAAGCCACACGTGTTGTTGGTTGTTTCATTGTTTGAACTCCATTTTCACGTTCTTGTTCTGATTTATCTCCTGCTTCAAAGCCACAACATAAGAACAAGAAGAAGAAGAATATAAAATCAAGTGCTTGTTGGTTTTGGTAATTATTAGTGTAATTTTTATTTGGATCAGAAGAACACGCGGCGTTTTATCAAAAACAAAACATCGAACAAGAACACAAATGTCAGAAAATAAAGGGAATCAACTGGAAAAGCAAAATTAGAACACAAGAAGCAATCATGGGAAACATTACCCATCAGAAACAACACAACAATAGAACAGAAAAACATGAATAAAAGGAACACAAGCAAAACACGAATCCAGCTAGCATGAACTGCAAGAGAAAATCAAACACAAGTAGGGGTGAGCAAAACTCGACTCAAAAAATCGAACAATTCAATTTGATATGAAAATGAAAATGTTGATTCGATTCGAAATTTTATAGACTCGACTCGGAAAAAATTTAAATAGAGTTTGAATTGTAAAATGAAAATTCTAATAACTCGAAATTTTTAGTAATTAAAAGAATAATTTTTAAGTTTGAGATGGGTCTATCAATTTTTTATGATATATATACATTGATATACAAAAATATAAAGAAATATTACTACATATATAAAATTATTTATATATATATATACGTATCTTATATGATTATAGAAAATCGTTTAAATTAAAATCAAATCATACTATAACATGATAATGTCACGAACAAAGTTGAGAATGTTACAACAAGCATCAGCCAGCTAGGAGAGGAAAACGCCAAGCATGACTCAGCAACGAACTTGCCAGAGAAGCGTCAGGGAACAAGGGAAAAACGAGCACCAAAATTCCTAACCGATTTTGTCTGCTATTAATCTTTTTGTCTATTCCCAGCAAACCTTAGTATTTATGTTACGACATAATAGATAGTGAAGGGCATGAAGCATTTTGTAATCAATTTCCCTACTCAATATATCTCTTTTCTTTCTACTTCTCACCCTCCATACTGTTACATTGGTGTTTTCATTGAGAGGAAACTCAAGTGCTCCTCGAAGATTGTCGGCCGCCGAAGCACAGGCTAGAAGAGAGTAGGGCAAGTGTTATTACTGCAACGAGAAGTTCTTGCCGGTCCACAAGTGTAAGGAGCCTCAGTTGTGTTAGTAGATAAATAATTACAATTATATATTTATATGAACTCGAAAATTCGATTAGAATCGAAAAATTTTAAATAAAATTTGAGTTGTAAAATAGGACTCATCAATTCTAATAATTTAAAATTTTTGACTTAACTCAACTCGATCAAATATTCACTTTCATGCACAAGAGTGTGGATCCATAAATTTTAATTTAGTAGGTTAACAATTATATAACCGTATGCAAATTTAAAGTAAACTGAATACCTTATTAAAAGGCATATATGAAATTTATATATAAAAAATTAAATTACAAATTACTATGATATAATAATAATTGCAAATAAATTTAAGTTTTAAAAAGATCTTTTATTTTTAAGCGGTGAACGCGTCGATGACATTTTATTTTTTCTTCTCACTTGCTCGAAAGAAACGATCATTAAATTAAATTTTTATACACATTTTTTAAAAATATGAACGCTTGAACGATTTTTATTTAATTTTTTTTATCCACCCTGTGAGTACCCAATAATTTATAATATAAAATAAACATATCTTATCATTATGTAAATTAAGAACTAGTTTAACATTGTTTTTGAAAATTAGGGTAAGAAAATATAGTTAAAATTTTTTTTTAAAATTTTTAATTTAAAAAATATGTGTTTAGTATTACTGTCAAAAAATACTTTTAAACAAAATAAATGATTATTTTAAACATGATGTTATAAGTTAAAAATATATATTTAAATGATAATAAAATTATTTTATATTATAATATTAATTTAAATTTTGATAAAATATAAAAATATTAATAAATAAATAAAAAATGCTTTTAAGAAAATCTATAATTTTGTATAAATATATATAATTTTTAAATTAAAAAATAATTTATGTTAAATATAATTATGTATTTGTAAAAATTAGATTATAATAAAATATAGTAAATAGATATTAAAATTATAATATGACTCCTAAAAGTATTTTCCAAACGGAAAATATGTTGCAAAATATATATTTGGGTTGAAAATAACTTTTCAAACGTAATTTTTTTTTAAACTAACCGTTTAATATTGTTTTTACGTTTTAAACTAGCTTTTGACACCAAAATTAATTTAAAAAATAATGCTCAACGGGCCTAAATATGCTGCAATAATAATAATGATAATACTACTAATACTACTAATTATGATTTGTCACCAGTTGATGCTGCTTCTGCATTTAATGATGTATGTAGACCACACACAATTACGGTCATTCTTATCCACCGCTCTATGACTGCTGCTTTTGAAAGCTGACTTATTTTTGTGCATTTTTGGTTCTCATTGTTTTCTTCTGTATGCAGGATCTCTAGTGCTTACTAGTTATAAACCATTCCATTCTCACTTTATATGAAATGAATCAGATTAATTTTTTTTTATTTTTTTAATATACTTTTTATTGTTAAATCTCTTATATTATATAAATTATCGTAACATTATGATTAAATTATTTATAACGTGATATCTTAAGCTTATTTCATTATTAATATTTATATATCAATATATAATCATTAAACATCATTTATTTAAATACGTTCGTAATCATTTCATATATCATAAATCGTTTTTATTTATTTATATATGTGATTTACGATAATAAATTAAACATTGTTCGCTCATAATATCTATTCGCAGGCAAATCTTATTTATTAACACATAAATATGCATCCCATTTATAAATTAAATGATCCCATCATCCCATTCTATATTCTTTCTGAATTCCCAATGAGAAAATAAAATGAAATCAATCTTGATTTGTTTGGATTTATGAGTGATTTCCAGCATTAGACTAATTAAATTGAAATCAAGTTGCTAATCATCTGAATTAAATTAATTGTATTTATTTAGTACAGTAACTGAGTTGAAACGAAGTCTGTTGATAAGACCCCCTCCCCATCCATGACGTTTTAATCCAGTTTTGTGTTCACATCGGAGGGTGGTAAAGACTAAAGCGTTTATATTCCCAATTATTGAATAAGTTAAAAGGATGGGATCAGGGGGCGGTGGGGGTGGGGTGGGGGTGGAGACAAGAGGGGAGTCGGTGCTTGGTCGAGTCAGACAAGGAGATTAGAAGGGACCAACGGTGGGAAAATAATATTTGACATAGAAGAAATTTTAAATTTTTTTTAATGAATTTAACTTATAATTTTAAAAATATTAAAAAATATAAATAAATATTATTTAGATCAAATATATTTATTTTTCTATCCTACTTTAAAATTCAAAAGTTAAAGACAACCAGACAAGTCCATCGTTGGGTAGATTTGAGTTTGTACTTCTTCAAATTTTCTTACAAAAGACGTAACCTTTAATTAACATTGGATTCGTAAACCAAGCATCCAATGTGGGTTGGAAGGGAATGTTGTCTTGAAAAATTAAAATTAATATATAATTTATTTATTTTTTAAATTATATACTTGTATTAAAATTATATTTTTATATTCTAAAAATTTTATAAATTTATTTTTTTCTAACATAAAGGAAAACACGTGTTGTGTAATTACTGATCACTATGTTTATGCTAGCATTTTTCTATTTAATTATAATTTTTAATTAATGGTTATTAAATTATTTTATGATTCTAAAGTTTTTCATGGTTTCATGTCAAATTTGTTTGATTGTAGTCTTTGAAGATAATAATCTTGTTTGATAGTCAATAAATAGTTACAGCTAATTATATTAATTAAAAATTAATTGTATTAGTCAATTTGATTAATAAATTATAATAATTAATTATATAAAAATATTTAAAAAATTAAATGTTAGTTGATATCTGTTTGATTATTTAAATAAATAAAATAATATATAAATATATGATTATATTCAATACATGTTTAAATAATTTATCAATTATAAATATTTTTGTACTTATTAATAGTAATTTTATTATAAAAATATTTTTTATTATAACATTATTAAACTTATTTGAAGAATGTATAAATATATATTAATATATTATTTATATATTTATTTTTAATATATTTTAACTAATTATATATTTAAATATAAATAATAATAAAAAATTAAAATATAAATATATGAGAGTAAAAAAACAAAAATAATAGTTTATGAATATCACAATGTAAATATATGAATGTGAAGATTTTAAATTAAAAGTTTTAAGTTATTTGGAAATTCTTAGTAATTGTTAAAGTTAAAGGGTCTTTATAACGTTAAAATCTTTAATTTTAAAAAAGTTCATATTGATAATTTTTTAAAATTAGAAGTTTTACTTTAATTTACTATTTTAATTTGTTATTATTAAACTTTTAAATTAATAAATTTAACTGATTAAATCATTAATACTTTCCCAATCATTAATAAATTTAACTCAATTAAACAAGATACAAGAATGAAATAAAATTTGATTACAAATCACTTAAAAATAATAACATTTTTTACTACTAAAACTATTCGATAAGTTTAATTACAATACTTTTTAAACATGATATAATTGTGTAATTATACTTAAATCTAGTTATAAAGTAATTATCCCAACAAACCTTTATATTATTTTTTTAACAGATATCTACTAATTTTATGAAATGAGAATATATTCAAAATAATAAAGGTTATATCATAAACAAAACACATAAATCCAGACATATGTCTAATAAAGAAAAGTAGCGTCGCAATATCATAATAAGGTAAGATAAAGAAAAATTAGAACCTAATCCAATGACTCGAAATAAAAGTAGGATACAAACATCACCCAAATCGACGATAATAGGTAAAAGATTAACAAACAACATAAAAATACTTATTACAATAAAGGTACGTTGATAACGAGGGCATTACCACTCAATTGCGATAAAAAAATAGATGTAATCGCATATCTAAATTTAGTTCGAGAGTTCAACAACATAACAAAAAGAGCGTCGTCTTAATCAGCCGCGACATCATTAGATTTAACCCTAATAAAAAATCAAATAAAAAAGTATTAAAAATAAAATAAAATAATAGCACAAGAATAAAATAATTTATTAAAAATAAAAAATTATTGTTTGTAAAAGAAAAAATCTTGAAAATATTGTGGTTAGAGAAAATAGTTCTCAAACTATTGATGGTAACTGAAGTTTATTTTTCGGGAATATTGTGACTTTTCAAAATCGATGTCTAAAGCCTCGGTGGTCTTTGAACAGTAAAAATCAAAATCAAAGAGTGGAGATGAACCAAAAAGCTCTGTCTTTGTTCTGCACTGAACCGTGCCCTTGCTATGTGCTGCGTCACTGTGTCTAATAATAAATTATATTATTTAAAGACGAAACCTTTTGATTCATCTTTACTCTTTAACTCTGATTTTTATTTTTTAAAGACGAAGACTTTAAGTACTGATTTTGATTTTATCATAAAAATCATAATATTTTTAAAAATAAACTTCAACCATTAATAATTTAAGAATCATTTTTCCTAATCACAATATTTTCAAGAATTACCCGTTTGTAAAATCATTACATGAAGTTTTGTTTTTGCTTTGCTACATTCCATACGTAAAGGTATTCTTAGTGTTTAAGAAATTTAATATTTCAATCCAGGTCAAAATTAGTCAAAGCTTAAAAATTCATATTCAAAGCTGTCACGAGAATCCAAATAATCTACGGCAACTGGACTACCGTTTTCCAAAGGATATGAAGAATAAAAAAAATCTCATCTTATTTAATCATTAAATTAATAAATTATAAATAAAACAATTCTTTGTATTAAAAATTTTAAATAATAACTGAAATTTCCAAAATCCGAATTCAACGGCATGAATAGGGTTGAGTATTCAGTCAAATCAAATTAAAAAAATTTAAGTTATCCGAGTTGATGAGTCATATTTTATAACTTAAATTTTATTTAAAATTTTTTAGTTCGAGTTAAATTTAAAAAATTTAAGTTGAATCCAATTGAGTTTTCAAGTTTTTATAAATATTTAATTATGATTATTTTTCATGTTATAGTATGATTTATTCCAATTTAAACGATTTTTTCTAATCATATAATATATATAATATTTTTCTTATATAATAATATTTTTTTATATTTTTATATATCAATGTATATATAATAAAAAATTAAGAGACTTATCTCAAACTTAAAAATAAATCCTTTAATTATTTTTTTGAGCTATTCAAATTTTTATTTTACAACTCAAGCTTTATTTAAAATTTTTCGAGTCGAATCAAGTTTATAAAATTTCAAATAAAATTGAGTTTATAAAATTTTAAATCGAATAAAAAATATTTTTACATCGTATCGAGTTATTCGATTTGTTCAAATCAAGTTTTGCTCATCCTAATATGAATGGCACAAATGTTATATTCAACGAAAATGAAAGCTAAATTCGACAAAACAACAGTGTAAGATTCTCGGACAGAGAATGTAAGAAAAAAAAAAGTTAAAGTAACTCCACGCGCTTCACCCATTCGCAGTTTCCACGTCCCTTATATAAACCAGAAAAAGAATAAAAAATCCGCGTATTATACTTAGGGTTCTAGAATGCGCTAATAGCTTAAATAAGAATTTTTAACTTTTTATATATATTTTTAAAAGAAATTAAATATTCTGTAAAGTATGTAATACAATTAAATTATAAGATCTTAAAACTTAAATAATAAAATAAAAAAATAAAAAAATATTAAAATATAAATTTTAATAATTATATTTTAAATTTTTAAATTTTAAACTTTAAACGTTGCTTGAGATTTACTTAAAAAACTGTGTATTATATTCTCTGCTAAATACGACGAATCATAAACATAACGTAATCTTAACTCTCTTTATAGCTTTTTCTCTTTCGTCTCTCTCTTATCTCTTCTCTTTCAAAGATCAATGAGCTGAATGAACTGTGCTGTTTAATATTTTCCATTATCGAAACTATACAAAAGGTAATTTCTTTATTCATTTCTGTTTTCTTATATTTCTTTTGGCGTCGGTGATTTATTGTCAGTTTTCTGGGGGAGAATATTTTAAAGAAAGATTATATTTTGAGAATTTCAGAACCGTTTCTTTCTTTCTTTTTGGCTAGGAATCTGAAAAGTCTATTAGCTATCTGTTTCGTGTGAAGAAGAACAAAAAGAAGATTACAGTAAGAATCGTTGAAAAGGGTATTAACTAGACGGCGAGAAAAAGATGGGTGAAACAGAGAATCATCATCACCACCACCCACCTCCACCGCAAGTGGCCGCACCACCGAATTTTGCTCTCTTAAGGGGGCCTACTTGGACTCCAGCTGAGCAACTACATCAGCTTCAATACTGCATCCACTCCAATCCTTCATGGCGTCAGTTTTTTGCCCTTATGTGGTCAATTTTTCCCTTTTAATTTAATAAGAAAGCTGACCAAAGTTGAAGATTTTATGTTAAAGTTGCTTGCTTTTTATTTGGTATATCCAGTATTTTTCTTTTCTTTTGCATGTTGTACATCGATAGTGAAGTTAGACGAGCAAGGAGATCTCTCTTAAGATTTCTCACTTTTTTAAGAAGTTCTAAAGTCACTTTTGAATGGTTCTTTTCTTTCATTTCTTTAGAAGACAGATAAAACATCTCACTCCCTTTTTTGTACATTTCAATACCCTTTTTTAACTTAGGATGAAATCTGTTGTTTTTTATAGTAGCTGAATATTGGCTAAAATTCAACCATTTTGAGGATTGTTATCTTTTGCAACGAATCTCACAGTATCAACTTGTTGAACAGCTCAAGCGCTTTTACTGGCTTTCCAGCACTTCATTGTGAATCTTGGTACTACAGTCTTAATTGCAAGTACTATAGTCCCTCGGATGGGTGGGAATCATGTATGCTATGTGACCGTAAAGATAAGTTCAGCTACTACTGTCTTTTATGGGATTGATGCATTTTAACATCTTAACCCTTTCTATGAACAGGGTGATAAAGCCCGGGTTATTCAAGTGTTGCTGTTTATGTCAGGCATCAATACACTGCTTCAAACGCTTTTTGGTTCAAGGCTTCCTGTGGTGATGGGTGTATCGTTTGCATATATGTTGCCATTGTTGTCGATCATTAATGATTACACCGATGAGGCCTTTGTAACTGAGCATGATGTATGTAAACTTTAGTATGCCATATGTGAAACAAATAAGAAATCATGAATCATATAGTTCTTTGCATTGTAGTTAAGTTTTGGGAATATTTTCTCTGTAGGTAGATGTGATGTAAATTTTGCTGTTATGCTTTATAAGTTATGGTTTAATGGCTGATTCGGGTGCTTGCTTGCAGCGGTTTGTTCGTGGTATAAGAACTGTTCAGGGATCGTTAATTGTTTCTTCCTTTGTTAATATCATCCTTGGGTATGGCAGGGCATGGGGGGAGCTGACAAGGTATTTTAAGTATCAATTCGTGCATCGTCTTATTTATTGCATGCGCACATTGCCTGCTTGTCATTCATGGTTTGAGATGTTTGGTCAGTAATTTTTCAAGTTTTCACAGCTAATTTTTCTAAGATTTTTCTCGTTAACCACTTTCTCTCTAGATTCTTTACTCCCATAGTCATGGTGCCAGTGGTTTGTCTCGTTGGTCTTGGTCTTTTTGCAAGAGGCTTCCCATTGGTAATTCTCTTTGAATACTTCAATGCTTGGTTGGGACCAATAATATTCTGATGTAAGCCACTCTTTTAATGCAATTAACTTAATGGTACAGCTCGGTAAATGTGTGGAAATTGGCCTGCCTATGCTCATTTTACTGGTTATTTCCCAGCAGGTACATAAGCCGCTTTGACAATATCCTCATTTTGTGCTATTCTTATTCTTCAATAATTTGACAACGGAACTTGTTTGCTGCAGTACCTGAAGCGTGTTCATTCGAGGACACATCTAATACTTGAGAGATTTGCATTGCTTTTGTGCATCGGAGTTATCTGGGCTTTTGCTGCCATCCTCACTGTCTCTGGTGCTTACAACAATGTTAGGACTGTCACTAAACTGAGTTGTCGCACGGATCGATCTTACTTAATGTCTTCTGCTCCTTGGTATGGTCATAATGTGTTGCTCTGTTGTTTCAATCGAGTTCTAACTGATCTTCCAAAAGTGTTCTTCATGATTCCTTATTCTATGTCATTGTTTCTAGGATTAAAATTCCTTACCCGTTTCAGTGGGGTACACCTATATTCAGAGCTAGCCATGTGTTTGGGATGATAGGTGCTGCACTTGTTTCGTCCGCAGAGGTATAGTCGCTTTTTTGACAACATCAGTTCTATTTAGTAACTTTGCTTCTAAGTTTAATGCCTTAGTTTCATTTGATCCAATTCGAAGCATTAGTCTGTTCTTCTATGCATTTTCTTGGTGAAATAGAGAAATCAGTTGGTAATCAAACTTTCCTCGATTTTATGTGCAGTCAACTGCAACATTTTTTGCTGCGGCTCGGCTTTCAGGTGCAACAGCCCCTCCTGCGCATGTACTAAGCCGAAGTATTGGGTTACAGGTCCTTTCCTGATCTAGTGTATTGTTTTTTTGTGCAACTTTTTCGTCAATGCTTTCGCTAAATTGATAAACATTAGCCCCGAATCCCATGATATTATTTTATCATTGGTGAAGATTACTTACTCTCTTGCTTGTAAATGCAGGGCATCGGTATGTTGCTTGAAGGGCTTTTTGGTTCTCTCGTTGGTACTACTGCATCTGTGTAAGACAGAACGGCGTCTTGAAAAAGAAGTCCCATTCTTTATATACTAGTTATTAACCGTAAAATGCCATAACTGATAGGCAGCAGTATACTTCAGAAATTTATTTCAGCTTTCATCTAAATGATATTGTAGTGAAAATGTTGGCCTTCTCGGACTTACGCATATAGGAAGCAGAAGGGTGGTGCAGATTTCTACTGGCTTCATGATATTTTTCTCCATATTCGGTTTGTTTTTTATACTTGCTCGTTAATTGTGTTGCAAAATTTGTGTTATATTTCTTAGTTTCCGACTTGATTGGGTCGCCTTACATTCTTTCAGGGAAATTTGGTGCATTTTTTGCCTCTATTCCGTTACCAATATTTGCTGCCATATACTGTATCTTATTGGGCATTGTCGGTGAGTGACTCGATAGTCATGATCGTTTTTGCACCTGATATCTATTGCTTCTTTAATCGGGCATTCCACTCTCATTTCTTTCCTCATGATGCAGCCTCATCTGGGATCACATTTATGCAGTTTGCAAATAGTAACTCCATGAGAAACATCTATGTTTTGGGCGTCTCCCTATTCCTTGGACTATCAATTCCTCAATATTTTGTAATGAACACAACCGGCGACGGTCACGGTCCGGTTAGAACAAATGCTGGATGGGTAAGTTCGTAATGTAATTGCTTTATTTCTCCATACTGCTAATATATGGAGTAAGGCTCAACAAGATACACATGACTGCCTGCATAATATTTACTGGCTTAGTATCAGGTTCCTAGTTTCCATTAGCTTACTCGATTTTGATCTTTGCTTCATCGGTCTAACTTCGATCTCAACTTCCAACGCATGCAGTTCAACGATATATTGAACACGATCTTCTCATCACCTGCAACTGTTGCCATCATCGTCGGGACTGTTCTCGATAACACATTAGAAGCACATCATGCGGATGATAGAGGAATCCCTTGGTGGAAACCATTCCAGCACAGCAAAGGAGATGCTCGAACCGAGGAGTTCTATAGCTATCCGCTGAGAATAAACGAATACATCCCCTCCAGGTTTCACTAACATTGGTTGTATATCAAGTACAATTCGGACATATTGTATGTTTATATGCATGAGGCATGCGTTGAATCGTTTACAAAAACAGTCGGTACTGGCAGGTGAATGCCCAGAATTTTTATCAATTCTACAGGCTCTGAAAGTCTGTGTTGCATTTCAAGGTCGGCAACCAGTTAAAGCAATGCTTCATAAGCAAAGAACAGTATTGTCTTCCAACTTCTAAATCAAATCTTGGGGCTCAAGGTTCACATTATTTTGTAGATATATGACAATTTATGCCGTCATAATGTCACTATTAAGATGGTTGTGGTGGGGTTTAAAAACGATCATTTTTCCACATTAATTCAAATTCACCTCGTTAATGGTTGGATGTGAATTTATGATACATAGCAATTCAATGAGTAAGAGATTTCGTTCATTGAATCAAATATTCTAAAATTTCAAAACGATGTAATTGGAGATATAAAGTAATTAATCATATATATTCCTTAACTTAGGTGTATTTATTTTGGATTCGATCTAATTTTTAGAACGGTAACATAGTGGTTTGTATCTGATTTAATTTTTTGGATTATAATATAATGATTTGTATCTGTTTTTTTTTAATAATCAGATCAAATATTTAGATATTTGATTATTGAAAAATATATTTTAATTTATTTTTTTATTTTGAAATTGTATTTATAAAATCTTAGAATTTAAAATATAACAAATGATAAATTATTAAATATAACAAGATTTATATTTATAAAATTTTTAATTATTTTAATTTTTGGATAACAAGTACCGAATTACTAAAAAATAATATTCATAAAGATTTAAATTTTTGGATAATTCGAAACTTGAAATGTTATGATCCGTATTTAATCTGAAAAATTTAAAATTAGATGAAGTATTCGATCTAAAATTAAAAATAAAATCAGATATTCAAATTTTCGAATCAATATATAATTAGATCAGATCAATCGAATCAAATATTTTTAAACATCCTTACCTAACATCATATCAGGTATTAAATGCAAACAAAAATCGTTTACCTCTTTTCCGTGTCTCCTTTGTACCCTTTATTTTTTTAAAAAAAAATTAATTTTAAATCCTAAACCCTTATTTTTTATATCTTAAACCCTACACTCTACCCGTAGTCCCTAAACCCTAATCAAAACTCATAACATAAAACTCTAAACCTTAAACCCTAAACTCTCTAATTTGAAATAAGAGCATAAATGAACGCATGAAAAAAGTAGATGATTTGCACTCATTAAATGCCATCTTAATTATGGCGTGAAGTATATTTGAAATACATGGATTAAATTTTAAATCTATGTATATATAGTTTTCGTAACTTGGCTACGACGCTTTGAAAAATATAGTACCATTGTTTAGGGACGTGTACTTGAATTAACCCACATAATTGGATGAGGAACGTGCATGTGATTCTTACCATATCACTGATGCTCTGAAACTGCAGAGTCAGTTGTCGTTTATTTGGGAAATGGTTCTTCAATTTTAAGGAACTTAATTGACAACCTATGACCACACCCATTTAATGTTTTTCTCAAACAAAGAATGGGTTACAAATTCTGCAAATAGCTTTGAACTTGGATTGGTTGAGTCTGCAAAATATGAAGAGCTTGGCATTACTATGAACAAGGGTTGGTGAAAATGGTTATGGAAGAGGTAAAGAGTATAAATATGAGTAGTTGCAATTATAAGATCTTTGACTACAATATTATGACAGATTTTTCAACAGACCATAGCTACCATGAACACATACATGTGAGATTGAGGTCCCCACTTGAACCTACAAAACCCTTCAACAACATACATGCATGCATGCATGGTAATCATCTCTTTATCAGTTGAAGCAACCATCTACCCAGTTATTTGTTTGGTGTTATGCTGATTTCTGAGGAGGTATTAGCATGCACTCTAAAGTCTAACCCTTTTCAGATGTTGGAAAAGAGCCTGACCTGCACTCAGTACTGTTAATAATGAATGATATATAGCACGGATGGAGGAGAATTCCAATGCAGTTTTATTACATCTTGGACTCAAGAAGAGAAAATTTGACAACAAAATCAAATACCCATTTTCTGAAATGTACGTTTGGGAAGGTTGATTCCCATTGTTTCTTACACTGGTGCAAGTGTTTTTCAAACAGATCTTGTGTGGGGAAAGCTTTTAGTCCTTAGATTCCCTCTGCCTATGGCTCTACCTTTTCCTGGTGGCAGATTTGCAGTATGCCCTTTCTGTTGACCATGTGGCCTCTACCATTTCCTAGGCAGGCTTCTCCATGTGAAAGTTGTATATACTACTGATGTATGCATGCATGCATGCATGTATGTATGGGATTATGGGTCTTAAGATCTTAAGGCTGATACTTGAAAATCTGGACATTTTCATCACACACACAAAAAGGAACCCTGAGAAATTCATGATATTTAAGTTGACCAGTTACAACTGTTTTTGTATGTCCTTAGATGAGGTTCCATTTCCTGCATTGCAACACACATTACATATGTGTAAGCTCTTGTTTCTATTTAATACCTCAAACCATTTTCAACAAAACCAACTCCTTACTGCTTTTTCTGCTTCTGGGTCAGTACTGAAATGTCAATGACGGTAGTCCAGCAGCCACCACCGGCGGTGGCTGTAACGGAGGAGCCATTTTACAACTCTTACACCACTCATACTTCTATTGCTCCTCTAATAGCTGTTCTTTCGGTGATCATAATCTTAGGCATTGTGGCCGGCATGATTGGACGGCTATGCACTGGACGGAAAGTCATGGGCGTTGGTCAGTTCGACATAGAGAGTTGGATTGAAACAAAGTGTTCTTCTTGCATTGACGGTAGGATATATCCTCCCCAGCCGCCACCAAGGTCTAATGCTTCTTCAACTACCTCTGTTTTAACACCAATTGAACGCCAACCACAGCAAGAAGATCAATCCCCTCAAATCCCCACCACTTGACGTTGATTCTTAAACTTGGGGTTCTTTGCATATGTACAAGTTGTGTTTTTTGCTAGATTTTTGTCAACTTTGTTGTTGGCATTGCTAGTTTAGTCTGAGCTGCAAGCTCAATTGAAGATGATTATGGTGATGGACTGATGGTGTTGGATAGGTAGCTGCTAAACTTTGAAACATGTTTTCTGTTAGTTTTCCATTGAAATGTTTCGTCAACACTGAACTTGATTTTAGGTCTCGCATCTCTAATAATCACATTAGACACTGATTACGAGTTGAACCTCAAACAAGACGGCATGGTGAAGAAATTGCATATAACTGGGTGTTTTAACGTAAAAATCAACTCTTTTTATCTTCTTACTCCATTAACCGGCAACGGCAGCATCCCTCAATCAGCATTGATAGGCCAGTTTCTAGTTCATACGATGTCATTGCTATGGCAAGAAACACTTGAATTGTCGGAATGTCGATCACACTATATCTTACATCCATCCTCCTCCATGTATTTTTTCCTTTGTCCTGTCTATTAAAAAGTAAATAAAGATCGAATACCGGAAGGTGGCCACCGGCTTCTTCTTTGTTGTTGTTGCATGGTGGGAGGAGAAAAGGCAGATTAAACCATCACCAGAAAGGTTTTGCATCTTTCACATCTCCAAAGGTCAAATACTAGCATCTTTATTCATTGCTCCACGGTAAAATACTAAAATATCATGAATCCACAGGTCCCAGGAGCGAAACATGGCAGTCGAAGGAGGGATCTTGTTCAACAAAATATTCAGTTGCAATTCGATCGGCTAAGCAAGTAATCATACTGCATGACGAACAGCATGTGTTCATTCCTATTTATCTTCTCAAATGTCGGTCCAACAAATTTGTTAGCAAGAGACAACACTGCATGACTAGCACAACGCACAAATTTGTTAGCAAGAGACAACGCTTGATCTTGAGAAGGCAGTCGACTGCTTGGAATACCAGTTTTTCCATGTTCCTGCTTACTTTTGTCCAACAGCACAAAGCAAGGGAATGTATTTGATGTCATATTGGAGAAGCTGCATTAAAACAAATATATATAACTAATCAACCTGAACTTATGTAGAATTTCTTTGTAACTGATGTTGAAGATGAATTACTTCTCTAGGATGGGTAGAACATGCTTAAAATGATAGAAAACCTATGATCAACGAGGTCAATCCGGATTAGTTAGGACAAAACCCTGATAACGGAAGGACAACGAAAAAACTCATTTAATACAACGTATATCAATATACAGGTAAGACTCAATCATTGTAGCTTCCTTCCCATTGGCCAGTGCTGACGCAACAGCTCTATGCTCAGTCTCCCTTTGTTCTTCAGGACTCACTCAACCTTCTACTAGCCTCAGCAACCAATTGGGCCGGATTAAAGTATTGACCCATGAACCAGAAGATATATAAACCGAGTTGAAGGCATTTAAAACATGGGATCCAAGATTTTGCAATAACCAACTAACCAAGGGCCTTCAAAGGTACAAAGGTACAAAGGTTAGAACTTTTAGGCTCTGTTTACATCCCACGTCCATTTCAGACAAAATAAATTTGGTTTGGAAGCAGAACTCATCTTCTTTGCTTCATGTAATAAGATAACCTCCACACTGGTTCATTTTCCTCCACACAAAATAAAGTTGGTATTTTATAAAATATTTGGTTATAATGATATGTATTTCAGTAAGCATTTAGAATGATAAGCTAAAGGGATGGTTTGTAATACTAAGTTTTTGAATGAATATGACTTTTGTTAATGTTTTTGTGTTTGTGAATGGGACGATGACAGATAAACTAAGTTAATATGTGTTAATTATCTGGCCAAAAATTCGACAACAGATGAAACTTTAGAAAGGGGCACTTGAATAATTAATTTCAATGATGGTTGGAACCAGCATGGGTTCACAGCCTATATTAGGGTCACTGCCCTGGTCCTCATGGCAATGGCTTTACGTCCGTTTTCATTGTCATCACAGCAGAGCAGGGGGTAACATGGGTAAATGAATGAAGCCTTAAATGTACCAGAACCACCATGAAAACTAAAGGCTTCCCTGCTTTACAATGGGTTATGGCCACCTTGCAAATGCTGTAATGTCCTTTGCTCCAGATAGGCTTTATATTAGTTGATGCATGGAGTCCACATATGGGGGGCAGAAATTAGGACCACTTTGTTTTGGCATTAAATGGTATTGAGACCAAGACAAAGTTTCGATCCCATGAGACCTTTTCAGGGTGTCTTAACAGTCGGAGGGCACTGGTTTATGAGAATTAAAGCCCTCGGCTAGCTTTGTCATATTCTAACTAAAATCTCTATGTGAGCAACAAATATGACCCTAGCAAACACGAATTGTTTAACTCCGGTATTACTTCCAAATTAGTTTTGGCATTAAGTTGGTAATGTATCTTCTCTTTGCCAAAAATAGTTTCCGAACATATCAAAATGGGTCCAGCAGGGGCTAGCAAGGGTCTTTAATATGCCTTGCATTGATTTTAACATGGAAAAAGGGAAGAAAAAAATGGTCTGCTTCTTATGGACCAGCTTGTGGATATCTGCATAATGTTAGTTTGAACTTCTGTAGTTCTGTTCAGTTTCTCCATTAAAAGGGGCTCGCAAACTAATCGAAACTTACACGATTTTTCTCTGGATTATAAAGTAGTTAAGGCATCGATCCATAAAACTAGGCTCGAATCGGAAAAGGACTGGCTTTCGTTATTGTTCTTCCCCGAAATTTTATTAATTACATGTAGAAATGCACAAGTACTTACAATTATTCTAGACTTGGTATTTGATCTAAGACTCTGTACTAAAGCAATACAGCACACACCCTTGGAACTATGTACATAAAAGGTACCTAAAGCTGAATTTATACGGTATAATTTGAACAAACTGTAAGAGAGACTCACTTTGGTCTCTTTCGAGATACTTAAATGCTTCTTTTCCTAGCTCACTAGGTAATTGCAGGCAAATCCAATCGAGCAAGGAATCCAAGTCCTTAGCAAAGTCAAGCAAGTACCAATCTAACAGCTTTGGGATTGCAAATTTTGTTGATGAGATTCCAACTGCAGCCTGCAAGTACTCTCTCTTTGCCACTTCCAATTCACTCTCAACTTGAGAAGCGGTATATACTCGAACCTTCAGTCGACAAATCATTTATCAGTATTATGTAATAACTAGTAAGGTGCTTTGGAGCTAAAATATAAAGGAGAAAGAAGAAAATACTAGAAATGGCATTAAAATGGGTGACGACAACGATATATGGAGTCAATTATTAAGGACCACTGAGAGTGGATGATGACTAACTCTGATACAAAGATAAAAACGTACAGCAGGAGAGGACCAGCTTCCACATGCAAGGGCAAATGTCACCAATGGTTCAGACAATTCCAGACCAAACATGCTCCTGGCAGCCATCTCATCATTCTTGGCACCCTTTGGAAATGTCTGACAAGACTCAAGATATATGACAAGGAAGACTTCATTATCAAATTCAAACTGACAATGGAAAAAGATAAGATAAGATTACAAAACAAAGTAAAATGAGGTACCACTTACAAATTTCGAGTGGTAGGGCAATCTGAGAATGAAATGTTCTATAGTTATTGCATTCAGCTGGTGTCCCCCAACATTTATGGTTGCCTGTATTTACATAAAACAGGCAATTGAATTGCTGTTAGGCCAAGGTGGTTGTAATAATATACAACACAATCATGTTTCTGGGACATCTTCACCTTTCTCATCATTCCCACAACCATCTCTGGACTCTCTGGTACTCCTTGTTCTAAGAATGTCTGAATCAATATCAAGTGTTAAAACTGATTCAATCTACTGGAGTAAACCAAGTATAATAGCAGAAACTAAATGCATTGAAATACAGTACCATCATAAAGACAATGTGCAGTACGGGAGCCATCATTTAAACTTTTAACGATCTTTATATTAAGTTAAGCCACTAGTTCAAATATGAAATACAAGCCTAAATCTTCTCGGTTTATATTCATGTATCGGATCCTTCACTTACATTCATCATGCAGGAATTGTAGATATTAATCCAAAATGCGAGCTTCTCCTGATGGTTAAGGTTCTGCAAGTTCAAGGAGGCAAGTTTTGCAAGGAGGAGTCTGAGAAATGCAGTAAAAGGAACCATCACAATTCTTTAGAATTTTGATAGGCACTAGAAAATACATCAACTGAACAAAGGAAAGATGACTTACTTCAATCTGTGCAATAGAAACAAAGAATTCGAAGATCGATTTAGATTGATTGAGTCATCAGTAATTGAAACTAAATGCTTGTATGGACCAATATCTCTCCTTCCAGAATTTGAACAAATACCATAAGGATCCCTAAATCCAGTTTCTTCACTGCTTTCTTGGGACACAAACAATGATAAAGAAGGGAAAGTTTCTGCAGTAGGATTTCTCTTTTACTGAACTCATTCTTAAGAAAATGCTGGACAAACATTTCACAAGTTCCTCTGAAACCTTGTTCGGTCCATCGTCTCCCAACACTCTTTCGCCTTTGATTCTTATATTTCTTGCTTCTCCATTGCCTTGGTCCCTCAGTCTGCATTCTATCTGAAAAATATAAAGCATGTCATACACACTTAGCTGCAAATAAGTCTTACTATAACTCAAATGAAATGAAACTGATTCGTACCTGCGATCTTGGAAGATCTAAGCATTTCTCTGCTGGCTTCGAATCGATCAAAGGTCTCTGCAAAGGAGTTCCAACAGATCGGCTTTTATGTACCAAGGGTCCTTGATTGCTCTTTGTGGAATTAGTACAAGACTGGCTCTCTTTTTCTATTTTATCATCTGAAACAACAATGAAGAATAAAGTTCAATGGCATTGACATGGCAGATGAGACATTAGAAAAAAAAAACATAAAACTCACCCGGGAAGGATCGGTGATGACTTGCTGTAGATGTATACACAGTTTCTCGATACAAGTCTTGTCTGAAGTGTACAACTTGTTGCTCGAGCCGGACGATCTCCTCTTCGAGTACCGCCACTTCGGCTAAAAGCTCCAATGTCTACAAAATCAAAGCCCAAAGAAAGATCAATTTTAATCACTTCCTCAACTTATTCCTTCAAAGTTCTCAAGTTTTTTAAGGAAAGAACAATGGTGAATTACTAACTGAAGTAGGGAGATAGGGAGGAAGACGAGGTAAAGCTCCCAAAGGTCTATTAAAAGCTCTCTCCAAAACTCTATGGATGTTCTCTTCTTGTCTAAGCTTCTTCTTCAGTTTATCAACCTGATAACATATTAAAGCTTTCAAATTTCATTACAATCAACAAAAGAGAGAAGAAAATGAAATCCAAACTTGCAACTCTGTCTGAAAGAAATCTTTACATCTTGTTGAAGGGCCATTTTTCTCTCATTGGTCAAGACACGTCGGGTTTTCATTGCCTTTGTGGCGACTATTGGCTGCATTTCTACCTTCTCCTTCAAAGAGAAAAAGAGTTAAGACACAATAAGCCTTAATAAGCCTATAAAGTTGACATTTTCCGGGAAAATCCACCTGGGGTTGCCATGAAAGATGCCAATGATTAAAATGGTGATAACTATGATTAGTGGTTACTTTTTCATGCTTCAATGGAACTTTCCTAGATTGCAGAGACATCCTGGCTCTGGTATTCATCTTTTCGACACTCAACCTCTACTACCTTATCTGCAACAACAAAAACCAAATTCAAAAAACTTCAACAGAAAGATCATTTGAAGTTTAAATAACAAGAAGCTGGGGAATTCAGAAGTTCACCGCAAATAAAACAGAGGACTGATCAGATTCAGACCCTTTTAAGAGAGAAAAAAGTTGAATCCCTCCCTCCAACACCCAAGCAAGTAGCCAAGTAAAAGACAATTCTAGGAGCTGGGTTTGAACAATAATGTTAGAATTTATGAATTTAAAGCAGCAGAGACAGAGACAGAGGAGTATGCAGAAGGCAAAAACATGGGCATCTCAGGAAGAAGATAGAGCCGTACATAAACTCCATGAACAAACACTCCCTTGCTTGTGTTGTGTCACCATGAATCAACGTGGCTCTTCTCTTTTTTCTTCCACTTCACTAACAACTAAATATACTAAATAATAATGAGTATTTATTAATCTAACATAAATTATAAAATGTATTCCTATAAAATTATGTATATATTTAGGGTAAATTTTAGATTCCTTTTGATAAATGAATATTTATTATTACTCAAGAAGTTGCGAGGTGTGGTAAAGACTAAAGAACATTACAATCAAATGGCGAAATCCTCAAATTTGATTTTTTTCATCTATACTTAGTTATATATTAACCCTATTAATAATACAATGCATACGGAATCGAATTATATTTTTATCTAACAATATTATCTACAAACCGAATAATATTTTAAAATGTTTATGATTCTGCTACTCTCAAATATAATAAATGTACGCACTCAAAGCTAGCCACTGGAACCGTGGGATCTGGTTGACCACTCTCCCCAGATGATGAAATGTAAATCTGATATAGTGTAATCAGATTGGAATTAGTCTGCTATCAAATTAATGTTGATTAAACTGAGGGGTTTATTACATCATATCTCCATAATACAACAAAAACAAGGATAACAGAGTACATCGGCAATTAAACAAGTGCACAGAAACTATAATTCTGCTCTGATTATGTCCCCAAATCCTTGCCAATTTAATCACATTCAACCGACTAGCTATGAAACATACGATGCAAATGCAATGGAAGCAGTGTGGTGTTAGCAACACTGATTCACAATCCCTCAGTGGGGTACAATTTAGAGGGGGCTGATTCAGGTCTGTTTCGGGTTTGATTAGTTTTCGTTCAATTTTAGTTCGAGTCTACGATGATTCGATTCGTGTAATATCATGTCAAGTGATTTCGGATTGGATAACTTCGGGTTGAGTCAATAGAAAATCAATCGAATTCAATCGGGTTAGATTTTTACACTCATATAGAGCTTTATAAAGCTAGTATATTTAGTTTTTTGAGTTACGTTGTAGTTCACATTTTATTTTTTTTATTTCATATTACTTTAGGCTCGGGTTGTTTTAGGTTTAGATGAAATCGATTCAAGTTCATTCGGTTCAATTAAAATTCTAATCAATTTATTGAGTTTCAAATCAATTTCATATCACTAAGTTCAAGTTAATATTAAATCTTGAGTCGGATAAATCGGTTGAGTAAATTTCTAATGTGTAGGGGCCATGGTGGAAGCTTGAAATGTTGAAACATCTTTTTCTTCAACATCATTTGGTGAATTTGTTACTAAACATTACTTTTTTCATTATGAAACAAGGACATCAGGACCTACCAAATTTCCAGCATCCCATTTCTCTATCATATAAAATATGCATGTCGACACACATATTCATTGTTTGTAATTAGTTGACAAATCATAGTTGAGCAATTCCTGCATGGCTTTCTGCTAAAATTTTATCTTTAACTTATTGTTTTGCCTTGACGACGGAGATGATTAAACAAGTTATATGAATACTGTTGAAGACAAGGGAGGTTGTAGGGTGATGATTGATGAGCAATTGGTTATAAAAGCATGACCAAGTTTTGGAAAATGCGTGGAATGGAAGGGTAAGAAGGTAGGGCATGATTGAGGCCCACAAAAGGGAAAGAAAAGGAGGATGGGGGTGGATTGAGAGACAGGGGGAATCATGACTTGGTAATCAATAATGACTAAATGGATTCCTTTTATGGTAGTGACCAACCTCATCCTCAGCCATGGTAAGGGATCCTAATCTGCACTGTGTTGATGGGTTGAAGACATCAAGGACAAAAGGTCATAGGCATCAAAGGCAGTGGTCCATATACCTATGGAAAGATAGAGGTGGGTCCATACATGGGTTATGTGGGGGAGTGGACGAGAGTGATAAAGGGTAGACAAGAAGCTGAAGCCAGTTTACATGGCCCTACCTCCATCCTCCATTATTGAATCATGGAGGGAGAAAGGTGGCTTCAGCTTGCGGCTCGGTTTTGGTTTTGGTCTACAAAAAGCTTGAACGCAATCCATGCTACTAAAATGTGAAAATATGTATAGCAGTAAGCAAGGAATAAATTCTTATTTATGAAATGTAACTTATTATTAATGAAGACCACTATCACCACACACGTCAGCAAAGTCATATATTCCGATCAACAAGTTTTCCTTTACCTCGTCACATAAGAGTAAATAATGAATCCAATCCCTAAGTAAACTACTTAAACAAGGGGTCAAAATTCAGTTCCACTCCCCATTTGGAGGGATTTATGTAAGAATTCTACAGAACGCAGAGTGGTATGGAGCAACAACTAACAAGGCAGTCCACCTCTAGCCCTTCATCCCCTCCCCCCTTTTCCCTAGTTCGAGCTTACTTAGTAGAGCTACAACTCTACTGTTGTTATTATTTCAGCTTACCTGCTGCTGCTGATTACCGTACAAGGGATAAGCCCCATATGCGGTGGCTGCAGCTGCGTACATGCCAACGCCATTGGGTGGTGGCAAGGCGTAGCCATAACCATCATACAACTGCCCTCCATAGTAAGCTCCACCCCATTGGTTGCCATAATCAGCCCTAAACTGCATTATCCCAAAATAATAGATTAAAATGAAATAGTTCAATCTCTCTGTTAAAGCATATAGTAGCAGCTTTCTTAATGATCTATCTGCATTGAACAATGAGTGGGAGAATGAAGGGGAATATGGAAAGAATAGAGACCTGCTTATTTGCTGGATTGCGGCCCCAAGAAAGGCGAACTGTTTGCTTGCCAATATTAGTTTCATTCAACTTCTGCAATGCCTCCTCGGCATTGTCCCTGTTGACATTCGAGAAATTACATCAAGGTAGTACTACCCTATAATATCTAGATTATACCTTCGATTTTTTTAGTATAGTAGTCTTTGACAGGCAAAAGCAAAATATAGCCAAAACTTTACCTGTTGGCAAATCGTACAAACCCACATCCTTTTCCAACAGGTATCTTAACAGAAACTAATTCACCATACTGAGAGAAAGGTTGCCTGAGATCTTCCTCAGTGACATTAGGGTCAAGTCCACCAACAAATATCTATAATAAACTTTTATTAGACAAGGTAGGCACAAATATTGATGCTCCGTTAAAGCCAAAAGGAGCTGAAAACTTACTGTTGTGTTTGAAGAATCTCCATCAGATTGGGTTGAAGCACCATTCGATGCATAGCTCCCTTCCAAAAACAAAAGACAAATATATCAAGCAAATTCTGATGACTTTAAAATGTATCAATTAAATTTGTCTTGAGGTGTCAAAAAAAGATGGAACAAGAATGAACAACAGCAACAAAAGCTAATACTTTGCAAGATTGCAGTTATAAAACCAAGTGAATAGCATTCAGACTTGGAAACTATCTGAGCATTGAATTCTTTTACAATGCCAATCATTAAATCGCCTCAAAAGCCAAACTTGGGTTTTATTGAAAATTTTTTATAGAAATACTCAATCACATAATTGAGATAAAACAAAATTATATTGTGGTTTCAATCTAAATAATCCAGTGTAACTCAGCAACTTCTAACAACTCCCATGCTATTTTATTGCTCATAAAAGAAAACGGGGATTGCCACTCTTTAAATTCATACACGGCCAGTTAAGATATTTTATATTGCATGATAAGAGGAAGGAACTCGAATATAGCGAAGTAAAAAGACATAAACCTCCTTCAAAAGAGGCTAAGTCTAGTTGCCACAGAAAAGAGTGCATGATATGAAAGAACTTTGTTACAAACAGACAGAAATTAGCATTTTGTTGCCCAACAAAGAAACTATTTGATTCCAACATAACCTAAAAACTAAAAGAAAGGCAGCCCACCAACAAAAGAGAGACAGCATAAACAATTATAGCGTCTCAAAAGGGACTCCTGACCGGCTCAATGTGAAAATTTAAGTCGATGCAAGAGGTAAAAAATAAGCAGTTCAACAATACACATAAAACGTTGAATAAAATTTACGGTGTACCTATGTTATAAAGCTTAAACCAAATGACTAAAGGGAAAGCATGTTAGATAATCAAATACCTTGTGAAGAATATTGTTGTTGATACCCTGATGACTTCCTGGGAGTTGCAGCACCAATACGCATAGGCCTGCTTGAACAATATTCACCATTCATTTCAGTCATGGCTTGTGACCTTTCAGTTTCATTCCCAAACCTCACGAAACCATAACCCTTTGATCGACCAGTGTTAGCATCAATTACAACTTTTGCAGTTTTAACAGAAGAATATTTACTGGCAAAAGTTTCATGCAATAGGCTATCAGTAACATCCGCAGCTAAATCTCCTACAAAAATAGAAAGATCAGGACCATTTTCTGAGCGCTTCTCTCCTGAGCTAAAAGTTGCCCAATTCAGGCGGAAAGGTTGTTCCATATTAGGCATCAAAATGCCACTATAACTTTGAAGAACTTTCTCGGCTGTTGCATGTGAAAAAAATTCCACAAATCCATATCCTTCTGATAAACCAGTTTGCTTGTTGCGAATGACCTTAATGGACACAATCTGCTCAAATAAATTCCAAACATAAATTAAAATTAGGCAAGCATTCAAACCCCTTAAATCAGATTTCTATGTTTATTTGAACTATTTTTCACTGTATACCTCTGCCTTCTCAAATCAATCATACTTGGTTTGAACTTATGCAGTCACTATCACAATGTGTGAACCTTAACTTTAAGTCAAACGTGACAAACTTCTTGTAAAATTCAAGATTTTAAATTTAACATGTAACTTAATCTCAACATCCATAATATAAGAATAATGAGCGTTCTAAACAGCTTTTAGACATTCAGAAGTATATCATTTCTAAAAATGACTCATTTAGCCAAATCAAGAACTGATTTCACCCAGTTTACTGGTTGACACCCATCCTATTCATAGGATTTGATTAGGATTTAAGAAGTAAACAACAATGAGAGCTACATACCAACCAGTAAATAGACACCAGATATATTAATCACAATCCAAATCCGACCGGTGACACAGACATAAATACACGAACACACATCTTCTGCTACCGAAAACACTAACAATACGTGAAAGATTTACTATCTTCATGAAGTAGTAGTCAATGGAGATGCATTTAATTTGAACAGTTTCCATAAATAGTACTAAATAAGTGCTCTTATATCACTCCCGCGGGCGTTTTACATAGAAACAACACAAGCATATTAATCGGATCATCCATACAAAATGTAACAGACAGTGGCGTAACTACAGATTCCACGACAACAATAACATGACTGTATTCAATGATCACAAACAATACTTAATGAAATATGAACATATTCATGGCAAACTATTCAATTAAAAATAAGCATCTAAATTAAAATTTTAAATGTAATTATGAGAATTTGTCCAACCTCGCCAGTGGAAGCGAAACAGTTATGAAGATAGTTCTCGTCCATCCAATGATGCAAATCACCAACCCAAACGGTTTTGTTCTCACCGCCACCGCTGGATCCTTGCTGCTGCTGCTGCTGAGCGTGACCGCGGTGGTGTTGGTACTGGTGAGGGTGATAAGGCATGTAGTGCTGTGGTGGAGGAGGAGGCGCCATGAAGTGCTGCGGCTGCATCATTTGATGCTGCATTACCATAGCAGCCGCCGGATACTGCATCGCCACCCACTGAGGCTGAGGTTGAGGTGGCGGTTGTTGAGGACGTTGAGTCTGTTCCTGAGACGATTGCGCTTGCGAATCCGAACCACTGTTCTGCTGCATCCTTATCTTTTTATTCCTATCGTTACTATCTCTTGCTTTCTTCAAAAAAAAAAATAATGAAATAATTGAATCTGATTTTTCTTCTAGCAAATAAAGGAAATTTCTCTTTTTAAGGCTGAATCTGAGTATTTTCAGGGAAAGAGAAAAAATAGAAAAGAAAATAGAGAATACGGCACGGCTAGGCTAGGGTCTAATTCTAACTCCAAGCAAAGGCTTTAAGCTAAGGGTGACAAGGAACATGAGACGTGGGTCTTGATTGGCCGTTGGATGATCGATGCGATAGATGAATATCAACCGTTGATTTTTTGCATAATGGGGTAAGGTCTGCACGTGATGCCGTCACTCTCACCCTAGATCCGCCGCCAGGTCAGGCCAGGCCAGGCTATCTTGTTTTGTTAACCCTTTCTCCTTTTGGATTTTGTTGATTTCATGAAATTCTGTGTTTTAAAATTGTGATATTAAAATTCCTTATCGAGTTTATAATTACTTGATTTAGTCGGTTTAATTGAGTTTATAATTGAAATTGTGATATTAAAATTCCTTATCGAGTTTAATTGAAATTTTTAATAATTGCTCGATTCAATTAGTTATACGGTGTAAATCTTAAAAATCTTAAAAAGTTAAATAAAAATTTAATTTAATTATTATACGTATATTCTATTTTTAGTCTTTATTAAAATTTCGTGTTAAATTCGATGCTCTCGTTATTCACTATTATAACCAAGATGAAGATGATTATAATCAAGATTAAAATTACATATAAGAGATAAGATTAAGTTATACAGTGTAAATCTCTTTAAATTTTAAATATTTTTTAGATCATTGAATGAAGCAGATTAACTTCATATTTTTCTCAAGTGATAATATTTACATAACCAACTGTTAATCTAAGCAGCATGTTTTAATCATCTAACGATCTTAAAATGTATAAAATATAGTTGTAAAATCAAATTTAATCTTAATTAAATTTTTTTACGAACCGAACTCGATACTACTTAAACTCTACTTGATTTGTTTACGAAAAAAAACATTAACATTTATAAATCTCGCAACACCAAAAAGGTATATTAAAGTATTATAACTTTATATATATAATTAATTTAATTATTAATATGAAAACGATAATTGACTATTTTTTTTGTTTCCAATGTATCCATTCAATTTGATCTAGGATTAATTTTCTGCGTTTTATTAATTTAATAAAAGATAGATATTGGTCGTAAATTTTATAATTATTCCGTTTTGAAACATTAGTCGAAAAAATTTATGAAGGGTGTCGGCCCAATGATAATACTTGAAGACTTTAAGGTAAAGATACAACAGCTTGGGCCCAGATGCAAAATCTGACGGTCTGCAATTTATTAATATCGAAACACCAGTAAAACATATACGAAGCTGTACAATATTTAAATTAGCAACACTAATAAAACACTAAATTATTTTTATTTACTAACAAATCAGATACATTTTTCATGTAACTAATACTTTGCAAGCCTAATTACCAAATATTGTTACATGGGAAATCATGTACTCAAAGAACCTAATACATAATTATATATATATATATATATAACATTAGTCTATGGAACTGAAATATTTAATAAAAGATTTATATTTGATGCATTAATCATGTATACATTTATGTATAACAATTAATGTCAAATATAAATTTATGCAATAATATTACCGATACGTAGAGAGAAAATGATATTATTATGAGTGTGATAAATCTAGTTATTATCATCACTGCTTGGACCAGTAGAGTGACCAGCGCCGGGACTATGACCGGGAGTCGTGGGGCGGAAATCATCGGTACTGTATGCAGCGACATTGTTCGCAACGAATGCTTTATGATCGGCTTCCAAAAGCCTTTCCTCAGTAAATGCAACTCCATAGGTAAACAACAAGACAACGAGAAGGGCACCGGCTAAAGCGAGGTTGATTTTGGCCATGGAAACGATTTGGGAAATGAAAAATAAAGAATATGACTTAGAAAGACCAAAATGAACGTGAAAGCTGAGATGGTCTTAAGCTTTGGGTTCTATGGGTATTTATAGACTTTAGGAGCCACCTTGGTCGAGCTGGTTACCATTCTATTCAAAAGTGAACCGTTCACGATCGTTGGAACCGAGTCTGAGGGGTTATTATGATGCATGTCCCCACTTGGATTCCTTTTCGAAAGGACAGGTTCAGTATATTGTAATGTTTGCTGAAAATCTAATGTGCTGTTTCTATTGCTGTTTTCTGCATGTTCCATGCAACTATTGCTCCCCATTGTCTGCATATTTTTGAATTGTTGGAGGGCAGAAAAAAAAATAATTATTATGTAAGGTGGAGGTGGAAACCTACACGCATTTGCTAGCCAAGTGAGACTTTTTATTTCTTTTTTTCTGGTATAAAACCATTATGTACCCTTTGCTTTAATTTGGTCCTTGAATCTGCCTTCAAAAGTTCCTGGAACTACTGTTCCTTCATCATGTACCACGTGCTAGACAGAAGGAACTCGGGTTAGTTCGAATACAACTAAAACACGTACAACTTGAACACAAATACGATTTACATAAAAATAACTTAAAATGATTTGAACTCGAAAGAATCAATTAGCAGAATCGATCGATCAAGTTCATCGAACCATCTAAAAGTTCAAACACGATTCCCTAAACGAATAATATAAGAAAGAAAATGAACATAAAGTTGGATCTCCAAAGATTCTTGGTGTAATAATTAGTTTCCAAATTTAGATACAGTTTTCTTTCGGTGGTAACTGAGGAATGGCCATGAGAAACAAAAATAGAAGAGATTCCAGATATAAAAAGCTGCATCAAATTTGATACCGACCTGTTTTTCTTTTGTTCCTAGAGAACACGAAGTGGGCTACCAACCTGTTTTGCTTTGGCTCCCAAAGAACATAAAGTGGGAAACCGAGTGTGTTCCAATGTTCCTTGTGCCCCCAAGCCTTCTCTACCGTTCTTAATATTTCAATGAATCATTACATTACCTTATTTGACTTGAGGATTGCTGGCTCAACATTTGATGGTTGAAACACCATCTGCTCTTGTATTTTCCTACTGCCATACAATGCTCTTTTTAAAGGTCACCCATGTTGCGTGACAAGCTGGTGCAGTCTATTTTGTGTGTAATGTCAGTTATTATGATAAGAATCTAACAAGGATTTTGTGTGACTCGTACATTCAGAGAAACAATTAATTAGGTGTCAACAAGCGCTAAAGCAAATGGTTAAAACTTCTCGGTTAATATCTTTCTCTCACCTCTAAGTTGTTGGTTCAATCGTTTTATTTGTAAGATGCGTGATTTGTCAAAAGATTAATCTGTATGAACATATAATATCTTATAATCATCTTTTATTTATTAAAAAATTATATGCAACGACGTTTCCATAAAAAAGATAGGTAAGTGCGCGACTCTTAAATTAATGGTTAAGATTATCGTATTTTTAGTAAAATATAATGATAGGGATCATACAAATATTAAGTCCTCACTAAATTAATAAACCCAAAGAGTTAAATTAACGAGTTAGTGGTATCTCTGAGCTTCAGAGTACAGTTCATGAAAGTGCCCCAACGTGCAATTACTAGGCAAGGCACTTGAGAGTTGCTTGAGGAGACATTTTTGTACCAACAAAGGGTTGGGTGGAGTAGATATGCTGCACATTAACTTAAGTCAAGATAGTAAGTTTTGAAATTTATATAAATGACTTAAAATGATATTTTTAATAATATTTTTTTGACTTTTAAAATTTATTAAAAAATTAACAATTAAAAAAACTAAATTTTAAAATTTGTGAAAAAATCAACCTAAATTATTCTTAAAATGCATAATATTTTAAATTATTTTAATAAATTTTAAAAATATTATTTTTAGTCTTAAATTAAATTATGTGCGGGAGTAATGGAGGAGCAGTGCATTTTCTAATCTTTTCCCCGTTAAAGCTAAAATGGTTTGATCCCCACTGAGCTTGAAAATGCCCCCTGCTGCTACTGGTCTGTATCCACGTTGTAGGAATCTTGCACTGGAGTCGAAGGAATCTAATGATGCACACAACCACCACCGGTTAACCGATTGTCGTTATTGGTGTTTAAATCTGTAAACTTTAAGAACAATAATTATTCTTTTAATTGATAAAATTAAATATTTCGTACTTACTAAATAATCATCACATATCAATAAATTAACTAATTTATATAATTAATTAAAATATAATATTTAATATTTTAAGTATAAATCTTAATATTTATATATTTATATTTTAAAATCAACTTCGTTATTTTATATTTTTAACAGAATATTTTATTTAAGAAATCATAAAAAATAATTAAATTATTATTACATTAATTAATGTTATAATTAATATATTTTTTAAAATAAATTAAAATAATTTCAATTATAATTTAACTTAAATATTATTTTTCTTTCAAAATTAAATTATTTTTTATAGTTTACTGAAAAGCCATTGCACTCTCCCCATATTGTCCCAAGTTTATCCTCCATAAAACTATTTATTTATTTATTAAAAATTAGCATATAAAGATGTCACCTCATCTATAGTTAAAAGTTCAATACCTAATAAAATATTTATTAAAAGTGTTTATCAACCATAATTCAAGACAATTTCATGGACATAAATCAGATAATTATTAATAAAAATAATAATATATTTCAGACACTATTTTAATATATATTTATGATAAAATATTTATCAGAAATAAAAACAACATTATTAAATAAAATATATATCTATATATAAAGGAAGTGTAGCCCAATAGCAAGATATGATTACGCTGTTAGGTTACAAATCTTCAATGGATCACCTAACTCTTTCGTACCTACAATTCTCCGGGAGACGGTCTAACCTACAATTCTCAATTTTGGTGCAATGTTTTACCAAGGATGAGATTAATGTGTCTATAAATACCTAAACATGTTCGATATTCGATCAAGACACAAGTCGTAGATATATATAATATGGAGAGTGTCAAGGAACATTTACAACCTCCAACTTATGGAGACTTGGTCACCATTCTCAGCATCGATGGAGGTGGAATAAGAGGGATCATCCCCGGAACAATACTCGGTTTCCTAGAATCCGAGCTTCAGGTACGTACGCATGCTTGTACATGTATTTATGTATAGTATCACGCCTGAGAAGAGACAGAAACATTAATCATGTATCAGAAAAAAGAAGGAAGATCTTAGGATATATAAACGGTGGTGGTTTACATCTTATCAGACATGTCTTTTAGGAAGTGGATAATGGTGCCGTGACGATATGCATGAATACAGGCATGGTATATATGTTATGAATCATTATACTTCATGAACTAATTATTCTTCTGGATGTGTATTCCATAGAAGCTTGATGGTGAAGATGCAAGATTGGCAGATTACTTTGATGTGATTGCCGGGACTAGCACAGGCGGCTTGGTGACAGCCATGCTCACTTGTCCAAACCAAAGCAATAGGCCTCTATTTGCTGCCCAAGATATTAAAGACTTTTACCTAACTAATTGCCCCAAAATATTCCCTCAGCCAGGGTACACCTTTTCTAGTTCTATACCCAATTATGATTCAAGACCTTATCATGTAGATTGAATAACATGTTGTTTTACAACCAGATGCCCATTGTTTTCTCGAACAAGGAAACTTATCAAAGCTCTGTCTGGTCCAAAATACGACGGCAAGTTTCTGCATAGCATCGTTAGAGACAAACTGGGAGAAACAAGATTGCAGCAGACATTAACTAACGTTGTTATCCCAACATTTGATATCATGTATCTCCAGCCAACCATATTTTCCACCTATCAGGTTATTACTTTATATACATACATATTTTTTCTTCGAGATTCATAAGCATTTTCCCTTACATGTCGTGTTTCAACCTGCAGGTGAAGAAAAACCCTAGTTTAGATGCCTTACTCTCAGACATATGCATTGGAACCTCAGCTGCACCAACATATCTCCCTGCTCATTACTTCAAAACCGAAGACAACAATGGAGACGTGAGAGAACATAACCTCATCGACGGTGGTGTGGCTGCAAATAACCCAGTATGTATTTATCTGAATCCGAATAGGTTAATTAATTATATGAACATTTACATTTACACGTGTGTTTTTGGGATTTGTTTCTTTTCAGACTTTACTGGCTATGGAGGAGGTGACGAAGGAGATCATCAAGGGAAACCCTGATTTCTTTCCGATCAAACCCATGGATTATGGGAGATTTCTGGTTATTTCATTGGGGACAGGTTCTCGAAAAGCCGAAGACAGATACAGTTCAGAAGTGGCAGCCAAATGGGGTGTGTTAGACTGGTTAACCAGCGGTGGTTCGACTCCGTTAGTCGATGTATTTACTCAAGCCAGTGGGGACATGGTCGACCTTCACCTCTCTGCAGTATTTAAAGCTCTTCACTCTGATATATACCTCCGTATCCAGGTAATACTACTGCATGCATGCGGAGTAAGCTCATTAGAATTTAAATGGAAACTCTTTGTTTAGTTTTTTAATCTTCCATTCTTCAACATGGTCGAATGGCAAGCAGGATGACGGATTAAGTGGTGATGTTTCATCGGTTGACATAGCCACGAAGAAGAATTTAGATGAACTGGTGAAAGTGGGTGAGGGACTGTTGAAGAAGCCAGTTTCGAGAGTTAACTTGGATACCGGCATGTTTGAGCCTTTCACTCAAGAAACTAATGAAGAAGCTCTTAAAAGGTGAGATTGTATTTTCTAAGGTAAAAAAAAAAATTATCTATAATCATGTCTACTTCTATATCACTTACTAAAATATTATTAATTTAAAAATTAGTGATAAAGTTATAAATTAATTGTATTAATTTAGTTCTAGTAGTCTTCTAAATTCAACAATATTATTTATTTATTTTAATTTTATTAAACCTTTAAACTCTTGAGTTGCTTGAATATCGATTACTGTTAACCGGTAGAAATGTATCAAACTCCTTAACATTAACTATGTTTTTAGGTTTGCCCTACTCTTGTCCCAAGAGAGGCACCGTCGGCATCTTAGATCACCTCAAGGCAAGGCTGAAGAACAGGAGAATGTTGCTAAAAGTTAGTGGATTCTCTGCCATTAATATATATGTTGTAAGCTCTTAGAGCACAAATAATTCAACTCCATATATGCATGAATTGTAAACTTGTTGGAATTGGAACTTTAGAATTTACTCGTTTACTTTGTGGAATATTGTTTGTGTTTCAGCAATAATAGTCTTCCAGGGTGTCAGTTGATCAGGGTCATCTCAAGAAACTTTTGGTTCTTAAGTGAAAATTAAAAATGATTTTATATATAATGAAAGCATATTTTTTATTACGAGATAAAATTTTATGTCTTTTTCTGTTATCTTATTTATCCATCAACAATAAAAAATAGGTTTAGAGTTTAAAATTATAATTTAATATTAAAGTTTAAGGTATTAGGTAGAGTTTAGAATTTATGATTTACAATTTAAGGTTAGGGTTTAAAATGTATTATTTTAGTCTTGAACATAAAAAATTTATTTATCTTATTAGTTTAAACGATTAATTTAATATTTTAAATACATTATTTTAACTGTTAAATTTATTTATATACTCCATTCGTCCCACAAATAATGTATTTTATTGACTTTTTGAAAGTCAATTTTTTAAAACTTTGACTATAATTATATTAAATATTTTAAATAATTAAATTTTATAAAATATATATTTGAAATCTACTTAATTAAAGGTTTCTAAAATATATTTTTTCATATTTTTATCAATAATAAATTTTAAATAATCAATAGTCAAAGTTTAAAAAAATTGACCCCAAAAAATCAATAAAAGGATATTATTTTTGGGACAGAGAGAGTAATTATTTATTTAGAAAAATAATTTTAATAACTAAATAAATTTATTTATTTAATAAATTTTTAAAAATTAAAAATATAAATAATTAAATTCAGAGGTCTTAAGCTAATTAGAGGCTTGAGCGGCTGCTGATGTGCTCTCCTCACAGCCGCCGTGCATTGACTATACATCATTTAGTTCCATATATTTATTTAAGGTTTCATTTACTCTTAGTTTCTTAGGTAATAAATCATGGTGTAAATTGTTTTTTTTTAATTATTATTCTTTCGTTAGATTTTATTTTAAAATAATGAGTTTAGAGTTTAACGTTAAAAATTGTGATTATAGTTTAAGGAATTAGAGGTACGATGTATTTTTTAAAATATAAAGTTTAAGATATGAAAATTAAGGTTAAGATTAAAATTAAAAATTTTAAGTATTTTTAAGGCGAGGTATAAAAAGAGTAAAAATTATTTACTTATTTATCATGTCTCTTATTGAAAATATCTAAAAAATTAAATTTTAAACCCTAACCCTTATTTTATATATCCTAAGTCCTACACTCTAAAAATACATCATACCCCTAATTCTCTTAACCTTAACCACAACCCCTAATATTAAACCCTAAATCTCTAATTTAAAACGGAATCATGAGAAAGAGATAGACAATTTATATTCATAAAAAAATAATAAATAAGTATTTTTTTAATAAATCATATAACTATTTAGTCACGAAAAGGGAAAGAAACCTATTGATTATAAGAGAATAAAAAAATTTATACAAATGAATGTATATTATAATTTGAAATAGCTCACAAATGGTTTAGAAAAGCTACATCACGAAGGCTAATACTAGATAGTAGATATCATCTAAAAAATAAAAATAACTTAAAAATCTATGTTGTATGAGTAGATTTGGCAAACTTGATTCGAGAACCGAAGTCAAATCGATTTACTTGAACCGAAACCAAAATCGATTTAAATTTTAGAAGAATCGATATAGACCCGTAACCGATTTTTATCCGAACCGAAAGTAACCCGAAATTAACTTGTTCAAAATCGATCTAAACCGAACATCAATCTGATTTTAACCCGATAATTGAGTCAAAGTGAATGAATAATATATTTTTACTATCGTTTACTTTTTAACAATATAATACATAATTAAATAATATATGTTTTATTATCTTTTTGTATTATGATAATACTAATTAATCACTACATCTGAAAATAATGTAATGTTTAATATCATATTTTCTCTTTTAAAAATCAATTTATTTTTGTTAAAATTTGGGGTGTTATAAAAATGACCAAAATGTTATTAATGAATCCATATATTTACAAAATTGACATTATCCCTTAAATTATAACTACTGACTTTACTCAAATAAAAGTTGAGGTAAAAATTTTTAAACAATTCTAATATGAAATAAAAAAGATATATTTTTATAAGAATATATGATTAATTCTATATATAAAATACACGATTACATTTATACTCAAATCCAACTCAAACCAAATTAACTCAAAAATTCAAAGATTGACCCGATCCGAACTGATCCGGATGACCCGACATGGACCCGACCCGAAAACAATTGATTCGATATTGACCTGAATCACCGATCCGATATCCGGACCGAATCGAATTATCATATAACTAAATTAAAACCGAAACCAAAACCATAATCGATCTGAACCGAATCTAAAACAAATGCAAACAAATCCAAAATGAACCGAACCGAATGATTCGTTTACCACCTCTATGTATGAGATATTAAATCATTAAAATTTATATAATATATTAATTTAACCTACGATTATAATACAAAAGAAGGATAGTCCTATAATAGATGTCATACCTCTCTTTATCATTAAGTATTTTAATTATTTTTGAAATCAAAAGGATTAGAGCGTTATTGTTCTTTTTTAGAATAAAATCTAAAAAAATAATTTATAAATTACTTTAAAATTTTTTTGAGTAAAGTGTATAAATAGTAATTAACTTAGATAAATTATTCAATTTAATAACTAAATTTTTAATTGCTTTAATATTATCATAAAATTCTTAATTTTACTCTAAATTACTCATCGAAACTTATTTTTCTGATCTCATTCTAGAACGAGCTTATCTTTCTTTCCTTGTTTAGAATGAGAGATTTCATTGTAAATTCATAAAGGAGCTGTAAAGGGGTGCAAATCATCCGCTTTTTTTTTATGTTTTATTTATGTTTCCGTTTTAAATTATAAATTTAGGATATAAGTTTAGAATTTAAGTTAAGGATTATGGTTAGGATTTAAGAAATTAGGGGTAAAATATATTTTATTATTAATTGAAATACCAAGTTTGGAAAATGGATAGAGAAGAACATATTAAAAAAAGAAAATGATTAATTTTATATTTTCTTTTTCAAACAATAAAAGGTTAAATATATTAAATTATTTTAAATTAAAATTAAATTAATAAATTATATAAATTTTAAAGACTAAAATATTTATTATACCAAACTTTTTAAATATCTATTATATTTAAAAATAATAATCCGACAACGACTAAAATTTTAATTAAATCACTCAATTAAAACTTTTAATATTCAAAAACTAACCATAATTTTATTAATAATTACGTGACTTTCCATATAATTGACCCTTAAAAATAGCAATCCAAAGCCCAAACCCAAATCGTAAAAGTACATGTTTATTAATTACACGCACCTGTCAGGTACGGTGACTGCTTGTTCCGAAGTTTACAGTCGTTCTGCCAATTTGCCTCTGAAAAATGGAGAAAATGATGGTTTTGAGATCCTTTTATAGAGCAGCCTGTTTCAGATCTTCCAGTTTCACCGCTTTTGCCATTGCCGCCGCCAATCACAACCACCACTTGGGTTTCCGGAATCTCTACTCTATCTCATCGCCTTCCGCCTCTAATCACCCCACAAACATCCCTTCCGGTACTCTTCTATTCTTTTGGATCTTTATTTGATTACCCATTTCTTGTTTTCGATGGTAATCGAAGAGTTTATCGAATTAGATTTCGTATTTTCTAATAGTGTAGTTCGTGACCGACTATTCTTAATGGGATTTGAAAATTGTACCTTTTTGGTTGTTTACCTGTGCAAGCTTTGCACTTTGATCTTTAAAAAGGTTGGATTTAAGCTCTTAAACCCCCTTAGGATTGTGGTATTTTGCTAACAAAGAAGTTGATGGGCTCTAGATGTGCTTGGGTGTATGACTCCAGAATTTGGAGTTCAGCTGAGCAAAACACAAAATATTTAAGAGTAGTGGTAAATTCATAAAAAATATTTTTTAAAAGAATTTAAATAAGGTACAAAAGTGAGAAAAAAATCTTCGGGTGGGCCCTATAGCTTCGTCTCTGGATGTAGGACAATGCTCATTGATTATTAGTTTAGTGTATAATTTGATACTAAAAGTTTAATGGTATATGGTGTAATTTAACCTTATTTTAATTCTTTTAGAACAACTACCAAGAATTTCCCGTGGAATGTGTAGCATGTTATAACCTGTAATGATACCAATTTGTATCAAATTCCAAACATTGTATTTATGAGGGAAATATGCAGGTGGCAGGTCAGCCTTCGGGTTGAGATTGGGAAGCTTGCGTTATTTTAGTGATGATGTTTCTCATTTGCCTGTCGTAAAGGATGATGACATTCTGAATGTTTTTAAGGACTTGATGGCTGCAAGTTGGAATGAGCTTCCTTACTCAGTGGTACAGGATGCAAAGAAAGCCTTGTCCAAAAATACGGATGACACAGCTGGCCAGGATGCTTTGAAAAATGTTTTCCGTGCTGCCGAAGCCGTTGAAGAGTTTGGTGGTATTCTAATCAGCATGAAAATGGAACTTGATGACAGCATTGGTTTGAGTGGAGAGGTATTATTATAGTCTATAAGACCCTGATGGTTTTCTTCTCTCTCTTACTATTACCAACTGTTGGTGTTCGATGAAATGAATCCTTTTTTTTTTTTTTTTCTGTAGAATGTAAAACCTTTGTCAAGTGATTTCTCGGCTGCACTTAAGACAGTTTTTCAAAAATATGCAACTTACTTGGATGCATTTGGTCCGGATGAAACCTACTTGAAAAAGAAGGTAGAGACAGAGTTGGGATCGAAGATGATCTACCTAAAGATGAGATGTGGTCACCTTGGTGCGGAGTGGGGAAAGGTACTAAGAATATTTGCTACCATTTGTAAATCCAGATATGACCGCATGATCTGCCCCAGGGTGTATAACATGGTTCATTCATTCATGCATTGCATAGCATTTTCATATTATGTTACATGTACTAATTGCCATTAGTTCTTCCCTGATGTTTAACATGGTGTTCTGGAACACCAATCTGAACCCTAGGCAGGTTAACCTGTTTAGAGAATCCTTTGTCATGACAGTAACCGGTTTATACTTTATATCCATATGCATCCACCAAGACTAATAAGTTAGAACAAGGAAGCTAATAGGTGCTTTCCCTTTCACTCGTTTTTCTTTGCTGCATTGCATCGCGCTTAAATACTGATGCCAATTTGCTTGTGTATTCCTACACAAGTATTTTGGTTATCATAAATATTGCAAATCTATTGTGTGTAATATTTTCGGACGCGTTTACTGCAGATTACTGTTCTTGGAACTTCTGGACTTTCCGGATCTTATGTGGAGCAAAGAGCTTAGCACTAAAGTGCTGAGAAAGTTCATGTGAACTTTTCCCACCTTTTTTCTGTTTTAGATCATGTTTATGAACATTAGGAGACTGGTTAGTGTTGTTCTCCTGGACAACCTTGGAGGTTGGACTTTGCTTGGCAGCTAAATAAATGGCTTATGTTTGTCATCAAAGGGTGAAATCATGTCCATTTTATGGGAAAATTTTCCAGCATGTTCTGATTCAATAAAAAGTTGGCTGTTTCATGGGCATGAAGAAAGTATTATCATCTTATCCTAGTGTGAATATTTGATGCTCGTTAGTGCCAGAGTTAACTAAAAATTAATAAGTTGATTTTTGAGTTTAAATTAAGTTTATATTTTGTCAAATTAGAAAATAAATTTTATTATTATATTATTTATTTTTTAAATTTCTTTATTTGAAGCTATTTTTATTAAATTTGAATCGTAAACTCTTAAACCACTATAAAATACATATGCTAGCTTCATTTTTTTTAAAATAATTTGATCTTTTAGTTTTATTTGATTTTCCCATTTCTTTAATTTCTTCTTCGTTCTAGCTCCATTTTTATCAAATTTAAATCACATCTTCACTACCACTGTATTTATTTTATGTAACTTCAGTTCATAATTTTAACAACAAATTTATTGATTTTATAATTTAGTCTCTTAATTTTATATTTTATTCATTTTGATCCTTCAATTATTTTTTTTAATTCTTTCTTTTCATCCTTTCTTATTCTTTCGTACTTTCATCAATATTGTCTTAATTAAAAAAACAATATATATTTTTTTAATTTTAGATGATATTTTATGTGTTAAATAACATTTTAAATCTTATTTATACAAGTGAAAAATATGATTAAATGTATCTATCTTATATAATTTAAAAAATTGTTTAAATTAGAACTGATTTGTCCTATAATATTATAAATAATTATAATTAATTTTAAAAAACTCGAACAGACTAAACTTGACTAAAAGAAATTTTAATAAATTTAAATCATAAAATAAATCCCATCAACTCAATTAATTCGAAAATTTTCGATTCGATTTAATACTCACCTTTATTTCTTAGTATTCGGGGGAAGAATGAATTTCTATTGCCAAAACAGTTCAAGCAAAGGGTGTGACGGTAGATTTTGAGCTTAAATAAACGTCGCCTTAGCCAATCTGGTGCCTTTACGCCAAGACCAAGACTCTGAAGGAGATTTAGGCAAAGGTGGGAGCAACACAGCCTTCCTACATATACCAAAGGGCCAGCCTTCACAATGACACAATTCCATAATGATTGATCGCCTTCGAAAATCATCCAAATCAAACTTCCAAATCTCCGGGAAATCAACCTTGTTTAAGCTCGAACAACGGGAAAATTTCGACTTCGCCGACATGAATGCTTCCCTGCTTGCACCACTTGAACACAGTGAGAAACAACTCCCTACAGAAAAGAATTCGTCGTCTTCATTATCATCGTCTCGTGTTTTCGCATGCTTTGAGCTTATATAAAGCTCCCCCGTTGATGGATATAACACCCAGGAAAAGGTTTCCGCCATTAGACTTGGCCTTCTCTTCTTCTCCGTTGCTCGACATCTAATTTCCGAAATTACCTGTGAACAACATCACAGACAATGAGAAGAAATGAAACGAACGCTTATACGGGAAATGGGATTTATATATGAAGAATAGTAAAGAGTTGGTACTTCAGATTCATCTTCAATGTCACTGTCTGAGTATTCCGAAATCGAAAGCCGTCCGTGGCAACGGGAAAATGCTTCCTTAAGAAGTGAAACCAGAAACATGCATCTCTTAGACCGATGAGACCGTTCTTGATAAAAGACGCTCATGTTTGGAGAACTGGAAGTGGCAAATTTTATCTCTAAGATACTGACTTTATATTAGGCATATTCTTACAGAACATCAATTGCTGTAACTTGTAAGACTTGTACTTGTTTTTTTATTTTGAAGTTGACCAGATTGAACTGATAGTGGCCTTACAGCTTACTGAAAATACTGGGATTTTATATTTCCATACTTTGGGGTAAAGACCAAGTTAAAAAGGGGGTTAAGACAGATCAACAAATGACACTGAAAATCCCAGTTTTCAGGTTGGGATTGCCGTTGATGATCATCATCTGGGACTAAGAAATTCCCTTGAAAGTGAATCATATTTCTTCACTTGCAAGTTTTAGTGTAATCTGAAGTCATGGTGAAAACTGAGACATGCTACCAAACGATGACGGCCAAATTAGACAAGGATTTTGTTTATAAATATATACTACATATCGAAAACTTTATCAAGATTTAGCAGTGACCAAGCTTAAATGTTATATGCTAAGATGGTCTAAGCTGGTGAATCTGGGGCATCGACTGTGGTGGAAAAAATAACTTACATAAAAGCATTCATGGTTTGGACCATTTTCATGAAATCTTGGTGGTGAAAGCATTTTAGGAACAGATTAGTTTAATTTCGCAACGAAACAACCAATATCAGCGACTTCTTGAACATTTTAATGGGGCTTTCATGGGGTGTGAATAAAATGAGAGAGATGAAGTATTTGAGTTTAATTCGGTCAAAGTTTGATTAATACTCAACTTGGCTTGAATTCAATTCGAGTTTTTAACGGGTCGAATTAAACTACTCGATATTCGGCTCGAAAAAATCGCGAACTACGCAAAAATATGATATACTAAAATTTTGAATTTAAAACATAATTTCATAAATCCTAAACCCTAACATCTAAATCTTAAGTTCTAAAGCAACAACCTAAACCTCTCAACTAACACCGTAAACCTAAAATTAACAAGCTTTTGTAAATTTGTGTATTAAAGTTTTTTTCCTAATAGGGCTTTAAATGAGACAAAAGATCACGAGCTACTCAAGTTTAGCTCGGTCAATATTCAACTCGATTGAACTCGACTCAGACTAGAACTAGCCTCGAGTTCTTAACGAGCCGAGTCGAACTCAGATTATATAGGCTCATTAAAATTTACTCAATTCAAATTCTTAACTAGCTGAGTCGAGTTCTACACTACTCGAACTGATCAACTCGACTTGTTTACACCCTAGCACAGGATAAAGATAAACGGAGAGACAAAGCTTTGCCAAAACTAAATCATTGAAGAAGCACGGACAACTATCAAATCTTTTCAACTAAGAACCATGGTTTGGTAATAAAATAGCCAGCAGGGTAGGCAACGCCCATTGATTCATCTCCTTCAAGTATCAACCTCCCGAAAGCTGTACCGATTGCCTAAAGCACGATTCTTTTAGAACAAGTTCGGCATTAGATAACCAGCAAATCAGGCAAAAATATATGCATGCTTGGCAACTTTACGTGAAAAAAACAGAAGAATAAACACTTACTATCTATTTTACAATGTAAAAGTTAGAGAAACTGATCTTGTACTGTAAACTTATACCTCGACAAGAAATAGGACAGCCCAATTATAGCACTTGCATTTGGCAAGCCAAAAGTAAGAGAGGAAAAACAAGTCATCTCCAACCTCAGACAAACTTTATGAATGGAAAAGGCAACATGATGATAGAGATGAAAGCAACAAAAATTTTACTAGTTTCCGTCTGATTCCACCTAATTTAGAATCAAACAGAAGATTAGAACATGGATAAATAATAAAGAAACTAATTAGAGAAATCATTAACATGATCATTGAAATTTAGAACTCAATATTTGATGTTTCTTGCATCTTTCCACAAGTAATTCTCTTGAGATTCTCCGATAAGTAAGCTCAGTGATTATGATTTAACGAATTACTCCGACTTAGAATCTTAGACACCGAAACCAAGAACATAATTATTGTATCAAAAAATTCCAAATGCAAGTATGCAGTGCCATATAGCTTTACTGTTGTAAAAGTAACACATTTGAGAGGAAAACATGGCGCATAAGCAAGCAAACATAGAAGGAACCTAACCAGAATTAACACATCAGACCAGATTCCAAAGGATATGAAAGTTAAGCATCACCTATTTAGCTATAGCATCTCTATTGAGATGCAACTTTCTTTTCTTCCGGGCAACTAACCAGAAGAACATGGTTAAAGTAGTCAACTATATCATCTAAAATCTAAAACCAAGTGGTGAATCACGCGTTTATCAATCTGGATTACTACAAATACCCAGGGGAGTGAGGCAAAACACAAAAAGGAACCACGGATGTCCTTAAATTTCTATCAATCTATAACTAATGTTCACATATAAACTGAGTCATTGTTATCTTGCTACTTGGTTACACAATTGCAGAAGCATCTCAAAAAGGCAACACCGTGCAATCTTTCAACTAAAATTTGATTGAGACAAATAAGTTTTAAAAAGTAAAAATACCACTCAAATATGGGCTACTTTGAAACAGAAGATTTGTGGAGTTGCTGAGAAATGAGAGATATAAGAGACTGAAGCTTGGCAACAGCAGAGACTTTCTCAGGTGGGCATTTGGAGAGTGAAACATTCAGAGACTGAAAAGCTTCATCCAGCTTGCCAGCAGCCAATGCAGCACAACCAGCTTTATAAGCCTCATCAGCCAACCGGGCATTGTACTTGGGCGAATCCTGACCCTCGTTTCTTGTCATCGATGAAGATGATGGCGAGTCGAGGAGAGCTGTAGCGCGTGCATATTCGAGATTAGTGATGGCAGTGTTGATTTCAGCCATGAGAGCTTCAGGTGTCAAAGGGAAAGTCTTGACTCCATCAAAGACACTGAAACGGGGATTCCCTTCCCCAGAACCCATCTGCTTCCCAAGAATCTTTTAGTCAATGAATGGGCTTAACTTTCCATTTTAATCCCAATCATGTAAAAACCAACAATGAATGGTTCAAATTCAATCAACTCGAAATTGCTGAATTAACAATCTTCAACGCTTATAAAGCAAAACCCAGAAAAGTTCTGGAACCTGTTAATCATTAAAGTAAGAAAATAAACAAACTTGAACTGGAATCAAATCATGTTCAGAAAAGACAAGGTAAGTAGCAAAAACACTAACCTTAAAAAGATGATATCTTTCTTTCAGATTCCATATATCAGTTAGAAAAAGAAAGATTCTTCGCTCCAACAACGAAGCTAAGAATTGGGTTTATCGACGGATTGTCGTAGAATCGAGATGTGAATCAATTTTTCTTCTACGTTCCTTTAATTCCCAACAATTCTTACCATCCTCTGAAATTTAATGATCCTCCTGGCTCCTACAGTCCTACACTTTAAGTTAAGAACTACAACTAGAAGTGTTCATTAAAAATCAAGGAATTGAATTGTCCCCAACCACCAGTTTGATTATGTCTGTTTCTGGGATTGATTGGTTGTTGTGTTTAATTACTTGATTTTGCATAGTACGATTTTGGGCTCAGGCTGGAGGGCTTACTCAAAGATTAATGCCCATTTATTTATTTGAAGTCCAAAAACGAGTATTAATAAATTATAAAAGGCGTAATTACGAAAAAATCTTTAATGTTCGAGTAATTAGTCAATTTTCTATTTAAATATTTAAATTTTTAATATTTATTTTAAATTAAAATAATTTTTTAGATAAAAAAAATATCAGTCAACTGACCATAAATAATTTAAAATAAGTTGATAAATGATATATCATCGTAAAATAATTTTATATTTTATATAAATTTATAAAATTATCTTTTAATTGATGTGTTATTTTGTAAAGTCAACGTATTTGTCTATATGACACTAATATGCCATGTAGTATTTATTATATAGGTTTGTCGCGTTATTTATGAGTCATTTAATATTAATTGATTAATACTTTTCATATACTGACTTGTCATTCAGTTCGAAGTAAAATATTTGAAGATTAAAATGCTTAAAAAAATAGGGATTGAAATGATAATTTAATCAAACATTAAGGGTACTTTTTAGTATTATACTATTATAAAATTATCACGAACAATTAATTGGTCCAGTGAAATGATGTGCTAAGTTTGGGGATGATTATTCGTCCCAAAATCATCAGATTTCGATTTGATCTGATCTGATTTTGTAGGATTGAATTTTTAAAAAATCTTATTTAGGTTTTTTATGAGAATGTAAAATCCGGTTTGAATTTAAGGTAAAAAACTAAAAATACATGACCTAGCCAAAACAAACTAATTATTAGGGTAAACTACTTCAATGACCACTCAACTAATTAGACATACCTATTTTGATCACCGAACTATAAACTCGTCAATCAAGTCATCAAACTTATTAAATCGACATATTTTGACTATCACCATTAAAATTTGAACGGATGAATGATAAAAAAATGGCATAACAGTTAAGAAAAATTTATATAATTATGTATTTATTTTATATTATTTATCTATTAAATTATTAATAAATATTTAATTAAATATTAAATAAAAATAAAAAATTAAATATATATTTTTAGCTTAATGTTTAACTTTATTCCATTCACGTCTCCCAACAAGAAAACAATCTCAGGTTTTCTAAATCCCCAGGTACTTACTTGCCTCCACAGCTGAAAATAGACAGGACAACAACATGGAACAACCCTCATTATTACAAATCCCATTACCAGCATTCTGATTCCACAGCTTGATTTCATGTAGGTAAGTGAAATTTTCCGCTGATTTTGTCTAAATCAATCTAATTTTGTGATGAACTTGATGTTGAAGTCGAACAGACAACAGTCCTAGTCTTGTCGTGGGGGCAATGGAATCTGATGAGGTGAGCTCAGAGCTGTCTTGCTAGATTGGGGGAAACAACACCAACATCATCAGGCTTCAGCCCCCTGCCTTATTCAATTTCCAGCTTAGCCTGGCACTGCAACTGCTGAAGAGGATAGATACAAAGACAAGATGCTCCACTTGTCGGACAAAACAAGGACAAGAAAACGAGTTCTATCACCCCTTCACGCTCCTGCGCCAAATGCCGTTCAGCGACGGTATCAATAGAATCATACCAGAGGAGAGTTTAAACAACCGTAAATTAATGATCAAAAATGTTTAATTTTATTAGTGATCAAGTATTAAATATTTAATTTTTTAAATTATTATTAAAATCACAAGAGATTCAACGAACAATTAGATATATTTTAATACAAAATTAATTATTTTTACCAACTACTATTACTTTCTTTGATAAAATATTTAATTCGCATTCATGACGTAAAAAATGTATATTATTTTTTTAGGGAGATCCAACAATCATCGACAAACGATGGTCGATGGTGACCGACATGGGACAACGGTGGAGAGTGATGTCCGTTAACAGGAGATTTTGATTGAATGCATGTTTCGAAATTGACATGTTACCAAAGATCCATGGTCAAATTGATATTTCATCTAAAGTTTAAGGTTTAAATTAAAAAATATCTCTTTTTTACTAACATACCACATTATTAAACCAATTTGATATGATTTAATCTATTTTATTTTTATAATATTATTAATACGTTCAAAATTATAATTTTGTTGGACGATAATATTAAAGCGTTGAACTAGATTTTTCTTAAAATAACTTTAAATATTTAGTAAGTATGTATATTTTCTTTGTTTCAAAAATAATGTATTTTATTGATTTTTTGAGATTAAATTTTTTAAACTTTGACTATTGATTATTTAAAATTTATTATTGATAAAAATATAAAAAAATATATTTTAGAAACCTCTAATTAAGTAGATTTCAAATATATATTTTATAAAATTTAATTATTTAAAATATTTAATATAATTATAATTAAAATTTAAAAAATTTGATTTTCAAAAAGTTAATAAAAAATATTATTTATGGGACGGAAGGAGTATTTATTTTTATGTAACATGAATTTAATAGTAGCAACCAAAGGTATCATCTATTTGAACATACTGATAAATGATAATATTATTAAATTAAAATGATCGATCTATATTAAATTAAAGTAGAGAGGTTAAATCTCAAATTTCAATATAATAGAGGTACTAAAACTAGAATTAGAGCTTTAGAAAATAAAAGTGAAATGGACTGGACGTGTGACCCCACGAATATATCTCCAGAAAACACCTTTGATTATGATCTTTGGATTCTTATTCGTCCTCAATCGTACGGTTGATAATACCCAAAGACCCATGGTGGGGCCCAAAGGTAAAAAAAGGAACACAATTACACACGCCGGCTTGAAAACGAACTGTTCCTTTGGTTTATGCAGCCGTGTGATGAAGAAGGCCGCCGGTTTGCCACCTCAGATATTATAAAAAGGAAGAAAATAATTAATTTAGAAAAAAAGCAGAAAAGCTACCCCTTTCTCCAGTTTTTTAGTTAAAATAGATTAAAATAAGGTTTATATTAAAATTATTTTAAAAATTATAAGTTTGGTATTAGTTTTTAAATACATACTATTTTTTATAATAATTTCGGTATGTATCGAAATTTTTACGATTTAAAAAAAATTAAATATATATCTAATTTATTATGAAAATATAAAATTTTAATATATAAAAAAATAATAATTTTGATATTTTTAACCGGTTTCACAACATTCCCATTTGCCATTTTCCGGCTTCTCGCATTGTAATTGTAAAAGAGGGCGTTGTTGTTTATATATTTGTTTTCCATTTTCTTTTTTCTTTGTCTCGCACAAAAGGAGTTTTCCGATCAACAAATAAAAAAGGAATTTTTGCAGGAATCCATGATCTACGATTCTCGATCGCAGCGAATAATACATTTTATCGCGTCGTCTTCTCATTCTCTTCGCTTGCAGTCTCCTCCATCCTTCGCTATCGGCTGATTTCTGGTAATCATTCTTTGTAATTTTCAATTTCTCTTTTCGTTGCATATTTAATGATTTTTTTTTCATTTTCATTCTCCTTACACAGCTAGATTCGTTTTATTTATCTGTTATGATTAACAGATTTGTCGGAATGTTTATAACTTGTTATTCTCTACTTTGATTTAGATTTTGTTTTACGATTTTGGTGTAGAATCTGATCTTGTAATTATTATTTTTATATAAATCAGCTTTTTATTTTGAAGGTTTCTATGTTTTTCCTTAGGCATTTCCGTCTAATATTATATGTGACAGATGAACATTGATGGATTTGGTTCTTTATTTTGATTATTTAGCGATGAGGTTTGATTATTGAAGCTGGCATCCTGCATTTTACAGGATTTTTTAGTGTGATTCATGGAGGGTTAGAGGTATTGGCTGCGAGGTCGAGTTTTTGCTATTGACGTGGTTTGCAAATTTGGAACAATGTCCTCAAGAGGCGAGCATCAAACGGTTCCTCTGTTGGTTCTACTGAAACGAGAATTAGCGACTGAAAACATCGAAAACCCGGAGATCGTACACGGACAAGCTAGCCATAGCAAGAAAGGTGAAGATTTTACGTTACTTAAAACTGAATGCCAAAGAGCGATGGGAGACGATTTCACCACATTCTCAGTTTATGGGGTACGAATTTTTTGGTCTCGAAGTGTTTAATCAGACACAAAAACCTGTGGTTTGAATCAATAAAATAAAATCATTTTTAACATTTTGTTTGCGAGGCATATGGTGTATTTATCTGTATAATTTGTTTGATTTGACGCTTATATACATGTCATTTCTTTATTTCCTTATTTTTGTAATTTTTTCATTTATGGTTTGGATTGGTCTTGCTAAACTCTTTTCTTTTGGGCAGCTCTTTGATGGACATAATGGATCTGCTGCTGCTATCTACACTAAAGAGAATCTTCTTAACAATGTTCTAAATGCCTTGCCGGCAGATCTTAATAGAGATGAATGGATTGCTGCCCTTCCTAGAGCTTTGGTTGCAGGCTTTGTTAAAACTGATAAAGATTTCCAACAGAGAGGTATGAGTTGATTTGTTTTTATGTAAACACATTTAAATATAGCATATGTAGCATATAGGATAAGCTTTCTGCCAAAAAAGGAGTATTTGTCTAGATATAGTTTTTAATTGTATCACAATTATGCACGTACTTTGGGATTGGTTGTTACTGTGTATGCATATTGATCAGGCAATGGTAGGACATATGCTCATATCATTGTAGTCAGATTGTATCCCATTTCAATCAAAACCAAATCTTTTATTTTCTCCATGTCATTTTATTTTATTTTTCCACGAGGTCTATGTAGAATAATTTATCATTCAAACTCTCCATAGAGAATGTGCTGGTATGTTTGAAGAGTTGCTTTCTGGGAGTTGGTAGACGTTTTGTGATTGTTGATTTGCACTACATTTAGTTACTCAGGTGGTTAGTGAGGTCACTGTTTGGTTAGAATGCTATCTTGGAGCTGTACCGCTTTCCTTTATACAACAAAAAGGGATAGTAGATTAGCAGATGTTTATCTATAGACCAGCTTACCAATATTCTTATGATGTCATCATGTAAGATCTTTGGCGTATGACTTTTTTTCTCAATGGCTAAATGATAGTCTTGAGATGTTAATTTTAAGTTGGCATAGATATAATCAAGTTGGCACCCCCAATCTGTGTCCAGCCTGAATACCTGATAATTCACCACCTATACCAACAGAATACCACGCAGTTTCAATTTCACCAATTAATTATTTTACCCCTTTACTTGACGGTGATTATGGATGAGCATATAAATTCAAGTACATAATCACATAATTTCTTCCTTCAATTGGGTGGATAATTGCTATAAAGAGGAGAAACCCTATTACTAAATAAGCTTTTATTTTGTTTTTAATTTTTTTGATCATTGGGTAATAACTTTTTCTTGATTTACTCCCATGTGTTTAGTATTTGATAGATGTGCCACTTTTTTTTCTCCAGCAAAAACGTCGGGAACCACTGTAACCTTTGTGATAATAGAAGGATGGGTTATAACAGTTGCATCTGTTGGTGATTCCCGCTGTATATTTGAATCAGCCGAAGGTGGAATATACTACTTGTCAGCTGATCATAGGCTTGAATGCAATGAAGAGGAGTAAGTTTTTGGCAATTGGCATAGTGATTGCTGTATTTAAGTTTCCTCTAAATATTGAGGCCTTACTTTCTATTTTCATCTTATTAGGAGGGAACGGATCACTGCATGTGGGGGTGAGGTTGGTAGGTTAAATGCTGGTGGTGGTGCAGAGGTATCTCCTCTTCCCCAACAAGTGTGCTTCTTAATGCATTTTGAGTCCTTGGCTACTTATTTTCTAGATTCTTAGCCTTTTCTCACCAAGTCACCGTCAGTGAAACTTAACACACTCGAGATGTTAATGTTAATAGATGTGCAACCACAATGCTTGTACAACACAATCTAGAATTTAGGTCCAGACATGCACGACTTTCGACAATTTAACAAAAAGACATTAAACTTATTTGATAATTGATGTGAATGAGAGGAACCTTTTGCAGAACTTACTAATTTTAGCTTTAACAATTGTAATTAGCAACAGCTTTTTCGATATCTATCTTGCTGTGTTGTAGACCTAGGAAACACTATACTCATAATCATATATTTGTAAATGGTAATTTGGTTTTTGTTAGATAATTTCAGTGTCTGCGGTACAAAAGAAAACTATATTTGATTAATTGTGTGGATCTGAGCTGGTGATCTAATGGTGAAGTTATTTTATAGATTGGTCCCTTGAGATGTTGGCCTGGAGGCTTGTGTCTTTCACGATCCATTGGTGATATGGATGTTGGGGAGTTCATTGTTCCTGTTCCATTCGTAAAGCAAGTAAAGGTTTGTCTTTCATAATCTACCTGCTTAATCTGATTGACATCTATTGATTTAACTTGTGTGCTTAAGCCTTATTAGTGTCAGATCTTGACATTTATGTGGTTCTATTGAAATTACATACTTTTTTTTTACATTTGAGGCTTTTCTAAAACATTTTCTAACACAAAAGATATATGCAAACAACATACAAGTTAAAAAGTTACAAATCTCATGAAATATGTAATTTTTGAGATTCATAAAATTACAAATCTATTAAAAACAATCACGAATAGATTGAAATGTATGGTAAGAAGTTATGTGGGTTAGGTTTTACATGGCTCCGACTATGATCTGCCACTGTTTCTTAAATATCATGATCTGTACATTCGATTCACATGTTAATTTTTTTCCCTTATGCAACTTTTTTAAGAGATTCGATATGTAGTCGGACTTGGATGTAATGGAGTTCCTTGGATTTCCAACCATGACCATTTCTAAGTTCATGCTAGTTAAGTACATGGTAGAGCCATTAATTTCATATCTTCATGTCTCCTATGCTCACTCATTGAAGTGCTATTGCATTTGAAGTTTTCTTAATCAGTTTCTATGGAATGGTACTGTTTGACTGAGTTAGTGTTAATAATTGTTTCATTTTACCTACTACTACTAGTTTATTTTCTGCAGTTATCTACAGCTGGTGGTAGGGTGATTATCTCTAGTGATGGTGTTTGGGATGCTTTATCAGCTGAAGAAGCTCTTGATTGTTGTCGTGGAATGCCGCCAGATGTAGCGGCTGCACAGATTGTGAAAGTACACTCATTTGTCTGCGTTATGCTCTTCAGATATTGCTGCTGGGAGCTTTGGAATATGTAGGTATAAGTTTGCCTTTCCTCGTGTTTTCTGATTCCTTGGTTTCCAATGAACAGGAAGCTGTACAGTCAAAGGGTCTTCGAGATGATACAACCTGCATTGTTGTTGATATCTTACCCCCAGAGAAGCCAGCTGCTCCTTTGCCGCCACCAAAGAAGTCAGGCAAAGGCATGTTTAAGGGTATGTTTCGCAGGAAGAATTCTGGATCGTCGTCTCATTACAAAGAAGAATACATTGAGCCAGATGTGGTGGTGGAATTATTTGAGGAGGGATCTGCTATGCTTTCAGAAAGGTTAGTGTTCATGGGAATCCACAATATTTAAATTTTAGAAGTTTTAAATTTGCACATCTATGGTCAGAAGTATCAGATCCATTTTATGTTTTCTGTCTTTCTGTCTGTTCTGTGGGGCATGACTTGCTACGAATGAGGTGAGGATGAAGTAGTTTATAGTTTATCTCATGAGGACCCTTCTGTTGGATGCAGGTTGACCTCTAAATATCCACTGTGCAACATGTTTAAACTGTTCATGTGTGCAATCTGTCAATTAGAGATGAAACCTGGAGAGGGCGTTTCCGTTCATGCTGGCATATTTAATTCAGTAAAGTTGTGCCCATGGGATGGTCCTTTCCTTTGTTCTAGTTGCCAGGTGAAGAGAGAAGCCATGGAAGGGAAAAGACCATCAAGAAGTAATGCCAGACCTCTCTCCCTCCCTTTCTCCCAGTGTTACTTCATTGCAAATTCATGTTACTAATGTAAAGACCCTTGATTCATTTTTTTCTTTTTTTTTTTCAGATAGACATGGTAGTGACAGTGACTAGCTAGTCCTTTCCCAGGGTTTTGTGGGCGCTAACAATTGTTATGGAGGTGGTCATGAATGGGGAAAATGGTGCCTTCTCAATACAGTATTTTCCTTAAGTTTCTTATTTGAGTGCATCAAACACCCTTTTGAATCTATATTCCCAAGTCAGAAGATCAGAGTTGAAAATGGAAAGAAAAAAGGAGAAATATAGCTGGAAGGTTTCCATAGACTTGGCAGTGGATAGTGGCTTGCCTCAGAGGTAATTCCTTTTCTCCATATGTATTCATCACATTGTATACTAGTCGCTCCAAATTCGTAGAGCTAACATTAAATGATAGTGGACTTGGATGTAATGGTATAAAATTGGTAGTTTGATGAGTACTCAATACACATTTGTCACAAGCTAGGAAGAAAAACTTGTGTGATTAGCTTTCTGAATGTAATTTGTTGATGTATCATTTGTTATTTGTTCCTTCCTTTGATAACTGGGGAAGGTATCTTTGGTATAGATATTTTTTGGCAAATTCCTTTATTCTCTCTCGACTAGAGGTTCAAGAATTCCGCCTCTATTACACAAGTAGATCTTTTTGATTCACAGCTATCGTTCGTTCATCGTTTCGCCATACAATGCATGCATTAGATATGTTGAGTTGATGTGAATATGCATCATGTACGTATTATTGTGTTTGATGTTTTATGAAAACCTAGTAGCTGGATGTTGCCCCGGTTCTGAGTATAGATATGTTGAGCATTCATGTATATCACAGTTGGGACTTGGGACCAGGTTTGTTGTATGGACTTGTAGACATCGCCTGGCTGGAGGATGTGGATTCTAGTCAACATACATGTGAACTCGCTTTCCACTCCCACTCCCCACTTTGTACTATTCAAGTTGTTTCACAAGGCAAGTGCCTTACTGTAGAATTGGTTTTAATTTCTTCTTCCTCTAGTTGTGATGGTGTGTTGGAGATATTGAAATGAGTGGAGAAGGTGGGTCGGTCCAAAATAATGCCTCCATGGTGGAGATGTTGACATCAAGTAAATGAACAAAATTTCCTCCGTGGCCACACACCACTCTGTACACGTGTGAGTGGGTCCACCATCTCACCAAATTCTCATTCTTTTCAGCCCTCACAATCTCCATCTCTCTGATTACACCCCTTTCAACACCGTCTGATCTCAATCACACGCCTCAAACTCCTTGTTATACGATCAAAATCGCACACGGCTTTTCTTCGTCGTCGTTTAGATGGGAAAGTGAAGCATATTCTGATGATCCTATAGTTATTTAAAATTTCTCACGGATAGTATTTAAAATATTTAAATTTATATCGATAAATTAATTTAAGTGCTAAGTAATTTATATCGAGGTTGAGGTCTAATGTATATAAAAAATATCTGTTAGAAGATTCACTTAAATATATGATGCGGGTTGATCCGATAAATATCTAAATCTAAATAGATGTACGAATGGAAGCCATCCTTTGCACCAACTTTTTGATTTCTCAGTTTTCCTGTCACAACCTCAAAACTAGAGGTTGGCTACAAGCACATTCATTGTATGTTGTGTTAATTACTGATAAGAACAGCATTTTTATTATCTCATGGTCGCTTTGGACCATCTCCGTCCCAACCATGAAACTCATTTGCATTCAATTTCTTTTTCTTGTGTCCTGAAATTCAACTATCACCTGTCCCCCGCTGAAAATGTTTCACCAAAATTGATGGTAAGGATCAAAATCATCTTAAAATATTGGAATTGTTGTGTCAAATCAAATGAAGAAAGGGAAAAAGAGACTGGATTTCAAATTGGTTGAACCATGGAAGTAGACTCCAACTGTAAACATTAATTACTTTGAAAAACACAAAGAAAGAAAGATTTTAACCCCACCGGTCGTTCCAACCTCAAACCTTTCAATTCTCTGAGTGACATCATTTCCTTGCCAAGATTAACACGTTGAGACAGAACAACCTCGTTTCACACCAAGCAATATGAGCTTAAAGTGTAGGTAGTGGGGTAAAAATACTGAATATGAAATTTTAATCAAAATTTACTCAATCGATTGTGACTTAAGGTTAAGGTTGTGATGACTTAAACTCGATCTAATGTCATGTGCATTAGTCTCAATCAATCTCGAATGAATACAAATTGTACATGATTTGAGAATAATTTGAATCTAAATTGAACTCGATAATACGATAATTGAATCCAGCCTGATATGAATAGAAAAATAGATTAATCTAATAAATATCAAATATAAACTCACTTGAAATAATTTAAAATTTAATTTTACCTGATTAATTATCAACCCGACATGTTAATTGATTTAACGTGTAAATAACTTGATTTATTATAAACTCGACATGTCAATTGACCTGTCCTCAAATATAAATGAGTAACAGCTTTTAAATTTAAGGAAATTACTCCTCTAATCCAAATTTTATTTTATTTTTAATATAGCCTAGTAATCTTTAATTATTACTAATTACTAATACGATTTTTATTTGGCATAAAGATAATTTTAACCCTTAACGTTTATAGTATTTATCGTTTTGGCCCTTATTCTTTTTTTGGGATAAATTTAGCCCTTAATCTATATCTTTTTTATAAATATCTTATTTTTTAACTAGATTGATGACTGGACCGTTAAAAATTTAACGATGATACATATATGAAATATAATTTTAGGTGACATGGCTTGTAACCTATCAAATGCATATATATATATATAGAATATAATTTTATTCCAATAGAAAATATAAAACAATTAAAATTCAAATAAAATATTAAAAATTAATTAATTCTAAAATATAAGATTATTAAACATTCTTAACCCTAACTACGATAAAATCAAAATCTTATTTGAATTGTGTTTATATTTTTTAAGATGAGATTTTGATTCTATCGTAGTTAGGGTTAAGACTGTTTAATAATTTTTTTATTTTAGAATTAATTAATTTTTAATATTTTATTTGAATTTTAATTATTTTATATTTTTATTGGAATAAAATTATATTCCATATATATATATATATTTGATAGGTTACATTTCATATCATTTAAAATTATATTCCATATATATATCATCGTTAAATTTTTAACGGTTCAGTCATCAAGCTAGTTAAAAAATAAGGTATTTATCAAAAAGATATAGGTTAAGGTCTAAATTTATATATATAAAAAAAAGAATAAGGGCCAAAACGACAAAAACTATAAACGTGAAGGGTTAAAATTATCTTTATGCCTTTTTATTTTTATTTGAATTAACTTGACTTGAACATACTCTAATAAACGATACTTATGTTGTAAATTACAATAGAATAACTTAAAAAGAGTAACAAATAATAATTAAGTTTTACAAACACACAATCCAACCTAATAAAACCTTAAACTTCACTCAAATTTGATTTATACCATGAAAGTGGATCCACTATATTTTTTAAATAATTCGATTATGATCCAATTTTAATAATAATCTTATTTATATATAATCTCAGTCTAATAAAAACTTAAACTTCACTCAAAATTAATTTATCTGAATTGAATCTTATTTAAAATCATCTTGATTCGATCCGAAAAAATTCTAATCTAATTAAAATTAACTTGATAATTAACTAATTCAAATATGATATTGGTTTAATTTAAACTCGATCCAAATCAAATTATTAGTTTAACCCGACTTAAAATCTATCTAAATACTCGATTTATACTTTGGTTTTACTCATATTTTAAGATTGTGTTCACATCTTTCTTGGGACTAAAGTTTTTGGTTTCCTTCCCATCATATGCATGTTGTGGGGAAACTTGGATGTTTGTGATCTAAATCTCTTTTTGGATCAAAATTTTTGCAAAAGCTGTCATCTTTGACAAGTGGACCCACCCACAGTTCTATGAATCATATACTGCTAAATGTATCATCTCCTATTCTCCTTAGAGCTTCAATGGCCACCACACCCTTTCCTCCCCATTGAAGCATTATGAAGCAACAAAGTGTAAAACAAACATATGTACAAAGGACACATTGAACTCAACTCTGTCTCTCTCCTTATCCCCTCCATAAACAAACCAACCAAAGCTTAAAGAAAGAGAATCCTGCAATCATGGAGAAAGTAGAAGCCTTAGCAGATAAGCATCAATCAGCATCAGCATCAATGCTGCTATCCTCTCCTTCACCATCTTCCTCTCCTTCTCATGAATTCTCATTCACAATCTCTCTCCACTCTGCTTCCTCCAGCATAGTCTCTGATAAAACCAAATCCCCACCAACTTCAATCGCCATTGATTTGACTCCAGCCGATGATATATTCTTCCATGGACACTTGCTTCCTCTACACCTCCTTTCTCACATCCCGGTCTCCCCCCGTTCCTCCACCAACTCATTGGATAGCTTCACGCTTCCTATAAGAGAGATTTTCGACGATGACCCGAAGCCTGAAAAAACCAGCAAAACCGATAGTAATATCAGAAGCATCAATGGCAGATCAGGTAACAACAAAGAATCAAAAGCAAGGGAAAAATCCAAGTCTTTCTCGTTATTTAGTTTTGCAAGACGGCAAAAAGAGGGAGTTGGTTCAGTCGACGTGGAATTGAAAGAGAAGCATAAGAAGAAAAAGATGAGATTGGACATGAGTCATTTGTTGAAAAGATATTTAAGGATGGTACGGCCATTGTTGTTCTTCAAAGGGAAGAGGGATAAGGTCCATGTCCACAGGCAAGCTTATTCGTTTTCAGGCAACTTAGGTTTGATGAGAAACAAAAAGGAAGATGAGGTGATGAGAGGGAGGAGAGGAGACTATTCGTCGGCTCCGGCGTCGATGAGGACATCGCCTACAAACAGTGGTCTCCTTGTTGCAACCACAGGGTTTGCTTCTTCAACCAGTGATAGCACCATGGAGGAGTTGCAGGCTGCAATTCAAGCTGCCATTGCTCATTGCAAGAACTCCATTAGAGGGGAAGATAAACTTAAATGCTAGGCACATTTTCTTTCTCTTTTAGTTTTCTGTACAAAAAAGTAACATATAAACAAGTTTAAGGGCATTGCTTCAATAAATTTCGACATCTTAGAATCAAAATTAAACTGGTTTTATTTCTTGCATTTGCTGTGTATATGATAACATGTTTGATCCCCAGGATGATTAACCTCAGTATAGATCAAGGGTCAAAATAGACATATTTTTTTTTCCAATAAAAGACCATCAGATCGAAAATTTTCTTTCTTTAGCATTTTCCCATGAATCAAACAGTGTTCATAAAGCATATGAGAAAAGGCAAAGTTAGTATGTGCAGCAAGGAGAGAGGAGGCAAGTAAAAGACAGCAAGAGTATAACACAAAGTTACTAAATTTTAAAATTTATCGTCTTTTATCCGTACCCGAAACCTATTCGAGAAAGGGAACGAAGCTAAAAAGAGAATATCAACTTTAATCCAAAGTGACCAAAAACCATTGCTGGTCTTAGGTGCCATAAAAAGAAGTGTTAGCAGCTGTGGGACACACACAGTACCTTGATAGCTTCAGAATTTGACAGTACCAAGTACAACACTGTGCATATATGTTGGAGTTCAATATCAAAGAAAAGATTCATTTCAATGCCACTGAAAACCCTAATAGGTTAGAATTGTGATGATGGCAACCATTGACTAAGCTCTCGCTTTTTCTCTTTTCCAGGGTCATCTTTAATTCATATCATCATCATATTTGTATCCATCAGGTGATATAAGCACTCTCAAATATATGCAAGTCAAAGTGATTTTCCTGGTTTATTTTCCATCATCAAGACAATGTTATAATGGATTTTATTTTTTTTCTTTATCATCATAAACTTCAATTTAGCTTGATTTGTCAAGAAAAAATTAAGAAGTCTGAATTCATCCGACACCATATATTTCATACATATCACATTAGATAGATATCATATTTATCGAATACGAGTCACTTTCAAGATGCATTGGTGGTGAAGTATTAGCTAGACATGGGAGACTCAAAATCTTGTGTTAAAGAGCGTGGTGGTTCGAATCCTTTTCATAATATTAAGAATGCCTCATTGAATTGGAATTAAAATGAATTAAATTTATCCTAGCAAAGATAAACTTTCCCTACCAAATTATAAGGTAAGGGAAAGAGACATTGAGATTTCTGTGATATATAAGTCTGATCTGTCTATTTCATTTGGGCCATGATCAATATCCCATATCTTCAGAAATCTTCACAATAAAAGAAGTGTCAGAGAAAATTTCATGGAATATTTTCCATTGAACCAAACAAAATTCTTAATTTCTCTTGCATCTAACCCTTGGAAGCTACTTTTTGTCATTGTATTTTTTATGATTTCTCTTTCTATTTTCCAGAAAGAAAGAAAGAAATAATACAAGAGAACTTTCTAACTTATACTATTAACATTTGGCATACATAAAGTTAAAAAAAAAAAGTAGTGTTAATTTCTTTGTTGATATGATTAAACATCTAATATAACAAAAGCAAAAGCCTTAGACTTAGAATGACGGGTAAAAATCCTCTACCTTTTTATCGTGCTTCTATCCATACATCCCGTTATAAATTTTTAAAAAATTAAATTTTAAACTCTAACCCTTATTTTTTATATCTTAAACCCTACACCCTAAAAAATACACTTTACCCCTAATTCCTTAAATCATAACCATAACCCTTAACCTTAAACCATAAACCCTACACGCTAAACCCACTAATTTAAAACAGATGTACAAATAGAGATATAAAAAAGAGGTAGACGATTTGTACCCTAAATAGACTTACTGTGCGATTAAATAGTGTAATAATTAGTAATAGCTACCGATGTATATGTATCTGCAGTTCAGAGCTTAAATAATGAAATTATATTGTAATCTTTTAAAATGATGAAAGTGTAATTTAATCCTAAAAACTATAAAATAAGATCAATATAATAATAAAATTATATTTTAACTTTTTGTTAGAAATTTATAATTCAAGTTGTACTTGATATTTTATTTTTGATTTGATCTCTTAAAAGAACATGAATCGAATTTAAAAGTGGAATCCAAAGGTCTTTTCGTGTTGGGAATCCAGTTCTATGCATATGTACGTGGTGAACTTCAATGAGACAAAAATATGAACAGGATCACTTGATTCTCACATTCAAATTGCTAAGAGATCGAAGTGGGTGATTTAAATTTTGGGTCGAGTTAAGACGGTCAAAAACCTATTCCGATCCATTTCGATCTTCTTGGTCAGGACATCTCCCTCCTCAATATCAACCTCGTCCACTGCCGTGGCCGATTCGCTTTGTCCATTCGATTGACTGTGGAATAAGATTTGATATTCGTTATCGTTAATAGAGTTTAACAACTAAAATTCATTTCTCGTAGTGTTTGTATGATTTAAGGTTTCATAAGTTTTAAAGTCACTCATTTGAATTAATTTTCGAACCGTATACACCCTTAGTTGCTGGTACCATTGGACGTGGGATTCAATTCAGCACCACCGCCATCTGGTGGCTAGTGGCTACTCTTCCCATCATCGGATCCTTTTCAACCTTCCTCCACCATCCGCGGTGGATGTAGGAAAGAAAAAGCAGGGGTTCCTTAACAAAAGAAACTTGTTTCCATTTCAGCATATGAAATTACTGCAACACAAGCAAACAAGCAGCAGCAAATACAAACATGGGTAATTTTCACAGACAATTTTATTGTACTACATATATATGTTATACAAAGCACAAACTGCCCTAGTTTATGCCATATCCTTGTTTGACAACATATTTGACAAGCTCATCAAGTTCATCTAAACCGATGGACCCATCTCCGTTGCCGTCAGCATGGGACAGCGAGCGACGAACTCGCCAACTAGGGTTGCGAGAACCCAGTTTCCGGAAAACATTCAACAACTCCTCCTTACTTAGACGTCCGTCACCGTCTGTGTCATGTTCTTTGAAGAGGGACTTCAACTGCTCTTCATTGAGGGAAAGACTAATGGATTTAGGCATAAAAAGAGGCATGCTGGCGAAGGGAAAGGTAAGAATAGGAGCCTACTTGGGGGGGTTATAGTATGATCAAAGAGTTGCCTGAGGCATCCATTTATAGAAAATTTCTTTACCATGCTAACCCACTTCCTCTTTCTCTCTCTCTCTTTAATTTTAATATTATTTTATTTTTTTCTTTCATATTCTTATCCTCTTCTCTGTAAAATAATCTACGAGAATATGATTACAAGATTATAAGATTATCTGATATATTATTGAGAATGTTATATTACTTATTTGGTTTGTTTAGTAAGAATATAAGATTGTAGTGTTTGATTGAAGAAATATTAGATTGATTAAAAGTAAAATTTATCAATTTGTCTTTAGGATATATTTCGTTAACAAGTTAAACTTTTGATTATTAAATTAAAATATTTGTATAAAAATTATAGAATATTTTTATTACGTCTAAACTTTGTAAAAAAAAAACTTAAATTTATAATATAATTAATGTATTAAATTATTTTTAAAAAATATTTATATTTATATATCATTATTATATTTTAAATCGTAAGATAGTAATTGTTTAAGATCTTTAGATTTAAAATCTTTTGTTATATTCAACCATAGCAAATAAATTAAAGTATATAATAAAAATAAAATTTAAAAATAATAAGAAATGATAAAATAAATTAACCTAGTTTTTAAGATAAAAAATATTTTATATTAAATAATAAAATTAATAACATCAATTCTTAACATAATATTAATAATATATTAAATATTATAACATTACTTAGATATATGCAATATCATTTATATATTAAACTAATATTAAATAAAAATATTTAATAAAGTTACATTATAAATAATTAATCACCTAATTAAAATGAAATAAAGGATCAACATGGACATAATTAATTATCTTAGGAGCAATATTGTTTAAAAAATAATTGTATCACACATTAAAAAACTATCAACTAATAGCTTTTAACCACTTACTCTAAAAATTATTGATAATATAAAACCAATTCATTATTTAAAAAAAAAACTTATAACTTTTAAAAGAACTTACTTTTAATTTTATAAAACATAGGGATGGAATTCATAAATATACCTATATATATTTAATATTTGGGAAAATTTTAGTATATTTTATTTTCCAACGATTGCGCGTAGCATTCATTTTATTCCTACTTATCAGGAATTTCTTTTGGTAGGGTCACAGTTTTTTTTTACTTTGATAATTAAATTAACTACTTATGGGTTGATAAATGGATATAAATCTTTTCATTTGTCTTTTCCAATGCCTCCTAATATTAAAAAAAATAATTTTAAATTTTAAATCTTAAATTTTAAATTTATAAATAGAAGTATTAGAAATGATAAATAATTTTTTATTATAAAATAATAATTTTTTCCCTTTTTAGTGATTAGTTTTTTTAAAAAAAATGGGTACAATGTATCCCATATTTTTTTAAAAAAATAAATTTGAAAAACATTCAAAAATTTATGAATCAATTTACAATGAGTGACATAATCTAGGAATAAAATTAAAACATTATAAAATTTTTGAAAAGATCTAATTAAAACTTTTAAATTTTTTGAAGGAGTGATTTTTAAAACATTATTAGATTTAAAACCCATAATTTATAAATTTTATAAGAATAAAGAAAAGTAGCTTCAGGGACGGAGTCATAATTTTGAGTTTGGAGAATATCGCGACCGTTTTAAAACCGAACAAAGTATTGAAAATGGGCCGGCGAATTGGTTTTGGGAAATACGAATTTTATCATTTTTTTATCTTGAAAAACTCAATTTTTTTAAAAAAAATATATAATTTAATTTTTAAAATGATTTGGAGTTGTCACCGGCCACTTTGGTAGGCCAGACACCATAAAGCAAACCAGAGATTTGTTTAAAAAAGCATTTGGGTTCGGGAGTCGGTTACGTGTAAGGACGACCCTTATAAACGCCCCCCAAAAATGGTACCTTATGAATTTCACGTGGCATTTTGATATTTTGAACATAGATATTAATTTAATTCTCCATTATTAATTAAACACTACTTGAATTTAGGGTATCCTTTTGATTTAGAAATTATGTCGCCTTTCAACTTTGGCTGAATGAGACGTCCTTTAAATAAGAAATCTCACCCAAATTTAAAGGAATATAAATTCCGCCTCAAAAGGGTTAGATGCATGGCCAATTTTATCTTATTCATTTTAAGTTCTAATCTACGGCTCTATTAATTAAATGTTAAAACCTATTTAAATTACTAATGTCATTAGTAATTTACCTATCAATTTTATTTAATTCTAAACCTAAGTTATTTTATCAAAAATTCTAGGTTTTAGTAGCACATGAATTCGATACCAATGTACACTCTTTAGGCCAACATCATGGTAAGTCAAAACACCGGCCTCTTTAATGTATCCGAGATATAAGATTCAAATACTATCATTACTAATTATCTCCCTATTTAATTGATTAATTAAAGCATCTAATCCTAGAAGGCTCTAAGTTAATTAACTAAATGATTATTTAGTGCTCCTAAAATATGCTACATGATAAGACATAATTAAAATAAGTAAACAAAATAAAGGAACTTGATATATTTTTTTCATTAAAAACATGGGAGTACAAATTACAACCAAGATAATCAATGAGTACAAAGAGACTTACATTGGTAAAGATAAAAGGAAGAGTTCAAACTTCGAAAGATGAATTAGATTTAATTAAAATGTAATTAATTTTAAAGTTTAGAATTTTTTAATTAAACTAATAATTTAATTAAATTTTCCCTAAGCTCTAAAATTTTAATTAACCCTAATTAAAGTCTAATTTGGTGAAATTAAGTTTTAGGGTTCATTTAGGCTAAACTAGATTCAATTAGGTTAAATTATTTTTTAATTGAAATAATTTCTAAGTTTTAAGAGTTAAAATTAAACCTAATTAATGTTTAATTTTAGGTTTAAAAGTCAAATTAAGTGCAAATTAGATCCAACTAGGTCAAATTAATCTAAAGTTTTATCTTAAAAATCTAATTAAATTCCAAAAAGAACCTAATTAAGATATTTCTAAGTCCTAAAAAAATTAATTTTAATCCTAATTAGTTCTAAATTAATTAATTTTTGGTTTGGGGTTCAATTAGGGGTAAATAGGGACCTAATTGGGTGAAAACTAAAGTTTTAGGGGCTAATTGAGGGTTTAGTGACTAAATTGCAATGCAGCTCAAAAGTCTGGGACTTCGAGTGCAATTTTGCCATTTAATCGAAAACGCGCGGATCCAGGTTGAACCCAGATCCGACCTGCGCGACCCACGCCCTTGAAACGACGTCGTTTCGTCTTGGATCAAAAAAACCCTAGCCCAAGTTGACTTGGCCACAACCAAGTCCCTCCAACTCGGCCAGCCGACTCAGTGCTCAAAACTCTCTGGGCTTAACACCCAAAACCCAAAAAACAAAGCAAAATAGATCAAAACCATGAGTTTCTCATGGTGTTCTTCAGTGTTCTTCATGAACACGAAGAACACGGCGAGGAGTCGCCGCGTACCCACCGCCAGATCTGAAGCGCCGTCGTTCAGAGTCGCTCCCGCGAGTTCGTCGGCCACCGTCCCGTCGCCCTTTTCGATGCCGGAGACAAATTTCGACGCTGGCGAAAGCGCCGACAACCCTAAAAACAGCTAAAACACCCCCGAAACCTATCTCTTCAATCTGAAACTCCTAAAACAGATCAAAAACTACTCCCAAACACTAAAATATTCGACTAATCACCATAAACCAATCAAAAATCCAAAACAAAAAAAGAAACTGAAGAATCAGGCTAAAAACTTACCGTCGGCGACTCACCGATCCGATTCAAGCTCTTTAGATCCTCCTTTCAAGCTTTTCGATCTCTTCCCTCTCTGATTGCAGCTTTTCCAAAAAAATTTCTCCCTGATTCAGTCGATTGAATCCCTTTTAAAGGGATTCAAATCCAAAAATCCAACCACACTCAAACTCTACTCCCTACAAACTCTCAACCTTATCTCAATCCTAACAAACTTCAACAATCTGAAAAAAACTCCCCTACAAAAACGGCTCCCACGTTTTTCTGTTTTTGAATTTTATTATTATTATTTTTTTTATATTTTTTACTTTTTCAGTTATTATTATTATTATAAAAAAATTAAAAAAAATTAATTTTTAATTTTAAATCTTAAATTATAAATTTTAAAATTTATAAATAGAAGTACTAAAAAGGATAAACAAATTTTTATGATAAAATAATAATTTCTTTGCCCTTTTTAGTGATTAATTTTTTTTAAAAAAACGGTATGATGTATCCTATATTTAAAAAATAAATAAATTTAAGAAACATTCAAAATTTTATGGATCAATTTACGATGAGTGACATAGTCTAGGAATGAAATTGAAACATTATAAAATTTTTGAAAAGATCTAATTAAAACTTTTAAATTTTTTGGAGTGATTTTTAAAACATTATTAGATTTAAAACTCATGATTTATAAATTTTATATAAGAATAAAGAAAAGTAGCTTCAGGGACGGAGTCAGAATTTTAAGTTTGGATAATAAAATATAAATGTTTAAAAGTGTGAGAGGACAAATTTATAAATATTTTTTTAAATTAAATAAAAAAATATATCTTTAAAAATGAGAAAGTAATTCTTCCTCTCCATTTCTATATATATCTGTCTTTAAATAATTTAACCAACCAATCAAATATACCGACTCTAGATACCAATAATTAAAAATATTCTGTGTAACGTGCCAGCATATGATTCTCAACGAAACCTTTTCTTTTAGCTTTTGTAACTTGTAAAAGAAATTAAATTCGATTCATAACAAGATTTTTTAATCACATACCTAATAAATCGTAAGAATAAACTAAATTTTAACCCTATACAAAATTTAATGTAATAAAAAAAACAGTAACTTATAACAAATTTCGGTTGATTTAAAAATTAAATAATTAACTAAATTTTAATTAGTTTAATTAATAATTTTTAAATAAAATTCAGTTTAATTAATAATTAAAAAACACTATAATTAATTTGATTAGACCGTTTAAACACTTCTAGTTCTAGATTTGGCATGAGCTTCAAATAAGAAGTGAGTAACATTTTTTTTAAATATTCTTTTTAATCGGTTAGGGTGGTTACAATGGTATATATTTTATAGTATATTCTCAATCATTGGACATTAATCACTATATTGATATTATTAGTGTTCGAACCTGTAACCTCTAAAAATATTAATTCCTTTAACCAATGAAGTTAGATGGTTTATGCTAGAGAAAAAACGGGATACAATTCCTTACGGATGATGAAAAATCTAGGGGGGTTCTATGTTACTTAACGATACGAGTATAGCTACATCTCAAGGCGTATTTAACGAGACCATCCATCTCTTCCTCGCTTACCTATCCATCGTCCTTCCCATCAGCATGACGAAGCACTCGGCCGGCTCGCCAACCAGGAAGACGAGAACCTAAGCTAGTGAAAAAGTTCTTCATCTCTTGTTTGCTGAGACGACCATCTCTGTTGGTGTGGCATTGCTTGAATATGTCTTTCAGTTGATCCTCGGTTACAGGGACAGGGACTCCTCCCGTTTTCCTTTGGCAAGTACTGGGGATACCTTTGGGAGAATCTCTGAAACATACCCTTGGAATTTAGAAAATATTTGTGTTGGTACCCTTTGATTTCATTGTTTTCATTTGTGCCATTGGATTTATAAATCGAATCTTGAAAAAATGGCAACAGATTAAGACTTGAGCAGTCTTTTTAAGTGATTCTGGAGTCTGGACCGATCAGTTTTGGCCTTTCAGACCCTTGACTGATCATCTTTACCACTCTTGAAGGAACCTTGCTTTTATTCTGCAACATGACCAGCAGATTCAAAGCAGAGGAGTAAGCCGAAAGACTACGGAAACCTTTGGTTGACAAAGGATGAAATTAAGTTATTTGTATCTCTTATTATCGGTATGTTCATGAAGAGGATAGTTGTGGTTTGTGTGGCAACTCATCTGAGACAAGGGATCACTTATTTTTTGAATGTGGTTTCTCTAGACATGTGGTGCATGGCTCTCCGTTGTAGTGGGGTTGATCGGGAGGTCATGGATTGATCGGGAGAGTTGGCTTGGGCAATGGCTAGTTTGAAGGAGAGATCGGGGTTGGACCTTATCTTTGGGCTTGCATGGCAAGTATTCATTTACTTGATTTGGCAAGAGCGAAATAGAAAGCGTTTCTGGGGTATACAACGCACTTGTAATGAGATTTTTGTGTGTTTAAAGAATATTCTTTGTATTCGATTATGTCATAAGAATGTTCGATTACAAATTGTACAGAATGCGATTCTTATTGCATGGGGGATCTTCTAAAATGTAATTTGTAGCTGAGGTTCTGCTTTGGAATAAATATTACAGATTTATCAAAAAAATATTAAAAATTTTGTGAGCATCGACATCACACATATTTATATACTTATAGTTTAATTCTAAGAATAAGAAAAAATTAAAAAAAAATAGAGTAGAAGAAAATAGAGAAAAGAAACACATGATACAACTTTAGACTTAAGTACTTGTGTTTCATAATAAATTCTATACTTTTATAGAATTCATTTGGGAAATGATATTTTATATATTATTAAATTTAGTAGTAGGGTTTAGAATTTAAAATTTAGGTTAGAATTTAGAGTTTAAGATTTAAAGTTTAAAATTATAGATTTAAATTTTAGATTTATAGTTTAAATAAAGTGTATTATATAATTTTTTTTTACATAATTTGTATGGATGAAGCTAAGATTCGGAGTAAGAAAAATATAATTTTTTTAAAATGAAGAATAAATTTATAATTATTCCTGATTTTTCAGAAAATAAAAAACATAGGTAAAAATAATTTAATGTGTTGAGATATTTTATAAAATAAAGTCATTAAAAATTTTTAATTTTAACTGGAAAAATTATATCATAGGTTATTTTTAATTGCGAAGGCAGTGGTAGTGTAAAAATATATATATATATATATATATATAAATATTTAAAATATACAAGCAAAGAGAGAAAATAGGAAAACAATGTGTTCTCTCCGTTTTTCTCTAAGACTTTGTTCTAATTTTAGCAGTGAAATTTCTCCAATTTTGTATTTAATTTCATTTGTATTATTAATAAATGTTTCATTTATTTTCTGCACCCGTAAATTTCCAGAGATCATTAACAGTGGCTTCCTTTCCAATCATTGTCTCATTGTTTTTGGTTAATCCAGGTATGTTCTTTCCCATTTATATTTTTTCCTAGAAAAAAAATGTGAATTTTCAATTAGATTTCCATTCATATCTGTTTAATTAATGCTTTAACTCTGAATTATGCAGAGAAACATTTGCCTTCTGTTTAGCCTTGGTAATGAAGCTCCGAGATTTTAAAAATTGCTGGCAATTGGGTTAGATTTGATCATTATAACGTTAAGTGATCAAACGTACTTTCCTTGATTTAGTTTCCGATTTTCAATGTATTCAATTGCAAAAACAATTAGAATTCAAATCAACGTTACCTTCCATTAAAACTGTTTAGGTTTCTTGACTGACATTCGTAGGGATTTGGGATGAAATTTGGAGTCATTTTTCCTTTTTATTGAAAATTTTGAATGAAGATAGCCCTAAAAGGGAGCTTTTGCATGAAATTAAATTTGTTGAGTTGTGGAATATCTGCCTCCACTAATGTTCTGTGAAAATTTTGGTTCATTCCTTGCTATGATTAACTGTTGTTGAAATGTTTGTTGATTGAATCTTCAATCAAACATCTTTAGCTAATAGGAGATGAGACACCTAAGGTTGTGTTAGCTTTAACCATAGAAGGGAAATAAGTTTGAGATGAGAAATTGTTTGAGCTTTCCAGGTTGTGTGATTTATAATGCCTATTTATTCTTGATTTACTGATTTCTTTGGTCCAACTTGTTTAACACCTCACATATATGCAGTTATGCACTTATATGTTGCAGAACATAAATGACTATCTAGCAGAGAAGAATGCAGTTTTAGATGCCAATTTGTTTTAACACCTCACATATGTACAGTTTTTAAGAACTTTGGATTAGAAAGTGATTTCTTGTAATATTATTTCTCTTTGTCCCTTACAAGATTTCTGTTTTCTTGGTTTCAGGCACCTTGGTAGGACTCCTTGCCATTTTCTCACAAGGAGAATGTAAAAGTAGAAGGGATAACTCATTCAGAATCTTCTTCATCCTCTCTAAATACTGACCATAACTTGCTAAAGGTCCAACAGTTCCAATTAGTAATGGAACAAAACAACCTGACAGTCATTTGTCAGTAGACAGTAATGGAAAATTCTATACCCGCCATTCCAGAAAATGCTTTTGATGGCACTACTAGAGGGCAAGAAACCATGCAACAAATGATTCAGCTTCAAATTTGTCAGTGGCGTTGATCAAACTCAGAGAGATCATCAGGGTAGAATAATGGAAGATTCTATGACTCGGGGAATACATGGTAGTTCCAGTGAAAAGCTATCCCAAAATACTGATTCTCTTGCAATTCCACATAATCATATGGAGAAAGTTAGTGTTCCTCGTGCTTCTGATCCAAAGGTTGGAACTTCTGAAATTGACCTTCTAGTATCATCCCACGAGCTTTCTTTACCCCCTATTGCTCTTGGATGTAGACAACAATCTGAAGATGTCAATCCCATTGGTAGTTCTTATGTTGTCAATGGTGGCAACAACATGATTTTGCCTTCTGGTGAAAAGCAATCTCAAAGTATTCATTCTGCTTCCCGTGATTCCAAAAGTAATCACCACATGAAACCACCCACCAGTCCTACTCCACCCCATCTTTTCAGTTCCCATTCTCTTCTTGATGGTTCTCTTATGCTGCCTCATCAAAGGATTATCAACTCTTCTGTTGAATCCCCAAGATTCATTAAGCAAGGTTCTTTAAGCAGAAGAATTCATATTGATACAGCTGCACCTTTCGAATCTGTTAAGGAAGCCGTTTCCAAGTTTGGAGCAACCGTTGATTGGAAAGCAAATAAAGTACAAAGCATGGAGGTAAGCTAGATATATCATGGTGAATGTTGTTTACCATGAAACCTTTTCATTATCTTTAATGGCCATTGTAATTTGTATTTATTTGTTGGCCTACTTTGTACATTGTCATTAATTGCAACTTAAAATTTCTTTTGGGGCTATAGAGACGCAAACTTGTAGACCAGGAACTTGATAAAATGCATGTGGAGTTGCCTGAATACAAGAAACAGTCAGAGGAATTAGAAGAGGCAAAGATTAAAGTATTAAAGGAGTTGGACAGCACAAAGAGATTAATAGAAGAGATGAAGTTAAGCCTGGAGAGAGCAGAAACTGAAGAAAATCAGGCAAAACAAGATTCTGAACTTGCAAAGCTCAGGATGGAGGAGAGGGAGCAAGGGATTGCTGATGAGGCCAGTGTTGCAGCAAAAACACAGCTTGAGGTTGCTAAAGCCAGGCATGAAACTGCAGTTTTGGAGCTGAAATCAGTTATTGATGACCTGGAAGCAATACGAAATGATTATGATTCTTTGATTACTGAGAGAGATATAGCTGTTAAGAAAGCTGAAGAAGCTGTTTCCGCTTCAAAAGAGGTTGAGAAGACGGTGGAAGACATGACCATTGAACTGATTACCACGAAGGAGGCCTTAGAGTCTGCACATTCCGCCCATTTGGACGCAGAAGAGAAAAGGATTACAGTAGCCATGGCCCGAGACCAAGATACACTCCAATGGAAGAAGGATCTAAAACTGGGTGACGAGGAGCTTCAGAGAATCAATCAACAAGTGAATTTTACAAAGGAGCTGAAATCAAAGTTAGACATTGCTTCAGCTTTGCTACTTGATTTGAAAGCTGAACTAGCTGCTTATAAGGAATGTAAACTTAAGGATACAACTGATGGACACTCCAATGATGAGCCGGAGACATCAGAGGGAAGACCTCACACTGATATGCAAGCAGCAATTACTTCCGCAAAGATAGAACTCGAAGAGATGAAGCACAATATAGAAAAAGCAAATGCAGAAGTGGTTTCTTTGAAGGCGGCTGTTAGTTCATTAAAATCACAACTTGAAAAGGAAAAGTCTAAGTTGGAAATGATTCAGTCAGAACCAACCAAAGTCCAAATAGAGAAGTTAACAGAGCTGCCCAAAGAACTGCTGCAAGCAGCACAAGAGGCTGAGAAGGCCAAGTCATTTGCTCAGATTGCTCATGAAGAGCTCTGCAAATCAAAGGAAGAAGCAAAGAAGGCAAAAGCTAAAGCAAGTATCATAGAGAGTAGATTACTTGTGACTCAAAAGGAGATTGAATCTTCCAAGGTTTCAGAGAAGCTAGCTTTAACTGCCATCAAAGCACTGCAAGCGAGTGAGTCATCTCATAACACTGATAATGTCGATTCATCCACAGGTATAGTACTTTCCACAGAGGAGTACTATGACCTCAACAAACGTGCATATGAGGTAGAGGCACAAATCAACATGAGGATGGCAGCTGTTAAGTCTCGAATTGAGATAGCTAAGAAGTCCCAGTCAAAAAGCTTGGAAAAGCTGGTAGAAGTAAACAAAGAGATGTCCGAAAGAAAGGAAGCGCATAGAATTGCTATGGAAAGAGCTGAGAAGGCCAAAGAAGGTAAGTTAAGAGTGGAGCAGGAGTTGAGAAATTGGAGGGCTAAACACGAGCAACAACGAATGGCTACCGAATCGAACCGTGGAAGACACACTCCAAGCATAAGCTTCCAGGAACATAAAGAAACAAATCACATCGATCCTGCACCCAAAACAAATAATACATCCCCAGAACCGAAGTCAAAGAAAAAGAAAAAATCATTCATCCCAAAGTTTTTCATGTTCTTGTCTAAAAGAAAGTCCAAGACATAGTAAGTCTTGAATGAAGAACTCTGTTATCTCTGCTCTTGTGATTTCACCTGCCATTTTTTACTGGTTTATCACAGCTGCTATACCATAAGATTGAGAAAACATTTTTGTTTTCTTTAAGGTTTGATGGGTAGAGGATGTAATAAAGATGGTTCTGTATAGGCTTGGAGAGGCTTAGCTTTGATTCACTCATGTACTAGTCGGACAATATCTTTCCTCTAGCATGGCAAAAGTTGACTCATTTCTTAGATTTCATTTTGCTTAATTTGTTTTACTAAACTTTTAGAATTATTATTTAATCATTTAACTTTATTATTAACCAATTCTAAAATAATAAATTCAAACTTCATAGCAATTTTTTTATAATTTGTCTATTGAGTAAATTTTCATGATACCATACCACCTCCATGAAAGAATACATGATGATTAATTTTACTTCAAACAACTCAATATTACTCATGATTTAAATTGTGTGTTATTTATTTAATTAAAATATTAAAAATTATAGTGCTTCTGTCACACTTTAAAATTGGATTTAATAATTTTTTGGAGTTCAACAATTATATGGTATTTTTTGTTGATCGAGTTTTGACTTTTGATGTTGGATTTGATGTATAATTAATTTAGTTTTGTTCAATAGTTTATTTGAAAGTTAGAAATGATAATTGAAAGTTTGAGGACCAAATTGAATAAAGTTTAAACATAAGAATTTGCATATGATATTTCACTATATAAAAAGTTGTTGAGTTAATTGTCAATTTGGCATTAATATGTGTCATTTGATTAATAAATATTAGTGGCGAATTGGTGATTAAGCATGAAATTAAAAATTAAAGAAAAAATAATTAAAAATTAGAAAAATAAGCCTTCTTCATTCTTTCCTATCTTCCATTATTAAACGCTTGAAGAACCTAGAACGGAGGTATACAAGGTAGGGAGGGATAAATTTTTTTCTCGATTTTTTTATCTTTTATTTAAAATTTTAAAAAATTACTTCTATGTATTTGTCCTTCACTTTTAAATATATACGTCTTGTTACCCATCTTAAATTATGACTTTGGCCTGATTATTATAAGAATAAAATTCAAGCAAATAAATATATTTATTTGTTGGAAAATAGAAATGTTTGATTATATTAAGGTTTTAATTGTTAAAGTGAAAATTTATTGCTGCAAAAAAAAAAGTATTGTGAATATAATTTTTATTATATAACATATTTTAGTTTGATGTTTTTTTTTTTTATTTTAATTTGATAGATTAAAATTTTCTTTAAAAACTTGAATAAAAAATATTGGATTAAAATTTCACCAACTCTTTACATAATGAAAATTTGGATTAAAAATCTAAATATAGATTTTAATCTTTTCATTTCCTTTTCTTTTAATTTGATAGGTTATTAATGTATTTAAATTTAAAATTTGTGATAAGGATTAAAATTGTATAACAAAAATAGGTTTATATTATAAATAAGTTTTAAAATATATTAATTTTTATTTAAATATCTAAACTATTTTTTGACCAAACTTAATACTTAAATTATATATATATATATATTTTTAAAAATATACACCTAAAATATTTTTTTGATCAAACAGGAAAAATACTTATTTTTATTAAAATAATTATTTTTCTTTTCTTTCAAATTGTTAATCTCTTTGTTATATACAACTTTTTGAATAAAATTAACTAATTTTGTTTAGTAATATATTCTTGGTATCTAACAAATTACTAATTTTCAAATAGGTTATAACAAATTATAAATTAAGTAAATTTCTAGGAAAATGTTGACCTCAAAATTATTTATTTATTTTTATTTATGTATTTATAGGACAACGCGAGTAAAAAAGAGAGTCAATGTAGAGGGAGCCTTTTCTTCGTTTCAAAGGAAAATAAAAGAAAATCGCTGGGAGAACCCAGAAATTGGAAGAGTCCAAACTGGTAAACTCCCAAAATATTCAACCAGTAGGAGCCCAAATTTCATGTTTTTATTCGTAATTTGATTGATTTTTTTCTCACCCATTGATTTCGTAGATTTTCTTTGCAACCAAACAGAAAAGGGAAAACGTGAACTTTCTGGTTTTTTTTTTTCTTTTTTTGAGTTATTGTGTGAGATTTTAATTTCGATCATGATGCAAACCCTGAAATACTGGTTGTCGGAGCATCCGTCCATCGTTAATTTCCGTTGGAATCACACCCAATCGTTTGGTTCCACGTGGTCCTTCCTCTTCGCCGCCATCGCCGTCTACGTCGTCGCCAATATCACCCTCCATAGTTTCCTTTCCCTCGTTCTCTCCAAACGGCGACGCGTCCCCCTTGGACCAATCCCCGCCATCCACAGCCTCTGTGTTTCCCTTATCTCCGTCGTTATTTTCGCCGGCATCCTCTACTCTGCCGCTGCCGAGATTCGAGACACTCGCTGGTTCTGGCTCCGCACTAAAACCATTTCCACCCCATTCCAATGGTTCCTCTGCTTCCCTCTCGGTACCCGCCCTTCGGGGCGAGTGTTCTTCTGGTCCTACATCTTTTACCTCTCCCGTTTCCTCCACCTATTCCGAACATTCGTCACCATCCTCCGCCACCGTAAACTAACTTTCTTCCACCTCTTCAACCAATCCATCCTCCTCTGGATGTCATTCCTCTGGCTCGAATTCTCTCAATCCTTCCAAGTCTTGGCCATTCTACTGGCCACTCTATTATACTCCGTCGTGTACGGATACCGTTTCTGGACCGCCATTGGACTTCCAAGCGCCTGCTTCCCTTTCGTCGTGAATTGCCAAGTGGTGCTTCTGGCCTGCAACTTAATCTGCCATTTTGGTGTTCTCCTCCTCCACTTCATCAAAGGTGGGTGCAATGGAATGGGAGCTTGGGGATTCAATTCCGTCCTCAACGGCATAATTCTTTGTTTGTTCATCAATTTCTACGTCAAGATGCATTCAACAAACAAAACTGTTGAAGACATTGATGGACCAGCTGATTCTTCTTCTTCTTCCCCTCCTTCCATGTCTAAAATAAAGTTTGAATGAATTTCTTCACCCACTTTTTTAAATGTTTTTTGCTGCATAATCACTTAGTTTAGTGAGATCAAGAGTTGAAGTTTCCCATAATCTGGCATTGAATTTTTATTGATTCTGAAGTGGAAACACAAATGTATACAGTATACACCAGAAATTGTTTATAATTGAATTAACAAGTAGATGAGTTTGATTATCGGTGTATTTTTATATTTTAATTTTAATTTTATTATTATTAATGATCATTTCGATTTTAAAAAAAAAAACATTAATCAATCACATGAATAATAACGAAAGAAGGTGACAATCCAATATAAATTAAAATATATTTGTATATATTAATAATCGGTAAATCAACAATTTATCTTCTGATTAAAGGTAGCATCTTATCGTTATAATTGATCAATAATGACATTTAAGATTTTTACATAATAAAATTAGTACATAATACGAGATATAATATTTTTTATTAATTGTATACCCTAACAAATTAAATAAGATTAATTTTAATTTTTTGTAAAAAAATATATTATTGCATTAAAAATCCCATGCCAACAAATCAAATCAGGTTAATTAATCTCACAAATCTTAACGTATATCCGTAGGTACCGCTCTATTGATTGTAAAATTATCTTTTTGTATCATGATTTTCATAAAGAAATTAAAATAAAAAATATTACGAAGAAATTATATCGTGAGTTATTTTTGTTATATTATGCTTGAGATTAATTAATTAAATGTATTTATTTAATTATTTTTTTATTTTTTTATAAAATAAATCTTCGATAATATTTACTGTAAATTAAATTTAAAAACAGTTTTTATAAAGCGGAGATTCATTTGATAAAAAAGATAAAATAAAAAATATATATTTAATTAGTTGATTTCATTGATAACATGACAGGAATAACTCATGATATAATTTATCATAATTGTGATGTATATTTTAAAATTTTAATAATTAAAATATTGATTTTATATTTGATTTGTTAAACATAGTAATAAATTAAATTTAAATTGGATGGTATAAATTCTAAATTTGAATCCACTATAATTGAATTCAGATATTTTTTCTAAATTTGAATTTGATTTTTTATTCTGACTTAAATTAGATTTTTTAGATTTAATTCGAATTAGATTACTATCTTTAGTGTCGATAAATAATACACTTCTAGTGCAAACTCATTTTAATTTATTTTTTTTAATAAATTCATATATATTATTATAAATCAACCTTGTAGAAACTTTATATATGTTATTATATCAGACAATAAATCAATAAAAAAATTATTTGATCCAATTAAGTTTCATAAAATAAATTGATTTATTTTTGACTCTGGTTATTTTTATCTAATTAAAAATCTATTTAAATTCATATTAGTTCAACTAAAAAATATATTTAATTTAAATAACTGAAAAGAATATATACATTATTAGAACACAAAATTAATACTACGTAGGATTTGGGCCATTCCAACCCATATGAGATTCAATGTAGGGGTGGACCTCTTCGTTACCTAAGATGTATGAAACGCCGACGTTTTTAGTATTGCACTTTAAATTACGGTATCATGTTAAAAAATAGGCATAAAGATAATGTTAAACCGTAAGGTTTATAATTTTTATCGTTTTGGTTCTTATTATTTTTTGGATAAATTTATCCTTTAACCTATATCTTTTTAACAAATAACTTATTTTTTACTATTATGATAACTGGACCGTTAAAAATCTAACAATGATGACATGTCATATGGATATAATAATATATTTTAAATGACATGGCGTCTAACCTATCAAATATATATATATGAAATATAATTTTATTTCAATATAAAATATAAAATAATTAAAATTCAAATAAAATTTTAAAAATTAATTAATTCTAAAATAAAAGGCTATTAGACATTCACAACCCTAACTATGATAGAATCAAAGTCCTATCTTAAAAAAATATGAACACAGTTTGAAATTAATTATTTTTTAGGTATGATTTCAATTCTATCGTAGTTAGTGTTAAGAATGTTTGATAATATTTTATTTTAAAATTAATTAATTTTTTAATATTTTATTTGAATTTTAATTGTTTTATATTTTATATTAGAATAAAATTAATTATATTATATATGTATTGAAAGGTTAGAAGCCATGTTATTTAAAATGTATTATTATATGCATATAACATGTCATCATTGTTAGATTTTTAACGGTTCAGTTATCAAGGTGTTAAAAAATAAGCTATTTATCAAAAACATATAGACAAGGGCTAAATTTATCGAAAAAAAATAATAAGGGTTAAAATGACAAAAATTATAAACGTTAAAGGTTAAAATTATCTTTATGCCTAAAAAATATTCATAATATTGATTGAATAATTATTTTTATTTTTAAAATAATTTAAATCCTAATATTTTTATTTGAGATTAAAATAATTTATTTATAGATAAAAATTATAAGTGACACATTAAACAATTTAAAATAATTCGATAAAATGACATGTCAATAAAAAATTATGTTATATAACTATTCTTTTAATAATATAATATTTTTTTCAAATTAATACAACATTAGTATATAAATTTGTACTACCATATAGATTTATACAGTATTTCTAGCTTTTTATTCGTATATAAATCATTTTGATTTAAAATAAAATATTAAAAGTTAAAGTCAAAGTAAATTAGCTTCACTCGGAAGACCCAAAGGTTCCATTTTTTCCATTGCTTTATAGAGTCGAGGGAACTGGGAAGGCCTGTCCTAAGGCATTGAATTCGTAGCTGTCGATACTTAAGAGATGGACAGGAGTAGGACGACATGAAACCAGGAATGGGACAGCTCTTGTAAAGCTAAAAGAAAAAAAAACATGGTGTATTCTGAAAGCAAGGTGGCACCAACCTCTCTAGCAATTATTGAGATTTTTTTCAAACATTAATTCTATACATTTAGGAATGGTGTATTCCGAAACCCGATCCGAAAAACTCAACCCGGTTATTGTATGCAGATTGCAGGGATTATAAATAAGAATATATACATTTAGGAAATCCACTTCACCAAGTCAGAAGTACATTCAAGCAAGCTTTAGAAAGGAAGCCGCATAGGGACTTCTTAGAGGTCTCGTAACCGAGTTCGGGAGTATATCTACATTAACTAGTCTACCAAAATGGAGCTGAACCTCTATTGCTCGAAAATAAGATAGTAACCTAATAACAAGGGCCACAAGGATCAACGATCCGCGTGTTACAGATATCACTACAGAGTACCAGGGGAAGAGGAACATTACGAGTACCTGTTAGCGTTTGAGACGTTGACAACCAAACTCAAAAGCTGGTCTGATCATTCTACTTCTTGTCATTTGCAAGCGGTCTTCATTCTCTTTGCGGACTGAACAAATCCCGAGATCACTTGCAGTTCATCTATTTGCTACACCAACAGAAGGTAATTTCATTACATGATCATATTTTTCCAGAAACAGATCATTCTCGTTTCCAAGGAAGTGAAAAACTAATGTACAACTGGCTTAATATATAGAAACTACTCGTCATACATAAGCTACCGACTTTTTTTACCTTCCAAGGGATTTCACCCAGTTAAACAGAGTTGGTACTTCCAACTAAAAATGCAATGAAAAAAATCAAAGGGAAGCTATCGCAGTTGAGTTACCTGTGACATGAAATGCCTCTGAACGATATCAACTAGCTGCTCTTTCGATGGATTGGGAATGGCGTCCACCTACAAATAGAAAGGGCAACGGGACATTCAAACTCTTTTTTCCTCAGTTATACAAGCACGCAGGGCCGTGCTTGGTACTTATATTTAATATTTCAATGGGAGGAGCTTACAAGATTGAAGTGTCGCCAATATCTCCATAGAGCAGCCATCTCAAGTTTGCTGAGGTCAACTTTCTATAGAGCGGATATTATGAAAAAAATAGACCTTAATTAGGCAAAAATATATAGCTAACATAGTTTTGCAATCCCTTATTATTGAAAACAATTAGAGTTTTAAAAATGATATACCGTGGACCCGACGGGCGTGGAAACAGAACTCTTAGACTGTGATTCACAAGAAAAAGACCTGCTCATAGTCTTCTGAGAAGACCCTGTCGATTTATGTGATCTATGCCTCGATTTGTGGGACTTTAGAGTGTCATCGGATGCTGAAAATTGAGAGATGGAACAAGCATGATTAAGAAAAAAAACACGGCGGGACCAATAAAAAGACAAAGAAATGAGACAATGGAGCTTTGAGAAATAGTGAAAGTTAAAGGTGAAGACATAATGGATCCTATGTACCAACCTCAACTACTTTTCAAAAGAGAAAATTATCGTCCAAAACACTATATCAGAAGTATTAAGTATTCGAATAGTTAATCACAAATTTAAGTATAATTACAGATCAAAAAGCCATTAAGCACCAAAGCCCTCCACTTCCAGGACATAGAATCTCACCAGGACAAAATTTAATAGTGCCCCAGAGACAACACAAGTAAAGAAAACATCTTTTCTACTGATGAACTAAAAAACCATGTATGCCTAAAAAGAACATAGAAACAAGTGAATTTAAACTCAAAATGAGTATCCCTTTCTAGAATAGTATCTTTGATCGAAAGGGCATACGAATTCAACCTTAAAATTATGTGGAACATGCAATATTTGAAATGAAGAGGAGAAGAGAGCTAACCCATGTCTGATCCATTGCACAGCATGTTTCCAAATTCGAGGCCGTAGTCATCTTCTTCATTACCAGTGGGAGCTTCAATCACGCTGAGGGCATTTCTCTGTAGCTTTACTTCTATGCCATTTGTAAGAACCTGTGATTTCATTAGTTGGAGAAACAAATATCAACAGCATTTAGCAAACTTGGGAAACACCCAACCAAAATAAACAGATTAGAAATTTACTGATTATGATAAAATAGTTTGTTGGACTTAACATCATCAGTTTTTGTATTTTAATCCACTAGCTCACCTAGAAATTAAGAAATAACATAAATCAAACATAAATATGCCAACAACTCATATTGTAGAAACCTTTGGGTTTGTCAGAGTAAATCAGCAATAACATTAATTGGAGGACAAAAGAAGCTCCATCTTTTCAGCAAAGAAACAGTTCTAGCTGAATCAAAATTACAAATTCTGATCATTTCCAGCGAATCTAAGAATTAATCCCACAATCAATCATGCGATTCAAAGATTAAAAAAAAACAGAAAAGGGGGGAGATTTTCTTAAAAAACATGGAAAGGTAGTCAAGTTTGGAAATGATTGCAAGTTTTGATTGAATATCTCAGAACCAAGATCAGAATTCAGAATATAAAATATGGGTTTCTTAAGCATTTCCATGCCAAACTCAACAAGATCCCCAGAATACCCGATCATGCAATCGAAAAACGGAAAATCAAGAGCTTAGACCGGATGTCGAACATCAAGTACACGAAAAAAGGAGATGAAATGAACCCTAAAAAATTAAGATTCGTTGTTGAAATGCAAGCTAAAACACTTCAAAATGACAGATCCAATGACAGGCACTTACATGCAATCAAAACTCAAACCCAAAACCCCAAATTTGCAACTTGTTACCAATAACAAAAACCATAACTTTTATTGTAAAGTATCAAAATTCAAGCAAAATTAGACAATTAAAAGCTAAATTTGCAGCACAACAGAACATGCAACAGTATCAAAGAGAAGGATTGAATGCAAAAGACAGAAAAAGGTAAATATAGTTATAAATAAACGAAGTAGAACCAAAGAAATAAAGAGTAAAACAATTGCGGAAGAAAAAACAAACTCCATTTCCGCCGAAGCTGAGAAATTCAAAAGAATTACCAGCCAATGCCACCCGCCAAGTCCAACAGCCTTCTTGACCACGCCTTGAAGACCAACGAGAACCGATTTAGTACGGTTATTCCCAGTGACAACCACCTTTGTGTGACGCGGCAGCACCGAGAGTTCTTCTTCACTACTGTCTACGCAACTCTGTAACTGTGTGAAACCACTGCCGCCATTGACGGAACTCTCCACTGTCTCCAACATAATTTCCCCCCGAACCAACTCAGTGAGTTAAATCAAAGTGGAGTAAAACTCGATGGAAATTCGGAAGCGTTAATAGCCAAAATTGCATTGGTTCGGTAGATCATGCATTGTTGAATACGTATAAGGTATTTTCGTAAGCACTAGAGAGAGAAAGTAAGGGGAAATTTGGAATTTTGTGGAGAGAAAAAACACAGTTTTTGAAAGGCAAGAAATTCAAAAAGAAAATAAAAGTGGGTGTTTTTTCTTAGTGAGAGAGACAGACTGGTATTTGATTAATGGGTTGGTGTTCGCTATGAATCCCGACGACTCCAAACTGACCAATTGGATAACGCCACGTAATGGTGTGAGTGCTTTCTCGTTAATCATGCGTTACAGACGAGTGAGAAAGAAAGGCTGGCTTTGCGGTATTATTCCAATACCACCAACGGTTTTTATTTTTCACTTTGGGAGCGGTTTTATTTGAAAGGTGTTGACCGCTTGACTACTGGTAAAAAGAAGTGCATTTTTAATATTGGCAAAAAGAAAAAACGTATTTTAAATCGATTAAATCTATAACCACGTAGTTTTATACTTTTATTATAGAATTTTGATATATATATTATTTTTTAATTTTTAATCTGTAACGGTAAATACAAATAATATTTGCACTAAAGCGTACTCTCAATTATTAGATATAGATATAAGTTGTTTATCTTTAATCGTATTTTATTGGTACTTTCATTTTAAATTAGTGAATTTAGGATTTAAGGTTTAAAGTTAGAGATTATGGCTAGGGTTTAAGAAATTAGGGATAGTGTATATTTTAAGGCATAGTTTTTAGGGTTTAGAATATAAAAAATTAAGGTTAAAGTTTAAAAATTAATTTTTAATTTTTTTAATAAGAGACATGGAATGGTGCACAATGAGAAGGTAAATGATTTCTATTCTTAGACATTAACCTCTTAATCGCTATGTTATAAATATTGGTGTTCAAATTCATGACCTTCAGGAACAATAATTATTTTTTTAACCACTGAGACATGATGATTCGAGCGTAAATCGTCTACTTTTTCTCATGTCTCCATTTGTGTCTCTGTTTTAAATTAGAGGGGTTAGGGGTTAGAATTTAATGTTAAGAGTTAGGTTTAGGGAACTATAGGTAGGTGTATTTTTTAGGGTATAGGATCTAGGGTTTAAGATATAAAAAAATAAGGGTTATGGTTTAAAATTCAAATTTTAGAAAATTTTAAAAAGAAACGTAAAAGGATGCATAATAAAGAGGTAAATGATTTTTACTCGGATGATTCGTGCTCTTGATAAAGATTAGTATTATATATATTTTTAAGTTAAGCATTTTTATTTTAAAAATATTGTAAATTATTTAAATAATTATCACTTTAGGGTAAAGAGCTCATTTTATACTTATAGCTTTATTTTTGATTTTGTATTTCATCTATTTATTAATAAAATAACATTTAATATTTCATTTTATTTTTATTTTAGTGTCTATCATTAACAAAATTAATGACATATAATGATTAAAAAAAATTACACATACTAAACTATTTTGTCATTTTCTCTATCTTGATAAGCACGTAAGATCAAAAAAATTATTAAAAAAATAAATAAGACGACCGGTTAAGAGAGAGAAAATAATACAAATGTGTATTAAGTGTGATTTTTTCTCTTAATTGATATATTATTAATTTTTAATAATGAGATACTAAAATAAAATTAAATATAATTTTTTAAAAATATTAAACCACAAATAATAAATATCGAACAATTTGAACCCCTAATAATAAACATTAAAAAATTGAGAACAGTCATTTAATAAAAATATTAAAAAATAAATTTAATATTAAAAATAAGTCCCGACAATAAATATAAAAAAGACAGACCGTACCAAAGACTAGAGAATTAAACAAGCGGAGTCGCGGCAGTATATTTCCACAATAGCGGTCAAGACGACGAAATTTATTTATGTCTGACAATTGGGTTTCGGATACGAGGAATGATCCTGGGTCAGAGATGGCAGTTCACCAAGGAAGAGATTTAGCGCATATGGATCTTGATAGTGGGGCAGACATGGAAAAAACAATAGGGTTATCGTCTAGAGACGGTGATATCACGTTACCGTTAGTGGTGGCGTCTGGGCTGAAAAGTAGACAAGAACCTATTGATATTGGGAAGAGAGTTTCTTTTCGAGATGCTGCGATGCGCTCCGCTGAAAGTAATAAGGAGGATAATTTTCTAAAGTCGTTGGAAGGGGAATTAGCCAATGACGATATTATTATTAGCAGAGATGGTCCGGTTCCTGAGATTCGGTTTTCCGATATGGTTCATAAGCAGATTGATGCAAAGTTGGCAAAAGCGATGATAGTAAGACTCTTGGGGCGCTCAATTGGACTCAAGGATTTGAAGAATAGAATACAGACACTATGGAATCCGATGGGAGATTTCTCGATCATTGATCTGGATAACGATTATTACTTGATCAAGTTTAGTCTTGATACAGACTATGACAAGGTAATTTCTGGTGGCCCATGGATGATTTACGGAAGCTACTTGACTATCCAGCCCTGGTCGAGGGAGTTTTCGACAGCTGAAGATCATCCTAAACAAATTTTGGCATGGGTAAGACTGTCTGGATTACCCTATCGTTATTATTCGAAACATTTGTTTAATGCAATTGCAGGACTAGTTGGAGAGGTTATTCGGGTTGATTTTAACACGATGGAGGGTCGTCGAGGGAGGTTTGCACGGCTTGCGGTTATGGTGAGGCTAGATCAGCCACTACTACCTGGTATGATAATTGATGGTAGGTTCCAACGGATAGAATATGAAGTTTTGTCGTTGATTTGTTTTGGATGTGGGAAGTACGGACATACTAAGGAATTATGTGCGGAAGTTCAGAAGCAGGAGGCACAACCCAAAATTGTGGAACCAACACCAAAAGCTACTGAGATGTATGGGCCGTGGATGCAGGTGGAGAAACGACGACAAGGAACCCAACGAATTGCTAAGGGACAAAGCTCTTCTGATTCGAAGGCTACTAAGTCGACGGGTTTGCAGTTTGTTGCATTGAATGTTGGAATAGATAATATGACGGTGGAAGAGCAAACTTCGACGCAAGGGATCGGCCAGGCCCCAATTCCTAGGGTCGATCATGGTTCTAGTTCAAAGAGGGTAATGAAAGGTAAAGAGGTTGTGGTGGTTCATGAGCCATCTGTGAATAAGGGTGCACAACAGGTTCAAATCATCGCGGACATAGCAAGACCATCTAATGTTGTTCCTCTTATGGAAGCTACTGGGTCGCAAATGAATGCGGATGAGATGATCACAAAAGCAGTGATTGACAATTCTAAGGCATGTAATGAGCATGAACAAGTTAAGAGTTTGCAGGTCACCAGTATTGGTAATGAGACACAAAGCACGATGCAGATTGTTCCTTCTAAGTTGCCTACAGAAAAACATACGGTTATTCGTATTGCAGATGAAAATCAGAAACGGGTCTTAAAAGATAATAATGAAAAACCAGCGTTAGGTTTGATTCGTAAAATAAGCAAGACATATGCTCGTAGTGACACTATTCCAAGCCCTTTGGTTCGCAAGAACGGAAAGGCGAAAAAGATTGATGGGAAACACCAAGCGATGGAAGTTACACAATGGATAAATACTGTCTCAAATGAACTATCTACAAAGCAAGCAAGTCTGGATCTGTCCGTTAGGTCGAGGGGTTCAAAGACAGCTAAGAAGGGTGAAATTCGATGGACTACAAACGAGTCATTTGAGGGAACGATGCAAGCGGGGAATCAGTGAGTTTGGGCTTCTTTATGTTTATTTTAATGATTAAAATCATGTGTTGGAATACTCAGGGCACTCTTGGCCTTGACTTTAATCGTTATTTTAGATTATTGGTTAGTGTGCAGTTACCGGATATGATTGCAATCTTTGAGCCTCGAATAAGTGGGGATAGAGCGGATAGTTTAATTCGTCGCTCGGGGTTTGATTATTCATACAGAGTAGAAGCAAATGGTTTTTCAGGAGGCATATGGGTCCATTGGAATGAGGGGATTATGTTTGATGTTCTTACTGTTTCAAACCAGTTTGTACATGGAATTGGTGTGGATTCTAGATCAAATATACAATTCCATGCTACGTTTGCGTATGCAAGCCCAGAGTGGGGTAAACGTCGATTCCTCCGGGATCAACTTGAGGTCCTGGATTCAGGGCCTGGAATGCCGTGGCTGGTTGGTGGAGACTTTAATGCTATAGTAAGTTCTGATGAGCGGTCAGGTGGATCGACTCGGAGAGTGGGGACTTACGCGCAGTTTAGTGAGTTTATCTTCCGAACGGGGCTTATTGACATGGGTTTCAGTGGTCCACGCTTTACTTGGCAGAGGGGTAACTTGAGTCAAAGGCTTGACCGCTTCCTTTGTAATGCAAAGTGGTACGATTTTTTTGCGTCTTCAAATGTCCTGCATCTACCTTTGATAGGGTCTGATCATCGTCCAATTTTATTGGTGACTGAGGCCGATAGGAATCGAAATGGTCAACGGCCTTTCCGGTTTGTGTCAGCATGGAATGATCACCCAGATTTTAAGCGATTATTACATGAGAGCTGGGATAACAATATAAATGTGTTTGATAGCCTTTTTTCATTTTAGGAAAAAAGTCGTCAATGGAATAAGGATGTGTTTGGCCATATTGGGAAAAAAAAGAGGCGACTTCTTGCCCGAATCGGGGGAATTGAGAGAGCTATTGATAGAAGGCATAATCCGTTTCTCTTAGACTTAGAGATCAAACTGAAATCTGAGTTGAATGTTGTCCTTGAGCAGGAGGAAAGCTTATGGTTTCAAAAGTCTCGGAGTAAATGGCTTGACCAAGGTGACCGTAATACAAAATTTTTCCACTCCACCACCCTTAATCGGAAGAGGCGCAATACTATTCGCATGCTTCACCTAGATGACGGAAGTTGGTGCTCGGAGGCAACCGTTTTAAAGGATCATGCTATCGATTTTTTCTCAAAGCTTTACACTGCCGAACCAGTTGTCAATTTGGACCGTCATGATTTGAGTGGACATTCACAGGTGTCCGAGAGCCAGCAAAGGCTATTGTTACGGGATGTATCGCCAGCTGAAGTCCGTGCAGTTATATTTTCGATGAATCCGCATAAAGCACCAGGTATTGATGGCTTTCATGCAGGGTTTTTTCAGAGGAATTGGGATGTTGTAGGGCAGTCGGTGGTGTCTTTTGTTCGTGAGTTTTTTGCGACTGGAAATCTAGGCGACATCACTAACCAAACCTTACTTGTATTAATTCCTAAAGTTGTTAAACCAGAGAGTATTAAACAATTTAGACCTATCAGCTTGTGCACGATATTGTACAAAGTTATTACTAAGATTCTGGTTAATAGACTTAAGCCTCTATTACCGAATTGGATATCTTCAACTCAGTCAAGTTTTGTACCAGGACGTCATATCACGGATAATATTTGTCGCGACCTCTCTTAAAAAAACGCGATTTTTAGGTGAAAAAAGTGTTCGACGATTGATTTCGAAAAATATGAATTTTATTAATCTCAAAAAATCCAAATTTTAGGAAAACATAATTTAATTTTGAAAAAGGTTGACTTGGAGTCGCCACCGACCACTTAGGTAGGCCAGACACCATAAAAAAATAAACCAGAGATTCGTTTGAAAAAAAACGCTGGGTTCGGGAGTCGGTTACGTGTAAGGACGACCCTTACAAACGCCCAAAAATTGGTACCTTGAAAAACATTACGTGGCATTTGATTTTGGAGAAAGATATTAATTTAATTTTTTATTGTTAAATGAACATTATTTGAATTTTGGATATCCTTTTGATTTAGAAGTTACACCACTTTTAAACTTGAGTTGATCGAGACATCCTCTAGATAGGAAACCTCACCCAAATTTAAAAGAATGTAACTTCCGCCTCAAAAGGCTAAAGTAAAATGCATGATTATTTTTTTATCTTGTTCATTTTAAGTTCTAAGCCTAGAAAAGGCTTCATTGCTTAAGTTTTAAAACCTAAGTTACTAGCGTTTACTAGTTATTTACCTATCCATTTTTAATTCTAAGCCTAAGTTTTTATCAAAATTCTAGGTTTTTAATAACACGTGAATTTGATGCCAAGGTACACTCTCTAGGTCAGCATCATAGTGCGTCACAACACCAACCTCTTTAGTATATCCGAGACATAAGATTCACATGCTATGTTACTAAATTTTCTCCCTAATTAAATTAAATTAATTAATTCAAGTGACTAATCCTAAAAAAGGCACTAAATTAATTAACATAAGTTTATTAGATGACCTTCCTAAAATATGCCATGCAAAACATAAAATAAAGTGTATACAAGATAAAGGAACTTCATCACTTTTATTATAATCAATGGTGTACATAGTATTATATCAAAAACTCTATCTCATGAGTACAAAAGGGACTTGAACGAAAGAGATTACAAGAGATTCGAGAACAAACCTTGAACAAAAGATAAGACTTAAATTAAGTGTGAAATTAAATTTTAAAGTTTCTAGAAATTTTTAATTAGATTAATTAAATTTTCCTTAACTTCAAATTTTAATTAAGTCTTAATTAAAGTCTAACTTAGTGAATTTTAGGTTCAAAGGTTTAATTGGGGATGGGTTAAACTTAATTAAGTTGATTTTTAAATCTTAACTTAGAAATTTTAGATTAATTAAAAGTCTTTAATTAAAATAATTTCTAAAATCTAAGAATTTAAAATTAACCTGATTAGAGTTTAACTTGGTGAAATTGGGGTTAATTAGACTTAAAGTTTTAAATCTTACCTTTAGAAATTAATTAAAATTAATTAAATTAATTAATTAAAATTATCTTCTAATTTTAAGAATTAAAAAGCCTATTTGAAGTCTAATCTAGGTGAATGTTTTAAGGTTTAAGGCTAACTAGACCTAATTAAGTTTAACTAATTTTAAGACTTATTCTTTAGAAATTAATTAAAATTAATTAAAATAATTAATTAAAATTATTTTCTAATGTTTAAGAATTAAATTAAACCTAATTAAAGTCTAATTTTTAAGTCTTAGGGATCAAATTAAATTTACATTAGATTTAATTAGATTAAATTAATTTTAAAGTTTCTTAAAAATTAAATTAAATCCTAAATTAGAACTTAATTAATAAATTTAAGTTTTAAAATTAATTTTTTTATCCTAATTAAATCTAAAACTAACTAATTTTAATCCTAGAGGAAAACCGTCAGTTATACCTAAAAATTAAAGTTTTCACTAATTAAACGCCTAGAATCCTCCTAAATGCTCAAAAATCCTAACCAAAAAATAAACCCCTAATACTTCAATCGGTAAAAAGCTAGAAAAACAGAAGCGAAATTACCTCTAATGCTCCGATCTCTTCCTCCGATTGTATTCAGACCAGGCTCCTCCAAATTACTTCTGATTTCTTCCCACTCTTACTGCCGATTCAAGCTCCCTCCTGATTGAATCGAATGAATCCCTTTTTAAAGGGATTCATACTAGAAAACCTAATTAGACTCAAACTCTAACCTAGATCACAAACACTCCCAACAATCTGATTCCTAAGAAACCGGCAAACCCCATGATCCCGATTCTGTTTTTTAGTTTTCAGATTACGTTTTGATTTTTTGATTTTTTTTGAATATAGTATTATTATTATTTATATATATTACTAATTATTATTTATTATATTAACTATATATTATTATTATTACGTAATAATTTCGTGTTGACAATATTATTCTAGCTCAAGAGGTAATTCATACGATAGGAAAGAAGAAAGACTCCAAACCTTGGATGGCGATTAAAGTTGATTTGGAAAAAGCCTATGATAGATTAAGCTGGGATTTTATAGAAAGCTCTCTTTATGGGTTAGGGCTTCCTGACCATTTTATTTGGTAGATTTTAAAATGTATAACTTCGGTTACTACAAGAATTATCTAGAATGGAGAGATGACAGATTCGTTTCAGCCTTCCCGCGGGGTGAGACAGGGGGATCCGTTTTCACCTTATTTATTTGTCATTTGTATGGAGCAGTTAGCGAAGGTGATTGATCAGCGAATCTTTGATGGACAATGGAAGCAGATTCAGCTTTCTCGTGGTGGCCCGGGCTTGTCGCACTTGTTTTTCGCAGATGATCTGGTATTATTTACGGAGGCGTCGTTGAAGCAGGCTAAAATTGTTCAGGAAGTCCTCCAGGATTTCTGTATGTCGTCAGGACACCGAGTTGGTGTTTCTAAAACCCAAATATTCTTTTCTAATAATTACAGCTTAGAGCAAAAACAAAGCATAGCGAACCATTTTGGGTTTAAGATAGTGGATGATTTGGGGAAGTACTTGGGTGTGCCGCTTCTACATAAGCGCGTTACACGGGCCACTTACCAATATCTGATAGAGAAGATTGATCAACGCTTATCGGGTTGGAAAGCAAAATCATTGGCATTAGCCGGGAGAATTACTCTAGCGAAGGCTGTGTTACAGGCTATACAAATTTATACAATGCAAATTACCTGGCTTCCTAAAGGTATTTGTGATGAAATTGAGAAACGTATTCGTCGTTTTGTTTGAGGTATAACACCAGACCATAATGCTATCAACCTTGTAAAATGGGATATTATAAAAAAGCCATCAAATATGAGAGGTTTAGGTTTTCGTGATGTGCAAAACCAAAATTGTGTTTTTCTTATGAAGGTAGGGTATCACTTGGTTTGTAGTAAGGACAAGCTATGGGTCCAGGTACTAAGGGATAAGTATAAATAGATTGGAGAATTGCCTAGTGAAATTTATCGATGAAACTCCTCGAGGCTTTGGCAAGGTGTGAGTCATTGTTGGGAAGCAATAAAGCAAAGCATGTGTTGGCAAGTTCGTAATGGGTGGAGAGTTGATTTTTGGTGGGACGTGTGGTTAAATGGAAGAGAGCTTTTAGCGACAAAATACCTTCTACCCGGTGATCCTCCTCACGTGAGTGTTGCTAGCATGCTAACGGTAACAGGGGCTTGGGGTTGGAGCAAGCTTGCGTTGGCATTGCCTCGCGAGTCCTTGGATCAGCTGGCAAGCGTTGTTCCGCCACATGCTGGATTTGGGAATGACTCGCTAGTTTGGAGATGGACTAAAATGCGTATATTCTCAACCGCATCAGCCTATCGTACTTTGGAGCCAGAGGTGCTCCTTGAGGAGGATTCATGGAAGTTCATTTGGCGTCTTCCGGTTCCACAATGGATCAGAACTTTTTTATGGTTGTTAAACCATGATAGATTGATGACGAACAAGGAAAGAAGCCGTCGACATTTTGGTAACAACAGCCTATGCCCTGTGTGCGGTGTAGAAGATGAGGATATAAACCATGTGTTGAGAACGTGTAGCCGGGCGAGGCAGGTTTGGGCTAAGTTGGTGCCGCAAAACCTATGGCGTAGCTTTTTTAACGGAAGTAATCGCGATTGGTTACAAGTCAACTTAAAGAGTAATAGTAATTGGTGGACGATTTTGTTTGCAACAACTTGTTGGATCCTTTGGAAGAGACGATGTGTTTTTGTGTTTGATGATGGAAGAGAATTAGTTGGCAACGTTGTGGATTACTGTGTGTCATATGCAAAGGAAATTGTGGCTGCTATGGAAATTCGCAAACAACAGCAGCAAAGAGGGTTGTGTAAACAATAGTACCGACCGGATGAAGGATGGGTTAAAGTTAATACGGATGGAGCGGTGGGAGAAAATCCTTTGGTTGCAACCGCTGGAGGAATCATCCGGGACGCCAACAGTGAGTGGATTCGTGGTGTTGGGCGGCGCATTGGTCGTTGCTCGGTGATCTGCGCAGAATTGTGGGCTGCTTTTGACGGTTTAACATTAGCCTGGGAATTAGGGTACCGTAAGGTGGTGCTTGAACTTGACAGCACTACAGCCGTGGCTTTGATACAAGGGTTGTTGGTTGACATCGCCCATCGCAATCTTGTTCTTCTGATTAGTGAGCTGATTGTACGTGCATGGGACGTTAGGATTGTGCATGCGGGAAGAGAGGCTAATGGAGTAGCAGATATGTTGGCTAAGATCATGCGAAATACTGAGGATTTAGTGCGAGTGTTCTTGGAACCACCTAATGCAGTTCGGATTTTACTTGATTGGGACAAGTCCATAGGTTTGGCTTGATGTTTTAGGGGTTAAGTTCTGTTTAAATTTGTTTAATGCCGTTACAAGTACTCTTTTCCTCCAATTAGGTTTAGGGAGGTTTTTAACGAGGCTCGTAGTTGTATTCTTTTTTACATAAAAAAATAAATATAAAAAATGAGCATATATTTAATTAATTTAACTATAATTCAAAAACTAATAAACTTAATCATCATTATTTACTCATTTATATACAAATACATTATTATTATTGCTATTATTCTCACTACTGTTACTTAGTATAAATTTCACTAATCAATTGGTGATACTTGTAACAAAATTATTTATAATTTTTAATTTAAAATTTATCATTTTTATTGATTAATTAAATTAAATTAAATGTATAAATTTCACTAATCAATTGGTGCTATTAATTTTTATTAATTAAAATTAAACTTTTTGAATGTATAAATATAAAAATTAAATGTGTTTTTATGTTAGTTTTTGTAACTATCACGTCCAGTTAGATTTTTAATATCACATGATTAATTTATTAATTTTTTAAGTTAAGGAACTATTTACGTAGTTTAGCCAAAAAAATGTTTAGCATCGAAAGATGAGTAGATTCGGCGGCGAAAAACACACTAAGACAAGATGAGTCCCACCAAACCAATAGAGGAGGCAACCAGCAATTAATCATAGCCGTTGGTTTTCTGTATATGGAGCTGATTGATCCGACAGTGATTATTATAGGCGTGGTAGCACCGAATTGTATCAAATATGTGAATATTAATTATTAAATAATGGTGGGTATGTCCTTATTGTTTTTGGCGGGAGAATCATCTTTTTGACTTTAACACAAAAAGAAGCTAAGGGATTGAAATGGGAAATTTTAAAAAATAAAGTTTAAAAACAGTTGTATCGCTTTTTATATAAATTATAAAAAATTTGGTATAATTTTTTAATTTATATCAGAATTTTTATAAAAGAAATGATATATACTAAAATTTTTATATTTTTTATAAAAAATTCAGTATATAAATTAAAATCTTTATATTTTTTTTAATAAATTTGATATATATCATTTTTTATAAAGTTATAAGAATTTCGATATAAATTAAAAATTCTATACAAAATTTTTATAAATATAATATAATTAGTTTTTAGTTATATTTTAAGGTTAAAAAAATTCTATAACGGGCGTTGAACACCGCTGAACACCATTAATGATAAACATTGCTGAACACTATTAAACTGATTTATAAATATTAAAAAATTTTAAGGACTCAAAATATAATTATAAATTATTTAAATTAAATTTTTATTAAAGTATTTTTTATGTATATTTTATTTTATTAATTAAATAAAAAATGATAAACCCTAAAAATTAATTTAAAAAATAAAAAAACTAAACTCTAAACCTAAAATCTAAATAAAAAATTAAATCACTAAACATTAAATTATAAACCCTAAAATATAATATTAAAATTCTAGATCCAAAACCTAAAATCAAAATCCTAAAAATACTAAATCATAAACACTAAACACTAAAATAACCAAAACCCTAAACCTAGAATCTTAAACTAATTTGGGGTTTTAAGTTTTGGGTTTATGCATTTAGAATTTCGTATTTTCTATTTTAGGGTTTGGGTTATATTTTTAGATTTTATGATTTAGGGTTTTATTGTTTTAAGCTTAGAGTTTATGATTAAGTGTTTTGGATTTTAGGGTTTAAGATTTAATATTTTAGGCCTTCACTTTAGGGTTTTAAGTTTTTAATTTAATATTTTTATTTTTTAAATTAAAAATAATTTAAACAAATAATTTTTTAAAAAATAAAAAAAATATATTTTAAAAATTTTATCTTAAATAATTTAAAATTATATATTTAGTCCTTAAAATTTTAATTTTTATAAATTAATTTGATAGCGTTCAACGGTGTTCATCGTTAATAGTGTTTAACAATATTCAACGCACGTGATAGACTCCTCCTTAATGTTATCGATTTTCTAGAACTTCGCGGAACGGAATGACTATGAGCAGAAACCACTCAATTACTCCTTAGTATTATAAATGCTTCACACACGTATATATCTTATAATAAAGTAAATATTAAGAAAAATAAATAAAATTATTTGAGAAGGAAATTGAACATGAGTCACATAAGATGTATAAAAACCCGTATACCAATAAATAAATTTAAATAATTAAATTAAAAATGGAAATTTTTTAGTTATATACAAAGTATAGTTAAAGAAAAAGTTAAAATGAATCTATATTATTTGAACAATTTTACTAACAATGATCTATTTCTTTAAGAATATATAGTTTATAAAATGTTTTTTAAGAAAATTATCAATACATATTAGATCAAAAATTAATTAAAATTTTAATTATCAAAATTATGTTTTAGGTATTTATGTATTAGTGAATTAAGATCTTTAATAAAAATTTAAAATTATTGAATGGTGCAGTTCTTATGATTAAAATGTTGTTAGTACAATAGTAAAGTCTTAGCTTTTTTTATCAAAGTCTTTAAAGTTTAAATCTTATCAAAATTATATATTTAATTGAGTGGTATCGTATATCTAATTGATTGATTAATTATATTTAATTAAATTAAAATTAAGATTAAATCGATATAATAAAAATATAAACTAAATGTATAATTATATAAACTTTATATTAACTATTATATTACTTATTTATTAGATTTTAATATTTGATGATCAAAATAAAATATTCTAATAAATATTTTTTTTTTATAATTTAATAATCCAATGGCGGGATATCAAAAGCAAGCAGAACATTGAGGCCCCACACTCAATACCAACTACCAACTACCACAAGACTCCGGACTACTGCTCACCAGCTCAGATTCGTTTTTCATGCTTAAAATGGATTTATTTCAAAATCAACTTCCCAATATTCGTCAAATGTTTAAATGTGAGTTACCCAGTAGATACGTTGGGTTGGGAAAATTATTAAATGAATTATTTTATTATTTTATTTATAATTTAATTTATTAGAAAATTATATCATCTTTTAAAGTAATTCTCTATATTTTACATTTAATGAATGAATAGTTTTTAAAAATTATACCGAAATAAATAAATATTATTGGATAGATATGAATAAAATTATAAACTAATTTCATATAATAATTTTTAGTTAAATTGATTTTGATTTGTATTAATATGCATTTTAAATTTTTAGATTAATCTAATCTTTTATCATTTTAAATTTAGGTTTTAGAGTTTTCAGGTCATGTCATTATATATTCGGATAATTTTAAGTTTCTCGTTTCAAGTTATTTGTCCATATTATTTTGGGTTTATATTATTGTTTTATAGTAAAAATAAATTGGATGTGATTCCAATAACAATAAATATCTTGAAATCGAAAAGTTTCAAACCACTGTGACACTATAAGTATGTATTTTTTTTTTAAAGTTGATTTTGAGTGAGAAAAGTTTTTATTTGAATTTTTGGGTCAAATTTAGATAAAATCCGCCTTCCCCGCACTAAAAAATTTATTAAGATATCCCTTATTTAGTAAATCATTATATCTCTAATTAAATTAAAGTTGTGATTTTAAATAAGAATGATAAGTACAACTTAAATAGATGTCTGACGTGACATAATCAACCCATTTTGAAAACATGATCAACAACATCATAAAGGTTTCAGTGTAATTCAGTAGCTTGTTAAGTGGTAGGTGAGATAATATACCCTAAAATGGCATGAAGCATAAATACTTCTTTCCAAGTTCTTTTATTCTACCAAAACCATCACAATTTTGTTGTTAAGGTTTCTACTCCCACAAGATGAATTGGGCATAAAGCCTGTAGTTCTAAACAATTCATCACAACCTGAATTGCTGTCCTGAATAATAACAAGAGATCCTGCTAAGAAAACAAACATCAATACTTTTGAAAATCATGATATGATATCTCTAATCAGTACATAAATTGACACTTGACATACCTAAAGTGGCCGGAACTACCACCTCGTCCAGTCTGTTGGAGGCAGAGACGCTAAGCTTTTTAACGGTGTCATTATGTTCGGAAACTTGGTCCTGATCAAGGTCTTGCAAGAAAGCCCTTGGGTCGAAGCATTCATCGGATGAAATGCTAATGTCACTTGAATTTTCTGAGCTTGAAGAAGATACCGGGTTGTCGAGATCAATCAATTCCAGATAGTCACCTCCTGAAAAGAAATCCAATGCACCAATGTTTTCTCCTTGATTCTCCGGAGCCGGAAGTCTCTCTGCAGTACCCAATACTTCTGTCTCATCATGCTGGTTCACCTACAAATTACGGCTACACCTCAAATAGGCAAACAGGACAACAGCAAAATTTAATTATGAAAGATATAGACAGGTATAAGAAAAACTAATCCTCTTCCGATTCTCTCCCAAATAGTCTCAATATTACCCCTGTTAACAAGGGGTTCACCAGTTTTCTGATCTAGTTGTCTACCGGTATCTTATCAATCTTGGAAGACATTCTAGGACTCAAATCATTTGATCATATTACGAAAATCATCCAGTCCGGTTTTCTTGACCATAGAACAAGTATTTGCATTGTGACCAACTAGAGTAGAAGTAAAGCTAGACTATAAATAAGGCTAGTCCTAAATCCAAACCAGAGATGATATTTTAGGTGACTTCATTAGTTTCAATGTTAAAGCAAAATTCCCAAGTTGTTAGTTTGATGTCAAAAAACATCAACTTGAAAGACTAATATGATTTATTTCCCTACATTATCACAGAAGGAAAATGAAATCAAACAGACAAACTGGCACAAGTAAAATAAACACGAAGATACTGAGATACCTGAGGGTTCCTCAAGGAACCTATTTTTGTACTGGAATTAGCATCCAGAACAGGACGTTGAGGTAAATGATTTTCGGCATTGATTTTAGTACTAGATAAATTTTGCTGCATCTCATTGCCGGGAACAAGAAAAACTCTACATAGGGACATGGTTTCCTGCATATCAGGCAACCAAACCAGCTAATTTCGGCAGGTTGAGTTGATAACTGAAATAGAACAAACATGTTATACTGTAAGTTTGTAGGGCTTTCGATTTCAGTAGAGTACCTTTTTTGCATTTTCATCGCACAGTCTCTTCTGAGTTATGCTGAAAACTTCCATCACCCAGTTAGTTTTATGCTCGTGAGGGACTTGACCATGGTAGTATTCAAGAGTGGTTCTCCAACCAAAAATATCAGAGTTTGAGAAGACTTCACTCGCCTCCTCTTTGGTCTTCCAGAGGCCATGATCGTTTGAGCTACTCAAGAACCAACATTCATCTGCATGTAGTAATTAAGATGAGCCTCGGAACTCCAGAAGACCGATCCTCTTGTATCGTAGTTGACAGAAGTCACGAATGATGTTATGACATTCACTTTATGCCTAAGAAATAAACATGCTTGACATATGGCATTTTAGATGTACAACATTTTACTTGAAACAACATTTGGTGTATTACATTATAGACCACCACTCACTTATAACACATTTCTCATTTTGCTTATGATAAAGAGATCAAGATTTCTAAAAGACAAATTACCATCATCTGTCAAGATATAGCTTTGCATATTCTATCAGAACTACCTGGTCACTGTTCTTAGAAAGTAATGATAATAATTACCTTCACTGCTGAAGTCGTGGCGGCACAGATTTAAGAACAAATTCAAACCTTACTGTTTTATTTCAGATACTCATTAACAAATAAACTACACAAGTCTTCCACGGCGTCATGATAAGTTTAATTACATGAATAGGCATTGGGAATAAGTTCAGAAAGAGACACAAGATGCAACTGTTTGGCTCGTACCAACTACCAGAAAGAAAGATCTAATAGAATTAAGGTTCAGAAAGAGAAATGATTATTTGTTCAAATGATGCATATGTTGGATCAGAGCAAAAATCAGGGATTTATCAACAAGTAACGGCAAAACAAGAAAAAAAGAGGCTCTAACCTGGTAAGTTTTGGGGCTCATATATGTAAGGATTTACATCGATAACATTACTTGGTGGGGGAGATCCACTAGTCAATTTGTCAAGACCAATAAAGAGCTCCTCATTGGTGCAGGTGAAACCAATATTCGCAGGTGGAGAAGTAGCCCGAGCGGCCATGGAGATCTGATTTCAGACAACAAACAAATAACCACATCACTAGATCGTTTATCTGGGGCGGTTATGAAAAGGAATGCCTTCCAAGCTGGTGGATTTCATGTTTCTACTACTAATCAAGAAATATAAATTATTAAAAAGAAAAAAAAATCACAAAAAAGAACTAGTAAATGATACATTATATGCACATATAGAAACACAAACTCGTCCATTCAGTTGGTTAACTAACAAGGAACGTCCCTGAATAGGCCACAAGACCAAGAAAAGACTTGGAACACCAACATTATTCAGAGAATGTTAAAGATAAAAATCATCTTGAAGGGATTCTTTTTTTTTTTTTTCCTTTGACACAAACCATGATTCAGATGGAGTTATTTTTCAAAATAAATAATAATGAAAGAAAAGAGAGCAGGAAAAAAACCTTTCAGAGTGAATACAGTCAAACAAGACAAGAGCAAAGACTTTTTTTTCTTTCTGTAAGGAGAGACACTAAGGAGATCCAGAGGAGTTGAGCTGCTTGATGGCTACCTTCAACCTGATACACACAAAAAAAAATTCAAAGAAACAAAACGATCAGTTGCACCCTATGATGATTACTTTCTGTTAGTTTTTTTCGAGAAAGTGAAGGGGAAAAATCATTATCGGTTAGCTTTTGATTCCATTTCTGTTACTCAGTGACTTTAGTAGTAATTAACGTACACTGCTAACAAAAAAGGGTCTTCCACTAACCACTCCTGCTTTCGTTTCAATTTTCCTTCGTTTTCCGACCAACCAAACAGAGGATATTTGACAAGTTTCTAACATTTCAGCTGATTTCACATGTACAAATTATACTTGCATTTATCCGGTGAAAAAGTTCTGACCAATCATTTTTAAGTCTTTTAGCGTTCCAAGTCGTAAGTCTTCTGGGTTAATTCTAGAATAATCCAGTGGATTCTACTTATACTTAAAAAAGTTAATTTTTAGGGCAACCTGCTGTAAATCATATACTTTACAAAAGCTTCTTCGCCGAATATAATACAATTATTATCAAAATAAATAATTATTTTTAATTTACATCCAAATAATACTTAATTTTAATTTATGTTTAATGTAAATCAACTTTTAAAAACAAAATATTAATAATATATAAATTTAATGCATTTTAGGGTTAGTCACTCTAATTAAAATAATTAAATAGGGAGACAATTTAGTAACAATGTCGTTCTAATCTTATACCTTGGATACACTAAGTGACCATTATTATGAAATGACATTATATTGGCCAAGAGTGTACTTCGGTATCGTATTTGGCGCGTCATCGAAACGTAGAAAATGATAAATATTTTAGGGTTAGAATTTAATAAAATTAATTAGGCAAAGATTAGTAGCACCAATAGAATTATTAATTTTGTTTGGTGTCGAAATGGTAGTATCCGTACATTCGGATGTTATCATAATACACCCGGTGAAATTAATAATTTAATAGAATTTAAATATTTAAATTGATGGAGCCTTTTTAGGTTAGAACTTAAAATTGACAAGATAATAACCGGTCATGCATTTAAAACATTTTGGGTCAAAATTTATATTTCTTTAAATACGAGTCAAGGTTTTCTATCTGAGAACGTCTTATTCAAAGCTCGTATTTAAAAGAAATGTATCTTTTTATCCAAAATGATATTCTTATTCGAGCGATATTTATTTGCCAATAACGAATTAAATTAATATTATTATTTGAGATGCCAAAATGCCACGTGTAATTAAAAGGTACCGATTTTCGGGCGCTCGTAAGGGTCGTCCTTACGCGTAATCGACTCCCGAACCCAAATATTTTTATGAATCTCTGGTTTGTTTTATGGTGTCTGGCCTACCAAAGTGGTCAGTGGCGACTCCAAATTAATTTTAAAATTCAAATGTTTTCAAAATTTTGATTTTTTTTCATATTTAAAAGCAATTAAATCGATTTTTTTCAAATCATTCGCCGGACTATTTTTCACACTTTTCGGTTTTAAAATGGTCGCGACAAGCACCGAATAATATAGTTTGGAATTGGATAACAGAATTGGATAACAAAAGATGTCGAAGGAAGTTTGAGGGTCAAATTGTAAAGAATAAAAGTGAAAGGATCAAATTAAGATTTTTAATTTTTGGAAATGAAGGAAATATGAGAAATTAATAATTTAAGGGTTGAATTGGAAGATTTGAGTACTAAAGGATTTGTAGAGTATTTGGACTAGTCCTTACAGTATCAGATACTGATGGGAAAAAAAGAAGAAAAAGATCAGATCTTTAAGTTCCGTTTACCTCAGAAACTAGTTTTTTTTTTTAAATTTTCCACCAACGTTATTTTAAAACATATATTTGTTAATTATTTTTAAATTATAATATTTTATTATTAAAATAATGATACAAATGTTTTCGTATTTTTTATACTTGTCAATATAGCGTTTAAAGTTATAAACGTTTAATATTTTTGTTAAGTTTTATTTTTATTTCTAAAATGTCCTCAAAACTGATGATATTAAGTGATTACATGATTAAAATACATGATACTCTTCTATAATATTATGTAATATTTTTAAAAAATATTTAAAATATAAAATTTTTAAATAATTTAATCTTTCTTTTCGTATGACAGTTATTTAACCCATAAAAAAAATTATATATTTTTATTATTTTTTGTGTCTTATTTTTATTTTCTTCCTCGCATTGTTTTATTAAAAATCTTAAATATTACCAACTACTCAATATTAAATATTTAAATATTTATTTTAATAAAAAAAACAATTTTCACACAGTTTAAATTTTATTATCGTATAATATATATATATATATATATTTAAATTTTAACCAAGTACTCAATTTAGAGTGAATTAGTCTTCACATTACCACATTCAATTTATCTCTTTTATAAAAAAAATTAAATTTAAATAAAATAAAAAATGAGCTAAACTTCTTAAAAATGTCCGTCAAAGTAGCTCAAATGTCCGGAAATATCATGAGATCTAATAAATCGTGTGTTCTTAATTATAATTAGTATGTCAATTTTTATGCTCGGGATGTATTTATACGGTGAAAAATACTGGTATAAGTGGGTAGATTTATGTCCTTTCATTTATAAGCATTATACGATCATTCTAGTAGTGACGATTTTTCTATTCGATTTATATTTTTATTGAATGACGGGACGATTGGTTTGTAAAAGAATATTACATGTCTCAATTAATTTTGAGAGTATTTAAAAAAATGTTAATAAAATATAAAAACATATTAAAATTTATAGACTTTAAACATCGTATTGATAAATTTAAAAATATACGAGAATATTTGTGCTATTAGCCTATTATCCCTTTATTATTCTAAACTTTCTCGATTTCTCTTAATTCCCAAAATCTCTTTAAAATAACTCAGGGTTGTGTATTCGGTTGAGTTGAGTTAAAATTTTTTAAGTTATTCGAGTTAATGAGTCATATTTTACAACTCAAACTTTATTTAAAATTTTTCGGTTCGAGTCGAGTTTAAGAAATTTGAGTCAAGTTTTCGAGTTACTATAAATATTTAATTATAATTATTTATCATGTTATAGTACGACTTGTTTCCAATTTAAACACTTTCTCTAATCATATAAGATATGTATATATATATTTTTCATATATAGTAAAATTTCTTTATATTTTTATATATTAATATATCATAAAATGTTGACAGACTCATCTCAAACTTAAAAATAAATCCTTTAATTATTAAAAATTTTAAGTTATTCGAATTTTCATTTTATAATTCAAACTTTATTTAAAAAAATTTCGAGTCAAGTTAAGTTTTACTCACCCCTACCTACTTAATTTAAAACTCAATTTTCTCAAAATTTTATAGTACATCCATAAAATTAATTTTAAAAATTGAAAGTCCACATATTGAACTATCTTTTTGACCCCATATTTTCTCAATAAACTATGATGGAAAAAAAATCTGAATCTAAGAATTTTTGACTTGGTCGAAATAATTTTTAAATTTAAATTTTGGAGTGGGATAAAAAGAATTTTAATTAAATAATATTTAAGTAGTTTATTTCAGATGACCCACCCCTCCACCACCCGAAATATTTAAAAGTACAATTATATATGACTTTTGAGGTATATAACTTAATAAGATGGATTCCTTCGTAAATTTGATTGAGTTAAAAAAAAAACTATGTAATCTAAAAATAGTAATATAACTTAAATTCGTCGTGTTCATAGATCAGATTTATGTTGGATTAAATTATTAAATAATAAAGTTAGATTAAGATTGGATTTATGATATATTTATATATTATATATAATATTTAATATTTTTATTAATTTTTTTAGGTCGATGAAGTTTAGTTGTTTGTTTTAATTAAAATTTTAACGTCGGGTTATAGTTTTTCATTATGTCAAGTTCAATTATAGTTATAAATATATCAAGATTGGATCAAAATCGAAAAAGATATTTTAATTTTTGGATTAGATTTAAAATAATAAAAAAATTATCTCGACATGTTTCGTTGTCATTCTTAATATAATTATATATTTTTATTAAAAAATCTATATACTTTTTTTACTAAAATAATAAAAATTTAAGTTATAACATAAAAATTTTACTTAGTTATACTGATACAAGATTTTATTTATCTATAAAATATTAAAATTATATATATACTTTTATTAAAATAATAGTAAAAAAATCGTATTTTAACTATACCTAAATACTGGACCTTAGACTTGCTCCCTTTGCCGCCTCTCTCCCCATCATTTCCCATTAATCAAATCTTCTTCGGATGTTGTAAATCTTCTTTAATTCAAGTTCATTTTTTTAATTTTTAAATATTTTTAAAATACTTTCTTTTCATTCACCAATTATTAAAAAGTTTATAATTAAAATTTTAATCACGATTTAGTATTTTTCATAAAATATAAACATATATTAAAAAAATCAATATATTGATATTTTTAGTCATTAAATTTTATATATTCAATTAATTTAATTCTAATTTAAAATAATTTAATAAAATTACTTTTTTGTATTTTAAAAATATAACAATTTCAGGGTGAAAAAAAAAAATCTAAATCCAACTGGTTTTAACCCGATCTGTAGTGACGAAACTACATGGGGTGGGGAGGGGTAATCGTCTCCCACCCCCTAAAATTTTTTTCACTTTTGTCCTCTTATTTAAATTTTTCTAAAAATTGTTTTTTTAATGAATTTATCACCTACTTTTAAACATTTATGTTTTGTTACCTCAACCCCAAATCTTGGTTTCGTCCATGTTGATCTAGTAGGTCGATTTTTTTATTTTCAGTTTTCGATCGAGTCATATTTTAAAGAAGTTTGATTCGGTTTGGTTTTAGGATGAAAATTCTTTCACCTACCTCGACACGGATTATTTTATATATATTTATATTTATTATTTTAATTATTTTTTTCAAGTCAAATTGAGTTTAATCAATTTTTTTATTAAAATCTTAGTATTGGATCGAAATTGCGTTATATTTTTATTATATCGAGATAAAGATAAAAATATATCAAACTTGGATCAGGTTTATAATTTAAAATTTTATACCAGTTTTGAGCAACCAAAAACTTACCCCACACCTTATTGTCATCACTAATCAATTTAATCATTTTTATACTCCAAATCCCTTCTACACTCTCATTAACGTTAAGTATTTTACTTAAAATTATTAATTATTCTAGTACATAATTTTATATCCATAAATATATTTATAATTTTTTAAATATTAAATATATAATTATTATCTACGTTAAAATTAAATTCAATGAAATGTACTAAAATCATTTATGAAAAGCTTCCAGTTTTAGTTATTGTTATCACTTATTGGCAATTTTTTTAGTAATTTTATATTATTACGAAAACATTCGAGATTTAGTTATTTAAATTAAAAGTATAGAATTTTTAACGGAGTGGCCTTATCATAATTAAAATTTTAATCGAGTGATTTAATTGTAATTTAATAATAATCAAACGATCAAAGTATAATCTTATTAATTCTTGAGTAACCTCTATCGTAGTTTACCCTAAAATCAGCAACCTCAAAACTCCACGGGGGGCTAACGAAGGCGCCTCGGCGTTACGGAGTTGAACCGTGAAAAACAGAAAATGGAGGGCGAATCGAAATCTAGCGACGAGCTCTCTAGATTCTTAGATTTCGGTATTTACGAATTACCGAATTCAAATGCCTTGTTCATCGACCCAGTTCGTGTGCTTAACCGATCCTACCGTCGTTTTAGGGTATCTCCTTCCACCTATTACTCCCGTTTCTTTGAATCCAAACGCCGCGCTCAAGAATCCAATCCCTCCTCCAATCCTAAGAAACGAAAACGAAAACCGAAGAAACAACCTCACTCCCTCAATGAAAAAGAACAAGCAGCGGAAAAGCGTCATCAGGTAAATTATCAACCAGTCATTGAAACGGTATTTTATATTTATTTATAAAATTGTTTTAATTTCCTTTTTTTCTGTTTGGTTAAGGAGGCGGTGCCTTCATTGTTAAAGGCGCATGAATCTTTACTCAGAGCAGTTGATTTTCCAGTAATTATGAGCAAAATAAGGAGTGATTTTTCTTCATCAGCGGAGCTAAAGCGGTGGTGAAGAACATTCTTTCATAGAGCTCGGCAAAGTTTGGCAAGCTCCTTTATATGATATAACTCTTGATTTTAAGTTCAGTGGACTGAAAAGCGAGACTGGTAAAGAAGGTTCGGGTAATATTGCCGTTCATTGGTTTAATGAATAGCATTTTGTGTTTTATTAATTATTTGTTATTGATTCTCGTATCTGTTTCAGAAAATCAAATCAATGAGCGGAGAGTACTTCCAGTTTTTAATAACTTAGTGGTCAACGACAAGCCTGAAGAAGTGGAGGCTGAATTTCTGAATCGGCAATATATTTTACCTAGACTGAGTTGCTTCTACATGGTGTGTTGATTTTCTTTTTAAAAACGTCCAAGAATAAGGAAAATATGCGACACATAGAATATATGGAAATGTTTAGCTATTATTACGTTATGATTCAGTTGAAATTGAACTTCATATTCAAAATGTTTCAGATTATTTTTTATAGTGTCTTACATGTTCTTATATGTTTTGTCCTTGATCATGCTGAAGTCGGATTTGGGGCAGATTCGCAACATCATTCCTGGTAATTATTGCAAATTAAGTTCTATTCAATTTAGGCTGTGTTGTATGTTTCATATTGCAATAATTCTCAACCTTTTAGTAGGCGTGAACAATTGTCACTTGAGATTCCAGTGATTTATCTAGTTCTGCATTAGTTTTTATTTGCCGACAAGCATCAGTTATTGGCTTACATTTCTTAAATTTTCCATTAGCTGCTTTGAAGTCAACGCCACAGAGAATTTTGATGAACATTTACTTCCTTTTTTTCGTTGATGCAGCTGAATCTGATAGTGGTTTCAACCTTATAGTTATTGATCCTCCGTGGGAAAATGGAAGTGCTCGTCAGAAATCAGTGTATGCAATCACATGTTTCAGTGTATCCAAGACACTAACTTTTGACACTTGAGAGCTTCCTGATCAGAATCTTCTTGTCAATTTATTTTCATATATTTTTTGTTTCATGATTGCTTCAGGTATCCTACTTTACCAAACCGGTATTTCTTATCTCTTCCTATTAAGCAACTTACACACCGAGATGGTGCACTTGTGGCCTTGTGGGTGACAAATAGAGACAAATTGCGTAACTTTATTGAGAAAGAACTATTCCCTGCATGGGGAGTTAGATACTTTTCCACTATTTACTGGCTGAAGGTGACCCACTCTCACCATTTTTTTAAATCTCTGTATGTATTTGGATGAAGTTAAAAACAGTGCTTATTGCTAGTTATCATTTCAATTGGGTTTTGCTTGAGGTTTTCAGGTGAAAGGCGATGGCTCATTAATCAATGATCTTGGCCTCTTTCATCATCGACCATATGAATGTCTACTCCTGGGATACTGCAATGGAAATGTAATGAACACATGCTATACATTGTGCCTGTTTTTAATTGTTTTATTTAGTTGCTAGTTGCCCCTGATTGGATTTTATTTGTTGCTTACCCTGTGGAACTTTTACAGGACATGGATTCAGATTGCCTTTCAGAATTGATGCCTATAAAAGATAAACGTATTATCATAAGTATTCCTGGTGGTTACTCCAGGAAACCCCCAATTGGAGGTAGTATTTTATTGATAGAGTACTTTAATAGCTCTCATTATATATATTTACAAGCATTTATTACTTCTTCACCATGCCACATAAGATCTTCTTGACTAAAAGATGAACATTTTTTCAATTTTTTTCTTTCGTATAAATCATTCAGAAAGGACATTACTTTTGTAATTCATCTTTTTATGATTATGATTATGAATTACCTCTGTTATTATGGTAACCGACTATTCCATAGCTACTCAGTGCCTGGTTTTCACTCATTTATAACTATTTCTTCTTTACTTCTATGCTTGTAGAATTACTGTTGGATCATGTTCCTGGAGTTAAACCAGCTAGATGTATTGAACTCTTTGCTAGAGAAATGTTACCTGGGTGGGTTTCTTGGGGAAATGAACCACTTCACTTTCAGGACTCTAGATATTTTGAAACAGTGAATATGTAAATTATTGTCGGAATGCCATCTCGTGGGAATCACCATGAAAAGGTTACCTGGCATAGATTGCTTTGGTTCCAAGGTCATATCCCCAAACACGTTATTCTAGCTTGGATGGCTATTACTAACAGACTGCCAACCAAAGATAAAGTGAGCAAATGGAGCCTTTCAGTAGTTGAAGATGGAAGCTGTATATTGTGCAACCAAGAAGCAGAAATTGGAAATCATTTACCTTTTACTTGTTCAAAACAATATGGCAAAAGAACTTTGGATATTTCTATATCCAGATTCCAGACATATATTGGAGATTGGGGCATTGAATTTAATTGTGCCAGTATAAAAAGTTGAGGGCTGAAGCACTGTTCACTCTCCTCAGTCCTCACTAGGCTTGCTTCGAGTGCTTTGATTTACTATGTTTTGCAAGAAAGGAACCACAAATTCCTTGGCTTCTCGATCGGCTTCACAATTTTTTAAGGAGAATAGCTTGTGATATTTCAAGATGCCTGCATGGAATTTGAAGCATTTCCAACGATTCCGTAAGTCATGCTTTGTCTATATTTGCTTAGTTATATATTCCATTCTGTTTTCTTACATTTTCTGGTCTGTTCAGTTTCCTGGTAGTTGCAGAATTGTTTTCGCTATAGCAGGTAACACCCTGATTCTCTGAACTCTGGAGTCTAGAAACTAAACTTTATTTTATCCAAAAATATAGAAAAGTTCTGTATAATATATGCATGCATTTATATATTTTTGACCAAATGTGAATGCAAAGCTAATGCAATGTCAGTCCCATCTATCTAATATAAATTATAATAAATAGACCATCGACTTTATGCTACTGTAAATAATGTTGATCAAACCCGTAATCAGTCTTTTACATGTAACCTTTTGTTGCAAAATTTCTCATATGGAATTAAATTTGTACTTGATATCTTTAGCAGTAGAAATAATCTATAAAATTGACCTACATGCCGCAATAGGAGAAGTAAGCTTCTTTATATCATAGGCTCCCAATCTGTCTTATGACTATATTTGTAAGGAATTGGGATCAGTGTTTGGAGGTGTGTGCGCTTGTGCCTTGGCATTATTCATCGAAAGTGCCTCGGACTCTTCCAGGCCAGGCCCATTTGATCATTGTATATGTATTACGAAAATTCACATATATACATGTTTTGCATTTCTTCACTCAGGTTAGTGCTTCTTTTGCGCCTTGCGCCCTTAACAACATTGTTTGATTGTAGGGACGAGCTAAATAGGGGTGGGGGCGATTGTCCACCACCATTTTTTTTTATTTTTATTCCCTTATTTAAATTCTTTTAAAAGTTATTTTTTATGAATTTTTTCTTTTAATTTTAAATATTTATGTTTTGCCTCTTTTAACTTAAAATTCTGACTCCGTCGCCGATTGATCGGGTGGGATAGTAATCAACTAATCATAGTATTGTGGGCTGCCTCCATTCCAACTAAATCCGTTTTCTTTCCCTTGAGCACATCCTTCCGGCTTTATAAAATCAATATTCCTTTTCTATTATTTAATTAGAGAAATGACTCCCATCTGGCATTATTTGGAAAAATGATTCATCTCATATTATTTGAAAAATGACCCAAACGTGTTTCATCCAACGTGGAATAATTTTTAGATAATCCATTATAATATTTGAAAAAACAGACTCGTGTTCTGCGCATAGCAAGTTCAACAAGAAATTGAAGTGCTTGACTAATTTATTATTGGATTTTATTATAAGAAACTCATTTTCTGCAGAATATTCTAGGATGTTGAAAGGTATAGAGCATAATGTATCCATGGTTGATCTACGAGAAAGACCTTACCAAAGTCCTTCTAAACATTCACATATCCATGGTTGATCTATGAGAAAGAACCTATCAATACGAAGTCTTCTAAACATTCATATACCCATGTGAGAATGCCATTGCTACTTGTTTTTATGTACGGATTCACTACATGACATCCGTTGATCTGGTTTATTTACTTAAAATCGTATTTAAGGTTTATCAACACAAGTTCTCTTTGATTGAAAATGAATTGAATATGGATATAATTAATTATGAACTTACAATACGATCATATCGTGCATTATGATGCGAGAAAAAGGGTTGTCCACAACCAACGCTGATATGCTATGATAAGGATTTGGTTGAATATCGAGAAAGAGCCGGACAACTAAAACTATATATTAGGAATCATGAAAACGCTAAGAACAAATAGCTTGTGATAAACTATGCATTAGGAATCCTGAAAACGCTAAGAACAAGTATCCTAATCAATCAGACCCTCGTATCGCTCAGTTGTATTTTTTATTATACTATTTTAATTAACTAAATATTTTTGTTAGGTTTTAATAATTATTTTTTTGTTTGAAACCATTTTCAACATGATTTAAACCTCGTTTATAATCTTTTGTATGTGTTAATATTAGTCTTAATTAATAGATAAATTTTAATACTTCACTCCAAATTTTGAAAATTATACCAATTTTAATATCAACATCCCAGAAAAATCACTCAAACATACCTATCAAGCCATTTTAACTTGTTCTCCATGCACAAAACCAACCTTCAAAGCCATTTTCAAAATGAATTTTACCTTATTTATAATATCTTTTATGTGTCAATATTAATCTCAAATGAAAAAGAAGTTACAATATTACGTTTTTAAACTTAAAAAATGCGCAAATTTAATGATCAACTTTCCAAAACAAAAACCTTTAAACATGCTTATTAAGTCATTTTAGTTTGTCCTTCAAGCACAAAATCAAGTTTTGAAATTATTTTCAGTGTGAATTTTACTCAGTTTATATTATCTTATTTGTGCCAATATTAGTCTTTACTGAAAGATAAGTTTCGATATTATATTTCTAAGCTTAAAAGTTATGAAAATTTTCCGTTTAACAACCCGAAAAAACACCTCGAACATGTCTATAAACTCTTGTATTCTAATCTCGAATTGCATTGTACTCGCTTTTTACAAGAAGCCATTCGGCGATAAATTCAATTTCTCGTTGAATTCGTTATGTTCACAACACGATTTTTTTAAATATTATATTGAGATATCTGAAAAGCTGTTCCACATTGGATGAAACTTATTTTTTATAAGAAATAAGTTCTTTAAACACATTTTGCATAACGTAAGGTACTCTTATATAAACGGTTTGAAATCATTTTTTCCAATAATGTTGGATGATGATCATTTCTCTAATAAAAAAAAAGACATTGATTTAAAAATTCCCACAAGCTCGTCACCACTTAACCCTCTTCCTGTCGCTAAATGTTTGATTCATTGTGAAGCTTTAACGTCACCCTAATCAGAAATGTGAGGGGATCTTGCTTTAATATAATTTTATTATTATTTATTGAAATGATTTATTATCGGTAAATATAATAATTAAAATAAAAAAAAGCATGAGCCTTTTAACTTAAATGGTTAAAGGAATAATAAAGATTATATTTTAAAATAGATACTACTGTAATCACTATTAGGATTAATAGTTAATTTATCTTATAATTTAATTTAATTTTAAGTTTAATCCTATATATTATTTTTTTAAAATTTTGTATGTCACTTTATTTTAAGTGCTATTACTATTAAAAAGGTTGTGTGATCCAATTAAATCATGTCATATATAATAAAAAGATCTTACATACAAAAAATTGATTTTTTAAATTATTTTTTTTATAAAAACCAATTGATTTTCATATGATTATATGTTAAATTTTTTTCTTTATTTTATAGTTTAATAAATTGACAATATCAGTCATTAATTTATCCATCCATTAAATAATTAATCTAATTTAAATACAATTAAGTTTACAACCAAATTAACAAGTTATGTCCCGTGAAGTCTCAGGTTGGGACTTGGGAAGCTTCTTGAACTCGAAATCTCTCAATATTTTGTATTTAAAAGACCATTAATTTTTGGGCATTTGATTCTCCATTTTCCCCAGTCATAAAGCAAGCAGGGCTGGGGGAAGAAGAAGAAGACCTTGATGCTTCTCTCAGATCTGACTAAACCTTTGCTCTCATTTCGTCAACTTAATTTCCCTAATCAAATCCAAATTCTGTATACAACCCTTTGATTATCTTTTAGAATAATAAATTCCCAGATTTCCTTATACAAAGATTTCTCCAAGTTTATAAAGCAGCATGGAATCTGAACTGAAGGACCTCAATTCGAAACAGGCGAAGATCCAACAATCCGATTCGACCCACGACGATGCCTCCGCCAAAGACGACCGTCCCCTCCTCAAACCCGACTCCTCATCCGCCGCCGACTATAATATCCAGGAGCTCGAGAAGAAATTCGGTGCTTATGTTCGTAACGACGTGTACGGTGCCATGGGACGTGGCCAGCTGCCATTGAAGGAGAAACTTTTGCTTGGATTCGCCCTTGTCACGTTGCTTCCTCTTCGCATCATTTTTGGGTTGACTGTTGTGGTTGTATATGATTTGATTTGTAGAATCTGTACGCTATTCTCTGCTCCGAACCGAGAGGAGGAGCAGGATGATTATGCTCACTTGGGCGGGTGGAGGCGGGCCGTGATTGTCCGGTCGGGTCGCTTTCTCTCTAGGTCATTGCTCTTTGTGGTAGGGTTCTATTGGATTAATGAAACCCGTAAAGATTCAGCAAGTACCCAGGAGAACTCAAAAAATGAGGTATGCCGACTTTTTTCTTCTTCTCAAGTTCAAAAATTTATTCAGCTTTGGCTTCAATTATGCAAACTCCCAAACTGGAATAATTAAATTTAATCAAAAGTAATTGCTTGATCAACTTTTTTTTTTCTCTTATGAACTTTGTGTTTGATTTTTCTACAGGGTGCTCATGTATCAGAAGAGCAGGAAAGACCTGGCGCCATTGTATCTAATCATGTGTCCTATTTAGATATATTATACCATATGTCCTCTTCCTTTCCAAGCTTCGTTGCCAAGGTCTGTTAAATTTGATGCCATTCTATACTTTTGATTATGGCATAGAAGGTAAATTTTGCTGCTTTAACTGACATGTTTCTTGTTTGGTTTTTGCAATTGGAACCCTTGGATTATATTGCTGAAGAGATCTGTGGCTAAAATCCCTTTAGTTGGTCTCATCAGGTGAGTTTACTTCAACCTCCTAAATTTATCTAATTGTCAAATTATTATTTGTCTTTCAAGCTTGATATATCTATAGTAGAACTTTTGTGTTTTACTTCAACCCCCTAAATTCAAAGCTTATGTTGCAGCAACGTGTTTTTTATGGATATATAGAAATCTTTGTTTTGGAAAGAGTGTTTGTTGAATGCAAGTGTTTTTTTTATGGTTATATGTTCATTTTATTATTATTTTTTGCCCTGTTTCTATATCCTGCCACTTCTATCTTTCCTTTATATGCCCAACAGTCCAAGTTTATAGTTGTTTTGGGTAATGAATAATATTTTGGTTTGTTTGTTACAGCAAATGCCTCGGTTGTGTCTATGTTCAGCGGGAGTCAAAATCGTCAGACTTCAAAGGTGTTGCAGGTAGAACAACTATTGGTCTCTCAAACATGTTCTTCACTGGTTAGTGGTTACCATTGATTAAAAGTAAATGTGTAAATGATCTTTCTTTCAGGTGTTGTGACCGACAGAGTTCATGAAGCTCATCAAAATAAATCTGCTCCAATGATGATGCTCTTTCCAGGTTAATCATCGTTTTTATCTGCTGTATCTTATGTGGGTCTGTATGCATATCTGTATGTTGCTCATAAAAGTAAATGTTTACCACATGGTTAGTTTAGGGTGCATGATGTATCCAAGTAGTGTAGGTGTGTATGCATATATGTATGTTACTGATGTTTCATAGCTGTGTAAGTTCTTCATATTCCTATAAGTTCCCGATGATAAAGAGTTGTTTGATTCATATTCATCTTGAGAACAGAAGGAACAACTACAAATGGGGATTACCTTCTCCCATTCAAGACTGGTGCATTTTTGGCCGGAGCACCTGTGGTGCCTGTTATATTAAGGTACCCATACCAAAGATTTAGTCCAGCCTGGGATTCAATTACAGGGGTGAGTATTTCTTCAGCAAATTCAAGAAAACTGTTAATTTTGATAATTAAATTTATATGTTCCCTAATTAAGTAGCCATGTGATACATCTAACTGGTAATTGGATATCGTAAATGTGCACGCATATGGGAGTCTTTGGTTTCTTTCTGCTGTTATGAGATGATGGTCCAACTCTCTATTAGGCATCTTTTAGTATGAATCATTTGTTTAGCATACTTGATATCTGTGTTAGTTTATCTTATATTAAGAAACTTACTGATTTGCTTCATAAATCTAAAAGTGATATTTTTTTTGAAAAATGTTAAAGAATTATGGATAATTATTTGGAATATATATCATGATTTATGTCATCCTGCAAGAAAACATTGAAATTGTTGAGAATAATTTTTTGTTTTAAATATTTTGATTGTTCTCCATTTTTTTTTCCAGCTGATGCTAACATTTTGTACTGTTCCCTGTAGGTACGGCATGTTGTTCTGCTTCTGTGTCAATTTGTTAATCACATAGAAGTGACACACTTACCTATCTACTACCCCTCACAGCAAGAGAAGGATGACCCAAAGCAATATGCTAATAATGTCCGAAGATTGATGGCCACCGAGGTATGCATGTACCAAATTGTGTTTTTCTTCAAGAAAATATCTATCCTAACCAATTAAGGATAAAATTTAACTCCACTGACGGATAGCAGATACCATATTCCCATTGTTCTAGAGTTCTGAGGCACTGGCTTAAAGCGCCATTGTGTTCTTTTTTTGTTCTTTTTTTGCCATGTAGTCACCAATATGCACTAGGGAAACCATCATTCATGTTAATGCGAGTCTTACTGGATAAATTTTGTTTCTGCAGGGTAATTTGATACTGTCAGATATAGGACTAGCTGAGAAGCGAATATATCATGCTGCTCTCAATGGTAATAATCGCCCGCCTAGTGTATTGCATCAGAAAGACGATTGATAATTTCTTGGCCTTGCTCTCAGTCAATATCGAGTCTCAGTTAAGTTTCTTAGTTCACACCGGTATTTTCATAGATGCACTGACAAGCCTTGGGGGTGGTTTCTCCTACCTAGTCTATTTAACTCTCATTTGCAATCATATTGTAAGCCCTTTTCAAAAAAAAAAAAAAATCATATTGTAAGCTTTATTCTTGGAACGTATAGCCAGTAGATACAGATTTAAATATGCTATAGAACTGATCCAGATCACCTGCTATAAAAAATTGCATGTAGATTTATGCATCTGTAAAATCTTGTCTGTGTTCCAGCAGGTTTGTTTTGCCAAAGCTAACTGGTATGTTCTAAGATCAGTCCTTTGAAGTTTGATGTCTATTCATTTTCAGTTGCTAGAGTTCCAGAGAGTTAAGGAGCATTGTATTATCGGTCAAGAAAGGCCATGAACGAGAGGTAAAGGAGGCTGTCATCACCGAAAACGTCTGACCGCGAGTTAAACCACAGAAATTCTTCCCTAGTTTCGAACATGGAGTTTGGTCTTGGATGTATACTTTTCGGGTCAATTGTACCAAGACCCATTGTATCAAAAATTTTGTATCAGTAACATTGTACTTGCCCAGATATACATGAATTGCCTTCCATATTATACAATCCATTCATCATTGCTACACTGTATCTAATCGTTGCAGACCTTTATCATGATCAGAAATCTTAAAAAACACACCCCATGAACTAAGAGGACAACAGCCCAGGAAAATCTTCAGACATCATGAATGTTAAAACTCGAATGGCAAAGAAGCCACACATAGTTGTCTTACCCTTTCAACAAAAAACACTGTTTGATTTCTTTGAATCCCACGGAGGTAAGCAGCCTCTTAAGGGTGATTGCAGAAGCAATGAAGACTTCTGCCGCATGGAAACTGAAGATAGGCAACTGAAGGCACATCTCAGCCTCCTCTTCTCACTATCGTATGGTCGGTAGTTCGGATCGTGTCGCACAACGGAAGTCTTGAGGGCTTCGGGAAGAATGCAGTTGCACATTGAACCTGATACAAACAGAAGACGAGGAATGTGACATCAGAAGATGCTTGTGCAAGTGATGTAAATGTAATAACGAATGATCACTACGATAGTAAGGATACCTATTCCGGCCAGTCGATTAACCCATTTTGGAATGTGTTTCCCTGTCAGCTTGTAGCAAATATCCTTGCAGAAATGGTTGCAGTTCTTGACAATCAAGTGATATGTATCTCCATGATACCTTGCTGAATTGCGCTCCATGAACTGCCGCACTTTGATAGGGTCCAGCGACGTCGTCCCGATGAATATCGATTTTCTGAATTTGAACCCCGGGCACTGCCGTGGGTCGACCTCAAAAACACCACTTGTCGAGTAGTCATGAGCTCCAAATGCATACTCCACACCATGAACTGCAACACCAACACATAGGAGCACCTCAAACCAGATAACATCATCATAAAGTATCTCAAACTTTTCCAAATGGACAGAAGCATAAAGTAAATGGACTGAAGCGTACCTTCCACACCAGAATGAAAGATACCAAGGCCTGCCCAGTAAAAGTAGCCATTGACAGGCGTTAGGTCATAGACATTGAGATAGACTGGTGCACAGCCCGGATCGAAACTACTCGGCTTCACCTTTGCAAACAAACAACGAGACGCTGATTTGTTTTTCAAAATACGCGGCAGCACAGATTTCCATCTCTTCCTTTCCTCAACATCCATGTTTCCTCAGAAACAAACAAGATCAGACTTCAATTAACGCCTATACAACCTGTGGAAAACTGCAAATATTAGCTATGACATTTGAAACAAACCCCATTTACTAATCATGATAGAAACAGAAACAGGGGAGGAAAGAACAGTAGTAATCAGAGACCAAAAGTTTCTTAAAAACATAGCAGTTTCCTCTCCCACCCCCCACCCCACCCCACCCCCAAAAAAAAACTGCTCTCTTTTATTATAAACAAAAATGGCAAGTCTTTTTAGCAGTAAGTTCAGCATTTCCCATGTTCATCAAGAACACAAAAATGAACTGAATTGCATGAAAAGAAAAGATTCACTTCAGATCTACCAGAAACCGTGTCCATTCCAGGTGAAAAAACGATGGATTAAACTAAATGGAGTATTGACAATGTAATAGATCAGAAAGATTTAAGGCCAAAATTTTAACCAATAATCCCACAAAAAAGAAACATCTTTTTTTGAAGAAAAATAAAGAAACAAAGAAAAGAAAAAAGAACGGGAAATAAGCGAGAGAGAGCCTACAGATTCATAAAAGAAAGGTCGTTAAATGCCCAAATGAAGTGAAGCCGCCATTAAAACGTCGAAGCAAGCAGGCAATGGACGAAACGCTTCACTTTTTTTCTTGTAGCGGAGAAAAGAAGAAGAAGATAGTTACCAAAGATGGGTTTTGTAAGCTTAAGCCTCCTGGAAAATTTGAGAGCTTTAAGCATTAAAGAAGTAGACGATGTGTACTGGCAATGCCATGTTTTTTCTTTCTTTTCTTTCTGCCTTTAATACCCATAGTCAGATATTACTCCTTTTTTATTATTAATTTGATTAAAATACGTAGTTAAAACTTTAAACCTGTATATTTACAATTTTTTCATATTTAATCCATACTTAAAAAGGGTAAAATTATAATATCAATCGTATTTTCTATCACAATTTACTCATTATTGAGTATTTTTACCGAGTTTATAATAATTTACTATTGATTTTTTTTGAAAAATATTTAATTTTGAAGTTAGTATGATAGTATAAAGGTATTAATTATAAATTATAAATTTAAAATATATATTAATGACATCTATGATTAAATTATAATTTGTAAATCTTGAGAAGTAAACGAATGCGGCAGTGGGAAAAGGAAAGAGACCATTCAAGGCATGCATGAAATAACAATTTTGTCAATATTTAAAGTTTAAGTGAAATTGTATATCAATTGTGGTAAACTTTTAAAATTATATTAAAAATTTAAATGGTATAAAATTTAAAAATAATTATTAATAAAAATAATTAAATTATTAATAAAGCCATGGGATTTAAAGGCGCTCAACACTGGTACTCAAACCTGTAACCTTCAAAAAATAATTATTCCTTTAACCACTAATACTAGATCACTCGTATGTTTTAGTTTAGCAAAAAGGAGTAGTCAATGAGTGAAAACAACCATGACTCTGGTCAGAAATGTAAAGCCAAAGACTATTCTTTTTTTTTCTCGGAAGACAAACAGACAGACGGGTCAAAACAACAGGAAGAATTCAGCTTTGGATTCTTTAGTCTTTTTAGGACACCCTTCTTCAACACACACGCCAATGTCACACTCACTTTTCCCTCTGCTAAACTGAAAACCAATATCTGGCTCAAATGATTCCAATTTCCAAACAAAGGTTCTAACACCACAGGCAGGCAGACACAAGTTCAGTAAGTTGAAAATGCAAATAAATATTTGGAATCTCCAATTCTTACATACTTAAAAGAATCATTATGATGAACATGAACTTACACTCTACAGTCATTTATTCATCCCCTGGTGCTAATTTTACTTCCTTCTCTGTTCTGTCGGCACAGGCTGAGGCCAGCATGCATGAGGAAATCACACCCAACCTACTGAGTTGAAATGAGTCCATGCATCCTGAGATACAAAAAGACCAAATCATATCAAATTATAACTTGACCTTATTTGAGGTAATAAACTAAGGTAGCAAGAGGAGATAAACATTGACCAATCTAAATGCCATAGTCCTGATAAGAACAGATGGTGGTGAGCTATATAGATTGTGAGCAAACAGCCTGTCATCCCATGTGTAGGAAATTTGAACTTGAGAAACATCATATGAAGTTGTCTTGACATGAAAATTGTTTGAAGTACAATAATTGATCATATCAGACAGATTTGGCAGCATGATAGGTCAAATGTCTAAGCTTTTAGCTGATTTTTACTTCTTTACTGCTACATTCAAATTTGAAGTTTAGTCTTTAGGGTTTAATTTTGCATGATTTGATTTCTCTACTTCCATTAATTAGTCCGAATTATAAGTTAATAACTGATTAAAGTACAAATATACATTTTTTATAAACAATATACTCGTACATGATAAAAAATCATGTGAACATGACTAGATATAGAAAAGGAAAAAGTAACCCTTTTTAGTCCTCACAATTACCGTTTATATCAATATGACCTTGATCTTTATAAGGATTAAATTGATAAAAATGTAAAAACAGAGGAATAAAAAAGTTATTTTTGGCTTTTCTTATAGCCACTAGATTAGCAATTGATGGTAAAATAAAAGTTAGAGAGGGACCTGGTTTGGTTTTCAAAAAATAAATAGTACAAGGAAATTATCAACCTTGGTGTTTTAATTGTACTATTTATGCCATATTTAGCCATATTTAGCAATAATTTCTATCAACACGAGGACGAATACATGAAAAAACATGAAATACCTGTAGAACATCAAAGACTCTTTCTGCAATGTATTTTATATCTGAGGCAGCACACTTCTGCTGCAGTTTATCTGGATGTAGACACAATAGAGCTTTTTGGTATGATCTTTTCACTGCAGGACCTTCAATTATGTCCACTAGAGGCACCGGCTTCCAGCCACTATTAGGCCAAAGGACCTATGCAGGCAAACACTATTATGTCAGGAAAATTTTAAAACTCAAATTGATCAAACCAATTGACATAATTCAAAATCGATACCACCCTGCCAATTGACATGTCTAACTGGTCAAAATGATCTTGGAGATCAATATGGGAGATGCTTGTATTTCGAGAAAAAAGGATAATGACCCGAGTTCGATCCATTAATACTTACATATTGTAAGGTTGACAACAATGAACGAATATTTCCGTCTTTCCCATTTGACCATTTCTGTATTTTAGCATCAATGACCTACATTAAATGAAGTAACCGGATGAAAAAATGTGAAGCAAAATAGGTGCTTTTGCGTATGGTACAATGGTAATGGCAGCATCTAGTGTAGTTTATATTACCTTGATTTCTTCAGGGTTGATACCAAAGTCTGGGAAAATTTTCTCTTCTGGTGTCAAGTCTTCTATCTGTCCATAACCATGTGGTATGAAAATTAGGATTAGAGCAAATACCAGTGAACATCAACCATTTTACAGGAATTGTAAAAATAGGTATAAACCCGAAGCATACCGTGAAGTTGTCATCGACTGAGTCTATTGGATCTTCAATAATAGTGTTGAAGCCATTAGAAACTGATGCCAACACAAATAATAGAAAGGAAAAAAAAAGTGATTTAGAGTGAAAAATGCATGCCAATGAGAAATCTCCTAAACCAGCAAACATGAAGTGATAGAACAATAGATAAACTAACCAGGATCTGTTACTGAGATATTAGCAGTGTTCTTTTCAGCTGTGCCATTAAACATATGATTCACGATGGTGACTTTGGGACTGGGACATGATTTCCTCTCTTGCATGTCTGGCATGTGAACTTTCACCTCCCTTTCGGTCATGTGATAACTCGGTTCATTCTCCGGCTTGATCTTATGTTTTTCAGACCATCTAGAGCTATGACTCTCATGGGTAGTGTTCGGTTTAGGCTTCGGTGAAGCATCCTGGTTGAAAATCTTAATGAAATCTTTCACCTTTCCTCCAAGTCTGCCTTTCCCATTATCCCCTGAGTTCCTAGGGGAACCTTTTACTCTGGTTTTCCTAGCTTCCACATTGTTGGGAGTAGTTCTTTCTGCAGTATCTAATTTCTTGACGTTTTCATCTACTAAAACTTCATATAACTTCTTTTCAGAAAAGCCTTTTGTTCCATCATTTATAATCATATCATCATGTCCTGCACGATATAGAAGAAAACAGTATATAAGAAATTGCGCTGGATCATATCGTAAAAGTATGATTAGACCTATCAATTCTAACCCGAGTAGAATTGTACATACCTTGTTCATCACGTAAAAACAATTTCAGAGTTTTAGGCTGAGGCTTTGTAGTTTCATTCTCTTTTTTATCACACAAATCTATCTGAGAAAGGGAAGGATTGATTTCAGATCCGTACTTGGGAATGTCCTCTTCCTTGATAGATCGAACCCTTTCTCCATCTCTGTTTCTTGAATCAAATCGAGAGCTTAAATTCCCATTATCGTCATGTTCTCCCCTAAAAGATTTAGCATTTGCCGACATTCTATCATTAGACCAGAAACATTCATCCAGTTCTGCCTTTGACTCCATGGATATAGTTTCACATGCTATCCATCCCTTAGCGCTCGAGCACCTCTGCAGTTTATCTTTTTCTTCGAGATTACCGTTTCCCCTAAAGGCTAACGGTACGCCTCCTTTGCCATGCCATTTATAAATCGAGAAGTGAAACCGGCCGCCATTTTTCGATCCTGTTTCATCATGCACAGTCAAATTTACTGAATTCTCGGCTTCACTACCGGTAGATAACTCCTGATACGATGATTGAAAATCATTTTTCAGTTCCTGTTGATCTTGATTTGCTTGGACTGAGAATCTCGAGAGAGGAGAAGAAGCATAGTGACTTGAACCATTTGAAGATCCATCCTTGGTTCTAGATGTGCTTCGAGTAGGAGAGCCAAATGTGAGAAGGTCCGTTCCCTTGTTCATAAGGCTGGGGAATTAAAGGCAGTTAAAAGTAAGCCATTGGAGTAAAGATCGAACCAGCTTCACATCAAACTTGATATGAACATAAACTATGACTATGGTAATACATAATAAACTAGAAGATTGAACATAATCAAGAAAAAAAGTAAAAGAAAATCTGTAAGAACTAAGCACCCACATTTTTTTTCCATTGCTAAGCCCTTGAGCCTTATAGTTTGTATGGTCTAGCAATATAAACAATTGAAGGCCAAAAAGAAAAGGTGAAACCAGAACCTGAATCGAGTAGGCAACGAAGTACCATAAGGTTCGGCCGTTACTGGCAACCTAACCGGACTTGATGCAAAAGGGTCCTTCATTTCATACTTGCTCGGGGAACAATTCAAGGACCGGTCCTTCCCTCCAAAAATATCGTCATAGAAATCGGTTCTGGAGTGTCTTCTCTGGTTCATCCCTTCTTCCCCGAACACCGGCTTTTCACTTAAACCGGACAACCGTGATTCGGAAAACGACGTTTCATCACTACTTCTTGCACCAGATGATGAATAAGAACCCATGTCATCACTGAAACGAAGCCATGTCTCTTGAACCGATATCCTCCTTGGCGGACCACCAAAAACATCGTTGAAGTCAATATCTGAGTCCGTCACTGGTGTCTTCCGAGGACTGTAGCCTAGAAGAACACTCTCTCTATGGGAAAATCTCTGCATATTCAATGTCAAAAGAGGGGGAGTTTGGCGGGAAATGGGGGTAACGTTTATAAACTGTCAAGAACGGATCAAATTTGCAGAGGAAACTGGAAAACTTTTCTGTGGATGAAAGATAGGAAGGTTCATTGAAAAACTGTTTTGACAAGGAAAGTTCATGGAAGAAGAAGACGACAAATTTGGGGGTTAAGTGTTTATGGATAGCATCGGAAGTGGGGAAATGGCAAAAGAATTAAAGGGTTTATTTTGTCACGGAGCGAACAAGCTTAGAAAAATTCTGGTGGCGATCATTAATTCATGATTTTTTGTGGTACGAGGTTGATTCTGGGTTCGTTTTCCATGAACCCATTTCACCAGTACAGCCTGTTATTATGATTTTCCTCCAATCATCCTTATTTATTTAATTGTTTGTTTGCCTGCAAAATGATGGCGATTGAGCTTAAAAGCTTATCCAACTTCTAATCCAAAACTGTTTTCCAGATTACCTCCGGGGAAACAGTTCTGTTTTTCCGACAAGAAAACCATCCAAAGATGGGTCATTGCCAAGTTAGTGAGCAATCTCTATTTGGGATGACAAAAATTGAAACCCAATCAAAAAAAATTAAATATTTTGATTTGATTTAACGTGAAATGACTTGATTTGTTTTAAATTTGTATTTTTTATAAATTTAAATTAAAAATTAAATAAAATTTAAATTATAAAATAAAAAATTAAATAATTTTTAATTTTTAATAATTAAAGATCGATTTTAAATTCAAATTGAATCTCTCGTTTATATCTGTTATATATTGGATATAGAAAAAATATGTATATTTTATATAATCATGATAATTATTACATACACATGCAATAAAAATATTTTTTTTATAAATGTCTTAATTTTAATATTTAAAGATAGATTTTAAGATTTAAAAATTAAACGTTTGGGTTTAATTGTTCAGAAATTGATTGGTTAAATCTAAAATTTAGGGTTCAAGTCAAAATTTAAAGCTTGTATGTTAAAACCTAAATCTAAAATCGTATTACTCTAACTAAGGATATAGTTTAATCGCTCGTGAGATGGCCTGCTGCCCCCAATTGGGGGATTTTTTTTACTATTTTTATAAAAAAATGGTATAATTATGAGTTTGCCCCCACACCTTTTCAAAACTTACGTTTTGCCCCAACCCTTAAATCGTAACTTTATCTCTAACTCTAACCTCCAAATTCTAACTCTAAACCCTAAATTCTAAAAATCGTAAATTCTAAATTCTCACAATGTGAAAACCAACTTAGAGGAAGAATCACACAAGATACAATATGCAGTAATATCTTTATCAGGAAAAGCAACCGAAACCTTAATAGAACTTGCTCAATGTTCAGTATGCACAACACAGCACAAGTGTGCTAATTTAAGTGCTTGTAGAGTACTAGAGTTTGACAATAAGTTACACAAAATAATACAAAACAAAAGTTAAAGGAAGTGAACAGAGGAAGATATTCAACATGTTTCTCCGAAGATATTATCAGAAGAAACCTACCTGTATTGTGTAACTTCGCAACAAGTGAGCCGATGAGCCCATCCATCATCCATAGGTCATCATGAGATCCTCAGCAGTGTGCTCCCGTCACTCGGAGCCATCTGGGTATGGATCCAATGCGTCTTGCTTGCCATTAACGTAAAACTCTACCACTGCTTTCATTCTTCGAAGTTTATCTGGGTGGTAATTTACATGAACGATTACAGGCTTTAACTTCTTCAGCTTCGCATCTTTCCTTACTGTCTTAAAGAGGACCTTACTATTCATGAACATGTAGAAATCCATGGTTCTCTTGGCAGCATGAAGTCCATCATAGCCAGGATGTGATGGGAAAAAGAGCTCCTCGTTAAAAACGGCTTGGTCCCATGAGTTTGGTTGCCGAGCTAGCCTATCAGCCACACGGTCTAAAAGCTCTATCGAAGGGATTGTAGGTCTTATAAAAAAGAAACCAGAGTTGTAAACCCATATTCTCATCGTATGAGCGTAACGTGCCCAACCCATAGCAGGTTCATCAAAGACATCATTATATCCGTAAGCAGTCATGTTATTGTGTCCATCAGTCATGGACTCTACATCAGAATCCCGGTAAAGATGGTTGAATGGGTTTTGTAAGTATATTATATCAACATCTGATAGAAGGACACTGTAACCCAGTTGCAAAAACTCCCTTAAAATGCGGAATTTCAACCCAGAGACAGCATGATTGCCTCCAGTTCTCCCAACAGCATCAATACCCGCATCTGGATCCCTCTTGTACACCGGGACATCATTTGATTTGCAGAACTCTTCAATATGGTCATCTAAAGCTATAACTAGGTAATTCGGTATACCAACTCTCTTGATGCTAGAAGCCTGAACCTCCAACATCTCTTTCACATTTGAATTGGCAAGCACAACTATGATCTCTTTCTGAACAGAAACTTTCTCCAATATCTTAGCCAATCTTGGGTTCACAGAGTCATCAGGGACAACAGTCGGGCTAGTCCGCAAAGCTTTCACAGTACCAAAAGGTCCAGCTTTATGCTGCTCCCCCAAAACCAAAAACTGCTTTTGTGCATTATCTTTTCCTTGTTCGGCCAGTTGCAGCTTGTCCGTCAAAGCCCTAATCTGCTTCTTTAATTCGGAATTCTTCTCTGAAAGAGATACAATTTCAGACTTCAGCATCTTACTCCGCTCCGACGATTCACACAACAAAGAATCAATCTAGAAATAGCAAAAAGAAAAGGCAATGTTAAACACATCAAACAAAATTAAACTCAAAGAACATGATATTAACTCTGCAACATTGAGACATCCCATATTAATTAAGAAAGTTCAAAGTCCATCAGAAACATTATTAAGTTCATATCATAAACTTACAAAGCTTCAAGGGTACCTGTAGCAAAGGAAACCAAAGCCAGAAATTGCAAGTAAATCCATAAAAGATGGGCTAATCAATTTCAATGCTGCTCGACCAAAGATCTAATAAGGCTCGTTAGGTCTCTAACAAAGCAGAACGAAACAGTAGTATACAAGATTTAGTTAGTTCAAACAATGAGAGATCAAATTAATTTAAATCTGATTTCCATGAACATCAAATTAATCCAAAGTCAACTCAACCCCATTTAGACTTCACTCGTTAACCATTGAATTCAAAAGAGAAAAAAACTTAATCGATGAAAAATCAAAACGTGTTTTGGGGGTTTTATCAAGAACCTGTAGATTCGATTTGCCAATTCGAGGATTTTGAACCGAGGCAGAGGGGTTGATGATGCCGTGAGGGAAAAGGAAAGCGATGACACAGCCAAGAAGAATTCCGATGACAATGGCTACGGCGATTCGAGATCCACGAGACGACTGCGCTTTGTCCCTGCGACCCGCCATATCCTCTCAGTCCAACACTTAAACAGAGTGGCAGACGGAGAGAGATGAAGTACTAAAAATGGAGTTTGCTGAATCTATTGCAGCAGCTGCAAACAGCAACTAGGTTAGTTGACAAATTAAAGTTATCGAGATATGGATTTTTGATATGTTTAACTCTTTGCTTAGATACAGAAAAAAAAATAAATTTAATTTAAAAATAAAAAGTAAATCCATTTTATACTAATCTTGTTGGTTTAAAATCTGTACCTAATCTTGTACATTAAATAATTAATGGATTTGTAAATTTAATAAGTTTATTTTATCTGTTAAATGTATATTATCAAAAAATATATATATATATTATTTTATAATTATGTTTAAATTATTTAAAAAAATAATTGATTTCTTTTAATGATTTAGACGTCTTATACACCTCAAGACGTATAGCTTTGAGTACCTTTTTGTCGCTTGATTTTTTATTTTCCTTTCCCTAACAACGCTTTAACCTATCTATGAAATATGATAAATTATTTTTAACGAATTAAATTCATTAAATATGCGTATTTGACGAGTGATTTTGATAAAAAATAAAAAATATTTATTTTAAAATTTTAAATTTAATTGTTTTATTTAAAATATATATATTATTATAAATCTTAAAAATATAAAAATATATTATCTTAATTACACTTTATTTGGGCGTCCTTATACACCTCAATATGCTAGTTTTGAGTCCTTTAGTTGGTTGTTTTTTATTTTAGTTTCTATAACTGCAGTTTAACAGATAAAATATTGTAAATTATTTGATATATGATTAAAGAATTAAATTTATTAAATTAAATTATTATTTATATTAAAGTGATATAATGTATAAATAATTATAATTAAATATGTAATTATTGGGTTTGAAATTGACCAATCAAATATCGCCAAAAAGGTTGAAACTATTTTTTGAATAAATTGGCTAAATTTAAAAAAAAAAATTGGTTGACTCACCTACACCGAGATATTGACGGTGATTCTCAAATATCGTAAAACAAAATATGATACGATGAGATAGAATGGTAATAGAAACAAAGACACAGAAAACGGGTTATTTGCTCTTAACGATCAAAGCGAACTCTTTCATTCTGATATTTTAAATTATTTAATCGGAACAATGAACCCACGACCAGTAGGTTAACAATCAACCGTTATGCCGCTAGGCTACTGAGGAACAATGGGAGATTAGATCTCATAGAGTTCAATTCCCACTCTCAACCCATCATGACCAATATAAACTCGAAGTTTTCTTCATAACCTTGAAACTTCTTCATAGTAGCTCTATTCCATGCCACATTTCATATGAAACCTCAAAGTGGCTCTATTTTATTATATTCCATCTGGATCCTAATTCCATTCTTATATTGTCATTGACATGATATAAGAGATATCGATTCTAGTCTATCTTTTTTTATTTCTATTTATGTATATAAAAAGTTAAAAAATCATCATATAATAATCCAGAAATAAAAAAAAAAGAGACGTAACCGAATCTATATCCACTACCTTAACACAACTAAGAATTTTTCAACTCACAATGAATTATTTATTTTTATATGCTAAATGGGTAGCTTTTACAACTAATATAAATCACTCTAATTTTTTTCTTAAACTAAACTAGAATCTCTCTCCTTTACGAGGTAATTATGTAAACAAAGAAATTTTATAAGGTGGGTGTTTACAAAATTGAAGCTTACAAAAATATAAAAAATATAATAATTAAAATATTATCTATACAGAGAAATTAATACTTAAAAACTATTTTCTCTTAAACATGAAGCTTGTATATATTTTTTAATCATCTTCAGATATTTTAAGTTTTTTTTTTTTTAATTATGAAGTAAGCTATTAATTGTTTATGATCGTTGGAATGATTTGAAACCGTTATGAATAAAAAATTAACATTAAATGTACTTTTAGACATATCAGTATTACGTGCTACTTCAATATGAATACCTATCTAATTATAAAAAAATCGTTATATTATTTAAATTTTATGTATCGTTACGAAATAATACGATACGTTTAGACCGATAAGACACAAAAGGTACCGGTATACTATACATCGTACCAGTACTAATTTTTTCCTGAGTCATATAAGCAAGCTCGTACTGATCAGCTAAAGGGACATGCCACTATGACTATTTGTTTTTAGTCTTTTGAGTATTTAAACATGCATGCACAAAAGTCATGTAAAATATTTTTAATTGTTATATCAAAACAATAATATGATGATAATTATATAAATTTACTTAATTTTTCATAATCATAATCTCTTTTAACACTTAACAATAAGTGCTATGATTGAAACCACCATAATAATTTAATGATCCATTTAAAATATTTATGGTAAATCATTCTTGTTTTTTCATGTGAATTTTTGATAATTTTCCTCCTGTGATCGAACTTCTACTTATTGTAGATGCAACTCATCTAGTTTTGTAACACTTTGGGTCTCTTTTAATTAAAAAAATTATATTATTATTATGGTAAACTACGTAAATGATCACTTAATTATAGGAATAGTTTTTATACAACCACCATATTTTTAATTTTATCATTTTGGTCACTTGATTATTTAAGTGGCAACAATCATATCATCCGCCGCTAAAACCTAATGAAGTAAGTGACGTGGTTAATATAAATTTGCGTAATTACATTTTGATTCCTCTTACTTATATATTTTTATCATTTCACGAACGAAGGAGGTAGCACAATAAACCCTTCTTTCTTGCTATTGCCTTGTTCGATGGATGGCATAATGTATGCGTTATATAATATAATCATGGATGGCAGGTTCGAATCCTGCCGCTCACGTTTTTGCTGTTTTTTTTTTTGTTTTTTTTTTAATTTTGTTGTTTGTTTATGTATCTTGGATTTTTCTTAAAATGTTATAAATTTTTGTTAATTGATATATTAATTTCTTTGTTAGATTTTAATAATATATAATTTGATTATTATCTCTTAAATAATTGAATAATTCAGATGATACAATTTAAAATATATTGATCATATTAAATTTAAAAATGAAAATTGTCCTTGTTTTGGAAACCAAACAATCTGAAATTTTCAACATCCTCACATAATATTTTAAGCTTTAGTTTTAGAATGTAAGATTATTTATAAGAATAAGATTATCGGGATATAATATTATCTGACACATTATTGAAAATATTATATTAATTTATTTAATTTATTTTGTAAGAATATAAGATTATATTGTTTGGTTAAAAGAATATAATATTAATTGAAAGCAAAATTTATTAACTTGTCTTTATGTTAATATTTTATTAACAAATTAATCTTTTAGTTATTAAATTAAAAATATTTATATAAAATTTATTGAATTATATTCTTAATCTAAAATTTTAAAATATATATTTACAATAAGGCTAATAAATTAAATTATTTTTTAAAAAAAATTATATTTATATATTATTATTCTCTTTTAATATTTTTAACCGTAAAATACTATTTATTTAATATATTTAAATTTTTATTTTTATTATATTTATCGTTTATATATTAATCTATTAATTTTTTGAGGAAAATATCTTAATTAATCAAATAATAAATATAATATTAAAAAATATTTAGTAAATTTATACTATAAATAATTAATCACCTAATTAAAAATAATAATAAATGATCAACATGAATACAATTAATTATTTTAAGAATAATATTGTTCAAAGAAAAAGAAATTGTACCAACAGGGGTTCTGGTTAAACAAGTTTCAGGGTCGAGGTGTTGTGTACGTAAAAAATACTTGTTGGGAGACTCACTCACAAAAGCTAGATGTGCGACGTAGGTCAGTTTGAATTAGTTAAGGCTAAAAATTTCGGATATCCGAATATATAATTTTGTGATTTAGTTTAAGTATTTTTTTAATTTGACGGTCTTATTCATGAAAATTTTAGTTTTTTAATATAATAATAAATAAAATTATTGAATATAACAATATTTTTATTCATGAAAATTTTATTTTTCATATATAACAGGTAAAATATCGAATATAACAATATCTATATGTATAAAAATGTAAATTTTTGGATATCGGATTATCAGATATCCGATTCGAATGTAAAAACTTATCCGTATCCGATCCGAATTATCAAAAAAATTCGGATCAAATATTCAAAATTTTAAATCAAATCAACAGATAATCGGATCGAATCAAACAGATCAGTTTACTTTGCACACCCCTACTTACTATTTAAAGAAAAGGAAGTCACTTTAAAAAAAAAGGGGAATAATACAGTCCCACTGAATGGTTTAATTATTTAAATAATTAAATAAGAGCAAAGTAAAAAATAAAATAAAATCGATGAAGAATTTGTGTCTCTTAATTTGAATATATTATTTATAAAACTAAAATAAATTTAGATAATAAACACTTGAAAACGTTATTCAGTATAATAAATTTAAATAATAAAATATAGTGCTTATTTAAAAGTTAAATTAATTTTAAATAATAATTAAAATATTTAATTCAACCCTTTATAAAAAAGAATATCCATAGATAGTCAAATATATTATTCACTATTATTTAGCACGAATAAAACTCATTTTGAATTTTTTTATTTGATTTGATCTAAAAATTTTAATTTATTTTAATATGATTTAATTAAATTATTTTATATAAAATTTATATTATAAAATATTATTTTAATAATTTAACTTTCTAATAATTAATAAATTAATTTTTAAGTTCGAATTAAGTTCTTTAATTACTAATGATATATATATATATATATATAAATATGAAAAAATAAAAATATATATACATATATTAGCATACGTATATAAAATTTTGTTGAATACCATATGCATATAGAAAATCGTTTAAAATAAAATAATATCATTATTAATAATTATAATTAAATTTTTATAAAAATAAAAAAACAATTTAAATTATTTTTTAAATAAAATATTATTTATTAAAATAAACCTTATAAATCTCACTAATTAAAAATCTTTTAACTCAACTCAATCGAATATCAATTAATCACCGCTACCATAAAATTAAAACTTAGAGGGCTCACAACTGCCTAAGCCCAACCGCCTAAAGAAATCCAGCGCGGGCGAGCTCAGTTGGCCAATTCACAGGAAACGGTGTACACAGAAATCACAATCAAATGATTCAAATCAACGGTAATTATAGAAAACCACAATTTTACCATATTCACATGCGCGCGTCGTACGCAAACTAAGCCCTTATTACTTTATTTCGATTGAAGATCTAATTCAAGGCTTTACCGCTCCCATGAGTTCCCGCCACAAACAATTTGGCGGGAGATCATAAAATCCCAAATTATTTTTACCATCCATTTCTAAACCCTTAACATTGGTTCTCAATTGCATAGCTACGAAGCTGCAATTCCTCCACATTCTCTCCTGTTTTCTTCCTTTAGGAAAGGCTTCAATCTCAGGTAAGTCAGATGCTCGTTTTTTAGGTTGTTTTGTTGAGTCCGACTATCTAGATTTCTAAATCTTGGTTAGATCTGGAACTTTTAGATGCAGATTCTTGTTAAATTTGTTTTGTTATTTACTCTTCTGTTTTTAAAATTATACATCTTATTTGTCGTTGGTAATGAATATCAGTGAGCCAAGATAGTGTAGTAGTTTTCCAGTTTGTGTTCTTGCTTTAGTATTTCGTTTTACAGATATTGCATTCGAAAAGAGTAATGCTTTGTTTCATGTATCATTAGCTCATGCTTCGCTTTGTCCCATGAATTGGCGGTTTTACCAATGAGTAATGCCGGATTTCAACTGCACAGTCTTGTTTTTTATTTGGATTTTTTTCTTCTCAAAATTAACGCTAGGGTTGAGCTTATACATATAGGGTTTTCTTTTGTCTGTGGTGATTGGTGGTGACACACTGCTAGAAAGTTGTAATGTTGTATTGTAAGCTACCTTAGCATTGGAAAGTTGGTTGAGAGGGAGAGTTATGCTCGTTTATCCAAAAGTAAGCCATTTGGCACGCAATTCTGACCTTTGAGTTATTATAATGTTGCTGCTATTTTTTGGGTTTCTTGTCATTAATTTGATTGACTATTGATTATCAGTGTTTGAACTTTAATTTTGTTACTTGCTTTTTATTTTCTAATTTGTGTAGGATTGGAGATTTAAGTTAAAAAGGCTAGACTTGCAATGTTTTGTCCTTGTTGATGATTAGCTAGTTATTTTGAAATTAGTACCTTGTCAAATTATGTGTCATTTACCAGGAAGTGAAAAACTCTAAATGTTGCAGGCAAGTAACGACAACACTAGCTAATGGAGTTAAGGAGCACGAGCCACTTGCACTTTGTCAATGCCATTAAAGGTGGCTCTGTGGAAAAGTCCATGAATGTGGGTTTTCGTGGACGACCAGCACTCAAGTTTAAGGGAATCAAGGAAATATACAATTTGAGAGACACCATATATAATAATCAAGTTCCAGCAATTTATCTGAGGGATGATTTAGAAAACTCGCCAACCAAATGTTCCGGGGTCAAGGTAGAGAGGTCAGATTTCTCTTTGGTAGGAGGAATAAAAATCAAAAGTGAACCTGAAACTTTTGATTCAAATTGCAACAGTGATGGTGACGAAAGAATTCGTGACCTGGATGATCTTGGGTTTTGCAATATGACATTGAAGCAGATCAAGAAGAGATGCAAAAAAAGGAAAAGAAAATGCTCAAACTCTGTTTGTTTAAAGAAAAGAACCACGGAAGCTTGCTCTAGTGAGAAACATGAGTTGCCTAACATTCTGCACGAGGATGGTGAATGTGATCTTGAAGAACCTCTCATCAGTTTGAAATCCAAACTATCCAAGAATATAAAGAGTAAGAAGTCATCAAGGAAGAATGTCTCTGCTTTAGCTCCAAATGCAATGTCCTTAACTAAATCCAAGCAGGTTCATTGTGATGAAGATTTACTGCAGCCACAAGAACATTTGCTTGCACTTGTTGAAGTGGAGGTTCCCGAGCCTGGTTACTCAGAATGCCAAACCATTTTCAGTGTTACATCTGTTTCTGATTTTAGTTGCAGCAAGCAGGTGGATTCTACTGTTACTGTATCTAATGATTTCGCCGAGGTGCCTAATCCTACAAAAGAACCTCAATATGATTCACTTAATGAAGTGTCATGTGAAAATAACAGAAATTTGGAGCTCAAATCTGATATGAGGGTTTCTAGTTGGAATATTGTTAAGGTAGACAGTCCAGAAATAGCAAGTTACGAGTACTATGACCTGTTAGAATTTAAGAAAGGGAATTATATTGCCTATCCCCTTTCCTATGATCTATCCTCAGAACCAATGCCTCTAACAATGGATTATAACAATTATAGTTTGATTGAAGTTCCTGAGTCTGCCATTACTTGTGGTTTAGAAACAAGTAGCACATTGTATCCCGTGGAAGATCCTCTGTGTGGCAATTCAAATGGGGTGTCTTGTGAATATCTTGAAGATGTTATTCCTAAATTTGGTGCCAGTTCTTCAGGTTGGGAGATTGTAAAGGTAGACAGTCCAGAAATGATCAGTTATCAATGTTCAGGCTTGCATGAACTTGGACAAGAAACATACACTGTCTGTGCTCTACCTTATGATATTTCCCCAGAATCAATGCCTCCAACCAAGGATTGCTCTGCTGATCTTAATAGCTTTAAGAATCATTCTTCTGAGCATGAGATGGCTTGGCAGACCAGCAGTCATGACAGAACTGAAGCACCTGATATGGACAGTGATGATAGCCTCCAATGCTTGGAGAATATCAATGAAGGTAGTGCATGCTCCAATGAGAGCAGTAGTGCAGGCCGGCCTTTAAACAGTGGCATCAGTCCAAGCGATGATGAGTTTTACTGGAGTTCATCTTGCTTGAATCCTGTGAGACAGTCGGTCCCTGTTTCTGGCCATTCTCCTTCAGCAGGGAAGCAATCACAGTTGCCTGTCTCTGTGGCTATTGATGACAATGCTTTAGATAAGCGTATGACATCACCAGGACGTCCAGATTTTCATCAAAGAATGCAGCAACAACAGCAGCATTCTGAAAGGCTTCCTTCAAGTCGAAAGGTGTGCAAAACACGTGTTTAAGTAACTCTAGTATTTTGTTGATTTTTTTTTTCTAACTAAATGCTTTTCAGACCATTTCTCCAACCTCTCAAGAAAGGCTTTGTCGGGCTATGGAGTTAACCGGGTTGGAAGAAGATGAGCATCAACGTAAGTTCACAGAAATTTGTTTTTAGATTGGTATTTGGGATCTTAAACTTCTATGCGCTGCCTTTTAAAGTGGTTTTCAAAGTATGGGACCTCTCTTATTGAAATTAATTGATTGCTTCATTATGATCTGTGGAATGGACAAGTGGTAGCCACAAGTTTTTTGGGGTCAGAACTGAGCTAGGAAAAAGTATAGGTTCTGTTGTAACTGATATTATTATTCTCTTTAATGGTTTATTCAATTAAATTGCTAGTGTTTTAATATTTACAAAACTAAGTTGTTTTTGAATTCAAATGATGTATATCTTATTGAATCTCTATTCTCGTTTCTAGATTGGTTTGTCCTTTTGCATTCCACATCTGCTTGATATTGATTGGTTTTGTGATGCTATCAGATTGTAGGGGGAAGTTGTATTTTGGAAAGAAGACCAATCATAGGATTTTAAGAGCTCAAGGGCTTGACCAGTTCGGAAGAGATGGAGCCACTATCAAGCCAAAGCCATTCATGAGAAAAGTAAAACAAGATAAGAGAGGATCACCCCCTAAGGGCATTCTCAAGGTTACTCATCTTTCTGGATCGGTACCACAAGTCAGCAGTTCATGCACCACTGTCCAACGTTGTTCACAAAGTGCCATAGCATTTACACAGAGACAAATGCGGGATATTGAATCTTTGGCAACTAAACTCACAACAGAGTTGAAGTCCATGAAAGATATTATGATGGGAAAATTGGATTCGGAGTTGGAAGCTTCTGCAGCTACAACTGTTAAAGAAAATGCTAATGAGGTATGTTGATGTACAACCCATTTGTTAGGTGCATGAAGTTCAGTAATGAACTAATGATATACATATGGATGACTTAATTTACATAGCTAACTTCACTTTACTTCTGACAGGTCAGGATAGCTGTTGAAAGTGCAACTAAAGCTGAAGAAACTGCAAGAAAATGGCTTTCTATCATGGCAAGAGATTGTAACCGTTTCTGTAAAATTATGGTATATTTATCTTTTCCTTGTAATCAAAATTTTCAGGTTCTAGATTTTTTTTAATCTTTTATCGTTAATGTTCACTGGTTAAATCAGTTGTTTGATTTGATCTACTTTTTGCAAACTCGTTTTTCATGCTACTTAAAGCAAACCAAAGCTAAGAGGAACCATTAGTGGGTTGGAATAGAGGTTATGAATTTTGCTGATTTGTTTACTGGTTGAACTGCAGAAATCTACTGAGGATAACACTGCTGCTTCTGAACGTGTAATCCAGAAAGAAAGGAAGATTACATTTGCTGATGAGGCTGGTGGGAAACTTTGCCATGTCAAGATTTTTAAGGATGACATAGTCGCAGCTTCTTCACTCCAGCGTGGTACTGAAGAAACAGAGCTGCAGGTCGAGTAGTTTTCAGGCATCTCCTGCTTTCCATATACACATGGTGAAGTAATTCCACCTGGAAGCGCGGCAAATAAGAACCACGACTTTTACGCCAATGTGGTTTGCTTTTACGACATGCTTTCGTTGAGACTTGTTACTGCGTGAGGTATCCAGCTGCTGTTTGTTTTGTGTTCATAATGTGATGAGTGGAAGAATGTTGTATTGCTTATAAATATTCAGATTGAATCGGAATCTTCTACAGCCTTTCTTCAGGTCAGAAGTCAATTCATAATGAAACTGTGTTTAGTGAAGATTGCAAGGGAAGTCCTAAAATTGAACAAATGATAGATTCTAAATATTTATTCAAAAAATTTCTGAGCATTTCCCCAAGACTGAAAAGGTTACGTTTATTGGTAAAATTAAAAATTGATCCAAATTAAAGTGTTTGGATGGTTTAGAGTTTATAAACTTATAAATTATGATTAAACGAATTGAATTGAATTTTATATTTAATTTATAATTATTTTATATTTAAAATACTAGTTTAAGCAGTTTTTTTTATTGACAAACAATTTTTTTATTAATGGTTAGTCATTTAAAATGACAAATTAAAATTTTAGGTATTTATTTAGAGTTAAATGGTTTAAACACCAAAAATGATTTATAAACGTCGTTCAGTCACCTATTTTAATACTAAACCTTAAATAAATTAACCTATTTGGTAACATTTTCATCTTTTTATTATAATATTTATAATATAAAAATAGAAGAATAACAACCTATCATATAATTGAATTGGATTCTAAATGGATATAATATTGAAGCCCATAAAACAAGCCCAAATAAAAGACCTAGCAAAACCCTAATTCCTCTAATTTCCTTTTATAAACTACTGAAGCGCTCTCTTTGTCTCAAGTTGCCGCCTCCAAAGATTTCACTTCTCTCTCGGTTTCTCCCTATAAAATGTTCTGATTCGATTGATTGTGAAAAAGCTCGTAGTCTTTCCTACATTTTTCATATTTCCGCTTCTTATTTGAAATTCAAATCAAACTGCAACATTTTTAAGTAATTTTCTTTTGGATCGCATCTGTTCACCCTCTTCTCTTTGTAGCAAAATTAAGCAATTTGCTGAAGGAGAAATAACAGATGCAGATAGCTAAAAGGTAAGCTTACCAGCCCATTGCAATTTATTCCTTTTCCTTGGTGTCAAATGGACTTACCCATATTTCCTTTTTTTAATGTTTTGAAACGAGAATTTGTTGTTTCAATCTTAGTTTATTAATGGCAAGGGATGAATATTTATCTTATCCTACACTCTGATTAACCGTGTAGATTCCAGTTTTCGCTTATTGATATTCTGATGCCATTTGTTTTATTTTCCCTGCATTTCAAACTCAAGGCAGATGATGTAAAGTTTTCATTGCTTATACTCTGAAATATTAATGTAGACGAATAAACTCCGCTTATTATCTGATGCCTTAACTTTCTTTTTTATCTGAATCAGAACTCATTTTTACTTAATTTTTGAATTGATAGTGATTTTAAGGATCTTTTCAATGATGAGAAGAAGCAGACGGGCGGTCTGAATCTGATGCCTTGTTGAATGTCTGCAATTTTCCACTTGTGGAATTTCTCTGAGATTCAATCTTAAACCATTTTTTAAAGAAGATGGTAGTTTAATTATTTCTGTACATATGAATTTAATTCTATTGGTATTTGAAATGGTTGATTATATTAATTTGTTTTTGATAAATACTTTAGGATTTTGTGTGTAATAAAATATAAATTACATTATGGGTCGAAGATTAAGAAATATTTTGAGTTAATTCATTTAATTCAATTAAAATTTAATTTGATTGAACTTATTCGATCTTAACTCTAAAAAAAACTATTCAAACTACAGAAAAATATAATATATTAAAAAAATTATATTTTAAAATTTATATCATTAAACTTAAAACTAACACTTTACCCTTAAAAATTAATAAAAAATTAATAAGTTGAAGTTTGATTTGTGTATTATTTTTTTAAAAATGAGGCAGGATTAAAGATTATTTAATACTTATTTTTATTGGATCTGAATAAAATTTAAATTCAATTTAAACTTTTATTGTGTTGAATTAAATTTAAATAATTTATTTTTGTTAAAATTATTTAAATTTAATTTGATATTTTAATGAGTCAAATTAAATTTAACCTATTTAATTATTGTGTATACCATGATCATGAATTAATATTTTTAATGATTTATTTATTTATTTATTTAAGATAAGTCTATCACGTGCGACGAATATTGTTGGATACTATTAAATTAGTTAATAAAAATTAAAAATTTGAAGGACTCAACATATAATTAATAATTATTTTTAAAAAATCAATTAAATTAAATTTATTTTCATATATGTTAAAATTTAAATTTTTTTAAATAAGAATAAATTATATACTTAGTATCTTAGTTATTTTTGTATTTCTATTTTGGTACTCAAACTAATTTTTTTAATAGAATAATACTTTACGGTACATATTATTTTTATTTTACTCTAATTATTAAAATTATAAAGAAATATAATATTATTTGGTCAAATAACAATTTTAGACCCTACAACTTATATAATGTATTAATTTATTCTATAATGCTATCAATTTAAATATTATTTTTAATTTTTAGATTAAAAATATAAATTCTCTCTTCTTTTATTCAAAGTATAAAATATTAGATATTGAACATCTTCATTGTTGTCAATATGATTTTTTAAAAATTTTATCTTTTTTTTTTTAAATTTGTCCAAAAATAATATTGACTTTAATAACAATGAAAAAGTAAAATATAAAAAAAGTAAAATTCAACTAAACGAAATTAAAAAATAACAATCGATTACACAATGATGTTAGATTTTTTTGAAATTAAAATTAAATTAATCTTTGTTTTTTAATTAAAAAATATTCTTTGCGTTAAGAGTTTTAAACGAAAATAATTTTTTTCCTAAAAGTTTTTTAAACAAATGATATTTCTATATATTTGATCATTGTTTCACTCTGAATTTTTTTAACCAACCAAAATTTATTGTTTAATTTTGTTTTTTAATGGGTTAAACTTATTTTAGTTTGTGATATCTTTGAATTTTTTTAATACTAATTATTTTTTTTTCTTTTCTGGTTTTACATTATTTTATTTTGTTCCAAAGTTGAAAGCTTTTGGTTACAAGTTCTTCGATAATGTGCTTGAAACAAAAAGATGCTCTTTGGTGATTGTAGGTCTTTGTCAAGGCTCAGAAAATCAAGGCTTACTTCAATCTAAAATTAAAAATAATGTTTAAATCGAATAAAGTGATAGATTGTATAAATTTTAGAGACTAAAATTGTTATTTGTTCAAGCAACAACTTTGTTTTAATTTATTTTTAATAGTTAAGGTACCAAAATAGAAATAATATGTTACGTTAGGTACCATTTTATTAAAAAATAATTTGAGTACCAAAATAGAAATACAAAAATAGGTGATACACTGAATGTATAATTTATCCTTATTTTAAAAAATAAATTTTAATATATATAAAAATAAATTTAATTTAATTGATTTTTTTAAAATAATTAATAATTATATGTTGAGTCCTTCAAATTTTTATTTTTTATTAATTAATTTAATAATGTTCGTCGGTGTTTAGTGATAGTAGTGTTCAACGGTGTTCGACGCCCGTTGTAGATAGGGGTGTTCATTACCGGGTATCTGGTTTTCGGGTACCCGGAAAACCGGGTACCCGGTTCCTTCGGGTATTGATTTTTCGGCCCGTGACCCGGCCCATTTATATCGGGTACTTATTATCGGGTACCCATAAAAACCGGGTACCCGGCTAATCGGGTAACGGGTACCCGGTTCGTATATATATTCTTTTTTTTTTATTATTTTAAAATAAAAAAAATTACATATTAAAGATAAATTTTAAAATTTTATAATATATGAACAAACATAAATATTAGTGATTTGAAGTTAATTTTTAAAAATATTTTAATGTATATATACACATATTTATTAGAGTTTGTCATTAAAATGATATTAAAAATATTAATATCGTTTTTCTCTTTTGATTTTAACAAATTAATAAAATATATTTAAATTTTTTAAAAATTAAAAGTATCTAATACAAACATAAAATTAATTTAAAGATTTAAATTTAATTTTATGTACAAAGATAGAACTTACCATAAAAATATAATTTAAAACTAAAAAATATATATAATTTTAAATTAGTCGGGTCGGGTCGGGTACCCGGTAATTGGAAAAAATCAGCCCAAGCCCGGCCCAATAATTCTCGGGTCGGGTAATTTTTTTTCGGAAATTACCCGTCATTTTTATTTTGGGTAATCGGGTAGTCGGGTCGGGTAATTTTGAACACCCCTAGTTTTAGATGAAAATAAAGTTTTTAATTTAATTCGATCGAATACTCACCTTTAAATGAAAATAGTTTTTTTTTTTTAAATTGAGTCGGGTGAAACAAGTTCAGGTATGTGCTAAAAAACTACCCGTCCATTATCATCCATTTGTAAAAAAGGAAATAAACATGTGATGCCTACAGATAATGATTTATATTTCAATGTTACATAATTTTGAAAACATTCAATATTTGAATTTATATTAAACATTTAATTATATATGAATTTAAAAACTGTCATATAAATATTAATCCAAATACATAAGTCTAATAAAATTTTAAACTACACATGTCAGTAAAAATAAATTTTTATCAACAATCTAATGAAATAAGACGTTAATAGATATAGTAAAAGTCAGATTGGATTTTTGATCCATTCAGACTCGATTTGAATATAAATAATTTAAATTCGACTTTGCCTTAAATATTTTTTTAAAAAAAATGATATGACTCGACTTGCAAATAAATATCTTAAATCCGATTTAAATTTTGACCTAACTTATAGAAAAAATCATTTAGAGACTTAATTATGAAAAATTATAATTTTAAGGGTTAAATTATAAATAAAAAATCAATTTTAAGGACCTAATTATAAAAAAATAAAGAGGAGTATTATTATAAATATCATTGAAAATTTTACGAGAAAATTGCATATTTACTTTTGGGTTGGGTTAAATCAAATATTTTACGTCCTAAATCCGAACCTGACTTTTCCCTCGATAAACACTGACTCAACCCAAGTTCGGTTTTTCATCAAAAAATTCTACCTGATCGGGTCAAGTTTCGACTCGCTTCGATCGTATAAAATATCCATTCCTAGGTGTTAGATGTTCAAATTTTAACATTAAGAATATAAAAAATTGAGTTTAAAAGGTTATCTTCGTATTAAACCTTTGTAAAACCTGATATGAATTAATCGAGCAATCAATCAGATATTGATAGTTAAACCCAAAAATTAGAACCTTTTACTGGGCCATTTTATCTGGCCTACGTAATGTAGAAAGTAGATTAACCAGAAGCCCAAAATCAACTACACGTGAGAATAAAAAGGAGCCGGCTACCATGAGAAACGCAGCATGTCGCCATTTTTCTGTTGCTTGTGGCATTGTGCCGTGAAAAAGATTCGACATAGAAAAACATCACCATTTTTCAAAAAGTCCACACTCGCGCTTCTTTACCAGCGTAAACTTGGCTGTTTTCTTTGTTTGGGCGTCGCTAAAGAGTCTGAAACACCACTGCAGCAGACCCCGTTCTTGTTTTTTGATCTTAGACTCTCCAGGTGAACCGTCTCTTTCTGCGTAAAGCAAAGTAAAGCCTCTAAAACTCTGACGTTCTTGGTTACTTTCTTTTATAATCTTAGACTTCCTCAAGCATAATCGTTGCGTATCATGGGATTTTCGAAATGGGTTTTGAGTTTCAAGTCAAGAAAATGCAACTTTAACTTGATTCTTCTGATAATATTATTTTCTTGTGGGGATGGATTTGGGGGTTACTTAACTTATGATTTAATGGGTGGTTTCACTTTCCTTTTCCTGGGATTTTCATAACTCGTAGCTTGAACCAGAAAAAAGATTGGAATTTTGAATATTTGTAAATTTCTTTTGATAATCTTATATATCCATCTTAAGATTTGTCATGGAGCCAAATTTTGGGTGTAGATAGTTTTTTAGTTCTCAAAATCGGTTCTTTTCTCAAGTGCCAACTTGAAAATTAGTCTATGAATCATATATTTAGGAAAAACTTATCTTATTGGCTTCCAATAGTTCAAGAAGACAGTGTTTGGTTATGGGAATTCCAAGGTTCTTCTTTTTCATGCAGGGAAAGATTTATATTTTAGTTGACTTACTCAATTTTCTTTTGCACATTTGTTAGCTCAAAAAGAGTGATTCATTTGTTGGTATACTTTCTTGAAATTGAAGAGTTTGTAAGAATGTGATGGCACTTTCTGGTGTAGGTTATGGCACACCCTGCGCCTCAGAATGTGCAGAGGGGAAAGGAGCCAATCGGCACCACTCCGAGAAAACTCCGGATTTTACTTGCTGCCTGTGGAAGTGTGGCTGCCATGAAGTTTTCCCTAATCTGTGAATGTTTCTCCCAGAGGGCTGAAGTAAAAGCAGTTGCCACACCGGCCTCGTTGCGATACATTGACAGAGCATCATTTCCTAAGGATGTAGACCTTTACACCGATGAGCATGAGTGGTCCTGCGGGGGAGAAGTAGGAGTTGACAATGTGCTTCACATTGAGCTTCAACGATGGGCTGATCTTATGGTCATTGCCCCGTTGTCTGCTAACACACTTGCCAAGGTAACATGATTCGAGTTCGACCATCTTTCGGTACATCCCTTGTTCCTGCATTTCCTTTTAATGAAAAGAACATAGGAAATGTATCTTATGTGACTGTAACTCTGCTTTAAATACCTGCATTTTCAGATTGCAGGTGGTATATGCGACAATTTGCTAACTTGCATTGTACGAGCTTGGGACTACCAGAAGCCAATGTTTTTCGCACCGGGCATGAACACGTTCATGTGGAAAAGCCCTTTAACAGATAAACATCTAACGACAGTCGATGAGCTCGGAGTTTCTTTCATTCTCGGCAAAAATGCAATGGCAGAACCAACTCAAATCCACTCAACTGTAATACTATTTTTGCACTCACGGCCTCTACCTTTCAATTGAAGAACCGGTTGGTTGATTCAACCAAGCATAGCAAATACCGATTTTTTGTGTGTTGGAAGCAATTGTTCTGCACGCAGTGCACTTCTCTTAGCTACTTACCAGGCTTACCATACATTTATACCTCCATTTTTGAGTTTGCATATGATGTCTTGAACACTGCAGAAACATCATTGATTTTCTAAGCTGATGATAAACTTTGTCTGAAAGTTGGATTTTGGTTAAGTTTCATGTTGCATTCACGTTTGATCCACTGAAAAACTGTAATCCAACCACAATTACAAAGCTGAGTGGGGGCTGAGGTGAACGACTTCATTTTCAAACAATTTGATTGCGTACGAACTATCTGACTGCACCTGAAAAAAAAAATCCAAGCCCAGGTCTCATACCATTGATGATGAAACAAATATTAACATTGTGATGAAACAAACTAAATTAAAAAATATTCTCTCATAATTAATCTTAATAATAAATGATTCAGATTAATCAGTATATAAATTGAATATCGATAGTTATATATATATACACACACTTAGGATACAAAGTCTATAAATTATCTTGTGCATATTAAGTCTTGTTTATGAAGCTCTATAGTACAAGTCTCATACCAACGTTCCTTTGAAGAGAATCAATCCCATCCAGGTTTTTATTTGTTCTTAAAGTGCCTTTACGGGAGCACGATTGTTTTTATATATATAGAAAAAAAGGAATTTATTCATTTTCTCTTTAATTTATATTTTTTGAACAACTTTAATTTATATTTTATTTTTTTTTAACCTTATATTATAAAATGACCGATCACATGTATTACGTGATTTATAAAACGTACAATTTAATTAAAAATAATAAAAATATATTCTATACTCGACTTATATTTTATATAATGAACATTTGATTCTTAATATTTACCTTTCATTCAAAGGGTGTTGCGACGTTCTGTACCACGACTGGCTTTTCAAGTTGGTGAAGTAGTGTGAGATAATTAGGGACGAACCAAGATTTTAGGTTGAGGATGGTAAAACATAAATGTTTAAAAATAAAAAAAATATAAAAAAATAAAAAATTTAAATAAGAAAACAAAAGTGAAAATTTTTTTCGGTTTAGTTCCGTATCTAGAGACGATATTGGAACGTTGTTTTGCCTAAGAACTAAAAACCAGTCCACCAAAGCTCAGCTGTTAGTGTTTTCTTGTTGCCTCCGCTGTTAGTAATAAAATTAAGATAAAACTAAAAGTTTAATGATAATATTAAAATAATTAAAAGTTTGATTGTCAAATTGAATAATTGATTAAAGCTTAGTGATCATTTATGCATTTTACCAAAATAATATAACAAATAACAACGCTCACTTCATCGTGATTTTTTTATTATTATTTTAATTGTGTGAGAATTCAGATCAGAAGAATTGAATTCCCTCCTTTTGACTGCTCTCTCCCACGTTCCACTAATCAACGTGGATGGATAATCCGATTCCGATTCCGATTCCAGATGTCTGGTTTCTTTCTTCATATTTGCTCTTCCCGAAATAAAGGAATTAGTTTAATTGTTGGCTGTCTCTCCTCATCTTCCACTTTCTCCTCTGGTCGTTTGGTATCCGCACATTTCCAATATTTTTCCTCATAGGATTCAGATTCCCAGATTTTCTCCATTTCCACGTAACTTATTTGTTCTCTCTCCTCCTCCATATGCCTATTTAGTTCCACCATGAGAATTCCAAAGAATCCCGTTGCTTTTTCCCTCTCCATCTTCTCCCCTGACTTTCCCGCTCCTTGTTCCGCCCGTACTCTTCACTTCTCCTCTGGATTTCCCGCTAAAATTAAACCCATCTACACTGCAGGTTACTAGCTCATCTTTAGTGTTTTATTATTACTTTTAATTTGTTCGCGCTGTTGCATTTATCATTTGCATTTTTGGAGCACCCCCTGGTGTAGTTGTTGTGATTGAAGTTAGGAAAGTTGTTTGTTTGGCTTGGTGTAAACTTTGGGGAATAGAATGGATATAATTTAGTTGGAATTGGATTAGTGTTGATTGAGAAATTGGATTTTTAGGTGTTACTTGGCGCATATGTTGGAAGATCCGTAGGCTTGGAACTTAACGTGGTGCGCTGTTTGGTCTTTTGATTTGACTTCTGAGGTAAGATGTCAAGGTTTTTGCCTAAATGTCTCTAGGAAATCTTGCTGTTTGTTTTCCTTAATTATTGATTTTTTTTAATTTTCACGAGAAGAAAATAATATATTTTTTAAAATTTGTTTTAAGATTGAGTAGTCAGAAAGAAAAAGTCTATCATAACTTCATAAGGCACTCAAGTTCATACTAATTTGTTCTGTGTACTGCATTATGCTATGTGCAATCAATTAATATAAGTAATCCAACTGGTTTTATAATTTAATTCTTGCATTCTCGTAATAATCTAGCAAAATGTTAAAGGTGAAATGAGCTTTGAGTTGTGGATATGCCACTGATTTGAATATTTAGGCTTTATGTTTATCATTAAAAGCAGAGCTATGTTCGTTCTACTTGTGCCCTGCGAGTAATACTCTTTCTAGGACATGATTCTCGGACTAGCATGAGATAAGTGTTAATGGATCAGGAATTGAACTTGAGATTTTTTTACCGTTAATGATAACCCCCTTTTCTCCTTGCTAATATATTCAGGGTTTAATCATTCAAACTCTCAGTATTCAAAGGACCATAGTGCTGAGACCATGTTAGGTGACAAAGCATCACAATCTTATCTCACAGCCAACTGCAATGGTTATGGTGGTGAGGAACCCCATGTATGGTCATCTCATGAAGGCAGATGTAAAATTGATATAGGAAAACAAATTTTCTGCAACAGGTCACTGAATATGAGGAATATTGTTGCTATTGGCTTTGATATGGATTATACCTTAGCTCAATACAAACCTGAGACTTTCGAGTCTCTTGCCTATGAAGGCACAATCAGAAAATTGGTATATGACTTGGGTTATCCTCAAGAGGTTTGTCGACTTTCTACAAAATTGTAAATCCATATGAGGAATGATGTTGCCAAACTTTGAGTGATAATATGTAGAGCTATGTTGATAGTGATAAAATTTCATGCAGTTACTAGCGTGGAAATTTGATCCAAAATACATGGTTAGAGGCTTGGTTCTAGACAAAAAGAGAGGCAACATCCTAAAGGTTGACACGTTTCTTTTCTACCACTGTTCTTCCTAGCCAGCTCGACTTAATATTTGTCTGTCTCTCTCTGACTATCTTTGTCAACAACTGTGATTAAGTATGGTTTATGTTATGTAATGGTCGTGGCTTTTTAACAGATGGATCGACATAAGTATGTTAAAGTAGCTTACCATGGGTTCAGAGAATTGTCCAAGGAAGATAAAGTTGGCACCTATGGGAATACACTCATTCGAGATTCTTTTGATGAGCCAGATTATGCCCTTATTGATACGCTTTTTTCACTAGCTGAAGCATACTTGTTTGCTCAACTTGTTGACTTTAAGGACAATAATCCTGGGAAAGTTCTGGAGGGATCTGAGTAAGAAATTCAACTACTGCTTCACTAATTTTATAACTCTTTTAGAAACCCTAATAATGTTTAGAGTCACAATCAATTGCATTTCCATTTGTTTGGCAATTGCCAATTTGCCATAAGTGCAACAGAAAGTTACTGCATGCTAGTAGAAGCTTTTAACAATATCATATCAAGTTAGAAAGTAGCACGTCTTGGTTGGAATTTTTTATATAGTTGCTGAACAGTATAAAAAACATGCTCTGTGGTTTGATTCTCAACTCTAAAATAAAGAGAGAACTGTTAGGTACTTAAATCCTGATTCCTTTTATCAAATTTATATTGAGCAATGGCTACTATAAATGATGCTTTCAGTTATGCCCGCATGTACAAAGATGTTCGTGCTGCTGTTGATTTGTGCCACCGGGATGGAACTTTAAAGCAAATGGTTGCAAAGGATCCTAAAAGGTAAGTTAGACTGAGATAATTTTTATAACTTTAGATTATGACTAAATTCAAGAATGGCTGCCAATATCTATTTATTTTAAAGGAACTGACAAAATGGAGCTGATATTTATTTGTTTGAACATATTCTAATGATGCATTTTTGGACCCCTTTTATCTATTTTGTTATCCCTTTCATTGACAGGTATATCAATGAGGATAGCTTTATTGTACCTATGTTCAAAATGCTAAGGGATTCTGGCCGTTCAACATTCTTGGTGACAAATAGGTATGTATCTCTAGCTGATTTCAAATCTTAATTGTTTAGGCATGAAGAGTGCTGTGGGTTTCAATGCAAATTTTCTTGTCCTTTTTTCTTCTCAAAGGGAATTTGCCCAAAGCTGGAAGTTTGGGCATGCATGTTATCTATGGTTTCACTTTTCTAGTTCGTAGTTCTTGAGTTTTTTGTATTTTAGTTGGACATGTGTATATATGCATCTTTGTGTTATTGTATCCGACTTCCATTTTCTAAAGGTTGTTTGAACAAATAATTGACATCTCTTGCAGTTTATGGGACTACACAAATATTGTAATGAACTTTCTCTGTGCGTCCCGTACATTGGATGGTAGTTTGACTTGCAATTTTGATTGGCTCCAATATTTTGATGTCGTCATCACCGGCAGGTTTAGTTTCATCCAAGTTCAACATACTAGTAATAGTTTTATCTGCTTTTATACATTAATCATGTTATCTGCTTTTATCCATTGATTTCTGACTTGAAGATGAAAGTTATCTTGCAGCGCAAAACCTGGCTTCTTCCATGAAGACAACCGTGCCAATATTTTTGAGGTTGAACCTGAGTCTGGAATGCTTCTCAATACTGATAATGGAACTCCTATGACCCAGGTTGGGTAAAGTATGCTATTTTCATTCTGTATTCACTTAGTAGTACGACCTTGTCTTACAGTAATTTGATTATTTAAACATATCTTTGGAATAAAGGTGGGAATCACATCTCCAAATGTGTTATCAAAGGGATTAAACAAAAGTTGCCGAGTCTTCCAGGTATTCTGAATATCTAGCATTGGATAATGATAAATTTATCTTGAAATCATGTCAGAGGTAGAATTAGATATTATGAGATTCAAACAACACTCTATTTGAACTTGTCAGGGTGGCAATGTGGCTCATCTACATAAGTTGCTTTCTATAGAGTCAAGTTCACAGGTGATTCTTTTTTGATGTGGTGAATCATAAATGACTTGTGGTCTTCATTAATTATTTTATTAAGATCGTTGTCTTTGGCTTGTTGAATTCCATAGTAAATACTCTACGTAATTTGGTCCCTAAGTCGATCTTGTAGGCCTTTTTTTTATGTTTATTTTTCAAAATCTAATTAGTTGTGTGCTTCTATTAGGTTCTTTATGTTGGTGACCATATCTACGGAGATATTTTGCGCAGCAAGAAGGTTCTTGGTATGCATTATGTATTTATTTTTCACCCCTCCCTGTTTTCTGCAGCATTTAAATCGGTCATTATTGTTTAATTTAATCGTGTGAGACTGCATTTAAATCGGTCACTATTAGATGGAATATTCACTACGAGTGTTAATTTTTGTTTATTATTTTCCAAGACTGCAACAATTCAACAATGAATTATATTAAACAGTTGAAAAGCATAACTGTAAAAGAACAATGCATCCACAATGCCTCGTAACAGTTTTTTTCATGATCTCAATGCGTATTGTAACATTATTGTAGCTTTATATCTGTATGTTTAACATTTGTTTTTCTTTGGTGTATAACTGCTTTTGATTTTGTAATTTATTATTTACCTGTGATTAGGATGGAGAACAATGCTTGTTGTTTCAGAGCTTGAGAGGGAGGTTGAATTGCTTTGGGAATTCAGAGATATGAGAAAGGTGCGCTTTACATGTTGGTATGATGTTAAATTGAGATGGTGCCACGGTCTTTCATTTTATATCATATTATTATTGTGTAAAATTATAATTCATCAACAAGAATCTTCTGTAATAACAATTAATTCCATAGGTTGGGTGGTTTTAACAAGTTTTTTCTGGGAATTCTGCACAAATGTAGAAGTATTGAAGATGATTGTTTTAAATTGGGTCTCCATGAGAGCTCTAACTACCTATCCTGATTGATCACTAGTATTTTCTTTCCCTTGCAACTAATACTAGTGCTTTCATGCAGCAACTTAGGTTGTTGAGGAATGAGCGTGATCTCGTTGAAGATCAAATTCATCATTTGAAATGGTCTCTTAAGCAAGTGCTTATTTAATCAGTCAAAACATTCCACTTTATCCAACCCTAGGTTTGATCCTTTTGACTTAAGCTGAATTTTCTAAAAAGTTTTTTTTTAATTAATTTCTATTTGATCATTTCAAATCATTAGCAGCCCGTTGCCTTAAAATTTAGAGGACGATGATGAATTTTCTGCTTTACTCGTAATAGTTTTTGTTGTTACTATTACTATATTAAGAGCTGCATACCTATGGTTCAGATTGGAAAAACTTTGTGATGATGAAAAGCAGAAAATAACTTCAGCACTGGGTGAAGTGGAGGTTAGTCAATAAGTCCTGATCTATTTTATGTGTTGCCATATGAAAGATTTGAAGCATTCTTGGATTTTTATGTTGAATGGTTTCCATAAACAGTCCCAAAGCGACAAAGTGCGACTTGCTCATCAACAGGCACAACGGGAGTGTCACCAAAAGGTGAACTTTTCCTTTTCTTCCCCCTTACATATGTCTATTACTTTAAGTTGCTTACGATGCTAAGCGAACTATACAGTGTGATCAACCATTACTAAATGGCCATTTTATCTATTCCCATACTAGTTCCATAAGATCTGGGGACAACTCATGAAGACTGGCTATCAGAACTCTCGCTTTGCCCATCAGGTAAGTTGTAGAACAAACCATCCATCATCCATCTAATAGTGTTTTGTTATGACTCACCGGCCGACCGCGTGTAGAATGATTTATTGTTTGTACAAGTGTAGTTGTGGCATATAGTGATTTTAGGTTGTACATTTGGTTGCAGGTGGAGAGATTTGCATGTCTATACACTAGCCAAGTCTCCAACTTAAGCTTGTATTCCCCAGATAAATACTATAGACCAAGTGAAGATTTCATGCCTCACGAATTTCATATTCTTCCACTGTGAAACAAATACATTCTTATTTGGAGGCTTAAAAGCAAAGCCTTGACCTGTTGTGGTTGCTGATTACTAAATGGGAACTTAAAATATTGTAAACTGTAATGGTTAAGGTTGAAAGCTGTTGCAGCCTTTTCGAGTTGGACGTAAAAAAAACGGATTTGAAAATCAGTTGTGTGTCTAAAAGTTGGTACCTAACTGATTATAAGTAATCTTAATGTTGGAATTTGTAAGTTTATGTAAAATTTAAATTATTCAGTATTTATGAATGTGAACTCAATTTGCAAGTCCATACTTCTAAGCCCCCACCATATAATTTTAATGACTTAACCACTAGGACAAGGGTTCCAGCCAAGAAATATGCACTTGAAAGTGCTTAAAACCAAAACCTTGTATTCAAAGTCTAAACCTTAACCACTAATCCTATATGAAATCATATTAATTTTTTAGCACTTGAAAGTGCTTAAAACCAAAACCTTGTATTCAAAGTCTAAACCTTAACCACTAATCCTATATGAAATCATATTAATTTTTTATTTAATCACCGGTATCCGATCCATATAATATTTTCTGAAACAAACATAAGGCATCATTTTGATCAAGATGAAACTAAGACTACATAATACCAGTTTATGACCGGAATGGTATGTTTCGATCGGGTTCGATACCGAAAGCCATGGTACTAATCTTTTGCAATTTTATACTCTACATATGATAGGATATGCAAGAGAAAGTGTCAATTACAATGAAAAATTGCAGCTTGTCATGATAAAATTGACTACAAAACAAGCTTCAAAATATTTTAAAAATAAAATCTCACTCGCAGGATAGTCTCCCCTCTCATCTCCATGACTGACTTCGGCTGTGGTTAAAGCCTAGTTGACCTAGAGATGCATCAGCTCCACAGGATGGGATCGCCCCGTAAGATTTCTTCATGAGACCACGTTCGAACCCAAGGGTGCACAACTAGAAACAATGGGGATTCAATGCTCCAGCAGGCACTTAACACAATCCCTTTCAAACTCATTAACACACTAGCGAACACTCTTTGTTGACTAGTTTTCATCTAACCTCTCCATGTCTTGTATTTCGACAGGTTCGGGGAAGATTTCATTTGATAACTTTTTATGTGAAGATGAGTGCTCGATACCCCCGCCGCTGCCATGAGAGCCTACTCTACCTGACTGCCTGAAACCGCCAAAACCTTCTCTATTTTGGTGGCCTGAAATGGTTGCACTCTCTGATGAGCTCTGCCGCCAACTACCGAAGAAGGCAGTGCTCCAAGATCGCCTTGACGAAGTTGTTCTTAGCCTCACAGAGTTGAAACTCTCCTCCCTAACCACTTTCAAAGGGTTCTCTAACGCTTTAAGTATATGTTTCATTGAGGGTCTCTTTGAAGGCTTCGGGTTAAGGCATGACCTTGCCACAATAGCCATTGCCCATACCTCTTCCAATAGATCCTCATCTACTATCAACGATGGATCCATGATCTTAGTCACCAATTCTTTTTCACATAAGTTGATGCAAGGCAGGGTTAGCTCTAGCCACTCCTTCGTAGATGCATCTTCTGCTTTACCGATGCCAAGCTTCCCTGTTATAAGCTCTAGTAATACCATTCCGAAACAATACACGTCATAAGAGCAAGTAGCCTGAGTGGAGCCTGTCCATTTCCAAAGAATCATATAAGAGTTGTGATTTACTTTCAAATATGTAATTACCGCAGAAGAAAGGGCTAGGAAATGCTGTATGTTTAATATTTCAGAATCTCCACCCCCTACTAAAATTTTCAGTGATAACTCATAGTTCCGCATGCAAATTTGGATCGTTTTCCAACAAAGAATATATATTTTTTGAAGTTATAGTTTTAGTGATTGAGAGATCCACATAAATGATAATCAATGAAGTGAATCCCCAGCCTAGTGAATTATTACTATTGAATTTACATGTTGAGAAAATAAGATATAAAGAAATACGAATATCAACAACCGCAGAATTGAACTTTTACATACCTGAACCTGAGGGGCCTGGCTCAGAGGTCCTGCACATCACAAAGGGTATTTCAGTATATCTTCGAACAAAATATACAATAACAGAAAAGAGAACTTGTCTCTTGCTCATATGCTTATTGATTTATATTTCATGAGGTCACACCGAGATCGAATTTCAATGTCGCGTCACATGTGCTGAGATATTTTCATCAGTTATCCTATTTCATCACTCCAATGCCCTTTGAAAGAATTTGTGCTTTTGGAGTATAATTCTTATCCAATATGACAGGCTGATCACCATGGATATAAATTTTTAAACAGTACCAATACCATAAACCAAAGTTGAAAACTAAATCTGGGCATCTGGCAAACTAAAGTGTAGCCAAATAGTGAGATTATATTATTCAACATTACAAGCAGAGCAATATGACCCTCGGTGCTTTCGTTATAAGATAAAAGCCAAATGTTTTGAATCAAAACTGCAACTCAGATGACAGAAAAGAATAGACAAACCATAGACAAAAGACACATAAATAAAATTGATTTTTTTCCCTCTCAAAAACCATAGTTTATACATGTACGTATAAACTACTAAAACTATCCTGGAAAATATATGGCTTGAAAAGGCTAAAAATAGAGTAACTTGTATAATACTTACTGTGGCTTCCAAAGCAACCTTGTGAGAACATTTTGGTGTGTATCCCCGTTCTGGACATGAACTTCACTCAGGCTTCCAAGTCTCACTTCAAATTTATCATCAAGAAGGATACTGCTTGCTTGAACATCCCTTTAACCACAAAAGTAATACACCATTAAAGATTGAAACTGAAACGATAAAGCTAGTAGAAAGATAAGGTGAGAAACAAAATCAAAATGCTATTGGAATATAGATTTGCATTCTAGTCCAAGATTTTGAGATTTGTATTTTCTAGCATACAGTACCTGTGAACAAGGGGAGGGTTACATTCATGGTGCAAGTAGTACAGGCCTTCAGCAGCTCCGGTAGCTACTTTCAACCTTGTAATCCAATCCAGGGACTTTAAACTATCATCGTCTGAGTTGGTAGCCCTGTAAAATGAATTGACCAAATCCCCATTCGGCATATACTTGTAGACCAAAAGCTTGTCAGTTTCATGTTCCAAGCAGTGCCCCAAGAGCGGGACGAATCTTGTGTGAGAAAGCTTTCTAAATAAATCCAATTCTGCCGTGTAAGATTCTTTCTTGAAAGAGCTCGAATTGATCTTTTTGATGACCACAGGGATACCACCTTCCAAGACACCACGAAACAAGTCTCCTGAGTGACCATGCTTAATTAGATTTGCCCCGCTAAAATTACCAGTTGCTCGGAGCAACTGCTCGTATGTAAATGGATCTCCAGAGCCATCTAGCTCTTTAGGAAGTTGAGGGCTCTCTCCATCGAGAACCTGCCCTATATTGGTACTCCCTCCTTGATTCCTAATGCCCTTATCATACCGTCTCAAGAGCAGTACTAGAACCAATACCAAAATTACGATGAAGCTAATTCCACCTAATACTCCTGCCAATATAAATATCCATCTTTTTCGGTTCTCAGAACGAGATTCTGCAGCAGGTGGCTGTATTCTATCTTCTTCCCCAAAATTATCAAAACTTAGCCCTCTTTCTGTATAAAACAGCCTACAATCATCTGAGCTCCTCTGGTTCGGTGCTCGAAGGCAATTCTTATCAACAGTAGCATTTCTTCCACTGTCATCAACTACCTTACCTTGAAAATAGTTACCAGATATATCAATGGATTTGAACCTCCCAAATGACAAATTCAAAGTTCCATAAAAGAGATTGTTCGACAGATTAAACACAGCAGCCGTAGTAACAGTGCGATTAGAACTAAGAGCCGGTAGAGGACCTGTAAAATTGCTGTTCGATGCATCGAAGTAGCGCAAATGAGGCATTGACCAAAATGTACCATTAAGAACACCATCAAATTTATTACCACTCAAATCCATAACTTGCAACTCGTTAAGACTTGAAAATAAATCAACAGGCAGAGATCCATCTAGCACGTTGTCTGCAATCACCATCTTTTGTAAACTTTTTAACCACTCAAATTCCTTAGGCAACGACCCGTACAAAGAATTCTTACTAAGGTCAAGCTCAAGCAACCTAGAAAGATTACCAAACTGAGAAGGAACTGAACCAGAAAGATCATTATCCGACACATTAAACACTTGAAGACCTTTTAAAGAACCTAAACCAGGAGGAATTGACCCAGATAAGTAATTTGAAGCAAGTTCAAGTCTTTCAATGTTTGCAAGAGACCCAAAACTAGAAGGAATCGACCCAGTAAGCGAATTCCCCGAAAGATGAAGAAATTTTAAGTTACGTAACAGTCCCAATGCCGAAGGAATAGAACCAGCAAGATTGTTATTACCAAGATACAAAGAAGAGAGTTGACTCAACTCGCCGAGTGAAGCAGGGATAGGACCAGAGACATTGCATGATCGGAGATCAAGAACCTCGAGATGAACCAACTGATTTCCGAACCAATCGGGTATTGAACCCGGAAGCTGGAAGCTAGAAGCATTGAAAGAAACTAATTGAGTCAAATTAACCAAAGAATCGACATTGAACCGAGGACTCAGCCGTCCGAGTCTCGTTCTTCTTAAACCGGAAACAGTGATGTTCCTGACGGTGCCGTTTAAACATTGGACACCGCGCCACGACGTGCAAGGGTCGACCTTGATCGGCCATTCTTTCGCTCGGAGACCCAACGATGAGCGAAGGTCGAGCAATGCCCGCCGTTCGATTTGAGAACTTATGGAAACTCTCTGAGCTAACACGCACTGGATCAAGAACAAGATTACAGCTAAAAACAAGACTGGTAGCACATTTCTTTGAGCTTCCATTGCTAATGCTAAAGCTAATTAATCCTCATGAAGCTCTGAAACGGCTAAGCCCCTGAAAATAATACAATAAAAAAAAACAATTTTTTATGTTCTCCATTACCATTACTATCAAACAAAAAAGGGGGAAATTCAAAAAACTTGAAATTTTCTCTCGTTCTTCGCAAATTCTTACCTCCAATCACGAGCTATGATTCAGCTCTCGATGTTGCTCCTCTGTTACCGCCGACCCCAAATTAATAACTCAACCAACACAAAAGATTATTTCGAACTGCATATGTTTAACTCCAAAAAGAGTAAAAACGTAAGATTTACAAACGCTAATCTTCAAGATTAAAACTAAGTAACAACTAGACTAAAAGGGGTAGTTGTTTGTTTCTAGAGAAAAAAGAAGAACGAACGAACGATGGCACGAGCTTTTAAGAGAGGGAGTCAGAGGACATTAATGAGGCAAGAAAACAAGAAGAAAATAGTAAATTTTTTCGCCGAACCACCGGATCTTTTGCCAATACTGCGTCGCTTTCACTATCCACCGGAGCTATTTAATGAAACTTGGCCTTTCAACGAACTCTACGAGATTCTAACGCCTTCACTTAATTATCATTACTAACTCAGCAAGCAAAGTTTTTTGAACCAGATCTTGCTTCCATGGTGAATGGACTTTTATGATTGACGTTGAAACGGGGAAGAAAGGTTGCGCCTTGGTCGTGAATGCCTGCTCGGGTAAACAACAAATTGGCGATGGTGATCATATAAGAACAAGGAATCATTTCATATCATATATATTTAAAACATTTCATATCATATATATTTAAAACATTTCATATCATATTATTAAATATGTCTGGTAAATCTATCAAACAGTAGAAATCTGCATTTTGCTTTTTACTTGGTTTAATTATGGTTCTAGTCCTTCTATGATGCTGAAATTAAATATTTAATCTTTTTTATTTTAATTTGGTCCCCTCTAGTTTAAAATATATCAATAGATAATATTGTTAATTCATATAATTAGGTGACCTATTTGTCAACAAAATTTTAATTTTGTGATTAAATTACTATTTTTAGAAAAAAAATATTTATTATTAAATTTATAATTAACTAAATTATCACTTAAAAATAACATATTTATTACTAAATCTATAATTATAATTAAGAGATATAAGCTAAAATGGTTAAACTTAAATGATGGTAAATTGTCATTTAAGACAAACCAACTAATCTGAAGAGTTTGTGAGTATTGAGAGAAAAATAGAAAGGTCAAATAGCAATGAATGTTCAACTTTTTATTATAATTCATATTTAAGTCATGAAATATAAAATTATTTTGAAGGTGACAATTCAATTTAATTTATAACTATTATTAATAATAAATTTTTGAACTTTTAAATTCGTTGAGTATTGCTTGCTTGATATTATTTTGGGTGTAATATATAAAAATTATATATATTTACACATTTAATATCTTTTTATTTATGAGTTATAAAAAAAAAAATAGTGTAGTATATAATAAAAACTTTTGAAATAGCCTAATAAATTTTTTAAAAGATTTTGAAGGGATTGGTGACAATTTTCAAAATTTGGGGCATTGGCCCAACCCAGGGACAGAACTACATGGACAATCGTCCTCACCCTGAATTTTTGTTTTTGTCTTTTTTATTTAAATTATTTTAATTTTTTTTATGAATTTATTCTTTTACTTTTAAATATTTATGTTTGCCCCCTTCAACTCCAAATCCTGACTCCATTCTTAACCCGACCCTAACTATATTAATATTATTAAAATGTAATATCATATTAGGTTAATCTCCACGTAATAAAGAGCCTAAAACCCCAATTATCCGTTTTAATTATTTTTTATTTTATTTTTCTTGAGAATGATATATCAATGGATTTTCTTTCTTTTAGGCCATTGGCGGCTTCAAAAATCTTATTGCGGAAGGGGGCAGGTGTGAAAAAGAAAGACGGGGTACAAGGTTCGGATCAAAATATAAAGGATTGAGTTCAAAAAATAGATTCCGAACTGACTAATACCGCAAAAAATGAGTTGGAATCAGACAAACCATCTATGCATGAGAGTTACGATGGGGTTGATATCGAGGTTCAATGGAGGGCAAACTCGATATTCGAAGGAACGTCGGAGAAGGTATGAGATTAGTTTTGATGGTTTGTGTTATCCATCTTTTGTTATTGATGGTTAAAATTATGTTTTGGAATGCTCAAAGTGTGGTAGGCCTTGTTTTTAATCGGTATTTCAAGTTGTTACTCAGATCACAGGATCCAGATATTATGGTTCTATTTGAGCCGCGTGTAAGTGACGGTACAACAGATGATTTTATCCGTAAATCGAAGTTTGACCATTCATATAGGATTGAGGCGATAGGTTTTTCAGGAGGTATTTAGGTTCTATAAAAAACTAGGATTCGCCTGGATATTTTAGCTGTCTCTACCCAATTTATCTATGGATGGTGTATAGAAGGGGATAGTGGTCCTGATTTTTTTCTGACATATGTGTATGCTAGTCCTAATAGAGGTATCTACGCTATGATCTGGGAACAATTAAGAGCTTTAGAACCGTCGGCGGAATGGCCATGAGTTCTGGGTGGTGACTTTAATGCGATTTATAACAAGGATGATAGACAGGGCGGGTCGCCAAGAAGGAATGAGGTGTACTCTCTTTTTGGGGATTTTATGTTTCAGTCAGGTCTTATTGATATGGGTTTTAATGATGCTCAATTTACATGGGAATGAGGTTCTCTGAAACAACATTTGGACAGATGCCTATGTAATCAGCGGTGGTATGAGCAATTTACTTTGTCCGAAGTAGTCTATCTTCAGCGCATTGGCTCGGATCATCGTCCAATTCTTTTAACCACAACGACCCAAGGTGGTCAGCAGGAACCTAAAGTATTTCGGTTTATTGCAGCATGGAATGATCATCCGGATTTCACTAGACTTCTAGCGGATACATGGAATGGTGACGATGATGTATTCCAGAACCTTGATGGCTTTAGACAAGCTAATAAACAATGAAATAAGGAGGTGTTTGGTCATATTAGAAGACGTAAAGCTCATCTTCTAGCCCATATTAGAGGTGTGGAAATTGCTTTGAAAAAAAAGACATCGTCATTTTTAGCTAGCCTAGATATTGCTTTAAAGGAAGAGTTAGATACAATTCTTGCACAAAAAAAAAGTCTTTGGAAACAAAAGTCTAGATCTGAATGGCTACAGAATAAGGATCGCAATACTCAGTTTTTTCACACTACTACTATGGTTAGGCGAAAGCAAAACTCTATTATACGACTTAAGGTATGATCGAATAATTGGTGTACTGATCAAGCTAGCCTTAAGGAGCATGTTGTTTCTTTTTTCCAGAAACTTTTTTCGAGTGGTGGTCGTACCCGTTCGGATGAGTTGTTCTGTGAAGGATTTTCGCGTATTGATGTGAGGTATTTAAATGGTTTAATTCGGTATGTGACAGAAAAGGAGATTCGAACCGTTGTTTTTGGGATGAGTCCATGAAAAGCACCGGGGGTGGACGGGTATCATGCGGGGTTCTATCAGCGGAATTGGGAGGTGGTTAAGGGATCAATGTATCGGTTTGTGTATGATTTTTTCTATAGGGGATTCTAGCAGCCGAAGCCAATAGAACTTTGCTTTTCATAATTCCAAAGGTTCCGACGCCTGAGATGATTAACCAATACCGACCTATCAGTCTTTGCACAGTGATGTATAAGGTGGTGACCAAATTGTTAGTAGACAGACTTAAGCCTTTCCTACCTACATGAGTTTCAGATAATCAAGCAAATTTTATTCTGGGTAGACACATTACTAATAATGTGATCCTTGATCAGGAAGTTATACATTCAATGGAATAAAAATCTGGGCGCACAACTTGGATGACCATTAAGGTAGATTTGGAGAAAGCGCATGACCGCCTTGAGTGAGACTTCATAGAAGAAACTTTAATGGAACTGGGGTGCCAACTCTGTTTATTCAGTGGGTGATGTTATGTATCAGATTCGTTGTTACGCAGATTAGCTGAAATGGGTCAACGATGGATTGTTTTTTACTATCACGTGGAATAAGACAGGGGGATCCACTATCTCCGTATCTGTTTGTGCTTTGCATGGAACGTTTATCTCACGCGATTGATAGAAAGATTCTAGAGGGAAGTTAGAAACCAATTCGCTTTTCGCGCAATGGGCCAGGTTTGTCAGATTTGTTTTTTTGTAGATGATCTTGTTCTGTTTGCGGAAGTAACAACAATACAGATGGAGTTGATAAAAAATATTTTACGACGTTTCTGTGATTGTTTTGGGCATAAAGTTAGCGTGGGGAAGACTCACATTTTTTTTCAAAGAATTGTGATAGTAATGTTTGATCTATTATTGTACATGGCATTGGCTATGAAGAGGTAACAAATTTAGGAAGATATCTTGGAGTTCCTCTCTTACATAGCCGGGTTAAAAAGGAGACCTATAGATATTTGATTGATAAGGTGGAGCAACGGCTTGCTGGTTGGGTAGCGAAGTCTCCTTTCTTTAGCAGGGAGAATAACTCTTGCTAAAGCAATCTTACAGGCCATACCGATATATGCTATGCAGGCGACCAAATTGCTAAAGAGTGTGTGTGATGAATTGGAAAAGAAAATTCATAGGTTTGTCTGGGTGTTAAAGGTGATAATAATTCTATGGCACTTGTTAATTGGCATACGATGAAAAAACCTATGAACAATGGTGGGATGAGTTTTAAAGATCTTGAGTGTCAGAATAAGACATTGTTAATGAAACTTGGAATGACATTAATATGTGATGAGGATAAACTTTGGGTTAAGGTTTTGAAGGGCAAGTACAGATGGACGCTAGAGATTTCGGATACTATCGCTAAACCTGTAGTATCAAGATTTTGGAGAGGACTGATTGGTGTGTGGGATGAGGTGCGTGAGAGTTTATGTTGGAATATTCGGAATGGATGGAAGACTGACTTCTAGGATGACATATGGCTAGAGAATGGGGATAAAATTCGTGATAGTATTGGATATAATATGTCATATCATGCTCAACCGGTTGCAACAATGCTTGCGGCAAATGGCGAGTGGAACTGAAAATCATTATTAAAGTGTCTGTCGTTACATTTGATGCAGCCAATAACATCATCACCACCACCTCACGCTGCTTTAGGGCCTGATCGACCAGGATAGTAGTGGGAAGGCGACCGTCAATTCACTACCAAGTCTGCTTATGCCTACTTAATGAAGTTTCAAAGTGACTCAGGTTTTCCTAGTTGGTCGTGGTTATGGCATATGAAATTACCTCATCGCATCCAGGTTTTCCTTTGGTTAGCATTGCAGGTTAAACTCTTGACCAACGCCGAAAGGGTTAGGAGACATCTATCATCGTCGGGTAGTTGCCCTGTGTGTCACGCGGGGTTGGAAACATTAGCGCATATGCTCAAGGATTATGGAGAGGCTCATCGATTATGGAGGCAATGGGTTAATCCGAGCTTATTGATTTTGTTTTTGAACATGGATTTTGATGCATGGTTTACCGGTAATTTGCAGGAGCGATACGTCTTTGAGCAAAACAAAACAGATTGGGGGGTAAAGTTCGCGATCGGTTGCTGGTTGCTATGTAAGCAACGATGCCTGCGTGTGTTTGACCCGGACAACGTAATAAAGGGTATATAACAATAGTCTGTCAAAGGCTAGCAAACGATGTGTAGAGTTATTTGCTTGTTTCGAGCGTGTTGCGTGGTCCGAATGCTCCAAAACAACAATGGGGTTGCCCAGATCAGGGATGAGTTAAGGTCAACGTGGATGAGACAGTTTGTGGCGCGACGGGTATGACTTCTACCGGGGGTGTCATTCGTGGTGCAGATGGTGAACGGTTATTTGGCTTCGGACGTAGTATTGGAATTTGCTGGGTTCTGTTATCTGAATTTTGAGCAATACATGATGGGTTGGTCCATGTATGAAAGTGTGGTTTTCGTAGAGTAATTGTTGAATCTGATAATGGTCAAGCGGTGGGTATTTATCATCAAAATACCAAGGCCTTACAAGGTACAACGATTGTAGATTTGGTGTATGATTTGCTTGATAGACGATGGGAGGTACAAGTGAAGCAGGTGAGTCGACAACTAAACATGGTTGTGGATTATCTTGCAAGGATGATGAGAGGTAAACCGATTGGATTGTGTACTTATAATACACCACCTAGTGAGGTTATTCAGCTAGTTCAGGCTGATTTAGTCTCTGATTAATGTCTTGTTTTCTTGTAGCCGTTTGTGGCACTGATCTTGTAAGTACTCGCTTGTGCACTCTTTTTCCTTCATTTAGGTTTAGGGAGGTTTTTTAACGATGCATAAGCGTGCACACTTCTTTACCTATCAAAAAATGGATTTTCTTTCTTTTGGTCCACATTTTCTCCCCCAATCCGGAGTTGTCACCATGGATTTGTAACTTTAGAAATTTCAAACGGATCTGATTGTGTTTTTAAGTTAATTGCCAATACTTTGATGCATTTTTATATTAAAATATGTGATTTATTGATAGGTTAATCTAAATTAATTATTATTATTATGGGATATTTTTTAATGTCATATTTTTATAATTACACCACACTTTTCATAGTATGAGTTTAATATTAAATCTTTTAAGTAAAGCATAGTAATTTGTTGTGTTAGTTTAAATTAGTTTTTTTAAATCGTTTATCTTTATCTCATGTCTCTATCCGTGTCTCCGCTTTAAATTAGAGAGTTTAGGGTTTAGGGTTAAAGGTTGAGGATTGTGGTTATGGTGTTGGGAATTAGAGGTAAGTTGAATTTTTAGGGTTTAGTATATAGAAAATAAGGATTAAGGTTTAAAATTTATTTTTTTAGATTTTTTCAATAGGAGGCATGAATGAGGGCATGAGAAAAAGACAAACGATTTTTATCCAGCTTTTTTTCATTAAACTACTTTAAATTTGGCATAATTCCTTTTTAAACACTTATAAATTAACAGTACTTCTAAACGCATCATATCCAAATCGCGACAATTAAATTTTTAAAAAAACTGAAACAATACTTAAATTTGAGGATTTAATTATAATATTTTAAAATTTAAGAATCAATTTAGTATTTCACAAATAGTTTAGTGGTGCATGACGAAGTTAACCCTTGGAATTTTATCATGCATGGAAAAAAATCAAGATGAAGCAACTACAGGGAGTCAACGATCAAGTTTAATGGTCAACGGTCTAATCCCACGTACTTTTCTATACAACAATAATGCGATGAAATAAATAAAAATATTAACTAAAATATAAATAAAACAGTGATTGACGTGGCAATTTCCAACGTGGACCCTCTTAGCCAACGCGTTTTATATATATACAATTTTAATTAAAAAAGGTTTTCTTTCTTTCTTTATTAAATTATTCCAAACTTTGTCTCCAAAACGACAATTTGTTAGCTCACGTGTAACATCAAACATCGTTTTTGATACCCAATATTTGTTTAGTCAATATTATGATTAAATTTAGAAATTAAAATGTTTTATTAATTATTATTATTATTATTATTTATTTTAAATCGTTCACATGGAAATAGTTTAGATTTGAAAGCAAAATGTTTTACATTATTTTTTCTTCAACCGACCTTATATGATTTTTCAGAGATATTTTTATTCGTTTATTTATTATTTTATATTTTCATTATTTTAAAGTGTATTTATTTCGCTTAAAAATAATTTATTCAAATATATAATTTGATTATTAATAAAGAAATAAAATATCATACTTCTTTTCTGAGACGAATCCTTATATAAGCATACGAGAATTTTGACCGTCAAAGTTTATCAAATTGATATTTGTTTTTTTTAATTTTTTATTAATAATTAGTATTTTTTTTATATTCCTGCTAAATCTAACAAATCGTTAAACCTTTCACACCAAGTCTTACTATTTAATTTACACATAAATTAAAACATTAACATAATTTAATTTATACAAAAAATAAACTAGTTTTTCTATTAAATTAATTTAAACTTATTTATTCCTTTATTAATAATTTGCATTTTTTAAAAAGAAGAGGGTGAAAGCAATGAAAATTACGGGTCTAAGATGCCAATCCCACCACTCAAACAAAAACTGAAAAAAGTAGATAAAGCTACGTGTCAAACCGACCATTGGCTGTCGGGTCGGGCGGGCCTACCAAATTGGTAAGAAACGAAAGGGACAAAGGTTTATTGAATCATCAACAGTGCCGACGTGGGACTCCATGATGAACTGAAAAGCTGTACAGTAGCCGCCACGAAAATCATAGAATGTCTTTGACTTGGTCTTGCAAAAAAAAAATTCCCAAAAAAACTTTTAAAACAGGATAATATCGTTGAGAAGAAATTATTTTATAAATGCAGTCTATCATGTTATTTATATTTTTGTTTTTTTTAAGTTAATTATTAATTTTTTATAATATTCAAATTAATATATAAATAAATAAGATAATAATAGTTATAAAAAGAACACTATTATAACTAGACAATTGTTTTCTGTCTTCGATTTTTTTTATCATTTTTACTTTTTATTTAATTTTTTTTTAAATTTTGATTTGTTTATGAATTTATCCCCACCTTCAATCATTTATATTTTACCCTTAACATCAAATTCTGACTTCGTCCATGATCGCAACAACATTAATAATAATAATAAAATTCACAAGTTTTAAGGGTGAGTTTGGTTCTTAAAAACGATGATTATTAGAGTGTTTTTATAAAATTTAGATAATATAACAAAAATAGTACTATAATTTTTTATATAAACATTTTTATTTTAATAATTAAAATTTTAACTTATTAAAAAAATAATCATATGGACAAATTGATAAATTTTACTTGTAATTAATTCGATATTCTTTTAACCAAACACTATAATTTTATATTTATACTAAGGAAACAAAATAAACTAATGCAACATTCTCAATTCGATAATTTTATTCATAAAAATAATCTTATATTCTGTGAATTAAACACCCCTACTAATAATAGTCTAAAAATTTTTCTATATTAATTAACAAATTCTTTCGAAGGTTTAAAAATCAGTAGTCTTTCTATCAACTTTGATTCTAGGTTTTGGATATCAGATAAAAATATTTTTATAGGAGTACATTTGATGTGAAAAACACATTATTAAGCCATTTAACTCAAAAGTAATTAAATTAATAATAGTATTAAATATAAAAGGTGTTTAAAATATTTTATTTTTTATTTAGATATTTAAAGTATTTTAGGTAAAATTAAGTGTTTAAAATTTTATTTTGATTCGAATAGACAGTAGGGTCTCCATGTCATGAGAAGCTGAAACGTTTAATTCATTAGTGCTTCTTCGTGGTGAAATTAAAGTGATAAAAAGAGAATTTGGATGGCTCAAAAAGACCAAAATGAGAACTATTGCAGGACTTTAAGTATAGTTGTAGCAGCCCAAAACCAACTTCACCAGTCTGAAGATCCAGGATATATTTTTTAGAATTGAGATTTATTAATTTTATTAAATGATAATATATTCAAAATTATAATAAAAATTTATAATTTAGTAAATAAAATATTTAAATTTAGATATATATTTAGTAAATAAAATTAATATCTTGAGATTATGAGAAAATTAAATAAGAAAAAGATAAAAAAAATAACTAAAAAACTCGAAACAAAAGGACACAAACATCATTCAAATCGACAATGATAGGTAAAACCATCAACAAATAACATAAAAATGTATATTATAATGAAATTACGTTGACACTAAGGATATTACCACAACCTAATCGCTAACAAGGAACAATTAATGTGATCGTATGTCCAAATTTAGTTCGAGAGTCCGAAATAAAAAGATAACAACATACTAGGAGTGTCATATTAATCAATCGTTGCATCGTCAGATCTAATCCTAATAAAATTAAATAAAAAAACATGTCAAATAAAAAATATACCAAAAGATAAAATAAAATCGTGTTATAAAAAATTTATTAAAATTATACAAACAAACGAAATAATAAAACCTGTCGGTAGAAAAACTACCCTTTAAACCCTAATTTCAAACAATATTATCGTCGAAATGGCCGACTAAAACTTCAAACTACATTTAACCCAAAAAATTGAAAATATTTCTAAAAATCAAATAACTCAAAATATAAACTTAATAAGTTACACAAAAACATAAGATTCCGTAATATAACATAACATATAACAAAAATAAAATCGTAATATAACATAACGTATAATATTTTTAAATATTATTAAAATTAATAAAAAAATATAAATCTTAAAAAATAATATATAATTAATTTAATTAAAATATTATTTTAAACAATTTATTATTATATATTGAAACCTTAATATTTTTAATATTTATTTTCCTATTAATATTTTAGAGTTTTGAAAAAAATTATTTATATTTAAAAATTATTATTCCATACAAAAAAATATTTGAGATTTAATTCACCCTTTAAATATAACCTTGGAAAGAATTTAAATTTTCATATATTTTTTCAAACTTTTAATATATTTTTATGAAAGTTATGATTATATGGAAATAAATAATTTGGATATGTAGATTTAGAGTATGCAATTAATTTTTAAGAAGCAATTAATTCCATTCTAATTTTAGATATTGGATACCATATTAAACACTACAATAATAAAAGGGTAAACTATCTATTTGGTATCCCATTTATTTATGTATTTTTGTTTTGAACACTTAATTATTTTATTTTGATAAAATAGTACATGACGTTATATATATTTTTAATTTGATACTTTACTTTTAAAAGATTAATGAAAAGATAACATAATATTTTTAAATTTATTTTATTTTTTCTATCCAAATAAGAAAATTACATGTACTTTTCTATTAGTTTTTAAAGACGGGATATAAAAATAAAACATAATGATAGACAACATTTTGCAAAAACAATTAATTAAGTGGCCAAAATAAAAATATGTAAATAGGTGGGATACCAAATAGACATTTTACCCTATAAAATGGAAGGAGCCTGGACAGTCTTTCTCGTTTACTATCTTTTATTTCATTCTTCTGGGTATCCCTCCGCAAGTGTAAAGCTTGGCCAAAGGCTACTGTTAATTTACTTCTACATTTTCTCCGTCCGACACTCTGCTTCATCACCGATCACTGATCAGGTCGGCACTATGAACCAAGGGGGCGTTGCCACCGCCAACGGCGGCTCAGTTGGTGTTCAGATCCAACGCTCCCGGAGGCTCCCGGATTTCCTTCAAAGCGTCAATCTCAAGTACGTCAAATTAGGTTACCACTATCTGATTTCCAATCTCTTAACCCTCTGTTTCATCCCTCTTATTGTTATGATTTCAATTGAAGTTTCTCAAATGAATGCTGATGATTTACACCAGTTGTGGGTTCACCTTAAGTTCAATCTAGTCAGCGTAATCGTATGTTCTGCTATTTTAGTTTTCGGGTTAACCGTCTACGTCATGACCCGACCCAGACCTGTTTACCTTGTCGATTACTCTTGCTACCGTGCCCCTGATCATCTCAAAGCTTCTTACGGTCGGTTCATGAAGCACTCTAGATTGATCGGTGATTTTGATGAATCGTCTCTCGAGTTCCAACGCAAGATTTTGGAGCGCTCGGGGCTCGGGGAGGAGACTTATGTGCCAAAAGCTATGCATAATATCCCTCCAACGCCGTCTATGGCGACAGCTAGGGAAGAAGCCGAGGAGGTTATGTTTGGGGCATTGGATATTCTTTTAAAGAACACCAATGTCAACCCCAAGGATATTGGTATTCTTGTTGTGAATTGTAGTTTGTTTAATCCAACGCCATCATTGTCTGCTATGATTGTGAATAAGTACAAACTAAGGGGAAATATTAGGAGTTATAATTTAGGTGGGATGGGGTGTAGTGCCGGTGTTATCGCCTTAGATCTTGCTAAGGATTTGTTGCAGGTGCATAGGAATACTTATGCTGTTGTTTTGAGTACTGAGAATATTACTCAGAATTGGTATTTTGGGAATAACAAGTCCATGTTGATACCCAATTGTTTGTTCCGAGTTGGCGGTTCTGCTGTTTTGCTTTCAAATAAGTCCAAGGATAGGCGCCGAGCTAAGTATAAGCTTATTCATGTGGTGAGGACTCATCGTGGAGCTGATGATAAGGCATTCAGGTGTGTGTATCAGGAACAAGATGATGCTGGGAAGACCGGTGTTTCGCTCTCCAAAGATTTGATGGCAATTGCTGGTGTTGCACTAAAGACCAACATCACTACGTTGGGTCCTCTTGTTTTACCAATCAGCGAGCAACTTTTGTTTTTCTCAACTTTGCTGGTGAAGAAATTGTTCAATGCTGCTGTGAAGCCTTATATCCCGGATTTCAAGTTGGCATTTGATCATTTCTGTATACATGCCGGTGGGAGGGCTGTGATTGATGAACTTGAGAAGAATCTGCAACTTCTACCTATACATGTTGAGGCTTCTAGAATGACTCTCCATCGTTTCGGAAACACTTCTTCTAGCTCTATTTGGTATGAACTATCCTACATTGAGGCCAAGGGGAGGATGCGGAAACGAAACCGTGTTTGGCAAATAGCATTTGGAAGCGGTTTCAAATGTAATAGTGCAGTTTGGGAAGCACTTCGGAATGTAAAGCCTTCTAGTAATGGACCTTGGGAAGATTGCATTGATAACTATCCTGTGAAAATATGCACGTAGCTAAGCGACAGATTTTGATTCTATATTCAGACTCAGTATTTCACCAGAAGGCACACTTGCTTCATGTGATTCTTGATTTGTACTTTCGTATCCCAGTTTTCTTGGTATGTTGTCGTAATTCTCCATGTATTTACTGGTCATTTACCAATTACCTTGTTTAAGACCGATATTTAGCGAACTTTTAATAATGTTCCATTATAACATTTCATCTTTCCTTTGTTATTAAGGTTTTGCTTGTTGAAACCATTGCTGGAACTTTTCCTGTGGCTAAAAGTGGAAAGCACCACAATGTACCTGCATTCTTGCTGTAGTTTTAATGATATACGAGGTACTCGTTTAGTCGAATTCAGTTTCCTATTATCTTCCATCTGTGTGGCTCTATCAGTAACAGAAAATTTCCGCATCAGCCGTCTGTTCTATATCAAAAGCTTAATTAGCAACAAGTGCCTAGCTTAACAGTCATTTACCGGTTTGTCATGTTGAACTATAGAATCCTTACTCTTAAGGTGCCATGCTCTCCCCAAACATGAAGACGAAAGTTATTTCCCAGCAAAAGAATGTAAACGCATTGACCATTCAAATAAATAAGCACAGATAATACAAATATTTGTTGGAGAATAGCATTTGAACCAGAACAATATAGAATCGTTTTTTTATCTTTATTACAAAAAATGTGAAATTGCAGGGACTGAACTTTCTTGTAAGAAAAATGTAAACTAGAAGAAGAAATGGTGTCATCTGAAAGACCATTGGATCTCTTCAAGTGTTCTTCCCTTTGTCTCGGGTACCCAGAGTGTCACAAATACGATGGTGAAAGCGCTCACCACCATGTACATTGTGAAGGTTCCTGTTGATGAGGAAGGAAGGTTGAGTTTTTTTTAAAAAGTAATTTTTTATCAATATAACTATAATAGTATGAGGACCAAATTGTAGTAACCCAAGGGTTAAATTCTCAGGTGGAGTATAGTAGAGGGACTAAAATCATAATTTGGCATATAGTAATATTGACGTGAGTGAGAAATGAACCTCCACTACTCCAGCTCAAAAGCAGGTTGGCAGTCATTGTAACCACCCAAGCAAAGAACCAGTTGGAAAGTGTTGCTATGCTTCCTGCTAGTCCCTTCACATTTATAGGAAGAATCTGCATTGCAATGCAAATTTAGCAGACGAAATATCCAGCACCACCAAACAAATTTGTTCAGGCCAGTTTAAACAATAACATCATAGCTGGTTTGGATTCAAAATCTTATAAAATAAGCAGATTTTCATATTGGATCAGGGGTGATGTTAAATAGCTATAAAAAAAACACAATACCTCTGACATTATAACCCAAGGAATAGCACCCATTCCCAGAGAGAAGGTAACCACCATGGCCTGAAACAAGAGCAAGTTAAAGCAATTGCATTCTAGCAACAACACAGTACCAGAGACAAGACAAGTAACATACCACAACTCCAACTACTGACAAGATCCCCATAATGCTATAAACACTAGAGTCGGTAGATACAACATCCTGGATCAAGTATCAAAATTCAAACATGGTGATAGTTATGTGAAACTGAACAAAAGAAATACAAGCTTCGATATAATTGAATCATTTGTAGATCATTCATTACCTTTAGAAAGAATGATACTGCAACAATTAGGAGGCTGAGTGTCATTCCAAAAGAGGATACCTGAAAGTAAATTGCAAACAATGATCTCTTTTGGTGCTGGGTCCTAGCTCCATTGTAGATAGGTTTTTGGTCTTAATCAAAACAGGTCAGGGTCGAGACAGAATGGTTGGTAAAGTAGAGTAAACTTACTATAAGCAGAACCCGGCGGCCTGCTTTGTCCACCAACCATGTGGTTACGGCAGTAGCAATGACCTGAGTGTGCAAAATTATGGTAAGTTGTCATTTGTGGGTCGAAGAACAGAAAAAAAAACTGTGGCACTTTTCGAGTTATACCTGAATGGCACCAACTCCAAAGGTGGCTGCATTGCTTGATTTAACCCCTGTTCAAACAAGGTTAAATCGTTTAGTTAAGCCTTTGAAGTTGAACTCGAACAAAGTTTTGGCTAACATAAACATAAGCATCAGAAAATTCTGGATATTGGCATATTTGTGAACATTATAAAGGAATAGGCAACACCAATGACAAAAAGTTCAATAAGTTTAAGCTTACCAGCAGCTTCAAAAATTGTACTGGAATAGAATAGAACACCATTAATGCCAGAAAGCTGTTGCAGCATAAGTAATCCAATTCCAACCTGAAAGATATTGGTCCATGAAACCAATTAGATTCCTCTTTGTCCAGCTATCAAGACCAAGGACAATTCAGATGAATGGAAAGTTCAGAATAAAGCTTGTGATTAGCTATTAAAATTTACCATCAATGGAAACCAATATCTCCTTTCTTTGAGTTCTGCAAACCGAATTGTAGTTTTTCTAGTTGTTGATGCTACAGATCTCTGTCAGTTTAATAAATAACTGAAGTTTTGAGCAAGAACTTGCAAATATGTAAGTGGAAGACCATGAAGAAAGGTTTGCAATTGATGAAAAGATGTTAAATTGCTTATTATTACCTTGATTTCACTCACTTCAATAGAAATATCAGCATCAAAACCCCGGAGAACTTGCAAAGAAGCTTCAAAGTCTTCTGTCATTCCCATTTTTGCCTGGAATTAGGAAAAGAAATTTGAATCAGGAGATCATAAATATCAACGTGAGAATGCTCTAGTTACAACCTCATTCTCAAGCTTACCAGCCATCGAGGAGATTCAGGAATGAAAAATAGACCAGGAATCAAAATTGTACAAGGAAGTATTCCTGCCAGAGGACAAAGTTGTTTAATGGTGATTACTTTCTTTTTACCATGATCTAGTAATGAATTCAAGTGTTTCAAAAAACTGAAAATGAATCTATCTAATAGAATTTGCTACTAAAGGACTTACAGAAACGGAGAGAAAGTTGATCATCGCAACAAAAGAAGTGAATGAACCAGTTGTATTCAAATGAATATGATACGAGACAATATGATACCAGTTTCTGAATTTTAAATCCCTTTTTATGAAAAAAATCTAACTAATGATCAAATTCAACTGTCTTACAAAACTGATTACCTAAAACTGCAAGTATCCTCCATTCAACAAAAAGTCCCAGCAGATAGGCCAGCATTATTCCAAGTGTGACAGAAAGCTGTGCAGTACACAACATTGCATATTTGAGCAGCCTAAGAGGTGATCAAAGCTTTCTAAAGAATTCATTAAAAATGCTAATGATAAACAGAGATAGAGCCAACCTGATTCACTGAACCCAAGCTGCCCCTCAAGTTTTGAGGTGCTATCTCAGCTATGTATACAGGCACCTATACATAATATATACAATTCATACTCTCAATCCTTTCAAACAAAAGTTCCATCTTAATAACCGAGCATAGTTCAATGTTACCGTGTAAGAGATTATTCCCACACCGAAACCTTCCAACAACCTTCCCATGTAAAGAAAAGATGAATCCTGCAAAATGCAGCAAGCTTTAGTTCTAAGTGTAAATAGATCAAGTTATTTTTTTATAAGAGTGACTACATCAAGCTTAGGTAATACTAATCATCAGAACCCACAGTTGCAAAAGATATAGCAAGCCATCCAATTATATTAGGAATTGCAGCAATCATTAAAGCCTGCAATGAGGAAAAGAACATATACTCAGCAATCTGAATCAAAACATAAAACAAATACTCAGCAGATAAATCATCAATTCGATTACCCCTTTCCGTCCAATATATTCGGCTATCTGACCACTGGCAATTGCTCCAACCATGGCACCCACATTTGACAAAGAACCAAATAGAGAAAACTATCCCAGAAATAGGACTCATTAGCAAGAGTTCAATCAAGAACACCCAGTTAACCAAACCAAAAGGAAAAGGGATGAAATTTACTTCTGAGACTGTTAGTCCAAGATCCTTTACTATTGCAGATTGTGTAGGAGAAGAGTAACCACACTGCATAAAAAATAAAACCCAATTCAGAACTTGTTTCAAAGGGTAGTAAACACAAAGCTAGATCAGAAAAAGAAGTCAACTTACAGTGAAACCGAATTGGATAGGACCCAAAGCAACAATCAAGACACAGGCAACAACAGAGATGGAATTATCGCGAAGTGTTTGAGAGGATCCAAGCATACTAGACCCCATCCTTGAACCCATCCGATACCAGCTTCCAGTGTGCAGGAATGGCTTCCTTATATCCCCCCTCCCTTCTTCAGCATCATCCCTGAGACTCATCTTCCCTTCTTACTCTATAGTCTATACCAGCAGTAGATTTTCCAATGAAACAAACACTTTGTGATCACCCAGAGATTGAAAAAGAAAAAAAAAGAGTCCTTTAACCAATTTTCTTTTAACCTCTCAGATTGTATATCCTGAGAAAGAAGATTATAATATAAATATGCATATAATAAAAAAAACACAAATGCTACTACATCTACCAGTAGATTATAATATAGTAATAGCATATATCTCTTTGACGTGCAAACCGTGTCTAAAGATATCCCATTTGCTCTGCTGTTATGGCAAAGTTAACGTTACTTCCAGCTCAAACTTAAAATTTCTAGGTCAAATTTGGTCTCTTCTGTTTTTATAGTAAGGTTAAATTACACCCCAAGTCACTTAATTATTGATTTAATAACAAATGTCGGTTTTTTCTTTTAAAAATCACTGAAGTTTTGAAACTTATAAAATAATCAATAAATATATCAAAACATTACAAAAAAATCATTTCACGACATGTTATAAAATATCAATAAATTTAAATATTTTTTATAATCATTTAATAAATTAGGTGATCATTTTGTAATTTTTCATAACTTTAATGACTAAAGAAACCATTTTTACTTAGTTTAGGCATCATTTATGTACTTCCCCTAATTAAAAGCCCCCAAAAGTGAAAATAAATGTCACTGTCTATCGGAGTATGTGTAATTGTTCCTCAATTAGAAGCTCTCGCTGTCACGCGAATCAGCAAAATTTGGGGAGTTGGCATTGTTTGTCGTAAGGTAAACAGAATTGTTGGTCCCTGAACTTTTAGGATATTTTTAATATGATAATTAAACTTTTAAAATTTTTATTATAATCACTTAATTTTTATACCGCTTTCATTGCGGTCACTGTCATTAAAAAACTAACATGGCATGTGAATTTTTAAAAAATATATTAAACTTTTAATTTATTTTCATTATAGTCACTGAGCTTTTATTTTGTTTTAGTACAATCATTGAATTTTTAATTTGTTTTGTGAAATAATGAGTTTTTTTGTGTAACCTCTAAACCCGACCTAAAATAAATAGATCGAATCTAAGGAGCTTAGTGTGTCTCTAAAGTGCAGATAAAAATAAAACATTGTTTACAAAATTATTTCTCAAAAAGTAATATTTCAAAAAAAATAAAAATAAAATACGGTTCATATAAATAATTTTGTCAAGAATAAAGTTTTGGAAAAATGCAAATATGATGTATGAATGATGTCATACGCACAACACAAATCTCAACTACAACGTCAACAATCTAAGTGAAGAAGTTCCCTAAAACCCTCACCTACAATGTTACTAAAATCTCAGGGTGGTCTTAGGCTTTCGGAAAGCTGCCACGACTTCCTCCGTACACAATCCCATCCCATGCACACAATATGATGTACCATGATTTAAAAATCCGAAAACAATCACAATTCAATTCAAAATCGCAATTTGTCTGAAATCTCAATTTATCCGAAAACACAATTCACAAGATATAAAAATCATATTTACTCTAAAAAAATGTGAAATCTCAAATCGACAAATTTTAATATTTCTCAAAACACAATGATATATATGCATGGTAACACAAATGCACAATCAGAGTCACAATACAAAAATTAGACATGCTAGAAAAACACAAGTATTTTTTAAAACACAAAATTTTAAGCATGTCACACAAAAACTATATTTTCAGAAAACATATATGGCACCAGTTAGAGAACACACCTTAACCAAAGCGATTCAAGTTACTGAATAACAAGGTCTTGAACTCGAACAGAAATAAACAAGAAATACATAGGCTTTAGAGAATCTTGATGAAAAAAATAATTGAGGGTTTTCTCTTAAACCAAAATATGTATATATAGAGAAAAAAATAACTAATTCCAATTAGAATTAGAATTCTACTAAACCATAAAAATTTAATAAAATAATAAAAAAATTACAGAATTTTAAAGGGATTTTCCTTCTTTATCTAAAACTTTATATAATATATTATAAATAAAGAGTTTTGATAAAACAATAATTAAAATAAAAGTAGTTTTAATAAAAGAATTTTAACCCAAAAATTCTCTTAAATATAGAAAATCAATTTAAAACTCTAAAAAAAAAATAGGGTTCAAAAATTGAAAATCTGAAAATTAAGATTTTTAATTTGGGATTTCAAAATTAGGGTTTCAAAAATTAGAAATAATTTTTAGGATGTTACACTTTAATATAAGTATATAAACAAAATCATTCGAACTCAAGTATTTTGATAAAAATCCGTTTACACCTTTACAAGAAAACATCACATTTGATTATATAAATAAAATATTATTATTATTATTAATCTTGCAATTCTTACGATAAGACATTTAACTTACACTATTTTTATTAATAATCTTTTCAGTATGTTGTCACGAGAACATTATCTAATCAATATTGTTTCGTGTATATAAAAATATGTGATTGGATAACCTCACGAGAATATTACCTAATCAACATTGTCACGACATTGTCACGAGAACATTACCTAATCAACATTGTTTCGTGTATATATATACCATCTAATCAGGGTGAACAACCCTGGTACGGGGAAAGAGACCGTGTTTGAAATGTGTGATCGGACAGAAACACGAACTCATGTCTAGGATTCTTGTAATTCATAGAATTGTTCGTATGCTACACTTGATCTCTATCAACAAAAAGAATTCCAACACTGCACGTAGTTCTTACAATATGGTAATTAGTGGGTGTCAACATCTTACAACAAATAAACAAATTATTACTACGACAGAATATAACCAGCTTTGCTATTTTGCTCTAAGTTTATCCCATCTTAATCAACTATTAGAAGTTCAGGAGAAGGGGCCAAACGCCTGGCAAATGCTGGTCCTGGTGTCGGTGTCGGTGCGGGTGCCGTTTCCGGTGGTTTCTTTGAAGAAAACAGCCCAACATTCCTGACGTAGCAGCGAAAACCAGTGATTATAAATGCAAAATGATTCATCAAGTCATTAAAGTTGTTTACTTGAGCTTGTCCGTAACCCAGTAACCCCATGAGGATGTCTTTCCCAGACTCATGGACCTCAAGGGGGCTGCGGCTGGGCCGAACGCTTTATGAACCAACTGCGACGCCTCCTGCTTCACCATATTGGAAGCATCTTCGCCGGAGTTTCCGATGTTTAGGGCTGCACCTTTGAACTCTGAAGTAACCTTATCTATATCTGGGGAAAATAATTGACCCATCGACCCCTTTATGATAATTTAAATATTTTTTTAATTCAAGGGATTTAAAACGTGATTTTATGATTATTTTCGAAGTATTTTTTATAGTTTTTTTAATCTTTGTCTACCTTTTATTTTAATAATAATTGTATTATTCACGAAATTATGAAAAAGAAGAAAAATATTTCTAATAAATTAAGAAAATATAGAAAGAAAGATAAACAATTTGATCACCAAATATATTTATTTAAATAAATTATTTATTAAATACCTACTAATTAAAGTTTGTTAATTTCTTACCCACCAAATCTTCATAAAATCAATCTGTACCCGAGTGACAATGTTATTATTAATGATTTTTTGTGCGTTAGGTGGAGTAGATTAGTTGAGAAGGCAATTTACTTTTTCATTAAGATTAACATGAAAAGGTATGGAAAAGCCTTAACATTTTTCCGTCTTCTCTTCTTCTTACAAACCTCAATTCGAACAAGAGAAAGACCAGACCAGAGAGACTGAAAGAAACCTGCCTGAAAAGTACAAGGTTGCTCACTAAATCAAACTCAAATAGCTTAGACAGAAACTTAGTTATTAACATATAGATTTGAGGTATGTATTTTGAGTATTACCATATATGTCCATAATTTAAGCGTAAGAGTATATATATACCTTTACAAGGAAAAATTATTATATGAACCCTTTTCACTACTTAGGATATGATCCCAATCAATTAAATTAAGACATATAATATATTTTTTTCATATCAAATTTACACATAAGTATGGCCAAATCATCTAATTTAATGTCTTTGATTTAAAAAAGAAAAAAAATATTATCAAAGATTTATTGTGTCATCTTTCTCTTTGTTCTGTAAAATTTTCCTGATTAATTTTTTATATAGATTTGGGGTTTAGGATTTAGAGTTCAAGGTTTAGTGTTATGGATTAGTGGTTTAGGGTTTATGTGGTTTAGGTTTAGGTTTAGGGCTAGGGTTTAGGGTTAGGGTTTAGGGTTAGGGATTAAAAAAATTAATTAAAAAATTGAACAATAAAGAGGAATGTTGATCATTATGAGTGTTACGACGAATTTGATTGGGAAATCCAGTGGCAAAAAGAAGGAGATTCATTAGCTCGTTATTTAGTCCGAATTAGTGAAATGACGGAATCCATAAAAATAATTCAACAGGCCCTGGAAGGAATTCCGGGGGGTCCCTATGAGAATTTAGAAATCCGATGCTTTGATCGAGAAAGGGATCCAGAATGGAATGATTTTGAATATCGATTCATTAGTAAAAACCTTCTCCCACGTTTGAATTACCGAGACAAGAACTTTATGCGAGAATGGAAGCTCCAAAGGGAGAATTAGGAATTTTTCTGATAGGGGATCAAAGCGGTTTTCCTTGGAGATAGAAAATTCGCCCGCCGGGTTTTATCAATTTGCAAATTCTTCCTCAGTTAGTTAAAAGAATGAAATTGGCTGATATTATGACGATACTAGGTAGCATAGATATCATTATGGGAGAAGTGGATCGTTGAAATGATAATTTATACGACAGAAGTACAAGATATCAATTCTTTTTACAGATTGGAATCTTTAAAAGAGGTCTATGGGATCATATGGATGTTGGTCCCTATTTTGACTCTTGTATTGGGAATCACAATAGGTGTACTAGTAATTGTATGGTTAGAAAGAGAAATATCTGCAGGAATACAACAACGTATTGGGCCTGAATACGCCGGTCCTTTGGGAATTCTACATAAGAAGTCTTTGGTAATATTTTTTTCCATTTTTAAATTAAATATATTAAAGTGGATGATTTGGATAAGCTTATGTGTAAATATGATATAAAAAAATATATTATATATTTTATTTTAATTAGTTGGAACCATATCGTAGATGGTGAAAAAGGTTCATATAATAATTTCTCCCTTGTAAGGGTGTTCATGGACGATTAATTGTATCGGAAATACTAAAGTTCAGAAGAATACGGTCCTATTTTAAGTAAGCATCGTAATACTAAAGTTCAGTTATTTATTATAGATAAAAAAATGATACAAATTTAATCTGAAACGAAATAAAATTAAAAAAAAATATCATTGTTCGACAATAGGAATGGAGGTATTTATAGGTTGAGATGAGTTATTGTTCCTCAAAAACAAATTAATATAATGATATTTTAATTTTTTAATTTAGATATTAATTGATAAATTTTTATTTTTATTTAATTTTTAAATTTAAAAATTTAATAAATTGTTGTCCCTTCTATCTTTAATCTATTTGGATTATCAAGAGAAAGGTTGATCTCTATAATCGTCTTGAACAAATTTTCTTCCACAAGCACAAAAATAATAAAAAATAAATTAAAATTCCTTGAACCAGTTTTGATCAGGATGCAACACCAAAGATGGAATTTTCATGAAAACCATTAATATTAGAATTACTAGATTTAGCACCCATTATACTGAATAGAAAATTTTTATGTTTTTAGTGTTTTTATGTATTTTCTCATACTAAAAAAATTAAGTTTAGAGTATAAGGGTTAAAGTTTAGAGAATTATAGATATACTTATTGGATTTAAGATATAAAATTTAGTATTTAAGATTTGAATTTTTTAATATTAGAACATAGAAAGAGACACCAAAATAATAAACGATTTTTGCCCCATCATACTATGAATTCTGAGGTGCAAATCGTCTGCTCTTTTATTGTTATTTCATTGGTGCCTCCACTTTAAAATAGTGAGTTTAAGTTACGGTTAGAATTCACGAAATTAAAGATATGATGTATTTTAGGGTATGAAATTTATGATTTAAAATATGAATATTAGGATTAAAGTTTTAAATTTAAATTTTTACTTCGATTTTCTGAGGTGGTAGTAGAGTCTAAAAATATACCTTATGCAGGTCAAGTAAGTTATGTTAAAGGTTAATTTTTATTATCGTAGAATTAAGACGAGAAATGATAAAAAAAAAACGATAAATTAAAAAAAATTAAGTAACATCAATTTTTTAAGTGCCAAAAATCTTAACGAAAACATATTAAAAATTTAGTTATCAAAATATATATTCTAAAACTTCATAAACAATTTATGTTGTTTACTTTAAAAATAATTATTCTTTTTTTAAAAAAAATTACCCCATTTTTTTATTCCTATTGCTTATTAAACCCACAACCAAAATTTATTAACTCTAAAATTAATTATTAAACTCAAAATAAAAATTTGTTTTTGATACTACAAATATTTATAACTAATAAAACTTCAAGATCATTTGATTTTGTTCAGGACCGTTTCACTCAAATCAATCAGCATCTGAAATGAGTTTAAAAAGTTTAAGCCCAAACCTATGGGTCAAAGAAGCCCTAGGAATCTCCCCTTCTCCAGTAAACCTTTCAATTCCAAACCCTCCATTTGAACCCTTCACGCCGGCATTTGCCTACGCCCACCTCTCTTTCTTTCTGGAGAGCCAAGCAGATTGGTTCCTCTCCCTTAATCGTCTTGCTTCATTTCGTCCCCAACTGTTTATCTTCCAGGTATTTGTATTTTATAGTAATTAGTGTTTTCCTTGGTTATCTTTAAGTTTCTGGGGAATTCCACTTGAGTTTTGGTTTCTATTGTTGAGTAAACATGAACTTAAAGCATTTAGTTTTGAGGAAGACGATCAATAATTTATCAAAAATCAATGCGAAACCAGCTTTTAGTAATTACAAGGATTTATCAGCCATTTCAGCTGCGATATCTCCCTCCATCTATCGAATAAGTAGTTGTCAAAGCTCTGCTTATCTTCAAAACCCTAAACCCATTTCCCGTTTTATTAGATATATTCACTTCTCCCGAGAAAATAGGCTAAGTTATGCTAGTGTTGAAGCAAAACTTGTGTCTAGTGATTCTGAGGATGAGGAGGATGGAACCATGAACGAGTTCTTATCGCGATTCATTTGGTTAATGAGAGGGAAGTTAACTGAGGTATACGTGGATTGTAATAAGGAGACAATTGATGGGATGCTTATAGTTATTGTGGAGAAGGTTGTGGAAGAGATGGAGAAGGGTGGTATTCAGCAGATGGTTGGTTCGACAGTGGCAATGCCATCAGAGGAATTTAGTGAAGATTTATGGATGACTGTGTGGGAAGTGAGTAATATGGTGTTGGAGGATATGGAGAAGGTGAGGAAGAAGGAAAAGATGAAGCAGTGTTTGCAATCGGAAGACGTCAAAGAAATGTGTAGATTTGCGGGTGAAGTTGGCATTCGTGGGGATTTGTTGAGGGAGCTTCGATTCAAATGGGCAAAAGAGAAGATGGAGGAGAATGACTTCTATGAGAGTTTGGAACGGTTTAGGCCTAAAAAGCAAGAGAAGGGTGGCAATGATTTAGATAAACATGCATCTGCAGCAGAGGATACACCAAAGGTTGCATCTCTGCCAAAAAGAAAGGGAAAGATTAAGTATAAGATATATGGACTCAATTTCTCAGATCCTAAGTGGGCTGAAGTGGCTGATAAAATCCATGAGAGAGAGAAAATGATTTGGCCTCAGGAGCCGAAGCCAATATCTGGAAAGTGCAAATTGGTTACGGAGAAAATCCTTTCTTTAAAAAAGGAGGATGATCCTTCACAGCTTTTGGCTGAATGGATAGAACTTTTGCAACCTACTCGTGTTGACTGGATCACTTTGCTTGATAAACTGGAACAACGAAATCCCGACCTACACATAAAGGTATATTTTTGCACTTATCCAGCCCATTCCATCACAATAATTTGCATGATACTTTCCTGTTATTACGTGATTTATATCCCATATTATTGATTACATTATTGAGTTTTTGTTGTTCTATGTAAGTTGGTGATATATTGATAATATGTGTGTTGGTAAGTGCATCATCCGATATTATTTCTTCCTGGACGTCATGAAAGTCAGCTCTTTCACTTTTTGCTTTTCATTTATTGTTATATGTTATTTAATGTTTCACTCCATTAATATTGTTGTGCTTTCATATTGATCATTTTAATAATATTTGTATTTGAAAAGTATTAAACGACAGTATTAGTTGTCTTTTGCCTCTTAATGTAAAGGTTCCAGTGGATTTTGTTTCTAGGCATATGCATGTCTATTTCTTGTTACATTTTATTGTTCAAACACTCAACTCCTGTTCAAAATTTCACTCCATCATTGATATTGTTGTGCTTTCCATATTAATTGTTTTAATAATATTTGTATTTTAAAAAGTATTAAATGACAGTATTAGTTGGCTTTTGCCCCTTGATGAAAGGATCCAGTGGATTTGATTTCTAGGCATATGCATGTCTATTTCTTGTTTCATAAATTAATGTTTTTGTTTAATCAATTTTTTTCTAATTTTAGGCTGCAATGACAAATATACATTTTCATTTTGATAGATTTGCTGTATTTAATTGAAGCATTTCTCTTCTTGATCTATTTGAACAAGACATGTACAGATGAGCATTTGCATTGTAAAATTTGTGAGTGGAGCTACAAATTCTGAACTTGTTATTATGATGTTGAATGTTCATAGATTGCAGAACTGGTCTTGCGTGAAGAATCTTTCCAAACAAGCGTTCATGACTATACCAAATTGATTGATGCATATGCTAGAAAGACTTGTGTAGAAGATGCTGAGAGAATCCTTAAGAAGATGGTTGAAAGTGGTGTAATGCCTGATGGTGTAACTGCTACAATTCTTGTTCACATGTATAGCAAGGTGGGAAATGTTGACCGTGCTAAAGAAGCATTTGAAAGCTTGAGGATCTATGGCTTCCAACCGGACTTGAAGATCTATAACTCGATGATAATGGCATATGTTAATGCCGGTGAACCTCAGCATGGTGAATCATTGCTGAGAGAGATGCAAACAAAAGACATGAAACCCTCAGAGGAGATTTACATGGCGTTGCTCCGGTCTTATTCTCACAGTGGTGATATTCCTGGAGTCAGTCGAATTACAAGCATCATGCAGTTATCCGGATTTGAACAGAATACGGAGCATTTTTCACTACTTGTTGAGGCATATGGGCGAGCCGGTGACCCTGATCAGGCCAGGAGCAACTTTGACAGCATGATAAAACTTGGCCACAAACCAGATGACAAGTGCACTGCCAACATGATCGCAGCATATGAGAAGAATAATCTATTAGATAAGGGCTTAGACCTTCTATTGCAGCTAGAGAAGGATGGTTTTGAACCCGGGATAGCAACATATACTGTTCTCTTGGATTGGTTTTGTAAATTGCAGCTGGTTGATGAGAGCGAACAACTATTAGGCAAGATAGCGGAACTTGGTGAAGTTCCTCCTCTAAAGGTACATGTAAGCCTGTGTGACATGTACTCGAGGACTGGGTTTGAGAAAAAAACTCTTCAAGCTCTAGGAGTTTTGGAAGCTAGGAAGGATGAATTGGGTCCCGATGAGTTCGAGAGAATTATAGATGCACTTCTTTCAGGTGGATTTGTGCGCGATGCTCAAAGGATACATGGGATAATGGAGATGAAGGGCTTTACGGCATCGGACAAAGTGAAGATGGCTCTTGTGGCACCTCCGGCTTTCAGCCATAAAAGACCCTCGCAGAGATAACCTGATCGTCAGAATCCTTTGCTTGCAAGAGATGAATAAGATGGTTAGTTAAATTTACAAGCTTTGGTGGTTTGTTTGTCAATCATTTTTTGAGGCCTTGGACATGGTTGAACCATCAAATGGGACCATTAATTAGTGCCATAAAATCAAGTCGAGACTGTCATAAATTATCATGCACTTCACATTACTTGTCTAAGTTGCATTGCTTGAAGAATGCTTCTATCAGCTTCCAGTGTGATTAGCTTGTTCTGTTTGCAAATGACAGGTTTAATGACAGCAAGAAGAATAGAGACCTACCCTTAATTGAAATGACTAAAATAATTTGGGTAAAATTTTGATACACATGTAATATTTAATTTTACACAAGTATGTATATTTATATTATAAAATTTAAATTCTAAATTTTTAACTTTAAACTGTAAATTTTATGTATTAAATTTTAAACTCATTTAATCTAAACTTTTAACCCCTAAAACTAAAAGATTTGTGTAAACTAAAGTTATAAGTTTACGTGGCATGTGTTCAACATTTTTCCCCTCAAACGCTCTTCCATTGGTACTATGGAAAAGGATGAATATTCGGACAAATATTTTTAACCGAGTTGTTGTATTTTATTTTTTAATTAAATTAAATTATTTAAATTTAATCATAAACATTTATGTTTATAAAATAATGATACTAATTGACTCTTTTCTTTATATGAACGGAGCTTCCTGTGGTTCAATACCACACCCCTCTTAAAAATCTAACTATTTAATATCTGGTTTAATAATAATTTAGTCCTATGTTAATCTTGAGCATGTCTGTGCATGAATCAAGATTAAGACTCGGAAGGACTTAAGCCGTAAACATCATTCATCGTTTTAATATGAAATTTAACCTATGTTAATCTTGTCCTCAAAGCTGCTAGTAAGAAAAACATGACTCACGTGGATGTGGGTGGAACTGTGATTTGTGGCTGTAAGAAAAGAATAACAGAGAGATGGAACCTATGAGAATTATATTATCTGAAAAAAACCATCCATCTTGATTCTCAGTCATTGTTTTTTTCTTCCTTCTTTCGTTTCTGCTTTTGATTTCTAGTTATCATAGATGGGGAGTGGAGGGAACTTTTTTCTTTTTTGACTCCTGTGGCTGTCAGCAACTGCCACTGCTCATCCTGTCGCTGCTTCATGTTCTACAGCTCAAACTGAAGTCCCTTCCCAGCCGAACCTATGGTCCCTGTTCAACGGTCACCATTTCGGCCTGCAGGGATTGCCTCACTACAGACCACTCCAACCCAGACTCAAGCACATGGACGAAAAAAGAACCTCAGCCAGCAGCAACATCATGCCCGGCTACTGAACACAGAGTTACTTCACGATTAGCATCACCACCTGCCCATCAAATCAGATCTTCTTCAGTTCCACTGTGACCGTCTCGTAGAGTGACAGAAACACAACCGGCACCTCAGCCGGGCTCAGCATCCCATGGAGCAATTCAAACTGTCTACCTCTCAAACTCGATCACCATCTCTGGTACCCACACAAGCAAGGACTGTTTCAGTTTCTCCATCTCGCATTGTTTCCCAACCTCAATCAACAGCACAGGCAGTCTCCAAGCAACAATCTTCATCCTATTTGGTCTCTCAGCCAACAGGCCAAGCATCTCCACGACCCTTTTCTCTATCACATAGAGCTACTCAACCACAAAAATTGTCTCCACCAAATATATCTCCAACAACTATACAATGGTACCAACCTCCATGTTCTAGTCGATCCCCAGAATCCGCCTCACAACAAATTAAACCATTTGGTGTTGCAGTAAAGCCTTCACAGGCATCAGCTGAGATAAAAGAAGTTGCACCAATTACTGGCACAACTACAGGAACACCTTCAGCATCAATAAAGCCGAAGGAAGGGGCAGAAAGGAAGAAGGTTGCAGAAGAACACAGGAAAGCAACAACAAAGGCTTCTACTCAATGAAGAGCACGAGCAGAGAACAGTTACTAAAGCAGCAACATATACTGGAACGAAAACCAGAGAGCATTTAGAGGCTGCTCCAGAGATAGGAAAATGACACCAGCAAAAGCAAGAAGGCATGGGAACAAAGAAGAGATTGACAACCTCAAGCACTGATGAAAAACAAATTAAAACTAAGAGTTCAGCATATCAAAAAAATGAGAGCACGGGGGAAGAACAAACAAAAGGAGAAAAGGGTTCTATGATCACATAAATCACAACTTGTAATAATTACCTGCCAGTTTGCCAACGGCATATGCAAACAAGATATAGAAAATGATTATGATACATTACACATGATAAAGATGTCATATCTATTGTTATTTAGAGCAAAATGCACTTTGTACTCCAATCTGCAAGTAAATACCAGGGGGGACTATGTAATATTCTATCATAACAAATTCTCTTGGATATTTCATGGCATTGTGATGAAGCTATGTGCTCAGAGGGGGTATCCGGCGCATGCCTTCCAAAAATATATACAAATGATAAAGTTTAGCATGAGGTTTTGGCCCTAGTTACAGAAGTATGCATATTGCAGAGTAGCAAAGGCAGTTGCCTATGAAATGGCTTGCCTAAAGTACAACCAAAGAGAATATTCACAAGTTGCAACCAAATTGTAGTGAACACTAGCATTATCATGCCAGTAGAAGGAACAAGAGAACTGTTATTCACATACAGGTTTTGTGTCAAAGCTGCTTAAGCAGATTGCAAATGCTTGGAAGGCAGAAAGTGGGTAACGGTAATCCATGGTGAAAATGTCCTTGCCAATCTTCCCAAATTGCAGAATCACGTTTTCTTGTTCAGCTGCTGTAACATTTTGACTTGGCTCCACAGCAGCAACCAACTGGAAATTTTTTACAGAGGCCACTGTGACTCGTCCTTTAAAATTTAGGCACCAACACTGCAACTGTTCATGCCATCTAGGAGCTTTATTTTTCAATACTAAGGGTGGTTTTCGCATCGACCTCAGAGTTGTACAATCGCCAGTTGAATTGGATCCAACTTGTGGCCTTATTCCTGCTGAATCTAACGAGGAAGGATGCTCATCGAGGCAATTTGTAAATGCCATAGGCGTACAAGCAGTTTCACCTTCAATAGCAGTGATGGGGATCGAGTGCATGGTACACTGCATTCTCCTTGGACCTCTCGTGCGAAGAACATTGAGCTCATAAGATACCTTAGCAGTTTTATAGTTACTCATAGTTCCCCTTGAAGGCACATTCTCCAGATGAGTTTTTTGACATGATTGACAACAAGAGGGAACTATAGAATCTTCGGGAGGTTGACTGTCGAAAATGTTGAACTTGGTCCCCAGGAAATTAGATCTGTTAAAAGCTTCACTCTTATGTTTAACAAAAGAAAGGACCAATCAATCCTTAAGAAAGTACTAGTTTCACGCATCTAAAAGCTTACCTGAGTTTCCCAACATACTTGTTGCTTGATCTAGAGAAATCATCCCCAACCAAAGATATAACAAAATCAATACCAGTAGCCCTTCTGACCCTTTTTGCTGCCAGTAACAGTTTACTCATCTCACCTGACAGAGCTGTAAATTCGTAACATACAAATAAACATCAGTTACGAACAAATTACTAGGCCAAAACCTATCGTTTTAAGAACCAAAACACACATTTTCAAGAGAATTTTTTTTACCTGGGCTGAGACCCATATACAACCGAAATGTTGAAGTTGCTCTATCCCTTCTAATGAAGCATTGAATCGGCGGATCCCTCGTGCCAGGCTTCAAACAACACTCAAAAAACTAGAACAAACCGATTTTTTTCTTCAAAAATTAAGTGCAAGAAAAGAAATAAATAAAATTTACCTGCTTTAAAGAGATTGGGAAAGTTAAGAAACCACACTGTTCAGGTGTCTTAACAATGTCTTTAGTAATTTCCCTCCATAAGCGACAAACTGAAGCACAGGCAACCACATCTCTCCTTCCAGGCCAACATTGTTCCCTTGCTTCCACTCTTTGAATTATATCTAAGACTAATTCCGGAGGCAAATTTGCCCATTGCCGCTGCTCGATTTGTACAGTTGAATAATCAGGTGAAGAAGAGAGAGAAGCTTCAGGAGTAATATGGGCACGACCCCGACGAAGCTTATGTCTCGTCCGTGAATTTTTCTTTGACATATTTCCAATCTCCCGAACAAAGCTTTTGAATGGCATTTTCAGAGCTAAACAGACAAATAATGAATCACAGGCAAAAAACTGGAACTTTTTTAAAGATTTTTTGGGTTTTGAAAGCTTGGATTAAAGATTAGGGCTTTGGAAATTGTGAGGAATATGCAGACTGGGGAGACAAATTCATTGGGAGATTGGAAACGGAGAGACAAAAATGAGAGGTGCACAATCTCCGATCAAAGAGGGATGAGAAACCTAGAAAAAATTGAAGTGCTGCTTTGAAACAGTAAGACCGGCGGTTCGATTGTTCATTGCTTTCTCTGTAGCTCCGCCTATCACCGGAGGCTGCTCTGCGATTGCGAGGACGACTACACAATGAAGGTTCTGCTTTATTTTCCCTTCTCTCTTTGAATCTAATTTAAGCACAACTGTGTTTTTTTTTTTTGTTAATTTTTAATTGGCGGGCTTTTTATGCGTTTATTCCTTGTTCAATGAGTCAGGAGGGACCCACCCCACGGGTGTCCCATTTTGGAAAGAATTTATGTTTCTCATTTAATTCTTGGAAAAACTACACTGATGGCCACCAAAGTTATTAGTTTTTTTTTATTTTGATCATTCAAAAGTAAGTTTTATTTTCTACGTTGTCACCTCACACTTGACTAGTGATTTTTGTAAATTTTATTCAAATTAATATTTAATTTATATTTTTTAATCCTAAAAATAAAAAATATCTTTATAGATATTTGAATCAGTAACATCTCGTATCAAAAGTACAGTGTTTGAGCAATCAATATCTAATGATTAAGAGTATACTCTAAAACAGATACTACGGTTAACACTATAGCTGATTCAAAAAATAAATAAATAAAATTATGATATATATTTTTAAAAATAATATAAAAATATTTAAAAAATCTATACTTGGAAACAGTATCTCAAGATATAACATTCAAAGACTAGCATCAAAGTGGATGATATTAGAAGACTAAAATGTTACTCCAACAAAATACCATAATTTTATTTTTTTTAAAAAAATAATATAATTATTGTTGGTCATTTTGATAAATTCAAAAATATAAAAATAATTAAAAAACTTAAAAATTTAGATTTGAGAGTCGATTATATACCTGAACATCATTCAAAATTAATATCGCATAAGTTAAGCGTTATCATTACAATAAATAAAATTTTAATTTTAATTTAAAACTTAATCCAAAAATGATCTCAAAGAACATTTTCTTATTTATAAAAATCGAGAAAGATGACACCTAGATAGGCCAGATAACCACTTCCTAACTAGTTACCAAAATATTTTATTAATTTAATTATTATTGTTATAAATTAATATTAATATATTTATTAATAATTAAATAATTAAAAAATTGATGGTGTGATAGTTTTTAAATTAATATAATAATATATTTAATCTTAGATGTTTATATATTTAAAAAATTATCATAATCTTAAAATTTATAGATCGTAAATTTATAAAATTAAAATTAAATTAATAAAATAATATATTTAATCTTAGATGTTTATATATTTAAAAAATTATCATAATCTTAAAATTTATAGATCGTAAATTTATAAAATTAAAATTAAATTAATAAAAATATAAATTTAGAGAATTAAACTTATTATTATACCAACTAAAAAGAGATCATTTTAATAATTTTATATAATTATATACCGAACAATGAACATAATAATACTAATTTGTAACGTTAGTGATTAAATTGAAAAGCTTTTAGTTTGGTAATCAAACAGACTCGATAATATAGTTTGGTGATTAATCAGGTAGTTTTTAGTATAATAAAATTATTATTATTATTATTATTATTATTATTATTATTATTATGATCTTTTCATATAAAACCTAAAATATTTAATTTCATCTTATTTATAAATCGAAAGATAATTTATATATATATTTTTTTAAATGTTACAACAATCATGACAATTAAATAAAAGAACAGTCTGTATAATAGGATGATTATTTAAATATGACTAGTACAACTATACATATTATTTAATATCTATAGATAGAGTTGTAAATAAATCAAATGTTCAGCGAACTGTTTAGTGATAAGTTTGTTTGTGTTCGTTTTTAAACGAACAAACATAAAAAAGATTTTTTGTTCGTTCATTTAAATGAACGAACACAAATAAATGGTTTATTCGTTTATTTATGTTTATTCGTTTAAGTTCATTTAAATTTATTCACACATATATATTTATCTTATTAATATTCATAACAAAAGTATCTTATTTTAAAAATTAAATTTATTCACAGATATTTGCTTGTTTATGTTTATTTAAATATATTTTTTCGTTTGTGTTCATTTGAGTTCGTTTATTATTTTAATGAATAAACATGAATGAATAAATACGAATAAATTATATTCTTTAATAAATAAACATGAACAATAAATTATATCCATTCAATCATTCGTATTCGCTCTTTTATCTAATTTAAATTAAATAAATATAAATATATTTTTATTTATATTTGTTCGATTCATTTATAACCTTATTTATAGATAAAGAGACACAAACCTTAATTAATATGTTCTCCGACAGGAAATGTTACTCACGGGAGAATGATTCTGTTCTATGCTTTGAATTATATATGGGAATGACTGATTACTTTCGCATGCTTTGCATTATATCAAGGAATGCAATGATTTTCTCTTTAATTAATTATATACTTTAAACTCATATTTAATGGATTAAATAAGTCTTATACTCAAACTTCACTTTTCTAATATTTATTTTTTGTTGGTGAGTTAATTGAATATAGTGCAAAAGTTTTGTTGAAATTATAAATGCAGGAATATTTATGTACCATCGGCGGATAATTTCACAGGCATTATTAATCGGATAATAACATATTATTTTATAAGAGTCAAGTTTTATTGGTATTTAATTATGAAATTCAAATTTATAAATTTATATTTTTTAATTAAATAATTTAATTTTTTTTAAAGTTTGGGCATTTATTATTCGATGTTGCGGGTACAATAGTAGGTAATCTATCGATAGGAGTCTGCTAAACTACTACTCAAAGACCCTTATTTGAACGAGTAGAAATCTTTTGCCCCTAATTATATTCTTGTTAAAATTTTAAAAATTAGATTTTAAACCAATGACGGATTCAGAAATTTATTTGAGATGGACACATATGAAATTTTAAAATATCTAGGTGGGCACAAAGCTTAAAAAATATAAAAATTTAAGGATTAATTCATAAAAATTAAAAAAAATTAAGGGTAAATATGTGAACTTGAAAAGTTCAGGGTGAGAACGAGTCCACCGTATTCAAAACATGGATCCAGCATTGTTCTAAAACCCTAACTCTAATTTTCTATTTCTTAAAACCTAAAACCTACCCCTACCCTTAATTTTTTAAACTTTAACCTCTAAACTTAAATGCTTAAACCATAAATTCTAAACTCACTAATATAAAATACGGCAAAAAAAAGATACAGTAAAACAATTTATACCCTATTTGAACACCCTTAATTAAACCCATATCTTAAAAAGAAAAAATGTATTTATTAAGAATTTTTAACCGCTTATTTTAAAGATTATTGACGATTATCGATCGAAATCGTGTTATTTTACCCTTCATAATAAATGGGATTAGAATAAGGTTCTTGCTTCTTTAAAAATAGACCACCCCAACATGCTGGTCCACCCACCAACCGGCGAAGCTATCTTCAGTATAGGCGACCCCTTGACCTGACAGCTGAGAACTGCTGGTAGTGATTCTAAATAGTATGAATCATTATCTTCCCCGAGACTTTAAAAAAGAAAGAGTTAATAGGAATTCCTACCATAAGTTTGAAAAAGTTTTGTAATGGGCAGTGGGGTTTACACGTCTAGATTCTGCATATAATTTGATGGAATATGAAACTGAAAGTGGTCGTCGCCCATGCTACCATCAATCACGACCAGAGTTTCTAATGGTTCCAACCCACGTTAGGTGTCTGTCTCAAGGGAACTGTTTCGCTTGGGTTATGAACTTTCTAGTTTTAGGACATGAAAACGAATGGATACCGACAAGGTTCAGCTTGAGGTCAAGCAGAAGCAGAACAGAATATTAATGTTTTAAAAGAAGCCATGATCCTTGGGGAAGTGAAATGTGGAGCCCTTGTCAACTCTTTTCTTGCATGCATGAAGTGGTTGTCGTTAGCATTTGGTTGAAAATAAAGTGTGTTTTTGCGGTTTGGAAGTGTTGCCCACGAGGACATGATGTGGGTTGTTTGTGGATAGTACGTGAACCTGATAGCCATATTCGACCTGGATAAGACTGGGTTGTTAGGCAAGTTGCCATTGGAACTGGGAAGAAGATAACAGATGTTGATATGAATTTTGGGCATGTTAACCGCTAATTAATTTGAGGCTGACATGCCAGATAAGAGCTTAATGGGATCTCTACCAGATTGTAGTCCCTACTTTACCTAATGTCTTTTTTATTAACTATGAGGTACATTCTCGAAGAAAACATCGAGATTCTTCAAGTTTTATATAGTTACGTATATTGTTATGATCCTGTTCGAGTTCAAATCATGGTTGTTCAAGAGATTTAAAAAAAAATATTTTAAGTTTAGAGAGATCATCAAACCGAACTCGATTTATGAAAAATTTTAAAAAATAATTACTTTGACTTATATAATTTTTTTTATATAAATATAAGATTTATTTTCTTAATTAACAAAGAATATTCTTAAAATTATATCATTGAAATTTGGTGGGTCAAATATTAAAATATCCCTTTAATTGTAAAGGGATTAAAATAAACTTTAATATAAACTAAAATATTTTTTTATTTATAGTGACTAAAATAAATTTTTATATATTTTAAAATATTTTAGTCCATTTAAATAATTTAAAATGACTCTCTCGATAAATAAGGTAAGTTCTCACATAATTTTATGACTAGGAGCAGGGCGGTTCAAAGATTTTGGGGGCCCTGTGCAATTTGTTAAAATATGATCTTTAAAAGTAATTGTCCATGACTTTCACTAGTTATAGAATTGTATCCCTTAGAAGCAAATGTCCTTTCTAGGGGCTCCTGTGCGATCGTTTCTATTGCGTCTGTCCAAAACCTTACTAGTTCTACTGAAACAATAGTAATAATAATAATCAATAAGATTCTATAATCAATTGTCGCATTTAAGAAATAATTATAACATTTTAACAATTATAATTAATCTTTCTTAATAGCGTTTTCAAAAATTTTCAATAAATTTCGAAATTAACATCATCTAATGAATGTAGTTTATCAAAATTTGGAGCCCCTCTTTTTTCGAGGGCCCTGTGCGGTCGCTCCTATTGCACCTGTCCAAAACCCCACTGACTAGGAGTCTCTTTTGTTTTGGATTTGCTTTAGTGGGTAGGATTTTAGAAATATGAATTGCAAAGATATTGGACCTGGGCCTCCATCTCTTTTACTAGTGTTTTAAGTAAATTATATATTCAGTTACCGAATAAATCGGTCTAATTATAAAAATCTAAAAATCAAATTGATTTTTAACTCAAAATTAAAATTAATTGAACTGAGTTTCTTTTCAAATAAATTGAATAAACATAATTATATATTTTTGCTTTTTAATATTTCTCATAATAATTGTTAAATTAAACATGTATGTAATTTATTAATTTAACTAAATATTAGGTTGAATAGTTTTTTTTTACTCCATATTAAGTTTACATTTGTTAAGTATATAGTACATATTATTAATATGTATGAAGATTTAAAATCAAAAGCTGAACTGAATTAATCTCTTAAATGGAAAGTTATATTAGGAGTTATTCTTATTGTATCAATTAAGCATGATGGGTTGGTTCATGCATGGAAGTATGGTTTTCGTAGAGTAATTGTTGAATTTGATAATGGACAAGCGGTGGATATTTTTCATCGAAATACCAAGGCCTTACAAGGTGCAACGATTGTGGATTTGGTGTATGATTTGCTTGATAGGCGATGGGAGGTGCAAGTGAGGCGGGTGAGTCGACAACTAAACATGGTTGCAGATTGTCTTGCTAGGATGATGAGAGGTAAACCGATTGGATTGCGTACTTATAATACACCACCTAGTGAGGTTATTCAGCTAGTCTAGGCTGATTTGGTCCCTGATTAATGTCTTGTTTTCTTGTAACCGTTTGTGGCACTGATCTTGGAAGTACTCGCTTGTGCACTCTTTTTCCTCCATTTAGGTTTAGGGAGGTTTTTTAACGAGGCATGAGCGTGTACGCCTTCTTTACCCATCAAAAAAATTAAGGGTGAGTGTAGCATCAAGTCGAGTTAAAGTTTTTTTGAGCTATTCGCGTTGATGCATCATATTTTAGAACTTAAATTTTATTTAAAATTTTAAGATTCAATTTGAGTTTATGGAAATTAAGATGATTTCGAGTTGAATAGAATTTTGAGTTTTTATATAAATTTAATTATAATTATTTTTCATGTTATAATATAGTTTAATTTTAATTTAAACGATTTTCTCTAGTCGTATAAGTTATGTATATATTTCTTCGTACATATATTCCATCAAGTTTTTTACATGTAATTTATATCATATATATATATATAAAAAAATTAAAAGACTCGACTCAAACTTAAAAATTCAATCCACTATTTAACATTTTTAAAAAAATTATATAAGATTAACAATAAAAAAAAATGGGTCGGGATAATTACTTTTCGCCACCTCCAACTAGTTTTTCCCTAAGAAGGTCCATGTCTTCGTTTAAGACATATCACATACTTTTATATTATGTATATATAGAGAGAGGGATGAGATCCACTTTAAATGATGTAAAACTTATTTAATTTTATATTAATACATAGTCATTATATGAGTTACATGAGTAAAATGGATGGATGAGTAGAATAGAGGGATGATGTCCACTTACTTTCAACTTTTAATTTCATGCATCCGAATTGATTACTGTAAAACAAAATGAGTTTTACGCTATGTAAGCAAATCCTAACCCATATATATATATATATATATATATATTAATTCGAATCATTCCTTAGAACTAACAAGACATCTGTCACCTTCCTCAACTAACCATATTCTCTCAAACTTGGACAATTCACAGCAGGACAAAATGAAGCTCAAAGGCTGCTGTCAATGAAAACATCCTTTCTGAACTCAGGAGACGAGCCATGTCTTATTCATTTTTACATTAATGACTCCACAAATTTAAACCTGATGAGCTTGTGTTATATACTAGTATCAAAATATTAGGAAAAGGGTGGGATGGCAACCTACACTTTCTCGGAAGGTTTATCATTGAATTTAGCTGATACTGACGAGCAGCCCCATTGCTTTTTGAAATACTTTGCTGACCAAGCTCTTAAGTTCTTGAAGCCACCTCCAGTTATCGTGCTCAATCGAGGTTGATGTCGTCATTTGAGTCGAAGATTTGCTTGTATTGCTTAATTGTTTCACTCCATATCCAATCATTCTCCTATCCTTTATTCCCTCTGTACTTTTCTGACCTGCAGAAGTACAAAGCAAAACTATCAACCTAACATTCAAACACAACACAACACTAAAACAAGTGAGATTTTAAGCTCTTACCATTGGTTTCCAAAAAGGGTTTGGAGGATTCTGACCACAGAACAAGGGTTGGGGTGATAATGGTGAGAGCTGCCCAGAAGAAGAATATCACCACAAAGATTCTATCGCCCATTTCCCCCCTTTTCCTTCTATGAAATATTGATTCAGTTTTGGGATCTTTAATTTAAGTGTTTTTGAGAGGGAGAGACTTGATTTGGCTAAGGGAAAGTGCCAGACACAAAAAAACTTCAACAATTAGCTGGACATGTTTAAGGAACAATACTAATATAAGACTTGCATTAATCATACTCTAATATTCTAATAGTAATATTCTTTTCCTTAACTAATCAAAGTCAAGTACAAACAAAAAGAAAACCCCCATGGAGATTAAAGTTTGTTGGGAGTTGGTTTTCAAGACATGTGTGCAATGATCAAGTTGCCATCTGGCATTTCCATATCATCCCACAACTCAATTTTCTTGAAAGCTAGCTACCCCTGCAACCAGTTTATACAAACACCAGATAATTGACAGCTTAAAATAATTTTAAAGCTTTAAACATGGAGTTATCGAGGCTTGGAAAAGTTCTCCTAATGCTTGCATGATAACTAACCTTTCTTCACACCCTCCACAGAGCCGATATCAGGTCAACAAACAACTATGCAAGCAAAAACAGCTTTTAGGCATTCTTATTAGCTAAAATATGGGGAGAAATGGGCTAAAACCTCAAACAGTGAAAATAATATGTAGTGACTGTTACAAAGGATGAAGCATAGAGAACGAAGGTTAACCAATTTTGATGTGGAACATAGTAGTCCATGCATATTAGTCAATCATTCAAAATAAAAACCCTGGATTCCCAACACGTATACATGTGATTAATGACTCTTCCATTCTGAAATTTAAAACAATGAAAACTGGAACTTGAGAAAGACTACACCTTTCTGGATTCTTTTCCAGAAAAGGATGAAAACAACCCTTTAATCTGTTGCTGAACTCGTGCCTGCGGGAGCTGTCTTCTTCTCTGTATACCTCTGTTGAAACCCAAAAGGTAAACTGTTAGATATATTCCAATGATAAAAGTTTCAGCACAAGTGAAATCCAAGCTCTGACCTGCTTTCCGATGCTGAATGGAATATATTTATACTTGATCATATGCATTATCTGACGCTTCATAGTGAGAACAAATAGTGCAATCCAGTAGAAGAGTAATACGGGCCAAAAGACAGGAACATCAAATATAGAAAAGAATGTCATCAAGAAGCCTATGCAAAATGCTTTTGTTATCGAGTACCTGAAAATCATATTACCAAAGAAAGCAAGTCCTTTTTGAGCCAATATATTTCCCCCAGAATTCAGACCAAAAGGAAATTCCACTACAAAAGAAGAACCAAAACAGGTAGGAATCCATTTCTGGCTAAATCTCGGGATTCTGTGAAAACTAATATAGTGCTTAAAGATCTTAAAGATATCCTATTTTTCTTTTCATGCAGGAAATCTTTCATTAATCCAAATGTTTATCGTACACACTCATCAATTATTACCGAGTTCAGCATTTTAAGTTCTGGTCTGTTTATTCATTTTTGGTAATGGAGCTGATTGAAGAACCATCTTCAAGGATGGTGAGATGGACTTGAATATTTTGAGCTGGGAATAGCCACAGAACATAGAAGTGTATAAAAGCATTGGACAGTGCCAAAAGCAAGGATCGAACATTGTCATTGGTACAATATACAGGAGGACATGAGATTGAGAATGCTTAAGTATTTAATATTCTCCGATTTATGAGTGGGAAGGCTTCTGGTAGTGTTGGAAAATGGCTTGAAATTCATAGCCACTGTCAAAATTGGCAGTCACCAATAAAGTGGCTGCACCGGATATTAAAATGGTGAAAACAAGTTGGGTAAGTAGAAAATAATTCATGGGAGTGGCTTACAAAGATGAACCAACAATAATGGCGTGGGAGCTAATGAATGAACCTAGGTGCCTCTCGGATCCATCTGGAAATACAATACAGGTAAGGAACACATGTAGTATAATAAGCAACTCTAACCTCTGGCTTGGTTTCAGTTTTCCAAAATATTCTGAATTTCAACATGTTCCCTCCAGTTTTCTTTAATCTAAAATGGGGTTTCAAGTTTCAACACAAGGTTGTAGCTGAATTCCTGAAACAATTTACTCTCTTGAATTCAAAGCTACGGTAGTCGGTGCCTTTTGCTTTTTTCTCCGGTTGGGAATTATCAAAATAAAGTAATTCACAGATGTAAAAAGGGGGTTATTTAAATTACCAAAACTTGAACTCCGGAAGTCGACGAATGAAAGGCTTGAACTCATCGGAGCCTCTAGTTGGCAATGAGACTTCATCCAAGTGCTCAAGTTCGAGTTCAGGATCAACCTTGGGCGATAAGAAACCAATCAATAGATTCAGGATGTAAATCCCAATGCCGTAGGATACGATATAAAACCCTTGCAAGAGGTAAACGCGTAGAACATAAATGGCTGCAATGGCAAGCGTTCCAACCCATCTTTCCCTGAGATGCGGTGTGGAACGATCCAAACAATACTGAAACGTTCGAGAGAACTCAGTCTTCCACTTGGCTATCGGCGCCAGCGCCGAGGCAGCGTCGTCCCCTGATCCTTCCATTTGAAATCACTATTTTAATTTTGACACCCACACCTAAAAAGACAGAAATCAAAACCAAATGCGAATGACGATTTAGTGATTGCTGTATTAACTAATGCAGAGAAATTAAATGAAAATGTGAAGAAAAAGACTGTGGGTTGCCTTTGATTGAAGATGAAATTAGGGAACCAAAGAGATCTGAATGATAAACAAGCTTTTTGATGCCCGAGAATAGTAAGAAACAAGAACTATGACAAAATTGCAGGCAGTTTACAGTTACACTTACACGGGTTGCTCGTACCGTTTCTTAAGCATCAAAACGCACCATCTTTATGACGTTTTATACGCACTATTTTAGTCATTAAATAATTGAATAAAGTTTACGAATTATCATTAAATTATGATAAAACTTTTATCTTAGGATAAACTACATAAATGGTAATCGAATTTTTAAAATAAATTTATTTTAATTATTGTACTTTTAAAATATTTGATAAAATCATCAAATTTTTAGGGTAGGTTCATTTTGTGTCACTGTACTTTTAAAATATTTGATAAGGTCATTTAACTTTTAGTTTATATTTGATTAGATTTTTATCATTAAATTTAATTAAAAAATATCATAAGATATATCCTTAATAAAAAATAGATAAAATAAAATAAATATAACTCAAAATTCTTCTCGCTCCTATTTTAGTCACTAAATTTTATAATTTAAATATAATATAAATTTGTAGATATAGAGGTCTTAACGTATCTTAAACCAATAGCTAAAATCTTCACAATTTTATACATTTAAATTTTATTATTAAACTATAATCCTTATTCTAAATTAATCTTAAATTTTTAAATTTTATTTTTAAATTATTATTTATATCATATTATCTTACGACATAATTCACATCAATATTTACATTAAAACGGTGTTGTTTAATCCCATCTTGACTGATAAATCTGAACATTCTCATTGAACCTTGTAAAATCAAATCGAGTGATGAAACCATCGTATTCAAATTATTTTGCATCAAATCAGCCGTCGGATCTCTAATCTCTCCGATGTTAAAATGTTTTTAATTTGTTCTACAGTCAACTAAAAGCTGAGCTAATACTGATCACAGTCTCGACATTTTCCATTAAAAATGAAAATGAAAAGCAAAGCAGACCTCTAAATCAAGACGAAGAAGATGATAAGCTACAACGCCCTTTTATCACTTGTCAACAACAAATTCCTTAATTTCTCGATTTTTCAAAGATTTTGATTCAATTACTTTGTTTTTAGGTTTTCCGATCAGGTATCCGATGCGTTTCAAGTTTTTCCCCCTTTTTTTGAATTTTGTATTGGCTTTTTCCCCATTCTCTTTTGGGTTGATTTTTCACCGATAATGAATCGTAGCCGCCGTAGATAAAATGGAGAAGGTGGTTTTATCCCAAGCGGATGCGGTTGATTGGGTTTATAGAGGTGAAGGAGCTGCTAATCTTGTTCTCGCGTACACTGGATCATCTTCCGCATTTGTAAGTTATTCAATGATTTTGTTCCTTGAATATTGAATTGATTTAAAATGGGAATTGTTAATATTATGTTTATGATAATAAGACGGGGAAAGTGATGAGAATACAAAAGTCTCAACGTAAAGGCAAAAGTAGAGTGCACGAAAACGAAGGTTTAACCGCGCATGAACGGCTTCTTTGGCAAGGGTATAAGGAATTAATGGTGTGGCCAAACAGAGAGATTGTGCAACAACTTTACGTCAAGCATGTAATGAGCCCATTGTTAGGTCCACTACATGTCGATGCTGGGGTACAGTTGAATATATATATGTACTGCTTATTATAATTTTGATTTCAGTTATTTTTTGTTTGATATGCTTTCTAATTGCCTATGCTTGAAACTTAACTCCTTTGGTTCTGAGCTTGGCAGATGCGTGTTCATGTGACTAAGGAATTCCTCCTGTCTGTTGAGAAGAATGTGACTTGCAGCCGCCCTGCTTGTCGTATTGATTCATCACAGGTTGATGTGAATCGTGATTCTGTTCTAATAATTTCGGATCATTCAGTCTTTATGAATGGTAACTTCATATTTTCATGATATATTTTGATGCCTTTTTCTCGTGTTGTTTTTACAAATGTAAAGGATGATATATTTTTTCTCACCTTTATAAACAGTAAAAGGTAGAACTTTGTAATACTGTTCAGCAAACCTTAATTAGACATGTTTGTAGCAAAATTCAAATCTTATCCTTATGAGAGCAAAAGTACTAGTAGCAGACTTACTTTACTAGAATGCAGCTGACAAAATGTTTGCCTGATAGAGTTTAATGGTAGGGAGAGGACTAGGAACTAGCTCTGTAGATTTTGTCTATATGGAAATTTTACATCTAAAGTACTTGAGTGAATTAGCCTTCTTTTTTCTGAATTAGATTGGTAAATGCTAACTTATACTTAAGCAGTGCATTTGTGTGGAAAAATCCAACTGTTTGAGAAGAGCTCATGGACATTTATACGGTCTTCCTCTCTTTTTTTCCCCAGAATTTAGCTCTCATGTTAGATTACAAATAGTTAAATCTAACTAAACAATGAAACTAGGTTTCCATTAAAATATAATATTTAAGTTATGCAATACGGCAAAGCCTCCATCAGGATTTCATATCATTGCACTTCCTTTTTTTCAGGTACTCTTAAAGGTGGACCATGTATAACGGTTGAGATAAAGGTGGATATCTTTTTTTATGCCTTGTTATTGTCCGCTATACATTTTCATTTGCTCTACTAAAGTTCTACTTGCCATTTGTTTCGATGAAGTAGCCCAAATGTGGATTTCTCCCCACCTCAAGATTCATATCTGAAGAAAATGCTGTTAAGAGAACTACAACTCGATTTAAAATGCACCAAGAACTGAAGTTGCATAATCAAGAGGTAACTTTTGTTTCTTCATATTATTATGATTATTATCCTTTATTTAGTGTGCTTTTTTAAGGGGTGGGGTGAGGGTTGTAATAAGTTACTAGTATGTCCACATAAAAGAGAAGAGTTGTCTGGTCTCGGCACTTTCCCACCAAGAGAGCTGATATGTCATCTTTGTTAATCTTTATGTTTATTCTCACTTAATACTTCTGACATTTCAAAAACATTTACAGATATCTGAACCCAGTGAATATAATCCGCTGGATTTATTCTCTAGATCCCTAGACAGGATATGTAAAGCTGTTGAAGCTCTATATGCCACCCCTCAGAACAATTTCCGTGTATTCTTGAATGGCTCTATTGTATTTGGGGGCTTGGGCGGCGGTGCAGGCAGCACCACTGTCCTGGTTGGTGAGGCCTTTGAAGATGCACTTAAGGATGTCATTAAGGCAGATGATGGCCTGTGCAAAACTAGCTTTGTACAGCTTGTTGCTGAGACTGTTCACAGCTCTGGAGTATTAGATCAACTTCTTGAAGTTCAGAAGCTCGATGGTTATGACATTGAAGGGGCAATTCATGCTTATTATAACATAATTTCTCAACCTTGTAAGGTTTGTAGAGAAATGAGTAAAGACAAATTATCAAACCGACATACTTCTTTGCATTCCATTACTTTGGATGAAAGTTTGAAGATTGTGAAGGACTATTTGATAGCTGCAACCGTAAAGGATTGTAGTTTGATGATTAGTTTTAGACCAATGGGAGATGGAGATGTGCTATCAGAATCTTCTCACAGTACTGTATATCTAGGATCAACTAAGCAAGTTTTTGAGTACAAGGTACACTTGCCATTTCAGTTTCATCTTACAGTCCATTATTAATGCTAAAATAGTGCATTTAGTATTTTGATATCAGTTGAAAAGGAATCTCTTGAAATTCTTTTTGGGATATGCTTTGGTCTTGTTGCTCAAAATTCTTGCTCAATCTTTTGTAACAAACCTAGAAAAATATCATATAGCTCCCTGTTATAATGTAATAAGGAAATTCTTTTGGGATGAAATCGAAGTCCTCTTTGCCAAGGTTAGTTACTTTCTTCTCATTTAATATGTATATCTTACCTAAGCTGCAAATTTCTAGGTGTATTTCATTGATCTGGATTTGAAACCTTTGAAGAAAATGGAGGACTATTACAGGTTAGATAAGAAGATTGTTAACTGCTATTGTCAAAGGGCAAAAACTGAGCATAAAGCAGAGAAAGCTGCTAGAAGGGACACTATGAAGAAGTGTTGACGTAAAAGATGTGCCTTAGAAGACAATTTGTTTACTGAAGATTGTACTGGTAAGTGAAATTATTTTTTATATGTTTCCTAAACTGTTGTAAAAATAAAGTTGTAAAAGTGAAGATGAGAATTACTCATCTTTAGACTCATGTTCTTCCTTCACCTCATTTTGGAATTCTGGATTTCCCTTTGAGAAACTACTTTATGCTGCATTTTTTGCTTAAATATTTATGCTAGTTTTTTTCTTTCTTTCTTTTTTTAAGTTCCCCTCTCTTGTGGAAACCAAATGGTTCTACTTTCACAGCATTTGCATTAAGTGATTTATATTCAGATTTGCCTATGAGAGGGACTACATGGTTGGAAACTTGGAATGCTTGTCCAATTTGTTATACAGCGCCCAAAATAACATGGACTGCCTTGAAATCAGATAAACTGTCTGAAATTTGCTATCCAGATTGTCTTACTCTTATCATAGTATAGTTGATATTTTACCAGAAACGTTGCTTCCATCCTTTGCTCTTTCTAGTCTGTAGATAATTTGTCATTTTCTTATAAAGCTATATTATTTATCAACCCATGAAGTAAAATTCATTTTTGCTTTTCACGTATTAAGTTGTTGAGAATCATCTAACTGGAGTTATGTTAGACCATTTTGCTATTGAACTCAACTTTTCCTGTCTATATTGCTTCTTATTTCAGTTCTCAATTTGCTAGTATCATGTAGAAAGGTGATTATTCATATTTGAAAGAGTAGTGCATTTGCTTTCTCAAAACGTTATATAGATGAATAGCTTACTTTGCGTGCACATCATCTGGTTTCAGGAGTGCTGGTTGACATTCCAAAGCCAGTGGGAGCTTAATAAGAGAAGAAAAAAAGTGTGTGAGAGAGAATGACAGACTGCAAGGTTTGGGTTAACAGGGAAATGGTGTATCAACTGTCAACAACTCACCGCCATTAAATCATGAGCCCGCGCAGCCAATTAATTCATACAGCTTGATATTGAAATTACTGTTTTTAGTGCAGCTTTGATGGATTTTGTGGTGGTGAAAGTTGAAGTTATTATCAGACTTATCTTAAATGCACTCTTCCCTTGAAGCTTATCAAAGCCAATTTTTTTAAGAAGTCTAATTGTGAATTCCAGTCTTTTTTTCCTGCTTAGTCCTGACCAATTTATGTATTGTTTGTATGTGAAATAATTTAACATAATAAATTTCTTATAGAAACAGCTGGAGTTATGATTGAAAGGAAATTAAAATCGTGTGAAGGGGAGTTTGCTTTTCGGTTAACATTCATTTTTGGTTGTGCTTCGTTCTGGACAGTAGAAACACTGTTGTCCTTTTGTTTTTGACTGATATCTTCTATGCCTGGTTAGGAGGATGGTCCCTAGCATGGACCACGGTGTCCTCAGCCATAAGCTTGTAAATGAGAAGGCATATGATTTGACGAAATTGTCACTTGATGGAAACTCTACCATGTTTTGGGATATGTGCGATATACGTAGTTCTGATTCTTAATTTGAAGTTTATGCTAACTGGAATTATTCAGCTTTGGGTAGTCTTTATTGGACTTTTGTAGACCTTTTGTCCAAACAAGCTTGAGATGACAGGTCTAAATGCTTGGACCATTGAAGGGAGGTTCCTAGAGTTCTATGTCTGCAATTCCAAGTTTCAACACATTTTTGGCTTGCCAGGTATTTTTTGAACACTCAAATGTTCTTTATTATTGTTCAGTTGATCCCGGACTTTCTTATGAGAAAGTCTTTTCAATTCTGCTCATGTTGTTTATTAGCTTTCTTAGCATTTTTTAGGGAATTCTTAGACTACCCTTGAGTCCTGGCTTTAAACTTGGCCTTGTGGATAAGGCAACTCAAACTTCTAGGCCACTGCCTACGTCTAACAACCACCTGTGCTTTTTTTATTTTGTTATGGTAACAAGAAAGAGTATTTTAACATCATAACCTAAAGCCACAAATATTTGAGTAGGATAAAACAGTTCGCACTTACGGTCCCAGCTTCATTAGCTTAGAAAACTTAAAACTTTTGCTTGTTTTGGGACTGTTGTGAAGGCTCTTGTACCATAATTGTATAGTTTAAAGTTGAAGGTTTGACAGGAACTAAATGAATGGTATAAGTCTGAGTTTTGCCCATTCAGCTCCAAACAACCATTGAGTTTGTATTCGAACTCACTCACCTGCTCTCCTTATGATAGAAAACGCTTCTAAGTCGAGCTGAGAAACTCGTAATAGAGCTCATAGAATTGATGTCATGTATTTTATGATTTCATTTCAGCAATAGAAATGATTTCCCTTAATGACTTGGAGTTATTCTACGAGGTGTGAGCCAGAGGAACTGATGTATCGGCATGTTCCATTCAAAACTGTTTCAAGTTTATACAAGTGATACTTATCAAGTCATATTGCTGCTCCTCCTATTATCCTCTCAGTAAAGCTGGTCCGGAAACGGGAAGAAGTACGAGAATCATGGACCAGAAAGATCCATTTTACTCCAAAGACATGCTAGAGGATGATGGTATGTGGTGTAGGATATCTCTACAATTATTGATCCATTTTATGATTAAAATCGGACATATTCCAATTTGCTTTCCAACTGGAGTTTGAAATCCATATCTTTGTAGTGGCTGGGACAAGCATATAGCACTTTTTCCTATTATATTCCAAACTGTCAATGTTGTGACAGGTTCTAAATTGTCCATTGTTATTCTAGCCTGGATTCAATCCGTTTATTTTTGTATTTTAGTTGTATTTAATGGTTTTAATTGTAATATTTTTTACAGTGTAAATGTATTGTTTGTAATTGTAATTATGACTTCAAACAAAGTTTGTCAACTGATGCCATATATAAAAATGACAATAATTTTTACTGTTTTACTGCCTGCTCATTGTGAAAACTCGAAGGCCAGTATATTGCTAACTGGATTGGCTAGAAATATGATAAATGGATAAAGCATAAATTAATGTGCTTAATTAGAATATATTACATCCCCATTTTCTTATGTATATGTACATATATATTAACAGACTTGCATTACATACATATTTAGTGGAAGATACCATATATATAAAGTCAAACTGATTGCTTTGCTGCTGTATGTCGCCACCAAGTTTATCGGCTTCCGACAATAATTCCGATTGTCGTTGATACAACTGAGACAAAACTAAGAACTTGTTAATGTTTCTATTGGCTGAAGCTGGAGACAAATATATGAACACAATCACTCCCACCTGTTATGTATATTTCTTCAAGTTCCTTTGAGCACGGAACTCGCCAAGTTTGTCTCGCAAGTCAGCTGTCGGGGAGTATTAGAATCTTGAATATGTTAAAATTAAGACAGAAAAAGTGTAGGCAAATACTACAATTTAATTTATGACATTGCTTTAGAGGTATCAGAAATCTAGAGATCTCGTGACCTTGATATAATTAAACATCAGTCGATGGAGAGTTGCTCGATGCCAAAAGACGAGCTATAATAACAGTAAGTGTGATGTTTTTGACAGTCAATGAAGGGGAGAGTGAGAGACGTACCAGCATCCCTGTAGCGCTCCTGATTGATAGCCTTGTTTAAGTTGCAGACAATGTTGAACTCCTCCGTATCGAGACAATGCTGACCACTTGGCCTGAAACCATAAATTAAAGCATCTTAGCTTCTAGGTCTGTAATTTCAAAAACAAGAATATCCTGCAGCTGCAAGTTTTAACATGTTCTATTTTCTCGATAAAGGAGCAAAAGTAATCTCCTGAAGGGTTTCAAGACTAACTGATCCAGTTCTGTGAACAATAAGCCATCTGAAGACGGGGACTGCATTGACAGCTTCCCTGATTCAATTACGCGCATACCGTCATTGTATGCCAAGTACTTGTTCACTTGTATAGGTACCTGCACAACACATCAAGTAGGCTTCCAATAAACTCGCATTTTAGGTAGAAATTTAATCAATCCACAAAAACAAACAAATATATATGATTAAAAATATATATTGATCATTATAACTCTTTCAAGGGAATATAGACTTAAAAGTAAAGGAGGGGGGTCTGACAATGCCATAACATATATTCTGAGGTATTCTTAATTGTTGAACTGGTATAGACATTCAAGTCGATACAAAACCATATCTTAGGTAATCTTTCTCCTCAATGATGAGTGTTCGATATTATCAATTAGCATATGAACCGCCTTTACACCTTTTAGCTATTGAAAATGACTTTAGCAAGAATTTAAAGCAATGTGTATAAACAATCACTAGTTAAATATGTTAATATGCTTCAACAAGGACCATTGCACCATCCACCTTGGAATCTCATAATAGATGTATTACTTGATGAAACTAGCAGATTCAATTCCAAAAACAGATATAACCGAGTCAAATGCTCCACAGATCATATGGTCAAAAATGGACTTATAATAGAGAATAACACATTACAGGTACCTTGCACCTCACAGCAATGTTGATGGCATCAGAAGGCCGAAGGTCAAAAGTGACCAACTCTGTCTCGTCACCCACCTGTGAGAACATCCAACGTGATTCAGAGAAGACAAGGCAGCGTTGCATGTCAGGCAACTGTGCTAATAGTGGATGAGAGTGATACCTTGGTGAGATGCAGCTGTGCGAAATAGGCCTCATGCACTCTTTTAGTAACTCTGACAAGTTTTACCTGCAAAAACAAGAGATAAGTATCACGAATTCGCAACCGAATTGCAAAGGAGTAAAGACAAGTCCAGATATGGAGATGGAGACGAGTCATACCGAGTAGCCCATCTTGTCAATCATGTTCTTCACCACTTGATACATAGTAGGTCTAGCCTGGAAACAATAGTCAAAACGTATATTAGTATTCACATTCAAAACAAAACCAAGTGACTCACAAGTTCAAATCCAATAACCCGGCATGCCAGAAAAATAAGAATCTCGACTCAATGGGATACAAAACTTGAACATACGATTTGAACATTACGCAATGCTGCCATGAGCAATGCACTTGGTATCTCCACTGCAATTAAAACAATAATCGAAATCAAACATGAACCATACAAGCTAATAAACAGAGTCAAATGATTGGAGGATAGTTAAAGATGATCACATACAAACAATGATAGGGAGAAGAAGACCGGTCCCATCTTCCATCTTCAGAACGATGGCCGGATGTGGTTCATAATCCGGTAGATGCCCACCTTGGGGATTGTTATGGACACACCTTAAATGGCTACCATCCCTCATTTTGATCATAAATCCATCTGATCCACTCCTCACCTCAACTATATGAAACAATCACAACATACATATCATATCAACAATTATCTACATAAAAAAACTAAGTCTGTATCGAATTCAAAGACCAACGATGACAACAAAAATGAAGTAATCATTGGCTTAAAATCCACATACCAGCTTCAACCACACTGGAATTAACATAATCTTCATTGTTTTCATTGAAATCTTCAGCCATGCTTCCATTTCCGTCTGAGGATGAACTGAAAATACACTGCACCGTGGTGCTGCACTTCCGCAGCTTCAGGTGACCGGAAACGCCACGCGCCTTACACTTTCCATCGGTTATCCGTCTATATCCCCATATATCAGTTCGATGCAATCTTGCCCTCGGAAAAAGCCCATTGAACGGCAACGTATAGACACCGACTAGCTTGCTACGAACGGCAGGGCAAACCACCGGTCCTTGCAAAGAAACCATCTTTACCTCTTTAATCACCTGCCCCACAATTTAAAACAAATCAGTATTAAAAAAATCACATATTTAAAAACAAGATCAGAAGATGTAAACATATTTAAAAACCGTGGGTGGTCCAATTATAAGAACTAAAACACCAATTCAATTAAAATAAACAAAAAATGCCAGATAAAAATCAAAACTTTAACTATTGCTATAAAATGATCCATTTTGAACAGCGATCAGAGCAAAGTTTGTAGAGAATTACAGATCTTTGGAAGTTAAAACAAGGGTTGTAATATGAAGAAGCCTTTTCGAAGATCAGAATTCGGAATGATTAAGGAGGAAAGGAAAAGAGAGAGAAATAAAAAGCTTCGGGAGATGGAGCGTTAACAAAGAAACCGACACCGCAAGGATCAGCGAAGGAATGAAACATCGATGATGAGATATTCTTTTTTATTTTATTATTTGGCTTAATTCATGATTTGGCCCTTCCATTATATTTATTTTACCATTTTAACGCCTAAACTTTTCTAATTCATTTTGGCACTCTAACTGTTATTCTTTCAAAATTTACCCCAAAAGTTGAGGCATTCAGAAAATGACAATATCAATTGATAAAAAAATGTAACGAGATAAATAATATTATCATAATCGCATAAGTAAATATACAAAATATTTTCTATAATAAACTAATATAATTAATTATTAAATATAAATAATATTCCATAAATAAATATCTAACTATTCGTTAATAGTAAAATATAATAATAATTACACTAATTAATTTACTCAGATTTAATTATTTTTTATGTATTGTCCCATCCAAAACTTTGTCCAACATTCCAGTGTTGACTTACGACATGATTGAGCAATAGTGTCACTATTAAAATGTTGATGTATTTCGACAAGATAATCGCAACAATATGGATATTTCAAGACCAGATATTTTCTTATACGACAAGGAACTGGTAAAATTAATCAAATTAATTTTAAAATTTTAATCGTTAATCAAACCGAATTTTTTAAAATAGAAATTTATTATAAATTTTAGTTAAATTACATAATAGATCCTTAAATTATATTAAAATAAATTTTTAGTCACTAAACTTTTATTTTATGTTAATTTAATAAAAATATAGTGACCATTTTATAATATAAAAAAATTTAATGAACATTTTATAATTTTTCAAAAGTTAAATGACTAAAAATAAATATATATAATATATAATATATTTAATATATAATAATCTTGATTAATTCAATTAATTAATTAATTTTGAATTGAATTAACCGTTAATCAATTTTTTTAAAAAATAATTGTTAATCGAATCTATCAAAAATTAATCTATCAAAATAATTTTAATTCGATCGATTAATTCGATTAAAACCAAATAATATATACCCCTAACTATGAATATAGCTTCAAGTTTCATTCCCTTGGAAATTAAAAATGTTCGGTTATAAAAATTAAACGACAACCCCAGCCGTCTCACTTCGAATAGATAATAATACCGACGTGGAAAATATAGATATTTTATATAAATGCCACGTGTATGGTGGTGGTTCTCTCAAAAAATCTGGATAAGCCTCGTCTTCTTACATCCAACAACTGCAAAAATATCTAAATTTTGGCTGCGGCCTAAAAATATCCCAACACTTTCAAAATTATTTTCTTAATTGTAAAAAAGTGCAGGATAAATTGAATTTATTCACTATAGTTTGAAAAATATAAAATTATGTTTGAGATATTTTAATGAAGTTTTTTTTCTTAACCAATTATTTATTATTTTATTTATTTTTTCTTTATTTTATTTTAATCACTTTTATTTATTTTCGGTAAATGTAACTTTATATGATTTGATTATTGTACGGGTATGCTACACCTATGATGTATGTTTTAATTATTTCTAAAAAAATAACATATATCGTTGTGAGACCGAACTAATAATGTTAAAATTTAATTTATAATAATAAATATTATTATTATTTTTTATGAAAATTATTTTAGAATGAGTTTTGATTGTCCACGTAGCAAACATGATACTCGTAAGTCATAATTAATGTTTAATTTAAGTTATGGTTTAGCTGTCAAATAAAATAGTAATTATGAGTTAATCTATCACATCATTATTTCAACAAGAGTTTAAGTGATTAATGATCATTATGTTTAAAAATAATGATGTTAATTATTATTTTAATTTTTCCTAATTCGGAGATGGAAATAAAAAAATTATAAATAATTAAGTGAACGAATGGGTATAATAAATTATTTTCATAATCCTTACGTGCTATGATTGTAAGACTGACTTAGAACAGTTTCAGTTATCTCTTGTGACAAGAATGAAACAATAGAATGTATGAAAATGGTCTAAGGTTGAAAACTGACTTGTTTTCTCTTATAAAATTAAATATTAAATGAAAAATCTCAGAATACAATAGAATTTGATACAGTGATATTTGTATAGCTGAGAATTGAGAGTTAAATTTTACTGTTTTTTAGAGTTTTACTTGTACAAGATTTATTGGTATAAATATTCAATATTTTATAATAATTCTTAGATAATAAAATCTTATTTATATAAAAAAAATAAATTAATTTTATTTACCGGATTAAAAGAGGAGATGTTCATTTATTGAATGTTGGTGGCCCATTATTGATAGTGTAGAAAGCCCATGGAGTTTGGGGGGCTTTAAATGCCAATCCTTTTTTATGCATATGCATGACTCACAGACAATATTTTATATATTATATATTTTTTTTCATAAATGATGTCATATAATTTAAATATATATATATGAGACATGTGATGCGGAGTAATTAAAATTAAAATTTTATTTTTAATAAATAAATTTTGTTTTTGTTGAAAAAGTATGAAATAAAAAAATAGAACTTAAAAGAGATTAGTACGAAAAGAATAATAATTAATATTAATTTTTTAAAAATTATATAATATCTTTGATTAAGTTGATGTTTTAATTTTATGAAATATTTTTTTGATAGACATCATTTTTAGTGCTTTTTTTAGTTCGTTAAAGTAAAAAATAAAATTATATCCTTATTATAACAATATTGACTAAAATTAATATATATAATTTATTAATCTAAAATTAAATAAAAATCTATAGTGTTCATTTATGTATCAATTATTTACTATTTCTTTTTCATAAATGGTACAAACTTATTGTTTTAGAAATTTATTATTTTTAAGTTAAATTTGTTATCAATCCACAACGAATTACAGATTTGACCAAATGGTATTATTTTAAAATTTTAAAAAATTATATTTAATCTTTAAATTTTTTGATTTTTTTTAAAAAAATTATTAAAATTTCAATATAAAACTTTAATTTTTTTAAAATTTAAATTAAACCTCACAATTTTTTATTATCGATAAAAGTGACAAGAGATTGGATAATTTGGATAAATATTTTTTAATTTTTAATCAAAAATATATCTTTTCAAATAAAATTTGAAAAAACATCTTTTTTAATCTACATATATTAAATTGGTATTTGACCTTAAAGAAAAAAAATATTAAGATTTTATTATATCAAAATCAAAATCAAATATAAATTTAATTTATATATAATTAAAAGTATATTTTTAATAAGAAAATTTAAAATATTCATACAAATTAGCCGTAGAGATTCATAGCTGTCTGACAACGGTACAGCCATTTATGTCAGTGATTAATTTTGAATCGTTTGCTACTAAGTACTAATCTCATGTTTTAACCGCACCGAAACCAATGGAACCTTCTTTCTCTATATATCCAAACCCATCATTCTGAGTATATAATCTATAATCCTCCCGTGAGTTGGTTCCTCAGGTAAAGATTCTTGTTCTCTTGATCTACCCATTTTGCAAACCTATCAAAGCATTCTCCTTTCTTCCCCCACCTTGAATATGGATGTCAATATCACTTTACGCTTTTATATTTGGTATTAATCCTCTTACCCTCTGGTTTTTTTGCCTCTTAATCTCCTCCGTTGCTCGTTTAATTCAAGTTTCTGTAGATAATATAATGTAAAAAGGTAAACTTTATGTATTCTTTCTTTGTTATCTTCTGCATTTCTTCACTTGTGTTTGGTTTCTTTCCTCTTAATCTTTTCTGTTACCCGCTTAGTTCAAGTTTCCGCAGACAATATAAGATGAAAGGATAATCTTTTTGTATTAATTCTTGTTTCTTTTATCTTGGTCTTCTGCATTTTTTTTTTTACCTGTGTTTGGTTTCTTTCTTTTTGTCTTCTTACTTTTTTCTTTGTTTCTTTTTTATCTTGGTTTTCTGCATTTCTTTTTCTGTGTTTGATTTCTTTCTTTTTGTATTCTTACTTGTTTCTTTGTTTCTTTTTATCTTGGTTTTCTGCATTTCTCCACCTGTGTTTGGTTTCTTTCCTCTTAATCTTTTCTGTTACTCGCTTAATTTAAGTTTCTGCAGACAATATAAGATGAAAGGATAATCTTTTTGTATTATTTCTTGTTTCTTTTTGTCTTGGTCTTCTGCATTTCTTTACTTGTGTTTTTTTTTTCTTTTTGTATTCTTACTTGTTTCTTTGTTTCTTTTTTATCTTGGTTTTCTGCATTTCTTTACCTGTGTTGGTTTCTTTCTTTTTGTATTCTTACTTGTTCCTTTTATCTTGTCCTTCTGCATTTCTTCACCTGTGTTTGGTTTCTTTCTTTTTGTATTCTTACTTGTTCCTTTTATCTTGGCCTTCTGCATTTCTTCACCTGTATTTGGTTTCTTTCTTTCTTTTATATTGTGGGATTCTCATCTGTTTTTTCGTGATATGAATAGGCTGCTGAGTTTATAATCATCTTCTGAGTAATCCTTATTTCCTCCTTTTACTTGCATTCTGATTCAATTTGCTAGTTTTACGGTATCTGAAGGTACTAGTTTTTAGTTTCTTGGTATTGTAAAGACTCTACGTTACTGACTTTTTTGTTCAGATATGGATTTTGGAACTGAAATCCATTTATAACTCAATGATAATTCTTTTCCATTGATTGTCCAAGTGATGATTGAAGTTTCCTAGTATAACTTTGAAGCATTGCAGATATTATAGTGTAGTATCTTAAATATTAAAAACATTTTATCATGTTTGTGTTGCCTCTAATTTGATTTCGACTGACATGTCGTATTTGTGATGCCTCTGATTCACCTCGGATACAGTGATAACAATGTAAGTCCTATTGTTTCGGATAGATAACGATATCTGCTATCGATCAGCATGTGAATTTCTTAAGAACAGTTATACTAGGGACGGATGGATTTTAGAGACCCTTGTCTCGAAATAAATCATGCTCTCTTTACTTGAATGTCTCCAATTCTCCTTGGATACGGTGATAAACAATGTAAGCCCTACGGTTTTGGATAGAAAAATATTAAATGGATGAGCATGTGAAGTGCTTAAGAATAGTTATATTGTGTATGGATGGATTTTAGAAATGATCCTTGTCTTGAATTAAACCATGCTCTCTTTACTTGAATGCCTCAAATTCTCCTCAGATATTGCTATCGATGAGCATGTGAAGTTCTTAAGAACAATTATACAATGTCATATTTGGAGTGCTTTTTGTATTCCTTTTTGTTTCTTTTATCTTGGTCTTCTGCATTTCTTCACATGTATTTGGTTTCTTTCTCTTTTTTTTTTTTTTAATTATAGAACTCTCATCTGTTTCTTTATCTGAACCGACTTCTTGGTTCGTAATCATTTTTGGGTATTCCTTATTTCCTTCTTTTTCTTGCAATCTGATTCAATTTGTCAGTAGTTTGTTCTTTTTTCTTACTGGAATCTGAAAGTACTAGTTTCAGTTTCTTGGTATTGTAAAGACTCTACGTTAATGGCTTTTCTCAGATGTGGATTTTCTGTCTTTCCTGCTTGAAAACCTTTTTCTGTCTATTTTGGAACTAAATTTTTATTTGTTCATATTTCTACTTGTTAATGTTGATAAATGTCTCTCTGTCTTATCTTTCTGAAATGCTCATCCTATTTATAACTCAATGATTATTCTTTTCCTTTGATTGTCCTAGTGATGATTGAATTTCCCTAGTCCAACTTTGATGCAATTTGCGGACATGGAATTCAACAGCTTGTTGAACTAAAATAGCTAAGTTTGCGCTTCAAAATTTAATTTTCTTTATTTGAATGGCTTCTTGCAACCATTATTTTTTCTTTTAAAATGGGTGTAGATAGCTCCTCCAAACTTGGCTTTATCCCTGGCCTAGAGAGTAAACCGACAATGATGTGCACATCTGCAATTGAACATGTTTCTATGGATTGGCTCTGTTATTGGAGTGCTTTTTAGCATTGATTGAGATATTTTAATTATTAAAACAGAACAGTTGGAATTCTGAAACTGTGACATTTGGCCACTCTTTCAAAATGGATTTTTTTCTATAATAGTTTTTTGGCTGAAATTTCAGGTTTGAGAAGCATTCATAATGATAAACAATTTGTTCTATCCTTTTAGACAGATACAACTCATATCTGCTATTTATTTGTTTGTGAAATTTTTAAGAATAGATATACTATGGAGTTTTGAAGCTAACCATTGTCTTGCATAAAAAGGTTTGCATTTGCATATATTTTTAGGAAATAACATGTACCCTTCTTAGAATTGCAGGGATTTTCTTATGACTTAATCATGTTATTTTTTCTTCAGTGTTAATGGTGAAATGGTGAAAGTTCTCTGCGAGTCTCGCTCTTATGCTCAAAATTTGAAACCAATAATTTTTTGACTATTTCATGCAAGGGTTTATTCTCGTGATTCATCAGGGATATTCCTTTTTATACTCAATTAGTTATATAAAGATTGGTGCTCATCTAGAGGTTGAATCAGAGATAGCATTGTATTCTTCTATCGTTAATGTATTTATGCAACAAATTCTCAAGGGGAATTGGGATCAAAGTGTTGTCACATACATTGCACAATATTGGTCTAACAAATGAAATAACCATAAAATCAGCCTGTTTTCTTATATTGGAGCAGACGTTCTTTGAATTTCTGGATGAAGAAAAAGTCATGGATGCTTTGAAGACACTGAGAACCGAGATATAACCTCTTTGTATCAATCATAATAAGGTTAGTGAGCTTTCTATGTTCATTGTATCACCCTCTCGTTTTTTGTTCGGTCTCTAAAACAGGATACTTTGAGAGCAAGATCCCGGACCAAGTTATTGAAAGAATTACAAAAGCTGCTTCCTCGAACAATTATGATTCCCGAAAGAAGGTTAGAGCATTTTGTTGAACATGCCCTTGTTTTGCAAAGAGATGCTTGCATGTTTCACAATCCATTGGATAAGGAAATATCACTACATGCTGTGATCATCAATGTGCAAGAGATCAAATTCCTTCTTCTGCATTGCAGGTTAGATTATATTCTGGTTATTGAATTTCTATAGTTTTGCAATCTGTCTCTTATCTTTCATGCTTCTCATTAAGATGACAAACTTATTAGGAATTTTTTTTTTTTATTGAAGCAAGATTAAATGTCTTGGAAATTAGAAGTCTTTTCTTTCATTTTTTCAATTATAGAATTCTCATCTGGTTTTTCTTGATCTGAATTCAAGTTTTTGCCAGATAAAATAAGATGAAAGAGTAATCTTTTTGTACTATTTTTTGTTTCTTTTATCTTGGTCTTCTGCATTTCTTTACCTGTGTTTGGTTTCTTTCTTTTTGTATTCTTACTTGTTTCTTTGTTTCTTTTTATATTGTTTTTCTGTATTTCTTCACCTGTGTTTGGTTTCTTTTTGTATTCTTGCTTGTTTCTTTTATCTTGGCCTTCTGCATTTCTTCACCTGTATTTTTCGTGATATGGGATTCTCATCTGTTTTTTCGTGACATGAATCGGTTGCTGAGTTTATATCATTTTTTGGGTAGTCATTATTTCCTCCTTTTACTTGTATTCTGATTCAATTTGCCAGTTTTACGGTATCTGAAGGTACTAGTTTTAGTTTCTTGGTATTGTAAAGACTCTACGTCACTGACTTTTTTTGTTTAGATGTGAATTTTCGGTCTTTCATGCTTTAACCCCTTTTTCTGTCTATTTTGGAACTGAAATCTTTTTATTTGTGTTGGAAAAATAGTACGGTAATGAACATTTTGGAGATTAAATTTATGTGGGTTTCATTAGTCAAATTAATTAAGACTAAGTGGATGATTAATCTACTATAAAAGTAGATGGAATTATATATTTACAAGCTCAAAATGTTCAATGGGTGAATGAGAAATTGTTGCTCAATGTGACACCCATGATGTTGAAAAAAAAATAAGATGAAAAGTAGAATATCCCACATTTGTTGGGAATATAGATTTGGAAAGCTTTATATATAAAAGCTCTTCATGTTATTATTGGAAATAAGCTTGGGTGTGCCTAGCCTATGATTAGACATTTTGGACTAGTATTGGTTGACTCTTATAAAAGTTAAAAGATGGGCCTTGGGGCCGTTGGGTTCTAAAATAACAAATTTTTTTTTTCTACTTTTCTGACTTTATTTTTTTTAACATATATTATAGAATTAAACCATCTTTTATGGAGTTGCAGACCCTTCAGCTGGTTGTAACCTCCAATTTATTTGGATTAATTCTCTGTTAAATACCATTTTGAATTCAGGGAGTTGTAACTCTTCAGGAATTGTTAATTACAGATTAATTCTGTAATTAAACATGTCCCCTGCCTGAACATTATAAAAGGAACCCTCTTACTCCTATCTTAAAACACTGAAAAACACAAACATCCTCTAACTAAATAGTGTTCTGTTTCTGTAAAAGTTCGTCGTTGCAGTAAGGTAGTGTTGCTCTCTTTATTGTATTCTACTGTTGTATCCTGGGAGACAGATGTTCCATAGTAACTCCAGCACCGGGAGAGGATGAATCTGTTTTAAGGACACTGTGATAGCACATGCCTCGGTTAAAGTTTCAGAATCATATTTTTTTATTTTGTTTTCTGTGATCTTTGCATTTCTAATATATATGTTATTTCAATTTCGTTTACAAGAATTGTGTTTAACATATTAATAATTTACTTCGTTTTATCTTAACAATTTGATCATATTTCTACTTGTTAATGTTGATAAATGTCTCTGTATATAACACCCAACCCGGATGTCACATTGGGCCTCCGACCCAAAACCCGTATCTCGAAAATTTTCTTTAAAAGTCCAATAATAAAATCACGTAGAGTCCAAAACCAGTTTCCATAAAGTCTACTTAAATTAAAACAACTCAAAATAATTTAAAGTAATTCGAAACTCCAAAATTATTACAGACTATTAAAAACATTCGACCCAATTAAAAATAACTAAGTTACAAATTACAAATAGGTTTCAACATAGTACTATGCCCACTACATATAATAACTGTACTCTGACAACACGGTCGATGCTGAAAGTCCAAACTTTGATGGTGCTCCACGGGACCCATTCACCTAACCTACGCACGAAAACAGATTTCGAACGCTGAGTCACATAAGCTCAGTGGATACGTCAAACTCGGCCAACACCATGCATATCAAAGCAGTAAAGCATGACATATAAATCACATGCAAGGTATGATGGTCTAGCATGCTTGCCTAACACATGGCATAAATGGATGTATACTATCGCACACAGCATATACAATCACACAAGTTAACACACAAGAGTGAGGCTCGCGTCCACACAGCATCGGGATCCTACACTCAGGATTGAGGCTGCCCTCAAATTCTATGCCCGGAATGTTACATCGGACATCATCGAACGAGGCCGCCCAACGTTTAGAAAAGGATGAAGGCCGCCCAACCAACCCCATGCTCGGAATGTTATATCGAACATCTTCGAGTGAGGTCGTTCAACACTCGGAATAAAAGTCTTCAATCATCACCCGACATGTTACATCGAATGGCCTTCAACGTGTTGCAACACTTATGGATATTCGGATTTCCAACATTCAAGGACTCAAACCACATAAACGATCCACCTAGGATCTATTATAACACCCTGCATCGATACCCACCCAAAGAGGGTATCGGACGCATAGGTATCGATACTGTTGACCAACTTCAAAAGTCAACAAAAAGAGAGAACAAGTTTCGATACAAGTATCGATACAAAAAGTTTCTGGACTCCCTCGGTACTGAAACAAGGTTCGATACCCCTGAACAACAAGCCAAAAAGCCAAAAAGGTTCGATACCCACCAACTGAACCAAGGTAATTTTAGTAATATAAAATTCTTCAAAATTTATATATTGCTACAGTTTTCTGTATTTATTTCCACAAAATCATAAATTTAATTAAAATATTAATTAAATTATTTTATATATAATAAATAAAAATGTTTAAATTATAATAAAATTTTATTTAATAAACCCTAAAATCTAAACCCTAAAATCATTTAAAATTTTATTTAAAATACTGAAGCCCAAATCCAAACCTTAAGTACTAAACCCAAATCCTAAACCCTAAACCTTAAAGTTATATTTAGGGTTTAGTGTTTGGGTACCCTAAATTCTAAACCAAACATTAAACCCTAAACCTTACAATTATATTTAGGATTTAGTGTTTGAATTTATAGTTTAGGATTTAGAGTTTGATATTTTAAATAAATCTTTAAATATAATTTAAAATTTTAACAAGTCCTAAAACCTAAGTCCTAAAGTCATTTAAAATTTTAAATTATATTTAAATAAAATTAGGAGTTAGGGTTTAGTATTTTAAAAGACTTTAGGGTTTGTTAAATAAAATTTTATTATAATTTAAATATTTTAACTTATTATATATAAAATAATTTAATTAATATTTTAATTAAATTAAAGAATTAAATTTATAATTTTGTGAAAATAAATACAGAAAACTATAGTAATATAAAAATGTTGAAGGGTTTTATATCACTAAAATTATCTTGGTTTAGTGGGTGGGTTGTTGGACATAGGTTCCAAGGGTCATGTGTTTAACTCTTCCCAGTAGTAATGTTGGTTAATTTTACTTTCTTCTTTTAATTAGGTGTTGACACGTTTAATAAATCTAATATATATTAAAATTATGACTAAATTATAAAAATATATGAATAATAGGGACTAAATGTGTAATTATTTTATTTTATATTTAACTACCACGTCATCAGTCCGTTACTTCCTTAACGGTAGATGGCTATTTTAATACCAAATTAATAGTCTACCGGTGTATTTGATTCATTTTAAAGCATTATGGTCAGATCGATATCAACCCCATAATATGATGACTATCCATGTAATTTATCCAAAAAATAAAGTAAAATCACATTAATATTAATATAAAGTAACAGGGATGGAGCTGTGTAGGATATGGGTAGGGCTGTTGTCCCTCTCATTTTTTGGTGTAATTATATTTTTAATTTTTTTAATTTAAATATTAATTGAATAGTGTTTTTGCTCCTCCCAACTTTAAATCTTAGTTTCGTCCTTATAGTTGAGTTTAAATTGTTTCTCTTTGTTATGCCTCCTTTAGTACTTTACTTTAAAATAGTAAATTTAAGGTTTGAAGTTAGAGGTTATAGTTAGGCTTTAGGGAATTAAAGGTAGAATATATATTTTTAAATTAGCTAATAGTGATTACAGTTAGGGGTGTTCAAAACCGGATATCCGGTACTCGGACCTTCGGGTAGTAAAATATTTGGCCCGTGTCCCGACCCGGTATTTTGAATACCCGGATTTTTATTTTTATTTTTTATAAATCTTAAATTTAATCTTTAAAAAATATACATAAAATTAAAAGTTTGAATTAAATAATCCAACATTGAAATATAAAAATTTAAAACCTAGTTACATAATCTAAACATCAATTTTCATACCCAAATTACATAATTTAATCGAAAACAAAACATAAGATATAAATAAAGTTTTTTTAATATTTTTAATTAGTTTAATTTATTTTTATATAAAAATTAATAATTTAAATATTAAAAATCTGAAATTAATTTTTATATCGATTAATGCACATATAAAATAGTGCATATCTTAATCCCTAGATATCCCTCAAGAAAACAGGCTTGTAACCAACAAAACACATCAGAATGCTTAGTACTGGTTGTTCCTCCCATGATGTGTGCTTTGAAACCTAAGGGTGACTCCACTTATGCGGGTTGTGCCCATAGTTGCAGTGTAAGGCTATTTATTGAGTGAACAAAAGGATCTTTCTGTTTTTTTTCACACTGCAAACGAGCATTGTTGAGTTCTGTCAGTTGATTCCATAACTCTTGTCCGAAAATATTTACCTTACGAAAAAAATTTATTCTATTAAAAATATAACGATTTAAAATAAAAAAAATATTTAAGGATTAAAATTTAAAAATTATGTTATTTGATTTGATAATATAATAAATATAAACGTATTTTATTTAGATAATAATCATATATAAAATAAAAAATTAGGAACTAGGTACCTTAAAATAATCGGGTACCCGAATTTTTATAAATTTGTGATCCGAGTCCGACCCGGAAAATGACGGGTCAGGTACCCGACCCAAAACAACAACAAAATTCTAAAAAAAATACCCGATTTTTTGTGTTCGGGTAGTCGGGTCGGATATTTTTAAACACCCCTAATAACAATAATATCTGTTTTAGAATGTATTTTTAGGATCTAGATTTAAGGATTAAAATTTAATTTTAAAATACTTTAAGACATAAATAAAAAAAAAAAAACATGATTAAGTAGCGGGAGATTTTTATTACTTTCAGTTTTACATGAAACACGTTATCCCCCAGCACATGGATCTTATGCCACTAAGTCCATATTTGACTCGCTAATCTGTAAGTTGAAGAATCCCCTAGCACATGGAGACTAAAGCATGAAGGATGTCTTTCTTTCTTCTTTTTCTTTTAACTTGTTTCACATTATCAATATTTTTTTTTTCACTAGTACATGTTTTTTTTTTTTGGATCCATGTCCTTAGCAACTTGGGTTTCTGTAAAAGTCAATTCTCAGAATTTATGAATAATCCCCTACAAACAAATCAGCTTTCTAAAGCAACCCTACCCCGACCCAGCATTTTTGTTACAAATAAACCGAAAGAGCCTTTTAAAGACCGACCAAAACCTCTTTCTTGAATCCCAAACCATCCCTTTTATGGGTACCTATTTAGTGCAACTTATTTTATTTTGAATGAGTTTGGGGTACATCAAATTTAGGGTACAATTAAAAATATAAGTTTTGAAATTTGTCAAAAAATTTAAAATATTAGACTAATAATATTTAAGTTATTTTTTCACACGATATATGTTAAAGTATATGTTCACACGATAATTTTTTTCAAACAGATATATCATCCATCATCATCTAAATATATTAACGAAGGACGGTTTCGAATAGGTTCGATTAGGATTGATTTAATTTGATTTTTAAAACATTTAAATCATTTTAGTTTAAATCAATATTAAATTTGAATACTTTATATGTTTATATTAGTTATGTTTGAGGTTGAATTTTATAATTATGATTTTATATTATTTTAATATTTATTTTAAATTAAATAATATTATTATTTGTTAGTCGATATTATATGAATATTTTTTATAAACGACCATCAAAGATCACGTGTCAATTATCGTGAAAATGAAAACTTCCACATAATTTTCAGGTAAGGGAAGAAGTTCTTTCTAGGTAGATTATATGCTTAGAAGGAAAGTTAGATTTTCTAACAAATTTTCCGGATTTAATTAATAAAAATTATGAAAAGGAAATAAATATAACACACTCAAACATAAAATATTAAGGATAATAGTTACACAAAAAAAAAACTTATATATAAAATAATAATAATTGAATCCAAAAATTTTGAATTAAAATCTACAATGGTGAAAATACATATATAATATATGATGTTATTACAAAATGTAATATAAAATTAAATGATTAATTCATAGAAATAAAAATATAGATGTGTAAGATATATTTATATTTAAAAAATTTTAATATTAATAATTAATTATATAAAAAATAACGATCCTTAAAAAAATAAATTTACATTAGTTTTATTTTGTTAAAGAATTTTTATACAAGAGACGGCCTATCTTTTAGAAAATTATAGTAATTATTTTTTAGACGCTCTCCATCTAAAGTTATAATTTGATACCCCAAGTAGTATACGTTAATTCAATGACTCTATTACCCCTTGAATAGCCTTGAAATAACACCGCCATCCCAAAGATATATTTATATTTAAAAAATCAAAAACCTGAAATAGGTAGTAATAATTTAATAATTTATTTTCTCCAGTTTTCCTTGTATAAATTCCTTCTCATTTCTCTAAAAAATACCCTCTTCCATTGTCCAATCTTCTTCTTCTTCTACCTCTGTGGAGCTGAAGCTCTGTCTGTGCTGGTTCATCACTGTTTTTCTTCTTAGATTTGGTGTTTATGATAAATTCATCCCTTAGACGCAGGACACATCTCCTGCAATCTTTCTCGGTGGTTTTCCTATACTGGTTCTATGTTTTCTCATAAATTATCTCTCACTATCACTCACTAATTACATATAATACTACTCGTATTATATATAATAAAGCAAATTACTCTGCAATTGCTGTATTTTCTTCTTCCTCCTCTTCTTTTTTCAAGTTTTCAGCTGTGTTTTTGGTGTAATTAAACATATAAAACTATGGCTTCGTCTAGTGGAAACTCCCATTCCTCAGTTTCCATGGTACCATCAGGATCCGAAGAAGACTTGCATCAGTTTCTGGATCAGAGAAAAAGAAAGAGAATGGAATCCAACCGTGATTCAGCCAGGAGATCCAGGATGAGGAAACAGAAGCGCTTAGATGATTTAATGTCCCAAGTGACAGATTTAGCCAAGGGGAATAACCAGATCCTCACCAACATCACCTTCACCACCCAACATTATTTGACCATGGAGGCTGAGAACTCGGTCCTAAGGGCACAGACCATGGAACTGAGTCACAGACTCGAGTCTCTCAATGAGATCCTCCATTATCTCCACAATGGTGGCCAGATGTATGATTATGAAACCGAGTGCTTTGAAACAAGTGATGAAAGCTTGAATCTCCCTCATCTTAACCAACCCATCATGGCCATGGCAGATATGATGTTTGGATACTGAAATTCGTGGTGTTGGTTGTTTTCTAGTTTCTTTCTGGTGTTATTATCAGACTTGGTATGCTGTGGATATCTAAAAAAACATTGGGTTTCAGATATAAAACATGTCTTCCTCTGCCTCGAAATATCCTTTTGTTCTTAGAAAGCATATTTCTTTGTCTTGTGAAAAAAAAAAATGGCAAATAATTGCTAATGCCAAAATAAGAGGCATGATTGTTGCTTGTTCAACAAATCCATCTTATTAAACTAATTATGATTAACATTATATTTTGATAACTTAATTATAAATAAAGTTATATATTAATAGATTTTTATATTTAAAAATTAGATAAAATATACGGATAATTTTTAACTTATCTTTAAAAATATAAAATAATATCGAATTTTAAAATATTATAGATGAGCATTAAATTTTAGTTTTTTATAATAAAATTGTAACTGAGTCACTAATTATTGTTAATTGAGTGATGTGAAAATTATAAAATTTAAATAATATAACATTTAATTCTCTATATTCACACATTTAATTATTTTATTTCTAATTTAGTTTTCATTATTGATATTTAAATCGATTGAATGCATAAATATTAGTGTTCTTTTGGATATTATAACCATTCGAATATTCTTGTCAAAATAATCTTAATGAATGGAAAAATTCTAAATTATATCTCTAAGAAACAGAGGTGGAACTATGTGAGGGCATGTGGAGGTCATCATCTCACACAATTTCGAAAAATTGTTATTTTGATCCTTTAAAAATTTAAAAATATTATTTGACCCTCTAAAATTAAAAAAATTGGTTATCATTTGTTTCTTAATTTTAGAAGAACCCATAAAATTTCCTTAAATATTCAAAAATTTCAATTTTCATTAAAATTTGAAAAAAAAATCTTATTATAATATATTTATATAATGAAAAATACAACGACAAAACTTATTATAAAAAATTCTTTTCAAAAAATTTACTAATTAATTTTAAAATCGAGTATCAAGATCCGTCGCTACTCATAAACAATCATAGTCATGGTCTACATGACCAATAGAACCTACTTTCAGTACTTTGCCGGCATGGCACTCATCAGTGTTACCTTTTGATTTTCTTAAAATGAATGAATCGTTTATAACAACAAATCATTTAACCTCATCGGTTAAATGAATGATTTAAAAATCATAGATTCAAGAATCAGTAATATCAACACAGTGATTAAACGATTAATTTTTAATAATTAAAAAAATATTTTAAAATAAATACTGTAACTAAATAAAAAATAATAATTGTCGGTAAAAGATACCATTACGTATTAAATTGCTTTACTGCCTTGCAAACACGCATAAACTATCTGTAGGGTTAATTGCAAAATTAGTCTAATTTTTATTTGTTCATCACATAATTTACCCTAAAAGTTAACACATTCACAAGTTCACCATACATCTTTGTGAGTTCCTCTACAATCTGCATAATTTCATCCAAACTCTTCACGATTTCAAATCCCATCATATGCATATTAGGGTTATATTTTTTATTTTAATTTATTTAATATTTGTTATTAGGAATTTATTTTTTTAATAATTATTATTAAGGGTTTACTTTTAAAATTGATTTTTTATTTGTTTTAGAGTTTTATTTTTTTTCAATATACGACGTGAAGACTTATTTTTGCAATATTTGTTATTAGGGTATACTTTTAAATTTTATTTATTTTTAATATTTATAATTAATGTATAATTTTTAAGTTCATCTTTAGAATATCAAATTCTAAAAAAGCAACATGAAATAATCAGATAAAATATTAAATAAATTGTATATAAATCTACTAGTATTTGTGTTTATCTTTAAGTAATAAAGACATGAAAAACATAAATATAATTATAACATTAATTATCATTCAAAATAAAAATAATTTAATTTTTAAAACAAAATTAACGTCTAATTAGCATGCGGCACTCAACATAATCGAAACAACAATGAGTGGTACAGATATAAATAAAGATACTTTAATTAACAAAATTTATACATAATGAGAATCATTCGTATAAGATAAAAAGATAGAATTTCAAGAATTATCTCTGATGGGTTGTCAAATCAAAACCTCCCACCGTTAATCATGTTAAACTAGTTGATCTAAATTTGCCATAAGATTATTATCTCTTCTTCATGTGTGTGTTTGTCTTAATTACAATTGATTAAAGTAATTAACAAAGATTAAGCATAATGGCCATGTAATCGCTTAGAGTTGACCCTTTAGCTCAAAGATGTGGGATGGCATGTCCCCCATGGAGATGACATCTTTCTTAGCAAGACTTAATTCAATTGAGAAGAGACCTAATAGAATTATTCATTTGAGAGAGGATTTTTAAGTTGGAATTCCATTTCAAACACTTCCAAAATATGTTTCCCACCTTAAAAGAATTTAATTTAAAGAAAGGGGAAAATATACCGCTTAAAATTAAGGGTATTTATTGTCAGATATTAGATCAAAACTGATCTATATTTTAGATATTCAGATTTTAAGATTAGTAATATAATGATCCATATTTAATCTATTTCTTTTATATCTATTTTTTTCAAATAATCGGATAATAGAATTAGATTTTCATTATTCGAAAATATATTTTAATTTAATTATTTTTTTAAATTTAAAAGTTATATTTATAAATTTTAAAATTTCAAATATAACAAACAACAAAAAATTAAATATACAAAATTCGCATATATAAAATTTTAATTGTTTTAATTTTCAGATTTAACAAGCATCAAATTATTAAAAATAAAACATAATATTCAAAAATATATATATTTTTTAAAATCTGAACTTGAAATATTTTTATTCGTATCCGATTTAAAAAAATTAAAATCGAATCGGTTATCCAATTCAAAAGTAAAAATTAAATCGGATCAACGGATAATTGAACTGGATGGATCGGATTGGATATTTTTGAATACCCCTTCATGAGATGGAGCAACGGGAGGGGGTGCAGAGTGGTGGCAAACTAGCAAAGTACTAGGATGAATCACAGGGCAATGTAACACACAAGTTGAATAACTTGATGATTCCACATCACACAAGCTGCCACAAGGCAATGTTCCACTTCAAACATACAGATATGGTAGAAATGTTTTCCATGACTTAGCTCACACAGCATAATTTAAATTCCAAGCAGATTCAGCCATATGTTTTCAGTTAATCATATGGAATTTGGATATATGCAGCATCGCATACAAATGGAATGTCAGCATACATACCTGCAAGGGCACATCGTATGCACTCCAAAACAGTAAAGAGGTAAGCAAATGCCACAGCCGTCCAAAAGTGCATCCCAAACTTACCCCAATAGATTGCAAGTGGCATCCACCGGCTCACGGTCCCTATCACCTGCAAGGCAATCTCCAATAACATGCCCATCACCACATGGAATCTGAAAAAGTGAGGCCATTCTTTCCTCCTCACGATCCCCAGATACGCGACAAAGAAATATGCCATCAGGAACCAGCTCGGCAAACTTCCAATGGCTCCAAGGAAAGGATAGGTCAAAAACTCAAAGTCTTCCAAGAAGGGGTGTAGATGATATGCTGTCTCAGCATACATCCATGTCTCATGGAGAGGCATTAAATAGGGGAGGCAGGCTAAAGTCCTCCACCACCATCTGGGCTTCTTAGTCATCGGAGGAAAACGAAAACTGTATGGAACATCCTTTGATGCTCGAGGCACCAAATTAGATCTCCGGCGCCTTGGAAATGATGGTAAAGCTTGTGACAGACCACCTTGATTCCCAATCAACAATGGAGATGATGCAGCAGAAAGGTGAAAGAAAGACACATCTACATGATTGGACAGTTATACAAAAAAATATGAACATTTGTTGGGAAGTGAGAAATTCATCAATCCATAACCACAGAATGGAAAGTAAAGCAAACTGAAATTCTTATAAGGTTTGAGTTTAGATCTTCTAACAATGTAAATTAAAGCATGGAAACAAAATTTCTTTTAACCAAAACAATTTCTTTTTCAGATTTCAAACCAAACCAAACAAAATTTGACAACTCGGACCCCCTTTTTTTCATTTTAACCAAACAATGTTCAGCCCTACTTCAAAACAATCTACAAATGATGTTTGATATTAGCCTATTGCAGACCAAATGATGTCTTTAAAAGAAAAAGGGGTAAGCCATGCCGTATACCTCCAGCTGACCAGGATTTTAAATCCCAATAAGACCCTGAAGATCTACTGTTGTTTCTGTTTCGAAATAGAGCTGTGGCAGGCAAATGATGATAGCATGCAAAACTAGAGCTACATGGCACGGGCTTAGGAAGCCTTGAACTCACGGAAACAGACCTACAGGGAAAGGTGAATCCATTCAGAATCATGGCAGCTACCTGTCAAAGACAATGTACGAAATTTTATCAGCATGGTAGAGTAAAACGGAAATGTCAAAATAGAATTAGATTTAGACCAACTATGCAATGCCACCCATTCAAAAAATATCAACATAATAGGCAAGAAATGAAGAAACAACACGGCGAACTGGCATTTCCCCAGTTAATAAACATAAGAAAGTTCAAGCATTTCCCCAGTTAATAAACTTAAGAAAGTTCAAGCATTTCCCCAGTTCATAAACATAAGAAAGTTCAAGCATTTATTAGGCACTTACAACCAAACTACCACATCAAAAAATTCATAAAGGTAGATGTCTGTTCATGTTAATTGAGGAATATCTCCTCCGGAATCGTTATTTCCACATAACAAAGATTAAAAACGACATTTACTGTCAAATTAAATTCCTAGTATGAGTAAAATCATTTATGTTTTTTGTTCCACATTGTTCAGATTTCATCACTGGTCCTTAATCAACAATATAAGCTACAAATCCAATTGCTGTATGATTAAGATTACATTCACTTATCCATAGTACTAACACTCTACATTCCATTTCCTGCAACAAGCAAATATGAAACTAAAAGTAGAAATTTTCCACATAACTTACACTTGAGCAACTGAATAGAATGTTTTACCAACCCAACAAGTAAAAGGGGGGACCCTACATAGTGAGTTAATCTCAAGTCTCAACCATAAAATTTAAAACCTAATGCTAATTGCCATCGTGTGAACCCAGTGCTGAGTTCGGTTGATAAAGAAACAACCCAAAAACTAAGAAAACTCGATCATTTTTTCCCCTTAATTAAAGCCTTGGGTAGATGTCAGGAAGAGAAATTACCATGAATTGGAAAAGAAAGATGCTTGAAATGCTACAGCCAAATGGTAGTGTTATGGCCGCCTGCTACCGACTTTCGCCATCGTAATTCTATCTTGTTTTCCTGGGAAAGTAATAAGGGCCAGCTCTACTTATGGATTGGAATCCAGTGCGAAAACTTGCGAAAAGAGAAGTAAAGGTAAGGTTAATAAATCAAGTCCAGTCTAACTTTTCTCGGAAAAATTGGATTGAAAGTAGCCCACCATGGTGTATTCAGACAGACCCGAAGCCGATTCAACCCTATCGAATTTCATGACAAATATTTAAAAATAATAATCTAACCTAATCTCGGGATTATAGGGTTACAAAAAATACCAATGAAATTAATTATGTAAAATATAGAGGTTATATTATCGGATGATTTTATATACATGACACATTTTACTAATCCGAATATTTTATTAGTTTTCTAACCGTATGAATTAAAAGATATGTAATCTTTTAATTATTCCGTAACAGGGAATTTAGACATCTTTCACTAAAAAATGCTCATCTTTTAATTCGTACGTCGAAATTTAACCTATTTTATATCGTTGAAAAGCTAACAAAATTTTTTAATTAACCGTAACAAGCTTGCATTTTTGACCTATCAAATTGATCCATTTTTAAAATTTTCTCTATAGCTTCAAACTGAATTTCGTTTTTCCCAAATCTTCTAAACACATAGAAATTTAATCTATCAATTTTCAATTAAAATTATCAACCACATTAATCTCGGTAACCAATTAAAATAATTACTTCGGAACATAATATTTTGGACAGCTTGTGTTAGCTCACTAATTTCATTAGTGACCATTTTATGTATCTAAACTTCACACTATACTCTTAATTAGTGTCTTAATTTATTACACTCAGTGACACATCCAATTATCATATTTTACCGACACAAAACAAACCCTAATTCTAGCATAGTTAAAACAGTTTTGATTTAGTGCTCAATCGGACATTACTGATTCAAATCTATCTCAAGTCAATTCTTATAAAATTTTCAGCATTTTAACTACACTAAATATGTTAACTTTTCCAATTATATACATCAAATTCTATTAAACATAATTAATATTAAATATTATTAAATATTAATTAATAAAATTTTTAAATTTTAAATATTTAATATATAGCTATAAGTTCTTTAAAATAAAATTTTAATTAAATTATTTTAATATATAGACCAAGGCATAATAATATTAGAATAAATAGATTATGCAAAGTATAAAATATATATTATTATCCTAATTTTTTTTATGGATAATGGTATGGTGGTGAGCCCGTTTTTTTTTTCAAATGGCCCGTTTATATCGTTCGTTTAACTCAAAATTCGCGGAGGGATAGTCCTTGCCTCTCTCCTCAAAAACCTTACTATTCGATAATGCTGCTCCGACGACTGCCTTCTACCGCCGTTTCCGCCGTTGTTACCGTCCTATCCCGGCGTTACACTTGCCCTTACTTTTTCTCTCAGAGTTGCTTCCAATCCTTTAATTCTATCTCCTTTTACCCTAAACTTAGCCTCCTTTCCTTTAGCTCGACCTCAGAAATTTCATCTGAATTCACCGACGTAATCACTGATCAATCCTCGAAACGTGTAAATCTCTACTCCTTTCCTCCTTTTGCTATTCCTTTTGAACTTTATTCGGATAGTTTTTTAATTAAGTTTTCGTTACTTATAGGGACCTCTCAAACCTGGACTCTATCTCGTCGGAACACCTATCGGGAATCTTGAAGATATCACATTACGGTTTTTGATTTCTCTTCTTTTGTTCATTTATGTTCTATTTTTGTTCATAATATGCAAACAGTCCTATTTGCTAAACTAGAGATTTCGTATGTATTCGTGTACTGAAAAACTTCAAATTTAAATTATCTTATTCAATTTAAAAATTTTAGTTAATTTTGATATTTTTATTTATTTTTGTCAAAAAATTGCCATTATGTTTGCTCACTATGTTCATATAATAATTTGCTTATGAAAATATGACTGTATGTGTATATTGATTTACATTTTGACGAAAAATATTAATTAGATTGAAATTCTGAATGAAAGTAGATTAGAAATTTAGTTTTTAAAGTTTTAAAGTGCATTACTAAATTTCAAATGCATTTGAATATAGGATCTACGGCATTATGTTGGCCTTTATTCATGTATATCACATTATTAGTGATTTCTTCAATGCAGAGCTCTACGGGTCTTGAAATCAGCTGATGTCATACTCTCTGAGGACACACGTCATTCAGGGAAGTTACTTCACTATTACAGCATTAAAACTCCTCTTGTAAGTGAGATTGAGCCATTTCTAACTTGATCAGTTAGGTAACTTTCATGTCTTTCAACAAATTTGATTGTGCGGGTTTTAAAATTTCAGCTAAGTTATCATAAATTTAATGAATCTCAAAGAGAACACTCGATTTTAAAGAGGTTAAAGGAAGGGGAGACTATAGCCTTGATCAGTGATGCTGGAATGCCTGGCATTAGTGATCCTGGTACTGAGCTGGTTAGTATTTGTACCCTTTAGTATTGGCTGAATTCTATGGATTGTTTGCTCTCTGATGAAGAATGTAGTGACTTATGTTTGGAATTTCGGTTTAGGCAAAGATATGTGCGATTGAGAACATTCCTGTGATTCCAATTCCTGGACCGTCTGCCTTCTTAACTGCCCTTTCTGCCTCAGGATTGTCCACTGACGAGTTTACATTTGGTAATTCCTTTGCAAAATATTGTGATTGAACATGCTTCTCTGCATTCTTGAAAAGTTAAAGCCTCTATGACATATAATGCTGCAGTTGGTTTTCTTCCAAAACATGCCGGTTCACGGAAGGAGAGGCTGATGACGTCTGCAAGAGAAACACCAACACAGATATTTTATGTTCCTCCTCACAAACTTAGCCAGTTTCTTGAAGAAAGTTGCCTGATTTTTGGCGATTCAAGGTAAAATATGCATCTGCCTTTCTTCATGAACTATGATCAGTTTACGAACAAATGGTGAGAATCAGAGGAGGGTTGAAAGAGCAAGTCATTCTTGGTGAAGGGATTCAGTTATGAAAATATGGAATGTGTTTTGTTGCGAGTAGAAATCTGTGTGAGCCAGCAGTATCCTCTTCTTTTGGTGGATCTTCATTTTTGGATGTGTATGCTTCTATTTATTTACATTAATAAAAAACATATAGGAAGTCTGCAGAGGGTCCAATTATGTAAAGCTTGCTAGTTAACTTGCTCTAATTTTGTGTTAACTCATTATTAGATTAATAGCTAAAATCTTCAGTAACAGAAACTGTATCAGCAGTTGCCCAGGCAATCAAATTAGAGGGGTGAAGAAATTTCGTTCGTTGTTATTTCTAAGTGCAAGAGATGCTTCTTGCTTGATTTAACATTATGTACTTTTCCTTGCTTCAATTACATATCTGCATTTTTATATTTCTTTGAAGCCTAAGTTGTATTTATTGCCATATTTAAAGTAAGTCGTAACTGGAAATGACTGATGACTCTTAGGCCTTGTTATGACAGTTGACTTGATCTCATTGCAGACAATGCGTCATAGCTCGGGAACTAACAAAAATGCACGAAGAGGTAGGTCTATATTTACTTTCTCACTATGTTTTTGTATGCTACTTTGTGAGTGTTAGGTAGATTTTATTTTATTTTCAGGTTTCTGATGAACACCCAGCAGAAGAGGCCAATGCCTAAATGTCAGTAGTCCTGCTTTGGGCAAAATTTTTAGGAATAAGGCTTAAACTTATGAGGTTTTAACTCCATTTTATTTGGACCTTGTGTCATGTGGCCTTATGTTTTAAGGACTTGGGACTATTGAAGCATAACTTGTTTTCTTGTTTTAGGTTTGGAGATCGTATTATAAGGAAAAATAATAAAGTGTTTATGTGATAGGTTTGACTAGTGCTAAATCTATTTTCCCGTTCTCTTTTACTAATGAAGATGATTAATTCTGTCAGTTCTGGCGGGGCTCTTTGGGGAAAGCGAAGGATGCCTTCTTAACTCACCAACCAAAGGGAGAAATTACCCTCTTGATTGAGGGAAATTCAAATTGCAGTGTGGAAACTCCATCAGAGAGTCAATTAGAAAATGACCTGAGAGAATTGATCTCCAGTGGTCATACTCTATCCTCGGTATGACTTGTTTCACTGTCTTAACATTTTATCAAATTTATACCTTGCAAAGGCTTTATGTAGATGATTTATGCGTGACTGTCTTTACAAAGCATATTCTGTTTAGATATTATGAAATTCGGAAGAAGTTAATCTTTTGAAGAATGTTCCCCGTCGTTTCTTACACGATGTACGTTTCAGGCAGTCAAATTGGTGGCTGAAGGAACATCCATGAAAAAGAAAGTGATATATTCACTTGCCTTGAGAAAGTTCACTAAGAAACACAAAACGGAGGATTCAAATTAACGTCGAGCATTCCGGTAAGATCGACTAATAAGGTTTGGATATCTTGGAAGTTCAAAAATCCAACACCAAAACTCACCCCTTTCGACCTATTCAATTTAACTTCTTGTTTTAACAGGGATAATCCAGGCTTAGTGCTCGGTTACTTTCCTTTTTGCTCTCATATTTGGATGTCGAGGATCATGCTTACATTACATGGCAAGAGAGCATGACAATGTTTAAGGTAAAGCAGTAATTACATGGCAAGGGATAATTTAATTTCTTTCCTTTCGATTTTCAATTTATTAAGCAATGCTAAGTAAATTAACCCTTGTTTCACACAAATAATATGAAGATATTTTTGATACTGAGTAAACTTTGAGTTATTATGTAGATTTTAAAAAATAGATGAATCCTTATTTTTTATATCGGTTATAAAATTATAAAACAAAATAGTTATTTTTAAGTACATTGAATATTCTAGCAATTAAAAAGTAATTTATATCAAAATAGTAAATTTTTATAATGATCCAATATAATTTTAAATAAATAAATAAATATTTTAATTTAATTTTACGGTGATAAATGATAATATATTTTAAATTAAAGATTAAATTTTGTGATTATATAGTAAGTTCGAGATTTAATTTAATGATTAAACATCTTGTTTTGGTGCAAAATGGTTGGAGTTTATTTTACTTGAATTAAATCCAAGTTATATTTAAACTTTTTTAATATATCAGATACATGACACTAACAAAAATTAATCATGAGTGTTTAAAATCAAAATAATCTAAGTTTGGTTATTAAATGTATATTTATATATGAATAGATAGAATTCGTTTATACGGTATAATTTTTTTTTAAATTTTAAATTTTAAATTTTTTATTATTAAATAAGTAAAATAGATAATGAGATTAATAAAAGAAAAATACAAAGATCATCACTAGATAAAAAAAAAGATTTGTTATCAATCATTCAATATTCAAAAAAATAAAAATAATTAAATTATTTTACACTTATATTTTAAAACCGAGTAAAATTTATTCATTTAACAATTAATCCAAATTATTTTAAACTATCTGAGTGCACAAATCTTGTCTTGACAAGTGGCTTGGCCACTCTTGTTTTGTTCTCAAGTGTCCATTGGAAATCGACAAAGGCATTGTAATAAAGTGAAACCTGCAACTCAGAGGAAAACATGGGATAACCCAAAACCCAGATTCTGGCAGATCTACACCTCTCGAGTCTATATCATATGAAAACTACATCTGTTTACAAATTACAAATCTACTTCATTATTTACAAACCCTATGTCAGTAAGTCAACTAATCTCTGTTTTCTAATCTCTGTTTGTTGTTATATGTGACTGGTGATGATCACCATGAAGCCCTGTCCGAAGAGCCAAGGAAGGTGGGTCTGAAAATCCGTTGGCCCGAGGCCAAGATGTGCCTCGGGTCGAACTTCTTTTTCATCTGATGGAACCCGTCCCACTTGCTGCCAAAGTGGTCCTTCCACTCCTCTTGTGTAGTGTAGTGAGGTAAATACTGCTTCACATGGATCCCATCATCATCACAGAATCTCAGAATCTGACGGTTCTGATCGCTCAGATACTCCAAGCTCTGGCTCTCCTCACCGTTGTCCAACGCGGATCTTAGAAATGCCACCAGGTAAAACACTTCCTCATCCGGCGTCACCACCGAGCTCTTTTCGTCCCATCTGCAAAACACATCGAATAACAACAACATATCAGCCACGATTGCAGCAAAAATCTTGTATCGTGAAACACGTATATCGTGTTTTCAGTTACAATTGATTCGGTCTAGGTTGAAACGGTACGACCGGTTATGTTCGAGGAACTATTCTGTAAACAAGACATGCACAAGTGGGACCGTAGGAGATCTCCTGACACACAGAATCTTCCCACTTGAATCATCAGTACCGTAGACTTGTTGGGTTGTAAAAAAACAGTCAACAAGAGACCTAAAAGTGTTTATCAATCCTAGCTGGCAAATCTCTAAGCTTCGGGATGGGAGCATCTACATGTTACACACCACGTGTTTTTCCTTTCGGATACAACACTACGTGTCATCATCTTGTGCCAGGACCACCATGCATCCATTTACTCATGGTACTATCTGATAGGACTATCTTTTTTTCACCACCCTCTTCCTCTTATTGTATAAAAAATCACATAATCTATATTATTTTTTTCTTACAAACCCATCATTCATCACATGCATATCATTTAATTAAAGTTTTAAAAAAAAATACTACAAAAAAGTTGAGCATGTAAAAATTATGTTAGAAATACCATAGGGATGGGCCATGAGAGTATGTTAAATCTATTTGCATGTTTCATGCATGTCAATGGTTTTAGGGTGTAAAAACGACAAGCAAAATGACAGTAAATGGATTGTGGGAAAGCTTACTTGTTTTTGTTCATTGGGTAGATGAGAATAGGCCCACTGGTCTTTTTATTCCCCAAAATACCCTTGAAGACCCCTCTGTTGAAATCATCAATCTTTGATTTAGGGACAAAAAGGTTTAGCCATGGGTGGGGAACCTCCCACAAACCCTTGGACCGGAGTTTCAACTCAGACTTGTGGACCCGGTCCAAGAAATCTACATACGGCAAATCGGTTGTAAACACTGAGGTCGGTATGAAATTCAGTTTCTTCAACAAAGCCTCCACCTCCTGCAGTTTTAAATAAAAAATAAATAGAGAATAATTTGGTGAGTGGACCATGATTTTGTTCTTTCTAAATTCGTCACAGGTTGGTGTTTTCATAATAGATTTTTCTTGAAGCCGGCTTGATTAACAAAATCATGGCGAAAGGTGGTGTGTATACCTGATCAACAGAAGCATCAGCGGATTCATGGTAGTTCTTGGTGACTTCCAAGCAATACAAAACGCCGCCATTGTTAGATCCAAGGGATGAGATTTTGACAGGGTTCCGAGGGGAAAAGAATGAAGACCTCCAATTGTTGATGAGGCCTTCGTCTACGATGACGAAACCTTCAACGTAGTCGAATTTTTGGCTGCCATTCAATGATATCAGATATTCTTGGTCCCTTGTAAATGCAGAAAAATTGGAGTACAGTACCCTTATCCACCTCACCTACAGTTGCCATTAAAAACCAAAGTTAAATTTACTATTATAATTCGAGTAAAATTATGAAACATGGTCTACTTTTTTGGTCTGGCTGCAATACCATGTGTCTGGAAAGCTACAAAGCATGTTTGTTTTTTTCCTTCTTTTACTTTTGTCTCACCTCATCTCATAGTACTCCCATAGGAAGTTGTAAAAGTTTAGTGTCCCATTTAGGTTTAACCCCAAACCCCATTTTTAAAGCGGTGAAAGTTCATATTAAAGAGGCTTAATTAGAGTGGGACATAGATAGTATACCCTTTGCGGAGCTGGCTCAAGAGAAATTCTAGCTCCTGTGATGATTCCAAACTGTCCTAGACCGCCGAGAACAGCATGAAACAGCTCTGGGTTTTGTTTTTCGGAGCATGTCATGAGCTCACCTTTCCCTGTTTACCACAAATATATAAACAGGTCAAAAAAAGATAATACAAAATCCACAGGAGAAAGAATATGAAAAATATGTTAAAGATAATATTTTGACCTAGAAAAACTTAGGGTCAAAGAGATGAACCTGTAACAACGTCAAGCTCGTGGACATTGCTAATTTGCGGACCATGGTTAAAAGCTTGGCCGCTAATTCCAGCATTTGACAAAGTCCCACCAACGGAAAGGTACAAGTAATCGGTCCATGATTTTGGTGCCAATCCATACTCCAAGGTACTCTTCAATACATCTATCCAAAGCTCCCCACCCCACACGTCCACGTACATGTCTCCGGCCCAAACCCTCGGCCGAGGTCCGACCCCATTCCCACTCATCTGAATCACTACTCCGTTTGGGGTCTGAGCCTGCCCGTTTATCGAATGCCCGTGTCCCCTAGCCGACACTGTGAACCCGTGGTCCGACCCGTAGGCTGCTTTGACGAGACGAGCCACGTCCAGAGCGGAAGATGGATGCAAGACCGCCACTGGCTGAGCTCGGGTCAGCAACCCAAAGTCTCGAGAAGCGGATTCAACGTCGGAGGGGTGAAGGCTTAGTTGACCATCGACGCCCAGGTGAAGAAGGTCCGTGGGTTCGAGGGTCAATCCAACGGTGACAATCAATCTACAGATAGCAAAGGTTAAAAGAAGCTTAGTTGCCATAGCCGAGAACAATGCTTCTTGTTTCCTCCCCAAGAAATGTTTTTTCTTGGTTTGAATATATAGAGAAAGTGGAGATGATAAAGAAAGGTGGTAATTAAAAAGGGATGGAATATGGGAGGAAAGCAATGGGAAAAGGAACAAAATCTTTGTTGGCAGCGTTAACGTAAGCTGTGGATAACACTTTAAAGATTTAATTTCAAGTATCAATGCAACATGCACAGATTCCCTTACAACTTTCTCTTCTTTTTCACGTTGGGTGGTGAGATAGATGGGTCGAAACCGAAACAAGGAATTCGAAGAAGAAAGAAAAAGAAAAAGGTTTAGCTTTTGTTGTTGTTGATGATGTTGTCGCTCTTTTTGGTGTCCAGGATAGGAGATACAGGTTCGAAATTTATAGGTCAGAAGGGTGGCGCGAGGTTACGAAGCTTATGCCCATTTGGAAAGACACGTGGCCTCTCACGTGCGAAGAATGGGGAGACACGTGTGGGGATATATAGATTATAGAGAGAGGGAGGCTGAAACCACCCTTCCATTACATACGGCCTTTGGGAATGGATGTGGGGTCCAGTTTGGATACGGAGGATCTACGTGGGGTACCAGGCTGCCGATGGTTCACGTGGGTGCTGCTGCCCAGCTCCCCCTAGGGACCTTTTCCCTCCCGATGGAAATCGTTACCTCTAAGTAATAAGTATGCTCTCAAATAAGATTTTGTGAAACCCATCCCTCGATATTCTGTCATAATCTAAATGCCCTACCAATTTCAATGATCCAAACCCACCAATTATTTATATCTTTGGTGGCTACTCCATATTATTGGAATTAATTCGGACCACTAATAAGGGTGTAAATCATCTATCACTTCTTTTTTTTCATGACTCCATTTATGTTTACACTTCAAATCAGAGGTTTTAAGGTTTTAATTTAGAGGTTTTGGTTAGGGTTTAGGAAATTAGGGGTAGAGTGTATTTTTTGAGTATAAGGTTTAGGGTTTAGGATATAAAAAATAAATGTTAGAGTTTATAATTAAATTTTTTAGTAAATTTTCAAATGAGACATAAAACAAGATATAAAAAAAGATGCAAGAGATTTTTGCTCCACTAGTAAATAATGTACTTTTCGAAGAAAATTAATTCCGAAGTTGACTCGTATGGACCATTCCTAGATTTAAACCAGCAGACATCCTTGTAACTTGTAACTCCGAAACATTCATCTAAACCTCAAAAACTAATTCACCCTAGGTGCTAGGTGTTTAATTACTTAAGCTCATCACAAATATGGAAAACAAAGATTGATACGCTCAAATTCCCATGCAATCTACGTTGTTGTTGGTGCCTGTTGTATGTGTGCAGGTGCAGCAGAGAATATGGGGTTTGTTGATCAAAAGATTTGGAAGAGAGAAGGGATTGTCTGCCTTAAAAAACACGACCAAAGTTAATCCATGGGGGAGTAAAACAGATTAGGGTGCTTCTTTTGCATGGGGGAAACATGTGGGGATTACGATGTCCCTGAAAGCAAACTAAATACGATTAAGTCTTTGACGTGAACGTGTTTTTTATATTCTAGTGAAGAGTGTGAACTGTTGAACTCGAAAGTCGAAATGAAGGGTTATTTTCTTGGATGATTCGTTACGATTGCCGATTGGGATTTCAACCAATCTTCCCCAGACATGGTAGGTCAAATCAATGTCCTGAAGACCAAAGCAAGCAGGTAACATGACTCATGTCTCGGATCCTTGCCTCAAACCTAACTGTATTCTTTTGTGTGCTTTTCATGCCACAAGCGACACACCCCAAAACAAAAAGATTTTCATGTGGACAAGGAGCATGCCATTCAACGTATTAGACGTTTTGAACATCAAATTATTATTTTAAATTTTTGATGAGTCATGCAGATTTTATTAAAGTTTAACTCATGTTTTTTATATTATTGTTCGAACTCAAATTAGTTATATGTCGATAAAATTTGAATAAAAAGTTTTAAAAAATCAAAATCTTTGATTAATATTTTATGATGGGGAATCAATGTTTTCATTGATTTATGAGAGAAGATTCTGTACATGTCAATGTGGAGGACAAGAAAGGGTTGTTGTCAAGTCCTTTTTATCAAGTGGGCAGCACTCTCAATTCCTACATTTTGTTTTCCTTAAAAGAGGAGACTGTAGCTGTGCCACGCAGCTCGATGTTGCTCCCACATCATTTCTTACATGCTAAAAAATTTTACTCTCTTCGAGTCAACATAGATTTTCAAACATTCATCGAGGATAAATTGATAATTATTCAAAAATTTAAACTTTTAATTATGATGAAACGTCTGTTTAGATATTAAATCAGAAGAAAAAATAAGGGTCAACGCCTTATCAATATGTATCTCATACTTGTTTGACTTGGCTCTATCGTTTAGTATAATTCCGAAATAAATCCACAAATAAAACCACCTTAAATAATTCCGAAATTTTCATTTCTATTATTCAATTGTGTCTCTTATTTTATACAAGTGAATGGAAAATGGTTAAAGCTCCAAACTTGCAAATAGTTCATATTATATATACATGCATGCCAAAGTCCATTCACCAAACCATAAAAAGTCACCACAAAAATGGGATTATACCTAACCATGGATCACACGTCACACTATGTTCATACTCGTTATAACATGTACGTGTCGATCTAAATCGAATCAATTAATTTAAGTTTTACAATTTTTAAATTATTTCAATTAAAAGTTAATTTTGAATTTATATCATTTTAGATCAGACAGTCCAAAACCACCAAACAATTAGTTAACCAAATTATAAACATATGTCAATTACTTAATCCAAATTGAGATGGACAACATTGTCATTTTATTATATTTGATTAGTCTCTATTCTCCATTATTGAGATATTAAAAAAATCAGAAAATATACTAATAAGCAACCATCAACTTGTAAGTATAGCTAACTATAATATATAAAAAGTGGTTATAGGCATGGCCAAACCTAATGAACTAAACGTTTAATTAATTCCGGACCAGAACTCTCTTTGGCTTTCATGTGTTATATAATATGTTGTTTCAGATCTGATTGGTTTAAATCTAGATTTGGGGCTGGATTAAATATTAATGACATCTTATTACAAGCATATTGTTGTTGTCGTGTTATGATCATAATAAATTAGGGTTGGCCTTAGATTTTGGACCGTTTTTTGCCTTAGATTTTATTGGTTTCATGTGTGTGAATAAGGGTTATCCTCTTCAAACATAGAATATAAATTATAGGCTAATCATTTTTCTACATAGATGTGCACACAACTCAACTAACCCATTTATTTATGTATCAGTTTTGTAGGCACAAACTGCTGGATACTTGGTGGTTTGAGGTTGAATATAATGTTATTTATTTTTTAAAAAATAATATAATATTAAACTATTAAAAATAATATAATATGATTAATAAGTGTGGTATGCAATGGCAAGGCACTAGAAGATTCCGATCGAACCTTAAAAAATATTATTAAAAAAAAAGTCACAAATCTCGAACATGAACCATTATATAATATTAAGTCAGAGTCAAATTTTAAACCTGTCATAATTTTAATTCCAAACTCATTTTTCGTACCTAATATTTCTGCTCAAACCATCTCAAATTTTAGAGAGATTATTAGGTGAATCATGTTCACCACGTCATTCATGGTCCAAGCAATCAGGACCGTTGATCTTTAAATAACCACCTAATAACTACTCACCCATTAAGTACATGTTAGAAAGAGGTGATGATTCACTTGAAAAAAAATTAAAATCAACGATTCTAATTAATTGAGACTATGGATGACGTGATAAACATGGTTCACCTAATAATTTTTTCAAATTTTGGTTGGAGTTTAGGCTTGGACAGGTAGTCTTGAAATGGCCCACACATGAGCTGGAAAGGAGTATTTAGGGGGATTCTTGTTCTTGCTGCTGGCATGCACCATTCAGTTAACTGTAATTTTTGTTACTTCTGCAACTGCCAGCAGCCAGCAGCCAACACGTGCAATTAATGCATCTATATTTTTGAAAGAATCTATATGTTTTATTTATTTCAATTATATATTTCTATTTTCTTCTCTGGTTGGTGTCCATTCGAATAAAAAAAAGAAGCCAAAGCACGAACATAATTAGTATGCCAATCTAATGTAATAATAACGTGGACAGAGAAAAAAAATATTTCATTAAATCGAATCTATCAAGTATATATAATCCATAGACCATAGCTATTTCTTTGGTGGCTCCATCTTTTTACGTTTAATATTTGCTTTATTTAATGATTTTGCCATAATAAACACGTCTCACCCAATAATAATGATTAAGACAAAGGATTAGGGCAATTTCCATTAGGACCTATGTACCGCAATTTTGGCTCCTTGTCGGTTTCTTTTTCTTGTTTACACTCTCCCCTTGCCTACCCTTTCCTTCCATCTTCCTTTTATATACAAGTAAACGCATATGTGACACTGAAAAGTGAATGGAAATTACCCAGAAACAAAGTTATCTTGGTATGTCTCCAATTCCCATCCTCTTTGAAAACTCAAAACATATTACCTTAATTATCTATATTCGATTCATTGGTCGATTAATTTAGATCAGGTTTTGTAAATGTTCGTTATGAGGATGACACTCCTAACCCAATATCGTTCACAACGTCAGGATTTGAACATTAACCTTGTTTAAAAGATTTATTGTCTTATACCGTTAGACCAACTGATTATTAGTTTAAAACTCGGGTTTCTTTTAAGATGCAATGCAGTGGGCGATGACTACGTTGGACCTACACAACTGTCACTTTGCAGACAAAGCATCAGAACTAAGACTCTTACAAATCAACTTGTTTTGTTTTTGTATGTTAAATGAATATTTGATGAGAGAATCATCCTCTCTTTTTCGATACTTGCCATCAATTATTCTTTACATTATATTCTTTCGCCTTTTCCTCCAGTTTCTGAGGTAGGGTTAGCCCAAGTTTCAACAATATAATATATAATGTTTTTCTTACACACTACACTTATATCCTTTAGAAAAAGGGTAGCAAAGTGCATGGAATATTATGAGGAAAAGGAGATCAGAAAATCTTGCTTTTGCTTCTATTTACAGCTCAATATCCGATTGTTTACGTTATCATTATCATGACCATCATCCTGCCTATGCTTCTTTAGGCTCAAGGCTGGTTGAAAACATGAAACAATATTTAGTGTATGGTACATGTGGGGTGGGTGGGACAAGAGAGTATAGGGCAAGTCAAGCTGAAAATAGGTAGCATATGCTCGTATTTTTACGTAAAGCCTTTTGAAAACGGATACATACCTTACAGTAAAAACTACTTAAACCAGGATTTTTTAATATAAAAATTATCCTATTTTTCATTGGGTTTATAATCGTTACATATCATATACATATATTGAATAAATGGATTATCAATTTACAATTTCAAAAAGCTAGGGATGATAAAATTTTTATAACTTATAGACCCTTACCTATATAGCGGTGGAGGCATGATTTTTTATAGTGAAGTCAGAATAGATTTTGAGGTATGAGAATTTTTATATCTATGTAATATAAATATTATTGATCACATACTAAACAAATCAAGTGAAGTTAATTTTAATATTTTTATGAAATTTTTTATACTAATAAGGTTAGAGATTTTGGGGTACAAAAATTATCATACTATGTAAATATTATTGACCTTAAACCCGAATTTATGAAAAATTTTATACTGATTTCATAAACTCTTATTTAACTCTTTAAAAATCTCATATCCCAGCTAATCGAGTATAGTCAAATCAACCTAACTCAATGCGGTTCCGCCACTGTAGCTATTTACCTTCCCATCCCATTTTGAGCAAACGGTTGCCGTCCGTACAAGGATGGTGACCAAAACAGACTGATATTTTGTATAATTTCTTGTTAATCCAAATCATAATACAGTTTTGAACACCATTAATAATGAACATAACTGAACACTATTAAATTAATTAATTAGAATTAAAATTTTTAAGGACTAAACATATAATTTCGAATTATTTGAAATAAAATTTTAAATAAATTATATATTATATTTTAATTTTTTAAAATAATTTTTTAAACTATATTTAATTTAAAAATATTAAATCTAAAATCTAAAACCCTAAACTCAAGCTGAAAAATACTAAATATTAAATCCTAAAACCCAAAACACTAAATCATAAACTCTAAACCTTAAAATAATAAAACCATAAACCATAAAATTTAAAAACATAATCGTAACCTAAACCCTAAAATAGAAAAATTTGAAACTCTAAAAAGTGTAAACCCTAAACTTAAAACTCAAAATTAGTTTAAGATTTAGATATAGGGGTTTTGTTATTTTAGGGTTTATGATTATAGGGTTTAGATTTAGTGTTTATGGTTTAGTACTTTTAGGGGTTTTGATTTTAGGGTTTTGAGATTTTATATTTTAGGGTTTAAAGTTTTATGTTTAGTGATTTAGGTTTTGAATTTTGATTTTAGGGTTTAGAGTTATTTTTTAAAATTAATTTAAATTACTATTTTATTTAATTATTTAAAAAATAATATATATATATATAATAATTTAATAAACAATTTATTTTAAATAATTTATAATCACATGTTAAGTCCTTAAATTTTTTAGTCTTTATTAATTAGTTTAATAATGTTCAACGGCATTCATCATTAACGGTGTTCGACTCCCGTGGTAGAATTTTCATATATATATATATATATATATTGATCATATAACAGTTGCATGTAGTACATACAATAATGTGAAACAACATGGCTTGTCTGTTTGTCTTAAAAAGGTTATCCATGACCATGGTCAATAATTACAGTTAAATTAAGCCTTCAATCTCCCACACAACTTCTTATGGAAGACATCATGTGCTATTTATGAGAAATTATATCACGATTTTTTTTCATCGTGTTATTTGTGTTTTCAATCAATCAGATTCATCTATTTCATATTTTTTAAGGTGAATCATCACATCTTTTTACTTATAACAGTTGAACGTGTAGTTATCGTATAATTATTTAAAGATAAACGGATTTAATTATATGAACCACATATTAGGTGATAAAAATAGTTAATGATATAATCTCCCGTCGTTTAGGGCAAAGTTGTAACATAAGCCAACCAAAGCCAGCCACCTGTAATAACAATATATCTTCAGTAAATTTTCTGTTGGAAGTGATAAGGATGAAGGATACACATACAGTTGAAAATATATTTAGGGCAAAGTTGCTCTTAACTTCTTACTTTCACTAAAATAGAAAGGTGAATGACAAGAGCTAGATTAGGGATTCACGGTACGACCAACGTAGTTTATACGGTATGTATACGTTTTTAAAATTTTAAAAGTAATAACAAATAATATCATATAATCCCTTCATAATATTAAATAAAATGACTACGAAAATTAACCAGAAGCGTAAATAGGGCACTGTCTTGTTTGGATAAGTCATGCCCCATATGGAATGGCATTCATTGCAGATTTAACAAGTAGCTAGATCTTGTACGTGACACATGATTGTTACATGGTACGAACTATGACCTAATTTTTGTCATATATACTTTAATTACAATCATGAAAATGAGTCATTAATATATTTACCAGAAGCAGAAGGCGTAGCTTGCAAATCATAAATGTGGCAAGGTATAGCCAAGCCACTTGAAGGACGTCTCCTTCAGACGTATACATTTTTATAAATTATTGAATAGACATAAAGATTAAATTGACAACATTGATATTTTTAATTAAATTTATTTTTTATTTTTTTTTTGTTATATCTCTTAAAATTATTATTTTTTGTTTAAACCTCCAAGTTTTTAAAAAAATCGTTTAAACCTCCAAGTTTTTTAAATATTTAAGTCGACCACCCTAAAACTTTTACTTCAAATTTTATCATTGCTTTCAACTGATTTTTTTCTATTCACAACATAATTCAAACTTTGGACGTTAATTAAGAGATCTGATGTCTCGTAAAAGAGAAAGAAGCCTTAACAGCTTTCTTTTTTTTGTATAATATCGTTTTAGGTGCTTTTAGTTTAAATATTAATTAAATAAATTTTTTACTCTTATTTTTTAAAACTAAAAACTTAATAGATTTATCCTTTTTAATATTTTGTTCTAGTTCCGTCCTCATCTCGTCGGACTATACAACCGATGGTAAATTATATGTGTTCAACTGGTGCATTGTTATGACAATAACGTTGATATTTGTTACTTATAAGACATGTCCGTAACATGTCTACGAAGAAAGACGAAAGAAAACCAAACCCAAATTTCTGAAGTCTAGAATATGGTGTGCTATAGCTTCTGCATCAAAACTAAAACGATTGGAGTCGGTCAAAGGAATAAAATCTAAAACAAAATCTTGGTCCATTATTAACAAGGATGATATGGTTGCCACATCCTTATCTAGAGAAAGATGGACCGTTTTTCATCATTTTCGTGGGGTTTTAAAATGATCCCATTAATTATTATTTTTTAGGAACTGTGACATTTCTATTCGATCTAGATATTCGATCGAATAAAAAATTATATTAAAAATTATATTGGTTTGAATTTTTATCCAAAACAAAAATATAGGTTTTAATACTAGTAAATATAAACTCGCATTTTTATTTTGTGTAACTCTAAATGATCATTCAATTTCATGGTATAAATTTAATAAATTAATATATCAAGATCAAAATATGCAAGCTCAGGAACGAAGTTATTCGAAAGAGAAGACAATTAGAATTATTTATTTAATATTTTAAAAAATTAATTTATTTATAAATTTATTTTTTTAAAATATTTATGTTTCGTCTACTTATCTCAAATCCTACTAAATATGGGATTTAATTCAAGGACCATTTAGAACCTTTAAACTCAGCTTCATTGTCCATGTCGTTATTGTTTAAATATGGTTTTGGCAAATTCCAACCCCCTAAATTTATCAGCGTTATCACTTCATTAATTTCTTTACTTAATTATTAGCTATATTTCTAAATTTTTTTGGAAAATTTTGTATTATTTTATGGCATTTCTCATGATAAACTTTACGAACCGAAATCAATAATTTCTCGTTTGGTCTAATAATGATTTTAGTCTGTCTACTGAAATTTAGATTTAATTGTTTTACTTTAATTTGATATTGGCTTAGCCCTATACTTTTATAAGATTATTTATTGAAAACAAGTTTTATAAGATTATTAGTGAGTCTAAATTAATAACACGATTAACTATTTTATATAATATATGTGTAAGATGCATACTGTTAAAGGGTTAAGGATGTATGAACAAATACTTCCTTATAATATTTTTAGACTATTAAAGAATAATTATAAATGACTTTTTTATAGTGTTATTAATATGAACATAACGATAACATAATAAAATTAAAAGGTTCAAGTGATAAACAACTTTGTATTGTTTAAACATATTTTGAGTTTGAGGTATTGTGTATGTAGAAAATCTTTACTAGGAGGTTTATCCACAATAGTCATGTGTGCAACGTGGGTTAGTACGGATTAGCCAGGATCAAGTTTTGTCAATATAAAAAATACTAATAACATAATAAAATTAAAAGATCCACAATAAGTAGTTTGATATCGCTTAAGCAAATTTTAATACGAAGACATTATTTATTCAGAAAAATTCTACTTAGATTTTCACCCACCACAATCAGGTGTGTAACGTGGGATAGCCTAGATTTACCGGAACAAAATCTCAAGAAAACAGAGTACTATAAAAAAAACAAAGGGACTAAATCTTGAATTTCAACGTAATGAAGAGACTAAAACCAAATTAGACAGTTCTTCACTTCATGTTTATGCCTAATGTAACCCCCAAAAAATAAATCTTGATGTTTACAAACGTAAAGAAAATATACGACAATTAAAATACAAATCTTGATGTTTACACCTAAATTTAGGATCTGAAAAGAAATTAAATAAGTAAAAGGATAAAACCAGAATTTAAGGTTAAAAATAAAATATAAATATTTAAAAATAAAAAATAAATTTATAAATAAATTAATTTTTAAAAATTTAAATAAATTTAAAAAAATCTTTAAAAACGATTATCTCTCTCAACCATCATATAATTTCGTCTCCAATTGTATCCATTTCGGTTAATAAGAATAACTTGAAATAAAGAAACACACGTAGTTATTACGTTGAGTTTCAAATTTATCTATCTCTTTTTTATGTTTTCCTTTATGTCTCTGTTTTAAATTAGATGATTTAAGGTTTATGGTTCAAAGTTAAGATTGTAACTAACGTTTAGAAAATTATAGATATAATATATTTTTTAAGGTATATAATTTAGGGTTTAATATATAAAAAATAAGAGTTATGATTAAAAATAATTTTTTTTAAAAATTAAAATATATATAATAAAAAGATAAGAAAAATTTTATCTATTACGCCGTGCTGCTGTCTTTCTGTGTATTTGATTGATGTTGTCCCTGTACTGGACCCTTCATCATGTTCCATGGGTTCCACCACCTACCCAGCTGGTATCGTCGGTCCAGTGTGTTTACTAACAAAATCATTGGAGTCATATCAAACCTCAATTACTCAGTACTTAATTATTGATTTGAAGGGCTCAGGTCTCGGATTTATACGGACAGACCAACAGAATTTGCATAGGAGAGACACAGTGACAAAAACAATTAAGCTTAAGAGACTATAATAGTTTTATTTACTAAAAGATTTTTTATAAAAAAAAGATGATATTTATTTTAAGAGATTTTAATTTTAATTATTGTTCGTAAGATATATATAAATAAAAAAGTAAATATATATAAACAAATAATATCTTATAATTATTATGAGACTATGAAAAATATAACTAAGAGGCATTCAGGTTTTATTGGGGATTTTTTATAATTTTTTTTTGTGGTTTAAGAAATTTATATAGTTAGTTTTTGACCAAGAGACTATCACTCGTATAGAAGATTAAATATTTTATTATACCATTTTTTATATACCACGTTATCATTTATAATTTTTTTAATAACACGTAACCAATTTATTATTATTTTTAAATTATTTATAACTTTTAATAATCAGAAAATTTAACAAAAAAAATCTAGTCATATATCTTTTAAATATTTTACCCTTGTGTTATTAAAGGGTAATATAACAAAGCAAAGATTGTGGAAGATTAGTTGTCCGCTTTTGGAGAAATTATTAGGTGAATTTTATTTATCACGTCATTTATAGTCTAAACAATTAAAATTGGTTTTTTAAGTATCTAATAACTGTTCATCCACTAATTATATGTAAGAAAAAAATAATGATTTACTTAAAAAAAATTAAGATGAACGGTCCTTTGTAATCACAAATTGACTAATAATTTTCATGTTTCGGTTGTCTACATAGACAGAAAGAGAGTTCCTTCCCATAAGGATATTCTTTTTGCTATCCTTCTGGTTGTCCTTTCGAAGCCCATGACATGATGCCAGTTTCTTAAGGACTCAGTAGGATTTGGGTAGTGGTGCAGTTCGCTGTGAAGACCAACAGGCCCAGACTTAAGGAGGGAGCATTGGAGAGACCAACATCATTCCAACCAGTCAATTTTGTTATAAGTTCAAAGTACAAGTATCCAACAAGTGGAAAATAATTTAGGTACCAACTAAGAAGTCAAGGACAAGTGTACAGGTACATTTTTAATGTCACATATATGACATACATTAATTGCCTAGAGATTATACATTTAGTACAGATAATTTTCTTTTATTTTCAAATAAGGGAAAAACTAAAAATGTATAAAATTAAAAATTTTAAGAGCTATAATAAAATTTTAAATTTAAATATTTTATTACTATTGGATAACAAAAATTGACGGTGACCGACGGTCTCATCCCTGGTTCCAAATCGATACATAAGGCCAAGCTGTAGAGCTGAATAGGTCCAAAACGAGTTCGGAGGCCAACTAAATATCTATGGTCAAAGTTAGGAGAAAAATATGTATTGACTCTTAGTTGAATAATAATAACCACTAGGGGGACAATAATTTGAAGGTAATAATAACAGTATAAAAGTGAAATTCTAATGATGTCAAGTTTATATATATATAATTTAGTTTTTATTTCTACATGAAGGGGAGACTCTTAAGAAAAATTTTATTTTGATAAATTTTAAATCCGGGACTTAAAGAGAATGAACGATAATATATAAATAGCTTTAACCGGGATAAATTTAAAATTTTATATAAGAAAACATAAACTATCAAAATAGTTATAATATAAACGTAAGGGTGTAAATTCTGAGAGTTTAGAGGGTGCAAAATTAGATTATTAATAAAAAATATAAAAATATATAAAAAATATTAAAATTTTTAGAGGGCATGATTGTACTCAAATACCCTTAAGTTTATTCGTAACTCTAACTAACCAACCACTAACCTATGCTTCAAATAATGTGAAGTTAAAAATAACGATTAAATTTAAAAATTCAATCTACTAAAAATATAAAATCTTGTCCATTAATGTTTAGCATCCAGGGACAAAATTATATAGGATGAGAGGGACAATCACTCCACCCTGATTTTTTTTAATTTTGTTTTTTTAATTAAATTCTTTTAAAATTAATTTTTTTATAAATTTATTTTAGTTTTGGCTCTCTTATCTTTTAAAATTATATAGGGTGGGTATGGTACCCTTGTCCATCAAAACTGATTAATAACAAATTATAGAAATCCCTCTGGCAGAAGTCCTAGACTTGAGAGTGAAGAACCCACCCTCCTTGAAGTAACTCCAAAATGTGTGTCCCGTGATCCAAGGCTTGCGCTCAGCTGTAACCAATTAGTATCGATTTTCTCAAGGGGAGGGAATTGGGTGGCAGTGGCAGTGGCAGTGGCACCGACGTAAACAGAACGGGGATCTAGCGCAACGCCAATTCTTAGCGAGAAACAAACGGCGTAGCAACGGTGCCACTGGGTTAATCATTGCATACACAAAAGGATTTCTCGGCTTCTGTTCTTTACCTTTTTCATCATAATTTCTGAGTTCCTTTTCTTTCCTTTTGTAAAAATAATCTCAGCTCCTTTTCGTCTCAGCATCAGTATCGCACTGCATGAGTCAGTCATCCGATCACTCAAATAAGATTTAAAAAGTAGGTACAAAATATTTAAAAATATTTTTAACTGAAAACAAGTATTTAAAATTTTATTTTAATAAATTCAAATATATAATAATTAATAATAATTAAAAAAATTATTATTCAATTAAAACATTGTACATGTTTTTTCATTTATTTAAAATATTAATAGTTTAAAATTTTACAAAATAATCTTTAATTTTTAATTTAAAATTTTTAAATTATCATTGTTGTTGTGCATCTTGTTAGAATTCACTATTATCGTTGTTGTATATCGTTATCTATTTCTTAATTATTTATCGTTAGTAACTAATAGTAGGTATACCAATTAACTTCTTTTGATAATTTTAATTTTTTAATTTAAAAAATCGTTCGACACATCTACCGTCAATTTTCAGTAAGAAAATGAGTTATAATATCTGATACATATTCTTAATTAAAATTAATTTTTAAACTCAAAACCAAGGACAAGTATAGTTAGAATATATTTTTTAAAATTAACCCTTCAAATAAAGGGTATGTTAATTGTAACGACCCGGTTCGGATCCGAGTATCGGGTTAACCCGAGGATTTGAACTTTGATTTTGGGCCTAAGTTAGGCAACTGGGCCTTGGGCTTTTGGGCTTGTAGTTGTTGGACTTTGGTGTTGTTAGGTTGAGGGTATTTTGGTAACTATCAAAATGAGATGAGAAAGAGAGGGTTGGGGTTTTAATTTTCTGTAAAAGATGATATCATTCTTCTCTTTTTCACATCTCTTCTCCCTCACCTTAGAAGCAAGGAAGTGATAGCTAAAGGTTGAATCTTTGGAGTTGTTGCTTAGAATCTCATTTAGGGTCCGGAGGGAGAGTTAGTGGGTTGCTAAGGATCTTTAAAACAAGGTAAAAATTAGTGAGTTTGGTGAAAATGAAGGTTTAAGTGGGATTTTGGGTGGAGTCCGAGTTGAGTTTTGAGGGCTTAGTATATGAGTTTTTCCAGTGTTTTTAGGCTCAAGAAACATCCCAAGACGTTGCTAATCTGTTGTTCATCTTCCCTTGTAGAGAAACAAGTGGGAGAGTCTTCCAAGAGCTTGGGGAAGGAGGAAGCTTGTAAAAGAATAGAGAGTTCGTTTTACTGCTTTTTAGCTTAAGGTTGGTACTCCCAACTCCTCCTTTTCATTATTCATATCATGGTAGTTGCATACATATAGAGTTTTGATGCATGTGTGCTTGGTTGGAAGCTTAAGGACATTAATGGTGAAATTCACACTTATGTGTTTAATGACGGGAAAATGATATTAAAACATCCTAAACATCTTAAGGAACGAGTATGAACACTTTAAGATCGATTAGATTGAGTTTGGGGAAGAATCTCTAAAATTTCTAAGTGCAAAACTGCAAATCGTGCAAGGGTTATCGATACCGGTGGCCCGTGTATCGATACTCCTGAGAGAAAAATAGGCTTTCTAGCTAGGGGTATCGAACCATGGTTCGATACCGAACCTTCCAGTGGCATTTTCGGTTCAATACTGGTATCAAATCGGATAATCCCTCCTTTGTTGACCCTTGAGTTGGTTAAGGGTATCGATGTTGGTATCGATATCCGTGGTTCGATGCCCTCTTTGAGTGGGTATCGATGCAGTCTGTTTCGATACCCCATCTAAGGGTATCGATACCCCTGTGTAATCTGGCCAAGTTTGCGTAGAGAATTGAGGTTCGATGATAACAAATAGTCCCATTAATCTTAAAAGCTATGAAATGGATTGTTAAACCAAAATCGATAATTGTAACCACGAAAGGCTAAATTGAGATACTCTTAATATATCTTGTTGTGCTAAGATCCTCGGTGGACCGTTTGTGTGGTTTGAGTTCTTGTATGTTGAAAATCCGGATATCTATAAGTATTGCAACACGTCGAAAGCCATCCGGTGTAATTTGTCGGGTGATGTATTGAAGACTTTTATTCCGAGTATTGGGCGACCTCACTTGAAGATATTCGATGTAACATTCCGAGCATATGGTTGGTTGGGCGGCCTCCACTCCTTTCCGAACGTTGGGCGGCCTCGTTCGAAGATATCCGATGTAACATTCCGGGCATAGGATTTGAGGGCGACCTCAATCCTGAGTGTAGGATCCCGATGCTCTATGGACGCGGGGCCTCACTCTTGTGTGTTGACTTGATATGATTTGTATACGCTGTGTGCGATAATATACATTCATTTATGCCATATGATAGGCAAGCATGCTAGACCATCATATCATGCACGAGATTTATATACCATGCTTTACTGCTTATGATATGCAAGATGTTGGCCGAGTTCGGCGTACCCACTGAGCTTTTGTAGCTCAGCGTTCGAAATGTGTTTTCGTGCGTAGGTTAAGTGAAGCCGGTTTCGAGGAGCATCATCGAGGTTTGGATTTCAGCATCGACCGTGTTGTTAGAGTACATTTATTAGATAGTGGGGTAGTACTATGTCAAACCCTATATGTATTTCGTAACTTTGTTATTTTAATTTGGGTCTAATGTTTTAAATGAGTTTATAATATTTGGAGCTCCGTTTACTGTAAATTATTTTGGGCTTTTGTTTTAATTTAAATTGATTTTATAGATCGCGTTTGGACCCGAGTTTGATTTTATTATTGGACTTTCAAAGGAAATTTTGAAATACAAGTTTTGAGCCGGAGGCCCAATGTGATATCCGAATCAGGGTGTTACATTAACATCGTCCACTTCACTGTATTTCCACGTCTGGTTTTACACTCCTTTTCTAATGAGACGGAGACGAAGCTAAGTTTACTATGGGAAGAAATTTTTTTCAAAAATATTTGGTATGATTATATTTGAGGTGTTTTTAATTTAAATAATAATAAAATAATTTTTTTATTTGAATTTTAAATTTAAAAGTTTAATAGACCTTTATTTATCCTAATATTTAATCATAGCTCTTTTCATGCTCATCACGTCATTCATAATTTCACCCCATAATTATTTTTATCTTATTTTTAAAATTAAATTATCTTATCTTTTTATTTTTATAAAATAATATTTTTATATATTTTATTAGATAATTTTATAAATAATGTAGTTAACGAAAACTATGTAATAATTTCATTTTTTAAATTAACTAATGATGATTACAATAATATCTGTTCTAGATTATAATCTTCACCATTTAATATTGATCGCTCAATCACTCTACTAATATCACCGATTGTCAACACGAAAAATAATGTATAATAATAATAATAATTAATAATAACTAGTAATATAATAATATATTTTATTACAAAAAAAAATTGAAAAATTGGAAAATCTGGAAACAGAGTCGGTTGGATGTGCTTGAGTGGTGGGTGACTAACGGCCGGATTCTCAGGGATTTGAGGGAGTGTTTTCAGTTGAGATTTGTGTTGATTAGGATAAAGTTTTTCTTGGATTAGGATTTTGGGTGTTGAATCCCTTTAAAAGGGATTCAACCGAATCAATGAAGGGGGAGGGCAACTGGATCGGCAGCAGCAAGGTGGTGATCGACACAAATTTGATCGGAGATCTGGAGATTGGAGACGAACTGAAGATCGGCAAAGGCGTTTGGCTTTCTAGTAAGTTCAGAAACTCTTCTCTTTCACCGTTTCAGTTTGTTTCGACTGATATGGTTTTGGTGTTTAAGTTTTGGTAGATTCTGGATTGTTTCTGGGTTTAAGTAACTTTTGGGTGTTAGCCGATTGATTTAGGGTGTTATCTGGGTTTTTGAGTGGTTTTAGGGTGTTAAACTCTAGATTTAAGGACGTTTTGACAATTCTGGACGGGTTTTCGAATCTTCGGTGACCTCACCGGCGTCGGAATTGGCGGTTGGCAGCTTCTGGGCGATGACCGGCGTGTTTCGCGGTGGCCGGTGAACACGCCAGAGCGGCGCCGGACGGCGGCTGGTTGGATCCAAGGGCGGAGGCTGCGGCGGTTCAAATGAATGTTCTTGGTGTTCTTCATGTTCATCCAAGAACACGAAGAACACCAAGCTAATACCCATGCATTTGATCCGTTTCCTTCAAGGTTTCTGGGTTTAAGTTGTTAGCCTCAGAGAGTTTTCTGAATCATTGAGTTGGGCCGAGTTGGCTTCGGTCCAAATGGCTGAGCCAACTCGGCGTGAAGGCTTTTTGGTAGGCAGCAAAACGCTGCCGTTTTGGCAGCCGGTTTTGGAGCGGGTCGGATCCGGGTTGAACCCGGATCCACGTTTTTTTAAACGGGTGGGTAAATTCCCCTTTAGGTCCCTCAGTTTTAGGTTCTAACCCCTTTTAGCCCTTAGGTTTTAGGTGCTTTTCAATTAGGTCCCCAGAACTTCAATTAGGTCCTTAGGACTTTAGTTTTATTCAATTAAGTCCTCTAGAATCCCCAATTAGTCCCCAAACCTTTAGAAATCATCCAATTAAGTCCTTAGGATTAAAAATTAATTTAATTTAGATTTAATTAGGTTAATAAAATTAATTTTAGAGATTTTAGAAAATCAATTAAGTCTTAATTTAAGGTTTAATTAATTTTTTTAACAAACTTTAAAATTAGTTTGATCTAATTTAAACCTAATACAAGTTAATTTAACCCTTAAGCCTTAAAAATTAGACTCTAATAGGTTTAATTTAATCCTTAAAATTAGAAAATAATTTTAATTAATTATCTTAATTAATTTTAATTAATTCCTAAAAATTTAAGTTTTAAAATTAATCCAAATTAGGTTTAGTTTTTGCCCTTGAACTTTAAAACACACTCCAAATTAGACTTTAATTAGGTTTTTAAATTCTTAAAAATTGGAAAATAATTTTAATTAATTAATTTAATTAATTTTAATTAATTTCTAAGGTTTAAAAATCAAACTAAATTAGGTCTAATTTTGCCTTAAAACTCTGAGACATTCACCCAATTTAGACTTTAAATAGGTTTTAATTCTTAAAAATTGGAAGATAATTTTAATTAGTTAATTAAATAAATTTTAATTAATTTTCCAAAATGTTAAGATTTAAAAATTAATAAAGTCTAATAATTTCACTAAACTTTAATTAAGTTAAAATTAAATTCTTAAAACTTAGAGATTACTTTAATTAAAAACTTTTAATTAATTTAAAGTTTCTAAGTTAAGATTTAAAAATCAACTTAATTAAGTTTAATCCATTCCCATTAAACCTTTGAACCTAAAATTCACTAAGACTTTAATTAAGATTTAAAATTTGAAGTTAAGAAAAGTTTAATTAATTAACTTAATTAAAAATTTCTAAAAGCTTTAAAGTTTAATTTCACACTTAATTTAAGTCCTATCTTTTGTTCAAGGTTTGTCTTCGAATCCCTTTGTAATCTTTTTCTTTCAAGTCCCTTTTTGTACTCATGGGAGAGAAATTTTTGATGTAATATGATGTACCATGTTGATAATAAAATTGAAGTTCCTTTATCATGTGTTTACTTTATCTTATGTTGTTTTGCATAGCATGCTTTAGGGAGGTCACCTAAATAACTTAGGTTAATAAATTTAGTGCCTTTTTAGGATTAGTCACTTAAATTAATTAATTCAACTTAATTTGGGAGAAAATCTAGTAACATAACATGTGAATCTTATGTCTCGGATACACTAAAGACGTTGGTGTTTTGACGCACTAAGATGCTGACCTAGAGAGTGTACCTTGGCATCGAATTCATGTGTTATTAAAAACCTAGAATTTTGATAAAAACTTAGGTTTAGAGTTAAAAATGGATAGGTAAATAACTAGTGAACGCTAGTATTTTAGGTTTTAAACTTAAGTAATGAAGCCTATTTTAGGACTAGAACTTAAAATGAACAAAATAAAAAATAATCATGCATTTTACTTTAGCTTTTTGAGGCGGAAGTTACATTCTTTTAAATTTGGGTGAGGTTTCCTATATAGAGTACGCCTCGATCAACTCAAGTTTAAAAGTGGTGTAACTTTTAAATCAAAAGGATATCCAAGTTCAAATAATGTTCGTTTAACAATGGGAAATTAAATTAATATCTTTCTCTAAAATGTCAAATGCCACGTAATGTTTTTAAAAGGTACCAATTTTTGGGCGTTTGTAAGGGTCGTCCTTGCACGTAACCGACTCCCGAACCCGTTTTTTAAAACGAATCTCTGGTTTATTTTTATGGTGTCTGGCCTACCAAAGTGGCCGATGGCGACTCCAAGTCAACCTTTTTCAAAATTAAATTATGTTTTCCTAAAATTTGGGATTTTCAAGAATAAATTTGATAATTCATTATTTTTTTAAAAAAAACTTATCGCCGAACACTTTTTCAACCTAAAAAATCGCGTTTTTTCAAAAGAGGTCGCGACAGCTATACTCAAACTCATGACCTCTAAAAATAATAACTGTTTCTTTAATCACTTGTGTTATAATACTCCTGCAACTATGTGATTATTTCTCCCTGCACTGAGAGTGTTTTTTGTTAACCAATCGAATCCACATTTACAGTTCTGGTAATAATTTTAGAAACTATATAATAATTTCTCCGTACTTTCTTACTCTTATAATTTTATTTCACCATCCTCCACAATAATATTTGTGTAATATTATTATAAAAACCGAGATTACTTAATAAATTCACATCTGAATCAATTTAAAAACAAAATAATTCAAAAATAAAAAAGTACAACAAAAATCTAAAAACTAAAATTACTAAAGTAGTCAACTTAAAAGAAGTAAAAAAAAAAAATCATTTTGTCAATTCCAAATACATTTCCTAATTTATCCTCAATTTAAAAAATCCTAACTAAATTCTAATCAATAAATCCTAACTAATTAAATTCAATTGAAAAAGTATTACGCATCTAAATCCGTTGAAATCTAAAACCTCTAAGAAATTAAATATACATCTATTATAAAAATAAATTTTTAATTAATTTTGTAAATGAAACAAAAAATTCACTGAAGAAATTCGATATTTTACCATCGACAAGAGTAGTATATACAGATAGTTTTGTCGTATTTATTAGCAGTTCAAGTAAACACTTGGAAACAGTGAATTCTCGTGACACTTCACTCCAAAAATCCAAACTTGAGGATCAAAACATAATTCTATAAACTTTAGGGACATGAAATTATATGTCCCACAACTCACTCATACACCCACTTTTTTTCTCCATTTCCTTTTGTCCTTCTCATTCTTTCTTTGCTGTGGCCAAGTGTAATCATTTTTTGAATTATTTCTCCATTAAAGCTATCTACCCCTTTGTTTCTTTGATGTTTGATGTTTCTTATCAGTTGCAGTTCCATTTTATTCTGCAGTATGCTAATTTAATGGCTGAAAACGAATAGGACACTGCCATGAGTGTTCATAATCATGATCCAAGTACATATAAAACAGAAAACCTTAGAGATTTCATCATTTCATGTGAACTTAGAACAATGCTAGACTGCTGCTAGTTGCAGAGTTGCAGCAAACTTTCTCTTTCATCTAAAGAATTCAAGTTTTTTTTTTCATCGAAGGGAAATGGAAACTAGCTCAGTTTCTAAGCTGTTAGTTTTGTTCTTCAATGTCTTGTTTGTGAGTTCTAAGCTGATCCACTGCACCATTACCTATGACAAGAAATCTATTCTCATCAATGGACAAAGGAGAATCCTCATCTCCGGCTCCATTCATTATCCAAGAAGCACCCCTGATGTGATTGTCTTTCACTCATTTTCTTCCTATTTCCCCCTTAAGAACACAAATAAAGTAAAGACTGATTCTGGGTTTTCTTTCTTTTTTGGATACAGATGTGGGAGAGTCTTATACAGAAGGCTAAAGATGGAGGCTTGGATGTCATAGACACTTATGTCTTTTGGAATGGTCATGAACCTTCTCCAGGCAATGTACTGTCTTAGATCTCCCTGAGTCATCTTTGAAATATGTTTTTTTCCCCTCGTTTTACTTCATTAACTTTTTAGTATTTTTCACTTCCATTTTTGTGATGATGTAGTATAATTTCGAGGGGAGATATGACCTTGTTCGGTTCATTAAGACAGTGCAGAAAATGGGATTATACGCTAATCTTCGCATTGGACCCTATGTTTGTGCAGAGTGGAACTTTGGGTACTTACCATTTTTTTTTTTATCTTTATTTGCCTTTTTGGGTTGGAAAGACCATTCTCAACCTTCTTATCTTGTTTTAGTGTACATTGATGATTATCAAAAGTTTTTTTATTAGATTAACTTAGAAAATGCTGGATTTGAGTGGTTTACATTCTGTTTTCTGATACAGAGGATTTCCAGTTTGGCTAAAGTATGTTCCTGGTATCAGCTTCAGAACAGATAATGAGCCCTTCAAGGTGTTTGCTTTTTTTTTCAGTCTACACTATATGTTTCAACTTGAAGAAGATGAATAGGAAGAAGTTAAATCATAAAGTTCTTAATAGGCTGTTAAGTAAATTCTAATTTCTTTTTTTTTTCCTGCAGAGGGCAATGCAAGGATTTACCCAGAAAATTGTCCAAATGATGAAGAATGAAAAGCTTTTTGCATCACAAGGTGGCCCCATCATCCTTTCTCAGGTATGAGATTGGAACTTATTTTAGGAATTTTGATTTGTTCAAAAGGATGGGTAAGAGCCTAAGATGCCGATAACAATGGATGCATTGGTCTGAACTGACCATGTTGAAAAATGCTATTTTTTGAGTTTTTCATTTTTTTACTTTTAGATTGAGAATGAATATGGTCCTGAGAGTAAGGCACTTGGAGCAGCTGGCCATGCATACATTAATTGGGCTGCAAAAATGGCGGTCGGACTTGATACCGGAGTACCATGGGTAATGTGCAAGCAAGATGATGCACCAGATCCTGTGGTCAGCTGTCTCATGCTCTCTCCTTCCTGGATTTGCGTCGTTTGACCGACTTCTTATTAAATTTCATGTGGACTAAGAAGACCCTGACTTGGTTTCCTGTCACATCTTGAATGCAGATAAACACATGTAATGGCTTTTACTGTGACGCTTTCTCTCCTAACAAACCTTACAAGCCTACAATGTGGACTGAGGCTTGGAGTGGCTGGTGAGTACTTAATTTGCCACTGCTGAAAGATGTAATGCAATGCTTAATTATTGATCTGATATTTCTGCACTCAACAATGAGAAGGTTTACAGAATTTGGTGGTGCGATTCACCGCCGCCCGGTTCAAGACTTGGCATTCGCAGTTGCTCGATTCATACAAAAGGGTGGTGCATATATTAACTATTATATGGTTAGTTAACATATTCATTTCAGTCTCTAATTGAAAAAGACTCGAGTGGCCAGCAACAAGTTTAAGATTACAGCTTACACTCTTTCATTTCAATAGTACCATGGAGGAACCAACTTTGGACGGACCGCTGGTGGACCATTTATTACAACCAGTTATGACTACGATGCTCCAATTGATGAATATGGTGAGAAACTGAGTTCATTTCCTTTTTATGTTCTCAAATATCCTTTGTACTTATAGCAACAAACTTTGAACTCTGAGTTTTCACTTACAAGTTCGCCTTGTTTAGGATTAATCCGGCAACCTAAATATGGTCATCTAAAGGAGCTTCATCGAGCTATTAAGCTATGTGAACGTGCTTTAGTTTCCTCAGACCCTACTGTTACTTCATTGGGAACCTATCACCAAGTATGCATTCTCTTTTAGTCACTATTCTTGCTGGTCATTTGTAATATGATAATTTGGTATTAAATATCACTTTACACTCGAGATGTTCATAAGGTTTTATCTTTCAGGCCCATGTATTTTCTTCAAATGGAAGCTGTGCAGCTTTTCTATCCAATTACAATACGAAATCTGCTGCTAGGGTGATTTTTAATGATAGGCACTACAATTTGCCCGCTTGGTCTATTAGCATCCTCCCTGATTGCAGAAACGTGGTGTTTAATACTGCAAAAGTAACCGAATCTTAAGGCCCTGTCTTAATGTGCTTAAGGCTATTTCACTATAGCTGATGATTTTCCTATGGAAGTACTAATACATTTTATGTGCATCAAGGTTCAAGTTAAGACTTCACATACTCAATTGTTGCTGAGCGGCTCAATTATGTTCTCATGGGGAACTTATGATGAAGACATTTCTTCTCTGGGGTTAAGGTCAAGCCTCACAGCTCAAGGACTCCTGGAGCAGATAAATGTCACCAGAGATACTAGTGACTACCTTTGGTACACAACGAGGTGTGAAACTGCATCTTATACCCTACTTATTCTTCGTAATTGTTGGGATAGCAACCTGAAACTCATCTAGAAACCCCATATACACTTCCATTCCAGTGTTGACATTAGTCCATCGGAATCATTTTTGCGAGGAGGACAAAAGCCAACTCTCAATGTGGATTCAGCTGGCCATGCACTTCATGTCTACATCAATGGACAGTTTTCGGGTATATTACTGATTTAAGTATACCTAACATGTTGATACCACAGAATTTCAATATATGTATGTGCTCTCTAATTTTTGTGATAAAATCACAGGGTCAGCATATGGGACTAGGAAAGACCGGGGGTTCACATTTACAGGGCCGGTGAACCTACATGCTGGAACAAATCATATTGCACTTGCCAGCATATCTGTTGGATTACCGGTTAGTTGCTATTTACCATGTTTAACTGGATGTAAATGTTAGGTAGCAACTATGAGATTTCAGGTTGTCCCAGTTTATACCACACGGATACTTTTCAATGGAAAAGTTTTCAGCTACTGATATAAATTTATTGTGGCGTTGAAGAACGTCGGACGACATTATGAGACATGGAAAACGGGGATCGTAGGTGTTTTCTTGAACGGCCTTGACCAAGGAAAGAAAGATTTGACATGGCAAAAATGGTCGTACCAGGTTTGTAACCTTTAATATACAAAATCTACAATTTTACATATTCTGATGAGTCTATATAAAGCCAGAAGTTAGTCCACAAAAGTACTTGCAAACAGGTCGGCTTGAAAGGAGAAGCGATGAATTTGATCTCTCCAGATGGAGTTTCGTCTGTTGAATGGATGCGAGGTTCACTAGCTGCCCAGAGTCAGCAATCTATGACATGGTACAAGGTAGAAATTAAAGCTGAAACAGATTTTCGTTTTATCTTTTGCTTTGGGGTGTTGGTGGATAATTTCGATGGCGTCCGAAGTTAAACTATTGGCTTGTATATTGCAGGCCTATTTTGATGCCCCAGCAGGTAATGAACCATTGGCTTTGGATATGCGTAGTATGGGAAAGGGTCAAGTATGGATCAACGGGCAGAGCTTAGGAAGATATTGGATGGCATATGCAAACGGTGACTGTGGAACATGTAGGTACTTGGGGACATTCCGACCGACGAAGTGCCAAAGTGGTTGTGGCCGTCCAACACAAAGATGGTATCCCTCTCAAACTCCAATGGACTTGAACATACGTGGTTAGCATAAACTGAAGTTATATTTCACTTCTCAACCTCTTATCTCCATCTGTTTCCAACATTTCCAGGTACCACGTTCCAAGATCATGGCTCAAACCAAGACAAAATTTGCTGGTCCTGTTTGAAGAACTCGGTGGAGATGCAAAAAAGATTTCTCTTGTGAAGAGATCTGTTTCATACAAGTCTCATAGGCACCATCGCCGGTCAGGAGGAAACTAAAAGAAGAATAAAGATTACTTGCAGCTTCATAGTCTGAATGAGATATCCGTGTTGTTTAATTGTAGCAGGAACATAAGGGTTTTAGAAATAGGCAGTGGTGATGAGAGTGTTGGCGGTTGATATCTGAGTTTGAGAATCCATTTTCGTGTGTGTTGGTTTTAAAGCAAGAAGTGATGACTCATTCTTGCTGGTGATGTTCATTTCAAATCCATTGCAGGAATTCCTAGTTTAAAAGTAATTTAATAAAGTTTAATCATTGATATTTAAAATTTTTGATTAATATCTTTTTAATACATTATTTGATCATTTATTACGTTATATTTTGTTGTTTATCAATTCGATAATTGACATATAACAATTTGATAAACACAATCGTTTCGCAATTAGAAAATTAACATATAAACTATACATTATTTGTTAATAAAAATTTATTTATTAGTTAAAGTTTTAAATATAATATTAAATTTATTGAATTGTTTTATACTGTGACTGTGTTAATAGAATTTATATATTTTAAAATCAAAATTATTATTATACTAAATTGTTTATTTAAATTTTAATAAAATAATAATATATTTAGTAGTCGAAAAGTAAACACTTATTTATAATTAATATAAATAAGTGATGTATAATATACTCAAAATTCTATTCCACGTGACACAAATATATCATATCTGGATAAGCCAAGGTGTTCTTTGTCTATTGCGTTTGTTTATTGAGTTTTTCAGTTGGGCAAAACATCAAACAGTTTCTGGTCTTTCTTCAATGGCTCTTCTCCATCTCATCCCTTCTCCTTCTTCCTCCTCCTTCCCTCACCAACTTTCGATAAATCCCAACGCTGGAAATCCCTCTCTTTTGAATCCCTTTTACAAGCCATTTCCACTCCCTCAATCGCGCCGATTCCAAAGGCTCAGCTCTCTTCGGTGCTCAGCATCCTCTTTCCCCGAGAAACACCATGCCGATCCTTCTAAATCAGACGACGTAGTTGAGCTCCCGCTTTTTCCTCTCCCCTTAGTTCTCTTCCCAGGATCCGTTCTCCCTCTCCAAATCTTCGAGTTCCGTTACCGCATTATGATGCACACGCTCCTTCACACTGATCTACGCTTCGGAGTGATATATTCCGACCCCGAATCCGGCACCGCCAGCGTTGGTTGCGTTGGCGAGATCGTCAGACACGAACGTCTCGTAGATGACCGCTTCTTCCTCATATGTAAAGGACAGGAGCGGTTTCGTGTCACCAGCATCGTCCGTACGAAACCGTACCTCGTCGCGGAAGTGAATTGGCTCGAAGACCGACCCTCCGGGGACGAGGACTTGGAACGATTAGCGAATGAAGTGGAGAGTTGTATGAAAGACGTGATTCGATTGTCGAACCGGCTTAATGGGAAACCGGAAAAGGAAGCGCATGATTTGAGGAAGAACCTTTTCCCGACGCCGTTTTCGTTTTTCGTAGGCAGTACGTTCGAAGGGGCGCCGAGAGAGCAACAGGCTTTGTTGGAGTTGGAAGATACGGCTGCCAGGTTGAGAAGAGAGAAGGAAACTTTGAAGAACACTCTTAACTACTTGTCCGCTGCATCGGCTGTGAAAGACGTGTTTCCCTCTTCATGACGACGGACTTGAGTAATTTTAGGCAAATTTTGTTCAAACTTTGGTGAATAGATAGATGTTTTGATGGGTAATTTCAGTTGTCCCGCATGAATCTGTAAAACATTGATACAACTCTGCTTGCTATTTTACTAATAGCCTTTAGAATGTTGAATGAATAATTGATGTTAAGATGGTTAATTTGCACATAAACTAGCTTTTTTGAGATGTTTTATTCTTAATGTTACTGCAAATTGATTGGATTCTTAAGCTTGGAGTGGATTCATGCTTGCTGTAATTTGGTTTCCTTGAAGCGAGTACTAACTAGTTTTTCCAGTAGAATTATTGATGTTTTATTCTTAATGTTACTGCAAATTGATTGGATTCATAATGCTTTTTCTTATCTAATCACTTTACTACTAGTCTTTTGAACACTGAATGAATTATTGATGTTACATGTGCCCTGGTCTTTCGGATATGTTTTATTCTTGTTGTTACTGCAAATTCGATTCTATTATTAAGCTTGAATTGATACTTGACGTGCTTTTGTTTCCTTCAATTGGGTACTAGCTAGTTTTCCGAGTAGGAATTAATCATTTTCTCTAATTTCAGCAATTCAAGTTTAAATTTTCCCCCAATATTTCCTTAAAGTTATCTGTTATTATTGAGGGGAAATGGAAACTAGCTCAGTTTCCTAGCTGATGGTTTCGTGCTTCTCAGATTTGTTAGCGTTCTAAGCTGATCCATTGCAGCATCACCCATTGTTTGAAAGCTGTTTTCATCAATGAACAAAGGAGAATTCGGGGTTCTTTATCTTCGCTTCTAAGTATTATCCCAGAAGAATTCCTGAGGTGATTGCCTTTGACACTTGCCTTTTTTATAAAGAGGGCATTATTCTTATTATCAGCTAGATCTTATAAAAAAAGCTTCTCTTAGACTATTGGTTTCAGCCTGTTTCCTATAGCAGTAATTTATAGGGTGGTTTAATGTAATGCTTGTCAAGCACAAGTCATTATGGTTGGTATAGTCATTTTCTAGATGGAGTATCTATTTTGTTTTATAAGATTTGTTCAATCTATTTTACAGTCCAGAATCTTATGGACTCGTCTTTTTGGGCAATTAAACACACAGTACTAGTATGGCAATATCATTTCATCGTTATCTTATATTTTGGGCTTAATCTCCATGTGTCTTTACTGGCAGTCAATGACAATGACTTCCACTGCATTATAGTGTCATATCTTGTGCACAATTGCTTTAAAGAAACCTCAGAATCTTTTATTGCTTGTACTGGGATGAAGCACCCATCTGATTATCTTGACGACATGCCGACATGGATAAAAGGAATGTGATGTTTTTCCACCTTATAATTTTATACATTATGCAAAGTTTTTCTCTTGATAATTTTATACCTAGATACAGGGATAGAGCCAAGATGTTAGGTTGGGGGATAAAACATAAATGTTTGAAAGGGGGATTCATAAATAAACCAATTTTAAAAAAATAAATAGGGGGATAAAAGGAAAAAAATTCGCCCCCGCCCCTATATAGTTCCGTCTCTGCCTAGATATAAATAACCTATTTTGATGGTGAACACTTGTTCAACTAGGCATGTTCAATTGTCAAACATGCAGTATTCTCTAATATTTCAAGCTGAATTATGACTTTTTGATGGTTTAATTAGCTTACTCAATTCCTGCAAAAAGTGAGATCTTGTTGCTGCATATTCTACTTCAAAGTTATATCAACTACTATGAGAATTTTAAATATTTACATGGAACCAGGAAAGAAGCCAGAATATATCTTGGCAGGCAATTTGGTTCTTAGCTGTGATCTTTTACCATGAATCATGTCTTCTATTTCTATGTAGTAGTTTGTTTTTGGCCTTGTCTCTCTTTTATAGTCCTAAATGATGACAGTTTTATTGGAATTTTCTTCAGGAATATTTCAATTTGCCTTAGAAGGTAATGTACTTAAGCCAATTGAGTTGACAGAACAGCTGACAGCTAACTTACTAGTTACTAGAGAACAACAAGGATTTACATTTTTGATCTTCTAAGCCTTCATTTTGTGGAGCTTATATGCTGTAGGAAATGGTGACCGCGAGAATAGGATTACTCTACTCCCAAATACAACTAACTGTTTATTCTATATCTTTGTTTTGAAAATATTTCACTTTTATTGCAGTATGGAATTTGCACAGATGAAATTGAATCTTTCTGGGAAGGAGCAAGAATATGTTGAAAATCTTGAAGTATGTTTCTAATTAAGCAAATCTTTATGCATCAAATCTTATGTGTTGGATGTTGAAAGACATTTCCCTTACCATATGATTTTATGGCTTTGCTTGCAAATGAGGAACCTTATTAGCTCGGAGTACCATCAGCATGTTGCCGAGAATTTAATTTGAGCAATACTTGATTGGTTCAGTTTTTATAGCCTTTTCTTGCCCCATATTACCTTTTAGATTGTCTTATGTCTTCTCTTTATTGTTACTCTTTATAATTATTCTCTTGTTTACATGCACTATTACAAATGTTTAATCTGTATGTTGGATCATGCAAACAATCGTAGTTAGACAGTGCTTCTACTAATTTTTGCTGAAGAACTTTTCTGCGGAAAAAAATTGAAAGAAGTTATGCTGCTTAGGGATCACTAGATGGAATGAACATGACCAGAAAATATATCTACGTTGTACTTGACAAACCATGAGCGTAGACCACTCATTGTCTCTCATTCCATGTACTGATGTGAGATTGAGCAATGCCAATGCATAACAACAATCAGCCATGGAGGCTCGATTCTATCCAATTTGCATGTTTTTGTCTACTGTGAAACTGTCGATAAACCAGAAATAATGAAGAGTAGAAAATGCTTTCATTCATATAGATGACAATGGTGAAATACATGGTATAAGTGTTCCTTATTTATAGGAAGAATAGAGAGCTAAATTGCTGAACTTAGTCAAGTAACTAACTAAGATTACACTTGAGATTAGTTACAAGAAACTGAGTTTGTTAGATTGATGACTGAGGTTTGTTGCAGTTGGAACTGCTGCTGCATATCTAACATTCACCCCGCTTTCTAACTTCCTTAAATTTCTTGAATTTCTTTATTGAGTTGTCTGGTAGTCAATGAACTGAAGTTCTTGAAACAAATCATAGTGAGTTGATAGAGATAGTAATAGAAAAATATTTCTTCCTTCAATCATCATCCTTTCGTACGAAGCTTTTTTAGAAGCATAATTTGTATTTCTTCTTCGGCGGTTTATTGAGAATCGAAGGTATTTTTCATCCTTTAGTTCTTCTTTAGAAACTAAATCAACTATAAATGAAATCATAGGGAACAAACAGTCAAATGCGTCCAACTTGTTGATGGTGCAGTAATGAATGTAAGCTGAGGTATACTTGAAGAACTTGTGTCACAAAAAATCCCCTAAGCATGATTCTTATGGACCAGTAAAGGAGTGTGTTTGAGCCAGGTTCATCAGGAGTTATCCACGAGATGATCACTAGTCATTCCCCTCCCATCAAATATTCCCCTTGTGTTATATGGACATCTAACATTTGAAAGAAAAAGCACTTGCATTTTGGAAGAACACAGAGAGGAAACTAAAACAAAACCTAAACCTAAATACAACCGAAAAGAAACATTCTGGGATTTCGAAGGGCATAGGGAGAAATTATATCATGGGTCAGTCCTACCACGTTATCCATGGGACCAATCACTAAAACTACCTACCTCAGTAATTTTTAATTTTTCAGGTGAAGATTCATTTTAAAAAAAATATGACATTAAAAAATTATTGAAGTGAATAATTTTTAACCTTATAAACACGTGATGAGATTAACCGATAATATAATTTTTCCGGAGAATACTTTGTTCTTACAAAGTTACCGGTTATTCCTACATTGCAAAACCCACATGAACTCAATTTCAAAACCCATAAAACGGAGAACAAAAGAGTCCCGGAGTCTAAGCAGCGGGTGGAAATCTCTGCAACTTTATTGTGACTCATTTGGTGGACGTAAATCACTCTAATCGTATTTTTATTAGTGTTTTAATTTTAAATTAGTAAGTTTAGGGTTTATTATTTATAATTTAAGATTAAAGAATATGATTAGAATTTATAAAATTAGGAGTAAGGTGTATTTTTAGAGTATAAGACTATGATTTAGTACGTAAAAATTAGAGTTAGAATTTAAAATTTAATTTTTAAAAAAATTTTAACTGAGGTGCACCAGAGGTACAATATTTAGGATACGAAGGATTTTTATTCCATTTGGTGTTCTTGTTTTAAAATAATAAGTTTAAAATTTATGATTTAAGGTTAAGAATTGTAGTTAAATTATGGTATGATGTATTTTTTAGGTTTAGGGTTTGAGAAGTGAAAATTAGAGTTAAGAATTTGAATTGTTTCAGAAATTTAAATTATTTATTTATTTAAAATTTAATGATAAAAAGGAATTTAAAATGTAATTAATTATTTAATTTAAAATTAATATTTTAATATAAAAATTTCTATGTATAAAAATAAAATATTCTATAGTGAATCGCTTTTAAAAGTTAATTTGATTTTTATATTATTATATATAAGGTTAAATAGTATTTTAATCTTCTAAGTTTAACCTTATTATTACTTTGGTATATGATTATTTTTTTTTTGTGCGTCACTCAAAGAATATGTCACGTGATTAATAATATACGTTACATATGAATTTAAGAAAAATCATTAAAAATATTACTCCCTCCGTCTCATATATGATGTCTAGTATTAATTTTTTAAAAGTTAAAATTTTAAAATTTTAAAATTTTAACTATAGTTATTTTAAATATTTTAATTTATTAAATTTTATAAAATATATCTTTTTAAACTACTTGATTAAAGATTTTTAAAAAATATTTTTTATATTTCTATCAATAATAAATTTAAAGTTATAATGAACAGAAGAAAGATACTTATTTTTAAAGACAATAAAGATTACAACTTTGAATTGACACACAATGCTGCTGATTCCATTCACATCCTTAATCAAGGGAAAAGGAGTTTGCTTTTGCTAATTACGTGATTAGGAGAAATTCCCTACTGATGTCTGATCTCTTTAATCAAGCTTTAATCTTGGGATCCCTTCAACAACCTTTACTTGAAACGCAATTTATACGACATAATTTAATAGGTGGGGATGAAGAACATGAACCTAGACACTTCGAAACCTAACCTTTTTAAAGCTTCTTTACGTTATAATGGTTTTATTAATTTCTACAATATTTTGTCCATATAGTACACTGAAATTGTATTTTAGGGGATGCTAATGTTTTTTAAGATAAATGTTGAATTTTATTATTAAAAAAAGATATAAAAATATGTTACAATCAGATACATAATTAAAAGGAGTGAGAAGGGATAGTTGCCATCTACCTTATTTTTTAACTTTATATATATATATATATATTAAATTAATTTATTCATCAATTTATTTTTCACTCTTAAATATTTATGTTTTTCTTCTTTAATTTTGAATCTTGATTCCGTCACTAGTTATAGTATAATAAAAAAATTGGTTAGACTTGAGAAGCCCCCTTAACATATTTGATAATTTTTATTTGTCCTTCTAAATTTTCACATAAATATGTATTTATATTAACTTGCATATCATATTAAATTAAAATTGGTACTCTCAATAAAAAAATAATAACTTACAAATATATAAATGTATTAATAACTTATAATTAGTATTGAGTGTAATAGTAAAATATGTTGTACTCCGAAAGAGAGAATTTAAGTTTAAACCGTAGAGATAACCTTGTTAAAAAAGAGAACTATAAATTATAAATATGAATCATAAAATAAATATAAATTATATAAAATAATTATACTAACTTACCATAAAATGGACATGAATTATTAAAGTTCGAAACTTGGACCAGTCATGAAAATGTTGCCACATATTAATATGCCTAGTTGGGAATTTGAGTTTAGTACATGAAGTCTCATCAGCTGTTTTATACATTAAGTTGGCTAAAAATAATCGGTTGAATCATAAAAAAAGACATTTGAGGTCGAATTTTGTGTTTGTCAAGTCTCTTTCACTCCCTTCCAACACAATATATAAATTTAGTTACCAGACAAAATGTAAGGTTTGATGATATCCTGTCGGTGTCTAATCTCTTGTAATTAATACGTGTTTTCAAACAAAATAAGATTACATTATTATACATGCAAGTGGGTTAATTAGCATCATCCTTATATCTTAAAACCAAACCATAGAATTTAACATATTATATAAAAAAACATGTGGGATTTCATGTCCCCCCATAGACCATACACAGCTGTGGCAGTGATCATCATCATCATCCCCTTTCAAAAACGTTTCTTTTCAACCCTACTCCACTTCTCAGAGAAACCCATTGATGACTAATATATAAAGAGGAAAAGAGACACACAAACTTTCTGATAAAGGGTTTTTCGGAGTCAAACGTTTTCTGTTGAAGGAGGTAAAAGAGGCTGAGTGAGGGTTGTCTTGATATGGATGGTTGCTCTGCTGTTGCCATGCTCCTGAGTTGTCTGAAGTGCAGTCTTTTCTTGAGCTGCGAATTTTCTTTCTTCGCTTTTACCATACAGCACGAGGTACAATCCAGCTATGATCAACACTGCTCCGATGATACTGTGGATTACAGAAATGAAAACAAAGGGATTGCAGACATTGTTAATGTTGAGAAGGAGGGAGGAAGAAGAAGGAAAGGAAAGGACACACTTAGGGCCTTAGGCATTTACCCTCCCAAATAGAACTCTTCCCCTAAAGCAATGGAAGCCATAATAGCGACAACCAGGGTCTGGACAGGTTGATAAACAGCAACGAACACAGGGCCACCTCTGTCAATGCACCATATCTGTACAGCGAATGCAATCCCTGATGCGACAATTCCCTGCATTTTCCACACCATATTTTTAGGTACGACAAAGAAATATGTTAATTAATTTGCTTCATGTAAGAATGGTTCGAGCAAAGGACTGAGGAGCTACTGACAGCGTAGAGAATAGTGAAGACTTCGCCGCCAGAGCTGAAAACCCAAGCTTGAGCGTCTCTCTCGAAGACTGCCGCAATGATGAGGAACTGAATAAGGCCAAAGAAACATGTATAGGAGGTCACCGAGAGTCTAGCCGGGTATTTCTTCAGCACCGGTGCTTGCAGAACCAGCCAACCGGACCAAGACAAACAATGGCCAATCAGATACAAGCAACCAAGAGTCCAGTTCTTTCCCTTTGCATCTCCCAATGAAACAAACATCGGTGTGGGTCTATTCAGCGGTGGATTTGGGCTGTATATGGTTGGACCTTGGTATAGAGTTATCACTGATGCTCCAGCCACACACAAGGCCGTTCCTATAACCTTCGATATCCCATCTCTTCGATTTAACCTCACTTTCTCTATCCTGAAAAAAATGGAAAACCATAAAATAAAATACTACAGTTCATCTCATGTAGTATACTCCATAGTGTAAGGAATCTGTGCTTTTACCCAAACAAGGCAGCCATTAGAAAGGTAATGGCTGGGACGGAATTTTGGATGGCAGATGCGAAGGTTGGTGACGTGTTATCTAAGCCAAGCAAATAGAAACCTTGATTTGCTGTTATTCTGTCACGTAAAATGCAATAGAAATCAGTTAGTTTTGCTTTATCGCACTAACCATGTTAGTGTGTAGTGGATATCATGCATACCCGACAAGAGCAAGGAGGAAGAACTGTAAAAGAAAATTTAGAGTAATGCCTGGTCGATCCTTCCTGGACAAAGAAGAAATGTGTGGAAAACAAGTTAGGGTTTTAGTTCATGAAGAGGTTTAACTTAGAAAGAGAAAAGTCAATAATGAGATAGTTCTTGTAACATATGTTTTACTTTTCAAGAAAATATGCAAACGGAAGTAGCAGAAGGAAAGCAATGATGTTCCTATAAACTGGGAAGACGAGCTTGCTGACGCCCATGTTAAGGGCAGCTCGAGAAACCACATGGAACCCTGCATAACCAAACTGCAAGGCCAACATGGCCATATGCAGCTGGAGCCTTTCAGGAACCGAGCACCACATCCTCTTAGCAGAGACTGAACCACCTGCGTCTGCCATTGAAGCAAACTCTTGTGTCTTGACCTAAAAAGCTCAAGATTTTACAAGTGACGAAAGGAACTATAATGTTGAGGAAGATGGGGAGCTAGGGAAATGAAATGGTGGTATATATATAAATATAAAAGAGATATTCATGTGGGTGGTCTGGTCCACAGTGGGCCTAAAAGGACGTTATGTCAATTGGTAATAGTGCTTCAAATGTTTTGGGTTGTCTCCCACATTCTTTCCTATTCCACCCTCTCCTTATTAGCTGACATGACAGCCCCAATCGCGCTTCCACTGCAACATGAACAGAAAAAAAATGGGGGAGAGAGAAAAGAAATGTCTATTTACTCGCTATAATCTAACAGGTTGTGTTTTGGCAGCATGCCATTAATGATGATAGTTGATGGCGAGCAAAGAGAGTCATGAGCCGCCATTGATAGATAGCGCGCACGAGGGGTGACCTGTGAAGACGAGTACACCCCTCATGCGTTCTCATGCTCCATGAAAACCTTTCAACCCCACCCTATCACATACTTTACTTTGCCTTTACAATTCTTCTATATTTTCTGTACCTTTAGCTTGTATTAAAATATTTCTGCAACTGTACAGATTAATATCTAAAGAAGACCATCTGATAAAAATTACTCCTTATATCTAAAGGAGACCATGATTTCCTGGTCAAAGTTGAGTGAGAAAGCATCTTAACCATTGAAGACGAGGGAAGAGCGGTGCGATTTCCAGGTCTCTACCATTTAATTATCAATTTAACAAAATGTGGCCAAGAAGATACATTGAAATAACACTGATTAAGTCGACTAAGATTGCTAAGAGAACGAGGCCTTAGTTCCTTTAGCACGGTTTACTCGATGGTATAAAACTTTAGAATTTGTAGTAGAATACCCCGGGTTAGCTCTAAATCTCAAACAGCCTTTCAGATGAGCTTAGTGTCCACCTGTGCTTGGAAAAGAGAATTTGGAAAGAAAAAAAGAATCCTTTCTTTTTTCTAGATCAAGTAGAGGATCATGGTATTCGAGAAAGTAGCTGCCGCTGCCAACACGAGGAATCCATCTTTTATAAATTTCTGACTTTTTCTTTCTCTTTATGTAATTTCTATTCTTCTTTTTCTATAGAAAATGATGAAAAAGATGTTTTATGGTACAAGATTAACATAATTTAGTTGAATTAAAGGTGTTGAGACTAATGAAGTGTTTCCACTAAAGTTCCCACTCCCAAAGTATGCTCTGTGTATGATCTAAACTCACTTGCTTTAACAGACATGGTGACCCAGCCAAGTCTGACCAACATCATTATAATTTTCAAAAAAAGCATGCCTTGTCGCTTTAGTATTGATTTGTATCGTACATTTAATTTAAATAAAATTTTTATTAAATTTTTTAAAATATATAAGATCTTAAACTCGAAATCCTTTTAAACGTTAAAATTATATTTTTAACATGGAGTTAGAGTCTGCGTTAAACCTGGGTGCGACTCTGACTCGGCTATTGTGTGGCACCTGCCTGACCCAACCAGTTGTGATCTTAATTGTCCCTTCGGCATGCAATGCTTCAGTCTCTTTTGGTTCATATTAGTAAGTACATGACTGACAGCTAGACAGATTTTGTTTGCACGGGAGAATCTCCAATGCCGGAGTCTGGTCGAGGTCTGAGTTGACTCGTTCGACTCAAATCCCACCCTACTTTACAAGCATTGTACTAATTTCTTCATGATAATTGGGTAAAAAATCTGATTATTCGGTTCTAGATTCGATAAGATTTAATAGATTTTTATCTGTTATTAGTTTTAGTAGAACCAGGATTGAATCTAAAATTAAGGTCTCAGTTATAATTGGCACGGGACTGTATCTTGATTTTTGAGATCCGATATCCGGTGAGTACACAATAGGACTGAGGTCAATACCAAATATCTGGATTTGGTTTTCTTTTGTTTGTTTTTCTTATCAAACTTTCTCTTTATGTACGAATATTATGAGTATGACTAGTTTTAAAACTTTAATTTTTAAGTTTACAATATTCTAATTTTATTATTTAATATTATTATTGGTGGTTAATTTTTTTACTCCGATTATTAAATTTTTTAAAAATAAATTAATTGACCGGGTACTTAGTATTGATACCGATTTCCACCAGTAATGAGACAGGTTTTTAAAATTTAGAACTCGATATAACCATGATCGAGATTGATTCTAATTTTTAAAACCGATACTTACTAGGACCGGGATCGAGACTACCTCTATTCAAATTGACCATATATCCAAGCTTACCCACCTCTGCTATAGAGTATACATTTAATTCGAAGAAGGAAAGTCCATAAAACATGGGATCTCTTTTTTGCCTACCGAGCAGAAAGATAGATATTCCAAAATTAATGGTAGGGACATGAAAATGAAAGTGTACAGGGATATAATGGACTTCTATTTAATCGATTATTTTACTTATAAAATAATAAAATAGAAAAATGTAATCTAAACAATGTTTTGATAGAATTATTTTCTTGAGAGAGGATAGTTTTATCTATATGTTTTTTTAGTAGAAAATTAATAAAATTGGATGAATTTACGATATAGTGACACAATTATTACATGTGCACTATGGACGGTTGCGCCATAAAGGCTTTATCAATCATGTGGTTTTACTTCATGATAAAATATTAAAAAAAATTAAGGTATAGAACTATTAAGTGTTATTATTAATAAAAAATGTTTTTTTTTAAATACTGAGTCATAAGTTTTGATTAAACTTACTCATCAATAAAAAATTAATTCAGAAATTTATTAATTAATCTATTAATTAAAGATATTTATTTATTTATTATATTATTTTATATGTATTCAAATCTCGATATATAAATATAATACTTTTCTCCTTAATAAAAAATAAAAAATTAACTCAAGTATACTTAAGTTAGCCAATAATAAACATTTCAAAAGAGAATAATAAATCTTCCCTTGTATTTTTATTTTTTATTTAATATTTAGTACTACTTTCGTATTTTTAATTTATTAAATGATGTATAGTTAATATTAACTTAATAGTTTTGCATTTTTATTTTATTAAATTATAAGTATAAAAATTGTTAACTTCACATATTTACATTATTTAGATCATATCATAATATAAATATATAAAATAAAATAAAAATAACATATCATAAAGGTTTAAGGGTTCTTGAATATACCATAAACTTTCGGAAAAAAAATAATTAAGCCCTTAAATATTTCTATATCCAATTAAGTTATTGGATCAATCAAGCTTTTATACTAATTTTGATCATCAATTTTTGAATGTATTTTTTTTGAGATATTACTGTTACATAATATATTTCAGTTCCGTCATACGATATTCACGTATTTTTTAAAATACTATTTTTTTATAATAATAGTTATTTTTTATAATTTGTTAAAAAATTAAATAAAAAACTAAAACTAAAAATTTTATAGAATTTAATTACTTTGTCCAAAAAATTTTAGTAATCATGGATCATGTCAAGCATGCAACATCTCGTTCCTACTACACATTATCATAGATCATAATGTTTGGTAAGCATGCATGCACGTATGATACAACCTTGGGCAAGACTGAAGAAACTGTTGATGAGATAGGTGACCAGTATTTTTTCATGTTTTCAAAATTGGTGGACGGTGCTGGGTGACACATATAATGAAGTGCAGTGGAATTCCATGATGAACGAAGAAGAAAAATGAGAGGCTTGGAAAATAGTCGTGTCTGAATGCTGCTGAAATCATTAACTTTCACGACATGTAAGAATGATGTTGAGCACTTTGAAGACAGCGTGAATTGCAGTAGGGTTTTGATTCCCATGGCCGGAGATAGACGGAGGGGTCGGAGGGAAGGGTTCTTCTTCCGAAAATTTAAAATTCGTGCATGATTAAAAAAACCCATAAATTACCGAATATCAAATAATTCAAACTCTGAGTCATTTTTAGATAAATTATTTATTTTAATACACAAAAAATATAAAACTATTAGAATCCAAATTAAACATAACTGCGATGTTTATTCTATCAATTTTGTCTATGCTACGACTAAAAAATCTATATCAAATAATTCTTTGTATGTTCTTTTCGAGATTTTTAATAAATAAATTCTTTCCCTGAAAATATGTATGATTAGGTTCTTGTCAAACTAGTCATTTTATTAGTGCACCATAACGTAGGAAACCACTCAGCATTCATCAGAAGAGCAATTGCTGAAAAACAAAGATGAATTACAGTAAAAGTTACTAGAATTGACCAGGCCATATCTGGTTGGCCTGGAGCCCTGGTGCTCATCCATGGTGAAGTATGACAGGCCTAACTCTAAGTCTCGTGGTGCTGCTTTATGGCACTTGGTGTGGCTACCTTTCATCCAAATGAGTCAAGTTTTATTTTATTTTTTTGTTGTTAAGAATATTTTTGATTCATCCAGAAACAAGCTTCCAAGACATAATAAGTTAGATACTTGAGTAGGACTAGGTGTATCTGTAAGGGATCATCAAAGCTTGGAAGTTTGCTTTCAACCTCACTTCCAAAAGCACCAAACCTTACCCTGTCCCTGTCACTTTTCTTTTCCAACCTCTTACTTTTGGATACCCAAAACAACAATAAACCCCAAAGATGTCCGGCTTTGATGAAATGCCAGAGATTTCCCCACTTTTTACATTCAATTAATATTACAACTTCATGCTCTTTGGAAAGACCTCTATAGCTTTATGTGGGTTGGCTCTTTTTGGGTTTCCATCACTTAGAGGATTGCTTTTGCTTGGATCTTTTAGCACATAAAGTGATTCCACCCACACACACTTGTGGAGGGTGAAACTATAGATAGCCATCTTTTCACATGCTGTTGTTTAATGTTTAAGCCACTCAACATGGTTAGATAGGTTCATGTAATTGCACAAATTGAGTGTGCTAATTATTGAGGGGGAGATCAGTCCCTACTTCACTCTACTAACCCGTAATCTTTAAGAACGACAATCATTCCTTTAATCACTTAGGCTAGAGGATTCGTACATAACCAACTTTTTATAACAAATAAATAGTTCAGTGATTATTTATAAGAATCAAATAGTACGTTTACCATTATGTAACAATTAAATAAATCTATGAATGTTATGTAACATTTATAATTTTCGATAACTATTTTGTAACAATTAATATATTATCTTAGTTGCTTACTCTGGTCGTCATTAAGCTGTTAACGACGTTTAATGGTTCAATATTTATTTTTTAATAAGACCCAAAGTTTAATGTTCATTTTATAATTTAGATCAAATTGAATACTTTAAGATAATTTATAAATCATTTATGAACTTCACCTAAATTTTACATTCTAAAGACAAATATAAAAAAGCAAACTCATACAAAATATAACAACATGAACATCTTTAACCGTTATGTCGTGAATTAATAGATATAAGTTTAGAGTACTAATTTTCTAATATCATATTTGGTAAAATAATCATATATTATATTATACAAAACATGTCCACATCTATTTAGTTATATAATTAACATCAAAAGATATACTTACGCTAATTAAATTGCAAGAATGTGGTTACCCTTAGTTTTCTTTAATTCTCCATCAGATGTTAATAAATTGTTTGGAGATTTTTTTGAAAAAATCAATCGGTCACTCTCAAATGTCCAAAACTGTACGCCATTATTGCAACCCTTTTATTAGCCATCGCTCTCATTCTATGACATATCCACCTTCCCCTGGTGTGTATATAAACTTCGATGAAACTTTTTCAAGGCTGTTATTGATTACTTTGAATGGTCTTATCTAAAATGCTGCTTGTTTCCAGGTTTTATACAATAATACAGCTGATTTCATGATTATGTGGTGGGGGGAAATGAAAAACAAAACTTAGACTTCAATGGAGTTGGACCACAAAGTCTGAAATAAAAAGATTTGGGGTTATAGTTTCGTTGTGTGTGTTTTTTATCGGGTTGATTTCGATTTGATCGATTTTAATTTTTAAAATTTTTAATCATTTTAGAGTAGTGTCGTTTGGGAGAAATTATATCATGAACATTGTTCACCACGTCATTCGTAATCTATGCATTCAGGTCCGTTTATCTTTAGGTAACTGCTTAATAACTACCCACTCACCTATTACAAGTAGGAAAGAAGTGATGATTCACCTTAAAAAAATTTGAGATTAGTGAATCTGATTGGTTGAGACTATAGATGACGTAGTGAAAATGGTTCATGATATAATTTTTCGTCATTTGGATTTGCTAATCGAATTTTTCAAATCGAATTATTTAAAGTTCACGTCTGTTCAAATTATTTTTGATATACATTATTTAAAGTTATCATTTTAGATTTAATTATTTTTAAATTCTGAATGAATATTTTGAATTATTAACCTTTTATAATTAAATTGAGGTGAGTCTAGTTATAATTTACTTAATCAAATTTTATTTTGGGTTTAGATCATAATTGTCATGTTTGTTAGGGATGAGATAGTCTATATGCAGGGATGATTTAAAGATTTTGAGTTTAGTTTAATTTATTGGAATATGACCTTTAATTTATGATAATAGGAAGTAAAATAAAGTTCCTTTAATAAATAAATGTTAGATTATTGTATTAATCGACATGAAAATGATTTACAGTTATCTAAAAATTTAATAATTTTACTTAAAAATATTATTCTTGTATTGTTTTGAATTAAAATTATCTATAATATTTTTAGTATCTAACTTTTTTCAAAAGATCACTTTAAATTGTTATCAAAACATATTCATTTAATCTTTTTTCAGATGACTTCAAAGATTTCAATGTTAAAATATCTTTCTAAAATGATGTTCTTCAATTTTGCTATCCAAACAAATCCATTTAGCCTCTCAAAAATTAATAATTTTATTTAAGTTTTTGGTAAGAATTACTTAGGGGACTCAACATTAAATATCATATAAGTTTAAGGATTATTTTTTATATTTTACCCTATTAAAAACTAGAGCTGCTGTATATCAATGTGTAACAGTCATTGTATAATTTTCTATCACAGCATGAACCATCTAGCCTCATCAGTTGAAGGAATAATTGTTGTTCTTGGAGGACATGGGTTCGAGCACCAGTACTATCAGCACAGTGATTGAGCAATCAATGTGCAATGGTTGAGAGTATATACTCAACAGATACTACTGTAATTACTGTAGTTAAATCAAAAAAAATCTATTAGATAGTTATAAATAAAGGTGTTAAAGCATTAATGTATATGTCGTGGGCGGCAGTGCTTCAGCTTCCAATACTTTAATCAAACCATATTTGACTCTTTTGCTTAGCTTCTCCATCTCTTTCAATGGCTACTGGTTTCCCACTTTTATCATCCACGTTCATGGGAGAGACAAAGCCTCCATTACCACTCTCTTTAAGTTGCACTAAGGGGAAAGAAGGGACCCCTTAAATGGGGAACCCGCAACTCCCAACAGTGCCAAAGCATTGTCCAATTAAAGGTCAAGTTGATCACAAAGCTCAATCGTTCAATGTGTGTTTGAGGAGATGGTAATGGAATCTTTTTGAGAAAATGAAACATTTTTTCAAAGGGACAAAGAAGATTCCGAGTTAGCCATTGTCAAGAATCAAGATCCTCATCATCTTGGTGTTGGCTGTGTGGGTCTAACGAGAAGAATCAATGGGGGACATAGCGTTGGCCATTTGCTCTAGGCATGGGCTTGTTTCCAGGCATGATGTTGCGTTCAAAACTCACTCGATGTTTCCTTGGGCCTTGGCATCCTCGCGTATAGATTAGGACCTTCGGGTCTCGGAGTTCAAAAATCTTACACCGATAAGTTAAATCATAGGATTAACTTTAGATCAAATGGTCAATTGTGTAAATATTGGATCCCAATTTAGTATCAACATTGATTAAGGGTCATATTGAAAGTATTGAAACATAGTTAAGTGACTAAATTGTAAAAGCTGAAATTATTAGATCAAAAGTGCAAAAATTGAGAAGTTGAAGGGCTAACTACATAATTAACCCCTTAAGGATTAATCTCTCTACGTGAGATGAGGAGAGTGAATTCCTTCACTCAAGGGTTTGCTTAATATTAAAATTTTTCCTATACCAAATGAAGGAATTAAAGAAAAAAAAAGAAACATATCGGTTGTATTAACCAAGGAAGCATCCCCCTTCTTTAATCTCCCCTTTTAACAAGCAAACGACTCGATTGAAGCTACCTGCAAACTTTATTTTCCTTTCGATAACGTGTGTGTCGTCGAGGAATTTAACAATGGTGACTAGGAACAAAAGTTTAACTAAATTGATAGCGCCATAAAACTTAAATGACTCAATGGAAAAGTTTTACAAATCCTCAGCCTCGGGCTATTGTTTACGTAGCTGGCGTTGCTGTAGCTTGCAGTGCAATGTGCATGCAACGAGCTTAGCTTTACATTCAAACAGATAACAGGTTGCCAGGCTCGACTATCTTGTTCTTCATAGAAAATCCCAACGATTTACCGTCTCATGAAACAAAAACTGGCTTCTTGGACCACAAATTCGCAGCCAAGCACCCAAGCGACTAGCAGTAGATTCGCATGCCGCTGCAGACGATACGTCATATGCCAAAACCCTTAGTTCACAACCCTATATTTCGCCCTACACCCGGAAACCTAGATGCTTGTTTTGTACACTACTGTACTGGCCTTTGCCTTTTCTTCCCCGTCGCATGACAAGGATAAATAGGGACCGACCTTTTCTTAGTGTTGCAGTGGATTCAATAATTAGGGAACTATCCATAACGAAATCTAGCACTGTGGGTCTTGACGATCAGCGATTACCCCCGTCTTATTGTTAGCTTTGGTGAGGTACTGGGCCTTTTCGTTTTACTCAAAATACATACAGCTATGCCTATCTATCATATGTATCTTCTCTCTCAAGCATGTTGTAAGACCTGTAGCACATTGTTTTAGCAACCGTACCATGATCGTAATGTATTACATTGAATATCGAATCCTCATCAAATTATAGATTATTAAATAAAATATTATATCGAACGAATGTTCTACCTTCTAATAACACATTTTGTTTTAATTTTCTACTAAGCCAAGAAGGAGCGTGCAAATGCTGGATTCAAATTTTATTTGCCAATGAATTGAAGTGGCAAATTAATTCTAGCTAGGATACACAATAAATCAAGTTCTGTAGCTAGGGTACATTGCCTTGCCATGCCTAAATCAATTTTGCTAATAAATGATGTTAGTACCTTAATTAATATTGATAATAATATTGTATTAACAAACTGTTTAAAAATTTTCATTAAAAAAAAGAATTAATTTCACTACTTTCATTTTTTAGGTGATTATTAAAAAAAAACTCTTATTTTTTTTTTATCTAAATCGTCTTTAACGATAATCTTATATAGTCGTCTTCAACGTCAACAGATTTTTAGTGTTTACGTTAATCTTATTTAATTTTACATTTCAAGCTCATTACTTTTCTAATAGTTTTTTTTTATCTCCATGAATAGTCATGGTTTAGAATGTGTTCATCCTTTATAATTTTCCCTTTTATTAATGAAATTCACTTTAAAGTTATTCGTTAAAAAAATTCAAAGATAAAAATATAATTATTTTCTTTGCTTTATTTAATATGTTAAGTATTGATTTTTTAAAAGTTAAATTGTTTGAACTTTAATCTTATTTATTTTAAATATTTTAGTTTATTAAAATTTATAAAGTATATATATATATTCAAACTACTTGATTAAAGGTTTTTAGAATATATTTTTATCAATAATAAATTTAAATTTATAATGAATCAAAATTTTAAAAAAAATGACTAAAAACAATATTAAATATATTAAATAAGACAGAAAATATAAAATAATCTTAAAATTATTTTCAAAGAAGTTAGCAAAATTTATTTAAATTTTTAAAGAAAATTAACTATTAAAGAAAATATATTAATTTAATCATTATGCTACATACTATTATTATGATTTTGTTAACTATTATAAGGTTTAAGGGCGCAAGATTTATTTAAATTTTTAAAGAAAATTAACTAATTTTATAATTTTTTTCTCATTTAATTAAATTATTGAACTAAAAAATTGAACTAATTGAGTTTTTAAACAAAAAAATTCAATCAATCTTTTTGATTAATTTTGACTATTAAATCTTAACATTCTTTTAGATATTACTGACATACGATACGTTACAGGCTTACAGTTATATATATTGTATTTACATTTAAAAAAATTATTTTTATAAATTAGATAAGCTTTTTTAGAATTTTTAAAAAATAAAAAATTAAAAATATCAAATAAAAACATATATACCTCACCAATGAATAAAAATTATCAAAATTTAATAATTAAAATTGATAAAAAAGTAATTATTTTTTAATTTCTTAATTCAAAATCTTAATTAAGTGCAAAAGAATACATAATTTTAACTTTTCTGCTCAAAAGTTAAAATAATTCTCACGTGGGAGTAAATCTTCTACCTCTTTTTCATACTTTTATTTGTGTCTTTGCTTCAAATTAAAGGATTTAAGGTTTAACGTTAAGGGTTGTGATTAAGGTTTAGGGAATTAGGGGTAAGGTGAATTTTTTAAGGGTAGAGTTTAAAGTTTAGAATATAAAAATTAAGGGTTAGGGTTCAAAATTCAATTTTTAAAAAAAATTCAATAGGAGACATGGATGGAGGTATAATAAAGAGGGAGAGGATTTTTACTCTTCTTACATTTTTAAACGGGTGTAAATCGTTGTCTCTTTCTCATGTCTCCGTTCGTGCATCTACTTCAAATCAAAGGATTTAGAGTTTAGAGTTTTGGGTTTAAAGTTAGGGGTTATGGTTAGAATTTATGGAATTAAGGGTAAAGTATATTTTTTTAGGGCGTAAGGTTTAAAGATATAAAAATTAAGGGTTAAGGTTCAAAATACATTTTTTTTTAAAAAAGATTAACAAAAAACATCCAAGAATGATAAGGCAGATGAATTTTATCCTTCTTAAACCGCTTTATTATTATAAATCCAACTCGAAGAATCTAATTATATATTCCCAGATACCACTGATCTAAACTCACGCGCAACAGTGTTTGTACCCAAGTTCTTCCCTTTACATAATCAACACTGAGAAAGTTGAAAACCCTGCTTCCGACTTTCCCAGTATCAAAGCATTTAGGCTGTGAGAATTACAGTAAACTGAGTGAAAACTGTCAATTTTAAGCGACATTTTCGCTTAATGACGAGGAAGAGATATAGCAAAGTAAACTTCACTCATAGATTTCATGGTAATGGAAATGATGCAACATCCACTATTGTCAGCTGTTGTCATATCAAGATTGTCTATTTGTTTGTATTTGGGGATCTGCAGCTTTCGGCATCTTGTTCTACATACCCATGATTTTAGCAATCATTTAGTTTCTTCTTCCTCCCGCCTACGTACATTTTTATACTCAGTTATTTTAAAGTAGAACACCAATAAAAACATAATAAAAAGATATACGATTTATACCTTCTATAGAACCTTACATGAAACTTAACATTTTAGTTTCTCTTGTATAATAATCATATCTTCAAGATCGAATGATCAGATCACATGCTTTGAAAATCAGAAGCCAAGCTGCAAAACTTAGGAAAGTAACTTCATCTTCCAGTTTCTTCCCCCATGTGACAATTCTAGAAGCCTAGCAAACAGAAGCATCTCTATAGATATCCATTAACACCTTGCATACCTTAGCCTACATCGCCAGTCTCAGACTAAATATAACATAAATCACATGCATATGATTGCAGAGAAGCATTAAAATTTATCGGCTAATGATGAAAGCTATGCTTTCCCTTAGAAGCTCACACAACCATTGCATGTCCTATTCAAGAGGTTGGAATTTGATTCCTTTTTCAGAGATCAGTAGCTGATATAAATGCTTAATACGTTTATACGTATAAAAAGCTTGTGAATACACGCATAAATACGTACATTCTTCTCTCTCAAAAAGGAAGAGGGAGATTTGGCAATGCATGAAATACTGGTAAAGAAAAAGGGGTTTCGAAAACTCTTCGTTTCTGCCCTATACGAGACCTAATTTTTCTCGTCCAAGTTCTTTGCTAGCAGACGGATAAATGAGGAAAATCAGCTTCGAGTTCAACACTATCCAGAAAACAAGCAAATTTAAGATCGATCGTATACAAATAGTTATTGAAAATCTGAATTGAAATTTTAAAAGTAAAAGAAACATCCCCCAATATCATATGCATCCTCAGTTTCTAATCTCATTTAAATTCTGTGCTGTCTAGTTCGGTGGACGGTAATATTTAACACGCTAGTAGCTACTGTAAAATACAAACGATAATGATGAAGAAGTGAATTAAAGGTTTCTGTTCTCATTTAAATCAAGGCCTTGAAGGTGGGAAGAATTGTGTATCTGCAATGAAAGCGTTAAGTGGAGCTGGGTAGACCGAAGGGTCCAGCATATTCGTGCCTGGATTGCTCGAACTTGAAACTGGGGTTGTCGTGGTAGCTGGCGCTGCTGCAGTGATGAGATTAAGTTGCGGAGAGCTTTCACCGCCACTGGTGTAACGATTTTCAGGTCCTTGATCGTAGAGAATCCCTTTGAACACATGCCCGGCGATACTCACAGACGTTTGATAAGCGAACTCCTCGTCTACGTCGCTCATAGGGCTTACTTTCACACAGCGGAACACTGCTTCTGAGCTCACTTCGGTAGGGAATTGGCCCAGTTCCAACCCTAATTTTTTCATAGTGTAAAAACGTAATAATTCAAACTTAATAAATGAAAAGAAAAGAAAAGCAGAAAGAGAGGCTTGCTTTGAATTATTTCCGAATATTATTCGTCAGTTTTACCAACAAACAGTGGAAGAAAATAATGGAAAAAGAAAAGAAGAAAAGAGAAGGGAAAGTAGCAGGTAGGTTGGTTGAGTGGCTATGGAGGTGGACTAGCTCACACGCAAAGGATACTGTCATAAGTTATGGAATCGTTTCCTCAAAAACATTACAAGAAATTAAAGTTTGTCTAGCTTAAGTTAGCAACACACACGGTTCTTGAAAATTCATCATCCTAGACCTATAACCAAGGTTTCATTTCAATGAATCCATCAATCCGGCTTTGATTTTTTTTCCTTTTTCATTCTTTGTTTGTTTTGGTTTTGGTTTTGTCTTTGTATTGTGAACTACTAAACTACAGAAGTTTTACCTGATGTTGTGGAGGATAAACGAGTGCAAGCAAGAGAAGAAACACCTTGATTCTCTCTCTGCCTTTTTGGGATCTCTCCTCGATACTGTTGCTGCCCTTGTTGTTGATTTTGCTGCTGTTGTTGCAAAGCTGCGAGCTGTTGTTGCCTCTCCCGCCTTTTAGCTGCGGGAACCCAAGTACTCTTAACGTGCGTTTGGCACTGAAACCCTCGGCTTTTGCAACAAGTCCTGCATCTCATATGTATACAGTCTTTCTTAGCTTGGTTCCCACAATCCTGGCAGTTCATCCCTCCTTGTCTCGTAACCGTGGTGAACCCTGCCGATCTCGAAGACGATTCATCGGATAAATTAAACCCGGTGGTTCTTCGACTAGTACCCGCCCCAAACGAGTAGTTGTTCACGTTTTGCTGCTGTTGGTAATAATACTGAGGCCATATCTCAAACCCTTTGTTGTTGTTGTTATAGATCTCCTCGTTTCTATACAAATACAGACTCTCTTCTTTATCTTGTCCTTCTTGTTTGTTTGCAGCAGCTGCTGCTGCTACACTTTCTCGTCCACCTAGATAGAAGAAGCCAGCCATTTGTTACACCCAAAATCAGAAACCCTCCTCAATTCGGGCCAAAACCCCATACCAGAGACACCCTATTTAGTGTCCCCTCTCACCCCCACCCATAGCACTAGTCTGCTGAGTTGGTGTTTGGATTTTCCCTGGGTTGTCTTTATGGATTTCAATGGTGGAAGCTTTTTCTGGTGAGTTTTAAAGGCCACTGATAGTCTATGAGTGTTTGTTGGGGGCTCGTTTTGACCCCCACTTTGTTGTTTCTGAGCTCTCTGACCTCTGGAATGGCTAGATTTTGAAGTACAGAGGCTGTTTTCTGCTATGATCTCTGAGGTTTTCTTCTCTCTTTTCCTAGAGCTTAAAAATGAAAAATACTTTGATTTTCTTTTTAGGGTAAAAATAAAATAAAGAAATAAAAGGTCGGTTTTTCCTTGGACTTTCCCTTCCCCTCTGGCTTTATCTACCCCTTGGATTCATAGCGATGATGACACGGAATTTAAGCCCCTGCAACGCCGCCATGAGAACTGCCCTCCGCTCTCAGCTACACTCTCCGCTCATTTATGTAAAAACCACCTTTCTCTCTCTTCTAAATTATAAACAACAATAAAAATGAAAGTGGTCTAATTTTTATTTTTGTCCTTCTACTATGCTAAAACTGAGATATAATTTATTTATTTATTTAGAATATTATTGTAGTTTAAATTGATTAAATTTACTGATATCACTGGTGTTCAAATCCGTGACCTCTAAGAATAATAATTGTTTCGTTAACTGCTTGATTAGAGAGCTTGTGCAATTATACTATTATTTTTTATGAATATTATTACTAGTTCATGTGTTTGAATTTACTATCATTATTACATTAGAGTTCTATAAGGAGTAACTAACAATACTTATATGTACTTACATTGGTTTCTTAAATTTTTGAATATTCTAATTTTATCATAAAATTGTGTTTTTATTTTAAATTGATCCTCAAACTTTTAGGCATTCTAATTTCATCACCAAATTACAACTTTCATTCTAAAACAATCCTCAAACTTTTTAGCATATATTACAATAAAGAAAGATAGATAAGAGGTGAACTATCACACAGTTCACCAAAATCAAATATATAGAGAGTTTAAAACTTAACTCGGCCTAAAAGCTTTATTAGAACCGATTGATCTTTTGTTAACCTAATGTTAACCTAATATTAACCTGATTCGAATTCAATCAACCCGAAATAATCAAACTAAAACTCATCCGGCTCGACATGATACTTGAACCAAAATCAATATAGACCCAAACTAAAATCAAAACTTTGAACTAATATGAATTGAATTTAAACTGTTTATAATCAAAATTAAAATAAACCAAATTAAATCCGAAACAAATGACCCGTTTATTCACCTCTGCAAATAATTCACATGGCATGTCCCTATATTTTTTTTGTAACAGTAAAATTGATTAGGGCAATTGTGCCTCAAATGAACCAGGTAAATTTCAAGTATTAAAATAATAATGAAATAGAACTTTACAAGTCAAAACGACATTTAATCCAATAAAAAACTACGAAATAAAATGATTACACTTAAAGCTAATTGTAATTAGGTGCCCGAGACAATGAAAGAATCCTCCTTTTCCTTTACTGTTGACTCTCTCTACTTTTTTTTTACCCTCTTGCCTGCATTTGCAGTACTTGAACTGGGTGCTGATATCTTTATCATTTTAAACCACAGAAACCCCAAAATTGCCTTCTCTTCGGACAGCAAAGGAAAGAACTACAACTAATACTACAAAGTCTGTCTTCGAGGTACCATGAAAGCTACGTTCTTTTCTTTTTCTTTCTATTTCTGGTTTCATATTCCATGCAAGTTCATGTTCTTTTCTTTTCTTTTCTTTAAATGTTAGTGGTTGTCTGTAGAGTAATAATGTGATTAGAGATCAATTAAGCTAGTTTTTATTGCATGGGTTTTACTTTTTTGAATAGGATTAAAGTTAGGTTTAGGGTTTTAAATAAAAAACACTTTTCTAAACTTCTTTGGGACCTCATCGAGCCATTAAAGAAAAAAATAATTAATTTTGCAAGTTGTGCTAATTTAGGTTCTTTCTCTCTTTTTAACAAATACTTATTTAATGTCAATATTAAGAGGTATTTTAGGTCATTTTCAATAGAGTTATCATCATGACGTGTCACTTCTTATCATAATGAAAATTATTATTTTTTTCCATTCTTTTTCTCTTGACCATTACTTTTTTATTACATCAAAACTACTCGCATGTATGAATGTGGTTGAAAAAAATGAGAATTTAATATCGAATTTCATGGGCAATAAATTCTAAATCTTATCTAATTCTAGTGAAAAAATTGTTATCTTTAAGAAATTAAAAATCGCGTAATTCGTTTGTACGATATATCTTCTGAAAGGATGAATATAAAAAATAAATATTATCTTATAATCATACTAAAATATTCAATAAGTTGATGTTGCCTATCCCGGTGATCTAGAGAATTAATCAACTTTGTGTCCGTTTCTTTCGGAAGAGAGAAGACAAGCTTGCAAAATGAGAGAGGGTTAGCTTTAAAATTAGGGTGGACACAAATTTATCTTAAATTTTTTAAAGTTTATATATTCGTCTTTAGTTTTTAAAATTTTATGTATTATCACTGTCGAATATATTTTTGAATCCGGTACTGGTTATCTTGTATACTGAAAGTTTTTATCTACAAATAGATTATTTTAATTTAAAATAAAATATTAAAAATTAAATTGATTAAAAAATAAAAACCAAAATAATTATCCAGTCAAATATTTGAGATATTTATTTAGTTTTATGCCTTCCAAATATAACAATTAAATTATTAACATATACATTGTACCAAAAGTCATTTTATACCGAATTATATTATATTTAAAATAATAATTTATCTTCTCAAAAAAAAAATTTAACGTCACTACTAAACATTTAAATTTAAAATTAAATAATTCAAAATCACTTTCAAAAATATTTATTAAATATATTTTTATTATATTTTTTAAAACTAATATTAAATTAAATTTTAATAATTAACCAATCAAGTATTTAATTAAGATTAGTACTGTGTTAAAATTAAAGTAGAAAAATAATCCAAAATCACTTCAAAAGTCGCAAACTCCATTTACTTGTCATAAACAAAAACAATGACCCCGTCCCACTGTATTTAAGTAGTAATGAAAATCGTCCGTCACTTTTTGAAATATTTTTGTGTATTAATATTAAAAAATTAATTTATAAGTTTTAATTAAGTTTGAAATTTTGTATTTTAAGAAATATATCTCATACTTAATTATGGGTGTTTATTGTCGGATATCAGATTATATTTAATTTTTTTATATTGAATTTTTTGGGTCAATAATATAATGATTCATATCCGATTCAGTTTATTTGGATATTTAACCTTTTGGATATATGAATTGACTTTTCGAATGTCCGGTTATCCAAAAATATATTTTAATTTAATTATTTGGCATAAAGATAATTTTAACCCTTAACATTTACAGTTTTTATCGTTTTGGCTCTTTTTTTTTTTTTGGAATAAATTTAGCCATTAACTTATATCTTTTTGACAAATATCTTGTTTTTAACTAGCTTGATGACTGGACCGTTAAAAATTTAACGATGATATATATATGGAATATAATTTTAAATGACATGGAATGTAACCTATCAAATACATATATATATTTAGAATATAATTTTATTATAATACAAAATATAAAAATAATTAAACTTTAAATAAAATATTAAAAATTAATTAATTTTTAAAATAAAAAATTATTAAACATTCTTAACCCTAACTACGATAGAATCAAAATCTCATCTTAAAAAATATAAACACGATTCAAATAATATTTTGATTTTATTGTAGTTAGGGTTAAGAATGTTTAATAATCTTATATTTTAGAATTAATTAATTTTTAATATTTTATGAATTTTAATTGTTTTATATTGGAATAAATTATATATTCCATATATATATATATGCATTTGATAGGTTAAATGCCATGTCATTTAAAATTACATTTCATATATATATGTATCATCGTTAAATTTTTAACGGTCCAGTCATCAAACTAGTTGAAAAATAAGATATTTGACAAAAAGATATAGGTTAAGGGCTAAATTTATATATATATAAAAAATAAGGGCCAAAATAACAAAAACTGTAAACGTCAAGGGTTTAAATTATCTTTATGCCTAATTATTTTTGAATTTAAAGTTTATATTTGTAAAAATTTCAGGATTTAAAATTTAAAAACAATAAATTATTAAATATAACAAGATTCATATATAAATTTTAATTATTTTAATTTTTGAATATAACAAGCATCAAATTATTATAAATAAAAAATAATCATAAAAATTTTATTTTCGGGTTTTCGGATAATCCAAAACTTAAAATATTGTGATCGGTATTTGATCCAAAAAATTTAAAATCAGATCGAATATTCAGTCCAAAAAAATAAAAATCATATTAGATATCCGAATTTTTAGTTGGATTAAAGGATAATCGATTAGATTAATTGGATTGAATATATTTTTCTAAATTGATTAAATCAAATATTTTAAAACATCTTTACGTTCAATACTCTAATTAGATATAAAATTTAAACTCCAATCTTAAATTATAATTTTAATTTTTTTAAAATAATAAAACAGTAGGATCTAGGGATACAAAATAAATACAAACAATTTGTGCTCATTTAAGTCTTGTTCTCTTATGACATGAACCCCAAGACACGAAAGAAACAGTAGGGATCTCCATAATTGAGTTCCAAGCTTTTACTTTGGAACGGCGATTGTATTTTTTTTAGCATCTTGACATTATGAAGACAGACACAGTACGCCATTGTCGATCCGATAGAAAACTCAGACAGTTAAGACATAATTAATTTCTGGTAGGGTTTTATAGAGAGAGCAGATGTTTTCCAGTCAATGCAACAAAGCTAAATGCTTAGCTGACCCAGCTCATGGAGCAAATGACTATAAGTACTTACAATTTTATACATGCTTTTTTCGAGTAATCTAGTTACAACAACTTAATTTAAGATTAAAAGATGTTAAATTAAAAAAAATCGAACAATTTAAAATGTTTATATTTTTATTATATTTTAAGTTATTTTTCAATGTTTTAAAATTTATTGAAAATCGTTAGTTTTAAAAAAAATAAAACTTGTCGAAAGACACCGACATAAAATGTTATCAAAAAGTATAACATTATAGATTGTCTGAATAAATTTTGAAACCTATTGTTTTTTAATCTTAAATATGGTTAGATTTTTTAATAAAAAAACGGGATTAAATATTTAACTCAATTCGGGATTAAGTATATAATTTTTTCTTTTTTTTAAGGAATATTTATAATAATACTCATCTCTCTCTATTTTTTATAATTTAGTCCTTGAAATTATTTTTTTATTTATAATTTAATTCTTAAAATTATAATTTATTATACTTAAATCTCTTAAAATTATTTTTATAATTAAGCTCTTAAAATTATTTTTTCTATAGATCAGATCGAGTCAGAATCGAATTTAGGGTATTTATTTTCGGGTCGAATCAAAACAAATTTAATGTATTTATGTTCGAGTCGGGTTTGAATGGAAAAAATCTGATCCGACCCAGGTCCATCTCTACCTATACATAAGATATACAAACTTTATTTTCAATGATGTTGGAACATTTTCTTATAATATTAGTGGTATGAAAACTTGGGATATTTCCTTCATCTTCAACCTGCAAATTCCATATACACTTGCATGTTTAGTTTCCAATGAAGATTCAGAGTTGGGGACTATGTATGAAACAAGATTCATACTGAGTTTTCTCAGACCATCTCATCTTCATCGTTGAAAACACAAACATGTAGGGGTCCCTGTCCGATATATCAGAAAGGTGTCTGTCTCTCTCGCAGTTTAGAATCAATCACAGGCACAGCTGAGCCCTACCCTATATGTGTAGCCCTAACCAAAGCCGATCGGCTCAACTCAACCAAAAAGGAGAGCCAGAGGAGACACCACGTCCAGTTTAGGTGAAAACTTTTCAAGTGCAAGGGATGGGCATGGAGATAGACTCGTAGCCTGTAGCAAAAACACTACTGAGTCTTAATTATGTTTTATGATTGGTTTCTTCACTAGGTTAAATTTTGAGATTTTCGTTCGACTCTAATTTTATATAATTTCATCGATTTTTATTTATTAAAATGTAATAAATATCAAGAATCAAATATATATATAACATGAGACAATATGGATATTCTTAATTGTACGGTTAATTAAATAATATTAATTTTATCATTTTACTTTTATAATGCTTTTAATAGTTCTAAATTAATTACATAGTTAGATATTGTTTCTAGTGTAATGAAATATTCATTTAGAAAAAAAAATGATGGGATTTTTTTCTCCCTTGTTAATTTTATTTAAAATATATGAGACATCGTCATGTATACTATAAAAATAACCTAAATCTAAAATATAAGTGAAAGTTTTTTATATGTTATATTTTAAATTTTAATTTTAATTAATTAAATTATCTCAAAATTTTCCACTTAATATATAACTGAATAATAATAATAATAATAATAATAATAATAATAATAATAATAATAATAATAATAATAATAATAAAAACCAACCTAAAACAAATTAGAGAAATTGAGTGTCTGTTTGAAAATACCACTAACTAATTTTTGGTGTAATTAATTGTAATTATAAATGCACGGCATGTTTAAGTAACAATTAAAATTAATGTCTATTCACCAATTGACTAATAATATTCGTATATCTCATATTTGTTTTGAGAATATAAATATCTTTTTAACTTAATTAAAATTAATGACTCTTAATTATGTGTAATTGAAATTTGGAGTACATTAATTATGCTTTTCCATTCTTAAAGAAATTAGGCACATAATTAGCCAATTTTCAATTTTTCTCTTGTTCATTTTATTTTAAACTAATTAGCAGTGTTATAGAAGTATCTATTCTAGACTATTGGACATTGATCACTCAATCATTGTATTAATATTACTGGTGCTCGAACCTGTGAGCTCTAAAAAAACAGTCATTTATTTGACCATTAAGGCTAGATCGTTCCTTTAACCGTGACCTCTACGAGATGTACATAATATTAGTAGTGCTACTTTGAACTGTACTTCCCCAAATACATGTATTTCTACGGTTTTAGGCCGTAGGGTAGAGTTGGTAAAGTTACTGAGATTAATATGCTACGTATTGGTCCCCACTAAGGCCTTTGAAATGAAGAGATTAGAGTGGACCCAACGGGCTACTCATAGGCTGAAAATAGAGCATTAGGTTATTACCCTTTAAGCATATTAGGAGTATGGGTTTAATTTGAGAGATGCACTGTAATTTGAAAAATTAATTTTTTAAAAATTATATTTTTATTAAAAATATTTTTTACGTTATTTTAAATTATATAAATTTATTTTTTAAAATTTTATAAATTTACTTTTAATTGAGAGAACGGTTCGAACATCAGTAATGTCATCACATTTTAAGAGAGGGAATTGGGCCTCCAGTGATAGGGTTCACCAGTTCCTAATGGGTCCTGCTTGGCAAGAATATCTGCTACAAGAAGTCCACGTTTTTATATGATATTTTTATATAAAAATTGACATTTTATATAGAGAAAAACTTTGCTACATCAATTTGGGTAAATTTTAATTTACATTTGCTTATAAAATTTAAAAATTAAAATTTTAATTTAGAGTTTAAATTTTAATTCTTTTAAAATTTCTAAAAATTTAAAAATTTTATATAATTTATAAAAAAAATATTTAAAATAAATAAATAGTGGGTATGTGATCGGTGAATAATTAGATCCTTTACTTAATTCAGTTCTACCATGTTGTGGATTTGAGGGAAATGGTAGCAACATGACGTTTCTTTCAATATCTGTGTTTTCTGGTTAAGTAGAGAGGTTATTCTTTAATATAATTCTCAAGATTTAAATTTATATAAAATAAGATAATATAAATATCTTTAACTATTCGATTAATTAATATTTAAATATTAATTAGGCTCTCATCTTTTTTATAAAAAAACTTGGTATGGAGCAAAACATGAATATTAGAAGGTGGAGGGAAAATTCAAAATTAATTCTTTTTTAAAAAAAAAACAAAGGTGAAAAAAATTGATCAGGGGAAGGAGCCTCTCCCACTATTAACATGTCTTTCATCCCTGATTTTAATCATTAAACCCTAAACCTAAATTATACCATTAATTCTTAAATTATAAATCTTAACACTCTTTATCATAGTTTTATTATGAAAAATAACATTTGACCTCAGAAATTGTACTAACACCACTGTTAGACAGATCTTCACAGTCATGAGTTTCAAGTCATGCAGGAACAGATCAACAATGTCCGTGGGTTTAACATCAGCAACTCTTGCAGAAGAACTGTCTTTATAGAAACAGGTTGTGTTTCAGCAGCCTTTGCCATCGTCATCTTCTAGACATTACCCTAGCAAGCAGGTGCTTCCCATACTCCATAGATAAGAACATCGTTTTCCAAAACTTAGCAGGCAGTACTCAAGCCATAATTTTCATTACTGTTCAACCTTGTCATGTCAGTGAGTGGTCCATCTCCTCCTCATCGAAAGTGGGTTGGCTAGATCTGTCCTGGGATCTGCCAACCCAAAATCCCCAGCTTCATCGATGCAATAAAAGCTTACCAAACCCAAATCTATTCACTATAGCTTCGAGATCTGGACCCTTCTAAAGCTTTCTTTCGATTGTACAGTCGATGCAACAAGAAGGTTGGCCAAGCCTTTGAGACGTACTGCAGTACACCTTCATTAGATGTAATAAAATATATAGTGGATGTATTATCAATGTAAATTTTAGTTTATAAAAGTTGGTTTATTTTAAGATTAATGGTTTTGGTTAAGGATGTAAATATTTTTCAAGGAGAAATTATATCATAGGTAAGTTTTATCACGTTATTCATGAGACCAACCACTAAAAAATATTTATCTCATTACTTTTTTGTGTCATATTTTTTAAAGTGAACCTCTACTCATATTTACTGTTAATTAATTTTAAAAATAATTTTTTAAGTGAAGATTCACTTAAAAAAATATAACATGAAAAAATTGATGAGGTATATTTTTTAGTGATTGATCTATAAACACGTGGTGGGATTTACTCATAATATAATTTTTATTTTTCAAGGTATTAAAATCTAAATTTAAAGTTTAAAATTTATTATTTAGAATTTAAAAGTTTAACTTTACGTTTGATATTATTCTATATTTCATACAATTATGAATGTATACAGCGATAATTAAGATATTTTTTTAAAGATATAATTAAGATATTACAAGTGTGGTCAGTGGGGAAGACAACCCTTCATTTTGTGGGTCAAAAGCTGAACCTTATCTAACGCATCATCCTGTTCCTACGTGAATTTTTAACGTTGAAAATAATTCAGGGTCCAAACTCTTCTGCCCAATACCAAAATTAGAAGTTTTCTATAAAGTCGTTTATTTTTCAATCATGTCTCTATTATTATTTTTATTAAAATTTAAGGTGCAAGACTAAAAGTTTTGATTAACATTTAGAGAATTAGAGTAAGATATATTTTTTAAAGGATGAAATTTAAAATTTATGATATATATAAAAAATTAAAATTAAAATTTAAAATTTAATTTTTAATAAAGAACATAAAAAAAATATGATTAAAAGATAAAAAATTTCTACTCACTTTTATACGTCAAAAATTAATTTATTCATTGTATTAGCTAGTAATATTATAACTTTTAGAAGAATTGATGCAGAATTTTATTAAGGGGTTAAATATAATTTTATTTTGCAATGATTGATTAGAAAAATTAATCATTACATACTTTAATCTGTGTTAGAATATTTTAAACAATTTTTAAGAAATTTATTTTTATTATATAATTTTTATTTTTATTTATAAATTTAAGGAATATTCTTATTTATTTAATATGAAATATTGAATCACTTAATCTATTAGATTAGAAAAACAAATATTTTAATATTTTTAAAGAAAAATCAAATCAACTTATAACACTTAAATGTGCCTCTAATGATTCAATCATACATCACCAACTTCCTCTAATAGATCAATAACAGGTAATTAAGATAATTAATTATTATATAAACAATACTTTATGATATGTCTGATATCATGTAAATCTTTGAAATGTGAAACTTTATTATTATATATGATCCTCTAGGCCCACACTCAATCCTTGGGCTCAATAATGTATACTTAATACTAAACTTGTTTAAGCTTGTGATTAATATAAACTCCACCCAACATTATCACCTACTTCATAGACTATTTTAAGCTTTTCTTACTAATCTCACTCCTCCACCTGTACCAAAAATAATTTAAATTAACAGTGATTAAGAGTAAGTTTATTATAAATATTATTTTTTATGCGATATTATTAATGTAAGTAATTTTAGTGTTTTTTATTTGATCACTATAATAAATAATTATGATAATTATATTTTTAATAATTAAATTTTCATTATAAGTTTATAATTGTAACACAAAAAAATTTTGTCATTAAAATTTTGATACATGGTACTGACAATGTATGAAGTGATCTCTATTATTTAATATTTATTGAATAATAAAATTACTTATTACTTGTTATTTAAAATTTTATTTTTTGTTGTGATAAATTTTATCATCAATAAAAAAATTGAGAAATTTTTATCTTGCGAAAAGTTAAAAGAAATCAATTAATTTAGTTTTTAAAAATCTAAATATTTTCTTTAACAAACGCATTTTGCATAAGAAAGCATAGAAAATTAGTTATATTATTATTATAAAAATCATTGTTATAATTATTATATATCTTTATAAATAAATAAAATTAATTTTAATTATACTTTAACCTATATATTATTTTCAAAATAATATTTTAATTTTTGTCTAGTCTAGTAGATAGTGACAACATATTTTAGATATTATTTATATATTTGTAATAATACTTTATTCATAAAATAATATAAATATTTAAATTTTAATAATTGTTAATAATTATTTATGTCAAAAATTATAGTCATAAAATATAATTTATTATGATAAAACACATAAAAATTATTATTAATATATAGTTTAAAAATAATTATTATAAATATTAATGATTAAAATAATATTTTTCTTATTATTTTTAATATCATTAGAAATGTGTTTTCTTATAGTATAAGTTAAAAATGTTTGACGTTGTCTAATATATGTAAATGTTAAAGTTCCAACTTTTCCCAATAATAGAGGCATGTGGGATGTTGCTTATTCATCCCTCCCTTTTTTTTAGATTTTTTATTTTGATTTTTTAAAATTTTATTTTAATTAATCTAAATTAATACATCAATTAATTAAGATAGATTATTTTTATATATAATACTTTAAAAGTATAAAGATAATTTTAACCCCTAATGTTTATCATTTTTATTATTTTTGTCCTCATTTTTTTAAAATAAATTTAATTCTTAATATATATTTTTTGATAAATATCATATTTTTTAATTAGTTTGATGATTAGATAGTCAAAAAATTAATGGTAATGATATGTTATATATATGTAGAATGATATTTAAGATTTGAGAATGCTTAGTAGCCTTTTATTTTAAGTTTAATTATTTTTTAATATTTTATTTAAATTTTAATTGTTTTATATTTTATGTTAAAATAAAATTATATTTTTTATATATATTTGTCATTATCGTAAAAAATTTAGCGATAATAATATATTATTATATGTAGAATGAGGCTAGATGTCAAGTTATTTAAAATATATTATCACGTATACGACATGTCAATATCGTTAAATTTTTAACGGTTTAATCATTATGTTAGTTAAAAAATAAAATATTTATCAAAAAAACATAAATTAGAGATTAAATTTATCTAAAAAAAATGAAATGATAAAATTTATAAACGTTAAAAGCTAAAATTATATTTATACTTAATTTAAACTCAAAATTTATTTAATTTATATCAAATTAACTATCATTTAAACTAACCTTTTTAATACATCTTCACCCTATATTTTTTTGAACAAGCTAATAGTGATTACAGTAATATCTGTTCTAGAATATAATCTTTATCATTTGACATTGATCGCTCAATCACTTTACTGACATTACACGTGTTCGAACCCCTAACCTCTAAGAACAACAATTATTATTTTTATCACTTAAGCTAGAAGTCTCGTCTAGATTTTTAAAAATATTTGAGTTCAAAAAACAGAGTTATGGGAAATTAAAAATAGAAAATAAAGTAGATAAAAGTTATCTGCTCAATGGTGGGACCCACGGGTTATAAAATTTCACCTCAATTATTTATCTTTTTTAAAGTTTATTATTATTATACTAATATTTTCCTTTTCAATTAACATTTAAAAATTCCAAAATATTTTTATCTTATATCGTCATGGCCGCCCATTATCTGACACCATTTCTCCATTCCGAGGCCAAGTGATGACATCAACGTTCAGGACTCTTCTCTGCACAGTTTCACTTCGAATTCTTAGTCTTCAAAGACTTGGTGTCGGGCTACTTGTACTTGTACCTGTACCATGTAGAAGGTATACATGATCATTGGTGCGGACAAATAGGGCAAAATATTAGTTATATTTTAAAAAATAATAATATTCAGAATTATATTTAATATGAAAAATAGAGAATAAATATCTGATTATTTCATTTTATTTTTAACGGTCAATTTATTAATTTTTTAGTTTTTAACGGTTGGTGACTATTTCGATACCATTTTAATATTTGATTAGTGTATTTAACGTTTTTTAATATATTATGATCATTTCGATACCAACCTTATAATATAATGATTATCTATGTAATTTACTCTAAAATTTACAAGTATTAATCAAATGATCAGCCTCTGCTTGCTTTGCTTAAAAAGGATCAGCCTTTGCTTAAGAAATAGAGGTTAAGGTTTGAGTTAGAAAATTTTTAGAATATTTTTATATAAAAATAATGAAAATATGTTTTTAAATTTAGGAGTCAAACTGAAAATTAATTAATTGAGTCAATGATTGAATAATCAATAGGGGTGAGAATAACTAGACTCGATTCAAAAAAGTTGATTTTTTTTTATAATTTTGAGATATTCGAGTTGAGTTAGTTGAGTTATTCAACTCGAATAACTCGATTTTTTTTTAATTTAGAGTCGAGTTTAAATTTTTTAAGTTCAAGTTATTCAATTTTTAGAATAATTCAAAAATTTCCAAGGTCTAATTATACATTTAGCCCTGTAATTTTACTTTTAATTTTTATTTCAGTCATCTTTTTTTGGTAGGAAGACTTTTAATTCAACTTTGTGTTAAAGGGATGATAAATGATACTAAAATACTTTAAACACTCTTAAGAATGAGTAGGAAGACTTTAGAATCGATTAGATTAAGTTTGGGGCTGAAAATCTAGAATTTCTAAGTGCAAACCCGTCCTTCGTGCAGGGGTATCGATACTCGGGCTATCGGTATCGATACCTATAAGTATATTTGGCTTATCTTTCAGGGGTGGTTCGATACCGAGGGATTCCAGAAACTTTTTGTATCGATACTTGTATCGAAACAGTCCCTTCCCTTTTGTTGACTTTTGAAATTGGTCAACGGTATCGATACTGGTATCGATACCTATGTGTTTCGATACCCTCTTTGGGTGGTTAACGATACAAGGTGTTTCGATACCCTACCTAAGGGTATCGATACCCCTGTGTAATTTGGTCAAGATGGGTAGAGTTTTGGGGTTCAGTGTTTCTTAGTAAATAATTACTTTAATCTAAAAGCTATGAAACGAATTATCGAACTAAGATTGATGTCATAACCCCGAAAGACTTAAGTATGATAAGGTTTAATATGTCTTGTTGTGATAGATCCTAGGTGGATCGTTTGTGTGGTTTGAGTCCTTGAGTGTTGGAAATCCGGATATCCATAAGTATTGCAACACCTCGAAGGCCATCCGATGTAACATTCCGGATGATGTTTTGATGACTATCCCGAGTGTAGGATCCCGATGCTGTGTGGACGCGGGTCTCATTCGAAGATACTCGATGTGACATTCCGAGTATGCGATTTGGAGGATCCCGATGCTGTGTGGACGCGGGCCTCAATCCCGGATGTAGGATCCCGATGCTGTGTGGACGCGGGCCTCATCCTTGAGTATGAGATCCAGATGCAGTATGGACGCGGACCCTACTCGTAGTGTAGGATCTTGATGCTGTATGGACGCGGGCCTCACTACCTTGTGTGATTTGATTGACTTGTATATGTTTTGTACGATAATATACATCTCATTTATGTCATGTGTTAGGCAAGCATGCTAGACCATCATATCATGCATATGATTTATATGTCATGCCTTATTACTCTGATATGCATGATGTTGGCCGAGTTCGGCGTATCCACTAAGTTTGTGTGGCTCAGCGTTCGAAATCTGTTTTCGTGCGTAGGTTAGGTGAAGCGGGTTCCGTGGAGCACCATCAAGGTTTGGACTTTCAGCATCCACCGTGTTGTCAAAGTACAATTATTAGATGTAATGGGCATAATACTATGTTGAACCCTATTTGTAATTAGTAACTCTGTTATTTTTAATTTGGGTCGAATATTTTAAATGGTCTATAATATTTTGGAGCTCCGATTTCTTAAACTATTTTGGGCTTATGTTTTAACTCGTTTTGAATTTTATGAAGTTAGACTTGAATTTGGTTACTTGTTGGACTTTTAAAATTTTTTTTTGAGATACGGGTTTTAGACCGGAAGCTTAATATGACATCCATGTCAGATGTTACAGACTCGGCCGAACGTTCACCTCTAATGATCGAAACTTTTAACAATAAAAACCTTTATTCATCAATTAAATTACTCGTATAATGTTAGTGATCTAGACCAAGACATTGCATTCATATTATTACGAGAAGCAACTTCCTACCAAATGGGGGCAATAAAGAGCTTTAATATTCCCCTGGAAACGAATGGGCATGGGGGATATAATTTCAGAATTATATTCTTTAGCCTTTTCCTTCCCACTCACAAATAATTTCATCCCGCACAAATCATTTAACCTAATCAGTTAAAAAAATAATTATTATTTCTAAAAATTATAGGTTTGAGCATCAGTACTATCAGCACAGTGATTGAACGATCAATATCCAATGATTAAAAATATATATTCTAAAACAAATACTATTGTAATCATCATATCTAAATAAAAAAAAACAAATAACTTAATCCCATCATATGCTACTAAGAAAAGTAAAAATTTATAATTTAAAATATAAATAAAATACTCATGAAATCATTTTATACAAAAAAAAAGTACTAAAGTAAAGATAACTTCTAGTATTTTCTTTTCCTAAATAAAATAAGGTGTACGCAAGAGATTATTACTAGTTCAATGAAAGCAACGGATAATATTTATTTATTTCAACTTTCAAAAAGTTCAATCACTGAAACTCTACATTAATTTTTTTTAAAAATCTTAAATTTAATCTTAATTTTATTTAAATAATAATAATAAAAATTTAAAAAAATAAATAAAAAATATTCACCCTTCAAAGTGAGGCAACCGACCCATATTTCCGTGTCTCTCTCTATCCTTACAGCATCTGAATTCCCAAACATGAATCCCCATTTTCTTAGATCCAGACTACGATCTTCCATACTTTATTTTTACTATTATTTACTCTGAACATCCATCCTTATAACCCTCTGTTTGCACCCAAAAGATCAGAAAAAACAGATGAAGATTCAGTGCGACGTGTGTAACAAACAAGAGGCCACCGTCTTCTGCACAGCCGACGAGGCAGCCCTCTGTGAAGCCTGTGACCACCGCGTCCACCATGCCAACAAGCTTGCTTCTAAGCACCAACGCTTTACCCTCCTCCATCCGTTCTCTTCTAAACAAGTCCCTCTTTGCGATATCTGTCAGGTACTTCCAGTTCCATTGGATTCTTTTATAATTCTGAAGTCGGTGTTTTGATTTCTTGGGGGGGGGGGGGGGTTATTTTTGTAGGAGAAACGAGCTTTCTTGTTTTGTCAACAAGATAGAGCAATTCTATGCAGGGATTGTGATGTTCCGATTCACTCAGCAAACGAACATACCCAGAAACATAACAGGTTCCTTCTTACAGGGGTTAAGCTTTCCTCAACATCTGCTATCTATACATCATCCAACGGTTGTGATTTAGTCCCTGAATTCGAGTCTCAATCAACGGTGAAAAATCCAGTCTTGAACTCTCCCTCAAATTTCAATCCATCTACAACAGTACCAGCATCAGTAGCTGCTGTGGTTGACAAAAGCAGTGGAGAAAACAACTTGTTAGCAAATGAGGGTGATGGTTCAACGAGTAGCATATCTGAGTACTTGATTGAAATTCTTCCAGGTTGGCACGTTGAAGATTTCCTTGATTCCTCTGGACCTCCATTTGGTTTCTGTAAGGTTTGCATTGATCCATCATCAGTCATCTTCCATTCTTTGAAAGGTGGGATTTTTTCATTGGAATCTCAACTATTTTCTTGTTCTTTTTCTGTCTGATTTTTGTCAGAATCATGATGATGGGATGTTGTCGTTCTTTGATCCTGATCTTGATAGCCATATGACAACTTCCTCACAAGAAAGCATAGGACTTTGGGTTCCCCAGTCACCATCACCATCTTCCCTACATCTTCCCCAATACTCTTCCCAAATCGGAGGGTCAATTGGGTTCAAAGAGGCTAAGGAAACCCTAAACATGAAATCTAACAAGAGATGGGGAAATGATGTTTTTACAGTTCCACAGATGAACCCCCCAGCCATTGGATCCAAGAGATCTAGGCCTCTTTGGTAGAATCATTTTCAGACAAGGAACTCACTCAAGTTCCTAGCTTTGCCTTCTGTTTTTCCTTGTATTTTCTTGCTAAGTTGAATGAAGTTCGATGTTTCTTTTTCCCCCTACTCTAATAGGGTCGGTTTTGTTTATGTCATTTTCTTCTTCAACTAGTTTGTAAATATCAATGAAAAATTTCAAGTTCTGCAAATTCCCCATCTTTCAATTATTGTAGGTCATGACATATCGCTGTCTGTAAAGTGAAAACCTTAACTATTGAAGTTATAAACAGTGTCAAGAGACAGTCAAAGGAACAATCAATCGTCCCTTTTGGTCGGGGGTTGATTTTTCATTGTATGGAAGTACAAGGAAAACAGAGATGATTGCAAGGAACTGATGATGGGATGGGATAAGGAAAGGATGGGAGGGCAGAAATGGTATGGTCTGGCTTTGTCTTACGCAGACGATCATACCCAGAAGACTCTACCCTATTGGATAGATGCCAATTCAATTGAGAGATTATTGGACGAACATGTTTATTACATGATCCATGATTTAATTAAATAAAACCATTTATTTTTAAATAATTATTTAATAACTGTTAACTCATTAATTACATAAAAATTAATAATTTATTTTAAAAATAATTAAAATAAGCGGTTTTAATTAATTGAGACTATAAATAACACGATAAACAGAGTTTACCACGTAATTTTTCGAATTTAAGAGTTCATTCAACGTATTCAAACTTTCCAACCCAGAAAAAGGACAACCAAAGAATTCACACTGGTTGTCGCCGATTCTATTTAACTCAGACAAATATTTTTTTATTTAATTTATTTTTATTGATTTAAAATTTTATAAAATCAATTAAAAATCGAATAAAATTAAATCGAATTTAATTTTTTAAAATAAAATTTGTTATAAAATAAAATTTTAATAATTAACAGAACGGTTTTTAAATTTGAGTCGTCTTTCAATTCTATCTGATATATATATATATATGGAAAATTATATATGTACATTCTATAATCTATCTATATTTAACATCTTAAATAATTATAATTAATTTTATAAAAAATTTAAAACTTGACTTAAATTTTATAAATTCAATTAAAATTAAAAAAATCAAATAAAATTTAATTCATAAAATAGAACTAGTAACTTAATAAACTAAAAAAACATTCAGTATGTTGTGAATAAAGTAAAGAACAAGAATAAAATAAGAGAACAAAGATGAGAGACAAAGAGAAAGATTTTATTATATTCTCAAAGTAGGGTTGTGTACAACGCTTTGTCCAAAAATCTATATTTATAGGCATAATATGAAAACCCTAATTATAATAGGTATTAAACCCTAATAATAAAATCTATTAAATTTTAACTTAATATATAAATATTTACCATGAATAAATATATTCATAACACAGTACGATTAATCGCTGGAATACATACACCTACCTAAATCATTAAATTTTATGTTGGGCTAGCGATGGACCGGAATAAAATTGGTCTTGAACTTGGAGGGTTCCATTGCACTTCCGTTTTCTTCGGGTTACACATATCTTTTGTTCAAGGACTAAATCAATGGTGACTTTTTTATTATGTTATTCGAGTATAATATAATATTTGTGTTTAATTTTAGATATAGATAAATTCACGCATATGTATGAATAAATATGATTGGAATTAAGTTATTTAAGTAAAAAAAATTGTACGAGTCCTCTAGCCTAAGTGGTTAAAGGGACGGTTGTTATTTCTAGCGGTCACAGGTTCGAGTACCAACGATGCCAGTAGAATGGTTGATTGATTAATATCAAATGGTAGAGATTATATTCTAGAACAGATACTACAAATGAATGTTAAAATATAACTCAATACTAATGAATGTTACCATTAATGACAAATAAACTAATAAAGATTAGTCGTATTATATCTCAAGATTTTCTATTTTATACTATATATTAAATAAGAGCAAAATGATTTACCTCAGATCTCGAGTTCTTTCCATGCATGCATTGCGCTCTTGTCAAAAGTAATAATTTAAATCATTCTATGCTAACTTTATAATCGTAGAATACTTTATACATGGACTTACCTCAGTTATCAATTTAAATCTAAACAAGGAAATCCGGCCATTTCTCAAAAATAAATTGAGCCCACACTTTTACATTACTAATGTCCAAAATTTTTTTGTGAAACAATACTTCCCAAACAAATGGTCTATTATTTTGCACTTAGTACCACATAACATACCCCAAAAGTCTTCATTATATCCCATTGAGTCTCACACTTTTGCATTGCCAATATCCAAAGGTTCCTTGCGAACAACACTTTCCAAATAAATGATCTCTTGTTTCGCACTTAGTACCGCATAACAAACACTAAGAGTCTCCATTATATCCCATCGAGTTTCACACTTAGTACCAATTGAGTCCCACAATTTAGCATTATCAATGTCTAAAGGTTCCTTGCGAAACAACACTCCCCAAAATAAATGATCTCTTGTTTCGCACTTAGTACCACGTAACAAATACTGAGAGTCTCCATTATATCCCATTGTAGCATTCGTTTTTTTTAGGTAGCCTATTAAGAACCACAAGCCAAGAAATAAATGTGAATCTTGAAATTGAAGGGCCTCCCAAACAATTTTTTCCAGTGCATTTTAAGTTGCTTATACCTCAATTCATTCCAAATTATATCAGCTTTATACTCTCCTTAAAAATTAAAAAAAAAAATACTACAAAGATTACTTAGATTTTTAAGTCATAATTGATTTTAAATTTACAAAAATATTGTTATTTCACCTTACAACCTAGTAAAATTTAACATGCCTAAATTTGAATTTAAAACGCTGTTTATACCAAAAAAAAATTACAACTTTACAACCTAGTAAAATTTAACAATGCCTAAATATTATTACAACTCTTCCCTGTTTTGATATTATTATCTGTATTTACCAGATTATCACTGGTAAGTTTAAACTATTACATCCAGAAAAGCAACAAATGATTAAAATATTTCATATATAATGGTAGATTTAATAAACTAACTTATTTATACAAAATTCAATACAAATCAAAAGGTTTATTACATATGACTGATTATTGTAGAATATGGAGGATAATATGTGTAAAGAATTACAATCACATATGAAAAGGATAGATATGGTGCGGTTAGCGACGGATTCGAAAAATATTTGAGGTTGGATACATATAAAATTTTAAAATCTCAGGGTGAGCACAACGCAAAAGTATTAATAAAATTCAAGGGCTAACTCATAAAATTTTTTAAAAAAATAAAGACCAATGTATAAATTTTAAAAATTTTAAGATGGGTCTATGCCCATCCTATGGTTATGCATCCATCACTGAATGCAGCTCGGCATGAGGAACCGGAGAGGAATGCGCTCCGACGAGATCTGGTGTAGGGCTCCAAACAGCATAATCCTCCTCATCTACTCTCCTCTCCTCCTTGTTTTCGACCTGATGGGAGTGAAACAATGCCGGCGACGATAAAGAAGATGAAGATGGTGAGTGTTCCTGAGTTGCGATCAAGGGGATCATCAATGTGATTATAACCATCATTGTCACGCAAGAAATGTGCATCACTGACCTCTCGCTTAACCTTGGCATGTTTATCGTATGTTGTGGTGTTGGCCCTTGAGAACTGCAGACTGATATGTACATGGCATGTATTTTTATTCCTAGTACGAGGTATATATAATTTATGAGAATATTAGAGTTTGTATCGTGCTGGCTACGATGAAAACACAGGCGATGAACAAAAATCTCTTTACCTCTAATCACGTTTTCTAATTTTACGACTCGTTAAAAGTTAACTAAAATCCGTTTTAATTTCTTGTTATTAGAATATAATCGGTTAATTAGTTACATCTCTAATTAGTTTGTTGAACCATTTAATATTAGGTTATAAATACTCATCTGAATGTAATATGTTGAACAATACACTTTACTATTTTTCTCTAAATATACGATACATATTCCTTTTCATTCTCTGCTAACTTCTCACCTCCATTCACCGTCTTTCACTCTCTCCTGTAAACATGCCGGAATTCTGACATGTCTCACTTTAAAAAAAAATTAAGATTAAATTTTAAATTTTATTCTAATTTTCATATCCTAATTCTTAAATTCTACACCCTAAAATATACCTTACCCCTAATTCACTAAACCCTAATCATAACCTCTAACTTTAAACCCTAAATTCATTATTCTAAAATAAAAACACTAAAAGAAATATGATTAAAGGATAGATGATTTACTCCGATATTTGAGTTTAAATTGATTTTCTTTCTCTTCATGCCCACCAGATGATTATGCTCATCGTTTTGAATGTGCTAAATATTGGGACCTAATTCTTTTGCCATAAAGAAAATGAAAAAGTAAAAAAGAAATTTAAAAAACTCTGCATTAAGTGGTAGAAATTCCATGCAAAACCACACTTTCTTCGCAAAACATTTACTACTTTCAAAAATTAATAATTAATTAGATATTAGATCCTTTAAATAAGGTTTATATTTCGAATTTTAATATTGTGAATAGAGAAATTAGATTAAAATAATTACCCATATAATAAACTTCTGTAAAACCAAGCTAGACTAAAATTTTTAAATATTTTAATACTTATTAAGAACTTTAAAAATGATTAAGAGGAAATTTGATTAAAAATATTCCAAAATTTAAAACATATCCTTAATATTTACAATTTTGTAGGGACAAATTTATACATTTAAAATTTTTGAAAAAAATCTAATTTTTAAAATTTTAGTGTGTTCTATGACCATCCACCCCTGACATCATATCTAATCGAGAAGTCATTAAATACCACTCTAGGGTTTTAGTAATATCTAATCAAGAAGGACCTAACTGAATAAATACATAAATTTATGAAGCAATTGTAGACCGATATGGAGAAGGGTTACAGACGATGGTTACGACTGGCTATAAATGGAGGCAAGATGGTAGATGATATTGGCCAAAGGCGGTGACGCCGTGACGGTGGACGATGACAATTATAAAGAGATAGATTAAGGTTTGAGTTAATAATTTTTTTAACGTAATGTTTTTAAAGTTTAAAGGGCGATTTTAGATTAATATTTTTTTTCACATATCACATCATCAAACTATAAGCCCAACGTCTGAGTGATAAAAAAATAACAAATCAATAATATAAGTGATCAAAACATATTTATTTTAAAATTAGTGGCTAAAATAAAACAATTAGCAAATAAAAGGACTAACCATGTAGTTTATCCAACAGCATGAAGATCGAAACAGTAATTGTCTATGTTCGTATTATAGTTATACCTTATAAATAGCGGTTAAATTTGAAAGGCGTGTGCCGTTCCAAGTCAGAAACAGAAACGAAGGGGAAATACAACGGCCATTGCATTTCTTCTTCAACTCTCTTCCTCTGCCCTAAATTGCACTGTGGAGTTTCAGAGATAGAGACAAGGTTGTTTTCTCGTTTAGTTGAGTTAATGATTTGTTTATTTATCTTCTTCTTTTCCTCTCAGATTTAACGGAATTTGATTCATCCATTTTTAGCTGTTTTCAGAACGTTTTTTTGGATCATTTTAAATAACAGATGCGTTCCTCTGTTTTCAGAATTTGATTTGAGAGTTGAAGCGTTTTCGTTGCGATTTCCCCTTCATTTTTTGATGCTTGAATTGGAGCTTCAAGGTAAGAGGATTGTTTAGATCGAATCGGATTAATTTCCATTTTTATGTTCAATTTTTGAATTGCTTCTCATTCATCCATCAACATTGATGTTAATTCTTACGTTTTGATTTGGAAGGATCAATGGGAACAATGAACGAGGAGGCGGAAATTCAAGAACAAGCAGAGAAAATTTTTGTTTCCGTTAGGTTAAGGCCATTGAACGATAACAGTATATCTGATTGGGAATGCATTAACAATGACACCATTGTTTTCAAAAGCAACATGCCTGAACGGGCCATGTTCCCTGCTTCCTACACATTTGGTAAGCATTTCCCTCTTCCTCCGTCCATTGTGTGACATACTGAATAAGATTTGCTTGTGTTTTAATTGTTAAAATGTCACAACCAGATCATGACAAACAATTCTTTTCTTTGATTTGGGAATTGAGATTGATTTCTGGTCATTGTAATTTTCTCTTCTTTTTTGTGAATAGACAAAGTATTTGATCGCGACTGTCGTACGAGTCAAGTGTATGAGGAAGGAGCAAAAGACATAGCACTTTCAGTACTAAATGGTGTTAATTGTAAGTAATCTTCTTCTCCCTCTTCCTTTCCCCATATTTCCAGGTATCTATAAGCATATAATAATGTAAATTTTTAATCGATTTTTTATTTTATTCAGCAAGCATATTTGCATATGGGCAAACAAGCAGTGGGAAGACATATACGATGAGGGGGATCACGGATTATGCAGTAGCGGATATATATGACTACATAGAAAGGGTAATGATAAATTTTGTATCACCTTTTCATGCTCTTATTTGGAATGGCAATGATATTCTATACTGATCAATATCTCAGCATCAAGAAAGAGATTTTTTGGTGAAATTCTCAGCCATGGAGATATATAATGAAGCTGTGAGAGATCTCCTTAGCTCTGATAGTACCCCATTAAGACTCCTAGATGATCCAGAGGTAAAAAAAAAAATAAAAAAATCCCCCTTCTTTATCTTTCTGGTCGTCATTTTGGATGAGCGTAATCTTTTTATAGCGTTGTTTTGATGTTTTCGCTTCAACAGAGGGGAACCGTTGTAGAGAGGCTAACTGAGGAGACTGTAAGAGACAAAGAACATCTTCAGGAGCTCCTTGCAATCTGTGAAGGTGACATGTTTATAAAATAACATTTGTCTATCTCATTTTCTTTGTTTCTCTGGATGCCATTTTATATGCATTTTGGCATGTTTTTGCTCAGATCAAAGGCAGATAGGAGAGACTGCTTTGAATGAAACTAGCTCGAGGTCACATCAGATTATGCGGCTGGTAGGCATCCCTACTTGAGTGAACTTTCTTTCTCTATGTTGTGCTAGTCTTATAGCTGCGTTCAATGATGTAATTTGCAGGCAATTGAAAGCTCTCCTCGTGATTATGATGGAGCCGAAAATTCTAGCATTCTTACCGCTTCTGTGGTATAATATTGTTTACTTTTCTTAAAAGAAATAACACTTGTCTTCTTTCAGATGGGAATCAATGCATTGAGAAAGTCTAACTTGGGTTTTCTTATACAGAATTTTGTTGATTTAGCTGGAAGCGAGCGTGCCTCTCAGACCTTATCTGCTGGTGCAAGATTGAAAGAAGGGTGCCACATAAATCGAAGTTTATTAACTCTTGGAACTGTGATTCGCAAACTAAGGTTGAATTACTTGGCTTTTTCAATTTTTTAAAAATCTAATATTATAAAGACTGTATCCTTGACTCATAAACATTGCATATATTGTTTATGGACAATTTTCATGGCAATATATATTGCAGCAAAGGAAGAAATAGTCATGTACCTTATAGAGACTCTAAGCTAACACGCATACTCCAGAATGCCTTAGGAGGAAATGCAAGAACAGCCATCATTTGCACTATGAATCCTGACCGTATTCATGTTGAACAATCGAGAAACACTCTCTCATTTGCATGCTGTGCTAAAGATGTAACAACCAATGCACAAGTAAATTTAGTTATGTCAGATAAGGAATTGGTAAAGCAATTGCAAAGAGAATTGGCTAGACGGGAGAACGAAATGAGCATCTTCAGATCATCACTACTCGAACTTGATTCAGCTAGTTTGTTGAGAGAGAAAGAGCTACTCATTGAGCAGGTGATTATACTACTTCAGAAAGCCATTTTCAAATTCATTTAAGCATGATATCTCGAATCTAAGAAAATTTAGAAGTAAACATCAGTATAAACCCTGCCTTTTTGTAGTAGTCACTAGATTTGTTATTTGGATTCAAAAACTAGTATTGGGAACTTGTATGTTCAACTTCTATTATCCAAAAGAAAATACAAAAGAAAAAAAAAAAAAAACTTGGGAAAATAAGATAAAGCAAGTTGCAAGTTGCAGTGTGCTCTCAGTTAAATGATATACGCATGTTAACCTTGCTTTTCCTCTTTCGAGAATCTACAGATGTCCAAAGAGATAGAAGAATTGACTCGGGAACGTGATCTTGCTCAATCACGAGTTGAGAATCTGCTAGTATCAGTTAGAGAAGTTCAAATGTTAACGGGTGCAGAATACTCTTCCTCGTGTTCACCAGAGGTGACTAATGCTCTCTGTATGGCTGATTACAGAAAGCATAGGGATACTGTTGCACCGAGTGTGCCTATGACCAACATCCAATGTCTGGGACCTCTACCTCTAGAGAACTATCAAGAGGAATGTCATCCAGATGACATCACTCTAATGTTGGCTGAACCTGATCTAAGCAACGGCTGCAAGGAGGTTGCTCTAATAATGGATGAAGAATTTGAAGATAACTGCAAGGAAGTTCAATGCATTGGATTCGAAGATTCGAACATTATGAATGAAAAAGCAGATGATTCCTCTTTGATTCCTGTGAACCATGAAGGAAAATTAACATTCAATACCAATGAATTATCAATTGGTCCCGAGGAACAGGAAGAAGAGAAAGCAGATACAACGGAATCCAATACTATTCCTGATGAAGAGGAAGAAATTTTATCTCTCAGTGCTTCCAAGGATATTGAAGAAAAATTAACAGGGACAGAGTTAAGTATTGAGAAGCAGGAAGGCAATGGCTTCTACAGTGATCCAGAGGAAAATCAAAGGAAATTAGACATGACTATATCCATGAAAGAAAATGTAGTATCATCTCCTCAAAATGAAGAATTGCAATCAAGTGATGTTAATACAGATGAAACTTGCGAGGCATTGAAACAAAGAATAGAGGAGCTGCAGAAGACCATCAAAATTCTTGTCACTGTAGGGGATTTGCCTTCTGCATTAGATGCAGCTACTAGATCTGGCAGCACGGCCATGAGCAGAAGCAGAAGTTGCGGGGCGATTGTCACTTCTTCACCTAACTTCAAGAACCCACAACATTTTGAAAGCATCCCCCCTTCCATAACACTTGAAAAGAATTTGCTTCAAAGGGCAAAATCCCTCTTCTATAAGCTTCCTGCACAGAAAGGTGACAACAGAAATGGAAAGATGCCCAGAAGTCATTCTCAAAATTCATTTAGAAGTGGCTCCGGGGCAGCACATAGCGTGAAAGATAAAGATTGGGAAGACAATTTTAGTGAAGCCAGTTTCCCTCCACGACCAGAAAAACAAATTGATAAGAATTTGGTGATGAACCTCTTTCCCTTCTTCATTTTTCTTATTTCTCACATGAAATGCATCTCTTATATTACTCGCTAGAATTTCATTGCTTACATTATATCAACCTCTTTTGAAATGACTTAGAAGAGCTACTGATGCTTCAATGCAATGTTTCGTTGTTTCGGATTATGACCGCACGGTTTTTTATCTTTTCTTAAGACTACTTCTGCTCTCCCTCATAAATAAGTTAATACAGCATACTTGGTATTCAAGTAAATCTTCTTGCATCTATAAGGCAACTGTATGATGTATTGATGACACCTGCTGAAAATCCCAAAGAGTTAAATAAGACATGGTATGATTCTGATGATTATTGGCTGCTAACATTTTCCCTTTTCTGTTTGAATCATTATGGATTCCAGGCACCTGAAATCAAGGATGAGACCAAGAATTCCGTCGAAATTAACGGTTCCGTAAAACTGCACTCTAATTGGCCCGCTGAATTCGAGAGTTTGCAGAGAAAGATAATCGAACTTTGGGATGCATGCAATGTACCATTAATCCATAGAACCTATTTCATCATGCTTTTCAAAGGCGACATTTCTGATTCCATTTACATGGAGGTAGAGTTCAGAAGATTGTCTTTCCTAAAGAACTCAATCTCATCGGGAAGCAAAGGTCTGAAAGATAGTCCAATTGACACATCAGATTCAAGGTAAATTTAAGATTTCTTTAGTTGAACAATACAATGCCATTTAGCTCTAGACTTGTTAATTCTGATTCCTCTCAAGAAATAAATATAATCATTCAACCTTGAGTCTCAAATATGAACTTAAAAATATGGAACATTTTGAGCCGTAGGCATATGCAACTTAGAAATAAGGATCATTTTTACCTGATTGAATTGAAACGAACTAGTTTTTGTGTTGGCAGTGCGAAAGGTTTGGTCCGTGAGAGGAAAATGCTGTGGAAGCAAATGCAGAAGTTGTCTAAAAAGCAGAAAGAGGAAGTGTATAAGAAGTGGGGAATTGGTTTGAACACTAAGCAAAGGAGCTTACAAGTGTCGCAACGTATATGGACAAAGACGCAGGACATGCACCATGTGAAAGACAGTGCAGCTCTAGTGGCGAAATTGCTGGGGGTTTTGGAACCTGCTCAAGCACCCAAGGAGGTGATCGGACTCAGCATCTTGCCTCGATCCACAACACGAAGATCCTCTGGCTGGAAGCACGTCCTTCCTCCCCTGAAATAGAACAATGTAGAGCACAGCACTGTGTAGCCTAGGTTGATATTATTTTCATGGTGGTGAGATCTGATCTGTCGAACTCTTAATATAAAATCGGAAGTTTTATATAAAGCTAAAACTAACAAGAGGTTGAGTAATAGATTCAATTTGATATATATATATATAAAGCTAAAGCTAATATAATCACTTGTCATTTTAAATTTCATATAACCACTCAACTAATGATATTGATATGATCATCATATTTTTCAATTTTTGACAAATATATTATTTAATTATTAGAATGGTTCTAATATAATCACTTGTCATTATAAATTAACACATTTAACTATTAAAATGGTTCTAATATAATCATTTGTCGTTATAAATTAACGGAAGAGTGATGTGGTAGTTAAAAATAAAATGATATATAATTATACATAATCCTTATTATTTATATATTTTTAGTTTTGGTCATCAGTTTATTTTAATAAAATAATTTAATTCGTCATGTGTCACTTACAATCAGGGTAAATTCCTCCCACTTTTGCAAGCTTTCTCAAACCAAGAAATAACGGAACAGTTACTATTTGCTTCAGGCCAAGAAGGGGGTTCATTGCAGAGGGAAGAGGGGGGAAAGACCAAGAAGAGGGTTCCAACAGTCCTTTGAAGGTTAGTCTATTTGCTTCAGGCCACTTCTAGACATAAATGTTGTTAACAACCCATTCTTCTCTCCATGGTGTTAGATCCTCGATGAGTTTCTAGATTCAGAAATGGAGTCCAATTCACTACCTTTTTTTTCCATCAATATTTATCATCAGGACATAGATTATCTGGAAATGAACGTGTGCTCTCTTAGAAAATAGAAAACAAATGATAGAAATTTCTATGTGAATGGGAATGGAATGGTTGTAGTAATATTTCAGTTTTGTATCTCTTACATTCATTTAAATCATCCTGCTTGCAATTTCAGAGCAACCGTTTCTTCTACATCATATTCTGGGATCAGTTCTTGTGGTTTTCCTTAAAATTTCAGAATCTTCTTTCTGGTTGCCATTAGCATGTGAATTCTGTGCAACAGAGAATATGATGCATAAGCTCATGGGAAATTGAAAATTCTGCTCATATCAAATTTTTGCAAGAAAAGACAAACTTTTCAAGATTTTATTGCATGATTATGTTTTACATCTACAAAGGTTTCATATATGCAGCTCACTTAAAACCCTCAACACAGTACATCAAAACCAAACCAAACATAGGGGGAAACAACAACTAATTTCATATACAAGGCAAAGGGAATCCAACTGATGAGACTTAAATTTAATCCACTTCCTCAATCTTGGGACCAGGACCACCACTCCCACCAGCATTAGGCATCTCAGCACCACCACCCATGGGCACATCTCCGCCCTCACCACCTTGATACATCTTGGCAATAATTGGATTGCATATCCCTTCCAATTCCTTCAGCTTATCCTCAAATTCATCAACTTCAGCCAGTTGGTTCGCATCAAGCCACGCAATTGCCTCATCAATGGCTTTCTCAATCTTCTGTTTGTCAGAGGGGTCGAGTTTCCCAGCAAACTTGTCGTCTTTCACGGTGTTCCTCATATTGTAAGCGTAATTCTCGAGACCATTCTTGGCCTCCACCTTCTTCTTCACTTCCTCATCCTCTGCCTTGTACTTCTCTGCTTCTTGCACCATCCTCTCAATCTCGTCTTTGCTCAGTCTTCCCTTGTCATTTGTAATTGTTATCTTGTTCTTCACTCCTGCAGTCTTATCTTCCGCAGACACGTTCAAGATACCATTCGCATCGATGTCGAAACAGACATTGATTTGAGGCACTCCTCTCGGTGCCGGTGGAATCCCAGTTAGTTCGAATTTACCGAGCAAATTGTTGTCTTTAGTTCGAGCCCTTTCACCTTCATAGACTTGAATCAAAACCCCAGGCTGATTATCGGAATAAGTCGAGAAAATTTGCTCTTTCTTAGTGGGAATCGTCGTGTTCCTTGGGATCAAAACTGTCATGACTCCACCAGCAGTTTCAAGCCCAAGGCTGAGAGGGGTAACATCAAGAAGAAGCAAATCTTGGACCTTTTCATTCCCTTCACCGCTCAGAATAGCAGCCTGGACAGCAGCTCCATAAGCAACAGCCTCATCCGGGTTTATGCTCTTGCAAAGCTCCTTCCCATTGAAGAAATCTTGCAGAAGTTGCTGAACTTTGGGAATCCTTGTCGACCCACCGACGAGAACAACCTCATCGACTTGACTCTTGTCGAGTTTAGAGTCCCGAAGACATTTCTCGACAGGCTCCATACATTTCCTGAACAAATCCATGTTCAACTCCTCGAACCTTGCTCTTGTAATAGTGGAATAGAAATCAATTCCTTCATAGAGTGAATCGATTTCAATGGTGGTTTGAGCAGTGGATGAAAGTGTCCTCTTAGCCCTCTCGCATGCAGTCCTCAGCCTCCTCAAAGCCCTTGCGTTGCTACTAATATCCTTCTTATGTTTCCTCTTGAATTCTTGAACGAAATGATTGACGAGCCTGTTGTCGAAGTCTTCACCGCCAAGATGAGTATCTCCGGCAGTTGCCTTCACTTCAAAGATCCCTTCTTCGATTGTTAACAACGAAACATCGAAAGTACCGCCGCCGAGATCAAAAATCAAGACGTTCTTCTCGCCGGACCTAGACGCCTTCTTGTCGAGACCGTAAGCAATCGCAGCAGCCGTCGGTTCATTGATAATCCTCATAACATTAAGCCCCGAAATGGCTCCGGCGTCCTTCGTGGCCTGCCTTTGTGAGTCGTTGAAATAAGCCGGCACGGTGATGACCGCGTTTTTAATAGTTTGTCCCAAGTATGCCTCGGCAACCTCCTTCATCTTGATCAACACCATGGAAGATATCTCTTCTGCAGCGAACTGTTTCTCTTCACCTTTATAATTAACCACAATCATTGGCTTATCGCCGGGACCAGCGATGACCTTGAAAGGCCAATGCTTCATGTCGTCTTGCACCGATGGGTCCGAGAATCGACGACCAATGAGACGTTTGGCGTCGAATACGGTATTCTGAGGGTTCATGGCGACTTGGTTTTTGGCCGCATCCCCGATGAGCCTCTCAGTGTCGGTAAAAGCAACGTACGACGGCGTCGTTCTGTTTCCTTGGTCGTTGGCAATAATCTCCACTCGATCATTCTGCCATACCCCAACACAACTATAGGTTGTGCCGAGATCAATACCAATTGCCTTTCCTTCAGCTTTGGCCGCCATTAAAACTTGAAAACAAAACCCAGAAAGAAGTACGTAGGAGAAATAAGAATTCTGATAACTCTCTGGTATCTCGAACAATTTCTTTGATGAAACTGGCTATGAAACAGGGGAAGCAGAGTTGTGTATATATATATATATTGGGAAGATTCTAGATCAGAGTAGAAAGGTGGTGAGAAAGAAGCACCTGGAAAGCTGAAGCGAGAGAGTTCTAGAGCCTAGAGGTGGCCAGGTGCTTCTGTTCGTTTCACGTTGGCCAGATGTCTCTAATGGAAACTAGAATCAATCGGTGGATTTCATAATTTAACCAGGGTTCCACGTTAATAAAAAATAGTTACATTTTTATTTTTATCGACTCCAAATTATGTACTTTCAGGGGGATTATTATAGTCTAAATAAATTTTGGGAAATAAAAGAATTTAAAATAAAATTTTTGATTAAATAAAATCGTAATATATAGGTGATAAATTTTTTATTTAATCTTTTCAAAATAAAATAAAAAAATTATTATCTACACATATAGTGACGACCTTTTTAGGTGAGGATTTTATTTTATATTATAATTTTTGTTATAAACTTTAAAATAAATTTTAACATATCTTATTTCGTAAATATTAAAATTGTTTACGATATTTATAGAGATGGACATGAATTAAATTGAGTTCGATTTTCAATCAATCTGTACCTGACTCAAAAAATTATATCCTTTATTCATAACTCAACTCAAATTTAAAGAAAAAAATCCGATTAGGATGTAGTGAAAACCCGTTCCCATCCCTACGATATTTGTAAAAAGAAACCCCAAATTCTTCTTCGTGTTGGTTTTTAATTCCGAGTTCATTTGGGTCTGTTGTGGAATTTCAATTGGTTCAATAGTTCAAACCGGTTCAGGCCGAAACAATTGATGAGATCCAAAGTAGAATAGGGCTCAAGCACATGGCCTAGTTTAGAGAGTCCATATTAGGCCCAATAGAAACTAAGTACGGTACATGTCCAATTCGATAAGAGACTTTGTTGATTAGTAGGTGGATCTTAACTCATATTATATTTAATCATGGAGCTTAACTCAAATTATATTAATTTTTTTTTTGAGAAATATTAATTTTAATTGGAAGGGAGAAAATTTTTAAAGGTTACTTTTTAAAATTAAAAAAAAATTACAGTGAATTCGTAAAATCCTTAGTAGGAAACTAATGTGGGATGAAAATTTCGATTAAATTTAATTTCTATATCTTGTTTAAAACATACACAACATACTTTTTAAATTGTTTGTGTATTTAGATATAATTACTAAATTTTACTTATAATATTAGATAGTTTATAAATTTTATAAATTTATTTTAATATTTTTAAAAATATATATTTTTCTAAACAAACTTTAAATGTCACCGACATAATTTATAATTCAAATTTTATAATTTTATTTTTAAATGATTTTTTTACTATACTCGTCGTAAATGTAAAATGAGTTCCATGTTTTACCCTTTTATCATATTTGTGAGTTCGATTTAAAATTAATTTAATAAATATTTAAGTTTTTAAACAAAAATTTAAAAAATAAAACTCACCATATGTGGTAATTTTAAAAATATAAACAAATTATTTTATTTTAAATATTTAAAAAATATCAATTATTAATTATTAATAATATCATTTTTTATTTTTATGATATATTTTTTTTCTTTTGTTATATGTTCTTGATGGGGATTTTGGTACATTTTTCGCATACTTTTAACGGTTATTTTAGTGTTCACATAAAAATCCTTACAATTTTATTGTCTGATTAGTTTGTTGGCAATAAGTATAGTTAGATGTCTCTTTTATGAAAAGTTATTTGATTATATAATTAGAATTGTGTAGCGAAACAACTCACTAAATTAATTTGATTTGCTTATCATTAATTTTATCACTTCGTAAAACGTCTTATTTGACAGAGATAAAATTTTTGTAAAGATAAGTTTTGAACCAAAATCTCGGCTCTCTGTATGGTATATTTGATTTTGATAGATAATTTTTTAAATAATTTTTTTTAATTATATAAGATATTAATCTCGAGACCTACTTAATAATATCATACGATGATGATAAAAATAGTGATAATGATTCTCTCGAATATAAAAGTAATGGAAAAATAAGTGTGTTGGTGCTGAGTTGGATGTGAAATGGATCGCATCCGAAGAGAAAAATGAGAAACCCTTCCTCTTTTGTGCACTTCCCATTGCTATACAAAATGTGTGGAAGGAGGTGAGGGTATAGCTGTCCATTAATCTTGGTTAATTATTCTAGAATTAATAAATGATTTCTGAAATAATTGAAAAATTATATAATTTCCATCTTAATTCATATCTCACTTCTTTTGTCTTTACTTTTATTAAATGAATCACCAAATACATGTCTGGTATTGACTGTTTAGATGTGGATTCCAAGTAACAAAGTTTCGGTAGGCGTAAAACTGCCGCACGACTTGTCACCGGACAGCATGGGCATTGGGCAACACAATAAAAACAATGGTAAGCTATACAGATAGTTATTAGTCCTTTTGGTCTTTAATGGTCGGTGGCTATTTTAATACCAAATTAATAGTTTACCGGTGTATTTGACGCTTTTTAAAGCATTGCAGTCAGATCGATACTAACCACATAATATGGTGACTATCTGTATAGTTTATCCTAAAAACAAGATACGAAAAGTATCAATGTTTGGATTCGGTCTTTTGACACTCTTAATTTCTATAACCCTGTCCATAGGATAAATTTATTAATAGCAAGCCTGTAAAATTTGATTTATTTAAAAATAATAATAAAATTTAAACAATCTTAGAACTTAGACTCACCCTACCAATGGGTTCTGGACAAGAGTAATAAAAGTGACAACACTAAGGTTTCTAAAAATTAAGGCCTCAAAATTTTAATAAACTATATTCATTAGATGATGTTAATCTCAAAATTTATTATAAAAGTTTTAAAAATATTTTTAAGAAATATGAGTTATAATTGTTTTCTAGATGTGACAATTGGTTATAGAATCTTATTGATTATTCCTATTTCTATTGCTTTGTAGAATCAATGAGGTTCTGGATAATCGCAATAGAAATGACTACATAAAACCCCTAAAAAGATAATTACTTTTAAAGACCATATTTTTAAAATTAATGAGAGTTATAACAATTACTTTTAAGGACCATATTTTAAAAAATTACACAGAGCTTCCAAAATCTTTGAACTGTAATCGAATCTTACCTTGTTTGTACCCTATAGAACTAACGCATTGACCTTTAATGAAATAAAAATGTGGGTCGTGGGTCAAGAAATATTTATTATTTTTATAGGAAAAAAATAAATTTGAAGTACCTTGTCTTGTCTAAATTACTTGTTTTATCCAACCATCGAAAACCTCTTGGCACCTATCTTTATGTTGTAGTGGGGACGAAAACAACAATTTATGAAATTTCTACACATTTTTATTCACAAAACCAACCTGGTTTCGAAAATTACTTGGTGAAGTCTCTTGATGCCTTAACAACAACCATTTAAACATTATTAAAATATAACTTTCGATAAAATTATGGTTATCTGATTTTTATGTTACCGTTGATGGTGTTTATCCTTCATCGACGATAATAATATTTATTTATTTATCATATTTCGAGTTATTTAATTAAGTTTTATTCTTTCTTATTCAATCTTATTTTATGCTTTATTGACTAGTTTGTACACTTCAACAACTAGAAAAACCATCTGGTAATATACTTAGTCTGCTCTAATTCTATAGGTTGTTGTTATAATTTTATTGTATTTCATGCTCATTTAATAAAACTAATTGCTATTATTTATAAAAAAATATATATTTTTATTGCCTTAAAATTAAAAAAATTGTTTGACGAAGATATTTAACCTAGTTTAATCTCAGTGTATATCGTGATTGACTTGTTAGAAAGTATATGAAACTACAAGTGATAAATTATTGTCTTTGAAAGTGGTGGAGAGAGTTTTTTTAATTCTTGTGGTTGGAATTGGATGGTGTATTTGAACTGGAAAAGTAGTTCACACATGAAAATCCAGGATAGAGATTAATGTCAACTTACATATTTCTTAAATATGTATAAATTTATGTTTTGATTTAGATAAGATGATACACATAGGGATGAGTATTTTATTCGGTTCGATCGGGTTTTGACTTGATCCAGTTCGATCGGGTCAGTTTTTTGATAAAAAAATTAGATTCGGGTCGAGTGATTTTTTAAAGTAGTATCGGGTCGGGTTTGAGTTTAGAGTGTAAAATATCTGATTCAGACTAAATATTGTAATTTTTCTATAATTTTTAGGAATATTTATAATAATGATCCTCTATCTATATATTTTTTATAATTAAGTCTTTAAAATTAATTTGTTATTTATATTTTAGTCCTTAAAATATATAATTTTTATAATTAAGTCTCCAAAAATTACTTTTTTACAATTTAGTCCCTAAATTTATATTTTTCTATAGCTCGGGTCGGGGCAGAGTCAAATTTAGGGTATTTATTTTTGAGTATGGTCGGTCTGAGTCAGATTTAGGTGTTTGTGTTCGGTTTCGGTGGGCCGAAAATCCGACTCGACCCATGCTTATCTTTAGATACACATCATTAAAAAAAACTATAATACATGTAAAAATTCTATTTTTTTAATATTTTTAAAACCTAAAGAGATAACGTTACGTATACTTATATTTTATCACGTACGTAAAAATTAATTTAAAGTTTAAAATAAAAATAAAAATCCTTCTATTATAAAATTTTATTTTAGATTGAATTATTTTTAAAATTTTCTCGAAAAATGGTCTCTTGTTAGATACTAACTCATGCATCGTGTATCCCACGCGCCATCCATTCCACCTCCCCTTACCCGTATTTTGTTGTGCTGTCGAATCGCCGTGACTTGGCATTTTCTTCCTTTAATACTCTTTCGTATATAAATTTATTACAACAGCTACTACGTAAAAATGGAAAAGTTAGTAGTGGAAAGCATTAGGTAAAAATATGATTCTGGTCTCTTTATTATGCTCAGGAGTACAATTTAGTCCATATATTTTTATTTCACATAATTGTATTCTTCTAATTTCCCTGTAGTTAATTAGTCCAAGTAAGTAGCATTTTAATTATTCTAGTTAAAATAATAATTAATTTTCAAATTATTTGTATTAATTAATGATATTTAAACAGGGATAAAATTAAGATCAAATATTAAGTTAAGAGGGATAAAAATTTATTAAACGTTTAAATTTAAAATTTGTGAGAGTCAAACACCTTATTTTACTACTATTTAAATTAAGAAGGATCTTTAATGTAATTATATAAAAAACATTGAGAAAAGTAAGAGCTCCTCGTTCTATACCAAACATGGCTCCGTCCCTGTATTTAAAATTTTAAAAGTAATAGATAGATTGAATTATGTCAAAATAAAGTATAAAAAGGAAACTAAATCTCAATTTCAAGAGAAATTATTTTATGGACCAGTTCTATTATGTCATGTTGGAGAAATTATTACATGAACCCTTTCCACTACCTAGGATATGGTCCCAACCAATTAAAATAAGACACATAATATATTTTTTTCATATCATATTTACACATAAGCATCATCCAATTCATCAACTTTAATGCATTTAATTTAAAAATAGAAAAAATATTACCAAAGATTTTTTATATTATCTTCCTCTTTATTGTTCAATTTTTTTAATTAATTTTTTCCAATCCCTAACCCTAAACCCTAACCATAAATCCTAAACCATAAACCTTAAACCATAATTCTAAACCCTAAACCCTAAACCCTAACCCTAAACTTAAACCTAAACATTAACTCTAACCCTAACCCTAAACTCTAAACACTAACACTAAACCCTAAACCCTAAACTTAAACCTAAACCCTAACTCTAACCCTAAACCCTAACCCTAACAATAACACACAACCCTAACCCTAAACCTAAACCACATAAACCCTAAACTCTAAACCACCTAAACCCTAACTCTAACCCTAAACCCTAACCCTAACAATAACACACAACCCTAACCCTAAACCTAAACCACATAAACCCTAAACTCTAAACCACATAAACCCTAAAACACTAATCCCTAACCATAAACCCTAAACTCTAAATCTTAACCCCAAATCTATATAAAAACTTAATTAAGAAAATTTTAAAGAACAAAGAGAAAGATGACATAAGAAATCTTTGGTAATATTTTTTTCTTTTTTAAATCAAAGACATTAAATTAGATGATTTGACCAATGCTTATGTGTAAATTTGATATAGAAAAAATATATTATGTGTATTAATTTAATTGGTTGGGATCATATCCTAAGTGGTGGAAAGGGTTCATGTAATAATTTTTGGTCATGTTGTCCCTAACCATTAAAAATTAGTCAATTAATTTTATATTTTCCATATCATTTTTCTTTCCTAATGAATCTCTATATAATCACCCATTATCTATTTATATGGTAATAAAAATTAAAGATTCACTCTTAGAAAAATGATATAAAAATATAAAATTAGTAAGCTAATTTTTAATGGTTAAAGATCATAGATGACGTGGTGGAACCGATTCATAGAATAATTTCTCCAATTTCGAATATAATAGAGGGATGAAAATCAAGTTTGACCCAAACAACAGGTTGAGCTTATAAAACGTCAGAAACTAGCAACTGAAAACATGCAGCAATGGTGTGGGCATGGCAGGTGCTGTTGGTGGACTGAAACGACCACCGCTTGCCAACAATAACAAAGGGAAAAGAAGATGAAGAAGGGATACCACAGATTTGCATCTTAATCTTTAAATCTCATACAAATTTCCTGTTCAGAAGCAAACTCCCTGTACAAAGCTGCATTTTCTGGAGGTTAGATGCTTATGCAATAACGTGTTTATCTTCATTGGTTTGAATGTCAATGATGGTACAGTGGAAGCGAGTGAAAATGGATATATAGATTCTGTTGTTGCTTCCATTTCTGCACTCTGTTTTGTCGGTGAGGTTTCTTGTGTCCAGATTTCTTCCAGTTCCATTTTCATTCGCTGAAGTAAATCCCAGCTCTGGTTTAATTGGTATGAATTATGAAATGAGATTTTGATTCTAAGATCTTTAGCTCTTTGATTAGATCATTTACAAGCTTGCTAATGTTTTTCTCCCCTTCGCAGTTTCTGTTTGATGGCCGAGAAAATAATTTACTAGTTTGGTGTTATGGAATATAGAGATTGCTAACCTGTTTCCAAGATTAGTTGTTAACTTGCTGGATCATATTTCTACAGAACAGAACATCTTCCAGTTCTTATTAGTTCCTTAATTATGAGATTTGCTACAGTCCTTAAGGATGTTTTCTTTTTCCTCTGAAATTGTGTTTTCAAGACCGATTAATGCAATTAGCTGTCAACAAGACATTGCTTAACATGCTTTCTTTTTACATGTTATATAGTCATCCTGCCTTAGGATTAAAGGGGATTTAAGTTATGGATCTCCATTGGCCTTGGAAGAAAAAAAAATCTAACAAAGCTAATAAAGCTGCTGCTGCAGCCACCATCGTCTCCACTTTGGTGGCGGATGCTGCTGCCTCCCCTTTGTCTTCAGCTGCATCTCAGGGCGATGAGGTACATTTTATGTGTTCTATTTTTTCATTTCGTAGTACATTGTGTAGGGATATTTTATTTGATATCTTTTTTGTTGAACAGGATACTCACAGGAAACCAAAATATGTTCAAATTTCTGTTGAATCGTATTCGCAACTCACAGGTTTGGAGCATCCAGTGAAAACATATGAGGAACAACTTTTGTTGTTGGAGGAGGAGATTAAGGACTTGAACGAAAAGCTCGATGCAGCCAATTCAGAGATTTCTGCCAAGGAAGACCTGGTGAAACAGCACACTAAAGTTGCTGAAGAAGCTGTCTCAGGTTAGCCTATGCTCCATTGCTTATGCCTTCAAAGTCTAATCCGAGACTAAATGGTTTTCCGTTTAACTTGTGTGTCGGGTTTTGTGTAGGTTGGGAAAAGGCTGAAGCGGAGGCCTTGGCATTGAAAAATCAACTGGAATCCGTTATGCTGTTGAAGCTCACCGCCGAAGATAGGGCATCGCACTTGGATGGCGCTCTTAAAGAGTGCATGCGGCAAATCCGAAATCTGAAGGAAGAACACGAGCAGAAGTTACAAGATGTGGTAATCAGCAAAAACAAGCTATGTGAAAAGATTAAGCTTGAGCTTGAAGCTAACTTGGCCAACTTAGACCAAGAACTCCTCAAGTCCGAAGCTGAAAACGCTGCAATTTCAAGGTCCTTGCAAGAACGTTCTAACATGCTGATCAAGATTAGTGAAGAAAAATCACAGGCTGAGGCTCAGGTTGAGCGTCTGAAGGGTAACATTGATTCATGTGAAAGGGAAATAAATTCACTAAAGTATGAACTCCATGTTGTTTCCAAAGAGCTAGATATTCGTAACGAAGAGAAAAACATGAGCATGAGGTCTGCTGAAGCAGCCAACAAGCAACATATGGAAGGTGTCAAAAAGATAGCAAAGCTAGAAGCAGAATGCCAAAGACTGCGCGGTCTTGTGCGAAAAAAGTTGCCAGGTCCGGCTGCACTTGCCCAAATGAAGCTAGAGGTTGAGAGTTTAAGATGGGATTATGGAGATACACGACTAAAGAGATCTCCAGTCCGGCCTTCCACTCCTCACATTTCTCCTGTGAGTGACTTTTCCCATGACAATGCACTGCGAATCCATAAAGAGAATGAATTTCTCACAGAACGTTTATTGGCAATGGAAGAAGAAACAAAGATGCTAAAAGAAGCTTTGACAAAGCGTAACAGTGAATTACTAGCTTCTAGGAGTCTGTGCACTAAGACATCCAGCAAGCTTCAGGGTTTAGAAACACAACTTACCGTCAGCAGCCAACAAAGAATTCCCTCGAAATCAATTGTTCAGATTCCTGCAGAAGTTTATTCGAGTCAAAATGCTAGCACTCCGCCAAGTGTTACTTCTGTATCTGATGACGGAAATGATGACAACAGAAGTTGTGCTGAATCATGGACAACAGCATTAGTCTCTGAACTCCCTCAATTCAAAAAGGAAAAGAGTGCCTACAGGTCTTACAAAACTGAAAATTCAAAGCAGTTGGACCTTATGGATGACTTTCTTGAGATGGAGAAGTTGGCTTATTCCACAAATGACTCGACTACAATTGGAGCATTCAGCGTTTCAGGTTGTATCAACAAGAAGTTATCTGAAACCGTCAATGGTGATGATTCTGAAAAGAAGCATGATCTATATCCCTCACCAAATGATGTATCTTCTAAAATGGATTCGTCAGTAGTGTATCCTGAATCTGATGCAGACAAATTACCTGTTATGAATCAATATCAATATCAAAAGATGCCGATGTGCAGAAAATTTTGGAGGACATCAAATGCGTTGTTCAAGATATAAATGGCAGCCTGAGCCAGGTGTCTCGGAAGAATCACACGGGTCTGATGGCACAAGTAATCGGCAAGTTTATCCTGAAGATGGTAGCAAGGCAACAGAGAAGGAAATTGATATGTCCCAATGTGATAAGTTGACTACAAAAACCGTGCAAACTTTAAGTCAAGAACTAGCTGTTGCGATATCTCAGATTCCTGACTTTGTACTGTTCCTGGGAGATGAAGCAAGGGAAACTGATGCTATATCTTTTGATGGCAACAGTTTAAGCCATAAAATCGGTGAGTTCTCTGTCACCTACAAGAAGGCCTTATGCAGCAATATAAGTTTGGATGATTTCATTTTCGATCTTTCTTCTGTTTTAGCAAAGGCCAATGAACTAAGGTTCAATGTCCTTGGCTACAAGGGTAATGAAGCGGAAATAAATAGTCCAGATTACATTGATAAGGTTCCTTTACTAGAGAATAAGGTTACTCAAAATGGCTCACCAAGAGGAATATATCGAAACGGCTGTGCCCAAATTTCAAGTCCAACTTCCAATCCAGAGGTTCCCGATGATGGAAACCTGGTCTCAAACTTTGAATTGAAACAATCAAGCACATTCTCATTGGAAGAGTTCGAGGAACTGAAATTGGAGAAAGAAAGATTGGCAATGGATCTTTCTCAATGTACTGAAAATCTGGAGATGACTAAGTCTAAATTACATGAAACCGAACTGCTTCTAATAGAAGCTAAATCTCAATTGGCATCTTCTCAGAAGTCGAACAGCTTGGCTGAGACACAGCTCAAGTGCATGGCGGAATCTTATAGATCACTCGAAATGCATGCAAAGGAGTTAAAGACTGAGGTGAACCTTCTCCTGGCAAAAATAGAAACTATTGAAAATGAGCTTCAAGATGAAAAGAAAAGTCATTTCGATGCTTTGGCCAGATGTAAGGAACTTGAAGAGCATTTGCAAAGGTAAGCATCAAACTCTTTTTAGACTATGCAGAACTCCAATCAACTAATTGTTGTTCGATTCTATAAGCTAGTGTATTTACATATAATCATCTCTAACATAATTGTTCTTCATGATTTTTAGGAATGAGAACTGTTCTGTCTGCTCTTCAGCCACTGGTGCTGACATCAAGAACAAGCAGGTAAGGCTCTATTTTATTTTACACACAAGTTAGTGTTTGAATATGGTAATGGAAAGTTGTCCGTTGGCATACTTATTGCCAACTTTTCTTATTTGCAACTTTTCTTATTTGCAACCATGATATAATTCATTTTCAGTGGATTCATTCTTAAATCCACATTGCTCGTCCCGATTCTTGCTCACGATCGGATTTAAGATTACTTCTGTTGATCACAGGAGAAAGAGGTAGCAGCTGCAGCAGAGAAATTAGCCGAGTGTCAAGAAACCATATTCCTTCTTGGCAAGCAATTGAAAGCTCTCTGCCCTCAGACCGAAATGAAGGGATCACCATACAACGAGAGGATCCCAAAGGTAGATGGTTTCCACGAGGACGAAACCACTACCAGCAGCGTGAACTTGCATGATTTAAATCAGGCAGGGGTAGACACTGCTTGTTCGGGCAATGTAAGCAGAATGGGTGCAGAGTCGTCCATGGAGTCGTCATTTAACACGCCATGCGGCCCTTCTGATACTGAAGCAAACCTTTCAAGATCACCCATCAGCTCATACAGTTCAAATCACAGGTCTACCATATCGAGTTCTTCATCTTGCTCCTCGACACCAACACCAGAGAAACAATCGCGAGGCTTTAGCAGATTCTTTTCCTCCAAAGGAAAGACCGATCGTTAAACCTACAAGCCAATGGGCCTAAAAGTTGATCGAGGTGGTGCCACTAGACATGTTAATAAGTGGAAGACTCCAAGTTTCAAAACCTCATAGATCCTTATGTGAAGCTAAAGGCTAGTGATTTGTTGAGTTACAGTCACCTTCTCAAGTGATGCTATGGACATCAAAAGTGATTTTTGTATATGTTTTTTCATTTCGCCCCCTTCAATTGAATTCCCTTTGTAATTTTCAGAAGTGAATGTGACATATATGGCTCTAAAGCTGGTGAATATATTTTGAATATTATTGTATTTGCCATTCAAAAGAAAGAGAAGCAGCAGACTTCTGGTTCTGAACTGCATGGTCTTGTTAGTGACCTTGTTGAGTAATTGTTTCAGCGGTCGAAGATGATTTTTATCCTTTCTGTAATTATAATTATAATTATAATTAAGAGTTATATCTTAGAATTTAATTTTTAAACCCCTTAAATAACATAATACTTTAATTTTTATGTTATAGGGGTGAGCGCATGATCAAGTCGAATCGATTAAAAAAATAAGTTATTTGAATTGACGCCTTATATTTTACAATTCAAACATTATTCGATTTTTTAAATTTAAGTTGGGTTAATGAAATTCAAATTGAGTTTTTAAATTCATATAAATTTAATTCTAATTATATAGCATGTTATACTGCAGTTTGATTTTAATTTAAATGATTTATTATAATCAAATAAAATATATATTTTTATATTATTTTTTACATGTATAAATAAGATTTTTTAATAAAAAATATCTTCTAAACTTCTAAAATATAGTTATAATATTTATTTTAAATGATGAACTTTTGAAAATAAAATATTGATGTGAAGAAAAAAATTATATAAAATTAAGTTGAATGATAAATTGAATAAAATACAAAGTAAAATGATTAAATTGAAAAAATATTTTGTTAAAAATATAAACTAAAGTTATACAAATATTATACAATATTTTTATGGCATCATGTGATTTAATTTTTTAAAAATAGACTTAAAACAAAAGAAGAATTGAATAGATGAAAAACGATACAAAGTCGAGGTGTTAAATTAAAAAAATAAGAAATTTATTTTTTAAACATCATGAATCGAAGATAAATAAGTATTATATAGTGATTTAAGAGTATGTGGTTCAAATTTGATAAAAATAGACTTAGGAAGAACGAGAAATTAAAGATATAAGAAAATTATAAAAAAATAATGGGCTAAATTGCAAAAATAAATTATTTAAAAAAGATAATCGAAGCTAAACATGTATTTTACATTGGTTTAGGAACATATAATTCAAAATTGATCGAAAATGAATTTAAAATAAAAAGAATTCAAAAGAAAATGAAATTAGGGACAACTACAAAATTGTAAAGTACAATTTTTTAATTTTTTAGTAAGAAAAAATTCAACTCTAATAGAATTTAATTTTTTATTAATAATTCAAATAACCTAACTCTAATAATTAAAAATTTTAAAAAAAAATCGAGTGAGTTGAGACAATTTTTGTTAACCTTTATTTGAGCTTAATGAAATTTTTGGCCTTCAAACTTAACATAAAAAATTTTACTTTAGTTTTTAAATTTATTAATTAGGTAGTGATATGTGTCGTTATATAGATTAAATTAAATATATGATCGATTGATATAATATATAAGTAACACAAACCACACATGTAATTATACAAAATTTAAGCATGAGCCTTCTAGTCCAAGTGGTTAAAAAAATGATTATCGTTCTTAGAGGTCACAAGTTCGATCACCAACGATACCAACAAAATGCTTAAGCGATCAATGTCAAATGATAGAGATTATATTATATTATAAAATGTATACTACTCTTTAAATATAAAGACCTATAATACCTTTAAGTCTTAAAAATTGATTTTCAATCATTTGGATGTCGTTTTTTTAAAAAACAACACAAGAACGAAGAAACATGAATTGTTTAAACTTTAAACTTTGAATTTTAACCATAATTTTTAAATTCTGTCCCTACACATTAAATCCTTAAATACTAAGTATTAATCTAAAACTTTAAAGCTTAAAATTAAAAAGTTATACAAGTTTATATATCAATATATATGAAAATATTTCGATACATTACAGTGATGATAAGATAGTATTTATTTTTATTTTTAACCCTTTAAAGTTATGCATACAAAACTATTTGAACTCCGTCTCGAGATGAACTTTATACTTAAAATCACTCGTTGTATTCAAATAAATACACATATTAAATCTTCACCTTTCTTATAAGAAGGTTGATACGTAAAAGACCAACTTATATTTGATCCCCCAACATGAGCATACCCTACACCACACCCAACCACCCAACACAAAGGAGGCTATCCTAGTCTTACAATGCCTACAATTCAGACGAGAAAAATACTTGTTAGAAAGTCAATTACAAAGCAAAGCTGTGAAATAACAAAAGTGAGTGGAGCTCAGCAGCCGACACTAGACAATAACAACTGAGTGGAGCAGATGAGCAGCCGACACTAAATAATATTGTTGCAGACAGAACATGAATTCATGTTATATTCATATCCAGCAATAATTCCAAAAGTATAACTTTGCGTATTCAAAATGATCTCCATCTGTTACTACAATTTGGTTGGTCCTTGTCTTCCACAATGCTATGTAATTTTCTTCATTTTGATGTTTTCCTTGGAAATCTCTATTACAGTTTCATTTGATTATTGTCTCTTTAGTGACAAAACCTTTGCCTTCAAGATGGTTTTTATTTGATAACACGTAGGGTCATGAATCAGATTGGAAATGAAATTTAGTTTCAACAATTAAAATCAATCTACGGATAACAAAATCAAGTTTTTAAGTTGTACATGTTTTTTTGATTATCGGATAGGTGAAATGAATGATTGATATTAACAGTAGAATATAGGAAGATTATTACTTGAAAAAAATAAATATTTAATCTTTGTTATCTATTTCACTCGTCCAACGATCCAAAAAACATGCAAAACTAGTAGTTTATATCGTAAGTGAATCTTGTGTGCGCGCGGAGTGTGGAGGTGGGTGCGAGATAGGATTTGTTTACGTAGTGTAAGTTAAGAGCTTTAAGTTTACGCTTGAAAAAAATGAGTCAATCTGAGACCTCCATTTCATTCATCCAACGATCCCAAAACATGTAAAATTATCAGTTTTACATTGTATATAAGTGGATGGATTAGGATTCACTTACACCATCAAGGACGAAGCTATTAAGGGGTGGGAAGGGGCAATCATCCCCCACTCCCGAAGAAATCTTTGTCATTTTTGTCTTCCTATTTAAATTCTTTTAAAACTGTTTTTTTTATGAATTTGCCCCTCTACTTCTAAGCATTTATGTTTTGTCCCCCTCAACTCCAAATCCCGGCTCCGTCCCTGTACACCACATAAAGCTCAATTAGTTTTACACTAATTCATGATCGTTGGATAGGTGAAATAGATGAATGAGATTAAACTCTCATCTTTTTTTAAAAAAAATCTTTATTTTCAACTTTTAATCACATTCATTCATTTCACTCATCCCATAAATAGGTTAGAATCCACTTATATAATCTTGTGAGGTTTAGTCATGACAACTCCTTTTCTTTCTTTTTGTTTCAAGTTTGTGTCTATTATCTTGTATCTAATCCAAGCATTGAGTTTCAAGGTGACTCCTTTGTCTCTATCTGATCCGGTTCACTTACTTTCTATGCTTAAAGCAGAGGTTCGGTCCCCCATTAATCAACTTGTTAATCAAGATTATCAAGGGAAAAGGATTGTGTCCTTCAATCATGCAGAACATTCAAATCTAATGTGACATTGTAACCACTTGATTGGATGCCATCACATGGAGTTCTAGGGACTGAGTGTTATCAACATGGAAATTTGGGGGGTAAACCCAGGAGAGGTTAAGGTAAAACTCTTCGGAAAAGAGTGCTTTGGGGTTCAAATTTATCAGTATTGTCTTGAGGAGACCAGATGAAGTTGAAACAACAAAGTAAAACCATTGTTAAGAACAAAGTCCCACAAAGCTCACCTATCATACATACTATTACACATGTGAACTTTGTCTTCATTTCATGAATTTGATTAATAGGTGGGGTCCATCCTTAAGATAATATTGGTTGATGTTGTAGCTAAGAATACTTAAGAAACCCATTTTAAATCTTGAGTTAAATCCATCATTAGTCAAGATTATAAGGATTATTAATGTAAAACGTAATTCCTTTCACGTACTAATTAAGTAACCCATGAAGGAGGAGGAGGCTGAAATTGTGGTGGATCGATGTAGTGAACCAAGAAGTTGGTGACATGAGATACAAGAAATAAATTTGTGTGTCAGTTGGTGATCGGATACATAAGATATAAGAATTTATATAATTACATAAATTTTTATTTAAAATATAAATTTTATATTTCACGTGTTCGATTATCAACTGACACACAAATTTACCAATTTATACAAATTTATATAAAATAGTAAACTGAATTATTTTAACCTCATTCTAACTTTGTCTCGTCCTAAAATTTTTCCGTAACTGGATAACGATAAAATAATTATTAATTAAAATAATAAAATATTTTAATTATTAATATTTTATTTTAAGATAAAATAATTATTTTGTAAATAAAAATTATTAATTAAATAACGATAAATAATTTAAAATATTTTAATAGAATGATACATCAATAAAAAATAATTTTATATTTTATATAGTTCTATAGATCGATGTGTCATTCTATCAAGTAAACATATTTGTTTATATGATATTGTTATAAAAAATATATATTGATATGTGAGTTTATCATTTCATTTCAAGTTACTTACCGTAGTTAGTCGACTAACAATTTTCATCTATATAAGGGTTATATTGGTCTAAAAATAAAATGTTGGATGTTCATTAATGGTACAAACATGGTTCATTCGTTATTTTGGACGACGTCATATTGTGATTTTTAGTCGTGGTTGACCAAACAAATGTAAGGGTAACTGTCGATGATTGAATAGGCGGTGGGATTAGGGACGTAAATGAACAGGGTGTTCAACGAGTTACTCGTGAACCGTTTGTATAATATTCGTTTATGTTTGTTTATTAAGTTAAATAAATGAGTATGAACATATATTTTATGTTCGATTAATAAACGAACGAACACGAACATAAGTGCGTTCGGCTCGTTTATGTTCGTTTATATACTCATTTATAAGCTCGCTTATAGGCTTGTTTATGTTCTTTTATATACAAACGCTAGACAAATATGTTCATGAACACTAAACGAACATGTTCACGAACGTTAAACGAATAAATTATCGAACATATAAACGAACACGTTCGTGAACATTAAACAAACAAGCCCGAACATGACAAAAACTAAACGAACCAAGCTTGAACATACCATTAAAAATTTAAACGAACACGAACAGAGTTTGAACACCTTCAAAAATAAATAAACGAATACGAACATACCCTTATCCGTTCAAGCTCGGTTCGTTTACACCCCTAGGTGGGATGAGAAAAATTTAAAGATTTAAAGTTTAAGGTGCTTTTAAAAATTATATATTTTTTTTATAAAATCTTTGGCTTCATGAGTTTTTTAAATAAAAATTAAAAAAATAATAAAATTTGATTAGATAATAAAAATTATAATAAATGTGACAGAAAAATCTCATTTGAGTAATAAAATAAAATATGGGTAGCTTATTATTTTAAAAAATAATTCAGATATTCAACTAATATATATAATTTAGAGATTTTTAAAAATATCGAAACTGTTTTTTCAATTCGATTTTGGATCGAATTTTCTGTATTTTGATTTCTGGTTTGCAAAATTAAGTAATTATTTATATAATTTATCTTTAAAAATTTACAAAATATAAAAATTTTAATAATTTCTTAATATAATCTTATGCTAACAAATTTAATCATTAATAAAATTATACCAGTTATACATATAAAATTATTTAAATTTGATATTTAAAATTGAAAATTAGTTGGAGTTAGACTAGGGCAGCCTAGTGCCTAAGCCAAATAAACATCAACTAACACTGCCACATATTCAACGGCCGCTTCTATTGATTTAAATAAACGAGTCCTAAAACAGTTAAAATAAATTATCCGACCGATTTAATTTATCATATCATTTATGATTTTAACCAATAAAATTTATTTATTTTAATTTTTTAATATAAAAAATAAAAATTATCTCGAATAAAAATAATATAATTAGATATTATTAAATTATATCACAAATAATATAATAAATTAAATTTATCTAATATTTAATATATATAGACAAATCTACAAGCTATTTTCCACCTAAGTTTCGTAGTGTCCGGTCAGTACGGTAATTGTAATATTTTGTTAAGTGGTCCGACAAATAAAATAAAATAAATTATTGGCATTCTACTTTATTAGATTAGATAATGGACCCAAAAAGTAAGATATCACTAAAAGCAGGATCTTAGCTAAGATTCTAATCCCATCATTTAATGGATTTATCCATGGGATTAATTCTAATTTAATATCATAAATTAAATTACTTTAGATTCAAATTATTTTAATGTATATCATAAAATTAAAAAATCAAATAACTGTATACTATTGTAATTTAAAATTTTTATTAAAATTTAAATTAATATTTAAAATAGATGAAATCAGAATTAAATAAATAAAATTAATGATAATATTTAATAACGGAATTTAATATTATTTATAGAGAGTATAATGATCATGGATTATTAGTAAATTTCCATTTTTGTTATTTGACTTTAAAAATTATATTTGTTATTGTATTATTCGGCGTGAGTTATTATTTTCTTCACTGCGCTGTTAGTTTCTAGCTGAATAATGAGGTGGACTTGTAATAATTGGTAAAATAACACAATAACTCTTGAGGTTTACACATTTTATTAATTTAATCCTTAATTATAAATAACTTCAATAATTTAAAAGTTTCTGTTTTACCTCTAATAAATAAAAAAAATCTCTTATTTTCACTACTTTAGTAACAAATTCCTAAAACCCAAACTTTTTTCACCTCGTTAAAGCAATCAAAACAAGAGATTTTACATATATTTTTAGTAAAAATAGTTGGTAAAATTATAAATTTAACTCTCGGTATCTACGGTTAATTTAATTCTTATTTTAAATAATATTTTAGTGCTAACATTTTAATATCGTTTAAATTCAATTCATTTGATTTTTATTTTAAATAATATTTTATATATTTATGGATCGTTTTAATAAAAAAACTCATTTAAATAACGGAATAAAACTTGAATCACTTATTAAAAAGAGTTTTTAAAAAGGTATGAACATATTAGTGAGGAAACTAACTGAAATAGGCAAGTGATTATCTGCAGAGTCGTCCACTTTTGTGATGAGTCCACCCACTTGGCTTGCCTGACGCCATTGCTGGTCCCTGATCTGATCATCATCTCCCCATACACGCTAGATTTTTCTGTTACTGGGTCCCATCACATGCCAATCCTTGATGGATGTTGATGGATCAATTTGCATGGCGGTTTCAACAATTCTGAATGGGAAAGGAAAACATCATTTCCATAGGAAGATCAGTAAAAAATAGTTTTTTAAGTGAACTTTTGGTGGAATCAAGTGAGGGAAAAAAACATTTCACGGGCTCCGATGTTTAGATGCTGTCTGTAAGAAGATCTCTGCAACTTGCTGAGGAAAAGAGATGAAAGTTTCAAAGGATGGTAAGTTGGAAATGACCAATGGACAATAGGTAACAACATGTTTAGCTTTTTTTACCTTACAAATGTACTAACAGAAGGGCAGATGAAGAAGAAGAAGAACCATCTGGTGTTTCAACTAGGGTTTAACTTTACAGTTTACAGCATCAAACAAAGTTTACTGTAATCAAATTCTCTTGCCAAAACATTCCAGTGAGCTGTCTGGTTGATGTCGTTTTTTAACAGTCGGTTGTTAACTGCTCAACCGTTAACCATAAACATTAAAAAAATGAGTGTGAAGCTAAGAGACAAAGCCTTGGAAACTGATGAACGTGCGCCTACTGAGAAATTTGCAGAGAAAATTAAATGGCCATGGGAAACCCCAGAATCCTTGATATTAGTTCTCTTCTCTCACAGGGTATATCGGTAGTTGATGTACAACCCATACCTCAGTGAGGAAAATCTTCAGATTTACAAATCTAAAAAACCCATACAGATTAAATAATATTTCATGGGTTTTAGGGTCAGAGTTACATAAACAGCTCAAGCAAAAAGTGGAGAGAAATATGTAATCAGAGAAGGAAGCAATGCAGCAGCTTCATCTTCTCCAAAAATACTGTTTTTTTCATTAACCCTAGACCATTTTAATCATCTGAGCATGGACGTTAGTGACCGGAAAACATCTTCATCACAAGGAATGGTGAGTCCCATGTCGTGATCGAACCCGAATTCTTCTTCTGCTTGGTGAAGCAAGGTTTGGAACTCGGGTCGAGTCAAGAAAGAGATGGGAACAATGTATCTGCTCCTGTTAGGTCCGACATATACAGCGAAATGACCCTTTGGGACATCCAAAGGGAGACATTGGTCATCGTAGCTCTGCTTCTTACCCAAGCTGGAACATCTCTTGAGGATTTGCTTGATGACTGCTGTTTGAGGCAGCTTGTTGGATTTCTTGTCGATGGCCATTGTTTCAAGGTGTGGAAGTGGTGGAGGGTAAAAAGGCAGAGATTTTGATGGGAGAAAACAGAGGAAGAGGGGGAGAGTTGGTGTGAAAGAGTGGAGGTGGGTTTGAAGGGGTATATATGGTGAGATAGTAGAATTTGAAAGAGAGGAGGAAAGGCATGTGGGGATAAAGGACTTGGGGGAGGTCTCGCGTGAGCTCACAGTACATGCCTGATAGTGATAGCAACACTATGGGGATTACACCACTTGTTGCCCTCCCAAAGGACATCAAGGACCCTCTTCTTTCTTAGACTGTATAATACTTGGATTGAGTCGAATCAAGTTTATCACGCTTATCTACATTATTGATATTATATATAGTAGTTTTTTTTTCATATAAAATGTACGTTGTATTTCATTTATAAAGTGTAACAAACAATTAAAAACATCTATACAAATATATCATATTCTATGTTAAGAAAAATATTAATCTTATGCACGAGTCCTCTAGTACAAGTGGTTAAAGGAACGATTGTTATTCTTAGAGGTCACAGGTTCGAGCTTCAACGATGCCAGAAAGCTCTAATATGTTGAATGAATCAGCTCCAGTTGATGTACTTCTTGTAAGAAACCAGGGCATCTTTGGGAGTAATGTTGGAAGCTTCATGGTAAACCAGTGTACTAAAAATCTTCCTCAATCGAATTTTGGTTACTTATGACAGTACTGATAGCTTTACTAAACAACAAATGAAGGATTTGCAGAAACTGTTTGGCCAGTTTAATGGGATAAGCAACTCCTTTCTTATTTTGACAGCTCATGACTGCACACAAGGTAGTTCTATCTCAGCTGCCCTACTTACCGAAACGAATGCAATACCATGTGTTTTTATGTCTCAACCTTTAATGGTATATTGTTATGTGTTAAAATTGCCAGAATTTAAAATTTAAAATTAAATATAAAGTTTACGTATTTTGTATTATGTTGAAATTTTATAATATGTAAACAATTTTTTTTTAACTAAGTATAAAATTTGTACGTAAAATCTCTTTATTTAAGATTTTTCTAAAAAATAATATAAGATTTATTAAGGAGATAATTTTATTATATATTCTCAAAGGACGAAGTGAACATGTAGAAATAATTGTATCCTTTCGATCTCATTAAATTTGTCTCATAGATTTTTTTTCTTTGGATCTAAATATGAAGTTTGTGTTTAGACTCTTTCTATTTAAGTATTTTTTTAAGAATTAATGTAATATTTATTAGAGAAATAATTTTATTATTTTCAAAACAAGTGATTATGTGAAAACAGTTGTACTCTCTTCGTCCCACTAAATTTATTTTGTATTGATTTTTTATTTTTTCAAAAATATAGCCCAAAATATTTGAGATATTTATTGAAGAGATAACTGTAATATATCATATGATAGAAATATCTAAAATAATTATAAAGATTTAATGATCAAAATAGGTCAAAAACTTAATTAATTCAACTTATAAATTCAAGTGACCGGTTTTAATTTATTAGTTCATTAATTTAATTAGATGCAAAACAAATTTAATCATTTAATTGATTTTTTAAAAGTTCATAACTTCTTCGACTCTTTAAGCCTTAAATTTTTTGTTATGGTATATAATTTTATTGCGATTTCAATATAATTAGGGATGACAATGGGGCAGGTTTAGGGTTATATTGTCATTCCCTGATTTTAATATATTTTATTCTCGTTCTGGCTTAACATAATAAAAATTATGATTCGAACTAAAAAATAATAAAAATTATATAAATATATCGGATCGAGTTAAAGAATTTTTACTCTAAACTCAACTCAATCTAATATAATTAGAAGATTCACTTTAGAAAAAAAAATTATTGTTGGATGAGATATAATTGACGTGTTGAGTCAGACTCATTTAATAATTTTTTAAAAATTCCTGAGGCTTTACGGAAACCTTTTCTTTTATGAACAAAAAGCTCCTCTATGGTACTCTGGTACATAGTTCTTAGGTTAAATAATGTATTATGTATAGTCTGCACTATGCAGTGATAGTGTACCACCACAGTCCTGAGTCCACAGCTGCTGTGAGACTGAGTTTCAGGCCTTTTAAATTTTTGAGCTTGTGATTCTAAGAATCGATTGGCAGATATGCAGTAACAGTGATTCACATGCATGAGGCATGTACGTACGTGCTAGCTTTTCTGCAGGTTTTTCACCCCCTTCTCTCTTTCCCCATCCCCATGTTCTATGGTCCAGATGTAACACCCAGAATCAACTAATGAACACATTTTGAAACCCACAAATACAATGATTCAAACTTGAAATAATGAACCATCCAAACCTGGACGTGGTCTGGTAAAGTAAGTGATACGTTTAATCATCAAAAGCTGCCATGTTGCAGCAAGTACGTACCAAGATGCTTAAAAAGGGTTGAAGTCATGGTCACGAGAGGAACCGGATCCATGTCCTTGTGTGGCTGACATTGAAATTGATTGGACTTCACTTGGGAGGATGAGAAATTGAAAAACACATGCAAATACGGATGTGGGTCAAATGGAATCACCCAAAGCAGTAGTGAGTAGCTAGTCTCATAGGGTGGAACAAATGACTTCGTTTCTAAAGAGAAACCACATGAAGGCCATGTTACCTTTGCCCCCTGTACCTTCTTCTCGACACAAATTAGTAAGGTCTGGTCATCCATCAAAGTCTCTATTCAAATTTTTGGACTGCCTCCGTCTGTCGGTCTGAGGGTGAAACTAAGATTAAATATTGAGAGGGAACCATTCAAATTGGTAGCCAGGGAGAGGAGAATTAGAAGTAGCCTGCTCAACCAGATATATCATAAGCTCATATGGAAATTTCAAAAGTTGTGGCAATTTATCAAAGCCACACAAGAGTTATAATTCGAAACGTCACGGACATTCGGATGTACCATGAACAGAGAAGGAAGCACATGCAGTGTGCAAAATGTAGGAAACATTTGCCTTGGAAGGGGTCCAAGCCAGCTGGGGTGAATGACTTATTGTGCATGGAGTCAGGGTCCGGAGAGGACGTCCTAACCATGCGCATTGAGGTTAATTTTGGGTAGTCTTTGTGCCATTGGGAAGAACTGGAAATCTAACACTTCGGTAGCTGAAAAGTGAACTGTGACTATGACCAACATTTATAACCCCCATACCACATAGAAACTTGCCATACCTCCCACCACCAGAGAAAGCCTGGACAGTGTTCAGGGAAGATTCACAGTCGGATCAAAACAAAAGAAAACACCTTCACCTTCAAGGCTTCAACCACAAAGTGCACAAGGAACCTACAAACTCATGGAAAATCACACACAAAAATGATAATACACTAAACGAACTGGATTCTACAAAGTCTAACCCAAAGCAACTGTCAGCAACCCAGAAACGTAGCCCAAAACAAACCAACCAGGCTAGAACAAGGGCCTCAAAATTTTCAAGTCAATTGGAAGAAGACAGGAGAGAGCACCACGTGGAACACAAGAATTCTCCAACTCGTCTTGTGGTTCATATTGAATTTGACACCAATCCCAGACATAAAATCCATATCTTACATCCGCCATTGCTAGCCCTGCATTCAGATTCTCAGAAAAAATGTCAATCACTCCATCGCTCTCTCGGCTTCACTCTCCGTTTCTTTGCAGTCCGATCAAACTCCCCACTCCGTCTTTGTCCTTCAAATGTGGAAGGAATCCACGCTCGCCGCCCTCTTATCCATCCATCAGAGCAGTTGAATTTGATCAGAACACGGTTCTTCCTACACCCCCTTTACTTGATATTACCTTTTAAAGTTTTAAATAACTCTATAATCAAAACTAACCTGGAAAGTGCTGTTTTCAGGTGGTAGCTGTGTCGGTTGGTCTTGTCAGCGTTGCGATAGGGATTGGCATTCCGATCTTCTACGAAACTCAGATCGATAATGCTGTAAGTATTCCATAATGTAGCAACTTCTTCTGGATTGAATTTTGGAAACAAAAGAAAGAATGGCGTCTATTTATTATGCAGGCTAACCGAGAAAATACCCAACCATGCTTCCCTTGCAATGGCTCCGGTGCCCGTAAGTAATGCTTTCTCTAGAACAAACTGTTCCTTGCTGTAATTAAAAGAATCCCTTTGTGTTCCGAAGGGAGAGCTTTGTTATGCTTGATTAATTCAAAGTGTACGTTTGTGATGATGCAGAGAGGTGTAGGTTTTGCATGGGAAGTGGCACCGTGAGTGTAGAGCTTGGCGGGGATGAAAAAGAGGTGTCGAAATGCGTGAACTGCGAGGGAGCTGGTTCCTTAACGTGCACTACTTGCCAAGGTAGTGGGATTCAGCCCCGGTATCTTGATCGCAGGTATGTAATCGAGTGGATTCGACTTGGTTTATGTAATCGCCATTTAACAGATTCAGCGAATTCTAACATTCTGGAACATTTACATGAGAATATGTAAGAGCTGGTGTACCATTGTTGAAGGATACCATGTTTTTGTTTGGAACAGGGAATTTAAAGATGATGACTGAAGTCCTAAAAGAAGCAAGGGCAAAGATTTTGGAGGGAGGAGGGGACAAAGAAACCTGACATTGTGAAACCCTTTCTTCTATTTAGTAATCTACATTTGTTATTGTTTTCGACCATCTATTTCTGTCAGATTTTCTACTTTCTGATGTAAGTAGAGGAACAACTTGTTCGTTTTGGAGGAGGGGTTCAGAAATTGTTCATAAAATCAGATCCAAAATCCTGTTTCATATGTCATTTAAAGTTAATCCTTTTAAGCTAACAATTTATGGATTCAAGTTAATCACATCTACACTTCTGAATCTCTTTTAAAAAATTGGGGGTTTTCTTTTGCTTTCCCTCATGTTTCTACGACTTACTTCTGTGATTGTGAGTTTTAGCTTGTTAGGACCACAATTTCTTTTACCCTTCTCATTGGTTTAAAACTCTCTCCAACAAATTTAATGTTTAGCTATATAGGAACTTGCCTAATCAATGATCATGGAAAACATAGAATCAGTTTGTCATGTATGGCGCCACCCGCAATGAAGGCGGAGATAAGAACCGAGGAATTTAAATATCAGATTATGTCGGATTTCAAGTACTTTGTCAATGATAAATACTGTAAAAGTGAATAATTACAGTAGCAGAGACAATAGTATGAATTTGATTCCTTCCTACAGGACACACAAATGTTATTGTCATAGGTTAATGGTAGCACTTATATTCCTTTGCCTTCTACATATTCACAATGTACAACGGGTCTCAAAGAGAGAGCTTTGTTACATAAGTGGGGCAGCAGCAGTATTGAAAACCTATACCAAGACCAAGCTCCCCCCAAGTTGAACTTTAAATGACATATGATGACCGGATGTTTTCATATGTCATTTGTACCTAAATCCAAAATTTGAAACATCCGGATCAATTAACATGAAATGTTTCAAATCTGAATGTGAGACAGGACACATGATGACCGGATGATTAACGATGGTGATCTTGGAGTGAGAAAGAATGGTGGTTAGGGATTGTAATCTGAAAGTTCTATTAAAATGGAGTTGTCAAGGGTACATGACTTATAATCAAACTGTTGAAGCTTTCCCATCAATGTAATAATGGGGAGGGGGAGCAAATACTTTCTTTCTTCTTCATTCTCAACCGCTTAATAAATATATAAAAGGAAAAGAAAAACAACATTTTACAGTACTTTCTTTTCCATTTTTTGAGCTGAATCGTTAACGGCAATGTTGGTCCCTGCAATGGCAACTGCAACTTCGCCAGCCGTTGGATCGATCCGTAGCAGGCGATCCACGAGTGGGGTGACTAGGTTCAAGATGGCTGTCGGATCTAGCTCCGTTTCACTGGCTGTAGCTCCCATGTTGACCAAGCTGCAGCAAGACTGTGCCACTCCATTGCCAGTTCTTCGCAACGTGGCGGACTCCATGTCTGCTGATATCCGTGCTGGCCTTGCCGTTGATGGAGGCAGCGATCTAAAGATGATCCTTAGCTACGTTGATACCTTGTCTACAGTAAGTTGGAAATATGTAATGCTTGAATTCCACACTTTGTTTTTATAGGTTGTATGAGAGCAGTTCAGTTGATTTAAAATTTTCTTTGAATTTTAAATACTTAACCGAATACATTTAATAACAAGATATCCGAGATTTAAATGGATATTTTCGGTTATAAAATCTACTATTTTTATATAGATATTAACAGATTATCTGAGATTTAATTAGATTTTATCTGTTAATAAATCTAATTTCGAATAGATTTTATCCGAGATTTAAATGGATATTTTCGGTTAGCAAATCTACTATTTTTTAGAGATATTATCTGATATTAAATTTAAAATTTAAATTTAAATCAGATTTTATTTGATTCTCGGACAGATTTGCCCATGCTTTCAACCTATAAATAAGATGCTTTTTCTCTCATTTTTAATCATCTCATTCAGAGTTCATCTGTCTTACTTGAGAGAGAATACAAAGCATCATTATGTTCGACTCCGGTTCCGACGATCATTTCCTTTACAGTCCACTCCAAACTTTGGGTGTACACTGTTTTGAGGATCGTGCTAACCTTCGGGAGACAACCGCCTAAAGTAGCGAGTACACACATCGGGGCGATTTGTTTCTAAGGCAGTGACCTTCATACCACGACACGGTCAAACTTTCTATCAGTTTGTTCCTTTAATTTTTCCTGTCAGTGCTAACGCCCTGTTTTGCAGTCTATTTAACCAACAATTTAGAAACAAATCTACTGCAAAAATGATATTATTGTCAAGTTAGTTTTGGGTTTGATCAAGCTTGACGCACTTGACGGGTCAACTATCAAAGGTGGTGGTGATCTTGAAGATAAGAATCAAAATCCTAAAGATAAGGATATTTTACTATCAGTGAATTTTATTTATTTATTTATTATTACTGTTAGTAAATTATTTTTGTGACTAATCATATATAACTTTTATTTGAATTTTATAGATTCAAAATGGTTATAAAATATCGGTCACGATGAATTTTGGAATCATGATACAATGATTGAAGTTACAGACATGATCAAAATAGACAAGGTCTACATGAATTGCGTTTCTACTTATAAGGTCAGATTATTTAAATCATGATTTATATTACATGAATTTATATTAAAGCCTTTACCTAGTCTATAAGCTTAGAGAGTATGATTTAGACTAGGTTGTAAAAGAAGGTTAGATGACCTTTTCTAGTAGAAAACTTATCTTGAGTATGCTTAATATTTATTTATTTTTAGTGGGAAATATATATATTAAGCATAACTTTTAAAAGACCTAAATGAGGAAAGAAATATTCATAAGAGATTAATTGGAAAGTAGTGAGATAGTTTAAATAATGCATGTCTAGATTGGTTTTTGAAAGATTTGGTATTTAAGTATGCTTTATGCATCACCTCTCTTTCTACACCTACCTGGTGCATTACTATGCTCATTATTCCAATTTATAAAGTACTATGACTAAATAAATATTCTATACTTAATGTAGAAGTTAGAATAACAATCTTAATAATTTTTAAGATATCTTTCTTTTAATCATAGTAGATGAATATTTCTAGTGGTCTTTTAAGGTAAGAACCTTGTCTAAAATAAAGAGAAAATGATAGACATTAATGCTACTAAAAGATGTTTGTAGCTATTAAATCTCTTTGGGCTCTTTTCTTCAGATAATTAAGAAGGAAGAAAAGATTTGTCTATCTTAGGAGTGTGCAGAAATCTCTATAAAAATTCTCTTTATGAAAAAAGATGAAAAAAGTTAGGTCCGATAGAGGTGGTGAGTGTAGATCTAAATTTCTTAAAGAGGTATATGAGACGAATGACATAGTTCATGAAACTTCTGTCCCTTAATTTCCTCAACAAAACGACATAGTCGAGAGGAAAAACAGAACTTTAAAAGAGATGATAAATTCATTGTTGATAAGTTCTGAGTTAGCTGATAACATATCGGGGGAAGTCATTCTATCGGTAAATCTTAAACCGAATACCTCATAAAGAAATTAGTCTCAACCCCATACGAACTGTGAAAAGGTTACGCACCTAACTTATAATACCTGAAAGTGTGGGGGTGTCTGACTAAAGTATGTTTGCCTGACTTTAAGAAGTCCACCATCGGTCCCTAAACCGTTGATGTAATATTTATTGAGTATGCTACCAACACTATTGTATGATATGCTCTAGAGTTTGAGTTAGAGCCTAAACAAAGATAAAAATATCTTTTGGACCAGACTTTGTTACTTCCTTTATTTCTGAGATAAATGATTTAGACAACTTATCAAATCTTATAGCTCAAGTTTCTTGTTAGATGAGGATCCTAAAACATATAAAGAAACTATGAGATCTATTGACGCTAGTTTTTGGAGAAGATTTGTTAATGATAAACTAGAGTCAATAATGATAAACTAGGTTTCTAATAGTGATGAGGTAAGCTCTACGAATGAATACGTTCTCACTTTAGGTGGAGTTGTAATCTTGTGGAAGTTTGCTAAGCAAACTTGTATTTCACGCTCCATCATAGAGTCAGAGTTTATAGCTCTAAACTTAACTAGGCAAGAAATCGAGTGGCTAAGGAATCTTTTAGCAAAGATACCTTTATGGAGAAAACCGACTCCTCCGATATCTTTATTGTGAGATTCATAATTTGCGATACATGTATCTCTAAATCAAGTTTACAATGGTAAGAAGAGACACATTCGCATAAGGTACGAATATGTGAGGCACCTAATAAAGAACGGAGTACTTACCTTAGAGTATGTTAAGTCGGAGATGAATTTGGCTGATCCTACTACCAAAGGATTGAGCAGGAAACAAATTCTGGATTTGTCGAGGGGGATGGGTCTTAAGCCCATTTGTTGAGAGATTCATGATGGATACCCAACTTAGTTCTCTAAGTTCAATGTGGTTAAACGAAACCATGAAAGAGACTCATAGTGTACATGTCCTTTTACCCAATCCCTATGACGTTTTATGTACATGCCCAGGTTAAGCTTAAATGCTCTTAATAAATTCATAGCCCAAGTTTAAGTGGTCTTAGTGAGAAAGACTTGATGAATTTACCGATTTTGGTTGAATAATTATTCTTAATAAGTTCTTAGACCTATTGCGAAGGACTAATTGAACTTACTGCTCGGAAGGATGAGTTTATTTTTAAACTCTTAATAAATTCTATCCAAAGAGGTTGGATTGTTCTATTGAGAAGAACATTATTGAATTTACCGAACAAAGAGGTTGAGTTTTTATTCTTAATGATTTCTTAGCCCAGAGTTTGGGTGGTTCATTTAATATGAACTTAAAGAAAATCACCTTATTTTCTTGTGAGGTTGAGCTTTATACAAAGCTCTTAATTATTTTATAGCCCAATTTTGGGTGGTTTATGTTGAGATAAACTTGATGAAATAACCTATGTAAGTGAGAAGAGTTAGCCGCCTTCTATGAAAAACGATGGACCGTTTTTCTAGTACACTTACTAAAATCCCGAGGTAAGATGGCTAAATATATATACTTTATGTATATACACATCTTCACATCGCGGACTGTGGTGGATGAAGGGATTAGTTATGTGTTATGAGTTCACCCGATCTTAGAAAGTTCAAGACTAGTTTCACTTATCTAAGAGGAGGATTACTCATCATCACTACGTATTAGTTCAAGATTCGTTCACTATGTACTTAAGTAACTAATCTCGCAAATGCTCGTCTAGTGATAGTCGAACTTTGTGACATCATGAGGATTCTTTCACATTAGTGGGGGATTGTTGGAAATATGTAATGCTTGAATCCCACACTTTGTTTTTATAGGTTGTATGAGAGCAGTTCAGTTGATTTAAAATTTTCTTTGAATTTTAAATACTTAACCGAATACATTTAATAACAAGATATCCGAGATTTAAATGGATATTTTCGGTTATAAAATCTACTATTTTTATATAGATATTAACAGATTATCTGAGATTTAATTAGATTTTATCTGTTAATAAATCTAATTTCGAATAAATTTTATCCGAGATTTAAATGGATATTTTCGGATAGCAAATCTACTATTTTTTGGATAGATATTATCTGATATTAAATTTAAAATTTAAATTTAAATCAGATTTTATTTGACTCTCGGACAGATTTGCCTATGCTTTCAACCTATAAATAAGATGCTTTTTCTCTCATTTTTAATCATCTCATTCAGAGTTCATTTGTCTTACTTGAGAGAGAATATAGAACGTCATTATGTTCGACTCCGGTTCCGACGATCATTTCCTTTACAGTCCACTCCAAACTTTGGGTGTACACTGTTTTGAGGACCGTGCTAACCTTCGGGGGACAACCGCCTAAAGTAGCGAGTACACACATCGGGGCGATTTGTTTCTAAGGCAGTGACCTCCATACCACGACACGGTCAAATTTTCTATCAGTTTGTTCCTTTAATTTTTCTTGTCAGTGTTAACGCCCTGTTTTGCAGTATATTTAACCAACACAGGGTACGTTCATTCAAAGGTTCACCTTTTGCTTTCAGCTTGGTTTTCTTATTTAAGCTTAAAAAATGGAGATTTTTGTTGTCGAAAGGGACGAGAAAGGTTTCTTTTACGCTTTGGATCTCGGGGGAACCAACTTCCGGGTGTTGAGAGTTCAATTAGGTGGGAAAGATGAGCGCGTGATCGCCACTGAATCTGAGCAAGTTTCCATCCCACAAGAACTCATGTCTGCTACCTCTGAGGTCTGCTCCCTTTTCTAATTTTCTTTTCTTTGAAAACGTTAATTAAATCTCTTGTGTATACAGATACGATATAAGTTTTGATGTTGTAGGAGCTGTTTGATTTTATTGCGTCCGTTCTGGCAAATTTTGCTCAAAAAGGTGGAAACTTTCACTTACCTCCCGGAAGAAAAAGCGAGATCGGGTTCACTTTTTCTTTCCCGGTGAAGCAGACATCCATTGATTCCGGAATACTGATCAAGTGGACCAAAGGTTTTTCAGTCTCAGGAACGGTTTTATTATCATTTTCGTTCTGGGGGGCTTTAAGATCATAGCTATGAAATATACTTATGATGTTTGTTGATGCTCTTTTGGTGATGATCTGAGCTTTGTAAATGATCTTCGGGGAAGGTGAGACAATCATGAGCTAGGGGGGTCTCTGTTCAGATTTCTTACAAGTTGCGGCAGTGTCCTAGCTCACGCTCATCTTCTAGGAGCCCAAGGACATCCGGGTTTCTCATCTTTACTTGAAGATCGTTCAACAAAAGAATCATTTACCAAACATGCATCAAAACTTTTATTAATAGCACAGTTGGTATTAACTGAATTGATTGAATGTTGGGTAATAATAGTACATTGTCTTTGGCATTCCTTGCCATGTTTAAAATCTATATGCAGGCTGGAAAAGATGTGGTTTCTTGCCTGAATGAGGCCATGGATAGGAAAGGGATAGATATGAGAGTGTCTGCCTTGGTATGTTCTTCAGCTCTTGCTATCATATTGACATTAAAATAACTTTGGTTATCAATATAGGAAACATTCTAAGTAATCTAGGCTTTAGTAGGTGAAAGATACGGTGGCAACTTTGGCCGGAACTAGATACTGGGATGATGATGTTATGGTTGCTGTCATTTTGGGTACTGGGACAAATGCTTGCTATGTAGAACGGATGGATGCTATTCCTAAATTGCAAGGCGATTTCTCCCCCTCTGGAAGAACAGTGAGTGACAGTCGTCTCTTCTATGTTCTTAGTCGGATATCATGATTGCATTGAAGTCTTATGGATATTTCCATTTTTACAGATTGTTAACCTTGAGTGGGGAGCATACAGAAAAGGCCTTCCTTTAACTGGTTCGATACAGATATGGATGCTGCTAGTATCAATCCTGGAGAGCAGGCATACTCAAAGTTCTAATTTTTCTCTGTTAACTCCTATCAATCTAGTACATGCTTTCTGAAGTATCAAATATTTATTCATGTTGTAGATATTTGAGAAGACAATCTCCGGAATGTACCTCGGTGAAATTGCACGAAGAGCTCTGCTGCATATGGCTGAAGAAGGTTCTCTGTTTGGGACACCATCGTGAAGCGAGCTGGACGCTTAGCTGGTGCTGGACGATTGCTTTGTATTTGATCTCTTTATCCATATGTACTCGATGAATTCATTCTTGCAGGAGAGCTTCGATAAACAAGCTAATAATAATTACAGTAATTATTTGTTCTAAAATATAATCTCTACTATTTGATTTTGATCGCCCAATCACTCCGGTAGTATTATTAGTGCTCGAACCCGTGAGCTTTAAGAATAACAACCATTCTTTTAACCACTTGGATTAGAGGGCTCGTGCTCGAAACCTAACTTTTTAAGCTGGAAGGGTAACAATTATTTTTAATCTAAAAATTTAATCTAAAATATTATCAAAACATATAACATTGTAGGTTGGGAAGATAATATTTCTTTTGGCAACTTAAAATTTTACTAAAATTTATAACTTTTTAAGTTTTGAATGTAAAATTTCTTACCACAACCTAAAACGTTATTCAAATATATATTGAAAAACTTAACATTAAATTAGTAATCAATAAAAGAGAGAAGTAACCACGTCATATTAATCGTATTTAATGTCGCATTATATAATTATATTTAATTATTAGATCAATTAATCGATATCGTTCAGTTTATTTTTTTAATAATTTATTTGGTCGTTGATTTATTTCATAAACTTAAATTTACATGTTCTTGAAAAAAATACTTTTTTTAGTTTGCCCATAAATATTTTTAAAAATACGTTAAATATATATAAATTTTTTTTATAGGTTTAATTTAGGATTAGAATTTAAGAAATTGAATTATAAGATTTAAAATTTAAGATTTAGAATATAGATTTAAGGTGTTAGGGTTAAAAATTTAAATTTTAAATTTAAAAAAATTATTTATCTTGTGTAATAAAATATAACCTAATATATAATATACCAATATTTAATGCAATTTTTTTTTTTTTTTTGTATTCAGTATTTTTCAAACAATTTAAACTTTTTGTGCTCAATATTTGGCCTGCAATTGTTCTAATGTTTCAGGATTATTCTAATTTTTCAGGCTAATTATTTTGTGTAAGCAATAATGCAGAGTCGAAGCAGGTGGAATGGTGGATTCATCTCATGCAGAATTTTACTAAAAAAATCACAAAATTTTAATTTTAATTTTTTTATCATTTTAAAATTGAATTTACATATATTTTAATTTTTATTAACCATTTTAATTTTTAGAATAATTACTTAGAAATATTTAAAAATATAAAAAAATAAAATTTTACTTACGGAACAAATGAGATTTTATCCATTATTTTTTGTATGTTAGGCCACCTTATCAACAACTGTTATCAGTGATGCCCATTTTATAACACATTCATTAAAATTTTAAATATTATTCACATAAACTGAAGCAAGTAAAATTAGAAAACTTCATTTATTTAATTAAAATATAATAAATTCAAACTCAAAATTACAAATAATAAAACATATAATATCGCGAAAAAAAAATAACTAAATGAGTTGTGCTTTACGTGTGACACACTTATTTTTTATTCTAACACCCTTCACATCCAGTTCGTTAATTTCCCCACAAAGCTCAAAGGTGAAGATTCGTTTCCAAAACCTCAAGGGCACTTGGGTCTGCCACCGTGGGTGGTCAAGCTTGCATAGCATGGGCACACTTCTTGGTTACCGGCAGTACCCGGAGGGACACAGTTGCAGCGGGCGCAACATGTCCCACATGCCCTCTTGCACAGGTTCGGCCTTGACGATAATCGGCACCTCGCCGCACAAGCCCCACCACAGTCTGAAAAAAAATCAATATGTCAACAAGCGGTCTCGATCTAATTTTCCGGATGCTATCGAGGATCGTTATATTTACCGATTTTCGTTGGGGCAGCGATTCCCTCGCCGGCACTTGTCACCTGTATATTCACATCAACATGTAGCTTAACAATTACTCAAAAAAAACGAAAAAATGTAGTGAAACTTTACCGATTGATCCGCATGAACAAGTTGTATAAGGAGAAGAGATAGGAGAATTGAGGCAATCAAAGGCTTAGAGACAGACATGACCGAGACGAGAAATCGAGACTTGTGTTTGGTGTGGAAAACAAGAGAAGCGTGCCGAGTATTTATAGCCAACAAATGGTTAGGGAACGAGCAGTACCGTACCTAGGTATGGGCAATACTAGCGCAGGGTTCAATTGTTATTAAATATATAAAAGAATATCAGAAATTAAAAAAAAAAAAACTACCTATAGTTTTTACTCTTATCGAGACAAATACTATATATTGCAATTATTGTTTTTAAAAATAAATAATTTTAAATTTTATCAAAACCTACTTCGTACTATGACTCTGAACATATGGACCATCGTCACAAAGCTCTAAAGGAAATTTCTGTCAACAAAATTAGAAAGTGGAACTGATTTCTTGAATTAACATGATGGAGACTTTAGTGAGAAAGTATTTGTAAAGAATGATGGGTGGATTGAATAATAGATAAACAGTAATCATAAGTGCGGTGAGAGTTGTTTACTTTATTTCTTAACTATGAATTTAAAATTAAATTTTTAATTATAAAAATAAAATATATTTTATAATCAGTCGTTTACCTTTTTGTGAGAGTATCAGTAGTAAGAGTATTAATAGCTATTAGACGACCCAATAATTTAATTGGTTATTAGGCAAGTTAAGTGGGACAACGATGGGAAGTTTGTCTTTTAACAATGAATAGGCTCAGCCTAATGAATTCGACAGCTGTTGTGATTGGTACTCATGCATTAGTTTTCAAAGGCTTGGAAGTGGAATGAATCCCATGTCCTTTTTAGGACGCAAGAGTTGTCCGAAACTCAATGTTCATGGGGATTAGTTTTAGTAGCATTAAAGTTAGTATTAGTATTATTTTTTTTTGAATTAGTTACAATAGTTACAGTAATAGTATCTGTTTTAAAATATATTTTTAATTATTAGATATTGATCGTTCAATCAGTGTGTTGCAATACTGGTGCTTGAACCCGTGACCTTCATGAACAACAACTGTTCCCTTAAACACTGAAGTAAGATGGTTCGTACTAATATTAGTATTATGTTTAAGCATTTAGAGCTGTGCGTATCTACTCCCCACCTAATCATTCCGATTCCCCACTGCCTAATTTATGAAACAAAAGGAAAGCAATTGGCGCAAAGGCAAAGCAAAGCCTCATTCATATTAAACACAAAAGAGATTGTAGGGCAAGGGGTCAGCCGAGCATTGGGGTCAGGATTTGGTAAGATCGAGCCATGGTCCTGGCCCTTAGACTCTCGAGTGAAATCATTGGCATTGGAAGTGTGGTAAACTTGAGGATTCAGCTTGGAACCAAGTTCTTATGGGGACAATGACAAGGTTTAAAGATAGGAATCTGCTACAGCCTGGTGGCTCCTCGGCCAATCATCAACACTACTGCGCCACAGCTTGCAAAATATGATGAAGTCCTGGTTTTGTTCTAAATAAATTCGGCATCCTGTAAAGTCTCCTGATGTCAGTTTCTTTTCTTTTTCCTTTTTAAGCATGGGATAGTATCATTGCAATGGGAAGACCCAAACCAAACCGTCCCTTGAAGAAAACCAGATTTTGTACCCTGGTTGTTTGCGCAGAACCTTGTGGCGAACTTAGCAAAGGAAAAAAAAGAAAAACTAACAGCTTTGTCTTGGTGAACCTGAACGTGGCAAGCAAAATCAAACCACGTTACTGGCCTAGTAGCGATTTGTATTAGCAGTTTAATCAAATCTAACTCGATAGCCCGGTTATTGTTATAACACCTTCGACTCAGATATTATATTTGAGTTTCAAGCTTAATCTATTTTGGTTAAATGTTTTATTTTTAAAATTAAATAATAAAATTAAAATTAAAAGATTATATAAAATGATTGTAAGTATGAATAAATTTAAATCATTAATTTAATATAATTTCACTTAAAATTATATATGTGTATACACACGTGTGTGAACATGATTTTACTTGAGTTATGATAATATCAGACTTGAGACTGAAAATAACTAATTTAAACCATATATATATTTTTTAACTTAGTCAAAACAATATAAATTATAATTTTTTATAAAAAATTAAAATTAACTCGAATATTAATTATAACTTAAATTAAGACTCGATTAAATTAAATTAAAATCTAAAAGTAAAGTTTCGAGACTTAAATGAAAACCTTTTAAAGTCAGATGCACTAAAACTTGAATTTCCTCTAACCTAAAATAATAGACGGAATTTTCCTTTAAGCCAAAAATATAATTTATCCATTTCATCTAACCTAAAAAGATACTTTTATCTGAAATTCACTCACAATTACTAAACTCGATGTCTATTTATACACTATAAGACCCAACTTCAAAGACAAACTTAAAATTTTATATAGAGTATAAACTATCAAGACGGTATATTAAAAATAGAAGGGTTAAAAAAATATAATAGTTTAGGAGTGCAGAATTAGATTTTTAATAAAAAAATATAAAATAAATATATAAAATATAAGAAAACTTTAAATTTTAGGGGTACGACTGCACTCCCCAAGGTTTATCTCTGTCCAACTTAGAGTTCAAACAAAATCAATATTATCTGAAATAAGTTTTATTCATCAATGATGTGATCTGACTTGAAGTCTATCCAAACATAAATTAACCCGTTAATTAATTAATTCGAACTCAAAAGGCTTTAACCTGGACTTTAGTACCTAATCTAAAATCAACTTAACAATGACTCGAACTTGAATCCAAATTAACCCAGACTCTATCTAACTTATTGGCTTGATATAACTCTTACCTGATTTAAACCGACGTTACCCAACTAGAATCGGACGGAAATAGGTTGAGTCACACATAGAGAAGAGAGGTCCTTTTGGGCAGTTGGATTAGTTTGTTTTCGACCGAACTGACTTAATCGACCATAATCTATAAAATTCAACCCGATCAAATTTTTACCCTAAACCAACATACTTAAATATTAACTTAAAGTTGATTGAGAATTCAAAAAATCGATAATCGATTGAAATTAAAAAATCTATAACCTCAAAACTAACAAAGAACGAACTGAATTAATTGAATACACCATTTTTTTAAACCGAAAAATCCTGTTCCTAGTCACAACAAAGCAGAAAACATGCCCAAAGCCCCAACATGATAATACTACTAATCTAATACCTCGTAGTTATTAGTTATGGTGAAATATTGTACTAGACTATATATATATATATATATATATGTGAGTTGCATTATGTAAATCATCATCAGTTTTATTGATTCCCAACAATTATTGCCTTAGTTGATGCACTACAAGGTCTATCCTAATCTAATACCGAACAAGGATCTTTCACATACATCAATGGCAGCCTCGTTTTGCTTACTTCAAAGTTACCCTAGTAAGATTACACCATACCGGCGGGAGTCGAACAAGTTGTCCACCAAGGATACTGTAAGATGGATGGAAAAAATCACTTTTTAACTAAAATCAAGAGATTTATGATTTCAAGGCGTGTTGCAGCCAAAATGTATGTACAATACTCACCTTTTTACATAGTAGTAGCAAAAATCTGCCAAAATGAAAGTCTGGAGAATCTCAGAAAGCATGACCAAACAAGGCTATAACCCATATCCCAATGCTGTCTAGAATAACTAGGAAATCGAACGCAGTCAATTTGATCAAACATGCAAGTCAATCAATCTAGAACCATTGTTTAGCATTACTGTTAAATTATACCTGGATAACCCAATGTGCAGCAGTCTAGAACTGTTAAATGGTTCAATGATCTGAAAAGAGTGACAAAGAGGAAGGCCATATGTTCAAATAAGTGTTGATTTAAGATCAAACCATCCAATTAATCGAGGATACAAGTGCTGGCCACTTGCTGCCGTACCTGAAAGTTCTGCATGAGCATTAGCTGAGGCAGGACTGAAATAGCTTCAAGGTAACTAAACACAGAAATCCCAGCAAATTCTGTTGAAGAAAAGATGATTTGCTGCTGGATGAATAAACAAAGACAAAACAGCGCAGGGTATCACCTACAAGGAGATAACTAAAAATGTCAAAGGTTAATCATCATTCAAGGATCTATCTATCAAGTGAAAGAAGTTCGAAACTCTTCTAAGGAGCAAGGGAAGAAGAAAGCTTGAAGCTTGAAGCTTCACTTTCCATTGGAGGAGTAAGGTTAGTTTTATTGCTTGAGTTGATATTTTAGTTGTTTAAAGACCCTTTAATGGCATAATATCTGATTCATGTTAATAACATGTAAAAATGATAGTGAATCGCTTTAAACACTCTCATAAGTCATAAGATGTATGGTCCATTGTTCAGTTTACAGCATTGAATTAGCATCCATGGAGTATGATAATAAACCAAGTTTTGGCATTAAAATTTTATATATAAACACCATTTCTTCTTTTATGATGAATCTAAGTTGCGATTTGTGGGGATTGTGACACTTTGATAAACAGGCTTTATTCAAAGTAGATATTTTTGACTGAATATTATACGTTGATATGATTGTGTGGTAAATGATGGAGAAGGAGTTGTTATGGAGGGGTTAGCTGGCAAGAGTTTGTTATAGTCCAGATTTCGCCATCTTCCTTTTTCTTCCAGTTTTCCCTCTTCATTTTCCCACATTTTCGCCATTCTTCTCTCTTTCTCTCTCTCCCTCACCATTTTCTCTTTGTTCTCTCACTCCCACTTTCCAATCAATCTTTCCCCATTAGGATTTGCTTCGCCAAACAAAACGATGGAGCCTGTGTCTCTGGGTCTCATTCTTTCTTCAACAACTACTTGAAAGAATTTCAAGATTTGGAGAAGAAAAGAAGGAAAAAGAATAAAGCTTTAGGCGATTAGGTATACTCTGAAAGAAAAATGAGTGCTTCGAAATTCATCAAGTGCGTTACTGTCGGCGATGGTGCCGTCGGCAAAACCTGCTTGCTGATTTCCTACACCAGCAACACTTTCCCTACGGTGAACCTTTTTCGCTCCCTTTTCCATATATTGTAGGAATATCAAGAACGGGGCTTTATGCTCTCTGTTAATGGCTAGATTGTTTCCGGCACTGGTTTTCTTTATTAGTAACTGTTTGCGTTTGAGTTTCTTATGGTCCCAGGACTATGTCCCGACTGTTTTCGACAATTTCAGTGCCAATGTCGTTGTGGATGGCGCCACTGTCAACATAGGCTTATGGGATACTGCTGGTACTTTTGACATAACTTATAGAATCTCTCTTTGTTAGTCAGTTCGGTTTCTTTATTGCTTATGGTTTGAAATCATTGCCTTGGAACAGGTCAGGAGGATTACAATAGATTGAGGCCATTAAGCTACCGTGGGGCTGATGTCTTCATTCTTGCCTTTTCTCTCATCAGCAAGGCTAGTTATGAAAACGTTGCAAAGAAGGTTTAATCTTTGGATATCACCCCCTTTGTCACAATAATTTTGTGCAGCGTATGATCATGTGTTTTCTTGTTTTCTGTTTCAGTGGATTCCTGAATTAAAGCATTATGCACCTGGCATTCCAATAGTCCTCGTTGGAACTAAGCTCGGTATGATGATTCCTTCACTAATGGCCTGAAAGGGTTTCCTCAATTCTTGCTGTTTCATTCCATGCTGTTGTGTTTATGACTCCTTGCGGCTGCAGATCTCCGGGACGATGACCAATTCCTCCATGACCATCCTAATGCAATACCCATTTCTACAGCTCAGGCAAATCTTTAACATACTATGTTGTGTTCTTTCCAATGATTATATATGTTTCATGTATTTTTCAACATTAGTCTTTGCTTATTTGTGAAGGGAGAGGAATTAAAGAAACAGATAGGGTCTTCTGCCTACATCGAATGTAGTTCAAAAACTCAGCAGGTAAACTTCTCACCATTCATATAAACTTAGCACAAGCACATCATTGACATCTCTCTGGTCTAAAATGTGATCTTGTGTTGGTTTTACTTCAGAATGTGAAGGCAGTTTTCGATGCGGCTATCAAGGTTGTTCTTCAGCCTCCAAAAAGCAAGCAAAAGTCGAATAGCGGCGGTGTACTTTGCTCAGTATTGTGATCAGTGCAAGCTTGCTCTGCTCGTATCCTCCCTATCCGTATCAAGTTTTATAAATTCTAGTAAGCAGTAAGCCACCATGTATAGTCTCTGCTGACATTCTGGGTAGTGGTTTGTTTCTTGTTCTACTTATTGTCAATCTGTAATTGATGACAAGCAGTCCTTTCTTTGTTAGCATGCACGACTCTTCTGCTTTTATGTTTAAGCTTCACGCATTCAGTAGCCAGATGCGAGGAAGATTCTATTAAGAAACAATGGTTTTGTTGCACCAAGTTTATATTTATGCAAGTTTTTTATTTAATTATCGGATTTCGATTCACTGGCCTACTAATCCAGATTAAGTTTTTTAGAGTCCCATTGTTTGATTAAATATCATCCACTTTTATCGAATACTTTATCTAAAGTCGATAAATTTAGTAATAAATCCAATCCAATTTTTTAAGAAGAAAATATACTCTGAAATATTAGTTAAATAATTAATGCAGATCAAAGATGGGTATGGGTCGGGTCGAATTTTTGGTCCACCTGAACCTGATCCGAATACAAATACTTTAAACTCGACTCTGATCTGACCCGAATATTTTTTTAAAATATCTGACCCAACCTGAAAATAAATACCCTAAACCCGACTCCGACCCGACTTTAAAAAAAATAAATTTAGGGATTAAATTATAAAAAAATAATTTTTGAAGACTTAATTATAAAAAAATATAATTTTAAGGACTAATTATAAATAAAAAATAATTTTAAAGACCTAATTATAAAAAATTATATAGATAAAGGATCATTATTATAAATATCCCTAAAAATTATGAAAAATTACATATTTAATCCTAAGTCGGGTCAGATTGAATATTTTACACCCTAAAACTAAACTCGATTCAATTTAATCCGAATTTTTTTTTTATAAAAATATTCGACCTGATCGAACCGGATCGGATCAGAACCCAATGAAGTTGGGTAGAATGCCCATCCCTAATGCGGATGGGATGGAGATTTGAGAAGACACGAATATTTTACCCAAACGTGACTCTGTCATGACCTCCCTGAGTATGACCTATTTGCCTACTACGTTTTGCTCGTGAGGTATTGAAAAATGGGGAAACGTCCCGGCTCTCTTTCTATCAAACCAGCAGGTAAAACGCTATCAAAATTTGGATTCCATCACTTGTGTGCTACTATTGAAGAATAGATTTATGCAAGAAGAGGCAAAGAGTATTGATTAAAAATAAAAAAAAAAATTATGTTGCAGTATTAAGTATTGTTTTAAAAGTGAATTTGTTCTGATACGTGTAATCATTATAATAAATAAATCATCTCTTAAGGTTAAGTATCATGAATGAGGTCATGCATAGGATGAAAAGGGTTGTTGCGCGCTTAAATTTTTATGGTATAATTGTATTTTAATTTCTTTTAGTTTAACTGTTACTTAAATAAAGGTTCTTGTCTCTCTCAACTTTTTAATTTAAAGGTTTAATAAATTCTTACCTCTCCTAACATTGAATCATAACTCTGTCTCTGATTGATAGTGGCAGAGTCACATTTTCTTTAGGGTAGGCAGAAGTTCACCCTGAACTTTTTTAAATTCATATATTAATCCTTATTTTTTAAATTTTTTTATAAATTAATCATTAAGTTTGTGTGATATTTAAAATTTATGTACACTCTATAATTTTAAAATTTTATATATACTAACATTCAAATAAATTTTTAAATTCGTTATTATTAATTAATACGATTTTTTAAATTTTATACGCTTAAAATATAAAATAAACTTTAATAGTATTACTCTTCTTTTAACGCAAAACAACACTAAAAAAATCTATCAAAGACAAAAAGTGTTTCAAAGATTTTGATAATAATAATAAAATTTAAAAATTCAATAATTATAATAAAAACATTAAACTATCGGTATAATACGAAGAAAGCTTCTCTTTTTTCCCCCAATACTTAGGTTTTAAAAATATCTAAAAAAGCTTAAAAATAGAAACGTGGCGTTACATTATTGGAAAGAAAAAACCGGCGGCTACGACTATTAATACTTCGACACCTTCTTCCATTTTACTTTACCTTTCAAACCCGATACGACTCGTGTAACCCGTTTTAAAGATCCATTCTTCCAGTTAGAGTCTTCTACGATCAGATCATCCGCCCCCGTCTCTTCACCTGTTCTCTGAGTTGAGAATCGTGGGGTGGTCCGGGTGGATATGACGATCTCTGATGCGGTGGTTGGGAATCTGATGATAATATACGTGGCGGTGATAGCGGGGATAAAAGCCTATGGTTTAGTGTTCGACCGGAGTTTCGGCAGTGGGTTTGTACTGCTAGCGTCGAGCACTGTGGTGGGTTTGATCTTGGTCGGGGCTCTGACGTGGGACGTCGGTCGTAAAGCCACAAACGCAATTTCCATCGGGGGTGAACAAGATGCGGCCTCCGTTGAAGTTCAAGAGATGTGCAATGGTGGCATATGCTGGCACGGCGTGGCTGTTCGGTCCCCGGCTTCCCAGGTTCGGTTTAGGCTCCCTCGGCAAATTCTATGAGGTCTTGTTTTGTTATAATTTTGGCGGAGGGTAATAAAAAAATGGCGGGTATGTGATGCACAGAAACTGGGGAGGAATTGTTAAGATTAAATACCAAGATTACTAAATTTTAGATACTAAATTTAATTTTTTAAAAGTTTTGAGATTTAATAAAATATTTTAAAAGTTTAGAATTTAATAAAAAAATCTTTAAAGTTTTATAACATAATGCCAAATTTTAAATTTTTTGAAGGACCAAATTAAAAAACTTAAAAATTTCCAAGGACTAAAAGCCATTTCTCTAATTTTACGTGTAAGTTTAAGTACCCAAATTTTTTCAATTGACTCAATAGATTCGTCGCATCCAAAGGGATGATGAACAATAAAACCTACTTACTATATATATATAGTTTTAACTTTTTATTATTTAAAATTTATTATCATCGAACAAAACTACGATAATGAGAGATGTTTAAACGTTTAATTTAGTTATTGATCAAACTAACATATTTAAAACTAAATTAATTAAAAAAATTCTTTGATTATTTATCAAAATATATTATTTATTTATTTAGTCGTATTGAATAAATTTTAATTAATTTGAATAACTTTGGAATTGATGTAACAATTTTTTTTTCCTATAATTAGGTTAATTTGTGTATTTTTTTTGAGTTAAAAATTAGTTGGACCGTAAAATCTTAATGAGTCTAAGGTGGTAAGAATAAAAATTAGTTGAGTCTTAATATCTTGAAAGGTATGAGCTTAAAATACATATATAATATATTTTAAATTAAAATTTTAATCTTTAAAATACTAAATTTTAAATTAAAATTTTAATCTTTAAAATTTAAAGGCACGTATAGATTAAATTGAACGTTTAACAAACCGTTCATGAATCATTCAACAGAAAATTTATTTATTTATTAAACTTATAACGAACATGAATAATATTTTTTATTTATTTAATTAAATGAACGAACATAAATAAAGAGTTTGTTCGTTTATTTACGTTCGTAGACGTTCGATAATCCGTTTATTTGTATAGTTAAATTAATTCACATATATCTATTTATACTTATTATTTTTCATAATAAAAAGTACTATATTTAAACATTTAGAAAAACATATATTAATAATATAAAAAAACAAGACAATAATCAATGTTCGAGAATTCATGCATTTTAAGAAAAAAAATTAAACAATACTTAATATTCGTTCGTTTATCATTTTAATGAATAAAAAAAATTATTTATTTAATCATTTATATTCATTTAACTTTTAATAATAATAATAAATAAATATAAACATTTTTATTCGTATTTGTTACATTCGTTTGTAGGTATAAGCTAACTCCAATAGGAGGCTGCCGCGTTAAGATATGTACATGGGCCTCAAAATTGACCCAACTTAATTGGATTCGATTTCAGGCCTCAAAGACTATATAATCAACAAATAAAAAAAAGTAAGAAGAGGATGTGCTCTATGGTATTAATTTATTTACCACTTAGATTAATATTTATCAATTTATTAAAATTTATTTAATTTCGTATCAGTGGATTTTAAGACCTTCAGTAAGAAATAAAAAAATCATATCATGCCTTTTTTGCAGTTTTTTTTTTATTAAAGAGATCAAAATGAAAAAAATCAAAATTACGGAGACTAAAATAAAAAGATATAAATGCAGTAAAAATTATATGTCGATATTATTCACCAAAATCTTTAATATTTTAGATGAATAAGCCGTATTGATACACAAAAGGGCGTACTGTACGTATTATCGTTTAAAAAAAATTGGTTCTAATAAAAACTAACAACATAACGGTCATAAAAATATTATAAAATATTTAAAACTTCTAACCATATACTTGTATCGATACGACTATCAAACCAGATGAGCTCGTATCGATCAACTTTTATCAAACCTTTGTATCGATACGATTACATGTATATCGATACTCGATAGTCATTAAAAAATATTGGTTCTAATAAAAACTAACAACATAACGGTCATAAAAATATTATAAAATATTTAAAACTTCTAATCATATACTTGTATCGATACGACTATCAAACCAGATGAGCTCGTATCGATCAACTTTTATCAAACCTTTGTATCGATACGATTACATGTATATCGATACTCGATAGCCATTAAAAAGAGTTGAAATTATAGCGGCACCAAACTATATCAATACAGCCTATTGGTTATTGATATGCTTAGACAATTTTAATTATACTTGAAAAATATTTGAGACTTTAATTTAAGAATTAATTTAAAAGTTATTTTAAGTTCAAAATCATAGTTTATGAGACTTTTTTAATATTTACAAATTTATTTTATTTTACAAATTGATATTTACATATATTTATCATATCAAAATTAATTATTGATTTTATACCAATAAGTTTTATGAAGGTTTTTAAACTTGATAATACATTAATCTTGTCACTTTTGTTTTATTTTTTTTTAGATTAATTTTTTAAAAATATTATATTTATAATATATTTTATAATTTATAATAAAATCTAGACGAAATTGTTTAAAAAATATTAGTAATAAAAAAACGTCATAACGACCCCAATCATTTTTTTTTTACTTTTACGATGTAATTTTAAAAAAATAAAAGAAATTCCTACTTGTTTCAACTACCAACTATAAAACTAGCTACGACCTTTCTTTTTGCATATACGAGCATTAATCACAGTAAGTCATCTCCATGTATATAAATAAGCACAGAACAGGATTTTTGCTAGACAATTTGCCCAAAGAAATTAAGAACAGAAGAGGATCAAATGATGGGAACGAATGTCTTTCCTTCTTCCTCAACCCTTCTGTTGCCTTGTCTTTTGTTTTTCGATCTCTTCGCCGCCGCAAAAGCCTTGATAAGGATGCCGGAAAATGAAACAATACCTGCAGTAATTGTGTTTGGAGATTCAATTGTTGACGCCGGTAACAACAACTATATCAAGACTATTGTTAAGAGCAACTTCGCCCCTTACGGACAAGATTTTAATGGGGGTGTTCCAACAGGAAGGTTTTGTAATGGAAGAATCCCGTCCGATCTAATAGGTAGCACGAGTTCACGAAATCTAGCTTTTTTACATGCTGAACTTATTCTTTTCCTTACTGCAAAACCTACTTTAGTTGCTTTGCTTGAATTATGTCACGAAATCTACTATTTCAGCTGAAGAATTAGGACTTAAAGATACAGTGCCAGCATATCTGGATCCGACATTGAAACCCCAAGATCTCATGACAGGAGTAACCTTTGCTTCTGGTGGAACCGGATATGATCCTATGACTCCCAGACTAGCGGTAATAATTTCTTTTTCTTGGTTTTTAGTTTATCCTGTTAATGTTTTTGGCTACATTATCAATGCTCTTTCACTTCTGTCTAAATTATCAGTCAGTTATATCGTTGAGGGACCAGTTAAACTACTTCAAAGAATACATAGCTAAGTTGAAAGCTACTGTCGGAGAAGACAAAACGAACTTCATCTTGGCAAAGAGTATGCTTCTAGTTGTAGCCGGCAGCGACGACATTGCCAATACATATTTTCTTCTCCGTGCTAGGAAATTACAGTACGATGTTCCTGCTTACACCGACTTAATGATTAACTCGGCTACTGAGTTTATCAAGGTAACTAATTTGAGTATAGTAGAGGGACCAACATCATAATTATACCAAATTAACGGATTTGAGTGGATTTTTTGAAGGAACTATATGGTTTGGGAGCAAGGAGAATTGCTGTACTCAGTACACCACCAATCGGGTGCGTGCCATCACAAAGAACTCTGGGTGGTGGAATCGAAAGGGAATGTGCTGAAGATTACAACGCAGCAGCTAGACTATTCAACAACAAGCTGTCTTCCCTACTGGTTTCCTTTCGGACAAACATGTCTGATGCCAGATTTGTGTACATAGATGTCTACCACCCTTTGCTTGATCTCATTCAAAACCCTAAAAAATCAGGTAATGAATTGATGTCTCTAGTTTACAGTTGTAAATTATAAAAACAACACCTTTCTCAACTTGTTGGGATGTTTTTAGGCTTTGAAGTTTCAAACCAAGGGTGCTGTGGAACCGGGAACATAGAGGTGTCGGTGTTGTGTAATCAACTGAGTTCATCGACATGTCCTGATGTGGACAAGTATATCTTTTGGGACAGTTATCATCCGACGGAGAAAGCTTATAAAGTGTTGGTTCTGTCTGTTCTTCAGAAGATTATCGACGGGTTCTTCTGATCAATCAAATCTCAGATTGAAAACTGATGTATGTTTCTCAAGTAATCCAGTTTTAAACCTCCTAAAGAGCTGCTCTTTCACTGAGGCTACGTAACTTTATTGAAGTCGGATGTAATTTTTAATTCTATGGAGTATTTGATAAAACGTCAATTTATATTTATTGAGTATTTGATTTATTGCGTCATTACAGTGTTTTGGATTGAGCAAGATTTTCAAGATTAGTTTCATACCAACAGGATTAACTGAACTAAGTCTAAGATTTAACCGGTAATGAATAATCTTTATTCAAAATTTTAGTAAAAATGACATTTATTCTAGAAAATTTGTGTTTAATAAGTTTTATTTGTATCGTGTATCTTATCAAAGAGTACAAATCTTTTGTCTCCTAATCATATATCTTTCTATGTTTTCTGTTAATTTTTAAAAAGAAATAAATTATTAACTCTAACCCTAATTTTCTATGTCCTAAACACTAAATTACTCTAACACCAATAGAGACACGATTAAAAGATAGATTTATACTCTTATCAAAGAATGTTATTGATTATCATGAAGAATTAACCGTACTCACAAATGATATAAATACTATGTTGCTTTAGCTTCTCTCACATCGGTAGCATATTTCTATACAAGTCTTTTCAAAAACGGATTAGGATATTTCAGTTAATACATTCAACGACTCTAATTCTTTTACGCATTAACATACGAGAGGATTTCATAAAACCCCTCCCCACTCATAAAGATTTTATTTTTTTACTTTTATCTTTCTATTTAAATTTTCAAAATTTTAGTTTATTTATAAATTTTCTCCTCATACTTTCAAACATTTATCTTTTACTCATAACCTCAAATCTTAACTCCATTCTTGTATACTTGTCATGTTCCTTGGATTATTTATAAGTTGGGATTCAAACTTTTTATTTTTAAAACTTTAACTGCGACTAATACAATCGAATTCATGGGAAATTAGTCGCATCTACGTAGTTAATCTTAAACTTATCATGAATTAGAATGATCTTATCTTTAATCTATGTAATAATTTATGATCTAAACGAATAATATTATTATTATCTTATAATCGCCTTAAACTATTAAAAAAATCATAAATAAAATCATTCATTAGAAAGCGATATGTTAGATAAGCATTAAAAAGTATTTTCCATATCAATTATTCAAGAAAGTGTAGGCAAGAGATGTATTTTATTCATAATAATGTAAATCATGCTGGTTTTTTTGTTGGATCTCGCCATCTAATTAATCTGATGAGCTGTGGCGTTTACCCTAAAACAACAAAAATGCAAATAAAAGAACGAGACAAAGACAGCAATCTAGGTCAAGATAAAGTGGTCTAATATAATTCTCTGGCAGTTGGGAGATTTAAGACGCAGACTATTAACATGCATAATTGAACAGTAATTAGTGTTATAATATAATTAAGGATCTCATACTGAACTAGTACTGAACCAGGAGGCTATTAAAGTTTTTAACAAAGTGGGTTGGATGCAACACTAATAATAATTCATGATCTCTTTGTAGAAATAAATGAATTGTGAATATGTCTCTTAGCATTAATTTTAATTCAGATTTCAATTATATCACTAATTTTTTAAGCTCAAACTTCTTTCTTGCATACGTGCTCCTCCGGAGGCACACACTAGAATAAGAGATAAAAATTTATTGATAGCATATTCGATCAAACGGATGATTTGATTTGTTTTAATATTAAATTTTAGTTTATATTTTAATTATATCACTGAATCGTTAAAGTTGATTCTAAGCTTAAGGTTTAGTAGTATCTGATATAGATAATGCTAAGGGTTTGTTTGGATCATAGAATGTAAGATTACTCGTGAAAATATGATTCTCAAAATGTAACATTATTCGTGAATTACTGAGAATATATATTACCTGAAAGACGTTGATGCGCAAGCTCGAATCGATCACCAATTACCGTCAAGAGGGTTGTTTTTGGTGTTTGGTTGAATTTGCTAAAATCGAAAGATTGAGACAAAGAACACAATGATTTTAGAATGGTTCGGCCACGCCTACATCCACTACCTTAGCACACCACTAAGGATTTCAACCAATTCACTAAAGAATTCGACCATTTTACCGGTTCAAGGGATAACCGTTACAACCCTATCTTTTGGACTTGGCTAAGATAGAACCAACTCTAGTTTTTGTCTAAGGCTAAACTAGAACCTCTCCTTTTACAAAGGGATTTGTTTGGTAAACTAAGTACCTCACAAAGGTGGGTGTTTACACAATTAAGCTCACAAGAGAATACAAGATTTACAATAAAATCACTCTCTTAAGACTATGTACAAGAGAAAAGGAAAATAGAGATTTAAACTCAATTTCACTTGACCATGTTTCTTGGATGTTGTCTTTTAACCTTCTTCAAGTGTCCCAAGCTTGCTTTTATAGTGTAGAATCATATTCTAGCCGTTTATAGCCGTTGGGGATGTTTTGGAGCCGTTTGGAAGTCAAAAAGTTGAACATTAAATTTTCACCTGCACAGAGGTTTCGAAACTTTTTCAAAACTGTTTCCAAACCTTTACCAGAGGTTTGGAAACCTTTAAGCAATTCAAAAAATTATAGCCGTTACAGGTCTAAGGTTTGGAAACCTTTATCAAGGTTTCGAAACTTTTCATCAAAAGTTTCCAAACTTTTTGCTGAAAGTTCCGAGACTTTCATTCCAGTAGCGAAATGTTTGAGACTGGCCTGAGAGATTTCGAAACCTTTAAAGGAGGTTTCGAAACTTTCATTTAAAATTCAATTTTAACTAATTTAAAAAGCGTTTCAAATACTTCTAAAATCTCTCAAAAACTTTTCAAACTTATTTTCAAGTTGTTTGAACATAAGAATCATTTTTGAATTTTTTTCAAATTAGTACAAAACATTTTTCAATTATTATATCAAAATCAACATCTCAACAATCTCCCCCTTTTTGATATAATAAAACTAACTTGAAAAATTGTTTTTGAGATTGCTCCCCATTTGTAAAATAAACTTTGAATAAGAGAATTAAAGACTCAAATCATTTAAGATTCCCCTTATCCATTTGAAAGTCTTTGAAGCAATTTTTTATAACATTCTCCCCCTTTTTGTTATATCAAAAATGGTTCAAGCCAAATTTGAAAAACTTTAAAGCTCATAACATAGGAGAATTTGAAAGATACCAATTGTTGGAAAAATTAAGTATCAAAACAAAGGTTATGAAAACAAAAACTCCCCCTTACTCAATGCATTCCAAAAATATACTCAAAAGCTTGACACTTAAAAGATATTAAATTTCAATGTTATATTAAAATAAATCAATTTAAGAACACATGAAAATTTAATTTATCCAAGACTTTAAATCTTTATGCAAACACAAGAATGAAACAATGTGACTCATATGCATAAAGAATAATAAAATATCATGTATTTAAAAAAAATAGGAAAATAATAATACATGCACATTTATAAAAAATAGGCAACCAAATATAAATAACAAAAGAAATAAGCTTAGAGGTTACCCAATTCCTTCATGTGTGTGACTTGAGCATTCTTCGATCTTTGATATGCTTGTCATTGCTCCACACACCTACAAAAGACATTTATTTGGATTTTGGTATCCAAATTGCTTTGGATCCATTTGCATTAAGTACAATGTCTTTAGTTCCCTTAGGAACCCATACTTGTCTAATCCTATAAGTTTTTCTTTTCTTTATAGGACAAGTATGCAAGGAATGACCATGATAATGACAATGTGAGCAATTTGTCATTATGAGACAAGATGAATTATTTAAAATGATTTCTTTTTCTTTTGTTAAGCTATCAAACTTAACTTTTAAATCAAAATTTTCTTTTTGAAAATCTTTAATTTTTGTTTTTGAAAGTTCTAAATCATTTTTCAAAATTTCATTTTGACTTTCAAAATCGATTTTTGATTTCAAAAGAAAATCATTTTCAATTTCAAGTTTTGAAATCATTTTCTTAAATTTGGAATTCATGGTCTCAAATTCCAAATATAATTCATCAAATGCATCTTGTAACTCATCAAAAGAATATGAATTAGATTCATTGGAGTTAAAAGATACCTCGGGCTCATTAAGAGCCAAAACACCTTCCACCTTGGTTGTTTGGAGAAGGTTTGCACTTGATGAGATTTCATCTTTCTTCTCTTCTTTGCCATATAGTCTCTCAAGTTTCTCCCATATTTCTTTGGCACTCTTACATGTGGAGACTTTCTTTGAGATATCTTCATTAAGGCCACAAAGAAGGATGTGCATCGCCTTGGCGTTTAGCTTTGCCTTCGTGTCATTTATACTCCGTTGCTTCTTCTTCTTTTTAGGAGCTTAGATGTAGACATCTTCAACAATGTCCCAAACTTCAAAATCATGGGAATTGATGAATAGCTTCATGATGTTTCTCCATTGGAAGTATCTTTTTCCTTCGAAGAGCGGAGGACACGTGATAGAGCGGCCTTCTTCAAAGCAAGCCATTTTCTTGAACGGTAGGCTTCGATCGATGGATCTTTGCTCTCGGATGTTAGTCTGAATCGATGGAGACGAGGCTCTGATACCAATTGAAAGATGTTGATGCGCAAGCTCGAATCGATCACCAATTACCGTCAAGAGGGTTGTTTTTGGTGTTTGGTTGAATTTGCTAAAATCGAAAGATTGAGACAAAGAACACAATGATTTTAGAGTGGTTCGGCCACGCCTACATCCACTACCTTAGCACACCACTAAGGATTTCAACCAATTCACTAAAGAATTCGACCATTTTACCGGTTCAAGGGATAACCGTTACAACCCTATCTTTTGGACTTGGCTAAGATAGAACCAACTCTAGTTTTTGTCTAAGGCTAAACTAGAACCTCTCCTTTTACAAAGAGATTTGTTTGATAAACTAAGTACCTCACAAAGGTGGGTGTTTACACAATTAAGCTCACAAGAGAATACAAGATTTACAATAAAATCACTCTCTTAAGACTATGTACAAGAGAAAAGGAAAATAGAGATTTAAACTCAATTTCTCTTGACCATGTTTCTTGGATGTTGTCTTTTAACCTTCTTCAAGTGTCCCAAGCTTGCTTTTATAGTGTAGAATCATATTCTAGCCGTTTATAGCCGTTGGGGATGTTTTGGAGCCGTTTGGAAGTCAAAAAGTTGAACATTAAATTTTCACCTGCACAGAGGTTTCGAAACCTTTACCAGAGGTTTCGAAACTTTTTCAAAACTGTTTCCAAACCTTTACCAGAGGTTTAGAAACCTTTAAGCAATTCAAAAAATTATAGCCGTTACAGGTCTAAGGTTTGGAAACCTTTATCAAGGTTTCGAAACTTTTCATCAAAAGTTTCCGAACTTTTTGCTGAAAGTTCCGAGACTTTCATTCCAGTAGCGAAATGTTTGAGACTGGCCTGAGAGGTTTTGAAACCTTTAAAGGAGGTTTCAAAACTTTCATTTAAAATTCAATTTTAACTAATTTAAAAAGCATTTCAAACACTTCTAAAATCTCTCAAAAACTTTTTAAACTTATTTTCAAGTTGTTTGAACATAAGAATCATTTTTGAATTCTTTTCAAATTAATACAAAACATTTTTCAATTATTATATCAAAATCAACATCTCAACATTACCTTGTATGGTTTAATTGGTAAAATAATGTTTATAGTTAAAATATGGTTTGATGGTAGATGGTTGTGCCTATAGTCTTCAAGGTACTCACACATTGGAATCTGCTGAAGCATGTGCGTTTGCAGCTAGTATCAAAATGACAATGACAAATAGTTGGAGAAATGCTCAAGTCGAAGAAGATGCTTTGGCGATTGTTAATAAACTAAATTCAGAGGCTCTTGATTACTCTGTTGTTGCATGCTCTTTGATGGAAGCTCATGATTTGCTAAAATCTAATACTTCCATTGGTGTTGTTCATGTTAATCGTACGGCTAATAGGGTAGCTCATACTTTAATTCAATAGAGTCTATCTTTAAATTACTCGTTTTATTTTTCGTTTGAAGTTCCTTCATGTATTGATCACCTTGTTTTGGAGGATGTTATCTATCTTTAAGCGATATATATCTATTTATTTCTAAAAATACATAATATTTATAGTTAAAAGAATATAAGATTGATCGAAAATAAATATCCATTAATTAATCATGAAATTATTGCATAAATAACTTCAAAAAACCAAAAGCTAACCAAGACAATTTATAATCATGCACGTATTGTGCCTTCAACTCAAACCCACCTCCCTTCACCAAATGACTCTCACCACCACTGGACCTTTTGCCCCAAAACTAAAGCCCATGTCCCTCAATCTCGCAATACCCGTACAATCAACACTCAAGGAGCAATATAGCTCCGTCGTGGCGATACTGGTATAGGAATGTTTTGGTTGTGGGATGACGGAAGGGGTTAGTGATGGTGGTTTCCTAGATGTTGTGTGTTGGTTCAAACAATGGTGTTGTAGGATTAAGGGTAGCAAGAAGTGGAAGTGTCGACGGGTCGTGCTAGGTTCACGATGGGAGGAGTTTCGATACCGACTTTGTGTTAGATTTATGATGGGAGTGGATGGTGGTGGTTACGGAAGAAGATGGTGAAATGGTGGTGGTTGCGGATATGTGTTCATGGCGTAGCGACGAAAATGCTGGACATGGTGGTTGCGGCTCTCATGGTGACTAAAACTTTAGGGAACAAAACAAAGGATTATTGTTAGGGAAGATCAATGGATAAAAATCTTGCTCAAGTCTCCGATGTTTATAATCCTTGCTTCATTTACTCTCTCTTTACGGGGATTATTATCTTCAATGTTGTTTAAGTGTTTAATATTTTGACGTCAATAAGTCTTTAAATATCAATTTTTTATCGTTGAATTCTTTTAATTTTTTAATTCGATCAAGTAGATTGATGTTTTATATTTTTTTTTTTATTTCTTAAAAATATCAATAGAATTATCTAGCTTTATCGGTTAAAGGAACAGTTGTTATTTCTAAAGGGTACTGTCAGCTCACTTGTTGAACGATCAATGTTCAATTAATGATGAGATTAAATTAATTGATTGTTAAAATTAAAATTAATTTAAAATAAACTTAAAAATTAATTATATAATTATATAAATTTATATCGACTACTGTATTATTAGATGTTAATTTTTTTAACGTTATCAGTTTAATTCATTTATCTCTAAGCAAAAACTCCATCATTCCTTAACCACCTATTTTAGACTCTCCAGGAAGATTATACAGTGAATCTTGTTCATTACGTCATCATAGTCTAAGTAATTAGGACCGTTGATCTTTAAATAACCACATAATAACTATCATCCACTAAGTCCATGTAGGAAAAAAGTGATGATTCACTTGAGAAAAAAATTAAAATCAACGGTCTTAATTGCTTGGGACCATGGATGACGTGGTGAACAGGTTCACCGGATAATTTTTCCTCCTATAGGCTATAGTATCGTGGCAATCTGTAGTTTCTTTTCTTTTCTAATTCCTCTTTAGATTAGTATTCTGAAAACTTCCCATTTGGATCCATCGTTATGTAATCTACAGGGCGGAAAATCTTACTGAAAAGCTCCGACGGAGAGAACTTTGAGGTGGACAAGGCGGTGGCTCTGGAATCACAAACGATCTAGCACATGATTGAGGACGATTGCGCTGATAACGGCATCCCTTTACCCAACGTCACCAGCAAGATCCTCTCTAAAGTAATCGAGTATTGCAAGAAACACGTCGAAGCATCTGAACCCGAGTATCCTTCAGCCTCCATCGAAGATGAGCTTAAAGCCTGGGATGCTGATTTCGTCAAGGTCGATCAAACCACCCTCTTTGATCTCATCCTGGTAAAGCCCTCCCTTTTCGCCACTTTTTTGGGGGCATTTAGAGTCTAAATTAATGTACATTTAAAGTTCTTTTCTTTGATGAAGGCTGCTAATTATTTGAACATCAAGAGCTTGCTGGACCTGACTTGTCAAACCGTGGCGGACATGATAAAGGGCAAAACGCCGGAGGAAATCCGCAAGACATTTAATATTAAGAATGATTTTACACCGGAGGAAGAGGAAGAGGTTCGTCGCGAGAATCAATGGGAGTTTGAGTAAAGGATCCTCATTGAACTGAACGTAGTTTAACATTTCTTTTTTCTATTTTCTGCTTTCTTCTACTTTTGAATGCTCTTAAGAACATTGGGTTGTTATCTAATGTGTTAATAAATGTTGTTGTTGTTGTTTTAATAATTTATTGGCTTTTTGGTGATTTTTCGTACGTTGATATGAAACATGTAGGTCAAACAAGAAGAAGATTATGCTAAAACCAGGGGAAAAGAGAGTTAAAACTTAAAAGACATTTATTATAGTGGAATGATCTACTTGTGGATCCTGCTGTCTTTCTTTATATATGTTGAACACATTGCTCCAATGCTTATTTAAGGATATTAGCCCCTAGTTTATCACTTTTACTGCTTACAGCAAATGGACTTCTGACTTTGTATTTTCCGTTGGACCATGTTATGGATCCGAATACATCTTTCTTTAGCGAATTTGCAGCTGAGAAGCTCACTTGGTAAGATGACTTGTCTCCATTTTTAGTGAACTGAAGTTTGTCTGGGACAACTTGAACAACCAGGTCTGCAGGCGCATCAATACTTACAGTATACACTGTTATACCGTCGCCGGCAACATTTGTAAGAGTTCTGTTTACTTTCCTGCCTGCCTTTCCGTTGAAATTTGAAATAGCAATTGATGGATAATTGATATTGGATATAAGATCAGTGCTCGACTCCTCAGGGCAAGTAAAACCATCCGGGATAGTTTTGGCTATGTTTTTTATTGTAGTTATATTGTAACCATGGTAGCAGAGGAAATTCAAGTAGTCAACAGTGGTAGTCTCGTAAACTAGGCCTGGTTCCAATGGTCCCGTCGGGCTGACTTCTCCTGCCCCAAAATCATAAGGTGTAGCTGGTATACCTTTCTCGTTCGTAATTGGGGCTTTCAGATTATTTATCTGTGTTGCTGTAATTCGGTTGGAAGCAGTCATGGATTAGTCGAACCAAAGTACAGTCTTTACAATGTAAGTGTATATTTGTTTGGTTAGTTCCTCACCTGTTGTCATAATGGCAGACCTGATTGCAGAGGGGCTCCATTTTGAGTTTTTTGATTTGACTGTGGCAGCAATTCCGGAAACATGGGGACATGCCATAGAGGTTCCTGAGATCAAATTATACAATGGTGGGTCCTTACCTTCTGGCGCCTCAGCCGTGTCATTTGCTATCCATGCTGCAAGAATATTAACCCCTGGTGCTGCAATATCGGGCTGCAAAACATCCCATGGTATAGCTTCTTCAATAGCAGCTTAAGAAGAAACAAATTCCGAGCCATGGACCAGATAAGTGTTACCTTGAGAATGTTCTTTGGGATGGTTGAAGGGCCTCTAGATGAGAAATATGCTATGGTAGGTGCTGGTGTGTACTTTGTGGGTGATGTAGTACGCAAGATTGTGGCAACTGGGTTTCTACAAATCTCAAAAAGGATATCATTAGAAGTACCTTCAAACATGATCTAATTGAGATTAATTTGACTTGGGTAAATGTATTACTTTGTTGAGCTGATGTAGGAAAGAACCTTGGCGTTGTCCTCTGTACGGATAACCGACGCGGGAAATGTACCAAATGAGGTGGCGATCTGCCTTGATTCATCATCAATCAGGACTGCTCCAACAGCTCCAAGCTTCTTCAATTCATTCTGTTTTTCAATAGGTGGATATAACATATCTAGATTCTCACATACAACAATCTTTCCCTTGACGAGTTCTTGGTCCAGGGAATCTGGGTGGCAGCTCCTTGAATCATTTACATCTGCTTCTTTTTTCTTGGCTGATTTTCCGTATATAATCGGATATGTAGGAGATTTTTGAATGTCGGCGAAATGAATGCCTCCACCCTGTGTACGAGTTAAAAGAAAAGAGATGACGAAACCCATCAGCTGAAAAAACAAGAAAAATGACAAAGAAGATGATCACTACCTTAATTACTGTGTTGTCTCCTAGTACAACATCAGACTCGAAGTCTCGGTCAATTGTGCTAGCAGCAACAGTCACGATCCAAGGTGCAGCATTCACAACTGATCCAGGGTCCGGTCCATCGTTTCCTGCAGAGCAAACCACAGTGATTCCATGTTGCACTGCGTGGAATGCTCCAAGGGCAATGGGATCATTTGTAATTTCTGGTTTTAGAAACGAAGGTGACCCAAGGGACAGTGATAAAACATCAACCCCATCGGCTATTGCATCATCAAATGCTGCCAATATGCTGGATCCAAGACATCCATTAAAAGGGGAACATACTCTGTATACAGCTATTCTTGACCCTGGGGATCCTCCCTTGGCTGTCCCTGCCGCCAGCCCATAATAAGATACACCTTGAACTTCACTTCCAGCTGCCGTTGACGCTACATGGGTACCGTGTCCAGCCATATCCCTCGGTGAATGGTACCTTATTACCGACCTTTCACCAACGTCGTAGGATCTTGCCCCAATTATCTTTCTGTTGGCAACAAACGATTAGGACTTGTTTAGGGGATTAATAAAATCGTACTTGATCGTATGGCTGAGAAGTTACTTGTTGCAGTTGGAGGTGTTGAAATCCTGTGCTTTTGCGCAAGTGCCATTCCATCGTAATGGAATTGGACCCATTCCCTTGTCGTTGAAACTCTCCGACTCGGGCCAAATTCCTGCCATTGTGTTTCATGTTAGTGCTCACGTAATTTGAAGGGGGAAATGAAATTTGTATTGTTAATTACGTGATAAACATCTTACAGAAAACAGAAAAAACATCCAGAGAAAACAAATGGGAAAGAATTCTATAAATTGGTGAACGTGTTTTACCTGTATCTAGGATGCCGATGATGGCATCCGAGTCATGAGATGTTGAGTCGGAATCCGAGTTGGGGTTTGAGTCAATCACGACCGAAGTTTGATGGTTCAAGAAATCCCAAGAGCGAGTAGTGTGGAGTTCTAACACAGGGTCCGGGAATACTGACACAACTCCTTGTCTCTGGGCAATTGAATCAGCCTCTTCTGCTGATAGACGTGCTGCAAACCCAGAGAAACCATTGTTGTAGCTGTGAACCAGGGCATTTTCTTTCCTGAGCAAATGAAAATTTTCAACGTCGGCATCAGAGTACTTCAAATATAAGAAAGTTTAAAATTTGAAACAAGAGATTGCTAGTGCATTAACCGTTTTAACAATGAGCTCATAAGTTGAGCATGGTCCTCTCTTAATGAACCCTTGGTCGACGACGCTGCCCCCATATACACGATATAAACACCATCCTTCTCCGATGCACCTCCACCGGCTTCTGTTAACAATGATACAGAAATGAAAAAGGACGTCAATCTGAAAATAAATGGAACGAGGGGCTTCATGAAGTTGAACTCAGAATGCCTCAAATGGCTTTGATTGACAAGGTAAGCTCCCAGCCAACTCCACAATATAAATGCTTGTAACATAGTGGCCTGTGTGCACGCACTGCAAGTCATTAAACCTTATAATATCCACCCAAAGTGCGTTTCTGCTTATCTAATGCGCCACGCCGGTTGACATGGTGGTGAAGGTGGCGAGAAGTGGTGATGATAGGCTGAGAGCAAAGACAGCTCAACAGTTTAAGAAATTAAAAACAACATATATACTCAAAACACAGGTTTGTGGGGAAATCATTCGTGCAGTGAGGGATATTATCTCATCCGGGGTGCTTTTTCCAAAAATATACTGACGTATGATATAAAACTAAACGTGGTCTTTATTTAGAAGAAGCTATACATATATTTGCTCGACTACTACTTGTGTATACTTTTCCAACCCCATCCATCACTTCTTACCAGAAGGTGCATTATGTCAGAACTGAAACCATGTGATATCAACCAAAAATGTAGTTTCGTGGCACTGCTAGAAAGGTTTCAATACTTGAAGAAAGAGACGAGCAATTCAAGCAAATATGAATTGTTAGCCAAGTTTCTTAATAAAAAAGAATTGCTAAAAATTAATTGAAGGAAAATATTTTATGCACAGCAGTGGGATTAAAAATTTTATACGATATCTTAATTTTAAGGTTTAGAAATTCAGTTTTGGGTTCATGTTTAATGATTTAGAATTTTAGGGTTGTGGTTAGAATTTGAGATTTAAGGGTAGAATATAAGGTTTAGATTTAGGGTAATATAATTAGAGATTTGGATTTTAAACTATAAACCCTAAAATTTAAACGTAAACCTCAAATTTTATTTACAACTTTTAAATTATTAACTCATAAACTTAAATTCTCAAATAGTTAACCTTACATCAAATATCTAAATCTTAAAATTTAAGTGTTTATAAAACTTTTTATTTTCACTACGAGTGTAAGATATACTTACACATTAATTAATAGTTTAAAATTTTAACGCACTCTCGGTGTAAAAAATAATGCTTATTTTTAAGCCAAAATCTAAAATTTTAAATCTAAAACCCTCTAACTCTGACCCTAAACATTGAATCTTATTATATTTTATCACATAAACTATTAACTTCTAAATTTTAATCGTAAATCTTAAATCGTTAAATAATCTGGATCAAAGAAACTTTATTTTAATCTGGATCAAAGAAACTTTATTTTGCATCATCACCTTGTCTAGTATACTAATCCTAATAAATATTAAAAAACATACAAGTGTGAAGCATCATTAACATCCGATTGAAATCAGAAATCCTCCCAGGAGGTGGAAGAGGTTTTGGTGCTTACTATTATTGCTTGAGATTGAGAAACAAGAGTAGTGGATTCTGACAGTAATTACATTTCTGGGTAGGCTGTTTTGCAGGTGACATCATTCTTCTTCCTATTGCAGGATGGTGGCACCAAACAAAGAGTCCAATGTGTAAACTTGGTGGTCTAAGCTGTGATGGGATTGAAGAAGGAATCCTTCCTGAATACAGTCTTCCGTTGCTGTCTTATCCTAAGTGCGCTCACCACTAAACTCTTCTACTTGATTGAGCATTAGCAAAGGTAAATCTATGAGGATAGGGTGTATCTACTTGTTTATACTACCGAGTCATCTTCAGTCACAGCTTGCATACGCTATGGGGGAAGTATCTGAATAGCATCATCTTCTTGTAAGAACACCCACATGAGTTTCAAATTCTGAAGTGAACCCCAAACGACATAATCAAGAGATTAGAGATGTGATGTGAAGAACAGCATTAAAAGGGTGTTAGTGCTACCATCAAATTTACTAAAGAAAGGGAAAAGCTATTAAACTCAAAACGTCATTATCTTCAGTTCTTGCCTCTTGGTTTCTCCTCATAGTTTGTTCTTTTCTGTTTCTTTTTCCTCCCCGAGCTGCAAACAATGGGCAGCTATGAAAGTAGCAAAAGTCCTGTCCTGTTTATATTTCATATGCTTCACTAGTCACACTTAAACAAGAAAAATATTATTTCTATAGTCATAGCAAATTAGTAACATAAATCCACTGTTTTTGGTGTCACTGCCACAATTAAGAATTTGAGTTAAGTTCGAATTTAAGTCGAATCTAACAGTGTTAAGCTCGTTTCATTTCATTAAAAACTTGAGTCAAATTTAAAATTTGACCAAATTAAACTAGAATAGACGGTGATTTGTCTTATCTAATTTACTAGCATATTATTATTATTATTATCCAATAATACATATTTTAGTTACCTTTAATTTTAAAATTTTAGTATATTATATTTCCGAGTAACTCGCAAGTTTTTTAAGTTTAATATCGAGCAACCTTGTTTGGCTGGTTAAGAACGCAAACTGAGTTCGAGCTTGCGTCGAGTCCAAACGAATCCAATCAATTCAACTGTTGAGTGAGCTTTGATCAAGTCGAACTGAATAGATCGCGATTTGTCTCGTCTCACTTACAGTCTTAGTCTCAATACTAAAAAACTAGGTTTAAGGTTAAGTTTTAGAGTTTATGATAGTTAAAGTTTTAAGATTTAAAATTTGAAGTAATGGTTTAGGGTTTAATCTTATAATATTGAAGCGTACATAAAGGCATCAAAACTAACTAATGTATACGCTTCACTTTCTCATTTGTGTCATGTTTATTTTTAATTTTTGGTCTAAAACTTTAAATCTTAAAATTTAAATATTATATCCTAAATTACAAACAAACAATATAAACTTTTTTTTTATAAATAAAAAATTTATTCAACAAAAGTATTAATAAATTGTACAAACAATAAAAAACTAACTATACAACCAAACAAAATTACTTTTATAATTCTCCGGTTCATAACAAGACTTGAAGAATCAAGTCGTGAATTTTCTTCCAATAACCTCAGTCAAACATACAATATAAACTCTATATCTTAAACTTTTAAATTAAATTTATAAACCTTAAAATTTAATAAATTTACATAAAAAATTTTGAAAAAAAATCATTTAACTTTATATTTTTATTTTTAATTATATTTTAGAACCTTCTTCGTTTCAAATATCTCTTTTAAATTTCATCCTAATTTTACTCTTAAAACAGACAATGACACGTCATTATAAAATTTTAATTTTAAATTTAATATCCACGATATACTAGCATGTGATTCACTAATGATGCATCCAGGGACAAATTATAAGAGAATGTGAGGGGCTGGTGCCCCAAATTATTTTGTCTAATGACAATTTAATCCTTATTAGTTTAAATATTTATCGAATTAAATATTTGTTAGATCCTTGATTTAAAGACAATCTAATTGTTATTGTTCGAATACTTATTAAATTAAGCGTTGTTTTTAATTTTAAGATTAAATATTTATTAGTTCTTTGGTTTAATGGCAATCTAAAAATACAACAACGTTTTCTTTTCAACCATTAAATCCCATGATACACAAATACCAATTCCTATCCATCCACTTCGACGGCAGGCAAATCTTACATGCAAACTCACTTCAATTTTTATTTTTTTATGACATTGAGAAATGGAGACGAACCACTGGATTAACTTTCTTCATACTTCATAATCACCTGACCACTCTGCAGTCTAGCCTGATCTCTTGCCCACCGGTGAGGCTGCTCATTTTGATCATGGAATCAACAAAAGCCTTCTCAAAAGCCTTTTGAGAGCTTGCAAATTTCGAAACCAATGCTTTGGTTTGCGGGGTGGTGAGTAATGCTTGATCCGAAGAGAAGATGCTCTTCCCCTGGAGAAGAAGCTTGTAGTATACGTTGTCGAATACGAAGTTGGTAGAATCCAGTGGGGAGCCTGCGGTTTTGACCTTGTTGTGTGCCGGACACACACTCCTTAACCTGGCGGCAAAGGACGGTTGCAACGTTGGGTCGACGTCGAGGGTGGCATTGAAATTGTGGATTCTATTTTGGAATGAAGAGCAGTGGGAGAACCCCAGTGTGTGGCCACCTACATAGTACATACATAAATAACATGGTAAGTGCCGCAAGATTAAGTAGAAACTTTAAAGGACGTAAGTTGGAAGATGTTGAAAAACAGATATAAACCTGAGAGAGCCACTAGATCATCAGTGGAGAGACCTCTTTGAGCAAAGTTCTGTTGTAGCTGAGATATATTGAATGTGGGAGCTGGCAACTGTCCAGTCTCAGTTGCCAAGGAAATTCTCCCATCCTTCCTTCCTTTAGGCACATCCCATGTTGGACCGCCGGACTATATATAATATAACAGATGACAGAGAGCGAGGGAAAAGCAAAGCGATTGGATTAATATCTAGAAATCCGTTAGTAAATAGTACTAATGTTAATGTGACTAACCAGAGCAACTGCGTCCCTGGCAGCCAGGGCCAAGATATCGGCACAAGAGACGATGCCGGGGCATGAAGCTTCCAAAGCCTTCTTTGCTTGGTCGATGACATAAAATGCATGCAAAGAAATGTTAGGAGGACCATCTTTCTCTGCCTTGTTCTTCCCTTTGGAGTTCAGCAACACCGAAGCATCGCAGCCCTTATAATTAGAACAAAATCACAAGGTAAATTATATCTGAACCTAAACTATGTATTCTAGTGTTCTTTGTGCATGTTTATTGTAAGAGAACCAAGGTAAAAAAAAATGGACAGCATTGTTTAACAACTACTAGCACTAGTGAAATTCCATACTCTGATGAAGCAATCATGGAAGTGCATTCGAAGTAGTGCAGCAGGAACGGTATTGTCATTCGACATTGCTTTCTTGACTGCACTCGCAACAATGGACTCGAGCTGAGGACATGTGTGGTCATAGTAGTTCGAGCTCAGCGCTCTGACTTGATAAGAAACTGGAAACATGAAGAGAAATACAAAAGCAAATGCAACTACAGCTGCCATAGTTGAACAAAGTGTTCAGTTTGTAGATTAACTGATTAGCTATGCAGATTTGATAGGGAACATGTTTTATTTATAGCAAGGCATATGAGACTTTAAATTGGAGTAGTTACTATTAATAACGGTAGTTAGCATATTTGGTGATCAAGAACCATTGTTTAGTGGAGACTGTGGAGTAGAACAGAAGCATGCTCGTAAAGACATGCCATGTCATATCCACTTCAAGTTTTTTGATGGAGTTTTGCATGTTGACCTCCATAGTCAAAGTAATGTAATAATTCTTCATATGAATTAAGAATTCATTCCACCCCAAAGTTAGGCATCAATGACAGTAAAATCTAAAAAAATAACCAAAGTATTGCCTAAAGATACGCGGAGTAGAACTAGAAGAGCTACCACTATGAGAACCGATAGTTTCTTTGCAGAGAGATGATCGAATCGATTACGACATAAGCGAAGAATTTCGTTAAAATAAGCATGGTAACCCTACAGAGCTTAAGAAAGGGAAAGATTTGGTAGATGGGGTTGAACCAAATAATGCAGTCCTTGTTTTAACGCAAGCTTGGTCAAGATTCAAGAGTCTACAGCTTCAACAAACTGTTTAAGTGTCATTGTCAACAGCCTAGCATTTAGCTGATAACATAACTCCTCAAGCTCCTAACAAATTATGTATAGTTTTAGTTCAATGGCCCCTTTCGTGGGAGTCGTTGAGAAGCATCCTCAAGTATTGATTCCATATAATGGGTTATATCTGAGTTTGAGACTCTATTGAACCCCTCATAAAAGGAAAATGAAATAGTGTTGGGCCTGGTCAGCCATACATATAGATGCAATTAGGATTAGACTGCTTATGAGAAAAAGAGATTTCTGACCTTATTTGATACTTGGATTGAACAGCAGAAGGTTTGTAGGTTGATTTATTACATGTATGAGGAAGGGTAAAACTATGAAGTAACTGTAATAACTCATATTACAAACATGGATCTTTCTAAAAGAAAATTTACAGTTTATTATGATTCTAAAATAATCTCAAACATTGCCCTGTGTCAAAAACACACACCAGAAGAAACGTTACTACAGCAGCCCTGAGTTCAAGGATTAACCGTCTGATCAATCGGTATGGCGGGCAGCTTTTGTTTTGTAAAATCATAAGCACGCCTCTGCCGGCAACTAAAGCTTTCAAAGAACTTAGTATTGAACTTTGCTAGAGAAAGTCTGGCCAAACCCCCAATTTGCTGGCACAATATCAGGAAATAGTTGAGTCACGCCATCTGTAGTGGTGACCTTGAATGACAACGATTGTCCATTGAGATAGGCATTGGATTGCCAGTTAGCTCCCCAGTTTCTTGACATCGACGTCCACTCGGTTTTAGAGCCCTTAATGGACACGGATTGGATGGATCCTGCCCCGCCCACATTGCTAATCAGAACAAGCTCGAAATAGTCTCTCCCGTTGATGGTGAATCTTACTCCACCATGTTTCTTGCATGGAACCCTGTATCACAACATTAATAACTCCCCACATGTTAGATGTAGCAATGTAAGACTCTAAAAGTTGATGGGAGAAAATGTTATGTGGAAGGGAAGCTACCTTTGGAACAAAACAGGCACAATTCCGCCTCTGTAGATACCGATCTTTTCCCATGCAGGCTGAGCCATGTCAAAGTGTTGGAGAGGAGGGTTGCACCAACCTCCAGCAGTGTTGGGAAGAGCGAAGTTAGGGGGACAAAAGTTTGTTGCGGTGATGGTGACGGATCTTCCCTTAATGCACCATTTGGGGTCTGTCTGATAATCACACATGATCTTGTAGCATTGTCCACATGAAGCACCGTCATTGAACAAGGCAGTGCTTAAAGCAGCAGTTCTTGTTCCATACCCGGATGCATACAAGTTCCCATATCCACAAGCTCCACCTATAGTCAGCAAATCATTCAACATTAAATGCCGATGAAAAAGCGAAAACAAAATGCATTTGTTGTGAAAAGAAAATGGTTACTAAATACTAACCCATAGTTCCTGAGGCATCGCTGCCTCCATAAAATGTGGCATGAGCTTTGGTCCAGCCAGAAGCCGTGTAGGCACTCACACTATTAGCAAGAACAAGCAAAATTGATAATGCAAAAATGATTTTGGCCATTTTTCTGTAGGTTAAAAGATGACCAAGGCTGGAGACTACTTTGCATTTATCGGCATTTCGATGTCAAAGAATTGAGGGTTTAAATAAGAGCCTAAAGCTCTGTACAACCTCACATGTGATCCATGCAAGTGCAGAAGAAATGAAAACCAGTTCGATTTCAAGTAATATAAAAAACTGAAATATGCCTGCAAAGACTCGAGATTTCTGAGGCTTATTCAATCTTTCCCTCGTTGTTTCCACACCCACATGCTCTCTCCCAACAGAAGATCGGTGAATGGATCAAAAACAATATGCCAAATTGTTGTTATTTGGCAATTGGTGCAACTAGAAGATACTAAAATACAAAAAGACACCTCCATGTGTTGTGCAAGTTCACATGGCAATTCTTTTGACCCATATGAAACAACTGTATTATTTATTGTTTTGCTAGTCTTTGCACATGATACGTTTTGACATTACATTGGGGGTGATGACTTGTTAATCAAGTTTCAAGTTTTTTAAGTCACTGTTTTCTTCAAGTTTACCCATACCAGTATGGAGTTTCAGTTGTTGGAGGTGAAAAACTGGGAGTTTCAGTTTCAGTTGTCGTGAGAATCAGATTGAAGCAAATATATTCAGAAACCTGGTCCGTATAGACAAGCATCGTCTGGTGAAGAGGATGTATTCGTAGACTCAATCCGGTGAGAGTCGAGAAATTATACCATGATCCTTCTCACCATCTCACTCATGATCTTAACCAACAAAAAACTATCCAATTAAATCATTTTATGTCATTAATCCACACAAATGATAAACTAAAAAAACTGTTTAAATAATAATGTAGAAAATATGAGTGAAAATTCACTAATTAAAATATTGACATAAAAAAGTTTAAGCAGGTAAACTTATTAATTAGAACTGTCTTGTATCATCGACCCCAAGTAACTGCAAAATTCGTTGAGGGGGGAAAACTGACTTGTTCAAATTGGCCAGTTGCTTAATGGTATTTTGAAGCAACTGCAACAATCTTTAGCCCACGGAAGAGTATAGCTGTTCAGTTGCTTAAGTCCTATTTAATTAACTAACCAAGCATTTGGCAGCCATTACGGAACATCTAGCATCACAGGTGCATTATTATTAATTTTTACACGATTGGCCGTCACACATGAAGCAAATACCAGTTGAACAATGTCTGGAAAAGCTAAAATCCCCATTAAGATAAGTGCATCAAATCGTCCTTGTTTTTACTGTGTCCGGCGAGCAATGGATCAATGAAGCTTCTCCACCCCTTATAATCAATCGAGGAGACCGAATCAGGCAACACAAATCCATTGATGTAGAAAGTCGGAGTTCCAAACAAACCTCTTGAAGCACTGTACTGCATGTCACAAGACATTTGATTGTTTTATTACCACTAACTTCGCACCTGTATGAAAAGGAAGCGAGGGGAAAGGATTTACCTTGAAAGAAACTCTGGTTTTAAGATCAGTTTTCCTGTCGTTGAAACCGGACACAATTGCAGAATAATAGGACTTCCCAGCTGCTTCTGCTGTGAACTCTGCAATTTCATTCACTACAGCATCTTTGAACTTGACATTGTTGCTTGTTTGGGTATTGTAAAATCCTGTTATATCCCCATCCCCTCATTACAACGTTTTTCAATCTATTTGAAAAAGTAAATGTAGAACTGTTGAAAGGAGAATATCTAAAACTGGAAAATGGAACATCAGAACCTGATGCTCAAAGAATGAGTCCAACAATCTGAAAGTGGCAGAAGGATTGAGCAGGTTAACAATGTGCAGAGCCGGGAAGAGGCGAATGCATAGTCATGGTAACTGCAATTTACAATACCAAACCTATTAAAAATCAAGTCTTTCTAAAGCAAAATTGAATATTAATCTAATCAGAACCTGATCATCAAGGTTTTCATATGGAAACGATCTACAACTGTTCATATTGATTATCCTTTTAAAGAATCCAGCTTGTATGAGTAGAGTAAACCATCCAAAGTAACAAACAGAAGAAAATTAGATAAAACTGGCAATGACAATTTTAAGCTACAAAGAGAAAAAGAAAACAACCGGAAGTTTGTAAAAGGGTAAATCAGATAAAACCGATTAATGACGTGACAGTTAAAAATAGGGTAAACTATACGGATAGTTATTATATTATGGGGTTGGTATCGATTTGACCATAATACTTTAAACAGAATCAAATACACAGGTAAACTATTAATTTGATATTAAAATAGCCATCTGTCGGTAACAGACTGCTGACGTGGCAATTAAATATAAAATAAAACAATTACACATTTAATCCCTGTTATTCATACATTTTTATAATTTAATCATAATTTTATTATAATAAAATAATATAATTATTTAATTAGGTGGTGACACGTGTCACCACCTGATCAAATGAGAAAAAAATCCCAAAAATATTTCTAAAAAGATTTGAACCAAGTAAAAGAGCATAAAATTCAAATGACTTAATCATTGAGCTCAGCATATTTTAATAATATAAAACACTATTATTCATATATATTTATTATTTCTAATGTTTATTTCTTTTATATTTAATTGTTATTAATTTAATTAAAAATAATAATTAAATTAGTATATAATAAATTAAAAGATTCAAATTAGTAAAAAATTATTTATAAACTCTAAACCCAAAATCTTAAATCCTTAAAACTTAAACCCTAAAAATATTCGAATAAAATATTTAGCTTTTAAATATCCAAATAAAATTATTTGGATATTCAAATAAAAATATTCGTAGAATAAATATTCGAATAAAATAATAAATATTTTAATATTTTGATTTAAAAAATTTCAAATAAAATATTTGAATTTTAAATATTCGAATAAAAAATTTATATATTCAAATAAAAATATTCGAATATTTATGATACGGATATTTAAACTTTAAACCCTAAAAATCATTTAAACCCTAAACTCTAAATAAGTTTTATACTCTAAATGAGTTTTAGGGTTTAGGGTTTGTCAAATAAAATTTTATTATAGTTTAAATATTTTAATTTATTATATATAAAATAATTTAATTAATATTTAATTAAATTTAAAAAAATTATTGTTTTATGTGAATAAATATTGAAACTGTATGTATTATATAAATATTGAAGGGATTTATAACATGAAAACCATCATGGTCCAGTGGTTTGATCTCATACTCATGGTGATGTGTTTAATTCCTCTTAGACGCAGATATATGTAATTTTGTTTTCTTCTTTTAATTTGGTGGTGATATTTTATTATAATAAAATAAAGACTAAATTATAAAAATGTATAAATAATAGAGACCAAATGTGTAATTATTTTATTTTATATTTAACTGCCACGTCATCAGTCCGTTACATCTTTAACGGCAGATGGTTATTTTAATACAAAATCAATAGTTACCGGTGTATTTGATTCTTTTTAAAGCATTGTGGTCAGATCGATACTAAACCTATAGTATGGTGACTATCTGTGTAGTTTACCCTTAAAAATAAAATGGAATAATTACACATATACTTCCTGCTATTATAATAAAATTAGGACTAAATTATAAAAATGTATGAATAATAGGGAGTAAATGTGTAATTATTCCATTTTATTTTTAAGGGTCACATCATCAGTTCGTTTGTTTTAAACGGTCGGTGGCTTTTCGATGCCATTTTAATAGTTGACCGGTATATTTAACAAATTTTAAAGTATTATGATTATTTCGATACCAATCATATAATATGGTGGTTATCTTTCTAATCACCCTTTTGTAAAAATACTAGTTCAACTTATATCCACGAACTTACGGCCAGGGTAGTAGGTGAACTCTGAGTGAAACGTGAGACCCGTAGTGATGAATATATGTCAGAGATACAAATCGGTTTCATCATTTTAAAGATGGAGTAGTTTAGCCCAAAATTTATATCTGGCCTTGAGGCTTGAAGGGAGAGAAATATGTGTCAGATACAAATCGGTTTCATCATTTTAAAGATGGAATTTGTTCCTGTGGGATTACTGGTGAACAATTTTGAGTAAGTTTTAGTATGTAAATCATTTTCATCTTTAGTGTTTGAAAAGAATGAAGCAAATTACCAACAATACTAATGGATTCTATTATATCCTGCTAGTAATGTTAGTAAATGGTGGATATATTAACACATAAATTGATGGTTCCTTTGTACTGTTTTCAGGTCCTTTACTGCAAGCTGGTGTTTAAAGAAAAGGTATTAGTCATTCACTGCAGATTACTGTATTCCCTTCTCTATTTGTGCATACCTCAATCTTCCATGCTCTTCCTTTGACGCACAAAAAAAGGGTTTCAAAACATCTGAGCGTTTATTGAAACATGCTTCAACTCGACTGGCCTCAGTTCAGTTATCAGTTATCAGGCAGCATGCTTCAACAGAGTCTTTTGTTCTTAACAGATAATGCATCCTCTAAAACAGCTTGGTGGAGGGAATCTAAAGCATGATTTGTTGGTTTGGTTCTAACTTATCCATCTTCTCAATGGTGATTGGAATTATTACAAAAGGTAATCAATCCTCTAAAACAGATAATGCATTTTATTATGAACCTAGCAAGTGGTTACAGCTGACTTGTTGTTGTGAGAGTTGAAATGACAAAAAGTACAACACCATATTGATTATATGCTGAAAAGTGGGAGCTGTTTAAACTTTATCTTTGCATGGGACCAGATATAACCTGATAATATAGAGTTATATCCTGTGTATACTTTTGCCCATATTGCTTCATTAAGATCATGACATCTGGGGACTAATGCTGAATAATTTTCTCCATGTCCATCATTAAAATTATGAAGTTAAATCAATATTTAAATGCTCCTCAGTGTTTTGTAGAAGTAAAACTATATACAAAATGTTGATGTTTCATCATCTGAAACCTGTGCAGGGGGAGAAGCCTTCCCCCCATCTCTGCTTCAAAGCCAAGTTTCATGGAGCCATTGGCTATGGAGTATGTACTTAAACCCTCTGCATCACGTGACCAAGAGAGGCCTCTGCAAACTGGAGACCATTTTACTTGTGGATGGAATGATTCCTAAAGCAAAGATGAGAGGCAAATGTATCTCCTTGCTTTATTTTTTTTCATAGATGCAATGATATGTTGCAAAATCATAGGAATTGTGGGGCTATACATCACTCAAGTCTATCCTTTCCTGCTGAATTTAATAACCAAGTTAGGTTACAGGACCCCCCACCCCACCCCACTAAATCAAAAATTATAAATTTAGCACTACCAATATTATATGAAAAAACTTAATACATTTATTTTATCCAAACTCGATTGAACCAAACAAATGTTATAAGAATAAACAAATAATTTGAACTAAACCTAACTCCAACTATTCATTTGCCACCTCTGGATCCGAACAAAACAGGTAGCAGGTTATGAGCGATGTACTAAATGAAGGTGAGTCCCCAGGTAGAGTCGGGAATCTGTTTTCCCATGCAAATACAAAGGATTAGGAAATTAGATATAAAAGCCTAACTGTAAATTCGTCAGAACCGTTTCGGAGGCTTTTTGCTTGTCCGCCACGATACGCGTCACCTCTGTTCGATAATAACTAAAAAGCTAATCATTCCATAATTTCCACTTCCCAATAGAGCCGTTACCACTCTCTCTACCTCTCATCTCCCTCCCTCAAAACCCCCTCCCCCTTTGCCTGCACAAAGCCACAATCTTTAACTCTTCCCCACATACCATCTCACTATTATGCGCTATGGCTCGCACTATACACTTCCGCCTCTCCTCTCTCCTTCTCCACCACCCGCCTTAAACGCATCCGCCGCTACCACTACCAACAACCAGCACCCAATGCTGGTTTCTGTCTTCTTAGCCCTTTTCCTGCCATGCGCCGGCATGAGTGCGGTTTTCATTGTTTATATCTGTCTCTTGTGGTATACCTCGAATTATCGGGCTGGTAATTCAGGGTCGACATCGGTTAAGCAGGCTGGTGAGAAAGGGTTGTCTGTTTCAGATCTTGAGAAGCTGCCCAAGGTTACAGGGAAGGACCTTGTGTTGGGGACTGAGTGCGCGGTTTGCCTCGATGAGATCGAGGCTGATCAATCGGCTAGAATGGTTCCCGGTTGTCGTCACGGCTTCCATTTACAATGCGCTGATACTTGGCTTTCTAAGCGCTCGGTCTGCCCTGTTTGTAGGGCTAAGCTTGAGCCTAATTTGTTCGATGATCCTTCTGACGATAATCCCTGCTAAAGCTCTCAACTTTCCTCTAAAGAAATTCCAAGGGCCTCGTCGTTTGACTGTATAAAGTTCAGTGTTTGGGGTGTTCATCTAAACTAGTAATTCACTTTAATGTCTGTATGGTATGTGTTTTCTTCTCATGTTTTATGGATATACTTCGCTGGTTAAATTGATTTTCATTCATACCCATCTAGACAAGATAGGTAAAAATCCTACTCCTTGAAGAAATTGCCTTCCTCTTCTTTAAAATGTGAAACCTGAATGAAAAAGGTAGATTCATGGGAAAAGCAGGAAACTTTTGATAGAATAATTGAAAAAGAAAAGGTAAGACACGTGAAGTGGCGTTAGTACCTTGTGGTGCATACCGTGTACCTTGTCCGAACGTTGATCATCGGTTAGTCAAAATTAATCACTTTTATTTTTTCCTTTTTAAATCTTCGATTTAAGACCTAACAATAATATCTTTTCTTTTAATGTTTTCTCTGTAAATAAAAATAAATTTTAAAAAAATCAATATTACTTGTTACGAAATCATTATCCGTTGTAGTTGGCATATAAAACTGTGCATCAATCTGGCCATGCCACATAAGGGAATATATTTCCTTAATCAATTTCCCAAAATGGGTCCAACTCCGGCATTATATTGTGCATGAAGAGTGCCTGGTGTCAGGTCGATGCTCCATCGAGTCCTGCAATGTCCAGCTCGCCGACTGCTAAAACCTTGCCACTTTTCTCTTCTCACCGTCTCCTTTACCTCATAGTTTTTGTTCTACTCAAACGAGTCACTGCATCCACCTAACTTGAATACAATCCTGTAAATTTATTAGGCAAAATGAATTGCCACTTGACCTTACCCCCCACGTCTCTGCCTACTGCCTACTGCCTACTGCCTTGCCATTTACTTCATATAGCACTTACCTTGCCCACCCTTCCAGCCTTTTTGGTACATATACAATATTGTCAAATTTAAGTGGCCATTAATTAATCCATTGATTACGAAAGTTAAATGATGATTGAATGACCCTTTAACCGACATGTCTAATATACTGTCGTATGCTATGGAAGTTGTATAAGAAAGTGATAGCAGTAGCAAACGTATTGAACCAGACATACCATTATTGTTGTAATAACAGTTGTTAAATATCATGTTTAAATTAAATAATCATATATTTCATGCTTAATGATGAGACAAGTTTTCAATGATTGTGTGTGTTTTGTTTGATATCCTTGTTCAAACTTGATGATTGTTTGGGAATTACAAGTGGAAATACAAATGGAGTGATGTGTTTAGTTTAGTTGTCCTTTTCCTTTACCATGTGATTGGTGAATCAAAATCTGCTTCTTGATCGTGTTTTTTTTCATGTTTTTATTAAAAAATTTAAAAATTAAATTTTAAACTTTAACCTTAATTTTTTATATCTTAAATCCTAAATCTCATACTTTAAAAAATACATCATACTTAAATTTCTAAATCTTAATCATAACCTTTAACCCTAAACCCACTAATTTAAAGTGAAGGCACCAATGAACATATAATTAAGAGGTAGATGATTTATACGTGTCACCATTTAATTAAATAATTATATTATTTTATTATAATAAAATTATGACTAAATTATAAAAATGTATGAATAACAGGGACTAAATGTATAATTATTTCATTTTATATTTAACTGTCACGTCAGCAGTCCGGTACTCCTTTAACGACAGATGACTATTTTAATACCAAATTAATAGTTTATCGGTATATTTGATTCTTTTTAAAACATTGTGATCAGATCGATATTAACCCTATAATATGGTGACTATCCGTGTAATTTATCCTAATAAATAAATAAAATATAAAATATAAAATAATATTTATATATTCGAATGACTTAAATTTTTTTAATTTAATTCGACTCTTAATTTTAACTAAGTATTGCCTTGTGGGCCTGGTTTTCGCTTGAAACGGCTCCATCCTAGTCCAAGCTGCCGATAAGATCAAATTGTAATGATGGAAACATAGCCTGGAACTTCAAACTCTTGTTACAACACGTTTTGTTCCTTTCGAAGATGAAGTTCTGCAATTAATTGCATGTTAAGAGCGGAATAAGGAATATGCTGAGACGGAATAAAATATATCTTTAAAATACAGAAATTAATTAAAAAATACAATAACAAAATTTTGTGCAAGAAAAACGATATAATTATTAAAATAATGAAACAAATCACTATATAAAAGTTTTAGATCACATATATTATTTTCTCAAAACCAATAATCCAAGTAAATCCATACATAACCGATATTTAACCATAAATCCCACCACTATATACAATACAAGATAAAAGAATAGAATTTAAAGTTTCTAAACGATACCTGTAATTTAATAAAATGCATTACACAAGTTTGGCATACAGCGGCAGGCGTTTTAGAAATAAATGCCTCTATAAAAATGATATATAGTGACGTTTTGCAACAAATGTTAAAATTATACTTTAACGGTATTTGTGTCTAAAATATCGTAATAGGTTTGTTTCATAGCGATTTTTTCAACAAATGTCACAATAATTCGTACTTTAGTAACGTTTGTAACACAAACGTTACAATAAATTTGTTTTAAGCGACATTTTATATGAACGCTACAATAACTCGTATTTTTGTAGCATTTGTATCACAAACGCCGTAATAAGTTAAACTCAATTTTATTTTGACAGTATAATACTTCCCTTAGACAGTCTCTCACCCTTTTATCTCCGAATCAAAATCCCTGATTTCTACACCAATCTTTTCCTACCTCATCTCATCCCATCCAGCATGTCTCCATTTCCAAATCTAATCCCCACACAAACTTCAAACTTCAAAATCAATATACTCTGTTCTCACTAATCAGTAAACTCTATTCACACCTAAAGTCACACTCGTCGTACCAGCATTTCACTTCAACGTTAAAATCAAACAAAAAAAGGGAGATTTTTTTAGGTTTCATTTTAATTAGTTTTCTTTCTTGGTTTCTTGATTTTTTTTAAATATTCTCGGGAACCAAACATGAATTTGTGTAAGGGTGTTAAGGGTGTGGGATGAGGACAAAAACATTGACTGGGTTGCTGTAATGATAACATATTCATACTTAAAGTATTTGATGATAATAATAATTATAATTCAAAATCTTATTTATATATATAAAAAACAATATGAAAAAAAATATGTATGTAGATATAAATAGAGTATCGTTTAAATTAGAGTCAAAATGTACTATAGTATTATAAATTGTATATTTAAATTTATATATAAACTCAAAAAATCGACTCGAACTCATTAAAACCGACTCAAATAAAAAAATTAAAAAATTCAAGTTGTAAAATATGTTGACTCAACTTGAATAATTCGAAATTTTTTGACTCGCTTGAACGCTCACCCCTAATACGAGGTATCGTTATAAAGAATTTATAGAGTAAAATATAAAATCATAATTTAATGATTTGAACTAAGTTTTTATTTGTGAAGTTTTTAAATAATCATAGTTTTTCAACGATAAATATTATATAAATGTCATGTGCGTTTAGACTTGATTATTATCGTGAGGTGATGCTTATGTTGTTCTCCTCTTGCTTCTCTAATTGGCATTCCATTCCCTCAAAAGTTAATCTATTTTTAGCTTTTTGGACATATATTAATATATGCTTTGTCTAAGTCTAAAGTCTTGTAAGCATCATGTTTTACTCGTGGCATTGGCTGCTGCCTGCTGCTCAGCACTTTGGTTTGGTTTGTCAACTTCAGCCGTCAGAGTCGGCTTCTTTTACGTGGATTTTGACATGGAGAAAATCAATAGACAATTTACGTGGAAATTTCGTTGAAATTTGTTGCTAATGATATGGAGGATGAGATTTAGAATCCATGAATTTTTAAGTTTATATGCATCTTACGTCTGAAAAGAGGTAATAAATATTAATTTTACATCATAAAAAAAAAGGTCTTGAGATATATTAACGGTGAAACTGTATATCTTATTAGACATGTTTTTCTTAGAAAGAATGTAATGGTCCCGTGACAAGTGATACGAGAGCGAAACTTTAGGCTTTAACTACTCGATTTCATGTCGAGCGTCCATTAGAGAGGTATACAAGGTGAACAATCGTGACAAGATGTCAATCACGAGAGTGTAAACTCGTGACAAGGACATCATGAGGTTTAGTGAAGGAGAATGTCACGCCTAAAAAGAGTCAATAAGCATTAATCCCACATCTATTAGACGTGTCTTTTAAGAAGAGGATAATGACCCGTAATACTTGCATGCTTCGTATATTTATAAACAATATGAAAAAATGGAAATGGTACGAGTATGAAAAAGACAGGGATTTCCCTGGCAATACATATGAAAAAAAAGAATAATTCAATTAAGAGCTACTGTTAGCATGTATGTAGGAAATGTGTAGTATTAACAATATACATGTTGCCTTGTTAACTCGTGCTTGTGCTGCGTGAATACTTTGTCCATGGCAGGAATGCGTCCGTCAAATTTTCCTCCTGCATAAAGGACAAGATTTATGCCTATTTAGCCACGTTTGGATACACGATACATGGAACTTATGGTGGCAATGTGGCAAGCTATGAACTATTTCCCCTCGTACAAAGTCCTGGAAATTTTAAAACATAAAAGAGAATGAATCCATGACCAATGAAACCTGTTTCAATTACACTGCAAGAAACGACAGAGTTGGTGAAACTTTGACAAACCTCAAGGCAAATGGAACAGCAGACTGGGTTCCTGGATGAATCCCATACGTCTTCTTCTGTGACCCTGATGCTTGGAATGTTTTCTATTACATCCTTTGACAACCCTTCATTACATGCGTTGATCTAGTCAAAAACCAAACTCAAGTTAAATAACTGGTTCTGGTTGCCATATCATCGGAACTGGAAACTACGAGTGAGAGTTTAAAGAAGTCGATTGAGAGAAAACTCCCCCTTATGGCACCAATTGCTGCTCCATGGAGACAACCGGTCTTGGTTTTTGCTCCAACAAAAGCTCCGATCAGAGCTCCTAAAGTTGCTCCAACTGCAGACAAAAGTCTGATTCTGGTTAGTTTTGTCTTGTCCAAAAAGGGACAGGAACAAGTCCAAGAAATGTAAAACACATGGTATAACCAAGACTCTAACTAACCTACTGCAAATATAAAGATGAAGATTCCACAGAACAATTTGCAAATAACCAGTGAAGTTGCTGAGCAGCACAATTCCCTTACCTCTTCAGCTGAGAAACATGGCAGTGTAAAAGAAGAAGGGCGGACGGTAAGGGCCATTGAAATTAATGGAAGTTGTAAAGGCTAAGGCAATAGAGAAGCAATTCTGGCAAATGAAAATGGCGACAGAATCACAAAACCAGACCCAGGATGTCTGCTTGTTGGGAAATAAAATAAACCCTGAACCATAAGGAGAGTCCCTTTTTATAAAGTATCTGAGGTTTGAATTCACATCACAGATTCTTCCATGTGACAGCCGCCGTAAGAGTTGAAATGGCCATTTACATCCCCTTCTATATTAAAAATATTCAAACCAAGTGCACTGCTGTGGAATTGGAATGGGAGAAAGAAGATTGACCTAGTAGGCTAGTACTAGTCAATTTCAACTTACTCCACTTGCTGTCATGAAATTAAAATAACTATTCTGGCATGCACAGACATTAAGTATAACGTGTCAATGCCTATCAAACTTGATTCCAGACCAACACCAAGTCAACCTTTGATTGTACTTTACCAAAATATTATTATTTTTTAACAAATCTTAATTATAATCTCAATCTTACGTGGACGGAAATAAAAAACTTTAAAAAAAGATAGTATTTTTAAAATAGATCTAAAACTTATAATTTAAAGAGTACGATAAAATAAAGATGAATAACTTAATCTAAGAAAATATAAAAAATTAAGATAAACATGATTAAATTGATTCACTGAGTTACTTAATATCTCGTTAACTCATTTTTTAGAATAATTTTTTAGTTTTTTAATTTTATCAATTTAATTATTTTAAATTTTAAATTTTTTGTCTTTATATATTTTTATCGAATTAACTCAAACATGATTACCTAACTTTATTTTGTCTTTTTTTACCATATCATAAAAAAAACTTAAAAAGATTATAAGAAAAAACTGTTATCAACGTTAAATTATAATTAATTTTTTAAAACAATTAGGATAAACCAATTATATAGTCAACCAAGTATTAATATTTTCTACTTTTTCAATGAAATATTATTTTGACCAATTCATCACCAACAGTAGAATTTATCTTTTATTTTAATCATTTAACGTTGACTTAAAAACTTGTATCGACTTTGAAATTTTTTTTTATCCACCCTGAAATTAAGTTAGCGTAGTTAATATGGTTGATGTTCCATGTAAGAGGAAAAAATAATCTATTAATTAAATGATTTAAAATTTGTCTTTTATTTTTTATTATACATCGGATCGATATATCTATCTTCTACTTATCAGTGAATTCTCTTACTCAATGTTAAAGAGTTTCGAACACAGATGATGTTTTATTGGTTTGAGAATAAAAATGATTTTTTACTTTGTTGCCGTTTCTCGCTTTACATTGTTTTAAGTTTATCAGTTTTTCCGTTTCTTATATTTTTTATATTTTCGTCCATCTTCATTTATTAATAAATTATCAGTATTATTAAAAAAAAAACTTAAACCAATTTTTAATTAAAAAGAATTGATTCACATTCTCCGATTTTATCCTTATGAATTATATTATTAATATTTATTTAGATAAAATTGATTCAGTATTTGTATTTTTGAATTATTTAATTTTGTATATTTATATAAAATTTGGAAAGTAATATTATTCACTATTACTATTTAAACTTGAATTATTTAATTTTGTCCACAAATTACTCCGCTATTAGTCTATCACTATTTAAATTTGAATAAATTAACATCGTTTACTAACTAATTAAATCTGAAAATTGAAATTTATATGTTGATTATCTGAAATCACTAGAATTTTAGATAATTAAATGTTTGAATCTCTCAAAAATATAAATTATTAGATGAATTCGATCGACTCACTACATCATCATTAGTTCATCCAATAATATTCACCCATTTTCATTTAACTTTTAAGTAACTACTCATTCTTTAGGAGAATTTATATCATAAGTCATTTTCGATTGTCATGTAGACCAACTAATCAAATGCATTCATTCCATTAATTTTTTATTTCATCTTTTTATCAAGTAAATCTTTATTAATATTTACCGTAAATTAAATTTACAAATAATTTTTACGAAGTGAAGATTTATTTGGTAAAAACGATGAGATAAAAAAATTAATGAAATTAATACATTTGATTGGTTGATCCATAGATAACGTGACGGAAATAACCGATTGATATAATTTCTTCACTCTTTAGTTACATGTAAGAAAGAGATAAAGATTTATCATAAAAATAATATAAAAATATTATTAGATAAAACCATAAACGTATTAGTGATTATTTGGCTAAAAATAATAAATTGGTTACTAAAATAAAAAAAGCAAAAAGGTTTAGTGATCGATGGTGATGTTTACCCAAAATTTAAAACAGATCTGAAATTTTTGAAAGAACGAAATTAAAAAAAAAAGATAATAAGAATTTGTAAAATGGTTAATTTAAAACAGATCTGAATTTGTTTAATTTCATAAGAATTTTAATTTCTTTATTTTTTGAGTTGTAAAATGATTGGATCATTTAATTCAGCAACATTTATCAAAAAAAAAAACTCCGAAAAATTTTGAAAGATTATTGAATTTTTTTAAAATTTTGGACCAAAACAAAAATATATGAATAGTTTAGTTCAAAATGAAGTCGTTTTGTTGCGTCTGCTTTAAAACCTAATTTAATCTAAAATGGTATCATTTTATTGAAGAAAAAAAATTAAAATCTGTACTTGAAAGAATTTGAACGTAAGACTTTCAAATACAAAGGCTAAAACATAACCAGGGACGATGATATAATTTAAATTCGATCTAATTTGATGAAAATTTTTTGATCCAAATTTGATTAAAAAGTTTGAATTAGAATTCAAAAAAAAATGTTTGAGTCCTAATAAAAGATGAATCAGATATGGATATTACCATGATTCGATCTGAATTCATATTCGATATGAATTTGATCCATATATAAACCCGAATAAAAATATTTAAAATCTTTAGATTTAAAGGGTTTAAGTTGTTACTTTAATATGTTTTATATTGGATTGTAATATTTATTAAGATTTGTTTGTGTTATAAAATTTAAAATATTTGTTTGATAAAATTATTTTTTTCATTTAAAATATTTGTTTGAATCGTTATTTTAAAAATTAATTAGATTTCGGCTATTGGATTTGGATATAGATTTTAGATATTTTATTGAATTTGATTTGAATTTATGTAAATGGATTTAGATTTAGATTTGAATTTTTTAAAAGTCCAATTATTAATTGGATTAAACTTGAACTTTATTTTATATTTGTGGAAAAACACTATATATGCCAAACATTAATTCAAATTATTTTATAAAATAAATAATATTATAAATAATATTATTCTTTTTCTTTCATAAATATTATTTTTATTGATTTTTTTAGTCAAATTTTTAAATTTTACTCATGATTATTTAAAATGTAATACTAATTAAAATATAAAAATATATTTTATTTAATTGAGTAGATTTTAAATATATAATTGATAAAATTTAATTTTTAAAAAATATTTAATCATAGTTTAAAAAATTGGACCTTTAAAAAGACAATAAAGAATAATATTTATAGGATGAGAGGATATAGTCCTAAAACATAAGTCTTAGAGTTTATAATTTAGAGTTTAATTTTATATATTATTTTTTATGATATTTTGGATTTTTTTTAAATAAAATATTTATATTATAAATAATATATAAAAATAAAATTAATATATTTTTGTTTAAATTATATAAATTTATCATTTGGTTCAATAAAATTATTTTATAAAAAATAATATTATAAATAATATTAATACATATACTAATATATATAAATAAAATACATTATTTATAATATGTATATTAAAAACAAAAATAATATATTTATTATAAATAATATAAATATGTTATTTTTATGAATATTTTATGCTTTTTATTTAATATATAAAAATATATCTTTATGTATTAATATAATTAATATATTTTATATTTTTATGTATTAATATTATTTATTTTACTAAATAATTTAAGTTAATCTCAATTGGTTTGAGATACATAACATTAGTCAAAAAAAATTATATTACCTTCCGTTGGTTTAGTGGTTAAGTTTACTTATTTTAAGATTTCGGATTTAAATCTCGTTTGATTTTAATATTTTTTCTATAAAATAATATCGTTTTAACTTAATAGAACATCAAAAATTAATGATATTTTCGAATCTGCGATCATAGTTGAGTAGTATGCGATACAATTAACCCTAATCTATTTCAACTTTATCCTTCCCTTCACCCTTTTATTTATTTTCTGTCTCAAGCAAAGCACAAGGGAGTTATACAGTGGAAACAAAAAGGCGAGGAACGAGGAATGATACTCGAGACAATCCACCAGGCAAAGGCAAAGAACAAAATCCAATAAAGCAACAAAGGAAACGATTCTTAGTATACAAAAATAATACTTCACTACTCGAAAACAAATCAAACCAAATCCAAAGTCTAAACTCCAAAACATCCATCGATGGGGATCTGCCAATCTCTGAGGTTCGGCTTCAGAAGATCCACCTCCTTTGACATCCCAATCGCTTCCTCACCAGACTCTTCTCCTGATACATCTCGACCATTGCTCCAAACCACCCAACAACATCCCAAAACTCCTTCGTCATCCCATGTTGGGACCATTTTGCACAAAGCTTACGTTGATGTCACCACCTTTTATGATCTTGACAAAGAGTTAGGCAGAGGTCAGTTCGGCATCACTTATCTTTGCACCGAGAAGGCTACGGGACGAAAATATGCATGCAAATCCATTTCAACTGGTAAGCTAATTACCGAGAAGGACAGAGAGGATGTTAGAAGAGAGGTTTCGATACTACAGCACCTGACGGGGCAACCCAATATTGTGGAATTCAAAGGTGCTTATGAGGATAGGCAGAATGTGCATGTGGTGATGGAGCTGTGTTCGGGTGGAGAGCTTTTTGATCGGATCATAGCTAAAGGGAGTTATTCGGAACGTCAAGCGGCTTCTATTTTCCGGCAGATTGTGAATGTGGTGCAGGCCTGTCATTTTATGGGGGTTATGCATAGGGACTTGAAGCCTGAAAATTTCTTGCTGGTTAGCAAGGAGGAGAATTCCCCTATAAAGGCAACGGATTTCGGACTCTCTGTCTTCATTGAGGAAGGTACTACTACTGCTTATATTGCCTTGCCACCTTTGATATTACTCTGTATGCTTTTGCTCATTAGCCTTTGCTTTTGGTCTGCCATGAAGTTGATGTTTTTAGGCATGATCGTAGCTTTGATCAATGACTATTTTATTTCCTCCTTTTGATTTTGGGTAAAAATCTTTTTTATTATACCTCCTTTCATGACTCCTACTTAAAAATTTTAAAAAATTGAATTTCAAACTCTGACTCTTATTTTCTAAATTCTAAACCTTATGCTCTACGCCCTAAAAAATACACCTTACCCATAATTCTCTAAACCCTAACTACAACTCTAACTTTAAATCTTAACCATAACCCCTAACCTTAAACCCTAAACTCACTAATTTAAAGTGAAAACGTCAATGGAAACATGATTAGAAGATAAACGATTTGTACCCTTGATTATACTCTAAGTTTTGATACTATTACCATGACAGAACTTGAGTAAAAGTTCGAGGGGATTTTTTTTTAATTTAAAGATTTAAACTAAAATTTTCAAAAAAAATTATTCTTACGTATTGAGCTCTTTATGGTCTCTTTTTCTTGATTGTGAAATTGATTTTACAAAGTAAAAAGAAAATGTACACACTTTGAGGTTCACCTATTTATGCCTTGATTTCCACGTTAATTTATGGTCCGTGTCAACAAGAATCTAAAGTACCCATTGTTACAGGCAGAACCTACAGGGACCTTGTTGGAAGTGCATATTATGTTGCACCCGAGGTGTTAAACCGGGGATATGGCAAGGAGATAGATGTGTGGAGCGCTGGGGTCATTTTATACATTCTTCTATGCGGAGTGCCTCCATTTTATGGAGGTACAGAAAGCAAACTTATATATATCTTCGGATACAGTAATCCAAGACAGAATTCAACATGTTTCTGATATTGCAGAGACAGAGAAAGAAATCTTCAAAGCAGTTTTAGAAGGTAATCTTGACTTGAAAAGCCAGCCATGGCCATCTATATCTGAAGATGCAAAGGACCTCATCAGGAAGATGCTAGAAAGGGAACCAACAAAACGGATTACATCTGCAGAAGCACTAGGTAAAAGGGGAAAGTAAATGTTTCTAGAGATTTTATTACGCTAACCCCTTCAAGATAATGGATAAAGGGGGGAGTTGGATTAAGATTGATGTTTCCATTTTGTGTATATGAACCAGACCATCCATGGTTGAAGGTGGGCGGCGATGCATCCGACAAACCTATCGACAGTGCTGTTCTTAGTAGGTTGAAGCAGTTCAGAGTAATGAACAAGCTCAAAAAACTTGCCTTGAAGGTATGATGACTTACGCATCTGGTTTTTTCTTGTCGTCCATAAAAAAGCACAAATCTCTTTTATATTCCCGCCGGCTGACATCCATCTGTAAATTTGATTTCTGGAAGGTGATAGCAGAAAGCCTATCATCAGAAGAAGAGATCAAGGGTTTGAAACAAATGTTCAAAAACATTGACACCGATGGAAGTGGTACAATAACACTAGACGAACTCAGAGAAGGATTAGCTAGATTGGGATCGAAGTTAACTGAACCAGAAATAAAACAACTTATGGACGCTGTAAGATTTCATCCAACTGTATAATCCCTATATTCCCATTTACATGACAATGAAACAAGCCTAAACCTTATTTTGTCAGGCCGATGTTGACAACAGTGGAACCATAGATTACATTGAATTCATAACTGCTACAATGCATCGACATAGGCTCGAGAGGGAAGAAAATATAGTTCTGGCCTTTAAGTTCTTTGACAAGGATAACAGTGGGTTAGTATATTGCACTACTGCATTTCCAGTTTTGCACATTACTCGACTGATTGACTCTGTCTTCATTATGTTCTAATTCAGGTTTATCACAAGAGATGAGCTAAGACAAGCTATGATGCAGTATGGAATGGGAGAGGAGGCTACCATTGATGAAGTCATTGAAGATGTTGATACCGATAAGGTTTTCGTTTTGCTTCGTTTTATTTAAACGAAACAAATTTTCTTTCTGCTAGTTTCTTTGATTCACATAATTTTGATGGACAGGATGGGAGGATCAATTACGAGGAATTTGTAGCCATGATGAAAAGGGGAACTCAAGACGGGGATGCTAACTGGAAGAGACAGATGAACAACTAACGTAGAAAGGGCCAGACCAGACTTCCGACTATATGCATCTTCAATATATATTTCCTATTTGTTTTACATTATTGTTGAAATTGATTTCAGCTGTTAACTGCAGTGAAGACAAACAAATGCAACTTCTGGGAATTGACTATGTAATTCCAAAATCATATGCACAAGTTATAATTGAATAAGACTAAATATTTTCCCCTTAAAATGGAAATCAAAATCTGATGAAGTTAAGAAATGAATCAATCTTACCGACCGTCGATCTCCTCTCTCCTTCTGAATCTGCTGCCTCTGCTTCTCGGCTAGCTTCTCCAAGGCAGAATCAAGTATTCAACTACGTCACGCCCACCAATAAGCAGTCGGGTCACAACCTTCTCGAACCAAGCTTCCTCAATATCTCCTTCCTCACATTCTCAATATGTCCCTCCCAGAAAAAAAACCCGTGAATAGGTCGACATGAAGAATCGGGAGGCTTGAAGGATGTCGCGGTAGAGACCCAGTGCCTCTCGCTGATTGCTGGTGAGATGCTGTTGATTCAGCAATCTTCCTCATCATCTAGGAATTTCTCCTTCTTCACCAGATGTCTGTCAAGAAGCTCTTCCACGGTGTTCATAGGGCGAAGACAGTGTGGCTTCTACAAAGGAGCTTCAAATGGATGCTTAAACTTGCGCACCTTCGCAGGTAAGCGGTCATCCTGTTCTAACTTTTGTCTCGGAAGCTTATTTCCCATGCGCTTTTGACAAATCACAAAACGGAGCAGAAGACAAAGTAAATGGCTGGGAATTGGGTCAGTGTCTTTGTTTTAGGCCTATAATATTCCTGGTTAAATTGTTGTACGTCTGGATAATCACAACCCATCATGCACTAATAGATACTGATGTTCTGCTATAGTGTCCATTGATATTATCAAAGCAATCGATTTCAGATACAATTACAATGCCATTACAATCTATAAGGTTCCACAAAAGCAGTAATAGTTTCCTGAAAATTATACCATTTTAAACAGCACAAACAGACAGACATTGATCATTCAACAGAAGACCACAATTTATATGCAGATTATTCACAAATAAACAAAGCAAAGGAAGCATTTTTCATGTATATTCTCATTCAAGTTGCATCAGTATGGAGTAGGTGTAACCCAAAGTGGTGTAGGCCAACGCAATCTGAAGAGAGAACTCCGTGGATAGCAGGGCAATGGCTCAAAGCTCCCATCCCACAGCTTGTAAATACCAATATCATGTTCCCCAAAAGCACCATCATAGTTACTTTCAGAGTAATCGTCTGTGAAATATATGCAATCCCCTCTACAACCTGTAAAATCCGTAGCTGACAACGATAATGAAGAATTTTCACCGATAAAAATCATCTTATCATGTAAACTTTTCACTCTTTCCCAATGAGGTCCATTCCAAACTAGTTTAGCAACCTCAAACCGCTTAGTCCTATAGACCAAATAGGACTCATTGGCCTCGAAACTGAATTCGAGATCAAGATGACGGGTAACCAACAACAGTTCATCTCCGGAATTGACCAGATATTGCAGATCACCACCCAATTGTGTCCACATTTGGACAAAGGAAACCCGGGGCGAATCGTGGTTAACATCACAGATAACAATTCCTCCCTGTTTATCTACGGCGTAAAACAATCCCTTACAATATATAACATCTTCGGAATAAGATTGAGCACCTGGGATAAAGCGCCAAGAATCCTCGCCGTTTTTGCAGTAAGCTAACTCACCGGTTTGATTAAGAATCGCTACCGCAACGAAACGAGGCTCCTTGGAAGGATTGTCGGAAAGCACGATTTTTTTGATGAAGGAATCTCGCATTTGGCGCAAACTGCGAGTGTAAGGATCGCCGGAAGCAGAGAGGAGAGAGTATTCCTTGCCGACGCGGGAGTAGTTAAAGCTGTGGACGTTGGGGAAAGTGGAGAGAGGAGGAAGGTAGAGTTTAGCTCGGGACAGGGGGTTTGAGAGGAGAACTGAAGGGGATTCGTCGAGGATAACGAGCCAGCCGTGGGAAGAGCCGCAGTGTCGTTTATTGGGGTTGAAAGATTCGGGAACGGAGAGGAATCGGAGTTTGTTTGCGGAGAGATCGTAGAAGGGGCGGAGGGATTGTTGGGAATGAGAAGGAGGAAGCATGAGCCAGGGGAGCTGAGGAGGTAGATGGGAAGGGGTTTTCGGGGTTGACATCCGCCAGCAGCGGCACACCGCTCGGAAACTGAGGTAATCGGTGTAAAGCTTTACGTACTCCGATATGGATTCCAGGAGTTCAGGCGGGAGTTTTGTCCAGTCAACGGCACCAGCCATCTTTGTTGAACAAAATTTCTCTCCGATTACGAGGTTTGGGGAGATGAAATTTGGGCTTACATGATTCGGACGAAATTGCGATTTCTTCTTGGAGAATCCGCCGGAGTGGACAGCTAAATCGCGACGAAGTGTCCGATTCTAAACCATATAAAGAAATTCGGTATAATTCTAGTTTCACGCCTCTACTTTACAAAAATAATATTAAGTTAGCCCTGTTCTTTAATTTGTTACAATATAATCCTTATACTTCACAAAAGTGAAAAATTAGCATATTTAGATGAAATTATTAAGTTTATGATTAAATCACATATAAGAAAGATAAACCATTCAATAATTAATATAATAGATTAATAAAAATCATGATTTTAGTAACTTAAGTATAATAAAATTAAAAACAATAATCGGTTCGAATTTATCTATTCATCGAAAAAATTTTAAACCTTCATAAAGTACAAAATATTTTTTTTATGAATTTAATTTTAAAAATATATATATTTAGTCTTGTAAAAGAGATAAATGAAGTATTAGTTTGGAATATCACATATTAATTATGATAAAATATAATTTAGTGTGCTAGAGGTTAAATTCTATGGTTAGTACTTATACCATGTAAAAGTTGTGAATTTAATCCATTTACTTTAAGTTTGTCATTTTTAATCATGTATATTTTAGATTTTGAAATTTTGGTCATGATCCGTACAAATAGATGGCATGTGGTGAATTATATTGTCATTAATCTCTCTATTATACATAAAGTTTAGAAATGATAAATGAGTGTAATTTTATAGATTTTGTACCATATATGTTTAAGTTCGGGTTGGTATGATTATAAGTTTAGTTGGCAATAGACAGATATAGGTATCAAAAATTATGTCTACCCGCTTTGAGTAGTGAGTAAATGATGAGTTTGAGATTTTGTCTGTTCTACATCTGTCATATGAATAAAACTATTTAGATGAAAACAAAGTATAATTTTACGTGTATATATATATTATATGTTCTATGATATATGAGTGGATGAATATATATATTTGTTAGAGTGGTCAATAAATCTTGTTTAGAAGTATTTTTTAAACATTTTAAAAGATACGGTTTTTTAAGTGACCGTTAAAAATCTTAATTTATAAATTTGTTCATCTGTTTCTAATTCTTATGTAATTCAACGTATGCACATAGAAACACTACATGACACTAGTATACGTAAATGATGAAAGAATATTAGATTACATCAAGCGGCTTCCGTTGGTTACAGCAAAATGAATGAAAGGAGCAATGAATTAATAGGTGAAGTTTGTGTTAATCTAGAAGGTAGTTGTTATGGCCAAAAACTTGTAGGCTACTCGAATTCCTTGTTTAAGTGTGTTCCGATGTGAGCCCAAGCGAAGCAATGGAGCTGTGGGTTTCCACATCATGGTCCAGTTAGAAAGGTGAAGACAGCAGTACCGGATGTCTGCTGCCCTTCAGCAGTGGCATCCAGATGGGTGGACTCACCAGAGGCCAAGCGTCAATGTGCTGGTGAAGCGCCCTCCGTGCCATTCTCTTCGGAAATTTTATGGTGAGAGGTTTCTGTCTTGCCATGTCCATGATCATGATCATGATTCTGAAGAGCCTTCTTGTGCCACTGCTTTAGGGCTTTGGAAGTTTGCCCATCGAAGATTGATCTCTTCATGGTTGATCCCATCTGCGAATCCAACGAGCAGTCGTGAGCATGATGTAGAAAGTAGAAACCCCAACTTGTCGAGCGCTAGAGGTTTTACCTGCGTAACAAGGGCATAGAGTGGCAGGGTGATGTAGCTGCACATGAATTGGACGACTACCCTGTCAACATGTCATCCTCCATCAGCCTGTGTGAAACCAAATGCTACCCTATCAAGTTTAGAGACAAGTATATCTCTTACCCAAGACAAACTCTAATGCTTATAAGAGTCAAATTCCCGTGAAAACATGACCTGAGTCCGAACTCATACTGTTTCAGAAGGATTAATTAATGGTTAGAAACATTGGTTCCAGTAGGCATTCTCAGAATATGAACAACAAGAATAACAGTACCCATATCCAAAAGAAATATGTGATCTCGAATGCATTCTGCACATCAGACAGACAGAAAAGAATGTCAGAATTAAACGCATTCCCAGTTATCTTGACAGTGATTCAAAGGAGGAGATGGTCGTGTAAAAGAAAACCTGAAACAAGACAAAGTGGATGAGATGAAGGACTAAGCGAGGCCGCCCGAACCAAAAATGCTGGTCGGAAACATGCACAAGAGGCATCCCTTGTATAACAGCGTGCTTTTCTACTATTTCCAGTGCCATTTTTGCTATGATTGCTTGAAGCTTGGTTCCAACTGCTACGGTTAACTGTTTTTTAAAAAGAGGGGGTTATCATTTACGTAAATATAAAATGGGGTTTTAAGTTTTCATGGACAATCTCTTACCACTAAAGGCATCATGGACATGGCGGCCATAACATGCCAGCCTGAAAGCATCAAACAAGCATGCATGCATGCATGAATATATATTGAAAATAAGAGGAAATAATACATAGGAGTAAAGGTAAAAGACAAGAATTAACCATGGACGTCAAAAAGGAGAAAGAGCACTGCCAAAGCCCATAATGCCGGTCTGCAAGCACCGCCAGTATTAGTAGAGAAAGGAAACATGTGCGTGCCAGAAATGGACCAAATATATATAAAAGAACTCACGTAATCCCCACGACCACCTTGAAGTCATCCTCTAATGATTTTTTGATGTATTTTTGAAAGTCAAACTTACTATCAGGTGTTAAATGAACCTATACAATTATTAGTCCGTCAATAAGTCGGAATCTTTGCAGCAGATGAAAGGAGAAAACCTGAGCAGAGGAAACTCACACTGACAAATCCGTGACGCATAGTACAATAATCAGCCTTGCGAACCGACCTGAAGAATTGTCGAAACAAGCATACCTGGAAAGGTTCATTCATTCAACCTGTAATCTGATATTTTAAACCCTTTAAGCTATTAAATAAAACTGAAGAATCAAGAGTTGATCAATTCCTACGAAATAAAAGGAGAATTTGGTTTTTGTCCAGGGCCCTCTGGTGTGGTCTCGAATAAAGGATGTCTCATGAGTCAGCCTAAATCTTGAAGGATCTGGATTACCAAGAAATCCAACACTTTAAATTTAGAACAAAACTGAAACGTAAGATGGTTCATTCAGATTAACCAGTGTCTGCAACTTATGATACCGTTGAGTTCATTGATACTATTGATACACTCCCGTTCCCACTCCTTCCAGCCTCGTGTCTGCAACGCATAATTAATAACAGATTCAGGAACATTGATTAATTAAAGATTACGGAGATTTCAAGAAAGTGAAGGACAACCAGCCACCTTTAATCTTCCCAGCATCATCGTGATGACGCTATACAACACATGGAAAACTGCTAAAAAGAAGATGAAAATGTGCAACTGGTGCAATGCATGCACTGATATGAGTGGCACGTACCCCTACAGTTTCATCATTTAAAGCTGCTTTAGTCACAAAATTGGCTGCAACAAATGTGATATATATATTGAAGATATGGACTGCTTACATTCACGCAAGCTGGACCGCTACTGTCGGCACTTAAAAACCTACGCGGATCATTGTTGACATAAAAAAGCAGTCTCCGACGATGCTCATTGCCCTTTTCTGCTTGATGCTCATTACCCTTTTCTGCTTGATGCTCATTACCACTGTCACTAGCACCATGGTGCGCATTTTTCTTGGGGCAAAATAACATTGAATCCGCTACTTCCTCTGGTATACACATTTTGGCGATATAATTCTGCCCGAATGTCAGCAGCAGAGAAATGAATCCCAACACCATAAGTTCTGCAACAACAACAACAACAATAATAACAGTACATGAAGCAGAAATGCATATTGAGATTGATTTTAATTACCGCCTTTAACTTTTGTAAGAGCCTCATATAAAGCCTCCTTCTTTTTATGTTCAAATATCTGAAATGATGGAAAGAAATTGTATGAACAAAGCAAGAAAATGATGTGCATGTGCATGTGCATATGCATATGCCTGTACACGTACATACCTCCCCTACGGTGTGGAGAACCTTTTCAAGAGCGATAGAAATAACGATGATTACAGCACAAACAACCGCCACGGCCCATGTGGGCGTCTGATCAAGCTCTCTGCCTTGGGCTCCTCCCGACATTTATTTGTATAGATTTTAAAGAGGAAAAAGAGAAAACTAATGGTGCTGCTTAATTAAGATTTAAGCATGCACGCATACATTCCTGTACCTTTATCGGAAACCAGAGCCCAAATTAAGTTTCATCTTAAAATCGATGAAAAATGATTATAAATTGACAATGGCATGAGTTTCCGACCAAGGGGGTTAATTGCTTCCTTCGATTTCCTTGTAACACCAATGGTATTGACAGTGACAAGTGGCGGTTGGTCATCCAAACATTTGTGTTTACACTGCCCGAATATTGAAATTTCCATTACATCGTCACCCTTTTAACGCCTTGCTTCTTGGAAGTTTGTTACTATTTATCACCCACATGCCTGTATAGCCTCTCATCCAACATATTGTTTTTCGTTACAGGATTTGAATTGAAGTATTAAATTAAGAAAAAAAATCAATAAAAAATATTTTTTTATAATTATCGATATCTGACCTATTAGTCTGTTAATTCAAATCAAGTGTTATTGATTTTTAGAATACATAATTAAAAACTTAAAGGTAGCATTTTCTTCTATAGATCATGAGTTCAATATTCATGAAGAACAAAACTTTAATATCCTTTCTCATAGGTAGAATATTTATATATATATATAACTAAATCAAATTCTATAAATTTACGATTCTTCTAACACAATTAGTCTTAATTTCAGCATAAAATTTTAAACTCTAAATGTTGTTTAGAAAACCTAAAACTACAATTAAATCAGTTGGTTGTTGATCGTTAAATTCGTCCGTTTAAACAAATTAATATTAGAATTGTATAAATTATTTTACTTTAATGATTAAAAAACAGTTATTATTTTTATAGGTTACGAGTTCAAATATTAATATTATAATGCAGTGATTAAGAGGTTAATATGAGAATATATTTTAAAATAAATATTATTTATAATAAATAATCACTATAATTGATTTAAAAAATATTGTATCTCGAAAAAAAATCCCGATAAAGACATGCTTGTTTAACTGGTTCAAGCAGGTTTCTCTCCAACATACATGTGTCGGGACATGGTTAATATGTATATGGTTTCAGGGAGAGTGAACAGGTGTAATGACTAACTAATGAGGTTAACATGGAGGGGTTTTCATTGGATAAAAAGAAACCTTGTCAATTTTTTTCTTATGTCTCGTTCTAGAATATATTTAAAATTTTAATTTTAAATATTAACTTTAATTTTTATATATTAAAAAATATATTATACTCTTAGTTTTTTAAACCCTAATTATAATTTTTAATTTTGAACATTCATAAACCCTAAACTCTTATTTTAAAATGAGACATAAAAAAAGGGACACAACAAAGAAAAAATAATTTTTACCCCAAAGGGTAAAAATCATTTGCCTCTTTCTCATGCCTTCTTCTATACCTCCTTTGAAATTTTTTTAAAAATTCAATTTTTAATCATAACCCTTATTTTCTATATCCTAAACCTTAAACCCTACATCCTAAAAAATACACCCTATCCCTAATTCTCTAAACTCTAATCACAACCCCTAACCTTGAACTCTAAACCTTAAACCCTTTGATTTGAAATAGAGACATAAGAAAGAGGTAAACGATTTTTACCTAAAATTAAATAGAGTTAAAATCGTCTGTCCATTTATTCTACATCTTTTGGTGCCCCAATTTAAAATAGTAAATTTAACCAAGAACGGATTTATATGAGGTGAAAAAAAAACAATTGATCCCACTTCCGATAATTTTTTTATTTAACCTCCCTATTTAATTTTAAAAAATAATTTATTTATAAATTTATCCTTTATTTTTTAAATATTTATATTTTATCATTTAATTCTAAATTTTAATTTTATCTTTGAATTTAGGGTCAAAGTTAACTATTATAATTGAGTTCAAGGAATTAAGGACGACCGTAGAAATAAACTATATATAAAGTTATAAACCTATTTCAAATCGGTCAACATTTTAAACATCCGACAAACCTGATTCATCATTTCATGCAAAAAAAATCCAGACCCCTAGGTATCCAACCCAAACCGCTACCCACTTTGATGTCCTGTTTATAGAAATTAGGGTTTGCATACAATTCTTGTATACCACTAAAGTAATTCTGACATTTCTCCTTCAAGACTAACCCAAAGTCATGGTATGATTTTCGAAGGCCTTTCTTACTTCCACGATTCCATGAACCTGCCACTCTTATTTTTCTCTTTCTCTTCCTCGCATGTTATTTTTTTTCCAGTAGAACATAACTTTCCATGTCCCTGTAATGGGAAGACATGAAGAAGTTGCAGTCTGATGTTCTTTATTCAAAAGTCGTCCACTATTTCTAGTTTCTAAGGAATATTAATTCTACTACCATCAACAAATGCACCAGACAAAATAAGGAGTTTCCGAGCAACAACAAAATCAAATGAATATGATTCTAATTTAAATTTTTTTATTGATTTATTTAATTTTATATTTAGGAATAACAGCAAAGCGTGACGGATTAAATTATCTCATTTACATCAGCCTCATGTTTATATGAAGGTTGGAAACACCCATATCAACCAATGTTAGTTATATTTCCATTGCTTCGTAGTACTTGTTATTAGATGAATATTATTCAGTATATCATTCATGATTCAATAATTTGATCTCTTTATTTTAAAAGGCATAAAATAATTTTAACTCTTAACGTTCATGATTGTTATCATTTTGGTCATCATCTTTTTTTAGGATTAATTTAACCCTTAAACTATATTTTTTTATAAATATCTAATTTTTTAACTAGCAATTAACGATAATACTATGTCATATATGTAGAATGATATTTAAGATATGAGAATGCTTAGCAGCATTTTATTTTAAATTTAATTAATTTTTAATATTTTATTTGAATTTTAATTGTTTTATATTTTATGTTAGAATAAAATTATATTTTACATGTATATATTTGTCATTATCGTAAAAACTTTAACGATAATAGTATGTTATATATATGTATGTATGTAGAATGAGGCTAGATACCATATTATTTAAAATATATTATCACATATATAGGACATGTCAATATCGTTAAATTTTTAACGATTTAATCATTATGTTAGTTAAAAAATAAGTTATTTGTCAAAAAGACATAAGTTAAGGGTTAAATTTATCTCAAAAAAAATGAGCGCCAAAATAATAAAAATTATAAACGTTAAGGTTAAAATTATCTTTATGGCATTCTAAAATAATTATCTAATAACTACCCACTCTCTGATTACATATACGAAATAGGTAATGATTTACCTTGAAAAAAATAAGATAGATGAATTTAATTGGTTGAAATCACGGATAATATAAAACAAGGTTCATTTAATATTTTTTCTATTTTACTAATGAATTAATGATTTTTCATTTTGATATTATAAAAATAATATTTGTAATTTATTATTTACATAATTTCGATAAATATAATTAATGATATATACAATATAGATTTATATATTACATATAACAAGCATTACACATTTATGATCATTTGAATATATACATGTATATATTTAATATATATTTAATATAATAGTATAGTATAAAATAATAATTTTAAAAGTTAAGTAGACAAAAATAAGTACATTTATCAATTGGTCAAATTATTTATATTTATTTTATTATATTTTTAAGTTATGAATTTTAGACGATTAAGAATATCTTCTTCCTTCTACTAGAGTTTCTCTTCCACTTCCTTCTAGGTGAGGTTTGAATTAAATTAAGTTTTATTAAAAAAATCAGTATTCTAGACTAAAATGAGAAAATATTTATTGCATCCATTCATCAAACACGTCTAACTTTTTAAATATATATATTTACGAATCATAATTTTATTAATATAAAAAGTTATATTAAAAAAATTAATTTATTTTTTAAAAATTTGATTCGAATTAATCACAGGTTAAATATCAATATTTAAATAGAAATATATATCTCATCGTTCAAAGTAAATCGTTTTAAATTCAATGAATGGGAAGTTTATCACTCGATATCTATTTTATAAAACCCTTAAATTGGAGAAATTATTACATGAACCCTTTCCACCACCTAAGATATGGTCTCAACCAATTAAAATATTTTTTCTATATCATATTTACACATAAGCATCATCCAAATCATCCACTTTAATGCATTTGATTTAAAAATGAAAAAAATATTACCAAAGATTTATGTTGTCTTCCTCTTTATTGTTTAAATTTTTTAATTAATTTTTTCTAATCCATAACCCTAAACCCTAATCCTAAACCCTAAACCCTAACCTTAAACACTAAACCATTAACCCTAAACTATAAACCTAAAGCTAAACCTAACCTAAACAATAACACATAACCCTAAACCCTAACTCTAACCCTAAACCTTAAACCTAAACCACATAAAACCTAAACCTAACTTTAACAATAACATATAACCCTAAACCCTAACTCTAACCCTATACCTTAAACCTAAACCACATAAAATTTAAACCTAAACCACATAAACCCTAAATCACATAATCCCTAAACCATTAATCTCTAACCCTAAACCCTAAACTCTAAATCCTAAACCTCAAATTTATATAAAAATTAATTAGGAAAATTTTAAAGAACAAAGAGAAAGATGACACAAGAAATCTTTGATAATATTTTTTTCTTTTTTAAGTCAAAGACATTAAATTAGATGATTTGACCAATACTTATGTATAAATTTAATATAGAAAAATATATTATGTATTTTAATTTAATTAGTTGAAATCATATCCTAAGTGATGGAAAGGGTTGATGTAATAATTTTTCCTAACATTGATATTAAAGTGCTTTTTTTAAAAGTAGATGGTCAAATTTTTGGTACACAAAGCAAAGCATGCGTGGCTAGTTTACCACAATTTTTTAATTGAATATTTTTTATCATATAATTGGATAGTTTACCACTTTCATTATATTAAATGTAAAAGTGAACAAAATAAATGATTTTAATAAAAAATATTTTTTTAAGAAATTTTTGTTTAAAAAGTTTTATTTGTAAGATATACATGAATTTATTATAAATTTATTAAATATTATAAAATAAAATAAATATTATCACAAAATCATACTAAAAATATTTAAATATATATTTTAGCAACTAAAAATTATACACAGACTGTTATGCGGGTTATTGTATTAGTTTTATAAAAGATTTAACGGTTTAACGATTATTTTCATTCAAATCGCACTAATTTAAAACTAAAAAATTAATATCAAATTTAACTAAAAATAAATAAAAATCTTTGATAAATCTACAAACATTAAGAATTAAATAATAATAATAACAATAATAATAATAATTTTTTAGGCTTGTTTGGTGGAAGACATGAAACTTCCGATGGCTCAAGGGGCCTTGGATTCCGAGAATTTAAAAAATGTTTTTATTATAATTTATATAGTTTTTTATGAGTTGATAATTTATTTATTTATTTATTTATATCATATGTATTTTATATTAACATTTTTAATGATGTTACTTAATGTTATGTTTGCGTCATGTATTAATTGTTTTTGTTTAAATTGTTACGTATTAATTGATTTAATATTTGTGCATAGTTTGTTATCATCTTTAATTTTATAAAAAGATTGTTTTTATATTATAAAGATTTATTCAGCTTTTTTAGATTAAAATTTAACGAGTGATTTTATTAAAAAAAAGAACGATAATTATTTTAGAAGATATGTTTAAATTATTTTATCTATCAAGTGTGTATCCTTATAAATGGTTAAAAATATTTATACATATGTTTAAATTATTTAAAATTTTTATATATGTTGATATTTAATTTATTGGTTAACTAATTCGGATCGAATATTACAAAAACTCATTACAAGAATGGTCATTACTAAAAAATATAATTTAAATTTTGAAAAGGAAAAAAAATAATGTTTACATTTTCAGGCGTTGAGCACAATGATAATGGAGTTAGTCCAGGACCAACTTACTCTCCCTCAGTCCTCAGAAGCCCCCAAGCTCTATATAATAACCCAAAGAACCGGCCAGTCTCGCACCCTCACCATTCTTCGATCTAATTCGTGTCATCGGTAATATTTTGAGCTAGTCAAGATAACGACGACAATATCGTCCGTTTGGCTATATGCCATTTCTATGTTCGTAATAAGTATTAGTGTGACAATCAGGTGGATTTATAGGTGGAGGAACCCTAAATGTAAAGGAACACTGCCTCCAGGTTCGATGGGACTCCCACTCCTAGGGGAGACCCTTAGTTTTATCGCCACGGCCAACTCCATAGACATCCATCCTTTTGTTAAGAAAAGAATGAATAGGTACGACTAGCCATCCTCCCTATTCCAATCCACATGCAAATGTACATTAATGGTTTAATTAACTCTGCATGCGCAGGTACGGTCCGCTGTTCAAAACAAGCGTAGCAGGTCGGTCGATGGTGGTGTCGACGGATCCCGATTTCAACAATTTCTTGTTCCAGCAAGAAGGTAAACTCGTTGAGATGTGGTACATGGATTCCTTTGCGAAGCTTCTTCGCCAAGATACCACAGCAGCGAGTGGCTACGTCCACAAATATCTGAGACACCTTGTTATGAGTCATTTCGGTGTTGAGACACTTAAAAACAGGCTGCTGCCTCAACTGGAATGTGCCATAAACTGTAGATTGCAGGAATGGGCTAAGCAGCCTGAAGTACAACTCAAAGACCAAACTGCTGCTGTAAGCTTATAATCAGTAATTTTCTAATGCCTTCACCAAATAAATATAATGACTTATAAAGAATTATTTGCAGATGATATTTGACTTTACTGCAAAGCACATGCTTGGTTATGAAGCCGAAAGATCATCGGATCATGGCAATATGGTCGGGAATTTGTCCAACTTTCTGGACGGACTGATGTCATTTCCTATACGTATCCCCGGTACTGCTTTCTACAGATGTAGACAGAGGCAGCAGAAGGTGATGAAAGTAATAATTGACTTAGTGGAAGAGCGAATGAAATCGGCGAATTCGGATGGGGGGAGAGGAGATTTTGTGGACCAAATGGTGAAAGACATGAAGACAGAAACATTCTTGACAAAGGAGTTCGCTAGTCATGTTCTATTTGGAATCCTGCTTGCCAGTTTTGAGACGATTTCTTCCACTATGGCCTTAGCCATCAAGTACTTATCTGATCACCCTGCTTTGCTGCAACAACTTACGGTACGTACCGTACGTAATCAAGATTATATTTTTTTAATTAATTAAAATGTAAATTTAGACATTGCTTTTATTCATCATTTAAAACTCTTTTGAGTAGGAGGAGCATGAGGAGATTCTTACTAAGAGAAGAAGAGAAGGTAACCCTGGACCTGCAGATGGACTTGTATGGGAAGACTACAGATCCATGAATTTTACTCATAATGTTAGTCTCATATATCATCTGATCTGACAAACTCTTCATTTCTTTTCTTTTCTTTCGTTTTCCCTTTGTTCAAGAATTTGTAAGGTTGATGTTTAATTCATGTAATTCTCTGCAAATAAGGTCATCAACGAGTCCCTGAGATTAGCAAATGTTGCTCCTGGGATCTTAAGAAGGGTTATAGATGACATTCATGTTAATGGTAATTATCTACTAACTTATATTGTTTAATGAAATTATAAAATCCATTTTATATGTGTATATTAAATTCAGCATTTATTAATTTGCAGGATACACAATACCAAAAGGTTGGGCCATTATGATGGTGCCTGCAGCACTGCAGCTTAATCCCAACACTTATGAAAACCCTCTTACCTTCAACCCTTCAAGATGGAAGGTATATATATTTCCTCCAATTACACCTTAGCTGTTGGAATCCAAAGTTGATTATTCAGGACAACTTGATTAACTTGTACCTTTCTTAGAACACTGAAAGCAACACCAAGGTTAAGAATTCCATGGCATTCGGAGGAGGCAATAGGGCATGTGCAGGAGCGGAGTTCAGCAAGGTCCTCATGGCTGTATTTCTACATGTCTTGGTCACTAAATACAGGTTCATTTCTACCAATACATATGTACCTGTTGGTTAATTTGTCATGCAAAGTTTCAACCTGGACCTGACAACAAACAAAAATGTAAATTTGGCTTAGGTGGACAAAGATCAAGGGAGGAGACGTGGTTCGTGCACCCACTCTGGGATTTGCCGATGGTTTCTACGTTAGCATTTCAGAAAAACATGCATAACTTGTTATGCATCATATGAAGAATAAGGTGGAAGAACTGCAGTTGTGTCTTAAAAGCAGTAACTTTTGTGTTCCACTTGCTGTCCCATTGTTATGGACTTACCAACTGTTGTTGGTGCTTTTCACCATGTAATGATCCTTCACTATAAATAAAAAAGTACTCAGATTGGCTAGTAATATTGATTTCAATAAGCTGTTTTTTTCAATGGAAAAGAACTTGTGATCTGCTCTATTCTGCAGTCTGCAGATTATCTAACACCAAATTCAATAGTTGTTGGTCTTACATTAACTGTCCCTTGAGACAGAAGCAGAGACAGATGCTTTGCCATTGTTTCAGCAGTTGATGGTTAACTAACCTCAATGCCTGGGGATTGGATGTCATAAAAAGGTCGTTCATGGTGAGAGACTCTAATGAAGATGCACTCCATCTGCATGGTTGATACCAGCTTACTTCCTCAAGCTTTTGACCTCAATCACTTGGTGGCATTGTCCTAATGGCGTGTAAATATGCACTAGAATATGTAATTAATTAATTTAATTAATTATGTTTTAATATATAATTAATATATTTTTAGTCTTAAATCTCATAAATGATCTGCAATATGTAAACTCATCGTTTATATTTTAAAGTCAATACTAAGTGCATCCGACCTATGAGGTTAAAATTAAAGAGAAAAATTATATAAAAAAAACTAAAGAAAATCAAATAATTACTGCTTAAGTCAATTAATTCAAAAGGCAATTGGATTAATTAAAAATATATAAGTTTGATTAAAGACCTTTTATAAATAATTTCACACGTTAATGGTTTTGAAAACTTTTATAAATTCTTAATTTTATAGTTTAGAGATTTAGATTTTTAGAATTTAAAATTTTAGATAAATATTAAGAATTTAATATATAAAATTTAAAGTTTAAATTTAGAAATTTAAAATTTATTTTTTATAGTATAAATAATATGAAAAAATCATATATCCCCTAATCATGTCTTCTTTTATGTTTTATATTAAAAATTATTAAAAAATATATTTTAAATTTTAATCTTAATTTTTAAATCCTAAATTTTAAACCTTTATCCTAAAAGTACATCTTACTCGTAATTTCTTAAACTCTAACAGTAACCCTAACTTGAACTCTAAATATACTATTTCAAAATAAATATTAATAAAAATATAATAAAATAACAGACGATTTATATTAAAATAATGATTATACTATGTATTAAAATTTTACCTATTATTTAATCCTAAAAGGGAAATGGATAATATTTCACAGTAAAAAGAGAATTTCCCCCCAATTATTGCATCCTACGTGGGACTTAAGTTGAAAGATAACAAGATAAGGTTGTCTTGTGAAACAGCTACTAATTGGTAAAAGCAAATCCAAAATCTTGTTCTGCCCTCCGCTAAGTAACAACCTTTTTCCTTCAAAACAAGAGTCCGATAGCCGATAGGCATATCCAAGAGAAGGAAATGTCAGGTGCGATCACTGCTGCAAGTTTAACACTTGGTCCGGGTGGTGTGCCAGCACCATGCACCACCCAATGAGGCAATGATGGCGCTGCCAAAGCCTTAGCGTTTCCCAGCAGCAGCAACAACCGCTCTCAGTTGTTGATCAAGAGCTCTTTCACGTCAACTTCCAGAACCACACCATCCTTTAGGACAGCCGTTGCTGCAGTTGACTCCAACCAACTCAGTCCCGAGAAGGTAATCCTGTATCTACTGTTTCTTCTCTATCAAATAGTGGATGTAATTGGGTATTTTGAGTCATGATATACTGCCATGTTTCTGCCCATTACCGAATGTATCAAATAGTTGATGTAATAGGAGTGAATAGAGGCAATGCTGATTTTCTGTTCAGAGTGGTATTGTTAAAGAGGCTTTTCTGCTGGTATTAACTACTTTCTGGTTCTGAAATTCTTCTCATACAGCAACAAGTCCAAAAGTATCATTTTGTTGTTGCAAATGCCAAGTTCATGCTGGATGAAGAGGAACACTTCAAGGAGCTCTTGTTTGAGAGGCTTCGGTACTATGGAGAAAGAGATAAAGAACAGGACTTCTGGCTTGTAATCGAGCCCAAGTTCTTAGAAAATTTTCCTGACATTACAAAGAGATTGCGCAGACCTGCTGTTGCTCTGGTTTCAACTAATGGCCCTTGGATCACGTAAGACTTGCACCCAAATAAACTGTTTCAGTTTTAGCTTCATTTTCATCACCTTCTTCCCATGTGCCTACTGCATAAAACCTGGATATTGAAAGATTAGCTAGCATATGATTGTCTAATAGCTATGAATCTGTATCCTTTTGCTCCTAATTCATTTACTTGGCCAGGTTTATGAAACTGAGGTTGGACAGAGTTTTATCTAGTAGCTATGAATCTGACAATCTTGAAGAAGCTTTAGCCTCGAATCCTGCAAATCTGGAGTTTGAGAAGCCTGAAAACTGGGTGGCACCCTATCCAAAATATGAATTTGGATGGTGGGAGACCTTCTTGCCAAATGGAGTTAAAGTTTGAAGTTTAGCAGTTTTGGCTATGGAGTTTTGTTTTAGCTGGATAAATAATGAGAGATTACTGTGGTTGTTTATTTTGCATATGATTTGGTTCTTGGTAGAGAAAAATTGAATTTTTTATTCTTCGGATGTAACAGCTAGGAAACTGATATCTTAACTCCATCATATGGAATTCTACGTGTGGAGAGGTTATGAATCCAAACTGATATCTCCATTTGCAAAAATGGTGGCTTGTCTAGTCATTCAGTCTCTGGAGTATCTCCAATATTATACTTGAGTCCAAAACTGTTTTCCTAATGCTCAGAAATTACTTCTAATTTGTCTCTAAGCACATCTAAACCAACCCAAAACTGTTTTCCTAATGCTCATGAGGTGATTGAAACCAGTAAGTAAGCAAGCACATAAATCAGATGCATACAGTTTGGTGTCTTGCTCCTAGAGATGAGTACTGGGAAAGCACAACTGCAATCACCTAGAAGGGATGACATGGTTGATCTTCCGAGTTTAGTACAATTTGTCGTGAGAGAGGAGTGGACAGTCGAGGTGTTTGATATTCAGTTGATGATGTTCCAAAACATTGAACAAGAAATGGTCTAGATGTTACAAATTGCAATGACGTGTGTGGCAATGGTACTAGAAAGCTGTCTCTTGGTATATTCATGACATAGCATTACATTATTCCATGGATCAAAATTCTACATATAAAAGATATGAACCATAATCCATACAGATAGACTTTATTTTGTCACAGCAAGCGATGTCATCATGTGAATCGTGCATCATGGTCAGAGCTTCATCATCATGAGGAGAACCATGGATGCCGCTGCTGATAGAAACGAAATCCAACTGGATGAAAACAACTTCATGGCACTACTAGTGCTGTAACTGCTCTGGTTTAAAGCTGTAAAACAATCCCAACTCTTTAACTTATTTTATAGTTAAGAACTTCATTGCACTACTAGTGGTGTAACCACTGATACCTGAAAGGGTGTTGCAGGCGTCGGTAATGGCGTTAAAGATAGGCATAGGCTTGGCTTTGTTCGCAAAGTGGAAGCTTCGTTTTACGGAATGAATACATTGAAGCACACCCTTGGTGTGGTTACCGCACCCTCTCTCGGCACAGTAGTCTTTCACTTGGCTTATGTCCACCTCGATCACCCCGTCCAGCGTTAGCAATTGCTTACCTCTGCACCCGCTACTTTTCTGTCCAACCCAAAATACGTCATAGTTTATATATACTTTACTACGTACTACGTACTTACATACGTACATACCTAGTATGTAAGTACGTACATGTATAAACTTATACAAGGATTGGGAGCCGGAAGGTAAAACCTGGTATCTGTGTAAGCACTCTGCGGCAATTCTCCAACCCCAGAATGGACTCAAAGTGACATGTTTTGGGATATCTGTCTTGTCTGCAAGCATAAACATGTACCGTTAGATTAGGGTCGCATTCGTATACGATTTAAATTATTTTTAAAAAAATATATATATCTTTTATTAAAAATCTATTTCCGTTCATCCGTATATTGAATCATGCTTATGAACAAATAAGAGACTTAATTTGTGCTGCAACATGGCCAAGCAGGAGCAGATGCAGGAGAATCCCCAGACTGAATAACCTGCTATTTCCCATGAGTTTAATTTTGCAGATTGCTCTTATTTTGGTTAACACCCACCTTCCCATAATTAATAGTAGTGTAGTGGGTTAGTTTCCAGCTTTGTAGAACATAGTAATATGAGGAATATAATTTTGGTATTTCGAGCATATACTGAGGTATATTTATGACAGAACTATGGTGGTTGTGACAGGAACAAGAAAATCAAAACAAAAGCCCAATTAACGACAGTTTCCTGATAAAATCAAACCATCATGCATCGGTTTGGGTTCATCTATCGAGAATTACGAGGTGCAACTTTGTTGGGATGTTGTTGTGTTCACGTGGTTTCAAATACATTTACATGAAAATTAACAATATAGCATAAGGAGGAAGATGCTCCGGGTAATCTTAGGGTTTAGTTATTTATTAATTTGGATTAATTATAAAATATTATAGTTGAGTCCTTCGAGTATTAAGCTTGGTTCGGCGTACATTTTAGAACAAATATTTAATTATAAACGAACAATTATTAAATAAAATTTAAATTTTAAACGATTAATTTACGTAACAAGATCATCACACCCAACTAAATTTATCTATTATCACTCCATGCATGGAGCTTTGACGCATGACATGATAATTATGGTTTAGTTTCTCTTCTACTCAAACATGTAAAATAAACATAATTAAAGTTAAACAGTACCATAATCAAGGATTAATAAAAATATGTATATACCATGTGCATGTGTATATGCATATGCATGTGCAGTACAGCCATGCACGAGGACAACGCATGCACGTCCTGTCCACCTAGGGGGAATATTTTTTGAGGGTTGAGTTTTAAATTAATTTTTAGTTTTAAAAGATAACTTGAGAAAAAAAATAATATTAAATTTGTTCGTTGATACGTTTTATTGAAAGTATCAGTCGATTCGATTAAATAAATTAAATTATTAAGAATAAATTAATAACATTTTTAAAATTTTTAACTATGAATTCTATAAATTGCTTTTTGAAAATCTATTAATTGAATTAATCTAAATTCGATTAATTTTTAAATTAAAAATATATTAAGATTTTGGTTAATTAATTAAATTATCTGAAAATTGAGCTTAACAAAATTAACCTTAATCGATCGAACATGTAATTAACCGAAATAAATTCGATCATAACCGAATAATGAATACCTACAATTCCTAATGTATTTACTTACACCCTTTAAGTTGATATGGTATATTGGGTAGTTAAACTCATTAAATTTAGTGTAAAATTAATAAATTAATGATTTTTTAAAATCAACATTAACTTTTTTTCACAATAAAATTTAAACGATAATTACAATTGCCTCGTCTGTATAAAATTTTAAATGATAATTTTTTAAATTTATCATTTTGACTTTATATTATATATTTTATATTTTATTCATGTTGTATTGTATGCACATACAAATTTTATATAAATTTAAAATAGTTAACTAATTTTTGGTATAAGTATATATTAATATAAATAATATTCTGATTTATTAATTAATTTAATTTAAATCATATTTAAAATACAATAATTAAATTATTAGCATATATATTGTATAAAAGATACATTTATTGTATTATATTTATTATTTTAAAATTATATACTAAAAATATATTATATTATTAATTATCTCATATGCCACCTCAACTAGATAAATGATCCATTAGATAGAGATAGCATTACCCTTTAAGTTATATATTTTAATTATTATTTTTTATAATTTGGTTGTATTATATTTATTGCATATTCCCATATTTGTAAATTTCTCATTCTTGTTTTAAAAAAGTGTATGTTGGCTAATAATTAAGGCGTTTAAAAATATCTGATCAGATCAATTCGATCTGATTATTTATTCATTCGATTCAAAAATTAAGATATTTGATCTGATTTTTATTTTTGGATTAGATATTCGATTCGATTTTAAATTTTTGGATCGGATACAAATTACAATATTTTAAGTTTCGGATTATCTAAAAACCCGAAAATCCAAAAATTTAAATTTATATTAATATTAATCTTGATATATTCAACAATTTAGTGCTTGTTATATTTAAAAAAAATATAATTTTTTTATAAATTTGAATCTTGTTGTATTTAATATTTTTTTTATTATATTCAAAATTCCAAAAATTTCATAAATACAACCTTCAAATTCGAAAAATTAGTTTAATCAAATTATATTTTTGAATAATCGGATATTCGATTATCCGATCTGAATATGCGATATCTGAATATGTGAATATCAGTTTTTTTTCAGATTATATACAAATTATTATATCATCTATCTAAAAACTCGAATATCTAAAAAATAATTTGATCCGATCCGATCTGATATCCGACAATAAACACCCCTAATAATAATAAGATGCAGGCGTGGGTAAAAGGAGCATAGCCCAAAGGCCCAATCAAGAGAGAAACCTAAAGAGTACAGGTCAGGGTCACAGAATACCAGGAAACGGCCGGGTCACAGTATCAGTGCGGCTAATGAGTTGAAACTTAAGACATAAGACTTTGGACTGAGGGGGGGCTTTAACTTTTAAGCGGTGTGTTGTGTCTTCAAGTATCGTGCTCTGACGCTGCTCGTGCATGCATCTCAAACAGAAACAAGACCACCTTCTCTATGGTTTCTCAAGCCTACATTAATGTGTAGTTGTTGGTGTAGTTAACTATTACAATAACGAAGCATAATTATATCTACTCCTCTTTGTTTTGTTCACTCCTCCACTTCTCGCCGGTTGACTACCGCCTTCTTCTTCATCGTCCCAAGTGAAGTGGGGTGCTTCTCTGATTGACTGATTTGTTGTGAGTTGAACCAGGTCAGACCCTTTGTTTGAAACATCCGATGTATGTTGTGCATGGGGATATGTATTAGAATTGTGAATGGCTTTGAAAGGGATTTGATCTTGATCTTGATTTTGTGTTTTGATTTGGACAGATTGTGCTGAATGGAGTCCAAGATTTGCATGAATTCCTCCTGTAGAGCTGTTATCACCCATAAATGGACGAAGGGTTGGCCACTGCGATCTGGTGGTTTTGCTCTTCTGTGCTACCCCTGCGGGTAATCCAATCCTAATTCATATTTTATCAATTCCATGTTTTGGGTTTTGGGTTTCAAATTTGACGTTTTACTTGCTGCTGCTACTACTATTACTATTTGGATTTATTTTATCACCCTTGTATGTTTTTCAATTTTCTCTAAAATTGAGATTTTGGCTTCTACGTACGTTTCCCCAGCTCACAATTTTTCTTTTTGGACTTTCATCGTTCTTCTTACGGAAATTTATCCAGAACATGTTAACTTTATAGATCCTATAAGTATGCAGAAATTTTGCTCCTAATATGGTGTTCAAGAACATGTATGTCACTTAACTATTCAAAACTTCCTTGCATTGACCTTCTAAATTTCTTGCAAGAAGTTGTAGAATACACTGCGTCAATGTACCTAATTTTTGTCTTTTTGAAACTTTTAAGGTCATAGTGTTGTTTTATTCATGTATCGACTGATTTATTCTATTGGTTTTCAATGCTCTCTCTTATTTTTTGGTCTGCTGACTTCCGTGGTTAAGGGCTGCCTACGAGGATGGTATCTTTTGTAATACATTCCACTTGGAGGAATCTGGCTGGAGGGAGTGCCGTTTATGCGGAAATGTAAGCTCTGATAATCCTGTCGTTCTTATTAAAGTTCAAAGAATAATCAATTGTGTATAATCTCAAGTAATTGGACTTGATATTGGCAGCATCTTCATTGTGGTTGCATAGCCTCCAATTATCTACTTGAAATCTTAGATTTTGGTGGTGTTGCGTGTTTCGGCTGTGCGAAGAACTCCCAACTTCATTCAGTTAAAAGAATTCAGGTACTCTTTTCTCCCACTCCTCACCTGGTTCCTTTTTTTATGTTTAACATGATTTTTTCTTTTTGGTCAATATATATGGTAAACTTAATTAATGTCATGGCAAAAGCCCCTCCCCCTTTTTTTCTATTTCATCTTTATTATTGTTCTCACTTGTAGCACGTGAATGGATTCCATGGGAAGTAGGATCTAGGAACCAGTATTTTAACAGTTGAAATGGAATATTAAGTAATTTGATATTTAGACCTTTTGATTGATTGTGTTCTTATTGCTTCCTACTGTTATTTTCCCTTCTATGATGCAGACACATGGTGATGAAATTTCCGAAGGAGTTGGAGATGTGCTAATGAATAATGCCAGATCCAATGCTACTGAAGGTGAAGCAGTTAGTGATCATGTTGATGACAGAAAACTTGCACAATTGTGCAAACCCATGGAGGCTAATGAATGCAACCTCTTGCCTCAAACTCAGAGAGGTGATGAAAATGCATCTCTTGGCCAACACAGAGGAGAGGAAGTCATATGCTCCATTGAGAAAGTAGGTGCTGGTTTTTCAAATGCTATGCAACCAAATGTTCGACTAGCTACCTTTGCAAAAGTAGACAATGCTATACCAGCTTTGGAAGTTAGAGATATTCATGATTCACTTCCACAACCTTATTTGAGTATGTCCGTGGGAGGACCTTCTGGAAATCCCAATTTTTTACTGCCTTTCTCCAGTGGGCTAGTTGATGAAAAAGAACCGAGAAAAACATGGCCAACTTTTCAACAAGAGCAGCAATCTCGACGAATATTGCCCAAACCCTCAAAAAATGGTCCAACAACAAGTTCAGAACTGAATAAGGGCATGATTCCTCAGACACGTATCACAAGGCCACCAGTTGAGGGGCGTGGGAAAAATCATTTGCTTCCTCGGTATTGGCCCAGGATTACTGACCAAGAGCTGCAAAAACTATCGGGAGAGTATCCATGATTATTAGCATAAGTTTCCATTTTTTTTCTTTTCCTAGAATGAATTATATATTTAGTTTTTGTTAACAGTGTTGATTCAAATTTGTTGTTCACCTTAAGTTGCAAATTTAAGTTTGAAATCTACCATTGTACCACTATTTGAGAAGGTTCTTAGTGCCAGCGATGCTGGTCGAATTGGTCGATTGGTGCTCCCAAAAGCATGTGCTGAAGTAAGTTTTTCTTTATACTCATTTCCATGCCTTTCTTTTCCCCACACCTCACCCTCGGCAACAAAGTTCCCCTACTACCCCTTCTCCAATCTTTTCTTGGCATTGCATTTTTATGAACTAGAAATGAATGCAGGCATATTTTCCTCCAATTTCTCAATCAGAAGGCCTTCCTCTAAGGATTCAAGATGCAAATGGGAAAGAATGGACATTTCAATTCAGATTTTGGCCAAATAACAACAGTAGGATGTATGTCTTGGAGGGTGTAACACCTTGTATACAGTCCATGCAACTACGAGCAGGCGATACTGGTATACTCTGTTCCTCCAGAGCATGACATATAATCGTGCTTGATATATATGCTATTGTATCTTGTTTGATTTTAATTGTGATAAAAAGGAATTCCCTTCCATGGTTCTCTGTATGGAAAACCTGTGGTTTTCTAGTGGTAATAATTCTGTGACTAACGAAACAATTTTTCCAAGTATCAAAACTTAGGAAGAAATGGACCATTGTTTGGTTAAAAGTACCTCTAAAGAGATCTGAGAACAAAAAGAGGATGGTTGAAGCCTTAAGAGAGATTACCCCATGCACTTCTATAACATGCCTTTGTCCAAAAATCTTGAAAGATAAAAATTTCTTTGAAGGGTCTCACTTGTGGAGGCTATATCTAGGAATTTTCCCTTTATGATTCTTAAAGGGATAAGACCCCTCCATTGCCCCCATTTCTCATTATGGGCCTCTGGCATTTTATTCTCATGTAGGTGTCTGAATCTGTTGTTTTTTATGCCGTGTCAAGGGTTAGTTTCCTCAGTTCCTACTAATAGCTTGGATGTCCCTTCGGTATATTTCAGTATTCAATACTATTTGAGGAACTTCTTTTTCTCATGATATGTCATAACTATGAAAGTTGTAACATTACTCTCTATCTATTTTCCTTTTTATTGTTATTTATGATGAACTACGGAACAAAAATGTCAAACTTCTCCAGTAGGTTCTTTGAATTTTTTCCTTTTCAAATTGAAAAGCGGAAATAGCAGTTTTGGGTTGTCTGTGCCACTTTGTTTGTCAGCTTGCCTGTGTAACATCTGCTTAATTTTTGTGATATTTTGTGCATTTACGGATCCTCTTGTATCACAGTTACATTTAGTCGAATAGATCCCGGAGGTAAACTTGTTATGGGGTTCCGAAAGGCGACGGACTCTGATACACAGGTCAAACTATGTAACTTTTATGAAACCATTCTTGAAGATTTTAAAACTTATTGAGAAGTTGTCTACGGTGAGTGCTTACTCTGTTTTTTTTTTCAGACCCCAAAAGGAGGCAAGGGTCTACATGTAAACGCTCTGTCTGAACCTTTGGGTTTATCTAATGGAAATGTTAGTCGGGGTAGAGATGAGAACCATGGAGATGGGGCGAATGGAAATTCAGTGCAGCAACTAGCAATGAATGGAGAGAAGAGGACTAGAAACATTGGATCGAAAAGTAAGAGGTTGCTGATGCATAGTGTAGATGCTTTGGAGTTAAGACTCACATGGGAAGAAGCACAGGACTTGCTTCGTCCACCCCCAAGTGTTAGGCCTAGCATTGTGACTATCGAGGACCATGAATTTGAAGAATATGATGTATGTAGCAATCATTTTTTAACTTTGCTAAATGATGCTGTGATGATTTTTCGATGCAAATTCATATTTACTATGTTTCTTTGAAGTTTGTGATCAATGCTGTTTTTTTATTAGGAGCCCCCTGTTTTTGGAAAGAGGACTATATTTGGCACCCGGTCATCTGGGTAAGCTTACATGATAGTTTATTCTATATTTTCTTGCTAGTTATTTGAAAAATTGACAGTTGATCAAGTTGTAATGTGGTTACAGTATCTGTCTTCTGATAGAGCTTGCAAGATTATGGTTAGGGCATCTGCGAAAGAGTATAAACTCTAAAACATTTTTTGAACATGTTTTATAGCATTCTTGAGTCTGCTATCTGAGTTCTAAATTTTGGAGCTATTTCCTGGTTGTTCACTCTGAAAATGTTTCAATGCTTAAAATCCTTCGTTTTGAGGGTGGTCAAGCCTTTCTGTTTTGAAAACTTTTGGTTTTGTACCTACACTCTGATCTGTTCCGTCTCTAAATTGTTTGTTATGCAGTGTCTTTTAAACATAACAATGACTTTCCGGTTTCCTTTTTTTCTTCTGTTTTTTCCCCACTTTTGATTACATTAGGAATGTTATGATTTCGTCATGAATAAGTTTCATAGATGCTGAATTGACTTTAAAATCTCACATTGCTGCATATTTGGTAGAGAACACCTTTGTATAGCTTCTTTTTTCCTACATTTGTTGAATGCTGATTGTTTTAAGGACTGTCTGTAGGGGACAGGAGCAATGGGCCCAGTGCGATAGTTGCTCCAAATGGCGAAGGTTACCTATCGATGTTCTCCTCCCACCAAAGTGGACATGTTCAGATAATGTTTGGGATTCGAGCAGGTGCAGCATTTTTGTTCTTTAACGAGATTGGTACTATTGATGGGATCATTTTATGAGATAAAAAGTTAGTTTTGATGTTCATGATTTGCTGACTCAGTAATTGTTTTCCTAGGTGTGCTTGTTCTGCACCAGAGGAGATTAGCCCAAAGGAACTGGAGAATATTCTCAAAGTGGGTATAGGTAGGACATTGTCCCAGAAGAGGTTCTGTGCCTCATTATTTAGGATGGTTTTAGGAAAATAAAGATGGTTCCTGAATGCCTGTTTTATTATAAATATTCCTTTATTCATATTTGCTAATGTTCATTAGTTTTGCGCACGTTTTTTCGAGCGCATATCTTCCTTTTTTGAAAAGTGACATGCATATTTTTGTATGTCATGATCCTTGGCCAACCAGACTGCTTTGTTTTTTTCCTGGTGAAAGATCCATGAATTTGACGGTGCTGCATTATTTTCATCATTTGGTGTGAATATGTTACTCGTGCGCGTGCGCACGTATTGGCTTATGTGATTGATGTTCTATTTGAAATTCGTTATGCTTCTTAACTACCATTTCCCCTTGATATCTCTTCCCAGGTTTGAAGAAGGCAAAAGTTCTAGAGAGACCTAAGCTAGCCCCAGAAACTGAACCTTCAGGCTTGGATGCTCTGGCAAGCGCAGCAGTTCTAGGTGACAAGATGAGTGATGTGGGGGAGTCTTCAGTTGCAGTTACAACAAAACATCCTAGACACCGCCCTGGTTGTACCTGCATTGTTTGCATTCAGCCTCCAAGTGGGAAGGGAAAGCACAAATCGACATGCACTTGTAATGTGTGCTTGACGGTAAAGCGCCGGTTTAAAACACTTATGCTGCGGAAGAAGAAACGCCAATCAGAACGTGAAGCAGAATCCCAGAAGGATAACAAAAAACAAATGGAGGAAACAGAGGTGAATCACACAAGAAATGATCATTCGAAACATGAAGCAAGTCAAAGCAGAACTGAAGGTGAAGTAACTGAAGCTGTCACTGGAGAAATAGACCTGAATTGTCACCCCAATCGTGAAGATGTGCAACTTGAAGGAGAAGGATTGAATATGATGAATTTTTTCAAAGTTGCGAGCATGCCGGTAGAAAATCACATCACGCAAAATGGGATTGCAAACTTAAAGAGTGAGCAACACCAAGAAGATAGCCTCGGGTCTCATTTGCAGTCAAAAGCTAATAGAGAGAATGAGAGACTCCTCACTGATGAAGAGTTTCTTGCATCTGTAGGATGGGAGCGTGAAGGGCGTGAGGAGCCGAGCTCGGAGAGAAATGGCCTTCAATGAAAATATCCCCACAGATTTTCTGCTCTTTTTTCTTAATAGGTAAAGTGGTTCTCTAGGTGTTAGCCTCATATCTTCACAACACAACACACAAACGCTGCAATAACCTTGTTAAGCTGGTTTCCTTACAAAGTAAATGGTGCGCCTCTCTCTCTGTCGCTTTCTACATTTGTTATGGCAGGCTCAGGCACAGTTTGTTGTGTTATGAATACATACTGGCTGGTGCTGTGTGCCTATGTGGTGGCCGTATTTTGTTTTTTCAATGTACTCGTTAAATCCGTAATATAAGTATATATAGAAACAAATTGAATTCATTAGACCATCAGCTCGTGAGCAGCTTAAGTACGATTCAGTCAATACTCGACTCGAGACTTGAATGAGTCGAGTTGGTTACTTAATATGATCACGAGCAGTTCGTTTATTGTGTTGTGTATTTGTAGATTGTTTTTTGTATATGATACATGGAGTTGGTATTGTTGCCAATATTTTAAAGGTCCGGCCGACTGTTTGTCGGCCTACTTGCAGCTGGAGTGGTTCATATATGTAGGCTTGCCAGACAGAGCGGAACAATGACGAATTGTTTTTATCCCATCAACATGGCCAATGAACAAGCTTTGGTTTGCTATTTGAACCCATGAATTGAACCCCTCGAACCGAACCGATGAACCAAACTGATCCTATTTGAACCACTCAAATTAGATCCAGAACAACCCCCAGAAAAAGAGCATATGGTTTGAACTCCTCAACTGAGATCCGTGAACCAAGTCCCTTAAGACCAAACCACATGAACCGAGCCGAGTTACATAAACTGGATCTATGAAACAACCTCAAACCAGACCTCAGAACCGGAGATTAATAAACCAAACCCCTTTAAGAATCCCGTGAGCCGAACAAAATAAAATATCGTTTTCCTTGATTCCAATACCGAGTTAAATTAATTGAAATCAAATAGCATTTCACGCTTCTTGGAATTGTGGTCTGATAATGAGGACGAAGAGAACATCCAGGCCAAGGTAGATACTAGTCAAGTCCGGCCTGCAAATATTTTGTATTTTTTAATCATAAACTTATTAACCGATTAATTCGAAGCGAGTACTTATTCGAACGATTCTTCAAATTCAATTTATTTCATTAAAACGTTATAATTCGAACATATAATCTGATATTATTAAAAGATCTGGTATGTCATCCTACTAAATTAACTGGTTATTGATACTAATATTTTACCTTTTATTAAATATATAGGCGTCTCCATTTTCAATGAAACATAATTTATAATAGTGATAAATCCACTTTTACCCCAAGCACTTCATTCCCTACAAATCTCCATCCTTTTATATCTCTCACTCCTCTCGGTTAATCATCAGCACTAGAACGGGCGATATGGCAGCACTGGAAAAGGCCCGAATGGAGCTGGAAGAACTGTACCTGGGGATCCCGGACGAATCTGTCAATCTCACTTTCGAGGATCTTGCTGACATGAAGCAAAAGGCAAAGCCATCGGACAAAAACAAGAAATCCACCGCCATGGAGACTGTTGTTGAGGACAACAAAAGTCCGAAGAAAGGGTCATCTCTGAACAAACTTCCCAGCCTTGATTTCAACAGGGGACTACAAGAGATCAACCATCATCAACAACGAAACCTCCACCATAAACACTATCTTGAAGATAATGGCAACTTTGATTCACCCATGGAAATGGATCACCATGTTACCCAAAACATGCATGCGTGGAAGGATCGTGGTAAAGGTGATCAACGAAGGCATGGAACTAGTCCGAGAGCTCATACGGAGTTCAGGCAGGGGATGGAAAGAAGCATGGCCTATGACGATGTAAGCGTCGTGAGCACGGCTTCCGGATTTCCGGACAGAGGACAAAGGCGCCGGGCTGGTATTCCCCACTCCAACATATGCACCATATGCAGTACTTACATATACATCTTCCGCCATCGATGCCTGGTAAGCTTTGTGCTCAACTTACCAAATGTATACCACATGTCTCTATGTTTGAGAGCAATTCAAGATTACCACTAGATATACATGCAGGTTTGTGGAAGGGTGTATTGTAGGCAATGCGTATGTATTGGCATGGGAGACATGACAGAAGGCAGAAAGTGCGTGCCGTGTCTAGGGAGAAGATTCAGCCCAAGGTAGTTACATATATATCATATATGTATGTATGTATGTATAGATGTGCAAATGACATCATAGAAGATAATAATGCGTTGAGGTTTGATGAGTGATTGGATAGGTACATAAAAAGAGCAGGAAAGGTGGGTTGCTGTTGGAGGTATCCTAGTACGGTGAAGCAAGCGGAGCTGAAGTGGGCGGAGAAAGGGCCTCGTAAAAGCGGGGAGAGAGCAGACGGGCGCAGCTCCATCAACATGATTTCGAGGGCAAGAAGCCCTCAAAGGAGTCCGACCAAGGTCAGGATGACGACGACAACAAGTAGCAGCACTCCATCTTTTGTGGCTACCTCACCTGCCTATTCCCCTTATAGTCATCACCACCTCCCCTTATAGAAGCTTTGCTATATTATTTTATTCTCCATTCAACATCTTGTCAAAGCTGAACTAGTTATTTTTGGTATTTAATCTTTGTATTGTTGCTTGTTTCGTAATTCTTTTCAGCCCTTCCTTTGGGGATCAGTAATAGTATATGCACAATGCTACACCCTAGCTCACTAAATCCCAAATTCCACTTCTATAAGGGGAATTGTCCAAGATGTTTCCACTGAACACACAGTTTGCTTGCTTATCTAGCTTTGCATATCCCTGCAAAAATATGCAGAAAACAAAGGAAGAAAACCAAGCAAACTCAGTGTATCATCAATCAATACAGATCAAGACTATTATCATGTTGGGAATGTCAAAATGGTCTTACTGATTAGAAATCATCTCTTTTTAGTATTTTTTTTATGTACCACACCAAAACCTTAAGTTTAGAGTGTAGGATTAAGTTTTAAAGTTAAGGTTTTTTCGCGACCATTTTAAAAACCAAAAAGGTGTGAAAAATAGTTTGGCGAATGAATTTGGAAAAATTCGATTTAATTGCTTTTAATTATGAAAAACCAAAATTTATTGAAAACATTTGAATTTTAAAATTAATTTGGAGTCGCCACCGGCCACTTTGGTAGGCCAGACATCATAAAATAAACTAGAGATTCATTAAAAATATTTGGGTTCGGGAGTCGGTTACGCGTAAGGACGACCCTTACGAGCGCCCGAAAATCGGTACCTTTTAATTACACGTGGCATTTTGGCATCTCGAATAATAATATTAATTTAATTCGTTATTGGAAAATAAATATCGCTCAAATAAGAATATCCTTTTGGATAAAAAGATACATTTCTTTTAAATACGAGCTTTGAATAAGACGTCCTAAAATAGAAAACCTTGACTCGTATTTAAAGAAATATAAATTTTGATCCAAAAGGTTTTAAATGCATGACCGGTTATTATCTTGTCAATTTTAAGTTCTAACCTAAAAAGGCTCCATCAATTTAAATATTTAAATCCTATTAAATTATTAATTTTATCGGGTGTATTATGATAACATCCGAATGCACGGTCACTACCATTTCGACACCAAACAAAATTAATAATTCTATTAGTGTTACTAATCTTTACCTAATTAATTTTATTAAATTCTAACCTTAAAATATTTATCATTTTCTACGTTTCGATGACGCGCCGAATACGATACCGAAGTACACTCTTGGCCAACATAATGTCATTTCATAATACTGACCACTTAGTGTATCCAAAGTATAAGATTAAAACGTCATCGTTACTAAATTATCTCCCTATTTAATTAATTATTTAATTAAAGCGATTAATCCTAAAAAATACTCTAATTTAATATCTAAGTGTAAATTAGGTGTCACCCTAAATAAATATACTATATGAATTTAAAATATGCAAACAAATATATAAATAAAACAATTAAACGAAACATTAAATAAAGTACATCAACATAATCATGAATTTTACAAAAGGTTTCAAGTCTTAAATCTTACTTGTTTTGCGCATCTTGAGATTATATGTTGATGCCATGTCCATGCGGTATACATCACAGTGTGAGTAAACTTTCAAAGTTACCTCCATTAAAGTTGTTGTAGCAGAGATGTCTTGGTAGAAGAATTGAAATTCTCAAAACCCAATAGTCGTGTCATGCAAATGCGCTAATCTCTACTCTATATTTTTGATATCGATCTATTAGTTCTTGGTGTGTTCGTTGGTTCAAAATCGTAGTCCATTGTATTAATCTCAAGCTTGAAATTGATACACCATTCACTTCATAAATTGATTCCATACCGACCGAATGAAGACTTGAACACTAATTTACAGAAAGTCCTTTTTATACGCTTGATGATCGCAATCTAGTTGTCATTGACAGAGCACTTTTTTCATCCTTCACTATCAAACCGGATTGCATACCTCTTTTCATAAGCCTTCATGATAGAATCCTGTTCTCTTGGCCTTGCTTTCTCAGGGAATCAAATCCAAGCTAATGAACCTGAAATTAAGTGATTGGAGCAACAACAAAAAATGGAACCCCTGGAGATGTAATGCCCTTCAATTTGATTTCCAATTTCAGAAGAAAAGCAATCAAAATTCTTCTCCTCTCCCCCGAATGCTGCCAAGCATCCACTCCTCATAACCCACTCAATATTTTGTTTCCTTGTTCTCCCTTCCAAGGAACCGATGGAAACCACAAAGTTAACCCCCCATGATCACCGAAAACCAACTTCCATATTATCCTTTATTTATTTTTATTTTTGTTTAATTAATTTATTTATTATATAATATTATTTATTTATATATATAATATTTACTCATGGCCTTATTATATACGTATATCCGGACGAAATTTGGGTATTACAGGTTTAAAATTAAAGTTCAAAAAAATTAAAGATATAATATATTTTTAAGGTTTAAAGTTTAAGATTCAAAATTATAGTTTAAAATATATATATTTATTTTTGTCCTTGTATTCATGTAGAATTTATGTTTTCCATTTAAAATTCAGAATTTATGTATAAAATTTAGATGTTAAGATTTAAAATATTAGTGTTAAGTATTTAAATTTTAGGTTTCATAACTAAAATATAAAGGGTTGTATGATTTTTTTAAAAATATTTTCTCATCATATCAAAATTAAATTCAAAAAAATATCATTTTCTTTTAAATAGAATAAAAAAAAGTACATTAAAAACATTATTTAAAAAATGGTCGGAATCTAAAAGGTTTAAGTTAGCCTCTAAATTATACTTTTTTCATATAAGTGTTAAAAGTATAATTCGTGACAAGTAGATACTTAATGTTTTCAATGTTACTTAAATAGGTGTCCACTATCAATATCCTTTAATTCTTGTTATTAAGCAAAAATCTTTTCTCTTTTCCATGCATCCTTTTGTGTTCTATTAAAATTTTCTAAAAAATTGAATTTTAAATCCTAACTTTAATTTTCTATATCTTAAACCCTAAAAAATATACCTTACCCCTAATTCCCTAAACCCTAACCACAACCCTTAATCTTAAACCCTAAATCCTCTAGTTTAAAGTAGAGACACAAATGAATGTATGAAATAGACAATTTACATCTCTTATTATCGGACACATATAAAGTTCTTAAAATTCTGAAATTATATTTTAAAAATAAAAATATAATAAAACAAAATGACACCAAATCAACCCCTAAATTTAAAATCTTTAACCCTCAAACCCCAATATCACCTTGTCTATCACTGTTTCAGTGCTCGAAGACAGATGACCATTGTTGCTTCAGACGTTTTTATGGTGAATTTGTTTTTCCACCTACCATGATTATGGACTTTTCTTGATTCATTGTAACCGATGTGACTCAAATCATGGTAGATAGGGACTCTCAGATTGTTCTGTTGCAGACAAGACATTCTTTTGAAGGAGTCTGTCTCCAGATGGAGCTCTTGCATTGGCTTCAATCTGTTTTAATGTTTTTCTTCAAGCTATGAGACGTTTTCATCTCTTTCCCTTTACTCGTTCCTGGTTTTATGGGTTTTGTTGGTTCATGGCCAATGGTGGTGATTGGACGTGCTTGCTGGACATGTATGATATGTTTGGTTTTGCACATTTCCTTTTGTCGTCCCCATAGAATTGTGGGAAAATGGTTAAGCCATGTGGAAGCTTTTTTTTATTGAAGATTTTTGTTGTTTGTTTGTTTGCGTTTGCATGAAAAAATTATTAGGTAAATCATGTTCATCACGTTATTCATAGTCCTAATTAATTAAGGCTATTGATCTTAATTTTTTTTAAATGAATCATTACCTCTTTCTTACATATACTTAGTGGGTGGGTAGTTATTAGGTGGTTATTTAAAGATCAACGGTCCTGATTGCTTGAACCATGGATGACGTGATGAACATGATTCACTTAATAATCTCTCGTTTGCATGAAATAAAAATCATTTTTATTCGGTAAAAAAATAAAATAAAAATCATAGAGCATGAGAACATGTGAGAGACAATGATGATAAGAAGTCGGATTAGGTTGAGTTTTTGGCCACTCCAATCTAATTTTAACATATATATTTTTCTCGATCAGGCCTGACCCGAAATAATAAAATATATAATCCAATTTTGATCCCGATTTTGATATATTAATAAAAAATATTTAAAAAAATAATAAAATATTATATATAAAAGATATAATAAATATATATAAATATATCAGGTCGGGTCATGAAATTTTTACCCTAAACTCAAACTTAATTTTTTAAATAAAAACTCTCTTATCGGATCGAAACCCAGCGAAAACGAATCAAATTATCATCCCTAATGAGAGATGACAAATAAATAAAAATGAAAAGAGAAATATTTTGATACATATAAATCTTAGTTTATATATATTTTTTTAATTTTTGGAAAGAGTTTAATTTAAGAATTTAAAATTTAATGGGAAAATGATATATATTATGTGAATTTTGGTTTGTACATGTTTTCTAATTTTAGGTGGTATGATTTAATTTAGTATTTGGAGTTTAAGGTTTAAAATTTATCATTTAGAGTTTTTTTTTAAGGATTAATATTTAGAATTTAAGTTTTGAAATTTGAAGCGTAAATATATGTATCAAAATTTTAATCTTTTAGGAAAAGACTTTGAAACACATGCCGTTTAAATATTTGTAGAAACTTTAAAATACGTACTTATTAATTTTAGGGGTTAAGACTTTAGTTTAGAATTTAAATTTTAGATTTTTATAATATAAGTATATAAGTTTGTTTAAACTAAATTTTATACGATATGCGTATAAAATTTATTTTAATATTTAACGGTTAGATTTAAAAGTAGAAAATTTAAAATTAGTATTTAAAATTTAAAATAAAATTTTATGTCAACTTTTAACCTATATTTGAAGAAAAACGTCCATACACCAAACACTTGTTGATTTTAACCTAAATATATTTATAATAATAATTTTATAAATAAGTTAGATGATATATTTTTTAAATATTTAAGGTCGGTCGAGTAATTTTTTATTTAATTATCAAAAAATTATTTTTATTAGATTAGATCAAAATTCATAAAATAAAAATTGTTATTCTTATTAAAAAACCGGCGCCGCCAGCGACTTCCTCCTCTACTAAAAGTCAATAACAGTTGGCGATGAGTCCCTGTAATAATATAGATTTCGACATTTCTTTTTAATTTTTGATATAATATTTTATGTTTAAATAATATTTTTCATAATTTAATCGATTAGATAGACCATACAAATGTTGAGGATAATTTTGGAATTTCGGCATGAATGTTGAGGATAGTTTTGGCATTTGCGGCGCACTCGTACATAGAATCCAAGTTTTATTGTTTTCAATTGTAGCACTTTGTATCGAACTGGAAAAAATGACAATGGTTGCGGACGGAAGCGGACTGAAGTACTCATCGGACGGCGTGGTAATTAAGTCTGAAAACGACCGCCGACTCTACAGGGTTATCGAGCTTGAAAATGGTCTAGTAGCTTTGCTGGTTCACGATCCCCAGATTTACCCTGAGGGACTTCCTCAAGATTCTCAATCGCTAGATAAGATTGAGCCTGAAGATGGAACTGAAGATGAAGGTGAAGACGAGTATGAGGATGGAGATGAAGACGAAGATGAAGGTGAAGATGAAGATGATGATGAAGAAGAAGATGGAGATGAAGCCGACGCTGACGATGAGAAACAGATTGAAGAGAAGGGCACTCAGTCTAAAAAGGTTTGTCTTTCCCCCTTCTTACATTGATTGAAGTTCAGATATTGATTGATTCATCAATTGTGAATTTGGTTGCAGGCTGCGGCTGCAATGTGTGTAGGATTTGGCAGCTTCTCTGACCCTCCTGAGGCGCAGGGTCTTGCTCACTTTCTAGGTTTCATTACTTTCAGTTTTATTCACTTCTCATTATGCTCAACTGCACTTATATCTGTTCTGCCTAATATTCGTGAAGTTTCTTTATTTCTTCGTAGAACATATGCTATTCATGGGAAGTACTGAATTTCCCGATGAAAACGAGGTATGTTCGTCCTTAATCCATCCTATTAATGTTCTTGATACCCACAAGAAAATAGTCTTATTGTTTTGCTTGCTTCTTCTATTGTAAATTTAAACAGTGTGCTTATTATTGATTATGTGATAATTTGGCCCACCGGCTACCGCCACTGGCACTTTTCTTTGCTAGTATGATAGTTACTTATCCAAACACGGAGGCTCATCAAATGCATATACAGAAGCTGAACATACCTGCTACCATTTTGAAGTTGAAAGAGATTTTCTCAAGGGTGCTTTGAGAAGGTAAATGGTCAAACTGTAAAGGAAGAGCTTTAGTTAGTGGCTATCTCCCCCCCCCCCCCCCCCTCCATTGCTTGATTCAAGCTTTGTAATAGAAATTTTTAATGGAGTAATAGTTTGGCCTTTATTTTTGTACTGATTCACCCAAATCATCAGAATTTGAGCCTTATGTTGGTCTTTTGTCTTTATCAGATTCTCTCAATTTTTTATTTCACCTCTTGTAAAACTTGAAGCAATGGAACGAGAGGTGCTTGCCGTGGATTCTGGTGTGCATCATTAATCTGAGTCTATTATCTGTCTTCTTGCATCCCCTTTCTTTTTCTTACCGAATAGGAAATCTGTTCTCTTTATTGACCTCAGTTTACACTTGGTATTACATGTACTGATGGTATATTCATGACTTCTAAATGGAACTCTAATTTCAACCAAAATGGGATTGTAGAATTTAACCAGGTTTTGCAGAATGATACATGTCGCCTTGAGCAACTTCAGTGCCATACATCTGAACATGGTCACCCTTTTAATAGATTTGCTTGGGGTAAAATTCTTGTCATTTTCGTTCTCTCTTTGAATGATTGGTTTTTGTCTAATGGTATGAAAATGGGAATTTTTGTTTTCTTAAATGGAAGGAAACAAGAAGAGCCTGATTGATGCTGCTGAGAGAGGGGTTGATCTACGCAAACAAATACTAGAACTGTACAAAGATTATTACCATGGCGGACTGATGAAATTAGTGGTAATTGGTGGTGGTAAGTTACTTTTTTGTTTGTTTCTCTAGATTCATGGCCATTTTTTAGTCTCTCTGTCTCTCTCTCTCTCTCTCTCTGCTGAAAGAAGTGCTTTGAACTAGGATAACATTTATTTTCACTGCCTTTTTCCCATTTCTGTCCAAAAATTTGTTTATTTTACTTATCCATTTTACCTTATTTAGACAACTAATTTGTAACTATGTATTATCTTCATAAAAAGCTTAAGCATATATAAGCATTAATTCTAAGTTTTGAAGAATTTCAGTAGTTATTATACATGTCGCTGTTGGAAGAAAATTATGGTGGCATTAATATCTAAAATATTTGTTTACATCATTTAATAGCATAAGCGTGATTATACTTGGTGATGATGTAGAACCTTTGGATGAACTTCAGCAATGGGTTGTTGAATTATTTTCGGGCGTCAGACAAGGTTCGCAAGGGAAGCCAGAGTTTAAGGTGGAAGGCCCTGTCTTGAGATCTGGTAAACTGTATAGGTTAGAGGCAGTTAAGGATGATCACATTCTGAAACTAGGGTGGGCACTGCCTTGTCTTTTGCAAGAGTATCTGAAGAAACCGGAAGATTATTTGGCTCATCTTCTTGGTCATGGTATGTAATTCTGCTTTATCTTATTGGTTAAGTAGGAGGTTTCACGGTAATAATAATAGGAAAGAAAAGGATGCACATGAATATATGAAGAAAATGTGAACGATCCATTTTTGATGCCTTATAAGTAATAAGTGATTGTTGATTTCTGTGGAATGTAAATACAGTTTTTCATTTGCCTGATTTTCCAGTCTTATCCCCCTTAAGTTTATGCCATCACCATCACTATGAGACCAGATTTTAATATCCTGAAACTAATATTGTTGCTACCCTTTCCTTGTTGTTTAGAGCCATATAAGAGATAAACAATGCTTAGATCTTAGTTTCTGGTTTATTCATTGAGACATTTTTGTGCTGCTTAAACCATGATGAAGTTGTATATGGTTGGCCATGTGTACTAAAGCATAAATGTGATATCTTCTTTTCCCCCCTTTCTCCAGAGGGTAAAGGAAGCCTGCATTACTTTCTCAAAGCTAAGGGATGGATAACCTCTCTTTCTGCCGGTGTTCCAAACTATGGAATGCAGAAATCTTCTGTATCTTACATCTTCAGCATGTCCATCCACCTTACAGATTGTGGTTTGGAAAAGGTAGGATACATTGTTTTATATTTTTAGCAAATAAGTCCAAAACTTCTCTTTCTTCCATGTTTTTCATTTTGTGTGTATCACATATAATTCCATGTGAAATGCGCATGAAAAAATCAACTCAAATTCCAAGGAGGATTTTGCCACTAGTTCAATTTTATAACAAAGTGTACCAAGTCAATAATCAATTATTGCTTTTGTGATTGTTGGTGTTTTTGTAGTTCTACATTGTATGTCCTTATATTATTTAAGGTTGCTTGGTGAATTGTGTGTTTTCAGCCACAATTGTTAATGGTGCTTCTCTATTTTGTTGCAGATATTTGACATCATTGGTTACGTTTATCAATATCTGAAATTATTGCGTCAACTTCCCCCCCAAGAATGGATATTTAAGGAACTGCAGGATATAGGAAACATGGACTTTCGTTTTGCTGAGGAAGAACCTCAGGATGATTATGCTGCAGAACTTGCAGGTTCTTTCCTTGTTTTTCAAAATTTCAACTTGCATCTGTTGAAAAATTATGATGCAACTAAATTGATTTATATTGCTGTCATTGACATAATTGAAGCCCGAAGGTGTCTTTTCTTTACCCTAATTGAAAGTGGAAAATGGATGATATGGTGTGGTATGCCTTGAAATTTCTTAGGATCTTGATGTGCCTCGTGTATGCTAAACAAGCTCACACTTACATGGTTGCTGATAAGCAGTGTCTATCCACAGTTGATTGGATTGTGGGATTGGTTTACCTCTAGAAAATTTTGAGAGCTTAGGACCAATGAGTAGCTTCTGGTAAATTCATATCATTGTTAAAGAAACAAATGTTTGCAATTGGGAAAACATTATATGGTTTGACCATTGTCTGAATTTCGAAGAACTCATAATGTCATTTTGATAAATAAGCTATTTTATTTTTAAATTTGGTATTTGATGCATCTCCTATAGTATCTTTTCAACTATCTTCCTTTTCACCATTAACCATTCTCTATGTTTCTTTGGCTCAGAAAATTTGCTTGTTTATCCACCAGAACATGTTATCTACGGAGATTATGTCCACAAGTTATGGGATGAGGAAATGATAAGAAAGATTCTTGGTTTATTCACTCCCACGAACATGAGAATTGATATAGTATCTAAATCATTCAAGTCAAATGGTACCAAGTTCTGTTTTGTTCTTTTTTTTCTTTTGGACAGAGTTTTGTTCTATTCTATTTAGCCATCATATTATTATTGTCAAATACCGAACTATGTTTCTGTGTTCTAAGAGTCATAATAATGATTTAATTTGAAGCTATATGGCTTTCTTTTATTTGCAACTACAAGATGGATGGATTGTCCCTTTTACATATAAATTTCTACCATTAGCAGGTTTCGTAGGTTGATTCTGCTTAACTAAAATGTGCATAGTTTCTTCTACTCATAATATGCTGCTAATTATGGGAAAACAATTAAGTGCTTATACCCCCGTTTTGCAGATGTCCAATATGAGCCTTGGTTTGGATCACATTATTCTGAGGAAGAAATTTCTTCATCTTTGATGGAATTATGGGAAGACCCCCCAGAAATTGATGTTTCATTGCATCTGCCTTTGAAAAATGAGTTTATTCCATGTGATTTCTCCATTCGAGCTGATACTACAGAAATTGATCCTGTAAATGAAACATTGCCTATATGCATTTTTGAGGAACCGTTGATGAAGTTCTGGTACAAGCTTGATAGTACTTTCAAACTGCCTCGGGCAAATACATATTTTCAAATTAATCTGAAAGGAGCATACTTGAATTTGAATAGTTGTTTGTTGACTGAACTTTATATTCAGCTCCTTAAGGATGAGCTAAATGAGATTATATACCAGGTTGGTTTCTGATCATTTGTCTTTTTGAACTTTTCTGTTTGTAATTAATTATATTTTTATTGAAATTTGTTTCTTGGAGTCTTAGAAAGTTAACTTGTTCTTAAACTACTTAATAGTGATTTTTTTTTATTCTTTTATTTTTTTTTAGTGAAGATTTTGCTGGCCATGGGGTTACTGGACCAGTGGATCCACTCTAGTTTCTTCTTGTTTCCCATTTGATTTCTTAAACAGAAAATTTGATTATATTTTTATAGTTCTAAAGAAATTGTGATAACAAAAAATACATCTGATATAGAATCTATGAATATGAGGCAATAGTAAAGCCGAGCCCTTTACATTTCTGTTTTAAGCAGTCTTTGAGGCAACAATTTAATAGGTAATGTGCACTGATAAAGATACATGTATGTTGTGTTGCTGAAAAATACTCCTTAAAAGTTTCTTTTCCCCATGTATTTTTCTAGTTTCTGAAACATTGTCATCGTTCATTTTCATTTTGTTTCTAGTCATATGTTTGGTTTGTTCTCAGGTTGTTGAAATCTGAACGTGTTTAGAATTTTGTTTCAGGCCAGCATTGCCAAGCTAGAAACTTCAGTGGCAATATTCAGTGACAAGTTAGAGCTGAAGCTTTATGGATTCAATGATAAACTTCCTGTTCTCTTGGGAAAAATTTTGGCAATCACAAACACTTTTTTGCCTACTAATGACCGTTTTAAGGTACACACATCTCCTCAAATTGTGCTGTGTTTGATGTACATTTAACGTTTGGGGAAAAGAACAAGTGCGAATTGAGGGAGGCTGATGTTTTATTAAGATTGACGCTTTAAAGATCTACTCTAAACTAATCAAATTTCTTACAATCTGTATGAAAAAGTGTATTAATTAATTCTACTATTTGCTCCTCCTGAAAATCAACACAGAAACCAAGTTTGAATTGGGTTTTGTGGCTTTCCTGATAATTTGACACTGCATCTGGTAGGTTATTAAGGAGAATATGGAGAGAACGTTAAGAAACTCCAACTTGAAGCCTCGAAGTCACTCATCCTACTTGAGGCTGCAAATTTTACGCAAGAGTTTTTATGATGTTGATGAAAAGCTTTCTTGTCTAAATGAGATCTCTCTGTCTGATTTGATGGCCTTTATTCCGGAACTCCGTTCCCAGGTAACACTGATACATGGCAGCATTTGGGTTGATAAATTTTGCATGTGATTGTTTTCTTCCTTCAGTTTAAATTTGTTTTGATTTGGGTGAATCTTGTGTGTGTGGTGGGGGTGGGGGTGGCCTCAAAACCTTCTTGTAGTTAATGATGAAAGTTGAATAAAGTATTGCTAACCTTCTTATTTGGAATGCATTTTGTGACTTACACTTTCATCACCCGTGAAACTGGGAAGTGGTTGTCCTAAGAAGAGTTATTTTCCCATTTGAAGCTTGAAATGTAATTTACATAATTATTCTTTTTATAATTGGTATATGAAATTATGAGTGGAACCAAAACATTTCAAAGAAAAAAATAAAGTATAGAATTAGTTCTCTCTTGTGAAGCATATGTTATGAAATTAGAATAACAGATTCCAAAAGCTGATTGTTTTGGTGCTTGTTGATATTTCATTATACTGTTGATAGGAACATGAAATGATTAATAATTGTTGGGTTTGTTGTCTGATTGTTACTATTTTTTTTCTTCTATATTGTACGTAAAGGACATTTGTTCAAATTCTAACTGCATATGTTGGACAGATATATATTGAGGGCCTTTTACATGGTAATTTGTTAGAAAAAGAAGTACTTGACATTTCAAATATCTTCAAAAGCAACTTTCCTGTACAACCAATGCCAGTCACAATGAGGCATAGAGAGCAAGTGATGTGTTTTCCATCTGGTGCCAACTTTGTGAGAGATGTCAATGTAAAGAATAAGTCTGAAACAAACTCAGTGCTTGAGGTACATGATGATGGTTGGATACTCTATGAAATATCAGTTTACATACATACACACACCGACACACACAGGGATTCAAAAAACAGTCCGTTACCGTTAACCGTTACCGTTATAACGACCGTTATTTAACGGTAGCTTAACCGTCCGAAACCGTTATTAGTAAAAATAATGATGAGATTTAAATTCACACCGATAACGGTCGATAAGGCCATTATTTAACAGATAACGGTCAATAACGATCCGTTATTGTACCGTTATTTCAAAAACTCCCATAATAAGTTGTGCGAGTTTTAAAAAATTTCACGACCGCGACTCTCGCAATGACCGCAATAGCAACTGTTATGTCTGCAACCACGAGAAACGTAACGTGACCGAAAACGCTTTTTAAATCCCTGTTAACATATATACATTTGTATTAATGCCTTTGGCTATTATTGATCACATCATTTGGCTTTGCGTTGAAGCTTTATTTCCAAATTGAGCCAGAAGTAGGGATGGAAGCAGTAAAATTGAAGGCTTTGATAGATCTTTTTGATGAAATTGTGGAAGAACCGCTTTTTAATCAGCTAAGGTATTTTTTTTCTAAGGCTGAAGGTCTGAAATTGTGCTAATCAATCTTTGCTACTGCTAACCTGTCTTAGGCATTTGAGCACACAAGCACCCAAAAGATGGGAAATTAAGTGAAAATTTCCCCTTTTTCTTTTGGGAAACTATTTGATTGAAATAATTTTCACTTCTCTTTTTCCTTGCCGGAAAGAAAGGTTGTCTTGATTCTGTTAAGGCTGCACTCTTGCCTTGTTTGAGATCTTTGCTTGTCTAGGTTGCTCTAGTTATAATACTAATGTATGTTCATTTTTTCCTTTATGTTTCACTGATGCTAATTTAAAGAATTAGAGTGATTTCCCTAATTGTTGATTCAATTTGGAATATAGGACAAAGGAACAACTTGGCTATGTTGTTCAATGCAACCCGCGAGTGACCTATCGTGTTTATGGCTTTTATTTCTGCATTCAGTCTTCCAACTATAGCCCGGTTTACTTGCAGGAGAGAACAGACAACTTCATAAACAGCTTGGAAGAGTTGTTGGTGAGTGATGAGCCAACTATCTAGTATGCTGGTCTTAGCTACTTTTCTATTATAGCCTACCAAGTTCAAGAATTCACAATTCATTTCCTTCTATGCTTACCCATATTCCTTTTTGTTATTATTTATTGAACATGTGTGTCTGTGTTTTTAATTGCTAATGCATTGCAGGAAGGGCTTGATGATGAATCGTTTAACAGCTATAGGAGTGGACTAACAGCAAAGCTGCTGGAAAAAGACCCCTCCCTCTTATATGAGACAGATCGCTTATGGAATCAGATTGTTGATAATAGGTACTATCCATATACTACTATTTAACATAATTTTCCTTTCGCAAGGTAATCCTGTTTATGGCATTACAATACTATATAACAACCCGGTTCATGTTGGATGCTAAGTTGGGCTATTCTCCTCACCACGACTAGTGCTCTTGTTCAGTTGTTCCTTCTGCCTTGGTTCTGTAGATGCATCAACATGAGAACATTATTTAGGTTTTTGCTGGTGCAAGATCCATGTTAATTTCTGTCTATGGGGTCACTGTCAGGTACATGTTTGACATGTCAAAGAGGGAAGCAGAGGAACTCAAAAGCATCGAGAAGACGGACATTGTGAAGTGGTATAAAACGTATCTGCGAGAACCGTCTCCTAAATGTCGGAAACTGGCCGTTCGTGTATGGGGTTGCAACACCAACATAGAAGAAGGTGCAAATCAAACAGAATGTTTGCATCAGCAACAACACATTAAAGACCTTGCAGCTTTTAAGGAGTCATCGGAGTACTATCCAAGCCTTTGTTAAACGTAAAATATTTACTGTTTTGTTGGAACCAAACAAGAAAAAAGAGGCTAAATCAGTATACAAGTTACTGCCGGGATGTTACACAGATACGTTTTGTCTTGGACGATGAAAAATGGCTGTGAAGACGACTTCATATTCGAAGGGATGTTGGTTTGTGACAAACCAAATTGGTGGGATTAAAATTTTATTTACTATAATAGCATTTAAACCTATTTGAACATTAATTCGAACCAATACCCTATTCTTTACTAATTATTCTAATGTGGTGAGTGTACTTTCTAAACGTTCAATAAGTCTCATGTATCGTATTTTCATCTTTTGAAATACTCTCGATATTTAAAGATGGCATGGGTTTGATCGAATTTTTGGTCAATCCGTATTCGACTCAAAAAATTATACCTTCCACCCGTCACCCGATCTGACCCAGTTTTAGAATAAAAAATTCAACCTGACTTGATTCAAACTCGAGTTTTTTATTAAAAAATTTGTATCGATTAGATCGAATCTGGTCAGAACCCGTCGACCCTATTGATACTAGTATCCTTAATTCATGATGTAACATAATTACGTGACACTCTTAAAACATGCGATAAAAGGTAATTTTAAAGTTGAATTAAGGTTATAGATTTTAGTGTTTATTATTAATGTTAAAAAATAATTTTCGAAAATAATGCTTATTAAGGGCACGTGTCCAAAGAAAATTATTAAATTTTCTATTAAATGGAAAGGTGTTTGAACCTATACAAAATTATTTAAATAAAAATGTTTTTAATTACTAAATTTTCTATATCTTTCTCCGATTCTTTTAATATAATTGTATAGATTTGATCGTTTAAAATTTAGAGTGATATCAATTCTTAAGGATGATAATTACCATTTCGCCCTTTGCACTTGTTAAGTTGTTAACTACTTAGCAGTGGGGTGCACTTGTAGTTGTATGTATATATCTGTAAATATATAGTTTAAACTGTAGGGCAATGTGTATATTTATATAATTCTATAGACATATTTTTCTAAATAAAAAATAATTAACACCTGTTTAGAATAATAACTTAATTTTTATTGACACCTTAAATTTAAATTTAAATCCTAATCATAGCATATCTTTCTCCATTATAGTAAAAGAAGAATATAAAGTAAAAACTATCATCATAACATATATCTTTATGTAACAATATCCTTCTGCTATCATTTTTTTAATATAAAAGATGGATGGATTTGTATTATTTTAATTTTTTATAAATTAATATTTAATTTTTTATGATTTCTGTCTATTCTCACAAATATTTATAGATATAAATTACAACCCATAAAGTATAAGCATTGATGATGTCTTGATGGTAATGATGGTCATTATATAATATCATTGTAAATAAAAAATATACTTATTAAAAGTAAAGGTAAAATTGTGTATATAGTCCCTTAATATTATCATTCTTTTGTTTTGGAAATCCAATTAGGAAATATTAGAATGAAGCACTAATATCAAAAATGTTTTTTTTTCTAAAATCATCAACAAAAAACTATAATAATTAAGCGAGATCGTATTGATAATATGTTATAAAATAAAATAAAAAATAGAATAATAAGTATAGGAGAAAAAAATCGTATTATATTCTCGATATAAAATGTATATAATATTTTTCTTTAAACTCTATATTCATTAATATAAAAATAAATACCATATAAAACTCTAATCCTAATAAACTTTAGAATCTTAATAATAAAGTACAACAAATTCATATCTGATACATGAAGTTTTATTCGCAATGGCATGACGTAAATAAATATTCCTAACAATTTATAATTTTATATTTTTAAAATTTTATTTAAATTTTTATTAAATAACTTTTTTATAAAAAGTTATTTAATAATGAATAAAATTTATTTTCTGTAAAGAAATAAGTTCTTTAAATATATTTTACACAACCTGAGATATTCTTACGTAAACGATTTAAAAAAATATTTTTTAAATAATATTGAAATAGAATTATTAATTAAATAAAAAATATTAATTTAAAAATGCCTTAAAAAATATCTAAGACAACATTCAACAGGTTGTCAGACTGTCTGTGTTCTCAACTCACCTCCCAATAGTAACCTGCCACGTTTTAGATATTTTCTTATTTATTGAAAAAAAAGAGAAACCGTGTTAAGGTTAAACACTGTTCCGCCGGTCAGCGCCGAAACTTCCACCGCGAATTAATAAACACGCCGTCGCTGTTCAAATACATAGACTTTAAATATATCTTCTTCCGTTCAAATTTGAATTCTTATACCAGACCAGCTAGAAGATCCAATTTTTTTCATATATACCTCTCTGTCGAATTCTTCTGTTCTAATTTTAGTTTTCTGTTCGTAGTTCTGCTGAATCAATCCTCCGATTGGGTTCGATCTCTGGCTCAACCACCCATGCCGGAGATCGAACATGTCCCGAAAAATGCCCTCTTTGGCAAATACGAGGTAGGCAAGCTCCTGGGTTGCGGCGCCTTCGCTAAGGTTTATCATGCCAGAAACGTCCGTACTGGGCTTAGCGTGGCCATTAAGGTCATCAACAAGAAAAGGTTATCCAGCCCCAACTTGGTGACCAACGTGAAACGCGAGATCTCTATCATGACTCGGTTGGATCATCCTTATATCGTCAAGCTGTACGAGGTCTTGGCGACCAAGACGAAGATCTATGTCGTGATGGAGTTTGTAAAAGGTGGAGAATTGTTTGCCAAGGTCGCTAAAGGGAGGTTCACCGAGGATCTTAGCCGTAAGTATTTCCAGCAGCTCATCTCCGCCGTTCGGTACTGCCACTCTCGCGGGATATTCCACCGTGATTTGAAACCAGAGAACCTCCTCCTTGACGACAACGGGAACTTGAAGGTTTCGGATTTCGGTCTCAGCGCCGTAACCGATCAGATCCGAGCCGACGGCATGCTGCACACCTTATGTGGAACTCCTGCATATGTGGCGCCGGAGATCTTGACAAAGAAGGGGTACGACGGAGCTAAAGTGGACGTCTGGGCATGTGGTATCATCCTCTTCGTGCTCCACGCCGGGTACTTGCCTTTCAACGATCCCAATCTCATGGTTATGTACAAGAAGATCTACAAAGGCGAGTTTAAGTGTCCTAAATGGATGTCCAGCGATACGAAACGGTTCCTTTCTCGGCTTCTGGATACAAATCCAGAGACGAGGATCACGATTGATGAAATCCATAAGAATCCATGGTTCAGGAAGGGCTACACTGAACCCAAGTTCCATGAGGAGCAATTCAAGGATGAAGCTCGGATCAAAAACTTGGAGTTGAATGCTTTCGATTTGATATCCTTCTCGTCGGGTCTGGACCTGTCTGGTTTGTTGGATGCGTCCCATGATTACGGCAAACGCTTCGTGTTAAAAGAGACACCACAGAAATTGTTGGAGAAAGTGAAGGAAACAGGGAAGGGCGAGGGATTGACGGTGAAGAGAGGGAAGGAATGGGGTATTGAATTGGAGGGAAAAGACGGAAATTTCGGGATTGCCGTCGAAGTTTACAGGTTAACCAAAGAGATGATCATGGTGGAAGCCAAGAGAACCGGCACTGATGCCCAATGGTACAATGAATTCTTGAGCAACAAGCTGAGGCCTGCCCTGGTGAAAACATAGAGCTGAGTTTGACTTCAATATGTGTGCTTTTTTAATATTGTCCTTATTGTTGATGACTAAAATGGAAGAATACAGACAATATATGATAGGCTTATGCTCAATGTCATCAACAATGGAGGAATTTTCCTACCTGTGAAGAAGGAAAAAGATGAGTGAAACTTCCATGCAGCATTTTTGTGGAGTAATTCTATAAATATTCTCGCTTGTTTGTGCGGATTATCAAAATCCCCACACCCAGCGTAAGTTTTCTTCAACTGTATTGAATTGTTTGTATATACTCTTCCTTTTTGTGTAGACAAGAGAGTGTAGACAAAGAGAGTAATACATTATCATCAGCTTTGTGTTTTGTTCAGTGTGTTGTGTCTGAATAATAAGAACTGTGGTTCAACTGCTTGGCTCGTTCTACCAATCTATGTTTTGATTGCTGAAAATTGGTGGCTTACCAAATCAATGGGGATGTCATGAATAAAACAATCTGATTTGGTTGACTTTTGCTTCTCTGAATTGGAGAATTTAATTGATGGGTCAGATTTGGTCTATTTTTCATGCACTGTGAGTTGGCTTTGGACCTCTGTCTTTTGTTAATATTGTTGTTCAATGTTAATCACGTTTACCGTAAACTTTAGGTTATTGGTAGGATTGATTATATTGTTAAAGATTGTGTAAAGTTCTATTCATTAAACTGGAGGATTGCAGGTAGGATTCTGCAAAATCCTTAGTGTTGAGTACCTATTGTTCGATATGTGAAAGTAACATTTTAGTTACTTGATGATTACATTGGCTCTTTGTTTGAAGTTCGGTGATGGTATGATAATTAGGCAGCGTGGTTTCTTTGAAGAATGGTTGTAGTATGAGAGAGTTGTCTTTGACGGAAAAATAAATTTATCTACTGTAACTATTTTTACTAGAATTGGGAACCAATTTTGGTTTGGTATTGTTGTTTTTCATTTACCTAAAGTTGAAGATAATTGGTTGTTGTTGAATGGTGAATACTATTGTTAAGGAATTGTGATGTTCAGATTGTTGTTTTAGAATATTTTTTGTCCGTGATCATAGAATATGATGTCAGGAGTTTCATTGTATTTTGTTATTGTCCACAAAGGGTACTTGGAATTTTGGTTTTACAACCAAGTTTGGGGGATAGAAAATATCTAGAGAATGTATAGTGTTTAATAGCCTTGCACTCCTTAACCAGACATAAGAGGATATTTTCTTGCCCAAGAGAGGCTTCAAATTGCATCCGGGAGTTTGTAACTTAACCGCCTTTCTCCCAAAAAAAGAAAGGTCAAATAAGTGGCAAAAAAAGACAATGAAGTTGAAGATAGACTAGATTTTTTGAAAGAATTATGAATGAAAGAAGCATTTTGCTTGTAGGGTGCCTCGAGAATCACTTTCGTGCCTTTCCCTTATATTCTTCGAGTTTCTCTAAGACAACTCTTTGGCTACAATCGATTTCAGCAAGGGTAATTTTTTTCTATTACTTTGATGATGTTGCAGATTCTGCAAGTTCACAAATTATCAGTACAAAATTTAATTTTGTTCAATTAGACAACTCAAGGTTTAACTCTTTGAAAAAATGAAAGAAGATCAAGAAAGCAGGGAGAATATTAGGAAGTTGACTATAATCAGTTTTTAGTCTTTTGCTATTAAACTGTAATTAGTTAATTAGTTGAATCTTTAATTAGTTTGTTGAACCATTTTATATTGGGTTATAAATACCCATGTTATTGTGATAGGGTGTACTTCAGCGTTTTATCATTTTCTAAATACAAAGGTCATATTCCTTTTCATTTTCTACTGTAACACAATCCTTAACTACCCTCGTTCAATCTTCTTCAATCACCATGACAGCATTCTCATACTTATTAAATTTTTTTGCGTCAAATTTTTTTAACTTTGACTCTTAATTATTTAAAATTTATTATTGATAAAAATATAAAAAAATATATTTTAAAACTTCTAATCGAGTAGATTTTAAATATATAATTTATAAAATTTAATTATTTAAAATATTTAATATAATTATAGTAAAAGTTTAAAAATTTTAACTTTTAAAAAGTTAATAATAAATCTTATTTGTGGGACGGAAGGAGTAGCTTTATCTTTTAACTAGTACTACGTATATCTCAAATTTTAATTTCCATTCATATATTTTTCTGTTATGAAGTTTCATCGTAGATGTCTCCTACAACAAGGATTAATGTATATGTTAATATCACAGGTTAGAAGATTTTAGTTAAGGTTCTTAAGATAAATAATTAAATTAATTTAAAATATGTTAGATAATTAAATTATTTAAAGGTATTCGAATGAAGAATTATTTTAAATAGAAGCAAAACAAGAAAACAATTAAGAATAATTAAAAGAACGCGAAAAACTTCAACCAATTTTTTTTAAGTAAATGCTTTGTATTACTTAATGAGTAAATGAATTACATAATATTTTATTTATAGTCGATTTTCTCTATAATAAACATTACAACAACGGTTCAAATTGAAAGTCACCTATAACATCTATGTTATCAAAAATAATAATAATAATAATAATAATAATAATAATAATAATAATAATAATAATAAAATTATATCACATTAAAATTCTTTTCTTAAGTTCGTTTTTACATTAACAGTTATTTTGATGCTCTAAAATATAACTTAAAAGACAGACTCAATATTTTAATTTTTTTTAAAATTAATTACTAGTGATTACAGTAGTATCAAAATAATTGTTAATGTAAAAATAAACTTAAGAAAAAATTTTTAATATGATATAATTTTAAATTAGCTACTAGTGATCATAATAGTATCTGTTTTAGAATATAATCTTTAACATTTTATATTGATCGTTCAATTACTCTACTAATATTATTGGTGCTCGAACTCGTAATTTTTAAAACTAATAATCATTCTTTTAATCACTTAAGTTAAAGTGATCGATACACACATGAGCAGTGAACCTGCAATTTCTATAGCATCAGAAGAATCTCTTTAAATCATTCTTGAAAATAAAGGATGGGATAACTTCTCGTATAGGATAAAGAAAGAATTACTTTTGACCTAAAATAAATATTAAAAATTAAAGTATTTAAAAGAAATAGGAGTTAAGATAATTATCAAGTTAAAATATTTTATTTTGGATAAAAATAATTTATAAATAAAAATTATTGATTAATTAATAATAAATAATTTAATAAAATAATATGTTAATATAAAAAATAATTTTATACTTTAATTAATATATTATTTTATCATGTCGGCACCTTTCTATATAACACTACTACTCTGTTAACGTGTACTACTAATGTGGGATTTGTTTATCATCGTCAGAGCAATTTAGGGCGAATACGAGATTTGGAACTATGTGTCCGCTGAGACTGATCCTGATTTTCCTGTCAGCAACTCTCGCCGGATTTTTTCTCATTAGAAACGTGAAATCCCAGACCCAATCCAACGAAGACGATAATCCCCGCGCCACCGACATCAACAAAAACTCCCACTCAACCCTCTCCAAGGTTTCTTCTTCGTTTTCTTCTTCATATCTCTTTCCTTCTTCTCCCTCTTGCAATTAACAATAAAGCCTTCAATTTGTTTTGAACTAGGTTCGGGCAGGTATAGAATCGGGATTCTGGACATGTGTTGACATGGCAAGTGGTCGTTACTTGTGGAGGCATTGTGTTTCCTCAAACTCAAAGCATTCCAATTGATTCAATACCTTCAAATTGTGTGGTTCTACAAATCATGTACAAAACGAATTATCGATCTCTAGTTTTTGATGGGGTTTGTTATTCTTGTCTCTAGTCATTGCAATTTGTTCTTTGTATTTGAAGAACTACTGTTGTACATATTTCCTGAATCTTGCTCCTCTTTGTGTGCTTTTGGAAGTTGTTCCTTTTTCTTCTGAGTACAGGTTTGTGTTATTTGTCAAAAGCTTATGACTTCGTTCTTGGGCTCAGCTTCTCAGTGCTCCACTCAATGGGTTCATAAATTAGTAAATTTTTATGCTTTATGAAAGGGGTCAGAACTCAGAACTTCCTAGTTGAACTGGTTTCTTCAAGTTTATAAGATGTATATGGTAAATGTATTGAGGCAGTAAGATTGACAAGTTGTTTAATTGGAAGCTATTTGAAATATGTATTTCAATTCTCTATGCAATCCATGACTTTCTGCTTCATGAAAACTTGATATGTTACCTGGAATAAGCATATTGTTGTTTCTGAACTTCATGTGCATATTTTGGGTTTAGGTGGTTGCAGACTTGCTGTTTATTACTGACACCATGTATGAAACTATGTATTGGTATCTGTATCTTGCTGTTTACCATCATCCTACATGGTTGGTGTTGAATGATATTATTAAGTTGTTTTCCTCTTGAGTCTTGATCAAAGATCTCACTTAGGAGATTGCATTATTCTTCCATAATCTCTATAACCGTCTTTATATATTCGATAAACTGTCCCTCGCCCTCTTATCTCTCTTTTCTTTGTTCCACTTTTGGTTTAATAGCTTGTATGCATTCACTTCTAGATGCTCATAAGAGAAACTTTCAACAAATTGTGTGCTGCAATGCATGAAAAGGATGGATCCCATGAATAAATTATGATGTTTCTGATATGAGGATGGGATAGTATACTCTCAGTTCAACTGTACTTAGGTATGGATTATATTTTTTCAGGCCTTAGGTAGAACAACACATTGTCTTTTATGAGCATATTAACTTGTGGAGAGTATATGAAAATAATGGAAGATGATGCAATGAGAGCTGCAGGCATGAATGATCATGTGTCATCTTCATAGAAGTGAACATTAGATGCTTCCTTTAATAGCTTGTATGCATTCACTTCTAGATGCTCATAAGAGAAACTTTCAACAAATTGTGTGCTGCAATGCATGAAAAGGATGGATCCCATGAATAAATTATGATGTTTCTGATATGAGGATGGGATAGTATACTCTCAGTTCAACTGTACTTAGGTATGGATTATATTTTTTCAGGCCTTAGGTAGAACAACACATTGTCTTTTATGAGCATATTAACTTGTGGAGAGTATATGAAAATAATGGAAGATGATGCAATGAGAGCTGCAGGCATGAATGATCATGTGTCATCTTCATAGAAGTGAACATTAGATGCTTCCTTTAATAGCTTGTATGCATTCACTTCTAGATGCTCATAAGAGAAACTTTCAACAAATTGTGTGCTGCAATGCATGAAAAGGATGGATCCCATGAATAAATTATGATGTTTCTGATATGAGGATGGGATAGTATACTCTCAGTTCAACTGTACTTAGGTATGGATTATATTTTTTCAGGCCTTAGGTAGAACAACACATTGTCTTTTATGAGCATATTAACTTGTGGAGAGTATATGAAAATAATGGAAGATGATGCAATGAGAGCTGCAGGCATGAATGATCATGTGTCATCTTCATAGAAGTGAACATTAGATGCTTCCTTTGAAATTACATAAATGAAATGGGTAATTGTAACTGAGAGCAATCTACTTTGCTCCTGTATATTTATGCTTATGCATTCATACTAGTACAGAAAAGGTGACTTTAGAGTGATCTAAAATTAGTTCAGAACATCTTTCTCAGTGTTACTAGTCTTGATAATGAAGGTGCCAATATAATAAACATTATGGGGAAGAAATGGTTAGGTGAGGAGCAATCTACAGCTTTAGTTGTAATAGTGAGATCATTGACAACTGAAGTTGCATTTATGGAAGATCAACTCCCTTGTTGTTGGGACGAATTGAGTTAGGTCGGATTCGGTCAGAGTTTTTGTTAAAATTTCAGGGTCGGAGTTGGGTTATACTTTTACTATGTCGGGTTGAGTCGAGTATAAAATACACTAAACTTATGTCTAAATTAGGTTAGAACTTTTAAGTTTTGGATCGGAACAGAGTGACTAAAAACTTATCACGTCCCACCTCGTTGTCATCCCTAACTACATTTTAAAGGAAAGGGTTTCCATGTTTTCTCCTGAGGTTGCAGGTCTTAATTTCTCATCCAGAGATGACTAATTCCAACAAGTTGCCAAATAAAATCAATCTTGTAAGCAGCAACCACTTAAGACAAAAGAAAGTGGGATATGATTTAAGTTTGGAGAAACAAGAGCGTGTCTTGTTGTGGATGCTCTTCCGCTTAATCCAAACCAAAACACGCAATCAATGAGAATGACATGAGGTGGGTGGTGAGTCAGTGAGTGGGTAGGCTACTTGGATATCAATCACATGGTGTTATCATATGCCGCCAATTTTAAATTAGTATGCTTTTTTATTTAATTAATTAAATAATACCCTAAATCTAATTATTTAGAAATATATTTTTTTAGTTCAGATGAACTCGTATTTTTCAAAAAAATAAGTTTAAAATTATGTTTTATTAAAAACGTGCATCCAAAGCCACCCTAATTATCAGTTTTCATCAATCCCCTACCAATACCATTGTTGTTTCTGTTTTAAATTAGAGAGTTTAGAGTTTAAGGTTCAAGGTTAGAGGTTATGATGGAAATTAAGGATGGGGAGTATTTTTTAGGATGTAAGATTTAGGGTTTAGGATTTAGAAAATAAATATTAGAGTTTAGAATTTAATTTTTAAAAAAATTTTAACCGCAAATATAAAAAAATTACATTATTAAGAGAGAAAATTTTTACTGGACAAAGCACACTTGTGGTCTGCTTTTCCCTTTGGCCATTCAGTATTTAATTAAACCACACATCTTAAATATCTCAAACCCCAATAATGATCACCATCATCGTCCAATAAATGAAGTAACAGTATTTTTCATCTTCAACAACGAAAGTCAGTCATTTTCTTTGTACAAATGGAAATAAAACAGGCTCCACATGTGATTTAATGGTTGTTAAACCAACATCTTAGAGACCAGCCTTTGTACATCCGGAGGGAACAAGTTAGGGAATCTGAACTCTGCTCTGGCAATTTTCCTGTACATCTACAGCAAATTTGAATCATGAAATGGCAGATAACCTGCCAATAAGACATATAACACCACTCCACAAGACCAAATATCAGCTGCTACTCCATCATAACCTTTTCTGTTGATCACTTCAGGAGCAACATATGCAGGAGTACCGCAAGTCGTGTGAAGCAGGCCATCTTGGCGCTTTGATTCCGCTAGTGCACTGAACCCGAAGCCGGAGACCTTTAGATTCTCATTCCCATCCAACAGTAGGTTCTCAGGCTTTATATTGCGGGGATAAACACCCCTACTATGGCAGAAATCAACTGCATTGATCAGCTGAATAAAACACTTTCTTGCAACATCAACCTTTAGTCTTCCATTATCAACTTTGTTAAAGAGCTCTCCTCCTTTGCAGAATACCATCACAAAGAAAATCTTAGTTTTGGTGGCCATTACCTTATAAAGCTACACAATATTAGGGTGTCTAGCTAGCAATTCTCATCGCTTGATCCGAGTCATCGTCCCGATCTTGACCTTTTCTTTGTCTATTCTGCTTCTGCACATTGAGAATTAATGGTGATGGTTCGTTCACCAACAAATCCAAATCCAGTATCATCAAAGATGAAAATGATCAGGCCCCCAAAAGCCGTTAGCTCTGCAATTTGGAAGATGGAATTTAGAACAACGAGGCACATCTTCCAGGCTCCAGCATTCCCGGATACTGGACATTGATCCAAATCCAATACTTATACACCCTCAAAATCCTTAACTTGGAATACATTCAAAACATGAACAAAAGAGAAGATGGCAGCATACAGTTCATCTTTTTCCCACAAACGAAATTCAGTTCCATTCAAATATGGCAGCAGTAAATGATATATCCTTCGGTTGAAATTGAATTTCAGTACCGAATAGAAATTATTTATCCTTCTCATTATTATTATTTATATCTCATACTAAAAAGATACTTATCTCATTTGGTATGTCACGTGCTTAGCTTTCAATACACGATTAATGAAACAAGTGCTGTTCCGTTTCTCTTTCGTTTAAACCAAAAATATAATCTAAGAAATAAAGATTCGAATGATAAATTTATGCTTTCATGTTTTACTGTTATATTCAACGGAACATGATGCACGATCCTAGTCTACCAGTTCCAATTAATGTAGAATGTGGAACCCTGCATCCAGCACATGAGCAATGATACCCTAATGTTGTTTATTTTACGTTTAAGTCAACAATCACGACATGGGGGAGCAGTCTTAATTTATTTTTTATCAACTTAATTGGGTTTTAAGACAGTATAAATTTGAAATATACAAGTTTAACTTTAAAAATGTCTTAAAATAATCCCTTGTTGAATCCATAAACCTTGTAAAATACTTCTACTTCACTGATTTCTCCATTCAGAGGAAGCAAAAATGCATGCAGGCAGCTTGTATGTTTCCCACAAGTCCACAGGAATGAAGCAGCACGAGGATTTCTTCCCTAGAAGTTCGTGTAGAGTGGTTTCCATCGTTAACCTCTCTTCTGAAGACTATGACGACGGAGCAACCGCTGCAGTGCCTTTCAATTGGGAGTCTGAACCGGGCACTCCTAAAGTAAAGTGTCGCCAAATCCCACGTCTCCCTCCTCTAACGCCACCGCCTTCCTACTTCTATTCCACCCGGAAAACAACAGTTAAGGACCACTCGAAGCAGAAACTCCTCGGTACCATCTTGCCTAAGCGTCTGAGGAGGAAACCTGGTGTGCAACTTTCTCCTACTTTTTATTCATCGTCGTCGTCGTTGTCTTGTTCGTCATCACCATGGCCAAGATCGTATTCGGTCCCATCATCTCCGATAGGGGCATCCAACTTGTGTGCAGGTGATGAGTTGCCAAGAGCAAAAGTATTCTCTAGGTCAGGGGCTAAAAATGAAGATCAGGAACAGGAATACGAATACTCCGCTTCAACTGGTTGTTTCGGCGGTGGAGCAAGAGCTGTGTCTCGAGGCTTTTGTTCAACAATGCTCAAGGCGTTGCTTATAGACAAATAAGCCGTGGTCCATATATATGGAGTTTTATATGTATGGTTTAAAAGTGTAACCCACATTGAGTGTTACAAAATCAAATCCTTTTGTTGTGTTAGAAAATTCAAATAGATGCTACTGAGCAATTGCCATTTACATCTTATGATTCTTATTTTCACCACTGAAATCAATGACTAATCCCCTCACCGTGGGTATTCTCAAGAGGTTATGACCCAAGAGAAATGGTGAACCTATGACATTTTCGGAAAAACAAGTTCTTCACGAACCTAATCCTAGTATATTTTAATCCCAAATACCGTCGAACAAAAATCCTCTGTCTTCTTTTATGTGTCTCATTTTATGTCTCCTTTATTTTTTTTTTAAAAAATCAATTTTAAACCCTAAACCTTTATTTTTTATATCCTAAACCCTACACCCTAAAAAATACACCTTACCCCTAATTCTCTAAACCCTAACCAAAACGCCTGACCTAAACCATAAACCTTTAATTTAAAGTGGGGCATAAATGGAGGCGGGGGCAAACTATTTGCATCCAATACCGTCGGCAGATTAAAATTTTGCATACTAGCGAAGCAACTTCGACCTTTTCTTTTTCTTTTTAACCATAGGATGACAATAGCATTTTTTTTTTTATTACAATGGGGGAGGGGACGACAATGATATTATATTACATAACAATGGAATGGTTTCAAAGGGTTTTACTCGTCTGAAAATGGCGTAAAATTCAAACAATGTGAGCTGCAAGCTCGTAAGAATGTATGGTTTTCAAGGGTTTACTGAGATTTTGAATGTTGGATGTTTTGTTTAGCGGCTTAAGGTACTGGTCTATTGTTGTCTTTGGCTGGTTTCCTCTGTTTGTCTTGTGTGTGTTTGGGTTTGGTGTAGTGTGTTCTAGGTGATGCCTGTGATGAGACTTTGAGTTATTCAGAATGCTTTTTAATCTGGTTTGAGGTTTCATTTTAATAAGATTTTATTTTTGTTGTACTAAAAAATCTATTAGTAAGATATATTTTTATCAATTGGTAAATCTTTTAAATTGTTAGTTCGAATCCAGACATTATAAATGAAATAGATCGATTGTATCAGTTCATCTGATGATAATAAAAAGGAGCCATGTAATGACAGGAGATTAAGATTTGGGTGAAAATCGTGTATACCTTTAAGATTTTTATTGGTTGAGGATGAGAAGAAAAATTTTCTTAACTCCAATTATGTCATCATTTTCATTAATTTTAGTTTGGTGCAACCTAAACTATCTCTTATAACAGGAGCGAAATTTCAAAATACACGGGAAACAATTAACAATTGAGAGAAACTTGGAACGTTTCAGCTCACATAAAGAATGATATTCGTACTAGAATATTTAGGTGTAATAGCTTAAATTTTATTGATATTCTATAGCTTTTAAATTTGATTTTTTTAAAAAGAATTTATATTTGTATAATAATTTGGGGGTATATATTTTATAAAGTTATTTATGACTATTATTTTGGATGAATAAAATTTAATTTATAAAAAAATATATATTAAATATATATATATTTTTATTGAAATTACGATGAATAAACAAACAATTCACCAAAAGGAGAAAAAGAAATCCCAACTCTTTGTGTGTTGTGTGAAATAGCTTGGCCATTTAATTAGGTGACGCTGCTTAATTTTGGAATTGGCCGCTAGGTTTCACTCCTGACCAAACAGTCCATCTCTCAACCATATTTATATCTATATCTTTGTATTGTTATTTATTGCCAAGGCATCGTCTTAACCTAATCTTTCAACTATAATATAATAATAATAATAATAAAAATAAACATCATAAGAAAATTATTAAATCATCTTCCATCTATTTGTTCTCTTAAAAAACATTGACCTTAATTGTAATTTTTATTTAATGATTAATAAATTAATTCAGATCAAATTTCGTATAAATTTAATATAATTTTTTAACATTAATTTTATCATTTATAATATTAGAATTTAAACATGTCTCATCCTTGACTATAATTTACACCCCTAACATCACCTTACCCTATAAGCACCCTTCCCCATTTTCATGCTTCTTTTACTCTCCTTTTACAATCCAACCACTCCCCTTAGTAGCATGCTTGAATGTTCAGAGACAGGTAAAAACCTTGAGAAATGATGATCTTCCTATAGAAGAATCTGATGATTCAGAAACTGATGCCTCTGTTGTTAATTTGTCAGGGAAAGACTTGGTGGTGAGACAGGGAAGAAGATCAAGACAGATGCATGTTCTGAAATGGGGAAGAGACATCTGTTGGGCCCTCCAGGGAGCTTGAATACCATCACACCTTGTGCCGCATGTAAGCTCTTGAGGAGAAGGTGTGCCGAAGAGTGCCCTTTCTCTCCTTATTTCTCCCCACACGAACCCCACAAGTTTGCCGCTGTGCACAAAGTTTTCGGTGCAAGCAATGTCTCCAAGATGTTAATGGTAACAGTAACACCCAACTCTCTCTCTTTTCCGGTTTTCCGACGAGTTCAGGTTCTTATATATGCAGTTTTATTGTGTTTACAGGAGGTGCCGGAGAGCCAAAGATCCGATGCTGCAAACAGTCTGGTTTATGAGGCGAACTTGAGGTTAAGAGATCCGGTATATGGGGGCATGAGTGCAATCGTGGCTTTGCAGCAACAAATGCAGACTCTGCAAGCCGAATTGAACGCAGTAAGAGCTGAGATACTGAAATACAAGTTTAGACAAGTTACTACTGGTAGTAACATCATCCCTTCGTCTAGTCACACGCACGCTGCTTTAATTTCTACTGGTGGGGCGGTGTCGATTGCTGCTCCGACGTCTCCTCTTCCTCCTGCTCCATCCAGGTCTCCACCTTCCGTTGTTGTCTCGTCATCTTCCTCATCTTCCACATCTAATTCTCTATACACATCGTCAACCAGTGCAACCGGATATAGCCCCATTTCAAGTGATAACGTTCCATATTTCGATTAATTCTGTAAGCTATGATCCGATTTGTTATTTCCTAATAAAAAAGATTATCAGTCGTAGAGTAGAAAGCTAAGGGGATATTGTTCAGAGTTTAGAGACTGTTTCAGTTTGATTTTCCATTTCCATATGCAGGAAAAGACATGAAAACATGGGATCTTACTGCCATGAATGATTGATTCCATTTTCAGATTTCAAGTTTTTATTTCTTTTTAGTAATCTTCTTCTTCAGTGACAACTCATACTTGAATCTAAACCCAACTCTCATAGCAAGATTAGCAGCTTCATCGTCCCACGGACGTCCAAGCTGCCATGTGCTGTTTACTTGGTTTGATGGTTTCCCAAGATCAAAATGTAGCGAAAATGTCAACCCATTAATGGGGCATCGCCATTTTCTTGCAAAGTCAACACAATCCACCTACGGAAGAAATTCAACCACGCACAACACAGTAGGCGTTCACGTTACTTACAGTGAGTGAGTCAACTAAGAGTCGCAGTTTCGTCGAGGATACGTTGGACAAGATCCATCATTGATCGCCACACATGATGGTAACACGCTTGTAGTTTGACTCTGCTTAATTATGACAGGAACGTGTGCAAGGGAGACAAAGAACATCTACATGTGAAGTTGAAAACTTGCAATCAATTTGGAATACTGTCATTAAATTCCTTGTTTTTTTACAGTGTTTCCTGTGTCCTACTTCTCGAGATTTGAGTTTACCTAGACTCATATTAATAAATCTGATGCATCGTTTAGATGATTCTCATAATTAATTTCTACTGTCATAGAAAATGGTAACCCTAAAAAGAAACTAGGGGTACTCTCCTGCACTCGTGAAATAAGGTTGGAGAAGAGATTTCTGACTTTTACACGATATCAATTATTTGTATGTATATGCATGCATATTAATTTAGGTTTTGGGTTGAACGTTCTTCCGTATTTTTTGATATTTTATTCATGTTTTACGTTAAAATTATGAGTTTAAAGTTTAGAAAATTATGAGTAATATGTCGGTTAGGTTATTGACCTTCAATGGTACATGCATCTATAGAGACTGTGTTGGTTGAATTTGAAAACCTGTGAATTTCATCCCCATAACAAAAACTACACCTCCTTCCTTCTCTATTGCTCATACTAACCAGACAACCTAACCTTATTCTCTTTGTTATTACTGTAACAAGTCGAAGACAGTGAAATTGAACAAACTTAAATGATATGAATAATTTGGATATTGTATAAAAAAGTTCCATAACAGAACATGTAAGAAATATTATACTGGCATGAATCATCTAGTCTCATCGGTTGAAGGAATAGTTGTTGTTCTTGGAGGTCAATGGGTTCGAGCACCTGTACTGTCACAGTGATTGAACGATCAATATCCAATGGTTGAGAGTATATACTCTAGAACAGATACTACTGTAATCGCTGTAGTTAAATCAAAAAAATATTATACTGTCCTCTTTACCTCAAGAAGTCAATATGGAAAAAAAATGATTTTTTAATAATAATTCAACTTAAAATTTTATTTTAGAATATAAATGATTTTTATCTATATTTAAATATTTAAGTTAATTTTTATAGTGCGGATATAGGAACACCATGTGCAGATGGCGTTCTTCCTTCAAATTTTATTAAAAAATAGAGAATGCCACCTATATATGATGTTATCTCCCAAGTCGACATATGTAAGTGGCATTCCCCTACATGCACCGTAAAAACTTACTTAAATTCTAAAATAAACTTTAAACATTTATTTTTTAAAATAAAAATTTTAAATAACTATATATCCAACAAAACTAAAAAATTTAGCATCCTTTTCAATACTTTCTTTTATATATTTTACACTAAAAAACTAAATTCTAAACTATCACAATAAATTTTAAATCCTAAAGTTTAGGGTTTCCTAGACGTGTGGAGCTCAAACTGATCGATGAACCCAAGGAAAATACAAATAATACCTCGTTAATATAATATAATATAATATAATATAATATAATATAATATAATATAATATAAAAGTTGGATGCTTATTATTTTTAAATAAATGGCTAACAAATACCCAATTAAAGGGATTGTGAGGTTGTGATAGTATTTGGTCTCACGTTGTAGTTGCTTCAAATGTTGGCATCTTCCTTTTATTTGTACTTTACGGTACTCAAAAACTGTTATTGAATTTGTATTGTGTATAAAATTTGATTCGATTTGAAGCAAGAATATTTAATTCAATTAAAATTTTATAAATTTAATTTAAATTTTTTTAAATAAAATTCAAGTTATAAAATAAAATTTTAAATAACTCAAATAATTTAAAATTTTTATATTAAAAATAAAATTATTTTATTTTTAATTTATTTTAAATTTATTATTATTAATTTGTAATTGTTATATCCGTATATAATCTAAAATATGTTTATATTTTTAAATTAAAGTTTATTCATTTAATAATCATAACATTAATAAAAATTTAAAATTTTTAAATATAATTTAAATTCATTTATACCTTACAACATCATATCTAAAATAAATATTTTATCTTTCTAAAATCACTTTTTAACATTAATAACAAACAATACTTAATTTTCTAAAATCATTTTTTTTCAACTGCACTTAAAAAAAAGTTCAAACGTGCTTAAAGATTTTGGGGGACTCACAAAAGTTACAAAATCATCTTGTTAAGCTTATTATTGTCTTTATAGTAAGCTTATTATTGTTATAATAAATAAATAGTTTTTTTTAAATTACATTTCTCCCCACTGGGTACAAATATGAAGTGTCAGGGGAAACATATAAAAGAGACAAAAGAAGCAACCAAGAGCAAATAACTTTATCACTAATCCTACCACTCTTCAACTGCAGTAACGTAAAAGGCCTTCAAAAATGAGCTTAATAAACAAAAGCATCTCTGCAGTTCACGCAAACAGTCAAAACACGAACTTTTCTTCCTCTGCTACGGCTGATGCAGCTCCCTCTACCATCTCTTTGGCAGCTTCCGCCAATGAATCACTTATGCCCAGCAGATATTGCAAACGGGACAACTTTTCAGGATCAGGATTACTTCGTGCATATACACCAAAAAGATCAGCTACCTCCTCTGGAACTTCCCATGATAATGGATCCGATGGCACGGCCTTGTCGCAAGATAGCAAGTCATTAAGTGAGGAAACCTACGAAGCCAGCAACAAAGCGCTTGGAATTTATTAAAAAAATGCAAGTATGTTGGTAACAAAAACTATCGTACAGAGACCAAGCTTCAAAGTTCCTTACCACTCCTGCTCGATTCCTCTGTCGTAGTAGTGCCACAGCTTGAATAAGTGAATTGGACAACCTGGTCTGTGCAAGATCATGAACAACCCCTTTTGCCTTCTGAGGATTAACCTTGAGATCTGCTGGGATCTTCTCATAGACTTCTTCCTCATCAAACTCTCCGGTGCCGGATGAGAAAATCTCGTCTACAGTTTTCTTGAAGAGGTTTTCTCGCAAGCTGTCTGAGATCATGTTGTCTAAATCAACACCTGCTTCCTTAAGTTCCCTTATCTGCGTAATGTTGAGTCTCCCTTGACCAATAGCTGTTTCAATGGCAGCTGCCATTTTGGTAGTTGTTATGCTCTTTATTATTTTTTGTGCATATTCTCCAGGCAAGCCAACACTCTTCTGCAACTCATTGAGCTGCTCAATCCTAGACTTTGTTAACTGTCCATCAGCTAAAATCACCTCTGCTTGTTGCCTAAAAGCCTGCTCTGCCAAACTTCGATGGACCTCCACAGTCTCCTCACTTGTCAACCCAAGGATCCCACCAAGCTGGTTTAGTAGAACATACTCTGAATCATCCTTCTTTGTGGTTATTTGAGCACCAAAAGGAATCCTTGTAACTTCTCCTGTTAGACAATATAGCAAGTATGTCTTGTAGAGGTCCATACGGTCTCTTTCGGAGAGGTCGTCTTTGAGTGTTATCTCTGTTTGGCCTGGCTTGCCCAACTTTTCCATAAGTTCCTTGTTAGGTCTTATTTTCCGAAGTGTCTGAAGGGATTCCCATTCATCCTCATCCTCATCTTGTTTTACTTCCTCTTTAACAGGTTCTTCTGGTGGAGCATCAGAAGATTCCCCTTTGATGTCTGCCACCAGTTCTGAGACAACCAAGGTGTTAAAGGCAATCATCTTCTTAAGTTCTTTTGCAGACTCTGTACGATTATCAGCTGATCGAGACCGTTTCACATAATTCAAGAAAACTCTACGAACCTGAGCATATATATGATAATTTCAGGCAGAGAGAAAGATGTCAAACTTAAAGCTGAAATTTAAAATAATGAAAATAACAATCGACACAAAATAATCACAGTGTGTACTCACAGCCTTGCTGGCAATTGACATAGCTGCTTCTCTAGTTAATCGCAAGCCATGTGCAGCTTTCCTAACAGCATTCTTGACATCAGCATCATATCCATCAACACCAGAAGAAATAGCATCTTTCACAGCCTGAAGCAATAGTTCATAATTGAAAGTAGAAAATGTGGGTCAGCAATAAGACAACTAACCACAGGTTTTGGTTCCAATAATCCATGTGAGATTTTTCATTTCCCCAGTTTTCCATAAAAAAATGACAGTCATAAAGACTTCAAATATTTTACTGAAGCATAATGATTAAATATGTGCTGATGCACCAATAGTTACAGTTTTCATCCAACCTCCAGAACTAGAGATACACTTCAGCTGAATAGATGCTAGTGCAAATGCCAACTGCTAAGTCAAAACATGTATTTATTCCATTTTCAAGGGTAGAACATAAAGCATAGAAATAATCGTTCAGGCCAAATTCAGAGAAAATTAGTGTTGTAATAATGAATATAGAAGCCGAGGAAACACAATTATACCTTCTCAAACAAAATGCCACAAATATCAGAGTGAGCTGTATCAACAGTTTGCTGAGGAATGCAGAGCATGACTCGCACCTTCAGCAACGCAGCAACATCACTATCATCCAGCTCCCCATCAGCTACACATTGTTGAAGCTTTTTCCGGTAGATATCTTGAAACAAAATAGACATTTCAGAACTCCAAAAAATATTCTAAGGTTGAAAACAGAAAAACAATATCCTAATAGGGAAGACAAAGTTTCAGCCTTTTCTTTTTTCCCAACCCTGTTTCTAATACCTTTATGGATCTCACTAGCCTTTTGTGGATCAAAGTGCAATTCTTCACAAAGATTTTGGAGGAAAGCAGCCTTGCTATCTGCCATCTCTAGGTCACCACTCTGAAAAGCCTGTGAAAGTCGTTTCTGATATACTTTTGACGTGACATCAAGTATGATAGCTTCTGCTTCTTTATTACCCAACCCAAGTATGTTCCTCAGTTGGTTCAATGCAGTAAGCTAAAGTTTGAACACAAACAACAAAAGAAACAAGTATTAGGCAACTAAAAGACAAATGTGCAATGGATTACAAAGATAATGCATCAAAACCTAGTAAACCAAGACAAAGAATACAGAAAAACAGAATGCTACAAGAAATGGTTTTAATTGATGAAACAACTTCTCCCAGTTACTGTTGAGAAAACAGTTGAACTTTATCAACTAGTTTAGAGTTTACGTGCATTCACGTTTCATAAGTTTAATCAACAAAAAGGAGATTAAACTGAGTTCCCATAAAATTAACAGTTATGCAAGGGCAATAAGAGAAGCCTACAAAGTTCAATGCTCTTAGGTTTTGTGATGAGGTGGGAATGGAGAAGATTAAACGGAAGCAACCAGAGCAATAGCAGGAGAATTAAAAATCTATTGTAGGTAGATCTTAATGGTATTTTACTTTCATGTTCTATAAGAATGAGAAACAAATCATTCAGAGTAATATCCTGAATATTTTAAACTTTACCAGAACCTTCATCTTTTCCATACTACCAAAATCTCAGAAAGTGTCGAAGTTAGAAAAAAAAAACATACCAGTTCTACAACTATGGTAAAAAAAAAAGCTTATAGAATTTACACTTGAACGTGCATATATAGAACAATACCAGCACAAGTGCCAACTACTTGACAATTAACACAAAATAACTATGCATGTTTACTCTTCCAGCCTCCTTTACACCACTGTCCAAGAAAAACAAACTTGATATTCTTTTCCATAACGTAAAATGGATCATTTTCTTTAGGCAACATTACATGTATTCAATCTTCTGCTATCAATAAGATAAGTTGGGGGAAAACAAAACTACACTGGTTGAATTGTATAAGAAATTTTCTGCAGGAGTGATGGTGTCTCTGCCAATAGGAATAGTTTAAAACAAATTTTAGAGATAATGCTTCAGAAAAGGTAACAACTGCTATATAAAGGAATTTGGATGTTCATAGAACCTCTAAGCTACTAAGACCCACCATGAGCAAACTGAACAAGAATATAGAAAGAATGAATTAAATCACCTTATGATTTTCCATGCGACCACCAGACAAAGAATCTGTTACATAAGCTCTGTAAAGAAGCTTCAAGTCATCCATCTTCCTGTCACTATCATACTCACCACCTGAGACAGTCACAAATAATGCTAGTTAATGGTTTTGGATTGGGGTGTTCAAAGTTCAAACCATAGTTATTATAAACATTAATTATAAATACAATTTCAAGAAAAACAGGTTTTCTCACCCGTTTTAAACAAAGGCAGACAGAATTTCACACACTTGACTCAATTTTATTATATGCCTAAATATATATTTGTTTAAAAAAGAATGCAGTACAAACAGCACAGTCTAAATAGTCTGCATCTAATCAATCAAAAGGACCAGGGAGCATACCAACTAGAGAGACAGGACCAAGCCCACGGGCAAAACGATCAGCATCCTGATGTTTACTCAAAGAGATAAGCAAATCATTGAATGACGATATCTTGTCAAGCTCTTCCACAGCTTGTTTGACTCCCCCACTGAAAACCTTACTTCATTAGTTGAGCTAACGGTACCAAAGTAAAAATCTAAAACATTTTTACATTAATGACAGAACATTCAACATCAAAGCCAATGCAGAAGTATATGAAGAAATTTAAGCATCGTCATTAAGGAAAACTTTCGGGTCGAAAAGAAATAAACTGCATTAAGCTAGGTATTGATAATCGTACACAGTTCTTCCCCTAGACTTCAGTCCTTGCAGTGCCACAAAAATGTTTTCCTCGACTAGCTTTCTTTTGTGCTCGATCAACAGATCCTTAGCAAGCTACAATAGGAGAAGTACTATATTAAGAACAATTATACACCAATAACACCAATGCAAAAAATTGTGAAGAATGTACCTCATCAGAAAGTTTGTATTTCAGTTGTGCTTGTCTAAGGGATACAAGCAGTTTCTCATCAATATCTGAAAATATATATTTCAAACTATATTAACATTAACAGTATTATATGGTAATCAAACAACCACCTTAAATTCTAACATGGTCAATATAAAATACAACACAGAAAGAACATCCATGCGTTACCTCTTCCAACTGAAGCTAACTTGGAAGCATACAATTGTTTGGCATTGTCACGGATAGCAATCTCAACCTGGAGGCATAAAATGAATAAATGGGATTATTATTAAGTTTTATGAAAAGTAAGAACTTATCATCAGATTTTTCAAAAGTTGAACTGGCAGAGTGACAGTCGTGTTGCCAAAAAAAATCAATAGAAAAAAGTAATATTGGGAGAGTATAACAAAATGTGAGCAATGAATTCCGGGAAAATAATGGTGAAAACTGATAATTACCTGGGAATCTGTGACCTTAAAAACACGCTTCCAAGGTAAAAGAAAAGATGATGCATCTCCAAAAACTAGAGTTGAAACATAAATCAGCTTCTGAAAAGCCTGCACTGGAAAGAAATTAAAAGTGGTCAAGCCCCATTGCATCTTCCTAATTTCCTAATCCATAATTTACAAAGCTTAGAATGACAAGTGACTGACCCGCCGCTGCTCTAAATCACCATCACGATCTTCTGCCTCGAGCCTAAACCTAAAGATTTGCCTACCAATCTAGCAAGTAATATCAAATAAACAATTTTGAAATATACATCAAACAGAAACATATACATAGAATGAACATCACAAGATTACCTCCATATGCACGGAAGCTGCATCAGGGTCATCAATGCCTAACGCATTTTTGAAACTAATTATGGTCTCAACCTCATCGCCTCTAAGATTTTCACGTCCAGGGGGCAATACAGATGATACAAACCTGTAACCATTAAAGATTAAAAACCAAACCTTGCAAGGAAATCCTTTGTCCATACAAAGAAGATAACTGATTATATAGTATGAAATGTACCGAGAGTAGATATCACAAAGCTCCATGTTAAATGCCTCATCTTGCTTGCTCACTCCGTATCTGAATTATTTTAAACATTGAAAAAAAAAAACTTGTATAATCGTTAACGGTGAGATTGTCGAAAACAAACAAAAAAAAGACTTGCATTATCATTTCAATTCAATCACAATAAAAATTGGGTAAGATTCAAAAGACGTACTTTTTGGCAATATTTTCAATATCCTCTCTCTTGATGGACTCAGGTCCATCACAGGCAGCTACATAATTATGCAAAGTAACAGCCGCTACTTCCGGAACAGCAGCGTTCACCGCATAGGCAGCGGCTCCACCAGCCGCGCCGAGAATGGCTGCTCCACCTATGGCAGCATTCCGGTTGCCACCGAATCGAAGTCCAAGGCCGTATCCAGCGGCTAGAGCCCCAGCGAGGATGACAGCAGAAGTGGCTAGTCTGACGGGCGGTGACAAATTCTGAACCAAGGGTAGGATGCCAGTAAGCTCCTTGGGACTTCCGAAAATGTTGGATTTTTCTGTTTCCGGTGAGGAAGTGGAGGGAGGGGATTGGTGATGGGTAGAGAGGGAGTTGCGGGGGAGTGAGACCCTGAAACGCCGTCGTGCGGAGGGGATGGGATTATGGGAGAGAGGGAAGAAGAAAAGTGGGCGAGGTAGAGAGGAGGAAGGATGGGAAATGAGAAGAGAGGGATTCATGGGCTCCCTCGGCGGCTTTCAGGGTGTAGGGTTTAAGGAATGGAAGAAGATGGATAGGGAGATGAGAAAGATAAGATCTTCAAGTAAAATTCCAAGCCCTGGGCTCTTCTGTGTTGTGATGAATGTAATATTAATTGTTTACAAATTCTAGGTTAAGCTAAAATTTAAATAGTTTATTAAATTATGATACGACAAAATAGTACTAAGTAAAAGTATATTAATATAAAAATATATATTTGGTCGATTAATAATGTAATATTATTATTTTATATTATTTTAATATTTTATATTAGAAAAATAAAACTTGAGGGACTATATTGAATTAATCTGAAATTTACGGTTAGATCAGATACATATGCATGAATTTTGAACCCAATTTAATTTATAAAACATAAAATTAAAACGATTTAAATTTTTTTATATATAATTACCCGTAATTATTAGTGATCAAACTAAAACCTCCGCATAATTAAGTTATTATCCAATTACTTTACCCTAAATATTACTATAACCTTCCCCTGGCCGTATCCGTGTTAGGCAATATCTAGCTCTTATTTCTTCTTCCCAGCTAGCGAACCAAGACCTTCTCACGTCTGCCCGACGGTGTTGTTTTTCAATCCAAGTACACAATAATGGGGAGACAGAAGGGTGACGGAGCCAGGAGCAAGGCACGGCCTTCAAGCAGCAGGTTTGCCTTCATTTTTCTATACTTGTCTATTTCAATAGATAAATTTCGCTATTTATTGACAATGAAATTCTTTTTTCTTTAACCTATATGTTAAATTCCTTTTACCTGTACGGCTGTTGGCTTGCAGTCTTGCGGCTTCTCTATTGCCATCGAGTTCGGCTGCAGCAGCGGTGGGATTTGGCGGCTACGTCGGTAGTTCTCGGCTGGATTCCACTCTCTCCATCGAAGATCCCAATCCTCTTTTGGTATTCAATTCCTCTTTACGGCTAAAACTTTTGTATCTTAATAAAGTTAGCAGCAATTGATTCTTCCAATTTGATGAGTTGTTTGCAACTGCAGGATATAGATAGTGAAGTGGCACAACACTTAAAAAGGCTGGCAAGGAAGGATCCTACTACCAAGGTAGTAATATTTTCTTGAATATCTGCAAATTGCGATGAACTCTGTAAACTTTTGCAGGTTACACTTGACATGTCTTAGTTCTTAGGTTATTGGATTTTCAGCTTTAGCCCCAAGCTTGATTACTATGATCACCTTTTTCATTTAGTAATCAATTGAATGTATCTTCATGATCAAGGAAAATCCTTTTTTCTATTAAGTTAGAACTTATAATCCCTTCCATTACATGTAATGACTAGATTCTTGTTCATTAACAGCTTAAAGCTCTGGCATCTCTGTCTGCTCTGCTCAAGCAAAAGTCTGGAAAGGAAATAGTACCAATCATTCCACAATGGGTAAGATTTAATTCTTTTCTTTTTACTGGTCATTGTTGATGCATCAACTGAGTTGCTGTTATATGAATTAAATGCTAGAGTAGCCTATAAAAAGGTAGTTGGAAAAAGCAATGCCTAGAGAAAGAAAGATTTTGACATAGAAAGAGAAATGCACTCAAAACCCTGGGCATTTTAATTTCCTAGTTTTGGCATGGTGAACTTCACCTTCATGAGGAGAAAAACAAAAAAACAAAGAGGTCTGCATGAAAATGTTTCTGAAATTGGTTAGTAGATACTGAAGTCTAAAATATTATAAATGAAAAGAAATTACACTGAATGTTATCCCAAAACTCAGAAGAACATGAAACTCTGATGTTGTTAACTTAAAAGACTTATTGATGTTTAACTCATTTTGGATGGTAATTGTAAAACATTTAAACAAAAATAGTACCCATTGATGAAAATTTTGTAATGTAAACTTCAGTTTTTCAAGCCTTAGGCTTTGTTTAATATGTTCAAGTACTGCTATGCTCTCTGTCATACAGGCATTTGAATACAAGAAGCTACTGCTGGACTATAATCGAGAGGTTCGGCGAGCTACTCATGAAACAATGACGAATCTTGTCACTGCTGTCGGGTTTGAACTTCTCCCCCCCCTGGTTAATGAATGTTGTTTTCTTTCCTTCCTGTGTATGACCATTTGACCACTTAATGAATACATTGTGGTGAATTATATTAAGGTTTAATTATGAAAAGCTTGACCCAATGAATGCTGAAAGACATAAAAATTTGGTCTTGGTGGTGCTAATTGTGTGAAAGTCTTTTGCTATATATTTTAGAAACAAATACAAAGCTCAAACAATAAAACAAATTGATACATTGATAAACATGTTACTTATTATGGAATATCAGGCCTATTGGGTCAGAAGAGGTGTCACTTAAGGAAGATGACAGAACAAAGAAAAAGGAACTGTTATTTTCCTTAACATTTCTTTTGTAGGATCCTTTGCCTGTTTTTTTATGCAATAAAAACTTGGTTGTTTCCATGTTTCTCAGAAGAGATTTAGCGCCGCACTTGAAGTCTTTGATGGGACCATGGTGGTTCTCTCAATTTGATCCAAGTTCTGAAGTTTCCCAAGCTGCTAAACGTTCATTGCAGGTTTGAATCAAATTAATGTTCTATGAAGGTTCAGTCTTCTTGGCATCATATAAACTACTACCCTATGTGTCACAAATGTAGTGTAGTTGTGACATGAACATTTGAATATGCAAGGATGTGGTGGGCTTTGAGCAGTTGGTTTTCTTTATTTAATCATTTGGTTGTAAAACAACAGGCTGCCTTTCCTGCTCAGGAAAAGAGATTAGATGCTTTAATCTTATGCACAAATGAGATTTTCATGTATTTGGAAGAAAATTTGAAGCTTACTCCACAAACTTTGTCAGACAAAGTCGTTGCCTTGGATGAGTTGCAAGAGATGCACCAACAGGTATGCCTTGGATGGTTGTCAGACAAAGCTGTTTTTTGGTTATTTTTCTGCTATTTTTTTCTGTTCATTTTGTTCTTGGCTTATCGTCATCACTGATTTTCAAGATCTATAATTATATGGTTTTTTTGGGCTACTGAGTGGAAAATGGAGTTGCTTAATTTTTCTAAAACGACCTCCAAACTTTCCAATCCTTGGTAGTATCTAACTGAACATGCACAATATATGTTTATTTGTGCATAAACGCTTTTATGAGGTATCAAAATTACATTTAGAATTCATTTCTTGATAGGAAATTACATGTACAGTTCATGCTAATGCTTTTATGTGTTTTTCGAACATAAATATGTATAATGTTTGATATATGCTCACAACTTGAGGAGTACAAGAATTAGCAAACCTTTTATATTGCCACTTGGGCTTCTTCATCTTCCTGAAATGTTTTGTAATTTTCCTCTTTTCTGTTTAATTTCAGGTGATATCTTCTTCATTGCTGGCTTTGGCCACACTTCTTGATGTTTTGGTCTCTGTGCAATTAGAAAGGCCTGGTTTTGAAAATGTATCTGCTGAACCGAAACATGCTTCTAAGGCTATGACGACTGCAATTTCTTTTGCAGAAAAACTTTTCTCTGCTCATAAATATTTTCTAGAGTTTTTGAAATCTCAAAGCCCTGCTGTTCGGTCAGCTACATACACGGTCTTAAGAAGTTTCATCAAAAACATTCCTCAGGCTTTTGATGAAGGAAATATGAAAACTATTGCTGCAGCAGTTCTTGGTGCTTTTCAGGAAAAAGATCCTGCTTGTCATTCTTCAATGTGGGATGCAATATTACTATTTTCTAAGAGATTCCCCAACAGTTGGACTACATTAAATGTTCAGAAATTTGTATTTAACCGCTTCTGGTCTTTTATTAGGAATGGATGCTTTGGATCTCAGCAAGTTTCTTATCCAGCAGTGATTCTATTCTTAGATACTATTCCTTCTAAAGCATTCTCTGGAAATAATTTTTTTCTTGATTTTTTCCATAACTTATGGGTTGGTAGGAATCCAGTTCATTCTCCAAACGCAGATCGAATAGCATTTTTCAGGGCATTTAAAGAGTGTTTCTTTTGGGGATTACGTAATGCTTCTAGGTATGAGTTATTGGAGTTTTTCCTTTGCGGTCCTTTTTGTGTAGTGGATCAGATGCTCTCAATTCTTACCACATATATCCTTTATTTTGTTTGAAAAAAAATATATCATTTATTTTATTTGGAATGCTAACTAATATTTTTTCCAACTTACCAGATTTTGTGATAGTGTTGATTCCATCTCTCATTTTCGAATCACCCTTAATAATGATATTCTTGTAAAGCTTCTGTGGCAAGATTACCTGTCATCTGTGAACACAAAAGATCAGGATAGTGACCAGCCACTTCATGGGAAGACAACAGAAATGCAAAATATCAAGTATTCAATAAGTTATCTTCAAGAGTTGGGGAAGTGCATTGTTGAAATTCTTTCTGACATTTGTTCACTGGAAGAGGACCTTCTCTCTATCTTTTCTGTGGCATTTCAGGAATCTTGTGAGGGTTTGCTTCAGAAAAAAGTGACCACAGAACAGCCTACATTGAATATAGAGCCAATTATAAATTTTCTTTTCTCTTTGGATATACATGCAAAGCAAAAGGGTGAATCTTGGCCTTTGCTGCATTTAGTCGGACCAATGTTGGCCAAGTGTTTCTCATTGGTCAGATCACTTGTAAGTTACCATTGCATGAACACTTGATGTTTGTCAGATATAAATTTCTCAATTATTCTTACATGTGCTATTTATGTTATTGTTTATGAAAAACTATTAACTTATTGCTGCTGCTGGTTGTAATCGTACTAAAAGGCAAATTGTTTTATATGGTGTTCTTGGGCGATTGAAACTAAAGGACTTTTTGTTTACTTCCTTGTGTCTTTGGCCCCTGAAGCATCTTTATTTTTTAAAAAAAATGTCATTGTTTTCTGGATGAGAAATCAGTTCCTGGTTCTCCGGTACCCTGGACTCCCTAAAACCGAGTGTCTTTATTACAATTTTCAATGCACATTCGTTTTGCTGTCATCTTCATGTTTCATTTCTGAATATAAATGTGAAAAATTTAAATGACAAGTGTGCTTTCATCAGAAAGTCGAATGACTAGAACAATTTCAGTGTAGCTGGGAAACCAGCCTGGGGTCTCGTTTGTCCTGCCCTGTTGTCGTCCTTCACCTCTTTCATGATAATTATCTGTCTTCTAATTTGTGAAGCTGAAGGAACAGAGCATCTTGTTTTGTGCTTATTTTGTCATCTCTTATCTATACATGCTTTAGTTTGAACATTCACATTTGGATTTAATTCCACGATAGGATTCAGCAGATGGTGTGAGGTTATTGTCTACTTCAGTTTCGATATTTGGAGCACGAAAGGTACTCCAAGTGGTGTTTTCCAGCAGCAATGCAGCTTTCTGTGGTCCTATCTGTGACAAGGACAGTGAAATGAAGCTGGATTATTTTTTTCAAGTTTACAAGGAAACTTTTCTTCCTTGGTGTTTGTGTGGACATGATTGTACTACCAGTGCTCGACTAGATTTGTTACTTGCATTGCTTGATGATGAATGTTCCTCCAAGCAGTGGCATGCTATTATCACATATGCCATTGACTTGGTAAATTTGCAGATTAGCACAGGATCCACAGACTCAAATCACTTTGCAGTGTTGGCAATGCTTTTTGAGAAGGCGAGAAATGAGATTAGGAAAAGGGAAGTGGGAGAAGATTCTTTTCATCCGCTAGGTTCCCTCCCAGAACATTGGCATCATGAGCTTCTTGAAACAACTGCTGTTTCTGTTGCCTCTTCTGTTCCTCCTTATGGAACTTCTGATGCACAGTTTTTGTGGTATGTAAATGCAAAAGCATGAAATGTTTTGTCTTCTGTAATTTTGAATTTCCAGAACTGGTGAGCAAGTATCAATATTTACCAAGAACTGTTAAGTTAGTGCTATACTGTTGATAAAAAAACCTTTGTAGAATCCTACTAGTAAAATGATTCCTTAAGGACAACCCGTGACCGTATGCATTATTGTTCATAGTACATCATTCCATACCATGCATCTGTCAATGACTGACATGACCTGTCATATTTCTTTGAAAATTTTAGCAGTTATTTTCCATTTTGATTACCCTTGAAACAAAATTAATGATGTTGGGGGACCTAAAATTCTAGCTCAAACATGGACGAAGAATAGTCTAATTATTTGATAAATGTGGAGAACTGTCTCGCATTGAGTCCATAAGCATTTTGCTGATCTAAGCATTTATATTTCTGTGTTTTGACTCGTTGTTTTTACCATCTGTAGTTCTGTTCTTGGGGGTGCAACCAAAGGCAATCTAGATCCATTTGTCTCCAGGAAGTCAATGGTCCTGATATTCAAGGAGGTTTTGAGAAAGCTAGTTTATTTTATTATGGACTCACCTTTCTGTTCTGTTAAGCAGGCTGGTGCTTTGTTTGATCCTGAAGAGAATTGCCTTGGGTTAGATAGTAAGAAACGTGCAAATGTGATCGATATGGCTCGTTTTGCTCTTGAAATAATTCAGGGTAGTTTCTTTTGCTTAAGGGCACTTGATGAGGAAAGTGGCATGGTTTCAAGTATTTCAGCTGCAGTGTTTATTATTGACTGGGAGTATAGGATGACTGGAGCAAGAGAGGATGCTCTAGATGATGAGTCAAGGAAATGGTTAAGGAACGCATGGATATTTGTGAATTAGCACATGGTTATCTATCCAAGATAATCAATTTGTGGAAAAACTTCAGTAAAGATGAGAGGCAAAGAATTAAGACTATCTTGATTTGCACTATTAGATTTTCCATCTTCAGGGAAGATAAACTAGACAACAACAAATTTGTGTCTTTGTGCTGCATGATGATCATAGATGTGCTTGAGTGTCTTTGTGTGGATCAGTACGAGGAACAGAATCTGTTGGATCATCTTCTAAGCAAAGGTGATATGTGGCCTTGGTGGATCACACCCGACTTGAATTCCATGGAAGGACTCTCTAATGAAAGAATCTATGAGAATGTGAGTCACTAGGGTCCCCTTTTATGCACAAAAACATGTTAATATGTCATTAATTTCCCCTTTTATGATGCAGTCATCCCTTTCAAATCATGGTAACAATTTAACTGTAGTAGGATAGTTTGAAAGTGCCTTGCTTTTGCTATTCAATGTCTATTTTGGATATTCTACTTTCTAAGTGTTCTTCAGAAAATTAGTCTGGATTTGTCAGGGTAAAACCTTGAGGAACTAGGAGAGCAACAGAAAAAAAAAACTGTAGAAAATTAGTAGTCTGCTTTAAATGAAACTATAGTGACACATAGTATTTCATAATCATATACTTGATGTTTTTACTATGTGCTATAGTTTGTATGAGTGGTTTACTGAATGCATGCAATTTGCATTTTTCTTCAAGTATCTGCAGTCTCCACTGCAAGGTTGAACTCAAGAACTAACAAATTGCAAGTGTTTGTTGGATGCAGGCATATGGAAACTACAAGTTCGTCTCTTTAATTGATAAACTTATATATAAACTTGGGTTTCATAAAGTCATTGCTTGTGATGGCTTGGACACTTTACCATTATCAACCAAGGCTTCAACAAATACTGAGGTTACTTCTCGAGCTTGGGTTGCTGCTGAAATATTGTGCACATGGAAATGGCCAGAAGGATGTGCTGCAACCTCTTTCTTACCTCAACTAGTCTCATTTGCTGAGAGTAAAAGTTATTCTTCCTATGGAAGCATCTTGGATACCATTTTCAGCATTTTATTTGATGGTGCTCTCGTTCATGGTGAAAACTGCTCACAGAGTTCACTTCAGTCATGGCCTACTTTAGGTGAAGATATGGAGGATATTCAGGAGCCCTTTCTGAGAGCTCTTGTATCTTTCCTTTTCACCTTGTTAAAAGAAAATATTTGGTGTCCAGAAAAGGCCATGGTTCTGTTTCAGTTTTCTGTAGCTAAACTCTTAATAGGTGAAACCGTAAACTCAAATTGTTTGAGGATACTTCCTTCTATTTTAAGTGTTATTGTACCAACCTTATGTCAAAAAAGTATCAGGTCCAGTGAATGTACTGACGGTAAGCCTGATCCACTTTATGAAAATCAGATACAGGATAGTGTCAAAAGCTGGATCGGGAGGATTCTACAATTCCCACCATTGGTCACATGGCAAACTGGACAAGGTATGCATGCCCTTTATATAATTTATTTCTGAAAGTTAATTTTATGGCATAAGACCAATTGTTCTTAGGTCATAATGGTATCTGAAATTGTATCTTTTGTCCCTTTGGCGCATGTGATTTGCAACTTGCACAAAGATTAGCTTATTATAAGAACTTGCTTCTATTAAATAAGTCTTGATCATTTTATTTGGTTGCGTGTGCATGTTGGTGGACCTCATCCACTCCCCTATCCGCATGATTTGGTTGAAATATGTTACTTTTACTTTAAGTTGTGTCCTGTCTGACTTTTTTCTTTTTTTGGGTGGGGTGGGGTGGGTAATAGATATGGAAGAATGGTTCCACTTGGTCTTCCCTTGTTATCCTTTAAGGGTTGTGGGAGGTGCTGAAATAATGAAACTGGATAGAAACATCGATCATGAAGAGAGACTTCTCTTACTGAATTTATTTCGGGAGCAGAGGCATGAAAGTGGTAGATCAATTGATGCTAATCAGTTGCCAGTGGTACAAATTTTGCTTTCAAAGCTAATGGTTATTTCACTTGGTTATTGCTGGAGAGAATTTGATGAAGAAGATTGGGAGTTTCTATTTTCCCACCTAAGAGGCTGGATTGAATCAGCAGTGTTGATGATGGAGGAAGTTGCTGAAAATGTGAATGATGCAGTCACTGAACACTCTTCTTCTGATAACCTTGATCTTATTCATAAAAAACTTGAAGAAAGTGTGTTCATTTCTGACCATTCTCTTATAAATATCAATAAAAACTCCCTCATCTCATTTTCATTCCTTTACGGACTTTTGGAAATCCAACCAACAGAAGACACAGATAATTTAAACCCCTTGAGAACAGAAAGGTGGGATCCTATTAAAAACCAGATTCTAGAAAGCATTCTCCGCTTGTTCTTTTCCACTGGTATTACGGAGGCAATTGCCGGTTCTTGCTCATTTGAGGCTGCATCTATTATATCAGCTTCTCGATTTTATCTCCGGTCTTTCTGGGAATCAGTTGCTTCATGCGTCCTGAAATCTCCTCCACATACTAGAGATGAAGCTGTCAAATCAATCGAACTCTGGGGACTAAGCAAAGGGCCTATTTGTGCTTTGTATGCCATCCTCTTTACTTCCAGACCGCTACCATCTTTGCAGCTTGCCGCCTATGCTGTTTTGTCAACAGAACCTGTTTCCAAGTTGGCTGTCTTTGGTGAAGGAGTTACACTTTGCTCAGATGTTGATTCAAATGCCCAGGAGTCAGTTCCTCTCGATCTTTCACCAGAAGAGAATGTTCATTTGACTAAAGAATTGTCTTACATAATTGAGAAATTACCTTATGATGTTCTTGATATGGATTTAGTGGCAGAGCAGCGGGTATAATTACTTTACCTCCTGAATTTCGATGAGATTTTTTCAATTGATATAATGATATATTATTATTAATTTCTGCAGGTACATCTATTCCTTGCATGGGCTTTGTTGTTATCCCATTTGTCATCATTACCTTCATTATCGTCTTCAAGGGAGAGGCTGGTACAATATATTCAAAATTCTGCTAATCCAATGATACTAGATTGCCTTTTCCAGCATCTGCTTCCCGACTTATCTTTAATGCATTTTCAAAAGAAGAAAGATGGGGATCTTCCTATTGTTCTATCGGAAGCTGCAACTGCAGCCAAACGCTCCATCACGACAGGGTCATTATTGTTTTCTGTGGAATCACTTTGGCCTATTGAACCTCTGAAAATGGCTGCATTTTCTGGAGGAATATACGGCCTTATGCTTCGTCTGCTTCCTGCTTATGTATGTGGATGGTTTAAAGATTTACGTGACCGTTCTACTTCATCAATGATCGAATCTTTTACTAGAACATGGTGCAGTCCTCCTCTGGTTGCAAATGAGCTGTCCCTGGTGTGTGTCTTTGTCTAAAATATCTCTTTCTAATTATCAAAGAAATTGTGAAAAAATTTACCAAGTCTCTACAGCGCTCATTGAATTTTAAGTTCTTTTTCCTGACTGACTTGCTCTTTGAAGCACTTTTGTATGATTTTTTTTTTTTTTTTGAATACTTGACCTGAACCGGAAGAGATGGAAAAGAAAATTGATCAGGTTCAATTCTGTACCGAATTACTTACCTTTGAAAATTTTCTTCTGCTATGCCAGATAAAGACAGCAAATTTTGCTGATGAGAACTTCTCAGTAAGTGTAAGCAAATCAGCAAATGAGGTTGTGGCTACCTATACAAAAGATGAAACAGGAATGGATCTAATTATTCGTCTTCCTGCATCTTACCCACTACGGCATGTAGATGTTGATTGTATGAGGAGCCTAGGGATAAGTGAAGTGAAGCAGAGGAAGTGGTTAATGTCCATGATGATGTTTGTTCGTAATCAGGTACTAGCTAATATTTTATTTGGCCTTCTATTTCATCCTTAGTATTTTTCCTCCCATTTTGTGAGATGCGTTTCGTTTGTAATGCAGAATGGAGCTTTAGCTGAAGCCATACGAGTATGGAAGCGTAATTTTGACAAGGAATTTGAAGGTGTCGAAGAGTGCCCTATATGTTACAGTGTTATCCACACTGTGAACCACAACCTTCCTCGTCTTGCTTGCAAGACCTGCAAGCACAAATTTCATGCAGCATGCCTCTACAAGTGGTTCTCAACTTCTCACAAATCTTCCTGCCCCTTATGCCAGTCTCCATTCTAACCTGGAAATCAATTTTGAGTTATGTTTTTTTCTTGGCACTTTTGCTTCCCTGATACGTTCATTTCCAAAGAAACGAGCATAGGACCTTGAGTCAATGTTATCTGGTGTTCAATGACGAAATCTAGCACAGATGTTGCTTCCGACTGGAGGCTGAAGGGGGTTGTACATGTAATGACAGGCAAGCTCTGTCCCCCCCCCCCCCCTCTCTCAATTATCCACGTTGTTCTATGATTGCATTTGTACATCCAGCTAACTTTAGTTGGCATTTCTCATACAGGTTTCGTACGTTTACTGAATCAAGCTGGCTGGTGCGTCTCTAGCATATTTTACCGATTTAACCGTAACGTACTCTTCTTAGAAGACCGAGTTCATCATATATGATATACATGTACCATTGTCTCCATATTTCAACTGCTAGTAGGAAATTACAGGGTTTGGGTGTGGGATATGACCCTTTTTTTAATGTCGTGTCGCCATCTGTTCGCAATCGGTATCGGTCATGATGTGATTGAGAGAGAGTATAGATCTTAGATCGACATCCTACAAGTTTTCTATTAGTAGGTTCTAATCATAAACAACCATATATTTATGGACAATTTTCTCAAAGATTCGAGTCGAATTCAACCTACTAAACAAATGTATATCAAAGTATGTCTGTGTGTTTGATGGTCATAAAATCCTAAAATGAGTTCAAGGACATAATCATAGTGTCAACAATATAGTCAAAGAAAGGAAACTGTTGTTAGAACCCGATAAATTATTGAAAGAAATATATGATATCATAACTCAAAATCTATAATTGAGTTTATATCACTCTAACAATCAAGTATAATAATATTTTCTATGTTAGTAGTCCGTAATTAATTATTTATTTTTATATAAATATTTAATTTAAATCATTTTAAGTATATTTTTTCACTCGAAGGAATGTTAAAAAAATTTATTCGATACATTTATAGTGATTTTTTAGTTTAAAAATATGTAAAATGTCAATTCCAATAATAAATAAAATTTTAAAAATATTACCGTCAATAAAACTTCATTTATTATTGTGTTTTGTGATCTTAAATTTGTTGCACTTGTGATTTAAGTATCAAATAAATTTAAATTTAACTTAACTAGGCGTTTATCTATCTGGATTTAACGCTTAAATACTCATTTTTTAGCTTGAGCTATCGAACACCAATAATATTAACAGAATAATTAAGCTATCAATGTTCAATGGTCGAGAATATACTTTAAAATAAATATTATTATAATCACTTTTAGTTAAAAAAAATACTCACTTTTTACAGCTGAGTTTTCTAATTTTTATTCAAGTCAACATCAAAAGAAGCCCAAGTAATAGACGATTGATATTGGTTCTTATGGAGTAAAATATCCAAACCCTAATATAAGTGGATTACAGAACCAAGGAAATATCGAAAGCTTAATAAATTCTTCGGCAGCCCAATGGCTTAACACTCCTAACTTAACTCCATTCTTCTTCTTCTTCCTCCTGACGGTATTTAAAACTTTGGTTGGTTTGAGAGATTGGGGAAAATCCAGCCAAAATGCTAACAGCGGATATACCTCCAAATCAAACTGTTTACATCAAGAATCTCAACGAGAAGATCAAAAAAGAAGGTAAAACTATCCGCCTTCTCTCTCTCTCTCTGAAGTTTTGTGTTTGGTTGATGAGAAAACACGGGAAATTTAAATTTCACTAACCTGAATCCGTTTAACTCTCTATCGAATCTTGCTCCTAGTAGTAGTTTTTTTTTTTATTCTTTCTAGGGTATAACGACATTATAAAAGAAAAAAGAAGTTGGTTTCCCTAATTGTAGGGTTTTAAGTTTTAACCCTAATGGTTCCCTTTTTACCAGGAAATGCTAAAAGTTGTACAAATACCCAATTGGTGCTTAAGCTGTTGGACTTTGAACTGAGATTGATTTCCATTAACAAATTCTTCTCTCTTTTTGTCAGAACTAAAGAGATCACTTTATTGTTTATTTTCTCAATATGGAAGGATTTTGGATGTTGTTGCCTTGAAGACGCCCAAGCTTCGTGGACAAGCATGGGTTGTGTTTGATGAGTTGACGGCTGCTAGTAATGCTTTCCGTCAAATGCAAAATTTCCCATTTTATGATAAACCTATGGTGAGTACCTTAATTTCTTGTGGAATTGATTGCTTCAAGAAACAAAATCAAAGTGAACAATGTCTCTTTCTTTTAACTTCAATGATATTTGTGGCATTTGATTTGGGGTTTCTATCTCTGACTGAGTGAAATCTTATATGTGCTAATGTTGTTTTAGTTGTTCTACTTATTTACCGAGAATTTTATGTTTCACATTATTCAAACACTATATTACTCTCAATGGTGTGATTTTAATCGGTTCCTCTGGAGTTTCTATGATTGAACCACCTAAAAATTATCCTGTGAATTCATTTTACTGAAATGTTAGGAGTCATTTAATTTATTTATTATAAATTAGGGCTATTGTTCCTTCTGCACCAAGGAAGAGTTTTCTACCTATCAATGGCATCATTTACAATTAAAACCATTGCTACCTCCCCATGTTCATAAATTCATGGGGATGGCTGCTTGAACAAAACTTCCTTCATTGTCTAGGCATCACTTGTGGTTGCAACCAGATTGTGTTCCGGGCTTAATTTATATGATTTTAGTTGCTTAATATGATTCTTAGATTTGATTGTGTGTATGATTGATTCGGTACAGCGGATACAATATGCAAAGACAAAATCAGATTGTATTGCCAAAAATGATGGAAGCTTTGTTCCCAGAGAAAAGAAGAAGAAGCAAGAAGAAAAAGGTGTCTGCTTCACCTTTTTGTTCTTTAAAATTTTCCATATACATAATGCATGGTCCTTAGTGACTTGAACAAAAGGATTTCCCTTATATTTCATTATGTTATGTGTACCTGTAATTATTGCAGTTATGCATATATGACTAGTTATGAATTTCATCCCTCTACTTTATGAAAACTGAGAAGTTAGCCCTATGCTTCTATTTATGAAAATTTGGTTTTGTACTTTATGAAGGCTAAGAAGTTAGTCTCACGTGGAATTAACTGTTGAACTTTGCTAAATTTTGTTGCATTTAAATGTTGAACTGATGATTTTTGCTAATTCCTCATATATAAAATGCTGAAATGTTGATTTTCAGGTTAGCAGTTTAATGGTAAAGTTTAATAGTGTTACCCAATTGGACCAACTTTTAAATTTTTGTAAAGATTGAGGATCAAATTTTGCAAATTGAAGTAGAGGGGTTAGCTTTTCAGTTTTTGCAAAGTAGAAGGATGAAATTCATATTTAGACCAAATATTTTCATCCCTAATCTGCCTTCTTTATCATAAGAAAAACAGGAGTAACAGAAGATGGTTTCTAAATTCATGGTATGTTTTCCGGTTAGAATTTTGATGTTAAGTTTTCTTAAATTAAAAAAAAAAAAATCGCATTTCAGTATGACCACCAATTTCTTGTGCAAGGGGGCAGGAGAATACAATTTCCTTTTACAACATTTTCATAACACTTGTGTTAATTTTTGTGGAGGATAAATGCCTTCATTGAACCATTGGGTTATTGTTTAATGGTGCATTTATGGTTTTAACTTTTGGATTTTCTGTTTGTAAAAAATGCTAAATTTGCATAGGAACACAAATGACAAGCAGTCAATATAGAGTTGCTTTCTTGGTGGATGAGAACTTGAAATTTTGCCCCTCTGGTTTCCTTATTATTTTGCATCCAATATTTAAACTACATTTCTTTTGGCTTATTGTAACTGCTGTATAATTTGATGACTTCCTTGGATACACTATGAAATTTTCAGCTGAAAGGAAACGCCGTGTGGAGGAGGCACATCAATCTGCAATGCCAAATGGCACAGGTTCTCAAACTAATGGTGGTCCAAAGGTAATCTGAAGTACTTTTGATTTGATTGTTTCTTCCTGTTTCTATCCCTCTCATGGGAATTACAGCTCGTGTAATTTGATTGCGGTGCTTAGATAGTACTAAGATATGCCTGTACCCTTCTTTATGGGCCGCTTTTTTACCAAGAGAGATCGAGTTTACTGACATTCTATATGGAAAAACTCTATGTGATTATGCGCAGGCTCCTTTCCATCATGGAAACGTGAATTCCCAAGAGCAGGCTGCACCGAACAACATTCTCTTCATACAGAATTTACCTCATGAGACAACAAGCATGATGCTGCAGCTGCTTTTCGAACAGTACCCTGGGTTCAGGGAAGTCCGGATGATTGAAGCAAAGCCAGGTATTGCATTTGTGGAGTATGAAGATGAACATCAGTCTTCCACAGCAATGCAGAACCTCCAGGGTTTCAAAATTGCCCCTCAATATCCCATGTCCATCACATTCGCCAAGAAGTAACCTCTTCCTCGGCAATATTACCATGGTCATGTAGGTCTGGAAGAAACCAATGCCAGCAGGCAGAGTTCTCCCATATATTTTGTGTTCCAAAATAGTGAACCGAGCTAGATGATCATATGATCCGCTCAGAGATTGCATTTTGTTGTAACTTGGGAATTCCTTCAAGTATGTTGGTTGAATAGTTAAACATATTATCTCCGGTTTTGTTATTATGGCTCAAGCATAAGGTTATAAGTTGATGCAATAGAATTAGTAATTCTTCCATGGCACATCTTCTTCCCAGATGCAGATGCCCCAGCTGATCCTGCTGTTTTCTGTTAACAGTTACCTCGGAAGACCAAATATATAATTATGTATCTTTTCTAATTATCACGTCATCTATATATTAAATTTTAATCATTAATAATGGTATACTTATTAAAATCAAAAATATAATATTCTGCCTAACCAGTAGGTACAAAGTTGGGTCACATAAATTGTGCACAGTAAGCCGCCATCCCCTCCAAAACCCACGAGCTTTGACCAAAACAAAGCAAAGCCTCCAATGGAGAATCTCACTCTGTTTTCAACGGTCAAACAAACTTGCTGTAAACTTCCCAGAAACTCACCCAAAAATTAAAAATAATTAAAGAAACTGGAAGTGTCTTGTCCGATACGCGAGTCGTGACCAGCTTCTCTTCCTCCCCCGCCATATATCAGTCCCAACCTCCCTCTTCACATAACTTTCTCTCCTCCTCTTAATGGCTTCTTCTTATTCCAACTCCGCCGATTCCCACAATCAAAACGCCTTTAGTTTCTCCTCCCATCCCTTCATGAATACATCTTTCTCTGATCTCCTTGCTTCCGGCACCACCCACGATGATAACCCTTCTTCCACCGCCACCAAGCGTGGAGACGGACTGTCGTTGTCGGATCGGATTGCAGAGAGAACTGGCTCCGGTGTCCCCAAGTTTAAGTCTCTGCCTCCTCCTTCACTGCCTATCTCTCCTCCTGCTGTGTCTCCTTCTTCTTACTTCGCTATCCCACCTGGACTCAGTCCGGCTGAGCTGTTGGACTCTCCTGTTTTGTTGAACGCTTCTAACGTGAGCATCTTTACATCAGAAAAATAAAAGCTTTATGTTTTTTCTTTTAGATTTTACAAAGCTTGTCCTGTTTCTGATTGGTTTTTTAAGGTGTTCCTTATATATATTTTGTTTTACGTACAGATTCTGCCATCTCCTACCACTGGAACATTTCCCCCTCAATCCTTCTTCAATTGGAAACCCAGTTCTGGAAATAACCAGCAAATTGTGAAGCGGGAAGACAATAGCTACGATTTCTCTTTCCAAACTCAGACAAAACCAGCCACCTCTTCTTCAACCATGTTTCAATCCTCAACCAACACGATTCAAACTGTATGTAATCATTTTCAAAGCAGTTCTAGTCTCTTGATCATCTTTAATAAAGAAGAGTTTTCACTTTTCGTTGAATTTGTGGATTCAGGCACAACAGCAAGCTTGGAGTTTCAAAGAATCTGCCAAGGAAAACGATATGGTAAAATCCGAGTACAATCAGATGCAGAGCTTCTCCCCTGAGATTGCTAACATTCAAAGCAACTCCCAAAGTTTCCAATCAGATTACGGGAATTACCAGCAGCAATCTCAGTCGATGAGAGGGAACCGAAAATCCGATGATGGATATAATTGGAGGAAATATGGGCAAAAGCAAGTGAAAGGGAGCGAGAATCCAAGAAGTTATTACAAGTGCACGTACCCCAATTGCCCAACAAAGAAGAAAGTTGAGAGGTCCTTGGACGGGCAGATAACTGAGATAGTTTACAAGGGTAGCCATAACCATCCTAAGCCTCAGTCTACTAGGCGATCATCGGCGTCTTCTGCGTCTTCCGTTGCTATTCAGACTTCGAGTGCCGCTAGCTCTGAGATTCACGATCCTTCACTTATAACTTATGGCAGTGGACACATGGACTCTATTGCAACACCTGAGAATTCCTCTATATCAGTTGGTGATGATGATTTCGAGGGCTCCCAGAAGAGTAAATCCGGAGGAGATGAGTTCGATGAAGATGAACCAGAGGCTAAAAGATGGTATGTTTTGTTTAGCAAATGACTATTATTTCCTGTTTCTTCTGAACTAACATTGAGATCACTTGTTTCCAGGAGAAGCGAAGGTGAAAATGAAGGAATTTCAGCACCTGGGAGTCGAACTGTGAGGGAACCGAGAGTTGTGGTTCAGACAACCAGTGACATTGATATTTTGGATGATGGATATAGATGGAGAAAATATGGGCAAAAAGTGGTCAAGGGGAATCCAAATCCAAGGTAAATTTCAGCTTCAGGATGTCTTAAAAAGTGGTTTCTGTCTCCCTGTCTGTTGGTTTATTGGTTTTGGTGTTCTAACTGAAATGCTTACAGGAGCTACTACAAGTGCACACATCCAGGATGTCCTGTGAGAAAGCATGTGGAGCGAGCCTCACATGATCTTAGAGCAGTGATCACAACCTATGAAGGGAAGCACAACCACGATGTTCCGGCAGCTCGCGGAAGCGGCAACCATTCGGTCAATAAACCTTTACCCGACAACAACAATGGGGGAATGTCAATAAGGCCATCACCTATCAACCACCACCACTCCAACAATCCCATGAGCAACAACCCTCTTCGCAGTTTGAGGGCATCTGCTACAGAAGGCGAGTCTCCCTTCATGCTAGAGATGTTACAGGGCAGCAGGAACTTAGGATTCTCAGGATTCGGGAACTCCACCGGAGGGTCTCTGATGAATCAGCAACATGATGGAAACAATATGTTCTCTAGAACCAAGGAAGAACCAAGAGATGAAGCCTTCATCGAGTCATTGCTATATTGAAATTGGAAGGTTTCGGGAAGAAGATAGACAAGAAAATCACAATAATAAGTAGCTCAGATTTATTTAATTAATTGCATTCAGTTTGTTTGTTGTATATTCCCTTAATATTGGTTTCTGTATATTTTGAATTAGAAGGATACTGTTATAGGAGCCTACATATACTATTTTTTGATTGGTTGGAAGCCACTCTTGGGGTACACAGGAACATGAGAGAGCCTTAAATAGAAAAAAACATATCCCTAATTATTTTTTATATTTTTTATAAAAAAATTAAAAATTAAATTTAAATTATAACTTTAATTTTTATATCTTAAACCTTATATAAAAAATATATATTACTTTTTAAGTTTTAAAATTCTAATAGCAACTTTTAACTTTAAATTTTAATCATATTTTAAAATAAGAATATTGATAAATTGATAAAAACCTATTTTTATTTTTATCTAGAGAGAAAAGAGAAACTTTAAAAAAGAAAAGAAATTATATTACTGAATTTTAAATTCGAGACCTAAAAATAATATAAGAATAAATAAACAACTCTAGCTAACCGATTTTCGACGTTTAAGATTCGAACAATTATATGTAGAGTTTTCCTCTACACGTCATGATATGATAGTTCATTAGTTATTTATACGTCATCAGTTACATCAGCTACGGTTTGAATGTTTGACAAAATGAGGATATTTTGGGTAATGTCCATTTGCAATACAGACAGAGTACAGATGGATGGTTCATGAATGTGGACATTCGAGAAAGGGCAGATTAGGAAAATCACACAACTGAAGTTTCTCTCTTTTTGTATGCATTGGAGTAAAGAAGGGGACAAGTGGGATTGGGCCTCACTCGCAGAATAAAAACAAACAAGAACATCAATATCCACGCGCCTATTTATTTTAATGAATATTATAATATATTTTTACAACTAATATTTTTTTCATAAAATAAATGTAGCTAATTTCAATTATAGTTTAACACTAAATATTAATTATATTAATTATATAACAACTATCCAACTTGATTTAATGACAATGTGTTGGGCCTACTTACAAGGATCCTAGGTTTGAATTTCTTTTTTGACAAAATATTTGTATTTTTTTTTATTAACCAATAAGATAATAATGTATGTAATAAATTTTATTGAAAATATTAATTATTTATTGATGTAACTGTATATCATATAAGCAAATTTAGCGCAAAAAATTGTTGGCAGTTAGTTAATAATTTTTATTTAAAATATATTAATTTAAAACTATAAGAGTTAAATATTTAAAATTGTAGATCAAAGTAGTTATTCAATCAAATTTTAAAGACACTTTTAATATCATTATAATAAAATAAGATAACAATAGAAGTAAAGTTCAATTTGACTTTAAAACTAAGTTTTACTCGATATAAATTTTATAAACACGATTTTATTTGACTCGACTTAAATAAAATTTTATAAATTTTATTTAATAATTTTTTAAATAAAATTTTAATAATAAAATATAACTCATCAATTTGAATAAATTGAACGTTTTAGTAACTAATGAGACGATTTTTAAATTTGAATTAAATCTCAACTCTTCTTGTTCTTATTTTTGTGATTCATCTTTCATTTAAAATCCCTTTAAACAAAATTGAATCAATTCTTCTACGACCATAGATTATTTATGTAACTTCAATTACATTTTCTGAAAATAAATTTATATTTTTATGATTTATTCTCTCAAATTTATATTTTTTATTAATGTTTGTTAGTGATCACGTAAAGTTTATTTTTTAAAATTATTTATCAATATAAAGAATAGACGTAAAATATTATTACTAATTTTGAAGATTTTCATTGGAAAATACGCTCGATTTATTCTTCGATTTTTAACGATACGATAATATAAATTTTAATCGTGTGGTTCAACAAAAACAATAATAGTCGGTAGTGATTGAAACGAAGGTCTAGAAAAGAATCTAAGGATTTAGGGTTTTGGTTTAATTTTTTTAATAAATTAAAGTTTTCTTAATTTTTTATAAAGATTTTTTTTTATTTTAAAAAAATAAAGAAAATAACATAAACAGATTAGAAAATATTTTAACATAAACAAACCAGGAGAACTGCATCTTCGAATCCATTCCCTGCAATATAAACATAACTATACCAAAAACATAGAGACAAACAAGAAGATCTTCTCACCTTCAAACCCCTTACCTGCAGCCTGCAGGCACACACACATATATATATATATATACAGGCAGATGCAAAGACTGATAATATTACCTCACAGACAACACAAAAATGATACGTCCAACAATTGATAACATCAACTGAAGTGCAGGTGTATGTTCAAAAAACAAACTGAAGGGCAGGTTTGGCACTCGTTCAACAAGACAAATTAGAACACTAAAATTTTTTACTAATTCAAAACATTATAAACTAAACAAAGTACTCCCTCTCATTATTAAGATGATTCTTATTAAAACTGGACCCCAACACCAAAAATAATAATAAAAAGTATAAGACAAAAAAAAAGTGAATATACATCCAAACATTCATCACCTATCTCTTGCATATCCACTCGTCTCCTCTGCAACCTTTGTCCACACATCTGAAATTTTCTCAGCATATCCCACCTGTTACATTTTCACAAAGATATGTGTGAGCTATGACTAGATAGCAGAAATTTCATTTTTTCTCCTCAATTCCATAAGTACGTGACGATAATTTAATGGCAGAAACCGGATTGCCCACACTATAGACAAACAGCCTTAACCCACAAACCAGAATCATTACTCCTCTAACAAGCCATCTTTTAGGGTGGGGCACAACAAAAGAGGACAACTCAAGCTAAAAGGATGGGGAAGTAGGTGGGATACACAGGTAATAAGCCTCTTATATAGCCATGTAATGTGGCAGTAGAAACAAGGACAACTAGATCGGTTCACGTTGGAGTTTGGTAATGAAATCAAACACAATCCACAAGGGCCTCTTGTAAAAGGGGGAAAAGAGAGAAGAAAAGAGGAAGGGCGGCATGGTCACTAAGACAACATGAAGAAATATGAAACCACCTTTTACTAGGGTATTGAAACTGAACAAATATACCTAAAAGGAAATCAACTGTTTGGTTTATATTCCAAGACAAGCACCAATAGGCTTGGTCAACCAACACAAGTTTTACCTAACAAGTTTGAGGGTACAGAATAGGGCAGTTTCATTTACATAAGTTTAAGAAAAGATAATGTGCATAGAATCCTCAAACAAATTTAATTATAGCTTCGTTTGCACAATAAGATCATCATCATGGAATGGAAAACAAGAAACAAAAATTACCTGATTTACAACAAACCCCTTCAACATGTTTAAGAAGTCAACACGTCTTTCTTTGTCAAGCCTTTCAAGTTCACACCTGTTATTTTCCTGCAGTTACAGCATCATGAAACAAACTTAGAAAACGAAGATAACCATGAAAATGCAGACCCTGTACTAGAAAATGCAAATATAAATCACACCATGTAAGTGCCTACAAATCCACAATAAAAGGACTCGATATTATATGTTTGCCTGACACAACAGAGAGTGAAATGAGAATCAGAGTAAAACAGAGGAACCAGGGTGCATTTGTTGCACCCCTCTTTTCTTTCACCAGATATACCATTATCCCTAAGTTAATCCTATCATCAGTGTTGTCAAGGTGTGCACCAAGGCGCATCTGCACCTAGGACCTTAGTGCTAGACATACAATTCCTCACACCCTGTCAGGTGAGATATATTTGAACAAGTGCTTGTCTGGCGCACCCAAGCACGACTTTTGTAAGGCAATAAGCATAAAAAAGCCTGCCTCATTGATGTTTTCTTTTGTTTCTTTTAGTTCACTTTCTTTATTAGATGTACCTTACAAGTAAGAATAGGGTGGTATCAAACACTCCATAAGGAAAAAAAGCATGTTGACTGATAAAAAGATTGCATGTTTTGTAGAAAAATTAGATCGAGCAATATAACAGTTCTAGTGCCTAGACTGCACCTTGCATCCTTGTCAACATTGCCTATCATATCTTCAGCTGCTCTTTCACCTCCTGCTTTAAAAGTTTTACTTGATATTTAATAAAGGTGGGCAACCTAAGAGCTGTAATGTAATTAATATTACTATTATGATTATGGCAATATTTTTATACATTTCTTATTAATCTGCATACTAGATAACATTCCCCATTGGCTCCATAATAAAGCAAAGAAGATAACTTATCTAAGTTCTTTTGAAAAGTAAGCATGATTATTACAATAGCATTGGACACACACAAACGGAAGGAAATATTAATAAGAGTCAACTACTAAAATAGTCCAAGCAGGCGGGAAAAACATATACAATATGAATGGACAAGAGCTACAGTCTAATAATAGCTAAAGGGTAGAATAGACATGCCTCAATCTCCTGGTTATAAGACTTTATCATATAGGGAACACTCAACAAATTAGGAGTGAATTAACTTCATCACAAACAATTTCATGGATATCTAGAATGGACTCAAACATGCAATGTACAAAGGATATATTCATGATTGTAGCGTGACCAGAAGAAAAAATTAACACATCAACAACAAAGCAGGAAAAAGTTAACTTCACATTAAGATAAAAAAGGACATTATGAAATTTATTTACCTTGATCCGCTCATATTCTCTTATGGCAACATTTTTAGAGTCTTCAGTAGCCCGTATAGTCTCTTTCAGTTCCTCTATCTTGTGATTCCTAGATTTGTCGCCACCAAATACTTTTGATGATGCAGCTTCAAGTTTTTCAGCCCTTGAATGGAGTGTTGATAATTCTGAAAGGAGAGTTTGAACCGTCAATAAAGCGCTTGATCGATCCGCAAATGCCCCATGCACAGCTAACATAATCCCAAGATATTCATGAAGTGTATCCTGAAACGGACAAAAAACAAAGTACATTATAAATTGGAATTCAGTTGAAATATAGAAATCTCAACAGAAATTGAAATTGCCAGCAATAATTCCATAAATCAATGCATGTACTAACAACAGTAACTATCTTCTAGGAGATCAACAAGCCATCCATTCAACATAGCTTCGGACAGTTAAAAGTTGTCATTTCAAAATTCCCCGATTACGAGAGATTTAGTTCATAGTAAACACACATTCTTGTACAAAAACTATATTATTCCACCAAATGAATCCTCGTGGATATCTAAATGCCATGTTTAAGTTCAAAGAATGAAATGAGAAAAGTTTATTGTGCATCACCAAATGCTTAACAGTCTGCGCATTCAATTCTCGGTAAAATCTGCTAGCTTTGACTGCAGCAGTCGCTAAACATTTCATGTCAGCAGCCCGCGCTCTCTGAGAATTGTACATAGCCTCCTCATTCTCAAACTTTGTCAGCTTAATAAACGCCAATCCTAATTCTCCCATTGTCTCTCCCATGTCTTGCTGAGCTTTAACAAGAGCCTCAGCCTAAAAGAAAATTAACAAGATCCAGAAACAAAACCATGATCAAGAAATTCATCCCACAAGATTCAAATGTGCATTTCAAACTCCTAAAAGAACAATAACATTACCTGCTGAGAAGCATTGCTGATTTGTAGCTCAAGATCATGAATCCGCTCTTTCTTCTCCATAAACACCTTATCCTCCTCCACCACAGGTGGTTTAGAACCACCCCAGTCATTTGCAACAGATTGTCTCAATTCCTTAAACAAACGCAACAAATCCCTCCCACCTTTCGCAGGTTGTACAACCTCATGCGGTGCCACCACAGCAGTACTTTCCCCGAACAACTGCTTAGGTAATTTCACAGCACCGTCAAGCATCCGTGAAGCCACATCGGTGCTCAAAGATAAGGGAAGTCTGCCTTCAACTTGCAAAAACACCTTCAATTCATCACTTAGTCTAATGACCGGATGCTCCGCAAGCCTCCTCAAATACTTCTCCAATGCAACCCTTCTTTGCTCCACAAATTCTTGCTTCTGCATCACCTGAGATTCAACCACATTTTTATCTGGCCTCGGCGGAATAAAATACCCACGGTAAGCTTCGGCTAACCGATCCGACAATGTGACCACATCTCTAAACCTTCTCCTGACACTAAATTCGGAGGATCCGAAATCTGGAATGTTGGTTCTCGTGGTAATTAGATAAGTATAATAAGCATTACCTCCGGGCACAAGTGAATTCGTGGTCTCTTGCTCTTTTTTAGGGTTAGAAACCGTGATTTTGATGTAATCAGAGCTGGACGATAAGGATCTGGAGAGTGAAAAGGAAGAATCGGGGTCCTGAGACGTGGAATCGACGCGATTGATTTCGTTGGCAGAGTTGTCATCGAAAGGACTGAAGATGACGTCAGCGTAGGAAGGAGGCTCGATGTAGGAGTTGTTATCAGATGCGTTAGGGCTTCTATAGACCGGAGGGGAGAGCAATGGATCGAAGTCGGCAGGATTTGAGAGCACCGGTGGAGAAAGCGGGTGGCGCGTGGATTCAGAGATTGATGAGTTGGCGCTCTGGAAATTTGAGTATGAGTTATTATTGTTGGCGTGGTGAGTGGTGAGTGGGTCGTCGAGAACAAGGTTTTCCATTTCTTCAGGGGAAGCGAAGAGGTGAGCTTCCTCGAAGCCAGGGTTCTCAGAGCCCATCATCATTAACAATTCGAATCAAAACCTTCCCAGTAAAATCAAACTAAGAAGAAGAAGAGCTTGAATTAAACGAGGAAGGGTTATCAATGATTCCAATGGTTCATGTATGGTGTCGCGTCAACTCTAGCAGGAGTGCTCAATACGCAGAAGGGCGAAGAAGATGATGAAGATGGAAGGGAAGGGTGACCATTAATGATCAGCGCGTGGCGTTGGGTGCATCGGAGCATGGGAAAACGTGAAGAAGAAAAACTGTGGATTAACTTCAAACTGAAACAGAAACCGTAAGGATTTTTCTTAATTGAAAGGATTCCTGGGCCTGTTTTGGACTTTGACTTGGGACTTCGGGTAGGTTTTGGATAGTTTCAGCCTGCTAAGGTACTATTTTCTGATAAATCTAAAAAAATGTTTGAATTAAAGTATTTAATTATTTATCATCAGATAACAGTAATTAATTTTTTATAATAAATATTTTTATTAAAAAACAATTAATCATAAAATATATTTTATTTTTATTAACAAAATATTTTTAAATAATTTTTTTAAATTAATTTAAAATCTAATAATATCGTATAATTTTCTTATCCCTAACCCTAATTATCCGACGTGAAATCCAAGTTTAACTGAACCACAAACTGCACCAGTCCTTTTCCTGACGCAAGCCCAGTCTCAATGACTCATCACATATTAAATTTTTAGTTCAACCGATTGAGTCACTGTTTAAGATTAAATAAGAGATTGTATCAACGAATGGTTGTAAATTTAAAAATATCTTTAATAATAAATATTATAAAAAATAAGTGAATTAAAAATTAGATCTTTAATAATAAATATTTTAAAAATATGTTCCTAATAAGAAAAATTGAGAAGAAAAATAGATTTTTTAAAATAATATCAAAAAAAGATTGAGACTAAATCACTAATAATAAATATCGAGAAAATCTATCATAATAAATAATAGAAAAATAGCTCTCTAATAATATATATCAAAAAAATTAAATTTAGAGAGTATGTGTCTAATAACAAATATTAAATGAAATTAAATCCTTACTAATAAGTAATAGAAAATTTTGAACCCCAATAATAAATATTAAGAAAAAAATAAACCCTAATAATAAGTATTAAAAAATTAGTATCCTTACAACAATTATTTAAAAAATTAGACCTTTAACATAAGTATTGAAAAAAAAATAGACTTTAATAATAAATATTTGAAAAAACTAAGAGTAGATTTTTAAGAGTCTGTACTGAAATAAATTAAGTTCATAATAACAAACGTGAAAAATGGATCTCTAATACTAATTATTAAAAAATTAATGGTAAAAATAAAATTATAACAATAAATATTGAAAAAAAATAAACTTTAATAACAAATATTAAAAAATTAAATCTAAATATTAAAAAAATTAAAATATAAAAGTAAACTCCGAAATATTAAAAAAATAGATCCTAAACAGACACTCATCTCGTCCATGCCAAGGAGAAATTATATCATGGGTTAGTCCCATCACGTCATCCATGGGACCAACCAATAGAAACTGTCCACCTCATTATTTTTTAATTTTTCAAGTGAAAATTCACTTGGGAAAAATTATGACATGAAAAAAGTTGATGAAGTGAGCAATTTTTATTGGTTGGTCCCATAAACAGGTGATAAGACTGAACTATGATATAATTTTTCCATGCCAAGGGACGGACCTGTTTATGACAAGACAATAGATTATTATGAAAATGTATGAAACTTGGACAACATCTTCACCATGTAATACATATACGGTGCATGCAATTTCTGTCAGCAAAAGTATCAACCTTGATCCTACTATAGTCTGATCACAACACTGGGAAAGAGTATAAGGAATCTCATTTGAGAATTGAGATGGCTGAATCTCACTTTGTCCAACAGTGGGTGCAACAAATCATGTTTATGCATATAAAGTTATCTGCAGGACTTGAAACCTAATTTTGCAAATATATATATATAATTATTGTACTTTCCTGCATTTTCCACAGTATATATAGCTGCTCTCCATGAGGACCAAGCTCAAAGATCAGTCCTTGAACTCTCAAAAAGGCTAAACGAGAGCCATGGGGTATCACAAATTATTCTTTGCCAGTCTTGTACTATTTGCTTTCCTAGAATCATTTGCAGATGCTGCAGTTCACTTCCATGAATTTGTTGTATGACTTCATAACATAAATTCGATCGAGTATGATAACATTACCTTCTTGTTAATACTCCTTTTTGGTGTGTGTGGAAACAGATTGAAGCAAAACCAGTGAAGAGGTTGTGCAGAACTCATAGTACGATTACGGTGAACGGGAAGTTCCCGGGACCGACGGTGGAAGTGCGAGACGGAGATACTCTGGTGATCAAAGCTATCAACAGAGCTAGATACAATGTCACCCTGCACTGGTAATGTTTATAACAAACTTTAGAATACAAATATACCATTGTTTGTATCGTTTTTTGACGTTCCATTAATCAGGCATGGAGTGCGACAACTGCGGAATCCATGGGCCGATGGACCTGAGTTTGTGACGCAGTGTCCTATTCGACCAGGGCAGTCTTACACATACCGATTTACAATAGTAAACCAGGAGGGGACTTTTTGGTGGCATGCTCATAGCAGATGGCTTAGAGCCACAGTTTATGGAGCTCTAATCATATATCCTAAGTTGGGTTCTCTCTACCCCTTCCCTATGCCAAAGAGGGAAATTCCTATTCTTCTTGGTAACACTTTGTTTTCGATCTTTTTACGTGAGCGTGCACACATAAATATCATAAAACAAATGGACTATGCTGATGCCGATGCTGATGATGAACAGGAGAATGGTGGGATAGGGATCCAATGGATGTTCAAAGGCTGGCACTTTTCACTGGAGCTGCTCCTAATGTATCAGATGCATTGACAATTAATGGTCAACCAGGGGATTTATATAGATGCTCTAGCAAAGGTATGCTCTCACCTTTGAACTAGAAAGAGGAGCATCGATGTAGGAGACGATATGATAGCTGATCAATTATAAATGCAGAAACTGTGGTATTTCCCATGGAGGCGGGCGAGACGATTCTCTTGAGGATCATCAACTCTGCAATGAATGAAGAGATGTTTTTTGGTGCGGCTAACCACAAACTAACTGTTGTTGCTGTTGATTCTGCCTACACCAAGCCATTCATGACGAATGTCATAATGATAGCTCCTGGCCAGACAACTGATGTCCTTCTTACCACGGATCAGACTCCAGGTCGTTACTACATGGCAGCACATGCCTACAACACTGCCAATGCAACCTTTGACAATACCACCACGACTGCAATCCTTGAGTACAAATCTGCTCCATTTAGTGCAAAGAAAGGGCAATCTTTAAAACCAATCTTCCCTCGGCTACCGGAATTCAACGACACGGCCACTGCGACTGCATTCACTGCACAGCTAAGAAGTCTTTCCAAGGCCAGAGTTCCCCTTGAGATAGATGAGAGCTTGTTTTTCACAGTGGATTTAGGACTGATCAACTGCACAAATCCTAATAGCAGTAGATGCCAAGGCCCCAATGGAACTCGATTTGCTGCCAGCATCAACAATGTCTCCTTCGTATTTCCGAAAAGAAACTCCTTAATGCAGGCTTACTACCAAGGTCATCCCGGTATCTTCACCACAGATTTTCCGCCTTTTCCTCCAGTTCAATTCAATTATTCGGGTAATGTGCCCCGAGGTCTCTGGCAACCTGTGAAGGCAACAAAGCTCTTTAAACTAAAGTATGGTTCCAAGGTACAAATAGTCTTCCAGGATACAAGTATAGTCACAGTTGAAGATCATCCCATGCATCTCCATGGCTACCAATTCTATGTTGTCGGAAGTGGTTTCGGTAACTTTGACCCCAAAAACGATCCGGCCAAATTCAACCTTCTCGATCCACCAGAGAGAAATACCATTGGAACACCTCCCGGTGGATGGGTTGCCATCAGGTTCGAGGCTGACAATCCAGGTAACATGCCAAACTTACATAAATACCAATACCAAGTACATTCTTCTAAGTCAAATTTAAACAGTTTCCATATGTTGATGCTTGTCGTTTATTGAACTGGTCCAAATCAGGAATCTGGCTGCTTCATTGTCATCTAGACAGTCATCTCCCTTGGGGTTTGGCCACAGCTCTCCTAGTCGAGAATGGAGTCGGGAAATCGCAGACGGTGCAGCCTCCACCCCTCGATCTTCCCCGATGTTAAGCATCAAGCATTACACGTTCTGGTATCAGCCATTTATTACCTGGAATTGGTTCCAAGCATTTTAGAGTACTTTAGTTGTCATGATCAATGTTGTATTCCTAATTCCTAAGAACAATGGTTAGTAGTACAAGTTCCATGGTTGTTTTTCTTATGCCTGGCTTTATCTAATAAAATAACAGATGATCTCGATTCTCAGCTCGCAAACTCTCATCTTCTTCTTCTTGTTGTTATACATTAAAAACAATCAGAGCGCACGTAAGCCATGAAAATCAGTCATTTCGATGTCATGCCGAAGCATCTTCCCTTCTGACAGTACCAACAGACAACAGACAGTAGACAGATCAATCACATCTGGAAGAGGATTGTACTAATCACCAAATGATGTCCTAAGGAGGTGGCGGTTGATAATTATTCAACAAGTTTGACGTTTGATCAAAAAAAATCTTGCATAGACGCATTGCCGATCGTCAGAATGATGCACTGCATTGAGAAAATTGAACCAGAGAGACAATCGGTTAAATCGGTTCTATCACTACGACAAAACTAAAAAAATATAAATTTAATAATATTAGGAAAATAATGAAAAATTCAAAAAAAAATAAAAATAAAAGGAATAAAAATACAATATAAAGTCATTTTTCTTGTTACCCTCCCAATTTTTTAAAATTTTATTCTGATTAATCCGAATTAATTTGTATCACACTTTTGATTTTGGTAGGTAAATTTTTTAATAATTTTTTTACAAACACTAATACACATCCTCAAACTCAATAATTGCTTAAGAAATATCAAGTTGCTTGCTACTTGCACTAACCTTGTCAGCAATACAAAAATAAAATTATATATATTTTTAGTTTTTTGAATTATATTTTTAAAATTTTTTTATTTAAACTGTATATTTTTTTTAATTAGAATCGAAACATTAGACTACAAACTTTCTTTTGTGTTACTTTTCAGAAGCATTTTTAGCTCTAAAATTAATGTAAAACATGTAATATTTTAAATAAAAATATATATTTTCAAAAAATAGATTCCAAAAATTTTGACATAATCAAAAACAATTTTTAAAAACTATTTATTTATCGTTTTGAAACACTCAAAAAACACTTTTCAAACACTTTTTCACCACTTTCACAAAAATAATTTCAACCCGACCCAAACTAAATTCCCATTAAATGGTTTCTTCCTCTTGTTTCAACCCGATCCTTGAAAGAAAGTCTGTTTTGAGACGTTGAGATATGAGTACAAAGGAGAAGCATATAAACAGAAATCATATGGTTTCTTCCTCTTGTTTCTCTATTGCCCTTCCTTCACAAACCCTAAATTTCTTAAAACTACAAGTTTTTTCCCATTTGATGAGTTCTAATATTAACAAACTTCTTTTGGTACCTGCCACGTCACTCATGCAACAAACTTCATGCATCGAGTATCATTATGTATGTTTTGGCATCGGCATGAACAGAAGCGCATACCACAAGTCACGCATGTATAGGTTGCGCTAAAGCCACAAACGCTGCAAAAATGGCGACGGGAGGTAGAGCTTGGAGGTCCCACGGCTGCCCTCAGATAGGATGGAACATGAGGAGGTAAGGACTCCAGGTTTGCCTTCAAAAATAGGAATTAGTTAGTTCAGGAAACTAAGGTAACATCAGATAATTCGAAATATCGTTACCCTTTTACCTCGTGTAAGAGCTCAAGAAATGATCTGGGAGCCTTCCTAGCATTTTCAAGTGCTTTTGCCTGTCGGGTTTTACGCTTTGTGCCCTTGGATCTCTTTTGCATGTATGCTGGAAGTAGAAGTTGAAAAATAAATAACAAAGCTTGAAAACAAGGTAACCCCAATGTTCAGAAGATATTAAAACAGCATCCCAAACCTAACATTAGAAAAGAAATTTCAAAGATACTTACATTTCCTCATCAACTTCAAATAATTGTTTGGTGGAATAAAGGTTATAAATATAGGAAACATATTAAACCCCAAACATTTCAAAATTTCAAATGTTTAATAGCCGTATTCATTTAATGGTCCAAACTCGCTGTAAAGAAACATCGAACAATTGGCAAAAGGAAAAGGCACATGAACAAAACCAAGGCAGAAAAAATCAAAGACGGGATTATTCTGCATTTACCACATTGGTTTAGCAAAAAGTCCAACTATGGGGTATTAAGAGGCAGTGTGGAGATTGGTTAGCTGAACTAAATCAGTTCAACACGAAGGTTCTGCTTGCAGACTTGCAGTAACTGTTCAATTAACATAGAGTGCCTATCTTTACCGTGTCTGGACGAAGAAATGAAAGACTTCACAGCATCAGATATAAAATTATTTCAGCACTTCTTAACACAATGAGCTCAACACACATACACTTCATGGAGTTAGAAAGATCGGAGGGGGCAGAATAATGGGAAGATTGCATAGAACTCGGGAATGAGGATTGGAAGATGACATGTCTGTTTAGTAAGTTGGTTTAGTTTACGGGTTTAGTAAAACTGCTATATGCAGTTCACTTAGTAGTAGGCTTGCATACTTCTTTGTATAAAGATAAATCTGATTTATCATTAAAAAAATCAATGACGGAAAGATTAGTAATGCTATATCATCTGATGCAACATCCTTTTAACAGGAAAACTTTCATGGTACAATCTCTAGTGAAACACACACTTAAGCAGAGCTAGATTATATATAGAGTATGAACTTCAATATCCATAAGCCTACGAATAAAACCAACCTCAGAAAACAGATGCATGGCTAAGAATGTTTTAACACTTGATGGTTGAATGAAACAAAGAAGTCCTTAATTACTTCTACTTGCTCTCAACAATCAAAATTTCAAATAATGGAATCCGTGGAGTGGTCCTAGTGGTAAAGGATGATGTATTTCATCAGATTGCTCCGGGTTTGAGCACCATGTGTGCACGGTGTGTTATTAAAGGCTAAGAAAATGGAACATATACTACTTTATAATCATTAGCATGTTCAAAAAAATCAACTAACAAAACACAGGTTTTACATATACTATTTCACTAGGTGAGACAATTATCAAAATATAATTAGCATCCTCATTCAAATGGTTAATACCCTTTTGTCCTACTAAAGAAATATACCATTTCAGATAATCAAATACCCTTTTTCCTAATAAAAAAATACATATTCCCATAAAACTTCTACACAAAGAAAGAAGGAAACCTCAAACCTTGATCATCTTCATCAAGAGAAGCTTCATCGTCGTCGTTCATTTCAACTGTTTCAATCCCAGCGTTATCATTTTCCAAAGCTTCAAGACGGGCCAAAGCTGCCTTTTCTCCCCCACAAAACACCAAACTCCAACCAATTAATTTCCAATATTTCACAGCAAAAATTTAAAATACAACAGATATCTAAATTTAAAAGGGAAAAAGACCTGGGTTCGATTATCAGAACTGCCTAGTGCTGCAGCCATTTTAGTAGCCACTTTACGAGTACGGGTCGACATTCTCCGCAACGCGTTCGAATTGTCATCATCCATAGCTGCAGAAGAAATCAGAAAGCGAACAATTTTATTTAGGATAAAGAAATCAGAAATCAGAGAGAGAGGATAAATATACCGGAGGACAAGTAGTGGCGAAAGAGAGAACTAAGAGGTGGACGGTGGTTCCGAGAAGGACAGAAGAGGCCGGCGGCCGTGAAAGAGAGAGCGGCGAGTGGTGGCAAATTCTGTAAAATGATATCGGATTCAATTGGATCGGGTTTAGAATCAGCAGGGAGGCTAGTGAATGATATTGGGCTGAAAACTCCACTAGAATATATAATTTAGAATTTAAGAATCAAAATTAAGGTTTTAGATTTTAAAAATAATATACAAAATTTATATAAACTCTATATTAAAATATAAATTGAATTTAAAATTTAAATTAACTTAATTTAAATTTATCGATCTTAAAATGATCTATTTTAGATAAAATTATAGTGTTTTTTTGTTATGCCTCAAATATATAGTTGATGCTTGAATTATATATTCTTTTAAGTTAGTATTTAAAGATTTTTTTTAAAATTAATATTTAGATTATCTATTTTTTTTCAGATTGGTACTTAAAAATTTATTAACTTTTAATTTAATATTTGAACTAGACATATTTGTTTATATTTGTATCAGAATTTATATATTTTATTAATTTAATATTAAATTAAAATAATTTAATAAATTTATTATTTTATATTTAAAATTTTAGTAAAATTTACTTTTTATTCTTCTCTTTATTTTTTTTCTAAGCGATATAATATTTATATATTTTTGTGGTATAAAAATTCAGCGATAATTTAATGATTCGTGATAAAACACATTTATCTCGTTTTAATTTGTTAGATTTATTTAATTTAAAAATATCATAAAAAAAATTCAATAATAAATTTTTAAATATAAAAAATTAAATTTATTAAATTAATTTAAAATCAAATTAATAAAATATATAAATTTAAAAAAATGTTAATACAAATATTAAAATATTAGATAAAATTTAAATTTAAGAGTTAAATTTATTTAAGTATCAACTTATAAGAATACCTAATTAAATTATCAACTTAAGAATACAATAATATCCCAGGCGAGATTCCTCCTTCGTTGTCTCCTTGGACTTTACTTACATCCATCCATTTCAGACAGAAGAGTCTCACTGTAAAAGGAACCGGACAAGCAATGAAATTCCTTCTGAAACAAGACTAACAAGTTAGATTATTTTAATATTTCAGACCATTTTGAAGTTGAGTAATGCTGAATCGAATGTTATTTTAGTTCGGATAGTCCTTGGTTAGTGTATTAGAATTATAGTATTAAATTATAGTTACGATTTTTGTTGCGGTTGCGAACGTGGTTAAAGGACGTTACATATCGCGCAACTATGATAGTAATTTATTTTTAAAAATTTATATTTTTTTAAAAAATATTACTTATGTGTATTTTGTATAAAAAAAAACACAGCTAAAGGTCATGATTTTTATGGTGTTTTTAGACAAAAAAAACATCGTAAATTATTACGACGCTAGTTTTAATGACACTTCTTGTGACGTTTTTTAAGTACCGGAAAGTTTTTAACGGCGCTAAAAACGCCATATAGAACTAAAAAAAACATCACTAAAGATCTGTTTTGTTGTATTGTTTTTTTTTTTTTTTTTTTTTTTAAGAGGCTGTAGTGTTTACTTGATTGGTAAGAATGAATTTTTAAAAAATATTATGTATATGTGTATTTTGTAACTTTGAGGATCTTGTGTAGGATAATATTTATTTGATTGGTAGGAATGCGAATCTTGAGATAATTCATTAATTTCATTATCATTTGTAGTTTACACTATGTGATGATGAAATTACAAATAACCTATAAAAGTGTTTTATTTATGGAGATTTATATTTTATATCATTTTTTGATATTTTATTATGGTGATACGACGCTGCGGTACAATATATATTTATCGTAAAAATTGTGATGCGGTTACTTTATTGTGTTGTCTTAAAAAAACGTTACAATGACTTAAAAAACGTTTACAATCGTATTTCAATACTATGATTGGAATTATTATTTTTAAGGATAAAATCAAATTCAATTGGATTGAATGAATATTAAAAATAGAAAAGAATACTTTAGGTTAAACAATACACGAGGATACCAATTAAATATTGGGGGAAAGGAAATTCAGAATTGATATTATAGAATCACGTGGTTGCCCATTAATGGACAAGTGTAGGGATGGGATGAAATCATTTAAGTTATAGAAGAAATGGAGAACAAAAAGAAAGAATCAAATCACTGGAAAAAATATTTAATAGACTCGATTTATCGAATTATTTATGATTCATTTAATAATATTAAATTATTTTAATATAAATTTTAAAAAATTATATAATCTCAATTATATATAAATTATTTTTAAAAAATCTAAAAATTATTTTAATCTTCGTTGGCAACATGCATGGAGTTGTGTCCCTGAATGCAAAGCTCGAAAGGAAGAGAAAATTAACAACTAAAACAAGATATAATCAACCTAAATAGGAAGGATAATTAAGAAACTCATCAAAGATGGAGTAATATTACCGCTGAAACAGCACCAGAGATTCTATGTACAGCAGGAAGAACCCATGAAACTCAGGATAGATAGCACCATGAACATGTTATTTGAGAGAAAGAAGAAGAAGAAGACACCTTCGAATGGCGCTATCCCTCCTGAGCTTTACAGGTTCTCCCACCCTCAGCTCCAGACTCCATTAAAAAAACTGTGAACATGTGCTCAGAGCTCACATGGCGGAAGGCAGTATTTATAAGAGGGAGGAAGAGAGAGAGGACGTGGGGCATCACTCGCTTTCTCTTGGTCCATGAATTTAACAATCTTTTTTAATTATGGTGGAGGGGCGGGTTTTATACTTTTTTAAAAGCCTTGGCTGCCATTTGAAAAGAGCATGAATATTGTTTAAATTTAAAAAAAGAAGGAGAAAATTATGGATTGAATCTTCTTGCCGACTGCGTTAAGCTTATGCATTACAGCATTAGGGCCATAAGGTTGTCGACTGAAGGATCTTACTAGATGAAAGAGGATGCCCAATGACTAGAGACCGTAAACGGGTCATTCAGATTACATTTTGATCGAGTCATTTTAATTTGAATTAAGTTTAATTTTGATTATATTTAATTTTAAATCAATTCGGGTAAGATATGATATGAATTATTATTAATTTGGATCTATAATGATTTGGGTTAGTTATCAAATCAGATCAAGTCAGATAAGTTTAATTGATTTTTAAATCAATTATTTTTTGGTATTTTGATTTTGGATCAGACCAGTAAGAGATCGATATGTTTTAAATAAGTTTTTATATCGAATTATTTTTAAATTAGATACAATTTTATAAAGTTAATATATTTAGTTTTGGGTAAGTTATGCAAGTATGCAACGATTGTATCAAATCTTTAATTTTATTTTTTTAATATATTTTTCTATTTTGGTTGATTTTAATTCAAGTTACACTTGATTCAAATAATTTTAATTTTGATTTAATTAATTTCGATTCAATTTTAATGAGATAAAATACATATTGATTCAATTAAAAATCAGATTAATTTCGATTTGGTTCAATTTACTTTAAGCTTCAAGTAAAATCAAAATTATTTTTAAATTTATTTCAAATTTTAAATAAAAAAATTAATTCAAATTTAAAGTCTTAAATCAGTTTATCACCTCTACTGTAACCCCAAATTAAAATAAAAAACATGATTTCCATTTTCTAGCACTATGGCAGCTATGCCGTGGGGCAAACCCTAATTTCTCTTACCTTTTTTATTAGGAAATTGTCGTGACATGTCATTTCCCGTACGACCCCCTTAATATTGTATTGGATTAATTAATTTGGTATTATGGCTTACCAAAATATCTTCCTTTTTATTTTCTATTTAAAGCATATCTTAATTAAAAAATGAAAAGGTAACATAATCAATCATGCCCAATTCTAGATGTATTGTACTACAAACATGGACTTCAATGATTTCACAGAGGCACTATTTAAATTAGGAGTAAAATTAAATTCGATTTAAAAAATAAATAATTAAATTTAATATAAATATATTTGATTTATTTTAATTTGATTAGAATTTTATAAATTCAGTTTGATTCGAAAAATTTTAAATAAAGTTTGAGTTGTAAAATAAAAATTCGGGTAATTCAAAATTTTTAGTAATTAAAAAAATTATTTTTAATTTAAGACAAATCTCTCAGTTTTTATGATATATATTGATAAACAAAAATATAATATATATATACATATATATATTTATAAGAATTCAAAACCTCGATTCGATTTGAAATTTTTAAACTCGAATTAAAAAAAATCAAATAAAGTTTAAATTATAAAATACAATTTATCAACTTAAATAATTAAAAAAATTTAACTCTGACTTGATATGATTAAATACTGACCCTAATTTAAATCACTAAAATTAAGTTGTTTTAAGAGAAAATTTGACGTGATTAAATTACTTTTAAGGTAAAAGTGATACAATTAAAAACATGAATAAATTTATTGATTTGAGTTTATTTTAGAGGTAAATTTATTCTTTTTATTTTTTTTATATCGCCAACCATGTTATTTTTGTGCTGGTTTTCGACTGTCGTTATTTTTTATCTTTATTTATAGTTTTTACTTCAAAAAATTTGGCATGACTTACGTCTACTTTATTTCTCGTAGTTTTACGTTCATATAACTATCATCATAACGAAAAATTATAATAAAAAAAAATCAACGATCTAATATGATTACATCTTCTTTTATAATCGTTTGTCTAATTAAAATTATTACCGTAATAGGCTTGTAAGATTAATTATGATCATCATTTTTTCTAAAATTTTAAAATCTTAAAATGAGTACAAATTTTAAATATTATAAAAATTTTAAAATTTTAAAATGAGTACAAATTTTAAATATTATGAAAATTTTAAAAAATAAAATAAATATATAAATATTAAAATATTTATAAAAAATTTAGGGTGAACACAAATCCACCCTATACTGCTTAAATCCGCCATTAGTGTGAACACAAGTCGCCAACTAACTCCACAACGTCCTGCGTTAATAATTGATTCCCTCTTTCCTTTCCATAGCTGTAAGCCTGTAAGGATTTTGGGTTCTCTAGTGGCACAGATATTTTAATCCCACACATCTTACAGAACAAACATGATAGTTTCATGTTTCATGTTTGTTTATTGTATTAATAACATACTTAAATGAAAACAATCATGTCCATGGCAGGAGATAAATGAAAAAAATCATGATATTTTTCACACAAGATCCGAATCTATTGTGACGTTTTTTATTTAAAAACGACGTAAACTATTGCAGTGTTGTCTTAGCGGCGTTTTACTAAGCATCAAAAACGTTTTTAGTAGCGTTAAAAAAATATCACTATAAAACTAAAAAGCACTGTTAAAAAACTATTTTGTTGTAGTGGGTAAAACTGGAGTAATAGGATCTATCGTGCCTATTTTCTTATAATCAACAAATAATTTTTAATTGAAATTTTATAAAATTAGGATATATATGAAATTACATTAAAAGTGTTCAACTTAATAAACATAATACTTAAATTTAGACATATATTTTTAGTAAATAAAATCAGTATTTTTAGATCATAGAAAAATCAAATAAGAAAAAGATAAAACTTAACCCAAAATCTCAAAATAAAAGAAGGATACAAACATCACCAAAATTTACACTGATAGATAAAATCATCAGCAAACAATATGAAAATATATATTACGATGAAGGTACATTGACAAAAAAATTATTAACGCAACTCAATCGTGAATAAAAACAATAGATATAATCACGTATCTAAATTTAATTCCAAAATCCAAAACAAAAAAAATATTAACATAATATAAAAATATATTATATTGATCAATCGTGATATCTTCAGATTCAACCATAATAGAAAACTAAAGAATTATCAAAAGATAAAGAAAAATCATATTACAAAAACAAAATAAATAGAGTATGGTAATCATCAAGGTCAACGCTACAAAAAAAATTAATTTAATTATAATTCTATATAAAAACTAAATTAAGCATAAAAATTATAAAGATTTAATTCATTTAATGTTAGAGGATCAAAATTTATAAACATTAAAAAAATAATAAAAATCAATCAAATAAGTTTAAAATTTTATAAATTATATATAAATTTAAAAAGTTTTAAATAACAACTCCCTCTAATTTCTCCCGTTACATCTATGTTTTTCATCGCCATTTATTTAAATTGTTTGGTAGCTTTTTAACTCTTTTCACATTTGATTATATTTAATTTTTAAAAATTAATTTATCCACTATAACATTTTTAAGATAAATATCTCCATCAACCCATTATTATTTTATCATTTATTTACCATCTTAGGGCATTTTTCTATTTAATAAAATTAGGTAGTATTATTATTCGTAAACAAAAATAATAATAAAAAAACATTTCCCCGAAGAGTTTATGGAACGGAAAATGAGGGTTACGGTCCCACTGGCATTCTGACCATAACTCGGAGGAAAGGGTACCTCGGTACTTGCACCATCAAATCCTTAACTTGTGTTTAGATTAGATTGATCGAGTGTTTAGATTGTAATTATTTAATAATTAAGATTTAAAGTTTATATCTTATGATTTTAAGATATAATAATATATTAAATTAGTGTTATTATAATTTTTTATTTTTGAAAAATTTTGTAATAATAGTAATTCAAAACTTCTAAATCGATACCCCTCCCTCCGTTATTTTTCTTTTTGTGAGCGCTTTCTTTGTCTCGTTCCGTCTCATGCACCGGGCGCTGCCAGTCTGCGGTCCCCCAGGCTGAGGCGCCCACTCTCAAATCCTGCGCCAATCTCGAGGAGTGTGGCTTTTGGCTTTTGGCTTTTAGCATTGGCTGGGCTCTCTCCTCGTTGTTTTTTGAAAATTTCGACCCTCATTAATGACTCCTCTTTCAACGTCCAGTGCTCTTTTCCTGCACTTTAAATTTCTCCATTGGGAAAACCATACAAAATCTGATCATTAATTCCTTCTCTGACACTTCTCCTGCTCCTTCTTCCCCAGTCTGGCTCTGACCAGAAGGGTTCTTCCTGGCAAAGTTGTATAGCTCATGGGTTCTCTAGTCCTAGTCCACACTTGCTTATTGGGTTAAGACCCCACAATTATTGTCGTATAGTTTCCTGACTTAATGTTCATATTTATTTAATTTTGTCGTATAGTTTACAAATAAATAATTTTATCCCAAATATATTTTTAAAACAGTTAAAATCTAGAAAAATATTGTTTAAAAACATTTTTTTAAAATTATTTGAACTCGTTCATAATAAGAGATTTGATTTGATTCAAATAATTTTATCTGTAAAGATATATTATTACATACTTAAAAATATAAAAAATATATATGATAATTTATAATTATCTTGAAATTATTTAATTTTTTTAAAATATATTTATTTTTTATTGCTTTATAATCAAAACTTTCGACTATAAAAATAATTTTGAAAAACGATCTAGCATGGTTGTAATGTATTCACTGCCGTTTCTCTTGTATAGCATTGTCGTTTTGCCAAGCAACCAATGAATTCTGCCGAAACGAGACCATAGCCAAATCAACGGTTACGTCATTGTCACGTCAGGGTACTCAGAGTCAAACGCATTTACACGTGGAGACCAAGGCTTAAATCCTCTGATTTCTAGTTTCTTATATTTTATTTTATTAAAATTAATATTATTTTATTATTATTTAAAATTTTAAGTTTTAATTCATTATCTGATAAAAATATTTTGAAAAATATTTTTAAAAATATGAAAGTAGTTCTAAATATATATTTATAAATTTTAATTATTTAAAAGCTATAGTTAAAATTTAAAAGGTATAAAAAATAATAAAATATAATTTTAATGTAACGGGTAAAAATTAATACAAATTTTGTTATTACTTATTATTTATTTTAAAATATGATTAAAATCATTTATAAATAAATCTCATATATGTGATATTTGATAACGATTAATATTATAAAAAAATAGCGATTAGAAAAAGAAATGAATGAAATAATAATATATTAAATCTCAACATCTATTTGTTTACTGCTATTTTTATTTTATTTTATACATTGAATATTATATTGATGAGAAACCTTCATAATTTAAAGCTAAAAGAGCTACTAATAAAGTTGATAATAAATTTTCATAATTTCAAAAATATAAAATAAATTATTTTTTGGACGATGTATTATAACGTTCTTTCTATATTGGATAGTCATATAAAAAGAACTAATAAATTAAATGTTAAAAAATATATTTGTTTAATGATTAAGATTTAGAATTTAATATAGTAAGATTTAAAATTATGATAAAATTTTAAAATAATATTTAAATTATATAATTTAAATAAAAAATATACAGTAGTTTGTTACACCACATATATAAAAACGACTCTTATTCTTACATGTTTGTTAAATTTTATTTAGTGATAGTAATGGATTGGATTAGAACGAGTTTTTATCATTTTTTATTCATTAAAAATTCATTCAACTTTGATATGATACTAATATAATTTTTGATTCGATCCGACCCGATTTAAAATAATAAGAATTATAACTCGATCTTGATTTGATTCAGACGTTTTAATAAAAAACTTGATTAAATCTAATCCAATCCAAAAAATAAAAAAATTATATATTATATATAAAAGTATAATAAAAGATATATTAATATATCGAATCAGATCTATTTTTTTTTTAATCTAAACCCCACTTAATTTTTCAATAACTAGACCCATCCCTAATTTTATTACATCATAAATAGTTTTGCTTTGGTAGTAATATTGTTGTTGGCGTGTAGGTAGTGCCGTAGCGGCAGTGTGGCTGATGGGCAGTTGGTTTTTTCAAGCTGTGTCTCGCCCATTGTGATATCCGCCAACAATCAACATTAACAATAACAAAGCTTTCAGCTTATATAACATAGAACAAAAATCAAACACTTGGTATGCACAGTCTGCGCCTTGCTCATTCCGCTAATTCCCACGCTCTCTTCGCAATGTCAGCTGCATCTCTTGCTCTCCTTCCTCCTCTTTCTTCGCTTCGCTCCAATGGACCTCTCCCTTCTCGATGCTTCCGCCTCACAAACCCCTATCGGTCTAGGGTTTTCATGAGCGTCTCCGTTGGATCACAAACTGTCGTCGATGATGCTTTGTTCGCTGATTACAAGCCCACCTCTGCGTTCCTCTTTCCCGGCCAGGTTTGTTCTTTATTCCATCACAATTCTCTACAATTTTGACCTATACTAAGCTAAATCTGTTTGTTCCAATGTTAAAAGCTTATACTTCTTTTTTTGTTTTTGGTTTTTACCTGGATGAATCTGTTTCTTATTAGTTCCGATGTCTAAAATTAAAATTTCAGGGCGCTCAATCAGTTGGAATGGGAAAAGAAGCGCAGAATGTGGCTGCTGCTGCAGAATTGTATAAGAAGGCAAATAATATATTAGGGTACGCAGAAATTTGATTGTCAAATTATGGTTTTACTCAACTTGCAATTTAGTTCTTATACTTTAATTTCTGATAATTTAGTCCTCATACTATTGTCAATGATATGGTTTAGTCCAAATCACTAACAAGGTTAAAAGAACTTGAAAATCGTCCAATTGATGACTGATCTAGATTCGATTTTGAATTATAAATTAGTGGAAAATAACTACTTAGATAACCATAATTTCATATTTATCTAAGGAATTCCAAATTTTGAATTTCCATTTTTTTTCCAAATCAGCCAGCTAAAGGATTCTTTTAAAGGTGTTTGTGATTTGAACTAAATCAAACTATTATTAATAGTAAGGGATCAAATTATGTCAAATTAAAGTATAAAGACTAAATCCTCAATTTGAATATAGTACGATGACGGAACTATAATTTGACTTAAATTTGCTATCCCCATATTTTAAAATTGTCTTTTATAGTTTAATGTTGCTTGGTTGCGGTGCTTATGGATTGATTAAAATATGTGATTGATTTGCATGCAAGCGTGTGTAAGTATACACATCGAACAAGTAATAAAGTGTGTGAGTGAGATCGTTCCCACGAGGATTGGGTAGGTTAATTCAAAAATAATTACCATACACAAAAGATAAAATAGTCTTTTGCAAAGTCATATGCTAAAGCAAATCTGCAAGTGTCACCAAAAATGCTTTAGCAAAATGGAACTGTCACCAAAGATGCTGGAACAAAACAAAGGATGTCATGAACATGCAGTAGCAATAAACAAATATTGGAGAAATAAATAAAGCTGCACAAACACAACACTGAAAAAGATATTCAAGCTTAAGACAGGCTAGGGTTGCTATGGCATGACTTAACTGCTCTCCTGGATGTTACTGTTCCCAAGGTTTACTAGTGCTCGACAGAGTTTACTGAAAATGCCTCCACTATCCCTAGTTAGAAGGCCTAACACTCGAAAATACTAAGGCATTACCTCCCGGTCTCAACCCTAACACTTTTAATGTTGATGAAGTACTACCCCTTTTAGTCGTTGAAACTCTACCTTATCCCTAAGGCAAGTTAGGATTTCGTTCCCGCGGCAACCCCATTGTTCAAGATGGTCTAGCTTTGCCTATCCCTAGATCTAAGCTTCTCAAACCCCTTGAGCTATGGCTACCTCCCGGTGCTCTTACAAACCAAGGTTTAGAGTAAAAAGTGTTAGCATGCTTGAACAAAACACAAAGTAAACCGGAAACAATAAACATCCATTAAAACAAAATTAAAATCATCCAAAACAAGCCTTACCCATACTAGATTAGTTCATGGCTAGGTAAGAAAAACTATTCAACTTGCATCCCTTGAAATACATATTCATCGAATTAGAAAAGAGGTAAACAAAGTGAAGAGGAAGGAAGTCTCAAACGCTTGTGCCGTGACACTTCCTAGCTTGCCGCTCCTCCCGAAGTCGCGCAAATCCCTTGCTTGAAGTTCTCCTACAATGGTGGCTTGGCTAGAGGTTGAAGATGACCGAAAGTGACCTCCTTTCTTCTTTCTTCTCCCTCTTGCTTCCTTAAAGCTCGCTTCTTTTTGGCTCCTTAGCTACTGATTTTTATCTTTTTCTTGCTCTAAAACTTCTGGCTTGGCTCTAGCTCTCTTGTAGGAGGCTTACCCTTGTATTTATAGGAGGCTTCTAGGATTTGGTGCCCTAAAGGTGCCAAGGGAATATCCCCTGACAATTGCTGCAGCAGGTGGCAGGAATGTCTGGTCTGCAGGGGACTCTGGCAGGTCTGCAAGGGTTGGTGCAACGTCTGCAGAAAAGTGTGGCAGGGTGCAATGGCGGTGCGACGTCTGCAGGTTTGTAGAGGAGGGACAGCTGGCCTGGAAAACACGTGGAGACAGTGGGCTGTTGGTGTGTCCTTTTCTTCCGTTCTGTTTTGTCCGCCCACAATACTGTAGCATCCTTGAAGTCCGATCCAACACTTGAGAAATATGCTACGGCATCTCTTCCACTCTTTCAACTTTGCTTCAGCATCTGCACAGCATAATCAACAACATACCCTTCAAAGCAGCATCTTTTAAAAATAAAAAGGAAAATAAAATAAAAACCTAAACTAAATGCAAATGCACATGAAATGCAGTTAGATGCAATGAAATGCAATACAAATGAACTTGAAACCAAACAAAACCTTAAGAAAAAGGTAGAAAATATACACTTTTTAGAGCATTAACATTTAACTATGTTCCATATGCTTGCAGTTTTGATCTTCTAGATGTTTGCATCAATGGTCCAAAGGAAAAGTTAGATTCAACTGTCTTAAGCCAGGTACTTGGCAATTGGCATTGCTTATTTACTTCCCCTCTTACGATGAGGTTGTGTTGCCAATGTTGTGCCACTACTATTTATTCTGTCAAGAGGGTGCAATAATTTAGTGTCACTCTTCATCTTTGCAGCCTGCTATCTATGTCACAAGTCTAGCTGCTGTGGAGCTGCTTCGAGCCCGCGAAGGAGGCCAGCAGATTATTGATTCTGTTGATGTTACGTGTGGCCTCAGTTTGGGGGAATATACTGCACTTGCATTTGCCGGGGCCTTTAGGTGAGTGTTTTCAGTACCATTTATCGAAATATTATCTTGAGCTTATACTCGATACTTCATAATCGTTGTTTATCTGCACCATAATGACTAATTAAACCATCCAAAGATGTATTTCCATGTTTAAAGCATATAGAACTTCCATCACCTGTCTACTATTGTTTGAGTTGGTTTGTAAAACTAGAAGAAAAATACGATTGTTCTTTCCCCTGTGAATATGATTTCATGTACTAAAGCTTTGAGGATGGACTTCAGCTTGTCAAACTAAGAGGAGAAGCAATGCAGGTAATGATCTGTTCCTGTCTGATAGGGCCTTGTAGTGTGGACAATTTTATAACTCTTTTAGGTAATTGTCGTTCTTTCTGCCTTTAGGAAGCCGCAGATGCTGCTAAGAGTGCTATGGTCAGTATCATCGGACTTGATTCAGAGAAGGTTCAACAATTATGTGATGCTGCCAATCAGGAAGTTGATGTAGCTGATAAAGTTCAGATTGCTAATTACCTGTGTCCTGTAAGAATATAAAATCCATTTATCTGTCTCGTTGATAGAATGATTTGTGCTTGGTATTATGCTCATTAGAAGGACCATATATGCACCGACTTTGGCAGGGAAATTATTCAGTATCTGGGGGTCTCAAAGGAATAGAAGCAGTGGAAGCTAAAGCAAAGTCATTCAAGGCTCGGATGACGGTAATTCTCCTTGTCATTTTCTATCTAAAACTTCAATCCTTTAGTGTCGTAAATTCTTAATATTCTTTTCTTGTGCTCATGTGACCATGTAGCAATAATGACTGCTGGTGATAACATAGTTTTCCCCTTTCACAGGTCCGTTTAGCTGTTGCGGGTGCTTTTCACACTAGTTTCATGGATCCTGCAGTCTCAAGATTGGAGTCCGCATTGGCAGCAACCCAGATTAGAACCCCAAGAATACCTGTTATATCAAATGTTGATGCTGGGCCACATGCTGATCCCGAGACAATAAAGAAGATACTAGCACGTCAAGTAAGCTGCTTACTACTTTCCCCCCTTCCCCTCCACAGGATAGGAACAACGTTTAAGCGTGTGAATGGAATTGCAGGTGACCTCTCCCGTTCAATGGGAAACAACAGTGAAAACTTTGCGAAGCAAAGGGCTGAAAAAGAGTTACGAGTTGGGGCCTGGAAAGGTAAAAATCTTATTAACCTCTTTAGCACAAGCATCTTCTGTCTCTAGGAACGAAGTTCATTGTTTCGAGTTTGTTTGGTTCATGAATCAGGTCATAGCCGGCATTGTGAAGAGAATGGATAAAAGTGCTGAGGTTGAGAACATTGGTGCTTGAGGGGTCATTAGATGTGGCTACTTGAGTCTTGTGTATGTTTTGTCAGCAAGTTACAACTTGATCTTTGGATCAAGATTTTTACCACTCTGAGATGATGTTGCGACAATTATTTTTTATAATATTAGAGAATAATGTCATAAAAAAAGACTAGATTCACTGCTGTTATGACTCGACCCGGAATTAACTGACCTAATATGCCTCAACAACTTAATTTGGACGAAAATCGAATCGAAAATAATCCGACTGAAATGACCCGAATCGAAACCGATCCGAATAATGGGTTTACCTCGATCTAATCGGCGAGAAGACCTAATATTGGGCAGAAAGAAAAGTGCATTGGAATTTAACCCAAGTCTAGGCAAACCAAACTCAAATGACCGGCAACACCTATCGTCTCATAACCGGATTCAAACTGAAATATCCAACAAAGATGGTTTTGTATTTTTAACAACTTGGAGAATTCATAAAAGAAAACCTGATTCGTTTCTAAACAGTACCGGAAGGGCGTTGCGGTTGCCTCAACCTCCGAAGCTGATCGATCCACCGATCCTCAGGAATTTGATTGGCCCAATCAGGAGTCAACCCAGCAAATGAAACCCCACGCATCGCTTCCCTGACTCTCGTAGCATTCTCTGGCGTTAACGGCGCGTTTCTACGGTTCTCCTCTTCTCTAAACGCCCTCCTTATCGCCGTAGCAGACGCCTCTCTCCTCATCTCTTCTTCCTCTTCCACTTCTTGCTCCGTAGCAACGCCGCCTACATGAAGAGATGAGATCCCGTTTTCCACTCGATTGATATAGCCATTCGATAGATTACGATGGTGATGTTCTTCATCTGAATTAACTTGATCATCGAAATCTGATTGATCCACATCGTCTTCGTCATCCACCGCTGAGATAGGCTGATAGTATTCAGTCTCGTCATCGTTATTCGTATCGGAGTCGCTGCCACTTCCATTGTTACTCTCTGCATATTTTTTGTGCGCATAGGTAAGAAACAGATCTGAATATTGGGGAATTTACTCAACATTAAATAGAAACCGTGCAAAAACTTTAAAACTAGTAAGTACCTTGGATAAGATCGATTGGAGAGGTGGACATGGCATTCATTTTTAGTTCAGAAGCAAATACAGAGATCCAGAATCAGAAAGACAGACCCTCAATAAAAATCAGAAAATATCGGAAACTAAGCCAAAATTGTTAGCGTTAAAGTGTTCGAAAAAAAAAACACCCACCGTGGGGCTCGAACCCACGACCACAAGGTTAAGAGCCTTGCGCTCTACCGACTGAGCTAGACGGGCAACTTGTAACAATGTTTTTATTAGGCATAATTGACTGTTCGTTTTCTGACATTCCGAAGGGAGCTAGCATTGTATACCGGGTTCCTCCTATTCTTAGGATCATGTTATTAACGCTCAATTATAATATTTATTTTTTGGTTATTGAATTGTGTTTTAGAAATGGTTATTTTGTTTTTATTATTTAGCATATAAATAATGAACAATTTTATTTATTTTATACATCTCTAAGTAAATAACATTTATTTTGAAGCGTTCTTTGATTTTTATAAACCTTTATCGAGTATTATTTTAAGTTAAGAGAAATTAACAGTACCATCAAATTTAAATAATTAAAATTTAGAATAATTTAAATATTAAAAAAATAATTTAAATATTAAAAAAATAATTTAAAAACTAAACCCACCCGAGAGGCATAGTATCATTCATTATGACGACTGTCTAGGAAGAGGAGCTTTATACGATCGAAACCCTAATATCTTGGGATGAAAATTGTTGTTTCGTAATTATGTTTCTTTGGGCGTCTAATTTTAAAATAGTGGTTAGGGTTTAAAATTAAAATTTAAGAAATTAGACATAAGATGTATTTTCTAAGGTTTAAGATTGTAAAAATTAAAATTTATTTTTCAGTATTTTTTACCGTGAGACATAGAAAGATATGTGATTAAGAAACAAAATGATTTTTTTTAATATCGTAGTACATCACGTGTCATAGATCATAAATGATTGAGAATATATATATATATACACACACACGTTGTGCAATTTGAGAAAGACTAGAGTAGCTAGTAGTATTTTAAGTCCAAATTAGAGACTCTCTCTTGAGACTTGAGAGTTGCACGATCTTGGATCACATTGGTAGAAGACGTGAAGTTGAGGTATTGGGAGATACTATCTAAGTTATGATTAGTGGGTAAAGGAAGGAGTACTTGTTGCCGTTGTCTGTCTGTATCTGAGATGGCAACGCCGATCCCTGCTGCATCTGAATGCAAAGCATCTCCGTCTGAGCCACCGCATGCTGCATCTGCAACTGTGACACTTGGTTCTGAAGGTAGGATATGTCCCCTACGCATCCATACACCGGGTCCCTCACTCTTGCATTCGCTTCATAAACTAAGCTACTCACAGCATCTGCTCTCTGCTGAACCGGCACCTCCTATATATAAGAAAAACACATTAATTAATTCAAGCAAAGCAAAACAACGCCAATTCTCCAAGCATGCATGGTTAGAAAAAGAGAGGAGAAATGAGATCAAAGAAACCTGCAACATTTTGCTGACATTGCTTGCACCGAAGACCTTATGAACAATGGCGAACTTGTTCGGGTCATCGGAAGGGAAGTACGGTGCAAAGATGCATTCCTTGGCGCATCGACGCCTCAGCAGTTTACAAGACGCACATGGCGATGAGCCCCCCATTATCAGCTGAGCAGATCAACTGGCAAAACAAAGCAGTACCCTTTTCTTTATGGGAGATGAAAGTGGGTATTTATACTGGCCGAATGGGGTAATGTGGATGAATCCACATGTTAAACTTTTAAAGTATTTGGGATAAGGACGGCTAATTAAACAAACTGGCATGTCCTTGTTCATCACAAGTTCATACCTTATAGGAAACAAAGTACGTAAGTTGACCAGACCCCGCCTAGGCTCGTGATAGGTTGTCATCCATGCAGCTGCAGCCTGCACTCGTGTAGTTTTTTTTTTGTTCATACACTTGTCTAGTTCCCACGTTCACGTTGTTTGACTCATATAATTTGAGTATAAATCATCTACCCCTTTCTCATGCCTCCATTTATCCCCTTACTTCAAATTAAAAAGTTTAGGATTCTAGGTTAGGGGTTTTGGTTAGGGTTTAAATAATTAGGGGTATGGTATCTTTTTTAGGGTGTAGGGTTTAGGATATAAAAAAATAAGGTTTTAAGTTTTAAAATTGATTTTTTTTTAAAAATCAAAGGAGATATGAAAGGAGTCACATAAAAGAGGCAGAAGATTTTTATTCGTATAATTTTGGGTTATATTTTATGACGGAAGAAAAAGAAAAACAGCAATAATTGAAGGTGGTGATTTGGAAGATTCGGTTCTTGAATTCAAAGAACACCTCAATATTATAAAAGACGGTGGAGATCAGATTTAGAAGCAATCTTTGACAATGAAAATGACATGAAATGTTCAATGGCTTGAACAGCGTGAAAGTTGATTTCCAATGCAAACCATGGGTAAATATCGGATCCATATTAACGAAAAATTATTACATAAATCTTGTTTATCACGTCATCTATAATTCAATTAATCTGGTTAAGTAATTATTTAATAACTATACTCTATCTAATTATATGTACGAAAGACGTGATGATTCAACTTGAAACAAAACTAAAATATATGAATCTGATTGGTTGAGACTATAGATAATATCGTGAACAAGATTCTTATAATAATTTTTCCATATTAACACAACAATGAAAAGGAGAACAAAATAATTAGAGTTTAAAATGAAAACTTAAAATTAGAGGTTTAAAACTTAAAAATTAAATAAAGATTTAAATTTTAGTGTCATAGTATATGCATATATAAATTGTTCGATCAACTCAACATAAAAAAAACAATACCACCCATTTTTTCTAACCTTGGTACTAGCATTGACCCTTAGGTATTTATGTCCAAAATCTTCAAAGACAACAAACGGATTCCAATAAGTGTCTAAATCCACATGGTCAATTTTTTTTACTTAATATCATAAATGATCTTATTTTTCATACAACTTCAAACCTGTTAATCTAAGAGTAAAATAAACAGTATGAAGAGAGGAGTTCAATGTTTACCCATTGTGCTTGGAGCAGGGGAACTGGATGCAGAAGCCTTGAATGGGCAGCTTACACAGGTTAAACACATTGCACTTCAAGAGAAGATGCGAGTTCAAACTTTAAAGACTTAAATCCTGAACATAAATCGTAAAACAAACATGCATATTACTTAAAGAAAACAATTACATCATACCAAGTTGATTTCTAGTTTTACTTGGTTTTCGAATTTTTAGCAGGGGCAATCTCCATCTGATATTGAACCATAAACTCACAAAATCCAAAACCTTGAAACAGAATAATTCACCTCAGTTCGGAGAGACATAAAGACCCCCTAGAAATATTAGCAACACGTATAGGCGGAAAATGATTGAGCCATCCATGTCTGAAATCCATTTCAGCCACATCGGTCACGCAACTCTGTTACTGTTTAAAAGATGAAGTATTCTTAGCCAGCAATCTTTTCATCATGGAGAGCGTGCAACGCCAGCCAATGAGAAGTAATAACTGATTTTCTTTGATACTAGTTCCACTTTTGATATGTTGGAGCAAGGCAATTCTTCATCCCTGTAATGTTTTCTCAAGAATGATACACCAGTTTGATTTGTCATAAAACTTATCAACGATCACAGCGTTATCCAATTCCGATACCAACCTACACAAATTCATGTAAAATCAGAAGAGAAATCTACACAAGTAGTAATGACCATTCCAATAACAAACTGATTTTATGATGATAAAAGTTGATTGTTGAACATGTTCTCTCTTAACTGAAATCGTATAAATTCCTTTGACATGAGTTCTCAAGGCAATTATATAGACTGTTGTAAACCATTCCCATCAACTATAAGCAAAAATAACATTTACACCAACTACTATGTTCTGATATCATGTCACAAAATGTAACGTACCGACAAGTGTCGGATGCAATAGAAAGACACATTGCACTCGCAAAGAGAGAACCCAAGTTCAAACCTTAGACAAGACATTTAAAAAACCATGTACAGAAAATACCAATTAGATAGGTAAAAGTTTTACATACCTCTCAAGCTCGCCCTCACCAAACACATGGTAATATCTGTTGTACACTACAGCACCCTTCTTATCATCTTTCTTTGCCAAGCCATTTGCAAGAGCACTGGCAGAGGCACCACTAACTTCAGCACGGTGATATGGTAAGTGCCAGGGGACGAAATATTCCTGCTGACTCCTTCCATCATTAGAAACCAATGAATCATCTTCATTTTGGGAGGTTGAACATGGTGACCGTAGCATACTACCGGTTAAACTCTCCCTAGAATCTTTTGGGTACCCACTCAAATCATTTTCCTCAGTTTCAGGAATGCTTTTTAAAGTCGGGGATGAAGGGCCACGAACACGAGGATTACCCGGTCCGATCCATTCTTCTACATACTTTTCAGCAAGTGGAGTCCATTTAGTAAGTAATGACTTATCCTCTTGTTCAACAGCCCAAACAGTTATTAAAACTAGACCACCTTTTTTGACAACTCGGACTAATTCTTCAATAGCTTTTTTTCTCCTATTTTCTGTACTTAAGTGATGTAAAACAGCAATAGAGATCGCTGCATCACCGAAATTAGTTCTGTAAGGAAGATTAACAGCATCTGCAACCAAAACCTCATGCCCTTTATCAGCGCAAATTTTGATAAGGGGTGGACTTATGTCACATCCAATAAAATAGCAGCTAGAATTTAAATCCAGATATTTCCCATTTCCACATCCTGCATCTAAGATAAGAGAGCCAGTAGGTAAAGATTCCAAGAAAGCAGCAACCTTTGGCCACTTAGCAAAACGGGTCGAACTAAAATGGGGAGCAATAGCATCATAAACTCGATGGACATATTTCTTTTCAATTTCAGGGGTAGATTTCACACTTATAGATGAGCGTGTATGGTCCTCACTTCCAAACACAGGTTGCCGAATACCAGGCTCTATATCAGGAACAATAGTACACACAGAAGAAGCATCTTTTACTTTGATTTCCTTCATACTAGGGGAACTTACAGGATGACCAACTGCACAGATACCAGCAATGGATAGCGTGCTTGCACTCCAAAATCGATGAATGTATCTACCAGCTCTCGGAGAATTATAAATCATCAGTCCTAAGCATTAGAAACCATCATCAAAACACAAACAATAAGAATGAAAGAAACAGTATGAACTGTCAGCATGGTTTTATCAAAAGAAACACTTCACATTACTGAAGGCAATAGAAATGAGATGGTTCTGAAATTACAGCCGAAATATAAAGCAACATCCAGGTAAAAACAAATGAGTGGATTTCACTAACTTACCTGTTTAACATTTAGTAATTCATTTTTGTGGTTTTCAGCTGATTGATTCTACCCAGTTCAATACAGCAAAAGAAACCCAGATATTGATCAAGATAAAATCAACTAACTGAACGTTTTTCTGATTAAAGAACTCTCAAATTTTAATTCAAACAAACCCTAACTTCACATTCAGAACGGGCCCAGATCAGTCTCAACCAATTCACCGACACTGCTACATATAAGCATCATCCAAATTATTATCTTTTCTTTTTTACTTAACAAAAAACTTTTCAATCTTATATATTCTCATTTCTATTACCAAGAAAACAATCAAAGCTTAGAGGGGGAGGTGAATCAGAATACAACCGGAAAAACACTAAAATGAAGAAAAAAAAATTGCCCAAAAATAATAATGAATCTTTTATCAAGAAATTATGTCGGCTTACATGATGCAGGGCCCGCGTAGATGGAGAAGAAAACAAGTAAAGCGATGGAGATTTCATCTGATTTTTACGAATTTTGTGATTTAGGGTTTTGGAAAGAAAGCATAATGTCAAGGGATAAATTATTAAGAAATGCACAAGTATAGTACCGAATGTGAGCCCTTCAATATTGGCCGTTAGATACGTCTGTATAAGAATAGATTACTCTTTTTAGGTAAACTACTCCATCCACCGTCGAATTCTATAAATATACTTATTTTGATCATTAAATTATAAAATTTATCGATTAATTTATTAAATTTATTAAATTAATTCATTTCAATCACTGTAGTTAATTTTTTTAAAAAATGATATATAATTAATAAAAAATTATAAAATTTTATATTTTTCTATTTTTATTTAAATTCACACAAAAGAAAGGAATAAAAGAATAAAAATGGGCTACATGGGATTTGTACTCATACACTAATAGAAAAAATGCTTATTATTGAACCAAATTTAAGTTAATAGTTAATTAAAAATGATGAAATATTTAAATATTTTAATTAAAATATTCAATATTAAAAAAATAATTCAAATAAAAATTTAATATTCTATTATTTTTAATCAAATATTAACTTTGGTTAAATGATGAAGCATCATTTTTACTTTTTTATTAAAACTGGATTCAATTTTTCTTATAGTTTGCTTTATTTATTTATTTTTAAAAAGTATATTTATAAGTAACGTTACAAAGCTTTCATAAGAATAAAGTGTAGTTTGGGTGATTGTTTATGTGTTTAAGTTACGTTAGTTTATTTTGTAATTATTCGATAAGTTTAATAATTTTTAAAAGTTTAGTGAATAAAAAATTATTTTTAATATAATTTAGTGTTTGTTTGTGTGTTTTACTAAAGACTTATAACATATGTTATAGATTTTAAGTAATTCAGTTTTATCGATTAATTGAATTAACCAATTAATACCCGTACCATCAGCTAAGCCTATCAACTAACATACATGGTTACTCGGTCTTATTCATTATATCTTACGAAAGATTAAATTTGACACTATCGTCAGACCTTTCCAATATATATACGAAAAATTATCGAGTTTTCCGATCGAAACCCTATATAATATTCATTCAAACTTCATCTCTCTCTTTTTTTTACCTTCATAAACCACCCTTCTCCACCCAAACCATCCTGTATAAACGGCTGCAAGTCCATCACCACCGTCTCCTTCAACTCCTAACCATCCATATTACAGGATTATCCTTTGTCCTTTACCCTCAAGATTTACATTCTCTCTCTCTTAATCTTCTTCAATTATTGTACTGAAAAAATCCCTAAAAAGAAGAGGAAAAAGACACAGAGGAGGATTATTGGTTCATGGCGCATGTGCAGGGATTCTTAACTTATAGTTTAAATCCCTTTCCCTTTCACATTTCTAATCCCTTCTCATTAGTCACGGATAGGGGTGTAAACGAGCCGAGTCGAGCTCAAGTAGTGTTAAATTCGGTTTGACTCGTTAAAATTTTGAGTCGAGTTCGAACTTGAGTAATTTTAAACGAGTTTAAAAAATTTGAGCTCGGCTCGACTCGTTTAGAACTCGAGTCGAGTTTGAGCTTTTTTCGAGCCTAATCGAGCTAAGTATTAACCGATCTTTGATCATGTTAGACTTGAGTAACTTTTATCTCTTACGTCTCATTTAAAGCCTAACAGAGAAAAAACTTTTATACACAAGTTGTATAAACTCAAACTTGTTAATTTTAAGTTTTAGTATGTTAATTTAGAGTGTAAAGCTTATGTTGAGGGTTTCAAAGTATATTTATATTTTCGAGTAGCTCGTGAGCTTTTCGAGTCGAGTATTATGTAGCTCGGCTCGGCTCGTCAAGAACTCAGAGACGAGTTTTGATTGAACTTTGACTGAATCGAATTCGAATAATTCACGATCTGTCTTACCTCATTTACGGTCTTAGTCACAGAAATGATACGCAGATACACGGTACAGAAAAGAGCAGAAAATTTTAAAAAACAAAAAAATGGTGGGAGGGAATAAAAAAGCTTTGTAGTAGGAAAAGGAAGAGGAGGTACTCGATTGTGATTCACGTGCCCAGGCACATGATGATCATAGTTTAAGACCAGGAAAGGCAGATGTAGACAGGAAAAAATAATTATAATAAAGGAGTTGTAATAGAATATGTAGTCAAACTCAGCATATCACATGCTTAAATGAAAAACTAAGTCCTAAATTATTTAAAATTATTTTTTATTAAAATAAATATTTAAATTACTATTTATGATCATAAGTTCGATAGTTTTATATAAGTAAAAAAAATATTTTAATTATGTTGATACATTATAAAGATTTTTTGACCCATAGATAATTTAAGAATTAAAAACAAATAATATTTATAATTTAAATATTTATTTTGACTTAACGAATAATTTATGTATTTATTTTGATAAAAAATAATTTAAAGACCAAAAACAAACCCCGCCCTAAATTTTAATATAATCTAACTTAACAAAAATCTGCCTGTAGAGATGGACGAAAACCTACCTGTATATGAACCTAAAATATAAAGATAGAACTAATTGTCTGATTTTTCATGTATCTTTTCTAGAAAACAAACAGAAGGCATCCATTTCCAGCTGGGAAACATAAAACCAATCATCCATGTTTAGCTATATATAATTAAATTCAAGAGAATAAATATTACTTTTATGTTATAGGTAGTGGGGTTATGACCAACCACGTGCAGAAGAACACGCATGCATGGCTGTCCTTATAAACATGCTTTAGATCCTTTGAGTAATGCTTGATGAGTTCTTATTCACTCTCTTTGATTTTGATCACTCAAACTCCATTGTGATGAAGATGAGTTCCATAAATTCGACTGCTTTGGTGGTGCTAATTCTACTTCACATCCTCATAGGCTGCTGTCTCGGTCATGGAGAAACAAATCAGATGAGTATTTCAAGGAAGATACTGGCATCTGTGGCTTCATTTGCTACCCGTAATGGATCAGGAGCAGGAGCAGCAGCAGCAGCAGCCGTGCACGAGCCCAAGAAAGCTGTGGAGCCAAGTCTGAGGAAAGCGCCGCCCAGTGTCCCAAATCCTACCCAGAATTAGCAGTCTTATCATCTCTCAACCCTGAGTTGAAGGATTCATAGATTTTTGCTTTTTCTCAACTCTAAAGTTTTGAATGTTTATTTAGCAGTTAGAATGTTTCCTACTTTCCTTGGCTTGAATTAGGAAATGAGATGGGATAGAGTTAGATGGATGTAAATAAGGCATAGCATTTCATTCAATCTTTCTTAAGCTTCGAGCTGTCTCTTTGATTTTTAGATTTATTTATTTTATTAGTATGGATAAATGTATATAATATATATATATATATTATTTTAGCAGTGTAACCCCTGGAAAGGTTTGATCAAACCCATACCAGCATCTATCTACCAGATGTCCATTTTTACATTCAACACCCAATCCTTCAAAACCCTGGAAGAAAATCATATGTAGCTGCAGAATGTTATTTTCAAGCCTACTTTTATACTCCCTAGCCAAATTTGGATGGTTCACCAACTAGATGTGTACAATGCGTTTGTTCATGTCGAAAAAAACGACTCGCTGTTAATTAATTTCCTGTTGAATTCTTACAATCCAAGTGTGGGGAAAACTATAAGATTTCATGTCTGCAACAATTCAATTCCTGGTCTCTATTCCTTGATGAACATGAAGATTGGTATGTAGTGCTTCAAATATATATATATATATATATATATACTCTGTTAGTAGTCCCTGTTTAACTGATCCATTTGATATCCCAGTTTTTGGCTCATGTTGACTTTAAAAAACAACTAGCACGCGGAAAATTACCTGCTTCCCCAAACTCTATTAGCAGCAAGCTCAAGCATCTCAGAGTGTTGCCTTCATTATGACTCACCTAAAACACAAATTTCTCGGTGCACTCTAGTGGTCATCTTCATTGGTTCCAGGGCAGCTGGATAAAAGTGCTTCCATCTATTCATACTGAAACAAATGGAAGTTTTAAGCATAAACCACTCACGAAGTCAGGATTTCGGAATATGGTTCAGCTTAAATTTGTAGTTCCAAACATAAACAGCCAATTGTTGAGAGGAAATCCAACTTACTTGAAATCCACAGAAGGGGCACTACTGATATTCCTCTCTCAGTTTCATCAATATATCTTGCAAATCCCGTAAAATAAATTCTCTCCCAGTTAAACAAGAAGGAATATCTAGCTAGGTTTGTTGATCTTTAGTTCACAAACATCGACCGTCTAAGAAGTCTGAACCTATCCATCCCATGGATATTTCAATTACATCAAGAAAACTAAGTAGAAAAATATAGTTGAATACTATGGAGTCACTCTCCTCAACTCAAATGCTTCATGTCCTTGGTATAATCACACATTTATAACCACAATTGAATGCAACAATGACCAAGACTAAAACGGGCATGTGAACCTATGTGGAGTGTTCATATTCTAATGCTGCAAGTTGATACCACTTAAGCAGCTAAGTTTCAGACATAAGCCTAGGCCTTCAAAAGCTTAAATTCAAGTTACTAGTTCTGACTTAGACCCATAAATGGGTTTCACAGGCATCAGTCCACTGCATATCAGATTATAGCAGTTAAAATGTAGTTCGTCCACTTGTATCTAGGTCGAATATGATTATGATGCATTATTAGACATGTATATCAGTGATGAACATATGTTTGAATTCATCAACAATGGTGAAACTACTAAAAAACGTTTCCTGCATACAAGCCATAGCTGTAAATGCCAACTTAGTTTGCATGTTAGCTACTATAAAACAGTCAAATAACTAAGCCCGCGTCTATCTCTTTATCATGCCTCCATTCATGGTTCCTGTTGAAAAATTCTAAAAAAACAAATTTTAAACTATAACCCTTATTTTTTATATCTAAACCCTAAAACTAAAAATACACCATACCCCTAATTCCCTACAATCTAACCACACTCCCTAACTTAAAACCCTAACCCTCTAGTTTGAAACGGAGGCACAAATAAAAGTATGAGAAAGAGGTAGGCGATTTGCATCCTAAAATTATGAACAAAATGCTCAATCTGAATTACTCCTTACTAAGAACATTGTAAGGTCAGGGCTAGGGGTGATATAACTAGCCGAGCTGAGCCCGAGCCTGGCCATGCTTGGCTCGGCTCGGAAACATGCATATCTGGGCTCGGCTTGGCTCGAGGCTCATCGAGCTCAGAATTTTAGGCTCGAGTTCGGCTCGAAAATAATATTATTGGGCTCGGCTCGGGCTCAAAACTCGTCAGGCTCGGCTCGGACTCGATTTGACTCGAAATGGATAATTTTCTATATTATTGTGTTTTATTATTTATTTATTTGTAGTTTATTTTTATTTATTATTTATAGCTTTATAAATTTGTTTTAGTTGATAATATTTAATTTATTTTTAGTAGATTTACTCTTAATTATTTTATTATTATTTTTTACTAAATAAATTATTTTTAATGTATATATATATGTGCATGTGTATATATAATTATTCTGAGCCTGTTCACGAGTTTTTCGAGCCGAGTTAAGGTAAGTTCGGCTCGACTCATTTAAGTCCTGAACCGAACTCGAGCTTGAGTCGAGTTCACTCGAGCCTGAATCGAGTTCACTCGAGCCGAGCTTTGACTGAATCGAACCCGAGTAGCTCGCGAACCGACTAGGCTTATTATCACCCATGGTCAGGGCAGCTGGAAAATAGACTACAACTAGATAAATGCAACACAAGGAAACGTAATTTAGAGGCTTAATTGGCTAATTCTAAAAGAGAGACAAATTTGGTATTAAAAAAAGAAAAGAAAGCCAAACCTTTTTGAGAGATAATTTCGAAGAGTTAGATGATTCAGGAGGAAGAAAATGAGATAAATCTACCATATAATCTTCTTCTTCTTCCGCCATTTTCACCTTTCTTTCAGAAACAGAGAAGAAAGTTCCGTTAAAAAGAATGACAGTTTCTGGGCTTTTGCAACCTGTAAACGGGTTGAAACTTGATCCGGGTAAAGAATTTGGTTATTTCCGGACCCGAAATGAACTTGTTGACGTGGCACTTATTCCTTAAACAACCTTAACGGCTTTTGCTGACGTGGGTTCCCTTTGCATAATACCCCGCCACTCTGCTTCGTTGAATTTCAAGTCAAAACATTTCTCAAGTTGGTACATGATTCTTGGTATTGCTCTGTTTGGATTCCGAGAAAACGAAGGAAAATTCAAGACACTTGATTAAACTTTCCTCCAAATACAAAATCTCACAAGCTTGGTCTGATTTAAGAAACATTAAACCATTTTTGTGTTTCTATCGTTTTTTCTCTTGGAATTTGGAAATTGGAAACCTTCTTGGAATCTGTTTTTTTTCCTTTGTGATCATTACCTATTATTTTCATCTGTTCTATCTTCTTCTTCTTCTTCTTCTCCTCCTCCTCCTCTCGCGATCACAGGAAAAGCTAAGATTTGCGACGAAAATGTACAAAGAGCTGTTGTGTTTGTATTTCACTGTATTTGTTTACTCGACGACTTTGTTTCCAGAATCCAAGGCCACTACGGATAAACTTGATGGTAATAGCATTCCAATCTTTTTTCCCCTCTCAACTTTCTTGATGATTTCTTTTTCATATATTTTTTCTGTAGGGTTTTTATTACTGTTTACCTTCTCGGTGCCAAGTACATTATTCTTAGTTACTTAATTGCCTTTGTGGAGAAGAAAAACCAAAGTAGGATCGAAATTAGGTGGGAAAAAGTAGATGATTTTCTGGTGATTATCTATTAATTTATCTGATGACTAAGTATCATGCTTAAATCCACTAAATTATCTATTAGTGCATAACTTCTGCATTGCATCATAGCCTTAATAGTTAATACTGTTTTCTTTTTGCTTAGGATGTGATCCAATTAACTTGATTTTTCCAGAAATATTGTTGTTCATAAACCTTGTGCCATTTGTAGTCAATGATTGTGCTCTTCTCTATAGTTATAGTTTCGGTGATAATCTTATTTTGATAGCATAGCATTACTAATCTGTTTTTACCTGCACATTACCATTTGGCCATTTTCAGTCACAGCTTTAAATGGTCTTTTCAAGGCCCTGAATTCTGCGTCCCAGCTAAAAGGATGGAAACTTGATGCCGGGGATCCGTGTGGAGATGTCTGGACCGGAGTAGCGTGTTATGGGTCCTTTGTTACGCACCTGTAATGATGTTTAGCACAAATAAACCATGCACTCTATTTTTTTGTACGGACTAAATAAACTGATATCCATACCCTTTTGCAGGAAAATTCCACAACTAAATCTCAGTGGGTATCTAGGCCAACTTGATAATCTCCATAACCTGAGGCATCTGTGAGTAACTTTTACTGTCTTAGGTTTTGTACTTCAGAAAATGTAACTGGAATAGCATGTTCTGAGGCATTAAACTCTTTGAACTGGTTATATATCTGCTAGGGATGTCAGCTCCAATAATATAGAAGGTGAAATTCCTTATAGCTTACCACCCAATGTCACTCATGTGTAAGATGCTTGATCTCTATAGTTTTGATTCATTATTTGATGATTTTTTTATATCTCAATTCAGATTTTTACCCCTAAAATCTTTTAAGTCTTTCTCACTATCATTTGATGATTGCAGAAATATGGCATGTAACAGGTTCATAAAAAATATACCACACTCGTTATCTTTCTTGACAAATCTAATGCATTTGTAAGCCTGCTTTTACCCTGACTACCTAATTAGATGGCTTCATTGATGTTATTATAAGTAATTCTTTTTTCTTTTCTTTTCAGGAATCTAAGCCACAACCTTTTGTCTGGACCTATTGGCGATGTGTTTACTAGATTGCAGAGTCTGAAAACAATGTATTCTTTTTCCACCTGTTGTTTTCTGTTTTCTACCTGTCTAATGGCTTCTTTTATATTCCAATTTGTTACTAGTTTCCACGCCTCCGTGGACTTTAAGTTCAAATGATGATTAATATAAAATCTTAACCTATCATGATAGGGATCTATCGAACAATATGTTCACTGGAGATCTACCAAAATCTTTTGGATCACTGACTAATCTTACCGAACTGTGAGTTACATGCCGGTTTAATCTTTTTTTTTTAATGTTGCTGGATTCCCCTTCTTCTTTCAGCCATTATACAGGCATGTTACCATATGTTTCTTTGGTCTCCGTACAGGTTCTTGGAAAATAACAACGTCACTGGATCAGTGATATATTTGGCTGAGCTTCCACTAAATTACCTGTACGTGTATGAGGACCGGTTTCCACTTCATTTTGCGGCTAAGTTTGATATTTTACTAGTTACTCATATTTCTCAGGAACCTTGAAGGCAATCATTTTAGTGGCAGAATTCCAAGGCAGTTTCAGTCAATTCAAAATTTATGGTGAGTAATGCAGTCTCAGGGGCGTTAGCTTGCATAAGCTAACAAATTATACTATGACCATTATATTCTTTTACTTCTTAACAGGTTTTGGGGTAATAGATTCGACACAGCGGCCATGTACCCTCCCTGGAATTTCCCTTTGGACAGTTCTCCACAAGAGCAAAATATTAGTAGCCCACCATCATCTCAGCAGAGTGCTATGGTGGACTACAACTCCCCTGAAACAAATGAAAGAAAGAAGAAAAAGCTAAGCCTCCTAGGAATATCTTCTGTGGTTGTTGGGGCAGCTCTAGTGGCAATCTGTGTCCTGGTACTCTTTGCAGTCCACCTTAAGCGATCTAATGCGAAAAAACTAGAAAGCTTGGACAGCAGCGATAGCACACATCATTCTCATATAATCAGTCCAAGTATTGGTGAGAACTCCAATTTTTGACATTGATGAGATGTGAGGAAACCAGTTGCACCTATCTCATTTATTAGTTATGAGTTATGACTAAACCTTTTCTCTTTCGTCCCCATATGCATATAGACTTTTCCACCGCTGCACAGACCGCAAGCCCACCATTCTTCAATATCAGCAGTCGGGTCAATCTGGTCCCAAGGCGAAACCCCTCTGTTCGTATGACCAATACTGAGAACACGGCTAGAAGAAAGAGCTACGCAGGAGAACATAAATTTTCTATGAATTCAAAAGAGTATACAGTGGCAGAGCTTCAATTAGCTACCAACAGTTTTAGTGAAGAAAACCTTCTAGGAGAAGGGTCTCTTGGTCCTGTTTACAAAGCTGAGTTTCCTGATGGCCAAGTCAGTCTGTTACTTGCTATAGGTTTTTCTGTAATGTTCAAGTGTACAAGTTTTATCAATGTTTTACCGAAATACTGTTCTTTTCTCTCTTTTTTAAGGCTTTTGCTGTGAAAGTCATCAACATGGCATCATTGTCGTTCGATGAAGAAGAGAAATTTATGGATGTCATTCAGATGGCATCACAACTTAAGCACCCCAATATCGTAAGACTTATTGGCTACTGTGTAGAACATGATCAGCATCTCGTAGTATATGAATATGTGAGAAACTTGTCTCTTGAGGATGCTTTGCACAATGAAATCTTCAAGCCACTGTCCTGGGGGGTACGTCTTCGTATTGCTCTTGGTATTGCTCGGGCTTTAAAGTAAGTATTCCATATGAATCTCAAGAATTTATTTTCTTCAAATTCATTGACTGCAGGATTTAATATTCGTCGAGAAAATAGAACCATACACTTTACTATCATGAAGATAGAGTTATATATGATCTGTTTATTTAAGGCTTCTTTGTTAATGAATCCTACAATGATTCTCCCCTTATTTGTTGATGGCTTCAATTATTATGATGTTTTCAGCTATTTGCACTCTTCATTCTCACCACCAGCTTCTCATAGAAACATAAAGGCCGCCAACATCTTGCTAGACGACGAACTTAGGCCTCGCGTATGCGACTGTGGTTTAGCAATTCTAAGACCGCTTACAAGCAATTCTGCAAAAACTAAGGTATCAACTTGAATAATTGGATGGGGTCTATGGAAACAGTAATTTGATAGTAAGAGCAACCATTCCATTATTTTCTACTGGATTTGGCTTTAAATTTTACAAGTACACTTGCATTTGCTGAACAAAGAACCTAGACCAATATGCTGAATAACAAGCAGAAAGGTAAATTGTATCAAACTGTTCACGGGGTGTCTCTGCATGCAGTTGGGTTTAAAATTATATGCATACAAGATGCAACAACTTGAATTCCTCTACAAATGTGATTTACAGGCTTCTGAAATTGCTATCCCGAACACTGGTTACATTGCACCTGAACACGGGCAACCAGGTAGTGATAACACAAAGAGTGATGTATACGCCTTTGGAGTGTTGCTTTTGGAGTTATTAACAGCAAGAAGACCATCGGATAGGTGCCATATCCGAAATCCTTGTTTTTAATTTCGTAGGCAAGACAACTCTTCGATTTATTTTTCTTTCATCTCTTTGTTGATGTTCCAACACAGCTCAAAACCTCGAGATGAACAGTCTTTGGTGGAGTGGGCTTCATTCCGTCTTCATGACAATGAGTCTTTGCAACAGATGGTTGATCCTAGCATTAGAAGGACATTTCCTGCCAGGTTTCTCTCTGGTTTTGCAGACATTGTGTCCCTATGCATTCAGGTATTGCAGATAGATGATTCATATTCATACTTGCCACTAAAGAAACCTGATGAAAACAGTTATTAGTGTATGTTTTCCACTTGTCCCCTAGAATCTGATATGGTTACACATTTGAATAATTTGTTGTTTATATCAGATAATTTTAGCCTAATCGAACTTAAATATAATACTGCATAGGCTCGACTACATTTACACCTATATATGTGTGTGCTGATGCGTTTGAACGTCCAATGAGTGATGCAGCCGGAGAAAGAATTCCGACCACCCATGTCTGAAATTATGGAAGCTCTGACACTTCTAATACAGAAGATGGGGATGACAAGGATCAATGCAGCAACAGACGGAACTGAAGGAGAACTGCTCTTCGACAGATCTTTCAGGTCAACTCAAACTCGTTTCGGGGGATCCCCAGCTGCTAGCTTGTCCATTAATGGTGCATAGTCCGGATTGACATTTATCCAGGGATGCATCTGTTCTTCACTTGCTTTTTATTTGCCAAACAGTTACACTTTGTAGACTAGATTCTTAGATCAACAGTTAATTTTGGGTCGATTCTTTTGAGCTCATACCTGACTCTTAGGTCCTTCAGATGGTGTTTCAACACTAATGTCTCAGGATATATCTGACACAGAAATTTCAGGAGGGTTTTCTGTTTTAACTAATGGGGTTTTATCAGATTCAGCTACTTCACTTGGTGAAGATGGTCCCAAACCGTTACCACCATCGTCTGTTTCTTCCAAAGTGCCAATATCCCAATATATTTCAGCACTGTCAACAGAGAAATCCCAAACAATGGCATCACCATTGACATCTATATCCCCCCTCTCATGGTTTATTTCATTGTTAGTATTTTCTAAATCTAGGGTCTCAGAACCTGCAGGAACATTCAAAGAATAACTGAAAGAAACCTAGTTTACTAGTAATGAAACACGAGACGGAATATACCAGGGACAATGGCTAAGTCTAAACTACATTCATAATAGATTAACCGAAGATTTAAGGTTCGCATGCTGCTTCGGGTTGATATTGGTATACTCTAAGCACCGAAGATTCAGCATTGGTTAAATTTCAATCACAACCTAAAACATTTATAATGAACATTGATTGGTCAACCGTCAACGATAAACTCGGTTTTAAAAACAGAAACCATGCAGATAACATAAATTAACACAAATCCACAAAATCTACTGCCCTCGGGGGAAGGTTAAGCATCATACCAGAACCCCACACCTGTGCTGAACATAAAGAAGAAACAAGTTCTATCCCTTTTTTTCCATACCACCTTGGGGAACTGTCTTGTTCATAGCATGGAGTCAGTTCTTGCAGGCAACCTCCTGAAGAAATTGAGAGGCACTGAAGGAAGCTTATGACGAAACCTTGGATGTCTCAAGATGTAAATCCCAGCTAGAAGTGCCACAACCTGGAAAGGTGTGACATACAAAACGATAGCAGCAACTAGACAGAAAATCACGAACAATGCAGTGGCTCTTGGGTCTCTCCAGCTTAAAAGTGATTGCAGCCTCTCACCCTGTGTAGCTAAATCACCAACCACTGTCTGAATTCTCCCAGCAATACTTCTCAACCGATCATATCTCATCCTGACAATATCAGACGGACGGGAAGTTGGAAAGGTGTCAAACTCTTCATCCAGTTCATCAGGATGTGCAGAATCTGCATGAGAAAGGCGTGTGTCCATGTGAGGAGGATGCCTCGGCCGCCATCTATAGTACCATACTCCAATCAAGAACAGGTAGAGGAAAATTGTTGGCAAAATAAGCTCAGGATAGAGGACCAGTATGATAAACAAGATGTGAATCAATACTGTTGTAATTGGGTTTTTCCAATTACAGATCTGATCAAACCATTTTCCAACAGCAATTAACCCACCCAATACATTCATAATTCTGAAAAAATTAGCTTTGCTTCTTCTCATACTCCACATGTGAGAACCAACATCTAGCATGTACTCCACCACCTCTTTTCTCAATGGTGGCTCAGCTCGTCCTAGCCTCATTGACACAATCTGTGTGGCCTGGTGCCTCAAGCTATCAAGCTGGCTAACAGTCAATGGATGAAGGTAATGCATTTTTGGCAAGAGAGGATGCGAGTACATATGCATCATATTAATCAAGGAAGAACAAGAGAACCTCACAGCTAAGTGAATTTCACCCATCTTCTTGACCCCATTTGGATGTAGCACCAGAAGAGGATATGAGTGAGTGTAAACCCGATCAGTTTCAAGAGTGGAGAGTCGAATTCTCACCTTCCCGATCTTAGAATCCTTTGCTCCTCCAGCTTTATCTCCCCCATGCAAATGGCAATTATCAAACACCCCAATAGTTATAACAGTGCAAGGATCAAAAACCTCCCATGTATACTGCTCATTCCATTTGGGTGCAAAGCTATCGATGATTGTCCTTGTTCGTACCCATTTTTGGCCAAATTTTGCAACACAATAAGCATCTGTTGTCCCTCGTCCATCTTTTGTCTTCATCGGCATTAGGCCATGTGCATTAAGAATACCCAATTCCAGAACCCCAATGCTAGACTTCCACAACTGCTTTGCTGTTGGCCTAAGATCACTACTGTAATGGGTTGACTCATCCAGAACATGATAACCACCTTCCAAACAAATCCTCATATGAATTCTGCTGGCAAACTTGATTTCTTTCTTCTTCTCTCCTTCTATAATAACATGCTTCTCAAGATTAAACCATCGACTATTCACAGGTTTATGATCAAGCCTCCTATCTACATATTGCAAAGGAATCGCACACTTCCCCAAAACTTCATCCTTATTAGGAGCAACCCTGTCTTCTACACTCAAAATTAGAGGCTCCTCAAAAGGTTCTGCAGCCACAAACATTAGATCTTCATTCCACATTGGATTAATACCCCTTGCCTGAGAAATCCTAGTCCTCAAAGCCTGGTTTCCCAAGATAGCCTTCACAAAAACTTCAGGATACCGACCCTTATCACCTGGTTGCAAATCCTGAGCCTCAATAATATTGACCCTCAAATACCAAAGCTTCGGAGAAAGATATACTTTTGATCGCATATTTGCAAGACCATCAGCACCACTAACAAAAGCGGCGTCAGAATGCCATGCTTCAGGAAATGCTTCATCAGCTTGAGTTCCCATCCAAACAGCCAACATCAACTCTCCCTTAACCTTATTTCCCTGCTTATCCTCCAACCTATACCATTGTGGTGCAAGTGGACTATCAGGTGGAACCCTTTTCGGTATCTCATTGAGATCAAAGAAAACCTTCCCAATAAAGTCATCCTTCACAACATCCTTGTCTTTAACTGTAACCTCAAGCAATGAAGCTTGAAGCCTATCTTTCGAAAAAGCAAACACCTGATTCCACTCAGGATTTGATTTTTTCTCAAAAAAACGAGTTTTACCCAAGTAGTTTCCAAGCTTAACCTCAACATATGGATCACAACTACCTGTAACATCTTTCCCTGGCAAATCCTTCGCCTTGACAACCCGAACATACAAGTATTGCATCTGCTCTACCAAGTCATAAGTGCTCGTAAGCTTGTCACCACTGACCTTTCCACCACCAAGGTGGGGCTTGGTCTCTTTGAGGGCGAAATCTTCGGGTGGAGGACGGGGAATCATCTTTGGAAACCCACGAAAAACCTGGAAATGAAGCTCAATAGTTAACTACATATCCAAAAAAGGAATGATCAACATTAACTGTTAAATAACAAAATAAGGGAAAAATCAGTTCAATAATTAAAATGTTTTCCAGGAAACTAAAAGATCGGAATAAAATAGCAGTTCATAACAGGGTATAAAATCTGGGTTTCCTTACATGCTTGGGAAACAAAAAAAAAAAAAGAGAATATAAAAGAAAGAGAATAGCCAAGCATCCAAAGATTTAAAGCAACACCAAATACTATAAATGAAGTTACATCCATCTAATTATATGAACTCAAAACGACAATAGATTAAAAATAAAAATTCAAATTCCAGTAACGGAAGAAAACTATGGTAGACAAGGACCGTTCACAAACCATACACTGTTTTTAAAGTAAGAATCGTAAACAGAGATCCCTTTCAAACTTTCAGATCTACCAACTTTGATTCCCAAAAATATAGCAAAAAATGAAGTTATTATGTCTAATTACCGTGATGTTAAACAAAGGTGCAACTACAGCTAATCCCTGTTTGGTTACTAAGAAAATGAGAAAAAAAATGCAGATGCCTAACTTGTTTTCTTTTTCACTCTTAACTAACAGGCTTGAAACAGCCATCCTAAATCATGGATCTAGTCTCGTCCTCCATAACCAACACTCATATCCATATTTGTACCCAAAACAACACAGCAACCATCAGTTACCACTTACATCCACCCTTACACAGCTATAAAAACACACCGCTGAGGAGAAACACACACGCAACCGAAAAAAAGTATCATAATCACCAACAAGTAAAAAAAAGAACCAAAAGAAAGAAAATGTTAGGATTTTCGATTTGAGGTTTTCTTAAAAAGATGCAAACGGAGAAGTGAAAGTCTAGTGGTAGAGGGAAAACATACCGAAAGAACGGATGATCCGTAGACGGCGGCCGGATTTTAAGTTCCGAGCTTAAGTTGTAGAGTTCGAAAAATCTAGTATTTTGTTTTTCGGAGAAATGGATGCCGACTGACAAGAGAGAGTGAAGGAAGCGATAATAAAAACAGAAAAAGAAATCCAATTTACAGGCTGTAAATGAAGAACATACAGTAATATAAAAGTAGACATTAAATAAAAGTTCTTGTTAAACAAAAATTTATTAAATGAATTTTATTTATTATTTATTCATGATTTAAATAATTTAGTTTATTTATTTTAAAATAATTTTAAAATTTATATAAAATAATAATTTATCTTAAAAAATAAAATATATAAATTTAATTAATTAAAAATACAAGTAACGTGATAAATAAATTTTATTTAATAATTTTTCTCACTGGCCCTGTCTACAGGCTACATGGCTTAGGGCATGCATATCCAGAGAATTCCAACACCCATTTCTCCACTCCGACAGTCAATTGTTGTTGCTCCGCTTTATAAGGCACTTTAACCCCACACTAGTTTTCTTTTTTTCATCTTTGCCTTTGCCTTTGGGATCTAATGAATCTGAGAGAGAATAATATTTCTTTTTTTACCTGTCTGAGAAAAAATATTAAAAAAAATTATTTTTACTATAATTTTAATCGATAATAATTTTGTATTTTATTTTTTATAATAAATTTTTATAAAATCAATTAATTAAAAATTATTTTTATATTTAATTTATATTAGATGTTAGTGAAAATTTTATTTAATAAAAAATAATTAAAAATTAATTAAATAAATATATTTAATTAATTAATTATTTAAAAATTATCTTAAAATTAATGAATCTTACTTGACAAAACATAATAAACAAAATGCATGTAATAATTTTTTGATATAATAAAAGTGTGTCCCAGTTTTTTTGTGTGAATTGTCCGACTCAACCCCTTCTTGGGTGTTGTGTCTTCGATACCTGTGTCGTCATTTCAAACCAACTTCTGTTGGATATTTTATTCCCTAGGCCTAGGATGCTTTGGTTCAGTTAGGGTAATGCTGGAATTTCACCATATCTTGTACTCTTGCGAATGTTTGTCTTCTCTCTCTCGAGAATGGAATGTTTGAGTACCTCTTGAAAATTATATCATGGGTCCAATTTATCACATCAATTTTGGTTTTATCTAATAATAATTATCTATATTACTATTAATTTTTAATTTATTTTTTGTAATCAATGAATTTTTACTCATAATTTTTATATCATTTTAAAAATATAATTTCTAAAAATTATATTAATTACATAATTGATTAGTGACGGAATGAAAGATTATCATTGATCAAGAGATTACAACTGATATAATAACTCGAACCTATGATATAATCTCTCATCATCCTACGACTTCAGATAAATGTTCTCAAAAATAAAATATTACTACCACGTACTACGTGCGGTGGGGTAAACCTAAACAATTCTGTTTAAATAAAGTATATGTTTTTTGTTTAAAAATTAAATTAATTATCATCTTATCTTAATAATTAAAAAAATAATTATTATTTTTAGATATTAATTTATTATGTCGTAGAAAATTTTATTCAGAAATAAAATTTGAGGAGTTAGACTTTTGCAAAAAAAAATCAAACATTAGTATTTGTCATATATTGATCAAAGGATTAATCCAATAAAAAATACATATTTTAGAATAAATATTATTTGTTTAATTAAAAAATTAATAATATTTGATATTAATTTAAATATTAAATGGTTTAATATTATTTAAATAAATTTAAAATTTAGAATTTTATATAAATATAAAATATAAAAAAAATTACCTATAAAAATTAAATATATTATATACATTGACTTAATTTAATAAGGGTAAAACCCTTAAAAGTCTCGAAGACAAAAAAAATAAAATTAATACGTGGTAGTGCTATTTTTTAATATAAAATTGAATATAGATGTTAGTTTAAACAAAATTTTTAAATACATATATATTAAAATAAGACTAAACCTGCTAGTAGGGGTGTTAAAAATAAATGATTTTATAGTAAATGTTATATATCGTAACATATTATTATTCATATGTATTATTAATTATTTTAGTTAGTTTTAAAATTTTAGAGATTGAAAGTGCTGATTCACTTTTTTTAAATATTAAAAAATAAAAAAAATATTACTTTTTTTAAATTTCTTTTATTTTTAAAAAAACTTTTATTAATATAATAATTCTTACATCAACTTTAATTTAAAGATAAATTCATAAATAATCATTAAATTTTAATTAATTATTTAATTTGGTATGTATGTATCCGACTTTAATATTCTTAATAAAAACAAGATACACAATAAAAATAATTTGTAAATATCCGACTTTATTTTTTATTATAATAAATATTATATATTAAAAAAATAAAAATATATATATAATACTTGAAAAAAAATATTTTTTTCGACCGCAATATTTCATCAAGGAAACCCGTATAAAAGATAAATAAAACTTGAAAAATAAATTGTAAAATGTTCGTACTAAAATTGGACGTGCATGCATGCAATGCACCACAGCTTCTCTTAAGGAAAAAATTAAATAAATTTAAAGGAAAAACTTTCACAAAATCCAAACATTTCTGATCTTCTTCGTCGTTTTCCGGCACCCTCTAACCCTAACCCTATTGCCGATTCGCATCCCCTTCACCGTCATACATTTTCGCCGTTCGTACTTTGATCTATAGCTATGTCATGCGATTGCGAGGCTTAGTTTCTTTTGTATTACGCCAGATCCACACGATAAGTCTTTTTTTTTTTTCATTGTGTTCTATGATCGGGTAAAATTTGTGGGTTTTGAGCGGAGGATTCATCTCAGCGGGTATCTGATTGGGTGGTGACGATGACGAATCCATATGGAGATTATAATCAAAAGATCGATTACGTATTCAAGGTGGTTTTGATTGGGGATTCAGCCGTCGGGAAATCTCAGCTGCTGGCTCGTTTCGCCAAGAATGAATTCAATAGGGATTCAAAAGCCACAATTGGTGTTGAATTCCAGACAAAAACCCTCGTTATTGATAACAAGACTGTTAAATCGCAGATTTGGGATACTGCCGGACAAGAAAGGTACGAGGCTTTCCCCTGATCAGCGAGTTCAAATAATTTTTATATTTGATAGAAATAAAGAATTAGATCGGAAAATGTCAAGAACAATAGGGAATTGAGAAACTTACTATCATTTTTCAAGCTAGGAAATTAGAGAAGTTAATTTATATTACAAGGTAAAACTGAATCTGATAGGAAGAGAATGCATTCATACATTATGTGATCGGAGTCGAGTTAATTTTTTTTGAGTTAATCGAATTGTTAGCTGCAATGTCATAGCAGCTTAGCGTGACCTACCTGAGCTCAACCACTACTTCTAGGAATGGTTCAGAATTCAGATGGTATTCTTGGAAATATTTTAGCCATTAAAATTTTCGATGTCTTTGTTATCGAAGATATGGAGACACCCTCTGCTGGTTAAGAAGCTAAATGTTTAAATAACAAGCGAAATGTAACGATCATGGATGTTGTTTCTGTAAGACTATTCAGTGACATGAGCGTAGACCTACGGTGAATTTTCGGTGAGTTAAAAAATTTTGAGTTAATCGAGTTGACTAATTTTATTTTGTAACTCAAATTTCATTTAAATTTTTAACAAGTTGAGTTATTCGAGACTTTATTCAAATTTAATTATAAACATTTACGACAAGACCGTTGCTTACTAGAGATCATAAGGACAATGAAATAATACTTGAATTATGGTGGAAACTTACGGTTTGCATCTAGAAAGTCTTAAATAAAATATATGTGCACCCTTTATTTTCTTCTTTCATAGCCTCAAGATTACTATTTTTTCTTGTGCTAGATATTTTGTTCCCTATCCATGGATGAATGTATCATGTATTTGTGGGCATATTTTTCCTTACATATGTATTCTGCATCTCTTGATCAATATTTTATTCACATTCACTGAAAATCACTGGCTCTACTATTGCTATTTGAATCCATGGTGCAGCTTTTGTAGTAGCTTATATTCGAATCACAATTCAGGTACAGGGCTGTGACGAGTGCATACTATCGAGGAGCAGTCGGAGCGATGATAGTTTACGACATGACAAAGCGGCAAACGTTCGACAACATGGTAAGATGGCTAGAGGAATTGAGGGGACATGCAGATAAGAACATTGTTATCATGCTCATTGGCAACAAGTGTGACTTAGCAAACCTGAGAGCAATACCAACAGAAGATGCACAAGAGTTTGCTCAAAGGGAGAGTCTGTTCTTCATGGAGACATCGGCTCTTGAATCTACCAATGTCAAAACCGCATTTTTCACGGTTCTAACACAGATATATCGAATAATCAGCAAGAAATCACTCACTTCTGAGCTAGATCCCAATGGCAATTCTGCTCTTCTTAAGGGAACCCGGATCATTGTTCCTAACCAGGAGGTGCAGACACCAAGTAAATCTGGCTGCTGCGCATGATCCTATGTTTTACTGCACAGCAATAGCACAGCTGTTTTCGGCCAAACATTTTGACATGTTAATTTAGGTTCCATTCTTGTAATTCATAAGTGTGGGGACAATTGCCTTCCACAACTTTTGAAAATGGATTAAATATATAGGATTATATTTGTTGTATTGTCGATGATTCCTACTCAAAGATATCATTGGGAAAGAGATGTAATTATTTTATTATTTACAATGATTTTTATGATTAATTATATACTTAAGGTTAAAATTTTCTTACATGTAAAGCTTAATTATTTTTATATTATTTTAAACTGTTAGATAAGTATAATTGAATATATCATTTGATGATAAATATAATTATTTTATTTATTTATAATGATTTTTAAAATTAATTATGTATTTATAAATTTATATATATATATAAGATCTTTTTATATAATGTAAAACTTGAAAGTTTTATACTCTTTGGGTGATTAGATAAAAATAAATAAGTGACTGAGATTAACAATAAAAAATGTGAAATTATCACAAGAATAAGGTAAAAAGATAATCTTACCCATATATATAGACAAGATCTTTTATACATAACGTAAAATTTGAAAGTTTTATGTTTTTTTTAACTGTTAAATAAAGATAAATAAATGATTGAGATAGAAAATATAAAGATTTTTCTAATAATTAAAAAAATATATAAAATAATTGAACTTTACATAATGCATGTAAATCCTAACCCTTAATTAAAAATTGACGACAAAGTAATATTTTCGAGTTAAAAATTAAAAATTATTCTTAAAATTTAATAATATTTTTAATCAATAATTATAATTAAATAGTATACAATATAATTGACCTATTAATAGAGGGTTTTTATTCATAAACTAAGGTTGTTTTGTTGGTACCGTCGTACGGCGAATTCTCACAAATATTAAAGAAAAAATATTTATTTTCAAAAATATTAAACTCTTAAAAATATTTTTTAAAATATTAATGTTTGTATAGTGAAATGAAAGTCGAATTTAAAAAGAATTTTTTTATTTATTTTATTATTTTTTAAAATTTATTATTCATAGTCGGATTCTTTTAAATCGATTTTTATTTTATTGTAAAAATATTAATACTTTAAAAAATAATTTTAAAGGTTAAATATTTTAAAAAATAAATATTTTTCTTTAATATTTGTAAGAATTCCCCGCCGCCGTATCGTCAAAAAAAAATTATATAGATTGTTTGAGCTTTGATCACGTCTCAAAATATTATCATAAGCAGAGCATAATAAGTGGCTCAAGATTTTGACCTTTTGTTTTCTTGTCGGTGTAATCAAAGAGCTTCAGTCAGCAAGGTATAATTTTGGAAGATGAAGTTACTCGAGAAAATGAAGTGCATCTTCCATTATTACCCAAAAAATGCATCACTTTCATCTTTCTTTAGCTCCTTTACCACTCACCATCCAACTCTCACTACCTTCCCGTTAGACCCACAAATTCTTTTAACTACCTTATGCTCCAATGGTCAACTGAAAGAAGCTTTGATAGAAATGGCGGCTCAAGGACTTGAAATGAAATTTGAAGGCTACGACAAGTTGTTAAACGCTTGTATGAAGACAAGGGCATTTAGAGAGGGCCAAAGGGTCCATGCCCATATGATCAAAACACGATATTTACCACCTGTTTACCTTAGGAACCGGCTGATCATTTTTTATGGGAAATGTGATCGTTTGAGGGAGGCAAGGAATGTGCTCGATGAAATGCCTGAGAAGAATGTGGTTTCTTGGACTGCTATGATTTCTGCTTACTCTCAAAGGGGGTTTGCCTCTCAAGCGTTGGATCTTTTTGTACAGATGTTAAGATCAGGTATTTATAGTTTAGCATTTTTTCTATAATTTTTTTTTGCTACATTTGAGTCCATTGGATGCCATTTTCCTTTCTTTATGTTCATGATTTAGAATTGTTTTCTATATCTAGTACTTTAGAATATGGAAAAGTTTAATCTTTTTCAATTGCCTGGCATTAAAATGGATTGACACTTATTTTTATTTTTTTTTTGATTTGGTTTCTTGTTGCAGTTACAGAACCGAATGAATTTACTTTTGCCACTGTACTTTCTTCTTGTACGAGTACTTTTGGTTTTGAGCTGGGAAGGCAAATCCATTCCCTTATAATCAAGAGAACTCTTGACACCCATATATTTGTTGGGAGCTCACTCCTTGACATGTATGCCAAAGCTGGTAGAATTCATGAAGCTAGAGAGGTTTTTGAAAGCCTACCGGAAAGGGATGTTGTTTCATGCACTTCCATAATTTCAGGGTATGCTCAATTGGGGTTAGATGCAGAGGCATTGGAACTATTCCGAAGATTGAATTTAGAAGGAATGACTTCAAATTATGTTACTTATGCTAGTGTTCTTACTGCATTATCTGGGCTTGCAGCATTAGATCTTGGTAAGCAAGTTCACAGCCATGTATTGCGAGGTAATCTTCCCTTCTATGTCGTACTTCAGAATTCTTTGATCGATATGTACTCAAAGTGTGGGAACCTCGTCTACTCTAGACGGATATTTGATAACATGCCTGAGAGAACTGTCGTTTCATGGAATGCCATGCTTGTGGGGTACAGCAAACATGGGATGGGAAGAGAGGTTGTGGAGCTTTACAAATTGATGAGAAATGAAAATAAAATAAAACCCGACAGTGTTACTCTATTGGGTGTTTTGTCTGGCTGCAGCCATGGAGGGATGGAAGATGTGGGATTGAAAATCTTTGATGAAATGGTGACTGGGAAAGATGGGGTCGAGCCTGACATTGAGCACTACGGTTGTGTTGTGGATTTGCTCGGTCGTGCCGGTAGAGTTGAAGAGGCTTTTGAATTTATTAAAAAGATGCCTTTTGAACCAATTCCTGCTCTATGGGGTTCACTTCTCGGGGCTTGTAGGGTTCACTCAAATATTGACATTGGAGAATTAGTAGGCCGTCATCTGCTAGAAATCGAACCCGAGAATGCTGGAAACTATGTTATTCTATCTAATCTATATGCGTCTGCTGGGTGATGGGAAGATGTTAGAATGGTGAGAGATTTGATGATGAAGAAAGCTGTAAAGAAAGATCCTGGAAGAAGTTGGATTGAGCTTGATCAAACCCTTCATTCCTTCCATGCAAGTGATCGTTCGCATCCAAGAAGAGAAGAGGTGTTTGCAAAGCTGAAAGAGTTATCAATCAAATTCAAGGAATCCGGCTATGTTCCTGATCTAAGTTGTGTTTTACACGATGTAGATGAAGAACAGAAGGAGAAGATACTCCTAGGCCACAGTGAGAAATTGGCATTGACTTTTGGATTGATTTCAACCTCCGATGGAACTCCGCTCCGTGTGATTAAAAACCTCCGGATTTGCGTCGATTGCCATAACTTTGCCAAGTTTGTTTCCAATATCTATCTCAGAGAAGTGTACCTGAGGGACAAGAACCGGTTCCACCATATTTCGAAGGGAGTTTGTTCCTGTGGAGACTACTGGTGATGTCTGAAGTTTTTAAAACCGGAAACGGTTTTGGCCAATTGATAGTTCACCGGAAGGGTCCTTGCCTGCTCAGAAACCTAGTCAATGAAAGATGGTTTGAAGCATTAAAGAGGTCATCAGATTCCAAACAAAAGCAAGACTGAGTGAACTGTTGTACAGGATGAAGCAGAGAAGAGTAAGGATAGCAAACACCCTTTCTCGTAGTCTGGTAATGTGGAGATCATCTCTCAAGCGTTGACTCGAATGGACAATGCAATATGGGAAGTTTAACACTAGACCACTAAACTAGATTCAATTTGTATATTTCAACTCAACAAATTTCTCTTAACTTATTCAATTTGTGAAATGGCATCAAAGGATTCAAACTTGAGTGACCAATGAAGGCTCGATTTTTATTTGGGTCTATAGTGATTTAAGTCGAATATCAGATAAGATCAAGTCACATCGGTTTGATTGATTTTTGAGTCGGGTAAAATTCGATTCAATAGGAGATTACTATGTTTTAGTTGGGTTTAAAGGCTTTAACAATTTTTAACCCCATATATCACTTTATAAAACTAATGTATTTAAGTTTTCGGCGAGTTGTGTGATGGTTCACATCAAATCTTTCATTATTTTTAATATATATTTGTTTTGGATGCCTTTTGTTTGAATTACTTTTGGTTAAGATGATTTCGATTCAGCTTCATTCGGTTCACTTGAAAAATTATTCGGGTCCATGTAGTTTGATTTATTTTAACAAGTAGCTTATTTTCTTTCTCTCTTGTAGAATAAATTTTGACTGACTTTACATTTTCTTTTCCTCCCCGCCACACTAGCATCCACCATTAGCTTTTCTTCATACCATCCTGGGTGCTGTAACAAAAAGAAAAATGTCTCTTCTTTCTTTTTCTCCTTTTTGATTTGCAAATCTATCCCATTCACCCTAGGATCATTCTAGGAAGATGGATTTGATCCTTAAGTTTATCATCTTCTGTGCAAATAAACCCTTTGATGATTAAAATACAGTATGATAATGCTACTTTTATTAATCAAGCATTAACATAAGTAAAAGTTTAATTATAACATGAATCATAGAGGATGAAAATCATCTACCTCTTAATCGTATTTTTTTTTTGATATTGTACTTCAAAATAATGAATTTAGAGGTTTAAGATTAGGATTTATAATTTAAGGAGTGGGATGTATTTTTAAGGTGTAAGGTTTATAGTTTAAGATGTGTAAGTTTAGGTTAAATTTAAAATTTAACTTTTAAATATTTTTAGATTTGAACATAAAAAACATTATATTAAGGCACAGAAGTACGATTAAAAATCAAATGAAAAACTAAAAAAATTAAATAAAATTTTAATCTATTCAAAAATATGAGAATAATAATTAGTAGCTAAGGTTTTTAAACGTGACTCATAATGATATTGTTACTATGAAAAAATATGTTAAGGCGTATTTGATTAGGTGGAAATTTTAAATTAGATCGTACGGCGACTGACATAAATTTTAATATTTATTATCGATAGTTGATAATTTTTTGTTTATTATACTATTATATTATGTCTTTATTTTTTATTTTATTAAGAATAATTATGTCGTTTTCCTATCTTATGAGTTGTGACATGTCTATCTCTGTCGTTTAACATATATTTTTTTTAATTTTTAGTGATGATCATTTGAATATTATTTTTTTGATTTTTTAGGGTTGGATGTAAAATCCTCTTGACTTATCAAGTTGATATTTATTTTGTTATCCTGTTGATTTTTCCTACTTTAGACCCTTGAGTTAAATTTAGATACGTTGTATTTATTTTTTAAATAATTTTTTCTCGACGTTTAGCTCTAATTTACGATAATCAGTGATATTTTAATAGTTTAATCATTTTTTGTAGTTAGTTTACTGATACAATCTAATATATTTATATTTATCTTTTATTTGAGTATTCTAATTAAATTTTTAACATTTTTATTATACGATATAATTAAAATACATATTTTTTTTATAAATCATTATTAAAAATATCTAAATTTCATGTTTAGTTTACGTTTTGAATTATAAACCTTTATTATATCATAAATATTTTTTAATAAATGTAACTTATATCAAATAGATACTCTGACTCAACACCCCTCTTCCCCAATATATCCTCCATAAAGTTAACCCTCTAGATTCAGTTTGATTTTGATTTGATTGTCATGGACCAACAGCAGATTAGTGAGGAGAAAGCAGTGGGTGGAGCCTCTACAGACTTGCCAGATATGTTTACTTACTAAACTCTTTCCAAATTATTTTCATATATTTATATATATATATATATATAACACCCTATTATAAATATTTGACTCATCTCCAATATTATTTACAAAATAACATCTTTTAAATAATAAAAAATTGTTTTATTTTTGGTAAAAGGTAAATGTTGAAATGCCTTTTTCATTTATATCCTTTTTTTATTGTGTTTTCTCGGATTATAATAAATCTCTCATGTTCATCAAGTCAGAATTTAAGATTAGAGGATAAAACATAAATGTTTAAAAATTAGATATATTTATAAATATTTTTTAAAAAAAATTTAAATAAAAATCTTTGGAAGTAGGAAGAGATTGCTCCCTCAACCTCTATATAGTTCCGTCTCTCTGAAAATCTCTTTCTCGACGAAACCTCTTATCATTTTCCAATACATCTTTCTATACCTTAACACTAAAATATACACTGTCTTTAATTTTTTAAATCTTAACTCTAACGTTAAACATTAACCATGAATTTATTTTTTTAACATGAAGCATAAATAAAAATATCTAAAAAGATAGATAATTTTTATTTATCTCGCGATATTCAAAAACTACATGGATTAAAGAAAGCAATTTATTTATGTATAATAATCATTATAAAATTAAAAGTTTTATATTTTTAAGTCGTTAAATGATTTTTTATTCATGATGCTCTAAGGGTTTTCTTAATCTTTTCCTTTTTATATAATTCTCTCACTTTATTTATTTATTTATGTATTTTACTTTTCCAAAGGTAAATGTGCTTAGGAGTCCATCATTTACCTCTTTTCCTTTTGCTTGTTGGGACCTCTCAAACAAAGTTGTCTCACATACTTTAAGGGTCAGGCTTACCTCTAAATTCCTTTTTTTTTTCTTAATTTTGGTCCATAAATATATACTTTTAGGATCAGATTAATTTTATGGATCCTTTGCTTATAAATGAGAGTAAATTTTAACTCATTGGTATCTATTAAATCATAATGATATGATGTGTCACCTTTCATTATTCACCATATAATTTACACCAACAGCAGATTTGGATAATAATTATTACAAATATATGAAAAAAACTAATATATTATACAATAAAAATAATATAAAATTTAAACAAGTATCGATGGTCGATCAATTAAAATTATTTATCTGTTAAAGATCCTAAATTAAAAATAATTGACAATTTTTTTTTACTATAATTAGAATCTTAAGACTCACGTTCTGTTCAGGAATTATTTAGACAAAAAACAGAGAGAACAATGATTTGAAGAAAAACTAAAATTTTCATCGTTCAAAAGTTTAAAGACCAAATCAAGAGTAAAAACTACTTGAAACGTGATTTTTGAGTCGTTCAACGTAATTTTCGTTGACAATCAAAAGCTAATTCTAAATTCTTTCCTGAACGGAACCTTAATTAAAACCCTAAACTCTATTATCTATTTAAAAAAGATAATTATTTGAAGGTAAAGAAGTCTTTTTTTAATACAAATTCTTATTAATACAAGCACTAAAGAAGTATAATTGTATATGATATATACAATAATATTTGGATTGGGAGTCTCTGTATCGATTATTAATCTTTAATTTCATTTTATCGCACTAAAACTTTTTACGTATGATTAAATTAAAACTAAAAATCATAAATTTTAATTATAATTCTTACAAGTAACTTTCTTTTTGCTTTAGTTAAAGTGTTATTGCAATAGTTCCATCTGTGTCATAATTGTCTAATTGTAATGATATTTAAATTTGTCTTTTGTGATGCAAAGAAATAATGAAGTTTTAACTTTAAACAAAATAATTCCTCGGCACTTCCTCAGGTAGCAAGGACTGGTTAAAAATGATGCACAGATAAAAATTTTCATAGATTTCAAGTATATAAAAAAAAATGGGATATTTTTACCATGATAGACACCCAAAGCAGTGAAATAAATATATTTCTAAGTATAAAATTTCATTTGCCGAGAAAAAACGATGAAAATGTTAAAATTTTATTTAGGTTCAAAAATATTTGAAATATTATATCAAAAAATATAATCTGGATATTTCTTTTTGACTATTAAGCATTTCTAAGATATCGAGAGGACATGGGTGTATCTACTGTCTATGGGCGTAAACGAGTCGAATCAAGTTCGAGTAGTGTTAAATTCGGTTCGGCTAAGCTTGTTAAGATTTTGAGTTTAGTTCGAGCTTGAATAATTTTAAACGAGTCTGAGATATCTGAACTCGGCTTAGCTCGTTAAGAACTCAAATCAAATTTGAGCTTTTTTCGAGCCTAATCGAGTCAAGTGTTGAACAATCTTTGACCGTGTTAGACTCGAGTAACTTGTATCTCTCACGTATCATTTAAAGCCCAATGGAGAAAAAACTTTAATACATAAGTTGTGTAAACTCAAACTTATTAATTTTAAGTTTTAACATCTTAATTTAGGGTTTAAGACTTTTTTTTAGGTTTTAAGTTTAAAACTTTAGGTTTTAAATTATAAAAAAATAAAAAATAATATATTTATATTTTTGAATAGTTTATAAGTTTTTCGAGTCAAGTATCATGTAGTTTAGCTCGTTAAAAACTCAAGCCGAATTCGAACTTAAATCGAGTATAATTATATTAAATTTTAACTAAATTTTAACCGAATCAAACTTGATTAACTCGCCATCCGTCTTGTCTACAGCTACCTATTAAACAAGAATTTGCAGAGAAAATTGTAGGGATTAGAGCACAGGGAGACAATCCTGTCTCGTCTGTGTGTTGGAATATGAATACAAGAAAATAAAATAACCAATATTTTATACAGATATTATGTTCTTGTGGGATGTTTGGTCTCCTTGACAAGCTCACGGGAAAATGTGCCGTATAAATTAGTAATGCTGAAAAGACAAGTTAGATAATGGAGAAATACATTAAAAGTGGGTGCCTACTGCATGCCTAGGGATTGTAAGCAGTAAAGACTGAGTCCAACTGTTAGGGGAAGAAAAAGAGAAGAATAAATAATCTTTTTCTTCAAGATTTTGCTGAAAGAAAATTAAAAGATAGTTAAGAAGTGTACTTGACTAGGTGGATGTTAAATTTTCATATACTTGATCTTCCCAGCAAAAGGGTAAGTTAATAAATGGCAATGAAGGCAAACTGTAGTCTGATTTCAGTATAATTTATTACTGTAGGTGGATCTGGAGTATGATTCAGAACAGTACACAGGGATGTTCAAGCATGGGAACTTTGTGCTGTTTCTTTCATGGAGGGGTCGAATAAGTTTCGGGTATGACAGGTTTAAGACACGGTTAAAAATCGAAAAAGTTTTGAATCTACCATGAGATCAGAAAGAGAAGGTCACTAAATTTTGGTCCCCCTCCCTCATTGTAGTCTTTGTTGTCATTATTGTTGTGCCTGTTAGACAACAGTAGCAAGTATTTGCGTATACATTCATTTACTATAACAGCAATTTGCAGGTCTGAATTTCTTGAGAGAGATGGTCAAACACTGATTGAAATGTCGCTTCATGCTACAGTTTGTCCATCAGTGTGTGCTGCTGGTTTCCCCACACATCACAGCTCGGATGACTTAACCTTTTACCCATGCTGTTCTCACTATAAACAAAGCTGCAAACAAGATCCCTTACCACTTTCATCCACCATAAATGTATTCTTTTAGATATTCATAAGCATGGTAACTAAATGTTATACAAAAGAAAATGAGATGAATTGTTCGAATAAATTGCTCAAAATTTTTTATTGAAGTAACATATAATCGAGTAGGTTTATATTGAAATCAGCATACAATGTTGTCGAGTTTCACTGAAATCGACATCGCAACTCGACAGCACTGTATCGACTTCTTCTAACACTATAATAATGTCTCTAATTCAATCAATCTCTCAATCTTATTTACCCTATTATATAAACTAGTTGTAGCACTATTATTGCACCTAAACATATCTTTTCTAGTGCAACAACAATCCCATGCCCATATCGTTATCTAGTTGTGGTACTATAATATATAGCTTGGTCTCTCTTACATATACTGTCTACTGCAACAATCATCCCATTCCCATATGTTTAGCATCTTACAGGAACTAGTTGTACTATTATTATTGGTCCTATACCCTCATGTCCTAAAGGATCTATCATCCCATTCCCATATCATTTTCTGAGGAACAGATTTTAAGCAGTATGAGATTGATTATTCACCATGCTGAGGAAGATTCATACTCACATTGCAATTTAAGTAAAAAAAAAAAACATCAGTTTCAAAGGGAAAATGGATGTACAAGAACTTAGCCTTCACATCTGAAAAAAGGTTGCTTTACCAAGTAAACTGATTTTTTTATATATAGTTCTTACTCAGAGCTTAATAATTAAAAGGGTTAATTAGCTAGCCATCCCTTCCTTAACCTTTTCCAATCATTCATCATTGCATGGACTCATTATCTTGTTCCACTTCAGATGCATGGTCGTCATCTTCCAAGCCAATGATGCCACAAGCTGCATGACCAGTGCCAAAAGCCTTGATGTGGTCTTTAAGAGATCTCTTGTGCTTGAAATCGGAGCCGCAAATGCAGTACCAGAGTTTCCCACAGTTCTTCTCGTGTGTCCTCCAGTCTCCTCGCACAGCAAATGCTTTGCCACATTTTCTGCACATGAATGGCTTGATCCCATGCTTACGCTTGTAATGTGTTTGCAGAGTTCTAAAATCTTTGAGTGGCTTCGCCGTCGGATGGTCAATGTTGTTTCTGCACCCCGGGGCACAACAGTAACATGGAAGCCTCAGCATTGCTGTCGGTTGCGTTCCCTTTAGAGATTCAGGACCTTTCCTATACTGAGATCCGTGTCCCCACATATGCATCTGCAAGAATTCAGACAATTAAGAAATGAGTAGGAAAGAAAAACAACAATACTGAAACCTCAATACAATTTTCTGGTGTCTGAGATGGAGAAACAATTTTTATTTCCACGTATGGAATAGATTTTCATCATGTCCATAATCCCTTCTTATACAATACTGAAGTTTCAAAAACAGATGAATTTCTTGCCATGTTAATAACATTCAATTGCAGAAAAAGATGCAAAATGTTCAGCTGTACGTTGCCTTCCAGCGAGTAAAGCACGAACTTCAAAGTAACAAAGACATGGGGAACATTTCTTGTGTTGTTCTATCAAAACACACCGACAGAAGAAGAAGAAGATATCTTATATCATATACGTATAAAAATGTATTAGAACAAAAGAAAAAGAAAACACCATCCGATATATCTGCTTTTATTTTTCTTTCAAATCCAAGCATGGCAAAGGAGGAAAAAGAACCCATAAATTTCTATCAGGCAAGAAAACATAAAAAAGAAAAGAGTCCCACGTATTAAAAAAGGATCAGAAAGAAAGAACAGAAGAAGGAAGGGAAATAAAGGAGACTACTCACTATTCAATAATTGAAGTTACAGAAAATTGCTTACTTGCAGGTTATTGTATCTATTGAAGGTCTTGAAGCAGACAGGACAAGAGAACTGTGTAGGGCCAATAAGGATCTGAGAAGGGGTTGGGATCCAATACTGTCCCTTGTTCAGAGTGTTAACTGGACACCCAGAATCACCACCACCACCACCATCCCCATCTTTGTCAGATAAAACTGAAGCCAATTCAGAAGCACTAGGACTTGGTAACCCTATATGCAGTGCAACCGTAACAGTTGCATCTTCATCCTCTTTCCCTTTGCTCATCTTGTCTACATCCTTGTCAGTGCAGAAATACTGCTCCTCCTGATCTTGATCCGGCACTTCTTCATCCTCTTCTTTCTCTTGCCTTGTGGGACTCAAGCTCAGTAGTGACAACTCTTGCCTAACAGGTGGGAAAGGAGGTGATGATGAGTAGCAGCTAGTTTGGTAGTGAAAAAATGGGTTATTGTTGTTGTTGTTGGTTTCATTTCTCATAAACAAGTTTTGGGTGAAGGAATTAGGTTTTCGTTGAGGAAGGGGAGGGTTTGTGGAAGGATAAGGTTGAAGAGTGTTGCAGCTTGAGAAGAAATTGGAGTAAGGGTAGTCGGCCATGGTTGAAGCAAAAGTATAAGTACAAAGGTGTTGTTCAAGGGATTGGAATTAACAACAGTTTGAGACCTTTATTGATATTAGATAGAAAAGGAGAAGGGAAGAGACTACAAGGTGGCCGAAGGGTGTGAATGGTGGAGCATAGAGTTAATACAGTGCTTAATTAAATTATTAAAGCAATCAAAAGAGAAATATAAATACATAGTTATCAACAAACAAAATAAGACAAAAATCTTCCACTCTTTTAGGTGTTTTTTATATTCAACACTAAAAAAATAAATTTTAATTCTTAACATTAAATTCTAAATCATAAACCATAAATTTTAAATTTAAAATAATATTTTAATTTTAATTTTTTAAACCTTAATCTTAAATATTAAACCTAATTTTTTAATATAAAGGTTAGAAAGAAACACCAAAAATAGACAAAGATTTATGTTCATAAAAATTTTAAATACTAGAAAAAAATTATTTCCATTGAGGATAAATATAGTTAATACATCACTTAATTAAATGATTAAAGCAATCAAAAGAGAAATATATATAAAAAAATAGAAAACCCTAAGGTTCTCTAAACCCTAGTTTAGAGGCGATTGAGTGGCAGAGCGATCGGTCGCCAGACGGGATCGATCAGGTTGGCGTTACACAGGTGCTTGAGAGGCCTCGTTCTCATGTGGAACTCGTGGATCTACGTACTCCTAGAAATGATTACAAGCCGAATGAGTCCACATATATTTATATTTGACGTGTTTGAATTTTTAGGTTTGAACCCTACTTGAAAATAATATTATAGGGTTTAGTTCAGTTTGAAATTTGCCGAACTCAGTTCTGTTCGAAATGAATAATTTTACTATAATTTTTTTTATAAAGATTGAGCCTAGTTAAAAATAATTTCATAAAAAACATTGAAATAAAATTTAATTTCAAAAAAAATATATAAAAAGTTTAATCCAAATAAACAAAAAATATTCTTACGATACAAACACATGATACCTAACTTATTTTTAGTGAATTTTCTGACGATACTTTACAGAATAAGATACATGTTTTATGGATGCCAAGTGAGGAGTTTAATTAATCGACTTGGTGGATGCCAAGTGAGGAGTTTAATTAATCGACTTGGAGAATAACTATTTTTTGGTTCGTTTTGATGATACTCGAGACCATACGGATGATTTTATCGATTGACCATACGGATGATTTTATCGATGAACCATGGATGATATACGAGAACTATTTGACGTTTCAGTCATGGGTGGAGTCATATGTTCAATTTGGATATTTGTTGACATCCTAAAATTTTTGAAAAATCATACTTGTGTATATATTTTTTATATAAAAATTAAAAAATATAATTGACACCCTTTAAAAATAATCAATATTTTAAATATCATTTAAGAAAATAACACCCTTAAATAAATTTTTAGCTCCGGACTTGACTTCAGCCATGGAGTAGCAGTTTTTTGACTTCAGAGAGGTACTCGTCGTACAAGGTTATGGTATAGGTGATATTATCGGGTCTCTCTTATAGAAAGTGAAAACATGCAAACCAAAGAATTGATAATATGCTTACAAGCCTCTATGTCATTCGAATCCTGATGAGTACCAAAAGACATGCTTGAAAGTCCATCTAAAACGAAAGCGTATTGATTCCGAAGTGAGTAATACAGAGAATACATATTTTAAGATTATGAAAATATGGCTGGAAATGTACTTCCCTGTGGATATCTTCAACCTACTACTGCTGCTTGTCTCGTCGTCTTGCCTCTGAACTCTCACCATTGTCCTTCGGTGCAACCTTAGCAGGAATTGAACGCTCAGACTGAGAGAACAGAATCATGACTTGCATGAGAATGGTAACGATGGCTAAGGCAACTGCTGACACTGCAATCCCTTTCCATGAGGATAAAAGTGAAGACCATTGCAGAAATTTTAGAGCTCCATAAGCCAGGAGACATGACCAAGAAGAAACAACCTGATCCAAGAATAACAGTATGATTATCATGCTTAGTTCCAGAAGCAACTCTTACAAACACTGGAAAACAAGAGAAATAACAACAGTATTTGAATGAAATCAAAATGAAGATTGGTTAATTTTACATAAAGAATCTCACCAAAAGCGGTTTAACGGGTCGGCCAATATCCTGTAACGGTTGGTTGGGAAAAGTGTCCTCAGCTACATGTTTGTCCAACAGTTTGTCCTATATGAGAAATCAAACAGAAACAAAATCAACAAGTCTGAAACGACCACACGCACAAGAACAAACATTCTTAAACATTATACAAATGAGGAAAAAGATGCACAACTTGTTCGAAGTGACTGCAATACTTATTTTCCATTTAATCACAAGAATATTTCAAACAAGCAAACAAGGCCACCTAGAATAGCACCATGCTACAAGTGATGAATAGTACTCACTTTCTCCACAAACAGATCTTTACACCATTGTGCAACTGCCTCGTCCGTTTCAGGCAGTTCCTTCATAAGATGCCGTTTGACGTGTACATGCACCTGGAAGCAACAGTAGTTAATGATTCTTCTTGTGCCAATGACCAACAAACTTTTGGCTTTCACTCAATGAAATTCTAAAGGGTAGAGAAGAGATTAGCAGGTTCTGAGCCTGCTCATTTACTTCATGTTGTCTTTGATTCGTTAGAGACATTTGACAGCATGTTATGCCTTTAAAATGAAAACAAATTTCACCATCAAGTTGAACTTAGAAGCAAAATCTTCTAGCCTTAAGGAGATGTAGTGCAAACCCTCAAAGGTAATATCTTAAACAAAATGAGAGCAGTGCTCACATTCATATGGACACATACATAATCATGTAAAGATATCAAACTTGATTTACACAGTTAGCTTGAAATTAAATTTACCACTGAAGATTGCCCCTTGAAAAGCCTAAACATTGTAGGTGAGGGTGAGCTTTTAGGAATTGCCACTGTCATATCATAAATAGCTGGGACGAATGAACGCATATGACTTACAGCTGAAACAAAACCCTGGAGAAACCAGTAAGGCCATGAGAAAAATAACTTCAGCATCACAAATGAGAAAATTAACACCAACTCCAATATAATTGACTCTCAATTATAGGATTGGGGTACATATCTGAGGGTGCACATATATAATGGTTAAGGAGAATCTGACCTTTGTACGAGGAATCAAAACATTTCTAGGTACAGGCAATCCTTGTGAGGTTGCATATTCTTGAGCTGCTAGAAGCTTTGCTTGTGTAAAGCGTGTTCCTTCTACAAAAAGTGCTAACCAAAATGGTCGTGGGAAGTCCTTTAAACGTTGAAGACCATCCTACAAATATAATTCTCAAAAAATCTGAATGAGATCAATAAGGGTAGTTTAAAAACAAGCATGAACAAACACACAAGTAAATAAAGCAACATGTAATTTTGACACATTTGCATCCAAATTTGAAAGCGGACTTTTACCTTTAACGTTCTTTCATCCTTGGCCCAGCTTCGTTCCAAAAACAGATACTCAGAAAACCACATTGACCAACCTATGACCTGAACATATCAGACGGTAACTTATTATCGTTCTTCACAAGTACACAAAGATAAAACATTGTTTACTTCTCCGATAAAAATTCAAAAAATTAAAATCGGAAGTATGCAGTGAAAACATGACAGTGGGATTCCCAGAAGGGAAGGAAGGGAAAAAATAGTTGACTTCAATCACTACACTACACCACCTACCATGAGAGACCGATATTTAACTTTCACAATAAAATGCAAAATTAGCTGTATCAGGCACTTAATAGCATATGTTTCATGATTCAGTAAATCGTATAAAAGAAAGACTACTACTTCAGCAGGAGAGCTGCTTCTGAATCATGCCAAATAATTTCACGAAAAATATTAAGACCATCACTCCTTAGACACACTCACTTCATAGTCGATATGCATGACAAACTTTGAGCTCTGACTAAGAACAAAAGATTTTCAAAAGACCAACCCAACTGCAGTTTAACAGCAGAAGCTAATGTGACAATTAAAAAACCTAAAGAATCCGGACCAGAGCTCCTCACCGGTCATCTTAATTTTCTTTTCTACTTTTTATTAAAGAGATAGCACATTTACTTACTGCAGATTAGCATAATTACAGACTTAGCTAATCACATCTCAAACATTTACATACAGGAATATGGGCAATGGAGGCCTGTATGCACATATGTATGGAAAACATGTACACAGCATGGGCACCAGCTATTACAAATCAAAATAGATAATGTGTAAATATTAGCTGAAAATAAAGAATTCATCACGAAAACAATCTCACAGTTCAAATTTGGAAGTTCAAAAGAATGATACCAACACATACCGGCAGGAATTTTGATGATTTCTTCATTACAGCTAATGTACTGCCAAGACAACCTGATCGCTGCCAAAAGCAAATTCAATTGTATCTTTAGCTGGAAAGCACTTAAAGGGAAAAATATCATGAAGTTGAAAAGCTAAATAGAAAATTTCCGAACAGTGCAATAGAAAAAAAAATAATTCAAACCTCAACCAAACAGTACTGGAAACAATTGGAATAAATTAAGTACAGACCTGTGCTAAAACCCATCCCACTAGCCAATCGATATCACTTCTGTGATTGCATATGACAAGGGCATGTTCCTTACCTGGAAATTAAAAAAAAAAAAAAAAAGATGATAAGTACACCATTTGAAGAAAAATAAATTTAGGATAGAACAATACCAATTATTGAATAAATTTCCTAGAAAAAAGGAGATTGGTGTTACCCATTAAATTGAAACTTTCACGATCAGCAAACACTTTAATCTGCAGAAAAGATGTCTCAAAGATCAAAAGCTCATTTTAATGAGACCACTTAAGGCATAATGTTCAAATACCATTTTTTTCAGTACTGATAGAATTGACCTCACTAACAGCCAATAATTAACACCTCAATGGCTCAAACAATATCTAGGAACATCTATCAGCCCTTCAGAAAAAAACTTCATGATAGTTCAAGTCATGTGTGCATAATTCCTAAACCCTCTGAACATCAAATACACCAGTTGGACAACAGGCTTTCAACCAACTAAATACTACTAGCAGGTGGAATTATCAGTCACTGAAAGCATGACAATTTCAACACTGCACAATGATCTCATTGTGTAACCCCGTTATCTAAAGTAACATCCTATCTCAGGTGGAGATAGCAAATTTTGTCTTTCATGGTTATTGAAATATACATATGGTCACACTCAGAGTCGCAAAGAAAGTAATGAAACTCTTGGCATGGATTCTATATCTTATTGTTTAGAAATAAGATTACTTCTGAGACTTACTCTTTGCAAGTATAGTAGGAAAAGGAAGGAAAGCATTTGATCAGCATAAACTTATATCTTAAATGGTTTCAGTATCTACAATATGAAGATCTCATAAAGGATTTCAGCATTAGGCCATATATTTTCAAAAATTCCCCAAAACAAGGATACACTGAGTGATTAAAAAACATGTGATTTTTAAACAACCAAATAAAGGAGCTAATTAACACCTTAACTCCTGCCCACCAATCAACAAGCCAAACTAATTGCAGCCACAACAACTCTGCCAACACCCTATTGATCTTTCGATATGTGTTCTTGGACAGTGGTCGAATGAGAACAAAGCATACTGCCTGGAAAAGGGGGAAAAATCATATTGCATAACATAAAATAATGGTCACCGACAACAAGACCAAAAGAAAGAAAAAGGAACAACATTTACACATCAGCCAACTAATCAAATTGAACCAACTTTGTCTAACAAAGTAAATTCTGATTTCTACAGGGAAAAGGCAACAAAAATGGACTTTTAGACTCTTTAGTCTCATTTATAGAATCGAATGGTATCCATGAGACAAGGCAAGTAAACAAAGTAACGAAAGATGAAACCTACAGATTCTGATTTAATTTAGTTTTCACTAACTCTTATTAGCTAAGAAGTAAACTAGATTCAGAACCCAGATTACATGCAAGCTTATTAATAATCCCAGCTGAAGAATCAAATAAAAAAGAAACATAGAAAACCATTTACCGCCATTTTCTTTGAATGCATCCACAGCAAATTTGAAAATAAAACATAGAAAACCCAGAAAGCGAAAATCACCTAAGAAGTTCGAACAAAAGCAAATCTATAAAAAAAGAAGTTACTTGAATGAGATTGACAGCGAGTCCGGAGATGAAGAAGAGAAGACCCAATGGGACGATGACAGCTGCCGCTGCAATCGCCATGCACAGCACAATCACTGAAGCTCCCGAGATTTGCAGAAAAGAGAGGTTTGCAGTGAGATTTTAGATTATAATTTACAAGAAATAGAAGATTATGCTAAATTTTTTCCCTGCTTATACTCTTGAGAATTGATTCTCCGAATACTTGTTAATAAAATATGGATTTATTAATAATGTTGGGAAAGCGTGAAGAATTAGAATAATAGAAAAGGACGTACTGAAAATATAAAATATTACGAAGAAGACACATACATACATATATACATACATTATACGTACTGCTTTGAAAGCTTTTCCATTTGAAGCAAATAAATTAATGGGCAAATTACAGAAGATGTCGTTTATTTATAGTTTTAGTAGCAAACAAGTTATTAGTTTTTAAAAATAATAATTAAGTCACTTAAATATAAGTATAGAAACAAATAAATTATTTTTTTAAAATAATAATTCAATCATTTAATTATATATTTATGTATAATAAGTTAATCAATTAAAACTTTTTAACAAATAGATCACTTGGTTATTGAAATTGAAATAAAGATTTTGTATAATAACAATTTTAGCCCTTGAAGTTTATACATTTTATTAAGACGATCATAATTCAAAATAATTTAATAAATTTAATATTTTATATATATAAATTTTATTAATTGTGTCTATTAACAGGTGACGTTAAGGTCATCATGAGTCTAAACTAGAAACAAATTGATACAATATATGAGTTTCGGGAGATAATTTATTATTATACAAAATTTTTATTTTAATTTTAATAATAAATAACTTATTTGACAAAAATATTTAATTAAATAACATATTTATTTTAAATATATAATTAAGTGACTTATAATATATTTTATTAATGGGAAGTTGAGTTGGACACCTTTGCAATAACGTCATCTTTTCCTTTTTTTCCAATACTTTTTTCTTTCATTTTATCATGGGATTGTTAATTTTTTCATCCCTTCTAAGAAAAAAATAAACACGAGGAATTATATCATAGATAAGTTTTATTACGTCATCTATAAGACTAACGACTAAAAAATATTTATCTCATCATTTTTTATTTCATATTTTCTTAAGTGAATTTCCACTCATATTTACTGTTAATTTATTTTAAAAATAAGTTTTTTAAGTGAATGTTCACTTAAAAAAATATGACATAAAAAAATTAATAAGGTGTATAATTTTTAATGGTTGATCCCATAAACACAGGATGAGACTTACCCATAATATAATTTCTCCTCGGTTATACTAATATAAAATCATACTAAATATAAGTTAAAATAAGTATATACTAAATCCATTTTAAATATAAATCGAAAAATAGTTCTTTAAAATAATATTTTACTTAACTTTAAAATAGTATACCGAGGTGGTCAAGCCGTCAAGGATTGACCCTTCTGACAAGTGTCTTCAAATATTTCCTTTTTATTTTTATTTGAATAAATAGCATCCTCAAACAAAATTAGTGTTAATTTATTATTTGTCTCTGTAATTTTAATTTTTTAAATTTTAATCTTAAAAATATTAAAAAAATAAACATAATAGATTGACTAGACTTTCACACACATTATCGTTTGATTGATTAAGTTTAATCTAGTTTATGTTAATATTATTATATTCGTATTATCTTTTCAGATAAAATTCGTAATTATTTTTTTTATTAATTTAAAATATTAAAAAAACTTTACTCCATTATATTATTTATGGATAAGTCTACAACAGGCGTCGAACACTGTTGAACACCACTAACGCTAAACACCGCTGAATATTATTAAACTAATTAATAAAGATTAATAATCTCAAAGACTTAACACACAATTATTAATTATATTTTGAGTCTATCACTCTTTTATTAATTATATATTAAGTTTTTAAGATTTTAAATTTTTATTAATTAATTAAATAATATTCAACAGTTTTAATTTTAGTGGTGTTTAATAATGTTCGATGTCGTTATAAAAATTTTTATTATTTAATTTATATTCAATCCAGGAAATCACACCAGTAATTTAATTAATGAAGATATATTATGTTATTAATAATTAAAACGTTATTTTGCACCAACCGTTGCATATTGTGATCAAGTATATTGTACTCGTAAAGGAAGAAAAAAATTGAAATAATTGAGACAATATTATTAAAAAAAATACAATTATAAAGCCCAGACGTTCTAAAAAATGTTAGATCTTAATTAATTAATATCAGCAAAATTCAAAAACATAGGACGAATAAAATGAAGCCAAATAAATATTATTTTTAAAAAAATTATCATGACAAACAAACAAATCAATAAATATTAGATATATTGGAAAGATATATTATATTAAAAAATATAAATTCAAATTTTAAAATAAATTTATTAAAAAATAAATTTATATCACAGACAGACGCAAATACTATTGAGAAAAACAAATTTATTGAATAGCGAGCCTTACCAAATATCAACTCCCAAGGCCGACAAGCCGAAGTTGTGTTTGGTCTTGAATGTTGCAATCTTTCGTTGTAATAAGCTGTCTGATTCTTTGGACTTTATTTATTTAAAGAGTCCTTAGAGATCGCTGACTTATTATTTTTTATGGCTTAAACTATGTTTTTCGGTCACTTTGAGTATTTAAATTATTTTAATTTTAAACAGGTGTCTAAATTTTTAATTTAAGTTATTTTAAGTGTTTAATTAATAATAAAAAACCGTTTTTCAATAAAGATGTGATAAATATTAAATTTTAATTTTTAATTTCTTTTAATTATTTTTAAATAAAATTAAACACTTCTTTCTTTAAATTGATAAATTTAAATTCTTACAAAATAATCATAAATCCCTAACCTCAAACCTAAAATATTCAAATTATTATCGTTGTCACTGTTTACTACATTATCGGAGATCTCTATTACCGTCGTCGGACCACCATGATCATTTTCCCCAATCAATCATTGTCTATAACCGACGTTAGGTATATCGGCAATTTCATTTTCGTGATTTTGGTTTCTTTCGACATTAGGAAGTCGATCGACACATCTACCACCAATTACCAACGCTGGGTGGTTAGGAAAAACGACCGTGATAGTACGGCGGTGATAATGATGATCTCTGGTGATACAATAAACAATGATGATAATAATGATAATTCAGAGTTTTGGTGTTTAAAATTAGAGATTTGAGACTATCTTATAAAGATTTACTACTTTTAATTTTTTAAAAAATTAAATTAACTATAAATTAAATTAAAAATAAAAAAAATAATAACAATGGTTAAGCACTTAAAATAACTACAATTGAGACTTTAAACACTTATTTAGAACTAAAAATAATTTAGACACCAAAATGACCTATAAACATAGTTTGAATAATTATTTGGGTATTAAGCTTTTTTTATTATATATTAAAGGCATAAAGATAATTTTAGCCCTGACGTTTATAATTTTTATCGTTTTACGTTTTATTCTTTTTTGAGGATAAATTTAACCCTTAACCTATATCTTTTTGATAAATAACTTATTTTTTAACTACCATGATAACTGGATCGTTAAAAATCTAACAATGGTGACATGTCATATGCATATGATAATATATTTTAAGTAACATGACATCTAACCTATGAAATACATATATATATATATATGAAATGTAATTTTATTCTAATATAAAATAATTAAAGTTCAAATAAAATATTAAAAAATTAATTAATTTTAAAATAAAATACTACTAAACATTCTCAACCCTAACTACAATAAAATCAAAATCCTATTTTAAAAAGTTAATTAATTTCGAATTGTGTTCATATTGTTGTCAGTGTTGATCTTGAAGAGAAACTTGTTTTGATTCTTCTGTCAATATTAGAAACTAGAGATGGGCACGGGTCGGGTTAGATTTTCGGCCCACCCACACCCGACCCAAAAAACATATCTTTCACCCGACACCCGACCTGACATGAGTTTAGGGTGAAAAAAATCTGACTCAATCTGACCCGATTTTTAAGCTTTAAAATTCGACCCGACTCTAATTATTATTTTTTTTAAAATTTTAGGATTTAATTGTAAAAAATAAAATTTAGAGATCTAATTATAAATAAAATTAAATTTCCGTGACCTAATTGTAAAAAAAATAATTTTAGTGACCTAATTATATAGAATATATATAAAGAGGGATTCATTATTGTAAATATCTTTAAAATATATAGAGAAAAATTACACTATTAATCCCAGATCGGGACGAATTTTTTCCACCTTAAACTCAAATCCGTCTCGACCCAAAATCACCCTTAAAAAAAACGCCCGAACCCTAAACTTTCTTTAAAATATCCGATCCATTCGAACGCCATCCCTATTAGAAACAACGTTTTCATGCAGTAAAAGTTCTGTAATGATAAGAACAACAGACAAAGTCAAAGATACTAACCTGGATTTTTTGTGGGATTTTGAAAGAAATTTAAGGAGATTGGATTTTTGGTCTCTTATTATTTCTGTAATTATTATTATGGCATTGAAAAATTGTGTTTGGTTCTTTGCATTTGTGTATTAAATTCATAACTTGATCTTTAATAAAAGTTGTTGCGAATCTTGGACTAAAAAATAATTTAATTCGATAGTCAAAATTATTGTGATAATTGGTCGACAATGATAAATTTAAATTAATTTAATTTCAATAAAAAATCTAATAATAACCACAATTTATAATAAAGAACAGCAATTCTTTGCGAATATATTATTTTAATTTTTTTATTTTAATTTGATTAATGACGATGATAATAATAATAAAATTATTATCGATCGATTCATCTCAACGGAAACTCTAACGGTAACAAATCAAAAATCTAAACCCCCTTTCTACTTTATTATGTTCGCAGCCACTTTCAAATTTGAAAACCCCTTATCTCAACAAATGGTAAAATAGTTAATAAATACTTATCTTTTCCTTGTTTGTACTTTAGGCTCCTACTTTTGATCTTATTCATTTTAATCCTCAATTTAAAATAAATCAAGCTTTCCAATTAATTCTTCTTATTTTAATTACCAACTTAAAGATTCAAAACACGAATCCGAACCTATTTAACTGACCCAAAATTTGGGTTGTTATATTTTAATTGTTTGAAATTTAATTGAATATTTAATTACATCATAAAATAAATAAAAGCCTAAACCAAATAACAATTAAAGGTAAAAAAATTATATATATATATATATATGAAAGTTGGTGTGAAATTAATTTTATTTTATAATCCTACGTATCAAATATTTTTTAAAATAAATTATTTATCAAAGACTAAACCAAATATCAAAAAAAAATATTTATCAAACACAACCTAAACACATTTGCTTGTTGTTTAAGAGAAAATAAATAAATAAAAAAGTTTATATCACAAATAAAAATCTGAAGTAGGTCATTTTTTTATTTAGATACATAAAATATTTCTTTATCAAAGTAGGTACTCAAAATATTTTTTTTTTCTAAATAATAAAATATTATTTGTTAAAGTAGGTACCTAAATTATAATGTTTAGCTAAAATACATACTTATTATTTTTAATTAATGTCACATATTAACTTTTAAAAATTTAGATAAAAAATATTTTAAATACTTATTTTAACCAAAACAGTAATTAATTATTTATTTTGACATAAAAAATTTAGATATAAAATAATATACTTTATATACTTATTTATGATATAAATATAATAAAAATAATAAAAAAGTCAATAATTTTTAAAATATATGGTCAAAAGCTTTTAATTAATACCCTTCGTAGCATATGATTGGATTTTTATTTTGGTTCTTATTTTTTAAAAACAATTTAACTTTTAATATTTTATTTTGTGTCAAAATAATTTTTTCGAGAATAAAATTAATAGTTATCTGACGATAAATAATTTAAAATTACTTGATAAGATAATACATCAGAAAAATATATATTTTATAAAATTAATTTTTAATTGGTGTGTGATTTTGTAAAATCATCATATTTGTCTATGTGACACTACTATCGTGACATGCATTATTATACAAATTTTTCATATGTTTTAAATCAATTATTATTAATTGATTAATAAATTTCATCTATAATGAGATTATTTTAATCTAAAATAAAACATTAGAATAAATTACTTAAAAAAAATAAAAGTTAAAATAATAATTTAATAAAGTATTAAGGGTATTTTTGGTATTACCCCAAATTAATAATAATAAAAATGTAAAGGCAAAACCTAGCTTTCCCAACACCAGTCATCTGTTCACATTATTATCCTTTTATTTCCACTTGTTCTTCGCTTCATTAATTAACATTCTCTTGCCTTCTTCCTCCCTGCATTCCCTTCGATTCCCACTTCTTCATTTCACATTTCAGTTCTACATATCCATTAAATGCTCTCACCCTTTCTTAGATAAACTCCCTTGGTTTTATTTTTTCTGGGTTCTTTTTGTTTCAGCAAGGAAAAGAGAGAAAAAAGAAGCATCTTTAAGTTTACCTTTTCAATTTGAAAGAAAAATAAAAACTGTTACTTTTTCTGGCTTGTCTTTCTCAAGAAAAATCAAATCACAACCAACCCAGGCCAACTTTGACTTGAGTGGCTCTGATTCTTGTTTTAATAAGTTGTTCTAGTAGTTGCAACTTTTTTTTTCTTTCAATCTCACTTCTTCAAAATCCTTTTTTCCAGCTTTGAAAATGGTTGCATTCTCCCATTACTGCTCCTAAATTTGGGTCCCATTTTTTGCCTAAATGCTTCACTTTTTTTCTTAGCTCATTTGCTTACCAAAATCACTTAAAAAAGAAGATTTTTATGGTTCATTCATGCATAAATAAATACTATTTTTTATATTATTTTTATGCATTGAATCACTTTCTAAATTTGTGTTGCTTTGGTCAATCTGTTAGTGCTCAGCCTCGGATTCTTTTCTGGTTTACGCCCGAAGCGGTATTCTACACCGGTTACTTGTTTTGTGGCTCTTCATTTATCCTTTTGAGGTACCAAACTCTGAAAAATACTCACTTTCCTTTCTGTAATGATTGTCATTTTGGTTCTTTTAGTCATTTTAAGATATGGGTCTTTTTTTTGTTGCCAATCCTTTGAAATAGACGTTTTTTACCTAATAAACATTGAAATCTGGTTCCATAACTGGGGTTAGTATTCAATTTTTGAAGCTTGTAATTATAGTTTGTCTATGAGCTGCCTAATGCTTGGTCTTGATTCTTGAATACCATGAATTTTGCATACTTTTCTACTTGCTCAATGACTTAATTACTGCCTTTTTGCTGTTGTTGTTGTTGTTGATTTTGCAGTGGCTGCTGTGCTGATTTTATTTATTTTATTTTGAATTTCCTAGGCTTATGCAAATATGCTTGAACAGCTGAGATTTCTCTATGGTTCTACACTCCTGTTGTGCATCTTTCTTGGATCTTTTCTATTTGGGGTTGTGTTTTCAGAAATACCATTGGGATCTAAACTTTCTGTGGGAGAAAATAATTCATGGGTTTCTGCTAATGGTGATTTCGCAATAGGATTCTATAGCCGACCTGATATGCCAAACCAGTTTAGTGTAGGCATTCGTTTCAATTCAAAGTTAATCCCTGTTGAAAAACAAACAATGGTTTGGGTTGCCGGAGGTGATGTTGCTGTTAGTAACAATTCATATTTGGAGCTTCAGATGAATGGAGAATTGGTTCTTTTTGATGCCCTGCAGGGTCAAGAAGTGTGGTCCAGCAAAACAAGCCAGTTATCTGTTGCAGTAGCGTTTCTTCGGGATGATGGAAATCTTATCTTACTGAACGAGAAGAAAGATGGGGTTTGGCAAAGCTTTGATTATCCTACCGATACTCTTCTTCCCGGCCAGAGACTTTCTCCCTTTAGAACATTGAGAGCTGCAAGCCAAAATGATGTTTCGAGTTTATACAGCCTCTACATGAATGATTCTGGTCAGCTGCAGTTAAGGTGGGAAAGCAGCATCATATATTGGAGCATTGGAAGGCCTTCTCATTCGAATCTAAGTGCTATTCTGACTTCTTATGGGAGCCTGCAACTCGTGGCTTCAACATCTGAACCTGTATGGTCTGCGTATGGAGAAGATCATAATGACACCGTGAAGTTTAGGTTCCTCCGGCTGGATGTGGATGGTAATTTGCGGTTATATTCATGGATGGATGTTTCACAAACTTGGAGATCGGTTTGGCAAGCTGTTGAGAATCAGTGTAATGTCTTTGCAACTTGTTACCAGCGAGGCATCTGTGCGTTTAATGCATCTGGTTCCCCTCTTTGCATATGCCCGTTCCATCATGTAGGCCATTCTAATACAAAATGTTTGGCTTCATCTCAGCATGATTGCAAACCAGGGTCGATTATGGTTAAACATGCCAATATGTTTCTTTATGAAATTTACCCTGTCAATGATTCCATCTCCGTAACTAGTTTAGATGAATGCAAAAGCATGTGCCTCGGTGACCCGAGTTGTACTGCTGTAACCTTCATAAATGACGGCAGTGCAAAATGCAAGATGATGAAAACTCAGTACATTAGCGGTTATTCAGATCCGTCTCTTAGTTCAACCTCTTTTGTTAAGAGGTGTTCGGACCCCATAGCTGCTGATCCCATCTTCCCGTTGAAGTCTCCGCCACAAGCACGTAAGGAGTTTTATAATACTTGCATTCCTTGTCTAGTTGGAGCAGCCTCTGGCACAATTTTTGTGTTTGTTGTGATTCAGTTGGTAGTGGGATTTTACCTTTATAAAAGGAGAAACACTTATAAGAAACTTGCATCTTTAGCTTACTCCAGCCCTGGTTCTAAATGTTTAATCATGTTATCCTTCACCGAGATCAAGGACCTTACGGAGAATTTCAAACACCAAATTGGACCAAAGATGTTCAAAGGTACCTTACCCGACAACCAGCCAGTTGCAATCAAAGTGCTCGAAGCAACCATTGAAGCAAGAAAATTTCGAGCTGCATTGTCAAAGGTTGGAAGCATTTATCACAAAGGTCTTGTCAAGCTGGAAGGATATTGTTGCGAGCCGGATCGAAGGTATTTAGTCTATGAATATGCCAAGAATGGCTCTGTGGAGAAATACATAGCGGATTCAACACTGGCTGAGAGACTGACTTGGAGAAAGAGAATGGAAATTTGCTTAAGTATCGGTCGAGCCATATTTTACTTGCACACAGGGTGTCGAGAATTTTTATGCCATGGGAATTTGAAATGTGAAAATGTAGTTCTCGATGAAAACCTTGATGCTAAAGTGAACGAATTCGGATTGGGGATGCTTTATGGTGAGGCATCCTCCAATATGGCTTCGGCACAGAAAGATGTGGAGGACTTTGGCAAGATGGTATTGACCCTGGTTAGTGGCGTTAAAGAAGTAAATGATGAGTTTGATTGGGCTTATAAAGAATGGTTTGAGGGCCATCCGGAGAATGTAGTAGATAGAAGACTTGAGGACGAAGTTGATCCCGAGGAACTCGAGCGACTGTTGAGGATTTCCTTTTGGTGCCTTCAAGCGGATGAACGTGTAAAACCTTCAATGGGGGAGGTAGTGAAGGTGTTGGAAGGCTCACTTCCTGTTGATCCTCCTCCTCCACCATTTAGTTGCCGGAGATCATCAAGGGAGGAGGAAGACTCATCTGAGTTAGGCTCAGTCAGGGACATAAGAATGTAATGTAAAAAGTGGCATTTTCTTTTTCCAATTTTGTACAGTAGGACTAACATTCACAGTAATGACATTCCGAGGCTTTGTGGGGCATGCATATGCCATTTTTTTCCATCCACTATTATGTGTCAATTTGTCATGCATTTTTCTGCAGCATTTTGGATTGGATTATACTTCAGACAAAGATGCTCAACGGTGGAAATGCAGGCAGAAGTAAAAAAAAGAAGAGAATAATACACTTCAATAAGTGATATGGACTAGCACATACACATTCCAAATGGATGGAGAGTAGAAAATTTTAGGTAAAGCTTAAATTCGAAACGGATCTAAAACTCGAAAATTAACTGGATAATTCGAGAAATTTCAAGATATTGAACACAGGAATCAGAAGATCAAATTCTTGAATAAACAAAATTGTTTACAGCTAGTTCTATTTTCCTTCACCAAATCATTACTGACAAACAAGTTTAGAATCCCTGAGCATATACTATGCTTACAGTGAGGTACCTGAGTCTGAGGCATTTGAGAACAGAAAGGGCAACCGAGAAAAGAAGTGCAGAATCACCAATAATCCTTGCAAGAGCAAGTACCATTAACAAACTTATGGAACCGAACTCGATCTCTAACAATTATTTCACGCTCATAAATTTTACTGATGATCTTTGTGACTTCATGGCAATCAATACAAACTCTTAGATTCTTTACTATTCTAATCGGTGCAGGTGCTTTCGTCTTTAAAAGTCCATACGCAATAGCAAGCCTCTCACTGTGCTCACACAGGTAAATTCCTTTCTCTTCATCAGAAACATTGTGCAGCACATCAGATATATGTGGGTCATACCCAGAATTAGTTACTCGCTCGGAAATAACCCTCAAAACCTGTCTTATCTCCTTTGCCTCAGGATGATACCAGTCTCCCATCACAAACTCATGAATAAGACCATCAATTTCAATTGAGGTACTCCCAGGCACTGCCTTCATGCCCTTTTCTTTCATCATCTTTCTCACATGGCGCATCTTTTCCCACTGTGAAACTGATGCATAGAAATTTGACAGCAGTATATAGTTCTCTGTATTTGAAGGTTCTAATGCAAGAAGTTGCTCTCCCGCAATTTCACCTTTATGCAACATCTTATTCTTCTGGCAACCAATGAGTAACGTTCGCCAAATTACCGAATTTGGAGAGTAAGGCATAGTTTGAACAAAACTGCAAGCCTCATCAACAAGGCTGGCTCGGCAAAGAAGATCAACCATGCAACCGTAATGCTCTAGTGATGGTTCGATTCCTAATTCAATCATGCTTGACCAATATCTCCTACCCTCATCAACTAGTCCACTATGGGCACAAGCAGATAAAACGCCAATAAAGGTAACATGGCTAGGTGTAACCTGGGAAAGTAAATAGACAAAGAGAGTCACAAACTTGATTATTTTTTTCCAGTCAAAACTACTTACTAAACAGCAAGCCAGCTTGATACAAACATGAACATATATTCATACCATCATAATAACACAGTCTTCTGGAATGCAATGTTTTATGAGTCTAAACTCTAAGATGCTTACCCTGTACATCTATGTCCATACCTTGGATTCCGCCATCCTAGAAAACACTTCCAAAGCCTCCTCTGCTAAGCCGTGAACTGCCAATCCAACAATCATCGAACTCCAAGCTTTCTGGTCTTTTACATGCATTCCCTTGAAAATTTCTTTTGCCTTTTCAATACATCCACACTTTGCATACATGTTAACTAGCGCAGTACTAAGCATGACATCAGTCTCAATCATCTGCTTCTCGATATATGCATGGATCCACCTCCCAATATCCAATGCCCCTGCCATAGCACATGCAGAAATCACACTCACCATCGTCACCTTATCAGGGACAACGTTCAACGTTTGCATTTCACGAAACGCACCAAACGCTTCATTGACCAATCCCATTGTAGCATAGCCACTTATCATCGAACTCCATTCTACCAACCCTCTCTGGGGAATTTCATCGAACACTTCCTCCGCCAGCTCAATCTCTTCGCATTTCGCATAAAGATTCAGCAACCCCGTTTGAACAAACTGGTTCGAGCCAAACCCAGATTGTAAAACACGGGCATGAACCTGCTGACCCTCTTCGAAAGCAAAAATATTGGAGCAAGCCTTAAGCACGAAAGCCAGAGTAAATGTATTAGCAGAAGGATTCCCTTTTCTAACCAATTTTTGATATAAAGAAAAAGGCACCTTGGATTGGGTTCCAATAAGAGAATAACCCCGAATAAGGGAATTCCAAGAGAAAATATTTGGGTTTGGAGTTTGAGAGAAAACTTTGCTAGCAAGATTGATATCTCCATGGCGAGAAAGAGCACAAAAACCAACTATTTTCGAGAGGAGGAAGGAGAGTGCGGAAATAGGAAGTAGACGAGTCAAAACATGGGCGTGGATTTGTCGGATGATGCGCGTATTTGGGCATTGTTCAATTAGACGACCAATTCTCTCTTCTTCCAGCTTTCTTCTTCGGTCGTGAATCACTGTCTGCTTTGGTTTTGGTTTTCATGGAAACCCGGGAAAAGGTTGTACTGGAAATATATATCTATGAAACCCAACGGATAGTGAAGGTAAATGGACCTCATTTTTCTGGTTTGGATTCACCGTGGGCTTATACAGTAACCCCATTTCTTATTTTCCTAAAGTCAAATATTTTCATCCCGGGTAATCCGTTTTAAATTTGAATGATTAAAACATTTTATTTAGAATTAATTATACATATACGAATAAAAAAATATTTGATTCACCGTTAATATAAATTTTAGTTTATACATATAAGTTTATTTTAGGGGTTAGACGTTTAATAGGGTTTGGAATTTAAAGATTTAAGTTTTTAATATTTTAAAATAGGGGGCGTAGGGATTTAAATCGTAACTCTTTTTTTATTCAATTATACAATAATTACAGTAGTATCTGTTCTAGTGTATACTTTCAACCATTGGACATTGATCGTTCAATTACTATATTGATATTATTGATGTTCGGACCCGTAACCTCTAAAAACAACAATCGTTCCTTTAATTATTAGTGCAAACTTTTGATGCTATTAGAGAGTCCCCTGTCATTTTATATTAAGAAGACAATCCTATAAAGTTTTATGGGTAAAAATAATATTTAATAAATTAAAAAAAATTAAATTATGTACGAGTTTTAAATTTTTGAAGATGACCACCCATAACTAATGAGAGATATTTAATTATTTATTCCCCTTTGAACTTGATTGTCACCCCATCCCAACGTTTACTCTGGGGAACAAAAATCTTCTGCTTCCTTTATGTGCCTCGTTTCAGGCCTTTTTGTTTTTTAAAAAAAATTAAATTTTAAATCCTGAATCCTTATTTTCTATATTCTAAATCCTAAATCCTACACTCTAAAAAATACTCCCTACCTCTAATTCCTTAAACCCTAACCTAGAACCCTAGCCTTAAACCCTAAACCTTTTAATTAGAAGTGGAACATAAATAAAGACATGAGAAAGTGACAGATGATTTACACTCGTACTCTAGGGGCCATGCATTTGCTTAAGGGCAACGTTGATCAAAGCTCATGAAGGAAATATGCCATAGATGCATGCATAAAATTTCAGTCTGATCTGGTACTACTTATCACCATTAAAGGACCATGGCGTGATGTGTTTTGATGCATCATCTCAATATTACAGTAACAAATCAGACAATATGATACAAACCTATGCACGTGTTTTGTTATGCATTCAACTCAGACAAAACCCTAAAACTACGTGGTTATGACTTGGACATAAGGGTAAGGAAGTTAGGTTTTGCCCATACCATCACGTTCGACAATAAAAAAATGTCCGCGAACAATCAAATAAACAGTAACGAAGTCGGAATTTTTATATAATAAAATAAAAATAAAATTTAAGGTATAAAATTTTTTATACCATAATAATATAAATATTATTAATCTTATAACCAATCAAATCAAATCGTATTGATTTTAATATTTTCACAAACAATTTATACTATAATAAATTAAATATGATCGATTAAAATCTTTAATCTATACGTGGCTCCGTCGCCGCAAATGAGACTTTTTTCTATGGAAAATAATTTAAGTTTAGGTTTGCTATAACCACGTGCTGGCATCGGATTTGTTTTCTCAATGTCCTAACTGAAAACCAGAGCCTATGGGTTGCTTATTCTTGATGTACAATCATTTGGGGGGAAGACCATGAGAGTAATAAATAAAAAATCCTTAGGGATTAGGGTTCCCAAAAAGTCTTTTGCAGTCATCATACATAAGGCAAGCAGCATAATATATGTATATCCTTTTTATGTTTAGTATTATATATTTTAAGGGTAAAAATTACGAATAAATTTTTTTTTACTCTTTTTTATGTTTTTTTTTAAAATTTACTAAAAAAATAAATTTTAAACCCTAACTCTTATTTTTTATATCCTAAACCCTAAATCATATACTAAAAAAATACACTTATCCTTAATTCCCTAAACCCTAACCAAAACCCCTAAACTAAAACCCTAAACCCTCTAATTTGAAGTGGAAACATAAATGGAGGCATGAGAAAGAAATAGACGATTTGCACCCAAAAATCATCTGTCTGTTTATTATGCCTCCAACCCGGCCTCTTATTAAAAATTTTTAGAAAATTAAATTTTAAATTCTAACCTTTATTTTTACATCCTAAACCCTAAAAAATACACCATAACCTTAATTTTTTAACACTATCCATAACCTTTAACCTCTAACCTAACCCTAAACTCTTTAATTTAAAACAGAAATACGAATAAATCATGAGAAAGAGGTAGACGATTTACACTCATATTTTAAACCTATACTTAAAAGTTCGTCTTTTTAGTGCGACGCAGGTAAATATATAAAAAGGAGATGATTTCTATTCCACTTAAAAGCCATCTCCTTCACTCAAACAAACTATGACCTCAACACTGTGATTTTGTCCCAAGGAACTGACCAATCCTCGACTGACACGCTTCATCTGCTTGTTTCTACAAGCAAGGGAAGACAACCTACATCTTGAAACTTCATGCACTAGTTTGATGATTTGTATAGGGTTTGATGGTCATGGTTTGATTAAATTTAGAATGCTTTGATCACTGAAAAATCTGAGATTTTGTGATAATTTTTAGGATGGATCGACGAGTCATGGGTGTGAATGTAAATTTTAAAATTTTATATATTTACATTTTTATATATTGATGATATAATTTTATAATGTTTAAAATTTTATACTTAGAAATTTATAATAAAATTTTCAAATGTTATTCTCATTTAAATTTCTTATAATGGGGTCTTGTTCGGTCAAACTTATTGAACATGTTCAGAATCATCTTTATTTTTAACTTTAATATTATTATTGAACAACTATAATAGATCGATCCATTAGTCAAGCTACTCATTTTTGTTATCTTATATTTTTTTAAGTCGTAGGTAGAGACGAACGTAAGATTTTATATTAAAAAGAGTGAGCCTATAGAATTACAAGAGATCTCCGATCTCTTTTATGTTCATCCATGTTCATGAAATCTGAATCCAATAAAAAATGTTTTCTCTTTACTGAGATTTTTCATTTCCCTCTTCGATAAAATTAATAAAAAATAAATATAATATATTTTTTAACCTTCTATTTATAAGAATATTTTTAATTACATGATATAATTTAAATGAAAGGGATTCATATTAATCTGAGGCAAGTGTTCTTTTTACATATTTCTCTCTTTTAAACCCATATGACATGCCACCATTTATTGGTGGGTATCCTTATCCCATATTTATTATTGATATTATAAGTGGAGGAATATATTAAAGACTTGCAAAAATCATCAGTCATATTCTCTCAAATTTTTTAAAAATAATTTAAGCTTATAAATTTTTTAAAAGTTCATACTGAACTTTAATTTTTTTTGAATATTTTTAATTAAAATTCTTTTATAATTTTTAAAATTTCTCATTAAACCTCTCGATTCAAAACTTTTAATACTTAAGACCTCAAATTTAAAAAAATAAATAAAAAATAAATCATTTGAAATATTTTAAAATTAAATTAATCATCGACTCTATTATCAAATTCTATCATCGACTATTATTATTAAATATTTATAAAGATTAGATATTTTAGATTATTTCGTCTCAATCTCTCATATCTTAGACCATGACTCAAAGAGTGTTGCCCAAAGAAACCAAGCAATCTCTATAAATATAGAATCTCATCATTAAACTAACTCACAACCAGACCATTTCTCCCCTTGTCTTTCATCAAATTAGTACATTTTCTTCCCTTTTTCTCTTACAAAACAAGATACGGATGGGTGGACATGTTACACAACTTGTCATAATAACCATCTTCTCTTTATTTTCACGTTACATCTCTTTGGAAGATGTCCCACCTCCTCCTTATAATTACTTTGAAGACATTGTATCTGCTGGTTATGATCCACTAGCTTACCCTTCCTACCTCACCACCATCCAAGATGGCAACTCCAAGGATTTCATCTCACACACCACTCAACTTAATAGCCTCACATCACCTTCAACTAAAAATGTTAACGTTGATGACTTTGGAGCAACCGGTGATGCCGATGACGACACTCCGGTTAGAATTAGAACATACGTACACACTTTAACAATATGTCACATGCATGTATGGATTCGATTCGATTTGATTCAAGGGTCTTTGATTTATGCATGAATGGTGTTTTCACTTTTCAGGCATTTGAGATGGCTTGGGAAGAAGCTTGTTCCTCCGAGGGTGAGGTTGTGCTTGAGGTGCCTCAAGGAAACTGCTATCATCTTAAGCCTATTAGATTTTCAGGTCCCTGCAAGTCTAATCTTACTATCCAGGTGAGCTTGGAATGAAAACCCCATTTAATTTATCATACAAGTAGTCGTTTTCGTGTCGGTTTTAGTTCGAGTCCTGAGCATATTGTGTGGCTTGTCTTATGTGTTTCGGTGTATCGTTGTTATATTCGGATTTTTTTCGGGACTTTATACCTACAGTATCATACCTAATTTGCCTGATCAAAATTTTCTGTAGATATATGGCAGCATTGAAGCATCTGATGATATGTCTGATTACAAGGAAGATACGAGGCACTGGCTTGTCTTTGACAAGGTTGATAATTTGTTCGTCCAAGGTGGTGGGAGTATTAATGGTAATGGGAAGATCTGGTGGCAAAATTCTTGCAAAATCAATAAAGATCTTGTAAGTTTACCCGACACTCACAAGTTAAGTTGTCTGTATTTTCTTCATGATCTTCCTTTCTCTTACCAAATGCTTTGTTTTATTGTTTTGCAGCCATGCAATGAAGCACCAACGGTAGGTTAACTTTTCCTTTCTATCTTGTATGTAATAATGATGCCCTAGCAGCTTTTCCATCAATAAATCGACTTTTAAAAATGAAAACAGATTTCATCCGAGTTTCCTAAGAAAAGAATACATGTATTAGTGTATCCCAATTAAGGAGAAACATTGTTTGCATCATGTTATATAAAACACGTAATACATAATGTTTTGGTCCTTTTTATTATACTTTAATGTTATTGTGTTTTTATTGTTAGTCTCATTTTAAAATAGTAGATTTAGGGTTTAGGGTTCAAAGTTAGAATTGTAGTTAAGGTTTAGAGAACTATGAGTATGTTGTATTTTTTAGTGTACAGGGTGTAGTGTATAGGACATGAAAATTAGGGTTAGACTTTAGAATTTAATTTTTAGAAATTTCTAGTGTGGGGTATAAAAAAAGGCATGATTAAGGGTAAAATGATTTTTATTCATTTTGGTAGACAAATATCAATTAGGATAAACATCAACATTGATCACCAAATTATTCTTATTTTTAATTTTAGTCACAAAACTATTATTTTTGACAAAATAATCACTAATGATACGGGACTTTTTTTTCTTTCTATTTTGATTACTCTCCATAAAAATATAATGAAAAACAAAAAAAACATGAATAATTTAGTAACTAAAAATATGAAAGAAGAAATAGATTGGTGAAAAAAAACATTAGTGACTAAAATAGGAAAAAAAATAGTAACGTTAATAATAGTTTTGCATAAATAATAGTTTGGTGACTAGAATTTAAAAAAAGAGAATAATGTAATCAAAGATGATTTTTACCTTATTAATCGACGAATGAGTGGCTATGAAGTTACGGGAAATATTAATAAAAAGACAAGGGATTTTTTTATAATACGTTGAAAAAAAATATTTATAAAATAATGAAATATGTGAAGTTAAATTGAGTAGAAACTGATAAACTGGGTTGATTTAAGTGATAAGCAGATTGATATATATATAAAATTATTATTGAAAGACTCATCCATTAAAATTAAGTGTACACGTAGATCACATTAATTAGAGTGAAATTTTGAAGATCGAAAGGGCAACAAAAAATAAGTATGAAGTCAAAAGGTTGAGTCATATACAAATACTGTTGTCATGTGAAGTTCCATGGTGTAAAATAAGAACTGTGGTTTCAGGCTCTCACCTTCTCCAAGAGCAAAAACCTGATGGTGCAAAACCTGAGCATCCAAGATGCACAACAAATCCATGTTTCTTTTGACAAATGCGACAATGTTCAAGCTTCTGCTCTGACGGTGACAGCCCCAGAAACAAGTCCCAACACAGATGGAATTCATGTTACACATACTCAAAACATACGGATCACAGACTGCATCATAGGCACAGGTATGGCATACGACTTATCTAATATTCGAAAGGATTCGAACAAAAATATTAGTCTCCAAATACGATATAGAGAACATGAATAAGGTTAATGTCCTTTGTCATTACACCACAGATTTGATTAACAGAGTTCTATCGTGTTTTGTTTTTGATCGAAGGCGATGATTGTATCTCCATTGTAAGTGGCTCCCAAAATGTGCAAGCCTTGAACATAACTTGTGGCCCTGGTCATGGAATCAGGTCTTTAACCCTACAAACTTATATCCTTTTTTTCAACCATTAAGTCGAGCCTAAACTGATGAGTTTCAATGTTTGATTGTGATGATGGGGAGGTCAGTATTGGGAGCTTAGGATCTAAACATTCAAAGGCTTATGTCTCGGGTGTGACAGTTGATGGAGCTAAGATTTCTGGAACCAAAAATGGAGTCAGGATCAAGACATGGCAGGCAAGTGCAGCACCGAAAATAATTACCGCAACATGCATTATCCTGTAATAACTCTGATGGCATTAACATACGATTTGATTACCAGGGAGGGTCAGGAAGTGCAAGCAACATCATATTTCAAAATATTGAAATGTTTAATGTGTCCAACCCCATTATCATAAACCAAAACTACTGTGACCAAGATAAACCATGCAAAGAACAGGTGATGGAACAGTATGCTAACTGTTTGTGTTTTTTTAAGTGAAGCGTAACCTACTATTGGCTTTAACGTTGAATGAATCGGATTTGTTTAATCCGCGCAGCGCTCTGCAGTTCAGGTGAAAAATGTGGTGTATAAGAATATCGAAGGGACTAGTGCTTCTGAAGTGGCAATAAAATTCGATTGCAGTAAGACTCATCCTTGCCAAGGAATTTTGCTGCAAAATGTAAGCATACAGGAACAAGGAGATACAACTGCCAAAGCTATCTGCAACAATGTCGAATTGAGTGAAGACGAAACTGTTTCCCCACAGTGCTGTTAAGCTTGCGAGCAATGGATGTCGATTACGAGACCGGTCTTCGCATGTAGAATAATGTATACGGTATACACAAATATATGTCAATAACAAAATCTTAGGTTATTTGTTTACAGATAGGGGTAAGACAATCACTTCCATTCTTGAGATTGTTGTCTCATGACTTGCAGATTATTTCTCGGATAAGTTCAGGTTTACCTGGGATCACAACTGCTTGAAGGACACATTTACAAAGTTGCATAGATTGCTTCTTAGTACAGTCAATAGTGTATAGTGTAGGCTGACTCTGTAAATTACTGCTATATTTTAAGGAACAATAAAACAACCTTTTATTTGGAAAAAGAAAAAGGCAGCCCCGTTAAATGACTATCTTGTTTCAATGGTTAAGGGAAGTATTATTGTTCCTAGAGGTTACGAATTTGAGCACTAATAATACAACACATTGATTGAACTATCAATGTCTAATGATCGAGAGTATACTCTAAAATAGATACTATTATACTCCACCATCGATCCACAACTTGTACACCTTTTTTCTATCCATCCTTCAATATCGTTCTCCCTATTCTCACCAAAATGCCTTCCACCACACAGCCGAGCAATGATCCCTGCAATAACACCTATGATAGTTATGACAGGGAGCACTGCGATCAGTGTTTCAATTGACCGATGAGAATACCGACTCGGTTGCCTCACAGTAGGCGGTGCCTTGAATACGGGTACATATTGATCAGGTAACCTTGCTTCCATAGCTACGATGACAACCAAACTGAAGTAGATGCTCATGAACTCAGTGTTTTTGTTCCAGTCTGTCCAAACCATGTCATCCCAAAGTGAAAGATTTTATATAACCAGTTTGTCCTTACTAATATCACATGTTAAAGTTACAGACTGAGTCCCAAGATGAAATGCATTTGACCTCTTTCAAACTTTCCTAGTTAATGGATACTTTGTTGGTAGGAACTTCACCCGATCCCACTGTTCAGGTATAGTTCAGTAGAAATAGGGTAGCTAGCAGATTCAAATAGCAATCCCTTATCGCAATAATGGACGCTATATAACGGTAACTACATTATTCGAAATCTGAAAGAATCATATTGTAAGATGCAAAAGCTGTTTGATGAAGTGACACCATAGAATCACAGCTATGTAATCATGAAATTAATAAAACAAACTCAAGAACAGCCTTGCAACCTAGTAGGCATTGACATGGGAATAATCAAGCCTTCTGTTAGAAAAACACTTCACGCCATCAAATTTTATTTGGTGTTGACGAAATCTGGAAATGTAAATAAAAAGCAGTTTGGCAATTCGTCAACCATATTTATTGTGATCTAGTATAATAGACATCATCGTCAAATGGTCCTCTGGCCGGATCGAGAAAAGGCACAGACAAATTTCAAAACTATAAAACAGTCTTTAAGACCACAATTTCTTCACAGTGAAAGGAAAGAGAAGTAAACATTAGGACTTCAAGATTCAGATCCTGACTTAACAATGAAATTCTGGCGGCTGATGGGGTTCATTACCACAGGTGGACCAGCAGTGCGCGGCCATGCCTGAAATTTCTTGTCAGTTTCTTCCCACCATTCCTTGTTTGAAACAGTGTGAGGTGTTGTCCCTGAGTTGGAGAGGAAATGCCATTATTAGACCCCCTAAAATAGTCAAGAACAAGAAATCTACAGAACATACAGCAACTTACCTCCAAAAATCTTCTGATCAGCAACAAGATTATCAGCTACATAAGCAATGGCAAAAGATGCCGCAACAGAACCAATTATATATTTTGCTGCCATTTTCAAGCTGCAATAGTAAGACATGAAAATAATGAGCAAAAGTTGCATGTGTGGTGTGTAACAAAAACATATTGCCATAGAAAAATAGGAAAAAAGAAACAGGAAAAATTTACTAACAAAATTAGCAAATAGAAGTTCGTCTCAAAGTTAGCATTTTAACCTGTATACTCTCCATTTTTATTGTTCTTCCTTTTCAATCAAATAATTGATATCTTCTAATGCAAAAAACAAAATCCTAACTGCGATCTCCCAAAAGATCATCACAAATAACTTCATGTTAATCACTAGAGATTAGTTCATAAAATTGATAAATAAGAACCCAATTGTATGGTCATAGTTTAATGCATTTGGACTTAAATTTAAGCAGCAGCAAACAATTGACTGGCATAGCCGAGTTTCTATGCAAATAACCTACTGATAAAAGGTTTTCACACACCAAAAATAGAATCAACAAACTTATGAAATACACCTGATAGAAAGAAAAAAAAACAAAGCCATTGGGATCAAAACTAAAGAATGAAAACAAGATCTTTCTTAAACATATGAAATGTAATCTGTTATATCTAATTCCACATATCATATTACACATATTGCAAGCAATCTTTATCTTATGAAACAGATAACTCAAGCGCACAAAGGGCTCTATTATATAGGGTGAACTACAAAACCTCCAATCACTTTCTTGTTAATTTCAGCAAGTCATTGTTCAGAAGAAAAAACACCCAATTAATTTGGATCCTAGCAAAGTCGAGTTACCCCGCAAAAGGAGCACGGTAGCAGCAGCCTCTATTACCATTCATATCGGTTCTTTATGGCACATGCTTCATGAAGAATGGCTTGGATGGGAACTTAAGTAGGCAGTATTATTAAAAAAAAAAAAATCATTTCGGAGAGGGAGATTTCGGTAGTTAATTTAGGCTTTTTCTCTCTTGAACCATAGTTCTGTCTTTAAGCTGAAGTTACAGATTATTTATTTTCTGCTAAAATTTCTAATAAAGTCTCGTTTGGGGCTCTCTCTTAGAAAATTTTCAACTTAAAGTATTCATGTAAATCCTTGTTGAACTAGGAGTATTGGCTCTTATCGGACTAGGATCTTTCTACAACTTATCATCAAACAATTTACAGAGTATCTAATTTCCGCATTGTATGATCCAAACACTTCTAGCAGTGAATCTGACTCCCGCCAACAAATTTCCACATTTTTTTTGAAGAAAACAAAATCAATATCCAAAGTTTCCTAGTAAACTAGAAGCAGCAAAAACTAAAAACCTTCCCCCAAACCCTAATTACCTAAGAATCCCTAGGTCTTCTGCTTCCATTCTTTTAAAAGAATCCAAAGCAAAACTTTCAAAACGAAACCTATAGAACACAAAATCAACCAACCAGACCCGAAATTACTAATGTTCTAGCCTTCTTCAACCTAATCTAACGCAGATCCTAGCAAACCCAAGTCATAGAAAAGCAGACCCTTTCCAGAATCCATACACAAAACCAAGAAATCAATCATTTCTTTTTCTTCCTAATAACAAACACAGAATGAATCCAATGGTTCCAAAGAAAACTGGAGCACCATCAAAGATATGAAATCAAACCCATAAATCTAAAATAAATACAAAAGGGGTTTTTACACTTATGATGATCGGTAGAACAAACCTGGGCGGCCGAGCCTCGGGTCAAGGAGAAGCAGAAATTAAGGGCACGAAACTGCCGGAAAAATAGATTTTGTAAGAATTGCTTGGAAAACGGAGGTTCAATTTTATAACCATTTAGATCCACGGGCTGCAGTATCTTATTTAATCCGACGGCAGGGAAGGTTCTAGTATAATTTACGAATAATTATTTTTAATAAAATACATAAATAATCATTAAATTATTTTAAATAAAATAAAACAATCAGCAAAATTTTAAAAATTATATAATAAATAATAAATATTAATTTTTATTATAAAATAATTATTAATTCATCAAATATCGATAGAGTGGTGACATAAAAATTTGTAGCTAAATGCCAATAATCTATTATATACTTCAAATTATATTTTAAATTACATATTAAATTTCTTATAAATTAACGGATGTAAACAAATAATATGTTTTTTCATTAAAATAAATTATCATAAGCTCTTGAATTAAATGTCGGACCAAAATAAGATTTTTTTAAAAAAATAATTAATTTTAATAAAACTGAAATCTAGTACCTGTAGCCTTGCTGTCGGTGATAGGCTCTTGCTTATTGCTTTTATTTTGTACCCAACGTCTTAACCCCAAACCATTCAAAGACAACAAACCCTATGGTTAGTCACAAATTGCAATTAAAAGGGTTAGATCTGTGATTAATGTGGTAGGAAGAAACCACGTGGCATGCATATTATTTAAAGTTTTATTTAATAATTTATAAAAATTTATTATTGAATTAATCATAAATGACGTAGTAAGTTAAGTTTATCTAATAATTTTTTAAAAGCACGTGAATAGGAATGTTATATAAATTATTACAGTATGAAATATCGTTAATCGACATACATCATTAAAAAATATTACGAATCTTTAAAAATTTTATATTTTATATAAATAAAATATTTTACGAGATAAAAAAAATAGTGAAGAGATCAAATTATAAAGTAGATTGTTCTCGTGTATGATTCTACTTACAATGAACAACTATTAAAGGAGTTCAAATTTTTTATGATCACTATTAAAATCAGATAAAAAATAAATATCGCGATAATCTTTGTACAAAGACATAAAACTAAAATATCGTCACAATTGATATTTATACTTTGATCATATATTTATTTTATTACTTGTATTAAATAAAATATCAAAATTGTCATTTTATTTATTACTATAATAGTATCTCTGAATTTTTATTTACTAATTTAATATTTAAAACCAACCATATCACTTCATTAAGTATAAAATTAATTAATAATTTAAAAATAAACTTGATTATCAATACGTAATATGATTTAAATATTAAAACGAAAAAAAATGATACCTGAAACTTTTGGGTGTTATAATTTTCATATAATAAAAGAAAAAATAATTAAAAATAACATAACTCGAAATAAAATAATATAAAGTTTAAGAAGAGAAAATAAAAAGAAAAAAAAAATTAAACTCTAGGAACAACCTTCGTCTCAATCTTAATTACATGTCTCCTTCCCTCTACTTTTAGGTATAAAAAATAAGTGTTGGCAACCCTTTTAAATGCCAGTTTTTGTGCTTTCCTTTTATTCTATACTTGTGTGGAAGCTGCTTTTCCTCTTCATCAAAACAATGGCAGCTTGGTTACTCTCTCTTTGCTTTACTCTGGTTTTCTCCCTGTGTAATGCCTCTCGTACGCCACCCGTTTCCCCACCACTTGATGGTAAACACTCAACTTTGCTGGAATAGCTGGTTTCTTTTACGTTTATTATCACTGAGATTCAAATAGCGTTTAGCTATTGTTACAGTGATAATAATATAGTGGTAACAATAATATCTGTAATCGCTATAAAATATTGCGACAGAAAACGTGAGCTTTGATTAACTATCAATCTATTTTGTTCAGGATTTCTGGATAACGGCAACTTCGAGCAAGCACCCAAGGAAGAGAACCTCAACAAAACAGTGATCCTGGGGAAGTATTCGCTTCCGGGATGGGAAATCGAAGGCCTCGTTGAGTTTGTGTCAGGGGGGCCTCAGCCCGGGGGATTTTACTTGTCCATTCCCCGTGGTGCACATGCGGTGAGGCTTGGCAATGAGGCTTCTATCTCTCAGAATGTGGATGTGAAGCCTGGGTTGCTCTACTCCATCACATTTGGTGCTACCAGGACTTGCGCACAGAATGAGGTGCTGAGGATCTCGGTGCCTGGTCAGACCGTGGACATCTCCATTCAGACCCTATACAGCACTGATGGGGGTGACACCATGGCTATTGCTTTCGAGGCAACAGATAAAGTAGTGAGGGTCACATTCCGGAACCTTGGGGTTCAAGAAGATCCAACTTGTGGACCTCTGTTGGATGCCATTGCCATTAAAGAAATGCCTCCTCTAACTATCACAAAAGGTACTTGGTTAAGGATTTTTTTTGTTCTAGATGTTCAATGGCCTTGGTTCGTATGAATTTTTCACCCCAAAAGATCCAACTTGACGTTTGTGAAAGCAGGAAACTTGGTAAAAAACGGTGGGTTCGAGACAGGTCCCCATACCTTCAAGAACTACTCCACAGGGGTCCTCCTGCCTCCGCACAAGCGAGACAACATCTCACCACTCCCTGCGTGGATCATCGAATCCCTCAAACCCGTAAAATTCATCGACAAGAAGCACTTCTCGGTTCCATCGGGACAGTTCGCCATTGAAATGGTGGCCGGAATAGAGAGCGCCATTGCTCAAGTTATCAGAACAGTTCCCGACAAACTCTACGCCCTCAGTTTCAGCGTTGGAGATGCCAAGAACGATTGTCATGGATCAATGATGGTTGAAGCCTTTGCTGGTAAGGAAATTCTCAAAGTCCCGTACGTATCTCAAGGAAAGGGGGGATTCAAGACGGCAAGTTTTGAGTTTCGAGCAACCTCGGATAGGACAAGGATTACATTTTACAGTGCTTACTACCACACCAAGTTGCATGATTATGGAAATGTGTGCGGGCCTGTCTTGGATGATGTCAAGGTTCTCCCTGTCTCCTAGTCGGAAACCTTTCTAGCCACGGTATCGAATAGCTTTGATGTGTTAAATCTCAGAAAAATAGTACAAGTGTTTTATTTTGCCTTGTGAAAGAAGTTTGTTCTGGTTTTGAGTTAGGAAAAATGCCATTGCTGAGAGATGTTGAGTATGAAAGAGGGTTATTGGAGTTTAGAGTCATAGCAGCTTCTAATAATTTCATAGCGACTGTTTTAAGTTGCAAAGTGTGGAAGTATAAAATTAATTATATTAGAATAATTGGCCAGTTTATTTCAATATTGGTGCATGATGAAAATATAAATGATTTTATCAGCCGTTTTCTAAAATCGATGATCAAATCTGTAGGGGAAGAAAACAAAAGTGATTACTTCAGTAGTTAACCTTTATAAATAATAATTTGGTGACTAAAATAGAAAAACGAACATAATTTAGTAACCAATAGTGATATTTACCCTACTTTTTTCATGTTGGTTTTGCAAGTAGAAAGGGAAAAAATGTCTAATGACAGCAAGTGGTGGATGACTTTGAACGAAATTACATGCCAAAAGTTTGTAAGGCTCATTCAAGAGGGAGGGCGCACAAGCCATCAATGTTATCAAATATTTGCAAATTTACAAGCTTTTTGGTTTATACTTCATCGCTCAATGCCTTCGATCTTGTCTTCGACTTCGGAATACAACTGCCTCAACTTCTCGATATTTTCCTCCGATGTTTCCCAGTAACCACGTCCGTTGGCCTCCAGGAATGTTTGTACCAACTTCCTGAATGAGTTCGGATTGGTGCTCATCAGCCTCTTCAACATGTTCTCATCTTGAATGAATGTAGAATTAGCCTCCTCGTACACCCAGTTATCCACTTGTCCTGACGTAGCACTCCACCCTACGGTATTAGTAAGGCGCTTCTCGATTTCGCGAACTCCTTCGTATCCACTGGACATCATTCCTTCGTACCACTTTGGGTTCAACAACTTGGTTCGTGCATCGAGCCGCACAGTTTCCGACAGAGTTCGAACCTAGTAAAGTAGAGCAACATAGGATTTTTTAGACGTATTAATGGTAATTAGAGTTGTAGAACCAGCTTAAGAAGTGGCACGTCTAGGAGACGATCTTATATTATTCATAGGAAAGTTTGTGTTGCATACCTGGGCATTCGCGGTGGTAGTGTCTGCAATATATGCACTTGGCTTCTTTCCATCCTTCCTTAGGTTTTGTACTAGATTTGTTGGATCGGAGTCGAAGTAGTGACTCACATCAGTGAGTGAAATTTCAGAGGAATCAAGATTTTGGAATGTGGCATCTGCCGTGCTTAATGCCATCTCGAAGACTTTCCTTTTCTCGGTCATGCCTGCACCTGGGGTATCGCAGTCGAAAGCAAATGATTTCCTGCTCAAGTACATATCTTGGAGTTGTTTCTCATCATTCCATGAGGAGTTCTCAACAGCAAGGTTGACATTGGAAGAGTATGATCCTGAAGCGTTGGAGAAGACCCTTGTTGCAGCTTCTCTAATCTCGATACCCAAAGCTTTGGCTTGCTCTAATGCGTGCTTCCGTACATAGTTCTGCTCCACAGGTTCATCTAATTCGGCTACCATCTTCACAGCTCGGTCAAGGAGGTTCATCTGTCAACCAAAATACGAAATAAGAGCACGAAATGGTAAGCAATGCTATGAAAAATATGACATCTAAAGTAATCATGACTAACTGAATGCATATACGAAACCATTTTAAACACAGTAGGACCTGTACCTGATTAATGAATAGATCTCTGAAAACTCCAGAGCAGTTAACAACAACATCAATCCTGGGTCTTCCAAGCTCTTCAAGGCTAACTGGTTCAACTCTGTTGACTCGACCAAATGTATCAGCCACCGGCCTTACTCCAATCATCCACAATACCTGAGCGAGTGACTCACCGTAAGTTTTGATATTATCTGTTCCCCATAACACAAGTGCAATTGTCTCTGGATATTTCCCCCCATTGTCAACCTTTTGTCTTTCAACCAACCTATCTACCACAATTTTTGCACTCTGCATTGCAGCTGTTGTTGGAATAGCTTGTGGATCCAATGCATGAATGTTCTTTCCAGTTGGTAACACTTTCGGGTTCCGAATAGGATCGCCACCAGGCCCAGGTTCAACGTATTTCCCCTCTAATGCTTGTTTTAGACTGCCCAACTCATTATCAGCAACAATCAGCTTCAAACACTCCCCTAGGAACTCAAACAATACCCTAAGCTTTTCCCTATCGGCACGGTAAAATTTTGTGTCTGATAAGTGCTGAACCCAGGGCTCATTGATACCAAACCCGAGGATCGATGTTAACTTATCAGACACATCAACAACTTGACCCTTCTTGTTGGTGGTTCGCTGCACGAAGGAAGAAATGGCCCCACGGGAGGCCTCGGTAATTTGCCGCAAAAGCTCTACATCCTTCAGGATACCTTTGTCACTTCCTCTGTACACATCTTCTATGTTTCTTCCAACAGACTCAGCTAATATGGCAGGCAGTGAAGAAATTCCATCTTCAGGTCGGTCTAATGCAGCAATGTTCACCAATGTTGCAACTGCTTCCATAGCAGATGGAGGCTCACCAATAACATGAAGTCCACAGGGTAACAGCCGGGACTCAATCTCCATGATCTTGGAATACACTTTCCCAACAACAAGATCCCGTTCTTTCGCTGAAATTTCCTCTCCTTCTTCTGGAAGTTTTACATCCTTGTCAAGATTGCATTGTCTAGCCGTGCTGATGATCGAGTTAACTATTTGTTGCCCGCGACCTGAGTCTTTAAGGGACTGGTATGACGAGATCAGCTCACTCAGTTGCTTAAGTCCCTTGTAAAGCCCAGCATTTTCAGCCGGAGGAGTCAGATAGCTAATAGTATTAGCATAACTACGACGCTTAGCTATGGTAGCTTCAGAGGGGTTATTAGCAGCATAGTAATAAACATTGGGAATGTTCCCGATAAGACTATCAGGATAACAAACATCACTCATTCCCACCTGCTTTCCGGGCATAAATTCAAGCGATCCATGAGTACCAAAATGAAGAACAGCATCGGCTTTGAAGATCTTCTCAACAAAGGAGTAGTACGCTGCAAAACCGTGATGCGGGCTAGCTGATTTCGAGAAGAGTAACCGCATAGGATCCCCCTCGTAACCAAAAGTGGGTTGTACTCCGATGAAGACATTACCATACTGCTTTCCATATACCAAGAGATTCTCTCCATCAGAATTCAAATTTCCAGGAGGCTTACCCCAGTTTTCTTCCAAAGCAGAAGCATAAGGAGTAAGGTTCTGGTATTCGCGGACGCTCATTTTATAAACAACATTAAGATTTGGGCTGTTAAATTGTGCCTCCTTGTCATGAATTACATCTTCAATTAAAGCTTCCGCAGTCTCCGGAAGGCCTTCAACATTGTAACCATCTTTCTGAAGGTCTTTTAAAACCGAAAAGATGGAAGCAAAAACATTAAGGTAGGCAGCGGTTCCAACATTTCCCTTGTCGGGGGGGAAGCTGAAGACAGTGATTGCTAACTTCTTCTCAGTCTGCAGGGATCATACAAATACAATTACCATAACGAACAAAACCAGAGGAATGCATGTGTGCTTGTCAACAGTAATATCCCTACCATTAACAACAGGATATTTTAGTTTCAATCATCATTATCAACATTAAACATATTCTAAGCATGATTACCTATTGAAGATTTATATCATATTTATAGTTTATTGAAGACCACTTTTAGATTAAAGGCTGAAAAGTAGAATCAACAATTAATAGTAGTTTAAGTGGACCACATAGAGATTGTATCCTTAGTCACTAAACACACACATACATATATGCTCTCTAGACTCGAAAAGCTATTTGGTTTGGAGCTATCCCTCATGGAAAACAGTTACCTTTGATTTCCTTTTCAAGTCAGCCCACTTGATAGCTCTAGTGCAAAGCTGCTCCACCCTCTTGTGAAGAGCATGGGATTTCCCTGAAATCAAAGTCAAAGCTTCATTTTATTTAACTCTGAAAGCAATTTTTACTTGAGCCAGAACCCAAATATCATACAAAGGACATAAAAAAAGAAGACAAAATGAGACGTTAAATATGAGTGGTAACAAAAAGGGTAACTTCACTTGCCTGTTCTAGGGTCACGGCCTGCAAAAACAATAGGTTCCATGCCTCCATCAAGCTCTGGAAGGGCCACTTGGAGAGCTACTTGAATAGGATGTAGTCCCAAAGTACTGTTTAGCCACTCCTCGGTTGTTTGGAAAACCAAAGGCAGTGCAACAATGTAAGGAACATCGAGCTTCATCAGTGCCTCAACGGCCCTTGGATGGTCCTGCCTAGCTGGTCCACCAACAAGTGCAAAGCCTGTTAATGACACCACTGAGTTCACCATTGGTTTCTTGGTAACTGGATCGATCAAGAACCTTTCAACTGGTCCAGAAAAATCAAGTCCACCGGCAAAAATTGGTATCACTTTGGCCCCTCTTGCCTCTAACTCCATAATCACAGCTACATAGTGGCTTTCATCACCAGTAACAATGTGACTCCTTTGCAAAACCAATCCAATTACCGGTGCATCAGCCCCCCTGAGCTTCTCATCAACATCCCTCCTGGTACCATACCAATTCAAATACTCCTTCACGTCATCATACATGCAAGGAGCCAGCGGGTGCCAAATTCCACTGTCTAAGAACAGAACTGGATCAGAATAGTCAACCTTAGTCCCTTTGAGTGCAGGCACATAAGAGCTAGAAACCATTTTCAAGAAATTCTGCAGATTATCGGGTGAACCACCGAGCCAAAACTGGAGGCTCAATATGTAAAGCCTAGCATCTTGTGCCTTGTCACTAGGCAAGTATTTCAAAACCTTAGGCAATGTCCTAACCAGCTTCAACATGCTGTCAGCAAAGCCTGCTCCTTGCTTCTTTCTCTTGAACAGCTGGAAAAATGGACTCTTGGATTGACCAAGCTGTGACATGCTAAAAGAACCCAATTTGTTTAGCCTCATCACTTCAGGCATTGAAGGGAACACCAAAACAGCATCAAGCCTATCCCTTTCCTTTTCCACTGCATCCTTCACTTTCAGGGCAAGCTCCTCAACGAAAATCAGTGATCCAATAAAGATATTGGCATCTTCGAGATCTTTGCAGAAGGTTTTATAAGTACTTTCATCTCTAAGCTCCTCCACCAAGTAGCCAACGACTTCAAATGAAGCGAAGCTGGAGTTTTGGTTCAAGGACTGGACTGCACTTGACAGGGAAGACTGGTACTGAGCTTCCAAGACAACATACACAATCTTGACAGTAGGGAGATTTCTTTTGTTCTCGGGCACGATTCTACGAACTTCTGGCGTTGTTTGAGTGAAGAGGCCATTGCCAATTACTGCACACTTTACTTTCAAGGAAGATTTCGAGTTGGGGTTGTTATTTGCTTTCTTTGGAAGAAATGAGTGAAGAAAAAAGTGTTTTTGAGAAAAAGAAGAAAGGTGATCAGCCTTGGAAGTTGGCAGAGGGAAGAGTGAAGAAACAAGAGAAGCCATTCTCGGTACTCAAAACTAAAAACAGAGCACTCTCGTTTACAAAGAAGAGAAGTAAAATAGAAAAGAAAATAAATAAATACAGAGAGCAGAGATTCCTTAACTAAAACAAGGGATTTGGGGTTATTGCTGCTCAGGCATGAGTTCAAGCTGCTGCTGCTGCTGCTGCTGCTTGTTTTATATTTTTTGTGGGAACTGAAGGAGTTTTAAGAATTGAGAAAGGTTCTTTCTTTGAGTTTAGTGGTTGCAGGAACAGACACGTTGGAAAAATAGGTTTTACTTTTAATGAGAGAGATTGCATTGCAATTGGGGCTGGTTGTGAGGTTGAGATTATTACATCAACCAGCCAGGAGAGAGAAAGGCAGAATTTATCTCTCTGTCGGGATTATGAGGATGGAGTTCGGAGGAATCTGATTGGCTGAATTGGATTTCTAAAAGCTCCGTGTAATGAAACAACCAGATAATGAATTGACAGGGAAACTCGTACAAGATTTTGCCTTGTTGATTTTGAGTTCCACGTACACTGAAACAGACCTCAGATTTTTTTTCATTTTCATGTGGTATCATCACTGGTTTCTTTGTGAATCCCCTTTAGTTATTTTAAAATATAAACCAATATAATTTTATTTAAAATTAACCTTTTCCGCCTCTGGGTTTTGAACTTACAAAAAAATACATTAAAGTTGAGTGCTATAGCGCAGAGAAACTTACAATTCCATTCACCTCCCAATCAAAAGTTGTGAAACGAATTGGTTTTATTGGGTATTTGAGCAAGGGGATTTGGCATGACAACTTACCTTGTGTACTTAAATTTCTATATTCTTATGTTGTGTACAAACTTATAACTCAAATGAAAAGTTTTGGCTCTGTGTTCTTAGTTCTTGTGTTTCACAAATGAAGCTCAAGCTGGAAGTGTTTTTATTTGGTTAGGGTGAGCAGTTGGATTTGAAGGTAGTCGGGTTAATGGGATGGTGATGGTTGGATTTGAAGATGACATTGCAATCATCAAACTAACATCAACCTGTGAACCATGTTGGATTACTACACAATCTAAAGGGAAGCAGAAACATCATGACCCAAACTGGACTGATCATTAAATATATTATGGGTCTGTTGTTGGGGAAATGAACATTTACTGGACCCAGGATGCTTACTTACAGACAGCATCTGCAATATATAGTTATGCCGCATATGGTCTCCCAAATTTTCTAATGTAATGAACTACTAACCTAGAACAAATCTCCCTCCCAACAAAAATTAGTATATATACATATATACTACTATAACATCCAGCTAGAGTGGCAATTGCAGCAATTAAAATGTACCTGGCGTTGATATTTTACTTATTATGGGCCATGTTGTTATGCTCATTTTCAATCCTGAAACCACAGTAACCACTGGGACCAAACTCTTTTCCAGATGGAAACTGAACCTACACGGAAGGTGATGCTGCGGTAATTGCTGGTTCTAGGTTTTCGTTAACACTCTTCTTCGGCCTCTTAGGCCTCTTGGGCCTCTGTGATTGCATGTCATCGTCCTGAATGGCGTCATCTAACTCATTTTCGACAAGGTAAGGTTCTCTTGTTTTCTGAGAATTCCTTTGCTTAGCAGAAGTTTGCCTATCAGAAGCACTTTTCCTCTGCACAAAAAAGTAAATAAATAGAATTATTAACACATAATGTGTTGCTTAAATAGGTTATTCTCAAAATGGTCAGTAGCACCAAATGCAGCAAGACACAACATCCTTCGCGAGTTTTTCTATGTTTGTACAATAGTCCGAAAGGGGCCCTCAAGGATCAACAAAAAATAATTAGATCGTCCATTCCAGCAGCCAATATAACAAGAAACAGACCAGTAGGATTACACAATACAGTATGAGTGTTGGAATAGCATATCATCTTTTGATATATTTGGGATAACCCCAGAATCTCTCTAATATAGACCATTATTTCTTGTAAGACGAAATGACAGCTATTTCAATCATAATTTGAATCTATATAACCTTTAGTAGTACCTTCTTATTACTGGATTTGCCTTTTTCTAGATCTGGAGATGGAGCAGCCCCAGTAGCCTGAGCTCCAGTATTTGCTAAGTCTTCCAATGATGCATCACCTTCTGCATCTAACCATATGCCCTTCGTTGGTTGTTTTTTCTTTAGTCTATCCTTAGCCTTAAGGGTGCATAAAACATAAAAAATCAGTACTATAGGTACCATAAGCAATTCTATATCTCTCTTGATGCAGAAAAAAGAAGAGAATCTGTACACTATCGGAGTTAAACCTAACCTGAAACGGAATTTCTCTTAATTTCTGCTCCAGCTGCGCATCATCCAGAAGTAAAGATACAACATCCTCAGGAGCCAAGAGATCTCCCTGCACATGGCCACCTGTCATGACAAGCTGCTGCACAGTATTTTTCTGACTTGCTCTCTGCAAAATCTTCTCCTCAACTGTTTCCTTACAAATGAGTCGGTAGACGGTAACCTATGCATGCATGATTGTGTAAAACGGTTAAAAGAAATAAATTCAATAACTTAAACTCACTATTACCTGTTAAAAAGTGAATGGAATTTAAATAAATACACATTTTCATAAAAAGAAAAAAATGAGCCGAAAGTTCTATGTGGAAATGCAAGTCATTCACATGCATTTATAATAGAAGGGGTAAGGAGCAGAATCCTACATCCTTTGTCTGCCCTAAACGGTGAGCTCTGTCCATGGCTTGCAAATCCAAGGTTGGATTCCAGTCACTTTCATAAAAGATTACAGTGTCAGCAGCAGTCAAGTTAATACCCAACCCGCCAGCTCTGGTACTCAGCAAGAACACAAAAATGTCATTCCTGCAATAGAAAACAAATAACATATTTTATTTTTATGGCTTCATAACAGGAGATGAACAAAAAGAAAAATCATTGAAACCTGTTTAGAGTTAGTCGGATGTGAATGAAATACTCACCGCAGCTGAAAGTCTCTGACCATGTCTCGGCGATCCACAATCGTGGAAGATCCATCAAGCCTCAGGTACCTATATTTTCTATAGTGCATGTAGTCCTGCAACAATAAACAGAGTCAGCACCAACATTTTGCAGATACAGACAAGTGATAAAACCCAAAGTAATGCACCAGTATAAAGTAATCAACCAACAACATGCAATTCTAATATTGACTTATTGTAGATTGAGATGTTGCAGTTACAATAAAATCTGAATTCTGTATGCAAAGAATCAGAAAACCATTTTGATAAGTGATAACAGCCATACTCTACAACTTCACTTTATATGCATTACAAATAATATAGCGCGCGCACACACGTGTAAGAGTGATTTAAGTGCTCTTGTTTTATCACATATCTATTCTAACTATCCACCCAATAACCATGATTAACAGCTAGCTCCAAATGATTTTGCACTATATCTACAAACCAAATCTAGTATATAGAACGGATGAGATTAGGAAATAAAATAAAGGTTAAGAATAAACAGGTAAAAATACCTCCAAAATATTCAACATTTTTGTCATTTGTGCAAACAATAGAACACGGTGATTTTCTGCTCGGAGACGTTTCAATAATATATCAAGTGTCTGAAGCTTGCCAGAATCCTAAGGAGAAAATGAAACATAACAAACTGTCAATAATATATACATATAAGCAACTATAAAATTATCACCAAATATTCTTACTGTTAGCAACTTTGCATGGTCAAAACTTTGCATGGGGGGACAAGAACCAAATATCTTATATGTAAGTTGGAGGGCAGGTTGTGCAACAGGTAACTGAGAATCAATTTCTTGAATCAAACGATGAGGACCATCTGGCATTCTAGGCCCATTATACTCAGACGTCCGAGCAAACCCAATCAACAATCTTTTGACCCATGGATTATGCAGTTCTTCGGTCATTCTGTAAGCAAAATTTCTATCCGAGCATTGAGCACCAATCTATCAAGGAGAAAATATTAACAGTGAATAATGCATCTGATTCTAGCTTAAGCTGTCCCTCGTAATAATAAAGAAAAGGGATAAAATAAAAAATACAACATACCGGAGGAGCCCTAGTTCGTGGGATGAATGTGTATGTTGAATGCAGAAGTTTAGTATTGGATAGCAGCCTATCCTGATTAGAAACAACTAAGGCCTCAAATGGATCACTTCCTGGACCAGTTGCAAATCTGCTTCTAAGCGAATTGGTCTCGGATCTTGATGGCATTAACAACATCCTTGTAACAGCTCTGACTGCCCCCATCTCAAGGTAACTGGAATTGAAGTCATCGTCCAGTACCTCCATTAGGTCATCCAAACTTCCATCTAAAACTTGATTGTCCCATCTTGAAATAGACAACAAGAGTCTCTCCAAAAATGAACCAGTTCCTAAGAATGCAACCTCTGCTGGAGACAGACCCATCAGACAGGAGAAGCCAAATGTCCCACTTCTCACACACAACCCATTTGATCCACTCTCTTGCGGGAAAATAGATTGATGAACATTTCCCGTGGAGAATACATTGAAGTATTTGTAAAACATTTCTCGGTAAACTCCATGAGCAACTGTCGAGCATAATGTTTCAGAATTTTGTAGAACCTCTTGCTGGAGAAGTTTAGGTATCTGAAGAATGAAAAAAAAAAAAGAGGGAAAAAGTAGTATTGATAGTAAATGCTAAAGCAAAAAAGACTCATACAATCAGAACTATAGAGCATATAACAGAAGTACCTTGTAGGTTATGGGATTATGACTACCGGCATAGTGTACGTCCTCCGACTCCCCAAAGGGAGGAGGCAGAAGAGAATTTGGAATCTCTCCAAAATAGAAGTATGTGCTTCCTTCATTTCTTTCAAATAGCTCTGGATGATTACACACCTACAATTACATAAAGATATGCAAAACAATCTGAAACTTCTAAAAAGAAAAACAACTTCACACAAAAAATGGACAGAGATCCTTGTTTTTTATCTACTAAACCATACGAAGCCAGGATAAGAAATTAAAACAGGAAAACTATAACTTACCTTCCTCAGCTGAATGACAATATTCATCAAATTCAGAATTTTCTTTTCATTAAGATGTCCACGATTGCTATCAAACAATTCAGCTAGAGATATCTTATTCTTAATAGCTTGATAGAAAGCTTGCTGCCGGGAACTCAACTTGCAGTGAACCATAATTTCCGTTTTCCTAGTCAGCTCAGAAATTACATCTTTCTTTACTCGCCGTAGCATAAAGGGCTTTAAAATTGCATGCTGCAAAAAAAATAATAATACCATTAAGAAATATCAACACAATAGGTTAAAACCCATACATCCTTTTGAAAAGGAAAAAAGAATGTTAGTTTCGTCTTTAGATGAATCAAACCATAATAAATACAAGAAAATTAGTCTTTACAAGTCCAACAACTTCATCATCACAGCAAATCTAGCAAAAAGAAAAAAATACTCACCAATCTGTTAAGCTGATGCTCATTCAAAGTACCTCCATGTTCAGCATGATTCTCAATTCTGATGGTATAGAAAGAGATGCAATATATAAGAAAAATATTTTTGGTCAGATGGTGAAAGAATAGAGTAGGTAGCAGAAAGAACACATACCCCTTAGAAAACCATTCATTAAACTGTTCATGACTGTCAAATAAGGTTGGCATGATGAAATGCAGAAGGGCCCATAGTTCTGCCATGTTATTCTGGATTGGTGTACCAGTCAGAAGCAAGCGGTTACGACAGTTGAAACTAAGCAGTGTCTTCCACCTTATACTGCAAAGCCACAATCCAATCAGAATATTGGATAAAACTGAGAGTATATAAGATTAATATAGTAAAATGTAAAAAGGGAAAACCACCGGACAACTGGATGCAGTGATGTATTGCAGTAAATGAACATATAAAATGCTTAAACCAGTAGTGGAAATAGACTGTTACACCAGATACAATGATACACTACTGTCAACAAAAATCATATATAAATATTTAAAATCGAGTTCAAGTAGTACTCAATTTACATACCTATGAACACAAGACAAAAATACTTCTGATTCTGTTCTGAATAAAATTTATATTGCATTAAAAGGAATAAAGAATTAACACGAATATCACTATATGTATAGATGTCCACCTTCCAAATACCCAATTGAACAAAAAACTACAAATAAGTAGCATTCAATGGGGGGAGTTGCTCATAGGCAACAAGACATGTTTGTAGACTAACAGATATCTTTTCTGTTATTGCAAAATAGTATAAATAATTACATCTCGTTACAGACTTTTATAGACTCTAGTATAGGACTTCTAGTACATTAAGGAATCCCACTTATAATAACTTCTAATTCTAATCTGCTAGGGAGATAGGCTTCAAGTAGAATAATAACCACTAATTACACATTGATTACAAAACTAAGACCTTCTCACGGATAACTCACAATGTTATACATGGAACTCACTCGTCAGAGGAACATTTGCTAAATAGAAAATAATTAGCAAGGTTTGAAGCGCATAAATTTAAGGAAACAAACAAATTTGAAGGTAAAGTAAAAACCTGTTTGAACTCTTGATTGCCTGTGCTTCATCTAATACCATGTATTGCCATTTCACACGTCGAAAATACTTCTCATCAGACACCAGCAGTTGATAGCTAGTAATCAGAATATGAAATCCAGCATCCCTGACAAGAAAGAAATAATTAATAATTTACATGAATAATATAAGGAATGCAAGAAAAAGAATTAATAAGCAGCCATTTTAAAAAGAACTCTGACTCATAAGTATCAAGAACAGACTTGAAGTGAGATCAGTACAGTCAAGGCCACAAGATGTGTTCCAGCCATTAGAACTTACCCTTTTATATTGCCAAAGGCACAAGTCACAAAAAATTGCAGTGAACTCAGTGAAGTGAGGTGCAATTTATATTCGTATGTTTTGGAGTATCTATTTGTCTATACAATAAGCTTAAAATATAATTTACGGTGATATACTCTAGAAATAAGTCCAATTTATCATATAAAACATGCAAAAATCTCTTTATGCAAACATTGTATCGACAATGGACATAGTTATAATCCTGATCTTCATTAATACAATTTTTTTTCTTCCTGAGAAAAAAAAAAGAAACATTGGGAAATAGAAAGTTTGATATTACCCCCTCTTTACTAGTAAAGGTATAGTTACCTAAAAATTTTAAATTAAACAAATTAATGAGAGTTTCAATCTGGTCACATACTATCTAACAAAAAGGAGCGCCCAGGAGCACTAGGCATGCAGCTAATCAAAATGCACCTGCTCAGAAGGTCTAAGGTGCTATTTTCATCTGGAACTAAGGTGCGTGCCATAACAACACTAGGTTCAATCCAAAGGAACTAACTAGGGTTCAGAATCTCTCAAGTTACTTTCAGTTTCCTTATACGAATAATGCATCAAACTTCAGATTTCAACAAATCAGTATTGGCAGATAAGGCACCATCATACTACGTTTCTCATATCATTTAAGTAAATTGTAAAATGCAAACAGAAGTAGACTACCTTCGGTAAAGTCGCTTTGGATTGATGTTCTTTCTAAGAACCATCCGCGCCTGAATCTCACCCCAATATGGGAGAGTTTTAAGGGCAGGACAGAAGCGACCAATCTCATCAGCCCAATTATTCAAGACAGAAGCAGGTGCAACAACAAGAAAAGGCCCCCATATATTTTTCTCCTGAATAAAACAACCAATCCTAGTTAGGATAAAGAAAAAAGTATGCACCAAAAAGATCAACTTATAGTGATTACCTCCGCTAAATGAGCCAAGAACGCCATTGCCTGAATAGTTTTCCCCAAGCCCATTTCATCGGCAAGAATACCATTTAAACCCTGAAAGAGAATACATGGCCTTCGATCAGACAATCATATAAAAAGGAACTTCAAAGTGTTCCATTTGATAATTATTAAAAAGTTATTCAGTTAGAAGTTGCCTTGCAACCTGCTCATAACAATTAACAAGCCACTGAAGACCCTTTAACTGATATTCCTTGAGAGAACCCTTAAACATCTCCGGTGTTTGAACTGTTGAGGTAACAGGCATAGTGGACCTGCACAAAAATTAAGGGAAAATGAGAAAAATTTAAGAGGAAAAGGATCTTTCCAACTGTATTTTTATCCAAATATTGAACACAAAATAAAACTTACGGGTTATGCAGATCTATATTGCTGGACCCTACAACAGAACTGTCCTCTAGAGTCACCTCAGTTTCAGCAGCTTGACGCAACTTGAAACATTCAGTATCAAAAGCACTGGTCAGTCTTTTTTGTTTAGATACAGCATCTTGAGCAGCTCTTAGAGCCTCCTTTTTCAGTTCAGCCTCCTCTGGATCTTCTTCACCGTCAAGTCCACCATCATCTTCTTTTTCATCATCATGTAATTCTTCATCCTTTGCAGGCAAAACTTCAGCGTGCATAGAATTTGTCTTGTTCTGCATAAAGTGACTATAAAGTTCTGTTTGTTGTATAAGAAAATTGAGCCTTTGCTGCTGCCTCTTTGCTTCTCGAAGCTCCTGTTCACGCCTTAAAGCTTCTGCAGCTTCTCTTTCCTCCCTTTTCCTCACTTCTGCCTATTAAGGATAGGAATTTACATAGCAGCAAGTTCAATAAAAAAATCAATAATAAGCAGAATGTGGCGCCACAATGGTTGTTTTGGTTACCAAGTTAAACCATGATTTATAATATGTATATACAAATAATTACATACTTTGAAAAACTTGAGCATTTCTGAACAGTGACATTTTAATCATTATAATTCTAAAGCAACATATGTTCTACGTCATAACTATGACTTTAGAAATATTTTAGTTTATATAAAACGAGTTGTGACATGCAAGGTACATGACAATAAATACCAGTACTACAAAATGTGCAGCAAACAGTACCCAATCACCCTTGCTATTATCTAGTATATCAAAATGAGCTATCCAATAAGCCCTTCCATATTTCCACTCCTAATAATAGGCATACTCTAGGTCATCCTTTCAAAAATAAATTCCAAGCATGCAGTTAACAGATGAAATGATGTCTAGTTTTAAAGTTAAAGCACATTCACAGAGCACAGAACTTTAGAAAGGGACAAGAAAGATACCATCTCCTTGTCAACCCGCTTCCAGAACAACAGCATATCTCTAGCCAATTTCCTTGTGCGAAGTGCAGCACCCCTCATAAATTTGAGAGATCTACTCACCTTAAATTTCACCTGGAAATTGGAAAAGAAATTAGATAGTCACTAAAGCTTCAAGAGAGAACATCACAAAAGCCCTACTTCCCTACAGTAATCTAGAGGTCACATAGCATCATACCTCTCTCTGGCAGTTTTCAGCAAATCTCTTTGAATCAATGAGTTGCTTTCGGTGAAAGTTAGTGAAAATCCTATGATGCTTTGGAATGTCTCTTCTAACAATGGTAAGCCAAACTTTTCCAATTTTCTCCATTTCCTCCCTCTCAATTGCAGAAGGGTCTTTCTTCACTTTAGGTTTCTTTGGTAAGCTTCGTTCAATTATCTGCAGCCAGTCACAGAGGATGTTAAATCAGAGTATTATCACAAATTAAATAAAAAGTACCATAACTTAAATTGAGCTAACCTCATATGTGTCTCCTTTCTCCAAAACCTTAACATAGTAAACCTGTAATACACCACCCTCTGACAAAATAGACCGTTGTAAATTTCCAGCAGCTCCCTCAGGAATGGAGGAATACAATGCACTCTCAGATACCTTGAGACTGAAGTTCTGAATTGAGTTTGATGCTGCCAAAGCCTTCAATCTGGCTTGAAGTGATTCATATTGAGGATATGGCTCTCCCATCCCTGCTCGGCTTCGGGATCCAAATCTTTTATCACTAGCCATCATCGTTGCTAAGGACCCCAAATCTAAAGTACCCTTTAGGTAAAACTCCTCCACCTGAATATCTAAAATGCTAGGCAAGTTCAATGACAATGCCAACTTATCATAGGTTGGGGGAATCCTATAAGTGATGCCCTCCCCAATATCCAAATAAGCAGGTTCATACATGATTCTGCAGATCAAAAGTTAAAAAGAATTGGTGATTATGCCAATAAGTTATATGAATATGGCAATCCAAGAAATAATTTATAATTGATGTATCACAATACGATATTGTGTATCAAACAAAGGAAGGAGTAAACCAAACAACATCATACTTGGGCACAAGATCTGCTTCGCTTGCAAACCTCTGAGAACTAATATCATTCACCCATTCAGATGTGGTCTCCATATCATAGAACCCAAATCGCTGCTCATTCCCCAGTTTCCTAGTTTTTGAACTACCCAAATTGCTCCTTGGAGTTGGAATACCCATTCGAGAAGGAGCAGGACTCACAGAGGTATCCTTTAACCTCCTTTTGTACTTCTGTACGTGTTCTCCAAGCATTGATCGATATTGCTCCTCCGTAATATGAGTGCCTTGATTATCCTCATCGTCCTCGTCACTATTGAAAGTCCCCCTCCACTTTCGCTTTGCCAAACTCAATTCCCTCTGAGACATAGTTCCATTACCATGGTCCCGCGTAGCTCCACCTATTGAAAACTCATTAGTCATTACAGAACAATGCACATTCACTTGGTTAAAAATTATCTTTAGTCCGAATTGTTTTAAACACAAAAATTCCCTACATGGATAAACAGAACAAATGAAAAGAGAGGGAAAAAAGAGAGAGAGGAGCATTTAGAAGGATAAAATCCAAATGATCCCTTAATTCCTAGTTGAAAAACAAAAAGCCTACCTTGGCCACCTCTGCTTTCATCCTGGCTGCTATTCCCGTAATAATCAAAATCATCATCAGATTGTGGAACTTTGAAATTCATCAAAGGCTACAACATAAACCAAAAATAAAAAAGGAAGAAATTTAATTGAAAGCCCAATTAACCTAAAAGCATGAAACGAAATTCACCAAAAAAAATTGAAATAGCAAAAAAATATAAAAAAACCATAAAAGATCGAAAAGGCAAGCAACAGACCTCAAGATTGAAGAGACTGGAGTAGGACAACGAGTCCTTGGATTGGCGCCTCGATTCCATGAAGAATAAAGAGTGAAGAGAATCCCAAATAGCAAAACCCTAACTCCACGAGGAGCAGGAAGGAAGAGAATCTCGTAAATAAAAAGCCTTTAACCCTAGCAGAGAGGGGAATTATATATATAAATATATAAGCAATGCGGAAAGAGAGAAGGATGAAGGACGGCGTGAGATGCTGTGTGTGGACAATGAAACAGAAGGGACGACATGGGTGGAGTAGGATGCACCGGGCCCTGCTAACATGCACCCTTCCCGGCTAACATGCACCGGGCGTACAGGTGACATCTGTGCAAAACTCAATTGGAATTCAATTAATTGGTTGAATTTAATTAATGTAGTTAGTGAGTTCAATTTTATTTGGTTAAGTTTGAGGTATATATATTGTCAAAAGATGAATAATAAAGTAATGAGATTTTATTTATTTATTTATTATTATTATTTTTATTATTATTATTTTTTTTTTTTTTGGGGGGGGGGGGGGGGTTGTCAAAAGATAAGTATATGATTTTATGAGTGTAGCGAGAATAAAATTTTAAAGTAGATTCATGTTGCTGGTTTGATGTGAATATGACTGTATACTCACTTTTAAAAAGTGAGCGAGCAAAATTTGTTTAAGAAAAATAAATAATTTAATTCAATTTAAGACAAAAATATTCGATTAGTTTTATTCAACTTAAAATTTTATAAACACGATTAAAAAAATTTAAATAAACTTTGAGGTATAAAATAAAAATTCGAATAACTCAAAATTTTTAATGAATAGATGATTTATTTTTTAAGTTCGAGATGAGTCTTTTAATTTTTTATAATATATATTGATATATAAGAATACGAAGAAATATTACCACATACCAAAAATATGATATAAATATATATATCTTATATGATTAGATAAAGTCGTTTAAATTAAAATCAAAATGTATTATAACATGATAAATTTTTATAGAAACTCGAAATCTCGACTCGACTTGAATTTCTTAAACTTAAATGAATCGAATATTTTTAAATAAAATTTGAGTTATAAAATATGATTTCAGGCTTGTTTCCTGATACCAGAAAGCCACCCAAACACCTTGAACCTGCATAATGATATTTGAGAAGCAACATTGTATGCTATTTATCAACTTCTATCCCATTCTACTTCACTGAAAGAAGCATGCTTTAGTCATGTACAGAACAAGCTATCTAGCATGTATGCTTGCTCTCCGGTTCCCATATTCGATCATCATCCATCAAAGAAAGGGTTTCAGATTTAACTTACCTGGATCCAATAAACAGCAACTGTACAAGCCATTCGGTTCATAACAAACAATGAAGGAAGCTAAACTCATACCGAGACTTCAACAAGCCATTTCTCCCATTTATCATTCAAAATTGTGGAAAGATTTGCAACGAGAACCGAATCCATAGAGTTTCTAAAGAGATAATAATATTTACCACCAGGCACCAGCAGCAGGGAAATTTTGTTTCATTTATAGTTCATGCAATGGACATATGCTCAGGCTTGAAAACATTAAATTTCTATAAATAAACAAGTACCTTGATTGATTCTAAATAATTTAACATTCCACATCAAAAACATAGAAGTGTGGGTTACAGTTGCTTGATTCTGATAGCAGTCTTCATGCAAAATTTGACAGGGAAGAAAGATGATAGATTGAATATTTGCATATTCCTCAAAAGATAACTATGAACCATTGCCAACTATGTATCTTAAACCTATACGATGCATGTATCTACACCCAAGTTCCGACCAGAAAACTTTACAGTGATGGAGAAGGACCATAATTTGTGAAGTTACGGTTAGCTTTTAATGAAAAGAATACATCACACTCAGTCGAGGACTATCAATTATTCTTGAATAGATTTGCAAAATAACCACAAGCCACTAATCCATAAAAATGATCTAAAACTACAGACCAAGAGATGACCAGAAAACTGTATATTACTAGCTAGTCAACTTTGAAGTCATAGACACTTAAAACTATCACTGAAGTTACGTTTTTTTATGTTCTTTATGTGAAAACTTCAATCGTGCACGGACTAGTAAAGATGGTATCAAACTTGAAGGTTAGAAGTACAACCAGAAAAGGTGACATTCAGCATACTGATTCCGAGATACTATGAAGTAATAAGGCTCTTCATACATGGATGCATTCAGCAAACTCATCATACATTGGTAAACGTTATTAGTTGATAACAAAAAACTGAAACTTTAACCAAGAAATATACGAGAAATGTAATGGCAAATATCAGATTGTTTTACCAACTCTATAAGGCAGAACGAATGCAACAAAGTAGAGATAACAGTTGGCATGATCATCAACTATAACTCAGGTCATTGCAACATCGATTTTAGACAACTCCTTCTCCTTGTGCTTCAAATACTGATCTAAAATTGCAAGCCTAGCAGTCTCAAATGCAAAATATCCCAAAGCTGAAAAACAAGCACTATGAACAACTCTAGGCCCCAGTCCTCTAGTAAAACCAATCCAACCTTCCTCCTTCAAAATCTGCTTCACTGTCGCATTAACCCCGCTATACATAACAGCAGCAACTTTATTCCCAAGAGCCTGAGTCATCAATCTTGTTTTCACCACATCGAGAGGAGTTGTCAAAGAAGCTGAGATCGCTCCGGCCATAGCACCGCAACAAACGCTCTGAATTGGTTCCAAATTAGTCTGTTTTGTCTTTCTCAAAACCGCAGCTTTTAAATACTCAAAACAGGAATAACTTAACACGCCAGCAGGCAAATTCCTCAACAAAGTAGCTGAGTAACCAGCATAAAGACCCAAAATCCCATCTTTTTCTAAAATTTTCAACAAGACCTCCCACGATCTCCCTTTCGCACCAGCTTGCATTCTTTGAGTAATCAATTCCTTAGGCACCATTATAGCAGATGAAACAATATTTCCCATAGCACCAGCAGTTGGAGGTATGAGCAAAGCAGGGTAATCCAATTTAGACAAAATGGACTTCCCAAACTCACATGTCCCAAAGTAAACAGCAGAAGAAGCCGTGGAACCTACAATAACAGCCGAGACTCCTCTGTAAAACCCTAGAATACCATTGGCCTGGAAAGTTTTGACAATTGCATCGAAGGTGTTGGCATAAATCTGGGAAGCACCCTTGGTCTGCATTTTGGTCTTGATGGTATCAAGTGGAAGAAGACAGACATAAGTAAATGCACCAGCAATCCCACCACCACCAGCGCCGATTAGAGCTCTTTCGAAGACTGATAAGTTTTTCATAAGGGTTTGGACTTTGGGGGCGTTTCTCGATGTGGGTTTTCGGGATTCAGTTAAATTGGCAAAGAGGAGGGGAATCTGGAACTTGGGTTTCCACGAATCCGATTGAGAATCAGCGGAAACGGAGGCTGAGGCGAAGGGGAGGTGGTGTCGGGTAGGATTGATGTTTTTTGGAGACGATGCGAGAGTGCTGAAATGGGAGAAAATTGAAGGGAAGTCAGGGTTCAATGGCGGATAGGGAAACTGATTTGAGTCGGGAGAAGAGAGACCCAAGGACGCGCAGAGTCTCGCTTCCATCGCAAAAATTCGGTGTACTTGCCTACCTGCTTTGGAATTCAACGTTCGCAAAACTTCGGTGTCGGTGTTCCTGCCTGGTAATTTTTGTCTCCTGCTTTGGAACTCAACGTTTTAACTACTCAATTTATACGACGTCGTTTAAATATGTATATTTTCCTTTTTGGAGAGGTGTTGACTTAAGAAAGTTGTATTTAGTTTAGAATACCCCGGCATGAAAGTATAAGTGAAAATGTGCCGTATGAATTATTATGTTTCAGCGATTAAAAAATAATTATTATTTTTAAAAATTATAAATTTGAATATAATAATTAAGAGACAAATTTATAATAGTTAAGAGTATGTTTTATAATAGTGATTAATAATATCTTTTAAATTTTAATTGATAATTTTTTTTAATTCAGTTTTTTTTTATTTTATTTTGATAGAGGATATTAATTTCAATATTGATCATTGATAGCTGATTTTTTATATCTTATTTTAATTTTTTGTTTTTAATAAAATTTTCTTCATTTTAATTATATATTTTTTATAAAATTTATTATATTTATATTTATTTTTGTGATATGTTTTCTGTCTTTATGGTATGTCCTTGTAATAATATATTTTTAATATATTTGTGAGCGCTCGATGTTCGTGCAGTATTTCTCACAATATTTGTTTATGATTTAAATTTATCGATAATCATGAATAGTTTGATCCTCCTTTATGATTGTTTGTTGATATAATTTAAATTATATAACGAATCAAATCCTATACAAATAATATGAAATGTATATATATTTTTTAAGATTTTATCTAATTCATGTTTTGACAACTTATTACAAAGTTCTTACTACAACGAACTTTAAAAATTTATTGTAATACATAGAGAAAATGTACGATTTAATTAGAATAATAATTTATTTACTTTTAATTTTATTAATTTTTAATATTTAAAATATTTAAATGATTATATTCTTAATTTTCTTTTATTTATTAATAAAATCATCTAAGTTTAATTTTCAAAAAATAAAATGAAACCTTTTCCATTAATTTACTAAACAAATTAGATTAGAAGCCCAATCTCCTAAATATTATAGCGCAGGTGAGGACTGAGAAGCCCTAATTAAACGAAGCCCATCTCAGCCTCCACCATTAAAACCTCTAAAACCCTAACAATATAAATGTTCATTTTCTTTCATCTTCTTCACCGGTCACCAAATTCTGAACCCTAACCAGTAACCCCCACTCAAAAACACTAACCAAATAAAATGTCGGAGGTTGAGCTGTCTCGTTCAGAAAAGAAGAAGCACAAGAAAAAAACAGGTCCCGACGGTGAAGCCAAAGAATCGGACCAAGATTTCATGATCAAACCCCAGAGCACCACCCCTTCCATCGACACTTCCCAGTGGCCTATCCTTCTCAAAAACTACGACCGCCTCAACATCCGAACTGGACACTACACTCCGCTTCCCTCCGGTTTCTCTCCCCTTAAGCGACCCCTTGCTGAGTATATCAGGTACGGCATCATGAACCTCGATAAACCCTCTAACCCTTCCTCTCACGAAGTCGTTGCTTGGATTAAGCGCATTTTGCGCGTCGAAAAGACTGGTCATAGCGGAACTTTGGACCCCAAAGTCACCGGGAATCTCATCGTCTGTATCGATCGGGCCACCCGGCTTGTTAAATCCCAACAGGGTGCAGGAAAAGAGTATGTCTGTGTTGCCCGTTTGCATTCCAAAGTGCCTGATGTGGCCAAGGTTGCTAGGGCTCTCGAAAGTTTAACCGGCGCTGTTTTTCAGAGGCCGCCGTTGATTTCGGCCGTTAAAAGACAGCTTCGTATTAGAACTATTTATGAAAGTAAGCTTCTTGAGTATGATGCTGATAGGCATTTAGTTGTTTTCTGGATTTCTTGCGAGGCTGGTACTTATGTTAGGACTATGTGTGTTCATTTGGGCTTGATTCTTGGGGTTGGTGGGCATATGCAGGAACTTAGGAGAGTTAGGTCTGGTATTTTAGGCGAGAAAGATAATATGGTGACGATGCATGATGTTATGGATGCTCAATGGGTTTACGATAATTTCAGAGATGAGACTTATTTGAGGAGGGTTATTATGCCACTTGAAGTTCTTTTGACTAGTTATAAGAGGTTGGTTGTTAAGGACTCTGCTGTTAATGCTATTTGTTATGGCGGGATTACTGAGGTTCGAGAACGATATCGAGGTTGGGGAGGAAGTTGTGTTGATGACAACTAAAGGAGAGGCAATTGCTCTGGGAATTGCTGAAATGACGACTGCAGTAATGGCTACTTGTGATCATGGTGTGGTGGCAAAGATTAAGAGAGTAGTCATGGACAGGGATACTTACCCAAGGAAATGGGGCTTGGGACCGACCGCATCCATGAAGAAGAAACTGATTGCAGAAGGCAAATTGAGTAAGCATGGAAAGCCAAATGATAGTACTCCTAAAGAGTGGTTAAGAAATGTTGCCTTGCCAACTGGGCTGGATTCTGTGATAGCCAGCCAAGCAGCTTCTGCAGAACCTGCAGTGGTGGAAAATGAAGACAGAGAGGGGCATAAGCGCAAGCATGATGAAACCGGTGATATCCCTGTTCCGGTTGTTGTAAAGAAAGCTAAAGTTGAGGAAGCTGAAGTTGAAGTTGAGAAGAAAGAGAAAAAGAAGAAGAGCAAGAAGGATAAAGAGGATGTTGTTGACACTGAACCTGAAGAGAAGGTCAAGAAGGACAAGAAAAAGAAGAGCAAAGATAAGTCTGAAACTACATCACCAGATACAGAGAAGTCCGAGAAGAAGAAAAAGAAGAGCAAAGAGAGCGAGGCTGCTGCTGCTGTTAATGATGCAAATGATGCAGTAGACGATAAAAGTGAAAAGAAGAAAAAGAAGAAAAAACCCAAAGATGCAGCAGAGGAGTAGATGTTCAGGTATTAGAACGTTCCTTTGAAGTGTTTGCTGTTCCTCATTGTAGTTTTTGCATAAACAGTTTTCTTATATTACTTTTGTGTAATGGAATGCTTCATTATCTGCACTTGTGTTATTTGTTATCCATTATTGGTTTCTTTAATACCAATCATCTCAACCAAGGCTTAAACTTTTTTATCTAACCCTTTTCAGAAGGTTTGTTCATTCTAGGCAGAATGTTGATTATGAAAGTGTTCAAATGATATCTCTAGTTAACTTTAGGAACCTAAATATTTTTTTAGTAAAATAATGCTTAATATTTTATTTCATTAATTTTTGGTGCTCATCAGAATATAATTCATTTGTTTATTTTTCATCAGAATTTATTTTATTCGTAGCTAATAATAGTTTCGTGAATCCAACCAGAGATGCTCATCAAGTTCAACATATTAAGGACCCTTTTCTTTTCTCCCACTTATTGGCTTGACCAAGCTGAGGTCTACAAATCCTCACAACTAAGGTATTGTCATTAAGTTCATTCTCCTTAAGAATGCATAGGCTAGTAGCCTATATCCGATGATCATTGCTATCATAGTACCCACTTCCATGCCATCCCAATCAAGTCTCAGTCCTTTGAACGGAGACCTGCATGATGAACCCGATTCCGAACACGAACCACTCGAGCAACCATACTGAATCTTGAGTAGCAGCCTGTATGTATGATTTGTAAACGACATGTATCGGACCCATGACATAAATACAGGAACTTTCTGCAACCAAAACTATCAAAAGTTTAGAATCTGTAAGCATTGTAAATTTAAGATCCCCAATCCGTCTGCGTTTACTTTTGTTGCAAGAAATAACATTATCGGAGTTGAGTCCAGGAATCAAACCTGGATAAAGAATCCACCAGATAACATGGAGGCCATTATTATAATAGAAGCTAAAGTTGAGGCTTTTTTCACATCCATGAAGGCTGCTCCTATAGTAAGGCCAAGACCCTGCGATTGCCGGACAAAAACTCGTCAATACAGAGTCCATACGATCTATTAATTGATGTTTGGTTATAATGGTTTACCTGGGAAGCAACAACACTTAAGAAAACAGTCAGCACTGTGAGTGAAAATGCTGTAAATGTTGGTTTCAAGCCTGCCATGAGATAGATAATCACAAGGAACACTAATGGCAACATGAGATCCAAAGGAAGATCACTCGTCATTCGGGCTAACAAATAGGCACTGAGTCTATACATTCCTACTGATCTTTCCTTAGCCAGCATCATTCTCTCTTGAGGGAATGTGAAAATGGCAGTAAACATTGGAAAGAATGCCCAAAACACTGAAATGAAGAATAGCAGCCCTGCCTGCAAGCATTGTTAATAACAATGTCAAACACATATTACGAGGTGTAACTAAAAAATTATGTAACCAGAACCATCACAAGCATCATATGTTACTGATAGTTGCCTGATCTTGAAGTCCCTTAGGAGAGGAAGCATCTGAGCGCCACCAAAGTAAACCCATGATTATAGCAGTTGAAAAAACTTGTGTTACACGCATGCAGCTGAAGTATTCATGGCGTCTTTCCTTAAGGCCTCTTCGGAAAAGAATCGAGAACTGATCCCGCCAGGTTGCTCCCCATTCCATTGAGCTTGACCTTGTGTTCATCATAGGTTCAGCATCCATCAGGATGGGATTTATGAGCTTTATCTTCTCCGACTTTGCTTCCTTCACTGCATGGGCTTCCACTAGATACTGCAGCAGACAGAATTCAAGATTGGCGTAAGTTAGATGGTTGAAAGGTATATAAACGGAACTCCATTTTGGGTATTTAGTGTTGACCTCATAGACATCAAGTTGACAAGGATCTCCATGTTTCGTATCAAGACTTTTGTTCCCGAGTAAAAACCTACCCTCCAAATCTGATGGAACTGACTTGTCTTTTATGTTCCCATTTGCCAAATCAATAAGAAATTCAGCAGGGTTCATGGCTATGAGTGGACTGCAGCCCATAGAAGAGAAATATAGCATGGCGTCCGAGGCCTTGCCGAAGTACAACGAGCTACCTTTACCCAAGAGAATCAGCTTGTCGAACTTACTAAATAATCTACTAGATGGTTGATGAATTGTAGTCACCACTGTCTTGCCGGACTATAAAGCACAAGTAAAATAACCATTTAGTTACACCTTACAACCTGTTACAAATCAGGCACCAACTAAAGCAAGTATTTTAAGTACCCGAGCAATGTTTCTTAACATCCGAATGATCTGAAGAGAGGTAGTCGAATCTAAACCCGATGTTGGTTCATCTAATAATAGAAGTGATGGATTGAGAAGAATTTCATTGGCAATACAGACCCTTTTTCTTTCCCCTCCAGAAATTCCCCTCAAAAATGTCCCACCAATCACTGTATTTTGGCACCTGAAAAAAATGCAATCAGTATCTTGCCTTACGATCTAGATTGCCTACTGTTTTTGACCCTCTAATGAAGCTATTGCTACTGTATTAGTCAATTCCACCAACACTGTCATATATATGGCTGAAACTATTTTTATAAGGCCTGAAATTTATCATTTTAATAGCTAATCACATTCAAATTCGAGTCATAAAACTGAGTATATAAAAAGATTACTGAAGAAAGCACCTTTCGAGTCCTAGCTCGCTAATGACACTAGTTGCCCTTTCCTTCTTCTTCTGCACGGTTAAGGTACTTGGGAGACGGAGCAGAGCTGAGTAGGTTAGAGTTTCCTTGACTGTAAGATGAGGGAAGGCGACATCGTCTTGCAGTACAAAACCAATCCTGTTGCAAGCACATCGATCGATGAGTACTAGTTAAACTAGAATTCAACAACATAGTTATACTGTAACATTGAAACCAGCATTGGTGTATATGCACCTCCATTTCAGTGACTTGGAATATGGTTGATTATTGTAGGTAATGGTACCGCTGTGGAACTTCACTCGTCCACTCAGTAGATTAAGAAGAGTTGTTTTCCCCCCTCCTGATGGTCCCATCAGAGCAAGAACCTCTCCTGGATGTACCAAGCCAGTTATTCCATGAAGTATGTACTTGTTTGTATCCGAGTTCTTTTCGTGTTTAACCGGTACCTTATACGTAACGTCTTCGAACTGCATTAAAGTGTGATGATTATCCAGTCTGATGGATGATACAAAATATGGTATATGGATCATTGTGTTACCTTTAGACATATTGGTAACGTAGGCTCGAATAGTAACTTGTTCCAAGTCCATGACTCAGATTCTTCATCCTCTAATTGAGTCTGACTTGTTGGATCATCTCCTGTATGAGAAGATAATTACAAACCAGCTCAACTAAGTTGGGAATTCCGGTTTTGTTTTCGTGTCCATATCCACACTTTTAACATGAATTCGAAATGTAAATGAGACGAAACATGAAAATCTAGACTTCTAGGACTAAGAAATTATAGTTGTGTTTTCATTTTTACCACTTATAGGTGGATTTGAGCCATCTGGGACATCATCTGAGCAGAAGATAGACAAGTCTGTATCATTGCTGGAAACTCCTATACAAACAGAATCTATCTCATCAAAACTCTCAGCAGCAGTGCTCTTGTTATCCACCAAGAATCCGGTATTCGACGACTTGGTTTGGCTTGTTGTTTCCTCACATGGAGGTTCCAATTTTGCATCAGAAGTATGCATCCCTTCTTCTATGCCAACTCCGGCATATCCGTCTCCTAGTTCCACCTTGGCATCATCTGTCACACCTTCGAAATTCTGAATTCGACACCAAGAATACAGCTTCCCTTCCATCAGCTTTAGAATCTGGTTTCATACAGGAAATAGATCATATACCACCATTGCTCAAATTAAGCTAAAATATGTAAGCAAATTACCTGAGGAAAATGCAAATGAAAGCCAAGAGGGAACAGAACTAGCAGAGAAAGTAACAGTGTGATGATTTAGTTGATCAGATTATGTAATGAGACTATGGAAGAATGTTAAGTAAACCCAGAGATTATATAGAAAAAAACAAACATATAACTGTTTTGTCGTACGAGAACTCTATGAAACTGTCCCAAACAATGACAGTTGCTGCTAGAAACAGGAACAGTCGTCTACTATTTGCTTTCCTTACTGCAATGGCGAAAAGATCAATCATTTTCTGGAAATGGCGTGTTTTGAACGTGAAACAAGAATCCACTCTCGTCCCCATGTCTGGATAAATGCGGTAAAGAGTTGGAAATCAGTGATACAGAATCAAAATCGATAGTTTTCCATTTTTATCTTCAAGAAACAAAGCAACTCCTACATCATAAGTTTCATATCTCTAAACTCTGAATTCCTTTCAATCATTTATGTTATGATTACTCATTTCATGGGACTGATGGAACAAGTCAAAGTAAATGATAACTTCTTTGATTTAGAGTGTCGTCAAGTGTAACATCTTGTATCCGACATATAAGATATGATCGAATTTTGAAGATCACTATTGATATTTTGATATTCCATCTTAAATAAATAACTCAAAACATATTTTATAGTAAAATAATTTATTTTTTAATATAATATTAGCCAATAACTTTAAAAAAATGTTCAAGTAAAAGTTCCGAAAGATAGTAAACCCGAAAACGTGAGAGATCTTTAGTACTAAACTATCTATCATCTTAGTAAATCTGTAAGAAAAATTAAATGAGTGTAAGCTAAAGAGCTTTATGTGTCTTAAAAAGTAAAAACTATCACAAAGCGGAATAATTTCTCTAAATTCTTTAAATTATCGAATGATATTTCTCAACTTATATGTTTTAATTTCATAAATGCAATGCACCTAGGTACATCACCCTCATGCTTAGGTTAAACACCAGGTTTAACTGAATTAGAACCTACGAGATAAAACTCTATATTAATAATTATTCTTATACCACTAAACTATAATCATAAACACTAATCCGAACTATTAATATCCACATCAACTCTTGCAAATCAAGCAAGTGTAGTTCGCACATATGGAAGAGAATGTAAGTCGTTAGATTTGGGTGTATAAATAAACTGAGCTTAAATGAGTAATATTGTGTTTGTGTTCGTTTATTTTTGAATATATTTATATTTAATCCGTATTTATTTATATTTTTAATATCGTATTCGTTTATTTATTTTACTTCAATTTCAAGAGCTTCGTAAGGAGGGAATTGTTTTAAGATATTATTTACTCTCCTTCCATTCTTTAAACTTTAGATTTACTTTAACATTTGCAAGAGTACGCAAACACGTACTCAAATTATTCTCACTTTTAAGCGATGTGTGCACAAGCTATAAGAAATACGATATTATGGTTTGTATCTTATTTCGAGAGAGTAAGATTAATATTATCGATGATTTTTATAATAATTCATGTACGATCGGTGATTTTGTTTTTGGATAAGGTAATAAACGGCCATTTAAGGTTTGAACGTCTGTTATCAAAAACTGAAAAATCCAACAACGTATTTAACTGTAAAAACACGATAAAAACGACTGTTTAAAAAAAACACAACCACATACGAATCTTAACATGTTTATAATATGATCACCTTTTAACCTAGTACTACGTTGAATTTTATTTGTGACCTTGTTTTAATTTTAAATCCAAGTTTATGACAGCAAATGGTGCAATTATATAGACATTTAAACATGAAAAGGGACTACACAAGATAGTTTGATGTAACCTTTAACGAAGAGAAGAATTTGGTTTAGTGGTTGAAATTGTTTCACCTTGGTCACTCAACTCGAGTTTTATTCTTGTCGTTATCAGTTTTGAATTTAAAATGATTCGTTAAATCAGATGATAATGTATGTATTATCTGATTAGAAAAAAAATATATAAAATAAAAATAAAATCTTTAATTTTATGATAACATGTGTCATAATTAACATGTGATACGATACATGCTATTATCTCAATAAAATAAAAATAAAATTTAACCATAATTAACGTAATTTATCTTAAATCAGCTCTTCACATTTTTCTTGACACAAGGAAAAAGACTTATCAATAAATAACCCATCATTTATGGGAAGTGTCCCTATGACCCTGTTAACCACTACCTTGTTTCTAAATCTAATGTCTTCTCGTTTTCACTCGGGAAACTAGAGAAACTTGAAATAAAACACATGACTTTGGATCGATCATATATTTCGGTATTTTTTTTTATTTATATGATAACGTTATCCACGACTGAATCGAATAATCTTGAATCTATGTGGGAGTTCTTGGTTCATTTGTTTTAGGGTGGTTCGACCCGCCAGTACGTACGTTGGTCCTACCCTTTACATAAGAACAATGCCCTGGCACCGAGGGCACCAGCACCACCCTGGAATTTGGTTGCAGCCTTGCAGGTGCACATGCAGCGATGGTTCAGCCACTACTTTATTTGCATGTCACAAAATTAATAAGATCAGCATGCGTGCATGGTTTTTGAGATGTCCTGGAATGGAGGAACGACCTAACTTGTGTAAGTAGATAAAAATTGAACCATTTGAAATTTGTTTTAAATTTGATATCGTAAATAAAATAAATTAGATTAAAAATATTGTTTTATAATCAATTTTTATAATATTTGATTTGAATTAACTAATTATTATATTGATGAAGGAAAAGAAAAAAATCACAAGCCCTTTCCTACATTTCTTGTCATTGTCATGTACCTTTAGTTAGTACCTACCGCTCAACGTAGAAAAATGAGTCTCATAAAATTCTTCTTTTATTTTCTTCCTCGTTTTTGAGATAAAAGGTTTATCTATTAAGAGTCCCGTTAATTCTTTTTCTCTCTTTTTTCTCTCTCCAATATATAAGAAAATAAAGATATTATTTTTTCATTAATTTTTATTTTTATTTCACCTTCATTATTATATTATAATTTTATTTCACCTGAATACGTAAATCATCATGATCAATAAATTAAATCATTGTAACTCATAAATTAACACTAATCATTACTTCACTCGTTGTACATCAAAGATTTTATATGTGTCATTTTAAAAGGTTATATTTATTTATAATGAGATTTATATAAGTAAATTAACCAATATATATAATTAATGAGATTTACATAACACTTATATCAAATATTTTATATTAAATAGAATCACAAGTTTTATCTTAAAAAATTCAATTTCAATCGTTCTTTTAATAAGTATGTGTATTGTCAAAAAATTTAAAATATGTATGAATAGTTATCAATTTAAAAAAAATCCGAACAATTAGAAATCTCATAAATATCTAATTTAAGAATTTAAAAAGTATTCACAGTCATGTTTTCTTTCTAAATGTCTTTTTAATTAGCTAATAGTGATTACAGTAGTATTTGTTCTAGAATATAATCTCCACCATTTGACAATGATCGCCCAATCACTCTACTGTCATCATTGGTGCTCGAACCCATGACCTATAGAAACAATAGCCGTTCTTTAAACCACTTGAACTAGAGGGATCGCACATTTTTCTAAATATTTTTAAAATAGTATCACAATAACGAGAATAATACACCGTTATAAAGCTATGTTTACTGTGAGAGAGACTCTTGTCCGTTTATACCCTAAAACTAACCCATTAATAAGAAGCCTAGCTGTTAGCCCAAGTGATGACCAAACCCATTTCCAAACTTGTAACCGTCCAGGTAGAAGCAACAAGCATCTGACCCAATAGCCTTTAACCTAATGGACCCAAACTCACCCATCCCAATAGCCTTTATCCTTGGCGTTGAACAGGCTTAATCTTAATGGCCTAAGCCACACACTCCACCATAATATGGATCAAGAGGTATTAGAGTACAGTTACATCTCTTAAAAAATTTAATTTTTTATATTTTATATATTTTTTATATTACAATTTTTAATTTTTAATTTTTATTAAAAATATTTTTTAAATAATATATTATTTATCTTTTATATTTAAAAATAATGATTGATTCATGTACCCCTTGTTTTTATAGCAAACCATGGAAAATTTTAAAAAAAGTCAACCTTAGAAAAAGCCCAAAAAGGCTGTACCGTTTTTCTTATAAAAATTATAAGAAATTTGGTACACACTTTTCGGTATATACCGAAATTCTTACAATTTTTGTAAGAAAAACAGTATATACCGAAATCTTTATACTTTTTGTAAGAAAATCGGTTTATAACCGAAATTCTTACAGTTTTTATAAAAAATTTGATATATACCGTTTTTCTTACAAAAATTATAAAGATTTCGGTATATACCAAAAAATATATACTATTTTTAAGGCTTTTTTAAGATCGACTTTTTTAAAATCACCCGCAAACCATTAAAAAGGGAATCTTTTGTAAAATCAAAAACATTCAAATGGTCTCTAAAAACCCTATTAAAAAAAGAATTCACAGCAACATCATCATCAAAACCCTTTCTTTTTATTTCCCTCTTCTTCCCGCCTCGTCTACTGTGCGCAGCTTTGAGCTTTCTTTTATGTTCCCTCTCTTCAATCTGACCATTATCTGAATACCGAATAGAAAACAGTGAAATGTGTTTGAGGGATGCAGAAACTGATAAGAAGAAGCCCTTCTGGCCCTCCCCTTCTTTGCACTTCTTCCCTTAGACCATCGCTTCCTTTTCTTTCCCTTTCCCTTCCCTTTTCTCTTCCTTTTTCATCTGCCGTTTTTACCGCTAACGCTACTTCTTTCACGATGCCCACAGCCACTCTCCAAAGCTGCGGTTATGCCCTCACCGCCTCCGTCGCCTCGCTTACCAATAAAAACCCTTCTCTTTCTCGGCGGTTCTACACCAATGCTAGTTGTATTTACCAGCCCCGTTTGAATACAAGAACAACTCTACGGGCTTGGCCCGGGAGAGTTGGGGTCCGACCGGCTTGGTGCCATTCGAGTGGGAAGGAGGAGAAACTGAGTCCAATTGAAAAGTCCAAGGGTTTGAGTGAAGATGAAGGTAAAGAAGAGGAAGATAAGTCGATTAGATTAAATAGAAAGCAAAAAGGTTCTGGGGTTTTGGTGGGGAGTCCAGATTTGTTGACGATTCCGGGTGTGGGACCTAGAAATTTGAGGAAGCTTGTTGAGAATGGGATTCAAGGTGTTGCTGAACTCAAGCAATTGTACAAGAAGAAGGTTTTTTATTTCTTTTTTCTCAGAAATTTGTTATTGTATACGGGTTGTTTATTTGTATTGAAATGTTTACATAGAATTGAGATTTAGGTTTTTCTTTTTTCTTTTTGTATATTGGTTGTACCGTGCATTTTTGTGTTCTGTTTTTCTTGCTGTTGATGACGAGATTGGGATAAACAATATTTTTTGTTCCATTAAAGTCCATTTGGTTGGAGTGTTTAATTTTTTAAATGTGTTCTTTTTCCCAGTTTTTCATGAGATTATTGGAGATAAATGATTTTGTTGGTTATTTATATTGCCAAATTTTTTATTTTTTATTTGCTGTTTTAAGTATTGCCGATAACAGGTTGCCATTTTTATTTACTTAAGCTACATGTCTGAAACTGGATGCGTTTTTCAGCATTTGCCTATTGTCTTCTCTGCATCATTGTGTTGGTTCATGTGTTAGCTACATGTAGAACTCTATCTAGCTTCCAAGATTTTCTTCAAAAAAATAGTTGTATAAAAATAGGTTGCTGCTGGTGTAATGTGTTTTCTGATAATGTGTTTCCATTATTATGAGCAAACATAAATTGTTATGTTGTTTAATGGGAGTAATTTCGAGGTATTCCTTTCACACCAAGTAATATTTAGAGTGTTCATGCCTTTCATTTACTTTCCGGTACATTTTTAATCATAATTCACAGGCATGGCCGCCACAATTCATGGTTGGTTTCTATATGCCATGTTGATTGTTGGTGTACTGGAATGTAATATGTAGATAAGCGAATGAAGGAAGCCCCATCTGTATAAACTGTCCAAAATGGTTGTTATGACTCTAAATGTGAAGAACACAAACTTTTTATCTAATTGATTGTAGGAACTTGTGTTTTTATTGGTATGGATGAAGCCTTTTTTACGTTTGGTTTGATTGTTTGTTGAGTTAAGCTTTACCCCTGTTTTGTTTGGCAGTTTTTTGGAAAGGCTAGTGAGAAGATGGTTGAGTATTTACAAAGTTCAGTAGGGATTATCCACAAACATCATGCTGAGAGCATAACAACTTTTATTAAGGAGAGTGTTGATGAAGAACTGAAGGATTCAAACTCAGATATAAAGCTAGCCGCAAAGAAACGGTTAACATTCTGTGTTGAAGGGAATATCAGTGTTGGAAAGACAACATTCCTTCAAAGAATAGCTAATGAAACATTGGAGCTGCGTGATCTTGTTGAGATTGTTCCAGAACCTATTGATAAGTGGCAGAATGTTGGACCTGACCATTTTAATATATTAGATGCATTTTATGCTGAACCACAGAGGTATGCCTATACCTTTCAAAATTATGTCTTTGTTACAAGGGTTATGCAGGAGAGAGAGTCATGTGGGGGACTTAAGCCACTCAGGTTAATGGAAAGGAGCATTTTCAGTGACAGAATGGTCAGTATTGAATAGTTTCTTCTTACTGTCTTTGTATTTTCCCCCTGCATGCTATTATTCTTTGTATTGTCATCTTCTGTATTTCAAGAAGTTATGTTTTTTTCTTGAGGGTTGTAAAATAGGTTTGACCTGGTATGAAAACAAAGGATCTCAGAAGTTCCAATGATTTTTCTGTTCAACAATGACTGAAGTTATTGGATTCAAATACTTGCAGTTATCTTTTTTCTCATTTGATTTTTCTGTTCAACTATGACCCAGTATGAAGAAAGTTGACCTAAGGGTTTCAAGGCCGATAACTTTTATTTATTTTATTTCCTAAGAAAGCCCTGACCCTAAGAGTGCCAAGGCTGACAACCCTATCTGTTTTTACTTTTTTAAGGTGTTTGTACGAGCTGTTCATGAAGCAAATTGGATGAACGAGATGGAGATAAGCATTTATGACTCGTGGTTTGATCCAGTTGTATCATGCTTGCCGGGGCTTATTCCCGATGCTTTTATCTATCTAAGGGCAAGTCCTGATACATGCCACAAGAGGATGCTGGTGCGTAAAAGAGCAGAAGAGGGTGGAGTGAGTCTAGACTATCTCCGCGGCTTGCATGAAAAGCACGAGAGTTGGCTTTTACCTTCTGAAAGTGGAAACCATGGAGTGCTTTCTGTTAGTAAGTTACCTGTTCATGTGGATAGCTCTTTGCATCCTGATATCAGAGACCGAGTATTCTTTTTAGAGGGTAGTCATATGCATTCTAGCATTCAGAAGGTATGATAATTTCCTTATTGTGGGATTTAGATTGCTTTCCTCTTTTCAACTGTATCTTATGCTTGTTATTTACAAACAGGTTCCTGCCTTGGTGCTTGACTGTGAACCTAACATTGATTTCAGTAGAGACATTGAAGCAAAGCGACAGTAAGACAAACTTTACCCTGAACAGTTCACTGAATATTATATCAGCATTTTTTAAAGATTTCTTGATGGGCCTATAGATCTTTTTACTAGTTACAAGCGTGGGATATGTTTACAAAGAAGACTAATGGGGCCTAAAGGATTTAAACCTTAACTTCAACCTTCTTAAAAAGGAATACACAGTCACTAGGGCCAAGCATGGTTTGAATATCAAATGAGCTGTCAGTTATCCAATAAATAAATAAATAGCAGAGTTTCTTCCATGGCACATGGCTTCTAATTTGGTTCATCTCTTGAATCCTGATCCTGAAGCTATGAAGAGTGATCCTTGATTTGCACTTTATTTGTTAATTGTTATTAATGAAAAGGTTGGACTCTAAAACACTAGTGTGACCAATTTTTGGAAGCATGCTTTACAAAACAAGCTTCGTTTGATCTTATCATATTTAAGAGCATCTAGGCTTCCTTTGTTTATTAAATCAATACAATGAAAATAGACTTGAATTGTGTTCTGAAATATCAATGTCCTAGGCACTCAAGCGGTAACAATGTCTAACGTATTGGTTATTCCTTATTACACTTTTCTGTGGTAAAGGGAAATAAATCTGTATGTGCTTCATGACTTTAATTGACAAGTTCATACATTCAATATGCCTTTTGATTTAGTTATTCCTGAACTGGTTTTTGTGAAGGTATGCACGCCAAGTTGCAGAGTTCTTTGAATTCGTGAAGAAAAAGAAAGAATTCTCATCTACTAAAGCTGGTGACGAAGGCCAAGGGAGCAATCCCCCTCAGATTTTACTGCCCCGTAATGGTGAATTATGGGTAGCAGATGGAAAACATTTTCCAGATGCTGCTCTAAAATCTCTAGAATTCCAGCGAGCCATGTCCTACATGTCAGGGTCAGGTTAGTTGTTTTTTCATGCCACGCATTTCTCCTTTATTCGGGTCTAGAGGTCCTGTTATGCGACTCTTTGTGGCAATTGCATGCCTTGTGTATAAATGCGTTTAACCATTAGGAATGTAGAGATGTTGGAATTCTTGTTGGATGCTTGGACAATTTTACCATGTGAACTCCCTAGAAGCTCTATGATAGGATTTTTTTTCTTTAGATGCATTTGGTGGTAGGTGGTGCAATGGTTTTTGATGGAATTGTGTTTTCCAATCGTATTTTCGATTCGAACGATGAAAATGAATCGAGAACAGGTTGCATTTCTAGGTAAATTCCCTATGATAACATATCTTTTCAAGAGTTCATAGCATTAATCACCTTGCATTGGATCTCTTATTTAGTGGGACCTATTGACCCATTTGTCAGGCTATTGTTTTTTAGGGTAACTTACACTGTCCATCCCTTTTGTTTTCGAGCTGTTTGATTTTGGTCGATGATTTTGAGAGATAAAAAGCAGATTTTGAGACTTCATAAGATATGGTGAAGGAGAAATAAAGAAGGAAACACAGTATGAGGAAGAAAAATTAACTGCCACATCATTATTTTTAACGGAAATGACCATTTTGAAAGCAAAATAAAAGTTTATTGATTTTATTACAAGTTTTAAAAGTTTAATGACTAAAATGAAAGTCTTAAAAGTTCAGTGACCATTTAGTGTAGTTTATCCTTTGTTTTTTAAGAAGAAAAAGGGGGAAATTGAATAACAGATCCAAGTGAACCAAACTTTATTGATTTGATTTGTTCAATTTTGGCACTTATTTGATTTGATCAATTAATTCAGTTATTGGTACGTTAAAACCCAACCAATTGATTCACTTGTTTATATACATGTTAGTATATTTTCGAACTAATTTTCTCCAAGCAAACGGGTAGTTCCAAATTACCAACAAAATGAATAATTGAATCATTAGGTGAAGATTATGTACATGCAGATTTATGAGACAAAATGTTTAATAGTTTGTGACTAAATTAAAATAAATTGAAATTTGGAATTGATTTATGTTATTAGCCATTTATTTGGTACATTTGGCCCATATAACCCAGGACAAAGGTATGCATAGTCCATTATTAATCTCTTTATTTAACCCATTTGAAAAGTCATTTTTTTATCCGAGACATCTTTAAAAAATTATTTCCTAATTTCACCATTAGACTAATGGATTTATTCAAACTAGTTATCCAACTAATCCCACCAAGCATTCTGTATGAGGCTAAAAGTAATGGTTCAATTGATAAATTTATTTCAGGACCGATTACCTGTTTAAACGCAATAACTCTGAATTAGCAAAAACATTACTTTAAAAATTGAAATTTGATTAATCCATTTATCAGTAATGTAACACTGTCTCCAGAAAATCAGAACTTCAATTTTCAAAATTCTAACAACTTCACTTCATTATCATTGTTGCTTCCTTGTCCTTCCGGTTCACAGGGCTTGACTTGCTCACATGCCTTTCGCGGAGTGCACACAATATTTCTTAGAATTGAAGAATGAAAATCGAATTCGATCTTTAATTTGGTGCAGGACGCTTCGATCCACTTCTCGGCGACACTGGTTGATACACTGTCTTGGTTATCCCTCTCGTGTTCTTCTATCGCCGGCCGTATTTCATTGTACAAAGAAGCAAGCTGGGAAGAGGCTTCATTCTTCATTTCCTGCAATGCAAATCCAAAAACAATAATATAAGCTGTTAACAAGTTTTTCAGGCGGTTCATGTATATGATTATCATCCATAAATGTAAATGAAACAGAGTAACAACTTGAAGCATCTAATCAAGTACGCATTGTACTTAAACCAAAAATGGCACAATTCCTATGGCATTGGAACGATTCTTGCTACCAGCTGCTCTTAAGAGCTTCTCAAGCCCAAAAATGAGCTTTCTATGTCCTAGTTCAGTAATCATTAGCCTCAAGTTGAGATGACATATGATAGGATGCTAAGAGCAACCTAATCATGTTAACTGGAAAATAGGCAATCATATTCATACCTCATATCGCAAGACTTCCTCTTGTGCCTTTGATGCTAAGAGTTTAGCGAGATGTGTCATATCAATTTGTTTCTTTGAAAGATGTTTCGACTTTCCATTAGAAAAAAACTTAGACTTCTTCTTAAGCATGGGCCCTGATCTAATGTGATAGTTCCGACACGCACTGTTACTTCGGATACGAGAAATCATTGCGTTCTTTTGAGAAAAAGCAGGCTGAACACCTTGAGAATACAAGTTCATGTCTTTAGTTGATTCGGTTTTCACTGTATTCATAGTTACCCCTTCCATAGGAACTGTATCAACAGTAGACTCCAACTGGTGCTCAGATTTCACACTAACATCAACTATTTTGGGCTGTTCACTTGTAACATCAACATCATTCTCAGAACTCAAGTTTACAGCTTTCAAGAGCTTTGTGGCAGGCTCATCTTCGGCAGAATCATACAATGGAATTTTTTCAACTGAATACCTGCCAAGCAAGCATATTTAGGTTAACATAATAGAACATACAACAATTTCATATTTGAAAAGGGTTATAACACCAGGATATGGATAAGAACAGAAATAGGGTGGCAGCACATATCGAAGAGAAATAGGTATCGATAAGAATCACCGGGTATTTAAATAAACCTTTTTCCACTAACAGGCCAGAGGCTTAAGTTTTTAAGATAGGGCATTTAAATTTCAATCAAAAGTCCATACAGGCTGTAAAGCTTGAGCATTCCATCAATTCAACCAACTTCAATTTTAGTGTCACCCTTGTTTAATTCAAGGTCATGCAGCACATGCTCCTGTAATCCACGGCGTACTACAGGGGTCCATCACCAAAGGGGTTTTCTTCCTCACCAAAATTATATTTATCAGTGAGACTACCTTTCAGTATATCAATTGGTTGTGGAACCGTTTGGAATTAGCATCTGAGTTCCCACTTGGTTGATATCATAGCAAATCATAAATTGCACGCAAAAATTCCTTCAATCACACATGGCATCGCAATCTTGACCTCGAATTTCTCTTGTTTGACCTCTAACACATCCATCCACGACTTAAAAGCAAACCCTACCCCAGACTCTAATTAGGCTTTGATGCCAAATTTGGTGTGGTTTACGGGAAGACAACAGTAAATAAATAAAATTAGGCTAAAAACTTAGTAGTAAAGAAGATGGAGCTCTTGAAAATTTAGGATTATAAAACTCCATAGTTTCTCTCTATTGATGAAAGAAAAAAATAAGAAAATTTTGGTAGTAAAATTTTTGCAACTTATTCATAACAGGCTTTCTTGCAAATAAAGTTTTAATTCTAACCCTAGATTAAATCACTAAAGATCACTAATAACCCTATCCATCCATAATATATCTAATACTTGATAAATAAATCCGAAATAAGAAAACGAATAAAATATTTTAAATCTCACGAGTCAACAAAAATCACATAAAAAAGAATGGATGAGATATTACCGCTCGTCATCGTCTTCCCATAAATAGGTATCCTCCTGTTGAAAAGTTTTGCAAGAAGATTCGTAAAATACATGAATAAAAAAGCACCAACACAAAGATATACATTTAGACATTCAAGGGAAGGGGGAATGTAGCAAACAAAACCAAAAAGAAATAATAATTGGTAGCTGGAAGCCAATAAAACAATAAATGTAATATTAAACTAGCAAAAGATATATCCATTTGAAAGGGAGATAAATGAGTGCAGTGGTTTTCACATAAGTAAAATCCTCGAGGATTTTTAAGAGTGAATTCTTGAAATTTCTGAAACAATATTACAATTTGCTTTTAACAGCATAACTAAAAGTTTTACCCCTACAAATCATGGTCTAAACAACAATAGGGTCTCCAAATTGGAGGGCCTAATCAAACTAAACCATGAAAATAAAGGAGTTATTGTTTAGAAAGGCAACACCAAAAACAAGTCAGAGATAAATACCACTTATAAATTGGTAGCACAATCTGGATATTGAGGATCTAACGAATAAAACATCAATCTCTCCCAGCTATTTCATTATGATACATTCCAACACAAATAGTGTGAAGATTACCATTCCAAAGGGTTAAAGGATCCTTAAAAGGTGAGAATTAATCCACTAAAAACGTAGAAAACCAAGCAAGGTAGGATAATAAATATTCATGTGACTAAGGAACTGAACCAGTAAATAGCTAAAACCACATGGCATGAGCCATATATTTCTAAAAGATCATGACGAGAAACATTTCACTTCAAATGAAATTTTTAAGCAGAACATACAAACTCATACATTATTTCACGTCTTCATTAAAATTCAAATAAATTCTAATACGATGCGCTTAAACATTTACCTGAAAGCCACGGGACTTTGCTCCAAGAAATCCTGAACAGTTGAGGGCACCACATCGACAGCGAACTTTTGCACCACCATACCATTCAAAGTTATAATCATATGCAAGTTCAGTTCCAATAGGAATATCTTCTTTTGCAAATATTCCAACTCGTATTTCTCCCAAAACAGTCCACTTCCTAGTCTCACAGTTTGGTTGGCTGAAAGACAATAATTCATTCAATGTAATTTGGGGGGAAAATAGCCAGAACAACAGTAGACTTAAGGAGACTAAAAGCGGATAACTTAATGCTTGAATGGTTTACCATGAGTGGTTGATGAATCTAGCAAGGCTTCCCTTTTTAGTGGCATCAATAGATTCAGAGCCATTTAGAGAAATAATAAATGCATCCTTAAGACCTGCATCAAAGGAAGAAGCTTACAAGTGTTTTCAACTTTTTGCAGAAAAACCAACAATTCTAACAAAATTCTAGTTCACCTTGATTTTCATAAGCTTGAGACCTTCGCTTTGCTTCTTTCCAAGATATTACTTCTCCACAGTATTCAATAATAAATTGTCCAGCCTGCTCAAAGTGAATGCAGATCAGCATGTTGAAAGTGAGCCTTGAAACAAAAAATCATTGAACGGGAACTAACTGAGCCAAATCACAAGATTGATCAAAAAAATTAATAATAGGTATTGGTAGCCAAATGTTACCTTTATATATTCAGCAGCAAGCAGACCCCAACCGCAACCCTCAGTTTTGAACAGAGTAACTCTAGCATATTGGCATTTCTGAAATTTCTTTAGAATGGAATACAAGGCATTAACCAAAGTGTATTAGTCTCTTACCAAAATAAAATGCTTGTCCCTTATAATAATTAATCAGCGTCTTCAAGCAAAATTAATATATATATATATATATATATATATATATATGGAACAGTTCTTTCCTACTAGTTAAGGGAAACCCAAATATTTCTAAAGCATTCTAGGAATAATAATTCTATTAGAGATGTTTGAAAATATAGCAGCCCATTATGACGTTTCTGTTCATTAATAGAAGACATATTGTGTATATCATGCTCAAGTGGAGGTTAGTAGAAAATGTAGATTCTACTTAAAAAAAGTATCTGGCCCTCTTTTACATATGAACGACCCACGGAATCTAGAAGCAAAAAAATAAAATTGAAATGACTTGAAGGTAAGTTGAAATGGCAAGTAAAGATGATTAAATAAATTGCAAACAGCACCTAATCAAATGTCAAGCACAGACCAAATAAACTAAATGCCGTAAGTAATTACTTCCCTCTAGAGTCAAATATGTAGCTCTACATAACTTATACTAAAAGCTAACATCCAATAAAAGGAACATAAAGACAAAAATAGACCAATTATGAAACAGACATATTACAGATTCACAGAGACATTCTAAAAGCAATGGGATTAATCAGTAGGCCTGCCATGCATAAACCCACATAGGAAGATGCACATAAAACAAGCACATAACCTCAATCATAACCAATACCCATACCCCTAGTCCATCTAGAAGCACACTCATGTCAGACATAACCTTTACCTGATTCTTGCAGTAAACACCACAAGGACAATAACCGGGTGTACATTCCGTGCTTGTTAATACATTCAAGCACCTCTCTCCACATGTACTATCAGGATCGCTGAAGTCAAATTTGCACTCGCATATAGCAATATCCTCCTCTTTTTGCTTTTTATGTCTGCAAAAGAATGCAATTTTGATAGAAATTAGGTTACCCTTGTGTAAATGCAAGCAGTCCAGAAAAATGCATAAAATTGCCACATTTTGAATAACTGAAATTGAAAATATCCAGGCAGCTATGAGCAAATTGAGGTTACTTTTAAAAATATCATGATCCGAAAACATCTTACTTTCTATACGAGAATTCATTTTGAAAAATGTGTTCGTATTGAGGAAGGTCTTCATTCTCAGGATCCTTCAAACAGAACAATAACGTGAAACAGTAATACAATTTCTATAAAACTAGTATCCTAGGGGAAAAAGAGAATAGCAATGATGATAAACAAAAAACAATTAATACCATTGACGAATATGTCTAAGCCAAATCACCAGAATTCCTCGTACCAGTGATAAAGCTTCAAAGGAAAAAAGAACAATCTGAATCTCTGCAAAAAAAAAGGAGAAAATTAAGACCGAAATTCGGAAACAATGACCCAAACCGTGAATTGAATTGGCTAGGGTTTAACGGGTAAAGAAGCATAAAAAACAATTGAATTATAAGGAAATAAAGATGGAAGAAAGAAAACTAATTGCTGAAGTTACTGAAAAACATCGTCGTCTCTGCAACATGCCTGTTTTTTACTTGTTTTCTCTAGGTTTTCCTTCCACCGCGCCCAAATTTTCAGAATCAACTGTATATTCATATAATTTGTTCAAAAAATAGAAAAATATAATATCTATCGATATGAATACAAATGGGCTTGTAAAATAGTTTTGGCCCATTTTAGTTCAGTTGGCTTGGACATGAAATACAGATACGAGAGCGCCATGGACCAAACCACAGGTGTATTTTTCAACCGAAAAGAAACAGCTGTAAATTAATTAATTAATTTACGATTAACCAAATATATCCAGCAAAAGCGGTATAAAAAAGTCGGTGTATTTTTAAAAATGTTTAATATCGCGTTTAAATTTCTTTTATAACGTATTAATAATTCAATAATACCGAATGTAGTGATGACGTATATAAATGACATGAAGGTTTTTAGTTTATGTATTTTAATTGATTATCCGGATATTTAATGCGAGTAATATAATAATATGGTTAAAGATGTTAAATGTTTGTTCTAGATATTATATGATTTCGAATTTTATTTGAAAATACTGATGGAATTTCGAGTATAAAGTATGTATTTTTAATATTAAGTGGTTTTAAATTTTATTTACGTGTTTTAGACTTGATGTATGTTATCGATGTTGTATGACAATGAGTCGTATTTTAGGTTCATGATTATGTTTTGTGTGATTTGCTTTGATGATCTTATAAGATCTCAGGTGTGGTTGGGTCTTATGTATCATGAATGATAGCTTATAGATGTATATGACCTTCTTCACTAGCCCTCTCGCCATAGACTAGCAGTGGAGCTACCATGGTGTAAGTAGCCTTCTCCTAGGTCTAAGTGTGCGGGTGTTATGGTCAAGTGGATGGCACAACGTCTCTCTAGGGTGTGTCCTTAGGGACGGTTTTGGGCCTTAGTGGCCCATATCGCGCTCGACTTGGAACCATGGGGTTGCCTTCTAACATTCGCTAGGCCTTGGGGATTCCGTGTCGGATTGGTTATGTTACCCGACGTTAAACGAGATGACACTTCCACAATTGGTCCTTGGTGAAGGACGTGTTAAAGACTAACTTGTTTAAGATGTGTTTTTTTTCAAGTATCGCATAGTTTAACCACCCAAGAGTGCAAGGACTAAAATCCACCACCTAAAGATGCGGGGCTAAGTCCGTTACAAGTGCTCAGGGGCTGAGTGACCTATTAAATTGTCTTGAAATAAGTGATTTAAAAATTTTATCTTTTGCAGATTAGATAATAAAACTTAGGTAGTGTAACTTTATTTATGCTATTTAGATTATATTTACCTCATATGTTTATTTTATAATAATCACGATTTGTGATAGAGTAAAAATGTACTACTAAGTTTTATAAGCTTCATGTTTAGAATTATTAGTTTCGTTCATATGTTAGTAGGTTGATAGTAACAAAAAACACATTGAAAAAGGAATTTTTATGCACTGCATCGTTTTAGAGTATTGTATTTGATATTCAGATTTATGCTATTGTATAATAATTGAGTTTATAAAATATATTTTTATTTAATTAAATGCACCATAAATGATTTGATATTATTTTAATATACAATATTTTAAATTTACACCTTTTATTTGTATATATTTATGTTTTTATTTAATTAAATATATCATTAATGATTTAATATTTCGAAAGAAGGCTAAACTTTATGATTTTAATTTAAAAATTGATGAATCGATTTTGGATAATCTGACTATGATATTTCAGATCCAGATTCTAATCAAAGTGTTACAACTGCATTTTTCAATTAAAATGAAATATTACTACTCAATAAAAACCGGTCTTGTATCGCTTCAATTTTCGAATGTAATATATTTTATTAGAGTAAGGCCACTAAAATATTAAAATTTGAGTTTAATCGATTTTGGGACTAAAATACGTATATTTGTAAGTCAAGATAATTGTACATACCACTACGAAACATAAAATGTTTGTATGTCATGCTCTTGACTCGATAAATTTATGAAATTTATAAATTTAGTTAAACTGTTATTGATATAACTCAAATTTAAATAGGAAGTGTTAGTATTTTTTATTATATAAAGATAAAATATTTTTAAAATAAATATTTAAAAATTAATACACGTAAAATAAAAATAATATAATCGTTTTTTATCGTTAGACTATTAGAATAAAACTTATAAGTGTGCAAGAATGCACAACGAAAATAAAATTGAAAGTACTCTCATTTAAAAATTAAAATTTCAAAATATTTTAATACCAAAAAACCCTTTCTTCGAAATGATAGTCAATTTATATAGTTAGATATTGTCTATAAAGTTTATAAATGAGACAAAACAGATCGTTAGTTAAATTCGATTCAGACAAAACTTGAATTAATAACTTGACTTGAGTTTAAACTCGGTTAGAGTTCTTAACAATTGTACTAAGTTTCTTGACACCTGATTCAAAAAGTTCGTGAACTAACAAAAAATATTATATACTATTAGAGTCAAGTTCAATCAAAACTCAATCATTCGATTTTATTGAACTTGACTCAAATTTAAATTTATAACGAACCGAATCGAGTTCAATACTACTTAACTCAATTTAAGTTTTTAATAAATTAAAATGAGTTCAACGTTACTCTAACTCGACTTAACACCGAAACTGGGCCAATTACTGGACCCGCTAATAACCCAAATTTATTTTCAGTTAAAACGCACCGTGTTCATAAATTGATCAAGTTCTGATTGGGCCCTTCATTAACCTGCCAGCATTTTTCCATCACTTATTTCCTTCTAATTTGGAAAATCGGGGTTTGGTAAAATGAAAGAAAAAAAATACAAGATTTTCTTCTATTTTCCTTTGAGAACCATAATCAGGAAGATTCGATCAAAAAATATATAACAGAAAGAGAAAATTGGAAAAAAATTCATACCTTGATTCGATTCCCATGAATCCAGGTATTTATCTTTTTCTTTGTTTCCGGCAATTATGTTAAATTTGTCTTCCAATTGTTTGGCTACAGAATTAAGAAGAATAAGTGAGAAAGATTTAAACTTCATTTTTTTTGTTGGGTGTCATTTGATTGCCGTGTTATCTTTTTTTCTTCTTTCAATTGCATTATTATTGATGATGTAATAGCCTTAATTTGCTGGATTTGTTTTAACAGTTCCGTCTGAGGTAGAATTAGAATCAGCTTTGCACTTGAAGACCGCTCAGTATTTTGTAACGCAAAGGCCTTGGCTTGGTATTTTTATATAATTTTTAACTACTTCTTTGCTTTTCTGTTTTGTAATGTTTTTCATTTTTTTGAATTTTCGTTTTGATGGATTTAGCTTAAATTTCCTGTATAAATCACTTGTAAATTATTTATTTCAGATCTCTATGGAAAACATGTTAGACCAGTTGCCCCTTTTGGAAGTGCCAGCAGAAAATTATATCTTGATCCTGCACTTATCCATCGATGTTTGCCCGATGAGTTGCTTTTCGAGGTATTACAACACTTTATTTGTACAAAGTTGATATTAATTATCTTGTTTTTCTCTCTCTGCTTCTTATTGTTCACTTAGAAATGTTAGGGTTTGAGACGGTGAATGCTGAAATAGAATTTTTAATTAATGGATTCTGACTTTGTTGATAAGAAGAATTCTTGAAGTTTATTTTCTATTTGCTTGAAAGCTGAAAATTCTAATTTTATTGCCAAACTTTCCCAGTTTCCAGCCTTTGAATTGGTAGAATATTGTCTTTTAACATAAAAGCTTTTAAAAAAAGAGTAATATAAAAAAATAAACAAGCTTTTTTGCGCATTAAATTAGAGAGTAACAATGGAAAATGAATGTACAGGTCTTTGTACGAATGGCTCCGTATGATTTAGGAAGAGCATCATGCGTGTGTCGAAAATGGAGGTATACAATTCGCAACCCTGTATTTTGGCGCACTGCATGCTTAAAGGCTTGGCAGGTAAATTTGACCAACAGAAATCTATTTTTAGGCTGTTGTTGCAAATTGTTAATACTCAAAACTAATGTCTCTTTTCATAAAGCTCTCTGGACTGGTAGAGAATTATAAGATGTTGCAGTCAAAATATGAAGGTTCATGGAGGAAAATGTGGCTCTTGAGACCTCGGGTACGAACTGATGGTAAGTTGTTTTCTTTTCTTGTTTTTAGCTTCATGTGTAATGTATTTAGGCTCCGTTTAGGATTGCTTTTCAACTTTGAAACGCAGAAGTAATGCTAAATAGTTAATTTTTGGGGGGAAAAACTGCGTTTGAAAAGTGATTTTCAACCCAAATGCAAAAGCTAAAATTTTTAGCTTTTGCGGTTGGAAAAGTGCTTTTAAGAGTCTGATTATAATTTTAACCTTCATTTACTATGTTTTATTATAATTTAATTTTTACAAATACATAATTATATTTAACATAAATTATTTTTTAATTTAAAAATTATATATATTTATATAAAAATTATATATTTTCTCAAAAGCACTTTTCAAAAATAATTTATGTATTCATTTATTAATATTTTTATATTTTATCATAATTTAAGTTAATATTATAATATAAAATAATTTAATTATCATTTAAATATATATATTTTAACTTATAACATCATATCTAAAATAGTCATTTGTTTTCTCAAAATCACTTTTTGACAGCAATACTAAACGCATATATTTCAAACTAAAAATTCCAAAAAAAAATTTCCACTACACTTTTTCACCACACTTTTCCATCGCACTTTTCAAAAGCAATGCTAAACTGGCCCTTAGTGGCAACTGGCAAGGGGGAAGTGTATCTTATTTGCATTTATTTAGGTTGAAATCCCCAACTCTGTGCTGTGTCTGGTTTTGGTGATTGCAGCTCAAGTTGCCATTTTGTATTGGTAGAATTTTATGATCACGTTTTTTAATTTTTCATAATTCAATTGATTATTAAAAGATTAATTGGTTTGGGAAATATTGTTGAAATACTTTTCAAAATAAGGAATGAAGAATTAATTGATTAAATAATCATTCCATTAGTAACTAGAACATAAGAAACCGTGCATGAGATTTGGTGGGATTCATATACTCATTGATGGAAGTCAAATTCCTGAGTTTTAGAATGGAAAAATAGCTTCTGTGATATTTTACACAAGGAGACTCAAATTCTTGTCTAAAGTGATTTGAATACTATGTTTGGAAAGTTTTTTTGTAGAACTAACAAAGGGGATTTGTATCCCTTGAATCAAAAATTTGAGAACCCTAGTTCACATTTTGGCAGATTTGTTTGTAGCGGCTATTTCGTATCAAACACATTCATACCTGAGGCCAAACTTCTGATTAAATCTCTATTCAACTTTTTCCAACTAGAATATCGAAAGATAAATGAACAAAACCAAAAACTTTTTTTAAATCAGTCTTGCTTCTCTCTCTGTAGGGCGGTTTCATTCTCAATTAAAAGTAGGTCTCTTAGGCTTTGTTTTCTGCAGAAAGCAAAGTATAAGAAATACATTTTTGTCTCTAAGTCATTTAGTGGTTTGATTTCACTAGTATAAAATGATGTCAAACATAAGCTTCGTTGGATCTTAAGGCCATTCGACAATGTGTTCTATGCATACTATAAGTGGGGCAAAATAATTTAAGCAGCATTAAGAATCACAAAACTATTCCATTTGACTCTCTTTCATGAATTCATCAGTCTTAAATATATATTAAAACACTTCATGTTTGGGATCTAGAAGGTACTTGAACAGAACTAGGCTAAGGCACACACACACACACACCCCAAAAAAAATGAACAATCTGACGCTTGGCCTTAAATTTGTTGAATCTGATGTACATGAAAAAACTGCCATGCTCAAGTGCTTGTGTTAGATTTGTGGTGCATATGGAGTGGCATGAAACAAGTCTTGTTTTCTTCTATATTTGCTAGTCCTTTTTTATTTTGAACCTTTCAGATTCCTGGTTATGTTTCATGAAACTTGCATTGCTTTTCATGTTGCAGGTCTTTATGTGAGTAGGAACACTTATATTCATGTTGGAGTTGCAGAGTGGAAGATCACAAATCCAGTTCACATAGTATTATGCTAACCCATATATTTATCCCAACATAGCAAATGTTCATTTTCATTCTTTATTTTGAACTTATCTGATGTCTTTTTCGTTTTGTCAACACATGTATAGGTCTGCTACTTTCGTTACTTGAGATTTTTCCCTTCTGGCAGATTTCTGTACAAGGTTGTGTTGCAATGATGATAACACTCTTCAGTTGTGGACATTATACTATGTTTTTTAATCTAACCAATATTTTTTTGTTATTAGAACTCTTCTCAAAAAGTAAAGGATGTGGCAAAATGCATGAATTTTCGTTCATCTAAAGCAGACTGTGTTTTTGGTGGCCATTACACTTTGTCAGATGACAAGGCCAGTTCCTTTTCTTCTAAATAATGTTTGGAATTTCAGATTTCACAGGCGGTGCACTTATGTTCCGTTGAATGTGGCATTAAATAATCATTTAATTGATTGCCTACTCTCATCCTAGTATCTATAGCTTGATATGTATCTTAAAGATTTTATGATTATTCTATTATGCAGGTTGAAGCTGCCGTCTTGTACCCTGGCATGCGCCCAACTGTGCTGAGAATCCGTTTAAGGTAATACATTCTTAGTTTTTTTCTGTGGAGTTGCCTAAGGATCTTCTGATGTAAAATATTGCATTTTTTGTTTGCTTTTTTCATTAGCCTGTTGATTTAATCATCGGATGCGTAATGCTGGATTATGAACAAACAGAATGCCATAAAAGTGTGTTCAGATATCTGGTATTTTAAATAATGCTGTCTTCAAACTAGGGATTACCCTGTCGGTTACTTGATCAAGTATCTTCTTTGAAAACACGTACTCCGTTTTCCCCTCGATATCCTTCCCTTTGTCTAATTCTCCTCCATTTAGACCATTTTGTTTGCTTATCTTACCTATCTACTTGTACAGATTACGAGGAACAATAACAGGGGCTAACAATCGAATGGATTTACTTTCCCTTGTTACAAGTGGTGTGGATGATAATGAAGCCAGTGGTCCTGAAGAGGACATCCTCGGAGTTGTCGAAGGATGGCAGGATGATGAAACTCACAACCCAGATGTACCTGCTGTGTCTCACAAAAGAGGTTTAACACCTTTTGTCTTTATCCCATTTGAAGAGGTAACCTTGTTTCTACCCTTTGATCTTCTGATTCATGAACCAAGATAATATTTCTGAGCAACTTTTTCAGATTCTGCAAATTATTTATCATCATCGAGTATGTTTGCGAATAGATATGCTTACTAACTAATATCATTAAGGGAAACATGTCGTAAAGGTCTAAGAAGAGAATGTGTATGCATCAGCAAGCCTCTCGATGCTAGTATATTCATGTTATTCATATTTACTCATTTGGCCATTGTCCTTGTTTAGGTGGAAACATCTGTTCTGAATCTGCCGGTGGAAAAGATGGATTATTATGTATCCGGCTGAGACTTCTCGCTCCGACAATAGCGAATTTCATCTGTAAATATACCATCTATCGTGGTTGCAGGTAGTGGACATTGATCCTATTCCTTTATTACGTGAAATCCATTATAAGTTTATAAGTTGCCAGTTGCCAGGGATCATAGATTTTCATAATGCAGGGATCCGGTTGTGCTTTTCTGCCATTTTATCCATGCTATGCCTTGTATTACCAATGTAATTTGTAGTGGTTGAAAATAATTTGTTTATTTAACTTCTTATTTTAAGGTAAACTTACATGATAAAGTACAACAGATAGTAATGTTGATTTTACAAAATATATATTAATCAAAAATAATTTTATAAAACTATAAAAAAAATATAAAAAACATTCTTTTGAATTATTCTATCAAGTTATCTTTAGTAGATTATCATCGTCAAAATATTTTTATATATAGAAATGTTGTTTTAACCTAAAATAAAAACATTGAAGATTAAATTATTTAGAAAAATAAGAATTAAAATAATTATTTAGTTAAATATTAGAGATCATTCCTGACATTAAAATCATTAAAATTTAAATAAGGATTATTTAGTCATTGAAGCTTTACATAACTCGGTGCATCGTGTTGGAGTATTAAAACAAAGAAAATCGATGTATATACCTTGTTCTCTGCCAATTGTAATCGTATTAGGCGAGATCCCTGTATAAGAAGGCGGCGTGGCAGGTCGGTCATTCTATGCAAGTCCTTTTGACCAAACAGGTATATTGTATATCAGAATCCCCAAAATAAATGAAACCCCCATTGTTGTTGAAGCATAAACGTAGGCTCTCCAGGGGTGCTTGCTTTCTCTCATGGCATTGAACTCAGCAATGAAAGTCGAAACTGTACTCAGACAACCCAGAAATCCTAACTGTATCCCCGTCGCAATGGTGCCGAAGTTCATGTTATTTACCTGCACCACATAAGAAGTATATTGGTATTTCCAATGTTGAAATCGTAGCTGTGTAAATATTTTGGCAGATGAAGATGTGATTCAAGCAAGCAGAAGAATACTATTTCATAATTCAGATAATGTGAGCTTCCCATTCATATACAGCTAATGTGGAAAAACTATGCTACTCTCCATCCGTCATGCAAACAAGTGAGGTTGGCATGTTGTGGATAAAAAGTAAGTAAAGAAACGATTCGATGAACCCTTACCGACTTTTCAGCCGTCGACAGCCCGGCCATTATTCCAGCTGCAGAAACATTAGCGACCAATGTCCCGAATGGAAACCATCTCAGTATCCCAGACTTCCCTAACCCACGTCCATTAAAACGAGCTAAGAACCATCTGATCCACACTCCTAAGGGAGCGACTAAGCAAGCCAACCACAGCTGAGCTCCACTGCTACCACTGCCAAATTCGTTCTTGAGAAGAGATCCACTCACGCTCAATAAAACACCTAGAAATAACAATAATACCACCATTGCTGCCAGATGATGTCTGAAGCTGTTGAGCCTCCAGTTACAGTAAGTGCTAGGTTCTTCCTCATCCATGCTTGTATTCAGCTTTTTGAGAATCCACCGGAAACCCTTTGCTGTCTCGATCCCGAAAATTATGGAATAAGCTGCAAGGAACAACCCTGCAAGGAAAGGTTTTCAACTTTTATAGGTGGCTTGAGCCAAGTAAAGACCAGTTTGTTCTTTAGTTTTGAATATGCAAACAAAAGAACTCTCTTACCTACAAGAAACCCAAAGATAGCTTGCACCCAGTGGCCATTTACACTGAGATCAAGCATTTTCTGATTCCAGCCACTGAATGTCGTGACACTTCCCAAATATCCTGTAGTCAATCCAATTGCCAAAATATCCGATACTCGAGATATGTCGCCTTTGAAAACAATACCCCACCACCCCATCAAGAAAGAGCCAACCTGTAAGAATATGTAACCAGTTCACATCAGGTTATCTTATTATCATTCTAGTTAACTCCACATTGGTTTACTTAAACATCCAGAGTCTACGGATTTGGATTAAGTGCTCTGAGATGTAAATCCACTGCATAAGCCTCACAACGGCATTCAAGAAGCGAAGCTCCTAGTCTAGCATATCATCAATATACTATTTTCAATATCTTAGAGCACAAACCGCTCAATTAGCATTAGCCACACCAAAGTCCAAATTTACTAGCATTGTAATAGAGCAACGCATGGTACGAATGCATGGCTCTGCTAGTTTGTGCGTGCAGCCGTGCACCCTAGAACTGTAAATTGTCACTCATTGCAAACAGTATGTATGTATGTCAGAAAGAAAGGCATACCATATTAGAAGGAAGGTTGGGGTAAACAATGGTCTGGTTGCTAGTCACACCTGAAACACTCGGTCCAAAAAGTTTTTCAAGCAAATATCTTGTGAAAACCTGCAAAACCATCAAAAGTCAAGTTACTCAGAAGACTAAAACATCAAATGCTAACACTTTACTGATACAATAAAGCAATGGGAAAACAACTATTAAAACTGACACAAGGATTGCTGTAAGAAAAATCTATGTTGTGCTTATTTCCAATAATACTTTGCAACTTCACATCACTTTTCACCAAGAAAGGTGGAGCACAATCCAACCAATATAATTTTATTCAGTTTTTCTATATGATATAGTGTTGCAGCCATTTTCCGACTTGATGACAATAAAATATCAAAACCTTGATGATCAATACCCAAGCAATCAATACGAATATGATATTGTAGGCATCAAAATGCTACACTTCAAGAAGGAAGCAGCAATTCCAAGTAAGAATAAATAGCAGATTTCTTTCTATTCAATAAATGAGCAAATGAAAAGGAGCATATACAGGAATCTTATCTAATGAAATAATTTCCTGGTCACCAATCTAACTGTCTCAAAAATAGAAGCTCAGGTACATTACCCCAAGAATACCAAAAACAGCCAAATGGACTAGACACGATATATACTCCAATAACATTGGTAGTCCTTGTTTTTCCTGCAAATGGAAGCGCGAAGAAGATAATTTACTTGCATTATCAGAACTTGATTGAAGTTTTGTATTTATTTCATGCTATCAGTAACAATCACACAAAAAAGAAAATTTTAACTTAAAGCTCACTTGTTTTTTGTCTCCAGGTCCCTTCGGTGGATCAATTGGAAGGGGAAATATGACATCCTCTCGCACAGGTGACACAACAGAGATTTTATTTAAATCTACTGGATGAATAACAGCCGCACCTTCCATTGCATGATCGAGAGAAAGGTGGGAACTACCACTGTGCCTTCCACTATGAAGGGCCCGATCACCAATATCCCCAGCCTCCGAAACAGTCTCGCTTTCAATGTCATCATCGATATGTAAGGACACGGCACTTGACATGCTAATAGATCGTCTCCTTAACGAAGAGCCAAGACTGCCTGTCCTGCTAAATGCTCCAGTTCTTGTCGGTTCAGGGTTATTAGTCTCGTGATCCATAACTTTCCTGCCAGAAATATCAGACTTATTACTATCTGTATATCTTTCTCAAAAACAGAAAAATTGTGATGTTTATTCATAAGCAAAAGAAACATAAAACATCACTTGATCATTTGAATGGGTTAACTATACTCACAGAATCGATAAATGGTTTGTAAAGTATTATGTAAAGTAAAGTTCATACATACAACAAGAAGTCAATAATTGATTATGCATACACAAATACTTGTAATTGAAAGTCAATCCGAAAGACAAAAATATAACAACAGTCAACAAATGCATTTCTCAGCACTATAGCATGTGTTCGACAGAATCAAATTCCACACTAAAATAGAGTGACAGCTACAGATTAGCAACAGTAACATGTTAAGATAGAGCCTGTCATTCTTTTCTAAAATTAATAATTACAAACAAGTTATGGCGAAGGCCATAACCAGATGATAGCTACTTGTTATTTCTCAAATCAGGTCTCATAATTCAAATAGCTAAACAATTCCGAAAAGAGGAAGAATGAAGCTTGAGACGATTTAGCTGCAATATGCCTTAGCAGTGAAATAGAGCCACTCAATACAGAACCAGGAACATAACTATTTTAGGAAAAGTATAATTTTGTCACATGAAGAAGAATACTGAAAACCAGCCATTTACAAGCTTAGTCAATTTGTTGGAAGAAAAGGATAGAAAAGAACCAATCACATATTGAAATAAAGGTATATTTAGCTATTCAATTATAATTGATAATATATTTTTCAGACATTAAAAACACATCAGAAATCCCTGTAACAACTAACAACTTCTGTCCTTTCATTTTCCATTTTTAAGAATGTTGAAACGAATACAAGTAATAATTTTTTGATCGTTCTTGTCAAGTAAGGGATGGACAAATAGGTAAGACAAACAAACTATGAAAGGCATGATTCTTTTCTGATAATCTGCCATTACATTCAAGCAGATGTGGATCCCACGTTTCATTATGAAAAAGTGTACTTGCTTAGTGCTTAACAAGAATCTTTTAAAATTTAATTGGGAACAATCTCATGAACCATAAATTACTATCCTTTTCTGTAGCTTTAAAGATATGGCCTTCACTATCATACCAAAGCAGAAAAAGATGGGGAAAATATTGGGTGTCAAGTTTTTGGCTGAAATTCCTTAAAATAATCTTTATGGAACTCAAATCTTAAAAGGGCCAAAACTTTTCCATCTTTACCACTAAAATAATAAGATCAGCATATCTATGAGAAAGTAGGGACAGATTTAAAAGCACAGATAAACTAGATGAACAAAAGCTGCTGTAAATAAAGAAAACCTCAGCTAAAAGTTAACTCTACTGCTAACAATAATAGAGGAAGAGTGGCATACCGAATACTAATAGTCGAAAATCTGGATGCCCCAGTAAACCAACAACTGAAAAAATGATTAGAGAGGATTCAAATCCAAACAAACGTGAAACGCCTCAGGAACAAGAATCAAGGAAAAATAAAAGTAGGGTCAAAGTATACAAAAAGAGAAATCAGAAAATGGTTTTTTTACTGGGTTAATTAGATGAATGTTTTTCAATGTTTCGGAAGAGTTAAAACATAAAACAGGAAGCAATTAAGCGAAGAGCATGTTGATGGAGTTTTTTCTTTAACGAAATGGACATATAGATTCCTGGGAAATGGAAAAGAGAAAATGAATGATGTAACATGAGAAATAATGAAAGCCTTGAAAAAAAATATTGCTAATAGTATTAATAATCATTCATTTCTTGCTAGACAGATGGCTTTCATGATGTAGCTGAGTTTGACTTGCACTCTTTTTAATACATGATGATTGGTTAGGGTCGATTGAATTCTGTGACAACTGATGAGTCGGGGATAAATATAATTTTAAAAATATTAGTGTAAAAAGTGTGAATATTTTGTTTTATTATATAAAATATTAATAATTATTAAATTATTAAAGTTATATTAAATATAAATATATATTTTTATGTTATTATATTTATTTAATAATTATTAAGTAATTTTATTATAATTTTTATACAATTAATTAATATAATTAATTATTCATTATTTATTGAATATAATGGGTCGAAATGAAAAAATTATTATATGAACTTTTTTTACTACCTAGGATATGGTCCCAACCAATTAAATTAATACACATAATATATTTTTCATATCAAATTTACACATAAGCATTGACCAAATCATCTAATTTAATATCTTTGATTTAAAAAATGAAAAGAAATATTATCAAAAGATTTTTTGTGTCATCTTTCTCTTTGTTCTTTAAAATTTTTCTAATTAATTTTTTATTAGATTTAGGATTCAGGATTTAGAGTTTAGGGTTAAAGATTAATGTTTTAAGGATTATGTGATTTAGGGTTTATGTGGTTTAGGGTTAAAGTTAGGGTTAAACTTAAGGTTTAAGGTTATGTGTTATTGTTTAGGTTAGGTTTAGTGTTTAGGTTTAGGTTCAAGGGATAGGCTTTAGGTTAGGGTTTAAGGGTTAGTGTTTAGAGTTTAAGTTTAGAGTTTATGATTAGGGTTTAGGGATTAAAAAAATTAATTAAAAAAATGAAAAATAAAGAGAACGACAACATAAAAAATCTTTGATAATATTTTTCTTTTTTTAAATCAAATGCATTAAAATGGATGATTTGGATGATGCTTATGTGTAAATATGATATGAAAAAAATATATTATGTGTCTTATTTTAATTGGTTAAGACCATATCTTAGGTGGTGAAAAAGAAAAATTATATCATGGGCCAGTCCCACCACGTGTCCATGAGACTAACCAATGATAACTACCCACTTCATCAATTTTTCCATGTCATATTTTTTTCCAAGTGAATCTTTATTTTAAAAATTAAAAAAATAATAAGATGAATAGTTATCATTGGTTGGTCCCATGGATGACGTAGTGGGACTGACCCATGATATAATTTTTCGGTGAAAAGAGTTCATGTAATAATTAAAATATTAATAATTATTAAATTATTAAAATAATATTAAATATAAATATATTTTTTATGTTATTATATTTATTTAATAATTATTGAATAATTTTATTATAATTTTTATACAATCAATTAATATAATTAGTTATTCGTTAATTATCGAATAGAATGGGTCGAAATGCTTTTTACTTTCCGAATGTAACGAAACATACAGATTGCATCTTGCCCAGAAAAAAAGTTTGATAAAATCCCTAATTATAGGGATCTATTAATATATTACTTTGGAAAGCTGATTAAGATGGGAAGATTGAAGGACCTCAAACGAAGGAGTTATGGAAAAATATCCAAAAACTTTGGGAAGTTTTAGGACGTTAAAATAAGGCTAAAATAATACGGATTTAAAATTATTATAAAATCAAAAGAATTTTAATATTGATTTATGATATACCGAATTCTTATAAAAGAATATAAAAATTTTGATATATATCAATTTTTTATAAAAAAATTAAAATTTTTAAAAACGAAAAAATTTTAGTACATACAAAATTTCTTAAAAAATACAAGAATTTTAATATATAATTAATATTAAAATTCTTATAGCACCTTATTTTAAACAACCTCACATTAGAAAAATACTAAAAACCTATAAAATATAAGATAAAAATTGTTCTCTTTAATTATATTTTTTTACTTTCATTTTAAAATAATAAATTTAATATTTAATATTTATAGTTAGATTTTAAAAAATTGAATGAAATATGTATTTTTTTAGTGTATATGATTTAGGATGTAAAAATTAAGTCTAAAAATTAAAATTTATTTTTTTAATATTTTTTTATTACGAAGCATAGAAACTAACCTAGAAAAATATATTAATAATATTATTTTGGAAAGCTGATTAAGATGGAAAGATTGAAAAACCAAATGAAGGAGTTACTGAAAAATACCCGAAATTTTGTAGTGAAGATATTGTTTCCTTGATTGCTGCACAGAATGTCCTCTCCTCTCCCTTTCTACCCCTATAAAAGTCTGTTCTAAAATACCAATCCTTCATTCCCAATCTTGCATGTCCAGTTCTCTGTCTTCATCCAGACATCTTCTATTCAAAATGTCAAAGCTCTCGCACAATCTTTTCTTTCTCCTGCTCCTCATTTCCTCAGGTTTCTTATTTATTTTCTTAACTTTAATACCTTGTAAAAATCTTATGGCTTGATTTATATTTATTATTTTTGAATGGTGCAGTTTGTTTGACGATGATGAATGAAGTGGATGGGCAAGAGATGTGCCATGGTCTCATCCCTGGTGATGGTACGTGTGATGATGGAACATGCAGCAGCCAATGTGCCCAGAACTTCCAGTTCCCAGGAAGCAATGGCAGTTGCCTTCAGACTTCTGCCAGCAGATTTTCCTGTCAATGTACCTGGCCTTGCACTTAGTCGAACAACAATGAACAACCTCACCCTCCTTCATTTCTCGTGTTTATGTAATAAGTCTAGCTTTTCGAATTGTTAAACATCAAATGCTAACACTTTACTGCTACAATAAAGCAATACCGGAAATTTGGAATCATGGAATTTTGAAATTGGATCTTTACAGGTTACACAGAAGACTTAAACATCAAATGCTAACACTTTACTGATACAATAAAGCAATGGGAAAACAACTATTAAAACCGACACAAGGATTACTGTAAGAAAAATCGATGTTATGCTTATTTCCAATAATACTTTTGCAACTTCACATCACTTCTCACCAATTATCTATCAACAAAAAGTAAAACGCGAATAGATCGAAAGGTGGAGCACAATCCAACCAAAATAACTTTATTCAGTTTTTCTATATGGTATAGTGTTGCAGCCATTTTCCGAGTTGATGACAATCAATACCCAAGCAATCAATACGAATATGATATTGTAGGCTTCAAAATGCTATACTTCAAGAAAGAAGCTGCAATTCCAAGTAAGAATAAATAGCAGATTTCTTTCTAGTCAATAAATGAGCAAATGAAAAGGAGCATATACAGGAATCTTATCTAATGAAATAATTTCCTGGTCACCAATCTAACTGTCTCAAAAATAGAAGCTCAGGTACATTACCCCAAGAATACCAAAAACAGCCAAATGGACTAGACACGATATATACTCCAATAACATTGGTAGTCCTTGTTTTTCCTGCAAATGGAAGCACGAAGAAGATAATTTACTTGCATTATCAGAACCTGATTGAAGTTTTGTATTTATTTCATGCTATCATTAACAATCACACAAAAAGAAAATTTTAACTTAAAGCTCACTTGTTTTTTTGTCTCCAGGTCCCTTCGGTGGATCAATTGGAAGGGGAAATCTGACATCCTCTCGCACAGGTGACACAACAGAGATTTTATTTAAATCTACTGGATGAATAACAGCCGCACCTTCTGCCAGCAGATTTTCCTGTCAATGTACCTGGCCTTGCACTTAGTCGAACAACAATGAACAACCTCACCCTCTTTCATTTCTCTTGTTTATGTAATAAGTCTAGTTTTCCGAATTGTTAAGCAATATAATTTCTAGTTTAATTCCCCTATTGCCGTTTCATGTTTAATCTGTTCGGATTATCATTCTCCAGTTTGGTGTGTTCAATATTTTTTTATGCTTAATCTTTTAATTTTATTATTAAAAGGAATGAAAAACAGCTAACCCGCAGTGCCAGTTGCCGTAGTTTTGCTGTTTCATGTCTAATAATAAGGACAAGTGCAAGGAGTGGTTCTATCCTAACTTGGCTGTAATTTCAGGGTCTGACAACTGATGGGTTTTGTAAATTTTCTCGTAATTTCGGATCAAATAATTGTTGAGCTTCTTATTTATCCATAACCAAGAATATTAATTTGATTTTTTTTAATTTCTGCATAATTCTTATGAGATTCTATCATTGCTTAATGGTTTATAAGGATTAAATTACATTCGGCTGATGGCATTGTATAATGTAATTGAGTCATAATCATATATAGATTAAAATTAATTCAATTTTTGTAAATTTAATTATTTTTATATTTTTTAATCGTTTTGTAAGTCAAATAAATGATTATTTTTTATAATATATATTTTTTTATTTTTTGTGATAATCATTAGATTCATTTAAATAAATAGTTAAGATTTCAATTTTATTTAGGACTGTTGGATGAAAATTAATTATTGTAATTATTCTCTTTTATCTGAGATATGGACTGATTTCACCACGTTATTCATGGTTCATATCCATTAAAAAGTAATCAATCAATTTTTATTTTTTATGTTATTTTTTTCTAATTAATCTATATCTAACCACCCACTATCTATTTATATGACAATGAAAAAAATAAAGATTCACTCTTAAAAAATAACACAAAAAACATAAAAATTAATTTATTATATTTTAATAATTAAGGACCATAGATTGACGTGTAAAACCGATCCAAAAGAATAATTTCTCCTTTTATTCTTCCTTGAAAATCTCAACGCTTCCAACTTTTAATTCCAACCATTAACTGTCGCGACCTCTTTAAAAACGCGAATTTAGGTGAAAAATAACTTGGCCATTGGTTTTTTAAAAAAGATGAATTTATCAATTTTAATCTTGAAAAATCCAAATTTTAGAAAAACTCTATATTTTAATTTGAAAAAAAGACTTGGAGTCGCCACCGGCCACTTAGGTAGGCCAGACACCGTAAAAATAAACAAGAGGTTCGTTTAAAAATGTTGGGTTCGAGAGTCGGTTACGTGTAAGAACGACCCTTACAAACGCCCAAAAATTGGTACCTTGAAAAAACATTACGTGGCATTGATACTTTGAAGATAGATGTTAATTTAATTTTTATTTTTAAGTGAACATTATTTGAATTTTGGATATCCTTTTGATTTAGAAGTTACAACACCTTTAAACTTGAGTTGAACGAGACGTTCTCTAGATAGGAAACCTCACCCAAATTTAAAGGAATGTAACTTCCGCCTCAAAAGGCTAAAGTAAAATGCATGATTATTTTTATCTTGTTCATTTTAAGTTCTAATCCTAAAAAAGGCTACATTGCTTAAGTTTTTAAAACCTAGGTTACTAGTGTTACTAGTTATTTAACTATCCATTTTATTTAATGCTAAACCTAAGTTTTGTCAAAATTCTAGGTTTTAATAACACATGAATTCGATGCCAAGGTACACTCTCTAGGTCAGCATCATGGTACGTCAAAACATCAACCTCTTTAATGTATCCGAGACATAAGATTTACATGCTATATTACTAAATTTTCTCCCTAATTAAATTAATTAATTTAAGTGACTAGTCCTAAAAGGCTCTAAATTAATTAACTTAAGTTTAGTAGATGACCTCCTTAAATATGCCATGCAAAAACATAATAAAATAAAATAAAAAAACAAGATAAAAGAAACTCATCAATTTTATTAGAATCATGGGTGTACAAAATTACATCAAAAATTCTCATCATGAAGAGTACAAAAGGGACTTGTATTGAAAGAGATCAAAAGGGACTCTGAAGCAAACCTTGAAAGATTGATTAAATTTAATTAAGTGTGAAATTAATTTTTAAAGTTTTAGAAATTTTTAATTAAATTAATTAATTAAATTTTCTTAACTTCAAATTTTAATTAAAACCTAATTTAAATCTAACTTAGTGAATTTTAAGTTCAAAGGCTTAATTAGGGTTGAATTAAACTTAATTAGGTTAATTTTTAAACCTTATCTTAGAAATTTTAAATTAACTAAGAGTATTAATTAAAATAATTTCTAAATTTTAAGGATTTAATTTAACCTATTTAAAGTTTAGTTTAGGTGAAATTATGGTTAATTAGACCTAAAGTTTTAAATCTTATCTTTTAGAAATTAATTAAAATTAATTAAAATTATCTTCTAATTTTTTAAGAATTAAAGTAAGCCTAATTAAAGTCTAATTTGGGTGAATGTTTTAAGGTTAAAGGCTAAACTAGACTTAATTAAGGTAGGTTAATTTTAAAACTTTACTTTTAGAAATTAATTAAAATTAATTAAAATAATTAATTAAAATAATTTTCTAATTTTTAAGAATTAAATTAAACCTAATTGAAGTCTAATTTTTAAGTTTTGGGGGTTAAATTAATTTTAAATTAGATTTAATTAGATTAAATTAATTTTAAAGTTTATTAAAAATTGAATTAAATTCAAAATTAGATCCTAATTAAATTTTTAAAGTCCTTAAAATTAAATTTTAGACCTAAATTAAGTCTAAAATAATTTAATTTCTTCCTAAAAGTCTAATTAGGGGTTTAATTAAGAACCTAGGGAACTAATTGAATCAAATCCAAGAGCCTAGGGGTTAATTGGGGTTCTGGGGACTAATTATAAAGTGACTTAATCCTAGGAGGACCTAGAAGGCAAATGGACCCTATCCATCCAAAACACGCGGATCCAGCCCTCGTGCCCGGCCGCCCCAAAACGGCGCCCTATTGCCAGGGAATAAAACCCCTTTGAACCGAGTTCACTCGGTCATTTGGCTCCCTCCATGACTCGTCCGACTCAGTTTTCTCTGAGGAAAACATCACCTACCCAGAAAATATGAACAAAACGGATCAAAACACCCAAATTCCTTTGGTGTTCATCCGTGTTCTTCATGAAAATGAAGAACACGATGAACACGGCCCTTCAACCGTCACGTGCACCGCCGCCTGATCCGTCCTGCCGCCGTCCGAGAAAACTCCGGCGAGTCCAAAAAAAGAGCCGATCGCCACCGAAACGCTGTCGTTGGCTGCTTCCGGCGCCGACAACGTCGTCGGAACCCTCGAACGGCCCAAAAACTAGACTTAAACCCCTTAAAACCTATTTCGAACACCCCCAGAGCACAAACCCTATGATCTAAACGATCTAAAACCACCCAAACATCCCCTAAACCGACTGCAAACCCATATTGCTCAAATCGAAACAAACGAAACAAAAAAAGAACTGAAGAAACAAAGTCGGAAACCTTACCGCCGACGACTTCTATCCTCAAGCTTCAATGAACCGATTCAAATCTCCAGGAAATTCTCCAAACTCCAGCCGATCGAACTCCAGAAATTTCTCCTCCTTGCTGCTGCCGATTACCCCAAAAACTCCCTCATTGACTTTTGCCAATCGAATCCTTTTAAAAGGATTCAAAAAAGAGTCCATCACAACTCAAACTTTCTCCCTTATCCCTTAAAAATCGAAATCCCCCCACATCCTAACAACCGGCAACAACCCATGTTCAAAGATTTTCAGTTTTTTCCAGATTTTTTCGGTTTTTGATTTTTTTTAATATTATATTATTATATATTATTTATATTTATTATTATTATTTATTATATTTATATATTATATTATTATTTCTTATTTATTCGTGTTGACATTAACCAACCTAAATATTATCAAATTGTGTTTTAATATTTATCTATGAATAGTCGATTATCTCATATTTTCATGAAGTTTCAAACTTAACATAAATAATTTGATATAATTAAACTTACTTATGATCAATTATTTAAATTCATTTAAAATCCAGCTTCCTACCAGACTGCATGTTATATCCCTTGCCTTCCAAGCTAGTGGCATTGTTGAAGGCGGGCGTTAGCTCGTTTGGGGTGACAAATAGCCTTATAAAAGAATCTAAGGACCAAACATACTTCCAAATCAGAGGAAGATGCTAATAATTTTTTTAAAGCCGAGGGGCGTACAATGCTGCTTACGTACCAAACAAACAAAAAGAAAATGAATTTACATATTAGCTGCATGCTACCACTAAAGCAGACGTAGAACCAAACTGAGGACAACCATCACAACCTCAGCTGAGAGAAGAGGACATCCTCGGAGTTGTCGAAGGATGGCAGGATGATGAAACTCACAACCCAGATGTACCTGCTGTGTCTCACAAAAGAGGTTTAACACCTTTTGTCTTTATCCCATTTGAAGAGGTAACCTTGTTTCTACCCTTTGATCTTCTGATTCATGAACCAAGATAATATTTCTGAGCAACTTTTTCAGATTCTGCAAATTATTTATCATCATCGAGTATGTTTGCGAATAGATATGCTTACTAACTAATATCATTAAGGGAAACATGTCGTAAAGGTCTAAGAAGAGAATGTGTATGCATCAGCAAGCCTCTCGATGCTAGTATATTCATGTTATTCATATTTACTCATTTGGCCATTGTCCTTGTTTAGGTGGAAACATCTGTTCTGAATCTGCCGGTGGAAAAGATGGATTATTATGTATCCGGCTGAGACTTCTCGCTCCGACAATAGCGAATTTCATCTGTAAATATACCATCTATCGTGGTTGCAGGTAGTGGACATTGATCCTATTCCTTTATTACGTGAAATCCATTATAAGTTTATAAGTTGCCAGTTGCCAGGGATCATAGATTTTCATAATGCAGGGATCCGGTTGTGCTTTTCTGCCATTTTATCCATGCTATGCCTTGTATTACCAATGTAATTTGTAGTGGTTGAAAATAATTTGTTTATTTAACTTCTTATTTTAAGGTAAACTTACATGATAAAGTACAACAGATAGTAATGTTGATTTTACAAAATATATATTAATCAAAAACAATTTTATAAAACTATATAAAATTCTTATAGCACCTTATTTTAAACAACCTCACATTAGAAAAAAGCTGAAAATCTGTAGCAAATTCCTTGATTACAAAACAAAATGTTCTCTCTTCTCTCATATTCTAGTTCTACCCTATAAAATATCGGATAAAAATTATTCTCTTTAATTATATTTTTTTACTCTCATTTTAAAATAATAGATTTAATATTTAATATTTATAGTTAGATTTTAAGAAATTGAATGAAATATATTTTTTAGTGTATATGATTTAGAATATAAAAATGAAATCTAAAAATTAAAATTTATTTTTTTAATATTTTTTATTACGAAGCATAGAAAGTAACACTGAAAAAATATATTAATATATTATTTTGGAAAGCTGATTAAGACGGAAAGAATGAAAAACCAAATGAAGGAATTACTGAAAAATACCCGAAATTTTGTAGTGAAGATATTGTTTCCTTGATTGCTGCACAGAATGTCCTCTCCTCTCCCTTTCTACCCCTATAAAAGTCTGTTCTAAAATACCAATCCTTCATTCCCAATCTTGCATGTCCAGTTCTCTGTCTTCATCCAGACTTCTTCTATTCAAAATGTCAAAGCTCTCGCACAATCTTTTCTTTCTCCTGCTCCTCATTTCCTCAGGTTTCTTATTTATTTTCATAACTTTAATACCTTGTAAAAATCTTATGGCTTGATTTATATTTATTATTTTTGAATGGTGCAGTTTGTTTGACGATGATGAATGAAGTGGATGGGCAAGAGCTGTGTCATGGGCTCATCCCCGGTGATGGTACGTGCGATGATGGAACATGCAGCAGCCAATGTGCCCAGAACTTCCAGTTTCCAGGAAGCAATGGCAATTGCCTTCAGACTTCTGCCAACATATTTTCCTGTCTATGTACCTGGCCTTGCACTTAGTCGAACAACAATGAACAACTTCACCCTCCTTTATTTCTCTTGTTTATGTAATAAGTCTAGCTTTCCGAATTGTTAAACAATATAGTTTCTAATTTAATTCCCCTATTACCATTTCTTGTTTAATCTATTCGGATTATCATTCTCCAGTTTGGTGTGTTCAATATTTTTTATGCTTAATCTTTGAATTTTATTATTAAAAGGAATGAAAAACAGCTAACCCGCAGTGCCAGTTGCCATAGTTCGGCTGTTTCATGTCTAATAATAAGGGCAAGTGCAAGGAGTGGTTCTATCCTAACTTAATTTCAGGGTCTGACAACTGATGGGTTTTGTAAATTTTCTCATAATTTCAGATCAAATAATTGTTGATCTTCTTATTTATCCATAACCAAGAATATTAATATGATTTTTTTTTAATTTCTGTGTAATGCTTATGAGGTTCTATCATAGCTTTATGGTTTATAAGGATTAAATTACATTCAGATTAAGATTCACTCATACTACGTAAATTTATTTACTTATATATTTTGTTCATATTAAATAAATGATTAAATTTTTCATATTAAATAAATGATTAAATTTTTTTATTTTTTTTATATTTTTTTATTTTTAGTGGTAATCATTGGTTGAGTGTAAATAAATAATTATATAAATAAATAGTTAAGATTCACCAGTTTTATTTAGGACTCTTGGATGAGAATTAATGATTGGGATTAACCTCTTTTATTCTTCCTTGAAAACCTCCAACGTTTCCAACTTTTAATCCCAACCATTAACCAACCTAAATATTATCAAATTATGTTTTAATATTTATCTACGAATAGTCGATTATCTCATATTTTTCATGAAGTTTCAAACTTAACATAAATAATTTGATATAATTAAACTTACTTATGATCAATTATTTAAATTCATTTAAAATCCAGCTTCCTACCAGACTGCATGTTATATCCCTTGCCTTCCAAGCTAGTGGCATTGTTGAAGGCGGGCGTTAGCTCGTTTGGGGTGGCAAATAGCCTTATAAAAGAATCTAAGAACCAAACATACTTCCAAATCAGAGGAAGATGCTAATAATTTTTTTAAAGCCGAGGGGCGTACAATGCTGCTTACGTGTACCCTTGGGGGTCATTTCTTTAACAAAAAGAAAATGGGCAAATTCAGTACCAAACAAACAAAAAAATGAATTTACATATTAGCTGCATGCTACCACTAAAGCAGACGTAGAACCAAACAGAGGACAACCATCACAACCTCAGCTGAGAGAAGAGGGATGGGACGAGATCTACCACCGACCACGCAAGGCCTGCATACTGAAGGAAGCGGATACCGGTGTCTACATCGAATAAATCTTGGTTAGAGAAGAATAGCATCTTGTGGATGTAACTTGATTGCTTAATCTCACTGGATTTCTTCTCTGTAGTTGAACCCCTAAGCATTGGGATATAGCTGGTTGATTTTATTGGGATACCCAATGTGTTTGATATGACCGGGAGAATCCATTTTGCGAGAGCCTTGCTGCAGAACTTGACGATCAGGATTGTTGGTATCCCAACAAGCATTCTTCCGAAAAAAGCAGGAAGTGTGAGTCGAGGGGTAAATATTTGTGGAACGGCTTCGTGGTGGAACTGGTGGTATGTCTGCTGAATCCCAGCCACCTGCTCAACATTAACACTTGTTACATTGATGAGTGTAAATTCAAAACTCTGCATCTCTGTTAGTGGATGCAGAATCCCAAGCATATAATAACTCTTCATACATTTTCTAAATGATCCAACAACTACAGAAAGTATCTTGACAGAGCAACCGCCACTCCCTAAAGCCATCAGGAGTGGAAATTGTGAGAAATTTTGATTTGTTATATAACCATAGGCTTTTTGGAGGGAAAGATGGGGCATTTCTCCTTGGTGTGCTAAATTAGGCAAATCCAAAGTTCCCAAAAGAACTTGACATACCAAAGCTATTTTTTTTCTTGTACACAATAGAGAAGAGTCTAATGAGGTAATTCTATAAGCTATTTTATACCACAATTTCACCTCTAAATAATTCTAACCATAACCATAATTGTTTGCCAAGCACGAAGTTCACACAAGCAAATGATGTGACACCAACAGTATAGGCCAACTTCAACATCTCAAGTCACAAGCATCGTAAGCTATCTTATCAAAACAGGATGATATGGTGTTTGCCCCAGAGACAATTTCCTCTTGAATGAAAGGAATGAATCTCAGTTCTCATGAATACCAATTTGTTGTTTCTATGTGCTTACGATCTTTAACTTTTTGCATTCAATATTGTTAATTAACTTCGAAGGCAATAATTCATCAAAAATACATTCCTACAATGATTCCGGTGATAACAGAAAGTAGCTGAGAATTGTACGAAATGTTATATGAGTGATCAATTACTTACAATTCCAAATGCAACACCATCGAAGGCAGTGTGATACTCAAAACTTGGAGTTGGAAACTCGGGAGTGGGATAAGCAAAGAGTAAGAGGAAGCTCAGGGCAGCCCAAAACGATGTAACTACAACAGGAAAAAGTAAGCATAAACAAAATAGAAAAAAAAAATGTATTATGTTTCAATATTCAAATATTCAACTAGAACCAGGAGCATGATTTTGTTTCAAGCATTAAGATTATCAGTCAAATTTTTTAAGTTAAAAAGGCCACTGGTCATTTTGATCAACGGAACCAAGTCCAGGGAAATAGAAGACTAATTTAACTATCCCTAGAAGTTCTCATCTTTACAAGAACTGTAAGCTAGCATGTCTCCTCTTTACAAAGAAATGTCAAATCCCTGGTTTAGATCCATATTCACCAAATTGGATTGGTGACAATTCAACCTGTTCAGACAGATTCTTTCCTCCTATGAAAGCACAAATGTGCAGAATGTAGATTAACTTACCATTTTCTCCAGAGACAATAAAGGCATCCACATATTCATGGACTGTTAGCCACATTGCAAGAATCACAAACCCGATGACCAGACCGCCAATGATATCAATTAAGCTGTGCATGCCAAGGTAGATCCTTCCTACCAATGAAACAAAATTTGGCTGAATATTGCAACAAGGAAAGCCAAGAGTAACACCAAGAACTTCTGAAGAAAATTAACCTACCAAAACCGATGAAGCCCACAAGCAAGCAAGCAAGGGTGACTACACCAAGTTCCACACAAGCATCTTCACTCGGTATGTAGGATAGAACGTAGTATACAAAGAATCTGGAAAATACCAGCTGATAAGTTGACAAGTATAGTAGAGTGCTTAATTTATTGTACCGGACTGACTAACTATCAGCCATCCCAAATCTCTTCTTTTAGTTTCCGCCTTGTTTTCCCATCCTACCGACACATGAGAACTATGAAGTTTCCAAGAATACATATATTATGTTCTCAATTATTGAGGCATATGACTCTCTTGGTGTTTTGAAAAATACTTCCTACACGACTTATTGATAAAATGCGAAACGCAAATGCTCGCACAGCTGCCAAATCAAAAGGTTTATGTAAATAGGAAGCTTCCATACCCAGATAAGCATACTGTGTTGAGAGTATGAGAAGAAGGCAACCCGTATTCCAAAGCATTGTCTTCCTCATCTTTTGTAGCCGTTATTCTTCTAACAGGCGGACAATTTGGTCTAGGAGCTGATACCACATCCTAAAAACAAAGACCATCAAGCAGAAAGCAAAACAATATAAAAATTCACTTAATTAAACACATTACCACAAGAGAAAATGATAAAACCATGTGAAAAAGAGAACCTTTATGCAGTTTCCTAGATAATCACAGAAAGCCATCAACAGGGTCATCTGCCTGGCCAATTTCCCATGCCCACTCTGGAAACATCATATAAGGAAACAGCCACTGAGAAAAATTACAAATCAAATTATCCAAAAAGTGAAAACAAAACAGAAAACATACCCAGAAAAGCAGAGGGAGAAACGCAGTGTAAAAGGGCACAGAAACCACACAGGACAACCCAGAGAAGAGAGCATCCAAGAATTTATGCTGATGTTTCTGAAAAAAGAACAAAAAATAAAGCCGATCAAACAAAATCACAAAAGATCAAACCAAAGTAAAATGACAATCTGGGTATTGTTAATTTTGGTCAAAACCTGGATCTTGAGGATGGTAGAAGTTCCAGTAACAACATGGTGAGAGACCCAAGGTTGAAGCAAAGATCTGAACTTTTTGGTTACATCGAAACAACAAGCTATTACAATCCATGAAAAAATTCCAGATAACGCCAACCCTTGCCACACTACACTCTCCATTGAATCTCTTCTTGTTCTTTGAGTTTCCCTTCTCTTCCCTCCTGCAAACGGGGGATCAGAAGAAATAAAAGAAAACCATCACAACTGAACAGTCTTCCAAATTGATAGAAGAAGTTGGGGAGGAAAGATTGAGGAAATTGCCTTTTCCGTACACTAAAAAATACTGTTTGAGCTATTAAATTATTAATCATTTTTTGGTTTAAAAAATCTAGATTTTTTTAGGTCCATAAGCTTTGATGGAATTTGGCTGGCAGTCAGCCATTGAGAATGGTCAGCGCACACAGGGTTGAAACTTGGAAGTTAGAACATTCTAAATCAATGGTTTAAATGTTCATTTGGTACTCGAATTAAATATATTTTATATGTTAGTATCTGAAAAGGGTTTAATCTTAAAATGATATTTGAATTGGAAATTTCCTCAAAATATGTCATCTAAATAATTTTTACTTTTAAATGAAAAACTGAATTTTGATTTTATTTATTATTTTAGTATTTTTATTTAAAAAATAGTCCTAAAGATTCTACGTTACCAATTTTTACTTTTATATGTTATTAATTTATTTAATATACGAGTTATATATTTTATTTAATTCAGGTCTCAAAGAATTTTAAAAAAATAATATATTTATATATTAAAATGTTTTTAATATTATATTGTATATTGTATAAAATTTTGAATGTAAAATGATTCGATTAAATTTGATTTTATCTTACAAAATTTTATTTTTTATACTGGCGTTAAAAAAATTAAAAGTTATATTTTCATATTAATATTAAAAGTAATATAATTTTTAATTATCTATTACTCCCTCTGTCCTCAAAATAATGTATTTTATTGACTTTTAAAAGTCAAAATTTTTAAACGTTGACTATAATTATATTAAATATTTTAAATAATTAAATTTTATAAATTATATATCTAAAATCTAATCGATTAGAAGTTTTTAAAATATATATTTTTTATATTTTTATCAATAATAAATTTTAAATAATCAAATGTCAAAGTTGAAAAGGTTTGACCCCAAAAAAGTCAATAAGAGACAATATTTATGGGACAGAGGGAGTATAACTTATTCAAAATACATATATAGTTTAAAAACTTATTTTAGTCAAAAAAATATTAAACACATATCTCAGAAAAAATGTATGGTTTGAGCACCTATTATAAGTTAAATAATTTTTTTTAACGGTATTACCTTAAAACACTAACGAAATGAAACTTTAAACACATATTTCAACCAAAAAACATTAGGTATTTATTTCAGAAAAAATGTATAATTTAGCACTTATTTCGGTTGGAAAAAAAAATATTAGACACCTATTTTCAGCAATTCAGCAAACATGTATAGTTTAGACACCTATTTTTAAGTTAAGCCTTACTATTATATTACTTGTTTAATGGGATGTGTACTTCATGCTGAATGATCAAGTATATACAACGTATCTACGGCCTGAATAATCTAAGTACGGTTAGAAACCTATCCGTGCCTACGTGATTCAGATAAGGTAATAAAACTCAATGGGATGAATGAGTTCAAAGAACCTAATAAACTAGGTGATCTCAGGTAGAGACTACTTATGATTAATATGATTAAGTATGTATTAAATGTATCTATGATTATGGTGATCCAGATAAGGTTCATTTAATCAGATGATTGTATAAGCACAAATAAAATAGAGTTTTGTTGGCCATTATGTAAATGATGTATAGATGTATTTGTGACGCTATGCGGATGTTATAGATAATAGCTTATATACCTGAGTAGTCTGTGTTATAACTCATAGATAGGGTATTTTTATCTATTCTCTAAATTATGTTTTATCATATATGTTTATTTTATGATAATTATGAATTATAATAGAATAAAAATATAATATTAAAAATCGTTATTTTCGTTCATAAATTAAAACTATGATCTTCTACCAATATTCGATTCCAACTTTGTTTCCATCAGCCAATCTCCATTAAAACGCATATGCTGTTTGGATGATTTTCTGCCTGAGAAATAGAACCAGCGACCTGCATTGGATTGAGGCCTGAAAATAAAAAAGAAAAAGGGATTATTCACAGCAACCTGACTAATGAATCCACATTCCACCATTTTCTTGTGTTTGAAACTAGCATTTATACATATATGTATTTGTTTCAATCAGGTGCTACTAGGAACATCTTATAGATACAAGCTGTCTTCCAGAATAACGCGAAAAACAAAGTACATTCTTTTACCACAAACTCTTACCAAGTCGAAGAAATGATTGACAGACATATATACAGAGTACATCCTTCAAAAGCTTACCGTGCAAACACAGAAAGAGTGATTAGGTTTATGTTGAGAGTTAAGATGATAGGTCCCTTAATCACCAGACAAACATCTCAGACAATTGCACTTGAAACCAAAACCTTGAGACAAGATACTTTGTCTAGCATCATAGCTCATACTGACATCAATGTAACATATCCGAAGCTCTTCACCTACAAGATTCACAAGAAGAAATGTCATTCATAAAATCAGGATGCCTTAGAAGCGTGTTTTTTGGAGCCAATAGTAAAGATAAGCAGACTTCAAAAGACCAGGATCGGAAGAAATATGGAAAGCCGGCAGTAGAAGGCCCACCTTCATCGATGTCACGGAGTGCCTTCAGTTTTGCATCAGCATTATCTATCCATACGATGTGTGTGTTCGGATCTGTATTTCAATATTAGTGAATTTTATTTTCAAACACGACTATCTATCTCACAACAACAATATAGCTTCACAACTCACAAGTGGAGAAACAAGAAAACTTACCACAATCATGGTTGTAAAATGATGGAAGCATATAAATAGCATTTCCAACCGCAGCTTCAGCTTCGATGGAGGCTGAAGCTAATGAAAGAAGATCATCATATACACCTGCAGCCAATTCAACACGGAAAGCATTGATACGAATCCGTGCAAGCACATCAGTGTACCATTGTCTCGTTAAGACTTTCTGCTGTCAAAGAAACAATTAGCATGGGACCATGGGAACAACGATGGGAAAAGAAGGGTCATGCATTCTTATAAGTGGAGGATACAAGATGTATGTTCATCTCCAATATTTGCCCTCACTAAAGCATTTCTTAGCAAATGGAATCCTTCTTCCATCTGAAATTATCACCATATGCAAGAATTAGTACATACTTATTTATGATTTTGTATTATGCCCGGATCAAGAAAATGGGTAGGACAATCGCAAATAAAGTCACTACTGTACCAAAATAGATGGATGGATCCCACCTTTAAAATCATATTTTGAGTTAAGCTAGCTGGTTGTAGTATGTCCAGAATGCCTGCAGGTGCAGCTCCTGATATGACCATACAAGCTAACCGCTTTACCAAAAGGGGATATTTCAGACCTTGGGTCCTTAACAAAGAAAAAAATGGAAATAAGTAAATGCTACAAAATATGATGTAACGCTTTAACGTTTATCTCCGAGATGAATAGCAGGTTCTAAGCACAACCTAAAAGAAATACTTAACAATGAAATAGATTGTAAGCACATCCATTTGAATAACACTTTCTAAATGGAAGTTTTTTCTTCTTTCAGATAAAGATAAATCTAAACAACATTTTAAAGAGAAAAAGTGCTGAAACAGGTTACCTAAATAAACTTACTGTATAATATTTATCATAATATGTATAATTCTCAGTTTTCAAAAACGATAGTGCCATCTTTTAATGTTGCATTTTAAGCATTAGAACCATTATTAGAAAAGGGGAAGAAGTGGATGCTCAAAAGATGGATAGTGGGAAATTGTTATTTTTAATGGTAGGAGATAACATTGATCAGCCTGAAACACCCTTGGAACAAAAAGGAATTTAGGGCATTGAATTTAAGAGGGGTGAATAGAAAAACAAATCCAGGCACTAATATCTTGCACTCTCTCTCTCAGCCACTCTAATTCTAGCGAATCAATCCTAAAACACCTTGTACAATTCCAGACATCACTATATCGTTACAATTTAATCCCATTCATAACAAGATTCTTGCTGTAATCAACTCCCAAACAGATGCTGTAGTTTATAAATTGTTAAATTCCTTATAGACAAACCCCAGACCTCTATCACCCAAGTAATTTTCAACTTTTCCCGGCTTTAGCACAGCAAAGTGATCACTGAAAATTATTCTACCTATTCGAAAACATGGAAGAACAAAGAAATGAAGCATACAATGTAGCTACAAATTAAGGAATCAAAACGACACCAAAGTGAACTGGAAAAGGCTTCTAAGCAAACTTTCTTACCTGCAATAATCATCGAAAGCTAGCCAATCTGCTTTCTTCTCAACATCATAGAAAACCTAAACCCAATAACAAGTAAGCCCCAAACCAACAGTATAAGAACAAAAAGACCACCACCCAAAATAAATTTAGAGGATGAATGTTATCTAAATTTCACACCAGAGTTTCAAACAAAATAAATTTAGTACCAGAAGGTTTTTATTTTCTTCTATCACTTCTTTAAGTTTCCAACCTCTAATTAGTTTTCATTTGTAAGGGCTTGAAGTCATATAATCAAACATTTGGCATGCTCCCTAGCTCAACAGACTTGCCCAAACTCAATCTTCAACTAATTGGTTACAAAATCAAAAACCCACATAAGAACGATGTCAAAAAGAGCAAACCCATTTAACCTTGGAACTTTCTTTGCAATTTTCACAGCAAAAGGAAAAGCCTTGAGGTTGAGATCCAGCAGCGTTTGTCATCTTTTTGAGGCAAAAGTAACATACAGTGTTAATAGCAGAGAGAGAAGGATGAGATACGATGGGTTTAGCAGTATGGATGGTGTCTCCGGCACCGATTCTCCGAGTGGCGAAAACGCCTCTACCTGCTGACTCAGTAACTGCAACTCGAATCGGAGGCGGAGAGGGTGCACTCGACAGCGACTCGTTTTTGCTAGGTGTGGTAGCGGTGTCGGCGGTGGAAGAGAATAAAACGAACGCGTTGGAAGTATAAAGGGACCCGAAACGGGACCGCCACAAAGTGGAAGCCACGGATGACATTCTCATATTGTTTGAACGTTGAAGACGGATGAAAAGAAATGGCGATTGGCAATAACTATGGTTGTACTGTAACTGTAAACAATCTTCTTTTTTTATGTATTGTTTGCTCCATTACTCAACGCCATGGCTGTGGGTTTCCATTGACCAAACCAATTCACCTTCTTCAACCTTCGTTCAGTACCATCTATAAGGCCCTTCACTTCCCGTTTTCAGCTTCTTAAAGTTCGTGAATTTACAAGGAGAAAAACTATGGGTAAAATATTTATTTAGTCACTTAACTTTTAATATGTTTTAATTTTGTTCAATCAACTATGAAAATTCCCATTTAATCACTAATAATTGAAAATGTTTTTTCCTTCCTCATTTATTATCGAGCAAAACGCATTCTAAGTAATGGTTACCTACATGATATAGGGAGAGAAAATAATGCAATCAGGGTCGGAGCTCCCTTCGGGTCCAAAAATCCTGATTTTGTTAATAAAATCAATTATTTTATAATTTTAATTTAATAATCATTTGATCTTAATAAAATAATTATTTAAATTAAAGATATTAAAAATTATTAAATATATATTTAAGCAATAGTTGGATTAATGGTATAAATGAATTAAACTTGAATAAATAAGATTTTATTTATGATCATTTATTTATATTTGAAGGTGTTTATATTTGATTTATTTAAATTTTTTAATAATATATTAGTAATTTTTTGTTTATTTTTGATAGTGCTCGTGTATGTTTATTTAATGTTTGTGAGTATATCTGTATAATATTCACAATCATGTTTATTTATATAATCCTAACTTGTTTATTTACACGTTTGTCAAAATGATAGAATTATAACATTAGTCTTTAAGCTCATTAAACTTCACGGTTTAAATTTTAAAATTCACCGTATATTTAATTTAATTCATACATTCATCGATATTTAAATTAAAAAAAACGAATTAATAAGCTTATAAATAAACGAACGATATATAAATAATTTATCAATAATTAGCAATTTAGGTAATGAACCATTATGTTAAAAAAATTTAATACTTTAACCCCTATCATTATTCGATTCTTGCCGCCTCTAAATGCATCGACAACACTGAGAAAAACATGACAGAACTTGGAATCATTTTTATTTTCACATTAGAGGTTGTTAGGCACAGGATTTGTCAATGGATTCACCTAACGCATGTTTAAATTTTCAGTGCAAAAATCATTCCGACCAACCCTTTTAAGTAAATTATCCTAAAACAATACTTGATCTTAAGACAAGAACTAAGGAGGAAATTAGAAATATAAAGTTTAAACGGATAAAGGTACGTAAGTGTTACTCCTAAAAATAAGTAGAGAGTATTAATATCACATCGAAAAAAAGAAAGATCTTAAGATATATATACGGTGACGTTACATATTCTATTAGACATATCTTTAAGGAAGAAGATAATAGCCTTTAACAAGTGGTATCAAAATGAACCTTTGACTATCTAATTTAAACGGATAAAAGTACATTAATGTTACTCCTAGAAAGTAGAGAGTATTAATGTTATATCAAAAAAATAAAGGTCCTAAGATATATATATGGTACCGCTGCGTATCCTATTAGACATGTCAAGGAAGAAGATAATAACCCCATAACAAATGGTATCAAAATGGGATAAACATGGTGAACAACCATGATAAAAGATTAATTACTTAAATATACTCTGTTTTTTCCATGAAAAAGTAATAACCCCATAATACAAGCATACGTGCTCCTTGATAGACTTTTAAGGATACAAAAATTATTTTGCTAAGATTTGAGGACTGTAAATTGCTGAAATATACTCTGTTTTCCCCATTTTGTAGATGATACAAAACGATTCCACAATCAGCTAAATCAATAAGAAAGCCTTCTATTGTTCTAAACACTGGGACCTCCAAAAAATATAATGTGATTTTATATACACATGCTTATAGTTATAGATGAGTACCAGGCCTACTCCAGTCAAAAGCTAAAATGGCATTGAAATCAAATGCTTTTTTATTGAAAGCAATTAGTAACAGAGTAATATTAGCCGTTATCATTGATGTAAAGGCGATTGCCAATCCAAGTTCTTGTCCGGGAAATCTATCTGAACTTCTTTGGGGGGGATGAAGCAATCGACGGAGAGTCCGGGGACGTTGAATGCAACATCGTCGATGGTCCATATCTCCTCCATGCGAGTTACCGAGAGGCCTGCCTTTAAATTATCGCCAAATCTCGTGATGATGACATTAGACTGACCAGAATGTGCAACCATGACACCTTCCACTAACCTATAGTCTTCGATTTTGGTAGCCATTGTTGTTTCCCAGTATGTAGGGTGTGTTCCAGGTGACTGAATCCTGGTCAAGTAAGAGTCTTCAAGAAACACCAGCAGCCCATTTCTTTGGCTGAAGTAGCCAAATATGACATGCTTGATCATCTCAGCCGTGTTATCGCTCCGATCAACCAAATCCACTTGATCGGCAGATAGTTTCAATACGAAGCAATCGGTGCCGGAGATTCGCTTCTCTCCCATGTACTGGGCTGAGGAAAATACAGCTGATACTGCCATAGGATCCAGTCCCTACAAGAATTATCTGATATTTTTATCATAAAATGCAACCCTCTATAAATGAAAATTTTAGGTAGCGGTTGTAGATAGTTAAAACTCAAAACTACCTTTTTTCTAATTCCAAAGCAAAATGGTTATCGGATATTTAGGGATCATATCCCATGTTTGAATATGTACTGAACATGGATGACATAAATTCAAAAGTTTCACACCATAATTAGTCAAGTTACAAGGAAAGTTGGCAACCTACCACAGCAATGTTTTACAACGGAAATATTAAAAAATATGAAACTTAAAATATTACTCAAACAACCGATTATTAAAACTAAAGTGCCCCAATAATTGTTTATACCAACAAATGGGACCGGTGTGATAAGCTAACAAAAGGGACCACTAATTGCTAGAGCAATGGGAAACCATGAGAAAATGAACATGAAACTATTCGAATGGTTCCCAGATAACTAAATCAAGCAAAGATCACTTGCCTGAAGAGCTCGGCGTAGAGGACGAACACCACCTTGGGCTGCATGTGCTCCTAGCCATGGTGTGCGGCGCCAAGCCACATTGCCATCGCTACCTGCTATAACCTTGTGACCTCCCACAACCAATTCAATTAGCCATTTATTAGGTATCATTTGCCACATGACAAAACAGCCTTTCTGGGCAACTCCGGCAGCTCCAGCAACCGAGCCTACTGTGGCACCTAGTTCATCTACCATTGCCATTGTTACTTTTCCGGTCACAAAAATGTTCCTCACCGTCCCTTCCGTTCTCCGGCATCCTGTTGCTGCTGTAAAATGTTGTATAATGTATTGAGCTGAGGATGATACCTGTTATGCACGACAGATTTGATTCTTAGTTAAAGAATGAAGTATCTGCTGTATAGAGTATTGGATTGATTTTTTTTTTTATGAAAATAGATATATTGCTTAGCCAAAAATGGCATCTTCCAACACAAGAGTTTCAATACAAGAAAGAATATCAAACGAAAAATAAAAAGGTTCAAACAAATCGGGTGCCCAATGAGCTAATCTATAAGTAACCTTATTAGTTCACGGTTTACATGAGAAACATTAATAAAAGGAAACGAATGAAACAAAAGATGAGCTTCCTTCAAATAATATGCAGCTACCGAAAGGTCTAAGCTTTTAGCATGCAATTTGTTAACAATTGCCATGGAGTCTCCTTCCACTTGGACTATGTCCCATTCATTGAATTAAAACCAACATAAAAGGACAACAGATCAAAGTTAGACATGGTTATCAGCACGGAATTGTTTTTTCATTTTCTTTGTCCCTACAAGTTTGGAATCTTATTTTCCATCACATCTTCAAACAAAATATACTTGAAAATTTAAATAAAAATATAACAACTCAAGGGGTCCATCCATAAAAAGAAAGCAAAAGTTAGAGGAAGCCAAAGGCCTTTGGATGCTATTTAACAATGACTCCTTGGTAAACATCATTTAATAGACAAGAAAAAGGATCGAGATCCCACCCACTGATATAAAAATTTTATTTTAGGAAGTGTTCTTTTAATAGTCTTGAATATGATATAATATAATATCTTTATTCTTAATTTTTTGAAAATGTTTATACACTTTACAAATAAATCAATTAAATCGAGCACTCACTTTATAATAAATAGTTCGAATTAGGATCTATAGATCATCCATTTTTTTGACCGAGACTACTTGTGGAGTTCAAAAGGATTGAAAAGTGTTTATTTTAAGGAAGAGAAAGGATGTATAAGAAAGGAACCCTATAAAATAATGTTGCTTTCATGGTGGGAAGCCGGTGGGGACTTGAGGCCGTATCAGTGGAGAGGCACCATAGAAACCAACCCAACCAACCATACTTTGTTATCTTTGCCGGTAACACTTTATCACCAAGCCAGTTGTTACTTTTCACAGACTCCAACTTAAAAAACAATACTGATAACTAAATAAATATGATACAAGTATATAAGCTTTGGTTACAAAGAATAAGCAAAAAAGGTCACACAAAAACAAGCTCCAACAAGACCAAAACCTTGAAGCACGAATCTAATATCAAGTGATCCACATACCAATAAACCTCATGCACAAGAAATATTCAGTCAACATCAGAAAACAAAACCAAGGAGATATTGATCAGCATTTTCATGAAATGGCAAAATGCTAAAGAGAAGAGAAAAGAGATGGGTTTACCTCGGTGATGGGTGGTTTGGAAAGGGCGGAAACTGGGAAAAGAGGGCAACCCAAAACGCTCAAGAGTATTTTAAGGTCGGACTTTTTGTTGAAGACGAGAGAGAGATGAGTTTTGAGCCAGTTTTTCCATGACAGGCCTTTCTTCGAACAGTTTGTAGAGTCTTCTTCGTTTATGGGTTCTTCTGATAGCGGTGCCAACCGACTCATCTGCCTGCGTTTTGGTCTCGTTTTCCAGACAAAGAAAGAGAGAGAAGAAGCAGGAGAAGAAATTGAAGTACTGATATTATTTTTTTTTTTTTTTTGAAGGTTGAAGTACTGATATTAAGAAGGCAGGCAGAGGGAAGAAAATGAGAGAAACGGTACTTAAAAGGAAGCAGCTTTTGGTTTGTCAAGTTCCTGCCCTGCACACGCAGTTTTAGTGCGTGCAGTTCAGCTTTCTTTTTCTATCTTTATTTTTTATATAAAAAGAAAGGGGAAACTAACTATTTGGTCACCAAACTATATACTATTTTTGTTTTAATCATCTAATTAGATTTTTAATAAAACAATTACTTACGTTAAAGATAATTTTAACCATTAACGTTTATATTTTTTATCGTTTTGGCCCTTATTCTTTTTAGGATAAATTTAGCCTTTAACCTATATATTTTTGACAAATAGTTTATTTTTTAACCATCATGATAACCGGACCGTTAAAAATTTAATGATGATGACATGTCATATGCATATAATAATATATTTTAAATGACATAACATCTAACCAATCAAATATATATATATATATATGTATATATGAAATATAATTTTATTCTAATATAAAATATAAAACAATTAAAATTCAAATAAAATATTAAAAATTAATTAATTCTAAAATAAAAGGCTACTAAACATTCTCAACCCTAATTAATTAATTAATTTTTTAAGATAGAATTTTGATTCTATCGTAGTTAGGGTTGAGAATATTTAATAGTATTTTATTTTAGAATTAATTATTTTTTTTATATTTTATTTGAATTTTAATTGTTTTATATTTTGTATTAGAATAAAATTATATTTCATATATATATATATATGTATTTGATGGGTTAGATGTCATGTTATTTAAAATATATTATCATATGCATATGACATGTCATCGTTGTTAGATTTTTTAACGGTCTATTTATCATAGTAGTTAAAAAATAAGCTATTTGTCAAAAAGGTATAGGTTAAGGGCTAAATTTATTTCAGAAAAAGAATAAGGGTCAAAACGATAAAAATTATAAATGTTAATGGTTAAAATTATCTTTATGCCTAATTTTTATTTTAATCATTTTTAGTTAATTTCTACTATCTAATATAATTACAGTTTTAATCTTAAAATTTATATATTTTAATTTTTTTAATACATTTATTATTATTTGATTAATTATTTTTATTTGTATTAAAATTATTTTTATCCAAAATAAAATAAAATGTTTATTTAAGTTATTTTATAAAAAATAAAAAATCGAAATAATTTAAAACCAACATAATGAAATCGAGAAAACCATCTACATTTTGTATTTTTTAATCTTTTAATTTAATTATAAGGTAATAATTTAGTTTGATTAAATTTAGTAAATATTATTTCATTCAATGAAAAATATTATATGTGTTCATTACATTTAATAACAAAACATAAATTATTTATTAAATGAGTCGTTTATATTTACGAGTACAACAAGAATTGTATACTTTCTGGTGGCAAAAATTAATTTATTATTTTCTAAATTTAAATTTTCTAAATTTTAATATTATGTTTGTTCTATTTTATTTATTCAGTATTATTCTTTTTTAATTAATTATTTTTAAATTTAGACTCATTATAATTTTGATTCTATCATTGATAAAATTATAAAAAATATATTTTAGAAACCTTTAATCAAGTAGTTTAAAAATATATTTCTTATAAAATTTAATAAATAAAAATATTTAAAATAATTATAATTAAAATTTTTAATTTTTAATTTTAAAAATTTGATATTAAAATTCTTATATGGGACAGAGAAAATAAGAGGGAGTAATAATAATGAAGCACGTATCACTGATCTTTCAGACTTTTTACTCTCAAATTTTTGATATTCTGACAACAAATATTACTTTAGTCCTAATTAAAATATATGGATAACTCCTTATTTTCTTTAGGCTCAATTAAAATATAAATATTTAAATTATTTTTTATTAAAATAAGCGTTTGATTTTTTGATTTATTTTTTAAATCAATATACTAAAAAATATTTTATAATTTGATATGTGACTTTTATTTTGTATTTTTAATTTTAAAAGTAATTTGAAAATAACATATATAAAAAATATATTAAAATTTTTGTAAAACATAAAAATAATCATAAATCCTTAAAATTTATCACTGTTAATAGAAACCATTGTAATCGTTTGAATGATCTCGATAATTTTTTGTAACCATCTATCGTCAGTAATAGACGAGAAAAATATCAATCGAACATCAAACGACGAATGTAAAATATTCTCATTGTTTGGCGATCGGTTGACACGATTCTCGTCTGTTATATAGATGAATGATTAAGAAAATAAATAGAGCTTCCTATAATGTTATTGATGATGACAGGAACATGAATTTTAAAATTTTGGGTTTTAAGATTATTTTGTAATGTTTAAAATTTTGAAAGTATGTTTAAAGATTAACATTATTTTTTCAGTTTATTTAAAATATAAAAAATTAAAATCAAAAGATATGTGTCAATTTATTGTTGGATGACAATTTTTTAACGTCATACCTTAAAATAGTAATAAAATAAAATTTTCGGCGTATGTTTCACGCAAAAAAGAAATATTAGACACTTTTCAGCTAAAAATAAACGTTAAATACATATTTTAAAAAAATATAGTTTGAGTATATATTTTATAATTAAGATTTTCTTATAAAACAAAAATAGATTTCAGAAAAAATAAATGGTTCATTGTTTTATTATACGGACAATAAAAATTAAAAAAATTCATAAATATTTTAGTTTTAAAGTTTAGAGACTTAATTTAAAGTGTATGATTTATGTATTTAGATTTAAGAGTTTAGAATTTAGCGATAATGATTATAATTTAAGTTTTTAGGTGAAAATCTAAATCTTCACCATGTTACTCTAAAACTAAACTCCAGATGTTAAATCTTAAATTTTACTATCATTGATTTTTAAATACTGAGTCATAAATTTTTAAATCCTAAATTAAATTTTTAAACCTTAAAATTAAGATGTTTGTGAAAACTTTCCCAACGAATATATTGAATGTAAATTCTAAATATATTATAAAACACGAATCTATTTCGGTTAAAAAGGTGAAAATTACGGGAGAGATTGGCGCGTGGGGGAGACAGTAGCAAAGGGTTGGATTACAAAAGAGGAGCTTTTAAGGGAGGCAAGGCTGCTGGTGACGTGTCCACATCTCTTCTCAGTAGCACTTATGGCTTTGCTTCTGGTTTGGTTGTAAGTGCATTGCTACACTCTTCTGTTGGTATTTGTTTTTTAAGGGTAAATTACAACGAAAGTCATTCGTTTATGGTTAAGATTGTATTTAGGTTATTTAATTATATTTGAGTTATTTAATTATGATTAAAATTATATTTTAGTCATTCAATTATTAAAAGTTATATTCGGATCACTTAATTATGAGTAAAGTTGTATATGAGTTACCCAATTATTAAGTATGACATTTTGATCACTCAATTATGGGTAAGATTACATTTGTGTCACCTTTCATATTTAAAAAATACATAACAATTTATGTATTAGATTAATTGATGATTTAAATAAAATACTCTAGAGTAAAATGAGAGTACACAAGTAATTTAAAAGAAAAAATGATTAAATTGATATATTTTTTTAAATATGAAGGATGATTCAAATGTAACCTTATTAATAATAGAGTGATCAAGTGTAACCTTTAATAATTGGGTGATCTAGATGTAACTTTACCCATAATTGAGTGATCTAAATATAATTTTACCATCATTGAATTACTCAAATATAATTTTTAATAATTAAATGATTTAAATATAATTTTATCCATAATTGAGTGACTTCCATTATAATTTACGTTATTCTTAATAGCTTTTCATTTTAATTATAAATTTCTGGCACAAGTCATATTAATTCACGTGATAACTAATCCTCCTACTTTAAATTTAATATATATTTTAGAAATATGGCAGGAAAACTGTTTGGTAAATATAGAAAATTGAGGCGCACGTTACCGGGTCTAATGGCCTTTGAGATTTCTCTTGATTCTTCTCTTGATTCTTCTTTTCTTGATTTTCTTAGTATGCGGTGTTGCGATCATGGCTGTGATGGATTGGAGGAAGCTTTTGTTTGGGGGGAAATATTGAGCAATCTTTGGTTCTTTCCCCTTTCTGCGGTTTTTGATGAGTTCACCATTGTTCCAGCTTCTGAGGTGTTCAATGAGGGTGCGGCAGATTGATAGTATTCGTTGGTTGGGCAATTCATTGGTGCGGCCCCAAATTTCGCTGCTCTTAAAAAAATTATGGAGACGTTATGGGGGAAGAGTTCTCTATTGAAGGTTAGTATCGTTGGTTCCAACATTTATATGTTTTCTTTTGCTAATGAGAGTTCGAGAGATTAGATGTTAAAGAACGGTCCATGGTACATCTAGCACAAGCCTTTGGTGCTTCGCAAGTGGGAACCTAATTTATCAAGTTTGGATTTTGATTTGGCTAGAATACCTGTTTGGGTGCAATTGTTTAATGTTCCTTTGAAACTTTTCAATCGGATAGGGTTAAGCTACATTGCTAGTGGGGTGGGTAACCCTTTGTATATGGATTTGATCACCTCGTCTCGTGAGAGGCTGGAGTTTGCGAAAGTTTGTGTTGAAGTTCATACAGGACAGATAGTGCCTCGTGAAATCCCTGTCCGAATGAGAGATGGTTCAGTTATGAAAGTGAGGGTTAGAGTGCCTTGGATGTCAGCGTGTTGTGCTCATTGCAAAACATTTGGCCATTCGGAGAGAACTTGTACAATGAATAATGCTGACAATGTTGGTAATGTTGATACTGCGGGTGAAGGAATCCCTTCAAGTGGTGATAATGTTTGTGTGAACTCAGTTCCTGTGATTAAAGAAGGGGGAGATGTGGGGTTGTTGCCTGCAGTTAGTCAGGCCATTGCTGAGAATTCTCTTGAGTTAAATGTGACTGATTGTTCGACAAATGTATCCTCCAATGAGAGTTCTCATTCTCGGGGAAAAATAAAGGGGAGAGGAGGCAAGGAAAAATTTAGTGCCTCCGGAAATAGTTTTGAATTGTTATCTGAAGATGTAGGAGATAAGGGGGAGGGAATGGTCCGTCAGCCTCGTACTGCGTCTTTGGGAGTGGCTCATTTGCTTCAGGAAATCAAGGTTAAGAAGGGTGATAAAGTTAAACAAGTGGGAAAGAGTAGTGGTGGTAGAGGGGGAGGGTCTTCTTCTTTTGCTATATGTCAGTAGCCTTTTGGAACGTGAAGGGGTTTAATCACCCTCTAAAGCAGGAGAAGGTTATGTAGAGGTTGGGAAAATTAAAGGTGGAAGTTGTTTGCTTGTTAGAAACTAGAGTAAGGGAGCAAAATTTTCAGAGTAGTTTTGCTAAGTTCGTAGGAAGATGGAACTGTCATGCCACTTATTCCAGTGGTGGTAATGGCAGAATATGGTTATTGTGGAGGATGTGCAGATGTATATTCTTTTTAGTGATAGTCAAGTTGTTACTGTAAAATTAGTGTTGGAGGGTAAGAAGATGATTCTTTCTGCTGTGTATGGTAGTAATAACAGAATTAAGAGGAGGAAGTTGTGGCATCAGTTAGTACAGAGTGAGATGTTGGTAGGGCCTTTACCTTGGCTTGCGGGAGGGGATTTTAATGTTGTGATGCATGCAATGGAGAGCTCTGATTTTGATAGGTTGGGGAACTATATCACTTCAGATATGATGGAGTTTACTGATTGTCTGAGCGATGTTGGATTGCAGGATCATCCGTTTGTTGGGCCGAGTTTCACTTGTTCTAACAAACAAGATGATACTTTTTTTGCCAGGAAATTGGATCGAGTTTTGGTGAACTCTACTGGTATGGTATGAATCTTCATACTAAGGTGGAATTTCTTGCACCAGGGATCTCAGATCACTGTCTTGCTTGGGTTAGGTTATGTAACGACCCGAACTTCCCGTATCCGAGTGTCGGGTTAACCCGTGGTGTTGGGCCTCGGGTTTGGGCTCGAGTTTGTGTAGTTTGGGCTTGTTGGGCCTTGAGTGTTGTGGGGCTTGGTAGAGTCTAGTGGTTGTAGCCTTGGGGGCTTTTTGGTAAATGGCTAAAGGATGAAGATGGGGGTTAGGGACTTCATTTTCTGCATTTTGCAGAGGGTATGAGATCATCCTCTACATCCCCATTTTCTTCATCTTTTGTCATTGCAACAACCATCAAAGGTAAGGTTTTTGAGGGTTTAATGGTGGAATCTCGTTTTGTTTATGAAGGGTAAGTTTTAGGGCTGCTAAGGATCTATCCAAAGAGGTAAGAAATGTGTTAGTTGGTGAGGAAGAAGGTTTTTGAGTAGGGGTTTGAGAAAAAAACGGGAATGAAGTTTAAGGGCTTAAATCTCAGCTTCTTTAAGTTTTGTGGTTCTGAGAATCTTCAAAAGGGTTGTCTAATGCTTGGTTTAACATCTCTTGTAGAGAAGGAAGTTGGAGAACCTTCAACAAGTCTTGGGAAGAAGAAAGCTTGAGGAGAGGGAGAGTGGACGTTTTGAGCTTTTTCTTGTGCTAAGGTTGGTACTCCCAACTCCTTCTTCATCATTCATTCATGGTAGAATGCATGACATATAGAGATAATCATGTATGTGTGTTGTCTTGCTTGATTTCTTGTAAATGGATCTTTAATGGTAGAATTCGTATTAATGTGGCTAATGGTTGGAAATTGGTGTTAAAACACTTTAAACATCATTAATATTGAGTAGGAACACTTTAAGATCGATTAGGTTGAGTTTGGGGATGAAAATCTAAAATTTTTAAGTGTAAAATCGTCCTTAGTGCAGGGGGTATCGATACTCGGGCTACCGGTATCGATACTAGTGAGTATATTTTGGCTTGTTGTTCAGGGGTATCGAACCTTGTTTCGATACCGTGGGTTCCAGAAACTTTTTGTATCGATACCTGTATCGAAACGGGTCCTCCCCTTTCTGTTGACTTTTGGAGTTAGTCAACGGTATCGATACTTGTTTTGATACCTGTGTTTCGATACCCTCTTTGGGTGGATATCGATATAGGGTGTTTTGATACCTTACTTAAGGGTATCGATACCCCTGTGTGTTTTGGCTAAGTTGGATAGAATTTAAGGCTTCGGTGATCTTAATAAATAAATACTCTAATCTAAAAGCTATGAAATGAATCATCGAACTAAGATTGATAATCATAACCCCCGAAAGACTAAAGTATGATAAGGATTAATGTACCTTATTGTGATGAGATCCTAGGTGGATCGTTTGTGTGGTCGAGTCTTTGTGTGTTGGAATCCGGATATCCATAAGTGTTGCAACACGTCGAAGGCCATCCGATGTAACATGCCGGGTGATGATTGAAGACTTTTATTCCGAGTGTTGGGCGGTCTCACTCGAAGATGTTCGATGTAACATTCCGAGCATAGGGTTGGTTGGGCGGCCTCCACCCTTTTCCGAACGTTGGGCGGCCTCGTTCGAAGATGTCCGATGTAATATTTCGGGCATAGGATTTGAGGGCGACCTCAATCCTGAGTGTAGGATCCCGATACTGTGTGGACGCGGGCCTCACTCTTGTGTGTTGACTTATATGTGTATATGCTGTGTGCGATAGTATACATTCATTTATGCCATATGTTAGGCAAGCATGCTAGACCTTCATACCATGCATGTGATTTATATGCCATGCTTTACTGCTTTGATATACATGATGTTGGTCGAGTTTGGCGTATCCACTGAGCTTGTGTGGCTCAGCGTTCGAAATCTGTTTTCGTGCGTAGGTTAGGTGGAACGGGATTTGTGGAGCACCATCAAGGTTTGGACTTTCAGCATCGACCGTGTTGTCAGAGTACAGTTATTAGATGTAGTGGGCTTAGTACTATGTTGAACCCTATATGTATTGTAACTCTGTTATTTTATTTGGATCGAATGTTTTAAAACAGTCTGTAATATATTTTGGAGCTCCGATTTACTTTGAATTATTTTGGGCTTGTTTTTATTTAATTGGATTATGAACTTGGTTTTGGACTTACATGATTTTTATTATTGGGCTTTTAAAACAAAATTTTGAAATATGGGTTTTGGGCTGGAGGCCCATTGTGATATCCGGGTCGGGTGTTACATTTAGTTGTTAATGCACCTATATCGCAGCCTAAACCTTTTAAATTCTTCAATTTCTGGACTGCTCATAATGAGTTTAATGGAATTGTGGAGAGATTATGGGGGGAGGCTGTTGTAGGTAACCCTATACAAGTTTTGTTTGGAAAACTGAAAAGATTAAAAATCCCTCTAAGAGCTCTAAATCAGAAGCATTATGCTGAAATTTCAAGAAAAGTGGAGGATAAAAGGAAACAACTTGAAGTGGTGCAACTAGCTAATCTGAATCATGGTGGTAGGAATGCTGACGCTGAGCTGCTATTGCAAGCTGAGTTGCTAGAGCTGGAAAAGGCTGAAACCTGGTTTCTTCAACAGAAAGCCAAGGTATAGTGGCTCCAAGAGGGGGATAAGGGAACTAAATTCTTTCATTCAGTTGTTGCTGAAAAAAAGGAGCAAAGGCACCATTCGATTTTTGCACACTGATGAGGGTACTAAATTAGAGTCTTTTGAGGATATAGCTGCTGAAGTGATTTGTTTTTTCTCAAAACAAATTGGTTCAGTGGATGCTGGAGTGTCTGGTTGTAGTATGGAGGTTTTGAGGGGGCTCTTGCAAGGGGCTCTACCTGAAGGGTCTTGTTCTCTTTTGGTTTGAGAAGTGTCTGTTGAGGAAATTAAAGATGCAATTTTTTCTCAAGGTAAGGACAAAGCCCCTGGTCCTGATGGATATACTTCTTGGTTCTTTAAGTAGACTTGGGAGATAGTAGGCAGTGATTTTGTGCAAGCTGTGAGATATTTCTTTTCCTCTTCTTATTTGTTGTCGGGATTTAATGCCACTGCTGTCACCTTAGTTCCTAAAATCCCGAATGTATGTATGGTGAAGGATTTTAGGCCTATTTCTTGCTGTTCTATTGTCTATAAAACCATTACTAAGATCCTGGTAAGTAAACTGAATAGTGTGTTAGTTGATTTAATTACTGTAAATCAGTCAGCTTTTATTAGGGGGAGGAGTATTGTTGATAATACATTGTTAGCTCAAGAATTAGTAAAAAGGTATGGTAGAAAGACTATTTCACCTAGGTGTGCTTTAAAAGTGGACTTGCAAAAGGCGTTTGATTCTGTTGGCTGGGATTTTATCTTGAATTTGTTAGAGGCAATGAGGCTACCTGAGAAATTTCGGGGGTAGATTAGAGTTTGTTTCACTGGAAGTAGATTTTCAATCTCTTTTAATGGGAGTTTAGTAGGTTTTTTTCAAGGGGCAGATGGGAGTTAAGCAAGGGGACCCACTTTTCCCTTATCTCTTTGTGATTGTGATGAATGCATTATCTAATTTGTTGGATAAAGCAGCTGAAATGAGGATTTTCAGTATCATCCTAAGTGCAAACAGGTAAACCTTACTTACCTCTATTTTGCTGATGACCTGCTAATATTTTGCAAAGGAAATCTGCATTCTTTAATTGGTATACAAAGTGTTTTGGAGAAGTTTTATGAGATGGATGGGTTGAAGTTAAATGTGTCAAAATCCGAACTCTTTGTGGCTGGAGTCTCTTTGGAGGAGCAGGGTAGGATGATGGATGATATTGGGTTTAAGATTGGATCTCTCCCTGTGCGATACTTAAGAGTTCCTCTAGTAATGAGAAGATTGCGTGAGAAAGACTGTCTGGTGCTAATTGAGAAGATCAAAGCTAAGCTTGGGCATTGGTCAAAATTAAATTTGAGTTATGCAGGAAGAATGCAGTTGATTCGAGCTGTGCTATGTAGTTTAACTAACTACTGGTGTAGGCAGTTAGTACTTCCTAAAGGAGTCATTGAAAAGATTGAACAATTGTGTTTGCGATATTTTTGGAGGGGTTAGGATAGTACTAGACAGGGTGCAAGAGTTAGTTGGAAGCATGTCTGTGGTCCCAAGAATGAGGGGGACTAGGGCTCAAGGATGTGAAGACTTAGAACCAGGCATGTCTAGTCCTATTATTGAAGAAATTGTTGGCTAGTGAGGGCTTTTTGTGGATGGCTTGGGTGCATAAGTATGTTATTGAAGAGGAAGACATCTGGAGTTTGGATTTGAAGCAAAGTCATAGTTGGTATCTAAGGAAAATTCTGCGGCAGAGGGACACATTGCAAAGCCTGTTGAGGAGGGGGCATAACAAATGGACCATGGGTGCAATATGGAATACGATTCGTGAATCACTAGACAGAGTTCAGTGGCATAATTTGGTGTGGTTTAGTCTTCATGTCCCAAAGCATGCTTTTATTCTTTGGATGGGAATACTTAATCGGTTGCCAACGAAGGATAGGCTTCGGAGAATGGGGCTTCAGATTGAGGAATGTTGTGTGTTATGTGAAAGTGAACATGAAACTAGTGATCATCTCTTTACAGGTTGTAGTTATTCGCGGGCTATATGGTCTGCTGTGTTGGATTTGTGTGGATTGTGTAGGGGTATGTTTGATTGGGATGTGGAGGTGCAGTGGCTGAGTGCAAAATTGAAAGGGAAATCCTTGCTAGTTTATGTTTTGAAGGTTGCATGGAGTGCCTATGTGTACTTCATTTGGGAGGAGAAGAATAGAAAGTTGTTTAGACATTCTTTTAGACCTGCTGATAGTATTCTGGATTGTGTAAAAGAGGTTGTTCGTATTTAATCTCGAAATAGAATTATAAACTTTGATGATGTAAATAGGAACATATGTACATCTTGGGAAATTCTTTAGGGATGAATGTCTAAATGTACTATAAGAGTTGTTCTTCTGTCTTGAATAATAAATTACACTTATTCAAAAAAAAAATATAGAAAATTTAATAAATACGTTTGTGTGAATTTTAATGATTTGTTAATGTTAAAATGAGGAAGCGTCAATTAAGGAAGGTGAAAAAAATTAAAGTGATTTGATGGTAATTTTACGCGGTTCATTTTTTTTATAAAGAACTAAAATATATATTTTAAAATTTTTAAATTAATGGAAATCAAAATACTATTTTTTTTAAATAAATTATAGTATTTAACTTTTTTATTATAAGAAAACAACAATTAACAAAACCGGATCCCAAAAAACTCCAGAAGCTTCCTGCTATACGCATCCTCACCGTCCACGTATTTTCGAACAAGAGAATCGACGGTGGGATGCCATTTATATTGGTTTGACTGGTTGACTGGATCAAAAAATGGGTCTTTCTTTAAATAGCGTTATCCAAATATTCCATAATTGAAATCCGACCCGAAATTGCGAGCCCTAGTAACAACTTCTAATAAAATGTTACTCTCGTATTTCTTGATCGAACTTCGTTCTTTCGGATTTTCGTATTTTAATTATAGGAAAATGGTGGCATCTTCAAAGAAATTTTTGGAAAAAAATCCAGTGAAGGAGAAACGAAGTTCAATAAATCGTCCAAGAAGCAGTTCAAAACGAAGAAGGATTCGGACGGCGCAGTTAAGTCTGAGGTTGTAGCCTTGCAGCTTGAAGACGATATCCCCAACTTTCCTAGAGTTTATTTTTCATGAATATAAGTAGGGCCATTGAGACGGTCAGTTAAACTGAAGTAATCAATCAAATCGAAATCGAATTAATTCGATTAAACGGTCGATCATTGAATTTTGTTTAATGGGCAAATAATTATTATTTTTTTTAATTCAGTTAATGATTAATTCGGTTAGAAATAAATTAATTAACCGAATTAATAAAAATTTTATATTTTTATATATATTTAATTTAGTCATTAAACTTTTGTAAATTATAGATTGATTATTAAATTTTCTCAAATTAATATAAAATAATGATTAAATTTATTAAATTATTAAAATATTTATTAAAATTTTTAATATTTTTAAATAATTTATAGTATACAATAATTAAATTATCAATTTATAATGATTTAGGGTTTAGGGTTTTAGGGATTATGTTTAGGATTTAAGGTTTCACATTTAGAGTTTAGGGTTAGTGTTTATGGTTTAAGGTTTTACATTTAGGGTTTAGGGTTTATGGTTAGGATTTTTATTTAGGATTTATCATTTTATTTATAGGGTTTTAGGGCTTATGGATAAGGTTTAAAGTTTTAGGGTTTAAGGTTTAGGATTTAGGATTTTTATTTAGGGTTTATGGTTTTAGGATAAGCATTAAAGTTTTAGGGTTTTAAATTATGGGTTAGGGTTTAGGGTTTAGAATTAGAGTTTGGGGTTTAGGGTTAGAGTTTAGGATTTAGGGTTTTAGTTTTAGGGTCATGGTTTAGGGTTTATGGTTAAGGTTTAGGGTTTATGGATTGATGTTTAAGGATTAGAGTATAAGGGTTTATAGTTTAAGGTTCAGAGGTTATGGTTAGGGCGTAATATATAGGGTTTTTATTTAGGGTTTAGGGATAAGGTTTATTTTTAGAGGTTTAGGGTTTTAGTGTTTTAGGGTTTAGGGTTTAGGGTTTTATGATTATGATTTAATGTTTAGTGGTTTAGTGTTTAGTGTTTTAGAGTTCAATGTTTAAGGGTTTATGATTTAGGGTTTGGGTTTAGAGTTTATGAAAAGGCTTAAGGTTTAGGGTTTGGAGGTTTAAGGTTAGGGTTTTTATTTAGGGTTTACTGTTTAAGTGGTTAGGGATTTTATTTAGGTTTAGGGTATAGAAACCATAAACCTTTAAACCCTAAATAACATACATAAAACCCTAAACTTAAACCTTAAATGAAAACTCTAAGCCTTAAACCCTAAATAAAAACCCTAAAACCTAATCCTAAACTCTAAACTTAAACCTTAAATAAAAACTCTAAGCCTTAAACCCTAAATAAAAAACCCCAAACCCTAAACCCTAACCGTAAACCTAAGCCCTAAACCCTAAATAAAAAACATAAAACCCTAACCCTAAACCCTAAATACTAAATACTAATCTAACCCTAAACTCTAACCCTTAACTCTCAACATTAAATCCTAAACCCTCAAACAATAAACGCTAAAATACTAAACCCTAATCATAAAATCCTAACCAGAAACCCTAATCCTCAATAAGATACCGGCCTTACTATCTTCACTTTCGCATCGACACCGGCCTTGTTTTTCAATGTAAAATGCTACTGTTCGAGGACATTATAATGTTTTTGGAGTGAATTATTGTGAAGGCAGTTTAACGTGAGAAAATAGCTTTAGCAACAGGCTACAATATCTGTTTTCACCCTGAGTTCTGTGGAAACAAAGCTATTTGAAAAAAGAAAAAAAAAGGTCACTGCAAGGGAAACTATGTGCATTTTATTTAGTTCTGATCACGTTAAAAAGAAAAGAAATAGGCTGTGATACAGTAGTTGTGTCGTGTAAGGATTTACAACAAATTAACAATAGAATAAAATAAGGATATTAAGAATTTATTTAATTTTTTAATAGTTTAAAATTTATTATAAGATAATATTTATGTATGTATGTTTTTAACCTTTAAACAATATAATTTTTTATAAACAATAATTAAATTCATTTTTTAAAAAATGATAATCATTTATTCTTTTATTAAAATCACTTGTTAAGTTTTATTTAATTTATTATTTACTTAAAACTTTTAATATAAGATAAAAAAGTAAAACTCTAATTTTTCATGACTACTTACACTTCTTTTAAGTTCGGTAAAGGTCAATGTGACATTTATTAAAAATATGTTATAAAAAATAAAAAAAAAATTATAAAATATTACTACTACAATATTATATATTTTTTATTTTTTTTTCTTCTATTTTATTAACATTTCTAAATACGAGCATTATAAGTTAATTGACTAAACTAGAGATAACCTAAAATCATGAACCAAAAATCACATCACATTATCTTGGGAAAATTCCCAATGACATGGAGTCCAACTTAAATTATTACAGCAACTTAAATAAAAATTGAACAAGAACCATGAAATACATATTTTTTCTGCTTGATGCACAAGATTGGCCTAAAGTGTTGCAGAAGTAAAGTACCCAACTCAATTGCTGGTTTTCAGACCTTACAGTTTCCATTTGAAACACCTATACAATGCTATTAATTTCACTTACAATGGAGTGAAAACACAACACCAACTTTACCCATTAACTTCCAGTCTGTATTCCCTGTGCTGCACCTGTGTTGCCGAACCGGTATGCTAACAAATTATAAAACCAACACATGCAGGATTGCAGGCTTGCAGCTCATGCTGGTCATCTTGTACCCAGCCATTATATTAGCATTTTTGATGACCCTTCGAGATCAAGTGAGAATTACAATCACAAACCATTTGTCTGTTTGATCTCGTGATGTCTTCTTGCAAAGAAAAAACAGGAATCTGTTACTAATTCAAGGCATAATGGACTCGTTCGAGGAGTTGCACGACCTTGTTGACTGGGATAGGTGACGGTGGTAGTTTCGATCTCGCCTTTTGTGTATCTGGAGAAACAATGGGAAATGATAATACAGCCTCTTGTTGCATGCTAGTAAGCTCCAAGAATTGAGCTAACATGTCACCGTCAAGTATCTTCCGGACTCCGACCTTTATCCCAATAACCACACACAAAAGAACAGTTAGAGAAAAGAGATGCTTTGTTTAACACCTGAATTAACATGAAATAGCAGAAAAAAGCAGGCCTTGAAAAAAAAAACATCCAAAGGCCCATAGAAAAACTAACTACCCCATCCTACAAACAATCACCAAGCGATCAAAAGAAGAATAACATCAGAAAAGAAAGAGCATGACTGGCAAAAATAATGAATGAAAGAAGAAACAGAGCACTGCAAATGATTGGCATAGGACTCAATTGCTCCCAGATTTGATTTTTGAATATTCTTTTGCTGAATAAAACTAGAAGCGTTAGACTTTCATCACCATCTCAAGCTTGGTAGTTAAAGTAGCTAATGCTATTCTTACCGGGTTTTCACGGCTACGGTACTCATTATGATCATTGCCTAGTACAGGAGCAGTTAATGGATGAACAATGAGTCTAGCTTGGACAGCTTCCAACAGTTCATATTCCTCCCTACAAAAACCATTCAATTTATCAAACGCAAACCCAAAATCTAGACATTAATCAATTTATCAGAATATGGGAGCCTGTGTAGCAGTAAAAACCAACCACATTGATTAGCAGGGATTAGAAAGTCCTATGGAGAGTACTTATAATCTACAAGCAGGGATTAGAAAGTCCATGAATAAAGAGATATCAGAGATTAAATGAAGAATGATTTATCTCTCACACACGAGACCAGACATAGCTCATGCAGTTTGTTTGGTGAGATAGTTCATGCATGATCTTCGAGAACCACACATGCATGTTGTTTTGCATTCTAAGTTATCTAAAGTCCGCTCTAGGAAAAGACATATTCTCCGAACACGTCATCACCAAATAGAAATGTGCTAAAGTTAAGGAGTTTTGCCCAAGTTGTAAAAACTTTGTCATTATTAAATAAAATAAGGGCACTCTTTTCCTCATTAGATCTTGACATTCTTTTGTCGTGGTATAACAAGGTTTTTATTGAGGCCACAGTTATTATATATATAAAAAAACAAGAAATAATAACATTCCTTAACAGTGCGTAAAAGATGAGGAGAAAAAGGTCGTCAGCCCCAAAGCATTAATCCATACCTAGATATAGGAACGAAGATCATTATGCTTCCGAGGAGTGTGCTGGCCATTATAGCACTGTGTGAAGGATCTACACTTGCATTCAGAGCCTCACAGTTGCTTAACATATCATCAGCAGGAAGCTTGTAAATAAATGAACCCTACAAGAAATATTCAATGGACTCGCTAAAAGAAAAACCATACCCAAAAACTAATAACATAAATTATTTGCCCAAAGAAGATACAACAAACAGCATAACCATGAGTACACTGCTTAGCATTTAAGCACAAAAAGGAATCTATTGAATGCAGGGAAAATCAGAATTTAGCATATTAGCCTCAACTATCAAAAGGGGGATGCCACAATACAAGAAAATTTTTTATTTTGATCAATCAATTGAAAAGAAATGTAGCAGACTAAAAACTCTTTTAAGTGTATTATTTACTTTTCTGAGATAATTGCTAGATCAGAAAAGCTTTCCCTCATGGTGAAAACTCCAAAAGAACGCCAAGAAAAAATCACAAACATAACATTAAGCTGGCAAAGCATGATAGCAACTAATCATTATTAAAGACAATATCTACCTTCTTCCTCAAAGAATTGAAAGCAAATTTCCACAACCTAGCAAGATTATTTCAAAATCACATCTAATGTGATTCTATACCAAGAAAAAACTATACGATAGTAAATAATATAAGCACTACATTTCAATGCAAGACTTCTCTAATTAGACCAGTGCCTAACAAATTTAATTCAATATTTCCTGTGAAGACTAGTGTTTTAGGTAGAACCCGGCTTTACATTTTACAGTTACATTGGTGATACCAAATAGAATATTGTTGATAATACCACTAAGGCTAATGATCTTTATTTGACCTTCACTGGCAGAAACTCATAAAAACTAAGGCACATTACATTACCACTGATAATTATGAGGTGTGATATCTTACCTTTCTGATGCTCATGGCAATCTCACCCATATAATATGCACAAGACAGTGTTAAGTTGCGTTCAGGACTTGCATTATCTGACACATGAATGATAAATACAGTTATCCCAGCCAGACACACAAGCATGGCAATTGGCAGCAGCTAAAATACAAATTAATAAGTTAGATTATCACACATTTATCGTTTATTTCCTTCACCTCTTTGATTGTTTAGGCTGAGGAGTTCATCTTCATTATTTCATTGATACAGGCTGATAGATTATATTAACATTCACACAACAAAATCCAATTGCCACTGGTTCCAGCTAAAGGTGGTACCAAGCAACCATGAACTCCCATCCCACTTAACCACAATTATGTTCCTACAAGAAACCAGCTTGCTGACATCTTCACCAAGGCACACCCAAGAGTGACTTTTGAAGAGTTATAATCCAAACTAAGTGTATACAACATATACACACCAGTTTGAGGGGGAGTGTAGGATTATGGGAGTAGTTTAAGTTAGAAATTGTAACTACTGTAACTTTATCCTAAGTCCCAACTAGGAGTTTAAATTGTAACATAGTTCTATCCTCTTAAAAGGATAAGAGTCAGTAACCAAATGGTTGCCTTCTTGATGTAAAACTCTTGTACCGAGTCTATAAATAGATTTGATCTTTCTGTAAATCGAAATATACAACAGGGAAGAGTTTTTCTCTGTTTTCTACAAAAAATTATAACAAATTTATGAAATTTAATTTCAATATAAATTTTTTTCCACTGCGAAGGTCAGGTTAATAAGGTTTGTGATAAATAAATAAAATACCTAGAGACAAAATGATATTATCCCTTGCACAATACGTTCACAAAATTGTGATCATAGCCTTTAGCAAACTGTAGGGATGACTACAACGACAACTTGAAGATCAAAAGTGCCTCAACAAAACTTGAAGAATAAACCAAAAAAAATACATAAATGTAACCATACATACAACTATACACTGTAAAAAGAATCATGGTTTACCTTCAAGACGATCAGAACAAGACAAGACAGCAATGCTGCCCTTACGATCTGAAACAACAGCAGTATCAACATCTGTAAGAACACAATCAGCAACCAACCTCTGAGATGGGTCACAATAGGTCTGGTCCAGTTTCTTGGTTTCCTAGCATATAAGAAAGCGATGTTGGTTCACAACAGATCAAAGACCATAATTGCAGCAATGCAAAAGTGTTTTACACCATGATGGTGTAGTATGGAGCGAGCACCCTAAATAAATGGTACACATGGGAACTAGATCAATGTGTAGCAAGAAATTGATGGTCCTCCGGAATTAGTAATCTATTTTAGGGTGACTTAGTTCCCATACTTATTACAAAGGTGAAATGATATATAAAATTCAGATATACCAATGTAACCCTTTCATAGTTTCAGTTAAAAACTTGCTCCCTCTCAAAATTGTAATTGTTGTAGGATTATATGGCTTGTTTCCATCCCTTGATTTAAGGGATTCTGTAAATATTCTCTAAATATTCTGTTTTATTACAATCCCATCTCCTAGGATTAGTATCTTCCATACTTAGAGTTTCCTTAATTAGAGACAAGTTTTGTATATATAAAGATGTATTATGTCTTATTGAAATATAAAAGAAAATACAAAGAATTACTCTGATTTCTTCAATTCTACAATTGTATTATATTATAATTTTTTAACTTTAAAAATTAACATTAGATGCATCAAACGTAAACAAAAATTGTTTCTTTTTGTTGGCTTTCTACATGTTTTTTTCTTTATTATAATTTTTAATAGATCTAATTTTGATTCTATTACATTTATTTTGTAAATGTTAGTTTACCCATCAGTACAAATGTTTTTATATTTGCTAACAATTTCGTAAAATTTATGATTGTTAACCAAACTAGATTCGAGATCACGAATGATAGACCACCATAATGATTAGATTACCATGTTAATCTTGAAAAAGATGCAAACACTAGTACACTACCTATAAGCATTAAAGGGCACAGTTGACATCAGAAACAGATTTACCATCAACAATCAGCAAAAGTTTCTCACCTCATTGTATGAATAGAAAAGAATACCATCACGACAATCGCCAACAGCAATTCTAGTACCATATGCAGTCAATGACGTTATCATAAATCGTGTCCTTGCTACTGCAAATCTTCTCACCCTTTGAGGATTATCACCTGGAAAACCACATACAAATAACTGGAAAAAAAGGATCAAAATCTTTATAAGCTAATTAACAGCATGACTATGGCATCTTAGAGGAATACATTGTGGTCTCCAACTTACAGAACTACCAGCAGAGGCCAAGAAGTAACGGTCTAGATATGGACATATAGCAAGAACAATTCCAGGGCAATTGGTTGTGTAAGCCAAACGAAACTGCCATGCTTCAGTTTCTTCCAATTTTACTCCATCACAACTAGCATCATCTGGACTGCTGCAGATACTACTACTTGATAGTTGTTCGGAAGCATGGCCGACAATTTCACGAAATGGTGAGTTACGTTGAGAAGATGACCCAACCATAGAAGAGAACGTCATTGAACCACTATCTGAATTTTGTACATGTTTAATGCAGAGGACAATTAGACGGCCCCTGGTACTGCACCAATAATATCCAGTTATGTATATGGAACTGAAATCATAGAATATGCAGAAACTTTAAAAGGAAAAGCAAAATATTTTCGTCAATTATAAGGACTCAAGCCCTCTTCTGGAAAATAGTTATCCAGTACAAGTCAACACACTTCAAGCAAAGATACAAACTTCAGCACTTCGATACCAAAAAATATGATAAATAAGGATAGCAAAGTAAACTTACCTTTCAGCTTCACCACTGGGCATTATTGCTGGACCAGAAGACAGGCTAGTCCCAACAACCAGAACTTGTTCCTTTCCAGCCTTAACTAACTCCATGCATTTTCCGGTTTCGCCAAGTTCAAGTTTGAAAGATGCCACCACAGACCCACTGAGGGGGTCAACACAACAAATTTCAGAAGAACATGTGTCATAACTTAGCTCAGTCCTCATCACAATTAAAAGTTTACTATCACTATGATACAGGACCTTCCGTGGAGTGCCTTCAATATGAAACTTCTGCACATTAAGCCTTTTACTGTGCACCATCTCCACCTAAAACATCATGCAATCAATCATATAAATAATCCAAAATGAAAAATAAAAGAAGCATTTGAAAGCAATACTTAGAAATTAGAACACAAAATCAACCAAGTGAGTTGGCCAATCATTAACCACTTAGCAATCGGGCTGTTTTTAAATAATAAAAAAAACTACAATTTTCTGAAAACTGCAGCTAATACTACCATGGTTCTTTTCTGAGAAGACAAGGAATTCAATATATCAATTAAATCATGTTAGAGCTTCTTTACTAAATTACAACAACTGCCCATCACTCCGATGTCAATCAACCACTCAGTTCCCTAATGAACCCATTCGTTCATTCCAACAGTCCTCACAACACCATCCACCAGCAGCAAATATTAACCAAAGTTTCACAAACATTGCACTTAAACAAATTTATATGTTCAATTGATCAAAATAATATTTAAAGTCAGACAACAGTTTTTATTCAATGTAAACAGTTTTATCTTCTGTAGTTGTTATTCAATTACTTATATAGAGCTATTAAACCATGTGCTTGGATTTCCTTTACGAGACAAATAGGTTCAACAAATGCAGTATGTCTGTGTATCCAAAACATAGAGATGAGAAAATTTTCCCATGGCAGTTATTCAAATGTTAGGGATAGATGATTATGGATGCAATGTGAAATATTCAGTAAGACGTGGGATCATCAGCATCAGTGAAAGAAATGAGAACATTGCACCCCTAAACTTATAAAAGGCAGTTCACTAACATAGAACTCTGCAAGCTTTTCTATTTTGAACAGCCAACCAGCTTTATTTGCGTCCAGTTGGATAGCTGTAAGTGTTGAAGTTCAAAAATAATATGTGGGGAACCTAATTTTATTGATATATCCCAAAGAAAATATGTAATCCACAAGAAAGCATTTAAGTTCAATAATATTGTCCAAGAAGTACAAAATCCAATATAGCTTATTTACTAGGCAAATAGACAAATCTGACAGTATATAGGGAAGTAGGAAAGATAACTGACAAATTATTAAGCCATAAAAATATATGAACCAAAAGCTTTAGACATCAAAAAATGCCAAAAACGTCATGGAAATAGTTCATCATCCAGGTTTACTCCACAACAGTTATTCCCAACAGGTCCAATTAGTTAAAAAGCAAATGTTCAAGGCTGGAAATAATAACCAGGTATCCTTAGTAGTACGACGGCTAATCAAATAATTCAATGTCCTAAAGATAATGATTCTTACCAAATGTAAACTGTTTTCTGCAACAAATAAAATTCCTTTAGGGCATTCACCAGAACACACAGGGGTTGCATGTGTGGAAGGTTGAAATGATATAGAAGTATAAGAAAGGCTGTGTCTAGCTGTATGCAATAACCAAGGCCTGTCACTGAGAGCTATAATATCTGCATCAAGTGAATTGCTCAAGGGAACCAGGAAAACAGGGGTAATGCCAATTCTACGAGTCGCGATCAATTGAAGACTAACAGGAAGGCCATCTTTCTCACCCATATTAACAGAACCTGTTTGTGAACCAAGCAAATTTGTTTTCGTGTTCAAAAAAAAACTCTCTACCTTTCCAGGCAAAGGAATAGAAGAACCACGTGCACATAGTTCAGATGAAGTAGCTAAGGCAGAAGGCCATTCAAACCGAAGCAGCATTCCATTCCTCAAACCTGCTAGAACATAAAACTGATCAACTAGCACTAGCCTTACGTCTTGAGGAATGCAACTACTAATAGCAGTTTCCATAGTAGTTGTTAGTGAAATTGTTCCAGTACCAAGAACTCTTAGACCTTGGGGTGTAAATGACAGAATTTCCACAGAAGGCTTATGGGTACCAATAACAAAGGTAATACCCATGCCAAGTCCAACAGGAAGAACAGTTCTCCCAATATCATCCACCAGGTTTAAACTAGAGCTTAAATGCCTCATCTCAAAATGCTTATAAGGTATTGATATACATGATAACTCATACTGCAAACTCACATGCTGCAATTCATATATTTCACAATTATATGCTGATAGTGATCTGACCGCAAGAATAAAAAGAAAATATGGATAAGAAGTGGAGACAACTATCAAACTTTGTCCAACTGCCCCTAAACTGATACTCATGCTATCAGGGGACCAAGTTGTGCAGACTGGAGAAGACAAAGGGATGCCTTCAGAATGGGCTGCCTTTGTAGGCAAACAAAGCCTAACTCCATTTGGGTGAATTTGGACAAGCTGGCCATCACCAACAAGACCACATGCCAAAGTACAAACATCTGGTTGGAAACCAATGGAATCAGTAACATCAGTAAAGCTTAATCCAACAGATAGGACTCTGGTCTCTTCAACAAATGATAGAACGAGAAAAGAATGATAAGAATTTGTAACTTTCATCTGAACTGTCCAGGTTCCACTTATGCCTTGGTAAATAGGGGCCGTTCTTATAAGCTTTTCTACACTAATACCACTTCGTATGATTCTTAATGACCCCTCAGATGCGACACCACAGCATGCAAACATTTTATCACGTTTCCCTCCATGGTAATCCATTATTGACATGTCCAATATTGGAGCTATATTTTGAACAGGACTTCTGTATATTAGCTTCTCGTTTTCTACCTTAAGGACAAGACCATCCCCCATCTCTACAATTGCCACTAGGAACCCACCATCGACCCACAAAAGGGACTTGCAAGATTGACTTTTGTAGAGGCAATCAGATATATTCACTTTAGGACCGTCATAATCAAATGAAATATCGATCATGTAAATTTCTCCAGTATCAAGACAAATGATCATCCTTGGACTTCTATCACTTTTCGGTTCCCAACTAAATGAGCATACATGTTTGCAGGTCGTTTTTCCACTTCCACTTTCGCCATCTATACACATTGGATCATAATCACTCAGCTGAAGTAAAGCACATGCCGCAACATTAAATAACCCGTCATCGTCAAATTCATGAGCTGTACATAACTCTTCAACACATATATGTTCCTCAGGTGCATGAACTGAAAAGTCTAAGGTTGTTCTATACACGCAATGAGGATTATGCGCATCTCTAAGATCCATCAAGAGAGAATCACCAACCCTAAAAAGGAATGCATATCCACAGGAATGAGGAACTTCAACAATGCTATGTGCTAGTGGTCCAGCTTCAAGATATTGCGAAAGGATGTAAACTGCATGCTCTTTAATATTCCATCCCAGTAATACCAGTTCATTGAGGGTATTACCTTTCCTGCAGTAGCAATATGTAGCCCTTGCTTAGACTAGTCCAAGTAAATATTATATACATATATATATATATATGTATGTGTATATATATAATTATTATCCCATGGAAAGACCCAAAAAAATATAAACGTGATTATTTCTTAGATGGTCGTTATACATTCAGTCTTACCTATTTAGAACAATGGCTAAAACAGGATTATGCTCCTTATTTGTTTGGTCTGAATCATTTGAAACAAAGCACATGCTCCATATTGTACCGTGTATGCTAGTTCTTTGGGGATTTCTGGAAGAACTATCACTATCTTCATTCTCAGGAGGATAAAATATTTTCTGAAACACCCACAGATAAGATCTCATAATTCCATATACAGAGTAAAACAAATTTCATTCACAAAGTGCTGGGAGAATATTGAATCCAGTCTGAAAATAACAATACCTTGTCAACAATATCATCTCCATTAGACATTGAAATGGAAAAAAGAGCTAATCTGTCTTCATAAGCACTAGTAGCAATGAAGCGGCCACTGTTAAAGGAATATGAAGAAAGTCAGGGGAATCCATTGCATTGCCAGACACAATGTCTCTTTTTGTTAATATGAATCCATGTTCTACGTGCTCAGAGATAAGGAAATAACATGCCCATAGTTGAACCTCTGGCATAATTGGACTTACGTGGAATCAACAGCTAGCAATCTTCCAAGTTGATGCCTTGAATTTCCAGGATCAGAAAGTTGAACATGGTCCACCGGAAAAAACCTATTTTAAAAAATATGTGGCGTTATCGTGTAAGACTGTAAGTGAACATACCGAAATGTCAATAGTATAGACATTAGTCATGTTCACTTTCAACACGGAAAACTGCACTGCAGGATAGAAAATAAAACCTGTTCATCTCATTGCAAAATGTGAGAAATGATAGCTTTCCAGAATCAGAAATGACGACCAACAAGTCTTTCCCTCGGATCTGAATAAAGAAAAAGGAAGAAAGCAAATTAATTTAAAATGAAATTATAGTATAATTTTATTACAAAACCTGCTTCAAATCATATTAATTTTTCTCCACTTAAGAAAATCTATTCTTAAAAAAATAGACAGCCCTCTCTGACAAATGAAAATCAAGAGGATGTATCCTACAATGCTTCCATTATGAGTTTTGGTATAGACCTGTGTATTTGGGGCATGGACCTTCTCATTCCAAGGTAGAACAGCAAGATCCTTTATTGTACCAAAGACAGTCTGCTCGCAGACAGAAGTTGCAATACCATCTTCACCGATTATTACCAACTCTATGGATGTCTCCTGAATAAAACACCACCAACAATCAGAGAGGTTAGCTATCCTTTTTTCGGAAGGACACAAATTCACTGTGACTTCAGAAGTAGTTTCCTCTGACAAAATAGACAGTTAGACACACTCAAAGCAGATGGCACTTTAGGGAGATAAGATCAATGATATATTAAAAAACTAATCCATAACCCTTATTGTTTTAATCTAAACCTATGTGAGTGTGATTTTCGATTGGGAGAAAATCAATATTTAGGGATGTTACAATACCGTCTTCAATTATTACCTACTCTATGGATATCTCATAAATAAAACACCATTAAACAATCAGTTAGATTAGCTATCTTTTTACATATATGTCACAAATTCACTTTAGTTTCAGAAGGAAGTTCATACAATACAAAAAAGACCCACTCAAAGGCGAGCAATCCCAATCAGCTTTCTTCAAGGATAAAATCAACAGTCGAAAAACCTAATCCATAACCCTTTATTCTTATGCCAAAACCTGTGCGAGTGTGGATTTCAAATGGAAAAATTATCTACATTTATTTGTTATTCTTTTTTGAGATTGATTTCCCAAGACAATACTAGAGCTACAGTTGTGTGTGCACCATACTGAGTCTCAACCATAGATTGACATGATCTTTTTGACTTAGGGATTTCCAAGAACTACATTTATATAAACTGCTTTATACAAGTGGATTAAATTTGATTCCCTTTTTCAACATTATTTTATCTCCGTTATCTACAGTTCTCCCAATTTTCAAATGGAAAATTTATATTAATAGCTGAAAGTGCATGTCTGCTTGCAGGTAAGCAGATGTGTGTTGATATGATTTCTTAAAATGAAATTGAAGGAATTTAAGATCAAACTTAATAAGATTAAATTATCACCATACAGTATCAAAAGAAAGTTATAAATAAGATGATAAAACTAAATACAAAAAACTAAGTGGCTATAGATTCAAAACGAGGCATTGCAAATTAAAAGTCAAAGTTACAGTACCATTTTTGAGCAAGGAAACATAAAGAAAAAAAAAGCTGACATTGTGAAATGTTAATAGCATCACAAGGGCTTGGATGAACTGTGTAAATATCAGTTTGAACGACAGTAATTTCTAGTTCAGATATAGAACTAAACAAAAAAAAAATGACAAGGAATATTTGAACTCGTTTCCTATTAGAATTTATCACTTAAGAAATAAGATTAAACAAAAGAGGGAAGCTTAGTATAAAATTTAAACCCTAAAAGAAGCTGATTAAAACAGAATGGAGGAAAGAACACAGCCTAAATGCCAGTTGATTATTCTTAGTACCAAGCAAATTGATCGAATTACATGATTCAAAAAAATGATATAAAAAAGGAAATGAAAAAGAGGAAGGACCTTGCCGAAAACGATGTCCAAGGAAGAAGGAGAGCGGAGGTGGCCGTAAGCGAGCTGGAGGATAACACTTCCTCTAAGCACACACTTGGCAAGGTAGTTAACGCCTTCCGAAGAAGAAGTCGCCGAAGAGGATGACGGTGAAGAGGAAGATGCCTTCGCCGTTGAGCACTCTTCCTCGGAAAGCGCCATTTCCCCCCTTTTATTATTGTCCGGAAGGATGAAGGAGCTAGGGTTTTTCCTGATTGGAGGATTTCGAGAATTCGAATTCCGTTAACTTGAATGTTTATTATATATTGGAGGGATTCTGATTTTTTTCAGGTTAAGATCGGAGGAAAGTTTCGATCAGAAAGTGGTGCAGGCGGTGTGAAATGAACAAACATCGAAGCTCTTCTCTTCTTTTTCTTTCTTCCTTCGAAGACTCTGCAAATCTCATTTAATTTAAGGGTATGAGTATAATTTTTTATGATTAAATTTAAAATTTAAAAACTTTTTTTATTAAAAAAATATAAATCATTTAAGTTATTTTAAGTTGAATATATTAATTTTATTTCATTTATTATATATAAATATATATATATATTTATAATATTTAAATTAGAATTAATATGTATTATAATTTTATAAATGATTATAATTAAATTTATCTATAAATTCAAAAACTCACCTCGAATATAAATCATATTACATATGCTTATTAAATTAATGTCAAATGTGCAAGTATAATGTCAATTTCATATTACAATTTATTATAATTTAAAATTAATTAAATTTTATTTTTAAGTTACTAATATAAATCATTTGACCAATATAGGTATTGAATATAATTTTCACAAATATAAAACAAATTTGTTTTTTTAAAATTTAAGTCTGACATTCAAGTATTAAATTGATTAAAAATACTAAAAGTTATAAATTCAGGTATCAAAAAAAGACAAAAAGCAAATATTTGCCCCAATTGAATGGTATTTCCAGGTAAAAGAACTCAGAATATCTATTAAAATGCAACAATGTTTAAAAATTGCATCTAAAGAAGGCAATAAACATGATATATAAGTAGCATTGTCGCATTCATAATGGAAAAGATACAAAATGCAATAATCAAAGTTCAAATGCATTCTTAAAGTCCCGCAAGTAAATAAATAGATAACAAATTTATGTTCAAGATTACTGCCGCTAAGAATTCAACGGCGAGTACGCCGTCCGAGACCGACCAAAATTTGGTTAAAGATAATTGCTAAGAACTAACCACGAACACCCCTGTTGAGACTGACCATGCGAGCTGAAGCATCCATCTGGGTTCCTCTGATTCCTGAGCCGGTTCTCCCGGAATACCCACCTGTTCCTCGTGACTGACCTGACCGATCCCTTGAAGTCTGTCCTAATGCCATTGGTCTGCCACCGCCACTGTATGCTGAACGTCCAGAACCACCTTGTCTACCCTGATTGTAGGACAAGTCCGGCCACTTGGCACCACCACCACCAGTCCCAGAAGTATATTCCTGGTTATCTCGTCGCCTTGGGGGAAGATCCAATCCTCCACCACCAATTCTTGCCTCTACGGCCCTTTCATTGCTCTCAGCAAGTATTGAAAGCTTTTCTGTCAATTGGAATGCCAAAGCCTGCAACCTTGAGTATTCAACATCATGGAAGACAATGCACCGTGTTGGCTGGTCCCAGCTTGCATGGAGTTCTTCATTTATCAACATCTTGCTAACTATGCTATGAATCTGGGTTTCTGAGAGGTCAAACATTCTCGTGAGCTGATCCAAGCTTAGTGTATCATACGATGAACAATAAGTAAAAAGGTAAGTTCTCAAAGCCTCTTCCTTGATCTTAGCTTTCAGCATTTCAAGCACATTCTCCCGATTTCTAAGGAGCTTCCAAACATCAAGAGAATTAATGACATCAAAGGCCTTCTGAAAATCTCCTTTGCAAAGTGCCCTGGTGGCAGCCATGACATGGTCCCGCACATTTTCTGGGGGACCTGTAAATGTTTGCCTCTCACTAACCTCAAGCAACCGCCTGAAAGTCTTACTTATCACCTTGCGCTTGGCATCAAGGGAGTTGGCTGCCATGTTAGGAACCTCAAGAAGCATGGCACAAATCAAATGCACAGCCTCTAGAAGCTCAGGGTTTATGTGCATGTGGTAAGGCATCTGACGCCTCCTTTCCAACCTTTCCTGATATAATCCAAAGTTTAAGTGGGTCAGTCCTCGAATAATTGCATAATAGCATGGAAGAGCTTGTAATATCACAATGTTTAGATGTTTACGAATGAAAGGTATGACTTTCATGCATTAATGGTCTGAATAAAGGTCCATAGATCAACATTATGGTTAAATATACAATGATTATTTCCCAATAAAAAGGAACTGGACAGTAGCAAACATACTTCAACAACTAGATTTTCATACGAGTTTGTGGTCTTGTAACTTATGCTACTTCATTTGTTTCCATAACTTAAACATCCAATTCCTAATAGAAACATGGTATAAAAAGAGAGATCTTTTCAACCCCAAAGGAAATAATACCATCTAACAAACCAATTGAAAACAATTTATTAGAACTTCACACCAACAAAATATTAGCATGCAAAAATATCATGTGCAAACAGTAAAAAAACAATGATGTGCAGGCTCAAGGATTATCAATTAACGCTATTCAGGATTATGATTTGTCAAGGAATTATATAATGATCAATACCTGTTCTGGGGTTTTCTCATGATACCGACTTTGTGAAACACACTGTGCAAGCAATTCCTTCACCCTGCCACCAGAATAGAGTTCAGAAAGGCAGCCATGTCCTTCAGTAATTAGCCCCACACGGAAGGCACAAAGTCCAACTTGTGCCATAACCCGGTTAAAGAGTATCTGTGTAGAAACATCCATGTGCTGAATATTATCCTGCAAATGACTCATCATCAGCAAATCGCGGGCTACTGAAAACTCATCAAAAAGGGCATGGTGATAAATATCACAAAGCATGGCACGGGCTTTGGTCCTCTCATCTCCGCTTTTGTATATGAGTGTCACTAGATTATCCATCAATGCTCTGCTATTATCAGGGAATGTGGGCTTCCGAGACACAAGCTCTGGAGTAACAACAAATGAGGATGGACCCCGAGTTTCCTCAACTTTAGTCTCATCGCCATCTATTTCTCCATCTTCAGATAGCTCAGCAAGTTTTCTCATAGCATCATAAACCTCTTGAGGCTTGTAATACACAAGTTCAACACACCTTAGAGCAACCTTGGCAGCAGACTTCAAATCACCAATTCGCTCCAAATATTCCTGGACGTTTTGTGCAAGGACCAAAAACAAAGGTTCATCTCTTAGTCTCTCAACATACTCACGAGTGTGTGGATCAATGCACTGCAAGCTCTTGAAGAATTCATTATCTATTCTCTCAAGGAAGGCAACCAAATTTCCCCAAACACGGATAGTGCCATCATAGTCTGCTCCCTTCTGGGTTTCATTCTCATCAGGCTCAACCATATCATCGACCACAATGTTCGGGTACTGAACAAGAATGTCCAATATAGCAAGCATATTCTGTACGCACTTCTTCCACACATTTATAGGCATGTGTCCACTAAGACCTGGATTAACATCGAACTGTGCAGATATAACACTAAAAAGGATCTCAAGTTTCTGAGCGGGTGTCTTGGCAACCTTTGTCAAGAAGGTAAGTTGCTCAACCTGTTCAAATCTACCAGTTCCCTTCCTTCCCCTAGCAGCCACAACCTCTTTAAACTTCTTGTTAACAGTATCCCAGGTGATCTCACTAGGATCCTTCTTAAACTCCCGATCCATAAGCTTTTCTTTCTTGCTCAGTTTCTTCTCCCAAGCGCCGTCGGCAACATCATCATCCAGTTCTTCACCATCCTCATCCTCGTCACTAGACTCAGCAATCTGTGTTGGATCCTCCACCTCAGACCCAGATTCATCTTCATCCTCATCTTCTTCCTCATCTTCAAACTTCTCTTCTTCACTTTCAGGATTCTCCCTATACTTAATAATCAATTCCTCATACTGCTTATTATTCTTCTTGAGCTTCTGTTTCATTGCATTCAAAGCCTTGTGATTACTACTACTCATTTTCTTTTTCGCCTCCTTATTAGCCAAAGCTTCTGCTAAGAAATCCTCCAACATCACAAGACACTTGATATAAAGATTCGGAACTCTGTCTGACTCAGTAACACGCATAACCTTCTCCAGCTGTTTATTAATCTTGTCAAAACTCTCCTGCAAGCTAACCCAGTCGTTGATTTTCATTGCATTTTTCATCTGATCAACTGTACTTACCATCTCCTCAAACCGCTTATCTTTAGCAGATCTAACCACCCTCTTTTGCCCATCAGAATCATCACTGTCACTTGCATTCGCTTGAAGATATCTGCTTCCAGCAGCAGCGGCTGTGGTTTCTCCGGCTCCCCCATTCTCAATTTCATCCTCAATATCAGTCTCCTCTTCCTCGGTATCACTACCACCCTGTAGTAAAAGTTATAGAATTCAGCAAATTTTGCAAAATGAAGAAGACTCCAAACTCCTCCCTAGAATACTATGTAAAAATTATTTATTCTAAATTAATGCTTACAACAATAAAATAAAACAAACCTGAGTCCAGAACTTGGATGCCATTGCCTTTTCCTTTTTAAAGTTGAATTTGAAAGCTGAAAAAAAGAAAGTGAAATTCATATTTTTTTTCAATTAAATAAAATTTATATTGGAAACAAGTTAAACAGCATATGAGCTTAAAAATAGGAAAAAAAATATTAATTACATACAGCGATTCAGGAAAGTATTCGCAATTTGTACATATTCACACGAGAAAATAGATATTTTTTCTACTTCCAGAAAATTTGTCAATCAAGCAATAACAAAAAGTTCACCGATCTAAAAGATATAAGCGCCTATGAAACACAAAACCGCATCGACAGAAAAAAAAAAAAAAAAAAGATATCGCCGCCGTTAACAGCTGAAACACCGGTTTTTCAATCGAAGAAAAAAAGCTTACCTGTAATCGCTGGGCAGTAGCTGCAAAAGGGTTCAGAAAGATAACGAAGGTGAGTGAGCGGCTAGGTTTTAGAAAGTTAAAAAGAAAGATGATTGGATTTGGATCATTAAATTTTTATATAATTTGGGCCTTGTTTAATTGATCAATTTGAAGAGATGATAATGCTCTACGACAATTGGCCCAATTGTAAATTGGATTTTGGGTTATTAGTAATTTAATTTTTGGGTTTTAAAAAGTAATTAATAATTGATAGTATATGAGCTTTAAACTTGTTAATATTTTAATAAGAGAAAAAATTTATGCAATGGCAATAGAAAGAAGTTTTTAAAGAGAGTAAATTTTAAGATTTAGAGTTTAAAGGTATAATATTTAGAATTTAGATTTTAGGATTGACGTTAAGATTGTATAATTGAGATTCAGATTTTAATTCTAAATTTTATATTTTTAAACTTATATTTTAATCATAATATTTTTAAATCCAGTAATTATCTAGGTAAAAAAAATCATTTTGACTAATAAAATATTAACACATCACACAAATATTTTGACCGATGGAAAATTTAGGGAGTAAAAATAATAAATTTTAAGTAATTATTTTAATAGAAATAATATAAAAACTTAAAATGAACAAAAATAATAATTTAAGACTTGTTTTTTAAAAAATAACTTAAAATTAAAAAAAAATCTAAAAGTTATTTCTTCATTTAAGCATTTAAAAAGTAAATCGTGATAGATACTTTTGTATAGTCTTTATTTTATCTTCCTTTAACTCTCATAATAATCTATGAAATTTTCGCGATAAACGAGAGTCATTCATTAAGAGCTATCATTCTTTGTTTAACGTGGTGTGGGTCGAATTATTATATATGGTAAGAAAGAATTAGACGGTTACATAAAAAACAATTACGTTTAAATTCAAAAATTCTTGCTATAGTAAAACATGATGTTAGAAACAGACTAATAGATTGTAAAAGAATCTCTTCTAGTAGTCATCTAACTATAAATTTAAAACTAACGGTAGGATTAGACATAGTGAAATATGATGGTGTTCAATCTTTTCTGATTATTGACTAGACGTAATTTTATTTTTTATCGAATGATGTAACTTGAAGTTTTTTTAATGAATAAAATTCATTTATCCAAAAAATAACATTAATAAATATAGTAAGAAAGTTTTCTTTAATCTCTGTAGAGATAATAACCGGTACTCATCATTTTATTATTTGTGAATTATGTATATTTAATTATATTAAAACATTTATTATTATTTACATATATTTATACTTAGCGTAATGGTCAAGCACGTGGGTAGTAATTAAATATCGATGATGTTGATATATTGAGCTACACGTTATAAATTAGATTATTAGGTAGTAAAATCAGCTAGAATAAGATTATTTACATAAAATTACTGTTAATTTTAAAATATCTTTTAATAAAAATAATTTTAAATTATAGGTACAGTTTTTTTTTTGCAACGACAAAATTTCGGTGTATAATTTATAAGAAATTCATAAAACTATTTAGATTAAGTCATAAACGAATTATAATAATGTTTAAATATTGAAAAGTTATTAAACAAAATAAGAAAGGAAAATATAAAATTTGGGTTTTAAAAGTATAATGATCCGACGGCTTAAACTTGCCAAATCAAGGCGTACATTCAGCAAACGTGGACGTCATCCACACCTACCCACATATCCTCTAAAGCCCTAAGTGAATCGTCAAATGACAGTAATACCCCAATTGACAGCTACTATCTCCTGACCATAAGGGTCATTTCAAACATTGCCTATATAATTACTAATCTTAGGGCTTTTCCATTCCTCACTCTGAAAATCAGAAGAGAAGGAGCAGCCGCTTCCCTCGCTCGTTTCAAGCCAAATTTAGGTCGGTCTATTTTTTCTGTTACAGTTTTTGTTTTTTACTTACGCTAAGCCTTGGATCTGTTGCTTCTTTTCTGTTCATGATTATGTTTTTGCTTCTCTTTTTTTTATGAAGTTGCTCTATGTATTTATTGTTTTTGATCAAGTTTAATCAATAATATTCCTGTTTACAGTGTTTTCAAGAGATGATTACTTGATTATCTGTTAAATTGTTCTGTTAACTTGCGAAAATGCTGGTGTATGGATCCTAATGTAACCTTCTTGATTTTGCTTAAGAGTTTTTCTATTCAATTTGGTGAAATTGGTTATCGAATTTGTTACTACTACATTATTAATCATGGTTTAAGGTAACTTTTGAAGTTTTTGGTTAAATTAAGTGTTAATAGTCCTATTTAATATGTTTTCTAGAGTTGGATTGCTTTGTTGTATATTGAAGTATGCTGTTAAGTTGCTAAAACGAGGTCTATGGATCTTAATAGGCAATTGCTGTTTTTAGGGTCTATGCTGTTAAGTATGCTGCAAACGAGCTCTATGGGTCTATGCTGTTAAGTATGCTGCAAACTTGATAAGATGCTGTGAAGTGGGTCTATGCTGTTAAGTATGCTGTTAAGTTTTTGGTTAAATTTAATAGACCTCGTTTTTGGTAGTAACTTTGAAGACCCACTTCACCATAGACCTCGTCTTTCTCAAGTTTTGGGTTAAATTTAATCTGAAACAGTATTGTTTACCTGGCTTTCAAGGGTATATTATTGCAAAACTGTTAGTCTATGGATCCTAATGAGCCACTGCTGCTTTGCTTGTTTTTCTATAAAAAATGGTGAAGTGGGTCTTCAAAGTTACTACCAATAATCTTATTTAAGCTTCCTTATCAAGTTTGCAGCTAGATTAACTTTGTATATAAAATCTTAGATTCTAAGTTTTGGGCCATGGTGTTGAAACTTTGCTTGTTTGCAGAAATGGATTCCCAAATCAAGTTTGCTGTGGTGGTGAAAATTATGGGAAGAACAGGATCTAGAGGTCAGGTGACTCAAGTGAGAGTCAAGTTTTTGGATGACCAGAACCGTTTCATCATGAGGAATGTTAAGGGACCGGTCAGGGAGGGAGATATTCTCACCCTGCTAGAATCCGAGAGGGAAGCCAGGAGGCTTCGTTGATCAGATGTGTCTGTTTTGTTGCAAGTAGCTTGCTATTGCGTTTTTAGTTTTGATATTTCTGGAAGGTATGCAAACTTTCAAATCAAGACTTGGATTTGTTGAGACTGCTTTAGATGGATGATTTGTTTTTATAGCTCAATCAAGATGTTTAAATGAACTACGTTTGTTTTGAGATCATGATTCTTATCACCAATAACTTATGCTGTGTTTTAATGTTTCTTAAGAAATTTATGGAGTTTTGACTGTTCCTCCTTTTCTTCCATAATTTTCATTGATTAGTGTATGGAATAAATTAGGAAGCGTATTTTTTCAGAGGAGTGTTTAAAATTTAATTTTCGTCTTGGGAAGTTTTGAAGGTGTAGGGCAAATTGGATGATTTCTACGTTGAACTAATTTTGATCCAATTGAGATATTTCTTTAATATAAATATTAAATATAGGTAATTATTTGATGCACATCTAAAGTTATTATATAATTCTTCTAAAGTTTCAAATTTTAATTTCTAAGTTAGATTATAAAATCAAACTACAAACATTAATCTTTAATATTAACATCTAATCCTAAAACCTATGCATTTGTAAGAATCATATTTTTTACGTTGATGTATAAATTATTCTCTTTAAATGTTGGGTATCATATTTTTTTACACATTTTAATGAGACACTTGATAGTATGTTTTTCTTTTAATTTTATCAAAAAAAAATAAAAAATAAATGATTAAGATTAATTTTTTTATTTTTTAATTAATAATCTTCAAATCATGCTCTTAATCTAAGTCATCTATTTTACTCGTCCAACAATATAAAAAGCATATAAAATTTTAAACTTTTTGTACATTGTAAATAGATTTTATCCCTTTATTAACGATCTTAAATAATTTAGTTAAAAAAATATAAAACAAGGAGGTGGGGTGTTATATCGGATGCTTTTGTCTAGACAAAAGATATAAATATGGGGGGGGGGGGGGGGGAGTGAGGGTTCATTTTCATCTCCAAGGTGGATGCCGAAAATTAGAAGAGAACCGAGCAAGGTTTGGGTTATTTTTTATACGGTATTCTGCAACAACTCCAAAAGATTTCCCAAAGTCACTAGTTGGCATGATGTGAAATTTTTGAAGGATTTGAACGTCCTATGTTAGTGTTTAAGTTTACAAGAAAAAGGAAGTGTGAAAGAATATAGTAAGTTCGATTCATGTCCCTTTGAGCAAGTTAGGAAGTTAAGAACTTTTGCTTTATCTGTTATGGGTGAAGCTGCCAACCGTGAGACTCAAGGCGGGACATCCAAGGGGGGAAACAAGGGGGTGGAAATGAAGCCTTCAAGGTTACTTTTCTAGTAATTCAGATCGTTGGAGTTTAGGTAAAGTACCTTTATGCGATTGCAATGGTAGTTAATTTAGGTTTGATCTTTCTGTTGCTGTATGTTATCTTCAAGAAGTGCATGGCTTTTTCTATTCATGTCTTCGATACAAGTTACTCATATAAACCGATAGACAAATAGGGTTGCTCATAATCTTGCTAAATGGGCATTAGAGTTGGATCATCCTTTTTATTTTTCTTTTGATATCCCTGTATGTATTGAACATTTTTCTGTTGGATGATGCTATATTTGGTTAATTAATATATTTCTGGTTTATTTTCAAATAATAATAATAATAATAATAATAATAATAATAATAATAATAATAATAATAATAATAATAATAATCGAGTAATTATTCATGTAAATTAGGTTCTTGGACCAACTTGATGTCAAGAGGTAAGAATCAATATCATGTAAATTATGTTTGTTATGCCATTGTTGGCAATATATATTAAGAGAAATGATGGTTTTGAGATATTTTAATATCATTTTTTTAAAATTTATAATATTTTTTTATATAATTTTTAATTATAATTTTAACCCTGCTTAAAGGGAAGGAGAAGAGGATTTTAACGAAAGAATTAGTTGGTCTTAATAGATCTTGAACTCATTACCTGATAAAATATATGTAACACCTCAAATTTGGATGTTACATTTAAACCTCAAATTTAACCCAAAATCATAACATTTTGACCTAAATTAGATCAATCCAAAATCAAATTTCAAATTTATTAGATTTTCAATCATTCAAAACATAGATAAATATTTGAAAACATTTATAAGAGAGCACATTTTAAATTACATTATAAAAGTGTTCGATTCAATCATTTTAAATTCAAATACAAATTATAAAATACACAATAGAATCCACGAATACACATTCTAACGACCTAAGTAATGTACTCTAGTGAGACAAAAACATTGGAATCCTATACTAATGGTGCTCCTCCAAGCATGGTATCGAACCAACGAATTTACAAATAAAAAATAATAATTTTAAACATTGTATTAACAAAACGCAACGGATCATACAAATCATAAAAATAAATATATAACTAGAAATAATAGCATGACATATACATCAACTTATGATACTAATTCTAACATATAAATCATAAAATCTAACTCTAAACACATAATTATAAACATTATAATTTAAATTTTTAACTCCATCCACTTCTAAAATTAAAATTTTCATTGTGGTACATAAAATATTTTTTCAAAACTTATTTTAGTTATCGTATCATATCAGTTGTCTTGTTAATTTATAATTATCCAATTAAAAAATAAATTGTCATATTTCACTAGAAACGTTTTTCGAGTTCAATTTTAAAGCTATTTAAATAGAACCAGTTACAAAATAATCTTGAAAAAAAATGGAATATGAATATATAATATGGCGTTGGGCCTATAAGAAGAGAAATTCGATGGTTGGGTCCATTTTTGTTATTATCCCTCAAGAGTGAAAACCCTAGTCAATAGTTAGAGATGAGTATAAATTCGTACTAGGGTTTCTTCATTTCCTCAATTCCGCTTCCTGCCAAACGCTCCCTCTTTTTTCTGCCGCTCTCCCCTTCTCTCTGTTACAGTAGGCATGGCGACAGAAGTTGCAGCCTCAGCCACCACCGGACCCAAAGACCCATCCCAACCTCACTTGGAAGTCAAGCTCTTCAACCGCTGGAGCTTCGAGGAAGTTCAGGTTGGTGTTCTGAAGTATACTGTATAGGTGACCTAGAGAGTTGTAACGAAGTTATCTTATTGTATTTTGAAGATTTATTCATGCGAAATAGATACGTACCATTATATCGATATATGGAATATTGATTTGATTTTTACCTCCATTCTTTGTCTTGATCCGGTTGTAGTTAGATTTTGAATTTGATGTTAAATTGTTGTGCAGAGCACATTTTTGTTTTTCTTATAGACTTCCTTTTAGTTAAAATCTTTGCTGAATCAGATAAGAATCATTGGGTTAGATTGTCTTTCTAGGTGTCTTTAAGACTTGATTGGGAAGAATTTTCTTTTCATTTTACTTTCCTCTTTGATGGTTGAAATACATGGTGGCATTGATCGTTGGCATGGATGATTTATCTGCTTTAGGTTGCTGATATCTCCTTGAGTGATTACATTGGTGTCCAAGCTTCCAAGCATGCCACCTATGTGCCTCACACTGCTGGGAGATACTCAGTTAAGCGTTTCAGAAAGGCTCAGTGCCCGATTGTTGAAAGGCTTACTAACTCCCTCATGATGCATGGCCGAAACAACGGCAAGAAACTTATGGCAACCAGGATTATAAAGCATGCCATGGAGATCATATATCTCCTGACTGATCAGAACCCAATTCAAGTCATTGTTGATGCTATTATCAACAGGTAAACTGTGTAACATAAAGTTCAGTGATTTCTCTTTCATTAGTTTAAATTTTAATTGGGTTTGTTGCTTTTTTATCGATGTAACAGTGGACCTAGAGAAGATGCTACTCGTATTGGTTCTGCTGGTGTTGTAAGGCGTCAGGCTGTTGATATTTCTCCTCTTCGCCGTGTGAATCAAGCCATCTATCTCCTGACCACTGGCGCACGCGAGTCTGCTTTCAGAAACATTAAGACCATTGCTGAATGCTTGGCTGATGAGCTCATTAATGCTGCCAAGGGATCATCTAACAGGTAAGCTAGATTCTTATCCTTGCTTTGCTCCGAAATTGTGCAATTTTGATTGATATTGACAACATTCTTGTTCTTTCAGCTATGCTATCAAGAAGAAGGATGAAATTGAAAGAGTTGCCAAGGCCAACCGTTGAGGTATCGGAACAATGGTTCACCATGGCAGTGGAGAATTTAGCTGTCTTAATGAGTTCATTATCAGTTCTTTTGTACCCGGACCATGCTATGAATGTGTTTGTTTATTCAAGTAACTGACAATTTAATTTCGGTAGGTATTATCGAATTTTGCTTGTTCATTTTGTGGTATGCAATGTTTTAATGAAGTTAAAATTTGGTTAACTTCTATTTTGGTAAAAATTTATCATGGGATTTCATTTGTTGTTTCACATTCCTAGTTTATTCGCAAATGGTATGAATTGGAACTAGGATTAATAGGGAAATAGATGCTCAAATACCTGAAATTTTATTTTGGGATTCATTTGATTTATTTATTTAAATTTTCACTCTTAAAAGAAATAATATTAATAAAACAAAATTAAAATATATTCAGTTTTTTTAATTATTTTCAAAATAATCTCTAAAATCTATAAATTTTTAATTTTGATTTTTTTCCCTAAATTCACTATGTAATTTTAAAATTTAGGGGTTATTTTATAAAATACATAAATTTTTCAATTTTTTGAGAAATGATCAATTTTATTTACTTTAATGTAATTTAACATTTTTTGAAAGAACACTTGATATTTAACTGTGAAAATTAATACAAATCTTAAATAATGATAGAATAAAAACATTATTCATCTACTTGTTAAAAAAAATATTTATTAAAAAATATATAATTTAAATATCTATTTTAACAGTTAAACCACTGAATAAATTTGATTCTCTCTAAAATTTGGGTAAACTACTAAAATAAACCGATCCCACTGAAATAATAGTAAAATCCAAACCGATCCCCACTAAAATAAACCCTCCGAGTGCCTTGGTTCTTTCCAGTTTCCACTGCCCCCAACTCAAACAGAGCCGCCCGCCGCAGGAAAAAAAATGGAAGAAGAGATCCCAACTCTTAATAACGTCGTCGTTAACGATTCTGATGAAGATGACCCACCGGCACTTAGTTCTCAGACGCTAGCGGCTCTCAAAGAGTTCCTACAAGAACAAAACCAGTCTCTTGTTAATCACGAAGCTGAAGACACCGAAGCAGAGAACGAAGTGGCTTTGGTAACAGAAGATTGGAGGCTCAGCCAATTCTGGTATGAACCACAAACAGCCCGTACCATTTCTCAAGAAGTTGTTTCTCTTTGCATCGATTCACGTTATAAAGTAGCTTGTATTGCTTGCCCAACGCTCTACGTGTATCTTAAGGTAAGCCCATCAAATTCTTTGTTCTCTAAAAATATTTTTAGTTTTTACTTCTTGTTTTGGCAAGAATGATCGCAAAGATTAAGTCTTTCTGGAAAAATCTAATTTTTTAGTTAGGGGTATGCATTCAATTAAGTTTATGAAATTCAAGTCAGTTATTCTAGTTGCTGTTCAAATTTAGTTGTAAGCATTTATAATGCTATTAATTAGTTCCGATTTATACTATTCCATTATTTTTGCATCGGAGTAGTTGAATAATTCTATTTTTTTAAGTCAAGTTTCAACTGTTTATCCCTTTTATCTGAGTTATTGATTTGATGGGGGATGGGGGTTGAGTTAAACGCCAGATTGATAATTGGTTGTAGCTGGGAAAATGCATATTTGAAATTGAAAATCGAATAGCTTGATAGGAACTTCGAAAAGCTGATTTTAAGTTGGTTCAATTAGGTGGATTAAGACCTATGTTAGTCGGTTTGATTCGATGATACTAATACTTTGTGGTTCATTACATTGATCTTTTGTCTGATTTTCAGAAGCTTGATCCTAATATCTCTGTGCGACTTTTGGAGTATGACAAGCGTTTCGAACAATATGGAACTGATTTTACATTTTATGATTACAACCAACCTGAAGATTTGCCATTGCAACTAAAGCATAGTTACCAGGTTGTAATTGCAGATCCTCCTTATCTGGTAAGACTATGTTTTGTCCATTCCTTAATCCACTTATTGTTTCTTAAGCATCGCCTCAACTGCTATAAGAATTTCATTCCTTTTGCTGGTGTTGGTTATGCTGCGACATTTTCGTTGTGTTTCTTATCCTATAAGCAATTTCCATGTATCTATTTGAGTACGAGGATGAACTTGCTTGTTTGTCTTTGATACACTATAAAACCCACTTGTCTATGCTTGTTAACATGTGCTCATTGATATGATCTTTTCGTTGCGATCAAATCAAAAATTTTGAGTTAGTTTGCACCCATGATTTTCTACCACTTCACCTTTGTAGAAGTCTGCGATCCTTATGTAGAACATATTTTGCATCACAAAATGGTAGGTAGATCACTGTTTTGGTCTAAAATGGGATGTTTAGGGTTAGAATATCAGTTTCTATTTCTTTTTTTGTTATTATCTCGCCAAGTATATATCTAAAAGGGGACAACTATTTACTGCATTTCACTTGAGTTTGTGTTTGGAGAAGATTTTGATAGTATAATACGTATGGTTCATGTGATTGCAGAGCGAGGAGTGTTTAGAGAAAGTTGCTAAAACAATATCTTTTCTTGCGGATCCACAACAGTCCTACTTGCTTTTGCTTACAGGTACAGTTATCTTCAATGAATCGCACATATAACTTCGATGTAGTACAGATTTACAAGAATGGATGTCGATTATTGTTTTAGGTGGCTTTTTTATAGTAAAATCTAAGAAACTGTACCTGATGGCTTGCAGGAGAGGTGCAGAGGGATAGAGCCGCAGGTCTTTTAGGTTTGCGTCCTTGCAATTTTCGGCCACAGCACTCTAGCAAACTTGGAAACGAGTTTCGTCTGTTCACAAACTATGACCCTCTGGAGCGATTAGGAGGATGGGTGCAAGAAAATTAGGTACCTTTTCCTTGCCACCAAATACATGGACCTTAATTATTTTGGAACTTTCTCGTGTATGAATTTCATACAACTTAGTATGTATTAATTTCAAGACATGTTATGCTACCAACAGTTACCCCTTGGAAGTACTCAATGAAAAATAGCCTGGCATTTCTGCTAGTCTTCCCTATTAGAAAAATACGCGGACGAGCAGCGGCGGAACTAGAAAAATTAGATTGTGGTTGTCTGAATTCTTTTAAAGTGGTGTCAAAGCATTCTTCATTAAAGTTGCCTAACAAAACTCTCAATCTAGATTCCTTGTTCAATATTAGATTTAAATTCTTTATAGAAATCCAATTATACATATTATTGCTTCGATTATCAAACCTTAACAAGCTTTTTGCAACCGATTCGAGTTAGACATGGTTATACATATTCGAAGGTGCTACAATTTGTAAAATCGGGTCGAAGGTGCTACAATCAACGATAGGAGCCTGTTCATAACTTTAAATGAACATCTGGACATCAAAAACATAGTTTTGTCATCATGGACTAATCGTAGAACACATCCAACTTATGGGCTAAGGTGATATATTTTAGAATTTAATTTCGAGATGAGAAAATTGTTTCGGTGAATAAAAATATTAGTCATTGTGATTTTAGAAAATATGACCGAAAGACCTATACAATGTGATGGTGGTGTGCAGAGCTATGATCAAGAGCTCCTAATCTCCCTTTTCTCTATTTTTCCTCCTCGTTGTAGACAACCCATGTTCTTGTTGTCCTCGTGCCCAACATTCATGGGGTAGGGACGGTAATCAAGTGGGGCGGAGCAGGTTTTCGATTGTCTCGAATTTATTTTAATATTCAATTTTAAATTTGATTTCGTCATGTTTTGAATTAAAATATTTATTTATTTATTTTGTTCTGATATGTTATTCTTTAAATTTGTTTTCAATACTTGAAAAATTTTAAAAATTAATTTTTCATTGTCAATAAATCTTATATTAAATCAATCATCTGTTACAGTCAAAATTATATTTCTCAAGTGACTTTAAACTTATATAAAAAAATAAATTTTAAATTCTATATCAAAATTCAAATAACATCCAATAAAATTTTATGATAAGAAAAATTCTAAAAAATAAAAAAAAATAATTTAAAATCTATAAAAGTGTTTTATATATAGTGATAATTTTATAAATATAATAAAATATATAAAACTAAATTTATATAATAAAATATAAAATTTTAAGCATATATTTTTCCTCCTCGATTCTACTTAATAATTTTTAAATACTTTTCTATTCTCTCCTGATCTTTAAAATTATAAAAAATTAACCGAATTAAATTAAAGTGTCTCTAATTAAATCGAATCGAGTAATTTTACTACCAAGGGGAGAATTTGGTACAATTTTTTTAGATTCTCATTCATGCAATAGTTTTATTGGATTTGGACACAAGATTTTGGTTTCAGTGCAGTGTGTAACCATGGTAATGGTCAGTGTTGAAAGAGTTAGATCTAAGTTTTGGGCCTAGCGGGTACTCCAATGTTTGAAAGTTGAGATCGTTAATAGACTCGAATGGCCAAGGCCGACGAACTGTCGAGCTCGGGTCTATTCGACAGCTGTGATCCACACGAGACTAGTTTCGCCGGCGCGCTTCTTCCCCTTGCCCATCCCCTTTAATTTCATTATTTCTTTCGTATTCGTTGTTTCCCTCTCTATGTTTCTATTTTTATTTCATTTTTCCCTTCAATTTATTTCCTTTCTTTCCCCCCGATTTCTGATCGGACGGTTCGGTTCCCTCTGCATCCCATGACTATGATGGCTACTCCGCCGTTAGATGTACGTACCTCCTATCTTGCCTCTCTTTGCTCTCGATGATTGCTTTATTTGTTCAATTTCTTTTCTTTTTTCCTTTCTCAATACTTTTAGTGTATGATAATTAGGGTTTTGTTTGAGGGAGTTGAGGTTAGGTTTTGGTTTATCAAAGCTTTGATTGCTTTGGATTTTGAAACAGAAACAAGACGAAGAGATGCTCGTTCCGCATTCAGATATAGTCGAAGGACCTCAGCCATATGGAAGGTTTATCTTCTTTATATAGAGTTTTCAATGTGCTCTAATTTATATTTTTACTTACTAATCTCGGGTTGTTCCCCTTTTTTGCAATAATAATTTTATTACATTGGTTGTTACTTGTTAGGGTTCTGACATTTAATGTTCATTTGTTAATTTTGATTAATTTAGTTGCTCGAGTCGAGCCACCTAGTACCGTTGAGAATCAGCAAGCGGAGGAGCCTCCATCAATTAAATTCACTTGGACAATTGATAATTTTTCTAGGCTCAACACCAAGAAGTACTATTCCGATATATTTATCGTTGGTGATTATAAATGGTAAAGGGGGTTCGTTTTTATGTTTTGTTGTTATCAGTATATGTCTGATTTGGTCCGGTGTAGGTTGTCATGTGATTGATATTTGGATGCGCCATTGATTCTTCTGTGCAGGCGGATACTAATTTTTCCAAAGGGAAACAATGTCGATAACTTGTCAATGTATTTAGATGTTGCAGATTCTTCTTCACTGCCGTATGGTTGGAGTAGATATGCTCAATTTAGCTTGGCAGTGGTTAATCAAATCAACCACAAATATTCAATAAAAAAGGGTATATTCTTTAATCTTTTCTTTTACCAAGTTTCTTTCATCGTCTTAATTAATAATTTATGACAACAGCTTTATTGTGAAAACCCTAAACTTTTCATTCCTATATATGGAGGCTTCAATTCAATTGAGCCTTGCATTGCCTACAAAGAATCTGTTTCTTGCACCTGTCCTCTGTTCTTGATCATATCTTTTGTTATGTGGTGTTCATTCATTGGGCTTGCAAAATAGGTTATGGTTATACTTTGAACTTCTTTCAGCTCCAACTATGCACTTTTTCTAGCTGAGGGCTTATGGAACAATACTGTGGAATTCAAGTTTTTATTTCATCTATCTATTTATTTCGCTTGGATGTTCAGAGTAATTTTCTAGAAGAAATAGCACGTTGAGGAGAACCTCTTATAAGATCTTTTAAATTCCAAAATCAGGGAGATTTTAATTTGTGGTGCTCAAAACTGTCCTATTGCCTAAGATATTAGGATCTTCCTTTTGAAGATAATAAAAATTTATTGGTACTCAATCTGTCCCATTTCCTAATAAAACAGCCTCCTCCTTTTTGCATTCTATCTATACAACCATTTATTGAATTATGTTTAGAATCTTTTACAGCAAGCTTTTAACGTATTTATATCTTGTCCAAAACTGATAATTTGTGTGGTTGGCTTTTGCCTGTTTTCTAGTTTTTTCATCAATGTTTTATTTTATATCTCGTTGAAAATATATATTATGTTCCAATTGTATTTTGCACAACCAACAAATTCCAATCCTTCCAGTTTTATGCTACGGTAATATTGCAAAACTGACTAACAGTATCTCGTGGTTAATTTTAAAAATGAAATTAGCATGAATGGGTTATGATTTTGTAATATTGTTCAATGCTGATTCCTTGTTCAAGGATAAGGTAATGCAATCTTCCATCAAATCATTTTTTTTACTTTTTTTGTAAGCAGTCTGATGTTTAGTTAGTTGTTATGTTGCAGGGATAAAGGAACCTTTGTGATAGTTTAGATTCTTCCTTGTCATCGTTATTATGTGGCAACCTGGTGATCAGTGAAACTAAATTATGCCTTGTTTTTAACTTTCATTTGCAGATACTCAACACCAGTTCAATGCAAGAGAAAGTGACTGGGGTTTCACATCATTTATGCCTCTCAGCGATATTTATGATCCTAATAGAGGATATCTTGTGAATGATATTGTTGTTATTGAAGCTGAGGTTTCTGTTCGTAAGATACTGGATTATTGGTCTTATGACTCAAAGAAAGAAACTGGATATGTTGGCCTTAAGAACCAAGGAGCAACTTGTTACATGAACTCACTCCTACAGACTCTATACCACATACCATACATCAGAAAGGTGCGAGTTTTCTTTCATTTTTTATTTCTTTCAGCTTCTTGTATTTGTGACTTGAAGTGAAATGTCTCATTTTTTCATGTTCTATTTTAGGCTGTATACCACATGCCAACAACTGAAAATGACATGCCTGTAGGAAGTATTCCTTTGGCTCTGCAGAGTTTATTTTATAAGCTTCAATATAATGATACTAGTGTTTCAACAAAGGAGTTGACCAAATCCTTTGGATGGGATACATATGATTCTTTTATGCAACATGATGTTCAAGAGCTCAACAGGGTCCTGTGCGAAAAGCTTGAAGATAAGATGAAGGTACTCAACATATTTGAGCTCTATTTTGGTGTTTGCATAACAATTTTTTATGGTTTATATCCCTTTTTGTTTTCAGGGAACTGTTGTAGAGGGGACAATACAGCATTTGTTTGAGGGTCATCATATGAATTATATTGAATGCATCAATGTGGATTACAAGTCGACAAGGAAGGAATCATTTTATGGTATTTACTCTTTATTGATACATGTATAAATATTAGTTTGGAACAACTAAAGTGAACATGAAATTTGTGTGTCAGACCTTCAGCTTGATGTGAAAGGTTGTCGGGATGTTTATGCTTCTTTCGATAAGTATGTGGAAGTTGAGCGCCTTGAGGGTGACAACAAATATCATGCTGAGGAGCATGGCTTACAGGTTAGTTAATCTTTTTGTTTTTTGGAGGTAATGAGAATTTATTTTTTGGAAATGTTGTTTAAATAAAGGATCATTTAAGGTTAGAATGAATGATAGACAGGGCCATGCTTTGGCCATTTATTCTATGGATAGAGTTCATCTGCAATTTTTTTTGTTTGAAATATGGACTGCCGTTATACTGGTACAACAAAGCTAATCTGTTCCAAATCACATTTCTTAATTGTGTGTTGAAATTCTTTTCTTTTCAGGATGCAAGGAAAGGTGTCTTGTTTGTTGACTTTCCCCCTGTTCTTCAACTTCAGCTAAAGAGATTTGAGTATGATTTTATGCGGGATACGATGGTGAAGGTCAGTGCTGGAAATCATTATATTGTCAAGTGCACTGAATATTGGATTGCTTTTTTTACCTGCATTTTAGTATATTTTTTAATTCCAAGGTCACAAGAAGCCTAATAGTTAATAGATGTGGTATAGCACATCATAACTAGTATTTAGTTTTTTTCTTTCTTTTAGAGTGCTGAACATCCTTACAACTGTAGGAATGAAATTGTTCAATTTATTTAGTGGGTTTTACTTTTTCATGTGAATTTAGGCACTATGCATGTTTGTTTTAATACTTAATCTCATTTTGTAGATAAATGACCGCTATGAATTTCCTCTTCATCTTGACCTTGATAGAGAAAATAGGAAGTACTTATCGCCTGAAGCAGATAGGACTGTTAGCAATCTTTACACGCTTCACAGGTATTACTTGTCTTCGGATTGTTCTATAATTTGCATCACTAATTTGTACTTTTGTTCTGTTCTTAACTTCTGCATGTTGGTAAGACACTACTAGTTGTTTCCCTGCTTTACTACCCTTGCTTAGAGGAACTTTTGTTTTGCATGTCCCATTTTCTCTTACAGCGTCTTAGTTCATAGCGGAGGAGTGCACGGTGGACATTACTATGCTTTTATCAGGCCAACTCTTTCTGACCAGTGGTGAGCACAATATTTTAACTTGATAGTTGACTAAATTGATTACTATCTAACTAGCTTTTTGTATTTTCGTGTTTTCTCATTGAACTATAAGAAGAGCTTTTATTAATAGAAGTGATTAACTTAGATCACATTTTCTCGATTATTACAATTTAGTATTCTATTTTTCCCTTTGATATGCAATTTCAGTGCTTCTTCTCTGTGAAAATTGGAACAACAGCAGTATGCCAGTAGCAAAGAGTTTTTTTGAGACATGTTTGAAATATTTTTGGGTTTTAACTCAGGCATATCTTAGGTGTTCAGATTATTATTATTATCTTCAGATGTACATTTTATAGAGTATTGTTTGTAGATTTTCATTGTTGATTACATTATCATATCTAAAGATTACTTGGATTTATTATCATGCACTTTTCAATCTAACGTTGGCTTTAATTCATGTTTATAAATGGAGAAAAAACATGTTGGAACTTTGAAAGATCTTCCCATTTTGACAGGCATAAATTTGATGATGAACGAGTAACAAAAGAAGATCCGAAGAGGGCATTGGAAGAGCAATATGGTGGTGAGGAAGAGGTAATGTTTATATGTTCTACTTTGGAAAGCTTCATCTGTTCTTGTACAGTATGTAAAATTTATTTCGCTTTGTTGTGTTGTTCTGTTATATTCAACAGTTGCCACCGACCAATCCTGGCTTCAATAACACACCTTTCAAGTTTACAAAATACTCAAATGCATACATGCTTGTGTATATACGCGAAAGTGATAAGGACAAAATAATTTGCGATGTTGATGAGAAGGACATTGCTCAGCACTTGAGGGTAATTTCTTTCTTTGCTTGAATCTGACGAGAAACATTTAAGTTTTGGCTTTATTGCTTTCTAATGTAGACTGTTGATCTAGACTGATGTGTTCAACGTCTGATATCAGATAAGATTAAAGAAAGAACAAGAAGACAAGGAAGAGAAAAGGAAATATAAAGCTCAGGCCCACCTTTATACCATTATAAAGGTACTGTCTATTACAATCAAGATTTTGCATTTTCCGACCTAACTATTACAATCAAGGTTATGCATTTTAAGTCCTAACTATCTATTACAATCAAGATTATGGAATTCTCAGGCATTTCTTCCCTTCAATAATCACGTTAGTGAATATCATTGATGCATTTAGGTTGCAAGAGATGAAGATCTTCTAGAACAGATTGGAAAGGACATATATTTTGATCTTGTGGATCATCAAAAAGTTAGGAGTTTCCACATTCAGAAGCAGACCCCCTTCCATGTTTTCAAGGTACCATTTACAATTTTCTTTTGCTTGTACTCGTATATTGTATTTAAAATGCAGTTTAATCAAATTATGTGATGTAATTCTGTTGTTAATTTGTAATCAGTCATACATCTGTCTGTCTTGAACTTCACTTTTTCTTCTTCCTCTTATTGTCCAACAGCATATTATGAATCACATATCAATTTCTGATATGTAGTTGAGTTATTATGATAGGTTATGGGGGATTTTGGTGTTTCTTAGGGGTGTTCAATCGGTCGGTTCGGTTAACCGACCGAACCGAACTTCCAAAATTTCATTAACCAAATTTTTTTTCGTATTAACCGTTAACCGAACCGAAATTTTTTGAAAATTTTTAACCGAACCGAAAAAAGTTCGGTTAATCCGATCGGTTAATTCGGTTAACCGAACTTTTTTAAAAAAATTGAATAAATTACACAAATGGTCACTAAATTATGTTAAAATATTTTTTTAGGCACTGAACTTTCAAAAATTTTAAAAAAAACATTAAACCTATCGAATTATTATATTGATTCATCGTACATTATAAATTATTAATAAATATTAAAAAATTTAATGATTATTTTTTAATTTAATAAATTTAATTATGATTTTATGCTAATTTTATAAAGTTTAATGACCATTTTATAATTTTTAAAAGTTTAATAATCAAAATAAATATATATAGAATATATATAATATATAAAAAGTTCGGTTAATTCGGTTAATTAACCGATTTCGAACCGAATTAACCGATAACCGAAGTTTCAAAAAATTATTAACCGTTAACCATCCGATCTAAAATTAACCGACCGATTAACTGAAAAAAATTTCGGTTCGGTCGGTTAATTCGGTTAACCAAAATTTTGAACACCCCTAGTGTTTCTAGGGTAGTTTTTTTGAAGTTTGGCATGTAAATATTACTCTTATTGACCTGATGCAATTGCAATTTGATGGTACTATTAGTTGGAGAGCTGCGTAAGATGTTAATCAAATAGTGTTTCACCTTTAAATTATCATGTTTCAACTTGCAATATGAAGTCGGTGTTTGAAAGCTTACACCTAATGCCTATGGCTGATATTGTTTTTATTCTGTTTTACCATACTAATAAACAGATGACTGTTTGTCTCTGAACTTTGTTATTTGAGTTCATTTTCCTAAATGGGTAATTCTGAGCTGGTTCACAGGAGGAAGCTGCCAAAGAGTTTGGCATTCCAGTTCAATACCAGCGTTTTTGGATTTGGGCTAAGCGACAGAACCATACATATCGTCCAAATAGACCATTAACTCCTCAGGAGGAGGCTCAATCTGTAAGTAGTTGCACTTTCTAGTCTTCTTTGCATCTAATCTCTTCCACTGTTATGTGTAAACTTACTTTCTGAACTCTGTAATCGAAGGGTAATATAATGTTTTTTTTCGTGGGAATGAAATAATAGATGTGGTTTTCAATTCTTTTGGCATGACTTTAAAGAAACTATGATGACTAAAATCATAGTGCACATTTGTCCCTTATCAGGAGTAGTATTTTTTTTTGTTTTGTTTAGAAATTATTTATTATTTTGTCTATAAATACAGTCAATTAAATAAAATGGGGCACTGTTACAGGATGCATTAGTTGGTGAGCGCTGTTTGACCTAAACTTTTGGCCTCTGATTAATCCTGTGGGTTAATGTTTTTTGTTTGGTTATTTTAGGTTGGACAGTTGAGGGAAGTGTCAAATAAGGCACAGAATGCAGAACTAAAACTATTTTTGCAAGTTGAGCGTGGACAAGTATGTTGTTTTAAGTTTTTAAAATATAACTTTTGTTTGTTGTCTTATCAAGTTTAACTTCAGGATTTACGTCCTCTTCCTCTACCTGATAAAACAAGGGAAGATATTCTGCTTTTCTTCAAGCTTTATGATCCAGCGGAAGGAGAATTACGGTATCTAAGTTTTCCTTTTTTTATCTTGTATGTCATGTCTTTCCTCATTCTTCCTGACATGCTGATATCCCTTTGCAGTTATGTTGGTAGGCTTATGGTAAAACTTTCTGGTAAGCCTATAGAATATATAGCGAAGATAAATCAAATGGCCAACTTTGCTCCTGATGAAGAAGTAGAACTTTATGAGGTTTGTTACTGCTTAACTGTGTATTTGCATACGCATGGCATTTTTTCTAAATCAGTTTCTCTTGCCTGATAATTTTGCAACATTTAGGAAATAAAGTTTGAGCCTTCTGTGATGTGTGAACACCTGGATAAGAGATGCTCATTCCGGTCTAGTCAGGTTTATTTTGCTTTAGAATGTTAACTTCTTTTCTTTAAAGTAAATTTCCAGTGATTCTATCATTCCTTGCAGATAGAAGATGGGGATATCATATGCTTTCAGAAGTCTCCAATTGAAAAGGTAGAAGCATGTGAATATCCATATGTGCCTTCGTTTCTGGAATATGTGCACAACCGCCAGGTTCAGTTTCCTGAACTGTTGTCTCTGGTGACTTGCTGAATGCGCTATTGATCTTTCACAGTTTTTTCTTATCTGATTTTATTCTAGGAGGCTGATCGTGTTCATATCTACATCTGTATCCCTTCTGTCCTCATTCATGTGAAGAAATATAATTCCTAATAAAAGTTCAGAATCTAGTGGATGGGAGTTAAAATTGTATCTAAACTGAGTTCCTACAATATCCTTTTCCCTGACATGAAGTCTTTTTCTAACAATAACTGATTGTTGGGATCTTAAAAGGAAAATAGAGTCTAGCATATTTTTATGGTTAATTGAATCAATTGGTTGACAAGAAAGCTATTATTATTATTATTATGATTCGTTCAAGACAAAAACTGCAATTTAACCTAACAACATATCTTCCATTTTGCAAAATGTTTTAGATTGAATTTGTAGTCGATTAAGATGCTTTTGTGAGTTTGATTTAAATCAATTAAGTTGCTTCTGTGATTTGATATTCTTAGATTGTTCGTTTCCGATCTCTGGATAAACCAAAGGAAGATGACTTTTGTCTAGAATTGTAAGAACATCTAATGCAAACTTCTGTCCTATAGAATTATCCATTATTGTTGTCAGATGTTTATAGTCAAGTTTCCTGTCTAACATGCAAGATCAAAGATGCATACTTATGATGATGTTGTTGAAAGAGTTGCTTGCAAAGTTGGTATGGATGATCCATCCAAAATCAGGCTCACATCTCACAACTGTCAGTCTCAACAACCTAAGCCTCAGCCCATTAAATACCGAGGTGTGGAGCATCTGTCAGAAATGTTGGTCCACTACAACCAGGTAGCCTATTTGATATATGATATTTCTATGTTTTTCCATTTATGCAAAATTTATCGACTGATTATTTTTTCTTCCTTTACAGACATCTGACATTTTGTATTATGAAGTTTTGGATATTCCTTTGCCAGAATTGCAAGGTCTGAAGAACCTGAAAGTTGCTTTCTATCATGCTACTAAGGATGAAGTAAGCAAATATCTCCAGTTATTCCTCACAATTCCCTCTTTTAGGATCATTTGATTCTTATGGGCCTTTCTGTAACAATTTTTAATATGATTTTTAGGTGGTAATTCACAATATTAGATTGCCGAAACAGAGCATTGTAGGTGATGTAATTGATGAACTTAAGAAAAAGGTAAGTTTTTGCTACTTCTATTTTCTAACTTTTGTTATAGGTGAACTAAATTTGATGGAAATTTAACTGAAATATTCTGGTTATTGTGTGTTGATGCGTAATCTCCTATCCAAGGTGTTCATCTTTAGTAGTTTTATTTTGTTATTGACTTCTCACAGAACTTTAAGTTCACAGTAAATAACAGTTTTGCTTATCGATACTGGATTGTGAAACAGGTGGAGTTATCACATCCAACTGTGGAGCTTAGACTGCTTGAGGTCTTCCATCACAAGATCTACAAGGTAAATTGGTTAATATTTGATTGGTAGTTGCAATTTCAATTGTTTAGAGAGATTTTAGAACTGAATTTTAAATGTCCTTTTGGAATGAGAGAAAATATATGTTTTTTTTCTTTTTTACTATCCCGTGTTTTTTCAGATATTCCCGTTCAGTGAAAAGATTGAGAACATAAATGACCAGTATTGGACATTGCGTGCTGAAGAGGCCAGTTTTCTTTTCTCTACCCTGTTGAAGCTGAAATTTCATGGCTAAAATGCCAGACAATGTCGTACTGTTTTTGAATTGAAATTATAAGGGAATAACTTTGGAAGTGGTTTGTCAAAAGTGTAGTAAGCATCTCTGATAATATGCTATGGATGTCTGCAACATATGCTTATATAACAAACCTTTTTCATTTTAACAAATTGCAGATCCCAGAAGAAGAGAAGAATCTTGGTCCCCAAGATAGGTTGATTCATGTCTACCACTTTATCAAAGAGACTGGCCCGAATCAGATGGTAGTCAATTATGAATGAATTGACAAATATTCATGATCTCTTTTGGTTTAACGAGATATCCGATGCGAAAATGATATTTATAACACAATTTGGATGTTCTAAGAATTATTGTTTTGCTTCTCTTTTTCTCAACAGCAAGTACAAAACTTTGGCGAACCCTTTTTCTTGGTCATTCATGAAGGTGAAACTCTGGGGGACGTTAAAGTGCGTATACAAGCGAAATTGCAGGTTCCTGATGAAGAGTTCTCCATGGTATTTTAATGCTTATGTTTACTCACATATGCTATACATTTCTTTCCTTTTCTCTTTCCCTGCATACAAATTTAGTCTTTATTATTCTTAACTTGCACTATTGGTTTGATGCATGCATATGGATTCCTGAAATCAGTTTTTGATTTCCCTTTCCTGATGCTTTTACCTTCTCTTTGTTCAGTGGAAGTTTGCATTGTTGGCTTTGGGACGACCAGAGTACCTAGAGGACTCTGACATTTTGTTCAATCGTTTTCAGGTTTGTCTTGGTTTTCATGGTGTTTTGTCCTCACATTTGATCACCCTGTATATGTAGTATTTATTTGTGTATACTCTTCAGAGAAGAGATGTTTATGGTGCCTGGGAGCAATACCTTGGGTTAGAGCACTCTGATAACACTCCTAAGAGGGCTTATGTAAATCAGGTATGTTATCGGTACAATTACATACCGCGTTTTGTATTTGTTATTTGCAATATTGCAGTTCTCATTATAAATTGCACAACTGTTGCAGAACCGCCACATGTTTGAGAAACCGGTTAAAATATACAACTAATATAAAAGAAGCTATTTATTCTTTAGCAGTTAGTTGAAGTGGAACGGCGTTGTAGGTATGTGAGTTACACATTTGAGGAAAGTCATTATTGCTTGCTTTGTAGTGATATTATTATGTTTGGTATATTGTTTTTTTGGCAGTGATACTACAGCTATGGTATTGTTTCTGGTTGGGGGTTCTTGTGCAATTTAGCAGTACAGTGTATACAAAGACCGGGTATAGCGGTTTGCAGAAGACGTTCCTTTTCCTTTCTTTTTCCCCTTATGTTCTAGTCCTAGTCCTAGTCCAGAGTTTATTATTGGTAATTTCTAGGATTCAAGTATACACGAAATGCACTGCTCCTGTAGTAGCTTCTTTTTTGAGTTTAATGAAGCAAGTTCAGAGTTTTTGAGGTTCGAAACTAGAGCTTAATCAAGTTTCACGTTTAAAATCGAACTTCCAAAAAAAATGAACTGCTCCGTTTAGGCCCTTTCTGCACCAACCAAAACCTGTCTACTTACCTGCAGGTGTTGTATTGAACCAATGGAATCTATTCATTTTTCTTCAGATATCTGTTTATGGGCACCCACTTATCAAGACATGGTATCGTGGTATGATCCTCTCAAGAAACATATTCTGGTATTGGTGTCATGTAAGAAAATCCTCCCCAAACCCTCCAACTCTATGAGAAATCCTCGAGGAGAAAATTTTACATCTCATGCCAAACCCGAACTCGAGTCAAATTGTAGGATGCCCAACTCCAAGGTTTCAAAGTTCAATCTTGTCTGGGTGGGATCCTCCTAGTTAGAAGTTATATCCTTTTGTGTTTCTCTTTCTTGCAAGCAGATCCTGCAACTCATCCAATTAAAAAAAAAGCAATTAGCAATAATTGTAGTAACGTTGAACACTTCAGCATATAATCAATTAGCAACAACTGTAGTAACGTCAAACCCATAGGCATTTAAGCAATTAGCAATTGGGAGAAAATACAGCTTATTCCAAAATTTTAAAAATGGAAGGATCAAGGATGTATCATAACCATGAATTTTTGAGAGAAAAAAAATAATTAAATGTTTAAAATTTAGCATCTAATTAAATCCTCAAATCAAAAAAATATCGTTGATCAAATTAAAAATTTATTTAATTTTTTTTTCATCTAGTTGATAATTTTTTGAGATACCACTACCGGGTGAGATATATTACAGTCTTGTTATATGATATTTATATATCTTTTAAAAATTATTTTTAGGATTTTTAGATTTTAAAGCTTTTAAATTTTTTAATAAAAATACATTTTATTAAAATCAACTAACAATATTATAACACAATAAAGTCAGTCTATAAATTAACAATCGAAACGTGTAATTTTCAAAAGGTTGTTTATAAGATCTGAGTCCTAAGGAGATCACTAACTTGGTCAGATCATTGAAGATTAATAGAAAGCTCAAGCACATTAAACCTGTTAAATTAATAGACCGTGAAAACAAACTTAAGAAATGAATTTCAGCGAGACGTAATTTTAAAGATAGATTTTAGAATGATTTAATCGTTTATCTTAAAAATATTGATTAGAACTACACAATTCATTAGGTTAAAACTCTAATCCCGTCTAAAAAATTATAAAATTAAACTGCCAACGCTGGTTAAAGAAATGAATCAATGAAAATTTTAAGTTTCAAGATTTAATTTAATAAAAAAAATCAGGGATTGAATTGATTTTCTTCAAAAGTCAAAGGTTGTATTTAATTGAGATTTCATAAAAATCAAGATGGATTTATTGACATACTAGATTCCGAAAATGCCGTGTGATTTCCTGCATATTAGGCGAAGTGACCATGGTGGTGTTGATCATCAATTTGCCATGGAGGGTCTGGCAAAATTATATAAAAAACTCTTTTTAATTATTTAAATACAAATATATACCTCTTTCAACTTTAATGACAAATCTATATCTCTGTTAGGCTACGTAGGAAGAAGTCGCTACCTACAAAAAGCGATTAAAGAAGTCGTTCTGTACAGGAAGCGACTTCGGACTGAGTTGGCCTCCCTTGTCACATAAGCCATTAATTTTAATCTGGATAAGAAATCGCTCTGTGCACAGAACGACTTCCCTAGGTTTGGGAATCGTAAAACCCTAGTTTTAAGAAATCGCTCAGTGCACAGAGCGATTTCAATTTAAATTGAATCGTCCTTAAAGAAATCGCTTTGTGCACAGAGCAATTTCTTTGGAAATTGAATCGTTTTTACAGAGCGATTTCTTTTGAAAGTGAATCGACTTTAAAAAAATCGATCTGTGCACAGAGCGATTTCTTCTTAAATTTGTCTCGTTTTTAGCGATTTCCTTTATGATATCGCTTCCCGAGGGTAGCGACCTCCCTATAAATTGTCGGTCTCCCTCATTCCATTTCATCCCGAAGTCGTGTTCTATAAGAAATTCCTTCTTTTTTCTTACTTGAAAATTTTTTTTTAGTTATTTTGTCTCCTGGTTATTCGATAACATGGCGAGTCTCTGTAGATTGAATGATAATCATTGTTTCAATTTCTGACGGCATAATGAGGTATTTTTAATTTTTTATATTATTATTATTTTTTAATATATATATATTTTAAATTTTTTATATTATTATTTATAAAATAATTTATTTAATGTTTTCTTTATATTTTCTTGAAGGGTTATGAAAGGTTTTAAGCTGCTACCATCATCGAGTTATGGATGCTCCGGATTCGGCTATTGTGTCTTATCTGAACCAGGTCGGGTTCGGATATGTGAGCCTTATTATCGCGGGGACGAAAGTGGATCCCCACTTGATTAATGCTCTGCTCGAAAGGTGGAGATCAAAGATCCACACATTTCATCTTCCGTATGGTGAGGCCACTATAACCTTACAAGACGTACATTTCCAACTTGGTTTGCGTATTGATGGTCCCGTTCTAACGGGTATTGCGGAAGATGATTGGGTTAGTCTTTGTTATCAATATCTTGGACGTGTTCCCGAGAGGATGTCTGGCTATATAAGACTCATTTCCCTGCTTTCAATATCAGAAAATATTTATGTGAAAAATCTGTAGATATGGCTATGTTTTCTTGCGTTCTTTTCTTCTCTGGTACATATGGTTATACTTCGTTTAGTAGCAAGATAACATACGATGAGTTCTATGATTTAATATCGACGGAGGTTGCGAAGGAGACAACAAGAACAAGAGAAATCTTATACATGCAAGCAAAAATATCAGTTGATGAACCAGGTCCTGAAGCACATTACCTGTTGAAATTGTCAAGTTCAAAAGACCTTCGGAAGATGTTTTGAGCTTACACAAATATTCCATGTCTATATATTGAGATTTACGTTAAATTTAAGGATGAAGTTAGTTCAATTACGGATGAAATTAGTTCATCAAGCAACGTCGATGAAGAAACAATTTTACAACGTATCAACAACAGACGACATCAAAAGGAACTACAAATTGAAGAATTGAACTTAACATCTGACGTGTCTACAGATTACGAAAACACGGAAACAGACGATTCTTCAACCACTTAGATATTTCTTATGTAGAGTTTAATAATTTCGACCAATAGTAATAAAGTATACCTTTTATTACATTTTTTTAATAATTATACATTTTATTAACATTGACTTATTAAGATACGTTCAATTATTAATCTTACTTATTAAAATAACAATATTAAATATATATTATAAAAATAAATATAACCGAAATCGTTCTGTGCACAGAGCGATTTCTAAAAACATAATGCACAGAGCGATTTCTTAAAACTAGGGTTTTACGATTCCCAAACCTAGGGAAATCGCTCTGTGCATAGAGCGATTTCTTATCCACATTAAAATTAATGGCTTATGTGGCAAGGGAGGCCAACTCAGCCCGAAGTCGTTTCCTGCACAGAGCGACTTCTTTAATCGCTTTTTGTAGGTAGCGACTTCTTCCTACGTGGCCTACCAGGGGTATAGATTTGTCATTAAAGTTGAAAGGGGTATATATTTGTATTTAAATAATTAAAAAGGATTTTTTATATAATTTTGCCGGAGGGTCTTTGCTTGTCAGCAAATATAGAGGCATTGGTTCACCACCACAAAAGAGGTCAGTTATCATTTCTGCTTTCCCAACTCAAAACGTTCACATAAGTTTAACTAGGAAACAAGGGACATAAACTAAATGACAAGCTCCTACATCCAGAATCTAGGCCAGAAAAAGCTCCAACGGACATGGATTGAACAAGGAACTAGATGATAAACCAAGAACACTCATATATCTACAAGTTTATGCCTCCTTTTTTTCTTAACCTTCATATTTTCACCGTTGCGGGTCAGATGACTTCTCCTCTAAGTGCAGCCGCAGCTCTTTGGATGGCTCTAGCAACTCTCCAGATTTCATGCTGAATTGTTGCATCCCTATCCATTCTGCTCATTCTTGTCGATTCTGCTATTGCATCTGATACTCCGGGGAAGAAATCAAAGTCGCTCTTGTGGTTTCTACGAGGACCGTAAATCTGAAACAGACATGAAAAGAGTGATCTGAATGCTATTCATGTGCATCGATCGATTTATTCACCATCAAAACCTTAATGTACCCATTTCACAAGCTTAAATCCGCTTCTGAAGATCATTATATAATGCTAAAGCCTAAAAGAGCATGTTTCAAGGAGATAAATATGGCTTAAGACACTTCGAGCTATATACTATGCAAACTTGCAGCACAACTTACGCCATACATTAAAGAAGCAAATAATATTACTATTCAGTATTTTAAATATGTCCTAATATCAATATAAAAAAGGAGATCCTTACGAGATGCTTGAACCATTCCTTTCCTTTAATACCATCTGTATCTAGGAAGCCTCTTTCAGCAAGCATCAGCCTATCGTTCAATGCTCGGATCTTCAGAGCTAAAAGATCATTAGTAAATTCTGCCGCCATTAGATTCTGCAATCCACAACAGAAGATACTCCAGAATTAGCTGATAAGAAATGGCAACTTCAAATATCTTTCCTCCTTAATATTCATATAATTCCAATTAACTTTCTTGCCCTTTTACCTTTGTTTCATTGTTAGCTTGTTTAGCTGCAGATGTGAGTTCCTGAATTGATGCAGCCAAGGGAGCGAGGGATATGCTAGCATCCAAAACTCTGCGCAAGGTATCTTTATACCCCTATACAAGATGGTCAGAAAATAGTTTCAGAATCTAGCTTGACCTCCATGGTTAGGTGCTTACACACTAACCTCAGCAAGGTTTGAAAGCCAGTAAAGAGGGAAATAAAGCCAACTGATCTGAAAGAAAGCATATATTCTTCATGTTCAATGCTTCCGAATGCAAATGGGTGGATCATTATTTTAAATGGAAGTACTTCAAGGAATATATTCAAAACACCATGATCAAAATTTTCAAGTTACTTTAAACTAACAGTTTAACATCTTAACTTCATCAAACCCCGGATGGTTTTGACAACATTACTGTATCCAAGGGTCCTCTAACAGTACACAGTCCACCAACACTTTGTATCAGTAGAAATAAGAGGAAACACTTGGAAATATGAACAAGCATATCGAGTGAGTAATCCCATACCTGCAACTGTTTAGCATAGGAAAGGTAATCAAGAGGTAGAATTGGATCATCGGCAAGATGAAGGCCTAAAAGACCCCAAACTCCAGCCACTAACATGTTGAACAAAAATGTAGTGTCATCTTGTGGTTGATAACAAAGTTTTTACAGTTTGATTATCAAGTGAATGTTCAAATTCATCAAGGGATATGTTGGAGAAAAAGAAAACTAACCAGCCACATGACGCCAAAAGAATGGATCCGCGTAGTTTATCATCCAGTTGAAGGAATCAAAGGCAGTGTGATATACAGGAAAATCTGGATAAAAGAAAGAAGATCCTTAGTATAAATTGTAGCACTAAAGAATTATGAACTGCTATAGATGCATCACGTTCTAACTTTCAACAGAAAGACCGTTGTGATAACGATGTACCTCTTCCGTAGTATATGTCAACAGAAGGAACCCCAGCATGTTGCAAGAATGGTGCAAAATCAGAATCCACGCCAGTGAGTCTTTCAATCTGCAAAACAACCAAGACAATCTCAATTAATCTATATGACAACTTTAATTTTGTATCAGAACACATGAATGAAGTACAATTCAAGTGTTCAGTCCAAAGGGGAATATATAGCAGCATTTTCCCTTTTAGTAGGTCACCTTTGTGTCATTCTAAATTTATATAAGGCAAACGTAAAGGACTATCCATCACAAAGAAAATGGTAACCAGATGAAGTGGGCATCTGGTTTTTGCTTATAATATGGTAGTATTGCATTCTAGCTTGCTTTTTCCGGTGGCGCAAATGTCCACCAAGCCAAACACTAGTACCCTACACCCCCGAAATGAACTAAACAAAAAACAAGAAAATAATAGAATCTTCTGACACGAAAAGGTCCAAGCAACTTTATCAGAATATATATGCACTTCCCAAGAAAATGCATAATCAAACAATTGAACTTGAGAGCATGGGATGATCTATATGTATGGGTTTCAATGTATATTATGATGTACTGATAAGCTAAATAAATGTACACAACATCTAGAAAGACAAAGATGTGTGGCCTTACATTGTTTTTTCCGTTCATAGTTTTCCATTTGTCATATATCGTAGAAACCTTTGAATCTGGATCCTTGACCTGAAATTAGTTTAAATGTCATTGAAAGGTATAATAAACCAAGTCTTGATAAGTAATTTGCTTTTTCCACCTCGCTTATCTACCTTCTTTGTGACCTCAAAAATAAGATTATCTAGCTGAGGAGTTGCCCCAGCAAAGAATCCAGGCCCTTGCACAGCACAATCAACATTAAGATAGGCCACAGCTTTAGCACCAAGATTCACAAGGTTCTGCTCAACCCACTCTGTAGAACCGATCTGAAAAAAAATAGCAACAAACAATAAACTTTGGATAATCAATGGGGAAAATAATAATAAAACAAACTTTTTCAAGTTGATGACTATTGAAACATGTTCAACTATGCACAAAATGCATATTTCTTAAAACTGGGAAGCTACATGCATCACATCTACACTTAAACTTTCCCCTCATGTAATCCTAAGTCATCAGAAAACAGAATCTGGAAGATGGTTATTATCTTTTGCAGTGTGACAGTTTCAATAGTCATGCCATTGAAATTAATTTTTTAAGCTCCGCCAGTGAGGTTAAATGGTTGCTATATGTCCTTTTAATAACTATTTATTCATTAATTTTCAGAAATATGATCTAATAGTACATAAGCTAACCCTCTAACTTAATGCAGCTTTTGGAGTTTAAAACTCTGACACTGCCACACTGGTGAATAGAATGAGTTTCCTTTGATCTAGATTTTGGTGTTTGATGCTCAAATTTGCTCCACCATAGCATTTTTCAAACCAGTATAAAACAAAGATGAAACATTAACTACCATTCCAAACTCTTCAGCATCCCAACTGCAAAAGATGATTGTCCTACGAGGGTTCCAACCCTTTCGCATCAAAAGGGCATATCTTCGAGCAATATCAAGAAGTGCTGCAGTCCCACTATTGGGGTCAACGGCACCATACGTCCATGCATCTCTATGATTCCCCATAAGCACATAACGATCAGGCTCTTCCAACCCTCTTATGACAGCGAATACATTATAAATTGTAGCCAACTTTTTCTCTCCCTAGAAGAATAAGCCAAAAGATAAGAAACCAAATATATATAGATATAGAAGATCTTTTCAGAGAATAGAATTTAAAGGGTAATTGTCTTTCTGCTTTCCACAAAAAAGAATATTAACAATAAATGAATGACTAAAATAGAGAAATATGTATAACTAGAATCAACTTCACTTATAGTTAGAAATGAAATAAGTAAAAACATCTCTCATCTGCATGTATATCCTATCATGAAATATGTATTCTGTCTAGTTATGCATTTACAATGCTGTCTAACAAAAACGGACGAGATAGAAAAGCAAACCTTGACCACAATGAATTCAGATGTATAGTTTAAGGAAAAACATATAACAAAGATAGATTGTGAACATCATACAATTTGCTACGGAACATATAGGTAAAAATAGAAAAGTTCATTTAATTTATCTTTTCTGAGTTAGAAAGGCTCCACGCAAACATAGCAAAAATATGCCAGCTACAGTTTAGAAGTGTGTTTTTATGCGAAAGAAGAATGAACAAGTTCCAAAAGTGGAAAGTCCAAAGTGACGCATCAATAAAGCACGTTGATATCGTGCCATGTATTTTTCCTTCTAGAAACAAATCAAAATTCGTAACCCTCGAGAGCATAACAAAGTAGATTACAGGTTCGAATTTCAGCTTAGTGATGATAATTGAGCAGATTGATCCGAATTCATTGCGTATAGCATATAAAAAGCTTCATTTTCCAGTCAATCATTACTAGCTTCCATGACAAAAGAAGAAAGAAAAAGATACAAAACCAGCAGACATAAAAGCATGCAAGTGGTAGTGGACACTCATACACCATGTAAAGACAAACCAAACTCTGGCCCAACCAATGCAAATTTCCTTCAATTACCAAATGTGAATAAACAACGAGATACTCGATAAAAGCTGTGAATTAAAAAACATGAATAACCACTCTAATTTACTAAACTAGATTTTTGAATTTAAAAAATACAGGACAGGATAATACCATTCAGCAAAAGAAACTCTGTTTTAAGTAAAATTTCAACATTGAAATCAATACCAATTCAATTTACAACGTTTTCAATCCAATTTGACCAACTTTTAATCTTTAACATCAAGCACTAAAGTCAACCACTTTCCCATTGTAGATAGCATATAAAGAAATAAGATAAACAAAAGTATGCAGTAACAACAAAGGAAAACAAATGAAATTAGCATCAACAATCTACCAGCCAGCCAGAAACCAACCTGGTAAGTAAAATTCACCATACCAGGACCCGGTCCAACTCGGGACAAATTAGACCGGTCGGAATCTCTCCATTCCTGAGGCGCCAAAGGACCCCCAAGAGACTCCAAAATAAGCTGAGCCGTCTTAAAAGGCAAGGGAAGAGATGTAATTCCAGGGAACCTCTCAGAAACCTTATTATCCTCTAAATCCAACCTCTCGCCACCTTCAACCCCGGCCCATCCCGGAGTTAAAGGGTCCCCAACACCCTTCATAACTGTCCCTCTTTCAACTCCAAACCCAAAGCTCCCCCTGGAAACATCCCCTTCAGCGTACATTAGCACCCCCAAAGCTCCCATTTTTTCAGCTATTTCCACGACGGCCCCTCTACCCAGACCGCCACCTTTTTTAACCATCACTATGCAGCCACTAACGTTAACCCCCATCCGTCCAAGTGTACCATAGTCGTCTTCCGTCCCGTGGTTGGCAAAAACAACCTTACCCAGCGCCGTTCCCGAGGGAGAAAATGCATGGTAGGGTTGTACCAAGCCGGAAGATGCATCATAATTAGTGACACCTGTTTCGTTTAAAGGCAAGTTAAGCACAGTGCCGTTACTGAAATGCATTGAAACGGAAGCCTGGAGAGGGTAAGACAAAAGGGTCCTAAACGGCACCGTGTGGGTTTCTAAGCCAAGGTTTTGAAAGTGGTTTTGAACGTATCGGATGGTTTGGATGGAAGGTTCGGTTCCGGCGAGATGAGGGTGGGAGGTGAGGGACCTGAGGTATGAGGAGAGAGTGTAGTTGGTGGCGGAAGAAAGGAATAATTTGTGGAAGATGAGGGTATTTTTTGATTTACTGGGTGGGTAACGGACAGTGTAGAAACCTATGAGGAGGAGGATTATGAGGAATAGAGAAGTACAGAGCGGAAATCTTTTGGAGGTGAAGCTGTTGCTTGTTTTTCTGAGATCTGGAGACATTTTCTTTTTGTTTTGTTTGGTTTAGATCATAGATGAGAAGGCAAAGCAAAGCAGGGTGGGAGATTTTGTTTACCAAAGGTGGCTGCCCTGCCTGGATATGGACATCATCAACCCACACACAATATAAAATCACGTATGTAAATTTTAATTTATATATTTTAATTAGATTATGGACATCATCAACCCACACACAATATAAAATCACTCATAAAAATAGTTTGATATAGAAATGTATGTAAATTTTAATTTATATATTTTTTTAATTTAAAAATTTAATATAGGATTTCATATAATTAAAATTTGAATTTATAATTTTAAATTATATTATAGGCTATTCTAATTACGTTATTTATGAGATCAATTAATTAAATGAAATTATTTTATTAATTTTTACTTATATTTTTATGAAGTGAATTTTTATTAATATCTACTGTAAAATAAATTTAAAAATATCTTTTATTAAATAAAAATTTATTTAATAAAAAATATAAAATAAAAACTAATAAAATAAATTCATTTAATTAGTTAATTTTGTAGATAAAATGACTAACTTATTATATATTTTTTCGTATAATTCAATCCATTCCATTCCCCAAATCTCTTATGCCACGTTTTGCATCGGCAGACTAGGGCTGCGGTTCCTTGACAATTCCAAGGGCGACCACAGTCCATCATTCACCGGTAGCGCTATTCATTATTGAATACCCAGTTTTCGGGTATTTGAAAAATTAAGTACATAATTCTTTTAAATATAAAAAATTAATTTTATTTTAATTGAGTATCCGATTAATTAGATAATAAATAATAGATTTATAATTATGTTTTATTTTAAAATTAAAAAATTATATTAAATTTAAAAATTTTATAATATATGATCAAACATAAAAAATAATGATTTAAATTTAATTTTAGAATATTTAAATATATATACATATATATTTATCAAATTTTATCACTAAAATAATATTAAAAATATTAATTTAATTTTTTTTGATATTAGTAAATTAATAAAAATATATTTAAATTTTTAAAATTAAAAAAATATAATACAAACATAAAACTAATTTAGAGATTTAAATTTAATTTTAAGTATATGTATTAAAAATCTAAAATAAAAATATAATTTAAAACTAAAAAATATATAAAAAAACTAGTCGGGTCGGATACCCAAAAATTAAAAAGAAAAATTGGCTCAAGTCGGCCTAATAATTTTCAGGTCGGGTGCCAGACCCAATTGGATAATTTTTTCGAGAATTACCTAATATTTTTATTTCAGAACGTCGAATCGGGTAATTTTGAATACTCCTATTTAGGGGTGTAAACGAGTCGAGCTCAAGGAATGTTAAGTTCGATTCAACTCGTTAAAATTTTGAACTGAACTCGATCTCGAACTGAATTCAATTGAATTGAATTTTGATTAAGTTTAAATAACTTACGATTTAACTTGTCTCATTTACGGTCCTACCCCTGTTGACCAAGTTTCTCGTGTAATGGCGGATAAGTATTTGGTTGGTTGAATAAACAGGGCTAAATTTAAAAATACTTGAGAGAATAAACGCATTTAAAATTTTAAAATGGATATAAATTATAAATACTAAAAATTTTAAAAAATGATAAAATTTAAAAATTAAAACAAATATATAAATTTTAAAAAAGTTTAAAATGAATATATATTAATCTATAATATATTCGATCAGCAATTGTGAGTTAAAATAAATATTATTTTATTATTTAAATTTTATTTTAAAAAATATAATTTGAGGATTAACTAAATAAAACTGAAGGATTAAATAATAAAACGGAAGATTTTGTTATAAAAATTGAAGTTATACAAATATTCTAAAGCGGTTGAAAAATATGAGTACGGACAGAGCTACATGGCTTACCCATATACTCCCCAAGAGTTTGTAGTGTAAATTATATCGGTAGGCATCTAATTAATTAAGAATATTTATTTCGAAGATCACTAATATAATTATTTTTATATATATTTCTTAAAAAATATATATTTATAAATTTATTTTTATATATTTATATATATTTTTAATCTTAATTTCTGATTTTGCTTCGGACGGAATGTCTGATGTGATGTGTGAGTCGTTATCATTTTCCTGCATGAGAATTCCTGAAGAAGATGAAATGCAGCTGAACTCTGCCTTGCTTTGAGTGGGTCTCCGGTCCCTACGGCTGTTTCTGCTTTCATTCTCCCAACCCAGGGAATATGAGGGGGGACCACGCCACCATTGAAAACCCCCTTTTCTTTACAAAAGAAATGGCAGGAACCAAAATATGAGCAGACAAGAGGAAGGAATCTGATTGGGTGCAGTAAGTTTAGGATCAGATGATAGCACAAAGAAACTACTACAAATTATTAAAAACAGAAAATCAAATAATACGATCGATTAATATAATTTGTTAATCAAATTAATTAATATAATTCGTTATCGATTATCTACCGAATATGTTAAAAGAATTTAAAACTTTTTTAAATCCTTTTTTCATGATTTCTGTAGAGTTTAATGATTGGGACTACATGCAATATAAATGGCCTAAACGCTTCTTCCTTTTCAGTTCTTTAATCTCTAGTGGAATGTAGAATAGACCCAAAGCTCCTTTTCACAAGATTGATAGGAAAGCTTTGCTACCACTTAATTGATTAGATTCGGTCATTTAAGATACTATCTATCGTATTTATGTTGAAATCTTAACGAGCGTTTTTGTTTATATAATCGATATAAAAATAATATAAAATACGATATGTATGCACGAATGTCCCAATCAATTCTGATAGATATTCATAGGAACCGGCAGGAACTTTTAACCAAGATTGCTTTGTAGCAACCGGGATAAGGCATAAAATGTGAAAGGGACTGCACCAGTGTCCAAGTTAGGCATAGAGATGGGGTAATGGGAGTTACTGGTGTACTATATGTCTCAACCAGAAGAAATGGGCACATAGCACATCTATAGTCATCTCGAACAATTAATTTAATATTTTATTAATAAACCATATAAATACGATTAAAATTTATCAAACATATCATTTTCACTCTTTCGATAAGAAAACATCATAATTAACTTCTAGATTATCACTAGAAAAATATGTAGGGTTCTAAAGGTAGAAGGTGAGGCCCTGAGTGGTCGTTCATATTGCTCTCCTTATCGGACGTCATTGTACACATCTCATCTAAAATCCATAGATAATCATGTAAAAGAATACCTAGTGGAAAAGGCTTCCCCACATGAATATCTTTGTTTCAGTGACATTATCTTTCAAAAGATACTAAGGACAACCAACTTGTGGCCATAAATGAACAAAAGAAGAAGTTTTGTGATGGCATTGTTGGTGAAAGGAACTTGAGGTTTTGTTTTGTGTGTGTGTTGAACTTGTGGCCTTTCCCTTTCACTTTGCTGTAAAAGTAGGTTGCTTTCCCCCTGAAGTGGATGCCCCATGCTTGGTTGAGTGGGGAGAGCAATACCTTTGATGCACAGTCCAAAACGTCCCTCACCTGAAAAAAGATATATACCAACATATAAATAATGCAATCATGGAAGATGCCTTTGCCTTTCCTTTTTGCATAGGGATCCATTTCCAAAATACACTTCTGTTAAAGAGATGATTTCAATGTCCAATCAAAACGATTCGTGTTAGCTCGAACAAGCATGAATCGGCACTTCGAAACAGTCCGTGAAGAGACTATGGTGATGAAAAAAAATTGTTGATGATGGTAGAATACAAGGCTTACCCCACACCTAGAATTGTACCAAGAGACATGAGTTTACAGGATTTTGTCATTTAGCCACTCAAGCAAATTTTGAATGCTACTTGTAGAATCCTGCTAATTGTTTACAGCTAAAAAAGAAGGAACAACTCAATCATTGTTCATTGTTACATTCAAAAGCAAAAAGGAAGTATGGAAATGGTGGAAGAACCGAATTTTCGATATGAAATTATTCGAACCAAGATTTGTTTATTTCAGTACTTTTTAACGTTTCAGACTCCAACTATGGTGGTATATGTACAATAAACTGCAAAAAGCAATCCACACAACAAAATGAAAACATCCAAGCCTTTCTGTCAGAAACTCAAAGATGAGCCTAACAATGTTAGGTGAAAAGAGTCTGGCAAAACAAAAGAGATCAATGCACGTATGAAGACAACAACGCCAAACCGATTACCAGAACTGCTCTACCGATGAACATTCCGAACTTTCCTAATCTCGTAGTTGAACTTTCAGCCTCATTGTTGTGAAGTTTCTGAAACCAAAATTTTCTCTTCAACTTCTGATTTCACAAGCAGGATGAACCATTATTGGGAATGTAAATACTAACCCCAGGCACATGCCAATCTGTTGCAATAAGACCACAAATTCAGTATGTAATACTGTTAACTATGAATGTTAGCATCACATGTAGGATTAAAGAGTCTGCATATGAAAAATGCAGGGCAAGGTCTGGCAGAGAACCTTGAAATTGTTGCTTCGACTGGGAAGGGCCTAGAAGCAACCTGAATTGGTCTGAGTTGTAGATGCAACTTCCCGATCTTATCTTGAACAATTACACAAAATAAACTGCTAATCCATGATGTGCTAGAGTCTAAAGAGTATTATAATCCAAGTGATATGCTATGCTTATGATCTTTGTTTTGCAGTAAATATGCTATGATGACAAATACAAATGGAAATAAAGATCTAAAACTGCATATGATTTTTCCTTTATCTAAAACTGCATATGAACTTGTTTCTCTTGTATTTCATTCGTAATACATATAGGAGTATATATACAAATCTAATTTGCCTAGTTTGTAACATAATACCACATTAAATACAATATATTCTAACCTAAGAATATGTAGGCTGTAGTACTCCCCTCAGGTTAGAGATCATAGATATTAATAACGCCAACTTGTTAATAGATAGTGGGATTATATTCTGTTTCTTACTCTTTTACGAAACCAAATTTCCTCCAACAAACACACAATATCTTGAGACGAATCTTCAATCTTCCTTGCATCATGTCTAATTTGAATCGAAAAATATTAGATTTTAGTAGGGTGATTCTAGAAAAAGCCGGCCTTAAAAAAAATCTAAAAAACGCCCGTACCGTTTTTCTTACAAAAGTTGTAAGAAATTCGGTACACACTTTTCGGTATATACCGAAATTCTTATAACTTTTGTAAGAAAAACGGTATATACCGAATTTCTTACAAAAACTGTAAGAATTTCGGTTATAAAAACCAATTTTCTTACAAAAAGTATAAAGATTTCGGTATATACCGTTTTTCTTACAAAAGTTGTAAGAATTTTGATATATACCGAAAAGTGTGTACCGAATTTCTTACAACTTTTGTAAGAAAAACGGTACGGCCTTTTTTAGGCTTTTTTTAAGGGCCGGCTTTTCCTAGAACAACCCATTCTAGTATGACCATATTAGCCATACAAAATTCCTCGCCCAAGAACACTTTTCAGGTAATACAAAATTTGTTCTACTGTTTTCCTATGACCAACAGTTGGTGATCACATATATTAGTTCAGAGCATTCACTGAATAAGTTATATCAGGACATGTTACCGTAGAATAATTTAGTTTTCTAATAAATTTTTTATACCCTAAAATTTTTTTTTACATCTATTACTTTAACTCCCAAGAAACATTTCATTATTTCTAAATTTTTGGTGTGAAACTGAGTTTGAATATTTTTATTTTAGACAAGATGTCTAAATCACCTATGCCACAGATCATAAACCTCATTTGTACCTGTACCTAAATTGTTCATGCTCCACAAACTGTAAAACTAAAATTATCTATGACCATCATCCACGTGAGTCTTAAAATCTACCTAATTTTCTCTTTATTTGTTTTATAATATACTCATATAATATATTTATAAATATTAGTCAAAACTATAAATTAAATTTGTTATAAAAAATATGAAGTACCCTTATAAACACTTAGAAAGAAGGTTTAACGGTAAAGAAGAAATAATTAACATAACATACATATATATTCACAAATATTCTAAAATTAGTCAATATAAATTATCTTCAATTTAACTCTAGTTAATATGTATATATTAAATTTTTTATTAATATATGAAGATATATTAATATTATATTTTTAATAAAATTTATTTGGACGGGTGAAAACAATACAAGACAGGTAGAGATAATATAAAATAAATAAAAAAACAGGAAAAATAAATTTATATTTTCTTTTATTTATACAAAATAAAACGAATTCACACAAAATCTACTTCATTAACATCCCTGATTTTACGCATGTCTTTATGATCATACTTTTAGACTTGCGGCTGATCGGTACAAAAATATTAAAAAAACTTTTATCATATTAAAATTAATAAATTTAACTATTCTTTATTGTATTAACAAAAGGTTATAATAAATTAACTAATTTAAAAATATCCTAAAATTGATGATAAAATATAAGTATTCAAGTTTGATAAATGAATTAAATTAAGACCGTCAGATAATCCCACTTGTTTAATTAATTGAACGGATCCACCGTTCAATCTCCATTTGTGGAGAAAAGGAAATCTAAATTATAAATTAAATAAATCTCCACTCAGAAGTATATTTAAGGGCTTTCCACTTTCCGATTCATTTTCTTTTTTATATAAAATTTTCTTATTTTCCTTCCATCCAAACAACATTTTAATTCTTACTACATTTTTTGGCATAAACTAATATGGTTTCTCTACATATTGAGGAACCACAGTTTATTTTTGAGTGCTCATACTCGAGAGGTACTTGGCAGGAGATTTTAAAGTTGTGGTGCAAGAGTGGGTTGGGCCGTGAGGAGGATAATGATTTAATGATAAATAATAGTGTGATCCGTTATTTAAAAGATTTAACTTTTCATCCCGCTACATCAAACGATCGTTGTCTATTATTTTGTTCTTCTTCTTCAGCGATTTCTCTTAAAAGATCGCTTTAGCTAGATTAACGATGACCAGATTTTCGATATTGGAATGCTCAAGAACCAGAAAAATTGGAAATTTTGCTGAAGTCTTGTTTGCACTTATCCCTACATTAAACGAATCTACACCACCCAAAGATATACATGAATGATATTGTACTCTCATATTTAATGCATGAATTGCGTGCAATTCCCAGATTTCTTGATGGTCAGTCCATCCTTTCCCCTGCAATCATCAATCGGACAGGACATCAGCTAATGCATGTTTTAAACATTTATGTCATTAGCTTGCATGATTGATTCTAAAAACAATCCTCTGTCCGGTAGTCGATGTTCTCGTGACCAGTTAGGCGAAGTCGATCGGACAATAATTCTGTCGAGTCACTGCCCAATGGTGCACACTCCGATCATTTGTCTCGCTAGGGTAGCCTAAAGGTTTTGTCATATCAATGTAAGGCCAGCGTAGTTAGATTCTCTGAATTGCTTGTGCAAAAATGGTATGAAAGCATGTGACTTTGCTGGTGAGATTGGCTTGTTGTGACAAAGGACCGCGCACATGGCCGAGGGGCATGCTTATATGAAACCGACTCAATGGCGTGCGTCGCAGGTTTTCCCTGACGATTAACAGTTTCAATAAGAATGCGGCAAATGGACCACTTGATGATTTTTACCTTATCATCCATCGAATGAGTAAATTATGATTATGACAAGATGAAGAGAAAGGGTTTACATTCTTTTAGGTTAAAATAAAGAATACGAAGTCCGAAATGAGTATTCGAACACAGTTGCATCAAAAAAACTTCATAATTCTGAGAGAAAGCTCTAAAAATGAGTCCCTATGGAACAAAATTAGTATGTCATTATTTTGAGCACGAATCATCTTACCTCAATAGTTAAGGTAATGAATGTTATTTTCGGAAGTCACAGGTTCGAACACCGATATTTACAGTACAATAATTTTCGAGTAGAAGAATCATGAACCTCTCCTGATATCATTTTCCATGCAATTACTAACCTAATATGCTCCTTTCTTTCTTTCTTTTCATTTTTTCCATTACTTCACCACAGGCCAACAAAGCACATGACACCTAACCTAACACACAGTCCTTTTCACTTCTCATTTCATCTAAACAATGAAAAACTTTTGAAGACAAAACCCCTCATTTTCAAACTTTTATGGGCTAAAGACATGGGGAAGAAAAAAGGTGGGGAGGAGTTAATTAGATCCCCACCATTTTTTGACACTTAGTACTTATTTGTTGTCAAACATCAACTTCAGCTTTTGCATTTAAATGGACAATCATGTTCTTTTTTTCTTCTTTTTTCATTTACTTAGAAGATGTAAACATTAATAAAATTATAAATAATAAAAGTAGAAAACAAGGTGAGTTGGATGTAAGATCAGCTTCGACCTTTTTCCGATTGCTGATGTGGCACATCACTGTTAAGCTGGGAAACATCATGCACATGATGCCAATTACTCTTCTTCTTGATTACCTTTTTTTATTTACGTACATATGTATTGTAATGTTTTCGGTAATCAGTAATCGATAACTCATTAATTGGCAATCTTTTCATCGTTTATCGTATTTATTTATTTAGTTATATATAAACTTAAAGCGTAAACCAATAGAGAATTCGATGATTTATTTAAATAACGGACGGATCGAAGATGATTTTAAAATTTTTAATTGTACTTTCTAATTCAATATACTTTTTAGGTTAAGTTTAGGGATTACGTTCGTGATTTTTGAAGTTTCCAACTTAGCCTGTTGGAACACGATACATGGATGCTAGTTTGGATCTCGGTTTATGCTTCTTATGTCACGAGGAACTTGAAACTGCACTGCATGCAGTACGTGAGTGCCCATGCACGTAGGAAACACTAAAAATTGTTGGGTTGCCTCCTTCACGTTTGCTCAATCAGGCGAACTCGATCCTTTGTTAGTTGGAGAAGGCTTTATCCTTGTTATTGACACTTTTGTAGGTTTCATTGTCCTCCTTTGGAACGTGTGTTACAGACGTAACCTATTGCCTTTTGGTGCACAAGCAAACTTTACAATTACAAGTTACAACCCTCTTGGGTAGTTGTTGCTAATGCATAGGCGCTACATGTGATTTACTGTCTGCTCTTGCAGGTCTGAATCCATGGAGGTCAGCTAGGTCATTCTCATGGACAACGGCTAGTGATGCTTGGAGGTGCCCGAATGCGGATGTCATCAAGGTTAACATGGATGGGGCGTTTGACTGTAGCTGTCGAGGTTCATTCCCGTGATGACCGAGGGCTAGTGCTCGGCGAACTCGCCCAAACCGCAATGGGATGTCATGTCAGGAAGCTGGATTGGCCTAGAATCTAGATACATGCGCTCATTTAAAATGAATTTTACCTCTATTTTTTCATAAATTCATACAACAATAAATAAAAATGAAAACTTATTTAAAATGAATTTTATTTTGACGTCAGAATGACACTTTATGATGCAAGTAAGATTAAAATATAAAGTCTATTTGAAGCCTGTAGAAGAATGGAACATGTTTTCAAAGAAATAAAAAACAACTTTTTTAGACATGTCCAAAACATAATAAAAGCCTCTTGGTTTCCCTGAGGACGAGGCAATGTAGCCTTCACCCATTGGCTTCCTGTCGCCGACATGCAGCTGCCGCTGCCCTCATCAGACTCACACTTGCACGTCTTTGCTTTTGTCCCTTCTCCCACTACTTCATTAGCCGGCCTCTTTATTACAGTTCATCTTTATCGTTGACGTTAAATTTTATTAAAAAAATAATTTCGCCTTTGAGTCCGCCCATCCAATCACCCAAATAATGAAGGCTGTAGCAACATTAAATCTAAAAAGTTAATTAACTCTTCATTCTGCGTGCACGAGTCTTCTTAGAGGTCACGAGTTTGAGCACCAACGATGTTAGTAGAGTAATTGAACGATCAATATCAAATGGTGAAGAGATTATATTCTAGAACAGATATTACTGTAATCACTATTAGCTTGTTCAAAAAAACTCTTCATTCTTTGTATCATAAATTAAAATTTTAAATACCGATGTGATTATATAATAATATTTATTTATATTCTTTTATAGTCTTTTAAAAATGTATGTATAAATAAATCTTTAAATCTAAATTTCTTAAAAAATATTATCCCGTATTTGATTAAAATCACTAATTTAAACAAATTCTAATACTAGTTTACATGTTAATTTGGTGGCATGATATATACAAAATTATTAGTTTTTTTTTCTCATTTTTATGTCTAATATTAAAAAAATTAAACTTTAACTCTAAATTTTAAATCCTAAATCTTAAAATACATCGTACATTTAATCTTTAAACTTAAACATATTTTTAATATAAAACATAAAAAAACACCGAAAATGAACATAAAATTTCTATTAGTGATATTACTTAAATTATTGAGAAATTAAATTCTTTGATGACATGTTTTTTTTGTATTGAGCCCACAACTTTGACGAGTCAACTGAAAAATTATAACCATTTGTTCTAAAAATGATTGACGTGTTTTTAACTTTTTTATTTTAAAATTAAAAATACGTATTGATATCATTATACCGATAAGTGTCGTGTGCAATGAATGTTAATGAAAAAATGCATTGTATTCTCAAAGAGAGAATTCAGGTTCAAAACTTAAAGACAATATTATTAACAGAGAGCCACAAATCTAAAATCAGAGACGAAATTAAAATTAAACATTAAAAATACAAAAATTTATTAAATTTTTAAATTTAAAATTAAAAGAAATAAAAATTTTATTTTATTATTATTTAAATTTTAAAAAATCTCAAATATATTTATGTAAAAAAATAAATAAGAAGGGTAAGAACCCTCTCATGCATTATATGGCTCCGTCCTACATACAATGAACAAGAACTTCAAAGTTGACAGAGTCGTCCCTAGGGTCCTTGGGGCCTGTGCAGCAAGAACGACGGTTCAAGTCCTTAGAACAACAGGGTTTATTGATTATTAAAATTAAAATAATTATTGTTATTGAAATTAATTAAAATTATAAAAATTATTGTTAAATTAAGTTAAAATTTATAAACTACTATTCAAGTTTAATTATAATTATGAGACACTTGGTTGAATTCTTTCCTTTTATAAAAAAATTTAATTATGAATTTTAAAGAATTAAAAGTTGAAGTGGGTCCTTTTATTCTAATTATTTTTTTAAATTTAATTATATTTTTTATTTTTTATATTACTAAATAAACTAAAAAAAATCGTTAAAAAAATAATGTCCTTCATAATTAATTATTGTTGGTATGTAATTAATATAGGTATTAATGTACTATAAGACCATAATTAATATTCAAATAATATTTTACTTTTTTAATTTTATATTAAAAATAAAAAATTTATATACATCAAATAATAATATTTTTATTATTTTTGTTCTTCACACTTCAATTTAATTTTTTATAATTTTATTTTCTTTATGCTATTTTCTCATAATTTATTTTAAATTTTTTATTTATTGTTTTTTATTCGATATTTAAAAAAAATAATAATTTAAAATATTATGATATATAAGATTTATTGTGTAAGTTATTTTGTATAAATTATTTTGCGTTTAATATTTTTTATTTGATAATTATTTAATATAATAAAAAATAATTTATAAACAATTTAATTTATTTTTATATTTTTTAAATTTAATTTTTTAATATTTAAACATTTTATTTTTAAATTTATCCTTAAACCATAAAATCTCGGAAATGACTGTGAGTTAACATCAAACAGCTAGATATGAAAGTTGTCCGAACACGTGTACGACAAATGCATAGCTCCATCGAGGGTGATGGATGCTACTAGATCCATCGAATCTTAACCAAAACGAAGTACTCACCACAAAATCATGGGATTATAGAGCCACATTTGTGAAATTGGAAAGTTTGAAGGGTGTTTCCGTAATTCAACCCTTCCTCTTCTTTAATTGCACCTTATAAGTAGTAATGGCAGAGTAAGAAGGTTGCTACAGTTGAAACACTTCATTTCTTTTTCTGCAGCATTTAGTAGCTCATCCTCCTTTGGTTTACCAAAAGAAGGTATATATATATATATATGGAATTATAAATATTAATATTCGTTTCATGCAATATTCATAAAGAAATCAATATTATCTGTAATATAAATTAGCAAAAAATAGTTAAATTTAAGAAATATTTTCTTTAATATATGAAACTTTATCTTTTACGTGATTCTTTGGATTTTTTCATATGAAAGTTACCAGTTCATGTGGCAACCCTGCTTTGCCATACATTTCCTTCTTTCTATCGTTTACTTTTATGACAATTTCTTTGGTTGCTTTCATGTAGCATGGAGAACTCCATGAATCCGACAACTTTGGCTCGGACAAAGTCGGACCAACTGGTAATTGAGATGCAGGCAGCGGCAACATTGAAATCACCGATGACGACGAGTGAAGAGGCGGCTTCGGGGATGTCGGATAGTGGGGGGACTTTGTCCCGGAAATCGAGCAAGCGGATGCTGATAGGTGCATCGCCGGGGCGTAGCACCCACATTTGGAAGTCGAGAAGTGCTCAGAAGCTGGACATGGAAGAGTTGAGCAGCGGGGCTGCTCTCAGCCGTGCCTCTAGCGCTAGCTTGGGATTATCTTTTTCCTTCACCGGCTTCACTTTGCATCCTGATGAAATTGCTGACTCCAAGCCCTTCAGCGACGACGATATACGTAAGTGTGTATATGTCTCTAATTATTCTTAATCTTGATATTTTTATTGAAGGTCTATTAATTTAATTTTTATGGGATGGTTGACACCATAGTATAACACAAAGAATATATGGTTTGACTATAGACATGTATAGTCAAAATAGGTCAAGTTTAGAATGTGTATTTATTTTATAAAAAATAAGATATTTGTATATGTTTTGTTAAGAATTTTTAAACGTAGTAAGAGGAAAAGAATATACACACAAATATTTATAAAAATTCATATGAGAAATCATCGATAAAGAAAGAAATATATATAAAAAATACAACATATTCATATAATAAAAAAAAATCCTTAAGACTTTTTGATTAAATAGTGATATTACGTATAAATTTGAACCTTTAAAAGATGGTGTAACATACGTATCTTTACCACTAGATTGATAATAGACTTTAACCTTTTATTTCTTTTATTCCGCTGTCACTAGATGTACATGTAAGCTTTGGTAGGTATATGACTTTTTAAAATTTATATATTCGTAATTTTATGAATTAATCTTTTTTTTTTAAATTTTTATGACTTGTACTTATCTTAATATTTTAAATTTTTTATAACTTATTTAATTTATTTCTGTTCTAAAACTATTTCTAAATCCGCCACCGAGTACGATAATCTTAATTTATTATCCAAACCTTATTATCCATCAAAACAATAGACAAAATAATTTAGTGTGGGGTCATCATGTTGAAATAATTAGTGTGGATAACATAACATTAATTAACAACTTGGTGGGACAAATTGGACCCCATGATTTTAGAAGTTGCTTGTTGCATAGGGAAGGGTCTTTGGTATCCCAAATGCATCTCCCACATATGTTTAGACTTTTAGGTGACTGATTGATTGGAATTCTCCAACATTGAAGGGACCAAAACTAACCATTGAAGTCAATAGGATGAGTTTATATCATCCCACTTTATATTATAAATAGTGATAATGAATAATTTATTTTTGAAACAAATCAATAATTTTAAATGCATTTGACCAAAACATGTGAAATTTCAACTTAGATGGAAATTGTAATAAAAATGTTAGGGTAATCTCACAAATATTACAGCAATCGCAGATTTCTTAAGCAACAAGTAAATTTTGATTGCAGCTGAGGACTTCGAAGCTGGTACCTCTAAGCCGAAATTTCAGACTGAACCTACTTTGCCATTATATCTAAAGGTAATAGTTTTTAAACATGCAGGATTTTATCCTCATTATATTCCTCTTTTATTCTGCAGCAGAGTGTTCAGGTCTTGAAATCTGCGTTTGTTAATGGTGTCTGGGTTGATTTGGACATGTAACAATATGGAGGGATTGTCTCAAGTTCGACACGATCCGTCGAACATAAGTAGCATTGTCTGGTTCAGTCTTGTACAGGGTCTCACCTAACTATGATGTTCATGTGCAGGACTGTGCCTTTTTTTCAACAAGTGAAGAATTTTCTGTATCTGTTTTAGCTGGTATTGAAAATGTTAAACACATGTTAAACCGAAATTACTTGTGTCTGAAACATATTTAGGAACGAATATGAAAAGATTTTGAAAAAATACAACATACTTGTATCCCGCATTCACACTCGTGTTCGAGTAACATAGAAGAAAGTAACAATTTCAAGGAGGTTGGGATGAATATGAATGCACTTATTCAACGAAGGTTAATGTGTTTTCCTGAAATCTGCAGTTCACAGATGTTACTTACAAGGTGATCACCAAAGGAATGAAAAGTTCTGAAGAAAGGGATATACTGAATGGAATCTCCGGTGCTGTAAATCCTGGAGAAGTTCTAGCACTTATGGGGCCTTCAGGAAGTGGAAAGACCACACTTCTTAATGTACTTGGCGGCCGGTTAATTCCGTCCTCCGTAGGCGGTTCAGTTACGTACAATGATCAACCCTACTCCAAGTTCCTTAAAAGCAGGTATTGCTCTACATGAACTGCTCTTTGTGTTGATTTCTTAAGTTCAAACAAGCTTGCTTCACATTTCAGCTAAACGTTATATTATAGTTAACAGATAATGATATATATGGCAGGATCGGATTCGTAACTCAAGATGATGTCCTGTTTCCACACCTTACAGTGAAAGAAACATTGACCTATGCAGCCCGGCTGAGACTGTCAAAGGCGTTATCGAGACAGCAGAAGGAAAAACGAGCCATAGATGTCATTCGCGAGTTGGGTTTGGAGAGGTAGATCACTCTTTTTATCTTACTACTGTTATTGGAACTCGGACTATGTTTAAGCATCTAACTCAAATTTAGCTTGTTCTTGCAAATGATGTACATAGATGTCAAGACACCATGATAGGCGGCTCATTTGTCAGAGGAGTGTCTGGTGGGGAAAGAAAACGAGTCAGCATCGGCAATGAGATCATAATCAATCCTTCCCTTCTGTTTCTTGATGAACCAACCTCTGGCTTGGATTCAACAACAGCTTTAAGGACAGTTCAAACATTACATGACATAGCTGAGGTTTGACATCCCCATATGCAACATCTGAGGCCAATGCTTTGTTTCAAAAACTGAACATGTTCTGTTTTTCTTTCTCTGATTCTAAATGTATTCCGAATTCTCATTGCAGGCAGGGAAGACTGTGGTGACAACAATCCACCAGCCATCAAGTAGACTGTTCCACAAATTCGACAAGTTGATTCTTCTAGGGAAGGGCAGTTTACTGTACTTCGGGAGAGCCTCTGAAGTAATGGTTTATTTCTCATCTATAGGATGTTCCCCTCTCATTGCCATGAATCCAGCAGAGTTTCTGCTTGACCTTGCAAATGGGAACATAAATGACATATCTGTGCCATCAGAGTTAGAGGACAAAGTACAAATGGAGAATTCAGAAACTGAAACAAGAAATGAGAAGCCACCACCAACTGTCGTTCATGAGGTAACGTTTTCTATGACTCGAAAATCTCGAATATAGAATATTTATCCAAATCCAAAACCCTCTAAACCCTTAGCAATCTACCAGTAGCCAAGGTAAATAGACAACATTTTGAAGGAACATGCACAGCTAATTTCTCAAAAGACATCAAAACTGTAATCTGCCTAATAGTCCTTTCATTTGTAACTAGTATCTTGTTGAGGCCTACGAATCTACGAATCACGAGAAGAAGAAGCTCATGAATCATCTTCCCTTAGATGATGAAAATAAGTTAAAATTGTTGTCTCCCAAACGGGAATGGGGAGCAAGCTGGTTGGAACAATATTGTATCTTATTCTGCAGAGGGATCAAAGAACGAAGGCACGACTATTTTAGCTGGTTGAGAATCACCCAAGTTCTTTCTACCGCAGTCATCTTGGGATTACTCTGGTGGCAATCAGATACTAAAAGCACCGGAGGCCGTCAAGATCAGGTAAACTTAGTTTGGTTTTTAATCCTTTAAATGTCTCCTTTTAAACGAGCTTCATGTACCAACTCTGGAATGATCATATTATGATATTTGACATTCCAACTTAATATGGTACTCACGTCATCGAACCATGCAGGCAGGATTGTTGTTCTTCATTGCAGTCTTTTGGGGTTTCTTTCCTGTCTTCACTGCAATCTTCACATTTCCTCAAGAGAGAGCAATGCTTAATAAAGAAAGAGCAGCCGACATGTACAGATTGAGCGCCTATTTTTTAGCCAGGACTACAAGCGACCTTCCGCTTGATCTAATACTACCTGTGCTATTCCTTCTGGTAGTCTACTTCATGGCTGGCCTGAGACTGAGTGTCGGTCCCTTTTTCTATAGCTTGCTCACAGTTTTTCTCTGCATCGTTGCCGCGCAGGTACGTATGTTTACAATCACAAGTTAAAAACAACCATAAACATTCGAATCCGAGTGTGAAATCAACTATGGCATGGATGCTTTGACAGGGTCTAGGACTAGCCATTGGTGCCACATTAATGGACTTAAAGAGAGCTACAACTTTGGCTTCAGTAACTGTCATGACCTTCATGCTGGCTGGTGGCTTTTTTGTGAAGGTAAGCATTAGGCAACCATATCTTTATTCAGTTCACAAATTCAAAACTGCATAAAACCTGCCAACTCAAATGATCCATGCCCAAGTTTACTTTTGCAGACATCTGATTATCTGCCTGGTACAAGCTTTAACAACAGAAGTATTAACCCATTATCTTGAATTTTGCAGAAAGTCCCTGTGTTCATATCCTGGATCCGCTACATGTCTTTCAACTATCATACATACAAGCTTCTTCTCAAAGTACAATACCAAGACATCATGCCATCAGTAAACGGGATAAAAATAGACAATGGCTTGTGGGAAGTTGGTGCCTTGGTAGCAATGATCTTTGGCTACCGGTTCTTAGCATACCTGTCTTTGCGGACCATGAAACTTCACTCTGGATCTTAAAGATACTACGGTTTCAAAGAGTGTCCGATGAATAGGCCGCTTCTGGTTGCCACTATGCCAAGGCCTTGGGGTAGTCTTGAAAAGCATGGGAACCATTAGAAAGATGGAGTTATAAAAGAGAAACCGGCAAGGAGCAAGAACCAAACCTGGGAGTTTTGAGGAGAATTTTAGCAGAAATCCTAGGCCTAGCATATGCTTTTGAATTGTAAAAAACTAAGCTTCGTTGGCTTCTTAATCTTACATTAAAGGTAGGATTTTGATGGTAACTAACCATTATTTTTCGTTTATGTCTTATATTTTTAATTTAATTAATTTTAGTCCTATACTATTTTGAATTTTAAACTTTTAGTCCTAACCTAAAGCATACAAGAACAATTTATATCTAAATCACAAGGGGTAAATCCACAAGAAAGTAAAATCCCAGATGAGTGAAAAGAGTCGAGTAAGAAATGTAACGATCCAAATTTCGAGTCAAGATCCAAGCTTTTCGAGATTATTGGATTCTGATTAGTGGACTTGCCATTGGGTTGGTTTTGCTCTGGTGGATGATATGGGGATTTCTTTAAAATTCAAGATTTTTTGAGGGGCCTAGATTGCAATTTGACCCAGGGGGTGAGCACTCCTCTTTGACAAACTTGTGGGACCTCACTTATTTATATAGTTATCAAAATTTATCTTTATTATTTTTAAAACACTTTAGTCTTAAAACATTAGATTTTTGTCAACAGAAAGTATATCTATAAGAATATATTTAAAATATTATACTCTTATAATTATACAATATATGAATAAAGTATACTAGAGAACATTAAACTATAAAAACAATTATTTTGATTATTTAACTTTCGTAAATTATAAAATAATTATTAAATTTATAAAATTATTAAAAAGATAGACATTAAATTTTATCGATACGATTTAAATAAAAAATTAAATTAACAGTTAAAATTTATTATTTTAAATTATTTTTTTTAAATCAATTCAAATTAAAAAAATTTATTATGTTTAATTATAGAAAATGTCAAAATAAGCTGTTGCCAATAATATGGATTCTCTTCCAAGTTATCTTAAATTAATAAATAAAAGATAATAAACCCTTAGCGTGACGCAATTAGCCTAGTTAGAGAGTTGTCAACGAGAAAAGGACCCGTAATCATATGCAATTGTGTTGGCCTAGTTCAGAGGAAGCCCGGCTAAGGTAATCACGTTCTTGGCTTCCTTTTTGTTTTAGATAAAAATATCGATATTCTAATATGTATTTCATTCTATAAAAAATAATAATAAGTTCGTATACAAATAATATTTTAATAATTTTAATTTAATTATAAAATTATATCTATGTATACATACTAATTTTAACCTTTCGGCAAACACACAAGGACGGGCACGGGTCGGGTCGAGTCGGATTTTTGGCCCACCCGTATTCAATCCGAAAAATTATATCCTTCACCCTTCACCCGACCAAAGTTTAGGGTGAAAAAATCTGACCCCGACCCGACCTGATTTTTAAGCTTTAAAATTCAACTCGACCCGACCCGAATCATTAAAAAAATAAATTTTTAGGGACTAAACTGTAAAAAATAAAATTTAGGGATCTAATTATAAAAATATTTAATTTTAGTGACCTAATTGTAAAAAAAATAGTTTTAATGATCTAATTGTATAAAAAATATATAAAGAGGGGTCATTATTATAAATATCTCTAAAATATATGGGAAAATTACATTATTAGTCCTGGGTTGGATCATATTTTTTCCACCCTAAACCCGACCCGACCTGACCCGAACCTGAATTTTTCACCAAAAAATCTGACCCGGTTGGACCGGTTCGGGTTCCGTGCCTATCCCTACACACAACGATAGAGATATAAAGTTATGATTTAAGGTTAAAGGGGGGTAAAATATAAATGTTTAAAAGTGGAGGATAGATTTAAAAATAAAATAATTTTTAAAATAATTTATATAGGGGACCAAAATGAAAAATAACTTTTTTGGGTAGGCAGTTGTCTCTTTCACCCTTAATAGTTTTATCCCTGCACATACGAAAAATTATTAGGCGAACCCTGTTTACCACGTCATCCATGGTCCTAATTAATCAAGACCATTGATCTTTTTTTTCAAGTGAATCATCATCTTTTTCCTACATGAACTTCGTGGGTGGATAGTTATTACTTATTAAGTGGTTATTTAAAGATCAACGATCCTGATTGCTTAAACCATTGATGACGTGGTAAACAAGGTTCACCTAATAATCTCTCCTGCACATACCTTCCAAATAAAACGATTTAAACCTAAATCTCTTGAGAAAATATTTATTAAGATAAAAGAATAATATATTTTGGTTAAAAAAGTGATAGATTTAAATAATAAAAGAAACTTTATTATTGAACATTCACCTCAAGATCCTTGCATATTTTATAATGTCTTAAATAAAAATAGACCTTTAAATCATGTTCTTGTTTTTAATCTTTAAATTATTTTTTATTAAAATAAGTATTTAAATTATTTTTTTCTTCAAAATAAACATCTAAACTATTTTTTGTTTTTAGTCCTTAAAATATCTATTTCAAAAATCTTTTTATATATAAATATTTTGTTGTTTGAAATAGAATTTTTGATTTAGATAACTATTAGACTTGAAGTGAAAAAAAAAACTAGTTTAAATACATATTTTGATTAAAAAGTAATTTAAGGATAAAACCAAGCAAAAAGTATAATTCAAGGGTTGATTTTTTATTAACCTTTTTATAATTAATAATTTGGAATAGAATTTATGTATATGTTGGTAATTATTATTATTATTATTATTTGTTTTATAAAAATATAAATTTCTTAAAAAATAATAATTATCTAAAAATATTTAGGATAAAATACACAAATAATCATTAAATTTTCTTTAAAAATATAAAATGATTAACAAACTTTCAAATGTTATATAAGGGACTTTAAACTTTATTCTTTGTTATTAGTTACTGAAATACTAATTATCGTTAATTGAATGGCGTGACAGTTACATAAATTTAAATAATATAATATTTTATTATTTATAATAGCATATTTAATTAATTATTCTTAATTCAACACTCACTATAGATGCATAAATTGATTAAATGTATAAATGTTAAAGATTAAGTATATTAGTATACAAAATTTTACAATTGTTATGTCTTTCAAATAATAATAATTAAAGTCCTACGATCATTTTATAATAAAAACTAAAATCTAATAATTATTATATAATTTTTAAAAGTTTAATGATATTTTATATTTTTAAGGATAATTTAATAATTAATTTATATTTTATAATTTTTAAAATAATTTAGATCTTTTGGGTAAAATGCTAAAATACTCCGAGAGTTCACTATCAAAGGATTTTGCTTTGTACCTGGAAATATCGTACTGGAGGATGAAATTTTTGGAAACTCAAAGAGACAACGTTAAACATGCCTGGTGGTAGGTTGGTAAGGTTTGGTCTTATCAACGTCATAGCTTTAGCAATCTTTAGGGAGAAATTATTTGAATATAATTTTATGTTTTTTTAAGATTATATTTGTTATTTTAATTTTTAAAATACAATAAATATTATAATATTATTGAATTTGTATTCAAAAGGGTTCGATTTTAAATAATAATTTTAAATATATATTAAAATTAATTTAAAAGAATCCGACTTTAAATTATATTTCAGAAAGTTGTTTTTAGAGGATTCGACTTCAATGATATTATAGTATTTGCTACGTTTGGAGAATTAAAATCACAATTATCACATTTGCATAAAAAAACTAAAAAAAATATTTAAGTAAAAATTTTAATCTTTAATTATACTTTTTACTCTACTGAAATTATATATAATTAAGATCATTTTCAAAAAATTAATTGTCATATTTATATTTGATTTTGATAAAATAAAATTTAAATTATAAAAAATAAAATTTTAAAGTACTAAATTCACTCACAAAATTAACAAATATCTGAACTTAAACTATTTTTTAAGTAAACATTTGAATTCTCAAATATTTTCTAACTGTTCTGTTACTCAATTGATCACTTTAATAACTAAATACCGATACGACCTAAGACGTACCGATACGAATTTTTATTACTAAAAATAAAATTTATGTTTAATAACCAACAAATATTTTTTAAATGATTTTAAAAACTAAATTAAAAAGAAATTAGTTAGTAATGAGAGTTCAGTTTTATCTGATTCATTTTTACCGCTGTTTTTACACGTGTTTGCACAGTAAATGTTTTGACGTCTTCTTTTCATTCATTCGTACGCCTCTGGGAGAAGCTGCTGCTTTGTACCAACTGCGTAGACCGCGCGTGACAAGACCAGTCCATACCAATAGCGTGGGTTAGTACTATCTACAAGACAAGTCAGACAGCGGAAATGGGTCCACACTTTGGAGTGTCTAGAAGAATAGAGAGGTGTTCAGCACATCATTTCCTTGGCCTTACGCGCTTTGGTATATATAAAAAAAACATTTATTATAGTAATAGAATAAATGTAGCAGGATTCAAAATAAATAATAAATGCAGAACTGTGGGCCCAACTTTATAAATTATGATCTTAATCCTTGTACTATGACTGTATTTAAAATTTAATCTATATTTTAATTTTTGTTACATTTCAACCTGCTCACAAAATTTCTTTCTTGTTTTTATTTAACAGAAGACGATGTAAATTTTAATATTAATTATCGATGCTAATTTTATTTTTTATTTATTTACTTTTATCTCTCATAAGAATAAATATCTTTATGGTAAATTTTTTTATTATTGAGATATTTTTTAATGTTTTTTTTACATTTTTTTTTATCTTTTTTGATTATTTAATTGTTTTTTATATTTTTTAAGGTTGGATTTAACGACGCTATGACTAATTAAGATGGCGTTCACTTATAATTCTATTGATTTTTTTTTTATTTGGATTATCAGATTGAATAATATGTGATTTGCATTCGTTGATAGTTTCTCATAAAATTTTCAATGATCTTTCAATAGTTTAATTTTTTGTGTGGTTTGTTTGTCGAAATATTCAGATTTGGTCGTGTTTATTTTTTGTTCAAGTCTTTTAATTATTTTTTAATATTTTTTATGTCTGAATTTTGTATGATCTAAAATAACTAGTGTCAAAATATTATAAAAATATATCTAAATTATATATTTAATTTACGATAATAATTATAAACCTTATTCTAATTTTGGTATTCATTTTTAATAAGACTAACAACTTCTATTGAAAAAAGATCTTTCAATTCTATTAATATTTATTTTAAACCTTAGATTTTATATTCTAGACTTAAACTTTATATCATATATCATACAAACTAAAATATTAAATAAATAAATAAATAAATTATATAATATAAATTTTATACAACTTATATATCAAATAATTTTTTTAAATATAATAATATAAAATACGTTTCTTTCATTCTAGTTGTTCCGTTAACTAAGTTACAAAATGATTGCGTTTCCTTAACTTTATTTTAATGATATTCTATATGTAATATTTTAATCAACAAAATATAACTACCCTACCTGGTTTTAATTAATATTAATATTAATAATGAAGTACAGATGATGCAAAGTTTTGGATTATTCTTAGGGATACGTATGTTTACAATTAAAGAAGTATTTTCCCCCTTAATTAAACTCCTAATTAAGTCTCATTTTTCTTAAAAAAATCTTAATTAAACTCTCTTTTTTTTGAAAATTTACAATTAAATCCTTTTAAAAATATTAAAATTATAATATTAGTTTGCCTTAATTAAATGAGTTGATGATTTGTCGTTTCGTGATTGGCAAATCCAAACTATTTTTATTAAGTCCTTGTCGTGTGATTCTTGTTTCTTGATAACTTAAACAATACTTAGTGTTGATGGATGCATGTAAGTGTTAAAGTAGAAAAGGGATGTGGTCAAAGAAAATAAATATTAATTGGTATTGGAACTTTCGGTTAAAGGAATTTAAAAATAGAAACTAGAGGATTAAATATTTATGTTTTTAGATTTTTTTTGTCTTAAGATTTTTTGTTTGGTTTATCGAGTTTTAAATCTCCGACGATCATGCTTTTGCGAGAAGGATGTTGAGTTGTCTTCGATAGTGTGGGTTGTGAGAGTTCGAGTAAAGTATTTTCTTTGGGTTTTCGTTTTCTACCTCCTCCGTCTTTCGTTTTTGGTTCTTCCTTCTACTTACCTTTTTGTTGTTTTGCTCGGATGACTCCTTTTAACAATTGGTGTTTCGTTCCGCTGGTGAGAGTTTTAAGTTTCGTTTTCTATTGAGAGATGAAAGCTCGTTGACCGATGACATCTATTTAAACAAAAGTTAAATATTTTATTTACGGATAAACGAACGTTTAAAAACATAAAATCAAATAAATAAATTTCAATACTAAACCTTAATATATTCATCAGTATGTTCGACATTCGTCGTAAAAATATCAACAAACGAAGCCCTAGTGGTTCGGATCGCTAATTCCCGTCTTCTATTTGCTTTCATCGGTCATCAAGATTCTTATAATAATTTTGAAAAAAAGGGTATTTTTTATTGAAAATAAAGAAAAGACATAATTATCAGAGTGAAGTGAAGCACGCGTCACAAACATTATAAATATAGTTTTGTTTCTCAGATGTGATTGTACAACAGGGATGACAATATTTTAGTGTTCTATTTTATAATAGATTAAAGAGGCCGGCAAGCAACGGGTAGACTAAACCGAAAGAGAAATGGGAGGTGTGAAAGCACGTAGGTATGGCAATGGGCAGGGACACTACAAACTTGTACTCCACAAAACTGTGCCGTGGAAGCCGAGTCTCAATCCCCCATATAAACCATCGCTATCCACAGGAATCGTCATCTCTCTTCCTCAATCTCTTTTCACCTGAAACGCTGGCCAAAATGGACAAACCCCCCGTGGGTTGATGCACACCTTTATCTGCCTTCGTTGCCAGTTGTTTGACTCTACAAAACCCTTTCAAAAGCCGCACAAAATTCATATATTAAATATATAAAACAACCATAGGCCATATCATCTAGGATAGATACGAAAAAGTCCCCGTGTGAAATCCTACTCACAAAATTGCAGCACACCGTTCAGTTTGTTTCTTCTTCTTCTTCTAGTTACCTATGTTTGATTCTTGAGGGGGTTCTTAAGCTGATCATAATTTGTTTAAGAAATAGAGGTTCAGTTTTTTTTCCCAGTTCACCAAGTTTCAGATTGTTCTGTTTCTTCAAACAGGGGAAAGAAAGAGTTTGAGTTCAATCTTCTTCTTGTTATTAGTTTGTTGAGATCAAATTTTCATTTTTGTTTCGTTGCCTAAAGGAAACAGCAGACGATTCCTTCTTTTTAGTATTAATTTATGTCTCGCCAGATTATTTTTAGGACCCCAACGTCTGTCCACCGGCGGCAACCCTTGCTTCAAAGCCGTTCCTCTAGTGTTGACGGAGGCGACGGAAGCACCTGCACAAGGAGCAGCTCCGGGAAAAGTGCCAAGTTCGGGGAGTTTTGTGGGGGTACGACAGCAGCGTGTGCTGCTATTTGTTGCTGCTGTCCTTGTTCTATAGCAAACCTTCTAGTTTTAGCATTTTACAAGGTTCCCGTCGGACTAGTCCGCCGCTCTCTCCGCCTGAAACGGCAGCGTAAGCTGCAGAAAAAAGGGTTGCTTCAGCCGAAGAACCGGGGTCATTGTGGATTTGACGATAATAGCAAGTTGCAGATTTGTACGGAGGATGTTTTCCCGGACGTGAAAGGCTCTGAAGAAGCTGAAAAAGCTGTGGCTGAACTGGAAAAGGAGATGTGGAAAAGATTCTATGGCACTGGATTTTGGAGAAGTCCATCTCAGAGAGAAGGAGAATCACCCAGAAGAATTAAACAACCATGAGAAGAAAACAAACAATTCCATCTTTTCTGCAACTGTTACTTATAATCTGGGTGTATATAAATATATAATTCTTATATATTCTGGTGCTGCCTTCTGGGAGTTTGATTGATCAGTTCATCAATGGTGAAAATTGAAAAAATGGCAAGATTTTGATATCATCACCATCAGTGAAATGCATGTAAAAATGAGAATGTGATTGTTGCCTTCAAATTCAATTCTTCATGTATTCTGTTTCTGGATCTTGGATGATATCATCAGTATTAGTGAAGATTAATTGGAAATTTGACACTTTTTCTGACATAAATTACCCAATTTCCCATAATTAAACCCAGAGGCTAGAATTTTCTCCCTGGCCCTCAACCTCGATTCTTGTTCTGTAGTTCAACTCAACCACCCTGTTGCAGAGTATCTGTTTCAATCCTTTCTCTGTCTGCAACTGGGATTTGTCACTTCTGTTACTGGCTTTAACAAAAATATGATCCGAGCAATGAAATTCATTTTAGAATGACCATATTCAGCCAAGATGTTTGAACTTTAACTAGGATAAAATGCTGGTTTCAACGTTAAATTATGGGAGATAACAGAGGGATTATAAATATTTTGTGTATGGAAAAAGAAGTAGCATCCAACGTTATAGTAATTTAGACACAAAATTAACTGATGCGATGGTTGAGTTGATATCCCCTAATGGTGGACCTTGGGGACCCTTTGGCTGCAGCATAAGTTTCTGAAATCTGTGTCTGCTCTTTGGGACCAACTCGACAACTTTTGAGAGACTATACGACAAGAAATGGCTGAGTTTGAATAGTTCTAATCAATCGATTATCAATGCTCGCGCAATTCTATCATAGACATAAGCCCGTAAAAGATATAGGCAACCACGGTCCACAACAAACCTCCGAGACCAAAAGATCTGTTGGGAGAAAGCAGCCCCAACTTGAACACGGCAAGAACAGGCGGCAGAGAGCCTAGCAGACAAATATGCGACATTAACTGAAGGTCCACCAACTGGATCAGCCTTGGCAGACAGAGATTTGGACGTGTGTTCCAAGGGTCCACTAATTGAATAGTTTTTATGTTTTGATCCAAAATCATTTATAAGGAAGACCAATTGATTTTGGGTTTTCCGAAAGCTTCCCTTTGGAGCAAGATATGAAAATACTACGACAATTTATTGACTTAGTGGGATTTCGTTATTCTTAATGATAAATTAGCTTTGAATTCGAGATCACACTTAGATACGAACCGGTTCTTATTAACTACGAATTCGAGATATTATATATATAAGAAAATATCATCGCACTTTTTAAAAATTTTTCAATTAATTTGTATCTTGAACCGATTCGTATTTCACACTTACATAATTCGTGTCAGTAAACTGAACTTTATAATTAATGCGTTTTAAAATATATATTTTTATTAAAGATGAGTCTACAATGAATATCAAACATCGCTGAATATCATTAATATTAAAACACTGCTGAATATTATTAAATTAATTAATAAAAATTAAAAATTTTAAAAATTCAACATATAATTATTAATTATATATTATTATTAATTATATAATAAATCTTTTATACTTTTAATTTTTATTAATTATTTTAATAATACTCAATAATATTCATATTAGTGAATTTTCTTTTAGTAATCCATCTAAACTTTGGTAAAGGAAATAATATTTTTCATTTAAAACAAACAAACAAACCCAACAATAATAAAGGTTGTCGTGTCTTTTCGTTTCCTATTCTTTCTCTCTCCCTCCTCGTTTTCTTCCTATTTTATCATTTGGTAATAATTTTTTCCTCTAAATCTGTAGGGTTTCTGGTTGTTCTTATGGATCCTTTTGGATTATATAAATAGGAAGAGGAGTGGAATTCAAAAGGGTCGAGTTCTCGTCTTTTCCGGCCATTTCCTTGATTCCTTAACTCATATCTCAAGAATTTCCAAAAATCCTTTCTTGGAGGTAAAGACATGTTTCTTTGTTTATTTTCAATATGGGTTTATTGAATTTTTATATTTTCTTTAATTTTAAGATCCATTTCTTTTCTGTGGTAAATTGGTTTATGTACAAAAGGTTTATTACTTTGCTTAATTCAATGGATTAGTATATTATATATCTGTTTAACCTTTGAGAGTGTAATGTGGTCAGGATTTTCTATATATTTAGATGCAGTCATGAAGCTAAACAGATAAAACAAGGTTTTATGTATTATTGAGATAAAATCGCGTTTTATGATGCTTGTGTATGAATTGAAATTTTGGGGTATTTTTTATATTTGAAGGTTCTGGGGATGGATGAGACACAGATGGTGGACAGTCATGTGACATCAGCCACAGCTTTTGTCGAAGGGGGATTCCAGGATGCTGATGATGATTCTTGTAGCATATGCCTTGAGGAATTTTCTTCAAGCGATCCTTCAACGGTAATACCTAAAACACAAATCCATTTTTATTAACTCTGTTCTTGGTAATGGGGATTTTATGTGATATTTTCTTCAATCTTAAATTTCTTGGCGAATGATTCATTTTGAAATCTCTGCTACCTTTGCTTGCAGGTGACTAATTGTAAGCATGAGTTTCACCTCCAATGCATTCTTGAATGGTACACAGCTTGTAAATCTCTAAATAATTATCTTTTTCAATCTATTCTGATTCATTGCTCATTTATATTACCACCCCTATATTGAGTATTGACTTTCCGATGAATTGGCTAAGACATTATCATGGTTCCATGAGTGGGGCTACATGGGATCGTATTCACAATGTGACTCGGAAAAAATGTCCTCTGATAAGGCTATATGACCAATTGACATTTGATGCTTTTGGTTTAGACATGACTATATGATATATTCGATTCCTTATTCCATGTTTTATATACTATTTTGAGATGGATATGTTGTACTTTGGTAACAATAATCTTGGTTAAAATCCGAGACGAAAGCCAAAGGTGAGTCTCGTAGGTGGACGTATCGAACCGAAATAAGATCTCAGATTGTTTGTCATCGGCTACTAGTTTCTAACTTGCTATTCTCATCTATTTGTTTATTTGTTTATGCACTAAATTTTGCTTCCATTGTATTGTTTCTGTTTTTTTTTTTGTCGGATCCTTAATTTTTCTTCATAACAACTATACCCTGAATTTGATTGATGAAGATGTCTTAGCTTCTTGTATGATCTGAATTTTGTTCTAATCTACCTCTAGCAATTAATATTTGATATTCTTTAAATTATCCGCAATATATATATATATATACACATATTTTTTTGGCATTGCTTTGAATTCTTGGATCTAATACAAGAAAATTAATTGTTTGAATGTTTCTTGTAAGTTGTAACAACCAATGGAATGTCAAACTAGCACCTGTGTTTCTAACAAATCAAGCACCAGTAGTAGTGGATACCATTTTTTCTGTGAAATGGAAAGTTGATAAAAATGTGAACTTTAGAATATATATTTCCTAGTTAACTAGCCCTTTTGTTTACTATTTTTACCTAGCTTTTTAACAAATTTCTAATTTAATTTGGACTGACAACAGTGTCTTGATATGCAAGATTGTGTATTTGGATTTCAGAAGCATACAGTTTTGAGAAGTGATCACCAAATAAAGCTTGGATTTAACTCAAGTTTTTTATTTGTAGGTGCCAGAGAAGCTCACAATGTCCCATGTGCTGGCAAGCCCTTTGCTTGAAGGATTCTGCAAGGTTTTACATTGATTAAAGGCTCTTTTTTATTTTTTTCTTTTGAAAATTTTCTCATCATAAAATCTATGGAATAAGCTAATAATGGTCAAATGCTTACAGTCAAGAATTGCTTCAAACAATAGAAAGGGAAAGGACCGTTAGAGTTACTGCTCCAAGAAATATGGCCATATTTCACCATCCTGCCCTTGGTGATTTTGAATTGCAACATGTAGGCTGCCTCTACGTGCTTGGACAGTCATTTTTTACTATTATTTGGCAATAAATGTGTTATGACGTCCATTAATAAATAGAACTTGCACAATTCATGCATTGTAATGCAGTTGCCGGTTGGTGTAAATGACCCTGAACTTGAAGAGCGTCTAATTCGGCACTTGGCTGCTACTGCTGCAATGGGAAGGACTCACCACACTGGTAGGAGGGAGGGCCTTAGAAGATCATCTTCTCGTGGTCGTCCACAGTTGGTTATTTCTCATCCACATCGCTCTGGTTCTGGATTGTCAACTCAGACTCGGGTAGCAGGGGAATCTGAAGCACCTGCAGTCGTCGTAGCTAGGCCATCTAGTCCACCATCATCTCAAGAAGGGATGTCTACATTTCCTTCTAGACAGAATATGTCGGCCTCGAGAACTACTGTCAGTCCACTAAATAGACAAGGATTTTCCTTTAATAATCGGTATTTATGACTTTTTTTTTTCTTGAATTTGAATATTGCATTGTATATCTCTCTAGTATTCATCCTTTGTTTGCACAACCATTTCTAATCTATTTTTATGGAGCATGTATAATCTTGTTGATTATTTGTTTTTGTTTATGGAAGTCCTTCTGGTGATTCCTCATTCACAAATCAAGAGGAAGCAGGACCATCAGAGTTTCAGTCAATTTCGGAGTCTCTAAAATCCAGACTTAATGCAGTGTCCTTGAGGTATGGTTGAAAATCTATAGGGACATGAAACTCGATAATGTGTATCTTTTTCTCATTTATTAATTTATTGTTAAAACCTTTGAATTAAAGATATAAGGAGTCAATTTCAAAGAGTACAAGAGGCTGGAAGGAGAGGTTGTTCTCACGTAGCTCTTCTATGTCTGATATTGGGAATGAAGTTCGTCGAGAAGTAAGTGCTGGAATTGCTAGTGTATCCCGTATGATGGAGCGACTTGAAATCAATGGAAATAACAGAGAAAACCAAGCTTCTGTGTCCCATCATTCAGCTGAATCTTCTGTTACAGAGCAAGGCAGCCAGCATAATTCTGTAACGATCATCCCTTCGCGACCTCCACATGCCACTAATTCTCTTCCTACTTAACTTTGTACGTGAGTTTTTCAGTTTAATTTGGCACTTACCATTCCCTGTATATTATCACGTGAGTTTTGTCTCGGTTATCAGGTGCCGAATCCTTGTTTCTCCTGAGATGACAAGCTGAGGAAAGAGGATTTATGAGGAGCTTTTCCATCTGGACACACACACGCAGAGACTTTTTACATTATTTTAACTATGTCCGATGACTAATTTGACCGTCTGAATGTTTTAATTAAATATAAAACATCCTTAAAAATAAAATGTTTAAGGTGTCTTTTTCTTTCTGTTGATACGTATATATCTTGCTGTGTTGTATTTTGCTTTAATCTTTGGTAAATCGCATGTATTGCAAATCTATCTTGTGGTTGCATTGGATTTGGAACAAGCTTCCAAGTGATAAAACCCCACTGCCACCACCAAACCTCTTAAATACAGTACCTTGTTTTTAGTCAACTCTCTGAACAAGTGTTGGCTAAAGTCTTGAAGGCCAAGCCACGCAAAACAAAGTCCTGACAAAATGACAGAACAGGTCGCTTTCTTCCCCCGTGTGGTCCCCTCATCCAGACTGTCTCTTAACTCCACCTTCTCTCTCCATCACAAGCCTAAAACTAAAAGCCCTCACCTTTCTTCTTCTTCTTCTTCATCTCCATTGCTGTAATCTTGCTGCTTTGACAATAAACACTCCACATCTCTTTCTCTGCTGCGCCTGTCCCCGAAGCAATACTCACCACCATCTTCAAATATCTCATCTTGTTGGTTTCTCAGTTTCCTTTGAGCACCATGGGTTCTTCCCTCTATGGTGTCTCTTCTTCCCAGATCTTCCTTTTCCTTTTCTTCTCTTCTGTTTCGGTCGCCATAGTTGCATTGCCTCGAAACCCATCTGGGAAATCCTTTCCTTCATCTGCTTCGAGTCAGATTAACTCCAACTCTGTTCTCGTTGCTCTCCTTGATTCGCATTACACTGAGTTAGCTGAGTTGGTGGAGAAAGCTTTGCTTCTCCAGACTCTTGAAGAAGCGGTTGGCAAGCACAATATCACCATTTTTGCCCCGCGTAATGAAGCCTTGGAGCGTCAACTCGACCCTGAGTTCAAGCGCTTCCTTCTTGAACCTGGAAACCTCAAGTCCCTCCAAACCCTTCTCATGTTTCATATTATTCCTAAACGGGTCGGATCCCACCAATGGCCCGATCCCCAAACCGGCCCTGTGAAGCACACCACCCTTTGCACCGACCATATACACTTATCTTCTGAATCCACTGGCAGAAAAACTGTTGACTCAGCCGTGTTGATCCGGCCTGACGACGTGATCCGACCCGACGGAGTTATCCATGGGATTCACCAGCTTCTCATTCCCCGTTCCGTCATAGAAGACTTCAACAAGAGACGTAATCTCCGGTCAATCACCGCCGTAATACCTGAGGGTGCGCCGGAAGTAGATCCTCGCACCCATAGGCTGAAAAAACCAGCCTCAGTGCCAGTTGGAGCACCACCAGTACTTCCAATCTCCGATGCAATGGCTCCAGGCCCTTCTCTAGCCCCGGCCCCCGCTCCTGGACCCGGCGGACCTCGCCATCATTTTGACGGTGAGAGCCAGGTGAAGGATTTCATCCAAACTTTATTGCATTACGGCGGGTACAACGAAATGGCCGATATTCTAGTAAACCTAACGTCTTTAGCAACGGAAATGGGGCGACTAGTTTCAGAAGGATATGTTATAACAGTCTTGGCTCCCAACGACGAAGCCATGGCGAAGCTTACTACGGATCAGTTAAGTGAGCCAGGGGCGCCGGAGCAGATCATATATTACCACATCATCCCCGAGTATCAGACCGAGGAGAGTATGTACAATGCGGTTCGGAGGTTCGGGAAAGTGAAATACGACACCCTGCGTCTGCCGCATAAGGTAGTGGCTCAAGAGGCCGATGGTTCAGTGAAATTCGGTCACGGTGAGGGGTCGGCTTATTTGTTTGACCCTGATATTTATACGGATGGGAGGATTTCGGTTCAGGGAATCGATGGGGTATTGCTGCCGGAAGAAGAAACCGAAACTGTTAAGAAACCAGCAGCTGTTAAGGTTGCCTCCAAGCCCAGGAGAGGTAGTGTTCTTTTTCTTGCAACTATTCTCTAGTTATTTGGTTAGGTAATCCAGCTTAAATTAATAGGGTTAAGCCACATACTTGTTTGATTTAGTGAATATACAGATTGTTCATGTTATGTAGACACTTGATTGTACGTGTTCCGATTCGATTATGCAGGGAAATTGTTGGAAATCGGATGTTGGATGCACGCCGGTCTCCGATTCCGATCGTGTTGATAAACATGTATGAACTTTGGTGTTGAGTTGGGAAAACAAAAAGAACTGATGGGAAATGAAAGCAGGTGAGCAACAGTTCCTCCTGGTAGAAGATGCATTGTCGTTTGCAGTTGTAAGAAAAGAATTTTGGAAGTGCCTGGTGAATTCTTGTTTGATGAACTCAGAAAAAAGATGAGAAATTCCCAGAAAAGATAGTTTTTTGTGTTATTTTGTTCTGAATACTGTAATTCCATACCATTTTTTAATTGTTTTGTGTGTATGAATCACTGCTTCTTATTGAATAATGAAAAGCATGAACATCCTTGGAAAAATCTTTATGCTTTTATTTTTTCATCATGCCCAAGGTTCTCTGGTTTCATTGCTTGTTAATCAAGTTCAAGGCTTAGATCTTAGTCTTTTAATCATTTTGCGATGCCTGGTATTAGTTGTTACCATAGAATTCCAATGCAAATGATATTTAATTAATCATTAAGTTTATTTATTAATGCTAACCAGTAGGCAGTAGGTCATTCTCATGGGTTGTTTTTTCATTTAAAGTCCATTTGCAGAAGGGTTGGCTGGATCTGTAGTTTCTTTAGTATTGATTAGGCAAGCATTACCTGCACGGCGGGGACAAGTTACTGTGGAAAATTTGGGTGGAAATTAGGCATTCAGAGAAGAAAACAGGGGGGTTGGCTGGAGACAGGCTGTGGAAATAAAATCATTGACATTGCTGCCCTGCCAAGGCCAGACCCCAACCGCAAATCAGGAATTTAAAAAGAGTTTAGGGTCGTGTTTATTGCGGTGACAATATCGTAGTTGTTATGGTTGTAAATTTTTTAAAACTCGCATAATTTATTATATATTTTTTTAAATAACGATATAATAATATGATAACTAAAATAACAAACTGCTATTATTATGTATTTTATTAAAAAAAAATTATTAGACGATCCTCTCCCGTATTTTATCTTAGGATTGTGTTTGTGTAGGAATGATAGCTTTGTTTGCCATCATTCCTACCGGTAAAAGGATTTTTTTACTTTTGTCTCTGTGTAAATATATTTTTAAAAAATAATTTATTTATTTATCTTATACTTTTAAATATTTATATTTTATTCTCAACCCTAAAATCTAATTTCATCTACGATGAATTAAATTTTAAGATATTGTTTGACTAAGTAAAACTTATTGTAGTTTAGATTCTTGGTATAAAGCAGTTTGAGAATGAAACAACCGAAAAAAACAACTAGAATGAAATTCTTCAAGAAATTTTGGGTATATTTTACAAATTTTTAAACACTAAGAGGTTATTTTAGTGTGAGGTCATAATTAGAAAACTGAAAAAAAAGTAGATAATTTTTATTTTTCGATCAAATAATATAATTTTAAGTGATTTTAATTTAAATAACTTTATCTGTATACTATATATATATATTATTAAAAAAATTTAATACATGTTCCCTCGAAATTATAAAAAAATTATCATAATCTTATATTTATCTCCAAAGAAAATAATGCAATGTTTTCGTACTCTTAAATCATATATTGTTTTATTTATACATTGGTTCATACTTGATACAACTATTGTTACAAGGTCAGCAACTATAATCCTTTGTATAATCGAAAATTCTGATATATCTTTTTTTTTTTATACCAAAAACTGAAATGAAAAATATGTTACAATGTTTCAGACAGGAAATCCAATCTGAAGCCAACAAAACATTGTGTGGTTAATCTTGGTGATCCTCAAACTTTGAAGAGCTAAACTAATGTTAAACTCTAAAAAGTTTGGAAGAAGCTAGGAGATTTGTCCTATGTCAGGAAACAATGCTGAAACCTTTACCTTGGAGACTCATTCCGAATTCCGAATCACCTATGCACATCATGGCCACAAATTCATTGTAATCTATCCGTCCGTCCTGAAAAAACAAAAGAAGAATGAAAAGGAGGGGATGGGATTATCTTGGTGTGTTCATATGGATTGCAGGACTTACGTTGTCCTGATCGACTTCGCGCATCAGTTCGTCGATGTGAAAATCGTTGATGCCAAACTCTTGACAAGCGTTTTGGAGTTCATCTTGAGTGATGTAGCCACTGCCGTCCCTGTCGAAATACGAGAAGGCGGCTAAGAGATTATCTTCTCTCTCGATCATGTTTAGATGCAATGTTGCAGCTATGAACTCTTGGTAATCGATTGTACCGCTGTTGTTTACGTCTGCCTGCGGTTTTTGAACAAAAATGAAGTTGATTGGAATATGAAGGATGATGCATAGATAGTGAGGGGGCTGTGAGATGAAACTTACAGCCTGCATTAGAGCACGACATTCTGATTCGGTAAGATTAGCACCAAATCTTTTTAATCCGGCTTCGAGTTCTTCGTAAGTGATTTGACCACTGTTATCTGTGTCTATCATCATGAACATTTCTTTCAATCCGGCTAGTTCTTCTTGAGAAAGTCTTTGTGCAATGACCTGAAAGAACGGTTGAAAATGAAAGAAATGAAAAAGGGTTGTCATTTTAGCTACTGGTCTGTGCATTGAAAGAGTTTCGCAGTATCTCATCTTATGTTACTTGGACTTAGGATGAGAGTTACAGGGTATGTGCCCGATGTGGATACATTCAAATTTTTGCAAGTTTTTTCGATGTATACATATTTATATACGTGTCAGACTCGAGTATTATAACATAGTTCTTCGAAGAAGTTTCAGAGACCAATGTTTGAAAGAGACATTCCAATGTCTCAGTGGCATAAACTTACTCTTAAGGCCATTTTCTTGAGTTTTTTCATTGCAGAAAATTGCTTCATGCGGCGTAAGACTAAATAATCGAGTGGCTTGTCTGGTGCTCCCCCATCAACCCGAATCCAACTGTGGCCTGCAAGGAACCGAAATCGAATTAGCAACCCGACATTACAATCTGACATCATTGCTTATCCAATGGTCTTGAGAATACTGATAAGTAGAGTTCGTTTTCACTCTTTTCCCTTATAGCAACCCAACATTACAATCTGAATTAGATACAATAAAATTATATCATTTCATCAACATCTTACATAGTACTTGGTATGCAGTTATCCGCTTCTTGGGATCTTTCGAAAGCATTTTCGACACTAGATCTTTTGCACTTTGAGATATGCTTGGCCAAGGATCAGATTTGAAGTCAAGTTCACCTTTCAAAATCTCATCAAATACTTCTTCACTTTCTGTAAATTATAAAAAAATTGCAGGGTCAAACAAGAAAGGCTAAATACTATCTCAAGTTTTCAACAAAAGAAATGACATAGGATGAAGTCTTACCACCCCAAAATGGAGGCACCCCGGATAGGAGAACGTAAATGATCACGCCAGCACTCCATACATCGGCTTCTGGACCGTAACACTTCTTCAAAACCTCAGGTGCAACATAGTATGGGCTTCCAACAACATCAGATAACTTATCTCCTGAAATGTTAAGGCCTTTATCAACAAAACAACTCATTGCTGGTTGCATAGACAGCTTCACAATATTGTAGAGATTTCTCAAATTTTGTTTCCCCATAGGAACAACAGCCTACCAAGAATACTTATTCAAATTGGTAAACATGTAGAATAATATCAAAGTCAGCTGCAATGCTGCATCCTCCTAGACATAAACATTCAACTTCTACCTACAAGAATTTTAAATTTTCATTTGATACATGTGTATATATATTTATAATTGAACATACCAGGCTTGAGGAATACTGATAATCCAAAATCAATGACTTTAAGAGGTGAATCCTCTTCTCCATTCACAAAAAGGAAATTTTCGGGCTTAAGATCCCTATGCATTACCCCCATGGAATGGCAGGCTTCGACAACACCTACTATAGTCCTTGCTAATTCTCTGCCTTTCTTTCGGAATAATGGCCTCTCTTAACAATCCTTTCAAAGAGTTCTCCCCCTGCACACAAATCCATGACAACATGAACTGTCGTTGGATCTTCATAAGCCCCTTTAATGGATACAATATTAGGGTGCCCTGACATGTGATGCATTATCTGAATTTCCCTCCTCACATCATCAACATCAGTTTCAGTTACCAGTTTCCTTTTAGCAATAGATTTGCAAGCATACCGCTTCCCGGTACCTTTCTCCGTGCATATGAAAGTTATCCCGAACTGTCCGTTCCCAAGCTTAGTCCCCAAGTTATAGTACTCCTTCAATTGACCTGTTTTCGTTTGTAACACTGAGTCTACCTTGAGTCCAGCGCATGACTGCCTTCTAACATTATGGGGTCTCCTTGGTGTTTTTTTAGGCTCAACCTTAGGATCATCCTCTTTATTTACAGCAATCTGCACCTGCAATGCTGATTTGGAGTCAAGTCTTTGAGGGGCATGCTTCGATTGTTGCCGTTGGAGTTCATCCTTACCAATCTTTATCTCTTCAGGGGGATGCTTTTCAACATTGTGAGCTTCTTTTTCTTCACTTCCAGACTCAACAGCTGCATTGGCTGCAACCTCTTCATGTTCTTCACCCTTCTTCCCTTTATCTGCTTTCTCAACTTCGGCCGATCCACTCCCCCAAATGGAATTTGAGATTGTTTTGAAGAAGCCATTTTTAAAACAATTGTTTCCCATCTGAAACTACTCTCGATTCTTACACTTTTTCTTACATAAACATACATCTATAAGGGGAAAAAATCCTGAAACTTAGCCTAATGCTGCAGCCTCATTTCCCTGAAGGGTAAATTGTTGCCTAAGCTTCAACTGAAAACACAATTGAACCAGATACCAATGATTCAACCATCAATGTCATGTAACAAGCAGAAGAATTATCTCAAAAAGCACAATTTCATCAAAAATATAAAATTAAAGCCTTTGTATTTGTACCCTTTAATCTCAGAAAACTTCCCACGAACATGGATTGATCAATAATCATACATATAGAGATAAAGAAAGAAACTTTCAATAACCCAATAGAAACAAAAGATCAAAGTTGAAATTTTTGATGTCAAAACAATGATTTGTAATCGGACTAATGGGAAAACGATTCAAACCAATGAAACAGAAGCAAGGGAAATGGATAATTAGTTTGTTTGTTTTTTGGGTTAAGGCAGGTTTACATATATGAGATAGAAACAATGCATATATTAGGGTTTTAATCAAATTGAGGAATCAAAGAAAGATTGTTGTATTCTCTGCCCCTTTTGTTTTTTTCCCGGGAAAGGAAAGGAAGGGAAAGAGAAAATAACGAATGGCAGAATTGTTTTGAAACAATGACGCGTTAAATAGGTTCTTCTGACAGGGTTTAGCTAACCAACAACAGTTAGGTTTTTCAGTGTTTATTAGTTAGTTATTACAACGTTAGTGTTGTGTTGGCCCGTGGCCTAACATGCTCATGACAATTTCGTATGACTGGTCTAAAATAAACCAAGAAATTTTGTTTAAACTTATTTAGGGCTACATATTACAACCTATTATATCATGTAATTAATTAAAGTTGCAGAAAAATAGGACTAGTTCTTTCCTTTTTGTATAAGATGTTACAGAATCCACTCTCTTCAAGTATTTTACGATGCTGCAGGCTGAAATGAAGTGCCTGGCTTTCCATGCATCCGAGGTCTTCTTCTTCAGTTCAGGCATCAAGCTACCCTGAATAGAAGCTAAAGCAACAGAACATATGCTTTCTCGATTTACTCAACTTCGAAACATCATTTACGCTCTTCTCGTGGAACCCATTTGTCTTGAAAGTTCCATTTCCATGAGGATTCAAACCAACTTGGTTTGTCTCCATTGGTATCATATTTTGCTGAGGAGATGCTGGTACTACTTTGTTATGGTTTACTTCCCTTGACAACGAATTCGATATTGCAGACCTGTAAGTACATCCAAAGACCATAAAATCCATTAATTCACAAGTGTATTTCGGTTTGACATGAAAACAAGGGATATATGTGTAACTATCTTAATGTTATTACCTTGTGTCATTAATGTCATTGTTATTCTTGGAGTCATCCAATGCAATCTCTAGATTCTCTAACTTTTTGGAGCCAGAATCATGGCCAATCTCCACTTCTAAAGGAACATTGTCTTCTGCAGCATAAGTTGGGTCTTTTACAGCACCCTCCCCATAATTTGGAGTTTCTTTGTCAGAGAAACTAGAAGATCTGCTTTGAGTATTAAATCCGTATCGTCGTACTAATGAAATGGCTTTCTCCAATGTTCCTAGAGCTTCCTTCACCTCTGGACGAATAGGGATCTTTTGTTTAGCATTTACACCATTTGAATCCACCAATTTATAGGTTGAAGATTGATTTGCAGCCGTAATGCCCTCCTCCAAGCATGTACTCTCTTCGCTTTCTTCTTCCTCAATTTCACCAAAAGCTTTTCTCTTTTTGTCTTGTGCTTTCTTTGGTGAATCTCCACCAGCAGGGTCATTAGCATGAACCATCGGTTCAACGTCATCCACGTTGTCTTGTATGCCTTCAATTACATTCTCACTAGGCGAAGAATCAGGTTTACTTTTGAGCTCTTGCACTTCAAGAACATTGCCTGATTTGTTACGGGAGTAAAGAGCTTCGCGTATTAGACAAAACAAAGGCTCTCCCAAGGCCTTGCTGTAATCTTCATCGCTATTAGACAGAAGCCACAGTCTGAAAAGCATTGAAAACTGGGAATGTGAGGGACTATAATTGGCAGGATGGTAATAATCAGCATCTCAAAAAATGAAGCTCCTAATCCAGAAGCTCTCAGCAATGGAACCTTTTAAGATAAATGATGGGTTGCATCGATTTATGCCCATCACTTCATTGCATATGGTGGCAACTCTAATGAATTACACTTATTGATAGCAGTTAAAAAGAAAAGAAAAAAAAACTAAACTAAACTACGTGCGGGAAATTAAGATGTTATGTCAGAAGGCTGCATGACCTTTTGATAAAGTCTGAAACCGTTTCCGATAAGCTGCCTTGCGATGAAATTTATAAGCGATGGAGGGACAAAATCCAGCTTCATATCCATATTTGCTATTGTCCTACAAAGTTAACAATCTTTTAATATTAAGAGGAGAAAAGGAAAACTATGAGAGGAATATGACCTTCAATACATGATATGGACACAGTTTCTACAGCCATAATTGCTATTTTCCTTACAGTATCTACAAGGTCTCTACTTTCGTTGCAGGTAAAACTCGTATAGCGCTTGTACGAGTGATCTAAATCTGTTGACTATTGTCTCCCAGAAATGCATAAGGTAAAATTTATGTTCCTATTCTAATATGACAATTCAAAGAATTACAACTTACCTAAAGTAGCTTCTTTCATTGTTGACCTTCTGCAAAGCAAAGCCTCCAACTACATCAATCCTTACAACATCCTTTGCTTCAGGGATCCCATCTCTAGTAAACCCATGTGTGGCTCTATCAATATTGCTCACATCTGATATCTAAAACCAAAAATCAGATAAATGTTTAGATGAATTTCGAGTCTTTGGGAAGAAAATAAATTGCAAAGGAAGTGAAACCAAATTCAAGTCTTCGAAGTGACTACCGTGTTCACGAGAATAACAATCAGATCGTCTTGAAAGAACTCAAAGGAAAAAAAGTGTACTAGAGCCTCCCTAGCTGACAGTGGCCATGCAACCTTCACCCTTTCTTCCGAAAATACAAAAACAAGTGTGCATTTTACAATTTCAGACTTCAATGTATTAGAAAATGAAGGAAACGTATTTAAGTAAACTATTATAATTCTAGGCTTGACAAACCTCACTAGAGCTATCTGTTCACCAATTCGGATCTTTCGTACACAGGTGGAATTAGTTACTTTGAAAGGTGGAAAGCTAGACTGAGGCCACCTAGGAAGAGTAAAAGAAGATTAGTATTGAACACATTTTGAGTTAAATTGGATGAAATCTTGAGAACGGAAGTATGTATGTTAATTCTACATTGTAATAAAGTGAAACACCAGAAACCATTCTCACCATTTCTTGTAGAGGGCTGACTCCCAAGAAATACACATACCTGCAATGAAGTAGCTGATGAAAAAAGTTTCTTGTACCATGACTGGTACTTAAAAGTCTTGAATTAATTGCAATTGCATATGTTTTGTTCATCATTTAGGATTAAGCTTAAAAACAACTAAAAAATGAGCATAACTTACAAACATCCAAAGGCCCATCCACATAGCCTTCGACAAGTAATGTATGAAAAGGGGTACCATGAGGTCCTTCACGGTACATAACACGGAATTCTTCATTATCATGCTTCAACTGTCCAAAAAAGGTTGATCATGCATATCAGAGAACAATAATCACGATTCAGAACATAAAAAAAGTTCATTCCAGTAAGATCTGCTCAATGAAGTCATTGGTATAAATGAAATAAGGGAAACTAGCTACGAGAGCATACTTTCCATTGACCATGTGATGTCTCACTGGATTCTGACAGTTGATGATCATCAACAGAAGTGCTCCGTAACATGTCGAGAAAATTGGATACTTCCCGAGTCCTTTTGTCCAATAAATGTTCACTAAACTCTGTTGACCAGAAAGAAGAAAATGTTTGAACTTTGACAGTATATACTTGAGAAGAAACTCTAAAATGTAGCAAGTAATGTCCATTGAGGGATTCAAAGTACACATATGACGGTTTAAACTGTAAAAGTGGGAAAAGATGCTCTAAAACCTTCTTCCTCATCTTTTGCATATCGTAAAATCTGATTCTTTACAAGGGTTTTAAGTGTATCGGGATCGGTCAGTTCGGAAGAAGACAGCGTATTGTCCAGCCTCTCTCTGTATTGAGAGATTGTCTTTTTCTTTTCCATATTTACATCTACAAGAAAACAGCACCCAGCGGCCAGCTCCCACTCAAGCACTCCAAGGATCAGCTAACCTTGCAACTAAAAACCAATTTTTTAAATACATGCATTAAATTCTCAGTCAAAACAGTTAATGACAGCCTCAGAGACAAAACTCAAAAAACAAATTTGACCTCTATCTGCAGAATATGGAACACTAAAAGGTAATTAAGACCTCCAATGTGACATGTTCAGGCTTGAAACAGGAAAAAAAAAACTGCCAAAAAAAGGGGGGGATGGCTTCTAGGAATGCTATAAAACAAGAGCATGAAACCATTGAAAACTCCTCCAAAACATCCATATCTCTAACCTCATAAGATCAACAAAATGAAAGAAAAAACATGAACATGAACTTTGCAAGAACAGAGGAAACCAAAGTTATCCAATTTGTCAGATACACATACTTTAACCAATATCTTGAGTCAAATCACAAGAAAGAAAGAACAAGCGTTTAAGTAAAAGCAATCAAGTTGAACTTACATGAAGCTCAATGAAAATCACTCCTTGGAGAAGCCAGAATCAGAAAAGTAGAATCCCAGAAACCCAAAAGGGGTTGCTTCAGATCTCAATGAAAATTTAGTTCCTTTAATTACAGTTCCAAGAAATCTCTACAGCTTGAACGTGTTATTAAACAAAGCAAGGGACAAAAAGCCACTTAATTCGACAGTCGGCAGAATCACTGAATCAAAAATTACAGCTTTCTTTGTTTATGCTAAACACAGATGAAGAATATTGTTTTTTTATTCCATTTTTATTAATAAAAGTAATTGGTTTTGGAATTGACGGGTTTTCGGACAACTAGGACGGTGGGTCCCATCAGCACTAAAACCTGTACCAAACCTCCTTCTAAAAATTCTAGTCATTATAACTTTATAATTATTTGAAAAATAAAATAAAAAAATTATTTTATTATTAAGTATATTTATTCATTTGATTAAGTTATTTTTATTTTTTAAATTACGGAGTTTTAATGTTATTAATAATATTTTTTATTTTTTATGTATGATTAGAATTAAAATTATAATTTATTAAAAATAAATTATTTTATTATTATATTAATATAAAACTTTATATTTAATTATTTAAAATCATTTTCAAATTTATATATAATTTTATAAAATAATATATTTAATTTTTAATGAATTATATAACAATTCACGTAAAATTTTTGTTATTAATTAAAGCTACGACAGTCGGTTAATATTTTATATTTTTATAAAAGAGTATTTGTTTATTACGTGTATTAACATTTGGATTCCATTCATTTATAAAATATGTGACTGTATTCGTAATAACTAAAATTAATAAAAAAAGTTTAAGTTTTTTTAAAAAATTAAATTTATTATTATATCAATATAAAAGAATAGAATTTAAGTTTTGACATTTTATTAATCAATAAATTTAGATTTTAAGAGAATTAATTTGCTGAAAATAAAAATATTAATTATTATAACATATTAAGATAAAAACTTTTAATAAAACAAAATATTTCTGTATTTTTAGTATATTATGATGTATTTTTTTTAGATAAATAAAATTTATTCATCTAAATATAATATTTTTGTATTTTTAGTATATTATGATGTAATTTTTAATTCAAAAAATATGTAGGAGACCGTAGATTAGGCATGTACTAAATTTGACTGACGTGGCAAATCTCTGTCCACGAACTGGAAAGTTGTCAGATTCTACTGGATATACATTCACGGGTTACACGTGTCGCATTTAAATTTATTATATTTTCAGAATATATTCTAAAATTGGAATATTATATTTGAAAATATCACGAATTTAGAATTTTATGTAAGATATATAAATTATTAAAAAATATATTAAAATTATAAAAGATATTAAATTATAAGAGTTTAGAGATATAAAATTAACTTATTAACAAAAATATAAAATTTTAAAGGGTACGACTTTTTTTAAAATCTCTAGATCTATTCTTATAAAAAGACACAGATAAGAGACGAAGTAATTATACTTAAAATAACAAAAGCTTTTTTTAAAGTAAAAATGTGGGTATTTTTTGAACGAATATTTTTACTAAAAGGTATAAATATTTTTTTTTGGATAAGTTGTGTTGTATTTATCCAAAGACATGAATTACATCTCTTATAAGAATAGTTGAATCTATCCTTAAGGAATTCTCAAAACTGCACAAATACATCTATTTACATCATCTATTCGAATAATTTTATTTCGAGTTCTAATACGAACAACCTCCCTAATATAATCAAGAATTTCTTCTACATCCCTACTAGAATATCGAAAAATCCTCCTATTTATTTACGTTTTTTTTCTTAGGTATAAACATATGTCACAACTAAAGATAAGTAATCTAAGGAATAGTATCCGTATGGCTTCTATGTTAAATCGGAAAATAAAAAAATATTTAAATATTTTATAATTTATAAATTTAAAAATTATAGTTAATCGAGTGGAATATAGAATTTTATTTAATTTATAATTTAAAGTAGGTGTATTAATGAGATCAAAACTATAGAAAAATATCAACCTAAATACAATGCTAACTTTGCCAATACGAGACAAATACGAGATCTCGAGCACCAAATAATGGAAGTCATGTTCAGGAATATGATTGTTCCTGTGGATAATTCAACATAAAACAAACTTCGAAATCGAATTTCAGGGAGAAAGGTTGGTGAGCTACTTGTTGCTATCAGATGGTCCTATTGCACTATTGGTTGCGGCGCTACTGCTGCTTTCACCACCAAAAATCCTGAAAGGATTCCCTTCAAACTCACTTGCAGAGGAGCCGCTTCCAACGGGTCCCAACGGGTAATGTCCTGGACCCATATCATGACCACCGAGAGGGATAATATAGCCACCTTCACCCAGATCCGTATCAACGATAAGGCTGTTGAAAGTTCCGAAGGGAGCTCTTGAGCTGCTGCCGAAAGAAGATCTTGGCAGACCTAGCTCAGAAGCAACAACATTTGAGGAGCTACCACTGAATGGGGGTCTTGGAGGCCTATGTTCTGGCACAGCCCTTGAACTGCCACGAATCGAGGATCTTGGCAGACCAAGTTCAGTTGCAATACTTGAGCTGCCACCATATGAAGATCGTGGCAGACCGAGGTGAAGTGAAACACCGGAGGTGGGAACATATGGGTTATAATGAGTTAACCCCATACCACTCTGTCTGCCGTCGCTGCTGCTGCTACTGCTAGCTCCAGCTCTGAACTCACCGGCGTTCATAATATTGGGGAACCAATTGTCCCTGAGAAAAAAATCGCCGGTTGCCCTCTGATTAATGTCTCGAATACCTGCAGCACTGGCACCGACAACATCATAATCTGCAGTTGCAGGAACTTGGGGTGGTGGTTGTAAAGCGACATCTCCCTCAGAGGGAACAACAGCTGCTTCAGAATAAGGAACTTGTTTATGATATTCAATGCGGTTCCTTATATTAGTCCTCCTTGTTTCCTCGAACCAGATCAACGCATCCAGTTCATTAACATCGAAGGCATCCATCATCTTGCCTTGATGCATCTGAAGCATGAACTTCCTCACCTCTACCTCCTTGTTTTTCCAAATGAGCTTCATCAGGCGTTCTTGCTCCTTGGAGAACTTGTCCTCCATGTAGATCTCCATGTTCATCGTCTTCTTCGAGCGTTCCATCTCCGGAACAAGATAGAACTTTCCGATCAACCGTTTCACTTCATCGAGGGAGGGCCACACCAATGGCTCGTTCTCCTGCGGGCTGTAAATGACAAGACAAGCTTCTATGCCACATAGAGTGGCTAGCTCCGACACCTTTTTAATCAACCCTAATCTGCGTTTCTTGAGGCTAGCTCGACGGGAACTATTGTTTGCTATCCAGTCAAGGCTAACCTTCCTTCTTGCCATGACTATTGCTTTGCAAACTTAAATATTTGTGTTTGCTTGGCAAGAAAATGTATCTTCTGCTCTTGGGTAAAGAGAGATTTGAGCTGCCCTAAACGAGTGCCAATGAGAGCTTTATATAGTGGGTGAGGTGACACAAACTATTGGATTTGGAGGAAAGATATCTTACCTTATTTTTTTATGTCATATACTAAAATTATATAAAAAATAATATTTAAATAATATTTAAATTTTATGTTTTAAATTATAAATCCTACTATTTTAAAATATATTTTATATTTTTTAAAATATAATAAAAAGATAGGTGATTTCAAACCCAAATTTACGGCAATATACATTTTCATATTAGGTAATTAAAAAAAAGATAAATGGTGGTTGTTGGATAATTTAAATTTGTTGCTTATTATGGTAACATAATTTACCATTATTGTTGTAATTTACCTATACTAAATTTATAGTTGAGCTACGAAAGTGAGAAAATTAAAAATTTAATTTAAATCGAATTATACGATTAGATTCAAATTTATATATTGTGGTTTAGTTTTTTTATTCAATTTAAAATTTATAATTTAGTTTAATTTTAGTTTTTTTATTCAATTTAAAATTTATAATTTAGTTTAATTTTAGTTTTTTCATACGAAACTCGTTTATTCCATATTAACCATAATAAAAAAAATCTATTATAACCTATATTAAATATATTTTAAAGATAATCTCTTAAAATATTTGGATTTATTTTTTAAGATAGTCTCTTGAAATATTTGAATTTATTTTTATAACATTAAATTAATTAGATATCGTATTATTCTAATATGTTTTTATAATATTTACTATTTAGTATTATTTTATGATATCAAATATTTAAATTTTTCTTTAACCAAACAATATATTAGACTAGATATTTGTATTTAAGTTGGTGATATAGAATCATTGAGTATATATTAATTAAATAATTTTTAATTTATTTTTTTATATATTATTTATTTTATAATCATTGTTATTTTTTAATTTTTACTTGAAATTTTAGATTTGTCAAAGACTCAGATACGTGTTTTCTTGTTCTATTGGTAAAATAAATTGATATTAAAGGGTTTAATAAATATATTATTTATTTTAATTAATTTTTTAAAAATTAAAGAACGTTAAAACCGTAAATTTTAATCGAATCAAACCATAAAATTTAATATTTGAGTTTTAATTATTTTATATTATAATAAAATTATATTTCATATATATATGTATTTGATAGGTTAGATGATATGTTGTTTAAAATATATTATCATATCATATGACATGTCATCTTCCTTATATTTTTAACAGTCCAGTTATCATGGTTGTTAAAAAATAAGCTATTTGTTAAAAAGGTACGGATTAAGGACTAAATTTATCCCTAAAAAGAATAAGGGACAAAATGATAAAAATTATAAACATTAACGGTTAAAATTATCTTTATGCCTTTAAAATATTATGAAGCTTGTGTGTAAATATGTTTTAATTATGGTATAAATAATTAAAATATCTTTATTTAAGTATTTTTATAAATATTTTAATATACTATTTATTATAGAGATAATTACATTATTTTCTAAAAAATAATAAACATGTGAAAAAATTATAATAGGTTATATGTTAATCTATAATTGAACCATTGGTTAACAACATATTAATGGTTAATCATTACGGTTAATCGTTTTTTAATGGTTAAATTATGATTAACAAGATTCAATAATCGTTATAACAGTTAATCGGCTATTTAAAATAAACGATACGATTAACTTACCATGAACACCCTTAAATAAATACAAAAATTCAATGAGACATTTACCGTGAATTTGGAGCGTGTACAGTTAAATAAAAAATCAAAGTTTTAAGTGCGTATTTATTGGGTGAGCAAAACTCGACTCCACTTGAAAAAACCGAATAACTCAACTCGACTCGAGGAAAAAATATCCGACTCGTTTTGACTCAACTCAAAAAATATTTCAAATAAAGTTTGAGTTGTAAAATGAAAATTCGAATAACTCAAAATTTTTAGTAATTAAAGGATTTATTTTTAAGTTTGAGATGAGTCTCTCAACTTTTTATGATATATATACATATCTTAAATGATTAGAGAAAGTCGTTTAAATTGGAATTAAGTCGTACTATAAAATGATAAATAATTATAATTAAATATTTATAAGAACTCAAAAATTCGATTCGATTCGACTCGAATCGAATCGAAAAATTTCAAATAAAGTTTGAGTTATAAAAAATGACTTGTCAACTCGAACAACTCAAAACTTTTTAACTCGACTCGATCAAATACTCACCATTAATATTTACGCCAAATTAAAATTCATGTATTGCATTTAAATAAAGTCTGTGTATTATATTCTACTTTAAATCAATGTTCATGTGAGGTTTTAATTATTGTGTATAAGGCAATGAATCAATGCCTAAATGAGTAATATATATATAAAAATATGAATGTACCTAGATTACATACTATATATATTATTATTTCTGTTTTTAGGTTTTATTCTAATTAATTTGGATTAATCCGTGTTATATATTTATTTTGCATAAATAATACTTTAAACCTAAAATCAAGCTCCTTATCACTTAATCAACTTTTATTGATATTATATATTTTTATTTTAGGATAAACTACACCTATAATTTTTAATTTTTAGGGTTCTTTTAATATGATTATCGAACTTTTAAAACTTACAATACAATCATCGTGCTTTTAATTTATTTTTATTACAAACATTATCGTCAATTATCGTTAAAAAATTTAATGTAACACTTTAAAAATATTTATAATTAATTTATTATGTTTTTTTTTACCCCAATTCCTTTTCTTCCTATCCGATCTTCTTTCATGGTTACACCACTATTAAGGGCTTGTTTAGGATTACTGTAACACCCCAAGTGCTTTTTTCCCAATTAGAGTCAAATCCCTAACTGTTGTGCCCTATTTATTTGGGAATTTTAAAATCGAATTTAGGACCTTTTTGCAATTTCTTAAATCTTAAAGCCCTGTTTTTGAACTCTGGAAGTTCAGGCCCTTCGTGGGTAATTTTACCCTTTTTTATTTTGGAAAGTTTCTTTCCCTGTTCTTCGTCCGATCCTGTGAGAAATTCCTTTCCTTTTCTTCTGATTCATAATAAACAATCCGGTCCCCTTTCCTTGGCTTCTTTTTATGTTTCCTTGCTCTCCTTTCGTGGTGTCCGCGTCCCCTCTCCCTCAGAGTGTTGTTTGGTGACGTGGATTCCGAGCCCGAGCATCTGCCTCCTCCTCCTGGACGACCTCCTGTCCAATAGCATCGGGACCCGTACGTTCTACTCCTGTGCATTCTAGTGGTAGAGCCGAGTCCAGCCGACGTCAGTATCGTCGTTGAGTTATCTGTTCAGGTATGTTCTCTTCTGTTTACTCTATTTTTCAGTACATTCCGTTTTCTGTTAAAATTCGTATGATCATGCATTATTCTGACATCATATTCCTGTCACTGTTACATGGTATGCTTGCCTTCTGTTTCATTGTAATACATGCACTCTGATTCTACTTATGCATATTCATTACATCTGGTAGACTATGTGTACGGGGAAGTTTAGTGACTTATCACTTCTGTTCAGTGGCTCCACCTACGGGTCGAGATACCACTTCTGATCAGTGGCTCCACCTTCGGGTCGAGTTTCCACTTCTACTGGTATGATGGAGTTAGAGAGGTTCAGGGGAACCTACTCTTCTGTTGGTGTTCGGAGATGGGTGCATTTCATGCATACACCACATCATCTGCATATACTAATCTAAAATCCTGTTTTATCTGTACTTTAGAGACACACTAGGCTCCCTAGCTTACACTCTCTCAGCTTCCTGTTTCAGGTCCTTGACCTAGGCTACTTCGGTATTTGGAGTTTACTATTTTCAGATTATTACGTATGTTTTATAGTTATCAGACTATTTTATTATTTCTGAATATTTTATTATCTGTATTGGACTTTGGATTCAGAACTTTACTTCGGACTTTCTGGACTTTATACGATTTATTGTTGGGTTGAACTTTATTTTATTTGGATAATATTTTAGTATGTTTGGTAATAAATTATTTTAAGCGATTTATTCTTATCTTTTGTTTTTAATAAAAACCTATCTTGCGAATCAAATTTTAATATTATGAACCCTAACTTTTATTCTAAAAAATTAGATAAATTTCGAGGTTACATTTAGTGGTATCAGAGCCCGGTTCAACCCACGGACTGTGAGGTCCAAAATGATTTTTGATCTCAAAATATTTTGATAGTATTATTTAAACATCCAGATTTCTGTTTTGAATTATATTTTGAAAATTCTCTGAAATATTCTGAATATTACTCCAAGTACCGATACTAATATAGGATTTTATCTGTCATTCTGTAGATACTCTACTATGCCACCTCGTAGGAGTACACGCTTAGCTACTGGGAGAGGCCGTGGCCGAGGCCGTGGCCGAGGTCGATCTGCTGCTTCTGCTAGTAATGTTCCGCCTCCTGTGGACCCGCCATAGGAGCAGAGTTTGGCTCAAGAGATAGGAGTAGAGGATCAGCCTGAGATTCAGACCGAGGCTCAACAAGCCGAGGTTGATCAGCCGGTCCAGAGTGAGGGACCATTTGAGTCTGGAGACAGTAAGACTATCGGTTTGGACTCCGTGATGATACAGAGAGAGTTTCTCAAATATTTATGCCAGAATGAGGGTTCCAGGAAACCCATATCTATGGAGTTTTTGGCTGCTGGGATGACCATGTTCGATGGTAAGATTGGTACAGATCCAATTGATGCTGAGTATTGGCTGAAGAAGCTCCAACATTTGTTCGTTGAGATGGATTATCCCTCTGATAGGAAACTGAGGGCCGCTATATCGTTACTTCAGGGAGAAGCCCTAAATTGGTGGAAGGCCGAGGAGAAAGTTACCGCCTCGGAGAAGCTCAACTGAGAGTTTTTCAGGCAGGCCTTTGAGGACAAATATGTGGGACCTGAGTATCTGGTCAAGTGCAGAGATTATTTCCTGAGTCTGTAGTAGAACGACATGTCAGTGAATGACTATGAGATTGAGTTCCTCCGCTTGCTTCAGTATGCCCCTGGTATTGTTTCCACTGAGAAACAAAAGTGTGATCATTTCTTGAAGGGACTTCGAGTACCACTGAAGATTGTTGTTGCCATTCACCATGACACGAAATATAAGATGATCACTCGGCGTGCCAGGACAGCCGAGCGTAATGAGAGCTTGAGGGTTCAGTTGGAGTCCCAGGTTCAGGATAGAGGTAGACGATAGCCTGCAACACCTGTTCAGCACAGTCAGGGTTTTCAATCTCGAAAGAGGGGCCGTGATGAGTTTGAGCCGCAGAGTTCTACACGTTCTAGACCAGCTGCTTTTATTGCCCCTACTGCTAGTGAAGCTGGATCCACTAATACTCGAGCCCTACCTCAGTGTTCGTTCTATAAGAAATGGCACTCAAGAGAGTGTCGTATATAGAGTGGGACCTGCTTCCGTTGTGGTTCGTATGATCACCGTCTCAGGGACTGTCCAGTGACACCCCAGTCTGGTCATACTCCAGGTCAATCACAGGCATCAGTTCAGACTTCTGCAGCGGGAAGAGGTCAGGGTAGACCTGCTGCTTCTGGTACCGGTAGTAGGGGCAGACTCAGTCAGTTTAGTGGATTTACTAGATCAGGAGGGTCTCAGCCCGGCTTGGTTTATGCTACGAGGAGACAGGAGGACCGAGATGAGCCAGACGTCATTGCTGGTACTTTTTCTGTTCATGCTCTTTCCTTTTTCGCACTTCTTGATAATGTGTCTACACATTCATATGTTTCTAGTTCTGTGTCTGGATATCTGGAAATTCCTATAGAGGATACTGGTAGTTCTGTCTCAGTTTATAGTCTTGTGGGTAACCCTATGGTGGTTACTAAGGTGTATAAAGATTGCCCTCTTGAGGTTCAAGGGGAAATCTTTCTCGTTAATCTGATGGAACTGCCGTTTGGAGAGTTCGACTTGATTCTGGGGATGAATTGGCTGTCAGCTCACCGAGTTACACTGGACTGTGAACGTAAGAGGGTCACCCTGAGAACTTCTGATGATCGTGAGGTAACTCTTATCGGTGAACGTAGAGGGTTTTTGACTAACGTGATTTCTGCTTTTAAGGCTGAGCAAATGATCAGGAAGGGATCTGTGGCCTACCTGGCCTACATCCTTGACCCGAGATAATCTGATTCTGGATTAGATAAGATCCGTGTGGTGTGCGAGTTCCCTAATGTCTTTCTAGAAGAGTTACCGGGAGTTCCCCCTAAGCAGGAGGAGGTGGAGTTTAGTATCGAGTTGTATCCGGGGACAACTCCAGTATCGATGGCACCGTATCGGATGGCTCCGAAGGAGATTAAAGAGCTTAAGGTCCAGCTACAGGAACTTCTGGATAGAGATTTCATTCGACCGAGTGTCTCTCCGTGGGGAGCCCCTGTCCTCTTTGTTAAAAAGAAAGATGGTTCTCTGCGGTTGTGTATTGACTATCGAAAGTTGAACAAGTTGACCATCAAGAATAAGTATCCTCTTCCTCGCATCGACGATCTGTTTGAGCAGTTCCGAGGAGCTTCTGTGTTCTCTAAGATAGACCTGAGATCTGGTTATTACCAACTCAAGGTGAAAGACTCTGATGTGTTCAAAACAGCCTTCTGGACTCGTTATGGTCACTACGAGTTCCTGGTAATGCCCTTCGGTCTTACGAATGCCCCCGCAGCATTCATGAACATGATGAATAGGGTGTTTCAACCCTATCTGGATCAGTTTGTTGTGGTCTTCATAGACGATATTCTGGTCTATTTTAAGTCTGAGGAGGAGCATGAGCAGCATCTCCGTTTTGTTTTACAGACTCTGAGAGAGAAGCAGCTCTATGCGAAGTTCAGTAAATGCGAGTTTTGGCTTTCGGAGGTTGTGTTTTTGGGCCATGTTGTCTCCGCTAAGGGCATCCAGGTTGATCCAAAGAAAATTAAGGCTATTATAGAATGGAAGCAACCCAAGAATGTGGCTGAGATTCGTAGGTTTCTGGGGTTAGCTGGTTATTATCGGAGGTTTGTAGAATGCTTTTCTTCTATAGCCGCTTCGTTAACTAAGCTTCTGCGGAAGGATGTTCTGTTTACCTGGTCTGAGGCTTAGTGGGAGAGTTTTGAGAAACTCAAATACGTTCTGACCCAAGCACCTGTTCTAATACAGCCAGAGTCGGGGAAACCCTATACCGTTTACAGTGATGCCTCATACACCGGTTTGGGTTATGTTCTGATGCAGGATGAGAAGGTAGTGGCTTATGCATCTCGACAGTTGAAACCGCATGAGTGTAACTACCCCACCCATGATCTAGAGTTGACGGCTGTAATCTTCGCTCTGAAGATCTGGAGACATTATCTCTATGGAGAGAAGTGTTACGTCTTTACAGACCATAAGAGCCTTAAGTATCTTCTTACTCAGAAAGAGCTCAACCTGAGACAGCGACGTTGGTTGGAGCTTCTGAAGGACTATGACTGTGAGATTGACTACCACCCGGGTAAAGCTAATGTCATTGCAGATGCCTTGAGTCGCAACGCCATTACAGATTTGAGAGCTCTGTTTGCCCGGATGAATTTATTTGAGGATGACAGTTTATTAGCCGAGCTTCGAGTGGTTCCTACACTGATATCTGAAATTCAGGCTGAACAGCCTAATGATCCGTTCTTGGCTCATCGGATTACGGAAGTCAAGGAAGGGACTTCTCAGGACTTTTCTCTGAATCAGGATGGTGTTTTATGTTTTCGGGGTCGTTACTGTGTTCCGAAGAACTCTGAGTTGAAACAAGTTATTCTTCGGGAGGCCCACGATAGTCTGTATTCTATGCATCCGAGAGGGGATAAGATGTATAAGAATCTCCGGGAAAAATACTGGTGGAAAGGTCTTAAGAGAGATGTTGTCAGCTTTATGTCCAAGTGTTTGACGTGTCAGAAAGTCAAAGCTGAGCATCAACGCCCATCTGGACTCATTCAGCACATCGAAATCCCTCAGTGGAAATGGGAACGTGTGACTATGGATTTCGTCAGTGGTTTACCTTTGAATCCGTCAAAGAAAGATTCTTTTTGGGTCATCGTTGATTGGTTGACCAAGTCTGCACACTTCATTCCTGTCAAGACCACTTACCCTCTCAGTAAGTTGGGCCGGTTATACATCTCTGAGATCGTTCGATTATATGGAGTGCCTCTATCTATCATATCTGATCAAGATCCGAGATTTACGTCTATGTTCTGGGGATTTCTGCATACGGCTTTGGGTACTCGGTTGAATTTCAGCACTGTTTATCACCCTCAGACCGATGATCAGTCTGAGCGTGTGATTCAGATCCTTGAGGACATGTTGAGAGGTTGTATACTGGATTTCAGAGGTAGTTGGGAGGATTTCTTGCCTTTGGCAGAATTCGCATACAATAACAGTTATCTGGCCAGTATTAAGATGACACCTTACGAGACTCTGTACGGACGTAAATGTCGCACCCCGATTGGTTGGACTGAGCTCACTGAGCACCATTTACTGGGTCCAAATCTTGTTCATGAGGCTGAGGAGACAGTTAGGTTGATTTTGGATCGGCTCAAATCCGCTTTTGACAGATAGAAATCCTATGCGGATTTGAGACGTAAGGATCTTGAGTTTGAGGTAGGCGACCAGGTTTTTCTGAAAGTATCTCCGTGGAGGAAGGTACTTCATTTCGACCGTAAGGGCAAACTCAGTCCCAAATACATTAGGCCTTACCGTATTCTCAGACGTGTTGGTCCTGTTGCTTATCAGCTTGAGTTGCCACCAGAACTTGAGCGTATCCACGATGTCTTTCATGTTTCTGTATTGAGACGTTATCAAGCTGATTCGTTTCATGTTCTGTCTGTTGAGGATTTTGAGATTCGTCTAGATCTATGTTATGAGGAGGAACCCGTTGGGATTATTGCTCAGAGACAGAAAGTCCTTCGGAAGAAAACCATTAAGATGGTTAAGGTTCTCTGGCGTAATCGAGGTCTTGATGAGACTACTTGGGAGCCCAAGTTTGTTATCAAAGCCCAGTATCCACACCTTTTTGATCTAGGTAAATTTCGAGGACGAAATTTCTGTAAGGGGGGGAGTTGTAACACCCCAAGTGCCTTTTCCCCAATTAGAGTCAAATCCCTAACTGTTGTGCCCTATTTATTTGGGAATTTTAAAACCGAATTTAGGACCTTTTTGCAATTTCTTAAATCTTAAAGCCCTGTTTTCGAACTCTGGAAGTTCAGGCCCTTCGTGGGTAATTTTACCCTTTTTATTTTGGAAAGTTTCTTTCCCTGTTCTTCGCTCGATCCTGTGAGAAATTCCTTTCCTTTTCTTCTGATTCATAATAAACAATCCAGTCCCCTTTCCTTGGCTTCTTTTCGTGTTTCCTTGCTCTCCTTTCGTGGTGTCCGCGTCCCCTCTCCCTCAGAGTGTTGTTTAGTGACGTGGATTCTGAGCCCGAGCATCTGCCTCCTCCTCCTCCTGGACGACCTCCTGTCCAACAGTATCCGAGACTCGTACGTTCTACTCCTGTGCATTCTAGTGGTAGAGCCGAGTCCAGCCGACGTCAGTATCGTCGTTGAGCTATCTGTTCAGGTGTGTTCTCTTCTGTTTACTCTGTTTTTCAGTACGTTCCGTTTTCTGTTAAAATTCGTATGATCATGCATCATTCTGACATCACATTCCTGCTACTGTTACATGGTATGCTTGCCTTCTGTTTCACTGTAATACATGCACTCTGATTCTGCTTATGCATATTCATTACATCTGGTAGACTATGTGTACGGGGAAGTTTAGTGACTTATCACTTCTGTTCAGTGGCTCCACCTGCGGGTCGAGATACCACTTCTGATCAGTGGCTCCACCTTCAGGTCGAGTTTCCACTTCTACTGGTATGATGGAGTTAGAGAGGTTCAGGGGAACCTACTCTTTTGTTGGTGTTCGGAGATTGGTGCATTTCATGCATACACCACATCATCTGCATATACTGTTCTAAAATCCTGTTTTATCTGTACTTTAGAGACACACTAGGCTCCCTAGCTTACACCCTCTCAGCTTCCTGTTTCAGGTCCTTGACCTAGGCTACTTTGGTACTTGGAGTTTACTATTTTCAGACTATTACGTATGTTTTATAGTTATCAGACTATTTTATTATTTTTGAATATTTTATTATCTTTATTGGACTTTAGATTCAGAACTTTACTTCGTACTTTCTGGACTTTATACGATTTATTGTTGGGTTGAACTTTATTTTATTTGGATAATATTTCAGTATGTTTGGTAATAAATTATTTTAAGCGATTTATTCTTATCTTTTGTTTTTAATAAAAACCTATCTTGCGAATCAAATTTTAATATTATGAACCCTAACTTTTATTCTAAGAAATTAGATAAATTTCGGGGTTACATTTACTTTTTAAACCAGTTTTTGGGCCAAAAGTTAGTTTGAAACGTAAAAACAATGCTAAACAATTAACTTTTGAGAAAAAAACTGCATTTGAAAAGTGATTTTCATCCCAAACGAAAAAGCTAAAATTTGTAGCTTTTGCGGTTGGAAAAATATTTTTAGGAGTCAGATTACAATTTTAACCTTCATTTACTATGTTTTATTATAATTTAATTTTTACAAATACATAATTATATTTAACATAAATTATTTTTTTAATTTAAAAATTATATATATTCATATAAAAATTATATATTTTCTCAAAAACACTTCTAAAAAATACTTTTCAAAAATATTTATGTATTCATTTATTAATATTTTTTGATAAATATTTTTTGAGATAAATAATATTTATTAATATTTTTATATTCTAATCATAATTTAAGTTAATATTATAATATAAAATAATTTAATTATCATTTAAATATATATTTTTTAACTTATAACATCATGTCTAAAATAGTTATTTACTTTCTCAAAAGCACTTTTTGACAACACATATTTCAAACTTAAAATTCCAAAAAAACTTTTTCACTATACTTTTTCACAATACTTTTCAAAAGCAATGTTAAACTGACACTAAGTATTAACCTCTACTCCCTCCCTTGCAACTTTCTTTTAACCATTTATTTAATATTTTATATTTGATCAGGTCTATTTTCAGTTGAATCGAGATTTAATTTAATTTATTTTGAGTTTCGGATTAAATTTACGACTCTCTGGTGATCGTATCCATATCCGAGTAATTGTATCCTTTCCAAACTCTAATCTGCAACCCTGTAATGGGATCGAGGAGTTCAAAGCAATTCGATCAAATGTCTCAGCCATCAAGTTTTCATCTATGAGATTGATTCATTAAAACTAATCCAAGAAAGATAAAGGCAAATGCAAAATCTCAAGTCTCCGATAACAATGCTGCATTCTGCATATCTTGGCTAACCAAAGCAACTTCTTGAGGTGGAGGTGGAGTTGGGCTGTTGTTGCCGCCGCCACCATTGTTTTCCCATGGTCTCACGGTGAATAACACCACAAACAAGATGATGACCAGCAAAATTATGATAGCATAACAAGTCCATTTCCGGGTATTTTTCTGGTAATTCCTAGCCGTTTGTAGCTGCTCGGTTCCAACTCGCACAAACGAATTAGCTCGGTGCACTTGGCTCTCGATGTCATCTAATTGCTCACCTTGATCCTGAACCAGCACTGCCATGTCCAAGAAAACTTGGTGCAGCTCCTTGAGGTTCCTCTCCAAATCCTTCACAGCATCATGCCTTTCTTGAATCTCATTGATTGTGTCCAAAACTCTTCCTCTTCCTTGTTCTTCAATAGCTTTCTGCAAGAATGTCTCACTCTCCCCTGCAAATTGTTAACACAAAACAAGTTCAACAAATTAAACATATACAAGAGATTCAAGCTATATATAATGGAATTTATGGAATGAAAAAGAATATAACTGACCTGTTGAAATCAAACGATCAAGAGTCTCCTCATCTGGGTTTTCGCCGGAAACTGTAAAATATCTTCTCTGAATAGTATCTCTGTACTCAGACGAGATTCTCTCCCTCAGTTCATTGAAATTTTCCAAAGAATCCTTCAACTTATTCCTCAACCCGTTGACAACCGAAGTCCTCGTCCGGTCCAAGGAAGAGCCTGGTCCACACCCAGGCAAGCTCCTGTTAGCAGCGTTGGACCGGTCAAGCGCTTCCAGGCGAATCTTAACGAGCTTGGCCTTCTTCAACGCCATGGCAACGTCAGCATCCATCTTGGCTCTCAAATCCCTGACGGCTTTCGCGTTGTGCAGCGTCTTGCTTTGCTCGTGAGAGGAGGAGAGATCGTCGTTGAGGATGTCGAGCTCCTTGAGCACGTCTTTGATGGACTCGACATGGTCGAAGAACTTGTCGAGGTTGAAGTCGCGAGAAGTGGGGGAAGATTCCGACATCAGAACTGAGTGGTGGCGATTGAGGGAAGCTTCTTCACGGCGGAAGCGAGAGAAAAACTGGCCTTTAAAAGCGTTGGTTATATAAGAAGGAAAGTATATTATAATGGTTGGATCAACTCAACTCGTAGAAACCGAATTTTACTGAGATTTTGAGTTCAAAAACAATGGAATTAGGATTCCAACAAAAGGGAAATCAGAAATGTGCAAGAAGATCATAAACTGGACATGAAATTTCAGTATTTTCATTCATCAGGAAATTCTTACGGAAAGATTTCTTTGGAAATAGAAAGAGGAAACAGCTTGGTGGGTGGAAGCAAAGAAAAAGTCAAAGACTAATCGTGGCTAAATTAAAGAATTTGATTTGGAAAAATAACATTAACAGAAATTATATCATGCACCCGGCTCATCACGTCAATTATGGTGTCATTCAATAATAATAATTAATTTCACCATTAATCTCTAACTCATTTATTTCCGACCAATGAATCCTTAATCAAAATTTTCATGTCATTTTAAAAATATAATTTCTAGAAATTATATTAATTATATGTGTCGCGACCGTTTGAAAACAGAGAGACGTGGAAAATAGCCTGGCAAGATAATTTTAAAAAAAATCGAATTTTTACCAGTTTTAATTGTTAATTATGAAAAACAAGTATTAAAAAAATGATTTGGAGTCGCCAACGGGCACTTTGGTAGACCAGACACCATAAAACAAACCAGAGATTCATTTTTAAAAATATTTTGGTTTCGAGAGTCGGTTACGCGTAAAGACGCCCCTTACGAGTGCTCGAAATCGGTACCTTATTAATTACATGTGGTATTTTGGCATTTCAAATATAGATATTAATTTAATTTATTATTGTTAAATGAATATCGTTCGAATAAGAATATCCCTTTGGATAAGAAAATATGTTTCTTTAAATACGAGCTTGGATAAGACGTTCTCTAGATAAGAAACCTTAACCCATATTTAAAGAAATATAAATTCTGCCTCAAAAGGTTTTAAATGCATAATCATTTATTATCTTGTCCATTTTAAGTCTTAACCTAAAAAGGCTTCATTAATTAAATATTTAAACCCTATTTAAATTATTAATTTCACCAAGTGTATGATAACATACGAATGCTCGGACACTACCATCTTGCCACTTAACAAAATTAATAATACTATTAATGTCACTAATTATTTATCAATTAATTTTATTTAATTCTAAACCTAAATTAATGAGTCAATTTCTAGGTTTTGATAGCACATCAATTCGAAACCAATGTACACTCTTTACCAACATCATGGTACGTCAAAACACCGATCATTTAGTGTATCCGAGGTATAAGATTTAAATGCGAACATTACTAAATTTTCTCCCTATTTGATTAATTAATTAAAGCGACTAATCCTAGAAGGCTCTAAATTAATTAACTAAATGAGAGTTAAGTGACCCTACAAATATATTACATAGGAGCTCGATTACACCAAGAAAATTAAATTGAATATAAAGAGACTTACATGACATAAATAAGAGAGACAATGATTAAATTGACCAAGTTCGATTTTTGGGGATTAAATTTGACTTTAATTAAATTAATTTTAAACTTAGAATCTTTTAATTAATTCAATTAAGGATTGAATTAAATTACCTCTAAGCCCTAAATTAAATTAACCTAAATTAATTAATTAATAAAAGGCCAAAGGTTCAAATTGGGTCCAATTAGGAGCTAAATTGAGCAATTTTTGAAGTTTTAGACTCTAATTAAGGGTATAGGGACCAAAATAAATAGCATCTAAGAACTGGGGACCTAAGGAGTAATTATACCATGTTTTCAAACACATGCGGGTCACCGGGTTGACCCGGACCAAACACGCGGTCGCCTGCATCCAAAACGATATCGTATGACGCATGGATAACCTCCCCTTAACCCCCAATATGGATCAAAACACCTATGTTTTTAGGATGTTCATCCGCGTTCTTCATAAAAATGAAGAACACGATGAATACAGCCCACAAGCCGTCGTTCTCCGGCTATCACTGGGTATTCGTCGGCCACCGCTCCGAGACTTCGGACAATGCCCCAAAGCCGCTTTTGACACAGGAGACAGTTTCCGACGCTGGTGAGTTCGTCGGAGACCGTAAAATACCTAAAAAACAACCCAAAACCCACTTTCCTCGATCTAATCATCTAAAACAGATCTTAAACTCACTCATAGACACCGAATCTTGCATGAACAATACCCTAAACTACCCGGATATAGACCCAAGACCCACCAAAACTAAATCTTTAACCATTCAATCCTTTTTCGACTAATATTACCATCTCCGAATGCCATGATGATAGAAGATCCAAAGCAAATCTCAGGTTTGTGATCACTCTTGCATTGAATTAACTAAAAACAATTAGCAAGACAAGAATCATGACAAAATAAAAATTACCTCTTGGTGTGTCTGGTGAAATTTCGATTGTTCTTCTGTGATGCCGATTGCTTCAGTGCTATTCCATATTCCTCCAAAATCTCCTCACTTTCGATTGAAGCTTTCCACACTATTCAAGCCTGTTGATTCCCGTCCCTTCTTCCACCGATCCCTCCTTCTTTTAAAGGACTCAAACTCACAGTCCTAATCATCCAAGGAGTCCACAACCAACTCAAAAACCTCTCCCACAACTAACCGAAAATCACAACTCCCTTATCTTTGTTTTTTTCAATTTTATTCTATTTTTTATTTTTGTTTATTTATTTTCAGTTATTTATTTTTCAAAATTAGGGTGCAACAATATGGCTGACTAGTGGTAGAATGAGTATTTCTCGACTGACGTGATGAGTCAGGCCTATGATACAATCTCTCGGTAGGAAAATATTGATGTCATAAATTTATTTAAAATTTATAATAATTGTTATAAATGTTTATTGGTGTTGACTTTTTGATAGCATCAACTTTATTATACTCGGTCAACGGTGAACGCGGTGATAATAGTTATCGACATCTCTAGTTTAAAAATCTAAACTTTTTATCTAAAATTATAGACTAAAACTACATAAAAAATGTTACAAAGGAATACATATTATATATTGGTCAATTCAAACACGATTTAAAAATCTAAAATTTTTATCTAAAATTTGATTCCTCTATGTTACCTGATCGGCAGTATTGGCCGAAGATCATTCGGAGATGTTTACTTTGACTTTTCGTTCATTTTTAGCATTCCCTTATCCATGGCTCATCTGTCAAGTATCAAGCGTTGTATCCATAGAATCGGAGACTGCTCAGAGATGGTTGTTTTCAGAAAAAAGCGTGTTCATTTGGTTCAACACTCTCCTCACATGCACAGTCATGAAATCTGCAAAAAGGTACAGGATCCAAGAAGCACATGATCCCAGAAGGCACAGGTTATCCTCTCTTCAAGTTATCAGTCTAGGGACCAAACAGATGCACCACCCACGTGCATTGCCCGTGTGCATCTATTTTTATAACCTATTCAAACTCACAATCCGAGATTTACCGGGGTAGGTTGTCGGCTGACTGAAGAAAACATGATTGTTTGTGCCTCTCGAGACAGTTGCTTCTTATAACTCCTGCATTTCCAATGCCCCATAAGCTTTCTTGATGAAGACTACGGAGTTGAAGGCAATTGGTTATGGAGAGAAGATGGGAGCCTAGTGTGGAGATAACACCAAATTGTCCCAGGTGTGGCTCTTCCAATACCAAATTCTGCTATTACAACAATTACAGCTTAACACAACCAAGGTACTTCTGCAAAGGCTGTAGAAGATATTGGACTAAAGGAGGGTCCCTTCGGAACGTGCCGGTCGGAGGTGGTTGCCGCAAGAATCGACGAGGTAAGTCGTTACTAAGGATGCCAACTGATGGTGTCCCCTCCCAGAGTTTGTCAAGTGGCTTAGTTCCCCATTATGATAACAAAGTGAATGCATTATCTGAGTCTAATACCTCATCAGCAACGTCTGATGGTTCTCATATCGATCTGGCACTTGTTTTCGCAAACTTTTTGAATAATAAACATCCAGAAAACAAGTCCGGTTTCGAATTACCGGAGTTTCGTAGCGAGCTCGGTCCATCTAAAGAGTTCACAAACACAGAATCAAATCTTCAGCTATCGGGAGAGAATGGTCTCACAAACATTGATCAAATATACTATTCTGGATTAGAATCTGTTCACCAGCATCAAGATGGATTTCAAGTTCAACAATGTAGGGGCCATGAAACAAGTAACAATGCATTGCCTCCATTTCCAGGTGATGATTTATCTTCTCAAGAATATCTACTGTGGCCAAATTCCCATCCCTTGCAAGCAACTGAAGAGCCAGTTCTAGGACCTGAAACTCATGACCCAAATCTGCTGTTTAGTAATTGGAGTGCCCCATTTGATTTGTCAAGTGAAGATATTTTCAGCAGGACTTGAGGAAACCATATGCATGGCCCCATCTGCAATATCAGTAACTTCTTTCTCTATTTTTTTTTCGTGTTCTTCTTTTAAAGTCATGTATAGATCGAAAGAATTTAGATGAAATAATACCTGTATATGAACAAATTATACTTTTTCTTCCTTCCTTTGTGATGAGCCAATAGTTTATTAAAGAAGTATCCAACCAATGGGTAAAAGATTGGTGGGTTGATGAGACCATTCAACGCAGAAATGGGATGGCATGGATGTGAAAGGATTCTACTTTCTCCGAGGCAGAAGAAAATAACTGATGCATGAACCATGGTTGACCTCCTCATAATATATTATATAGAGAGCGCTGACCCCCACCGCCGACGCCGACGGCCCACCTCTACTGTTCCTTTCAACGCTACCTTTTACCCAACTTTGTCTGTCTCACTCATTAACGCCCGCCTTGCATTTTAGTCTCTGTTCATTGCTTTTTAATGTTTTTCTATGTTCATACGTTCATTGCATTGTTTTTTAGGTGAGCGACACAGTTCGATTCTATTAATCAGATCAAGACCTTAAAAGTTAAAAAAATAATAAAAAATACATAGAAAATTAAATTACAGGTAAATATATAATATTCATCGCAAGATAAAAGAAACCCTAACTATATTTATGAAGAAATGAAGTAAATGGACGGTTTGGTAGGCCAAACTGCTCATCTTTGTTCCTCACATGTAGCAATTGTGGATTTAGAATTTTTTTGAGAGTGGGCTTAAACCAAAGTATTTATGAAGTTGAACGCAAGTTGTTCATCTTTCTTCCTTCATATTCCCTTAGGTAATACGTTCGAGTTGAGTCTAATTAAATCGAACATTGATCGATCTTTAACTAAGTAAAACTTGAGTAATTCACGATTTGTTTCATTATATTTACAACCTTGTTCATAATAATAATATATTGATCAAATTGCATCATTTCATTATATATAGAAACATACTAAAGAAATATATTTATCTCATTAAAAATCCTTAGTCCTAGTCGACGAAAGACAATATACATGAAAATATATAAAAATTTAAACTAAAAATTAAACTAACACAACATAACAACAAAAAACACTCGACCTACATTTTTAGTTTACTTTAATTTTAAAAATTTTAAAAAATAACATATTATATTTTCGAGTAACTCATTCGTTTTTTTTAATCGGAAAGAAGAAAAAAAATTGGAAACAATCTTTTCCATAATTTTTTTTACTTTAAATTTGTAAGGGCACTAGGTTATTTTGCCCATGTATGTAATTGCTATTGCTACATTGTTTTATCTATGACCAATTATATGTACACAAATATGGATGACTGACAAAAATACCAAACTCTTGAATCAAGCTGGATAAGAAGAGAGCAGGTTGCTTGGGACACAAGGAGAGTTCTTCCAGACTCTAGCATGCAGTTTGAGCACCTCTCTGGCCCTCTCTTTTGTCTTGAATCCACAATCCACCTGGAGCACCAAGCACAATTTAGCCACCACCCCTAATTGCAGCATCTCTTGAAGAACCTTAGGGGTAGCACAGAACTTGGAAATGGACAGCAAAATCCTCACCGCCCTTTCACTTGCAATATGAGAAACTCTAAGTATCTTCTTTGAAACAATGGCAACACCTGCTCCATGCTGTAGCAGCTCGGACCGGCCTTCGGCACATCCACATACTGCATCCAGCACTATTAGTGTCATCTCACAAGCCCTTCTTTCCAACGATGAATCGAGAAGCAAGTCGATCAAGACAGGTACCACGCCGGCTCCGACTGCCTTGATCTTGTTCCTTCCCCATGGACAAATACTTGCCAGCAATTGTAGACAAGCTTTTGAGGCCTGTTTTGATATTTGATCATGCAGAACACCGATTAATTCAATGAATAGTTCAGGTCTCAAGTTGGTGAGTTGCATCGGATCGGCTACCTCCACCATCGATTTCAACAACAGTACTGCGTAAGCCCGAGACTTGTAGCTTCCACGTTGCATTACTCTAGTTAATGACACTATGAAATCACCATTTTTCCCCATAAGATTCTGGAGGGAAGCTTCTGAGAGCTGGAGATTGTGTAGAATGCTTAAAGCTTCATCAGTTGGTCTTATTGAATCAAACTCGTAATACAACGCTAATCCTTCAGGTGCTGAAGAGTCGTGATTACTAACAATGGAAGCCAAGAACTCAACAGCGCCGGAAGATTCCATGCACCTTTTATTTGTAGCATTCTCGGCAGCAATTGATTGGAGGCTCTTGAGACACTTGATCTGTTCCTGCGGCGACTTGGCATCATCCAGAAGCTTGATGATCTGAGCTTTGCTGACGGGTGGTTTCGGCGTTGGGATCCGTTCTATTCCATGCGAAGCGTTTAACATGCACCAAGACTGAATCAATCTCCGGAGGGTATGGTTTGGGGTAAGTTCACAATCCGAAATAACTTGCTTTGTAACCGGACATGTGGTGTTCTTCTTCCCTGAAAACAACCATTCCTCGATACTCTCCCGGTCGTATGTAATCCCCGTTGGAACCGTGACGGGATCCTTCATAATCTCAAGAGAGATCGGGCAGATGAAGAAGGGAGGAACATCAATATCATCCATTCTATAAACCAAACCAGAAGCTTGACGAAACAAAGATCAACAACTTCAACAACAACAACCCAGACAAGGAATAAAAAACCTTTTTTTAATGATCGAAATCAGTTGTGAATTGTTTTGAATTTTGAAGAATGGTGGGATTGAAGATGGATTATATATGCGTGTGGATATTCAAAGTCCAACACACGGAAAAGGTCAACTTTTCCAAACAATTGAAAGTCTGACAAATTATACTGCAAATTGCTAACCATGAATCTTTGTTGTAATTTCAGCACATGTTTTGTATTTGCAAATAGTTATAGTAAAAGGATTATTAAACTAATTCAAAGTATTCAGGCACATGAGTTTTATTTCACCTACTTGGTTTTAGATTATGGTTTAATCTGTAGGATTAAAATTCCAACCATGGCCGACAAATCCAACCAATTTGTCTGCCTGCGTCAACCTCATCTCTTGCAACAGTCATTGGTTTTTATTTTGCCTGTGGTGGTTAGTTCCCACCTATTTTGACCCATCGTTGTTTTTTATTGTTTTTTATGAGGATAATGATCGAGATTTAATGAATTTAAAGTTGTAATTAGCATTATTAAATCAATCTAAAAATTTTAAGTCACCATTTATATTTTTATTATTTTAATTAATTTAAATCGTCTCAAATCTAAAATCTATTTAAATAAAATTAAATTGTTTTATGTTAATTCTCATCATTTTAATCAATAAACTTTTATTGGTTTATATTTATCATTTACTTTAATATCTTTAGAGAGAATACTATGGACGAAAAAATATAATACTCTTTCAACCCAAATGGAAACCATATATTATAATATAATTATATTTCAACTCAAACCTATGTTTTATAAAATATGCTAAGGAACTCTTTTCTTTATTTAGCAAAGCCATATTATATATTTTTAAAAAGTCAACCACATAAATCCAAAATAATATTAACAGCTAATTTGTTCTTGAAATAAATTTTATGTGGGGTATACCTTTATATTATTATCTTCTTTTGTTTCCTATGTAAAATATATCTGCTGGCTGCTCCTGAAGGCCTGTATGTTACTGTGAAAACGAAAGGGTAGCAGAGTGGTTGAGAAAACCGTGGGATCAATGTGTGTTCTGTCGGTCATAAAAATCCTTATCTTCGCCGACTCATGGTTATCCACAGTGAACGTACGCAAGTGCTGACACGTCAGTGGCAGCCAAGTTGAAGATGGCAGCGGCAGCTAAACCCACACGGGAATCGTTTTCTTAACTTGCAGTTTGTTTCTTGGCGTGTTAAGGCACTGCTTTTCTTGCCTTGTAATGAGTCAAACACTCGTTCCTAAGCAATGGCAGCTGCCACAAGCTGTCTTCTTTCCCATGATAATCATCAAGATTAACAGAAATATAATTATTAGGGGTGGAAAAAAAAAACAATTACCTGATTTTGGAGAGATTATATAGTCAACATTGTTCACCACGTCATCTATGGTCCAAGTAATCATGACCGTTGATCTTTAAATAACCACCTAATAACTACACATCCATTAAGTCCATGTAGGAAAGAGGTGATGATTCACTTGGAAAAAAATTAAGATCAACGGTCCTGATTGTTTGGGACCATAGATGACGTGGTGAACATGGTTCCTGTATAATTTTTCCTGATTCTGGTTTCGGTAGAATCGAGATTAGATCCAGAATTTACGTTCTGATTGTAATTGTGATTGAAACTAGGTCATGATTTTTTAGATTCTATATCTGGTGAGTATTCAATAATATTGGGAGCAATACCAAGTATCATGTACTGATTTTCTTGTAATATAATATTTTTTTATTTATTTTATTATCAAACTTTCTTATGTATAAATATTATAAGTATTATTCGTTTTAAAAATTTAATTTTCAAACGTATAATATTATAATTTTATTATTTAATATTATTATTGACAACTAAAAGTTCGTTCTCCTTTTACTTAAATTTTCTTAATAATAAATCAATTAATCGAACATCCAATATTATTACTGATTTTCCCTAATAAGGGGATAAATTCCTAAAATTTAAGACTCGATGTGCGAGACCCTGATTTCAACTTTAGGAATTGGTAGGCGGTAGCTATTGGGACCGAGACTCATTCTAGTTGAATTGACGGAGAACTCAATCTTACCCACCTAATAACTATTATATTTAAAAATTATGTAATCATATTTTTTTTATTTAATAATTTTAATATTCTATTTTTATTTTTATTTTATTTTTTTCAACTTATGAAATTTTTATTATTCTTTATATTATTTAAAAATATTTTTTAAAGTTATTATATAGTTAAATTAATAGCATAACAAATAACAAAGTAGCGTAAATTGTTTCTTCAGGACATGCGTGCATCTCAACGTTTTTATATTAGGTATTTTTATATTTAATACTTTTATAATTATAAAAGTAGTCATAATTTGATATAATGAGCGAGGTCAAATAACAGGTCATATACCTATTGGTAGAGAAGAAAAAATCTATTGCGGTATATAATCTAAAATTGTCTTATTTATAAGATTAAGATTATTTTTCGCTCACCGTTACGTAATTTTTGAGATCTACTTAATCTTTATTAAAGATATCTCATGATCTTTCGTATAATGTTTTTATATGTGTATGAGCCCTTTAGTTTAAGCGGTTAATAAAACGGTTGTTGTTCCTGAGGTCACGGGTTTGAGCACCAACGATCACAGTAGAGTGATTGAGCGATCAATGTTAAATGATGGATTTTATATTTTAAAACAGATACTACTGTAATCACTATTAGCTTGTCCCCATCCGCTGAAGTGCTCTTTGTTGTCGAAACTGATGATCCACAAATTTAAGCCTGGACCCCTCTGTTTCCCTCCTAGGCGATCTTCTTCTTCTTCACCTAAGCTCTTGTTTACACCTCGAATTCGACCAATTATCGTGTCTGTCAAACACCTAAACTGCTTTGAGATGGTCTTTAATGCCAGAGCTGCATATGTTTTCGCAGAACCAATTCCAGCTGCTTGCTCAATTGTTATGTACGAGACAAGCCGAAGATGTGTTCGGCTAAGACTATCGACCCAAAATCTCAATTTAGCAATTGTGGTTGGCCCATTTGTCAATTTTACACGTTTGAGAAACAATGATAGAGACAGATATGGCCCATGGGATTATTATTTTGAGAGAATTTATCATTTTAACAATGTTAAATAACATATTAGAATAAATTCAAGAGGCACGTTCCCACAAGGAAATCTGAAGGGTATCTGTAAAATCCAGAAAAGTAATAGTATGCCATAAAGTGGTATGTTTTGACATATATATTTCTAAGTATACGATGACTACGTGGATGATAATTTTAGACAGACTTTCTACAAAGGTACAGTTGATTCGATTGGAGATAGTTGATGGGGAATATTGTATTTTATGTAATGGTTCAGTTGAATCTAGAGACCATTTATTCTTTGATTGTCTATTTTTCAAGCAGTTTTAGAGATTGAGTTTATGTTGCTGCAGCATACGTCGGGAGGACTTAAACTGACCTGAGGAACTCTCCTGGGTGGTGTCCAGATTCAAAGGAAGGTCAGTTGCCGCTTTGATCGGTCGACTTGCATAGCAGGCTTTTCTATATTTGATATGGGAAGAACGTAATCGTAGAGTTTTTCGAGGAGTACAGAGGTCTTGCACTCAGTTGTTTGATTGTCTAAAGATATTATATGCATTTATTTATTTATTTACGTCATAAAAATATTAGGATACGAAATATACATGACGATTTATTAGTTGCTTGGGTGATTAATTTGTAAATGAGTGTAATCATCAGTTTTCGTCCGGGAAGTCGTCACCAATCGTTTTTCTTTGTCGGTGCGATTAGAACACCAAAAATTGCGTCTGCGAACCAGAGTGAGTCCGGGAGTCCTTTACGCGTAGGGAAGCGTGAGCACCCCTACAACGCCCGAAATCAACACCTGTCGGTTACATAATATTTCATACGACCGAAAATATTAATTCGCTATTAAAATCTAAAAAAAAGGGGTTAATAATATTGAATAATAATTGTTATCAGAATACGAACATAATCATCATCATCATAATAATAATTATATAAAAATGATAACACAATAATAATAATTATATAAAATAATAACAAGGTAAATCATGATACTAATAATTATATAAAAATAATAACATAATAACAATAATAATAATAATAATTGTATGAAAATAATAAATATTTATGACTTCTCAGGGGTTGATCTGCAAAAGTCCAAATATTAGAGGATTGAAATAATAATATTAGGGACTGAAATTATAAGAAAAAAATAAAAAAAAAAGGTTAAATTGATTGAAATCGGTGACCAAAATTGGAACAGAAGCAAACTGGGTTACCGAACTGTGAATCGGCTAAGACTGCAAGGACCAGAAGTGTAATTCTCCCACTAAACCGGGTTAAGATGCGGGTCGGGTCATTGGACGGGTTCGGAGCCAGGTAACCATGAGTGAAACAGCGCCGTTTTGGGCTCGATGAACCGGCACTAAAACGGTACCGTTTCACTAAACATATATAATCCCATTATATTTTTTTTATCATCTATTTCATTTGTTTCATCAGCCCAGAAGAGCTGAGATTGAAGCTCTCTCCTCCTCTGCACACTCCGACGCCAGACTACCAGAGACCATCACCGGCCGCCGCGCCGGTCACCGCGCCGGCGGCCGAAAGGGAAAAAGGACTATCTTTTCCGGCAGTTCTCAACGTGGTGATCGCGAATCTGGGCTTGGTTTTGCAAAAAGAGACTCCGATCGTCGTAGATCTAAGATAAGATATTCGGTTATATTTTTTTTACCTCTTTTTTTTTGTTTTGAGTTGCTCCAATTTCTCTACTTCTCTCGTGGCCTTGTTTGTTCGACTGGTATAGATGTTTGGACTGTTATTTTTGCTCGAAAATGCTATTCTTTTTTGATTTTTCTTCACCGGTTCATCCGATGTTTACATGAGGTTACATGGGTTTTTATACCCAGATTAATACATTGTTTAATACCACTTGATTAAGATTTTTATCCTAAAACAATAGATCTAATCATTTTATTTCTTTTTGCAGGTTGAATTGACGAAGGCGGTGGGCAGAGGCAGCTCTGGGTCTTCACGTGGGCGAGGCGGTGACCGACGCTCTTAGCAAATCAGAGGGCGCGTGGCCACCACGCGCGAGCTGAATAACCGCACGTGGGGGCCACGCGCGGACAGTTGGCAAGGAGGCTTGAGGAGGAGGAGGCCGGTTCATCTGGTTAGGGTTTAGGTTTGATTAATCTTTATGGTTTGGTTGGGTCTGAGTTTTGTGTATATTGGGCTTTGGTGTTGGGTTTATTACATTTAGGCCTGATTAATAAAAGGGTTTTGGTTTTATAATTTGCTGGACTTTGTTGTTGGATCTGATAATAATAATAATAATAATAATAAATGGAAGTTTGGGTTTGGATTTTAATCTAATGGGTTATTACAATGAATAACAGTTTTTACTATTTTTTTTGGATTAATGAATTACAAAGCTTATCCAAAAAAATTTATAAGGCATGGATAAAAAGATGATGATTTATAAACTTAATTTATACAAAATATTATGTAAAAAAATATGATTTCGATTTAATTAATTGGATAAGATCATAAATAAAATTATAAAAATATTCATAAAATATTTTTTTAATTTTATTTTAAAATATAATTAATTATATACCGAACTTTTCAGTGATATATTAATAATTTCCAATGAATGATATACTTCCATGTTCTAGAATTTTCCAAATTAAAGATGTAAATGTTTAAGGTTAGAATTAGGATAAGGATTAGAATGAATACAACTAGGATATCACTTCTTATTGTTGTTTTTCATTGTAATAATTTCAGACAAAAAATAATCAAATATTAAATGTATTTAAATTCTTTTAAAAATCACATGCAAAATACTATTATTTTTTAAAGCCTTAAGATCCCAACCAAACTATTGTACAAAAAATTATTTGTTGGTAAATGAATTTTAATTAAATTAATTTTGAACAAATAATCAAACATGCGTTTCTCACAATTAAAAAAATAAATATAATATTGTTATCAAGACTAAAGTGTTGTACATGATTTGTCCGTTGGTGTTTAATTGATGACAAATAATCTTATCTGTTATAAAATTATGATGACCCCAGCTGTCTTGCTGGGTTTATTTATTTTTTTGTTACAGATACTTTATGTGTTCATGCAAAAACTTGCTGGTTTTCGGTAGGGGCGGTTCAAAAATTTTAGAGGTTCTGTACAATTTATTAAAATATAGTCTTTAGAAGTATTATCTTTTTTAGGGGATCCTGTGCGATTATTTTTATTATGTCTTTCTAAAATCTCAGTAGTTCTACGAAAGCAATTGTCACATTTAAGACATAATTATAACGTTTTAAGAATTATAACTTATTTTTTTAAGAGCATTTTTAAAATTTTTATAATGATTTTTGAGATTAACATTATTAAAAAATGTAGCTTATAGAAATTTTGAGACTTTTTTAGGGGTCATGTACGATCGTTCCTATTACGCCTGTTCAGACCCACTGGTTTTTGGATTTCATGAGGCTTGGAATTTAGTGTAAATACATACTTCCAATGCTTTGATCTGAAAAAAGAGAAGAAATATTTCTATTGCTTCAGCATATATCTGGAGATTCAAAGAAGACAAGACATTATTCCCACACTTTTGCTTTTGATGTCATATGGATTTAGAAACTTATCTAATTATACATATTAGCACATGTTAGATATAAACATTTTAATTTTAATAAATATATATAATCGATTGATTAAATTATTTATTTGTATTTGTTATTATAGTTTTAGTTTTAGTTGATACAAACGTTATCTAATTCTTTTTCATCTTTATGTAACCAATAGAAAAATAGTTTTAGCGTTGATTATCGATAGTTTTATATATTTTTTATTTTATTAATTTTTAAATTTAATAATTATATTCTTGTGACACATTTTATTTTTTAGTATGTATATTTTATTTTTGGTATATTTTTTTCTTGATCGGTCGTTTTCCATTATTTTATTTTATTTTATGTCAGAATTAGATTTGACGTCACTATGACTTATTAAGATAACGCTCTTTTGATTATCCTATTAATCTGCCTATTTTAGATAATTGAATTAAATTTGGATACAAACCCACAGTCATCGTTCTTACTCACGATTTGAATTGTGGTAATAATCGTGTTGTCAACGTGACTTATAATTATAATGTGTATTTTTAATGTTGTTTGTTGTTGGTTTTTAACTTTCATCCTCAAATTTTGATGATGTTTATATCTATTTTGTTTTAAGACTTTGAGTTAAAGATTTTACGTTTTTTTTGTATGGTTCTGTTTATGATCCAGAGATTAATTTTTTATGTTTTTAAGAATATGTCTAAATCAAATTTATTTACCTAAGTTGTAAACTTACATTGTATTTTTAATTTTTTAAATAAAAAATATATTCATATTTTAAAAAAATGTTATCATCGAATATTTTAAAAAAATATATTCATTATATTGATTTTTCTCATCATCTCTCTTTATTCTTCTCTTAATTTTAATTCTTGAATCATTAGGTTGGATCAGTACAATTAAATATATCTAATACATTCTTAATTACATATGAATAATCATGAAGTCCGAACCTAATCTTGATTAGTTCAATATTAAGGAATAATTTCATCAAACCCATATGAATTAAGTAGGGTTAGACTAAATTTATGCAAATATGAGAATAAAGAAGACGATACAAAAGAAAGTCGACTCATATTAAAAAAAACTTTAAAAATAAAACCCAGAAACTATTCTAGACAAAAAATGGTTTTAATAGTAAACGAAAAAAATACACACAGAAAATCGAAAGATCTAGAGAAAAAAGTGTGAAATAAATAGGGACGGCAACGGATGGGATATAACTAAATTTTTTATTTTTATTTTGTCTTTAATATTTGTTGATATAGTTTTGAAGAATGACGTTAAATATTTCAAAGAATTTTTCGTCATCATATCCTCTTCATGCGGATCCTTATAGAGTCCAAAAAATTCTAATTAATTTATAATTATGTTATATCAAAAAAATTATATATTGAGTTTAATTTTTTTATTTTAGAATTATTAAAATTATCATGAATTTAATATAATATAGAAAGGTTGAGAGTTTTTTTTAAATAATATTTTAATTGATATAACGAGAAAATATTAAGATTAAATTTGTTATTTTTTTTCATAAATGCAGAATTCTTTGCGTTATATATTAATATCATAGCAAAAGAATATCCATTTTCCCCTCAAAGTGAAGGGAAATACTTGAAAATACAAGTATGGTTGCATCAGATCCTACTCACTAGTGGTTTGCTGACCCACCATCAATGAAAAGATCAAATGAACCTGACTCAGTGGGTCAAGAAAGCAGAAAGTATAAACAAATACCTGGAATGTTTGAACACATGGGAGTTTCAGGGTTTACATCATTTAAAATAGTTGAATATTGAGTTATGTTTTTTTCATTGATTTTTAATATCCAAAAGCTGGGAAATATGGTATGGATTGGAGAGTTCTAAGCTGTAATTTAATATTAACTCTGTGGCTGTCTGTTCTTCAGTTGCTGTCTTTTCATTTGTTTAGCGAAGTCACCATTAATGACTTGATGCAGGGAATAGTGGACCTAATTCTTAACTTTCTGTTCTGATGAGAACTACAGGCATGCACTATGTTCTGTTGGATATTTTTTTTGTTTTAATTTCTTAAATTTACTCCCAAGTTCTGCCACTAAATTATTACACAGGGTGTTCTTGTGTTTGAACCTTGGAGTCTTGAACCTTGTATCTGTGTTCAACGGAACAACTTCCTCAAGCTTGCTTCGAAGGGTTCTTTCCGATGTCGATGCAAGTTTGACAGTGCTGATAATTCGTATGGAAAGTACCATAGATGGTGCTCAAAAGCCAAGGTTTCAGAACCTTTGGTTCCGACTCCTGAATCTTAGTGGGCTAAGTTAACCCACTGAGCCACTAACAATATCTTTATGGTGCGGTAGGGGGGGCAAACTCTCCATTTCTTGTAATGGATGGTGCGCTGCTTTCTGTACTAATAAACAATATGTAGGTCTAGTCAGCAATTCCTCAAAATAAAATCCTTGACTCTCATTTTCCCAATAAATTATTCTTGGTACCAAAGTTTTCTACTTATAAATATGAGGCTAGTCGAGGATAATTTTCATACACATTCACTCTTCTTAGGTGCCTTGAAGTAAAGAAGAAAAAGAAAAGCTTTAACCTATCCAGCCATGGATATTGAGTCAATAGCTCAAGAAAAAACTGGGTTTTTCGTGGGTGCTTGGGGCAGGGTTAAGGCCTTGCCTGGAAAGTTGAAGGCCAAGGTTATATCAACAGCAAAGAGCATCAAACAGCTTTGGCAAAATGACCCGAGAAGGCTCACTCACTCCCTGAAAGTGGGACTTGCTCTCACATTGGTGTCGCTCTTGTACTATGCTCGGCCTATTTATGATGGTTTTGGTGAGTCGGGAATGTGGGCAGTGCTGACTGTCGTGGTTGTATTTGAATTCACAGTAGGTAAGAAACTCAAAACTTCAAATTTTATAGTAAAAGTATTGAGTAACAGTGATAGTAACTCGTGTTTTTACACTATATAACCAGGTGGAACTCTAAGCAAGACTTTAAATAGAGGCTTTGCAACATTTCTGGCCGGTGCTCTCGGACTCGGTGCTGATTACTTTGCGAGTCTCTTCGGAAAGGATGGAGAACCCATTGTCCTAGGAATCCTTGTCTTTCTACTAGGTATATTATATATGTAAAATGTGTGTGTCAAAGACTCGAAACAAACGAAAATGTTACATGTATATACATTTTGAAGTACTCATGCAAGTGTTGATTTGGTGCTTAATTATTGCAGCTGCAGCAGCAACATTCTCAAGGTTTTTCCCGAGGATAAAGGCAAGATATGATTATGGAGTGATGATATTTATACTGACATTCAGTTTGGTAGCTGTTTCGGGGTACCGGGTGAATGAACTGGTGGTTTTGGCTCATCAAAGACTATCAACAATCATAATGGGAGGAGCAACCTGCATTCTTATATCTATATTTGCTTGTCCAGTTTGGGCTGGTGAAGATCTTCACAAGGCTGTCTCTTCCAACCTGGAAAAGCTTGCTACTTACCTTGAAGGATTCGGAGGTGTATATTTTCAATCCTCTGAAAATGATGGCAATGGCATTGGCAAGTCATATCCTCAGGGATATAAAAGTATTCTCAACTCAAAGAGCAGTGAAGAATCTCTGGTGAGTTTGGCTTCTCTCCACTAAACTTTGCCCTTGCAATTTGCATGCATGCACGCCACTAACTTTTGTATTTCCTCTAATGAACCTCTCTCGAATCGGAATTCGTGGTTCTCCCTCTCCGTATTTTGTTTAATAGGGTGATTAACCTTTTTCTTAATTAATGCCTAACAGGCAAATTTTGCGAGATGGGAACCTGGACATGGCCGCTTTCGCCTCCGTCACCCATGGAAACACTACTTGAAGATTGGAGCTCTTGCTCGACAATGTGCATACCAGATTGAAGCTATTAATGGCTGCATTGCCTCTGATGATCATATCCAAGTACTCCTCCTCTTCCACTGTACAATCTTTTAAAAAAATACCAATATGGTAAAAAGAACACATTTAATTTGTGATTGATATGTTTGCAGGCATCAGACGAATTCAAAGGTACAATAGAAGGCTCGTGCACAAGAATGAGCGCAGAATGTGGGAAGGCACTAAAAGCATTAGCCGCATCAATGAAAACAATGACAGATCCATATTCTTCAGCCAATCCCCATGTGGAGAACTCCAAAGCTGCCATGAAAGACCTCAGGTTCGCCCTCAAAGCTTCCACCTTGGAGAATGCAGACTTGGCAGCATTATTACCAGATGCCACCGTGGGTTCTATCTTGGTTGAGATAGTGAAATGCGTTGAGAAAATATCAGAAGCAGTCCAGGAGCTATCCCAACTAGCTCACTTTGAAAAGAAGACGGTGGAAGCAACTGTTTCCCCTGAGAAACCACCGCAGTTGCTTCACCGGGGAATAATCCAACCTGTTGCGGATGCTGATAGCAACGATAATGTTGTTATCACAGTACATGAAATTATAGCTACTGATTCGCCAGAGTATGGGAAGGCTATTGATCAGAATCAAGTGCCAAAGACTGGCCAAAAAATGGAAATGGTGTAAATATTTGTTGCTAACATGTGATTAGCTTTTCTTGTGCTAATCAAAGTAGAAAATATTAACAAATCCTTCCCATTTTTGTATATAATAATTCAGTCTCTTTTTATAAACATTAACCGTGGATCCATAAACTCTAAACTTTAAAATAAATATATAATTACTAAATTTTAAAAAAAAATTACACACAGTATATCAAAATTTTTCTCATAAGAAACTTAAGGCGTCAATAAACAAGGTGAAACTTTATCAACAATGCAGTAATTTAATACTACCTTCGTCGAATTTTATTTGTTCAGTATAAACTTTTTTTGTCAAAATTTTTTAAATTCGACTCATTGTAACTTTAAATCTATTATTGATAAAAATATAAAAAATAATATATTTTAGAAATCTCTAATCAATTAGTTTAAAAATATATATTTTATAAAATTTAATAAGTTAAAATATTTAAAATAACTATGATTAAATTTTTAAAATTTTGACTTTAAAAATCAATACTAAACTTCTTAAATGAGACATAGGACTACTTTTTATTATTCGGATATGCCATAGAGACTATATTTTCCAAGGGTAATATTGTATTCCTGCTTTTTGTTCATTAAATGGTGGAACGTGATTAGTTTGGATTTCTTAGGTACGTTAATTCTTGCCCTTTAGACCATATTACCCCTTGTTTAACGAATTTAATTCATATAGATTTTTTGTCGGAGATGATTAAATATATGTGGTGTAAATTAATTAAATATTTTTATTTAATATTAATAACATATTTAAATAGTGTTACACATATTTAAATTTATTTTAATATTTAATATTTTTTTCATTAATAATATATTTATAATATTTATAGGTTATATGTTAGGATATTATATTGCTTGGAATTTAATAAACTGTTTTTAATTTTATTCTTTAATTTATAAAATATCTATCATCTTTTAAAACATTTTAAATTTATTTTATTATTTACTTGTCACAATAAATAAAAATTAAAAAACTGAATATAATAAACATTTAGCATTTAAAAATTCACAAAAATATTTTAATAGAAGATAACAAAGGTAAGCAGATACAAAATATTTTCGGGGGATAAATAAATTTTTTTATTAATCGAAAAGGTCTTCCAAATCACCACCGTACAAATTTAAAGTATAAAAAATAAAATGACATTAAATATAAAAAATAAATATTTCTCACTCAATTAAAAGAGTAGGAGTAGAAAGAATTAATTTTCGATAACTAGAAATTTTTGTTTTGATATCCTTTTGAGGAGTAATGTAATGTCTTTCGTATGTTGAGGCCGTCCATCGTTCAATAAAACTGAAAATAGAAAGGGATTTTAAGTATCTCTATATCAAAGAGATCATCATCGGAGACCTTGTCCGGTATTTTAACAAATAAATTTTTTCTCGTAAACTGTATAAATTATTAATGAATTTTGTTTTTAAATTTATTTTTGATTATTAAAGTTTTAAAATGTTTTAGTTATTTATTAAAATTTAGACTTTTTACCATCTTACTTAAACCCGTAATCGATTAAAATTTAACCTTTAATCTCCACTAAACGTACAACTATTTTCTTGACATATTGTATAGATTTTCAGTCTTAATTTAATCAGGTTTGATCGTACGAAGAAAGTTGAGTATGGGCTTAACTACAACAGTACTGCCTACACTACTTGTGTCTTTTTGGATCCATTGTGACTGTTTTCAACTGGTTAAAGAGTCGGATTGTCGTGGGAGATTAATTAATGATTTTAAATAAAATATTTTATTGTTAATAGTAATATTTGAGCTACTCAATTATAAGTAAAGTTATATTTAAATCACACTTTATATTTTTAAAAATGTTATCAATTCATATATTAGATTAATTAATGATTTCAGATAAAATATTTTATTGTTAACGAGGATATACAAGTGATTTGAAAGGAAAAACAGTCAAATTGATGTATTTTTTAAATATGAAGGGTAACCCAATTATAAATTTTTTCTATAATTATATGACCCAAATATAATTTTTAATAATTGGGTGACCCAAATATAATCTTACCCCTTAAATAAGTGACCAAGATATAATTTTTAATAGTTAAGCAACCTAAATATAATCATATTTATAATTTAGTGACATATGTTGTAGTTTACCCAATATCTTAACGCGATTATTACACGTAACGTAACTCTAGGTTACGGGAATTCGCGACCAAACCGGATAATTTAATTCACGTCTGACAACTGAAAAGCAACGATTTTTTCGTTTTTCATTTTAATTTCCAATACATAAAGGGCAAACACGACGAAGAACCAGATTCTCAGAGTTACAACTTACAATCCCAGTTGAACCAACTCTCCAGTTTTAATCAAGGAAGGAGAAGCATGGGGCTGCTTTCTAACAGGTTATCATCTAATTTTTCCATTCTTTTTCCTTAGAGATTGATTTGCTGATTCAAAAATCATTCCTTTTTTTATGAACAAACGAAACAGAATCAGCAAGGAAAGCTTGAAACCAGGGGATCACATTTATTCATGGAGGAGTGCTTATATTTATGCCCACCACGGTTATTTACTTCCATCCTTTCCTTTTTTTAATCCATTTCTTGTTCTTCTTTGATTTGGGTTTGAAATTTATGACCTGTTTAAGTTTCTGAATAACCCAAAAGATGGGTAGATCATAGAATTGAATTTAAGTGTGATCTGATGGCTAAGGAAGTTCGAACTTTTGGAGTATTGAACCAAGGGTGTAGCCAAGTATCATTGCTTCTATAGTTTCAAAATTCCCAGATTAGATATTATCCTGATGATGATTGCTTAGGTGTTACTCTGGTACCTAAGCTGGATCCTACCATTTATCAACGAACTGTTTAGTTTCAAGGATTTATTTTTGCTAATAAGTGTCTTTAGGGAAGTCTTTAAGTTCAGTTAACAACTTAATATATTATAAATTTAGAGTAATAAGCATTGCTATATGCAATTTATAATTAACTTTTTTCGTTATTTCCGATGATTATATAGTTACTTTAAAGAGACCCTTGAATGCATTTGTTAGCAGAGTCTTAGTTTCAAAGAACTGTGCAATGTAACTGATAGTATATTATCTGTAATTAGTTTGTTTATAAGTTATAACCATGTGGTCCCAATGAATGGTGGCTAAGTATTTTTTGTAGCTTCCAGATATTCTTTTGTAGTATTGATCACTTATGGTTGCTGTAATGCTCTAAAAGGCTACTATATTAAGAAGGTTTTCATGAATAAAAGATGCCCAAGTTGAATTATTTGTTTCATGGTACTACTAATGTTGAGTTTGAGACTAGGAAATAGGAAATGCCCAAAAGGCTATGAATTCAGAATGGTGTGCATGTTGTTATTGAGCTTAGTTTTTCGTTACATCCTGTTTCCACTTATATTATGCTGGAAATGTCTACTAATTGTTTCTTTTTGTGGTGGTATGAGAGTAGGCATCTATGTTGGAAACGATACGGTCGTTCATTTTACGAGACGTGGCCAAGAAGTTGGTACAGGAACTGTTCTGGATCTTCTCTTGGTAAGTTCAGGGCCAGCTCGATCTCAACTGCATTGCCCTACCTGCACTCCACCAGAAGAAGGTAATGGTGTTGTTTCCTCATGCTTGAATTGCTTCCTTGCTGGTGGCATTTTGTACCGTTTTGAGTATGCAGTCAGCCCTGCTCTCTTTATTGCAAAAGCACGAGGTGGTACTTGCTCTCTCGCAGTCTCTGATCCAGATGATTTAGTGGTTCATCGAGCAAAATACTTGCTTGAAAATGGATTTGGTTGCTATAATGTTTTCAAGAACAACTGTGAGGATTTTGCAATCTACTGCAAAACTGGTCTACTTGTTCTAGATCAATCAACCATTGGGCAAAGTGGTCAAGCAATATCGATCATAGGTGGCCCTCTTGCAGCTGTATTGTCAACTCCACTACGCCTTGTCACTACGAACATATATGGTATGGCAGCTACAGCGGTTGGAGTCTACTGTGCAAGTCGATATGCTGCTGATATCGGCATGAGGGGGGATGCAGTGAAAGTTTCGGTGGAGGATCTTACAGCAAGACTGGCGACTGGCTTGCTTCAGGTGATCGAGCCCCAGCTTCTGGCAGACCCCACTAATTAGCATCTGTTTGCTACAAATGTTCAAATCTGTGTTTTCCAAATGTGTTGCGAGGATATATTCAAATCTGTCGTTTGCTGTCTGCATGATAAATGTTGGTATTAAGACGGTCGTTTGATAAATTTGGTCTTTTATGCCCTTCGTATGAAACTTGAACTCATGTGTATTTGACGCGTTTAAAAGTATTGTGGTCATTTCCATACTAATTTCATAGTATTGTGGCTATTCGTGTAATTTACCCTTTAATTTCTTATTTGGGAATGAAATATTAAACATCAGTGCTTGGTTAATTTGGTCGGTAACTGAATTGAATTAGCCAAAATTTTTAAAATCTTAATCGTTAATCGAATTGAATTACCTTTAATCGAATTAACCGAACCAAAATTAATTCGGTTAATTAACCGAATTAATTAAAATTTATTATAAATTTTGATTAAATTATATAATAGAGGACTAAATTATGTTAAAATAATTTTTTAATCACTAAATTTTTATTTTATATTAATTTAATATAAAATTTAACGACTATTTTATAATATAAAAAAATTAATTAATACTTTATAATTTTTTAAAATTTAAATTATTAAAAATAAATATATATAATATTTAATATATAACAATTTCAGATATTTTGATTAATTAATTGATTTTAAATTAAATTAATTGATAATTATTTTTTTAAAAAAATAATTAATTATTAATTTAATTTACAAAAATTAATCAATAAAAATTAACCAAATGAATTAATTCAATTAAAACAAAATAATACACGTCACCCTGTAAGAGGGCGGGAAGTTTTTTAAGTGGGAAATTTGTGTCAAATTTTTGAAGTTTTCCTCTAAGCTCTTTACGGCGCCAATTCCTAAGCAACAAAATCTCCAGCAATGTACCGATTCAATTCAATCATCCCAAAAACAATCGAAAATGCAATCCAAAATAAATTCCTTCTTCAAGCCACCACCACCACCTTCTTCTTCTTCTATGTTAACTGAGCACTCGAATTCATGGGATGACGAGAACGATGAATTAGATATCTGGGAGAAGAGTCAACACACCATTGTCAACACCTACACGCGTAGAGCTTCGAAATTTGAAGGGTATTTGTTTCTTACTTCCATAGAAGTAATGTATTTTTTTTTTTTTTTTTTTTTGGGGGGGGGGGAGGTTTCGATCTTTTTAAAGTTTTTTTTTAAATTTATTTAAAGGATTGACAAGAAAAAGGAATCAAGCGATGAGAAATCGGAAAACCCCATATCAGAGGTTAGGGTTTCAAGGGAAGAATGCAGTTCAAATGGGAGAAATCTGAATAAGAAGAGAAGTTATGCGCAGTTCCATTTGGAGTTAGGTCAATCTAATTTTCTTCTCCATGGTTGTTCAATTTGTGGGGTCAAGTATTCTCCAGGAGATGAAGCTGATGAAAAGAACCATAACGTTTTTCATAAGAATTTCACTCTTGGGATTCAATTCAAGGTACGCTTAAATTACTCCTAAAACTATTTGTATTCGTTTTCTTCCATTCAAATGCTAATATTGAACTGAAAATAAAAACTTCATTGATTTTTAACCGTGATCTTCGTTTTGCAGGGATGGAGAAATGAAAGGGTTGTTCATACGCCCAATGGTGAGCGCGGTCGAGTCATTTTGGTTTTGGATTCTGATCCTGTTGCTCAGAGGAATAAGGTCAAGAATTTGAGTTTTTAAATTATCTCAGAGTTTACCTCAAATGATTTGTGTTAACTTCATGATTGTGGGGTTCTTCATTGCAATGTTGTTTGCTTTAACAGGTGCAAGAAGTTGTGAAGATGATGGAGATTGAGCTTGGTGAGGGCTGGATTCTTCACAAGCTTTGCAAGGTGAGATGATTGCATTTCCTTATTGACAATTCGGCACATTATGATTTATTTAGATCTCCCCAATTGTATGTAAATGAGTCTGCTTTGTTTTGTATAGTATTTGTTTATTGCTTTGTTGTTCACATTTGATCTAATTCCATGTCACTGTATTACAATCCAAATAGTTGCAGAGTGGAACAATTTCTAAACTGCAATCTTGGGATTTTTCTCCCTATTCGTTTTGTCCCAACGGGTTGCTGGATGTCTAGTTGCAGAACCAATAAAGGAAGCTTTTGAAGTCCTCTCGTGTTCGGTTGGTGAAAGAGGCAATGGTCCAACAGCAAAGAAAGCGAGGTCGAACTCAGGCAAGCTTCAGTTTGGGGACGTTGTTTTCCAGAGGGAAGTCATAAAAAGAGCATCTTCAGAGGTATTCGACGAAAGCCACAACAGAGCAATTCTATGTAAAAATGAAGCGGTACGAGCTGTTTGTGGCATAAGGGCAATCTGGGTGACTCCCTGCAACAGGAGAAAAGGCATTGCCACTCAATTGTTGGAAGCAGTAAGGTAAACCCTTGAGCTCTTTAGTTAATGAAGGCTTCAACTTTTAGGGATGTCTGATTGTCTTGCACTGAAACCTGTACTGCATCTGCAGGGCAAGCTTCTGTAGGGGATATGTTATTGAAAAATCTGAGTTGGCATTTTCTCAACCCAGTTCAGATGGACAAGCTTTGGCATCCAAGTATATAGGCACCACCTCTTTCCTGGTGTATAAAACTGGGAATTTCTCCCTCTAGATTACATGTTGCTCTTCAAAGTCATTGTTTATTGAACTAAAAGAGCAAACGTTTCCATTTTGAGTTTGAGAATGTCAAATTATCTTCACTGTAATTCCAACAGGTCCAAATGTGATGGATTTATTCACTTTGATTCTTCAAAGCCTCCATTTACAAAGCATTTCTCTCGTCGGCTTTCTTGTTTTCCTGTTCCTCATTTCTCATACACCACATTCCTGTTCACTCAAACCAATAAGAACACACCTTTATTAAAATAATTAATTATTAAAATACTTAATAATATATATTAATGCATATAATTAATGATACATAATGGTACTCGATGTTTATTCTAGACTCATCCTTTTTAACTCCATTGACATGTTACTAATATAATATAATATAATATAAAATCGAGTGTGTTTAAACATTTAATATTCTTGTGAAGATATATAGATAATATAGGCATTTCACCAATTTATATGCGAAAGAAATTTAACCGTTAACTTTTATTTTATTCTATTTTATTTTAAATATCTTATTAATCCTATTTAAAAATATTTTATTAATTAAAAAATTATCACTGATCTATTTTTATCAGTACCGATATATATCTATCATTGAAAATAGTTATTTATCTAAATATATTTTTTAATTATAATTAAACATTTTAAAATATAATAATTTTAACAATATTATTAATTAAAATCATTTTCCACTCATACAATGAATATCATAAAATTTTATATGAAAATAATAAAAGAAAGTGAGAAAATAAAAAATAATGTAAGAAACAAAAAAAAAATGGAAAAAAAAATAATATAGCAAAGAAATGAGAGCGAGTTTAAACTCAGTGCCCCCCAAAGCTGACTTTTTGGGATCCTAATATCCCTACCGACACCTTGCTCCAGAGGTATATCCTTGCCTTCTACCTCTCAGTTTTCTATTCCATGTCAGCACTTTGATTACAAGACAAACCTGGACTAATTATTAATTTGGTTTAGAAAAATAAAATATTAAAATTGTTAGATAAGTTAACGTTTTTAATTTTGATATTATAAATAAAATATTAAGCTTTTTTCGATTATTCTTTCGGTTCTTCAAAACTTTGTTTTGACTAATTTTTTAGTATAAATTTTTTGTAAATATAAAATTTCGAACTCAAAATCTACTTAAATGATATCAAATTATTTATAATTTAGATCAACCCGTTACTTACTTCTTGCCCTTCTTTGTTTATTAAAGTTTTCTTTGTTTCAACTACCCTTTCAAACCTTGATAAAATAAAGTTTAGATGCCTTTTTGTGCCACATTCACTTGTCATACGTTTAAGATGGGAATAAATTCCTTGGGAAACTAAGCTAAATATGAAGATTTGTTAAGATATCATGATCTAAAGCATTGAAAAATCTCCCTTGGAAAAAAATAAACATTATCTTTTGTCTTGTTTCTTAGTGTTGGTTGAGTTTTGATGTACATTTTCAACCATTTCAGTCCCCATAGTATTCTAAGGAAAATGGTTTTCCGTTTATCAAATTCTTTCATATTCTTTCATTAATTATGGTTTTCCGTTTTCAGTCCCCATAGTATTGGGCCGGTTTTGAACACATCTGCTTACAATAGTGTCTGCTATAAAATATACTCAATTATTAGACACTGATCACTCAATCACTCTATCGACATTATTGGTGTTCAAAGCCTGATCTCCGGAAACAACAATCGTTCCTTTAATCAATGAGGTAAGATGATTTTTTAACCATTTTTTTAAACGATAATCGTTAAATCCGTTAAACTAAATTTTACTGCATAGTACATGGACTAATGAATGAGTTTAGCCTTTCTTGCTCCGAGGGAAAGGATAATTTTCTTTGCTTTCTAGTTAATTTATTTCTCAACCTTTCCTTTCCACTTTTTAAGACAACATTTTCAAGGGAAGATTTGTTGTAGCAGACCAGACAAGAAGGCTTTCGTAGAATTGAGGTGGAGAATCATTCGATTGGTTCACATGGTGGGTCCATATCATTCATAGAGATACAACTCTGGACATGGCTGACTACCCTAGCATTGGAGGACAACTTTTCTTATAAATATAATGCCATATGAAACATTGTTAATTACATTAATTTTGTTTGGTTGGTGAAATGTCAACTAACAAATGGTCTAGTTTGCCAAAGAGATTAAAAACTCTTTCATGATAAACATTATGAAAGATATGAAGATATGGGGTTTGTCTCATATAATTTAAAATTATAATAAGGGTTACGTGGTTTTGATTTGGTGATTCAATGAGTCAGCTAAGAACGAGAAATTATATCATGTGTTATTTATGTCACGTCATTTATGAGATTAATCAATCAAATGTATTTATTTTATTAATTTTTTTATCTTTTTTTATTAAATGAATATTCACACATATTTATTGTAAATTAAATTTTAAAATAATTTTTATCAAGTGAAAATTTACTTGATAAAAAATGAGATTTTATTTAAATATATTTGATTAATTTATCTTATAAATGATGTAACGGGAACGACATATGATATAATTCTCGAACCAATTTCCTTACCCTTTCTCTTTCCTTATGCAAAATTCTCTATGCAAAAACTAAAGGCAAAGCACTTTTAAACAATTAATTCACATAAATTTGGCAAAAAGAAAGGATGAGGGAAGTTGAATCATTGATTCCTTGCCCCAACCCTACCCCATGTGGGATAGGATAATAGAGAAAAAGAGTGGATATTCTACCATGGCTGGCTGCTTATATGAAACCTACACAAAGTGGGTAGGCCAAGTTGGAAGCTTCCCTTCTTGCCTGGTGGGGTCCCATTGCTGACATGCATGGATTCTTATAATTAGTATATATAAATCAGGAATTAGCAAACACAGACCAACGTCGAGAGGTAACTCCTTCACTCTCTTTCTTCATACTTCATTTCCGCTCACATTTTCAAGTGTAAGCCTACGGTACCATGTCGGCAAAGGATTGCAGCCATCATAAAAAAGGCGGAGGGAAATTATTAAGAAGGATCATAGCCGGAATTCTCATCTTCCTCCTGGTTGTTCTCATCACAATCCTTATCATTTGGGCTATCCTTCGTCCCAACAAGCCTAGGTTCATCCTCCAGGACACCACCGTCTACGGTTTCAACGCTTCCGTCCCTAATTTCCTCACCTCCAGTTTCCAAGTCACCGTGTCGTCTCGGAACCCGAATGACAGAATCGGGATCTACTATGACAGGCTCGACATGTACGCCACTTACAGGAACCAACAAATCACACCCCGCACTGCAATCCCTCCCACTTACCAGGGTCACAAGGAGGTCAACGTTTGGTCGCCTTTCATTAACGGGAACATGGTTCCTATCTCGCCCGATTTCTCTGTGGCTTTGGGGTCCGAACAGGCTGCCGGGACGGTCTTCATAACCATCAAGCTTGATGGGCGTGTGAGATGGAAAGTTGGAGCTTTCGTTTCTGGAAGATACCATCTATATGTTAGATGTCCGGCTTATATTACTTTCGGAAGCAAAAGTAACGGCGTTATCGTCGGCGATAATGCTGTTAAGATACAGTTTGTAACTAGATGCAGTGTTAGTGTTTGAAGTTCGAACACACTGAGGATTGAGGAAGAAGAAGAAGAAACTAACGCTGTGAAGTCCCATTCGTAATCCCTCGTCTGTCCCTGGGTTTTTTCATTTGGTGCCGTCGGGTTTTTTTATGAGGAAATTGTACACTTTGCTATAGAATAAATGAAGAAAAATTGAAACGAGGGGTAAACTACCAAAATTTACAATAAAAGATCTAAAAATAAAGTTATAAAAATTCATATTTTTTTAATTAACACGAACAGTGACGAAGCTGCGTAGGGGGCAATCGCCCCCATCCCAATTTTTTTTCTATTTTTGTCCTCATATTTAAATTCTTTTAAAAATTGGGTTCTTTATGAATTTGTCCCCCACTTCTAAATAGTTATGTTTTGCCCCCTCAACTTCAAATCCTCGCTCCGTCCCTAAACACGAACCTTTAATTATCGACTTCCAATTAATTTAATTTAATGATAGATTAGATTTTTTAAACAAAATCACATATTTAAATTTCAATATTATGAATGATAAAAATTATGTTACAAAAGATGAACTTTATAATAATTTTTTTATTATATTTAATACAATCAATTAACTAATAAATCACATATAGAAAACTATAAAACATGTGATTAGTAACAAACTAATACGTAACTGAATAATTTGCGGATGTTGTGACGTCTATATCATTAGAATGATTTATTTTTTATTTTTCGAGTTAAAAATGTTAGATTCAAATGATAAATCATTTAATATCATTTAAATAATATTTAAATTTGAGATATTATATATACAAAAATTTTATCTTAAGAGACATAAATATTCTCGTATTTAAACCAATAACAAATATAATTATATGTAAATATATCCTCCAAGAAACATTAAAATTAAAAAATCTAAAAATAAAATTATGGTCAATATTTAACAAACTATTAGTGTAAGTAAAATGAGATCATTGGTACAAAAAATGTTCATGTTGTCTCATTTTCTCTCTCGTAGAGGCTTGGGCCGATTGATTTAGCCCACTCACTTGAGACACATGTGGGCCTTTTGGGTTTCAGATTGTGTTAATTTTTTTAACATGCTTATGGATTTAGGATCCAACCGATTCGAGAAAAAATGTATTATAAATTTATTTATAAAATTATTTTTAAATAAATATTTTTTTTTATTTTATCTAAAGAATTATTAAAGTATAATCAAATTTATCAATTCGTTATAAAATTATTTAGAAATTATTTTTCGGATAAAATCAATTTATTTTCTTTTAAATGACGTTATTTAAAAATATTTTGTGTTTTCTAGTCGTGAGCAGGCCCAATAGAGAGAGGAGACGTTGTAACAGGAAAACGATTGCGTATGAAATAGAAAAGGCCACGACAGATAAAGAGAGAAAAATACAGGAAACAGTTATGCTTCATTCCAAGGTAAAGGCCATGAAAATCTATGGCTTAACTTAAAATATAAATACCTAAATTATAATTTTTTTTAAAAAAATAAGTGTAATATTTTTTTCAACGAAAATAAGTGTCTGAACTATATATTTTTTAAAGATAGGTGCTTAATGTTTTTTTTAACTGAAATAAGTGTCTAAAGTTATAATAGTGCTCAAACTATACATTTTTCTGAGATAGATGACTAATGTCTTTTTATTGAAATAAGTGCCCAAACTATATAATTTTTTTATTATATTAGATTATTAAAAATTTTATTACTTTTAGTATTAATGTGAAGTTACAACTTTTAATTTTCTAAGGTTAGTATGAAAAATAAAATGTTTTAAGATAAAATAAAATTCACATCAAACCGTTTTAGACATTAAATAAAATAATAGGAAAGAAAAATTTAAAATATAACGTGAATTCAAAATTTTATACAATATTAAAAATATTTTAATATACAAATTTATTTAATTTATTTTTTTTAGATTTAAATTAAATAAAATATATATAACTCATGTATTAAAATAAATTAATAACGTATAAAATTTAAGTGTATTAAATAAAATATATTTTTAATAATATTATCTTAAAACATTAAAAAAATAAAATATTAAATACTTGTTTCAATCTAAAAAATATTAGGTACTAAACCTATACTTAATTATAAATTAATTGTTATATCATAGATTCATGTACAATTTAATATAAAAATGAGTTATTCAAAGTATTGGTCATATAATTTTATTGATCCTACACGTCAATAAACCCCTATTTTCCATTATACAATTACCTTTCCCTCTAAACCACTACCTAGAATAGTCTCTCAAAGTCAAATAAAATGACCTTGGAAGTTTCCAAGCATCCCCGAACCAGAACACTCGACACCCAAAAGTCTGATCACGCCCACACTCCACGAAGCAATCCACCAAAGCAACCGCGTCAAATTGACCGAGCACCATGTAGAGAGTTTCTTAACATCTTCTTACACTTTGCTTCCTCGTTCACACTCGTTCGATTTGTCTCTATATATACCTCTACATAGATCTTTCATTCTTCTCATAATCTTCCATTCATTCTTCTCTCAACTTGTGAAAGAAACAAACAGATTTCCTGTAGTTTACTATGGCGGATAAACAACCTCATCTCAATGGAGCATACTATGGACCTTCTGTTCCACCAGCGGCGAATTACCATCGTCCTAGCCGTAGCTCTGGTTGCGGATGCGGATGCTGTCTTCTGAAGCTACTCTTGAAGATCATAATCTCTCTTGTGGTCATCATCGGCCTTGCTGTTCTCATCTTCTGGCTTATCTTCCGACCCAACGAGGTTAAGTTCCATGTCACCGACGTTAGGCTCACTGAATTCAGCCTCGACAACAACAATGCCATGCGTTACAACCTTGCTGTTAATATCACGGTGCGTAATCCCAACAGGAGAATCGGTATCCACTATGACAGAATCGAGGCAAGGGCTTACTACGAGGGCCAACGTCTCCAATCCGTACCTTTGACCCCGTTCTACCAAGGACACAAAAACACCAGTTTCTTGAACCCCGTGTTCAGTGGTGAGCAATTTGTGAGGCTTGGTGCGGATGAAGTTGCCGATTTTAATGAAGAGAGGACGAGTGGTATTTACAGCATCGATGTGAAACTGCATTTGAGGATCAGGTTCAAGGTCGGAAGGGTGAGGACCAGCAGGTTCAGACCCAGGATTGAGTGTGACTTGAAGGTTCCACTGAATGGAACCGTGTCTGCTGGTGCTCCTTTCGCCACCAAGAGATGTGATTGGGATCACTGATCACTTACGTACACGCCTTTTGCTCATACTCTGATCCACTCTTGGATTGTATTTTCAGTTCCAGATTCACACTATGTATTCTTTTGTTTCTTCATTTCCTTATACTTAGATATACAAACAGTGTTCTTGATTTCGAGATATATACACCGATATATATTTTTATTATAATTCATTGTTTCATATCATGTGTTACATCTTGTATTTGTGGTGTGAGGTTTAATATTTTTTTTCTTGATAATGATTTTGAGTTGATTTTTTTCTCCTTAATCCCAGAGAACAGTTGTTAGTTTTGAATTAGAATATGTATGAAATTGATGCTTTCAATCGTTTAAAAAGTCCAACCTCCATGGCGTATGTACTTTGGAATTTAAAACTGTAAACACCTGTTTGATCTTCCCATTGAATACCACTTGCTGCCATTTTGTCTATGCTACGTGACAAATTATTAAAAACAAGTACAAGTACATGATTTGACATGTAAAGAAGATTCTACGGTTGTCGCTTGTCCACACCTGGCCGCAATTCACCGAATTGAACCATACCTTGGACGCGATCCCTGAAGGATTTTCAAGGACCTGTTTTTCAATGCTGGTTTGTTGTGAAGATGTAACTCTGGTGCCTGGTGGTGTACATGGATTGTAGCGAATAGTTTGCTTCGTGCATGTCTATTGTGTAGCGAATAGTTTTACGGATGCCTTGGCCAAGGAAGGCGTGGATCGCGTCTCAATTTTTCAGGCGATGGTTTGATGTTGGGTTTTGTTGCTGCCTAGGCGATGCTGTTGGATTGTTTGTTTTTGGGATGGTGTTATTGTGTGGCGGGGTCTGGGGTGGTTTCGCAATGGATCTTGGACCTGATCCGAATCCGTAGATCCAAATTCATTTTATAAGATTTAGATCGTAAAATTTTAGACCTGATAAATCTGAGTCGGATCTAAATTTCTGATTAAAATATGGATTTGGATCGACATCTAAAACCCAAACCTAGATTTGGATCCGTTTACCTATTTATTAAAAATCCGACATTTTGTTTTAATATATATATAAATATATAATAGTAGTTTTTATATTTCATGTTATTTTCTAATATAATTTTTATTTATTTATGATAAAGAGATTTTTTGAAGGAATATATGTTTGTTCTACTATTAATAAAGATTGTGATGATGATGCAGAAATGGTGAATATTATTAACATGTTATATAGAAAAGTTATTATATTACATAACCTTAATACTAATATTTAATTTTTACAAATATTATTTTTATAAAACAAATTTTTCTCTTTGATTGGTAATTTCTTGTTTGTTTTAGGATGTTTACGATTTAAGTAGTGATAAAGACTAACACTCTAAAAAGTAGAAGTACGGTACTTGATTTACAATAATGAAATATTTTATGATATATATTTTTTAATATTTGTGTTATTCAAAAGATATTTATGTAATTGTTGAGTGTTTTTAAGATTTTAATTTATTATTATTTTTATTATGATACTAGTTATTTGAAATTAATCTTTTTTCATCAAAATTGTGATGTGAAATTAATTAATGATAGTTTTATTACATTAAAAAATAGGTCAAATAGTTATTTTTTAATAGATCTGTTTTGGACCCATTTTAAATACGGATCCGTAAGATCCAATGAAACTAAATTTGAGTCTCAATTTTCTAAACCAACAGATATGGAACGAATCTAAGTCTATGATATAAAATAGATAGGTCTGGTCCAGATTCGGCCCGTTGATTAGGGTTGGCAATAATTTTGGTTTGTTTTTTAGATTGTGTTTGGTTATCGTTACATTTTTATAGATATTTTTTTCTTTATTTAATAAGATATAATAATATTAATTTGTATGATTATTCTTAATAAAATTATATTTTTTTATAGATAAAAAGTAGTATAGAGACTAGAGTGAAAAATAAAAAGGTTAAAATATTTAGAAAAAGAAATGTTGAAAGTCTAAAAAGTCCTGGTTTGCAATTGCACAAGTGACAAACCTAGGCAACTAAGGCAAGGGGTAACGTCTACCCTACACTAGTGGGCGGCACTTGCAGTTGCAGGCTGTAACCCTGTCTTCTGCAGACACTGCCATTTCCTGCCCTTAATATCCTAACAGTGTCACCTCTCCCACTTTACTTCCTTCACCTACTCCTCGACATTAACCCCAAGAACACGTTTCTTGCTTCAATAAAATGGAGTCGAGAATTAGCATAGTTGGACCTGGAGTTACACAAAATCATAGTTCTAAACACCCTGAATTTAGATTTACAGACTGGTAAAAATCTGACTGAGGGAACAGGAGGAGCAATAATCGATATGATGACGGAAGTAAAATATAGGGATTACTTGCTAACATAGAGTTGGACTTATCGATCTGATAAGACGTCACTTTCTGGCGAGCTTACTTCATCAATTGCCGGTGAATAGATCAAAAGAACAGAATCAAGATCGCGGTCAGGAGAAGGCGACGGAGTGAGGTAAGGAGGGGATGCGCACGGCGTCGAGAACGGAGTCTCCAAGTCAACTGTAACCACGACGTCGCCCGACGAATCGACCCCACCCGGTAAACAGTCATTCAGACAACCGCGCTTCTCGTTTCTCGCTCCACTCCGATCGGCGGAATTCTCGACGCTGTCGTTCCCTTCCCGTTCCTCTTCTTTTATCGTATACAAGATCCTCGACTGCCCGTACAACGCCTGCCACTTCGCCAGCTCGTCCTCATCCTCTGTCGCTTCCGCCTCCGATTCCGGCGCCGTAGCAGCCTCCGTTGGTGTCGGGGACACCAACCCAGAAGATGGCTCAACACGAGCCGGCTGATTTTTCCAGCATAAGAAGTATAGAAGTTCCTTGGAGGGAGCAGCATAGAAAGGTGAACCCGAGAACTCAGAGTCAATGGAACGTGCACCGCCGCTGATGACGCTCCGCTGACGGAAGCTCCGTTTACGCCAAAGAACGTAAACCAGCTCCACAAAAAGCGCTAAAAGACACGCCACGAAGATAACGATGAGGGATATCCCAAGCTTAGTTGGAGCATTCATGGCGATTTACAGTTTCAGCTGATGTTACATAACACAGAGTCAACTGAAGATTTGTGGGGAAAAAGAAGAAAAGAAAGGGTTTTTTTCTCCTCTGGTTTTCGTGATGACAATGATGGAGGTTTTTTCTCGGAAAATGTATGGGGCAGAGTCATGGAAAAACAGCAGGGTTAGAGTTTATGATGACGTGGAGGTATAGAGGGGGACCCATCATCTTTTTCCTTTTTTCTGGATTTAAATATTTTTGAATTAGTTAGGCGGACGGATTTCAAGTTCCTTTCTAGTTAACGCCAAACGCTCCTCTATTTGTACGTACCAGACGGGTATTTTTTATTTTAATTTTATAAATTTTGAAAGCTATATATCATCCTTTTGTGGAATTTAATATTTAGTAGAAATAAATAAAATAATATTTATAAATATTACTATATGTATTAATAATGTGTGCTCGAGTATGATTTGCATGATGCATAAACTTACACACTGTTAATTCATTAGAATTTTATTATTATAACTTAAAACTTATTAAAATTTTATTTGAGTTATTTATTGATTAAAAAACTTTTTTAATAGGAATAATAATATAAAATTATTTAAGTTTTATACGTTTTTTGAATTAATGGACGATTAAAATGGATGATTCAGATTAACAGTCAACTATGTGTAGATTATCATTTTAAAAATTTAAGGGGTTAATCTGATTCATTCATTTCAGTCATCCAATAATTTTAAAAAATGTGTAAAAACTTAAATAGTTTAACATGGTGTAACTTGATCCTCTCTCATATATAAAATAAGATCAAATTACATAGTGTAAAACTATTTAAGTTTTTATACATTTTTGATAACTTAAAATAATGACTTAGATCAACAGTCAATTATGTAAAATTTATCATTTAAATTTTTTTGAAAATTAACCTAATTCAGTAATACAACGATCTAAAAAATATATAAAACTTAAATAATTTTAAATAATTCCCATATTTGGTTAAATAATTTACCCTAACTTAATTTTTTTAATGAAGTGTGATGTAGGTGAAGTGTGCACATCCACCAGTCTGGTTCCCGTGACTGTTTTGTCCTTTGTTTTCGTTACTTTTACGAGTAGGGCTTGTGGTTTGGGAGACCGTTCATGGTCCTGAACTGAAGGCCATTTGTTAGTGTGGTGACTGTTGAAGATGGAACTCTAGGACGAGGAGGGGATAGGATCCATAAAATAAGTAGAAAAGTAGATGAATTGTGTCCTCACAGATTATAATTTTTTTTTATAATACAGGACAAACTATTTAAATATGTGCTTCGTGAAACGAATCAAACACAATTTTAACCGACGGTTCTAAGAATAACAGACCACCTATAGGATCATCGCGACATATCTCAAGAGACTCGAGTTTAATTATTTTATTAATAAATTACATATATTAATAAAAAATAAAAATATTTATAAATAAATATTATTTTATAATCACATTTAGACTATCCGACAAAATAAAGAAATCGCATGGGTCTGAAAACTTAGAACATTGTCTAATCCTCTCGAGTGGAAGTATAGGCCCAATATTGCAACTAGTCGTGGACATGGGCGTAGTTTTAAAAGGGACAGCATTTTGCCAATGGACTCTGAACATTATGGTCTGGTTATACGATAATATTTATTATTTAGTTTTATTTTTTTTAAAATAAAAATCATGTTTTTTTTTTCATGTTCCTCCTTTAAAATTTTTCTAAAAAAATTCAATTTTCAAACTTAATTCTTATTTTTTATGTCTTAAACCCTAAACTTTATACCTTAAGAAATACACTCTATCCTTAATTTCTTAAACCCTGACCACAACCCTTAACCTTGAACTCTAAACCCTCTAATTTGAAAGAAAGGTAAGGAAAGAGACATGAAAAAGAGGTAAATAATTTCCATCTCTTTAAATACACATTGTACAAATAAACTGTTCGAATTCAGATTTTTAAAAAATTAAGGTATTTTTTTAACCAAGACCACTTAAATAAGTCCAAATATGCACCTGTTGTCGAAAACTCTTGTTAATGTATGCTCAAGATCCTCTCTCTTTCAAGAATGCTTTTAGAAAACGACCCAACCACCCTCAAAAGCAGCATCAAAATTGTTGGGGGTGTTTTTGTTGATTTATAGGCGTGTATTTTGTCCCAGAACCATCTTTTTGACCAAAAGGAAAAAACCCTAGATAACAGAAAACAGCAGCACATGAAGTAATATAGCGTCTCTTCAGTGTTTAGCCAAGCTCATTCCTTGGATCCCTCGCTCCTCATCACTTTCAAATGATGAAAAGCAACAGTTTCTCCCGAAAGAAGCAATGAATGCAAATCAGAGAGAGGGAGAGGGAATATCTGATTATCTCTGCATGAACTGTTATGGGATCCCCAGATTTCCCTTACTTTCATGCAATGCAGAACTTCAGTCGTCATAATTTTAAAAAACGTATATACAGAACATAAAAAAGGGGAAAAGGAGTGGAATTGGGAACAATGAGTGAGTGACCCTTATGGAAAAAACCCATATTCTACAGTTAGATCCCCTTTTCTTGAAGTCTGCTTTAAGGTGTGTGGAAACTTTGTCTCCATGCTTATGTGTCTTTTTTGTACATGCCAACAACTAATTGGTGTGTCTTTAAAGAGGTGGTCTTCCCTCTTGTCTTTTGATTGTTCATAAAACCTAGAACTCAATGCAAATCCACTCCCATTGTTTCAATCTTGTCTCTTGGAAAATGCTTTGCAAAGTATGGTTAAGTGATATGAAAGTTTGAAATTTCATATGCTTTATTGCATTACAGTTCATTTTAGGTAATCCAAGAAAGACACTAGCAATAATATCATTTCTTTCCCCTTGCCTTTTGAATTTGTGATTTGGTTAGGGTTTAAAGGCTTATACCCTTCCTTTATTTAGCGTTAAAGAGCAAATACGTTTGGCCAGTTGACCAAGCTTTTCTAGGGTTTAGAATTAGATTTAAGATTTGTAAAAAAATAAAGAATGAAACCATCTGAATTAGTGGATTACAATCTTCTCGCTTTAGATTTCGATAACAATTATCGTATCATATCATAATACAATTAGAATAAACAAACTTTCCTTTGATGCTATGCGTAAAAGCAATATATGCTTCAATGTATTAAAAGAATATATCTCAAAACTTTATGATAAACGATCCACCATTGTTTGAATAATAAACCTAAAGAAGAACAGATAAAACCCCATGTATGAAGGAAGAGATCTTCATGATTAGGGTTTCTCAAAAGGTTATCTACTCATTAATTAATGGTTGTTAGAAAAAGGTTTCCAAATCAAAGGAAAGAGAGGTGAATAAACCAATGGCACCTGGAAAAGTAAAATGAATTAAAGTAAGGTTAAGATTTAAGACAAAGCTTACTTGGGTTCCAAAAAAGCAAAGGTGTGTTACCTTAATGAGTATGTCTCTTATCCTCGTAAGGCTTTCCTGCTCAAGTTTGAGGCCTACTCCACTATGAATCTATACATATATAATATGTCTCTGAAAATTATACCTTTGTTCAGACACTAACCAGAAAGGAACAAGAAAAGAGTGAGTTTTGATTCGAATGAGAGAGAATTAAGGGGCTCCACTCATTTTTATGTGTCGAATTTGAGTCCTTTTAGTCCTCAGTGTTAGGGAATTTTTGGACTTGTAAAACTGACGTAATTTCACATGTGTTTCAAAGGAAAGAGACATGATTATTCCCTATCTAAAAGTCCCTCACTTATCTAAAAAAAATTGAAAGGGTAAAATACACTATAAGTTATCGAACTTCAATAAAACGATCACTATAATTACTGAACTTTAAAATTTATAAATTGATCACTAAATTTATCATTTTTCATGTGAAAATGAAGTTCGATTCTTACCAATAAAAATGAAGTACATTTTTGTGATCATCACTATTATTAGTGTTTGTGTGACCACTAAATTCTTTGCGATTAATTGGTTATCCGAATATTATTAAATTCATTGCTATCAGTGTTCATGTGAACACATTTATATTTGTGTATAATAATATTTTTCAAATATCCAACATTTCCAAATTATTTGGTTGGATTTCTTGTCCGATTTTATTTTATTTTAAATGGCTAGTTTGTTTATTATGATTGTTTTAGTAGAAATATCTTAGTTAACCTAATGTTGTTTAGTAGAATCTTATTATAATTTTGGGCTATTTTCTCTTTATTAGTTAAAATAAATAATTTTGAGACTCTTGGTCCCTTTTTAATTAAAAATTATAGTTTAAATATCAAATCGGTCCCTCCATTTGTGTCCGGAAATCAAGTGAACTTTTAGTTTGAAGCAGGAATTAAATGAGTTTTTATCTAAAAGATTATGAGATCAAATTTTTGTTATTTTTTTCAACGCTAAAGGGATTTTTTTAACTTTCGATTAAGGGAAGATAAATTTTATTAATAGTTAATAAACTGATGAAGGGTAAAAAAAAGACAAAAGATCTTCACAAATCATGAGTTTATATGGGAATAAAAATTATCTACCTCTTTCTCATACATTCTTTTATGTTTTTTTAAAATTTAAATTTTAAACTCTAACCCTTATTTTTTATATCATAAACCCTAAATCTTACACCCTAAAATATACACCCTACTCCTACACCCTAAAATATACACCCTACTCCTAATTCCCTAAACCCTAACCATAACCCCTAACCTTGAACCCTGAACCTTATCCCCTAAATCCTCTAATTTAAAACGGAATCACAAATGAATGTATGAAAAAGAGGCAGACGAAATCTTCTAATTTAAAACGGAATCACAAATGAATGTATGAAAAAAAGGCAGATGATTTACACCCCTTATATGAACGTAATTTTTTGAGTAAAAGTTTATTTAATCACAATTCAAATCACGAGTTCAATAATTTTCTTCATATTCATACTTCATGACACACTATATATATACGAAAATTTACGAGGAATAACGTCTTATAAAACCGGAATGGTAATAAAAAAAATTAATATATATAATTAAAATAATCTATCAAATTTTTCCACTTAAAAAATCTGTCAACTTTTCCCTCCCTAAACACATTGTTGATAGAGCTAAGCTTGGCTCACCCTTTTCCCCCCATTAATGCAATAGCCTCTCACAGCAGGGGAAAAAGATAAAGTAAAAGGCTTATGTACAAAAAAAATTATGACTGGAGAGATCAAAAGTTTACCTCTGCAAGGAAGCTTTCATTTCCAACCAGAAGGAGAGTGGTGGAAATAAAAATATATAAAGAAAAAATAAAATAAAAAAAAAAGCTAATAGCTTTTGCTTTTAAAGGGACACCCACTTTCTGAAGGTTTAATAAACATTGTTTTTTAATGATTTATTATTATTTTTTTGTTAAATCGATCTCAGCTTTATTTGGTTTTCTTTTAGTTATTTGTTTTTTTTGGGTAAATAACTTTATTTTTCTTCTTACCTTCCTGCTTTGGAGGAAAAAATATATTCTATAATGTTTGCATCTTAAGTATGGTTTTGTCTAACTTATGCCTGAAGGCATAAATTAAGGTATATTTAATGACAGTAATTAAATATAATATTCTATTATTATATTTAATAAAAATAATAATAAGGATTTTTATTATTATTAACGTATTTAATAATATTATTTCTTTTATGCAAAAAAAATCTTACATTGAATTGTTCAAGTTCTAGTTTTGAGTTTTAAAATTTTGTTTAGGGTTTAATGTTTAAGATTTCGTCTATAAAATATTATTAGATCTTTCGTCTTCAAATCATCAACAATATCAAGAGTTATAAATCTTCGTACAATCCGAGAAGAGAAGATAGATTAAAAACTAGGCTGAATTAGAGAAATATTGTTTCTCATCTCTCATTCCTTATTTCTCTTTTCAGCTTTGACCATCATATTTACCATGATTCTCTACTCTAAATTTACAAAAATGAATTACCTCTAACAATTTTGATTTTTTTTTTCGCTTTTCTTATTTAATGTCCGATTATTTAGGTATTAACAAATTTCAAATTAAATTAATATGAGTGTCAATAATAAAGTAACAATCTCCAAAATTAAAATGGAAAATAAAGATAAAGTTTAAAAGAAGAAGCAATGGAAAAGGCATTAATGCTTCCACCTCATTAAGCAAATCAAAATTAGTTGTTTGCAAGAAAAGGTGAAAAGTTGAAAGAATAAAAGAAAAAGCGAGAAGAAGAATTAAGAAGAAGAGGAGAAAGGCAGTCTTAAATGGAGACTTCCTATATCTTTAAAATAAAGGAGTACTATTAGACACAAAAATAAAATTGAGTAATTAGATTATAATATCATATACGGGGTAAAGACAAGATTTAAGATTAGAGGTTAAAATATAAATATTTAAAATAAAAAAATAAATTAATTTTTAAGATAATTTATATAAAAAATTTAAATATAAAAATAAAATAAAAATTATCCTTCCCGAACCTTTAATAATTTTGTAAAAATAAGGTTATGGAATCTAAATATGCACTCGTCTCTAAAACTATAATCTTTTTAAAAAGCTATATAACGACAAATTCCCTACTTATACTTAAGGATTTTTTTTTTATTTAAAGTTGTCCTGAGCTTATAATCTTTTTGTGATTCTAGAGTAAAAACATCTTTAAGGTTTAAAGAAAGAGATGTTCATCTATATATGTCATTTCAAATTATTATTAGGTTTTTTATTTTTAAATTTTTAATAATTTTACGGTAATTAAGAATGAGGTCGAAACTAAATGGGTTAAGGAGGAGTAATCGTCATTCACCTTTAAAATTATAAATCATCTGTCCTTAAATCGTAACTTCATTGGTATCCTGTTGGATTTAGGATTTAAAATATAAGGTTTTGGATGATTAAGGTTTAAAAAATTATGTGTCTGGTATAATTTTAAAGTATAAAATTTGAGGTTTAGGACGTAAAAAATAAAAATTAAATTTTAAAATTTAAATTTTTAGTAATTTTTAGTAGGTAGCAAAAATATATAATTAAGTACAAAAAGGATTTCTACAAGTTGTCCCTCCTTTGCACAAACCTTATGTTTCGGATTATACCCTTGATCTTTACTTGGGCCAATGATATACGTGCAATATAACCTCCTCACTTCTACTGTATTTATATCGAAATATATGGGTATTAAATTTGATCTATCTTGGTTTAATCATTAATTTTTAATTTATCGATCGACTAATTCAAATTAAATTTTACAGAGACTTATATAGAGATTACCTTTTTTATTCAATTTTCTTCATTTACATTATCATTTTGTTCATTTCATCGCAATGTTTGAATTTTAATGGTATAATCAATAGTACAATTGAAACAAAATGAAAATTTAGTGATATGATCGAATCAAGAGATTATTCTATGGACCGATTCTACTACGTCATTCATGGTCCCTAATCACTAAAAAATTGCCAATTAATTTTTATTTTCCATATATATCATATTTTCTTTCTTAATTAATCTCTATTTAACCATCCACTACCTATTTATATGGTAATAAAAAAATGAAAATTCACTCTTAAAAAATGAGATAGAAAATATTAAAATTAATTGACAATTTTTTAGTGATTAGGGACCATGAATGACATGTGAAACCGGTCCATAAAATAATTTCTCGATCGAATCAATTAAAAATTTAATGGTATAATCAATAGAACCTAAAGTTTATTGGCATGTAGTTTACCCTTCTACCGTATATTGTTTTAAATTGAAACTAGAATTATGTTTTAGATTTCATTACAAATAATAGATTAGAAGATTATTAATGAACGTAATTTTACAGAAACAGGAAAATTCTATTTTCTATTAATCCAGTCGTAAGGAATGTCTGAGAATCAAAAGACAATTGGAGCAAAGAGAATTTTCACAAAAAAGGAAAAGAAAAACGAAATGGTGAAGTTCACCACTTGAAGGGATTATGGCATTTTGGGTCCTCTACAATTCCTGAATTTTGAAAATGATCCTCCTGTCAACAGACTCAAGAAGCCCAATATCATGGATCGATTGCTCTTCGAGACATTCCTCGTCAATGGACATGTTCAAATCTAATGATATGCAAGGAGCTCTTGTCTCCTCCAATGCAGCCACTCTTTCTTCCTCGGAAAAACTGTCTGGTTTTAGCTTTGTAGGAGGAGAGCATGCCCTTGATCTTGAGCTGAAGCTTTCGCAGCTCAAAATGATGATACCATCGCTAAGGATAGCTTCTTCTCCATTTTCTTTGCTTATTCTTCCTCTTTCAATGGCTCTTTTGAAACTCATTTGAGAGCAGTAATCTGATTGTTCAATGTCTTCAATGAAGAACACTCGATGCGGATTACTCGAAACTGCTTCTGCAAATCTCTCGACATAACTACAGCTTTGTTCGTCTCTTGATCTCTTGCTTCGACTATCTTCCGTTGAGTCGGTTCTTGTAGATGAGAAACTGCTTAACTCAATGGCGACGAAGTTGTTTTGCGATCCGAAAACAAGCCTAGCCAACTCTTTAGCTATCTTCTCTTTAGCTTGAACGTCGACACCTTGGAAAAACAACCAAGTTTCTTCTTTAGAGTTAAACTCACCATCTCTGAATTTCCCTTTTCTTCGTATCATCCCAGACCTGCATTTTAAGATTGTGCTTACGATCTCCGGAACGATATCCTTCTGCCATGGCACCTTCTTCTCCAAAGCAGTGCAAAGAGTGGTCAAGTTCTCAGCATTTAGCTCCTTGAACTTGTGAACATATTCCATCTCCATCACATCGCTGGAAGAAGCCGAGTTAGGGGTGGAATTAGGGTTTGAGGACAGGTGTGGTTGAGGGTCCTTATAATTATGTTCTGGGATATATAATCTCAATGAACTGGTGGGCTCAACAGTCTTTTCAACTGTTTCGGAAATCCAAAAATGGTGGTCTTTCCAAGACTGTCTCGGTTCAACCACAGACCAGTCATGGTGTTGGGGCTGCAAATGAGGGTGTTGCTTGTCATGTGAAAAGCAAGAAGTAGACGAAAGTGGCGAAGGAGAAGAGAATGTATGGCTTCTTTCAAGCGTTGAATTTGGCTGTAATTTATGGTTTGAGTTGCAAAACGAGTTCCACTTTTTGCATAGTTCTCTAACCAGGGCAGAGTCCTAGTACAGAAAAAAAATGCAAAAGTAAAAGTTAGTTTTCAACTTTGTAAATGGTTTGGACACAATAATTCGGTTTGAAGATAACTGGGAAATTATGTGATTATAACCTTATCATTGGCACCAAATCCTCGGTTGTCATCCTTGTATGGCTTAAACCATGGAGGGAGACTTGAACTAGTGGTCTCACTGTTACATGCACTGTTTTGTAAGCTTCGAACTTCATTTTCGAACTTGGTGGAGCAATCAGAACAGCAAGTCAGCTGCTGCTTCTCCTCCCCTCCATTATCAACGGAAATCCACCTGCTTGACCCCTTCTCAACTTTCTTGCTTGTGGCCTGACTTTGTAGATCGCTGAAGACAAAAAAAAAAAAAGAATCAAAGTATGTATTTATATTTCAAAACCTTCATGCAAGAATATTGTAATTTGTGTACCTATCAGTGATGAGACTGAATCGTAAGCTGCCTGCAGGAATCGTTAGAGGATGCAAACCCCAGACAGTTTCCAGAGATGGATGGCCAGATTTGCATCTCATGTAAGTTTGGAAAGTGGCAGACCCCATGAGCTTAAACCTTCCACTCTCTCCAATGTTGGATACCAATAATTTCCCAAGCTCCATGATCATATGCTCCACTGGACAGTAATACCCCCTACTTTGTTCACTTGAACTTGCCCTATACTCGATCGCCCATTTGAGATCTCCCAGATTCAAAACAATCCCTGTGCTTAAACAATTCCTGACATGGTTCTTTAACTCTTCAAGTTTCTGCTCAACCTCTACTCTATTGAGATGCCCAAAAGATGAGAAAGAAAAGTTTACAAACGTAGCATCCCTCCAGGACGGAGGAACATCTCCTTTATCAGCTTTGTCAATCACAGCTCTAACTACACCTTCTATGCTGGAAATACACTCTCCGACCACCACAAAACTTCTTCTCTTTTCGTTCATCAAATTCTCAATCACGAACATGACATCTTCATCTCTTGTTATCGGGTCCGATCCTCTTGGTTTCTCTGCTTTGTTACCTGCCACTTGAGAAGCAGTAGGAGATGGAGAGAGGACTAAATCAGCGTTGCTACTTTCCTTGGACTTACTGTTTACTGAAGGATCGTTTTGAGAACAGATTTCTAAGGAAACAGCTTGTTCCACGTTACTTTTGACTTGTGTGCTAGAGAAACCAGCTTCTCGCATGACTCTACTCACGCTAGGATCGTCTAAAATAGATATGATAAGCTGCTCCAGCTCTATCTTAACAGCCAAGAGTGGTTGTTGCTGGTTTTCAATGGATCCACGCCTTTGGTGAGCCTGAGCACGCTTGAAGGCAGCAACCAAGGCATTAGAGATGGAAGGGTATTGGGAATGAGGTCCCAACATAGGACTGGAAGACGAAGCGGGGAGGCGATTGAGGGCGACATTGAAACAAAGCTCCAAGGCTCGACACTGAAGGGGATGGGAGTGGGACTGAATACAAGCCGTACGGAGCAAACCCGTGGAAGCAGAAAGCATGGTGTTAGCTACATGGAGGGGAGTGACTTGGGCATGTCCACGCCGCCTAGCAAGAGTAACAGCTTGCTTTACAACGTTAGCAGCCTCGTTGGTTAGAGCTTGTTGCACCGTGCAACCCCCAGCTCTCATGTTATCTCTTCCCAAGCCTATAATTCCACGAAAGTATGAAGTGAAAGGACACTTGAAACAAAATGATTAGATGAAGGAAAGTTTGAAAACTTCAAGCTTCATGGATGCCGGTGCTTGAACAAAAAGCAACGAGGGTCGAAATCATGAGATTGGGATACGGAACTACTAATTTTATAGTAGCAAGAGGTATAGAGATTTGAGTTATGCGAGCAGCGGGTGCATATGTAGAGATTTTCTGGTGTTGATGGTTGAGAGAGTGAAATCTCTGAGATGGTGGGCTATGCTTTTCTTGTAGGTGAGGTTAAATTTTGGTGTCCAAAGTCGATTTTGTAGTGGAAAGTGGAATGCATGTGCTGACAAGCAGGACGGATGCAGCCGTCTCAAAGGCAACTCAGCTTTCTCTTTTCTATCTTAATTTTGATAAAATATATACTCCTAGATGGCATATAGGACTGCTGTCTGCTGAGCTGAGTGGATCTCTCTCTTCTATGCAAAATATATAGTCTAAATTAAGACAATGGTATAGTTACCCTAAAAATGATCAACAAGCAACTCTAGGCCTTTATTTTCAAGGTGCAGTGAATCATTCTCGAAAGATAAATACATTAATCTTATATCGAAAAAAACGAGAAATAATTCTTTGATATTATACGACATGGACAAAGCTGTTAGAAGATTGGGAGGGGATCTTGCTCCATGCACATGATTTTTTTTTTTACCTTGTATATATTTAACAATGAATTAATTAGAAAGATTAAGTTAGAGCAATTGACTAAACAACAACCCCAGAAAATTTTGATCAACAATAACAATGATTAAGCAGCTCAAAGATTATTTTATATGTTTTTACAAACCTAATCTAGTGATATTGAGATGTATACTTTTAGATTATTTATCTTTTATTTTATAAATTCTTTTGAACTTATAAAATTATAATAATACATTTTAAAAAATAACAATCCTAAATAATAACATTTTAAAATAATGCATTTGAAATTACTAATAATTTGAAAAGTCCCATCCATATGCATCCTAGGAAAATGGAGAAGTCTTATTTTTTTCCTTGTTCATAAAATTATATATTATATCGTGTTTATATTACTCAAACCTTTTTATATATATAAATTAAAATATTAAACATTTAAATATACTTGATTTCATATCTTATATATTGTACTGACGATAACATTAATTAAACTAAATTCAATCGATATTATTTTATTTATTGAATAAATAAGAAATATTTGAAATTAATAAAATAAATATATGTTTTTTTTTTGTTTTTTTAGGAGTCAATGAAGGAACTTAGACTAGGGATGGCAATAGATCCTGGATCCGACCCGGATCCGTAGATCCAGATCCGTTTTATAGGGTCTGGATTCTAAAATTTTAAACCCGATGGATCTAGGTCAGATCTGGATCTGACATTTAAGACCCGAACCTAGATCCGGATCCGTTTACCTATTTATTAAAAAATCTACCTTTTATTTTAAAATATATATAAATATATAATAGTAAGTTTTATATTTCACATTATTCTCTAATATAATTTTTATTTATTTATGACAAAGAGACTTTTTGAAGGAATATATACTTGTTCTACTATTAATGAAGATTGTGACGATGATGCGAAAATAGTGAATATCACTGACAAGTTATATAAAAAAGTTATTATATTATATAGCCTTAATATTAATATTTAAATTTCACAAATATTATTTTCATAAAACAAAATTTTCTCTTTAGTTGATAGTATTTTGTTTGTTTTAGGATGTATGATCTTCATTTCTTAATATTTATGTTATTCAAAATATATTTATGTAATTGATGAGTTTTTTTAAGATTTTAATTTATCGTTTTTTATTCTGATACTAGTTACTCGAAATTAATCTTTTCTTCATCGAAGTTGTGATATGAAATTAATTAATTCAGTTTTTATTACGTTAAAAAATAGATTGAATAGTCATTTTTAATAGATCCGTTTGGGACCTGTTTTAGACTCAGATCCATAAGATCCATTGAATCAGGATCTGAATCTGGGTCTCAATTTTCTAGACCCACGGATCTGGTGCAGATCCGAATTCATGATATAAAATGGATCTAAATCTGGATCTAGCTGAATCCGATCCAGATCTGACCCGTTGTCATCCGTAGATTGAAGTTTAAACCAAAATTTTTGAAAATTTAGATTGTTTAACTAAATTTTTTAATATTAAATTATATTTTTTTAAAAAAAATTAGAGAAAAATTAATTAAAATTTTAAACTTTAAAGCGAATTTTTAAAATTTTTTAAAAAATTAAACTATTTTTTTTAAAAAAAATAGGTGTAAAATTTAAATTTTCTAATAATTTCAGGTATCATGTCTCTAATCCTATAAAGGCTTCGCCGCTGATATGAGTTCACTAGAGCAAGCTTAGCAATTACTAGTTCTCTAATATTTTGTTAGTTCATGTAAAGTGTAAACATTGATCATAAATTTTAAAATTGTTTTATGTTTAAATTTTTTTAAAAAAATCTCGATCACTGATTAAGATACAAAAACCTTTATCATCCGGTCTAAATCATATGATTAGTATAATTAAATTTATTTGTTAATACTTGATATCATTTTCTATTTTTTATTAAATCTAAAAAATTGAAGATTAATATCCTTAAAATGCAAGTATGTAGTATATATATTCCATTGAGATTCTTAAGAAATACACAGCCCCCAAAGCAGAAAACATTCTACCCCATCCCTCTCTTTCTCTCTCTTCATTATTTCATAAAGTTGGCGGAGCTTTTGGACCCTCTTGAGTTCAAAAATAGGGAGAAAAATGGAGGACCAAATCAAGTAAAAAAACCAAAATTTTAAAGGAAAATCATAGGTACCAAGTTCCAAAGTCACGTAGGGAAATTTTATGATAAACAACATTTTGTATTTGCCATGAATTAATTAAAGTTGATACATAATAGTTTAAAATAATAAATAAAAGTTAAGTTCAATTAAAAAGTATATTCACAGTGGAACCAAAATCCCCTAACATAATTAATAACAAAAAAAATCAAACTGCTAAAACCAGATTATTTGGTCTAAAACAATACCAATTGTAAAAAAAAAAATCAAATTATAGGGCTTGAAAGTGAAGTTGCTCAAAAGAAAAGAACACTAGTTTCTCAGTCAATTTGGATATGAATTGAAATAATCAAGACACTCTTAATTAAAGAAAAATGCAATAAAATCCAGACTTAAAAATTGATGGATTAAAGAGAAAATAAAACAAAAGGTAACGTTTAACCCTAATTTTTATATTCTAAATCCTAAACCTTATAATGCACTTAAACCATGATCTTAAAATTTAAACCCACTATTTTAAATCATATTCTAAACCCTAAACCTTATATTGTATTTAAACCATGATCTTAAACTTTAAACCCATTATTTTAAATCATATTCTAAACCCTATACCATATACTGTATTTAAACCATGATCTTAACTTTAAACCCACTATTTTAAAGTAGGAAATCAAAAGAGACCTTATAAAAACATTAATATTCAAGTTTATTTTGCACGTATGGCATAAGAAAAAGTCTCATCACCATGTACTTGACACAGAAAAAAAAAACTGTGCATGGAATTGGGTGTAAGAATTTGATTACTCTATGTAATGTAAATCAACCATGCAAAATACTATATAAAAATGGCCTCTGCCTTCTTCTGCTATTCTGGGTGTTTTGGCCCTGCTCTTATATTCCTCAGTGACAGCGTGCCATTGCATAGAAAGAAGAGCTACACTATCTAAATCTTGGAATTCTATATTACTAAAATCAAAGCATATTTTCCTAACACACAAAACGAGAGATCTACATTTCATTCTTCAATCATACATTTCCAACTTTTACTTGTTTTTTTAATACAAAACATTCCTTCTAAAACCCATGCTTACCGTTAATGGTTCTACTCTTGTTTGTCTCCCTGAGAAACAGTCATTTTAGAAGGAAAACCAGGCTCAAATGAACAGAAACTAAAAAAAACAAGACCCTCTAAAGATAAAGAACTTTTTATTAATAACAAATATAGCTATTGAATACTACAATATTCTCAATGCTGCTGAGAATATACAACTCTCTATGTCATAGAACATATACATCTCATGTTACAACATATATCCATATCTCAGCCTCACCATGAGTTCAACAAAACAAAGGGTTCTCGAATCATACTAAGAATTTAAATACTAGCATTGAAGTATGCACACAATTAACAGTACATGCATTACACTGTCCTACATCGCTGACGAAACGAGTATATGATCTGTATGTGAATGGTGTAGACAAATTAATAGAGAAGTAGGACCCAAGGAGTACCTTACAACAACAAATAATCCAAAACTCTCAACTGTTTATTCTTTTCCCCCCAGTGAGTATTTTTCTCAGCCCCTTCTAGTCAAAAAGCGTCTTCTCTACCTTTGTTGGCCTAAAAAGACATACAAAGGGGGTCACCAAATTATTTGAATGCAAAGCAACTCTGAAATGCTAGAAAAGGAGCGTTTGAATGACAGTGAAAGAGGAATATATGCAGTTTCTTAGGCCATACAGCTATAACGGTTAAACTTTGTTTAAAGAAGCTTAAACATATATAAATATAACAAAATCCAAACCCCAACTATTTCATGGTAATCTTTGTTTGGAACACTAAAAGAGATATGGGTCTCAAAGTGAAAGCTAAGAGGGTTATCTTTTCTATTCTTTCCCTGTCAAATCCTTTAGTTTTCTTTTTCCAAGGGAACAACACATTGCATTGGAGCTCCTTCTATAGTTACATATATAATATATTATATATGCATACATGATTTTCATTTCTCCTTTTGCTTAAAGTAAACCACTCTCTCATAAAAGCAAATATTAAAAGTAAAATATGGCATTATCTACTCAAAAGGGCCGCTCATTTTATGCTTTTAAGCTGCAAATAAGCATCTTTTGGTCTATACGTGGCCATGTGGAGGAAAGCAATTTCCAGGAAGGGGAACAATACCCTCCAAAAGAGAATTGTTAAATAGTGTTTCATGGTGGCCGCCCAGACTTTTAAAGGTGTTAACATTGAAGAAATTTCTTTCTTTTAAAAAAGTTGCTCTAATTTTGACATGACAGCTTTGTTAATGTAAAAGCCTAAAAGGTGATGGAATTACGTACCACACTCCTTTTCTAAAAAGTTCCCACTATTTTATAATCACCCGCATCCTCTGAAAAAATTATTAGCTATATTAAACCAATTTTTTAGAAATTTTAATTCACAAAAGTATGTCAATTTTAGAATTTAGAGAACATATTTAAGGATTAGTGGTCATATTTTTAAAGTTTAGAATTTAAATTTAAATTTTAGTATTTAGATTTTTAAGTTTTTAAATTTTAAATTTTAAGATTTAGATTTTAAATATACAGATTATTTAAAATATATTTTACACAGGTTCTAATATTAATTAATTTTTTTAATATACATGTGTAAAGAAAGTTGCATAAATTTACATTTTTATTCCTTTTTAAACTTAAATCTATATCTAACCCTAAAATCCTAAACTATAAATTTTAAACCCTACAAATCATCCTTATTCCTTAAAACACTAAACATAATCTCTAACCCCTAAAAGGGAAAAACTTTTATAGGCTAAGGACTATATAACACAATTCTTAGACATTAAATAACCTTAACTTTCATTTAGTTTTTTTTTAATATTCTGCACTATCGAAGAGCACGAACTGAATAAATTCTTGCTGCTTCTTGATGTACCCATGGAATTTCTTGTGTCTTTTGCCTGAAATGAACATACGATAAAAATCTAGTACAACGAAAGGACAAACTCAACCCCCGGCATATATTCTTCGTAGGGTAGCATTTGTGGATTTTAAACCTATAAAACGGACAGCCTCAATTAAATGGGTTTAATTTAAGACGGCTTAATCAATTTTTTGGTTTATAAAATCGGTTTTATTAAAAAAAGCATATCATAGATTATTTTTACTATGTCATTTATGACATAAATAATCCATAATATAATTTCTCGTTTTTTTTACTATTTCAATCGGTTATCAGTTTTTGAATTTTTAAAGTTGGTCCAACAGAACAAACGAGATAAAACTCAATCGGTTTGATTGAAAAACCAACCGAAAAAACGATTACTCTCCCTTAATTATACGAGCATCGTGTTGCTGATCAAAGAATTACTTTATGCTCGTACAGGAATATATCAGGCTGGATAAAATGGTTAATGGTTACATAATGTCAAACTAAATGAACAGTCACATGGTTAATTGAGATTGCTATTTACTTGCTAAACAAGTTAACACAATGTGATTGTTCCTAAACTTTACTCCTGAGTAAATTCGAACTTGCAGTTTTATTTGGTAAATGGTGATATATGGACAGAAGATTCCATGTAGTTTGATTTTGACTAATGCAACTTTTGATGTCATGCTAAGCTGGAAATGCAGAGCAAGGAATAAGGGATAGAGAGAGAGTTGACGCACCGTGCACATGGAAAACTGCAGACAGGAAGAGTTGTACGATAGCTGCACTCCTGAAGATGATATGACAGGAAATGGAATTTTATATGAGATGCTTTGTACAGGCAAGTAACCTCAAAAACAAAATCATATGGATAATCTATTCGAGCCTACATAAAAATCACATACCGACCAAGAATAATGCCTAAAGAACAAAATAACTCCCTTTGTCAGTTGACACAGTCAATTGTATTAGATTTTCTTTCTCTTTAAAAAATTAAAAACAAAACACTATGAAAACACCCTTTTCCTTTGCAAAAGTAAACAGAATTCTTAGTTGAACCAACCTGCTTCGAAATGAAAATTTACACAATCATTTTAGTTAGTGAGCAAACCTAGAACTCGGGCTGGAGTTTTAATCCCCTTGGCTATCCAAAATATTTCCCAGATAATCTTCCTGGAGCAGTGGAGCAAGCATTCCCTCAACAAAGGACCTCTGCTTACATGTCTCTTCGAGAATCAACAACTGAGCAGTCTCACAAGCCTTGGCACTATGAAAACCAAGTGTCCATCTCCCATCGGCAGGGGGATTGGAAACCTCAGATTGGTTGCCTTTAGCTTTTAAAAAATCTGGATCGAAATCTCTTATCCGAAGATGTAACCATGTTGGGTGGTCCTCATCTATCTTTGGCTGGTTCAAGTGAACAGGGAAAGAAACAACATTGCCAAGTTATCAGAGAACAATTATTTACAAGTATCCAAAAGAATCAAAGTTTTTTCATTGATTGCTTATGTCAGACGACACAATCAATACTAGTAACTACGATAAGGAAATAAATAGAAACGACACAATTCAAGCTACAAGTGTAAGGATGGAAGTAGGTAGCTGACAATATTAGTCCGTTCTTTTCTAAGAAGCATAACCTTCAGGTTCACCAATTTTATGATGAATAATAGATCAAAGATATAGGACAGCACCGAGAAAGGAGACAGTTAAGAGAGGTATTAGAAAATTTCAGAAGCCAACCAAGAGACACTTGATTATTTGTAAATCATGTTTGTCATTTTGATAGAAAAGAATATGCCAAAGTGGTCATACCAAACATATCTTCAATTTCCTTATTAGAATCACAGCAATTGGAAAAGAGGGAAAACAAAAAATCAAATCAGTAAAATCCTTACACTTAACCCTGCCACTGGAGCAATGGCAATTACAACACCACGTTGACTCCGGAAAGGATGCTTCTCCGCAAGAATTAATTTTCCAGAAATTCCACGTGCCACTGCCACCAGGTAAACATCCCTGACTCCAGCATACGAGAAAGCAATCCTACAAGGGATTCCTGATCCTATAAAAGTTCAACAAAAGGGAAGAATGAGGATATATAGTTTCAGTAATATATTTTGGATAGTTGACTGGACATAAATTGATATCCAACCTAAGGAAACCTCTGACCCAAAGCTGGCAAATGAAGTATCTCTGCTAGAAGTTTTTCCCAAATCATTGTTACTCCAGGACTTCAGTGAGGGCTTTTCAAGTAAACATCTCTTGAAAATGAATGCCTTGAGCTGAATATGGAGAATGAAACCCTACATTTATTTAAGTTCTGTGAGATCTTTACTGGGAAAACAATAAATTGAATGCATGTCCACAATTGACAATAAATCTAAATACTTATGAACCTTAATAAGGTTGAGCACATAATGTATAACCACTAAACAAATATAAATAAATTTAAAAACTATATATATGTTGCAATAGAAAACCTTCACTGCTTCAACCATCCTCTGCCAAGCAAAATAAGAATTTGAACTGCCTGCAACGTAAGAATTTACTGAAGTGTCACATGTGAAGAACTGTTTATTAACTAATGAGTTAAGACACAAATTGTACATGCATCAATGAATGAAAAGTGAAGAGAAAGGGGGAATGCCCAATACCATCAATGGTTTGCTGACAGATTGCCAACTCCAATGTAAATAAAGGATCCTTAACTTGGGATTGTAGCTCAAGAGCTGTATGTAATCACAAAAGAAGTCAATTTTAATTCCATTTTGAAGATGACGACTCACCACATCCCTCCAAACCCACATATTGCAAGAATTTCACCTTCTATTTAAGAAGATGTAGTACAATCAGGATTGTAGCTCAAAATCTGTATGTAATCACTGTAATCGATACCTTCTTTACAGCTTCCCCACTCATGTCCTATAGTATCTGGGATATGATCAAACCAGCATCCATCAAGTTCCTTTCGAAGACATTCACGGGACTGCTCATATGAAGTCTGTCGACAATAACTAGAAAATATAAAACTTTAGAAAATTTTCACATCATCACAAATTTACAATTTCTTAGCGAAATACAATATGCTAATAATGGTTTATACTTTTTCTGTAACAACAAGCTACAACTAAGTAAAGGTTTCATCTTCTCACCAAGCATGAACAAGAAAATTTCATCCAATTGGTTCTAATATGAAAATGCAGGAAGCAGCAAACTTCCATTAGCATTATTAATTTAAAGAAAGCACCACAAATCAGCAGGATGCTTACATTGAATAGGTGGAAATTATCTTCAGTGAGCGTATTTCCTTCACAATGAAGAAGCTTTCGCAAAAACCACCCTGTATGCCACTGCATTGGTGTGGAAACAGGTGGCTGGCATGCTAAGACTTTCAACAATGCCTTCAAAATCTATTTTAAAAATGAAAAGAAAGAACAGTAAGAAGTCACATAATACTGAAAGAAGAGAACCATGAAAAGAGAACCAAAATTATCAAGTAAGAAGTGAGTAGTGGTGGTAGTGGTAGTGGTAGGAGTAGTTAACACTCTACCTGAGGCATAAATCTCAGCAGAATACTTCCTTCCGCTTTTGCAAAACCTGACTCACATTTCTGAGAGAGAGTAAACCAGTAGTGTCAGAAAAAAATTATCAATAAATACAAAGAACTGTGAAATATCATATTCCAAGAAACAAAACATTTTTAAGTGACACCATATTTTAAGTTACTAATCGTAAGTAGATAATTGTTTTTCATATACTCGAAAAAGTAAGAATTCTCAAAATTAATTTATGCATTAAATAAGAAATAAAATACCATTCAAGATATTGAAGGAGGAGAGACATGCACAGCAACAGAAGGGAAAATCATCCAAGGACAATAAATAAGGTATTTGTTTGGAAATAGGAATTGAGAAACAGCTACTACATAAGAACTTTTAACAGAAATCCTAACAACAAGAACTTGACTCTGCAATAGTAATTCTCATCAGCACAATTAATTTATAGTTATACCCTTTACACTAATGGGATCAGAAAAACGGAATAACAAGCAGCTCAAAAGAGAACAGACATAGGTCATTCATCCAAATGGTTGTTTGAAAAGCTTGATCTAATATATAGTTTCAGTGAAAATAAATCTCTTCAGACATATACGAGATCCATTCTTACTATCAAGCCCTGACTTCGATTCATGCTGAGCAGTGATGCCGGATAATGCTCCAGATCTATAGGATAAGACAAAATTACAGCTTTGCTTTTTGTAACAAAGAGAGGGTCATGAAAGAAATAAAAGTAAACGTTGATACAAGGTTTTATGTTTTATATCCAAAGAAGAATACTATGATATATACAAACTGAAAGGACATAAGGTACCTTTGTTTTCTGCAAGAGTAAGCAATAGAAATAAAGATGCTAATGATATACTGTGATTGTCTGAAAACAAATATGTGAATATCCCAAAGCTGCAGCAACAACAATTTCAAGAATCAATAAAAACTATAATTCATTGCAATTTTGCAACCATAAATAGTTCTGTGTTTTCTAGTTCCCAACTGACAGTCAAATGTTAAGGAAGCATATGAATTGTGTATATATGTGTGTGCGTGTGTGTGTGTGTGTGTGTGTGTTGTTATATTTAATGCCACCAAGTAATGGTCAACGCTTTTAGCATGACCTAAGCCTCCAGAAGTCATTCCCGAGTTATAACATTACTAATATTTTATTTTTAGTTGGAATCGACTTAGTGGTGAAACATCATATTGCCATCAGACCTAACTATACACATTAATATTGGCATTAGTTCTTAAGAAAGAAAATAAAACCATTATTAAAGAATGTAACACCAACCTCTCTACATGCACATTATCATCCCTAGGGGTGCCGTCATAATGAGAATTTGAAGATGTATGCTCATTTAAATGTTGAAGTAGATAGTTTATATTGATTTCTTCTCCTCCTCCAGCGTCAGGACCAAAGATCTTGATTCTTGTATCATTTAAAAAGTGGAGAAGAGGACTTCCCTCACCAGTGCCACCAGCTGTATCCCCATTGGTAGCGATAGCAATAGCATCTCTCTGACAAAATGTCGTATAATGATACAAAAGAAGACCAGCCACTCCATTAATCAAGTGTTTTCCACCAACAACTTGAAGAATCCGAGAAACTACGTAGAAAGAAGTGACTGCTGAGATGTTGTAGCTACCCTGATAAAAATAATTGATGAATGAATCTTTCATGTTGAGAAAGCTCAGAATAACAGATTTTCAAATATCACCAACATTAACACATCTGTCAAACAGCGGTTAAGATAAAATTATACATTCTATCAACAAAATTCTACTTGGAGTAGTAGTTTTTTCTTTAATTTGCTTTGTCTCAAAACCTTTCGTTTTTCCTTTTTCTTTTCATTTCTTTTCTTTTTGCAGGAAAGGGTTAAAATTTTATATGGTGTATGAACTAAAATCAAGCCTATGGTACAGTCACCGGAATACCATTCTACCTCATTTGATGGTGGTAGGCAATATTTAAAGGCAAAGAGGAAAGGAATTTCCATGGACAAATCTAGGAATGTCAAAGGAAAAGAATATTCTCATCTTCTTTCCTCTACAATCTGTGCATAAATGCAGTGCACTGCCTGACTGTTTAAAACATGACATCATGAGAGAGTTTCAAGACATTATTCAAAAAATACAGACTCCAACATGTAAAATATGCAACAGCAGAACTATCAGGAATTTTGGTTATCACGCACAAAATACTTCTATTCTTTTAAAGCATTTGTAAATTTCTTAAGAACTAGAAGTACAAATCCAAAAACAAAAAGAATCATAAGGGTGATAACTTACTTTATTTTCTCCTAACTTCAGTAATGGAAGTAACAAGGGGGAAATAAGTACACTGAGAAGGCTTTGGGTAACTACTCTACTTAAACGTGATTCGCCAACAGAAAGCACATCCTTGAAGTAGTAAAGATTGTCTATGATTTCATCAGTTTTCAGAAATATGTCCTTGTTTTTGGTACGAATGCATTTTTCCCTGCACCATTGTAGATTTTACCTTAAAAGTTGAGACTTTAGAATTAACAAGAAAACTAATTATATAAAAAAAAAAACACTTTAACAATATGAAAGCAACATACTCTGTGGAACTAACAAGGGAATCTAGTTGTAGACATTGCTCCCTTAAACTATAAACCAAGTCTGAGAAGTAGATCGAGGCTGGAGGAGTTGTTATAAATTGATAGACATTATCATCACAAACTGCATAAACAAAAATAAGAGTAACGCAAGCATTTTAAGTTCCCATAAATTCAACAAAGCAGACATTTAAAATACCAAAAATTTATGGACAAGGAATTGAATCTCTTTCATCATTTAAGGAGACAATAGATGATTAGTACTATTGTATATGTTGAGAGTTAATGCACGTATAGCTGTTTGGATCATCTTTTCCTCGTGTTGAGCAAATTTAAGAGCCTCACTGTACATGGGAAATGAGACCACTACATTCTGCAATGACAAGAAACATGAGAAAACTCAATTTAATTAATTTAATAAGCCATATGGGGAATTGAAGATAAATCATGCAAATGTAGGGGGGAAATGTCTAGCTGCTAATAATTGCAGAGGAAAAAAAGAACAAAACATAAAAACAAGGCATTAAAGAGAAGAAAATGTGTTACATTCAAACACACAAATACAAAGAAAGTGAAGACAACATATCCCGATTAGTTAGAAAATGGACACAAGCACAAGCAAAGATATATACGAATTTTGCTAAATGATTTTAACCTGAGACTTCAGACAATATTGGTCCTTGAAGAAATACAATCCATAAAACAAATAAATCAAAAATTTATTATCTATATACAAAAAGTTGTCAAACATTTTTTTGTTTCTTGTGTGCTATTCTACAATCTCCCAATCTTAACATAAATGCACAAGCCAACTCACTATATCTACAAAAAGTTTCATCAGAAGAAACACACTCCTCTCTTCATCTACTCAAAGAGCAAAACATATAACTTTGCAAATGGTCATCAGAACCTCTTTTAAAGGCAGCAGCCATATATATAACAATGCCGTTATGAAAAATTCACTGCATCAAGGTTTCTTGCTTAAGTAAAACATCAATTCTTTGAGCATTCTATAAACATGAATTCTATGGATAAATAGATTTCATAAATGATCCAGCTATGTCAACCACTAAGCACAATTAGACATAAAACCTAAAATGAAATGCTTTAGATATGAGCTATTGAACTCGACTTGAAAAGCTTTAACTTACCCCATTAACCTTAACAAGAAGGCAAAGTGTGTCTCTGCTTATTTTACTACTCACTGCTCTGGTTTAACAGAAAAAACATAAGATGTGAAAAACAGGATTATAATACTTTGTATTGTTTCCATTTTATAATCAAGTCAGGAAATTGTTTAATAAGAAAAGAAATCCAAGGAAATAATTAGTTTCAAAATTTATATTGTTACACTATAGAAATTTAAAGGATAGAGAATAATAACAAAACCTTAAAAAAGACACGTAATAAAGAGCAAGATCCCCTGCATCGAAGTTATATTGATGTTCTACAATGTTGTTGATATAGTCATTGCTTAAACAATAGTCTGCATTACAAAATTTGCAAGAGCAATAATCAAGTCATAACAGAAATAATTTCAGAGACAAGACAGTAGGCAGAAAAAGATAAAAAGCAAGTTTGCACATGGAATGTCAACAATATTTGAGATCATTTCTGGAGACATGCACACACAAAGACAGAAAAAGCATTGAACAGCCAAGAAGTTTTAACATACATATCTATGGCACTAAGCATCTTACAAATTGCATGCTCATTATCCATATTTTGAATCATTATGCTTAGATACTGAAGCAACGGAGCCTCAATTGTTGAACTTGTACTGATCTTTAGTACCCGTACAAACTCTGCTAAAACTTGGTATTCCATAAAACATCTGAAACAAATTTATTGAATTCAGATTTCATCACAAAACATACTGAAAGACATAATCATTACACGAGAAGAAATGTCCTGAGCAATGCATACTCAAATATTAATGGATCTTGTCTGTCCCCATATGTCACTATCTCTACAATACTTTGTAGTAGATCTACAACTGCATCCTGCACAAGAGAAAGAACAAAGAGGGGTAATTTGAAAAGAACTTCATATATCAGTCACCGGGATTATTATCCAATATATCAAGGCACTAGAATTCAAAAACTTCACAAGCAGGATTTTAACAATCACACGTTCATTTAACTTTACATCCGAACTTAATCTGCAAACATATGAAACTACTCGTGGAGTTTTCAACCTTCCACCGCCAATGATAAATAGATTAATGCTCCAAACTAGCACTATAAAAAAATATTTAAAAGCCAAATAAGTTACCCTGTTCCGCTCATCCACAACTTTGATCTGCCGCAATTCAGTAATTACAGATCTATATCCACAAACAAGATTTTAAAAAACCGTTAAAATAATAATCATCAAAATTAAAATCTATACAAAAAATGTAATGTGAGGGAAATGTAACTGCTATTCTTCTAAACCTAATTAAATTTAAAATCATCAAAATAGCGAGAAACAATAACAAAATTCAAAGGAAAAAAATTCGTAAGGCGTTGTAATTTGAAGGAATAAAATTAATCACAGTTTAAACTTGTGTGAGCATTAAAAAATTGAGAGGAAGATAGAAATTACTTGAAGTATTGAAGAGAGAAGCGATCGATGGATCGCCAGAGCAAGCGCCACATCGCGAAAGATGGAGATCTGGTTTCTTTTACTTTCTTATGGAGGAAAAATGCCGTAGAGGAAGAGAATGATAGAAATTGTAGAGGAGCCTTTACAGTTGAGTTTGGTCCGCTCGGCAGGCAAGGGAACTGAAGTGAGGCTTTAGCTTTTAGCTTTGCTTTGGTTTTGGTATTAGCTGCTGTGTACCGCCATCTAACTTTCAACGTTTCTTACGTCAAATTTATTAGTTGGGAGTAGAAAATACTTCATTAACCAGCATTGTTTTGTGAGATCTATTTATAGTTGGAGAGCGGAAGGATGGAATCCTGGATAATGGTGCCGATATTACTTGATTATAAAAATATTTATATTTTAAATAAAAATGTTTATAGTCTATAATTATAAATAGATATAAGTAAATAATTTAGCTCAAATATGATTCTAAAATAAAAGATACATTTTTCAACTTTTTAATTACCTCAAATATGATATTAAATGCCAATGGCTTGGAAAAGTTGGTGTTGAAAATACTATTGAGAACCAACATTAAACACACCCTTTGAAATTAGGATAAACTACATTATTTACTAATTTAGTAAAAAAATATATTATTTACAAAACTATTATTATTTTTTATTTTGATTATTAATTTTTTTATAAAATTATCACTATAGTTGTCTTCTTTTTTTTTTTTACTTTAGTTATCAACTATCAAAAATCAAATAGTGACTATTAAAATAAAAAATGTAATGTTAGTGATTTTTTATCTCTGGTTAAATTATAAATTTAATTTATTGTATATGTATTTTTATTTTTATAAATTTTAATGTATATGACATGTGTAATTGATCATTTAATTTTATATCATACTTTATGATTATATTATATATTATACATTTGTACGATAAGTTTAATCGAATATATTTTACGTTAAAAGACAAACTTATAAGTTTATAAGTTTGTTCAGCACATGTCTAACCCTAGTTATTTTCTCTGGAATCTTGCCGACGGTAGCCTTGGTGAGGCTACAGTTTTCTGATCAGGTGGATGGCTAGGATCCTGATGGTTGAGATATTCAGTTGCTCTTTTACTACCTGGGATGGCTATCCGTCTAAGGTGATGGTGCGGGTTCGTTTGTCAGGACTCCCTTTTAGTTATTACTCCAAGGTTTTGTTCCGGCGTATTGGAGCGGTGATAGGCAAAGAACTTAACGTACATTATAATACATTGGCCGGGGAAAGAGGCAAATTTGCTAGACTGGTTGTATTGGTAGACTTACATAAGCCCTTGATTCCATGTATCAAGTGGGATGGTTTGTATCAACAAACAAGAGCTTGAATGCAAGGGTCTTCAGAATATTTATTTCTGTTGTGGTGTTTACTGTTTATTGTCATGAGCAAGCTATTTGAAGGTAGGATAAGGCTAAACCTGACGAGGGGGTGGTTGCTGCAACTATCGTTAGATCAGAGATAGCGAATAAGGGGGAAATGATTCATTATTTGGTCCGTGGATGGTAGCTGAGAACAAAAGGAATAGGCAGAGGAGAGGTTCCAGTTCTGCTTCGTCTAAAAAGCTAATACAAATGGTTCTAGTGGTTCTCGTTTTGACATCCTTCGGGATAATAGGGGCGGTCTCGCTCAGGATAATGAAGAGGATATGGAGGTGTTAGCTGAAGCTAACGTTGGGAAAGGAACTGGTCGCTCTGATCAGGTTGGGAGAAAAGGGTCGACCTCTCGTTCTGCAAATGGTATAAAAGATGTTACGATTGAGGCAACATCTGATCATACAACTGGAAAGTCTTCTATGATGTCTAAACATCAAGCTGGTCCTTCTAATACTATTGATGCAGTGTCTATCAGGTTACTCAGGGTGCATCCACTAAGCAGTGTCTTTGAAGGCAACTGGGAACCAGTCGGCTATGGTTATTCAGGATAAGCATCACGCAATCGGCAAACCAAGTTCTATTTTGGGTCGTACATCACATGGAAATTCCAAGAAAGCTTCTGAGGGGCGTACAAGGCTTGAAATTCCAAAACAATCAGGGTTTCCTGTACCACCATGAGCTGTATTAGCGGATTGGATTTAATCCAATGATCTCATTCGCCTCCCCCCATAACCAGAACCATCAGGGGTGTTATACAAGATGAGGCGAAAAAGGAAAATGTGCCGGAGACTACAATCTTGGAGCCACCATATGGGGCTGTGCCTGCGGATGTAAGTATAGATGACATGGTCATTATGGACAACCTCGCACTTGAGGTGGATGCTTAATTGTGTGGATGGTCTCTCTTCTTCAATTTTATTTTATAATGAACAAAGTCTTATTTGGAACTCTTGATTTAACGCCGCTATTAAAATACTTAGACTCTAATTTCATAAATTTGATTAAAAATTTTAAAAAATTATAATATGGAAAGTAAAGGCACAGGCAGCGCCACTCTTTCAGACCCCACGCACTGATTTCTTAGTCCGCTAGTAATGGTGTCCCTAGCTGATCATGTGAACAACACAACAAAACTCATTTGTTTTCTTATCAATTCAATCGTCATTTCCAACCTTCACCACACCTCTTTTCATGCCTTTCCCTCTGGTTCTGATTAGATCTTCCAACACCCACCATATTATATCTTCAACAATGCTTTCAACTGAATCTACTAAGCCTTTTCTATCGGGGTAAATAACCCATGGCATGAACAAAGCTCGGTCATTTATTCCGGTAATTATGACAGTAATCGAAACAGATACAATTTGTATTGTTCTAAACAAGATGAGAATTGGATGGCTGTAAACAAGGGGTCCTACCACCTACATTTCTAACTCAGTGCCCCAAAATTGAACTTGTCCTCATCTCTTCCTGTTGCTTTGTTTTCATGTGATTTAATTACCATTTTTATCGGTCTACTTTCGACAGCCAAGTTTCCAACCCCACAACTTAACTCGTTCTGAAGACAGGTGGGCAAAAGAGCCGGTTAACATTAATACGCAAACAGTCGATAATCCAGCACTGTGGCAGATAACTTTTTGGCAAGAATTTCAGATGATTTGTTCTTATTTCTCATGGTTTCCTTAGCCTACCTACTGTTCTTCTCAAATTCACCAGGAAGCAACCTGGAATTGCAAATTTATAAGCTAGAAAGCAAGGGGATTGATTGAATTATAAACTCATGGAAATATATGATCAAGCTTTTGATTAACAATGACAGCAAAAAAGTGTATAACTCTTTTGTCACCAATCCATTTAAAATAGAAGAAAGGACCACCAGGCACCAGGCACCACCTTCATCTCTCACGCGCAGCGTTTCTTAGCAAAACCAAACCTGTCGTTTGCCAAATCAAATTCAATATAATAATTCTGCTGCTGAAAGCTGCCTAGTATAATCGCCGGCCCGTGTTGTGAACCTTGGTCGACAACATTGTCGGTAATAACCATCAAACAGACGACCTTATCATCGCCGACGAATGAGAAGTAATTAGCTGGAGGCAATACCATTTTGGCTCCTCCTTTGAATTGGAAAGTTAACTCAGGGAATTTTACTGATTTATTGCCTGAAATATTGAAGCATGGGGATAAGCCGGATATGTTTTCCACTTCCCGTGCCCTGCTATAATTTCCCATTTGTTTCTCGAACTCTTTCGAGACAAGCTCGAAGACTGGCCTCTCCATGAAAGTGAACGTTGTCCCTGAGTCAACGATGGTGCCTCCATTACCGTCTGATCCCGGGACCAAGAAACTGTACGGAACTTTGACGTGCTTATCGCCGACGATGATTTTTCGGAGTGTTACGTAGTAGAACTCTTTGAAAACTCGGTTTGAGTCGGCTTGGTTCTTGTAGAACGGTGTGTAGCTAAGACCCGGAGTCTTGGTATCACCGGAACCCGATCCGGCTTCCAACAACATGTTGCTGCTGATGCCTGTGTCATCGAACCGGCGAGAAACGAGGCAGTAGGAGAATTTATTGAGGCCTAATTGGGATGGTAACGACTCAGCGCTCCGACCGAACCCGACTATCCCAGCGGGTTGTCGGTTGGAGACAATGGAGCATCCTACAAGGAAATCTTGGAACGTTTTCTGAGGGAAAACAAGGTTCTCTACCAACAGAAGTCCACCGGTGGAACCCAAACCGTATTGAATTAAGTAAGGAGGGCAAGTCTGGGTACAGTTTTTGGACGTGGGTTCACAGTCTTGGCAACGAGACTCGACGTTGGGGCCAAAAAGCCAACCACACTTTGGGTTTCTGCAACCCACAAGCTTCTTGGAAGATGAGAGTTTGGGGGCAAAAGTGGGGATTTTCGCCGGGTCAACATTGGGGAAAGTGCAACGGGAACATAGGTAACGAGAGGTGCAAGGAAACCAGGAGAGGCTGCTACCGGTGTCCATGATGAAAGTAAGGGGTTGAGGCGGAGTGCCAAAGCTGAGAGACATGGTATATCCGCCATAACTGTGAGGAAAAAGTGGAGCCTTGAGAAGAGAAGAGTGAGCACTGGTTTTGGCTTTGGGGTTGTAGTGTTTTAGGTGGTGTGCTCTTGCAACCGAAGAAGTAGCCAAGTTATTGAGAATTTGGTAGGCATTGGAGGAAGGATGGTGGGGGAAAGGGGAGAGTGAGACTTTGATGGTGGCGGTGGCGGTGGCGACAGCGGCGGATATCAATGTTATGCAGATGATAAGGAAATATAAGGATGAGGTGAAAGGAAGAGAAGCCATGACAGGGAAGACAAGTAAATGAATGATTCTCTGTTTTTGCTCTGCTTTTGTTAGTCTTAGTCTTAGTCTTAGTCTTAGTATTATTTTGTTTTGAAGTGAACTGGGTTAGTGGCATAGCGGTGGGGAGGTGATGTTTGTTCCTTTGTTATTGTTTCTTCATAAATAGGAGAATATACGTGTAGTACTGTAGTTCGTATGTTTTTTAATTATAGATTAAAAAAATTATCAAAGGTATTTTTTATTTTGTATTTTCATATTTGTTTTAAAATAATTTTTATGTATTATTATTTTTTTAAATGATTTTTTCTTAAACGGTGAGAATATTATTATTTTTATTTTCTCAGATATTATACAATTCTTTCTTCTTCAGTCATTATTACTTTTAAAATAATTAATTATATTCAGGTTGATTTTTTATTATATTTTTAATTATTTATTATATAAATTTATTAAATATTTTTATTGAATATTAATTTAATATATTTATGATATTTTTGGAAATATAGGATGGTATTGCATGTTGCTTAAGAGTGAATGTAACAATATGTTAAGTATTGATATTATTAATTATATTATTTAATTAATATATGTTTTATGGTGAAAAAATAATAGATTAATTTATTTTTATTATTTTTACTACTTTTAAATTTATTTTATTATATACTTTAATTTATTTGATAAACAGTCAAATGTAATAAAAAATTAAAAATCTAAAAAATATTAGACAAATAGTATTATATGGTTCAAAAAATATTAAAAAAGAATAATAACATATAAATAAAAATATTTTTAAAATGATATAATATATTAATTATACTATATTATAAATATAAAGATTTTGTAAAGATGTAACGAAAATAGTTTAATAAATTTTATATAAATATTTTTAATTTAATAATTAAAAATTTAATTTATTAACAAAATAAAGCATAATAATAAATTAATAAATTTTATTTTTTTTAATTAAATACTATAATTTTATATTCTTACCAAATAAATCAAATAAGGTAATATAATATTTTCAGTAGTGTATTGTATTTCTATAGGTAATGCTATATTCTGGTAATCTTATTTTTATAGATAATCTTATATTCTATAAATCAAACGCGCATCTAAAGGATAAAATTTTTAAATTATAATATTTAAGATTTAAAATATAATAATCAATATTAAAATTTAAAATTTAATTTTAAAAAAAGTTGAGAGCAGATTAATATCATTATATCTTTGGTTAAGAGCTAATTGAACTTCTTTAAAAAATTCTAACTAGACTTAAGTGCATTAATTGTCTATTAAATTGAATTAAAGAAGAGATTAACTACAAAGCTACAAAAGTTAGGTTGTTTTTAATATTTTACACAAACACGAGAAATTATTTATAAATTATTTAATAAAATAAGTTTAACAACTCATCTTTTATATTCTATTGATTTATATATTTTAAATGTGATATTTTTAAAAAAATAAATGATTTTATTCATTAAACACATAAATATAAAAATATACATAATAAATTAATCAAATACTACCTACTCCATTACATTAGTTTTTCTTGGATCAATCAAATATTAAATTGAAATTTTATAATGAAAAATATGATTTTTTTCTTCCAAAATAATTTTATGAATATTATTTTTCTTAGACAAAAGTACCGATATCTATTGGTTAGTAATTTTTGGGTACAATAATCAGTTATAAAAATTTATTAATTGATTAATTTTAAAAAATATTATTTAATTTATTTTTAAAATAATTAATTTAATTAATATATTTTATTTATAATATTAGAATTTAAATAAATAATTTTATTTAAAAAATCCATAGTTACTTGGAATTAGTGGAAAATTACGTGTGAAGATAATATAATTGATTAGCCGTTGAAAGCTTTGACGAAGGTTTCATGGTACCGTTGGTATTGATATTGAACGGAACTTTTTTTTCAATTTAAACTAAGATATCCGATATCAATAACAGTGATTAAATCTTTTAACGTAAATATTTTTATTAAAATATAAACGATTAACTATAAAATATATTATAACACTTAACTTCATGGTTAAGTGATAAAATGAGCGACTATCACATCATATCTCATAATTAATATGTTATAGTATTTCACTATCGATTTATAAAAGATTTTTACTTGTCTAACTAATTTTTTAATATCGAGAATTTATAATCATATAATATATAGAAAATTGTTGTTGATTTTGAGAATTTCTTTTAATTCGTGTTTTGACAATTTTTCATAGATTTTTTTAATGAATTGTATAATTTTTTGTATAAAGAGAAATCGCTTGATCTGATTGGTATAACGCTTATTTTTTTTAGATTTATGTTTTTTTTCTTTTGAATGTTTTAAAATCATATTATACATATTTTAGTTTTATTTTATTTATCAATAAAACTATTTGATTAATATTTTAAAAAAAATCTAAAATCAACTCGATTAATAAATTATTAATCAATTAACTGATAATTTTTATTTAAAAATTATTTTAACCTAAAATAAAACATTTATAATTAAGTTACTAAAAAAATAACTGCGAAAATAACTCTTCAATTAAATATTGGAACATGTTTGGCCTTATGCCCTTTTCATTACATTGTAAGTAACGTTTTGCACCTACCTTTAATAAATGTAAATGGATTTGGATTTGAAAGTGATGACGCTCTGTGACCAGTGTTAAACTTTGATTAAATTAATATTTGTTATAAAAAATAGAGATTAAAACCTTTTTTATAAAAATATTTAAATCTATTTAGAGTTTTTGATTTTAGCTATTTGATTTTTAAGATACTACTTTTATAATATTTGTTTGGTAAAAAATATTAAGTTCGTCATTTGATTTTTTATTAATTAGAATGATAGGTGATTAAGAAAAATGAAAGATAACTTTTAAGTTCTAACGGTAATAATAGAGTTTAGTGAAGCTATAGGCGACATTTAATAATATGTTATTTTTTCCAGGGTTTGAAGGAGAGAAAAATAAACTCTAAGGACCAACAATGTAATTTTTCTCCTTGAATTGTAAAGGCGACTACTTTTGGTATATATCACCATAATTGGAGGGATAAGCTTTGATTTTTTTTTTATCCATGTGCCATGCGGTATAAGAAACAAACTTCAACTCGAGAATCGAGAAATTATATTATGGGATCTTACCATATCATCTATGAAAAATGATTATTCTTAAAAAAAACTCATTGCTTAATTTCCTTTTCTTTCAAAATCACTATCTTGTCCAGAGGTTCATTTTTATGTAATTATCATGTCTTAAAAAGGGTAAAAGCATTAAAAAAGTTTTGACATGTAAATATTACGTCGAAAGCCAATCAATATTATATATTAAGTCGAAACAATTTGATATTAAACCAACCTAAATTGGAATCAAATCCGATCCGAATTTAAACCGAACAACCTGATTGCCATGATTGACATGTCAAGATTCTTTGAGGGTCAGCACATCAATGGCTTTTTGACAAAAAGTGGTTGCTTAGCAAAACCTGGGTGAAAAAAATATATGATAGAATTGTCTGCATAAACAAAAACGAATCCGAAAAAGCACACAAACATGCTTCAATATTCGCCATAGATTGGTATCCAAAGCTCGAGGTTGCTAATAGTTACATCAAAGTAAAACTCGGACCACATTAATTACCTTCAAATTGCTGCAAAGTAATCTTTGCTGAGTTTTGGGTCTGGTTTCATGGATTTCTCGCCGGGTTTCCACCCAGCTGGGCAAACTTCATCTGGATTTTCCTGCACATACTGTAAGGCCTGCAGGATGTGCAAGACCAAAAAGGAAGTGGCAAGAACCAAATTATAACGCAGCATGACACAAAGGAAACTCAACCATGAAGCATGCAAAATATTAAAATTCAACTCTTAAACCCATTTAGATGCCAGGTGCAGCTGGGAGAGGTTCCCTACATGGCCTCCATAAACGACACTAAGCACATATGCGTCGAAATGGAACTTTAGACGATTGCAAAACCGGCCTAGTGAAATATAATTTAACATACATCGAAATGGAACTTTAAACGATTGCAAAACCAGCCTAGTGAAATATAATTTACCTGGAGTGTCCGCATTGTTTCATCAACACTTCGACCAATTGCAAGATTGTTAATAGTAGAGTGCTGGATAACTCCCTCCTTATCTATGATGAAAAGTCCTCTCAATGCAATTCCCTAACATCAAAACAGAACATGTAAGAATCTTATTTCCAATTGAGCAATGTACACTCTGGGGATAGGCACATTTAAGAAGAAACAAAAATAATCCTATAAATTTTTAGAAAAATTGTCACGCATGTTATATTATGTAATATGTATGCACTACATTGGTCCAGAGAATTCCTTAACTTGTTAAATCCATTTCAGCAAATCTAACATCCCCCATCCTTCCATAGAGAGCAAAGATGGCCCTTGGATTGAAACTAACATATAGATACACAGAAAGCGAGGATAGTTGATATCCTAAACATCAATACTGAAAATGATTGGAAAGAAAATGTCTTTGCTAGAATTACTCTCTGCTAAAGCTGAAGCAATACAAGTCAAGAATCATCAATTACAGAAACAAAATCCATAAATTCCTTTCAAAAGAATCTGTGCAGTTTTTTTCTTAATTTAAGCATTAGAATGAAGCACATAGACTCATTGTTGGTAGAGTGTAGCACAAGCAATACCAGCATTTTAAACACCATAAGATGAAAGCCATTCAGCAATAATTTCAGCTTGAAATGATGGAGAGATTGAGTAAGATGATGTGGGTCTGGAAAACAACTCCAGATCTCAATTTATCTATGGTTCACTTTTTTAAAACAAAACCTTCATGTTTGACCCCAACAATCTTGGCTTACAAAAAGTTAAAAGAACAGAAGAAAAATCAGTTCCACAAGACAAAACGAAACCATTGAACCCAGAGGGATAAGGAATATATACACACAAATATATATAGATGTGCATACAAAGAAATAATGTAACCCCCTTTGGTGACAATCCAGATGGCCATGACCCAGTAATTGCCAAATGGAAAACCTATCAAATGTAAAATGTGACATTCGTTGTGCAACGTATTCAAAACGTTAAACAAAAACTAACAGTTTCCCAACCCAGGATTAGATGTTAGAAAACAGGAAGATATCGCATACCTGATCAGGAATCAGCACTCCATAAGATTTTGAAATTGATTTGGTGACATCAGATACGAGTGGATACTTCAAGTCACCAAGTCCACCAGACTTTCTATCTGTTTGAACCCAGGCAAGGTGAGAGAACTGCATAAAGAGTAAGGTAATGTTAAGTTTTATATACCTGGGATGCAAAGACACATGCTAAACTAAAATTACAAATTCAGATGCTGCAACACAAGTACAATGTAAGCCACTATAAAGAGTATAAACACAGTTACATAGACAATAAACGAAAACTAAAATACCGAGCACCAGCTTAGCCCTTCGTATAATATCAACTTTTCCATATTCTATATACAAATAAGCAGCATTACTGGAACTTATGCAACATTAGAGATGATAAAGTAAAAAAATCTTTAATTGACAGTAGAGCACTAATACATCATTGATGCAGAGGTTTTCAGTGACAAGGAGCTTACAACACTGTCAATAGAAACACCTAGTATTTCAGTGTTTAACTTCTCAAATTCTTCATAACGGTCACTGAAAGCAGTAATCTCTGCAAGGAAGAAATTAGAGAGGTAAAAGTACGAATAAGAATCCAAAATCATACAGAACTCCAGCATAAATGTTCAGACTGAAGCAAACCTGTGGGGCAAACAAATGTGAAGTCCAATGGGTAGAAGAAAAGAATCACATATTTCTTTCCAATGTATTCAGAGAGCTTGACCTGAAACAATAATGCATCCAGAATGAAGTTTGAAAAAAAAGTTCCATACCAAAGGAGTAAACATAGTGACTGGTCTAAATATACTTCAACAAACATCAACATAATATACCTTAATGAACTCCTGGTCAAAAACAGCTTCTGCCTCGAAATCGGGAGCAGTATTTCCCACCAGTGGAACCTCACTCTGCAAGACAATGCTTAAAATGAGAAAACAGGGACATAAAACAGAAGATAAGACTGTGCCTTCAAAACTTTAAACCCGCCATTTCAATGGAATCTAAGACCCGCAATTATCGCACCAATCAATAGTGGATATGTTCATCATAATCTAGTTGTTTAAAATCAAAACCGGTTACCAAATCCTCATTTTAAGATCGTTCTAACTAATTCTTTTATAAAATGACAAAAATGTTCAGCCCAATAATTCTTCTTAGAAAATCACATTAACAAAAAAAAACTAAACATCCCATTACAATGCCATGCTCTCCAAATTTAACCCAAACAATTATCACAATTTATAGATGAAATTTACGAAAATAAGGGGATAAAAGTAAAATGCATGACATACGCTGGCTTTGACGACGAAACTGGTCCGAGGATGCGAGGCGCGAGCGAGGGAAACGGAGCGTGCGACACGAGAAAGGAGAGGAGCACGCAGACCGGTGAATGAATTAGTGAGAGGGAGAGAGTGGGATTTTCGGGAGAAAGTCAAATCCCTAGGTCTTGGGTTTGATGAGATGAGAGCCTTGGTGGTTGAAGTGGCGGAGCAAGCCATATCTGTCCTTCACCGGCACTGAACTGGGTGATTGTAACAAGGCAGAGAACTGAGTGTAAGAGGATAAGGGATGGGTTTTCGGCTTGGGTGGGTATTATATTGGGTGAGATTTAATTCATTTGATTATTTTAGATTTTAAGTTTGGGCTGTTGGCCCAATTCTGATGTTCAATCCAAATATGAAACTATCGTGCCTTAAAGATGTATTTTTTAATCCTAATTTTAAGTAGAATTTGTAAATTGAAATTAAAAGATATGTTTGGGATTTGGTTAATCCACATTGTATTTTTTAATCCGTTTTATTTGGAAATTTAATGTTAAAAATTATTATTTTTGTTTTCGGATTATTTGGTGGATCGTAGCCGAGGAGTACTTTTACGGCACCGTTATGTTTTAGAATAAGATGTTTAGTTTTGGGCTTATATATTCATAGGACTAGTTATTGAGTCTTAAACTCTATTGACATATTATTTTAATATACGATATTTTTAATTTGGAACTCTTGTTTGTAAACTTATTTATAATATTTGTTTAAGAAAAATTATATCACGAGTCATTTCTATTGCGTCAGTCATGAGACTAATAAATTAGATACTTTTATTTAATTAATTTTTATACCTATGCATCTGATTGGTCGATCCCATAGATAATATGGTGAGAATGAACTATGATATAGTTTTTTATTTAATTACATGAATTTATGTATGACTTGATATTTTTGGAATGAATAAACTTATAAATTTTAAATAAAATTTTTGATGTGTCGATTTTGGGTGACCCAAATATAGTATTTCAAATTTAAATCGGAGTGTTATATAGATTTTCTCATCTTAATTCTTTTTTCTCTTAGTTCTTGAGGTTCTGTTCTATTAATTTGGATTGATTTACGTCACATATTTGTTTTTGATAATTGAGTTTTTTAATTTTTTTATATATAAAATTCAAAATTTTAATCCATATCAAATTATTTATCATTTGAGTCAACTTATTAATTACGTATAAAACAATTTTTAAAATTATTAAAATTCGAGGAGCCTTGTTTCAAACGAATAATGTAAACTAAATTTAATCATCAAATATAATGTCTGAACCGTGTAAAGAGTTTAGCAGTCATGTGTTAAGAGGATTTTTTTTCTGGGAGGACTAGGGTTAAAATCTCAACTCCAATCTTTCAATTTTTCTTTATTTTTCGATGAATAGATCTTATTGACAGAGATCATATAACGTGATTAAAAATAATCAAATGAATTAAATTTCGAAGCAGTTTCAAACATTCTCAATAAACCTGTCTGCGTATATGGCAAACTTTAGACCATATTTTCATCATCATAGTTTCAGACATTTGGTTATCTCTTCTTTGCTTGCAAAACAAGCAAGACCTCCATGTTTGTGTAGCCTTTTTCCTACTAGGATTCGTTGCTTAATTTGTTGCCGGTCGTAGACAGTAATAATTTGTTGCTGGATACCAAGGTTGACTGCACATTTTATGAGAATTTGTCTGCTACTCTAAGTATGTTTTTATGCTAATAAATCATGATGTTGGGACGTACTGTTGAGTTTAATACAAAGTTGGGTGCTTACTATCATCACTGTTATACTAGTTCGATTGCACGAGCAAGTAGATGGAAATGAGATATGGTGATAATTTTTTATATATTTTTATCGTATTTTAGATATTCTCTCCGAATATAAGTATATGATATAATATCTTAATTTAAGATTAAAAACGATATATTTTAAAATTTCTCGAACCAACTTAAAATTACAAGATTACTTGTTTGGTACCAGCTTTATGAAATTTGATATTTCAACAGATAGTCCCTCCCCTAATGTCTCGTACTTGCGCCCCACAGGTGTGATCCTTATCTAGGGGTGAGCATTCGGTTAATTCGATCGGTGGCCGAATCGAATTAATTGAATTTTTAAAATCTTAACCATTAATCGAACTGAATTAATCAAATCGAATTATAAATTTTGATTAAATTACATAATAGGTCACTAAATTAAGCTTTACTGAACTTTTATTTTATATTAATTTAATACAAAATTTAGTGACCATTTTATAATATATAAAAATTAATGAATATTTTATAATATTTTAAAGTTAAATAATTAAAAATAAATATATATAATATATATAATATTTAATATATATAATTTTGGTTAATTTGGTTAATTAACCGATAATTAAATTATCAAAAAAAAATTAATCATTAACCAAATTTACTAAAAATTAACTAACCGAATTAACTAAAATAATTTTGGTTCGGTCGATTAACCGAATTAATCGAACCGAATGTACACCCCTACCTTATGTAAAATGCCCATCATCCTTAGAAGGCAAATGGTCAATGGTCAATGGTTCAGCACTAATACTCCACGTGAACGATTATATTTATAATATCCATTAACCTTGTTTTCTGCTCAGCAGCCTCTTGCGCACTTGCAATGCATGCTTTTATTATATATTCGGAAATGATAGACTCTATAAAGGGTGTCGAATATCGTTAAATATCATTAATACTGAATACTGCTAAATATTATTAAATTAATTGATAAATATTAAAAATATGAAGGACTCAACACACAATTATTAATTATATATTGAGTCTATCACTCTTTTATTAATTACATATTGAGTCTTTGAAATTTTAATTTTTATTAATTAATTTAATGGTGTTCGATAATATTTAACATTAGTGTTTAACAATATTTAACGCCCGTCGTAAAATTTTTTATTCCAAAATACATTGCGTTACCAAAGTAAACTGAAAGAATAATGTTAGTGGGGGAGAAAATAATATTTATCTAAAAAGTTTAAATTTAAATAATTTTATCAAGAAAAGAAATGTGTTATTAAAAAGTTACCAAAAAACATTAGCTTATTTTATTTTATAATCATAAAAATTTTAAAAAAATATAATTATTTTAATTTTAAGATTTAGGATCTTAATTTAAGGTGTAGGTTTAAAGGTTTAAGCATTAAGGGTTAAATATACGGATTGTGGTTTGAAGTTAGAGTTTAAGACTATAATCTAATATTTATAAGTTAAAACTTAAATCCTAATTATATTACCTTAAAAACAAAAGTTAAATTCTAAACTTTTATACTTAAACTTTTAACTTCTATACCCTAAACTAAAATTCTGAATATTAAAACAAAAATTATTAAAAACTTTTAATTTTTATTATCAATATATAATATATAAATTAAATATTTAAGTTTAAATTAGATTCTCGTTCTACAAACCTGTACTGTAAGGCAAATGAAGTGCCTACTAAACCCTTCGATTTTGCAGCTCTATGTATTTTCTGGTAGGGCAACATTTACCCTTTCCACTTATGGCAAAAGTACAGTTAATTAATCCTAAATCCACAACTAACTAACCTTAATAATAACTACTAAACAAGCCTATGTTTTTCAAGTTCCAATACACAATCATGTCCCCTGGCCATACTTTGAAGCCATGCCCAACTCCCATGGCTCATTGAGTACATGAAAACAATAAAGCTCCTTTCTTTCTAACCTTTCCCCAAAATCTAGTCAAAAAGAAAAAGCTCAGGCAGTGGTCTCTTCTTCATGCTCCCACTGGACACAGGAACCTCAAAGTTAATCCACTCATTCGCACTTTAATATAATATAATACTTGGAAGAAGAGGCGAAGCTTATGTTTGAACACAGCAGGGGCAGTATTTTACTAAATTACTAACTAAATATAATATGAAAATATGGTTATTATATGTATTATTTAATGACAAGATCATATTTGAAAGTCGCGGTATTAATAATATAAGTATTAATTTATAACAAACATTAGAAAAAAGAAAAATTTTATATTTTTTAGTGTCTTTTTATGTCCACAGTAAAAAAATTAAACTCAAATTTTAAATCTAAAAATATATTCTAAACTTAATATTTTATTCTTTAATTTTAAATTTCTAACTCTTAAACTTGAACTTTAAAACTCATGTTTTAGTAGGAGAATGTTATCAGATTAGACGGTTGTGATGGAGTTGTCAGCTACTAAATGTCACAGTTGGGTCACTCTAAAACCCTTGAACCTTCCCTGCTCACAGGCAGCATTAATTTATAAGCAACTTCTCCGTATTCATTCAATTTAGTTGCCTGCCTCATCCCAACCACTTGCCAACCCTAGCACCACTTTCAGACAAACCCTTTTGAGCTCAAAATCAGAAAGTTCAGGAATTTCTTGCTAACTCTGTTGCAAGCTATCTGTTTTAAAATGTCGAGCAACAGAAAAAAATGGGTCCTTAACACAGTTTCAGTCAGCTTAGGATGCAGCAGCTGCAAGAAACCCAAGCTCACTGGTTTTTTCAACCCAAAACCGAAACCAAAACATCCATCTTATAAAACCCCTTCTTTTTATTACAGTTACTCTTCTTCAAGCTCATCCAAGAAAACAACTCATTGTTCCTTGTCTGAATATGAAACTGCCACTGCCACCTCCTTTTCTCCAAGGACAGACACCCCTCGCTACTGGGAAGTCGACAAAGACGCACACCAAGACGTCACGTATTCAAAGGCCACCGTACGGGGATTTGGCCGCGTCGGAGGAGAGAGCCTGGCGGTGGAAAAGCACTCCGATGACCCTTATTTGGATTTCAGGCACTCCATGTTGCAAATGATATTGGAGAAAGAGATATATTCGAAAGATGATTTGAGAGAGCTTCTAAACTGTTTCTTGCAGCTGAATTCGCCCTATTACCATGGGATCATTGTTAGAGCTTTCACGGAGATATGGAACGGGCTGTTCTCCGTCAAGCCTGGTGCTGGTGCTTCCTCTAAGCTGCATTTTGGATTCAGGCCCAGTCACTTCTAGGTGCTATTGATGCCACGATTTTAGGGGGCTTTAGGTTCGAGTGCAGTACCATATGGGTGCATTTTTTTAGTAAATTCTGATAGTTTGGCTTGTTAAGCTTTTCCAAGCAAGCATTAAAAGAACAATGTAAAAGACCCAGAAAACCTTTTAGTAGTATAATATGGGTCATGTTTTAGCCACCATTAAGGTAGCCGTAGGAGTTAGGACAGTGTTATATTTTTTTTTTCTTTCTGTGCTTTGGAAAAAGAAAATTCTTGGAAATATGGTGTGTCCTTGAAGAAAATAACTGCTGCATTCCTCTTCTTTTTCTTTGACTGCAGGAGTTAGGACAGTGTGTTGCAGACTGCAGCCGGTCAATCTCAAAATTCTGGACCCAGGCTGCGGTCTTAGGTAGGAAATAGGGGCATTGGGATTTCAACAGTAATGGTATTTTGGTAAGGATGGGTTGTGCTTTTTTTAGTGATAAAAACTGAAAATGCAGGTAGCTGTTTCTATCGAACATAGATTTTCTGTTATTTTTTCTTTTTCTAAAATAAAAATAAATAAATTTGAAGTCTTAATTTTAAATTATAAGCCTTTAAAGTAAATTATTTTAATTTTTTAAATTTTAATTATATATAATAAATTTTAGCCCTAATTTTTAAGTATAAATCCTTAAAATTCATTGTACGTAAATTTTTAAACCTTAATTATAAATTTAATTTTTTTTTCAGTACAAAAATATAAATAAAAGCATCAAAATATATTTATCCGATTCGATCCAGCTTTAATGTAAATAAGAAATGAAAGTGTATCCCCACTCTAAAAACAAAAAGCCATCTCTCAAAAGATATAAGTTTTTTTTCATAATACCAAAAAAATTAATATTTGATTGAATTATTATTATTTTAGTTTTATTTTTAAATAATTTAATTTTTAATATTTTATTCTTAGTCAAAATAAATTTTTTATAAAAATTATAAGTTAATTAACAATAAATAATTTAAATTTATCTAATAGAATGATATGTCAGAAGAATAAATATTTTATTATTTTTAAAAAATATTTTTTATATTATTTTAACACTACTATCGCAACGTGTACTATCATAAAATTATTATTTATAGAAATATATCCTTTTTAACAAGGACGCCCTATGAGACAAAACGTTTCCTCTTTAAAACACATTTTTCCACCTAAAAAGACATGTTTCTCATAAAGTGCTTTATGGATTCCTCATATCCAATAACAAAAAGCATAGGGTTCAACTTGTAGATTTTTGTTGTACGAAAGAGAAAAAAAATATTCAGTAGTATAGCACTTATAAGAGATTAATATTCGAAGTAACAAACGATCGTAACAAGTGAAAATACCATAAATGTAAATATATTTTCGTATCATATTGTATGCTATTATAAATATTATTAAAAATATAATATTAATGTGGATCATAGTTCAATTTTAAGGTAATTTATATTAATTTCTTAAATATTAATAAAAAATTATAATGTGAGAACATTATAAAACTTGAGAGAACATTCGACGAGAAAATTACTTTTATAATAGTTATTTATAGTACTCGATCTAGATTAATAAGTCAATAATTAAAAAATAATAAAATAAAAATAAATATGTTGATAGATCAAATTTAAAAAATAGAACTTGAGAGGGTCAAAATAACAAATAATTTTATGAAATTATGTTGGAAAGAATTATATATAAACTTGGAAGTGTCAACGAGCCGAGTCGAGCTCGAGTAATGCTAAGCTCGGTTCGGCTCGTTAAGATTTCAAGTTAAGCTCGAGCTTGAGTAATTTTAACTGAGCTTGGAATATTTGAGCTCAACTCGACTCGTTAAGAACTCGAGTTGAGTTCAAGCTTTTTTCGAGCCTAATCGAGTCAAGTATTAACCGAATTTTGATAGTGTTAGACTCGAGTAACTCTTATCTATCACGTCTCATTTAAAGTCTAATGGAGAAAAAGCTTTGATACACAAGTTGTATAAACTCAAACTTATTAATTTTAGGTTTTAATATCTTAATTTAGGGTTTAAGACTTATGTTTAAGGTTTAAATTTTAGAGTTGTAAGTTTAGAAATTTATATTTTATATTATAAAAAAATAAAAAAGAGTATATTTATGTTTTCGAGTAGCTCGTGAGCTTTTTGAGTCGAGTATCATGTAGCTCGGCTTGGCTCGTTAAGAACTCGAGCCGAGTTCGAGCTCAAATCCAATCAAATCGAATTTTGAACGAATTTTGACCGAGTCGAGTTCGAGTAGCTCACGATCTGTCTTGTGTCATTTACAACCTTAGTGCCAACATATAAATTAACTGTAAGATATAAAATATAACACATCCAAAACTACACCATGCACAAAAGAAAAGAAAAATGTTGACACTTTTTGGTATTATTATGTATATATCCCACGATAAAAGCAGGTTTAAGATTTAAGAGATTAAGTACAAAATATATATTTAATATTTTTAATATTTATAACGTAAGATTTAAAATTTAGACTAATGAACTTCTTTTTAATGGTAGGTCATGTGACCAACCATACACCACAGTAGATTCGCCTCAGACGATTACTACTTACTAGACATGATACCAACAGTAGACACCTCCCTGTACCACGAGTGCGTAATGATCCTGTAGACCTTATCTCTCTTCTTCTTACTTATCACCATTAACAGCAATTCTTCACCCAAACCAGACTAAATAAACCGCTTGAAACTCCACCACCACCATTATTTTTCTACCATCAACAAAACAGTATGCAAACTCGCCCTGTTAGTTAGAAATTACAAATGTAAAATAAAATTGAAAAAATTGCCATTGAAACCGAGTTATCCAAATAGTAGGATAGATAGCATAACTGGGGAACAATAATCCAGATGAAGTGTGCAATGGCAATGGAGGTCAGTCTCTTCAATCACTTTGTTTTTCCCTTTTTCTTTTCTCAGAATCTCATAATTTCTAGTCCGTAAACAGATTGAGTTGTTTGATACACAAAAAGAGACTTGGATGTCATCTTTTTTCTTTTCTTGGAACCAAGACGACACAGTTGAAACCCCAAAGTGACCCCTTCATCATGAGACACACCACTACCCCATAAATCTCCACCACCACAACTATTCTGTGTCAGATTCTCGAGGACTGCAATTTGCAAGCAAAACAATATTGTTCTAAACTTTTTAAAGTTACATTTGGGTACTAGAAAAAGGAAATTCTAATGATCACAAAGCTAAAAACAAGGGACTACTTTACCATGAGATGCTCACATATGTGGGAAAAAGAAAGTTATAAAGGGAGTATAATAATAATGATTCTCTCTAGCAAAACACTTTCCCTTTGTTATAGTTGGGATATCTTAATGGCCTTTTGTAGCTAGAAAAGCACACTACCCCTCAGCTAAAAAAAAGGAATAGTTCATGCACTTATTTTGATATTAAACCAAATAAATACATACATACCGAGAGTATTACCGTATGAACACTCTTGTCAAGCCCCTCAACTTTTTCTCCTCTTTTCGGAGCCGAAATTTTTATTTGGCCGTTGCCCTTTTTACATGATCCTTCTGCCAATGTTTTCTCTAAAGTATCCTTGTTCTATGTTCTAATGGGAAGGGAAATTGGGGAAGAAAAGGATAATACTTTAGCTTCCTGATATATATAATTAAGAAATACAGTACACTGTACACTGTGTGTTATATAATTCGACTAATTAACTGTAATGGTATAACATAACCAAAGCCGATGCCAATTGCCAAGAAGGCATCTAAAGTAATAATTGAAAAAGTTGGACACACGAATAAAATCACATTAATCAAACAGCATCCCTTCAACAAAGTCTGACAAAATAGGATAACGAAAATGAGGCCAAGGAGAAGCCATTCCCCACTTGTATGTTCTTACCTTAAATAGGATCAACAAGCATTACAAACTATATAATTGCAAACCGCGAATCCAGTTAGATCCAGCATATCTATATTAATATATTTTTATGACCATGAGAGCTAGAAGTAGGTACCCTCGGGAGGTTGTACCAGCTTTCGATTATACGGGGCTGCCATTTCCTTCTTCAGCTGTGTCAGTATATCCTCCATGGTATACTCCCTCTGCCAATTCGCAAGAAGTCCAAACTTCTTTGGGTCCACCTGTTGTCATTGGATACAATCAAAACCATGCCACTAGTCATTACAGTTGTAACAGTATAACAAAATAGTGTTGCATGAATCAAAATGCACCCAATGGTTGTTTTTTAATCAAAAGCAGCATAAATTAACTGATTACTGGATCAAATGAATATTACTGGTATACCATTCCATGTTCATGGTTAACACAAGTCATGTTGATCCTTGAATGAAAACGGACACTTGGTGGCTTCTCCGGATAATCTTTATCGCAGAACAACTTCAGCTGATAGATTCGACCTTCATGTACAGTCTGAGAACATTAAAAATAAAAATCACCACAATGAAAGAAACAGAAATGCACGCACAAAATTATAGTTTCCAAAATACCCAGAAAAACAAATGGTTCACTTGAAATTCAAGGAGTGAGGCAATTCCAAAAACAAGAATGCAATATGAATGCTGTGAAAAGAATAACGAGTGACAGTAAGATACTTTATGCTTTTGAACTCACAAGATTCATAATGATTTTCCACACAAACACAAAGTATCAACTTAGGAACATCACCAGTAATATGTTTAATGAAAAAAAGCAATTACATTGTGAGGGCCAATAATGGTGCCAGTCCAAGAGCGCATGTAAATATCATCTCCATCATCCATTCCATAGCTTACAGTACCATCTCCAATACCTTTTTCTCCGCGCTCAAGCTCCTCCAGCAATCTGAAGTTCCGGGGAACTGCAAAAAGAACTTAAAATAATCAATAAAAGTCATGATCCTTTGTGCTAATAGCATAAAAAGTATTGGGATTAATGCCAAATACTTCCTGTTTCTAGAGAAGGTTGAGAAAGGTAATTAATTCAAAAGTCATAAAACCGTTTCGATTTCAATAATGTAGGCACACTTAGATTCCACAAGCATACATATTACACCTAACATAAATTAATTCTGTCTCACTTATCAATATCATGGATGAGGCAGCTCCAAATGCTTCCTGTATGTCATATTATATCAGCACAAGGTTCCCCTATTGTAAAATAGTAACAAAAATTCCTTGCAATTCGATGGAAAAAAACACTTAGCAGTGAACATATTTAAAAAAGACCCTAGTCCCCATTTATCACATTCCCCAATTATTGAAGTTTGAAGGTCCAGATTGTGTACAAAGATAATGAAATGAGGTCAATAATAACAAGAATTGTTTATCTTAATATACCAGTGTAAAGGACCCCCATGAGGCGCAGGTACAGAGAAATTGTTAGTTGTGGAAAACTGTCAAAATTTTGATATGTTTAGTCCTCCAATATCGTAATCATTCATACAAGCTACAGATTACAACTCTAGAAGCCAAAAGCAGCAATACTTTTACACACCAAAAGAACTTTAAAATCATCAATGCCAATATCATGTATTTTTAAGAGATAAAAAGGTGGCAAATAGCCAAATACAAAGCATAATTTCCAGGTTCTCAAATTCAAGATTTTACATGAAAAGCACACTCAAAGTTCAAACAACTGGTGGACCACCCATACAAAATTTTCAGATAGGCAGGGAAAAAAATCTTAATATTTAGTAATAATTACTAATAAACCATAACAAACATTCACCAGGAAACCAAAGAGATAGACGGCAAAAAAAAAACTTTGAATTGCTAATTAAATGCTCAAGCTGGACAAAAAATCCACACTTTACATCGAATATACCAAAAATGCAATCATCCCGAAGACGAAAGTAAAATTTAACAGCTACCCAAAGCTTTAAATCAATAACAACCGAAAATTAGAGGAAACCCCCTTCAATTGCTTATCCGAATCCAAATAATTTGACCAAACCCACAAATAATAACTGATTATACAGGAAAGAAACGATGAAGCAAAACACCTATAAAACCCATTAATGGAATCTACAAATGATCGATAAAAACGCAAGATCGAGTGAAGAAACAAAGAGGGCGTAAAAATAAAGACAAAGAGGGAGAAGGGATCGAAGAACGAACCCACGACACTCGATCCTCCTGAGCCAAGCGTCATTTGTTGTTCACTGGAGGGTTTTGATAAATGGGTTTGGAGAGATCTGACGGAAAAGATAGAGAGGAAAGTCTAAAGGGAGAATGGGAGTCAGAGCAAAGAATCTGGGGAAAGACTGGCGTAGGGCTAAGTTGTGGTATGCGGAGAATAAAGGGGACATTTTCTTTTCTTCTTCTTATATCTTACAGTAATTAGTGAATAATCATTTTTAATAGAAAAATGTTCCGGGAAATGAAAATGCGGGAAAAATGTACAATATTCACATTTTTTTTACCTAAATAATACTTTATGTCAAAGAAAATCCTTTTATTATTACTTTTTAATTATTTTTAATTTTAATTTATAATTATTTAAAATTTATTATCGATAAAAATATAAAGATATATTTTATTAATTTTTGATTAAATAGTTTTAAATATATTGTATAAAATTTAATTATTTAAAAATATTTAATATAATTTTAATTAAAACTTTAAATCTTGACTTTCAAAAATTAATAAAAGACTATCTTCGTAAGACGAAATGAATATCCCCTCTGTTCTATTTAATTTGTCCAGCATTAATTTTTTTAAGTTATTTTTTTTTAATTTTAACTTATTATAACTTTAAATCTATTGATAAAAATATAAAAAAAATATAATTTAAAAATATTTAATCAAATAATTTAAAAATATATATTTTATAAAATTTAATAAATTAAAACATTAATAAATAAATAAATAAATTATAATTTTTATATTTTAATTTTAAAATAAAATAATAAAAAATATTTATAATTTTATTATAAATAAATACAATAAGCATAAATATTTGATTGAATAACAAATTTGTTACTAACCATAAAACGGAAGGGCTCCAGGAATATTGTTCGGCCCATAATACGTAAAGTCCACTCAAAGACGTTCAATACCAGACTCAAGCCACTGCCTCTGCCTTCAAACAAAGAAAGGGAAAGGCAGATTTTCACCCAGCACACTGACAGTTTGTCTCCGCCCTCGTTTGCCCGGTATTATTGCTTTTCTTTTTAAGTTTTTATTGTTCTTCACTGTTTTCCTGGTGTGGGTTTCTCATGGTTTCTTTGATGATATTATTTTCGTGTATTAGATGTTCGGTGAAATGCCTATAAGAAATAAATACATTTTCTTTTCTTATTTTGTATTGTTTTTTTTTTCCTGATTAAATGCTTGGCTCTAGTTAATGGTAACTTCACTTAATTTTTTATGGGTGTTTTTTTGTCATCTTTTGGGTGTTTAAATTCTTATTTTTAAGGTTCCTTCTGTGCTGTTAAACATATAGTGTGGACTAGGAAGAACTAACAAGAACTTCATAACTGTAGCTATTAGAATTTCACCTTTCCGAAATCCAATCAAACACGTTAAGACTTCCACAATTTTGAATAGGTTGCCATTTTTCAACTGTACTTCTTCAGGTTTATGCAATGGAATTTTTGTACGTTCTACTACTTAAGTGATACATTTGTCACGGTTTTCTTATCTCTAGTTTGTGCAGTAGATCAAATGAACAGATTTTTGTGGTCTTCTAAGCAATCAATGAAATTGTTTTGCTTTGGTTTTATGATGCTTAACTAAAGAATGCTTGGAGTTGTTGTTGTTGATTTTTTGGATAACTATGTCATAGAATGCTTACATTATTCAACCTTGTGATGTGTGTGTGTCTAAATTGATTTTCTTTCTTTTAACAGAGGAATTATTCTTTCCTTTATTTCTCTCCTTATAATGTTGGTGCAGATGTCTTTGTATATTGGTCGTCTATCGTCTCGCACTCGTAGGGATGAACTTGAGCGTGTTTTCAAAAGGTTTGGAAAATGCAATGTGAAGCTGAAAGAAGGTTATGGATTTGTTGTGTACGACTACCCTCCAAATGCACAGAAAGCTTTGAGAGCACTTCAAGGAAGAAATATCTGTGGGAAGCCATTAACTCTCACATGGTCAAATAAACAACCTAGGCCTTTCAAAAGTTTTGCTAGGGCTGATCGAACCTATGATCGTGAGCCACTTAGAATTAGGAGTCCCAATAGAGATGGTAGAAATTTTGATTTAAATGTTCAGCCAGATTGTAAGACGAATATTGAACAACCAGATAGTCATGGTATCGGGCTTAATTCTGCTGACTTGCTTAATGTTGATATAGGCTACCATCAAGAACATGTTGAACAATTTATAACGGAAGACAATCATGACAATAGGGAAGATTTGCCGAATGAAAATGGTCAGGATGAATCTAACCAGATGGATGATAGGTGGGATGGGCAACGTCATGATCATTCTGATGGTGTCTACAATGAGCATGAAATGGAGTTTGACCGCTATGTAGGTTATGACAGGAAAGCCGGCGCTGAAAGTCATCAAATTGTGTATTCCAGTGGTTCTCCTGCTAAACAGAGCCCACAAGAGAAAATATCGACAGAGCTAATAGGTAATGAAACTCTGAACCATCCTAAGGATTCAAAAGTACTGCAAGCTTGTTACAACTGCGGTGCCTTGGGTCACAAAAAGCGTAATTGTCCTCATGAAATTACTTCAGGAAGATATTTCTCCAGGTTTAATGAAATTGGTAGAGGAGGTAGAGGAAAAGATGCCCTAACAAGTTTTGGATCTCGTTCTCGGGTAAAGATGCAGCAAGACAAGGATCCCCGAAGAACAAAACGATTGGGTGATACCAGAAAAGCATCTGGTTCAGGAAAGGGTGGGAGATTGATAGAGAATGGAAACTCCTTTATTGGAAAGGAAACAGACAGGGATTCGGAAAAGGACCATGAAGGAAAGAAGCAAAGTAGGAGGAGAGGTAGAACTCATCAAAGACATAATGCAAAGAAAGCAAGGACAATTTCTTCTCCACTTCATCCTGATTATAGTGCATCCAGGTCACGCTCAAAATCTAAGTCCTTAATGCATATGCCAAGGTCAATGTCACAGTCTAGATCAAGATCCATATCATCCAGAGCACACTCGTCATCTAAAAATCTAAGGTTGAGTTCAATATCACGTTATTCTAGATCCAGAAGTTCAAAATCTAGCTCAAGTTTGAGCTCTCCAACATCCTTCTCTTCACCTGTAGCATATTCTAGGCCTTTAGCATCAATGTCGGACAAGGGACAATTTAATTTGGATAAGGCTAACACACCTGATTCCAAGGAGATTATGGTTGGTGGTGATCAATCGGAGAATGCGGATTTTGAAAATAGAGTTCCTCCAGTGACTAATGAAAATGCCGGCTCATCTTCCAAAGTAGAAAGTAAAGTCGAAAAGGACCAAGCAATGCAGGGAGATAATAGTGGTAATCATATGACACCCGGGTCAATGCCTCAAGTTAAAAATCCAAGCGCACCACTTCCAAAGAGAAGTGCACTTGTTGATGAGAGTTTGTCTCCAGAAAACTTGAGGGAGATAAAGGACAGTCAAGATGTTGATGCACTGACAACAAAGGATGTGATAATACATCCTGTAAAGACTGATTCAGAGCTTACCTCTATGGGTTCTACAAGCATATCGGCAGAGGAATTGTTTATGGTCATGAAGCATTATGGCCTAGAACCACCAGAAGAAAATGAAAGGCATCTATCCGCAGAAGCTTACTTTGGTGCTGCTTGCCTGTGGCCTTGGGAGATAATCTATTATAGGAGGTCGAAGAAAGGTCCTATTTCAACTGAGAACTACGCCAGGCGAGTTGAACAAAATAAAGAATTTGGTATTGTAGACAAGTTTATCAGAAGCAGTAGTGGATGGGGAGAACTGAATCACCTCTGAGAAACTTTGTAAATTTTGTGGCTGCATATTTTGTCTTTGGAATTCAGAGAGCCTCAGCATTGTGACCCTACTTTGCTAAATGGTTTTGAGATTTTACAAGATTAAGATCTAACAAGTAATCTTCCCTAAGGTATGCGTACTATGTACTGCTAGAATCAGAATGATATCCTGCATTTTCCTTTCTATAAAATAGTTTTAGTAATATGATGCGGGCAAGTATTAGTATTATACATATTTTACGTACTAACTATCAGGACAATGTAATATCTGAAGACAAGCTGTTTCGTAAAGACTAGCATACTTTACCATCTGTTTCGTTTCTTGAATAATTCTTTTGTTTCTGTTATTGCCTTGGACTTGGATGTTACAGCTCGTTGCTGATTTTGAAAAGAGTCACTTGTTTTACTGAGATATATAATTGTTTTGTTGCACCTGTAGCAGTTAAGCAGTAGGATATACCAATGTCTAAGTATTTGCTTTGGTCAGATATATATTTGAGACATGAGATTGGGGTACATGAATTGATTATGGTCATCAAAATGCTATTATTCATACAAGGTCAATTGATCTCTTGTAGAACTTTGTTAATCATATGGTGACATTTACATTCTATGTTGAATTTGGACGATGGTTGAACTTATGAGATTGAAACTAGGATTTATTCTGCGTTGATCTATGATACTTTGATTTGTTTTATTTTATTTTTCATGAAATCAGTTTGACATATATTCAAATGTAGTTACAAAGATATGATTATATTACTTGCGAGTTTCGATACATGTTATTCATGTCAGACACATATTCATACATGTAGAGATATTTCACTTCAACTGGAACATGTGCCTCCCTGCTGATTGGTTACTCTGTTCTACCTGAACTCTCTTCTCAATTGAGGCATTCCTGCCCATTTATAAAAAGCTCCTATGCTGCAACTTTTTCCCCAAGGTTATTTTGAGAAATTCATCATTATTTTTTATCTGACTGAAATTATGATTATACAGTGAGACTGAGGGTGCTTATAATGTTAGTAACAGGTAAACAACTCGAGCTCGACTCAGTCAAAACTTTTTTAATATATTTTTTTTGTTTTGAAAGTTAAAACCTCAAAATTTTTAAGGCGATTTTCCATTTGTTGTTCATTAAAGATTGTTTAGAAACTAAAAAGAGTCATACACTAGAATATCGTCTTCATTTCTAAATTGGTCATAATAGATACATTTATTTCTCTTTAAACCTCACATTTTTACTGATTTTTTATGTTTAAGTTCTAATAGTATCACTAAATTTTACTTATATTTAAAAAAACAAGGTAAAAAGATTAAAGAATTTAACAAAGAATGAGTTAAATCGAGCAACAAAATCTTTTATCAAACATAGATCAAACAAAATATTATCGAACGTAATAAACAACAAACTAAATAATAAAATTTTTAACGAACATAAATCAAACACAACTTATAATCGACTTATAATCACCCTTAATGAGAAGAGGTTTAGTTTTATATTCCCTATGTCACTAGTACAAGATTCAAGAGGTTTGCAAAAGAGTGAAAAGAAAAATGGAGAAAGAAGTAGAAGCAAGGGTTACCAAAATAGACCATGTCACCAGAAAGGTGTCATTTAGTGAGTGATGAAAAGAGAGATTATGTACAATTGTTGAAGAATTTAATTTGTATTTATCATCTGACGTAATATCTCTCCCTCCCCCCTTTCATTACATCCTCAACCGTCTCAATTACTCTTGCATTTATGTGTTTTAATGGCCTTTCAATCCAACAAGCATCCCCTGATAGTTTCTTTTTCAATGCTCGAACTACCAAAACAGCACTCACCTCTTCTTTCTCTTCTAACCTTTACTCGCTTTAAATCATTTTAATTATATTTATACAAATAATAATACGACGTTTTCTTTTAATTTAATCAACGATATCGAACTCAGTTAAAATAAAAACCCCATTTTGCATGAACTTGTAACATAGCTAGGTGAGAACCGAGAAGCCAATCATGACAATGTGGGCCAAAATCGAGCAAATATACTAGTAGTAGAGTTCCCTATCATTCTCAAGTACAAAAAAATCTAACCTTTCTGTCATGGGATTTTTACCATCATTCGTTTTCACTCAGTTTAGCTTAGCATTGCGTCACTGTTCCATCAGCAACTTGTATGATCTTAAAAAAAAAACATTACTTTTCGAACAAGATAAAATATAAAAAGAAAATTTGGGTAGTTGCAGTTAAACCAGTTTACATAGTCATCTGCTAAAGGAAGAAACCTAAAAACCAGACCTAAACTAAGACATCCACTGACCATAAACACTCATATCTGTGTTATATGATTAGGAAAACTCCCCACCCCCCACAAAACAACAGTTTTTTCTAGTAGTCAACATTGATATTAGCGAAAGGGAGAGGAGAAAGGGGGTGGGATTGTTTCCTAGTTCCTACTCAGCCCTTCCTGGTCTTGCCGGTGGTGGTTGTGGCGGCGGTGTCATGGAGGAAATCAAGCAAAACGGCGCTCTTGCATTTGGGGCATTTAGGGTCATCTTCTGAAAGCATAACGTACATCAAACACCTGGGGCATCCCACCAGAACCATGGATGTCGCCTCAGGGCTGCTCGAGTATCTGATGTTACTGGTATTATCAACGTCCTGGTTCATCTCCGACGACACGCATGAGCTCGGAGGAGATGTCGGTGACATGGTTGCCGATCGGATTGGCGATTCCACCCTTGGATTAACCCTCGGTGGGGACAGGTTCAGCTTCAACTCAAGCTTGGGTCCGTTTCTGCGACTCATCCTGCTGCTCTCCACGTACAAATTTAACCCTGAATGGAACCACGTTAGAACACAAACCAAAAACATAAAACAAACAGACAACATCAAACAATCGAATCGTACTGAAACATCAGTTACCTTACAGGTCAAGAAACCCAGAAAACAAATGCTTGTTGATGGAGAATCAAAGCAAGATGAAAGAAAGAGAGAGGTAACAGTAGAAAGAAGGGAAAGTGGCGAGGCAATTGAAGCAGCAAGGAGAAAGTATATAAAGGGAGAGAAGAAGGGGTTGTTAATTAAAGCTTAATTAAACCATGGTGGGGAGAGAAGGAAATGGAATTGAAGGATTGGTAGAAGAAGAGTGTAAATTGAGGCCAGAAAATGTATTAATGGCTGGAAAAAAACACCCCAAGAGATGAGAAAATGGCAGTAAATTTTATTGCAATTTAACAAATCTGCAGAGAAGGATTCATTGCATTTGATTTTCAAGCTTTGAGAGAATGAAACCCTCAACAGCTTTAATGGCTAATACATCAGGATTTTAAAGAAACCAACAGAAAAGGCCACCTAAGAATTTAATATCAAACACCAAGAAATTTAATGGCAACCAATTAAACAGATTGTAATTTAAAGATGAACAACACCCCCATAATCCATTATATTACTATGGCTGGAGATTTAGCAAATTACAGTCTCCCTCATCTGTCTGTGTATCTAATCTAACCTTAGATTTTCCTGGAAAATCACTTGCTTGCTTGGTTGCTTCACGGTTCAGCTATTGGGAAACAAGGGAGGAGTCCATTGTTTGATTAAAGGGATTTACCCTTTTTTCCATTAAAAGAAATCATGTTTCCCTTCCCTTCCAAACAAGATAATTACAGAAACTTTCATCCACAAACCTTGCATGGATGTATGACACTTCCCCTTTCACCTTAATTGCCCTGACAATTTATATCTTTTTTGGCATCCATGTGATCTTGTTAATGGTCTGACTTTACATCATGATTTATTTTATTTTGTAATAATTTAAAATAAGTTACATATAGATAATATTTCACGTATCGACGATAAAAATAAAAGGATTCTATAAATATCTCAATTTTAGAGATGAAGATTTACAAATTTAGAATTTAAGGTTTGTGGTTAGAATTTAGAGTTTGTACGTTAAAACTTATATAAACTCTAAATTCTAACGAAATATCTCAAACCTAAAACTTAACTCTTAAGCCATATATTATAGCACTAAAATCTAAATTCTATTCACAATTTTTAAATTCTAAATTCCTAAACTAAATCCACAAACCCTAAAATAACTAAACTAAATCTCTAAACCTAAAACTAAATTGTTTGTAAAACCTTTTTATTTCCACAGACGTTGTATAGAATATTTTCTCATATATAATTAACTTTAATATTAATAAGTAGGGTTAATATTTTCTCTAAACCTAAATTTTAAATCATTAATTCTAATTTAAAATATTAAAAATATAATTTTCTAAATTTTAAATATTAAATTAATATTTAAACCCAATAATAAACTTATGAGCTATGGAATTAAAGACAATTAAGGAGAGATGGTCGTTTTATTTAATTCATTAAATACATATCCAAATCATGGACATTGGACAGTTCATTACTAAGAAAAAAAATATCAATCCTATATTTAATCTGAAAACGATACTTTTTAATTTAATAGATATTAAACGATTCTTGGTTATTTTTATTTTAATTTTTTTTAAGTGAAAATATTTATTTTATTTTTTATTAAATTATACTATAATAATATTTTTAAAATAAATATTAGGTTTTGAAGTCACACAAAGAGAGAAATGAAAGTTTTATTTTCACTAAATAAGAAATGATGATTATGAATATGTATCTAAATTTAACGTGAAATCTGAAACAGAGAATATCAATATGATAATCGAATATATATTATCTTTATTAGTTGAGACGATATTAAATATAATTTTTTTAAAAATAAAATAAAAAAAGTCAAATAACTGATAATAAAGATAAAAATATACCAAAAAAAATTTGGATTAATTGAGGGACATAACCAAGACTGTTAACAATAATAAAGATAATAATGACATAACCAAGACTGTTAACAATAATAAAAATTTGGTTTTAATACCTAATTTACAAGGCAATGTACACTTAATTAATGGATTAATTAACCCATTACCTATTAGCTATCCAAGATTGAGTTGGGCCTGGTTACTTATTTTATGGGCTAAATTTTTTGGCCCAGTTGCTTTTGAGGTGCAAACTCATTTGAGCTATAGTTAGGCATTTATATTTGAGGGTTAATCCAAAATTAGTGGTTAAAGATGTAGTAATCCAACATTGATGTACATATCCTTTGTCAGGGATTCAAATAACGGTCTGTTATGATATTATTATAAAAGTATTAACCGTATCGTTCGATATTGTTATTATTCATAACGATCGAAAATATGATCGAAACCGCTCTTTAAATCTCTATTACGAGGGTTAGGGGTAGCGGTTGAAGTTTATAAATTATGGTATACAACTGGACCGTTCTGGTTGGAACATAATGGTGTGTGTCTCTTTAATGTTCCCAACGTTAGATGGAGAAGAGTTGCAGCCAGCGTACACATATCTTTAATGTTCACAACGTTGGATGCATCAACTTTAAATGTAATTATGAAACAACAAACATATTTTATTATTATTATTATTATTAAAGCATTTAATTTGGTTATCTTGTTTTAAGTAACAGTTTTTGAATGTCTTGAATAAATATTTTTATACCCTAATTCATGAAACCTGTATTTAATTCTCAACGCCCTACCATTGAACAAAATTTGAACTTACTAAAGGACCCGGTTCTTCTGTCAACTGGACGCTGGGATTTCAGAATTGTTTAAATGGGAAAATTGTGGGTTTAGTCCTTGTAAAATTTTATAGTATGCGTCCAATGAATATGTATTCTAAAATCTAAACATTTGCGTGAACCATCTAGCCTCATCGGTTAAAGTTATTGTTTTTGAAGGTCAAGGGTTTGAACACTAATGCAATAAGTTTTAATACAACTATGAATGAAAAAATTGGAATGATAAAATCACATCCCATAATAGATCTTTACGGAACTCGATAATAAGATTTTTTCGCAATGGATGAAGAGGGCATAACAGTAATCTTCTCCCCATATGCAGAATCTCCATTCAATGCCCGCCTTAATTCAAGTACCAAAGTTTTAAACTTAATGAAATTTCAGAGAGTATGAATGCATGCATTACTAATGTTTCCATATTGGGCAAAGGCTTCCATTTGATGTTTTAGCTCACCAATCAAATTTTCAATTTAATGTCCCATTACAACACTGATGCATAGCCATAGCCATAGCCATAGCCATAGTCAGAGAGCCATAGGGAGTGGTCCTATTCAGTAGGACTTCAATTAACATACAAAGATGAATGAATGTGAGGGCTGTTCTCAAAATAAATTCAAGCACCTTCTCCTCTTAACAGCTAAGGAATTCTTCATTCAATTTTTTTTTTTGGAACCCGGCAAGTGTATATTAATTGCTCATAAGTTAGAGGAGACATTTATGATGGCTCATTAGTGTGTGATAAAGATCGATGGCGAGGGATTAGAGGCATGTTTCGGTAACAACGGGAAGAAACTTTCCTAAGGATTACACATTTCAGCTGTCCTGGACTCCCCAGGAAACACCCAAATGCTCATATAATTGCATAATATTGATCCTATTGGGAGGTTCATAAGGTTACACAGTTCATGGTTCATGTACACACAAGACATTAGGGAAACCCTGACCCTGTTTCCAATGGCAACGGACAGGGACTTACTATCAGCATGTTTAGAGCCAATTCTCAGTGCTGCAATCTTTTACTCGTTAGACCGATAATTCTTCATCCTGGAATACAAAAAAAAAGGTTAGTTTATTTGGCAGTGGCATATTCTGTACTACAAAGCAAAAAGAAAGCAAGGAAAAGACCACAAGATCCATGGAAGGCTACAGATTCAACTTGCATTTGATTCATGAAACCCCAGTTAAGCCAGATTCTGACATAGGCTCAACGGGTCATGTAAACATTAACGAAAGAAAGAGGGAAAGTGATCATGATTGGCTGCACCATAGTAGCATCAATTTGTAGATAAGAGGACAAATTAGGAAACAATGTTTAACCAGATAATCCAGAAAGGTTATCTGCAGGGATGGGCTTGGTAAAAGTACTGCATAGGTCCTCATACCATATAAAAAGGATTGCATTTTGGCCCTTATACTTTTAAAATGAGCTAAAATGAAACATTAAAAGAAGGAACAACATATTCATTTTTTTGCAACAAATGAAAAAAAGCCTAAAAAAAACTCAAACCATAGCATTTACCTGACCTTTCTGCTCATTTTAAAAGTACATGAACCAAAAGCAATCCACACTACAGTACAGGGACTAGTTCAATACTAACCGATGGGCTCTAAATTTTATAACTACATATTGAATATTGATATGGATATGGATATGTACAATAGATTCTGTGTTTAGAAGTTTCCTGTTAGCATAATACAATATGATCACTAAAAGGTCTAAATTGCCCCTATAACGTAGACTTCCCTGGTACCAACTTGTGAGGATGTGATACCCTTTTCAGTCTAAAGCTGCTAATAGACAAGTTATGACATTAAAGCAATTCATCCAATCCCAAGCAGATGAACAATACGGATATACCGTGCAGCATTGAACCATAAGATATGAGAGAGAGAGTAGCGGCCTACCATCAATAGATATGATGCATACAACAACCTATAAACCCTTCTTGGAGAGTAGCATTGAACCATAAGATTTTCAGGAGAGTAGAAAGATTAATGGACATACTAACTAAAGACTGTTCCATGTATTAATCCACTGAATTGAATAGCAAAAGTGGTAAACATTATAAGAATTTCAGTCGGCAATGGTCAATCCACTGAAAGTTATAGCAAAAGTGAAATATAACCACCACATATTATTCCTGAAATTTATAACCGGAATAAATGTTGTTACACAATGGTCAATACTTGGGCGTTAAGTTGTCTAGGAATCTTCAAAATACTGTTCCTATTCAATCAATGAAATTCGATGACTATTGATAGTTAACATACAAAATTGAGCTGCTAATGAATTTCAAGTCACTATCAAAGTCTAATGACCAGAAAAGGAAAATCAATCACCTTCAAATCAACATCTTTCCAAACAATACTTTTGGTGGAACAAACTCAACAAATAAATGCACAAGCCCAAGATGGTAGACAAGACATCATTCCATGGATCCAAAACAGTCCATCTTCATTCATTTTTCAGTTTTTCTTTCGTTACATATGATGGAGTCTTAAGGAGAGAATAGGAATGGGGCCCATCAGTCTTTTTATGGAGAGGTAACAAGTGTCCACCTTATAACATCAGGTTTTATCCCACGAATTCAACCTCAACAACAAAACTTAACAGTAGTAATTTTTTAGCTACAGTTTATAATGTTGAACATTTTAGGTTGCATTGTTGTCAAAATGCCCAAGGTCCAAGAAGGAACTTGAAGAATTCCTGTGTCAGTGACTCAAGACGTCCAATTAGTGGACTTCGGTCTTTGAGTCAGAAGCTTTACTGCAAATTTGCACTCAGTTCTTCCAATTTGCATTCCTATCCAGTTACTATGGGACTTAGTTCATGATACCCAACAACAAAAATGTCCGAAAGTAGATGAACCCATGGTCTTTTTTGCTCTTACATGACATTATTCAACCAAACGTACAAAGCTGTCAGAAATCAAAATCAACTTATCTTCCAGACTAACTCCTATACGATCATACAAGTGTTGGTGTTCACACAAGGGAAACTTCTTGTTATAATTATAATTGCTTACAATTTAATAGAAAACAACGCAAGTTACCAATGAAGCAAGTTCGAATCAATACAAATAGATCTATTATAGTGCAACTCAAGTACGGTTTTTGGTGTGCATAATAGAATAAGTTAATTTATTAGGATTGCAACTAGAAAAGGCCAAACAAAAATTGCCTATGATTTATCTCAAAAAAGTTGCATATGATTTTAAAACAGTATACTGAATTGCGAATGAAATCATATTCCTCTAATTTTAAGTTCATACTTCTCAGCAATTCAGCTCTATGTTCATGCTAGATGCAATAATAATTTCAAATTTCCTTCGATTTACCATCAATGATCACACTGTCTCTTTCTAACTCAACTAAAGACACTATCTGCTGACCTGTTGCGCCATGATTTCAATCAAAAAATCATTTTGAGATAGGATACTTAACACTATACAGTAAATTAACTTAAAGCATCCATGACATAATGGCAAGAGATATTCAAAGTTTCATGTAATGTGTTGTACGCCAACAGAAACAATGATGATTGTGAAGCTAAAAAAGGGGAAGAAAGAAACAAGGTTTATCCGCTTGCACATATCACCCAGTATTGATGTATTGGCAAGTGATCCAACAAAATTAGTCATCTAATATTGGTTGCAGCTCAAGCTCAGTTAAATGTTCAGTCAAAGCAAATGTAGAGCGATTGGTAACCTCATTTTTCAGTCTTACACTGTAGCAGCTGCTCTTGAAGACTTCTCACTTGGTCATTCAATTTTTGAATATTTCTTTCTTGAGAAAGTATGATCTACATTGAAGTTGTCACAAAATAATTCTAATCAGTCACTTAAATACTCAGTGTTTAATATAAATTATGCCATCTAGACTTAATGGAAAATTTTCATTTCACTTCAAGCAACTATACCAGGAAAAACATTAAGTGCAGCCTGGTAAATAAAATAAACCAAATCAGTAGGAAATAGACAAATAAGTCATATTGAGGTCCTTTAACTAGTTTAAAATTCAAGGAACTTGTTACGAGCCAACTCTATATTAGAAAAGGCCCTTGTGTTATTTAATTATGGCTTAGGTTACACTTTTATTCTTTCCATAGGTTTAACGACCGTGATTTTATAGTAAACGGATAAAGGTTGACCTGAGCCTTGATTTAGTGCATTAATAAGATGTTGGCAACAATTGGGCCAAGTTTTGGGCATTGTTGGATGACATTTAGGATTGTTGAGCTAAAAGGGGTACTTTTTATAAAAGATTGGAAAAGGAGGGACCAAGAGGGCAAATTGCCCATTGATGAAAAAGAGGGTTGAATCGCACTTAATTGGTTTTGTTTGGACGTGAGAAGGGGAAGACAAGCTCAGTTTATTTCATCCTACCAAGCCATCCAGGATTCAAGAAGGGAAGGTTTAGAATCACCACCACAAGAGCTTCAAGAAAACCTATCAAGTTGATAAAAAGGTGGTGTGAGCTTGTTTGAAAATTAGGCATAATCATGTGTGAATATTAATACTGCCTTCAAGGAGTATTAGGAGAAAGATGTTTATTATATTATTAGGAGTTCTTTTTATTTTGCTTATCTTTTAGTTTAAGTCATTTTTTTCAAGTAAACTATGCAATCTCTATTCAAATAGGCTAATCAGTACGAATAGTTAAGTCAGATCAAGAATATTATTACGAGGATTGTGACTCAAAACGAGTTTCACGTTTCATCATAGGTTCACGTGGAAGAAACAAAGACGATGGGGAAAAGCCTTGCTAAGCCAAAAGTTTTTTTGATAAATAGTCTGGTTACTCGATTGCAAACAAGGGACTGTGACAACTTTGTATGTTGTAATAAAAGAGCAAGAAAATTTTTCTTTAATTTGAGATAAACAACTCTGGCTTGAGCTGCAAGGTTGATATATCCCTTTGAAGAGCTCTACTATTTTTCTCATCCTTTCTCTGTAGGTTTTCATAGAAAACCCAAGCAAACTCATCTTGTGAATAGATTCCAATTCATGAACGAAAAATAACAACATGCCAACGCCTACACAACCAAAATTGCATCATGGGGACAACTAAAGAGCAACTTTGTTCCCCAATAGGCATAGCATGATAAGGTTGGACTTGCTTCATTCCACATTATTGGAGACACCGACTTCAATTTTTAAATTTATCCTAAGAAAACCAAGATTTTTCTTTGGAATGTTCAAGGAATTGTGCCACCATTGTTTTGGACAACCAACATGAAACAATTCTCTTAGAGAACTCACCACCCTTCAACAAACAGGGACAATGGAAGAATATACGAGCAGATAAAAGAGTCTATTTGAAAGGACCCTACTGAGTGTATTGAATAAAATGTGGATGTTTTCGTATTAGAGCTATATGACTCCATTCGCCTATATGTGGAAGTTCACCACCCTATGGATTTGATGTTAATCATTAGCCTTGCTAAGGTGTCAAAATAAAGCTGCGGTACCATGGGGTCGCATCAAGAGTTCAAGACAGACTCAAAATATTGCAGGAATTTAGAATGGAACATGATTGAATAGTGGTAAGGACTAAGGAGAGGCAAGGGACCATGTCGCAATGGAACATACTTCTAGCCACAAATGTAAACGCTTCTTTTGGTTGGAAATAGCATACATCAATTTGCTATTCCCAACCAGGTAGTGTTGAACACAGTCCTGAAATCTTCATAACAATAATTACTGTTCGATCTTTATCTTTGGGTATATCAAATTTTGTCTTAAATGAACTAGATTATTCTATCCCATTCACAGAGAATCGAATGAACATGATTCAACTAGATATATCTTTGCAATCTACTCCAGAATGAACTCCTAACAAGTAGAAACAAAATACTATTAGAATCTAACAATTCAAAGAGGCCCATTTTGATAAAATGAAAAACACATCGTTTAAGTCATTAGATGGCAGAATTAACAAAATTTGAGAATCTAATTCATGATTTGTATAGAAAAAGCAAAAAAATGCATTAAGAAAAGTATAAGATAAGGGAAGACGAAACCTTTTCTTTAACGGAATCTTTGTGTTTGGAAACGTATTGTTCTTTGAGAGAAACGGTTGGAGTTGGCTCAATTTCGTCACCAAATTGCTGCTTCCATTCGAACTGAGACGTGGAAACTATGATGAACACCAGAAAAACGAGAAGCCAAGGTCTCCACATTGCTCACATCTGTTTAACTTGAACCCAATCTTTTTCTTTAATTTTACTCTATTCTCTTTTGCGTGTTTCGAGAACTTGAAAATCTGTCAGCGTTTTTGTTACGGCAAGAAATTCACAATAACCTAAAGAAAGAACAGATGCAGATCCGAGTAGGCGAGACTCTGCCATGGCAATTCGGAAGGGTATCCAGACCAAAAATGTGTGGGCTTTGGACAACGAAACAAACTGATTTAAATAGAAATATGATTATACGTTCTTTCAATTTGGTACTATTTTTAGTTATTTTTTATTTTTTTATATTTTAAATTAAGATTAAATTAAATAAATAAATATATACAAAAGATTATATATTATTATAAAATTTTCGTAATTAACACTTTATCTATTTAACGATAGTTAGTATTTTAGTGACTATTTTATAATTAAGATTCAAGTATATTGCTCAATACATAATTTTTAAAGTTTAACAATCATTTTAAGTTTTTAAGTATAATTTAGTGGCCCTTTGTGTATTTTACCCAAAAGATATAGAAGAAGAACCAAAAGAAGCCAAAGTAAGTTTATACAACTAGGCATCAACATTCTTGCTTCATGGACGTGTGATGTTTTGGGAGGTTACGAGTTCGAGCATTAGTAATGTAATATAATGATAAACGATCAATGTTCAATTATTCAAAATATAGTTTAGAACAGATACTTTTATAATTATTGTAGCTGATTCAAAAAAAATTATACCAGTAGACTTATTTTAGGGGGTTAAAAGTTTAAATTTTTATGTTTTGAATTTAGAGTATAGGGTTAAAGATAAAATTTATGAGTTTAAAATTATGAATATAAGATTCGTTTGGTTCTAAAGAGTGTTTTTTTTTGGAAAAATGAAAAACTGATAGATTATTAAAAAAAATCTTTTTTGATAGTCATATAGCTGCAAATAGGAGACTCACGGAAAGATTAACACATAGTAAAGCATGATGGTGTTCAATCTTTTCTGATTGTTTGTTAGGCCTAAGCTTTTAATTTTATTCTTATTTTTTGTTGAGTGATGTAACTTGAGGTTTCTGAATAAAATTTATTTAATGAAAAACGATAAAAATACGTAAAATTTAAAAAATATATATAAAATAAAATGAAAATTTAAAAACATAAAATGCAAAACGTACAAATAAGTGATTTTAATTTTTATTTTATTTTAATCTGTATTCAATTTTTTAATATACTTTAAAACTTTAACTTATTTACTCATAATTTGGAACATTTTCGTAGCTTAACTCTACAATTAAAAAAAAACTGTGATTATTTTCCTTTCACATTCCATCAAACATAGATTACCACTACAAGGGAAGGTACAAGTGGCTTTCACACCCAGGAGGCAATACGGTAACATCGGTTTATAGCTTCGGACAAGTTTATTTAATTTCCTTATTTCAGAACATGATTTAAAGCGTCGAAGAGTATAGATTCGTTAAGACAACAGGGTTTATTCAGAAAGGATTGAGAGTCCCATCTTCCATGATTGATTGCTGAGGCTATATCCTCCATCGATCGGCAGGTTCACACCGCTCACATATTTGGCCTCATCACTCGCCAAATACAAGGCGGCATGGGCGAAATCTTCAGGTTCCAACACGGTCCCTTTCAGCACTGCCGAAACAGCAATCATCTCCTCGCCCTTCTTCTTATCGAACAATCCCAGTGTTTTTTGGAACAATGGGGTGGCAGTGGCGTGAGGTGAAAGACAGTTGACTCTAATCCCATACTCACCTAACTCCACCGCCAAGCTTTTAGTCAACCCCGCCACAGCATGTTTTGATGCCTTGTATGCGTGGGGGTTGCCGTAGCTGATTTTAGAAGCAAGACTCGATGTGAGCAGAATGCAACCTTTCTTGGCCGGAACCATGACCCTGGCTGCATGTTTGGCACCCAAGAATCCACCCAACACATTCACATCGAATACTGTTTTGAAATTGTGGGTACTGGTGTGTGTGGCTCTCACTTCATTGTCCCCCATGATCCCTGCATTGTTGAACATGATGTCAAGCTTCCCGTACTTGGAAACCGCCAACTGCACGGCGTTTTCGACATCGGATTCGCTTGTTACATCGCAGTGGACATAGGTGATGTCTTCGGTTCCAAGTTCTTGGCAAAGAGAGTGACCCAATTCATCTTGAATATCAGCAATCACAACTTTGGCACCATGTTTGAGGAACAGCTTTGCTGTTGTCTCTCCTAGGCCACTAGCACCGCCAGTTATCACTGCCACCTTACCATCTAGCCTGTTTCAAAGAAACAACCGTAGGTTCAATTTTCAAACGCAGATTTCTTCAGAAATGCAGTATGAAAAATTTATGGAGCCATATGATATTACCTCTTGGTCACTGAAGATTCGGCACTCATTTTTGTTATCAACGAAGACTAACCTTTTGCCTGTTTGGATCGCAAATAGGAGAGGATTGTGTGGTTCAGTTCTTTGTTTTGTGGCCTTTTATAGATCCACTGAGAGTAGACGTATTCCCAAAAATCAACGGGAAGAAATTATTACACGATATCATTTATGGTTTTATTTAATAAAATTTATATATTTAATGATTTGTAAGAAATAAGAGATTATATTAAAAATCTTTTTTATTATGTCATCCGTGGTCCATGCAATAAAATTCGTTTATCTTTAAATGACCATTTAATAACTACTCACTCATTAATTGCATGTAGAAAGGTACAAATCGTCTACCTCTTTCTTATAACTTTATTTGTGCCTCGGCTTCTAATTAGAGAGTTTAGGGTTTAATGTTAGGGGTTATAGTTAGGGTTTAGGGAATTATGGGTAGGATGTATTTTTTAAGGTTTAGGTTATAAAAAATAAGGGTTAGGGTTTCAAATTCAATTTTTTAAAATTTTTTCAATATGAGGCATGGATGAGAGAAATTATATTATGGACATTCTCACCACGTCATCCAAAGGACCAACCAATAAAAAGTCTTCATTTAATTATTTTTTCCAACTCATCATTTTTAACAAGTGAATCTTCACTAGGTAAAAACTATTTTAAACTTGATTTAAAATAACCATTAGTAAAAGATTCACTTGTTAAAAATATGAGGTGAAAAAAATGATTAAATGAAGTTTTTTTATTGGTCGGTCCCATGAATGACGTGGTGAGAATATCCCACAATATAATTTTTTCATGGATGAAGAAATTATATTATGGGACATTCCCACCACGTCATCCAAATGACCAATCAATAAAAAATCTCCATTTAATTATTTTTTTCACCTCATCATTTTTAACAAGTGAATCTTCACCAAGTAAAAACTATTTTAAACTTGACTTACAATAATTGTTAGTAAAGATTCATTTGTTAAAAATGATGAGGTAGAAAAATATTAAATGGAGTATTTTTATTGGTCGGTCTCTTGAATGACGTGGTGAGAATATCCCATAATATACTTTTTTCCATTGATAGAGGCATGATAAAAAAAACATGAGATTTTTACTCAAAATAGATGATGATTTATCTTAAAAAATATAAGATAGATGAATCTGTTGGTTAAGATCATAAATAACGTAATATAACATGTATATGATATGATATCTCGTAAAGAAAAAATATAAATTTCTCTTAAAAAATTGAAATTTTAGTTTAAAAAATAAGATAAAAATTATTATAAATAAAATTATATACATCATACTAAGTCAAGTTTAGTATTTTAATAATTTTTCCAACGAAAGGTGACTTCATCCATTGGAAATGCTCATTTTTTAAAAAATAAAATCCTATTGCGTGCATAACCCTCCTCCTCGGTCAACTTTAAAGAATCAAATATTTATAATTTTATACCATATCAAGTAGTATATTTTTATATAATAATTTAATATAATTCGTCCATCTCTAACTATTACATGTTAACAGTCTTGTGACAAGAAAAGTCCACCACCAGCGAAACATTGGGAGCTGTTTTCCATTCAAAGATGGGTAGCGTGAATAATGTTTTTATAATAACAACGTGAAATCATGTTCCGGTTGACAAACAGTACCATTTACCAGGACAATCTTCATTAATTATAACCTTTATTATCAGTAAAAATCATTTATTTTTTATCATGTCTTTATTTATATTTTTTATTAAAATATTTAAAAAATTAAATTTTAAACCATAATTTTTAACCCTAAAAAATACGTCTTACCACTAATTTCTTAAACTCTAACTACAATTCCTAATCTAAAAGCCTAAACTTTATACTATAAACCCTCTAATTTAAAATAAAAACTAGGGGTGAGCAAAACTCGACTCGAAAAAATCAAATAACTCGACTCGAAATTTTATAGACTCGATTCGACTCAAAAAATTTCAAATAAAATTTGAGTTGTAAAATGGAAATTTGAGAACTCGAATAACTTAAAATTTTTAGTAATTAAAGGATTAATTTTTAAGTTTGAGACGAGTCTATCATTTTTTTATGATATATACATTGATATATAAAAATATAAAGAATATTGCTACATATGAAAAAATATATTTATACATATCTTATATGATTAAAGAAAATCGTTTAAATTGAAATCAAATCATACTATAACATGATAAATAATAATAATTAAATATTTATTGAAACTCGAAAACTCGACTCGATTCAAATTTTTTAAACTCGACTCGAACCGAAAAAATTTTAAACAAAATTTGAGTTATAAAATATGACTCGTCAACTCGAATAACTCGAAATTTTTTGACTCGACTCGACTCAATCGAATACTCACCCTTAATAAAAACACAAATAAAAACATAATAAATAAATAAATAAATAAATAAATGATTTACACCATTTATTACTACCATGTCCATCACCTATGTTCTTTGTGAAGATATTTTACGGATTCTCACCAAGAATCATATATAAATATGATATACAAACAATTAGTAGGGATTATGCATTAATAATTTAAAATTTTGCAGGTTGTCACCAATAATCATGTATTGGGATACGTAATCTCATACGACAATAAACTAGTATAAGACATTATTTTGTAGGTCATTTAATTATAATATTACGATTATTCTTTATTGATACTTATCTAAATGTTTTTAAGAAATCGTACAATAAAGATAAAGGGATATGGTATTTTTTTTTATCTAATCAAATAAAAAAAAGGGAAAATTCAAGAAAAATGAAAATAAGTAGTGTTTGGTAGATTAACAAGGACTTAATATATATATATATATATTAATGAGTGTTTAAATTATATCTTTTATTAATTTTAATTGTCTGAGTTATTTTTGATAAATATGATCTAATGTTTATATTATTATAATTTTAACTTTTTGGTCGTTAAAGCTTAAATGTCGTTTAAAAAAATTATTATCCAATCAATGCGTGACACGTAATAATATTTTTTATTCTTTAAAAATTTTTAATTTTTAATTTTAAAAAAATTCTAAAGTTCTCAAAAAAATTTAAACCAATCCTCAAACTCCTAAAATTCACAAAACCCTAAAACCTCACACCATCGATGCTATCAGTGTCGCCACTGAACTCACTCCTTCGATCGTTAAATTCAGTTGGACATTTTCCTCAACATATAATCGCTAAAAATCGATGAACTACACATCAACTAAACAACAATATCACATTCATTGTTCAATGTTCGACTAACACTCCATTTACTAGTTTTTGAGACGACGTGTCAATAAAATTAGTCAATCGTATCCGACAACTGAAAGGATAGGTTTGACGAAGATAATCAACAGTGAATATTAACGAAAACTAAAAATTTTAAGATTTTGTGATTATTTTAAATTTTGCTAAAAAATAATTTCTAAAAAAAATCTAAATTATAGAAAATAACTAAAATTTTAAACTTGTCACGCGTAAAATTGGTTAACAACCTTTTAACAACAATCAACTATTAGAACCGGAGAGCTTGTTTGCGTATAGCCTATAGGTAAAGAACAAGCCTGTAGAGTTTCCTATAAAAGCAGGAATTTCACCGGGAATTATTATTGGACAAAGAAAAATCTAATAGAAGGGGGATCAAACCTGTTAGGATGTTTTCAAACATGCAAAGCCCTAAAATAGAAAAAAATTATTACGCAAACCATGTTCATTATGTTATTCATAGTTTTAACCAATCAAATTTGTTTATCTTAATTTTTTTAAAGTGAATTATTACCTCTTTTTTACGTGTAATTAATGAATGATTAATTAATAAAAAATTATTTAAAAATAAATAATTCTAATTATTTAAATCATAGATAACATGATAGATAATTGAAATATTTACAGAAAGATAATTAGAAGACAAGCCCTGTTTTAGGGCTTAAATTTCCCCTCTCTTTCGTTTGTTGATTTTATTTCTCTTGGGTAGCGCATTCCTCGGGAGACTCTGCTTTTAGGTAGTAGTTTTCTCTGCCTTCCGATCAGCAAGGTTGATGGTCGTCTCTTTTGGAGATCATTCAATATAGTCAGTTTCTGACGTTTCGGTCCGAAAATATAGATATTTAATCTATTTTTAATTTTTAGGTAATTCAGATCAGATATTCGATAAAAATCAAACAACCCAATCTCTTCTATGTTGCAACGAAATAATCTAATACAAATATAAATCCTAAACCCCAATTTATTATCAAGAGGATAGAACATATGTGCTGCCACAATGATTATTCAGGTAACCGGCCTTTGAGTCCTGTTTTCCAAGTTTGATTGCTGAGACTATAGCCACCATCGACTGGTAAGTTGACTCCATTCAGATACTTGGCGTCGTCGCTTGCCAGAAACAGCGCAGCCTGGGCGACATCACTCGGTTCTAATATGGCTCCTTTCAGCACTCCTGCGGCAGATAATAGCTCTTCCACCTTTTCCATATTCGATATCCCCGAGGTCTTTTGGAACAACGGGGTCACAATTGCATAAGGAGAAATGCAATTAACTCTGATCCCATACTCACCTAACTCCACGGATAAGCTTTCTGTCAACCCCACAACAGCATGTTTTGATGTGGTGTAGGCATGAGAAAGTCCCATACATATCTTTGAAGCTATACTGGCAGTGAAGATGATGCACCCTTTCTTGGCTGGTATCATGACTCTAGCAGCATGTTTAGCCCCCAAGAATCCACCCAACACATTCACATCGAATACCCTCTTGAAGTTGTCGATATCCGAAGCTACGGCTCTCGGTTCCGGATCGCCTGAGATGCCGGCATTGTTGAACATGATATCAAGTGTTCCATACTTAGAGACTGCAAGGTCCACGGCATTTTGAACATCAGATTCAGATGTTACATCACAGTGGATATAGTTGATGGTTTCCGGTGTTCCGAGCTGTTTGCAGAGGGATTGGCCTAATTCGTCTTGGATATCAGCAACTAAAACCTTGGCTCCATGGTTTATGAACAACCTGGTTGTGCTCTCTCCGATGCCACTAGCGCCGCCGGTTATCAACGCCACCTTACCTTCTAGTCTGCGCCAAAGAAGAGTGGTTTATGATTAACATGGGAAATTGAATTTGAGGGAAACGAAACAATTTACCTCTTGGCTACCGACGACTCAGCATTCATCATAGCTCCCTGTAAAGAAAAAAAAACCCTGCAAATATGAAATTTTTGTTGAGTTTTTTTGTGCTCCACTGCCTTACTTTCATTGTTTTTTGGTTTATTAAGCTAAGATAATTAGATAACTTGTCCGCATAAAATATGTTTATTTGGGTAAACTGAAATGGAAGTCATTTAACTATGGGTAAGGTTATATTTGAGTCACTTAATTATTAAAAGTTACATTTAGGTCACTATTTACGGGAAAGTTATATTTGAGTTACCCAATTATTAAAGGTTACATTTAGATCACTCATTTACGGAAAAAGTTACATTTGAGTCACCCAATTATTAAAGGTTACATTTAGATAACTCAATTATAGGTAAGGTTATATTTGGATCTTAGATTAATTAATGATTTCAAATGAAGTACTTTAATGTTAACAAGGGTATACAAGTGATTTAGAAGAAAAACGATCAAATTGACGTACTTTTTCAAATATGAAGAGTGACCCAGATATAATCTTACTTATAATTAAATGACCCAAACGTAACATTCAATAATTGGGTGACGCAAATATAACTTTACCCATAAACTAGTGAACTAAATATAATTTTTAATAATTGTCTTATCCTATTGATGATATTAAGTTGGTTTCATTGACAGGTAGTATGAATGAAGATTTTTAAATATAAATATTTATTTTAAAAAAATTATAGTAACTATATTATTATATCTTCAAAACTGATATGTGATCATGTTATTATATGATATTAATTTTTTAAAAATAATGAATGAGTGAGATAATTTTAACATTACCTATCGTTTAACAGTTTTGACATCGAACAAATTCTCGTGTTAACAATTTTATTACTCAATAACAATTAAAGGATAAGATTAATACAATTTATAGAGTTCAAATGTTAATTTGATGAAAATAAAAACAAAGGGTAATATTATTGATTTTTAACAATAAGGACTGAGTTGATTAAATTTTAAAAAAAATAGCTCAACTATTATAGATTTCAAATTAAAATAGTTTAATTTGACAAATGTGAGTGACAAATACGTAATGTTTAACTAACATAGATATCAAATCTGCTAAAAAAAACAAATATAGGTACTATATTTTTAAAAAATGAAAATTCAAGATATCAAGCCTTTGTAAGATGGGATTTATTTTAGTTGTGTGGTTCATATTTGTTTGAAAGCAGACGCTTTTGGCTCTTTCTTCTTTGTAATTGTCATATTTAATATGTACAATCGTTGGATAAGGAAACGAATCACTAAGTATCTTTAATTATGTATTATTTATTAGCTAATTCTGTATTTATTCAAAAAAAATATTAAAAAAAATGTAATCGGTATATTTCGAGGCTTAGAGATCAACCTTAATTTTAATCTTAATCCTAATCTTAAAAAAAATAGATGTTATTGATGGCATCACAAGAGCATAGGGAGACAGGCAGTTAACTCGGATCCCGAATTGCCCGAGCTCAACCGCAGCATTTCTGGTGAGTCCCAGGACCGTATGCTTTGAAGATATAATAATATAGTTACTATAATGCTACCACTTCGAGCAGGAACCATGATCCTAGCGGTGTGCTTGATTCCTAGGAAAACACCGGTTACGTTGACACTAGTAACTTGTTCGAAATCGGACTTGTCATTGTCGATTATGCGAGCCTTGGTTGGGATCAACGATGCCGGCGTTATTGAACATGATGTCCAGATTTCCATGAGTTGCGACAGCTTTGTCGACGGCATTTTTGATCTGGTCTTCATCGGAGACGTTGCAATGGATGTAGGAACAGTTCGAGGAGCCTATGTCCTCACCAACGGAATGACCCAAATCATCTTGGATATCTGCAATCACAACTTTAGCAGTGCATGCATTGCCCAATCCCACTAGCCACTCCTGTAATTAGAGCTATCTGCCCTTCCAACCTGCACTTGATGGTTCAATAGCAATAAGATAAATATAAGTGTAATGTTTTCATCTTAAAATCTTAATTTCAGTAATTATAGTTAAATTTCATTAGTCATTTTACCTCAATTCTTTCAGTAATTATAGGAGTAGAACCATGCCATGTATAATATAATATTAGTTCGATTTATCAATTCTTTTATATTATTTTAAAATCTAATTTTTATAATTTTATTAGATAGTCTCGATAATAAACGGTGAAAGATTTTTGTTAAATAATTTAGATTTAAGTAGTTTAGTTTGCATAAATATACATGGGTTTTTATACTATTTACCTTTTGTCTCCTCTTGTCTCTGGTTCTTCAACCAGCTCATCTTTGGTCCCAAACTCCCTCTCCGGTTGAAATCGTCGACCAATCAGTCCTGCCGATCACATCATCCCATCAATTTAACCCCCCACTTTTTTCTCATGCCAGCAGCTGGCACTATAGTTGGAGTTGGACCCAAACTCATGTACCACAAGGTCAATGTGGGGCATATGGTCTAGTCACGCCTTCTCATCCAACAGGAAAGAAAATAACAAAATCAAAAATAAACAAATACGAAGGAAACGAGGAGACGTGCCTCGTTCACGTACATTAAACAAGATATATTATGAGTTATACAAGTTTAATTTAATTTAAATAATTTTAATTTAAGTTTGAGTCTGATTTAAATTTTTAACAAATCAAAATAAATTATTTGACATCCAACTGAAAAGATTGTGAATTATTAAAGGGTTAATTCAAAGTTCAGAGTATTGTTTGAGGTTTAGGGTTAGGTTTGATTAGGTTAACAATGGATAATAGTTTTGGGGAATGAAGGTTAAAAAACTGGGTTTAGTTCAAGCTTCATTTTCTGTTTTTGAGTTTGATTAACTAAAAGCTCGCGAGCTTAGTTTTGAGCATTTTGAGTTTAAATTAAGTTTTAATGATACTTGAGTTCGATTCGACTAATTTTTTATCTTTACTTGTTTAATTGTTTTATTCTGTCCAGAGAAAGAGTTAAGATTAAATATTAAGAGAGATAAGATTCTATTAACATTTTAAATTTAAAAATTAGAAAGGATAGAGGATTTACTTGACTTATATTTAAACTAAAAAGATCTAAAATAATATTAAGAAAATATTTTGATACATAAACAGTTTACACAAGCTTTTTAAGGTTAAGGTTAAGGGTTAAGGTTTTAAGTTAGAGTTTAGGATATAAAAAATTTAGATTATAGAGTATGCAATTTGAGATTTATGATTAAAATTTAAAGTTTGGAGTTTAAAGTTTGAAGTTTAAATTTTTAGTGTTAGAATTAAAAATTAAAAATTTAAATTTTAAATTATATAATATAAAAAAGTGTTTAAAATATTTTACTCAATTTATATATATAGAATAACTCATAATCTTCTAACAAAATTTTTAGTATGTTTCCTTGAACAATTCGTCATTGCTTTGGGTGAAGTAAATAGTAAATAGTAAACAGTAAATACTATATATTTACATTTCTTTGCATAGACTACAACATACTAATCAATCCGAAAGAAGATTTAATTACATATAACATAAAACATATATTAAGTCAGTAGGGTCTAGACAGGCATAATAAAAGCGATTGTACATGATTTTTATAAAAAAGATCTTAAAATTTTAAGAAATTTCATTCATTAATTGATGTTAATCTCAAAATTCATTGTAAAAATTTTGAAACACTCTTAAAAAAATGGGTTATAATTGTTAGCATGTTATAATTATATCTTAAATATGACAATTGATTATAGAATGTTATTAATTATTTCTATTACTATTGCTTCCATAGAATTATTGAAGTTCTGGACAGACACAATAAAAACGATTGCACAGGGGCTCCTAAAAAGAATAATTGTTTCTAGGGGTCATATTTTTAGAACCAGTGGAGATTATAAACAACTGTTCTGAAGACCACATTTTAATAAATTGCATAGAACCCTCAAAATCTTTGAACAACCTCTAATTTAAATAAATAAAACAGATAATGAAGATTAATTTATTAAAAAAAAATTACAAAATTTATTGTTAATTTCAGTCATACATGTTATTCATCCGATGATAAAAAACCATAAAAATTTAAAACTTTTATCTTAAGTAACTAGATTCTATCGTGCATATATCATTGCATGCGTGAGCAATCCAAGTAGAAAGGTAGTGTGGGCGAATAGCATGCACCGTCCAGCCAATTGGAAGCACAACATGGTATGATTTTGTTTTATCCCCACGATATCGATAGAAAGATTAGTATATGATCTTTGATTTATCACATTATTTATTATTTTATTTAATAAAATTTATTTATCTAATGATATATAAAAAGAATATAAAGATTTATTAAAAGGGTTGATTCAGTGGTAAGTAACTTGGATCCACTTAAGTAAGTCTCAGATTCGAGACATTGTGTGCGTAAAAAATTTATACTAGAAGACTCACCCACCAAAATCAGATGTACGACGCGGATCAGTCTGGATTAGTCAGAGCTAGACTTTAAAACCAGAAGAGCAATAAAAAAATATAAAATTTATTTTATAAAAAATAAAATATTAATACTAAACGAGATCATAAATGACGTAATAAATTAAATTCATCTAATAATTTTCCGTATTCGTTATGTAGATCCTATTCATGATTTCAAATCCGAACAAAACAAAATAATATTTCTTGTTAATGTACAGCTACCTGGTCCAAGTTATCGGCTCCGTGGAGTAGTGTTAATTTCAACTATATTTTAAAGGCCCCTGCTCGGTCCGTGTCAACATATGTAAATTGCCCCATGTGAGATGGAAGTATGGTCCCCATTTTTGGAAAGTTTGAAAAAAATATTTCAATAATATTTTATAATAAAAATATTATATTTTGAGTATTTTTATTATATTATTTATGAGATTAATTAATTAAATATATTTATTTTGTAGTGTTTCACACCAACAACATAAATAAATAAATAAATAAATAAATAAATAAAAGAAGAATAGACTTGGTGAAATAAAACCAAACTTCCTTTCCCTGCACCCAGCATGGTCATCTGTGTCAGTTTTTACACTGTACCATGAAGTCTGAGATTTGTCACTGTTGGAACTGATGCAAAAACCTTGCTTTTCTTCTTTGCCAGGACCAGGGTAAAACCATCAAACACCCTGTCACACACCTGCTGCCATCCATGTTGCGTCAGCTTTGGAATGGTCATACCCTTCTGATTTGCTTGCACGTGCTGAGTATGCCATAGTCACCCGGCTACAACCTCTGTGTTGTGTTCTCAACATTTCATCCCAAGATCAGACCTGTTGGGTCGATTTAGGCAAGGCTTTAGAAGCTACACGTCTAGGTCAGAGGGGTGGAAAGGTTCACGAAGAGTTGGGTTCACTGAATAGAGATGTCTTTCATGTATGCAAAGCATTCACCACTCCAAAAGGGTTGTTATAGAAAATTATGTTCATAAAATTATTACTAAAATCAAAACAAATTAAGTATTTTTTTATCTATTTGAGTCGAATAATTCAATTATAAAAAGAGATTATAAAAGTAGAATTTAATTAATGGTAAGCAGTAAAAAACAAGTAGAAATCTTTTACTTCTTTATCATGTCTCTATACATGTTTTTTATTAAAAAAAATTAAAATTTAAACCTTACCCATATTTCCTATACCCTAAAACCTAAAAATACAATCTACCCTTAATTATTTAAACCCTAACCTAAAACCCTAAACTCTATACCCTAAACTCTAAAAAATATACCTTACTCTTAATTACTTAAACCTTAACCTAGAACCCTAAACCCTAGAACCTAAAAAATATATTAATTATACCCCTAATTATTTAAACCCTAATTTAGAACCTTAAACCTTATACCTTAAACTTTTAATTTAAAACGAAGACACAAATAAAATCATACAAAAAAAATAAACAATTTATACTCGTGAAAACCACCTTCTCAAATTACCTACAGATAATGAAATGATGATTGAAAAGTCCCCACGCAAAACCTTAAAAAGTACTCTCGTAAAGTTTCAATTCCTCCTTACCCAAACTCAAAAAAAAAAAAAAACACTCTACTTGTCATGTCTGTTTAGCTGGATCATCTGGTATACACATCAAACCCCATACCCATTACGCCTCTATCTTCCCACTCCTCCATCTTCAACTCGAACAAAAAGAAAAGATATCACCTACGTACATATGTCTTGTCATTAGCCCCTACACTCTCATTTTTATTTCCTCTTCAAAACCACTCCCCTTGCACCTCTCCTTCCTTCCTTCCTACCACGCCATTCTTGCCTGAAATCTCTTCCAACAATCCATGTTCTTCTCTTCCGACCACCCTTCACGGGGCTTCAACTTTAACCGCCATGAAGAACATGGCCTCGAGGACAGGACTGAAATAAGTCCTGACCAAAACCATCTAACAGAACCCATGTTTGAAAAACTCTTGACCCCGAGCGATGTTGGAAAGCTCAACAGGCTCGTTATACCTAAACAACATGCTGAGAAATACTTCCCGCTCGGTGGTGACTCCAGCGATAAAGGCTTGCTACTGAGTTTCGAAGACGAGGTAGGCAAGTTTTGGCGTTTCCGTTACTCGTATTGGAACAGCAGCCAAAGCTACGTCTTAACCAAAGGGTGGAGCAGATACGTCAAAGAGAAGCAGCTTGATGCCGGTGACATTATTTTATTCCAACGCTACCGTTCCGATGGTGATAGGTTCTTTATAGGTTGCAGGAGGCGTGGTGCAGCCTCAGCAACACCAGCTGATGGCGGAAACACCGTGCCGGGAAATAATAGTGGTTGGCACATTCAAGGTCATGCTGCTAATCTGCCATATCAACCTAACTACCTCCATGAAGGTATATACATTACATACATGCAAATAGAATATGTGAAATTTAGCAAACTGAATATTTATATTTTATATATCCCCTTTTTTGTGTATTTTCAGGAAGCATTGTTGAACATGAAGATACAGCAGCTGGGAACCCAAGGAGGCTGGTGCGGCTATTCGGGGTGAACCTAGAGTGCCAGCTCGATGAGTCCGAGCCATCGACGCCGGAAAGTAGGTCGTCGATGTCGGTTTCCCGCCAGCAGGGTCCAACTTCCCACGGTTTCTATAACTCTCAGTCATACATGGACATGGTAAGTCATCATACATCCTGAATTCCTCCTTGGCTGCTCATCTGATTATAAAAATTAAGTATAAAGTAATTAAGAATTAATGATCCTGTAAGTATTGGGATTCTGCCTGTTGTTGTTTGTTTGCTACTACTCACTTAGATTTTGATGCTGTTATTCATAATTAATTCCCAAGTTGAGTTTACCATTCGGCACGTGGCCTATTGCATTTATTAAAGTAGGACCAAGTACTAATGTGGTTTACTTTAAATTCAACATTTGACGAATATTAACATGTTTATAAAAAAACAAATTAAAAAAAATCTATTGCTTTATTTAATTATATCTATTAATAGATTATTCGACATTTAATCTACTACTTCAACTAAATAAAAGAAATATAGTTACATCTTTTATGTAATTATATTTATAAATCGATTAATTTAAATTAAATAATATAAAATTTTATTATTATATGATCTAATCTAATTTATTTATAATATTAAAATTTAAAGTTTAAAATTTTAATTTTATTTATAAAATATAATACCTATCGTATTAGAATAATTAATTATCGATAATAAATAATGACAAAATGTGCTGAGATGTCACACCCTTAAAAATTAAAAATTTTGAATAAACTTTAATTTGGCTTCATAAATTTTAAAACTTTATATTTAAATTTTTTATATTAAATATTTTTCACAAAATTTTAAGAAAGTAATTACTAATCCTCTCAAAATTTTCAAAAAAATCCCAAGAGGATGTGATGGCCCCTCTGGTAATTTGAAAATCCCAAGAGGATGTGATGGCCCCTCTGGTAATTATGGAGGTTTTCTCAAAGGATATGATAACTTAAATTTAAAGATTCTCGATATTAACATGCATATTTTTCTTTTAATTAAGATTAAAGAGATTTTTAACAAGATACGTGAAATAATCTATTTTTCACCTAAAAAGTTTAAAAAAAAATTAGTTAGACCCATTAAAAAATGTAGGTTAAATCATTAATTTTTTTAAAATTAGTTTAAACCTTTATTTAAAAAATAACTTGACCCCACATGCCCTATTCCACCAGTGATTTGTACCAAGCTAAAGCTAAAGAAGTGGCCTAACAGTGGTTGGTGGGTATGATTCATAAAGCAAGGAAACGAATCCTCTGTCCATGATCTTGAGCAGTAGAGTTTAATTAAAAAACAATGTTTACTAGCTTTAAACATCCAAGTCAAGTAGCAATGATGCAACGTGGAAGTAAACACAGTCCACATAAGCCAGATGGTTAGATAACTTAAATTCCAAGTCAAACAGGTTATTTTGCTTTCCGTGAGGCTGATTTTCAATAAGGAAAAGATGCTCACCAATATTTGACTGGTCACAGTGTATTACACGATAAAGTAGAGTGACTTGATTGTAAGAGTTGAAAATCTGCATCTCCTCTTCACCTAACTATCCAGAATAGATCAACAGGGAAGGTCACATATTCTAAACAAATTCTGAAAACTAAATAAAAAATGGTGCATTAACAATGTAATACTCTATAGAATCTTCATCGTTAACACGCCATCTTTAGACATTATCATCTAATTGTACTAAGAACTAAACCTATCGGTTAACTGTTGCAGTATAAAAAACATTAATTTAGCTCGGTATTGTGATTGTAACAGGATATGAGCTTCCCCCAAGATATGAACCAGATGAGAAATCATTGAAGATAAGAAATACAGGGTTTTGTTTAGTGAACCAGCTCTTCCCCCACTTGGAGATGTCAAAAGAAATTATTATTACTATTATAATTACTATTGTAGTATTGTTACTACTACTTGAAGTGGGAATAGAACAAAGGGGAGAAAAGAAAGTAAAGTTCAAATTTTATTTTTTCAGAAAGCAGGGGGGAAATCAATCCATTGAGGTAGGCAGGCTTCCAAGGTAGAAGAGGGAGATGGGCAGGGAGAGTGGTGATGTAAGAAAATTGTCAAATGGGGAAAACAAAGTGGTTTTGGAATCTATTTGGGGTACTGTTGGGATTCTGTCCTCTTAAGATTTCCCATAGGGGAGAGTAATATTAATAACCATAATAATGGAAGGGTATAGACATGGTGGGGGAGGGTGGGGGTGGTTCTTCAATGGATGGCTGCTACTCTCTATCTCTCTTTGACTTTTATGTTAGAAATGGTAGAATCTAATTATGTGAATCCCCAGGGGCCAAGCACAAGCTGTTTTTTATGCTCTCTCTTCTACTACTTTGTAAGTTGCAGATATCAGAACCTGAAAAGCTCTAAAAATACAAAACATTTCCATATTCTTCCTCTATCATTTTTGGGATGAGCCTAGGGTGCAGTAGGGTTACAGTACAGTTATGGTGCGGTACAACCAAAATGTTACAAAATCATGGAACCTAAAATGTTACCCACCAATCGAAATGTTATAAAATTTGATGACGTTTTAGGTTGATGTTTTTTACTTTGACACTCGTAAAAATAGACAAAACTAAGTACTTGTAAAAAAACATCAACCTAAAATATTATCAAAAAGTATAACACTTTGGGTTTGTGTTTCGTAATATTTCAGTTGTGCCGCACAGTAATCGTATTGTAACCCTGTTGTACCGTCGACTCTGATTATTTTTGTTGCATCCCACAAGGAATTAAGTCACATGGATTCCTAAAGATGGTGATTGCTGATTTCACTAGTCAAAGGGGAAAAAACCCAAAAGTTATTTCTAACCCAGAATGTATATATAATACGATATAAACAAAGTGGTTCCTGACTAGATAATGCAAAGATTTGCAAGCTGCATAGAATGTATTCTGAACCACCGGTTCACCACTTTACTTACCAATGTCTCTTTGAAGCTCTGATCCGTGTTTGACCGGGATTTCACTTTATTGGCCTTGAACTCCATGCAAACAGAGTACTACGAACAAAAATTTACAGACACGTAATTTTCAAGAACCTGAATCCACCTGCAGGATAAGATATCAGGTTCTTAAGAACAGCAAAACTTCAAATGGTGCAGCACCTATGCCTGATACAAAAGAATAGTTTTAAGTTATGATAAAAACCATCAAGCCCAAACAGTTTAGTGAACTTTTGATATTGAGGGAAGTCCTGTGATAAAGATCGACAAGTGACCCTTGAATGAATGGCTTACATTAAGCATCCAAAGTAATAGTTAAACAAATATTTTCATGATCAAAGGGTCAGATGCATGATTTTATGCCAAGGGGTGCAAACTTTTATAAAGTTATATTAAAAATTTAGGGCATGCCAAATTACAAAATTTTACAAGGTGGAAATTTATATCATCAATAGAAAATACAAAGAAAATACCTAAACCATATGGGAATTTGCAATTTCCAAGGGCGCAGACCCCCAGTACCCCTTGGTTCATCCTTGAAAGTGCTTAAAGGAAGCTTAGACAACGCATCAATGTGTATGGAACAATGGCTACAGGATTCTAGCTACAATGCACATGTTTGAAAGACACTCCAGGTTAACTAAGAGATGCTAATACAGGCCGATGGATTTGGTGACAAGATGGTGACTCATCAAATGAGGTGTCTACTAATCATCAGGGCCCACAAGGATTTGGACAAGAGAGTTACCCATTGATCTCCACTGGAAATAGCCTCCAAAATCTTAGTGGCTCTGCAAGTGGGAGGGTCACCCGGTATTTGTTATCACTGGCCTTAGGTTGATGATGGCTAATCAAGAGATTGAAGGGTCTCCTGCTGTATGATGGTTTTGTTCAGCAAGAATAATTCAATGATGCATGACTGATTACTGTATAAATATAGTAAGAACATGAGAATATTTCTCTGTCCCACTTACCACTTCCTCTTACCACATATTTTGCTTTTAGTGCTAAGTCAACTTCATCTTCAACTCTCTTAACATCTGCAACAGAAAAACGAGCTAAATTTTTCTTACTTAAAGCCAGAGGAACAAAATCAAATCAATAGTATTGAAAACAACATTGGCCAGAATCAAGGTATCAAGAGATGACTGGATTTTGTAATAATTGTAACCTTGAAAATTTAAGAACTTAAAATGAAAAACAAATCTAAGCTGGAAATTTCATCTATTAAAAGTTATTAGAACCATCAACAGCATACCTTTAAAACAAAGGTCAGTCTAGCACCAGAATGTCCATGATCTGCACACAACCTTAATTTTGAAGCCAATAAAGTGTTGTCCCTAAATCTTCGAGGAAACAGATAACTTCCTAGAAGAATCTCTTTAAAGCTTGCAGCTGAAGACTTAAAAGAGATAAAAATTAAAAAAAAAAAACATGTCCACAGGTCTCAAAGCAAAACATTTCACTAGGTGATGACCAGTGTACAATAACCCCACTAACAGTATCACTTGACAGAGTCCGGATTTCTTGCATTGCAAAAAGTAATAAGAACAACTGGTATCTTACAATAATGCCACATTCTATTGTTAGTGCAAGCTTAACTGGAATTTCAACTCTGCACCAAATTCTAATTCCGGAGCCCCCACTTCCGTTCAACTGTTGTATCGTGCAAGTCATTTTCAACCTCTCCAACCTCTAGGCAGAGTACTTCAATCATTTGCTATTGCTAATTTGACAAAAAAATTCTACAACATATCTCAAAAGGCTAAAAGCAGAATCCAGCAGTATCTGTTCAAATCATGAACTGATTGTATACCGGATATTTCACCAAGTAGATTTCTAAGAATTCTTGAGAGGCCAGAAAAGATCCTCCTTCAGAGAAGGAAAACCTCAAGTGCCCTTATATCGATCCATAAGAAGAAACAATGTCTACTTGCATTGCAACAAAAAGACAACAAAGTTATTTGCTACATGATGCTTTTCATTATAGTTTAATACAGACTTTTTCTGAGGGATGCATACTAACTATGCATTTTCTTAGGCTTCATTTGTTAAATGCTTTAGCTATTTTGAAAAAATCCCAAAACCCAAAAATAAAATGAAGAAAACAAAACAAAAGCAGAAATCAAATAGAACTTCAATTAATACAGTTTGCAAATAAGACTAGAACAATAGTTTTCTTTAATACGCAAGCTCATTTTCCGTTTCTTTAGTGTACGAGCAGCTCGTTCAGGATTGGTCTCATGTAAAAGCCTAGATCAAGTATTATATGCAAACTACCTCGCTTAAGTAACTGGCAGCAGATATGTAAGTAATTCTTCGGTTGCACTTAACAAAGACACAAGACATTTTTGTTCTTTTACATTTCTCCAAGCAAAAGCATGTTGAATACTAAACTAACAAACATGTAAAGTCAAGAAGGAAAAAGCTTCGCCACTGTGAATGGAGCAATTATGTTCATAGTTTCTAAATTTCACTTTCTCAATACAGGAAAATTCTCAGGATATGTATCATGCTTGTGATTTCATGTCAACCCAACTCCACCAAAGCCCTAAACTTGTATCTACAATAGGTATGATGGAGAAGCTCTCACATGCATCTCCTTTTATGCATTTATCAGCCATCAAGTTGATTTTTTCTCGGTATTGCCTTCTTGTTGTGGTTTAGAAGAATCTTCCTTTTTATCCATGACTTGCTGGATACCTTCTTGATATCCTTCTATAAAACTCTTAAGAGCGTCTCTATATGCAGATGCCCTTGCCATGTATAACCTCTGTAAAGCAGGCCTCAAAGTCTCCATCCCTCCTCTTGCAGCAACCGCTATTAAATCATTTCCGTAAACAACATCAAAACAGTGTAACAACTAAACATGACAAGTAATACAAGAAAAATAGAAAACAATATAAAAAGGAAAGAAGTTTGGCCTCAAATATTTTAGTTCAAAAAGAGGTGTACCTACAAGGTAAATGATGGCAGAATGAGTAAAAAAATATCAGCAGTTAAAAGTTTTCCATTTTAAAAAAATACAAGAAAGATAAATCGAGATGTTCAGAAAATACAATTTTCGCAGATCGCACATCATGCTATCATTCTTCAGAATAAGCTTTTTTTTTTTACAAAGTTCAGAAAATAAAATGTTGGCAGGTGCGCATCATACTATAATTCTTCAGAGTAATTTCATTTACAGTGTAAGTATCTACGTAATGTAAGATATTGGAATGATTCTCACAGTGATGGCTCTAGGCATTGAAACCTAGATAACTAAAACCGCCTAGGAGAGAAACACTAGTTTAATATCTTCGTAGATTAACAATAGAGCCTTGGCCTGGTTACAGAACCTTATGCCAAACATATGCAAGTGGCAGAATAAAATCTAGGACTCGTCAATGTGATGGCTCTAGGCATTGAAACCCAGGTAATCAAACCGACCTAGTAGATAAACAATAGTTTAATATATTCCTTAATTAACAATAGAGCCTTGGCCTGGTGAAGAAGGAATTGTTTACCAAAAATATGCCAACAGCATCATAAAATCTAGGACTTGAACACAGGTGCCGACAATATGATCAGAGATGAACCTTTTAGAATGTATATTGACTTTGGCACTTCAGGTAGCTAAAAAATCCTAAGAACAAAGCATCAAGTGGGAGAACATCAAAGAATCATGCTACCTATAGACAAGTTCTACTAAATAGGGAAACTGAAACAAAAAACTTACTCTAATTTCCTTTTATCAAGTAATTGTAAGAACTTGAGGATCAAAACATAGTGCAGAAAGAATCTACTTACATCAGGAATGATAGGGAGGGTCTGAGAGTGTAATAAAAGATCATATAGTTGGAAGACAGTAGAATTTTGGTTAATAGAGAGAGGGAAAGAGAGCATGACCTGGAAAAGAAATTAGGGAAGTTCTTCGAACAACTGAAGATCACAAATATGGTTTAACCCATATTTTTGGTACTTCTAAAACTAATTTGTCCCTTATTAGCACCAACCATTAAATAAAAGGAGCTTACAGAGACAATAAATGGATGCATCACATATTTAAATCATTTTAAGGAGCAAGTGGTCTGTTGCATAGATAATTTGTCACGTACTACACAGGTCATATTATATGCTTCTCAATCCATTATAGACAACTTATATATCAGATACATTTCATGATATGAAATCACAAAGTAAATTTCCTTACCAATATCTTCCAATGTTGAAGCTTCTGTCACTTTGGTCCTACTCTTATCTCCATTGGGTTTACCTTCAGTCTCATCATCCTTCTTATAGTCATTTGGTCGAAGATCAGGACCAATATCCCTAACCCAGCTTGCAGCATAAAGCCTAGAGGCCTCCTTCAAGACCTAAAGAGTGATGAAAGATATTTATAACTTATATACTTGAAGAAAAAATGCCTCCTACTCCCTAGAGCATAGGCAAATATAGGTCCTTGAGCATCATTTGATATTCAAGTCGTTAAGGTCACCATCAAATGAGTAGAATGGTACTTAAAAAGTCATTTAATCAAATCCAAAATTCCAATGATCCAATTTGCACTCTGTTTACCAGCTACAACATCTGTGAGATTTCTATCTTCTTTATGCTTAATTTGTTACAAGGGACAAAAGCAAATAATAAGAATAAGAATAAAAAGTTGCAAAATAATCAGCATACATTCAAATGCAAAGTACTTCCAAACACACCTGTTGATTTAAAGTAAAACCATGCATTTTCTTTTCCATAAAAAATGGAGTTCAAAAATATTTTACTTCCAGCAATAGGAAAAATGAAAAATCGGTTAGTTTACAAACCAAGCTCACTATTTTTACTATGATGGAGAAGTGATAGAACCATGACCTTTAAACTAGCAGTAATTCTAAACCAAAACCCAATGGTAAAATAGCTTGTCCATCACATAAAACATCTAACAAATACAATTATTTGAACAGGAAGAAAGGGAGTGAAGAGGAAAAAAAAACAGAATCTAACAGCATTTTCGTTACAAACCCAGAAACCAATCAGTAATCTAAAATCTAAATTCTATCAGCGGAAGAGAAATTGTAAAAGAGAACTTACTAAGAAACGCTCGTGCCAAGTCAATTTCCGGCGCTTTTTGATGTGTGGAGGATCAGGCAATGAAGAAGGGAAAGCTATTTCTTTTAGATCGTATCTGATGTAGTCATACAGTTTCCTGCACACTACTTTCACCTTCATTGTAGGTAGATGTAATATAGGAGATAATTATATTTGTTATGTTTCATTTTGTTTGAATCTTAACATGATTTTTGTGTTCTTGAAGCTTCCAACCGTTACAAACAAAGAGGCCTGGGACCGTTTAGCAAGGTACTAAGAAAAGATCTTAGGATTTTCCAGTGGCGAGGATATGTTGAGGTTGAAGGGGACGAACCCCTTTAATCTAAATAATATTTCGGTCCTTGCAAAAATGAGTATTTAAATTTTAAAACTATAATAATTTTATTAAATTTTAATTAAGTAAAGCTGATCCCAAAAAAAATATAGATTTGTGCTCTAAATTTTTTTAGTCTAATAATAATTTAGATCTTTATTAGGACCGTCTCGAATATATTCGACACTCTAAACGAAAACTGAAAAATAGATGCAAAAATATGTCTGGTTAGTTTGAATAATTAATTTAATATTTTATTAATAAACATAAAAATAATTAATTTAATGTTTTATTTATGATATGAAGTTTAATTTTAAACAATAAATATAAAATAGGTTGAAGAATATTACATCATTTATTGTTTTTTTATTATAATTTTTCAGTTTGAATATTATTTTTGTGTCTCAAACTTAAATCGTTACTATAAAATTTTAACATAATTTATCTCAAATCTCAATCATTATTCATAAAATCTGTCAAAGTCAAAAACATTTCAAGCATAGCTAAATATTTAAAATATTTATATTGGATCTCCATTTAAATGACAAATATAAAAATATTCAATTTACTATTTAATTTAAAATATAGATTATAATATATAACATAAGATCTTACGAATATATAACTTGAATATATAAATTTATTGGACGAAGGTTATAATATCCTTAATAACAACAAATTTTAAATTATCATTTGAATGACAATAAAAATTTTAAATATAAATTACTCGTTCTACCATTCATATTTTAAATCGTTGTCCGCCCCATCATCTAGGGCTGTAAATGAGACGAGACAGATCGTAAGCTACTCGAGTTTGACTCGATCAAAGCTCGGTCAAAATTCGATTCGATTGGATTCGATTCAAGCTCGAACTCGCCTCGAGTTCTTAACGAGCCAAGCTACATGATACTCGACTCGAAAAGCTCACGAGCTACACGAAAAATATAAATATACTATTTTTTATTTTTTAATAATATAAAATATAAATTTCTAAACTTAAAACTCTAAAATCTAAACCTTAAGCATAAGTCTTAAACCCTAAATTAAGATATTAAAACCTAAAATTAATAAGTTTGAGTTTATACAACTTGTGTATCAAAGTTTTTTCTCCATTAGACTTTATATGAGCCGTGATATATAAGAGTTACTCAAGTCTAACATTATCAAAATTCGGTCAATACTTAGCTCGATTAGGCTCGAAAAAAGTTCGAACTCGACTCGAATTCTTAACGATCCGAGCCGATATATTTCAGGCTCATTTAAAATTACTCAAGTTCGAACTCGACTCGAAATCTTAACGAGCTAAACCGAGCTTAGCATTACTCGAGCTCGACTCGGCTCGTTTACACCCCTACCACCGCACACCAATTGTCTACTACTCTGGTTGTGAGGGGGGCATTCCTGTTAAGGGGGAAAATTAACAATAGAACCAGAGGAGGATCCAGGTGATGATAGTAAAGGGTTAAATTAAAGTAATTTTATAATATTAAGGTTAATTTTTTAAAATTAGAATTAAATTATAATAATATGTAAAAATGAGTGTGCTTTAAAAGTTTATCGATAAATGTTGAATGGGATTTAGAAGAATTGTTAAAAAAAATGGTAACAGACGACTAAAAACTGAAATATAAATGTTTTTGTTTACATTATAAAAATATTTAATATTTTTTTTATATTTTTAATGATTTAGGATTAAATTGATAAAATTAAAAACGCAAAAACTTAAAACGTTTGGTCTTACACTTTTTTATAATTTCCACCCTTCAATTGACAACAAAGTGAATGTAATTTTTAAGGCTGAATATAGTTTTTTTAATTATTTTTTTAATTTTTAAGTGTTTAAATTATTATTTTTATCTCTTTAATATTAACTGAGATCTAAAACATTTATTTTAATTAGAAAATATAGTTTAAACATTTATTAAAAACAATGAAAAAAATAGACACCTAAAAGAAAAAAAAAAGTTTGGACACTTTGATATTAAGCCGGGTTTTTGACGTAATAGGTACCCTTTTGCTTTTTTTTTTTTTGAAATGTAAGGACCGATTTGTATATTTTTCTGATTGAGATACTAGAACACAATCAAAGATATAGTCTAGGGACAACTCATGATAAAACCAATTTGGTCAAAAGAAAGAGATAAAAACAAAGACCTACGTGTCTCGGTTCCATTGGGCACGTATTCGTAATGTGGAAATAAAAACCTTATTAATTAGCAGAAGCAAAAGGCAATCGCCGTCTCTTATGGATCAACGCACGACCCCAACAAGATTCAGCGTTTCCTTTGTCCCTCTCATGATTAAGAGAGACCATTGCTATATTCTCTCGTTTATATTCATATTATTAATATCATGTATCGGTGTTTTCAATCTCTCAGACTCTTCACAGTCGCCGGTTCTTTTCCGGTTCGGTAATTTCATCTTCCCGGCTGCTCAGAAACTGATAACAAACCAAGGTTGTGATTATTCCGACGGAAGATGGGTTTGGGACGAGAATCATCCAATTCAGTTGTACGATGAGAACTGCGCGTTTCTCGACCCTGGTTTTCGGTGTCGTCGGAATGGACGGAAAGATGTTGACTTTCTAAGATGGAGATGGCAACCCCACGGCTGTGATCTCCCTAGGCAATTCTTTCTCCTTTTGTTTCCTTCATGTTTTTGTGTATTGTTTAAGTTGCGTTTATGGTAGAAACTGAATTGATATAACGTTAGATTCAATGCGAGCGACTTTCTGGAAAGGAGTCGGAACGGACGGATAGTGTTCGCCGGTGATTCGATCGGAAGAAACCAATGGGAGTCTCTGATATGCATGTTAGCCCAGGCGGTTTCCAATCAGTCCACTATTTTCGAAGAAAGCGGACGACCCATAACGAAGCACAAGGGCTTTCTTTCCATGAAGTTCAGAGATTACAACCTCACGGTTGAATATTACAGGGCGCCATTCCTTGCTGCCATGAATCACCCACCGAAGGATTCAGCCCCTCAGGTTCGAGTAACCATTCGGATCGACGAGTTGCATAAGTATTCAACCCGATGGACGGGGGCCAATGTTCTCGTCTTCAATACCGGACATTGGTGGAACAAGGAGAAAACTATTAAGATGTATGGACTTCGGACTTTCTCTTCTTTTAATGGCTTCCATTTCCAATGGAGTATTAAGATATGTTGCATTTCAGGGGGTGTTATTTTCAGGAAGGAGATGAAGTGAACATGACGATGGATGTGATGGAAGGGTTCCGAAGGTCTCTGCAAACGTTGAAGTTTTGGATAACCAACAATTTAAACCCCGACCGGAGCCATGTGTTTCTTCGAAACTATTCGCCGGCTCATTACACGTAAGTTGATTTTATTTAGTCTTCGGTTGTAGCAATGATCGGTGAGTGTTTTATGCTTGAAAATTTACAGGAACGGCACGTGGAATGATGGTGGCGTGTGCGATGCAGAATTGGAACCGGAAAAGAACGACAAAAAGCTGAAAGCGGAGCCTTGGAATAATCGATATCTTGGTGATGTGATTAATGAAATGAGATATGGCAATTGGAAGGTCCGGTTGTTGAACGTAACATACCTGACGGAGTTGAGGAAAGATGGTCACCCGTCGAGGCACCGAGAGCCGGGGACACCGGCTGATGCTCCACAAGACTGCAGCCATTGGTGCTTACCTGGTATACCAGACACATGGAATGAACTGCTCTATGCTCAACTATTGTCGGCGGCCTTTGGAACAAAGCGACCGCCAAACTAAAGAGAGAGAGAAACAAAAAGGTGATTGATCTGCAATGGATCGGCGGCCAGAATGTTGACAGGATTATGGGAAGAAGCTTCAAAGCGTCAAGTGGAACATCTGATACAAAGTCAGGTCGAGTTCTCAGGAGGGCAGCCAGCGGGCTTTCTTTTAGTTTCTCTGCTAACCCATCTAATGCAACTTCGTTAGGGTGGTAACGTCGATGCCTAGAAATTAACGTAGACTCGACAATATTTAATTCGACTTGATAAGTTCATAAGCAACATAAATTGATTTTTTGTGTATTTGTGAATTGTTACTTTGAAGTCTAAATTTTAAAATTGGTTCATATATTATCAAGTAAAACAATAAATTTTTTAACGAACATAAATAAAGCAAAATTTTATTAAACTTATCAAATATTAAATTAAACACGAATAAAAATATTTTTTAGATCAAATTTAATAATTATTTATATTCAACTCGTTCCATAAATACCTATATTTGAGATCGTCAGCCGCTTATAGGTAAAAGTGAATATTAACATTCGTCAGAAAACGGTAACTTCCTAACTATTTAAATGCTCGACTTTATTTCATTTCATTCGACGGTTTCTTGAATAGAAATTAAGGAATAAAAATCTTATGCCCTAATTATTTCTCATACCACGTATTTTATTAAAAAAAATTAAAATTAAAATTAAAATTTTAACTTTAATTATTATATCTCAAATCTCAAAACTTATATCTTAAAAAACATATTTTTTTTCTAAGTTTTTAAACCTTTAAATTTTAAACTCATTATTACAATGTAATTACAATAAAAATGTAACAATTTTCACCCAAAATTAAGAAACATCTAATAAAAAATTAAACAAAATAATCGTTCACAAATATTAAATAAATTACGGGAGAATAATTGCATTAATGTAATTATTTTACCTTTTATAAATTTAAAATGAATTAAACGTGTCCTGATAAATAAATTACATAAGAGATAAAAAAAATCTCTAATCCTTTTAAGGTAAAAAATGTCACCCAAGCTTTCTCTCTAAGGTAAAAAAAATCTGAAACTATCTTGACCCAATTTAATCTTGAAAACTATCGGCCTGTTCGATCCCAAAATTCAGGGGTAATTCATTCGGGTCGAAACAGGTTATATAGGGCAGGATAAGTTTGGTTAATATTTTTAAACGAAACTGAGGATATCTCAATCGAACGAGAAAACAAAAAAAATTTATATGAACCAATATATTTAATAAGTCGTATTATATATTAACTCGAATTATATTTTTTTCTATAATTTTAAAATAAATAAAGATATATTTATTCATAAAATTTAAAATCAACTCTCGTTACGTATCGATATTTATCGGGTATAAAAAATAAGACCAACCCCTATAATACGTATCGATATTGGTCGGGTATCCCTAAATTTCAGTGAAATTTGTAATTTTTCTATTGTAAGGACCAAAAATGAAAAGTTATGAAAGTTGTTGGCTATCTGTGTAGTTTAACAAATAAACTGAGATGTACGACGTTTACAGTCGGAAAAATCCTAAATTAAAACGGAACCCGTTTTGAAAAATTCTGTGTTTTTATGATCTGTTTGCTTTCTTCTTAATCTTCCTTTCTCAATTTCGGTGAGCGAAATTTCGGTCGACAGCAACTCCAGTTTCCCCTCTGCCAAAAATGGCGATGACTATTGAAGGTAATAGTTATCTTCCTTTTATTTTTTATTCTTTCATTTTTACTCTTTGATCCATCCTAGTTGTTTTCTTTTTTTGCTTTCCCTTTCTTTTCTACTAACCGGAAAATTTAACCTAAAAAACTGGTGAAGGATGCTTTGTATTTGACCTTGATCTTTTAGTTGATTAGGGTTATGAAATGAAATTAAGTGTTGGGTCAAGAATCAAGATCTTTCTTTTTGATCATCTGTTTGCAAAATATTTTTTCCGGGGACTAATTTCTTTCTTTTGTCTTGTGTTGCATTTGCTGTTTTGGGCTTGTTGGATAATTCTCGTAACGGCAGTGTAAGTTGTAATCTTTGTTGGTAATTCTTAGCTTTTATGAAGTCATGAGCAAAGTGGAATTTAACCTTTTCTATTTATTCTCCGGCATATGCAGGCTTGCTGGGCTTGCTTTTATGTTTTCAGCTAGTATACTGTTACAAATTCTGGTATGTTTTTCTAATTTGATTCAGCTCTAAGCCACTAGACATCAGTGGCACCGTTACTTGGCACTGAATTCTTGTTCGTATTATAAGCAGTGCTGGTGTTTGGATATGTACTTAGCAAAATGTTTGACCTATAATTCTTTTTTCGAGATCAACACAAAATTATGTAGGTTCAAAAGCATTGTTCCGCATTATTCTTTGTTGGACCTTACACAATTCATGATGTGATTGTGTAAATTGCATTGTAGTATTTGGAGGTGATGTGCTCTATTTATATTTAAGTCTATGCAGTTTTGATTCACTGAACTTATTTATGCTTTTCAAATCATGATGTTACATCATTCAGATGATATTCACACATACCCTGTTAGTGTGCTTTGTATCTTGAGAAGATGGAATGTGAATTATCTTTTGTGTTAATTGATATAGTATGTTAGTATTTATGAGCCATCATGTCTTGTTTCTGAAAGGATATTTTTCTTTCGTAAAGATCTTTTTAAGAATGCTTCAGAATGAATTGGAACAAATTTGGGGAAAAGACAGCTTTTGGATATCATTGCAATTGTTAGCTCTCATGAATAAAGGAAGGGTTATCAGATTTGTGGAACTCTGTTAGGCTGTCTAAATAAATCTAATAGGCTATCTGTAAGAGGTTTATTCAAATTCCTGATATGTGACGTCTGAGGTTTAATTAATTTAGGGTTAAGGTAGTTCCATGAGATATATTCTCATTCTGGAAACTGTAACATACAGGCTGAGTGCTGCCATCATCCCCTGTCCACCTATCTATTAAGCTCAATGGTCTTACAGTTGTCTTTAGTGATGCTATGGACTATTGTAGTGAAATCCTGAATTTTTCGGAGGCTTGTACAATTGTGCTGTCTGCTTTTATCAGTTTGTGCCAAGATGAAATTTATGGACCTTGTGGAGGTACTTTTTTACTTGATGCAGAATGGGGTTTACTTCTGAAACTGTGCTGTCTGTCTCTAGGCTGCAATAGCAACTTCATCCTCAGAAACATCTTGATAATATGTGTGTGTGTGATATGGCATTGCGTGATTAGAGTGCAAGTGAGTTCTCTCAGGGTAATGTTTGAAAGTACTCTTATTAAAAAGAGAAATAGTCGCCTATTAAATTACAGTCGTACTGGCTAATATGTCTTTTGCTTTGTGGAAAACATAAGAGAGTGTGTTATTCCTTCAATTTGGAAGGGTTTAATCATGCTTGCTAAAAGCCAAAATTTCTTCAAGATGAGCTTGTTTGTATTTAAGGTCTTTATTGTTCCTTGGATTTGATGTGCTTTGAGGGCATTGAAGTGACTAATACTTGATTTAACTGGCACTCCTGCCACTCTTTATCTGATTTCTGTTATGGAAAGAGATGATTTTCGTTTGGGTATCTCTACTAGTTCGGCCTCAGGTAGTCAAAAAGACGAGCAAGCATTTTCTGAAGGGGTTTGGTTGGAAGCGACAGTTTCCCCCTTGTTATAAAGGATTTGTTGTATTAATCTAATATTCTTATTTTTCCATATAAAATTGCATTTACGATGAAGAAGTTTCTGATTGTATTCATCTATCCATCAACTGATCCAACTGTTTTAAGAGCTTGAAGTACTTGTTTGTGGATTGCATTCTTCGGAGTTCTCTTAAATTTTAGGTTCTTCAGCACCCACTAATCTATCATTAATGTTAATTACCAAGTTTATTAACTTTTTCTTCAGGCTTGTGCACTATACAACAACTGGTGGCCAATGCTTTCAGGTGAGACGGTCGATTACAAGTTGATCATACCACTTATAAAGTGGATTGGTTACCTTTAAATGATTGATGGTGCAAATCTTCTATTATTCACAGCTCTTATGTATGTCCTGGTGCCAATGCCTTGTTTATTCTTTGGAGGTGGATCGACTCAGTTTCTTATAAGCCGAGATGGTGGGGGGTGAGTATTATACTTTCATAAATATGAGCTTTTCAAACCGCTTTCTTCAATTGTTTTCACTGTATGTTCAATTAGCATGAAAACCACTGGTTGGTTCGGGATCGTGGTGTTTGAACTCTTGTCGCCATTCTTGTTCACTCTGTTGCAGTTGGATAGATGCTGCCAAATTTCTCACAGGGGCTTCTGCTGTTGGAAGCTTTGCAATTCCCATTATTCTTAGGCATGCTCATATGATTTCAACCGGTGCAATGTTCATCGAGTTTACATCGTTCATCATATTTGTCTGCACCGTCTTGTGTTTTCACCGTGCTAGCCTCGAAGATGACTGGTGATAAGTTCCCTTCCCTTCCCGATCTCCGATAGTTTGATTAATCCTCCTTCTGGTAAGGGGAAATGAAACAAAAACTTATCCTTGTGTAATCTATCTTAATGTTTCCCTTTGACACACCTGTTAGCTTTATATCTCCCTGTATTATGATTATGATATGGCTTCCTCGTTTTAACAATAGAACAATCGTTTCAGAGAAAAATAAGTGAAAATATAAAAAGATGTTTTTGACTCTATTTTAATCCAAGTTCAGATATTTTAATGCCATTTTTAAAATTTTGATTTATTTTTTAAGTGAATGAGATTATTTATACGTGATTCATTAAAAAATATTTCTTAAACTTAAATAAAGAAAAAAAATATATGTAAAAAATAATTATATTCGATATAAAATAATTTGATGAGACAATTAAATTTAGGTTTATTTACTCATATTTTATTTTTTAATATAATAATATTTTTTATTATATTTTATTTTAATTATTTAATAATTATTTTTTATTTATATTTAAAAAAATCAGAAGTCGAACATATTTTCAATAATTTTATTTTAAAAATAAATTTCAATCTCTATTTATGTACATTTAACGTAAACATTAAAAATCACTCGATATATAAATGGAAGCAGATGCAAGTGGCTGGTTTATAAATTATAAATTATAATTACTGCCAGAAAGCTTCAACAAATTACAAATGCTTAAGAAAAAAAAATGAGAAATTGTTGATTCTTGGATTGTATCAAAGATCCAATTATTTTCTGATTGTATCGCCTTCGGGCTCCTTCTTTATGCATAAAAAATATCCATTTTTTCTAAATAAATATATATTTGTCTAAATACTTGCGAATTAACCGATCTTTGGTGGTGCGGAAAAAAATGGAGCAGCAAAGAAGCGTATCGGGGTCGTCCCAGAGCCCCAGATCTCCATCGTCTCAGCCTTATTTGTCTGTTTCCGTGACGGATCCAGTTAAATTAGGAAATGGCGTCCAAGCTTACATCTCCTATCGTGTCATCACCAAGGTAATCGTTTCTACTAATCAAAATGACTTCTCCTTCCGCCTTTTTTCTTAGTTCTGGTTAAAGTTTTTTTTTTTTTTTTTTTTTTTTTTTTGGGGGGGGGGGGGGTGATTTCACCTTTTGGACAGACCAATTTCCCAGAATACCAAGGCCCGGAAAAGATTGTTATTAGGCGTTACAGTGATTTTATTTGGTTACGCGATCGCCTTTTCGAGAAGTACAAAGGCATTTTCATTCCTCCTCTTCCTGAAAAGAGTGCTGTAGGTAATCAAATTCAACCCCCCTTTTTGCCTTAATTACGATTAGTTTATAGCAATTGGTTATTGATTAATGTGTTTTGAGTGTAAAATTGCCTGTGCGTGAACTAGGAAGTAATCTAAGTTATTCCTTGTCACTGTTGCAGAGAAGTTTCGGTTTAGTGCTGAGTTTATTGAAATGAGACGCCAAGGACTGGACGTATTTGTTAATCGGATTGCTTCTCATAATTTGCTTCAACAGAGTGAAGATCTTAGAACCTTTTTGCAGGCGGATGAAGAGGTGATGTTTTTGGGTTTTGTTGTTTTGAATGGTTCAATTTGTTTATTTTCTGGTGCATGTTCGAATCACTATCGTCTTATTACCCCTTTAGGATTTTCGTATTTCGAATGTTATAGCTAATTGTGATTTTGCATTTAAAGTGCTTAAGCTCATTTTTTAGTATAGATATGATGACTACTGTTCTATAAAATTGCCAAGTAAATTTATTGTTATAAACATATCATTTGTGTTCACCTTTTGATAATTATGAAAGTATACATTTTTAACAGTTCTTTGAATATGGGATAAGCAATCTATTCACGTTTGTCTTTATTTTAATGTTCAGATCAACAGTTCCTTGAGATACTGTTGGTAAGGTGCCCTTCTCATTTCTATATGAATTCTTGTCGAAGATAGTAACACTATTGCTCCATCTAGGACAATGCTGATATTATGGATTTTCTTTGGGTAATATATGTTGATAAGGAAGCATTGTGATTTTTAGTTACTTGACGTGTCTTCCTTTCATGCTGTAAGCCTGTAACTTGTCTTGCTTACTTATGTAAATTATCTTGTTACCGGAGCAATTGGCAACAAATTATCTTGTCATGTCTTCCTTCATGCCATAACTCGTCATTCTTACCTATGTAAATTATCTTGTTCTATGGACAACTGGCAACATATTGCTCTAATTTATGACCACATTTATTTTCCCATTTTGCGTATTTGATTTTTTGAACAAGAATTTAATGTTAACTTGTGGCTACTTTTCAGACAATGGAAAGACTGAGATCTTATGAGACTGGTATTTTTAAAAAGAAGCCGGCTGATTTGATGCAGATCTTCAAGGTAAATAAGTTTTTCTTGACCTTATAATGAGTTAGGGTAAGTGTATAGTAGACACTGCTAATAGAATTTATACTGATTAGTGAGATATCAAAATCTTTAATCTGAATATTTTTTTTTCTGTAGTATATGATGTTAAATTATTATAAACAAAAATTCTTGTCATAATAAATTCCTACCAGAAATTCAACCTGGTAACATGATGATATGGGCTGAATCTGTATTGGAAAAGCCATATATTTTGGTCCTCTAATGAAGGCTTGGATTGCAATTTTATTTCCTTATGTTTCTTGATTGTACTTTTGTTTCAGCTGATCTTTTCCCTTTCTTGAATAGTTTTCCAATTTATATAATTGGATTGTTCTCATTTTAAGGTACATATGGAATGATAAAACCTGAGCAGAATTTCTATGAAAACACCAAAAGAGATCGCGGTCTCTCTTTAACGATTCCTAAGGTTTCAGTATCATTTTTAACGAGCAGAACTATCGAGTCCAAACACATGGTCATAACAATTTGGTAAAGGCCAATGATGTTATCACTAATGGTAGAACAAAGGTCTGGAAAATGGCGAGCAGAAATAAACAAGAAACTTGAGCTTATGCAAACAAAGATAAAATATATATTAGATTGTACATTGTAGAATATTGATGAAAGCATTGCTGAAACCAAAACCTAATCGTTTGATAAAATGCGTGAAGGAGTGGATAAAATAACAGTTGGTAAATAGGTTAGTAACCCTATGGTAAATACGAAAGTTGACCTTTTAAAAGAAGAAAATCAATGGATGCCTCTATTGATCTCTCTTTCTTATACTATGCATCAAAACCTCCTGAACTCATCTCAACAAAAACCATGACAATCACAACCAAGTTCACCTGCTTGTCTTATTCATTAACCCTTATTAACTCATATCCTACTGCCCATCTTTTTTGTTAGACCCAATCCAAAAAAACAAACAAACTTGTACTCTATATTGTAGAAGTTCGATAAGTCTAAACCTGTTGCGATATTTTTGAAAATTTTCAATGTTGGTACAAAGTTTGAAGAGATTTATTCAATGGTGCTGATGATTGAAAATAAGTTGTTTTTGAAAATAACTTGTTCCTTTTTCTCAAATTTTCTCTTTTCTGTATTTTAAGCTGAAAAATTATGGAAACTCACTACTTGCTTTCTATAATGTGTTTTCATTTCCTTTTTTACTGCAATAACATGTAATTTTTGGCTGATTTTATGTTTCAATCTATTGAAGCTGGTTCCTCGGACTTGAATATGACATGTTTGTAGTATTGAAATTCCTAGTCTTGAATTAACTTGTCTAGAAACTTAACAGGATGTACAGTCTAAGGTGAGTGATGTTGTCCTTGGAAAGGAGAAACCTGTTGAAGAATCAAACCCAGAATATGAGAAACTTAAACACTATGTTTTTGAGCTTGAAAATCATTTGGCAGAAGCTCAGAAGCATGCATATCGTCTTGTAAAGAGACACAGAGGTAAGGAGAATTTTGAGGTTCTGGATACTTTATACTTCTCATTTATATCCTTATCTAGCGTTTTCTCTCCTTTTGGTTTGAACAAAAATTGGACATCTTTTTTGTTTTGTTTCTGACAATTCCCAGAGTTGGGGCAATCACTATCTGATTTTGGTAAGGCATCCAACCTTCTTGGTGCTTGTGAAGGACAAACTCTTGGGAAGGCATTTTCTGATATTGGGGCTAAATCTGAGGCGCTATCGATAAAGCTGCAGAAGGAGGTAAGCAATCTTTTAATGCAGAGCCGTTCTTTTTCAAAGGTTTAATGCTGAGCCTTTTCTTTCAATAGTTTGTCTCCAAACTTTGAAGCATGCATAATTGTGGCCTTATATATGATGCCCAAACTTTTCCATAAGTGGTTAATATGGGTAGCTTGACATTTTCGCCATCATAAAATTGATTACAGGCCCATCAGCTCTTGATGAGTTTTGAAGAGCCCTTGAAGGATTATGTTCGTGCTGTTCAGTCGATAAAGGTAGTTGGACTGCCCTCTTTGTGTTACATATGATGAATGACATTTATTCTTTGCAGCTATATAGCATTCCTTGAGAAAATGTTGAAGAACTATGTTTTTTTACCTGCAATGCTGAAATAGTCAACTGAAGGGGTAATTGTGTTGTGAGATCGGTGATGGACTCGTCTTCCTACCTGAGCTCCTTTGTCATCTTATGTTATGATAATATCGAAGTTGATGGGATGGGTTGGTAACAATTTCATAGCTGATACTCTTCCATTTTTGTTTCATAACAGGCTACAATAGGAGAGAGAGCCAATGCATTCAGGCAACAATATGAATTGACTGAAACAATGAAGTTGAAGGAGATAAATCTGTATGCTTCTGGCCATCCATGCATTACGCCTGCCCTCCCCCCTCTTTATTTTTGTTCTCTTTTGTTGCCATTAGCAGTGGTCCGTTTGCACGATAATTTCACACAAGCGGCTTACTTTGACAATCTTTGAAACGTCTAGCACTTGTTAATAAGGTTTGTAATTAGAAATCCATTGTTTGCAGTGACAAGCTCATGCTAACACGCTCTGATAGGGTGGGAGAAGCTGAGCATGAATACAAAGAGGCAAGTCATTCCATCCAAGCCTTCACTTTATGCCTATTTTACGCCTGTATTGCTTTTAACAATTAGTTTTATGGTTGCAGTTGAAGGCAATGAGTGAGGAGGCAACAAAAAGATTCGAGACAATAGTTCGGTTGATGAATGAAGAGATTGTACGTTTCCAGGAACAGAAAACACGAGACATGGGGATTGCTTTTCATGAATTTGCCAAGGGACAGGCCCGACTGGCAAATAGTGTTGCAGACTCCTGGCGAAGTCTCCTTCCTAAGCTCGAAGCCTGCTCCTCTGCGTAACAAATGAGATGAAGGTTGAGTTAATTATCATTGAACTTATTCCTCATCCTTGGCGGTTGTTAGATTTGAAGAATGGCAGAATGGCTCTGGCCATGTAAAAACGAGTTAGTTCTGCCATTTCATGTTGTAGCAGTAGTGGTACAATTTGACTCGGTTCTACTTGCATTTTAAACCGATTGAAATGTTAGAAGTCACTGATCAAACTCATTTACAGGAGGCAGAACTGAGGGCAAACAAAAACTTCCATTTGTATTTCACCCTTCAATTCTTAACCTTTTTGATATGGTTTAGGATTATATGTATTTACAAGTGCATAAAATGTTATATTTTTCAGATTTTTCAGCTACATCGATCGAATTTAACATTTATCCTTAACGAAAATTAATATATTCTAAAATAAATTGGGTAAGGTCGAGGTTGGATTTTTGAGTTGATATATCAAGGCATGAAGGATCGTTGTCTCTATCCTAATCTGTTGTTATCCCTAATTAAACTCCCTTAGAAAGACATTTTTCAATACAAGTGTATAAATTTTTTTAGCTTAAATGAAAAGTAGGTGCCTAAAATATAATTTTTTTGAATTTTAGGTGCCTCAAGTATTTTTATAAGACTAAATGTATGAAGTTTCAATCGTTGTAATTTTAGAAGTATGACCTGTAAAAAAATGTTAACCAATCAATGCTCGATAGGTGGCTCTAATTTATTTTTTTAATTTTTTAAGAAAAAATATCCAAAATTCAATATTTTAATAAAATCTTAAAATTTTGAAATTTCACATAATAGTCTCCAAATCACTAGCATTTCTCTGACTCAAATTCTCAAATCGTCTTTATTTCTATCGTTCTTTAGTTGCTAGACTTAAACGATTATATTTCCCGGTATGATATCATTAAAAAATTTTAACAGTGTAACAATCAAACATCAAACACGAAATCGACATTTGATTGATATATCATTCAACATTTTAGACAACATCATGTTAAAAAATGACCATCTAAACTCGACGATCAAAAAAGTATATTCAAAAATAATGATCGGTGATGAAAACAATGAACATCTAAAAATTTTGTTTTGAAATTTTTTAAACATATAAAAATTATTTTATAAAAACTATAAATTTTAGAATTCTATAAAAATGAAACTTTATTTTAAAATGATTATAATTGTTTTTAATCTTAAAAAATAAAATAAACATACTACATAAACATACAATTATAACAATATAAAATTTATACACTTAGAATTAATATATACTACATGTATATGTACTTTAATAGGCGAATACTTTTCCGATAAGCAGAAACAAGTACAAGTATGCAAGTTCTAAACATGGATTTTAGTAATGGTAGGGTGACATGGCAAGTGATGCAAGAACTGGATGAGCCGCTCTGCAGTGTCCACCTCACCTGCTTTTACTTCAAAAAAGATCCTATTTCGTATCCCAAGTTGTACAATATTTCTCTCTCATCAAACACTCCTGTCATGGCCGGAGCTTTGTGGCAGCCCCTCCACCACACAACCACGTCTTCCAGTACGCCATTGCAACTCTATAAACCCAGGGTCAGGTTTCTTTCCTCCTTACCCGTTGTTTTCCAATGCCACAAAAGGCAAGTGTTGTCGAAGCTGAATGGATATTACGGCCACAGGAACCTGATCCTGAAGTTAACAGGCAGGGCTTCTTCTGCAAAGGATGACATTACGCCTGCTGCTGATGACCCTGAAAATGGAGTTTCACTGGGTACCATGAAATTGCCTTCAAACACTGATATCCCTCGATTTGAAACCTTGTTGTTTCAGGTACTTCACTTGCTTCTCTTCATTTGCTTGGACTTTGTAAACAGAAAGGTACAACTTTCATGCTTTAAATTGGTATCTTTATAACTCCAATTCCTGCAAATTAATATGTTATATCAGAGTAGTTGATTATTTTCCTTGCAGTGGGCCAACAGTCTTTGCCAAGGAGCTAATCTGCCTCTTCCAGTGCCTTTGAAGGTCTGTCATTTGAATTCTTGTACTTGTTAATTATGATATTGTGCAGACCTTGGGGATTCTTAACTGATATGGTTTGCATATTACTCGGTTTGCATCTTTTGGGATAAACGTACCATGTGTAAGATGGAGAATGAAGTGACAACTCCTAATGTCTGCAAATGTTTCTCAACCTTTTGTTTATACAGATTGATAAAATAACAGGTGGTGTTCGACTTGGTTTCATTACAGTCGGAGATGGAAAGACTGAAGTCCTGGTGTACATTGATTGTTTAGTATTCCCAGCAACAGATAGTTCAGGTCCAATCTTTCGAGCAATAAGAAATGGAGCATTAAAAGACCAGTCTCCCCCTGGTGAGCCCAGGATCATGAGAAGTCTTCTTCAAGCCCTGCAGAAGTCTGTTGAAATAGCTAGAGTTTGAGCATGATTTTTGTTTAATATGTATGCAGCACTATTTCTCCATTTCCCCACCATCCCCAACTCTGCTACTTTCCTGTTTTTCTCACTTTCCTAGATAATTTAAAACATTCGGTTTCTAATATAAAGCAAAGCAATTTGATACTTGTTCTTTATCAGCCTCTCTCGTGTTTGTTTTATTCTTCAGAAGATTTGCATAGAATTTGAAATATGCTGTCTTTCTTTGTATGGAAATGCTGCACAATAGATTATTACAACAATGCTTATGAGTGGCACAAACAAAGAACCATGTCTGTTGTTATATATGCTCTTGGTACTTTCCTATTGCATGATCTACGTTGCAAACACACATAGATCTAAGTGATATTGCCAGCTTCATTATCTCATTGAGAAACCATTGGAGTTTTCATGCAGAAACAAAGATATTATAACTCTCCTGGAACAAATTTTTTGCATCAGGTGACTTCCTCAGGGTCATGAATTGGATATGCCTTATGTTCTTTTTCATTGCTCATGAGATAAGCTAATATTCATAATTATAAGGTCATGGAAGTTTGTTTCTGGATTGGTTACTTTTATCTATGTTTATATGATAACACATTATAAAAGCAACAGAAATGGAAATAACTCCGGAATATGGTATGGTTCCTGGTTATCTTCACTCTTTGGATGTTCCGAAGAGGTTGGCTTGGTGGATCAGACATAGAGGTAACTAAGTCGTCTCCTCTTAACCTTTCCTTATAATACCGAGTATTTTTTTTTCATTTGCTTTAAAAAGTGTAGTAAACTCTTGTTTATTCACCCGATAGCAGTATCTATCTTTAAAAATCTATTTACAGGTTCGTGTTTATGGTGTTTCCTTTCTTGCTTTGAACAAGCTGATCTATCTGTTCCTGTTCTATTATAATAAGAGTAAAAGAAGTGTATCTGGTTTCAGATAGGTGTTGATCCTACTAAATTTCTGTTTAACATTAATCTCTGTTCCACATCTGAATCTTACATCAGTAAATCTAGCACATTGTTAATCAAAAGGATAACATCAAAGAGAGGGAAATAAGTGAAACATCCTTATGGCATTAGGACAAAGACAATACTAGCTAATGGAGCAAAAACATTAGGTTTTTAGTAGTGGCTCGGTTAACACATTATCTAATCTCTTCGAATGATTTTCGGCTTCGGTTTCTATACGAACTTAGAGCAAAAAAGACCCAAAGCAAAGACTAGTGGCCAATAAGAGATATTGATGGGATAATTAGTATGCTGGAGGTAGAAAGTATAAGCAATTGCTGATAAAATAGTTTGCAGAATGGCACAAACCAATCCGACCATTTCGGGGAAAGTACCAAAACGCCTTTGATTCGGAGATGAATGATAAAACCAGGGCAACTTGCTTTCCCACTTCCAGATGATTCTTTCTTTTCCAGCCTTGTAAGCAAGCTCGATGATGCATGTAACGGCAGCCACAAAAGACATTAACATGGCAATTAAAGCATACCGATGCCTGTTCACTGAGGAAAGCTGGTCGAAAGCTGCTGATAGAAGCTCGGTAAGAATATTGATCATGAGAAAGATCCACTCCGGGATGCTAACCTATCAAATAAGCCAAGAAGGTATCATATTTATTAAAAATATAAATAGAGTAATGGAATGGATTTCTGTTATTGTTGACTTTTAGTATTACTTTTTTCTTTTTGACACAAATGGGGCTGCATGCAATGCAGGACTAGATGAAAGGTAGCAGATTTAGGGATTCAAACCCCAAACCTGCAAAATGCCACTTCTCAATGATCGGTGCATGAACCAACTATGTTAAGCTCTAGCTAGGTTCGACTCTAGAGCTATTATTTTGTTCTTCTTGGAAAGGCTACTGAGTTGGTAGCAGCAGCACTTGATATGAAATGAAGCATATATTAATGGGAAAAAAGAACATCTCTGTAGGTGCCACATATAAGATGTTGCATTACCTTAGCTTCCGAATTGTCTCCATCATCCATGGTGGCCGAAGAATTTTCGTCTGTCCAAGCTTCAGAAATAAGAGTATCTGCATCATCTTCCACCCAAGTTTCTTCAAAACCAGCGATGTCGATAATATATTCTCCTATCCAGTAGTTCTCCACCCAAGTTTCGTCTGCCCAAGTTTCCTCACCATATGACATGTCCATATTATGTTCTCGTCGAGCTTCAAAATCGCCGGTCTCAAGACACAAGAGAGAAAGGGTTCAAGGTATGATGACTTAACCTACGGTATTATAAAGCTTTGCATTAGCAATCTCTGGTAGGAAATGGTTCTTAGGTGATTGGAGTGATCATTTGAAGCTTGGTTTGCAAGTTATCTCTTGCAAAGAATAATGTTAATACAATTGCTTGGAGCGTAATCTATTGAGTCAAAATTAGGAAATCACTTTTTTGACTACAACTGTGATCTGTAACCCCACAATCAAAATGGTTTGCCTTTGCTGTGAAGTTGCTGGAAGTACTTCAGCTCAAAAGATTTAAGGATGCTTGACGCCTTTGAATTTTTAAAGAAAAAATCTATTAACACTCTAAAAATTTTAAATTTTTTCGACCCATAAAATTTTATACTTTAAATTTTCATAAATTCACTCGTTTAATTAACGTTGATACTAGGAGAAAGTCACTTACATCTATATAGCTCGATCGCTAGCCCGAAGCGAAAGAAAATTCAGTGTGTCGTCTTATAGTATTATCATTTGGATTTTTAGATTTTTTTATTTCATGTAAAAATCTATATATTCTAAAAATTAAAAATTATATAAAATAATATTATAAAAATCTATAAATATATATACGTTCATGTAATTATATAGATTTATAGTTTCACAAATTGGGCTTATGTAGCCCAAAATGTTTTGGTCTCAAAGAAAAAGGCCTCATACTATTTCGACTTCAATGGGGAAGCCCTAGAAAATGAATATAAAACCCTAAGAATCGACAGTCAGAGCCGCTCTCATTGTTCTTGCGGGAGGAGAAGAGACAGGCAGGAAAAGATGCAGATATTCGTGAAAACCCTAACCGGCAAGACCATAACTCTCGAGGTCGAGAGCAGCGACACCATTGACAATGTCAAAGCCAAGATACAAGATAAAGAAGGTAATCTCCCCTCTTTGCGATCTCCATTTTTTTAACCTTGAATTCTTATAATGAATTTAAAATGTTGTGTTTTTATTGACTATCTCAGGAATTCCACCGGACCAGCAACGTCTGATTTTCGCCGGAAAACAGCTAGAAGATGGACGCACTTTGGCTGACTACAACATCCAGAAAGGTTAATATTTTGGGGTTTTCTTCTTTCTTTTCAACGGTATTTTTCTACTTTTCAGTTGATCAAAATAATTTGGGTCTTACCTTTTCATTTCAGAATCAACGCTTCATCTTGTTCTGAGGTTGAGAGGTGGAATTATTGAGCCTTCTTTGATGGCTTTGGCTCGCAAGTACAATCAAGACAAGATGATCTGCCGCAAGTAAACTCCTTTTCTTTGTCTCTTTCTGTTGGTATGGTTTAGTTTTATGAACTGGACCGAACTTAACCTCTACTGATAATCTACTTTCCTTGCAGTTGAATTTAGTCCCATTTTTTAGTATTTTGTGTTTGTATAAAATATAAATGGGACTGCAATTGAACCCATTTTTAACCAAAGAATTAAAAGGAGGTCATCTTAGTTACCAAAGTTCAATTTTATATTCTCAACTTCATCAGCCGATCTTAAACTTTACTTTGCAGTTGATTTTCTAGTGTGGTACATGATAATGGATGCCCTGTTTCTTGTTTATGGGGCTTGGTAAATCCCTTTTATTATCTAGACTTGTTTAAGAACTCATGGTGCGTTGTTCCTATGGAGATTGATGTTTTATGTGATAAGATTCAAGTAGATGATTAGCTTGAAGAGTCTAGTGAGCATGCTCTTTGTTTGCTGCTTTGCTGTAATATTGCGTTTCATCATGATAGTTGCATCATTGTGTGAATTAATTATGTTACTTGGTGATCTGTGTTGCTAGGTGTTATGCTCGCCTGCATCCAAGAGCTGTGAACTGCCGCAAGAAGAAGTGTGGACACAGCAACCAGGTTTGTATATCCTATGTTTGGTGGGGAGGGGGGAGGGTTGTAGGTTGTTTTATCCTCATTTCCTTCTTTGATGCAATTGTGCAACAAAACTAAGTGTTCCTCTCTCTTATTGCAGTTGAGGCCAAAGAAGAAGATCAAGTAGACCATGATTAGGGTTATCTCTTATCTACTTTTATGCAATTTGAATGCCAGACTTGGAAAACATTTCCATTTACTTCTTTTCTATTATTCTGTTTTGTTGAGATTTTGTGTGGATTTTCTATTTTGCAATTGATGAAGAATTTTAGTTCAATTGATATTCAAATGTATGCTATACCTTATAGGAACTTATGGATTGTCCTATTTTATTAGAACAACACGAGGCATAAATAATACAAAAAACTTAAAATCTGAAAACATGGAATCCTTGATTCCAACGTAAAACAACTATGTAGTACAACATTAATATTACCAAACTCAAAATAAATAAAATAAAAGCAACCAAACAAGTACCTACCCACCTGCTTTATTTTGTTTACATATGATAAATTCTTTCTCCTTCAACACCTAGACATAGTGGCACTTGTTCAGAGTTGGCAAGCAATTTGACAGTTTCATTCAAGTTTCTTTGTAGTTTCCACCTATTTAATTAGCAGGAGTCTATAATATAAAAAGGGTTGGAGAAAAACCATAGCAAAGTTCACCTCGGTCATCTCAAGCTTCCAACGTAAATCGGAGCATTGTCGCCCTTGAACATAGACAGGAAAAAAGACAGTTGTAAGCCAGATAAATCAAACAAAGACACCAATGATCTCATGAGTTTTGGAGTGTCATGGAGCAATTCCATGTTTTTTCTGGTCTTAAACCGAATCCAACTAAGACTGAGATCTTTTCCTCTGGTGTTGAGACTGGAACTTGAAATGAAATCCGGGATACTTTTGTAGTTCAGACAGGTCGTTTACCTGTGAGGTATTCCGGGGTGCCACTGATTTCCAGGAGGCTTACAGTGAAGGATTGTGCACCTCTTTCGGACAAGATTTCTAAAAGGTTGCAGAGTTGGCTGGCAAGACGTCTCTTATGTTGAGAGATGGCACTTGATAGAATCTGTTCCCTAATTCCATTCAACATTCAACACTTTTGGAGCAGGCAACTTATTTTGCCAGGGGCTCTCATTACTCATTAGCAGGATCAACCAAATCTGTGGAAGACAATTCTGTAAAAGGGGTCATGTGAGTTGGTCTAGCATTTGCTTCCCAAAATCTGCAGGTGGACTTGATCACAAAGATCTAGGAAGCTGAAATAAAGCTTGTTTTTTGTCATTAATTCGTAAGCTGTTTCTAGAGGAGGGATCAATCTGGATTGCTTGGATACATGAGTATGTCCTCAAAGGCATCTCCTTTTGGCAAGTTCATTGTCCTCAAACTTGCAGTTGGACCTGGAGGAATTTACAGAAACTCCGAGATAAGGCTACTCCATTACAAGCTCAATTGATGAGTAACGCAATGGCCTCAGTTGCTTTGATTTGAAAGGAGGCCAGAGTTAAGAGGGAAAATGTGGTCTGGGAGAGATTAATTTGGCACTCAGGTCATGTTCCAGGGAATTCCACTATCGCTTAGATTACATTTACCGATAGGCTGCTAACTAAGGGCAAGTTTAGCATTGTGAAAAAGTATTATGAAAAAAATAATAAAAAAGTTTTTTTAAAATTTTTGATTTGGGATATAAGTTTAATATTGTTGTCGAAAAATATATTTTAGAAAATAAATAATTATTTTAGATATGATGTTATAATTTAAAAAATATATCTTTAAATGATAATCAATTTTTTTCATATTATAATATTGATTTAAATTGTGATAAAATATAAAAATAATAATAAATGAATACATAAATATTTTTAAAAAAAGCTTTCGAGAAAAGTGCTTTTCAAAAGTATTCTTTTAGATGTTTGACATATACACAAAATTGTGATAAAAAAGTGTTCTTTTCAAAAGTAGCTTATGGCCCAAAAGTTGGTTTAAAACACAATGCTAAACGCAATCAAAAAGTGAGTTGGCTGCATTTGGATTGAATGTAAAGGGTTATATGTCCTCTATGTTTGAAGAAGTTGGAAACTATGGATCACGTAATTTTTGAGTGGCTTCTCAAGAGAGGTTTAGACAACGTTTCTCATGACTTGTCAGATTAGCAGAGCAGTCAGGCATTTGAAGGATGAATAGGCTTCGGCTTGAGGGTAAGTTGCTTGCTTCCAAAGGCCCAGAGTCAAGTACATACTTAAAAGAATTTTAAAATTGTTTAATTATAATCCTAGAAGGTTTTTGTGTTGGTTCTGAATTAAAAATATATAAATGACAGAGATGGAAATTTAAAATTGGATCAAACATAATATCTAATATAATAAATACAACAATTGTATATTTTAAAATCTAATGCCGTACGAATTGCTAAACCCAAAGCTTAAATTTGCTAAATCCTGAGAAAGGATTATTGGTACACCCTCCAAACTGCTACATCCTTACAATCTTCCAAGACATGCTTCATTATGACACTTTACACTGACCACACATGTAAATGTATGTAATTTGCCAAATGCAGTAGCCAACACCGCAGGTTCTTTAATTGATTTGAGTAAGGGGTGAGCGTGGTAGAATCGATGCCTTTAATTCCTTACCTTCAAATGATTCATACGAATTGTTTTCACGAAATTCCTCGACCAAAGCTTCCATCGGCATGGCTCGTAGCGATTCAATCGTCGATTTGCTCGGAACATCTTGCTCGTTTCGTACAGGTGTTGTCCCACTTGGCTCATAATCCTACACATTCAGTTTTGTTGATGTGCAAATTTTTTAGTTTGTATGGTTGGTTAAAGTCAAAATTTATGCATCAACATACATACCATATATCTTTGTTGGAATGTTTCTTCTGCTCTCTGCTTGATTGATGAAGCTTGACTCGAATGATCATCCCGGAATGTTTCGAGGCTTTTAGTATGAGCTTTAATGGAATCCACAATTCCCTGCGTAATTCCCCGTTCCTGCTCCGACATTCCTGTGCAGAATTCCATAAAAAATTAAGTTAGCTTCTACAAGAAAGCAGGTTAACTTCTCCAAGTAGAATTCCCCTTGACCGAATGATATTTCAAAACCAATCTTACATAATTGGACCAACAGTTGGCATCACACATAAACTCTACAGTCTATATATTCTAGAAGAAAAGAGACTCACTGTCAATGTGCTGAAGGGTGTCATCAGTATTTTTCAAGCCATCTTGCTCGGCCGCAATGTGGGTACTATCAATTTCAGCCTCATGCTGCTCATTTGCATCAGTAGCATTCCTGAAAGAACATATTGAAATCAAATTCAAGGAGACAACATAATTGATAATACTACAAAAATGTAACCAATTATTGTTATCTTTTGAGAAAAGTAAACAAACTTGCACGCATTTGCAATGACAAATATGCTGCAAAAGATGTTCACTACCTACCTGATAAGTGATACCATATCTGAAACATGTTTACTACCCTTCGCATTCACAGATTCCCGAGTACTTTTGTAGTGCTCGAATGCAGATTCAGCAGTAGACACACTTGAGTACAAGATGGAAAAAGGACAAGTCAAAACTCAAAACTGAGGAGAAATGGATTCAAAATACGAACAAGACATGATTTACCAATGATGTAGGAGTTCCTCGATACGACAATGTTTGGCAGCTGAGTAATGAGCAGAATCTTTAGCATCATTCTCTGCTTGTGTGGCGAATGCTTGCCATTTTCTTTTTGCATCTGTTGTAATACCCTCCATTGAGGAAACATGTCCATCCAAAAATGTTTTGTTAGCGACAGCTCTTTCTTTTATATCAACAAGCCTTGCATCCACCTACCATAGAAAACACTGCTTAGTCTTCAAATAAGCTTAACCAAAACTAGAAACCAAATTGAGAATGAACAAACCAGCTCTTTTTGCCGACGAACGTGGTTATACACAAGATTTGTCATGTCGGCAATAAGCTTATCTGCATCAGATTTTGATTCCTCCTACATGGAATTTGCTTGGTAAATAAGAAATTTCACTAACATATCTCAGGTCAAGAAACAGTTATATGCATATTATACCTCATAAGCCTTCCGGAAGCTAGCAATGCACTTCATTTGAACTTCATCGGCTTGCATAGCATGATTCTGAACCCTCACGGACTCTTCTGAAAGCTTACGCAGAATTTCACTGCTATAATCAGAAATGTCCTTAGTTTGCTCAATACTAACATGGAACCTCTGTTGATCAAAAGGGACAGAGAAAAAGTGAAATCAGCAAGGAAAAGGAAATAAAGAGGGGGGAAATCTAACTATGCGACCCCTATATATAGGAACTTATGCTAATATAAATAGTGCAAGCAAAACAATATTGTAGGCAACAAAAATTATTTGCCGCATCACCTCTACAAAGACAAGTTCCACATTGGAGCACAAACCTGTCTTAGTTCCTTTGCAAAAACAGCCATTTCGTCCCGATGAATTCCAAGACTACCCTGAAGATCACCAAAGATTGAAGCTGCTTTGCTGGCCTCAGACGAAAGGAACTGATACATAATAATTAACAAAAGTGAAACAATTAAACCAAACAAAAACTCCAAACAAATTAAATAAAATGCAACCTAAATCAAAATATCAGCTCCTACCTCTTCAATAGAATGTTCATTTGAAGAAGCCAGAGTTGAAATTTCATCTAAGACAGCATTGGAGCTAGCATGGTGTAATCGCACAACATTTTGGACCGCCTCCAATTGGGAAACATGCAAAGCTCTTGCCGCATTCACCTTTTTCTTCATTTCCAAGATTGCCTAAAAACAGGATTTATGAATACAAGTTTAGGCTCAGCTATTAAATGATATCCACAAAAGCACTACCAGTACCAAGTTGGCTAAAAGTAATATTCGAGGTTCATTCAAAGAGGAAGCTTTCAGTACCTTATCATGTATATCGGTAAAAGAGCAACAGAATTTCTCAACACTCCGAAGGTGCTCATTTTGCTGAGACACTGATGAGGACACCAGGTTGCAAAGAGAACCAATTTGTTGGGCTAGTTCTACTTGGAATTTGTTAACCACTTCTCTATTATCAGAGTTCAGTTTGTCTTCTCTTCCTATAGAGTAAAGCATCATAGTGTCGTATTTCAATAGTTTATATACTATACATATGAAATAAAATAACAAAGCAGAACAACATACCTATTTTTAGGAACAATGAAGTATTATCCTTAAGAGCTTTCTCCAAGTCAGACCTTAGCTCACCGGCTTGAAGCACTAGAGCATTTTCTATTTTTGACCATTCACAATAATGTTAGCACAAAATAATAGTAATAGTCAAGATTTATGTAAGTACATCTCAATACAGACCTGCTTTTTTCTGTTCACATATAATAAATTCTTTCTCCTTCAATACATATTGACACTTTTTCAGTTCTTCTTCAGAGTTGGCTAGCAATTTGGTGGTTTCATTCAAGTTGTTCTGTATTTTACACCTATTTAATTAGCATGAGTCCATAATATAAAAGGATCACATAAAACCCTTGAGACAGTTTACCTCAGTCATCTCAAGTTTGCCACTCAAATCAGAGCATTCTCGAACTTGAGCAACATATTTATCTTGCAGTTCCTGAAGTTGCTGTTTTGTAACAAACCAAAAACAGAAAGCAAGTTGTAAATAAGATGTATCAAACAATGGCACAAAGATCTCATGATCAGGGCTCACTAGAAATGACACCAGAGGAAAGGCTAACCTTCTGATGTGTTTCTAGAAGGACCCCCATTTGTTCAATCTGTTCAGCCATTGCCTAAACAAATGCCAGTTAAACCACGTGAGTGATAACAAACCAAAATAACCATTCAGTAGCCCTGAATAAGGAGTGTACTAGGTAAAAAATACTTCAATTATACTTCTATAGAAAAATCTCATATAGATAGAATAGAAAAACATACCAAAATTTCCAATAGTAGCAAAAGAACTATCTTATTAACAAATGACGCAAAAGAAAATTACTAAATAATAAAACCTCTGCTACAGGCTTAAGCATACACCCTAAATCTAATGGGGAAGTATGAACCAAACTGCACACCTTCCTTTCACTTTCTTCTTGGTAATATCGCTCTTTTGGAATATAAACACCATTCTTTTCTCGAGCAGCATACACCTCTGAAGAAATGGACATGAAAAAAATCAACGCATAATCGTCAATGTAGTTTATAAAAGAATACTATAGTGGCCAACATCCTTAATTGTTTGAACAGAAGTCAAAATAAAGAAACATTTTACCTGACTTTAGGCGTTCAATTTCACCATAGAGGTCCTTTATAAGAGTTGATTTCATCATTTTTTGGTTAACCTACAAAAAGCAAACAATAAAATACCTTTGAACTTTTTTCCGACTTCCAGACAGTGCCATTTAACTGCCAATAACGATAAAACATCAAGAAGTTGCGTAGTGAGGAAAATAAACAATTACTGGATACATTTATAGCAAAAATATTGCTTAATTGCAATCTACATTAAACTTACAATCGAGATATAGTACAAAATGATTACTTCCCTCCACAAGCACATATAAGCTATGGTACTGTCTAAATGAAATAAAAGTTACAATATCTGAAGATTATAAACCAACTTTGGGTGAATGAAAGTCCGAGGGTATTCAGAGTACTACGTGAAGCATGAATGATAAACATCTTTTCAGGAACATAAAACTTTCATTTATCAAAATTCGGTTTAAACTGTTGCATGTTTCAAACCATTGTTCGAGAAATAAAAGAAAAGAGAAACCCAACCAAAAGGGTGACATTAGGAAAGAAATTAACTTCTTGGCTAATGACTCTGTACAACAAACCTCAGGCTTATTCTTTATATTCTTTGCTCTGTGTGCGTAATCCAGTGTACTTAAGGTCTCCTCAAGACAATGGACAGCAGGAGAAACCGTAGCTATAATGCAAGTCTTTGTTCGTCCTCCAAGTGAATCACGAAGTAATCGAGTAAGCTTGCTATCCCTAAATTCCCATTAAACTAAATAATTAGAGAAAACATGAAAGGAATATAGGCACCAAGTAACTAAAGAGGCATTTCAGACCTGTACGGAATATGACCAAGATGCTCTACAAGGGCAGTAATAACTCGTCCTAAAGTCAGTAAACTTTTATTAATTTCACCAGCTTCTCTCGCACGACCCTGTAAATATAAACATTAAACAAAGCATTAATGATTTTCACTGAAAGATTATCTTGTAACATCTTCCAAATTGATTAGAAAATATGCAAGAAATACATACATCCCTAGCACCAGAGCGGGATATATTTTCAGAGCCTGCTAAATCAACCAAATTCAGTTTGCCACACTTTATAAGCTCTTCACCTTCTGGCGTAGCTTCCTTGATATGAATTGTAATGGTAAAAAGAGAATGTGACCGACTGAAATAGACCAAAGTATTTAAATCAACAAAATGTGAAATAAAAAAATGGCTTAACTTCACTCAAGTCTCAACCATACAAAGCAGACAACAGAACCATTACCTTGACTGCTTATTCAACAAAGTCTCAGCAGTTCGACGCTTAGCAGACCCTCTTTCAAGCAAGGTAAATATCTCACTAGCACTTGCAACAATTTCTTCTTCTAATCCTCTTACTAGAACTCCCCCTTTCCCATCTTCCATTAACGGTAACTGCTTCTTCTGTTTCTCATCCAAAACAACTTTTGAAATTTCTTCCGGTGCAAGCAAATCAGTAATCTCTTCATTATACAGTTCCAGAAATGTCACTTTTACACTGTATTCCGCATTTTGGCCCTCCAGTGTGTCAAAAATCTGTCGAACTGCTCTTGGAATGACCCCTGCATCTGCTGGCAATTCGCCCGTAGGACCCGACTGTCAAATTTTAAGCATGTACTTGACAAATTAGAACACTCAAATGCACAGAGGGATAAAGTTCTAAGCTAAAATAAAACTTATAGGTGATAAATCCAACATTACCTTCGCCCTTTTGCATTCACCTTCCATAGTGTAAGTTTTCCCAGTACCAGTTTGACCGTATGCAAAAATAGTACAGTTAAAACCTTCTAAAACTTCATTCACAATTGGAACAACAGCTTGATCATACAGATCTTTTTGTTTTGCCGATGGCCCAAATACCTATTTACCATTAAGGGGGAAAAAGACGAATTCAACATTTACATCAGCAAAGAAAGCAAATTATATGAATTAAAACTAATAATCACAGAAACATCACCTTATCAAAAGTAAAAACCCTATCGAACTGTTTTCCAGCGATGTTCTGAGAAACAGCTACTTCTCGTTGGAACTCATTACACTTCACTACTTGCGGTGCATTGTTCCTCAACTCCTCTTCGCTAAACGGCCTAGAAATTTGATTTTTACACACACAAAAAAAAACTAAGAATCTAACAAAAACAGAGACAAAAATGTGAGTTAAAGCTAGGCGAAACCTGCAACGAAGGAGGACTTGCACGTTGACTCCTCTCTCTTTTTCATGGCGACCGGACATTTTCAATAGTGGAAGAGAAGGAGAATCGCACGAACAAAGCTTCGAATCTTACTTCTTCTTTGCAATTTGTTGTGTGTGCTGAGCTATGTTTTCTTTTCCTTAATTCTTTTGCTACTGTTAGATCCACTTTTTTGAATTTGGATCTCTCTGTTGGGGGGATTTGTTTATGTTTGTGAAATAAAAGAGCGGGGTTTTCTATGAGATTTGAATTTTTAGGAAGGAGGCGCCTCGGTGTTCAATCGGACAGGTGTGGTTAAGTTAATCGGACGGTCAATATTTTAGTACCGGGGATTATCCTTATGGGCCTAGCTAGGCCTGGCCCAGATATGTTATACTTGGACTTAACTCTATATAATTTCATAGGTTTGACTGTCAAGATTTTTTAAAACTATAAAGATCACTCGAGTCCGCATTGAAATCGTTTGTCCTGTAACCGGTCCGAATATATGTTTTAATAGGAATCACGTATAGAAGGGTAGATTAATATAATATTATAATTTTATAAATAAAATATATTATATAATCCGTTTTTAGAGATTGACGATTTACTTATTCTATAACTTTAACATTGAACGTTTTTAAATATAATTTTTAATAATTAAATAATCTAAATATAGTTATACTTTTAATTAAGTGACCTTCATTGTAGTTTACCTAAAATATAATAACAGAACACCAGTCAAATTGAAGTTATTGTTGTTGATGAAATAAGAAAACGGAGAAGACAATATTACAGAGAAAAGGGTAAAATTGAAGAATAATTTAATTAAATTATAAAATTTAGAATATAAAAAAATCTCATTCATATTTTGGGAAAACAAGTTATATTATATAATGTACGAGGGACCGTGTTATTTGTATAGTGTTACGTACAGGTCGTCATGTGCACATAGCGTTATGTCGTAAAAATAGAACCCAAATAGATATTAAAACTACAACATCATGTGCTATGATACTATAGAAAATAACCTATTTTTTTAAGGAAACAAATAAATAAATAAAATTATATTCTAAATTTTTAAATCGAATTGTTGTCTTAATTTTACCCGAAAATAAGGTTCTTTTTAACATATAATTTAATATAATATTTATATTATTTTAAAGTTTTTGTGTGCATAAATAAAAAATATTAAATAATTAAATATATTTAATTTTATATTTTTTATTTATTATATGAATAATATATTAATCGAACTAAATTTACTAGACACCAAAGGAAGAGGGTTTTTTAGCCTAAGTCTTTTTTAGTAGTAGTTATTGTACTTGATTTGATGATGGTGAATGCTGGTCTGCATACAGAAAAAAATACATGTGGAAAATTTAATATTGATGTGCTATTTCACGTACTTTACAACAGTTCAATATTAAGGAGGGACCAATTCATTACAATACAGTTGGAGAGATTGAAAACTACAATAAAGGGTATGGCTAATTAAACTATCTTAAAAACAACAAAATATTCATTAAATTTTTAAAAATTATAAAATAACATTAAATTTTGATTTTTATTAAAAAATTCAGCGATTAATTATTAAATAAGTGACATGACGGCCAATAAATTAGAGGAGTTATTAAAATATTATGATTTTTAAAAGTATGGTTCACACACCATTATTTCCTACAATAACGTGGTTTACTGTAGCGTTCAGAAGGCATCAAGCATATAAAACGTTTTTGAACAGTAATTCGAATAAAAAATAATGTTTTGGCAAAGACCTCATGCATACAACCCGACTTTGAATAGTGATTTAAAAAAAATTAGCAAAGGCTGCATGCATGAAGTCATTGAACAGTGGTCTTTGCCGAAATATTTTTTTTTATTCGAATCACTGTTCAAAGACGGATTGTATGCATGAGGTCTTTGCCAAAATATTATTTTTTATTCGAATCACTGTTTAAAGAGGGTTGTATGTATTGGGCCTTCTGAACGCTACAGTAAACTACAATATTATGGAAAATAATAATGTGTGAACCATATTTTTAGAAAATAATGTTTCTAATCATAATATTTTAATAATTTCTCCCGATAAATTAATCAAATAATACATTTAACTATTCATATTTAATCATTTTTAATCTCAAATTTTTAAAAATATTCTTAACCTAAAAAAACAATACCTAAAAGGTTACACGTCAGCATCAAGTTAAGAGTTTTATTTTTTTTAATTCTTTTTTATTTGTGCGGTTAACCTTCGATCTCATCTTTTACTAATTTAAATAATAATATAAATTCAATCATATCACCACGTAATTCCAAATACGAAAAAATATTTAAAATCTTCTCTCCTCAATTCGAGAAAATAAAAAAATCCAAAATTATTGACGTGGTACCAACTCCATATTTCCATTTATGCAAGGATAGTATTTAAGGTTAAATAGTATTTTAATCCTTAATTTGCATCTTATTGTTACTTTAGTACCTAGAGATTTTTTTTATTCTTCTAATTACCCCCATCCAGGAACGTGCCACATGGCAATAAGATATGTTGGTTTTTATATTTTATGAAAATTAACATTTTTATGAATTTTCTTAAACTTCTAGCAATTTAATATATATTATGTAAAGTTAATCGTGTCATTAAATTTAATGATTAATTATTATAATAATTATTAAATTTTATTTATTTATTATTAATAATTAACTATTATTATAGTTTAGTTACAAGTTAACATATGACATATTATAATTTTCTTCACACATTCATTATTTATTTTGAGAATATTAAAATCATCTCTTTGATAATATTATTATATAAAAGGTATCAAGATTAATATATATAATTTAATGAATAAAATATATGTATAAATAATTTAATAATAATTAATTTACGAGTTATTCATTAATTATTATTTTTAACATTTCAATCAACTAAAACTGTTTAATTTTGAACATTTATGTTAATTAACTTACAAAATATAGATTATATCTATCGATAATTACGATTAATTATATACATCTTTGATGAATATTTTTTTTCCCAATTCTGACTCCAAATTAAACTAAATATAGAAGGATAATATAGAAAATTATCTAAAACGGATAGAAACTCGAAAACGACACTGAACCCAATCTTTTAAAAAATGAGTATCAATTTTATATTATTTCTAAAAATCTGTGAAAAAATATAAATATTATTGTAATTTTAAAAATATTTTTAACAAATATTTTTAATTTGTTTAATTTAAATAAAAATATTTGATATTATTGTAAAAAATATTTTTAAATAGATTAAAGTTAAGAGTAGACAAACAAATATAAAATTAATTTAAAGATTTAAATTTAAATTTAAGTATAAATATTAAAAATTCTAAAATAAAAATATAATTTAAAAATTTATCTATATTAAGAGTTATCTATAGAAATAATTGATAATTAAAAAAATAATCTAGATTAGGAATTAAGTATCCGAATCGATGAAATAATTTTTAGAAATATTTTTTTTTCAAGTTTTTAATCATCGGGTCGTAAACACCCTAATTTTCGCACTCTGTTCTTAGAATAAACCCCAAAGTTTTTTTTCTTTTTATATAGAGAAAAAAGGTTCTAACAGTTTTCACACTTCAGTGCTTAACGTTTCTCGTTTCTGTCGACTAAAATGTCTGAATCTGACAACCCCCAAACCAAAATCTCAGACCCCAAGGTTCGAGCTGCTGGCGGCACCGAGTATAGTTGGTGCCGAGCGGTGCCCGGCGGCACTGGCATCACAGTCTTGTCCCTCCTCCTCTGCAATTACCCCGACATCTCAAGAATCGAATCGGCCCTTTCCAGACTCCAAGTTTCTCATCCTATTCTTCGTTCAAGGATCCACTTTGATGCTCCCTGCAACACTTTCTACTTCGTAACACCGTGTAATCCACATGTCAAAATCCAATCCTTTGATCTTCAATCAACTTCCGACATTCTCCAAAGCTTCTCTGATGATTCCCACATCGACCCAGACCAGATTTTACTCGAGCATGAGCTGAACAGAAATTCATGGAGCCGTGACGATGATGATGATGGTGGTGATCAAGCCGACAGGGATGTTTTTTTCGTCAGCCTTTACACTATAAGCGAGACTAGATGGTTGTTGGTGTTCCGGCTGCACACGTCGGCTTGTGACCGCGCTGCTGCGGTGGGTATGTTGAGGGAATTGTTGGAGATGGTAGGTGGCGAGAGAGACGAGACGGGACAGGAGACAGAGGAGGGGAATGAAGAGAAACAAGTGGGGATTGAAGATTTGATTCCCAGTGGCAAAGCTAATAAGTCTCTTTGGGTGCGTGGGGTTGATTTGCTTGGCTACTCCTTGAACTCTTTCAGGCTGGCGAATCTCAACTTCATTGATGCTGATTCGGCTCGACATTCTCAGGTTGTGAGGTTGAAGATGGACCAAAGTGACACCGACAGACTTGTTGCTGTAAGTCACAAATTGTTTTTCTCTTTAGTTGTTGTTGCTTAATTGATCTGTTTCTCTGTTCCAATTCCATACATTATGCCTGCAAGGCTCTAATCATTGTTGAACTTGTTATTATTCTCTAGCTTGGAAAAAAATCATGGTTTATGTCATTAAATTGTTTTGAACTTTGAAGTTGCACTGTATACAACTTACAGGGCTGCAAATCAAGGGGTATTAAACTCTGTGGAGCACTGGCAGCTGCTGGTTTGATTGCAGCTCGTTCCACCAAGCCTTTCCCCGATCATCAAACGGAAAAATACGCCGTTATAACCCTCACCGACTGTCGATCCATTCTCGAGCCAGCACTTAGCACCAATCATTTTGGTAGGTACTACTACTAGTTCATTCCCATTATCATCCCTATCCCATAGATGGTTGAGTTCTTGGGACCAAATTATATGCTACATTTGCTTGTCACTTGTGTTTTGGATCCTTGGTTTAAGGTAAAAACTAAAAACTGCATATGAAGGCTGATGGCATAATCATATATATTTTCTTTGATCATCTCTTATTAGGATTTTACCATTCTGCAATCTTGAATACGCACGACGTGACCGCCCGTGACGATGTATGGGAGTTAGCAAGCAGATGTTATACATCCTTTTCCAATGCCAAGAACAACAACAAGCATTTCACAGACATGAGTGACCTAAACTTCCTCATGTGTAAGGCCATTGACAACCCTGGATTGACTCCATCATCATCTATGAGAACTGCCTTCATATCGATTTTCGAAGACCCTGTGATTGATGAATCCAACAAACTGCACCAAGAAACCGGCCTAGTCGACTACGTGGGGTGTTCTTCAGTTCACGGCATTGGCCCAACCATTGCCATATTTGACACCATACGAGATGGATGTTTGGATTGCGCATGTGTTTATCCAGCGCCACTGCATTCAAGAGAACAAATGCAAGAATTGATAGAGTCAATGAAACGAATTCTTGCAGCTGGTAGTATCAGTCTGCAGAGTAATAGCTAGATTTGTTTTCATTCCCTGAACAATGTTGGCTCCATGAACAATTTCTCTATGACTTCTGTCATCGTAAATGGCAATTGAATAAGCTAGTAAGTTGTCAATTATCAGTTTTCTGCTAATTTTAACCTACAGTCAGTGCACTATTTCTTGAGGCATGGCTTCCTGGTAAACGAAGCCATTGGAATGTAGGCTCGGAGGCAGTCCAATTCCTCCAGGATATTCTTTTAATGAGTATATCATTATATTTTTTTATAAAAAAATCATAAAATTAATTAAAAATATTTTAACAACAAATTTTTTTAATGAGTACAAATCGAACACTAATCAATTCACTGATCTAGTTATACTAGAGTCATCGATTTATGACTCTAGTCGAAGAAAATAAAAACAAAGCACTGGAAAAATCTCAGAATATTAAGAATTAATTCACCTCATGTTCTTTCGAACATGATCCAAATCTAATCTACCCAGGAACATGATCAAAATCAGCACTGCAGTCTGCAGCAAAGCTGCATGCATGTGTATGATACAGGAGAAAACTACTAGTCTAATGCATTCATGGAGCTATGAAGTATGAACTCCAAGCATACTGCTCTTTTTTTTTTTTAAAGAAATTCCTCAAGTAGTTTTCCAAAATCAAACTTCCCATTGCAGCATTCTACAGCATTGACAACTTCCCGGAACGTCGCGACACTGCACGGAACAACCAGTTTATCTCTCTGTTCAAAACCATATTCATTGTAGGACTTCTCCAACAACATCTTGAAGAGTGAATGAGACAAGTAGCTGGTTGGCACTACAAATCTTTGCTCATCCTCTCCGACATAGATAGAGAAAGACCCCGACGGAGTCGAGGCGGTTGGAACCGTAGTAGGCGAAGAGACTTGCTCGAATTCCCTCACCAAACATTCATACTGTGGTTCATCACTGTCTCCTCCAACCATGCTTTTCACCTTCTTGGCTAGCTTCTTCAAGGAACCCACCTTTTTTCCCAACATTTTTGTTTTTAGTTCCTTTGGTGTTTGGAAGTTCAGAGAGAAAGAAATTAGGGAAGATAAAGGATTGGGGTGGTCATGTTTGGGTGGTGAGTGGTGGGGTGGCTAAAGAAGGGAAGGTCTGAAGAAATATCATTTTTTGACTTAAACAATAACTGGGGAATTCTATGAACATGTAAGAAAATGTCTACCATTTACTTTGACTCATCAACAGATAAATGGGAGCCAAGAATCCAACTTTAACCTTGAAACAATGTCAAAGATCAATGATGATGTTGACTCCGGTTCATCAGGGTTTACTCCCGATTAATCTAAACCGACTCGCATTGTTAGTTTTGGTAGGTAAGTCTTTCGGTATACAAAAGATCTCGAACTTGAAACCTACTTAAATGATATCAAATTACTTATCACTTGGACAAATCGTATCGATACAATTGTATAGTTCTTTGATTACCAACAAAAAAAATACCATAATGTTGAAGAAAGCAAATGATCCACTCATTCAATTCCTTTTTCCTGCTAAGTGGATGCAAGGCATGAGGAACATATGCATTCCATGATTGAATCAAACACTAAAGTTTAGGGGGATTAGGGATATTCTTCAATTCCACTCAACTCTTTCAACAATTTTTGTTTTGTTTGGTTTAATTTATTACAGAATAGGCTTGAGGTCCGGACTGCAGCATCTATAACTCAGTCATTAAACATTATATTATGCCATTCTTTGTAACATGGTAATAAAAAATGAAGGCGATGATTCAATATTAACAAGTTGGTGGAGTCTTTTATGTTTGTTGGGAATGAAGCTAATTAATACTAAAAAACTCATAATACAGAAAAAAGGTACAAGAAGCAAAGATCAAATAATCAACCCTTTCTCGTTCACATTTTGTGAGGTCAAATGAGAGAGAGAAGGAGCTTGGAGGGTTGACAAATGGCTATATGCATGGCTTTATCTGGAAAAAAATGCTTTGCCACCCAGACGAGAAAAGGAAATGGGTGATCTTGTTGGACCAACCCTTTGTTGAAAACCATGATAGCAAACTGAGTTGACTCAAAAGCAAACTGAGTTCTAAAGTGCTTGACTCAACGCCTGCACTTGTGAGGACTATACTGAATATATTTAATTAAGATTTATATAAATAATTTTGGATAAATTACCTATTTGGTCACTAATTATGATTATGTTTTGGTCATTCAATTATTTTTTTTAACAAAATCATCAATACCATCATATTAATTGAGATGATGATATGACAAGTATAATAATAATTTTACTTCCAAAATTTATGTATTTTTTCAAATATTTCTAAAGTTAAAATGAATATGATATTAAAAATATCTTTAATTATTGACTGAATAGTCATTTTGTCTAATATTTTTATGAAATATTTCTAAATTTTTAACCCAATATTTTATTTTAGATCAAAATAAATCCTCTATGAATAAAAATTATAAATTAACTGATAATAAATAATTTAAAATAACATATCATTAAAAGAATATTTTAGACTTTTATACAATTTTATAAATTTATTTTTTAACTGATATATTATTTTATAAAATCAATACATTTATCTATATAATACTACTACGTGAGTGTACCGTCGTATTATTATTTCCTTGCATGCAGTCTTGGTCTGGGCTATAAAAGCCTCGTTTAGGGTCCACAGCTTAGGAAACCTACATAAAAAGATATATAAAATAAGTCTTCCTATGCCATCAAAGGGTGCTTGGTCTAGTGGTATGATTCTCGCTTCGGGTGCGAGAGGTCCCGAGTTCGATTCTCGGAGCGCCCCTTAGTTTTTTTAAACTCTCGGTTTAATTTTCAACAATAGTTGGGCCGATTTTCGATAAAACCCAGGCCCTCTACAATTCTTACTATATTTCTTCTTCTTCCCTCGATCCTACTCCCCTCTTTTTAGGCTCTCGCGCTTACCCTCCCCACCGCACCAAGCTTCCGTCAGAATGAGCAGATCAGGCCAGCCTCCAGATCTTAAAAAGCATGTTCTTTATTTTCACCACTCATTTCAATTCTTGTTTTCTTTCCCTTTTCATTTACCTCGAATAGTTTCTAATTTCTTCTATTGGTGCCCTTTTCTTATTACAGGTACATGGACAAGAAACTCCAAAGTAAGTTTATGTTCTTCTCTGCTCTTTTTCAGCTTTCATGTAAAACTACTCCATATTCTTTGTTGTTTAGTATTCACTTGCTTAAGCCGAAAGTAGATTAGTTAAGATCTCGTGTATACTTATGGGCTCCTCTTTAAGCCGAGGTCAGTATTTGTATCTCTGTAGCTGAAGGGTTCTGATTGTTGATGGGTATTCAATTTTAATTGTAAAGCTAATATCCTCTGTTAATTGTCTGCACCTAAAATGTGATTTAAATAACTTCTAGAGTAGCTTTTAAGGTTAACAAGAAATGAGGGCGTTTCCCCTTTGTAGATTTCCATTTTTTTAGATTTTCATGGATATTAATGGTTTCTTATGGTGTTTGCTAATACTTCATTTGCCTAGATGATGCTTGGGTTGTTGCTGTTAATTGGTCTTGTATTTTGCATCTTTTTTAAGCTGACACAAAGGTAAAATAAAAGACATGGAGGGGGAAAGCCTTGTGCTATATATGCATGTAGCTTAGGAGCTTGCAGATGATTATACACATACACTGTAATATGCATAAAGGAACCAATATAGTTGTGTGAATTTTGTTGGTCTGTGAACTATGCAGTCAAGCTGAATGCTAATCGGATGGTTGTTGGTACACTTCGTGGGTTTGATCAGTTTATGAATCTAGTGGTTGACAACACTGTGGAAGTGAATGGCAATGAGAAAACTGACATTGGCATGGTGGTGAGTATCATAATAATTATTTTTTCGACTTTCTTTATTTTGAGTACATTGTCCAGCGCTTAAATCGTCATTCAGGTATATCTTTGAATTTGTTTGCCCATTTTAATTGATATCAACACGCTGCAGGTGATCAGAGGAAATAGTGTTGTTACTGTTGAAGCCCTCGAACCTGTCGGCAGAATGCAGTGATTCCGGTTTTTTCATTTAATATCACTCTGTTGTTTCGATAACATCACTGCCAGTATGTTAGTCTGGGATTGGATGTGTTATGTAATTGAAAATCCATAGGAATTTAGATGGATCTCCATGGAATCTGATCTTTCATTTCCAAGCCTTTTCTGTTGGATTGCCCTTTCTGCATTTCGAACACATTTGATTAAATGTAGAGAATGGTTAGCGTGATACTCTTTTCTAATGCTCAGGTCTGAGTGAAGCTCATGCTGCTTCATATGTTAGAGCTTTTATCTGGTAGTGTGCTTTAATGTATTCACATCCGCGCATCTGGATTAGAGTAGCTTTTAACTATCCATGGTTTGACAACATTACCACCACTTTTTCGTTTTTGGATCAAAACACTACCACCAGTTTGATGTTTGAATATCTTGCTTCTGATATGAAACTTTAGCAACTTGAATCACTTGTTTCTGATATAAAACTTTAGCCAGCTTGAATTTCTTGTAAAACTGGAGTTCATACCCGTTGCTTTCTTGAAAGTAAGACTAGACTAGACTAGACTGTCTGTTCTGGATGCACTTATTGCAAAGTGTTTTGGGGTATGGTATCTCTAAAAGTCACACCAGATTCGTTTGAAGCCGTTGGTTATGGCCATTGAATCATATCCTAGACCAACTTAAACTATACTATATTTTTTTCAGAAAGAACAAAAAGAGAAAAAGGGTAAGAAACAAACTGGGCTAGGCCAACTTAAATTGTGTATAATTTTCAGACAAAGCAAAAAGAAGAAAAAGGGTAGGAAACAAATTGGGTTTCCCTTTCCAATAAACGAAAGCTAAGGGTAGAAAGCTAATCTTTTAAACCTTACGTTTTCTCTATGCTATTCTTGTAGGTTGGCACTTTTAACAAGAATGGTCCTACTTCTACTTCTGCAAATTCAACGTATTGGGGTTACCGATCACTTATAAAAAGGCCAAAGGCCACCATCTTTTTGTCTATGTACCAAAACCAAGGCATAAAGATATGAAGTAAAACCCCGCCAAGTTGGATTCAAATTTGAAACAGTGGACCTTAGCTTCCTAAACGTTGTAAAAAGTGGATAAGTATACGGTAGAGTAGTCTTAGACAACAGCTCCTTCACTTTCACTTTTGTCTCTCCTTTGTTTTCTAGGATGTTCCTGGAAAAGGCAGACACCAGGGAGGCCGTGGCAGAATCCAACTACCCTTTCCAATGGGACTTTTTTTTAAAAAAACTTTGATTGTCTAATCCAATTTAGGGTTGGAGGTGTGTATTGAATTATGAAGATTATATCTTTATATTAGCATTAACATTTTCCCGGTTTGAAGGGCAGACAGTTAAAAGAAAGAAATGACTTTTCATGAATGATATGATCCACAGCTCACCCAACAATTGGAATCCATCATTTTTATGTGGAAAAGTGGTTGGCACATGTTTGGTGGCAATTTTCTAAAGATTTTAAGGATATGATTACAATGGCAGCTTCGTTCACTTGGACAACACATTTCCTTGTTTTGTTTCTGTTATTTAACTAACTCCATTATATTGTTAATGAGAGCTTAGTTGACTAATTCAGACAGAGAAATCAAGAGTTTTGGCAAGACAAATGGCAATGGAGGTTATCATTAATTTCTTTGTATTTTTTCTGTCATTTTCCTATCTAACAAGTACAAGTACGAGGAAGATTGGAGAATACATTACCCGTAACTCTATGGATTTTTCTTAAAAATATTGCCTTCAAAGGTTAAAAATCACAGCAAAGTGAAGGGGACAGATTTTTTTAAGGTTTTTAGGCTGATTAATATTTTGCAATGACGCTGGACTGGTGGAGATTCAGGTTCTGACATGATCCTGTAAAACTAAGATTATGCGATGCCTGTTGGATTTATGTTGAGATGAGATGTAAAAAAAAGGGAAAAATGTGAAATTGAAGGGCTTAAAACTAAAGTATGCATGTCATTATCATATTAATCCCTACATTAATCCATGTGTCAAGCAGCTAAAAGGAATTCCTTTATTAAATGCATAGTGGCAACACTTGATTGGATGTGGAACATACATTAGGATAATTCACTTTGGAGAAGCAATCTCTTTCTATCTCTCCATCTCCTCCTCCACCACCACCACTTCTCTCCCTTTCCCTAAATTTCCAATCTGTACACTTTGCTTCTTCGCTCACCAAAGCCAGCCAAGAAAATCATATAAAAAAGGGTGATGATAGTTGCTTCTATCCCACCATCCAAAATCCTTGCTTCAATCCAACTCTACATGGACACCAAATCTTGATTTCCCATTCTTCCAAACAAATCCATTTGTTTTTTTGGTTTCTTGGCTCTAAATTTGTTGACCCCAATAAAGGTGAAAAAGACATAATGACTGAAGTACTCCAATCATCCCCATCCCACTTCCCTTCATTCTCAAGCTCTAATGTAAGCACTGTGGAGAATATAATAGCCCAGGAGAGTGATCGAGAAGAAGAAGAGAATAGGCAAGAGGGGGAGAGAAAAGAAAGGGAGAGAGAAGGGGAAGGGGATCAGTTGTCTTTATTAACGCTTTTGGTGGCTGCCTTTAGGAAGTCGTTGATTGGGTGTAGCCTATCTGGAAGTAAAGAGCTCTGTTCAATGGAAATCGGGTTGCCTACCGATGTCAGACATGTTGCTCATGTGACTTTTGATAGGTTCCATGGATTCCTTGGTTTGCCGGTTGAATTTGAGCCCGAGGTCCCCAGGAGAGCCCCGAGTGCCAGGCAAGTTCAGATTCTTTATTTGTTTTCTTTCTTGAATGAAATTCTCACATGGGGTATCTCTCATGATTGCCAAAGGGGTAGCTTTTGAATCAATTTTTTTTCTGGGGTTTGCTTATTTTGGTAACTGCGGATGTTTTCTTGAGATTCTTTAACCTACAGTTGTAAAAATCCACCCCTTTTAGGAGATTCAGATGATGATTAATTTCTTCGAGTTAGAAATCCCTGATTCATTTATAGAATTCCATAGTAATGAAGATCACCACTGGGTTGTCCCGAAAGTTCAAGTTTTTCTCTTCATTGTATACCTTTTATCTTGCTGGTGGTTTCTATATAATTTTGATGAATAAACCTTACTGGAAGTATATCTATTCTATGTTTGTTTCATTGTTGCGGTGCTCGGATCAAATAAAAACTTCAATTCTATTGTTGAATACAATTGATTTCAGAGAATGTATGGAGATAGAAATGAAAACCTTTTATGTGTGATAAATGGAAATAGAGTTGTCAAGGTCTTTACCATATCCATTGAACATGTCTGTGCCTGTTTTATTTCGTCGAGTAAGGTTCTATTCTTGTGCAGTGCGAGCGTGTTCGGAGTTTCGACTGAATCTATGCAGCTCTCACTAGACTCTAGAGGGAATAGTGTGCCAACCATACTGCTCCTGATGCAAAGTCATTTATATGCCCGAGGAGGCCTCCAGGTATATGACCATCTATATATCTTTTCTCTACTGTGTTCTATGGCTATATAGCTGCTTGAAGTATCCGGTTTAGGAATTAGCTTCTTCTATACATATTCTTTTAGGCAGAAGGAATTTTCAGAATTAATGCCGAGAACAGTCAGGAGGAGTATGTCAGGGAACAACTAAATAGGGGAGTTATACCAGATGGTATAGATATACATTGCTTGGCTGGTCTTATAAAGGTATTTCCGTTGCTCTTCAATATCTTTGGTCGTATATGAGTATTTTGAACTGAACTATTGAAAGGATAAATTCATGGGCTCAAAACGTTGAGAACTACCCTGGTTGAATGATATATTTTTTTCAATTCTGTTGTGGTGTTTATGATTTTGCAGGCTTGGTTTAGGGAACTTCCTAGTGGTGTTTTGGATTCCCTTCCTCCAGAGGAGGTAATGCAAGCCCAGTCAGAAGAAGAGTGTGCTCAGCTTGTAAGGCTCCTTCCTCCTACTGAGGCTGCTCTACTGGATTGGGCTATAAATTTAATGGCTGACGTTGCGCAAGTGGAACATTTGAACAAGATGAATGCACGTAATATTGCAATGGTGTTTGCTCCAAACATGACTCAAGTGAGTAAATACCTTTCTGTAGTTTAATTTGAATACTAATTTCAAACTCAAACACGGTGCACAATTATTGGTTAGCGAGATTTGAGCCAGTTTGACACTGGTCACAATGGATGCATCCCTTAAAACTCTAGCACTCGAATCCATATTTTCAAAACCTAGGACAAGTTGAGGTCCTTAGAAAAGTTCCATAGTTCGTTCATATGATCATTTTTTCAAGACAGTTAATTCCGCCTATGAAAACACTAGTTTCTGGGACACCTTGAAGCTGTTTTACTTGAGACTCAGATGTTAGTGTTGGATGCTATTTATGTATTCAATATGGATGTTCACTATTTTTGCAGTTTGACACTGGTCACAATGGATGCATCCCTTAAAACTCTAGCACTCGAATCCATATTTTCAAAACCTAGGACAAGTTGAGGTCCTTAGAAAAGTTCCATAGTTCGTTCATATGATCATTTTTTCAAGACAGTTAATTCCGCCTATGAAAACACTAGTTTCTGGGACACCTTGAAGCTGTTTTACTTGAGACTCAGATGTTAGTGTTGGATGCTATTTATGTATTCAATATGGATGTTCACTATTTTTGCAGTTTGACACTGGTCACAATGGATGCATCCCTTAAAACTCTAGCACTCGAATCCATATTTTCAAAACCTAGGACAAGTTGAGGTCCTTAGAAAAGTTCCATAGTTCGTTCATATGATCATTTTTTCAAGACAGTTAATTCCGCCTATGAAAACACTAGTTTCTGGGACACCTTGAAGCTGTTTTACTTGAGACTCAGATGTTAGTGTTGGATGCTATTTATGTATTCAATATGGATGTTCACTATTTTTGCAGTTTGACACTGGTCACAATGGATGCATCCCTTAAAACTCTAGCACTCGAATCCATATTTTCAAAACCTAGGACAAGTTGAGGTCCTTAGAAAAGTTCCATAGTTCGTTCATATGATCATTTTTTCAAGACAGTTAATTCCGCCTATGAAAACACTAGTTTCTGGGACACCTTGAAGCTGTTTTACTTGAGACTCAGATGTTAGTGTTGGATGCTATTTATGTATTCAATATGGATGTTCACTATTTTTGCAGTTTGACACTGGTCACAATGGATGCATCCCTTAAAACTCTAGCACTCGAATCCATATTTTCAAAACCTAGGACAAGTTGAGGTCCTTAGAAAAGTTCCATAGTTCGTTCATATGATCATTTTTTCAAGACAGTTAATTCCGCCTATGAAAACACTAGTTTCTGGGACACCTTGAAGCTGTTTTACTTGAGACTCAGATGTTAGTGTTGGATGCTATTTATGTATTCAATATGGATGTTCACTATTTTTGCAGATGTCGGATCCTTTAACTGCATTGATGTATGCAGTCCAGGTGATGAATCTTCTGAAGACACTTATTATTCGAACACTTAAAGAAAGAGAAGATTCTATGATAGACTCTAATCCTGATTCTCGCTTAGAGCCGTCTGATAAGAATGGGCAGCAAAGTTCTTTGCAATTACTTGAAGATGCGAATGAGGAGGTTAAAAATGAAAGCGAAGGGGAGAAAGTCTTTGCTGCTGAAGAGCCTGCCGTAGAGAGTCCCACTCACTCTGCTAAAGAGAATTTGACAACTGGAAGTAGTTCTCAAGTTTTCCTAACTTCAATCGAGAACATATGTACTGGGAATCGATCTCTACTCGATAACTGTCCTTGCACTTTAGTGTCTCAAGTTAATTCTTTAGCAAATGGACTCGAAAAAGGCGGTCTCCGTAGTACATCTGGAAAGAGCAGAACTGATCAATCAAGTGCTTCGAGTCTAAAGAAGGGAACAAAGAAAGCAACTGAACAATCAATGATTAATGCAGCTGGAGCATTCCAGAAGAATAAGGGAGCAAGGATAGCCAGCCTGATAAATACGAGAGCCGAGCTTTTCGAAGCTTGGAGGTAAATGACCTTTGAATGCAAACGTTGTGTAGTCAGATGGGGTGGGAAATGCCAACTGGTAGGAGTTGGTAGTACTTTACGTTTTGGTTTCTTTTTTCCTTCTGGAAATATTGTGTATGAATTTATGCTTGTCTTTGTATGTAATTTTGAGTGGAGATTCTTTTTCCTTTCAATGCTTCACATGGACTTAACATTTCCTCATCTCATTCATCATACTTATTCTGATGAGATTTTGCACACATCTGCTTACAACAATAGGTATGTTGTCCTGTTGGGTTTGTTTTCTTGTTTGTAGGTGAAGCAAATTGTTACGAACCGTTAGGTCAGAAATCTAGCCCCGTGACAAAATGCACCAATGATTCAATGAAACTCGGAAACCTTCATGGCAAAACCATGTAACATTTGCAAAATTTGATTGATAATTTTGTAATTTGTATTATTCGAAACCAACTGTTTCAAGACTTCTCAAGTATGAGAAACCAGTGCATTGATTCTACAAATCAACTGTTGTGACTTGTGAGCCAACACAATTCTCAAACTTCAATTTTAAATCTATCTTAGTACTGCATGTTTTCTGTTGCAGAAAACAAAATCCTTGTACAGTGGATCAGGGAATGCAATATGGAAACACTTCAAGTAACTATTACCAGTAGTCTTTGCATGAACATGTTCCATCTCTGAAGTGGTGGAAACGGGTTGCATCTCGAACAACAAGTTGACGATCCACAATCTTACTGACACCCTTGAGAAATGAATGGCAATCCTCACATACTCTAAGGTTCTTTACCACAACAATCTCCGTCCCTGGTTCTGTGTTCAACAGTCCAAACACAACCGCCAACTTTTCACTATGAACACCCATCCAAAGTAAAAGTTCTTTGCTTCTCATTTCTTCATGATCTTTGCAGCCATCAAGTTTCTTCACCAAAGTTTCCAGCTTATCCACCATTCTATATATCTCCTCTTTTTGAGGATGATTTCTGTCCCCGGCTACGAAAAGGTGAACTCTCCCTTTATACTCGAGGTAGCTAAATCCCGGATCCTTTTTGAGCTTTCGCTCTCTCATCATTACTCTAACCTTCAATACTCCCTCCAAGTTCCCAGCTTCAGAATAAATATTAGATAGCAGAACATAATAACCAATATTCATGGGCTCGAATTCGATAACTTGTTCGAAAGCCAGCTCTGCCAGCTCTATGTTTCGGTGAATTTTGCATGCACCCAAAAGGGCTCCCCAGACTGCACCATCTGGCTTTACCTGCATTGATTTAATGAGCTCCAGAGCTTCATTTAGGCGGCCAGCCCGACCTAGAAGATCTACCACACAAGAATAATGCTCTGGACCTGGCTTCAACCGATGCTTCCTCTTCATTTCAGCAAAATAATCCAAGCCTTTTCCAGTCAACCCCGCATGACTACATGCAGATAAAACACTCACAAATGCTGCACCATCAGGCTGAATACCACTCTTAATCATCTCATCGAATAACTCCACAGCAACCTCCCCATAGCCATGCATTCCATATCCACCTATAATCGCTGTCCATGAAACCACACTTTTCACAGGCATGCCATCAAAAACAGCTCGAGCTTTAACCAGATTACCACACCTAGCATACATATTAATCAGTGCATTGTTTAAAAATGGATTAAAACTTAAGTCACTAGACACTATTCGCTGTTCAACCTCGCGGCCTACACTAATAGCACCAAGGTGAGCACAAGACGATAAAACCCCAACAAATGTAACCGCATCCGGACAAACCCCAGCAGCTTCCATTTTCTTATAGAGTTCCAAAACATTAGCCGCAAGCCCATTCTGCGCGTACCCTGAAATCATAGCATTCCAAGTAATCAAACCCCTTTTGGGCATCTCATCAAACAAATTCCTACCGAACTCAATGGCCCCGCATTTCACGTACATTGTAAGTAAACAATTGGCAACCGAGAAATCAAGATTCAACCCCAATTTCACACAACAACAATGAAAAGACATCCCTAAACCAAAGTACTCAGGTTCCGTAAGCACCGGAACCAAACCCAACATTGTAACTGAATTAACAGAAACACCCGTTTCTCTCATTCTACCAAACAACGCAATAACATCAAAAGCCCGGGAATTTAACGCGTACCCGGAAATCAAAGCGTTGTAGCAAACCGTTAATTGATTCGATATCGGGTTTTCATCGAACACCTTGTGGGCGTTTACGAGGGAATCGAATTTGCAGTACATTGATATGAGAGAAGTAAGAACAAAGGGTTCCGGTGAGCATCCGGACTTGATGACCTGGCAGTGGAGTTGTTGGCCGGAGAAAGGAAGGTAAAGGGAAGTCGCGGATTTGAGAGCGAAAGGGAAAGAGAAGGCGTTTGGGGTGGAACCGCACCGCAGCATTTGGCGGTAGAGAGTTAGAGCTTGAAGGTATTGGCATTGCTTTGCCAACTCTCTTAACTGAGTGTTCCATGGAATCCAATTCATAGGAAGCAAAGAACGGCGGCGAATGAATGCCGTTAATACTTTGTGGGCGGGGAAAGGAGAAAGAGAAGTAGTAAAACGTGTAATGCTGCGATTGGACTAAAAATTCGGGCATAAAATAAAAAAGACGAACCGCGTAGCAGGGAGTTACAGATGAAGATAATGGATTATATCTAATCAGAGAGACGCGAAAACAAATATAGGAGTTAAAGGAGGGGCAATGGAAGCCATGCAATTTTCGACCGTCGCTGCCGGAAAAATTCTCGGCGACTTCGGGTTCCTTTTCGACCAACAGGAGTTTCTACAACAGTCTGAGAAACTCAACTAAACTTGGAAGTTCATGGAGTACTGTTCCGGCAACTACGCTTCCCTTTCTTGCAGGAATTACTTCACTGTAAGTAAAAGGAACTCCATATAGTTTTTACAGTTTTAAAGCACCTATGTTCTGTTTGGTTGTCGAGAAAATGCTTTGAGAAAAGTAATGAAATAAGCCGCCTTTCACTCTTTCAATTTCTAAAGCGGTTTTTTGGATGGCAGAGAGAAATATGGGGATGGGTAAATTCCAAGACAGTTACTTTTAGGAGAGAAATGCTAGGTGTTGTAAGAGCTGAAATGTTTGGTCAGCTGACGAGAGGGCTTGATGCTGCTTGGACCAAACTTAAAGGAGAAGGTTTGCATTTTTTTCTCCTACTTACCCTTTGTGTTTCGAAAGTTAGAGCATAAGAGAGAAGTGTTTAAACATTAAAACATGATTTTCTTTTTATTTATGAATGATAAAGCGTGGGTGGTGACATTGTTGTGTTTCAGAGGTTTTGACAAAGGAGAATATTGTGGAGCCAATGCGTGATATTAGGAGAGCGCTTTTGAAGCAGATGTTAGTGGCTGAGTTGTGTTTTGGAAATTCTTGGGATTTTTCAATCGTCACATTGTAATTAACGTATTAATACACGTTTGGTGTCTTTGCATAGGTGAGTCTTCCTGTTGTTAGAAGGTTTGTCCAAGCTGTAAGTGACCAAGCCGTTGGAGTCTTATTCGAGGGGTGAAGCCGGATCAACAATTGGTTAAAGTATGATCTTTCTAATCAACAGAATGCACTTTGTTAAGGAATCCTTTAGAGACTTTTATGAAGTTGCTTTACATGTTTGGTTGAGCAGGATCTTGCATTCATTCTTTCTTGTTAAAAGAACAAGAACTATCGTATTGTCTGATGTTCGACTTATGTGAACCGCATATGTTTCCTTTGGTTGTAGATTGTACATGATGAGTTGGTGAAATTGATGGGAGGAGAGGTTTCTGAACTGGTGTTCTCAAAATCTGCCCCCATTGTTATATTATTGGCTGGTCTGCAAGGAGTTGGGAAGACAACTGTTTGTGTGTAGTTAGCTAATTATCTTAAGAAACAGGTACCATTATATTATCACATATAGATAATTCCAGCATTTTCTTCAAGTCTCTATTAATGATGGAGCATAATGTTGACTACAGGGTAAGAGTTGCATGCTTATTGCAGGAGATGTGTATAGACCTGCTGCTATCGACCAACTTGTTATTTTGGGTGAACAGGTACAGGATTTCATTGTCTCTATAAAGTTCTCTTGTTCCCTTTGGTTTTATACCATTTTGTTATTCACTTTTCTTTCAAATCCATCTTTTGGTTGTATTGGATTTCAAAGAAGATATTCTAATTGTTAAGTCAAATAAATGTCTGCTGTTAGCTCTAGAGTCTAGAGTGGCACCTTTACCTCCAGATGTGCTTGCCTTGTAAGGTAAAAGCACCACGTTTTAAAATTACCAGACTTATGAGTGATGAGATAATGCATGTAAACAAATTGTCTATGAATCTAAAGACTCAAATTGTAACCCTGGAAATGTCTGTTCTCATCCTTTGCTGTTGGATTCCGGATTACCCCATCCCTTATCGATCTATCCAGCTTTGTTGCATTCTCCCTGGTGAAACAAATTCATGCCCTCTGCATATCCATGGCATACAAAATGTCTTCTCTTTTACTCAACATCTGTTCCCTTATCGTTTACATATTCTTAAAACCTGCTTAGACTATTCGAATTTCGACATAACTATCTTTTTTTTTTTTGCTTAGTCATGCATATACATTCAATTTAAGCAGGTTGTTCAAATTCTTGGTTACTTCTGTGAACAAGTCGGTCACATACTGATATATGCACCCTGTGTTTCTTGTGCTTTCAACTCTTAACCCAGTCAGCTCAGTGAAAAGGCTTGATCAGCAAAACTTTGTAAAAGGTACATAGAGGAACATATAAAATGAAATTAAAGATTCCTAGTGATAGAGTTTAAGTAGCTTTCAAGCAGGTTGTTCGATTTTCGGTTACTTGAAATGCTTGTTTATGAAGATTTATGTCAATTTCAAGCAGGGTTTGTGTGTAAAGCATACAAAGCATTTGAATCAAGGAGATATCATTCAATAAACAGCCAATCTTTTACAATCAAACAAGGCCTAAAACCCACTTTAGAGCCCCAAATTGGAAAAGAAAACCAAAATGGTTCTTCAAGATATCATGGTTACAGGCTTGAGACCTATATACCTAGTGGAAATACCTAATCCAAAATGAATCAAGGAGGGGTTATAAATTCAACTATGTCAACAACAAAGAGGACACTGAACCAATCCATTTTCGTTGCACTCACCGCATCTTATCTTCTTCAGTTCCTTGTCTAAAACTTTGCAGCTCCCATTGCATTGTCTGCACATCACAAATCTCACCCCACCACAGCCCTTACACCCGGGAACCGCAATGGGGATCCCTTCGAACAACATTTCGAGTTTCCCTTCCTCTTCTAACTTCACAATCTCTTCCACTCCCCCAATCAACCTTCCTTTAACAAATACTAGTGGAACTTTCACTTCTTTTGTGCCTGTTAGCTTCCTTAACTCTCCCTTAAAACCGGAATCCATGGATATATCACGCTCGAATATTTGGATATCGTAGGCTTTGATGATGGATCTCACCGTGTTGCATTCCTCAAAGGTCTTTCTAATCCCTCTCAATGTTGTAATGTAGACCACGACTGAATTCTCCCCACCTGCTGGGCATTTCTGCTCGAAATCTAGAAGAAAAGCCTTTGATTCCTGTGATTCCTTCAATTTTCGGGGTTCGGGTGAAATGATCATCTTAATTTGTTCCTCTTCTTCAGACAACTCTTTCTCGTACAAAGCGACAAGTTCTGGGTCAAACAAGGGACTGAAAACCCTTCTCCTTGAAGAAAACCCCAAGTCCCCACCTTCAAGCCCTTCGTTTCTGGTACTTTTCACCGGATAACTCAACTTCAACGCTGCCTTACACGACCTATCCATCGGATTATTCACACCCGGTGTCGATTTCGGGCTTCCTTTGTTCTCTTTCCCACCATATTTCTTCAGTTTCAATGGAGAACCGATCTGATTCAACAACTTCAGTGGACTTCTCCCACTTTTTTCCCTACCCAAAACACGCGGTTTCGGACTCCTTTTGATAAATCTTTCTTCATCGAGATCTTCCATAAGTTCCCAGGCATTGATTACCTCTGGTTCTTCACGAGGCGGCGAGCTCTCAACTCTCTTGGTCTCTGGTTCATCGTTGTCAAGTTTGAGGACCCCGTAAGTGCTCGACTTGAGAGAAACCACGTGGTTGGCGTAGTCGCCGCCGCCATTGTTGAGAATAATTTCTCGTTTCATCTCTTTCTTAACATGTTTTGAAGAAACACAACCCATTTCTTTTTCAGATGTTTTGTTGCTCTGTTCTTTTCCAGGAAAGAGAAATACAGAGAGAGAGGGAGTTATCTGGTTTAAGGTTTTTGAATGGTGACCGTTGTTGTCTCAGGAACGGGCCCCAACGGTCGTTTTTTTCGAATGTCATATAGTGGGATAGGTCATGGGAATTTTTTGTCGGGAGCCCCTGTGATTATGTATTTTTTGTTTTCCGTTTTCCGTTTTCGCCTTTTAATTTTATTTTATCTCTTTAATGACCCTTTCCTTCCTGATTTTTTGTTTATTAGTCCTTTATTATTTTCGCATTGAATCTGAAATTGTCAAATATTCGTATACCACCATTTTTTATATCTAAAACCTTAAATAAATCAAAATTTTAAACCTTAACCTTAACCTTAACTTTTATATCTTAAATCGTAAAAAATATACCTTACTCCTAATTTCTTAAACCCTAACTGTAACTCTTAATTGTGAACCTCAAACCTAAACCTTAAATTCACTATTTTATAATTAAAACACCAAAAATATATATAATAAAAAAATAAATAATTTTCACCCTTTTATCTCTAACAAAGAAATTAATAATTAAATCTCAAAGATATTTAATATCACCGTTTAAATGAACTAAATAAACCCAATCAATTATACTAACCCAAAATTTATTTTTGGTTGACTGCATTCATGTCATTAATCAATTTAACATCAATTGATTTGACAAAAAAAAATCACCTTCATTAGTTGAGTAATTTAAAAATATATTTTTAGTATCAAATGTTTTTTCAACCACAATTTAACATAATATATATGTATCTCTCCTAATATTAAGCTCTTGATTATGTTTGTTACCCAATTAACAAACTTTTCGGTGTCATGAATTAACCGAAACAAAATTAATTAAGGAATTACAAAGAATAAATTTCAACAAATTATTAAATAGTAATAATAAAGACAAATATTTTTATTTGAGTTTACTGTATATAAAATCCTTTAAAGATACCTTTAGTGATATTAGACATTTTCCCTTAACGAAATATTAAGGAGTATAAGTAGGATTAGGGGTGTCCTACAAACTGCTTGAGCAAAGGGGAAGAAGAAGAAGATATGCTTAATGGTTTCTCATATCATTACTTCAAATAATAAGGCAACTAGGACTGGACTTGAGGTATCAACCACATTTAGTTAAATTAAAAAACTTGGAGATGAACTTTTTTAAGGGTGGAGTTAATCTTTAAAAATAAATTTGATTTTAAAATTGTATATTTATCTATTATAATCTAATTTACTAATAATATTTATACTTTTGAATAGAACAATATATATATTCATACACTAACAAATTTTTATGAATAAAAGATTATTATCGTGTGTCTCGTTAAAAACCTTCTTAATTACATACTATATAAAGATGGTGAGAAAAATTAAACGTCATATGTTTGATAACTACAAGATTTCTTTGAATCTTTGGAGGTTAATACTCTTGGAATGGGATTGGTTAGTTCTTATTGTTGTTGGTTGGATATATTTACTTGGATTAAGCAGGTTAACAAGGGTAAATCATTGAAGGCAACTATCATTAGATTGGTTCGGAAAGGCTTTAATTATTATATATGACAAGAACGGAACAGAAGATTGCAGGGAAAGGGACCAAGTTTGGAGACAATTATTCTTGCTAATTTTTTCTGTAAAGGTTACTGAAGTTTGTAGTCTTTTGAGATTCTTGAACTAAATGAAGTTCCATTTATCCAGAAAAAAAACTTCTTAACCTAATACACCAATCAAATATTAACAGTTTTATAAATAATAATTTCAATCTCTAATTAAAAACGTAGGCCAAGAAAGAGAAGGGGACCCCACTATTCTACTTTCCTACACTTCCGACATGTATGTTTTTTTAAGTAAAGAGTGCATTGGAGGAAAACATTTCAACATTTCATCTTGTTTAGACATGGAGCCATGTGTTTTGTATCACAACATCCCATGCTAATCTTGGGCATATTTTATACTTATAATCTATTGACTATCATCTTCTTTTGATATTGAAATTCGAACTCCTACAATATCTCATTTCTTTTTAAATATTTTAACTGCTTAACCCTACTTTGATTATACACCATTTGATAATATAGAGATATGGTAGAAGTAAAAGGTATGCTAATCATGAGGCTTAAGGACGGCTGATAGCTTAAGCTGAGAATATGCCAATGCTTGTCTCTATTAATCTATAAAAATTATACACAAGTAAAGAAGATATTTGGAGCACACACACCATTTTCAACTTATATTAAGAATATATGAAAATCAAACATAAGATTGATGATATCACTCTTTACATGTATACTTAAAATAAAGTAAACATATCTATGCAGATAACAAGTATTTCAATAGCAAGAATATGAAGTTACCCTTGCATTGGTGATTATTATTAGGGTTGTGTTGGCTGCTCCACCCATGATGGCCTTGGTGCTAGTGCTCATAATTAATGGGCAACTTTAGTATAAACTGATGGGACAATTCAACTTGAGCCAGTAAGATTTCCATTACCATATGGTGTAGAAAAAGTTAAAAGTGGCCTTTTCTTTAGTGTGTCTCATGCATGAAATTAGATTGCTAATAGTATAGGTTTAAAATGATTTGATGATAATTACTAGTGTTTAACCTTTTCATGGCATAAGAACCCAAAGAATAAAAGAGATTGCTAATAGTATTCTACCCAAATTCTAGAAAGCTAAGTCACTTTCACTTTAACCTATTTCTTTCCATACAAAAACTATACTTTAACAATGGTGGATATAAAGAAGAAGAAGAAAACAAAAGTTATAACTTTAACATTGATGCACATAAAGAAGGGCTTTCTAGCTCTTTTTCCCCTGATACCTTACTTCGGGTTTCACCAGAATAAAGTCAGGTTCTTCCAAGGGAAATGAAAAGAGTATGTTAACGAGTATTACTTGGTTCAAAAGCTGTTGTTACTCTAGTATTTTTTTTTTCCCAGCGACAATTTTTTACCCCCTCAAATACCACTCATCTTGTTATTATAAACATTGACAATGAAATCACAAACTTACAGAACCTAATCCTTCGAAGCAAATGCAATTATGATGAGTGACGACAAAGTGGGTTCAGTCGTTTTAATGCTGTCATCAACAAATCCAAATAATTGAAAATTCTGAATGATGGTTCAACCAGCTCGTGGTTAAGAAACAAATCCATTCGACCAAAACAAATAGCATTTTATTGAAACAATGAGCATGGATACCTAAATGGAGATATGCTCTGGCTCAATCCTCAATAACAAATTCAAAACATCCAGAAAGGGCATGGTGATTTCATTCCTCTGATTGCCTCTGTCCCAGCACTGGAATGTCCTCATATCGTTTCTGTAGTACACCAAAGATCAGCAAACAAGCAGTTGTGAAGCAACTACGCAAATAATGATGCATCAAAATGAATAGGCTAAGTAGCTAACCAAGTCCATACAATAATTATGAAACTGCAAAATTCTTGACATAAAAAAATACAGGTTCACAAAAGGCTAGGTATATCACATGGTTTAGGAAAATAGAGAGAAGAGGAAGAAAAAGCAACTCATTTGTGGCAATACATATGCCATAACTATGCACACAACTGACACCAAATAATAATAAAATTTGGAACACAGCCTAAGAGGACCAATATGAAATAAGCGGCCAGTAACCCCAACGCCATACAATGTACAAAATATAAGGTGCTGCAATTGTTGAACAGGAGTTACAGCCTTCAACAAGAATTGCAACAATTATTTCATCTAACAGACAAATTCAAAACTCATAATATTTAAGTTTGCAAGGTAATTACAATCATTCCAAGATCCTTTCTCAATAAAGCCTATCAGAAGGAATGTTCCCAAAATTTATTTATTTTTTCTGAAGACAATTTTCTCAACCCAATCATGTAATAGCACTATTGAAACAATGGAATGTATTTGATCACCATAAAAACAACTGGGAAAAGTATATTATTGAAACGAATCCTCTCATCCATGCAATAAAATACAAGAACATGAGTGTGATTGTGGCATTGTGCAAAATGCTGAATTCACAGCCCAACTTGAAAATTATATTCCAAACAATCCCAACGTATGATAAGCTGAATATGCTATAAAATTCACAAGAAAACTGAATTAAGCTAAAGAAAATTTACCCCAACATTATTGTATTCCCAGAGCCTATGAACTCCATAATCTACAGCCTGCAAAAGTCGAATCAATTACAGTGAAATTCTTCGTACATCTTTTTCATTAGACAAAATCCATCAACAACAATTCAAACCAACTAATCATCATTTGAAGTTTACTTAGAAACTTGTCCTCTAAGTAAAAAAAAAAAACAATAGCAATTATTATCCTCGGTCCAAAAACATCTCACTCAATCAGAAATTAACAAACCCTAATCTTTTACTAGAAATCAACAAACGAAAGAAGGATCAAATGTTTAAACCAATAAGAAAGAAGATTTACACGTTCTCCGAGGAAAGCGCCGGCGATGACGAAGGTGACGTATACGGAGTTCCTGCGCATGATAACTCTGTAGATGCCTTCGAAGAGGCCACCTTGACTTCTTCTTCGAGTGGCAGAATCCATGTCGATTCACTGAGGTAAAGGGAGTCACTTGCTGGGATCTGAGATTAAATTTAAGGTTTGCAGAGACGCTGCAGGCTGAGAACCGGGGAAATTTTGTTTCTGATTTCTGAAACGGTGAACCAAGGATTGCTGGATCTAGCCGAATTAAATGGATAAACACTCGCTGGATCAACGGCCCAATTGGTTCAATTTTGTTTCCTTTTATGTTTTGAGTAATTTCCTTGGAATTTTTTTTGATAAGTAAAATTTTATTCATCCAAAATACCTCCCAAATCATCATACAACTTTAAAGTATAAAAATAAAAATAACATTATATTATCTCTCACTTAGTTGTAAGAGTAGGAGTAGAAAGAATTAGTTTTCGACAACCAGAAATCTTTGTTTTGACATCCCTCTTGATAAGTAATACAACGTCTTCTGTATGTCGAGACCTCCCACCATGCAATCAACGGTTCCGTTCCTGCCAAATATAATATATAAAACTGCACAATGACAGAAGAATGAGAACAGGTAAGAGCAATCTTCCTTTCCCATAGATAGTCACCCATTGTACCATATCCAACCAACATTCCATTCGCGCATTCAAACCACACATAATAAGAATTACTTGTCAAACTTGATGAGAAAAACCACATGTAGCAAAAAGGTGACCCTATTCTCAACACCAGTGTCGTACGATAAACATTGAGTATCAATGGATTGAAAGCTATGTCTTAAAAGGTTGTTCAATTTGATCGAAAGCATTAATAGGGATTATAACGCTAAAAATATTTCAATTGCCAGTAAATTCATAATTTGTTCATTTTATTTATTGAAAAGTTAACTTATGTGCTCTATGCTTGTTGGCTCAATTTCATGCTAAAAAAAATTAATGAACATTAGTTTTATATCCGAAAAAATAGAGGTTTTGAGATATATAAATGATGATAGTGCAAATTTTATTAGACAACGTGATAAGTGGTATCAGAATAACTTTTTAACTACTCAATTTCATGCCGAACGTCCATGAGAGGGGTAGACAAGGTAAAACAACCTTGATAAAAGGTAAAAAAAAACAAATCTTGAAATATAAACGATGACGCTGCACATCTTATTATACATGTTTTTTTAAGAAAAAGAATAATGTACCTGGGACAGTTTTTTATGTTCCCTCTCTTGAACTAATGGCCTAGTGATTGATTTACTAGTATTTTCCCAAACCAATACAATGATAGACAAAAATAGCAATTGCAATTAAATGTCCATTTGAGTACCATTACTGTTCTGTTATGAATTTTCTAGATTATAATTACCATCATTTGTCTACTTAGCAGCCTAACCAGTATACGTTGAGACAGAACTTCATAGGAATGAACATTTTTGTCTGCATGTGAGTTTTATCGAGCGTTAAACACTGAACAGATATTTCATAGCTTTGTATGCAATGTGCGCGAGTTTTTATCAATGGTTAGAAACTGAACAGATACTGAAAGATCTAGTTAAACTGTTCACTCATCTTTACTCTCTCCAAATGCACTCTGTACAAGCTACTTAATTTTTATTGAAACATGGCACTCTGACACAAGCTCTACTCTAACCTAACTAGGGAAGGAATCTGAGAGTGGGGCATGGCTACATTGCTTGAGAGTTGGACACTGCACAGAACCAATCAAGCTCTTGGATAGCGTGAACGTCCTTTCTTCTTCAGGAACTCAGGTATGTTCACTGAACTACCCTCATTGAAAGACGGCCACCGGCTAATTCCAACACCAGTATCTCCTTGTGCTACCTGACTCGCCTGCATGTAATTGGAACCCTGTATAGATTGGGGTATGAGAGAGAAAGAGAGAGAAATGAGAGACTGGTACCTGAAGGGGCCTCCCTTTGCCTTCTTCTTGACGTTTAAATCCAGTGGCGATCAGAGTTATACTTACCTAAATAAAGACACAAAATGATGTTTGCCATCAAATTAATGATTCATATTCAGGACCATGAATGTTGCAGATGGTAGTCTTGTTGGTCTGTGCAAACATGCCTTATTCATTGATTTATCCTAATGAAGATCATGAACAACCTAATGTCTTTCGTTATAAATTCAACAGTTCGTTTTAATGTCAATGTGAATTCTGCATTTAAACTTTTTCCTTACTCTACAGGACTTTGCATATTTACCTTACATTATTGAAAATTCGTGAATGACTAAATAAGCTTTGCAGGAAGTGGACATGAGATCCTATTGTCAATTTCATTGTTAGAGATGGCTCGGAAATTCGGATGATTTCCTGGTGCCTCTAAGATGTATAAACACAATGGCAAGGCATCTCTTATCGGACCATCATGTGGCCCAGACAGTAAAGATCATCCATAAGTGCATTTATTGCCAGGATTGAAGCTTACTTTTCTGAATGTTTAATTTATTGACTCAATGTTATTACACATGCTTGATTAGAACTACAGCTAGATGGTAGGCGTATTCAAAGCATGGTGATCATGATAACGGTACACTGATGACCCTTTCTGAGACTAAACATTGGAACGAGCAAGCTTAAACAAGCATTAACTTACTTGGTTACTAATTGATGGATCTATAACGGCTCCAAATATTAAATTGGCAGTTGGATCCACAAGATCATATATTACCTCAGCTGCAGCATTAACCTACAGAAATTTATCACATGTCAAATGAATGCAAACGAGAAGAGAAATAAAATATGAATGCATAATCTAGAACAAGGGGAACATTTAAGATAACCAAGGTCTCCGGAGTATAATATTTCGGTCACTTGGTACTTGGTAGGTGAGTGGCGTGACAATTAAAGATTCTGTGACTGTGAGCACTTGCTAAATGTCTTAAAAGATAACAAATATTGTGTAGATATCACATCACTCTTGCATGTAATCATTGAGAAATACAACTAGCTCAAGGGCCAATCATGCAAACACTAGGCCTAGAAGATCTCTAATTCAAACACATTTCTGAAGCAATCAATGGCTGAAGGTGTGACATTTCCTACAATTGCTTCCCTCTATAAAATGAGTATGCCATTAGCACATATGATGTGCTCGGGCTTTGATAACTCTTCTCTTTCCTGCAAGGGCTCACTCATATATAGAACCAGCAATTTTTAGGCACAAGAAATGAAAAGGAAAGGTGAAATAGATAGGTGCTAGGGTTAATGTCCAGTTAGCAACCCGCTGCCACTGCCGCATCACATACACACCAAGGGAGTTAGAGACAGTGGGTTACCTCAAACAAGGTTAAATCACTTCCACCAGTTATGTTCCATACAATTCCAGTAGCCCTCTCTATACCAATATCTAACAAAGGCGATTGGATAGCATTGAGTGCAGCATCTCGTGCCCTTGTTTTTCCTACAAAGAAGAGAAATTGACATATCAATGGAAAGACACTTAAAAATCTGCATAATAAAACTAAAGCATCATGAAGAGAAGAGATCAAAATCCATCTGCCACGTGAAAGTTTGTTTCTTTCACAACAAAACATCAATAGGTATTGCCAGTAGAAGAAAGAAAGGCAAGAGAATGGGCAGAGCTACCATCACTTCTATTTTCAAAACATAGGTGAGAAACATGTAACACGGTTGCTGCTACTTTTTCATTTTATACACATGATCTTCCCCCTGATTTTTCCTTATTTACGTTTTCTCAGAAAAGTTTAGGAGCATGTGATACAACAAACGACTGCTAAGCATATCTTTGAATTACCAGTTGCAGTTCCTATCCCCATCAATGAAGAACCTGCATTTGCCATTATAGTTCGCACATCAGCAAAATCGACGTTGACTAGCCCTGGAATCTGCAATCAAGAAACTCAACCAATTAGAGTGCAGAGGTATGGTCCAAAGCTCATAACACTTTCACGTTTGTGCAGCCCAAACATGAATGATACTCATGCAATTATACTGATTTTTACAGGCTCGAAGGTTCCATTCCAGAACCCTGGTATCAGTATTAGCAGTAACAATGACCGAAGTTAGTAGACCATCTAACAAACAGGCCCTACAACTTTCGTCTGGTTACAGATGAACAATGGAAAATATAGGTATCTTCAGTGTATCAACCATGATAATAAATCATAGATGTCATTTACCAGAGAAAAGGCTCAAAATATGTCAACAAAAACTGTACCCCTCAACTCTCAAGTATTATATGGATAAAGACAATAAAAGGAGCACACTAGCTTTAACCACCCAAAGCCTATGAATTAGAAACTTCATATTGGAAGGGGGGGAAAGAGATGGAAAAGCATCACCAAACTATTACTTCATCCTTTCCATCTAATAAACCAGGCAAACTTAAGGTGAAAAAAGGTTCCTATTACAAGCTTGTAACATATCACACACAAAAAAGTATCCCATGCAATCATCAATAAAATTGGAAAGGCAGTATCCATTTTCGAGGACTATGCAAGAAGAAAGAAAGAAAATGACATTACAACTATGTTTCATTTGCCTAAATATTTCGGTTTCAACTCAATCATGAATAGTTAGGTAGAAGGGTTCTGATAGTTTCTTGAAGAATCCCATACCGTAATTATATCAGAGATACCCCGAACACCCTGTCGAAGAATGTCATCAGCCAGATTAAAGGCTTCTGTTACCGGAGTAGATGGGGAAACTGCAGTCAACAACTTGTCATTTGGAATAACAATTAGTGTGTCAACATTTTCTCTTAGAGCTGCAATTCCTTCCTGTGCTTGAACTGCTCTCCTCCTTCCCTCAAAAGAAAATGGGGTAGTGACAATACCAACAGTTAATATACCCATTGACTTTGCAACCCCAGCAATTACAGGAGCTCCACCAGTTCCAGTTCCACCACCCATTCCAGACTGCAAATACAAACTCAAAGTCCTAGGTAAAATGTTAAAGGAAGATACTGGAAGATAAAATAAAACCAAATCCCATGTCCTGGTCCTGGTCCTGGTCCTAATTTCTAACTTGGCAAAAAACAAGATACCAAACACCCACGCAAAAGTACCAGAATAATAAATAAAGTATCTATGGCAAAAATGAATCATGAAGTAAATAGTTATTTACTTCATGAACAATCACAAAACAAATCAAACTCCAGGAAACAGTGATAAAATTTACACAAAAACGGATTTTTAATTAAGTGGTTATTAAAACGTATCTGATGCTTAGCATGTAATACAAGTTGAGCTCACTGTTGCAAAAATAATATGTAATTTCCCCCCAGTTGACACTAAGACTTTGTACATAACTCTTTGAACATTCAATTTGACTGGATAGGTTAAATAAGAAACCACATATAAGTAGGCAGATAACTTGCATTTATCATATGAACATACAATCTGCATTATTAATTGTAATGTATTTTCATAAAAATAGACAGTTTATATCAGACAATAATTTAATCAGATTAAAATTGTAGATGGTTGGGAACTTACAGTAACAAAAACCATATCAGTACCATAAAGAGCCTGTTCTATTGACTCCTTGCTTTCTTTGGCAGCATTCATGCCAATCTCTGGGTTCCCACCAGCGCCAAGACCCCTAGTTAGCTCCTGACCAATTTGCAAACGATGCTCAGGAAAGACGGGTGACATTTTCAGGGCTTGAACATCGGTGTTAACAATCCAGAACTCTACACCCTTCATTGCACTCTCTATCATGCGATTAACAGCATTTGACCCACCTCCTCCAACACCAATTACTTTGATCTTAGCTTCATTATAATTACTTGAACCGGACATGTCTCCTAAGCTTTCAATGACATTTCCACTAAAGTTATCCTTTTTGGGGCTCGTTATTGTACTGTTCCCTTCCCCTCTAAGCATTGAAACTTCAGGATGCAGATTCAGAAAAGGGTCCTTATTTTGATACCGACTGACACTGTGAGAGTTGGCTGAACATCTAAAATTTGACACGACGGTCCTTCGATTGGCACCTGAAAATACACTTTTTCCATCACATACTCTGAGGCAGTTAAATCTCCCAAGAGGATTCTCCATTAACACTCTCCCTCCAAGAACATTAAGTACCCCCATTGATCTGCTGTCTGAAGGTGTAAAATAAGGCGATAAAGCAGTCGCCATTTTAAGGGCGGCCCTAACAAATCAGATTTACTTAAACTACTGACAAGCCAGAAAGTTCAGTATCCTGAATAGCTTGAATTTCAAGTTGCAGGAAATTTCCCTTACACCTGCATAAACAGATGATAGGATTAAAAGCATATTCAAAAACATTTAGCTAAAGAACTACCATTGTATAATTGGTAGTGTCACTGTCAACTTTAAATTAATGATAAAATAAGCCTCAAAAACTAGAATAAAATTTCAAAGCCTGCATTTTTTGTGAAGTATAACATCAAAAAGTTGCAAAACAAATTCTAAGAATCAGTATAAATGTATAATTGTAATAAATAAAGAGTATAAACAACCAAAACTTCTTCAATTTTAGAGCTCAGAGCAACCAGATTCATCATTCAAAACAAAAGGTCCAACCTTTGCAGCTGGAACTTAGAACTAGAATCTTTCTCGTTGAAAAAGTGCTCAAACTAAATAAGATGCATCAAAATGGAATGAAAAAGAGAAAATGACATCTGGGTTATGAAGAGGAGAGAAAGAGGAAAATAAAAACCTGGATATGAAGAGTCGAAGAAACCATGAAACAGCAAAGCTCCCCAAATGCATTTGGGTGCTATTGATCAAAATAAAAACTAAATTGCTCAACATTTTTTAAATAAGGAGATAATACGCTTTTAATTTTTTTAAAAAATTAATTATTATTTTAATTTATACTTGATTAAAATTTTAATTTTAAAAAATATTAAAGGTTAACGTTGCTCAAAGAATCATTTTTTTTTTGAATTTGAGTATTTAATTGGATAAAAAAAAATAAAAATTTAATTGATTTTATTAATAAAAATTTAAGAGTTTATTAAATCTTAAATCAGAAATAATGAGGTATTTGGTAAAAAAATAATTTTTTTAGCTTATTTGGGTACAAATAACTTATTGATAGTTAAGTTTTTATTTTTAGTGTTTGAATGTTTTTTTTAAATTAAATTAAATTAAAATTGAATTTAATTTAAATTATCATCCTAATTAAAAGTTAACATGTCTCGTTAGAAACCATCGCCCAGTAGTTATTAAATGGAAGCGCAGCTATCCACGTAATTAAGGCATCTTAATGATAAGTAAACTACTCTCAGAGCAAAAGGATTTAAATATTTTTTTCCTTTAAATAATGTATAGGTTATTTTAATTTTAAAATATTATATTTAAAACGGTAATTAAAATCAGATTTATTAAAATTCGAATTTAAATAATGATATAATTTTTTATATTAAAACAATTAGAATTGAGAGCAAAAGGTTTCGATTTTAAATAATAAAGTCTAAAAAAATATTAAAATCAGTGACAAGAGACTCAAATTTTGAACAATATATTTTAAAAAATATTAAATTATTTTAAATTATGATCAAATTATTAAATTGATAAAAATATATAAAATTTAAAAACTAAATTTATTATTATATCATATCACGTTATCATCTTAGTTAAGTTTAAAAAAACTTAATAAAAAGTAATCGGATTTATGCTATAAGAGAGTGGATCCATGCTCAACTTGAATTTTTTAAAATTTACGTATTTATCCTTAATTTTTATAATTTTTATAAAATTCTTAAAATTTTATATTACTTAAGGTTTGTACCTATTGTGAGATTTTAAAATTTTATATGTATCAATCCTCCAATAAATTTTTGAATCCGTCACTATAAGTAATTAAAATTTATTTTTACCATCAAATTATTTTTTCTGCAAATTTAGAAGTTAATATCATATTTGTTTAATATTTTGATTATTTATTATTAAGTTTTTTTAAAATTTAACTGAGATAATAACGTGATATAATATAATAATAAATTTAATCTTTAAATCTTATACGTTTTATTAATTTAATAACTTAATTATAATTTAAAATAATTTAATAATTTTAGTCTTTAATATTTAAATATCTTAACAGTTTAATATTTTTTAACCCTAAATTCTAACTTTATAATAGGGAAAGTTATAAAATTTGTTTAATTATCAATAACAAAGGAGATGGATAATCACTCATGATTGATTTTGTTATGAAATTTTTCGTATCGAACAAAAATATTTTTTTAAAATCTTTTTATCAATGTTCAAACAATCGAATATTAAAAATTTAAATCATAAATCTTAACTATAATTTTTATATAAATAATAACATGATATAAGATTTTTGTATAATTAGATTGAGTAATTAAAATAAACAAGTAACTTAAACAAAGAAAAATATTTATTTCATTGCACAAGCTGTGAATCTCATATAAATTCTGAAAATTATTTTAAAAATATAGAGAATATTTTTTAAATCTTAAATTTTACTTATAAATAATAAATAATATTTTTGAAAAATATTAAAATATTTCACAAAATTAAATAAATTGTTATTTTATACGATTATAAAAAAAAAATTCAAAATAACTTTTATCATTTTATATATTTTTTAAAAAATACGTTTGTAGTATATAAAATATAATTTTAAATATATTTCAAAAATTAAAATAACTTCTATTGTTTTTTTCAAATTATTTTTTACACTTGTATAATAGTATTTATTTAAACATTTTAATTCTTTGAAAAATTATTATTTTCAAATAAATTTAAAGTTTATTTTAAAAAAAAAATGAAAACAAATTTAAATTCTTTTAAAATGGAAATGACATTATCCTATTGCGATATGGGTTAAAATAACTTTTTTTAAAAAAATATTAAAGTTAATTGTAAATATTTTTTAAAGTGTCAAATTGTTTTTTTAGTTTAAAGATTTAATTAGTATAAAAATTAAAAATTTAATTAACGTTTTACAAAAGTTTAAGAACTTATTATATTAAACTTTTAAACAAAAAATAATGAGTATTTGGTAAAAAAATTAAAACTTTTAATTTATTTCATCATAAATAATTTATCAAGAATCAAATTTCATTAATTTTAATGTTTAGATATTTTTTAAATTAAATTAAATTCGAATTATATTATCATCTTCAACGAGGAGCTAGCACATCTCTTACAAACCATCACCACGTTGTTGTTAAATAAAAAGCACAGCTATCAGCTAACTATTATTTTTTATTTTGACGATTAAATTATTTTTTCCGTAAATTTTCTATTTGACTACTTATTATTAAATTTTTGTTAAAATATAATTAAGATGATAAATTTTATTATAGTTAAAAAATAATTTAATTATAATTAAAAATATTTATTTTTCATCTGTCCTTAAAAGAATTTCTAAATTGTGTGTTGCTTTTCTTTGAAAGGGGTCTGAAAATAATGCTAGAGGTACTCGTGTAAGTTGGGACTTCATCTGTCATCCAAAAGGAGGGTTAGGAATCAAAGATATATCTTCTTGGAATAAAGCTTATATAGTCCGCTGTCTTTGGTTAATTCTAACTCAGGTAGGATCTTTATGGGTTGCGTGGGTTAATAATTATCTTCTTAAAGGGCAATCCTTATGTCAAATTTCTGAAAAAAATAGTCATAGTTAGGCTTCTTTCGCTAAAGCTTTGAGACGAACTACGTGCAGATTTGGCCACTATGTTATCTGAGGAATTTATAACTAAGGAAGTATGGGACTGGTGCAGGCACAAACAAATGAAGGTTTCTTGGCACCGAGCTGTATGGAATAGACTTGTCATCCTTCGTCATGCATTTATCTCTTGGCTAGTGGTATTGGATAGGCTACCAACAAAGTGTAGGATGATAAGCTGGGGATTACAAGTTGATCCAAACTGTGTATTGTGTGAGGGTTTATTGGAAACACGAGAGCACTTGTTTTGTATTTGTCACTATTCGAAGCAACTGTGGGAAATGATTATAAGAGCATGTGGTGCCCGCATATCATATAATAGCTGGGAGGAGATGTTTGATTGGATTCAACAAGAAGGAAAAGGAAAGAGTTTGAAAGCTACTATACTTAGAATTGCTTGGAGATGTTTTCTTTATTACGTATGGCATGAACGTAATGGAAGTTTACATGGAAGGTGACCTCACCTAGTCACATCTTTTTTCGATCTTAAAAAAGGATGTTAGCTTAAAACTACTTGATTACAGAAAATATACATACATAGATAACAATTTAGCTAGTTGTTGGGATCTTAGTTGATCTTTTTTATTTGTTTGTACAAAATTGTTGGTTGTAGTATCTCTCTGAGAGCTTCTTAGATGAATAAGATATCATTTATCCAAAAACGAAATAATTAAATCATACGTCTCAACTTTAATATTTATATTAATGGTACATGACAGAAGACTTCTATGTAGTCAAACCGAGTAATGGAAATAAACCAGTAGCTGAAACAAAGAAAAATATTTTATTTCATTGCACAAGCTGGGAAGCTCACCAGCGTGCATCAAAGTTCAGTATTATTCCTATCATAGATTGTTCCTAAACAGTGATGATTTGTGATCCATTTTGGCAATCATTCCCCATTGTTGTCCTCGCCATCTTCAACCTTCAACAGCTTTGCAGCAATGTCTTTCTCTTCATCGTGGATCACGAAATAAGGGTGAATGTGATGATCCTCTGGCATGAATTTAGATGCAGTATACACATAAAATGCGACGTTGGCCAACTCCCCGACCAGCACGCCGACACATAGATACTCAGACGAAGTCATCGCCAGCCACACAGTAATCGCAACACGACTTAAGTAAACGTAACAGATGACCACGGTGTAGTAATGTCTTAACTGTTTCAACTTCATCAAATACGCAGCAGCTTTCTCATCCGCCTCGGCCTCGCGCAGGTTCTTGATCCGCCAAACGATCGGTAAAAGCAAGGCGCAATAGCAAATAACATCGATTAGTATTACCGTTATCTCCCATGTGGCCTTGGGTGGACTGAAAGGTGGAGCGTCGTCGTCTAAAACTTGGGCGAGGTTGGCAATGATCTGGAGTGGAATCACAATCATGGAAACCATGCTTACCTTGTGTTGCACGTAATGTTTCAGAGGCGAGCCGATCGAAACCAGCAGGGTGAAGAACATGATTCCTTTCAAGAAACTAAGAACGTGAAGCGGAATCTTCCAACAGTCATCAACGATTCCGGTTTGTTGGATGTAAGATTTATTCCCTGTTTCGAAAATGAAATTTAAAGATTTTAAAACAAGCAAAGCCAACATTAAGAAATGGATTCGAGAAACAGTGATTCGTCTTCTGCAAATGATGTACGTCCAAAATCCCTGTGAGGGTGAAGTAAACGATGGACAAAGTGAAGTAGACGGTCGGGAGAACTGTTTCGTCGGCGGAGAGATAATCCCCTTCTCCATCGAGGTTGAACATCTCCAATCGGACTGTCATTGATACATTGACTTGCTTGAGACAATTAGCGAAGTGTAGAGTGTACCGATCGGGTTTGTTTACTCCGGTGACGGTGACGAACTTCGATTCCCCTTTCAGATACCGCAAGTCATAGACGGCCTTGACGTGATCGGATTCGAGAATGCACGAGATGTCTCCGTCGGAGAGCTGTTTCATCACGTGAATCCATGCGTCCCGCGTGCAGAGGAAGAATCCGAGCTTTTGTAAGTCGAGTTGTCTGTTCTGGTTCGGGAGAGTGATCTCAGAGACTCGGAGCTCGAGGCGTCCGTATTGAGTGAACCGGAACTCGTCAAATGGTATAATGGGTCGGTCATCGTATCGGATCTCCCTGTAACGGATTTCAGCACAACATAAAGAAACAAAAATAGATATCAAAACGAGAAACAAAAATGAGCGGCACATCATCGCCATGGGAGAACTGGTAAAAACAACAAGTTTTTGCGTTCATCTTAGAGAAATCTCAGATATAAAAAGAGACTGATCTGCATTTTGATTTGCCATCCTTCCTTCGTTCCTATCGTCCAACCTGAGCTTAGAAATCTAAAGATTTGATATTGACATTCCAATTTTAAACAGTTTATTGTAAGATTACGTACAAAATGATTGATTTTTCCTAGAAGTCCAGACGGCGGAAGTGGCATATACTTTCGATTGATCCCATGTTTCTCTTGTTAAAGAATGTAATAAATACAAGACGATAGGTTTGTTTCCAGATTCTACAATCGCCGCAGAGCTTCAGCTTGTCGTTGTAGTATAGTGGTAAGTATTCCCGCCTGTCACGCGGGTGACCCGGCTTCGATCCCCGGCAACGGCGTATTCTCCCCTTTTTTTCGAAAGCTTCTACAGAGAAGCTGGAACTTGAAGTTTCAGGCTTTCACAAACAAAATTCGGAACTTTTTATTATTTCTTTCAGATTAAAACCTGATAAGTTCCAACAAAATCTTGAAATCCTTCTCTTAATTAACCATGAATTTGAAGCACTGTATGCAATTTGTTCATCGTCGGACTCTGCCAATCCTTAATTTCGATTTTCACGTAGGACTAAATCCCATGTTTTTTAAAAAGAATATAAATTTTTAGAATTTTATATAAATGTTTGTGGTCATCCCATGGTTGATTTGATTTGATTTGTTGATGAAATGAGATTGTGTTCGTACTGTCCTTTGAGTTTCCAAATTGACTAACACCTGACCTGAGTCGTTGGGCAAAACCCACAGCAATCGTCGGCAGATACGACAGGCACAGGCTTGGTTGTGATGTGCAGCCAGGGGAAGGGACTGAGTTGAGATTGTGGGTTAAGGTCAAACCTAATCAACACTCGGTGACTTCTGTATGAGGAGATCCCTATATTTTCAAACACAATCTCAAGGATCAATGAAAAACCATCCATGTCAAAATATAAATGTTTAAATATATATTTCGTATCAATGAAAACCTAATCTTAAGCACGAGCCCTCTGATAAAGAAACGATTGTTGTTTTTAGAGATTACAGGTTCAAACACCAGCGATGTTAGTAGAGTGATTGAGCGATCAATGTCAAATGGTAGAAATTATATTCTAGAACAGATACTACTGTAATCACTCTAGCTTGTTCAAAAAAAATATTCTTAAATTAATATCTGAATTAAACATTTTTCAAGTTGACAAAAAAATTATATACTTTCGAGTTATAATTAAAATTTATAAATTTTATTAATTTAGTCTTAAATTTAATTAAATTATTTATATTTAAAAGTTTTATCTATTTCGATAAAAATCTTACGTCTCTTCCTATGTCCAACATTAAAAAAATAAATTCTAAGCCTTAACCTTAAATTTTAAATATTAAACTATAAATCATAAACTCTAAAAAATACACTTTATCTATAATTCTCTAAATCTATGTTTATAGTCTGAGATATATAAAAAAAACAACGAGACATAAAATTTCTATTCTATCAATTTACTCTTTATTCTTCGCTTAAAAACTCATATTCTAAATAATTAATATTAAATTTTATCACATTTTAGAAAAATTCCTTCAACTATGAATAAATTTGAAATTCCTACTACAAATTTAGAATTGAAAAATATATGCTTTTATGCGTTACATTTTAACTGTTTATTCATAATATATACATTTTAGTTTTTTAATATATATATATATATATATATCTCACCGTACCAAATTATTTTTTCAACAATGTTATCTCAAAAATTTGAAACGTTGTTTTTTTTTTGAAATACAATATATCCCACCAATACATTTTAACTTGATAATATCTTATTTTATTTTAAATAATATTTTTTATTATATAGAGTAGAAACCTTAAAAAATAATAAAAAAATCATTAAAAATCCTAAAAAAATCCACACTCAACTAAATTCCTCATAATTTTTCATTAAGTTGCCACTTCATCATTATACTACTTAATATCACATAATCTACCAAACCATTACTTACAGATCATTGAATATAATAATAATAAAACTCAATTAATTCTATATTATACTCGAGTATCATCATTTATTAAAAGCATAATTATTAAATAATAAAATCTTATTTTTTTTTCATTATTTTCATATTGCCTTCCAGTCATTCTTAAATGTTGTAAACAAAGTTCGTCCCATTATGTTATGCCATATTTGTGTTTTCATAAAACATAATCCTGAACAAGAAGACAACAAACAGAGATGCTTGACATTGTTTCCGGCAAGGAAAACATAGTGTTCAGCACCCAGCAGACAATAGAACCGAAGTGTGAATTAAAGAAGCCTGGTTTAGGACAAAAGAATAGCATTCTGGCATCCTAAATACATTGATTAAGTACATTAACATGTTCTTAAGATTAATTATGAAACATGTAGCTCAGACGTTGTTCCAATTAGAAAGAAAGACAGGGAAACTAAAACTATGATAACATTATATTTCCTTGTTTTCTAGCAGGTACACCCTTCACATATCCATATCCATATCCCCACTGATGCAAAACAAAGACACTAGGAAACGAAGCTACCACCACCAGCACAATTTGGCCATGGTCTTACCATAAAAGGAACAAAACAAAAGGAGGAACAAGGTGGGGTCATGATGTCTAATCCCTGCCGGAATCAGGACTGGTTAGAACTAGTTGGATTCGGGTCAGAAGAGGTGGAGCTGAGATCATTGGATGAAGAATTCTTGCCCTTGGAGAGTTTCTGCTTGAGCTCAGACAGAAGGGCTTGGTTCTCCTGGTTCAGAACCTGTGCTTTCTTCCTCAGCCTCTCGTTCTCTTTCATTATGTAACAGTTCTGGAGGTACAGATTTGAGTTCAGCCTTTCCATGACCATGAAACAATCAACCCTGTCTCTTTATTAATCTACCTGTAATGTCCCTGCAAACCAAAAAAAAAAGAATAACCAGACATTAACAAATATCATAAGATTTTAAAAACATAAAAAAGCAGAAAAGTGTAACTCCGGTCGTCTTCTTTATTGCTGTGTAAATCATTGCACTACACATGGAGACAGTATTGTTATACTATTTTTAAATCCACAGCTCCCTAGAAATTAAATGCAAAAACACATTAAGAGTCTATATGCATGATATACAGACAAGACAATCCGAATGTTTGTCCATTACTGTATACGGTTTAAAAAACTATTAATTGTTAAAGAAAGATATTAGTACCAATAATCAAAGATTTGAAAACTGTTAGGACAAGTTTCCCTCTGTCTTCTTGCTTTGGTAGATGATCCTAAGAAACCAGAAACAACTACCGACAGAGGAGAAACAGAGCATGTGTGAGTACTAAGTTTTGTGGTAGCCCTTGCCATTTAAATAGGCCAAGTTCATATAGTTTGTATGTAAAAAAACAAAGGTAAACAGCTGTCCTAAACCCCTCTTTCGGCTGCCCAAACATGAAAGAAAGGGATAAAGGTCGATTGTAAGATCGACACCATCATAAAACTTGTTGTTGACTGCATTAGCATGTTATTGTTTAAACCTGTAGGAATGGTTTTCTAGACCGAAAGTGGTTAAAAGAGGGCAAAACATATAAAGAGAACAAGTTGAGACTTGAGAGTGGCGACATGGAAAAAGACAAAAGGATCTCGTTAAAGAACCAAGAACTAGCCAATTAGCCATACAAGACATTCCTCAAAAACGAGATGAAATGGGAAGAAGATCCCAATATGTGGAACTCAGTCGTTCTCATGCAAGATAACAGAACCCAACCAGCATCCCATGTAGGATGTCTGGTTAAGAACAGCCTTGGAACACTAGTGCCCCATTAGCCAGGACAATGTCTAGCCTTTCCTGGTGAAAGAAAAGAAACAAACAGAGGAAGAAAAGAACAAGTGGGGGCCTCAGGCTCAGCCCACATTACCCTTTTTCCAAAAAGATCACCTTTTGGAAGGAACGTTGGCTTAGCCGAGGAAACTGAAATCTGGGTTTTTGTAACAGCCAGTAGCAGCAGTCGGAAACAAAGAGGAAAAGGTAGTGAAGCGAGGGACAAAGAGTAAACAAGCAAGGTAAGAATATATATAGAGAAGCAAAAGGTATATGTAAAGAAAGAAGGGGGGGGGACAATGGAGATGGCTCTCTGGTCTGACACCACAATCATGCCCTGTGTAAGCATAGAAGGCAGCTGATATTTAATGTTTGCATGATGATGATGATGGATATGGTGGCATCATGTGAATGATGATAGAGAACTGGGACTTGCTTGTTTCTGCACGGGACAATTATGGGAGTTCCCGGCTTGTAAACTGATGGTGGGCTAGGCCGTCACAAGATTCGCAATCATGCCAATGGATTGGCTTCATTTCCTCTTCATTTACTGCTCTCCAACTTTATAACTTTCCTTGTGTGTTTGGTCATCATGTTTTGGTCGTAATCTTTACTTTCGAATGGCCATCTACTCTACTCGGTCCCGTATCCTGTACCCATGTCGACAATTATGTCTACAAACTTGGGTCACATCACAAAATTATGCCTACCTACAGACACCATAGGTTTCATAGTGGTAGATTTAGAAACCAACCCTCTTCTTATCCTTTAGAAACATTTCAATTCGTAGCATTAAATTGGATATACGTGCGAATGCGGGTTGGGTTTTATTGGTCTCTTCATAAAGACAAAGTAATTATTTAGACGTTTAAAATTTTAATTTTAGGTTTAAGTTATATGATTTAAAATTTAACAATTTTAATTAAAATTTAAAATTTAAAATTAGAATATTGAATTGTAAGATTTTAACTTAAAAATGGGTATATTTTAGTGAATCTTTACTTAATATTATATAAGAACTTGTTAAGACATTTAAAAAATCATATTTTGAATCAAAAATTAGTTCAAATGGTAAACAATTTAGTTTTGTTTAAGTATGTACTTAAAGATGGTCATGGGTCAGGTCGAGTAGGATTTTTATCAATCACAACCAACCAAAAAATTGACATTTTTATATAAAATCGGTCCAACCCGATATTTTATGATGTTTAACCGACTTGAATCCAAAATTCAGAATAAAAAACTGACTCGGTCTAGTATAGCTAAAAATTTGCTAATTTTTATTATCACTTGATAAAATAAGGAGTTAATTGTAAAAAATATAAATAAAATAAGCATTAAATAATTATTTTATTTTTATTTGATAAAATAAAAAGATAATTGAAATATATATAAAGGGAGGGGCATTGTAATAAATATATTTAAAATTTAAAATAAAAGATAAAATATTATTTCTGATCAGATATTTTTTATCTTAAATTCAAATTTGATCCAACCTGATCTTGTCCTAAAAAATCAAAACCAAACCTGATTCAAACACGAAAATTTAAAACCTTGTATATATAAAAAAATCTTCAATGTATAACTCATCCAGTAAAGTTAAATATACTACACAAATCGATCTAATTTTATCAGAATAAAACTATGAAAAATGATAATATTAACCCTATGACTTTGGTTTGTTTTACGCTGTTGATACTGACAACGTCGTTTCGATTTTACGTTACTCTAATCATAACTCGATAATCTTAAGCGTATACTTTGGCCAATATTTAAGGTGCAGGTTTAGATAATAATTGAAATTTAAAACAGAACGTTGGGACAACCTCAACATTTCATGTGTTATATGAGTAGATTAACGTGAAACATCATAGTTGACAGATGGTATAGTTTTGGATGGGTAGAATCGTCTATTCCAACCTTCACCCTCGTGGAGCTCGTTCGTCTTTGAGTGTTAATTTGAGTTTTGCTGATGGAATTATGGCTTTGTACTCGATTGGATGATGGATGCTTTAATGACTCATTTACCCTTATCTACTCATTTCCCATCCTTACAATGATGGAAAATCTTCAACGCCGTTTCCATATTAAATGAGCCATAATAATGACTGTTTTTTAATATATTTAGGGTAAAATACATTAAATATCATTTAGTTATATATTAATAATTAATAAATTATTTTTTTAAATAGTTATTATTTTTTTTTCAAATGAGTTATTTTAATATTAAAATTAAAAGAATGAGATGATATAATAATTATTTGTCTAAATATATATATATATATATTAATTTAGTCTTAATCTAAATTAATGTAATAAATATAACTTTTTATATTTATAAATTTTGATATTGTATCATCTTGACACATTCGTTGATCAATTATTGTACTCTATATTATTATTCATCCGTTTGATAATTAACAAATATGATAGCTCGATAAACATAATTATTTTACTTTTAGAAAATTTAATACCTTCGAATCTAACATTTTATTAAATCTATTAAATCTTTTTTAGTATATTCGATAATTAAATAAAAAAATTTAATACCGTTATATTTAACATTTTATTAAAATATTAAATTATAATTAAAGTTTGTTGTTGCCCAAGATAATATAATAGTTTTAGGTTTATCATATATCAGCTTATGCTTTTTAGCGTCATTCGATAGTTTTGTATTATTAATTTTTTTTAAAATTTATATTATTATTTATCATCACAAATTAAAAAAACATGATATAGATATCGATTTATATTATTATTTATATTTGTAAGTGTACAAATATGATTGGGGCTGTATAAAAATGCTTTTCCCTAAAAGGCTGTAAAAATCTTTATTTATTATATTTCTTTTTTCATATTCTTACATCATCATTTTCTTTTCTTTTGGTTGTATCTTTAATTATTAGGTGCTACATTAATCAAGTTTGGTTGGATTTATATTAGTAGCGGTATAATTATAAAAAGATAATATATTATTTTTTTTCCAACAAAATGAATAAAAATAATATTATGAACAATAAATTTAGGGTGAGTCTAGATATAATTAAAAAAGGATAAGTTTTAAAATTTGTTTAAAAATTTAAAATTTTATATTTTAGATAATATTTTAGTTTGATTTTTTTATAATTTTTGATAAATTTTGATACTTACAAAACAAATTTCAATAGTTTGTTCAAAAACTAAAAATATAGAAAGTAAAACTTATTTTATAAATTTCAAAATTTATTAAAAAATAATATTTTATTTATTATTTTTACCTATAGTCTAAATCTATTATATAAACTTAAATGAATGAGCATCCTTCAGCTTATGTTGTTGTACTAGCCTGATGTCCTGACCCCAATTGACCTGTTTTCCAAAGCTCTACCCTTTTTTAAGGTCATCTTTCATGATTTGAATCCCCTGCATGGCTAATGATGGATGGCTCAACATGATAATGTGGAGCAAGTGCATCCAACCCTACACGTGAGCTCAGACCTTGGGGGGTTCAGACACAGATTTTAGGGACCACCTAGTCCTGTATCTCACACACAGACAAAGGGTAAGTGGTTCCATTGGGCTTGGTTTTAGAATGGCATAGGGAGTATTAAAATCTATAAAGAAAAGGGTAAGTAGCAACAAAAGTCAATTAATTATGAGTTTAGTTATATTTGATCATTTATTTATCGAAAGTTATATTAAAATCATTTATTTATAGGTAAGGTTATATTTGGGTTACTCAATTATTAAAGGTTATATTCGATGGTAGATCTATGTTGTAGGTCCACCCTAATTTTTTTATAATTTATATATTTGGCTTTGATTTTTTTAAAATTTTATGAATTGATCCTTAAATTTTTTAATTTTTTATGATTTGTGCCCACCCTCACAAATATTTCTGGATCCACCACTGATTATATTTTAGTCACTCAATTATAAGTAAGGTTATATTTGTGTCACCCTTCATATTTTAAAAAAACATATCAATTTGGTCGTTTTCTTCTTCTAAAGTTAGAGTACTTCATTTGAAATCATTAATTAATCTAATACATAAATTGATAAACTTTTCTTTCAAATATAAAGATTGACCCAAATATAACCTTATCGATAATTGAGTGGTCAAAATATAACATTTATTAATTGTGTGACCCATGAGTAACCAAATATAATTTATCCATAATTAAGTGACTTTTAAAGTAATTTACCCTAAACAAAATCACTACCAAAGAGAATGCATTTTCCTTTGGGGTATTGTTTCTCACTGCTTTGCTGCTTTGCGACTTCATTGTTTTTGTTAAACCCCACGAAATCCAATCACAAATAAACAACACCAGATGCTCATTCTTTGGAATGCTTTATTTTAGGAAAAAAAGAATATTAAAAGTTTTTTTTTTATTTTTCTTCCATTATAACTTTATTTTATTTTATTTCCTACCCTTGAACAATAAGATGTTCCAGTTGATTATAGCCCAAAATAATTACTTAACTTTTAACTTTATACTTTATTAGGGTAGTGTTCCATCTCATAGATTCATTTCACACGTTCATTAATCATTTTTTAATATATAATTTTTAAGAGTTAAAGTGAAAAATACATGCCAACGATAATAGGTTAAGTAATAAATAATTTAATATCATTTAATAAATTTAAAATTATATATATTAAAAAAATTATATATTAAAATTAAATAAATAACACGAGTAAAAATGAATTATATACGATAAAAATTTAAAAATATCGTAATAAAAAAATGAAAATACATTTTTAATATTGTTATATATTGTATCAATATTAGAGTTTTTTTTAGTTAATTAATATTTCATAAATAATTAAAATCATATGATAATAAATCAGACCACCTTTGTCTGTTCACACCATTGTAATAGTTAAAGAATCCACCCCATTTGACTTTTAACCCACCCAATTATGCATCTCAAAGATTATTGTCTACTATTTAGTAGGCATTTACCCTCGCCAAAATGATTTCATTCTATTTGGATAAGACAACCAAAAAAGATGTTTGATTAAGGAATTTTTTATTAATAATTTTAATTATTGATAAATTAATATAAATGAGGAGAGATTATATCATGGACTATGCTTATCATGTCATCCGTAATTCATATAATCAGATCTGTTCATCTTTAAGTAACTATTTGTTAACTAATTACTCACCCATCTATTACAAGTAGAAAAGAAGTGATGATTCACTTTTAAAAATATATGAGATGGATAAATCTGATTAATTGAAACCACGGATGACGTGATAGAAAGGGTTCATGATATAATTTCTCATAAATTAGATATCGTAAAGTTTAGTATTTTATAGTAAATATCATATATTATAATATTATATATATATATATCACAGTGTATTATTAATTATTTTAATTAGTTTTTGAAATTATAAAGGTTAAAAGCGTTATTACATTTTTAAAATAAAATTTTAAAAAATACTTTTATATTATTTTTTGATTTTTTTTATTTTTTAAAAAAATAATTAAATTATTTTTAATATAATGATTATTACATTCACTTTAATTTAAGAGTAAAGTTTATAAATGATCATAAAACATTAATTAATTATCTAATTTAATAAATAAACTTTTAATTACATTAATAATATAATTAGATTCTAGTTTAAAATCAAAATTTAGTTAAATGATGTTAAATCGTTGATATTATCATAATTATTTTACTCAAATATAAAGTAAGTATTTTCATTACATGTTATTAATGATGTCGAGAGAATATTTTAATTAAAGTTTTGATGCAAGACATGACTTCACCATGCAAATCTTCTTCCAGGGTCATCATTGGCCAGCTTCTTCTATATTTTTTAGTAATAATATAAATTAATTATTCGAAATAATGGTAGTAATTTTTTTAAGCGACTTTAATCCACCGTTATGTATCTTAATTTTTAATTTAAACAAATATTAAAACTACATAATCATGGATTAAACACACTTATGAAAAAGAAAAGGAATATTATCATTAGTGTATTAAATATTAATTTATATATAACAAAAAAAAATGTTTTTATAAACATTGGTTTATATTAGAAAAGGATTTTAGTAAAAAAATTATTTAATATATTTAAATTCGAATAATTTATTTATTAGATCTGTATGCATTTTATTAATGACTAAAGCATAATAAACACGACCATAACACCATATTAAACTTAAATTGAGTTTTTTAGTTTCAAAGGCTTCGACAACTTAACCAGACCAAACATACTTGGACAAACAAGTTTATTTGTTAGGAAATAATTGTTAGTTTCTGTAACTGAATTAGTTTCTAAAACTGGGCTTAGAGCTGGAGACCATTTAGATTGTTAGTTACGGACTGTTAGTTAGGAGATTTTTATTTTTTTTAATTGCATTTGGCCTATAGTTTTATTAGTGTACCAATTACTCAATTGTAACATGGATTAGAACATTAAAGTTTACAAGCATGATCAGACCATAGGCTTTTGAACCAAACTGTATCTGAAGCAACTGAAACATCATCGTCGTTCCTATGCCACGTCCACACGGCATCGGTTGCGTTCACCACCATGAGTTCGCCGTACCCGAAGCTTGCTTCCCGGAATAATGATATCTCAGGCTTCGGATCCATATACCTAAACAAATCATAACACAATGTAATTGTCAATCTGTCCATGTTCTCATCCTTTTATATTTCACTGTTTTAAAAAAACTCACTTGTTAGCTAGACCTTCGCGGTTTCCACCATCGCCGATTGTGATGTAGATCGGAGCACAATTATCAGCTTTTCCATTGTAAACTCGAGTCTATACATCGAAAGAGACAGAGATGCAATATAAGCAAACTTGAATACATGGGGAAAATGAAGAAGAAAAAGGAAGCTTACAAAGCGTTCATAAGCATGAACATGTCCGGCGAACACAAAATCGACTCGAACTTTATAAAGCAATTCTTCCATGTATTCCTTCATCTTATCTGATTCAGGCTCCCTTTGGTGAGCATAATTGGTATTGTACCATGGTGCATGGACTATGGCAATGACCCAGGGAGTTTTTGCCCTATCAATATTCCCCAAATCAGCTTGCAGCCATTTGAATTGTTCGGAATTAGGATCGAAATCGGTGTAAGAGCCAAGCATGATCACATGAACACCGGCTACATTGAAAGAGTAGTACAAGTTGGAAGTGGATCCACTTTCCTCAAATGGCATACGCCATCGTGCATTGTAGGCTGTGAAGGGTGTTTTATGGACCAGCGGGATCATTTCGACTTCGTGGTTCCCTTGTGTAACCATCCAGGGTCGCTGGCTAGCCAGTGGCTCCACCAGGCGGCCAAATGAATCCCATAGAGGTTGAACCAAATCAGCATAGGCCAAGTCTCCTGGCAGTAACAACATATCGTAATTCGATTGTCCAACGTGTAGGAGAGTTTTAGTTGTCCATTCCGTCTGTCCAAGATCACCTTGTATAAGCATTGACATAATTAAATTCGAGTTTTACGGGAAAAAAACAATAACAAACGTACTTAAAAACTCGACATACCGACAACAGCGAATCGGATCGGGAGTTGAGCCGGAGGGGTCTTGAAACTGAATTCTCGGGATGAATCAGAGCTACAACGGTAGTAATAGACCGTGTTCGGATTCAATGGGCCGATAACGGTATCGTGAATTTGACCGGATTTGTACAGAAGATAATGATAGGAAGATGAAGTCCCGGTTACAGTGTTGTTGTATACCTTTGAAGATGTACCGTAATCCACTACTGTTGGAGCTGAGCTTTCAGTAATCCAAGATATCCTCATTTTATCAGGACCAACTGCAGATATATGCACCTGTAACAAACATCAATAAGATTTTTTTGTTCGAGATTTAAAACAATATTAAATTATTTATTATTTAAATAAATTCGATTAATTTAATTAAAACAAATTGAATATATTACCCTTATTATGTTCTTTGTGTTTGTTTTTAAATTTCTGTCATGTAACACATTGAAGTGTGTACGTATATTTTTTTCTCCATAACATGGGGGAGTGGCAAATGCATGGATGTGACGAAATGTGAAAAAGATACCATAAAAGAGACAGAATTGGCGGCTGTCCCATACTCCATAGCTGTCTCAATGTCTGTATATGATGAGGAAAGTGGACAGTGACAAATGACTTTTAATTCTGAAGGAGTTAAAAAAACCTGATACTGACATATTTATTGTCGAATATAGAATTAGATTAGATTTGATTTTTTATATATTCGAATTTTTAGATCGATGATATAATAATTTATATTTGATCTGGAAAAGAACGGATAAATATCTAATTATTCAAAAATATAATTTGATTAAACTAATTTTTCAAATCTGAAGGTTGTATTAATGAAAAAATTGAAACTTCTAATATAATAAAAAATAAATGATTAAATACAACGAAATTCATATTTATAAAAACTTTAATTTTTTAAAATTTTTAAATATAACAAGCACTCAACTGTTTAATATAACAATATTAATATTAATAAAAAATTAAATTTTAGATTTTCAAATTTTCGGATAATTCAAAATTTAAAATATTGTGATCCTTATCCGATCTGAAAAACTTAAAATCGAATTAAATATCTGATACAAAAATAAAAACAAATCAAATATCCTAATTTTTAGATCAAATCAATAAATAATCGGATCAAATTAATTGGATCGGATATATTTAAACACCCCTACCGATAGCACACTAAACCTTATAAAATTAGTCCTAATTAATTTATAATTAATAAATTAAATGCGGATATTATAAATTTAAAAAATACGTTATTTACTAATATTCGTCCAAATAAATAAGCTATTATCGTGACTGGCCAACTAGTTTGACTTAACAAACTCCCAGTTAAATTCATTACCAAATCCTCTACCCAGCACTAAATTCCAACCTGTGAAATTAAATTTATTTAATATTGTAAACTATAGGGACCAATACCTAACAATTCCAAATCTACACTCAAAAGATTATAAACTATATGAAATTAGGAGTTGAACTAAATTTAATTATTTAGCAATTTTGGTATAACAATAATTTAGACCATGTAAAAGACAAATAATTAAATTAAAATGTAGTTTATACAAAATATATAATGTTAAACTAAATATGAATCTAAATATTTAAATATTTAATATTAATATTTAGACATTATCTCATAAATTATGAATCTAAATATTTAATATTTTTTATTTTAAAAAATCAATATTTAAATTTTGTAATATTTTATCTAAATTTCTCTATTTAAACCTATTTTAGCGTTAAATTAATTATAAAACAACTAAAAAGAATGGTTATTATTTTAGAGGTCAGAAGTTTGAGCACCAGTAATGTTAGCAGAGTGGATAAACAACTAATATTAAATGATAAATATTATATTTTAAAATAGATATTACTGTATTAATTAATTTTAAAAAAAGAGAGTAAGTATTCGAGAATTTCTAAAATAGTATATTTTATTTTATTTTTTCTCAATACAGTAATTATGGAAATTATTTTTTAGAATATTAAATATTCAATGGTAGATTTAAAGCCGATATTAAATAAAATAAATTTTAAATTTAGTTGTCATGTGATCTATATTACTATTTAAAATCGGAACCACCTAAATAATGTCACATGTGTCACTAATCGATTGAAAACGAATCAGTTAATTCTGACTTTAAAAATACCGAAAAAAATTATATATCGAAAAATATTTTTTCTATTTTACTATATTATAAAATATATTTTTATTCCACAACTTTAAACGGAATTTGCCAAGTCTTCCCATAGAAATCTCCGCCATGCAAACCCTTTACAAACTTAAAAATGCCATCTCTAAATAAATCATCTCCAAAACAACTGAAAATTCTTACCTGTTGAGGAGCAGTCGGTGAAGAATCCATTGGTTGAAGAATGGAAACGTCATTTCGAGCAGGAGGACGATCGTAGGAAACAACAAAGACGATGAATCGGGCAAAGGACAGAGCGAATAAAAAAACCAAAGCTTGCTGTTTCATTACAGACATGGCAGAAAGACACCGACAGAAAGACTATGATGAAGAAGAAGAAGAAGATTTGAGGCAACTAGCAGAAATGTTTGTTCTTTTTCCTTGTACTGAATAGCGGTCTGTTGGGTTTATATATCATCAGAATTCAGATGACGACATGGGAGGTTAAAAAGTAGAAGAAAGAAAGTACTCTGAATTAATTCGGTTAATTTGCGTTATACATTTAATTTATAAATAAATTTTTAGATATTTTTTAATTAATTAATAATATTAAAATATATTTTAGAGTATATTCTTTTTTTAATCAACTACAGTGTTACAGTAGTATTTGTTTTAGAGTGTACTTTCAACCATCAAACATTGATGGTTCAATCACTATACTGACATTATTCATGTTCAAACTCGGGATCTCTAGAAACAATAATTGTTTCCTTAACTACTGAGGCTAGATAACTCGTACTTCTAGAGTATATTTTTAACTATTAAAAATTTAACAAAAAAATTACACACTAAGATCTACTTAAATAATATCAGCTTAGAATTTTAGATTTATATATTAAAATATAAAATCTTTAACATATTATCTTAAAACATAAACTTTAACCTCTAAATTCTTAATTATAATCTTTAAATTCTAAAAATAAATTTTAAATCGTCAAATTATAACAATTATAATTATTTTTTATTTCTATAATTAGTGTATTAAATATTTCTTTTAAATATAATTTTTATCCTTTAATTAATCAAATTGAAATTATTACTTTATAATATTTTAAATATAAATTCAATTTATTACATTAAAATTAATTTCATGCGTTAATCATCCCTTCTCTAAAACTTTCAAACTATTATACTAAATTCAAAATTATACTCCAGTAGAAATACTGATTTTGTGCTGAATTTGTGCTGGGCCGTGGCAGACCGGCTGAATTTCTAAATATTATTATTGTTCCGGTCCAGATTGGGTTTATTTAATCAAAAACTGGAGATTGATAAATTAATTTTATCAAAGATTTGGTTGAGATAAAATACAATAATTTTATTAATATTTATTTTATTTTATTTATTTGTGGGGTTAAGTTATTTGATTTTTTTAATGATTTTATTTATTAATATATTATGATAAATATTTGAATATTAACATGATCATCACATCTAAACATCATAATTTTCATGATTGATATTTTAACGATTTGATCACTAAATTTTTGTTTTTAACTGTTTAGATTATGTATGTTTAATTTTGAATAAATTGAAAATATATAAAATTTATTAAGTTTGTGGTTTAATTAATTTTTATCACACTTGAGACCGGCAATATTAAAACTTCTAATTAATTCAAAAAAATTCTTGCGTAAATAATTATGGATAAACATTCGATCGAGTCAAGTCGAGTCAAAAAACTCTAAGTTATTTGAGTTGACGAGTTCTATTTTACAACTCAAATTTTATTTTTTATTCAAATCGAGTTTAAAAATTTTGGGTGGAGTCGAATCGAGTCAAAAAATTCTAAGTTATTCGAGTTGACGAGTTCTATTTTATAACTCAAATTTTATTTAATTTTTTTATTCAAATTGTGTTTAAAAAATTTAGATCGAGTCGAGTTTTTGAGTTTCTATAAAAATTTAAGTGTAATTTTTCTCCTATTATAGCATGCATGATTTAATTCTTATTTGATTATATTTCTTTATATTTTATATATCAATATATATATCATAAAAATTTAGAGGTTTATCTTAAATTTAAAAATAAATTATCTAATTACTAAAAATTTTGAATTATTCGAATTTTTATTTTACAACCCAAATTTTATTTAATTTTTTTTTTCTGAATTTAATCGAGTTTATAAAATTTTAAATCGAATCAAGACAAATTAAATATTTTTACCTTAATTAAATCAAATTGTTAAATTTTTTGAATCGAATATATAACGATATTGTTAAATTCAATAATTAGATCATTAAAATAGTAATCTAAAATCTGTGTCATAAATTATTTTTTGATCGAATATTTAAGTATCTATTTAAGGTAGAAGACAATGGCATTCAATACAGAAATAGTTATCATAATTGACCGCTGCCAGCCTACACAAATACATAATCTGCACCAGATTTTTTAAATTATCTTTTTTCCTATTTTCCACCCCAAAGAAATAAAAAAAAGTAAAAAGTTAGGAAAATCATTTTTTACAAGAAAGAGAAAATTACTAAAAGGGACACGTAAAATTAAATAGATTTTTTGGAATGCTTATTAGGATGAAAATATTTTTATCCTGTCTAATTGGTTTATCTCCATGGTGGGGTCTGCATCGAAAAACGTGTCGCGATTTTAAAGAGTTGGATAGTTTCTAATTTATATCCAATGGCTATTCTTTTTTCTTCTCAAATCTTCTCGAGCTTATCAGCTTTGACCACGGGATTAGCGCGTGCGATCTCCTCTCTCCCGACTGTTTTGAAATCGAACGTACACCCGTGATTCTCCGGATACCTGTGCGAGCCGCAAAACGTAATCCCGCATTTGCACCTGAACCCGCTCAACCCGACCCGTTTCCTACAAACCATGCACCGATTTGGTTGTTGCTCAGCTGGCAGGGAAATCTCGACAGTCGGAACATGCGATTCTCCGATGACTTCAGGGAGAGTGAATAGCGGAACATGAGAAACGGATTCGACAACCGCTGAAGAGGACGAAGGGGAGGAAGAAATAGATGATTTGATGGAAGCAGCTCCTTGTTCTTTAAGGCGAAAATCTCTATAACATTTCGAACAAAGATTCATTGTCGCCGGACTTCCAAAGAAACCGCAGTTGTTGACGCAAAGACGATGACCTTCCGGCGTTTGATATCTATGCTCCTCGGCCATCTTTTCTTTGAAAACTCTAAATCTTTTAAATTTCACAAGAAATTCAATCTACTTGAGATAGGATCTGCAAGATCTAAAACAGAAATATTCAAACCAAATACACTGAAAACTTTGGAAACCTTAGAAACGCAAAAACATCAAATTAAAGAACGGAAGAAAATACCTGGACAGGAAACGCAGGAAGGAAAGAATTATCAGCAAGAAAGCGAGACGAGGCAACAATATTAAGCAACGATCACACGGGAACAAAAGAAAAGAAATTAGAGTAAAATTAATCAATTAATTAAAGGGCGGAAAATGGAAATCTAGCGAAGCCGCCTTTCGTTATCCTAATTATCTGCAAATAAAGATGGCCACGGAAATTTAGTTTATTATTTTAAAATTTAATTTATAACGATGTAATATCGGTTGATATCTATTTTCAACTTTTTGATAATATATAAAGCGGTTTAAATTTTTTAATATAATAATTATATCTAAGGATAATAATATAAATAATACCTTAATTATTAGCTCAGTTTTATTTTAATACCTCAGTTATTTTTAATAAGTTACGGAGTAATTGATTTTATATTTAGGGTACATCATATAATCATAGATTCATGTGAAATTATTATTATCTCTGTCTCATAAAAGTCAAATTTTTAAATTTAATTATAATTATATTAAATATTTTAAATAATTATTTTTTATAAAAAAATATATAAAATTTACTCAATTAGGTATTTTTAAAATATTTTATTTTTATATTTTTATTATTAATAAATTTAAATAATTTTGAAATAAAATTTAAAAATTAACTAAAAATGTAAAAAAATTATATAAAACCGGTGAAGTATATTTTTTTCAACTAATAAAATGACTTGTGTCATCACTCTAAACAAAAAACACCTATATTTATAAAAAAATAATATTTTTTAAAATAATTATACGTATTATGAAAACATATAAAGTTTAAAATATATTTTAAATATAAAAATTGATGTTGTGAACGAGAATCTATGAATAATTTAATTTAAAATTACTAATGAAAAAATTAATTTTTGTTTTGTTTTTTTCAAACCAAACTAAAAAATACTTTTGCTGAAAAACTTATTATTTTATTATTATTATTTTTAATCTTAACAAGATTTTGGATGCAAAACTTAAAAACAAAATATCTATTGCGTACACTCTGCAAGCTGCAAGCAATTGAAAAATAATGTCCGTATATTTATTTTAAATTATATATTATTAATTATTGATAGTTTTCGATTATAGAGGAGATATTTTAACTGAAAATAAGAGATTAATAATTAAAATATTTAAAAAAGTAAAAATTAACATGATTTTTAGTCAAACAATAGAGATATTTTATGATAGTATACCTAAATAATTTGAAATATATTTCAATAAATTTAATTTTAATATATATATACTAGTTACATATCTAACATTGAAATTAATTATTAATAACTTTATATTTTATTAAAATGTATGTTTTCTTAATTAATAATTTTAAATAAAGTACTTTATTATGAATGTATATAAACGATTTAGAAGAAAAAAAAACTAAATTAACAAAAAAATTAAGTATAAATGGCCGAAATTTTTGAAGTACTATAAATTAAAATTAAATTAATAAGATATATTTATTTTTGGGACTAAAAGTATCATAGTACAAACCCTTTTAGATGTTTGTTTATATATTAACAAAAAATTAACTTAATCGTAATTAAAATTTTAATTAATTTTCTAAATTATAACTTTTAATTAGTAAATAACTTAAATATAATTTTATTAATAATTGAGTGATATTCAGCGTAATTAACCCTTATTTTTTCTATATATATTTAGAAAAAAGCACCCTAATTATTCGTTCGTATATTCGAAAAAAGCTACAGAAAAACAGAAAGGGAAAAAGGTTTGTCTCCTTTTCGGTTACGATGCGACGCTAAAAGATTTCAATAACTCTTACCTGTCTACCTGTCAATCACCTATTGGCTTTTAGTCAAACAATTGTGTCGGCATTAATTCATGAGTATTTAATTTAATTGTTTAAGTTTTATGTTTTTTTAATTTTATATGATGAGTAGATTTTTTCAGGATATATTTAATATAAAAATATTTATTTAATAAAATGATATTATAGTATTTTTTGATGATTTTTAATTGAAATGTTATACTCTATTCGCGGGGAGGTTATTATATAGACTCAACTCGTTACGGTATCTGTGATTATTAATTAATTAAAATTATATATTTTATAATTAATTGTCTATGTTATTAAATTATTTTTAAAAAAAAAATATATTTTTAAAATGAGTTAAAAATGATTAAAAATTTATTGGTAAAAAAATGGTTTAAAAAATAATAATGAAATGAATGGTTATGATTGGATGGGCCATGACTGACGTGATAAGTTATGTGATATAATCTCTTATTTGTCCTCTAATTTATATCTATAGTTGACTTTTATATAATTTTTAACAGAAAAAATATAAAATAACTCTCTCTGTCTCATATATGGTGCCCCTGTTGTGTTTTAAAATTATCTCACTTAAAATGTCTCAAAAAATCAATAACTTTTATAAGGTACATTTTTTTCGATCCTTTCTTTTGTTTTTTAGCAAAACAAACTTTAATTTTTTAAGGATAAAATTATCCTTTTAATTATTTTACATCATATTTCTTACACAATTTTTTATTCTTAAAACTACGTGAAAAGTCAACAATAAAAAAATAGGACGGAAGAAGTATAAAATAATTAAAATGAAAGTCAAATTTTATTTTGTCAAAAAACTAAAAAAATGATACAAAGAGAAACATATTTTAAAAATATGTTAATTTTTAATAAGATATTTTAAATCAAATAATATTAAAATATAAAAATAATAAATTTAATGATACAGAGAAAATAATTTACTTGTGCCTTTAAATTTGTTTAATTAGATCTTGTTATGTGATGCTATTTATAAGTATTTTTGAGATAAAAATAATACATGGCATGCAATTAATCTATTTAAAAGTATTCTTTATTTAATTATTAATATTTAATCTATTAATTTTTTAATCATTGTTAAATTTTATCGATTAACGGATTAAAGAAATAGACATTAATAGAATATATAAAATTTAGTTTATTTTGTTATTATATAAAGTTATTATTTTAATTTATTATTAAAATGATTTATTTATTATAAAATTGTAACTGAATGACATATTTATTTTTAAATTTATAATTAAGCGATTAATCTTTAAAAAAATTAACATAAGAGAAATAACGATTTATTTATTTCTAAATCAATTATTATTTAAAAATATATATTTATTATTAAAATTATAAATTTTGTATTCTTTAATATATTTGCCCTTAACTCTTTTATATTTTCAAAATATAATCACTAAAATAAAATATCTTATCTATTTAAATATCATCTTTCTACTCAGATAATTTTTAAATATAAATATGCTAATTATACTTTTAAATTTTGATAAAAAATCTTTTCATTATTTATTTATTTATGGAGATATTAGTATGTGAATTCTACTAATCTCCTTGATGGACTCTTTGGTTGGCAGAGGCATCCTCTTCGTCTCACTCCGCGGTTAGTCCAAGTTTGTTTTCACATCCGAGATCATTATATATATAGCAGTAGTTTTCTGGAAATCGAGCTATCGATTTGTGCCTTGATTTTAGATTTTGAAATGGAGAAAAATTCCAACGATGGGGTTGTCGTTAACGGCGGAAACGGCGGCGTGTTGGGGTTTAATGCCAAGAGGAACAAGCTCATTATCGATACCGATCCCGGGATTGGTCAGTTTCTCTCCCTTTTTTCCTTTTCGTTTTCGCCGGATTGATATGAATTTAGAATGCTTAGTTGCAGAGACAAGGGAAATGATAATGAATTTGGAAATAGCCTTTTTTTTTTCAAAAAGATTAGAGTTGTCTTCTCCATTTATTTTGAGAAAAAGCTCTAAAGTGTGGCATTGTATCTGTCTTTCCAAGTAAGCAAACTAAGGACAGAAGCATAGATTCTTGAACTAAGAGATAAAAGAAACAGAAAAATGTCTTGTGGGTTCTTTGTAAACTGGGACTGCTTAAAATCTAGCCTTTAGGTTATTTTGTTTCTTGGTTATTCAACTTAGTGAGTTGTAAGATCTGTTCTAGAAAATTTGTGTTTTGGTTGAGTTTTCAAGCTAAAACCCTTTATTAAGATATTTAAGGAAGTGAATTTGTCATTGGAGAAGAATGTGGAGGACAGTGTGGGTTCAGATGGTGTGTGGGTGTGTCAGAGCATTTGTTTGTGTTGTGCATAGAGCCACACTTCTCTACCCTGTATTAGATTAAAATGATTTATGAGGATCATCTGTGAGATATGAATGTGTTCTTACTTGATTAACAGATGATAGCATGGCGATCTTAATGGCATTCCAAAATCCAGAGGTGGAGATCTTAGGTTTGACAACTGTATTCGGTAATGTTTCGACAGAAGACGCCACTCGTAATGCCTTACTTCTTGTATGTGTGAGCTTTTTTATTCAAAATTCTTATTTTTGGTTTATTTTGGAATATGTTCATGATCATTTCCTCTTTTTGAGGTGCAAAAGGATAGTGTGAGATCGTAGGGTGTCCAGGTGTTCCTGTAGCTGAAGGCAGCCCTGAACCTCTTAAGGTAACTATTTAGATGTATGCATAAATGACTCATACAAAAAATATGCATGCACATAACTTGTGCCTTCATTTTAGTTAGGCAAGTGTTTTATGCCTTTGGCAAATAAGGGTTCTAGTTATTTGAGTACCCATAAGCCCTTGATGACATGATGACTTCTGTATGCTAATGTGATTTCTTGTGCATATCCCTTTGTTGGGCATTGGGGCATCCTGTATTTACCGGATCCTAACCTTATTTATTTGGAAAAGGGTGGGAGGCCACGTGTTGCTGACTTTGTTCACGGCTCTGATGGAATGGGGAATATATTTCTGCCTCCCCCCAAAACAAAGAAATCTGATAAGAGTGCCTCTGAATTTTTAGTTGAGAAGGTATCTCAGTACCCTGGTGAAGTATCCGTACTCGCACTTGGACCTTTGACAAATGTGGCACTGGTAAGTCTTTGCATCCTTTGTTAACAATTTCCGCCTTCGTTGTTGCTAACCGTAGACTCCAGTCCAGTCCACAATTGTGTGCCTAAACATGGTTATATGTTCAGGCAATCAAAAGAGACTCTTCTTTTGCTAGCAAGGTGAAAAATATAGTTGTACTGGGTGGCTCATTCTTTGCATTAGGAAATGTGAATCCTGCAGCTGAAGCAAATGTAAGTATCAATGATCCTAAATTTGTGTTTCTTACTATACGGTACACAAACAAAACTATTTTTTTTTATCGAAAATATTTCCATCAAGGTACTGGAGGCTTTGAGGTTGAGGTTATTAATTTTTACTTCTAGTAAACATGCCTTAAATATTTTATTGCTGGGAGGATCTTCCTTTCAGTTGAAAACTTTATAATTTGCTCATTAGAAAGAGTAAATTGAACAAACTTTAATAGTTGACCATCCATCAAGAAACCGTTGAGAATTCATGTCTCTGACCACAGATTTACGGAGATCCCGAAGCAGCTGATGTTGTGTTTACTTCGGGAGCAAATATTTTTGTTGTCGGGATAAACATTACGACCCAAGTCCAAATGACAGGTAGGAATGTAATTTATGTTTTCTCTTCGAAGGCAAGCATCATTTTGCATGTATAGGGTAATTTCTTGACAAATATCTTCTTCTCTGTTAGATGATGACCTCCTTAAATTGAAGCAATCAAATGGGAAGTATGCTCAACTCCTAAGTGACATGTGCAAATTCTACAGAGATTGGCATGTGAAGTCCGACGGCGTATATGGTAATCTTTTGCGATTTTAAATTACTTTGGACTACATCTTGCTGTTACTGTTAGGCTTCTTACTTTAAAGGGAACAAACACACTGACCATTTTGGTACCAGGGATATTCCTCCATGACCCTGTCAGTTTCGTGGCTCTAGTTCGGCCGGAACTCTTCACATACAAGAAGGGGGTTGTGAGGGTCGAGACGCAGGGCATATGTGCAGGCCATACATTGTTGGATCAAGGATTAAAAAGGTATTTCATGAAAAGCAAGCTTATTACTGATTCAAATAGATCTGCTGTTATTGTAGCTAATGTGTTATGCCATAATCTGGTGCAGATGGAATGGAAGCAACCCATGGACCGGCTATTCCCCGGTTTCCGTTGCGTGGACAGTCGATGTGGATGAAGTCCTTAACTACGTTAAAACAACGTTGATGAAGCCATAAAATCTGGAAATATTCACTCAACATTTTTAGAACATTTTCTGGTTCCTACCATGATTTGGATTTAAAGGACTCATAATGATGTGGACAGTGAAAAACATTCACCTTGATCCTCAAGTAATACATTTTTTTCCTAGAAATTCTTGATGCCTTGCAGCACAATAAATTATTTTCAAGCTTAAAGGGTAAATCCAAGACCCTAAACCAATTTCAAGCTGAATTAGATTACTCATTTAAAAAAAAAAATTAAACACATACTGACATTTTTAATTAAAAATGGTCAATAAATACTGATGATTTCTGCAACTTTTTTCAATGCGATAAATATAAACTATTTTTAAAAACAATTTTTTATTCAGATTTTTCTGAGGTAATCTGTCACTTTTTATTTTTTAAAATAAAATAATAAATAAATTGTATTATTTACCATTTAATTATTTTCTCCTTTTATTTTAATTTTTTTTTAATTTTATAACCCAGCTTTAATTTTTTTCTCATCATGGTTACTTTTGAATGAGATAGTTAAACAAATTAAAATTTTGATTTAGTATATACATTTTAAAATAAATTGTTTTGATTTAATTAAGATTCATAATTTTAAACAAAAGTAGTTGATCAATTTGATAATTTATGTATAATATTTATAAATTGTATGCGTTAAAATATCTTATAGTCTAGTATAAGTAAAAAATCACTATATGAATCAAATATTTTAATTAATTGATTAATCAATTATCTGATTTAATTGGTACAATATAAAATCAATAACGTAATAATATAAAATTTTATATTACTTAAAAATACCTAAAAATTCAATAATCATTTACGTAGTTTATCCTACTCTATTCATTTATTTTTATTTTAACATAAATTGTGATGTATATTATTTATTTATTTAACAGTTTAAGCACATATAAATATATTCGATTTGATAAGACCAATTATCATAAGATAATTATTATATACAGGGACAAAGTCAGAATTTGGGTTAAAGGATAAATGTAAATAATTAAATATGAGAGGGGTAAATTCATAAATAAACTAAAATTTTAAAAATTTTAAATAAGAAAACAAAAGTAAAAATTTCTTCGGAAATAGGGGGACATTGTCCCTTCCAACTACAACGTGGGTTCATATCTATATACAACCGTAATAGATATTTTTGTATAAACATATTTAATTAAAAATTAAAATCTAAATTTATAATTTATAATTCTAAATTCCTAAATATTAACCACATAATTTTAATTATAAATTTTAATAAAATTTAAAATATAATCTAAACTCTTACTCCTAGTAACTTTGTTCTTTAGAGCACGAGGTTTTTTCACTATTTTATTTTAACCTTCTTTTCCTTCGGCAATACAACACTCTGTGAAAGTTGTCTTCAACAACATCAAATTTCAGAATCTGATTCATAAGACCTTAATTTCAACTAACTCTCCCCTCTGTCTAGTTGTCCTTGTCGTCTTCTTTTTATGTTTTTTTTTCTAATTTGTCAAATGAGTCTTCTCCTATGGCTATGGAATTGGAACTTGAAGCTCACTGGTTTTTTCAATGCTTTCAGGCTTACTTCACCTTCCTTGTAGTTTCTTTTATTACAATTCTTCCTCTTCTGTCTTTCCTGTTTTATTTCTTACCCCAACCGAAGCTGTGGTGCAACTGTGAGATCTGCCAGACATATCTCAACATGAGTTGGACGAAACAGTTCGACAACCTGTGCGATTGGTACACTCACCTGCTAAAAAACTCGCCGGGAAAAACCATCCACATTCATGTCCTTGGCAACACAATCACAGCCAATCCTCAAAATGTGGAGTACATGCTTAAAACCGGGTTCCATAATTTCCCAAAAGGGAAACCTTTCTCCATGATCTTGGGTGACTTTCTCGGTCGAGGGATATTCAATGTCGACGGGGATTCCTGGAGGTTTCAGAAGAAAATGGCAAGCATGGAGCTAGGGAAACTCTCCATCAAATCTTTCGCTTTAGAAATCATCAACTGCGAGATCAAAAACAGGCTGATCCCATTTTTATCATCGTTTGCAGCTAGGGAAGAAGAAGGGGTTTTGGATTTACAAGACGTTTTTAGAAGGTTTTCATTTGACACCACATGCCGGTTCTCTTTCGGGTTAGACCCTAGCTGCCTGGAGCTGTCCTTGCCGGTGTCTAAATTCGCCACCGCCTTCGACTTGGCGTCGAAATTGTCGGCTGAGAGAGCGATGAATGCGTCCCCATTTGTATGGAAGATGAAACGAGCGTTGAATTTAGGCAGTGAAAAGAAGTTAAAGAAAGCTATCAAGACGATCCATATATTAGCCAAGGAGCTGATAAGGCAAAGGCGAAAAATGGGATTTTTAACCCACAATGATCTTCTCTCCCGGTTCATGTGTACCATAAACGACGAAACTTACTTGATAGATATCGTGATCAGCTTCTTATTGGCTGGCCGTGACACCGTCGCATCAGGCTTAACGAGCTTGTTTTGGCTACTGACCAAGCATCCAAACGTGGGGTCACGAATTAGACAAGAGGCGGATCGTGTTCTTGGAAGAAACCGGGAACATACAATAAGCTTTGAAGAGATGAAACGACTCCATTTTCTGCAGGCAACGGTGTACGAGAGTATGAGACTCTACCCACCGGTTCAATCCGATTCAAAGTTCTGTGAAGACGACGATGTGTTACCAGATGGTTCGTTGTTGAAAAAGGGTACCAGGGTCACTTATCAACCCTACGCTATGGGGCGGGTTGAGGAGATATGGGGTCCGGATTGCTTGGAGTTCAAGCCCGAGAGATGGTTGAAAGAGGACGGCGTTTTCTCCCCGGAAAACCCTTTCAAGTACCCAGTTTTCCAAGCGGGATTCAGGGTGTGCTTGGGGAAAGAGATGGCTCTAGCCGAACTCAAAAGCGTGGCAGTTTCACTCATCCGAAGATTCCGAATCGAATTAGCCACTCCTCCACCGTACCATTCGCCACGGTTCTCTCCTGGACTCACCGCCACTTTTAGTGGAGGACTCCCCGTCCTGGTTCGTGACATAGAAGCTGAAATCCTCCCTCGAAAGTACTAGTTTACCGATTGTATGTCTCTCCGCCGATACTATAACATGTTTTAACCAACCGTTTTCCTGATTATCTATGTTTTTCGTCATTCATCCGATGATTTGTGTTGGATATGACAGTAAATCCGATGTTGTACTAATTTAAGTACATTTTTTCTTCTTCTGATACTAATGGTTTTAGCATTAGACATTGAAATCCGAGTCGAACATAGGTGTCAGATGAGACTGCACTGTCAAATGATATTTATGGTTATAGAGACTGAAGACTATAAAAGAACAAATATCCAAATATAGCTTGCTGTTGGAAACAGGATATTGCAGACAAAGAAAGTAACAGAATGAGCAAGGTAGTTGCTATAATATGATTTTTTTTAATAAATGTGAAAATTTAATCGTCCAAAAATATTAATTAATTGTACAAATAATAAAGAAATTAATTCTACAACCAAATAAATTATAATTTTCTGTTTCATAGTAAGATTTTTCGATAAACTCAGTTGAACACTTATTTTTATTAAAGAAATAATGGCATCCGCTTGTTTCATATACTCTACCATTTCGTTTTTGACAAATAAAATAGAGGTAACAATATTATGTTGGCCAAGTGACAACAGCCAAGAGAGATTTCTCCTTGTCATGGATTAGCATTCATTAGACCATACTTGACCAATCACCTAGAGAAGTATTTCTTTGGCATACAATCATAATTTTCTTCCAAATATATCGAGAGTAAGGACAATCAGTAAATAGGTGATCTTTATTCTCAATACTATAGTTACATAAAATACATAACACATTTAACTGCACACCCATGTTAACATTCGTGTTTTGATTGACAATCGATCTTAGATTATAAGCCATACAAGAAAAGAGAACTGAAGGATTTGACAGACTATCTCAAATAACTTTGTACTATAAAACTCTCATAAAAAAATTCATAAAACTTAATTCTTAAATTTAATTTTTAATATATTATTTAATATTTTAAAAAAATCGATGTTACTTTTTATATTTTAGCGATAAAAATAAAAATAAAAATTTTAGTTTTAAATTATAAATCTTAAATCATAAAATTATAATATATATATACGGAAGAAGATAAATGTATACAATATGGGTTGTATCCCCAAGTAAAGAAACAATGTTTTCAAAATGAAAACAGAAAACAGAACCTTTTCAAACAATGTCTTCATGTTCGTCCTTTTTATCATTTTCCAGGCAGTGGTTGCTTTGTGGTTGCCATCATCAGCCATGGCGGTTGCGTATTCAATGTCGGATATATTTTTATATATTTATACTGCACCTTTGAGGAGGAGGGTTAAAGGATATTATACACGTGACAAAATGTACCCTTGCAACGTAAGAGAAAGGGATTTTGATAAACCATAATTCGAAGTTTAAGTTTATTTAGAGAATTAAAAAGGGAATAATCTCGTTGAATTTAAAATTAATTATAATCTAAAAAATATAAAAGAATAAAGATGAATGGTTCGATATATTGATCGAATATATTTACTCACCTATCAAATGTTTGCACGAGTAATTAATAAGAAGAGACGAAACCATAATCAAATATCAAGAGAAGCTGAATTATTAAACTTAAAAATATAAGGGTTTATTTTACAATTAAACTCAAAATTAAATGACAATGTCTAATTTATGCAATATTAATCTAATATTTTATAAAAATTAAATTAAAATTTTCAAAAGAGAAAAATAAAATAAAAGATTTCAAATTGCTTGGCATGGACCAAGGTCCCTTTGAGCCCTCATTGTGTTCCGCACATATTAATAATCTCAAACTAAAAAAATAATGATTATTTAATTCTATACAAATTATACTTACCTAAATCATTATAATCTCTTTTATTTTTAATTAAAAGATAACTAGAATTAATAAATGTATAAATTGAATAAACAATCGGTCGTTTTAGTACCAGCAAAATCATAATAGATAATTAGGTGTTTATTTTTCGTATTGTCGTGTTATTAATCACTGAAAGAAACCCAGAAAAACAAAGCAAACATTAAGGATTTATATACTCAATGCAAGGAGTAAAAACAGCAGAACCAAATAACAGAAACATATCCAACCCTGAATGGAGGCAGTGCTCTTCAAATCTTACAGGCAAATGAAAGGCCTTCTTTGGTCAGACCATCCAAGTCCTCTACTTTAGGCTGAAGCTTAGCAACTTTAGCAATTGCCTGGTTCTCTTCGGCAGTGCCACCTTCTAGGAAGGCTCCAACCACCTTACCATCTTTGATCCAGTAAGATCCAAACTTTGGTTTCGACGATTGGGGGTCGTTGTCTCCAAAAAGAACGGTATCGCCAACGTTGTCACCATAGAACTGCCATGCTAGATCAAAGGAACGAGAATAGAAGTATGGTAAGTAGTCATATTCTTCAATTGTTTCCCCCTTCTCAGTTCCTTTTATGGCCTGCAAAAATTGTACGAATGGTTCAACAGATATTGTAATCTATTAGAAAATAACATTTAGATAACTAAGTCAGGTGACACACCTTTACGGCCTGCTCGGCAGATTTCCGGGCATGGTCTACATGTTCAACCCTTCTCTGCTCATTGTATAATTTTAGAGGGAAAGTGGCCACATCACCCACAGCATATACATTGGGAACACTTGTTTTGAAAAAAGCATCAGTCTGCAATCAAACAAATCGTGTTATACAATCATTGATCAGTCGGGAATAATTAAGTTGATCGATTTTATAACAAAGTTAAATACGTATTTCGAGCTGACATTTATAGAGGAAACAAGCATTTTAGTGTGTTATAGATCAAACCAACCTTTATTCCACCCTTCTCCTCTTCAACCTGCCCTTTGAATAATGTTGTGAGAGGTCTTCCACCAACACCGACAACAACTATGTCAGCTTCAAGAATTCTGCCATCCTTAAGTTGAACTTCCTTTACCTGAAGGAGAGATGTATCAGCATTAAAATGATTCCATCCCATAAATGAATTCTAAATTCTGACCACTTACCTCTCCATTTGAGTTAGAGGTGAATCCAACTGCAACTGTTCCCTTTATAATTTTGATCCCTTTATTAGCATAATAACCCTCGTAGAAAGCAGCTATGCCAGCGGTGAAAAGCCGGGGCACTAAAACAACAATCTTCAAGTTAGAATAAAAAGAATCCACCACAAAACAATATAGTTGATTTATTCCTTGTTCGGACATCATATTTCAATGGTTGAAATTTACTTACTGCACCATGGTTCAGGGTACACCATGCTGACATCAAGATTGTTAATTCTCAAGGCTGCACCAAGCTCAAGACCAATATAGCCTCCTCCAACGATAACAGCCTTGCCATTCTTATTTGCTTTGATTGCTTCTACCAACTTATCAGCGTCATCTACTTCTCTCAAGTAAAAGATGTTTTTGGCATCAGCTCCTTGAACTCCAAAATCTGACAACTTTATTACCTGCAGGAATAATGTGTTAAACAATGCATGGTTGGAAATGCCATGGTTGTTTCAGTTGAGATCCGAAGAAATTGTTACTCACTGTGGAGCCAGTTGCAATAATTAAAATTTGATACTTGAATTTTTCTCCAGCTGCGCTTTCTAGAGTATTGGCAGGAAGATCGGCCTTCACTATTTCTGTGCCAAGAATCAATTCAATCCCTGCGAGAATGTGGACACCAGGAATGTATGAGTGAGTGTGAGATTATTGAATAAACAATTAGTTAAGTTCCATTTTAGAAGATCAATCATCGATTATTTCAGCAATCCATTCTCAAATTCGTTGTTGAACAAATCCACACGGACATGTTGCTAACCTTTTTCCTTATACCACTCAGAAAGCAACCTCTCTCCACCACTTCCAACACAGACATTGAAACCTGGAAGTCTTGGAGCTCCTGCTAAGAGCAAATCCCCAAATTGATCCAGGAAACAAACCAAAATGAGATGGCCAGAAAATTGTGTTGCAACCAAAAGCATAGATACCAGTACTTTGAACAATGGAAATAAGTACATAAAAACATATTTGGGTTATGGCATGCATACCCTCAGGGAAGAGATATCCCTTACTCAGGGCAGGACGTTCATATGGAGCAACCTACATGTATATGAAGGAAACGATCAGATAATATGCAATACAAAGTACAAACAAATTCAGGTCACCAGTAAGACAACATTAAAAAAATCACGTGAGATGTAATTTAAATATAACTATTACAAGACTCTACTACAGTAAAATTAATAGCGACAAAATCAGCTAGAATGTATGAGTAGCATCCGCAGGAAGAAATCTATATGAAGACAGCAGAACAAGAGAACAAAATAATACTAAACTTTAGGCTTAGTATTTTTCTACGAAGGATTAATAATAAAAAGTAACAACAAAAAAATGCAAGTGATATGAATAGAATGATGCATGTATTGATATAAAATGTTAAAAATGAAAAATACACAATGCTCAATAGAACAGCAAACTATGTATTGATGCAATGATTAAAATGTTTATTAAATATTACAAATTTTGCTTCGCATTGCTGCAGGAGCAAAAATTATACTAAGATGATTTGTTGTTTTTGAATATCAATGGCATAGTATTAAAAATCAAACTTTTTAAAATTACAAAACTGATAACCCTACTAAAATTTATTTTTGTTGATTATCAAATAACTTTTAATGAATTAGTTTGTTTTTCTCACGCAAGCTTCCGTTTGTCTCTTTTTTTCTTCAAATGGTGATACAAAAAGTAGTAAACCAAAAAAAAAGGAAAAATGTTCAATACAAGGGTGAGCTAAAACCCAATCACACATGTAATCGGTTTAAGTTTCACACAGTTATAATCAGTAAAAAAAACTGCATAAAAAATTAGTAAAAATGATCATACCGTCTCCTTAGAAATAATTGCTAGTTCACCAGGCTGTACTCCCTGCTTGGCAAACTCTCTCGCCGCATATCCCTATAAAATCAAAGGTTTTCAGAAAAAAGAAGTGAAAACAAATCAATCAGTCAAAATTAAACTAAACACTGCTAATTAAGCCTAAAACAGGGTGAAAGGCTACGTAGATTGATAGAAGCAAAAAAAAACGGAAGCATGTTTAGTTGCCTCAGTGTAAATCCATTCTAAATAAACGAAAATCCAGTTCCTAAATGAATAAGAACCGACATAAGACTTCAGATTTGCTTTCCAATTGCTATATTTTTTTCGGTTCTCATTTTAGCAGCAAATTCGGAAAAAAACTGGATCTATAAGCTTACTAAAACATACGATATTTTTTTTGATAATTTACTAAAACATACGATAGATTATACACAACGAGGACAATAATTCCATAATAAACAGGCAAAGATATTGATAAACAAAACAGCCAAACAAGATTTAAAACAGAAATTAGAATCGACGAACGAAAAGTAATGGATTGAACATACAGCAGCTACACCACCGCCGACGATCACGTACTTGAAGCTCTTCTCCGCCATCGATGATCAAAGCTTAGCTTTACTCTCCTCTTTATTTTGCACTTATCTTTTCGATAAATTGACAGGTTTTTGAAAAGTAGGTTGGTCAGACGTATTTATAGCACAGTGATAGGCGACCCTTCTCATTGGTTGATCTTGGATGTAAACGAGATTCAGCCACGTGGCATCAACATTGCCGTCCATCACAACTACGGCGGGTCGCCTGTTGGATTTTTTTTTTAATTTAATTTTCCAATTTTATTGCTGGCAATGAGAAATGATTACATTACATAAATAGGATTAATAAAATGTTAAAAAAATATTTTTATTATTAATGGTGAAGTATGAACAGAATCTTGTTTTCCTTCGTCTTACTTTGAACGTAGACTTATTTTATTTTCATATTCACGTCAAAGAAGAATTAAATTGTTTATAGGAAAAATAAATGATTTCTGGAAGGATAGTAGAAGGTGATGTCATTGGTGATGTGGCAATGGATCTTTTTTATGTTCATACACGTCAGTTATAGAGTGCGGTCGGTACCATGATTTAACATCAAAGCCGCTGAGACAATCAACGTTGATTTTAGAATTGTGAAAGTAGCCAACGTGGCTTGGCTGTATTGCATTAAAGATAGGCACGAGTCGTATTTTTTACTTACCATAATTCGGGACGAATATAAATATTTTAAATCTGATATAATTTAATCGGAATACTTTTATAAAAAACTGAATTGATCAAATTTAAAAATAAATATTATAGATTTAACTTTGATTTGATCTAATTCGATTTATAAAAAATAACTTTAGAGACTTAATTATAAAATATTGTAGTTTTTAAGATTAAATTATAAATAAAAATTTAATTTTAAGATCTAAATTATAAAAAAAAATAAAGATAAAGAGGTATTATTATAAATATACCTAAAATATTTAAAGAATATTATATAATTAGTCCCAAGTTGGATTAGATATTTTATTCTTTAAATCTAAATTCGACTTTTCCTTCAAGAAAAAAATAAATCGACTCAAGCTCGATTTTTTATTTAAAAATTGATTTGATTATATCAGATCGAATAAAATGTTTATCCATGTATTGCATGCTCAAAAAAAACAACTATCACCCAATAGATTTTGCTGATAGATGCTCTTAAAGTATTGTTAAAATAAAATATTATATATATTATTAAATTGAAAATTTTCAATAAATATATATTTTTTTATCAAAATAAAAAATAAATTATAATTATATAATTTTTTTTCTAAAATAAAATCTATATAAATTTTACTCAACCCATAAAATTCATTATACCTATATAAAAATTTATGTCGCCCTCAATTTAATCGCAGCGTCTTAGCTTACCATTTTCCCGCCATGCGAGTCAAAGTCAAACCCTCTACGCTTGCTCCTGAACTATGAAGAGGTGGGCTAAAACGTGATTGAAATTGGTCATGGATTTAAGACCAATATAAAAACAAAAATATATATTTTCCAACTTGGGGCCCAGAGATATCAATTGGTCATAGAATGGATTTGAATGCTCCAGGAAAGGTTGAATTTAACTGCAAATGTGCTAAATTGGATAGATATGAATTTTTCAATGGATGGTATAAACTTGAACAATTCTTGAAGACGAATTTGTTTTGAACATGTTAAAAACATATTAATAATAATGTTGTATTTTGACGGTAAATCTTTATACCGATACGAGTTATTAATTTAAAATATAACAAAATAACCGATTATTGAGAGATTAATATTTAAAGTTGATGTATTTTTTTAAATACAGATTCATTCAACACAGGAAGAAATCATTATAAATACCCCAATAATTGATGTATTTGACGGTAAATCTTTATATCGATACGAGTTATTAATTTAAAATGTAACAAAATAACCAATTGTTGAGAGATTAATATTTAAAATTGATGTATTTTTTTAATACAGATTCATTCAACACAGGAAGAAATCATTATAAATACCCCAATAATTAAGGTCCTTAATAAAAAAACATAAGCAATTTATTACATAAAATATTTTATCTAGCGAGATTTTCGAGTGTTTAGAATATTTTTAACATATTGAAAATTGTATGTAATTGTTTTCGATTTTAAGACAATAATACAAAATATTATCACGGTAATTTTCAGTGTTCGACAATAATTCAATTTGTTGAACACATTTCATAAGACTAGCATTTTATATTCTAACCTCTTCCACACTCATTTCATATCTTGAAGATTTTTGAACGATAAAAATTTAATTAATTTATTCATTTTTAAATTGAACTCGAATTCGATCTAAAATTGACCGAATTTAATTAAATTGAAATCAACCTTAACAAAAATTAACTGAAAATAAAAACAACTAAAATCAAAGCAACTAAAATTAAAAAAAATCAACTTAAACCGAAAATAACTTAAATAAAAAAACAATATAAAATTAATTTACTTAAATATATATTTTATTCTCATTTTGTATTATATTACTGTTAATTAACAATTATATTTAATAATAGTTTAATCGTTCATTATTTTTCCCATTAAAAGATCATATTCATTTATTGACTCCAATTAAAATTGGATTGATCCAATAATAATCAGACCTAAAAAGTAAACGATCTTATATTGATACAATCTGAAAAGTTAAACAATTTAATATTGATCCGATTTAAAAATCGATTGATCTGATATTAACTCATCCCAAAATAATATAAACTTAAACTAATTCTAAATCAAACTTGATCCGACCTGAATCGAACTTAAACAAAAACAAATCCAATAAAAAAAAATAATTCAACTTAAATAATCTAATCTAAACCTTATACGAATAACTCGATTATCATTTTTTTGATAAATTTAAGAGAAACATACCGTCAAGTGCCTCATTAAAAAACTCTTTTAAACCTAAATGAGAAAAAAAGAGCACACTTGATAATATTTACAAAATAATAAAAAAAAATTTAAGTAAACATTAGAGACCCACACCCACATTGGGTGACTAATCATCATAAACCAAAGCCAAAATTGCGTCCGTTCGAAATACAAAGAACAAAAATAAGAAGTTTAGTTCTCCAAACAAACAAAAAAATCACCAGATTGAGTCATTTTGACTAAACAATCAGCAACCTTATTCGTTATCCAACAAATATAGTAAAATTTGATCTCCCAAAATTGATTAACTAATAAACAAATTTCTTTAACAAACGATACCAAATCACCTCCTACTGTCCATTTTTACGGCGCTTTTAATTCTAAGTTTTTTTTTTTTTCTTTTAAATGATCTGCACCGCTTTTAAAGGTATGTATATGCTTTTAGTATTTTATAGTGTACAGTTTTTGAATTTGGTGCGAGAAGCGTTGTTCATATCTTGGCTTTTAGGTAAAGACAAAACATTCAACAATCTTTGTCTAGGGACGTGGGCAGGGCATGTGAGAACGATGGCTACATAACTGAAGGCAATATTATATTCTTATTTGATTCAAAATTTAATATTTGGATGAATTAAATTTATTTATTGGGAAATTGACTTATAATTAAATACTATGAGATAAAGTAAACATTGTATCCATAATTATTTAATTTAATAGGATAAATATTATATATTTTTAAATAATATTAAAATTTTAAATTTTGATATTATAAAAATAATAAAAAACATTATTTTATTGGATTTTATAAAATTTGATGTAATTTAATTGATAAATAAATAAAATACTGATGAATCTTATGTTTGCATAAATAATAGAAGGTATAATTGAAAGAGGATCTAAAACGAGGCGATAGATCTTAAAAATAAATAAATAAATTAAACCTAAAATACGGTAAAGTAAACAATTCTTTATAACAAATTTTATATTATTTTAATCACTTGATGAGTAAATTAAATCGTAAATATTAATAATGAAAAAACTTTCATCGAATAAATATAATAAATTGCACTTATTTTAAATTTTATTTAATTGATATGTTTGACTTGACTTAAAATCTTTTAAGTTTTATAAAAATTAAATTATAATTATTTATTATATATTATAATTTGATTTTAATTTAAACATTTTTTTATTTTAAAAGATATTTATATATTTTTTATATATTATATATTATTTATAATTTTTATATTAATATATATATTAAAAAATTAAGAGACTCGAACTTAAAAATCAATTAAATAATTATGAAAAATTTTAAGTTATTCAAAATTTTATTTCGAGGAACATATGCTACGGTGGCAGAGAAAAATATAATTTAAAAAAACTCCTTATTTGTTCGAACGAATATCGAATTTTTTTTAAATGCAAGTGAAAACTCATCGATAATTTTTTTTATTTTTTTTACACCAAAATTGCTTTGATTTGAATAAATATATTTTTTAAAATATAAATTATATATATTTTTATAAAATATAATAAGATTATAAAGTTGAATGAATAGTCCGATATATTTTGTATAGCCTTTTATTTCAAACATTTTCGTTTATTTTTTAAAGAATATTTTATTTAATGAACACCATTTATATTAAAGTATATTTTTTTAATAAATAACTCTTTCGTTCACCACCTAATTATTTATAAGGAGTATTTCAATTAAAAAAATAATTATTTATAAGGAGGCTTCGGTTAATATAATAATAATATTCGGTTGTTAAATCTAAGCGATCCAATCTGCCACGTGGGACCCGCATAAATATATGGTGGGCCCATTTTCCACCTTCAAAATAACCAGATCCGAAAGAGTGAAAAACTAAAAAGAAAAACCAACAGTTCTTTTTGTTCTCTCTTTTTCCTCTTCAAATCGTCCTTGTTTTAGGGTTTTGAAACCCTAAACTCCCATCTGTTAACGTTCAGATTTCACACTTTTACTTTTAGTCATGGAATCTGTCCTTCACTGCTCGACACCTATCTTATTGTTTCTTGAGGTAATGCTTCTTTCTCCGCGCTTTTGTTCTTGGTTGGTGTGATTTTATTTTATTTAAGCTGAAAATGGAACAAAGTGCAGTTTGCAAATCTGGATTCGGATTCGGATTTTGTTTTGTGGAAGATGAAATTAATATGAGAATTGAAAAACAGAGTTAAAATTTGTGCATGGCTTGGTACTTTGAATCGTCTTTTGTTAACCATACATTGTTAGTTTAAATATAGCATGTGGTCCCGTTCATGATGAATTAAAACTGCGAAAAAGACAGTAGTCTTAGCATTTTAATTTTAAAAGTATTCTACCTGATTTGATTTTGTTCTTCTGGAAATTTTAATTAAAATATTATGAGATTCTAATGTGATTTTCTCATGCTTCTATATCAATTTATTGAATATATGCGTTTGTATATTAGCTTAATTTTTTGGGGCCTTCCTATATATTTCTGGTTTTAATCGTTTTCTGATTTGGTCACTGTATTTAGGTTCTTGGAATATATGGACTTTAAAATTGGTTTGAGAAAAGAAAGGTGACGAGTAGCTATGAATCTGGATCTCTGAAGTTGTTTGGTACCGATACAAGAATTCCTATAAATTTCAACGGTGTATCTATACCATTTTGTTTAAGGATACCGCTGAGAACAATTTATACCATTAGCTAGATGGGTTCATATTCCGGCACTTGTGAAATAGTTGAAGAAAGTGAAGAGCCACAGCTGGTACATCAATCTAAATGGCCGTACAGACCCCATTCAGGATTCTTTGTGGGCGAAAAAGATGGAAAGTGTAGTTTTATGAAAATGAGATATAAAGATTCTCTAGAAGACGATATTAATCAGCTTTTTGAAGGTATCAATCTTAAAGGTCCGAAAGGATTAAGTGCTTCATACCAAGGGCAAGGAGGTGCAAGCTCGAGCTCTTCAAAGAGTGCTTTGAAGAAACCAATTTCAGTGGGGATGCCCCACTCCCCTAGAGTTGGTGGTTCAGAGTCCTTGTCTCTGAAGCAGGCATTAAGGGATCTTTGCATTTCTAAGGCGTCAGAAATGGCGGCCATGAAACGATTGTCAATGTCAACTAGTTCTACGGTTTCCGAAGCTGGAAGGATAAAAAGTTTGTTCAATTCTGTCGTAGTTGAACCTGCCAGGGAATCTGGTCTTTGCAGAGATGAAAACAAGGGGAGCATGATTGAAGTATCTTTGTTGCCTGAAGAAAGCAAGTCAAGTTCTTCTAGAATGATTGCTGTGCCTCATGAAGCTCCCCAGAGTAAATCATTGAGCCAAAGTGCTAATTCTTCTCCTCAATTTGCTCGAGTAAGAACAGAGATTAGCACCGGTACTTCTAAATCAGCTGAAACTGATGTTTCTGCATCAATAAAGATTGGAACTCAAGCTCCAAAGGCAGAGCTGCATTGGAAGGAGAAGCATACGTCTTCATCTTCTCCATCTTATTCTTATGCTGATGATAATATGCCAGAGCCTGAAAATACTGTGCTTGCTTCAAACTCGTTACCAGAAAGAGCATCAATGCTAAAGTCAGGACAACAAGGCAGGTTGTGTGCTGTTGCTTCTTCTAGCTCAATTATTGGTAACAGAGCAATCAGGATGGCAAGAAATTCCCCACGGGTTGCCAAAATAGTTGTTAGGAGAAAATGTACAAGCAAGAAGAAAATAAAGCAGGATTCCTCTACTGCCTCTTGTGCTGCTAATACTTTTAGTGAAGCAAATAGCAATTTGGATTCCTCTTCAGGTCAATTAGTTTGTCAGAGATGCCATTGTTCTTTGAAGAGTTCAAGTAATGAATCTAATCAAGAATCTATAAGGTCGCAGTCAACTGGGATTAGTGCAGAAGTGAGCTCAAGTCATGTGAATTCTGATGTGCGCAAACCACTGTTGGTTGAGAATGACTTTAACAAAAGGCGAGCTTCTGTTCCCAGGGATAAAAAGAGTCCAAAATCAAGAGAAAAGGAACACTTCTCCCCAAGTTCAAGTAGCCTTGGTGATAGTACTAGCACAAGCATCAGTGATGACAGCAATTTAAGTAGGCCTAGCTGTAGCAACAAACCACACATGTCAAAGGATGTGAGGTGGGCAGCCATCCGCCACATTAAGATGCAGGATGGGGCCTTGGGGTTGTGTCATTTCAATCTATTAAAGAAGCTTGGTTTTGGAGATATTGGGACGGTGTATCTTGCTGAGCTTATCGGTACAAACTGCTTGTATGCTATAAAAGTCATGGACAATGAATTTTTGGCAAGAAGGAAGAAAATGCCAAGGGCCCAAGCAGAGAAGGAAATACTAAGGATGCTTGATCACCCTTTTCTCCCTACTTTATATACCCAATTTACATCAGATAACTTATCATGTTTAGTTATGGAGTACTGCCCAGGTGGAGACCTGCATGTTCTTCGGCAAAAGCAACCTGGGAGATGTTTTCCTGAGCCAGCAGCTAGGTAAGATGCTTATATGGTGAAAAATCATTTTAAATTAGGTTTACCTTTATTTTCAGAATTGTGAATGAACAATAAAATAAGGGAGAAGGAATAAACTAGGATAATTTAACCTCATAACACATGTCTGGAATATAAAGTAAGAGTTTAAGTTCGCCGGACATGGTTGGATACGTCATATTAGCTGGCAGAACTTTTGATCTTTCATCTCGTTGGTCATTCACTCAGTTTGAACATCCAAAGTGCAACAAGTTTAGCATTAAATTTGTGGCTTCTCTGGCTATGAAAGTGTTCCGTGCTGCAGTCTCTTTTTTTCCCATTAAAACTAACGTCAGAATACCTCTGAACTTGTTATATATGTTATTCTATATGCAGATTTTATGTAGCTGAAGTCCTGCTTGCTTTGGAGTACTTGCACATGCTTGGAGTTGTTTACCGTGATCTGAAACCAGAAAACATTTTGGTTCGAGAAGATGGCCACATAATGCTATCAGATTTTGACCTTTCACTTAGATGCACAGTTAGTCCAACACTCGTCAAACCTTCATCAAATATGGACCCTGCTAGGATATCTGGTCCATGCACAACATCTAGCTGCGCAGAACCCTTCTGCATCGAACCATCTTGTCAAGTCCCATGCTTCAGTCCTAGGTTCTTGCCTGCTCCTGCAAAAACAAAGAGGAAGCTAAGAGCCGACTTTGCTGCCCAAGTCAAATCACTGCCCCAGCTAGTGGCTGAGCCTACCGATGCAAGATCCAATTCCTTTGTTGGAACTCATGAGTACTTGGCTCCTGAGATCATTAAAGGAGAGGGTCATGGGGCCGCTGTTGATTGGTGGACCTTTGGTATCTTTCTTTACGAGCTTCTCTATGGTAGGACACCTTTTAAAGGTGCAGGGAATGAAGAGACGTTAGCTAATGTTGTGCTGGAGAGCCTTAAGTTTCCTGAAAGCCCTCTTGTTAGTTTCCAGGCCAGGGATCTCATCAGAGGTCTGCTGGTAAAGGAGCCAGATAATCGGCTGGGAACAGAAAAAGGTGCCGCAGAGATCAAGCAACATCCTTTCTTTGAAGGCTTGAATTGGGCATTAATACGATGTGCCGTTCCACCAGAACTACCGGAGTCGTATGTTTTTGGGGTTCCAAGCATGATGTCCCCGGAAGCTGAGAACACTTATTTGGAATGTAAAGCTACAGGAGACCACCTTGAGTTTGAGCTGTTTTGACAAAAAAAACATGTCCTTTAAGAGATGGACGGTTTGGCCCCGAGTAACGAACCTTGAGTCCCTTGTAATTAAAGATGTAGCTCATGATGTATACTTGGTAAAAAAAGTCTTTAAGTAAAAAGTAAAAAAAATAAATCAACAAAAGTTAAAAAAAAAAATTATCGAGATTATAAAAAGGTTATAAAAAACTTTAAATTAATAAATTTTAAATATTTAAAAGTCATACAAAAACAAGTATTTTGTAGAGATTAATTTCAAGTAGTTCGAATTTTTTTATGAAAAGAAACGGATTTGTTTTATTTATTCGATAATGTATTCCCATCAATGTACCTAATCTTGAGATGATCCAATTAAAAGTATTTTAAAGTCAAGGGATTATAAGCATAATTTGACTACAAGTTTTTAAGACATGACTACCGGGATTAATGATTTCATAATAATATCATTTTATTCTTGTTAAAACATGCTATCATTGTATTCCCATCCAAATTAAGTCATCAACATTGCATAAAGACGAAGAAAGATCTCGTATTGCCGGTGACGGAGGTATGTGAAGGAGAGAGGCCCCTACCCCCAGTTTTTCATATTTATCTTTATATAATTTTTTTTAAAATTTAACCTCTATTCTTTAATATTTATATTTTATCATTTAATTTTAAATTTTGTTTCTGTGTATATTGACTAGATAACTAAACTAGTGGATACTTCCAAGCATCAACTTGAAAATCCAAAGGGCTTCCTAATAATTGACGACAGTTTTGTGTAAACAAACCTTTAAAAAGCATTAATATGTTCCTGGAATATACTTTACCATCTTGAAATATCAAACATCAAACGACGTAGTTTCCTAGTAACTTTGATTCTAACTGAAAGTAAAAAAAACACAGAAATTCTCAAGAGTTGAAAAGAGAAAAAAAACTTTATAAATGGATAGAATTCAATTCAAAAGGGAAGAGCAATTACCTATTTTTAGAGTTTAGAGTTCATATTTTTATTTTGAGTTTAAAATTTAGAGTTAAAGTTTCAATTTTAGAGTTTATAACTAATTATTTTTAATTTAAATAGAGTAAAACGTAAATGACTAAATTGTTTTAACGTGTAACCTAAATGACTAAACATATTATTATACAAAATATTTTAACTGTTATATATATCATCCTTTTAACGGACGTTAATAGGTCAATAACTAATTTAAAATAAAATTAAAAATTTAATGATAACATTGAAACAATTAAAAATATAGTTATCAAATTATATAAATTACTAAAATTTAATTATCATTCGTGTTCTTTATCCCAAAAAAAATAAAAAAAATAATATAAAAAATATTTTTATATTTTATTTAATAAAATAATATCACTTTCGATTCTCGTAATTTTATTTTTATACATATAATTAATGGTACATACAAATACATAATATTTATCGTATACTTATCTTTATGACAACCCATGGACTGAAGGTGGGAAACAGGATCAGCACATCGATCGTTCGTATTTTATTGACTACGAAATCCCCCCACCAACCTTTCATTTTATTTTTCTTTGTACAACTCCTGTCAAAGTTTAGGCCAAGTCCTTTGACAATTTTAATGGGTTAGTAATCGCATGAAGTATGCCTAACTTGGGAGAAATTATATCATGGGTCAGTCCCATCACGTTATCTATGGAATCAACAAATGATAATTATCTATCTCATTATTTTTTATTTTTTAAAATGAAAATTCACTTGAAAAAAAAATATGACATGAAAAAATTGATAAAATGAATAATTACCATTGGTTGGTCCCATGAACACGTAGTAGGACTGACCCATGATATAATTTTTCTTAATTTGACCAGGGAGACTGGGATGGAGATAATGACTCATTTATTGCTAAAAAAATGAGTCATTAATTACAACATTTTATCAAATACAAAGGGACACTTTGCTCTTAATTGGATTGAAATGCATGATATTATTTTATCAAAACATTTTATTATTATCTTTAAAAAATTATATTTTATTAATTACAATCATAGATGTTAAATTATAAATATTAATCATTAAATATTAAACCCTAAACATACACACTAACTTTAAATCCTAAACCATAAACCTAAACCTTAACTACTAAACCATAAAATTTAAGCCCAAAACATAAACCTAAATATCGACTACTAAATTCTAAACCTAAACTTAAATCTAAATCATAAATGCTAAACTTAATACTAAATCATAAATTATTTTGAGTGAATATTAACATCTTAAATTAATTAAACATAATTTTTAAAAATATATAATTAATTATATTCTATTAAATTTTATTAAAAATAAAATAAATATTAAATATAACCCATTTATAATTTTTTATTGATAACCTTAAAAGACTATCTATAATGAAAATTTTATTTTATTTAATTTATTTATCAAATATATAAAAATATATCGTTTGGAAGTAACCCTAATATTTTAAATATTTTTCAAATAAAATATTAGTCAAACAAGGTTTATATTCATTTAAATTTTATAATTTAAATATCTAACTAAATTTATTTTTTCAGTTCATAATCTTAATTCCGTCTATAATATTATTCCAGACAAAAATATTTAAATGTTAGGCAACCAGTTCTAAGCTTTTGATTATTATTAAATTTCTTTGAAAAGCTAAAGTTGTAAAATAACGTCCACTCTATGTTAGGCAAGCAGTTCTAAGCATTTACTTTCATATAAAATAATATCTTCTAAAAATGACAATTATATTCGTAGGGATAATTTTTTTATTTAATCAAATTTATAAATTATATTTTATAATTTAAATTTAAATTTAAATATATTTTTAAAATGAACTTAAATTTATAAAATTACGTTGAAAAAACCCACCGTCGTTAGAACATGAGATTTTTTATTCTTTACTTGTACATTAGGGATTTCTCTTCGGCTTTTCTTAATTTCTTTTTTGTCTGTAAGCTTAGTTGTTATTAGATAATTTTTTAGATAAATAAAATTCGATTTATAAAAAATATTATCGAATTTTTTTAAAAAAATTATTTAATTTTGTGTCTCAAATCATATGCATGCATCTTCATTTTTTTCTTCTCATATGTGCATGCATCTTATTTTTTTTTTCTTTCCTCGTGATGAGATTTTTTTAGATTTTATTTATATATTTTAAAAAATAAATTAATTATGAGTTTTTATCTTCACGTTTAAATATTCTTCAACCCTAAATTGTAGCCGTATCTTTGACTATTACTCAATCTACTTTGATTTCCAATAAGTATTGATTGTGAATAATACTTTTATATTATATTTTGTCAACTATATTTATATAAATATTTTTTTAATAATTTTTAGTGTGTCGGGATTTTAACTCTGAATCATTATTCGTAGGTGTATTTATTGTCAGATATCGGATCGGATGAGATCTGATTTTTTTGGATATTTAGATTTTTGAATCAATGATATTGTGATCTATATCTGATCTGGAAAAAACGGGTATTCACATATTTAAATATCGGATAGTCGGATATTTGATTATCCAAAAATATAATTTGATTAAACTAATTTTTTAAAAAAATTGAAAATTCGAATATAATAAATAACAATTTATTAAATACAACGAGATTCACATTTATACAAGTTTTAATTTTATTTTTTTTAACATAACAAGATTAATATTAATGAAAATATAAATTTTTAGATTTTAGGATAATCCAAAATTTAAAATATTACGATCCGTATTCGATCTAAAAAACTTAAAATCGGACTAAATATATAATCTAAAAAAAATCAAATTAAATATTTTAAAATTTAAATCAAATTAATAAATAATCAAATCAATCGGATCAAATATTTTAAAACATCCCTAAATGTCCCGTGAAGTATGATTATATTTCCATATTAATATTTAAAAGTATGTTTAGAATCCATGACAGCCAAGTTGTCAGCCTTCCTCCATGGCTTTGTATTTCCCACGTAGGCTTTAATCCGATCCCTGCTGGAAAGATTTCCTTAAAACACAGTTGCAGTTAAATATCAAGATTAGACACACAGATTAAGGGCAACAACTTTTTCGGACAGAGGACTAAACCAAAGTTGTACGAAAAATTATTAGGTGAACTTTGTTCATTACGTCATATATAGTCTTAATTAATCAGAACCGTTAATTTTAATTTTTTTAAGTGTATTATTACTTTTTTTTATATAGACTTAGTGGGTGAGTAGTTATTTAAAGATCAACGATCCTGATTGCTTGAACCATAGATGATGTGATGAACAAGATTCACCTAATAATCTCACGAGTTGTACAATAATTTTTTTTAACTAATAAGAATCAAATAAGTAATTCAGATAAAAAAAAATATGTTTATTACAAAGGATCTAAGTTAGGACGGAAGTAAAACTTTATAATACAAGGGTTGAAAAATAATTAAAATAAAAATAGTAATCATTCTTTTGTATATAAAAATTAAAAAAATAATTGTTTTAAAAAAATTATATATTTAAATTTCTTTTTATCTATATTTAAGATAAAAAATAATAATTATAATGATCGAGTTCCATTAGATACCTAAGATCCGCCCATAATTAAAATATTTATTAAAAAGCCATCTCTCGTTGTTTTTTACATAATTTTAAAAAGTGAAAGTTTATGTACAAGATACGTTATAAAATGATTAAAATGATAGTTTTAGCATTGAAAAGTTAAATTTTATTTTACAAAAAAATTAAAAATAATAAAAAGTATACTTAATAAAAATTGTTAAATTTTTAAAAGAATAATTTAAATAAAATGATTTGAAAATATAAAGGCGACAAGTTTATTGAGACATAACAAATAGTCATTAGTCTTATTAAATAAAGAGTACATATCTTAAATTATCATAGGAAGAGTTTACAAAAAAAACATATTAAATTAATCATTAAAGTGTACAAATTAATCGGCTAAAAATAAAAATAAAAAATCATAGAATAAAATATTAAAAACTTGACTAAATAAATTTAAAATAATTAATTTAAATAATTATTATTATCGGAGGTGAATAATAAGTATGTGACTTAGGCTTAGTTTGACATTACTTTTAAAAAGTTTAATTGAAAAAATAATTTTAAAAGTGTGATAGAAAAATTGATTTTAGAAAGTTAAGTAGCGTTTATCATTGATGTCAAAAATGATTTTAAAAAGATAAAATATTTATTTTAAACATGATATTGTAAGGTATAAGTGAACTTAAAATATAATAAATTTTTAATTTTTTGTTAATGTTATGATTATTAAATAAATTAATTTAAATTATAATAAAAAAATTTAAATTTTTGTAAAATTTAATCTAAAAATATAAACTATGTTTTAGATTATATACGAACATAACAATTACAAATTAATAATAAATTAAAAATAAAAAATATTCTTAATATAAATATTATAAAATAAATATTATTTTATAATTATATATAAATATTATTCTTAATAATATATTATAAGAATAAATAAGTAATTTTATTTTTAAACTAGTTTATCCAACTCAAAAGCTATAAATTTTAATTTTTAACTCTGGGTGAAAAAACTGATTTAAAAAATAATAAAAAATAACTAAAATCTGATAAAAGCACTTAAAAAAGTGTTTTTGGTTACTTAAAAGCAAAAAAAAAAAACAGACCTTTATTATCGTGACCAAAATATATATTAATAATGATTTGTTAATAAAAATATTATTATCATGATTTATCTTCAATGATTTCAAATAATTATAAATATCTATCCCGAGTGTATAAAAAATAATAAATCACTAAAATAATAAAAGAATATCAAACAAATATAAAATGACAACGTTTATCTTTAAAAATATGTATTATAAAAATATTACAAGAATTAAAAAATAAACATATTTACTCTATTATAATTATTTTAATGCGACATTTTCTTCTGGAAAAACATTATCATAAGTTAACACTTTCAGAAATCAGAATTTAAAAAATAAATTAATTACATCATTGAATTATTATTTTACCTTAATTACTCTTTGAAGAAAATAATTTTTTCGTAATTTATTTTTGACGTATCAACATAATTAAAAAAATTATAATTTATATTGTTCGGTTTTCTTCATCGTTAAAAAAGTTTGATGATATTCATTATTTAAACTCTAAATTATCAAAATATAGACTAAAATTATCATTAAAAAAATGCCATAAAAATTTATAAAAGAATTATCATAAAAATATATATGATATGAACTTGACAAAATAAAAATAAATAAAAATCAAAAGAATTGTAAAATTAAAATTCATCGATAAAAGTGAACCTTATTTATATACACAATTAATAAAACGAACAATGATTATCGTCAACGAAAAAATAATATAGAAAATAAAATTTTTAAAACTTTTAAAAAATTATAACTACCTCATTATTATTTTTAATTCATTCTAGGAATGCGTTTCACATGTTATTTTTAATGCATTTAAAAAATAAAATAATATATATATAATTAAATATGATAATTAATAAAGTTCAACATGTTTGCATACATGGCTTTAAGCATTATGCCTAGGTTGTTTAGGTTCACAAAGTACCATTAATTGAATTAGTTTGGTCCGTCATCAAATAATTATAAAATTTGGTAAAGCAACAGATCAAACAACCTAATTCATCTTTGGGGTTGATGGAAGATCCCTAACTAGAATTTTTTTTATTAAGCTTAATTCTCAAATAAAAGCTTAATTTATAATTTTTTAAATATATATTCAAATTATATTTCAGATCAAATATATATCACCTCGAGGATTATAACTTATATTTAGTGGCTTTTATTCTCTCATTCTACCTTCTACATGCATCACTTTGTTATCGAAGGTTATACTCTGTATTTAATTATTTTTGTTCTTTAATTTCATCATTCATATACATTATATTGTTCTCGGAGATTATAATATGATTTGTCTTTGAAAATTTAGTGATCTTAAGATAAATTTAAAAAATTGTTTCTATTAATAAGTATTAAAAAATTTAATTTTTAAAAATATAACCCTGATAACAAATAATAGAAAAAAATAACCTTCAATAATAAGTATTGATTTTTTAAGAATATATACCTAATAATATAGCCCTATTTTTATTTTTAAAATCTCATTCTTTTCTCACTAAATAAAATTAAAAATAAAATTTATAAAATTTAATTTAATTAAAATAAAAATAAACTTTATCAAAAAAATAAAATAGAAAAACCATCCCATCCTATTTTTAAAATTTGATTTAATTAAATAAAACCCAAACTTTTATCATCCCTAAGGCCTAAACAAGTAAAACATGTTCCATTGACAAACCCACCTAAACCTGTCTTTTCCCTAACCGCAATTTCCCAATCTTTGTTTTAAAATTCAACGTGCGTCTGGCTTATTTACACTCACCCAGACCAGTAGAAATAACAGCTTCTTCCAGTTCCAATCCAACCAAGCACCAGGAAGATTCAAAAAAGTGATTCAAGGTGGCCTACTCCTAGCCTAAGTAATACTTAAGGGAGTTGACTCCATTTTTTTCCATCTCCTTTGTCTCTGAGTTTTGATTTCCCTCTCGATTTTCTCTCATTTTCCGTCTCCATCCTTGTAAATCATGTTATAGATAATCATTCAGATCATTACTGTAAAAGGGTGTTTTTTTAGTATCGGAATTATGGCGTCAGCTTTAGCCGGAGACGTTCTAACGAGGTCGATGAGCAGCAAAAGGAGCTGGGCAACATCGACGTCGAGCATCAGGGAGGTTTGGCAATCCTCTCCGGCTGTGTTCAACAGGAGCGGACATCAAGGTGAGGACGAGGAAGAGCTCCGTTGGGCTGCCATCGAGAGGCTGCCGACGTTTGATCGGTTGAGGAAAGGGGTGCTGAGACAAGTTCTTGATAATGGGAAGGTGGTTCAGAACGAAGTTGATGTTACTAAGCTTGGGATGCAAGATAAAAAGGTGTTAATGGACAGTATGTTGAAAGTTATTGAAGAAGATAATGGAAAGTTTCTGGCCAGATTAAGGGACAGAATAGACAGGTAAGTTTATCAGAATCATGGATTTTAAATTGCAGTTACGATTACGTTTTTAGTTATATTATTTTGTTATAATGATGAACATAACAGATATTATTACAATCATAATTTTAAATAACGCTATTATTGTTATTATATTATTATCGTTATCGATATTTGAATTATTGATAATTAAATATTTTAAGTTTTCTTTCGAATTAACGGGGTTTTGATTGTTTTAGGGTTGGGATCCAGATTCCGACAATTGAAGTTCGGTTTCAGCGTCTGAAAGTTGAAGGAGATGTGTATGTTGGAAGCAGAGCTCTTCCCACTTTGCTTAATGTTACCTTGAACACCATCGAGGTATTCTTTCTCGTTCGATTCTCGATTTTTAGTATTTTAATCTAAAATCGTATATATATAAAATATTTATATATCAATACTATATTAAATATGTTTTTAAACGACAAATAATCTCCTAATAATAATATATCCGTATTAGTGTAACATAGAATTTTGACAGTCCAATCTTCATAATGCAAAGGATTTATTATTTTTGTTGTTTTGGTATTTCTTATTTTTTCAAAGTTACGTTAAACAAGTCGTGTAAGCTTGTTTTTATAAAATTTGTCAACTCGTAACTGGACTGGAACGGCGGCGTATTGTGGATTTTAGCTCCTAATATGGAGTTTTCACGGTTCACTAACTTCCTGAGATTGGTTCCTTCTTTTTAATAAATCACCAATTTTACAAGAATATAGATAGACGTTGTATTATTTTGATATTTAATATTTAAAATTTAACTTTTTTAATTAAAATTTTGTGATATTAAACTGATGTATTATTTATAAAAAACCTGGATTTTACCAATTTCTTTTTTTTACTGGTTAGTGATTATGTACAAAATAAAAATAATTATTTTTCATTATGTTTACAGTTTATCAATTTAATATCTAATCTTTAAAATATATAAATACTCTAAATATTTTGTAAAACCCTACATTCTTTTAGAATTACAAAAATAGAAAATAAAATAGAGAAGTTTAAGAACTTATCCTCATTTTTTTAATGTGATTCATGTAATATCTATTTTATTTTTAGTCAAGAATAAAATTTACACACATTATTCTTTTTATACGTATTTATAAATAAAATTGATCGAACTAAAATCACTTAAACAAGGTAGATCATAACAAAAGAAAGTTGGAAGGACCTATTTTAGATTTTTCCAAATTTTAGAAGCCTAAATTAAAGTTTTTGAATTGCTTTTTTCCTTTGATTTATTCAACACTCCTTGGAAAACAGAGCATTCTTGGATTAGTTCGGCTTGCACCATCTAAGAAGAGAAAAATTCAGATACTTAAAGATGTCAGCGGCATAGTCAAACCTTCGAGGTATTTCCATGGAGTTTTTAGTAAAAGAATGCGATATTTATGAATAATATCATCAGACCATTACCTTATTGGATACAAAAATATTTAAAAATATAAAAATAGTAACGTTGCATATCTTATCGGGACATATTCTTCGAGAAGATAATGGTAATGATTCTTTGATAATATTGTTGATGTTTCATTCAATGAAATGGATAGTTGTTAAGCTTTTCCATTTAATCATGTACTAAAAATTCATAACTTTGCATTTGATATGAATATTTTCAGGATGACTCTACTTCTTGGCCCTCCGGGAGCCGGAAAATCAACATTATTAATGGCACTCGCCGGAAAACTTGATCGTGATTTAAGGGTGACTTTCCAAACTCCTTTTAAATAGCTTTCATCTGTTTTAATGGTTTGTCTAAAATGACCTATGGTCTCCTAATAGTAACTTGGCTCTGTGTACAGTCGTCCGGGAAAGTCACTTATTGTGGTCACGAATTGTCCGAGTTCGTTCCTCAAAGAACATGTGCTTATATTAGCCAACATGATCTTCACTATGGCGAAATGACAGTTAGAGAGACATTAGATTTTTCGGGACGTTGTTTGGGAGTCGGTACTAGGTACGAAATGCTTTCCGAGCTATCGAGAAGAGAGAAAGAAGTCGGGATTAAGCCGGATTCTGAGATTGATGCATTCATGAAAGCCACGGCAGTTGCAGGCCAAGAAACAAGCTTGGTCACGGATTATGTTCTAAAGGTAAGTCCTCTTTGTTTCACTGGTTCATCTCTGTGTTTATCATCTATACAAACTAATTACAATGCAGACATTGACACTTGTAAGCATGTGCAACAGATACTTGGTTTGGATATTTGTGCGGATATCATGGTCGGAGACGATATGCGTCGGGGTATTTCCGGTGGGCAAAAGAAGCGTGTAACCACAGGTATAGAAGTTTAAGCATACCGACGTTGTCTATCGCAGTTAATTCCGTGATATCAATAGCGGAATTGATTGAAACTATCATGTTGTGGATGCTAATACAAGGGCATTATTAGTTAATATTCGTTTCGATCCTACTAAATTGCAGGAGAAATGTTGGTCGGACCAGCGAAGGCACTTTTTATGGATGAAATATCAACAGGGTTGGACAGTTCAACCACTTTCCAGATTTGCAAGTTTATGAGACAAATGGTTCATATCATGGATGTGACCATGGTCATTTCTCTTCTACAACCGGCACCGGAGACATATGATCTATTTGATGACATTATCTTACTTTCAGAGGGTCAAATTATTTACCAGGGTCCACGTGAGAGTGTGCTCGATTTCTTCGAATTCATGGGCTTCAAGTGTCCGGAGAGGAAAGGAATTGCAGACTTTCTGCAAGAGGTAACTTCCAAGAAGGACCAACAACAATATTGGTTCCAACAGAACCAACCTTATAGATATGTTTCGGTTTCGGATTTTGTCAATGGCTTTAGTTGCTTCCACATCGGCCAGCAACTTTCATCAGATCTTAGGGTACCTTATGACAAAACTACAACCCACCCTGCAGCTTTAGTTACTGAAAAATATGGCATTTCCAATTGGGAACTATTCAGGGCATGCTTTGCAAGGGAATGGATGCTAATGAAGCGAAATTCATTCATTTACATATTCAAGACTGTCCAGATAACAATCATGTCATTGATTGCCTTGACAGTGTTCTTTAGGACTGAAATGCCGGTTGGCACACTCGAAAACGGTCAGAAGTTTTTCGGAGCCTTGTTTTTCAGTTTAATCAATGTGATGTTCAATGGAATGGCAGAGCTTGCAATGACTGTTTTCAGACTACCAGTGTTCTATAAACAAAGAGACTTCTTGTTTTATCCTGCATGGGCTTTTGGCTTACCAATTTGGCTGCTTAGAATCCCACTCTCATTTATGGAATCAGGGATATGGATCGCTCTAACATACTACACCATCGGCTTCGCTCCGGCAGCTGGAAGGTACCTTACAATGAAAGTAAACAATTGATGCATCAATTCATCATGTTCTTATTCCAGACTTTGATTAAACACCATCTTTTCCTTCCAATCTCCAGGTTTTTCCGACAGTTCTTAGCATTCTTTGGCATCCACCAGATGGCTTTGTCGCTCTTTAGGTTCATTGCTGCAATAGCAAGAACACAAGTTGTTGCAAACACCTTGGGTACCTTCACCTTGTTGTTAGTTTTTGTACTCGGAGGTTTCATCGTTGCCAAAAGTAAGTCTTTGAGGCTATTAGTTAAACTTTTTGCTTCATTTCAAGTATTATTAACACGATTTTACTTGCAGACGACATCGATCCATGGATGATCTGGGGATACTATGTTTCTCCTATGATGTATGGACAAAATGCCATTGTCATGAATGAATTCCTCGACGAAAAATGGAGTGCGGTGAGATCTTCGAAGCCTTCATGTTAAATTCCTTCATGCATTTAGTGTATAAACTTCGGTTAGCCATTCATAAATCAATATCTTACATAAAATCGATGCGATGACAGAACAATACAGACCCCAGAATTGACGCACCAACAGTAGGGAAAGTTCTTCTCAAGGCCAGAGGCTTCTTTACTGAAGAATATTTGTTTTGGATTTGTGTTGGAGCACTCTTTGCTTTCTCTCTAGTCTTCAACATTTTCTTCATTGGAGCATTGACTTTCCTGAACCGTTAGTGTCGCCCTTAATTTGAGTTTACACTTACATGTTACAGTTGATTATGATTGAACATTCATTATGGTTAATGGATTTTCAGCCTTGAGTGATTCGAAAGCAGTAGTCGTCGACGATGAAGAGGAGAAAAAGAATACTAAAAATCCGTACTCAGGAGGGAAAATACCAGAAGGTCACTGAACAAGTTTTAAATTTTGAGTTAAAATTAATTTCCAATCTGTTTATAAGTGTTTAATTTTTCTGAATGATGTACAGATACTCTTCTGAAAGCAAGAAACGATTCGAACAAACCCGGAAAAGGCATGATTTTGCCTTTCCAACCCCTTTCTCTTGCATTCAACCATGTTAACTACTATGTTGATATGCCTGCTGTAAGTTCCTTGCTTGTAATATGGAATACATTTTTTATTTGGTGAGCAAATATTTGAGGTGAAACCATGTTTTCTTCACCAGGAAATGAAGACTCAAGGTATCGAAGAAGATCGTCTTCAGTTGCTACGAGATGTTAGTGGTGCTTTCAGACCAGGAATATTGACAGCATTAGTGGGTGTTAGTGGAGCTGGTAAGACAACACTAATGGATGTTTTAGCTGGGAGAAAAACAGGCGGATGCATTGAAGGACATATCAGAATCTCAGGTTACACTAAAAACCAAGCAACCTTTGCTCGTGTCAGTGGCTACTGTGAACAAAATGACATTCACTCCCCAAATGTCACGGTTTATGAATCACTCTTGTACTCAGCTTGGCTTAGCCTTGCTTCCAACATCGACACGAAGACTAGAAAGGTTTGTAAAAACATCTGCAAAGTTCATGTTTTGATGTTTGGACTCATCAACAATGTTCATAATGTAAAACTATATATTGATTTTTGTCTTCTATAGATGTTTGTTGACGAAGTTATGGAATTGGTGGAGCTCAAACCAATAAGGAATGCTTTAGTTGGACTTCCAGGAATTGATGGTCTTTCGACCGAACAAAGGAAAAGGTTGACAATAGCAGTAGAACTGGTTGCTAATCCTTCTATCATCTTTATGGATGAGCCAACTTCTGGTCTTGATGCCCGAGCTGCTGCTATTGTCATGCGAACCGTGAGAAACACTGTCGACACAGGAAGAACTGTTGTCTGCACAATTCACCAGCCTAGCATCGACATATTCGAAGCATTTGACGAGGTATAAACTGAATTCTTTTCCAGGGACTTTGTCACTGCCTTTTATTGTTTATTTTTCTACTGCCTGCATTCAGCTTAGTATTATGCTTGTTGCAGTTGCTGTTAATGAAAAGAGGAGGGCAAGTCATTTATGCTGGACCTCTCGGTCGCCATTCGCACAAGCTTATAGAATATTTTGAGGTTGGAGTTTCTACTTTCCCTTCCGCAAATCATTGTTAGAACTTAATGGCATAGTTGAACAATATCAACTAGTTCTATAATTGGATCTTTGACTGTAGGCCATCCAAGGGGTTCCGAAGATTGGACATGGATACAATCCGGCGATATGGATGCTCGAGGTCAGTGCTCCATCGGTTGAGGATCGGTTAGATGTCGATTTTGCAGATATTTACGCCAACTCATCGCTTTATCGGTATGTTCAAATGCAATGCCATGGTTGACAATCTTTTTCCTCTGAAACTGGACAAGACTTATAGATTCATTATTCTCATTTTCATCATTTACAAACATTCAGGAGGAATCAAGAACTTATCAAAGAGCTTGGTGAACCAAAACCTGGCTCAAAAGATCTTTTCTTCCCAACAAAATATTCTCAGCCATTCCTCACACAATGCAAGGCTTGCTTTTGGAAACAACACTGGTCTTACTGGAGGAACCCTCAGTACAATGCCATTAGATTTTTCATGACGATCGTTATCGGAATCTTATTCGGTCTTATATTCTGGGACAAAGGACAACAAATGTAAGCATGAAACAATTAGTTTCTCTATAGGGTAATTGAATTTTGGCATTAAACCGAAACTATTCTGTTCCATAGATCAAGACAACAAGAACTGATGAATCTTCTTGGAGCAATGTATTCTGCCGTGCTTTTCCTTGGAGCAACCAATGCTTCATCTGTTCAATCCGTTGTTGCGATTGAGAGAACCGTCTTCTACCGTGAAAGAGCCGCCGGAATGTACTCCGAGTTGCCTTATGCATTTGCTCAGGTAAGAATTTTACAGTCCAGTACAGGTATGATTTTCAGAACTTTACTAAGTACCACTCAGTAATGGACTTATAGGAAGAATCATTTTTTCTTCAGGTGGCAATAGAGACAATCTATACTGCAATACAAACTCTCATTTATACATTACTTCTCTACTGGATGATCGGATTCGGATGGACGCCGGCGAAATTCTTCTGGTTTTATTACTACATATTAACATGCTTTATCTACTTCACTCTGTACGGAATGATGGTTGTTGCTCTAACACCTGGTCATCAAATCGCCGCCATTGTCATGTCATTCTTCCTTAGTTTCTGGAACTTGTTCTCTGGTTTTCTCATTCCTAGACCTGTAAGTCATTTGAAAGCCATCAACTACCCTTTCCCCTTAAAAAGGAAAAGAAAAAAAAAGCTAATCTTTGCTTTGTTCACCATTGCAGCAAATCCCTATATGGTGGAGGTGGTACTATTGGGCTTCTCCGGTGGCTTGGACACTCTATGGCTTAGTGACTTCTCAAGTAGGTGATAAGGACGCTCCTCTTGAGGTCCCTGGAAGGCAAAACATGACATTAAAGATCTTCCTGAAGGAAAATTTGGGGTTTGAACATAGCTTTCTCCCGGTTGTTGCCGTGGCTCATATTGGCTGGTGTTTCCTTTTCTTCTTCGTATTTGCCTACGGGATCAGGTTCCTCAACTTTCAAAGGAGATGATCGGAACCTTAGAACTGTCTAATCAACCGGGTTAAACCCGAAGTTCAACATACATTATATGTTATAAGAATATAGAAAATGCACGAGTTCTAATTGGTAATCTGTGAAAACTTCATCGATTATCTTATTCTTTTAGACCTGATTTTTCAGTCTTTTACTGCAAAACAGCAACTGAAATGTGCTCCGAATTGTCTTTTGCATCGGCTCAGATTATAGAAAAATCATTTTTGGAACAAAAAAAATGGTTTGTCGTTGGGGGTTGGTGAAATGGTGGACAAATTCTTGTGTTTTTATTAGGACATGTTAGCATGTTGTCTATTTCTCCTTGTACGGAATGCTGCTCGTTGTTGTCAGGGGCGTTTCAAAAATTTCGATCGCCCTGTGCAATTTATTAAAATACAACCCTTGAAAATAATTGTTCATAACTTTTGCTAGTTATAAAATTGTAACCCTTAGAAGCAAATGTCCTTTCTAAGGGCCCCTGTGCGATTATTTCTATTGTGCCTATCCAAAATTTCACTAATTCTATAGAAGCAATAATAATAAGAATAATCAATAAGATTTTATAACCAATTATCGCATTTAAGAAATAATTATAACGTTTAAACAATTATAATGTATCTTTTTTAATTGCATTTTCAAAATCTTTCAATGAATTTTGGAATTAACATTATCTAAAGAATGTTTTATCAAAATTTTGGATCCCTCTTTTTTAGGGGACCCTGTGCGGTCGCTCCTTTTGCGCATGTCCAGAACCTCCACTGGTTGTTGTAACACTTGGTCATCAAAGTTGTTTGTAGACCAAGTAAACTCGATTTAAGACCCGAACTGATTTATTTAAACAAAAACTTGAAATTGGTTTAAATACGATAAGCCAAATTTAATTTAAAACTCAATAAATTAAATTGAATCGAAACTGATCCAAATTTGAGTTAAACTAAAATAGACTTAAACCGTTTTTAGTGAACCAAAAATAATTTTTTTGGGGGTAAATAGTTAAATTTTATTCATCCAAAGGAACCTCATAAGAAAACTAGCAAACAAACCAGTCTCAAAATAAGGAAAAGAAAACTATACAATATCCCACTCAGAACATAAATCGGATGAATCTCGTGTAAGTTTGCAACCAAGAAGCTTCAAACGAATATCATACTTAATTTTATCTGCAACATAAGAGAAGTTCTTTGAGAATCCAACATGCACACGCTTGTTTCGTTCCTGCCAAACATAATAAAGGAAACCATACCAACATAAACGTAACAAAGTAACTCTTAATGTTTTCCCTCTTCCTAGCCTTTGAACCAAGTATGGCCAAGTCACAAAACTATCATAAATATAACAAGTCTGTAAAATAATTTTAGAATTTGCTTCGAGTAATCACAATCACAAAATAGATGATCCCTTATTTCAATCCAAAAATATATTAAAATAAATGAGATATAAATTATACGCAACTTATCAAAAAGTCACATATAATCTATACAATGTCATATATAAGATGCGAAAACTTAACTCTTATAACTTCAATTGAAAACGATAAATCTTTAATTAATTTAATATTCATCCAATTCGAAATTAACCAAACTGACACAGAATACGATTAAAATTACCATAAACAAAAACCAAATCGAAAACCGAAATAATTTAAAGTTAAAACCCAACAAAGCAAGAGAAAGAAGCAACACTATAACACGTGTCTGGTAATCTGTGACCAATACAGACATAAAGACAAATTATAGAAAGAGCAAGCAACTTGTGTAGGAATGTGTTTGGAGTGTCTAAAACAGTTAAGAAAGAAAACAATAATAGTAACAGCAACCGTAACTAAATTCAAGTGCTGATATAGTTAATTTCAGATGTAGAACCCCTCGGCAATTGATGCAGAACACTAGTGGGCGATGAATTAGATGTTGAAGACGATCGTAGAGCCTCTGCAAGAGGCCCTCCCATAGAAGCCACCCGGTTCGATGCTCCCCATCCATCCATGGCCCAGTTCAACGGTGGCTGCAGCTGATGATCCCTTCCACCTTCCAAGGGACCTAGTCCGTCACCATTCCCCGTAGACAGCTTCAACGACACATCCGATGAAGGATTCCCCTGAACCGATATCGACAAGCTTGTGGAAGAGTTCATCGGGCTTGCATTTGTTCCATTGCTGTCAAGGTCCTGCAGAGTTCTCGGCCAATCATCGAAGAAATGTCTCAAAATGTGACCGTCGGATCTGTTATCGGCATCGGGTTGGGCTTCATAAAGACCCTTGTTCTCATTTTTGAACTCTGAGGAACTGGCAGGAATAAAAGAACGTTGTAGGGCAAAAATCAAGCATAAAGAACAAGCAAATTAAAAGGAAAAGATACTCTGAAGACTAAAAGATGTGGTTGGGGTCAGATATTGATTAGGGTCCTACCAGAGACCCATCACTGAAAAAAAAAAACATACAAAAAGATACTGATTCGAGTTCATGGTTAATCATTATATTATAAGATTAACCTATAAATTTTGTTTTTACCTGTGACTAAGCTGAAGAAGGTCAATGGGAGGGGAAGGCTTTGAAAAGCACAAATTGTTGGTGCTGTTAGCCACCGTTGCTAAGGGTGGAGCGGCCATCGGAGAACTGGCTTTGACGGCACCACATCCAATAACACCAACACCGGAAGCACCACCGCCGAAACGAGTAGTAGCGTTATTATTAGTAGCAGCGACGGCACTGCTAGATGTGGGCATTTCCACAGGCTTTCTTGAACGGTTGCGGCCACGGTGCACGTGGCGCTCGCAATACTTCTGTCCGGTCACCACGTCCCTGGAGCACCTCCACTTCTTGCCGTCAGTTCTCCGGCATCGGCCAGGCTCTGGATCCATCGCTGATCTTCCCCAGTAGCCTGACTGCGACACTGAACATAGATGTTCAAACTATTCATCACATTCACTTAGACATAAACATAAAATTATTCAAGGACCAATTTCTCTTAAGCATACACTAGTTTTTCCTACGCCAAAAAGTGCAGATACAAAGCAATAACAGACCACAAGATCAAGACATCAGATCTTAACAAAAAAACATAACTTCTTGAAACATAAGGTTTAACAAACCCTAAGGAGAGTGACTCACAAGTTGGCTGGGTCTGGTAATGGGAATAGGGGTGGTGAAGGAAATACGTAGAAGAAGAGTAAAGAAGGCTTTTCTTGATTGGTTGAAGTAACTCAGGAGGAACAGCAGCACCAGCCAGCATGTATCTGTAGATCAAAGCTTGTAACTCAAGTTCCTGCCACTGAGCCAAGCTGAAATAACTTCCCATTCCTACCAAAAAAGATCAAAGGAAAGTGAAGCCAAGTTGGGAAATTTGTGTCAAGAAAAGGGTGCAAAGAGAAGAAAAGAATAAAAAGATCATACTGGTGTTGGAATCCGGAAGAGGAGCTGACAGGTTACTGCTGAATTTGGTGTTGGATTCAGACGCAAACAAGGGGAGAGCAGATGCCTTATGGGGATGGTGATCAAGGTCAAGGTCAAGTAGAAGTTTTGGAACCTTTGCAGAAGGTTGTTGCTCTGACTCATGCTGGTTTCTCCATTGCTTCAGATGCAAATCCATGGAGAGAGAGAGAGAACCTTGTAGGGTATACGTGAAGAGAAAGCCTGGGTTAAGCTTTTGCAGAGATATAGCTTTGCTTCTTTTATAAAAATGAAGCTATATTCTGACATGAAACCTGGTTATAACCAGTGGACAACCCTTGAGAATACCCAAAAACAAAACAAAATACTGTCAGAAAAAGGAAGTAAGAAACAAGCCCAGATTTTTTTAAAAAGAAAAATATTAACCTGCAGTTTTTTTCTGCCTCTGCTATTTGTCTTGGAAACTCCATATTCCATATTATAAGAATAAGATAGTGCTGTGGAACTCATCTCAACGCACAATCACATCAGAGATTAACAGCAACCAGATGCTGACTAACAGAGACTAATCACATTTTAGTTTATCTTCTTAACTTTAACGTAGAGTAATTACATTCTTAATCCAGGGCTAATTATGTTTTATGTAGGATTCTGATGGAACCGACATAGCCTCTGTTCAGACTTATCTGGTTCGTCTTTCCAGTCAAATATGTCTTTATTCTGCACATACTAAGCTTCAACTTAACATCAAGATTGCCAGGAAGGAGGAAAAACAACCTAAAAAATTCATCTTTTCCCAGAAAATACTAAAAGAAAATGGTAAAAACAGATTGTTTTTCTTCGAATTGATTTATCTGAATATTTACATAAATTTTGTTTTTCATGAAAACATCTTGGATCAACTGCAACACTGTGTACGGATCTCGAAAGGGAATCCTACAACTACGAACCAAATCCACGTCACTTATTTCGTCTTTACTCGAACAACTTAAGAGTAATTATTAATTAATTAATTAAAACAGTGGGGAGTCATTTAATCATTTAATTAATTAGAGATGAAAAGAGAAGGAAAGGTCACATGTCTGAACCAGATGAATACATCACTGTGTCAGAAAACACATACAGCTGCTCACGTGGGCCACTTTCCCTTTTTCAACCTTTTTCTGTAGGAAAAAGAAGGCACGCCACCTTCCCTCTTCCTCACGTGACTTCATGTGCTGTCCTCTTTCTCCACATGTTTTTAAAATTCATTGCTAATATTCTAAGCTACAGCTATGTTCAAAAGATATAATACACTTTCATATTTTTTATTTTTTAATAAAATTAATTAAATTTAAGGATAAAAATTTAATTATAATGATTTTAAAACTATAAATAATATAAAAAATATTAAATTATTCAAAGCTGAGAACAAATAATGATTTTAATCATTTATTTCAATTATGATTACACTTGATTATTTTTTTATTTATTTATTTTTACATTTAATTAAATCGAATATTGTTGTAGCAATTTTTCCAGTACCTGCCTGCTCACTTGTAATTTTATTTAAGTTGTACAACATAAAATACTTTAATGTATTAATTTGGGCATTAAGCCTGAATTATTCTATCTAAATATGGGCTGAACTTGCGTATAATACTGAATCCATATTTAGAGTCCAAGCATCATGTCATGGCCCGGTCGACAAATAAATCTAAGCGAAATACAACTGATTCAACTTGCAAATTTTTTCCATGGTGGTAATACATGGAGCTACACAGAGTCTTCAATTGATAATTACAAAGAAGATAAACAATTCCTGCACATACATGATTCCGGCTTGAAATTCGATGTGATTTCTGTTTGCTTCAACCGCTCATCAGAAAGTCGAACCGTTAAATCCAAAGAATGACCGCTGCACCGATAAAGAACATGAAATAGACATCCAGATGAGTTGCTAGAAGTGAAGGATCAATTGAATTGCAATCATACTTCAGAGGGCTCGTAACTCTGTCCGACGAAAGCCAAGCTTGTTTCATGCAAGTTACTGATACTCATGATATAAATGCAAGTCCATTTGCATTGCTATGTTTCAATGACCTGATGATACAACATGGTTCTTTAGATGCAGCATGTTCATAAAAGCATAGGTTCGAATATGAATACACATTTGCATATACGAAAAACATGGAAGCAGGCAGGATATGCCTTCCTATTGGTATATATAGAATAGGATTGAATGTTGAAGATTTGAAAATGATTCAACACTAACATCAACAGAAGTCGATATATCTGGACATTTCATACAAAGCTTCCTGATGTATACTGCGAAACGAGAGCGTAAGCATGGACAATAATAACAGTATACATCAGGAAGCAAACCGAAATCAGTGCGGACAGGGTTCGAAAAGATACACGCATGAACATGAATGAAGGAAATACAATAAACTTCTAAGAGTCCCTTGAGATGGCTAAAATTGAAGCTATAAATATCTTCTTGCAAGTGATAACATAATACGTTGGCCTCACAGGGTGATTCATTGTTAATTTCCTCCCTAAAATACAATGGCAGAGAGTATAAACAAACCAGACCAGACCAGACCAAAGCTTCCATACAACATATACAGAGGATTATATACAAACGATGCATTTGTCTTTGTCTCCTATAAATATAAGTAAATTCTACTAAAATATTTCAAAAACACCAGTTTCCTCCTAAAAGATACTGTGAAAAGGAGCAAATAATCCATGAATCCTACAGCATGAAAAGAGTAAAATCAGGGTGAAGAAAGGACCTGAACATCATAGAATTTGATGTAGAAACGAGAGCTATCAATATATAGCTTGGTTTGAAGAATATCGGCGATTGTTGAACTGAGCTTGACATTAACAGAAGGTCCAAGTCCCCCAATAGAAATCAATTCTCCATAAGCAGCGGGGGCTTCCGTCCCAGCAAATGCCATGGGAACTCCACCATTAATCAGAATCATCACGTACTGTTAACCCAAAAGAAAACATGCTAATCAAAATAAAGCCATTAAAATTACACCCAAAAAAAAAGAACAAGATTTGATAATAACAAACGGATTCGGGTTTTCCGATGATTTTTGCAACAGCTTTTGTGGCGTCCTTGAGGATGTCGGAGGTGGTGACTGCGTCCACCGGTACGTTTGTGTATAAATTCAACGTCGGCATAGCTGCTGCGGCTATTTTCTTCCGTTTGTGTATAATTTACCTACTTTATCCAATGATTCTGCCGCTATAGCCTATAGTATAACGTTGAGTTAGTCGAATGATATTCTTTTTCCGTGATTTAAATTTTTTATTTAAGTTAATATTAGAATTTTTGTATAATTTAATTATAAATATTTATTATATTACGTTGTAAGTTGAATTCAATTTTAATGATTTTGAATTATATAATATATTATATTATATTTATTATAATTTTGAGTAAAAAATTAAACTCAAAATTTGTAACTTAATAATTTAAAATTTAAAAAATAAAATAAATTTTTTGAGCTTAATCGAACTTTACCTTTTGTATATAATATCGATTCATTTCAGTTATGTTAATTTTTTAAAATAGTTCATTTTAGTTTGATTATGATTTTGTCATTTCATACTAAAATTTAGCTTTTTCTTTATTTTATTTTATTTTGATTTTAGTTTGGTTATGTTTTTGTCGATTTATTTTATGATTTTTGACATTATTTGATAATATTTCAAACTCTTTTTTTATAAATATTTAAAAAATTAATTTATCAAGTAAGAAAAATAACTAATAATTCTTATATATTATTTTAAGTTTTCTTCACTATTTGAGATATAAAATTCTTATTTTTAATTTATCAATTAAGAAGGATTTAATTTTTTATATAAATATGAATATTTATTTAATATTTAAAAAATATATTTTACACTTAAAATATAAAATACTTTAAAATAACACTAAAATACCTAAAAATACTATTATAATTTTCTAAAAAAACAAAACAAAAAACTAGAAGCTATAAAAATAAATGGTTGAGATTTTTTTTCTCGCATCCGGGTTCAATCTTTACCAAATAATGGTCAAATTACTTACTAAGCCCTTGTATTATTTTTCTTTGAACAAAGTAGGCATCACACTTATCCACACAAACCCAAGTTCATCTTTTATGGCCCAAGAAACCTAAAATATGAATCGTTATAATTATTACTTATTATAATAATAAATATCAAAACCATGTAATTATATCCAAATTTAATTATATAAATATATAAACACATCCTAAATCATTTTTTAAAAATGTTTTTATAAATAAATTATAAAACTTAAAAGAACTATACTTGTGCGAGTTGCAAGCTCGTGGTGCTGTGCTTTCAATTGCAACCGTTGGATGTTCCCATTAGGATATCTATGCCCCAAACCATTTTGATCGCCTGATCCTCACCGTTTAATATGAATTGTCCTTTTGTTTTAATTTTAAATTTAAAATGACTTTGAAGTTGTGAGTTTCTGACAAAATGGTCCCCATATTCCATACAAGGGAAACGAATCCAATAAGGCGTTACCTATTTTGATTCATTTCATTTTAGAATATTTTAAAGTACAACACTTACTATATCATGCCATGATCTAATGTCAAAACCAAATTAACAGGGACGAAACTATATTAGGAGGGACAATGGGTCCTACCCTTGAAGAATTTTTTTTTAGTTTTGTCTTTTTATTTATTTTTATTTTTTTATGAATTTATCTTCCTACTTTAAAATATTTATATTTTATCCTTCAACCCTAAATCCTGACTCTGTTATTGTTAATTAATATATGAAAACAAATACTAAAGCAATAGAAAAGTTTTTAATAAATTTCAGCAAAAGTCCAAATTAAAACAAAAATAAAAGTTTAAAAGAGGAGATTCTTGCTTTTGAAGTGGAAAATAGGTCATATTTGTCAAAAGTTTAGCTCAACTGCCGACTACGCACTATTGCCTTGAGTCTAATAGGAGAAATTAATGAATTATTCTTAATTTATTAATTAATCAATTAAATATATTTATTTTATTTTTTATTAAATAAATCTTTAATATATAAAAAATAATTTTAAATTTAATTTATAATAAGTATTAATAAAATTTTACTTAATAAAAAATAATAAAATAAATATATTTACTTTAAAACGAATTTAATTTATAGTAAGTATTAATAAAAATTCAAGTGAGGAAGGGACAAATCAGTTTGTTAAACACAGCAGTAAATACTCTAAAAGTTCCGCAACTACTAATATAATTTACCCTAAAACTAATTTGTATCCTTTAAACGGTGAAATAAATAAGAATTAGGGCCCGTACAGTAATGCTTTTCCAACAGCTTTTGGAACGCCAAACAGAAAAATAATGCTAAATAATACGAGTAAAAATGCGTTATTATCATTTTTTAATTTGATTTGTTGTTCAAATGGGCGTTTAGCCACCGCTAAAATTTTTAACTTATCTGAAAACGGACGTTACGATCGCTTTTCTCCTAATTTTCCGTTGTAAAATCTATGTTAAACGGGCCCTTAGTTTACCCCGGTTTAATGAATAACCGGACACAAACCAAATAAACCGACTTTAGACTGATTTGTGTTTTTTTACCAAAAAGAAACAAGAGTTGAAATGGTAGGAAAATATAGCCGGGCAATAAAAATGTCTGAGTTATTTGTATTAAAAGTATATAGTAGGAAAAATATGTGGGGTTCATTTTCATAATTATACTTTTTTTATTTGATTTAGTTTTAAATAAACGTTTCGAAAAAATTAAAATTAAAAGAAAATCAAAAGGTTAGGTGATCTTGTCGGTCGTATCAGTATTTTTAACGGTAGTTAACGATAATGATTATAGTAAAAGCGATATAAAATTAGGTGATCTTAATGTAAGTTTAAAATAATTGATGACTATAACAAAAATATCTTAAAAGTTCAGCAACAATCAGTGTAATTTACTCTTCATTGTTCTTAAGCTCTTAGAAAAGAAGGGAGACGAAAAGGAAAGAGCAGCCATCATTTCAAAGCAAAATCTGAAGAGAGAAAAGCAAAGGAAACGAGATAATAAAGAGAAGAATTCAAGGTTGAAGGAGGGTTTCTTCCTTTATCTTTTGGGGGTATTCTTTAATCAGCGTCAAAAAAACTGGAGCTGGGAAAGATGATTCAGACTGAGCAGCAGGCTCAGCAAAACAACCAGTTAACGGTTCAAAACTCTGGGAGTCTGAGCTTTAGCAGTCATTTGTCCAAGGAAGATGAAGAGATCTCAAAATCTGCTCTTTCAAATTTCAGAGCCAAAGAAGAAGAGATTGAGAGGAAGAAGATGGAGGTTAGAGAGAAAGTTCAGCTTCAGTTAGGACGTGTTGAAGAAGAAACTAAACGTTTGGCCATCATTCGCGAGGTATCTTTAAACAAAATTTTACCTTTTTTTCCTCTTAAGCAAACATTTTCCATGATTTTGACTTGGAAAACTTAAACTTTTAATGTTTAATAACTGCACTCTGGGTTGTTTTCTAGAGTCAATTTCTGCAAATTTCAGAGTTTAGAGGCACATATGGTGATAAAATTTCATGATCCTGGAACTTATTTGAAATTATGAAAAAGGGTGTTTCAGGTTTAGCCTTTTGTGTGTTTTCATCCATAAATTTGTTACTTATAATGCATTTCTTTAAGAAATTAGAAGCGTTTATCTGTCAGATTTGCAGTAAAAGGTTTTAATATAACTAAAACCCAGAAATTGTCAGTTAATTTTGGGTCTTTTCATCTTTTTTAACAAAAGAAATTGAAGAGAGCATTATAAAGAATGCTCTATTTTGGAACATACAGGATTGTCCCAAGAGCTGGTCTTAATTCCATATGGTAATAACAACAACAATAATAACATTGCTGTTTCTCATTGTAAATAAAACCATGTAAATCTTTCAGGAGCTTGAAGCAATGGCAGATCCTATGAGAAAAGAAGTTGCTCTGGTCAGAAAGAAGATCGATGCAGTTAACAAAGAATTGAAGCCATTAGGACATACTTGCCAGAAGAAGGTACTAATTCGCCACACTTTGAGTCTATTCAACTTTTCCATCAATTTAAGAGCTATGGTATTGAAAAATGTTACAGGAAAGGGAATACAAGGAAGCCCTCGAGGCGTTTAACGACAAGAACAAGGAAAAGGTACAGCTAATCACGAAACTAATGGAGGTTAGTTTCTAAATTGTAATGTTAAAACCAAACTCAAAACATTCAAATCTGTGTAAAAACTCTTTGTTTCTGGTGTCTGATGAATGACCTCACCTTGTTGCTATATGTTTTTACTGATTGAACAGCTGGTGAGTGAAAGTGAAAGGTTGAGGATGAATAAGCTGGAAGAGCTCAGTAAGAACATAGACTCGATGCATTAATCCGAACCCCTCTAGTTCTGGTTTAACTGGTTAGGCTTGTGTGATGTATTTAAGCTTACTTAGATATTTATATATGATCATGTTACTGTTTTTTCGGGTTTGGCGTATTGTACGATGTATCTTTCGCTGTTGTTTTCTTCATTAGCATTTGATGAACCCCAGTATCACTCGATGTTAAGACATCAAGTTTCTAGAGCTTGGAATGCTTGACCTTTCATTCTGCAAAAATAAGCATAAAGAAATAGTACAGAACATGAGCTAGTTAGTTTTCTTAGATTCTGTTGCAGCCGTCAAATATTGTAAAATTTGATATCTGCAACAGGTAAAAAGATAGCTGGACACTTCAATGGTGGTAGGCATTGTTTGTTTTGAAACTTGTCTTCTTCAAGTTTCATGGTATTGATGTTATAAAACGGTTATTTTAGTTGGTAGTTGCATCCCTGTTTTAAACGATTCTATTTCATTTTTTGCTCCCCTTCAATGAACCAGTCTAGGAATATGTTCTGCTAAGTGTGTAATTATATTTCCAAAATTACAGTTCATATGGTAATCCATGTCATAATTACCGTGCGAATTAGGAAAGGAATAGAATATAAATAACACTTTTCCTTTAGATTAAAAATTAATATTTCATTTATATATTATATATAAATAATAATTAACATTTTATATCATGATTTAAGTTTATAGTTTATAGTTTATGCCAATTTACTTAGAATTTAGAGATTATGATTTAAATTTAGGGTTTAAGGATAGAATTTAATTTAAAATCTAAATTTAATTTATAATTCTTAATTTTAATACTTTAAATTATAAACCATAAAATGGATCTCTAATTTCTAAAATTAAGGTGTTTGTAAATAAAAACATTTTATGGCTATTACATGAGATATTTTCTCATATTTAAATGTAAATCATATTCTAATTGAATTACGAATTTTTTCAACCACTGCCAAAAAAATAAACAAAATATGAAAAAATATTAATATCTATTTAACACAAAATATAACTTAAATATTTATTTAAAAATAAAATTGATTATAATTTTTTTTCAACCACTTCCTAAAAAAACTTAAACGAATTATAAAAAATATTAAATCTATTTTATATAAAATATAATTTAATTACCTATTTTAAAAAATAAAATATAAATACTTATTTAAATCTATAACTCGTCTCTTTGTTTGACTTAGATCCATGTTTGTATGGGCCTATGTGACAAAAATCCACCGACCTTTTTTCCTGACACGTGGGTGGTCAGATCCGTGACCACGTATGAATCCGACAAGCTGAAACTTGTACGTATGTGTGGAGGCATGGAATGACGGTGCATTTATAAGGCACTCTTACCCTCCTTATCTTCAGTCTAGATGGAATTTTTCTGTCTATTTATTTCCACATAATAAATTTAGGCAATATACTAAAGAATGGACTTCTCTATCAACAAATTGAGTACCAACGAATAGCACGTGTAATATCAGAATTATTTTATCTAAAAATTATTTATTTTTATTTTAAAAATTCAATAAAAATTAATAGTAAATAAATAGTCAATATATATGTTGAATTTCAGACTGTTCTAGCTTCTCAGACGTCATATGTCCGCCACACAAATGTTGATAGTGTTGAATCGTATGCGCAGTATATGGCAGCTTCTTGGATTTGCATGGAAGTGTCTCCTTCTCAAAAAAAATTTAGCGGTCAGAGATCATAAATAATATAATAAAATCGATTTATAAAATATTTTTTCTTCATAGAATTGATATTTTTACCTTTCTAGGTATAGTCAAATTTAACAGCAGTACGCATGTCCGAAAGAATGACTGGACTTTTGTAATGAATTTCGATCCCCATGTACCAGAGAAACTAATCATCAACCTTTTATATCACGTTATTCGTGATTTCAATTAATTAAATTTTTAAGATGAATTATTTTCTTTTCTACTTGTAATATGTAAGTAGGTAGTTATCAGATAATTATTTAAAAATAAACGAATCTGATTATATAAATCACGAATGATATAGTAGAGAGGGTTTCTGATACGCGTATATGATTTGAGCCATCAGCCAACGCAACAAACCAATGCACGTTTTCACAAAGTTTTTGTGTGTGTTTGGCATTAATATTCCAGGAAAAATAAGAAAACACAAAACATGCAAAGATTAAGATACTTAAGCATGGGTTTTGAAATAATCTAATAAAACGCCAGGTAGAAGCACTAACGAATGCTATTGTCACTCGACAGTGTATGATTGATTGCTTCAACCAATTTAAGTATATCAAAATAATGCACGATATACAATTTTAATACTCAACAAAGCATTATAATCGCCAACCAACTACATATAAATATAATTATTTTTAACCATAAACTGTTATTTTTTAATTAGTTACCTAAGTAAAAAAAATGATATTTATATTAATAAACCCAAATTTATTAGTTTCGGTCACAGTAGTGGGATAAAAATTTTCTATTATTTTTTGATATTTTTTTGTCTCAATACTAAAATTTAAATTCTAAATCTTAAATATTAAACCTGAAATTTTTAAAAAATTACCGTATTTCAAATCACCTAAATTATAATTATAGAACTTACTTTAAATATTAATCCTAAATCTTACTTTGTATTACGAGTACATAAAAAGACAAAAAAAAAAATAAAATCGAACCGGTGATGTGGTTATGTACAACCGCCCCGAAGTGTTTCCTCTTCTTTAATCTTTACCTAACTTCAATAATGGAAGTTTTGTTTTTATTTTTTTATAAGACAAAACAAAGGACATGTTACCCTGTAGGTACTTCCTTGGGAAAGGAAGCTTAATGTCTGCTTATTTTAACTCCGACCTAACTGGCTAGGCTAACTGTTCAATAAACTTACTACTAGACAACTTTAGGTAACTCTCCTCTCCTGTAACCCTCTAAATAAAATAGTATGGAAATATATAAATTATGATTACTTTCTAATATTTTCGTATAATACTTAATTACATGACATTGTTAATAACGTATATAAATACTTATAACTTTTTAATTTAAATTGTTAATATATATATTTTATCAATTACAGTAAATATAAGTATCTGTTTTAGAATTTATTTTTAATCATTAAATATTAATTCCTTAATCATTGTGTTATAAATATTGGTGTTTGAATTCATAACTTTTAAAAATAACAATTATTCTTTAAACAACTGAAATAAGATAATTTGTATTTATTAAAATATTTTTAAATAATAAAGAATGTTATCTTCTCTTAGTTCCCTTAAAATTCAAGCATACGCTGCATACCAAGCATTAATTGGTCACAAAATAATTAATTTTCGGTTGTTGAGTTTGATATTATCTTATCTTCAACTAATTTCTTAATAATAATAATAATAATAATAATATAAAGCCAATGCTAATCCATTAGGGATGTAAAATAATAATACATTCGGTGTATTGTTCGATAAGAAGTTCGTTTATGTTCATAATATGAATAATAATTTTTACTCGTTTTTAAAATGAATAAACACAAACAAAAAGTTTGTTCGTTCATTTATGTTCGTAAATATTCGGTAATTCATTCATTTATGTTTGTTTGAGTTTATTTTTATATATTTATTATTTTTTGTAATAAAAGTACTATATTAAAAATAAATATATTCTCATATTTCATTCGTTTAAATTTATTCACATATTTTTTTATATTCGTTTGTTTATGTTTATTTATCATTTTAACAAACAAACATTAATAAACACGAATAAAAGATTATGTTCATTTAGTTGTTCATGTTCATTCATCTATTCGATTAAAATTAAATAAACAAATATGAATATACCTCGTTCATGTTCATTTATAAGTCTATAATCCGTGCAGCCGAAAATTCATAACAAAACAATAATAATAATAAATAAGGAGATGAGAAGCTAAAAAGCAAAACAGGTGGATTTAATTATGCTAAACTTGTCATTAATTCTGTCTTAGTGCATGAATTATTTAACTTGCCTTGTTCCCCGACAGTTCGAAGTGATTGGGATTATTATAACATAACAAGACAAATTAAGAACATGAAGGCAATGACATTGTTTGTCTTGTAAAGGATTCTTGAGCCTGGTAATTGCTTCTAATCGGTCCAAGTTGTTTAATGGTAATTAATTCATTATTAGATTTGTTATATTCTTTGTTAAATGGATAAACTAATACAATTTTTTTTCTTCTCCCTTTTCTACTGTCTTAATGTTGAACAGTGCATAGACAAAATTAGAAGATTTCCCATGCAAACTAATTAATTTTATAATATTTATGGAGGTTTCTCGAAAAATTAAAATAAATTACTAAACTCGAAGCTTAATTTAATGAATAAATATAAACTCTATTTCCCCCAACCCCCATGCAGCAGGTATCCAATGCTGTATTTTTTTTTCTATAAACTGAAAAAAAATGTTCATCTGATTTGTAATTTTTTTGCCAGCATCTGTTTTGTATCTGGGTACAGCAATAAATTAATTATTATAATATATTTTTAAAAATTACTTTTATAATCTATTATTTAAAATCAATTTTAACTAAATTTAATTTCTAAAATATTATAACAAATATACTAATTAAAAAATACTTTAGAAACAAACTGTATCATAATATAAGTACGTAAATCTGGCAAAGGCAGTCGCCACAGTGCTGTCTGTCAAACATTCATTCTTTTTCTTTCAAAACTTCAATCTCATTTTAATTTAGGGTAAACTTCAAAAAAAGTCATTTAATTATCAGTATCGTTATGTTTGAATCACTTAATTATTAAAAGTTATATTTGAGTCACTTATTTATGGGTAAGGCCATATTTGGATCACCCAGTCATTAAAAGTTATATTTGAGTTACTCAATTATAAGTAATATTATATTTGGGTCACTCATCATATTTAAAAAATTACATTAATTTATCACTTGTATAAGTTATAACCTTGTTAATATTAAAGTATTTTTATTTGGAATCATTAATTAATCTAATATATAAATTGATAAACTTTTTTTTAATATAAAAAGAGTGATCCAAATATAATCTTACCTATAATTAAATAATCTAAATATAACCTTACTATAAACGAGTGACCTAAATATAATTTTTAATAATTAAATAACTCAAATATAATCCTACTTATAATTAAATGATCTCTATTATAATTTACCCTTTAATTTACTTCTAAGTATTCAAAAGTTACCGCAAATACATCGCTGTTCAAATTTTTGTGGGTCACGCGTCACGCATTTCGAAAGGACCCGCCTTTTCTAACAGCAGTAATATTATTTTTAATAATAATATTACGTGTAAAAATTCTATTAAAAAATAATATTTATATACATCGAACAGTAAAAAACAAAAAAAGAAGAAAAGGTAAAAAAAGGGTGAATGAAAAAAGCAGTGGAGAGGAGCGTCAAGATCCGAAACCTGTAACCTATTTAGCACGCGCGCACTTCTGTCGTTTTGTCGTTTTCTCCTCCCCGTTTCGGCTCTCGAGAAGATCTCTCTTTTCGTGAGATTATCAACTGAACTGCGATATTTTTGAGATGGTCAACGCTTGTAGGTTTAATTAATAACCCTACCAAGGTATGGAAATAAGCAACAACTCGCATTCTACGCTCGACATCTGTCCAGAAAGAAGAGTGGTTTTATGACCTTTAAACGACGTCGTTATTGTTTCATTGTTTTTGTTTGGTTTTTAAGGAGAAACCTGAGCGTCTCCAATGTTACATGAAGTACTGAGTTCAGTTCTGCCTTAACAACACCTGCAATTTGCAGCCATTGCTTCTTTCATCTTAAAAGACTGTTATTTTTATTTTATCACTTCGTGCCTCGATATTGTAAACTCTCCAGATTTGAATCAGGAACTCCCTGAATCCTCTCTCTCTATTTGTTTATTTATTTGTAAACCAGTTTGCTCTCCTTCAAAATCTCCACTTTTCTGCATTCCGTTTTTGGTTTTCCTGGTTTGAAGTTGAATCCTCTTCAACTCTTTCCTGGTGCTGTTGAAATCTGTAAGCTGTTGAGATTTTTCATTTTTTGAGGATGGCTCAGAAGTGTTTGCACGAGCTGCTTGAGGAGGATCAAGAGCCATTTCTTCTCAATAATTACATTGCTGATCGGCGTTGTCAAGTGAAGAAACCATGGACTCAAACTCATCTTCAAGTCAAGAAACGAAAACCCATCTCTCAAAACTCAAGCTTTCCTTCAAATTTCTGCAGAAACGCTTGTTTTTTCTCGTTCCACGACTCGCCGGCTACACGGAAGTCTCCGTTGTTCGAGTTGGCTTCCCCTGCTAAGAGCCCTTGCAGAAGTCCCAACGCTATTTTTCTTCACATCCCGGCTAGAACGGCAACTCTTCTTCTCGAAGCCGCCATCAGGATTCAGAAACAATCTTCGTCAAAAACCAAACACCGCAACAAAAACAATGGTGGTACTGGTTTTGGGTTCTTCGGTTCCATTCTGAAGAGGCTAACCAGCCGCAATGGAAACCGAAAGCATGACATAGCTAACAATGGAGCAGAAGTTTCAGTCAAGGATATATTAAGGTGGGATCCAACTGTGGCAAAAAACAATCCAAATCAAAGGAAAATGTCTTCACCGGCATCGATATTGGAAGACAAAAGTGGTTATGAAATGGGGTTTTCATGTTCTTACAACGGTAGGCCAAGCAGTGCTGTTTGGTCAGAAAGCAATGAAGAAAAATCCTTGGATACTTCTTGTAGCTGTAGTCAATCCGAGGATTTCGAAGAGATTTCAATGTCCAAAGATGTTTTAGGAAATAATAGTGAGAGCCCTTTTCACTTCGTGCTTCAAAGAAACCCTTCTTTTGGTCATCAGACACCACTCTTTTCTTCCCCGGTGACATCTCCGGATCGCCGCCGAAAACAGGTTAGTACATTGAAAAGATTGTTAACAACTAGATTAATTAAAACAGTAAACTTGGTCTGTTTTGAAGCCTCTTCATTTAGGGAGTGTTTGAGTAAACTCGTGACTCAGGGGACTGAGTTCTCTGACATGCTTGGACTGTCGGCAAATGTAATCGACTTTTACTGCCAAATATTTGCCGGAATTGGATCTGAATTGACAAATATGCCCTGTTACTCTTGGAGTTTTTGTTGGAAAGTTTCGGTCGATTTGACTGGTTTGAGGGGTATACATGTCATTCAGTTTTCTATAAGGATCATTTCTTGTCTCTTCACTAATTTTACTCCTTTTATCACATTTCTGCCATGCATTTCTTTTAACATAAGGGTCTGGTCAGTAAGTAATTTAGTAAAAAGGACAAATTTTTTTTCCTGTTGGATCCCATCACCAAAATCAGACAATTGTTTATAAATTATTACATTCAGCAATCTTTTCTTTTTATTCTTAATTTTTCTGGATAAGCAAAGTCAACATCCCAATCAATCATATGTATTAACAACTCTAATTCTAATTCTTTCACCATTAAACCTATGGAAATTTTCAACAACTTCCCCATTGGAAAACATTGTCTGAAAAAAACATGTTACTCAAAGGTTTGCTGGTATGGATTGTGACAGGACAATGCAGATAATGAAGTAGAGAGCTTGAAGAAACTGCAAGTAGAAGATGAGGAAGAGAAAGAACAATGCAGTCCAGTATCTGTTCTGGACCCTCCGTTCGAGGATGACGACGACGATAGACACGTGAATGATGACGATGAGAACGATGGTTTCGATCTCGAATGCAGCTATGAAGTCGTACAAAGTATGTTTTCTGAATCACTTGTACCCTTCCTTTTGCTTTTGTGTGGTCTTTATCTGTCAGCTTCTCTGTCATTCCATATTCAATGCATAGTTTAATTTGATTGATAAAATTAAGCATCTTATATAAGATGGTGAGGGCCATGTAAGTTTTAAGCTAAACCAGAAGTAGATGAAGCAGACACCATTGTCTGTCGTCATAACTTCATGGGTGAGTGACCCACATTTTCAAAGCTGGGAAATGTGCCTTAATTATGCTTGTACATTTTTACTCTTCGGTTTGTTGGATTTTTCACAGTTTATTTTGAAAATTTGATGAATCACGACATTGATTAATATTGTCTGAAATTTGAGGAAATGAGATAAAGTAAACGAGGCAAAGGACATTTAAACTTGTAAGACATGGGGACAGCTTACTTCTTGTCACTGTCATAACTTTGCTTGTTCCCTTATCCACCAGGAGCAAAGGAGCAGTTGCTGCACAAACTTCGTAGATTCGAGAAACTGGCCGGATTGGATCCGATTGAGCTTGAGAAAATAATGTTAGAAAACGATCAAGATGATGATAACGGTTCCGATGGAATTTGCAATGTAGAAGAAGAGGAATCTGAGAATGAGCATGTTTCATCCGACGATGAAATGACTGTTGATGGCTTCCTTCAAGAAGTTCTTAAATCAAGCTTCCACAATCTGAGACATGTCCCTGGAGGCATAAGAAGGTTAGTAACCGACCTCATTGCCGAGGAAGGGACTGAAGAAAGCCGCTACGTCGATAGAGAAGCAGTAACTAAAAGGATTTGCCAGAGGCTAGAGTCATGGAAGCAGGTGGAATCAAACACCATTGACATGATGGTGGAACAAGATTTGAGGAAAGAGCTGGATTGTTGGAAAAGAAATCGAGTGCAAACGGGAGAGACTGCATTAGAAGTTGAACACACTATCTTCGGATTACTGATGGAAGAACTATCTGAAGAACTAGTTTCTTTAACCGGAGCTTGATCAGAGGAACAAATTTTGAAGCTGACTTGGTAAGTAATAGCAGTAATTAGAAAGATGTAATGAAGAAACCAGGGTATTATGCATATGCAATCATGTCATTAGAGAGAGTTTAATGGTGTCTGAATCCTGGCATTAATGAGATGTATGTACAATTTCTAGTTCTTCGTATACATATTTATAAAATGACAATCAATTTCTATATGCTTGGTCTTCTTATTGAATATCGAGTTTATCGTATATATAACGCTGCTCGACTGTCTCTGTAGGTTTGTAGGAATTAAGGTAGGTGGTGGCAGATTAGGGTTAAGGGGGGCAGGTTTAGGCAATTGATTAGGATGTGGGCTAGAGTAGTATTTGGGCCTGAATATTGGGTATTTAGCTTATGGGGTTTTAGTGGGTAAACAGGTATTTGAGCCTTGTAATATTGAGGAAATTTAGACAAAATGAATTGTATTTGTTTGTACCGGGTGCAAATCGTTTATATTTTTTTATTATATCTTATTTTATGTCTTATTTTAAATTATTGGATTTAAAGTTCAATGTTTAAGGTTGTGATTAGTGTTTAGAGAAATAGGGGTAAGGTGTATTTTTTAGAGTGTAGTGTTTAAGATATAAAAATTAGGGTTTGGGTTTAAAATTTAATTTTAAAGAAATTTTTAGGATGGGGCATGAAAGGACAAGATTTTTACTCATCTATACTATACCAACTTGGATTACAGAATCTTAATGTTTCTTTGGCTGGTATACAAAGAGGCAATGTAGCATTAAATTCAAAGGGAAGAGGATGATGTAGTATGTAGTACATGACCACGGTTCTTTGCCTCTCTGTGGCACGGCTCAGGCTCAGGCTCTGCATATATCACCATCAAGCTTTTGTAATCACATGGCCACAGTACTGCCATTTTCAGTTTTTACGTTCAAATCCAAACAAGGGTCCACTTTTGCTCTTGCCATGGCTAATGGAGTAGGGAATGTACATGCCCCCTAACATAAATTCATACGTACGTTTTGCATCGATAGAGCTGAGCTAGTTTCTTCTCTCCTGCAATATATTTTTGTCGCCTTGCCTTCAACCATGTGTCGCTCTTTAATTACCTGCTCTCTGTCTCCTCGCGCACGTTCCATGGTTCAATCTACAAAGAACTACAACAAGCAAAACATAGGAAACAAAAACTTTGCTTGAAGCTTAGGTTACTTGATATCTGTAGGAGCAAGACGATACCAGTGTGCCCTTTATCGAATCAGCTTGGAAATGGAGGATCATCACCACCATCAATACGGAATGCCTGATGAACTGCTGAATGGAAGGTCAACCAATTTTCAAGAATATGCTCCCCAAGTATTCTCCTCCTGCCACCGGGATCTGCCGCCGCCACCACCACAGGAATCCCATCACTATCACTTTGATATGATGCAAATGGTGGGTACACAAATGGATGCTCATCAGTTGACACCTTCAGATTCTATTGCTGATAATGTCGTTGCTGCTGTCACTGCTGCTTCTACTCCAAGTGCCAGTTGTGGGTTCGATGGCGAAGCTACTGCTTTTGCGGGAGATGCAGGAACTGGGAGGTGGCCGAGGCAAGAGACTTTTAACACTTTTTGAGATCAGATATCTTATTACATGGTTTTTAGCTGAAATAGCGTTGTTCATTTTTCATATTACATGTTGTTTAGCTCAAGAAAATCACTAACATGGAGTAAGCTTTGCGTTCCATGTCCATCCGTTATGATTTTCAACAGAAAAGATATAAATCTTCATGTTAAAGAAACAAGACGCCATTTTCTTCCTTGCTGTTAATGTTATTTTTAAGAAAAGGACCACACTATGAACAAGTTCAGGAAGGTTGATAATTTCAAGAGTCTTGCATTGACTTGTTTTGCCTCCATTATCCTGCAAGTTACTGTTTTTTTTTTCTTCTACAAAAAGATGACTAAATTTTATCACTGAAATAACGTTTTATCAGTCCCTTGCAAAGACACATCCTTGTCTGCCATTTTGAATGGTCACATAACATGCTATATGCTTGCTTTGCTAGGGGTCAAACTGCACAATGTTCTGCAAGGAAACACAGTTTTTCCTTAACATTGGCAAAATTCACATATTAATTAGTGTTCCTAATTCCTTAATTTTCCCTTTTTGCTGTAGGATCATGTCTGAGAAATATGGATACCGGATGAGTGGGGAAACATGCAAGGAAAACACTGAAAACTTATGTAAGTATTACAAAAACATCAGGGAAGTGAAAGCCGGACGACATAATGGAAAGCACCATAGATGCTTTCGACATCTTGAAGCACTAAACCGAGACACCAGCAGTTCGATTTCACACCAAGAAACTCACCTGCTTGACAACAGTTTTAGCCTCTCTAAGTCCTGTGGATTCGACACTTACACCTCAGATGACAATGATTTAATCATTGCAGAGGCAATGGGGAGGAAAAAGAAAAGGAGTAATAGTAGGAGATGGAAGGTGAAGATAGAAGAGTTTATGGACTCCCAGATGAAGAAGTTCATGGAGAGGCAAGAAGCTTGGATAGAGAAGTTGAGTAAGACTCTTGAACAAAAGGAGAAAGAGAGGGTATCTAGGGAGGAAGAATGGAGGAAAGAAGAAGCTGCCAGGATAGATAGAGAGCGCAAATTTTGGGCTAAAGAGAGAGCATGGATTGAAGCTCGTGATGCAGCTTTAATGGAAGCTTTACAGAACCTGACTGGAAAAGAATTGAAGGGTGTTAGTTCGCTTGAGGATCTGATAGCAACCGAAATGGAAAACCAGAAAACCGAGGAGGTTAACAGAAAACGCAAGAACACAAGGTGCAGTGATTATGATTATAGGAACAATGACTGTGAAATGAATGATCAGCAAGGACCTGAGGCTGAGACAGTGAGACTCCGGGAAAATGAGGTCTCTTCCCCTTCAAACTGTAACGCTGACAATTCTGTAAATGAGAATTGCTTTCTCTTTTTCATGGCCGATGGAAAGAACTTGTAGGAGATTCATGGTTTGAAACTCAGCAAATCTGAAAACCAGTAAGATGGAAAAGGGGGAAAACATGGCAGGTTTCACAATTTACTAATCCCAGGTCAGATATGCATGCATGAAGATTTTGCTGGTTAGCTTAAAAAATGTGCAAGCAAGGAGCTGACGTTCTTAACCATAAGAATGAATTAATGGATTTTAATGGCCTCGTTGGGAGATTGAACAAAATGGCTTGAATGTTCTTTCAAACATTGGAGTATTACCTTTCTATTTCATTTTTTTCTCTCCAAATCGCGGTTTTAAACTCATTATTTGAGAACAGAGAATACTGTTTTGCACATGAATAAACAGAAACCATCTAAAAACAAAAGACCCCAAAGGCTTGTTTTGTCCAAATTTCACCCCCTAAACTCAATCGGAAACGACAAAAAACACACACTAAAAAACTGATACCAATACCGCATTTTTAATCCGCAAAACAAGACACATAACATCATAAAGGCTAAACGCTCAGTATTTGTAGTTTGAGACGTGGAGGCTCTCTGCAGCACCCTCCCCAAGCTTTGCATCACCCTTGTAAATACCAAGAGTGGCCTCGGAGTTGGCCTTGCACCTAACGAGTAAAGCATCTTGGGCTTTCTTCAGATTCTCTTCCTTTCCAGCCCAGGCCTTGAGAGTGCTCTGCTGAAGGGCACGTCCAAATGAGAATGAAAGTGACCATGGCTTCTTCGTCTGAAGCTTGTTCATGGCATTCAGGTTGAGGGTAGCCTCCTCCTCACTTTGTCCACCGGACAAGAATACAATAGCAGGGACTGCAGCAGGTACGGTACGTTGCAATGCACGGACAGTGTACTCAGCAATAACCTCAGGGGCAACCTTTGGGGACTCGGAACCAGGGGTCACCATGTTAGGCTTCAACAGGGTACCCTCGAGCATGACATGGTGGTCATTTAGAGCCTTGTAGCAAGCAGCAAGGACTCGCTCAGTCACCTCAGCACACTTTTTAATGTCATGTGATCCGTCGACAAGGATTTCAGGTTCAACTATGGGGACAAGGCCACATTGTTGGCAGATGGCAGCGTACATGGCTAATCCATTGGCATTTTCTTGGATGGCAAGTTCACTTGGCTCGTTAGCACCAATTTTAAGAACAGCACGCCATTTAGCAAAGCGAGCACCAGCTTCATAATACTTCTGGCATCGCTGGGCAAGGCCATCAAGACCCTGGGTGAAAGTCTCACCCTTTGTTCCGTTAAGCTCAACGGTACCCTTGTCAACCTTGATGCCAGGGAGGACACCACCTTCCTTCAAGACATCAACAAAGGGTTTCCCTGCATATCAGACAGTAATATCCGAAATCAACAACAAACCATTTATTCTTTAAAAATAAGCACCAAGTGCAGGTGTTTCGTAATAATACCAGCAGCAGTTTTTTGGTAGAGGGTTTCCTCGAAAAGAATAACACCACTAAGGTACTGGAGAGCACCCGGAGCAGTGAAGAGGAGTTCACGGAGAGCACGCCTGTTTTCTTCAATGTTCTCTACATTAATACTTGAAAGACGCTTGCCAATTGTCCCAGTGGATTCATCAGCAGCAAGGATACCCTTTCCAGGGGTGCCAATATAGGCAGCGTTTTTAACTAACTCATCTGCAAAATTATTTTATGATTAAAAAATAATAAGCAACCAATTAACCAGTAAAGGACGAAGAAGCAGAGATCCAAATATGGATAGCCAAAAACAGTCTTTAGGGTAAATCAATAAGCTCTGTAACTTCAGATCTAAATGAAATCCCCATGCAGATAAACAACTTAACCAACTTTTAATCTGATTTTTTTGAACTAGAACCGGATTGATATCAGGATAATTCAGAAGCTCATATAAAGGACTGATAACTAAATTACAACTTCAGAATAAAAATTCTAAACTACTAAAAGGTAAAAACGAATTCCAAAAATATGACCAGTACATGCATGAAGATGAACAGATCTAGTCTTTCATATATCATTGAAAAAAAAGTTAAATTGAATTTAGTCGCTTCATTAAACAAATTCGAAAACTGTATCATGTTGATTTCAACTAAAGAAAAGCGAACAAGCCGATACAAACCAATGATCTGACAGCGAGAAGCTAGAAGAAATGAAAAGGATCTATTAAGATCCGAAGAAATCTAGCCATGGAAACGAAGTAGCTTTTCATTGCTGTCTAAAACCAAACAATCCCGTTAGATCCATCACAAAAGGTAAACGGAAAACAAAACAGTAAGATGATCAAATCGTAAAACTTCAAACAGATCAGAAATAGAAACTAAAATCGCCGGAAGAAATTGAGATTCATAAACAACGAAGAAAAGAAAACACTGGAAAGAGGGAATTACCGGCGTATTTGCTAGCGAAGCAAGACATGATTGACTGGTAAGGGAGAGATTGTTTGGGAAGAGAGAACTTGCAAATGAGTGAGGCTGAGGGGTTAGGGTTTTTAAAGGTGTGAAGTGGGGAAAGCTTCGAGATCGTCCGTAGTTTTCTCCTTTGCTTGGTTTACTTCCCAAGTACTAAACGGTGTTCTTTCCCGTAACTGGTTTTTCATTTCGTTATTTGACTGTTTTACCCCCATCTAATTTTATATTGACCGCCACCTATCCAAGGTTTTATTGTCTAATTTATTTACGTATATATTTTTTTTTCATGTTCTGGGGGTAAAAAAAATGAAATTATAGGTGAAATTTGAAGCAAATTCTGCCGATAATTAAAATTATTAATTAATTAATTAATTGAATTATAGTAAAAAATAATTGACTCTATCATTTGAGGAAAGGTCAGAATAGGAAAAGAAGGCGTTTCTTGAAACAAGAGTTGGTGAAAAAGTTGGGAAGTAGGGGCGTTTATTATTAGATATCAATTAGATTCTATGATTTTTTATATCAGTTTTTAATAGATAATATAATAAATTATATTTGATTAAAAAAATAGATATTGAATATGTAATTTAAACATTTGATTATTTAAAAATATATTTAATTTAATTATTTTTTAAATTTTGAATATAAATAAACTACTAAATATAGCAATAATAAAATTTACAATTTTTTTTGATTTTTTTAGTTTTAAAATATAAAAAATTTAAATTATTAAAATAAAAAGATTAATATCTATAAAATATTTTTTTGAATTTTTAGATAATTTTAAATTAAATATTTAGATAATTTTTAAATATTTAATTTAAAAACAAAAATCAAATTAAATATTTAAATAGAGTAAATAGATAATCATAGATATTTTTGAAAAATGAAGAAGTCTGAATACTAAAAAAGAGGTCAAATCAACCAACTAAACCACCCATAAATCACGTCTTAAAACCGGCAGCCTAACCCCCCAGGTTTTCTCCACAAAAAAATACTCTGGTTTTACTCTTGCGTACATATAAAAGACATGAAGATGATATTTAACTCTTAATGTTTATAATTTTTATTGTTTGATTTTTATTTTTTTGGATAAATTTAGTCTTTAACTTATATCTTTTTGACATACAGTTTATTTTTTTAACACCATGGTAACTGAGTCGTTAAAAATCTAACAATGATGACATGTTATATGCATATGATAATATATTTTAAATAATATGGCATCTAACCTATCCAATACATATATAATATAATTTTATTTTAATTTAAATATAAAATAATTAAAATTCAAATAAAATATTTAAAAAATAATTAATTTTAAAATAAAATAATATCAAACATTCTTAGCCTTAACTATGATATAATTAAAATTTTATCTAAAAAAATTAATTAATTTTGAATTGTGTTCATATTTTTTAAGATAAAATAAAAGTTAGGGTTGAGAATGTTTAATAGTCTTTTATTTTAAAATTAATTAATTTTTAAAATTTTATTTGAATTTTAATTATTTTATATTAGAATAAAATTATATTTCATATATATGTATTTGATAGGTTAGATGTCATGCCATTTAAAATATATTATCATATCCATATGACATGTCATCATTATTAAATTTTTAACGGTTCAGTTATCATAGTAGTTAAAAAATAAGCTATTTGTCAAAAAGATATAGATTAAGGGCTTAATTTATCCAAAAAAAGAATAAGAGTCAAAACGACAAAAAATATAAATATTAAGGATTAAAATTATCTTTATGCCAATATAAAATAGAAAGAATGTATAAAAATTGAGTTGGATTAATCATTAATAAATTATTTCGTATTTTATTAATTTAAATAATTTAAAAAAATTATAATATATTTTTAATGAAGAGAACATTTTTGGTTTCAACTTTCATTAAAAAAATCGATTTAGCGTGGATCCAACGCATGCTCATTAATTCATAATTTACGGCTTAAAATAAAGAGAAAGTCATGGTATTTCTGCCGGAACAAGGACACGCCCACATGCTGTATTGCTGTTATCACTTATCAGGATAAATGACCGAAAATAGAGAACGAGGCGCCTGCTTCATGCCTCTCTCGGCTGACCTACTATATATATATATATATTTTATATTTAAGACCATAATTTTAAAAATGTTTTTTTTATATATAAAATGACTGAGTCAGTGTATAACGAACTGGTTTGCTATTAACTCAATTAAATATTTATAAATATATATTCTTTAAAATTTATTAAAAATTTAATAATTCTAGTGCAACTTGGGAGGAACAAAATTTTGTGAAGTGATCCCAACTAACAAAGTCGAAGACGAGAAAATGAAAGAGCAAAACAAGAAACTACAAGCTTCTACTTATTCTTCAAGGCCTGCACAAAATGCCAAATTTGAAGATGGAGTGGACAGACAATACCTGATTGATGGCCTTCTCCCTTTAAGATTTACTTCAAACCAGCTCCACCACAATTCCATTTAACAAACTGTATTGCTACATAGTAATGAACCCATTAGTGAAGAATAAAGAGGAAGGAAGGTATTAACTATATGATATTCATTTGTATCAGTCGGACTATCACTTTTAAATAAAGAGAAGAAAATATAGTATGCCATAATGATTGCAACACATCTCGTAGACTAGCTTTCTCTCGGCACTGTTCTATAGGGACGACCGAACTTTGCTTACAAGGGCCAATAGGATTCTTTCATCGGGTTGTAGTGATGGCACGGCAAATGAAGGCTCATTTTTCACCTTAGGGTGTTAGTCTTCCTTTTCCTAACAAGAAGTGAGAGTGATGATCAGGTGCCAAAAACATTGAGAGAAATGAATGCGAATAAAGGAAAAGCAAGTTAACTAATCCGAAATACAGGAGCTTACCATTTTAATACCACCAGCAAGTCCCAAGTCATGAGCTGATCTTTCCAACATACATTTTGCATGCACAATAGGACCATTTTCAGCACACTCATCTCTACTTCCTAACTCACCATCCTTTGATGGGATATTCAGATACACTGCTCCGTGGAACATCCATTCACCCCTGGCCAGGCTAAAATAATCTTCAAATAGCTCACCACATAACAGGCATGCATACTGGTTTTCATCAGCAGGGACCATAAGCTCAGCCTCCTCTGTTGTCTTTTCCAATTTGTTCACAGAACCAGCAATGTTAAATACCAATTGGCCACACTTCCCAGCAATCCAATTATCTGACCTTGCATACCATCCTCTCAATGCTGGATCAGACCCTTCTGATTCAGTCTTTCTCATGGCATGCCACTCCAAGTGTCTATCAAGCTGTTCCTGAAGCTTAAGTTTAAGACCACAAAAGCTGCAACAATGCGGAAAGTCATCCAACAATCTACTGATCACAGATGAGTGAAATTCTTTGATTATATCTGGCCTGAATTCTATTCCTATGAGATTTTCTACTTCCATTGAGGAAGACATCTGTGAGGCAACTGAAGTTTTTGTAACCGGTTTGGCAAATGATACCTCTTCCATGGTGGAGGAACAAGGAACAATAGATGAACTAGGAATGGGAGAAGCTGACAAAGTGCTATTGGTAGAAACGTCCAAGCTCTTGTTCAGTGATTGAGTTGGCTTCTCCATTCCTTGGATCTTCTGCATTTGAGTAGGCATCTGAAGAGATGGGAGAGATAAAGCATCCTTATTTGATGCAGATATTAGACCTTTGGCCACTAATGAGCTTAAAAGGTTGGACACTGGAATTGAAGGCTTGCTTTCTGCATCTGAAGCTTGCAATGGTACATCACTAACAAGAGGAGGAAGTGGTAAACTAGAAGGCAATGGTGGCTGTTCCACTTTTCCCTGAGAACTATTTGTAGAAGCAGCTAGTGCATCATGGTCATGGGACACAGAACCTGATACCCTAATGTCTGAAGTAGTAAAACCAGAAGGCAAAGACCCATTTGGAAGAGAAGGCAGCGACGCTGGTTGCCCCACATCTTGAGAAATCTTATTTGGAAGGCTACCAGTGAATGAGTTGCTGGAGAGAATCCCACTCTTCATTACAGCAGCCAATAGACTACTTGTGCTTGACAATTCTGATGCTCCAACAGCAAGTGGGTCAGTATGCTCTGATGCATTTGCCATTGTTGAGGCTGCTTCAACTTTGGAGATCTGAGACAGAGGGTGTTGACCTGAAGGTTTGGACTGCACAAGTTCTGGTTGCGGTGGCTGTGAAAAGGTATTATTACGGCTAGCTTGAGAAGAAGAAATTGGTGCAGTAGAAGTCCGAGGAGAGTGTTTCTGAGACCTAAGATTTAACTTTCCCGAAGAATGAGCTTGTAGATAGTCTTGCTCAGCTGATTTATGTAACTGTTGATGGGGATTGCGTGCAGCAAGTGAAGGTGAATGCTGGTGGATAGGAGATTGTTCTAGTGGTGATGCAGTTCCTAGGGACTGAAAATGCTGCTGTTTAAAAGTATCTAAGGATCCTTTTTTCACATTTGCCAAACTCCCAAAGCCCGAGGTTCCCAATTGGGATGAACCTACCTTTGGTAGCATTCCTATCCTGACCAGGGAAGAACTTGAACCACCTGGCAACCCACCATTCAAGTGTTCATAAGAAGTTTCGTCCTTCATCTCAGTGGTCAATGAATCAAAAGTTCCTCTATCAAATGACCCTGCATCCTGAATGCTTTGTCCTTTGAGGAGCTGGCTTTCCAGATCCTGCCATTTATATAAAATGTAACCCAGGTAGTACAAATACTCCAGAAAATGAATTCCTACAGTAAATCGAACTATAAGAAAGGGTGAGAACAATCAAACAACTGTAATGTTCTTTGTCAATTAACACAGCTAACCAATAATGCATTGTACTTAAAATTTTATAAGCATATTGCAGCTAACCTACAAATTTTACCCTACACAAGCTAGAAGCATTGTAACGGTAAACAAGGTATCAAAAACCAAAAGAATATAAACATACATAATTCAAACGTTTCGAGGCAATTTAATTTATAGATAAAATCGTATATCCATCATTTTCAAGTTGAGAAAACTAGAAACATGTTCAGTGAAGTTAAGAAATCCAATAAAAATCCATATTTATTCCACATACTTACCATTTTTTCTGAAACATCAGGAGTCCGAGGATATTTCCTAGAGTTATTAGAGATGTTGACTACATCGTGTTCGGACAATCTAGAGTGCATATCCCACATAAATTCTTCTTCTTCAGAATTCTTCCAGCTGCTAGACAACCCACTACTGCTTCTACCAGCAATGTTCTGTGTTGCACGTGAATGAGGACCAGTAGTCACAGGTTTGGATGTTGAGTAATTTTGAGATCCATGCTTAATATTGAAACCATTCTTCTGACTGGAAATTGTCTCAGAAACACTGCTTTTACCTCCATACCAAGCCCTATTATGCCCTTGATCAGTAACTTTCCCACCACTTCTTCCAACTCCCAAGCCATGAGTCTGTGAAAGATCAAAGTTAGTCGTATTCACCGAAAGTAGCACCAATGTTTCTCATGAACAGGCTCATTAAACATGCCTCTACAAGTGCAGGAGGAGTGAAGCCAGAAAGTTTCCAGAGGGGCTGGAAGTAAATTATACGTTAAAATGAAACTGCCATTGCTTTAAATTATATATTTATAGTTTTTAAACTGCTCAAATTGAATTTTTATAATTTAGGCTGGCAAAATGCAATTTTACCATTTTCTAAACATTAAATCCTCACACATTAAAGGGGGCTAAACTGAAATTTAACCATTATAAAAGGAAATAAGCAGATTATAGCAATTTTAAAACACTTCACATACAGTCATTTTAACAGAAGAATCTACAGATGGTCGTATAGCTGTAATGGCTGCTCTATCTACCCCCTCAGAATCCTCCTTCAAGTCAGCCAAAGCTCCATTCATATCATTAACCATACCTTTAACCTTCATCATGTAAAACCAAATCAGTAGTAAATCCTTTACAATAAGCATTAAAATCACTATACAAAAGAGAAATCAATGACGCTTATGAAGCTATGATTGTAATAAGGAAGAAAAAAAATTAGCTATAGGTAATGATTCAGATGATTTCATAGAGCAGAAGGAATGACATCAATGGATTCTCAAAATTTTGGCTATGAATCTTTAAAGATAGTAGGTGAAGGAAAAAATTGATTGATAAAAAGCATGTAATTAATCCTTATAAATGTGGGCAGATCTCCATCCTCTATAAATGTTTTAGAAATATACCGAGTATTAAAATATGATAGGTAACAAGCCAAAAAAAAAGATTGTCGAATTTACCCTGTTCGACTCTTGAAGGCGTTGCTTCTCTAGATACTTTGGATTTATATGAATGCTATGCTGTGGACGCTGAATTCGTGGATCGGGTCTAGATGTTGTGGTTCCCGAAGATGAACCATTTGTCAAAGGAGCAAAACCCAGTTCCTTTTCAATCACTTGGAGTGTTTGAAGAGGGAATACTCCTTTCCATGTTCCAAAAAGATGTCGCATACTCTGATGCACAGGAGGATCAACTTGTCTATATGCTTTGCAGAACACCTAAACCAGTAATCAAATTAGTAGGGAATGTTACAAGTGCAACATGAGCATCAGCCACATTCTAGATGAACCGAGAAGTAATATACAAAGTTTTAAGCATTTGGAAGAGCTCGAGACTGAGCACATTAAGAAGGATAGATGTACTTGTTAAAGGATATTGTGCCATCTTTCATAACATAGCCTTCTACAGTTTTTCATTCAGACAATAAACAGTCATATTACCAGACATTTTATCAGATGCCACAGTGAGCTATAAATAGGAGAAAAAAGGAAAGAAACCTAACCTCAGGCAATCTGGAAGCAAAATATTTAATGTAATCTCCCCCGATATTCTTAACAATACTGTCTAAAAGATAGAGCGATGGCAACTTTTGGTCACTGGGAACCTGCAAAGCCAGTTCTTCTATCAGCTATTAAAACCAAAAAAGGAAACCTTCATCACAATAGTTCTTCATAATGTTAAGCACATCCATAATACCAGCAATGCTGTGAGGAAAAGAAATGCACGTTGAGGAAGGAATAAGGATGGCAAAACAGAAAAAATAAACTGAACCAAAGCTTCCGTCTTCCCTCATAAAGAAAAAATAAAAATAAAAAGTTTCACTAATGTCTATTTTCCATTGATACACCCAGTTTCGAAATGCATTCCATCTATCACATATAGCCAGCCCTTTTACCTTCATCAACTTTAGTGGTTGATTTATTTGGCCTAAAATTCTGAATTTACCATATCTGGTTTAATATGATGTCATTTCCCCCTGATTTTCATGACTATCTTGAGTCTAGATTATACATCATTTTGCTTCCAAGAAATTCACACCTGAGGCACCATTCTAAACTTTTAGTCAACCTGGAAAGCTAATCTTTACCATTTGCCAGTGGAAAAGTGAGGGAAGTAACATGGAACTCAAGCATTTACCATGGCCTTTCGCATTTCTAGGTCTATTTACTCATATCAGCATCCAAATGAAATTTGAGTAATACAATAAAGAAAACTCTAGCAAGAGAATATAATAGCTTTATCGGAGAGTGCAAACAACTAATGCAATTCATTATGCAAGACATCAATAATTTCACAAGAAACCGACTCCCTTTATATTCAATTTCAATACATGCGAGTAAAGCTTATGATCTCTATAATCCAGTAGCTGGCTGTTGGCTAACTTTGTGGCAAATAGAAGCTAAAGCTTTGCAGGCAACACCACCTTGGGATGAACTGCATAGACTATGAAATTACATCACATTGTTACCGTCTATCTTGCTTTGTTTGTCCAACAAAGACAATCCACCCAACATTATACCAACATTTCATCATCCATTACAAAAATACAAGTCGAAATAACCATGGATACCATTTTAACAAAACCATGTGGAGACACATATTGATAAAACCGAAACTAAATCAAATACATTAGTTCCAAATTCCAATTTACACTTACAATCCAACCTATGTTGTCCTTTTTCATTTCTATGTTTCTTCCCACAATATATAAAGCACATCTTTAGTGTATTTCCCTGTACAATTCATTTTTCAAACAAAAAGGAAAAGCTTTAATGCATAAGGCATAGCTAAAACTGTGTTCACCTCAAGAATGTTGGAGCAGACAGTAGCAGCAATCGCCCTGGCAGCGTGAATATTTTCACCGGCAATTATTGTCAAGTTGGTTATTATCGGTTTAGAGTTAAACGTCAACTCCGCTAATGCCGTCGTGTACTGGTTAACTAATTCTCGATGCTGTTGTTGCAGCTGCTGTTGAGACAACGGTTGTGGCTCGTACGCACCGCCGCCACCGTGGTTCAAGTCATTGGTATCGGAACCACTGGACTGGAATCTTAAAGTAGACCCGGAACCAACAGGATTCGTCCGTTTAGGAAAAGGCCGGCCGTTAGGGATCGGAGCTAGGTCGTCAGATAACCGCGGCTTTTTCAAACCGGGCTCCCTTGATCTGTCGAAAGGTCTACGCGTATTCTCCATATCAATTAGCATACAAGCAAATCCAAGACCCTATAACCCTAAATCGATCAACCTTCTTTCCCCCATTTACATAAAATCAGAAAAATCCCCCGAAAAAAGCAAACAATTGAAAAAAAATACAATCAGAAATCTAAATCGAAAATTTAACTACGAAATGCAAAACCCAATCGTACAAATCCAACGGCTAATTACAAGAAAAACAAAATTAATTCAAACTTACAAAGATAAAGGAAACTACAAAATCTTGGATAGAGAAAGGATTGAAAGAAGAGGGAATTAGGGACTGTTTGGATGGATGTGAGGGGATTGTTCAGAGTGAAGACGTGAGAGAGGCAGCGAGCAACGTTAAATAGAGAACGAAGAAAGGGTAAGGGTTAGATGTAAATTCTGAGAAGGTTGAGGTTAAATTCGTTAGCGTAGTAAAAGCGGCCGGTAAATAACGATAGTAAAAGAAAGAGATATTAGGGCTGTGTTTGGTTGGCTCAAATACTACAGCAATAGCAAATTTTCTTCTTTTTATGATATGTACATTTATTCATAATTGTTCGGTTTGGATTGATTTTCGAAAAAATTTACGCTTGTCTCGTAGTATTTTGTTTTTTAGAAACCAAACTGAAATTGAATGAAATATTAAAGGTAATCTATTTTTGAAAAAAAATATAAATATTTAAAACTAATAAAAACTAAATAAAATTCAATATTATTTGAATATTACAGTTTTTTAACTTTGTAGAATATGAAAGAAGCTAGTCAAATATATTCAAATAATAATAGAAAGGATATCAAATTGGAAGTTATAATTCGGATCAAAATTAAATTAAATAGTATGAGTCAAATTAATCTCATTTTCAAATTATTTTTATTGTCGGAACTTGAGATAAGAATTTGCTCGACTCCATGTTCCTTCTTTTGTCTAAGTAAGTTGAAACCCTCTGCTTGTGCATTTCTTCTCTCCCAAAAATTTTTGGCATAATTATATTTAAAGTCCTTTGAATTTAAATAATAATAAAATACAGTGGCAAGATAACAAATATTTCACCGGAACCCAAGTTTCTACCTGCTTTAAGGAGAAACTCCCAATCCAGCGGGGAATCAGAAAATTTAAATTATCGCTGTAATATCGTCATGCCTAAAGCTCTCATCGTGACCGTACATGAATGCATCGATCTCGTTTACAGCCGTCATAGAAAGGGTCGGTACATGATAATCTCCCGATATATCGAGCTCTCCCCGAAGCTGCTCCCACTCGGGTGCCGTTGTATCCCAAGACGAAGCATACGTATTCCCTACTCCTCCCCTAACACCGCTGCAGATTGGACTTGTTTGCTGATGGTTCTGATTCTTATCCTAATCGATTAAACCTCTCTCTGATTTCACCTTACTGCTCTTATTACTTGTGACCTCGCTCGAAAGCGAATCGTAAGGTAGTGGACCTCCTCCCCTACTCCGGCACTGAGCCGGTGCAGCAGTTAAGAGTAATCTGGGATTCTTGCTGGGAATTGAGCATTGGGTTGCAACACGTTTTCTCCATTTTTTGCAGTTCATCATGCATAGTGAGGCCGGTGCTTGGTCTTTCACGTGGGCGATTATTCTTAGCTTTTGACATTGGGCATTGCCTGCTTGTGTGTTTTCAGCTGCCACATCAGAACAACCACAAATCAGCATTGTGTTCTCTGATTGACTTCCCTCTTTCCAGGAGTCTTCTGTCCTTGAATTTAAGTTGCAGGTGGGTTTGAATGCATAGGTCAAGTTTATGGTTTAAACATAATGTGTTAGGAATCCATGTATTTAGGTCAAGTTTTCTGCTCATCAAATGACCGATTGTCACTTACCTTACTAAGACAACTTGAAACATCTCAATCGAACATAAAAAACTTAATATCAGTTCATTTTAGCAAAGACGATATAATTCGAAAATTTCTTACATATAGATGCCAAAATGAGAGAAATCGAACAAGAGAGATAAAGAACATAGTGCAGCTCGAAAGAAACAAAATTTTGTGAAGTTATCCCAACTAACAAAGTCGAAGACAAGAAAATGAAACACCAAAACAAGAAACTACAAGCTTCTGCTTATTCTTCAAGGCCCTGCACAAAATGCCAAATTTTGAAGATGGAGTGGACAAACAATACCTGATTGATGGCCTTCTCCCTTTAAGATTTACTTCAAACCAGCTCCACCACAATTCCAAATAACAAACTGTATTGCTACATAGTAATGAACTCATTAGTGAAGACTCAAGAGGAAGGCATTAACTATCTGAGATTCATTCATTTGTATCTGTCGGCCTATCACTTTTTAAAATAAAAGGAACAAAATAGTATGCCATAAATGACTGCAACACATCCCATACAGTGGCTTTCTTTTGGCACCTTCTTATAGGGACGGCCGAACTTTGTGTACAAGGGCCAATAGGATTCTTTCATCGGGTTGTACTGATGGCACGGCAAATGAAGGCTCATTTTTCACCTTATGGTATTATTCTTCCTTTTCCTAACAAGTAACAAGAAGTGAGAGTGATGGTCAGGTGCCAAAAACATTGAGAGATGAATGCAAATAAAGCAAACACAAGCTAACTAATCCAAAATACAGGAGCTTACCATTTTAATACCACCAGCCAGTCCCAAGTCATGAGCTGATCTTTCCAACATACAATTTGCATGCACAATAGGACCATTTTCAGCACTCTCATCTCTACTTCCTAACTCCCCATCCTTTGATGGGATCTTCAGATACACTGCTCCGTGGAACATCCATTCACCCCTGTCTTGGCTAAAATAATCTTCAAATAGCTCACCACACAACAGGCATGCATACTGGTTTTCATCAGCAGGGACCATAAGATCAGCATCTTCTGTTGTCTTTTCCAACTTGTTCACAGAATCAGCAAAGTCAAAGACCAATCGGCCACCCTTCCCAGCAATCCAATTATCTGACCTTGCATACCATCCTCTCAATGCTGGATCAGGCCCTTCTGATTCAGTCTTTCTCATGGCATGCCACTCCAAGTGTCTATCAAGCTGTTCCTGAAGCTTAAGTTTAAGACCACAAAAGCTGCAACAATGTGGAAAGTCATCCAACAATCCACTGATGACAGATGAGTGAAATTCTTTGATTATATCTGGCCTGAATTCTATTCCTATGAGATTTTCTACTTCCATTGAGGAAGACATCTGTGAGGCAACTGAAGCTTTTGTAACCGGTTTGGCAAATGATACCTCTTCCATGGTGGAGGAACAAGGAACAATAGATGAACTAGGAATGGGAGAAGCTGACAAAGTGCTATTGGTAGAAACGTCCAAGCTCTTGTTCAGTGATTGAGTTGGCTTCTCCATTCCTTGGATCTTCTGCATTTGAGTAGGCATCTGAAGAGATGGGAGAGATAAAGCATCCTTATTTGATGCAGATATTAGACCTTTGGCCACTAATGAGCTTAAAAGGTTGGACACTGGAATTGAAGGCTTGCTTTCTGCATCTGAAGCTTGCAATGGTGCATCACTAACAAGAGGAGGAAGTGGTGAACTAGATGGCATTGGCAGCTGTTCCACATTTCCCTGAGAACCATTTGTAGCAGCAGATAGTCCTAGTTGCCCCACATCTTGAGAAATCTTATTTGGAAGGCTACCAGTAAATGAATTGCAGGAGAGAATCCCACTCTTCATTACAGCTGCTAATAGACTACTTGTGCTTGACAGTTCTGAAGCTCCAACAGCAAGTGGGTCAGTATGCTTTGATGCATTTGCCATTGTTGCGGCTGCTTCAACTTTGGAGATCTGAGACAAAGGTTGTTGCTTCTTAGACTGGCCTAAAGGTTTAGACTGCACAGGTTCTTGTTGCGATGGCCGTGAAAAGGTAGTATTATGGCTAGCTTGAGAAGAAGATATTGATGCAGTAGAAGTCCGAGGAGAGTCTTTCTGAGACCTGAGATTTAACTTTCCCGAAGAGTGAGCTTGTACAGAGTCTTGCTCAGCCGATTTATGTAACTGTTGATGGGAATTGTGTGCAGCAAATGAAGGTGAATGCTGGTGCATAGGAGACTGTTCCAGTGGTGATGCAGTTCCTAGGGACTGAAAATGCTGCTGTTCAAAAGTATCTAACGATCTTTTCTTCACATTTGCCAAACTCCCAAAGCCCGAGGTTCCCAATTGGGATGAACCAACCTTTGGTCGCATTCCTATCCTGACCAGGGAAGAACTTGCACCACCTGGCAACCCACCATTCCAGTGTTCATAAGAAGCTTCATCCTTCTGTTCAGTAGACAATGAATCAAAAGTTCCTCTATTAAATGACCCCGCATCATGAATGCTTTGTCCTTTGAGGAGCTGGCTTTCCAGATCCTGCCATTTATATAAAATATAAACCAGGTCATACAAATACTCCAGAAAATGAATTCCTACTGTAAATAGAACTAGAACAAAGGGAGAAATAATCAAACACCCATAATGTTCTTTGCCAATTAACACAGCTAACCAATGATGCATTGTACTTAAATTTTTATATGCATAGTGCAGTTAACCTACGAATTTTACACCACGCAAGCTAGAAGCAGTTTAACAGTATACAAGGTATCAAAAACCAAAAGAATATAAACATACATATTTCAAACGTTTCAAGGCAATTTAATTTTAGATAAATCGTAAATCCATCATTTTTCAAGTTGGGAAAACTAGAAACATATTCAGTGAAGTTAGGAAATCCAATTAAAATCCCTGTTCTTTCTACATGCTTACCATTTTTTCTGAAACATCAGGAGTCCAAGGATCTTTCCTTAAGTTATTAGAGACGTTGACTACATCATGTTCGGACAATCTAGAGTGCATATCCCACATAAATTCTTCTTCTTCAGAATTCTTCCAGCTGCTAGACAACCCACTACTGCTTCTACCAGCAATGTTCTGTGTTGCCCGTGAATGAGGACCAGTAGTCATAGGTTTGGATGTTGAGTAATTTTGAGATCCATGCTTAATATTGAAACCATTCTTCTGACTGGAAATTGTCTCAGGGACACTGCTTTTACCTCCATACCAAGCCCTATTATGCCCTTGATCAGTAACTTTCCCACCGCTTCTTCCAACTCCCATGCCATGACTCTGCAAAAGATCGAAGTTAGTCGTATTCGCCAAAACATGCCTCTACAAGAGCAGGAGTGAAGCCAGAAAGTTCCCTGAGGGGCTGGAAGTAAATTATAAGTAAAAATAAAACTGTCATTGCTTTAAATTATATATTTATAATTTTTAAACTGATCAAATTGAAATTTTATAATTTACGGTGGCAAAATGCAATTTTACCATTATCTAAACGTTAAATATTCACTCATTAAAGGGGCTATAAACAGAAATTTAACCATTTTAAAAGGAAATAAGCAGATTATAGCAATTTTAAAACACTTCACATACAGTCATTTTAACAGAAGAATCTACAGATGGTCGTATAGCAGTAATGGCTGCTCTATCTACCCTCTCAGAGTCCTCCTTCAAGTCAGCCAAAGTTCCAGTCATATCATTAACCATACCTTTAACCTTCATCATGTAAAACCACATCAGTAGTAAATCCTTTACAATATAAGCATTAAAATCACTATACAAAAGAGAAATCAATGACGCTTATGAAGTTATGATTATAATAAGGAAGAAAAGAAATTAGCTATAGGTATTGATTCAGATGATTTCACAGAGCAGAAGGAATGGCATTAATGGATTCTCAAAATTTTGGCTATGAATCTTTAAAGATAGTAGGTGAAGGAAAAAAATGAATGATAAAAAGCATGTAATTAATCCTTATAAATGTGGGCAGATCTCCATCCTCTATAAATGTTTTAGAAATATACCAAGTAATAAAATATGATAGGTAACAAGCCAAAAAAAGTTTGTCGAATTTACCCTGTTCAACTCTTGAAGGCGTTGCTTCTCTAGATACTTTGGATTTATATGAATGCTATGCTGTGGACGCTGAATTCGTGGATCGGGTCTAGATGTTGTGGTTCCCGAAGATGAACCATTTGTCAAAGGAGCAAAACCCAGTTCCTTTTCAATCACTTGGAGTGTTTGAAGAGGGAATACTCCTTTCCATGTTCCAAAAAGATGTCGCATACTCTGATGCACAGGAGGATCAACTTGTCTATATGCTTTGCAGAACACCTAAACCAGTAATCAAACTAGTAAGGAATGTTACAAGTGCAACATGAGCATCAGCCACATTCTAGATGAACGGAGAAATAATATACAAAGTTTTAAGCATTTGGAAGAGCTCGGGACTGAGCACATTAAGAAGGATAGATGTACTTGTTAAAGAATATCATGCCATCTTTCTTTCATAACATAGCCTTCTACAGTTTTTCATTCAGACAATAAACAGTCATATTACCAGACATTTTATCAGATGCCACAGTGAGCTATAAATAGGAGAAAAAAGGAATGAAACCTAACCTCAGGCAATCTGGAAGCAAAATATTTAATGTAATCTCCCCCGATATTCTTAACAATACTGTCTAAAAGATAGAGCGATGGCAACTTTTGGTCACTGGGAACCTGCAAAGCCAATTCTTCTATCAGCTATCAAAACCAAAAAAAAGGAAACCTTCATCGCAATAAATCTTCTTCATAATGTTAAGCACATCCATAATACCAGCAATGCTGTGATGAAAAGAAATCCTAGTGAAGAAGGAATAAGGATGGCAAAACAGACAAAATAAACTGAACCAAAGCTTTTGACTTCCTCATAAAGAAAAAATAAAAATAAAAAGTTTCACTAATGTATCAATACACCAAGTTTTGGAATGCATTCCATCTATCACATATAGCCAGCCTTTTTACCTTCATCAACTTTATTGGTTAATTTATTTGGCCTAAAATTCTGAATTTACCATATCTGATTAAATATGATGTCATTTCCCCTGATTTTCATGACTATCTTGTGTCTTCAACTTCAATAAATTAGATCCATCACAGATTATACATGATTTCACATCCAAGAAATTCACACCTGAGGCACCATTATAAACTTTTAGTCAACCTGGAAAGCTAATCTTTACCATTTGCCAATGGAAAAGTCGCGAGGGAAATAACATGTAACTCGAGCATTTACCATGGTCTTCACATTTCTAGGCATCCAAATGAAATTTGAGTAGTGCAATAAAGGAAGCTCTAGCAAGAGAATATAATAGCTTTATCGGAGAGTGCAAACAACTAATGCAATTCATTATCCAAGACATCAATAATTTCACAAGAAACCGACTCTCTTTATATTCAATTTGAATGCATGCGAGTAAAGCTTATGATCTCTATAATCCAGTAGCTGGCTGTTGGTTAACTTTGTGGTCAATAGAAGCTAAAGCTTTGCAGGCAACACCACCTTGGGATGAACTGCATAGACTATTAAATTACAACACATTGTTACCGTCTATCTTGCTTTGTTTGTCCAACAAAGACAATCCACCCAACATTATACCAACATTTCATCATCCATTACAAAAATACAAGTCGAAATAACCATGGATACCATTTTAACAAAACCATGTGGAGACACATATTGACAAAACCGAAACTAAATCAAATACATTAGTTCCAAATTCCAATTTACACTTACAATCCAACTTAAGTTGTCCTTTTTCATTTCTATGTTTCTTCCCACTATAGAAAGCACATCTGTAGTGTATTTCCCTGTACAATTCATTTTCAAACAAAAAGGAAAAGCTTTAATGCATAAGGCATAGCTAAAACTGAGTTCACCTCAAGAATGTTGGAGCAGACAGTAGTAGCAATCGCCCTGGCAGTGTGAATATTTTCACCGGCAATTATTGTCAGGTTGGTTATTATCGGTTTAGAGTTAAACGTCAACTCCGCTAATGCCGTCGTGTACTGGTTTACTAATTCTCGATGCTGTTGTTGCAGCTGCTGTTGAGACAACGGTTGTGGCTCGTACGCACCGCCGCCACCGTGGTTCAAGTCATTGGTATCGGAACCACTGGACTGGAATCTTAAAGTAGACGCGGAACCAACTGGATTCGTCCGTTTAGGAAAAGGCCGGCCGTTAGGGTTCGGGGCTAGGTCGTCAGATAACCGCGGCTTTTTCAAACCGGGCTCCCTCGATCTGTCGAAAGGTCTACGCGTATTCTCCATATCAATTAGCATACAAGCAAATCCAAGACCCTATAACCCTAAACCGATAACCTTCTTTCCCCCATTTACATAAAATCAGAAAAATCCCCCCCAAAAAGCAAACAATTGAAAAAAATACAATCAGAAATCTAAATCGAAAATTTAACTACGAAACGCAAAATCCAATCGTACAAATCCAACGGCTAATTACAAGAAAAACAAAATTAATTCAAACTTACAAAGATAAAGGAAACTACAAAATCTTGGATAGAGAAAGAATTGAAAGAAGAGGGAATTAGGGACTGTTTGGATGAGTGAGGGGATTGTTCAGAGTGAAGACGTTGAGGGAGGCAGCGAGCAACGTTAAATGGAGAACGGAGAAGGGTAAGGGTTAGTTGTAAATTCTGAGAATGTTGAGGCTAAAATCGTTAATTGTAGTAAAAGCGGCTGGGAAATAACGATATACTAAAAGAAAGAGATATTAGGGCTGTGTTTGGTTGGCTCATAAACTGTGAGATGTTAAATATAATAAACAAAATAAATTCCAAACCGAGTTGGTATGATAGGGTCGATCCTCCTTATCATCGTTTTTATCGTTTCTCTCATATCGAATTATTTTAGTCGTCTGTATATCTTATTATTAAACGTTTTTTTATTTAAATTAAGGAGGTTCTTTAATAAGGCGTGAGATGACATCTTCGTTCTTAATTAAAAAAATTCCAAACCCATGCACTTGAATCTGGCCCAAATATTACTTACAGCAAATAACAAATGTTCTTATTTTTATACTAATATTTACTATATTTATTTATCATTGTTCGGTTTGGATTGATTTTCGAATATTTTTACGTTTATCTTGTACTATTATGGTTTTTTAGAAACCGAAGTGAAATTGAATGAAATATTAAAGGTAATTAATTTTTAAAAAATAAACGTTTAAAAATAAAGGTAATTAATTTTGACAAAATAGATTGTTTTTAAAATTTTTGATCAATAATTTTCTTTCATTTATTGAGCTTTTTAGCCTAAATAATCAAAGAAACGGTTGTTGTTTTTAGAATTCACGGGTTCGAGATCTATAGATTAATCCGATTGTCAAACATTAATAAATAAAATTCTTTATTTATGAATTAATTTTTATGAATGTTTAAAATAAATATTTTATCTTCTTAAAGTCATTTTTAATAACAATATCAAAATTCATATTTAAATTAAATAATCTAAAAATACCTAAAATACTTTCTCACCGCACTATCTAATAATGATGTCAAATTGACCCTTATTCTGAATTAGTCCATAATTTTTTAAAATTTTAATTTTATCTTAGAATTATCATTTATATCATATCATATTATTATTTAATAAACATAAACTTTTACATTACATTTAATAATTTTTATAATAAATTTATAAACGTAAGACAAAACTAAAATATCGATAATATAAAAATAAAATTAATATATTTAAAATTTTAAGTACTAATTCGTTAAAAAAGTTATAATTTAATTGATTTAAAATGTTAAAAAATATAAAGATAAATCTAAAATAAAATCATAATTTAAAAATAAATTTAAAATATTTAAAACATTGATTAATTTAAAATAAAAGTTATAAATGAGGATATATAATCTTAAATTCCTAATTAACTCAATTAAAAAAAAGTTGACATTGCCAGAAGAAAAAATGATGTAATCTTGGGATAAGTAATGCTAATTTTCGTAAAGATGTTCATAGGAATTAATTCAGCTAAACTCAAACTCCTAGATTCCTTGGTGGTTTGCAAATCCTTATGAATTTTGTCAAATTAGGGCGTAATTCTCATATTAGGAAGTTTTCATATTGGTTTTCTGAGTTATACTTCGTCTCTGTCATTGCAAATCGCACACCCCTACACCTTGGCACTGTGAAGTGTGAAACGTCCGGTGAACTCCACTCGTCGTTTCCTCTTAATCTTTTATTGTATGTCATATGGCTTGAGCATGTTCGTCGTAGGAAAATAACAGTTTTCCTTTGCCAATTAGCATTTGACAGAGTTTGTTGAAGCTGATTTCTGAAAAAAATGCTCAAAATTCGAGCACGAAACGAAGTATTACAACTTTGTTAAACAGTATATAGCCCTACATGGCGTTGTGTTTATGGGTTATTCGAGTTTTTTTTTTCACATTTTCCTACAAACCAAGTCAGTATTGTAAAATGCAGTTCCACTCTTTCTTGGTATTTCGTCAGTGTTGACTTGTTTGGACCCTGATGAATGTTCTATCAATTACTCGTCGTCGGCTGGCCGTTTACCTTTTCCTCTGCTCAACTTGCTGGGTGGGAAATGCAGTCTGGCCATTAGAGGACGGGGTGCTCGTGATTTCTGATCGAATCCCCTCACACAAACATATCCTGCAGTTTGTCGTTAAATAGCAGTGAGAAACCAGAGCAAATTCTTGAAATGACTGTACATTCGCTTGCTACTCAGGTATCAAAGTGACTAGGACACTAGGTACAACTGCCAAGTGCAAAATGATGAAGAATTTTGACAAAATTCCCTGTTTCCATGCTTGGTGGTCAAGGATTCAGAAAAGGGTAAGTGTTCTATTGTTCAGGTCTGTGTTTGAGATTGTACAACTAATGCTTGCAGTTTGGGTTAGGAAAAACATTTTGAATTTATGATGAGAGCATGCAAATACTATAGTTTTTTCATTACTTAGGTTGCATTTGGATGGGCAGGGATGGACTAGAACCTTAGGGCTTGGTGACAAAAACAGCTACAGTGCAGTCGGAATCATTGTCACCAAGCATTCAATGAGTTGAGGGATGGAAACTGTAGTTTGTTTGTCAAATTTCAAAGTTGTAATATTTATGTGACCTAAAGGCTAACAGTACGAACATGGATACTTATAGGTAACTTTTCAAATCAAGGACAAGCAGCATGACAGAAAGTTAAAATGGTTTGTAGTTCTCACCTCTCCAGAAGCAGTGTTGAATTTCTACTGTTGTTAAGCCTGATAGATCAAAAACATAAAAAAAAAATAAGTGTTTGATCTTGCTCTGTTATCGGCAATACCTATTGAAACCTTCTAACCTCTAAATATTGAAGGTATGGAGGTTCCAAAGTACACCATTCTCCTTGGCAGGTTCCATAGCCATTCCCTTGGAACATCAATCGGGTTCAGACTCGAGTCATGGTCAGCAAAAACCTGCTTTGCAATAATATTTCTCTTTACTTGACTGATAATGATAAAAGTGACAATAAAACGTGAAGGAACTGGTTGAACCTCCATGCTGAACTCACCTCATTAACTTGGAAGTATGTGCCATTTAGGGGAAAACTCCCTCTCATTGCTGTACGGCATGGTATCTGTTTGTGATGTTTTATGCTATTGGTTAGCGTATGATAAATGAAGTACTAATTCTGCATGAAATTATAGAGCCTTCATGACATGTATCAAATATATTTGCTTACCAAAAGTGTTCCCCTGACTATCTGGGATTCTGCTTCGCGGATGCTGTTACAAGAGAAACATGTCTTCTCATCACACAATTCGCCATGCTCTTGTGAATTGCACCTACTTTGAGGCTGTTGAATGGAGTTTGGCATTTCACCTTGTGTAAGAATTCACGCATTTAGGGAAATTAATTAGGATTCCATTATAACATTTATAACTCCTTGCATATATCACCAAAAATTAAACCATGCCAGTAAATGTTGTCCATACCTGGTGTCCATATGGCAAGAAGGTACTTGCATGGGTCATCAGCTTCTCGTTTATCCAACTGTAAGTTTACCATAAGCAACTAGCTAAGAAAAACTGAGCTATAGAAATATGAGAATATTCTGTTCGAATAAAGTTAGGGAAAACTAACCTCTTTTAGAAGAGGGTGAGAATCTGGAAGTTCGTAGCTGTACCATGAGTTCAAGGAGTGGAGGAAACTTAAACAATTAGTATAAAATGAAAGTATTTCCCATACCATTTACAGTGGATTTTGTACCATTTCTGGCAGAAAATATCTATTTTTTCAAGTTTGATAATAGTTCTTTAGTATACTTTGCCATAAATCATGGACTGATCTAGAACTAACACAATCTTTCGTTATATAGAACTAACACAATCTTTCACTATATGTTTAACTGTGATTTCCCTATTTTCAAGAATTCAGAGATGGAAAGTGCCTACTTACACATAGTGCTCTGTTCTTAGCCGATTGAAATTCTTGAGTTTGGGCATGGGGATAGATGCAGCTTCTGCTGTTAAAGCAACCAAAGCCTTTGACATATTTCCTTCTTGTAGTTGCATATTATTTTGCATATAATTATGCAAATTCTGTGTGAACTCTTCCATGTCTAGCTTGATTGTAGGAAGTTCCTCTGGATCCTCGTAGTACATGTCCTCAATGTCATTCTTTGCTACTTGTGTGTACTCAGGTTCTGGACTTGCCGGCTCTTCTATGATGGGGTCACAGTTATTGACCCCAGATTTTTCTTGTAACTGTCGGCTCGCTTCAGACTGACAGATCATATCTGATTGTTCATTTGACTGGGGTAAGGCCAGGGGCAGTTGATCAATAATGTCATCATGATTATCATCAGGTGTTCTGTTTTCAGTTGTACTGACAATGCTTTTCTCCTCAGGCCCGGGCAGGGCAAGCCTTGAGCTGCATTAGTATGGTTTAAGAGTAAGTTTAGTTGTCTTCTGATATGAGTTGTGATTTCTCTACATGATCACCGCTATTCTCCATTATCATATTGGCTTACAGCTATTCTGTTTTATCTTTTTGGCAGAGCATGCATAATAAAAATAAACAGTTTAACCATGCCCTATTGATGGAAATGCTGCTTATGTAAAACCACATCTCTTGTTCATGTCAAATTCTGGTCTTTGTGTGTTGACTTAATAGCTTGATCTAGATTCAGTAGTTAATTAGCTTTCTAAGGCTTCCTGTTTTATCCAAACTATTGGATGAGTATAGAAACTGTTCTAGATTTGCAGATGAGCAAACATTGATCTATTTAACTGGACGTACATTTGAGGAGTTAAAAATTTGAAATATTCTGTAAGCAAACCTTGCAAATGCACTGGCAAAATGTCTGCATTCTCCCCTCATTGGACATGCATTACAGTTTGGTTTACTTTTTGTACAGAAAACCTGCATAAATAACAGAGTTTTTTCCTAATCAGTCTTAACTTGTTGCTGGTCAGCAGTGAAGCAAGTTTCTTCGCTTTAAACATATATAGAGCAAACCTTTCCAAATGTGATCATCTGATAATGTAGCTCATACCTGTTCAGTAAATAGTTTAATGTATTAGCAAACATGTAGTTATATAAGAAACTTGTTTTGCTTTTTGGAATAAATGCATTTGCTTGTCAAAGTACAAAAGAGAAGTGGTTCTTTACAATGTTCTTTGATCAAGCTTGCATAGACGAGGCCATAGATACTTTTGGATGGATTCCAGGACAGGGTACCTAAGTAGGACAAACAGATTCAGCAGGTTTTTTTTTGTTAACTATATGTATCTGTATCTGTATTTGTTGATTGATAATTTAAAATACTCACAGCTCTAGGAGATGCAGCTGAAGGGACTCTGGCAGTGGCTGAAGGGGGACCCATCCCAATCTCACTGCTATACGTCCAACATTTGTGTCAACCTGTGAGGCAAATATGAAAGTTGAATTCTGCCTTTCCTGTCACGTTTATCTACACAAACAACTTACTGGAAAAGCGAGATGGTGAAGTGTCAGAAGCCGCACACACTCCACGCTTTTAAGCCCCAGTCCTCTAAAACTTAGCAGGTACTCTCTACAGAAGGAATAATGTTTAATCATCTCCCACTTTGTTAAAGGAATACAAAAAGGTGTAGAAGTAATTTTCTGACTTAGATGTGACACTATATATTAGATTCCCAAAATGATATTTTGAATGCATTTTAAGTCAACATGTTAGACTCCTTTGGCTTACTTTGCCTTGTCTGGAGGAACATCCCTCAACCACTCCAGGTCAATGCTTCCATGATCTCTAACCAGTCTATTGAGAAAATCCTAAGTAGAACTCATTTACAATCAGCCATTATGCAGTAAACATAGTAAAACATCTGATGAATTTAATGTCATGCTTTTACCTTAATTCTCTCAGCGAGCATGTTATTCATCCCTCGGTCTTGTATTGTCTTAGCAATCTCATCGACATCTGTACATCTCACTGCTTCCCAGTCTAATGAGTCCATTGTCTTCTCTGTTCTTTCTCTTTTCCTTCCATTAGCTTCTGCCGGTTTTCTTAAGCTATCCCAGTCAAAATCAGCGGTTTTATCTTTCTTGACGCTTCTGCCTTTTGATTTTAAACTGCTGGATTTGATCTGTTTGAACTTCTTATTAGATGAAGAGTTGCTTGTATACATGTTTGACTCTTTCATTTTCTGTTGTGGGCTTCTTTGATTATCAAAAGCAGTATAGCTTTCCCTAACATCAAGGATTCTTTCAGAATGTTTTGACGGATTTAGCCTCGAGGTTTCTTTGTTTCGCGAACAGGCTGGTAATTCAACAAGATTTCTGGGGTCTTGACGCAGCCTCATTTGACAGTGGGAAACTGTTGTCTCAGCATATTGAGTGTTGAAACTTGGTTGGCTACTTTCATTAGATGATTGTGGGGCCACCTGTGCACATATTCTGGAATCATTTTGATTTTCTGTGTGACACGCAAATTCTTTAGCTAAGGGACTTTCTGCTTTTTTGACATTTTCCTCTTCTGTAATAGAAGCCTCAGAGAACCTTGTTTCTTCTTTGAAAATCACAAGGTGTTCAATTTCTCTTCCTTCTGAGTTTGGAGTCAAAAGTGGATGATCATTAGGTGATGGGATAATTTCTTCTTCAGTGAAGCTCTTAGGACATTCTGGTTTATCACAGTTTTCTCTTTGCTCATTGTGGAGTTTGCTTCTTTTGACCTTGCTATTCATAGAAATATTTTGAGGACGGCAAATTTCATGTAGCCTGGCAGATTCAGCCATTTGCAAAAGTTCTAAGAAAGAAGTCGAGCCATCCAAGATGTCAAAAGTATTCCCCTTAGTCCGATCGCCCCCTTCTGAGTCGCTCTCTGAGCATGAACAAGTTTCAGTAGTTTGAACCAAGGAACAATCCCCAACATTTTCTGATGAAACAACAGAATTTTGAGATAAGAGGGTATCATTTGTCACATCATCTCCTTTGAAGCATTCAGTTCCACTCCCAACAGTTTCCACGCACTTTAATTCATTTATTGAGCTAACAATAGAAGTGTTACTTCCAGAGAATTCTTTGCTGTTGAGAACTTTTTCTTCAGAATGTTCATAGCCATTAACAGTCATTGAACTTTGGTCACAAACTGGCTGAATCGACATCTTTGCATCCCACTTTAAAGTGTCTTCTGTCTCCAAGACATAGAATTCTGATCCATTAACTAAGCTTGTCTCCTCTTCATGGTACAACTTTTTGAGAGGAAAAAGAGCAGCAAGAGACATGAATGCAGAACTGTCAAAAGTGGAGCAGAAATTAGAACATTTCTTATTTACTGTTAATGCTATTAAATGTTCTTATCTTAAGCCCTTTGGCTTGTGCCTTACCTAGAGAGATGGTCAGAGACATTCTGGGTAAGAAAGACTCCAATCACGGAGTCCACCACTGATCCTTTCCACGGAGAGAAGCGTCTGTCCCCTGCAGAAATGGCATTGCACTCTTATGAATAAAATATGCTTGAGAGAGAGAGAGAGTACCTTCTATATTTTGATATATGAACATGTAATGGGTTATCTTAACCAATTGAGTTACATGTCATGGTAGATTTCATTTCACTTCACTTTGATAGAGAATACTTTTATGCAATTTACTCTTTCACAGTGAAGTTTCCTCTTCCCACTAGTTCACTTTTTCTGATCACCTTTTTGTATAAAATGTAATCTGCCTCTTTCCATTAGCATAACGATCCATTGTTGGGATGAATAGGCTAAATAGTGTCTTTTACTGCAATAATATTAACTGAAACCTCATTTTACATCATGATATGTAGATTGCAGATTTGTAGTAGTTAGAGATTTACTCTATGTAATTGTTAGCTGTTAATAGTTTGTAATCTACTTTAACTCTTATCCTAAGCATAGACATGTATACTAGAGTAATCCTAATTAGATTAAACTATATATGTCAAGTCTTATATAAGACTTACCTTGTGCATTCAATAAAGTTAAAAAGCACAAAGAACAAATTATTCTCAGCGCAAACCTTAGTTTTCTGCATGATATGTATTGTTCATATTGTAAAATAATATATGTAGTTGAATATTTTTTTAGAAAATGTTCATAAAACAATTAATTTGAAGATCTATTTAAGTCTTAAAAATCTGTGTTACCTTGTACAAGATGCATACGTGCAATAAATGAGTCTGCACGTCCTTGAAATACTGTCCTTTCTTCTTCCCACCATTTTACCTTCTCTTCATCAGTTCCATCAATACCTTCACTATTGATATTTTCTAAGAGAAGCTTCCATACTCTATTTGTTTCTTCATCCAGCTCAACCTTAGGCCTTGGGTGTCGTTTCTTGGTAGGATCAAATTGTACAATGGTTCCATCTCTATAAAGCACAAGTGCATTCTGCTCTTTGTATCTCATATTGTAGGGAACAATTGCATTATGCTCTTTGTATCTCAAATTGTAGGGGACAATTCCATTATGCTCTTTGTATCTCAAATTGTAGGGGACAATTGCATTCTGCTCTTGATATGTAACAGGAATATCTTCCCGGTTAATATCTAAATGGTTGGATTGTTCATCAAGTGCATCAGCAGAAAACATTTGTTTCCACAATGTAGCTGAATTTATAAGGCGGCTTCTCTTCCTTGATCGCTTCTTTTTTGGCAGTTTTGCTTTTATCTCTGTGATGAGGGCTTCTATGATTGTCTGAGGTTGGTCTGAATTTCCAGTGTCCCACGAGTCATACCCAAATGGAGATTGACTGCTGTTGAATTCTTGGTACCTTTTACACTGTGCAATTCTATTAAGTGAAGCCAAATCTCTTACTCGTGTCATTCCCCTGGTTCTCTTTTTCTTTAGACTCTGGATTTGAATTGAAGCCATGTTACAATTAGAAGTTTGCATTTTAGTCAGAGAAAAACTTCTTGTTTCTTCAAGTTTATCTGGAACTTCACTGGAACTAAATTGATGAGGATTTGCTTCAATGTTATCTACCAGACATGCTTCAGCAGGCACAAAACTTTTTACACTAGTTATGGATGTTGAGGCAGAGGCACCAGATATGACAGAATTTTGTCCCCTCACAGTTCTTTTTCTCCTGCTAAATTTAGCAAATTCCATCCCTAGAATCATCTGGTATATGCAGAAATTATTGTACTGATTCCCCTGTGAATATATAGTACTGGTATCTGCTTGTTGAGTAGCTGTAGAATTGTTTGTCTTCAATTGACTTGCTTGTCCTCCCTGCAGCACTGAACTGGTGCAGCAGTTAGAGTAATCTGGGCTTCTTGCTGGGAATTGAGCATTGGGTTGCAACATGTTTCGTCCATTTTTTTGCAGTCCATCATGAATAGTAAGGCTGGTGCTTGGTCTTTTACGTGGGCGGTTATTCTTAGCTGGGAGTGGTGTGCCTGGTGCTTGATCATCAGACAGAGATATGTTATCTTTCAGCTTTTGCTTTAGACATTGGGCATTGCCCGTTTGTGTGTTTTCAGCTTCCACATCAGGTCCACCACAAATCTGCATTGTGTTCTCTGATTGACTTCCCTCTTTCCAGAAGTCTTCTGTCCTTGAATTTAAGTTGCAGGTGGGCTTGAATGCATAGCTTTCTCCTGTTTCTTGTCCCTCCTTGTCAAAATTTATAGCCCTTACACATGATTTCCTATTGAGCTGGAGTGCTTCTGGAACATGTTCACTTTCTAGTAAGGTAATCACTGAGTCTTTTTTCAGACTCATCCTTCGCACATACTTCATCTTACTTGTTGAATTCTCAACATTTGTTTCTCCTTGAGGGATCACTGCCTTTTCGCTTGGTCCATTCTTCTGTACACATTTCTTCTTACTTGTTGAGTTTTCTTGAACATCATTGGACTTTGGAGGGACTAACTTTTTGGTCCTTGGTTTTCCCTCGCCAATTATCTTGGGCCTGTGCTTTCTCCTCCTCTGTTTCTTTTGTGGAGTTCTGTTGAGGTCAATAAGATAGTCACCTCCATCATCAAGATTATGATTTTCCTCGTTTGGTGTAGCAGCCGGGGATGAGTCTGTAACAGGCGTTTGGATCTCTTTACCACGTTGAAGGCCATTGACATCAACTCTAGCAGCAGCCCATTCATTTGCTTGCTCACCTTTTGCCTCGGTTGTCCTGTTCTCTATGATTAATTCTTTTATTTCTGAAACATCTTTGCCTTCTGCATTTTTTGCCTTATATGGCGTGACAGGGGCAAAGCCAGTGACTGCATCCATTGTCTCAGCAGGCAGGTTCAGATCATACAGAATCTGGGAATGCATGGCATCTATAAACACAATGTAAGTTGCATTACATTCATATGACTGAACTCGAAAAGTTTAAACTTTGAAAGAGTAACAGATGAGACGGTTATTGGAGACATTCTTTCTAGAAGAAACATGTCTTAGAAACTATGTTTTACATTAAGTTGCAGGGAGTGTGTGCTTTTTGGGGTTTAGTAAGGAGTTGTTTGATAATCTATTTCAAAATGCAATTCATCTTGCAAGATATTTCTGTTCATACTATTGTCTCAAATTCCTAATTTCTCATTAATATTATTTAACACCTTTGGTCTTTCTCTCTTCTTTCTGGCAACATATCGACAACTGGGTGCTATAATATAAATATAGAAGGGAAAAAAAAGAGAGTCAAACTTATGCTTACTTTGCTGTTCTGTTGGTGTGCAGTTGTCATCAATCCATATGCATTTTTGAGCTGATAGATTTGCATCCGCTGGTAAGAGTCCAGCAGAGCTACACTGCAGATGGTGCCCATCAATTCCCTCCGAGGCCGCAGTCCTAGTTGTTCCTGAGGCTGCATTTACAAGGGTGAACAGATCTGCAAAAGGAGCATTGCCTTGTTCACCCAGGTTCAGCAAGCATTGCCTCTGCTCTTTGATATGACCCGAACCGCAGTTATTCTCAACCAAAGCTGCCTTCGAGTTATTAATGCCGCCATTTACTTCTATGCAAGTGGCTGAATCAGCACATGCAGCTACTCTATCAGGTTCCGCTTGCTGAGTAAACACATCAGAGCATCTTTCTGAGCCTATACAATTAGCTTCAACTAACTGGTTTCCTTGTCTCCTCGCTTGGATCATTGGTCCTTTGGGGGGAATAAGCTGAAAACAGGCTACCGGAATCAAAAGATGCTGGAATTCAAACTGTTCTTGACCTTGTTTACTCACTTTTGTTTTTCTCTCTTCCAGAATCCTTTCTGCAAGTCTCAACTTATTTCTTCCAGCCGCCAGATTTGAGCACAGTCTTCATATGGAAAGCTTGACTTCGCCTGAAATTTACTTATCGAGGTAAACCTCCTTCACCATGAACCCCTTTTTTTATTAAAGCTATCCTGCCAAAAACAAGAACTATCAGCATGGCTAAAACAGGCAGACACAGTAGTAGTATCCTGTTTAAGGTTAAACATATTCTGGTTCTGAATCCCAGAAGTGATAGATCTTTTACATCTTGGGGGGCTGCCATTTCATGTTAAACTCAGTGATGAGAGAGAAAGAAGAAGATTATAAAATTGTCACAGAATTTTAGAGAGTATAAGGATAAGAGACAGCAAAGCAAAGCAACAGAAAACTCAACAGATTCTCTCTGTAATATCCATGAATTTAAAAAAAAAAAAACTCCAAATATTTAGAAAATCAAAGTTTGAAAATCTAAGGATTACCATGGGGAAAATGTATCAATGCTGGAGATCTGATAATCACCTGAAGCTCACAGAAATGAAAACAATCAGTCCTAGAAGTGTAAAGTAAAAGAAGAAAGAAGAAAGGAAGAGGAAAGAAGGAAGAAAGATAGAGCAGTTCAGTTAAATTATTAGTACATGACAATTTAGCTTTAACATTTATAACTAAAAAGAGTGTAATTATTATATAAGTTTGTGTTTAATGAATTAACTATTTAATATCATAATCTTATTTTAAAATTATTAAATTTTAATTCAGACTCGAACAGATTTTTTTATGCGTGGATATATATTTTGAATATACTGATGTAATCATAAATTAATATATGTTTGATTTTTTTAATCCTTTAATAACGTACTCAAACTGAATAAAATATATATTTTTTTACTATTAAAACTTATATATTTAAAAGTTAAAAATAAAAGTTATTATGTAACCATATAATTTTAAAAAATTAGTATTTTTTAAAAATAAAAGTAATTAAAATAAATATTATCCATTTTTTCAACTGAGTTTATATGGTGTTTTCATTTCCGGTTTGTTTGATGTGTTTATTCTATTGAGTGGCAGGTCATTGATTCGTAACTGTTAAATAGGGGTAGAATTGTCCATTTAAGATGAGCACTGACTAGGGCGTTGTGACTTGTGAAGCGGCGAGGCAAGAACAAAACACGTGATCGAACGCACACAAAAAAGCAAAGAAAAGACACGTGGCGAGGTCTTCACACTTGGCACGTGTGAAGCGTGTCAACAGTTGATGTCCGGTAGAGTTCATACGCCGTGGAAATCCTCCGTTAGGGGTAGCTTTTCGCGATAAAACTATGGGTGAAAATAGGAATACAATTTTATGAAAATTAATTTGAATTTTAAGAAGTGGATGATTAAACGATAAATTTTAAAAAAATGACGGTTTAATTAAAAATTTATTAAAATTTTTAATTATTAAAATTTTTAAAATTTTAAAGTTTAATTAAAAATTATAAAAAAAATTAAGAGAGCTCATTAATATTTAAAAAAAAAATAAAATGAAATTTAATTTTTAAACTATAACCCCACCAATCTCTTAAAGTATCGCCACTGAGTACAACTGTGGTCCCTTTGGTTATCCTTGACTGAATTTGCAGGCCGGTGGAGATATTAAATGTGATTCGCTGATGGTGGGGAAATGCACTCATATAAATTTTAATGTTCCTGCATTTTTTTTCCTCTCAATTTTCCGTTCTAAATTCAGCATGAAATATGAAAAAAAAAAACATATTTTTTTAGATTTTATCTAATTAATTTAGAATAATATACGTTACATATTTAATTTAGATAAGTGAGTCTTTAACATAAATTTAAACATATATAAAATTTTAAGCTCAAAATTCACTTAATTAATATTAAACTATTTACCATGCAAATTAATTCATTTGTTTGAAGAAATGTTTTGACAAACAATTTTAAAAATATTAAATTATATTTTTAATAAAAATAGAATGAATTTATTACAACAATTAAGTAAACGAGAAAAAGAGAGGCTCATATATATGTATACGAGCCTCCCTTTTCTCGTTTACTTTTAATTGATGCAAGATAGAGCCACAGATAATTCTAAAACTTAGCCTTAGAACTTCTCAGATCCAATACAAGCACCAAGTTCATGTCAGATTGATGCAAACCATCTGTACCATGATCTGTATAGACAATTCATCTGTTGTGCACCATGAGCATCAAAGGAACTTAAAGGGTCATCAAATATGTACACAACTGATTTCTGAATTGGAGTAGAGAGCTCTAGCCATGGAAACTCTATGTTTCTGCCCACCACTTATATTCACACCTCTTTCACCATTCCCAGTGAGATCATGATCCTTATGGACAAGGTAAAATAAGCAACTTACAGTAGCATTGAAAATCAACAAAACTTGGGGACACATAAGCAACTTCCCCTCTTATAACAACACCTGAATTTACATCTGGAGGAAGCTCCCTAGAATTGCTGATATAAACAATGTTTTTTCCTTCTCCAGTTCCACCAACATCTGCAACTAAGCTGCCTGGAAAAGGAACCACAAAATTGTCTTTATCCAGGAATATAGCTAATTGCAACACTTGCATAACTGACATACATACTGTAAAATCTAGTTATTATACAAGGATTTGTAGAGACAAGGTAGGCCATCTTTTTTCTGTAAACTGGCTTAAACCGGAGATTCCATTATTATGGTGGTGGCCACATGCTGCCATAATCACATTTTCCCTTGGAAAAGAAAATGCATCAAATGGTGAAAGCATTGCATGTCCTAGATTATGCTTGACAACCATCGTAAACTACATTTTAGAGTGCAAAAGCAAGTGCATCCGTTGGTGAAAGAAACTTTCCAGATTCCTACTAGAAGCTGTGAATTACGTTTTGGCATGGAAACACACACTCCATAGGAAACAAGACTATAATTCAAATATCATACAGCAGATAGTAATGGAGCTCTCCGAATCCATGATAGCTCATCATTCCTTATACTGTGAACCCTGGACTGAAAGCTCTTATCCCATGCATAAAACCTGAAAAATTCCCAAGCCTAGATCAGTAATCACAGTTAACTAGTACACAAATATATTGAAACCTAAGGCTATGCTTTCTGAAATCAACCACACCTCACGTTGTCCATAGCAGCTAAAACTTCATTCATGAAATGGACTCTCCTGTCAGTCCAGTCTAGTCTTTGCTTGGTCACTTTTCGCATTTTGTTAACCACAATAGAGCCGAAAGAAACTTACCTAGAGGCACCAAGGAGATAGACTGGTAGTAGAATACGAGGGAGAAAGACATGGGGCGAAGGGAGAAGACTAAACAGAATAGAGAAGGCAAAACCTTAGGGCTAGAAAAAAATTAATTAATGTATAAAATTATACTATTAATTGATTACTGATGTAGTTATAAAATTAGTTTTATTATGAATTTATTAGTTCTGTATTTGATTTTCAAATGGTAAAAAAAAACTTTCAATTTAGTTTCAACAAATTTGAATTATTAAATACGATGACCTTTCATGGACTGATAAGAAAAGGAGTAACACAATATAATAAACACCACATAAAATTTTAAATTGCCGGATGTAGATCAGTCAGGAAGCACAAAAGAAGAGTCTTTAGAACAAAACTTCTGTCAAAATTAATATTTGGAAAAAAGGAAAGAGTTTTAGCCTTTAGGGTCCTAAAGAACCCGCTGTGCTGTATAACTTATTCATAGAAACTGAAGCTCTAGCGCACACATCCTGCATCACCAAGCATTATCAACGAAACCATGTCCTAATAGGGTTCAACAGGAGCGCGGAAGCTTGCTCCGGCATAAACTGCATCAGCGCCAAGCTCCTCCTCGATACGCAGAAGCTGCGCAGAGTATAAAATAACATGCACATAATCAGACAATACTCGGTTATAATCATATATATGTATATGATTGTTTAAAGGTGCGGATGTTAACCTGGTTGTACTTAGCTAGACGCTCAGACCTGCATGGAGCTCCAGTCTTAATTTGACCCTGAATTTAAAAAAAAAAAAAAACATGTTAAGAACTAGAGTTAAGATTGTAACATCTAAATTCACAGCAAGACAGATTTAAAAAATAAAAGTATCCTTAGATTTCAGAGAATGTGTTACCGTGGCCAAACCGACTGAAAGATCGGCAATAAATGTATCCTCAGTTTCACCACTGCAAGAAAATAATTTAAACATTCCTTCAGTAACTGAAATTCTGGGTTTTATTTATAATCAAAACAGGCAATTGTACCATTTAAATGTTTCTCATTCAAACCTGCGGTGGCTGGCCATAACTCCCCATCCAGCTTTCTTGGACATTTTGACAGCTTCAATGCTTTCAGTAACAGATCCAATTTGATTAACCTGTTTAGTCAGGTATGCAAGAAGGAATCTGTATTAGTTTACAAGGCATGGCCATGAAGCATAAATGATCTTCTAGAAAAAAGAAACCACCTTGAGAAGAAGGGCATTGCAAGTTTTTTCTTTGATAGCCTTCTCAACCCTCTGCAAATATTATAGAAAATGAGTGATGTCAGGTTCCTGTAAGAAAAAACACAAAGAAACACAGTTCTACCTTTGGATTGGTGACCAAGAGATCATCTCCAACAATCTGAACTTTTTCTCCAATTTCGTTGGTTAGTTTGGCGTAGTGCTCCCAATCATCTTGGTCAAAAGGATCCTCAATGGATTCAATAGGATACTCGGAAACAAATGACTTGTATAAATCTTTGAGAGCGTCTCCTGAGATCTTTTGTGAGCCATCATTGTTCTGAAAAACAACAGAAATAAAAGGAGCAAACAAAGTTAGAGAAACTTGAAAACGCAGATTATTGAATAGGCTAGAGTAATAAAATAAAAGCAGATTTCTTGAAGGCGATGAGTTCACCTCTTCCTTGAAGTTCAGATCATAGGTTTTATCTGGTCCATAAAACTCAGACGCTGCAACATCCATTCCGATAACCACCTAGAGTAATAGAAACATTCAATTAGCCATCTTCCAACATCAAAACAACAGAGAATACATGAGGGTTACTCATAAGGCACGGGACACTAACTTTGCCTGTGTAACCAGCTTTAGCAATGGCAGTCTTTAACAATTCAAGCCCTTCTTTGTTCTCCTGAGCTAGCACAAAAAAAGACGTCAATTAACTGGAAACTAAAACTAATAGGTACGAGACGAGGTAAAACAATGAGATTGACCTGAATGTTGGGAGCAAAACCACCTTCATCACCAACATTGGTTGCATCTTGCCCATACTTCTTCTTAATCACAGACTTCAAGTGATGGTAGACTTCCACACCCATCTTCATGGCCTCCTTAAAAGAAGATGCCCCTGTGGGGAGAATCATGAACTCCTGCAAACAAACAAGTACCGATAACATTAAGTATAAACTAGTGACAAAAAATGTCCAAAGGAATATTGAAATGCAAATATACCTGCATAGCAAGTTTGTTTCCTGCATGTGAACCACCATTGATGACATTGAAAGCAGGGACCGGAAGAACCAACTTCTTGTTACCAGCTAGGTTAGCAATGTGCTGCATCCAAAAAGTAGGTTTATCAGATTCAAATGACACGAACTTTAACGGTTCACTTTTCATATAAATTGCAATAAATCACCCAAACAAAATTAAGCGGAAATCATTCTTCTATCCTGACATGAACATGATAGAGTTCATTATATTCAAGAACTTACATAAGGCTATAGAATGGGAGAAAACGAGAAAGGAAGACCAATAAGCCAGAATGTACCTTATAAAGGGGGATATTAAGAACTTCAGCTCCAGCTTTGCAAACTGCAAGGGACACCGCAAGAATGGCATTTGCCCCGAGCTGAACAAAGAATAACAAAAGAAAGACAAGACCATCAAATGAAGATGCTAATAAGACTGAATAAAAAAATTATTGAAAGACAAAAAAGACTCAACCAGCTACCTTTTGCTTGCACCAACCCCACTCATTTTGAGTTCCGTCTAGTTGTTGAACCATGAAATTATCAATATCTGTCTGTTTTGTTGGGTCCTGTAGAAATCAGTTGGCAACAGACACTTCAGAAAAAAGTAATATCAGACTTATTTCCTTAAGTTCACCACAATTAAATAAAGTCTAACGCCCGGTTAAGTTTAGTAACTAAGACATGTCTCTACTTGCATAAAAAAACAATTATCCTCAACTTTTGATGATATAATTTTTGCATCAGTTCATTCCTCATTATATACTAATAACTTTTATGGAGGCAAAAAGCAAATAATCGAACAAAAGGAGTTCTAACGTCAAGTTAAAATGTCCATTCTAACAATATCATTACTTATCAGTTGATAAAACATTGAACAATATCATTACTTATCAGTTGATAAAACATTGACACTATCAAATCAAAAGCAAAATGCCTGGGACAATTGATCCAAAAAAAAAAGCATTCAAACAATACCATCATTCATCCGTTGATATAACATTAGCGGTTAGCACTATCAAATCAAAAGCCAAAGCAAAAACAAGTGAAGGACAAACCTTTCCAATCAATGCAGGACCGATAATTGTGTTTACATTAGCAACAGCCTATATGTTTCGAGAAGAACAAATCGTGAATAAGATATATTTTTGAAGAGAAAATGCCAGTAAAAGTACAAGCTAGAATGAAAGAATAACAGACCTTTGATACACCTTTACCGAGGTAATCGGAACCTCCATCTCTCAATTCAAGAGCCTCGTAAATTCCTAAAACAAAACAACCAAACAAATAAATATTTTTTTCCTGAAAATTGTTTAAATCAATGATTTAGATGATTACTGGATAAATCAACGTACCAGTGGATGCACCGCTTGGAACCGCGGCTCTAGCCTTTTTACCGCTCGATGTTTCCACATCAACCTATCATATTCAATAAAGTTCTCCATTAAATCCGATTCAGAAAATTCTTCAAAATTTGAAAACTGAAAATAACTGAATAACAACCGAAATAATATCTCTTCTACGCAAGCAGCGGGAAATGATTAGAAAACCCGACCGATTCAACTCGTTAGACCGCACAATCCAAAAGCAACATGGTCGAAAAAGATTTTTAATCGGGAAATAAGAGACGATGAAACATATACACACAGATCGGTGACAATAACATGGAATAGAAAGTAAACGGAATGAATATAGAATATATGATGAAGAAGCGAACCTCGACCGTTGGATTCCCACGGCTGTCAAAGATCTGCCTAGCTTTAATCGAAACGATAGTAGCAGCCATCAGATTAGAGCTTTTTTTTTCTGAGATCTAAAGCGAGGGGAGAGTGTGAGAACGAGAAGAGATGCTTCTTTAAAGATAGTCGGGAGAGTTTTATGGCGAACAATCAGAGTTAGGTGTTTATGAGGCTAATAATAGCCGTTGGATACAAAACCATGAGCTTATTGTCACGTGATGTGCACGGACTTCTGTCCTTCTTTATCTGGGCCGTTGTTTACTTCTTGTGGCGGCACATGGTTTTCACTTAATTCTCGTAAAGTCATATGCTTTTTATTGAGCTTCGTGTTTATGACCGTTCTTTGAGTTGTTTAAGTATTAAATTTAAGGGTAAATTACACAGATATTCACCAATTTAATATTGATTATAATATTTTAAAAAAATCAAATACACTAATAAATGTCGCGACCGTTTTAAAACCGAAAGGTTAGAAAATAGCCTGGCAGGTGAATTTTGAAAAAATTCGAATTTTATTCTTTTTCATCTTGAAAAACCCAAATTTTAAAAATTATATAATTTAATTTTTTTTAAATGATTTGGAGTCGCCACCGGCCACTTTGGTAGGCCAGACACCATAAAACAAACCAGAGATTCGTTTAAAAATATTTGGGTTTGGGTTCGGGAGTCGGTTACGTATAAGGACGACCCTTACAAACGCCCAAAAATTGGTATCTTATTAATTTCACGTGGCATTTGATATTTTGAAGATAGATATTAATTTAATTTTCCATTGTTAATCAAACATTATTTGAATCGAGGATATCCTTTTGATTTAGAAATTACATCACCTTTAAACTTGAGTTGAACGAGACGTCCTCTAAATAGGAAACCTCACCCAAATTCAAAGGAACGTAACTTCCGCCTCAAAAGGTTAAAGTAAAATGCATGACCATTTTTATCTTGTTCATTTTAAGTTCTAATCCTACAAGGGCTCCATTACTAAATATTTAAACCTAAGTTACTAATGCCACTAGTTGTTTACCTATCAATTTTATTTAATTCTAAACCTAAGTTATTTTGTCAAAATTTTAGGTTTTAATAGCACATGAATTCGATACCAAAGTACACTCTCTATGCCAGCATCATAGTACGTCAAAACACCAACCTCTTTAGTGTATCCGAGATATAAGATTCAAATGCTATGTTACAAAATTATCTCCCTAATTAAGTTAATTATTTAAAGCGACTAGTCTTAGAGGGCTCTAAATTAATTAACTTAAATGTTTATTAAGTGATCTTCCTAAAATATGTCATGCAAAAACATAATAAAATAAACAAACAAGATAAAAGGAACTTGATATTTTTATTAGAACATGAGAGTACAAGTTACATCAAAATTGTCATCATAAGTGAGTAAAAGGAACTTACATTGGTAAATATCAAAAGGGACAAACTTCAAAAGATGAGTTAGATTTAATTAAGTGTATAATTTTAAAGTTTAGGGTTTTTAACTAAATTAATTAATTATCCCTAACTCTAAACTTAATTAATCCTAATTAAAACCTAACTTAATGGATTTTAAGTTTTTAAAGTTCGATTAGAGTTGAATTAAATTCAATTAGGTTAATTTTTAAATCTTATTTTAGAAATTTTAAATTAATTAAGAGACTTAATTAAAATAACTTCTAAATTTTAAGAATTTAATTTAACCTAATTAAAGTTTAATTCGGTGAAACTTGGGCTAATTAGACCTAATTAATTTTAAATCTTATCTGTAGAAATTAATTAAAATTAATTAAAATAATTAATTAAAATTATTTCCTAAATTTTAAGAATTAAATTAATCCTAATTAAAGTCTAATTTGATGAATGTTTTAAGGTTTAAAGGCTAGATTAGAACTAATTATGTTGGGTTAATTTTAAAACTTATTTTAGAAACTAATTAAAATTATTTCCAAAATTTTAAGAATTAAATTAAACCTAATTTAAGTCTAATTTTTAACTCTTAGGGGTCAAATTAATTTTATATTAGATCTAACTAGGTTACATTAATTTTAAATTGTCTTAAAAATTAAATTAAATTCTAATTTAGAACATAATTAAAAAATATTTAAGTCTTAAAATTAATTTTTATCCTAATTAAAGTCTAAAATTAATTAATTTTAATCCTAAGGGTCTAATTAGGGGTTTAGGGACCTAATTGGGGTGAAAACTAAAGTTTTAAGGACCTAATTGAAGGTTCTAGGGACTAAATTTAATAACAGCTTAAACCCAGGAGGACCTAGGAAGCAAATTATCCTATTTAATTAAAAAGACGCGGATCCGGGTTAATCCGAATCCGACCCGCTCGACTCGGCTGCCAAAACGGCACCGTTTTGGTGGATCACAAAACCCCCAAGGCCGAGTGGACTAGGCCATTTGCTATCCTTCCTCAACTTGGCCGACTTAGTGGGTTACAGAAACCTCTGAAACAAACACCAAATCCCCAGAAACCCAAGCCTAAACGGATCTAAGAGGGGCCTTTTGCTTGGTGTTCTTGAAAGAACATAAAGAACATCAAGAATAAGTCTTGAAGCCGCCGCACCAACCGCCCCCAGATTCACTTCACCGCCATCTGGCGTCACTCCGACATGTTCGTCGACCACCACGAATCACGCCGGCCGTCGCCCAGGAATCTCCGATGATCGTTTTCGACGTCAGCAAGGCCGTCGAAAACCCTAAAATGCTAAAAAAAAACTCTAGAACCTGAATTTTACAAATCTATCACTCAAAAACACCCTTTTAAGTACCGAACCAATCTGAAAAAGAAAACTAACACCAACTAAGGGATCAATCAAAGAAAATAGACAAAAAACCTACCTGAGATTCGATTCAAGTCTTTGCTCCGATTCCCAGCTTTTTCCGATCCAATCCGTCGTCGATTTTCTCCTTCCAAACGTGTTTTTCATCCCCAAAACCGGTTTCACTGAATCCCCTTTAAAGGGATTCGAATCTAAGAACCCCAAACCATTCAAAACTCCCCCAAAATCCCCATGAAATCTCAACCTAAAACAAACTAATCCACAACTCAATCTAATCCCTACAGTCCGGCCACAAAATCCCTTAATTCCAGCGATCGAACTCCTCACGTTTTTGTTTTTTCAGATTTTTTGATTTTTTGATTTTTTTATTATTGTTTTTAAAATATTTTATTATTTATATTAATTATCATATATTTTATTATTCTATTTATTATTTATATACCACGAAAAATTCATGTTGACAATAAATTATTGATTTGGTATTAAAATAATCATTTACCGTTAAGGATGTAACGAACTGATGACGTAACAGTTAAATATAAAATAAAATAATTATACATTTAGTCCCTGTTATTCATACATTTTTATAATTTAATCATAATATTATTATAATAAAATAATATAATTATTTAATAAGGTGACGACACGATGGTATTATTTATATAATTTTAAATTATTAAATTTATTTTTTTCATCCAATCAGATGGTGACATGTGTCACCACCCGATACCAAAGGGAAGGCATCAAATGTCTTAACCATTGAGCTAAGCACATTGCTTGAATATAAAACACTATCATTTATATATATTTATTGTTTCTACTATTTGTTTCTTTATATTCAATTAGTTTTAATTTAATTAAAAATAATAATTAAATTATTTATATAATAAATATTCGAATAATATTTATAAATATTTAAATATTTGAATTTAAAAATATTTGAATTTTAAATATTTGAATAAAAAATATTTGGATATTCGAATAAAACATTCAAATAATAAATATATGAATAAAAATATTATTATAAAAATATTTGAATAAAAATCATAAATATTCTAATATTTTGATCTAAAAATATTAGAATAAAATATTTTGATTTTAAATATCCAAATAAAAAATCAGATATTCGTATATATATTATTCGAATAAAAATATTCGAATATCTGATTTTTTTATACGAATATCCGATTTTTTTATTCGGATATTGAAAATTAAAATATTTTATTCGAATATTTTTATATCAAAATATTCGAATATTTATGATTTTTATTCGAATATTATTTATAAGAATATTTTTATTCCTATATTTATTATTCGAATATCTAGATATTTTAATTGAATATTTTTAAATCCAAATATTTAAATATTTATAAATATTATTTGAATATTTATTATACGAATAATTTAATTATTATTAATAATTAAATTAAAACTAATTAAATATAAAAAAGTAAATATTAAAAACAATAAATATATATATATATATATATAAATGATAGTGTTTTATGTCTAAGTAATGTGCTTTTCTCAACTGTTAAGGCACTTGAAGCATTTTATTTGGTATTAGGTTTGAGTCCCCTTCTAACAAAGTTCTAGATTTTGTTTTAACTATAACCCTCCAAAAGGCTAATTAAATAATTATATTATTTTATTATAATAAAATTATGTCTAAATTATAAAAATGTATAAATAATAAAAGTTAAATGTGTAATTATTTTATTTTATATTTAACTACCACGTCATCAATCTGTTATATCCTTAACGATAGATGACTATTTTATTATCAAATCAATAATTTATCGATGTATTTGATTCTTTTTAAAGTATTATGATCAAATCGATACTTACCCTATAGTCTAATGACTATCCGTGTAGTTTACCTTAAATTTAAAATATATAATTATTTTATTTTTGTTCAATAAATTTGAAATAATTTTTTTTATATTTTTTATTTAAAGAAAACAGTACTAATTTAATCAATTATAGCCTCTCTGTATAGCATAGCCACCTTTACTTTTTCCATAAAAATAGTCTTTTTTGGTTAGTCTTTTAGTTAACCAATGAGATGATGCCTAAATATCTGGCAAACAACTGCTCACATTGAAATTTAATAAAAAATCGAGTAATATTCAATTGAATAAGTAAGATCTATTTTAAAAAATAAATAACTCAATCTTAGCATCATTTAGCGTTAAGCTAAATAACTCATAGAATTTTTCTAATACATTCTTTATCCCGAAACAATAACAATGGAAGCTCAAATGTGTTAGATTCATCTTGCACTTAAGAGATTTAAAGATTATTTATAAAAAAATAAAATTTTTAAATATATTAAAAATCAAATAAACATACATGTTAAGGATCGACTGATAAAAAAATAAATAAAATTTTTATAATAATTTTTAATATTTTTACTTAAATTATATAATTTAAAGATTTATTTTTTACTAAAAAATGGTCTCAAATAAAAAAAAAAAAGTACATCACCAACAATAAGTCGGTAACAATCAAGGCATGCTTAGGATCAAGAAGAGTGCAGTGAATAGAGAAAATTAATTAATATAAAATATATGGTTACAAAATTATTATATATGATATAATTAGTTCTGTATTCAATTTTAAAATGCCAAAAAACTTTCAATTTATAGATTCGACATAAGTGAATTATTAAATAAGATAATCTAGCACGGACGGATAATAAAAGGAGTAACATAATATAATAAACACAACATGAAATTTTAAATTGCCGGATGTAGCTCAGACCGGAAGCACAAAAGAACAAAACTTCTGTCAAAATTAATATTCTGAAAAAAGGAGAGTTTTAGCCTTTAGGGTCCTAACGAACCCGCAGTACTGTTTAACTTATTCAGGGAAAGTGAAACATTAGCGCACACATCCTGCATCACCAAGCATTAATAACGAAACCCATGTTCCTAATAGGGTTCAACAGGAGCGCGGAAGCTTGCTCCGGCATAAACTGCATCAGCACCAAGCTCCTCCTCGATACGCAGAAGCTGTGCAGAGTATAAAATAGCATTCACATGATCAGACAATACTCGGTTATAATCTTATATATATATATATGATTGTTTAAAGGTGCGGGTGTTAACCTGGTTGTACTTAGCTAGACGCTCCGACCTGCATGGAGCTCCGGTCTTAATTTGACCCTGAATTTTTTTAAACGACAAAACATGTTAGGAACTAGAATCAAGATTGCAACGCCAAAATCCACAGCATGAAAGATTTTAAAAAAATAAAAGTATCCTTAGATTTCAGAGAACGTGTTACCGTGGCCAAACCGACTGAAAGATCAGCAATAAATGTATCCTCAGTTTCACCACTGCAAGAAAATCATTTAAACATTCCTTCAGTAACCGGGATTATAATTTTTTTTTCATAATCATAACATGCATTTTTAGCATTTGAAGTTTTTTCATTCAAACCTGCGGTGGCTGGCCATAACTCCCCATCCAGCTTTCTTGGACATTTTGACAGCTTCAATGCTTTCAGTAACAGATCCAATTTGATTAACCTGTTCAGTCAGTTATACAAGAAGGAATCTATATTAGTTTACAAGGCATGACCATGAAGCATAAACGGTTTTCTAGAAAAAAGAAAGCACCTTGAGAAGAAGGGCGTTGCAAGTTTTTTCTTTGATAGCCTTCTCAACCCTCTGTAAATATTAAAGAAAATGAGTTATGTCAGGTTCCTGTAAGAAAACCACAAAGAAACACAGTTCTACCTTTGGATTGGTGACCAAGAGATCATCTCCAACAATCTGAACTTTTTCTCCAATTTCGTTGGTTAGTTTGGCGTAGTGCTCCCAATCATCTTGGTCAAAAGGATCCTCAATGGATTCAATAGGATACTCGGAAACAAATGACTTGTATAAATCTTTGAGAGCGTCTCCTGAGATCTTTTGTGAGCCATCATTGTTCTGAAAAACAAAAGAAATAAAAGGAGCAAACAAAGTTAGCATAACATATCAAGAGAAAAATGAAAATACAGATTATTGAGAAGGATAGAGTAATTGTATAAAAGCAGATATCTTGAAGGCAAAATGATTTAGAGTAACTTGTCGCTGTGACAGAGTTCACCTCTTCCTTGAAGTTCAGATCATAGGTTTTATCAGGTCCATAAAACTCAGACGCAGCAACATCCATTCCGATAACCACCTAGAGTAATAGAAACATTTAATTAGCCATCTTCCAACATCAAAACAACAGAGAATACATGAGGGTTACTCATAAGGCACGGGGCACTAACTTTGCCTGTGTAACCAGCTTTAGCAATGGCAGTCTTTAACAATTCAAGCCCTTCTTTGTTCTCCTGAGCTTGCACAAAAAAATGAAGTCAATTAACTGAAAATTAAACTAATAGGTACGAGACGAGGTAAAACAATGAGATTGACCTGAATGTTGGGAGCAAAACCACCTTCATCACCAACATTGGTTGCATCTTGCCCATACTTCTTCTTAATCACAGACTTCAAGTGATGGTAGACTTCCACACCCATCTTCATGGCCTCCTTAAAAGAAGATGCCCCTGTGGGGAGAATCATGAACTCCTGCAAACAGACAAGTACCGAGAACATTAAGTATAAACTAGTGACAAAGGTCCAAAGGAATATTGAAATGCAAATATACCTGCATAGCAAGTTTGTTTCCTGCATGCGAACCACCATTGATGACATTGAAAGCAGGAACTGGAAGAACCAACTTCTTGTTACCAGCTAGGTTAGCAATGTGCTGCATCCATAAGTAAGTTTATCAGATTCAAAAGAGGTGAACTTTAACGGTTTTCACTTTCCATATACATTGCAATAAATCACCCAAAGAAAATTAAGCAGAAATGATAATTAGAGTTCTTTAATATTCAAGAACTTACATAAGGCTAGAGAATGGGAGAAAACGAGAAAGGAAGACCAATAAGCCAGAATGTACCTTATAAAGGGGAATGTTCAGAACTTCAGCTCCAGCTTTGCAAACTGCCAGGGACACCGCAAGAATGGCATTTGCCCCGAGCTGAACAAAGAATAACAAAAGAAAGAAAAGACCATCAAATGAAGATGTTATTAAGACTGAAAAAAAAGATTTATTGAAAGACATGACTCAACCAGCTACCTTTTGCTTGCACCAACCCCACTCGTTTTGAGTTCCATCTAGTTGTTGAACCATGAAGTTATCAATATCAGTTTGTTTTGTTGGGTCCTGTAGAAATCAGTTGGCAACAGACACTTCAGAAAAAAGTAATATCAGACTTATTAAATAGAGTCCAACGCCCTGTATTTTAGTAATTAAAACATGACTCTACTTACATATAAAACAGTTATCCTCCACTTTTGATGATATATTTTTTTACATCAGTTCATTCTTCATTATATACTAATGACTTTTATGGAGGCAAAAAGCAAATAATAGATCGAAAGGAGTTCTCAATATCATTATTAACCGGTTGATAAAACATTAGCATTATCAAATCAAAAGCAAAAGGCCAGGGACAACTGATCTAAAAAAACAATACCATTATTCATCCGTTGATATAACATTAGCAGTTAGCATTATCAAATCAAAAGCAAAAACACGGCAGGGACAATTGATCCAAAAAGAAAATGAAAACAAGTAGGGACAAACCTTTCCAATCAATGCAGGACCGATAATTGTGTTAACATTAGCAACAGCCTGTATATTCCGTGAAGAACAAATAGTGAATGAGATAATTTTTTGAAGAAAAAAAATGCCAGTAAAAATACATGCTAAAATGAAAGAATAACAGACCTTTGATACACCTTTACCGAGGTAATCCGAACCTCCATCTCTCAATTCAAGAGCCTCGTAAATTCCTAATACAAAACAAGCAAACAAATAATTTTTTTTCCTGAAAAGTTATTGAAATTTATGATTTAGATGATTCCTGGATAAATTAACGTACCAGTGGATGCACCGCTTGGAACTGCGGCTCTAGCCTTTTTACCGGTCGATGTTTCCACATCAACCTATCATATTCAATAAAGTTCTACATTAAATCCGATTCAAAAATTCTTCAAATTTTGAATACTTAAAATAACCGAATAACAACCGAAATAACGTTTCTTGCTTCTAAGCAAGCAGAGGAAAATGACTAGAAAACTCGACCGATTCAACTCGTTAGATCGCATAATCCAAAAGCAACATGATCGAAAAAGATTTTTAATCGGGAAATAAGAGACGACGAAACATATACACACAGATCGGTGACAATAACAAGGAAAAGAAAGTAAACGGAACGAATAGAGAGAATAGAGAGAATAGAGGATGAAGAAGCAAACCTCGACCGTTGGATTCCCACGGCTGTCAAAGATCTGCCTAGCTTTAATAGAAACGATAGTAGCAGCCATCAGATTAGAGCTTTTTTTCTGAGATCTGAAGCGAGGGGAAAGCCGAGAGTCTGAGAACGAGAAAGGATGCTCCTTTAAAGATTAGTCAGGAGAGTTTTATGGCGAACAATCAGAGTTAGGTGTTTATTAAGAGGGTATTAGGCTAATGATAGCCGTTGATTTCGAAAAGAAATCGTAGCCGTTGTATTTTGAGTTTATTAATATCAAAATGCAAAACCATGAGCTCATTGTCACGTGATGTGCACGGACTTTTGTCCGTTTTTATCTGGGCCGTTGTTTTATTTCTTGTGGTGGATGCACATGGTTTTCACTTAATTGTCGTAAAAGTCAGATGCTTTGTTTTGAGCTTGTTGTTTAAGATTGAGCTGTTAGAGTAAATTTTATATCAATGTCAGCCAACTCTTTAAAAACGCGAATTTAGGTGAAAAATAGTCTGGTGATTGGTTTTGAAAAAGATGAATTTTATCGTTTTTAATCTTGAAAAATATAAATTTTTAGAAAAATATATAATTTAGTTTTGAAAAATTGACTTGGAGCCGCCACCAGCCACTTTGGTAGGCCAGACACCATAAAACAAACCAGAGATTCGTTTAAAAAAGGTTGGGCTCGAGAGTCGGTTACGTGTAAGGACGGCCATTACAAACGCCCAAAATTAGTACCTTGGAAAAATTACGTGGCATTGATACTTTGAAGATAGATATTAATTTAATTCTCCATTGTTAAGTGAACATTATTTGAATTTCGGATATCCTTTTGATTTAGAAATTACATCACCTTTAAACTTGAGTTGAACGAGACGTCCTCTAGATAGGAAACCTCACCCAAATTCAAAGGAATGTAACTTCCGCCTCAAAAGGTTAAAGTAAAATGCATGACCATTTTTATCTTGTCCATTTTAAGTTTTAATCCTAAAAAAGGCTCCATTGCTTAAGTGTTTAAAACCTAAGTTACTAATGTTACTAGTTACTTACCTATCCATTTTATTTAATTCTAAACCTTAGTTATTTTGTCAAAATTCTAAGTTTTAAATAGCACATGAATTCAATACCAAGGTACACTCTCTAGGTCAGCATCATGGTACGTCAAAACACCAACCTCTTTAGTGTATCCGAGATGTAAGATTCAAATGTTATGTTACTAAATTTTCTCCCTAATTAAATTAATTAATTAATTTAAGTGACTAGTCCTAAAGGGCTCTAAATTAATTAACTTAAATGTTTATTAAATGATCTTCCTAAAATATGCTATGCAAGACAACATAAAATAAAATAAAAAAAAAACAAGATAAAAGTAACTTGATATTTTTCATTAGAATCATGGGAGTACAACATTACATCAAAAATTCATCATGAAGGGGAACAAAGGGACTTACATCAGTAAAGATCAAAAGGGCCAAGAATTCAAACCTCAAAAGATGGATTAGATTTAATTAAGTGTAAAATTAATTTTAAAGTTTAGGATCTTTAATTAAATTAATTAATTAAATTCTCCTAACTTCAAATTTTAATTTAAACCTAATTTAAATCTAACTTGGTGAATTTTAAGTTCTAAGGTTCAATTAGGGTTGGATTAAACTTAATTAAGTAAATTTTTAAACCTTATCTTAGAAATTCTAAATTAATTAGGAGTCTTAATTAAAATAATTTCTAAATTTTAAGAATTTAATTTAACCTAATTAAAGTTTAGTTTGGTGAAATTTGGGCTAATTAGGCCTAATTAGTTTTAAATCTTATCTTTTAGAAATTAATTAAAATTAATTAAAATAATTAATTAAAATTATTTTCTAAATTTTAAGCATTCAAGTAAGCCTAATTGAAGTCTAATTTGGTGGATGTTTTAAGGTTTAAGGCTAAACTAGACCTAATTAAGGTAAGTTAATTTTAAAACTTTACTTTTAGAAATTAATTAATTAAAATAATTAATTAAAATTATTTCCAAAATTTTAAGAATTAAATTAAACCTAATTAAAGTCTAATTTTTGAGTTTTAGGGGTCAAATTAACTTTTATTAGATCTAACTAGGTTAAATTAATTTTAAAGTTTTCTTAAAAATTAAATTAAATTCTAATTTAGAACTTAATAAATAAATTTTAAGTTTTAAAAAATTAATTTTTCATCTTAATTAAGTCTAAAACTAAATAATTTAATCCTAAGGGGTCTAACTAAAAGTTTAGGGACCTAATTAAGTCAAATCTAAGGGTCTAGGGACTTAATTAAGGGTTCTAGGGACTTAATTGAATGAGTTCTAGAGTTCAGGGGTTTAATTAAGGGGTTTAGTGACTAAATTGCAATGTAGCTCAAAAGCCTGGAGACCTCGAGCGCAATTTCACCACTTATTCGAAAACACGCGAATCTGGGTTGAACCCGGATCCGACCCGCGTGACCCGCGTCTTCAAAACGACGCCGTTTCAAGGGGGTATAAAACCCTCTTTCTCGAGTTGACTCGGCCAGATGAGCCCTAACCCAACTCGCTTAACTCGGTTTCTCTCAACCTTAACACTAAAAACCCAGAAACCTTGAGCAAAATGGATTAAAAGGGGGCTAAAAACCAAGAACACCTTGAGTGTTCTTCATGTTCGTGATGAACATGAAGAACACGGCCACTTACCACCGTGCGAGCCACCATTCGATCCGACCGCCACCGTCAATAACCATGCCGACGTGTTTTTCGGCCGCCGTGACGAACATTTCGACCACCCTTCCGACGTCGGAGACAACTCCCGACGCCGGCAAGCTCGCCGGTGACCCCTAAAAAATACCTAAAACACTTCTAAAACCTCGATTTAGCCGAAACTAACACCCTAAAAGCACCCGATTAAGCACCAAACTAATATGGAAAATAAATCTAACATCAACTAAGGAATCAACCGAAGAAAAAACAAAAACCTACCTCGGATTTGATTCAAATACTTGCTCCTTTGATTGAAATCGATCCAAGCCTCCTCCTAACCCATCGATTGAACTCCTTGCTACCGTCAATGCTTAATCTCCACCGATCTCCTCGAATTCCAGTCGATTGAAGCCTCCAAAATCCTCCCCTCATGCCAATCAATTGAATCCCTTTTAAAGGGATTCAAACATAAAATCCTAAACTCAATCAAATTCTAATCCCCTAAAAAACTCTACCCAACAACTCCCTCAACTCAACAAACTCTAATCCTCCAAAAAAATCTAGTCACTCCCTGATTCTGTTTTTTTCCAGATTTTTCGCGATTTTATTTTTTTTTAATATTTTATTATATTTTAATATTATCTTATTATCTTATTATTTTATTTATATTATTTATTATATATTATTATTTCCTTTACATTTGTGTTGACAATCTATATTAATTATTTTATTTTTTTCAATAAATATGAAAAGTCATTTTAGTAAGATCTATCCTTCAAAAATAAAATATTTATTTAAATAATTAAATTTTAAATTATTTATTATCAATCGGTAATTATATTTTAATTCAAAATTTATATTTATTCAATTAATAAATTAAATATTAATAATTAAAAAATAAGTACACCAAATTCAATCTTAAAATATTACAGCCCATCCTATTAAAAATTATTGTTGATTATAGGGGTGAGCGTTCGAGCGAGTTGAGTCGAGTCAAAAAATTTCTAGTTATTCGAGTTGAGCTATCATATTTTATGATTTGAATTTTTTTTGAAATTTTTTCGATTTGAGTCGGTTTTAGCGAGTTCGAGTCGAGTTCGAGTCGATTCGATTCGATTTTTCGATTTTATATATAAATTTTAATTATACTATTTATAATACTATAATATACTAGTTTGATTGTAATTTAAACAGCTTTCTCTTTATATTTATGTATATATTTCTTAATATTATTTTTTTATATGTGTAAAAAAAGATCAATCAAATATCTTAGGTATGAATATGTAATTTTATTAAATTACAAGCTTTATTAATAACTTCCGTCTTATCTAGGTAAGACTAAAACTAAACAAAAAATAGTGATAAATTAAATAAAAAAATTTAAAAACAAATAGCATAATGTAAAAGATACAAATAAAAATTCTATTAAATAAATTAAAAAATAAATCTACAACGTGACTAGATTACAAAAAAATAAAATATAAAAAAAAAGAAGATAGTGAAAATAAAACTACATGGGCTAAATGTGTAATTAGCCTCCATAAGTACTAAAAATTTTGAGTTATTCGATTTTTCATTTTATAATTTGAACTTAATTTAAAATTTTTTCGAGTCGATTCGAGTTTATACAATTTCGAATCAAATTAAAATGAGTCGAATTTTTTCACCTCGATTCGAATCGATAAATTCGATTTTTTCAAATCGAGTTTTGCTCGCCCTTAGTTGATTAGTTTGATAAAATTAAATATTTAAATTTAAAAATATAATAATTTAATCATCAGCTGTTCCCTGGATTAAGACATCGGGAAGAACTGTCGTAGCAGGAAGCCGATCTATTTCCTGGGTTTTTTTATATAAAAACAGAGCAAAAACAAGGGAGAATAGACCAAATGGAAGCCAAGAACAAGAGTAAAATTGTGGTTTTAATTTTAAGCTAGATGTGCTTAGATACCATAGGACAGTGTTTGAAACAAAACAAGACATTGTTTTCTTTTTTCTGCTTCTGTTAACCAGGAAAAGAACAGAAGCAGAATACTGGAAACCAGTTAAAGAAAAGAAAAAGTGAGTGATAATTAGAGAACAATGCCTTTTATAAGCTCTTTGTCATCGTCATCCATGGTGGTTGTTTGTTGCCATTCTTTTATATTTGGGTAAACTACACCGATAGTCACCATATTATAAAGTTAGTATTGATCTGACCACAATACTTTAAAAAAAATCAAATACACTGATAAATTATTAATTTGATATTAAAATAGCCACTGGTTGTTAAAAACTAAACGGACTGATGACTGACCGTTAAAATTAAAATGGAATAATTACACATTTAGTTCTTGTTACTCATATTTTTTAATTTAATCCTAATTTTATTATAATAAAATAATATAATTATTTAATTAGGTGATGTTATCACTTGATTGAAGGAAGAAAATAGAACATTTTAAGCTTGAAATTAGGAGGAATCAAACCCAACAACACCTCCAACATGTTTAAACATTACTCAAGCCACTAAATCAAGCTAATTTATGTTATACAAAGCCCTATATTAAATATATATGGAATAATGTTTTCTATATATTTGGATTTAAATATTCGAATAAAATATTTGAATTTTAAATATTTGAATAAAAAATGGTACATTCAAATAAAATATTCAAATAATAAATATACGAACAAAAATATTCGTATAATAAATATTCAAATAAAAATCATAAATATTCGAATATTTAGATTTAAAAATATTCGAATAAAAATATTTATATATTTAAATAAAAAATATTCGAATAGTAAATATACAAATAAAAATATTCATATAATAAATATTCGAATAAAAATATTCTAATACTTATGATTTTTATTCGTATATTCTAATAGTTATGAATTTTATTCGAATAATTTTTATTTAAAAATACGAATAAAAATCATAAGTTTTTGAATATTTTTATTCGAATGTTTTTATTTGAATATATGAATTTTTTATTTGAATATTTAAAATTCAAATATTTATTCGAATATTTTAAATCCAAATATTCGAATTTTTATAATTTTATTCGAATATTTATTATTATAAGAATATTTTATTCATATATTTATTATTTGAATATTTTTATTTGAATATACAATTTTTTATTCGAATATTTAAAATTCAACTATTTTATTCGAATATTTTTTAAAATAATATTTTAATTAAATTAAAAAATAAATATAATATTATATGTGGAATTAATATAATACATATAGAAAACGGTATTCAATATATATAGGTTATGGAAACTTGAAATTATAACAATCATCTTGGGTCATTGGTTTAGGCATTGCCCGTTCATTTCCAAGGTTATAGTTTTAACGCCCATTGAAAGCATGTTGTGAGAATTTCTTTTCTTCCTTTAATCTGGTGGTGACATGTGTCACCACCTAATTGGAGGAGAAAAATTAATTTAATAAATTAAAAAATATATAAATATAATCTTCAATTAGGTGGTTGTCACTACCTAATTAAATTATAATTTTATTTTATTATAATAAAATTAGGATTAAATTAAAAAAAATGTATGCGTAACAGGGAATAAATGTGTTATTATTCTATTTTAATTTTAACGGCCACGTTATCAGTTCGTTTGATTTTAACGGTCGGTGACTATTTTAATACCAAATTAATAGTTTATCGGTGTATTTGATTCTTTTTAAAACATTATAATCAGATCGATACTAACCCTATAATATAATAACTATCTGTGTAGTTTACCCTTTATATTTTCACGATAGGGTGTACGGCTGTGAAAGAATTAAATATTTAATTAAATAAAAATGAAATATAAAGTTTCTTAAAATGAAAAAATAATTTAAAAGTTCTTAATTTTTTAAACCATCAGATCCTTTTTTTTTATTCAAACTTGATTTTCCACTAAGCCGGTTCTATATCAATTTATTAGTTTAAGATCTGACTAGTTTAAAATTTAATCGTTCTAGTTTGGGTTATATCTAAATTTCTGAAGAGATCAAATCACCATTTGAAGAGACTACAATGTTATGAGTGTTAACAATATGGTCACACACAAGATGGGAATTAACTGAATGAATTTAACACAAAATAGAATTGGTGAACGCAGTCCGATAGGTGACCATGAAACCTTGGATTAATTGGTTAGAATGGGTTTGTGCATTATTTGATTTTAACTGAATTAATCGATTAAATCAAAAGATCGATTAATCGTTCGATAAATTAAATCTTTCAGGTTTATTGCTGCATAAAACCATAAAGATCAACAAGCCAAACCACTCGAAGATGAAGTCATTAATAGTCAGTGATAAAGTTCATTCCAAATTATCTGTTTTCAATACCAAACGCTTGTTGGATGCTCCTACATCAGCAGTCGGTGATGTCGCCTTAAGTCTCCGCTATGCACGCATTATCTCGATAGAGAAACTAGCTTCGGCACCTGACATGGTCGGTCTCGATTCAAGAGACGACCTGTACGATATGTTACCGACAGACTATGAGAAATGCTCTGCGTGCCAGACTGAAGTCTCATGCAAAGACTCTGGCTTCATCCATCTATAGTGCTTCGAGTCTGGTACTAGTTCGGATACCGGGTTGGCTGGCTCCTCTCGCTCACAACAGGATCAGGTGGCAGTTCAAATATACTCTTGGTACAAGCACTACACTTTGCGAATCGAGCGAAACCTGAAGCAGCCATTACCGAGCTTCTTGTGGGTCTTAATTATGTCTATAGGAACGAGAGAACACAACGGCACAAGTTTTTGAGACTCTGTCGGCACTGGCAGAACTAATTTTTGTCCAAAATAGAACATAAGACAACAAATAATGTAAAAAGAAAAGGTCCAAGTACCAAAATGAATCACATTGCTAAATGCAGGGGCCAAAAATCACATTTTTATGAACAAAGAAACATTCTTCAGAAATCAAAAATTTAGTCGGGGGCCCTGGACTTTGAAAAAGGACACATTCTAGTCGAATCAAAATTAGGTGTGTTTTTAATTAATTATGATATATCAAAATTAAATAATATTAAATTGTAATATAGTTAAAATTATGTAATATAGTTAAAATTAAGTTGAATTAAAAATGAAAATTTTAATTTTCAGATCATATAACAAAAAATACATCTCGCCATGTTTTAAGAGCGAGGTGCCCATCATTTACATTCACATTTCATGAATCAACTCACGTGCCCATCAAACACTAGAATGGGCCCATCGTTCCTTCTAGATTCACTTCCCGAGTAGAAAACACGTGCCCCACCAAACGCCTCCCGCAACGGCGTAGTAATGACTAATGAAAAAGGAAAGACAAGCCCATAGGATTTGACCCTTGTGTTGTCTCAGTTTCCTTGTGCGGATCCAACTTTCCACCATTGGCTGCTCCCTAAAACCACGTGCCATCCCCCTTCCTCCACTCTCCAAGCACAATTCTCATTCCATCCATCCAATCCAAACCCTTCGTTATTATCACGCGCTTTGTGTTCGACTGGCAATGCGACTTCAAACCTAACCCCTTCGCCAAGACTTACGCTCTAGTAAAAATTATCAAATTGAAATAACTAACCAGTACGCTGCTGGAAGGAACCAGGTTTCCGTCGATAAAAGGAGGCTCCTTTACTCGGAACAGGAGCTTTTTCTTGGGTTCAAGGTGCTACGAAGCATAAAGGAAATCTCTTCTTTCTTTTTTAGTCGGGGGGAAAATGCATTCGAGTCATTTGCTTCTGGAAGAGCCAATCAGGATGGTTTCAATCCTAGAACCATCCAAGGCTGTAAGTTCCACTTTCGTTTTTCAAGTCAATCTATTTAGGGTTTTGGTTTTTTCAGGGAATCAGATCGGATCCTGATAGATTTGGAAACTGATTCGTTTGTTTAATTTTCAGAGTTTTTTTTCGGCAATGACGAAGATAGTGGGAACTTTAGGTCCAAGGTCTCGATCCATTGATGTTATTTCTGGTTGTCTTAAAGCTGGAATGTCTGGTACTGTGTTTTCTGCTCACTTCTTTTTAGTTACTACCGTGTTATAGGAGGCGATGTTTATTTTGTTCTATTTTTGTTTTTCTGCAGTGGCCAGGTTCGATTTCTCGTGGCATGATCCGGAGTATCATCAGGAAACTTTAGAAAATTTAAAGGCAGCCGTTAAGCTAACCAAAAAGCTTTGTGCCGTATGTTATTTATATTTTGATTGATTTTTTTATATAGTTTTGCAACTTTTTTCTTCTTTTTTGTTATTTTCCTAGAAAATTGCTCTGTCTTAATATATCCTCTGTGCTCAGAAAAACACAAAAAATACTTTGTCGTGTTTTTCCTTTTAAAAAGTGAGTTTTGATCTTATATTAACACGTTTTTTGACTTAGTTTTGTGGTAAATTCTTGCTCGAAATGAAGCAAGTTCTCTTCTCTTGGTTTTTGGAGTGTGGCTAACAATGGCTGTTTGTTTGTTTAACAATTTTTTTTTAGATGCTTTGATGGGGATGGTGCCATTTTAAAACCATAAAGTGATGATTTGTAGTTGTTTTTTACATTTCAGGTTATGTTGGATACAGTGGGCCCTGAGTTGCAGGTTGTTAATAAGAGCGAGAAAGCGATTTCACTTGTGGCTGATGATACCGTTGTTTTGACACCAGATGAAGGACAAGAAGCATCTTCAAACTTACTGCCAATCAATTTTGATGGACTGTCAAAGGTTTAACGCTAATCCCCTGCCTCACACTGCAATTTTGTGTATCCAATTTGTTGGTTGGCTCTGAGAAGCATTTATAAGCTCTGTTTTCTTGTTGGTTCTGAGGTTTAAAACCACAATGTGTTTATAGATTCTTGATTACGAGTTTGGCGGCTTGTATTGGCTGGTGTAATGCTTATAGATTCTTGATATTGATATTTAGTTTCATTTATTTTGGATTTAGCTCAAAAGATTTTAAATTTCTCATGGTTGTCCTCTCATCTGTTAAAGCTTTCTGACAAGCCTGTCGATCTGGTTCTTGCAGGCAGTGAAGAAGGGAGACACTATTTTTATTGGCCAGTACCTGTTTACCGGGAGTGAAACCACATCTGTATGGCTAGAGGTACGGGAAGAGGAACTAATAATTTCGACTCTACAAAATCTCTGTTTGCATTTATTTTAGGCTCTTTGGCTATTATTTTACTACCTATTAGTTGATTGCTGTTAATTAGGGAATTTTAAGTCAGTTGCTTAAACTGTGAATGAAATTGTGCAGGTTAGTGAGGTACAAGGAAATGATGTGGTTTGTGTGATAAAGAATACTGCAACATTAACTGGTGCATTGTTCACTTTGCATGCCTCTCAAATTCGTATTGAGTTGCCTACACTCTCCGATAAAGACAAGGAGGTAAGATGCCTTTGATATTATTCCCATTTATAATTTCTACAGAATTCCATTTCTGACCTGGTGATATCTGCTTCAGGTTATAAGCTCTTGGGGAGTTCAAAACAAAATCGACTTCCTCTCTCTATCATACACACGGCATGCAGAAGATGTTCGCCATGTAAGTATCACTTTTGCATATCCTTGTGGTATTTTGAAATCTTTGCAGTTCTCTGATTTCTCTTGCATGCCCTTTGTAGGCTAGTGAATTCCTTTCAAAGCTGCGTGACCTCTCACAGACACAAATATTTGCTAAAATTGAGAACATAGAGGTGCATTACATGTGTTTACTGAGAACAATGGATATATAGGTTTTGGTTACAGAGTTTGTGAATAAGAATATGATGTATTTAAAATTTTAGGGCTTAAACCATTTTGATGAGATCCTACAAGAAGCAGATGGTATCATCCTCTCTCGTGGAAATTTGGGAATTGATCTCCCTCCTGAGAAGGTATGTCTCTTACATTGAACCAGCAATGATTTTCCACTCTTAACCCTTTTTATTTTAAAGTATGCAAGTCGTCTATATAAATAGCAGGGATCCAATCTGCGAAGGGGATATGATGTGTTAGTTTTTCTGCAAAATGTTTGTCATTGAATATATTGTGTAGTCAGTTCTATCATGTATAATTTCAGTTCATAAATGCTTATTAGCAACCTTGTATTCTTGGTCCTAGTTTTGAATGTGTAATTTACTTTGATATGAGAATATGTGCCTTTATGGCTTTTCATTAGAGCTTGCTGCTAATCAACATTTTCCCTTGCAGGTTTTCTTATTTCAAAAGGCTGCCCTTTATAAGTGTAACATGGCCGGAAAGCCTGCGGTGGTCACTCGTGTTGTGGACAGTATGACTGACAACTTAAGGCCAACTCGTGCCGAGGCAACTGATGTTGCCAACGCTGTACTTGATGGTATATTACTATGCTTTGTTGTGGACATTTTCTGATTTGGATATTTTTTGTTGGTATAACTTTCAGAGTATTTATGTACGAAAAATCTCTTATATTGTTTGTTGGATTTCTAACTGACAAATTGGTTCCATTGAGGCATAAATCTGTTTCTATTATTTAATGTTTCCCCCACACCCTCCAAAGTAAGGATAAACCACCATCACTATACAAGACTTACAACCTGGTTTTTAAGTGACCCGTTTTCTTTGCTGCAGGAAGTGATGCTATTCTTCTTGGTGCTGAGACCCTGCGTGGATTGTACCCTGTTGAAACCATTTCTACTGTTGGCAGGATTTGTGCTGAGGTAAATTCTCTTTATGTCTTGTAAATGTGCATGGTTGAAGTTTTTTGGCGAAGGAGCTCCCACTTTGTAGATCTATGTTCTTGATGCCCTCTGCGAGACTATACTGACTAAATATGGTTCCGCACACGAGAGCCACTAGAGAGACAACTTTTATAACTTCTACCTCATTGAGGCTTATGCAACCTTCTTTCTTTGGATGAGAGTATTCATATCTGTTCTGAACTTGTTTGGTTTTACTTGCCTTTTTCAATTAAAAGATCCTGTGTGCCGGTTGGACTTTTTATGCAAGAATGCATGATTTACTGTGTAAACTTTTCTTTTGGTATCTGAGGCTTTATATTTGTTGTTGCTTATTGCATCAAGTATCCATTAACTTACCATCATGTCAAGGAGATGAATATTTATTACTGTTCCACTTTCTAAGCATTTGTGATCTAAGTTTTCTCATTTTTATTACAAATTTAACAGGCAGAGAAGGTATTCAACCAAGACGCGTATTTCAAGAAAACAGTCAAATATGTTGGAGAGCCAATGACGCACTTGGAATCCATTGCTTCCTCTGCGGTATTTATTTGTCCTATTTAAGTTGTTATGGTTGCCTGTTTTCTTCATTGTAACATAATGGCCTATACAAACTCTAATTATTGGTAAATCAAGTATGCATCTGCAATTCTGGTTCTAATCCCTTGAATTTCCTGTATAGGTACGAGCAGCAATTAAGGTGAAGGCTTCTGTTATTATATGCTTCACATCCTCAGGAAGAGCTGCAAGGTATAACACTTCTATACAATCAATTTAATTGCATTTGAGCTGTTCTTTTATTTGCTTTTCTCACCTGCTAAGATTTACTGCCCTTTGATCTATTTATGCTGTTTCTGAATATATCCCTTTTGCATATACCAGATTGATTGCAAAATACAGGCCAACAATGCCAGTTCTCTCGGTTGTCATCCCTCGCCTTAAGACAAACCAACTGAAGTGGAGCTTCACTGGGGCCTTTGAGGTATACCATTTCCCTCGAATACAGGATGTTCAAAAACTGCTTAAAAATTCATTTTCTTGCCTTAAAGTCTCTTAACATGCCTCGAAACAAAATTGAACACAGTCCTTGATTGTGCTAGTGTTTGTTAAAAAATCTGTTGATGGAATGTTTATTTCATAGCTTCATGCCTTAACCCTTTGTGGATCCTAATAAAATTACATTTACTTGTTTGTCAGGCAAGGCAATCCCTCATTGTCCGAGGCCTTTTCCCTATGCTGGCTGATCCACGACACCCTGTAAGCATCCCTGCTTCTACATGTGTGTTACGAAACTTGGTATCTTTGAGTTATGTTTCTGTTTTGTTTTGCAGGCTGAGTCTACAAGCGCGAGTAATGAGTCAGTTCTGAAGGTTGCTCTGGACTATGGGAAGGCTTCAGGAATCGTAAAGTCGCATGATCGAGTTGTCGTTTGCCAGAAGGTCGGAGATGCTTCTGTCGTCAAGATTATCGAGCTCGAAGATTAAGCATAATCGGTTTTTGACAAGTCTTTGGGGATTGTTTTCCTTTCCGGTGCTGAATTTCGAAAGCGGCCAAGGGTCAGCACCAGCTAGTTATTCTTTTCTCCAGGTTTTGGGTATTGAATTTGTATTAAGAATATTACAGGACGCCGACTTTTACGAAATGGCATGAACATTAAATGATTGGTTTGATTTATTTATGCAACTTGTTTTTTTAATTGAATATACAATCATAAATTAATATAAAATAATTTTAACCGTGTATGAATTATAATTTAAAGAAGAATACATAACTATGATATACAATGTTGTAGTTGTCTATTTTACCCTTTAACTAAAAGGTTAAGAGTTCGATTTTTATAAGTAAAAATAAAATATATTTTATGGTCATTTATTTACTAGAGAGAGTATTTATGACGAAGAGATTAATCACTATTATTTATCGTGGATTAATTATCAAATAAAAAAACGAATGTATATATTATTATATCGATCATCTAGCTTTAAACATATTAAAAAATATTACCTAAATTTAATTGATATGTCAAATCTAAATTATCTATATTATAGATGCACAATTACTTAAAAATTCATCACTTATTTTAAATACGATGCACCTCATATTTAAATTAGCATTTAACATCCAAAGTAATATAATTTAATAAAAAAATTACTAATACGATATTAATATTTTAAAAAATAATAATATAATTTAAAGTTCAAAAAACAATTTAGAACATGGTCATATTTTGGGGAGTTTGTTGCAATTAATCAACATAAATCAATCTGAAACACTGTCATATTTTAAAAACTTCCATACCCTGTTGGCAGAAACATTCAAGCTCTATAACAAAAATTTGACAGAACAATATGTTATATGAATATGTATCTATAACTGATCTAAAACTCTGAAATATCTGGTCTAATATGAACCCCTTTCTCATATAGTACATTTTTCATCCAGATATGTTAGATGGATCCCTCCTTTGATGCGGATGAAGATCTACCAATTCCAGCTCCTTCTGCCGGAGGAGCAGCAACATTCTCTCGTTTTCGAGCCGCCTTCGTTCATTCTCAAGCTTCGATTTTTCCATTTCCCTTTCTTTCTTGCCACTGAATTTCACCCATTTGAGCCTTTGCTTCTCCAGCTGGAATGCTTGGTATTGGTAGCTGACTTGTTGCTCTTCTAATTGCAGTAGCCTCATTTTCATCCAATGCTTCTTTTCCCAAGCACTCTTGGACCCGTCTTGTATAACGTTCATGATTTCACAGCTAAAATGTTGCATCAATGGCAACGTCGACATCGAATATGCTCCTGTTCTTGGCCTTTTAAGAGGATTCCTTTCATGGCTATCTTCATCATCTTCCATCCCATGTCCATTGTGAGCCCTTGAGTGACCATCCACTGCCTCGTCGTCATCATCTTCATCCTCGTCGTCATCCTCGTCATCTTCATTGTCATCCTCATCTTCACTGCCTACTTTAGCCAACTTCGATGCCTCAGTCTCAATTCTCCCTGAATTCCCCACAATTCGAGCAGCCTCCGAGGAATGGAAACAGGGTTGCTGTTGTGGAGTCTGCTGGTGCTGAACCTGGGATATCTCAGTAGCCACCTCCGGTGACTGATTCGCACCACCAGAAGCACCATGGCCACAACTATTATGATAAGCACACATTTCCCTGAAAAACAAATGCTTCGAATTCAACAATTTCCGAACTTCTTCCTTCATTTTGGGAGACAAATCCATGGAATCAAGCAAGCTTTGATTCTCCACAACTTTACAAGCAGTCCCCCTACCAAGTATATCATTAACCCTCTTATACCTCTTATTCAAATCATTGAACTTATCTTCACATTGTTGTGGTGAAACATAGAACCCTTTCTCCATCATAGCCAGAGAAACCGACTTCCATTTCCCTTTCTTCTGCAACAGTCCACCAACCTTTTTCTTCCCACTCGGATCCGATCCATTCCCTTCGGATCCACCTTCATCACCAATATAATAAACCGCAGTTATAAGCAACCTAACCATGTTATCAGTCCATTTCATCCTTTGCCAAGGAGACACCTTTTTCTTGGCATCAGCCGAGCCATCCTCCAGATTAAAACCATGCTCATCTTCATCACTAAGAGAAGACTGTTGTTTGGCTTTAGAACCAAAAGAGTAGCCTTGTTTAACCGGTTGCTGGTTCAGTGAGTGGTCGGTTTCATGGTGAGAAAAACCAAGCATTTGTGGGGTGTTCTGCAAATGAGACAAGTTTTGGCCAGTTTGGGGATTTCTAGATTGTTGTTGTTGTTGTTGTTGTTGATTATGGTGGGGATGCAAAGGCATTTCAAGGCCTAACATTCCTGAACCAATCCCAGAAAACAACCCACCACCACCACCACTCAAACCACTAGTTTCCATTCAAAATAACCAAAAAAACAGAGCTTTAACACCCCTAAATTCTTAACAAGCAAGCATTGAAACTGAAAAGAGAGACATACCCATTAAAGAACTGACTGCAACTGAGTTGTAACAATCAACAGGCACCTAAAGCTGCGAACTTTATCTTCAAAACCCACGGAAATTAGAAGGAAAAGAAAGGGTGTTAATGGTTTTATGATTTTTGAACAATGGAACGGTTAAAAGTAGAGGAACAAGGAAGAAGAAGAAAGAGAGATTTATAAGGCAAATGGTTGCATACAGAGAGCGGAGCAGCCGGTTTTGGTTTAGGTTGGGAAAGTGCGGAATTCTCGGGGTGCTGTAGCCCATGGTTTCAGCTTCTAAGCGGTTGTTTAGATTACTACTTAAAAAACAATAAACCCTTTTTCAAACCCACAGGAATTTTCAAAACAAGGTTGCGATTTGGACCAATAAAAGATCTATTTTTAATTTAAATATTAATAAATAATGAGTCATTAATATGTAACCACTTATATTCAAAAACAAAATATTTTCTCCTCTCAATATTAATAAAATTTATTTTCTTTATAATATTATAATTTAAATTTATAATTTTATATAAAAATATAATATTTTATTCTACTAAATCAGCTATTTTTTATAAAATTACTACACTTATCCTAGTTAAATTTTTTAGAATTCGTATAATTAAACTTAATTGATATTTAAATTTTTAATTTTTATTTTATTTTTTAAACTGAATGTAATTTCTTTTAAGGAAATCAAATTTGTATTTAAGGAAAATAGTAAGGAAATGTTATTTTTTAGTGGTTGTGATAGACCACGTATTAGTTAATATGGTAAAATTTTCTTGGGTGTTCACTTAGTTCTTAATATTTTGATTAATATTTTTATTTAAAAAATATTCGAATCTTTGTAAATGCTGAGGGTTAAATTCGATTCTGTTTAAAAGATTGTTATAAAAATTTAGTTCTATAAATGTCAAAATAACAACGTATGACCGTTATAAGTTAAATTATGATTATGATCGTCGAAAAAGTACTAATATATACATTCTTCTAGTTTAATATAGGTTAAATTAGATCATAATATTTTATTCTGTTATTCAAATTAGATTTTTTTTTTGTCACGATTGTTAAATTATTCAATTAAAACATGACATATCGTATATTTATGTTATTTTCTTTAATTTTTAATTTTTTTAAAATATTAAACCTAAAAAACCTTGTTTTTTTTTTAAAAAAACGAACAACCCTAAATTTATCTCATTTGATCATTGATTAAACTATCATCGATTATTATTGTCTTTATTAAACCTCCATACATAAAAATCTCATCATTTTATCGTCCAAACTTGATGAATAATTCGTCGATTGTACCATCGATAAACACCCAATAATTATAAAAAATGAGGTCGATTGAATTCCGATTATAGGTAGAAAGTGAGAAATATCGAACATTAATGTACATGATACTTGGGCAATGAATGATGAACCATCGATGCGTGGGGGATGTCAGATAATAATGGAGATATGATTTAACAGTTCGATGAAAATAGTTTAAAACTTTAGAATTTTTAAAAAAATCAAAATTTTAAAGTAATTCAGAAATTAAAAATTAAAAAAACAATAAATTACATGCGATGTTTTGATTAAATCATAAAAATTTAACGTATATTGATAGAAAAACTTGATCTGAGTAACGAAATAAAATATTAAGACCCAATTTGACTCAGAAAAAACGTTAAGCATTAAATAAAAAATTATAGTTTGGATACTTTTCTAATGTTAATCAAATCAATTTGCTCTCTCCTAAATAAATTAGTCGTTCTCTCTAAAAATTTTACCACCGATCATTTTATTTTTTATTAATAGTTATCAATTAATTTTAATATTAATTATCGATGACGGGATGTAATTTTTTTATTTTTTTAATAAGAATATTTCTGTTTGAGAATACATTTTTTTTATTTTTTTTATTCTTTTCATCTATCTTTATGATTTAATTTTAACATATCCTAGCGATCGTTTGTTGCTCGCATAGAGATTTTAATGGCGTTAGTTTTTAATTATGATTTTATCATTGATCATATAAAGTTAGATCTTCACTCGGTTGATGATTATTTTTCGTTGTAATTAGTCTTGGGTAATAGAATATTCTTCCTAATAATTTGGATTACTTATCACTTCTTTTTCGCTCGTTACATGTTTTATCTCTATAAAAGTATTCATTATTTTTAAAAATTGCAATTTTTTAATAAATTAGTCATATCATTCCTCATTTTAGATACGTTATAATTTTAATATATTTTACAATTTTAATAAAAATTAAATGGTTATTATCAAAATTACATAATTTAAATTTATTGTAATTAATTATATATAGTTATTTTAATTTTCAATCTCAATGTAAGAATTTTATAGTGTTTTTTACAAGCCTATAGTGAAAAATAGAGTACTCAAATTGTAGTCAATTCGATGAGATTTTTCATTTTTCATTTTATTTTTTAGCCGTTGATAATTTTAATTTTAACGGTAATTATCGATCATTGATATTTATTATTATTTTTATTTTTATACTTTATTTTTATTTTTATTTGTCTTAAATTTTTTCGACTTTTAATAAAAACATATGTTATCGTGATATATATATTTTTTATCTTTATGATATATTTTGATTTATTTTTATAATATATTTTTTCTATCATTTAATAAAATTTTTATATACATTAACGGTCATTTGATGCTCATGCATAAATTCTCATAATATTTATTTATTTTATTTAAGTTTATTCACGATCATAGAAAGTTTGATCTTGTCATTTATTTATATAATTATATAATCGTATAACAAATTATGTTATTTAATAATTTAATTTATTTATTATCTCGTAAAACGTTTAAAAAAAATTAATGAATGTTTTTAGATTCTATGTCATGACACTTATGCCCCCCAAAATTAGTTTGTGCCCCTGGATTTTAATTTTGCAGTCAATTTAGTCTCATTAAAGAACGTATTTAGGGGTCGGCCTATCTATGTCATGACACTTATGCCCCCCAAAATATATTTTATTCAGTCAAAAAATAAAATTTAAAATTATATTTTTTATTTTTCTTTTAAAAATTTTATAATTCTCAAATTAAAAAATTATTGGTTCTATTATTTTCAAAGTTAAACATGAAAGTACATTTTTATCATTTTATTTTTATATAAATATAAATGGATAAAATATTTAATGAATTATTTAGGAAATTTAGGTGTATATTATTGTTTATCTTTTTTTGGTATTATAAGAAATGATTAAGAGATATTTTAAGGTATGACTCAAAATAAATACCTCGTCAGCTTTTGTTGACGTTTTCTAGCTGAAAATAATCAACCTCGCCACCAAGAGATGATGTGATCTACGTATTACTCATTTTTGATTACATTTCTATTATTTCTTTAAATATCTTATATCCTAAATATAAATTTAAAAAAAGGTTATATTCTAAAATTGCCTGAATTATTTACATAACATTTATTTATAGAATTAAATAAATAAGTATGAATATTTTTTAATTTGTTCAATAAACAAAACAACATGATTTTTTTAATTTCATTTATTTAAAATAATATTTTTATTAAAATTATGTTATGGATAGTGTTTTTAGCGCTTCATTTGGTAAATTAGTATATCAAATGTAAAAATAAAATATTATACGTAAAAAGACAGAATTTTTTTTGTTATTTTGTTTATTAAAAATTCTTATATAAATTCTTATTTTTACCTTGTGTTGGAAAATGTTAAAAGATAAGCTCTTATATATGAATGAAATCATTTTTTTTTTTACATTTCGTCAATAATAATAAGACGAAGAATCCCTCTTCCTTCTTCACTCCTCCCACTAATTCCTAGCGAATTCTTATATATATATAGCAAAGAAGCAAAAATAGGAGAAGAAAGGGAAGCGAAGAGGGTTCGATGGGTGCGTCTCTATCCAGCTTAACGGAAGGAACCAGTGGGACGCCCATGGTTCCGGGATTAGGGGATATACTGTAGAGTTGCGTGGTCTGCGTCTTCACTGACTTGACGACGCCGGAGATTTGCAATCTCGCCTGGTTGAATCGAGCGTTTAGAGGGGGCGCGTCTTCGGATTCCGTTTGGGAAATGAAATTACCCACCAATTATCAGGACCTGCTGGATTTAGTGCACCCGAAAGGTACCAGAATTTGTTCAAAAAGGATATTTTTGCCCTTCTCTCTCGCCCCATACCTTTTGAAGATGGAAATAAGGCATGCTGATTTTAAGTTTCTTTCTTCCTAGTGGTGATTTATCCATTGATGCTGTACATAAAGCATGTTTTTTTGGTTTCTATATTTATGATAACCTAGGTCGTATGACTAAGTGGTAGCCCTTCACTTTCTATAAAACCTCCTCTTTTTTATTCAGGCATGATATGGTCCCGTCTTGATACAATTACCGAAGTTCTCTGAGCATGTCTTCCTTGTAGTCTTTATGAGTTTGAGCTTGATAAAGCCAAAACTTTATTGCCGAGGCAAACTTCCAGGTTTTAGTACTGCCAAAATCATCACAAATTTGGTTATGTAGTGTGATTCAACCTTTTGCTTTTCATTAACTGTAGATAATTTGTGTTGATCAGAATCAACAAGGTGGTAGTAAAAATCTGGTCCTATCAATTTTTTTCCTGTTTTCTGGTGGAGAGTTGGTCTGATTTCAATAGTCATCTTTATCTCAGAAGTACGTGTGTTGCATTCATTTTGGTGATTGATGTGTTCAACTTGTTTAGGGTGATAAATTTCCAATGTACCGAAGGCATGTATTTGTGGTATGATGCTTTAAGGTTGCCCGCAACCTATATCTTTATTCCTTCCTATGATCACTTTAAAGTGTACCAAGAGAATGGGTTCCCACCCAGAGACTTGTTTCCATTACACTGAATTTAGTCTTTGTCCGTTGTATTTCACTAGTTGAACAAAATATTCTGAAAGGATACTATTGATTCTGTTCCACCTTCGAGAACTTCGTAGTGATTAATTGCAAAAATATTATTGAACCTTTTTTGTTTTTTCTATAAAGAGTGTAAACAAGGAAAATTTTCAGTGCTGCAGAGATCTTCAAATTTTTATGCCATTCAACAAATTATTTTTCAATTGCATTGTCCAGTGGCTAACATGGTCTTTCCACTTTCTCTGCTGCAGCTTTCTTTCTTAATAAATTTGATAAATATTCTCTATGTTGCTGTTCTTCCAGATTCCATATTGTGGCGTATTTGCAGCAAATATGGTGGTTTAAAGTGGATGGAGTAGTAAAATTCTTTTTTCCAGCTGATATATATACTCTCGCATTCATGCTTGGCCTTGGAAAATTTTCCAAAAGGTTGGGAAGACGTCTGTCTAGTTTCGAGCACACCCATGGTTGGGACATAAAGCCTGTGAAATTTGAGTTATCTACTTCCGATAGTCAGCTAGCATCATGTGAGCACTATTTAGACGAGAGTGAACATGTTAGACTACAAGATTATGAAAATGGATACCATAAACGTGGATTCTGGATAGACTACAAGGTAGGGGAATTTATGATCAGTGGCCCAGAACCAACGGAGGTCAGATTTTTCTGTGAAACAGATAGATTGCACACATTCTAAAGGAGGGCTTTGTGTAGATTCTCTATTTATTATTCCCACTGATCTAAAAGAGCGTAAAAGAAGAGGTACTTCGAATTAGCCAGAAACATATCGGAGTTATTGTTGTCATCAATGATCCCCGAAAATCCCATGTGGGGTTCACGTACAGCTTATACTTCTAAAGGCATTTGTTGTGTTAGAGGATTTCATCTTAATTGGTTCTTGGAATAGGTATGTATCATCTATGATTGCATACGTTTCACAACCATGTATTTTATCCGGTTTCGTTTCCTTTTTTGCGAATAAAATTAAGGGATTATGCTTGTTTATCAACTTTTTATCACCAAAAGCTTTCTGTTGAATTTTTTGTAATTTAGTTGTGATGCAATTGAAGTAATCTAATTTCTTTCTTATACCCTTATCAACACAGTCTTATTGCCTATTTGCCTTTATGGTTTCTTTATGCTTAAAAGCTTCAAGGTGGTAGGACCGTAGGAGAAGCATCGTTTGCTGTATCTGATCTCTATGAACTTTTATCGTTGCAATATTTGTTGAATTATTTCCAACAGTAATTATATCATAATGAAAGTTGATATAAGTTATGAAATTTGTGGTTTCTCTACGAGTACGACTTGGTCTGTGGTTGTTTAGGTGTTGGATTGTATATGGCTTCACTATTCTCATCTAGTTTTAGTTGTGCATGCAGGTCTACCTTGGTTTCAATATGTTGGCTTCATTTGCAAACCCCTGCTTTTCCTTGACAATTTGGCCAACCATTTGCATATGGTATTGGAAAATTGCCAGAAGAAAATGAAATCCCTGAACTTTCCCCCTCCCATGGTTTGAATTGGCTTGTTTCTGTAAGTTGAGCCAGCAGGTTTTTATGTTTCAGTTTGTGGTTGCAACTGTCCTTTGATGGTAATACTTAAGAGTGTTGGGTGGGGGTGGATCTATTATCATTATTATCTTAAAAGAATTGGAAGACGATGGAGATCGGTCCTGGTGGTGGGTATGGCAATGGAATTCGGCATGTGTGCAGAATCCTATGTTGTCGTTTAAATGGATCCTAGGCTGACAGAGGGAGCGTTTAATGCTGTTCCTATGAGTAAGGCTTGGCTACTGGCTAGGATGGAGAAGAGGCGGTGGTGTTTCAATTGTGTTTAAAACTGGACTGACACGACAACAGATTGTGAACTTAGCCAACCTACTCGGTATTCAGGACCACTAGCTGTTCAAGACGTTGTTAAGACTAAGGCTTCCTTATATAATATTTTTAAAATATACTTTTGTGTCAAAAATGATTTTGAGATTGAATGTAATATAAATAGATAATTTTTATATTCAAAATACTTTTTTTAATTTAGTTTTAAAAAATGTTTTTTAAAACTAATTTTTTTAATATCTAATATTTTTAAAAGTGTTTTTAAAAAAAATTATTTATTTTTTATTTATATCATAAAATATAAAATAAATATTTTTTAAACAAAAATATAAAACGTTTGCATTGAAACCAATCAATCTAAAAATATTTTTTAAAACTATTTTTCAAAAGTAAATTCTAGTGAATAAATTGATTGTTTTAAAAATCAATAACCAAAATAGATCATGAATAAATTGACTGATGATTTAGGTATTTTAATCGAAAAATTTTATATCTTTTTTAATGAGAAATTATATTATGGGTAAGTCATATCACATGTCTATTGGACCAACCATTAAAAATTATTATCTCATTAATTTTTTATGTCATATTTTTCTTAAGTGAACCTTCACTTGAAAAAACTGTTTTTAAAATGAATTAACAATAAATATGAGTGAAAATTCACTTAAAAAAATATAACAGGAAAAAAATAATAATATAAATAAATTTTAATAGTTAATTCCGTGATAACGTGATAAAACATACCCACAAATAATTTCTCCTACTCTTATGATGGAAGGTGTGATTAATGACTGCCTAGTGGAGCATTTGTTATCGTCCCCAACTCCCATAGTTTCATGGTTGGGACCAATGACTAGTCTGTCCGACCTAAGATTAATGTGTACAGCAGATATAAGGGTTTTAAGATGTCATGTTCCTTTCATCAAGTGTTTGAGTTTACTAGAGTAGATAAAGATACAGAAACGACAATGCTTGTCCTAACCAAGGTTTGGGATACTGTAGAATAAGTGAAATTGTCAATGTATTTTGTCAATACATACATACATTGTTTTTGGGTCCTTTTTTATATTTTATTTTTAAGTATATATAGAATCGAATCTAATGTACGATTTAAAATGAAAATAAAATAATATTTATCTTAAAAGACTCGATTTTTATGTAAAAAATATGAACCTGATTTGTTTGATGTTTTAAGAGGTGCCGTTGTTTGCATTGGGATTTGGGCTAAGAAGCATAGGACATAATTGGATCCTACATGCCCTAAAAGGTAGATTACCGGTCGGTCCATTAATGTTAGTTTAATTCATTTTGTAGATCCACCTTAGACTACATAACCTCTTCATTTCTCTCTGCCGCCAGCCCGCACTCTTCGCACAGGATCATAATGCGGGTAGACTAGTAAACATCTATTTTTAATAGTTTTAAAATTATTATAAAATAATATATATTTATATATTTTTTCTATAAAGTATATTATTTTTGAATTTGTTTAAATTTTTATCTCTTGAGATAAATATTTTTATTTTTTCACTAGACGTATTCATTGGATTCGACTAAATATTAATTTAATTTTATAATTTTAGACAAACAACATAACAAGTCGATTATATTTTAATAAATTTTATTTTAATCATTTAACTTTTAAAATTATATTCTGTTTACTGATATTGATTGTGCACTAAATATTTAGCTTATTAACTTTTGATGGTTAAATTTTTAAACTTAATCATAATTGTATTTTAAATAATTAAATTTATAAAAATATTAAAAAAATATAATTAATTCAAGTTTTAAATAATTAACTTTTGATGGTAAGCCCCTGACATCTTCCTTCTTCTCTTACAAATTGGCCTTATGTTTCCCTTTTCACCGTCCCTACTAACATTTTTTTTTCTTTTATCTTCTTATATATTAACTTCAGATATAGAATTAAAATAAAAATAAAAGACCATGTAACTACTTCACTTACAGAAACAATACTAAATTGGACTTTCAAATCATATTTTCATTTAGATTTATTTTACCTGGATTTTATTAAATATTGTAAAAAAATATAAATATAATACATAAAAAAATATTTCACTAAAAATTATATAAAGGTATAAAAAATAAACTCTTTTATGAAAATTAAAGTAAAAGATTAATATACAATCAAAACTTAATTTTTTTTATAAATTTTATTGTTTTTAGTCAAATGAGATACTTTACGAGATGAAATAAGAGTGCTGACCGAACCTAACCATCAAGTAAATTGTTATACAACAAAGTTTTGATTACGTTGATTAACATATCATCAAACAAATAGAGAGTAATCTTTTATACGATCACCAATAGAATCAAATCAGAAAGTTAGTATTGCAAGAATTTCTGTATGAGCACTAAACGACCGCTAAAGTTTGTTAAAATCGTATCAAACGATAGATAAAATAAATCATAAAAGACAATAAAAAACGTATCATAAATAAAAAACATACACCATAAAAGCAGACATTTTTCTTAAAATTAAAAAAAAAAATCACAAAAGAATAAAAAAAATAATAAATATTGTGGATTGTCAATTAATATCAAAACTGATTGTAATCGATTTGACCTATCATCGTAAAACCTATTTTGACGAGAAATTATTTTATAATATCGATCACGTCATTTACGATTTTTTCTAGTAAAAATCAGTCATATAGTTATTTTTATATTATTTTTTAAAGATAAATCTGTTTTTTATAATCATATAAAAATTAGTTATGAATAAATTATTGACATAAAAAATATATAACTGATTATTAATAAACAAAAATAAGAAATAATATGAAAAAAAATCTAGACTATAAAATAATTTCTAACCATCTTAACCTGCCAACCCCATTGATTGTTTTCTCAACCGTTGGAACCATCGCACATCTTCATCTACATTCGCGACACACTTCATCAATCATTGCTATAACACTACAAATGGTATAAAAAATTCCTTCATGTTAGAATTTGATAATTATTTTACTTTCCCCCCCATGATTTTTCATAATTTCGAAATATATCTATTTTTTAAATTAAATATAATATTATAATAATATCTATTTTAAAATATACTTTCAAACATTAAATATTGATTGCTCAAATATTATACTGACATTATTAGTGCTCGAACCTATTACCTTTTAATTTAGCACTTGATTTGGTCAATTTTCTTAATTTTATAGTATATGTTTCTGTTTTCTTGTGCTTATACACATGCGTATATATATATATATATTATTTTAGGAGTTATTAGTATTTGAATCATAAACCTTATATGTACATAATGAAAGCCTCCTAAAATACGCATACATCTTATAAATAACACGATTTAAACTCGTATTTTTAGGATCAGATTTTTTGCTAAGACACTTGTTAGATTCAATTATTATTTTATGTTAGATCAAAGTTTTTATATTGTTGTATTTCGTATAATTCTAAAATGTGTTGGGTACTATTTATTATTATTTTCAGTTTTATAGAGTCTTAAGAAGAATAAGTTATAATTCCATCAACTTAGTTGTGGAATTAAAAGTATTATTAATAAACATACATTTACATCTTCATTAATATGAAGGTATAGGTAAAATATTAGGAAACATACTTATTTAATAAAGGAAGGTGACCAAAATAACAATTTCTTGATCATAATTATTAATTATTGTTATATAATGCATCAGAATTAGTTTTATTGAGCGGAAATTGTTCGTTTTTATCGTGTCTTTTTTGATGTTTTCATTTTAAAATAGTAAGTTTAGGGGTTTAGGTTTAAATGTTAGAAGTTGTGGTTAGAGTTTAATGCATAACAATTAGTTTTATTAAGCGGAAATTGTCCGTTTTTTATTGTCTTCTTTGATGTTTTCATTTTAAAATAATAATTTTAGGGTTTAGGATTGAATATTAAGAGTTGTGGTTAGAGTTTAAGGAATTAGGGTTAGGATGTATTTTTTAGGATGTGAAAATTAAGTTTATAATTTAATTTTTAGTATTTTTTAGGACGGACATAAAAAAAAAGTATGGTTAGGGATAAATTTTTTTTATTCAATTTTATTAATAAATATTATTAGATAGATCATAATAATACGATATTTCGAATCATCTAATATTTTTTCCTAAAAATGGGTGACGCCCTGAGTAATTTATTCAAAAATCTATTTTTTTTAAATTATTCAAAATTCTATTCACATTAGGTGAGTGAGGACTGAGTGAGGCATAATGGCTGTTTGATAAAGGAAGTTTCCTGGGACCAGATGGCGACCAGTGATTGCAATTCTTCATTTCCTTTGTCTCTCACTTGTTGTAATTAACCGACAACAGTCTCAGCTCTCGTCCTCCCTTTAAATCCACACATCAAGCGTTGTTGCACCACAAAACACACAAGACAGAACATGTTTCTGTAGTAACTCTCTTTTGCCACGCTTCATTAACCCAAACTTTTGTTTTCTCTTATATTTCAAGACAAAGGAGAGACACTGTGCCTGAAATGGATTGGAATGGAACCTTTAAAACCTTTGTTTCTCGACCACAACCTTCTCTGAACTTCCTTTACAACTACAACTGTGATCCATATCCAGGTAATGTGTAGCATATTCAATGCCCATGAAGCTAAACATCTGTTTCTGTACTTGTTTATAAGATGCTTTATTTCTTGTTTTAAGGCATGGAGATGGAGATGAATCATCGAGTACTAGGTGGGGTTGTTCATGGTGGGTTGGTTCCGGCCATGGACAAGAACCAAGAGAAGAAGAAGCCATTGACAAGTGATCAGTTGGACTCATTAGAGAGGAGTTTCCAAGAAGAGATCAAGCTTGACCCCGACAGGAAAATGAAACTTTCCAGGGAACTTGGGCTCCAACCAAGACAAATCGCTGTCTGGTTCCAAAACAGGCGTGCTAGATGGAAAACCAAGGAGCTTGAGCGTTTATACGATACCCTAAAACACGACTATGATGTTGTCTCCAGGGAGAAACAGAAGCTTCAAGATGAGGTTAATCAATGAAACATGTTCAAAATCCTGTCTCCTTTTCCATGCACATATGTTTCAAAACACTGAATCTTCATACAAAACTCACACCTACGCAGGTAATGAAACTGAAAAGCATGCTAATAGAACAAGCGACAAGGAACACTGAAATCTCGGGTGAAGACACCATTGAAAGCACCTCGATACGCAGCTCTAACAATCCAACGTTAGGACCGGTAGCCGAATGCAACTATGTTTTCAACGTGGAGGAGTATAATCCAGTGTCTTCTCCTTACTGGGGTACTGCGCAGCTGCCTTCTTATCCATAATAGACAAGTTTATCAACTTGTCGATAACCAGCCACTTTTAACCTTGTAAGATTTAGGGTTTATGAATTAGAACATTAAGTTTAGGGTTTGTCGAGTTTTATAAGTTATTTTAAGGCCATCGTCGGAGGAAGATATAGTGATATTCTATGGACTTTGTTGCAGAATGGACATTAACATAAGAAAACAAGTGGATTAATGTTAAGATTTAATAAGCCGAAAAAGCTTCAGTGTCTTGGATCAAGAGCTTCAACTACTTTTGCATGATTATTAAAAGGCTGACCTTTATTAAGAAAAGAAAAAGTACACAGATCCCTTCGTTTTATAAAAAACGTGTTATCCCTTTGAGTTATAATTTGATAATAAGTTGCATAAAAAATATATGATATTTTTATAAAATTTAAAATTTAATTTCTAAATTATATAGTCCTAAAACTTAAATCTTACCCATTAATCTCTAGATACAAGTTTGTTCTTAATATTTTATTGGTCCACGGACGAATTTAAAAAAATAAACATCTTATAATAAATATTAAAAAATAAATTCTAATATTAGACTTTTAATAACAAGTAACTGAAAAAATTCTAATAGAATATATATTAAAAAAATATTTTAAAAATAGATCCTTAATAATAAACATTAAAAAAGATAGTATGTTCCGAATAACAAGCATTGCCAAAAAATTAAGATTCATAATCAATGATACTGAAAAATAAATTTTAAGAGTAGACCTAATACAAATATTAATAATAAAAAATAAGACTCTAATAACAAGCATTGAAAAATGAACTTATATTATAATAAGTATTGTAAAAATTAATAATTGATCCCTAATAACAAGTATTAAAAAAGTTCTTTAAAAAATTAAATTTTAATAATAAATATTAAAAAAATTAAATTATCATTAAAATTAAATACATTTAATAAAAAAATAGATGTACCTTTGATAATGATAAACCTAGACCGTCACCTTTATTACCCAGACCTAGAATTTATCTTGTCTAAATCATAAACCTTAATTTTTGTAATTTACACTCTAGCTTATGTCAATTTTTTAAATCTCTTTTCCTAACCCACATAATGTCAGAGCTATTGTAACTTGAGCTTAATATACAGACAAATAAAGCTAAACACTCAGTACTTGAACTTTAAAATATGATTATCAAAATTATTTAAAAACATAATTCTACTAACAATCAATTGATTAGTAAAATATTTTTTTATTTAATAATTTGAGGACAAATCTAAAATAAAGTTCAAGGTATGAGATAAAAGAATAAAAGCAAAAAAAGTTATGGCCAACATCGTCTTTCACATACAAATGCCTTCTGTTTAGCAGGAAAGGTAAGAACAAGCTCATCGCTTTCCACCACCACCACCAAGCTTGGGGCCTTTCGGTGCACCACCCTTTGGGATGTTACCCTTCCCCTGCGATTTCTGTTGCTTTGCAGCTACTTCTGCTTTCTTCGCCTTCTTTTCATCCTTAGTTTTCTTGATCCTTTCCTTGATTTCTCTAAACGACGAAACAGAATGACATCTCCATTAACAAACCTATTACATGTCAAAATAAAGCAATGACAAATATGTGAAATGAAAAAAAAAGGCTACAAACCGGAGAGCGGCTTCCCTGGCTGCATCACGAATTTCGGGTTTCTCAGTCCTCTTCTTCTGGATAACTTCTAAGGTTGCACCAACAATGGATCTGGAGTAAGGCTTCTTGGTGGTGCGTCTCCTCTTCTTCACAGCCTCTTGGGCAATGTCCTAAATTTATATGCATTCAGTTTGAAAATGACCATGATAAAAATAAAAAATATAGTAGAAAATAGTTGCTCTAGCCCCACCATGCTAATCATCTGAACTGAAAAAACCTTTATAAGATAGAATCTAGTGGTAAAAATAGATACCAACGATTAGTATTCAGTAATAGAACCCAATTTCCAAAACATATGATTCACTGATAGTCATCTTCTTAGGTCAGATTTCCGAATTGAACAACAAAATTGTGTTAACAATGGCAACACTCACCTTCTTGTGTTGCTTCCTATACATGGCTGTCCATGTAAGTTTGGATGGCTTCAGACGGTTATGGAAGTACCTCTTGCATTTTGAATTGGAAAACAGGAAGACCTAAAATTGATGAAGATCACAGTTTAGTGTCAGTAGAACAACATAACAATATCAATCACTTCAACCCAGAACTGGATTGGATTTCACCTGAGAATCAGAACGAACGAATCTGATGCCTTTTCCTGGGTATATCTTGGCACCACTGAACCGGCAAAGCTCCGTCCTAAAAAAACACCAACATAAACACAGTCAAGCGCAAGCTATACAAAATCCGATAGAAAATATCAATTTCCACAAGAAAAAATGACTTAAACCATCACAAAATTAACGAATTCAAACAATTATCATTAACATCATACAATTATTTATGGAATTTGCACCAACAATGGGAAATGAGCTGATCGAATTGCATATCAATTAAATTGGTACAACTTCAACGGAGATATTTCATCCAAAAATCTGGAAAACATGGAAGCGAACATTTAAAAATATTTGTTCTGAAAGTTCAATTCATCGCTTAAATGCCAACTAAAAGAAAAACAATCATATTCAAATCATGATGAAATAAAATTAAAATAAAAATGGATGTTATTTCAGGATTCCAGATCAAGGAGTCGTGATTTCACAGAAAAAAATAGAGGCCGAGTTGGAGAACGTACTTGAGAACCATGGCTGCGGCAGCTGCTGATCAGATTTCAGCTGTGGAATCCCTGTAAACCCTAGCGGCGGAGGTAGTGTACTATGTGAAGGGTTTCGTAGAAACCACCCTTAGGTTGTGTCAAATCACAAAATTACCATCCTAGACCTTACCGTTGCGTGGCTCAAGCCTGTGAGTTTAGCCTTACTAAAATGGGCCAAGTGAACAATAACCAAAGCCTAAATCCACTAAAATTAATGTTCTTTTATTTCTTATTAAAAATAATTCTTTTTATTATTATAAAATTAATCAAATATTTGATTTTTTTCAGTCTTATTTCACGTACCATCATTTAAAATAATAAATTAAATTTTACTCTTAATTATAATTTTAAATTAAATTTTAAAATCAATCTTATTCTCTAACCTAAATTTTAAACGCATCAAAATATATTATATTCTTAAATTTTTAATCTTAATTATAACTTAAAATTTTAAATTAAATTTTAAATCTGTTAATTTAAAAATAGAATTAAATTTTAAAATTATTATTTTAAATTTTTAAAACTATAATAGTAACAAAAGCACATGTACATTAAAAACAAACACCGGGATGTATTTATAAACCACGTATTTATGTTGATGTAAAATACGTAGAACCTATGAAGCACGTGGTTCCGGAATACATATTTTTATTTAGAACCGACACAACAAAGTACTTCCATCGCTAAAAAAGGTACTCCATAAATACTACCCCACCCACCCATACTAGGGGTATGGTATAGCCGTATAGTTCTGTCCGAAATCAGATTTTGGTTTAGCTCGAGCGATAACGTGTAGCCCCTTCCTCGTCAACACGCCCAACATCATTGAAAGTTCGATCAGATGATTTCTTGGTACCATCAATCGCTCCCGCCGGGGACTCTTCAACTTTAACCACTATCGTATCCGGATACCCTTCACGTCCTTGGGCTCTCGCAGCATCATTGTGAGTCTTCCTTCCACCTTCATCACCTTTCAGCTTCATATCTTTTGCTTCCTTGCCTTTGTCCACAGCATAGTCCTTGTACTCGGTCGCTTTTCCCATTGTGGTATCCTTTGCATCCTTAGCTTTCTGTGCTGCATAGTCCGCATACTCGGAAGCCTTTTGTCCTGTGGCATCTTTAGCCTGCTTGGCTTTCTCAGTTGTATAATCCTTATATTCAGTCGCTTTTCCCATTGTAGCATCCTTTGCATCCTTAGCTTTTTGTGCTGCGTAGTCCGTATACTCGGACGCCTTTTGAGCTGTGGTGTCTCTTGCTTCCTTCCCCTTCTGGGCAGCATAATCTGTATACTCAGAAGCTTTACCTGTGACTGAATCTTTGGTTTCTTTCGTCTTCTGGGCTGTAGTGTCTCTCGCCTCCTTTGCCTTCTGAGATGCATAATCTGTATACTCGGAAGCTTTACCTGCTGCAGAGTCGCCCGTCTCCTTTGCTTTCTGGGTAGCGTAATCTGTATATTCAGAAGCCTTTTCTTTTGTAGTATCCTTTCCCCGTTTCGCTTTATCAGCGCCCTCATTCGCTTTCTCCGCTACATAGTCTTTGTACTCACCGGCAGTGTTCTTTGCTCGCTCACCAAGCTCCTTTGCTTTCCGGGACGCCTCCCGCGCACCTTCGTCGGTAGTTTGCTTGCCTCTCATAGTGGTATAGTCTTCTTCAGTCGTACCCCATGTGTTCCCTCCACCTCCATAAACTCCTTCCCTCGTAGAATCCGTCGCCTCGTGGGTCTGACCGACGACAGCTTCTTTGGCATGCTCGTATGTTCCTTGCACCGCCCTCAACACGGACTCGATAACTCCAGGCCTCTGTTGCTGTTGCTGCGGTGACGTTTCCCATTCCTCCTCATACACAACTCTCTCTTCATTTTCTTTTGTTCCACGGTTAATATCCCCGAGATCCTCCGCAGCTTGCCTCGCCGCCGCCTCTGCTCTTCGGTCCTTCTCTTGCCTAGTCGCCATGGCTAGATTTTCAAATCTAAACACGAACTCACTGGAACAATTAAAGAACAACGACACTTTTTGTGTGGAACTTCTTCGCTCGATCTTTATGTATTTTTCTTCAACCGGTGAGTGTGAAATGCATGGGATCGGTCTAATATACACTTTGCTACGACCTCGGAGCATGACACGTAGAAGGGAAAGTGCCCTCTTTGATGATCTGCACGTGTGAATTGTGAGATGTTGATTCGACACGTGGTGACCGACACCGCCAAGCTGATGAAAGGAGGATATGTTATCCTTATTAATATATGAATAAAAATTATTAAATAAATCTAATTCAATACGTTATTCACGGCTTTAATTAATAAATTTTATCTATTCATATAATTTTAATTTTTAAATAATTTTTTTTATTAACTGGCGGAATAAATTGATGCTACTAGATATATAATATACGAGTCATTTATTTCATATTTAATATTCAAATAGAGTAATTAATTTAAATCATTTCGATTTTAATTATAATTGATTTAAATTTAATTTAAGTGTAATTTAAATTTTTTATCTTAATTTGAGTCTATTACGATTTTAATTTAAGTATCGAATCGAACTGATTGATTTATCTATTTAATTATTTCAGGTTGATAGATTTTAGATCGTGTCAATATCATGTTGGTAAAAGGTCGATCGGTTTTAATATGATTTTTTATCAAATTATATTTTTTATACAATATATCACTTTATATAATATGTATATTTAACTTTTTAGTAAATTGTATAATAATTTATATCATATCTTTTATTTTAATTTTTTTATTTTGAATTGTCTTACGTTAAAGTTGCTTTTGACTAATTTAAATCTATTTAATTTGATCAAAAATTGATCGAGTTTTTTTGATATAATTAAAAATTAATTCAGATACTTTTGATTTAACTAAAATTTAAATTGATTTGATTCCATATTTTATTTTAAATTTTAATTAAATTTAAGTAATTATATTTAAATAATATTAAATCTTAATTTAAATAAATCTATTCAGTTATCGAATCTCGGATAAGTTTACCATGCTAGATGCTACTACGGCCGTCAGCAATCGGTCAACTTTGTTTTCATTACCATATTTTCCCATCTGTCCACTCATTTGCCACAAGTTTTTTCACCTTGCAATTTTTTTCTGCGTCAAAATTAGTTTATTTCGAAAGTTCAATTTAAAAGGATTGTAATTTATACACTTTTTAGAGGAATAATGCATTTATAAATAATATTTGAGAAAATAGGGGTGTTAACATTAAATGTTATAGTACTGAATGGTATCATGTCACATTGGAAAAGTTAGGGACAAATCTTAACAATGCACTTAGAGAGAGTTTATTTAAAATTTTTAAAATTTTTGAAAGTTTGAATTAAATATTTAAAATTTTTATAAAAATATAAGAATTTACTTAATTTTTTTTAAAAAAATACTGAGACTTATAGAAGCTTTTAAAAATTTTAAGAAATAATTTAATTTAAATTATTTTAGAGCTTTGAACTATAAGAACAATTTATAAAATTTTTAAATTTTCTAAAATACTAAATATTAAATTTTCTTCTTTGGAGGCCAAATCCTCACTAGCTTCGTTGAAAGTCCACCTCTAAAGATGGTTTTTTTTAGCGCAAAATAAATATTTTAAAATTATGTTTTAATAAAAATTTCAATCTGTAAGGTTTTTTTTTACTCAAATTAATTCATATTAAAATTAAAAAATTAAAAGAGAAAACTTTATTAATTCATATTTAAATAAAAAAATAAAATACCCAATAGATTAATCCGTCAATAAATTAGATAATTTAACATTAAACATTAATAATAGATAAATTAGACATTTTCACAACTCGAACCCATTAAATACATCAAATTAAAATCTGTGCTGAATTAGCCACGGCTCCTATGATCATCAGTGATCCTAATATTTAATCTTCTAAGCCAAATCGAATGAAGAATCATATGAAACACATCGAATCGTTTCGGGGGCGAGTTAAACTCGAAATGCCTTCTCACTTGCAACACTCTCTTTTGCATTCTTACGTACTGCCTCATCGTTATGTTCGTTAATATCTCCTTCAGTCGCGGGATCTCGTCGACAGAAACCACCACGGAAAATGTTTTCCATCTCAAAACGTCACTAAACGGAGGCACATAACTCTCCGAAATAAGCACCGGAACACATCCGTTGTACAATGCCTCCACAATCCTCGGACTTGCAACTTCGTAACCACTCGGACAAAGGCAGTATTTACTATGTCTCATCATTTCATGGTAATTAACACCTCTAGGAAGGTATTTATGTACCTTAATGTCTTCATCCTTTCCTTCCCAATGCTCGAGTAAAACCGGTCTTATGGGACCGTGAACCCCTCCCGCGAAGAATGCCAAGATACTACGACGATAAGCCGGTGGTCCACCGATCAAACCGGTTAGTTTATCCGTTCGGAGATTGATCTCCGGAATTGATACATCCTTGATCGGATTGAATCTTTCGGAAGTGTTCGCATTGCATAGAGCTCGAATCGAGTTCCTTTCTAGATAAGGAAGTGAAAAGCTAGCCATAGGACCCTACATACAAAACCATACAAATCTCAAGCTCGGATTCAAATCAACTACAATCATGATACCGAAAATACATTAAACTAACCCAGTCGTGACAAGCGACCATGAAATGATCGGCACCGTGGCTTCGATTCCAATAAGGGTATTTCTTCGCAACAAGATTGATGTAGTCTACGACGGTCCTTCGTATGGTGCTAAAATCACGGGTGTCGCGGGGATAAACGAATCGTACCATCTTTGCTACACTAAATGGAAGGTAGAATACCTGAGCTTTGTGTGGATCATGAGTTCGAAATTTGGTATTAACATCCATCTGATAAATGAAATTTCCTTCCATGGAATATATGTTCCTGCATGGACCGTCATGAAACACAGGAGGCTCACCTTCTTTGTAAACAAAGACCTTGAATTGTTTCTCCATTTCCAGGTAGCTCCTGGAAATTACAAAGAACTGAGATTAAAGAATCTAAGGGGCCATATTGTAAGATCAAGAAACTTGAAGGATAAAGAGTAAAATAATAAAGATAAAAGGACTAAAATTATATCCTTAACTTTTAATACAAAGTAATTTATCTTTATATATACATTTCCATGGCCTGTCTTTTTCAGACTCAGCTTTGTGTTCTTAGATGGGACCTACACAAGCGTCTTGTCATTTGTCACTGTACCTTGTCAACAGGCAACACTATTTTCGACTTTTGGTTTTATTACTTCTTTAATAATTGAGACTCATTCACTATTTATTGGATGGACCTGAAACTTATGCGAATCATCCTAAATAGTACTATAAATGAGAACGTACCAATAATAAAATTGTTATTTGAGTTTAATTTTATTCAAATTTATTTTAATTTAATTTAAGTTTTTAATTAATTGAGTTTAATTATTTAATATATAATTTAAAAAGTTTGTGAGTTATTTAAAAATACAATTTATTAATTTTTATAATTTAAAATTTAATTTTTAAACTTAAAATCTTAAAATCTAAACCTTAAAATCTAAATCAAATATCTAGACCCTAAAGTAATATTATATACATTAAAATTAACAAAGTTGAGTTTATACAATTTTTCTTGTGAAGGCTTTAAATGGGACATGACAGATGACGAATTACTTGAGTCTAACACGATCAAATATCAGTCAATACTTAATTCGATTAAGCTCAAAAAATCAAATCTAAACTTGACTCGAATTATTAATAAACCGAATCAAACTTAAATTTACCAAATTTATTAAAAATTATTTAAATTTAAATTAACTCAAAATTTTGACCCGTTTACCTTTTCAATAGCAAACAAAAGGAAAACCAATTTATATCTAACATAAATAAAGATATAGGTTTCCATAAATTTTCCCTCTTCTTTTTCTCTTCTCAATTTTGTTATTTTCTAAAACAACTCAACATCAGAAGTCTTTGTCATTATTTCTTACCTGTGAAAGACCTTGGCATCCCAATACATAGGGCCTATGGGAACATAGTCAGGATCCTGTAACTGGCCACCGTCTCTAGCTTCTTTTATGGCTGATCGAGCTCTCTGTAGCCCTGCTTCAACCTTATCCAATTGGGTTCTAACTTGTCTGATCTGTTTCAAAGGCAGTGCCATGGATTCATTGAGCCATACTGTCGTAGCATTAGCAAAACCATCTTCTTCCTTGGTTCCATTCTGGGAAATTAAACCAATCATTGGTACTAAATTCTTACAAAAATAGAAAATGTTGAGATATGAATGCAAGAACTTGACAATAACAGGTTTGACCAGCCAACATAACTTCCAAGTTCCAAGAACCAATTGTTCTATGATTAAAGAGTTGTTAACAGTAATTATTTTATGATTAATCACAAAGATATACACCAGCAGGCAAGAACAGTTGCTGACAATAACATGCATTATATTTGAAGGAATCTACAAACATGAAAAAAAGGGTAAGATTAAATCCCACTAAAGAAATGAATCACTCACTCCTTGTTGAATTTTCGTCACTGCTTCAACATCAGGTGGCGGTGAAGCTGAGCGATTAACCGCAGCATCCACCGTCTTGCCCGCCGTGGAAAGAAATTCCATTTCCTCTTCAGCAGGGGCAGCTGCAGCAAACTTGTCGCTGCTATTTGTTGCAGCAGCAGAGGAGGAAGAAGGGATGCTAGAATTAATAAAATCCCCAGGTGAGTTTCTCGGGATCAGAACAGAAACAACGAATGATACCAGAATCAGTGGAATTATAAAGAAGAAAAGCTTGGTTTTTGATGCTGGTGTAGCAGAAAAACAACATGTGGCCATCTTGTGTGTGGAATTTGAAGATCTCTCAACAGTTTTGTATCTGAAATTTAAAGTTTGTACTTTGATATCAGATTCAGAACCTTCATCTCCATGTCTGAAAAAAAAAACCTTGGTTTTGCCTTAGTTAAAGAGTGAAGAGGGTTTTGTTGGTGGGGGTGTCTGTCTAATAAGGGACGAAGCAAGCGGTACCCACTGAGTGTGAGTGCATAGCTCGTGCGTGCCAAGCGTCAATTTTTTTTTTCTAACACAATACAACCCCTGATTATAGGAGATAAAATTTTCAATATATATTAAAATTTTTAAATATATATTAGCAAAATTTTACTAAATTTTTATAAAAAATAATATAATAATTTTTAATTATTTTTTAAACCATCATTTAAAAAGACTCTCCAATCGATTTTGTTTACTTTGCCATTCACGCGCCTTTCTGAACCCGTGTCACACGTGTCAGAATTATATCATGGACTGTTGGTGGTAATTACGCGGGACTGAGTGAGATGCTTTCTGGTTGTGCTTAAAGCTTGTGAGCAAGATAACATTAAGAGTGTAGTACGTACCGAGCAGTCGTCTTATCTGGAATAAACGTACTGATTGCGCATCATACTAGTCGGGGGCTATCTACACTTCCCTGATGAACCCATAGGAGGGCGAAACCAGTAAGCATCGAAATCGTTAAAGCTGATCCTCAGATATGCGAAAGACCCGAATTGTTGTACGGATAAAAATTCCTGCGCGAAAATTCTAAACCCGTGACAATTATGACAAATAGTTTACCTGGTGGCAGCCCCAGCCAGTTGCCGTGAACCACGAAAAATCTTTCAACGGGACATAACAATTGTGGACATTTTTTCCATGTGCTGTTTTAGTACACAGACCATGCTGGTCTTCAATAGTAAGTTGAATCAAATTAAAGTATATTTTAAATCCCGGAGTGATAAAAAATTATATTACTGTAATTATTTTAAAATATTTTAAAAAAATAATTTTTCAAACATTAATGATTCAATTTAAAAGTTCTATATTCATTAAATTTATTTCAATAACTAATAACATGCAGAAAAGATCTGCATATACAATTATCAGTTGTATATTGAACTATCCATAGTCAAGTATTCTATTTAAAATTATAAAAGATAAAAACACACACATTAATATTAATTATCATTTAATTGAAATTGGTGTTTTATAAAAATAAATACTTTATTTAGTAACACCAAGGTGCTAGTGAACAAAAACTTATTATATTAAAAAAATATTAGTAAAATTCAATGAATAATTCCAGTAGAAAAAATAAAATAAATATCTAATTTACTTTATTTATTATATCATAAATCGAATCTTAAAATTTATTTAAGAATATCATGTATAATATCTTAAGAATTTTTGGGATTAAAGCTTCTCCCGATATAAGGTGAACAGAACTTAATATATATGTAACGAGTCTCTGTAGTATTTGATTTAAATTAGTTAATTAAAAAGTTGGATACGTTCATGCCGAAAAAGATATGACCATGATACAAACAGATTCTGAGAGCAGCAGCTTACAAGATGACAGCTTCTCGATTGATTTTGAGAATAATCAGACTCAGCATAAAATCTAGCATGTCTACCTTTAAAGCATCAAGCTCATACATATACAAGTAAATGGTACATGGCAGGAAAACCTAGTCATCTAATATGGCAACTGCAACCGCAACCCTAGCCAATCTTATTGGAACAGCCCCATATATTAATAAAATGAATTGAGGAATGTGGACATCACCTGCTATTCCAGTAGGCACTTAAGAGGATTGGAAGCCCCTTGGCGTATCACGCTCCATGGTTTTCTTTAACCAGTGCATTGATTCTTGATGAGTGTTATAATTTATATATATTTTATTAATAATTATTTATCATTATCGATTTAATATTACTAATTTGATTCTATTTTGATCATTTTCAGTATAGGAACTTATTTTTCAGAACCAACAAAAAAATGAATTCTGCATTTTTTTTTATCCATCGTGACTGGAGTCACAGGTACGACATAAGGCACGACGCTTTCCGACTTGACAGATTTAGATCGTCCAGTCAGCAACAGCTTCTAGAAGACAGTCTAATCAACATCTTCTAGAAGGATGAACGAAATTATCTTAAGGAATTAATTATGAAATTATCTTAGAAATTTAAGTTTAAAATTTGAATTAATTATATTTTAGATTATCTTTAGGATTTATCTTTTATTTTTTTTTATTTTTAGGGTTTTAAAATAGTATAAACCCCAATAGACTTTCATTTTCACTTTTTCCTTGGGTTATAAAAGTTCTCTTTAGTTCTTTTTATTTTCTTTGAAGTTTTTTTTTATTTCTTGTTCTTTTAGAAAATACTAAGTATGATCTCATTCATGCTTAAAAGCTAGTGACGATTCTATCCATATTGTGAGAATCGTAAAACACTAAGACCTTCAGATAAATTGACAATCGACTTTTCCTTTAATGATCTCGACGCCTTCATTTCAAAAAGTGCACGTTGACTTGAAGGTTGTTTAGATCTATTGTTGGGAAAAAGAATCATCTGGTAGTAAATTCGGTTTCCTGTGAACAAACTTAGTGGCGGTCCACTAAGGAAGATCAAGATCGAGTTTGATTCTCTGTGAGACGATATAACTCGAGTCGGGTTTTTTCAGTACTTAAAGTTGTATTGGCGCTGACGGCGATAAACGTGGTTAGTCCAGCAAAGACCGAATTTCGAAGATAGACTTGAGAATATTGGTTTACCGAAAAGAGAAGCAAGTTACAAGGTTGAACCTTGTATTCGATTTTCATGCCAGTTACAGTCTACAAGGCCCAACCCTTGTAACTTGTAAGGATCTTGAAGGAAAATCTATTCCAATGATCATTTGAGATTTAAGGCGAAGCGAAGCTTGAGGCTATATCCTTTAAATTTATTACTTTCGAATATTTATTTTTATTTAATTTCAATTATCATTAGATTAAGTTCATTTTTAGTTTTATAATATCATCCCATTTTTTAATTTATTATTTTTTTTGGATTAGGATCAATACTATTCAAACGTTGAAAATTCTTTAGTTCTTATAGATCGACCCTACTTTCTCTATACTATATTTCTATTCTTTATTATACTATCTTTTACTTATTTAATTTAAAGAGAAATATTTTATTTTGACGAGCAGAAGGATGCTCGTCAATCATGTGTCTACTTCGCGTCTTAATGTTGGAACTGAATCTGATCAATGCATCAAAAGTTGAAAATTCTTGTCATCGTTTACCACGACGTAGTCGTATCCGAGGATATCAGCACAGTGGGCAAACTCCCCCTCCTCACTCTTTGAGACTTGAATTCCGACAAGAACATTTGCTCCTGCTTCACCCTGTTGGATGGAATGAATCAGGTTCATATTTGCTTAAACAAAGAAGTTGGATAAAAAAGGCTTTAGATGCTAACCTGACCACGGTAATGGAATAAACTGATATTCCAGCGTGGACTGAAAGTGTGTAAGAACTTCATCAAAGCACCAGGCCTCTCCGGGAACGTAAACCGGCATAGAAGCTCATTTTCAACATTCGATCTGCCTCCCATCTGAATGAGATGAATAGAGAGGATTCATAAAGGTTGCACGTACACCATTGCCAAGAATCAGGGTAATCCGAACAAGAAAATAATAATAATTACCAAATACCGCAAGTGATCTTTAACCAAATCACTTGCTGTAAGATTGAAAGTTCTAAATTGAGAAGATTCCATCCTCTGCTTCATTGCTTCAAGTTCGGAAACCGTGTGAACACCAACACTGCAAACAACATTGACAGATAATGGAGACTAAAATGAATGATAGCCATGGAAATGAACATTCTAAACATGCATGATCCTTTTGTATTTTGTTAGAAACTTAAACAGATTGGTAACTAACCTGTACAAAACTACAGCTTTATCAGAACTACATCTATATTTGAACTCAGTGATATTCATAGTCCCCACCTGTCAATGCCATGATTTAATGGTTATTTTTAATAATAAATTAGCAGTAGATATGGAAAAAAATGATAATTTGCAGAAAGGTTAAGATTTTAAAAATTGCAGAGACACACCAGTTCACAAAATTGTTTGAAGCTTCCAGGCTCCTCCGGCAAAACAGTGGCAAGCACTGCCTCCTGTTGTCTACCCACATTAGCCAGTTCAGTAACCACTCTAAGCTTATCAAAATTCATGTTTGCACCACTGGTTATTGCTACAACATGCTTCCCCTTAAAGCCATAGTATTTGCAATATGCTTCGGCTCCTGCAAGAGCTAGGGCACCTGCTGGTTCAAGAATGCTCCTCTTCTCTTCAAACATGTCCTGCAGCACAAACAAGTTTGTAAATCCCTAAGCATACATGTAGAATCCAAGTGATCAACCAAAGACTGAAACAATTAAGATAGGAAAAAAGATTCAGCCAAAGTGAATCAATGCAAAATTTGAAACATCAAAGATCATACCTTGATAGAGGCACAAATAGCATCACGGCTAACAAGAACAACACCATCCACCAATTCCCTACATATACGGAAGGTTTCTTCACCAACCTCCTTAACAGCTACTCCATCTGCAAAGCCTCCAACTTGATCCAGAATTACTCTTTCACCATGATGCAGTGACAATGCCATTGCATTTGCATCAAAAGGCTCCACTCCAATAATTTTCACCTGCAAAGCAATACGACACTGAGCGCTGTGGATGAAATGATGAATTATGTCATGTCGCAAGAGGTAAGAACAAGGAAAGAAACTGAGGATAATATGTGGTATGCACTTGTCAGCTACTAAGAACTATGCAAAGCTGCAGCATAATGAATTAGCCAATGTTTATAAGACAAAACAACATACCTCTGGGGAAACCCTCTTTACATAAGCAGCAATGCCTGCTATAAGCCCACCACCACCAACAGGTACAAAGATTGCATGCAACGGGCCTTGTGCTTGGCGAACAATCTCCATCCCAACAGTGCCTTGTCCAATAATAACGTCAGGGTGGTCAAACGGGGGTATAAATGTGTAACCTTCTTCTTTAGCCCTTTTCTTAGCATATGCCTGCGCCTCATCATAAGAATCACCAACAAGAACAACGGTTGCACCTAACCTCTCAACAGATTTCCACTGCAAAATAAGAAACCACCGCAAAAATTTAGAAATCGTGTAAGCTATGTAATCGATACATGAGAATTAAAAAAAAAGTTACCTTAATTTCTGGCGTAGTAACAGGCATAGCAATAATAGCATTGCATCCGAGTGTCTTGGCAGACAATGCAACCCCTTGGGCATGGTTTCCTGCTGATGAGCAAATAACCCCTCTTTCTAATTGTTCTTTGGGAAGCTTTGCTATCATATTATAAGCTCCACGAAGCTTAAAAGAGAAAACCTGAAAAGTTAGAAACATCAAATCTGTAAGCACTTCATCTGAATGGTTGTGAAAAGAATACACCCAAAAAACTAGGGTCGTAAATAAGACCAGACAGATCGTAAAATATTCGAGCTCAACTCGGTCAAAACTCAATTTGATTGAGCTTGAACTCGACTCGAGATCTTGCCGAGCTGAGCTACAAGGTACTCGACTCAAAAAGCTCACGAACTACTTCAAAATATAAATATACAATTTTTATATTTTATAATTTAAAATCTAAATTTCTAAACTTAAAACCCTAAATTAACACATTAAACCTTAAAATTAACAAGTTTGAGTTTACACATCTTTTGTATTAAAGTTTTTTTCTTCATTAAGTTTTAAATGAGACGTGACAGATAAAAATTACTCGAGTCTAACACGGTCAAAGATTAGTCAACACTTGACTCGATTAGGCTCGAATAAAGCTCAAACTTGACTCGAGTTCTTAACGAGTCAAACCGAGTTCAAATTTTTCGGACTCATTTAAAATTACTCAAACTCAAACTCGACTCGAAATCTTAACAGGTAGAGACGAACTTAGCATCACTCGAACTCAACTCGGCACGTTTATACCATACCAAAAACATGTCAAAGTTCCTCTTTCAGGTTTATACTCGACTACAAAAGTAAAGAGTTACCGTCTTGGCAATTCATTAACAGATTCCCATGAAAAAAAAAAACTCAACTAAAAATCATTTGAATATTTACTCATAAAAAATGTAGTATCTCAGAGTACATAAATAAACAGGAAAAGCCAAATGCAAGCTGGAAAAAGAAAAGAAAATTTCTGTCTAGCTCAATAAAACTATAAAAGTACAGCAAAAGCACATGGTATGAATAGTCCTAAACTGCCAAAACCCTATCCATCATAGAAACAAATATCAGTAGAAATGAAAATCACAGCCAATAAAATTCATCACATTTAAATAAATATAAACTAAAATAAAAAAATATATTCTTTTTTTCTTACAGCCTGTAAATCTTCTCTCTTGAGCCAAACTTGATTGCCCAATCGTTCGGAGAGCTTAGTAGCCAACTGTAATGGTGACTCGATCGCCACATCGTAAACCTTGGACGACAATATATTTGTCAAATACTCCATCGCATTTGTTACGTCATCATTTCCTTCATCCATCGAACATTCCGGTGACGCACCTAAGTACCCTGACGGATACTGAAGGGAATTACTCGCCACCTTCTTCCTCGGCGCAGGAGGAGCGGTTGCGAAGCTCGACGTAGACGAAGAAAGGACAGCGTTCTCGATAGAGGTAACTGCCGGAGAAGAGATCTCAGCCGTGGGTTTTGGCAAGGCGGCCGTTCTTATCCAAGGCAGGCTGTGGTAACCTTTCTTTGAAATGTGGGTGCCAACGAAAGACGTTAGTGGGACCCTCTCTTTGTGGCGGAGGAGGAGCTGCTGAGGAGGCGTAAGGCGGAGAGCCTCCATTGTCTTTAAATTTTCCTGCAAAATTAAGATGATAAACGAAAATGTGTTCACTGAATCAGTTGGCCAAGGGAAGGAAACCTTTATTATATTTATAGAACATGACTTTCCCCCTATTTTAGACTAAAAAACGTGCTAATTATAATAGACACGTGGTTTAACCGACGCAAGCCTATCACTGCAGGTAAAAAAATAATAATTTAAGTAAATTCAATTAATGTTTGAATTCGGTTAAAGTTTTTAATGAGTTGAATTGATCTAAGTTCAGTTTAAAAGTTTATGAATAGACTCAAAATAATTATATATTAAAAATAATTTTTAATAATAAATAATAAAATAAATCAGAGAAAAACCACTAAAAATAAACTAACTAAAATAAATTAAATATTTTTATGATTTTATTATAAGAATATTTCTTAATTATTTTGATTAATCTACTTTTTTGTATTTTTAAAAAAATTTCCGGCATTATTTTTTTTGGGGTGTTTTTATTTTTTTAAAAGAGAAAATACACACTTTGATGCTTGGTTTCAAAGTTCATTTTAGTATTTAAAGTTTCTTTGGGTACATTTAAGTACATGAATTTAACTTTTGGTTTAAATTAATACTTAAAATTTTTTATTTGATCCAAATTAATACTTAAAATTTTTTATTTGATCCTAATTAATACGTATGATATTTAAAACAACTTTAATTATGTAACCAAGCTAAGGTACCAATTCGAACAAGAAACAAGTCCAAATACCTAATTGGATCATAAAACATTTTATGTACCAAAGTGAACATTGAGACCGAAATTGAATGTGTAATTAAAAATAACCCCCTTAAATGTTAAATTAATCTTAAAAACAAATTCAAGTGTATATATATGATCTATGTCTTCTTCAAAACTACCAGCAAGCGGCACGAAACAAATGGTTGGCATCATTCGGAAATCATGATAAGAATACTTTATCGAACAAAACAAGTCTTTTGATTTAATAAACTAATTAAAAAAATTGTTCGCACTTTGATGAACAAATTGAAACACTAAATTTTAATTTGTTTAATATCGAGAGGTGAACAAAAATTTTTGTTCTCACTTTCGTAAACAAAACAAACCTCAATCTACGTATCGTATTCAAAATTTCTAAGAAATTTAATTTTAAATCTAACCTTTATTTTCTATATATATCCTAAACCCTAAAAAATACACCATGCCCTTAATTCTCTAAACCTAACCACAACTTCTAACCTTGAATCTTAAACTCTAAACCCTAAAAAATACACCATGCCTCTAATTTTCTAAACCCTAATCACAACTTCTAACCTTGAACCCTAAACTCTAAACTTCTAATTTAAAGGGAGTCACGAATAGAGACATAAAAAAGAGGTAGATGATTTGCACCATCAAGTCAGTATTAGTATGTGATAAGAAATAAGGGATCGGCGTTTACAATATTTGCTATTAAAAACATCAGAAAGTAGAGGAAAAATATGGAAATTGTGAAAAATGTGATCTTCGTTGAGAGGTTATGATTAAGAGTGAGTATTCGATCGAGTCGAGTTAAGTTAAAAAATTTCGAGTTATTCGAGTTGACGAGTCATATTTTACAACTTAAACTTTATTTGAAAATATTCGGTTCGAGTCGAGTTTTCGAATTCCTATAAATATTTAATTGTAATTATTTGTCGTGTTAAAATATGATTTAATTCTAATTTAAACGACTTTCTCTAATCATATAAGATGTGCATATATATATTGTTCATACGTAGCAATATTTTTTTATATTTTTATATATTAATGTTTACATATCATAAAAAATTGAGAGATTAATCTCAAACTTAAAAAAATAATTTTTTAATTATTAAAATTTTCGAGTTATTCAAGTTATTCGAATTTCCATTTTACAACTCAAACTTTATTTAAAATTTTTTCGAGCCGAGTCGAGTCTATGAAATTTCGAGTCGAGTCAAAACAAGTTGAGTATTTTTGCCTCGAATCGAGTTATTCAATTTTTTCGAGTCGAATTATGCTCACCCCTAGTTATGATAATGGGTGCTTATCGAGCGAGTTGATTGTGAGTTGAGTTATGTTTGACTCTTACTTGTTAAAAAATATTATAATTAGATTCGACTCGTTAACTCATTAAGCTCGTTAAATTATGCTCGACTCGTGTTCGTTAAAATATTTTATTGCTCCACTCGACTCGTTGCTCGTTAAGATCACTAAAATACTTACCTTATTTCTACTAAAAGTAAAATTTAATAATATTATATAAGACTTAATATTAATATATATTAATAAATATAAAAAAATATCAAAAGAGTGTATAAAATATTTTCAAAACCTAAATTCGAAAATAACAATCCATAAATACATTTTTATAAAATGAAACCATTTATAAAAACGATACCATTAATTAAAAAATATATATTTTTTAATTTATTCTGTACTTAATAAATTAACTTTTAAATAAAAATTAATATAAAATGACTTGAAATATATAAAATACAATAATATTTTTTTTATACATTTTATTTATAAATATTTACCGGTAATCATAAAGGTACTATTTTATCATCAATGATCAATTTCTTTACTACACAGATGCATTTTGAGTCGTACGAGGCCGAAACATGTGTATAACGATATTCTTACTATTAGAGTACGAAAGGTATAGTTTTCTCATCTAATAAGATCAAATATATATTCCGAAAATTATTATACAGATTCAGTTTATCATATTATTTACAGTCTTATCTATTAAGATTCATCAACGATATATAAAAAAATATAAAAAATTATTTTTAAAAAAATAAAATTATTATTAGATAAGATTAGAAGAGAGTCCTTCCAAATTATTGGTATAATTACATTTAAGGTCCTCTTAATTTTAATAATAGTAAAATAAGCTTTTTTTCATTACTTCCAAATTTTAGATTTAAAAACTTAATAGACTTTTGTCACTCTTGATGTTTGATCCTAACTTCGTCCCTAGATAATACTATATATAATATGATAAACCAGATTTATCTAATAATTTACCTATATTTTTTGTTACGGGGTCATTAATCTCTTCCTAAAAGACATGTCTGATAGGATGTGCAGCGCCACCATATATATCCTAAGGCCTTCTTTTTTTTCGACGTGGGATTAATGTTTTGTCTTTTTCTAAGCGTGATATTCTCTTCCACTCAACCTCGTGACGAGTGACGCCCTCGTCACGAGATTCCGTTCTCGTGATTGACCTCTTATCACGATTGTTCACCCTACCTACTTCTCTCATGGACATTTGACGTAAAATAGAGTGATTCACAAGACCATTACCCTCTTCCAATAGACATATAAATGTCAACATCTTACTACCCTTAGATAAGATCATAACACCTCACGTATTGTATGAACGTCATCTATTAATTTATGTGAGTAAGTCACAATCATGTGCATAAAGAGACAATGTTATTCAAGCATCTAACCAGGAAAAACAGGTTAAAACCTTGGTTGTTAAATAATGTTCACATGTTTTTTTTTAATGTTTTATTTTAATTTTGAAAGAAACCTCGTTGATCCTTGTGAGCTTTTGAAGTCTCCAAAGGTCTTGGATGGTTTTATTTACTTGTTTTTTCAGCATGACTCGTGATTAAAAACAATAAAAAAACACATCTTTTTGTCCAATTCCATTGAAATATTAGTTGTTATTTGACCATATAATAGATATAAGAAAAGACCAAAAACATCATTTATAAAAGGATTAAAGATGCTCTTCTGTTACTTATAATAAAATATTACAATTGACCCTTGATTTAATTAGTCTTTTTCTTTTGTATAAGATTAATGGGTGGTTTTTTTATTTATATATATATTTTTTATGATTGGATTTAACGTCAGTTCTTTAGTTGATGTTTATTACGTTAACTTTTTGATATATCGTTTCTTAAACTTAATATTGATAGTCATTTACGATCATTATAGATAAGTCACGATTGAGTTGTGGTAATATCGATTTATCAATGTGTGAATATTTTTTGTTGTACTATTTTCATGTTGATGATATTTATTTTTTATTACCGATAATATATTTTTTTGTATCTATCAGTTACTTGAATTGTTGGGTTGATTTTTTTATCATTTTCTTATTTAATTATGTATTTTTAAATTTTTTTAATTTATGTACTAATCTCTTGATTAGTGTATTCTTGTTTTGTAGATGTTTCTAGAGATTACGGGTTTGAGCACTAGCGATGTCAGCAGAGCGATTGAGCGATCAATGTCAAATGGTGAAGATTATATTTTAAACCAGATACTACTGCAATCACTATTAGTTTGTTAAAAAAATCATGTGAAATATTTGTAGTTTTGTGAGGTAATTACAATATTAGTAAGTGGGTTTAACCTTGGGCTACTTTTGAACTTTAACCAAACTCTCCCAATAATCCTTCCTAATTATGGGCCAACAAAAGACCAACTTGGGCTTGCGTTTGTTGGGTTAGACTCAACCCTGTTTTGGACCAAATTATAAGTTTACATTCCATGCAAATAAAGCTGTAATTTGTAAAATATATATATATATATATGCATACTATCATTATAATAATATTAAAAAACTGCTTCTCCTGTAAAGGTCCATTTATAAAAATATGGGCCTCATATATAAAAGTAGATATAATTTAGGGCCTATTTGTTTTATTGTTTGAAGGAAAAGCCATGCTTTGCTAGTTGCTACTCATATTTGCAGCTTTATGATATTAAAATTATAAAATAATTCTTTATTATAATAAATCTAATACATGTTCAAGTAATGTGTCAATTTTGGGCATGCCCCCACCTAAGGACCTATTGATGTAAACATTCGAACCACTCTAACGTGTTAGTTGGTGGAAATAATAATAATAATAATAATAAAAAAAAAAAATCAAAGTATATTAATATTTTTTTAGGTGAATGTGAATTCTATATTGCAATTCAAGCAAAAAACTTATAATATTTAGTATTTATAATATTATTTTTTTTATTAAATAAGGTTGATAAACTGTTTTTTTACATGATATAAAAATATTCACATCCACGCAGGATAAAAAATGTTTATTCAAGGAGAAAAAATTAGGTGTGAGCAGTTTTCTTTTAAAAATTGAGGAATTCTTTTGTACTACTATTTAAAATAGTGGAGTGCTTTATAGGATATCAATATTTAATTTAGGGTCATATTTTAATATATAAATTATATAAAATATATTTTTAATATTAATATTTTTATAAAATTTAAAACTTAAATCGAAAATTTTAATCTCATAAACTTTAAATTTTAAACTCTAACCATAAGCTTTAGATTTTATACTTTATACGTTAAATTTTAAAATTTAAAATTAGAAGATTCATATAAATTAAAATTAACTCTAATTTTTTAAGTATTAATTTTAGTGTTGAGAATAAATATTACATTTCCCATTATAGCCTAGGTTGATTAGGTGATATGTCATATGCACGGATAATTAATAATTATGGGCATAATGAAGGTTCTTTCATCCATTTAAAAATTCAAAATAAAATTTAAAAGCGGCTCAAGTGCTCTCTTTTTAAAAATAAAATAAACACGGGGACTGGAATTAGTTAACAAATAATGGGAAAATATGTGATGTATTGATGTAAAAAATATTTTTTAAGGTGTTTTAATTTTAAGGATTAAATTTTAATTTAGGGTTTATAATTTAAGAGTTTTAAATATTACAGTTTAATTTTTTAAGTATCGATTGCAGATGTTTAATGTGTTTAGAGTGCTATTAGGAGATCAACGGTGACTAGTTATTTTGATTGAGAGAATGTTTATATTCACCATATTAATCGTTGATGTAAAAATAAAAATATCTAATAAAAAAGGTGAAGACAATGATTTAAGATGGTTATGATGAATTTATCGGTTTATCCTTTTAGATTTAGGATGGAGAGTCTCAGATAATATGACGATTTGAATCATAAAGTAAACGAGAAAAAAAGTATTGCCCTTGAGATATGACTTGTCTTCTCTATTCGTTAACCCATGTATTTATAGTCCATAAGATTATAGAGAATCGAACAACGTTAGATTTAATGACGGTCTACGAATGAATTGATAGAGGTTAGTTTAACTTTTAAATACTTAAAGACCTTATATGTTGGGCATATAGATGTTGTGTATGTGTTTGATCATATTTATCCTCAAATATTATAAAATCTTCGAGATCGTTAATATCTGAATAGTTTTTTTTATAAAAGTTATTATCGTAAAATATTTTCGATGTTCATTAAACAGTGAGAGAAAAATATCTCTAAAATCGTGTAAAGACAAAAAAGTTAAGTATAACAAGATTTAAAGGGCTGCGTCGTATTCAACTTCCATCCGAATCATTTTTTTTAATTTTTCGATTTTCTTTTTTCTCTTTTGAATATGTTTTACCTCAATATTAACATATTATTTGTTAATTTAGATTTGAGTCTGACTCCCATTCATAAACCATAGTCGACTCTTCACCTTCTCTTAATCAAATATTTCATGTTTTAGTAAAATATTTTTGGTAAATACCCAAAAATTAAAAAATATCAATGAACGAACAACTTTTGTATGTGTTCGTTCGTTTATAATATATAATTGTTCATTTATTAGACAATCATAATTTTTATTTATTTATTTATTTATTTTAATAAATAAACATTTCCCATACAAAATTTCCTTGTATTGGTGACATTCATCCACTAGAAAAGAACCAAACCAATATTGATCTGCACAATGTCTGCCCCTGGGATCATCTTTAAATTTTGTCAGAACATATATAGATAAATATACACAGTTTTTAGTACCTTTTAATTTACCACATGCCAAAAGTTGTACTTCACTGGGATGTCGGTGGTCCATCAAATTAAAAACACAAACTCTAATTTTTACTACTTAATTGTTGATTTACAGACACAAAAATATAATAATTTGTATTATATATATACTTTTTAAAATTGAATGGAAAATTATATTAATTTTTCAAATTATCTTTATTAACTCCGGTTTTGTTGTTAAATGGTGGTGGGATTATAAGTCCCTTCGGTGTTCCAAGGATGGGACAATGTCACCTTTATGAGGACCACAGGTGGGTTATCATTTTCATTCAGATATAGACATATGGCCTAGGGGTACAAACTTAACTTTTCAACTTGGAAAGGAAGAGATGAACATGAAACATTTTGTGGGTATTTTTATGGGTATTTTATAATTGAGGTTTAGGGTTTGGAAAAAAATTTAGTAATATATTTTTTAAGTTTAAATATATTTTTTAATTGAGGAACAATTAAATAGTTTAGTGAGATAAAAGATTCGATACTTTATATAAGGTTATGTGTTTGAGTTGTGACAAATGTATGTCCACTTCAAGATAGGCAGGTGTCCATCTTGAACTTTCTAATTTTTATATATTTGATCTTATTTTTTTTTAATTTTAAGAATTAATCCTTTAAACTTTTTAAATCTTTATGAATTGTGCCATCATGAAATTTTAAGGCTTTATGTATGTTTGCCCTCGAACATTTTTAGAATCGCCATTATGTTCAAATCTTGATGTTGTAAATGAAAAAATGGAAAGAAAATTGTTCTTATAACGAGTTTCTATAATATCCAGTTCATATTAGTCGATCAAATATCATGGTAACATAAAAAATGGTTTGTCTATGGGATAATAGAGTGCGTTTAATATTTAAAATTTTATTAGAATTCAAGATGAACAGAAAAGACTGGAGAAAACAATCACCCCATAAAAATTCAAAATTCACATATAACTTGAGTTTCCCAAAATTTTCTACGCATTTTCTTTCAAAAACTTATTTTTAACCTCTTAATTTTTTAATAAATTTTCACCTTTAAATTTTTATAAATCAATTTCTAACATAAAATTCTACGTACATACTCACTAAAATATTAAAAGTTTTAGTATATAATTAATGCTTTTATGATTGAATGGAAGCTTCTCCATGTAAATAATAATAATTTAAGTTCCTTAGGCAAACATGATCTGAGGTAAAAAAAATGTCAACATGTATACCTCTAGACCTTTCCTTCCTTATATAACTTAAGTGTCAACATCCCAGTTACTCTCTTGGTAGTTCTCAGGTCATCAGCTTCTATGCATTTTTTAGAATAATCTTTTTCCATTTGCATTTAGATATTTGAACAACCATTGAAGAGTCGGGACATGACATGTGGGTTCATATGATATGCCGGGAAACTCAGAGTAATATTAAAATAATAATTTAACTCTAGAGTCTGAGAATATTTTAGGATTAATGGGGGATCATCAATCATAACATGAAAATTAAAATCATGGTTTAGAGTAATTAATCATGATTTTACAACTAAAAAGAGCTTGCCATGACTCACAGTCACATACTGACAGCCTTGAGTCCTACACAAAAGGCATCTCTTTTTAATATAAATAGATAGATTTTTTATTTTTTTTCGAGTAATAATCTTTATGTAAATGATTGTTAATCTGAGTCGTCCAATTCAATCATCTAACGATGTAAAAGAATATTTAAAATTTGAAGAGTTTTACACTGTATAACTTGATCTTATCTCATATATATATATATTTGTGCTTCGGGAGAATCTATAATATTTTAATAAATTTAATAATTATTTTATAACGATTTATAGAATTTAACGATTATTATGTAATTTTTAAAATATTATCGATCAAAACGAAATAGTTTATAGTTTAGTGTACATCATATACTTTATTAGTATATTATTGGATTATGTTTGAGGGGAAGGTAAATAAGTTGAGAAAGTGACATTGACAATGACTATCGAGAAAAGTATTTGTTAACTATCGAGGTTGTTTCAAATGAAAAATAGTTTAATATCGTTTAAATAAATTTTAAATTTTATACATATAAAAATTTTTAATAAGAGAATCCCCTGTTAAAATTAAATATATAATATGAATTCATCTGAATTAATTAGGATAAAATCATACGAAACGAGAAGGGCAAGAAAAGCATTTTTTTGCTAAGTCCTTAAGAAATGATGTTAATCTGTTGGAAAGATTCCCCAGTTTTCTGTTTCTTTTTCTTTTTCTTCATAATAACTTGTTTGTTTAGGCATAAAGTTTTGGATCACGTTTTAGCACACAATTCGCATCCGTTTAATTGCCCATCAGAATCCATACCTAACTTTATCAAGGATTTTTCTTTATCTAAAAAGAAAAAAAAACATTTTATAAATATTTTAATTTCACAATCGGATCGAAAAATTATATATGTTTCAACGGCATGTCCATAATGTTTTTTTAGAATGGTTATAAATTAAAATATTTTTAAAAGTGAACATAAATCGTAAAAATTTTAAAATTTTAATATATATACAGATTATTAAATTTTTATCTTTAATTTTTAAAAAGAGTTGAATAAAACTAACGACCTTTAAAAAAATTCAAACGAGACTCGCAACTTTCCAAAAGGAGTATATCATTAATTTTTTTAAATTGTTTTATCAAAAAAATAACCATCGTTGATACATTATTTAAAACAATTTAAATATCATAAAAAAATAAAAGAATCTAAAATCCAACGGGGACACCCTTATTTAAAACAACCCCTGTGATTAAGCCACGTGGTAGGCTGCACATGTGGCACAAAGGCAGGTGGTGATCAACTTGTGCTAACAGCTATATTCAATCGAAGGCTCAATTTGCGTAGCCAAAGGGGGAGGGGGCGATTGCCCAGCCTACGTAAAGACGAAAAATAAAGAACCAAAAGTAGCGTAAGCTCCAAACCAATCCTTGTCCATCCATCCAACGGCTCCCCATAAACTTCAGCCACCACCACTGATCTCCACCGTCCAAACTCCTTCCCTGCATTTGTTTATGAACGTTTTTCCTTAGTTCAGGGGTTCGCTTTGTTGGTTGAATTCCAAGTTGCAAACTCATTTGATCTCTCTCTCTCTCTCTCCGCCCTTTCTTTCTCTTTCATAGGCTTCTGATCTTAAGAATCCCATTGCTTTGCTTTGATTAACAATGGTAACGCCATTGCTGTAAACTTCTCCATTGTTCTTCCTTTGGTTTTCTCGAGAAAGACAACAATGCCGGTGCCGCCATGGCTAGAATCATTGCTAAGCGCAGCCTTTTTCACAGTTTGCAGAACACATGGAGATGCAGCTAGAGGTGAATGCAACATGTATTGTTTGGACTGTAAAGGAGATGCATTTTGCTTCTATTGCCGCTCTTCTAAACACAAAGATCACCAAGTAATTCAGGTAAACTCAATGAGGCAATGTATGAAAATCAACACTTCTTCTAGATATAAAATCTTAAAACTTTTTTACTGGTTTGGGTTTTCCCAGATAAGGAGATCTTCTTACCATGATGTAGTCAGGGTTACCGAGATTCAAAAGGTGTTGGACATAAGTGGGGTTCAAACTTATGTAATAAACAGTGCCAGGGTTCTGTTCCTGAACGAGAGGCCTCAACCAAAATCTGGGAAAGGCGTAGCTCATATCTGTGAAATCTGTGGGAGAAGCCTTTTGGACACATTTCGTTTTTGTTCTTTGGGATGCAAGGTAAATTAATTACTCCATTTCCTTCACATTTTTTCATTATCATGAACATACACATACATAAAAACATCACCATCACAACTACCATCACATTGATCATCATTATCAAGTACATCCCCATATGCATAACATACATCAATTGCCTAGTAACATGCATGTTGCTCCAAATCGTTTGATATTTCCAACATATGCATGAATTCTCCTTTGGTTTTAACTAAAAAATTAAACCCCATTTTTAATGTGAACTTAGCTTGTAGGAGTAAGGAGGAATGGGAATGCAAGTTTAACCTTGGAAGCAAAGAATGAGGTTTTAATGGATAGAACCAGAAGAGAAGGGATGCCAAAGGAAGAAGAAGAATTGCGTGAAGGTTCACCGCAAGACATTTATCTTCCCACGCCTCCCCCACCTCCTTCAAATGCAAGGAGAAGAAAAGGAATCCCTCATCGTGCACCTTTCGGGTCCTAAAAGAAATAAGTACATTATTTTTTTAATATACTGATGTGATTACATGATAATATTTGTTCATATTCTTATATTTTAAAAAGGGTACGATAATTTCGGGTCTTTAAATTTATCCAATTGTCCTAACTAAAGGGGGTGTAGGGCATCATTATTTGGTTAAGGGGGAGTCCTAAAAAACAAGAAAGGTCAATAATTCAGGGATTGAGAAATGTTAATTATTGCATATTTGGAAGGTGTACATTGTAATTAAGGGTTTATATAAAAAGAAAAGCAAAGTGTTTGGGTGGAGTTTTTGTTTTATAGTTTTCATGGGTCCATCAATCACATGGGCAGTTGACATAAAGAAACAAAACTGCTTTTATTTGTTTAATTCATGTAATGCATATGATTAATTAATCAATTTTTTTTATAAATTATATGTATTATTTAGCACGAACCATCTAACCTTATCGGTTGAAGAGGAGGCCACGAGTTCGAGTACCAATACTGTCCAATGGTTGAGAGTATATACTCTAAAACAAATACTACTGTAATCACCGTAACTAAATCAAAAAAAATATATATATTATTTAAGAAGTAGCGAGGCATTACAAAAAAAAGTACTTACACCTAATACTATAAAACTAAACTTTAAATCTTAAACTGTAAGACTATTTTTTAATGATGAAACATAAATAAAAACATCGAAAAAGAGAATGATTTGTACGGCCATTTTGGGACTTCTTCATCTTCCACTCTTTTTTTTTTCTTGTTTTTTTTTTTTACTTGAGATCGTGCAAGACAATCCGAAATAGATTTCTTTGAACACAAATGATGATTAAAGTATCATGTACTCGAGGTTTGCTTTTATTTTCTCTTTCGAAAGTAGACCTTCTGAAGGTGGGGAATAAAAAAACTGAAACAAAGGGTTCCTCGGTGAATGAAAACTTTTGCGACAACAAATCAAAGGAGTTCACTGTCTAAACTTAGTGAAACACTATGTAAGAGCATTACAATTAAGTATTAAGTATGATCAAGTTTTGGTGAATATTGGATTATTTAAGCGTTTCATTTCATAAGTAGTTTCAATATTCTATAATATTTTTTTATTAGGGTTTGTGATCCGTATTTTAATATATTTTAATTCGATAAGTTTACGATATGATTAAATTAATAAAAGAATAATTCGAAAGAAAAATAATGTATATACGTGCATGGATATAAGTTAGTTTTTGAATATTTGAAACCCTGTGACTATCCGCATGTAGCCTTGGGCATTGGGTAAGGGGTTTGAATTGGGGTAAAAATCTTCCGCCTATCATGCTTCTAACTTTTTTTTTATCGAAGATTTTAAAAAAAATTAATTTTAAAACCCAACATTTATTTTCTATATCCTAAACCTTAAACCTTAAAAAATCATCTTACCTCTAATTCCCTAAAATCTTAACCTTAAACCCTAAACACTACATCCTAAATCCTCTAATTTAAAGTAGAAGTAAGAATGGAAGTATGAGAAAGAGGTATACGAAGAATATTTACACTCCTTGAATCGGAGAAATTATTACATGAACTCGTTCCACCACCTAGGATATGGTCCCCAACCAATTAAATTAAGACACATAATATATTTTTTTCATATCATATTTACACATAAGTATTGTCCAAATCATCCAATTTAATGTATTTGATTTAAAAAAAATATATTATCAAAGATTTCTTGTGTCATCTTTCTCTTTGTTCTTTAAAATTTTCCTAATTAATTTTTTTTATAGATTTGGGGTTTAAAGTTTAGGGTTTAGGGTTATGGATTAGTGTTTAAGGTTTAAGATTTATGGTTTAGGGTTAGGGATTAGAGTTTATGGGTTAGAGATTAGATATTTATGGTTTATGGTTTATGTGGTTTAGGGTTTAGGGTTAGGGGTTATTGTTTAGGTTCAAGGTTTAAGGTTAGGGTTAGAATTTATGATTAGGATTTAGGGTTAAGGTTAGATTTAGGGTTACTGTTTAGTGTTTAAGGGTTAGAGTTTAGGATTAAGGTTAGAGTTAAGATTTAAGTTTAGGTTTTAGGGTTTATGGTTTAAGGGTTAGGGTTAAGTTTAAGGTTAGGGGTTAAAAAAAATTAATTAAAAAAATTGAACAATAAAAAGGAAGACAACATAAAAAAATCTTTGGTAATATTTTTTTTTTAAAAATCAAAGGTATTAAAGTGGATGATTTGGATGATGCTTATGTGTGAATATGATATAAAAAAATATATTATGTTTTTTAATTTAATTAGTTGAGACTATATCTTAAGTGGTGGAACGGTTCCATGTAATAATTTCTCCTTGAATTGTCATGTATGGTTGAAAAGAAAAGGGAGAGTAGTTGTTTAAAAAGGAAAAACTGTCTGCCTTTATATGTCAGACTTTCCCATTAACACTATTGCAATAAAAACGTCTCCACTTCAATTCAGTTATAAATGGTACACAGATATCATTTTAGAAGCACTCGATGAACTAACAGATCAGCTTATGATCCAAGGAAGCATAATAGATTCAATGCTGAAGAAGGAGAAGATGTTTTTCCAGTTTCTTGAGGGTTTGGAAACACACTCGGTCTTCCAACAAAGCAGCTGGGTTCGGGTTTTTTCTTTGAATCTAGAGACTCGGGACAGGACAAGTTGAAGTGGAGTTTTATTTACACGTGGCATTCCAGGCATTTGGAATCTGACACAAAGGTACCTGAAACCTGTATGGCATTTATTTGGACAAGTGTTTGATTCCCTCATATGGTTATTGTTGAGGATGACTAGCTAGGGTTGAAGATATGATGAGGCTAACGCTGAAAGCAAGAGTCCTAAAATGACATATAGAAAGAAGGCTAACTAAACCTCCATGAACAAGTCAGCTTTGCCCCGTCCTGCATGGTTCGATTGAGCCGAATTTGCAGTAGCTAATCCCCTGCCGCATCCACTTGAATATTCTCGTCTCCATGCTTTGTCTTTGCTCTCTGGAATTGCCCTCTGAAAGATAACAAATAATTTTTATTCATTTATTTTATGTCGCTGACCAAGTCCATGTCTATCTTCGAGTAACGCATGTGCATATACTCAGTGGCCCTAGATTTTTTATATGCAAGAAACAGGAGCTGCAGCTTCAAGCTTCAAAAAGATTCTTTAACTTGGTTGAAATCCGGTTTGGTTGATTCACTACGCCATATTTGTTTGCAGATTAATTAGCGTAAAGTTTCAAAAGTATGATATTCAAATGGCGTTCTGAAGTTTCTCTTCGAATACGGGGATGCATTACTGGAAAGCCAATCTTTGACTTCACTAATTGAAGACTTCCATCTGTCATACCAACAGCCAAGGAATCTCAATGACGACCGCAAGCCAACCGAACATCCCCAAGCAAGGAACTTCCACTGGTGGGAAATGGCCAGTATTTGGATTGGTCTGGTTGTTGGTATGCGGTATGCCATCATGTTACATGGCTGGTAGCCTGGTAGTCTTGTTTATCTTGTGATGGCTTGGTGGCAAGGGATTGCCATTGTTGTTGCTGCCAACATGATCTTGTTAGTCCCATTAGTCCTCACGGCTCACCTTGGCACCAAATATGGAATCTCTTTCCATGTCTTTGCATGATTGTCTTTCGGCATCCATGGCGGCTGGCGCCCATGTTCCTACTTTGCTTAGCGCTTTGGTTGGTTGTGGCTGACTGGCTCATCCCAACTCTTACCATGGTTTGGCACTTCCCCTCTTGAATTTGCTTGTTTTGTTGCCTTCTGGTTGGCCCAGTTGGGCTGGGTTTGGAAGGGAATGGAGGGAATTGGAGACCTTGAAAAGTATTCAGCACCGATTCTAATCATGCTCACATCTATGCTTCTCAATTGGGCTTATGTCAAGGCTGCTGGTTTAGGCCACATGTTATCCTTGTCCTCTCGGCTATCTTCCTGAGTTTTGGTCTCTATTTTTCCCTTCAGTCACAGCAATTAAATATAAGCTTCTGGGCTATGGTAGCACTTAACATCCCTGATTTCACTCGGTCAGGCCGGCCTTCTGTTCTTCATGGGGGCGTTTACATTTATTGGCCTGTCTGTTGCATCTTCTACGCAAGTGATTTTCAGCCAAGTGATCTCTAATCCAATTCAGCTCCTTGGCAAAATTGGAAGGTTCACAACAATGATCATAGCCATTCTTGGAATAAGCCTAGCCACCATCACAACCAACATTGTTGCCCCGGCGAAAGCATTGGTCAATCTATTCCCTTCTAATCAGAGACGAAGCCAAGATTTTAAGTTGAGGAGTAAAACATAAATGTTTAAAAGTAGGAGGGCAAATTTATAAAAAAATATTTAAAAAAATAAATAAATAAAAGGATAAAAAAAATTTCGCGGTGAAAGACAATTACCCTTCCCATCACTCTTTAGCTTCGTCCCTGCTTCGAACTTCACATTTAGAAGAGGGGCATTGCTTGGCATTGGTTTTCAGCCATGGGGACTGCTGAAGTCAAGCGAGAGCTTTGTATCCACAGCGTTAGAGGTTGTGGTTAGAATTTAAAAAATTAGGGGATTAATTTTTAAGTGTAGAATTTAGAATTTAAGATATAAAAAATTAAGATTAATGTCAAAAATTTATTTTTTAAAGATTTTTAACGAAAACATGAAAGAAAATACGATTAGAAGGTAAGAGATATCTACCCATAGTCCATTATTTATGCAATTGTAAAGACTACAAATAAATACCATTTTTAAATATTTCCTTTTAAAATTAAAATGTTATTTATTTCAAAGATTTTGAGTATTTTTAATCAAGTTTTAATTTTTTAAAATCATTAGACATCTAAAATTTTATAAAATTTTAAATAAGCGCCCTTAACCTGAGTTGTGAAGATTTATCTATCTCTAATCCTACAACCTGTATTTATTCCCTTCTAAAATAAATCATGCTCATATAGGTTAATAATTTACAAGTTATATTATATAAAAATATCAGTAGCCTTTTTAAAATTTTAAACTTAATTTCTTAAATTATTACACATTAATTTTAATTTTTATTACAACATGAGTGTGGACCAGGTGAAACGAGCATGTGATAAATAGGACAGTATCCATCGCAATATCACAACCAAATAAAACCGTAGAAAACAAGAGATGTCATCATAACGTGGAGCAGATTAAGGATGGTGGCAAAGGCATATCCTTTGGAAGATGCTGAAACCAGACAAATCAATTCTCCACTTCACCTTTTTCTTTACTTTTACTCGTAAATATATTCGATGAACTTTTTTAATATATTAACGTAATTACATGATATTATTTATATATTTAAATTTATTTTAATCTTTTGATGAAACATAAATATCTTACATATTTGTGTTCGAAATCATATATTTTAGAGTAAATATCATTTTTTTACTGAAATCATATATTATAGATCAAATTTGATGATTTTGAACTCAACGATACTATAATACTTTATTATGATATAATATGAACAAATAACGTAAAATATAAACAATTTAAAATGACTTGACAGAATGATAAGTCAATAAAAAAATTATTTTTTTCAAGTCGACACATCTGTTTGTATGATATTGTCATATCAGCGTGCACTAACGTATAGGTTTATCTTATCATTTTAAGTCATTGATCGTAAGTTGACTGATAGTTTTCATTTACAGAGGATCATTTTGACCCAAAATAAAATATTAGGGATTGAATTGATAAAAATAAAAAACTAAAATGACTATTCAATCAAGCATTGAAGACATTACATGGCTTTATGTTTAAAATATACATAAAAAAAACTTTTATTTAAAAATTTTATAAATAAAACCTACTAATTAATCGAATGACTAAAGATATTCGTAATAAGAAAAAGTAACACACTTTTACTTGAGTCATTGCACCCTTTCATTACCCTTATTACTAAGGGCAATGTAAGGTAAACCCTATATCTACAGATACAAAGCTTCAGTACCAACCCTCTAATATTCTGCACCATCATCATCACCAGGCCATCCCAGCCAGCCAATGGTTTGAAATGCTCTCAAACCAGGCAGGCAGGGGTGGCCAAGGCCCAAGGGAAGGCTTGCTATTCTCTTGAAGATGGATATGCTATGTTTTCTCTTTCATGCTTTTCTTATATCCTTCTAAACCAATCTTTTTCAAGGAAGTAGAGTACTGGGAGAGAATTGTTCGAAAAACTGAAGCGTCTTTCCTTCCATGGCGGTTTCTCTTATAGGGCAACTTCGATATCCTTTGGCAATTTTTGCTTCCTCTGCAACTGTTCTCTATGCTTCAGTATACTATTGGCAGGGATAGCACGAAGAAACTTTCACCAGTACGACTCGGTTTATCCTATTATTATATACGATGTATAATGTATTTGCTGTGTGATTTTAGGTCAATGGCCAAGGTTTCAGTGTGCTGCAGCCTGCAGTCTTGTTGTACTGGCTTGTCCTGAATAAAATGGCTTTAAATTAATGACTGTTGATGAGTGATTAGCTACGAAGTACAAGTATTTTAATCTAAAATCGTATCAGATACCTGATGTATTTTTATACTAGAGACATTGGGTACGGTTTCAATACGTGTAAGTATTTATTTTCTTTTTTTTTTCTTATTATATTCTTCCACCATTTTTCTGTTTTTTTCTTTTGTTAAATTTCATGCTCATATGATTTTTTTAATTTAAATTTTATTTTTTTTATTATATCTTTATTACTCTCATATCCAATAATTTTAAAAATTATTATTTTCTATCCTTTTTTATATTTATATCTGTATCAATACAAGTGATGAGGTCGTTAGTTCTATTAAAACTCATTCTACGGAAAAAAACAATACCGTCAAGCTTACCAATGCCATACATGATGAACTGAGTAATGACAGCAGGATAGTATCTCTCCATTTCTAAACATGTTCTTCATTGAAATTTCCTTAAAAAAATAAAATGGAAACGAGGATAAAGCGTTACTCGTTAGTTTTTTTTTTTCATCAATCAAAATTTTATTAAATTAATTTAAAGTTCAAACCCGATAAATATATCTTATTAAAAATCTCTATAACGAAAAAATCGTACATACGAATTTATAATTACAACTTAATTCCTTTCCAGGGATGTAGCCAGGATTTGAAGTTGATGGGACAAAATATGAATGTTTAAAAGTAAGGGAACAAGTTCATAAAAAAATAATTTTTAAAGGAATTTAAATAAGAGGACAAAAATAAAAAATTCTTTGGGGGTGAGAAACAATTGCACCTCCTGCCCCTCTTTAGCTCCGTCCAGTTCACATATTTGTCTTTAATTTTTTAAAATTTTATAAGTTAATCCTTAAATTTTTTTAACATTTATGAGTTGTGCCCAACCTGAGATTTTAAAATTTTATGTGTACCCACCTCAAATACTTTTCTGGCTCCGTCCCTGTTCCTTCCATAACAATTCAGAGATTCACCAACATCCCAATTTAAAACAATGGCCTAACCTTACAGCATAGATACAGTTTCAGACATAGCTTAAAACATGCCCCCAACCTACAACACAATTTTAAGAACTGTCACAGGCTTTGCCAAATGGTCTACAGTTTTAGACATAGATTAAAACATGCAAGGACTGATGTGAAATTAAAATCCAAATTCCTAAATAAAGAGTATAAAACTATTTGAGAAACTAATGTGAAAATAAAACCAAATTGAAGGACTGATGTGAAGAAAACAATTCAAGGGGCAGTGTTAAGAGGAAGGACTAACTTATAATATAAAATATTAATTCATGGACTAATATGATCTAAAAAGAAACTTAAGAACCAATGTAAAAATATTAGTCAAAGTTTGGGACTAAATCAAGTTTTCATCTTTTTAATATATTACAAGGACAAGCATATCTCAACATGATAATCATGTTTCTAGAGTTTTTCTATTTATTTTTATTTTACTAGTCGTGAGTAAAATAATTATTCAAAGATTATTACCATATACGAAAGGGTTTGAATTTGATACCTATGTTATATAATAAATTTTACATAGGCTTCTTTATTTATACTATAAACTATAATTAAATCATCAAATTTTATACCTTCAAACTTAAATAATAAATAAACCTCAAACCTCTAAAATTAAATTATTTTTTTGAAAAATCGATTACTCCATTTATTATTTAATAATATTTTTATAATAAATTTAGTTATTAAACGATTAAAATTAATATCCGAAAAAGTATTCTTTTCATGTGAAGGATGTCTGTGTTGCATTAATTATTGGTTATTTCAACCCCAAATTGAGTGCTTTTGAGAAGGATCCATGGAGACTAGAAAACCATGTCGCCTTGCTCAACACATATGGGGACAAATCATGCACAAGTGCAAGGTGTGCTGGAGGGAGAATGCGTAGGAATCAATGCTGGCTTGCGCGGGGTTATGTTTGGTTTGACTCGAAAATAATATTAATAAACTTGATTTATATTTGTTAAATTTAAAATTTTAAGTTTAAATTTAATTGATTCAATTTAACTCGTAACTTATTTTTTTTTTTTGAATAAGCTTATAATGATTACAGTAGTATCTGTTTTAGAATATAATTTTTACCATTTAACATTAATCGCTCAAATCACTTTGTTAGCATCGCTGGTGCTTGAACATTTGACCTCTAAGAACAACAACCGCTCCTTTAACCCCTTGAGCTAGAAGATTCTTGCCAACTCATAACTTATTTAACTGACAGCACCACAATAACATTATATTACTTATTATATATAACGTATATATAACCGATTAAACTCATTATCGTCTCTGTACACTAACAAATGGTTGTACTTCAATAACAAGTTTATTATAATTTTATTAGAAACCCATGAGAATGGGCCAACATGGACTCAACAAGCACAAAACTAACAGGACTGGAGTTTACTCATGCAACGAAATCAAGAACAACCATTCAAAAGATACTAAGAGTTTATTGTAATTTTGTTCGATTAGCTTGGTGCAGTTTTAATTATTATTTTTAATAAGAATAAAACTATAAAAAGTATGATAAACAATCACGATTAGTATTGGATGTCTTTACGCAAATAAGAAATAATGCTCGAATTATAATAAACAATTATGAATATTTGAAAATTTTTGATAATTTTATAGCTTCAAACTGAAATATTAGATAAATTCTTTTGTTTAACAGGGTTAAGAATATTATATAAATTCTTATAAAATTAAGTTATGAATGTTAATTTAAATGAATAAAGTTTGATTATAAAATAAAATACTTAGTTATAAAAAAAATAATTTTATATTTAATTATAACTTTTAAAAAACATACCTTAAAGAAGAGGCTCTATAAGGAATAGAAAAGGAAAAAATGACGTATTAAAGCAAACTTTTTTTTTTTTTTTGCCAAAGATCAAAACTAAATCGCGAGGAAGAAACCAAATTGAAAAAAAGTTGAAGAAAGAAATCCTCGAAGTTCAAAGATTCAAGTGAGGACAGAAATGGAACATGCAAGGAAATCAGTACAGTTTCTGATTTACAACAAAAACAACAACTAACAATTAAGATCTCACAGCTTCCCCTTTCTGATTACTGTAGTGAGACTTTCTTTGCGATTCAATATTTGCTTTTTGCTGTGAAATACAATTCAATGGCTTCTTCCAGCTCCATCGGGAGCTCAATTCCGGCTCCAGGTACACTCCAATTTCAGTATTCCCCCGTTTAATAACCTACTGCTGTTAATTTTCTTGTAAACCGTCTTTTTTGACAAAAAAACAGAGGCCGTTCAAGTTCTCGTCTCATCGCTCGCTGATGACTCTCTCATGGTGCGGGAAGCTTCCATGGCTTCGCTTAAAGAAATATCTCCACTGTACTTCTTTTTCCTTCCTTTTGCCCAAATAAATTTATATTATTCACTTTTTTCTTTTTTTTTCCTGTTCAAGGAAGTTTATGTAATTCAATTTCCTTTTTATTGTAATCTGAACTTTGATTACTAAATTAGGAATCCTCTTCTAGTGCTGGATTGTTGCGCTGCTGTTTCTCGAGGCGGCCGTAGGGTAATATCTTCTTTTCGTTTTTCTCAGATTTAGAAAATTTTGACTGTAACTAAACTTTAATTTTTTTGGATACTTAATTGTAGAGATTTGGTAATATGGCTGGAGTTTTTCAAGTAATGGCATTTGGAGTTCGAGCTTTAGATAGAAACGACATTGATGCTTCTTATATGGGCAAGCTTGCCAAAATTGCTACTGCTGAGATTATCTCCTCGAAGGTATATATATATATATATTTTGTTCCTTTTGTTTCAGAAGAGTTGATAGGTTACATTTAGATCTAGAAAACAAGTTCTCGGCTCGCCGATATATGCTCAGGAGTTTGGCATGAATTAGGTTGCCATACCAACTTTTTGCACCCTCTGTTTGTAACGGTTCAATTTTGGATTCTCTTAGGCGTATAAATTTGTTTGGTATAATGAGAGCAAAAATTCAAACATGTTTTTTTTTTGTTCTTTTTGCTGAGTTGATGTTTGAATTAGTGGATAATCTTTCTAAGGGATTATGTAGCTTTTTTTTTTAATCAAAATTTGTTGGCCTTTTTAATTTTTTACTATTACTTGCATCTTGTTCACCATTCGGTGGGCACTTGGAAAATATAATTTTCGTCAGTATTTTCTGACATTATAACCCTCTTTAGTAAGTAGCCTAGTAATCCAATTCTCGAGGCAATTAATTTTTCATGGATGACAATTCACATGTATCATGTTTTGCTTACTGTTATATAGGAACTCAATGTAGATTGGCAGAGGGCAGCAGCAAGTCTGCTTGTTGCAATAGGCCTACATCTGCCTGACCTGGTATGTCTGTTGCTTACTGTTAGTTTTCTATTCTTTACATCTCAAGTTCTTGCATATTGGGAAAGGGATGCTTTTTTATTTAAGAAAAAATAATTTCTTTTCCCTCTTTCGCCTCTTCTGTTTTCTGTTTTGTTTTTTCTTTTACTTTTCAAGTTCTTTGCTGAACCATCTCAAGTCAGTCATAATCATGGTCTATTTTGGTTTGGCAGATGATGGAAGAAATATTTCTTCACTTGTCAGGGCCAAGCTCAGCCTTGCCAGCTATGATTCAAATACTTGCAGACTTCGCTTCTGCTGATGGTTAATAACCTACCTTTGTGGTTCTTTGTGCTTTTTTCTAAACTTGAATTATCTTTGATTGTTGCAATTTCTTTGTTTTACGTTTTTCTCTGTTTTTTTTATCCAATTCAATCAAGCTTTGCAGTTCACTCCACGTTTGAAAGGGGTGCTTTCTCGAGTTCTACCTATTCTCGGTAATGTTAGAGATGTCCACCGGCCAATATTTGCAAATGGTAATATACGTGCCCTCTTTATTTTTCAAAAACTTACTTATATAGTAATGTTGAGAGCATGGAGTGGCCTTGTTGATTTCTCTTGAAATCTTTTAATGTTTTTATGTTGAGACCATCTGGTTTTCATTTTAATATTTGTTCATTATGTCTTTCAGTGTTCATTGAAGTTTTTTTGTATTGAGCTTGAACTTCATGACCTTCATGTATGCTAGAAATTTAATTAATGGTTTACCTATATGGTGTTCTCTTCTCTCATATGATATAGATGGTGAAAGAATTTGGTTCTTTTGACCTTCTTTTCTGACAAAGTTTATTAATTTATGTTGCTATCTTTCTTTTAGTTTACCTCTTTTCTTGTTTTCCTGGTTTGATGTTCAACCGTTTTTCTCAACTTAGGTGATTCATTTAGATATATGTTCGCATCTCTTATGTTGATAGCTGACTAACCCATGATGATATGTTCTTCTCACAAGCTTAGCTTTTAAGTGCTGGTGTCAAGCTGTCTGGCAATGTAACATTGATTTCCCTTCAAATTCCCTGATTGATAGTGATGTTATGTGAGTTACAGTAATACAAATTTTATTGGTTCCATTTTCTATACCTCATATAGTTTTCTGATAATTTAAGGCCTAAAACTAAATGTTGTTTTACACAGGTCATTTCTGAATTCTGCTTTTGAACTTTTGCTAAGAGTTTGGGCCGCTTCCCGAGATCTTAAGGTTTGCCAAGTCTAGATATTTGTTTATACATTTATGCATTAAAAACCTAAAGGTATAGATATTAATATCTTAGTATCTTACACTGTTTTATCATGTGCTTATTGTTGCTTGATTTTGGGGAAAAGCTCCACATATAGGATAAGACTCCCTAATGTTTTTCTTAATTCCTCATGTTCATCCAAGATGAAAAAAAGGAACACTTATAAATTATGCAAAGAGTATTAATTTCTTTAAAACATATCCTATCTATCACTTATATGACTTTTACTTTTGTATTTAATGATCTAAATGTACTGCTATGTAAATCTAAAGTGAGTTTGTTACTGTTGACTTTATTCTTATTTGCATTAGGTTCGAGTATCTTCTGTGGATGCATTAGGGCAAATGGTTGGTCTTATAACCCGCACACAATTAAAGACAGCTTTACCTAGACTTATCCCTACTATATTGGAGTTGTAAGATTCGAAACTAGTCTTTGAAGTTGCTAGACTTTTACAATTTGCACAAATGATGTTTACAATCAAACAAACTTCATACATTTTGAAACTTGGACATCAACATTAACTATAATGTCTTTTACTTTTTTCTTTTAATCAGGTATAAAAAAGATCAAGATATTGCACTCATTGCAACCTATAGTCTATATAATCTCCTAAGTGTTTCCTTACTTTCAGAAACAGGCCCTCCTTTGATTGAATTTGAGGTAAAGCCCTTATTACCCTTCTGTTATTTTTTGCTTGTATTTGCTTAGATTAATATTTTGTCATCGCAGTTGATATTTAATTACTGTTTTCTCATGCAATAAACATCAATGCCTTCTAGTGTATCATCATAATTCTTCTCAGATATGGTATAAGAACTTCAAGATTTCATCATGTCCATTGCTCTTTTTTCTTCCACAAGCAATGATTTTGTTTGGTACAATCAATGAAATGCCCAAGAGGAATGTTAAAAGAATGAAATCTGTCTGTTATGATGAGGACTAGTCGGTCTTTTTCTTCCATTCTTTGACCTTTCTTGGATGTTACTCACACTTCTGCCATTAAGCTGTTATTGGAAATGCTTTTTTTTTTTAAAATCAATATCAGAAGATTAGAAACTTCTGAAAGTGTTAAGTGGTGTTATCTAATGTCAGTTTGGTGGCAAATTACTTTTCATGAAATTGAGTGAGAACCTATGTTGTATACTGTTGCCTGGTTGTTGCTCCATTTTGACACTCTCTATGATAAGTATCTGGGTTTAATCTCTGGTCTCAACTTTAGACTTTCCCTAATGCCTGCTAATTTGTAAAGGAGGACTGGATTATTATTTGTAAATCGTAGTGTATCACTTATTTGTTGCTATTTACACCCTTGACCCTTTCCTGCCTTTTCTCCTCATCTGTTCCACTAAAGTTTTGGTATGTACTTTATGATTGGAATTTTTTTTCTTAAAGGATATTTTCATGTTTTCCTTTGCAGGAGCTTACAGTTATATTATCAACACTCCTCCCTGTCATCTGCATGAATAATGACATCAAAGAGCATTCAGATTTTTCTGTGGGACTGAAGGTTATTTACCACTACAAAGTCATCTTTTGCTGTTATAGATACTTACTACTTGAACGAACGCTACAAATTTCATTTCTTATACTTTGTATTGTGGTTCATTTCTTTTTCCTCGCCATAAGTTTTATATTGTGTTGCAGACATACAATGAAGTACAACGCTGTTTTTTGACTGTTGGCTCTATATACCCTGAGGATTTATTTACCTTTCTTCTGAATGTGAGTAAATAATTATCTGGGGAAGTGCTTAACTTTTGGTCTGGAAAGTTTGTATTATTTGGAAAGTGGCATTTCGTGTTGATATGGTTTCGATGATTTTGCTGTTTGTATTTTTTGTTGTTAGCTAAGTAAAAGGATCTAGTTGGTTTTATAAATTGCAGTCATAACTAACATATCCCCCCCTCTCCTCTTGCTACCAGAAATGTAGATTGAAGGAAGAGCTTTTAACTTTTGGCGCACTCTGTGTTTTGAAGCATCTTTTGCAGAGGTTTCTTTCTTTTCTTTTTTTTCCTCTCAATTTTGTTTATTGATTTTATGTTCCATGACTTCCTTGCAATTCCATTAAGGTCATCTGAAGCTTGGCACAATAAGAGGCCTTTGCTAGTGGATGCTGTGAAGTCCTTGCTAGATGAGCAAAGTTTAGGCATCCGAAAGGCTCTCTCCGAAGTATGTTCTTAGGACTTAGAAGTTTTATAACTTATAGTTCATCATGCTATTAAACAAAATATATGGTCTTAATCTTACTGTTTTTTCTCATCCTGTTATTTCCATGGTAGTTAATTGTGGTGATGGCTTCACATTGTTACTTGGTTGGGCCAACCGCAGAGTTGTTTGTCAAATATCTTGTAAGCCATTGTGCTTTATCGGAACATGATAGAATTGATCTCAAAAGCTCCCAGGTAAGCTGTTGACCCATCTTTATTCACTATAGTAAAACAAATTTGATGTTTTACTTTACAAAGATGAAAATTCAGAGTGTCTAATGTTGATTTAATTTGATTCTTTTTTCCTGAAAAAATGGAAGGATTTAAATTATATAATGAATTTGAAGGAACATTGATACATTAATGATAATAAATTACTTGAACATCTTGTGAAGTGCAGCAAGTTCATATCATCATAAATGAAATTGTTGAAGCAGCTACTGTGCTTAGGTGTCGCTCAAACGATGAAATTTGACCATTAGTTGCCATATTTTACTTTTAAATGTTACCAGGATCATGTAAGTGTAATAATGTACTTGTCATGATAGTATTTATTGTGTTATTGTTTTCTCAGGAGAAGGTAGGATCAATATGTCCAACTGAATTAAGAGCAACATGTGAAAAAGGTCTTCTTCTTCTAACTATCACAATTCCTGAAATGGAGGTATACAGTTCCCTCTTCTTCGATCATTAAACATCTAATGATGGTTCTTATGGACAAAGTGCAGTAGTTAACTGCAAAAAACTACATTTAATTGATATCTAGTTTTTATGCAGCATGTTCTTTGGCCATTCCTACTGAAGATGATTATTCCTCAGGCTTATACTGGTGCAGTTGCCATGGTGAGATGCATCTTAAATAATTTCAAGTCCTCAAACATTTTCTTTTTCTTGCAGTACATGCTTGTGTTGTTTTTTGCTTACAGCGATACTTTATTTTCCTGTTTCCTCATTTTATGCTTGTTCTGTGCGTGTTACACGGACCTCTTATGTTTGATGACTGGTTTTTGCTTATGCTGCTACTCAGGTATGCAGATGCATTGCAGAATTATATAGACATAGATCTTATAACAATAATATGTTTGATGATTGTAAAGATTGTACTGATGTTCCAAATCCTGAGGTAATTATGCTCGTCCATATAATACCTTATAAGATTGCTTTGTCATCTACTATATGTATAGGCAAACACCATTAACCATATGAAACTAAAGCTCTTCCATCCTAATTAAAATTCAGGAGCTGTTTGCACGCTTGGTGGTTCTTTTGCATGATCCTTTAGCTAGAGAGCAGCAGGCAACTCAGATTCTGACAGTAAGCATATATGAAACATGAAGTCACTTATATTACTTATTGGACTTTGAGAGGTTAAAGAAAATTTAAAAATATGGAACTAATTTCTCGTATTTGATTTGGAATAGCAGCCTGCTGGATTGGAATAATTTTCTTTTTGGAATAGATTATTTTGAATTTTTATAAAATAGTTAAGCAAACATTCATCTTTCTGTTCTTTCATGTGACCTCCAGTTTTTTGTATTACTTGTGCGGTCTTGTGTTTTGAGCTTTCTTTCTAGACAAATTTACATGAATAGGATTGTGATAGAGAAACATAAAGCTCAATGCATGGAAATTTAAATGGTTCTTATTTTATTTTGTGTGTGTTGGCGTGGCTGAAATTAAACCTGTGCAACAGGTATTCATTTTGATTTTGTTTTAGAGGTATAATATGCCTGTTCCAATTGGATGGACTAGCATTCTTAGACCAATAGTGGTTCTGTTTTATTCGTTTTAACCTTTTCAACTGTTTATAGGTCCTTTGTTATTTGGCACCTCTGTTTCCAAGGAACATCAACTTCTTTTGGCAAGATGAGGTAGACCCTATTTATGAGAAGTGAGTTAGCGTTTAGTTTATGTTTGAGTTGAAATTTTGTTCTTTTTATAAGAACTAAAATTATGACAGTGCATGAGATGTTTTTTCAGAAATTAATTAGGATAAATGTTCAGATCTATGAAAATGGTTCATATGTACTCGGTAAACACTTAAATAGGGTGAGAATTCCATTTAGTTGTTGCTGGCTACATTGATGTTTATTTTATCTTGAAAGCTTATAAAAACTCTAAAATGTATCTATATATTGTTCAGCATATTAAATATATAAAGATTAAAAGTGAGTATATATTATTGAGTAAAATGCTCATTCATTAGTTAGATCAATGTTTTGTTGCTTCGAGTTCATTATGTATCGTTGCATCCCTTGTGTACTTATTGATTGCCTGTGAAAAACTGATTTTCTGGAATTATTATTCAAAAAATGATAATCTGAATACATTATTTAACAGATCCTATACAAGCAAATCTAAATCCTATCACACTAGTAATCTTATCTTTATCTAATATTCTAAAATTTTAATAACCTAGCTGATATACAAATATTTATCTCATAAACAGTCTACTAACAACAAACACTTATCTACTGCAGTTTTAAAAAAACTTTTTATTTAATATGATAATACTATCATATTATCCGACAATGTCAAATGCATGTTTCCTAATTAAACAATTGCAAGTATATCTAATTGAATTTTATCTTTGGGAAGCTCTAGATTCCAAAATTGAAGGCCTATGTTAGTGACCCAGAAGATCTAAAGGTGGATCCTTCCTATCAAGAGACCTGGGATGATATGATAATCAATGTAAGCTTTCTAACTACTAAATCATTCATGTAAATACTCCTTGTATGAACCTCTATAGCTTGGTCTTATGAATGTGTCCCGTAGAGAACTTTGTTTTTGACATCAGGAAATGGAATTTACTCTATATTTGATCACTTACTTTTTCATATCCAAATGAGAAACAAGAAACAAACATTGTTGATTCAAGTTCATTCTGTGTAGTTCTATCCTGTGTACTTATTGATGCCAAATGCATGTTTCATAATTGAACAACAGAAAGCTTGAGAAATGAAATTTACTCTTGATTGCAATATAATAACACCAGACTGGTGAAAACTATTAGTTCCACCCTCAGTGCGTACCATTAGAAATATCTCATTATTCTTCGGTTGCAGTTTCTTGCAGAATCTTTGGATGTGATTCAAGACACTGATTGGGTGATTTCTTTGGGAAATGCTTTTACCAAGCAATACTCACTTTATACGCCTGATGATGAACATTCAGCTCTCCTTCACCGGTATTAGTTTGAATTTTGCTTTTCTGAATTCACCATAATTGAGGGAGAGGAGAAGAGAGGATACAGTGGAAAAGTAGAAAGAGAGGGAAGGAGAGGGTATTATTATTCTATAATATTGGGGATTGCTTAACCAGAAAAAAAGAAAGAAAAGGAAGCAGTAAATTACCTTGTTTTACAAGTATGATACTTTAAGTAAAAACACAAAATGTTAAAGTATCCTACGCTTTTTTCCCCCAGATTTTAAAAAGTAAAATAAAACACGACTTAAATTTTAGTGTTTCTGAAAGTTGTACAGTATTTCCCTTACATTTTTATGTACAATTATATTTGTGTGTGTGTGCAGACATTCATACACATTTTTGAGCGTGTGCTTAAGAATGGAGGCTACTCTAACTTTTTATTCGAACTTATTCATTAAGAGTTACGATTTTCCTTACACTAGCTGATGAAGAAATTATTGAACTGAATTTCAGAAGTTGTTTGTTAACTTACATATGTATGAGATATGAGCATTGCAGCCGAATGAGCTCTGGTTTTAATTGAGACTTGGAGTCTTGGACACGCCTCCTCTTCAACCCATTCTAGGATTGAAATATGCAACAGATTGAGCCAATGCTTTTGCATGTAGTGATTCTTATTCATTAATGGAATCTTTTTGTATCGACTTGCTGAGCCTGTAATTTCATCAACTAAAACCATTTTGTAAGATAATTTGAAGTATTAGTTTTGTTTGTAATTTCAAGATGCATCCTGGAAGTTTTCTTTCGTAGATGTTGACATTTCCCTTGAATCAAGTCTACCATATACTAATTTTTAATCTCTGTAATGTTCCTGAGTGTTAGATATCTTTTTCTCTCTGACTAATGTTCCGGCAATTTCAATCACTAGCAACTGACAATGACCTTCCACTTAAAATTTTGCTATTATTTGATATTGAGTTTTTGAGGTTATTCATTTTGTATGAACCCCCCAAAGTTCACATCCTTTCTGTTTTTTTGTAGAATCGAGGCTCAGTCAAAACTCGAACCCTCTGATTTTTTTCTTGCAATCTATATGCTTCACAGATGCCTTGGTATTCTTCTTCAGAAAGTTAATGATAGGGCTTATGTTCGTGGAAAGATTGACTGGATGTACAAGCAAGCTAATATTACCATTCCGACCAATCGGCTTGGTTTAGCAAAAGCCATGGGATTGGTAGACTTGAAACATTTTCTTATAATAATTTTTTGTTTTGCAATTTTATTGTTATAATTTCAATGCTTTCAGGTTGCAGCATCCCATTTGGATACAGTGTTGGATAAGCTGAAAAACATTGTAGATAATGTTGGTCAAAGCATATTCCAAAGGTTTGGTGCTTTCTGCCACCATTTGCTACACTATTTTTGTGACGTTTGGCTGATATGTTGATTCTAACAGTTCATGCACTTTCTCTTTAAATTTGGCTTTGGTTATTTTATTTGTTTGCCCTATATATATGATCCTTTTCATGTTCCGAAATTGAAAACTCAAAGCAGCACTTCTCTCCACCACTTTTATTTTCTGTTGTATCATTTTATAAATTGATTATTTTTTTCAATCTTTATAAGCAGGTTCTCAACTTCCATTAATTTTCTTGTTCTTTTCATTTGTAAGTTGTAAGGTTGGGCACATTATAAAAAAAATTTGATCTCAAGTCTGAGGCTTACCTACTGCAGGTTTCTAGCATTATTCTCGGAAAGTTACAGAACAGAAGAATCTGATGATGTACATGCTGCTTTAGCTCTGATGTACGGATATGCTGCAAGATATGCTCCATCAATGGTTATTGAGGCTAGAATAGATGCCCTTGTTGTAAGGAATCTTTTCTTTTGGCCTCCTTATAATTCTCTGAATTCTATAGATGAATATGTCAATCATTTTTAGATGTGTAACCTTCTTTATCAATAATGCATTAACTCTTTCATATTTGATAGCTTTCAAACTGCATGTTTAAAAATCCTTAATTATTGTGGGTACTGGATTCATCCCATAAGCGTCACTACCTAATACATATCTACAATTTTTTACTGCATTGTATTTTACATTGTGTTATAACTATCTGAAGTATTGCTTGTTGAAGTTGTATTATGTCCTTCATATTATATGTAAGGTGATTAATAGTTCTCATCCTTGCAGGGGACTAACATGCTTTCAAAGCTTCTTCATGTATGTCACCCTACAGCAAAGCAGGCTGTTATTACTGCTATCGATTTACTAGGTTTGTTGAAAATTTGAAATAATATTTTATTAGCAAGTTCAGAACCTGGAGTGAATTAGTGTCCATAGGATCGTAAGTTTGAGCAGGTCTTGGACCGTATAATAGCAATGTACTTATAATTAGCAAAATATTCATGTTTCAATTCTAGCTTTGGATGAAATGGTGAAATAAAACTGCTAGGAAACGTATTCACCTGTTGTACTTCATATGTTGCTGCTGAAAAAAGTGTTTTGATATTCAAATTTGTAATGGTGATATAACTCACTGTTCACGCAGGTCGTGCTGTCATTAATGCTGCTGAAAAAGGTGCACCATTCCCATTGAAAAGGAGAGACCAGTTGCTTGACTATATCTTAACTTTAATGGGTCGAGATGAAACTGATGATTTTGCTGATTCCAGCCTTGAACTTCTGCGCACCCAGGTATTTTTATTGCTTTCAATTATTGCAGTATAATGTGCTTGTATTTTTTTCTATTACTTCAACCTATACTGTGATGAGTCATAAATATTGTTTATTGCATCAATTGACGTTGTGATGAGTCGTATTTATTTTTTTATTAAGTACACTGATATAGTGATATCTGACCTATTTTCTGCTTACTAATTCTTTTGTAGGCTCTTGCTTTGAATGCCTGTACCACCTTGGTTTCGGTGGAGCCAAAGCTGACCATCGAAACAAGAAATCATGTTATGAAGGTACATGCTTTCAGTTTTTTTTAATATTTGTAACAATTAAATTGTGTTCTGTAATTTGCTTACTTGGAGCCATGAAAATGTTGCACAGGCTACCTTGGGGTTCTTTGCTTTGCCAAATGATCCGATTGATGTCATCAATCCCCTCATTGATAACCTTATCACTCTCCTATGTGCCATTCTTCTCACAAGGTATGACTAAGATACGATTGAAGCTTTTTTCTTGTAATAGTCGTGTAAGATTTATCATGTCTTTGTAAAATATTCTTTGATTTATAAATCCTAATTGATTGCCGGAAGTTAATTAAGTCGTATTTCTATTGTTGGTGATATTGATGCTCCTAAAGTACTTAAATAACTTGACTATATATATATGGGTTAGGATCTACTTGTTAGTTATCCAAGAAGTGTTAGAGCTTGAGGAGAAGTCTAAATTATCGAGGAGTGTTAAGAGTTTTTATTTAATATTTAATTAGAGTTTATTCCTAATTAGTAGTGTAAATTTATTAGAAGTGTTATTTAAATTAGAGATAAAATATAATTTTAGTTATACTAAAACTCTATTTTTAGTCTATTTAAAGGCTTATTTTTTAATTATTTGATATAGAAGAATAATAAGAAAATACAGAGAAACACATTGTTTTCTCTGAAAAATATCATCTTCATCTTCTTCAAACAAATCCCCAACTACTGATTACACACAAATCGATGACACTTTGTTCTCTCTGAAAAAATATCATCTTCCGTTGCATCTACGGCCATAATGGCCCCTTTCTCACATGGTATCAGAGCCAATAACGGTCTTGATGTTGTCATTATTGATGCCATCTGTAATCAGAAACAAATAGACGATTTGATTTTTCAAATACATGTCATTTTTTCCCCGCTGTTATCATTAGACTACACTCGTTCATTGGTTTCTCCCTCATGAAAATCTTACATCTTTAGTGAAATTTTTACTCACTTAATTTTGTTGGTTCTTTATTTAATGGTTTTATCATAGATAAAAAGGTTATAGTTTAGCCTTAAAACTATTTGGTTTTATCTTAGCCATCTGTTCCAAAAGATATGAAAAAAAGGTTATAGTTTGGCCTTAAAAACTATTTGGTTCTATCTTAGCCATCCGTTTCAAAAGATAGGAGAAAAGATTGGAAAAATGTTATAGTTTAGCCTTAAAAACTATTTGGTTCTACTTAGCCATCCGTTTCAAAAGATAGGAGAAAATGTTATAGTTTAGCCTTAAAAACTATTTGGTTATATTTTTTAAAGGATTCTACATCAAAGGTTCAAGTTGAAATTTTAGTCTGTGTAACCATCAACTTGAGGGGGAAATAGATTCATTTGATCACTTCATACATCATTCACATCAGATCTTTTAATCAAGAACTACATGTTGGGGCATCTCAATCAAAGTCTCCTAACTCGAGAACAAGGAGCATTTCTCTCGAAGAAACAACGAAAGAAAAAAGAGTAGGACATCACATCCAAGATCCAAGTTGTTGTTCTACTACGTTTGTTCACCAGCTTGAGAGGGAGTGTTAGTTATGCAAGAAGTGTTAGAGCTTGAGAAGAAGTATAAATTATCGAGGAGTGTTAAGAGCTTTTATTTAATATTTAATTAGAGTTTATTCCTAATTAGTAGTTTAAATTTATTAGATGTGTTATTTAAATTAGGAATAAGTATTATTTAAATTAGAGATAAAATATAATTTTAGTTATATTAACTCTATTTTTAGCCTATTTAAAAGCTTATTCTGTAATTATTTGATATAGAAGAATAATAAGAAAATACAGAGAAACACATTGTTTTCTCTGGAAAATATCTTCATCTTTTTCAAACAACAAACCCTAACTACTGATTACACACAAATCGATGACACTTTGTTCTCTCTGAAAAATATCATCTTCCGTTGCATCTACGACCATCATAGCCCCTTTCTCACACTACTTACACTATGTAAAGCTCAATTATTTTTACACCTTTTTTGAACTGTTGGATGGGGTAGTCTAAGATTATTTCCTTATCTTTTTCTTTTCCGTGATAATTTTCACATTGTTTACTGTTAATCTTATCCATCCATTTACCTTCATTCAACGGTCCAGAAAAAGTGTAAAATTTTTAAGTTTTATATAGTGTAAGAGGATCTCTCTATATGAGATAGGATCCTCTTATACCATTTAAAAAGTTTTACACCTTTAATGGACTGCTAGATGAAGGTAAATGGATGACAGTAAGAAATGAGAAGATTATCAAATGGAAAAGAAAGGAAATAGTCTTAGTCATTTATTTACCCTCATCCAACAATTCAAAAAAGTGTAAAATAATTGAGTTTACATGGTGTAAGTGAATCCTAACCCTATATATAAATAGATTAGAGAGAGAGAGAATGATGGAAAGAAATACCACAACTGATAAGCATACAAGGCACGTTTTTCTTGTGTTTTATGTGAACCCTTTGGGTTTCCATTGTGTTTTGATGATGACCTAAAGTGTAAAATCATTGTGGTTTTATGTTTCCAGAGAGATTTAATTGTTTATATATGAAAACTCGATCTACATTTTCATTCACACTAGAAACCACTGATATAATTATTGCTGCAGGTTATTGCATGTGTATTTAAGTTCCCTTTCCTGAAGAAAGGATGCCAATTTTTCCTTTTGAAAGATCAAGTTTTTCTTTAATAATCCAAGGGATATCAATGGTGAAGAATCAGTTTGACCCCAATCCTATGATCATGCGCTTAAAACATATTTTAACGGAATTTGTTTGTTTTAATCCGGCCTCAATAATGTATGTAAGGGGGCTCCAAGGGTAGACGTAGAACAGGCCACACATTTCTTAGATATGAAAGAAAAGCCTTGTTAGCTCCTGTAATAGCATAGCTACTTTGCTAACTTGTTCCACTATTGTAGAGCTTCTTGTTGGTTAGCACCTCTGTTTGACTGCAATATCAAAAGCAATTTGGTTGATGGTGACGTTAGGAACAGAATCCATCTAAAATTTTAATTTATCTCCTAGTTTATAAATTTTCTATATCATTGTACGAATTGATTTATTATTCATGAATGTTCTAACCGGAAACATGCGAAACAATTAGTGGAGAGGACGGAAGAAGCCGAGCCGAGCAGCTATTGCACATATTAAGACAAATTGATCAATATGTTTCTTCATATGTGGATTATCAAAGAAGAAGAGGTTGTCATGCAGTATATGAGATGCTTGTCAAGTTCCGGATGCTCTGTGTTAGTGGCTATTGTGCGTTAGGCTGTCGTGGGAATTGCACACACAACAAGCAAATTGACCGTACTTTGCATGGAAACTTTTCCAGCTTACCATGTAAGTAGACCGTGTATGGTAGTTTGAAAATTTCTTATTGCTCTTGCTAACCTTGTTGAATTATTTACTTACTGCCAGCGGCATTTGTATCGCCAAGTCGTGAAGCTCTGTCTTTGGGAGATAGAGTTATAATGTATCTTCCACGCTGTGCAGACACTGATTCTGAAGTTAGAAAAATTTCTGCTCAGGTATTGTATTTGTATAGGGAAAGACCTGGTTTTACTTAAAGATGAAATTTCTAGTCATGGTAAATTAATTTAATTTGTATTAACCCATATATTACTTGTTGGCATTTAATTTCTACAAAATAGAAAAAAAATGAAAATGATTTTAATACTTTGTTTTTCTCTGGCTAGATTCTTGATCAACTCTTCAGCATCTCTCTATCTCTTCCAAAGCCTCTTGGTTCTAGTGTTGGTGGTGATATTGAGTTATGCTATGGTGCATTATCTTCCCTCGAGGATGTAATAGCCATCTTAAGAAGTGTATGTTTATTTCTGAGAAACTATGTCCTATGTAAAGTTAATTCTTTTCCCACCTTTCCCCTTGTACATACAGAGTTGAATCTTTGACACTATATTCTTAATTTTATGTGTTTTCAGGATTCTTCAATTGACCCCTCAGAGGTTTTTAACAGAATTGTTGCTTCTGTCTGTATTCTTTTGACAAAGGATGAGGTGAGATTTATTCTTCTGTTTGCTTGTCTCAGATTTAAATGCTTTGAGACTAACCTGGAGTAGTTATTCTTGATTATTGCTTCAGCTTGTAGACACCTTGCATGGTTGCATGCCAGCAATTTGCGATAGGATCAGGCAGTCAGCTGAAGGGGCTATCCTAGCTGTTATTGAGTTTGTGACTAAGAGAGGGGCTGAGCTAAGTGAAACTAATATTTCAAGGTGTTTTTCTTGTTCCTTTTATTAAACAAGGACATGCATCTTTAATTAGGTCGTTAATTTTGTGCTCTTATGATGAGAGTTATTGTCTTTTGAAGTATGGTTAATCAAGTCTCTCTGCAGGACTGCTCAATCTTTGCTGTCAGCTGCGGGGCATGTTACTGAGAAGCAATTACGTTTAGAAGTCCTTGGAGCTGTATCCTTTTGTACTCTTTTTTGGTTTAACTTTGCTAACCTCACTGACGTTAACTTCTGTTTGATCATTTTTGTTGCCTGCAGAATCAACTGAGTTTCTTTTTTTCTTTTTCTTTTTTTTTCCTACTGGCACTGTGTATCCTTAAGTACCATTAGATATCCTCCCTATCTGAGAACACAAATGAAAAAGTTGTTTTCAATGAGGTATTGACTGCTTCTGCAAGGGATATTGTCACAAAAGATATATCTAGGCTACGTGGTGGCTGGCCAATGCAAGATGCATTCCATGTGAGTCCCTATTCATATTGATTGGTAAATTATTTATTTTGAACAGAAACAAATTGTTCTCTTGTAATTTTCATTGAATATATGTAACAACCATATACAGCTTTACAAGGAGTATACAACAAAGCCTAAACTAGGATAGATAAATACACAATGTCAGAATTATTTCTGTATTTACAGAAGAATTCATGTTCCCATTTACAGCTTGCACTGACTTGTTCTTTTAGGGGAAATCATTTCCTAGAGATCAACAGCAGATTATTAGGGACATAATTCCCTAATTTGCCGAGATCAAATCTGTCAGATTTTTTAACGCCTTTGGATTTCTCCTAGAAATGGACAACATATGTTCTAATGCCATGTTCCAGTTCTGGGATGAGCTAGTAGCGTAACTTGGTATATATAAAGGACTTTTAAATGCAATGGCAGTTTGGTGGATTGACACACCACTAGTTCTTTAAATTTTGGATTTCTAGAGAAATTGTGGTTGAACATGGTTTTGATTTTGTTTCTTATCTGAAAGTCAATAATTGGCTTGTTGACAAGATGGTCCCTCGTTTGTCGAATATAAGGGCTATTGTATATTTCATATTATTTTTGTTACTTTTTTTTTACCTTACTATCATTTGATTCCTTCAGCTTTTGGCTTCTTAATTTGCTTAGGCATTTTCACAACATACAGTGCTGTCAGTTCCGTTTCTGGAGTATCTGATCTCTGTCCTTAATCAGACTCGTGTCACTAAAAGTGATCCAGGAAAAGGAGAAAACCCTAGTCTTGTTTCTGAAACTCAATTAGCATATGAAATTCTGCAAGCTGCACTTTTTGCTCTCACTGCCTTCTTCAGGTATATTGATCAATTGTATTCATTGGAATTTATCTTACTTTTATGGTCTCCTGAGTTTGATGATGTTTTGTCTTGGTTGCAGAGGTGGCGGTAAAGTTGGAAAGAGAGCTGTTGAACAGAGATACTCTTCAGTTCTTGCTGCACTTATACTGCAATTTGGGAAGTGTCATGGTCTAGCTAGCTCTGGTCTGCATGAACCACTACGGTAAGAGTCCTATATATTTATATGCATATTATTTTTGACTAATGTATCTGTTGTCTGTCGTTCTGTTAAAAAATAAATGATTTACATTCTCTACTGCAGTGCACTTTTAACTGCATTTCAGGCCTTCTGTGAATGTGTTGGAGACCTTGAAATGGGAAAGGTAATAACTGTTGGATAATACTTGCATCTGGTACTGCTTGAACAATGGAAAATATATCCCATTAGTACAAAGTTAAAACAAAACTAAATATGTCTTCAGATTTTGGCCAGAGATGGTGAGCAAAATGAAAAGGAGAAGTGGATTAATCTTATTGGAGAGTTAGCTGGTTGCATTTCTATGAAGAGACCAAAGGAGGTAATACTGGCCAGTTGATATTCTCTTTATGACACCTATTTTGACTGATGCTGATAGAATACTGAAAGGTAAAAAGTTTGCCAACGTTGTAAACAACTCTACAGGTACAAAATATATGTAAGATTTTCACAAAATCATTGAACCTTCAAGAAAATTTTCAACGGGAAGCTGCAGCTGCTGCATTATCAGAGTTTGTTTGCTACAGGTATAAATGTTTGATCTGTCTTTGAAAGTTGTTGCTATTTTCTAATTTTACCGTTTTACTTCTTTTCTTACCGTTATTGCTATCATAATCATGTTTGGCATCACTATTGTCATTACTTTTTCTTGATAAGAATTGTTCTTTGCTAATTTCAATTATGCAGCAGCGGGTTTAACTCTATATTGGAGGAGATGGTGGAAATGTTGTGCAGACATGTTTCAGATGAATCACCAACAGTTAGATGCCTTTGTCTAAAAGGATTGGTGAAGGTATATGATAGATTGATAGGAATATCCGTTTAGATTTGAAGTTTTCTATTTTAGTAACCAATTGCAGTTGCACATGTTGGCTTCTTTCATAATTTCTGCTGCAAGTTTAATGTTTTAAGGCTGTACTATTTCACCTCATTTATGCCATTTGAAAGTATGAGTTTTTTTTTTTTGGGTCTATGGCAGATACCATCTGTTCATATCTATCAGTATACAACTCAAGTTCTGGGTGTAATATTAGCACTGCTGGATGATTTGGATGAATCAGTGCAATTAACTGCAGTTTCATGTCTACTAATGGTAATTAATTGCAGTATCGTATCTGATGATTTACAATCTTTCAATTTGCCTTTTATACTCCATTTTCTATTTATTTGAACTTTTAATTTTCCGTAGATTCTTGAGACATCACCCAATGATGCTGTTGAGCCCATTTTACTTAATTTGTCCGTTCGGCTTCGCAATCTACAGGTGCATTCCCTTTCTATTTGTAAAAGGAAATTACGGGAAGATTTTCTATACATGGAAAAAGTTCACTGTTTGTAATAGGGGTAATTTCAAGATTATGGGATAAAATCAGTTGAAAACCTGTTAAGTTAAAAAGTTACAGATTTTAGATTATTCTGGAAATTGGTATGTATAACCATACTGTTATGAGTGGTATAAATTGTACCTTAATTTGCTTGATAGGCGTGTAAGTGGTGTAATATACAAAAAGGTCCTTTAACTCAGAATGTTTAATTGGTTTAATAATTGGGGTCCAAATGAAAGGAAATTTGGCCTCTGAGATCCTTATGATAAACCGAATAAAGTATGCTATTGAAAATTGAATTAGACACATGACTAGTAAGATCCGATAATATAGCTCTTAAACTTGTATTGTTTATAAAATGTCACTAAGCATGAAATTGAGACATGAGAGTAATGGATTATGAATCGAACTAAGTTTAGTATGATATTCCCGTTTTATTTGAACGACAATGTTTCCTCTAAATGATTAAAGGTGAAAATTTGTAAGTCCCGATGTGTTTTCTGGTAACATTTTTGAACCGGTTCTTTACTAGATCGAGTAGGGGACGTTATACATATAATGATACTCAAACTCCACTACCTATCCAGTGAATCTAAAATTTAGAGTCCCTTTGGATAGGTTGGCTATCTCCTTTGATAAAACCTTATGTAATAAGGCTTGGAATTTAAGTGCTAAGGTTATTAATATTTTAAGGCATAATACCCTTGTCTTACAGTTTTTGTTTATTTGACTATTGGTCATTCTTGAGATCTTTCTTCTTGCATCGATCTTAATTAATATCCACTATTGTTAAAAGCTGCACTTAATAATCATGCATGAATAACAACTCCAGTTGTTAATTTACTCTTGGTGTTAAGCTGCATTTGGTTATGGATGGCTAATGTTTTTCGTCTTATACAGATATCCATGAATGCAAAGATGCGGGCTGATGCGTTTTCTGCGTTTGGAGCACTTGGCAACTATGGAGTTGGGGCACATAAAGATGCTTTTCTTGAGCAGGTAGTCGACTCTGTTTTCAAATATATAAATGTCCTATTTTATTGATCTACCTCTGAGAAATGTATTTTCAAACTTTTGATTTGGTCATAAAATCAAATAATTCTTTTGCATAAATTAACATCACATCAGACTAATCAAATGTTAATCACCTTTTACAGATTCATGCTACACTCCCACGCTTGATCCTGCACCTACATGATGATGACCTTTCTGTTAGACATGCCTGCCGTGTAAGTGATTATTTTATCTTCAATGCTCCGATGTACATTTGGTTTATTAAGAATGCTTCATTTAAATGATGTATTTTATTTATTTATTTTTTAAATAGAACACTCTCAAGCGGTTTTCCCCTTTAATGGAGATAGAAGGGTTGCTAGCTTTATTCAACTCGCATAGTATTAACTCCGACCATCGGTATGCAATAATGACTCTTGAAACAAAGTAACATGGGATTATCTTATTTCGTTATTCTGAAACATATCTTACTTCCTTTCAGAAGTGATTATGAGGACTTTGTAAGAGATTTTACAAGACAGTTTGTGCAGCATCTTTCTTCCAGAGTTGATACTTACATGGTATCGACCATACAGGTTTGCGTTTTGCTTGATAAAACTACTTATTTCTTCTATAAAATAGTTAACGACTACAGTGCAATTAAGCTGTTCTTTAAAAGTCTTACGATCTATATTGGACTGTATGTGAGTTTTCCTCAACTGTATTGCATATTTCAGTTGCTAGCTTATGTGCTTGATTTTACCCAAACGGGATAATCGTGTAAACCGGAATATACTTAGTTCTTGAACTGGAATATACTTAGTTCTTGACAATGCAGGCTTTCGATGCACCATGGCCGATAATCCAAGCCAATGCAATTTATGTTTCCAGTAGCATACTCTCGCTTTCGGATGATCAGAACATTTTTGCCCTTTATTATGCACAGGTTACATTCTGAAATATTCCTGCCAATAAATTGTTACCATCATTACAGTTCTAGGAAACACATGCTTGAAAAAATGTTTGCCATGATTTAGGTATTCGGAATGCTGGTTGGCAAGACGAGTCGGTCGGCAGATGCCGTTGTTAGAGCTAGAAGCTCCTCAGCTTTTGGCTTACTACTTAAATCAACTAATTCAATTTCCTGGAGAGAAGCTCGACTTGATCGAGCTGACTCTGCCAGAAAGGGATCATAATTCCGAGTCTATGCAGTGCACTCACCAGGATGAACGATCGAGTCAGATCGTTGTATCTGTATGCACCATCTTAGATCCAATAAACTAAGCAAGTGCAGTTCTATACGGACCGGTCAATGTTTAAGAGTTCCGACGAGGTCTTCCGATTTCCTAATGTGTGGTTGGATTTTCTGTGAAATGTAATTTAAGTTCGGTTCAGTCATTGTTTTAATGTTATGTGTTCTGTAAAATTGTATGTAACGTTAACCATCCAAGAATTTGCATTTGTGAGGTTGGTGGTCGTAAAAACTCAAAACGATGAGTTTTACGAAAGTGTTTTATTGCAAAGTTTTTATTTATTTATTTTTATAAAAGAAAAACACGTTGGATTGAATTCAAAGCGAAAAGGATTATAATAGGATTACACCATAGTCATTGAAAATTAATATGAAAAATAAATATATTAAAACTTTAAAGGGTGCGAAAGATATGAGAAGCAGAACTTATTACTTGGCAAAAATGCTTACATATTCCTCTAAATAAAATTTGCAACGAAATTGCTGCGAGCTATGTAAATAAATTAATATAAGAAATGAAAAAAATGTCAAACCATTAATTATTTTACAACTAAAGATGTTTGATATTTTTTTTTATCTGAGCTCTATTATAAACAAACAAAGAAAACTAGAATTGTAGATATAAAATTAAAAACAATTTTCTTATCTAATGTAAAAAATCTTATTTATATTCAATTAATATAAAAATTTAATATCATTTCTACGACTTAAAAATCATTGTTAAAAACGATTTTATAATCGGAGAATATTTTAAGAATAATTCTCTTATAGAAAGTAGAGGAAAGTGAGGAGTTTTAAAATATTTCAGGAATATATTTTTAATTTTTTATTTTTGATAAAATAAAATTTTAATCTGCTACGGCTATTTTATTCAATTTTATCATATAGGAATACCCAACGGACAGTGACACGTTGCCTAACGTAATGATTTAATCAATAATTTTTCTAATTTTGTTTCCGAAAAAAATCGACCCCTAACTTAATGACTAGTGGGTTAGTTAGTTATTCATATTCTAATTAAAGAATACATAATCACTTAAAATTATACTAAAATAACTGAACTCCACTTCAAAGCTTACGCTTTGTATATGCTACTCTTATTAATTGAGTGGACACCGAACATATAATGATACAGGAATGGGATATAAAATTTTATATAAATATAAATTATTAAAAATTTATATTAAAAATATAAATAATATAAAATTAAATTATTAATAAAAAATACAGATGAAATATCTACATTATAAAAAAATTAAATAATATTACCGTCTTCAACATCCCTCATCTATTCTAGAGATATCAAATGAAATGATACCTTTTATTTCTCATGGATTTGAATGCCTCGCAGCAAAGTAGGTCCCATGGCGTGGCTTCTCAGTGCCCACAAAATATGTCCATTAGCCCCATTAGAGGGCATGGAAAGTGGATCAAGACAAAAAGGAAAAACTAGGTATATCTGTAAGAGTTTCTTCTCCCTTTTTGGATCTTAGTCATGGAGTTCTTATATGCTGATTTATTTATGACAACAGACACACGTTCACATGTTCAAGACAAGACAAGTTTATGAATCATGGGTTTGATAAGACAGAGATAAAGGCACTTTTTTTGCAGTGAAAAACCTGTTATCCAATCTCAAAACCATTGTAATGAATGCAATCATGGTTGGGTTTCTCAAACTTGTAATAATTAAAGCAGTGGTGACAGCACAACATGATCAGTTTCTTAATGAAAAGTTTACCTACTAAATGAAGCATTGCCTAATGAATAAGCTAAAGTATGTGGCCAACCTGTTTCCTTTCCTTCACATGGGTAGTGTAGTGTAGATTAGCAAGCTAGCTAGCTTGGTTGCCATCGGTTTAAACCAAACAAGAGAACCTAATCCACCGCTTTCGGTTGTGGAATTGGTGGTGGGAAACTCATGGCTAAAGAAAGAAAAAGTTGTGTACTTTACCATTTTTTCCCTTCAAAGAATTAATGAACAATTATGAAAGGTATTCCAATGAGAAAATAATCCATGTTAATAATACAACATTGGTTAAAAAGATGGGAGTTTTGCTTTCTAGTAATGGCAATGGCAATCAACCAAAGAAGAAGCTGAAAAGAGCAGTAGCTTTTCCTGCTTGGAAGGTACTGAAAGTTTGGTTTCCCTTTGGTGATCATCTTCTGGTGCTGGAAGGTTAAGATCCAATTGCAGAACACTTGTTGGTTTCTTGGACTTACCTTCTGTCGTTGTTGTTGGAACATTATTTAATGTTCTATGCCTCCTCATATGGCCTCCAAGAGCTTGTCCGGAGGAGAACTCGGCGCCACACATCGAACATTCATGAACTTTGGTCTTGCTGTTGTGTCCTGAAACAGGCTTGCACGTTATCTGAAGTGAAAGCGTTGTGTTCATGTTATTGAATGGCTGATGAACATCTTCTTTCACAAACATTAACCCTTTATTATTCTCTTCATTGTTAACAACCTTGGGTTTCTTATGGCTTGCTCTATGTCCTCCAAGCGCCTGGAACGAAGGGAAACACCGATCACACGTCTTGCACCGGTGAACATCTACCCCGGTCGTCACCGTCTTGCTCGTTGTAGCCATAGAAACCGGTTGCGGTGGAGATTTTATTGTTTGACCTCGTGCCAAAAGTATCAAACAATTAGCCATGTCTTCATCTTCCTCGGTAGTACTTTCCGCTAACTCAACAGATGTAGCTGGAGATGCAACCCCTCTCCAACCATCACTGTTCCTTCCACTTTCACCTCCACTAGAAGTTGTCGCCGTCGTCGTCGTCGGACTCGAAATCATCGCCAAACTCAGAGGAGACATCTGCCTAGGACGCTTACTACGTTTCCCCTTGAAAAGTTGCAACTGGTCGTTGCCAACAACAACAGCTTCCCTCAGACCCTCCATCATCATCACCAATCCAACAAAGGAAGAAGAAAGCAAGAGAAAATAACAAATATATTGGTTTAAGTTGGGAACCCTGAAATTTGGTTTGCAAATATTGCAACTTGTAACTATATTATGTTCCCAACCCTGAAAGCTACAAATAATATATATATATATATGTATAGATATATATGAAAGAGAAGATGCAATGGTGAGTATGAGAAGGCGAAGAAAGGAGTGAGATTCGGTTGTCTTTGAAGCAAACCCATTACTTTTTCCCAACGATTCCTACTTGGAGCATTGTTTTGCAAGCCTGGAACCACATAATTTGCGCCTTTTTCTTGCTTGGATCAAACTTAGATTTCTGTAAACTCATTTCATCTGTTCATACTTTTAGTAACTTGGTTTTTTTAACAGTGCAAACACACTTTATTTAGAGGTGGTTAAGATCTGCCTAAACTTGGCTTGTTCTTTTGGCTTTAACCCTAAACCTTTCGTAGGCAACTAAACACAAGCCTCTAAATAGCCAATAGCCTAACATTTAATTTAGACCCTTCTTCAAATTAGTCATTAGATAACGACTAGGTCGACAATTTTTTCTAACATTAGCATTTTGCAAGCAATTAGCTGAAAATGTGTCTGATTCATCACGTCATTTATAATCTTATTTAATAATAATTTTTTGTTCTATTTTTTTAATATGTTGGATAAATTTTATTGGATGAGACTATGAATGACGTGATGAGCCGAAATCATATAATAATTTCTCGCTCTATTGATATTAATATTTAAAATAACTTTTTTTTTAAAAAAAGTAAATTTATGGTTAAAAAAATTAGAAAGTAGCATTTAAAACGTTTCTACTATATCAAATTAAGTCTATAGTTCAGTCTATATTTGATTAGCGGATTTCTTTTCATTACAAAATATATTGATCCAATACTAAGAGCTTTGTTGATGGTATAGGGTTTACTTAAGCAGTTTTATGTGCAATTGTGAACCATCCGGTAACCAATAATTTGATGAATTTCCTCATCTTTTTTATAACCCAATCTAGGGGTGAAAATCAGTGTGCTACTTGTAACATTAACATTGTTAATTAGTGGTCACTTTAACACAATAATATTCAGAGATGATTTTGATTAATTTGATATAATTTTCAAGTTCTAACACTCAATCGAATATTATTTCGAATGAGATAGCTAAATTTAAAAAAAAAATAGGGTTTTTATACCATTATTTTAGAAAAAATAGTTGTGGAGTTTACTGTAGACTAGGGGCGAACAAGACCAGGTACCCGGTCAATTTGAATAGAATTGGTATTGGTCCCGGTAACTATTGGTTCCTAAAAATTGAAACAAGTCCCGGTCCCGGTCATATCGGGTCTAAAAAGATCAAGATCTAATCTCAGTCCCGATCATAACCGGGACCTAAATTTTGGATCCAGTCTTGATCTCACCAGAACCAATACCAGATAAAAATCTATCGGGTCTTACCAGATTCAAGACTGAGACCATGTAATTGAGTTTTTTTCCTACCCCTACGATAGACCATGAGAATTATTTTGGTAATACAATAATATAGTGTGAGTTGTCATGTTTCATTTATCTAAAATAAACCAGTTGACTTTAGCAACATATATGAACAAAATATTTTATAAAAAAAATACACCCTGCATCCTGCATTCATTCATTTGTTAATACTAAACCTAAAGACTGTTAAGTAATTAGAATATATTTATTTACAATCATTGCATGATAATTAATTATAATTAATTCAAAATAAAAACTAAACACTGCTAAATACTTGTAATAATTCTTTGTTATAATCGTTTTATTCTAGAACTACAGATAAGGAACCAATTAAATACTGCAGAACAGCAGTTGGTATCTGTTGGAGTGAAGCAAGCAACCTGCGAGCATGAACCGACCAAACACCATAATTTTCTGTAAGAAAAATGTTTGAAGAAAATCCTAGGACGGCAATGGAGCTGGTTGAGGCCAGAGAGATTCTTGGCGTGAGGAATGATTGTGGGATTGTGAGAGTCACGTTAGAGCAAACGCCAGCAGTACCAGTGTGTGTATATGCATAGTTAATGAGCTGAAGTTAAGCATCTGGATTTAGAAGCAGTTGTTTTTTTATTTATTTCTGGATTTGTTTGGAGATTTACTGGGGAAAAAAATGGAATTTCTTCTATATAAATCTGTTCTTTGCTTTCTATGTATTCTTTCTTTTCAGACTTTGTTTATTTTTAATGTTTATTTTAAAAGTATAATCACTCAGCAGCATTTGAGGGATAACGTAGGATGTTACATTTGTATTATTTAAAAAAATTGAGAACGTTTTTACGATTTTATCTAACAATATTTATTTATTTTAATATAATTTTTAAATAATTACTCAAACTTTAATTATATATAAGAAAAATATGAAGATTTACCTTAAAATGATATAAAAAGTTATTAAATAGGACTATAGATGATGTTCTGAACCAGGCTCATTTAAAAATATTTTTCAGGGGATAGTATCGCTGCATTTTTCTTGCATTCGCCCCAATACATTTAAATAGATGATTAAATTACTTAAATGATGACTTAACTATTAAGGTGTTATAATATAACCATCGTACGTTTAATTGTGTTAATATGACCATATAATTATTTAAGTAGTATCAATTAAACTATTTATCGTTAAAAGGTAACTGTAGGGTAACATAGTAGTTAATAGAAAATTGTATAATTATATACCGAATCCCTATGATTTATATATAAATTTTAAAATTAAAATTATCATTATATCAGTGCATGTCACCCTTTGTTATGAACTTTAAAACTTAATAGTCAATGACCAAAATAAAAAAATACAACCTCAACAACCAAATTTATAAAAAAATATTTTGACAACTAAAGTAAAAAAAAAAAAAACAATAATAATTTAACGACTGATAATATAGTTTACTCTTAATTTTATACGATAAATGTTTAAGATTACATATCATCTCTTTTAATAACGTCTTTAAAATTCGAACTTATATTTTCTCGTATCCAAAATGTCTATATGTCGAAAATGCTATAAGAAGTATAACCTACAGTCTATTGCTGTTATTATTATTGTTGTTGTTATTTTATCCCTTTGTTTTTGATCTGATCAATCATGAAGATGCAATAATTTTGAAGCTAATAATTGATGATAGTGGTGGAGCACGAAGGAGGGAAAGTCCATGGCATGGGAATCGAACACACTCCAAAGCTACGACGACACGGAATTCAATTCCTAATGTTTAAATATATATATTCTGATCTATAAACGTCTCAATTTTATGACTTCGGCTTATAAATGGGCCTCTATGAACCTCTAAAATACATTTTAGGCCATACCCAGAGTCTCAATTGGTCCTATATAGATGATCCATTCTTAGGAAAAGAAATACAGTAACTAAATGATGGTGTACAATATCAGTCGATTATAAATTTTTAATTATTAGATCTAATTTATAACAAAAAGTTAAATATTTGAGTTGCTCGGAAAGGTAAGAATTTAAATTCTAAACATGTCTCACGTAAGAATAGGGGTCATCATTCAGTTAATTCGACCGGTGGCCGAATTGAATTAACCGAAATTTTAAAAATGCTAATAGTTAATTGAACCGAATATTTTTAATTGAATTAATCAAATTAAAATTATTTCGGTTATTAGCCGAATTAACCCAATTCACTGAAATTTATTATAATTTTTTGTTAAATTACATAATAGGTCACTAAATTAAGCTAAAATAATTTTTTAGTCACTAAACTTTTATTTTATACTAATTTAATACAAAATTTAGTGATATTTTATAATATAAAAAAATTTAATGAATATTTAATGAATATTTTAAAAGTTAAATGACTAAAAATAAATATATAATATTTAATATATATAACTTCAGTTAATTCGGTTAATTAACCGATTTTGAACCGAATTAACCAATAACCGAATTATCAAAAAAATTAATCATTAACCAATTTTTCAAAATTTAACCGACCGAATTAACCGAAATAATTTCAATTCGATCAGTTAACCAAATTAATCGAACCGAATGTACACCCCTACGTAAGAATTAAAGGTAGATATATAAATTTTGAAGGAGAGCGGATCCGTCCCTGCTCGTAATTCATATTCCCGAGCTATAAAAACTAAAAGACTAATTTTCAACTTCCAAACAGAAAATCCATTCAACAAGTGGTAATGGTGAGGTTGGGTTGAAGTGGTCACAGTCAAGGATTTTAATAACAGTTAGCAAGTGGTATAGGATCGTTTTGGTTTTAATAAATGTAATTGTTATATATAATAATATTTATTTTTTGAATAATTTATAATTGTAATATTTATAATTATAATAATATTTATTATATTCGTAATTTCAATAAACACAATATAGATACAATTGAAACTTAAATCTATAACCATAGTGTGTGGATTTTAGAGTAAATCACTTTAGAAATTTCAACTACACAACCACACATCCCAGTCCAGGAAAGACAGGCAAACCAATACCAAGGTTGTACTCTCTTTTTCTCTCAAGTAGCTAAGCTTTCATGTTAGATAAAATCTGTAATGGTGGTACATATAAAATATATGATACTGTTATAAGGTATGATATAAAATTAAATAATTAATTATATTATGTGTTACTGGTAATAAAATATTATGAAAATAAAAGCGTACATGCTTAATAAAAGTATCATAAAAATAAAATATAAGTATGAATATCATAAAATAAGATATATTTATAATCTAATAAGAGACAATATTATAAATATTTAATAGTTGATTTATTAAGTCAACTATATATAAAGAAGTAGTAGTCTCTAAAAATAGGTTAAACTTATATTACTCTTATAATATCAAAATGTTTTACAACAAGAGATAACTTATTTTATTAAAATATCACAATCAACTTTTATGCGATCTCAATAAAGATATTCAAAGTTTTCGGCTTATCAATGATATTCAAAGTTTTCGGCTTATCAATGAATTCAAGTATTCTTCTGTATTCAGTTTATTCGGTTTATTATTTTAGATGATTATTAGATTTTATATTTATTATGGTTTAGTTATAACACTATGATCAATGTCTTATTTATCAGAAAAAGAGCACTCTCATTTTAAATTGGTCTTTAAATTTTTTGAACATTCTAATTTTATTTTAAATTATCCATATATGCTAATCACATCCTATATTAATGAACCGTAATATAAAATGTTAAATTATCGTGAAAAATTAATGTATTATATAAAAATACAATGTGGTATAAACAAAAATTTGTAGAACATTCAAAAAATTTAAAGACCAATTTAGAATGAAAATCATAATTTCGAGATGAAAATGAAATGTTTAAAAGTTTGAAAACTAATTTAAAACAAAAGATGTTTAAAGATAAAACTAAACCATTTAAAAGTAAAGAGAATCATATAACGTAATGCAATTAACTCGACATACTCGTACACCACTCACATCGAAGTCGAGTAACAGAGGTCTCTGGCACTTGCAATGGAATATCGGTTCTGTCAGTTTTCAGTAAAAACAATGAAGAAACCTACCAGACAAACTACCTTTCAAGAATGAAAATTTCATGTAATACTAAGGAGACAAACTAGAATTTCTACTACTTTTTTCATTCTTGTTGGAAGAATAAATAAAGTGAAAAAAAAATACAAGTCTATCGTTCTTAATCTTCCGCGTGATAATGATAATAATAATAATACTAACAAATTCCATGCAATTTAAATTTATCTTCATTGATCAGATTGACAGCAGAAATAAAAAAATGGAAACAAGAACAGTTAGGGTGCAAAAGAAAAAGAATGACACACCTAAACGGAGAAAGGAACTGCAGCAGAAGAATCATCCCAAAACGACGTTGAGAAACCAACAGAAATAGTATCATGTCACGTCAGCCTCTCTCCGCGGCCATGTCTGCAAGTTTTTTCCATGTCATTTCTCTTTGCTCTTCGACCTCTTGCGCTCTGGCTTCTTTTGCTGCAAACTCTCTCTGACACTGGTCAAACAATTCAGGATCCATTCCCATGAACATCTTCCGTACATTCAAGGTCAACCCATGAACTGCCTGATTCCAATGACTCCGGGTATTCCTCTCCAATGCCTCAAATATGATTGGTAATATAAACTGCCGATTCTGGGAAATTAAGCTCACGATGTGTTCATTGTTCCATAAGAAGAGAACTCTTTCTGCAACCTGCAACACAACAGGGTCTTTGTAAGAATTCTGAAGAAAGTTGTATCTTATTACAAACATCAAAAAGCAAATTCTATCCTCTGAGAAAGGTGATCCATCACAGATGAAACTGGCTAAACAAGATCAGTTAATAACTATCCAACCATATGGTACTCGAGTCTCGAGGCATAATGTGAAGGGAAATGGGTGAGGAAAGAGAGAGAAAAAATCAAGGAGATGAAGGAAAGTTATCTTTCAACCAATGAGTAGGAAATCAAAGACGGAAAATAGAAGGAAAGAAAGAGGTAAGGAGCAAAGTTTTAAATAAAATTGTTCATTTAAGTAGAAAGATCGAACTTGAAGAGAAAGGTACAAATCCACCATTTCCCTTCCCTTTCTACTCCCTCCTACCCCCCCACCCCCCACCACAATACATTAAATCGATAAAGGAACACAAGACTGAAGGTTAGTAATAAAGAGAATCATGACGAGGAAAAAATATCTAGAATTTACAGGCAAGGGTGGTAAAACAATCTATGGAACCAAGCAACAAGTTGTATGATATCCGGAAACCAGCATATGTACTTAAAATGAACATCTGTTGAGAAGAAAGTGTATACAAACAATTGATGTTTGACTGAATCTCAACCAGCATAAAATCAGGTCACAGGATCACACACAACCAAACAGGGATGAACTACACTGTGGGAGAAAGTAGAAGCTAGTTTAGTGAATTGGGTGCCCTACTCAACAATTATTTCTTCTGAATACAGAAAGAATGAAGCCAGTCGGATGCAAATATAATGCTCAAAAGTAGACAACACTTGGCAAAACTTTCTAGTTTCTACAAACAAATCAGAAATGAGAAAAAAAGGTATATGCATCACGTTGCAGCACCTTCCGAATGAGACAAAGGTTATACTTCATGAATCAGTATCCATTCAAAATTCAGAATTACAAGAAATTACATAGGACCACCATAAATTTATAAAGGAGAAATATCATACGCTCACATAAGGCATCAAAATGAATAAAGCTCATATGATTTAACTTCACATCTTGCCAGCAACCACAATTCAACATTCCACAATTCGAATACCAGTGATTCCTAAAAGTGATTGATTACTCAAGCTATTGGATTTAACATACACAGAGTGGCATATCAAAAAGACAAAACCCCTTAAAAGTTCATATGGTTTATCTTCACATCCTAGCAACAATTCAACATTTCACAGTTGATACTACTACTGATTCCTAAAGGTGATTGACTACTTGAGCTATTCGAATTAGCATACTCAAGAGTGACATTCAAAAGAAAAATGCCTTACAGTATATAAGCTTTATCTTCACATCCTAGCAACAATTCAAGATTCCACTACTCAAAATACCATTGGTTCCTAAAGGTGAATGGAACTTGCATACTCAGTGAAGTATTCAAAAGATAAAATAAAAGCACTTAAAAGTTACCTGGAAATGTAAGCTATTGAGGCAACGTGCAATCTGTCTGAACAGAGGAACCATACATCGTTGGAGTTCTGCAGACTGTGTTGCTTCAAGTACTTCCTCGAGTTCCCCGAGGAAGAGAACTTCCTTCTGACAATTAGTCAAAGGCCAATACTTCAACAACCCTCTGATAACTGTATCAGCCAGCTTATAGTCCTTCTCAACAAATTGTATAATACAATAAGACAACTGCTGATGGTACATGCCGATAGGTTTTGGCTTATGCAAAGGAATCAACGCTCTCACAAGGAACAACTTGTGTTCCTCTTTCATAGGCACCGCGAAACCATTAATAATACTCCCTAGAATCTCCAAAAGCTCCCCGATCCCACTATGCCTCTCTGTTTCATATATAAACCTATAGAAAATATTATTTATGGCCTTCCTAATGAAGGGTCGATGCACCATGAATTTACCATAAATCCTATGAAGAATCGTTTTCAAAAACTCCCTTTCCCTGATATCCTCAGAATCAAACAAATCAAGCAATTTCAAAACGAACGAATGATCAATGTATTTCTTTGCAACCTTAGTATCCGTATCCGAGGACACAACATATCTCAAAAGAAGCTCGTAGACAATCTGTAAATGTGGCCACGAAGGATCCAAATAATGTTCCTCTTCTTCGGGATCCGAGGCTACTATCCCCGTATTTTCGTGAGACGCTGGAGGGAGGGACCGGAAAATGTTGATTCCAATCATTTTAATCATCTCCTCCTTGCATATCTCAGTGGTTTTGCTAGACCCGGATTGAGTAAAATCGACAAGTTCCAGCAACGTTTGCCGCTTGATTTCTTTTTCTCGGCCCGATTTTAATACATCGTTGAAATCGAATTGGAAGCAACAAATCTGTAATTTCCGCAAGAATAGGTATTGTCTCTCCGAAACTGGGGCGTCTCTTAATAACGGCAAGGGTTCGACGGTGGTCATCGGGGGTGGGAGAGGGACCACATGTCTGCCGGAATTAGTGTTCGGTACGCCCTGTCCAGGCCGGGAAGCATGATTAACGACCACATCTGGATCCGACACGATATTACCGGAACCTGGTTGACGGCCCCCGGCATCCCTTACCGTTGAATCCGATTTGGAATACTTCTTGCTTCCTTTGATAATCTTCTTCAACATCTTGACCCCCCAAAAATAAAAACATAACAAGTATTAGGTTGAGAAATGGAGCTAGGGATTACGAATTCGACAGCGATAATTTCGAGGTTTCAAAAGATCGGATTGCATGGCATAATTACCCCTGAGAAACTAAGTTCAAAAAATGGATAAGGAAATATGTATAATTTTATATTAGAGAAATGGAATAAAGATTTCCATAAGATTCCCCCCTTTTTCTTTTCAATTATCGGGAAATGATTGGCTCCTTGTCATCAGTAATTGATCGAAAATTCGAAAAGATCCGTCAGGAAAGGCGGACCGCCGGAATGTGGGCAGCTCGTCAAACGGCGGTGGAGTTCCGGCGATTATTGAATGAACGGACCAATTTAATGAGGTGGAGAAGTGACAAGAATAGAAAGAGACAACGAGAGTGAGAAAGAAGCATTAAAAATGAATGAAAGGAAATGATGATGGCAATGAACTCCTTTAAAACAATATCTTTATCTTTAAATAAAGGATAATTGACAAGTTCGGTCATCTATGTTTCATAAGTATTCATTTTTATCCATCAAATTAAAAAAGTAATATTTTAATATTCGCGTTATCGGTTCACAATATTTTGATTATTAAAATATTAAAAGTCGTAAGTTCAATGATATAATAGTTTAATAAAAGATATTATTTTTAATTTGATTTTTTAATTTTAAATAAAATATTAATTTAATTTTTAAATTTTAAATAAATTAATAAATTAATATTTATATTTTAGATAAAATATTATTTAAATTTTAAAATCCAATTAAAGTTCTTATCGTCAGCCGTTGGCTAATAAATTTTATTTTCATATCACAAATTTAACCTTTTATCTGTTTTTTTAAATGTATATTTTTTAATATTCTTAAAATATTATAAATAAGGTGTATATTTGATTAATCGGTCGACTTAAATTACCTAAAATTTATTAATCATTTTTTCGTTTTAACCAAACTGATTTTTTTCTAAAAATAATCAAATTGAAAAAGTTCTATTAATTCAGCTTTTTTTTTTAAATTCACCGAAAACTTGTTATAAAATTTTAGATAAATTACACAAATGATCATTGACTCATCGAATGTTATAAATTAATAATAAATTTTAAAAAGTTTAAGGGTCATTTTATAATCTATTAATAAATTTAATGATCATTATGTGCCAATTTAATAAAGTTTAATGACTATTTTATAATATATTAAAAATAATAATCATTTATAACCAGTAAAAGTTTAATAACCAAAAACAAATATACGTAATACTTAATGTAATAATAATTTTGATTGATCCAACTAATTAACTGATCTCAAACCGAATTAACCGATAATCAAAATTTGAAGAAAAAATATTAACCGTTAATTGATCTTGCCTAAAACTAATCAATCAAATTAACTGGAAAAAAATTATTCAATTGGTCAGTTAATTTGGTTAGAAACAAATAATATATACCCCTAATTACAAGCTGGTATATTTCCAATTTTTCTTTTCTTTTAACCCTACTATAATAATGCACACACACCTTACAGACAACTGCTTAAACTTAAGTCTTCTCAAGATAAACATCATCTTGTTTTCTACTGGACAAAACATTAAACAAGTTTATTCATGGTGATAGGGACATTAAACAACTGGACACAGTTAGAAGTGAAAACATGTTTGGTAGAAACCAAATCAGTAATATTATGTCTCCATCAAGTAGATGATATATGTATGATTTTACTTCCTTACAAGGCATGATGAATTCTAATCGATGGCTATGCACTCTCGCCCTTGCAACCGATGTCAGTGCAGTGGCAAACGGGTCGACCAGAAGCTTCCCAGCCATTGAAACCGCGCTCCAGAACCAAAATGTTCTTGATTCCGGTATCTTCCTTCAACTCCTCTAGATGATAGGCTAACCTCCGTGCACAAGTAGGGCCACGAACCTGCAAAAGCATCGACACCATGTCCGGCGTTTAACCGATCTAAGCTCATCAAAAGGAACCATTATCAATTGAGAATAAGATGGTTATTTGAATTCAACATGCAGACCAGTTTATATAATCTTGCAATATTTATGCTGCCATTTTATGATAAACCTCAGTCATGGGATCAAAAGCATGCATGTAAGTTCAAAAGGAGTTTCAGGTTGTCTTCTACGAATGATCAACTGTATGCGAAGAATTCAAAAAGAACAACAGAGAGTCAGAGACGATGAAATCATGACCGGACTTATTATAAACTACGAGAGATGTTTCAGTTAATTGTGTTTAGCTGGGTCTTCTGACTACTTAACTGTTGGATAAACTAAAGCAGCAGTTCTAAAGACAAAAACAAAACCATGGAGTGTAATACTAAACACTAAACAGCATTAAGATCATGCATGGGTCAATTGTCTCCGGAATAAGCAAAATGATCAGTCCAGACTCCAGAGAGCAAAATTATTTTCCAAAGGAACTATGACGATGCACGCACTGAACCGAATATAAGTCTTTGCCGGGAGTGAGGCTTGCGCCTTGAATAGATATTTCAAAGTCTACCATGATTCATACATCAGTTATACGGTTCATGCGCACAAACCTCCTATTGACATATGAGACTTCGCTCAATAGAAAGACATACTTCCCGGGAAGAAGGAACTGCGTTTATCTCAATCCAAGCCTAAGACATCAATCTAGACCTGACATTATCATCTTGAAGAAGATAAGCACTATGATAAGCAATCTTTTTCTTTTGAGGAGAAGATAATCATATATTAACCATAAACCGCATCATTTAACGCATCTAAGTTCAAAAACAAACCACAGCAGGAAATTACAAGTTAAAGTCCAATGGACACTCCATTCGCGATCCAGTTTACATAGCTGCATCTCGACTATGGTAATAGTCCGTGCATCACTCAGCTGCATCTTGACTACGTACCAAAGGCATATCAAGTACTCTTTGCCATGGAATCAGGACAGGCAATTTGCATTTGCAATAAACATCTATCTCAATACACCAATATGAATCTCTCAATGTACCAAAGGCATATCAAGTACTCTTTGCCAGATAAAAAAAAAAAAAGCATAGCATAGGCCATTGAACCCACCCTTTCAATCATCCCAAAGCACATCTTTGTTTGTTAAATGCTTCTAACTAGCCTATCTTTCAAATCCTAATCCAGAAATACATGAAATATCAAACCATGATTAGAAAATTAATGCCAAATATTACATCTCAAAACCATCCATCTCTGTTACATCTAAGGACAGTATACTCAATGGCATAGACAAATCAAAAAGTACAAACCCAGAAGAAGCTGAAGAAGAAAGTACCTGGCTTAAAGAACAATGAAAAACAAGAGTGTCTTTGCCTTTCACATCTTGCATAAGATTGGAGATCTGATCATTGAAACTGTCACTGGCATAGTGCAAGGACCCAGCTATATGTCCATCATAACTCCTTTCATCATCCCTTCATTAACAAGTTCCCACAAAAACAAACAAACCCAGATTAGATTTCTTCACAGATAACCAAAAACAATAGAAATCTACTTGGAAAAAAAGTGAATTAACCAAGAAAAAAAGAGAAAAAAAAACTGAACCTGACATCTATAATAGCGATATTTGGAAGGCGTTTAAGGGGAAGGAGTTGAGAACCAGTTATGTAGGAGATGGATTGAGCCATTCGGTTTGCCAGGATCTTTGTTGGGTTTCTTACAATCTCTTTGTTTTTGTCCGAAAAGAACCAAAGATTGGATTTTTAGATTAATAATTAAGAAGCAAAGAATCCGATCTTGTTCATTAACTATTTGATTTGGTCGTTGTATTTACTAGGGCTTTGTTTGGCTGAAATTATTTCTTTAATTCATTTTTTATTGTGATTTCATTACGAAACAGGCACTGGTCTATTAAGTATCGTTAATAGACCTAACAAAATTTAAAACTTTAAAAATATATATAATTTTAAATTAAATTTTTTAAAGGATTCGGTTTAATTTTTTTTAATGGAGTTTAACTTTTTTTTTAAAAAAATTGAAAGAATTACTGAGAATTTTTAAAAAATGTGAGGGATTTAGTTAAGAATTTTTAACTAATTGACCCGACCTAAAAATCTGATACTAATCCAACATTGAACTGATATTTGAATCGAATTACTATAAACACGAACTAAAACCGAAATAGACCCAAATCGAAATTGAACCGAAGGAACGAAAACACCCGGATGACCCGTTTCCCACCCTGTTATCACCTGTTTTAGACTCTTCATTACAAGCGATCTTTCCTCTTCAATCTTCATCGAGCTTAATTGAGCTTTCAGCAGCCATGACAACTACAAGGCCTGATATATGTATTCTTTTATAGACATAGAATTTCAATATCGGCAATTTCTCTACTCTGTCCTAGTCCTAGACTGCAACCATTTTAAAAGGAATATACAAGAATGACAAACAATTATCCCTAACCATGATCCCTATTGGTATTGAAGCTGCTGCAATAACATGGAAAACTATGACACAGGTGCTTCTGGGAGTTGCAGGTTGCAGAAACCAGGTCTGGAGGGTGGAGATCACTACTTTTCCGAATCATGTGTGCTGCATTGTTATCATAGCTAAGTGTTTAGGTGCACAACGCGGGCTGATCCGAATTAATCAGAGTAAACTCTTGAAAATTGAGAGAATAATAAAAAAAAAAAAAACTTCTGCTTTTATTAAGCAATGATTACTGAAACAACACACTCAAAACTCCCATGACCCCATATCTGTGGCTTCATCCTCCATTCTCCCATTTCTTTTATTTTTTCAGTACTTTTTCCTTCCATTGTATTGTTTTCCCTATCTGATATATATCAGGAGAGCAACCAAAACAATGATACAGAAATTCTCTCTTTTGGAGCCTTGCATTAGTATTGTTGGCAAAGTGGGATCCATCTCAACACTAAGAAAACAAGTGGACAAATAGTAAAATTCTTTCAAATGGAGAAGTAAAAAGAAAATTTGATTGAACTGTTACAGATCAGTCACTTGGTCCAACACTCTGGGGTCAAGGCATGGTTCCTTTTGGGGTCCCTGCAATAGTTATAGACCATATGGTATCTTTGAACCCATTTCATCGCTCTACGTTGCTGCCTGGATAACCCACCGGACCGGGAAGGCGAGGCCGAGACAGGCCTGCACCAAGCCGGTGCATATGCACTGCAACCGCCTGCTTTGAAGTTGGTATACTTTGCAACAAATGGTTGGTATCTGTAATCCGCTTTGTATTTCCCATCTTCAGTTGCCCATGATGAAGCATCCCATATGGAACCATACACCCACATTGGCCTTAAAGGAAATGTTGCAGCACTCTTCCTTGGATACCTCCTGATGGGCACATCATCTACCAAGAATCTGATATACAAATATCATAAGAATCAATATATAGACCAATGAAATGTGTATACTTCATTGCAAATGAATACAAAATCACCAGAAGTTCACCATTCATGTTCAAAGTTATTAAATCTGAAAAGGCAACAATACTTTTACAGCAAACAGAGACAAGTCCACATCCTCCCACCTACCCCTTTCCTCCCAATCAATTCCAAGGCATTTATTACAGTGATCCTCTGTCAATATTAACTAAGGTTGAAGTTTAGTTTTGACCAACATTTCAGCATTGGTTGGTTTCTTTGTCATATACATACATATACATATATATACTTACATGATCTCCCTAGGACTCCAAAGAATGGCATAGTGGTGAAAGTCTTTGGTGGGATCAAACCAAAGATGAAACTTCATTTCCCTGCCAATGATTTTCCCATCTCCACTCCCTCTGATATACACATTTGTTTGTAAAGTGTAAGGCTTGCCAAATGTAGTTCCAAGGAACTCTATGTCTACTTCATCATGGAACCCTGGGTGAGCTTCATTGTTTGATAGCTGTCATTTGTTTGATTTCTAATTAGAAACTGTGGATTAACAAAGAATTGAAGTTGAAGTGATTCAGTTCAGTTCACTTTCTTACATAGAAAGCTGTTATGACACCAGCTGTGTAACCAGGTTGCACTTTAATAGAGGCTCCAAAGTAACCAGACCGAAAAGGCTTAACTGACTTGAACCCACTGCCTGAAAACCAAATACCAAGCAATCAAATAAGGAAACTAATACCAGATTGATATAAGGAAATGTTATAAAGTAAGGACCTGAAGTTCTGTCAAGCCAGATTGTCAAGGCATTTTGGTCTACACTTTGATGACCAGGACCCCAAAGATTTCGAAACCCTTTGTAAAAGCTCATAGGCCTGAACTTGGAGCTTGGCCAGTAACCAGGAGAAGGTGGCCAGCCAGCATTGGCTGAAGGAAACAATAGAATGAGAAGAAAAGAGAGGAAGATAGCCATGGTGAAGAATGAAAGAAGGGAAGCCAAGAAGAGAAAGAGGGGAAGAACCTTGGTGGGGGGAAAGGTAGAATGATCGGGAGTGTATAAATGGTGGTGTGTGATTTGTGACTTGTGAGAGAGAGAAAGCACAGGGGCAAGGTGTAAATGTAGGAAGAGTATCAATGGCATTGGCAGTACAGTTTGATTAATAAAAAAGAAGAGGGTGGGGTCACATTGGTCATGGAGGAAGGAAGTGATGAATCAAAAAGCTTAGACTTCGACACCACTTTAGATAAGAATGTTGATTCAGAAAACACGAAAAATTTAATTTTTAAAATTTTTCATTCAACTGTTTAACATTATTTCTTCATTCGACAATCAAAAATCTATTGAAAAAACATTACCTAACGGAACCTTAATAACGCTAAACAGACTCAAAACTCAAACACATTTCTTATTCATATATAGATAAAATATAGAACATACAATTCGAATATACTAGGTGTGATTATATAAAAGTATATGATCATACTCTTTCTTTCTAACTGTATGAATATGTACACACACCTTATACATACAAGTGATCGAACTCAAATCTCTTAAAATAAATATCATCCTAATCTACCAAAACCGATTGTTTGAATTTCAAAGTACATATAGACTTGTTCCCCCCAGACCACAACTATTTCACTTCCCATTCTTTATGAGAAACCCTGTTTCCTTGGCTTTGCATGGTTGGAACCAAGCTAAGGGAACCAAGCTAAGAAAAGAAGATGAGTTGAATAAAGGGTGGATAGGTGTCTATTAACTGTGTTTTCTTTTTTTCCCCCATCTCCAACAGGATCATTGTTTTGCTATTTTTCTTGTCATTGAAAGCTACATGGACCCATGTCTCACATTGTTACATAAACTCAGATGCCTTGTGTTGTGTGTGTGTGTTTCCCATCCCTTAGCTGAAAGAGGGTTTCTTTCAGTGTTGGTCACCTGTTGATCTAAGTCAAATTTGTGAACCAAAATGTGAGAGTAATGGGGTATTTTTCTTCTTTTAACATGTGAAAATGGTTAAAAGAAGTGGGACATCAGCTATATTTTTCTGGGGCATTGTGTTAGATTTTGATTAAATGTGTTCGTTTCAGATGCTATTAGTTTTTATTGGCTTTTTATATTATAAAGCTTTCAATCAAAAAAAAATTTGATACACAAATTAAGTAAATTAAAATTTTTATAGATTTATGAAATTTAAGATTTAAAACTTTATTTAAGATTTAAAATTTAAAAGATTGTGACAGAATTTGGTGATAGAATTTGGAAGGCTAACTTAAAACTTTTAAAAATAAAGGTCTAAATTAAAATTTTCAAAAATTTTAAAGGGCTTAATTTACATTATTTCAAAAAATAAGTTTAACTAAAAAATTGAAAATTTTAAAAGATTTAAAGAGAACTTTTAAAAGTTATGAGAAAGATTTAATTAAAAATATTAAAAAGATTAATACTTAATCTAAATTACTTTTAGAAAATTTGTGCGACCAAATTAAAACTTTTAAAAATTTATAATTTTTAGAGGGTGGTGGCCCATTAGCTTTAATTGTGTTTCACTCATGTTAGGAGGGTAAATCCTGGAGTTTAAAATTTAAATTTTAAGATTAGTAATTTATATTTTTAATTGTATATTTAAATGGAAAGAGTTGTAAGGATTGCCGTTGAGAAAAAATAAAAATAGTTTATTTTTTTTATTTTTTATCATTGAAGTTGTAATATTATAGACCCAGATATCATCCATTTTAATAAATATTATTGTTTATTTTTTATATTATTTAAAATATATATTTTTTAAAAATTAAATTAATAATATAAATAATTAATAATAAAATAATTTATTTTTATTAATTAAGAATTACAAATAATATAACAAATCGTAACTATAATATAATCTCGTAATGAAGTATAAGGTGGTTCAAGAAAATCCAATAACCCAAAGACTAAGATGTTTTCTTGTAATTAAAATAGAAACCCCACGTGGATGAACAGAAGATTTTGTTCAACGGATCAAAGCCATTTAATTAGGCTTTGTTTCTATTTTATTATATCCTACGTTGTAGGAGCTTTCCTCGGCAGTTAGGAGTGAGCAAAACTCAATTCGATTTAAAAAAATTGAATAATTTGACTCGAGGTAAAAATACTTAACTCGTTTTGACTGGATTTGAAATTTCATAGACTCGACTCGAAAAAATTTCAAATAAAGTTTAAGTTATAAAATGAAAATTTGAATAACTCGAATAACTCAAAATTTTTAATAATTAAATGATTAATTCTTAAGTTCGAGACGAATATCTAAATTTTTTAATGATATATATGCATTGATATATAAAAATATAAAGAAATATTGTTATATATGAAAAAAAATATATGCATATCTTATATGATTAAAGAAAGTCATTTAAATTAAAATCAAATCATACTATAATATAGTAAATAATTATAATTAAATATTTATAGAAACTCGAAAACTCGACTCGACTCGAACCGAAAATTTTTTAAATAAAGTTTGAGTTGTAAAATATGACTCATCAACTCAAATAACTCGAAATTTTTTGACTCGACTCGATCGAATACTTACCCCTATCATCAATGGGACAATCAATTTAAAAAAATTAAAATGGAATAAAATTAATTATAAATAAAATTATATTTATGTAACCTAATTACTAAAAATTATATTTAGGTCGGTTAATTAATTATGCATGATATTATATTTAGATAACTCAATTATGAAAGATTATATTTAAATCATTTAATTATAAGTAAGATTATATTTAGGTCATCCGTAATATTTAAAATATATATCAATTTGTGTATTAGCAATGACAGATACATTAAAGGCGTAGGGTGAGCACGAGCCCACCTTAAATTTTTTGAAGTTCACATATTTACCCTTAATATTTTTAATTTTTATGAATTAATCCTTAATTGGATTCCAACAATCCTAATCACGTCAGAAATTTTTATGTATTCACCCTCAAATAAATTTCTGAATTCACCACTGTGTATTAGATTAATTAATTAATGATTTTGAATAAAGTACTCTAATGTTAACAACAGTGTACAAGTGATTTAAATTTTTTTTAAAATAGATCGATATATATTTTTTAAAATATTAAGAATGACCCAAATATAACCTATAATTAAATGATTTTAATATAATATTTAATAATTGAAACACGGGTTTTTCAAATATAACTTTTAAAAATTAAATAATAAAATATAATATTACTTATAATTAAATAATATCTGTTATTTATTTTTTAAAATTTAATTTGATAGATCATTTATTATTATAACGGACATCATAAAAATATAGGTTACTTTATTCCTCCAATCATTTTAAATATTTTTTTACAAAACCACACAACTATTTTGTCGGTAATAAATATTGGAAAACAAACAAATAATGCATGGATTAGACGTGATTATGATTGTTGGATTCCAGTTTCAAATAAGTTTTGTTTTAATTTTATATTTTTATAATTTAAATTAGATAAAAAAACGATTCGATAAATTTAATTTAATTTAAATCAAATATTTTTTATCAAATGAAAAATTAAAAACTGAGATAAAAGTAGAAACAGAGTCATGTTCAGTGCTCTTGTCTCTTTCAAATTTTTTGATGTATTTATATTTAAAATCTTTTTTATTTAAATAATAATAAAATAAAATTTTTATTTTTTAAAAAATTTTAAATTTTAAGACTTAGACTTTTATAATATTTAATCTCAGTTTATCAGACGGGGTCCAGACTTATTCTACCGACAAAAGAATAGGATGCTTCATTGCTTTTGTACAATTTGGGAAATCTGTAGGATAAATGAATGAAAGCATAAAGTCAAGATTCTCTGTTTATTTTAGGAAGTTAGGACAACTTTAGACCTGTCATGGTTCACATTTTTATTACTTCGATATTGGAATTATTTAGGGTTTATAGTTATTTTTTATATTTTAATAAATATTATCAATAATTAATACTTAAATTAATTATCATTACCGATTTAATAAAAAGGGAAGAGAAAATTAAGTTTTAGAGAAAAATATGTTTTTCTAAATAAAATATAAAATTTTACGAACCAAAATTAATAGAAAGAAACTGAAAATTAAAGTTAACTAAAAATATGTTATTTGAATAATAGGAAAAAAATGAATCTAATAATTCAATAAGAAAATAAAAATAAATCCATAACAAACCAGAGAAATGGTTGGGGAAACCAATCATGTCCTGAAAAGGAAATCAAAAGTAAAGAAAATAAAATGGAACAGATTGATAGATGCCTACCGCATGTGATATTATGGCTACGGTAGTCACCTAGGCCTTTGGCTTAAGAGGCTTAACGATCTCCCAAGTGAAGTCGGGATCGTCACGGCCGAAATGACCATAAGCAGCAGTCTTCTGGTACCTGAAGTTACCTCCTCTTTTCAAGTCGAGATTTATAGAGATCATTCCCGGCCTGAAGTCGAAAGCTTCCTTAATTAAGGCCAAGATATCCTTGTCTGGGATCTTGCCTGTCTTGTATGTGTCTACGAAAACTGACAAGGGCTCTGGCACACCGATTGCATAGGATACTTGTACGATGCAGCGACGTGCAAGGCCTGAGGCCACCACGCTCTTTGCTGCTTGCCTAACGATGTATGCACCGCTGCGATCCACCTTGGTGGGATCTTTCCCTGAGAAAGCACCACCACCGTGAGCACCCCAGCCCCCGTAGGTATCAATGATGATCTTTCGGCCAGTGAGTCCTGCATCCCCGTGAGGTCCACCGATAACAAACCTACCAGATGGATTGAGGTGGAAAATGGTTTTGTCATCTAGATACTTAGATGGAATAACAGGCTTAATGACATGCTCTTTCAAGTCCAATGCAATCTTCTCATTGGTGACAGTCTCATCGTGTTGGGTTGAAATAAGAACAGTATGAACACGAATAGGGATCATGGCTCCACCATCATTTCTATACTCAACAGTCACTTGGGTCTTACCATCAGGCCTCAACCATGGACATGTCTTGTTCTTTCTCACTTCGGTGAGCCTGGCACCAAGCTTAGTTGCAAGCACATGGGTTAGAGGCATCAACTCGGGGGTTTCATCCGTGGCATAACCAAACATGTGACCCTGGTCACCAGCCCCAATCTCCTCAGGTTTCTTGGAGAGGTGGCCATGCACTCCTTGAGCAATATCAGGGCTCTGTTGCTCAATGTTAACTAGAACTTTGCAGTTGTCAGCATCAAGGCCAACATCAGCTGATGTGAACCCTATACCCCTGCAAGTATCCCGAACAATTTTCTCATAGTTAATTTTGCCCTTGGTCGTGATCTCACCGAAGACCATTACCATGTTCGTCTTGGTGCAAGTCTCACAAGCCACTTTGCTTTCAGGGTCTTGTTCCAGGCAGGCGTCAAGGATAGCATCTGAAACCTGGTCACAGATTTTGTCGGGGTGGCCTTCATTGACAGATTCAGAAGTAAATAAGAAGGTATCCATATCTGCATTTCAGATCATAATGCATTTGATTAACTTAACTCCGATGAAAAATCAAGATGATAAACAACAAAAGTGACGCAACACAACCATAGTAATAAATCCTAATGTCATGTTTGCTTACATAGTTTTAACAAAGGGAAAAAACATTACATAAGTATTAAAATAATTTGCCATAACATAAAGTAGAATCAGTTCAAATTTAAACTAGGAACTAGAACAATATGAAATGAAATTAATTTATTGCTAACTCATGCATTAACACATTCTAAAAAAGTAATACTCCTACCAAATATAAGATAAAAGGAAATTCCATTGCCATATTTATGGGACTATGATAGAGACATTAAAAGAATTCAAATCTGCAGACATGATAAATTGATAATCCTCTCTTTCAGAGTTGTTCATAGATTTTAGTGGTACTAGAACAAGCATAAAAAATAGGCTTCCAATAATAAGTATTAGAAAAAAAAATAGTTTTCTAATAAAAAGTATTAATAAAATTAAATTAAGTGTATGACTACTAACAAATATTAGAAAAAAAATTAGACCCCTAATAACAAGTATTGAGAAAAAAATTAATCCTAAATAATAAATATGAGGAAAATAAATTTTAAGAGTAAACCTCTAATAACAAATATTGTGAAAAATCTAATTCTAACCTCTAATAACAAATATTAAAAAATTATGGTCCTAATAATAATTATTGAAAAATAGACCTCTTATGTAAGTATTAGAAAAAATTAGACCCTAATAACAAATATATTAAAAAATAGGTCTCTTACAATAAATGTCAAAAAATAAATTTTAAAATTAGACTTATAATAACAAGTATTAGAAAAAAATCGTGACTCTAATAGCAAATAACGAAATAAATAAATTTTAATAGTAGATATAAATAAATATTAAAAAATGTTTCTTTAGAGTTGATCGAATAATAAGTTTAGTAAAAGATAAACTCCTAACAACAAATATTGCAAAAAATTGAAATTTAAGAAACATAATAAAAGATATTAGAAAATGAATTTTAAAAGTACGCCTAATACGAATATTGACAAAAATTGAAATTGTAGTAACAAATACTAAAAAATAGTTATATAATAATAAATATTAAAAAATAATAATTAATCTATAATAATAAATATTTAAAATTAAATTTTAATAATAAACATTAAAAATTTAAAATTAAATATATTTAATAAAATAATTAAAATTAGGAGCCCTGAATAGGGTGGACCTGGGCCGTCCTCCTTCTGACCCACTCCGGGAACCGCACTGCTCTCTTTCATTATGTCTATTCTTGCTCTTTTGCTTCCGTAAGTTTCTAAGAGGAAAAACACACATAATATAATTGCTGGACGCATATTTATAACCAATACTAACATGGAGAAACTCACTGGTTCGAGTTTCGTTGCTCGAAACCTCTTTTAGCTTGCACCAACTTGATGATTCAAATATATTACTCATATAATACTAAAAAACAAATATATATTTTTAGTTTTTAATTAAATTTATATAAAAAATGTTTAATTACCAAATAACAAACAACTGATGGAATTGCTAATAATACCCATCTAAGGAGAGCCAAACGGATGATCCGGCTGTGGAAATCTAATTTCACATCTATCCAAACAAGTTATGTCAAGTCCATAAATTGAAATCAAGTGATTTTATTCATCAGAAACAAACAATATGCTTTTGCATTCAAATCACCAAAGAAATTGGAAACCAAGCAATTTATCAAACTAAAACCATATTACCATCAGCATTCCAAATCTACAACATTCATAATTTCATATACTAAGGCATTATCTTTAAACATAAAGCAAATCCGATAAACAAACACTATATCGATAACAAATCTAAAAAACACAAAATGTAGAACAAATTCAAATTAAAAAATCTGCGAAAATTTAGGGGGAAAAAAAAAGAAGAGAAGGGATTTGAAGAGTACCTTGATTGCGATCTGAAAGAAAAGACTGAGAATGGAATGATATGGATGAGAGTGCCAGAGGGATTGAAATGTAGGTGAAATGGGATTGTATCTGTAGAGCCGAAAAACCAGTCGTTTGATTCGCTCGTATTCTCTCGATTCCCCGCTCTCTTCGGTGATTGGCTCTGTTTCGTGCATTTCCAGGCTTTTTATTTATCGCCTCTTAATCTTTCCGAATATATTTGAATTTGTTATTTGATTTATAAATTTCTTCTTGAATTTAATATATTTATTTGAGTTTTTATTATATTTAAATATAATTGTTTATAATGTTATAATATTGATTGATTTGAATTTAAATAAATTTTTAATTATACATGATATATATAATTATATTTAAATTATATGATGTATTTTTTAATGTGTATAAAATTTATAATATTATTTTATAAATAAAATATCATCTAAAATTATATGACATGTTTATAATTTTATTTTTTAAAATATATTTTAAAGATTAAATATCGATGAAAGTATGAACGAGTCAAGCAATTAATGCAAAGAAATAACTAGTAAAGAATAACAGTCAAAAGATCAAATTGAATAAAATATATAATTAAAGGAATAAATTAAAATTACATAGGGACGAGTCTACTACGTGCGACGAACACTGCTGAACACCACTAACGACGAACATCGTTGAACATTATTAAACTAATTGATAAAAGTTATATATTTTAGGGACTTAAAATACAATTAATAATTACTTAAAAATTACTTAAATTATTTTTATATACATTAAAGTTTTGATTTTCTAATAAAGATAAACTACATATTTAGTACCTCACCTATTTTTGTATTTCTATTTTAATACTTAAATTAATTATTTTAGCAAAATAGTAACTAATGTTACATATTATTTTTATTTTGGTACCTTGATTGTTAAAAACAAACGAAAATAGTGACATTGATTGGCCAAATAATAGTTCTAGTCTCTAAAAATTATACAATTTATCAACTTAGTCTAAATATTATCAATTTAAAGATTATTTTTAATTTTTAGAGTAAAAATATAAATTTATTATTTTTTTTAATAAAATTAAGAAACTATATACTTTGATTAAATATTTTATATGAAAAATAAATCTTTTCGCCGCTAGTTTTTGATATATCGATAAATCATAAAAGGGATCATGATCATAACAAAATATTGATCTTCACTACGAAAAATGCTCGTTTATACTCGTTATATGAACGCTAAATTATTAAAAAGATAAACAAAATGTTATAAAAGCGTACTAAAATTATCATTAAAATAAACAAATAAAACAACCGTAGAAAACCTTTCTCACTTTCATCTTTATTCATCTGTCGGTAAAAACTTAATTAGTTAAAACAAATGTACGATAATATAATCTTGGTACAAAATAATATATTTGTATGTGCCCACCTAACTTTAGTCTTTAAATATAATCTTTGTACATTATTCAATATTTGTATTTGTATATATTTTATACTCAAAATAACTTGTTTTTTTTTTTGGCAATATAATCATAATTATTTAATTTTCTTTTTATTATTTAACTAATTATTTATAAAAAAATTAATAATTAATAATAAATAATAACTTTTATAATCATATATTAATCTGTAATAGTTTTTAGATTATTAGAAAGAAATAAATAATAATATTTTAATAAAAGATTAATTTATAAAAAAAAATTGCCTCACATTATGATGTTCAACATGACATTAAATTAATTTCGGTTTTAGACGCTTATAAAAAATTAATTTAATTTAAAATTAGGTATTATTTTGTTAAAAAATAGTTTGAGTATCAAAATAAAAATATAGAAATAGGTGAAGTACTAAATATGTAGTTTATCCTTATTAAAAAATAAAAAAATATATAAAAAAATAATTTAATTAAAAATTTTAAATAATTATTAATTACATGTTAAGTCCTTATAATTTTTAATATTTGTTAATTAATTTAATAGTGTTCAGCGGTGTTCAACGCTAGTGATGTTCAGTGGTGTTCGTCGCCCGTTGTAGAATTTTCTAATTACATAATCATTCTATGATGTAAATGAATATTTGGTTCAAATATAGTCAATATTAACTTAAAACGCAAAAAAAATAAATCAAAAGTTAAAAAAATAAAATTGTAAAAAATGAGATTTATTGTCAAAATTATCTAGATATCTTATAGTAATTGAAGAACTTGTGGTTCAAATTTGATTAAAAAATATTTACAATAAACTAAAAAATATGTTTAAATTATAAAATAATATAATTTAAGTCAAATAACTTAAAATTTGATTAAAAAATTATGTTCGGATTTCACTCATCTTTATATTAAAATTAAATTTAAATTGACTTTCTCCCATGTCGAAATAATATACAATTATTTTGTGTAATCAATTGATCCTAACAAATAATTTCAATGAAAAATAATATTTTTTATCTAAAACATCTAAATTTAAATTATTTTATTTCTAAAATATATATCTTATTAAAAGTTAATAACTTATATGAAATATATTATTTTATAGTTATTTTAAGATTATTTTAAAAGAATTATACAAACAATTACAATAGATATTATTTAATATATTAAAAGATTTGTAACATTTTTTTCTTGTATGAAAAGACATTTTCTTTTCAGAAGATTAGGAGGAAATTAAATTACCATATTCAATGCATTATTGCATTGAATGGAGACTAAATTTATATATATATATATATATTTCTCTCTCTCTATATATATATATACATATATAAAGCGGGTTCCCCAAATATAATATTACTTGGAGTGATCCTAATATAATTTTATCCTTAATTGAGTTATTCACATATAATCTTTAATAATTGGGTGACCCAAATATAACTTAACTCATAATTTAATGACCTAAAAGTTACTTTTAATAATTTGGTGACCCAAATATAATATTACTCATAATTTAATAACTTATGTTGTAGTTTAATTAAAATAATTACGATGAAACTTTTAAATAATATAATTAGGTTTTCTTTAAAAGTTTTATTATATTTATAAATATGATATGTGAGCATACTTTTAAAACTATACCTTCCTAAATAGATAATTCAAGGCAATGAAAGAACATATTTACGAACACCCTTAAAGTTAACGTGATCTCTTTAAAATTTAGCACATCTAAAAAATAAGAAGAGACAATAATGGTAGTACAAAAAAAAAGTTTTATTATTTTTTGAATAAAATATTCGAGATATTTAAAAAAAAACATAAAGAACAATTTGTATAACAAAATGTTCGAAAACATTCTGCCATTAATACATAGAAAACATCGCATTAAAATGTTATAAAGTCAAAAAAAAATTGTTAAAACATGTTAAAACATGCTAAAACATGCCTACCGAAACGGATGTTACATCGGTAACGTAACATAACATTAACAACAAATGTTATAATCAGTTTGGATAAAATTTGAGAATCCTATTGAAAAAATACGTTTGTGTTCTCTTTTTTTCATACTTTGATCTAATTTTGTATATAAATGTTTTAGAATTTTTCACTTTCATCTCTCCTCTTTTATCTCTTATACATTAACTAGATTACTCATTTGTTCAAATTTAATCCAAAATATGGATCGATTCTTTCGTTTACTTTCAATTTCTTTCTTTCTTTTGATGCTTCTTCTAACATCAGGTTTTTTTCTTCAATATTCTTTTAACATTTTACCTTTCAAATTAATCATTCATTCTCTTTAAATTTAGAGTTTTAGTAACGTATTTAACATAACAACTCAACATGTATGTATGTATGTATGTATGTATGTATATATAAAAAATTATTTAAATTCATATTTGAGATTCATTCTTAAAATTAATGTACCATTAGTTCTGTTCTCTATATAGTTAAATACTTCGATTTTTTTAATTTTTTTGGGGTAAAATAAAACAGAGATGGGGTCTATGATGGTGGAGGGTAAAACTTGCAAGCATCAAAGCGATAAGTTCGAGTTTTGGTGGTGCTGGAACGATTCTATATGTTCTAATACTTGCGTGGATATGGAGCATTATGCCGGTGGAAAATGTGAGGGATGGTTTTCGAAATGTATTTGTTACAAGCACTGTTAGTTAATGAACAAAATTTATTTGTCCTCTTTTTTATACTCGTTTATCAGTTATATACGTGATTTTATATCACATTTATCATCAATAAAATAAAAATAATTAATAAAATAATAAAAATATTATTATATATGAAATAAAATTATCTGTGAGCTATATAAAGAAATACAAAAATAAACAAAAATATTATAAATATTTGTTTATAGAATAAATATGAATGATAATTTTTTATTGGTCATTAATGTTATAAACTAACCATGTTATATAGATAGAATACATTGAGTTACATAATACTAATTTATTGTAACTAATGTAGTCCAAAAACACTTAGACACTAACTAAAGGCCAACTATATAACCTCTAACCATCCCTAACCCTTAAAAGACCATCCAAATGTCTAAACATCAATAATCATTTATCAACTCTATCAGTTGATCAATTCATCACTAAATTAATGCTCATGAACTTCCAACATACCAATCTAATAACTCTAATCAAATGGCCATTCATGCCACCACATGCCATCTAACAATTTAACTAATCTTAGGTCATGCATTTCATTATGCAACTAATGTATTGATGGTGTGAATCTAAAGACTCACATACCTTCCTACATGATCCTAGGTTCACATGCCAAGTTCATTACTTGCATATTACATGCACCATACTAAACCAACATAAACATGTTATAAGTCAAATTCCTATGAATGTAAGGCTAGCCTAAAGTGATTACTTTGCCTTATGGATTTCACTCATCTTTATATTAAAATTAAATTTAAATTAACCTTCTCTCGTGTCGAAATAATATACAATTATTTGGTGTAATCAATTGATCCTAACAAATAATTTCAATGAAAAATAATATTTTTTATCTAAAACATCTAAATTTAAATTATTTTATTTCTAAAATATATATCTTATTAAAAATAATAAATTATATGAAATATATTATTTTATAGTTATTTTAAGATTATTTTAAAAGAATTCTACAAACAATTATAATAGATATTATTTAATATATTAAAAGATTTGTAACATTTTTTTCTTGTATGAAAAGACATTTTCTTTTCAGAAGATTAGGGGGAAATTAAATTACCATATTCAATGCATTATTGCATTGAATGGAGACTAAATTTATATTTTAATTAAAAGTGATTGCTATCGAATTAAGTTAAAACGTGAAAAAAAATTTAGATCTTAAGCTCTATTTATTTTTTAAGATAATATTAAATATTTTTTATTATTTAAGGTAACATATATTAGAGGAGGCTTAATTATAATTATATATTTAATAATAAATATGTTTTTTTTTAAAAACTAATATCAATATATAGACATATAGTCTTTGCCTTACCCTTTTAACTTCAGAGAACTGAAAATTCATGATACAAGCATGTATCATTTTTTAAATTATATTTGAAAAATTTTTACCGAATATCTATCGGGTATCGAGTTTTATTTTTCTGCACATCTTTAAGTTTACACTATAAGACAGTTGTTTCATTACTAGACAATTGAATAAGTATATGAATATTTAATTTATGAGAATCGTTATAAATATTATTTTTATTTTGCTATAAATTTGAAATAATTATTATGTGATAAATTATGTTAAATAAATATTTAAATAATAAAATAATAGATGAGTCTATTATGTGCGTCGAATATCACTGAATATTATTAAATTAATTAATAAATATTAAAAATCTCAAAGACTTAACATGTAATTAATAACTATACATTAAATCTATCACTCTTTTATTAATTATATGTTAAGTCCTTAAAGTTTTTAATCTTTATAAATTAATCTAATAATATTTAATGATATTTAATATTAATAATATTTAACAGTATCCGATGTTGGTATATACTATTATTCTTGATCGGTTCACCCATATATTTAAGACACAATATTACCAGCAACAATAAAGTCGGTCCACGTGAGTAACAGTTTATGAAAATTATGGAGTTCGGCCCAAGAGATTGAAAATGGTGGAAATTTATTTATTTTTTTAATTATTTAATTATAAAAAATTATTTTTTATTTGATCACCATTATTAAATTAAAGATAAATTTAATTTTAGACCGGTCCAAGACTTAAGGTAACTTTTCCACATTCATAATCATGTCCACCAAGGTTTTATTTCACTATCTCCCACTTAGTCAAATTTGTATTTGACCCAATTGAATATTTTCTTTTTTACTTTTAAATTTAAAAATTAACATATATTCTATATTTGCTTGATAATTTTTTTTGTGCAAGAATAAAAATATATATTTTTTAAATATGTCTAGTAATGTTATATTAAATTTTTTATATATAATTTAATTAATTAATATATATAATATTAATAATTAATAAATTATTTAAATAAATATTGAATATAATCATGTACTTATATGTTATTATATTTGTTTATAAAACCAAACAACTATCAACTATCCGCTAATTTTATCAAATATATTTATACAATCAATTAATACAATTTATTAATTAAATTAACTAATATAATTAATTATTAATTAATATAATTTATTATCAATTAATATAATATAGTATTAGTTGTTTGTTAATTATCAAATAAAGTCATATTGTATATAAAATTTATGTATCATATCTAACACCAAACAATTGATACTTTAATTATATAGATAGAGGTCCAATCTCATTAACTATATAATAAAAGTTAAATAAATTATTGTATGAATTTGAAAGGTGCACATATCTTAAATTAATCCAAAAAAAATCGTGTAAAATATGGATCAAAATTAATAGGATTGGACACATTTGACAAATGATTAAAAAAACAATTTTGATATTTAAATATTAAAATAATAAAAACTTCAAAACACAATTAAACTTTGAAAGAAAATAATAATATAACTCAATTTAATAATAGAATTATTTTTAATATATAGACGGTCTAAAATTTATTTTATATAATTTTACTTATTTAAGTTTAAACTTAAAATCTTAAAATCTTAAACCATAAATATTAAAATTATAAAATTATAATTTTAAATTCTAAATACACCCTAAACATAATCCCTAAATCATAAATATAAACACTAAATTTTTTTAATGAGCATGAGTTTAGTAAAAATTTATCAAATTTGTCGAGTAACGAAAATTTTAACAAACACGAATTCAACATTACTTAACTTCTGATCGACTTGCTCGATAATCATCTCTAGACTTATTAAAATACAGTATAATTATTTAATTATATTTATAATTATTTGCGATTATATTTGTAAACCTCTTAAATATTATATTTTAATGGATCACTTAAACAATTAAATATACTCCTAATCACCTATTTTTTTATTCTGACTATTCTAGCCGTCTTTGGATTCTTCCGAGTAAAGGAAGTAAGAGAGTAAGGCCTGGAGTAGTTTATGATGGAACTCAAGGCTCAAGCACCTCTCATCTAAACAACAACACAAGATGATTCAAATTACAAGCTCTGTCTCTTGACCACCATAGTTTTTAAAACAAGATTTCCTGCAAATCTCTGAACAAAACCAGTTAAAACATCATGGGAAGGGCTCCTTGTTGCGACAAGGCTAATGTGAAGAAAGGGCCTTGGTCACCTGAAGAAGATGCAAAGCTGAAAGACTACATGGAGAAGAATGGAACCGTAGGAAACTGGATTGCTCTTCCACAAAAAGCTGGTAAAATTAAGGGTCTTGACTCTTGATTCAGCAGTTGTTGCTAGTTATGGTGTTGAATGTGTTTTTGTTTGGGTTTTGTGTTTAGGTCTGAGGAGATGTGGGAAAAGTTGCAGACTAAGATGGCTTAACTATCTCAGGCCTAATATTAAACATGGGGAGTTCACTGATGAAGAAGATAAGCTCATCTGCAGTCTCTTTGCAAGCATTGGCAGCAGGTACTGTTAAACTAGATTTGGATTGGATCCCCATGATTTTTCTCTGATTTTGTCCATGAACTTACATCTTGAGCTGCTGCAACAGGTGGTCAATCATAGCAGCTCAGTTGCCAGGGAGGACTGATAATGATATCAAGAACTACTGGAACACAAAGCTGAAGAAGAAACTATTTGGTCAGTCTCAAACAAAAGTTACAAAACCTCACCAGAATCAGCTTCACCATACCACCTCAACATTACTCTATAATTGCAGCAACAACACCTACCAAACACCATATTCCTCGACTTTCTCGAACACTGGTGCTGCTTGTCTGACTGCTGCATCAATTCTTCAACCCCAGCACCAGAAGAGTTTATTAGGTTCAATCCTGAATTATCAGCTGCATGATAATAATGGTGTCCGAAGCTTTGGAGGTGAAGCTAGTTGTTGTAGCTCTTCGGATGGGAGTTGCAGCAATGTTCAAACCAGTGCCGGCAACAACAACAAAGAATTAGAGTGTAGCGATGGTGATCATCATCAACAAGTAGGGATTCACTGTTATGATAATTTCTACAGTGAAGTTGCTGTCATGGCATCCGACGGTGATCATGGTGCTGATGGATGGTCTGATCATCAGAAATCACCGAACGGATTCTGGGGTGAAACTGAAACACCGTTGGATTATGGGATTGAAGAAATCAAGCAGCTGATTAGTACTACTAGTAGCTGTAACAGCTTTGTTTTTGATGAAAATGTTATGTACTATTGATCTGACTTTGACTGGGTGTAAAATCAGATGGATTGGATTGGAAGGGATGTAGATTTTTTCCTTTTCTTTTTGCAGATTTTCTTTGTGTATTTCTTTTTTGGGAAATGAAACATTCAATTCCATGGAAACTAGAGCGAAGCCATCATCTTTTCAAGGATTAATAACTTGAAAACGAAGGAAACCAACGTATTTGATCCAATATTTAATGAATTTCCCATTTCTGAAATATTTCAGTTTTAGTGATTTTTCATTAACTTTGAAGCTATTCAATCCCAATGGTTAGGAGAGATTATAAAAATACTTAAAATTTTGACAGATTTAATAAAAACGATTATACATGATTTAAATGAGAAAGACCTTAAAAATTAAATTAAATTTTTTTAAAATAAAAATTTTGATTATTAGATGTTTAATATTTTTTGTTGCTGAAAATGATAATTTAATAATATTTTCTATATTAAGATAATTTTTCTTGAAGAAAAAACATGTTATATTGATTATAAAACAAACATTTTATTTTAATAAATTATACAGAATTTCATTTTTGAACCACCTCTAATCCCACTCGATTTTTTCATAACAATTGTTTTCTTAAAATTACTTCAAAAAGCTTGCAAAATTATTTATCACTAACACTTTTTTTTTCGCTTAATGCGATAATTATTTCCTTCTTAAACATATAATTCATTATATTTTATATGTTCTAAATGATTTAATAACTTGAATATATACTTGAGATTTGTGAAAATTGTGACATGAAAGTTCTAATACATATTTGTGATCTGTGAGAGTTGAGATTAGACCAGACTTAGCTTAGACTTCACCCAAAATTGATATAGCTTGACATTTTACTGCCCGGAGTTCATCAGAACCTTTGAATTATTCTGATAATTAATAGATTCGAACTCAAACTGTTCTAATATTGACTCGACTCAAATTCAGATCGAGTTTGAATTGAAATCATCCTAATTTGATATGAACATAATTCATTCTAAATCTAAACTCAAACCGTTTTGAGTCAAACATTAATTTGATTTGACCTACCCTAAATCTAATTTAACTCGACCTAAAACTCATTTAAATACCTGATTTTATATCTTACGATAATGAAATAAAAGCAATTTCAATTCCATAGAAAATATATATATATATATATATACTTTGGTTGACAATCAGCAGCAAGACACATGGGAGGCAGGTTTTAATTATTGATTACCTCTACTTGATCAAGATTGATGCAGTGCAGAAAGGCCAAACAAAACCCTTTAATTTCTGAAAGCGAGAGAAAATGGTAAACAAATCCAACTAGCTAAGCTTATGACCACAAGATCAAATCAATGATCTGAGCAAGATACTGATGCCTCAAGGTTGATCCAATGGCATTGGCTAATGGGTTTAGTTGATTCTCCTCCCCCATCAGAAAACAGTAACACAAACTATAAAATAATGAAAAGAAGAAACCCATTGACATTTTCCTCCATTTTCTTGGATGCCAATCAGGCTTTGATTTAATGGGGTTTTGTTTGTCAGCTATAGGCATTGTTTATTTCAAGATTTTTATAAAAGGAACACTTGGGATTTTAAAGATATGTGTGGGGAGGGTTTCTAGGAATGTTTTGTTTCTAGTGGTATGTACAAAATGTCAAGGCAAGGGCACCTAACAAGACATGAAATTTTAATATGTCTAGTGGAGAATTTTAGATGCATTAGTTGCTTTTGGGTGTTTGTTAGTGAGAGAGCATCAAATTTCAGCCTCTTTCCCTTTTTATGATTACGATGTTTAATTCATTAGTTGATTAATCTGAATCGAATATTGTATATGTTTATTATGGAGACGATCCTTCCAGTCTAATTTACTTCATTCATTGTATCATGATTTAAGTCTCTGACCCTATTTAAAGAATATAATATCTCATCTTACTAAAATCAACTAAATTTTTATAATTTTTATACGATAGTTTAAATAACTGTAATTAAAACATATATTATTTAATTCTATTCCTAAAGTTTATTATTAAATCATCCCTCTTGTAGTAGAGTTTCAAGAAAATGCAAATGATTATTGGTGCAAGAGGGTGAGAAGAAAAATTAATCCACCAATTTGAGTCTAAACATGTATTTTAAATTTCGGTTTTAGTTTTGTTTACATTTATTTTTTTTAAATTTTTGGGTAAAGTACACTAAGGATTATCGAATATTTAGCGTGTATTTATTTTTGTCATCGAATTTTTTAAAATCTTTTTTGAGATCACTCAATTTTTATTCTATTTTTATTTTTTTTTCTGATAACTTTCGTTAAAAATATCAATATAAGATACTAATTCTTTTTTCCTTTACTTTATTCTTCTCTATTGCTCTATTTTTTTTTAATTGAGTTTAGTTTCGATTATCATTAATTGACCAATAAAATTTTCGCTCTCCATCCCGAAGAAACTTTTTTTCACCTTTATCTCCTTTTTAAAATTTAAAAAATTGATTTATGAATTTACCCCACTCACTTTCAAACATTTGCACAATTTGCATTTCACATCACCAGTGACGGAACTACGTTTCGGCGCGAGGGGCTCTTGCCCCTCCTAAATTTTTTTGGTATAATTACATTTAAGGTCCTTTGTAATTTAGATAATAATAAAATAAGATTTTGTCCCTTTCAATTTTTAAATTTAAAGATTTAATAGACCTTTGCCCCTCTCACTATTCGATTCTAACTTCGTCCTTGCACATCACCAAATACAGTCAAGCTTGTTTCTTTTGAGTCAATAGCCAGTTGTGGACGAAAAGAGAAGAAAATGGAGGGAAAAAAGAAAGTTAATGCGCCTCGTCTATATTTTTAACAAAAACTAACGGTAGGTATCAAAATGAAAATGTATTAAAAGTTGAATGACTTGAATAAAAACTTTAATAGTTTAATGACCAAAATAAATGTACCTTAAATGTTTGATGACCATAAGTGTACTTTACCCTAAATATTTATATATAAAAAACAAAAATAAAAGTAATTAAAAACTTAGGAGCGATTGTCTCTCACAACTCACATAAATAAATAAAAGTTAACTTTTTATAAATTTTATTTAGGTATAAATATTTTGATATTTACCATTTTGGATAACCGTTGATTACGTGTACTCATTATCATGAATACTCTTCTCTTTCACTTAAATTTACGAAAATTTTTAAAGACTCTTATGATAATAGTTTTCTTAATAAAAAATATTTGTTTGTCTAACTGTTTTATTTTTTAATGATTTGTTCAATACAATTTTATTATTTTTACCTTTTCGGACATTATTTACAATGGCTCGGATTTACGAGTCGACATAGTGCCATGGGCCAGAGCATTGGGCTTGATAGTTTAGATCTACAGGATCAAGTTTGGGCCTTGGCCTTTGTATATATCAATTTGGACTTTTGATTGAAAATGTCACTTTTAGAAAGGTCAGAAAGTTGAGGGAGTTAGAGGCAATTAGTCCACGAGACAAATTGAGGAGGCCAACCCAATATCAAGGTGAGTAAAATTCGACTCGAAAAAACTGAATAGCTCGATTTAACTCGAGATAAAAATATTTGACTCATTTTGGCACTTGATACATACAGGGCTACATAGGGGTTTAATCATTATGTTATAATTAATATTTTTTATTATTTTATAGAATTATTTTTATTATACTCGTCTAAAATTACCTGTAGCGTGGATAAATTTGTAGTAGTAGGACCAGATTGATGTGTGATGATTGATCCGCACGTCTAGACGAAGGATGTGCGGAGGCCAATCCCCATCCCCTCAGTGCACGGGCGTCATCCCACGTCAAAAGACATGGATTGAAGCAACCCAGCCGGGTTGAGTTCAAAAATCACCTGCAACACACAAAAACAAAAAGAAATCTCATCCCATGCGCCTGGGGAAATTTTAACTACTTTCCTCTTCCAATTCACCACCACGCTCAAACCTCACGAAAATGGAGAAAACCGCCGCAATCCTACTCCTCTTTCTCCTATCAATCCTTTCATCTACCACGGCTGAGATCAAGACTCTAACCATAAAATCCGACGCACGCCCTATGATACTCTTCGAAAAATTTGGATTCACACACACCGGTCACGTTACCATCTCTGTCTCCTCCGTTTCCGTCTCTTCCTCCGCCAACGCACCTAATCCTTCCCCTTCCCGTCTCGGCTTCTTCCTCTTATCCGAAGAATCTCTCCTACAAGTCCTCCTCGAAATCCAACAGAATCCCCACTTTTGCGTCCTCGACTCCCACTACATCCAACACCTCTTCACCTTCAGCGACCTATCACCGCCTCCCCTCTCGCGTTTCAACCGCTCGTACCCTGTCTCTTCCCCCAATGAATACTCACTCTTCTTCTCCAATTGCGCCCCCGAAACGCGCGTCTCGATGGACGTCCGTACCGAAATCTACAACCTCGACTGGGACAACTCGAAAGATTACCTCTCCGCCGGACAAACGCAGCTTCCTTCGCTCTACACCATCTTCTCAGTTCTCTATTTAGCCTTCTTAGGCTATTGGGTCTTTGTTTGTTATACTAACAAACGATCCGTGCATCGGATCCATTTATTAATGGCAGGGCTGCTGTTATTTAAAGCTTTGAATCTGATCTGCGCCGCCGAAGATAAGCATTACGTTAAAGTTACCGGGACCCCTCACGGTTGGGACGTTTTGTTCTACATTTTTCAGTTCATTCGTGTCATTTTGTTATTCACCGTTATTGTTTTGATCGGCACCGGCTGGTCGTTTTTGAAGCCGTTCTTGCAAGAAAGGGAAAAGAAGGTTCTGATGATCGTGATACCGCTTCAAGTTTTAGCTAACATTGCCGCGGTTGTGATCGGAGAAACCGGGCCTTTTATTAAAGATTGGGCAACGTGGAATCAGGTGTTCTTGCTGGTTGATATCATCTGCTGTTGCGCCATCATTTTCCCAATCGTTTGGTCGATTCGTTCATTGAGAGAAACATCGAAAACGGATGGAAAGGCAGCGAGGAACTTGGCGAAATTGACTCTGTTTAGGCAGTTCTACATTGTGGTGATTGGGTATCTGTATTTTACGAGAATTGTGGTGTTTGCTTTGAGGACGATTGCAGCTTACAAGTATCAATGGGTTAGCAATGCAGCCGAGGAGACTGCGAGTTTGGCATTCTATTTGATGATCTTTTACATGTTTAGGCCGGTGGAAAAGAATGAGTACTTCATTTTTGAGGAAGAAGATGAAGAGGCTGCGGAGCTCGCTCTTAGAGACGAAGATTTCGAGCTTTGAGTGCATATAGGCCATTGAAAAGGGAATTGGTATAAAGGGTTACTCTGGGTTTTTTTTCACACCATTGGGATCGTTTTGCAGGTTTGTTTTTCCGTAGATTTAACGGATACAAGTTGCTGCATTTGGTCTGCAACTTACTCTTCTCTTTACTGCTATAGTTTTGCTTATCTTGTTCATTTGTTCCTCTATTTTTGCTTAATGAAAGCCCAAATTAAAACAAGTTTGGATTCAACTTCTTTTTAGTTTTCACCCTGCATAGTCAATACTTGGATCCTACTTTACTAGAATTCATGGACCAAATGTGTTCCTTGTTGCAATAAATTTGCAAGTTTTGGATTATGTATTTGAAATTCACAACAAAATAATAGAGAGCAAAAGGAGAGTTTAAAGGCTTGTTCATTCTATATGATTCTAGATGCAGAGAACAATCTCATAGTCTAATGCATAAGCTGATTTCTGCTACAGTGGGGTGGGGGTAGAATAAAAAAAAATACATGAGAAAATTATGAAGCTGTAAACTGAAGACTTGCCAGGAAAGGTTCCCCTTCAAATGCCTCGAAGCAAAGAGGCCAGCTACTCGGGTTTTTCTAACGTGAGGCGCCTTAAAATGAGTCTAAAATTAGACGCAACCGAAATTGTTACAAAATTGTAAGAATCTCGGTACCACTTTTTCTGTATATATCGAAATTCTTACACTTTTGTAAGAACTTCGGTCTATACCGAAATTCTTACACTTTTATAAGAACTTCGGTCTATACCGAAATTCTTACACTTCTGAAGATTTTAAAGATTTTATAAGAAATCCGGTATATACCAAAATTCTTACACTTTTTGTAAGAATTTAAAAAAATGATGCTGAATTCCTTATAATTTTTGTAACAATTTCGGTTGCGCCTCATTTCAGTTTCATTTTAACCCGCCTCACCCTAAAACTTTCCTAGCTACACGGGTTTAACATGGGGTAATATTTTGAGGTGAAGATCTTACAGGGCACTCTTCTGGCAAATTACTGTACACAATGTACAAATGGACCCTCATGGTGTTTAACATGAAACTAAACTGTCAATGTTCATGCTTAACACACACTTTCAGTGTTCTGAGAAGGGGCAGGGGTGTAGGAGGCCTACCCGGTGTGCTTGTCCTTGGGGAAGGATCTGTTGTTGGTGCATTGTGTACATGCTAGAACCTTCACCATCTGCAGACAAATTGTGTGGTACTTCATCATCCTGTGGTCTATCGCAGAATTTCATTGCCTTCAGAACATAATTATCATCATGGAGCTCAAATGGAGTGCTGTAAAAAAGAACACCATAAGATGGAAAGGAAGGACAATGAGGTAAGCAAAGAATCAAAAGATGATTGTAGCACTTGATCAGTAGGATGCTATCAACTGTAGAATTCAACCCTATACTCAAGACTAGGTCCTTTCTGTCTTTGGCATTCCATGGTTTACCATCAAAACATGAGACAACAGACTTGTCCTACATTTAGTTAAGATTGTAGCTTTAAAATGTTACCTGTTAAAGTCAAAATGCACCAGCTGCATATCTTCCGATATTTCTACCTCAACAGTTGCATGAGGGCGTGTCTACAATGACAAGAAGAGAATTAAGATAGGAAGATTTGAAATAACCATAAAAACACACTTTGTATCTGTTGAGTATGTTATTACTTATTAACCATAGAAACGTACTTTGTATATGTTGAGTATGTCGATGATCCATAATATCAAATTAGCAACACTCAAGAAAATGAGATACTTGAGAAGATAACAAACCTGCACCAGGATAAAAGGTAAAGCCACACCCCCACTGGAAGCATTCCCCGAGCTGTATAGTTGCTCATTCCGTTGTATCAAATTCTGAAGACCTACAAACTGAGAAGCAAAGCAAGCACATGATCAAATGCAGAAAGCAATTTTATAAACATGTGAAATTTGAAATGTGCTATTCTTACCTGTTCCTCCAATCCATGCAAATAGGCAGCCTTTTTATCAATCCTGTTTCTCAGTCCAAGCCGTTCAGTCTGTTTTTACATTGAAGAGCTCGATGTTAGATCCTTAATAATACGGCACATCAAATCCACTTAACATAAAAGACACAAAAAACAGAGCTGTATTGTCACCTTTAATTCTTCGATATCACCAACGCTAGTGCGGGGAAGTCCCTTCCACTGTATTTCTTTTTTGTCCTTAGATATTATATCCATTGCCATTAGAACATTCAGGGCATCATAAACCCTTCGGCGGATGTTTTTCTCATCATATTGCTGCTGGTAGATTAAAAGAAAAAAGAGAGTCAGTATCATTAATTTCACTCTTTTAGGGTAAAAGATGAAAGCATGCACATCAAGGAATATGAGATTGGCCTGAAATAAGAATTGCAAACCTGATCTGTTGATCCTACACCACTGCTGGGAACAGCAAATTCAGCTACAAGTTCATCTGCTACCTGGAATCACTTTCATCTCAGATAAAGCCATGGGCTTATAAAGTAAGCCATTGATAGTTAAAAGATAGAGCAACCAATGAACGTTGCCAAGTCAGGAGGGAAGCGTTGAAACTTGCAACTCTCTTAAGCAGACAAAGTAGCAATTCTCCGAAACATTGAAATGTTAGGAAGAAAGGCACAACTTCATAAATATGAGTGCAATCTCACTAACATAAGAAGGAAAACTTTCATTATCAATCACATTACAGCATGAATTGCATCATTCTGCTTGAAAGTTTGAAAGGTAAAAAATCACGCATCCAAATGGAACTTGGTTGAAGCTTAAAAATGAAAAACTACTTAATCAAGAGATATGATGGTCACAATAAATCAGTAAGCAATCAGAGTAGAACACTGGGTTGGTGAGAAGGGAATCACCATGGGATCAATTTGTCAGGTTCTTCAATGATATATCACATGTACATTAAAATTACTCTACCAGGTGATTTTGGTATGATATAGCAAAAGTTTCACATCTTAATATCATAGCAATGAAGAATTTAGGTATGCAAACCCTGACCCACAAAAAGAAACTGCCAAAACAACTAGCTCGGATCATGATTACCCAACAATCTAAATACCTAGTCTTATTGCAGTATCAAACAAAAAATAGTTTGCCATTGCGTATGTCATATAACACAAAGAATGAAATGAATTCGGGGCAATTCAGGTCACTTTGCCAGAATAGATAGATCATATAAACACAACAATAAGCACTGATGCAAACCATTAAGAAAAAATAAACATAAAGAAAAGAATGACTTTCTGAAATCACCTGACCTCATTGTATGTGGTTCTTCCCTTGCTTTCCACTTTTTCACAAACTGGATGAAACCAAAGGCAATTCAAACAGGATATCAGTTAGCTTATCACAACTGCTAACACATCCAAAATATCGAATTCGATGGCAAAAAAAACAAGCACATGTAGTACATTTTTCACAGGAAAGAATATCTGATTGAGATTTCAATGCAATCTCTCATTAACCACGAATCACAAACTTTCAAAGGTAACAAAAAGAGAACAAAACCTTTCATGCTAAATTGGCGGAGTCCTCTGCCACTCTTATCACCTCCAACTGCACGTTGAAATCTCTTCTTTTTACTACTGCAAATTAAATTGGCAATCAATTAAGTTCATGGAATACCCTAGCATTCTAATAACATAGTGTGATCAGGTAACATCAGCCTATTTTGTTAGTAGTCCAAGGTAATGCGCCATGGACAACCTAAATGCCGGCATCTACCTAATAGCATTTACCATTGAAACAATCCTTGCTATTTGGCCCGCAAACAATGTTAAATTATAGCATAATGGGATACATTTACCAATTCAGGCATGAACATAAACAAATGTATATCCTAAAAGCACAATTCAACAGATTTCTTCAATATACTGTAGACCCTAACCCCTTTCTTCAAAAACCCACTATTGCAACAAGAATCAAACGGAAACATCCTAAATTCAAGCTAAAAGGGTATCCCAAAAGGAAAGAAACACTCACCCAACAGCGCCTTGAGATCCAGCATCATCCCCGTGAATATCGAGATGGTCCAATCTTAAGAAAGTATTCTCACTGGCAGGAGTAGCCATAGCTTGCTCGCTCCGGCTGGACGGAGAGCCGACACTACCACTAGTCGAAACGGATTGACCCGAAAAGGTGGTGCCACACGACCTAGAAGCTCCTCCCTTAGTTGGTTTTTTCTCCCCATTTTCACGGTGGTTATGGTTTTGATAACGGTTACTACCACTTACCATACCTAAAAAAACCCAAAAACCAATATTAAAAATTGAGTGAAAAATTAAGGGTTTTGAAAGAAACCCAGAAGTTAACTGACCTTAATGAAAACTGGGTTCAGGAAATTAAGAAAAAACAAGAGGATAATCAGTAACAGTAGCTTCTAAACTATGTATCGTTACAATAAAATAATATACAAACAAAAGAGAATAAAGATTGTATTTTTATTCTGGCATATAGAGGCGAAGGGGTGGGGATCAACTTCTAGGCTTGAAGAGCTTTGAAGGAACGAAGATTGTGGAAAAGAGGGAAATTTAATTTTTAATTTATATATTATTGGGTGAGGAGAATAAAGGTGGAGGTTTTCGAATGGACTGGTCTTTCCAAAGACCCAAATTTGCAAACCCTTGTGTGTTAGAACATCTCTATCTTACCAGAGGTGAAGGATATTATCAAGTGAAAAAACTTGAACCTGTCACTGATTCAGACAAAGGTGTTGTAGGAAACTTCTGTTTCACGGAAAGCATAGTACGAGAAAAGGGTTTTGGAATTATTGAAACAGATGACACTGTGGAATCACCATGATTCAACACATGAAAGTGGGTCACATGGATGTTCCTTTTCTTTTTCGTTTACTTTACAAGAAATCAAGACAAGACAGAGGGACAGGCACCATAGCCTGAAGCTTCTATGAACTGTTTCTTGTTCCTACATGAATGTGGGAAGGACCAAGTGGGGTCAACTCTTTTGTTTGCTTACCCTTTCTTATATCCATAACAACAAGATCAAGAAACTATGATTAAAAAAAAGATGGTATGGAAATTCTGTTTTGGCCACTTAACCGTATAGTTTTTTTTTTTTAATTAAGATTATTCATCGTTTGTCGATAGTAATGATTAATCATTTTATTATATATATTTTAATTAAAAGATAACTGTCGATCATGAAAAAAAATACCACATAATTAAAGGATGATATAAACAATTAATATATCATATCTCATGATTATATTTATTATAGATCATTAAATTAGATTTTTTTTAAAAATTTATGATCAGATGATTGAATTATTACGTTAAACAGAGGTGATTGAAATTTAATATTGATTTTTTATTGATTTTTTGAGTCAAATTTTTTTAATTTTAATTCATGATTATTTGAAATTTAATATTGACAAAATATAAAAAAATATTTTGAAGATCTTTAATCGAACAAATTTTAAATATATATTTTATAAAATTTAATTATTTAAAATATTTAATATAATTATAATCAAAATTTAAAAATTTAAAATATTATATGTGGGAGGGAGGGAGTATTTTTATTTTTTTTTTGTCCTTTTTTATCTTTAAATTAATTTTTATGTAAAACACCTACCACTTATTTACATGACAATAAAATATGAAGAGTTACTCTTTTAAAAAAATAACATAAAAAATATATAAATAACTAATTACTTTTTAAATAGATAAGATCATAGATGACATTGTGTGTCAAGATTATATAATAATTTTTCATTCAATCCCTCGTTTTATATTTATTTTTAAAAGTTCAATCGAAGAATAATTTAAAAAATAATTTTAAATATATTTTATTAAAATTTGAGTATTTAGAATTGTTCTCAAAATAAAATAGTTTAGATGTTAATACTTAATATGCTACAATTAACGTAAATTAAACTAAAATTTGAGCATGTGCGTCACGTTTGGGAATGTAGCTGCCTGTAACGAAGAAGTTCGGCGGAAGACCTTCCAAAAAAAAAGGAATTTTCGTGGAAGGTCTCGAGTTCGAGTTGTCTCTACGTGATGAACGATGCCACAACCACATGTTACACGTGTTATATTTAAAAATGTAGTATTTTCAAAGGAATTGTACCATGGAGTGTTAATATACAAGGGGTGAGCATTCAGTTACTTCGATCGGTGATCGAACTAAACTAACCGAAATTTTTAAAATTTTAGTCGTTAATTGAACTAAAATTTTTTAACCGAATTAACCGAATCAAAATTATTTTAGTTAATTAGCCGAATTAACTTAAATTTATTATAAATTTTGATTAAATTACATAATAAATCACTAAATTAAGCTAAAATAACTTTTTTTTATTAATTTTATTAATTATATATTTATTCAATTATATATATTTACTTGATTTTTTTTCTTTCAAATTGTTACTTGAATTCTACTCTTTGATTGAAATTGAATACAAATTAAGTGCCCATTTAAAGTAAATATCTAACTTCATTTAAGAATTAAATACCCAATGGAAGTTTTAAATTCCAATCGGACCATAAATAAGGAGAAGTAAGCTCTCACAAAGCGTGTCTTATAGGATACGATATGAAGGCATTAAATGTACTTTTTTTGTTTAGGGTTAACCTAGGCGATACTTTCCATGTGAAAACTTCATAATTTCAAAGGAATAAAACTCATTGATGGAAAAATATAAATTCTGATCTGATTTAAAAAATGTAAATTTAAATTCAAAAAAATATTTGAGTCTGATCACGACGGATACAAATTTAGATTTTATATAATTGGATATAAGTTTAACCTATTGTCATTTTTAAAAATATGATCTTAAAATTAAAATAAGAAAAATATTATCTTTATTTAATTAGTATTTAAAAAATTAAGAACGACATAAAGTAATAGTTTTAAGCAATCAAAAACATTTTTTTAATTATTTTTATCAGATTTGAGTTGTTTTTGATTGTTTTTTAAACTAGTTTTTTACCCAAACCCGAAAGTTAAAATTTATGCCTTTTGGATAAGTTAGTTTGAAAATAAAATTACTTATTTATCCTTATAATATATTTGTTAAAATAATGTTTATACATATATAATTATAAAATAATATATATTTTATAATATCTATATTGAGAATAAAATTTTTTTATTTATAATTTATTTTAATATTTATATTAAGAATAAAATTATTTTATTTTTATTTTATTTTTAATTTGTTATTAATTTATAATTGTTATGTTTGTATATAATCTAAAATATAGTTTATATTTTTAAATTAAATTTTATAAAATTAATTTTTTTATTATAATTTAAATTGATTTATTTAATAATCATAACATTAATAAAAATTTAAAATTTTTATTATAATTTAAGTTCACTTGTACCTTACAAAATCATATCTAAAATAGACATTTTATCTTTTCAAAATTATTTTTTCTACCACACCTTTAAAAATACTTTTTCAACTGCATTTTTTATAAGCAATACCAAACTAAACATTAATTTGTCTTAGAAAAAAAAAACGAGTCCTTGGTGTTAAGTAGTAATATACGTTAAGCGTGTATAATAACTATTCGTACATGCATGGTTAATACGAATTCCTTGACTTGCTCGTGTACTTATGAGTCGAATATCGATTATTATTTTGAAAATAATCAAAATTCGAGTTCTATACATAATTTTAATTATTGTAATTATTTCAAAAAATTATATCTATAATTTATAAAGACGTTATACTACAGATTTGCCTTAAATCGGAAAGACACCATGAAATGAAAATATTTTAATATTCAAATTAATATATATATATGATATTATGTTGTTTCAGTAAAAAAAATGTTATGTACAAAAGAAATTATGATTGAATTTTAACAGAAATTAAAATATTAGATCTAAAATATAGGTATTTATTAAATATTTAAATTCAAAATTCATAAAATAATATCTATCTTGTCTAATAATTTAATTTATAAAAATTTAAATTATAATTGAAAAAAATTAAAATAAATGTTTATTCTTCTTTAGTTTGATCCTTAATTAATTATATATTTGATAAATTTTATATCTTCAAATTTAAATATTTATTTTTATAAAAATTAAATTATTATTTAATTAAATTTTAAAATAAAGACCAAAACCTTGAACATAAAGGAACCCTGTCATTGAGATTATGTCGTAAAAATAATTATTATTTACTGTGCGCTCTTGAATTTTCGAATACCGTAAATCACCCGCCAACAGATCAGTCTCGTTACAAAATTTGAACATATCTGAATCCCAAAATTACCCACCCGAAATAAATTAAATATAGTATTTACAGGGATATTGAAGTCTTTTCAATCCAAAACCATGATCAAGCGGAAATGTAGAATATGGATTGGTCGTTTCCCCACAACCAGCAGTCTAATACGACGGCAAAACAACAACAAAACAAATTTAAAATTAATTTAAAAAATCCAAAAATCACTTTAGCCCACCCTTCCTGACTCCATCACTTACCCATCATAGCCATACATAGCATAACATACATACACATACATACCCATAAGCCGCCTCTCCCTCCTGTATATAAATATACACTTCGCCTTTGGTTTACCTCTTCAAACAGCTTTTTGTTATTCTTCTGAGATCTCTCGTTAACTAAATTCTTTTTGTGATTTTAAATTTTCTGTCAAGAAATGGGTGAGGTTAGTCACTGGATCTTTTCTTCTACATTCTCTCTGTTTGTTTTTCATTTCAAATCTTCAGTGATTTGGTTTTTTTGGGATTTGATTTATAGTTTTGTTTCTTGTTTTCCGGCAGAAAGGAGCTAAGCCTGAAGCGGAGAAGAAGCCCGCGGATGATGCCGGCGGTAAAAAAGAGAACGGCAAGGTTACCGCCGTCTACAAGATTGATATGCATTGTGAAGGTTGTGCCAAGAAGATTAAACGATCGATTAAACACTATGAAGGTAATTGGTTTTAGATAATTGATTAGAATAATGACAAACAAGTTTGGGGATTTGGCAAGTTTAAATAGAAAAAACGGTTTTGTTACCCTAATTTCCACCGTGATAATCGGCGAATTGGATTTGGGTGCCGATTTTTCAAGTTTAATTATAAATATGAATGATTAAATTAATCATCCCTAACACTGAAGTTGTTGTTGGTTGAAGTGTGGAAGATGTGAAAACTGATTGTGAAGCCAACAAGTTAACGGTGATTGGCAACGTGGATCCGGCCAAAATCAGGGATAGGTTGGCCGAGAAAACCAAGAAGAAGGTCGACCTAATTTCCCCTCAGCCTAAGAAAGATGCCGCCGCTGACGGTGGTGGTGACAAAAAACCCAACGCTGATAAGAAACCTGAGGAGAAAAAAGAAGACAAGAAAGAAGAGAAAAAAACACCGAAAGAGGTAAATTTAAACACAGAAACAGAAAACTGTATTTTACATGCAATTGTTTGAAGATTTTTAACTCTGGGTTTGACAAATTTGAGTTTAGCATAAATAAATTTGATTAATTTATGTTTTGATTTACAGAGTACAGTGGTTTTGAAGGTTAAAACACATTGTGATGGCTGCATTCACAAAATGCGAAAAATTATCTTGAAAATACATGGTTAGTTAATTAATTATGATTTATTTGAATTAAGTTTAAATTAATAGCTTTTGATGTTGTTAATTAATTAAATCAATTGAAACAGGAGTTGAATCGGTGAGCGTTGATGGAGCTAAAGATTTAGTATCAGTGAAGGGCACAATGGACTTGAAAGATCTCGTTCCTTATCTCAAGGAGAAGTTGAAACGCAGCGTTGATGTGGTTCCGCCCAAGAAAGACGATGGCGGTGAGAAAAAGGATGCCGGTGGCGACAATAAAGAGAAAGGCAAAGAGGCTGCTGTTACAGCCGGCGGAGAGAAGAAGGAAGGCGGTGGTGAAACGAAGATGGAAGTGAACAAGATGGAGTATCATGGGTACGGATATCCTGCGCAGCCGATGTATTGGTCCGATGGACACGTGTACGGTGGTCCGAGTTCGAGTTACGTTGTTGAAGGATATCAATATCATAATCAGCCTCATCAAGAGTACGGATACATGAATCAAGGGAACATGTCTCATCCTGGTTATGTTAACCAAGGGTATACAGTGGACCCGCGGTATCCACTTCACGCGCCTCAGATGTTTAGCGATGAGAATCCAAACGCCTGCTCGCTTATGTAAGGAGGGAAATCAACGGTGGATGATTAAGAAACCATCATGATTAACTAGAAAAAAGGACTATATGTAAATAACAAAACTTTCTAGGGAGAAAATAGTAAATATAGAACTCATAGAAAGGGACGATGTAATCGGAAAATAGTCGGATTTTGGAATCATCGGAAAGTTTAGAATTTTTTTAGGATGAACCGGGCGGTCGTCGGTTCTTTTGTTGTTTCTTTGTTCGTTTTATTTTTCTAATTGGAATAAAAATTGAATTTCATTTTATATTTTAGTGGCAGCTGAGGATGCCAATTGCCACGTGTTATGGTCGGTGATTTAATTTAATGTTTCATTTGTTGCTGACATTATTATTGTCTGCATGAGTCGTGAAAAATTATATCATGGGTGAGTTTCATTATGTGGTTATGGGATCAATCATTAAAAATTATTTATATTACTTAAAAAATTATTATTTTTAAGTGAATCTTCACTTAAAAATTATTTTTTAAAAAATTAATAATAATTATGAGTAAAGATTCACTCTAAAAAATATTATATGAAAAAATGATGATGTAAGTGAATTTTAGTGTTTGATCCATGGATGACGTGATAGGAATGACTCATGATATAATATATATTTTTCCTGTGTTGGTTTATATTAGTGGGAACCGGTGATTAGATCAACACTTTTTATTGAAGCGAGTTTCATTCATATTTAATTTAATTTATTAAAAAAATAAATTGATTTAAATATTGATAAAACATCGAGTTAAACTCGAATAATTTTTATCAATATGATCTCATTTACGATGTCAAGAAAGGAGAAATTATATCATGAATTATGTTCGTCACATTATCTGTGGTCCTAACGAGAAATTATATCATAAACTCTTTTTATTATATCATTCGTAATCTTAAATAATCAGATTCATCTATCTCATTTTTCAAGGTGAATCATTACCTCTTTCTTACATGTAATTAGTTAATAGATAGTTATGAGTTAATTACTTAAAGATGAACGAACATGATTGTTTGGACCACATATAACATGGTAAAAAGGGTTATGGTATAATTTCTCAGTCTCAACCAATCATATTCATTCATCTTATTTTTCAAGATGAACCATCACCTCTTTTCTACGTATAATTAACGAGTATATAATTATTAATTAATTATTTTAAAAATCAACGAATCTAATTATTTAAATTATAAATGACGTGATGAACAAATTTCGTATATAATTTCTGGTAGGAAAAAATGAAGGTGGGGGATGACTAAGGGTCTTAATTTTCCGAGTCATCTCTGACTATGATCACCAACATCATGGTTCCTCATCCATACATGTTTCTCATACATGCATACATGACCTATATGGTGGTTTTGAAATGGTTTTGGATTAGTACTGAATATTCAACTATTGTTTTATACAAAATTATGTCACATAATCACATAACTAGATATCATAATCATGGTTTTGACATAGATGAAGTGAAATTGGAAAAAATTAGCCACCAGACAGGAAGAGGAGAATTAGGTCCCATTCCACGTCAGCTACACATACCTCCTTCGTTCAACCACCCCTTTCCTCATACTCCTTCACAAATATTTTTTCTATTTTATTTTATAAATTCCAAATTCTACCTATGACATGTCACAATTTGGTTTTCTTTTGAATTCAGTGGGAATGGAATTGGGAAAAAATAGTACAATTCTAGAACGTTGTATAGTAAACCATAAGAAAAAATGGTACGACGAAACCATCCATTATTTTTACACGAATAATAGAAGAATAATTAAAAAAATAAAATAATATAATTCATATAACAAGATACGAAAAATGTTATGAAAAAATATTATTATTATTAATATTAAATAAATAAATAAATAAATAAAGCGATGTGAGAAAAAGTTATAAATTTTTATAATAACGTTTCTTTGTTTTACTACTACGTTTGTTACCAGGTCTATTTCAAAACTAAAAGAAAATCTTCTTTTGTGGTCTAGGGTCATTCTTTTGAATTCTCGCTTAAAACTATATTTTTTAATTTGTGATATTAAATCAGATTTGTATATTTAATAATTGTCTTTAAAACGTTGTATACTTATAGATTTCAATACATTAATAATTTATATTAATTAACTGTTTTAAAAATGATTTTTAAGATGTTAACATTTGAATTTGTTGAACACGTCACATCTTAAAGCTTAATAATTCGCATCTAATAAAGCTTTTATATCCGTGTTTTTAATGACTTTTAAGATGTTGAAATTTGAACCATCTTACAAAAATATATATATATATATATATATATATATAAAGAATAGAAAGACACTTATAAATTAGAGATTTAAATGCGGTAAAAAAATTGTACGACAGGTTTAGGATGTGATTAAAAAATGATAAATTTTAAAAATTTTATTTAAATTAAAAATATTAGATTTTTTAATAATATTTTTGAAGTTTTTAGTTATTTACAAATATTAATATTTATTTTATAAATTTTAATACTTTTATTTTAAATTAAAATTTTATAAAAAAATTAAATATTAATATTTAATCAATGAATATTAAAATTTACAGAAAAACTTAAAAACCCAACAAAAATATTATTAAAAAATCTAATATTTTTCAACCAAAACACGAAGTGTTTTGATTCTTAGGGCCAGTTTGGCATTACTTATAAAAGGTGCAGTTGAAAAAGTGATTTTAAAACTGTTGTTGAAAAAATGATTTTAGACTATTAAGTAGTGTCTGTCATTAATGTAAAAAAGTGATTTTAAAAAGATAAAATATCTATTTTAGATATGATGTATTAGTGAATTTAAATTATATTTAAAAATTTTAATTTTTTTAATGTTATGATTATTAAAAAAATAAATTTAAATTATAATAAAAAATATTTTTTAAAAAAATAATTTAAAAATATATACATATTTTAGATTATATATAAACATAACAATTATAAATTAAAAATAAATTAAAAATAAAATAATTTTATTCTTAATATAAAATATTATAAAAAATATATTATTTTATAATTATATATGTATAAATATTATTTTAACAAATATATTATAAAGGTAAATAAATAATTTTATTTTCAAACTGGTTTATCTAACTCAAAAGCTAAAAATTTTAATTTTTAAGTTTGGATGAAAAAAATTATTTAAAAAATAATTAAAAATAATTTATATCTATCGGAAGTACTTTTGGTTGCTTAAAAACAGAAAAAAACAGGATCTTAGACTCGGTCATTGTTCTCACCCCGTGCATTTCCGTTCCCACCGGGTGATTCTAGAAAAAGTCAACCTTAAAAAAGGCCTAAAAATGGTTGTATCGTTTTTCTTACAAAAGTTGTAAGAAATTCGGTACACGTTTTTCGGCATATAGCGTTTTTCTTATAAAAATTATTAAAAATTCGATATATACCAAAAAGTATATACCAAATTTTTTATAATTTTTATAAAGAAAACGATATAATTTTTTTTATATTTTTTTTAAGTCCGTTTTTTTTAGAATTCCCATTCCCACATGTTCCAATCTTTGTAAGAAAGTCTGAGGTTTGACTATTCGGACATGAGGAACGACAAGACGATCTTCTGTTGGATTCTTAGTTTTGACTATCTACAGATTGTGGATAAGCTTTGGACTTTGTACACAAAAAGAAGTAAAAGGAAAAGATTTTGACTGTAAGAATTCAAACAATACAACGTTCGGTTGACGTTGTTTTGAAGGAACTAAAATATAAGTTCAAGGTTTTAAGAAGATAATAAAAAGACTATGACCCTCGGAACTATATCCAACTACATAAAATAATTATAATTTACATATATATGAAACTCTTTAAAATAATTTGTGAAAAATATTATTATCCGAAGAAAATCTGAAATTAAATTTATCTTAATATACATGTTATCAAAAGATTAATAAATTTAACTATCGAGTAAGTTTAGTTCTATGGTTAACACACTCATTTTTTTTATTAGTTATGAGTTTATATCACTATTTTTTATTTATGAAATTTATTTATTTTTATCGAGATGATAACATATGTCACCACTTTACTAGTTAAAAATATTATAATAAGTGATTAAGAAGAATAAAATAAAATAAGATAATATCACGTTCATTAATTTTTAACGACGGAATACTAATTCGAAAATATAATATTAAATAATATTTTATTAAAAAAACAAAATATTAAATATGTAATTATCCTTAAAATAAACAAACATTATAATAAAAAAACCCAATCAAATATAAAAAATGGGATTATATGATAATATTTAATTTTGTTTTTAATCTCTTAAAAATATATATTACATAGATTATATTTCTCAAACTCAAGTTATCTAAGAAAATACATTATTTAGATCACTGAATGATTCACAAATCTTAGTTTTAACTTTCTATTTTTTTCACATTTTAATTCACATGCAAGAAATATTTTATAATTTAATTTTTTAGTATTTTAATACAAGTGGAAGATAATATTTTTTGTCCAATTTTAAAATTAAATAAACTCACACACATGTAAAATATCTCAATCACTTAAAAAAACAATATTATCTTTTACGATGTTTAGTTATGAAATATATTTATTTTTTTAATAAAATATTTTAAAAATTATTAATAAAATTAATTTTTAAATATATTTAAATCAAACAATATTTTTTTGATACAATAACATATTTAAAAGTCATTATAACTAATTAAGTTCAATGAGAATAATTTCACTGTTTTACAGGTTCTCTGTTTCCCTGCATTTTATCAAACAGAAACAGAATAAAAGAACCCTTCAAACTCTGTCCACATTTCAAAACCAAAAATGATGGGGTCATCAGCCCAAGCAATCAGACCATCTTTAAACCTAATCAAGCATCAAACAAGCATCAAATTCCTCATTTCTAGGAAATCCAACAATCTTCAGCTTCTTATTCCAAAAAGATGGTCCCAATTTGCAAGTAGTGGGTTTGTTCTCAGATTCCCATTTCTCTATTATTCTAACTCTCCTTCTTTCTCCCCTCTTAGTTTCCATTCGCTTCGGGCCCCTTTCGCTGCGATGGCCACTTCTCAAGCTGCCAGTGACTCCTCTCAGCCTGCCCAATCCAAAACGGTAACTTTGTTTTTAATCTCCCTGGGCAATTGATTTCAATGTTGGGTTTTTGAATTAAAAAATGTTCCCTTAACAAAGATCAGTTTCAAGATTGGATTTTTAATGTAAAAGGGTAGTTTGATTATGTGTTAGTGACAAATGTAAATATTGGGTTTTGAGTGTTTTGCATGGAAATTTAATTTATCGAGAGGATTTGTGTAATGGATAGGAAAAAAGTGACTCTTTTTAGCAACCATAGTTGTCAAGATTATGGCAATGTTTATGAAATTTATTGGACTGTTTAAGTTTTAGTAATGGATTGATTGTTCCGTTTGAAATTTGTGTTAATTCTTACACCCCACTGTAGTTCTTGTTCCCATTCCTTAATCTCTCACTGAATCCCACATAATGTCAAAATCAACTGTCATAGCTTCTTTGAGTACTTACAGTGGGAGAACATTTGATTCCTAGACTATATTGTACCCGTCTAAATTGTTTATTGGTAATATTTTAAGAATTATATTCCAGGATATTATGGAGTTCTCGGGGATGAAGAACTTGTGCCGAATCAACCTGTGCCAAATTAACTTCTCTTGCCTTGGTTTAATCTCACTCCGCAGAACTGTTATTGAATTTTTAGTCCCTGTGAAAGGGCCATTCGGGTCCTCTATGCTCCTGCATTAGCATAGTTGAAGCAACCTACCATAGCTGTACCATATAATGGAGTGTGCCATACATCCCTACCTTTAAGGACATAAGCTTTGATCCGAGTAGTCCTGATAATACAAGCTTGACTCTGAGAAAATATCCTTAATTCCTAGCTTTCCTTGGGATTTTGCTAAGCACACTTGCATCCAAGAAACTTGAGCAAAGTTGAACCAGCAAGTAGACCAATAATTTTGTAAATTAAGGAGCACAGGTTGTATCATTTGTGGTCTATCACCGTAGGATAGTTGCTTGTTCCCAACTAGAAATCCTAGCTCGAACCTTTGAATCAGGCTCACAGTCACTCTCTGATAGTCTTCTAGTGACTAAAGGTACTGCTAAGTACCTAATAGTTAGTCTACATATTTTGAAATATGTGTTACTTTGACTGTCCTGCAGCTCCTCCCTACCCTTCCTAACGAATAAAGTTCACTCTGTGCTGTTGAGCTCAACTCCAAAGAACAAATAAAATTGATTGAGAGAGTTAACTCTGTGCAAGTTTAACTTTTGTGTGTTCTCTTTTGAAATATTGGTCACTTATTATATTTTGGTTATGGCTTTTGGATGTTCCGTTGAGAAAGTTTAACTTTGAGCAAGTAATGAACCTCTTCAGTTTTGCTTGTGCAAATTGGGGTTTCAATCTCCCTATGTACTCATTGTGATGAATTGAGGATTTCAATGGTGCAGGTACGAGCTGTGATAAAGGGTAGGGTTCAAGGTGTGTTTTATAGGAACTGGACAATAGAGAACGCCATTCAATTAGGCTTGAAAGGTTGGGTCAGGAACAGGAAGGATGGTTCAGTGGAAGCTCTTTTCTCCGGGAACCCGGACTCTGTTCAGGAAATGGAGCAGAGGTGCCGCCGTGGTCCACCGGCTGCCATGGTCACCGGGCTTGAAATTTTCCCTTCCGACGATGACCCCGGCACTGGATTTGAGAGGAAACCGACAGTTTGAAGGCACTATATATAAAAGAGGTTAACCCTCTCCATATAATATAGATTATGATAGTCTTGTTCTCTGAGAAATAAAATAGCCAAGTGGTTGTGAAATTACTGATGGATAATAAGTAGTATCGATGTCGGCAGTTTCGAAGTTCGATATATGAACCGTTTCCATTTGATCTAGTTCTGTTTGATGAGTATTTTGTTTATTAATCCAAAGGGGGCTAGATTTTGGATTCGAGATGAACTATTGCAAAGGCTCTGTAACATGAAAGATATTTGTTACAAGCAAAACTTCAATGAGAAATACATACAAACAAATAGAAGATAGATTTAAGAACTGGTTGCTGGGCAAGATCCATGAAAAGACTCAGTAAATACGCCAATGGTTTCAGAAAACTGGGAAATTTTGGTCATATTAAATGTTACTTACTTCCGACATCATCTGAATTCTGAACCACCTCCGCCCATCTACCCTACCTCAGCAATAATGTCACTGATCTGCATTTCAGAAGGGACAATCCACTCTAAACTATATGGCTTGTAAATATCTATATCCCTTCCATTCATAGTCTTCTCGTAGCTATCAAGTAAAACTCAGTAAAAGGCCAGTTTTTAACATTCAAATAAAACAGTATAAATCAACAATTAGTATGGTTGTTAACCTGACATGGTTATTTCAACTCACACACGGTCAGCTGGAAAAACTATCTGAATTTTTGAGTCAATCAGTAAATAAAGTTTTCATCTAAGAAATCAATCACCTGTATTTGAATTCCGTGTTCGAAAGTACTATCAATGATTTGCTTATTTTACACTAAGATTTTGCAGACAAGGACAGACTACAAAGATGGATGACAAGGCGAGTGATGCAACAAGTTGGGAATATGAGGATGTAGGTAAAACAAGAAATTCTTAGATCATGTCATTTTAAAACCATAACCAGACCCTATTTTCTATGGTCCCATGTACTTGACATAACTCAATTATCTCTGTTTCCAACCTATCAGACAAGCATTGGGACACTTTGAATACACAGTGATTCATGTTTTTGCGTAGTGGTGAGTAATAATCGAAGTATTGGGCAATACAGCTTTCAAGACTAGGTTACAAAAGAGAAACCAGAAGTAGAAATGAAGCAATACCAGTATACCACCGGGTTCAGATTTGTAGAATCACATGCATGAACAAACTTTTAGCTTCTTGGTCATTGGCCCTTCTAACAGTCTAGCAGTTTTGAAGAACTCTTGCTTGAAAACTTTCATGGGGCTTGGTATACTGACTGGTAAAACTTATCAGCACTTTGAAGATGATCTATAAGCATGTTTCTACCTCATTGCCGGCATCGTATCAACCATAGCCGTTCATCATTTTTCTTCCATCCACATTCAATCCATGTGAGGTACTGTTTAAGCAGAGAATTTTGAAGAAAAATACAAAACATTCGTAGATGTACAAGATGGCCTACTATTTTAAGAAAATAATCAAACTATAATGCTAACGTCCTAATACTAAATCAATCAATTTATGGTGCAGTTAAGCACCACTTTATCTGCAATATCCTGAAGAAAGATAAGATGAAATCAAGAAACACGCTTTGAAAATGAATAGTCGCGTTCAGAACAGTATAAAATCGTGTGGCTCCACAAAATTACTTAAAACGAATATTTTCCATCTTCGATTCGCAAACCGATATAAATACCTTCGAGTCTGGCTTAAATGGTGTGTAGATTTCAAAGAAACTCATAAGTTTACTGAGAAGTTGTCAATTAAGAAGATGGCCGAAAGCAAAAGAGGTTTGATGATGTTCCTCCCTTTCTTTTAGAAACTAAGAAAGAGGTTCTCGAGTTCAGCATACAGCTTGTCTCCGACATTCAACCAGTCTTCATTTGACGAAGACATGAGTGTGGGTAAAGCAGTGCCAGGTGATGTTAAGGAAGGGTGTTTTGCAGTCTCTGCAGGGCAGGGAAAAGAAACACAAAGGTTTATTATTGAATTAGACCACTTAACAAATCCTGAATTCCTATGCCTGCTCGATCAGGCTCGGGATGAATACGGATCCCACCAGAAAGGGGTTCTTTCTCTCCCTTGTCAACCTCATGAGCTAGAGAAGATTCTAGAACACAGCAAAGAAAACAATGTCTGCAATGAAAGCTAGGATACCATACTGGAAAGCTACCAGGAGGATAAATAAAAGATTTCTTGTACCAGTAACATGTCTTGCTTGGGTCTCAGATTTGTAAAATTTCAGTTGTCCTATGCTGTTGTCTTAGTCGTGAACTTTTGCATGTCAAGTCCTTTCTCACCATATCGTCTTAGTTAGTTGGCAAACTCATTCAGTTTGTAAGACTTTAGTGTGCAATATCAAGTTATGTTATCTTGTATCATTAATGTAGTGTAACCTTGTTGAATAAAATGCTAGATCCTGCAGTTCAAAACGTGAGCTTAATTTGATTCTTTAACTTTGTCTTCTCCATCATTCATCTCTGGTTTACTTTAACTTTGCCTGCGGTTTTCATTGTTTTAAATTAGTATATGACTTGCAGTTTTCAAGGCTGAAAACCTTGCAACTGATGTGTTAAACCCAAGCCGCACGTTTGTGAGAACTTAGGAATGTCATGTAAGAAAAGACCATAGCTACTAAGCTCTTGTCATTTCAAACCTACAAACCAGACGCAACTGTTCTTTCTTTCTTGGATGATTAAAACGCTACTGTTTACAGTCCCATGTACTGATCAAATTGATTTCTTTGTCTACGATTATCAACGGTGGTGCAAATTGTTTTTCTCTTTTTTCGTACATCTTTTCATACCTCGTTTAAAATTAGAGGATTTATGATTCAAAGTTAGGGTTGTAGTTAGAGTTTAAGGAATTAGGAGTATGGTGTATTTTTTATGGCGTAGGGTTTAAAGTTTAGGATATAGAAAATAAGGGTAAGGGTTTGAAATTCAATTTTTTAAAAAATTTTCAAAAGAGGCATGAAAGAATGCATGATAAAAAGACATAGGATTTTTTAGATTTTAGGGTTTAGGGTATAAAAATAAGGGTTAAGTTTTAAAATTTAATTTTTAAAAAAATTTCAAAAGAGACACGAAAGCATGCATGATAAAGAGGTAGATGATTTTTACTCCTAAATTTTCACCTTGCTGTAGATTTAGGATTTAGGATATAGAAAATAAAGGTTATGGTTTAAAATTCAATTTTTAGAAATTTTTTAAAGGAGACATAAAAAGATGCATGATAAAGAGGTAGATGATTTTTACTCTTAAATTTTCACCTTGTTGTACTATTGTGTACATTTTACTACAATTATATACCTTATCCTTAATTCCTTAAGCCCTAATCACAACCCCTAAGCTTAAACATTAAACCCTAACCCCTAAACCTCTAGTTTAAAACGAAGCATAAATAGAGGTGTGAGAAATATGTAGAAAATTTCCAAAATTTAATCTTTAATGATATACTTATTTATGTAATGCAATTATTGAATTCTCTGATATCTCTCAAACCTTTACTGCAGTACACATAAAACTCTAAATCACATTATCTATCATCAATTTATAGGGATCATTAATGATTACAAATTAAACTTGAACATATCTAACCCAAAATTTTCATAATTTTACTTGTAAGTTTATTACATCAAGTACATTTGTAGGAAAAGGATAAGTATATCATTTGTTTGAGCATTGCAAAAACCTAATACAAACCTTTCAGAATCAAATACTTCCATTATTTTCTGTGTTCGAAAGGTATTTTCCTTGTTTCGAAAGGCTATCAATGATTGCAATGAATGATACTTGGTAGCAAGTTGCAAACCATACAATCCATTGGAAAGTTCACCCATAGTTTCCACTACTTTCATCTGCTATAAATTTCTTTAAAGGTCTCCAACTTTATCACACACACCCAAAAAAAATCGAATAAGTTTCTAAGTTTCAAATCATTACTCTAAATCATATTGTGGAAATGTCTGTGGCAATTCAGAAGTCGGGAAAACGCCATGCAGGGCTTGTGAGGTTTAGACTTTTAACCAAAAAGCTGTTAAGACTCATCTCAGTCTTACCAACACCAATGCCTGATCACAGTGTTTTTGAGTTCGATGAGTGTTTAGAAGAACCAAATATGGTGCCAGAAGATGTGAAGGAAGGTCATTTTGCAGTTATATCAGTCAAAGGTGGAGAAAAGGAGAGGTTTATCTTGGACTTAAGGTATTTGAAAAACCCAGAATTCTTGGAGCTGTTAGAGCAGGCTAAGGAAGAATATGGATTCCAACAGGAAGGAGTCCTTATCATCCCTTGTCTACCTCAAGAGTTGCACAAGATTTTAGAAGGCAGCACAATGTAGGAAGAAGAAGGAAGTGCTAGAATTTTGTTTGCTAGAATTCTTGGATACATTCTTCTTGTTTGTATTAGCTGTCTGCTTTACTATTATCGTTTAGAATCATCACTATTCAAATTCTAGACAGCCTTGATGTAGTATTCTTAATCTATTTAGATTCTTGTAAAAGAACATGTTGCTAAAGAAGGTTCTGTAACATTATTTATGTTAATAACAATAAGTTTCTTGACAAATTTATTTGATTCAGACTGGAATTAGTTACATGAAAAGTAGTTCAAACTGTACATATGCAACCTCAGATCAGTTTAGTTAGCCACTTTGCCAGAAGTTTCTCTTCTGTAATGTACCTATGTTCTATATTAGGGGAAAAGCTTTATTGCTTTATGCACAATGTCATCAAAATAAGAGAGAAAAGGAAAGGACAAGGGTGTACATTTCACTACGTACTTTAGTCCCACCAGCTCCAAACATGACAGAGAAAAGATATGTCGAGAAAGTGAGATTAACATATTACCAGATCAGTATTCCGTGTCTGTTAATCCGTGTAACTGTACACAAGTTGTCGAATCAGACAAAATACAAATCTTACGCTGTTATGCTGCTATACAAGATAGCCTTTGCTGGTATAAATTTCCTTACAGGCTACACAAAATACAAATCAAGGACATAACAGGAAGCTTACAAGGATTCAACGATGATGTTTATACCGTTCTTTCGAAAACTACGAAAGGGTCTCTGTGTCTTGGCATCCAGAGGAGCAGCTCTCAACCAGGTTGAATTTGATGGTGAACCGGAGATGGCTACACCAGCAGTACCAGATGATGTTAAGGAAGGATATTTTACGGTGTTTGCAGTGAAGGGAAAGGAAACACAGAGGTATGTCATTGAACTAGACCACTTAAGGAACCCGGCATTCCTGAGTCTACTCGAACTGGCTCGGGAAGAATATGGATTCCAGCAAAAGGGGGTTCTATGTCTTCCTTGTCGACCTCAAGAATTACAGGATATTATACAACATCGGAAACTAACCTAGAAAGTTAATAGCTTAGGGAAAACAACTACACGTTAGTTGATTATTATGTATTGCATACTTTCTCCTGACATAGTGAAGTTTGTATGGCAATTAAATATATAGATATATAGATAGATATGATATATTTCTCATATGATCACACTTTGCCAATCTGTTTTTTTTTTCTTCCACAAAATATGCTAAATGAATTAGGTTTCCGGAACAAGAATAATACTTTTGGTAATAAGCCATTTTCAGGGTTCTGAAACACCTTAATATCTGTGTAATAACGGAGTCGCTATCGATTTTTTATTATATTAAACGGATTGAAAATCTAAACATAAATAGATTACGTAATTTTAAGGTTTCGGAGTCACGATTACATGTGAAGGTCCTGAAGGATTATCACCTCTATATCGGTTGTAGAACGATGTTTACTTGATCATTAATATTTTCGTGTATAACCCAGATGAATACATGCAAAGATTAATGTAAAAATTCATAAAATTTAAAAAATACCTAAATTTGATCTCGATGGGAAAAACCCAATCAACTTTAAATACAGTGGGACTAAGTCATTAATCTCCGAAATCCAAAAATATAATCTCACATAAGAGTTTGAATGATTTTTATTTAATTTTTTGATTAATCCCAAAAATAAAAGGGCTGGTAAAATTTGGTGACTACAATTTACAGCAACCCCTTGCTGAATATATATATATATATATATATATTATGGGAATACAAAGGAAAAATATATCATTTGAAATACAGTACTTGCAAGGTTAGGGTATCTCTAAACATGGTTTTAAAAATCATTTGCAATGAAAACAAGCCCTCTCTGCTAAGTATCATTCTCAAAATTTTAGTTTATCATGTAAATAAATAGGTTCAGTGCTGGCTTTATTTTAAGTTTTTAACATCTGATTTAATTTCACTAGAATTCTGCAAACATGGACAAAGTTAGGTGACAAGTTGAAGTTTGGAATTTGCTGATGTAGATAAATCAAGAAAATTTGATCTCCTACCCTTTTAGAACCCAAAACCAGACCCTAGTTTCCATTGTCCCCTTGTCTTCAATTATTTTTGTTGTTTTCCAACTATCAAACAACCGTAGGGACATGTCGAACAACAGTACAAAATGGTACTTCTTCACATTGTCGTGTAGTTCTTATGTGATACTGAAATCAATAGGCAATACAACTCATAGCATTTAAGCAGCAATGGTTATGAGTTATGGCCAATGTTTTAATAAATACAAATTTACTGATACGGTAACGTTCTAAAACCAGTTGCAGGAGCCTTGCATGATAACATTTCAGTTTTTCAATAAAGATATCATAAGCATGAAGAAACTCATCTTCTTGATGATAAGTTTGGCATTCAACAGCCTTGCGTAGCAGCAGCAGAAATAGACAAGAACTCTGATCGATCGATCGTAGTTGCGCTTCAAAATTTCCTTTTTCCATGTGCATTCAATGTGAGGTCCTGTTATTTTTGCAAAACTTTAAAAAAATTTCCTGTAAAAGAGAAAATAGCATGTGGAAACACAACCGTCCCTCGTGAGAAAATGCATCTAGTTTGGTAAGATGAACGAGGCCGAAAGAGATGGCCAAATGCGTAGGCCACCAAGGTTGGCATTCTTATCCAGTTACATCCTCTCATCTGTAGCAGTGCTTAAAATCTAAGTGATTGCAGGTTCATGGTAGATGCATCGGAGGGCCTACTATTTAATAAGAGAAAAGGAATCACCCACAGATTGGAGCTCTATGAATCGAATAATGCATGCATTCCTACATAGCAAACATTGAGATAATTGCAGGAACAAGACTTAAATACATTTAACCAAGCCCCTTTCTATCATTTCTGTTAATTCTTCAACAAATATCCTGTAGAAAGATAGGTGAAATCAAGAAAAATCTTTGAACGTGAATATTCATGTTGAGAACAGTATAATACCGTGTTGCTCCACAGCATTACTTAGAAATTCCATTCATCTATTGGCAAAACAATATAAATACTCTCCAAGTCTGGCATAAAGGAGCATAGGTTTGAAAGAAACACACAAGTCCACAGAGAAGTTATCAATCAAGAGAATGGCAGAAAGCAAAAGAAGTTCAATAATGTTCAAGCCTTTCTTTCGAAAACTACGAAAGAGATTCTCGAGTTCGGCACATAGATCATCTACGGTACTTGACCATCCCAGATTCGATGAAGACATGAGTGTCGGCAAAGCTGTACCGGGTGATGTCAAGGAAGGATTTTTTACTGTCTTTGCAGAGAAGGGAAAAGAAATGCAGAGGTTTGTTATTGAATTAGACCACTTAACAAATCCTGAATTTCTAAGTCTACTTGATCAAGCTAGGGAAGAATATGGATTCCAACAGAAAGGGGTTCTTTCTCTCCCTTGTCGACCTCGTGAACTGCAGGAGATTCTAGAACACAGCAAAGGGAATCATGCTTGCACCGGAAGTTGGGATATATGTAATGCTACCATACTAGAAAGCTACTAGGATATATATTAATTTATGTGTGTGTGTGTGTGATTTATTGAAAACATAAAATCAATCCTACTAAACAGTAAATCAAAAAGAAAAACTTCAGAACTTTATCAGTCCAATTACTTATGCATGTTTTTTTATTATCTAAATTACCTTATCATGATAAAGTTCAATCATTTTAATACATAAGATTCAGTAACATTACTTATGTTAATAACCAAGTAGAGTTAAATCATCGCTGAAGCTGTCAACACCGATAGCATGCAGCAGATCTGCTTTAACTGTATATATGCAACCTCAAATCAGTTTCTAGTTAACCACTTTTCCCACAGCTTCTCTTCGGTAAAGTACCAACGTGCCATATAGGGGAAGAACTTTATTGCTTTATGTGGTATGTCATCAAAAAGGGAGAGAAAAGGGGGGAAAACGAGTATAATTCAGTATGTTCTTTAGTCCTACCAACTCCAAATAAGGTGGTGAAAAGATAAGGCAAAAGTGATATTAACACATTACCAGATCGGTATTCCGTCTGTTAATCCGTGTATCCGTACTCAAGTTGATGAATACGGCAAAAAACAAGTCTTACGCAGTTATGCTGTTATAAGTGGCTCCACACTACTTCATACAAGTTAGCCTTAGGAAATGCGGTGTCCGAAATCGACTACCTCTATTTGGATTCTGTGTCCGAAAGGACTATCAATGATTTGCATATTTTACACTAAGATTTTGCAGACTGTAAATACCACACAGTGCTTCATGTTTTTGCGTAGTGGTGAGTAGTAATCAAAGTATTGCTCAATACAACTCTAGGTTACAAAAGAAAAACCAGAAGTGGAAATGAAGGAAAACCTCTGAGTTCAGATTTGTAAAATCACAAGGCTTTAGAAACATTTAGTTTCTTGGTCAACAAGTTTGGCCCTTTTAACAGTCTAGCAGTTTTAAAGAACAACTCTTGCTTGAAAACTTTCATGGGGATTGGTATGCAGGCTGGTAAAACTTATCAGCAATTTGAAGATGATTTAAAGGCATTGTTTCTTCCTCATTGCCGACATCCTATCGACCATAGCCGTTCATTCTAGGTGCACAATTTTTTTCTCCATCCACATTCAATCAATTAAGGGCATGCATCTAGTAGCATGAAAGAGATGGTTCAACGGCCCAGGCCTCTCAAAATGGCATTCTTATCCAAATGAGATCTGGATTTGCCATAAGCAAGGAGGGAAAAAGCTACTTTCCTCGGGTTTAGAAATGTCTGATATGAACATACCTATTGCACTCCTAAGCTTTTCTTCGTGAAGATGAAATGAGTGGGAAAGTGATTATAAGCTTTAACTCTAACAAATTTTTCATCTTTCATACTAAACGAGCCTCAAAGAGGATCCATATTCTAAAATACATCTAAAGAGAATATTCTGATTCAAACTTCTGACATTGTTACGAACTCATCTAAAAAATGATAATAGTAAGATACTGTTTTCCCCTTTTCTTTTTTACTGTGAAATAGTAAGATACTGTTGTGCATGGTGAAAACATAGCTCAATGAGTCCAGCGAGGCCGAGCGACTGTTGCTGCTGTATACCGCGTTTCAAAAGAGACCAACCAGTTTCCGAGAAAGCATGGAAAATATATACGGAATATCAAATATGGCATTAAATGATAGCTTGTCTCCAAGTCCAACCACCTATAATGTCTCAGACATTTCACATTTACTTCCAGTTTTCTTTACATCCGCTGAAATCTCTCTCAGGATCCTCTACTCGATCACAAAATGACAAAATCACATTTTGGAAAAAGTTGTGTGAAAATGCAGAACTGGGAACGTCATACAGGGTTGTAATGGTTAGGCTTTTGATGAAACAGCTAAAGAGATTTCTCTCAGAATTACCAACAAGAGTCCCTGATGGAAATGGCATTGAGTTCGATGAAGATGTTGAAGAAACAAAGATGCAAAAGGACGTGAAAGAAGGGTATTTTGTCCTGCATGTGAAGTTCCATATTCTGTTTTTTGGAAACAAGACAATGACTCAAACCACAATCTATCTGACCCTGTTTTCGATGAATAGCAGATTTGTGGCACATTTCACTCAATGGCATCTAAACACATGAAAGATTGGCAAAAGATCCTGTTTTTACTCAAAAGATTTAACATCCATCAAAATATGAATGGGGGAATTAAAACAGCGCAATGAGTCGGGGCGAAGGGACAAAGTGACAAAGATAGACAAACTTCTCAGTTGGTGAAGTAACATTTATGCAAATACTTATCAAAGAGCATGCCTTCACAAAAGAACTAGGGAAAGTAGACAGGCCAGTTGTAATAGTACGAGTCCCTGTGATCCTTGTCCATGTACTCATTCCACTGAAAAGACAACATAGAAGGTTTTTAGAGAACGTTTTATGTCGATTTCAAGTAAGGCATCTAGAATGACTTTGCATGATAATATTTAAGAAAGTTTGTCCCTAAATGATAACAGATAACACACCTTGAACTTGTATGGTTGATTCTTTGCCTTTGCTTTCTTCCAATGGTAGTGTTCGAATATCATTGCTTTGTCATGCCAACTGCAAATTCGCATATCCCAAATTATTAAATAAAATGAAAACCCTGGTCATGCGAATCTCGCACAATATGAATAAAATGAATAGCAAAACACATGCAATGTACCGTATAAATATAATAATTGAGAGACCTACGGGTTTCTTTAGATAGATTAAACCTCAAATATCCATGTTGGCTTAAGATTAACAACAATATAAGCAAGTTACTTGACAAAAACCAAATCATTTGCATCTGTACAAGGATGCTCGATGAAATGGGTCTGGACTCAGTAAGCTACATAATGAACAAATTAAATGTGTCTTGCAACTGCCCTTAAGTGAAACAAAGTTACTGAGAAAAGCATGAGAAACAAAGGAGGAGATGAATTCCGGCATTTCGTAATGAACTTTTTGAAAAACATGCCAATAAACAAAACTTATCTAACTCGATTTGTTGAGAAAACGACTATAAATTCCAAAAGAAAGAAGAATTTGTACGATGGCAACTTGCTAACATGATTCTGCCTACAAAGCTACAGAAGTCTTTCACAACTAGAAGCTGTTCATTTTGAAACCTGCTCAAAAACTGGGAAATTGAGATATCAAAATTCAAAGGCAAGAATTCTACAATCCAACCCCATTTCACCAAGCCAGTCCAATCAAACAACAACATAAGATGAATGAAAATAATGAATTACGGAGTATATGTCTTGAACACTAGCATTAGAAATTAAACAAAAAGGGAAAAGAAACCCTGACAGCTAAAGCAAACGAATTTGAATAATATTTCATTAACTTCAAAGGGCAACCTAATTCATATGAACCGTCAAACACAAAAACCACATCTTGCAGACGAAATTTCAAACAAACATAAAAGTATCAAAACTAGCAAAATATACGAAACAAAGGGGTTTGAAGAGAGAAAAGGTTTGAACCCAAATTACTTGAATTGGTTTGAGAGCTGCCACATGTAAGGGTTGAACCAAGTGAGTACAGAGAAAGCAGCGGACCCTATCCATATATTCACGAATCGGTCGGGACCCGCATGGGGAACTCCCGGGTCACCCCTATATGCGTTTCCAAAGTACTTCTCCATTTCCAAAGCTTCACTCTTTCTTCTCTCTAACAACCACAAGCTAAGCTCTTATCTTTTTCAGGTTTAAGGTGAAATAAATCATTTCTTGAATATGGCAAATATAGTTTTGGGTCAGCCTTGTAGGCCCAAAACGAAAGCGAGTGGAATGTAAAACAATGCTCGCGAGAGTGGCGTTAAATTTTTTTAATCGTTTTTTTAATTAGATAGTCTAGTAGTATTTATTTTAAAGTATATTTTTAACCATTAGACATTAATCGTTCAATCATTGTGTTGTTATTACTAGTGCTCGAATCCATGACTCGTTCTTTTAATTGTTTGAATTCGTATAGGAGGGTTATAAATAAGGGTAATTAATTATTCTGTCCATAAAAATTTTAGTTTTAGAGTTCAAAATTTTAAACTAAGGTAGTATTCGATAGTAAAAGTGTATAACAGTATGATTTTTAAATTTAAGATAGTTGAATTTTATGTTTTGGAGTTAAAATTTAGAGTTTATGGGTTAAATTTAAATCTCCAACTATATTATCATACAGTCACTTATAAGTCAATTAACCATAAACCTTAAATTCTAAATTCATACACTAAAATCCTTAAATTATTAATCCTAGATCATATCTATTAATTTTAAAACTAAGATATTTGTTTTATTTCCACCATTATTGAAGAAATTATTGCAGTATTGTAGTTGGAAGAAAGAAACAATAGGTTGCATGAAAAGGGATAACAAAAATGAGATGTGAGCACGTATTTAAAGGGATACAACAAATTAGGGGTGAATACTCGATTGAATTAAATCAAGTTGAGTTAAAATTTTGAGTTATTCGAGTTAACGAATCATATTTTACAACTCAGACTTTATTTTTAAAAAAATCAGTTCGAGTTTAAAAAATTCAAGTCGAGTTTTTGAGTTCCACTAAATATTTAATTATAATTACTTATAATATAATTTGATTTTAATTTGAACAACTTTCTCTAATCATATAAGATATACATATATTTTTTCATATGTAGCAATATTTCTTTATATTTTTATATACCAATGCATATATATAATAAAAAAATGAGAGATTTACCTCAAACGTAAAAATTAATCATTTAATTACTAAAAATTTTGAATTATTCGAATTTTCATTTTATAACTCGAACTTTATTTGAATTTTTTTCGAATCGAGTCAAAACGAGTCAAGTATTTTCATCTCGAGTCGAGTTATTCGATTTTTTCGAATCGAATTTTGCTCAGCCTTACATCAGACTCGTGCATTCCTCTGCTAATTCCATCCGAATAAACAAAAAAAAAAAACTATAAAAAAATACAATGAAATCATAAGCTACGAGGACAGCATACAAAATGGGCGGAAGGAGGTGCCCAGCTGGGCTCAATTCATGATTCAAAACCACGAGATAATAGGATACAAAAGAATACATCAGCCACTTAGATACTTCAATTGATCGAATGCTCATTTACTTCTCATTTGTGTGAGACTGAATCTCAACATTTGCATTAAGAATTTAGTATCACTCCATCCTACCAAAAATAATACACCCAGCCCACGACCCCCATTAATTATGGATCAAGGTCATGAGCGTGTGCAATCCGTCATTTTGGTCAAACATAACTAAAAGCACTAATCTGAATTCAACTGCAAAACAACAATAATTAATCAAGGATGAAACTGAAGTCCAACAGGACCTCTAGAATGAATACCCACTTGGATGGGATATAATTAAAAATGCAAAGAATTTGCTACATGACAAGCGCACCCGGGTTAGAACTACTGACAGAAGAAAATGTAAAGAAAAATATATTGAATTACTTGCCTTCTATAAGCCTTGATAATGATTCGAACTGAAATCTAGATTCAACAACATATGTCAGGAAAAATAACATAGAATCAAACAAGAAAGACAAAATCCAAATTTTAGAGTGTGTTGGATGGTCAAGAACACTACCACTTCGGAAAACAATCAACAATAATAACCGGATTCATATGCTCTCTACTCTATAGTTCAGCAGACTCTCCAACAATGGTGATCTCCTTAATCGAAGCAGCATGAAGCTTCTTTAATCTTAATGCTTCAGCTTCATACCGGTTTCTAAAGGAAGTGCTTTGGCCCTGTGATTGAATATCATGAAGTCCAAGTTTGCTGGTAAAGAAACAATTCTGCATTCCAGGTTATACTTCTTGATATCAGAGTGCAATATAATAATTGTACAACAATAAAGCAATAGTTGCTTCAACATTTCCCATAAACTGAATTCGAGTTACATATGAAAAATGAGAAATTTCATTACTACACTTTTTCTAAAAGCAAAATAATGAAGATACACCAAAATCGAAAAGATTGATCAGACAATATGCATGAGGGCATGTAGCTGACTAGACGAGGTTCAAAAGAGCAAGTATATTATCTTAGCTATTAAAATGCAATGAAGCACACAGTTTTCTTGCATAGAATTTTGCAGTACTTAATAAAACGATTAGTCAAAACAAATTTGATTGGATTCTCATTGAGCTCCTTATTCAAAGGTTATAGCTGATTGAATATTTCCTAGGAGGGTAGTGTTGAGTAGAATCCTAAAGATTCAATACACACAGATTAAACACGCAAAACCTTCTACGGCTTATCACTCCAAGTGAATTTGGTGAATATTCATTCACCCCAGGAGTGTTGAGTGAAATTCTCAAGAGAGAATACTCAAAGATCAAAACACACTAGGACCTTCTATGGCATACAGGTCCATGTGAAATAGGTGAAGATGATTGATGATTCACCCTTGTGAATACCGATTATCATTCAATCAAAATCACCAGGTAAAAACATTAGATTACATGCCGAAAATGGATAAGGTTTATTATATGGAATACTACTACACCATCATTGGGGAACCTAGCTTGTTTCAAATAAACAAGATACCAAAAACAGCCTGACATGATCATGGACATCAAAGTCAGTTTAGTTTGTTAATCACTCCCTCTCTCCTCTCTCAATATATAGATGATGAACACTAAACTACTAAGAAAGGTTCCCTTCTTTTTAGTTCACAACAGCTTCATTCGCATACAACCCGGACTAAAAGGTGAGTACCAGATAAACATATATGTTTAACAAATTTAGAGGATCATGCCCCAACTCCAAGCATGAACGAAAATGTGTTTAACACAATTAATGTCATAGAAACTTTGGGGTGGCGGGTTGGGGGATTAAGAACCCAAATAACATTTATAGCACCCAGAACTTCCCTTCGTTTAGGTATGCCTCCTTCCCCCAATGATATATGAATGAAAACAGATGCAACTTCAGATAGCCTAATTAGACCCTCTAATGCAAAATGAAGCCTTTGTATTCCACGTTACCCAAAATTTATCTTTATAAACAATGAAAACCAAAACAAATATATAGTTTCCACATACCTATTCTCCTCCGAATCAGGATGTATGGAGAGAAAATTCCCGGGCACGGTTAGGGCAGCCGATACACAGAAAACAAACCCTAGAAGCAACTCCAAAACAACCTGCACTTTCCAGATCAATTTATTTACTTTAGATTTAGAGAAACAAAATTATTAACAAAATCAAATCAAATCAGACTTACATTCATAGGTGGACCAGAAAACTCCTCTTCCATAATCTTCAACATTCCCCTATCTGGAAAGTCAATCAAAAAAGAAATTTCAAAACTTCACCGACCAAATCAGAGGTGAATACAAAGTTAAAGGAAATTTACACTGAATCGTGGAATAAGCTGCGTGGAAGAGGAATAGAACTCCAAAGACTCCGATTATGAAACCTAATCCCATTGTTGACGATGTCGAATCAAAAATTCAGCACCTAAAAGCCACCGAAAATCACAATTTTTTGTTTTTCACGGAAAACTACCCGTACCCAGCTATTATTGTTTTAGTACCGATTTTTTTTAATATTACTCTCTGCGAAAATTCTCTCTTATTAATTATTTTATGTATTTTTCAAATTCTAATTCTTAAATATTTAAAATTTATTATTATAAAATATAATATATATTTAAATTTTAAATTTTTAATTATTTAAAATATTTAATATAATTATAATAAAAATTTAAAAATATGTTTTAAAAATTAATACTAATAGATAATCTTAATAAGATAGAAAGAGTATATACCATTATGTTACGATTTTATTTTAATATTTCATTATTTAAAGTTAAAGGCGTAATGATATAATTTTCTTTTAATTTCATGTGTACCTAATCATCCTGTACATAAGTTAAATAATTAAAATATTGATAAATTATTATTTAAAAACATAAAAACTTAAACGTAAATATTTTTATTTTATTTTCCACGATTATTATTTATTTTAAAAGAGATTTTAGAGAAAACGAAAATAAAAATAAAAGACCGAGAGGGGCATTTCTTGGATCACATGGTGAAGTAACCGAGCGTATTTTTGGAAGCATTCCAGAGGTGATCTGATTGACCTTTTTTTCTTATTTATATTCATTTAAAATTTGTTGAGAAATTATAATAATATAAAAAAAATGAGATAGATCTTTGATATATAGATGAAGATTTAAATTATAAAAGTATTTTTTATATTTTAATTTATTATAATGATATTGTATATGATAAATTAATTGAATGATAAAAAAAATTAATATTAATTATGAATATCTTAATTAAAACTTATTTACATTGATATAAGTTTTATATAACTACAATTAAGTAATTTAACTATTACATATTTACATAGTATAGTTTTATTTAACGACACATTATAAATTTATAACTAGATTAATTTAAGTTTATCGTACAATAAAATTCAAATTTCATTATAAAATATCAAACTTTATTTTTTGGGATAAGTTTTATAATTCATTAATCCAAAATAATAATAAAAACTGTTACTTATTTATAAATCAATCCCCAAACAACTAATAAAATTCTCTATATATTTCGTATCTTAATATTTTATGTTGTAACGAATACGTATAATATACTTTAAACAATTAAATAACTTAATACAAGACCTCTGTACTCTTCAAAAAATCCTACGATTACGTTTTTTTCATATCAAATATAGAAAAATAAATATCGACACTTAGTAGGCAAGCAGAAGTGAGTGAAAATAATATAATTAGGATTTTAAATCTATCACTTATCCACCGCTCAGAGTGATTAAAATTTTTCACATTCATTCAGTACCCACTAAATTCATATCCTTTTCTATTCAAACTAAAACAAAAAATTATACCCACTAACTATTTTCTTTTTAATGTTTTACACTAAAAATAATTAAAAATTAAAATTTTAAATTATATATTTAATTTTTGTAATTTAAATCTTAAAATTTTATATTTAGTATTTAAAATAAAATATTAAAAATTTATAATTAAAGAATAAATTGTTTTTATTTTTAAATAAATATAGTACGAAATTAGCAAAATTCGACACGTATGTCCTCCTTTATTGTCGGGTATCTTAGTCTTTTTCTATCCATCAAATCTTATATTTTCAATTACCCTTGAATGATTTAAACAAAATACACAGCTTAAGAGTTTAATGTTTCAGGAAGAAAAAGAAAAACATGGAGAAAGTAGGAATAAATTTAATATTTCTGGTTTCTTTTAACCGGAAAACAAGGTGGGTTCTTGCTCATGATCCATACACAAATAGGGTTTAAAATATTTTTTCAGAAAAATAAGTATTGAATATTTTTTAGAAAAATTCTACGACCAACGTGGAACACTGCTGAATACCATTAATGTTAAATATTATTAAATTAATTAATAAAAATTTTAAATCTTAAGTACTCAATATGTAATTAATAAAAAAATGATAAACTCAGTAAATAATTAATAATTGTATGAATAGTTCTTTAAATTTTAATTTTTTACAAATTAATTTAATAATGTTCAACGATGTTCAACATTAACAATATTCAGCGTTGTTCGACGCCGTTGTAGACTCATCCTATTTTTTAATATTATTTGTTTAAGTGTTTGTCGTTAATATCCGTTATTCATTCATATACTAACATATAGACGAGAAATTATATCATGTGTCAGTCTCATCACGTGGCTATGAGACCAATCACTAAAAATCACATACTTCACCAATTTTTTCATGTCATATTTTTTTCAAGTAAATCTTTGCTTAAAAATTATTTTTAAAATAAATTAATCGTAAATATAAATGAAGATTTACTTAAAAATATTACATAAAAAATATAAAATATATAATTTTTAATGATTGATCTATGAATGATATGATAAAACTGATCTATGATATAATTTTTTTATATAGATATTATTTTTCTTATTTTTGATATTTATTTGAATGATAAATAAAATAAAATTAATAATTATCCCTATACAATATACAGGATACCTGACATCCACTTGTGCTTTGTCGTGGTTCTCACCAATGAAACAAGGTTCGTTTTCCGATAATTAAAAATAAAAATTTTATATAGCTTCTGGGTTGTTCGTTCTTATTTATATATAAAATTATTTAAATAAAATATAAACTTGATTGAATTTATTTTACTATTACTCGATTCCAGTTCAATAAAATTCAAACCAAACACAACATCTGAAGCGGTTGTCGGTTTTACATGTTTTTCCCCATCTCTATCCCCCAGTCCCACTTTTTTAATCATATACATGCACTTTCTTTCCAACCCATATCATTTGTAACACAGTTTTCTCGCTCACCAAACACCAGCGAGAAAATGGAGATGAATCATCATCACCAAAAGCCTCATGCAATCCTGAATCCCTACCCTCTCCAAGGCCATGTCATCCCCTCCGTTCATCTTGCCTTGAAGCTCGCAACAAAGGGCTTCGTCATCACCTTCGTCAACACCCAATACATCCACCAACAAATAACCAAATCCCAACTTGATAACTCCACTACTTTCGACGATGACATCTTCGCCGACGCTCGTAAATCGGGTCTCGACGTTCGTTACGCCGTTATCGGCGATGGGTTTCCGCTCGGGTTCGATCGTTCTCTCAACCATGATCAGTTTTTTGAAGGTGTTCTGCATGTGATGTCGGCTCACGTAGACGAACTCGTGGGTAGAACGATGGGAACAAACCCTCCTCCGACATGTTTAATATCCGACACCTTCTATGTTTGGTCGTCCATGATCTGCAGCAAATATAACTTGGTTAATGTTTCCTTCTGGACGGAACCGGCTTTGGTCTTCAGTCTTTATTACCACGTCGACCTCCTCCGAGAAAATGGTCACTTTGAGTCTCTTGGTATGTACTTCCTTTTCTTTAATATTTTAGGCTTTGGGAAATCAATATTTAATAATAACATACTAGATCCAAAAATCGGTTCGCTTAATAAATTAGACTTATCTATGTTGTTTATAATATTGTATATATTATATGTCATTTAATTAAATATAATTAAATATAATCTTATAAATATATATTATATATTAATAATTTATAGAACAAACGTTTAAAGTTATCAAATAAGTTTTGGTATATGCAAATTGCAATTTAACTATTATTAAGTATATAATAAAGAAGAAAAAAATACATATTTAATATCTCAGATATATTTTTACGTTATTGTTTTAGTATTTTATTTTTTATAATACCGTGTTTTAGTACTTTATTTATTATAAAACGGTATTAATGTTATATTTTATTTTTATTTTATATTATTTTTAAAAATTAATTATATATTAATTAGGAGAGAAAATCATAGATAAAAGGCTATCATATTATTTTTTTTAATTCGTATGTCACATCAATTAAAATCATAACAAATTATATAACATGCTAATTAAAAAAAAAATAATATAATTACATGTTATATATGATTTTTTTTCTTCTTATCAACATGTCATGTGCTTTTTTTCTAATCAATTACCTAAAACTAATTTTTAACAATAGGGTACTAAATTAAAAAAATAGAACATAACGCTGAATATCATTTTATAAATAAAATAAAATTTTGATATGAAAATAAATAAGATACTAAATGTATATTTATTCTTGTAAATAACTTTAATATTAACTACTGAATTTATTTATGATACGGGGCTTAATATAAGTTATGTGCAGTTAATTAAAATAGGGTCTTCAATTTAATAAAAACATTTTTTTATATGTAAGATAGACTAACTTTTTAATAAAGAATAAGTTATTATACGTTTAAACTAAAACGCAACATCATTTTATTTTTCTCGTGTGTGGTTTATTTTTCAGCTAACCGTGAAGATATCATCGATTACATTCCCGGTGTCGGAGCAATCGAACCGAAGGACTTGATGTCATATCTCAAAGCATCCGACACAACCACCGTGGTGCACCGAATCATCTTCAAGGCGTTCAAGGACGTAGCCAACGCAGATGTCATCATCTGCAACACCGTACAAGAGCTAGAACCCAAAACAATCTCAGCCTTGCATGAAAAGCATCCCACGTATGCCATTGGACCCATTTTCCCAACCGGATTCACCAAGAGCGTTGTAGCAACGAGTCTATGGTCCGAATCAGACTGCACCCAGTGGCTCAACACAAAGCCTCATGCCTCGGTTTTGTACGTCTCGTTCGGTAGCTATGCTCACGTTACTAGAACTGTTCTCAAGGAAATAGCTTACGGGCTTATGCTTAGTGGAGTGAGTTTTATTTGGGTACTTCGCCCTGGTTGCATGATCAGCTATGATGAAACTGATGTTTTACCCGTTGGATTTGAAGAAAGCACGAAAGGGACGGGTCTGATTGTGCCATGGTGTTGCCAAATTGAAGTGCTCTCACACCCGGCAGTCGGAGGTTTCTTAACGCATTGTGGCTGGAATTCTATCCTTGAAAGTGTCTGGTGCAGTGTACCCTTGATTTGTTTCCCTTTGTTGACTGATCAGTTCACTAATAGGAAATTAGTGGTTGATGATTGGAAGATGGGTCTGAATCTCTGTGATGAGAAGCAGATCGGACGGGAGGAGGTAGCAGGGAATATCCACCGTTTGATGAGTGGACCATCAAGGGATGGGTTGATGAAGAACATCCAGGAGGTGAAAGAGAAGTTAGAGACTGCATTGTCCAGCGTTGGATCATCCGAAGAAAACTTGAACCAGTTCATCTGTGATGTGAAGATCAAAACTCAAAAGAAACGTGCGTCCGCCATGTGTCGGCAGGTGAACTCATCAGCTAATCATGATTAGGGTATGCTTAAAACCTATGCCATTGCTGATTGAAAAGAACAGGGCAGATCAATCTGTCAAGATTTATGTTTCCTCAGTAGGACATCTACAGTTAAATTCAATGTTTCTTCTTTATTGTTCCAATATATGAGCTAGTTTGTGCATAATATTATATTAAAAATATTTAAAACAGAAGGTTAATTATGTAAATTTAATGATTTAATCAATAAATTTTTTACTTAAATTATCAAAATAAGAATAATTCTGTAATATATTATTCACCTATATAGTTGACTCAAAAGTTAATTGAGTTTGTAAATTACAAAGAGACGAAAGTTTTTGTTTGATTTGAAAAAAATGGGAATAGAGAAACTGAATTAGTATAATCACACTTGAAATAGAAACATATTTTAAAGATATTAAAAATAATATTCATTTATATATTTTTTAAAATTTTAATAATATAATATAATTTATAGATAAATCGATTAAATGTGTGATTCCTAATAAAATCATCTATTTATTTTTATTTAGATTATTTGTTGAGTTTGAATAGAATAATCTTCAACTACGATAATATTTATCAACTCAATATATAAATCGGATCACGTTGCCTTTTGTATTTTTTTAAATAAAAAAATTATAAATTTTTTATCATCTCATTCAAATTTTTGAATTATAAAATATTTAAAAAATTATTTTCAACGATTACAAAATATTTGAATATAAAAAACCTTAAATAATAAGTGTAGTTTAATAAAAATACAGAGTCTATTTCAATATTTCTATAACCTTTTCTCATTAAATTTATTTAATTAATATTATTTTTATTAATCTCATATTATAGTTAATAATGTATTGAAAATTTTATTTTAAATGTCACAATTGCAGCACGGAACATTCTAGAGAATAAAACATTGATGTGCACACGTTTTCCATACTTATTACACATATTTTATTATTTTTAATAATTTCTCTAATATTAAATTAGCAATTTGTAATTAAATTAGGCAGTGCAACAAAAACCAATAATTGATCTAAGAGCAATGCTATCAAGAAAAAAATAAATAATAAATTTTAATAAAGAATATTACTTTTTATATAATTAATTCAAATTAAATACCGTAAAATTTGTTTTTTTTAATTTTAATCCTCCTATAATTTTAGTTTTGTTTTCATATTATTATTATTAAAAAAAGCATTTTTTCCCCAAGTAGAGTAACAACCTGACCAAAAAAACTTTCCCAACAAGAAAACAGAGCTGCCCTTTCTTCTTCCTTATAAATAAATAACCCTCCGCCCTTCTTCCCTCTCTTATTCAGATCCCACATATCCGGCCAAATCCTAACCTTAATTTTTCCTTTTGATTCTTGAATTTACCGGGGAGGAAAATCCATGTCTAATCAAGCTGAATCATCTGACTCGTAAGTACCCATATCTTTTTCTCCCCCTTTTCTTTGATGGGCTTGTTTTAGGTTTGTTTAATCTGATTCCGGTTTTGTTTGTTTCCAGGAAGGGGACTAAGAGGGATTTCAGTACTGCCATCTTGGAAAGAAAGAAGGCAGCGAACCGACTTGTTGTTGATGAGGCAATCAACGATGATAACTCTGTTGTTTCTCTTCACCCTGATACAATGGAAAAGCTCCAGCTTTTCCGCGGCGACACTATCCTGATCAAGGTTTCTACTTTAGATTTGGCTTTTTCCTGAATCCCCTTTTCATTGTTTTTTTTAGTTTTGTGATTTCTGTTGCTTAGTGGTATCTGTTTCTGTTAGATGTATTTTGTGTTTTAGGGTTTGGTTTTCATTAAGTTGTTTGAAATTGGGAGTTTACCTTGATTGTTCTCCTGGTTTTTTATGTTGTTTTATTGATCATCAATTCAGGTCAATATTGTGGTAGGTTGGATGTGAAAGTAAGGTATTGTCGACTGTTACATGATATTGTTGTCAAGGGTCAATTTTTCCTCTAGTTTCTGGTAATTGATTTCGTAACTTTGATAATTTGGTAATCTAGCCAGCAAAGATTGCATCTTTACCGTGGAATATGCAACATTTGTTCAGATGACATTGCTTTGAAACTTTTTTTTTTATGTGTCATGAATAGTAATTGAATTGTAATTTTTCTTATAAAATTCAATTTTCAATGTCTTTTACCTTGTATCTTTGTTAATATTGTCCCTTTCACTATTCTTTGGTCAACAGGGGAAGAAGAGGAAAGATACTATCTGCATTGCTCTTGCTGATGACACGTGTGATGAACCAAAGATTAGAATGAATAAGGTTGTCAGGTCAAACTTGCGGGTTAGACTTGGTGATGTTGTCTCTGTGCATCAATGTCCTGATGTTAAGTATGGAAAACGTGTGCACATCTTGCCTGTGGATGACACAATTGAAGGGGTCACTGGAAATCTCTTTGATGCTTACCTGAAACGTGAGTTGGTTCCTTATCTATTATTCCCAACATGTATAGTATGGTCTCTCATCATTTATGAATGGTAGTTTAGCTTACTTGAAAATCTTTCTAGGTGTTTGTCTTTCTTTTGTTTTTTCTTCTTTTCTATATGCGAGTCTGATGTTAAAAGCAACTTATTGGCTGCCTTTTCTTTGTTTTTAGTCTCTTCATCTGTGCATCTGAGGTGTGATACCCTCATATATGGGTATAGGTGGTTCAATTATGTGTGGAGATACCAAGATAGTCTGCATTATAGCCACTCTCCTATATCACTTTTCATATGCTGATAAAAATGTCTCTTAACATAATTATATGCTGGGCTTAGTGTTGATTTATTGACTCTGTTTTCCAAAATACTGACTACTATCATTTTGCATTTACAGCTTACTTTTTGGAAGCATACCGTCCGGTGAGGAAGGGTGATCTTTTCCTTGTGAGAGGTGGAATGAGAAGTGTAGAATTCAAGGTTATTGAGACTGACCCTGCTGAATACTGTGTGGTTGCACCTGATACAGAGATATTCTGCGAGGGAGAGCCTGTAAGGAGAGAGGATGAGAATAGATTAGATGAGGTAGGTTATGACGATGTTGGTGGAGTGAGAAAGCAGATGGCTCAGATTCGGGAATTAGTTGAGCTTCCACTGAGGCATCCACAGCTCTTTAAGTCAATAGGTGTGAAGCCACCAAAAGGAATTTTGCTTTATGGACCTCCTGGATCTGGAAAGACTTTGATTGCTCGTGCTGTTGCAAATGAAACTGGTGCTTTCTTTTTTTGCATCAATGGACCTGAGATCATGTCAAAACTGGCTGGAGAGAGTGAAAGCAATCTCAGAAAAGCATTTGAGGAAGCAGAGAAGAATGCACCCTCTATTATATTCATTGATGAAATTGATTCAATTGCTCCTAAGAGAGAGAAGACCCATGGTGAAGTTGAGAGGAGAATAGTCTCTCAGCTGCTGACATTGATGGATGGGCTTAAATCCCGTGCACATGTTATTGTTATTGGGGCCACAAATCGTCCCAATAGCATTGATCCAGCTCTCAGAAGGTTTGGACGGTTTGATAGGGAGATTGATATTGGCGTGCCTGATGAAGTTGGCCGTCTTGAAGTGCTTCGTATCCACACAAAGAACATGAAGCTGGCTGAAGATGTAATACCAAAAGCTTGTTTTCCTAAAAAAATGTGCACTTTTCCTTTTTAAAATGTAACTAGTGAATCTTAATGTATTTCCTGACTTAATGCAGGTTGATTTAGAAAAAATCGCCAAGGACACACATGGTTATGTTGGTGCTGATCTTGCAGCTCTTTGTACTGAGGCTGCATTACAGTGCATCAGGGAAAAGATGGATGTGATTGACTTGGAAGATGAGTCAATAGATGCAGAGATACTCAATTCCATGGCAGTCAGCAATGAGCACTTTGCGACAGCTCTTGGAACTAGCAATCCATCAGCATTACGTGAAACTGTGAGTATAACCAAGATACCTCTTGTGATGTACAGCTTCTTTGCTGATTATGATTTTTTCTGGTCAGTATTATTTCTGATCATATGTTTTCTTATACTTGGTCAGGTTGTTGAAGTGCCCAATGTAAGTTGGGAAGATATTGGAGGCCTTGAGAATGTTAAAAGGGAGCTTCAAGAGGTAATATTGTTTAGTTGTTTCAGTTACTTTTTATTTTTTTCTTTAGTATTTAACTTTTCTTTTTTAAATATGTGATTAATTAATTTATTATTTTGTTATCAGACTGTTCAATATCCGGTGGAGCATCCTGAGAAGTTTGAGAAGTTTGGCATGTCACCCTCAAAGGGAGTTCTGTTCTATGGCCCTCCTGGATGTGGGAAAACTCTTCTGGCCAAAGCTATTGCCAACGAGTGTCAGGCAAACTTCATTAGTGTCAAGGGTCCTGAATTACTTACAATGTGGTTTGGAGAGAGTGAGGCCAATGTTCGAGAAATTTTTGACAAGGCTCGGGGTTCTGCTCCTTGTGTCTTGTTCTTTGATGAACTTGATTCAATTGCCACCCAGGTGCGTCCTAGACTATCAATTCTTTTATCTTTGTAGATTAGCTTTTGGCATCTAGCATCATGAGTTTTTTTTTTTATTATTTATAGATGGTTAAAGTTTTATTCATCCAAAAGGATCCCATAAGAGAACTAACAAACAAACCAGTGTCAAAACAAGGGGAAAAAAAACTACACAATATTCCACTCAGAACATAAACCGGATGAATCTCGTGTAAGCTTGCAACTAAGAAGCTTCAAATGAATATCATGCGTAATTTTATCAACAACATAAGAGAAGTTCTTTGAAGATACATCATGAGTTTCTGTTTGTGCTGCATGGGACTATTCTAGTAATGGAATTATGATTGTCTATACAGTTGGGACTTGGGGTTATTTGGCTTTCACACATCATATAATTTTGATTCATGTTATTATACAATTGGCAGAGAGGAAGCAGTGTAGGTGATGCAGGGGGTGCTGCTGATAGGGTTTTGAACCAACTTCTTACTGAGATGGATGGTATGTCTGCCAAGAAAACCGTTTTCATCATTGGAGCCACAAATCGACCCGACATTATCGATCCTGCCCTTTTGCGACCGGGTCGTCTTGATCAGTTGATATACATTCCCCTCCCAGATGAGGATTCTCGCCATCAGATCTTCAAGGCTTGCTTGAGGAAATCACCAATCGCGAAAGAGGTTGACCTCAGAGCTCTTGCCAAGTACACTCAAGGCTTCAGTGGGGCTGATATCACAGAAATTTGCCAGCGTGCATGTAAATATGCCATCAGAGAAAACATTGAAAAGGTATGATTATACCATTTTCTGCTCCCTGAATCATAGAATATGTCAAGTTCCATGCGATGTAGGAGTTTAACTTGAGATATCTTTTATTTTCTTAGGATATCGAGAGAGAAAGAAGGAGAAGTGAGAACCCTGAAGCTATGGAGGAAGATGTTGAAGACGAAGTTGCAGAAATCAAGCCTGCTCATTTTGAGGAATCTATGAAGTTTGCACGTAGGAGTGTGAACGATGCTGACATCCGGAAATACCAGGCATTTGCTCAAACACTGCAGCAGTCTAGGGGGTTCGGAAGTGAATTTAGGTTCACTGAAACTGGTTCCAGGCCTGCAGCATCTGACCCTTTTGCAGCTTCTGCCGGAGGAGCTGATGAAGATGACCTCTACAGCTAAATTACTCCAAGTTATAGTGACAGACAATTTTTTCTTAAAATATAACTTCGTATCATATTGGACTGTATGGATGTAGACCAGTAGAAGCTCCATGGCAGTTGGCATAACCCCTTTGGGAGTTCATTCAATAAAACAGTTCTCTTATTCTGGAAATTGAACATTTTACAAGGTTTGGGTACTTTGCAGGATTTCATCGACAACTGGTCATCCACTAAACTGGGCCTGTAGCAGTTAAGAATTTATGATGGCCATAAAATTCTCACATAAACTAATCAATCGGGAGGGTGGTGTTAGTTTTCGATTAATTAATTTGAATTTTAAAATTATTGGATCATTTTTTTTTTAAATTTTGATTTAATTATACACCAAAAAATTAATTTTCTAAATATATATTAAATATAAGTATAATTATGACATGTTTAAGTATGAGGTGATGTTATGTTGATAATAACTTTAATGACTTGTAAAAGAATTAAATTGAATTAAAATTTCATTATACTTGTATATTTAATGAAATTGTAGTTTGTAGTTTAGTTATATATCTTTAGATTTGTATATTTTTTTAAGTTTAAAAAGATAACTTTTATAACACAGGTTTCATATTTAAAAATCTTATTTAATTTTCTATTAAAGAGAAAAATTAAATAAAAAATCTTATGAGAAATAAATTTTCGTAATTAATTACGTGCTTTACAAAGAAATGTAAAAAAGGAAATATTTTTTTTAAATAGAAGCAACTAATTTTATAAAAAAAAAAATACCCAATATTACAATAATAATTTATAATTATCATTGTAAACTGAATACATAATTTGAATATTTTTTTAAAAATTAGTCACTTTAGATCATACAAGGACCATACATTGAAAAGTTTAAAACCTCATCCAAAGATTTGATCGAAAAGATAAACACGAACAATCTGATTGCATCAGCAAACAAACCAAAAAAAGAATTAATCTATGAAAGACCACTGAAAAATGCATATCAGAGTTTAGCATCGCGATAACAAAAGAGAATATTTTCAATATTGAACATTGATAGTTGATTTTGTGGTTGCATGATCATTTGATTAAATCTTCAATATTTTTAAAAAGTTTTATTACCGTTTAAAAATAAAACAAGTATATATTAATATTTTTTATTTTATTTATTTCATCAATATAGAATAAAATTCTTAATTTATATCATTTTATTTTGAGTATTAATTTTTTATTTATTATTCGAATATATAAAATCTTATTTTAAAGAGATCTCATTAAAACAAATAAAACCCAATAATTCTTTTTATTTAAATAGTTATCTTTACTATTTTAAATTATTACTTAAAATTATTTTTCATAATAAAATTTATTTTAAATTAATCTATAAATAAGTAGTTTTAAAATAAAAATAATAAGTATAGTATCCAAATCATTTGGCCGAGTAGGAATTACCACCGATTCTTTTTCTTTTCTATCTTCTTCCTTGGAGAGTACGAAAAAATTCAGTCAAATGGTGTCATGTCACTCTGATACATGTCAGAATTACACCTTCATATTCAAACTTAAGTGGTATAGGTTTGTTGCACTGACAAACACTTGATTGCTTTCATTTCTTAGCAGTTTAATTGGACTTTCTTCTCCACCTCGTTCACACTGATCTGCCATTGAATCCTAACCTCAGCCAAGTAATCTCAATGCAGTCTCTGCACGTTTAGTTTCTATTTGTTCATCTAGGTTTAATCACCCTTTCGTTGGCTTGTTTGGTTGATGACGGGGTAAACTGGAACAGGAGAAACACATGTGGCTGGAAAGAAATCGTCAGACAAGACAAGCCATGGTGGCCGGTGTGGAGGGGTCTTGTTGGATTAGACTTAACCACTTTCAGGGAGACAAAACCCACGTGGGAAAAACAATATTAACCTTGTAGTAATTCTCTCAGTGTCCTCCCACTTGTCATCATTTCCTGTGTTTTGGTCTGTGCATCTTGAAAGTTGCAGATGAAACCAAGAATCTACAGTATATATGTGACACAACATAAACCCTAAAATATCAGATCTTCTGCAAAGGTAAATCCTCCATAGATCATCAAACCAGTGGTACAGTGCTTTGTTATCGTCATTGATTCCTCTTTTTACCTTTTCATGGTTTTGTTTTGGAGTTAGCCACACGTGCATGTCCATGTGAAAAAGGCAACGACTGTTCAGACACAACATCGTTGAATGCTGGTGAGAATGCAGATATACTCGATTCCATTGAATTGGCCCCTAAAGTGGTACTGTAATTGGTAATAATAATCAGCACACACCCTGTATATTTCAACGTTGTCAGACATGCACGTGTTGCCTGCCTCTGCAACCTTGTCGGGTCCCCATATCCAAATCCCACCTTTCGAAGCTTTTGCTGTTCTTGCTATGAGACTGGTCAGGGCACAATTCTGTATTAAAAACCATATCTCCTGTGCACACAACTTTGACTGGTTTCATGAGGTTTCGCTTTCCACTCTCAGCAGAGTCCAGATTTCACATTTAGAACTTAAAAAAAAAAAAAACTCTAAACTTTTAATTAAACTAAACTAACTCAATCAGTTGATGCTAGCTAAATCTTTACTTTGAAATTCTTTATTTATTTGCTCTAAAAATTCTAGCTGTCGGCTGACAAGTCCATTCACCCACCCACATCATCTCATGGGCCCCTTTCATCATACTGAACATATTTTCTACATTTCTAGTGGTGACCTTGAATTATACTGATTAGTACAAAAATGAACATTAAAACTAAAGTTTAATATTAAAATTTTAAATTAAAGTTTAATAAGACCGGTAGGACAACATTTGTTTGTAACACAGGAGACTGCTCTTTCCATGGCAGCACTATCCCACTGCTCTATAATATGTAATTAAGCTTTTACATGCTCCACGTTACAGATTCACTTTCCACATCAATTATGTCCAATTCAGACTTACATGTTACAGTAACAGAGAAAACAGAAGTGTTTAGTTTAGTTTAATGATTGACAGTGGGGAAAAGAGCAAAGATTTTGAAATCTGGGAAAGTAGAATTTCAACTGCCCCTCTTTTTTCTTTCTCTCCAACCAATGATGATTTTCCAGTAAAGAAGTGGAGGGAAAAGGAAAACCACTCTGCAACTTTCTATGTGTAACTAAAAATTCTTCTGCTAAGTGGATGGAAATATCTGATCAGTAAAACCACAAGAACAAGTTAACAGCTACATAGTCACCTCTTATGCAGACCGAGGCGTTATGTCCGTTAAATAAAATTAAAGATTCGAATATTAACATCGTAAAAAAAATTGAATTATGAGAGACTATCTGTGACACTATATATGAAAATTTTCCTTATCCTTGAAAATTGATAATGACCTACAATTATACTAAAAACTAATCAAAAGCACTGCAGTCTTCTTAATTACAGTAGTACTCCTATACAAGAAGAGACTATGAAAATCGAAACCGATCCGGCCTTTTTCTATTGCTCGCCACGGTCACGCCAGCAGACGAGCATTGCTATGCATCGTCGGAGGATGTAGAATTTGGCTCGCTGCTTCTTCACCAAATGACTGCATTTTTCACCGAATGATCTGCACGGTTCGCACCCGGCTCCCTCGTTTTCTTTACCCGCCATACGAATATATTCGAGCTCTATCTAGTTTTTCACTATCTTCTCTCTTGCTCTTAGCTGTTTTCTATGGACTGGTGGTGTTACTGGCACTGCTACATGTAAGTGTTGAATGAGCAATCAGTGTTATTTATATAGAGAAAGGAGAGAGACTACTTATGAATTGAAATGCTGTGGTTTGGTTCTGGGTTGGGCTCCTTTTTGTAAGGTATGGACTTTAGCCACTGCAACCAGCATGTGACAAAACATAAATGGATACAATCTATGTTACTTGAATTTCCAAAGCAAGATTCGAGTACGGTCCATGTTTAATACGAGTATAAATTTTATGTTTTTTCATATATTTAAAAGATTATGTATACGATACAGATCAATCAATCAATGTTTGTGAACAATAATATAACATAAAACAGTATAAACAGTATTTCCCCTATTGATATTATTTCAGCTGATGAGGTGCCAGCACAAGAGCATTATTCTTCCCTAAGAACCGGGGGAAGTGGCAGAAGAAAGTGGGGTTTCTTTTCTTGCCATAAGAGTGATGAATTGATGATAACAAAACATGGTTGAAGAACAGTGGAGAACATGTCTTCTTCCTTGTAAACTGTCTGTCATTGTTTTTTTCAATGGCTGAAATATCTGAAACGCCATTTGTTTCACTTGCCAGCTTAATTTTAACAGTGCCCTGAACATATATCACTTGTACTGTAAAAAAAACAAGGATAGATTTGTTAAATAACCACCATTGTTAAGTTGGTCAACAAAATGAAGATAAATCCCAAATGATATAAAAAAATAGAATTGTCAGAAGTGGGATTTGAACCCACGCCCTCTTTCGAAGACCAGAACTTGAGTCTGGCGCCTTAGACCACTCGGCCACTGACAACTTTGACTTAATTTCATGACAAAATATATGTATTCAATAATTACATGGTAAAAGTACCTTCTTGGTGTCTCTTTTATAGGGAGTATATATCAATCAATTACAAAGATTGGCTCAAATTAATCCCTCTACTGTTAAATGAATCGATTTAGTCATTGTAAAAATAATCTCGTTGTTTAAGTTTGTATTATTTAAAGCATCCTGCAATAATTTAGAATAGGTTCAATAATGACATTAGAGCTGATATTATTTAAAGCTTGCAACTGTGCCGTGTATTCCATGAAACATAAATAGAAATGATAAACCAGGGAGATGTTATTGATTTTGATTACTTTAAATTTGGCTGTCGGTCTAAGATTTCATTGTTGGTTGCATCCTGTCGGAGTTGAAGATCTACATACTCGGTGGTCGGAATGACGATTGCTCCTACCGACGTCTACTTTTTCGATGTGTCAACTCCATGGGAGCTTCGTGATGGAAGTTATGAATGGCACTGGAGACAGGGCTTTAGTCTGCATAATTATAAAGGAAACTGGTTGATAACTACAACTAGATATAGGGATATGCAATCGAATATATTTAAAATATTCGAATAGTATGATATGTTTTTCCTTAAATTGGAAAAGAGAGCACTCAACTAGACAAATGCAGCAACAGTACTGTATTTGGGGAAGGAGTTCAAGTTCAGCCGCGAGTTCTTTGATACTAATCCCAGATTCCTTCTTAGTTGACATTGTTGCTGCCATAATTAATAGGAATGAGCATGAAAAAAGTTTCATGTACTGACGGTGAAAATTTTATTTTTCACAAATATTTTTATTACAGGTCTGAAAGTTTAATTTAGGATTTAGAGTTTAATGGTTTATGTTTTAAGGTTTTGAATTAAGGTTTAATGCTAAATTTTGAGCTTTTAACATTAGGGTTATTGGTTAGTGTTTAAGATATTAAAGTTCGGGATTAGAGATTTAGATTTTATATCGTAGCGTGCTTGTGTAAAAAACAATCACCGACTGTGCACCAAATATTTCCTCTGCCTCTCTGTATACCAATCATCTTGGACATGGATACACTTTGTACTATTACTAACAGAAAAAAAGAACATTTTTATATTACAATGTTGAAGCATTTCAATCCAGGTTATAGGCTTAGCCTTATTCTTTCGCTAACAACAGAGATCATTCTTCTGGTATGAACATGTAAAATCCAAAACAAATGTCTGTGTCTCTATACACCTAAGCAAGCAAATCCGCATATGCACCAAGTCCTTGTTTGATGAGGCATTGCTTTAGCTTGTATAATGCCTTGCTTTCCAGCTGCCTCACCCTTTCCTTGGATAATCCGAACATGTTTCCAACCTCAGACAGAGAATTCTCTCTACTCTCATCGATACCAAACCGTAGCCTGATTATCTTCCTTTCTCTTGGGCTGAGAACACGGAGAAGGTTGCGTACATGCTGACGCATTAGTTTCTTTTCCACACTAACATCCGGGATCTCGATACCGGTATCTGGTGTTACCTCCTGCATTGGAAGTTAATGACAAAGAATTAGTTTCTTTGATGTATTAGAATTTGTACGAGTAGGCATTGATCCCTGAAAAACACTCGTTTCTCCAACCATTTGCATGAAGATTTGCCTGCCAGTCGCCATTCATATAATAAAGAAACTAAATGCTACCATACGGGAAATCAAGACAAATCGAGGCAGTACCTGAAGGGTAGTATCCTGGTCTGCCCATACAGGTTGTTGTATAGAAAGCGGAATCCTTGCTGTGAACAGCAACTTATCCAACTTTCCGACTGTAATTCCAACACGGCTTGCTAGTTCTTCTTTGGAAGGACTGCGATTACCTTCTCGAATGAATGATCTCTTTGCATCCACTACTTTTCCCAAGAGGCTGTACACGTTCTCCTGAGAACAATAAGTACGTTCATTGTTGGTATAATGTGTCTCACATGTACAAAGTATTGTGCCATACTTAAAGCATATCATGAACTTGTACAATCTACAGCACGTTGAACAGATAAAATAAGGAACTATATACTTCCGAATTCCGATATACACGTGGCTCCATGTGTTGGTAGCATACATGATATCAAGCATACGCACTAGAAATTGTACTTACCGGCAAACGAATGGTTCTGGAATGTTGGATTATAGACTTTGAAATGGTTTGCCTTATCCACCAGTAAGCATAGGTGGCAAATCGGCATCCAACTTGCGGTTTGAACTTCTCAACACTTTTAATAAGCCCCATGCTTCCCTCCTGGAGCAGATCCTGAAGGTTCAGACCACGACCCTGATATTGTTTAGCAATGTGAACCACCAAGCGGAAATTCGCATAGATCAGTTTCTCCCGGCTTTTGTTTCCGGAGTGTAGTTCTGCCTGCAAGGCTGAACAACTAAGACCCAAGACTTCTGCCCACTCAACCAAGGTTGGTTCACGCCCAAAGTGAGATTGAAGTTTACTCTTCACATTCATCAATCTCATCAAATCCTGTACGTATTACAATTTACATGCACCAAGAATAAGACCTTATACGACCCTAACATCCCCTATATCCATGCTTTGAAAAGAAGTGTAAATATTGAGAAAGGCACCTGAACTTGAATAATCAGTTCGGACTCTTCTTTAGCAGTCAAGAGTTGTGTTGTCTCGGGACCCCTCAAGAACAACCGAAGGGGATCATTGGGATTGAAACTTCCACATGACCTTTTTCTTATACTCGTCTTTCGTGAACTATAGGTCTCCGAAACCATAAATTTAGATTGCCTCCTCCTTCGCTTAGTCTGCCTCTCAAAATGTCTTGTTGACCTAACCGTAAGTGCTTCCTGCTCCTCGACTGGTAACGTAGACGAATTATCCGACCCCAAACTGCAATAGCATTAGATATTATTAAACTAGAACACTAATGCAACTAGGTAAACAAGATAAAAAGTAACCTTTCAGAAAGTGAATCATCAAGATCTAACTCGAGGTCCTCAGCCAATGCTGCAGCTTGTTTAGATTCTGACAAAGCCTTTTTAGCAAGGTCAGCTATGTTCCTTGGCTCAACATTTGTAATCTCCTCGGAATCAGCCGCAACAGACAGCATATTCAAGTAAGATGATGGATTTTCCTCTGATTCCAAGAGCCACAATCTGTGATGAAAGTAAAAATAAAGCAATAGATGAGGATGCAATTCAAGAAGAAGGGATTACAGTTGCAATGAATGAGACGTTTCATTTACAATTTCCTTAAATCAGGCCACTGGAGTAACTGTTGTTCAGATCCCAACCCACCAAAACTAATGGAGGCCTTCCCTACATGAAGTGTTCTGTTTTCGAGCTTCTCGATTGTTGCTTCCTAATATCAAACGAGTCAAATAAGGATTCATAAATATTTAAGGACACTGATAAAATGAACAGAAAACAAACATAAAAGGTCAAGAATGCAGATTACATGATACATATATGTTGTGCATAGACAAACAAGAGTCTTACCTGATATGCTTTATCTTCCTTAAAGAATTGCAAGACAGGCGGAGCTCTACAGTCGTCGCGCTGCTCTTGTGAGAGAACCGATCTAGGAAAATGCCTACTAACAGAAGCAATCGGAATAGAAGTTGCAGCGGTAAGGGCTACTTGCTCATGGAACATTGAAACTGCATAAATTGTACATTATATTGCCATTCAGAACTTAATATCATTAAATCCAAGAAACTGAAAGCAAAATACATACATTCATATACATACAGGCAGTTCTCCTATCTATCCACATATGAATATCTCCATATACATACACAATTTTCCAAGGAACTCGGATGTTACATAAGCATATAAAAAATTGACAAGGCTGCTGGATAGAATAGTAGAATTTATGAATTAAAAATAAAAGAAAATTGCTTCAAGACCATCTAAAAGACTATAACAGTAGAAAAGCCCAAGAAAGTCAATTTAACAATATATATGTGTATACATATATCAAATGCTACAAGAACAAAACAAGTATAAACAACAGTTGAGTCTGGGTTTTTGACTAATAATAATCAGAAACAAAAGCAGAAAATGGTACTTGAAGAAGATGATGATGAAAAGATGGAACTTTTGAGTTGGGTTCTGGTGGAAAAAGTTGGAGAGGAATGGAAGAAATTCCTTGCAGATTCCATTGATGGAAATGATAACTATTTCTTTTTTTTTACAAGATAGCCATAGACATGAGTTGTTTTGTTGGTCTGAGTACGGGTGTTTTTGTATGTTCCAAGTTCTTTGGAGCTTTGTAGATAAAGAACAAGATGCAGGACAAAAGATCTTTACTAAGCCTCAAATATCTATGTAGCTTGAGCTTGAAAATGGATGAGGTTGGGCCTTGTTTTGCTTCAGAACATGGGTAAGATACTACTAATCCAAATCAAAATACCAAAAGTGGGATCCACCCCCAAAGAGTGGACCCCACTGTCCAGACCCGGATTGAGAAATGGTAAGAACCGACCCAACCCCGATTGGACCACTTCACGAAACTCAATGAAACCCTAGCTGGACACGTCAGCTGGGTCTCTAACGTGAAGACAAATCCCACCCCTCCCTTGTTTCTGGTTTAAAAAAGAGTATCCCTTTTCTCTTTGTGGGGTCGGTCGCCTCTATCCCACACCGCTCAAAACCTAAAGCTTCTTTTTTTTTTCTTGCTAGTTTCTCGATGAGTTCTGAAATGGCGTTTCACAAATACTCCGCCACTTCTAACCGGAACAACTCGAACGATAACTCGGTGGTTGCGGACGAGTCAACTCCAAAGACTCAACTTTCTCTCCCTACTCGGAAACCCATTTCTCTGAGCTTTAAAGATCGTCACACTAAAGTGAATGGTCGTGGACGTCGTGTTCGGATGCCGGCGCTTTGTGCAGCTCGGATCTTTCAACTGACTCGAGAACTAGGCCATCGTTCCGATGGTGAGACCATCGAGTGGTTGCTACGTCAAGCTGAGCCTTCTATCATTGCTGCCACCGGGTCCGGCACCACTCCTGCAGCTCATGAAATCTCTTGTGCCTCCGGACCCATTACCACTTCTCCACCTTCGGAATCTTGTCAACTGCACCCGGGTGGGGTTGGTAGCGGCGTGGTGGCGGGAATGTATGCATTGACAGCGCCACCACCGAGTTACCGGTTGGACTTGTGCCAACCAATGCGGTTTCAGTATTCAACTGTTGGAAGAAGTGGGTATCAACATATGCCGTTTACTGCACTACTGTTGCATCCAGCGGCGGCAGAGGTGGAGGAAGAGCATCAGCAGGAGGAGGAGGAAAAAGAAGAGATAAGGAATCAAGAGTAGAGATCTCAAAGTAAAGACATTCGTCTATATACATATATGATGTGTAGTATTTTCCTAGCTGATGGATGTGTAGTATTGCATAGTATTTTCAGAGATGATGAATGCTAAGGATTTCGATTTATTTCTGGAAAGAATCATCCACTGATCATCATTCTTGTACAAAAACCGGAGAAATAAAATGAATCAATAATTGATAACAAATGTTAGATCTTTGGATTTATTTCATGCAAAAAATATTATACCATAAAGTTCTTCTCTTTACAGTCCAACTGTGGAGTACTATGGGTGGCAAGTCGGAATTAATGAAAGCTTGGGCTGTGTTAGTTTCCAAAGATCCACCATTTTTTCTTCCTTGGAACCTCGGCTGAGGGAGGATCTACAATCATCAACAAACCAAACCAAACTTTTAGCATTATGTTAAACAAAGAAATGAATGGTAGAACTTAATGGAAAATGAGTTAAACAAAGAAGAAAGTGTCATATAATCACCTCCTTGGCAGTAGATTGAGTTGTAGTGAACTTCGGCCCAAAAACTCAAGAAAATGACTGCATTCAGTAACATAACAACTCTTCAGACTTGGAACATAGGAGCATCAAAACGGATTGTTTCTGCAAGCATCTTTTTGGTTTTTGCACACGAAAAAATGCAGTTGGAAACTAAAGGAAAGATACATTTTGAAGAAAATGACAATAGAAAGTATTATTACCTTCAATTGCATGACAAATGTAGATGGAACACCGAAATTCAACAAGAGGAAAAGGAAAATCTAAAAGAGGTAAGTTTGCAGGAGAATCGAAAGGGCTGAAATCTTACCACCTTTCGATTTCTGGAAATTCGGAAGAATCTCGATATAACAAGTGTCCTTAAAGGAAGTTATGACAAAAATTTTCAAGCCATACTGCCAAAAAAGGTAAAACATTTGCTAGAATTAGACATTGAAAACTGCAAGGATACTCGGGGATATAAGTGAATCAAAGGAGAAAGGAATTAGGAAGGGCAATATTCACACAATTTCTTCACTTGTTTTGAAAGTGAATGAAAATGTTCTTCGATTTCAAAGGAACGTGTTCGATATTTTATAATGCATACCTTGTCTGCAGCTGCCTGCAATGTAACATGATCACCCCACTGGCCGCTCCTGGAATCGTTCATAAACAGCGTTAACGATAGCTATTCTTTGCCCAAAAGAAATGTTAATAGCATGAAAAGAAGATAATTTAAATACTTTGACATCTTCTTCAAATAGTCAGCATAATCCATGGGGACATATCCTTCATATGCCTCCGGGTTAGATTTAAGCTAGCAAAACAAGCTACTATTAGTTAGCTATATAATATTCATTATACCTTAATAAACAAATTTAATGTTGAGTGTAAACCAGCATTTTGTTCCGGAACAACAAACCTGATTCACAATTTCTCGTCTCACATATTTGTGATGCTCAGGTGTATGATACAACTGATGCGACAGTGCACGGAACTGGAAAAGCAAAAAAATGCACCATATAGATTATAGCTAAAAACCGCAGTTCAAACCAAAATATAAAATAGAACATACCTGACAGTTGCCATCACCTTGAACCTTGAGCTCAACAAAACTATATAGCTGCAATCTGGATAGGAAAAGAAATATATCTAGCATTAACCATAAGTAGGTCATAAAACTGAATTAACAAGCCAACCAACAATACCTTTCATGAAAAAAATATCCTTGATGCAATTCTTTTTCACATTGCTCAAAGCCTCAAGGCTCACACTCAATTTTTAATTTTTAAGATACGAAAAAGGAATAGTAAAAAATAATACCTGCTCAACAACCTTTCATGATCAGACATTGCTTCATCAATTGAAGGTATTTCGCCATTGATTCTAGGGACATGCTGCAACAAACAGATTTAAATACATCTGAAGAAAATGGCAGAGATGCAGGGACATATGCATCAACACAAAACAGAACATCACATGTATGGACATAAAAGTAAATAATAGAGAAAAATGACACTTTTAAAGGTAAACTTACAGGAATAGGAATCAATTGATTCAACCTCTTGCCTACTTCATCATGATCATCATCAAGTAAATAGTCCTCGGTCAGCTCCAAAGAGCCAGAAAAATCACTGGGGGTAGAGCAGGAACTATGTGGCACCAAATCATCAGATTCATCCTGTCCGTATTCATAGCCTGCACGTTGTGGTAAAATAAATACTAGATAACAATAAGCAGAAAATACCATAAAAAAAAAGCAGGGAAAATCTTCTGCCCACCTGAATAACAGTAATCTGTTGATGGAGTATGCCGATCATGAGGTTCACTGGATGATTGTGACTGCTGTTCCCCAGCATGAGAAAATTCAGAAGCTTCTGCCACAACAAGATGTGAGAATTCTTCCTGAAGGGTACGAGCAATTTCCTCATCATTCTCTATCTGGCTGCTTTGCATATCAGTATGACATCTATAATAGAGAGGGTGATGATAGATGTCTCCAGCATCATGCTGCATCATGTCACTACTATATGCAGAATGGTAAAATGGGTCACCCCCGAGAACCCAATGCACAAAATCTGAATCTTGCTGATACGTAGTCATCAACTTCAACTGATACTTCAAACTAAAAAAACTTGATCATCACCTGTACAAATAATTCTCAATTAGATTTTTGTTCACGTGTAAACAGCAATTCAATCTCCATATTCCATGCAGGAAAAAACAACGCATAGAAACTGCAAATACCCTGGAAAATCAAAGGATCTGCTTCAAGCATCAAATCAAGATACTCCATAAATATTCTTTTGTTATGGCAGGTTAGTTTACTATTCTAGGGAAACAATGATTAGTTTTAAAATAAAGAACCTTAGTATTCACTGAAATAGTGTAATTAAACATGTTGATATATGCATTGTTCAAGATTTTTCAAAATATTTGAAAACCAATTATCTACAAGACAACAAGTTCGTCACAAAACTGTTATTATTAATACTACTTTGTGAAAGTTCATCAAAATAAAACCTTGAAAATAATATAGTTAAACCAATTAAAATTAGTAACAAAAGAAACTAAAAATGATCTTAATAAACAAATTATGAGTTTTATCAATTCACTTCAATTTGAGGATCCTTGCTTCTGAATATACCATTACAAAAGTGAGCAACTGAGCATCATTGCTTATGAGTTAAGAATCCAGATAACCTGGTAAAAAAAAGAAGCCCAAAAGATAGTACTATCTTTTCAGACTAAACCCTAAATTGGAATCAACTTTATCAAAAGCCAAAACCAATGCTAGATTTTTTTTAAAAGTTTGTTTTAATGGATGTCCATCCTAATACAGATAGGATCACCTCAGGCATCTAAATTTACTTGAGGAATCCATTGTATTATCTTCTAAAGTTCAAAAAAAGGAAAAGGAAAGGGGAAAAACCTTACTTGTCAACAGTCAAATTAGATAAACCTGATTTCTTTATTTACCCTTTTGACCTAGATTCTCATTCAATCGTAACATACTTTCCACATAAAATTCCATTCCCAATAAAATAATGAAAATCTAATGGCTAAAACTTCTGTTGATTCTCTAAAAGCTCTCTTATACATTCCTGGACATAATTAGCATTTCTCCACACAAATGCATAACCATGGAATAAAAAATCTAAGTCCAACAAAATCTAATTCTTAGCAGAGAAACGCATACAAAAATTCAATCAAAACCCAAGCTTTAACATTAAACAACCTCAAAAAACGAAAAAGGAAAAACACCCAGAATTCAGAAAAGACTGACAAACAGTACCAATCAAAACCCAGAAATATATGATCATTTCCAAGTCAAATTCAATCAAAACAAGAGTATACAACATATGCAATTTATAAGCACTCACCAAACCGGAGAAGCTTGAAACCTTGGTTTCAAGAGAACAAAACGATGGACTATTGCTCTATTAATGGAGTACACGAGTGACATAAGATAACGATCAAAGGTTGAAATTTTCTGAAAACCAAAAAATAATAATAAAACCAAAAATGGCATCCTTATTTTCACGTACTTAAAATAAACTGTTTCCCGCGGATGTTGATTAAAACCACAAGCACGCGTCCATTCGACCCGATTGCATACGGACGCCCCTTTTACCGTTGGATCCGCCACTCAAGCCGATATCCGTTGATTTGTTTTGATTTAATTCAGAAATAATTGTCTAAACTATATATTTTTTCTGAAATAGATGCTTAATATTTTTTGGCTGAAATAAATACTTAAATTATATATTTTTTCTAGAATAGGTACCCAATATTTTTTTTGCTAAAATAAGTACCTAAAGTTTCATTTCATTAATATTTTAAAATAATAACGTTAAAGAAAATTATTTAACTTATAAATAGGTACTCAAATTATAGATTCTTTTTAGATAAGTACCTAATGTTTTTTTATTCAATTTGATCTTCAGTTCTTATTTTTAAATAATTCGATTAAAATCTATAAATGCTCGTTCTTTTCGTTACACTCAATTTATAAGCATTTAATTTTTAAGGTTGTGAACGGGATGTGTTACTTAAAATTAAAAAAAAAAAAAAAACTCCCATGCATGTTCAAAGAACTATACAACAATTATTGTTGGGGGGAGTTGATGGTGAACTGGTTTTAGCTCTTGCTATTGGTTTTTGTGTTGTTGCGGCTGCACGTCGCCGCAGGCATGGTGGTGCGAAGTATACAAGTGCAAGTGACGGTCCATCTGGATGGCTTCCACTTTCATTGTGCAGAAATTCACACTCTGCAGGTGATTAATATTACAGGGAGTTATGCATCCTCACTCTCTTCGAACTTTTGCCCTCATTTCTCATTTGCAGATATCGAAGCTGTCACGAACAATTTTAATGATTTTTTAGTCCTTCGGGTGGGAGGTTTTGGCAAAGTTTACGATCTTAGAAGATTGTTTTACGAACATGCATGGACGGATTTTTCTTACTTTGAGTAATTCATCTCGTCCATAATCTTAAAGATTTGATCTTTGTGAGGTGAGTGTAATGAAGAGAACGAGTATTTATAGATTTTAATCGAATTATTTAAAATAAGAATTGAAGATCAAGTTGAATAAAAAAGAAACATTAAGTACTTATCTAAAAAATATATAGTTTGAGTACCTATTTATAATAAGTTAAACAATTTTTTTAACGATGTTACTTTTAAAATACTAATGGAATGAAACTTTAGGCACCTATTTCAGCAAAAAAAAAACATCAGACACCTATTTCAGAAAAAATGTATAGTTTGTACACTTATATCTGAGTTAAACCATTTGTTTTTATTAGATTTCTTTTGAATAGGCTCCAATTATAAGTTAATATTTGTTTAATTTTTTAATATTTTTAATAAAATATACTATACCGTACATACATGATGCTCGAACCTAAGCCAATTGGATGAATTATGTCATTTTTTTTTACTTTTTCAGAACTCCAAATTATATATACATGGACATTTTTTTATAGATAATTACAAATTTATTGACCGACTAAATTGAATTAAATCAAATATTATAATTTTTTATATAAAATAACTCTTGCAATTCGATTTACTCTTTTTCATAAGATCAATATTCAAAGCTTATCTCGGGAAAAGTTAGGTTATAATGATGTTTAGGGTTATATTTAGAAAAATAGGTGAGTTTAGGGTATTTTAGAGAAATAGATCAAAATCTATAGTATTATTTGAATCGGTCACGTATAGGTGGTGAGGTCCATGTACACCGTCTAAATTAATATACTTTTAATTCAATCCGACGACTTACAAGCACCTCGTCACCTGTGCATGCTTATTTAAAAACTAAAATCCGGGTTCAGATTCTACTTTAAGAAGCTTCCAACCACCCTTGCTAGCCTACCAAAATGAGAGTGGTCCATGGTTTCCCAAAGAAGTTGCAGTATCATAAAGCTTTTTTCACATCTATGTTCAGAGAGCAGTCTCATACATATTAATACAGGAGAAAATTATATTGATGATGCATACAATTGTATATGAAGTTTGACTTCATTGGTCTGTCAGTTTCAAGATAGAACCTTGAAGTTACCTGCTGTTAGCATGTTCTTACGAGCTTCGGAGTCCATGACCAAACAAACTTTTCACCACTTCTGAAATCTATAACCCTTCGTTTACGTTCCCTTGTGGTATCTGTAGAGACATCCTTCAATGGTGGTTCAGGAGTTCCAGATCCTGCTGCCTCTACAATCCGGTTCACCATTTCTAACACCTCACTCATCTTAGGGCGTGACTTCGGGTTTCTGACTAAGCATCTGTTGGCCACAACTGCAAGCCTTTGGGCTGACTTGAGTTGGTATTTCCCTTTCAGTCTAGGGTCCAATATCAACTGGAATTTCTTACCAGATAGGTATGGTTTTACCCAGTTCAAGAGCTTCTGCTCATTCTTGGGGCGGTATTTGTCTATGGGACGTCGGCCGGTAATGAGTTCATAGAGGAAGACCCCATAGCTCCACACATCAATCTTAGATGTCAATCGTCCAGTCTGAATGTATTCGGGAGCCGCATATCCCATTGTTCCAACAACCTGTTGAATATCACCGGTTCGATGCATATAAAGATTGATTAATAAATATCGATGTATCACCACGAATGACTCTAGCAAGTAATTTTGACTGCCTAAACTGAACAATTTTCCTCGTGTAAACAGAACTACCAAAGGGCAACCTTTTATCTTAAAAAGGATGAAGCAATCAATTTGATACAAATATTCTCTTAAGGAAAATACGACATCTAACCGACCGAATAGCATTTGATTCATGAAAATTATAAACTTTTGGGAATTTTAACCATTAAGACACCTGGTAGATGTGAAAAGAACATTCAAAATGAAGACAGAATAAAAGGGTACACTTCTAGTAGGTCAGTTTGCCTGAACATACCGCCGTCGAGACATGAGTTAATCCTTCTGAAGGGCCCAACCTGGCTAATCCAAAGTCTGATAGTTTTGCATTCCATTGCTCATCTAGAAGGATATTAGATGATTTAAAATCCCTGAAGATGATCTGTAGTGAAATATGATAAGTAAACCTATATTAGTATCATACATATTAGTCCGGAAATTTTCTGTTGATCATTTTTGGTTGTAACAACCATGAATTCCTCAGTTTCAGGGAAAGAAATTTAATAAGTTCCATGCAATACCAATGATATTGGAAATGGGAGCTTAAAAACATCATACCTGGAAATCCATTCCTTCATGTAGGTATGCTAACCCACGAGCTGCATCTTGGGCTACTTTCAATCTCATCACCCAGGAAAGAATTGTCTCTGACCGGGCAGATAAATGGTTTTCCACACTTCTATTGGGCATATATTCATATATCAAAAGCCTTTGGATTCCTCTTTCATCATCTTCAGCACAGTAACCCACTAGCTTTACGAGATTCGGATGCTCAACCACACCAAGGACATTTACTTCAGTCACCCACTCCTTATGCCCCTGCAAATTAAAAGGTGGGATGTTAAATTTATAATAGTTTCTGGTTCTCAGCTCGAAATCACAAGAGGCATTCTATTTTTTACAGCAATTTGCAGGCATGCAGCATAGTCATTAAACACTAAACAGAGTCCATAAACCGGGAAAAATATATCCAAACGAAGTAGTCAAACATCAGAGCTAATGAAATCAATGCATGCATCATAGGCATTAAATAGAGTCCATATGCAAGGAAAAATATGTCCAAATGTAATACAAACATCTGAGCCAATGAAATCAAGCATGCAACATAAGGAAATTAATAGAGTCCATAAACAAGGGAAATATATCCAAATACAGTTGTACAAACATCTGAGCTAATGAAATCAATAGTTTCAGGAAAACCGTGCATTTCCATCGAGTTGAATTCAGTGGATTTGGATTAACCCTGCAGATTTTGTCAACAGGGAAGATCACCAGAAATACAATAAACTAGTATGGAATCAGTTTCCTATAGGACTTAGACACATCTATATGCATATGATATTGAAAGTCTCCACTGCAACGACTTAAAACTATAAGCCACTATACATATGACATTTCAAAAGTTGAACACATAGAAGGAAGAATACTTCAGAAGATGAACTTTCAATGTGTTTTTAAGTGAAGGAACCTTGCCTGCAACCCTCTTTTACCAAGCTGTTTCACTGCCACTTCAATCTTTTGAGACGAATCTTCAGGACTCTTGAGAGAACCCTTGTAAACACACCCAAATCCACCCTCTCCGAGCATGAAAGAGCGACTAAAGTTCTTGGTGGCAGATCTAAGCTCAGAAACTGTAAATACTCTTAGATTGCTAGGTCTTTGAGACATGCTAGGAAAAGAGGGCCGCCCCATGGACTCTGTGCTGACGCCTGAGACATTCTGAGAATTTAATTCAGACCCAGACCGAGCTATTTCAGGACCAGTAGTGAATGTAGAGTTCATAGAACGATTCGAAACTGATCTGGGGGTCTTTGGTTCATCTTTTTTATACCAATTGGGGAATGTGAAACACTTCATAGCCCTCAAAGGATTAAACACAAAAAGAATTCAACCATGCAAATCCAGATTCAAGAAAGAGAGATATTATCAACCAAAACAAAGATTACCAACACAACCTGCAAAGTCAAGAGCTAAATGTAAGAAAAAGTCCATTTCTGCAGTGCAGAAGAAACACTACACCCTCAGTTACAAGATGAACACAAAGTTCCAAAGGAAACTCAAATTCGCAAGGTTCCATGATAAAGTGTTGAAAAATGCACAAATCAATATAAGACATAATGAAAAGGCAAGTAAAGAAACGAAGATTCTAAATTATAATAATTCCAAGGAGCCCACATCCTAGGCTTTAAAGTACTTCCATGAACAACTAAAAGCTACCATTTTTGGATCATAAATTAATCAACCGTCAAGAAAATTTGATTCTAAATAATCCGAACTACAACTACAAGAAAAAAATTGCAGAAACTTGCCTTTGAACTCACCTTCAATTACCCTGTTTGGAAAGGCAGAAAATTGGCTATCGAACATGAAAAAGCTCCCAACTTTAAAGATTTTAAGAAAAAACCATTAGTACAACTCCTCAAAAAATACTAAAAAGACTTGGAATTTGCAGAAGAACAGAGTTCAATTCTATAAAAAGAAGTCTGAACACGGCAGCTGAGCAGCAGGGGCAACAAGTCATACGACCAACCAAAATTCAGTGAAAAGCAAAAGCAAAATCACCAAAAATAAATAAAACCCCACGAAAAATCTAATGCAAAATCACTGAATTGAAGGGAAACTAGCTGGTGTGAACGAGTAGTTTGAAAATGAGACTACAGAAAAAACTATAATTGAAGGGAAACTAGTTCTTGTTTCAGCGTTTAACAAGGAAGGAGAGAAGAAAATTCATGTTCCGTGATCCTTACGGGTAGAGTCATCCGAGTCAACGCGGTCTTGAAGTCGAACATTTGTAATTATTGCATTCATTCAAGACATTATCTTTGAAAAAACTCACAGTCGGGTCGGGTTTGGGTTAATTTTGCATGGTATGTCTATTTTTAGCATTTTCTTTTATTTTGAGTTAATTTTAAGTTAAGCTCAAGTTAATTTTAAATTAATAAATTAATAAATTATTTCTAAGTCTAATTTATATTAATTTTAAGTTTAAATCATCATGGGTTAAGGTTATTTTAAGTTCAGTGATTTAAGTTTAATAAAATAATTAATATGATCAATGTTGATCGAAAGGTCAAATTAATATAATTTATGAACTTAAAGGCCTAATTAAATAATTTTTTGTTGATGGATTAAAATAATTTTTTCGGTGAAAGTCAGGTACAAAAATACCCATTTAACCTTTTTATAATAATATATAAAGTACAAGATTTTATTTTATTTTAGATCATAAACTTTAAGTTTTAATCTATAAATCTTGAATTATTTCTGTGTCTTATTGTGCCTCAGTAGTATCCAATTGGGACGATAACCTACGGCGTTTACTGCCGCACTGGCCACCATCCACGGCTATGAACAAGAAAGTCCTCCCTCACTGTTTATTACACACGAGCATGAATAAACTCAACAAAATGAGTCAACTTCAGTGTCAAAATGTTGTTATTAACTCATGTTTTATTAAAAGCAAGCGTAATCAAAGTACGAGCTTTCTACGCAAATTGTTAAAAGAATAATTGTTGTTTTTAGAGGTCACAAGTTTAAATATCAGTGACCCTAACAAGATGATTGAGCGATCAATATCAAATGATAGATATTTATATTCTAAAACATATATTATTATTGTAATTACTATTAGCTTGTTAAAAAAAACAAACATAATAAAATAACAGATATTAATTATTTTTAAAATTTACATATATATTTTCAAACTAATGTTATTTTTCAAATTTGTCAACTAATATCCCATTAACATATAATTCCCGACAGTAACTAAAAACCCAACCTTGTTGATGACTTCATCAGCTTGCCACCACTTGTCCGAGGCTCCCCAAACACTAGTATAACTATTGAGTTTTTATATAATTCAATAATAATAAATTAATATAAAATTAAACGAAATTAGGATTTATATTCTATACATCGGTGGTGGTAGAAACTAAAATTTTTTATAAGTCTTTTAGTTTTAAGGTTTACTGACTTAGTTTAGAGTATATGATTTAAGAATTTGGCGTAGGGTTTAGAATTTAGAGATTATGGTTATAATTTATGATTTAGGGTTAGAATTTAGAGTTTAAAGGTTAAAGTTTTTTAAGATAATATGGTTAGGATTTATGTTTTAATTTATAAACCTTGAATTTTAAACTTACATCCTAGATTCTAAATATTATCTCTAAATTCTAACTACTGTTTCTAAATTTTAAACCTTAATCTAAGATTTTAAACCATAATCTAAGACTCTAAACTCTAAAACTAAAACACTTACGAAAAATTTTAGTTTTTTCATCAATGTATAGGATAATAATCTTTTAATTTAAGGATTATATTTTTGATAAACAAGTTGTGTAAACAAATATTTACACAACCCTCTGTATTTAAGCTATAAAATCTAAAACATATAACCCTAATTCTAATACCCTAAAACATAAACCTTAAACTTTAAACTCTAACTATTGACTTTAAATTTTATCACTACACAATATACTCTAAACCCCGGTCCTTAATATTAAATTTACCCAAGTTTGCGTATCAAAATAATTTTCTTAATTTAATATGTATTATATTTATTTTAGGATTTATATACAAATATTGACGGTGGAAACTAAAATTTTTTTGCAAATCCCTTAAGTTTAGGGTTTAGGAACTTAGTTTAGAGTATAAGATTTAAGTCTAACGGTTTAGAATTTAAATATATTGACTAAAATTTAAGGGTTAAGTTTAGAGGTTAAGGTAATATATTGAGTATTTAAATTTTAACCTATAAACTTTAACTAAAAAAAATCAACGTACGGAATAATTTAATTTTTATTTAAACTGTATATTACTACAACTACAAAATTATAACCCTATTATCACAAATTACAAAATTTGTTTCTATAAAATATTGAAGTTTTTTTTTCTATAAAATAATGAATATAATATAAATAGATATTATATTTATATTTTTAAAGTGATCCGAATCTAACATTAAAATCAAATGAATAGATATTATTTTTACTTTTCTAATCAAACTTTAAAAATAAATGGACTAAGAATGGTTTTACACTAGTTTGATCAGGGGATTCTTGAGTTCCAAAATGGTTAGCATTGCTTCTAGCCTTCTATGTTCCTGATTTGGTTCTATGTAATGTATTAACAAATTGTTTATCCAAGCTTGGTAGGTATGATGATGCAATAAAGAAACAGTGACAAAATTGGGGGCCGACCAGAGCCGGCGAAGCCGATGAACATGCCGATACGGCACATAATCTGGTTCGAACATGCCGGTGAAGAGATAATTAGGGTTGCACCTCTTGCCATGTTGGTGCACTCTGTCCTATTGGCTGAAGATATAAGTGGACTTTATGGATTTCTTTGTAGGTTGCATCCACTTCTAGACTATAACCTATTTGTGAGAATGGAGCGGAAGCGTATGACAGTCCAGCTAAGAGAAGCAGAGGACTTCACGTGCATGGAACTGAAAAAAGAACGAGTGGAAAGTCCCATCATATCATTGTGGATGCCGTGGCCAATGCCAATGCCATCGGCAGCCAGCTCCATCCCATGATATGATCGTGGTTCGATGTGTCCACCACTCAAGCTCATCTTGTGTGTAAAATTGTGGTGATCAAGTGAGCCAGGGAGGAGGGAGGAGGGAGGTGATCCCCCTTGAAACACCTTGGAATGGATGTGATTGGTTTGACCCCACTCCTCATGTGCACCCACGCCGTATTTATTTACACTTTTGTCACAATCTACAACCATCTTCCTTGCCAACAATGGTTCAACTTTCCCACCAGTCCCCCATCTCCTAGTATCTATTGATCTCTCGTCATGATTGATGTCAAAAGTTTTAATAAAAAGGATAAAGGAGGTGACGACAACAAACCTAGGTGATTATAGTAGAATCTAGTTGTTCACTCCCTATAGATTTTGGGTAAAAATTCGTAAATAATATGGTCGGAATCATAAAAAAATCGATAATAGTGATTACAGTAGTATCTATTCTAGAATATAATATGTGCTTAAACCCATGATCTCTATGAACAAGAATGATTCTTTTAATCACTTGGGCTAGAGAACCCGTGCAGAGCTTATAGCCTCTTTAGTATTATTGAATGGTGAAAGATCACTTGACAAATTATAGATGGATTAATAAAGATAAATCGAACTTTCGAGTATTAATTCTTACATGTTGGATACATAGATATCATAACAGGCTTTTAACTACCTCGTATCTTTAAACAACTTTAATATTTTAGAAATATTATTTTTTAAATAAATTTATCTTCAGAAAAATAGCTACTATGAAATATTATTTATAAAAGATATTTATAGAATTATAGGAAGATAAACATTTTAAGTATAATCGTTATTATATCAAACATTTACTTAAGTAAATCAAACCCTTACATCATCTCTACTCTATACTTATGGCGATGGAAAGACACTTCCGAACTATAGGGGATACTGTTCTTGTCATGACAATTTACATGTGCCGGTGTATTATGTTGTTAAGTAATTATCGGAACAATAACAATTAATTTAAGTTAGTAATATAAAGTCAAAGAAACTCAATTCAAACTCTAATTATAAACTTTAAATTTTAGAACCTATAACTTAAAAATACACTCTATTCTTTAAACCCTAAATATTAAAATTTTTAGTTTATTTTTTTAAAGTAACACCAAAAGGAAGAAAGAATTTTCATTCCTCAGATTATCCATACAAAGTTATAATTTTGTAAATATCGGATGAAATCCAATTATATAACGTAAGATTTAATGAGTTTTACATTATTTTACGACAGTAAAATATATGAACGAGATTAATAATAGAGAATATAAAAATTATTGTTTAAAAAAAATGAAATAATTTATCATTTATTACCATTATTCAATAATTTAAAATTAATATAAAATTTTACGTCATGTAAATCAATTCAAACCTTATTATAAAATATCTCCTCAACAGTTCTCACCAAATATAACAAAAATATGAATTACAATTTCCATTTAAATACAAAATAAATAGAAAGCTGAAGAGAATTGGACTCCACAAGTACTGCTAGTATTAATGAACTCCATTTGCATCTCTCTGGTGGCTTTTCAGACAACCCACTACAGCACATTTTGTCTTTAGGGGGATGAACCCTGCGCTGGCTTCTCACACATATGTCTCAGTAAACTGAAACCTCAACAAATGAACCCTAGAAACAAGGGGGATATGACTTGTCTTTTACCAATCAAACAACACTTATGGATAGACCGAGGGGGTGTTGGAAAGGACAGTCATACCATCTCCGAAAATTTCAAAAATTCATAAAATTTATATGTATTTATATATTCTATGGATGATTTAAATCCGTACCTTTTAAAATTTTATAATTTCGTACTCGATTCATGTAATGTGTTAAAATAAAACTTGAATGCATTAATTGATGCTAAGAGAGTATAAGCTAATGGTTTTCTGGGGAAGATATGGAACCAAAGACACGGGTATATGGAATGTTTTCAAACCATCAACCGTTGGTTAGAAGATGAGATTGTAAGATTAGATAAAACGACCTTCATTCTCTTTGTTTTTCATAGTACACATTTTTTATTTGTTCTTCCTCTGGCAAAGACAGTAATAGATCATTAGGCCATTAGATGCATGCACAGACAGGTTGCAGAGATACGCAGAAGCTTATCCCGAATCCAGCTGCAGAACTCAGCAGCCAGCAAGTATATGCCTTGCTTCATAGGGAAACCCAGTCACACAATCTAACATAATTTATAACCAAAAGGTGCCCAAACAACCACCTAAACCAAGAGATATGCTGCTTCAATCTAGGTGGAATCAGGGGGGTTAATGAGTGGGGCTGTGGAGTGTGGAGGATCTAGCTCAGCTTGTAACATCATCTTCTTTTAGGGTCTAAACTAATACTCTTAATCCTGTTTTTGGTTGTATTTTTAGTTACGATATTTTATAACGATCGTAGACATAACGATTACTTATCGGACGCTGAGTCATTACTACTCGACCTAACAGTCACCTATGACTGTAACATCATTTATTTTCACCAAATGTGTGACTTACAGACAAGTTTGACTCGAGGGAAACAAGATTGTAAGTGGGGATCACACTTTTCCCAAGAAGCTTATCGCATCCATCTTTCATATCTTATCTTTTCCACACTCTCAACTCGTGGGGTCTTAGCTTTGAGAACTTCGAAAGATCACTGATCAAAGCACCATCCCCCCTTTCTCTCTCTCTTTCATTCAGACACTTCCTATCTGACCTAGAAAGCAATAAATTTGTTTAACTTTTAATATCATGAGAAGCATGTTCGTACAATTTCGTATAAGATAAAAAGGAAGGCAACCATATAAATTTACCAAGACATTAAGATCAATCCGAACTCACCATCGAGTAGGCTTAGCTACATGTCTTGTCAACCATTAATGCTCCATACAAAGATTGTCTGTTTTTACTATCCAACTGCTATAAAAACCTATGTTTCACTTCATCTGTTTCATCATTATTCAGCTTCTTTTCTATATTTTAGCATAGCAGTGTTAGTTTGCTTGGGAGACAATGAAAGGGAAGTTCCTAAAGGCATGCTTCACAAAATGGAGGAAGATGGGGAGTAGTGTCATACCTTGTAGCAGTTGCGAGTGCTGTTATCAGTGGCTGAATTCAGCGCACGAAGGAAGCTCGATCCCTCGAGATGTGCCCAAGGGTCACCTAGTAGTGTATGTTGGTGAGAACTATAGGAGGTTTGTGATAAAAATCACCTTGCTAAAGCACCCACTATTCAAGGCATTGTTGGATCAAGCTCGGGATGAATATGATTTCAACAATGACTCCAAACTCTGCATCCCATGTGATGAAAACCTCTTCCTCGATGTCGTTCGATGTGCCAGCTCTCAGACGGACCGAAGAACATCTCTGTGTCTTTAGGAATTCATTCTAGAAATGTAATTGATATTCGCGTGGATAGATTTTTGTGAACATAAATTCTTTAGCTTATTGATGTAATTCAATTGAAAATTATTGTTAAACTACTCCAGCATGCATGACTCAAGTAGGAACCAGTTAAAGAGTATGCTGATAAATCAAATGCTGAACAAGAAGCTGAACCAGAACCCCCAAAGCTGACATCTGACAGTTTCCAGTTGGACCAGAACTGTCAGTTTCATTAGTTCTGATCTCTAATCTTTGCACTTAAAACATTAACATCAGCTAATTGATGTCATTCGAGATGCAAGTTTCTTAGTCTCCCCGAATCCCGATCCCATTTCAGGGCAGTGACCCTGATATTTACATAAAGCAGGCAACATACTATTAAGTACATTTAAAAAACATTTAACTAATCAAAGAAGAACAAGTCAAGGTATAGCCAAATTTATCAAAGCATGGTTCTTTGAGGTTTCTCTAGACTTTCAGTTTCAGCTTTGTATCTCAGAGATAAATCTGATTGACAAGGAGAAAGCAAGGTTTGGCAGTGCCAGTTTGTTTCCATTAATGAAAACAGTTCTGCATGAGGTAGTGATAGGATTGATATCATGAAAGTACATGGACATTAATGAAATGATAATATAGCTCTGATTTCATATTCTTTAAGCATAAGCATCTGATATCCGTCTATAACAACTAGGTTAATAGGTAGGTAGGTACAGGAACAGATTATTGGTCTAATAATAAATCTACATATCATACATTCATAATAAGCTCAACTACCGACAAAACTGAGTGTTTTCCACATGGGAAACTTGTCCAAAAAACTTAAACAGTACAATAACATAGTCATCAGAATGACAACATATTATCAAATGTGCATGCACAGATAATGCTTATGATAAGATCCTTCTTCATATGAGATACAAGATTGTACAACTATCAGATGGCACCTACATGGAGGAAACAATATTTCAAAGGAAAAATCCCAACAGCTTCTAAAATCCATACCAGTACAGCAGTACTATTAACCTGCCAAACTATATTAGCAAAACGGCAGCTTCATACATGTGGTCCCTAATATATAATACCCAACTCTATTAGCAAAACGGCAGCTTCATACATGTGATCCCTAATAGATTTAAGAGTCGATTATTAACTGTAATTGTACCCATAGCTATAATTAACTTAAGTTGCCAACCATGGCATTCGTACTCGCATTCGTACTAGATCAGTAGGTTCGGTTCAAGGCATTAATGCAAGCACATGGAACAATAATGTAAGACAACAGCATTCACCACAAACTCCTCATCAGCTTATGAAATCAAACACTTGGCTTCTTTTGCCTCTAAATATCATTAATAGAGATAAAAATGTTATTCTCATACACCAATTCTCTCAATATCCCATTTCAGGATGCAGCCATGAAAATGACCAGTAAATCCATAAACAAGAGGGGAAAAAAGAGCAAAACTCAAATATCAAACACTAGCAAGATGTTCTCAACAATGAAAAACCTTAAAAACAACACTGGGGGAGACCAATGGAGTGGATTAGCTTATTTAAATTCAGGCTTTTCTGGATATGTGCAGCCGGACCTTTGGATGATAACATTGGAGGCATAGCAACCAGCTTTTACGCAATCTTCAATGGGCTTCTCTTGAACCAATTGTGAAAGAAAGCCTCCAACAAATGCATCACCTGCACAACATTGCATTTAACTATTACCAATAGTGTCATTTTCATCCACTCTTTATTTTGGGACATGTATCAAATATGGTAAAGTCACTTTAGGATTTACGATTGTCAAATCTTGTAAGTGAAAGGGATAAGTTGCATACCTGCACCGTTTGTATCAACAAGTTTTTCCTTGGGTAACAATATAACAGGGAACTGCTTAACTTTCCCATCCTCAGCAACAACTACCGGATCTGCACCCTGAGTAATGACGGTAATCCTCTTGTATGTTCCAGATGCTTTTGGCCACTGTGAAATCTTCAGGGCAATCTCTGCAACATCATCAGTCTGGAAGGCAAAACCAGGCAAAACAGGTCAATCCCAAACATAATCCACTTCAAATCGATAATATTATCTTTTATTTAGCAGCTTATTACCTCCCAGCCATGAACCTTTGAGAAGGTTCTTGCCTCTGTTTCGTTGCCAAAAACAAAGTCCACATACCTAATAGACCATAAATCTAGAGAGTTACTTTCAGCACATGGATGCCAATTCCCAAAATAGAAAAAACATGATAGTTCTTACGGTAGAGCTTTCACTTGTGCGTCCTTGAAGAACTCACAAATAAATGGAGCAGAAAGATTCATTGCAAACACCTGTGGACAAATTAAATAAGTCAGACAGCCAAGCCGGTGAACTTTCATAGAGAGGGATTTCAGCCATGCGTGATATAATGTACCTTGTTCTTTGCAGCTGCATGTTCAGCTACAAGCTGAATGGAGTCTGGTGATACAGTAAGAAAAAACCCAGCAATATAAAAGTACTTGGCCTTCTCAACTGCACAAAAATATTTACAAACAAGTTAGTCCCCACTCCCCAGAAGTGACAGTTGTTTATTCAATTATACTTATTAGATTTCTCCAATGAGGAAGTTTCATTAATGTATATTCCAACAAAAAGAAAAAAAAGAAACTAAGTACCCAACGCCCAATTCTCTGGCTTCTTCAAATGCTCAGACTTGTAGCAGTTAGCAGCAGATAGATTTGCAATGAGTGACCTACAGATAGATACAAGTTTAAATCTTGCCATTTCAGCATATAAAACAGAGGCTTTCTAACTCATCGGAGCAAACACAAGGACAACTATTAAAATGGAAGCACATAAGAAACAAGGGGAAAAAAGGTTATCATCAAACGCACCTTTCACCACCCACAACACAAACAGCACAAGTTCCCGTTGGTGTAGATTCATCCTCAAGGTAATGAACCTGAATTAAAATGATTACAGAACAAAACCAATAGTTACACTCAGACTCAGTTCCAAATCTATCTTAAGAAATGCAAAGTTGCAAGTCAAAATAAATATGCATCCAGAAACAGGACAGTAAATGGGCATAGCAAAAGAGCTTAATCATAATACTTAAAGTTATTTGGAATTGAAATAATATCTATCTATATGTGTGTGTATAAGGGCTCTCTTTTTTTTTTCATTTTCCCCACTTTTCTTTTCAATTTTTAGAGGTTACTCAAAATGGTTTAGAAAGGATAAAGGCTCACATTAACACCAGCAGCTTTGGAGTTCTTCTTCATTTCCTCCCCAAATCTGTCCTTCCCAATGCAACCCATGTAACCGGTTGCACCAGGAATTTGAAGCATCCACTACATAAGACAAAACAAATTTAGTCTACGGTGAGGATAAATGTTATGAACGTTTCTTCTCAAAGTTCAAACCAACATAAGAAGCAACATGACATACCTGTGCAACTTTGATTGAGTTTTGAGTAGCACCTGCGCAAAACAAAAATATAGGAAAATCATTATCTGCCACCATGTTCTGGTAGAAAAAATTCAGATTCCAAAGCAATCCATGCATTACCTCCAGCAATATACTCTACATTGGATTTGGCAGCCATTTCTTCATACCTATCACAGAGAGACATTAAATTAAAACAGTGCATACAGCAGGCACTTATAAACAGGAATGATTCACCTATCTCGGTAGTCGTGAAGTGAAAATCATATAACGTTGATAACAACATCATACATAAAAATCAACTTCTCAACCAACAGATCACATTATTTTGAAACTATCAGGTCAAGCAGGACACTAAAAGCGCCCTCTTTCTGACATGTCACGAAAGAGGTGGCTTCTACTTAAAAGAACTGGTTCAAGATCTTCATGAGAAAAGTCGTATTCTCCTCTCCCAAAAGATTGGATTCAAAACTTTCGGTCATAGGTTCAAATGTATTCCATATTAAAGGTGTTCGAGTCTTACTAAATTACTACTAAACTATAAAGGAACCAAACAATTTTCCATGTAGATCAACCATCAACAATCAGTCTATAAGCATAATAACTAGCTAACAAGTAAATCAACAATCCGAGGAAACAAAAAGATTGAAAGAACATAACAATCAAAGGATGGAAACATAGATCTAGCAGATCAAATAAGCCCATGTATACACACACGTCAGGTGAAGCAAGGGTTTAAAGATCAATTGAAACCACCGTAAATAACAATCACAGTTACAATCAATATGGGTTTATACTAAAAAATCATTTTTTTTTGCTTACATGGGGAGGTGCTTCTCCTCAGCTAAAATTGCATTGTTCAACTTGATATCGTATCTGAAACCAAAAACAAAACAAAACCCAAATCAGATTCCACAGAATGAATCAAACCCAATCCCCAGAAAAGCAAATGTTGAAAAAAAAAGCATACTTTTTTAAGAACTCGTCGTCCACGACAGCCGAAATGTCAAGTAGAGGATTGCCCATCCCTAAGAGAATCCCTTCGTATGCCATTTCTTCGAGGGGTTGTTGGTAATTTGGTGAAAGAGAGAAAGGAAAGGGGAAAGAGTAGGTGATATTTAGATCTCTGTTTGTGGAGAAAATGGTTCATGTTATTCGATTATATATAGACCCAGAGCGCGTCCCCATCTTACCAACCCAGTTGCTCAAATGTCCACTCCTTAATAAACTGATGGTTTAAGTACAACATAGGTCCCTAAACTTTTAAATATTAAAAAATGATCACTATTTTTTTTTTAACCTGTTACAAAGTAGTTCCTACAAGGCTACAATATTTTAAAATGGTTATAAAAATTATCAAATTTTATTATTTGCAAAACAATGCAGATTATTTTATAGTAGTTAGATAAATTTAATGATCATTTTATAATTTTTAAAAATTCAATGTTTGAAATGATAACTTTAGCACAGTTTAATGACATCCAATGTATTTGCCCCAATAATCCTAATTAAAAAAAACTGCCATAGATATTTATTTTCTTCTCTTGGATTGGTGAATGTTGAAACCATTGTTTAACTTTGGTTAGAATGATATAAATAATTCCATACGTGACTAAATTACAACTCAATCGTGGCGAGATGTGCGGAAAAAAAAAAGAATCACAGTTAAAAAATATAAATCTCAAGATGTAATTCATTTGATTTGTACCGAAATTCTTAAACGATGGCATTCGAATACAAATAACAAGTTCATTGGACAATGTCTAATGAATTTAAATAATGCCATGTGTTTCCATGGCTAAGATAGGGAGTTAGAAGATGAGCTTCATAGCCATCAACGTTGATGAGATTTTATTCCTCTTAATTAAGAGGCCAAAGTATTTAAGCTAGTGGGGTATAGCAAAGAAATCCAATGCAAAACTAGAAATATTGGGGGGAGGGACTTTAAAGGTGATCGCAGATGGCCTTTGTAAAATCCGTGGTCGTCGATGTGCCACCGAGGTCAGCAGTTCGGTATTTACCCTCTGCAATGGTGTTGAGAATGGCATCCTGAATCCGATCAGCCTTGTCATGGAGATTTAAGTGGCGCAACATGGAGACCGAACTCAATAGTAAAGCAGTTGGATTTGCCATATTCTAAACAACATCAACAACACAAAGTATTAGCTGCTGCCATCACTATGTTGTTCGAATTTTTCATTTTTCTTGAAGTATCAATGTCTGAAACTCGTGTTAGACACATGTGTATGGTGATATGACTTTCAAGGATCCTCCAAATACATGAACAAACTAAGAAAAGTCTAATCATACCCGTATGGGATACATACCCGCATTCAAGTCCAATCATATCCGATATTTAAAAGCATTATGTGCACAAAAGCACAAGAGGAGTGACAATCTCTAAAGATACCATCATACTTTATTTTTCATAGATGCTCCTCGCATATGCAAAATGACACTCAATTAGAAGTTCTACGGTAGATTTGAAGACTAACCTTTCCAGCAATATCAGGTGCTGAACCATGAACAGCTTCGGCAAGTGCTATTCCTCCCTCACCAATATTGCAACTGCACAGAGAGTATATGTTTTCAGGGATGCCAATTTAAATGACGGATTCAAACATCAGCAGATATCTGATTCGTTTTTTGCAGTTTTGGATGTTAAAAATATCACCCACTGATGATGCAGATAGACACTCTCGGATTTTCATTATCCAAATCCGCATTACTTATGTGGATATGGGTTGTGGTTATCAGAATCCGACTCCAAATTACAAAATGGAGAATATGTTGGTTTCTAAAGACCATATAGATGTATATATCCTATGATCATTAGGTATACGTAGTTACCTTGGTGTTAAGCCCAAGCCCCCAATCAATCCAGCACAAAGGTCACTGATAATATCACCATAGAGGTTAGGCATCACCAATACATCAAAAAGAGCTGGATTCTTCACAAGCTGCAAGTTGACATAAAAAGAATAGTTAGTTGGATATCAGGTTTAACTTCAATGTTAAATGAAATGCACTCCCTTGTGTCATTACTCAAAAGTAATGCGGCATTAAAGTAGTGTTTGTAGTGGACTTAACAAACTTGACTGAACCCGACGATGTACCTAACCCAAGATTCGATATAGACCCGAACATGATGATCAAAACCTAATCCAAAACTCGAACGAAACAATCCGAGTTTCAGCTAGATCGATATGAGCTCATATCCAATTTGACTTGAACCAAACTCAAACCAAAAGCAGACCAAATTTATTTTAATCAAATCTGATCAAAGCCAAACCTAGATACAATTTTAACTTATTTTTATTATCTTTTTTTAGGAATGTGATCAAATCTGAACCCTCCCATCCAAAGTGAGAAAACTAAAGCAATATAATGTTTACAGGAGGAAATCTACCATACCATCATACAGCAGTTGTCGATAACAACTTCCTCGTAAGTTATCTCAGGGTATTTCTCTGCAACTTCACGACAGCACTGAAAATGGACACGTAAACCAAACTTAACAAACAGTGCTCTGGGAAATAATGAACTACAAAATCACGCATTTGAATTGGCAGACCTTAAGAAAAAGACCATCTGTTTTCTGCATAATATTGGCTTTATGAATAGCAGACACTCTCTCTCTTCCATGGGTCTTAGCATAATGAAAAGCATATTCAGCCACCCTTAAGCTTGCCTGACGAGTAATAATCTTGAGACTTTCAACCACACCTCTCACCACCTAGATCCAATCATCCAAAGCAAAAGAACAAAGTCATTTATAGAGAACACACCATTTATCAAACTGTACATAAACTACAAAAAACAAACTTACTTGATGTTCAAGTCCACTATACTCCCCTTCAGTGTTCTCCCGAATGGTGATGAGATTCACATCATCGTAGCGAGTCTTATAACCCGGGAGACTATAACACGGTCTGACATTGGCATACAAATTAAGTTCTTTCCTTAGAGTAAGGTTCAAAGAACGATGGCCTTTACCGATAGGAGTAGCCATTGGACCTTTCAAGCCTACCCGATTCCGTCTTACTGATTCTAGACTTTCCCAAGTTAGAAAACTTTGAGTTCTTGGATCAACTTGGTCCCCAACATAATGTTCCTCCCATTCAATTGGCACTTCAGCAGTTTTAAAAACCTAAATCAAATAAAATTATTCAGTTTCACCCAAAATTTAACAGAAAGTAAATAAAACATGGATCTTAATAACGAATTTTTCTTATACAAACATATCTATTTTATTCTGTAGGCCCGCATATTAAAATTAGAAACAAGTAGTTATCGACAGTTTGTGCCTAAATCAAAAACTTTCCAAAGCAATTTCTTTTTTCTAACACTTAAGATTCAATTCATGGGTGTAAATACATAAAGTAAAACAAGAATCTGAAGAAAAAAATCAAGACTTTACAAGCGAAAATCCGATGCAATTGAAATTTAGAAAAATTAAAAAACGAAGAAAAGGGATAGAGAGCGGGAACCTGTTTGACGGACTCAGCGATCTCTGGACCGATGCCATCGCCTGGAAAGAGAGTGGCTCGGATGGTTTCGGTGGAGAAGGGTCTAACTACAGAGATATGGGAGGTAGGGTTAGGGGTTCCATGGGAAAGGATCTGCGTGAGTCTTCGTCTCAGGAGGTGCGTCGCCATTGCTGTTGTGGGTGGGCAGAGTCAATACTTTAGGAGTTTGTGTTAAATAAAGATTACACCTTTAAAGCTAATTGCTTTGTAGTAGTATGTCTTACTGTTGAACCAATGAAACGATGCCACCTCAATCTCCATTACCACTTTTAAATTCTTTTTTTAGAATTTTTTTCGACTGGTCAAAGTTCGAAAACTTCACTTACCAGAGCTACTTGGCCAAATTTGTTATTTCAGTAACACCACTTTATTTTTACGGTGATGGTAAAAATTAATTTTTTTTAAATATTTTAATAAAATATATATTTATTTTTTAGGTTCATACTTAGTATTCTTAATTATTTAATTAAATAAATGTAAAACGTGTTTTATAATTTGTTTTTTAAAGACATTGCTCGTGTTGGTATTGAGTCATGTGATCTAATATCATGTCATGTTGGGGGTTGGGAGACTGAAAGTAGCATATGGGTCATGCCCATGGGGATTGGTTTTTATTTTGTTACATGACCTGCTAAAATATATTTTCTAGTTTAAATCGAAACCGTAAAAATATCTATTATCGGGTATTCAATAATTTAGATAATTTAATTCTATATTCAAACTCAAGGTATAAAGATTGAACATTTACTTTTGATAAATATAAATAATATATTAATTTATATTTTATAATATTTAATCAGTATCGTACCTTAATCGGTTAATTATATTATAATTCGGCTTATTAGCCTAGTTAAGTTCGGTGTCGTTTCAAGTGGAAATCTGTAGGAAACATAAATATTCCCATGGCGAATTGTGAAATAAACATATCATTAATTAACTTCTTTTACAAGGGAATTAAACATCAGATTTAGATGACAAATATGAAAAGAAGCATACTAGCATATGGGAAGTGGGGCACCATTCCATTCCTGGAGACATTCCATCATTGGATCAATGAGCTTCCCTTGGCACATAGCTGTGAACACCTTGTCAAACTCCTCACCCAGGGAGATCAAATTTTCACCGGACAACAATCCGGTTCCGAGCTCTTCTCGCACGAATTTGTACAATGGATACGATCTGCATTCCTTGATCTTGTTGCTGATTGCTGCATTTCCATTCTCGACCGATGCCCTTGTACTTTCAACTTCCTTTGGCAGAACAGCCTTCAGTTCTTCTTCAAAAGCAGCAATCTTTTGGAAGATTGAAGTGCTTGCATTCTTCTCGTTTTCTCCGTTTGTTAATGCGTGCTCGACGAGCACTTGCCTCAGCTTTTGCATCAGGGGATAGGTAGCACTGCAGGGATCATCGATGTAGGCGAAAACGTATTCACGGTCCACGGCTTTGAGTAAATCCTTCTCGCAGAACCTTGAAGGGTGAAGTTCACCGTTGGCACCGGTGGTGAGGGTTTTCTTCGCTATCTGGCTCACGGCGTTCTTTACCGTGTTCCTCAAGTTTTCTTCCAAATGCCTCAGATCAATTGCTTGGCAAAGGGCTACCAAGTATGTAGAGGACATTAGTTTCAAGATGTCAACAGCCTCAGCAGTTTTTCTTGAGGAGATTAGTCCCAAGGAGTTCACATCTTGGTTGTGCTGCTCAGCACTTTGAACATGGGTGGTGACAGGATTAGCAAGGTACTGAAGCTCAGAGCAATAGGAAGCCATTGCGATTTCAGCGCCTTTGAAACCATAGTCCAGACTGGGGTTCCTACCACCGGAAAGGTTTGATGGGAGACCATTGTTGTAGAAATCGTTAACGAGTTCGGAGAATTGAGCAAACATTAGTTTCCCAATAGCTGCAATTGCTAAACGAGCATTGTCCATTGAGACTCCGATCGGGGTGCCTTGGAAGTTGCCACCGTGTAATGCCTTGTTCCTCGAAACATCGATCAAAGGGTTATCATTGACAGAGTTAATCTCCCTTTCGATCGATTTGGTCGAGAATCTGATCACTTCAATCTGTGGACCAAGCCATTGGGGAGAAGTCCTAAGAGCATACCGATCCTGTTTCGGTTTCTGAAGGGGATCCATTTCATGCAACTTCTTAGCCGCTTTAACATAAGAACTCCCCTCAAGTATGTGTTCCATTATAGCAGCTGCCTCAATCTGTCCCGGATGATGCTTCAATTTATGAGTCAAATGATCGGTGAACTCGGGTTTACCATTCATCACTTCAGCAAAAATTGCTGATAGTACTTCAGACAGAACAGCAAGAATGTTAGCCTCAAAAAGAACCATGGACGCCATGCCTGAACCAACTGCAGTGCCATTGACTAAAGCAAGGCCCTCTTTAGGCTGCAACACAAAGAAGCCAGAATCGATACCAGCTGCACAGAAGGCTTCCTCGGCATCAAGGGCTTCCCCGTTCGGTCCGACGGCCTTGGAATTAGGCCTGCCAGTGAGTAATCCAGCTATGTACGAAAGAGGAACAAGATCACCAGATGCAGTAATTGTGCCACGAAGCGGCAGGCATGGGGTGATATTGTTGTTGAGAAGTTTCGTAATAGCCTCCAAAATCTCAAATCTGATGCCGGAGTATCCCTGGAGCAGGGTGTTGATCCTAACAAGCATGGCTGCTCTGGTTGCCGAGTGAGGAAGTGTGTGGCATGACTCGGTTCCATGGCCAAAGATCCCAGCATTCAAGAACCTGCAACAACAACAAACCGATTTAACTACTTGTTTCTAATAATAGCCTTATCAGCCTTGGAAAACTAAATTTTGTTCATACACTTCCCAAAAATAATAGGGGGCCACGTAAACATCTCAGTATAAGTTTATAACCGATGTCAATAATAGTAACTCGTTTATAACTCAGCCCACCAGTTTGGACCGCTTTCACAAAAGCAGCTACTACCATGCTACACGTACGGCACTGAGTCAAATTGTAAAAAAAGTTGATTTAAACTCACCTAATGAGCTCTTTTTGAAGGGCAGCTCCTTGCTTGGTTCTTCGATGTGAAGTAGCACCAAAACCGGTGGTGACGCCGTAACTGTCGGTGCCTTTGTTCATACCCTCAAGGACCCAATCAGCACTGGCCTTAACGCCAGCCCTCGCATCCTCGGAAAGCTCAACCTTGACACCCAGGTCACGTGTAGCAATGGCCGCAACTTGAGAAATGGTCAAGGTCTCACCACCAAGCTTCACCAATGGGTTCCTGAATTCAGCCACCATGCGTTTCACTTCGTCCAAATGACTTCCCTTGAGTGACTCGGCCGCCACGCCCCAGTTCAAAGGATCAACAGCGCCACCACCACCACCAACACCACCCTTTGAAACAGTACAGAAGCTCTCCAAAGACCCGTTTCGGTGACCATTTTGTGTGATCGTCTCCATGCTATAAAGAAGAAACTAAAAAGAGAATGACCCAGAGAAGAATTCGAAGATTTTAACTTATGAATGTGCTTTGTTTTCGAGGAACTTGATAGGGAAATAGCTCTGGAGAGTTGGTTTCCTTTCGTTTCCTGAGGAGAAAGGGAAGAAGAAAGGTGGTTTAAATAGAGGTTACAGGTGGAGGAAATGAATTAGTGAGTTGGTAGGTAAAGCCTGAGTGGGTGGCCATGGCGCTAAAGGTGGCGTATGTGTTTGTTGAGATCAAAGTAAGGCCGTTGATTAATCAATGATCCAAGCGTGATGGATTAGATTTGACTGAGGAAAGAGATGGTGGCTGAAGGTTTGAGCTGAGGCCTGCTGGTGTGGTTGGTGAGAATTGACGAGAAAATGGTGTCATGCATGCCCTTCAACTTCAAACCTCATAATCTCCCCACCAATTCATGCCCAAACTTGTCCAAATTAAAAGTCATTGTTACCTCATCAATAAGAGAAAGTAAATACGATAAAATATTAATATTTTTAACTCAAATAAAAAATAAACCGAAATGTACATGACTCGTAAACTTTAATTTTTTTTTATAGAAGTTATTAGTTTTATTGAAGAGAAAAATATTCAAATTACAATAAGAATTTACAAACGTAAACTAAACACATAATTAGATATTTTTTAATAATTATTAACATAGTAAAGTAGTCACATGAAATCAACACAAGACCATCAAATGAAAGGTTAAAAATTTAATCAACAAACTTAAGCAAAAGATATACAAATAGATTTGACGGTATTCACAAACAAATCACAAAAGAAAATTAAATTACCGAAAGATCACAAGCACTGTAAACAAGAATCATATACCGTAAGAAACCATTCACAGTCACAAAACATGTATCCAAATATGATATTATAAAAGGTATTGACAATCGGTAATTAATATTATACTCAGATACTTCTCTTAATACAAAGGCATAATATAATATGTTAAAGAAAAATTCTATAACGTGCGTCAAACACTGCTAAACATCACTAACCTTGAACACTAAAAATTATAAATTCTAAGGACTCAACATATAATTATAAATTATTTAAAATAAAATTTTAATTAAATTAATTTAGTTATGCTGGCGTTATTTTCATGTGTCAAAATGTAACTAACACCTAATATTATAATATCTTTGACCTTTTCTACTTCTTTATTTATACAAGTCATAATCAGTTTATTATAGACTATTTTTAATTACAGATTTAAATTGTGGTAATAATTACTGTTGATATACAGTAAAGATCAATTTATTATAAATTATAAACATTAAACGAATAATTTATAATTATTGATTAATCCAGTTAAAACTAAGATAATTAACTAGTGTACATATAATTTATGAATAATGAACTACCCACTCATTGCAATAAAAACCATATACCAAACCATATTTTTATAATTTAAATTGTCAATTTCACAGGTTAGGACAGGAGTTGGTGGTCAACCAACGAAGTGCATTTATTTTGAATTTACACTCTAAAAATGGATTTTTTTCAGACTTCACCAACCCTCTTTTGTTTTGTCCAAAATCGAAAACAAATATCATTGTCTTTTAAAGAAAATAAAGAAATAAAAATGCCTTCCGACAGGATATTATCATGCTTTTTAGATATTTATTGTATTTAAAAAATCTAATTAGAAATATATAACTATAAGATATAGATTATATATCCTTATTAATTTTGATAAATCAATAATTTATATTAAATTGTATGACATGCATGTTGTAGGTAGGGACAGAGTCAGGATTTGGGGTTGAAGGGGATAAAATATAAATGTTTAGAAGTAATGAAGTAAATTTATAGAATTTTTTTAAAGAATTTAAATAGGGGGATGAAAGTAAAAAAAAAAAATATTCGAAGGTGGGGAAGGACGAAAAGTGAAATTTATTATAGTAACCAGGGATAAAAGTGAAAAAAATCATATAGTTTCGTCCTTAGTTGGAGGCGAAAAAAGAGAAATATACACCAGACATCACACTTTCGTATAAAAAGATCTTAAAAATTAAACCTCAAATTACTCACTTCTATGTTTTTTTTTTCTTAACAATAGTGAGGTTTATTATAGTAATTAGACAGATTCTCTTGTTAAAAAATTAATTTTAAATAAAAAAAAATATAGTCTACAAAAAGAACATATAAAATACGTATAAATACGAGTATTCAATCTTAGAACAGCCTCTAATAAATAACAATAGAATACAAACAACGCTTATCTATTTAATAGATTCACCAAAGACGTTATCACCGAGCTAAATTATGTAGATCGAACCCAACCTAATCTCGTCATCAAGCCTTAAATATTTCTTTCTTAGAATTCATTCTTTTGCCAAACCAACAATCACAACATTAACCGATCTTGATACGAATATAAATTATAGATGTTTAATTTATAATGATAGATTATCGATTTTTAAAAATAACGTTTCACGATCGATTAAAAAGATTAAAAATTCAATTCGAGATAATTTTAAAACTAGATTCTACTACAAAGGACGCCTTACCAACCCAATCTGCCTCAATAAACAACTCCATAGCTGTTTCTATTCATCTTAATCAAGAGGAGGAAAATGACAAGAAATCATAAACCACCGGTTCAATTGAATTTGGACTCTTTCTATTGGGGATTGAGGCCAAATAATGCAATCTCTCTCTCGACAGCTTTGAGTAAATAATAGTAAGGAAGTAAAGATGTGCAGAGATATTTTAAAATCTACGATAAAATTTATAGTGTAAAGAAAATCGTCATTTATATAACGTTATTTATAGGTGATGATTTTATGTTAAGTTATAATGTAATATTTTTTTATTAATTTTAAATAAAATTAAAAATAATTATCACTTATAGATAATATCATCACCTAAATTATGAACTACACGAGAAATATATCATGAGTTAATCCCATCATGTCATCTATGAGACCAACCACTAAAAATCACCTACATCATCATTTTTTTTCCATGTCATATTTTTTAAAGTGAATCTTTACTCATATTTACTGTTATTTTTTTAAAAAATAATTTTTTAAGTGAAGATTCACTTGAGAAAAAAATATGACATGTAAAAATTAGTGATGTGGGTGGTTTTTAATGATTGATTCATGACCACTAGTAAAACTGACACATGATATAATTTTTTGATCTAGACGTACTTAAATAACTATTTTTTATACTATAATTTTTATCGTATATTTTAAATATTCTTAACTTACCTTATTTTTTTAATTATCAATCCAATTTAGATTATTTACCAAAATCCCTCTCAAAATCTTTATCAATAAAACCCAAAGGAAAAATATCTACTTGCAAATTGCAATCAATATCTTATCCACAAAATCAAACGGCCCAGATCTCATGATACGTGATGGCAACTGGCAAGACAACCAAGTAGGCGACGACCTTCATCGGTTGCCCTTTATCCCATCCTCCCTTTCATAAATATCTAACTCAAGCACAGTTCTGCTGCTTAAACCCCGCTTCGATTTCAAAAACCTTATCTTTTTAGCTCTATAGAAAACTAAAGGCTAAAAAGAAAGGAAGAAGCCATGTCTGCAACATCCGTTTCATCTCTTATGCTTCCATCTCTCAGACCCAAAGCCTTATCTTTATCAAACTCAACACCCATTTCACTTTCCCTCTTCTTTCTCACACACAAGCCCCATGCAAAGCCTCTCTTTTGTTCTGCTCCTCAAAGTTTCGAGCTTTTGGTAAAAAAGTCATCTTTTTCTTCTAAGTTCGTCAGGAACGTTGCCGTTCCATCTGAGTATGGTCAGGAGGAGGGTTTATTTAGTGATGAGGATGGAGAAGAGGAGGCTCCTGATTTCTCCCCTGACTTGAAACTTTTTGTGGGTAATCTTCCTTTCAGTGTGGACAGCGCTCAGCTTGCCGATTTATTCGGAAGTGCTGGAAATGTTGAGGTGGCTGAGGTACTTTTCATCCTCTTCTAATTTTGCTAAGTAGTTTTGGATTTGCTGATGTTGAATGCTCAAATGATATTTAGCTAATTGAAGGGTCATTGTGTAAGTTGTCATTTGGTGATTTAATTGAGCATCTATTTGAATAGATGCAACATGGACGGTGGATCTTTTGTCTTTCACTTCAATCATTGTGAATTGAGAATCAAAACGTTAACTTTGATGTGCTGAACTTTTTGCTTCCGGCAGGTGATTTACGACAAGATGACTGGGAGAAGTAGGGGGTTTGCTTTTGTAACCATGTCCACAGTTGAGGAAGTTGAAGCTGTCGAGCAGCAGTTCAATGGCTATGTAAGTCATTTTTCGGGGTCTTATATGCTATGAGCTTTTGTTGTTTTGCTCATTTCTTATTTGAATTTGCTTTGTTTACATGTGTATTGAAAATAATGCGACTTTCCATTTTTTTTTAGTTTTGAATACACATCATGAACTTATTCTCATTTGTCATTATTAGAAAATTTGAGGGCTGATGCCTTGTTTTCATTTTAAAACCTACTTTTGCATATGAATCCGATCAACATGCGAAGTAAATGCTTTGTACTTTCATTAACATTCTCTTTTGCAGCATTGTGAGGAAAAGGGGTTATCATAAAAGTAATCAATTCATGATAAGTCTATAGATTTTATGATGAGCTTGTTATCGGGTTATCATACAATTTTCTTCTGTTTGATTTGCTGGTTTTAGGAACTGGAAGGGAGGGCATTGAGGGTAAACTCAGGACCTCCTCCTCCTCGTAGGGATGACTTTTCTCCTAGAGGATCAAGAGGCAGGGATGATTTTTCTCCTAGAGCATCAAGAGGCAGGGATGGCTTTTCTCCTAGAGGAGGAAGAGGCAGGGATGACTTTTCTCCTAGAGGAGGAAGAGGCAGGGATGACTACTCTCCTAGAGGATCAAGGGGCAGGGGAGACTACTCTCCCAGAGGCACACGAGGTGGTCCTCTTATGGGAGCTTCCAATCGTGTCTATGTTGGTAACCTTTCATGGAGTGTTGATGATATGGCACTTGAGAACTTGTTCAGTGAGGAAGGCAGCGTTGTGGAAGCAAAAGTCGTTTATGATAGGGAAAGTGGTAGATCAAGGGGTTTTGGCTTTGTAACTTACAATTCTGCTGAAGAGGTTGACAGGGCCATCAGATCCTTGAATGGTTCTGTAAGTTTATCATTGCCTTGCCCTTTCATGCGTGAATGCCTAAAGCAGATTAAGAATCAATAACTGTATACGGTATCTTTGATGCTAGAATATTTTACGCTATCTTTCATGCTTCTTGCATTCTATGTTGGGCCATGGACACATACTGATTTTCGTTTGCCTGATTTTGTCTGGTGTAGGATTTGGATGGTAGGCCAATTCGAGTCACTGTGGCAGAGTCTAGGCCAAGGCGGGAATTTTGATTGAGGATGTTTCCCGCTGGTGTTGCTTAATTCCTAGGGTATGACTCAATCTTCGGTTTTCAATTCTAAAGAACACAAACTTTCTTGCTGACCTCTTATCTTATCATACATTATAACACATTTTAGGTTGACAATGTGCAAACTGACATTTTAAGCTTGAATACATGAAAATTGGTCTTAAATTTACTTTTCATTGCTTATATTAATTCAAGTTAAGATTGGATTCTCTTTTTATCAGGGACACTATAGAATATGCAGCTGGAAGATGGCAGCTGCAGTCTTTTCTGTTCATGGGAATCTATAAACATGCTTCTTGTATCAGCTTTATTTGGACACAATGGCGGATCTGTTCTTCCCGACATCTGTGTATGGATTAGAACAGGCCGAGAATATCCATTGAAATATTATGTTCTTAAGTAACATATGATTCAGTTACCGAGAATGTTTTGCCTCGCTGGAAATAGTTGCTTTAAATTATTGACATGTATGCTTCCTTGCTAATCTTGTGGGATGGAACAAAACCTTTGCGTTTGTTGAATGAATTTTTAAAGCAAAACCTGGTCCTATCTTTCTTAGTTCGGGGGTTCATTTCATGGCTCCAGTAGTAGGGGCGAGCAAAACTTGACTCGGAAAAATTAAATTTTTTTACACGATTTGATGCAAAAACTTGAATTGAATCTTATTTTCTTAAATTTTACTAAAAAATTTTAAATAATGTTTGAGTTATAAAATGATCACTCGAAAACAAATAAAGGGATTGTAGGGGAAAATATGTTATTTTGTGCTGCAACAAGCCAACAACCGGATTAATATGCTTTATTTTACAAAATTAAAGCACTGGAATTATACAAAGTCGCTTTCTATCCACCCAACATCACCATCCTTGACCTCCTGTAGGCAAGCAAAATGTCAAGGCAAAGCAATTTCTTTTGGTGACTATCTTTCTGATCCCATCTGTCAGCATATCTAATATATAATATTAAGTACAAATTAAATCTATAACCATATTATCATCAACTTTGACAGCAATCCATTTTCCTCTTATATAACAGACATTACATGGATATCTCAACTTCTTATAAACTTGCTTGCAAGGTTTGTGTAGCCCTTTGCATTTGCTGTACCTAATGAAATATTGCGCTGCCAACTCTGAATTCCATTAACCTACCTTCTTTTTCTACTTCTATAAGTAGCAATGTCTCTGCTATTTTCAGACACAACAATCGGTTTCTTATCAGTGGAAAGAAACTAAAAATGGCAATGAAGCTTGATAGCTACTTTGGGTCGTTTTATCTCGTGGTCTTCTTAGCGTGGTTTCTGCATTTTCCTGCTGAAGCTGCTGTAAAGAAGTATCAGTTTGATGTGGGTGTTAATGTTTTTTTTTCATGTACTTCTTACATATCATCTCTTTTTATATATAGTTTAAGCCTTTAAGGGGCATTTTATAACTCTTATAGTTCTTTCTTCTTTTTGGATACAGATAAAAGTGAAGAATGTGAGTAGGATGTGCCATGCAAAACCTATTGTGACAGTGAATGGAAGGTTTCCAGGACCAACCATTTATGTAAGAGAAGGAGATCGAGTTCTTGTCGATGTTAGGAACTATGCACAGTATAATATGTCTATTCATTGGTATGCAACTACATGCATCTGCAAAGTTTTATTCACAATGTATATGATGTACTGCATTCAGTGATTAAATGTTTGGTTTTGCATGTATGCAGGCATGGCTTGAAGCAATTTCGCAATGGTTGGGCAGACGGACCGGCATACATAACGCAATGTCCAATCAAGACCGGACATAGCTACACCTATGATTTTAACGTCACGGGACAACGAGGAACACTATGGTGGCATGCGCATATTTTGTGGCTTAGAGCTACTGTTTATGGTGCCATCGTCATTATGCCGAAAGAGGGAACTCTGTTTCCATTCCCTCAACCTCACGGAGAAGCTAAAATAATCCTTGGTTGTAATTGGTCATAGTCATTAATATTAGACCGTTGGATGGATGGAATCTCTAACAGGCTAAGTTTATTTGCAGGAGAATGGTGGAATTCAGATGTTGAAACACTTGTAAACCAAGCCAACAAGTTGGGGTTGCCACCACCAACCTCCGATGCACATACCATAAACGGGAAACCTGGGCCACTCTTTCCGTGCTCTCGGAAACGTAAGTAGTAGCTTCAAGTTTTGAAACAGACTAACATTTTCAAGTTATGGTGAAATAAAATGTTATGGAAATTGACTTGTTTCTATTTCAGATACCTTTACCATGGACGTTGAGGCAGGCAAAACTTACCTGTTAAGGATCATCAATGCTGCACTCAACGATGAACTGTTTTTCGCCATTGCTGGTCATAACATGACTGTGGTAGAGATTGATGCAGTCTACACCAAGCCTTTTACGACCAGGGTTATCCTAATCGCGCCAGGGCAAACAACCAATGTTCTAATTAAAGCTGATCGACCGCCAAGCCGATACCTCATGGCAGCCAGGCCTTTCATGGATGCACCAATTCCTGTGGATAACAAAACTGCTACAGCAATACTAAATTACAAGGGAATCCCAAGCACTGTTGTTCCCTCCATGCCCAAATTGCCAGCTCCAAACAACACCAATGTCGCCTTGAGATACAACAAGAGGCTTAGAAGCCTAAATACCCCACAATTTCCTGCAAAAGTCCCACTGAAAGTTGACCGCCATCTGTTTTACACAATTGGTTTGGGTGCAAACCCATGTCCAACATGTCAAAACGGTACACAACTAACAGCTTCATTGAACAACATAACCTTTGTGATGCCAAAGATTGGTCTTCTCCAGGCTCATTATTTCAACACCAAAGGAGTGTTCCAGACCGATTTCCCCGACCGACCTCCGGTCCAGTTTAACTACACCGGTTTACCCCTTACCGCGAACCTGGCCACTTCATTAGGAACAAGGCTGAGTAAGGTGGCTTTCAATTCCACCATTGAACTCATTTTACAGGACACAAACCTTTTAACAGTAGAATCACACCCATTTCATCTTCATGGTTTCAATTTCTTTGTTGTTGGAAGTGGTATCGGAAACTTTGACCCTTCCAAAGACCCTGCAAAGTTTAACCTTGTTGATCCTCCTGAAAGGAATACAGTTGGAGTACCTACAGGTGGATGGACTGCTATCAGATTCAAAGCTGATAATCCAGGTAAATGTTGACTATTGCAGGATTCATTTTATCAAACACGTGGCACATATAGAAGCTTATTGAACTTATAACTCATTATTTATGGCTAATGTATACAATCTGCAGGTGTTTGGTTTATGCACTGTCATCTGGAACTCCATACGATGTGGGGTTTAAAGATGGCATTTGTTGTTGAGAATGGCAAATCAAAAGATGAGTCTATTTTGCCACCACCAAAGGACCTTCCACCTTGTTAAACAATGGAGGGTGCTTTCTTTTTTGGTAATATACATGTCCGTCGATCCATGATCGAAATGACAGACGGCCCCTTCCAACAACATCTTCTCTAAAGTTTGAACTCGCATCCTCATTTTCGAATGTAATATACCTTACTGATGCATGTATACAAAAGTGACATCAATGAAGTTCTTTATTCTTTCTCCATAATGACAAGTTTTTTTTTGGTTTGATAGAAGAATACTTTTATTAATTAGATTCATTAGAAAATAAATAAAGGACTAGTTGTAATTGATTTACCTTAAAAAATCCAATTTTTCATTAATTTTGTACAGTAAATCAACAATTTGATATAATGAAGCATGTTAGCTGTTAACATTAAATTTATTTATCTTCACAATTACTTTTGCATGCATATTAATATTAAATATAATATATTTTATAATAATTTAGTATAATTAGCACAGGAAACAAACTGTGTGTATATATGCAATCTTAATTAAAAATTGAAGAAATAATGAGTATTTTAAGACATGTAATTTCAAAATGGAATGATGAGCGAAACCTTGCTTCAATGGAAAAGCAGATTTATTGGAAAAATTATACAGCGAACTTTGTTCACCACGTCATCTATAATCTCAAACAATCAGGACTGTTGATCTTAATTTTTTTCCAAGTGAATCATCACCTCTTTCCTACATGGATTTAGTGGATGGGTAGTTATTAGGTGGTTATTTAAAGATCAACGGTCCTGATTGCTTGGACCATTGATGACGTGGTGAACAGGATTCACAGTATAATCTCTCGATTTATTGGGATTCATAGATTTGAATCAATTATTTAAATATTAAATTATAATTATAATTAATTTTAAACATTAAATCTTAAATTGTATATATTTTTTAATTTAAATAGGTGTTTAATATTTTCTAATTTTTTGGTCTAGATATCCCACTGTTATTTTATTTAAAAATATATTTATAAAAATTCACAAAATTGCCTTAATGGCTGCCTTTTGGTTTTATATTTCAGCATAACGCAGTCTACACGTTTAAGGAATAAAACAACCTTAATGGTTATTTCAGCTCTTTCACATGAAATTGGTTTTGGTCGGTTATGGCATATAAAAATAGGGTTAAGGTTTGTTCCAGAAGAAAATGACCTAATAAATCTAGTTTATCACGTTATTATGATTTTAAAATTTTTTGTTATAGAAATTAAAAACAAATATATATTTATAAGAAATCAATTATTTTTTAAAAATAATTTAAAAGTGGTTATAATATAATATATTTTCATATATTTTTAGCCCTTTGACAATACGTAAATACCTCGTAAATAAAACAATTAAACTCGAGTTTCTTAAAACGAAGATCATCAATTTTTCGGTAAGATCACATGTGTTCAGAAGTCGGCTAATTTTGTTCCAATCATACTTCACGTTCTGCATGTTTCTTCCGCTTGCGAATCCTGGGATTGAGATTTCCACATTTCATGGGAATGCAAACCCTTGATTATTACATTACCGATAATTATTGATTTATATCATAAAGTATGTTTTACGCTAATCCAGGAATTTAGGGTTTATAACATAAATATTTCCGAATTGTGTTTACGTTAACCCTAATTATTACACCGGCATATATAATACTTACCAGTTTTATCAGTTCAAGTAGTTACAGTTAATAAAGTGGTATTCTCTTTGTTTATTTTGACAACTGATTTATATATCCATACTCTTTCTAACGGATTTACCGTTTTCTAGGAATTATAACCTCTCTTTAGACTGAAATCTTTGACAAGGTTTCCCATCACAAGAATTACGTTTGTCTACTTGTATAAAGAGAATTCATATAAATATATTCAGAGATGAATCGAAAGGATCGAAGGAACGGTCGTCCTCGAAGGAGTTGAAGGTATTTTCGTTTCACAATGTCAAGAGAAGAAGAGAAAGAAGAGAGAAGATTAAACCAATGTTTAAAGAAGTACGAAACGATGATAAAACAGGTACTTCAACGTCTGTATACAGAGACGGAGTTATACGAGAATGGGGAGGAACAATTGCCCCCCTTATACTTTGTTTTTTTCTCTATTTAGAACGTTTAAAAATTTGGTTTATTTAATAATTTAACTCCCTCAACTTTAATCATTTATATTTTACCCTAATTTAAAATCCGGGCTTTGTTCCTGTTTGTATATATATATATATATTGATGTAATGCCATAAGCATTAGGGATGAGACGTGGGATCTTGAAATGAATATGGCGAGAACTCTAAGGATCAGATATGATCCTTCTTTTTCTAATAACTTATTATTACCATGGAAATCCAGTTGCTGGAGAAAAAACTGGTAAACTGTATGAACATGGTATGTTTTTCTTCATGTTGTTTTTCAGTTTGATGAGCTTGTTGAGATGTTGGATGTTAGAGCCATAGCACCAAAGCGACGAAGGGTAATTTCTTTGAACCAAGATTATGAACTTATTATTACATGCATCGAATCATCTTTGTCTTGATTTTCCTCTCCCATGAATCTTTGTTTGAATCTTTTGTAGAACACCCGAGGGAACAGCAGTTCCAGTGAAGCTGCAGCATCTGCAAATCAGCCTGATAATGGAGAAGTACTTGTGCAGACAATAACAAGGTTTCTCCATGACATCAAATGTAACCCTACGACAGATCCTAATTGTTCCACAAGGACATAATCTCTAGAAATATTATTTTTATTATAAAAAATTATAATATCTTATATATATTTGAATTATTTACAAATGTGAATTTTATAAATAAAAAAAACTGATTTATTTTTAGCTGCAAATTATTTTAGTATTACTATAAAAGTTTAAACTAAAAATATATAAATTTCAAACAAGATGCTGAATATATTTTTTTATAATTATCACTGAATTTTTATTAAATTTATAAAAATATTGCAATTCAAAAAACCAAAAAACAAAGAAAAGTAAAATATTTTCTATGGAGATAAGCATACCATCAAAATCCAGAAACTTCTTGAATCTCTTTGTCTCTGTCCAATCGAGACACATAAAGGGTGAATAAGGAATGGTGAGCGATTTAAACCATCAGGCAGAATATTCCACTATCCAAGACTGATTATATCGGTACACAACAATCAACCAAGTGGGGATCTAACCATCAATGACCACTGACAAAATCATAATCAGAAACTAACGTTGATTCAAATCTCTGCAACAATCATCTGCTAGGGTATGTTGAATCATGCCACAAGGACAAATAAAATAAACCACACAAAAAAAACGTGTCACAAGGATAGAGAAACGCTTGCCATGAAAGCAGAGATTCTTATTAACATATAAGAAAATAAAAGAAAAAGAATAATAAAAATCCGATGATCGACAACTAATATAAAATTAATTGTCGACCACCGATTAGAAAACAAAAGAGATGAAGAACGACAACATCAAAGAGAGAAAACCTAGAGAACATTGCAAAAGAGAGAAAACCCTCAAGATGTTGAATATTTGTATTTGCTAAAAGTCCGGCTCACCACATTATTTATAGTCTTATCTATTTTTTATATCGTTTCTTTTTAAGTTTTCTTACATGTAATTGATGAGTGAGTAAATTTATATGATTAAATAGGTCATAAATAATATGATGAGACGAATTCTTCTAATAACGTCTCTATAATTTAGGCCTCTTTTATTGGTTTAATTTCGTTGTCTACTTATTACAAGCTAAAGAAAAGCAAGAGATGGAAAGTTAAATCAATGAAATGAAAGCTCTAATTATCGTTTTCAATTGATTTGATTAATCGATTAAATTAAAATAAATCTGATTAAACCACGTTTAAACAGTTAAAATAATTTCTTCCATTCCAATTGAATCAATCAATCGATACAACTATTTTTCCATGGACTTATTGTCTATGAACAATGTTCTTTTTTAACTTGTACAAAACTTCAAAGTTCACCAAATCTTTTACATGTTGAATGGTTGAAACTTGGAAGGTTTTGAAGTGAAACATGATGTAATTCATTTGAATTTCAATATTTAATTTTAATACTTGGATAGGGGCATCCACTTCTTAATTTTTAAGACATAATTCAGTATTAATAAATACACGAGCTGCACAAACCATCTTACCTCAGTGATTAAAGGAACAATTATTGTTACTAGAGGTCACGGGTTTAAACACCAGTAATACTAGCACAATGATTGAGCGATCAATGTCCAATGGTTGATAGTATATTCTAGAACAGATACTACTGTATACTACAACTTGTTCAAACAAAAATATATATGTGAGCCACTAACAGATTGTTTCACTAACAATTCTGATTATATCGATAAGCTATCACAAGAAAAGATCAAATTATATTAAACTGTTAATCTTTTCTGATTAAAACGTATATCGTAAATATTGTTATACAAACGTTAAACTATCGTAAAGATAGATTAATTATCATAATTACAACTAACAAAGGAGAATGAAGCCCCCCAAAACAACAACAACAACAATGGGTTTGAAAACATGCACTAGCGTTGCTTCACTACAGTAAAATAGTTTTGTAGCGACGTTTTTTTAGTTTTATAATATATTTTTAAAAAATGCCACTAAAAATATAAATATTACGGTGTTTTTTTAAAAAACGTCGTTAAAAGTGTCGCAGAAAGCCTTGTTTGCTGAATTAATATTGGGCAACGAATTTAGTTGCAGCCATCCCTTTTCTAGGATGAGTCCAAACAATAATAAATAAGATTTGGTTCTAAGATAAGGTATTTTCTTTAATGCTGTGTTCAATTCTAGATTTGGAAAACGATTTAGTAATTAAAACTTCTTTTCATTCTCCTTCCTTGATGCTTAAGTAAAATACTTATCTTGATTATTTGTTAAAACTTGCCAACCTCTCACTTTATAGAAATAAGATGGTAAAAAAAAATTTCCTTGCACTGAAGTTGCGGTTTAAACATTTTAACTCGCATACGTTAACTACGAGAAATTATTATATGATATTAATTTATTGTACAAAATATCAAAAAATATATATATAAATAATATAAAATTTTAAATTTTTTAAAATATACAATTATCCCTTCAACACCATCGCTTGGTCCATCCTTGATTATTTCCTGACTTTTATTAATATTATTGTAAATTTTATATTATAATTAAAAATATGTAATATTTTACCAAATATCAACACATCATCATGACATGAACATTAATTTAATTTTATTAACACACTGGAACGAGAGATTATACGGTGAACCTTGTTCACCACGTCATTTATGGTCTAAGTAATCAGGACCGTTGATCTTTAAATAACCACCTAATAACTATCCATCCACTAAGTCCATGTAGGAAAGATGTGATGATTCACTTGGAAAAAAATTAAGATCAACGGTCCTGATTGCTTGAGACCATGAATGACATGGTGAACAGGGTTCACCGTATAATTTTTCCACCGGAAGGTATCTGTGTGTATAATTTAAGATGAGATAAAGAAATAAACTTTGTTGACATCAAACCATAACAACAAATAATTTCAAGTTTGGATCATGTAAGAAGAAGATAGCTTTGTCATTAGCTTGAGACAGACTTGAACAATTTAACTTAAAGCATTGATCTTAGCTCCCCTGTTGTTGTCTTGCCAACAACCACCATTTTAATGGCTTCAAATTAAACATAATACATAATTTATATGAAAAAAAAACATTATCATTAAGATCTGCTAATAATCTCAGAGTTGAACAGGTACATTATGTCCCAGAAAACAGAAGAACAGAAATCTTCTGGTGAAGCTCAAAACACTGAAAATTAGAGACTATATTATATATGTAGATATGGCAATTAAAATTTTGCCAGTTCTTGGTCTAATTAAGTGAAAATAGAGATTAAAATTAAACCTGGGGGGGTGTTTGATTTTGATGTTGTGTTCTTGTTTGTTTCTTTGGGTTAATCTTCAAAACCTGTTTTTTCCCAGACAGCATTCCTGACACGACGTAAATCTCTTCCTTTTAAAGTTCTTCCGATTCCTTCATGGACAGAAAACGAAGCCCCTCTCATCCTAGCCAAGTACTCATGCGGCGGAACCCTGCCGTCGTCGTCTTCGCTGCCGATGTCTTCATCGGTTTTCCCGTGTTCCCTGTATTCTGCTTTTAGAATCTTGGACCAGTCCGGGATGCTGACCGGCAATGAAGCTGAAGCAGCTGTCAGATGGGCAGTCCTATGTTTATTGTGATCACTGATCTGAATCTCCATGGTTTTGGAAACTTTCTTGGACGAAGGTCGTGAACTGGGCAATGGCTTCTTCGGTTCCAGGTTGTTGGTTGTGGCCTGATCGGTGGAATTGTTCCAGACATCAACCTCGTCGAACTCGAAGAGATTACGATTATGATCGAATGAAGGGTGGTTGTCAAAATCCATGGTTGGGTAGATGTACCTTTGTTTTGAACCAAAAAACATCTTCCTTGATGCCATTGCTGAACCCCCAAAACCAGAAAAAAGAACAAACAGAGAAAGAAACACCACAGAATATAAAAACAGAAACAGTTGGGGGAAGAAGAAATTTGGGTCGGTCGGTCTGTCCTGTGTCTCTATTATTATGCCTTGCTTTGATCTGTTTTTTTTGGTGCTGGGGAGCTATGGTTGTTGATCATCTTGCATTTTTATACTGGTGTAGTGGATAAGTTCTCTCCTTTTCATGGCAAAAACATGTCAGCGACCGCGGGATGGTGTCGAGATTTAAGATCGAGGTAAAACGTAAATATTTAAAAATAAAAAAAAATAAATTTATAAAAAATTAAATAAAAATAAATATATATAAAAAAAAATTCGGGAGCGACGATTATTCCTCCTCACTCACACTTTTCATCTTTGAATACTAAAGTACAATAAATATTTTCTCTGGTAAAAATTTATTGTCTCCTAATATTTTTTTTATGCTTTCAATTATAAAAAATTAAAAAATTAAATTTTAAATTTTAACTCTAATTTCTACGTCACTTGACAAAGTTAATAGATTATATTTCGAGCCTAACATTTATAAAAAAATTTAATTCAATTAACAATTTCCAAAACTAAAAATATTTATTTCAATAAAATAAGATAATACAATCATGAATAGTGTGATATAGTAAAAATATTTACAGTGTTAGAACTAAAAGAAATAATCGAATCGATATTCTTTTAAAATAATTTTAATTATGTTTTTATTTAAATTTAATAACTAAAATTTAAAAAAAGAATTTTTAATGTAATGTGACATACTTTCATCCGAACATAACTTTATTGATACCCACGGATTCACAAAATTAAGAAAATATAAAATTGTTTTTAGGAAGTTCAATAATTTAATTGAATTTGTATATAATATTTAATAAAAAATAAATTTAAAATATTAAATACTAACAAGTAAAAACATTACATTCAAAATTTACAATAGATAAATGTATTTTTAAATATATCTTTTTAAAAATTTTAATTTTTATAGTGTCCTTAAGTTTTCAATATAATGTATTAATGCATATGACTTTTAAATTTTATTATTTTATATTTTTTAGTTTTAGTTTAAAAAAACAGTGTTTTTTATATTTTTAAAATCAAATTATTTAACTTTTTTAATAGTAAAAATACTCGTCTTAAATTGACTCATAATTTTATAAAATTTAACATATTTTTTTTAAATAAAGTTTGAATTGTGAAATTAAAATTTGAATAACTAACATTTTTTTTATAATTAATGGATTAATTTTTAAGTTTGAGCCAAGTCTCTTAAATATTATATATATATATATCACGTAACAAAATAAAGAAATATATAAATATATCATATATAAATATAAAAATTTACTTAAATTATAAATAATTTATACCATTAAAAATATAAATAATTAAATTAAATATACGTAAAAATTAAAAAAAATGTTTCAAATTTTGTAAATTTTATCAAACACTCTCCCTAACATCTATGTCCAATAAAAACCGAGATGGACATAGTTCATCTAATAATTTTTCGATTCAATGGGTATATATTTTTTTTCTTAGTTATATATATATATATAAGTGAAAATTTTTCTTAAAAATAAAATAAAAAAATATTAAATAAAATTATAAATAATATAAAAAGTTAGACTCGTGTAATATTTTTCTTTATAATTTATATGGATCAAAATAGCACGTAAAAGATAAACGCGTTGGGTTTGGGCCCGCAAGTGTGTAAATAAACTTATCCCATTGGATGAAAATAGTGGGGCCCTGGTAGAGCTGCATTAATCATTCCTAGGCTCCTGTTTATTACACACGCTTTCAGTGAACTAACCGGACAGGAAAGGTGTGGCCCATCGTACGTTTTAGTAGTAAGAAAAAGATCGGAGCGTCCATATCATGACACGTCATGTACAGAACCTTTTCTTGTGAACTATTTGTCGTGATACGAAAGATTATTAGATGAATCTTGTTTATCATGTAATTCATGATTCAAATAATTAAGACCGTTGATCTTTAAATAATTATTTAATAACTATCCATCCGCTAAATACATATAGGAAAGAGGTTTGGAAAAAAATTAAGATCAACGGTCCTGATTACTTGAGACCATGGATGACGTAGTAAATAAAGTTTACCTAATAATTTTTCGTCGTGATATATATAGATGACATGGCATGTCAAGACAAAAATAAAAATATATATTATGGAAATGTTAAAATTTTATATACAGGAAAAAAAATTGATCATTGGAGTTTAGTGAAGTAAATGAATCCAACATTTAATGGATTGCTTGTGAATCATTAAATAAACGAGCATAAATAAAAGGATTATTCGTTTATTTATGTTCGATAATATGTTCATACGTAACCCAAAATATTAGATATTTGATATTATATATGTTCGTTTGTGTTTATTTATGTTATTTTTGTTCGTTTATTATTTTAATGAACAACCAAGAATAAACTATATTTCTTAACTAACAAATGACACGAACAAAAAATTGTGTGCTCATTTATGTTCGAGTTCGTTCATTTATTCAATTAAAATTAAATGAATAAACATAAATAAACTCTCATTTATATTCATTCGATTTGTTTACGACCTATCGGAATCCCTAGATATACATGCATTTGAAATACAAACTAAAAATCAATATAAAAATAAATTTCTCTCGCATTTTTTTCAAAAATAACGATATACATTTAATCTATCGAATGATCGATTCAAATTGGATATTAAAATACTAAATTGAAAATATATTTTGTATATAAATTAAAATAATCTTTTAATATGATCATATGAGAAAAATATCATATTTATATTATTTTTTAGATTATTTTTTTGCGTGTGACTCTCTCATTTTTCTATAATTTTATTTGACTGATTTAGATTAATTAGCATCGTACACTTGATTCTGATGAATAAATCTTTAATAAAAAATTTACATACGTAAATTCTTAAATTTAAAATATATTTAAACGATACTAAATTACTTATAAAATTAATTTTTTAATCCATCTTTTATCTTATTGAAACCCCTTTCTAATAAAAGACCCATTTTCTTTATTTTTTTAAAATGTAGTCAAGTGTCTCTTTGTCTCATAATGGAGTTCCTTGGGGGACTTAAAGGATGCATGTGGCATGTCTACAGATGCTTTATCAAATTGGTAGGGTTCACAATACATGGAAATTTGACACACAACACAAGCCAAAAGGAGGATTTTTTTTACTCCATCTCCTTTGATGTTTATATGAATTAAAGGTAGTTTCTTTTCCTTTTATTGACACCATTACATTTTAATTCATTTAAGATTCAAACTAAACTTCACAAATGAGTAGAAATTTATATAACTGTGTATGTTTCTATGTCTCTTCTGTTAAAAAATTTTAAATTTTAAATTATAAATCATAACTCTATGTACCTTAATCCTAATTTTCTAAATCATAACCATAATCCCTAGTTTTGAACCCTAAACTCTAAGCCCACTAATTTAAGACGAAAGTATTAATAGAGACACGATTATAGGGATGGGCACGGAACCCGAACCCGACGGGTTCCAACCCCACCCGGTTCGATCGGATTGAATTTTTTGATGAAAAATTCGGGTCGGGTCGGGTCGAGTTTTTTCAAGGGTGGTCTCGGGTCGGGTTCGGGTTTAGGGTGGGAAAAATCCGACCCGACCCGATCCAGGACTAATAATGTAATTTTCTCATATATATTTTAGGGATATTTACAATAATGACCTCTCTTTATATACTTTTTATACAATTAGATCACTAAAATTATTTTTTTTACAATTAGATCATTAAAATTAAATATTTTTACAATTAGATCCCTAAAATTTATTTTTTTACACTTTAGTCCCTAAACTTTTAATTTTTTTAATGATTCGGGTCGGGTCGGGTTGGATTTTTTTTACCCTAAACTCGGGTTGGGTGACGGGTGGAGGGTATAATTTTTCGGGTCGGATACGGGTGGGCCGAAAATCCGTCCCGACCCGACCCGTGCCCATCCCTACACGATTAAGAGGCAGACGACTTGTACCCTTATAAATACAATAATCTTAAGTTATAAATCTTAGATATATATAATTTATTTCCTCATATATAAGTATTACAAATGCTATGATGTAACGTTTTGAGATGTAAATTGCACATAAAGATTGTATCGAGTTAGAATGTATATTTAATATAATTTATACATTATTGACAAACCAGATGACCAAATATTATGAAAATAAAGTCTACTTGTACTTATTTTTTAATATTGTCCAGATTATTCTCTCGTACATAAATCGAAGGATATTAAACGTTTTAACATATTTAATCTTATATTTTTTATATATTATAACGATAATAATATTAATTGAACTTGCATTTATTGTCAAAAGTTGATGAAATGTATAAAAATGTGGACATAATATTTGGGTTGGATAGCATCAACGTTATTGATTTATTTGTGCTTTGAGTCTCTTGTTTTAATAGTGTGAATGGGCTATGAGGCTCCACTAGATTTGGGCCGAATCATGAAATCAATATTTTTTTAATCGATTATAATATTTATAATAATATCTGTTTTAAAATATACTCTCAATCATTAGAATCGATGGTTTGGTTCAATTCCGACCAAGCATCTTCACCATCCGGCAATGCTGATCCTATTGAAATCAAAGGTTCTGATGGCAATATCCCTACTTCTCCTTCTCCTTCTCCTCGTTCGATTGATGATAATTCGGTCCTTGACACCCGAGATATGGATGGTCTCTCGAGAGAGAACGCGCCGGTCACTCTTTCGAAGGCCGATCCTCCTGCCGCAGAAACCAAAGAGGAAGGGAATACATTAGTTCCTTCATCTTCTCCTCCTCCTCTTTCCCCTGCATACATCGGCACACCGGGTTTTGAAACCTCCGATGATGGAAGTTTCACTCAAGAGAACCACTCTCCTCCACCTTCCAACACGGCATCCGAAACTCCTGAAAATGTACCTCAGCTTAATGACTACAGCTCCCTAGCAATCACTGATGTTCCTGCACCATCCGAGGCACTTTCCTACCCTGGTTTAGACCCCACCACCCAATCCACTCCTTCAAACGATGAAACTTATGATTTAGCTCCAACAGGTAACCAGCATACGATCTTACCATCCAGCTATAGGGCGGAAGATGAGGCGGTCGAGCCATATGCAGAGGAGGATTCTTGGAACAGAGCCAATGGTGCAGTGGCTTGTTTCCTGGTTGGTGCTTGTGTAATTGGAGTGGGAGGCTTTGTCTACCAAAAGAGGAAGAAAGATGCTGTTAGAGGACAAGTACCACATGAATATGAATGCTTGGCCTTGGTCAAGAAAGAAGGGGTTTGAAATATATATATATATATATATATATATATACATCTTCTTGTACGATGATGTTGGAGAAGACTGCTTCCACTTGGATTTCTTGAAGATTTTAGTTTCATGATTTGTCCCCATTATATACATGTCTAAGTGGAGTGTTTTTAGTTAGTTTGTTGATTTTGATTATAATTTGAATAAATATGGGATTTAATAGTTGCAAAGATATTATTTTTCCAACAAAAAATTCAAGAAATGTATACTCGTAATTTATATGGGTTTCCAAGTAAACTCTCTTTGACAAAAAAATCAAAACTTTGTCTGGAATTAGGCTTGATTTTGTTTCTGAATTTTTTTTTCACTTTATTTTCATGTTTAAAAATGATTTTTATTTTAAAAAAACTCAAAAAAATATAAATAAATGTAAAAATATTATCAATATTAAATATAGAAAAATTCTACATAATTTTTTTAAATTTAAAACAAAAGTTTTTTTTTAATTTTTCTCTAATTCCACAATTTTATTTCTATTGTTCAAATATATTTTAATTTTTTTTTAATAAAGCTGGTTTTTTATATATTTTTTATTTTTTTAAAAAAATAAAAATGAAAAAAATGTAAAATAATTTAAGGTTGTTTGTTGTAAAATATAAGTGTTGAACATTATTGTTAAATTCTATTTTTAAATAGAAACATATTTACTTTATATATTATTTTAAGAATAAACAATTAATTTTTATTAAAAGTAATTTTAACAAAGTACGATAAGTTTTGAGACACTTTTCAACCTAGATTAAAATTGTATTATTTGTTGTCTAAAAGTATTTTTTTTCTCTCTAAAATCACTTTTGAAAAAAACAATCTAGAAGAAAGCCTAAACTCCCTTGAAATAGGAAAAATTTTATAGTCGGTATATTCCACCAGGTGTTTAAAAGATTAATTATTAAAATTTTTTATATTATTATTTTTATATTATATATTTTTAAAGTGAATCTTCACTAAAAAAACTGTTTTTAAAATGAATTAACAATAAATATGAGTGAAGATTCATCTTAAAAAAATATATGGCATAAAATAAATGATGATATGAGTGGTTTTTAGTGGATGGTCCCGATGAATAACGTGATGAGATTTACACATGATATAATTTCTTCTCAAAACAGAGAGATTATTAGGTAAACCTTGTTCACCATATCATCCGTGATTCAAGTAATCATATCTTTAAGTAACGAACTAATAACTATCCACTCACTAATTACATGTAAGAAAGAGGCGATGATTCACCTTAAGAAAAATTAAAATGGATAAATTTAATTGATCAAAATCACAGATAACGTAGTAAACATATTTACCTAATAATTTTTCCTTTAAAATGGCTATACTCTATGCATGATATCATATTTTCCTTGCTTGGAAAACTACTTTTTTGTTCCAGATAAAAGGCATAAAGCAGATGTTGGCCAAATATTTTACCTAGTATGAATGCTATAAAGATATTACTTATTGCTAATATTTTCGTCTTATAAAATTAAGATTATATTTGAGATAAGATTCTTTGATTAAAATAATATTAAGATCAGACTAATAGGTGAATCCAAATAGTAAATAATTTAATATCGCTTAAAATATTTTAAACTATAAAAAAATATCAAAAGATTCATTACCATAACTAAACATATAATGTGGGTCATCCTGAATTAATCATACTTATTATAAATTACTGATAATAAAAGCATTATCATCTTTGTACGAAAAAACGATCGTTTGAGAAAATTAGACCCTTCGCCAATGATGACGAAAAGTTTTAAGTTATTTTGATTCCTTATGCAGTTTTACTGTTTCAACGACTTGTTAACCTAGGACTATAAATAAAACAAAACAAATTATAAGTTAATCGAGTTCGACTTGATAAAGTTATCACGCTTTCAAACAAAGTAAACAACCCAAGGGAAAAGGAATGGGTTTAGAATCTTTAGATATAACTTTTCTTAGAAAAAAGTCAACTATTTCGTTGGTTTAGTTTATGTAAATTGTTAAAAAAAAAAAAATTAAACAGTATCTAAAGTTTAGTTTTGAAACATTATAAATAAAATAAATTTAATAAAAGTATTATTTTTATAATATTAAATTTAAAATAATAAATATCGTGTTTATATTAAAAAATATTATAAAAATCCACCCAAATCTAGTGATTTCCAAGCAAAATCTTCTTCCACGACAGTGCACATGCACTGCTCAGACTCCCCCTGTAGACTATCTGGGTCCACTGCTTGTCCTGGACCATGGATCTACCACCCAACCTCCATATCTATTTTTATACATTTTTATTATTAAATAATTAAAATTAATAATAAATTACGTAAAAATAATCATTTAAAAAGTAAAAAAATTGATCATAATCATTTATTTTGCTGATTAAAATATAAAGAAAATTTAATATTTCATATTATAAGTGAATCTTAATCCATATACATCGATCCCATTGAACGGTTTGGCTTGGATATCAGCAGATGCCTAGCATTCATGTCCCCTAATATCTGCATGAAAATCAAGCATTTTACCTTTTCCTTCAGCTATTTCGTTGGTGTTTTCACGTTTACATAACCTTGGATTCTAGCCATAGGATTTGCTTTGAGAGCTAAGCTAGTTGTCTGGTAAATGATTAATTAAAGAACAGAATACAAAAAGAATAAGGTGGATCCTATGCAAATAATTGGCATGGGGGAGGGGGAGGGGGAGGGGGAGGGGAAATGCCGTATGGTTTTATACACTGTATACAATGGACAGACCATGGGAAGGAGATTTGGGGAGATTTTGGAGACACCAAAATTGATCGTAAATAAGACGAGATAAATTATAAGTTATTTAAGAGTCATTTGTTATAAGTTTATTTAATATTAGATCAAGTTTAAATTCGATTTAATTTTTTATTAAATCAAATTAAATTACTTAATACTTGATTCAAAAAACTCGTAAATTATTAAAAATAATATACTTTTTAATAAGTTTACACAGTTTTTTTTTTTATAAGCTTTATAATTCATTAATCCAAAAAAGTAGTAGAAACCGTTACTCATTTATAAACTAATCCCCCAAGCAACTAATAAATCGTCCTGTATATTTCGCATCTTAATATTTTTATGATATAAACGAATGCGTATAATATCTTTTAGACAATCAAACAACTGAGTGTAGGACTTCTGTACTCCTCGAAAAATCCTACGATTACATTCTTCTCATATCAAATATATAGAAGCCTGCCATGCAAGTCGACCGATCAAAGCGACAATTAACCTTCCTTTAAACTTGGACACCACCCAGGAGAGCTCCTCAGGCCAGTTCAAGACCTCCCACGTATGCCACAGCAACATAGACTCAATCTCCAAAACTGCTTGGAAAATGGACAATCAAAGAATAAATGGTCTATGGATTCAACTGAACCATTACATAAAATACAACATTCCTCATCAACTATCCCCATTCGAACCAACCGTACCCTCGTAGGAAGCCTGTCCAAAATTATCATCCACGTAATCATCGTATGCTTAGGGATATGCATACCAAACCATACCACTTTATGCCATGTTACTACTTCCTTGGATTCACGGATGCTCCTCCAGATTTTCCTTGTGGGGAGATTTCTGCCTGCAGCTAAGAGAGTTTACACAGTTTACAAAACTTTTATATCAAAGTTTTTTTTTCTAACAAAATTTTAAATGAGATAAAATAAATTACGAGTTATTCAAGTTTAATTTGATCAAAACTTAATCAATATTAATTGAACTAAATTCAATTTAAAACAAATTCGATTTAAATTTTTAACGAGATACATTAAACACAGATTATTTACTTTTTTAAAAAATTATTTAAACTCAATTAGAATACTTCATGAATTCATCCTGAAACCAAAAATAGTAGTGTTGAGATTGACCAGTCTATTGAGTGGGGCGTTTCGTTGCAGAAAAAGGGGCAGACAAGCTGACCGAGCGAACATGTGATGAGATCAGGGTGTTTATAATCTCTAGGATAAAGGGGTTTGGCACATACTGCACAGATCCACACAAACCCAACAAGGAAAGTTCAAGATGACTTATTTTTAGTAATATTTAAATTTGTATTTTTTAAAATATATAAAATTATTTTTAATTAAAATTTCCATTGATATATCAAGTTCCTAAAAAACACTAGATCTAAAAATAATTTTATTTAAATATTAAAAACCTAAATATTATTTAAAATATTATTATTTTTGGTAAAAAAAAAGTCTTTTGAGAGTTTGAAGCACTCCCCGGCCTCCATCACTCTGCATTTATTATATTGCAGGACTCAATCTGATGCTGCATTCAATTCTAAGCATAACTTTGCTGTCTGATTACTGTTCCTGTCGTGTTTTTAGATTTTTTTATGATTTGTGAACAAATTCTCATAAAGAAAAAATGTGTTTTTAATAAGCCAAGTTGATTGGTTTGGTTACCACATAACAGATATCAATCCTATTAGATTCAGATAAAATGTTTTCAATAAGTTGATTTATCGAGTCGAATCGGATTGAATACTAGAAAGCTCGTATGTTTCGATGGCTACCGTACAACAACTTCTTGATCTCTTAGAGACAGTAACTATTAGAGTGGAGATGCATAGAAACATCGGAGAACAACCTTCTTAAATCTTAATAACTCTATCAAAATGATGACTCTCACTATAACCACCATGGCTGGTGTTGCTGCTGCAACTGGCGGCGGCTCTAGAGTTTCACTTACGAGCTTAAAGTTGACAACTTGACATCCACTGTTATGTTCTTATCAGCCATTGGGATGTTTGTGTTGATGACGATATTCAACCTTGACAACTTGTTGATTTGGGTTGTAACATGTTCAAGTGAAACCAAGTACAGATTTGGACCTAGGGGATCGGAATAGGGTGACCTGAAAATTTGGGTCATCGCCGCCGGCACGGTGGCTAGTCAAAATCTGGCATATGAGAGTAGTTCTTTGAAACCAAAGTAAACAACGGATTTAGTAATTTGGTGAGGAGTTGATTTCATCTGTCGGCGGGTAAAACTGGAACTAATTGTAACGGTTAAATATGGGAGCTTTGGATTATTATCGTAGTAAAAATGGAAAACAAACAAAAACAGAGAAAAAAAATGGCGACACCCACGTTGTTTCATGGTCATTCGTCACCAACCTCATCAACTATCTCCATCTCTTCCTTTTTCTATTACTCACTTCAACCTCAAACAAACCCCATTTGCATTTCCACTTCAATTCCATGTCAACAAACAAGAAGAGGAAAACCAAGACCAAGACCATAACATCATCAACAAAGACCCGGAGCCATGGAAATCATCAGAACCGCCGCGTTCCTCATCCTTCTCTTCCTCTTTTCGGCCATTTCTGCATCTGGGTTCGGATCCATGGGTCCTATCTCCGCTGCGTTCGGTGATGACGGGTTCTTTTGTGCCATTGACGCCGGTGGGAAACAGGAGGTTATTTGTTGGAGCAAAAACAACAGCTCCCCTTCTTCTTCTTCTTCTTCTACTACTACTATTACTACTGCTGCTTCAACTTCACTATCATCATTGGACTCGGCTTCTCAGGTTCCTCCGATGGCGGCTCTATCCGGCGGCGAAGGTTTCCTCTGTGGCATATTAGCGAACACTTCTCAAGCTTTTTGTTGGACCTTGATGGCGTCAGGTATGGATCTTGTTCCTTCAGATTACAAAACCACAGCTTATTCTCATATAGCTTCTGGAAAGAATCATGTTTGTGGAATCAGAGGGGCTTATTATTCCGATCATGGATCTGGTACCGTTGATTGTTGGGAAATTGTAGAAGGTTCTAATGATACCTTAAGTTCAAAACAGAGCTCTCTGTTTTATGATCAGAGTATTAATAACCTTGCTTTCAATAAGATTGTTTCTGGTCAAGGGTTTAGTTGTGGTGGGATTAGAGAAGGAGGGCTTGTTTGTTGGGGACCAAATGCTGATCTTTTAGGGGTTTCGAATGTTTCGGAGAGTTTTGTGGTTTTAGCTTCAGCCAAAGGTTCTATCTGTGGAATCATGGATTCATCTCGTGAAGTAATATGCTGGGGTGATTCTGATTCATTTTCCGATCTGCCTATTGGTGTCCGTTTCATATCATTGACGGCCAGTGCGTATCATTTCTGTGGGATTCGAGAAGATAACCATGGGGTTGAGTGTTGGGGCAGGTTCAATTATTCTTCGGTACCGAAGAATTCCGGGTTTATGGCACTTGCTTCATAGGACTTCACTACATGTGGCATAAGAGAAGATGATTTGGTTTTAGATTGTTGGTCCAGAAATGCTACTTTGCAACCTGATTATAATCCTCCACTGGAATTATGCAGCCCCGGTCTTTGTCGTTCGACTTCGTGCCTCGAAGGGGAATTTGCTTTCAACGCAAGTAACCTAAACGAGCCAGATTTGACAAGCTTGTGTGTTAGGAAAGATTTGCAGATTTGTTCACCTTGTGCATTGAATTGCTCTTCAGGTTTCTTCTTGTCTAGTCCATGCACTAAGAATGCGGACCGAATATGCACTGCTTGCTCTCTTTGTCAAAACAGTTCTTGTTGGGATGTATGTGGGATGCCATCATCTCCAGAGAAACACTGGCGTCACATGATTAGACTTGTAATCATAGCTGGTTCTTGTCTTTTTGGTTTTTTGCTGATATTGCTTAGCTGGTGTTATCTTCCACATATGTTTACTGCGAAAACCGAAGAAGGGACAAAAAAACAGTTCAAGTCTTGCATAGGAAAACCGGACCAGTTGGATGGTGATGCCACTGCTGATTCATTCTCTCCTGTTCCATTCACTCCTTGTCCTGGAACTGCTCAAATTTTCCGGCTTTCCGAGTTGAAAGACGCCACCAATGGGTTCAAGGAGTTCAATGAGCTTGGTAGGGGAAGTTATGGTTTTGTTTACAAGGCGGTGTTAGCAGATGGGAGGCAAGTTGCTGTCAAGAGGGCGAATGCTGCCACAATAATCCACACCAACAATCGCGAGTTCGAGATGGAACTTGAAATCCTTTGCAATGCGAGACACTGTAATATTGTGAATTTGCTAGGTTACTGTTCCGAGATGGGGGAAAGGCTGCTTGTTTATGAATATATGCCCCATGGTACACTTCACGATCACCTCCATGGAGGGCTTTCTCCTTTGAGTTGGAGCCTTCGCTTGAAGATCTCGTTGCAGGCTGCGAGGGGACTTGAGTACCTTCATAAGGAAGTTGTACCTCCAATTGTCCACCGCGATGTAAAGACTTCAAACATTCTTTTGGATTCAGATTGGGGAGCACGAATTGCAGATTTCGGACTTGTTACATCAAGTGAGAAGGATCTCGATCTTAATGGAGACATGAAAACTGATGTGTACAGCTTCGGTATTGTTTTGTTGGAGATTCTCAGTGGAAGGAAAGCTTATGATAGAGATTATACACCTGCAAGCATAGTTGATTGGGCAGTTCCCTTAATTAAAGAGGGTAAGGCAGCTGCCATTATCGATTGTTATGCCACGCTCCCAAGAAATGTCGAGCCTCTGCTTAAATTGGCAGATATAGCTGAGTTGGCTGTCAGAGGAGATCCTAGTGAGCGTCCTACGATGTCAGATATGGTAATTTTGTTGCAGCAAATCGTGAAAGATGGATTGATCTTATGATATTTTCCCCAAATCAAATGAACAGATTAGCAAAATTCATAGGTAATTGGCAACTGTAAATCAATTTCTTGTACATGAGAATGAGATGCACTGTATTACTTCAGTTCAATATCCACAAAGTGAAGAAGATTCAATTTTTTCCCTTAATAAGAGTGCTTGATGGTAGCTTAGCTTTCTTGGATGGAAATGGAAGTATTCGGTTTTGGTATGAACTATGAAATGATCAGTGTTTATCTCTTCACTTCTCAGTTTCATTTGAACTTATCAGCCTACAGCTAATCGGCATATTTCATTCCGCATTTCTGAATGAGAAGAATCTGGAGTTCAAGGTGAAGCCAAACACAAAGGGTCAAGCCAAGTCTTGGCACAAGTGCTACCCCTCTCAATTCTGACAACAAACCCCCAAACCATATATTTTTAAAAATGTCAATCTACTTGTTCTTGCTTTCAAGTTTCAAACTGAACAATTCATGCCCCCCTTCATGTGTATGTACACTGTCTTCTTCAACAATTTGAAACGTTTGCAGCCTTTTCTGGTAGCAGCTATCAAACTAGCCATTGGGGGAACTCTGTTCATCCATCATGGAACCAAACTGGAATTTGGAACTATATTCGTTTTGGGACTATTGCTTGTGGTCGACATTTGGCCGCACTGTTTACCAAATGGGTAGGGAAAGCTGCAGAGAAGAAGATGGGACAATGGTTTCAACACCAGAGTGTGTAGGTATGGGAATCTATTTCATCCAACCACTTGCAGACAAATCGGTTTCAGAATTGCTACTCAGCATTTGCTTTATGGTATAGAAAAAGAGAGAAGAAGAAACACCAATGACCAAAAATGGCCAAACAATAAAGGCCTTAGAGCTGCACACTTTTCTCACCATCTTTTCTTTTTCTCTCCAACCAAACAGCTTCATTCTTACTCTTCATAAACCCAGTCATTAAGTTTGTGTTCTTAGAGACAAAAGTAGGAAAAGGTGGCCTTATATGGCTTGATCATGTGTTTAGATCTAGATTCCAAACTGACAACTCAAAAGCAAGGGGGGTTATGAAGGGCAAAGTCACATTGAAGCCAACTTGATTATGATTGATTATAAGTTTATCCAAGATGTTCTTCCTTTTCTGCACTATATATACCTCTCCTTTGCATCCTTTCCATACTGCAATTTTCTAAACATCTACAGTTTTTGTTCATTTTCTCCAACGGTTACTCAAGTATGGGTTCATAGTGCATACATATCCATACATCTACTCATTTTCACATCCATATCATGGTTCAGTTTTGGACCGACATATATGTTATGCATCTAATCATTTTCACATCCATATATCATCATGCTTGCGTTATATTAAATGCCTATTTGTATGCCTGGCTCCCTGTATGCCATTCGCAAAGTCTATCGAGAGTTTGATGGCCTTCGTGGATGGCATGCGAGGAACCAAGCATGCGTACTGCTATCTCTTCATCAGAGAAGAAGATAGCTTGTTTGAATCTAATTTCTTACCTATAAGCTAAAGGATACTGTTATATGTTTATTTTGATCTGAAAAAAAAAATGAAAAATTTGGTGGGGAAGTGCTATATCTCCATTTGTCTTTCTTTTTTCTGTACAAAATTTTCAGGACTGTATCGAAGGTTTTGGTGTCGTCGACGGACAGTCATTGGTTTCACCACAAAAGAATAGAGCCAGCAAAGTCAAGAACATGGACTTAGAGGGCTTGGGGTGCTTTCCAAATATGAGGCTTCAGAGTAGAGGCTATGGAACGTTGTCTTTTGTCCCAACTTGATGTTCATCAGATCAGCAACAAGACCGGGTTGTGAAATCTGAACTCCTATGTCGATATCATTACTCAACATTTTCAGGGCCGTTGACATTTCTGACCGCTGATAATTTCCAAAAGCAGGACTCCGAAACTGTAAACATCTGTTTTTCGTGTTAAACGTCCGCTGAAAGCATATTCCGGGGCGAGATACCCTCTATCTCATTTGCCATTGCAACAAATTCCATTAGCCACGGTTACTTCAATGAGCATAAATTCAATCACACATGAGAAATACTTATCAAGTTCATGACAAAGAACCAGCAACTCTCACTTACAATGTGCCTGCAACATGAGTGCTAATATGGGAAGCATCATTCCTCAGAATTCTCGAAAGACCAAAATCCGAAACTTTCGGTAATAAATTCTGGTCCAAAAGTATGTTGCTAGCTTTAACATCTCTGTGCACAATGTGTGGCTTAACTTCCTCGTGAAGATATGTAAGTCCTCGAGCAACTCCGATCGAAATCGCTTGCTTTGCTTCCCAACCAAGTTTGATCCTGTTTTGCTCTCCACCATTAATCCAGAATAAAAAGCAGCCAGCCAAAATTGTCTGATATAAATCTACCATTTTTGGACACTATTCGATCGATTTCGGGTATTCTGTAGTGTTCTAATTCATCGAACAAAATCTTTATAACCGAATTAACAGGATGACAAACTTGTGAACAAGCTTACCTAGTAATACCTGTGCCAGCCCCAGGCTCTTATTTTCCATGTAATTGTAAACCAAGAACCTTTTAGTTCCATCAACACAGCAGCCTTTAAGTGTAACAAGGTTTTCATGTTTGATATTTGTAAGTGTAGAAATTTCGGACACAAACTCCCTTTCGCCACGCATCGATTCGAGTTCGATCTAAAGCATTTTTACAGCCACAACAGAACCATTTGCAAGCAAGCCCTAAGATGAACCCAGAATAAACCAGAGTTTTTACTATCCTTTCCTTTTAATGGAAGTCAGAGATTTTAACCTTATAGACACAACCAAAGGCACCTTCTCCTATCTTGTTTGAAGCAGAGAATCCATGGTGGCAAGCCTGAGCTGACTATAAGAGAAAGTAAAATTCTCATCATTTTCTCCTTGGGGTTCTGCATTGGAAGAATGGAAGAGAGAAAACATGGTCAAATGTACGAGAAAGAGATTAAAAAACATGACCCAAGTTTCTCTTACAGAAAAAAGAATCATTTCCTTGACTGCTTAGGTTAAATAATTCGTGTTATAATCTATTAATTAATTATATAGAAATGACTATTCTAAGAATCGAATATGAAATTGGTCTCAACTGAAAACATAATGTTAAATCATATATTAAGCCAGCAAAAAAGGTCAACCTTTCAATAATAACAAACCTAATCTTGAAATACAATTAGTCATATAGTAATTATTGTAATAAAATTCCTATACCTAATCCTAAAAATCATCTTGGAGTAATTAAATATATTTATTGTTTTTTATAAAATGTAAAGGCTACTTAGACTTCAGCAAAATATTTTTATTGTTCTTTCAATTTTTAAGATTTTATCTTAATTAATTTGAATCGATTTGCGGTACATATTTAATTTTGATAGGTGAATCTTTCGGTAATTTTTTTTTACATATACAATATTTTAAATCGAGATCATTAAACTGTTTTCAACATAGATAAAGATATAAATAAATATAAATAAATTATTTTCTATTTTTAAAATAAGTAATGGATATATCAAATGAATTTTAAACTGTACAATTTTTTTTAATATACTATCCAGACAATCTTATGTTACTAAGTTATGGAGATAAAACATCTTAAGTTTAAAACTAGGTTGTCTTTAAATATTAAAACTCAAATTAAATATTTAAATATAAATTTTAATTTAAGTATTTTTTTTTAAACTTAGTGATCATATATGTGTGAAAATTTTAAAATTTTAAATATAACAAATCACTAATTATCAAATATAACAAGATTAATATGTATAAAAAATAAATTTTTTAAAAAATTTTAGATATAGTAAATATTAGATTACTGGAAATAATAAGATTTATATCTATAAAAGTTTAAAATTTTGATATTTTAAATTTTTAGATAACTTAAAATTTAAAATATTAGGATATGTATCTAATGTAAAAGATAACAAACTAAATTAAATATTTAATTAAAAATAAAATCAAGTCAAATATCTATAAATTTAAATAAAATTAATGAATAATCAAATTAATCGGATCGAATATATTTATACGTGATTGGTTCTATTACACAATCTGTACATCTCCATTAATGGTGGCTTGAGTGGAACCAAATCTACGCAACATATTTTAGCCATCCAATTATTCTCTTTGCTGTCTTAACTTTCCCTTCTCTTTCCTTCCCCTCCCAAACAACTTCAATTTTCCCTTCAACACCAAAAATATTCATGGGAAACATCGGAAGTAGCGGAAATGGCCGGCGGCGTAACGGCGCTCGGCGAAACCAACCTCCGCCCCCACAGCCTCCTACTCCAGCACAACCTCAACCCGAAATCACTGCCAACCGCTATGTCTTCGCCGCCGCCACGCCTTACCCGCCCCAGTACCCCAACACGAACCCATCCCAATACTATCAGTATCCAGGCTACTACCCGCCTCAGGCTCCGGTTCCCTTGCCTCTTCCCGCTCCTTATGATCATCACCATCGAGAACACGCCAATTGGAGTAGGTATGCTTATGGACCGATGATGCCTCCTCCTCCCCCGGTGCCGTATATTGAGCATCAAAAGGCGGTTACTATAAGGAATGACGTTAATTTAAAGAAGGAAACATTGAAATTGGTACCTGATGAGGAGAATCCCGGAAAGTTTTTGGTTTCATTCACTTTTGATGCTACTGTTGGCGGAAGGTATAAAAATCCCATCTTTTCGGATAAATTTTCAAATTTTTTTGTCAACGAGAATCACTGGTTGCAGCTATGAATATGAGTTCCTTTTCCATTTAACTCTATCCATAGAATTGGCGTGTTGATTATTGTCAAAAAAACCATTTCTTTTTTAGACCTTGAGATGTATATTATGTCGAATTAGAACAATAGGTGTATTACAGTTTGGAGAGTGACACTTTTTCGGAGGGATTAAGGTTTTGCCAGGGGACTTATAAATATAGATCAATGGAAGATTATTGGAACAGCTTCTGTTAAGTATTGATTTTGTTGTTCCTTGTTTGAACGAGATATGGCGTTTTTCATGGTCTTGAGGCATCCTTGTTTGTATGGGGTCTGGTAGTGATTAAAGAATCTGATTGTCTGTATGTTATATGAAATTTCAACTGTATACTCGATACCGAAATGACCCGAAAAAGGAAGAGAACTTCCGAAACCGGTATTTCACAATGGTTAAGGTGTTTTTAGGTCCTCCCCGCCCATGTGTCAAAATTCAAGCTCCTAGATTTTCTTGTTTTACTTGACAGAGAAAATGTCTGTAGCTTTAAGACGATGAAAACTAAAATGGTGGTGGCATTGTGTGTCCTAGTATGATGAAAGGTGAGCTTTATGCTTTTGCTTGAAATAAGTTCTGCAATAGATTATAGAAAATAATCATGAATGGTTTGTTGATCGACATAACTTAGGTAGCAAGCATTGAGCTGTCAGAATTTTTTGTGAAAATGTTCAAGTACATTATGTGCCCTATCTTATCTGATATTCAATGTTGTTTGCCATTATTTGAATCCTGTTGTGTTCTGATATAGATCTAAACAAGATGTAGTGTTTGCTCAGGGTGACTGTTATATTCTTCGCAAAAGAAGGTGAAGACTGCAATCTAACACCAATGAAGGAAAGTATTCTACCTCCTGTTACCATGCCTTTCGAACAAGGTCTGGGGCAGAAGTTCACACAGCCCTCTGGAACAGGGATTGATTTCTCTATATTCGAGGAGTGTGGGTTACTGAAAGTAGATGACCCGGATATATATCATCTGGCGGTGAAAGCAGAGGCGTTGCCCACCAACCAGAATGGATCAGAAGGAAATCAAGTGTCGGGAGCCATGAATTCTCAGATCACCGAGGCAGTGTTTGAGAAGGAGAAGGGTGAATACCACACTAGGGTAGTGAAACAGATACTGTGGGTGAATGGGATGAGGTATGTGCTGCAAGAAATATACGGGATCGGAAGTTCAGTAGACAACGGTGCCGATGCAAATGATCCTGGAAAAGAATGCGTCATTTGCCTTTCAGAGCCCCGCGACACAACTGTTCTTCCCTGCAGGCACATGGTAAAAACTAGAAACAACCACTTCATTTTTTCCTTTCTCTGAAGTTTTACAAAGCTATTCACAAAATCGTAAACACAGACAGATGGGGTAAAGAAAATAGCATATAGTGGTAGACTAGTGGGTGCTGATTCAGTTGTTTTGTTTGTTTTGATCCTGCAGTGCATGTGCAGCTCTTGTGCAAAAGTTTTGAGATGCCAGACCAATCGCTGCCCAATATGTAGGCAGCCAGTTGAAAGGCTTTTGGAGATAAAGGTCAACAATGACCCTGATGAATGAGATAGAAGTGTGTTTCTTCAAATATATTACTGTATATGCTACTCTCTATTGCCTTTCTTGTGGTTTCTTGTAATAATCAAACGAGAATCTATAACAATCATGAATTGCTGGAATATGAAAGTTTCTTTCATAATCTATTACATTTTTAGATGTTAAATAAGAAACAGTAAAAGATAGAAGTATGTTTCAATCAAATCCTAACATGAATCCCCCAAATTTTGAGATAAAACTTGTGTAAATCCAGCCACCTACCTAACTCATGAAACCTACTATGTGCATGAAGCTATCTGCATGTTCAACATCATTTTTTCAATGGTTTAAACAAAATTAAATAATCTTAATGGTGATGATGCATCTTCAATAATAAATAATAGTAACTCAAATGTACCTCTAAGAATACAAATCTTAAAGGAGCAACTTCGTGTTGTTATTCCTGTTAGTATCAAATATTCTTGAATAGCCGTTTGTACTTTTATAATGGAGGTTTTTTCGACCTCCACACCTCTATGTGCTGTCAATGGCAATTTTTGTCCTTGAATATACAATGGAAATGCAACTTCAGCAGCAAAAACAACAGGTTAGAGAAGAGATGAAGTAGATGATAGAAATGCAAGTTCAGCAGCAAAAAACGACCTTACGTTTAGCCTTGAATCTTTGTGATGGTCTGATCAATGCTTGTAGCTAGGACTGCTGATCTTCTTGGAAAGTAATGACTTATCCTTGGAGCTGGTACTTAATAATACTTCGGTGTTGCTTGATTGGCTTTCTGTGGCACCCGGTCTCATCCAGATTTTTATGTGTCCCTCTTGACAAACTGTCAGTACAGAGTCCTGGGTAAAAATCAAGCCCGAGAGGGGTTCGTTGTGAACACGATGAGCAACCAGTGGTGAAATTTTTGGGATATCTCGAATGCTTGAGGCAGGTTGCAAGGTACCCATAGGGGATACATTGTCCCAGTGGGAAGACTGGCTCCCAGTGCTGTAAGTAGGAGACCCTCCAGAGCATCGACGCAATGGCACCACAATTTCATCCATTTCCAGGTCCCACAATAACAATTGTGTGTCCTGAAAAGAAGGCACTCGTGAGATAAGCTGTAGGTGCTACAAGGGAGGATACCTTTTTTCCAGGAAAAAGGAATGATACAGATTATTCAAATACCAAAAAGCACAGAAAGCTTATTTCAGAATTTGAATTTCAGCTCTAAGATATGAATGTTCAAATTTCAGTCAGATGACCCCCTTCAATAGGAAAGAAGGAACTAATTTTTTACAGTCAAACCTTTTCCGGCGCACATTTTTTATTTGCATGGTTGGGGTGGTTTTGGTTATGAGGGCAGGAACATTGCTTCACGGCATTAACATAAGTGTGAAGCATTTATAAATTGCACAAGCAATATTTTTGCGGAATATATGAGTTGAATCCACAAACACAATCAAGAAACAATCAGAACGCATGATCAGGAAATAACAATGGGAAAACATCACATCAAGATGGAAAATACTACAATAGGGTAGTCATTTTTTGAACAGACTATATACCTGACCCACAGAACCAAAACGGTACATCACAGTCTCCCCTGTGCCAACGGTATTAGGCGATGACCAATATGAATCAAATGCCACTCCACTGACCTGTCAGAATCAGTAAGAGGTCATCATCATATAAAATAAATAAACAGACTCCTTCATTCGAAGATAAAAATACATACCCATGAGTTGTGCCCCTCACCCCATGCGACAACCTTCCGATCTTCCATACTCCAAACTTGAACCAGGTCATCTTCACCTCCGGTCAGAATATATTTCCCATCCATGCTGTTTAGTGATATTGATGTCGATAACATTTTACTTTTTACATAAAAGGAACAGGTCATGACAAATTGAAAACACAGTATACTTTAGATAGACAGCCACAGTTTTAAAAAGTAAAAAAACAAAAAACAGAGCACCTCCAAGCACAACATAGTACAGCACCATAATAGCTTTTGCCACCACATACAAGCTGCTCTTTCGAATAATCAAACACTCGAAGATAGCCTGCACTCAGCGTATTAAAAGAGAAAATTGAAATATCAAACGAACTAGAAAAGAAAATGACCAGAAAATGTAAATTATGTGAATTTAAATAAATACCATCTCTTCCAACAGTGGCCAAGTAGCCCCCATCAAAGGAGAAAGCAATGCTATTAATCGACCCTTGACAAATATGCCATCTAGCAATTGGATTACTCTGCAATTAAAAATGGCAAGTCAACAAAGTGACAGACAAAGAATACACAGAAAGCTTGGAATAAAACATATATTGCTTCCACAATGATATCAAACAACGGTTAGACCGATCCCAAATTATGGTGCTAAGGTGGGTCCTCAATCTTGTCACATACCAAGACTATAATAGCATTAACTAAAAAAATTATAAAATAAATAAATATATACACCAGCAAGCAAGCAAGCACAAGACTCATTTTTCCTTTATTCTCATACTACAGTTGCAGTTAATGCGTAGATTAAAGCTTAGAGCATTCATGATTAATGTGAGGTTCTGTACAATTACTTGCAGCTCTTCAATAAACATATAATAATAAAGAAAAAAACATGGACAAAATTAGGACTAATTGCAGCTGTCTAAGAAATCTGGGTGCCGATCACTATTTTTTTCAGAATCTAGGTCATGTATGTATACCTCAGCGAAAATTAAGGTATAAGTAAGACAATACCTACTAGAGCCATACAAATTATACCAATTTCAGGAGCATACACAAATGAGAAAGTCAAAATTCTAAAAATGAACACTGATTAGTACCTTACTGTAACGAGCATGTGATACAGAAAATTGAGTTTGGTCTTTTATGACAGAGAATGAAGAATCACCAGCGGCATCCTTGTTCTAGAGGGTGGAAAAGAAAAGCTCAAAAAACAACACAGTGCATAGAACATCATGAAATTTGTAAGTGTACACAGATGAAAAAGCCCTCTAATTATTGGAAACTTGCCTTTTCATACACATACATATTTCCATCAGCATGAGCAACAACAAAAGCACCATCACCCCCGGGAACCCATGTGACACTAGTACAGCGACTGCTGGAAACAACAAGCATTAATCAAACAAAAGGTAGAGCCAACACACACACACAATATATATATATATATATATGCATATATATAAACAACAAGCATTAATCAAACAAAAAGTAGAGTCAACACACACACAATATGTATATATAAACACATATATCCCAATATTGAAGATAAACAGGAATTAGTCACCAAAGGAGGTTGTCCCCTTCTATTTTCCTATGGAAGCCCAAGCAGAAGAGAAATTACATGTTGAATATTGCTAACAAGGTTAACAATCAATTCACGGACACGGAGAGACCAACTCAGTTTCTGAATTTAAGAAGATATCATTGGTACCTTATAAATACAAATTGAATATGAAGGTCAAAGAGAAGGCAAATGAAGCACTCTACAGCAAGGTCTCAAAGGTAGATGGAAAATTACATCAATGGTTGACCGAAAAGACAATATTGCCCTTGTAAAAAAACAAATGTGTATTCCATCGATACTTTTATAGTAGTTACATGGAGTAAGCTACATAACACCATCTGAAAGAAAAACTAAGCCATATAAGACCTAATGGAAAATTATCCTGCTACCAAGCCATTGGGTATTAAAACCAGTCTACAAGAATCACGCTCGAGGAAAACCTAAAACAGAACATGCTGGACATGGAAACTTGAAAAATAGCTTGGCAAGGGTAAAGGTCAAGAAGTCAAATTTCAAAAAGTCAGAAAATATATAAAAGATATAGTAGCCTCGAATCTTGCCTGTTATTGACAGAACCATCTTTATTATAATGGTGTGCCCCAACAAGTTTCTTCCCAACATCCTGCAACTGCTGTCTCAGTGACACTGAGTAAACTACAATAATGAAACAGAACTAGTAAATTTGCAGAGTTTAAACCTTGGAATCAAATTTGCAAATCAGGAGAAAAAAAAAAGATTACCATCACCAGAGTTCAACCCAATGAGCAAATCATGCCCCTCTTTGGCATCCTGATCAAAAGCATGGCAGACAGGATTTGAATTGCTGAAATGGATAGACTTTATCGGATCCTACATTAAACACCAACATTTTTAAATTAGCTCCATGCAAAACTCTTTCCATTCATCAATTAGCAAGTCAAATTCTAAGTTACCTTGTCCTGAGAATTCAAATCACTTATAAAAATAGCATCACCAACATTTGAGATCAAATAAGTTCCTTTCCCATCAAAATTTGTATTAGTCAATGAATTGCTTGAACTTGAAGCACCCAATGACCCAATCCTACTAGTACTACTAATATTTTTACTCCCACCATTCCCTCCAACAAAACTAAGTGCACGGCTTCCATTGCCAGAGCCTAGCCACTTTGCTGCTGCTGATTTTACCCCGGTGCTGGCACTGAAGCCGGACGATGAACCTGTTGGGGTTGATGGAGCTGGCTTGTCCTTTAGATGTGCAAGGGTAACCTATAAAACCAACATTGAAACATAGCAGTTGTAATTTGAGTTTCAAAATATGGACAATAATTTAAATTCCTTAATATTCAATCTTTTCAACCAACAATGCTCAAATTGAGTATTAAAAGTAACCAAACAAACTCTGTTCATTCAGTGTGATTCCAACAAAGGAGTATATGTCAAAACCCTATTTTACCAATATATTGGAAATGTTATTTCCTAATTATAGATTTTAAGTGCAAAAAACACCAAAATGAAATTTCATACTACAAATAAGGCCTACTTAAAAGTGAAATTAAAAAGGATAGATCTTGATTATAACCCTACAAATTTAAAGTTACCTGAGTAACAGTCTTGCCATGAGCGTAGTGAAGAAGGCTAGAAGGGTGAGTCTTTTCGTATTGAAGTTTATATCGACCTTCCGGGGTTTTAAAATAAGTCTTCAAACCCGACGATTGAGCGTTTACCGATGAAGACGGTGTCGAAATCATACCGTTAGCCGTGTTGATCATCCCGCCTCTTAATCATACATCCGATAACACAATCTGATCATGACAATCTAGGGTTTCCTTTTCCTCTCAAATTTCAATCTTCTTACTTACCAACACACAAAAATTAAAACACCCAAAACGAAAGACTCCTCCTCATGTTCTTCAATGGCAATAGCCTGCAGGAATCAAAGAACGGAGCTAAAGAACGGGGAGGGATCCTGTGTGGTTGCAGCTTATGAAAAATGTCTCAGCTTACACTTATCGGAGTCTGTAATCTGGGTTTTTTCTTCATTATCGTTTCTTTGAGCATTGATTTGATGGGGTTAAGAGTTTGACTTTGTGGCAGAATAAGAGCAAAATCAACGCAATGGACGGTGGAGATGGAATGGAGGATAGAAGAGAGGGCAATCGTGGCTTTGAAGCAAAAACAGAGAAAGGGTTATGAGAGGCGGAGAAGATGAGATTGCAGAGGAAAATGGCAACGGGGAGGAATTTTGGCGTGAGATTGGATTAAATATGCTACAGAATTTTAAGCTCCAATGTCATGTTTACTCATCACTTAAATTCGTGGGATTTAAATAAAAATAAAGTAAAAAAATTGTCATACATTTTGGTAAAGATTGGGCTTTAAAGAAAGATTTGTGCTTGTGTATCAACTATTAATGACGATAGGTTTAAGGGATTAATTTTTTTAAATGTTAAAAGAATAATAAATTCATTCATTATTCTTTTAAAAATATATAATTTATTATTAATATGTGTAGATTTAAATATTTTAAATGAATTTTCAATAAATAATATTTTAAATTTTAATATTTTAATTCATATAAAATGAAATAACATAAACATACCCAATTTACCTTGAATATACTTCTTTACGTAATTAAAACGCAATTTTGAGAATTTGAGTTATTTTAAAGATTTTTAATGGTTTATGTTTTTTTTTTATTTTTAAATTTTTAGTATTTTAATTTAATTTACATTTCGTATAGGGTAGTGTCATATTGGATCACATTGTACTTTTTAATGTTTAGAATTTTAAATGGGTGTCATTAGTAGAGATGGGTACCGGTTAGATTTTTTGTTCATCCGAATTCGACTCGAACACAAATATTTTAAATGTGATTTTGACCCGACTTAAAAATAAATATCTTAAACCCAACTCTGATCCGACCTATAAAAAATAAATTTAAAGATTAAATTGTAAAAAATATTTTTCAGGGACTTAATTATAAAAAATAATTTTAAAGACTAAATTATAAATAAAAAATTAATTTTAATAACCTAATTATAAAAATATATAAATAAAGGATCATTATTATAAATATCCCTTAAAAATTATGAAGAAATTACATATTTAGTCCGGGTCCAATCAGATATTTTACACCTAAATTCAAACCCGACCCGACTCGAACATGATTTTTTCATAAAAAAATACGAGCCGGGTTGAATCGAAACCCGATTGGACCGGGTAAAATGCCCATCCCTGGCCATTGGATCACATTGATTGAAAAGTATATAATTCAGCAAAGTTGAAGTTAATGTCTGTTGAATATCATTAGATCAGATTGAGACCTCATATGCAGCAGCAATTTCTCAGAATCGTGACTCGGCTTCTTCCCTAATTCTTATCTGGGTGCCATTGCAGAGCAAGCTTCAATGCACGTTTCATCTCAGCAACAGAAGCAGTCTTTGCGTTTGCTCATCTTCAAATCTTTCTTCACTCTCAGAACTCAGGAGTGCTTCATGGATAGTCATTTCCTGCACAACAAACAACTCTTCAGCTCTTTGGAGAAGAAACTTCAGTACGAAAATCATCACCCCAAGTTGAATATTTTGACTAACCTGAGGAGATTTTTGAGCTGCTGGTTTCAGATCCTCCACAGCACCTTCCCAATTCTCTGATAAAAGTTTAGCCTCTCCCCTCTGAACAATGCTAACACAGTTAAAGAATTATGGCATTATGTTCGTCCCACTGTAATAAATAATTGTATAAAGTGAATCGAATCTGCACCAGACCTGTACTAAAGCTTCAAGAAGTTCCTCATCAATGTTAAATCAATGAAACTAAAGAAACCATATTGACATCTTAGATCATATTGTCAAATGTGCCTACTTACTGCGAATTCTAAATAAATGACTAACCCAAAGCAGAAATGGGAGTTTAAGTAACAGAAGTTGGCAAAGCAATACAAAATGAAGTATCAAAATTGTGTACGCCAATCCTCTCCAAGCCATTGAATTGAAAGCCCAAGTAAAACTCAAAATCTTCAACTTTTTTCTTCCTGTTTCAATAAATCTATAGATTTACATAGGGTGTTCTTTCTTTTTTATGTTTGTTTAGTGATTTGCAAAACTCTTAATATCGGGGTTTGTGGGCTGTGGCTCGACTTCGAGTCGTTGGAATTTCAATGGAGGGTTCAAAGAACCGAGGATTTGCAGGTCATTCAACGTTGTTTCAGCCAGTGGATAGACTACACGTTGTGTTAACTAGTTCGGATTTAATACTAAAATATTATAATTAATTAGGATAACCAAAGAGAAACAAATAATAATAATAATAATAATAATAAAAACAGTGATTAAACATGGAACAAAACAACAAACGGGGGAACATGCATGACTCGGAGTCGGCTCATTGTTTAGTCATTTCAAACATGGAACTGGGACCACCTCGGCAGTTTCACTGGCCATTCACAAGCCCGAGTTACTGTTCTTATTTTCTGGGGAATTGGGTTTTGCATTCCCTTTTTACACCCAGAATCGAAACTCGGTCCCAAAGTTTTACCTTTTTCGGCATATATATCATATATGTATATATTGTAATCATGTAACGGTATTTGAAAGGTAGCTGAGCTCAGTGGTGGCTGCTGGTGAATTGACTGAGACCCATGGTTGAACCAATTGATGCATATTTGGCTAGTTCTTGGGATAAAAATGGCCCAGCAGATTGGTTGTTGCACATCCCGAGGAAATCCCTTGTCAATTAAGCTTTGATCGAGTGAATTCGAACCTTGTTTGCCTACTGTCTGTAGCATGAACTTGTCGAGATTGTTGCTTGTTGTTGCACTCATTGCTATATTACTGCTCGGTGCCATGAAATTAGACTTGGTAGCCGTGTGCGAGGAGGAAGATGTCACAGTTCAACAAGGAAATATAGAGAAATTTGCAGAAAGGTAGATTTCAGAGAGGAAGAAATATATGGATTGAAGAAACAGAAAAGTTTTACATCAATTTTCAGGTACTTTCCAATGCTTCAGCTACATGATAATATACTACTATTAACAGACACTGTTTTATTCATTAACACGTGTCAAATTCTCCCATATTCTTGCAACGGTCTCTCAGCTAATTGTCCTTTCCAGCTGTGTTGTCCTTTCCAGCTGTATTTTCTTCCAGCTCAGCAGCATTTCCAGGAATCATTGTCTGGACTTGCCTCTTTGATCTGATCCCTCTTCTTTCATCCTCATGTTTAGAAACGACACCGTCTTGAATTTTAGTTCTAAATTTTCCCGCTCTTCGATCCTCCATCGTGACAATAAAATCTTCCCAAAAGCCCAGGCAAGAATGACTCGGTGGCGTTTTCTGAGATTGGAAACTGAGATTAGGAAACTGAGATTGGAGAACTGAAAAATCTTCCCAGGTGGCGTTTTCTGGTCCCAAATTGGTCCATTCGATTAAGAGTTGTGTCACGGCTTTGTTGTCTTTCTTTACCATTCTTTTGTCGAGGGCTTTCAGAGGATAAATCTTCATGCTACCATCCTCAGTAACTGCTGGCGGTTCAATAGAGGTAGAGTTCTTGTCGCTAATCTTCTTTTTAAGTAAACTGACATGGAAAACATTGTGAATTTTTGCAGTGTCTGGCAGTAGCAACCGATAAGCAACTGGTCCTATACGCTTGGTGACTCTGTAGGGTCCATAAAATCGAGTAGCCAACTTGAGGTTCTTGCGAAGAGCAACAGTGGATTGCTTGTATGGTTGCAATTTCAGGTAAACCATATCACCCACCTGAAATTCTCGTTCTGATCTTTTAGAGTCAGCATATTGCTTCATTCTTGCCTGGGCTTTTGTGAGATTTTCTTGTAACATTTTCTTGATTGTCTCTCTGGTTTCTGTTAATTCTGCTACTGATTGAACTGTAGAATTAAGTTGCCATTCTAATTCTCGAGGTTTATAGCCATAGAGTGCCTCGAATGGTGTTGTTCCCAGTGCTGAATGGAAATTTATGTTATACCACCATTCTGCCTGGGAAAGCCACTGTGCCCATGTTCGAGGTTGGAGGAAACAAAAACCTCGTAAGTATTGTTCGAGGCATTGATTCAACCTCTCAGTCTGACCATCAGTTTCAGGATGGTAGGCTGTACTGAACAATGGTGTGGTCCCCATGTGTTGCATTAGTTCCTTCCAAAAGGTGCTGGTAAAAATTCGATCTCGATCAGATATAGCTGCTTTAGGACTACCATGTAGTTTGTAGACTTGTTCAAGATAGATAGTAGCCACTGTAGAAGCTGTATAAGGATGTGTAAGAGGAAGAAAGTGGCCATACTTTGTAAATTTGTCCACAACCACTAGGATTGAGTTGAATCTCTTAGAAGTAGGCAAGCCCTCAATAAAGTCCATGCAAATAACCTCCCAAGCCTGAGCTAGAATTGGGAGAGGTTGTAGTAGGCCAAGTTTGTGGACATGTTCATCTTTCACCCTTTGGCAAATATCACAAGTTCGGATATGAGTTTTGACCTGAGCTTTTAAGCCTTTCCAATAGAAATGAGGCTTAATTCGAAGGTATGTGGCTTGTATGCCTGAGTGACCACCCATAGGAGAGTCATGTAGTTGAGTTAAGATCTGAGTTCTTAGAGTCCCACTGCTCCCAACATATACTCTCTTTTTGTACCTAAGAATCCCCTGTGAAAATGTCCAATCTGGTTTAGAGTTGGCCAAGACAGTCAAAGCAGGTATAAGTTCCAAGGCAAGAGGATCCTCCTTGTAGCTCAGTTCTATTTCCTTGACCCAAAAAGGAATAATAGTTGTTGTTGTGAGTTGAAACAATTCTGAGTCCTGGCGAGAGAGTGCATCTGCTACAATATTGTGCTTGCCTTTTCTGTATTGGATGACATAGTCTAGACCCAAAAGCTTAGTAAGTCCTTTCTTTTGAATTGTTGTAGTAAGCTTTTGCTCTAGCAAATGTTTCAAGGGCTCATGATCTGTTTTAATGATGAAAAGGGTGCCTTCTAGATAGTGTCTCCACTTTGTCACAGCTAAGAGAATTGCTAAATATTCTCTTTCATAAACAGATAAGTCTGAGTGTTGGGGACTGAGAGCTTTGCTGAGGAAAGCAATTGGTCTTCCTTGTTGGGACAGAACTGCTCCAATGCCCCTCGAACTTGCATCTGTTTCGAGGTAAAATGGCTTACTGAAGTCAGGGAGGGCCAAAACTGGGGCTTGACACATAGTTGTTTTCAATGCTGCAAAGGAAGCTGCTGCCTTAGGTGTCCATATAAAATTGTCCTTTTTGAGCATGTTGGTGAGGGGCTTGCTCAAGCTGCCATAGTGTCTGATAAAACGTCTGTAGTAGCCTGTTAAGCCTAGAAACCCTCTCAGAGCCTTTAATGTTTTAGGAATTGGCCAAGAAGACATAGCTTCCACTTTGGTAGGATCAGTAGCAACTCCATTTTGAGAGATAATGTGCCACAAGTATTCGACCTGTTGCTGTCCAAAGAAATACTTGGATTTCTTGGCAAACAATTGGTTAGTTCTTAATAATTCCAGAACTGTTTCTAAATGAGAAACATGTTCTTGTAAACATTTGCTGTAAACCAAAATATCATCGAAAAAAATAAGAACAAACCACCTTAAATATGGTTCAAAGAGGGAGTTCATGAGGGCCTGGAATGTTGCTGGAGCATTTGTTAACCCAAATGACATCACTTTGAATTCATAGTGACCATGATGGGTTCTAAATGCTATTTTTTGAATATCTTGGTCTTTGACTCTAATTTGCCAATAACCAGAGCGTAGATCAATCTTGGAAAAAAATTTGGCCCCAGATAATTCATCCAACAGGTCCTCAACTACAGGGATTGGGAACTTGTTTTTTACTGTTAGAGCATTTAACCTTCTGTAGTCCACACATAACCTCCAAGTCCCATCTTTTTTCTTCACAAAAGATGGGAGATGCAAAAGGACTCTTGCTGGTCCTTATGATTGAGTTTGCTAGCATTTCAGAAATTTGTCTTTCCACTTCAGTTTTCTGGAAATGTGGAAACCTGTATGGTCTCAGGTTAACTGGTTGTGCACCTTCCTTTAGTATTATAGCATGATCATGCTCTCTAGGTGGTGGCATTCCCTGTGGTTCTTGAAAGACATCAGAAAGTTTCTCTAAGACTGCTTGTAGAGTTGGTTCTGTGGCATGATTTGCTTTCATACTGCTTAGCAAATAAATTTCTCCATAAAACTCATTGTCTTTCTCTGCTAGCTTCTGAAGTTTAGCTCCAGAGATGACCTTAAGTGTAGCTTGTGGTTGTCCTCCTTTCAAGATAACCTCTTGGCCTTCTTTTTGAAAACTGAGAGTCATTTGTTGAAAGTCCATGCTAACTGGACTATACTTTCTCATCCAGTCCACTCCTAGGACTATATCACTGCCTCCCATCAGTAATACCCTGAAATCATGCTCGAATTTGTGGCCCTGCATCTTCCATGCTAGCTGCTTAGTTTTTGCATTGCTGTATAATTTTTCATCATTTGCAACTGTAATCACCAAAGGATTTGTGGGAATGACTTCTACCCCTTCCTTGGCCCATCCTGGGTTGATGAAACTGTGAGTGCTCCCACTATCTATCAGAATGCTCACTGGTCTTCCTCTTATTGATCCTTGTATTCTCAGTGTACTGTGGCCAACACTGCCTGTCAAGGCATTGATTGAGATTTCCAGTTCTTCTTTCTTATCATTGTCTGTTTCCAGTTCTATGTTTTCTTCTTGATGTTCCTCAGTTTCTTCTCCCAAATCCTCCTCTTCCATCATATTCAGTTGCTTAGTTTTGCACTGGTGGCCTGGAGTGAATTTGTCACCACATTTAAAACAAAGGTTGTTAGCACGCCTATACTCAATCAATGATTGTTTGGTGTTGCTTTGCTGTGGATTTTTTTGAGGTATACTGTTTTGTGGGAACCATTGTCTAGAAGTTGTGAACTGTCCAGTGAAGCTAGGAACTTTAGGTCTGCTCTTCTTTGCTTCAATTTTCAAAGAGAGCTCATGTAGTTTAGAGAGTCTATATGCTTCATTTAGATCCCTTGGTTGGTTCACCTTGACCCTATGTCTCAAATCTTCCTTTAGACCACTAAGGAAGCTTGACACAAAATAGGGTTCATCTAAGTATGGATTCTGCAAGATCAGATAGGGCTTCAGCTCTTCAAATTTACTTTGATAATCCTCTACATTTGACTTTTGGCTCAGCTTGTTGAATTCCTCAATGACATCTGTGTATGTTCTGTCTGAAAACCTGTGGCATAGGTCTGCAGTGAACTCTGGCCATGTGATTCTATGCTTTTGCAGGATATATCCATCGAACCATATCTCTACTTTTCCTTCCAAATGCATGGAGATCAGGTCCATCTTTTGATCTTCTGGGATGCTCAAGAGTGTAAAATACTTCTGGCATTTTTTTATCCACTCTCTTGGATTTGTTCCCTCGAAAGTTGGTAGCTCTATCTTAGGCCTAAAGGTGGTACCTTTATTGTTTCCTAAAGATAGTAGTGAAGTTTCTGTAGGTAATCCAGCATAATCCTCTTTCAAAGCCTCATCCATCTTCATTTTAAGTTTCATTTGAGGTATTGGTGTTTGAGCTGGTTTAGGAGCTAGCAACCCAGGTTCATTAGGTATATAAGAATACCTTTCTCGATCATCCAAAATGGTTACTACAGTAGGAGCTCGGCTTGTATTTCCAGCTTGCCATTTTCCAGCAGCAGGTGGTGGTTTCTCTGTTGTTTCAGGGCTTAGGTCCACTTCTTTCCTTTTCACAGCTGCTAGTATTTGTTCCAAATACCCTTGAGTCGTGTCCATCCTTGTCTCTAGGTTAGTCAACCGCATAGAGGAAGAATCTTGTAGCTTCGACCACCATCTTGGCACTTTTTCTTCATTCTCCAGGTTATTTAATCTATCTTGGATGGTTGTCAATGTTTTTTGGATGCTAGATAGGTCGATCGAGTCTGCCATTTTTGATTGATTCTTTGATTTTCCCAGCTTGGAGGGATCTTTAAAGGCTCTGGATACCAATTTGTCACAGTTCAACAAGGAAATATAGAGAAATTTGCAGAAAGGTAGATTTCAGAGAGGAAGAAATATATGGATTGAAGAAACAGAAAGGTTTTACATCAATTTTCAGGTACTTTCCAATGCTTCAGCTACATGATAATATACTACTATTAACAGACACTGTTTTATTCATTAACACGTGTCAAATTCTCCCATATTCTTGCAACGGTCTCTCAGCTAATTGTCCTTTCCAGCTGTGTTGTCCTTTCCAGCTGTATTTTCTTCCAGCTCAGCAGCATTTCCAGGAATCATTGTCTGGACTTGCCTCTTTGATCTGATCCCTCTTCTTTCATCCTCATGTTTAGAAACGACACCGTCTTGAATTTTAGTTTTAAATTTTCCCGCTCTTCGATCCTCCATCGTGACAGAAGACGAGCTGCTCATTACACCGAAAGTACTGTTCCCGAAGAACGATGGATTGCTTGTCGTTGAACCCATTTGAGCTGCTTGCTGCAAGAGTGCGGTTGCCGACATTGGTGTAGCGGTAGGCTTGGATTGAGATTCGGAATAGAGAGATGAAAGGGTTTCGTTTTCCATCATGTTGCCTTCGCTCCCACCTTCTTCTTTTAACAATGGCGATAAGGAGAGATTGGGATTTGATATAGTTGCACCATTGTTTCCAAAACCAGTAAAGCGTGAAGATGATGAACCAAAGAGACTGCATGGAGCCATTTGACTCATCTCATGCAAACCAGAGCCTGACAAATTCAATAACACAAATAATTAGCCATGATCATAGATTCAAATAGCGGTATGTTACCACGACAGACACAGTTATATAACTGTAGCAGTACCCAAATTTAGTAGCTAATTACCTCCTGCAGTCATGGCAGAGAAATCTTGAGGAAAACCAGAAGGAAATTGAGGAATTCCATTTCCAGAAACCCCATGAGGCAGATTCATGGTATTGTTTCTGAAATTTAGGGTTGTGGCTGCAACCGAAGTGAACCGTGCACTTTCTTCAGCTAAAGCATCACAAAAGGCTCTATGGGTGATGAAGCTGTCTTTTCTGTTTGAATTAAAACATACCCAAATTCAGTAACACAAGCACTTATATGTATTACGTAATCATTACTTTTGCATTGTAATTAAATGACCAGAAACATAAAAAGATTTTGAAGAAAACCTGGAAAATAGTGTCCCACAGTCACACCTGTACTCTCTAGTACCACAAGTTTTAGAGTGAGCTTTCCGGTCTGATTGAACATCGTATTTCTTTGAACATTTCTCGCACTTCCACTTCTTCTCCCCATGTTTCCTGCTGTAATGTTTCTTTATCCCGGTGAGGTCGCAGAGAGCTCTGGACGGATCGTGGTGAACGCAGGCCTTCTCGGGGCAAATATAAACCTTCTTGCGGACTTCTTTGTTGGTTCTTTGCCTTAGCTTCCATGGAAGGTTATGACCTCTGCGATGAAGCTGCAAGTTCTCATCTCTTTGGAAACCTTTCTTGCATATTTCGCATACGAACCTGTTGGTAGCCATAAGCGTTTTGGGGGATAAAGCAATAACTTCAGCATCTGGATCTATAAAATTCCACCGAAAACAGAAGAATACCATTAATTACTGCAACTGAGAAAAGGGTATTATCAAAAAGAAAAAGAAGAATCAGTTTAAGTAAGCTTACCAGGAGTTCCTGGAAGATTTCTCTTCTTCTTAACATGATCCGGGTTAGCTTTAGGGTTAGGGTTTGCATTGTTTTGGTCTTGAATGAACCCTCCTATTGAAGCAGAAGAGATAGCGAAAGCTTCACCAGACATAATTTCTTTCTTCTTCTTTGCTTTTTAGCAGCTAAATTCCGAAAACAACAAGCTTTCAAAAGGCTAAAAACACAGTAGAAAACAAGGATTTCTCCAAACACAAACAGATAAATCTTTGGTAATAATATACATTCAAAACACTGCCAAAGAGACAAAGAAAAGCACAAGTTATATTAGTACTAAACTTCAAAACAAAAAACTTTCGGACACTTCTTAGTTCTTACAGAGACCTGGTTTATAATTCCAGCATTTTGATCGTACCATAACTACAAAGTCGGTTAGCCACTGAATTTATATTGGCCATTAAGTTCATATGTGTATTTTAATATTTTATTAGTAAAGTGAAATAATATGTCTACTAATAGACAACATTAAGTTCATATGTGTATATTTCATTAATCTATTAGTTGTTTTGTAGTGAAGTGATTGACTATCGATTTGTCATATTTTTCGATTATCGAGTTGAGAAACAATAGTATGGACTGTGATAAGTGGGTTAGTGGGTTAGGATGGTACAGTGCTAAAAATTTTAAATACGAAGGGTTTAAATTATTAATTTATTTTTGAATTAAGATTAAATTAGTAGAATGTATAGATTTTAAGGACTAAAATGACTATTACACCAAACTATATTTTAATTTTAATTATAAAATGACATGGTTGTTAAAATCTTATTGCTGAGTGATTAAATTAATACTTTCAAATAAAATGCTCTGTTTATCATAAAATTTCAATTAGATGACTAAATTGATATTTTTAAAAGAAAAGTATAACTTGTTTGATATTAAACATATAAATATATAATTAAATGACATGTAATGTAATTTAACCATTTAATAAGGTAAAAAGGCAAACTGAGTGAGAGCTATGCTAGGACGGTCCGTGATACCTGTGTGTTCAGCTGGACCCAGATTAGGACAGTGTGATTCTGAGGCTGCACCCTCTACAAAAGTAGTCCATCATCAGGCAATGTTGCTGCCACTGACATATGTACTTGTCCTGCTTATTTTATTTATTTATTTATTATTATAAGTAGTTTTTTATTAAAAAAATTAATATAATATATTTTAAAAAAATATTGATAAAATAAAAAATGATTTGTCTGAAATAAATTATATTTTAAAAAAATAAACTCTATTTAATATATAAAAACAATAATTAACGGGATTTGGGAATCCAAAAAATCAAATATTCTGCCCCTATACTTTACATTATTACTGAGCGATCAAAATATGTTTGATATTTAATATTAATAAATTGACATGTTATAAATTATTTAAAATTTATGGATAATTTATGTAGTTTACCCTTAAAAAATTAAATTAAAAATTATTTAAAATTAAAAATCAAATATTTTTTAAAAACAATTAAACTCTTAAACTTTTAAAATGATTAACTAAATATATATACCATGTTAACATTTACATGTAAATTATCATATAAATTTAATTGATAACTATATCAACACTGTAACAGTAAACAATGATTTATATATATATATATAAAAGTTCCACATTATTTTTTTTTGTATGGACTTAATTGAGTATTTTTTGAAAAATTAACTAAACATATTTATCATGTCACATTATTCACCTATATCAACTCCATAATGGTCAACGATGATTTTTTTGTTCAAAGAACCATATTAATTAATTATTCGTCTTTAAATACTTAATTGAGTAAAAAAATTTAATTCGTTTCATAAATTTATTTGTACATTTAATTAACAATAAACGTTAAAATAATAATGTGATTCTTTAATCAAAAAACATCATCGATCACGTTAGTGTTAATATTTATAAATTAATTGATTTTGATTCTATTATAGTTAGGGTCGAGAATGTTTAGTAACTTTTTATTTTAATTAACCTAATTTGAAGTATACAATTCTGAAATCTAAAACTAAAAATTCATTTTTAGTTAGTCAATACGTATTAATGTCAATACGTACTTCATTAATAATTTAGTATATAGAGACCTTCAAGTGATATTTAGAGATCTAAATCATTTTTATAATATCGTACAAAAAACACCACCTGCACATAGTATTTTTTATGTTTAATATTTCTAACCATTCAAGTTGCACAAAAAATTTCATGTGCAGGAAGCGTTGGAGAGAAAAAAATCATGTACAGATAGCATTTTTTATGTGATACTGTAAAAAAATACTTAAATACCTAAATATCACTTAAAGATCTCTACGTATCAAATTAAAATATTTAATTAAATTATTCTGCAAATTCCACCTCTCAATGACAACTAATAATAGTGATCATAATGCAAATAAATTAAAAAATAAATAATTTTAATACAAACTTAAAAATATAATCCCAAATTCATCTTAAAATAAATAATTTTAATATCTGAAAAGTTTTTAGCTCCTTTACTTCTTGAGACGAATTATTTCATTGGTTTTACATTCGGTCGTCGAAAGTATACTGATCTTGGTCTATGTTCTTATTTATGTGTGAGTGTTTATCTTATTTTCTTTTATTTTTTTATATTTTTGTTATATTGTTTAAGTTTTTTTATGTTTTATCGTTATAATCAACTATGTCTGTTACATTTTATTATATAAATAAACCAGACAGCTTTTTGGTAAAAAAATAAATTTAGGATAAATCATAACTAAATTCGCATTACTTACTAATCATTTTGTTAGTGATTTCAACTTTTTACATTAAGTTTAGGTTTGAAATATATATAAACTTAAAGATTCTAGAAGCAATTTTAATATATATAATAACGAAAATATAATTTATTAAAATAAATATTATTTGATTAAATAAAAACCACTTAATTATTAGCCTTATCCATTTCTTCGCTGTCTTTTCTTTATAAAAATAAATAAATCGAGATGATGACGACTCTCATAGAGTCAGAGCAATTGGATGGGAACGAAATAATAATAAGAGTAAATTATATTAGATATTATTAATTTATATATAAAATTTTCAATTTGGATATCACAGGTCTTAAATTCAAATCTAAAAATTATAAAAAATTCAAAAATATTTAAAAATTATAAAACTTAAAGAATTTCAAAGAACCTCAATGACACTCTAAAACATTTAAAATATATAATTTGATTGATATAATTTTTTAAAGAATAAATAAGATTTATGTACTTCATTTATAAGATTATATGAATATATTTAATATTTTATTTAAATTTTGGAAATTTTTATTTTTTAAAAATTATTTTTAATTTCATTATTATGTTTCATTATTATATGGTAAATTTTTTATATTTTTATAATTTTATATAACACAAAACTAAATAATCGTGATCAAATTGATCAGGTTTTATGATGCAATTTTCAACGAGACCATGAAGTTCTAGCGGAATTTATTCGTTATAACTTAAAATAATATAGGTTACGAGTAGTTAGTTTCGATAAAAAACAAAAGAGAAAATATATTTAATTGATTGATTAAGTTAGTTTTTAATTTTTTTTAGTTTTCTCAACTATAAATTGAATTCAAATTAAATTTAAGTTTTATAAAAAAGGATAAGATTAGATTATACGATATAAAATTCTATAAATTTTATACGTTTTTAGATCGTTGAATGACTAAAACGGATGATTCACTAACAATCGACAATATAAAAATTATCACTTAACAATTTTTTTTATAAAACTTATATTATATAATTTGATCACATCTTTATAAAAAAATAATAATTAGATTTTAGAAAATGTCCACTTGCCAAAACTTTCAATCCCATCACCTTAAAATTATTGATTAATCCATTATGATCAATTGATTATGGATTGCTTATGTCACATGTACATGAATTACAAACAAAACTTTTTCTTAATGTGAACCATTTTTTTATTCGATAATTATAATAATATCTGTTTTAAAGTATACTTAAAATTATTAAACATTGATCATTCAATCGTTGTGCTGATATTATTGGTACTCGAACACATAACCTCTACAAATAATAATCGTTCTTTTAACCGATAATGTTGGATGGTTCGTGTTCTAATGATACACGCAATATCTATGTAAAAATCTCCCCATTACTTGTATCTATTTATTAAACATGAGTTTGAATTTTAGCGATTATTTCGTGAACTTAAATATCATTTAATAAAAAAAAATCATAGAAATAAGAATCGGATGAAATGTAAAGCCCCCGTAAATTGCCAAATATTATTTTTTAAATTATTATTTATAATATTTTATGCTCCACTTAATGTTATTTTCTTTTGGTCATTGGTAGCATGTGAACTACTTTTGTAAGCATTTGGCAATATATAAACATTTGTACACGCAACTATCCGTATAATATATAGTTCTAAATTATAGTAGTTGGGTTGGACCATCAACATAAGATATAGTTTACATATTGTACACCAATGATTTTTTTTTAGTAATAATGTTGGTTTGATCATCAATTATCTAATCCCAAAATTTGAAAGAAAATATTTGATTAAAAAAGAAAAGCGAATTTGAAAAGTGTAGGAAGCCAACTATGCATGGGGATCTCTTTCATATTTCCATAAATATTCGACAGTTAAAATAGAATGCTTAAAGCAATTAAAGGAACGATTATTGTTTTTAAAGGTCACGAGTTCGAGCACTAATAATATCAGTAGAATGATTGTACGATTAATGTCAAACGATAAAGATTATATTTTAAAACAGATATTTCAGCCCGCTAATAGTGAAGAAAACAACCTTGATTGTTGCTTAAGAGTGGGGGCGACCCTGCGCGTGATGATCTTAGAGGTGGCTGAAATGTCAAAGAAAGTTGCGATGTGAATGGAGGCATCCCCATTAAGGACCTTTCTCTGTCTTTTCTTTTCTTCTTTCATTTTCTTGCTCGGCTACTATATAAGGCTTGCCTCAGTCTTTGAGTTGTATCACCCAAAAGCTTAAGGTAACACTGTACAGATAGCCTGATAGATTAGCCATGGCTATCAAGAGCCGCCATTGCTGCACCAGCTTTATCTTTCTGTTATTACCAGTACTCCTGCAGTTTTATTCTGGTCTGTTTCATTTCATTTATATGTTCTGCTATACCATGTCAGTATAATTTTTAACAATATGGGAACATCTCAATGATGTTGGAGATCATGTGTTTATGTGTCTGAAAACAATTAGTCCTGTCTTTCTTTGCAGCCAAAAGTGATCTCCAGTTGAACTACTATGCTCATAGCTGCCCAAAGGCTGAAGAGATCATCAAACAACAAGTGATCAAGCTCTACAACAAACATGGAAACACAGCTGTTTCTTGGGTTCGAAATCTCTTCCATGACTGTATAGTTAAGGTATGTAAGTGTACCATTTTAATGGTTGGTACAAATATGTGTCAGACATGGATACTTTAACGAAAACGAATAGTCGAGATATGAAATGACAGAACTGTTTTGCTGTTACAGTCATGTGATGCGTCGCTGTTGTTGGAGACGGTGAACGGTATCGAATCGGAACAAAAATCCGACAGGAGTTTTGGGATGAGAAATTTCAAGTATGTCAAGACAATCAAAGATGCTCTTGAGGCAGAATGTCCGATGACAGTTTCCTGCGCTGATATCGTCACTCTTTCTGCTAGAGATGGCATTGTCTTGGTACATATTTTCACTAAGCAAAACTCAACATAAAATAAAATAGTTTCATAAAATGACGTTTAAACTCCCATGTCACAGCTCGGAGGACCACGCATTGAAATGAAAACCGGTCGGAAAGACAGCAAGGGAAGTTACCTTTCAGATGTCGAAAACAGCATCCCCAACCACAACGGTTCGATACAATCGGTGCTTTCTCGCTTTCAATCCATTGGCATCGACACCCAAGGGACGGTAGCTTTATTAGGAGCTCACTCCGTTGGTCGAGTTCATTGTGTAAACTTAGTACACAGATTGTACCCCACGGTTGATCCGACATTGGACCCCGACTATGCCAAGTACCTTAAAGGCAGGTGTCCGTCGCCCAACCCCGATCCGGAAGCCGTGTTGTACTCGAGAAACGACCGAGAAACACCAATGATTCTGGACAATATGTACTACCAAAACTTGTTGAAGCACAAGGGGTTGCTGACGATCGACCAGGAACTGACTTCTGATCCAACAACTTCAACCTTTGTGGAGAAAATGGCTGCCGATAATGGATATTTCCATGACCAGTTTGCCAGAGCTTTGGTGTTGTTATCTGAGAATAATCCACTTACAGGAGATGCAGGCGAGATCAGAAAGGATTGTCGTTATGTGAACAGTGATTAATATTACAACGTTAAGAATAAACTGGGAATGCATGACTTGCTGGTCAATTACATTTGTGTTGCAAATAATACTGTACTCAAGTGTGTCAGTGAAAAAAAATGGCATTTATTTTAAAAAATAGATGAAGTTTATGTCGTTTTGTTTATATTATAGTATGTTTATTGTTAAAAGATTAAAAATATTTATAAAAAATATTATATTAAAATTATATTATATTATTTTAAAAAATAAAACAATAAAAAATATTATTAAATATAAATTTTAAAATATTTTTTAATTTATAAAGTAGTTCGGTGAAAAAAGATTTATATAATCTTTTCAGATGATGCAAGTTTGAATAATATAATCGATAAATATATATGAATATTTATTTTTTAATTAAATTCAACATCCTACTGCATCATCTTTATTAATTTTAAAGGATTTTTTAAAAATATATACATTTCAAAAATTTTATTTTTTCTATTATTAATAATGGAAGAATATGTTAGAGACATAATATAAATTAGGGGTGAGCGTTCGAGCGAGTCGAATCGAGTCTAGTAAAAAAATTTCGAGTTATTCGAGTTGAGTCAACATATTTTTTAACTTGAACTTTTTTTGAAATTTTTTTGATTCGAGTCGGTTTTATCGAGTTCGAGTCGAGTCGAATTTTCGAGTTTTTGTATAAATTTAATTATACTATTTATAATACTATAATACATTTTGATTCTAATTTAAAACTCTCTCTTTATATCTATATACATATTTTTTCATATTATTTTTTACATATATGAATAAGATTTTGAATTATTATTATTATTATTATTATTATTATCAAATATCTTAGGTATGAATATTTTATTTTATTAAATTATGAGCCTCTTAAAAATTTTATTTTTATCTAGAAAAGACCAAAACGAGAAAAAAATAATGATAAATTAAATATAATAATATAAATATATAAATTAAAAATATAAAATAATTAATATAATTTAAATAATATAAAAAATATATTTAAAAAATAAAAAAATATGAAAAGTGACCATATTGTAAGGAAAAGAAAACTAAAATGTAAAAATAATAAGAAAGAGAAGACATGACTGAAATAAAACTGAAAATAAAACTACATGGACTAAGTGTGTAATTAGACCTGGAAATTTTTGAGTTATTCGATTTTTCGAGTAACTCGAATTTTGGAAATTGAACTCGACTCGAAATTAAATTTTTTTTGAGTTATTCGATTCGACTCGAATAACTCGAATAACTCAAATAACTCAAATAACTCGACTCGAATAACTCAAAATTAAAAAAAATTGATTTTTTCGAGTCGAGTCGAGTTTTGTTCACCTCTAACATAAATGAGTTTAACTAATGAAGAGGTTAATTTCATAATTGAAGTAAAATATAGGGATTATTCTTAGAATTTGACCTTGTTCATATGAATCTTTGAAGCTACGACTCAAGTGGGCTTAATTTGTTAAGATTCTAAAAATAGGCTTTGAAAGCTTAGAAGAAAAAGGCAACTTTCAGTTGGATGAATTGGACTGAGGAAAAATAGAGAAATTATTCTATAGATCGGTTTCATCACGTTATTGATGGTCTTTAAGAACAAAAAATAAATCTATGTCATTATTTTTTACACATCATCTGCACTCTCATAATTTTAATTTTTAAATCATCTCTCTAAATAAAATATATTAAAATTAAAAAAAATGATGACGCGGATTTGTTTTTTATTCTAAACCCTAACCCTAAACCCTTACACTAAACCCTAAGCCCTAAACACTAAACCCTAAACCCTATTAAAAACAAATCCACGTGATATTTTTTAATTAGGGTTTATGGTTTATGGTTTAGGGTTTAGGATTTAGGTGTAGGGTTAGGGTTTAGGGTTTAAGGTTAGGGTTTAGGGTTTAGGGTTAGGGTTTACGGTTAGGGTTTAGGGTTTAGAATAAAAAACAAATCCACATCATTATTTTTTTAATTTTAATATATTTTATTTAGAGAGATATTTAAAAATTAAAATTATGAGTGTACAGATGATGTGTAAAAAATATGACGTGGATTTATTTTTTGTTCTTTAAGGACCATAGATAACGTGGTGGATTTCTCGGAAAAATGGGTTTCAACTTTCAACGCAGAATCCGATTCAGAATTCGAATCGTGAATATCGAAATCCGAAACAGTCCCCTTATAAATACTATCAGCTACGATTTCAGGAATTGGTTTTCTTGATTTTCTCGCATTTCTGGACTTTTCTTCTTTCTAAATTCGTGTTGGTCGGGAGCTCTGCCGTTGATTTCGGAGGCATGTCAGAAGACTTCGACTTCGCCGCCAAGGTTCCTCCCTCCTTTTATGAAATTGTATATATATATTAATATATATATTGTTATGCTGTTCGAATCTTCTTTTTAGATCTCTGTTTCAATGGCTATTCATCGAGATTCGTTCTGAATCAATTTGATTTGACCTAATCTAATTTAGAGATCTGGTTTGCTCTCCCTGTCTTGAACTTGATATCGTGCCGATCTTGTGTTTTCTTCAAGTTTGATTTCATTCTGTTTTTGTTTTGAGAATTTTGCATGCAGGCGGTCTCGCAGTATTGTTAGTTCCATCTATGTGTTGGATTCCAAAAGAAAAGCTGAATTGTTAACTGCACAACCTGGAAAATGTTCTCTCTTAGTTCCCCATGGATCAGCATTTATAAAAATGTCGATAACATTCTATAATCTTACTCTGCATTTCAATACCATTACAAATATGGCTTGCCAACATGTGGGTGGTGTTTCATGAGCTTGATTATGTATTAACATCTCTTATAAATTTATGGGTCTCAAAAGGAAAGGTGTAATCACTAATATTTTTTGGGTAAATGCTGCTGTGAATGTAGCCGATGTCGGCCTGTGTTGCAGAATCTTTCATTTTGCAATTTTCATGTGACATGAACTCAAATGAACTTTCACTGTCCTACATGCAAGATGATAATGTTTTTTCCTCTGATGCAATAGGGAGACAAGATGATCTATGAAACTGAAGCCAAAGGGTTGAACCCTGGATTGATAGTGCTGCTTGTTGTTGTGGGGCTGCTGCTGATATTCCTTGTAGGGAACTATGTGCTTTTCAAATATGCGCAGAAAACACTTCCTCCTAGAAAAAGGAAACCGATATCCAAGAAGAAGATGAAGAAAGAGAGGCTGAAGCAAGGAGTCTCTGCTCCAGGAGAGTAGGACTTGGAGGTCTGATTTCCTCAGCTCCACGTGTTGAACTCTTCGCAACTTCCTGTTTCATATCCAGTGAGTTACATCAGTTAAACTTTAACAGTTTAGTTAGACATTAACCATAAATTAAGGTAGATCAGGAAGTAAATTACCGTTTAGGGTTTCTCAGGTACAGGTTAACTTGTCTTAAATCATGTTGCATTTACTCGTATTATCTGTTTCGTTTGCGTATTATCTGCATGTGCTGGTAGTCATTTCGTTTAGATATGTCTTTTAGAAAGAGAATAATATCTTCATGACAATTTTTCACATCAATACTTTTATTGTTCGATTTCATGTCCAACATCTCTACATGGAAAACGAGAAACAACAATAAGCAGCACAGAACTTGAAACAGGTGCTATTGGGCTGCAGTTTGAGTAGTTGACCCTAGCTACTAGCTAGGTAACCAAACAAAATCATTGGGCAAGATTCTGCAACCTTGTATCAGAATCTCTGCAGATGTTTGGTTTGTAAAAGCAGCTCTTCGAAACACCAAAATCTTCTGCCTTTCCCTTCCCTAAGAAACTTTGGGAAATAATTTTCTCACTGCATGTAAATTATGGTCTGCCTGCTGCAGGCTGGTTTCCCGCCTTGAAAATTGCATATTCTCTACAGCCAGAAATAATCATGGTTGTCTAAGATATGGAATTTCACTTCAATCACTGAAGAAGAACAGCAAATTCCTCGGGCCTCAAAATTTAAGCCATTAACATCAAAATCCGTTTCATTTTCGACAGTAAATATTTACCTTCTGTTTGCCTAAAGAGAGCCATAGAGAGAAAGTTGCAGCTTCTTCCTAAAATAGTGAAATTTATTCAGAAAATTAATTTAAAAAGAAAAAAAATGAAATGAAACAAAATGAATCACGTTAAACCCAACATTCTCTTCTTCCAGAAACACATTGGATGCTTGAATCTTGCAGCTGTTCTCGCCGGCTCTGATTTACATCTTGTGAGAACTAGAGGCCCTACGTTCCCCTTTTGCTCTGTTTTTGCGGTTTCACTATTTTCGGTTTTCTCCATTTTTTTCTCTTCAAATTCATTACAAAATTCTGGGTTTTCTTCAGTTCCCGAACCCATTTGGAATCCATGATTTGAATTTTCAAAAATGGTATCCTCTGAATCGGGTTTCTCTTCTTCTTCTTCTTTAGATGCTCTGTTGTTTAGCTCTGTTTCTTCGTCTGCTCCATGGCTGGCTAAAGGTGACTCCCAAAATCTATAAGCCAAAGAGGAAGAGCTGTATGGAACAGATCGACAACGTGCTAAAAACAAATCATTTTTTGGCGGCGATGAACAAGAAGATGATGCAAATGTATTAGCTTCTTCTTCATTTCTCTGGAATTTGGATAAATCTTCTGTAGCGTTGGGCTTTCTACAAGAGCCAAAAAAGAACCTTCTCCATTTTTCTTGGGGTATAACAAGAGGCTTGGCCTTCGCTTTCCCGGTGAAATTATGGCAAAACAGAGCATCGGTGAACCGTTTGCAGCGACGAGTGGCGGCTCCCTTTGTACCTGATTCCGAACCTGTTTTTTCTGCTCGTTTGACACGAACCTGACCCATGCAAGTGACTTTTGGGGAAGAAGGCTCTTGTGTTTCAATGTCGGCATTCTTTTTTCTAACGAACATTGGGCTGGAACGTAACCTTCCCCTGCTTCTACTTGCAGCGTGGCTTCTCATAAGCCGCATGACTTGTGGCGGATACTTCTCCGGCCGACACGGACTCGATATGGTTTTCGATGACACCTTCATTTTTAACCAACAAATCTCTCTGAAGGTTCCAACTTCCAAAGATTTCTCCTTTCTTCTGCAGCTTCCCTGGTGTTTTTAGTTTCTTTATTTGTTTGAAGGTTTTGGTATGGAAATCGAAAGATTTTGTCTCTGTGTACAAGCATTTGGCCTGTTCTGTTTCAGGGAATGCCTGTCTCTGCTTCTGAAGAAAGTCTGCTCAGTGCTCACCTTCCTTGTTTGTTTTTCTCTCAAGTTTATCTTGGTTTTATCTGACATCGGTAAGTATGGAATTTATCCACTCACCATTATAAAAGTTGAGATTAGGAATGAACATTTTAATTTAAGATTTATTAATTAAAAAATTATATTAATTAAGAGTGACGAGTGAACTAAACGGCGAAAAAGAATTTGATATTTTTTATAAAAATTATCTTTATCAAATGAAATATTTTACGAACGGATTAAGAGTGAACAGTGAATTAAACTATTTGATAAATTATTTTGTTATATAATATTGATTATATCAATAAATTATATTTTATCAAAAAAAATTAATTATACGTGACAGACAAAACTAAACTAATCAAAAATAAAAATTGTGAAATTCTTTATACGAATACCAAAATAATCACATAAATATATATATATATATAAACGTATCAAAATCATAAAAATGTATCATAAAATTAAAAAATATATATGATACAAAAATATATATTCTTTATTCGAAACAAAAAGAAAACAAATAGCATAATATATGACAAGCGTCGAATTGTCAAATAAATAATTCCTATTTCTCAAATTAAATAAAAGAATAGTATAGAGAAAGTAGGGTCGATCCACAGGGACTAAGAAATTTCCAACGTTAAATTGAATTGATCCTGATCCAAAAAAACAATAAATTAGAAAATGGGGTTTGATATTAAAAAAAACTAAAAATAATCTTAATCTAATAATAACTGAAATTAAATGAAAATAAATATTTGAAGTAATAAATTTAAAGGATATAGCCTCAAGTTTTGTTTCGCCTCAATTCCAAATTGATCATCGAAATAGATTTTACTTCAAGATCCATGCCAGTTACAGTCTACAAGGCCCAACCCTTATAACTTGCTTCTCTCTTCGGTAAACCAATATTCCCAAGTCTATCTCCGGAATTCGGTCTTTGCTGGACTAACCACGCCTATCGCCGTTAGCGCCAATACAACTTTAAGCACTGGAAAAGCCTGACTCGAGTTATAGCGTCTCACAGAGAATCGAACCCGATCTTGATTTCCCTTAGTGGACCGCCACCAAGTTTGTTCACAGGAAGCCAAATTTGCTACCAGCCGATTTTTCTTCCCAACGATAGATCTAAACAATCTTCAAGTCAACGTGCACATTTTGAAATGAAGGCGTCGAGATCATTAAAGGAAAAGCCGATTGCCAATCCTTGATTTTAGAAAATCAAGAATGTTATCCGAAGGAATTAAGCGCTTCACGATTCTCACAATATGAATTGAGTTGTCACTAGCTTTCGGCTAAATAAAAGTTTAGCCAAACATGAATGAGGTCATACTTAGCATTTTCTAGAAGAAAAGAAATAAGAAAACTCAAAGAAGATTAAAAGAACCAGAGAGAACTTTTATTACTCAAGAGAGAAAGTGAAAATTGAAGTACATCTCAAGCTTTACCTCTATGGGTATTTATACTATTCTAAAACCCTAAAAATGTAACAATTCAAAATTTAAAAAAAAAATAAAAAAGATAAAGATAAAGATAAAGATAAATGTTTTAAAATTTAAAATTTAAATTCCTAAGATAAATCTTCAAGATAATTCTCAAATAATCCATTCATCCTTCTAGAATATATGACTGGACTATCTTCTAGAAACTTTTGCTGACTGGATAATCCAAATCTGCCAGATCGAAAAGCGTCGTGCGACTTCAGTCATAAAAAAAATGCAGAATTCACTATTTTCTGTTGGTTCTGAAAAATAAGTTCCTACACTGAAAATGATCAAAATAGAACCAAATTAGAAATATCAAATCGACAATGGAAAATAATTATTAATAAAAAAATATATAAATTCGAACACTCATCAATATAAAAAAATAAAATAAAAATAAACATCGACGATTAGAAAATACTAAAATATACGATGTCAGATTAACATATAAGCTGCAATCAGAGATATAACTAAATTTAGGAGAAAAGGAACTCGGGGAAGAAGAAGAAAGGAAAGAGAAATATGACTGAGAAAGTTTTTCATTTATTGAAGAATACAATTGAGTCTTCTATTATTTTTAGTCAAATGGGTCTGATATATATACCACATCTATAATAGATTCAACAGACTAACTGCCTAACCGTCTGCTAACAGACTTCTTCTTCATTACTCATGTATTCTTCTAATATCCTTCTGGTTCTTTTCCTTTATTCATGGAATTGAAAACAAAACTCAACACCAAGACTTGTTCGAAACTTAATAAAAACTCCAGGAGGCAGCGGCTTGGTGAGTATATCAGCTATTTGTTCAGTAGAAGGAACAAAGCTGACCACTAAGTTTCCAGCTAGCACACGTTCACGAACAAAGTGTACATCAATCTCTACATGTTTGACTCGAGCATGATGTGTTGGATTGGCAGCCATAGAAACTGCAAAGGTATTATCACACCATACAGTTGAAACCCTGGCTAGTATAACCCCAATTTCTGTGAGTAGATGTTGTATCCACATTAATTCTGACACAACATTTACTAGACTCCTATATTCTTCTTCGGACGAAGATCATGACACCACACTCTACTTCTTTGAACACCAAGTGATAGGATTACCACCTAGATATATGCAATAACCTATAGTGGACCTTCTATCCTCAACCGATGCTGCCCAATCTGCATCCGAATAACAAATCACATCTAAACAACCAACAGATTTATAAATGTATGTCAAGAAAATCATGCCCATCAGTATATAATTGAGGACATACAATCATAGGTGTTGGGACAGGTTTACACGAGCTCATATTAGCCTTTTCTAATAGTTCAACAACATATTTCCTTTGGTTCAAAGTTAGACCAAACGTGAACTGTTGAATCTCCATTCCAAGGAAAAACTCAGATTGACCAAGATCCTTGAGTAAGAATTTTGCATTTATCAGCCGAACCACCCTAGATACTTCATCTTCATCATTCCCCATGATGATGATATCATCTACATATACCATTAATAAAAGTGTAAGACCTTCTTCTTTCTTGATGAACAAAGAAACATCAGATTTGGATTCAGAAAATTTCATCTTTGTAGTCAAAAACATCTTTAATGTATTGAACCATGCTCGTGGAGCTTGCTTAAGCCCATAAAGTGCTTTCTTCAATCGACACACCAGCACTTCCCCATTTGATCCTTGCTTTTCAAATCCTGGAGGTTGACTCATAAAATTTTTTTCTTCTAACTCTCCATTCAAAAAGGCGTTATTGATGTCAATTTGCCTAATAGTCCATCTTTCAAGAACAATAATGGCTAAGACAGTTCTGATCGTAGCAGTTTTCACTACAGGACTAAAAGTTTCTCGAAAATCACTTCCAATTTTCTGTGAGTATCTTGTGGCTACCAGCCTGGCCTTGTATCTATCAACAGACCCGTCTGGCTTTTTTTTTTTTTATCTTGAATAGCCATTTGTATCCAACTGGTTTTCGCGAAGGTGGTAAGGGCTGCAAATCCTATGTATGATTCCTTAGGAGAGCATCATACTCAGCAAAAACTGCTGCATTCCACTCTAATTGCGCAAGAGCTTCTTGAACAGATGTTGGTTCAGAAAGATCACCTTCCAAAAGATAAGCCTTAGGCTTGTAAATACCAGACTTGCTTTAGTAACCATTGGATGCACATTATGAACCGAAATAATGAATGATGGATTTGTGGATGTAGTAGCGATAATGGAAGGTGACAATGGTGATACTTGCTGTGGAGATGAACTTGTGATTGTAGTCGTGATAATGGGAGGTGACAATGGTGATACTTGCTGTGAAGATGGACTTGTGGTAGTAATAGCAATAATGGGGATGACAATGGTGATACTTGTTGTGAAGATGGACTTGTCATAGTAGTAGCGATAATGGGGGGTGACAATGGTGATACTTGTTGTGGAGATGGAGGTGTGAATGTAGTAGTTATAATGGGAGGTGACAATGGTGATACTTATTGTAGAGATGGATTTGTGGGTGTAGTAGTGATAATGGGAGGTGACAATGATGACTCTTGAGGCGTAGAAGAAATAATGGATGTAGGAGAACTAGTAGGTGCTAACGGAACTTGATTAGGAGCAGATGACAAATGACTCAAAAATTCAGAATGGCTAGTAACATCCTGAACATTCTGAAACTTATCTATATCTACTGTAGAAACAAGGGAGCCATGATCAAACATAGGAGACTGTTGTAAAGCAAAAGAAAACACAGATTCATCAAATTTTACATGTCTAGATATGAAAATTCTACCATTTGCATCAAGACACTTATATCCTTTATAAAGAGGTGAATAGCCAAGAAAAACACATGGAGATGACCTAAATTGAAATTTATGACTATTGTACGAACTTAAAAGAGGAAAACACTTACAACCAAAGGTTCTAAGAAACTCATATTCAGGCTTCTTCTTAAAGAGCTTCTCATAAGATGATATACTAGAAATCGCTGTCGATGATAACCTATTAATGAGAAAGATAACACTAGCAAAAGCTTCACTCCAATATTTTAGTGGCATAGAGGCTTGAGCTAAAAGAGTCAACCCTACTTCTACAACCTGTCTATATTTTCTTTCAACCAATCCATTCTGTTCAGAAGTGTATGGACAAGATAAACGATGCACAATACCTTGATTTTGAAGATAAATCCTTAGAGCTATAAACTCTCCTCCTCCATCTGTCTGAAGAGTCTTGAGCTTAACACCAAATTGACGCTCCATTGTAGCTTAAAACTACACAAAAACCTCTTTAACCTTTGACTTATATTTCAAAAAATATAACCATGTGTATCTAGAAAAACTATCAACAAAGGCAACATAATACTTAAAAGAGTTAGAAGAGATAGGAGCAGGACCCCATACATCAGCAGCAACTAATTCAAGAGGAGAAGAGTAAGTTATATGAGAATTAGTAAAGGGCAACTTATGGGACTTACCTAATTGACAAGCACTACATAGATTCATATCAAAATGATTTTTATTATTGGAAAAGGAAGTATTACAATGAGTTAAAGCTTGCAACAAAACCTTAGATGATGGATGGCCTAACCTATTATGCTAAACAACAAGTGGCAAATTATTAGAAACAACAACTCTACATTCGGCAGAAATAGTAGGAGTATTAGAGGAAACACCCTCAGATATATTACTAATGCTGACATTATTAGGATGAATGTCCAGTTTGTACAGTCCAGCAAGATCAGAGCCACCTACCCTGTCACAAAGTTGACATTGTGGTCTATTGCTTGAAGAAAACCAACCTCTTCCCCTACCTCTGTTGTTGTAAGAAAAAACAGAACCAATTTGCTCATTTTGAACAACTGGATCAGAACCATAGACACTTGAGAAACCAGAGTTGATTTGCCCATTGAGACCAGTTTGAATATCACTAAGAGAAGTAACAAAATAATTTTGAGGCATAATATTTTGAGGAGCAACAAAATTCTGTGACACAACATTTGGAAAAATAACATTCTGTGGAATAGAAAAATTTTGAGGGACAACAGTCTGAGGTGCAAAATTTTGAGAAATATAATTTGAAGGAATACCTTGAGTAACAAGATGGGCAGAAGCATTAACATGTGAGAACATATTTCTTTGTCTAACATCAGCATCCAAAAGTATAGAGCTTACAGAAGCCAAATTATTAGAGGTAGGACTAGCAGAAATAACTATTATAACAGAATCATATTCACTCGGTAAACTATTAAGAACAACAGTAATATGTTCTTGTTCTGAAATTTTCTCCCCATAATTAGCTAGATTATTACATATTGATTTTATCTTCATAAAGAACTCTTGCATGGTGAGATCACCTTTCTTCTGAAAGTGTAAAAGCCTCTTATATAACATTAACCTAGAGGTGGTTTTACTAGTGTACAACTGATGTAAGGTGTTCCAAATATCAGATGCAGTGCTAAGGCCAATCAAGTGATGCAAGATAGGTTGACTAACTGTAGATAGAAGCCAAGTAGCCAAAGCACCATCTTGCTCTTCCCACAACTCAAAATCAGAATTAATGCATACAACACCGTCCTTAGTGATGTACTTAGGAGGTACTTGTACAGAACTGTCAATAAACTTAAGAAGCCTATATATTTTAATGATTAAAAACACTTGTTGATGCCACAGTAAGTAGTTGTGGTCATCCAAAGTCACATTGATCTTTTTAGTTGAGAAAATTTTAGACTCGGTACGACCTAAATTCTGTGATACAGAATTGGAGTTAGAGCTCTGAGCAGGTGTAGGAGTGGGAATCAGATTATCAACAATAGGTTCAGTAGGTAAGGTAGTGGCCATTAGTTAATAACCACAAGAATTCACAGAGTAAAAAGCGACGATTCAGAAAGAAGAAGACACATACAAATTGTAGGAATCAGAAACCTTAGAAACCATAATCTGATGAGTCGGAAGCAAACATCCAAGATACAGAGACCAACAAAGATCAATTGTAAATGCAAATAAGATACAGAGATCACAAGAAGTACACAATTGTAATTAAAAAACTAAAGAGAACAAAAGGAATGATTTCACCAAATTTGCGCAGTATTTCCCGACAAAGCACAGAAGCGATTCGTAGCGACAAAGCTAATCCCGACGGTGGTTAATCCGACGAATAAGAGGCTCTGATACCATGTCAGATTAACATATAAGCTGCAATCAGAAGAGATATGACTGAATTTAGGAGAAAAAGAACTCGGGGAAGAAGAAGAAAGGAAAGAGAAATATAACTGAGAAAGTTTTTCATTTATTGAAGAATACAATTGAGTCTTCTATTATTTTTAGTCAAATGGGTCTGATATATATACCTCATCTACAATAGATTTAACAGATTAACTGCCTAACCGTCTGCTAACAAACTTCTTCTTCATTACTCATGTATTCTTCTAATATACGATAGGATGAAAGTAAAGTTAGAAATTTAGAATATTGACTCGCATTGGCATAAATTTATGTAAAATAATTTAATTTTCGTTGGAAAATATAGGAATAATTGAAATAAACTGAATATTTTTTCTAAGAAGAAATAAATTGAATATTGATGTTGTACATTCACAGTGAATTGATTCAACTGGGGATGGGGTTGGGTAGAGTAGGGTTTTTGATCGATCCGATTTTAATTCGATCCGATATTATAAAACTTATAATTTGATTTTAATATTTTAATAAAATTTTGAACAAATTTGATTTAATCTGAAAAAATAATAAAAAATTTAAAACTAAATATAAAATATAAATATATATCGGATGGTTGGATCGGATCGTTTTCACCTAAATTCGATATAATTTTATTTTTTATCACCTATTCAACTCAACCTGAACTTAATTCTTTAAAAAAAAACTACTTTAATCGGGTCGGGAACCAACAGGGACGGGTCAAATTGCGCTCCCTATTCAACGAAAAATTATATCATGGGTCAGTCCCACCACCTGTCCATGGGACCAACCAATAAAAACTGCCCACTTCATCAATTTTCCCATGTCATAATTTTTTCTCAAGTGAATCTTCACTTGGAAAATTAAAAAATAATGAAGTGGACAGTTTCTATTGGTTAGTCTCATGGATGACGTGGTGGAACTGACCCATGATATAATTTCTCCTATTCAACGCAAAATCTAGTACCCAGACTTGAAATAATTTTATATTTTTTCGTCCGAATTAAAAAAAAATAAAAAATATAAAACTATTTTTATCATTCCTCGTTTGCGAAAAATATAGGCCTAAAGTAAATAATAATAATTTTTATATATTTTAAGTATCTAAATTATTTTTGATTAAAATAAATTTTTAAAATATTATATATAATTACTTTAAATGTTTAAACTATTATTTTTATAAAATAAAAATCTAAATTTTGTATTTTTTCCTTTAAGTGCATAAACTATTTTTTAAAATTAAATATAAAAAATTTATGACGTGTCTCTCATTAGTTAAAATAAATTTTATAATTGAAAAAGAAAGATGAGATTTAAATTGATTATTAGTAATAATTTCGGGATTATTTTAATTAAAAATTAGTTTTGGGAACTTAAAATAATAAAAAAAAACATAATTTAAGATTTTTTTTAGTTTAAGCCTTATTACTTTTGTTTTAGGGACTGTTTGCTTTTGCATTATAATTTAAGAATTTTATCAAGACTATAATAGTATTAATTATGTAAGTTGTAATTCTCATTTTTTTTTTTACCAAAAATATAAATATTTTTTTATAATATCATTCAAATATAAAAAATATTTTTAAAAAATATTAATATGAACCATCTAACTTCATTGGTTAAATGAATGATTGTTATTTTTTAAAGTCACGGGTTCGAGAACTAATAATGACATCATAGTGATTGAATGATCAACTTTCAATAGTTGAGAGTATACTTTAGAACATATATTACTGTAACTACTATAATTGAATAAAAAACATTAAATTTTTTTTCGATCTTACTCATTTGTCATCAGATTAAAGAATTAAATTCATTAATTCGAACTTAAAATAAATTGTTATTTGAATTTTTATTTTACAACTTAAATTTTATTTAATTTTTTAAGACATAAAATTTTCAATCGAGTCAAGACGAATTGAATATTTTTATCGCGAATCAAATTATTTAATTTTTTTTTGAATTAAATTAAATTTTATTATTTTTAATTTTATCTCAACTTCAGATCTTTAACTCCTTACCTGAATTTACTTCACTTACCCTTCTTTATAAAAGAAACATGAAAAAGGAAAAGGTTTAAACGAACATTTCCATGTCCACATCCACCGACTTTCCTTTTCATCTCCACGTAGTCAATCCTGTCCGTTTTGCAACAGGCAAGAGCAAGTGCTAAAACAGAGGAGATAGGCTCTAGACACGCACCCACTCCCACCGCTAACGAGACGTTAACCACACGGCACAGAGCTTGCGAACGTGGAAAAATCATCTTCAATCAACGGTTAGTAGTCAAGCACTAAACATCGTAGTGAACCAGTCGGGTAATCCAATTTAAAAATAATTGCAGGAATTAGGTCAGATTGTAATCAGAGCCAACGGTTTCTGATGTGTCGGAAGTGAATGATGGAGTGAGAAAAAATCATTTTTTTATTCTTCTTTTGGGGATTTTGATTCCGTTCTAATGGTGGTCGGTTAGGTTAGGGTTTTTATTTTATTAAAGAAATGAAAAAGTGAAGCTTAAGTTTTCAGGTCTGTCCTTATATTTGATTTTTGTCAGTATTTATTTGGTGTTGAAATTCTTTTGATGAAAAAAGGTTTCATGATTGATTCAGAGACTTGTGGCTAAAGCAAAGCGGAACTCTCTCCCTCCATAGAGATTGATTTGAGATATATAGTGTGCGAGTTTTCTTTTCTTTTAGCAACAGAAATGGCGGAAGTGAGAGTAGCGAACACGTGGCAGGAGGAGCTGGCGAGTTTGGTGGAAGACACGGGGATAATCTACACCGAGGAAACGATCGGTTTCCCGTCGTTACCGCTGTTTAATGCGGAAAAATCGACGGCGATGGCTGCGGCGGTTGCTGAGAGTGATCAGGAGACGGAGCCGCCAGAGACTCTGAAGGAACAAGTGAAGGGATTTTTGAAATCGTGGTGCGAGATCGTTCTAGAGCTGGGAAGAGGATGTAGAGATATTTTGCAGCAAACGGTAGTGACTGAAGATTCATTTATAGTGCAGAAGCTTGGCGGACCCGTGGCTAAGGTCTCTAGTCGATTGAGGTTTTTGAATGAGTTCTTGCCTGAGGATCGTGATCCAATTCATGCTTGGCCCGTTATCTTCTTCGTTTTCATCCTTGCACTTTCAGGTACTAAATCTGGAACGTTAGGTTTACACAATTTTAGGTCTGGATTCAAGAAATTTTGGCTAATCGATTGTAAATTCGAGTAGTTGAGAAGTTTTTTTTTTATTCTACATTTTTTTGAAATTCGCAGCTCTAAATTTGAATGGCGGGCATGATGGATTGGCACCACCAGTGAAGAAAGTGATTATTCATCCCCCTAGCGCAAGCCGAATCCAGCTCCCAGATGGCAGACACTTGGCTTATCATGAAAAAGGCGTTCCGGCGGATAAAGCTAGATTTTCTCTTATTTCACCTCATTCTTTTCTTTCATCTCGACTTGCAGGTAAGAATATAAAACTATTGAAACTTGTATATGCACGTTCTCGATCAAAATCGGTGAAGACTTGTATAATTATTTTTGTTAAACAGGTATACCAGGAGTTAAGACATCACTGCTCGAAGAGTTTGGTGTTCGCTTGGTCACGTATGATCTTCCTGGTTTTGGGGAGAGTGATCCTCATCCTAGTAGAAATTTGAATTCATCAGCATTTGATATGTTACATCTTGCTGATGCTGTTGGGGTCAATGATAAGTTCTGGGTTTTGGGCTACTCGAGTGGAAGTATGCATGCTTGGGCTGCTCTTAGACATGTATCTCACAAAATTGCAGGTATGAGCTTGTTGCTTCTGTGAATTTACTGGTTTGGTACTTGACATATTAATGCATAATGTTAATTAGAAGCCTGATTAGATATTGGTTTCAAAATAGATTCTTTAACTTATCATGATAATACCCATATCCTCGCAATATGATACTGTTTGGAATTTTCTTTGTAAAGGCAAATTGTTAACAATGTAAGACCTTATATTGTGATGCATCTTCACAAACTCTACAGGTGCAGCAATGGTTGCACCAATGATCAACCCGTATGAACCTAGCTTGTCCAAGGAAGAAATGAAAAGTATTTGGGGAGAGTCATTACCAAGAAGGAAGTTAATGTATTATTTAGCTCGAAGATTGCCAAAACTGCTGTCCTTCTTTTACCGCCGAAGTTTTCTATCAGGCAAACATGGGCGAATTGAAAAGTGGATGTCTGTGTCACTTGGAAGGAGGGTGAGTCAACTTTCATCTTCAATAATTACTCAAAAATCTCATCTGTTTACCTATATTTCACTTCACTTCAAACTTGTCTGGGCTAGGGTGAATAGCTGGTAATTTTAAAAAATATATTTTGTGTTTAAAAGATCACATTTTCTCTTCTATCTGTGTTTCATGACAAACTTCTATAATCTCTTTCAATTGCAAACAGATTGAAATGCATGTGGTCATTTTGGACCAGGAAATAGAATAGGGATTGGTGCATGAAGTAATGCCCCCTATTCGGTGAAGTATTTTACCATGTGGAGTTTGTTTTAAGTATGGAAATGCCATGTGATAAGATCTACCGTTCCGCTCATGTGTTGTGTTGAAAACTAGCCTTTGGTGTGTTTTAATGATTTGTGTAAGTTAATCTTGACACCTGCAGGATGAGATTCTGATCGAAGGAGCAACATTTGAAGACTACTGGCATAGAGATGTAGAGGAGTCAATCCGTCAGGGAAATACCAAACCATTCATTGACGAAGCTGTCCTACAGGCTTCAAACTGGGGTTTTAGTTTGGCAGATCTTCAGGTGCAGAGGAAGTGTTACAGAAATGGAATTTTCCCTTGGCTCAAGTCCCTGTACAGTCAAGCTGAATGTGAATTGGCAGGGTTTCTGGGACCAATACATATATGGCAGGTTTGCAAACTTTTATCCTTTTCTTTCCTTATGTAGAACTATCACCATATAAACTTGGTAGTCCTCACAAATTTATCACCCTAATTTAGCCCGCTTTTCAATCGAACTGGAGCGGAGAGAGTATAGACTTCTTAGTGTGGTGTGCCATATATGATCCATTGTTTTTTTTTCCAGTCAGCCATAGATATAGTGACATTTTAAGACTCCTACAATTTTCTGTAATTTAGTTGGTCATCATTTTCAAAAGACTGACTCCGTTTGTGGTTTGTAATGCATTTCAACTTCGATCTATGTTATCAGTAGTGTCACTCATATTTAGGCTGTTGAGCCTACAAAAGACATGATACATTTTTATCTGTTTTATTCTTATTTATTGATCACTTGCTATACAGGGGATGGATGATCAAGCTGTTCCACAAGGAATGATAGATCACATAAGCCGCGTTCTACCAGGGGCCACCATGTATAAGCTCCCCAATGAAGGCCATTTTTCCTTTTTCTTTTTCTGCGATGAGTGCCATCGGCAGATGTTCTCCACTCTGTTTGGAAGCCCTCAAGGTCCTCTAGACCAGGCAACAACAGATGAAGGTGAAATGATGTCCGAAAGAGAGACGGAAGAGCAATCAATTAGCTACTGATTCTACCAAAAGTTGATAAACCACCATAGATTTACACGTTTTGCTTATGTTGTCCCAATTTTTGTGTAAATAACCACAGATTGCACCTCATAGCTCGTGGGAAAAGTTTTAGACGTCTGAAAATTCTGTTACTGAGTAGTTGAGAGGGCAAAGAGGCACTGATTTTAGTGATTTACCTTGCACAACACTGGAACCAATGAGTGTTAACTATCAACAATTATTCTTTTGGCATTTCCCATTTCTAAGCTCCAAAGAGTTTTGACAGTATTTCTCTTACCAGAACTTGGTTATTGCCCGGCATGTGCACAACCCCGATGGTTCCAGTGGCATGATCACGTGCATCCCGAGTGTGGTGGTTATGGTTGTAAATGAACATTGTTTGGAGGAAGAGTGCTTGACCAGTGACAGGTTCGATTCAGAAGCCAAATATTAAGAGCTTTGGCTCTTTGGATTATTGAAAGTCTCAACACCAACAGCTCTTATTGAAAGTTTAATCTTAATTTACAGATAACAAATATGAAATAAGTGAATTTGGACATCATCTTTTACTTTCAGTATCAAAATCAACCCATCAACCTTTTAAATATGAATTTAAAAAGTACTTCTCCCAGCAACCAATTATTCCCCACTACCAGCCACTCGGGAAATAATGAATTAAAAACTTCAGAAATCAAATGATTATAGTTCTTCTTTGCTTCCATGTCTTTTTTCTTCTTGTTTTTGCTCCTTTTGGACTTCTCCACACCTATAAAATGTTTGCTTGCTTTCTTGCTTCTTTTTATTAGAAACAGAATGACTAATGGCTCTTTCCATTCACGACAGCAACTTCTATATCAGTAATGCTGCTGTGTACTTTTGGAGGACATATGTGCTGCTGCCTTGGCCTGGCTGGTGAAAGTGGATACGAAAGGCGTTTCTTGGCGGACGCAATAGGTCCCTTCTCGGGTGTTACATTGGCTTCTAGACCCAAGGGACTTTGCAACCTGGTCTTAGCTCTTGTAGACTCGGTTGGTACCATATAACTTGGAAGCCATGGAGAGCTTCCGAGGCTCTCATTGTGATGAACCAAGGAGCCTGCAATGCTGTGTCTACGGTTTCGTTCTGACTGCAAACTAGATATGCTTCTTGTGTCATCGTCTGGACCAAACACACTGCTCCTAGGGCTTGCCTTATTCAGTTTCTGGGCATTGGTGGAAGCAGGCTTAGGAGTGGAACTTCGGTTTGCCTTCTGGCCAGTCTTTGGGGAACGCTTATCTGAATTGAGTTGGTAACGAGCATATGCATTGCTGACTTCTCTACCAAAGTTAGCATGTGAACTCTTTACGGATGACTGGTCATTGTTCTGTCCTTTCTTCGTTGTACCATGACCCTCCCATGGTTGTGCTGCCATCCATCTCTCCAACCAAATCCAACCCCATGAGGGATTGCTTGGATCCATGAATAACAGATTCATAGATCTCGAAGCATTCTTCCAGGTTTGCTGCAAAAGAAGTGCAAGTGTCAGACAACATTGTTTAAATTTCAGTCACTTGAATTTCAGGGGACTTTTCATTCAATCATGTCACTTGATGGTGTTGTTAGCTCTCACTTGCACACATATATAACTTTAAACATTTGATGCTCTTAATTTATTCGGACCACATATAAAATTCGAGGACAAGGTCACCTGATGCGTGAATGAATATGCCATGGCCCTTTCTCTTCTCATAGCTGCCTTGTGCTTGCTAAGTAAGCTAGCCTCGATTTGCTCCTTCGACTGCAGGCTGTCATCCCAGTCTTCCCCCATCTGTTTAAACATTTGAAAATCTACTGTCACAGGTCATTGGGACGAAGCCATTGTGGCATGTCACCACAATAGAATAGTTTCCCACCAATGGAAAATGCTATGCTCACTTTTCTAATCAGAAACTAAGAGGTCAATTGAAATATATAGTCATTGTTTAGGAATTGAGCTCAACTGCAGTGACAGAAAGCAGTCCAAGATATGTTGTATGCTGTTAAATAATACATAGATCATTGTTCTTATATGTGTGATATAAAGATTACTTCAATTACAGGATCTGATATATCAGAGCAATAGGAGATTCACCTGCAAGTTCACAATCTCTTTTGCATGTTTCTGCAAGACTTGCCTCTGAAAAGCCTGGTTTTCTTCGGTCATCCTGATTCTCCTAATTCGAATCTGATGCTGCACACCGGAAAATGCTTGCATGCATTGAAGGGTACTCGCTGCTTGCCTTTTGACCACAGTCCCTTCCATCAAAGATTTCAGCCTGATCAATCCTTTTAAAGCATGCAATGCCCTTTTAGCCTGAAAATAATAAATCATGATAAGCCAATGCTACAAAATTTTCAGAAATTATTAAGCAACTATTTGATCAGGAAATAAGAAAGTAGAATTGCAGCACATGCCAGGTAAACTCGGAAAGCTGATTGAATTTTTATTGCTGCCACTTCCTCAGATTTTCCAACAAATCTAGCATCCATACTAAGCTGATGCCGAACAACCTCAACAGAAGCTTGAGGTGAAGCAGCAGTGGAAACTGCCACAGGGTAAGTCTGCTTGCCTTGTTCGGCATTTGCCCCAATCGAATCGACTTCTTCCAGCAGAGGAGGACGGGACAATGTGACACTTTGTAAAGTGGTTGCATTACAACCATTGGAACCCAAATGCACCTGCTTTTCCAAGAACTGTTCTTTGGATGTCTGAAATAAAGAACATTGAAAAATCATCGAGGACTACAAACAACAGGCAAATTTAGCTGAATGGGACCTTCTCCAAACCTGTTTTTTAGTTTCCTTAGACTTTGGGCTGAAGGCTTTCTTTAGGGAAGACAACCATTTCCCTTTCTTCCCCATCTGATCTTTCCTCAAGATATTCCTTCAAGAGACAACAAAACAAAACAAATGGTAAACAGACAATATTCAAAGAAGCTGGTAGCTAACAAATGGTAATAACAGAAAACCATAGAGAAATACAGGAAAAATCATGGGAAAATTAAACATTAACAGTGCAAATTAGGAAAGAAAAATTTTAAACAAATTGTTCACTGACGAACATTTTCAATTTAAAAATGAGCAAGCAAGTTTCAAAGCTTCCTTCTTTCCTGGACTTCCTTCTCAATCAAGCACACCTCAATAGACCAAAACTTAAAAAGGTTCCAATGTAGATATAAAATGACTGGTTTCTACCAAATTTTGAAACTACCCAGATTCTGAAACACAATTAGCAATACCAAGAAACAAAATTTCCACACAAAAGAAGCTAAAAAACACAACTTTAAATTGATTTTCCATGAAACAATACGATAGAAGATAAGTATCAGTCGCAGAACCACCTGAGATTATAATTCCCAGATCTCGAAAAACCTAAAGAATCCTTTTTGAGAGTCCTCTTTCCTTGTAGGGGAAAATATGTTACAGAAACTTGAAATGTTTTCAGTCCAGAGTGAGCCACCTCCTTTTGATACAAGATTAAGAGAAGAAAATGTAATATAAACAGATTTTTGACAAGTAGATTTCTGAGACAATGAAGAAGAAACAGCTGGTGCAGTGTCCCACTTCTTGGGGCCAAAATCAGACCACTTAATCCAACAGATTGCCAGCGTCTTCAGGTTGGTTGGTTCAGTCTAATGCTAACTATACATATGGAATTATTGATTAAATAAATAGGATTATTTAGAAATTTAAATTGGACCACAATAAAAGAATACAAGATTAAATGTATAATCATATAAATTTATTTATTCATCACATCATTAATTTAGTTAACAATTAATGGTTAATAGGTTGATGGAAGTTATTTTAATAATTTATAAAAAAATGATAATATATTATATAACTACTTTTTTTTCTTATACAAACTCAAGCACCTACACATTGTATTATTAATTTTGTCAATCAAATCATTGACTTAAATTGATGGTTAAAATTTTAATCTCAATCATTTATTTATTTTTCTTAATAACCTATAAAAATAAAATTAAATAATTTTATATAATACAAATGGATAATAATATATATCATACGTAATCAATCAAATGGTAATAATAATAATAATAATAATAATAATAATAATTATAATAATAATAATATATTCATATTTATGTACTAATTTATTTCAACCAAATCATTAATTATTCTATTTGAATTTTAGTATTAGTTAGCTTTAGGAGTTGAGGACTACGTTGGTTAGTAACAACCCTATTACGATAATGTTCTCTCTTTATCATATTATATTAATCGAATTATTTTAAATTTTAAATATGAAGAAATTAAAAAAAATATTGAAATTCTTTTATAGGAACCTTTTTATTTTTTACAAATAATAATGGTATAAGTTTAGAGTTTTATAAAAATATTATATTAATCGAATTATTTTAATCGTTTAAGGTTTAAGATGTATGATTAAAATAAAATAGTTAGGCGGTTTAGAGATTTTGAAATCCTCTTGTATTTTTTTACTTTTCAAGATTAATATTCTTTTTTTAAAAGTTTTTCATGTAAATTTATATTTCCTTTTTTATTTGTTTTGAGTATTTTATTGTTGGTTTCTTACCTAACAAATTATTTGAGAAAAACACTTGTAAATTTATTCTTCTACGGGAAAGAAATATTTAAAGAGGTATTGCGTAGAATCTGATAAAATAAAAAAATATTTTTAATAGTTTTAAGGTAATTATAAGATAATATATATATATTTAATATTTTAATAATATATATTTTATAAAATAAAAATTAAATTTGAATCTCTTAAAATAAAGATCGTTTTTTTTTTTTTAGATAAAAATACGTTATTATTGACTAAATAAAAAGCTACCAATGAACTGAATTATACTTTAAAATATCACCCCCATGGATAAAGACATGTCATCTTCCTTTGAACCTAATCAAGCATGCAGTTATAAATTCATTCCCCCTCTATAGATCATCAATATCAAATGAGATTAAATATGATTAATGTAATTAGGGATGAAAATCGATCGAATTTAAAGGATAAAAATTATGTCTTTTTATCATGCTTCCATTCATGCCTCCCGTTGAAATTTTTTAAAAATTTGAATTTTGAACCTCAACCCTTATTTTCTATATCTTAAATCCTAAATACTACACCCTAGAAAATACATCCTACCCTTAATTTCCTAAACCCTAACCACATTCCCTAAATCTTACACCCTAAATCCTACGCCCTAAACCTTCTAATTTAAAGAGAAGGTACGAATAGAGGCATGGAAAAGAGATAGACGATTTACACCCGGATTTAAATAAAATTTTTAGTCTCAAATGGTATTAATTTTTACATAAATGTTGTTTGATTGCTTTCTAATCAATTGATTTGGTACAACCCAATTACCACAAGTTGGTGGCTTTGTTTTATATGATTATAATTTATATGAAGTGCTCCACTAGACATAATTCCAATTGAAAATGATTGAAAAAAATGATTTGAATTAAATCCAAGTATTTCAATAATCCAATTGTATACATGTTATTAACACTAATTAAAGAAAAATTTTGAGATTATATTCTCTAAGTATAATGTCCTATAGATTGAAATCTCTCATTAACATATTTTTCCTCTTTTTATATATTCAATTTTATCTTTGATTAATTACATCAACCAATGAGGAAGTTTTGACAATATTTCTTGGCACTACTTCAATGGGAAACTGAAGATTCCAAAGCATGATTTTGGAGCACTCTTCTGGGGGAATACCCTGCAACTTTGACTCATCTTCTAGCACAATTTGTTTCACAAATTTGAGGGAATTCTGAAGCAAACACATGAAATACAAGAAATTTAAAACAGTGTTTAAGGTTTTTGTAATGTTTAGAACAAAGGGTGTGATTTGGTTACCTGGGAAGTGCGTTGGCCTGATGTGGGACGACCCCATCTCTCAGGGTCCCAAAGGATTGAACTGTTGAAGGCAAAGCTTGATATATGAATGGGAGGTTTCGTCTCGGATTCGGTGTCTGTATCTGTCTGGTTATTGTTCATCTTCCTCAGATGCCATCCTATAACTTGTGACGAATCGCAGACCGGTCCTTCGATCATAACTTTTCTCTTGTGTGCTGATAGTAACGCCATTGGCCAAGTTCCAAACACCCTGCACATTGCCAGATTTGTATGTAAATATTAAGTATATGCCCTATAGGTTGTTTGAAACTTGTTTTCACAAGAAATATTATATGGGAAAAGAATTAGGTGAGAGAACATGCTCAATTCGTCTGAGTTCTTCGAAGAAATCGAGATCGTAAACATTGGAAAGTCCGGCGAAATGAACTATCCCGCTCAGTTTGTGTTGCTCAATGTGCTTCAATGCAACATTCCGTTGATGATTTAGCTCTGCTTCCGGGTCTGTGAAATTCTCCTTGGACACCAAATGCCTATACATAATGCCTGTTTTCCGAAGTATTTCCGATACCTCGTTCGAATCCGATGGCCCTTCGACCACAATCCACAACAACGGTTGAGGAACCAGCCGTATGGTATTCGCTAGCCTCCTCAAGAACACACCTTGAAACTGATCTTTGGTGCTGGTTGGTGTAACAACAATTAACAGTCTCCCGGTTAGCAGCTTCACTTCATGAACAACATCGTCCACTTGTTTTAAACTCTCTAGCTCGTTAGACTTCGCCGGAGCTGGAACCGGTGTTTCGGCTCTCAAACTCCGGTTAACGTTACTGCTATGTACCACTGTTGTTACTGATTGGTTCACAGGCTGAGGTGAAATCTGTGATGCATCATCCGTAGCAACAACACGTGTAGAAAAAATGGAATCCTTTCCAGTTGGAGCAAAGCCTGTGAAAACCCCCATCACAAAACATAAGGAGAAATGAACAATGGCTTTCTTCCATATCTGAACTCTCTTCTTTGATCTCTCAGCAGACCCCATCCTATCAGCAAGGTCTGGATTATTTGAAAACACAGGAGAGATGGGGGTTTGATTTTATATTTAAGTTACACTTGCTTCACTTGGTTGTCCCTTGAGGCTTGAAGTACAAGGCTACAGATACTATGGGTGGTTAAGTTGCTGTCTCTGCACCAAATGGTTGTTGAGATGGAACCCATCAACCACATATTATTGCAAAAACAATTCATACCATATTTTGTTCCCTGCTGTTGTTCCATGATTCCTTTTTGTACTGATCAGAGTTGGGTTTCAAGAATTTTCCTTGATGAGTTCCCATGAACAGGTGTAGTTGCAGAATGTTCCTGTGTAGCGGCAGGGTTACTCATTAGCTTGAAAATCTTTACACTTTACGTCATGTTATTGAAATAGATATCTTGAAAGGGATGAAGGTGAGAGGTCATGCCAGTTGTGGATGCAAGAGAGTGATGAATGGGATTTAATGGATTCATGGAGTTGTTGAGTACACCAATTACTTGATGCCACACTTTTCCAACATTACAAGGAAGTTGAGATGGTAACAAAATGATTGGCCTAAATCATAAATCTAACTCTTAAATTTTATCACCCCTAAATTCTAAAGTTCACATTTAAATCCTTATCTTAAACTAAATCTCTAAATCAGAGAGTTAAGCTCACATAAAAATTAAATATTTTCTCCACATATATATTGGATATAAATATATACCTATAAATTAAATAAGTTTATGTTCAACACTCAAGTACTTAATTTTAAGAGAAATTAGGTATAATGGTTTAATAATAACTAAAATTTAGAAAATATAGTTTAAGTTTAAAGATACTTTGAAAACCTAAATTTTAATTTATTAAACCTAAAATTTTAATTCACGAAACTAAAGTTTAATCTATTAAACTTAAATCCTAAATCATGTATCTAAACTCTAATTAAAATGCTTATAAAAACTAAAAAATTTCGGTAAAACAAAACCAAAATAAGACATAAATATCAAACTGCAATTGTTTAAAAACACGTCAACATCCAAGCAAACCTCGACACTTAATTAAAGTCTGAAACCACAAGATAAAGCATATTGAAATTGTCCAAAACGCCAAATGCCACATAAATAGTAAATGCTTAAATAGAAATTAACACAAAAATGATAACATCTCCCAAATGCATCAGCTCATTTCTTCTTGGCAGCAGACTTGGTAACCTTGGCACCGGTTGGGTCCTTCTTCTCAACACTCTTGATGACACCTACAGCCACGGTCTGACGCATATCCCTCACAGCAAAACGTCCAAGTGGTGGGTACTCGGAGAAAGTTTCCACAACCATGGGCTTGGTCGGAATCATCTTCACCATTCCAGCATCTCCGTTCTTCAAGAACTTAGGCTCCTTCTCAAGCTCCTTACCAGATCGCCTGTCGATCTTGGTCAGCAGTTCAGCAAATTTGACGGCAATGTGGGAAGTGTGGCAATCAAGAACTGGAGCATATCCATTTCCAATCTGACCAGGGTGGTTCATGATGATGACCTGAGAAGTGAAGTTGGCAGCTTCCTTGGAAGGATCATCCTTTGAGTTGGAGGCAACAAAACCACGCTTGAGATCCTTGACAGCAACATTCTTGACATTGAAGCCAACATTGTCACCGGGGAGAGCCTCCGGAAGGGATTCATGGTGCATCTCAACAGACTTAACTTCAGTGGTTAGACCAGTAGGGCCAAAAGTCACAACCATACCAGGCTTAAGGACACCAGTCTCAACACGACCGACGGGAACAGTTCCAATACCACCAATCTTATAGACATCCTGAAGTGGGAGACGGAGTGGCTTGTCCGAGGGTCTCTTGGGCTCATTGATCTGGTCAAGAGCCTCAAGAAGGGTGGGACCCTTGTACCAGTCAAGGTTGGTCGACCTCTCAATCATGTTGTCACCCTCAAAACCAGAGATCGGGACAAATGGGATTTTGTCAGGATTGTAACCAACCTTCTTAAGATAAGAAGAGACTTCCTTAACAATTTCATCATACCTTGCCTTGGAGTACTTCGGAGTAGTGGCATCCATCTAAATCAAACAACAATTGAAAAATAAGTTCAGTTCAGTCATATAAACAAGTTATATCCTTTGACAGCACAATACACGATAATAACAAACACAAACAAGCTCTGATGCTCACCTTGTTGCAGCAGCAAATCATCTGCTTGACACCAAGAGTAAATGCAAGCAAAGCATGCTCACGAGTCTGACCATCCTTGGAGATACCGGCTTCAAAACCACCGGTAGTTGAGTCAATAATGAGAACAGCGCAGTCAGCCTGTGAGGTACCAGTAATCATGTTCTTGATAAAGTCACGGTGTCCAGGGGCATCAATAACAGTGCAGTAGTATTTGGTGGTTTCGAACTTCCACAAGGCAATATCAATGGTAATACCGCGTTCACGCTCAGCCTTTAGCTTGTCAAGGACCCAGGCATACTTGAATGATCTTTTGTTCATCTCAGCAGCCTCCTTCTCGAACCTCTCAATCACACGTTTGTCTATACCACCAAGCTTGTAGATCAAATGTCCAGTGGTGGTGGATTTCCCAGAGTCGACATGTCCAATGACCACAATGTTGATGTGAATCTTCTCTTTACCCATTTTGAAACTGGAGAGACAATGAAAATTAACAACATATTCATAAAACAAATCAAAACTCAAATACATTTCCAATTTTCTAACCACAAGACGAATTAGACATCAAAAATATACAATAAGAAAAACAAATCTAACATACAATTATAGTAAAGTGTTTCACGCTGAATGATTAAACAGATTAAAAATCCATAAAGAGTAGCCGCTGGGATTCGAGCCCAGATCCTCCACAAAATGGAGTTCTTTCCAGTTAACTACAGCTACCGGATCTTAACATTTCCCTTCGGATCCAAAACAAATAAACCAAAGAGAGGAAGATCGTTGATCATTTTGATTATCTTTGCTAACTAATTTCCCTAGATCCGAACTATTTTCTCACAAGATATATTCTATAGTTTTAAAATCACAGAACTCTAAACAGAAGCAGATCCAGAAAATCTAAAAACATGTGGATTAAAACAAAAAGGAAAAGTAAATCAGATCCGATAATACACAAAAAAAGTAAAATAAAATCATGTGAGCAAGATCAAACCAGAATCATCTTGATAAGAACAAATCAGACAGGGAAATGATCCATCAGCTAGTAACCATTAAGATGATATTTTCTTTCAAAACAGCAACAAAATAAACATAAAATGATAATTAAGAAAGGATCGATACCTGTAAACTAAGGAATGGAGTCTTTGAGATTCGCTTGACCTAGAGCTCCCCTCGTAGCAGCAGAAGAGAGCGTAAAGTGCAAGCAAAAGAGGAGGAGAGCAGCTGCCTCCTTAAGCTTAAGTAGCCACGCTCTCATCTTACTTTTACCTAGGGTTTCTTTCCTGATCGTCGGATTAAAGACAATCCAAGGGCTCACATTCCACATCTCACACCAGCCGTCAAAGGGTTTTTCGACATTTTCTCCTTGATTTGACTGTAACACCCTTACTACTTTTGCAAAATAACACGAGACTCCTTATATTATTAACTGACACTTTTACCCTCCATTATCTATCAATTTTACGAATTGGCCAATTTTAATCGGTTTGGTTCCACACACCTTTCTTAAACCTTAATTAAAAAAAAGTTAGATTCAACCTCTTGAATGTCATCTTTCATTATAATTTCTTAGACTAAACATATTCGAATCAAATTCATTTAATCGTATTTATTCTAATAAAAAACGAATCGAAAAAGTTTAACCGAAATAAAAGAAGAATAAAATTTTACCCAGAAAGTGGCACAACTTAGCCATTTGCCAATGCTTTACCTGGACAGACTCCAATGGTTTGCGGTTTTCGTGTATCATGTCTTCTGAACCAGATCACCTTGAGGTGTTTATGGATTGCATGCACCAAGAAAATTGAAAAAAATAATAAAATAAGCAAACAAAGCAGCTCCTCCAAGGGAAATGAAATGCTGTTTGTAAAAGAAAAAGAAATTACAGATTGTGATTGAAAGGATTTTGTTACAGAGATTGTTTTAATGAGATAAAATGTTTAAAATTCGAATGGTAGTTATAATCTTAATTATATTCGGATACCACTTTTTTTTCCCTAATTTAAACTCTATCTATGTACAAAGGTAAATTTAGGTGAATAATGGGGTTGGGTAAAAATAAAATATTAGGAGGAGGTGACGAGGTGCTTGGACCTCGTCATCTGCAGGTAGTGAGGTCTATGTTAGCCGTTGGATTGCACTGAAAATAAATATATTTGTATCAAACACGTATTTAACACTTATTTCAAATCTAATATATTATTTTTCATTCTCATTTTAAATGCTCCCTCAAAGGAATTACTTAGGCACCCATCCAAGTCATGGATTTAGCATTTCTGATATTTTAAGTTGTCCCCAAAGGCAGGAGAAAGCTATTCTGATCAGCTATGGCTTTAAATCCTTTTGGTAAAAACAAGATTTATTGGCATACATGACAACAAACAACATGTTGGCGGCCAGTTTTGAGTTTTGACGGGAAATAGACAGATGATACAAGCCATGTCTTTGGGGAGAAATACAGATAAAAAAAAAATGGTCCCCAAATTGGTGTTATTTCAAAGGATCCCATGAAACCAAAAAGTATCCTAGCAAGGGAGAATAAGCCCCTTGCACATGGCAAAGTATGGCTGAAAACAGGAACAGAGACAGCCGCAGTTGAGGTGGTTTATTAGGATGTCTCTCAACACTGTCAATGCAGATGAAATTTCTTAAGGAAAATTTGAGTTTTTTTCAGGAAAAATGTGCAAGTTTAATATGCTCCCCTACATGAAATTTAAGTGACCATTTAACAAAAACAGTGAAAAATACATAGCAGAAAGACACACTCGGGTTTGGCCTTAGGGAACTGGGCAGCACCTACACAAACCATAGAACGAAAAGATCTTTTTCTCTAACTTTTCCATTCTAGTTAACCATTAAAAATATCAACCAAAGCTAGCTAGTTAGTCTCCTTCAGGTAAAACTGAACTGTTTTATTTCTCTCTTTACTGTTACACATTTGTGTTTTCAGTTTCATTTTTCAGCAATGTAGTTGTCTCTCTCTGATGTTGATGCTCTTTCAGTCTTCTCTCTCTAAAATAGAAGAGTGTTTTACCCCCCAAGTTTTTAAGAGTGAGTGAGGAGTTGGCAAATTCTCTGTTTGTTTTTTGGCAAAATTTCTTGTTTGTAATAATGTCTCTTAATCTCTTATTGTGTGTGTGTTTTCACAAAAAAATCCCATTTTTGTGTGTTGATTTTTTCTTGGAAACGAAAACCTTTTAAGTTACCTTTCCTCTTTCCGAGTAAATCCGGACCGAAGAGTAGTTAACTTCCTATCCATTTTTTATCTGCTCAGCTACCTTGGACATAACTTGGAACACTCTTTAGTTCTGTCTCTAAGCTTGCTTTTTGCTTATAAGTTGCCCTTGATTTGAACAGCTTTTACCGGTCTCAGCTTAGATTTTTTTCATGGAGTTAACTGTTCCATGCGCACACTTGCACAGGATCTCATTAAGATATAATCATTGAGTTTTTGGTACAAGAATTTTGCAGAACATGGGTTATTGAGTTCATTCATTTCTTGCCCTTTCATCACTTCGATTCAACTCTAAGGGAATATCGAAATCATGCAGACGCCTAAAGCAAGGTATCATCGATGTGTTGATCATTCGATTTTCCCTCCTTGAATGTTTATTGTACTTGATGTCCTTGAATCGTTCATCAGTCTTCTTAATTTCCTTGAAAAGCAAAAAGAAGTCTTGTTCTTGATGAATTGATGTTAGCTATAAGTACAGTAATTTTAGATGTTTTACATGTTCTCTGCGAATATGGCTCCAAATGGTGGGACATCACCTTCATGGTAGTAGTTGGCTGCAAAATCTTGAAGTTGTTGCTGGTAGTCTATCAAGGTTTATGCCACCAGATGTGCTATATATGATTTAAACTGTCAAACAAGTTCGGAAAGTAGTTAGGTCGTCTCGGAAGAACCGGTTATATGATGCAACTGTTTTGTTTGGTCGTAGGTTGTAGCTATTATATTCACCAACTATAAGGCTTGTCGATGTTCTTGATGTTTACTTTTATTATTGTTTCCTTTGGTTTTGCCAGTAGAACAAGCTCTGCTGAAGTGCCTCAAAGAAAATCTCCTGCAACGGCTCGGACTGCTTGTTAAATGAAGATACTGGGATCTGATTCGGACAAGGTATCTTCACCAAATCCTAAAGTAAGACAAGAAGTCCGAAGGTTTCCGAGCGTAAAGTATCGCAAAGTCCAGTATCTGAGGTATTCTTTCTTCACTTACACCTAAAGTAGGTTGCTTTTATGCAAGTCTGCTCTTGTTATTACCATTTACATAATGTCTGCTCTTGTCTTGTGAGCTATAGAAGAAGCAACCGACCAGGGTGACCGAACTGGAATCACAGCTGACTCAACTTCAAGATGATCTAAAAAACACAAAAGACCAACTGACTGCCTCTGTGTCGTGGAAGAGGCGAGCCATGCAGGAGGTTGAGGAGGCCAAGAAGCAGTTTTTGACTATGTCTGCCAAACTGAAAGAATCTGAACAACAATTGCTGGAAATTTCTGCCTCTGAGGATGACCGTGTGCAAGAACTCCTTACAATTTCTCAAGACCGAGACCGAGCATGGCAATCTGAACTTGAAGCAGTTCAGAAACAGTACTCAATGGATGCTGCATTGGCTTCTGCCTTAAATGAAATTCGAAAGCTTAAAGCTCAGCTGGAAAAGGCACATGAATCCGAGGCTTTTCAAACTAATCAAGCTGATTCCGGACATGCTGAGGTTCAGAATTTGAGGCTTGAACTAATCAAAACTCTCTCATTAGTTGAAAAGCTTAAACTGAGCTCACTGATTGCAGAGAATCTGAATCCCATGCTCTTGAAGTTGTTTGAAAAAACTCAAACACAACTCGAAGCAGCTAATAGAAACATTGAAGTGATGCGTTCTGATTGGACTAAAGAAACCGAAGCTCACAACACATTGATGATGGGATTAGAGCAATCAAAAGCTAGAGTTAAGCCACTTGAGGGATTTGTGAGCAAGCTCCAGATTGAACTGATTCGTAATAGCAGCAAAACTTTGGAGGATCCCAAAGACGATAAACTACTACAGCAGAATGTAGAAAAAGAGGACATACAGAATCTTAATGCAGAGCTTAATTTCGCGAAACTAGAAGCGAGTCAATTGAGATCAGCACTAGATGCAGCTGAGGTCAGGTACCAAGAAGAATATATTCGGAGCACACTGCTTATTAGTGGTGCGTATGAACAAGTGGAGCGCATAAAAGTGCAATCTTGTCAAAAGGAAGTGGAACTGGAGGAGGAATTAAAGAAAATGAAAGCTGATATTGGCAAACTGAGAGCAGTATTTCCGAGGAATACAAGGGGCTGGATTTGAACATTGAGAAAAAACGGTCCGATGAAAGAGAATCTGAGCCTGCAATAGCTATGAAGAAGTTAGAGATGGATTTGACAGAATTAAAAGCAATTTAGATCGCTAAGGAAATGGAACTGCTGAATGTAACCAAGCAAAATGAGGTGCTCAAAATGGAAATTAAGAACATGGAAATGGATTGTAATAACCCAAAATCCGAGTCAAAATCCCCAAATTAAAAAGTCAAAATCCCTAATCGAAACCCTAAAAATTTTAGGATTAAAATTCTGAAAATTAAGGACTTAATTGAAAATTTCTGAAACTTTGAGGGTCACATTTTAAATTCTGAAAAGTTCAAACCCTTGAAGGGTAATTAAACCAAAATTTTGAAGAAATGTTTTCTTCTTCCTCGTGTAACCGAAGATTCTGAATTAATGGTGGATTAAATTCTTCGTTAATGATTTGATTTAAAGATTGAAATTTTTCCTCATCAAAAACACCCGTATCATCGTTCCTTACCTCTGTTTTTCGATTAATTTTTACCTTGGGAGTTTTCTTCTTCGTTGTATCGTGTGGGTAAGTTTCCAATCCAATTTATTCCTCTTGTTTCGTTTGAATTCGGTTTAATAGAGTTGTGGTCAAATTATATATTTGAATCGAAGGGTTTTGGTTGTATAATTGTTCGTTTGAAAGGGGGAGAATATTCATGGTTTAGGTTTCTGTTAAGGTTGATTGAAAAGAGGGGAAAATTGCTTTTAATTTGATTTAAGAGATGTTTTATGCTAGATTCGATAAGGGTTTGTTAAAGATACGTTTTGGATCGAATATAGGATGAAATCGGATCGAATATGAGGTTTAAAATCGAAAATAGCACGTGTTTGGATCCCGAGAAAATTTGGAAATTTTCCAGATTTTCCTGGGAAACAAACACCCCAAAGAAAACTATTTGAACCGGCCCAGGCGTGAACCGACCGGCCAAGACCGGCCCCAGCCCAGAACCGGTCCAAGCCTGAACCCATCCGACCCGAACCGCAACCCGACCCGTCTGCCCGACCCGACCCGTTTCTCGACCCGGCTGACGTCATCGTTGACGTCATTGCTGACGTTATCGCTGACGTCAGCGTTGACTGATGACGTCACTACTGAAGTCAGCGTTGACCAATGCTGATGTCAGCAGTTGACTTTTTTTGACCCGGGCCCACTTTATGTTTTTCGACGTCCTGAATCCAATGGCGCGGTCCGTTTTTCGAAATTCGAACCCGAAATATCGTTTTGGGGGGTTTTAAGTTCGATAAGTTATCTAGAAAATTTCTGTAAAAGTTTCTGAACACGTTTCTGTTTGCTTCAGGTGACGAGGATTCCGACCCCGAGCAATTACCTCCTCCTCCTCCTGTACGAGGTCCGATACATCAGCATTCGGGACCTTCATGTGAGTAATAGTTAAATTCTGTTTAGTTTATTTTACGGTAGTGTGGCATAGTAGGATTTCTAACATAATTTCGTTATTTGTAGACTCTACTCCTACTCAGCCCGGTGGTAGAGCCGAGTCCAGTAGACGTCAGGGTCGTCGTTGAGTCTTCTGATACAGGTGTGTTCTCTCCCGTTCAGCCTGTAAAATTCTGTTATTCTGTGTATTAATTCTGTTATCCGTATGATCATGCATCATTCTATTCTGTCATATCTGTTTCTGTTATCTGTCATGCTTGCCTCCTGTTAGATAATAAGGCATGCATTCTGATTCTGTATCTGCATATATCATGACATCTGGGATTATCTGTGTACGGGGAAGTTAGTGATTTTATCACTTATGTTCAGTGGCTCCACCTTCGGGTCGAGTACCACTTCTGTTGGTGTGATGGTGTTAGAGTGGTTTGGGGACCAACTCTTCTGAGGTGTTCGGAGATGGGTGCATATCATGCATACTCTGTCTGTCTGTATTTTCTGTTCTGTTATTCCGTTATCTGCTTTAGAGACACACTAGGCTCCCCAGCTTACACCCTCTCAGGTTCTTGTTTCAGATCTCAGATCTAGGCCCGGTACGGTACTTGGAGGATCCTGTTTCAGTACTGATATTTATAGTATGTAATCATTTTCGAATTCCGGATTATTTATTTTATATTTGAATAATAATTTTTGTAATTTGAACATTAAATATTTATCTGTTTTTACGACATTTACTGATTGTAAATTTATGGGTCGGACTTTATTTTTATAAATGTTTAATTTTTATTATTATTTTAATTTATTAATTATTCAGTATTTATCCAAATATTTTGTATTTATTTTTGTAAAACCCTAACGTGAGAAACAAGTTTTCAAGCCGTAAACCCTAACTTGTAATCTAAGAAATTAGGTTACTTTTAGGGGTTACATTTAGTGGTATCAGAGCCTGGTTCAACCCACGGACTGTGAAGTCCGAAATGATTTTTGATCTGAAAATGTTTTGTAAATTATTTGAAAAATCCGGATTTCTGTTTTGACTCGAATTTTAAAAATTTCTGACTTATTTCGAATTTTACTCCAAGTACTGACTCTAATAGGATTCTATCTGTCTTCTGTAGATAATCTACTATGCCACCTCGTCGAAGTACCCGTTTAGCGACCGGTAGAGGTCGTGGCCGAGGCCGTGGCCGAGGTCGATCTGTTGCCTCTTCCAGTGGTGTTCCGCCTCCTGTGGACCTGCCACAGGCTCAGAGTCTGACACAGAACTTAGGAGGAGAGACTCATCCCGAGATACAGACCGAGGCTCAGCAAGCCGAGGTTGATCAGCCGGTCCAAAGTGAGGGACCATATGTGCCTGATGACAGAGAGGCTGTCGGTTTGGATTCAGTGACAGTACAGAGGGAATTACTCAGATTTCTGCGTCAGAATGAGGGTTCCAAGAAACCCATATCCATTGAACTCCTGGCAGCTAGGATGACTATGTTTGACGGCAAGACCGGTACTGACCCAGCGGATGCAGAGTACTGGCTGAAGAAACTTCAGCGACTATTTGTTGAGATGGAGTACCCCTCTGACAGGAAATTGAGGGCAGCTATATCCTTGCTACAGGGTGAGGCCCTGAACTGGTGGGAGGCAGAAAAAAAGGTTACTGCTTCCGAGAGGATTAACTGGGAGTTCTTCAGACAGAGTTTTGAGGACCTTTATGTGGGCCCAGAGTATTTGGCCAAATGCCGAGAGGACTTCCTAAATCTGCAACAGAATTATATGTCTGTCAAAGATTATGAGATTGAGTTTCTGAGACTGCTTCAGTATGCCCCGGGTATAGTGACGACAGAGAAGCAAAAATGTGATCACTTTCTGAAAGGACTCCGGATCCCACTGAAGATTGCAGTGGCTACACATCACGATACTGAGTACAAGATGATCAATCGGCGAGCCAGGACAACCGAGCGTAATGAGGTTCTGAGGGTTCAGATGGAATCCCAAGGTCATGATAGAGGTAGACGACAGCCTGCCTCATCTGTTCAGTACAGTCAGGGTTTTCAGTCCCGAAAAAGAGGCCGCGATGAGTATGAGCCGCAGAGTTCGACACGGTCTAGACCAGCAGTATCAGCTGTCCCTGCTGCTAGTGGAGCTGGATCCACTAGTACCCGAGCTGTACCTCAGTGTACCTTCTGTAAGAAATGGCACCCCGGAGAGTGTCGCATGAGGAGCGGAGCCTGTTTCCGATGTGGATCCCTTGATCACCGTCTCCGAGACTGTCCAGTGGCACCATAGTCTGGTTATGCTCCGGGCCAGTCACAGGCTTCAGTTCAGACCCCAGCAGGGGGTAGAGGACAGGGTAGATCCGCTGCTTCTGGTACTGGTAGTAGAGGCAGACCCAGTCAGTTCAGAGGAGCTGCCAGATCGGGAGGATCTCAGTATGGTATGGTTTATGCCACGAGGAGGCAAGAGGACCGAGATGAGCCAGACGTCATTGCTGGTATATTTTCTGTACACACTGTTCCCTTCTTCGCACTGTTAGATAATGGGTCAACACATTCATATGTATCTAGTTCTGTAGCGGGGTATCTGAAAATTTCAGAGGAGGATACTGGTAGTTCAGTTTTAGTGTTTAGCCCTGTAGGCCACCAGTTGGAGATTTCCAAAGTTTACAGAGATTGTCCCCTTGAGCTTCACGGGGAAATCTTTCCTGCAAATCTGATGAAGTTACCGTTTATAGACTTTGACCTGATTCTGGGGATGGACTGGTTATCCGCTCACCGAGTGACTCTGGACTGTGAGCGTAAAAGGGCAATTCTGAGGACTTCTGATGGCCGAGAGGTAACTCTCATCGGTGAGCGCCGAGGATATCTGACCAATCTGGTATCGGCTATGAAAGCTGAAAAGATGATCAAGAAAGGATGCATAGCCTATCTTGCCTACATCCTTGATCGGAGAGAACCTGATTCTGGAATGGATAAGATCCGCGTAGTCTGTGAATTTCCAAATGTTTTTCCGGAAGAGCTACCGGGTGTACCCTCTAAGCGTGAGGAGGTGGAGTTCGGTATTGAGTTATACCCTGGGACCTCTCCAGTATCTATGCCACCTTATCGGATGGCTCCGAAAGAGCTCAAGGAGCTTAAGATTCAGCTTCAGGAACTTCTGGATAGAGGTTTCATACAGCACAGTGTATCACCGTGGGGAGCCCCTGTCCTGTTCGTTAAGAAGAAAGATGGCTCTTTGCGCTTATGTATTGACTACCGGAAGCTGAACAAGTTGACTGTCAAGAACAAGTACCCTTTTCCCCGCATTGATGATCTGTTCGATCAGTTCCGAGGAGCTTCGGTTTTCTCTAAGATAGACCTGAGATCTGGTTATTACCAACTCAAGGTTAAGGATTCTGACGTGTCCAAGACAACTTTTAGAACTCGTTATGGTCACTACGAGTTTCTTGTTATGCCCTTCGGTCTTACGAATGCCCCTGCAGCATTCATGGACATGATGAATAGGGTGTTTCGACCCTATCTGGATCAGTTCGTAGTGGTCTTCATTGATGACATACTGGTCTACTCCAAGTCTGAGGATGAGCATGAGCAGCATCTCCGTATTGTTTTACAGACTCTGAGGGAGAAACAGCTGTATGCAAAATTCAGCAAGTGCGAATTCTGGCTCTCAGAGGTTGTTTTTCTGGGACACGTGATATCAGCTAGGGGTATTCAGGTTGATCCGAACAAAATCGAGGCTATTATGTGTTGGCAGCGGCCCAAGAATGTAGCAGAGATCTGCAGTTTTCTAGGACTAGCGGGTTATTATCGGAGATTTGTGGAGGGCTTTTCTTCCATAGCCGCTCCGTTGACTAAGCTTCTGAGGAAGGATATTCCCTTTGTCTGGTCTGAGGCTCAACAGCAGAGTTTTGATAAACTGAAGTCCGTTCTGACCCAAGCACCAGTTCTGATACAGCCAGAGCCAGGGAAACCTTATACTATTTACAGTGATGCCTCTTACATTGGTCTGGGATGTGTTCTGATGCAGGATGGGAAAGTAGTGGCTTATGCGTCCCAACAGTTGAAACCGCATGAGTGTAACTACCCCACACATGATCTGGAGTTAGCAGCCGTGATATTTGCTCTGAAAATCTAGAGACACTATCTCTATGGAGAGAAGTGTTATATTTTCACTGATCACAAGAGTCTTAAGTACCTTCTCACCCAGAAGGAACTTAATCTGAGACAGCGCCGCTGGCTAGAGCTTCTGAAGGACTATGATTGTGAGATTGAACATCATCCTGGTAAGGCTAATGTCGTTGCGGATGCTCTGAGTCGCAACGCCATTTCTGATCTGAGAGCTCTGTTTGCTCGGATGAGTCTGCTAGAGGATGGCAGTTTACTGGCAGAGCTTCAGGTGGTTCCTACACTGATTTCTGAGATTAAGGCTGAGCAGCCTAATGATCCGTATTTGGCTCACCGCATTGCGGAAGTTTAGGAGGGGACTTCTCAGGATTTTTCTCTGAACCAGGATGGAGTTCTATGCTTCCGGGGTCGTCTATGTGTTCCGAGGAATTCTGCATTGAAACAGATTATTCTGCGAGAGGCTCATGATAGTCCATACTCTATGCACCCTGGAGGTGACAAGATGTACATGAATCTCCGAGAAAAGTACTGGTGGAAAGGTCTCAAGCGAGATGTAGTCAGTTTTGTATCGAAGTGCTTGACTTGCCAGAAAGTCAAAGCAGAACATCAGCGACCATCTGGATTACTTCAGCATATTGAGATTCCCCAGTGGAAATGGGAGCGGGTGACCATGGATTTTGTCAGTGGGTTACCTTTGACTCCGTCAAAGAAGGATTCTGTCTGGGTCATCGTTGATCGTTTGACCAAGTCTGCTCATTTCATTCCGGTCAAGACCACCTATACTCTGAGTAGGTTGGCCGGATTATATATCTCCGAGATTGTCCGGCTACATGGAGTACCCCTATCTATTATATCTGATCGGGATCCGAGATTCACGTCTAAGTTCTGGGGATCCCTACATACTGCTCTGGGTACTCGTCTGAACTTCAGCACTGCTTATCACCCTCAGACCGATGGTCAATCTGAGCGTGTGATTCAAATCCTCGAGGACATGTTGAGAGGATGTATTCTGGATTTCAGAGGTAGCTGGGAGGATTTCCTGCCTTTAGCAGAGTTTGCGTACAACAACAGTTATCAGGCCAGCATTAAGATGGCACCCTATGAGGCTCTGTACGGGCGTAAGTGTCGCACCCCGATTGGTTGGACTGAGCTCACTGAGCACCATTTGTTGGGTCCAGATATTGTACATGAGGCTGAGGAGACTGTCAGATTGATTCGGGATCGGCTCAAAGCCGCTTTTGATAGACAGAAATCTTACGCTGATCTGAGGCGTAAAGATCTGGAGTTTGATGTTGGCGACGAGGTTTTTCTGAAAGTATCTCCCTGGAGGAAGGTACTACGATTTGGCCGTAAGGGCAAGCTCAGTCCCAGATATATTGGACCCTACCGGATTATCAGACGCATCGGACCTGTAGCTTATCAGCTTGAGTTGCCACCTGAACTCAAGCGAATCCATGATGTGTTCCATGTTTCTGTACTGAGACGTTATCGAGCAGATCCGTCTCATGTTCTGTCTACGGATGATTTCGAGATTCGACCTGATCTGTGTTATGAGGAGGAACCCGTTGAGATCATTGATCAGGACCAGAGAGTTCTTCGGAGGAAAACCATTAAGATGGTTAAAGTTCTCTGGCGTAACCGAGGTCGTGATGAGGCTACGTGGGAGTCCAAGTCTGTCATCAAAGCCCAGTATCCGCATCTCTTTGATCCAGGTAAATTTCGAGGACGAAATTTTCTGTAAGGGGGGGAGAGTTGTAATAACCCAAAATCCGAGTCAAAATCCCCAAATTAAAAAGTCAAAATCCCTAATCGAAACCCTAAAAATTTTAGGATTAAAATTCTGAAAATTAAGGACTTAATTGAAAAATTCTGAAACTTTGAGGGTCACATTTTAAATTCTAAAAAGTTCAAACCCTTGAAGGGTAATTAAACCAAAATTTTGAAGAAATGTTTTCTTCTTCCTCGTGTAACCGAAGATTCTGAATTAATGGTGGATTAAATTCTTCGTTAATAATTTGATTTAAAGATTAGAATTTTTCCTCATCAAGAACACCCGTATCATCGTTCCTTGCCTCTGTTTTTCGATTAATTTTTACCCTGGGAGTTTTCTTCTTCGTTGTATCGTGTGGGTAAGTTTCTAATCCAATTTATTCCTCTTGTTTCGTTTGAATTCGGTTTAATAAAGTTGTGGTCAAATTATATATTTGAATCGAAGGGTTTTGGTTGTATAATTGTTCGTTTGAAAGGGGGAGAATATTCATGGTTTAGGTTTCTGTTAAGGTTGATTGAAAAGAGGGGAAAATTGCTTTTAATTCGATTTAAGAGATGTTTTATGCTAGATTCGATAAGGGTTTGTTAAAGATACGTTTTGGATCGAATATAGGATGAAATCGGATCGAATATGAGGTTTAAAATCGAAAATAGCACGTGTTTGGATCCCGAGAAAATCTGGAAATTTTCCAGATTTTCCTGGGAAACAAACACCCCAGAGAAAACTGTCTGAACCGGCCCAGGCGTGAACCGACCGGCCCAGACCGGCCCCAGCCCAGAACCGGTCCAAGCCTGAACCCATCCGACCCGACCCGAACCGCAACCCGACCCGTCTGCCCGACCCGACCCGTTTCCCGACCCGGCTGACGTCATCGCTGACGTCACTGCTGACGTCAGCGTTGACCAATGCTGACGTCACTGCTGACGTCAGCGTTGACCAATGCTGACGTCAGCAGTTGACTTTTTTTGACCCGGGCCCACTTTATGTTTTTCGACGTCTTGAATCCAATGGCGCGGTCCGTTTTTCTAAATTCGAACCCGAAATGTCATTTTTGGGGGTTTTAAGTTCGATAAGTTATCTAGAAAATTTCTGTAAAAGTTTCTGAACACGTTTCTGTTTGCTTCATGTGACGAGGATTCCGACCCCGAGCAATTACCTCCTCCTCCTCCTGTACGAGGTCCGATACATCAGCATTCGGGACCTTCACGTGAGTAATAGTTAAATTCTGTTTAGTTTATTTTACGGTAGTGTGGCATAGTAGGATTTCTAACGTAATTTCATTATTTGTAGACTCTACTCCTACTCAGCCCGGTGGTAGAGCCGAGTCCAGTAGACGTCAGGGTCGTCGTTGAGTCTTCTGATACAGGTGTGTTCTCTCCCGTTCAGCCTGTAAAATTCTGTTATTTTGTGTATTGATTCTGTTATCCGTATGATCATGCATCATTCTATTCTGTCATATCTGTTTCTGTTATCTGTCATGCTTGCCTCCTGTTAGATAATAAGGCATGCATTCTGATTCTGTATCTGCATATATCATGACATCTGGGATTATCTGTGTACGGGGAAGTTAGTGATTTTATCACTTATGTTCAGTGGCTCCACCTTCGGGTCGAGTACCACTTCTGTTGGTGTGATGGTGTTAGAGTGGTCTGGGGACCAACTCTTCTGAGGTGTTCGGAGATGGGTGCATATCATGCATACTCTGTCTGTATTTTCTGTTCTGTTATTCCGTTATCTGCTTTAGAGACACACTAGGCTCCCCAGCTTACACCCTCTCAGGTTCTTGTTTCAGATCTCAGATCTAGGCCCGGTACGGTACTTGGAGGATCTTGTTTCAGTACTGATATTTATAGTATGTAATCATTTTCGGATTCCGGATTATTTATTTTATATTTGAATAATAATTTTTGTAATTTGAACATTAAATATTTATCTGTTTTTACGACATTTACTGATTGTAAATTTATGGGTCGGACTTTATTTTTATAAATGTTTAATTTTTATTATTATTTTAATTTATTAATTATTTAGTATTTATCCAAATATTTTGTATTTATTTTTGTAAAACCCTAATGTGAGAAACAAGTTTTCAAGCCGTAAACCCTAACTTGTAATCTAAGAAATTAGGTTACTTTTAGGGGTTACATGGATAGCAATAAAGTTGGTGAAAAGTCCATTGCATTGTTAGAAAAAGCACGGGCCGCAGAGCAAGAGGCTCTGATGAAACTTGGCCATTTAACAGATGAAGCAGATAAGAGTAGCCGAAGAGCAGCACGGGCGACCGAGCAACTCAATGCAGCACAAGAAGCAAATACTGTGACGGAAGCCGAGTTGTGGAGACTGAAGGTGCAGTTAGATCAATGGAGAAAGGCAGCTGAGGCAGCAACTGCCATGCTTTCGACCGGGAACAATGGGAAGCATTCGGACAGGACAAAATCTCTCAATAGAAACTACAACCCTGGAACTGGTTTGCCACTCTTGGAAGACATGGATGACGATGATTCACCCAAGAAGAAGAATGGAAACATGTTGAAAAAGATTGGTGTGTTATGGAAGAAAGGCCAGAAGTAAATAGCAAGTGCATGACAGGTTGCAGTGTTACATATGTTTCAGTTTATTATTGAAAAGTTACTTTATTTTTGTTTTAACATGTCTTGTCGGGAGTGATTCAGATCAGGGTTTTGATGCCATAGAAGCCTGTTAAAAGGTTAATTCTTGTAAGAATATTATTTCTAGGAAAAATTGCCCATTTTGTTAACTACTGCTTCGTTTCACACCTATCCTTCTTATTATAAGAAACATAATGATTGGGGTGATTCAAATACAAACTCAAATACCATAATGGAAAACATGGGAAATGTGAAACAAAACCGAAACAATAGATCCGTTCCTGTAAGAAATAAGGATGTAGGTGTTTGGGAATGAAGAGATTTAAGCTGCACCAGCGAGTTTAGCAGATTCATGCTCCACTGCCATCTTCAAGAAGCTGTCTTCTTCCAGCACCATCTGAACAGGCAAGAACCCCATCCCACTCGCCATAGCAAGCATCATCCGTTTGGTCTCAGACTTGAACTCCTCCAAATCCACCGTCCCGTTCTTGTCATGATCGAATTGCACAAACAACGACTCGTAAACATGATCCAGCTCCTCCGGGTCCGTCTTCACATCGATGCCGAAGTGCGTCTCGAACACCCTCAAACTCTGCAGTTCCTTTAACAGCTCCGCGTAAGACAACAACCCATCATGGTTGGAGTCGAGGTGAGCGAACCGACTCCGAATGGATACGTTGAATGCTTCTTCATCTTCGAGGAAGCTAACAATGGTGGCACCGTCCAACACTTCAACACTCATCTTTTCAGCTGTTTAATAGGATCGAGAATACAAAGGAAAACTTGAGTTTACTGATTATGGACGTTGGATGTTCAGCCTTATTTATAGTTGACACACATCGGCCATCCACTTGATGTTTCTTGAACATTAGTCCAAATTTGATGGCTCCGGTTAAATTCTATTTGCCATGGTTTGAACAAAGATTTAATGTTGGCTTTGCGTTTTCAGCATCCAATGGGCTCCAAACGTGTAGAAAGGCTCAGCCTGGGAATATTCTTCCTGTGCGAACCACACTACCTTTGAGTTCCATCTCCACTAACATTTTTTATTCTTTTAATAAGGCTTATATTAAATTAAAAATTTTAAAATTCTTAAAAAAAATTAAAATTTAAAATTATAAAATCTCTAATTTATTATTGTTGATGTCGTTGTTATCATCGTAAGTTACATTCTATTTTATTCAATCATCCATTATCAGTAATAAATTAAAAGTATATCAATTAAAATACCAAACGATGAACATAAATACTTTTAATTAAATAACACCATACGTATCGATAATTACTGATGATAAATGTTTAGGAGAAATGAATTTAGTAAAAATTTATGATTTTGAGTCTTGGGATCTAATATTTTTTAAAGTTTAAAACTTTTTAAATTTTTTTATTTTTTTAAAATATATCACTTCATAGGTTCTTAATGTATAATAAATTTTTAAAATGGTTATACACTTCAAATTATAATAAATTTAACATTAAACATATATTTTTATTTAAAAAATCTAAATATTTAAAATTAAAATAAAAAATAATTAAAATATTTATTTTTCAAATAAACCTTTTAATAAAGATAAAAATAAAAGAATACTCAAGTGTGAACTTCTAAAAGAAAAGATTTCGAGAGCTTTGAATCATACTGCTGAAGAAGTCAACAGAGCAGAGAAAAAACATATTGTCAATATTCAAAGAAACCTTGTTTTAAGTCAAAAGTCAAACACGGATAAAGCCACTGGTTAAACCAAAACAATGAGACCCATAGATATTATTCCTAAACTACCATACTTTTTACTCTATTTTTCCATAATAATGAATTATTATATAAAAATATAATTATTCAGTTATCAACTGAATATATATAAACAATTAACAAATTAAAATAAGACACATCAATAAACATATAAATATTAAGATAAAACATACAAATAATCACTGAATTATATTAAAATATTTTTTATCATTAAATTTTCGAAAACTATAAAATTAAATATAATTTTTTTAATTCTATAGTAATAATGGAGTCGCCACAAGCTGAGAACGAGTCGACATTCATGGGGTAGGGTGGCGATTCCGCGTGCATTTTCTTATACTTGGGATTAAAATGTAAAAATGTGAAATTAAAAGCACAAAAAAGAAAATTATGAAAACGTTATTAATGTTCGAACCCATAATCTTCAAGAACAACAATCAATCTTTTAATCTCTTGGGTTAAAGGGAACATGCAATGTATAATATCTAGACAAGATTAACCTGTTAAAAGGTTAATTCCTGTGAGGAGATTATTATTTCTTGGAAAACTTTCTCTTTTTTGTTAAATTTTGCTTCACTCAACCTATATGATAGATTTAGATCTAAAATTTGTCTAGAAATATCGAAAAATTATTATATGATCTCGGTTTATAATATTATTTATGATCTCATTTAATAAGATTAATATATTTAATGCGACGTAAAAGATAAAAATTTACTTTAAAAAATAGATAAAATAAATAAAACCTTAAATAATATGATAAATCAATATCATTTAATAATTTTTCAGAGGTACCTATCCCTCTTATCATAAGAAACACAGTGATTGTGGTGATTCAAACATAATCTCAAATACTATATTAGAAAACATGGGAAATATGATCAACAAAAACAAAACAATAGATCAGTTCGGTAAGAAATAAGAATTTAGATGTTTTGGAATGAAGAGATTTAAGCTGCGCCGGCGAGTTTAGCAGATTCATGCTCCACGGCCATCTTCAAGAAGCTGTCTTCTTCCAGCACCATTTGAACAGGCAAGAACCCCATCCCACTCGCCATAGCAAGCATCATCCGTTTGGTCTCAGACTTGAACTCCTCCAAATCCACCGTCCCGTTCGAGTCATGATCGAACTGCACAAACAACGACTCGTAAACATGATCCAGCTCCTCCGGGTCCGTCTTCACATCGATGCCGAAGTGCGTCTCGAACACCCTCAAGCTCTGCAGTTCCTTCAACAGCTCCGCGTAAGACAACAACCCATCATGGTTGGAGTCGAGGTGAGCGAACCGGTTCCCAACGGATACGTTGAATGCTTCTTCATCTTCGAGGAAGCTAACAATGGTGGCACCGTCCAACACTTCAACACTCATCCTTTCAGCTGTGTACTTGGTTTCCCAAGATCAAAAGTGTCAGAGTATAATAATAGGACAGAGAATACAAAGGAAATCTGAGTTTACTGATTATGGACGTTGGATGTTAAGCATTATTTATAGTCGAAACACATCGACCATCCCCTTGATGTTTCTTGGACATTAGTCCAAATTTGATGGCTCCGCTTGAATTTTATTGCCACGGTTTCATATTCTAGTTTGCAAATAAATTAAGAATAGAAATTCTACGAGTCTATTTTTTAGGTTTATGCCCCACACTAAAATTATTAAATTTAAAATATGTTTTATCAAAAAAATATAAAGATTTATTATTTGATATATCGTTAGTGAAAAATTTATAATTAATTTTTTTTAATTTTAAGTCTTAAACATTAACACAAATATTAAATTATAAATTTGAATTCGAACCAAAATAATATTATTTTTATTGAAAAAACAATATTAAAGACATACTTATATTAAAATTGAAATCTGTGTTTTGTCTATGGAGAATCAATGGGCTTTGAATTGTAATGTTTAAGAAGTCAATGGAGAAGGAAAACAAACGTGTCCATATTCAAAGGAACAGAAAGTCAAAGGGTCAAGACATACGTGGAAGCTTCCATTCTAGCAAATACAGTTAAAGAATTCGGTTAAACAAAAACAATGAGACCCATAGATCAGATTCCTGGCCTGACCAATTTTTAAACTGCTTCTCCGGAATAATAAATTATTAGATTATTATATAACTTTTTTTTTATCTAATCAACCGACATATTAGATCTATAAACGATGGATAAATAGAATATGACATATAATATAAAATAAGATTTTTGTATTTTCTGTGCTTCTTATGCTCCGTATTAAAAAAAATAAATTTAGGTTTAAAGTTATTAATTTAATATTAATGTTTAAAATTAAAAATTATATAATTAAAAATAAAATATATTTAAAATTTATAATTTATAATTTAGAATATTTTAATAATAATTTAACTTTTTTTAGTGTTAAGATAAAAATGACGCCAAAAAAATAAAAGAATGCTATAATTTAAGATTTTGATAGTTTTGAAAAAATCATAATTAAATTTGTTTTTTATCAGAGATATTTTATTATTTTTAAAAATTTGTAGGTTTAAATTAATAAAATTAACTCTCAATTTTTATTCTTTAAGTTTAATTATATTTTACAATTTTTTAATTTTAAAATTAATAAAATTTAATCTTAATTCTTGATATTTATGATTTAATTCATTTTTAAGACCCTATTCATTTTGAAAATACTCTATTTATCTCCTCAAAAATTAATCTTGACTTTATTCGTGTATTCATAATCACTAAATTACGTTGAAAGGTACATTTTATTACTGAATTTTAAAAATTATAAAAATAAAAAATATTTTCATATTTTAATATATCGATACAATTGATCAGGTATCAATATTAAAGGTAGAGTACCAATACGAATAATTTATTTTTACCCTTTTGAGTATTTAAATGTGTATAAATCAAAAATATTTTTATTTGATATATAAAATTATGTTAAACAGGAGACTATAAATAAGTTTTTCATAGTGAATTTTATTTTTTTTATTTCAAAAAATTATAAATTTCATATACTCAAAATTTTCTTATATAATTATTGTTTCACCCAACTGATCTTATAGATTTGGATCTAAAACTTGTATCTTATTATAAGAAATACAAGGGTTGTGGTGATTCAAATACAAACTCAAATACTATAATGGAAAACATGGGAAATGGGATCAACAAAAACAAAACAATAGATCAGTTCCTGTAAGAAATAAAGATGTAGGTGTTTGAGAATGAAGAGATTTAAGCTGCGCCAGCGAGTTTAGCAGATTCATGCTCCACGGCCATCTTCAAGAAGCTGTCTTCTTCCAGCACCATTTGAACAGGCAAGAACCCCATCCCACTCGCCATAGCAAGCATCATCCGTTTGGTCTCAGACTTGAACTCCTCCAAATCCACCGTCCCGTTCTTGTCATGATCGAACTGCACAAACAACGACTCGTAAACATGATCCAGCTCCTCCGGGTCCGTCTTCACATCGATGCCGAAGTGCGTCTCGAACACCCTCAAGCTCTGCAGTTCCTTCAACAGCTCCGCGTAAGACAACAACCCATCGTGGTCGGAGTCGAGGTGAGTGAACCGGTTCCCAATGGATACGTTGAATGCTTCTTCATCCTCGAGGAAGCTAACAATGGTGGCACCGTCCAACACTTCAACACTCATCCTTTCAGCTGTTTAATAGGATCGAGAATACAAAGGAAATCTGAGTTTACTGGTTATAGACGTTGGATTTTCAGCATTATTTATAGTTAACACCCATCGGCCATCCACTTGGTGTCTCTTTCTTGTCCATTAGTCCAAATTTGATGGCTCCGGTTTCATTTTCTTGCCATGGTTTCATATTCTAGTTTTCATAAATTAAGCATCGAAACCATATGCTTCCTTTGATTCTGGTCCAAATTTGATGGTTCATATCAGATGTACCTTTCGGTTTGCAGCATCCAATGGGCATAAAACGTGTAGAAAGAATCAATAGAGGAAGAAAGGGGAATATTCTTGGAAATTAATGATGTGAACCGCAAGTTCCTTAATTTCTAGTACTTGGGTATAATAGTAAAATTGTCCCTATTCAAAGGAATATGACCATTTTAACCAAAAGTCAAAGGGACAAGAGGTTCAGTTCTAGGAAATACGGTTAAAACCATTGGTTAAACAAAAACAATGAGACCCATAGATATTATTCCTAAACTACCATCTTTTTCAATTCTATTCCCCATAAGAATAAATTATTATATTTGATCAACCGACATTCCATGTTCATAAGCACTTAATAAATGAAATAAAACTATTTAAAATAATTTAATATAAAAGATCTTTTAATTTTTATAATACATATGATATAACTTTATATATATTATTTTAAAATTTAAAAAATATATGTGAAAAATAGAAAACATTAATTATGGGTGACGTTTTTCTCTTAAATCATGTAATATTTTTTCATTTGTACCGTAATTTTTAACTTATATTTTAAAATAAATTTTAAATATTTTACTTACTCAAATAAAAATTTTAAACACTTTATATATCTAACAAAACTAATAAAACTAAGACACTTCACAAAATAAAATTAAGGATTACGATTATTGTTTTATTTTAAATTTATATGACATCATAAATTCTCTATTTTTATGTAGGCAATGCATCGAATGTAATAGATAAATATATGCTTTCTGTATGAGTTCTCTAGTTCAAGTGGTTAAAAAAACAGTTAATATTTTTAAAGGTCACAAGTTTGAGCACCAACAATATCAATAGATAAATTAATTTAATCTCAACTAAGAATCATATTTTTTTTCTTCTTTCTAAGTGTCGTTTCTATAGGTGGTCTTAGTGTATTTTTTTTAATCTCAACTAAGAATCATATTTATTTTAGATTTTTTTTCACATCTAAATTAATTACACTATACCTTAAATCGTAGTCGGTATAGCTATTATTTTTATAGACTAATTATTTAAATTATTAAGATTAAATTATTTTAATTAATATAATCGTTAAAAATAATAATTAATAGTTAACCTATAAATTAATTATACTTTTATATAATAATAATCGATTATTTAAGTTAGACAATATATTTAACCTACCATGAATATCACTGCTAGTCATATTTATTTACCTTTGTGTCACAAATTTTGTAGTACAATTTGTATATCTTTATAGTAGTTTAGAATTCAAGAAATGATCATTATGATATATTTTATGGTTAGAGAATGTCGATAATATCATATAATTAGATCTGATTTTATGATAATTTATCGATACAATTAAAACTGTTAATAAAATATTTTGTAAGATTAATAGTTATTTTTTAAATTTCCAAGCTTGATAATTAATGAAAATTGATTCCATATTACTTACCAAAAAGAAAAAGGAAATTGATTACACATTACTTTCACGTTATAATCACTTGTGTGATTAGATACAAAAGAAAAAAAAAGACACCATTAATCAAAATTACAACTATGAATTAAACACGAACTTTTCCAATTTACAAGCTTTCATCCGTTGTTTAGATTCGACTCGAATCAATTAAACGTGAAATTGTTCTAACTGTACATCCTTCGCCTTCAAAGGAACATACTCTCCGAGGTAAACTCCCAACTGATCCGACAACACAGATTTATCGATGTTTTCATGGTGGTAAGATTTGCAGACAAAGTAAATCACTGTCTGGATAACCAATCCAAAGAGAGTCAAGATGGAGTGTAGAAACAAACAGATTATCGCATACACAACCCTAGTGCTCATGCCGGAGTCGCTTCCTTGCATCACCAGATTCTGAAACGCTAACTGCAGGGCGGAGGCGGCGATTCCGAGCGTCAGAAAAATGAAAACCGCCACCAATATGTTTCCCTTTATCAGGTTTTTGCCCTTCACCATCGCGTTGAAACCGTAAGCCTCTTCTAAAACAGAAATGACGCTCGCCAAGTGCCAGATTACGGTCAAATACAACAGCCCCACCGAGTACAAAAACGCTAAAACAATCGACACCGCCATATCCAAATCGCTTCCTCCGATTGAAACGACGAAAAGAAACAACACCGTCACCGTTAATACGTGGTACAAAAACATGGCGACGAAAATGCATAAGAAAGTAACCATCAGCCGCTTCCAGACCACAGGAACAACGCCGATGACTTTGTTGAAGGTGAGTTCCCGATCTGTATATATACATGCGACGGTGTAAACCACCGCAGCAGTCGAAAGAAGCGAGATAATGAAATACAAAGTGAAGTATGCAGCTTTAAAAAGCCAAAAGTAAGCCCACTCGTCGGAGATAAGGTCGGCCAGTTTCTCGTATTTGGGAGTTCCGGCTCGAGTATAGTCGAGTTCTATTTCTTTGGACATAATATTGCTGAAGAAGAGATTGGATACTTCCATGTGAACAAGGTAGATGAATGATAAAGGAAGGATTAAAGATAAAGTAATGTTGCTGAAGATTTTTCTCCATGCAAAAATGGCTTTATAGGATTCGTCGAAGATGCCGAAGAACCCTAGGAACTGCATCTCCTCTTGCTCTTTATCCATGGTGTTTTAAGCTGCAGAGACAGAAAAAATGGTGAGATTGAAGAGATCGGCAATAGCGATGAGGAGAATATGAAATTGTTCCTATTATATCAACATTATGGTAAAAAATAGTATGGCATGTTCGATCATACGTTTCTTGGGAAACTCTATTAGAGGTGATGTAGAAAGTAGATTTCAAAGTATGTTCGAAATTTATGCAGATGCATTAAAATTATAGATTGTCTTTATAGGGTAAAAATCCGATTTTTATCGTACTTTCTATTGAAATTTTTTAAAAATTAAATTTTAAACTTTAAACCCTACGCCCTAAAAAGTATACTTTACCCCTAATTCCGTAAACCCTAACCGCAACCCTTATCATTAAACCTTAAACCATCTGAATTGAAACGGAGACACAAATAAAAATATAGGAAAGAGATAGACGATTTACATCCGTCTTTATAAATATTATTGGTAGGGATTAATGCAAATAAGAAATATATATTTTTATAGAAAGAAAATGCATGCCATAAATATAGAAAGTTCAAGTATGTCATTTTGGGTAAAAGTACTATATAAGTCCTTTCACTAGGTAGTAGATTGCATTTTGGTCCTTAAACTGAAAAAAACAAGTATATTAGTCCCTGTATAATTAGTATTGAGCAACTTTGATACGATTAAGCGGTAGAACAATATTGATACGTTCAAGTTGTAAATTATCACAAGGCTCGAGATACTTTTCAGAGATAACGACAAGCTTTGCAAATTATCCAAGTCGAAAAGCGTTATCAGTAAATAATATGATGATCAAATCAAAATTTTTGATGAATTTAACGATAAAAAATGATTCAATAGAATTATAACAATGCATTGAAAGGCAATAACCAATGCAAACTTAATCGGATCGTATTGAAGTGTCGTTTTGTAATTTTTTCAACTTCAGAGATTAATTTATAAATTAAGTAAAATATAAGTCCTTAACGATAACTAGAATTACCAATGAGAAATTCAATGCATTATTATCAAATATATACAATTTAAATGGATTTCAAACTCGTTTATACCTTCAATTATCCTATATAAAATTTCATTCATGACTAAAATGTGATTTATCACAAATATTTGGGCTTGAAACAAGAAAGCAAAAGACAACGGTTTAGAACATCTCTTATTGGGCCAATATTATTCGGCCGCATCATCTTGTAGGGTTACGATCTTCTCGGTTTAAAACTCGGCGCTGCCTCTTCTTTTTTGTAGTCTTCGCCTCCAAATTTCTCGAAACCTTCATTCCAGTGGGAACAATCTCTCTCGACCAACATGGGGTATGTTTTCTTGTTCTTGGTTCTACCTCAAATCGACACCTTTTTTTAGTTACTTGTTTATGTTCCAGTTTTTGAAGTGTCTGAGATATTCTTGCTGATTCAATGAAAGGAATGGTTTTTTGTGTATGTTTTTGTTTAAAAAATGTGGGTTTGGATCTTTTAGTCTCTTTGTTTCATTATTTGTTTGTTATGTGTGTTGAATTAGATTGGACGCAAAAAATGGATAATTTCTGCAGCTCCTACTTTTAGTTTTAGATGCTCCAAAAGGTTAAATTTTTATTGCTGTTTTAGGGTTTCTAGCACATAAGTATTGACTTTGAACATCTTGTAAAAGAAAATGTCTGTTTCGTTTTGGGTTTTAAGATTTAGGAGAATTCCAGAAGAATAGTAGTGAACAGAGTTTGTTTGAAATTGTACATTGAATTAATGTTAGAAATTTGAATATGAGATAGCTTAAATATGTGATCTTGTAGGAAAACACGTGGTATGGGAGCTGGGCGCAAGCTGAGGACTCACCGCCGGAGGCAGAGGTGGGCCGATAAGGCATACAAGAAGTCTAACCTTGGAAACGAATGGAAGAAACCATTTGCTGGTTCTTCCCATGCCAAAGGAATTGTCCTTGAGAAGATGTAATTAACTCTGCATCCTTTGTTTATTTCCTTTAACATTAATTCAAACAGGTTCACTGACTGCATTTGAACATGCAGCGGTATCGAGGCCAAGCAGCCTAACTCTGCTATCAGAAAGTGTGCTAGAGTTCAGTTGATCAAGAACGGCAAGAAGATTGCAGCATTCGTTCCGAACGATGGTTGCTTAAACTACATCGAAGAGAATGTAAGTACTCTTCAACTGAAATCGTTTTAAGTATTGTTTTTGCTGTCACTCTTTTGATAATTACTTGCATATCGATGTAGGACGAGGTGTTGATTGCTGGATTTGGACGAAAGGGTCATGCCGTTGGTGATATTCCCGGTGTTCGATTCAAAGTTGTGAAGGTCTCTGGTGTTTCCCTCTTGGCACTCTTCAAGGAGAAGAAGGAGAAGCCTAGATCCTAAATTTGGAATGGTGAGGATGTCTTTTTATGATCTTTTAATAGTTCTACTTAAAACTGAGAGCATTATGTTTGTTTTCTGGACATGTTTTTGTTAATCTTATGGACATCATCGTATTGAATTTTCGGTGTCGGTTTTCGATCAAAACATTTTATTGCAGTTCCAAACTATTCCTATGCCCCCATTTACTTATCAAATTAATCTTTTGATCTAAGAATTTTATTGGCAGTATCTGGTGATTGGTTAGAAGTCTTTAAAATCCAAGAAAGATGTTGATTTTGTATTAATGTAGCAGGCAAAAAAGTGTTTATGGGAATTGATACGATTTTGATGGTTTAAGAAAAATTGGAGACTTTGTAATTTTACTTCAAAATAAAAATAAAGTTTTAAAATGATAGATTTTGGATTGAATTAGGAATATATAAGTGTTTATTATTAAAAATGTAATTATATTCACATTATTATCTTTATTAATTTTTATTGATTGAAATATTAAAATAAAATAAAAATATGATATTAGATATTATTTTATCAAAAATAATAATTGAAGTGTCAAAATAATAACTATAATTGGGTTTTAAATAGATAATTTGAAGAGTAAAAGAATCTTGTCCTTAATCGTGTTCTCTTTCACACTCTCCTCTCGTTAATTTTTTTTAATTTGAATTTTAAATTATAACTCTATTTTTTTATATTCTTAAACCATAAAAATATATTCTACTCTTAATTTTTTAAATCTTAATCACATTTATAAATCTATTGATTTAAGTTAGGATATCAATATAGATACGTTTGCATTCTAATTTAGAATAAATTTACTATAAAATACAAATTTGTGTAGTGCATTATCATGACGTGGGGGTAAACTATAATCATTGGCCAAACTTCAACTTTAAAAAAATTCTGAAGCTCTCATTGCATAACAAATATGTTTGAACAAAAATGGTATTATGATGGTAAATCCTCATACCTGAAAATCTATGAGACGCCATCCACAGGAGACAATCTACTCAAAATTAGAATATCATATTCCGGCTTGAGGAATTCGAGTCCGGAACCCTCATTGCTGGAGAAGTGTACAAAATTCTGCTGAGCTACAAGTGTGTATTATGGAATCTACAACGTTTTTTGTCCAGAACTTCCCAACAAGTATAACTGGGAGAGTTCAATACCATGGTAGCTTGAAAAAACTGAACAGGGTTTTTCCACTTTTCTTAGCTGTTCTCGGGTACGACGCTCTCTGGAATCGGGAATACAGACAGTTTGTCTACCGCCGGTGTTGTTCCTGATAAACCTTCTATTGGTGCATCAATATTGTAAAAAGAATCCTCGACGGAGAAAGGTTTCCTTGAGGCAGAAGTAATTTCGGATGACACTGGACAAGGAGTGGAGTTTGACAAACTGTTCGTAAGCTCCTTTGGCCATGATCGAAATGACAATCAGAAAGGCATTCTTTACGAGTGTCTGAATTTATATCCATTTCCACAGTGCCACTGTTTCTGACAGGAGCCTTGTCTTGGTTGGTGTTATGAAGGGAAATCGTAGTAGTCTTAAAGCATGGTTGACTGTCTGTTTTTCAGCAGCTTCTTCCAATGCGAGGGTGAGTTGCACATCAATCTCGGAAGTTAAATTATCAGCAGTTTGAGGTAGTCCATCAATAGGAACAATCTTGGTATCCTTTATGCGAGCAACATCCTTTCCACCCACGATTATTGTTTCTGCAGAACCAAGGCCTTGGACCTTTGAGAAACTTTCTCTACCAGCTCTAGGAGAGGATTTATTGTGAAATTTCAAAGATGAGGGAGGGCTGCTTTGCGGGTTTCTTGGAGCAGTCGATACCTTTGTTGCAGTATTTGAAGGCTTTTGATTAGACTGGGAAGGTCTAGATCTTACAAGGGAGGAAGTTTGATTAACATCCAAGTTGGGGCTCTGGATAGCAGTTAAGGTTCTAACAGGTTGAAGCTTTCCTTTCTTTCCCTTAATTGAGCTTGCAGTAGGACTAGTGCCTTTTGCTCCACATTTAGGAGAGCCACTAAGTACACCGGGATGAGACGACATATTCCCTTCTGGACTGCAACCTAATGATCTTACCTGCATTAGTCATTAAAGTAAAATTGAACTAAACAGGATACAGGGAGGCCGGGTTTTTTTTCATTTGTATTTCATTTTAGAATAGTCTTAGACAGGTTCTATCTCTTTTCCTGCTGAAGGTTCTAATATGCAAATATCTGTTTGCTGGGGTAGTAAATAGCAATTATGTAGTTATATAATCAATAGTTGCAATAATAGACAGAAAACAGGGCACAGGCTACAGCATTATAATTTTTTTCTCTATGAAGTATGAATCTCTAGAACAATAGAATACAATACAATTAATATCTCCTAGCCTCTTTCAACATTCTGCTCAGTAAAATTATTTCTATATATGTGATAGAACAGAAACCTGTTTTGATGTTTTCCCAATATCTTGCAGACCAGTGTCTGGCTTCTTTGGGGCTGCTTTCTGTTTCATCAGAAATAACAAAAGAAGGAAATGTTATCAGACAACACAACAATGAATTTGCAATGGCAGACCATTTCTTGATGTACCTTATCTTGAGGGGTGAATGCCATTCTGCCACTAGGATTTTCAGTGTTGGAAGTTTTGCTAAATTTCTGGATTGAAGCTCTTATATCCTCAAACAAATCAACTTCAGGATCTTCCAATGTTAGAGTTTCACTATCAAATTCCAAAAGTCAATAATGATTCAAAATATCCGTTTACATCCTCTAGAATCCCAGGCAATCTATATATTTCCCCATTCCCATTGCCTCCCAGCATGCTAGACCACTCCTCTGATTCGAGAAAACCATAAAAAATTCACAAAAAACATATCAAAACAAGTAATTTAAAATCATAATTCTCTATTGTATATAATATGGATCACATTGTACCTGTAGTAGCAAAGAAAGCATTATCCCATGTAAAAGTTTTGCGTAAATTGTTTTTTCTATGTTTTCTCGTCTTGTCTTGTTGCAAAGAACCTGGAGGTTCCTCTAACTCTCTAGCTTCTTCAAAAAAGTCTGATGAGATTTCTAAATCGCTAGGATCCAAAATAACCCTAACAGGTCTGTTTTCAGTCCCCTTCCCTGCACAGCACACAGAATCAAATTTGTCAAGAGAAAGGACAAAAAAAGTTTTGCAACAGCAAAATGAGATTAAAATTCATGTTTAATAAGCAAAAAGAAATAAGGATCTTCATAATCTGTGAGTCGAAGTTCGAAAATGTCATGATCGAAGGCAGAAAGAAAAGAGAGAAAATGGAATTCAAGCCTGCCAACGATGTCGTTTCAAGAATAGAAGAAGAACTTGTCAATAGGCAGCGTTCCACTCATGTGTCAAGTGATGACAAAGTTCTACACCAGGATTGTGACTCAGCACCAAGGACAGATATGAAAACAGATGGTCCAGGCTGTGAATGAGCTGGAAGAAGTCGTTAGAGAGCCTTGGGAGAGTTTGACACCTGTCACTAAATAACACTGTGTCTTTAGAATATAGTAGCTGAAAAATTCTGTTTTTCTTATGCTTGAATTGATGTAAAAACTTCACCTTTTTCTGAAATCTAAATCTCATCTTCCTCTGAAATCCCCCATTCTTCTGTTATTCCTTGCATAATCATAACAGAAAAGCAGCCCCCATGTATAGAATACTAATAAGAAATGAGCGAAAAAGCAGCAAATGGCAATGAGAAATTGCTTTCAGAATGGAACATGAAAATTAGCTTAATATCAATGATTTTTCTGGAGCTAATTATTCGTAAATTGAAGAAAGAAACATGCGATCACCGGATTTTTAAAACATGATTATGGAATCGAAAAATAATACTGAGAAACCTGAGGAACGGGGGCTTATAGAATCGAAGAAAGGCGAATCGATGAGACAATCATCTCCGCAGAAACGTCGATGAGGCTCTGCACCTAGAAATCGAAATCGCTTGCTATCTCGAAATCATCCACTTTTGGACCTAAAACAACACAAATTGAAGCTAAGTGCGTTAATTATTTAATTACTTCAATTGAATTGAGAACAGAAAAACAAAAGGAAGTGAAATGTTTCTGAATTTGGAAAATTGGAAGAGGAAGAAGAAACGGTTCAAAATCAAAGAAAATAACAATTTCGAGCCGAAAAATGGCGGGGAGCGTTTAATGTATACAAAACTTGCACCGAAGTTTACGTACGAATCCCTGTAGACCCGTTATAGAGTGGATGATCGGGTGATTTAGACGTTGGAATTTCCGTTTAGTTTTCTTGCCTATTTTTAGTTTACGATAAGATTGGGTTGATTAGGGTTTCTGGGTTGTCTCTGGGTAGATCTGATTCATCTCATTCCAGATCTCCATAGATAACATAAGAAAAGAAGAAGAATGCATAAATATCGAAACTTGAATATCAAACCTACTGAGAATAAAATGAGCAAAGTGAAGAGTCATATAGTATATTAGTATAAATTAACCCACTTCAACTAGGAATTTGATAGCTATGCCTATGCCAACTGGTTCACCCCCATCATTTTTCATCCACTGCTCTCTTCTTCTTACGAGCTCCTTTCGGAGCTTTAGTTGGTGCAGAAACCAATCGTTTGAGGCGGTAACTAACGAGTGATGGTCCGAAGATGCTGTATTTTCCAGAACTGCTGAAAGCTGTTTCCGCGTCTGTTCGTCTTTCATAAACTACCTTGGCCTGGATGCTCTTTTTGAACACTTCAGTTCCTCGGGTAACCAGAGGACCATAACGGCTGAATATCTTATTCAGTTGTTCGACCGAAGGAACTGAATCTATGTCTGAAAATTTTAGAATGAGAGAAGTTGGAGATTGATCCTCTGTTATCTGCTTCTCTGATTCCATTCCAAGATTTTCGTCTACAGATGCATGTTTCTGTTCAGAATCCACATTGGCACATGCTTTAGCAACCGACTGTGATTCAAGAACTGTAATACCGTTCTCCGTGGTTTGGTTGTTCTTGTCAACTGTTAACTGATCTTCGGGAAGGCATTGGATTATCCTTTCAGAGCAAGACGAGTCTTTGATTGAGGTGAACTCAGACTTTCCGGTAAGCTTGAACTCATTCTTGTCAACTGTTAACTGATCTTCGGGAAGGCATTGGATTATCCTTTCAGAACAAGACGAGTCTTTGATTGAGGTGAACTCAGACTTTCCCGTAAGCTTGAACTCGTTCAATTTCTCCCCCATTATGGCATCAGTTCCTTGTTCCAAAGATTGTTCAGACATTTCAGTGTTGTTAAGATCCATAGCAATTGAATTCCTCAACTCAGTAAAGAAATAAACTATAGAGGCCAAGAAATTGTACCCTTTCAAGGGATCTGTGCCGGCCAATCGAAGCTGTGAGAGCATCTCATCAGGGGAGGAGATATCTATTTGAGAAACCTTCTTCCCTCGTGATTTGGCAGAAGAATTTCCTTTCCTTTTAATAGCAACTGCTGTCTTCGGAGATGTCCCATCGGAACGCTTTAGTAATGGCGACGAAAAGATTGAACCATTCAGTTGGCTTGCAACCCTAAGAATGCTAGCTCCAACTCTGAAAGTCTGCTCAGACTGCGGAGGCTTATAAACAGACGCTATTGACACATTACTCTTGTTCTGTTTCATTGCTAAGTCACCACGCACAGAGTCAATAGTCTTTAGCTTTTTGGCAGGGGATGAAGGCATTAATATATCATCACCTTTTTTATTCAATTTCCTTTTAACATTTTGTAAAGTTTTCTCCTTTTTGCCAGAAACTGTATGGATTTTCTTTTGTTTACAAGAAGAGCCATCATGACTATCTGGCTTCTCTTCTTTAGAGTACACCTTTTCTTCAACTTTTACACTAGGAAAATTTTTAACCAGTTTGCTATATTCCTTCACTTCCTCAGACAGAGGGATTTCAGCATCAGTCTCCAACAATCCACAAAGATGTTGAAACTCCGGTAGCTGAGAGTAACCCTTCCAACGATGAAATGCTAACAATTGTGCCTGTGATATTGTGAATTGCAGTCTATCAACGTCGGTATAAGGTGAAAGAGCCAATGTTTTCATAGTTTCAACAAGTTCCAAGGGATCAAACGAAGAAACACTTGAAAACCTATCCCCACCATCTCGACTGCTAGAATCTTTCCGGATCCCAGCATTAACAATTATCTCAGTTTTAATCCGGGAATATGCTTCCTCGGAAATGCAAGAACAGGCCAGACCGAATTCTACCCGTCTAGAAACCTCATCCAAAGCACAATCCACAGCATGGTGGAACTCTTCCATATTGTTGTTCTGCTTTTCCATCTGTGAGAAATTAGGCCTAAAGGGTTTGATACAAGATGCCTCATTCCAAGCAAATGTCTGATCATAATATGCAATCAAATAACTTTCCCTTTTGAAATACTTCTTTGCCTTCGCTGTAGCAGCTGAACTATCAAATATCTGCCCCGGCCACCATGGATGACTCCTTACTTTACCCCACACTAAATCAGATACACAAAGTTCAGGTTTTGCATCAACATCAGATGATCCATTCTCAGAGGTGCTTGTAGATTGATTCAAGTTTTCTGCATTCTGCAAATCCCTTTCACCTTGGAACACGGTAGTTAGATTTTGTTTGGTATCATTGGGTGTACCAATTCCCATATCACACCTTTCTAGTCCACCAGAAGATCCTTCCTTTAAGCTCATTTTCTGGTCATCACAAGGTAAAGAGCTATCAGCAGAACCATCACCAGAATGAATAGTCTCATCTATCAACAAGCCCCCGTTAGCAGAGGCGTTAACGTTAAGGTCCTTGGTTACCACACCAGAAGACCCCAATGCCATCTGTTCAGCCTCCGCTGATTTATTGCCGCTCAATCCTCCATCAACCTCCATCAAAGAAATCCCACCCGAACTCAACCCAGCGCTAACTTTATCATCAAAAGCTTCACCACAAGACCCAATATCAGCTTCCAAATCAATCCCTTGACTTTTCGCACACTCCATTTTACTCTCTTTCCCAAACTCACCAACCTCAGCATTCAACCCATTATCCTCCCCAAATTCCTTAACCCTTTCAACTAAACAAGTGATGGCTGCCCCAGAGGCAGGCTCCCCAACATTAACATCATCTCTCTCGTTTTCTTGGTCAACCGAAACAGCATCACAGTTCAAATCAATTTCATCAGGAATTTTGATCGACATTAGAGTACCCTAAACATAAAAAATAACCATCAAACCCCCTAATTCACTAAGAACGAAACAAAATCCTAGTAAATAATTAAATACTTAATTTTGCAAACAGATTAAACAAACCAATAAAATTAACAAATAAAAAATGCTGCGTACCGTCAGTTACTTGATTCAGGGAACTGTATAGAATGAGAGTGCCCTAGTTTCCAGAATGTAAAGAAAAAGAAGGGGAAGCCGTGTTTTGTGTGTATACCGGAAAATGCTGTTTTAGTTTCAAAGTACGACCCATCTGGCAGAGACGTGGCGGAGACCGGAACGTTTGGGTTTAAAAGAGGGGAAAAAAGTAATTGTCTTGTTGTATTCCACGTGTCAAATGATTAGTTTGGTAAACATCGACTATCATTCTTGTCAATGGATTTTAAGTATATCAATTCGTAATTAATGGAATTAATCAAGATTTAGTCAATTAAGTCGTATAATATTTTTTTAGAATTAATGAATTGATTTTATATTTAAAATTCAAAATCAATCCAGTTCAACTAAGATTTTAGTTAATCAAATAAAGATTTATATCCACGTCTGAATAGTAATTTGATTTTATTTAAGTTTCAATTTAAAGTATTGTACATATAAAAAAAATTATCGAAAAATTCACCCATCAGTTATTTTTCTATAATGTTAATAAAAAATTATATCAAGAGTCAGGTTCGTCATGTTATATGCATTCCTAACTAATAAAAATCACTTGTTTTACCATTAATTATCCATGTCATTAATTTATCTTTTAAAAAATATATCTTTTAAATAATATGAAAAAATAATAAAAAATCATTGGTCAAAAAAATAAAAGATAATGATGAAATGAGTGATTATAATTTGATAAAACAATGACTGATATGATATCAATCACACATGATATAATTTTTCAATGTTAATGATTTAAAACTAAGACACAACATTGATAATAGTAAGAGATATCCTATTAAATTTATACAAAATTCAAATAATTTAACTCGAATAACATAAATTTAACTAAAAAATCAGATAAAATGTAAATGATGAAATATAACTTATCAACTCCATTAACTCAAAATTATTTTGTTCGACTCAACCGAATACTCCCTACTTTTTCCAAATGAGAGACTGCTGCCGAACCTTAAATCTTACATTCTCCGAGCATGATGAAGCCAAACCATACATGTCCCATGCAATCTAAGCAGGAAGAAAACCATGTCTAATTTGTTTTGTTTTTTTTTCTTTCACTTGTGTGGAACATTGGTTTCATGTCAAAAAAAGCAAATAAAGTTGTACCATGCAACAACCTCAAAATGACCACCTCAAAAACTTGGACCTGTTCTGTCCTATGGGACCATCTTCCCTGCCTATCAAGAGTGGGATGGCATAAGAAATTTCCTACAACCTAGAGCATGATTGAATATTCAGGCAATAGAACAACAGACTATCGTGCAACCGGTCGTGCGATAGACTCATCCAACGACAGGTAATTATCGGTTCCGATCATATCCAAGGAGCCAGGGTTAAGGGAAGAAATGGCAGAGTGCCTAGACAGTTCATCTGAGTTACCGTCTCTAACCATCATCCCTTCCTTTTCGATTAAGATGGCATCTTGGATCTCCTTGAGAACTTCTGATATCGGCGGCCTCATATGTCCGTGAGGTTGCACACAATTTAAAGCTTTCTCTGCGATCTTCCATATCGATTGAATGTCGTAGTCATTGCGAAGGTAAGGATCAATGATTCCTTGAATGTCGCCACTCTCGATATGCATCTTCGCCTACAATTTATTCACTCAAAGAAATAAACAAATGAATATCACAATTCAGTTTCGAAAACCAGCAGCAGCAGCAGGGAAGAACATGGAGAAATCTAGGAAGCGATGCATCGAACGAAATAAACTAACATTTTGAACAATGTCATTACAGTTATTCATTACTAGTCATGTTTGAACAAAAAAAACGCCTCCTGCATCTGTGTTATCATATAAACTTACCCATTGGACAATGTTGCGGCAATTAACACCGAAGCTTTCGTTCGATATGGCCTCTTGACCGGACATCAGTTCTAGAAGAATGACACCAAAGCTATAGACATCACTTTTATCTGTTAATTGCTGCGAGATATAATACCTGTGCACCAAAAGGGAAAATTATTATCAAGGCGATGAGACAGAATTCACCGTTGCATACAACTAATTTTCCCTCGATAACAGATTGGTTTGATAGCATGGCAGCAAAAACATGTAATTTTATATTCCGAATGCAATGTAATCATTCGATAACAGCCGCAGCAGCAACGCAAAATAGTCATTGAACATGATAAAGAAGGGAGGTTTTAGTAGAAGCAAGGCCCTACTCGGGATCTAGATACCCCACAGTTCCTCGAACTATGCTCGACACATGTGATGCTCCATCAACTGCGAGCTTCGAAAGTCCAAAATCTGAAACCTTGGCTTTCATGTGTTTGTCAAGAAGAATATTGCTAGTTTTCAAATCCCTGTGGATAATGGCTGGAACACAGCCCGTGTGAAGGTATTCAATCCCTGAATGAAGGGTTCGAAAAGCATCAAACTTTCTGTCACTTGAACAAAACAAAAGAGCTTCAGTACAAAGAAATTAAAACTTAGTCTAACAGCTTATGTACCTTTTGCAGCATCTTCAGCAATCTCAAGGCGTTTTATCCAACTGATACCACGTTCCCTTGTTAAAGGGCCTACAAATATTTACACAAGTGTGAGCACTCGCTCGGTATCAGTTTTAACCTAAAAATACTTGAACTTACCATAAAGATGTTCTTTGAGAGTTCCGTTGTGCATGAACTCGTAAACAAGCATACTTCTCCCATCTTCTTGACAATATCCGAGAAACTGTACCAGGTTCCTATGATGTATCCTTGAAAGAAGACTCACCTATCCCATAATTCAAAAATTAACATGATTTTAGCTTCAAAGGGCTTATTAGAATTATGTCAATCAATGCAACATAAGTTATTCCAAAGCCAAAGAACACTCTCTAAAAGAGAAAGGTCATATTAAAGCGAATAATTTCCTTTCAAGAAAAGTCTCTGACTCAAAGCGGACTCACATACTACCAATTCACTCATGAACACCATAATTATGAACGAAGATTTGAAAACAAAAAACGCCGAGTCAGGTTGCATAAGCAGGTTACATTTACCTCATTTGTAAATTCCCTCTTTCCTTGGAAGGAATTACTAGTGAGAACTTTTACTGCAATTTCCTTCCCGTCTTTCATTTTCCCATAGTGCACAACTCCAAAGCCTCCAGAACCAATTTTCTTCTCAAAATTGTTGGTAGCATCTTCAATCTCAGCTAACGTAAAGCAATTGGCAGCTTCGGTGGGAGCATTACTCAATGAAGAAGCAATTCTCTGACCTTGAATAGGCAAGGGATGCTGAAATTGTTCTGACATAAATTAAAAGAAATTAAGCATGAGAACCCTGATATGCAATAGACTAGCCACACTTCAGAACCCGGTTCCTTACCTTGTGCATGCTTTTTCTTCCCCTTGCGTAATATAATGCAAGACAAAATCGTAGATATGAGCAGAAAAGCAGCTCCAACTGATGAACCAACAATAATAGTACTAAGGTGTTTCGATCTTCCACTCCCCTCACGAAGGTTAATATTTCCAGCATAGCTAGGGATAAAAAGTAGTTGTAAGTGGTAACTATAAAGTATATTGCACTATAACGTGAAGCCAAAATGAAGATATATTTATGCTTAGCATGTAGCAGATATAACATAGTTTTGGTTTGCATAAGATTTCTCGACTGGCTACTATCAGATACCGTATGTTATTCATTAAAAGATTAGGAGAATGCTTTCTATAATCATTGCAACAGATGAAACCCCAATATATAAATGTGTCTATCTATCCGTGCAAGGAGCGAATTCAAAATACTAATATTTACAATGGTTTTTGCATAGGTAAACATGTTAGTATATCTATTTGTTTTGGCCAAAATTAAACAAAGGAGCTTGTAGAATTGACTTAATACATGCAGGTTGAATGAATTTAAGATGTAAATATCATACAACAATTAGTATGTATGTGTTAAAGCATGTCAATTACATTTATGATACTCACTTCAAAGCCAGGTTTTTACTCAGAAGGCCGGATGGTACTCTTCGGGATAACATATTATTCTGCACATATCTGCATCACAAGAATATCAATTATATGAGATTTTTACCTAGAAAGCGACTTGGAAAACAGCAACACAATTAAAAATGGAAAATGAATCACTCCAATGTTAACTAAAGTAGCAACTAATGCACTTAAAAACATAGAACTTTAATACTAAACTATGGAAAGTTCTGTCAGGCAAATAAAACCAATAGACAAGTTCCAATGACTTACAATTCCTTCAATTTTGGTAGGTTCATTAAAGATGGAGGTAGCTCACCCGTCAAGTGGTTGTTCTCGAGATGACTAGATAAGACAAAATCTTAGTAAATACTTTACAAAAAATTCGTAGTTACAAAAAGAAGGCTCAGTGTTTTATGTTTACATGATCTTTAAGTCCACACATCCTGTAAAATCTGGTATTGGACCAGTCAAGGAATTCTCATCAAGCCATCTGTAAGGAAAAGAAAAGAAATTAGTTTGTTTAGGGAGTAAATTGAATTAAACAGATAGCAAAGGTAAGAATGCAGTTTGAAGCTTACAACTCAACCAAACTGCTTAATTTCGTCAAATCAGAAGGTATGTTCCCTGTCAAATTCTTGCTGGATAAAAGGCTGACAAGCACCACACAAATAAAACAAGTCATAATGTACACATATTTGCATCAGATATTAGCGATGAAATGATTTAACAGAAGTGGGAATCTCAGGTGGTATAAATCTTTACATTGACACTATCTTAGGCTGTCGATCTGAATTACACCGCACCCAAGACCATGGAACAGGCAAGCATGGGTCACCACCTTCTTGTGCCCAGTCAGCTGATGGGTAGAGTGTGACTATGTTAGCAATAACTGCTCCTGCAACTCATGAAACCTATTTTCAGAGGCACTGTGACGATAGTTTTCATTTCATTGAAAGTTGATGACCAAGACTACGCAAAGTGTGCATTCAGATAATCCATACATACTGAATGAAACTTAACCTTACTTACCATCCAGGGAACCGTCGTTTTTCTCCAGGTACCTGTATATCTCAAAAGCATTCAATAGCGGCCCCTTGGAAGAATCAGACGTCTTCCCGAATCTAAATGACAATACAAAGGGAAGGGATATGTTAGGATATCCTGGTTCATAAACACGGTATGGTCCTTGGGCATTTTCTTGGATATTAACAACAGGTTTGCTCAAATCGGGTTGGCCTGGTAGTACCAGCCTAAATTTTCTGGACTCATCTGAAGCCAAATCTTCAATTTCAGCAAAGTACGTGAATGCCCATCCAAAACCAGGAAAACCATCCAAGTTCAAGCGATACGTTAATGATCCATTTGTACCAACTACAGCAGTCTGCATCACTTTTTCAGGTGGCATTTCACTGCTAGCAATGTAAATCGAATTTTTCGTCGAGACTTTCATAGTGCCAGCAGCAACATCGACAAGGTAGTTTGCTCTCTTCACAGAATCCGATTCCCATATTCTATCAAACGGATCATCAGGATACCTGAAAAGTAAATGTACTTTTTTATCTTCTGTAACACAAATCTCTATGGAAGGACAACAATTTACTAAATTCTCACAAATGTACTTTAAATGCTAAATGTTGATGTTCATTGTATACCATCGATATAAACAATGTGCTCAAGCATACCTAACCGGAGCTCCACTTTCTGCACCAAAGTTGATTCTAGCAGAGCTTTGGAGATAAAAATTCTCTTCAAATGGTGTGTAATAAATTGAACCGTTGAACTGTCGTAGCTCTAAGGTAGATATGAATGGCTGTCCAGTTGTAGCATTGGATAAACAGACACTAACAGTAGGGCTAGTGGCCAGGAATACAAGTTCTGCCTTCTCTATAGTATTCGCATCCGATATAACAATTGTAGACCAATGAGTAGCCCCAAGTGAAATGTCGAATTTTGGATAAACATTATTGTTGTCAAAATTACCATACAAGAAAGTTGCCCTTATGAGATACCTAGTCCTGCTTACAACATTAAGCTTGTAGCAATACTTATTAGGATCAGCAGGGAAATGCCTCAGTGTCATATACTGCTTTCTTGTCTCATTCAAAACTGATATGCCAGCTGCTTCTCCATGATTAAGAAAATCGTCGGAGGACCACATGAGGCCAAGTTCATCAGTGAAATTCCCATCACCCCCGCAATTCAAACTCACAAAACCTGTTTCATAGTTTAGATTTGATAGAAATAACACAAAAACTCCATTAGACTTCACCTGATAAATGCTAGACATCAAGGATTATGGTCCAAAGCAAATGATGGTGAAAAAGAGAACGCCCTCAAAGGATGTCAAGTTTAAAATTTTAAAATTGCACTTGACAGGTAAGTTCATAACTTTCTAATGTCTAATCTACTAGTTACTCGTAATAACTTCATATGTAGACCTAACCTTAGTTGTTGTGCACTTGTGCTATAACTATTTTTCTATCCTTAATTGCAATGCTGAAAGCATGTTCCAAGAGAAAATAAGGTCCCATGAAGTTTAAGGTCAAACAAAATACAGACTGCTTAAACCGGTCTACAAACGGCTAAATTCATCAATTTTAAGGTTCTTTAACCCAGGTTTTTAACTTGGTTTAGCAGTTATGAACAAGAGTCTATGTCATTAATCGGGTTAATAAGTTAGGTTTCTAATTTCCAGTTGCCTACTAGATCATTATAGTAACCAAACCTACTAGATCATTATAGTAATCTATAAAAATAAAATGATAACAGAAGACAAATATATCACTTCAAATTACAACCCATAGCTGAAAGCCTTAAACAGGATGATCTCCAGATTGATACACACATTTCCAAAGGAATAAAAGAAGTTTGGATAAGGTTCAAAACAACTTAAGATATCCTATAAAATTTATAGAAACCCCATATCACAAGCAAAGCATAGATTTCAGAAAACATGGAGAAAGTTGCAAACAAAAAACAGAAAAGAACTCATTTTTGTTTATAGCAAAACAAATAATACAAATATAATTAAAGAAAATACCTTGCAGCTGAGCTGAGGAGAAATCTAAAAGAAGCAGCAGAGAGAATAAAAGAAGGGAAAAGAGAAGCCTTTTCTCCACCTCCATCTCCATGGTTAAGGCAACAAATGGTAAAATGAGAGACCATGAAAAAGAAAAGAAAGTAAATATCAAAATTCACAAGTACCCATATAATGCAATTAGTTCAAAGGCAAATGTGAATCATTTTGGAGAGAGAATTAGTGGAGTTTTAAGATAAAGGAAGATTCTTTTTCCCTTTTTCTCTTGGTTTTCTTAAGAGTTTTTGTATGTATGTTTTCGTTTGCTGGGTGCTCGCTGTTCTATGCTAATCATCGACTTCAAGTTCAAGCATGAAGCTTTTATGCTTATTATTTGTTTATCTGTGATGTTACTTTTTGGAAAGGAGAAGAGAGAGAAAGTCACAGACTGGTGAGAGAATTGTGGGTCCCCATGGAAGTGGACTCTTCAGGAGACGTTGATCGAATCAAATCAATTCAAAGGACAAGCATTAAACAAAGTAAGCAATACCAAGGGACAAGATTAGCTCTCATTTTAAATCACCAAAGTAGAATGGTATTGGATTAAAGATCCCACCTTTTGTTTTCTGATAAAATCACAAGTGTAGAGCTTGTCATCTTCAACTAACCTTCCTTTGTTTTTATTATTAAAAAAAAGAAATTATTTGTATCTGATAAGATTTGCTCTAACCAGTTAAACAAACTTCCTACAATTTTGGTAGTTTTGTTTGTAACAGTCATTACTTAGGATGTCTTGTGTTTTTTCATTAGTTTATCTGTTCGACAACTTATTCTGGTAATGTCAGCTAAATAGTTCAGATTTTATATGAACATGAATAATTATAATAATTTGAACCTCGTTTATTAAACAAATTGAATATAAACTAGATATGTTAAATTTATTTGAAGTTTGTTTAATAAATCATATAAAACTTGTTTAAAGTTGCATTATTTTGTATAGCTGATAATATTATAATTGTTTAATATTTATGAATATATTCATTAATATTTATAACCCTTTTATCAAAGGGATCTTTGTCCCAACTTTTCAAAAAGATGACCCTCATGTTCTGCTCCTTTGTTTTAAATAATACAAAGCCTCAACCTTTATTTTCCTTTTCACTTTACTCGTTGGAGTTCCCACTGGAACCTTGCCACCCCACTCAGGCTTCCTTTTCCTCCTCGTCTTCCCACTGCTACTGCTTCAATTTCAATTTTCACCATGCACGTGGCCTCCAAGCAAGACTATATTTCCCGTGATCGCCTCTTTTGATCTTGTTTGTTGTTTTCTACACAGTCTTCATTACCAGTTGATATCTCCGGCCGGGGGTTCTTGAATTTATCCATCCTGAGGAATCCATTTGAGACAGCTCCTGAATTCTGTAAGGTTCCAGTTGATGAATTGAACTTTCCTGGAAAACTGAGTTTTGTATGGCAACAAAAGGTACTGATAAAGATGTAAGAAAGGCTCAAAAAGAAGAGATGAAGCCTCCAAACTCACTGAGAATGGTTCATTAATCCATTACCAGGTCTTGTTAATTGGCTTTGTTGATCGGATAGCTGTTTGATTTCATGGTGGAAACTGGAAAATGCAGCTCGTTGGGGGGGTAACATGGAACAAAAACATGAAGATGTTAGAATATATATATTAATGAAAACAAATTAACGCCTATAATTTTAGTGATAACTGATGTAGTTTGCATTAAAATTATTTGCATCTATAATGATGAAAATAAAATAAATATATTTAATTAATTAATTTTATAGATAAGATGATAAAAATCTAACAAAAATACAAAAAAAAATAGAGAATATCACTGTACGTGACTTGTGACGTTCTGTACGATAAAAAATAACTTAAATATTAAAATAAATTTTAAATATTTTATTTTTTTAAATAAAAGTTTTAAATAATTTATATATCTAACAAAACCTTCATCATAGTTTACTCAATTATTTAATACATAACATGTAATGCGACTGCTAATATTTAATTAATTTCTACGATATTTTACTTTTGCACCAGTGCTCTGGAATAAATAATTATCCCAATATATGATTATCCCCCAAATTTACACGTGCCAGTCGCTTAACACTTAAGTTTCCTTATAATTTATTTATTATTTTTGTAAATATTTGCCATATATTGGATAATTATTAAACAGGTGTTTAAAATATAATTTTTTAATAAGGTTTAGTTAGATAAATATTTAAATTTTTTAATATCATTTGATTAAGTGTCTTTTATCGATATTTGTTAAAATTATTATGTTAACTAATATAATGATGATACATGATGATATTAAACATTCTAAATATTTTAATTTTTTAAATAATTTTAAAATAATCCTTTAATCTTTAAAATTTTATTATTCTTATTAGTATTGAAGAGAAATTATATCATAGGTCCGGCTCACCGCATCAGTCGTGGTCTCATCCAATAATAATCACCCACTTCGCTATTAATCTCTAACTCATTTTTTTTTTTCAACCAATGAATTTATGCTCATAATTTTCATGTCATTTTAAAAATATAATTTTTAAAAATTATATTAATTATATAACAGATTAGTGGCATAATGGGTAGTTTTTATTGGCTAGGGATCACGGCTGACGTGATAGGCTAGGCCTATGATATAATCGTTTGTATTGAATATTTAACGTGACGAAATGAATTAATATTCTTTTACAAAATAATCTACACATCGTTTATCGTCTGTTATATGTTCACTTGTATAAATTATTTAAATAAATTATTAAATAATTTTGATTTTTTGCATGCCATCAATTGATTTATATTGACAAGATAATAGGTTAAATAGCTATAATGGTACGGTAACAAATATATATAATGAATGATCGCGTGAGAATCGACAATCAAATCATCTTAAATTGAGATTTGAAATTTATTGTTAAGGATTTCAAGTTTCAAATTATTTTATTTTATTTATTTTAAACATAATTTTAACTTTTTAAATACCAACACATAAAAATAATAATAAAATTTAGCGAATATTCATGATTAAACTTCCACAAAACTGAAATCTTCTAGACTGTGTCTTTATGTTTCTAATCACAAAAAAGAAATAAATTTATATAGATTTAATTTTTTTTAAAAAAATGCTGAGAATCTTTTAAATAAAATGGATCTAATTATTTTTAAAAGAAATAAATTACTTGATAGAAAATTTTATTTTAAAAAAAAAAAAACAGAAGCTACTAATTAACACTCCAAATGTTCTTTCTCTTTATTTTACGTACCCAAATGAATATTCTTTTAAGGTCCACTGTTCTGCCTTTGGATTGAGATTATAATAAAAAAGGTGGTAGACCAAAAGGCTTCAGGGGATGTGCTGATTAACAGCCCAAATTTTAATATCACGTATATATATCTTAAAATTTTTATAATAACATAATTTTCTAAAAAAATATAATTAAAAAATCGATAATTTAACCGGAATAATCGTAACCATCCGTTTACTAAGAAGTGAGAAACATTGATAAAAAGTGTATGTGAATATAGAGACTTTGTACCTAATCCAACCAAAACAGAGAAGACTATCACTGGAATTACGACAGCTACTTCGGCGTGGTTAGTTTCCTACAGCAGACAACTTCCTTGACCCGGCAACGACCATGGCAATTTGCAGCAGACACCAGTAGTGCTGGTTTGTTTTTTTCTACACCGTATATCCTAAGCTTATTGGATTTTGACTTGTCTGACACGGACAGATAGTTGGAATAGTTTTGCACCCACAAAGACTCGAATACCCAGTCAAGGAAGGAGGAGGAGCACAAGGATTAGTTCAGTGATTTCACACACTAAAAACACCACGGCTTTTATGGTTTCGTCGGATATACGGATTATTTGATATTTTTATTTAGAAAAATATAATATTTAAAGTTTATTTTAAAATTTAAATAAAAAATATTATAGGTAAGAGAATATCACATACACATGATAATTTGAGGAAGAATGTTTTAAATAAATGGCGTTGTTTATTTTTAATATCACATATTCTGTTATAAGAATTAACTTTGGTTTTTAAATATAAGTGAGAATTGTTTATATTTTAAAATAAAAAAATTAATTAAATTCTTAAATTTTTTTGACTTTTATATTAGCTTGATATTTAAATAAGTCTTTAAATTATATCCAAATTTATATATATTTAAATTATTTTTATCTTAATTAGATATATTATAGTTTATTCTGTATTTTTTTTAAAAAAATTATATGAATACAGTTAAATTTTTTTATTATACAATAAAATTGTATGATTCTCCAGCAGGACAAGAAATTGCAACTTCAAAATGATTTATCAAGTAAGAAAAACAGATCCCATCCTTTGGCTTCCAGTATGTACACTAAATACAGAGAAGTAAAAACAGGGTCGAAAGTCCAAGATTGATCCAGATTAAACAAAACCAGGAACAGGTGGAGGCAAAACACAAAAGCTTAATGTAGTTTCCATGACAAGCACTTGAGCTTATAGCAAGGTTGTGTCCATGTGGTTGAGCATTCACCTCCACTCCCATCGCAACACTTGCAAACGACTCCAAGAGTTTCAAGAATGTTGGAGTATCCTAGAATAAAACATTGCAGAAAACAACACATCTCATTACTAAAACTCAGACAATCAACAACAGAAACAGAAACAGGGTCTTACTCTGTTTCTGAGGCAGGATTGAAAGAGGCCTAGCTGCTGAAACCAGGGGAGTCTGGGATGAAGAAACAGACATGACAAGCAAAACCAAGAGCAGAAAACCATGGAAATTTTCCATTCTGGAAATCTAAAGAGAAAACCCAGACATGGGAATCATTAAATAGGAAGTGGGTTGTTTAGGAGAAATTATTTTATAGACCGGTTTTATCACGTCATCTATGATCCTTAAGAATAGAAAATATCTCTTTAAATAAAATATATTAAAATTAAAAAATGACACGTTGATTTGTTTTTTATTCTAAACCCTAAACCCTAACCCTAAAACCTAAATCATAACCCAAACCCAAACCCAAACCCTAACCCAAACCCTAAACCCAAACCCTAACCCTAAACCCTAACCCTAACTGTAACCGTAACTATAAACCCTAACCCTAACTGTAACCGTAACTATAAACCCTAACCCATAACCCATAACCCCTAAACCCTAAACTCTAAAGCCCAATTAAAAAATATTGACGTGGATTTGTTTTTTAATTAGGGTTTATGGTTTAAGATTAGGGTTTAGGGTTAGGGTTAGGGTTAAGGTTTAGATTTAGGGTTAGGGTTTAGGGTTAGGTTTAGGGTTTAGAATAAAAAATAAATCTACGTCATCATTTTTTTTAATTTTAATATATTTTATTTAGAGAGATGATTTGGAAATTAAAATTATGAGTATGCAGATAATGTGTAAAAAATGATGACGTGAATTTGTTTTTTTGTTCTTAAAGACTATAGATAACATAATAAAACCGATTCATAAAATAATTTCTCATTGTTTAGGGTTGATCTAGAAACGTGGGCTGTATCCTGTATTTGTCTGTTTGAACTCAATTTGCAAGTGCAGGGGAAGTGAATGATGAAAAGAGACGGGGCTTCTAGAGGGACAAAAGGGGAGACATTTGCCGGTAACACGTTTCCAACTTCTTTACGTTTCGATTACATTTAGAAAAGACAAGGAAATAATAATTGATTGGTATTAAAATTTTAAATAAAATTGTACTTTTAATCTTTATTATTCTTATTTTATATTTTTATAATTTATAATTATATTATCAAATATCAAGATATATTTATAGGATTAAAAAAAATACTCATGGACTTGTAAATTTTACATTACAAATTTATTTTTTAATAAATACCATAATCTAAATTTCCTTTAAACGTATATTTTTAACATATAAAAGTATTAAACAATAAATTAATCCATGTTTAAATCATTAAACATAATTATACTTTCAAGTTTTCATGTCTTGTTGATGTCTGACTTGTGTCACCCCAATTTGAACTCATTGATGAGTTGGGTCCACTTTGGTAGTGATCTATGGCTAGACTTTGGGCTTTTGGTCTGCACCAATGAATGAGTCTGTTCAAAAGACGAAGAAAATACCATCCACATTTTCTTTGTCGATTTAAATATGGTATCGAATTTTTCGTTGATTAATTTAGATAAAAATTATTAAAAATAATTACGTAGATGGTTTTTTAAATCCAATTTATTTTATTTATAATATTAAAATTATTTTTTTTTATTTTATTCAAAAAAATTAATCCGTTATCTTACTAAATCAATTTGTGTTGGTACGACCAACATTTGTTTTGAGATTGAAGTTTTAAGTAAGCTTTTGATTTGGTTTGTTTTGGTGGATCCATAATGCCATCCGGTTTCAAACGCATATTAATTATAGCAACTCATATGAGAATCAGGTTTTCAAAATTTTAGCTAACCGAATTAATCGATCGAATTAAATTTTTTTGATTAATCGGTCGATTAATTTTAGATTAGGTCAATTAACGTTAATGATTTTTTAAAACTTCAGTCATCGGTTAATTCGTTTCGAAATCGATTAATTAACTGAATTAACCGGATTTTTTATATATTATATATTATATATATTTTTATATATTTACTTTTATCATTAAACTTTCAAAAATTATAAAATATTAATTTAACTTTATAAAATTAACATAAAACAATAATTAAATTTATTAAATTAAAAAAATAATCATTAAAATTTTAAATATTTATTAATAATTTATAATGTGCGATTAATTCATGTAATAATTCGATAAGTCTAATGTTCTTTTTTTTTTTAAATTTTTGAAATGTCAATGCCTGGAAAAATTATTTTAACATAGTTTAGTGACCATTTTGTAATTTATCTATTTTTTAAAATGTTCAGTTAACCGAATTAATCGATTGGATTAACCGAACTTTTCTCGGTTAGGTTAAAAGTTTTCAAAAAATTTCAATTCCGTCAACGGTTAATACGAAAAAAAATTTGGTTAATAAAAACTTGAAAATTAGGTTCGATCAATTAACCAAACCGACTGATTGACCACCTCTAATGAGAACCAGTTCGATTGGAACGGAAGTGGAGCAGTTGATCAAGTGTATGTAGCGATTTTCGTTCATTATTTTATAATTCAATTTTTATTTTAAATGTTTTAGAGCCGAATAGTATAAGTATTGTGTTGGATGAAATTAGATATTTTTGGTTTTAACTCGATTCAAGCCAGCCGTGTCCTCAAGATGTCTTTGGTTACATCCTACAGCCCACAGGGGAAGCATTGAAGACTTCCCATTTCCCCTGTTGTCTCCCTCAGCACCGACACCAACTTTAGACCAACAAATGATTCCACCAACATCATATCCTGTGTTTGGAAGACTCAAAAGTTGATGAATCTGCTGCTGGTGTTGAGTTGGATTTCCGACAGACAATCTTAGATTTACTCACCAAAAGTGTTGCCTAGGAAAGGTTTGATACAAATCAACAAAACTAGGAGCATGACCATTGGGACAGTAGGTGTTACAAAATGATGGAGTCGAAGTGTATTAGGATTTAGGAAGCTTCTGTCAGTTTACTGTCGGAATGATTGTAGGAAAAAAAATTTGCACCAGCCGGGAATCGAACCCGGTCTGTACCGTGGCAGGATACTATTCTACCACTAGACCACTGGTGCTTCGTATTACATTTGGCACAATAAATTTAACATCATAATTCCATCAACACCAAAACACCGGCATGCTATAAACAACCAACAGATTACTGAAACTGAAATAACCCTTACTGTAAGAGAGAACGGAAGATTTTAATACATCAATGAGCTTTGTAAAGTCTTGAGGGGGATGAGTTTTTCATCAAATATGGTTTAAACAATTTTCAATGGTTAAGGCCATTTAAAAAAAGAATGCAAATTTGGTTATTATTTTGGGAGTATGATATATCCGAAGGAAAACCCACGAACATATTGGGATCTAAAGGGAGTCTTAGAGCTTGAAGTGGAAGCTTAGTTTAACTTTAACCCACTAGAAAAAGAACCAACAGCAATGGTTCAACTGGCATTAGTAAATTTGGTTCTCCATATGGGAATTGACCATCTTGGTTTTGGTATTAGTAAATTGCAGACTCAACAGCAGATGGCATGGCACTAAGAGTATGCACTGCAACTCGTTTTCTATTTGTAATTTTCTTTACAGTTTTTGGACAGAATCAAGTGATTTTCATGTACATACAATCCAATTACTAGTTTCATTTTTTACTTTGAGAACTCTCGGAGTCTGATTTGTGTCTTCCGGTTGCTTTTACATAGCAAAAAACAGCCACCAAGAAAGTTGTAGCAAGGCCTCCGACGATCACACCGCCTCCGGCCATAGATTTGTCCATCGAATGATGATGCTTTTGCAAGTGAATGGATTCTCCTTCAACACTCACGTTCTCTCCATTGTTTGGTTCAGTAATGACTGCTGTGTGATCTGCTTGGGACGGGCTTGAAGCTGGTGCAGTACCAATGGTCTTCACTAATTGGTGCTGACCGAGTTTCCTGATTGCTGGAGGATGTTGGAGATCAGCTGAAACAGATGTTTGAGCATTTTCACCAGCCATAGCCACAACAACATTTACCAAGACCAAGCAAAGAAGAAGAAACCGAGCCATTCTCGAATCAAATTCAATGTTTTGATTTTATGCAGGGATCTGGTTAGAGTGTGTGTATATATATATATATATATACAGAAGAAAGTGCTGTAAAACCATGGAAGTTTCCCATTGCTGGATTCCTAGCCTAATTTATTCCAATTTCTTAATCTGTTTTAATGAAGTTGTCTGTGGAGTAGAGGATACACGTGCATGCATTACAATATTAAAAATACAGCTAAGAATTTGATCAAGGGAGCAAGATCTTTTATATGTTATTTGTAAAGTTTGTTAATCTACATGATTAAACTAATCATACAGACAATTAGGTGTAAATTAATATCCACAGATCTAAACTTTAGAAAGGAAAAGCTGTAAGAAGCACAATATAATGACAACATTTGCAGTATAACTTTGTGTCTTAGATGAAAAGTGAAAACTAGGTACTTTGTCTGATGATGTTCTTCAACTGCAGGCACAACAAAATCAACACCACGTTTCAATTCAATTCAGGTAATTTCCTGAATATGTCTGTGATTTTGATTACAGGGAAGAATTGAAAAGTTGCCATTTTCATTATTGTCAATGAGTAATCTTCATCACAGAAAAATCAGTTCATGAATCTGGTGCTTGGGGTCATTTTCCAACAGAAAATCTTAAATTTTCTTGTGTTAAGGGTTACCACAAGAAGTTTTTTTGCCTAGGACAGGTTTAATACCAACCAACCAACCAACTTACAATACAATAATTTCGGTCTTGGAACTTGTAACTTAAAATAGTGGTGGGATGCTCCAAGAACTTGAGACATTAGGTGTTAGAAAAGGAAACAGCTGTGGTTGGAGCCAACCTGGAGATAAACCAGAAGTTTCAGACATTGAGTATCAGGAGCTAGGAAGGTTCTGTCAGGTTAATGTGCTGAGTTATAATGAACAATTTGTTAGGTCGAGGTCCTTTGCCAGTCAAGGCGGCAGTAACGGGGGGGGGGGGGGGGGGGGGGGGTTAGACTTCCACATGCAAATCAAAGTCCTAATACTACTGGATCCAAATCCAATTAATTTAAAGAAAAAAAGAGGAAAAACTCGGAAAAAATATATCATACCCCGCCGAAAAAATCCGGGTCTGTACCGTGACAGGGTGCTATTCTACCACCAAACCACTGGTACTTGCCCAAGAATTACCCAGGCGGCGTCTCCAAATCGTCACGGTTGCAAGCTAAGAAAGCCAAGACCCCTAAGGAATGAAAATATCAAATTATTTAACGATATTTATACTAATATTTATTTATTAAATTAAATAAATGAGTAATTTTTTATATTTGTTTAATAAAAAATAAATATATATGTTTGGTTTGTATATATTCGCGAATAAATTTATTTGTATAATAAAAATATTTATGGTGTATCTAAATATTATTTTTTTTATTATTAAAAATATTATATAAGTTTAGGAGAAGGTTTGGTGCTGCTGGGGAGGCTAATTCTGATGGGAAGATATGTAATTCAAAGCCTGAAGTTCATGATAAAAGAAGTGTTTTCAAATATAAGCTTACAAAGAGATGGGAACTATGGAGTTAATAAGAAAAATTGATTGACACATGTGAAGAAAAAAACTATGCTTTATTGGTAATGTTCTTCCTCTTCTTCTCCAAATTGGCTCCTTTTTCTTTTGAAAGTGCTGCAAATTTTGTGTGTTTGGTGGATGAGACAATATTGAATGTATAGGTATTACCGGTATCTGAATTTTAATGAAGATAGTTAGTTTCCCAACCCAGAACTTGTTTTTGTTGGGAGCTTGTTCAGAATCAGTTCTTTGTCAATGTTGCCATACAGAAACAATGAGCTAACTCTCTGGTGTATAGAAACCACATCAGACCTTTGAATTATCTGCAGAAGTGCAAATTGCTTTCATCTTTAGGTTGTGAACTAAAGCTCATCTAATTTGCCTGATGCACTAAACTGGAACTGAGTAGTACTGTTGTGTCTTATAGATACATTGCATTCATCTTCTTAAGTTTCAAATGAAACTATGAGGTCTCGAATTTAAACAGGACAGATTCTTCGAGACACAAGTGACACAGATGTAGTCGTCCTTTAGACGACTACTTCGATGATGTACTTCTAGTTATCAGATTATGGAGAGATGAGATGGAACAGCTTCAGATTTACTGCAAGTCACTTTCTCTTCATATTATAGGCTACTTGACACAAAATCTACCACTTGCTAGTTTACATAGTATAATTAAGAACTTTAGAGATTCTAATTCTGTACCATTGTCAAGTCTACCAGAAACTTTGTTGATTTATACCATAATGGTGGTATTATGGGCTGGAAAGGTTGATGTTGTGTGGACATGACCTCTAAGTTTTTTTCATTGGCCTTGAAAAGTTTGAAAATGGTTAATGACTTGGTTCTTGATCTATCGATGATCGAGGCTTTGCGTTTCTCCGTCTTGTCATTCGAAATTCGAGTTATCGAGTTCTTCTACACGTACCTTTCACTTAGGTGTTTGTGGTATCTTTTCTCCATACGTCTCATAAGACATCACTGGTAATTGTCCATTTGCTTACTTTGAGAGTTCTGTTTCTTGATGTTCACAGGAAGTGGAGAGTGATTGCAACATGTTCTAATGGCATCGTGTCGACCCGTCCTAACACCTCTATCAGAAAAATTCCATGCATGTAGATGCTAAATCCGAAAGGAGAAGGTCCATTGATGGTCGAATCGGCATTAACAAATTTCTGCAAAAAAGGATAGATTCTCAAAAATAACTTGTCAACTGTTAGGAGCAGCCCTTTATTCCTCAGTGTAAACTGTAGTAGATAGGTCTATCCTATTCCCACCAATGTCTTCTTCATACATTGCTTCACCTTCCTACTTTGAACCAGTCATTGTCCTTGGGAGCTGGTAGGTTTTATTCCACTTAAAATAGCACAGAATCTCATTCAACCCATTTCAACATCTCCCCCATTGGTATCTCCAACCAGAGGTGTATGTAGGCAAGGATGGAGCCATTTAGGGTCGAGAACAAAACGTAAAAGAGAGACGAATATTAAAAAAATAGGAACAAATTCATAAATAAATCATTTTTAAAAATATAAGAAGACGAATACTAAAAAAATTTCGGTAGTAGGAAGGTTTTTATGTCTAAATATTAAAATAAAAAGTAAAAAAAATATTAATAAGTATTGAGTATATTAATAAGACACGTTATTTAAAAAATATATAAATTTAAATTTTAAACCTTAAAAATAATATATTGGGAGGGTACCCTTGTAAGTATTTTTCTCTATCATTTTATCTGGTTGTGATTAAAGGCTATCGAGTCATCAAGCAATACCCATGCCTTCTTTGATACCTTTTTCTTACAATAATTAAGGTACCAAATCTTGGTTTCTTTGGAACAAATCTCAGATTTAGATTCTGCCATAGAAACCAAATACATATAAACACATGTTTATCGCATGCAAGATGATAGATGGTTGGATAATGCAATGAAAAAACAAGCAGGAACAACGTACAAACAACACGTGAAAAATCGGAGTTTCTCATCCAAAATAACAAACAATACGGATTGACACAAGATTTTATCTGAAAATATAAATTATTAAAAAATTATATTATTTGATATTTTTTGTTGTTATTTTTATACCTCGATGATTAAAAAATTAGATTATAAATATTAATTTTAAATTTTAAGTCTTAAACTTTAAGTTATATTATATTATTGTTTTTTAAACCCAAACCCTAAACAATTTTTTTAATTTTGATATAAATAAGGTACAAAAAATGTAGATAATTTTTATTCTAAGCTATTATAAAGCTATATTAGAAATAAATTGACGAATCAAATTATTAATAAAAAATACAAAAAAATATTTAAATTATAGGAGAATTTAACATTTTTAGGGGCCTGGTTGTTCCTCCAACATGAATCCAAATTGCATACCCTTTCTTTATATCCCTATTTATGTTTCCACCTTAAAAATTAGTTTTAGAATTTATATTTTAAGATTAAAATTTAAAAAATTAAAAAAATAATGTATTTTTTAGGTTGATAATTTAGGATTTAAAATTTATAATTAAGTGTTAAAACCTACCTTTTTAGTGTTGAGTAAAAAAACATTAAAAATGATTTTTTTTTTCTAACATCGCAGTTTTCGATAACCACCGAGACATAGTTGACTACAGACAAGACATTGATGAAGATGAAAAGCAAATTCATGCAAGATTTAGACAGCATTTGCTTGCAGGTATCAGCAAAGCAATTAATCAGCAGAAGAGACTAGGAAATAGTAAAATAAAGGTGAAAGATACTCCGGTTTCAAATCACATGGCAATTGAACGTAAAGCTGAAAGCATCAAAATCAGGCACGTTTTACAAATGATAAAGATTAGATCAGTGATTAATTCGTGTAATCGTGAATTCAAATAACGGTCTATAATAATAATAATATCTGTTATGATCGAACTGTAATAAAATACCGTAACAAAAAACACGATCAATGTGAATGCCGCCATTGTTGAATCCATAGGTCCAGGAAGTGAAGAAAGATCAGAATCTCAACAATTCTTGGTCCTATATATATTCCCTGTGAATTCTTCTCGCTGAAAGCAACACCATATATAAAAGCACGTTTGTGGTTCCTGTGCTAAATTCTTCCATGCATAATTGCATATAGTATATATGTTTGTATCTGAATATAAAGATAGAAGTTCAGAAGAATATATCCTTTAAAAATGACAGATCGATTGTCTTCAATTCCTTTAATTGGTAAGAACATATATCCTTTGTGTTTACTAAGAGATGATGATAGTTCAAAAGAATAATAGAAACTACAGCTGTGGAATGAACTATTTTGATCAGTTCTGCACGTTGAGCTCAACATCAGAGAGAAAACAGATGGTGACACTGCAATAAGTAAAATGGGATGCTGATGCTGATTGCTGGCAGATGGTGCAATTCATACTTTATTTTTGTTAATGTCTGTCACTTCTTGTTTCAGGGTAGCTGTCTTGGGTATTATGAAAGGATGGACAGGTGTCATAGGAGGAGTGGATAAGATAATAGTCTTTTTACGAGTTTGAATTAAGTCCTTAAATTTTAAAATTTTAATAATTTGAGTCGAGTTTTAAAGTTTAAAAATCGGGTTAGTCAGATTTTTTTTACTCTAAATCCGGATAAGGTTGAGTGCGGACCGAAGGTATTAATATTCGGATTGGCATAAGTCGAGTAGATAATTTTGTAAATGCTAAATTGCATCAACTTACATGTGACTGAATTTGTCTTAGTTATCTAATCTGCTTTATCATTTGACATAATGACTTACGTATGGTTTTGGAACAAATTATGTACTTATAAATTCATCTAAGGAAAAAGCAAAAGGAAACACATGACTCAGTGCATACCAAAAGTTTGACATGGGAACATCGCCACCACCCTTTGCTGTCAATCAAATGGTTTCAATAAAAGGAAAACCCCACTAATAATGTACTCAAAATTTGTTGATTAAAGACGAAATTATAAGAGTAAAATATAAATATTTAAAAGTAAAAGATAATTTAAAATAAATTATATTTAAAAAATATATAAAAGATTAAATGTAAGAAGAAAATTTTAGAGTAGAAGAGGCAATTGTCTCTTTTCATCCACTCACACATATTTTTGCCATTATTATTTAATATATTTAATTTTAAAAAAAATTAATCAATATTTTTTTTTTACATCTGAAACGCTATGTTAGCCTAAAAAAATTAAAACCAAACACATTTGAGTTATGTAAAATTCCCTAACAATTTTACAAAAGACGAAATCAACTTAACAGTAATAATTAAATTAACGATAATGATTTGTTATTTTTTATATATAATCTTATTCTTTGACATTTAAATGACCATTTATGGTCATGATTAATGAGAGAGTTCCCATACCACCATGAAATAAAAATGTTTTTAATTACATTTGTTGGTTAAGCTCAGCCACTCACACCCCTTTCTCCTCCCTTATGCCCAATTTGACTTTAGATTAAATATTGTTTAATTATATACTATGGTCACTGAGTTTAATTACAGGGTTGAATAATGTGTCTCATCTTTTCAACTCAGTCTCCATGGAATTTCATATTTTGGTCAAGTCTTTATTTTATTATTTTGGTTGCATTTTCAGACTAAGTAATGATTCCATTAGAGAAGCAATTCTGGTGGAATAACTTAAGGACCGCATTTTTGTCTCATTAAAAAATCTATGGAATCTGATATTCACATTTTAAACATGCTTACTTTAATAGTTTAATTGAATTTATTTTTTATAATAACTATTTAATTTTTATTAAAATATTAAAGATATTATTATTATAACCATAAAAATAGAATAATAAAACTAATCTATTAGAATCTCTTACAACCCAAAATTTAAAGCAAAGGTGAATACGTCTATAGCGATAAACATATCATAAAAATTTAAAAGTTTTTTTAAATTTTTTTATCTTTATCCAATTGAGAACATGACAAGTGAAAAAGAAGTGAACGACTTAAATTATCAGGCAGAATGTTTCGTTACCTTTGATCAGTTATACTGACAAACAATAATCAATCGAGTTAGAATTAACTTTTCATGATCACCGACAAAATCATAATAAAAAATTAACATCGTTAAAGTTTCTGTGCGAGCAATAAACGATTGTTAGAGTATATTGAAATAATGCCATAAGAACAGATGAAACAAACTACAAAAAAATATAGAAAACACACCACAAGAGCAAAAAATAGTGTGTCACAAATACAAATTTTTTTATTAAAATATAAAAAATAATAAACTCGATAATCGACAATCAATATTAAAACTAATAATTAACCACAAATTAAGAAAGAAAAATAAAATTATAGACCACATAATTTTACGAGAATGATTAAATTTTCAAAATACAATATTAGTTTCATCAAATTTAAGTTACAATAAGACTACTGATTAGAATATTCACAGTAAGACGATAATGTGCACTATATTTTTGTGACTGTTGATATAACAACCCTACAACTCGAATCGAAACCCAATATATAATATAAAAATATTTTTTAACATTAAAATTTCAAATTCCAGCAGAATATATCCTTAATTGTAATTAATATGTCACCAATGAAGTCAGTTGACGAGTATTATGTCTGATTATGACAAAGTAATTTGAACTTTAAAGTGTCATCAAAACAACTTATGAACCAACTACCAATTTATGATGACATAAAGTTGAATGCACTGTACGAACCATCTAGTCTCATCGGTTAAAAGAGTAGTGATTGAGTGATCAATACTGTCAGCACAGTGATCGAGTACCAATATTGTCGGCACAGTGATTGAGCGATCAATGTCCAATGGTTGAGAGTATATACTCTAAAACAGATTAATCACAAGAAAATAAAATTGAATGGCACTAAATGCATGTAGGCATAATGTGGATAAATTACAAGCAATTCCATCTCTTTTGAGCAAACACTATTAGCTCACCATTTTTTACAGTAGTTGAGGTAAACATTTGGGGTGGAGGGTGGGAGAGAGAATGAGATATTAAAGCATTGAAATTATCTAATTTAGTTGGTTTTTTATAATTTATATTTTAGATAATTTTATTTTTACTTTTTAATATTTTTTTCATACCAAATATTAAAAAATTAAATTTTAATCTTTAAATTTTAAATTATAATCTCTCGATCCTAAAAACTTATTTTTTTTAATTATAAATCAAAACACTAAAAGGAACAACAAATTTCTACTTTTCTTATTTATTCTCTTGGTATTTTTTTTAATTATAAATCAAAACACTAAAAGGAACAACAAATTTCTACTTTTCTTATTTATTCTCTTGGTTTTTTGAATAAAAAATCTTTATTTTTTTTAATACCCATATCTATTTTCCATGTCAAAACAATATTTTTTCCCTATAAAAAGAGGTCCAAGGCATAACCTTTTCCCCCACAAATCATCTCTCTCTATTACAAACAAACATAAACATAATATCAATCGAATTTTTTATATATTTTCTTTGCTTTTTTCTGTTCTTTGTCTAGAGTTCAGGAAGTTGGTAATGGAACAGAGAAAAGGAAAAGAAATGAGAGATATTGCAGGTCGTGGTGATGAAGAGAAATGGGTTTATGATTCTTCTTTTGATCATAAAGGAAGACTCCCGCTTCGAGCTTCCACCGGTGCTTGGAAAGCTGCACTCTTTATCATCAGTAAGTTACATATTTGCTTCTTTTAATACAAGAATTTGGTTTCCATGAAAACGTTTTTCAAGAATTTCTTTTCCCTTCTTCTTCCATGTAGCTGCTGCTGCATGATAAGTTAATGACCGCTTCGATATGAAGCGGTCAAAGTTTGTCTCAGGCTCAGTTTCACCATTAATATACTTCGTTAGCTTCGGATTTAATGCAAATCGCCACCTGCCCTTTTGCTTACACGCAGAAGGATACCAAAATTCGTCAGTTTCTTCTTCTGAATCTTATTAATACATGCTCTTATCTGTTAGCTGGAGTTGTATGTATGTATATATATATATATATATATATATATATATAGTAGCAAAGGTGGGAAAATGGAATCGAAAAGAACTATATAAGCCATTATTTACATTTAGAATATCAGTACTGGTAAGGAAGTCGATTTCACTTGATTCTCATCCAAGTGGTCCTCATTACAGGTATAGGAATAGTAGTACAAGTTCCACACAGGAACAGTATCTAAATGTCATAAACAAAGTGTAAGAGACAATGAAAAGAAAGGAAATAAGGGCTGAAAGTGGAAGAGGGGGGCACTGCAGAGGACTAGAAAAGCAAGTATGCAGAGCTTGTATGAACCATAAACCCTAATTCAAAATATCAGTGGGACATAATTTATGCAAAATGGGTTGTCCTGTTTTTTCTGTATAGCTTTCGTATGGATGTATCTGACATTTCTAGGCTTTGGGGTCCTTCATTTTTCTTCTGTTTGATTTGGATTTCGATCGAAATCAAAAATGCACGAGGGGTGCCGGAGGGGACAATCGTACCTCTAACAGTTTGCACCTCGGCATAAAATCATGCTTCTGTCCCGATTGAAACTATATTAATTGGTTCTCGGGTTTGTGTGAGTCGACGTCAAGGAATCTTGATGATATTCTTAACTCGACCGATTCTTCTTGTCTACCCCAAACAGTCCTAATCTTTTCCAGCACTATAATAAAATGAAAAGTCCCTACAGGCTACAGCTTTTTTCTGTTTTTGGTCAAACTGTGGCCTTTAATTTGCAGCAGCAACAAGAACAAATGCCAAAAGTATATATCAATATCAACAGCTTGATGTTATTTTTTTTAATTTCGTGTCGTAGTGTGATTTATCGAATATGGTATTTTTAATTTGATCCTTTAATGGTGTTACAACAATTGGTTTATATTTGATTGTTTGGTTCTTGTGGGGCAGCAATCGAGTTCAGTGAAAGGCTGAGTTACTTTGGGATAGCAACCAGTTTGATCATTTACCTAACCAAAGTGATTCACCAAGACCTCAAAACAGCGGCCAAGAGCGTCAACTACTGGGCTGGGGTCACAACGTTGATGCCACTCTTTGGTGGCTTCATTGCTGATGCTTTCCTGGGCCGGTTTTACACGGTTCTTGCCTCGTCCATCATCTACCTTTTGGTAAAATAATATTCCTCGTTGGGTTCGGGTTTAGATCGGTTGGTTTTAGTCGGAAATTTGTGTTTACTCGATGTTCTTTATTTGTAATAAACAGGGTTTGGTTCTCTTGACAATGTCCTGGTTTGTACCGAGCTTAAAGGCATGTGATGGTGATGTATGTGGTGAGCCGAGGAAGGCTCATGAAGTGGTCTTCTTCCTTGCCATATACTTGATCTCCATAGGAACTGGAGGCCATAAACCTTCGTTGGAGAGCTTTGGAGCCGATCAGTTCGACGATGATCACCCCGAAGAGAGAAAGAAGAAGATGTCCTTCTTCAACTGGTGGAACTCCGGTCTCTGCTTCGGACTCTTACTTGGCGTCACCGTGATTGTGTACGTTCAAGACCATGTCAATTGGGGCACTGCGGATATTATTCTGACCATAGTGATGGCATTGTCACTGCTAATCTTCATCATCGGAAGGCCGTATTATCGTTATAGGAAGGCAGCTGGAAGCCCCTTAACACCGATGTTGCAGGTTCTCGTAGCCGCCATTGCTAAAAGAAAACTGCCTTACACTTCGAATGCTGCAGAATTGTATGAAATTCCCAAGTCACAGATGGCACAGGGGAGGCTTTTGTGCCACACTAAGAAACTTACGTAAGCCAAACTTTGGGCTGTATGTTGATTTTTGTTCCCATTTAATTTCTATGTTATAATTAATGATTATATGCCTTTCAGATTGGTGAATGGAAGGCCAAGGAAGATTTCAAAGTAATTCACTTAGATGACTTTGATTTCGTTTTGGGGCTTAACTTCTTTGACCGTATTCAAGCTCTTATCATCCCTTGTGCCGATGTTATATGCATTTTGGATCCGAAACAACATTGTGTTGTACCCGTGTATCGAGACAAGGGACGGAGGATCGAGAAGCTGACATCCATTCAGCTTACCAAGGATGCTCCAAGGGAAGGAGGCATCGCTTTGGAGGCTATTGGAGTGGACACCTTGGTGGGGCAAGAGTTGCCTGAGCCACATGATAGTGAACCCGTGGGAGATCCATCCATTGAGGAGATGGACGAGGCATCGAGCTTCAATGAAGACGGAGCATCGATGGGAGCATCAAACTTCACGAGTGAAGAAAGATTGATGCGAGTTAGAGTGAATGCGGAAAAGTGAATTACCTTGAAATCTTCCTTGGTCTTCCATTCACCAATCTGCAGCTCTACCTTCCGCACTGTTCCAACAACTGGAACCTCCTTGGCATTAACGGTCTTGATCTTTTTGGTTGAACCTTCAACTTCGAGACCAAGCTTCTCAGCAGCCATCTTTGACATGAAGAGATCGGATGTTCCGGTATCCACTAGAGCACTCCTCGATCGTCCCGCCACGTTGATGTTGACAAACATCAACCCATTCTGTTTCGGGCCCTTCTTCGCCTTTGCAGAATTTAGTATTATTGCCCCAAGCTTACAAGCCTCACTTGACTCGGGCTTGTCCCTTTTAGGCTGCTTGGCTCGATCCGGGTGCTCACGAACTACGTGAGGTCCCTTGCTCTCATCACCGAGAAAGGAGGGGAAAGCTGGTTTGGCAAAGACTTGAATAGCAGCCGCTTAGACAACTTTTACTGGCTATTGGCGATCATAACGATGGCGAACTTGTTCGTCTTCGTTTTCGTTGCCAAGCGTTACACGTACAAAAATGTCCAGAGCGTGGCTGTAGCAAATTGTCATGAAGAAGCTGCTGGATCTATGGCTTGACGTTTATAACTCTATAGTATTCACATAAATAATGATAATTAGTGCTTTAGTTTAGTGTTCCCTAGTCTTTTAATTAAAGCAAGTTATGAGATTGTAGCAGATTAGTATAGCTCAATTTGTTGTATCAGCCTGTAATATGTTTCTATTAGTAAATCACCTAGCATCCATGCAGTTCAGAGTTCCACATACAAATCTAATCGAAATTTGAGTTAACTTGATGTATTTGTGAAAACCTAAAATTATTTTAAAAAATTAATTAATTTTATTTTAGTTTGGTCGATTAATTCAATTTAACCGAACAATGTGCATTCTTAACCGATAGAAGAATTCTATAATGAAACATAAATAAATATAAACAAATGATTCATTGGATGTTCAATTTGTTTATAAACACTAGGTGAGTGTATGAAATTTGAACTCTTAATACTTGCATTACCATTTACCCTTTTTAATCTTTATTTAACTAATTTAATGGTATCATAATATTTAACGTTAATGATATTTACATGTAAAGTTAAAAAGTTCCTAATATATATGGTATCAAATAAAAGTATAGTGTTTTTTGGTTAAGTAAAATTATATACGGTATCATATAAACATACAATCATGATTTTATTATAAACATTTTAGGATTTAATTTACCTAATTTTGAAATTAAGAACTAAAAAAATTTTAATCCAAAAATTAAAAGAATAAAATTTATTTTTTAAAAAATTAATTGAGACCGAAAAATAATTACACTCAAATTTTAGGGGTCACTGCCTCCTCTTGCATTACGCATCTTCTTGTTCATTTTTCGAATTTAAATTGTCTTGATTTAAACATTGTGCGATCCAAATAATAAAGAATAATATTGTTGTTATTCGATTCAATTTAAATAATACAATTTATATTATATATTTTTAAAAAATTAAAAATAAATAATTGTCATTATTATCTAATCGTACCAAAATATTAAAAGAAATTACTCACTTCATGTCTTCATCACTGCGAGCAGGTTTAATAGTTTTTTTTATTAAAAAAATAATTAAAATAATATCTTTTTTAGAGTATACTTTCAACTATTAGACATTGGTTTTTTAATCACTTTGTTAACATTATTAGTGTTTGAACCCGTTACCTCAAAAAACAATAAAAATTCTTCTAATCACTAAGATTAGATGATTCATTAAGGTTTAATAGTTTACATGGATAAAATAATTCTCAGTGATTCATGAAATTCTTTTAATTATTTATTTATTTTATAATAAAACCAACAAAATGAAAGTTGAGACGCTGATTAGGAATATACACAAACTTTATATTAAAGATAAATTTATATTTTTTTTTAAAAAAAATAATTACGCTTTTAATAAAACCAATAAAATGAAAGTTGAGACGTTGATTATGAAAGTTGTAACGTTCATTAGCATTAGTGGTCTGTGATGATGTCTGCTGTCACAGCGGCTGGACCAATAATGTCCCAATGTCATCATTCGGAGGGAATCAAATGTTGAACATGACAACCTCTTCAACTACCACAACATGTTCACTTTATAGGAAAGAGTTTATATTTCACATAAAGCAGTGACGAATGTAGAAAAAAAAAAATTTAAAATAAATATTTAATTTATTTAATTTTATCTCTTATTTTTTATAGTTAATCATATATTGTTCTTTTAATTTTATAACTTTTAATTTCGTCATCGATCTTAAAATTTAATTGATAGACAAAATTATCGATGATAATATCATCACCACAGTTCTGTAAGCAACTTATTTGTTAACTTGTTTGCTATATATTCTGCTAAATGAACTCCTTGTTTGAAGAGGCTTGGAATGCATCACTAAGATATTTTAATGCCCCAACTGGTCATTTCTGAAACGTGGACGCTAAGGTACCTTTCAATCGCCAAGAGAATAGAATGCGCAACAACACATTAAAGCCGATGGAGACCATGAAACCCGATACGACACATATGTTCGATCGAGAGAGATAAAGAAAATCGAATTTGAACATGTATTCATAAAGATAAAGATTCTTCAATTGGAAATGAAAGCTTCAAGCAGACTAAAAATACCCTTTCCCCCTTGTTTCATTGTGATAGGTTTTGGGAAAAGAATGGAAACTTCTCTAGGCATGAGGAAAGAGCAGTCAAGATCAGTTCTCCATCATTGTCTACGTAAAGTAAGGCTATCATTGGCTTGAGAAGAACAGAATGAAGCCATGATTCCATTTGGAGCACCTTATCCCCTACCCCTCTTTATTCTTAGTCCCCATTTTGTGGAATAAATCTTCATGTTAACCCTTATGATCATTCATTATAAATTGGTGTATTTCATGCATGAATTCATCAATCATCTGGTACTGTTCTTCCCTTTCTTTTGTATTTAAAATTTTTATATGTATTTTCGGATTTCGTACCGGTAAGGATCGGGTAATCTGCATCCTGAGGTTTATATCAACAGTTTTGTTTCATTGTTGAATGTAATCCTTAGGCGTGCAGATTACCTCTTCCTCATTGGCAATCTTCTTCATCATTTTGCTCAAAGTTCATGCATACAGATTCTAGCTATCAACTTATCAAGAACTACGGGGGAGTTTAGCTTACAACAGGGTGACGGTATGACACAACTGAAATGTTACAAAACACGAAATATAATATTTTAGGTTGGTGATGTTACGATAAGTATCAATACATACCATTAACCTAAAATATTATCAGAAGTGATAAACATCGATATTACGGAACCTACTTTCGATACTTGTCACCAACCTTTTAGGTTTTATGTTTTATAACATTTCAGTTGGTATTTATACCTCGACTGTACCATAACCCTGTTGCACCCAAAATCACCAAAAATATACGATTGTAGTTGGCAATGATATGCTCATCATTAGGCCTCATGTACATGATCTCCGAATTCGACGACCTGAAGCCGGCAGGTATCATCCCCTCTCCAAATGATGTAGATCGCATATTATTTAACATCAGTCGGTTATGGTGACTGGCTTTTCTTTTGGTAGCGAATCCTTGTAGTGCATGGTAAAAATTTGGACCGAGTGGAGAGGGCAGGAGTTGAGTTCGGACCGGCTACACTCGAGGGCAATGCGAACAATTTGGGGGATCATTTCTTGGACGAGTTGTCGAGTTAGGAGTGAGAGTTCGAGGAGAAGAGAAGCCTTGGTGGAGAGACGGTCGTGTTGGAGACAAAACCAGACGTGGCCTTTGCGTTAGACGAAGATGGTGAAATCACAGTGAATTCTACGTTTCAGTGTAGCAAACGCAATGGATTCAAATAATATATATTTTTGTAACAAATAATATTTTTTAAATTAAATTTGCTTTTTTTGTCATAATATTAAATCCTCCCTACATGTTGGTATTTTCACATATGTTTTATTAATATTAGATCTTTTAAAGGGGAAATATTATAACTATTTAACTTTTAATTTATTATTATTGTTATTTTTTATTGTCCTTTTAGTTTTCAGAGTTTAATCCTAACAAATCGACCATGTCACAAATTTAACTTTAATGGGTGAGTCTCTCAATATAAATTTTTTACGTACATAACGTCTCGAACTTAAAATTTGCTTAAACAAAATTAAATTATTTATCACTTAGACTAACTCATGTTAATTTTAATTTTATTATTATTATTATTATTATTATTATTATTATTATTATTATTATTATTATTATCATAAGAAATGATGACATCACGTGTCAAATTCTTCTTCGTAAAGCAAGCTTCCTTTTTCAATCTAGTCATTTCAAAGATTACTGAAGAAAAAATCTAGTTGGAAAGAATCTACTTATAGTTAAAATATTAACACTATCTGTTTTAAATTGATTTTATAATTAAAAGTGATAAATTAAAAAAATAATTTTTAGTTTTTATTGAGATTAATTAGATTGATATTTGAGGACAATAAGAGGTTTTTCAACAATATTGAACTAGTGGGAAAAAATGAATAATTTAGTGATATTTTTATTAAAAAACATCAAAAGACTGCAAAAAACACGATGAAAAATAGTGGATTTCAATATAATTTAAAATTTAAAATTTTATTATACATTATTAATAATTATCGAATTAATTTAAAATTAAATTATATATTTATCTTTTGGTTAAATAATTTTTTTATAATTAAAATTGATCAATAATTATCCTGTTTATAAAAAAACCATTCTTATTGATAATTATTAATTGTTATAATTAGGGTTTAATTGGGGAAGAAAACTTTAATGACAATTTTTAATGGTAGTAATCATAATAAAAATAAAAATAAATTCGAGGACTTTAAAAGTTTGATGATCAAAATGTACAAATCAAAAGAAATATTTAAATTAATTAAAATATTTTAAATTTTATACATATAATTTTTTTATTAAGAGTCATTCACTTTAATTAAATTAATTAAAGTTAACGGCTGGATAATTAAATCATAATAAACCGATTATAAGTGACTGAAACGTAATTATTGTTGAATTAGTGACGAAAATGAGATAAACTGAAAAAAAGTGATCTCTAGAACAACTTAATCTGTAAATAGTACATTTTGTCAAATACGCTCCAGAATCAGACAGAGTTCCATTTCCTTCCTTCACGGCTTCACTTGAACATCGATTTTTGTTTTCCTTCAGCTTCAGCTCCTCTGAAGAATTTCCTCTTTCCGCCGCTAATATTTTTAATTTCTAGGGTTCTGTTGACGGAAAAGATCGATAAATACAATGGATTGGGGAAACGTTACCGCCGAGGATCTGATCGATGCCCTCCGTGAGGTTGACTGGTCATCACCGCCGAGACCTCTCTCCGAATTCTTCTCCCGGTTCACCGTTCCTCGATCTTTCGCCAAATGGAACAGCCGCCTTAAATGCAATCTTTACTAGTAACTCGCTTTATTTTCTAGTTTTAAATTCAGATTTGTTTGAACCTTGATCTGTGCTGTTTGGTTTCTGGTAAAAATAAAATATTACATAAGGAGCGAGCTTATTGAATCTTGATCATGAGTGGGATTTTGTAAATTCAAGCATATCTTTTAGTTTCTTACTTGAACTTTATGCTTCTTTTTTTTCTATGGCAGCTATCGAACCAATTATTTCATTCTGATCGTTCTCATTCTCGGTAGGTAGAGGAAACCAGCAGCGTGCTCAAATTTATTTGTGCTACTGTATTTTTATTATAATTTGTTTGGTGATTTTGCAGGTTTGGGATTCTTGAGGAGACCGCTTGCTATTTTAGCTGCTATTTTAACAGCGCTTAGCATCGCTTTTCTGAATGATAGGTAAGCTGCGTTACACCTCTTTGCAAGTGTTCTGATGTCAAGCCACTGAGGCTGTTATTTGAATGTTATCTTTGAAATGGAAGAATGAACCCTAGCATTGAATGTTACTGTATGGTTTGATTTAGTTTTTTCATCCGTGGTTGCTATCAATTGTTTTTTGGGTGCAGTTTTGCTAGTACTTTTAGTGAGAAGGTCACAAAAACTGTGAGGCAGTTCTCTCCTCATTTAGCTGCTAAGATGAGGCCTCCCTTTACGTAAGTCATCATCATCTTTGTGTCTTTAGAATACATATTCTTGATTTGGTTATTAATTTTTTGTTACTGCTAGACCTGTTATTCGTGGGCGTACTTCAGCGAAAAGAGCTATTCACATATGTGGTCGACCTCGTTGGGTGTTTGTCTTCCTATTTTCTTCTGGTATCAATTTGTTTCAGAAATGTTTTATTTTAAAGTAAAGCAGAATTAATCAGTTTGCCATAGTAAGAAACTAATTTTACACTTCTTATTGCAGTGAGTTTCATCCTTTGGTATGTATCCTGTGGTCTCTTGACTGTGCTATGGGCACTGGCTATTGCACTTCTTGGTATGCTGCCTCATTTTCTTTTCCTCATCCCATCTCCCTTTAAGCATGCTATTTTTTTTCATATAACCCTCCCTCTCTCTCTCCCTTTCTCTCAGTTACTATCCTCCATGCAAGTTTTAGAACACCTAACCTGAAGGCCCGTCTTAACACTTTCCGCGAGGAATTCCGTGCAGTTTGGCGTAATTACAGGGAGCTGTAGCTCGCGAAGTCTATAGCCTGTGAGTATCTGCATCCAGTTTCATTTGTATTAATGTTTTCTCTTTTTTAAAAGTTTATAGTTCACTTATTCATGTTTTACTTCTCTAGTTTTCAGCGGTTAATCTGCTGATTTATTGATCTTGGGTTACTTTGTATATTAATATGCTACTCTCATATATTCTGAGATAGTAAACTTTTAGCTGCTACCATGGTATACACAGTATCGCATTCATATCTATTATAAACTTTCATTTGCTTGTGTTTTCTATTCTACACATGCATGATGTGGGGAAACTTTCTCTATATAGGTTACTGTTTGCTAAGTGTCATTTAGTGCTTTATTTCCATCCAAGTATGGTTACTTTGCAATTGAAGTGACCCTTTTTGCCCTAGGGTTAAAAGCTAGTTTTTAAAACACTTGTGCAGTTGTGCTGTTGAATATGAATAGTACAAGGAGATGCAAATTAGTGCCCTTTAGCTGTTGCCGGAGGCATTGGGTCACTTCCTTGGAGAGAATAATCTCTTGAAAATCTCATTGCTATTCCAAGCTATAAAGACTTAAGACATTGAATTGAGTAGAATCAGCAAATGATTTCATTTTATCTTGTTGGTGAACACTTTGGGTCACAGCCATTGGGGTTCTACACGACAATTTGATTATATAATATCACCATTCACCATACTTGTTTCAGATGCGGTAAAGAAGTTTTTCATATCGATTAAATTTAAATTATTTCCCTAGACTTGTTCATATTTTTAAAGTCATGGCGCTAGTATACTTTTTTTAGTTGTGATCGCTTCTTGTATGTGGGTTCTATGGCTTAAACATAGGGAAGAGTTCCTGGTGTTCCGTCTTACATTTCTGATTGTTACTTCTGTTTTTAACTTCAGACAGGGATTGTTCTGATGATTCGAAACTCCTACACCTTGTTGTAACTTGTAAAGTCGTATCAGCTGCGTTGATGAGGTGATGCATTGAGGTGAAGTCTGCTAGTCTTTTTCATATAGTTGAGAAGATCTATAAACTGTGAGGACCTCTTTGTTAGTGTAAATCATACCGTTCCTATTTTTAGTCCATATCTGAGAGACCATGGAGGATGTCTTTATTGACACCCCTCCCTCTCTTTTAGTGTAGAATTTATACAGACAGTTGGCTGGAATGTGCGTGTCATGGTTCGTCGGCTAAAGCTGGGCTGCTGCCTGCTATGATTCATTTAGCTGTACTTGATTGTTTAAGTTTAAATCCAAGGTAAGTAGGCAGGTGTTATGTTTAGAAAGAATGTTGTCAATACATGCGCATTAGTTTCTAGATAATGGAAGTAATTTATTGGGGTAAAGTGAATGGAGATTTTGCGGTGATAGGATGAGTAAAACTCGGCTCGAAAAAATTGATGTTTTGAATCGATTATAAGCAAAAAAAAATCTCGTCTTGATTTTAATTGAAAATTTTTTAAATAAAGTTTGAGTTATAAAATAAAAATTTGAAAAACTTAAAATTTTAGTAATTAATCGATTAATTTAAGGTTTAAATTGAGTCTTATTTTTTTATATATCGATATAAAAATACGAAGAAATGTGTCATGTGAAAAAATAATATATGTTATATGATTAAAAATATAAAATGTTTTATAACACAATAAATAATTATAATTAAATTTATATAAAATTTTAAAAAATTCAAATAGAAAATTTTTAAATAAAATTTTAATCATTTCTCTGTAAATACTTTCAGCATAAAGAGATTTTTTCTTTCGGCATAAAAATACTTCCATTCTCTGTAAAGATAGGGTTGGGTTTGTAGAGCACTCAGTTCTTTCACTTTTCTTTTTTATTTGTTTTTATGTCTTTCTTTTTCCCACTGCTTGAACTCTAAACAGGATAACATGGACATGGATTCAGAAGATGCCTATTTGATATATATTAGTATTTTTAATTTTATAAGTTAATGTATCGTCATTAAAAATTAATTTAACGAGAGACAAATAAGGATTTATTAATTTTAGTTGTTTGGTTCAAAAACTTTATTGATAAGTGTATCGAATAATAAATACATACTATTTGTGGCGGATCTAAAATTTTTTTTAAAGGTGAATACACATACATTAAGTATTAATAACATAATTTTTTATACGTAAATGAGTACAACTAAAGTTTAGGGTGAGTTATAAGTACAAGTTGGCTTAAATTCACATGCTGTTCCATGTTCCATTGGCATCTTTACAGGCTTCATCCAGACCATATGACATGATTTTTGAAGTGTTTCTCCTTCCTTTGTAAGCAACCAGCAAATCCTTATGGTTCAACAAATCTTTGAAAACGGGAGGAAAAGCAAGAAACAAGGCCATGTAGAAGAGTAGCAGTATGGAGCATTACCTGAAGTGGGTTCAAGCTTTAGCATGTGCTTGGGGGTTCATGGTATTGGTAGGTCTCCTTTGCTGTTGCATCAGCACGCAGTCACGGCAACACGGTGACGCTAACGGCGCTTGTTCTTGCGACGGCGGATACACCGGTGTTTGATATCATCTTCCTTGTGTTGTATACAACTGAATTGATTCTGGATTTTCCTTTTTCTTGAATGTGTAATGTAGGGCTTGTGAGTTTTCTTATATAGGATGGAGTTTAGAATTTGATTTCATTTGGTTCTGAAACATTGAGTTGAATTGCAGGGTCTAAACTGGTAAATTCCATTTTGACAACTAAAACGCTTGTAGAAGTATCTTTTGCAGTTTTATCTCACTCTACTAGTATAATTTTTTATTTATTATATATCTAAATTAACAAATTTAACTGATCAAATTTTCGAATATAATCCAAACATTTAATTTCGACTCTAAAACTATTTATCAAATAAGTCCTTAATCTTTAAAGACACCCGAGATTATTTGTCTCAAAAGAATCAAGGATTTTTATTTAAAAACTATCCTTTATTTTGTTATTGTATTTTTTTATTTAACTAATAATGATTATAATAGTATCGATTCTAGAATATACTATCAATCATTGGATATTTGATCGCTCAATCACTCTACTAATATTACTAGTGTTCGAATCTATGACCTCAAAAAAAAAAAACTGTTTCTTTAACCACTTTCCTTGTATAGTGCTCCAGAAAATTACAACTTTGTTACTTTTCTGTTTTGGTGAAGAAAAGATGTCAATTTTGCAGAAAAGTGAATCAATTAACATAAGTTAATGTGTCGTATTTGCCTTGAAAAATATAATATCTCGAAAAAAAATCTAAATAAAAAATTTTCAAAACTACTCTTTTACAACACTTTCTAAAAGCATTTTTTTAAAAAACAATGCCATACTGGATCTGTCTGCCCAAAGAAAGTTCACCAATCCAATACCTAAAAATCTCAGCATGCACTTCAAACTTGGTGTGATAGGCTCAACAATTTTATATCAAAATCCATTGTTCTTGCTTTTCAGTCATGTACCGTAGCTCCGATCTGCTGCATCTCCGAGTCCGGGAACTATAAACCTGGAAGCACAGAAACAACAACCATCAAATATACAAACCGCTCACGACGATCAACAAAGACAACTCTGGTGGGGAAAAAACAGAACTTACCCATTCTCATTGACAATGGGATCAATGTTTCCGGTATAGACACGAAGCCTGAAAATCATAATCCGGTGAAAGAATTTTTAATGTGCTATAGATCTGCCAAAGTTTTCTATAAATGGATTTTTATATTCAGACTTTAGTTACCCTGGGAAAATCTCGCCGAGCTTTTCAAGGGCTGGAGAAGCTGCCAGAGCAGATATCTGTAATACAACAGTTGAATTCATTACTAAGGTGTATATAGAAAACAACTGGTGAAGATGGGAGAATATAAGCAATTAAATCACATTTGATTGTTAATAGCAGAGACTCGATTGCTAATACGGACTCGAGCTAAAAGAATAGTATTCCAAAGAAGTACAAAAATGAAAATTTAACTGGAAACTGAAAGGATTCTTCCAAATTATTTACCACTTTTATTTGCTTGTTTTGAACTCCACGTTCCTTTAAGAGGTCTATTGCAGCCACAATTGTGCCACCTGAAATTTTTAACCAAAAGTAAAGCAATCTCCTAAAACACAATGGACACATCTGTGATAATTTGTGATGCACTGCTACAACGATAATGGTGGTACGAAGATCAGAACCTGTTGCCAACATAGGATCTACCAAAAACACTCGAGATCCTGCAGGAAATCTATCAGGCAACCTACAGAGATGATAACATAAGTTACGTGCACACCACAAAAATAAAATTCGGTACCCAAGAGACAAAGTTAGGATCAAGCATTGGAAGGGGCAAGAGTCTATTAAGCCACCCTTCCCAACTAACACATAGCTTCGTCCCTTACAGTACCCAGAGAAGGCAAAGTTCCAATAGATCATACTTCAAAAACACTAGGGGTTAGATCAGGAAAATACCAAGAGAAATGAAGTGAGTTCTTACTTGTTTAGATAAACAGTTGGCAGAAGGGTCTGTTCATTTCTGCTTACCCCTGCATTCATAAGACAACAACAAATCACAACCGACTAGACTGGTTGAACAGAAAGAATTGAAGGGATAAAAAGTATAGTCTTGAACAACGATTTTGCAGCATCTTTACCTAAATGGTATGTTTTCGTAGATGGCAAAAGGGATGATGCGTGTTCAGCCAGAGCTAGACCAGCTCTCAGGATTGGAACAATCTGAGAAACTAAAAGAAAATGTTATTAGATACCGACTTAACACAAATTTCTGCTCCACGAAATTCATAGAGACATCAGGAATAAAATGTTGGAGAGAAAACTAACCACCACAGGTTCCCTTGGATCTATAAATTCAACTGAAGCAATAGCCAGTGGCGATTGAATCTCTCCTGTTACGGTAGGCTGGCAGCAGTAAACCCAAAGACCAAATATAAAACACATTCATAATGCCAATAAAATGTAGAATGAAGATAAAATAAAGAATTTATTTTTCCAAGACCAAGGAAATGCATTCACGCTATAATAACTTACCAACCAATCCCTTGAAGCTTCATACATAAGTAGCCTGCCCAACTCAGCCATAGCATTTCCTGATAAGAACAAAGAACAATAACAGATATTGAGATCTTATCCTATCATATATACACTTAATAAGAAATGATTTTGCAACTGACCCAGATGAGTAAAGGCTAAAAAGAATCAAAGTTTAAGGTAAATTTGAAGAAAACTCACTGAAAATGGGGCAAGGAGTATGCTGATTTCTCATAAAAGTAACCCAGTGCTTAATTAACGGATGTGGAGGCACAAACACCTATAAGAAAACAAAATAAACAACTTAAAAACAAGAAACTACGTGGTTTCTACAGAACAAGAAACAAAAACAAAAGAAGAAAACTGACAAGCATCCTGTCATCTTCTGAAATATACTTCTCTTCGGTGTCCTCATTCACCGTCACGAAACCCATCTGTCCCCTCGGCGACCCAGAAGTCGGTAAGGGACGCTTTTTAAGGAAAAAAAAGGGATCAGTGTAGATTTTGATGAACATTGCCTTTCTTTGGTCAAGTTAACAAGAATAAGATTAGAAAAAAAAGGTCGGGGAGTGAACATTGCCTTTCTTTGGTCAAGTTAACACCGGAGACTAAAATTAATACGATCCCCTCGACCAAATTTGGCAAACTTTATGTTCCGGTGTAATTGGATTTCGTTTGTTTTTGCTACATCATTTTTATCTTTTTCATCAGATTTTTAGATTAATCTGGGATATGTTTTTAATTTAATTACAGGAACATTAATCTGACATGACACGCTAGAAAAAAAAGTTCATTTTTAATTTAAACCAACTTATAATTTTTTCACCCTCTTCAGGAAAAAAAAATCTAATCTTCCCCTTTATTTTCTCCTAAAAGGCTAAAATCCTTATTCTCCAACTCTAACCCATCATGAATTTAGGGTGCATTACATTCTTCAAGGAGATTCAATAAGTTATGTTGCGGGGCACTTACAGATGGTAAAATCGAGCCATTCGAGTGGGTTGGTTGGGGTTTCATTCCAGTAGCCTCGGGTTTAAGGGTGTCTGCATCCTTCGTGGTCGGCAACTCGGCTTTCCTTCCATTATCTGACACTCGCTCATTCTTGATTCTTCCGTCCTGATGACAAAAAAGCAAGAAATAAAATTTCAGACTCAAATGTTACAGAACCGACTTCAAATGAAATTCTAAAAAGAAAAATTCAAGCGAGGGAACTCTTTGCGCGTCGATGGACATACCTGCCAACAGAAAATCAGAAGAAAAAAAAATCCCAGCAATGATTTTTTGTTAGGGGACAAATGTGGGTAATCGTTTATATATCATTTAGAATATGTGTGGTGGAGCTAGCATTGGTAGTCAGAAGAGATTTCTAGTTAATCAAGCTGAAAAGTCTTAAACTTTATTTGAAATTATTTAAAAGCCTATCTATTCTTCTTAAACTATATTTTAAGCTGAATATGAAGTTGTGCAAATTAGTTGTAACTTGCTTGGTTTATCAGAAGGAATCATCAACAATAATATTGTGACAATGACGCCTAGGGAAATATTTGAAAGTTCGTTGTTTGAAGTAGCAAATGTTGTTTTGAACTGAGTGAAAGAGAGTTTTATTTTTACCTGAACTGCAGTTGCAGCTTTTGGCTGCCTTCTGGATCGAAGCTCACTCCGAGCAATCATCCCTCGGATACCCGTTTGAATAGAAATAGCTGCGGAGGACAAATTCTCGCGTGCTTTCCTTTCAGCTTCTCTTCTCATTCCATCCAACTTAAGGCGTGCTGCTACTCCTGCAAACAGGTTAAAAAATAAATGTGAATGACTATAAACAGTAGTTATAAGGAAGCAATTCTAACTCTTACCTCTACACAAGGCTTGAATTTGTATGGCAGACAACCGCAACAACTTATGGTATTTACGAGCCAAATTCGTACGGACTTTTCTCTGTATTCGACTTGCTGATCTTCCTAAAATCTCTACTCGCAATGCATCTAGTTCAGCCATCTGACCAGCTCTGAGAAAAACTTTTGTTTTACCAATCTGCAATAGCAGCAAATCTGTAAGGAACGATACAAGAGCTTAGTGAAAGCAACTATATGAAAGTGCACTGGGTGCCAAAACTTTGTGCAAGCAAGAGATTTGGACGTAAACGACATGCATGAACTACTTAAGAAATACATGGAGTTAAAAAAGAACAGACATTTTTTTAATAAAATGTATAAATCCTGGATGCACCTGATAACCTTTGAGGTTACTCTTCTCCAGAATCATCTTGCTAGCAGCGACCTCATTGTAGTTACCACTGAGTAACAGATTATGCACCTCACAGGTAAGTCGTGGATTCTAGTAAAGAATAAAAGGGACACCTAAAGAGAAGTAATAATTTTGAAGTGCATGAACAGATATGGTAGATGTTGTTACCTCTTAATCTTGGAGAGAAGCTCTGGAGCCAATATGGAAAACCGGACTGAAAATTCACGAAATGTTTTTCGAGAGGGAAATCCAGCACAACTAATCCTAATTGCCTCCATCACTCCCTGGAGTCAGGTACAACCATCACACATGGACAGACAGACAGACAGACTTCTTAGCAACAAAAGCAAGGATTGACTAAAATATCAAAATTTACCCCACAACGAAGTTGTTGTAGTACATTTTTGTTCTCAAATATTGCCGGCTTAAGAGCATTATTTGGCTTCACACAACGAATGTAGTGTGGTTCAGTGGCACTCAAAGTCTCGAGCAAAGCTTGGAGTTGTTGCTGTATAAAGAACATGGTTTGCATAAAAATGAACAAAAATAGATGAAGCATGTAATCTCCCTTTAACATACACACTAGAGCAGAAACAGACCTTGAAGGCGGAACCTATTGAGGAGAACTTTGATGATTTGGAAGTTTCCTCGGGTGGAGGAGGAAACAAGCTTGAAACAAAAGAGCATTCTGAAGCATGCATCAGGGCTTGATGCTCTGAAACAACATAATCTTTGTTCTTATCCAGGAAGAGATCGGTCTGGTAAGTAACCTAGAGTGCAAATTCTTTCAAGTTAATATTAAGCAGAAATTTCACAGGAATAAATTTGAGAATCATAGCTGATGTGACTATTTTTCTAGTTAACATCGAAACCAATTTAAGTTTATTTAAGTTCCAATATTACCACCTAAATACCTACTGAAGAAAACAATCACAACAGCTCATGTTATTTAGATCTTGTTAAACAAGTGGTTTTATGTGTAGTTTGTGTGTTATTAGCTAAGTGGGACCTTCGTGTTTAATCTCAATTATTTGTTAGTCAAGTTTAATTCCCTTTTCTAAGTTGGACATCAACATATTCCACAGGTATAGGACTTGTAAGAAGAGCCAAATACAATATATAATCTAGATTTAGTGGAGAAAAACATAGATATCACAACATGTTCATCTTCTAGAATGGATGCCCTGACATGATAAAAATACTTACCTCACCAGCATAATGATGAATGGTGAAGTCGGTGCGTGACAACTTAGGCTTACTGAAGCGTTTATGGTCTTTAAAAGTCTGATAAAGCTTTTGAGCAAACGTCTCATTTGTTGATCTGGGAAACATACTATGAAAATAACAGGAATCATTGTCACAGTTTGAAAGGATAATTGAAGTAAAAAAAAATAACAAGAGTAATTGTCACGCGAGGAGATTGAAGGAAAAGAAAATGAAATTTATAGGGCTAGAAAAAACAATTTTCTAAAAATAACAAGAGCTGATTTATTAGTGTTATTATTCTGATACCTACCAAGCCTCATCAAGAAGAGCTATGATGCCACCAGGTTTCTGTAAGCAGAAAACAAAACATTAGTTAGCACATAAAAGTTATACTACTGAACATGAGAAATTCTAGGTATAGCATTATGATATAAACAAAACTAAGGACAGAATCCCCCAGGTTAAATACTAGATAGATACATGGAAATTTTCAGGAAAAAAAAGAGCAAAAAACTGTGATACCAGTATCAAACAGAAATGAAAATGGATAAAATTCACCTACACCCCCTGTGGTTTCAACTTTTCTTACATAACACCAGTGACATAGTCAACCAATAAAATTACCAACGTACCCTCCATATAAAAGTTCTCTTGTTTGCTTAAACTTAACCATATTCTCGTAATTCTGTTACGTAAAATTGACTGCATAACCTACAATGAGACTAGAACTTATCCATGAGGTGCTAAACCGCAAACTGAGAGAGAAAAACATAAGGTGCTACCTGAGAAAGTCAAAAGCATCGAGGTGGTAAACTGCTAAATCAACCCTTATCACTGGAACAAAGATTTCAGCATGGGTGTCAATGAGATATTTGTACTTGAAAGCTACTTGGGGAAAATCTTGAATTCGGACCCGTTATGGCTTTAAGTGTTCTAATGTTGACTAGAATAGCTTCTGACTCTAATGAAGCCTTTTATTTTTTATTTTAATTAGTAATTGAAAATTCTCAATGCAAACTTATACGCAAGCACAAGTAATTGAGCGTGAAGCCAAGCATGATAATCGAGCTTGTTTCTTTACTAAGTAATTGACTAATAGAGCGAGTCGAAGTAATTTGAGCTTTGTCTCAAATCGAGTCCGATCTTTAAACATACAAGCTGATTGAACTAGAGCTAAGCTTAAAGCCTTGAGTTTCAAGTCGAGCTCAAGCGCTAGTTTCCCATAGCTTGAGCTCAATGTAGTTCAGTTAAACCCCTAAAGTACGACATGCTACCAAACGGCTATATGATTGATGGCTACTTCTAAAATTTTCTTTCTAGTAGAAATTTTCTAAAGAACTGTTCTGTTTGATATGTAGAAGACAGAAAACGTTCAGCATTTATCTGTATATGTGTGTATGTATCCTCACATATGTATATTGGCAGAGTGCTTCACATTACAGAAAGTGAGATGCAGGTCATGAAAAGAACAATGAAAAACAGAAATTACGATGCACCTTTTCAATAAGATCAAGAACGTCTTGATTATCAATAAATTCAATGTAACTCCAATCAATTTCTTCTTTCTTGTATTCTTCCTGCTCCATCTTAAAAATATGCTGGCAAATGACACAGCACAGTTATGTTAAGCATAGCTTTAAATCTGAAAATATCCAAAATACATTAGAGTCGGTATAATGCATAAACCTGATTAAAATGTTGCTGCAGCTTTTCATTTGTCAAATTGATGCAAAATTGCTCAAAACTGCATACAGTGAAAATTTCGAAAACCGTATTAAGTATTGACAGATGCAAATTAAGGAATCCACACTGCAAGACTAGAACCGACACAAACATGCGGACTGAACAAGCTTTAAAATGTATTTAATGCTGCAATCATCCAATCCAAGAAGAAAATTATAAAAACTATAAATTATTTGATCACTCCGGCCAAGAAAGAGAAGTAAAAATATCCCCAAATTTGATCAGCAATTCCCAGCATAATCATTAAGGTATCTTTCACACATCATGGCCTTGAAATATTGAATTTCATTAACTAGACATCCCAATCATGAAAATAATAGAGGGATGTCATGCAATAAATGATTTATGTAAATGACGAAAATAAAGCATACCGGTTGAGCACCTGTTTGTCTTGAAACTCTCAAATCCATAAATATCCAGGACACCAATCAGCATTTTTGATTCAGGATCCTGACCAATAGAAACATTTATCTTGTCCACAAGCCTGGGGAACCAAAGTACAAAATGTTAAGAAATAACTTTAGATGGATGTGTTGAATACTTGAAGCAGTGTACGTGTGTGTCTTCAGAGTAAATCCATCAGGTAAATCGAAAGTTACCAGTCAAATAATTTTGAATAAACAATTTTTGCCAAAGCATCTCTGCTGAGAGCAGCAGCAACAGGATCAAGTGGTTTTGTAATGCTCTCGCCACGAGTCACCATAACATGTTTAACAAGAGAGTCTTCAAGAGCCTTCACATTACACCTAAACAAGAGGCGGATGCATGTTAGAGTTTTTCCATTCACATCTACATATAAGGATGAAGGCAAGGATGTTTAAGGATAACAATAGTATAGGCTAATTACTTGAATAGTTCTGCTGCGGTTTCTAGATGGAACCGAGATTTATCATCCTTAGGTTCAGAAGAATCTGCTTCTTGTCCCGTTACAAACTCAATATTTCCTAAGTGAAGAATTGCAGCCACAACTCGGAATATTGCATCCTGACATAACAAAAATTTATGAGGAAAAAAAGGTGAAATGATTGCAACTAGATATGCATTACCTGCTCTGCCTGATTGATCCCAACAACATCCATAGCGCTCTTAGTTGCAAGATACTCCTTAAATTCATCTACGCCATCTAGCTCGAAACAATTTGACTGGTTTAAATAATGAAAAGCTCGGGGATTTCCCAATTTGTGTTTCTCTACATCCTGATGACATGTATTAGGAAAAAGGACAGAAGAGAATTAGATGCCTCTTTGGTAACAAAAAAAATAGTCAACATAGGCAAAAATGAAGCTCTCATGTTAGAAAATCACAAGATATCATGAAGTCCCCAAATAATTTTTATTCTCATCAAACACATTTGAGCTAGAGTAAGACTTCAGTTTGAATCCCCCCCCCCCCCCCCCCCCCCGTAATTGGCATTAGAACATAGATCTGGGTTGGGTTTCTCTCTGAAGCCAAATGCCAGAAAAAACAGAGACACCATTACCTCTGACGGGGCAGCACAAATCATATAAAAGCAATGATAGTTTCTCTCTGGATCAGACACCTGACAAACACGAGATCGTTCTAGCAAATAAGTCCTTATTGCAGCTCCAGAAATTTGGCCCTTCTGATCAAACTGAATTTCCACAAACTTGCCGAAGCGACTACAATTATATCATAGTCGGTCAGGGGAAGTCTTTCATCAGTTAAAACAAGAGACTTGACAGGAAAAAACTCAAAGCATGCGGAACAACCTAATCAGTATAACCTAAATATAGAGTTCAAACCTTGAATTATTGTTTCTGACAGTCTTTGCATTGCCAAATGCTTCCAGAACAGGATTAGACTACAAATGTAAGAGCAGAAAGATTAGGAACATATATTTTTTTATTCAAGCGCCCTCATTTTTCAAGAAGATGAGGAACCACTCAGACAAGAATGCAACATCAATTTTACACATATAGCAAAACCAAATTACTTGGGAGTTTAAGCTACCTCCAAAACCTTCTGCTCCACAGTGCGTTCCTCTGTCTTGTTAGCTTTCCCTCCCATATAGGCTAGATAGCACATAAGACTTTTCGTACTCTCTGTTTTACCAGCTCCACTTTCCCCACTTACCAAAATTGATTGGCTTATTTTCTCATTGATCATACTTCTGTTCATAGCACTTATTACATCAATGAGCACATAAAGAATGCGAAAGAATTTTATGACACGGGAAGCATACAAACACACTACCTATAGGAAGAATCTGCAACAGCAAATGGATGTGGGCTCAGCTCACCAGAAGCTGCCCCTTTGTATTGTTCCATCATTTCATTGCTGTATAAATGTGGAAGTCTTCGAAAAGGATTTACAGCAATCAATATGTTTCCTGTGTAGGTCTGAAATAAACATCAGTACATTTAGATTCAACAACAATACATAACTCCAGCAAAAAATAGCCACATGAAAAATTAAAGCAACATATTCACACTCGCTCGGCTATCATAAACCACAGTCGCATTAAGGGAATCATGTGGAAAATAAATGCTCTGGGTAGCGATAACCACTGCTATAACATAGTAATATGTTGAACAAAATAAAAAATGTGTACTGGAACAACTAATTCAAGCAACCCCTGCCAACTTGGAGCTATATCTAACAATAATAAATAAATAAAAGAATGCAAGTCCACTTTTAATACTCACATATATTTCATCGAGATCATATCGGCATTTCAAATTCTGCAAAACCCCAGGTTCATGCAAATATGCTAGCTTCGTCATATCATCAACACCACATGAAGGAAATTCAGGGTCCTTTGGATAGACATTACATGATTTGGCGACAATCTACACAACATGAAAGGAATATCAACGCCACAAACCTTTCAGACTCCAATTTCATGCATCCAAACAATGACTAAACAAAGAACTAATACAGAGTAGCATGTAGTTAGAGCTTGAATACATGACATGCTGTTAGCTGAAATTTGAACCATGTTAGTAATCAAAAGAAAATATGAATTGCCATTGAAAGATATACATAGTACAAACATAAGGAGAACAAGAAGTTTCACACCAGCTGCATAAAAAAACATGACTTCCGCAGAGGGAATCAGAACGTGAAATATTTTCCATAGCTTCCATTACATCATAAAGCTGTTTATAAGAAATCTTTTTATTTCAACATTAAGTTTACCACATTTTATTGGATACATCTTGCACCTTGAATGCACGTGATAACTCCAGCATCCTAAATATAATAAAAAATCCATTATTCTAGCACTTAGTTATCTTTACCAGATTCTAACTTAAAGAACCCGAATCCTAAAAATTCCCAAAGTTATTGCAGTACTAAAGATCTTGCATCCCATTCCCCATAACCTTACCTCATTAGTGACTACAGTTGGTCCTTCCCTAAAAAAGGAATATCCCTAATCAAAAAGCTAGAAATTTCCATTTTTAGTTTTCCTAGACGAGCACATTTGTATCTCATCTGACCTAAAAATATCCTATCAACAATCCCCAGCATAACCTCAAACTCCACCAACTTCTCAATGACAACTTTTACGGTATTCCAAACGTGACTGGCAACCAAATATTAAGAGACTATATCATCGCCATACTTACTTTTGTAACTGTATTTGTTGTTTGGAAGATATAGTTTTTCCATAATCCCATTCCAACAATAATGCAAATCACATAAAATCCTGAGACCAAGCACTCACCGACTTCCCTGATGTGCTGTTTATTTTAATCTCATCCCCATTCACTTCAGTCACTTCCCCTTCTATCCAAGCTTCATCTGCATCCTCCACCCAAACATGAGTTCCGACAATAATACTGGGTGGAGCAACCTGTGAGACCATATATAATCAATAGCATGTCAATTTCAAAGAATATAGACTCAGCTCAAACAAATGTAACATGAAGACAAATTATATTTATCATGCAAGTAGATATGCACGCCCAACAAAAAGGTTGAACAGTGTCAAACATGAACAAGTCAGAAACTAATGAAATTTGTGAACATAATCTCAACAACAAAAAAAAAAAAAACAGGGGAAGCTGTAGCTGTGAACATCAAACCTTTCTGAGCAACCATTAATTAATTTAATTCTACTAAGCCAGCTACTTCACAAATGACATGTATATTATTGATTGAATTGCATAAAATAAGATTAACAGATCTACGTTTCTACTCATTTCAAATAAAGTACGGATCACAAACTCACAAGAATCTTATCGAAAAGCAAAATGAGAAATGCAGCAATAGTAACTGGAATTTACTCGAACGAAACTATATTTCTCATAAAAATGAATAGTTCGACATTTCTAAAAACGAAATGCAGAAATAGTAACTGGAATTTACTGGAATTAAAAAAAAAAAAACATAAGTTCACATTTAAATAATGAACATTTCTAATATAAACGTTGATACGTTCATCCGGAGCTAAATGAGCTACCTCCTTATTCATGAACCTAAATCTAAAATTAACAGAGCAACAATATTCCATGCAAAAAAAAAAGGAAACGAGAAATAAACATGAAAATATATATATGAAATCGCGGGAAAAACAAAAATGCTGACCATTGTTTCTGGTTAGATTCAGATCCGAGGCAGAGCCGGTAAACCCTAGATCCTTCCACAATACAATTCGAAACGAATTGCCATCTAAAAGCCGCGTTCAATCAACCCCAAAAATAAAAAACAAAAACGTTCACACTTCTCTCTCTCTCTCACTGTACCGAATGTATCTCTTTCTTCTCTCCACAGCAGCAGAGGAATTCGTTATCAAATTTGTAAAGATGAATTCGTTTTTAAGGAAATGAAGGGGCGTTATAGGTTATACTAATGAAGGAAAATGCCATTGCAAGAGAAAAAAAGCTATACAATTGCAGACGTTTAAACCTAGCCTCTTCGCCAGCGTAACGAATCTCAACGTCGGACATTAACAAACACACCTTCGCCTCTGCAACATTCTTTCTTCTTCTTTTCTTTCCTTTTTTTGTCTGAGTCTCCCTCTTGTTTTTTGTTTTCCTCAACGACCATGCAAAAAGTCAAAATCTATAATACGAAATTCCTGGTTTTATGTAAATAAATAGTTTTGTTTTTATGAAATGTCGTAATTCGTAAAGTGTTTTTCTTACATGAATTTGTATTTGCATTCAAAAAAATAATAAATAAACTACCAACAATAAAGACGGTATAACCGTCTACACTACAAAGAAAAATGGTTTATATTTTTTCATTTATATTTTATTATTAAATAATTAAGTTTAAAATTTAGAACATAAAATTTAAAATTTATTTTTAATTTTATAATTTTAAAAATAGGCATAAAGATAATTTTAACCTTTAACGTTTATAGTTTTTGTCGTTTTGGTCCTTATTCTTTTTGGGGATAAATTTAGCCCTTAACCTATATCTTTTTGGACTTTATTCTTTCTTTTTGATAAATTTAGCCCTTAACCTATATCTTGATAACCTAAATAAACACAATTCGAATAAGATTTTGATTTTATCGTAGTTAGGGTTAAGAATGTTTAATAATCTTTTATTTTAGAATTAATTAATTTTTAATATTTTATTTGAATTTTAATTGTTTTATATTTTATATTAGAATAAAATTATATTTCATATATATATATATATATGTATTTGATAGGTTACATTCTATGTCATTTAAAATTATATTCCATATATATATCATCGTTAAATTTTTAACGGTCCAATCATTAACCTAGTTAAAAAATAAGCTATTTGTCAAAAAAATATAGGTTAAAGGCTAAATTTATCCCAAAAAAAGAATAAGGGCCAAAACGATAAAAACTATAAACGTTAGGGGTTAAAATTATCTTTATGCCTTAAAAATATAAAACTAAAACATCAAAAAAAATAAAATTTTTATCCTACATTATAACAAATCTTCCTTTAACCACTTACGCTAACCATTTTTTTTTCAAATTGTAAATTCAATATCTATTAAAAATAAATTTATGTTCTTCCTCTCTTTATATAAAAATTGTTTAAATTTCTTTTGTGTGTTTTTAGGTTGACACCTCTTTTTTCTTAAACCGTGAATTTAAAATTTATTAAGATCAAAATTTTACTTTTTTTTAATAAAAATTATTAAAAAAATCTCTTTTTTTTTTCTTTCTTAATCTCCTTTTTTTTATTTCACCAATAAATATTAAATTGTAAATTGATTTTAATCTTAAAAAATATATTTTATCTCTGATTATCTAATTTATGATCTTAAGCTATACACGTTATATTTTTAATGTAAAGACATAAATAATATATCAAAAAAGGATACAAGATATCTATTAGAAACTAAATCACATCCTATACATATTTTCTTATGTACCTGATATAATACAACATAAACCTTTCTTGCTAACGATGATTACATAATTTTATGTTAAAAACAAATCTATAAAATTCTAAAAGAGAAACATATAAAATTTTATATAAAATTTATTTTAATAAAAAAATATAAAAAATTCTAAATCGCTTACAAAATTTAAATTTGTAGGGGCCCCGCTCCCCCATCCCTTGTCCACACACTCCTTCACCTGCTTAGTAACCTCTGTACCGAAACCTCGACTTAGGTTCTGTACCAAAACCTCAACTTAGGTTGTGTTTAAGAAGCGGAAATAATATTAAACAGTTAATTTTTAGAGAAAAGTTGTGTTTAAAAAATGTTTTTCAACTTAAACGTAAAAGTTAAAATTTTTAGTTTTTTTCGGTTGAAGAAGTGTTTTTAGGAGGCAGATTATAATTTTAACCTTCATTTATTATATTTTATTATTATTTAATTTTTATAAATACATAATTATTTAATATAAATTATTTTTTAATTTAAAAATTATATATTTTTTCAAAAGTATTTTTGAAAAAACACTTTTCAAAAATATTTATGTATTATTTATTAATAATTTATATTTTATCATAATTTAAATTAATATTATAATATAAAAAATTGATTATCATTTAAATATATATTTTTTTAACTTATAACATATGTCTAAATTAGTCATTTACTTCTCAGAAGAACTCTTTGCCTCCGCCAATGGTTGTCAAGCTTGGAGGCTTGGGCAAGTAATTTTGCAACTTCTCAGTTCGGAAAAACTATTTTAGAAATAATATTTGGCAGTCCCACTCTGTGAAGCCGTGTTGATCTTCCTTGTTTGTTAAATAACCTTGATGTGATTTTGAATACAATAAATCAAACTGGGAAAGACCCAGCGGAGATATGTAATTTAAAACGTTGGAGGCTTGTTTTTAAGATAAGGGAATGAGAATTTATAATCCAGAGAAAACATAGTAATAGGATAGCTTTGATTAGCACAGCTCATTAGTTTAATTATTCAAAATATGTGCCTTATAAACCCTACTTACTGTTTCCCTACTTCTCAAGCAAAGACAGAACAATAATCAAAGGTGTTTGAGTTATCAATTCGTTTACTTTATATATACAATCTATCCCTCTAAGTGTACATCTGCTCACTATTTAAGCACGCAATCAGCTGAATATCAGATAAGATCCTCCTCCTCCTCCTCCGTGAGAGCATAGTGTTAGGAACTATGAGGATGGACAAGGATGTTGGTGTAGAACGGGATGATGCACTCCGAACAGACGACGAAGATAACCGAGTAGATAACGCTCATGACGAAGACCATTTCGAATCTGAGTTAATTTTGTCATCGCCAAATTCATCCACCGGTGGCCTTGAACCCAACGATTCACCGTCATGGCCTCAAAGCTACAGGTTATTTTTGCTCTTAACATATTAATCAAGTTTCAAATGGAATTATTACTGGTACAAGATAGATATCTAATGTAGAATTACACTTATATATATATATATATATGTATAGACATAATAGTTGATTAAAGAATAATAATCTTAATTAATATTTAAAATAAAATATATTAGGATAGATTATTGTCGTTTGCTAATTTTTTAAGTAATTATTGTATCCTTGATAAAATCTAATTATTTATTTTTATAATATTATATTATTATTACTAATAAAGATATTTTTATATGACAATATAAATCATTAAATAATTATAATCATTATAGTTCTCTACGATAATTAAAATAAAAGATTAAAGGATTATTCAATTTAATTTATAATTAATTACATATTAACTCTTTAATATTTTTTAAAAATATTAAAATAATTAATAGTGTGTAAGAATTAATATTGTTGGTTCTAAAATTTGTGCATGTGAAACCACTACGTTATGAATCATGAGTCTGTCCAATTAGACAAACCCTGTACATTATGAATCATGAGTCTGTCCAATTATTTCTAATTTTAATTTTAAGTACAGACCATAAATATCTGTCATTTGTCTCGTAGGTAACAAAATATATCCCTTTGTCTAAATCGTATCCAAGAAAAGTCAATCTCATTACAAAAAATAAATTAAGGAAATAGTATAATCTAATTTGATATTAAATATAGATGGGGACCAAATTTAAATAATTATTTCTAATCTATTCAACTTTTTAATGATTTTAAAAATATATGCATGATTTTTAATAAAATTTAAACATAAAAAACAAAATATTTTCAACAATTTTCTAAACATAAATCAGGAATGACTTATTAATTTAAGGGCCATATACAATGTATTCAAATTAAAATATATATATATTTATTTACTTGTTTGTGTGATTTGTGAATGACATGTTAATTTTTAATAAAAATTGAATACAATAAAACATTTAACTCATTTTAGATTTTTTTTTCTAAGAAATTTATTTCATTTCAAGGATATATACAAAATTGAAGAATTCAGTTTTTTAATACTATTAAGGATTATAAGATATACGTATTTTATGGATAAAATAATTTAAATCTGAATTATCCGTGTTTTATTAAGACCATTTATTAGGTTCAAAGAATTCAGATTTTAATACTACTAAATACAAAGAAAAGGAGAGAAAAATACTTTTCATATTATTACTATTAGTATTATTTTTAAGTTATATTCCAATAACATGTTACATAAAGGGTAACTTAAATCTGATATATTAAGTTGCATATGTAGGTAATTCTTTTGCGAGAAATTATTATACGAACATTGTTTACTACGTCATTCGTAGTCTTAACTAATTAGATTTGTTTATCTCAGTTTTTTTAAGGTGAATTATCACTTCTTTCCTATATGTAATTAATGGGTTGATAGTTATTAAGTAATTATTTAAAGATAAACGATTTTGATTACGTAGACCACAGTTGATGGAGCAAAAATCCTCTACCTCTTTTCTATGCATCCTTTTGTGCCTCCCGTTAAAATATTCTAAAAATTGAATTTTAAACCGTAACTCTATTTTTCTATATCCTAAACCCTATACCCAAAAAAATATACCTTACCCCTAATTTTCTAAACTCTAACCACAATTTCTAACTTTAAACCCTAAACCCTCTAGTTTAAAGCGAATGTACAAATGAATACATGAAAAAGAGGTAGACAATTTACACCCAAATGATGTGGCGAACGGTGTTCACCTAATAATCTCTTTTTTACACAAATTCAACCTACTGAATCATGCCAGGTCATGCATTTTATTTTTTAAATGAATGGGTATGGTGTGTTGCTCGTGTAGCTCATTCTTGTAGGTTCAAAGAATTTACTACTAAATACAAAGAAAAGGAGAAGAAAATATTTTTCATATTATTACTATTATTATTAATAAGTTGTATTCCAATAACATGTTCCATAAAGTTTAACTTAGATCTGATATATTAAGTTGCGCATGTAGATAAACCTAAGTCTTTTGCACAAATTCAACCTACTGAATCATGCCTGGTCAGGCATTTTAATTTTTAAATGAAAGGGTATGGTGTGTTGCTCGTGTAGCTAAACATAGTACTGATTAACAAAAGAGAAAAATGCAGTGAAGTTGCAGTATATCTAAACCCTTATCAAAGCTTTGCATGAAACAATAAATCATGTTGCCATCGTTGGATGCTTACAGGGAATCAATGGATATGTTGAAAGGCATTACATCTCCGTCCATCGGTTCCCCGATCGGAACTAACATAACAAGAATAATCAGGGCATCTTCATTCGGCAATTATTGGAGTAATGACGACGATAATTCCCTCGGTAAATCGCTCATTCACGACACAAGTTTAGATGAAGAAGTAGGTTTCCATGGATCAAGGCTATCTATGAAGAAGTGTTCATTCACACAAGCACTTGTTAATGGTAATGAATGAACCATTTAGTCATCTTTAGTTTTCGGACAACTTATCTGCTGTTTAAAGGCTTCTCGTTGCTTCTGTTAATTACCTAGGAATCAATGTTCTGACCGGCATAGGGCTACTTACAACTCCTTATGCTGTTAAAGAAGGAGGGTGGATGAGCCTCACGCTGCTCACGATGTTTGCTGTCATTGCCTGTTATACTGGGATTTTATTAAAGAGATGCTTAGAAAGCTCTCCTGGTCTACAAACTTATCCCGATATCGGACAGGCTGCTTTCGGTGTACCCGGTCGCTTAATTATAGCTGTAAGTATGATTATGAGCTCAAATGGAGTGTTGTCCAATACTCCAATATTCTCTTCTTGTATGCATTTTTGTTTGCAATTGCATTGACAGAGATACTAACACTAAACACTTCGGTTTCAATCGGTCAAAAGCAGATAACTTTGTATGCAGAACTATATGTAAGTACAATGATTTGATTTCTTGGTTCAATCTCATAATCTGAAGCATCTTCTCCTAAATGATTAAACATTGCCTCTAATCCGTAGGCCGGGTGCGTGGAGTTCGTGATAATCATAAGCGATAACCTGGCCACGATTTTCCCGAACACCAGCATACACATTGCCGGAATATATCTTAATGCTCATCAAATATATGCTATCATAGGGATCCTCATTGTTCTCCCAACTGTTTGGCTCCGGGACCTAAGTTTGCTGTCTTACCTTTCGGGTCTATTTCTCATCCTCCATAAGCCACTCTCTGAAATATGAAAGTTCCACTGCTGATCTTAACTAATCATTTAAGTGGTGCAGTTGGTGGAATAGGAGCATCGATTTTAGTGGTACTTTGCTTGTTATGGGTTGGAGCCGTCGATCAAATCGGGTTTCATCGAAGTGGAACTGCTCTTAACCTCGCTAGCTTACCAATTTCAGTTGGCATATATAGTTTCTGCTATGCAGGCCATTCAGTTTTTCCAAATATATACTCTTCCATGAAAGAACCTTCACTGTTTCCACTTGTACTTATAGTCAGGTAACGTTAAATGACACTTAATTTATACATGGACAAGATTTCACATTCACTCTGTTAACTTGTGTTTCTTCTGTTTCAGCTTTATATTCTGTTGGTTCATCTGCACTGGGGCAGCAATCTCAGGTTTTCTGATATTTGGCGACTCGGTTCAATCTCAGTTCACCTTAAACATGCCGATAAAATTCGCAGCCTCTAAAATCGCAGTGTGGACAGTGGTATGTTCTTAAAACACCACCATTAGCTTCTTATCTTCATGCTTATGCACACAGCTCCAAGATCTGAAATATGTCACCATTGTTTCCCATCAGGTTATCATAACAATATCAAAGTATGCCTTGGTACTCACTCCAGTTGCAATAAGTCTAGAAGAACTCGTACCTTCGACATGGTCGAGATCGTACAGTGTTTCCGTACTCATCAGAACAGCTCTAGTGATTTCAACTTTAGTTGTTGCACTGACAGTTCCCTTCTTTGGTAAAAACAACAACAACAAAGATTTAGATTACAATTCGAATCATTCAAATATTGCATTCATGCTCATTTGTCAACCTTTTCTTACTGCAGCTTATCTCATGGCATTGGCTGGATCTTTACTTACAGTGCTAATTGTAAGTTCATTTGGCTAGAGAGTGCTACAAAAAGTGTATTTTCAGTCAATTTCTATGTCTGATGTTTATAATTGCAGACTATTATCTTCCCATGTGCCTGTTATCTCAGCATACTCGGTGGCAGATTAACCAACTTGCAAGTACAAATTCTGTCTTTAATTCCAGCTTTCCTACATTAATTAGTATTATATTTTTCTTACAATGTAGTTGACATGAATATTTTCTGGCATTCAGATGGCAGTCTGCATTTGCATTTCGATTATGGGGTTTTTGATTGCTTGTGATGGCACATATTCTGCTGTCATAAGAATAGCAGGTCAATGCTGAAGAAATGGCTTTGCTTTCCCAATTCCCATATCCAAAGTGACTGCAACTTCATAGTTCCATGAGCTTCTACTGGATATGCCAGTTCCAATGCCAATGCCAATGGAGTTTTATTGCTTTCCCAATTCCCATATCCTGTCAAATGTGCCACGGCAAATTGTATTTGTTAAAAAATAATGTAACGAATATTATTGTTTGAATATTGTGGTATGGAAGTTTATTCCCAAGATTCGATAACGGAAAATATGGAGAAATAGATATGAAAGTGAAACTTGGATGACCAAATCCCAACATGGGACAATGGGTTACCATAACCATGTTCGGGATTCGTGGTATGATTCAAACGATGTTGTTTTCGTGTAGTAGCCATGTCATGATCCCGTTATAGTTATTGTTCTATTAATGGTGGAGTGATATAAACGAGTTGTAAATTAAAATTAAATTAATTAAATGTTCGATGGTATAAATGAATCAATGTCGATTGTTTTATAACATCTTGTCAAAGTAGTTAGCCATGTTCAATACGAAGTCACTTCACTGGTATGGAATTTGACTTCCTAATCCTACTGATTCCTCTCCTTTAATTCGAAGGCCGGAATTTTAGTTTTAAAAAGGTTGATCAATGTTGGCTTTTCATATGTGAAAACTAGGCATGGAATCCGGCAGCTACGGAGTGGATGAGACGATGGACCTGACTATGTCACACAGTGTCCAATTCACTGCCATTTAGAAGTACACATTAGCTGAGGGTTGAAGATGGCTCGGGTGGTCAACGACGGAAAAGGCCGCAAACAGAAGCTACCACCTCCGCCCGCCAGTCTTCCTAAATGCTGAGACCCGATCGCCGCCCTGTTTTCCATTTTGATACAATTTTTCCGGTGTCCATTATATTCTTTTATTTCAAATATAATATTTGTCGTTAGAAATTGAGACTCTGCAAAGTTCATTTATAGGCAAAAATGTGAGGATTCTTTGGATTCCCAGCTCATAAATATCTGAATCTAACAGGACTTCACATTTTGTTTCACTCAAAGTTCTTTAATTGAATTAAAAGAAATTTAACTTTTCTAGGAAAAGATTTTTCTAAAAGCAGACTCTTAAATCGGAAATGAAAAGGTCAGTTAAGTTCACTGTTTTGGAAAAGAAATTCTCAAAAGAAAGTGAACTAAAGCAAAAACGATGACATCTTGAAACTGATAATAACTATAGCAAACGGAATAAAGAGAAATTCATTTTCTTCTACATTAGAAATTTCAAGGAGATAGAAAAGTAATACAAGTGGTAATCGTAAATGATTATATTTACAGTTCAAATTTTGTAAAAATAAACAAATAACCAAACAATGCAGAAGTTTTTTTCTCACTTTTTTATAGTTTGAACCAGAGCTTCACGTCTAGGCTGCATGGTGAAAAGAGCATCGAGATCAGGCGGCTGGAAATAACCGTTCTTCGGTGGCTCCCTCTTTGATGCGGATTGCGATTTCTTCCTCGGCGGCGGTGGACATTGAAATGCCTCCGGTATTCGATGCTTCGGCGTCGTGCAGCCTTCTACTATCAAGCCGGATCCCTCCATATTTTCAAAAATGACAGAAAATCTGGAAAGTTGAAACGATATATATAAGGGATTGAATTTCGTATAACCTTTTTGAAATTTTAAAAAAGTTGGTGGGAGAGGGAAACCGTGGGGAATGTTCGTGGAATTCCATTTTAGGCGGCAGAAACCGTTAAACTAATAAGATTAAATTACGTAAATAATCACTAAATTTTAATTTTTAAATTTTTGGTCATTAAAATTTTAAAATATTCAATTTATTCACTAAATTTTAAATATTAAATTTATTATTTCTTCATTAATTTTTTTATGATATGAATTCACCGGCAAACGAATAAACATTTCCAAAATCCAAACGGTAAAAAAAAACATCCGAATTATGAGAAGAATGACAGCTAAGCGAGACTTGGTTGGGTCGACGTGGCGGATTATGAGAGGGTTAGTTAGCTGCAATTGGACACGCGGCCAACGCTGAGCTGTGTTAAGTGTTTGTGGGGGGATTTTCAAATAGGGCGGCGCCGACTTGAGTCGGCGTTTGGGCGGGAGAAAAAATAGTAGCTTTGAATCTCTGTGGATTGAACCGCTGTCAATGGGGACACTGGTGACGAAATTAAATATAAAAGGATTTTCCATTAAAAAATGTAAAAATCACAATTAAATAAACCTTTAAATTTTGAAAAGACATTTTAATTGACCTATTATTTGTTTTGTTCAAAATAAAAACTATTATTTATCAAATATGTAATCAACCTTCAAGTACTTATTTGATGTGAATTTTCAAATAAGAATTTAATTGAAATAATATTTCACTTTTAAAACTATTTAAGTTTCGTCTAATTTAACAAAGTCTAATTTACTATATAATTCCACAAGTAAAAAAATGATAAAAAGAAATGTAAATGTGATTTATAATTTTCTTTGTATTAAAATAGTGTTATGGTTTATATGTAATATATTAACGTAAAAAATTTATTAATGATTTAGTTTTAGGGTTTAAGTTAAGATTTAGTGTACAGAGTTAAAAGATTTAGATTTAAAGTAATACAGCCAAAGATTTAAATTTTAAATTATAAATCCAAAAACTCAAAACCTTAAAATGAATTTTTGATACATAAACTAAAACATTTATAGAAAAATTTTATTTAATATATAAAATAATTATCCAATTAAAATATAAATACTAATTCACATAATACAAGTACTAATCATAAAAAATAAATAAATGACTCAAAATTGAAGCACTTCCTTTTAGAGTTTTGGTCCTAAAATTTGAGCTGAAATCTTATGTACTATCCTCTAACCACTAAAAGAGCGACCAGATCCCATGCATTGAATCGGTCCCTCATCTCCTTTGCCCTAACATGGTTTTGTTGCGTTGCACCGTCAGCCACCGGAGATTGATTTTCCACCGAAGGGACAGCTGCTGAGCTGCAGGAGTGGTCATTCAATTTAATTTGATTAATTGATTAATAAAATTAATTAAGCACTATTAATTAAAATTTATAACTCCTCGATTAATGTTTAAATTAAATTTTAAAAAATAATTGAATTAAACTTTATTTAATTAATTTTTAAATTAATTAAAATAATTATAAAATACTTAAATTTTGACATATATAAACACGTTTAATTTTTATTTTTTATTAATTCTTTTATTAATATATATTTAATTTAATTTATTTATTTATTTTAAAATAAATTAATCGATAACTAAACTTTAAAAAAAATCATTAACAAAACTGCTCCATTTTTCTCCCCACGTGAACTTTGCCCGTGGTTGGGGTCCTCTGTACCACAATCCAATCAAACGTTTGTCGCTAAATCTCAACTCAGATGGTCCCAACTCCCACGTTATTATGGGTTGACTTTTTATTTTTTACTTTGATGTGACCTCTTGCGATACAATCCGTTCTCGCGTGAGCAAAACTCGACTTGACTTAAAAAAATTGAATAATTTGACTCGTAATTAAAATACATAAGTCATTTTAACTCAATTCAAAATTTCATAGATTCGACTTGATTCAAAAAAATTTAAATAAAATTCAAGTTATAAAATAAAAATTCGAATAACTCAAAATTTTTAGTAATTAAAGGATTATTTTTTAAGTTTGAGATGAGACTATTATTTTTTTTTATGATATATATACAATGATATATAAAAATATAAAAAAAAATATTGCTACATATGAAAAATATATATACATATATTATATGCTTAGAGAAAGTCATTTAAATTGGAATCAAACCATACTATAACATGATAAATAATTATAATTGAATATTTATATGAACTCAAAAACTCGATTCGATTCGACTCGACACGAATTTCTTAAACTCGACTCGACACGAATTTCTTAAACAAAGTTTGAGTCGTAAAATATGACTCGTCAATTCGAATAACTCAAAATATTTTGACTCGACTCGATCTAATACTCACCCCTCCCAAGTTCCGATGGCTGCCGGAAATCATTATTGTAATGTAAGTATAATTCTGATTGCTTGATTATAATTAGAGTTTTTTTATATCAGTTTTATGATATTTTTTTAAAGTTGGTGATTATTATTAATAATATCCTTTAAAAGTTTAAAATTTTGTTGGCGAGTAATTTGGAAAAGGGACTGTTTTAACGATTATTTTTTAAAATTTTAATGAAAAAAAACGAGATGATTAATGATTAAAATAAAAAAAAATTAAGATGAAAGAACGTCAGAGGAATATAATCTTATGCACAAAAAGAAAATTTTAGGAACATATGTATTTTTATCGGTTTCTTCTAGTTTTTTTTAACAAGAATAACTCACAGATAACAAATTAAGGACGTGTTAATTTATAAATATATATTTAACGTTAATCTTGTCAAGATATTAAGACAACTTCCAAATAAACCCATGTCTTAAAAAATTCTAGAATCAAAGGTTTTTTTTAGAAAAACGAGTATTGAAAAATATAAAGATATAACAAATCTATATTATTGTTTAAAAGTATACTATATAATCTTATCATGGGTAACTAATATAAGGAGGTCAACCTACGCTCATTCTGACAAGTCAAACCCATCTTTGTCTGAAGTTGAGGGTCACGATCAGCCGTTGTTTTCTAGGAGTCACAAAGTCAAAACACGAGTAACTACAAAACTTCACTCACTCGGAAGCAACGGATAGGAAATACTCTCGTGTTCAAGACAAACTCTTGAGTAGATTATAATAGTCTTTTGTTCGGATTTTTTATTATTATCGGTATTTGATTTAATAATTAATTAATTTAAATTAAAATTTTAATATAAAAAAATATTTTTAATTTAATTTTTTTTATTCATAATATTAAAATTTGATTTTTTTAAATAATAATAATATTTTATTTTATTAGAGTAATTAATTATTGATTTTTGTTTAATTTATTTATAACAAGTTTCGGCTTTTATATAGAAATTTTCCATTGAAATGATTACGTTTGGATTGTTTGCTTCTGCTAAATGCATGTTAGAGATCTCTACTTTTTCATCGGTACAAGTTTTTCGACCGACGGAATTAAAATTAAATATTAATAAAAATAAAAAAAAATATTTAATTTATATTTAAACTAAAAAATCTTACATGTTATAATCTTAAAATTTTGGACGTACCATATGTTTCCAGCCCTAACGTGCTACAAAAGAATACTTTTTTCATAGACAGTGGTCCGGTAATGGTTTCGATGATAATTCTAGATTTCAGGTTAATTGTTGATTGAACTTGGTCTAATCTTTTTATTTTTTTAGTTGGATCTCATTCTTTATATTATATATCCTTTTCATAATGTTTAGATATGTGTCATTACAAGATAACCGAGGTGTCGCAATTAAATTGTCTATGGTTTAACATTGGAGATTTAATCATCAATAATAATCGTACGCACTAACACGTGATTATCTTCTTATGTGTCTTTACAGTTCGGGTTGTTCTCACTTATTAAAATTGATATGTTTATCAATAATCCTAAATTTATTATTTTAAAGTAAGATACTAAAAAATATATAATAAAATAAAGACGATTTGCTCTCAATAATTTTTAGCAAAAGTCAACATATGTGTGTTTGTCTGTATATACATTAAAGAGTCTTCTCAACTTGTCTTGGAAAACATAAGCCTGAGCCTAGCAGCTGTTATTTAAAAGTCAAGGGAGCTCACACTTCATATCCAAACCTCACAATCTTTCCTTCATCTGCTCCACTACTTTCTTCTTCTGTTCTTTGAGTTCGTATCATCAGTTCAAACAACGAAATCTTAGTTTTATTATCACTGCAAGCGCGTACTGTGATGGACAAAGATCAGAAGGATGATTGGTTCGACGACCTCGACGATGAGCTCGTGAGAGAGCTTCTCGATGACGAGTCTCCTTTCTTTGTGATTCAAGCCAAATCCAAGAATTCAGAAGAAGATGACAGTAAGCGACTTATATATTCAGGGCTGAGGAGTGAAGATATGGAGGATGTTTTAGCAGTGAAAACATGGAACGGTCAACCTCAAACACAAAACCAAACCAGGTAGTAATTTATTTGGTTTCTCCGGGGTTTAATTGGTTTGGTTTTGATATTGAATGAACAATGAACAAAGAACAATTTGCAGAATGAATTCAATGCTGGAAAGAGGTTTGCCTAAGATAGCGAACAAGTATTCTCTGAAGATCAAAAACTGTGGCAATGGCTTGGCGGATGATGGATATAAATGGAGGAAGTACGGGCAAAAATGGATCAAAAACAGCCCGAACCCAAGGTACGTAACATGTTCGAACTGGTTTAATTAGCTGTGTCATCGGTTTCTTTCCTCTAGGGCATGTATAATATTATGTCTCCAGTAACTTTGTATTTAAAGCCTAGGTTTCACACAGATCACATATAAATAATTCATCTTAATGCTTTGAAACAGGAGCTATTACAAGTGCACGAACCCCGTATGCAGTGCAAAGAAGCTGGTGGAGCGGTCAAAAGATGACCCGGAAACCCTAATCATCACCTATGAAGGATTTCACCTACACTTTGCCGACCCATATTTCCCCCTCCAGCTTTCCCAGGATAATACCACACCGACCAAGAAGGCCAAGAAGGATTTTTCGGAAGCTGAATCTTCGCAAGCAAAAGAAACCCTAGAAATCACTAGGGCAAATTCTACCCCTCAAGAGATGCGTTTGGAAGCAGGGTTTAGCCATGAAGGGTTACTCGAAGATGTGGTGCCTTGGATGATAAGGAATCCATCGCATGACGATAATATTGCCTCCATTTCTTCTTGTTGTTCATCCTCTAATTACTCACGTTCTCCCCCGGCTTCACCTTCTTCGCTCTCTTGGTCTCCTCATGTTTATTTAGATTAATTAAAAAACATTATACGAACGATTCACGGATAATTTATCGAATGTTATATTCATTTTCCTCGTTAATCTTTTCTCTCAATAAAAGGATGCTTTCATTCTTGTGTATATAATTATGAGATATTTCAATATAATATAACATGAAAATACGAATTTTAAAATTTATACTAGATATTAATAATATTTTAGACACACGAAAAAACACAAGCATACTATTAATAATCATTAAATTAAAACAATATTAAAAATATACAAAGCATGATATAATCCGAGACACAATATAATTTTATCACAAATTTTAACTTAGACTAAATCATTATATAAAACAAAACACGAAAACATAATTTACATTAAAAAGAAAACATAAAAAATTATATATAAAATTAATTAATTTGAAAAAGATATTTTCAAAATAAATAAAAACAACTAATTAATAGTTGAAAAATTATAGTCTCCGGGCTTTGTTCTCTGTTTGTAGTCCATTCTTCAACTCAAGTTGCATCTAATAGATCCATGATTTATCCATCTCTATATTCTGATTCGTTTGTGAAAATATGTATTTAAGCTCTCTCTTATTTAAACTTTTTCTTCTTTACGCAGGTTATAAGCAAGTCAGAGAGGTGAACTGTTGCTTCCATATGAATCTGACCATGTTGTGGCTGGATGGTTCATAGAACATGCAGAAGCATTGCTTGAAGTAACCATTGTTCCTCGTGGTACTGCGGTCTGCGGCGCGGGAATTTGAACAGCATGTTCCCAATGAAATCTGCTGATGACCAAAGAGCAGCTTTTTGACGTGACTAGCATGACACTGGTCCGGCTGCTGAGCAGGTGAAGTTCGACTCGACTTTATTTAAATTTTTTTTAATAAAAATTTAAATGATAAAATAAAACTCATCAATTGAATAATTCAAATTTTTTTAACTCAACTTAATTTAACTTGATCGAATACTTACCCTTAAATTATGCCTTAATTGATTCATCAAACACAATAAACTCAACGGCTAACCTATTTAACGGCAATAAAAGCGTGGAGGCCGAGAAGCCCAGGCTAAGGTTAATGTTGAACTAGATTCATTAAAAAATTGTAGAGATGACAATAATATCCATTTTTGTAAATGGAAATTCTCTGTCGATAAGCATATCTCATTTGATGTCTTTAGTTTAAAACAGTAAGTTTGGTTTAAAATTTAGAGTTTGTTAGTTTTTATGATAGAATATAAGAATAAAACTAGAATATATGTTTTAGGGTACTATAAGATTTGAAAAGTAGAGTTACGGTTTATAATTTAATTTTTAAGTGTTTTTTAGTATAAAACTTAGGAAGAGACATAGTTAAGTGACAAATGATTTTTATTCTATTTTTGACAACGAGTTTTTTATCATTAAAATCGAGTTTTGAGATTAAACAGATAAAATGTATGTTTAGAATTTTTGGGTTGGATTTAATATTTAAAATATTTGACACGATCCGACATATATATTATATATATATATTGAACAAGCTAATAGTGATTATAGTAATATTTGTTCTTGTCGCGATCATTTTAAAACCGAAACGTTTGAAAATAGCCTGACGAGTGAATTTTGGAAAATCGAGTTTATTGCTTTGAATTATGAAAACCAAAAAATTTTATTAAAACACATGTTATTTGAAATTTAAAAAAATAAATTGGAGTCGCCACCGACCACTTTGGTAGGCCAGACACCATAAAATAAACCAGATATTCTTTTTTAAAAATATTTAGGTTCGGAAGTCGGTTACGCGTAAGGACGATCCTTACGAGCGCCCGAGATCGGTACCTTTTAATTACACGTGGCATTTTGGCATTTCGAATAATAATATTAATTTAATTCGTCATTGGCAAATAAATATCGTTCGAAAGGTGCCGAGGTGGTGGTTCGTTTTCTACGATCGGAAGTCGGCCCCAAATGCTATGGAAGACCTTTCAAAGGAAAAGGTTGGTTGGGAGCGGGAAGGAGAGAATACCTTTTGGATAAAAAGGTACATTTCTTTTAAATACGAGCTTTGAATGTAACGACCCGAACTCTCGGTTTAGTGCGTCGGGTTAACCCGTGGTGTTGGACCTCGAGTTTGAGCTCGGGTTAGTGTGGTTTTGGGCTTGTTGGACTTGTGAGATGTGGGCTGAGGGCATTCTAGTAAATGCCAAAATAAGTTGAATGGAGGGTTTTGGGTGAGTAGTTCTGCAAAGATGAAGTCATAAGTGCAGAGAGCTTTTCTCTTCTTTCATCTTCTTCATCTAAAGCCCAAGGAAGTGTAAAGGTGAGATCTTGCTGAGTTTGGGTTAGAATCTCGTTTTCTTGATGGAGAAGAAGTTGTAGGGCTGTTGAGGATCTATCTTTCAAGCTTAAGAGGTGTTAGTTTGGTGGGAAGAAGGGTTTAAGTGAGGGTTTTAGGGGAGCTCGGGATTGGGTTTTAAGAGTTTTAAATCTGAATCTTTTTGTATTTTAAAGCTCTAGAATCATCCCAAGGTAAGTCTAATCCGTTCTTCATCCTTCTCTTGTAGAGAAAGAGGCTTGTGAGCCATCAACTAGCTTTGGAGGGGAAAAAGCTTGAGGTAGAGGAGGAAGCTCGTTTTGCTGTTGTTTTGCTTGAGGTTGGTACTCCCAACTCCTCCTTCATCATCCATTCTTAGTAGAGTGCATGACATGTAGAGATAATCATGCATGAATGATGTTTTGCTTGGTTGCTTGAAAATGGGTCTTTAATGGTGAAATCCGTGATAATGTGATTAAGGGTTGGAAATTGGTGTTAAAACACTTTAAACATCATTAATATTGAGTAGGAACACTTTAAGATCGATTAGGTTGAGTTTGGGGTTGAAAAATCTAGAATTTCTAAGTGCAGAACCGTCCTTAGTGCAAGGGGTATCGATACTCGGGCTACCGGTATCGATACCAGTGAGTAGAATTTGGCTTGTTGTTCAGGGGTATCGAACCTTGTTTCGATACCGTGGATTCCAGAAACTTTTTGTATCGATGCTTGTATCGAAACGGGTCCTCCCCTTTCTGTTGACTTTTGGAGTTAGTCAACAGTATCAATACTTATTTCGATACCTGTGTTTCGATACCCTCTTTGGGTGGGTATCGATAAAGGGTGTTTCGATACCCTACTTAAGGGTATCGATACCCCTGTGTGTTTTGGCTAAGTAGGGTAGAATTTAAGGCTTCGGAGATCTTAATAAATAAATACTCTAATCTAAAAGCTATGAAATGAATCATCGAACTAAGATTGATAATCATAACCCCGAAAGACTTAAGTATGATAAGGACTAATATACCTTGTTGTGATGAGATCCTAGGTGGATCGTTTGTGTGGTCGAGTCTTTGTATGTTGGAATCCGGATATCCATAAGTGTTGTAACATGTTGGAGGCTATCCGATGTAACATGCCGGGTGATGATTGAAGACTTTTATTCCGAGTGTTGGGCGGCCTCACTCGAAGATGTTCGATGTAACATTCCGAGCATAGGGTTGGTTGGGCGGCATCCACCCTTTCCGAACGTTGGGCGGCCTCGTTCGAAGTTGTCCGATGTAACATTCCGGGCATAGGATTTGAGGGCGGCCTCAATCCTGAGTGTAGGATCCCGATGCTGTGTGGACGCGGGCCTCGCTCTTGTGTGTTGACTTATATGACCGTATATGATGTGTGCGATAGTATACACTCATTTATGCCATGTGTTAGGCAAGCATGCTAGACCTTCATACCATGCATGTGATTTACATGCCATGCTTTACTGCTTTGATATGCATGATGTTGACCGAGTTTGGCGTATCCACTGAGCTTGTGTGGCTCAACGTTCGAAATCTGTTTTCGTGCGTAGGTTAGGTGGAGCGGGACTTGTGGAGCACCATCAAGGTTTGGACTTTCAGCATCGACAGTATTGTCAGAGTACAGTTATTAGATGTAGTGGGCTTAGTACTATGTTGAACCCTATATGTATTGTAACTCTGTTATTTTATTTGGGTCGAATGTTTTAAAACAGTCTGTAATATATATTTGGAGCTCCGATTTACTTTGAATTATTTGGGGCTTGTTTTTATTTAATTGGATTATGAACTTGGTTTTGGACTTACATGATTTTTATTATTGGGCTTTTTAAACGAAATTTTGAAATATGAGTTTTGGGCCGGAGGCCTATTGTGACATCCGGGTCGGGTGTTACATTGAATAAGACGTCCTATAATAGGAAACCTTGAGTTGTATTTAAAGAAATATAAATTTTGATCCAAAAGGTTTTAAATGCATGACCGGTTATTATCTTGTCGATTTTAAGTTTTAACCTATGAGGCTCCATTAATTTAAATATTTAAACCCTATTAAATTATTAATTTTACCGGGTGTATTATGATAACATCCGAATGCACGGACACTACCATCTCGACACCAAACAAAATTAATAATACTATTGGTGCTACTAATCTTTACCTAATTAATTTTATTAAATTCTAACCCTAAATTATTTATTATTTTCTACGTTTCGATGACGCGCCGAATACGATATCAAAGTACACTCTTGGCCAACATAATGTCATTTCAAAACACTAACCACTTAGTGTATCTAATATATATGATTAGAACGCCATCGTTACTAAATTATCTCCCTATTTAATTAAAATGACTAATCCTAAAGAGGCTCTAATTTAATTAATCTATGTGAAAGTTAAGTGTCACCCTAAACAGATATACTACATGCTTTTAAAAAATATACATACAAATATATAAATTAATTAATTAAAACATTAAATAAATATTATAAATAAATATAAAACAAATAAAATTCTTACAAGGAAGATCTTTTATGGCTTTGTAGCTTAATTCGCCATGAAAGAGAGAGACTGTGGAAGTTTTATTTCCCATGATTGCTTGCATCATTATAGTCATTATAGCCCCATCATTTCCCTCATGATTGTTGTAATCGTTGTCTCCATGATGACAGCCCACCATGACAATCATCTTTTGATCATTGCTTCATCATTCCCTAATCATCTTTAAATCATTGTATCATCATCACAATTCCATGATGACCAAACCATTTCTCCTTTTCGAGATGCAGCCGAATGCCAAAAGCCCCCCTATTTCAAATTTTTCTCTCCAAAAACAAAATGAATCTCCTCCCCTTGATCTGCCGAATGCTCCCCGATAAAATGGAAACTGATGCCCACTTCTGAAAATCACCATAACCGCATGTCCATATCCTTTTTTATTAATTGAACTTTATTATTATTTTTAGTAACCGCTTGTTTATATCTATTATTATTATTATATTTATTTTTTAATTTTATTTATTTATAATTTACAACATATCATTATTTATTTATATTTAATATTTACTTGTGACCTTATTTTATATTCGAACCCGGACGAAATTTGGTATTACAGCTCTAAAATATAATCTTCCTCATTTGACTTTAATCGTTCAATTACTCCGCTGGTATTGTTGGTGCTCAAACCCGTAACCTCTAAGAACAATAACCGTTCCTTTAACTGCTTGGGTTAGAGGGCTAGTGCATTATATTTAATATTTAATATTTGTATGAATTTTTTAAAATCAAATCGATTTAATTAATATTTTATTATAGGTAAAATATATAAAAATTGAAACGAGCAATACAACTAGGGATGTAAAAAATTAACCCGACCTGAAAACTCGCCGGAAACCTGTTCGAGTCAGAACTTGATTTGACCTGGGAATGTAATGACCCGAACCTGATCTGTATCCGACTGTTGTTGACCCGAACCCGAGTTAAACCTGTTACTGTAGTAATGGAACTCGAACTGTATCCGACCGAGAATGACCCGAACCCGATTTCAACCTGTTACCGTGGACCTGAAGCCCGACCTGTATCCGACTGAAACGAACCCGAACCCGAGTCTGACCTGGCAGATAACCGATATTATCCGACTAAATTGACCCGAGACCTGATTTTATCCGACCTGTTTTGAACCCGACTTGTTTTAAACTCGACCTGATAAATGACCCTACTTGTTATTAACTTGAACTAATATCAACATAATATTTATATAAATAATTTATATAACATACTTATATTATATTTTTAATATCAACATAACATTTATATAATTTGTGCTTATTAATTTTTAATTACTAATGTATATATTATTATTATTATTATATATTAATATATATCTAATATATATACATATATATAAGTATATATATTAATATATATCTAATATATATAGATATAATATAATAATAAGTATAGATATCTAAAATAGTACTTAATGGAAATTTTTTTGGTTTTAGCGTGTGGGGTGGGGGAAATCAAAATTCAGTCGGGGAAGATGAAAATTGAGTAAATTTAAAAGTAGAAATTTGAGGTTGATTTTAGCGGAAGAGGGAGGCAGATCAATTTGGGAGAATTATTAAAAATTTGAGGTTGATTTTAACGGGGAAGGGGGAATCAATTTGGAGGATTTTTAATATTTTAACGGGGAAGAGAGATTAAAATTGGAGATAAAAAATATTTATTAGTGAATCTAATAATTTTAAAGTAAAATATAAAAATTATGCGTATTAAAAATATTAGTAAACAAATAAAAAATTAAAAAACTCAAATATTAAAATCTTTTTATCATCTGTCCCATATAAGAAGTTCAGTATTGACTTTTTAAAATCAAAATTTTAAAACTTTGACCATAATTATTTTAAATATTTTAATTTATTAAATTTTATAAAATATATATTTTTAAACAAATTGATTAATCTAAAATATATTTTTTTTTATATTTTTATCAATAATAGATTTAAAGTTATAATAAATCAAAGTTAAAAAAAATTGACCAAAAAAAATTAAAACAAATAAAATAGGACGAAGGTAATAATACATATATTAAAGTATATACATATACGTATATATATATATTAAAGTATAATATATACTTTATATTATATGTTTTATATTATAAAACATAGATATTATATACCATAACATGTATACATTAAAACATATAATATATATTTTATATTATAACACATATTCTTATATTATAATCATACATATAATACATATATGATATACATATAATATAAAGATACACATGTATATATTATAATATATACAATACATATAATATATATAAGATGTATATACGTATATTAATATATATATCTAATATATTATATAGATTATAGTATATATTAATGTATACATATACATACATAAATACTTATATAGTTATATATAAGTATACATACAATATATATTATATACATATATTAATGTATACTAGATAGTATATAAGTATATATATGTTTATAATATATATACATATAGCATATTATATAGCATTATACATTCTATATTTCAATATATAATATATATTTTAGTATCATTCTATATATAGTATAAATTTTATATTTTCATTTTTAAAATATAATAAACTATATTGTATAGGTATAAATTATAATATATTAAAATATATTAAAAATAGATTTTCATCGAATTTAACTATTATTAATTTATAGATTTATACAATTTAGTTCTTACAACTTTATTTTTATTCTAAAATGACTATTATTTTTTTAATTTAGTCCAATATTTTTAATAAGATGATATTTTATTTAATTAATGTTTATCTTTTTTAATTTAAGACTTTATTCTTTCTAGTCCAATGTTTATTTTTCATTATTTTTTAATTTAGCTCAATTTTTAAGATATGAATCATTTGATAATATTTTTATTTAATATAGTGCATAATATTTATTTTTAATGAGATTCATGTTTGGTGTATTAAAGTGTATTATATATGTATTAAATTATATTATATACATAGTATATATTAATGTATATTATATACATATATTAATATATACATTTAATATATATACATATATATATATATATAAAATAAATATACATTACATCTAATATATCTTATATACATATATATAAGTATATATATATATTAATATATATTATAAATAAATATCATAATAAATATATATATATTTTTATTAATTACTTTAAGTCAAATTGATTTTACTTTTAAAGTAAATTTAAAATTAAAATTTTAAGAAAAAAATTAATTTTAATGGGAATTTTGATTTTAATATATGGTGGGAGGGAAAATTTTTGAGTTTGGAGGTAGGGAAAATTTTTTATTTCAATTGGTTTGGGTCTTAGGGTGGAGGGAATTTTTTAATTTTAACTTTTAGGGGGTTGATTTTAGGCAAGACTGGGTGGGAGGGATTTAAGGGGATTTATATATATGTGATACATATATATATTAAAAATAAATATATACGTATGATATATATATATAATGTATATATAATATATATACCTATTACATACATATATATTAATATATATAATATATATACATATAATATATATAACATTACATATTCATATTATTAACATGCATATGTATATATATATGTATAATATACTAATACATATTAACACATGTGACATATTAAGTTATTAACATACATATATATTACATTACATGTACTAAACTAATAATACCATATATTAATACATATATTAAAAATTAATTATATGTTAACATGTATGATATATGTATAATATATTATATATACATATAACATACATATATATAATATATATACATATAGATTATAACATACATGATACATTTATATATATTAATATATACATATACTTATATACTAATGTATATATACATATATAAAATTTATAATTATATATTAATATAACATACATATATTATATATATACATATATACATATACTATATATGAATTACTATATACAATTATACATATACATATGTTATATATATAGTATATAATATACATTTACTAATTATTATATATACACATATATATATACATATAATATACATATATGATATATTAAATTATTGATATATATATTAATATATTAATGTACTATGTATAATACTATTACTACTATTAAATATTAATCTACTATCATTATGTATGCATATAACATACATTGATACATATTATATATATATATGTTAGAATGTACTTATGTAGTTATGTATTATGTATAATTAATAATTGTATATATTATAAATATATTATACATACATTATACATATAACATATCTGAATCAAAAAAAAATATATCTAATTACAAGACATCTAATTATCAATATATATATATAAATATTTATATTAGTTATTAAATTATTAATTTATTATATATATAGTGTAATGTATACCATATTTTAATATATATTATAATTTTATTTTCTATATATATAGTATTAATTTATTTATAGTATTATTCCATAAATAGTATTATGTCATAAATAGTATTATTTCTTATTCTAATATTATTTTACTTACAAAAATAGTATTATTTCATATATTATTAATTCATATACAATATTATTCTATTTCCAAAAATAATATTATTCCATTTATAATATTACTCCATATAGTATATTTTTACATATAGTATAAATTCCTTATATAATATTAATTTTATATATAGTATTATTTCATTTATAGTATAAATTTTATATATTGTCAAAAATTTATTTTTAATTTTTGAAATATATTAAATTATAGTATAATTATAAATTTATAATGTATTAAAGATAAACTTTTAATACTTTTAATTATTATTAAGTTATAATTTTTGTTGATTTTTTTAAATTTCAAAATTTAATCTTTAATTTTATGGTCTAATATATATTCTTTTTTTTTACGTATTTATAAAAAATTAAAATTAATAATTAAAATTACTATGAATATAAAATCAAAATTAATTCGACCTGAAATAAAATCGACTTGAAATGAACCCGACCTAAAATGCAACCGACCTGAAATGGACCTGACCTGAAATGAAACTGTCAATTATCAAATTTAGACCCGAACCGTTTGAACTTGACCTGAAACGGATCCGACCTAAAATAGACCCGACCTAAAATGAACCCGACTTAAAATGAACCTGACCTAAAATGAACCCGCACCCGATCTGAATCGAGTTAAAATATCAAATTAACCTAAAATAACCTGTATCCCATTTTACCCAACCTAAAATTTATCTGTATAACTGTTTTTACATCCTAAATACAACCCCACCCTATTGTCGTCCATAAATTTCGAACGTCTTTAACGGCAACTACCAAAAATCTTTACTTAATTCCTCATCCCCTTGTCCAATTTTGCTAGCCTCACTGGCAGTCGAATAAAACTGAGTAACCGACCCCCTTCTTTATAGATGACTACGCTTACACGTGTCCCATTGATCTTCTCCAGCTGCACGGTTCCACCAGCACCCGCTTCATCAAAGTCTTTAAACCGTCACTGTCATAAATGTAATTGCGTGGCATCCTCATCATCTTTAACAAGAAAAGTTCCAGATTGCTCTACCTCGACTCTCTATTCTCTTAAAGCCGGCTCCTTTTCATCTCCATTCCCATCTCTCCCAACCAGAAAAAACAAGGGTTTTAGAAGAACAGCTGCGGTTTTAGCTTCCATGGCTGATTTAAGCACTGTGCTTGTCACCGGAGCCGGTGGCAGAACAGGTTTTACCTTTCGATTTTCAATTGTTGAAAAGGGTTTCCTTTTTGTTGAGTTTTGAGTTATTTTTTTCAAGACATCCCTTAAGATACAATGATGAAATTTGTTTTGATTAGCCTATTTAAGGACTTATATGAGATGTTAACTGTTGAGAGGAGTTATGTTAATGGCTGAATTGGGTTTTTCACTAACCTAATTTCATATAGTTTCTAGCATTTTGAAAGATTATTTGTATTTTCAGTAGGATGTTGTGCTGTAATAAAATTAACCATAGGTGCTTACAATCTTGTGACATCCATGGTGGTTTTATGTTTTTTAGTTGAAGATTGGCTGTTATGTCCTGGCATTGACATGAATTTCTTGGTGGGACTTTGGCAGGTCAGATAGTTTACAAGAAACTGAAAGAGAGGTCCGACCAGTTTGTCGCGAGAGGATTGGTTAGAACTGCAGAAAGCAAGGAGACAATCGGAGGAGCAGATGATGTCTTTGTTGGTGATATAAGGGATGCTGTCACTCTACTTCCTGCTATGCAAGGGATAGATGCCCTCATAATTCTTACAAGTGCTGTTCCGAGAATGAAACCAGGGTTTGATCCGACAAAAGGAGGGAGACCTGAGTTCTATTTTGAAGATGGAGCATACCCTGAGCAAGTAAAACCCCATTTTCTTCTTGTAATTATAGGATTTTGCTTGCTTCCTTTTGTACTGATATAAGGTTATCTATCTTGTTTCTTAGGTTGACTGGATTGGTCAGAAAAATCAAATAGATGTTGGTGAGTTCAACATCTAGATTGATCCTAAATGTTCTGTCTACATGTCCAGTTTCACTTAAGCAACCCATATAACAGAAACCCACATTTTCTTATGGCAGCTAAGGAGGTTGGTGTGAAGCAAATCGTGTTGGTTGGGTCAATGGGTGGAACAAACCCTAATCATCCCTTGAACAGCTTGGGCAATGGGAACATTTTGGTTAGACTCAACCTCTGTTGATAGGGATGTTTGCTCTTAAGTTCGATAGAATAATCGGTATTATTGAATTATTTGGTTTCTACTGTTCTGTTTCGCAGGTCTGGAAGAGAAAGGCCGAGCAATATCTGGCCGATTCCGGTATTCCATACACAATTATCAGGTAGACGGTATTCGTTGTTTTCCTCTCTAGGGGAAATGTCGCTGACCTTGAACATATTGTTTGTTAAACCCTTGTAACTTTGCAACTGACATTGAGCCTTTTTTGCCAAGCTAGGGCTGGAGGGCTGCAAGATAGAGATGGTGGTCTCCGAGAACTACTAGTCGGGAAGGATGACGAGCTTCTTCAGACTGAAACGAAATCAATTGCTAGGCCTGATGTTGCTGAAGTTTGCATTCAGGTACTGCCTTTTTCATATCTACATTCTGAATTTAAAACATATTCACCCCCACCATTAGCATAGTATTGCTGTTTTCATGCATCTTACTCATTTTCTTTTAAAACAGGCACTGAAATTCGAGGAGGCCAAGTTTAAGGCGTTTGATTTAGCCTCAAAACCTGAGGGAGTCGGCACCCCAACGAATGACTTCAAGGGTCTTTTCTCCCAGATCACTACTCGATTCTAATTCTCGAGGACCATGAGGCGAAATACGTCATGATTCTAAGGACTTTTATTCTGAATAATCATCAGTATCTGTAACTCTTAAAACCATCAGCAGAAAGGACTACCAACATGCAACTCTCAGCTGGTCTACCAAGGTACCCTTTGCAAAATTTAGCTGGACGGTTAAGATTTAAGATTCGGATGCAGTGAAAATCTCTCTGAATGACATTGCTATGAAACTCGATTTTCATTAATATTTGAACTTGGTAATTTGTCCTCCCTTTTATGGAACTCTAGTGTATTGTCCCTACTTTTCCGGCCGGTCGACCGACGAGTCCCTCTTTTCTTACTTGGATTTTCTTTGGAAACCATACAATGAGACAACGTTGTTGGAGAATGACTTCCAACTATTACTACATAAAACATAGATTGTTTTATTCAACTCTACCCGACAAAGCCAGGCATTTTGGTTGCAGATCAGTTTCAGAGCCACACTGACATTGTTATCATTTACAGAAGAGTTTTTGGACTTTGGACCTGGGCCAAAAGGTTTTCCCCTCCGTTGCTGAGGCTGAGGCTAGATTCGTATTGTATGGCCCAAATATATGGATGGGCATAGGTTTACCTGAAGAGCATAAAACTAAACTTGACCAGCCTAAAATTAAACTTGACGTAACATCATTCTTTAAAAAACAAATCGACTTTATTTAAAAATAAATACTTTAAACTTATTTATAAAAAAGTAATTTTAAAAGTTTAATTATAAAAAAATAATTTTAGGGGTTTAATTGTAAAAGTAATAATTTTTAATATTGAATTATGAATAAAAATTTAAGTATTTAATTATAAAAATATATAAAAAAGTATATAAAGAAAGTGTATTATTAGAAATATTCTTAATTTAAAAATTTATATTATTAGTTTTGGGTTGGGTTAGATATTTGTTACAGAATTTAATATAATTTTATTTTTAATAAAATTTTAATCTAATTAAACTTAATTTATAAAATTAATCCGATTGAATTTGCAACCCGATTAAATTAGGTAAAATATTCATCCCGAATAATATCTTCCACTTATCTTGTAACACGAATATGGTCTTTAACTTAATTTATAAAATTTTTTGTTTTTGTGGTAACGATTTTAATCTAGTAAGTATTTGAATTAAAAAAAAAACAATTAAATTCCTATCTTTTTATACTTAATTAAATTTTTTTATTAATTTTAATCCTTAAATATTAATATTTTTCAGAACTATTAATTTATTACATCATGTCATAATATTTTTATTTAACATTTAAAAAAGTTACTTAAATTAAAAATTCTCGGAGGCTTAATACAAAGGAATCAAAGTGAGAATTCGACTCGTCTAAAGGGATAATGAAATATTAAACCTACATCCAAATTTTATTAATTTAATATTATCCATTTAAACTTTTTCACATATATAATCAAGATTACCGAATTAAAAAAAATACCAGACAATATTATTTAATATGATTTAAGGATAAAATTACAAATACTTCTCTTGAAAACCATGGATCAAAAACTAATTATACAATAAAATTCTGGGAAAATAAATAAAACATAACTGAATAAATATCTATGTGTACTTGTTCTATAATTGACACTAATCACAAGTGTAAAAAACATAGAAAAAATATATCATACACTTCAAGAGCAAGTGAAAAGGTATGGCCTTAGTTAGCAGCCAAATCTTCATACTGCCATGGGTTGAATTCAGTGGACTTAACATCAATCTCCTCACTGCTACTCGAGCTATCGACCGCGGCACGGTGTTCGTCATACTTGCCGTTGTATTGATAAACTTCTAAATCACCCCAAGGTGTAGTAGCAACTTCGTTGGTTAAGTCGAACCATTTGGGCGTAAATTTATGGCCCTTTTCCTCCCTGTTTTTCTTTTCAGCTCGTTGTCTTTCCTCCAAACTGCACGACAGAAAGATAGAGCTTATAAGACACCACTCTGAATGAAATACAACACCAATACACCATAAACTGTTTCACCTCCATTAAACAAAAAATTAAAATTCTTCTTTTAGGGGGGTACCTGCTCTTCTCAAAACCTGCCTTAGTGAGGTCACCCTGCTCCAGTGCATATCTATCGGGACGTAGACGAGAATCAGATGCTAATAGTTTCTTGGGAGCAGTATCAAAGCTGTTAATCTTATGCGCAAAATGTGTGTACTGGAACTTATCATTTTTCGGAGCATCAGCAAGTCTCCATGACTGCATAACAGAAACAGAGTAACGACAAGCAGTTTGGCATCGGGGGGAAGAATCTTTGAACTTTTTTGGTATTTCTTAAAACACCACAAATTATTACTACAGGTAAAGTATATGAGTCCTGAATGCTTTGATTTTGAATTCAGAATACTCATCATGCAATAGAAAAAATGTTATATGTAAACAAAATTTTCAAAATCGCATATAAATTGCTACTGAACCAAGCACCAGGGTTTTCTTGTTCACTGTTAGAAGCAGCACTATTTATTTAGCATGTGAGAAGCTATTGGGAAATGTACGATAAACAAGTGCACTTTCACTATTCTGACTGCAAATTTTTGTTTCAAAAGTCAAAATTAATCACTAGCGGGAAACGATCAAAGCAGGTACAATCTGCTTTCTGATTAAGACATTATGTTAATTTGTCTACAGGAAATACAAATTATTTCGGAATACAAGCATCAAGAAAACCCTGGGAGTGTTTATGAGAAGAATAAAAGATGAAAACAACTCAGATGTTGTAAAAGACTTACCTCCTTTAGTTCAGTGCCTGGAAGTGGTTCCCCTTCACTATCACAAGGTTGATAACTTATTGACTCATTCCATTTCCCGGTCATCAAAATCTTTGGCTCCTCAGCAGAGTTGTACACATATCCATCAATTTCATAACGGCCAGCTCTGTGAACAACAAGACCCATGTTAAATTGTGAAGTGAAACCCTTTGAAATCTTGATTAACATTCCTTTGTCTCCAACTACTGAGAGAGAGAGAGACTTGGTCGTTGGACCCTACATATGCAGGAAAATAGTAATTTCTTAGAATAAGACCATACCCAAACCAACCACAGGGTTGAAAATATAACACAGCTTTGTCGCCTGTTGTCAGGTTTGTCATGATCATCTCCCCTGGTGAGTCAACCCAAGTTCGTCCAAAAATTAAGTTGTTAACTTTCGTGGGAGGAGGCACCAAATCAAAAACTGCACCATCTCTTTTGAGGGTTACGCGGGTTCTGCACACAATTATTTTAGAATCTATGAATCAATACCAACACTAAACCTTAAAAATCTGCTTAAGTTAACTTTCATTGATATCAAACACCACGAAAGGATAACCCAAACGAGTTCACTTATATAAGATGAGAGCCAGCCTAAAGACAATGATTTCAAAGAAGTTTAGCTGGTAAAATATAAAAAATCCAAGTTTATGTATGACAGCCATACAATCTGTGTCAGTTCAGAATGCATACAAGTTGTTCCCTCCCCGTTACAGTGTTCTTGTGTTAAAGGGCATATGTAGTTTTTTTAAAAGGAGATGCTAAATGCACACCAACTCGAGTATTCAAAATTTGTTAAACTTTTCAACCTGTGTTCAACTCAAATACAAGTAGAAAATTCTCCAGCAAAAATAAACAGAACTGCAAGAAGAGACCTTTACATATAAGAATTAAAAACAATTGTAAATTTCCACAAACTCCAAGAATAATGACACTTCTATTAACTTATAAAACATGTTATGATGTTACAAAACTAAAACTAGTAATGACTAATGAATAGGCACTAAAAGTTACAAAAAAGAACATGCTTTACCTTCCAAGAGGATATATATCTATTGAATTTCCCAAAAACTTGGTTTTCACTTTAGATGAAATATCATAAATGAAATGCTCATTTTCAGCATGACCGACACTCATTGGGGGATGATGACTAACCTGAAAGGGGAAAATGTCTAATAAATACCTTAAATAGCAGTAATTTAGAGAAATTATGCGGGGAAAAAAGTGCCAGAAGTAAGAGCCCAAAGCATTAATAAGGAAGGAAAATGAACCAAGACTTGCATCTAAAAAACCCACCTGTTCAGATAGAAAAGTAATGCCACCATGATTAACCATTTCATAAGTCTCACCAAGTATGGGATTAAAAGGCTTCCAGGTACGTTGATAGGCATAGTAGACAGATATAGCCCATGAAGCTGCAATTATCCATCATTAGTCCCATTTAAACTCAGAGAGAAAGAAAAGTTTGAAGAAACCTTACCAGTGTACACTAGTCGCATGTAAGGATCTTCGCATTCATCAGCCAGATCTAGCAGGTATGAATACTCCATCAACTGTCACATGATGAAATTGATAAATGAAAAGTCCCACAGACAGAAAAGAACCAAACACAGCAAATAACTTTATAGCAACGGTTGGGTATGGAAACACAAACTTCAGCCATTTTCTGCAACATTGACATTGGCTCAAAAATAAGTACTGGAAGTGTCACCATTGATGTAACATCAGACCCTATGTACTTTTGCATCATTTTCCAGTAACCGTCCCTATCCTGTTAAATAAAAGAAAGCAAACTGTAAATGCCCATACAATTTAATAAAATGCATCCTCATCATATAAAGCAATTTTAGCAATCTGTCACATAAAAATTTATCATTTATGAGAAAGAAGCAAGCATTAAGCGCACTAGTCACTTGACAAAACTAGCTTTTTCTTCTAATAAGTGCCGCATGCTGGGCAGCATTCAAATATATCACATGTTACATCAAAATCAGTTGGAACTTGGAACGAGTTAGTCTAAGCACAAACTAAAAGTTCGGGAAAGGATATTCTCGCTACAATATAACCCTGATATGCGCAGATGAGAATAATGCAACACGTACAGGATTTTCCAAATCGAAGCATCATTATTCAAAAGCATATGATAGAACCAAACACCAACTACGTGTTTTTCTTCCTTGTTTTCTCCAATTAAGACTAAGACCATGAAAATTATGCATTACCTCCTGTTTCCATCTTCCCCTCCTTGCTTCTTCTTCGGCATCTTCAGTCCCGCCTTCAGGATTAACAACTTCAAGCCCTTCATATCCCAATAAACTGTTCAAACAGGAAAACAAACGTGAATTCTCATTAAGCTAAAAAAAATCTTGTTCAAAACATTCAAATTAGTTCATTTCAGCTAAAACCTCTAATCAACTCTAAACAAAATCATAGATCCAGTGCAAAAATTTCCTTTTGAACAATAAGCAATCAATAATAACTTCAAAATTGAACTAAAATTGATTTCTACTTGGAGATCGAATCAATCAACTCAATTTCAAAAAGGGGGAAAAAGATCCAATAAAATAAAAATTAGAAGATGGATCTTAATACCCGTTGACTGATTTAGTCATGGCGCTACCAAAATTAGATATGCTGCTAGCGATCGACGCAAAGAAACCACCGCTTTGTTTCGGATCATTCGGCGCCATCTCTCCACTATTTTTTTTTTCTTCTAACGGTTTCGAAGGGAAATCGAAAGAGAAGAAGAGGAGAGGTTTTTAAAAAGAGAGGAATTTTTTTATGAATTATTTATTGGAAAATCTTATCTTTTTATTTTAGTTTTTGTTTATTTTGTTATAATGAGGATGGAAACAGCGAAGACTAGCGAAGCAAGCCGAAGATGCTAGTTGGCGGTTCGTTGTTTTATTGAGATGTTAGGACACGCGCTGTTTTGGAAGGTGAGTGAAAATCCAACCGAGGCGGCGGCCATTGAACAACGTGGGTTTCCTTAACCGGCAAGGTTAGACTACTGCGGTGCGTTATGCTTTGCCGCGTTAGAAATACCAAAAGGCTTAATTGTGAAATAAGTCAATAAATAAGAAAATAAGAACCTCAATAAATAAGAAAATGAAAATTATTTTTAAAATTCATAAATTCTAATATTAACATCTACGGTATAATAACCATAAAGTTAATATTTAATAATTAAAAACATAATTTAAAATAAATATTATTTATATTTATTATAGTTATTAAAAATTTTAACTAAATTAATTAAATATATAAATATATACTTTTAACGTAACGTCTTTTATTTATATGATAAAAATATTTATTCCCAATTTTATTTTATTGTTAATCGATTTAAATGACTAAATATATGTTTAATGCTTAAATCGTATATATTTTTTTAATTGTTAAATTCGATACGATTAGTCAAACGAATATCAAAAGTGAATTAACTTATGAGAGAATAAGTAAAATTAACCAAAATTTATATTTTACGTAAGAATTTATATATAATGATTCAACTTTTAAATTAAAATTTTAATTATTATCTTAGTTTAACAATATTAAAGGCCAAACTCGCTAAACTTGAATTTGAATCTTCGAAGACAAAATTTAACTTTATAAATTTCTTTAAAATTTATACTCAAAATCTTTTAAAAAAACTTTTTAAGGTTTCTACTCAAATCTTAAGTTTAAATATCTCTCAAAAAGAAATGCAAATTAAATAAATAAATAATTTTCACAAGATTATAAGTTTACACAATTAAACTTTTAAACATTATACGTAAAAATTAAAATTAAAATTTTAAGAGTAAATTTATTATTAAATTATTTTATATCATACATTTTAAATATTTTTTTTAATAAAATTTTATAAAAATTAACTTGTACGCAAATAATAGGAGAGGGAGTATTTTTTATATATAAAATTATTCAAATCAAACAATGGACCGGGCTTAGTCTTTGTGCAGCTTTGTACGTTTCTTCTATTAATAAACTGAATGGCCCACAGTTATTGCGGTTCACTCAGCAAGCCCTAAATCTTCAAACAGACCTTAGAGCTCATATTATATGGGCCTAACCTTGTTCTCTTTCAAGAACAAAGCAGGCAACCCGGCCCTTACAGTTTGAAGGTCATTCTGGCGACAGAAAATATCATCCGGATCCACGTACGGCTTTATCGTCAGGAGCTACTGCAAATAAGCAAAACCAACCTTCAATTTTCTTCCATCTCCTCCCCAAATGAACCTTAGATTCCTCATTCAATAAGGTTAAGAAATGGTGGCGGTTCGCGCCATTAACGGTGGTTCTTTGTTTCGTTCCACCGCATCACCTCCTCTATTGATGTTTTGCTGCCGTTTCCGCCAATTCTGTTCCTTACCGTTTCGCCGAAACTCTGAGTTAGGGCTTCGATTTCCTGTTTTTTGTTGCGGTAATCAGTTTATAGGATATGGCGGTGGTCTTTCGCGTTCAGCTCATAGCCTCGTTGATTGCGTCATGGAAGAGCTAACAGCTTGGCGCAGTCGCAGAAGAATTCGCGCCAATGTCAAGTAAAGTTTGAATTCCCTTTCTTGTTTTCTTTTTCTTCGTGGAAATTTATATTTAAATGAAATTGAATTAGTAATTAGAACGCGAAGAACAAGTTGCCGTTAAACCGTCACAAAAAGGTAAAATGATGCAGAGTCTAGCTATATCTTTAATTATACTGAATCTGAAATGTAATTTAAGAAATACGATTTTTTGGATGCAAGCTACTTGATTTTTGCTACTTCCATGATTTATGAGATGTTTAACATTGTTTCCGGTACTTAATCATGTTGGATTTTGAACATTACTTGCATATTTGATTTGGAGCAATTGTTCAAACTTGAGCGTGGCAAATTTTCTTATCAAATTCAGGCTAACGAGTACCGGTGAACTTCTTGATGATAAACTTGTCAATCGAGAATTAGAAAAGGGACTCCTGCTGGAGTTTAAGAAGGATACTGATAGGGTATTGCTTGGAGTTGCTCAGAGACCTGATGGAAAGAAGAATTGGATGGTGTACGATCAGGTTCTTGTAGAAACAACTCATGCGGCATATTGAATAGGTTGCTAGGTGTTAGAACTCGGTTTGTTATGTCCGATGCTTAGAGTCTTCAGATTGTTTGAGCTAATGTTACTTTTTTTTTTGTTTCTCTTGTCATACAGAATGGTGTTACATCATCCATCAAACCTCAACAAATTACCTATATTGTTCCAGGTGTAGAAAATTTTGATCACACGGAGATCTCAAAATTTCTCCAAAAAGCTCAGGATAACTTGGTTCGTTTAACTTGCTCTTTTGATGACCAACAGAAAAACTGTTGAGCTGTTCTTTTGTTGTTTACTTTGTCACGAAATATTTTGATGCAGGACCCAACATTACTGGAGATTGCTTGGGTTGAGCTTCTTGAAAAGAAAGCATCAGTGACAGCAGAAGAGTTAGCCGAGGTACCTTTCATTTGAATTATGGACCTGTTTGCTTGCTTGTCCATTGGTAACTTTATGTTATTGTGCAGATGATTTTTGGCAGTTCAGAGCCTCTTGAGAGCTACTGTGCCCATCTTTTGCTATCAAATGATGAAATATACTTCACCGTTTTGGCAACAAAAGGTTCTCGTTCCATTTATGGGCCTCGACCGACTGGACAAGTACTTGCACAATATATATTGTTTTAATGGTTGATTAAGTATGGTAGAGTGCTCTTTTAACACAAATAAAAAGTGTGGTTGAAGAGCTTCTATAAGTTGGACTAGTGAGACGAGTGATGTTTGCACATTAACCTATTCCTTTTATTGATTTTCATATCTAGGTGGAAGAACTTTTACACAAGAAGCTTGCTAAGGAGGCTGCTGAGAAAGAACTTCAGGACTTTGTGCAATTACTTGTGTCCGTTAAAGCAAAGGCATCACTTTCTAAACCTGCCAAATCTTCCTGGATGGTGAATGAGAAAATCCGATACAAAATTGAATCTCTTGAAGCATATGCGATTGATGTGTGCAACAATGATGAGCAAAGGAAAACTGCTGGAATGGTAGTTTGTTTGACTTGATTGAGTTTTTCCTAATATGATATCATAATCTTACGGTTGCCTTTGTCGGCAAGAAATAAAATCAAAGGTGCAACAAATAGAAAGAAGCCAAATAAGGGTATTTAATTAATATTAATAATTAATATAATTTATTTTAGAAGTATCTCAATACATTAAAAGCATTTAATTTTAGTTTCCTTTTCTAAAGAATAAGCCCTGCGTAACGTCTATTTAAGGGGATGAATCCGAGTAATAGAGCACGCAGAATTGTAAAGGCTCTCTTTCTTTGTTAGGAGCTCATCTTGAGAAGTTCTAAGGTTAGGAGCTCTCTTCAATGATTCCATATATATAGATTAATCTTAGGTTTTTCTCATAGTAGAAATTGCAACAAGGGAAAGGCTCCCTTTTTCGATGCACATACTTTTTGCGAATCGTCCAGGGACCCGATCCGTACCTGTGACCTTAACACATAATTTGTTTCGTAAAAATAGCGATCTAATCCAGACAAACTCGTTACCGTAAGATCATAAGTTTTTGCTTGAAGGGGAAATGATGATTTTTTATTACTTATTTATTTTGTTTGCATTTGTATGAAATAACATGGTTGGTTTCGATTCTCTTATTCTTGTCAGATCTTGAAGGCAATGGGATTTACAAAATCACCATCCTCTGCACTAAACCTCCTTGTAAACATTGGTTATTTTCCTATGCATGTGAACCTTGATTTGTTAAAGATGGACATTAATACAAACCATTCTGATGAGATTATAGCTGCTGCTGAAAGTATTCTGCATGAATCACCTGACTCAGACGAGGTAATCTTGCTTCCATCTCTATTGAAAGGTTCCTTCATTTTTTTATGAATAGTTTCTATCTACTTAGGGGAGGGGGAGGGGAATTGTTACTCCTAATGGGTATTGAACTCACAACACAGGGGAAAGGGGATGATGTCAATTGAGAGCTTTTAACCACTTGCTCTAGAGATTGTTTACTAGAAAAGTATTGAACTTATGATATCTACCGATAGAAAAATAAAATAAAATAAAATAGAAGGGAAAAAATAAATTATTCTCTTATTTCCAATCTATCGAAATAAGGTCATAACCCTTTATTTTATACACTTTAGTTATTAACTCCCAATAAAAGGCTTACTATAAATAACATTCTTATCTAAGGATAACTACGACTCGTAATCATAAAAACTCCCAAAAATGGTAGATATTGTAATTAAACGTCAAACGTTAAACAATAGGACTCTAACTAAGCATAATTCGACACTCCTCCTCAAGCTGGTGAATGAATATCCGCCATTCCAAGCTTGTTAAGAATATCTTGAAAAACTTTGTTTGATAGTCCTTTCGTGAGTATATCTGCCAACCGGTCTTTTGTTGAGACAAATAGACTGCAAATCGCTCCATTATCCGATTTCTCCTTATCAACCTCAATGTGCTTTGTCCAATCATACTATACATGATTATGAGCAATATTGATAACTGATATATTATCACAAGAGAGTTTCATGGGCCTTTATCTCTCATTCTTAAATCATCTAGGTTTATCTCCCCCTAAAGTAACTCGCATGCTCCCAATGTCATCGACCTGAATTATGATTCAACACTTGATCTTGCAACCTTATTTTGATTTTTACTTGTCCATTTTAAAAGATTTCCCCTAGGATTATACCATACTCAGATGTTGACTTCTTGTCAACTAAAGACCCTGCATAACATGCATGTGCATTCTTCTAGTGTAAGATTCTGATTCGTTTGATGTTTAAACAAAATCCTTTTCTTGGACTATCTGTCAAGTATTGCAATATCCTATTTATTGTTTTAAGATACGACTCTTTGGGATTGTGCATGAACTGGTTGACTACACTTACAAAAATGCTATATCTGATCTTGTGTGTGCCAAATATATCAATCTTTCAACCAACTTTGATAGGATCCTTTATCTATTGTGGACTCTTCAAGAGCATCACATAGTCCTTGATTAAATTCAATTGGTGTTTCTATTGGTATACAACCCGTTTTTATTGTTTGTTTCAATAAGTCAAGTTCATACTTCTATTGAGAGATGATTCCTTGCTTTGAATGTGTTACCTCAATGCCTAGGAAGTATTTCAATTTTTCTAGCTCTTTGATGTTCATTTTTGTCAGAAGACATTTCTTCAAGAACTTTGTTTCTTCAACATCATTACTATTCACTATGATGTCATCGACATATACCAGTAATGTCGTAACCTTTCTAGAGTTTGAGCATTTTATGAACAAAGTATGATCACCTTGACTTGCTTATATCTTAGTGACATCATCACCTAGAAAACCTCTCAAACTAAGCTCTTGGTGATTGATTGAGCCCGTAAAGAGCCTTCTTTAATTTACACATCATTCCCTTCTTAGATTCAAAACCATGAGGAACGACTAGGTAAATTTCCTCTCCAAGATCACCTTGAGAAACGAATTCATTTTCACTACATGAGCATGTCTCAAGGCAGTCGGTGCCATAGGTTTGAGTGTATCTTTCTGCCACCTACCTTGCTTTCATCTTTCTACTAAGTCATCAACCTTGTGTTTTATAGAAAATACCCATCTACATCCATTTGGTTTTATTCCGTATGATAGTTCAACCAATTCTCTTTTTTCAAGTGTTGTCATTTCTATTTTGTTTTGGTGTTGTATGCAGAATAGTTATAAAAGTTTTATGGTTTGGGGACAAGTGTTGATACTTGATATTACATGAAGAGATATAGAATGTGTTTAGTGCAAGTTCTTGTCCCTTCCTTAAACAAGATTTCCTCAAACAAAGTAACAACAATCACTTGTTAACCTTCTATCAATTGATTCACTTGCCTAACTCGAGTTTGAATAAATCTTGACTATTCCGTCGAGGGTCTTTTTGAACATTAAACCATGTCCTGGTGTACCCTTTAGATACCTTAGTATCCTTGTAGTAGCTTCCATGTATTCTTATCTCGGATTAGTTATGTGTTGACTGATGATGTTCACAAAAAAGATTATATCAGGTTTGTCAGAGATAGATTAATCAATTTTCCAACTAATCTCTGAAAAAATCCCTTGTCAGACTTTGTCAGTCTTTGGACAAGACCCATCTTTGCTAAACTTTAAACCAACGTCCATGGGAGTATTAGTTGGTTTACAACTCAACATCCTTGGCTCCCTGCCTCGATGAGTAAGTCAAGAACATACTTCATCTGGTAAGGCCTTTGCTCGATCAAGCCACCTCCATGCCTAGGAAATATCTAAGCTTTCCTAGGTCCATCTCAAATTCCTTGTTCAACAAAGATTTCAAGTGGCTTATTTTCTCTTCATCATCCCCCGTCACAATTATATCATCCACGTATACTATCAAAAGAACTTTTTTTTGTAAGTTACCTTAGAAAACAAGGTATGACCTTCCATTTTCCAAAATCACCCTAGTGAATCTCTCGAACCAAGATCTTGGTGACTGCTTTAACCCATAAAATGATCTATCAAGCTTTGAAACTTTCTGTCTATTCTCTTTAGACTCTAAACCAGGAGAAATCTTCATATATACTTCTTCTAGTTTCCCACTAAGAAACCTATTCTTAATGTCAAGTTGATAGAGTTTCCAATCGCAATTAACAACCAAACTTAAAAAAACTTTGATAATGTTCAACTTAGCTACCAGAGCAAAGGTTTCCTTGTAGTCTATTCCAAAGGTTTATGTAAAACCCTTAGCCACCAATCATGTTTTGTATCTGTGCACACTACCATCAGAATTATATTTGATAGCAAACACTCATTTACATCCCATGGGTTTTAGACTGATACCATGTAGACCAACATAATATCTTTTCGACCAATCATGCTTTGTATCTGTGCACACTCCATGAATTGTTTGAAAGATAGTATTTAGACTGATACCATGTAGACTAACAGAATATCTTTTCTGTTATTGCAAATAGCATCAATAATTACATCAGGTTACAAACTTTTATAGACCCTAGTATAAGACTTTTAGTACATTATGCAGTCCTACTTATAATAACTTCTAATTCTAATCTACTAGGGAGATAGATTTTAAGTAGAATAATAACTACTAATTACACATTGATTACAACACTAAGACCTTCTCACGGATAACTCACATGGTTATCATTTTTATCATCGTGTCCACTTAGTTTTCTTTGTTTTTAGATGAACAGAGAGGACCTTACTCACTTGAAGGTTTATGCTATTGATGTAGACGAGGCTGATGAGGTAGTTTCCACCAATTTCTTGACATTAATTATATTTCCTTTTTATGTCAAATTTTATTATGAAATTGCTTAATTTTGTAGCTTGACGATGCCTTAAGTGCAACAAAATTGCAAGATGGCCGCATGAAAATATGGATCCATGTTGCAGACCCAACTAGATATGTTGAACCTGGCAGCGTTATAGACAGGTATTTTTTGAAATTGAGGAATGTAGATAAGAACAATTTTCTTTGATTTTTTTTTGTACTTTATTATGTTTAGGGAAGCGCTGAGAAGAGGAACCTCTGTTTTCTTGCCTACTGGAACTTATCCCATGTTTCCTGAAAAACTTGCCATGGAGGGAATGAGTTTGAAACAAGGAGAACTTTGCAAAGCTGTCAGTGTTTCTGTTATCCTGCATTCTGATGGCAGGTAGGTGTTAATATATTATTTTGCTTCTTTTCAGATTACAAAGATTTTGCAATCTCTATGTTTATGCTTACATTAAATTTGAGGATGGTGGGACAGCATGTTAGGCTCTATAAGCCATAAGACTGTCTCAGAAATGTGATGGGGTATGTATTTTAATCTTTACAAGGAGTCTGTAGCAGTATGTTAGGCTCTATGAGCCATAAGACTGACTCAGTTCTGTGATGGGTATATATTGCAATCTTTCCACGAGTCTAGGGTGTCCTAGTAAGTTAATTTTTGTGCTTCCATAGGACTTTGAGTTGAGTCCCTTGTATATTTATTCTTTTTAGTAAAACTTATTCCACTATTAGTAATTATTGTTGCCATAACTGCATCTTTAAGGAACTGAAAATAATAGTACTATTGGATTTGCCATTTCTTTTCTGGTATCTCTATTTGTGCGTGTGTCTACCTGTGTGCATGTTCTTTGATTTCTTACATTTTGGACACCATAAACTGTTTTCGTTTTTATATGTGGCTGCATTAGATGTTAGTTTATGATTTTATTAATGAAGACTATCTGATATGTCTGTGGTACTAAAGCATTGCAGAGTATTCGGTTCAAAACTCGATCATTAAACCAACTTATATGCTGACCTATGAGAGTGCAACTAAGCTGCTTCACTTGAACCTAGAAGAGGAGGCTGAACTGAAGATTCTATCTGAGGCAGCTGCTCTAAGGTTAAAATGGCGTTGCCAGCAGGTTGGGTTGTACTTCATTATCTTTTTTTTTGGATAAATAGGTTGTACTTCATTATCATTTTAATTGCCATGAGTATTTTTTCTCTGTTAGACAGGTCCGTTCTGAATTTACATCCCTAATAAAGTAATAATCCTGTGGAATACTTATTTTGCAGGGTGCAATTGATACATCCACCCTAGAAACTCGCATCAAAGTAGTTAACCCAGAGGACCCTGAGCCATCAATTAATCTTTATGTTGAAAACCAGGCAGACCCTGCAATGCGGCTTGTTTCTGAGATGATGATCCTCTGTGGAGAAGTTGTAGCCGCATTTGGATTGTGCAATGACATCCCTTTACCCTATAGAGGACAGCCACAGTCAAATATTGATGTATCTGCGTATTCACATCTTCCTGAAGGGCCAGTTCGAAGCTCTGCCCTCGTTAGATTAATGCGTGCAGCTGAAATTGATTTCAGGAAGCCTATTCCTCATGGAGTTCTTGGGGTTCCTGGCTATGTACAGTTTACGTCACCCATCCGTAGATATTTGGATCTCCTTGCTCATTATCAGGTATTTTCTCTACTCTTCTTGATACAAATCAATCTTAATACCTGTGGCGGCTTCTGTCAAGGATGTTTGTTGCTAACTATGTTGCACTGACATGGGTATGGGTATGGAAAAGGGGACAAGAAATGGTAATTTCCAAAATAACAGGGTACAACAAAAATAAAATAAATTTTAAATTCTAAAAAACATTAAAAAGCCATAAAAAACTTGTATGTTTATAGTTGAATCATGTGAACAAGAGAGTCGAAAAGAAAGAAGAAAAAAGGATGATCCATCATCCATTTTGCATCATATATAAGGGATTCCCTGGCTCAAACTGAAGAGGCAATGTCACTCGATCATATGGTCGAGCTGACTGCAATCTTTTTCTGTTTGTGAGGATCCCACTTGTGCGCCTTCTACTTCTAATAGGCTGTGAACTAGATCAGAATCATTCCCAACGAACCCATAAGAAGTGATCCCATTTTTTTTCATTGGGTCTGAGTAGAGACCAAAGGTCTTGAGCAACCGATCCGGCAGAACAACTCAAAAGATAAAGAAGTCACGTTAATTTGGGAGAAGAAAAAGAAGAAAAATATGGAGATTTAGTACTTGTAGGTACCCAAGTCGTACACAATATGTCCCTGGTATGGGGATGTATTAGGTACGTGGTACGGCTTTAGGTTGAAGTACTCTTGCTTCATAGGTTGCTAATATTGTTCATCGTACTTGACTTTTACATTATTAGTGTGTTTGCCGCCATTGTTGTTATTGTTATTGCAATCATCGTTGTATTACAAGTCTAGATGTTTTTATACCAATTTTGACATTGTCGTGCTGTGAAGAAGGATACTATATCTTGTTTGAAAATGCCTGTAACATTATCATATTTCCGTATAGGTGAAGGCATTTCTTAGAGGTGAATCTCCACCTTTTTCATCCGGTGAGCTAGAAAAGATGGCATCAACTGTAAATTCGCAGGTTAGAGTCGTAAGGAAGATCTCGGCCAGCAGTCTCCGTTATTGGATAATAGAGTTTCTGAGAAGGCAACCAAGGGAGAAAAAATATCGCGCATTGATCCTTCGATTCATCAAGGACAGGATTGCAGTCTTGTTTGTAGTTGAGGCAAGGATATTTAGTAGTCACTTTGCTATCATTTCATATAAGAAACTAACTAATACGACAGATTTTGATTGCATTAAGATTGACATTATGAGTCGAACATTCAATGTTGCAGGTGGGACTTCAGGCATCTGCATGGGTGTCCATAGGATCTCAGGTGGGAGATGAAATAGAAGTTCAAGTTGAAGAAGCACATCCTCGTGATGATGTTATTTCCCTTAAGGAGGTCATTCGAACCGATTGATTCTCTTTAAGGAGCTTATCGATCATCTCTGCAGAGACATTTTTGTCACTGGTAATATGCATTTCACAGTAATAAATATACATGTACTACCGAAACAGAAATTGTAACCCTCTGTTGGTTAGTTTTCAACTATCGCTGTGCATGTTGTTTGTAAAATGGTCAGTATTTGGTAACTGATGGAAACAATTTTCATTATCTTTCTGGCAATCTACATGACTGAGTAGATTCTGTTTAGTTTGCAGCTGATTCAGTTTTTTGATTGAAATTTCCTTTAGAAACAGGCAATGCACAAAAACTCATGTACTTGGTGCGTGGTTCTGACGGTAGGTGTAAATCGTCTATCTCTTTCTCATGCATTCATTTGCATCTCCGCAGAGGTTTTAGTGTTAGGGGTTGTGGTTAGAGTTTAGGAAATTAAAGGTGGGGTATATTTTTTAGGGTTTATGATATAGAAAATTAGGTTTAGGGTTTAAAATTTAATTTTTTAAAAAAAATTTAACAAGAGGCAGAAAAAGATACATAAAAAGGAGATAGAGGATTTTTTCTCCTACAGTAACGTTGCTTGATTTCTATGTTTCAATTTAGCCTCAACTTGTCTAATTTCCCATCATCTTCGTTAGCCCACTTGTCAGACCCCCCCCCCCCCCCTTGATTATTATTTATGGAGTTTGGTTTTAACATTTATATTTGAAAAAAAGTTTTACAAGCTGCGGTGGATTAAGGGTTTAATTTAGGATTCAAGTTTTAGACGGTCTGTTATATTATACTATGAATGAAATCAAAATTTAACCTTTTTAAATTTTTGTTTCCAAACAAATATAGTAGTATTTGTTTTAAATATACTTTTATCATTGGATATTGATCGTTCAATCACTATGTTAATATTACTAGTGCTTTAATCCGTGACCTTCAAAAACAACAACTATTCCTTTTGTGTTAGCTAACAATTTTTGCTTTTTAGTTAGGTTAGTTTGGTCGTTGGGGTGGTTAGAGTTGATCGTCAAGTAAGTTACGAGTAGGTGCATATACTGAACAATTCAATGAAGAATATTAAAATTTTAGTTAGGGTAGAATGGATTTTAATGTGCCAATATTTAAGCAGAGTACAGGGGAAGAAAAACTCTTAAATATCCTTGCAACATAATCCAAATCAATTCTCAACTAGAATCAGGAATGGGTTAAAATCTTAAATATATTTTTTAGATAAATTAAACTCTTAAATATTGATTGAATCAAAAGTGTCTGAATTAACTGAATTCATAAATTTACATCAATCATATAAAAAAATACTGAGCAATATATAATTTAGAAATTAAAAAAATCATATAAAATCATGCAAATTGAGGGTGTCATTGACACAGACAATTTTCTTTTATATAATTAATATTAGTTAAAAAGAAATTTCAGTTTTTAAAATTTTGATACCAATTATTTAAATTTAGCATTATTTTTAAAATTTTGATATCATAATTTATTTATTTTTTATTTCACTATTGAAAATTATAATGGGATGAAAAATAATACCTTTCCTTGAATGGGATATGACCTTGTTTTGATGTTCATTGCCTTCACTTTATAAAAAAAAAACATTTATCTTGCTGGAGATAGAGTCAAGAATCAAAATGAAAAAGTAAAGTATAATTAACCATAATCAAAGGAATAAAGTTCAATTAAATTAAAAATTAAAGTTTAAACAGATAAAATTTCCATTATATTTTTTAGTAAAAAATGGAGGCACAGTCCCAAGCCCATGTCTCTGTAACTTGCTACTTTCTTCCATAGGATAAGGTTAACCTAGCTATGCCTTCATAGCTATTATACTTTAAGACCCTAATGGTTACCCTCCTGAGTCCTAATTGGCCAAGCAAGGGGAGCCTTTTGGAAACTGGGAAAAAGCCTAGGGGAGGGTAAAATAAAGAATGTAGGAATAGGGAAGCTTGAGAGATCCAATATTTTTGTTAACTGAAATGAGGTGGAAGGTTGAGCACAATTATTTACACAACTTGGAAAACTTTATATTATAATATGGAAAACTATATATCCATACCTTAACTGCAACAATAAAGAATTAAGTAATATTAAGTAAATATATTTTATCGGTTGGTCAAACTATTTAGTAATATTTTTTTGGTAAAAAACGTCATTTATTACTAAACTATTCTAATTTTTTGGTTTTAGTCATCGAATTATTATTTTTGATGTTATGCTCTTTTTTCCCCATATTTTCGTTACTGATGTTCCTTTCTTCCCGTCTTAGTCACTAATCTTTGCTTCTTTTCAATTTTAATGACGGGTGTCCGAAATCGTAAATAATAGTGGTGATGATTTTACCAAAATAATAGTTTGATGATCAAAACAAAAAAGAGAGAATAGTTATGTGTTCGATCGTGTTGTTTACCTAAATTTTTTTTTTTAAATGAAATGGGTGTACAATGAGAGTCACCATTGCTTCTTTTTATAATGGTTGCAGGATGCAGATAGAGTATTTCTATTAAGCTGTCTATAAAAGGGTATCTTGGTCTCAATTCTTTTAAAGCTTGAAGACAAGTTATGAGGATACTACTGAGAAGATGAGCCACAAGCAACACAATTCCTGCCCAAATTTATGAGTAATGAATTCCCATAGGAAAATTGGCTGTAACACCTGAGATGTCTCAGTTTGATCCATATGATTAAACTAGTTTATGTTGCAGTTTAGGGAACCTTCCATTTACTTGAATCTCAGATCTCATGGTGGCTCAAAGCCCCATTCGGTTTGTAGTGGTGGAAACTGGTGCTGATAGCACAGATAATGTGATTTGAGTGGTAAATATGAACCAAATAGGGCAAAGGGTTATGCCATTTTTGAAAAACTTGAAGGAATTACCGATAATCAATTGGTCCAGATGAACGGTGAGCATTAAGTTCTTTAAACAAGATTAGAGGTTTGAGTTTTAATATCGTGGATAAAAAATTAGGTTAAAACTTTATTTTTTGTCGTGTTTAGAGAGTTAAATCAACTTTTTCTACCAAAAATAACAAAAATTTTGATCTTCAAATCTTGATTTGCCCACTATTTAACCCCAAAATTTTGGTTTGTCAAAAATTTAAAAAAATCATCTTTTATAAAAACCTGATTTGTCTCGAATTTTGATTTGTCCGCAGTAACAAAAATAACAGGGTCTTATAGAATTATTCTATGTTAAAATTTTTAAAATTTTATTTAAATTAATTAATTAATAAATTAAATATCGATGATAATTGAAAACCGAGTATAAAATAGATGTGCTGTGATGGTGAAGATTGTCGTCTCATCATCCCCACCTGATAAGTCTGAACCCCCACCATTTGTGTTTGTATCAGGCAGCCCCATGCAGGTGTGCTGCTCTATTTCACGATATCAGTTAAAATTTTCAACCACTTATATGGTTTATCTGAGTTTTGAAACAGGCATAATGTAAAAAATAAAAAATAAAAAAAGATAGATTGAATAATTATTTGGATTTTTATTTTTTGGAAATAGGCTATAACAAAAATAAATTTATATTCTCTAAATCAATAAATTAATTCTTAAGTATTTCTTTTTATAGCGATAAATCAATCTTCTATTAGTATTTAATGAAAACAAACATCATAGTGATTATAAAATTATAAAAATATATATAAATAATTATAACATACGAATTTAAAAATCAATAACTAAAATTATATAAACCCTAAACATTATAGTTGTTTACTCTTAAATTAGAGCACATAGAAACACAAAAACTAATGAAAAAGTCCAAATTATAATACAAGTCATAGAATTAGTATTAAACTAGAAACATAAAGTCAACTAGAAAATTAAGTATTTAAATATACCATTTTACAACAAATGCATGTTAGTATATTCCTTTGAATATTAAAGATTAATTATTTGTATAAACAAAAATTACTAATATTATTTTTTATTTTTTTATTTTTCAAGATTTTATTCTGATTAATCTAAATCAATATGTGTCATACACTTATTTTTAGTAGGTAAGTCGTCTCACTCATATAAGATTTTTCTTTCACGGAATGGTAGTGGTTTGAAGAGAATAAAGGGGTTGTATGTAACCTAATTTATATTAGATATTATCAGATATTAGTTCGTTTATCAAGACGAGACGTCGACTCCCTTACTTAAATAAGGTTAAGAGTTTAAATCTTGACATTATAAATAGAGTAAAATGAGTTGAAAGGATCATTCTTATAGTAAATATTTGTAGTACTAAATCGAAATTAATCGATCAATAAACCAAGGCATATACAATTATATCAAAAAAATAATTTTAATTATAACAATATTCCGCACGAGTCCTTTAACCCAATTGATTAAAGGAACGGTTATTGTTTCTAGAGGTTATGGGTTCGAACACCAATGATGCTAATAGAATGATTGAGCTATCGATGTTAAATGATGAAGATTATATCTTAAAACAAATACTACTGTAACAAGAATATGAATTCGCATGTGATAAGGGTGCATGAAACATTTGTATGTCCATCTGTATAATTAAATTTAATACTATATTATATATGTACATGCAAAGTCAAAACCCTAACAAGACGTAACAGAACTCATGATCCCATTTATTTATTAAGACATATATAGCTTAAATTTCACTTCTCAATTAACGCAATAATTGCATAATGACCCTTGGATGTTTGAAAAAGTTATATTTTTATATAAACGGGTAAAAATAAAATTTTAATTTAATTAATTTATATAATTATTTTTTAATATTTAGTATAATTATAAGATAATATTTATTATTTTACTGTTAATTCTTTGAAAACCTTCATAATTTATGAGATTTACTAGTCTGTCTAATGATTAAGAATACATATATTATTTAATTTTGTATGATTTAAATTTCGTTATAAAAATATAATACATCTATATTTAATAAAAAACACTTATCATTTAAAAAAATAAAAAATATATATCAAAGTATTATCAAACATTAAATTGAGAGAAAATCGTATGTACATGACTTTCTTTCGAAGGTAAAGAGTTCATTCGTTTTTTTTCGTGAATATATAAAATATTTTTATCTAAATCGTTAGATGATTTAAATATATAATTTAAATTAATTTATTTAATTATTTTTTACGTGATAATTTTTATGACTGATTATTAATTTTAAACATTTTTAATTATTTAATAATTCAAAGAAAAGTATAAAATTTAATTTTTTTACACCGAATAATTTAATCTTGACATAAATATAATTTTAACCCTTAACGTTTATGATTTTTATCATTTTGTGGATAAATTTAGCCCTTAACTTATATTTTTTTTGACAAATATCTTATATTTTAACTAGCATGATGATTAAATAGTTAAAAAATTAACGATAATGATATGACATATATATGTAAAATGGTATTTAAGATTTGAAAATGCTTAGTAGCCTTTTATTTTAGATTTAATTAATTTTTAATATTTTATTTAAATTTTAATTATTTTATATTTTTATTAGAATAAAATTATATTTTAATGTATATATTTGTCATTATTGCAAAAAATTTAACGATAATGATATGTCATATATATATATATATGAAGAATGAGGCTAGATGTCATGTTATTTAAAATATATTATCAGATATATATGACAATATATTAATATCGTTAAATTTTTAACGGTCTAATCATTATGTTAGTTAAAAAATAAAATATTTGTCAAAAAGACATAAGTTAAGGGTTAAAATTTATTAAAAAAAATAAAATCTAAAATAATAAAAATTATAAACATTAACGATTAAAATTACCTTTACATTTTTAATCTTATTTATATATCACCCCTCCAACTCTACACTAACCCTCACCGGAAATTTAGTTACAAGCATGCATGTGCTGCATGTCCAATTATTTTGGTCACATCACGTGTTCAACTTTTTGCCTAAACTCTTTAACTTCGAATAAAAGAAAAAAAAGGAAGCTCCCATGGCCATGTGTGAGCCGTGAGGCACATCACATGGTACTCCAAATTTAGCTAACGTTTATTCAAGATAAAAAAAAAAAAATCCCAACAAAAAATATGAGGTTTCAATAAATTGCACAAAATGTTAATTCCATTAATTATATTTATATCTTGATAAAAAAAATAATTATATTTATATTAAATATATAATTATTTAAAAACGTAAAAAATTATATTCACATCCTTAGTACCTTTTCAACAACAGTTTAACTTCCCCATTTCAGCTCCTCAATAAGTACCCCCACCATCTTCATGCTTTCCATACTCCCCATAATCAACACACCAACATTTCTCTCCTGTGCTCTTCCCTTTTAAAGAGTACAAGCAACAATGGCTACTGTTACTGTTTCTTCTTCCTTGGCTGTGCTCTGCTTTGCTTCATTGTTGTCCTTTGTTGCTGTGGTGAATGCAAGGATTCCTGGAGTTTATACCGGTGGAGCTTGGGAAAGTGCTCATGCTACTTTTTATGGCGGCAGTGATGCTTCTGGGACAATGGGTATTTGTTTCTAGACCTTTAACCGAGGCTGTCTATTTTGAGACTGTGAGTGAGAATCTTGGTTTTTTTTTCTTCTTCTTTTTGTTTTAGGCGGTGCATGTGGGTATGGGAATCTGTACAGTCAAGGCTACGGCGTGAACACAGCGGCTTTAAGCACGGCGCTTTTCAACAATGGACTTAGTTGCGGTGCCTGCTTTGAGATCAAGTGCGCCAACGACCCGAGATGGTGTCACTCCGGCAGCCCGTCCATTTTCATCACCGCCACTAACTTTTGCCCTCCGAATTATGCTCTCCCGAGCGACAATGGCGGCTGGTGTAACCCTCCACGCCCTCATTTTGACCTCGCCATGCCTATGTTCCTCAAAATCGCCGAGTACCGTGCCGGAATTGTTCCGGTCTCTTTCCGTAGGTGAGTCGGTAAAAATAAAATCCCTCCACTTTTCACTTCATTTTTTTTCTCAGGAACCAAACAATTTTTTTGAAATTGTTATTTTTTGTTCTTTACAGAGTGCCGTGCAGGAAGCAGGGTGGAATCAGATTCACCATTAACGGATTCCGTTACTTCAACTTGGTTGTAATCACCAACGTGGCGGGTGCAGGGGATATCGTGAAGGTGAGCATCAAAGGAACCAAAACCGGTTGGTTGAGCATGAGCCGTAACTGGGGTCAAAACTGGCAATCCAACGCCGTTTTAGTGGGTCAAGCACTTTCGTTTAGAGTCACAGGCAGTGACAAACGAACCTCCACTTCCATGAACGTGGCACCATCTAATTGGCAGTTCGGCCAAACCTTCACGGGAAAGAATTTCCGTGTCTGAATCTCACAGCCCCCCTTCCTTTCTAAAGTAATTTTCTGTCTTCACCTTTATTTTTTTCCCTCTGTTTCCCGCTCTTCAAATTTCCTTTATTTTCCCGGGAAATTTTGTAGTACTGGGTGAGTCATGAGTGGGTAAAAGTAAAAAACAGTTCTGTTGGTGATAATTAGGAAAGTGAGTGTAGTAAATTGTGTGTAGTAACTTTTGTTTTTCACAGTAATTCTGGGTCAATGTTTTGTTTGTCGTTGAGCTGGTGCTAATAGTAAAATTCCGGCGAACGGTAAAAAAGTTGTGAAGGTTGAAGCGGCTGCAAATCAAAGAAAAATGTAGCCCGCACTCCGCAGCCCTTGGGACTCATATGTAATAATTTTCATTTTTATGTTTTCTTCTATATTATCTTGTTTCTTTTAGTTTTCTCGGACAATTATCGAATTATTAATTTATTTTAAAAAATATATAATATTGAAAAAAAAAACAAGTGAATCTAATGAATCTCAACTAGACATAAACTGCGAAGTAGGGTTTTCCATAAACCACCTCTGTCGGTTGATGGTGTAGAAGACCATGTGCTGCTCGTCTGGCAGTCTCAGTTGCTGCTACTGCTGCCGCTGTTGTCGTCTGTTTATCTTTCTTTTTATGTTTTGGGCTGCTGCCGTTGCCGACTTGCCGTTGCCTTGTCACTTTGTTTGATGTCATTGCCGACATCTCATTTAACATGACTTTATATACAGAAATAACTTTATGCTTCCCTTATCTCTAATCTTCATACCGTCGAATTTAATTAAGTTAATAAGCTTGATTAATAATTTTAATGTTTATATTTATAAGCAAATATAGGTATGTTTGCAGTATATACACGGTAATATATACTTTTATCTAAAAATATGAGAAATATATGTGTCGATTCTTGTTACATTATCTAGGAGACTAATTAATCAAATGTATTTATTTAATTAATTTTATTATTTTTATTAAGTAAAATTTTAATAATATTTACTGTAAATTAAATTTAAAATAGTTTTTACGAAACGAAGATTCACTTGGATAAAAAAATAAGATAAAAAATTAATTAAATAAATATATTTGATTAAATGATCTTATAAATGATATAACAAATATGACTCATCATATAATTTCTTCTGAAAATATTATTCGAACAAAATGTTAAGCATGTATGTAAAACTAGTTTAAATTTAATGTAAACCCAAGTGTTCCTCAATATATGGGCTTGGTCTCATTACCTTATTTACGGACCATTATTTACGTGGCATCATTCGGGCCAGGCCTTATGTAATTTATTTTGTAAAGGGAGGTCAAAAATGTCAATTTATAATCGCAAAAAATGAAAAGGGAATGATTTCCCGATCCCCAAATCAGAACAGAAACTTGAAGCAGAGTAATCCATTCATTTCCAAGCAAGAAGTTTTAGGGTTTTGAATTTGACTCCCTTGACAATGGCGGCGATTTACAGTATTTACATAATCAACAAATCCGGAGGCTTGATCTTCTATAAGGTATCGTTTCTTTCATATATTTTCTGTTTGTTTCTCGAGAACATTTGGCAACTTTTTCCTTTTTTAAAGGATTATGGATCAAAGGGACGCATGGATACGAATGATAGCTTGAGAGTGGCTAGTTTATGGCATTCGATGCACGCGATCTCGCAGCAGCTATCGCCTACTACTGGTTGCACGGGAATTGAGCTACTTGAAGCTGATACATTTGATCTCAATTGTTTTCAATCCTTAACTGGTATTTTTTGCTTTTTAATATTAATTATATTATTATTATCTTCATTAATGGGAAAATTGAAGTGCAGAAGTAGAATTGGAAGAGACTGGTTTGCAGATCTGATTTTCTCACTGAAAGTTGTAGACTAGAATTGTCCATCCATTGTTTCAATGCTCCCAGATTCAATAGAGGAAATTGTTTTTTGTTTTCACCCCCCTAAAATACATGATATTGGTAGTTTATATCATGTAAGATGATGAACAGAAAATGAAATTTTGTGAAAATTTACTTGTACATAAATAGAAAGGTTGACTATCATGTATTGAATGCAGTTGGCAATGCTTGCTTTCCATTTTCTTGAAGCTTGAGACCATAGTACTAGCAACCGTTGCCTGTGAAATACTTTGTAATTTAATGCTCATAGGGTAATTCTATATGCTTTAATTCAAAAATGGGGTGTTAATTTTGAAATATCTGTCGACTGATTGTGCCATTAGTGACAGATTAAGTCTTACCGATTGAAACTTTGAAAGGGAGAGACCTATTATGTCTGATTGTGCCATTAGTGATAAATTCAGCCCTTAAGAATGTATTATCGGAAAATCAACAAGCTTGAAATGTCTTGTGACAATTTATGCTGGATGATTTTCTTGTTCATGCATTTGACTTGAGATGTCATTCTGCAAACATGGGTTTTTTAGGGTGTAATTTCACATGTATGTTTTCCGAAACCATGATTTTTGTAATCTGTAGATAACCAAACACTATGTTCTCTACAATGTAAGATTTTGTGAATATGTATTATGATGTACAGGGACAAAGTTCTTTGTGGTTTGTGAACCTGGGACACAGAACATGGAGGCTCTCTTGAAAGTTGTCTACGAGCTCTACACAGATTATGTTTTGAAGAATCCCTTCTATGAGATGGAGATGCCTATACGATGCGAACTCTTTGACATCAACCTGACACAGGCAATACAAAAGGATCGTGTTGCGCTTTTGGGACGATGAGCTGTCCTGGAACCTTTATCTCAACAAAATTTCATCACCATCTCTTATTTTCATCCGCACACTCTCAATGGAAGATTGCTGTCAAGTTTGTATTAGCTTCTTTCATCGAACTCCCATATGCTTAGTTCATTATTACTGTGTCATGTACAACATATGATGATATGAGGAGTTGTTTTTTTTCTGAATTAACAGTTTTAAAATTAATGAAAATTCCTGTTATAGGTATGTTCCCCAATTATTTCTTTATTATTTCAATCTACAGCAGGGTACATCCTATAAATATGGACTATAAGAAACCGAAGATTCTTACACTGTGTTTCAGATGAGCTTAGTTACACTGGCACACAAAGACCCATATACTAAGCTCAATATCATTTTCATACAAATTTAAACATGTATCCTTCACTTTTTCTCAATCATGATAGTATTATGCATAGCAAAATCCAGAACATATTCGTGCATTGTTTTAAATCTGAGCTTGATAAATTTCAGAGCAAGATTTAAAAAGTTTAACCGGAAAGAACTGCACGCAACTGTGTTCCCGTTTCCTGCCTAAATCCCAGAAATAATTCATATGGATGTTCAAATCAGGAAGAAAATTGCATCTGCAAACGAAAGGTTTTCATCTAAACATGTAGTGGTGAAGCAGAAGGCTTTGGGTAAGTGGTTGGTTTACCACTGGAATGGTTGTGAGCATTTCCGTGGCGTATCTGATTTCTTTTCGGCATCTCCCCTGGTTCCTGAAGCTTCATGAGTGCTGTTACCACTTCATCCATGCTTGGCCTGCACTTGGGTTCTAGGGCTAAGCACTGGAGTGCAAGGTTAGCAACCTCTTGCGCCCGATTCAGTGAATACTGGCCTTGGAGACGGGCGTCTATTACACGGAATATCCTCCGTTTGCTAGTCAGGTACGGTTTCGCCCAATCCACCAGACTCTGCTCTCCAGATGGCCTGTTATTGTCTATAGCTTTTCGGCCGGATAACATTTCTAGTAGAACAACTCCGAAGCTGTATATGTCACTCTTGGCAGTCAAATGACCTTTCCAATAGAAAATTCAAATTGGTATCAATACTCAGAGTTTATCAACTTCATTTCATATGGTCCAACACAAAGAGCTAATTGCAATGAGAAGTGGGTGCATTACCCGTGGCTAGATACTCTGGAGCAGCATATCCATAGGTTCCCATAACTCTAGTGGAAACATGGCTTCTGTCACCAGTTGGTCCATCCCTAGCTAACCCAAAATCGGAGAGTTTCGCGTTATAATTCTGCAAATATGTCATGAAACAGTGGCCTATAGCACATAAGCGAACCAAATTCACCATGCCACAGAAATGTAAAGCATTAACCGAGTTACATACTGAATCAAGCAAGATATTAGCAGTTTTGAAGTCGCGATATATGACTTGTGTTTGGGCATTATGAAGGAAAGCAAGTCCTTTGGCAGCACCAAGAGCAACCGTCATCCGGATACCCCAAGATAGTGGCGGAACACGCGACCCTCCTGTTTCGAGATTAAATTAGGCAGTGGATGGAGCCACATGCTTTCACTGCATATGAACTGAATGAATGTTTCAGCTATGTCAAGGAAACTCACTCCTAAATAAATGATTCTCCATGCTACCCCGAACCATGAACTCGTATACCAGAAGCCGGTGCTCATCCTCTAAGCAGTAACCGATCAACTTTACAAGATTAGGGTGATGCAGTTGTCCAAGATAGTTGATTTCAGCCTGTACACCAAACATATAAAGGAAATCAAGCTATACCATCCTAAGAGAATGTCCTTACCAATACATCACAATTCTGTGGACTATTAAACAGATTAGATTGGTTTCTTGTTCGAATACAAACAAGGTAAGCTGAATCGATGATGTAACCAGCCATTTTAGATAGTTAAAAGAAGGGATAAAAGTTAAAACACTAACCAGCCATTCCTTGTGACCCTGCAATCCTTCTTGGTTGAGCCTTTTAGCAGCAATTATTATGCCAGTACCAGGATTAGTAGGTTTGAGTGAATGTTCATCAATCCATCCTTTGAAGACAGAACCAAACCCACCTTCTCCTAGGACACTGTCTGGTCTGAAGTTTCTGGTGGCTGTCCTGAGCTCACTGAAAGTGAAGTTCTTTAAATTTGAAGACTGCAAAATCTCACCTTCACTCCGGGGAGTCTGTGGAATAGAAGCTAAAGACTCTTTGCCACTTGAACAACTTAAATTGTTTCCATTTCTGCTGTCACTCCTCGAATTCACTGCTGTAAGAATCACAAAGGCATGCAAGTCCACCTTAAACCAACAAAACATAAAGGGGGAATGAAAAGCTTTAAGCAAAGTAAGAAACCAAACATCATTGAACTCACCTGCGCTAGGACTGACAGACTTGATGCGATGGCTCAAGCAAGCTCCCATCAAACCAGAATAAAACCCAAACCTTTCCCCCCCTTTTCCCAATGTCTTCTCTTACAAAGGCCAATGTTCCCAAAATAAAACACAACAACCAGAAAACAAAAAAAGGGAAAAAGAAAACCGATAAAGACCATCTCTTTCGAGAAGACCCTTTTTTGGTTCAGTCTTTCAAAGGTGGGTTTGGAATGATGATGGTGAGAAAAGACCATCAAAACCAACAAGTAAGGCAAAAAGGGTTACTCCAAGTAGCCCATTTCAGACCTCAGCCAACCAAAGTTGACTCGTTCATCATCTTCTTTGTCTGTTTTCCACTTTTCCTCAATAAATCACCAGTTGACCAAGCCAATATAATATTCTAAACTAACCAACTTTGTAAATGATTTTTTACTTTCTTAGACTTTCCATTGTCCCATAAGCTGTAAATGAATAAATTACGTAAATTATTATTAAATTTTATTTTAAGTTTATTTGTATTTATTGAAATTTAGATATTAATTTTTTAGTATTTTTTTCGTTAATTTTTTTATGTAAATTAACTTTTAACAACCTAATTACTAAATTTGATTGTTTTTTTTTGTTTATTAAATTAGTTTTTTACTCAAATAAAAAATTAGAATTTATGGCTTTTGAGTTGAAAAAAAAGTTAGTTTGTAAAGTAATTTTTTTTTACCTTTATAATATATTGTTCAAATAATATTTACGCATACTTATAATATTTATATTAAAAATTATTTTATGTATAATTTATTATTAATTTATAATTGTTATGTTTATATATAATTAAAATATAAAGTATATTTTTAAAATAAATTTTATAAAATTTTAAATTTTTATTATATTTTAAACTGATTTATTTAATAAATCATAACATTAACGGATTTGAATATTATCCAAGTTTATTTATACCTTTAAAATATATATTTTATCTTCTCAAAATCATTTTTTGACATCAATAATAAATACTATTTAACTTTTTAAAATCATTTTTACGGTACTTTTAAAATTAATTTTTTAATTATATTTTTAAAAATAATTTCAAACTAATCTTTAATGATTAATTTTTAGTATTTTTAGAGGATTTTAATTTTTTAATCACGATATAATTTTTTTAAGAAATGAGATTATTATTCAAACAGAGAACAGCAGTAACACGCAATTCTGGCCGAGCTTCAACCACCGCCTCAATCGAAAGAAAGCTATGCGAATAGTGGTGAGATATAGTAAAAATACAGAATTGAAGAAAAATAATTAGTGAGAAAATCGAAGGGCTTGTTTGGTTCACTACACCGCTGACAGACAGTGAACGACTGGTGTAATGGCTGGGATTTGGGAATGATTTAGGACTTGTGATATTAGGGTTTTATCGCGAAATTTGATAAATTTCGTGAAAGAAGTAAACCTGGAGAGTGAAGAAGGCTCCAGAGTTGAGTCCTGTTTGTATTGCGCCGGTTGGCTACTTCGTTACCGCCGCTTAATTTTCCGCCGTAAAATGGAATCGCCTAACGATTCTGAGCCGCTTAAGCCACGTGATCGCGTCGTACGGGTGCGTTCTGTTTATTTTTGATATTCTGATCACTCGGTTTGGTTAAATGTACAAATGTTGAATTTCTGCATTTTTCCCTTTAATTTCTTAAGATGTGGATTGATTGAAATTGAACTTGATATCTGAAAAAGGTTTTATTGATTTTATCAGAGGCTAGCAGCTTTAGGGATTCCAGTGGAGCGTCTCGATAGAAGTTATGAGGGGATAGTTCATTTTGTTATCACGAATGAGTTATCCTTGTCAGATGTAGTTTCTGCTATCTTACCTACCGATGAAGAAGTGGCAGAGTGTATAAAATATGCTAAGTTAAAGTCTAAGAAATGGATGGCTGTAACTATGGGAAATCGGTTCCGCGAGGGTATGGTTTGGTTACAGTGGCTGATGTTTCTAGGTGAGCCAGCAAAGGCGATGAGAAACCTAGCAGAATCAAGTATTGGTCAACGAGGTGTTTGTGGTGCGGTTTGGGGATTGAATGACCTCGCCTATACGTGCCGGACGTGTGAGAGTGATCCAACTTGTGCCATTTGTGTTCCTTGTTTCCAGAATGGGGATCACAAGGATCATGATTATTCCATTTTTTATACAGCTGGTGGTTGCTGTGATTGTGGGGATGAAACAGCATGGAGACGTGAGGGTTTTTGCTCTAAGCATAAAGGTGCTGAACAGATTCAACCACTTCCGGAGAGCTTAGCAAACTCTATTGGGCCTGTCCTTGATGCACTATATATTTGTTGGAAAAGTAAGCTATCCTCGGCTGAAGGTATATTTCAGGAAAATATAAGAAAAAATGATCGTGGTGCTGAGCACAGGAAGGCTGCAAATGAGCTAACATATGTGGTTGTTGAAATGCTTTTAGAATTTTGCAAGTGTAGTGAGAGTTTGCTCAGTTTTGTGTCGAGGAGGATGATTTCATTAGATGGTTTATTGGGTATTCTGGTCAGAGCAGAGAGGTTTTTAGGGGATGTTGTTGTGAAGAAACTCCATGAACTGCTTCTGAAATTTCTGGCAGAGCCTATCTTCAAAAATGATTTTTCTAAAGTATTCTTAAGCTATTACCCCACTGTCATAAATGAAGCCATAAAAGAGGGAAGTGACAACATTCTTAATGATAAGTACCCACTTATCTCTACTTTCTCTGTCCAAATCTTCACAGTGCCGACCCTAACTCCACGTCTTGTGAAAGAGATGAACCTTTTGGGCATGCTACTAAAATGTTTGGGAGACATTTTTTTTTCTTGTGCTGGAAAAGATGGTCATTTGCAGGTAATTGTACTTATCCTTGTTTCTTTCTATGAACTGGGTCTCAACTGTTTGAGAACACAGCACCATTATTAAGGACACTAGGTGCTGCCGATAGGTGTTTATAACAGGGAATTATCAATTGGGATTTGCAGGGATTTGAAACAGAGAAGAGAGAGTATTCTCTGGTTCTTCTAATTGAAAAATAATGCAGGGTAAAGCCTTTAAATAGGCTGCTTACTACAGTCCTATTACAACTAAACCATACTAGTTAGTCTTCCATTCACTCTTTGATTTTAGAAAAGATTTAGAGTCTAAGTTAACTAACTAATAATTATGCATAGTTATTAGAACTCTAACTACTTATTCTACTTGACTTCAATCTACAATTACAGCCTTTGTAACTTATTCTAATTTGTTAATTGCTTGTTCCTGCATTGAATGAGCTTCATGAATGGCGTCTTAGGTAGGCATGTAATTCCATTGGTGCCAAGTGCCACCTGTGAAAAGTAAAGGCATACAGTCTTATGGGCATATTGCCATGGTGCACCTCATGTTTTTAATTGGTATGTCTACTGTTCTTGAAAAATGCTACAAAAGTTTGAGTTTGTCTCTTGGGGGGAAGGAAAGAAGCTAGCTTAGAGAGAAGACAGAGATAGTTTCTATATTTGTGATGTATGAACCATTATTGAAACTTTATGATAATCTTAAGGCTGTGATTATACCTGAAGATGTCTATCCGGCCATGGTGTTGGGCATAGGTTTTTGTCTGGGTTAAAAGAAATATTGTGGTGGACTGGTGGTTTGACCGTAAAATAGGGTACTTAAGCTAATTGTTGTTGCTAGATGGTCCTATATGAGTGAAATAGGTGTATTTGGTCAACAGTAAAATGTTATTATTATTCCAAGGAATTCTACAGAATTTTTCTAATTTTAATCGCAGTTGATGCTACAAATTCATGTACAATTAAAATTGGTATATAGGTCAATTCTAGAGTTAAAATTATCTTTGCTCCTGAAAATGATAATAAACTCAAGCACATGTGCTATATAAATGTAGAGTGAATTAGCATAGTTTTGGAATGCCATGCAATTGGCCAGAAGAACAAAATATTGCGCAGTAGTTACCGGTGTGCTCGCATTCTATGTCCTTTTGGTTATGAAAACAATTACTCCTGATAGTTACCGAAGAACATATATTTTAATGTTAACAATTTAAATTTTTTTATGCTCTAAGTTGTGTTGTTCTATGTTTTTGCAGGCTGCTAAGTGGGGAAATTTGTATGACACCACTAACCGTTTGATTGGAGACATTCGGTTTGTTATGAGCCATGATGTAGTCTCCAAATATGCAACTCATGAGCAGCAGGGCATCTCAAGAACTTGGTTAAAGCTTTTGGGTTTTGTGCAAGGGATGAATTCTATAAAGAGGGAAACTGACCTCCATATTGAAGAAGAAAATGAGTCTATGCATTTGCTTTTTGTTTTAGGCCATTCTGTTGCTAATATTCACTCCCTTCTGGTAGATGGGGCATTTTCTGTTGCAAAAAGTGAAGGGGAAAATGCCCTTTCTTATTTTTACAAGCAAGATATGCACGATGGAGATAATATGAGACATGCAAAAGTAGGAAGGTTATCTCAAGAGAGTTCTGTATGTAGTGTAACAGGGAGGAGTGTGTCAAAGGTTACAGAAGTTGGATCTAATTCCATATACCATCTTTTAATTCCTTCCCCCGTCATCTGGTTAATACATGAGTGCGTAAGGGCTATGGAGACATGGTTGATAGTTGATGACGGTACCTCTTCTCTTCAGAGTGTATCTTCTACAAATAGTAGTGGCATTTATGGTAACAATATGTCAGCAATAAAGAAGACATTATACAAAATCAGGAAAGGGAAACATGTTGGTAGACCAACTGGTTCAAGTGAAAATTATTGGTCACGATATTCTTCACCTGTACATAGTGGACATGATGAAAGCGATGACATGGAGATTGCTAAAAACATAGGTTCAGATGGTGGATGTGGTTATATGAGTTTCAATGCCATTGCCATGGAGACAGACACTGGAATGGGACTAGCTACTCCACGTGTTTTGAGTTTATGCGAGTGGCCTGATATTAGTTATGATGTTAGTTCGCAGGAGATATCTGTTCACATCCCATTCCATCGATTACTTTCCTTACTTCTGCAGAGGGCATTAAGGATGTGTTATGGTGAACCTGTAATGCCAAATATAACTAATTCTAGTTCGGCTAGTTCGTTTTCAGAAATTTATGCAGATTTCTTTGACCACATCCTTGTGGACTGCCACCCTTTTGGGTTTTCTGCCTCTGTAATGGAGCATCCCTTAAGGATTAGGGTATTTTGTGCTCAAGTTATTGCTGAGATGTGGCGGAAGAATGGGGATGCAGCTCTAGTGTCTTGTGAGTGGTACCGCTCAGTTCGCTGGTAGGTAAATTGTACTTTATATGTTGGATGTAACTAGATGGACAAGGTTCCCCAAGTTTCAAAGTTTTAGTTGTCAAGTTCTTTCTGATCTTTTCTTGCAGGTCTGAACAAGGTCTAGAGCTTGATTTATTTTTGCTGCAGTGTTGTGCCGCACTAGCTCCTCCTGATCTCTATGTTAAGAGAATTCTTGAGCGCTTTGGGATATTAGACTACCTTTCTCTAAGTCTTGAAAGATCAAATGAGTATGCATTTATGCTTTTATTTCCTTGTTTACACCATTGAAGTGCTTTAATGCCATTCAGTTCCTCCAAGAAATGCAAAGTAACTAGGTATCTGTGTTGTTGAATGTGTAATTGTGGATTACATGCCTCATTCTGGTTATGCTTCTTAGTTTTTGTGCCTACATTTTAATTCCTCAAAATTTGCCATAAAGTAAAAGCAAATGTAGAAGAAGCAAGATTATTTTTCTAATACACAGCTGGAATGAAGCATGATGAAACCCTATAATGTAAAATCTCTATTTTTGCCATACATAAAAGTCAAAATTTTAATAAAAAATTATTTCCTTCTATCCCCAAATGTTGCTTTTTTTTTTTCTTTAGACAGTAGAAATCAAGTAGCAAAGAGCCTCCCACCCCACCCCACTTTTATGTACATTTTACACCTTTAAGGACGTTTACGAAATTCTGTTTGGTATAATCTGACGCTGTTACTATGCTAAATGATACTGTTTTTCAGGTACGAGCCAGTTCTTGTTCAGGAAATGCTCACTCTGATTGTGCAAATTTTACAAGAAAGGCGATTTTGTGGTCGCAGTACAGCTGAGAATCTGAAAAGAGAACTGATTTACAAGTTATCTATTGGAGATGCTACTCGCAGTCAACTTGTGAAATCTTTACCACGTGATCTTTCGAAGTTTGACCAGCTTCAAGAAATTTTAGACAGAGTTGCTGTATACTCTAATCCATCAGGGTTTAATCAGGTTGGAGCTCGTGGTCAGAAATATTGTTTTGATGTCCTATTGTTGAAAAATAGTCATGTCTTAATATTGATGTATGTCAGGGAATGTATTCTTTGCGTTGGGCCTTCTGGAAGGAGTTGGATTTGTACCACCCTCGTTGGAACACGAGGGATTTACAAGTTGCAGAAGAAAGATACTTGCGTTTCTGTGGTGTTTCAGCTATGACTACTCAGCTTCCTAGGTGGACAAAAATATATCCTCCTCTTGAGGGTGTTGCTAGACTTGCTACATGCAAAGTTACTCTTCAGATTATTCGTGCAGTGTTATTTTATTCTGTTTTCACTGATAAGTTCACTGAATCCCGTGCTCCTGATGGTATCCTGATTACTGCATTGCACTTACTTTCATTAGCATTAGACGTGAACTTGCAGCTTATTGGATCTAGTGGTGCAGAATGTCATATTGGAGATTTGAATTCTATGCTAGCTTTTGTTAGTGAAGAAATTAGTGAATCATTAAACTATGCAGCTGGAAAACAAAGTTTGTTATCACTTCTTGTCGCGTTATTTAGAATGCATCGGCAAGAGAATCAAAAGAGCTATTTAGAATCCAGCAGCTGCAGTTTTTCTCCTCTGATTGAAAATTTATTGAGGAAGTTCGCCGAAGTTGATTCTATGTGCATGACCAAACTGCAAGAACTTGCTCCTGAACTGGTCAGTCATCTATCAAAATCTCCTAATAGTGATAGGACTACATCAAGTTCAGCTTCTGATAGTGAACTGCGCAAGGTGAAAGCTCGCGAAAAACAAGCTGCTATACTGGTAAGATTTTGCTTTAGGATTAATTATATTTGAGTTTATGTCAAGTGCAAAAATTAAAGGATTTTCCACTTTGAAAGAGAATGCTGATAGATTGTATGGAGTTGTACGAAATTGAAGTGCATTTGAAGTGACTCTGCAAAGTTAAAAAATTAGTAAGGTGCAAGTAAAACGTCTAAACCATCCGATTCTTTTTGTGTTTTTCTCTTCTGCCAACATTATTTACCAACGCTCATACTTGGACTCTGTTATGTTTTCATTTGTGAGTTCCTTTAAAATGAGGATCATTTAAATCAAAGGCTAATATCTCTCTTCTGAATCTGTAATTCTCATGTAAGTGGTCTTGTGACTCTTATGGGGGTCTGGCTTTCATTGTTTTGTGACAGGTATACAAGTCTGTTGAAAAAAACTTGTAATGAATATTTGAATGCCAAATTGAGTTTCCCGCATTTAAGTGCTAAGTGTGGTGCCTGACTATTAATTAACAAGCTGAGTGGCACCCTTTAACTGTTCCAATTCTGCAGTGCCGTATTTTGGCATCATGGAACCTATCAAAATTGAGGAAGTTGAATTAAAATAGAACATAATCTCAGTGTAACAGCTTGTTAGTGGGTTTGAATGATTTCTGTTTTCTGTAATTTTTGTAGGCTAAAATGAAAGCAGAGCAATCTAAATTTCTGTCAAGCATCGCTTCTGCTGCTGCTGATGATTCAAAATCTGACTCAGAAATGTTCAATTTCAATGCTGAACATGAAACAGAAGGTTCTGTGCAACAGAGTTGCTCTCTTTGTCATGACACTACTTCCAAAAGTCCTGTTTCTTTCTTGATTCTTCTCCAAGTAAGTGATTGCTCTTCATTTTACACATTACTTGAGACAAATGAAAGAATTCCCTGTACATGAATTAACATTTTATTATTTCTTGGAAAAAGAAATCTAGGCTATTGAGTTTTGTTGATAGAGGTCCACCATCATGGGATCAATGGTCAGAGAAGGAGCAAGCTTCTAATCAATCTGAAAAAAATCCCTCTTCCAGCAGATCTGGATTAGCTTCTCAGTCATTGCAGTTGACTGAAAATCCAATTGTTGAGCTCACCAATAATGAGCAAGGGCAACATGGTGAAGTAAATGCCGTTCTTGAGTTTGTCAAGTCTCGGTTTCCTTCAGTGAGGAACACCGAAGAACCTTCCGCATCTAGCTATGTGAGGGACAGCACTGCACATAATTTGGAGACACTGGAAGAAGATATGTACAAATGCATTCGTAAGGAAATGACCGACACTTCATTAATCTCAAGCTTTGAAAAGGATGAATCTGACTTGCTTGGGAAATATATTTCTGCCCTTTCAAGGGAGACCAGTGAAAACTCTTTGGCTTCTGAAAAAATTAATAGTAACAGAGGTTTGACAGAATCTACTTCACAGCCTCTTTTTCATGATGGATTTGGCCCGTTAGATTGTGATGGAATTTATCTGTCTTCCTGTGGCCATTCTGTACATCAGGGTTGTCTTGATCGCTATTTATCATCACTAAAAGAGAGGTGAGTCTTAAAAATGATCAGTTTTAGTTCTTATTAGATAGATTTGCTTATTTGTTTAACATAATCCTGAACTTCTGTAAGAAATTAAATTTAAAAGATCATGCAACCAATTTACGAATTATCACTCACGCAACACGCGTGGTTTTAATTAATACTTAGTTCTGTTTCTTTTGGATTCCATATCGTCCTTTCACAAGGGATTGAGCTGTTGATACCTCGAAATGTCTTCACAAACTTGTCAGTCGCAATTAATTTCTATTTATAGTTATCATAATTACAAGTATTTTGGGCTTTGGAACACGAGTCATGAACTGGAATTTTCCATACCCAAAATAGTTTGGGTTAAAATTTGATGCAAAAGACTAAAGAGTGACAATGGGGAAAGTTTACCTGTGTTTTGTTTTTTGGAATTTGTAAATTCAGTTGTATTTGAGACATATATTAGATGAAAGAATATATGTGTGAAATTAATGGAAATAAGAGTATTGTAAGTTACAATCATATTTCAAGCAACAAATTACGTATTTGTGAGCCTTTGATTCCCCAAACACCTTCTATCTACCTTTCTGGCCTTGGTTAAGCAGATTGCCTTTCTATATCTGTGAGTATTGTTAGTTGTACCTTAAATACCTTCAGGAATCTTGTTTAGGATTTGGATGATTTTTGAATTTTGCATGTAGTTCCATTTAACAAGGAACCCAAAGTTGCTGAAATGCCTTTTAACCCAGTAACTTTGAATGGGCATTATGTGTTTTCCCATACATGCGTCTACATAGATGTGCCCTTGCATGAAATTGCTTAAGATGTATTCTGTTCTGTATCATAGATATGTTCGGAGAAGTTTCGTTGAGGGGGCACATAATGTGGATCCTGATCAGGTAAAATCTCCCAGAATGTTTTCTTTTTAAAAAACCTCCTCTTGCATTTGATGTCAATCTAATTCTTATTTGCTTTATCAGGGAGAATTTTTGTGTCCTGTGTGTCGTCGACTAGCGAATTCTATCTTTCCTAAAGTGAATGAGACTTTCCAGATGGTTGGAAGGCTGCCTACGACTTCAACTGTTGATCAAGTGTATGCTTCGGGTTCTCCACCAAACAAAGTTATATGCTCCCTTCTGCTTCAGCCAGGGTTATCTCTTCTAAAAACCGCTGCTAGGGTGGTCAGGAGGTCTGATTTCTTTGAAGCTTTTTCTCTTCAGAGAAAAGTAAGGACAATGCACAATCTGGAACCTATATCTCATGCACTGTCTAAAATGCATTTTTCAAAAAAGCAGGACAGGTTCCTAGGATCTCCAAGGTTAAGCCACCCAATCATTTTATGGGATACACTCAAGTATTCTCTTATGTCAACCGAAATTGCAGCTCGCAGTGGAAAGAATTCTCTGTCTGCAAACTATACTCTTGCTTCATTGTATAAGGAATTTAATTCTTCTAGTGAATTCATATTTTCTTTAATGCTAAGAGTTGTCCAGAATCTGAGCAGTACAAACACTATTCATGCACTTCAAAGATTCAGAGGTCTTCAACTGTTTGCAGAGTCTATTTGCTTTGGTGTTTCCCTTGACTACCACAACACATGGCATAAACAGAATGGTATGATTTTCACTATTTATTGCTTTGAGATTCGCTTGAACTTCGGCACTTAGATTTATTTAGAATGTCTGATAGTAAATTCTAGATGTTATAGACATTTAAACATAGAAATCATGGTTATTATGTATTTTTTTCTGGTCTTTTGATGGTTTTTGAATGAAAATACATCCAAATATGAATGTGTGGGTGAGTTGGTGTTATCTGTATCACTAAGTATATATACAATTATCAAACGGCAGATAAGCTGTCTTTGTTTCAGATTCCTAAATGTTGGACTCATGATTGTGTGTTGACAGACAATCCCGATTGCATCTTGGAACATGATGATAAGGAAACATTATATCCTGATATTCAGTTTTGGAATCGATCATCTGATCCTATACTTGCTCATGACCCTTTCTCATCATTGATGTGGGTTCTCTTCTGTCTTCCATGCCCATTTATCTCATGTGAGGAGTCCGTGTTATCTCTTGTGCATCTCTTCTATGTTGTCTCTGTGGTTCAGGTTTGCCACTACCTCTTTTCATTTAAGTTCCTTGGGTGGTCTACTTACACTTTCTTTAAAAGAAAATCATTTGGATTTTCCGGTGTATGATATAAGCTAGAAAAATTGGTCATGGACAATGTTTCTGGTCAAATGAAACAATATGAAGTAACAATGGAACTTCGAAACATTTATGAGATTTTCTGTTTCTTTATCAAAACAATATAAGATGTTTTATTTTAGGGATTTCTTTTGAGGGGTCATATTTTTGTACAGAATTTTCCTCAAAAGCAGTGGTTTTATATGAAAGCAACTAGTCACTCTAATTTGGAACTGCAACTGAACTTCTGAATGTGATATACTGATTGCAGGCTGTAATTTTATGCTGCTCGAAAGATGACTATAACATCAATGATTTAGGTTCCCATCATTCCCTAATTACTGATGTCTGCGGCATTCTTGGTGGATTTGATTGTGCACGCCGGTATTTTGTATCAAATGATATTTACCATTCTTGTCATATTAAAGAAATGATTCGAAGATTGAGTTTCCCTTATTTGCGGAGGTGTGCATTGTTGTGGAAATTGCTTAAGTCTTCAGCCCCGGCACCATTCTGTGATATGGATACTGTCTGGGAGTCATCTCATGTGATGACTGATATGATGGATACAACTGAAATTACTTCAGTGGAGCTGAATGAAGTACACGAGCTGGAGAAGATGTTTAGGGTTCCTCCTATAGATGTTATTATCGAGGATGAAGTTTCACGATCATTTGCCGTAAAATGGTCTCATCATTTTCAAAAAGCATACGAAGCCTGTAGTTTTCAAAATGTTTTATGCTACAATCCTGCAGTTCCCTTCAAGTTGATGACCCTGCCACATGTATACAATGACCTATTGCAAAGGTTTGTTAAAAATTTGTCCCTAGACATGCTGTATTACTAGAAATCTTTCAAGAATATCTATATTCATGAGAGCAATTTTTTCCCCAACAGGTATGTAAAGCAATGTTGCCCAGACTGTAAAGCTGTGCTTGATGAGCCTGCATTATGCCTGTTGTGTGGTAGATTATGCTCTCCAAGTTGGAAAACATGCTGCAGGTGAATTTTCAAATTTCTCTTGTTTTGCTGATTTTGTTCTTACATCTGCAGTTATCCATGAATCCTCACTATATTAAATTTTGAACACTGTCCTTTTTCTTCAATATTTTCTTTGCTAGTGAGAGTGGATGCACAGCTCATGCAATGACCTGCGGTGCTGGCACTGGTGTATTTCTTTTGATAAGGGTATCAATCTCCTAATTACTGTCTTGAACTTTGATCCCTATTTCATGAAAATTGCTGATAGTCTTTTATTATTGTAATAGAGAACAACAATCTTGCTACAAAGATGTGCCCAGCAAGCTCCTTGGCCATCACCATATTTGGACGCATTTGGTGAAGAGGTAAATCATTTTCCTTTTATTATCAAAGTTTGTAATAATTATGTTGTTTGGAAACTCAACCGTAAAACAAATAAAATAGTTATTGCTAAGAGCGTTATAGGATAAAATATTGCACCCTCTTGCGGTCTTGCCTCTTGTACTCCTATATACGGTATACCTGCAAAGGATGATTGTGATTGTTGCTGGTACTTGGTACCAGCTGCATAAGATCTTTAATTAAGAAGACAGAAAAGTGGCTTAGCATTTGCCGTGCCTTAGTTTCTATGCTTATTTTGGACCTAGTGTTGCTAAAGTTAGGTTGATGGAGAATAACTCATGATGGAAAGTTAAAATTTTGGAAATTCTGGAGCTGATCTATTTTGCTTGCAGTAAAAAGATGCATAAAAGCTTTATGTTCTGCTTAGAAATCAAGTTATCCTTGAAACTTCTATGTAATATCAGAATTCACAATTTGAATTCCATCCATATGGCATGTAATGGAAGTGAAACTTTGCAATATAAATGTAAACATGTTTGCTTTTGATTGTGTTTGTATCTTTTCCATATAATATTGAAAGGGTTCTCTTATGATCTATTTTGTGTTATTCTACATCATTTTCTCATTTCAGGATATTGAAATGCATAGAGGAAAACCACTGTATTTGAATGAGGAACGTTTTGCTGCTCTAAGTTACATGGTGATTTGGAACTCTTCTCTTTGCTTTGTTGTCCATGACAATTGATGTATTTTTTGTCGTCCTGGTTTTCATTATAGTTCCCTGTTTTATAGGTTGCTTCTCATGGCCTTGATCGGAGTTCAAAGGCTCTTGGACAAACTACCATTGGTACCTTCTTCATGGTTTAGTTCGGTTTCATGATCAAGCTGGTGATTGACCTGTTTCTTTTATTATTTTTTTCCCGTCTTCTTGCAATCATGTACATTCTTGTTCACATTGGATAAATTATTCGATTTAGGTAGTGATGCATTTGAATCAGACATCAAGTGCATAGGAAATTGCCATATCGAAGGTTTCCAGCTTCCATAAATCGTGCAAACTAAGTTAGTATCTTGGATTTTGATGTTGGAATGTGGACATACTTGTAATCAGGTCAGTTAGTAGAGTTTTTTATGTGTTGTTACCTTTTTTTGTTCGAGTAATACTGTGATAGAATCATTTGAAGCATTGTCAACATTATCTCTTCGTGCAGCTGCTCAGATTCTGTACCCAAATTCAGAAAGGCAGATTCTGCCATTCCCTTCCCTTGGTCCAGGACCACAAGTCTTGAGTTGAACATCTTGCGGCATAACTCAAGACAAATGGTTTCTGAAGAGACAGACTTAGGGTCTTAAATGAGCTTCCATTTTCATCAATGGAGAGGAGCTTATATTGTTCCTTAATCTGTTTGCTTATGATCTTAAATGGTTTGGATCATTGTGGGTTTTGGTTGGATTTTTGGATGCTCGGTTTCTGTCGAAGATTTATGGTCTATGAATCACTTAAACCAGACTTTTAATGTGGAAAACCACAAAATTAGAATCTCTGTATTTATTTGTGTGTTTTGAGCAATGCTTGAATGTACTTGTGATCCCTAACTTACAGTTTAATCCCTATGCGACACGCAAGCAATCTTCTATACGAGAGCAACCATTCACCGGTAGATCGAAAGATTTCGTATTTTCTTCATTCCTCTCCTTGTCAAATGCCAACTCAAATTGCCTCTCCACAGACTTCGAAACAGAAGTTCTTTTCGATCTTAACCGATATGGAGGAGACGCGTTATATGCAGTACAGGTCGGACAAATGCTGGTATCATCTTAAAATCCTGGACTTTCGCACCAACTCCGATCATGGTATTGAGCCTGTTCCTGACTATTATCAGTTCTTTCCTCGTTCAGTGGACCGGTTTTTCTCTCTTTCGAAATACAGGTGTTTTCGGAAAGCTCTTAGCAGCAATTCTAAGGAGCAACTGCAGTCTGCAATTCTAATGATTTTAACACTTATTTTGACAATATCTTTAAAAAAAAAAACTATGTAGACGGTGGTTAACGGTCCACAGCAATCTTTAGGAGCAAAAGCTTTGAAACCTCAAACGGCACTCTAAGGAGGAGCAATAACAAAGTGGGACCCACGTGGGTCTTAAAGACCGAACAAGTTTGGGGGATCAGGTTTCGCGGGTGTTTTTTGGAGCGTTGAATTGGTGGAAATGGAGTCAAAAAATAACGCCCACCGTGGGGCTCGAACCCACGACCACAAGGTTAAGAGCCTTGCGCTCTACCGACTGAGCTAGACGGGCGTTGCTTCACATAATTTTTAAACATATTATTATTTTAAAGATATATTTATTTTGAGATTGAAGATGAATTTTGCATCCCCACTTGCCATTCAGCTACCATGAAAACAAGGAAAACAAACATGTAACATTCAGGTGTTGTGAAAATCAAAATCTCATCTTTCTAGCAGATAGTATAGTGTTTAAATGTTAAGGTATTTCAATCCTGACAACTAAGTTTCACTTGCCAACCAAAAACCTTAATCCTTGCAATTAAATTTCAGTCAAGTGAATGATTACTGCCTGAATTTTTGCCCTTCTTCTGATATTCACTCATTCTAGCTAAAAAGTAGCAGAGAATAAGAATTGTTTGATGCTCAAGTACTAAGCTCTATGCATACAGAGTAGGCCTTAGCTTCTTGAATTATGAGAGATGGGAGGGATTCAATAAAAGACAGTAGGTCTAGGGACAGACACAACCTGTTATTGTTAATCTGGGTTTTCTGCTTATAAATTTCAAACATTTTCAAGTCCCATTGTTTTGTTGTGATGATGTGTTCAGGTTGTTGATTTCTGCACATCTTTCAACTTCTTCCTGTCTGAGATAATGTGTTTCTGGTTGTTTTATCCCTACCTTATTTCCTTTAACCAATCAACACTCTTCTTCATTTCCACTTAAAACTCTCAACCGCTAAAACATATTTAACACAGACTAAAACCAACCTCGAACAGGAGATCTATGTAGTGGGTTGTGTTGGAAAATAAAGACAAGGGCAAGGGCGAGTTTGACATTTTTGTAAGATATGATTCTCATCGTGAGGCATGGGGATACATGGGACACATGCATGATGATGGTTGGCAAAATCATGATCCATGTGCTGGAGTCATGCATGCAATCATGCTGTATCACATGAGTGCGTGTTTCAACACAGACCTCTCAGGTTCAGATTAAGCACACGCTATTAAAATAAGTATAATTTTGAATATAATGTCTAAAAAAATACATAAAATTTACACGAATTATTTTGTTTTAATAGTTAAGGGAACGTTATTATTTTTAAAGGTCACAGATTCGAGCACCAGTATTTACAGTATAATAATTAAGGGTCATTAACAGTTAAGAATATATTCTAGAATAAATAATACTTATACTTACCGTAATTTATTCAAAAAATAAATACATAATATTTTTATTCTAATTATATAATTTAAAATTTAAAACTTTAATCAAATAATCTAAAATTTAAAATGTAAACCTTAAAATTCAAATCTTAAGTTTTAAACACTATGTTCCTAAATTAAATGATCTTAGGAGCAGTGGTTAGTTAGTTGAGCAAAGAGTATGGCTTACCAAATCTCAACTCCTTTGCCTTTTCAGGTGAAGGAATCCAAAGCTACCAATCCCCAAAGACTGCGTGTCAGTTACTCCATTTTCAGTGATGGAAAACGACCCACTGCCAACGACAGAGGATCCAATACAAAACAGGATTTATATTTAGACATGGGTTACCCTTGTTTTATTGATTAAAAAATAGATTTATATATTCGATATATCAACAGTAAAAAATCTGTAATTGTTTCAGTTTTAGGATTTTTAAATTTAAGGAGTTTAGATTTAAAGGTTTAAAATTTATGATTTAGGGTTTAAAGTTTATGTGGGGTGAAACTTGAGTAAGAGTTTGGGGTAACTTAAATTTTTAAAAATTAGAAGCTTAAATAAATTTTTTAGAGTAAATTTGATTAAAAATATTCAAAACTTTAAAGTTTAATGTGAATTTTTAAAAATTTTGAGAAGGTCAAATTGAATATTTTAAATATTTAAGGGTAAATTTTGATTTTTTTAAAATTTTGGGGAATGCCTCCTAATTTTTTTTAAAGGATTTACCACTGAGCTTTATAGTAATATAATTATGGATTTAAATTTTAATACGTAAACTCTAAATTTTATACTTAATCTTGAATTTTATCCACAAACCCATTTTAAACTTAATCTCTAAACCTTAAAAAAAGCGTTATATCAATTAAAAAATAATTTTATAAAATAAAAAATATTTTTTTCTGATGATTTATCATTCTATCAAGTTATTTCTGTTAATTTTTTTAAAAAAATTAGTTAGATCCCACTTTTTAAAATTTTTAAATAATTCTTTAATATTCTGAAGTTGACCTTAAAAATATTTTACCAAAATACATCCCCAATTAACAATCATTTTTTTAGTTGAAGTTTGAACTAAAAACATAATTAAAAAAAATATTATTTTGTTAACATTAATAGCTCAAATATTAGATGAAGCCTTTCCTTCCCCAGTGCCTAAATCGAGCAAAAGTGAGATACCCCTACGCAATTAAGACTAGTAATAATTACATATCTTAGAATCGAAATTTGAAAAATATACATATTCATATATTTGAAGGACAAAAACACAAAATTAGATATTTAAATTATCAATTAATAATTAATTTAATGAGATAAAACGTTAGATTTTTTAAATATAATTAAAAAATTTAAATTTTAATATAGTGAGCGTTCAAAAATTTTAATATTATGAATGAAAAATTAAATTAAAATAATCGTCCTATTATAAATATTTATAATGTTTTGATTGGAATTAATATTATAAAATAAAACTCCATACCAAATTTTAAGGTTGTAATCCAAGTAATAAATTACCAAATTAACTTAACATGTTCTAATTAATAATCCACCTGCAGCTGGTTAAAGCTTTTCCTAACTACAGCATTAAAGTCAAATTTACATACCTGGATATCCCATTGGAAATTATGAGTTGGTGAAGAAAATCCATTGTATTAAGTTTTGGGTTTGACTAAGAGGGTTTTTCAGTCAAGTTTTGATACCACACGAGGGGGGTGGGAAATATGACACATGCCAAAGACAAAGTATGATTATCAAAACCTAATTAATTTATTATCGGGTTGGTTTAAATAATAAATAATTTGGCATTATTTAAATAAATATTAGATTCGAGTTTTTGTATATGTACAAAATTTCTGACTCGCTCATTAAAGGGTAAAATTTTAAGAATAATTCAATCTAAAATTAAATTTTAAAATATAAGTGATCCTCAACTATATTTTAAATTTTAAGTTTGTATTTACAGTACAGTAGGAGATTGTTCCTTCAGATTTTATAAAAAATATATATATAAATGGAGGACACCACTTGCGAACGTCACTTGGCGACAGGGGCGAAACTAGAAAATTATTTTAAAGGTATCATTTTTTTGAGTTATATTTAAGAGGTGTTAATTGTTTATAAATTGATGTTATCTATTATTATTTTTTAAAAATTACATATATAAATCGTATAAATATTAATCCAAAAACTTTGGGTGTCATTTGACTACCCATAGGCAAGGGTGGCTCCGCCCAAGCTTGGCGGTGGTGTCCACCTACCTACATTCTAGTTTTTGGCTTAGATTTTAAAATAATTTCAAACATCTTATTTTTCTCAAATAAAAATTTTAAATGACTTATATATTTATCGAATTCAAAATTAAATGTATTATGCGAGTCAATTTAAATTAGTTAGGATAAATTTTTAAAAATCGAAAATAAGAAAACTTTAATTTAAAATTAAACCATCTCTTTCTTTCTCCAAGATTAAATTAACAATGATTTCACATAGGAAAATTGCATTTATTTAATACTATAATATAAAGTCAAAGTTAGTTGGTCCTTTTGCTTGCAAGATAGGTAAACTATGTATCCAGTCAATTAAATCCAGATATTTGAATAAATTTTGGAGAATATTTGATGCACACTTTTGTATAGATCACCCATCCATCACATGTCACTTTATTAACAAGTAAATAAAAATAAATAGAAGATTTAAAATAAATACTACAAATTGAGTAATACTACTATAATGCAAAGTTAATGTTGATCGGTGATTTAAATTTTTTTTACAAATGCTACTGAATTTTATTAAATTCATAAAAAATTATAATTACATCATTTTTGAGAAGTGAAAAAATTGGATTAAACAATCCAACTATTTTACAACCAAAAAACAGAGAAATTAAAATTTTTATGGAATTAAGCATACTAATAAAATTCAGAAGCTTCTTGAATTTTCTTGTCTCTGTCCAAACGAGACGCATAAAGAAGGAAAGAGTTGTAGACGATCCAAACTGTCATGTAAAAGCATCGCTACCCAAGACTAATTTCATCGGCAAACAACCATCAACCGGAGTGGGGATATAACTTTTTGAAAGACCACTGACAGAAATATAAATCAGAAACTAGCGCCGATTGAATCAAACCACCGGCAAATAACAATCGATCGCTGGAGTATGTTGCAACGTGCCACAAGAACAGATGAATCAAACCACAAAACGAAAACATGTCACAAAGACAGAAGAAAACGTGTCACAAGGACATAAAACGTGCTATAAAAACAGAGATTTATATTAAAATTAAAAATAAAAGTAATAGATTTATAGATCCGGTGGTCGACAACCAATATTAGGATTGATTGTCGACCATCGTTAAAGAAAAAGATCAAAGTGAAGAACGATTAAGAACAAAAGAATTTTAGAGAAAAGAAAATATTACCCTTGATTTAATTATTATTTTTATACATTAATGATGTGATATACTTTGATTTATTGATGGTGCATAAAACTCATACACTAACATGTATTGATGTACGTTTCAAATATATTTTTTTACAAAGTTTTATTTTTATTAAAAACTTTACTCAGAAGTATTATAAATTTATTTTAAATTTAAATCTCACCTTCTACAAATTCGAATCACGACAAAAAAATGTAATATGTTATTATATAATAAAAATATTGTTTTTTTAATAATTATTGACTCTATTTATTGTTTTTTATACTTATATTAGACTTTCACTTTGAGCTATTAAAAATTTATTTTTATGCATGGAGAGCTTTTAGACCTTTTGTTTTTGTATATTAGAGTCTCATGCAACTTAGGTCTTATACCTCTGTTAATACAAGTTTTAATTTTATAAACCTTAAATTTTAATCATGTATTATAAATTTTATTATATTAATATTTTTAAATTAAAATTTATCTATTATAACTTTTAAATATTAAAATTTAAATAAAATTTTTAAATCATAAAATTAATATAATTATCGTTTGTGCATAAAATAATTATATATGTTTAAAAAGAACGATGTTGGTTGGTTTCGAATGCGAGGCTTTGAAAGCCACCCTGTAGGTGGCGAAGGATCCGATGCACAAAAACCAAAGAAAAAGTACGAAAATATCTCTCTTTATAACCCCATCTCTTGCTCAGCTCAAACTGTTTCTTCCTACTTTTTCTCCTACTCTCACATCAACTCTAGAAAAAAAAACTCAAAATCCAAACATATTTTCCTTCATTCTTCCTCACTTTTGGCTATAGTTTGGATCTTAAGTGATGTATGGACAGGTTTCGCTTCTGGAAATGTCGAATCCGGACGGAGAAGAAGGGTGCAAATTCGATATCATGAAACGACCCGCGTTGGATTTCCATGAAACGACGCCCACTACTTCATCTTCGTCTTATTCACCCACAAAGGGAGAAGTAAATGGTGCATCAGCTCGAAAGGAAAGAGAAGAGAAGAAGAAAGGATCGGATGATGATGATGATGATGGGTTCAAAACTCCAACATCTTTGGAACATAAAATCCCAGTGCCGAAACAATGCCCACCCACACCGAGGAGACCAAGGCCGCTCAAAAGAAAAGCATCGCCCGCACATAGCTCTAACGCGGCATTCGTGGTCAGGAATCTTGTGCAACTACTGCAACTGGATTCCTCCAAACAGATCAAGAAAGCTCGAACACAAGAGAAGCAATGATTCTAGTATTTCTTTTTTGTTTAACCACAATATCAAATTCATTGGTCGACTGACACCGATATGTGGTAACCCTTCCAACCCAGTTTTCTCCGTTCATAATATTAGCTTAAGAGATCTTACGTCTCGTCTCATTAAACCATCCGGAGTACTGATAAAATGAAAACCCCATTTTGTATTTTGTTTGTATTATTATTATTATTATGCCGATGGTGATGATGATGTTTGTGGAGTTGGGTCTCTAAGGAAGCTTATGATATAATGTTGGTGTAAAGTTAAACGTGTACGGCAAAAGAGATGTGTCTCTGTGGAAGGGTTTTGTGAACTTTATTTTTCAGCTTGTTTTTCACTCAGGGTCAGGGCGTTATGCTTCTTTTTAAAGGCGTAGAATTTGTTCCTTCACTGCCTATCTTTGGTTATACGTTTCTGGTTTACTTCAATATTCCTTCTCTTTTTCATTGCTAGACTTTATACTAGATTTGGATTTCTCCTTCAACTTCATCGTTGGTTAGTATAAGGGAATTCCCCAAGCCATGGACAAAAGAAGTTCAGTGGGATAGAAAATTAGCCATAATTGCTCCTTTGATGCGATACTAATTTATGTTCAAAATTCGTGACTTTTCCTCTTAATTTGTTTTTTAATTTTTGAATTTAGATTATCTTTGTAGGAGAATATAAATAGACTGATATTTTATCAAAAAATAACAAGTATCATGTTAGGTCAAGTTAGGGATACAAGTAGTGACGGATCCAGAAATTTATTTGAGGTGAACACATATAAAATCTTAAAATTTCAGGGTGTGCACAAACATTAATTCATAAAAATATAGAAATTAAAGATAAATACTTGAACTTTAAAAAGTTCAGGTGGATACGGACTCACTCTACTCCCTTAGTGGATCTGTCAATGGATACAAGTTTGACGACTTTTTAGCAAGGTTTAAAGTTTAAATATTCTGAATAATTTTAAAAAAAAATGTCTCTATTTAGGGATTCGATGTAGTTTGATTTTAAATGTTATCAGAACTCTTATCGTATGATTATCAAACAATGAAAAATATTTTAAAAAATACCGCAACAAAAAACTTAATTGCAATGAATTTGTTGTCTAAACTGCATGTTAAAGTTATTCTTTTACGTTATTTTAATTTTCAGGATTTCATCCTAATTAATTTGAACTGATCTGTGTCGCATACTTAACTTTAATGAATAAATCTCTTAATAAAATATTTTACATACACAAAATCTCAATCTCGAAATATTTTTATACGATACCCAACTATTTATCCGTAGATCTACACGTTAGTTAATTTTTTTAATGTAGTGTTGGTAATAAATTAATCAATTCAATTATACTAATACGATGCTGCCTGTAAATTAAAAAAAAAAAACAAAAAAAAACAGGGTTCTCTCGGTCCTTAACAATTTTACAAATGGATATATCCTTATAAATAGTAATAATGGACAAATAAGCCCAACACCACTAATGTATGGGTTAAGCCTGGAAATTACCATTCATCCTTGGTTTACAGACCCATTACGGTCTTTTAGTGCTTAAATTTTGCTAAATATTTCTACACCATATATTAAGTTATAGATATAGTTTATATATATTGTCAATAAACTTTAAAACATGTGGTTGGAGTTTTTAATTCATATTTTTTTTAGGTTTGAACCCAACATGAGTTTTTAATTGATGAGGAACTCCAGACGAAAGACAATCCTGTGACATACCACAAATCAGTGAAGACAGCGTTCAACCAAACAACAAAGCTTGCCACCACCTCCCGACAAGAACAGTGAGTAAGCCACTAGTTCGAGATAAAACGTTAGATTCTTCGATTAACATCAAATGTTTGTATTCTAATATTATAAATAAAAAAAAAAATTGATAAGAAAGATCGTCCTTATAATAAATAAATTAAATTTGAGTATTTATTCCAAAAATAAGTTTGCAGAAAACATAAAAGGCCATGAACGTAAGAAAATTACAACCAGGTTCTATCAGATATAGAAAGAAAAGAAAAACCCTAAATCCACAAAGAAACAAGGATCACGAGTTTAGAACTTTTTCTTGGAAGAAACCCAGTGATCATTACTCCATTCGAGATGATTCCTCAACCGGGAAACATCGTAAGCAATCTCATCCCCGGTGGTGTCAAAATAAACCCAATACTTCAACTCTTGTTTCCCGGTAATCTTCCCCACCCACCAACCATCGTTGTCGAAAGCATCCACCCTTTCAAGATAATTAAAAGACCTAGTGACTTTTACCGGCGGTGGCACCGGTCGGACCTCGTCGGCCGAAACTATCTCAACAAGGAGTCTGGTCTGGTCTTCTTCCTCAACCAGGTTCTTGTACTGCACTTTGTAACGAGTGTTGTTATTCAATGGGGACACCACCTTAGCTTCATAGTATGAACCCAAGAACCCTTCTTCCTTGCTGCATACTTCGACTTGATCTCCTTTAAAAAAGACTACCATTGTTGAACGAACATTGAAGAGAAACTGTTGAAGAATAGATTAGAAAATACTTTTGGCAGGAGAATAAGAAACTTGTGATATTAGTGTTGGTTTTATAGATGGTGAAAGGCGGTTTAAGTCTACCTAATTATAAGAGGAAAAGAATTTGCTTCCCAGGGTTTACCAAAAAGTTAGTAAACAAGACATAAAAATTAAATAGGAATGTTTATTTTTGGTATTTCTTGATTTTGTGTTTTTAAAAAATATTATTATATAATAAGATCTATTAATTATTGGTCCGATTATTATAAATATTTATACTTTTTATTCTATATAAATTTGAATTTAAATATAAAAATATAATATTTTATTTAATTATAATATATAATTATTAATATTTGATTTATTTATTAATTAATTTGTACTATATGAGAGTGAACTTATCAGCCTAATTTATTTCATCATTAAAATTTAAACATTTAACTTTAATTAAAGGTTATAATGCTTTATCCTGTTATACCTCTGATTTGTTAGTCGAGGGAACTTAAAAAATATTTAATTTTGGTATAAAAATAATTTTAACCCTTAACGTTTATAGTTTTTATCATTTTGACTCTTATTTTTTTTGATAAATTTAGTCCTTAACCTATATCTTTTTGACAAATACCTTATTTTTTAACTAGCTTGATGACTGGACCGTTAAAAATTTAACGATGATACACATATATATATATGAAATATAATTTTAATTGACATGACATGTAACCTATCAATTGCATATATATATGAAATATAATTTTATTCCAATATAAAATATAAAACAATTAAAATTCAAATAAAATATTAAAAATTAATTAATTCTAAAATAAAATATTATTAAACATTCTTAACCTAACTACGATAAAATCAAAATCTTATTCAAATTGTGTTTATATTTTTTAAGATTTGATTTTGATTTTATCGTAGTTAGGGTTAAAAATATTTAATAATTTTTTATTTTAGAAATAATTAATTTTTAATATTTTATTTGAATTTTAATTGTTTTATATTTTATATTAGAATAAAATTATATTCTATGTATATGTATTTGATAAGATACATTCCATGTCATTTAAAATTATATTTCATATATATATCATCGTTAAATTTTTAATGGTTCAGTCATCAAGCTAGTTAAAAAATAAAATATTTGTCAAAAAGATATAGGTTAAGGGTTAAGTTTATCCAAAAAAAGAATAAGGGCCAAAACGACAAAAATTATAAACGTTAAAGGTTAAAATTATCTTTATGCCTTTAATTTTTTACTTGAACTTTGATTGAAAATTTTATAAATAATTTAATTTAAAATTAAATTTTATAATATAAGGAATCTAAACCAATTTTTACGGTGCATATGATAGAACACCATATATAAATGACATTCTCTTCAGACTTTAAAAAATATATTAAAAATAGAGAATGCCATCTACAGATGAAGTCTTTTTCCCAAATCGTTATTCGTAGGTAATATTTTTTTCTTGTATTATAGCTTTTAGTTTAAATTTTAAAATAAATTTTAAAAACTTAATTTTTTTAAATAAAAACTCTGATATCTTATATATCTAACAGAACCGAACTTAAAATTTTTACCCATAAAAAGTTTAATTTGGGAAAAAAAAATAAATCGAAATACTTAAAAAAAATAGGACTCCATTATTGACTATCATTTCAGTAAAATAAATGCAGTAACAAACACTGACTATCATTTCAGTAAAATAAATGCAGTAACAAACACTGACTAAAAAATCCTAAAACATATAAAATATTTAAGGTATAATAGTAAAAAAAAAAGACTAACATTTCCCATATTTTTCAATTAGACCCTGATATTTTTTTTCTTTAACAATTTAAGCATCATTTTTGTGTGTGTGTGCATAACTGGTTTACCACCCACACCAAGGGAGAAATATGTAGGTTGGGTAACGCCCCAGTGATTGATCGAATTAGTAGTTTGTGCATAACCAAAACATGGAAAGACCGAGTCCTCCTCTGAGTATTTGTCTTGAGAAATTGTATGCAAAATGTGGGAATTTAGATGTTGCTAAAAAGCTGTTTGATAAAATGCTGCAAAGAGATGTTGTTAGCTGGAATGTTATGATCTCTGGGCTGGGAGGTGGAGAAAGTGTTGTAGTTATTAACATCTAGCCCAAAAGTGAACATTTTGGGTGCATAATTGACCTACTAAATTTGGATTTACTGTTTAGAATGAATTGGTCCATTTTTAATTATATTGGTCCAAGAAAATCAAGAAAAAAAAGGGGTCGGATTCTATTTAGACCATCTCTTCTTTTTCGACTTGTTTTCTTCGTTGTCACCATCCTTGGTATCAGCAGCATATACTTTGTAACGGTTAACGAGTGTTGTTATTCAACGGCGGCGCCACCGTAGCTTCATAGTATGAACCCAAGAACTCATCTTCCTTGCGGCATACATGGGCGTACATTCAATTAACAAAAAAAAATAAAATGAAAAGGGCTCAAATAAGCAGCCTACCCTTGCATTGCATGTTAATTCATTCAATGTCCTGTATCTGTCTTTAATGTAACTTTTACGATATTGGTAAGACAAACCTGAATAATTTGCGCATGATTCATTTAATAATACAACGAGACAATGTTAATAGTCATGTACATGCATTTGTGAGTCATAAATTAGCAACCAAAAAAAATTTAAAAATATGTATTAAAAAGTCGATGCCTTAATAATGAAACCCTAATAATTTATATTAAAAGATAATATAATGTTTCCGCCCCACATTGAAATTTAATCAAATGGAAAACTATATCTGTGCAGAGGAATGCCCACCTAGATTTGGCATATCCATCAAAGGCTGAAACAACATCAGCTAATGATGCATGCTGGGTTTTTTAAATTGTGCAGTGCCAACCCGAGAGGGGATATCAATTGGTCATGTTTTTCTTAGGACAGCTAAAAAGGTGACATCGTAGGATGCTGCTCACCTAAAAATAAAGACATCTATCGGTAGGGGACCTACAATGCTAGCCACAAAAATGGAGGAAATTGAGGTCGAAACGAGATGGAAATACATAAACTTTTTAACGATCTAATTTGAAATTTAGCACAACTCATATTGTCAGCTGTTAAGGAAATAATTGTTGTTCTTAAAGGTCACGGGTTCGAACACCAATAATGAAGCATAATGATTAAACGATCAATATCTAATAATTGAAAATATACTTTAGAACATATACTATTATAACCACCGTAGTTAATTTAAAAAAAATTAAAATCTAGTTTATAATACTAAACTCTCATATTAATCTCATATTGCAAGGAATAACGTTATTTTAATACTGGGTTATTTTAGACATGTATAATTCAAGTGATTATATGTATATGTATTTTATAATTACGAACATAATTCTAAAACTGTCATATATACTTTGTATAAACTTTAATCTCTGTTATTAAATTCTAAACTTTAAATTATAAAATTATTTTTTAAATCTTAAAACGTAATCACAAAGTTTAAAATTTTATTCCATAAACCATAAAATTTTAAAGAACGTTTTCTCTATATTTTATATTAGAGTGGTTTATCTTTTCCTGTTAGGGAAGGTAGATAGGTACCCTAACCCAATATAGCAGAGCTTGAATAAATATGTGTCGTTGAGGTGGGGACAAAAGAGAAGACAGAGAACCGGCAAAACACGAAAGGATAACAAACAGAAGGAGAGTGGGGGCGCTTTGGGAATCTAAAACTTCATGGGGTATGCATGCATGTGTATGATTGGGAGCGCATGTGGGAGAACGTGATGAGCTCGGGACTCATCACAGCTTGGAATCTCAGTCTCTCTTTGTACTAGTTTTCAAACAACAGATGATGGATCTGGTCATCAGATCGGCTCATTAGGTCATTACATGTTTACGTAAAGCTAGCTGCACACAGTTCCATGGGAACGGGAACTTCTTACAATACACTGTCTGTACACAGAGTTTCAGATTTGATTTTGTCCCATGGATTTCCGAGCCAATTATCTCTACTATCCTTCTTTCTGCACGGTAAGGAGGATCATTCTCTGAATTTATATAATCCTTTGATTACTAAGGATGACGAGGATGATGTCTGACCGACCAAACTACAACACCGTCATCTGTCTTGACCGAGGGAAGAAAGAGAGACAGAAGGGAAAGGATTTACCTTTGACGGTCTTGAAGTGCTTTATTCGTTGTTGGTAAGCAGCCTTGGTTCTTGCAAAAGCAAACATTCTCTCCTATTCCTTTCTTCCAACAAGACCCAATCCCAGATTCCTTTGGTTTCAATATTATAATATCAGTAGACTAATCGGTTATGGATTCAATTAATGACTAATCATTGTTATTATCTCATGGATTCAGTTAAAGATTAATTTTATTAGAAATGTGTTCGAGAGATAACAATTGATTAAGATTAAATAAATTCTTAATTTTTTTTAAAAATTAATTAAATCCTAAAAACTGAATATTTTATATCTAAGAGAGGAAGAAAAACTATACTCGTAACATATATTGAACTCTCGAACTATGGGAAAATGAAAGGTGTTAACCGAGTGGCTTACTAGAATATCAAAATTTTGTTGACAACCCTTCAATTTTCTAAATAAACTAATGACACGGTTTTATCATATCATCGTTGTTCACATATTGATTGTCCCGATAATAATTAAAAACAGGTGAGATTTATTTGTTCTTCTACTCAATTTTATTATTTGTTTTTCTAGACCTATCACTTTTAACAAAGTGCCAATCAACATTACCATAGAATTCAGATTCTTGAGGTTGAAGCCAAGAGATTCAGCCGTCTATGGTAAGATGGTGGAAGTCAAGTTCAAGCCATGTACTGCATATGTTCATACCAAAGCACTAGAACAGTGAAGAGTGAGACTGCTTTTAGTGTCCGTAAGATGAACAAATGGAAAGACTGGAATAACATGATAAAGCACGAACACTACTCCATAGATTGTCTATTTTCTAAAAGAAAGAAAAAGAACACTGGAGCCATGAAGCGCGTGCTATGTAAGATCCAATCACAGAGACCAAGACACCAGCAGTCAGGTCCACATGCTGACAAACGCACTACTTTGTCTCATTGTGAGACCTGATATGAGTAATACCAACACACCCTTGTCCTCACGCGCCTCAATCTTAGGAATTGGGTCAGACATTCCATTCCATTGTCCGAAAACCACTCCTATTCTTACTTTGACCTGTGCCTGTGCCACCACCCTCCTTACGTACTCTTCTCTCCGTCTTTATTTAAGAATACTATGTTGATTGTTTGGTTATTCACAGACTGAGCTTTTCCTCTAACCAGAGGGAAAAAACATATATTCTAAACTAAGAATCATGGTTCAAGAATCATTCAAACCAAGGGAAAGACAAGTTCTTTTTTCAATTATCAGTCTCTATATAAAGAGGTTCTACTTTTGGGAAAATGTTCATATGGTTATAAATGGAAATAATCAGATAAGAATGTTCTTCTCTGATGAAAAAAAATGATATCCAAATCATCTAAAAAAGCTTTGATTTCTAAATTTCCAGAGTTCATTGCGAACAAGACGAAATAACACTTTGCATATATCAAGGACGAAGCTAAATAGGATAAGAGCCGTAATTACCGCACTTTCAAACATCTTCAATTTTGAATCTCGCTTTTCTCCCTCGATAAAAATTTATAATAATCCAAATGATTAAATTATTATAATAATCCAAATGAGGCATCAAATTAAGAAAATCAGACAGGGATTAATTGTGAAATTGTAGAAATAAAAACAGATATATATTTTGCTCAGAACGCATAATGTCTGATACAAGCTCCATGAACTGATACACTCAGTGGAAAACAAACTCAAACATTGAAACCTACCGATTCTAGTGAAAAGAAAAAAGCCTACCAATTCTAGGGTTTGATCCATTTGGAGTTGGAAAGTAAGTAAATTTGTGTTCATAATCTGAAGCTAGGCAGTTCCACGCCAGTAATTATCATATCCTTGAAGCCCAAAAACTTGCCTTGACAAATTGATGAGTTCTTGTTGATTATTATTACTGACATTGTCTTCCATTTTCACTGAAGCCATTTCTGTTGTTATTGTGCTCGAAATCTTTGGCCTAACTTGATGATGAAGATGACCAACAGCTTCTCCTCCATAGCCCGATGGCTCCACACCTGCTCCACTTTCGTATTGGAACATCGCCGGAGAAGATTCCAATCCACTTACGAAAGGAAATTGCGGCGCTTGCAGCTGCCATTGATCCAAACCGGCCAATGCCAAGAGAGAGCTACCGGGAGTGGCACCACCGCACCCACCGATAGCTAAACCACTTCCCATTTGAAAGCTTAAGTCACTTGGTCCACCGAGTGGAGCGGACATAGTCCCGTAATTCAACCCAATATGATCAGTACTGCCGCTAAATTCAGTAAAATGATGCATAGGAGCCATGAATCTCGGTGGACAAACCTGATGTACGAGGCCTAAACTATCGGTTTTTCCGGTACTGTTTGAAGAAATCGTACTCGAAGAACCCGAAGCTGTTTGCCGGTCACCGCTTACCGACGATTTCGAATTGCTTCCTTTGCTTCTTTTGTTCCTACGGTATCCGCCTCCCACCGGAACATTTCTCAAGGCACCCCCTCTGGTCCAGTACCTTCTACAAGTCTTGCAAAAGTGACGAGGCTGCGTGAGACAGTAGTTGTTGAAGTAACAAAACTTGGTGTTGGTCGATTCACATCTTGGACATTTTAATGCCGCTTCCGGCATAGGTATATTGGCCAATCGAGCTCGATCAGCCATCGAACCAGGCCGGATCAAACCCTCTCCACCACCTCCATGAGCTTGTACAGCCGGTGCTGGTGCTGGTGCTGGAGGAGGAAGAAGCTGATGATCATCGGCGCCACTCCCATCACCACCATGATGATTCAGATGCTGTGAAAATTCCAAGAAACAAACAACAAAGATGAATGAAAATAAAAACACATGGTATATCCAACAAGATATAACAAAAGCCATAGGAATATTTATCTTTTGAATTTCGTTTTGCTTTTTTGTGAAAGAACCCATGGGAACAAATTCGAAGAAAAGAAACCCTTACTTGTCGCCAGTTGGCTTGATCAAGATAGGCTGAGATGGAGGTGAAAACCATGGCTTCTTCAAGTTTCTTTTCCTTTTTGTAAAGATAGTGGAGAGAATCAAATCAAAAGAACAAAGAGGAGAGAAGTTAGTGGCAATGGAAGAGAAGCAAAAAACAAATTAAAAGGAAGATCCTTTATATATAGTATATATATAATTTTATATACTAATTAAGTTCTTGTTGCTTCTCTCTTCTCTCTTTTTGTTTTACTATTGCATATTAGGGTTTGGAGAAGATGATGTTTCTTAACCTACAAGCTTCTCTCTCTTTTTTAATCTTCTCTTTTCTTATGCTTGACAGAGTGAACTGTAGTGAATCCACAGTCCTTGGATTTAAAATATTATTATTTGATGCATTGGCATTAAATTTTTCATATATGAATTATATAAAATTTAAAATTTATATAAATTTGTTAAATATATGGTTTAGGATTTAGTATAAACTTTAGGTTACGGCCGGATTTATAGTTTATGGTTTATAATTTTAGATTTAAAATTTATGATTTAGAGTTTATATTTTTAAGATTTAAGGTTTAAGGTTAAAAAATTAAATTCTAAATTTTAAGGAATGGTTGTGTATTTTCTTTATAAATATTGTGTATTAAAATATAAGTCACTATTTATTACAAGTGAGTTGGGAGGGTTGTCTCATATTGAATCTTTAGAAAATTTAATTTAAATTAATCAACTAATGAGTCGAATATCAATTATTAAACTAATATATACATACAACCCATTATATTTACATATGTTGTGTTTTTGTTTGTTATGATGATTAAACTCTTATCGTAATTTTGGATATATCATCATTAAATGAATTAATATATTTTAATTAAAAATATTATATTATTTTTTTATAAAAATCGTTAAATAAGTGAAATGGATAATTTTAAAAATATTTTTAAAAATTTTAATTCCGTCATTAAATTCAGTTAATTTGATAATCCTAAATTAATATAAAATTGATAATTTTACATTTATGTCTAATACTTTCAAAGGTATAATTTGAAAAGGTTCAAATTGGTTTATAATAATTAATGAAAAAAGTTCGTTAATATTTGTTGACAAGTGACAGCAAACAAAGGTTTTATTTGTACTATAAAAGTGTAATTGGGTAAGTAAAATAATATATTTATTATGGTGAGATTTAAGATAAGTGTAATTTGTTAAGAATTAAGGAATATTTAATTAAGTAATAATATATAGTACAAAAGTTGGTTCATAGGGGTACTTTGGTCGAGTGAAACAATCGAAAGTGTACCGACCGAAGAAACCTTTTATTCCCCGGTTCGGTCTGTTTCCCTTCCCCACTGATTTCCTTTATATTTACATGGGAATATATAAATTTCAGTGCTGTCCCACACGCTCCTTTCGAGAGTGCGTGTTCTCACACGCCCCCGGATACGGCAACAAATTGTTGCCGTTTCGGTACATGATACGTAGGGTTGTAAATGAGACGAGACAGATCGTGAGTTACTCGAGCTCGACTCGGTCAAAGCTCGGCCAAAACTCGACTCGAAAAGCTCACGAGCTACTCGAAAATATAAATATACTTTAAAATCCTAAAATCTAAACTCTAAACATAAGTCTTACACTCTAAATTAACATACTAAAACCTAAAATTAACAAGCTTGAGTTTACACAACTTGTATATCAAAAATTTTTCTCCGTTAGGCTTTAAATGAGACGTAAGAGATAAGAGTTAATCAAGTCTAACATGGTCAAATATCGGTTAATAGTTAGCTTGATTAGGCTCGAAAAAAGCTCGAACTCGACTCGAGTTCTAAACGAGTCGAGCCGAGCTCAGATTTTTTAGACTCGTTTAAAATTACTCAAGCTCGAACTCAACTCGAAATATTAACGAATCGAGCCGAACTTAGCACTACTCGAGCTCGACTCATTTACCCGATAGGTATAGTGCGCTACAATTATTTTTCAACCTACGTGGCATCATTAATTAATAACTTAAATGAATTAAGTTTGAATAAATAAGATATATTTATGTTTGTTAATTTATTTTTTAAAATTTATTTATTTATGTTTATTTAAATTTTAAATATAATGTTTGTGTTTATTTATTTTTGAAGATGTTCGTGTTCATTTAGTATTTATGAATATATTTGTTTCATATACTCGTTAATATGATTGTTTAAAGTTTGTTAACGTATTCGTTTAAGAAAATGATAAAAATATGCGATTAATCCTAAGTTTCTCATGCTTTACTGTTTGAATTCTAAAATTCAATATATATTTGATTTAAACCCCAGTTTCACCCGTATTTAAAATATAAAAGTATATAAAAATTATGAGTAAAGATATCCATAAACAAACTTATTTGTAAAAAATATAACTCATAGACACATTTATTCATGTTTGTTTATTTATTAAATGAACACAAATTATTTGTACATGTTTGTTTTTAGATGAAAGTTTATGTAATATAAACATTATATATCAAATTATATGTTAAAAAACATGCATTCTCTCGATAATAGTTTCAAGCAATAATATGATGTGAATTAGGTTCTCCAGTCGAGTTATGTTTTTTTAATATTTTAGTATTGGTTTATATATTCATTTATAACATCCGCACTATATATATACACACAACGTATGTAAGGTGGTCTCCCCTTTCCAACCTTTAAATTAAAAAAAATACAATCAGGACGGACTAAAATTTCATATAAAGAAGAGCATAAAAAATATGTTAAAAATATAAAGAATGTAAATTTACATGAGTCTAAAAAACACTAAATTAAATTATAAATAAAAAATATAAAAAATTAAATTTTTTTATAGGTGCGACGGTACTCGGCATTCCGTAGATTTATCCCTAGGTAAAATCACCGCATAAAATCACTAACTTCCAACTTTTTAAGGTCACTATTGAATCCCATATAGCTCAAATCTATGAACTTTTGGTTACTTTTATATAGCATACGACATCCTTGGGATCAAATTGTATGCTTTTTATTTTGTCTCTATTAATATTTTATTTTAAAATAGTTGATTTAGGGTTTAGAATTTAAAGTTATGGGATATAGTTAAGGTTTAAAAAATTAGTGGTAAGGCTAACTTTTAGGGCGTAAAAATTAGAGTTAAAATTTAAAATTTATTTTTTAATAATTTTTTTGTGTAAGATATAAAAAGAGATACGTTTAAAACAAATTATTTTTATTCTCTTCAACCATACCCATTTGAATATTTATGTTTCTCTAACTCATTTCTTGCAAAACAACCGGAAGCAACTTTTGTTCCGCATTAAGGAAAGAGCCCCGATAGGACATTTCCTTGTCCTGGTTTAAGATCCATTCCTTTGTGTATTCGTCTCCTTTGAATCTGTTTGATAAAGAGAAACCATGGAAAATTCAGATACTAGTGTCTAGTATTTATTTGTAATTTACACTGGAAACAAGGGGTAGATAAGCTGGCATGGTGATGGGATTTGAGGCAGACACAACACCAATCAAACACATCAAATTATGGACATTATCAACCAAGAAAACAATCAAAATTCAAGACGCATTTAATATATTTTTATGTGAAATATACCCTTTTGTCAAAGAGCAGACTGTAGGAGACTATTGTAATTATAAACGAGGCTAGTAAAATTATTCGGTTCCATCGGGTTTTGACTCGAGACATTTAAAAAATTATATACAGAGTAGAAATGGTTTTATAAAAGATTTAAATTGAGATGAGTCTGGTTCGATTTTAGAGTGAAAACTTCTTGACTTGATCATACATATTTATAATTATATATTTATTATATTTTTTATTATATTTTTTGTTAATTTTTATAAGACGTGTCAAGTTTCCTTTTTTTAAAATTTTAAAGTCGGTCCGGGTTGCATTATACTTATATTAAGTCAGGTTAAGATTGGATCGAGAAAAAAATATTAAATTTAGGATGGGATAGAGATGGGTTAAAATTTTAAATTTCGGTTTCGAGAAGTTAAAAATCACATCTTTCCTCATCTTGCAAGACATCTAATTGTAAACCGTAAAATAATTATAAATCGAACTTAAAATGAAATCGAATTCAAACTCGAAATGAACTCAATTTGTACTTGAAATGTTCATACTATAACTACCGTTGCTTGGTGAATTATTGATGGCCAAAAGGCTATAACGAAATCAAGAACCTACATAAGAAATGTCAAACCAGACTATCAGCGTCAGGCAAACCTTGATGATGATCACTTTCCCTGGCCGAACCCGATGGCGGCCGACGATTATTATTCGACCTCTTTACGGCAACTTTAGCTCGGCAAATCGGACAATTATCATGATTGTTAAGCCACAAATCGATGCAAATAGCGTGGAACGAGTGCTTGCAACCATTCAACTGCTTTACTTCTTCCCCATCAGCAAACAAAGATAAACAGACGGGGCATTCATTTCCGATATCCTTGGAATGCGTCTCTTTTCGGTATTTAAGACCCGAAACCGGCTCCCTTCTCTCGGTTACTTCGACAGAATTCCCGTGGTTGTCCCTCGGAGACTCGCCGGAGCTGTCTTGGTAACGTTCCCTTGAAGACCAAGGAGGGCACTTGACGGTGAAGAAGAAAGCATAGACTATAGCTGGGATCGTTATGACTGCCATAAGAGCAAGAATGAATTCTAATGGAGATAAATAAACGCTTCTCTGTACACCGGCGAACGGTGGCGGTGGATTGATGGTTACTATGGTGTTGTTTCCGTGTTGGTCTATGGGGTATATTTGGGGTGATGAGGCGAATGGAAACGGCGGAGATGGACTGAGGATAGTACTGTTGGTGGTGTTATCAGGCTGAGTAAGCGGTTGTGGTGATGACGTTGGAAAGAAGGCCGGTGACGGAGGCGACGGTGGTGACCTGATAACAGTAAGTGAGTTCTCCATGATGGGGGGGGGGGGGGATACGGTGGTAAAAGCTATAGACATATAGTTGATGCTATATGTTTTTTTAATAATTTTCAAAAGCAATAATGTAGGGTTGTGGTTGGGACACCTTTCTTCTAGCGTCATGAATGCAACTCATGTTACCACACTTAAATATGTAATAAAATAATAATTAAAAATAATAATGTAATTAATTAATTAAATTGATTTTGAAACAAATAACGTATGATAAAAATGATTTTTGGGAATTAAAGAGTGAATTTAACGATAAAAAGGGTATGTTTTGTTCAGATGATCTGGATTTGAGTAATGTAATTTTCGAATATAAAATTAAAATTTTAATATATATTATTTTTTATTTAAATATAAAAATAAAAAATAATTTCGGATGAAAATTATAATGATAAAATATATTATATTGTTAAAGAAAAACTAAATTAAATCTTTTAAGTTAATATTATTAGAAGAAAATTTATAAATCCTAAATATGAATTATATTAAAAATAAATAATTTTTTGTTATCGTATATTTATGTGTCTACTCAATTTTTATTAATAGAAATTTTGCCTTACTAATAAATGGTCAACTTATTAACAAGAAATTATGAATTTCTTAAAAATATACTATGTTAATTAAATTTATAAAAAAAATAAAATGGTTGGAGAGTAAAATATGTGGTTATTATTTAATATAAAATGCATAAATTTTATACAAAAATATATAAACACTCTTACCTGAGAAATTATATCATGGGTCAGTCCCACCACGTCATCCATGGGACCAACCAATAGAAACTGTCCACCTCATTATTTTTTAATTTTCCAAGTGAAGATTCACTTGGGAAAAAATTATGACATAAGAAAATTGATGAAGTGGGCAGTTTTTATTAGTTGGTCTATGGACAGGTGGTGGGACTGACCCATAATATACTTTTTCCTCTTACCTTTAATTGTATTTTATTTACGAATTGTATGTGCCAATTTTAAGGAAAATATAAAAAAGAAATAAAAGAATAAAATATCGAAAATTTTAAAAATATTTAAACAAATTCATATGTATGGTCAAAGTTTGACTAGTGGCAGAGATATAAACTCATTTAAGCTAATAAAATACCGATTTCCTTTTCATGTTTAGTCAATAAATCTTTTATTTTTTATGAATAAAATAAATAAGGATAAATGGATGTCTCAGATTTTTTTTAACTTAAATAAAAAATACAATTGAAAAATGAATAATAATTTTTTAATTCATACTATTATTAACATCTGTATATAAAGAGTCAAGAATAAATATTAATAATTACAGAAAAAATATTTTTTATTTAATTAAAAATTATATTTTATTAACATGTTAATCATTATATTAATCTTTCGACGAATCTAAATAAAATAAATCTCTCAATTCTATATCAACGACGACGTATAATATAGCTGTAACATATAGTAATGATTATATTTTTTATGAATTTAATTAATTAAATATATTTATAGGTAAGCTATGATATCTAAGCTAATCCTTATCCACCTACTCCTTGAATTTTTTTACTAATATTTTTTTAATTTATAAAATTAGTGGTTTTTCTTGTTTTTTTAATTAATTAACAGTGATTATAGTAGTATTTGTTTTAGAATATACTCTTAATCATTAGACATTAAATCGTTCAATCACTCTGTTTGTATTATTGGTGCTCGAACCCGTGACCTTTAGGAACAACAAATATTCTTTAACCATTGAGGTTAGATGACTCGTAAAGATTTACTTTGACTAAGCTCTAAAAATATATATAAACGCGATATAAGAAGATTTTATTTTTTTATTTTATAAAAATATTTTAATATATAAATTTATGTAAATTTTTATTTGTACATTTTTTTAATTTTAATTTTAGGATTTATATTATAGTTTATAATTTATATTTTTTAGGTCGTAGGGTGGACATAGAATTTAAGATTTTTTTATTAAAATATACAATCTAGGGTTTACTGTTTTATAGTGTAGGTGTTAAGGTTAAGAGTTAAGGTTTTAGATTTTAAAATATAAAGGTTGTTTAAATTTTTTAGGCATAATAACAAAAGTATTCTAACGTTGGACGGAATAATCATTTTGATCTTTATTTTTAAAGTGATTTGAGCCTTAACGATTTATTTTAGGTCAAAATGACCCATCTACAGATAAAAATTATTAGTCATTTGATGATAAATAATTAAAAATTACTTGATAGAATGATATATCATAATAAAAAATATTATATATTTTATATAAATTTTTAAAAAATATTTTTTTACTTATTTGTCACATCATTTTAAATTATTTATTCTCAATTGACTAATAATTTTTTTATCTTTATAAAGATCGTTTGACGCGATATAAAACATTAAGGGTTAAATTATTTAAAAAATAAGAATTAAATAATTATTTAATCACACATTAAAAACATTATTCAGTTATATTTTTTTATAATTTATGTATCAAAATATAACTCTTATTTTATATATTTAAATTTTATAAATTTCTATAAAATTTTACACATAAATAACTTATTTTATATAAAATTTCAACAAAATTATAAAAATTATAAAATTGTTTTAAATTATAAATTATAAAAATCTATAAATCCACCTAGCAATTTTAGTAAAAAAAAACAGTGATGTTTATCTAAGAAACTTAAATTGTGTGTGTCAATAATCAACGAATTAAAATTATATAAAAATAAATATTATTTTATAAATATTTTTAAACAACTAAAAAATTTAAATTCTTTAAACAAATAATTTATTAAGTCTAAAATTCTTCTTCTTCTCTCGTTTTAATTTAAAATAGTTTTCAAATATATATAATCTTAAATTTATGTTTTTGTAACTTAGAATTCAATTGTTGATGATAATTTAATTTGAACTATTTTTAAAGTCTAACTAAAGAATTATCTGAATCGTTTAAAAATTTTAAATTAAATTAAAATGATAAAGTATCACTATAAACTCAATTATCTCAAAAAAATTCATTAAATCAAATAATAACTCAATTATCTCACCAAACTATTTAAATTTTGTGTTTTAATCACCAAACTATTTTTTTGCAAGAATAGTCACTAATATTTTGTTTTATTATTTTGACCACTAACATTATATTTTTTTAAATTGTGGTCACTAAATGTTAACGTGGCAGCCTGATACAACAATTTTAGCTTCAAAATTTAACTCACATTTTAATAATTTAAAAATTAGTTTTTTTTTTCAAAAGATCCTCAATTATTTTTGCTTTAAACCAAACATCTAAACCACTTCTATTCATGTTTCTTTATCAAAAAAATCATCAATTTAAAGCATGTAATTGAAGTTCCAAGACAACCTTTAAATTCATGAAATTCACAAGGGTTTGGGAGCTAGAAACTGTTAGATTCGAGAGGGGAAGAAGATGGTTACACGTATCCTCATCTTATATATCATCATACTATTAGAAGATAAAATTAATTAAAATATTTTAAACTATAATGAAGATCAAATTAGTAGGGTTTATAAATATTAAAAAATAAATTTATTAAGTTATTTTTGAAATAAAATTAATTTAATAGAATGTATAAGTTTTGAGAAGTAATTTTTTATTTTACATTGACAGGTCACCATCCTCATTAGTTCTTAACAGAGACTAGTAACCAAAATAGAGGCCCCCCCTAAGATTAGTGACTATTCTTGTAAAAACTAAATGTGAATAACCAAAACAGAAAAGTTTTAATAGTTAAGTGACTAGTATTGTAGTTTATCCTTATTATTATTTGTTGTTCTTATTGTTGTAGTATAAGTAAAACCAATAGCCATAATCGGCATTTTATGAGTGCTTGGACTGCCACACTCAAAAATGGAAGCTCTCAGCATAATACCAGACAATTCCATTGAATTGGAAGCCAAGCGCAAACAGGATTCCTCTTGGCACCCTTGTCGAGTTTCTCTCAGGTTCTTCTGCCCATGCTAGTAGAAACATATGAGCTACCCTTTTTCTCCATTTTTGCAAGCATTGCCTTTTCAGTTTTCAATAATCTCTGTTCCATGTTAAGAAACCCCCGGCCTTTTCCATGAATCGTGGGTTGATTCTATGTAATTTTCTGACTTCAAACTATTGCTGATCACTGGGTTTTACTTCTTTCGTTCACCCACGAAGGTAAATACGAAGAAACGAGAGAAAACCGGGGGTGGGGAGGGGTAGATTTTACTCTAAAGTAAATGTTCTTTCTGTAGTAGGATATTGTTTCTAAACTTGCATTTGCATTGACGGATTTTCTGTTTAAAATAGATTGCACTGATGATCGTACGATTACTTTATTTGGGTATCGTTTAGAATTATGATTTCTATTTTCTGATCAATTTTATTCATAGCTATTCTGGAGAAAGTCTGGTTGTGAATTTCGGGAACCACGTGTTGGAAGATATGCTGTTGAAGAAGGAAGAAGTTATTATACATCTTCGTTTTCGATCTATGCCGCTTCAAGTTGATGACTGCTGCCGTATTGAAGAAGGGGCACGAGTTCTTGTCAATCACAGATTTCAATCCAAGAACCTCTTCCATGATGCTTCAGTGGAAAAGGCATGCTTCTGTCTTCAGATAAACTATAGATTCTGCTAGACAAGTATCGGTTTATCAGTCTTCGAAGCCAAGTTGCATTCTCATTTGTTATTGGATTTTATATACATAATTGAAGTAACACCACTATATTTGATTGGTAGAATTAAGCACACGTATCTTTGCAGCTATGTTATTACTATGATTAATTTGTTGCCCTATTCAGTATGAACCATCAAACCATTGTTTAGGTGATAACTTAAGGGTGTAGCTAATGTAAGATAGTCGGTTCTCGAAAAATTGTAATGTGGGTCTTGATTGAAGTCTCATTGAACTTGTGGAGCTTTAGAAATCGATAATGGTATCAAGTATCTCTTTTCTATTGCTTAGAAAACGAGTTGCTTGATTCCTAATGATGTTCTGTAGATAGTGTAGGCCAACTAGCTTCATAATGAAGATATATTCATTGAATTACCTTTAGCACTTTTAACAAATTCTTGTTCATTTTCTCACCAACTTTTGTCATTCGTAGGTGGAACGAATCCGACACTCAAAAAGGGGCTGTAGATGTGCTTTTATGATCAAATGGCTCGATAATGACCTTGAAGGACAAACCCTTACTGTACCATCAAGTTCAATTATGAAGCTTTCTACCAAAAGCATAAGCGACCATCCAATCGTTCATATGCTTTTAAAACCAGAAAAGGACACGGATATATCACATTCATCTCCTTTATTGACCACTCTCGACCAAGTTGATGCTGAAATAGACCTTAATAAGGTGCTGCAAAAGCAAATAGAACAGATTTGCAACTTAGCTGATGCACCTGAGAAAGATTTTCGAGATGATATTCTATGGAGAAATGAAGGTAAGCATCTTAGCCATTGACATTATCGGAAGATATAGATGCAGACTTCTTTACAAGCTGTTTTACCTCAAACATAGTCCATGTCTCCATGCAGATAATTATCATTATATGTGTTCTTTGGTTTGTAATACTATTGTTTTCAGCATAGTATGGGACATGGTGGACCTCATCATTTATTTTTACTTTTCCTTCATAATGAATCGAGACATGCCTCTATCTGGTACATATGCTAGTTGGATTTTGCTTGTCCAAACTCGAAAGTATATCCTAGTTCTTTCCGTTTCTTTGTGAATTTCAGATTTCAACATTTCTTACAAGGAAATAGGCTGTCTCAATAAGAATTGTTTTCTTAGCATTTGATAAGTACTATTGATGTATTTCTATGTATGGCAATTTATGTCGGATTTTTCACTGATATAAGAGATGTAAATGTTATAACTTTGAAGTTCTTATGTGCCATATATATCCTACATACCATATTCCACGTGGTAGAAATCATAATAACTCGATGTCTTGTATCCTTTCCACATGTTGTTGATATAATCATGCTTGTTAATACAGTTCTTAGCAAGGGACAAACACCCCGCAAGCCTACTGTTGAATCCAATTCTGCTCCTGCCTTGAAGAGGATAACACGGAGTAAAACGAAACTGCGAGTGGATATAGAAACTGGGGATCAATCATGCACTGTGGCTTCCATGCAAGAAGAATTCAATCAGAATAGGCCTTATCTAAGCCCTCTTGCTTCCCGAGCAGATCTAGCATCGTCCTTGTTAAGTACTAAGAGGTGTCTTGAAATGGATTTTAATTCCTGCATGACCGCCGATATGTATATCAAGGGTAAACATCCCACGGAAATGTTGGCTATTTCCATTCCACTTGTTTCAGATGCTTCCCATGAAATATCACCACAAATTTCAACCCAAGGAGATTCATCATGCAAACCTCCCCCTTGTGTACCAAGTAAGGTTTGGGGAAAGGAAAATAAGGCCTCAGAAAAGACTATCTGTAAAGCTGAAGATGGGACCTCTGCTCCAGCAAAGGTTACAGCTGAAAAAGTTAGCTCGGAAGTTGCTATGACTGCTGAACTTGTGATTGCTAGCGATAGGAAGTCATCTGTACTCACAGACTTTAATGCAAGTTCAACAGCTCCTATGAGATTAACTCGGTCTGCGACGCAGAAAGGGGCTGTGTTAACAAAGGAATGTGTTGAGGTTAAGATATGCACTGACAACAAAAAGAGAAGGATACCTGAGAACAAAATCACGATATCTGAAAGAAACATTGCTATTTCTGAGAGCAATGTGTCTGTACCGAAAATCACAACATCCACAAGGACAAAAGATGCATCTATACCAAGTATTGTGAAGCTTCATACCCTTAGTACCTTACCGATGAAAAAAAGAAGCTGGATTGCAGACCTGTTTTTGTTAATTGTTTTATGTCTCTATATGATAAAAGCTTGTAACTACTACATTTATTCTTTACTCATTTAGGTAATTGGTTCATAAATACCTTTTTAATTTAGGATCTTGCTATGGTTTCAATATTGCAGGCAATGATGGACTGAGTAATAGGAGTGATCAGTGCAAGAAGGGAAAAGCAGTTTATCCCAATAAGCAAGGCCAACGGTTTTCACCTCGAAATCTTCTACCCCGGACTCGGTCCCAGAACAAGTCCCAACCCAGGAAGTAAGAGAAGGAACTATTAGCAGCTGGAACTTTTATGCTAGTTCAAGAGTACCAGACATTATCTATCTTGTTAAAACTAGTTGCTCTCTCTCTATATATATTGTAAAGGTTGAGCATGACAAAAAGATGTTTCAGGCTAATAGGTTATGAATTGTTTGTCTATGAACTTCATATTCTATCATCAATATGCAGAGCTCTTTTGAACTGAGACTTCTGGTTCTATTGTTGTTATTATTATTTCTTTGTGTGATGCTGAGTTTACTGCATGCATACTTTCATCAATATAGTGACAGGATCTCGTGGTTAAGGATTAGAGTTTATGGTATGAAATCAACCCAAATTTTACAATCTTAATCATCTCAAAGATTGCCCTAACAATTGGAAATTGAAAATTAAAGATAAAGAAAACTTAGAAATGATTTGTTATAACATTTGAGTTAAATCAGAAAAATATTAGTAATTGTTTTTTTTTTTTGTTCAAAACGAAATATTAGTAGTTAAAAATATATATTAATGATAATTCTTATTTCTCTTAGCTTTGACATCTTTTGAGCAACGAAGAAGACGATCCCAAGAAATCCGAATTTGTAAAACCAGAAAGAAAAACTAGTAGCAGACATGTTCGAGAGAGAGTAGGATCCTGGACGATGTCGTTTTGTAATTGTAGAAAAAGGGGAAAATAGTGAAATAAAAAAGTTGTAAATGTGGCTGCTGGGATTCGAGCCCAGGTCTCCACGGCCACAACGTGGAATTCTCACCACTAAACTACAGCCACAAGTTGTGGAATATCTTCAATTAAACAAAATATAATCTACTAATAATAACGATTTATGTAAGCTACGAAATAGCTTTGAATTTAACATTTTTAGGTTTCACACTTTCGCTTGCCGATATATAATATGAATTCAACTTAGTTTTTATTTAATAAATTAATAGTAATTATAATAATATATGTTTTAGAATATAATTTTTATTATTTGATATTAATCACTTAATCATTCTGTTGAGATCGTTGGTGTTCAAATTTATGATCTTTAAAAATAATATCTATTTCGTTAATCGCTTTAACCAAAAGACTCGTATAATTCAACTTAATTTTAGAATAGATGGTGTTACGCTACTTATGAGATGTGTGTATTTGTCTTTTATTAAGAATTTTTTAATAAAAAATTTATTCTAATAAGATTTTAATAAAGTTTGTCCCCTAACCAAAACTATATGATAAAAATATAATACAAATCAATCTTGTTTTTTGTTTTTATTTTTTATTTTTTATTTGTAATATTATTTAATATAGAAAATTATATTATAGAATTTACTATATCGATTATGGTCTTATCGAAGTATAACCATCCATTTCATCATTATCTTTTAAGTTATTTTTTTTTAACTAATGAATCTTCACTCTTTTTTTATATCATCTAAAAATATATTTTTAAAAAATTAAATTAGTAACATGAATGATTAATGATGAAATAAATGATTTTCATTGATTAGGAATCACGTGACGAAATAAGTATATAATCGAATAAATTTTAAATATTTGATTAGAAAATAGATATCAAACTCAACCTTTCAAGTTCTATTTTAAAACTTGTGATTTACTTTTCTTGCAACTACAGTTTACTGTAAGAAAAGGAAAAACTTCAATGGCTAAGATTTTGAGAAACATTAGATTCCTGACAAACAACAAAGCATCCTAAACAGCACATTCACATTTCCTTGTCCTCTTTCTCAACCAAACTACTAGCTCTAGGGTTCCCTTTCTCCCCAACAACACAAAATGATTCAGACAAATTAGATTTTGTTCGATTTACTTGGAACCAAGTTTAGAACAAGAACTATCAGACTCTTCAGATCCATTTGTTTCTCCTCTTCTTCTTCGTTTTCCTGTTAATTTAAATCAATCTGTTTCATCTGAGGATGACAACGTTTTAAACCCATTGCAGGGTTTTAAAAGAAACCATGTCTGCCGGGGTTTGTGGGAAAAGGGTAGGGTTTGAAGAAATATTCGGATCCTCTCCCAAGAGATTCAGATGTTCCGCCTTTGAATCTTCGAACCCAGCGTCGGATCCTGGGTCCAGACCCGACGACCGGGTTCCATCGTTCTCTGCTTTGGATCCTGAGGTTCATTTTATACATGTTTGATTTAGGCCTTAAGACTTTGTTTATGTATGCTTATGGAATTTAAATTACTGGGTAGAAATTAGATTTCATTTATTACAAGCGAATTCTCTTTGTTTAAAACATTAATCTTGTTTTATGGGTATGTTTTTAGTTAAGAACATCCGCTGTCCAAAACCACAACATTGAGAATGAAGATTTTAAGGAGAGTTTGAATGCATTTTGTTCCGAGCTCGAAGAAAGAAGTAAACAATATTGTTTTGATTCTGTGAGAACTGGAAATTGTACTGATGAGTCTGCTACATGTAAGTTGTTCAATTAGTTTATCGGTTACTTTCGATCAAGTTCGTATGCCCGGTTTCGTTTAAAATTTATGCCGAAATTCCTGCAGGTAGCCAAATCTCGGACAACAATGTTGAGTATAACGGAAACGCAGTCGATAGTTCCAAGTGGTCGGATTTGTTTGTTCAAGAGATGGCGAGCGCGATGAATACAGACGATGCTAAGGCCCGTGCTGCCAGGATTTTAGAAGCCTTTGAGGGAAGTGTTGTTGCCAATAAAAGGGCTGCTGCAGAGGTAGTGCTAAGAACCAACTTGTTTTCTTTGTTGCCTTGCTCCCGTAATCTATATCGCTGATCTCTTTTTGTACGATACACGATCGCGAAGCAGATCGAGCATGCTTCTTTGAAGGAACATTTGCGGAGTTTGTTAGATAACAATCAGATTCTGAGGAGAGCTGTTGCCATCCAGCATGAACGCAATGTCGAGCAAGAAGGGAAGGAAAGAGAAGTGCAACACTTGAAGCACACACTCAACCAGTACATCGAACAAGCTCGAACTTTAGAGGTATTCATCTTTTCAACCCCTGCATCTATCGATTCATCAACAAGCTCGAACATTTGTTCTGATATTCGATTCATCGCAACTAAATTTCACATTCTCTGCTTAAGATTTTATCTTGAAAGACCGATGATAAAGCTTACTATACCCTTATTTGCCCTGATGCAGCTGAACAACTACACATTAAGGCTTCATCTTCAGAGGGCACATCAAAGTAACTCCATTAATGGTCAATTTCCTCCAGACATATACTAAAAGCTTCGCCATCACTAAATAGCTATGATCGTACTTTCTAGTATTTTCCGGTTTATGTAAAAACACGACCGACGTGAAGATCTATACACTATTGCACTAATGTGTTGTAGTTTGTATAATTCAAAGCTAATATATCAGTGTCTACGCAATATCTGTGTCTAACTGCAATTTCTTGCAGGCTCATCTTGCAGTTTGCATGCTAGAGTTTGACTAGAGAGAGAAATATTCGCATTATCTTCGATTACGGATACATATTTTTGGGTAAATTGTGATCTTCAATGGGTTGAAGAAGATGATAGGAATACTTTACAGGATATATATATATTGTCGAGTTAGATAGTATAAAACTAAGTTTTACTAATTTTTTAGATCGTGAAATAAATATAATATCAAGTTACATATAGTAAAAATATTTTTAACCAAAAGCATTAAAAATAAAACATTTCAGGAAGAACCAGAGTGAAATAAATTGTTTGGGGTCAAATGTGAAATAATTTATTAATAATGGAATGAGCTGCTTTCTGGAAACGGCATCGATACTACCCCGATTCAAATTTTTTACTGGGCGGTAAAAAGGTACTCGAAACCTGGGAGAAAATCTACCCGCGGCGGCCTAGAGTTTCACCGGCAATGGCTCCCAAAACTCGCGAGAAAACCGACGGCAACACCACCCAAGGCGATAGAAATGTTGGCAGTTCATCATACTTCCAAAAAACAGTTAAAAATCCCTGCTTTCTCTGTTTCCTGCAATCAATAGTCAATACTCTCAGTCAATGGCAAACCCTTTTTCCTTGTTTCCTGATCTCCTCTGTTTAGGTTTGTTTGCACGATTGGTGGTTAGTTAGAACCGAAAAAGATTTTGATGGAAGGAGATTAGCTGTTTCAGGGTCCACATCCATGGAGTAAGCTTCTCTTTGATCTTATGGATTTATCTGATTTTTTTTCGTTTTATTTTTATGAATTTGTGTGAAACAGATCGAAAGTGTTTCGGCTGTTTACCTCTGCACCGATTGTAAAAAGATTCGATCTTTTTACTCTCCAGACAGCTGATGGAATTTGTGTTTGCATCAGAGGTTCCATCAACGAACAACGAACCATTGAAAATGGGTTTTCTTCTGAGGTACCCAAGAAAATATTTTTTCTAGGTATTTTTACTTTAGTAGAAATTGGAATCTTTAATGTTATTATTCATAATCCTTGATATAGAAAAAAGAATGATGTTGCTGGAAGTAATTGATTTTTCCTCAAATTTAATTTCAGTTTTTCCCAGATTTAGATTTATAGTTTGTACTGATTCTTTTAATCTGAACAGGTCTTTACTCATTTCTACATTGGCTTTCCTCCTTACTGGGAAAAATATGCTAAAGAGTGTTTGGGGGAAAGTATTTCAGGTGACATCAAATCAGAAGTTGTCCCGAATTCTAGTGATGCAGCTAGAGATTCAGGTTTCTGCACATGCATTTTGTATATTTGGTTATGTAATTTGACTTGGATTATATGGCAGAATGTGACTTTACTTGTTCATACTAAACATTTTCGAAAAGAATTTTAGTAACATCGGCTTGTTTCTCTTTGAATTCTATCTTGTGTCATTACAGATCCTATCTTGTTTTCGACTCCAAGTAGACTTGTCATTAACTCATCCACTGTGGTTGAAGAAAGATCAAACCTTTACAGCAGTCAGAAAAAGGACAAAGCTTCAACGATAAAGGTGCGAGATGAACAACATCAGAAGAGGAACACACCAATCAGGTTACCCTCCAAGATAAACCATGTCAAAGAGCATTCACCCAGGAAGGAAACTCAGAAAAAACTTGATTTTGTAGATGTTGTAAGCTTTCTTCTACTCTATTTTCTATAGTTTAAGTGTCCCCTTTGACTTATACAGAGTAATACCTTCTACTCATACTAGCCCTGGTTTTGCTAAAAAATGTATCTGCTTAACTCTGCTAATCAGATATGGCATATGATAATCTTTATGTACTTATAAATTTATTAAAAACCCAAGGTTTGCTGCTTTCCTGATATTATCTTTGATGCAGATTGACCAGGTTGTATTCACTTGTTAGTGTGGATTCTGCTCTCTGGACAAATGGATTTCCCCCCTATTTACTTTGTTATTGTGTTGTTATACTTAATTTTCTCCTATACGTGTATAAGCAATAGTAAACTTAATGTTATATTTGAAAACATAAACTTTTGGAATGAAACATGCAGTATGTATAAATTGGTTTATGATTAAAAATGATTATTATTTGAAAGCTGGACAAATATGAATTTCAAACTCTTTACTAAATATTCACAAATGCTACATTTATATGTTTTATGACAAAACTTCATTATTTTTGAAATCAAGTTCCCAAACACAAACTTAGTTCTCTGTCCTTGAATCATTTTGTTGTTTTTGTTTCTACTTAGGCAACTCCTGTATCTTACAAAAGAAAAGGGACACAATCAATTCTCTCTCCCGAGTCTCTGAATCTCAAACGATCTAGATCAGGTGAGTTACTGAGTTTATCTTTTGCATTGACAAATAGTACTTCCTTTCCTTTGTATTTGTTAGTTAAATATCCATGCTCATTCAATTGTTTGACTAATTTCTGTATGTTGCAGGCAGAGTCCTCTTACCTCCAATGGAATTTTGGCGTAACCAAATTCCAGTTTATGATCAGGTTTACGATTCCGTTTTGGCCTAGATGTTGCTTCAATTAACTTTAGTTCTCCACCTCCAGTTTGTGAATTTACTATTTTCTTCTTTCTACCTCAAATCTTTAGGATCGTAGAGTCACTGGCATTAAGGAAGGTGTGGATGACACTCAACTATCAGGTTTGCTTGAAGGAAATAAATTCATACAAGTTTTTTTATTTGCTCAAAGTTATGTCAATGATGGAATCGATCGATACAGTTCAATTATTATCGTTCATGTTCCATTGCTCATCTTTATTTAACTTTTGGCTGAGAAAACAGTTTTTCATCCTAGAGTATTTTCTTTTTGTCTATAGCAGTTAACTAACAGTACTTTGCAAGTTACATTAAGGTAGCTATTTGAATGTATAATGATGCTGCTAATTCTTTTGGTTTCTACTTTTTATGCTTAGGGGGTCGATCTGATTTGAAGCATCAGAAAAGGTGAAACTTTCTGTCACGAGGTTTAGACTTCAAAGGGTTTAACTGGTTCCAGAAACGGTGTCGTAGTTGGATCCCGGTAGATCTCTTCTGTTTTCTGTAATGTGTATTTACTTACATATAAACTATATGACCTAAGCTTCTTATGAACATATCTACATCTTGATATGCTGCTATTCAATTCCCCTTCATGCAAGACTCTCTCTCAGATAACATGAAAGTATACCTTCACATGAAAAACTGGATCTCTCACCAAATGTATTGTCATAATACAAATAAATGGCATACTCTGTTAGCTTAGGCAAGCTTTTCGAGAATTGCATAAGCCGAATGCTCTCATGTGCTTTTCGTCAAGTCTTTGGATATCATGATCAAGTTTATAATCTCCATCTTTCTAGTATAAAACTCCATGGCTCATTGTTCTTTTTGCATCAAGTTTACCCTTCTTTGTCCTTCTGGCAACGATGATTCGATGCTCTTTGTTGGACAACTCTGTCCATGACTCCAAAGGATCTACCCTCCTGTATGACAGAAACCACATGTGGATGAAGACTTGCTTATGCTCTCGGATCCCCTTGCCGGTTTTGGAGGATTGTTTTGTCTCTCCGGTGTTCTTTCCTTTTTGTGTTTTATGTTTTTCCCAGCTTTACTTTCTGGTTTGATGATTTGGTTTGGCTTGCTTTGTGTTTCCTCTTTTGTAGTTGTTGTTAAAACACTTAACGTTACTCGTTTCTATTAAGATAAAATATATATATATTATATGATTTTTAATCTATTATATCATTTATAGTTTTATTTATTGAAAATCAGTAAATTAAATTTTTTTATATATTTTTTAAAAAATAATTATTATTCTTTTATGTAATGTAAATAAGAAATGAATGATTATATAAAAATTGATTATGAATAGTTCATAATATAAAAATAATTGTTATAAAAATTGATTATAACTAAATTAATAATATAAAAATTAATTGATTATATAAAAATTGATATATGAAATTTAATTTTGATTTAGTTTTATTAATTATTTTTTGATAGAATAATTTTATTAATTATTAATATCATTATTGACATAATAGTATAGATTAATTTATACTACATAGAAATTACATTTAATTTAACATAAAGTTGAAAGAGCTTAAACTTGAATATCCCTGTATATATCAATTAATTAATTACAGTTCTAAGCGTTTATTATTACTATATGTTTTTTCTTTCTTTCTATTAAGTATTAATAAGTGTAGACAAATACGGGGAAAATTACATTAAAATTTTAGCAGGAAATCAATGGGTCTCGTCGAATTCCCACAGACCCATGCCACGGACCACCCAAGCCGACCCGGTGACAATTACAGCCGCGAAAACCGGCGGAATAATCCAATCAATTTTGGACTTACCGAAGAGGTGAACCGGCAAGCACAATTTCTCTCCCGTCACGTCCATCGGAACTCTAAGCAGCCCCTCTCTCCCGCAAGCTTTGGAAAACGGAGACGAATGAGATATGGCGGAGACGAAGGCCACTTCCGGCGAGAACGACGCCACCGCCACCATCGCTGTTAGAATAACAGTCCATGTTGCGGCGTAGAGTAGCACCGGCCACCGTAAGGCGAGTCTCTGTATCAGGGGTGTAATCCACGAGAGAATCATTTGTATTGGGATTTGGGAGGGTGTTCTGGAAATGGAAACGAAGGTCATGTTTTATGATAGTAAAAAAGTGGGGGTCTATATGAACTAAAAGTATGAGAGAGGGGACCTACTCTCAACAACTTTATAGTTGGGATTGGCGGGGTTTAGTTGAGCTGAAACATGAGAAGGAGAAGATGTAATGAAAGAGACCAAGTCAGAGAATGTTTTGACTTGTGTAGTTTAGGATTTGGTTGGACCCAAAGAAACGACTGCATCAATTCATGAGATTTGGTTGGGTTGGGCTGTAATGATTAGGCCGGAAATGAGACGAGATATATCGAGAGTTACTCAAGTTTAATTAGATTAAAACTCAGTTAATGTTTGATTTGATTTAATATCTTAATGAGACGAGTTATTTGATATTTTAACGAAAAATCGTAACCTATTTGAAAAAATATAATAATTTTTTTAATGTTGTAATTTAAAATCTAAATTCCTAAACTTAAAAACCTAAAATATAAACACTAGATATAAATTTAAATTATAAATTTTAAACTTAACAACTTAAACCTCTAACCTAAACTGTCTATATTTTAAAATTAATAAGCTTGAGTTTACATAATTTGTGTATCAAAATTTTTTCTAACAACACTTGAAATAAGACGTGACAACAAATGACGAGTTAATCGAGTCCGACACGATCAAAGGTCAATCAATACTTGACACGATTAAGTTCAAATCAAACCCTAATTCAACTCGAATTATTAATAAGTTCAAGTCAAGTTCAGATTTCTTAAACTCGTTAAAAATTACTTAACTCAAAATCTTAACGAGTCGAATCGAATTCAATATTATTCGAACTCAACTCCGCTGGTTTACGCGTCGGTAAGAACCTATGAATGGTACATTTACCCATCACTTATATTAATTTTCACACTTGAACAAGCATTGATGATACCACAGAAGGCTGAAATATTACAAGTTGGGGACGTGGAGTTTGAAGCTAAAAGAATGCTTTCTCTACCTTAAGAGTAAGGAATAGAAATGTAACCAAGGAAACTAGAATTGCGACAAGCATGACCGCCACCATTGTCTGCAACGTCACGGCCGGGATCAAGAAGAAATTGTAAGAAATGAAACAAACGTGGGAAGGAATCTGGTTTTGGATTTTTTTTATTTGAATAAAAAAAACTATACAGGTGATCACTGAACTTTAGAAATGATCTTATTTTAATCATTCAATTATATAATTTGTCAATTAGATCATTAATTTTTTAATTTATTTTTATTTTAACTAGCAACCTTTAAAAATTAACAAAAAATAATATGACAGTTAATTTTTTTTTATATAAATACATATTTAGTTTTTTATTAATTAATTATAATTTTTAATTAATTTATTTATTTTATTTAAAGGAATTAAAGAAGAACAAAATCTTCGAATTAGCCGAAGATGATGAACCCTGACGGAGAGTGGGTCCATCGACGGCGATAGAAGCATTGCCGACAAAAATTATTGATACAAATATATTTTAAAAAGACTTAAGTAAATAATCAGACTTTAAATTATATTATTTTTTATCCTAGTTTTTAATTTTTTTTTAAAAAAAATATTTATCTAAATTAATATTTTATGTCACTTTAAATATAACAGATATTTAAATTAAAAAAAATATTTTCATTATTTATTATTGACATGTCATAACTAAAAGATAATTTAAAAACTAAAAACAAAAAACAACATAATTTATACACTCATTTTGATTAGAAAACAAGTTAAGTACTTAAGATAACCATAAATAATAATTTAGATAACTTTTTAAAAAATAATTCAAAAATTAAAAGTAGAATGATAATATAATTTAAAGATTTTTTTACTTAAAATAATAATTTTTAATAAAAAATACGATAAAGATAAGAGTGACCAATAATGAATAAACCATTAGTATTCAATGATCACAGTAAAAAATTTAGAAATTTAAAGTTAAGAATTTTAAAGAAATTAAACATTATTAAATTAATTAATAATATTTTTAATTTTAGATTTTAATTTTAAAAATATCAGCCATATGATATAATTGAATTTTATTAAATAACAAAAAATTAATATTTATCACAAAAAAATCTTTAATAGATCAAAAAAAAATTTGTAAGTATTTATTTGATCCAATATATAATTCAGACACTTATATAAAAAATATATAATTTATATATTTATTTGACTGTTACACATATATGTTTATCTTACGCTATGTAAAAAATAAAAATTTTATAATTTTTTTAATGTTAAAAAAAGAAATAAATAAGATTAATAATAGAAGATACGAAAATTATCATATAAAAAATAAAAAAATAAAAAATAATTTTAACCGGTGATTAATGAAAAAAAACAGTGAATCGGACACCATGAAAGCTCAACCTGAAACACAAACAAATAGGCAAGGAAGGGCCAATTTTTGAAAAACTTGTAAATGAAATCAAGTGTTGCATATCCCCTACCAAACAGTTGCATATTAGCTTGAAGAGAATAGATTACACAAAGACACACAACTTTTAGGTTCTATAGGAAGCAAAACACATACCCAGGAAGCAGAGGTTTATCTTGGAGACTATTAAAATCCACTGGCAAAACTAGGGAATCAGCAATCCGAATCATCCAAGTTCGCCAGTCAACAACTTATAAACATTTCAATCAAGTAAAGATAGCAGGAGGAAGACCCCTGTTGCATGGCCTGAAAATCGATATTCAGTTAGCGCGGCTTTTGATGACATCAAGACCCATCTCAGTTGGATCCGTTGCTTGCAATTCCACCTGAATTCCATCCAGTTCTCTCTTGAATCTGTCTTTGGAGCTGGCGTAGATCATCTTGTTCCTCACCCTTGATGTATCAGGAGACCTTCACAAGACAACATAATAAGTACGGGATGCAGCAACAAAATAAACCTGGTCAGGAAGATAATTCAGGAGATCAAGAAACTAGCGTTACCATGCGATGAAAAATATCCTGCTCTTTGGGACACCCTCTGGGGTTAGAAATTCAAAATCATACACGGCATACCGACATTCATCAGCAGGAAGATTTTTAGTAAAATCTTCATAGTTCTCAGTTGGCTCACCAAGCTTCTCCACAATAACTTGCTTCTGCTTCTCCTCAATTTTGTAAACAATGAAGCGGTAGGTTCTTTTTGCCTTGAGCTCCAGAAACTTCAACTTGCACTCATCGTGCACAGCCATTCCTGATGCAGCGTTGGCCTAAACATATGACAATATCACATGATAAAACATCAAATATCTGAAACAAGCCCAATGTTTCATTATATAAATTGGACGACTCAGGCAACATATATTTTTATCCTGGTAGAACAATGGTGGGGTGGAGAACCCCAAAACAAGTGTCAATCAACTAGTCCCATACCCTCTACCATCATGATTGGCCCAAGCAAAGCAGAGAATGATAAAAAGGAACAAAACCTGTAATCAGATACCATTACAGAATGTTCTAACTCGATCTATTTCGGCTTCCACCTATGTTGGCAGAAAAAACGATTCGTAGAGAACATAGACATGTTAAAAATAAAATAAACATGAGCTTTGCAATGAAGCGTAAATGTTAAAAAACCAATGGCAGAGAAAAGACAGACAGGATCAACATATCAATACATCAAACAAGAAAAGAACAGTTGAAAATCAACCAACTAAAGAACAAATATCAAAACCTATTAGATCAAAATCAAATCCAGCAGAATCATGCAGCAAAAGACACTAGAATCAAGATCAGATACAGCTCATCTAATTCCGTACATATAAAATCAAAACATAAAAATCTACATCATCAAAGCACAAACTGCAGATTTGAAACCCTAGGATTTTGAAACCCGAAATAAAAATATCAGATAAAATCAGTCGATGGATGAGCGTTTTCCTCCAAACATTTCAAGCACGAAAGCTTGAAAAAGAAGATCATCAATCAACCGATAAAAACACACAACAAGTGACGATCCACAAAGATCATTCATTAGTAAACTACAAAATCAAAGATTTAAAATCAATTAAAGCATAAATTAAAAACTAAATATATATGCATAGGGAGCTGAAACATTACCATCTTACGAGTATAAGGATCTAGATCGACGGAGAAGGAACTGAATGAGCAAATCTAGAGCCAGAAAATTCCTCCGATGCCGAGATGTGAGTTTAAAGGTCCTTTTATTTCGGTGACCCTGTCCCCAACGGAGAATAATATCCTGCTTTTATTGTACGCTAAGTTATCGTGCGGGACATTCCATCATGTAATAAAGTGCTGCCACGTCGTGATCAACTAGTGATTTATAAATTCGACGGCTTCTTCAGTTGACCTGACCCGGTTGAATTTCTGTATATTTTTTTTTCGCTTCCTTTTTTTTTTAAAATTTAATTAAAAGTAAATAGCAATCCCAGCCAGTTGATGATCCAAGTTTAGTCTCTTTGATGTCCAGGTGTCCAGCTGCCCCTTTGCTGTCGGCTGGACTCCTTTTCCCCTTTTCCTTCTGATTCATTAGTTGTCAAATGCTGTTTTTCCTTTCATTTTGTAGGTGCTGCGTTGTTTTTTTAATTGATTTAATGAGATATTTTGGACGATTATGGTCTAAATTCGTTTAATTTTTTAAAATTATTTTTAAATAAAATTATTTATATATTATCCGTTCATGTTATACGAAACTCGTTTAGTATATAAGACAAGTTATAATTAAAAATTATTTGTATTTTTTTATAAACTTGTTAATATGCAGAAGTTAAAAAAATAAAATAACCGGTTGATTAAAACTATTTATATATTTTTATATTTTATTTTAAATTTTGGGTTCATGACTCAATAAAAGCATACATTCCTTAGAATTTTATGTTTTAACTTATTTAATAATTAATTAATAACTAAATAAATCCTAATTAGATCTCCCCTAAGAAATTCGGATTCAAGTAAAACCCGGGACGTCAAAAACCCTCGCAAAATCTTTCTTTTCCCTTCTTCTACTTTCTCAAATCCGCTCCGAAAGAAAGAAAAAAAGAGAGCCGTCTTTCTCAGAGATGTATTCATCGGCTCCACATTTGGTCTCTGTGAAATTCCCTGAAACATTTTATTCTAAGGTCTACTGCATTTTCTCTCTGATCTCCCTCTTACTGTAATTTTTACAAGTATGTTGATAATGATTTTTTGGGCAGATTATGAACTCTTTTTGTTCGTCAAATGCGAATTTTAAGGTATTCGCTTCCTCATCGAATGTTAGTGAATCGTCCAATAATATACCAGCAGCTCCTATTCTTCTCCCAGATGGAGTATGGAAGCAGGTCAGCCACTTCATTTTTAGAGTATTAGTTCTTTATGTTTTTCGTTTTGATTTTCGATCTAATTTTGCTATTCCATTGTTGTTGTTTTCGGTTGCGATTGCATAGATTCCGGGGGGAGTTACGGCTGCTAAGGGATTCAAAGCTGCGGGCTTATATGGCGGATTACGTGCCAAAGGAGAAAAACCTGATCTGGCGCTTGTCACTTGTGACGTTGATGCCAATGTTGCAGGTGGAATTTCTAGTTGCTTATTCTATAGTTAGAAACATAATGGAAATTTTCTTTATAAATTATTTTAGTGAGTTTGTTTTGTAGATATATATCATTTTTAGGCTGTGTTCTATAACTCGTTTTGAATCTTTTTTCCAGGGGCATTTACTACAAATGTGGTTGCAGCTGCACCGGTGGTGTACTGCAAAAGTGTGTTGAATAGTAAGAAAACAGTATGTCAGATTGGCTATCTTATTTGTCTTTGTATAGTAGGGACAATCTTGTTGTAGATTTTAGTCTTGAACTGAAGAAACAATCTGATTTTCGGTTACCTTTGTGGGAGATCTTTACCCTCATGTTTGTTCTTAATGGTATTATATGCTCTGCTCATTTAATATGCCTAATGACTATACTTGTATCTTACCAGGCACGTGCTGTGTTGATAAACGCTGGTCAGGCCAATGCAGCAACGGTTTGTATAAGTAGCACTATTTTCTTTACTTTGTGTTTGGTCAGTGAGAAGAGGTCAAAAGGGAGAGGGTGGAACTGGAAGTCGAAATCCCCCGTCTCCCTTTTCCTTCCATCCATCTTCTTTCCTTTCTACCAAGTGTTGGTCTTTATCTTTTCCCAAATGTTTTCTTGTGAGCGTAGCACATTTTAAATGTGCTTCATTTCTTAGTGCAGTTTAAGTATGGGAAAAGAATCTGTGTTTCACGCTTCTCTTACCATTTGAACATTCCAACGCGGCAGATTGAATCAGTTTGACATGGCTAGTTGGCTTTCTGATGGTTTTCAGGGTGATGCTGGTTTTCAGGATGTGATAGATTGTGCAAATGCCCTTGCTACAGTATGTAACTATTAGAACATTAAGTTGTTCTGTTATGATCTTTGTACAGGCTTCATCTTTTTCACTGCCCCTTTTTGTATGCAATTTTGCAGATCCTGCAAATAAAGCCTGAGGAAGTGTTGATTGAATCCACTGGGGTGATTGGTCAGAGAATAAAGAAGGTGCAGGCCTTTTTTTTGCCTTGAACATGTGCATCCTATTTATATGTTTGCCTGTTATTGTGACCTATTACTCCTATTTAAGTGAACTACAGTGATTATTTTGACCAGACTGATAATACAATCTATGGGTTATAATGTCATATGCAGGAAGCACTTTTGAGTTCACTCCCACGTCTAGTTAATTCACTATCACCATCTGTTCAGGGGTACTACCTGTGCTTATTCTCTATGATTTTTGGTGGTTTTCTCTTTCCATACACATATAAAGGACTAGTGACATGGATGTGATGTTATCTATGATGTTATTTTTCCTTTGTTGGCAAATTACATATCTGCAAATAATTCCAAAATTTGTCCCTTGCATGGTATTACGAAGTTTGCATGAACATTTCCTGTCCCATTGTGGTTATTCAGGGCAGATTCTGCTGCAGTGGCAATTACCACAACTGACCTTGTTAGCAAGAGTGTGGCTATTGAATACGAGGTAAGTAACAGTTTCGGAGGGATAACAATTTGATATTCCTCTTTTTCTATAATTGTATACTTTTTCTCTCTGAAACCAATGTCTTTTCCGGTTTGTATGGTAGCATTACTCAGCACTATAGCACTTTAAGGTTTCTTATGAATCAAGTCTTTCTTTAATTGTATCTCATGGCCATGTATAACTAATCATTCTCTAAGGTTGGAGGGGCAAGTATAAGAATTGGGGGAATGGCTAAAGGTTCTGGTATGATCCACCCTAACATGGCAACCATGCTCGGTGTACGTCTTTCAAGTGTTTCTAGCTTTTCAATAGGATACTACTACAATTCTATTCTCAAGGCTGACAAGTCTTTCAGGTAATAACAACTGATGCCCTTGTTGAAAGTGATGTCTGGAGAAAGATGGTTCAGGTTGCCGTAAGCCGCAGTTTCAACCAAATCACTGTATGTAATTTCAGTGTTTTTGATCCTCCCTGTAACTTATTTCAACTAGGTGAAATCTTAATTTAATGAACTTCCTTTCTTCCATGGCTTGGCTTAATGCATTTACTACTTGTTTTTAGCAACGTTCTTTTATTCTTTTTTTTTTTCTGTAGGTTGATGGAGATACCAGTACAAATGACACTGTCATTGCTTTTGCCAGTGGGTTAGCTGGATCAAATTGGATCACTTCTATGAACACTTATGATGCTGCACTACTTCAAGCAGGTCTTGATGCTGTAAGTTGGTTGCATTCGATCTTTTCCTTCATCCTAGCCATTCTAAATTAGATTTGTTAGATGTTGAATAAACAAATAGTATCCTTGTGCAAACCTCCCAATTTATCCACATACCACAAATTACTTCAGTTTTGGTTACATTTTTTTTCAGATGATATCACTTTTGTTAGTCTTTGGATCTAAGCCAGTCTTTGGAATGAGTTGCTTGATGTTTTAATTTAACAAATCTCTTCTCAGGTAATGCAAGGTCTTGCTAAATCAATAGGTTGGGACGGAGAAGGAGCAACATGTTTAATTGAGGTTTAATTCTTTACTGAATGAACCCTGATGGAAGCCACTTTAACTAATAACTTGTTCTCATATTATAGAGTAATGCATTCATTTCTTGAATAGTTTTGGCCAAAGCTAACCTAGAGATACAGGTCACAGTCAGTGGTGCCAAAGGAGAGGCTGAAGCAGGAAAGATTGCTCGCTCTGTGGCTGCTTCTTCACGAGTCAAGGTATGAAAAATGAACATAAAATCCAACAATTAATCATAGCATTGCTTAATATAAATTTATGTTAGGCTGCTGTATATGGGAGAGACCCGAACTGGGGACGTATAGCTGCTGCTGCTGGCTATGCAGGGATTTCTTTTGACCTAAACAGCCTCCAGATACTGCTTGGAGATATTATGCTGATGGATGGCGGGCAACCACTTAAATTTGACCGGTAAAATTTGCTCATGCTTGCTGTCAACTCCTCCGGCATTGGAGTTGCAAGTTATTTAGAGTGGCCACGAAGTAACCTTGTAAATACATCAAAGCTTTATCATACCTAATCTGGTTTCCCCATGTAATTTCAGGGTTGCAGCTAGTAACTATCTCATTAAGGCTGGTGAAACACATGGAACGGTGGAAATTAAAATTGCTGTTGGTAAGTTCCTCCAAATTCGACTTATAACATGCCCTTGATCCTATATCCATTTCTTCCGCGTAGTATTTTAATGTCTGTGATTGAAACTGCAATAGGAGATGGACCGGGATACGGTAAAGCATGGGGGTGTGACTTAAGTTATGACTATGTCAAGATAAATGCAGAATATACAACATAAGAGACATCGTTCCAGCCTGCTCAGATGCATTTGATTGTTCAGTATGTATAACAATACTTGCATAATTTCAACTGCAATAAACATCTGCATTTCATCGTCTATATTCTCGCATACAATTTTACACCATGTATACAAGCAGAGAAGCATGATGGATCAATTAAGTAGGAATCAACCTCCAATAATCAAGAAATCAGTCTGCAGAAATATAGGTTTCAGGTCTTCTCATTAAAGAGGTACTGGTAATTGCGATTTATTTACAATGCGGTATCTTTGATGACTACCGAAATTTTCAAACCCACACAATTATCTAAAACCATTGCATAATTGCAATTTAAGTAGTTGTTCCAATGACCATGACAGTGAAAGCTGAAAGATATATTTTCATGATATGAAAAGAGAGTTACTCATAGAGCCTCTGCCACGGGGTAGTGCATCTTGGTTGGTGATTTTTTCAGAAAACTACTGCCACAGTAGGAGTCTGGACTGCAAACGGTGAGACCATCAAAGTTGCCGGAGCAGTTGGTTAATCTTTTCTGATGAACTTCCGGTGGTGGTTTAAGCTGCAAATGGTGTTTGTTGTCTTTAACACCATCACTACCTCGACCTGCATTGTTTCCCTTTTGCCCTTTCTTTCCATTTTTCTTCTTGTCATTCTTCTTCTTCTTCGATTTCTGCTGCCTTCTGTTTCTAACCGTATGCAACGACGACGTTGGTGGAGGATCATAGACATCAGGTGCCCATTTCACTGTTAGCTTCTTCGGCGACAATCCCTCTTTCTCACGACTTCCTTTAAGAGCAGATACTAGCTTCAATGGAGTCTGTTAAAAGGGTAAACGGCAGTAAGGAATGAGGAAATGAAACAGCAATGGATCCATGGAAACTTAAAAGAGCAACAAAAGATGCTTACGGGCAAAGAAAGCGGACGGGAGTAAATCGGCACAGAATCCTCGGAGAACATTATCTGCAATGCAGTTGCCATTCCATCATCTTCAACAGGCACAGCAGAAGGAAATGATGCAGACTTGGCCAAATACTTCCGCAAAGGTTTATTCTGATGTCCTTGTTCATGCAACTCTTTTGCATTACTCGTGTTAGTGTCGACCCAATTAGTTCCATTAACACATCCATTCAAACAAATACGAACTTCAGCCTGCTTTATGTCACTGATATCATCTTCCTCGCGAGAACACAATATATCCATTTCCAGTACCAACAAATGCAATACGTCCTAGCTTCAATTAAAACACAAACACCGCCATTGGCACATTTTTAAGCTTTCTAAACAACAAATTTCAATAAATTGAACATGAGAAAATCAAAACCTGAATCAAATCTCATTAGATTTATAAACTACAACTGATCTTCATTTCTGACTAATCCTTTAACGAGTAAAATTCTAAGCATTGCAATTCCAAAAAATAAACACGATGATCAAGCTTTAAACCAATACATCAGCTTCCATCTCTCGTGCTAAACGGATAAGGATCGAATACCTTTCTTAAGAAAGCTGCTGTAAGTGGAATCAAATTCAGGATCTTAAAAACTCTGAGAAAAGCAACACCAGTTGACGATCGAATAAGCAAAATACCGTACGGTGATCGCCTCAAAAGAAACAGGAGAAAGGAGATGAGGTAATGATTTTGGATGTGGAAAATGTTAACTGAGATTACCCCGCCGATTACTCTTTTGAAGATGTTTCAAACGGTGTGAACATAAACCAGCATGAAAAGGAGTTAAAGAAGGGATCAATGGAAGCAAAATCGATCCGAGAGGCAACGAAGGCATATTATTGTTTCTATGCTCTTCGAACCTCCCAAATTCTCTGAGAATAAAACTCAGTTTTCCCTCCTTTTTTGTGTTTTTGGATCGAGGAAGATTCAGAAAGAATAACAACCCTAATGAGAAAAAAATGGTTTTGAATGGAAAATGAAGGTAGGTTTGTGAGAGGCGATGGATATTTGAGATCGAATCAGGAACGTACACGTTTCTATCATGTGTTGTCATCCTTATGTGTTTTTGTAAGGACCGTAAATGAGACGAGATGAATTGCGAACTATTCGAGTTCGACTCGGTTAAAGTTCGGTCAAAATTCGATTTGATTGGACTTGGTTCGAGTTTTTGACGAGCCGAACCGAGCTACATGATACTCGAAAATCTCACGAGCTACTCAAAAATATAAATATACTTTAAAACTCTAAAATCTAAACCCTAAACATAAGTCTTACACTCTAAACTAACATACTAGAACCTAAAATTAACAAGCTTGAGTTTACACAACGTGTGTATCAAAGTTTTTTTCTCCGTTTATGCTTTAAATGACACGTAAGAGATAAGAGTTACTCAAGTCTAACATGATCAAAGATCGATTAATACTTAACTCGATTAGGCTCGAAAACTCGAACTCGACTCGAATTCTAAACGAGTCAAACCGAGCTCAGATTTTTTAGGCTCATTTAAAATTACTCAAGTTCAACTCGAAATTTTAACGAATCAAACCGAACTTAACACTACTCGAACTCGACTCGGCTCGTTTACGCCCCTATTTCTTATTATCTCAAATTGTTTGGTTTGCTTTAAAATTTGAGTGAACTACTCCAGATGATCCCTTTTGTTTTCTATATGTTTGATTTTGGTTATCAATTCTGAAAAAATTATGTTTTGATCACATAGGTTATTGAATCGTCAATATCTATTAATTTGATAACATGATACTTTTAAAGATCTATTCATTTGATTTGACATTCAAGTTTAATCTAATTTTTTTATAAAAAATACAAATAATATTAAATGATAAACTTTGTATAATTCATACGGTAGTCACATTGGTCCGTTCCATTTCACGAGGATCTCTAAAGTGGTTATTTTTCCACCGTCGATTAATAACAAATCAAGCGGCTTAAAACCTCTCAGAATCTCAATAGAAACTGCCTTTTCTTTTCTCGCTCGATCCCTTGTAACTCTCAGCCCTTTCTCTTACAGGAGAAATCCTCTCATTTTCTTAGCCTTTTATTTCTAGAGAAAGTTTTACTGAAAGTTCCATTCCATCCTCTAGTTCTCCGCATTTTGAAGTAATGGAAGCCGGAGGGAAAACGAAGAAGGGAGCCGGAGGAAGGAAAGCAGGTGGTCCAAAGGCGAAATCAGTTTCTCGATCGGTCAAAGCCGGGTTGCAGTTTCCGGTTGGTCGAATCGGTCGTTACTTGAAGAAAGGCCGCTACGCTCAGCGTGTGGGGAGTGGTGCTCCGATTTACCTCGCTGCTGTTCTTGAGTACCTTGCTGCTGAAGTAATTTCACCTTTCCCGTTATTTTATTGCACTCTCTTTTTACTTCAGTAGTTCGATATTTCAGTAATTTACATGAAATTATGCGCTGTTTTGTTAATTCAGCCCTATCTTCTAGTTTTGAGATTTTCGATGGACTATATAGGGTTTAGTTGGTTAGTGGGAGAATTAAGGGAAAATATGTTTGAATCTAAATTAAGCAGTTTTGCTTGAATAAATTATTTCAACTTCATTCAAAGATTTTACTTCTAGTAAAATGTGGGTAACTTTGTGGTTCAAATGACTTGTACAATGAGCAATAGCGATAATAAAATGGGAAATTGTAAGGATATTTAATACATCGACGTTGGAAATTAGAAGTTTTTATAAGCAATTTGGTTGGGGAAATTAGGGTAATAATGGATTTTTAAAAAATTAGGGTAATGAGTTTGTTCTAAAAATATTTAGGGAAATAAGTCTAAAGGAGCAATGTTCCTCGGATCTCTCTACCTGTAGATGATGCCTGTAGATGGTGAGGTGCTTGTACCTTGCCACCTTTAGATGGTAAGGTGTGTAAGTCGTAGGATTGAACTAAAAACGTAATGATTTTTCATTATTTTAACGGCTACCACACACCATGCCATCTACAAGTGGTGAGGTTCAAGGAACACTGTTCCTTTTGGTCTAGTTCTCCAAATATTTTTAGAACAAACCATTACCCTAATAATTTTTTCAAACCCCGTTATTACCCTAACTTCCCCAATTTAGTTATGTTTAGGGGTTTAATTTAAAGCTAATGATTTAGAATTTAGTGTTAATGGTTAGAATCTAGAGTTTAGGATTTAAGGTTTATAGGTTAAAGTTTAGTTTTTAGCCTAATATGGTGAGAGATTTAGGTTTTAATCTATAAACTTTAACTACTCCACCTCATACCTTAAACTGAATATGTAAATCTTGAAACTAAGATACTTGTGGAAACTTTTAGTTTTCACTGCTGATGTATGAATAATTACCCAAACTTTAGTGCTTCCAATCTTAAAAACCGAGTTGGAGATCAACAATTCAATCTGCAAATTGTTTATTTTCTTCTAAGTCTTCTTGTGGTGGTGGGTGGATTTTGAATTTTAGTTGCCCTGAAGTGTGTTTCTGAAGTTTGTTGTTTGTTTTTCAAGGTTCTAGAGTTGGCTGGTAATGCAGCAATAGACAACAAGAAGAAGACAATCATTCCAAGACATGTTCTTTTGGCTGTGAGGAACGATGAGGAACTTGGGAAGCTTTTGACTGGAGTGACTATTGCTCATGGTGGTGTTTTACCCAACATTAACCCAGTTCTTCTACCTAAGAGAACGGAGAAGGCGGTGACTGAGCCTAAGTCACCATCAAAGGCTGCCAAATCTCCAGCAAAATCACCTAAGAAGGCTTAGTATAGTCTCTGCTTTCCATTTCTGGTGTGTATGCATCTCCTTTTTTGTGTTCTAGACGTAGAGAAATGTTTATGGTAATAGGAAATTAAAGCCATTTTACTTGAACTTGCCTGTGTTGTCTGCAACATCCAATGTTTGCAATAATTGACCCATGACTCATTTTATTTCCCTTCGCCTTCAAGGGAGTTCCGTCGTGAATCGTGATAGGAATTATATAACCTTGAAAGTTGAGTCCCAAAGGGTAAACGTATTAACTCAAAGGGTGAACGAGAAATTAAGAAATTATAGTATATAGTTTGTATGACTAGTCAATTATACCTAATAAGATTCCACGAAATTATGGAGTCACATTTATTGTATAATTTATTTATCGCATTATTAAGAATATTTGTCCATAATTCCTCAAAGGGATGGATATTTTTACTTTAATCATAATAGCATGACAGCATGTATCATATAAGCAACAATGATACATTTACATATCAAATTCATATTCGATAGGTCATAGCATAAGAAATTAAACACTTATCATCCTTATTGTTATTCTACAGGTAAAAATATAGTATTAAATATGTTGTTATTCCTTATTTATATATTATTGAACTTCTTTATTCATAAATAATTGAACTTATTACATGTTCAGCGAGGAAGAACTTTAAGAGCAGTGATTGTTAGATTAGTTTGGAATAGCCTAAATTATTATATTTGGATAGAATATAATAATAGTCTATGAAAAAAATCCGCGATCGAGTGATTGTCTTTTTTAAGTCTAATCTTATAATCATGTCTTATATAATCATAAATATTTAGCTTAATTAAAATAGATAATTCTAAAATTTTCATTTAATTTTTAAACATGAAATGCCTAATATAGTTCAAATCAAGTGCAATATATTTTTCCTCTTTATTTGCTATCCATCGTATTTATCCCCGACGTTTAACTAACAGTTTACGAACCGGAAGGCCCGCTCATTTTTCTCTTCGTTGACGAAGTAACAAAACAAAAGGGAAAATCCCGTCCGTTAGATTTACACGGATCTCAACACAGAATATTAATCCAACGGTTGGGACTCGGGGGGCGAATCAAATAACTTATTTCTTGAATTTATATTCTTTCTTCAAAAACTATTTTCTCTAACAAAAAGGAATTTCCTCTGTAACAACCGACCGGTGCTGACGTAGCTGAGACGCTTCACCAGATCTCACGTTTCTTTCCTTGATCTGTATTGCGTTCTTTTTTTAATTTACCGAATTAATATTATTTATTCTTGTTTTTCGTTTTTTACAGTGATTAATAACGGCGATTTTGTTTTTGGTGTAGGGTTTATTTGTTTGATATTTCCATGGCTGCTCCAAGAACTCGAGCCGATTACGACTACCTCATAAAGCTTCTTTTGATCGGCGACAGCGGTGATTATTTCTTTTCTTTATATATATTGATTTGAGATGAGATCTACTCTTTAATCTACATTGATTTTGGAAATGTAAGACTCTCATAAAAGGATTTGATTTTTTTATTAAGTTTCTACATATAGAAAAAATAGATGCAAGGCCGTGATGTTCATTTCGAGATCATTAGCTTAGATTAGGCTTCATTTTAGATTTATAGATTATCATTTTGCGTGGATTTTTATTGCCTTAAGTGAGGTTGATTGGGAAAATTATTGTATTTTTAGTGATTTTATTGGTAAATCTATAATATGGGCATCCTTGGTCTTGTATTTTAGGTTGTATTTATTAAGGTACACTTTGTTAATATGGCTCGTTATCTTGGGGGTATTCAGGTGGATTTGAAGGCTGAGCCTTACTTGGTATGTACGTTTGGATGGAGAACCCCTTTTTTTTTTTTTTTTTAATTTCTAGCTATTGGCTGCTGGAAATTGTCTTAGTTGTTTGTAATTTCGGATTAGTGGTTGATATTGTAGTAATTTTTGAAGGAGATTTTATTGGAAATCTGCACTTTCTTTTGAATTCGAGTTCTAAATAATTCTGTTATGCCATCATACCACTGGACAGGTGTGGGTAAGAGTTGCCTACTTCTGCGTTTTTCGGATGGCTCTTTTACTACAAGTTTTATCACAACAATTGGGTAGGTGTTATCCAATATCACAGTGTATTGGTCTTATTGTTGTTGTTGTTGTTGTTGTTTTACTCGGGGCATGTGGTTTGATATGGTTGTGTTTCCTTTGGCAGAATTGACTTTAAGATAAGGACCATAGAGCTTGACGGGAAAAGGATCAAGTTGCAGATTTGGGATACTGCTGGACAAGAGCGGTTTCGAACAATTACAACTGGTTAGTTTTTGGGCTTTGAAGGTGTCACCAACTAGAAATGAATTATCACTAACTAGAAGTGTTGTATGATGTGCGTTACCATTTGTTCTCACTCTAATATTACAAGTTCATTTTAAAAAATAACTTATCTGAAAGATTATGTTATCCAATTGAATAAACTGATTATTTTCAGTGTTGTATGACATGAGTTATCATTTGTCCTCACTCTAATATTCTCAAAGTTAATAACATCTCTGGTTCAAATTTGTTTTTGCTTTGTACTTTCTTTCTTTGTGTTGCTTCAATGATTTGTTTCTCTTTTGCCTTCCTACCCACCAATTTCCCTTCTCTGGCATTGTACAACATGACGGGAATTAAATTGCAAAGAAATGATATCAGGATTGATAATTTTTCTGTTCCCTAGATGCATAGACTTTCATATTTTCTGGATTCTTGTTATTATTATTATCTTTTGTGGGTGGTTGAAAACATTATGTTTCTGTATCTAAACATGGTTGTCTGCTTCTCTTTTTTATTACTTATCTGGTTTTACCCTTTTGGGTGGTAATGGTATCTCCAAGTTTCTACTCTCTCCAATACATCCTGATTTTATAGTCTTCAAGTCTTCTCGTGTTGACAGAAAAGTAATATTTTCCTTTTGTGTAGCTTACTACCGTGGAGCCATGGGAATTTTGCTCGTGTATGATGTGACTGATGAGTCATCTTTCAATAGTAATTACTGAACTTTTGGTTTTATACATTTGGTGTTTAATCTTATCCTACTTTGAATCTTTACAAATGTTTTTGACCTAATTTTTCATGTAACTTTTAAGTTTCTTGTAATGTTGCAAGTATACTCCTTATCCAGTGATTTGAAATTTTAGTCTTTCTCCATTATAATTATCCTATCAACTCAACTAAGTTTTATTTTTTTCTTAGACATTAGAAATTGGATTCGTAATATTGAACAGCATGCTTCGGACAATGTGAACAAGGTTCTAGTGGGTAATAAGGCTGACATGGATGAAAGCAAAAGGGTCTGTTCTTTCCTCTCTTCCATGTGCACACGTGATTGTCTTCACATTCATTGTTGGTTATCCTTATGTTTCGATATTGGGCTTGAAATCTTTCTTAGTTGATCCGTAACTTATTCTTCAGGCTGTCCCTACCTCAAAGGGCCAAGCTCTTGCTGACGAATATGGCATCAAGTTCTTTGAGACGGTATGTAATTTTTGCTTCTGATGTTGTAGTTACTTTTTATGTTTAGTTGATCTTTCCTGTATGGTCAAGAGTTACTCCATCTTGCAGAGTGCAAAAACAAACTTAAATGTTGAGGAGGTTTTCTTTTCAATAGCCAGGGACATTAAGCAAAGGCTTGCCGACACTGACTCAAAGGCCGAGGTGTGGATTCTTTTACTTGAACTATTAACTTTTTCCATAACATATATGCATAATTGTGCAAAATCCATATCTTCAGCTTATCATAGTTGTGAATTGTGATATCTATGGTAGTTCATGTACGCATATTGTTTTTGTTTTTATTGTGTTCACAGCCACAGGCAATCAAAATTGGTCAACCAAACCAGGGAGATGGAGCTGCTGCATCTGCTCAAAAATCATCTTGCTGCGGGGCTTGAACAAAGGATGAGATCTGAAGGGTACATTTCTTCCCCAGGGTGCCATTTTGATCTGGGAAAAAACTAATTTGTTACTATTATTTTTTTTATATTCTCCTGCCTACCATTATTTTACATGATTACATCTGCTACTCTTTGGTGTGTTAGATCCTTGATATTTTGCAAAACTAAATTACAGTGGATTATTTGTTTAAATAACATGTACTTGAAAGCAAATCTGCCTACCATTTTGATTAGGGGTGTGAAAAAAAAAATAAACGGAAACTGATTCCGAAACCCGAAAAAATTGAACCGAAAAAAAAATCGATTAGGGTCGGGTTTTTATTTTTTTATAAAAACTGGTTTGGTTAAGGTTTACAATTTTAGGAAAAATTGGTTAACCGAATTCACCAGTTATATAATATATATTATATATTATTTTAATATTTATATTATAAATTTATATTATAATTTATTTTATAATTTTAGAAAATTAAAATTGTAATTTTATTTTATAAAATTTAAGGGATTAACTTGCTAATATTAATAAATATGCTAATATTTGTGTTGTTTTATAAAATTATATATTTTTTCTAACATGTTATTAAAATTTATATCGTTAATAAATAAAATAAAAAACCATTTACTTAAACTGACCGAACAAATGTTTTCGCTTAATCGAATAAATAATTAATCGGTTAAATGGTTATGGTTTAAGGTCGAGAATTAATTTACCGAACTCGGTTTTACACACCCCTATTTTTGATACTTAGATTTGGAAACTGAGAACTTCCTATATAATTGGGTGAACATTATGGAAATGGTGCCAAGAATTGTCGCATAACTGAACCAAGACGTCGAGTTTAGGCTCTTCCTCTACCTCTCGAGGTAAACTCTGTTTAGGGGTCGATTGATTTTTGCCTTGAAAATTTTCATTCTATAGGTAAGACATAAGGCTTCCTTCCTCTACTTGTTAATGAGGTTAGGGTTAGGGTTTGAGTAAAGGTAACACATGTAAATTGTCATTCAACTTAATCATACTATTACGCCTCGTTCGGTTGGGTTGTTTTATTTAAATATATGTATTATAAAATTTATTTTTATTTGTAAATTTAATACGACATATTATTTAAAATATACAAATAAGGTGATATTTATAACGGGTAGAAGTAGTGTTTTAAATATGGTGTTCATTTATATGCCAACATGTTAACAATCATCTTTTACATTCCTTCCTCTCAAGAATTCAACAGAACAAGTGAAAATAAAGCCGAAGAAACATATCTGACAGAGATTTTTTTAAATAGAAGAAAGGTTTGTCTGTGTCACGTGATAGTGGATGTCTCAAGGCACTCAACTGAGTTGGGGAGAACCTGTTTCATTCAATGCAAACTCCATGAATTTATATCCATGGAGGAATGCAAAGCAGGCACGAAACACTCTGTAAACAAAAGCTTATGGCGGAAAATGACAAAGAAAAACACAGACTCCATCACACAAAGAGACCAAAACACATTAAAGAATTGACAATGAAATCTGAACTAAAAATATCATATTAAACCAACAAATTGTCCACACTTGTATGCTTGCGTTTCTTTTCGAATTTAGTAAGTGATCTCAGTGAAAAAATAGATGATGTTCATCTTAAAAGACTCGAGTTTAATCGTTTTAATGACATAAAATTTAAAAATAGATGATGAACTAAAAATATCATATTAAAAATTTAAGTGTAATGAAATTATAAAATTTTAATGACATAAAATTAAATTATCAATAAAAAATATAAAAAAAATTATATAATTTAATTTTTAGGAGATACGATTATCATCCACACTTATATATCTCAGGCTCCACACTTCCAATCATTGTCTAAAACTTATCCGATTTTTTTCTTATCAAAGGTGTTTTAATTTCAATATTATATTTTTCAAAACATGTGTAATTAGCATTCTTTTAACTCAGTAATTTAAATTTTAAGTCCCTTTATTTAATATTGATTTTTATGTAGGTAATCAAACTGTAAGTTCATCAAACTATGTATCTTATTTTTTTATTATTAAATTCATTAAAAAATCACATGTTTTTTTAAGTAATTCTCATGAAATAAATCTATCATAAATAATTTAATTTGTTAATAATAAAAATTCAATAATATAATTTGATGAAATTAGAACATTATAACTTACACAACTGTTATACCTAAGAATACAAGCCCTCTTTCTAACATCAAAATATGGGATATACGCTACCCCAAAGATCACATGACTAAATTGTAATATCCCTTATTTAGTTAGTAAGGATAGACATTCGATCGAATTGAATCGAGTTAAAAATTTTTGAGTTAGCGAGTTAAAGAGTCTTATTTTAGAACTCAAATTTTACTTGAATTTTTTCCCAAGTCAGGTAAAATCGAATTCAAGTTCCTGTTTAAATTTAAATATAAATATTTATAATGTTATGATACTAATTAGTTATAATTTAAATGTAGATATCTTTTCATATATGTCATACATGATTAAGAAACTCGACTCAAACTTAAAAACTGATCAAGCAATTACTGAAAATTTCGAGTTATTCAAATTTCTTTTTTATAACTCACATTTTATTTGAAATTTTTCGAGTTGAGTCAAATTAAAAGGATTTTATTATTTTTACATCAAGTCGAGTTTTATCCACCTTTATTAATTCAGACTTCTACTCAAACAAAATATGTCTCATTCGAATCGGGTCTAACCAAATTCAAAATAAAGTTACGAAGCTTTAAACAAAATCATAGGGACTATTTTGCAAGCAATGCAAAGTATTTAAGACAATTAATCAAAACAAAATACAATCTTCCCCCATTCTTTTATGCTGAATGTATCTATACTTGAGAATAGAATATAATATTCCTACTTATTTAAGGTATCGATACCATTTTTACATTCGATTCAATGTTTGTTAAAATTTACTTTCAATTCAAAGTATGGTACATTTTTACATGCACTAGAATCAAGATCAAAAATTTTCTCAAAATAAACATGCATGGCACATGGATTGAATGTACCGACGTACAAGGATAGATTAAGGGTATTAAAGTATAGTCGTATCTTCTAAAAATTAAAAAAATATACATATTTTTATTTTTATATTTTTTATTGATAATATAATTTTGTACTTCCTAAACTTATAATTTTATCCCATACATTTTTAATATACTTCTCGATAGTTTATACTTTATACTCTTATATTAAATTTTGGATTCGTTCCTTCCAACACATCTTTACAAAAAATAAAATATTTAAGCATTTTTTATTGTAATACCCTTACTTTTATAACGTCGCGGGATTTGATCAACGAGGATATTGGATTAGATGAAATTTTGATTTTTAAATTAATAGTATTGATTTTGTTTTAAATATTTTTTTTAAGATTTTATAATAATTATCGTGGATCGATTTGTGTCACGTATTTATTTTAGTGGCCGAGTCTCTTAAAGAAAATTCTTTTACATATATATAACCTTAAATTTGAGATCTACTTAAGCGATAAACATTTTTTTAATGGAATACTTAATCACATTAATTATGATAAACATTTTTTTAATAATTTTTTATTTAAGGAGATTTAAAATTTTGTACCTACTGAATTTTGAACTTATAATTTTAAAAAATATCAATTAAAATTTTAATCATTTATTTTAAAAATTATTCACAATACCTTTTCAATACTAAGTGTTCCATGCCATACAAAGTAAAAGTGTTGTAAAAGTAAAATATTTTTATTATTTATATTTTAGTCTTGTAACTCTCTTTCAATAGTATTATTTTTTGAATTCAATGAATAATTTTAGTAGAAAAATAATAATTATCATAAAAAGTTTAAATTTAAGTATTTATATATATACTGTATATAATTTATTAATAAATTAATATATATAAATAAATATTATTATATTATCATATTAATATATTAAAAATAATATAAATCTTAAAATTTGAATTTTTTTCATAAAATAATAGTTTAGTAAAGTTTATAAAACACTCATTAATTGGGCCCGACCGTTAAAGAAAAAATAAAATGCTTTTTTCAACAAAATGGGGTACCGAAAGGGAGGAATTATTAATTATTAAATGAATCTTTCTTGTTAAGTTATTTATAGTTCATCTAATAATATTTATTTCAGTATAATTTTTAAGTAAATATTGTTTTTTAGTTAAATGTAAAAAATATAAAATTTCACTTTAAAATATAAAAAAAATATTATTAAATTAATCATAAATGATATGATGAGCCAGACTCGTCTAATAATTATTTATTAAAAAAATCAATTTTTCAATATAAATACCAAGAAACATATACCAGAAAATACCTCACCAGTCACGAGTTCATCACCTCATTAAACTTTTCTGTTCCATAAGTTAGTATTCCAAGAAACCCCAATCCAGAGTGACCTCAAAGACATCCATCAGACAAAAATGGAGAACCAACATGTTTCATCATCAGGCAAGTATAAGCCATTTATAGCTGCAGTTTTCTTACAAGTTGGATATGCAGGGATGGACATCTTGTCTAAGGCGGCATTAAACCAGGGCATGAGCAATTATGCACTCGTCGTTTATCGACATGCCATTGCCACCGTTGTCGTCGCTCCGTTCGCAGCTCTTCTCGACGAGTACTTTTTCAATCTTTTGATCTCTTTGCGATTAAAAACATTTGTGCAGGGCTGTTTTTTAACTGACATGGAAGTTGGAACATGTTTGTTTGATAGGAAAGTGAGGCCTAAGATGACACTATCAATATTCATCAAAATAATGCTGCTAGGCTTACTGGAGTAAGTATTCGAATCGAAATTACTGCATATTCTGTTTTCGGTATCGAATGATAACCTCTAATGGTGATATATGTACTTTTGCAGGCCAGTAATTGATCAAAACTTGTATTATATTGGGATGAAATATACGACTGCAACGTTTGCTACTGCCATGTACAATATTCTTCCGGCCATTACTTTCGTTATCGCTTGGATTTTAAGGTAACACAAGAAAACGAATCCGTAAATCGATGGTTTTGTTCTTACGAGATGTGTAAACGTTTAATCCTGTTGTTTTAGGCTTGAGAAGGTGAACTTCAGATCGATCCGTAGCCATGGGAAGGTTATAGGAACGATTGCAACGGTTGCAGGAGCAATGGTTATGACACTGATGAAAGGACCTGTGCTCGAGTTGTTTTGGACGAAAGGAAGAATTAACCATGGGGCAGCGGCGAAAAACGGGACAGATCTTCATGATTCGATCAAGGGTGGAGTGATGATCACAATCGGATGCTTCAGCTATGCTTGTTTCGTGATTCTCCAAGTACCATATATAGAAAATTCTGCAGTCATATTTGCTCATCAGTTTGTTTACTTATGATACAAGTAACCTGTGTTTTTTCACAGGCAATCACTCTGGAAACATATCCTGCAGACCTTTCTCTTACAGTCTGGATATGTCTGGTGGGCACCCTGGAAGGTACCATTGCAGCTTTGGTAATGGAGAAGGAAAATGTTGCCATTTGGGCTATTAAATGGGACACCAAGTTGCTCACTGCTGCATACAGTGTAAGACTAGTTTCCGATCGTTCACCGTGACCCGAACCAGTAACTTAGTCCAATAAGTTCCTGCAATCTCAGACCGGAACAACGACTCGAATATTGATCATTTATCTATATCTGCAGGGTATTGTATGTTCCGGACTTAGTTATTACATCCAAGGGATGATAATGAAACACAGAGGTCCAGTGTTTGTGACAGCTTTTAGTCCCTTATGCATGGTTATTGTAGCCATCATGTCCTCATTCATTCTGGCTGAACAAATGTTTCTTGGAAGGTAATCTCTAAATTCATATCAAAACGTCACGACCCTCGGGAAGTACTCTCATTTCCCCGCATCGCATCACGCCGACGACATCTTCATAAGTCGGTACTGTCATGACACATGTACCGACTTCTGAGTACGATGTCGTAAGTCACATGGCGAAGAAATGATAGTACCCGGTCGGCCTATGAGGCACGATTCATATTGTAAAAAGAAAAACAACAGATGACAACATGTTTTACAGGGTGATTGGAGCAACCATTATAATTGGGGGTCTATATCTGGTTCTGTGGGGTAAAAGCAAAGATTACAAGTCGCCGCCGTCGCCACTGACCGACGGGCGAACGGTAGAAGCCATGGATAACAAGGACAAGGACAAGGACATGTTTGATGATGAGTCCATGACAGTTGGTGAAAATCCACAAGAGAGAATCCATTCGATTATTGTCTAGATTAGTCCAGACTGGATATGATTTTGAGTCATTTCCACTACTCTAAAAGAGTGGGAATTTATGGTAGTGGTGTCTGATTCAGTGTAACTATGATTCTGCAGATTAAAATATTATGAGTAAAAACATGAATCTAGATGTTATCCCAGCCGGATACATAAAGGACCACTTTTTCATATATATTGATTCACTATATCAGTGTTATGGCCTATGGGGAATCATAAGTTCATATAATAAATTAATAATACTTGGTTTTAAGTGAATTAAGTATTACTCCATTGATTGTTTTATGCCATCTCTAGCCCTAAATGGAAAATATTTATACAAAAGTATATATTTTTATAGTAACCACCGAATTTTTATAAACAATATAAAAGATATCACTATTATAATATATGTACGAAAAAATAATGAGGTTATTTTATCAAAATATCTTACAACCAAAAATATAGAAAAATGAATACTTATATAGAAACAAGTATATCATCGAGATTCAGAGGATTTTTTAAATCTTTTTGTCTCTATCCAATAAAGATGTATAATGGGTGAAAAAAAAAGTGATGAGCGACTGAAACTATCAAGTAGAATATTCCATTATCTAGGATTGATTACATAGATAAACAACCATCAACCGAACGAGGATTTAACTTCTCATGACCACTGAAAAAATTATAATCAAAGGCTAGCATCGTTAAAATCTATATGCGAACAACAAACGACCGTTAGGATATATTAAAATCATGCCACAAGAACAAATAAAATAAATAAAAAAATTACAAAGACATAAAAATGTATGCCATAAAAACAAAGATTTTAATTAAAATATTAAAAAAATAAGAAAAAACAAAGATTATAAACCCGATGATTCACAACAATATTAAAATTAATTATCAATCGATCGTAATTAAAAGAAAAAATTTTAAGTGATAGAGTTTTGAGAGAGTGATTAGGTTTAGAGATACAAATATAAAATTTTAAAATTACTAATTAAATTAAACAAAATAATTTAATGAATATATATTGTCATACTTGTACTACTATAAAACAGAATATATTTAATTTAAATATTGAATTTAACTAATATATAAAAAAATAAAAATATAAAATATATCAAACACTATTTAATTTAAATATAGTTTTGTAAAGAATAAAATATATATTTGATTTGGTTTAACGATTATGTGTCTTGACTAAATGGTTAAGCATGTTCATAATCTCTTCTATCTAGGTTTAAGTCTCCCTCTCATCAGTATTTTCTTAGTGGTTAAGCACAACCATCTAGCATTTAAGACTTAGGTTTAAGCCCCTTACTTTCCATATTATTTTCATGGTTTTCACCGATAAGAAATCGAGTCTTATCGAAAGATTATAATTATTGAATATTTTTAATTAATATTAAAATTAAATTAATAGAATATATAAATACTAAATATATATTATATATAAAAAATTAATGGTCATTTTAATAATTTTATAACAATCATTAGTAAATACCTTGTTAAAACCGAACTGAAAGTTCATTAACCTAATTTATAAAATAGATGATATTTATTTTAAGCGATTCGATTTTAATCGTTTTGTTTATAATATATATATTTATATATTATAAAGAGTTAAAAAATATATAAACATATACTATATTGTAATTACTTTTATGTTGTTTGAAAATATATTTTTTTATTATATTCAACCACATATTTATTAAAATTATGTTAATTTTTAACACGTGGAATGTTTTGAGAAAATATATGAAAAAAATGAATGCAGTAATTGTACTAAAATTCAAAGCACGAGACTTCTAGCCCAAGTGACTAAAGCAACAATATCAAACGGTGAAGATTATATTCTAGAACATATATACTACGTAATCAATATTAGCTAATTAAAAAAAATCAAAGAATTCAAATTAAAAAGAAATAAGAAACATTCGCATGTTGTATCAAATGCAAAGATCAACCATGGGAGCCTTGTTCCCAAACAAAACTTGTAAATCATTCTCCAATGGAGTCAAATTCAAGTCCAAGCAAACAACCCTCCGACTACTATTCGACCTCTTCAACACCGGCACCGTCGACACGAGCGGAAACGACGAGAAGCTTTCGTCCATGGAAACTCGATGCCTCCTCATATGTCCACCCAAAGCTTGTCCTGTGGAAAACTCTTTGCCGCAAATGGAGCAGTCATGAGTCTTGGGGTTGGTCAATGATAAACCAAGGAAATGTGTGGTTCCATTTGGTTTCAGTTTCTCCCCTATCAATTTTGGTCTCTTGTGGCTTGCCCGGTGACCCCCGAGTGCCTGGAACGACGGGAAGAAACGGTGATAGGTTTTGCACTTGAAAACCTCGTCCACCAAGTGGTCTTTAGGCTTGGTTTGTAGGCCTTGAGACAGCAGCATTAGACATTTTGCAATGTCCAAACCCTGAATCTCCATACTTTCTCTTTCTCTTTCTCTTTTCATGGCTTAGCTGGTGTGGAAATCTCACAAATTTTGGATATAAAATCTGTTTTTTTTTTCCTGGATTTTTATGAGAACAATAAAAGAATATGAGACGTTGTTCTGGGTGTTTTGAGGTTTATATAGATAAGGGACGTCTCAAGTCTGACTGGTTGGTTGGTTTGTCTTTTAAGACCAGCTGGGTTTGGTCAAACGTGAAGAACTGTGCTAGAGACAAGGTCACCGGTGGCGAGCATGTAATGGGTACAATAATGACTGTTGATGAAGCTTCGGATACAATAACAATTAGTGTTTGATTTATTAATCGAGTAATTTAAATTAATTATAAAATTATTATAAAAATAATTATTTTAATCAAATATGTTTTATTGACGTGTATTTATATTTTATTTATATATATATGCTTTGTATTTGAAAAATATGTTTGCAGTAGCGGAATACAGGTGAGACATACAGGGTTATGTCCTAAAGGAATTTAAAAATTAGAGTTTAACCTCTTCAAGTTTTTAAAATTTTTAATTTGATCTTATATAATTTTTTTTAACAAGCTAATAGTGATTACAGTAGTATCTATTTTAGAATATTTAAATTTTAATTCTTATATTTTTTAAAACTTTAAGTCGCCCCAAAGTTCTACCACTGTTGTATATATTCGTGTATTTATAATAATTTCAAACGTGAAAATATTGTAGAGAACTTGAATGATGAACTGAATGTACGAAGAATGGGTGAATTAAATTTTTATTTTGGTGGATAAAAAACTATACAATAAAAAATATGATACAATAGTTTATAATAATTTAATTTTTAATCAAAGTTTATGTTCGTTATTTTAGTTATTCATACTAAATGTATTCCATAAATTCACTCATTAATCTTTTCTTTTTCTAAGCTAATTGAGATAATCTCTGCAACCCAAAACTAATGTTTTTTTATAAGTTTTTTTTTTTAAATATAATAATTTAAGTACAAAACTTGATTTTTCGGTACATAAATATTGATAAGTTGTTTATTGTTGCTCCATGGCTTGATCGTACTAGCCGTTAGGTGTTGATTAACACCGTTTAAAATTTTATTTTAAGCATTAAATGTATTTCTAGACTTGTCGGTGTCAATATATATGTAAGAATATCAGTACTCGTCTTAAAGAAAAAGAACCGTTAGTTAATCTTATAATAGATATTAATACATAATACATACATATTAATATACGCTATTTTATATAGATATGATTTAAGTTGTATTGATACTCAATTTGGGGGAAAATTATTACATGAACCCTTTCCACCACCTAGGATATGGTTCCAACCAATTAAATTAAGACACATAATATATTTTTTTCATATCAAATTTACACATAAGCATTGGTCAAATCATCTAATTTAATGTTTTTGATTTAAAAAAGGAAAAAAATATTATCAAAGATTTTTTGTGTCATCTTTCTCTTTGTTTTTTAAAATTTTTCTAATTATTTTTTATATAGATTTGGGGTTTAGGATTTAGAGTTTAGGATTAGGGATTAGTGGTTTAGGGTTTAGGGTTTATATGGTTTATGTTTAGGGTTTAGGGTTAGAGTTAGGGTTATGGTTAGGGTTTAGGGTTTATGGTTAAGGTTAAGGTTAGGGTTTAGGATTTAGGGTTGGGGTTTAAGGTTTAGGATTTATGGTTAGGGTTTAGGGTTTAGGGTTAAGGCTAGGTTTAGTGTTTAGGGTCTAGGGTTAAGGTTAGGGTTAGGATTTAGGGTTTAGGGTTTAGGGTTTAGGTTTAAGATTAGGGTTTATGTTTAAGGTTAGGGTTTGAGTTTATGTTTAAGGTTAGGGTTTAGGGTTTAGGGTTTAGGTTTTAGGGTTAAGGTTAAGGTTATGGTTAGGGTTTAGGATTAAGGGTTAAGGTTTAGGGTTTATGTTTAGGGTTAGGGTTAGGGTTTAGGTTTTGGTTTAGGTTTAGGGTTTAGGGTTTAATGTTAAGGTTAAGGTTTAGGTTTAGGTTTAGGGTTAAGGTTAGGGTTAGGATTTAGGATTTATGGTTACTGTTTAGGGTTTAAGGTTTAGAGTTAAGGTAAGGGTTTAGGTTTAGGTTTAAGGTTAAGGTTAGGGTTTAGGGTTTAGGGTTAGTGTTTAGGTTTAGGGTTTAGGGTTAAGGTTAAGGTTTAAGGTCAAGGTTTGGGTTTAGGGTTTAGGGTTTGGGATTAAGGGTTAAGGATTAAGGTTAAGGTTACGATTAAGGTTTAGGGTTAGGGTTAGGGTTTAGGTTTTAGGATTTATGGTTTGAGTTTAGGGTTAGGGTTAAGGTTTAGGGTTTAGGGTTAGGGTTTAGGGTTTAGGGTTTATGGTTTAGGATTAATGTTAGGATTATGGTTTAGGATTTAGGGTTTATGGTTAGGGTTTAAGGTTTAGCGTTGATGTTCGGGTTTAGGTTTAGGTTTTGGGGTTAAGGTTTAGGGTTTAAGGTTAAGGTTAGGGTTTAGTGTTAGGGTTATGGTTAGGGTTTAGGGTTAGGGTTTAGGGTTAAGGTTAGGGTTAGAGTTTAGGATTTAAGGTTTAGGTTAGTGTTAAGGTTTAAGGTTTAGGGTTAAGGGTTAAGGTTAGGGTTTATGGTTAGTGTTAGAGTTAGGGTTAGGGTTTAGGGTTTTAAGGTTAGGGATTAGAAAAAAATAATTTTAAAAAATTGAACAATAAAGAGGAAGACAACATAGAAAATCTTTGGTAATATTTTTTTCCATTTTTAAATCAAATGCATTAAAGTGGATGATGTTTATGTGTAAATATGATATGAGAAAAATATATTATGTGTCTTATTTTAATTAGTTTTGGTTTAGGGTTAGGGTTAGGGTTAGGGTTTAGAGTTTAGGGTTTATATTTAAGGTTTAGGGTTTAAGGTTAAGGTTAGGGTTAGGGTTAGAGTTTAGGGTTAATGTTAGGGTTAGAGTTTACGGTTAGGATTTAGGTTTTAGGGTTTAGGTTCAGGTTAAGGTTAGGGTTTAAGATTTAATGTTAGGATTTAGGGTTTATGTTTAGGGTTAGGGTCTAGGGTCTAGGGGTAAGGTTAAGGTATAGGTTTAGGATTAGGGTTTAGGGTTTAGGGTTTAAGGTTTAGTGTTTAACGTTAAGGATTATGGTTAGTGTTAAGGTTAGGGTTAGGGTTAGGGTTTAGGATTTAGGGTTAGGGTTTAGGATTTAGGGTTAGTGTTTAGGGTTTAGGTTAGGGTTAAGGTTTAGGTTTAGGGTTTAGGGTTTAAGGTTAAGGTTAGGGTGAAGGTTTAGTGTTTAAGGTTAGGGTTTAGGGTTAGGAATAAGGTTAGAGTTAGGGTTAATGTTTAGGGTTCATGGTTTAGGGTTTAGGGTTTAGGTTTTAAGTTTTAGGGTTTAGGTTTTAAGTTTTAGTGTTAGGGTTTAAGATTTGGGTTAGGGTTTAGGATTTATGGTTACTATTTAGGATTTAAGGTTAGGGTTTAGGATTTAGGGTTATGACTTAGGGTTTAGGGTTTTGGTTATTGTTTAGGGTTAGGGTTAAGGTTTAGGGTTTAGGATTTAAGGTTTAGGGTTAGGGTTAGGGTTAAGGTTAAGGTTAGGGTTAAGGTTTAAGATTATGGTTTAGAGTTAGGGTTAGGGTAAAGGTTTAGAGTTTAGGGTTTAGGTTTAGGTTTAGGTTTAAGGTTAAGGTTTAGGGTTAAGGTTAGGGTTAGGGCTTACGGTTAAGGTTAGTGTTTATTGTTAGGGTTAGGGTTAGGGTTTAGGGTTTAAGATTTGGGTTAGGGTTTAAGGTTTATGTTTAGGGTTAGGGTTTAGGGCCTAGGGTTTAAGGTTAAGGTTAAGGTTTAGGTTTAGGATATGGGTTAGGGTGTAGGGTGTAGGGTTTACGGTTAGGGTTAAGGTTTAGGTTTAAGGTTTATGATTAGGGTTAGGGGTTAGGGTTTATGGTTTAGGGTTTAGGATTTATGGTTACTATTTAGGGTTAGGGTTTAGGATTTAAGGTTAGGGTTTAGGATTTATGGTTATGACTTAGGGTTTAGGGTTAAGGTTAGGGTTTAGGATTTAAGGTTTAGGGTTAGGGTTAGGGTTTAGGGTTTAGGTTTAGGTTTAAGGTTAGGGTTTAGGGTTAAAGTTAGGGTCTATGTTTATGTTTAGGGTTTAAGTTTTAGCATTAAGGTTTGGGTTTAGGGTTTAGGTTTTAGGGTTAAGGTTTGGGTTTAGGTTTTAGGGTTAAGGTTAGGGTTAGTGTTTAGGAGTTAGGGTTTAGGTTTAGGGTTTAAGATTTAGGTTGGTGTTAAGGTTTAGGGTTTTGGGTTAAGGGTTACGTGTTAAGGTTAGGGTTTAGGGTTTAAGGTTAGGGATAGAGTTAGGATTTAGGGTTAGGGTTTAGAGTTTTAAGGTTAGGTTAGGGATTAGAAAAAATAATTTAAAAAAATTGAACAATAAATAGGAAGACAACATAAAAAATCTTTGATAATATTTTTTTCATTTTTAAATCAATTGCATTAAAGTGGATGATTTGGATGATATTTATGTGTAAATATGATATGAAAAAAATATATTATGTGTCTTATTTTAATTAGTTTGGGTTTAGGGTTTAGGGTTAGGGTTAGGGTTAGAGTTTAGGGTTTTAGGTTAATGTTAGGGTTAGAGTTTACGATTAGGGTTTAGGTTTTAGGGTTAAGGTTAGGGTTAGGGTTTAGGATTTAAGGTTAGGGTTTAGGGTTTATGTTTAGGGTTAGGGTTTAGGATTTAAGGTTAGGGTTTAGGGTTTATGTTTAGGGTTTAGGATTTAGGATTAAGATTAAGATATAGGTTTAGGATTAGGGTTTAAGGTTTAGGTTTAGGGTTTAGTGTTTAGTGTTAGGGATTAGGGTTAGCGTTAAGGTTAGGGTTAAGGTTTAATGTTAGGGTTATGGTTATGGTTAGGGTTAGGGTTTGGAGTTAGGGTTTAGGGTTTATGTTATGGTTAAGGTTTAGGTTTAGGGTTTAAGGTTAAGGTTAAGGTTAAGGTGAGGGTTTAATGTTTAGGGTTAGGGTTTAAGTTTAGGGTTAAGGTTAAGGTTAAGGTTAAGGTGAGGGTTTAATGTTTAGGGTTAGGGTTTAAGTTTAGGGTTAGGGTTAGGGTTAGAGTTAGAGTTAGGGTTAATGTTTAGGGTTTAGGATTTAAGGTTAGCGTTTATGGTTTAGGTTAGGATTAGGGTTTAGGGTTTATGGTTAAGGTTAGGGTTTAGGGTTAAGGTTAGGGTTAGGGTTTAGGATTTGGGTTTAGGGTTTAGGGTTTATGTTTAGGGTTAGGGTTTAGGGGTTAGGGTTTAAGGTTAAGGTTAAGATTACATTTAGGTTTAGGGTTTAGGGTTTAAGGTTTAGTGTTAAGGTTAAGGTTTATGTTTAAGGTTTAGGTTTAGGGTTAAGGTTTAGGATTTAGGGTTAGGGTTTAGGATTTAAGATTTATGGTTTAGGGTTTAGGATTTATGGTTATTGTTCAGGGTTTAAGGTTTAGGGTTAGGGTTTAGGATTTAGGGTTAGGGTTAGAGCTTAGGATTTATTGTTACAGTTTAGTGTTTAGGGTTTAAAGCTAGGGTTTAGGAGTAGGGTTTAGGGTTAAGGTTAGGGTTTAGGAGTTAGGGTTTAAGATGATATTAGTGACATAAAGCAGGCTGAAGTTTGTATTTGTTTGAATGGATTTGTTAATGGAACTAATTGGGTGGACACGAACACGAGTAATGCATAAGAGTTGCATGAACAAGGACATCAGAATAAACTTATGCGGAAGTATTTGGCCAAGTCTGCATCATTTCCTTCTGCTGTGCCTGTTGAGGATGATGGAATGACAACTGCATTGCAAATAATGTTCTCCGAGGATTCTGTGCCGACTTACTCCCGTTCGCTTTCTTTGCCCGTAAGCATCTTTTGTTGCTCTTTTAAGTTTCCATGGATCCATTGGTGTTTCATTTCCTCAATTTTTACTGTCGTTTACCCTTTTAGCAGACTCCATTGAAGCTAGTATCTGCTCTTAAAGGAAGTCGTGAGAAAGAGGGATTGTCGCCGAAGAAGCTAACAGTGAAATGGGCACCTGATGTCTATGATCCTCCACCAACGTCGTCGTTGCATACGGTTAGAAACAGAAGGCAGCAGAAATCGAAGAAGAAGAAGAATGACAAGAAGAAAAATAGAAAGAAAGGGCAAAAGGGAAACAATGCAGGTCGAGGTAGTGATGGTGTTAAAGACAACAAACACCATTTGCAGCTTAAACCACCACCGGAAGTTCATCAGAAAAGATTAACCAACTGCTCCGGCAACTTTGAAGGTCTCACCGTTTGCAGTCCAGGCTCCTACTGTGGCAATAGTTTTCTGAAAAAATCACCAACCAAGATGCACTACCCCGTGGCAGAGGCTCTATGAGTAACTCTTTTTTCATTATCATGAAAATATATCTTTCAGCTTTCATTATCATGGATTTATCGGTGGTGCACTTTTTTTCTTGGCAGGAACGAGTTATGATAGAATGCGTCTTGTTTATCTCGACGAAATGGGCGGAATGTCTATTTCCATTCCAAAAATATTTACGATGTTCAGTATTTTATCGATGGCTTCTCTTGCATTACCGGGCATGAGTGGTTTTGTTGCAGAATTGATAGTCTTTTTTGGAATAATTACCAGCCAAAAATATTTTTTAATGCCAAAAATACTAATTACTTTCGTAATGGCAATTGGAATGATATTAACTCCTATTTATTCATTATCAGGATTTAGGGTTAGGGTTTAAAGGTTATGGTTTAGAGTTTAGGATTAGGGTTTAGGGTTTAGGTTAGGGTTTAGGTTTTAGGGTCAAGGTTAGGGTTTGGGTTTAGGGTCTAGGTTTAGGATTAGGGTTAGGGTTTATGGTTAAGGTTAAGGTTTAGGGTTAGGTTTAGGGTTTAGGTTTAGGGTTAGGGTTTAGGTTTTAGGGTTAAGGTAAGGGTTTATATTTAAGTTTTGGGTTTAGGTTTAGGTTTAGGTTTTGAATTTAGGTTTTAGGGTTAAGGTTAGGGTTTAGGGTTTAAGGTTAGGTTTAGGGTTAGAGTTTAGGGTTTGAGTTAGTGTTAAGGTTTAGGGTTTAGGGTTACGGTTAGGGTTATGGTTAGGGTTTTGGTTTAGGGTTAGGGTTAGGGTTTAGGGTTAAGGGTTAAGGTTAGGGTTTAGGTTTAGGTTTAGGTTTTGGGTTAAGGTTTTAGGGTTAAGATTAGGGTTTAGGGTTTAAGGTTTAGATCTATGATTAGGGGTTAGGGTTAGGGTTAGGGTTAAGGTTTAGGGTTTAGGGTTAGGGTTTATGATTTAAAGTTTATGGTTTAGTTTAGGGTTTAGGGTTTGGTTTAGGGTTAGGGTTTAGAGTTAGGGTTGGGGTTATGTTTAGGGTTTAGGGTTAGGGTTAGGTTAGGGATTAGAAAAAAATTAATTTTAAAAAATTGACAATAAAGAGGAAGACAACATAAAAAATGTTTGATAATATTTTTTGTCATTTTTAAATCAAATGCTTTAAAGTGGATGGTTTGGATGATGCTTATGTATAAATATGATATGAAAAAATAATTCATGTAATAATTACCCCAATTTGGATATTTAAAAATCTTACTTTTTGTCTTTATCCGGATGCAAATAATTTGAAGAAGTTGAGACGGTAAATGAAATCTCTCGTTTGGTCAAAACGTCAGAAACTTTCCCTGTTCAATGCCTTGTTCTTGGTTGAAAAATCAGGCAGGCCCAGTAAGATTGTCAACTTTTATTTTCAAGCCTTATGAGCAGCAGACATGGATCGGCTGCCCACTGTGGGCTGTTACCATGGATGGACCTAAGGAGAACACTAGGTGTTCAGCTCTTGAACACTATAAACTAGAGTTCATAAAAATGGGCTTAAAACTTTTAAAAGTAATAAATTAACATGAAAAAATACAAGTATTCAATTATGGTGCGGATAAAAATAATATTTAATGTCTTTGTTTCGTATTATACTGCGTTTTGGGTAATTATGGTACAAATAAAAATTTTATGTCATTGTTTTTATTATACCAAACTTGTTTGTTTGTTTATGGTTTCTTGCCTTGTTTCATTCCTATTTGTCGACTACTTGCACCCAATACGATTTGCTTTGAAAATTTCCAGACCCGCGGTACCAGGGTTGTCGGGTTCGTTTCATACATGATTTTCTCTAGGCAAGGGCCAGGGGATTCCTTTTTCTTGGGGTTCTCGTACACTACAACCGATTCAAATTTTAGTCAACGATCTGCCTCCTCACACTAGATTCTTCTCGTCTCCTGTTTCATGGGGTATGAGAAAACCCTATTTTTTTAATGTCAAAGATTCCGATAATTTCTTTTTTATAATACATTTTAAGTTTGTCGACTGTTGATGGTCAATGTAGGAAAGGTTTCTTCAGATCCAAAAATCAAGGCAGAATCAGCTTCAGAATCGGTATCCATACAGGGGGATTTGAAAAAGCTACACAAATCTGGGTCTACTTGATTTAAATGATCCGACCCGTTAACCCGGTGACAACACAGGAAACGAACAGGTGGACAATAAAGTTCGGGGCTTTGTCCTTCCCCCCTCAGGTATTTGAATGTTCAAAAATTTTAACTTTGTGTTCTCTTTCTTCACTCACACACCCTTTGCCCCGTTTTCGACGGTTCCAACGGACCACCTCCGCCATTCTTGTCTTCATTGCCGCCGCCGTTGTCACGATCTCCGTTTTAACTACCTCAGCTAACAAATATCTTTTCTTTCTTCTTCTTCTTCTTCTCCCCAAAAAAGAAACTAAACTTCCTGAGGCTATCTTTTTTTCTTTTGTTCAAAGATCTGGATTTTTTTGGCTTATGAGTTCTTTTTGGGTATGTACGATCTAGATTTCTTCAAAATGTCTGCTTCTTTCTTATTTTGTTAGTTTAATGAGTGAAAATGGAGACATTTGGAGAACGGAGGTCTAAGATTTCGAGCTTCTCATCTGATCAGACCTTAATGGGCTTGCTTCCTTCAACCGTTCCTTCTTCGATCATAGGTTCGATTTTCTCGTCCTTTCCCCCTTTTTAACGTATTTTTGAGTGATTTTTTTGAATTTTTGTTTCGTTTTTTATATAAAGATTCCATATTTGCTATTCCATCTTGAAAATGACTCATGAAAAACAGTGAGTTACGTTGCTAAATTTATCTTGCAAAAAGAAGTTCAAAGAACTCACAATTATAAGCTTCTTTCCTTTTTCACGTTAAAGCTGATTGTGTTTTCCTACATTTTCTTAGTTACCAAACGCAGCAGCATTCTCCCCTGGTCCCCCCCTTTTCTTTTTCTTGCTATCTATAGTTTATTGCCGTTAAATGTACGATTTTAGCTTGCATTTTCCTTTTGTTTGTTTTAATTTTGCGCTACCCTGCTTCTAGTATTTGCTTTTACATTCATTAAAGTAAACCTTTCTGCAACTCCTTTCTGACTTTTCTATAGTGCTATAAACTTGATTTATCTTGTTCTTATCGGGTTATAAACGAGCCATGATTGCTTCAGTTAGCATTCCATTTCTCTGATTCTTTTTCTTCTGCCTGTTAATCGTTTAGACATTTTCCCAAGGTTGAACTTTGTGTCTGGGTTTCCTTGCTGGGTTGATTTTTTTTATTAGAATAATTCGTATGATTTTTTCCACATTGTGTTGATTTGATGAGTTTTTAAGCGTATGTTCTAAGACACTTTTATTAGAATTTATTTCCAGAAAACAGGAATCTTCAAAAGCAGAGAAATTTTCCTAAATTGGCATCTGATTCTAGTTCTTTCAGTAATGATACTACAGATGAAGATCAGGTGTGCTATTTTTTCTTGTTTCCTTTATTGTTTCATATGAATGACTCATGAGACAAAAAATTGTTTCTGGTTGTTCCAGTTAATGTTTGAGTTAACTTCTACATCTTCAAAACAATCAACTGTGACACCAATGAAGAAGTTGTTGGTTCGAGAGATGTCCAAAGAAAACGAATCTAGAAGACGATCACCAAGTGTTATTGCAAGATTGATGGGACTTGATGGACTGCCCCCTCAGCAGCCTGGCCACAAACAGCAAAAAGGAATTGAGAGTAGCCGTGAGAAAGTTTATGAGGGTAGTACATTCTATAGCCGGCAGCCTTCTAGGAGAAGTTCCAAGGACGAGCAGGAATTTAAAGATGTTTTTGAAGTTTTAGATGCATTAAAAATGGATAGTGCTGGTTTCTCTCCACAAGGAACTGTAAATTCAGACCTTTCTGATGCTGAGGCAGCCTTTATTCGCCAGAAGTTTATGGAGGCAAAACGTCTTTCAACTGACGAAAAGCTTCAAGATTCTGAGGAATTCAATGATACCCTTGAGGTGTTAGACTCCAACAGCGATCTTCTGCTGAAATTATTTCAACATCCAGATTCATTGTTCACAAAGCATTTGCATGATTTGCAAGTAGTGCCACCCCAGCCCCATCGCGGCCGAGTATCAGCTATGAAGTCATCATGCACTCTGAATAATGATAATGGTTGCTTAGCACACAAAAATGGGAGAGAAATTCGAACGAAGCACCACTGTAGATCACCTCAGGGCCATCAAGACGATTGTCTGAGTCATACTTATGGGAGATGCACTGCTCGCAATCCCCCCAAGTCACCTATGTTTCAATTAGAAGAGAATTACGGGCCAACTATTGTACCCACAAGAATTGTTGTCTTGAAACCAAATCTTGGGAAGTTGCAGAACTCTTACAGAACTGCTTCATCACCTCGTTCTTCTCATCATTTTCCATCCACGTGCACAGGACCCTCGGAAATTTTGGGTGTCCAAAAGGAAGCAGAAATGTGGGACAAGAATAAGGTTCATCAAGCTAGTGGATTTTCAAGGCATAATTCTAGAGACTCTAGGGAAACAGGCAAGGAGATTACTAGGAAAATGAAAAATACCTTCAACAACAGTTCAATGACAATTTCGGCCTCCACATTGAGAGGATATGCGGGGGATGAGAGTTCATGTGATGTATCTGGATTTGAATCAGCAAATGATTCAGATGTAACAACAGCGTCCTACAGAGATAACATTGGCTGGAATAAGCGACATAGGAGGTCATCATCCCGGTCTAGTGAATCATCAGTCAATAGAGAGGCCAAGAAGAGATTGTCTGAGAGGTGGAAATTAACACACAAGTCTCAAGAAGTCCACATGGTTAACAGGGGCAGTACACTGGGTGAAATGCTTGCCACTTCAGATAGGGAAGTGATTCCTGGAAATTCTAGTAGCCTGGTTGGTGGGGAAGGATGTAGTGAGGTCGGTCATTGTGTTAGGCCTGTAGTTTGGAATGAACCTTTAGGCATTAGCAGTAGGGATGGTTGTATTGGTACCCTTCCAAGATCACGATCTCTTCCTGCTTCATATACCGACTCCGGAAGTCCTAGAATAAGCACACGCCATGAAAGTCTTCTCAGAGACAAGTATGTGATTCCAAAAGATGGTTTCAAGTGGGACAGAAACAAAGCAGTAAAAGGCAATTTTACTCAAAAGGAAGCTCCATTACCTAGAAGCCAAAGCTCCCGTGTTAAGAAATCTCAATTTCTGAATAGTAGTTGCAGCAATAAGGGATATAGTGACACTTCACAAGATTCTGAGATCACACCATATCAAGTAAGGCAAAATAAGCTATCTGAACAATTTCTTATGGTCCCGGGGGCTTCTGTTGGTACTGCCATGGATTTAAGTTCATTTCTTGAAAATGCCGAGGATGTCAATGATCTGAATATGTCTGTGCTTTCTGAACCTTCTAACATTGAATTGTCGGCTCCTGCTTCATTGAATGCCGTTGTTGCTTCTCCCAGTGACCTAGATAATTTTGACTCCCAGGTATTTATTTTGTTCAATCTATGGTTTAGTTTGTAAATATCCAATAATATATGTAAGAATTGTTAAGGAGATGATCTCTACTCAGCTTCTCTTGTCATAATCTCCAGGAACTATCCGAGGGATCATCTAAGCAAACCACGCCGCATTTCCCTGGACCGGAACTAGAATCTCAAGCATGCTCTGAGAAAGAGCAACCTAGTCCAGTCTCAGTTATAGAAGCCCCTTTTGCAGATGATGTATCATCTGGTTCTGAATGCTTTGAGAGTATTGGTGCTGATCTTCATGGTAAATGATGGTTTTATTTTCGTTTCTTTTATTTTATATATATATATATATATATATATAGCTTCCAATTCCTTTTTACTAGTGTTTATGCTTTCAGAGCTTCGAATGCAACTTCGACAATTAAAACTAGAATCCGAGGCATATGAAGAAGGAACTATGCTTCTCTCAAGCGATGATGACTGCAATGAAGTTTCTATTGGATTTGCTGAGGACAATGAGAGACCAAAGCCCGAAGAGAATTGGGAATCTGTATACATAGTTGATGTTTTAGTAGATTCCGGAATTACTCGAACCGAGCTGGATACCTTCTTAGCAGCATGGCATTCTCCAGAATGTCCAGTGAATCCGCTAGTGTTCCAAGAACTCGAGAAAAAATATAGCAACATAAATTCTTGGTCAAGGGCCGAGAGGAGGTTGATGTTTGATAGGATTAATTCAAAGATACTGGAGATTTATCAACAATATAGAGACCAACCCTGGACAATATCCGGAAGAAAAACGATTCCAAAATGCAACATCGGAGAACTCGAAGATAGCCTGTGCAAGTCACTAGCAAGTCAAAACAAGACACCTCCCATGGATGAAGGAGAGATGGTATTTGCAGGTGAACTTCAATGGTTAGACTTGCGATCGGATATCGAAAAAATAGGCCGGGGAATGGTGAGATTATTGGTAGATGAACTCGTATCCGAGGTAATGGCAGGTTAGTCAAAGACACTTGGTTTAGTAGGAAATTTATACAAGAATGAATGATCAAAACCCTGAACATTAATATAGCTACTAGTGTCACCATATTTAGCAGAAAATGAAATAATTAATTTTTTAATAAACTAATTCATAAATAATATAATAATTTGGGTCCATATTTCAATCTGTGAGTGTGGTCCGTGGTACTAATATAGGGAGATTACTTCATCTGGGCCTACTCTTTTTTATTGTGGTGCCCCCTTGACTTGTGTTTGCCCTTTTTTTTCGGGTCAACTGCGGGCCGCCTATATTAATCTGGTTTTGATACTCTATATTTAATTAATTAGAGATGACAATTTCTTTCAAAGGTAAATTTAGCTCTAAAAAATATTGTAAAATTAAAAAATTATTTATTATTAAGAAATGATAATTTTGTTTATGTAAAATATTTTAAAATTTTAATAATAATTAACTTTAAAATATTAAATTTTTTAATAGGATATCATATGTTATTTTAATTTTTTATAATAAAATTCGTTTATGATTTGACCCGTTTATAATTTTTTAACCGTGGTACATAAAGGGACATAGTTATGTTAAACATAAGAGAAACTTTTATTTTTTCTAAATCTTTAAATATAATTATATTTAAAATCTTTTTTAACCTATATAATAATAAAATATATTTTTTTTAATTTTAATTTTAAAAATTTAATGAATAATTACTTTTTTTATATTTAATTTTAATTCCGTCCCAATATCGAGAAGTACAACTTAGTTGCCGACAAAATGGCCAAAATAACATGAGCTCGTCCTTTTGATTATCATCGGTTATCTACCCGACTTGATATGGGAGTGGCTGCAGCAAGATATTGCCGCTGCTAACCTTGACTAGTCTACCTCGATTTATTCATTTCTTTCGACAATTTTATCCAAATATGATATACATTTTTTCCAAAAATATATTACTTCTCAAATTATTTTTAAAAATATTATTATAATAAAAGTAAAGTCCGATTAAAAGAGTTATAATTTTAAATAATGTTTGTATTTTTTAAAAATTAAAATGGATTAAAAGAGTTTTAATTATAATCGATGTTTTAAATTAAAGTCAAATTATATTTTCTCCGTCTTTAATATTTTTAATTAAAAAAATAAGATAAATAATAAAGTCAAATTATATTCATATTAATTTTATTTTTTAATAAATATTATAGATTTAAAAATAAAAATATGAATGCCATGTTTCAAAAAAATGCATTTATTATTTTTATGGTATTTTTAACTCCGTTAGATATATAAATTGTTTATTAAAATTTTTATTTGAAAAAATAAATTATTTAAAGTTTATTTTAAACTTAAATAAAAATTATAGTGTATGTAACAAATAATAATTTTAGAGAAAGACGTTATCTGTAAGGTAATGTTTATATTTTTTATTATTTTAAATTTAAAAGACATTATCATATTTATATGATGTTTTATTATGTTTATTATAAAAAAATAATTTAAAATTTAAAATATTAATATTTTTATATTTTAAATTTTAATTTTAAATTAAATTATTTCAAAAATTTATGCCATTTCCCATTCTTATCCATTAAAAAAATCAAAATGGAAAAAAGTTAATAATCATAGGCTGCTAAACGGTTACGATACTGAGTCGACAAGAACTCTTAGGACAAAGTGTTTAAAAATGGCACGTGGGATCTTCATGTCTGAACCTGAACAGGGGAAAGCACGTGTAAGATTCCTACCATGTTTCATGCTAACTAGTTGCTATGCCCCACACGGCTATAAACGTACGTAAGGCCAAAAATCACCCGCGGGGACGTTTCGACTTTACTAGGCGGTGAGCCTAAGTCGTTCATTTTGACTGATGACGTGGAAGGAAATAATTGGTCCTTACTGTACACGTAGGACCCAAGTTTCATGTCAATGGTGTTTGATATTAGGGGTGAATACTCGATTAAGATAGATCGATTCGACTAAATATTTTTTAAAATTCTTCTTCGTTTTCTTTTGCTGTAAACTGGGGAAATTTGTTTCTTTTCTCAGAGCTAGGAAGGAACCATCCAAGGTGAGTGAAAAACATTAAAGATCATTTTTTAAATTGTTTTTTCCACTTGGGGGTCTTTGACTTCATACTTGGATTTAATTTTTACGACCAATTTGGTCTCTTTGATTCGTTGAACGAAGATAAAGATTCAAGCTTGAAGCAAACTTTCCAAATTTCACCTTGCTTATCCAGTGTTGCATGTTTTGTGGTAATAAACATATGGTTTCCCACGTGTCTTCTGAATCATCTTATTTTTCTATATTGATTTCAGGGATTCTTTTATGCTTAAGATGGAGTTTTTGATCTGCTCCTATGGTGGATAATTGAAGTTATTTTGTTTTTTTCCTCAAAATTCAAAACTACCAAAAGAATAAAAACAAACATTCATTATTGTTTTGGAAGTTTGCATCAAAGGAAGCAAAAGGAGCAAGAAGCCATGGGAGAAGATCAGAAATTTCTGAAGAAGAAGATGATGACAAAGCAGTTGACAGGTCAAAGAGACGATACACCGCTTCACTCGGCCGTGAGAGCAGGGGATCTGGAACTAGTTTTGGAAAAGATTAGGGGAGCTGAAGATGGAGAATTGAGGGATTTGTTGTGTAAGCAGAATCAATCTGGTGAAACTGCCTTGTATGTTGCTGCTGAGTGTGGTAATGCTGATTTGGTGAAGGAGTTGATCAAGTATTATGATGTTGTTTTGGCTGGTATTAAAGCAAGGAATGGCTTGGATGCTTTTCATGTTGCTGCCAAGCAAGGTGATTTAGGTGAGTTCTTCGGTTTATCTTTCGAAGATCGAATCGATAATCATTATGAGTGTCTAACCCTGCAATTTCTATGGCAAATCATGTATGAAATCAAGTTCTGTAGTAAAGGTGAACATGTGTATTTTCCTACTGATCATCTTTTTTCTGTGTAACATCTCAGAGGTATTGAAGATTCTCATGGAGGCCAATGTTGATCTTTCGATGACTTTCGATTCTTATAACACCACGGCGCTGCACACTGCTGCATCACAAGGTCATACTGAAGTGGTGAGTTTCCTTTTGGAAGAAGGTAGCAACATCGCAACCATAGCGAGAAGCAATGGGAAAACTTCCTTGCATTCAGCAGCAAGGAATGGTCATCTTGAGATAGTAAAGTCCCTACTGACTAAAGAGCCAGGAATCGCAACAAGAACAGACAAGAAGGGACAGACAGCTCTGCATATGGCGGTTAAAGGGCATAATGTTGAAGTGGTAGATGAGCTGATAAATTCGGACCCTGGTTTAATAAATATGGTTGATACTAAGGGCAACACTGCTTTGCATCTTGGGACTCGAAAGGGTCGGATTCAGGTAGTTAGGATTGAAATTTTTGCTAATAGAACTTCTAGTCCCTCTTAGATTGTTGGAAAGCCTGTGAGTCGTTCTAATAAATAATTCAATCTTTCAGATTGTTCAAAGGCTGCTAAATCAAAGTGGAGCTCAGAAATCAGTCATCAACAGGTCCGGAGAAACGGCTCTAGACATTGCAGAAAATCACAAGCTATTAGATATTGCAGGCATCTTAAAAGAGCATGGAGTCCAATGTGCCAAATTCATCAAGACACAACCTACAAATTCGGTTCGAGAACTAAAACAAACTGTAAGTGATATTAAGCATGATGTTCATCATCAGCTTGAGCACACACGCCAAACAAGAAAGCGCATGCAAGGTATAGCTCAACGGATCAACAAAATCCAAGCTGAAAGTCTCAATAATGCAATCAACTCCACCACAGTGGTGGCTGTTCTCATTGCCACCATTGCGTTTGCTGCCATTTTCAATGTCCCAGGTCAATATGCTGACAGTCCTGAAGATATTTCACCAGGAGTCTCTCCTGGACAAGCGAGAGTAGCTCCGAAATTGCAGTTTATGATTTTTATCATCTTTGACGCTATTTCCCTCTTCATATCATTGGCTGTTGTGGTAGTACAAACCTCAGTTGTAGTTATACAGAGAAAAGCAAAAAAGCAGATGATGGCTATTATTAATAAGCTCATGTGGTTGGCTTGTGTACTGATTTCCGTCGCATTTCTTGCCCTTTCGTATATTGTGGTTGGAGAAGATGAGAGGTGGTTAGCTAATCTAGTTTCTGGGGTAGGGACTGTTATCATGGTGTCAACGTTGGGGACACTGTGTTATTGGGTGATTGTCAACCGTATCGAGGCTTCAAAATTACGGAGCATCCGCAGGTCTTCGATGAATAGCAGATCTCAATCCATGTCAATGTCATATATATCTGACACGGAGATTCTGAACAATGAACACAAGAAACTCTATGCAGTTTGAGCTCCAATGCGTGTTATATCCTTCGCTCACGCATCGTTTTACTCTTGTACATGAATCTGACAAAGTGTAGCAGAATGTTAGCCTAGTGTTTCTCACTGAAGCAAAACTGCAAGATTGAGCTTATACAGATTGTATATGTAGACATCCCTTTTTGTAGTTCAATGGATCAAGGAACACAATTAGTCAATAATCCGGCTTCATTGTCTAGATGATTTGTTACATTCATAATGCATCTGATTGCTTTTATCAGTTTATGTCCTAGCGTGCCAATCGGCAATCGCTCTAACCTCAAAACTTGCTGGTTGCTTTCTTCCAAAGATGATCCAAAAAGCACATCACTACATTACACTTAGCTACATAAACTAAACATATTCCAGATGAGTATAATAATAATATGTTCCCTATATTATACTGCGCTTTCCCCAGGTCACATGTGTAAGATTCCCGGAGTAACAGTATTCCTTTTCCTCGTCTTTCAAGAAAACAAAGGCACCGGTGACCGGTGAGTATTGCAGTGATTCTCCTGTGTAGTTTCCTTCTGAACTGATGCCATCATGGAATAATTTTCATTGCAAATAGAAATATCTTATGCTTATGAAGTCTGCCTTTATTGCTATTCTTCCTATAACAAGTTAGTTACAGATTTATTTATTTATTTATTTCGATATCGTTTTCTTGAGGGTATAATATTGATGCCTTGAATCTATCCTGACATTTTCTCACATGCTTCGCTTGCTGACAATGGTCCCAAAGCAAAACTTTCAAAGAGTTCATTACTGAAACTTACTTGTGAGGATGTTATGATTAAAAGCAAAGGTAAGATAGATATCTGTCGATCTGTTCTGTTTCGTCCACTAACACTATTTCGAGAAAAAAAGGTCAAATCTCGCCTGTTTTTCTATATTGTAAGTAAGCAAAGTAAATACAGATATTATGCATGGTAGCATGCACTTTTGGAGTCTAACTTTTAGTCATTTTCGCATAAATAGTTCGAGTTTCCATTGGAATAAAGTTCCATTACCCTAGCTTACAAAGTGTTAAAGCTTTGCACTTCCTTTTTCTAACCAAAAGGGAAAAAACTTGACCATACAGGTAGGGAAAAGGAATTGCTTTGATGAGTCTTGTCTGTACTCAACTTCTGTCAAATTAGCTGCTATGCAACTTCGTTATTTCTTTTCTCATCTTGTCAAAAATCTAGCAGGCATGTTTTGTTCTAGTTTAGTGGTTGGTCGAAATCATGAGAAAATAACAATAAGATAAAAAAGAAAGTCTTTGCATTGTTTTGCTTTGACACAGCTAAAGTTCGGGTCATTTCGAATCGAGTTTTCGTATGATCAAAATCATTTCATAAAGAGTATAATATTGCCACTGATATAGTTTAGCCTTAATCTGCAGTAAGCAGGTGGGGTGATTATGCTTGTCCTGAATAAAGCATATATCTGTTTGTTCCTTTAATCAAAGATATTAAAATGTAATTTTAAACCCATTTTTTTAAAGTAAGGTTGCAGGGTCTCTCCTCTCCTTGATGCAAAGTGTTATTTGACTAATAAAAGAAAGTCCACTTATTCTTATTGGCTTGTTTACATCAACAAGCCTCATTTTCTGAACTTATAGAAATCTCCTCCACTTCTTGACTGTTGAAAACTGGAAATTTCAAATTTGTTTAATAAAATAAAGGTAGAAACAGTAGTAAAAAATTCTATTTCTGGGGAAAAGCTTCATGTAAAAAAAGTAACTTTTGTAAAGTTCACAGTTTCTACAGAATCTACAGGTTTTTGAAGTTCTGCTGCTCCTTGGAGAAAAAAAGCTTTTATTTTTTTATTTTTAAATTATGGGGATTAACTTACTAACTTAGCATCATCTGTGTAAAACTTAGTAAGATCATTTTCAATTGTCTAAAAGATGCTCTATGGAAACTGGCAAGTCCTTGTTAAAGAGAATGTTTTGTCCCAGTCCCAGGGGGGGAAGAATTCAAGCAAACAGTTGCTGGATTCAATCAACTCGAATCATGCAATATCTTGAGAAAATACAAAAAGGAAAGCCATATAATGACCATTGATTTTGAATGGTAAAACTTCCATGGATTTCAATATGTTCTTCTACAGGAACATTAACAAATTGATCTGAATATCTTAGACTGGATTGAAAGTGACACTTTGGAAGAATGTAACAGGAACTGGCTATAAATTTTCAGTTTTTCTTTTCTTCTTCTTTTTCATATTCATATGCTGCAAAATCCTGTTTTTTCTTGGTCCCCACTAACTGAAATCTTTGAAGCAGAACAAACCCCAAGTTCAGTTTCAGTCTTTCTTGAACTAGACACCTGCTGAGACTGCTTGCAGTGAGCAATTGCTCCCTCGATTGAATTCTCGATCTCCGAATTCGCACTGTTGCTTCTTTTCAGCAACTGTAAATCATGGAATCCACTTGAACTGAAAGAAGATGACGAAGAGGAATTCGATGAAGATGTAGATGAAGATTTTGTTGTAGAATGCCTTTGAATTACTCCAGAGAAAGACTTCCTATGGCTATTTGCAGCATCCTCAGCTAGCTCCTTATCAATGCTCTTCATAATAATACTTGATATCTTATATCTGTCATTATAAATCTTCCCAAATGGATTCTTCTTTGCCATTTTCATGTACTTATTTACACAATCTTTGTTCTTTGAAACGTTACCTGCTTCCACATTGCATGCTGCTTTGGCACAAGATTCATCCGAACAGCCAGACTTGGTAAACAAAGATTTGAGATACGCCCGAGATGCCTTGAGCTTTTGGCTTATTGAGGATTGCTTGATTTGCTTGAGCTTCCGAGACCAAGACGTCATCGAAACCAAATCGTTGCCAATGAAACCATTCATTTCAGTCGAATATTCGAAGAAACAGTCATGAGGATTTAGTTCACTACTCACTCTACATGATTCTGATGGTGAGATGCTTGAGTTTTCTTCCAAGGGTGATTGAGTTTTGTACTCGAAACCAGCATTATCGGAACTTTGTGTTAGATTCTGAACCATTTGCAGACGAGGAGGGAGGTGGAGGGGAAGGAGCTTGCCCTTGTAGAACAGTTCATCTGCTGGATTAGTTGAAGTAAATTCTCCATCAGCAGAAACTGAGCACATTTGGAACTCAAAATCTCCACTTTGAGGTGGAGAGCTTATGGAATAACACAAATAGTTGGAGGATGAACTTACCTCCATATCAATATAATCTTCATCTGCATTGTTACTTGAAGAAGAAGCATGGCTTATGGCCATAATTAGAACTCCAAAACAAAACTCCTTTCTCTTGTTTTTGAGCTTATGGGAAGATGAGCTTGGTGATAAAAGAGGGGTATCCTTTAAAGTGAAGATGGAGCCAAGTTAGATAAAAAGAAAATCATAAGGTAAGGATTTGTCAGATCTTTTCCATTTTGTTTCTACTTTGTAGTAATATCTTGAATGGTTCCAAACAATAAAATGGCAGAAAAAGTATGGATTTTCCCCCCACTCAGCTGAACAGCTTCTGACTGGTCCATTTATGTCATCCCTTCAATTCTCCATCAAAATGACCTTGTTTTTACTTTTTACTTCATTTACCAATTCTGAAACTGAAGAAAGCAAAGAATCTTCTGATTACCATAGTTATTAAAATCATTAGCCAATGGATTTCCAACACATGCAAAGTAGTAAAACTAAAAGTGGATGACCTTGGAACCATATGATCAAATCCCATGTACTTTTGAACTTGAAAAATGTGGCACAAAAGGTGACAGTGTTGAAGAAAATAGATCAAAGGAGCTCATATGGAGGAATCTTTAATTTGAACTTATATGATAATGATGTTTTAACCTATGTCACTCGGACTCTTCGTTTTTCTTTTCAAGTATACACATATTCGAATACCGGTATTCGTATATTCGAGTTGTTTTTAACTGTATATGTGGATTAAAGCCTTTTTAAAGATAGAAACAGCATTATTTACTGAATAGAAAGCAAGATGCCAACTATAAAATGTGTTTGTTGTCTTCTGCACATCCACAGACTTCATTCACTGCAACAAAATTTAAATTTGAAAAAGGGGAAAACCAGGGTGCAGGCAGCCCTGTTTCCAAAACCTGTTTTTCAGCATTATTATATTGAAAGTTTCAAAACCTTTAAGCTAAGCTAAGCTTAAGCTAGGGTAATATTAAATGTATTCCCCAAGCACAGCTATGTGATAATGATGTAGTAGACTATGTAACCGGTACTTGACTTGGTCAAAGCATGGGATATTTTTAGATTTGAATCTATATATATAATATACAGAAGGTATTATATGAATAACTGAGTAGCAAATGGGAAACAATAACATTTTATTTTTCTTGATTTTCTTCCATTTTTAGAAAATTCCATGGAGATGGATCGAAGGGTGGAGAGGAACGTCGTACTTAAAAATTTTAAACACCGATATAATTTATAAACTTTCTCTTAATTTTTATTAATAATTTATGTTCACACCTCTAATTTATATTTTTATATCCTTAAAATTTTAATATAACTTTTTAATAATTCGTACCTTAACATAAAATCTTACATGCTTGATTAGGATATACAATTTTAGGAATGGGGGTGATTGCCATCTCCACTCCCACGTAGTTCTGTCCCTAATACTTTGTAAAGGTGGAGTGTTAAATCTGTTGATAGGATGTGTAAACATGGAATGCTATATATTTTATGGATTTAGTAATCCAAAAAAGAGCTCATCATTTTCGTTAACCGTTTAACAAAGACGATAACTATATTGATACTAATTGTGACGTTTGTGACTAAATCGATAATATTTCTAGTATAATGACCAATTATAACTGATCCCATAATTTGGTGAGTAATGGGGTAATGTACTCTTTTGAGAAATGTAATTTCCTTAAAAATAATCTAATATAATTTTTAAGAAAAGGAAAATTTTCAGTAACCAAACCTAAGTATCTAGGAACTTTACATTTCACATACTCATCGCTTTGAAATAAAGGGTAAACCAATTTTACTGCAACAAATGAAGCAGGTGATCACGTGATGCTGAGCTGAGCACACAACACTTATGTCTGCATTATTTGCTTTCAAGACACTAATGTCTGTATTATTTGCCTGAATGACTCCGGCAAGTCACTTTCGGAAACTTCTTGTCTGCAAGTGAGTTTCTCATTTATGGTTCAGACACCTCTTACTGATTGCATTATTTTCAGGTTATTAGGCTTTCAAAGCCGATGAAAGCATCGAATATAACATCATTAACGCCTCATTATGCCATGTTGCCATAGCTTTCCTTAGGTTATTGTTACTGAAATCAACCCTTTCGACGGAAGTGCCTTTCTGCATCTTGTTTTTTGCATGCATGATGGCTTTCGCAATCGTCGATGAACAATGGTTTTTATCTCTATGGCACATAGAGCAATGGTTTCGATTTTGAAGGTCGCAGATGATGAATACATGTGTGTGTGAAAAGAGAATAGAGAGGAAAAGGACCATAGTTCCTTACCTGGATTAGCACAATCTTCTGTCTCTTTACCAGAAGTAGTTTCAGTTTCGACATTTTCACTTTTGCTAATCTCATTCTCAGGTTCAGGACTTTGTAGACTGCTAGTATCGGTTCAGTTGATGTTGATGTCTGTCCAATTCAGATAGTTTCAGGCAGCTCTTATTAACCTCCCCCGTTTTTACAATTAGAGATGTATCTCTGACCTCACTTGGCCCATCAAATTCACTTTGATGGTTAGGGACATTTGGAGATTCTTCGGTTTGAAAAGCATGTTCCCTCCCATGTTGACTAACTTCGGGGACGTGTCTCAACGCAGTGAGTCACTATCCGCAATGTAACTGTCATGAGAGGAACCCTTATCCACTGCTGAACTGAGCTTATTAGTACAGTCAGCAGCACATGAATTTATCACTCAACATAATCTCCTCATTACTAATGCAACACTCGGGTCCTTGATCTGGTCCTATAGGTAACCTGGTTGTGCTTAATTGCACATCTTCAACATTTTGTTCTGATTCTGAAACAGAGGCTGTAAGTACATGACCATTCACACTGAACAACACAACTTCTGAATCTATATCTTGTGCTTCACCTAGATACACACCATCCCATCCCTTATACTGGTCAGCCCCCAATTCGGATAAATTAATCGAATCGTCTCAAGTGAACTACTTATCTTGAAACTCATAGAACCTAGTATCAGATTCCATCTTTTCAAGTCGTTTCAGACTAATGGCATCCGATTCGTCCCCGCAACAGAACCACCATGGACTCCGAGACACCATGTTCAAATCTACAAAATTTAGCAATGTGCTTATTACCATCATCCTGTGTCATTTTGGACTCTGGAAACTTTTATCCCTCCATTCGAATCAAATCCTTTACCATCATCAACCTCCCTTGCAAAACATGCTTCCCTGGAGTTATCAAGAAACATGAAAATTCGCTTCGACGCCATTAACAGTTACATTAACAACCTTCTCAGCCCCTTTTAAACACCCTGAAATTTTCCGAACCGAACATCTTGTTGCCGGACAATAATCACATCAACAGCACCACCAAAAGGATGTAAAGGGGTAGAACAGAATATACACCTTGTGAAATTAGACTCCCAACTTTGCCATTTGCCAACAACATTCATTTCTCAAAAGAATGCCAATAAAATGTGTTGGGGCATTTCAGCCTAATTATTATTGAGCCCATTAAATTGGAGTGACCCAAACTCATGAAAGACGGTGGCCTATTTTTGGTCCCGCAACCGACGTCGTGTAGAGTGTGCATCGAGCCTTGACTTGGACAAGTTGAGATCTACGAGCTCTGTTTCTCTGATTAAAACATCGCAACAACCGAAACAAATCCAGATCCCAATCTCCCAGTGTCCTTTGCCTTTAAAAATACAACCACTTCCTCCATTTCACTTCCCCCTCCACGCATACCGTCGCAACCACCGCCTCAGATACACCAAAATGACGAAACTACCCTTGCAGATCCTCCTCTTCATCCTCCTCTCCCTCATTTCCTCCACCACCGCCGAGATCAAAACCTTAACCATCACCTCCGATTCCCGTCCCATGATCCTATTTGAGAAATTCGGCTTCACACACAGGGGTTACGTCTCCGTTTCCGTCTCCTCTGTCTCCGTCATGTCCTCCGCCAATGCCCCCAACCCCGACGCTTCCCGCCTCGGCTTCTTCCTCCTATCCGAAGAAGCTCTCCTCCAAGTCCTCCTTGAGATTCAACAAAATCCTCGCTTTTGCGTCCTTGATTCGCGCTACATCTTACATCTCTTCACCTTCGCCGATCTGTCCCCGCCTCCGCTCTCGCGTTTCAACCACACTTACCCCGTTTCTTCACCCAATGAATACTCCCTCTTTTTCTCCAATTGCGCCCCCGAAACCCGCGTTTCAATGAATGTCAAGACCGAAATCTACAACCTCGAACGCGACGATTCTAAAGATTACCTCTCGGCCGGTCTTACACAGCTCCCTTCCCTTTACACCTTCTTCTCCATCCTCTACTTAGTCTTCCTGGGTTATTGGATCTACGTTTGTTATACCAACAAACGGTAAGTACACCGGATCCATTTACTGATGTCTGGGTTGCTTTTATTCAAAGCTTTGAATCTGATCTGCGCCGCCGAAGATAAGCATTACGTCAAGGTCACCGGAACTCCTCACGGTTGGGATGTTCTATTCTACATTTTTCAATTTATTCGTGTTGTTTTGCTTTTCACCGTCATCATTTTGGTCGGCACCGGTTGGTCATTTTTGAAACCATTTTTACAAGAAAGGGAAAAGAAGGTTCTGATGATCGTGATTCCGCTCCAAGTTTTGGCTAACATTGCTTCGATTGTGATCGGGGAAACTGGGCCGTTCATTAAAGATTGGGTGACATGGAATCAGTTGCTTTTGCTGGTTGATATCATCTGCTGTTGCGCCATTATCTTCCCGATTGTTTGGTCTATTCGATCATTGAGAGAAACCTCGAAAACCGATGGCAAGGCTGCAAGGAATTTGGCGAAATTAACACTGTTTAGACAGTTTTACATCGTGGTGATTGGGTATTTGTATTTCACAAGAATTGTGGTGTTTGCTTTGAGGACGATTGCTGCTTACAAGTACCAATGGGTTAGTAATGCCGCCGAGGAGACCGCGAGTTTGGCATTTTATTTGGTTATGTTTTACATGTTTAGGCCGGTGGAGAAAAACGAGTACTTTATTCTTGATGAGGAAGATGAAGAGGCTGCTGAAATTGCTCTCAGAGACGAAGAATTCGAGCTTTGAGAAAAACAGGGGATGCTGGAAAGAGAATCACATGAGAGTACTTTGGGTTTCTACTTTTGTTGAGAATTGGATTAGTTTGAGGTTTGTTCTTAGTTAATTTTACGGATACAAAGCTGCTGCTTCCTCTTTACTTGGTTCTTATTATGTTCAACTCGTTGCCAAATTTGATTATGTTTTGATCAAGTACTGTATCTCTCCTTACTATTCTTATTATGCTCAACTTGTTACTGAAATTTGAAGATGCTTCTGCATTTCTTCTTCCTGCTTACTGAGTTTTTCTTAGCTGGTTGAATTATAACATTCATTCATTATGCCTGTAACTACCGTTTAAATTCCTGTACGAGTAAGGTCTTTTAATGGTTATTTTTTATTATTGTCGGTCAATGTTTGTAGTATGTTTTAGTCAATATATGCAAGTCAATTCACTCAACATTTTGCAGTTTCTGCTTTTGTCGGTTTCATTTCTGTATTGTCCTATTGTTCTCAGCCATTGAAATGGTCATGGCTTGTGTTTGTTTGTTTGGTACTGAGTAATTCCCCCTGGATGTTCAACTGATTAGCTATGAAGTAGGAGAAAGTGTCGTGGAAATGCAATGCTTGTTGTCTGCTTTTCTGGGATGAAATTCCTTCCATTTTCCATGCTCGTTTTTATAATGGAAATGGCAATTGTTGGTAATTTGAGTAAATGGGTCTTTTTCTGTTTCCATTGTACAATAATTAATTAAACCTATCCATTCAGACCCGGGTCTAAATATTAGACCAGACTGATTAAAATATGAATCCATCTTCTTTGCTGCCTTGAAATTTAAGGCCAGCAAACAAGTCTTAGGTTTGGAGAAGTATAATTTTGCCACTTTCGAATCTGGATAATCTGTTTTCTTAGAATCTTAGGCTGGCAGTTGGTGATGGCAAAAATATTCGTTTCTGGTCCGGTTTATGGGTAGGAAATCTCTCTTAATGTCTTTTTTCCTAGGATTTATGGCATCTTCTAATGAAGTATTTCTTTGTCCTTACGTTAACTCGATTTATCCTGCTCAAATTTGCCCTGTTTTTTGTACATGGGAAAAGCCCCCTTCGGGTTCCTTGTTATCCAATGTTGACAGAGCTGTGGAGGATGGGTTTGACAAAGCATGTATTGGTGGTATCTTGTGTAATGCACATAATAAGATCATTATTATGTTTTTCCGGAATGGGTAATGGTTGCCGTAGACTCGTCGGTGATAAGAATTTGTGAGTATAAAGGACGGACCGTGCTGAGCGCACGACCTTGGTGCTTACCTAGTTTTCTCTGGTTATAATTTGAGCTTGTGATTGCACTCATAAGTCATAAAACAGAGAATAGGATGAAGCCTGAGGAAATGGGTCCAGCTTTTTTTTCTTCCTCTGCTTGTTTTGTTGCATATCCAACAGGGAAGAGATAATGATAAGATCAGAAGTGTGCCAACATATAGTCTTGAAATGTCCATAAACCTACTGCCAAGATGCCTACATTGGCATTTGGCAGACATTTCCATTATAATTCTCACCACCAACATTCCTCACTTGGTTCCACCACATGCATGATCTGCAATTAATGTTCAATCAATGTATACAATTAGGCATTAGCAGCAAATCATAAACAAAATACACTTAATTCATGCATTATTTAGATTTGGCTTTGGGGTGTAAAAAGTCATTGAATTTTTTAGAGAAAAATCAATCAAGTTTTTAAATATTTTTTTTCATCCAATTAAGTTGTGTACCAAGAAATTTAATGTAACGACCCGGATTCGGATCCAAGCGTCGGGTTAATCCGAGGGTTATGGGTTTCGGTTCTGGTCCGAGTTTAGTGGTTTTGGGCTTTGGTTTTGTGTTGATCTTGTTAGACCTTGGTGTGTTGGGCTTTTGAGTGGTAGACTAAGGGCATTTTTGTAAATGCCAAAATGGATGAAGAGGGGTTGGGGGGTTATTTTCTGCAGGACGATCTCATTCTTCTCTTTTTCCACTTCTTTTCCCCTTAGAAGAAAGGAAGTAGATAGAAAAATGTTGGATCTTGTTGGTTTTGCTGAAGAATCATGTTTTGTGTCAAAAGGGTAAGTTTTAGAGTTGTTCTTGATCTACAAAACAAGGTATGAGTTGTTTGATTTGGTGAAAAAAGAGAGGGTGTGTCGGGAATCCGGGATTGAAGTTTAGAGGGTTATTTTTTAAGAGTTAGAAACATCCATAGAAGTGTCTAAGAGTTGGTTTTTAATCTCTTCTTGTAGAGAAAGAAGTTGGAGATCCATCATCAAGTTTGGGCAAAGGAAAGAGCTTGTAAGAGTAAGTTCGGGTTTTGATTGTTGTGCTTGCTGAGGTTGGTACTCCCAACTTTTCTAATCATTATGCATTTTATGGTAGGAAGCATTCATATAGTTTTGGTGTATGTGTGCTTGGTTTGAGCTTGACATGCTTTAATGGTGAAATTCGTATCTTTGTGTTAGAGGGCTGAAAAATGATGTTAAAACACCCTAAACTTCCTTAAGATTGAATAGAAATACTTTAGAACCGTTTTAGATGAGTTTGGGGGTTGAATCTTTAGAAGTTTCTAAGTGCAGAACTGAAATCGTACGGGGAGTATCGATACTGGTGGCCCGTGTATCGATACCCCTGAGAGGAACTTAGGCTTGAGGAGCAAGGGTATCGAACCATGGTTCGATACCGAGCCCTCTAGTGGCATAATTGCATCGATACCAGTATCGAAGCGGTTTTTCCCTTTTTGTTGACTTTTGGACTGGTCAAAGGGTATCGATACTAGCATCGATACCATGTTTCGATACCCTCTTTGGGTAGGTATCGATGTAGGGTGTTTCGATACCCTACTTAAGGGTATCGATACCCCTGTGCTTTTAGGCCAAATTGGAATAGAGTGTTGGGTTCGGTGTTTTTAATAAATACTTTCATTAATCTAAAAGTTGTAAAACAAAGTATCGAACTAAAGTTTATATTTATAACCCGGAAGACTTAAGCATGATAAGCCTTAATATATCTTGTTGTGATAAGATCCTAGGTGGATCGCTTGTGTGGTTTGAGTCCTTGTGTTATGGAATCTGGATATCCAAAAGTGTTGCAATACGTCGAAGACCATCCGGTGTAACATTTCGGGTGATGATTTGACGATCATCCCGAATCTAGGATCCCGATGCTGTGTGGACGCGGGTCTCATTTGAAAATATTCGATGTAGGATCCCGATGCTGTGTGGACGCGGACCTTACTCGTAGTGTAGGATCCCGATGCTGTATGGACGCGGGCCTCACTACATTGTGTTGACTGATTGATTTATATATGCTGGGTGCGATAATATACATTTTATTATGCCATGTGATAGGCGAGCATGCTAGACCATCATATCATGTACGAGATTTATATGCCATGCTTTACTGCTTATGATATGCATGATGTTGGCCGAGTTCGGTGTATCCACTGAGCTTTTGTGGCTCGCGTTCGAAATATGTTTTCGTGCGTAGGTTAGGTGGAGCCGGTTCTTGTGGAGCACCATCGAGGTTTGGAATTCAACATCGACTTTGTGTCAGGATACAGTGATAGATGTAGTGGGCTAGTACTTTGTCAGACCTTATATGTATTTTTGTAACTCTGTTATTTTAATTGGGTCAAAAGTTTTAAATGAGTTTGTAGTAATTTGGAGCTCCAGTCACTTTAAACTATTTTGAGCTTTTGTTTTAAATTAAATGAATTTTATGGATCGTATTTGGACTTGAATTGACTTTATTATTGGACTTTCAAAGAAAATTTTGAAATACGGGTTTTGAATGTGACATTCGGGTCGGGGTGTTACATTTAATCAATTAAGCCATTTAATCAATAAAAGTAATTAATTAAATGCTTTGATCAATTTTAACTACTAAATCTTGATAGTTTTTTGGATTTGTAGGCACCGTGCATCGAACCATAATATTTTCATTTAACATTTTTAATTTTTTAATTTTATTTAAAAAAACTTAAAAATTCTAAAAGAAACATAAAATTTAAAAAATATATTTGGTAATCAAAATTAATTAAATGGCTTAAATTTTGATACTGAGTGCGGATCTTAACAGAGGCCCATCCCTTATTAAGTGTCCAAAACCACAGCACTAAATCTCTCTCTCAGGGCCTATTTTACCAGTTTCTAAAAAAAATAGTAGTGGTCCACTTCTTGACAATGAGTTTTCTCTGCACCAGTTGGCTATTTATCTTCATAAAATTTTCTTGAGTGAAATGAAAGACAATTTTCCCATACTCTAGAATCATGTAATTGTCTCACTTCTATACAAAATCTGATGATCTATGTATTAAAAAATAAACTAAAAGATACTTTTAAAGATGAGTTCCTAAATTGCTAAAAGAATAAATTCAATAAATGCTGTCATATCTATCTGTTCTTGTGATGGAAAATAAAACTGGCATTTCTGCTAACTGCAAGGAATAAGGTATGAAGATGTAAAACAAAATCAAATAATTAAATATAATCAAGAATTATGTGGAAGGATGAACATGCAAAACATCATGATTTAGTTTTGTTATCAACTTATCATGATGTTTTTTATGGGAAAAAGCTGAGATGAATAAATGTAAGTTTTACTGCTACCTGGTTATAAAGGCCATAACTGGAAACTACATTAATTGGGTGGATGTCAAAAAAAGGGTTCCCTTTGACTGATACATGTCAAAATCTCAGCTACTGAAAGGATGAACACTTGATTCTTTTGCTCTCATTCTCAAAATTCTTTTTGGCAATTTGCAGACTGATAAAAGAAGTGTCATAAAGATTGTTGCAGTGAAAAAGGCTTGAGTGAGGAGATAAAGAGGACAAACCCTTTGCCTGGATTTGCAACATTGTTCACTGTGCTGCCATTTTGGTACAAAGTGGGTTCAAGGTGAGATAGTTTCATGGAAAACACCAAATGGAAGTGGGTTCCTCTTTTTTTTTCTCAGTTAGTGTCAGTGCTTCATAATATAATTTGGGTTGTTTTTGTTTTCCCCTTCCAGTGAAAAGAAGATGGAAAATGATGAAGGATTGAAGACTGTGGAGTGCTTGAGGGGAAGGCTTCTTGCAGAGAGACAAGCTTCACAGGCTGCAAAACAAGATGCTGAACTTATGGGAAATAAGGTTAGATTATTGTAGCCTTTGCTTCAAAAGGCTAAAGAAAAAAGATCTGATTTTTTGTTTCTCCAACTGCAGCTACTGGAGCTTGAGAAAGAACTGAAAGAACAGAACAAACTAAGGAACAAAGCTGAGAAAAGGCTCAAACAGCTTAGGAAGAAGCTTGAATCCCTCAAATTATTGTCTACTTTGGAAGAAAATGCATCAGAAACCACTAAATCTGATACTTCACATGAGAAGTCCAGTGTTGAATCAAGTTCAGGCCATCAAGTTCCAAAGGTTGATGACACAAGGTATTCATTTCCCCACATTTATCCTACTAACTTTGCTTTAAGTAAATATTTAATTTCATCACTCCATACCATTCAATTTCAGTTCTTCAAGCTTGAAAGATTCGAAGGTGGAGATTGATAATGGACGAAACCAGAATTATGAAGATGGTGATGATGATTATGTTGATAACTCATTGGCACTGGTTCCACTCTTCCTACCAGAAACCAAGCAGGCCCCTGAGATAAAGATGGTTAGCAAAAGTGTTGGTGAAGTTCTTGAAACTCTAAGGCATGCCAGGGAAAGAATTCAGAGCACAATGGAAAGAAGACAAATGATTAGAGTAGGGCCATCTTGGATTCAAACAAAGTAAAGAGTAATTATTGTCACTTTTAGATGTTTTTCTTGCATTGAAACATAAATGGGGAGCATAATGTGGTTTGTACTTGTATTTGCCTTAATCAAATTGTTTGGTTAGTGGCTTAGTGCTAACTGTTAAGTTTTCCCATAGCATGTGATGTGGGGATGTAACCCTCCATTGAGTCCATTGTCTTGGACCCCAAACACATACAAAACACAAAACATAAAAAGAAACATAAGAGAAGACACAACAGGTCCCCAAAAACAGCAGAAAAATCGAAGCCAGAAACGAGCCAAGAATATCAACCTTCAATCGCATGACGTTTCGGGGGTCACCGAAAAATAAATCGTGTGGAGAAATACAACAAGAACAACCATTAAACGATCATCGCATCAAGAAAAATCTTGATCAGAAGTATAAGCAAATTTTACAAAGCTGTGTTGACACTTGATTGTAGAGCTTGAAAAAGAAAATTCTATGTTCAAAAGCTGCAAGACTTTTATCAACATTCTATGTGCGTAGAACGATATACCAAAGCTATGCAAGCTTTTTGACCACTGTAAATGTTGCAGATTAAGCTTTCTTTTGTGTTGTTGAGTGTTGGGGACCATTAATCCAACTCCGGGGACCTATTTTTCTTGTGATTTCGGAACTGATTCATATTTCATAGCTTTGTTGGAATTTCGGTAATGGCAAAAGAAGCCCTCAACATTTGTCATTTTTTTCAATTGCACCCTTCAATTACCTCCTGAATGTTATCATGATATGACTATCAAAAAGAACTTATTTGAAAAAAAAAATGAAACTTTAAGATTTGAATTATTAAAAAATAAACTTTTGGGGTACAATTGAAAAAAAGTACGACTTAAAAGGCTTTGTAATCTTTTTGATAAAAACTGAACTGGGTTCAGACAGGCTGATCCATTTGTCATCAAAATGTCCATTGAAATCCGGACCACGTACGATTAAAAACCCAAAGATCCCAGGTTCTTAAAAATAATTGATTTGAGTTTGACAGGCTATTTAGGATATAGCATTTAAATATTATAAATTTATATAAATTTTATTACGATAATAATACATTATATATATTTTGATAATTTTTCTCTAATACAATATCTATTTTATTTATGTTTTATCTCTAAATCGAATGATATAAAAAATCAACCTAAAATGTTATAAAAAATCCGACATTACAAATTTTTATGTTTTGTTAACAGCACCCTGCACCCGCTACACTCTTTACTTTCTCCCTTTACCCTCCTACCTACTCTAATAGTAAAGGTGGTATAATAATGTGTCATTATTGTACCTCCAGGCTACAAGATTGAAAAATACAGGAAACTGATTGTAAGGTTTTTTTTGTAGCCATTCAGCCATTAATGGTGTTGTACAGTGAGGTTATGGTGTTCCATGGTTGGAAATGGTCCTAGAAGTCAGGTGGGCGGTGAGCCAAAATTGAACTATTTTGCTGTCCATCCATGCAGCTGGAATGCATGTAGCACTCAATCCAAAACCAGGAGAATGGACCCCTTTCACAGCTGTTTCAAACCTTTTTAACTCTAAAACACTGGGATTTTCTTCAGATTCATCAAAACAAAGTGATAAAAGAATATACATGATGGAGGAGGAACTCAAGAAACAAGAATGAAATTGTGTTGTTACAGAATATCAAGCATGGAACACTGTTGGGTTATTGCAGGAGATAAAAGGAAGAAAAAGAAACTTAAAATCTCAGCCATGCAATGTAATAATAACAAATTAGCTTTAGGACAAGCAATGAACATGGAAATGGACTATAAAACAAGAAAGGGAACAAAGAGCTATAACAAAAAACAAATGTCAGACGTCAGTGATTTAGAATCTTTTTTATTTCTCATCTTGGATCTCATCTGACAACAAAACTCAAGATCTTCTGACATAAAGCTCCAAACTCTTTTTTTTTTTTCTCTCTTATCCACTGATCTCAGACCAAACTCTGTCTCCTGCAAATCCCAAGGTGTGCTTTTCCAGCTAAGTCTGTTGCTGAAACACGCCACACAGTGAAACTGAAGCTGCCAAAAAAACAATTTAAACCCATATTCAAGGTACACAGCACCTAGCAGCACACCTCCACTTTCTATCAACTCGGATAAAACTATTGCTTCCTTGTCTCAAATACACGCTTAGCAGTTGAGTTGGCCCATACCCAGCTTTGGTTCTTGTCTGAGATTTGTCAGACACTCAGATTAAGGGTGTGTCTGTTTGTATAACTCTTTGGTTATATAGTTCCACCTACTGGGATTCTCTAGTATTGTGGAACGAAGACAAAAGCTTAACCTCAGATTGAAAATGGTTAAATCCTGTTGGAATTCATCGGCTGAAGTTGATTCCTGCAGCCGTGTTGATGGTTTATTGTGGTATAAAGATTTGGGGCAACATGCATATGGAGAATTCTCCATGGCCGTGATTCAAGCCAATAGTTTGTTGGAGGATCAAAGCCAACTCGAATCCGGACCGTTGAGTTCGAGTGATTTCGGACCTTACGGGACGTTCATTGGTGTGTATGATGGACATGGTGGAACCGAGGCTTCCCGCTACATCAATGACAACCTTTTCTACAACCTTAAGTGTACGTTTTCACTTGAAAAACTATGCTGTCATTAGTATTGTTGAAATGCTTACTTTGCTTCCCTTTGATGTGCAGCAATTGCATCCGAGCATCAAGAAATATCAGAAAATGTTCTTAGAAAAGCTTTCTCAGTAACAGAAGAGAATTTTCTTTCCCTTGTGAGGAAACAATGGCACCGTAAGCCACATATGGCGTCGGTGGGATCGTGCTGTTTAACTGGAGTTATCTGCAATGGACTGTTATACATTGCCAATGCTGGTGATTCAAGAGTGGTTTTAGGCAGATCAGGAGGAGGAACAAAGGGAGTTAAGGCACTGCAATTATCGACAGAACATAATGCAAGTATAGATTCTGTAAGAGACGAGCTTCGGTCATTGCATCCCGATGATCCACATATTGTCGTGATGAAGCACAAGGTTTGGCGCGTCAAAGGCTTGATACAGGTTTTGTGTTCTGTTATGTTTTTTGTCTTGAAATGTTAAGAATGTTGAACTGAAAGTGAATTTAAGTTATGGATATCTTTTGTAGATCTCAAGATCCATTGGTGACGCGTATTTAAAGAAGGCAGAGTTCAACAAAGAGCCTCTCCTGCCAAAATTTAGGCTGCCTGAACCTTTGCGAAAGCCGGTCCTTAGTGCGGAGCCATCGGTGTTAGTACACAAACTACACCCTGCTGATCAGTTTCTTATATTTGCTTCTGATGGTCTGTGGGAGCACCTTAGCAACCAGGAGGCTGTTAAAATTGTCCAGACTAGCCCACGCTATGTAAGTTTCTAGATTGCAGGGAATTGCTGACATTGGTTGGAGCATGTTTTGACTCTCCCCCTCTTTAATGCAGGGAATTGCTAGGAGACTTGTGAAAGCTGCACTCAAGGAAGCAGCAAAGAAGAGAGAAATCAGATACTCGGACCTGAAAAAGATTGATAGAGGGGTGAGGAGGCATTTTCATGATGATATCACAGTCATAGTGGTGTTTATAGACTCCCACTTGATCAATGGGGGCTCCTCATCCACCGCATTATCAATAAAAGGTGGACTAGCTATTGGTGGTGGTGGTATCTAGTAGCCAGCAAAGATTGGAGCTAAATATCTCAAAACTTATCCACCATAGCCATGAGAAAGAAGGGATTTTCTTTCTTTCAGTAAAGCATTCTCATAGGTAATAGTAAAATATAATTAAGGTCTGGTATTTGCCCATGGAACATGGGATGAGACTGCAAGATTGTAGATACGATTTGCATGTAATCTAATGGTTGATTGTAATGAAAGCTGTCTATGTTTTCATTCTGTGTATGTTTTACCATTAATTTGTAGTGAAATCTTGAATTTTAGTTCAAAAGAGAAACAAAATACTATTATTACATTACTAACAAAAAAATGGGAAAACATAGACAGCCTTTCATTGCAGGCATATACTTACCTTGCAGATCAGCAAATTCATAAGGTGAGACCAAGGGAAGCTAGCAACGGCCTAAAACAGATTCACTTGTCTCAAACACGAACCAGAAAAAAGAAAAGAAATTCTGAAGTAGTAGTCTGAGCAAAAGGTTTAGCTTTCGGATTAAATAATCTCATCATCCATTGAATGTATTCACTGCATGCAATCTTGAAAATTTCAACATTTCTCTCATAATCAAATGGTGAACAGCAGTGGTAACATATAGATGATAACATCAAACAGCAAATCTGCATACAAACATGAAAACAAATGCATGCAAGCCTATGGAACAAACACCTCTCTGCTCCAGCCTTCCTCTTCAACTCCTCTGACTGCTTAGATGGCTTTTGATCCATTTGAGCTCGGTAAAGTGCCAAACCTACAATATCATTGGTCCACAATCAGTAAGTTACAAACATGCGGAGAAGTCAAGAAATGGTGTTCAGCATCGACAACTGCACTTTTACCATCGAGATATCTCTTCAAGTACAATAGAATAACGAGTCATAAGAATTCTCTTTAATTAAATATAGTATATATCTAAGGTAATATTTACTTTATCCAGCCAAACTTTCCCAGGCTCCAATCCAAACATGCAGGCATGTTTAGTAAGGCAACTAGGTCAGATTATGATGGATTAAACTCATATCTTGAGAAATAATGGATAAATTGGCTAAATTTAAGACAATAATTTTGAAAATTATGCTGCTAAGAGATCCTAAATAGCATAGATCAAAAGCTTAAATTGGATAAGAACTTTAAGAGCATAAACTTAAGCTTATCAAGAATCAAGAAATTATCAAGATAGTCGTTTTCAGAAATAAATCAATACAAAATAAACAATTTCTTCTATCCTCTTCTCTTCAGATATTCTCATCAACCAAAAAGAATGAAAAACCAAACACCAGATAAACCCTAAGTATTACACAAAGAAAATGGGGAAAATAAAAGAAGTTACCTTTCAGCCCTAGAATTACGCTTCTCTTGCTCAGATAACTGTACAGGTACGCCGAATCTTCTTCTGGATAACACTTGCAACCAAGCCCGCAGCAGTCCCGGTGGTCTTCAAACACTCGCTCTCATTTACTGATACATCAGCGTCGGATGATCGAAATCGCTAGAAGGATCCAACTTTTCCGTGGAAGGAGAGGCGGCGTCAACGTTCTTCGTAGGGTTTTCTTCTGTATAGGAATCGACGGCGGTGGAGGCGCCAGGTGTATCGGTGGTTGATGCCATATGAGTGTTAGGTAAGGTCGCGTGAAGTATACGAACTGAACCTTAAGAGCGTGAGTCGGTGATATCTTTTTCTTTATTCAAGTGGTGGGATATTAATATAGTATTTCTTTGGAAACATATACTAAATCAAAAAAGATTTTACTTAATTAATCACGAGAATCTTCTTTTTATTCAACAAAACGCTAATTTCCCGGTCAAGTTTTTGGAAAAATAATAAATATTAACCCTCCTCAAATCGATTACCCAACGTTATACGCCATCTAATTAAAAATTAGGCTTAATATTTAAATAAATATTTTAAATATATCTTATTTTGATTGTCGTTGAAAATATTGTTTAATCTAATTATTAAAATTATCGATGAATCAATGTTTAATATGTGATATTAATTTTAAATTCAAATAAACTTAAAAATTCCAAATAATCTTCAAAATCCATAAAAATTTCAAAATATTAGATTTATCGATCATTTTCTTTGAATCCATCTCTTCAATTATTTGTGTCAACTGATATTTTTTTTTAAGTATTATCATTGAAAATTGATGAACGTTGTGTTAGACGAATAACGATTTTATATGTCATTTGATATTTAATTTTTAAAAATAATACCTGTTAAAAATATAATCGATTAGATTCGACAAAATGGTGATAATATTTATCATTCAAAAATTATAAAGATTTTAACATGATTTTGAGAATTTTATGACTTTTAAAAAAATTAGAATTATTATTTTCAAAAAAAATATTGTGTGAGCCATGTTTTAATTAAATAACATTTTTTTAATATTTAAACCAATCCCTATAGGTAGAGCAAAATATGATTTTGATTATAGTATATAATAACATTTATCATTTGTAATACATAAATGAAGTTTCATCTGTGAAAATCAATACAATAATAATTAAAATTCTTGAAGAAAATACAGAAATATTCAAGCATATATACATTTTAAATTATTTTTTAGAACACTAAGGCCTGTTGCTTGGATTATCATAAAAAAAATGGTTATTGCCCGATGCCGCCATTGATAAAAAGAAATTCAGAATTCTCCATCTTATTCGTTGGATTTGGTCAAAGTAAACCAAGTAAATACATTAAGAAAAATAGTTGGAAAACTGGGAAAAGTTTCTTAACAATAATTATGGGAGTAATATTTTTTTTAAGATATATCAGTTTCCTCATTCCTGACTATCGCTTTAACAGTTCATGCACTATACCTATATAAAGGCCAATCATTCTTTCCTGATTGTTGTACTACAACAACAAAAACACAAGCTTTGAACTCCTACACGACAATGGCTGCTGAGTATTTGCCCCCTCCATTGGATGCTACAGCGGAGGAACCGGCTCTCTTTGATGGAACGACCAGGTTCTACATGACTTATACTTGCCCTTTCGCACAGCGGGTGTGGATCACCAGGAATTATAAGGTTTCATATTTCCCTTTGTTTTGTTTCCTTGTTTTGTTATGTGAGTTACTAAGGGCTGTGAATTGGTTTGAGTTGCAGGGTTTGCAAGACAAGATTAAGTTGGTTCCTTTGAACCTTCAGAATAGGCCTGCTTGGTACAAGGAGAAGGTTTACTCTGTCAACAAGGTGCCTTCCTTGGAACATAATGGCAAAGTCATGGGGGAGAGTCTTGATTTGATCAAATATGTGGATGCCAACTTTGAAGGACCTTCTCTTTTACCTGATGTAAACATATCTGCAATTCAATTGTTTGGTTTTCTCTCTTTTGATCCTTGTTAACCAAGTCATGTTCGGAATATTTGGTAGGATCCTGACAAAAAGAAGCTATTTGAGGAACTGTTGTCACACATTGACCGATTTGCAGGCATGGTGTTTACTACCTTTAAAGGAAACTCTACAACTGAAGCTGGTTAGTCTGAATGAAACATCCTTCTGTTTTACCCTTTGTGTAGAATATGATATAAACCAGATAAAACTTATGACTTGCCTTAGGTGCTGCCTTTGATCACTTGGAACATGCTCATACAAAATATGATGGCCCGTTCCTCCTTGGCGACGAGTTTAGTCTGGTATGTTGCTTTCCGGCTGCTGTCGTTTTGCTCGAGTTTTTCTGCAAAGATATATGACTGGTTTTGTGAATTGTAGGCCGACATTGCCATCATTCCTCTGGTTGAAAGATTCCAAATCTACTTATCGGAGGTGTTTAAGTATGATATCACCGAAGGCAGGCCTAAACTGGCAGTATGGATCGAGGTATAATCCGTCGAGCAACACTTCTTTCGATATAGTCAACACATTACTTATCCATATTTCAATTCTGAGTAATCCTTGTAACTTGGTGATACAGGCCGTGAACAAGATCGATGCCTATAAACAGACCAAGAAAGCAGATCCAAAAGAAATCGTGGCACTTTACAAGATGATGTTCTCGGTACTTTTCTATTTCTAACCTTAAACTTGCAGATGAGTGTTTCACCAATAATTATCATACCAGAAGTTTCTAACAAGTGAAATGAATTGTTGTTGCAGGCAAAGAAGTGAAGAAATTGACACCATCATATGATTATGCATATGTGTGTTTGTATGACTGTCAATAAGCTCTGCTTGGATCAGAGTAATTTATTTTCTGTGTTAAGAATCAATGTTGCACTGTTTGTTACCTAGATGAATAAACTTAAAGCCATATGTATTCGAATAAAACTTATTTTTATGATTTTAATAAAAAACTTTTTTAATATTTCTTTGTAATTACATATAATATATATTAAAAATAAAAAATATATATACATCGTATAAATAAATTATTCAAATCTAAATCTTCTATATATATAATACTCATTTTCTAATGAAATCACTCAATAATATCACTTGTGATCTTTTTATTTTTATCGTCTCCATCATTTATAACTCACCTATTTTTCGGTAATAAATGTATGGTTGTATATTGAGTTTATCACTCTTTTATTAATTGCATATTGAGTTTTTGATATTTTTAATTTTTATTAATAAATTTAATAATATTCAACGATGTTCATAATTAATGGTGTTTAACAATATTCGACATCCGTTATAAAATTTTCTTAAATGTATTCATAAATTTTTCATATTCAAATTTTAAAATGATCTAGTTTTTATAAATTTTATAATTTATCTCTTTAAAATTTAAAGTTGAAATTATCCGAATTGAAATTCAATTATTTCATAGATTAAACATTTGAACAAAAATTGGATTTAAAATTTTAAATATAATTTTGTTTAACTTAAATTCTAATTTTCTAACAAAGCATCCATAAAATAATAATATATTAGAAGTCAAAAAAACATAGAAACATTCAAACGTATACGCACAAAAATTAAGTCCATACTTTTCAAATCATGCTTTTCCCGTCACGCGGTCTATTGGATTATCATTAAAAATAGTGTCAAAGAAGTCTTAATATTTAGTTTCTTTTAGTTAGGGTTTCATTTTCAAGCGTTCCTCTTTCGACTTAATTTTTTTTATACGACGGGGATATTAATTTTAATATTAGTTGTCGGTCGTCGAGATTTATTATTTTGTTTGATTTTAATTTTAATAAGAATAGTTCTTATGACATGATTTTACTCTATCTTTTAATATGATTTTTTTTGTCTTTTAGTATATTTTTTTTTTCGTTATGATTTTTTATTGGGATTAATCTGACGACGCTACGACAGATCAAGATGGTGTTTCTTTTATTATGATGTTGATCTCTCTGTCACGGACTCTTGAACTAGATTTGGATATACGATTATATCTACCATTCTTTTTGTCGCGATTGAGTTATGGTAATATCTTTTTTGTCAACGTTCTTTCATTGTAATAAGTATATTTATGTTGTTTGTTGATAGTTTATCTATCATCGTTGATTTTGATGATATTTGTATTTAATTTTTTATTTGAGTCTTTGGATTAGGTTCTTACCTTACCTTTTTTTTCTCTAGTCCTCTTATGATCTATGCTAGTTTTATTTATTAAGTTTATATCTGGATTACTATGTTGTGAACTTTTATTATAATTTCGGATATATCTATTCTTAATAAAATTAATGATCTTTGTTAAAAAATATTTAGTTTTTTACTTTATTATAATAAAATTCTCACATTAATAAATTTATTATTTTGTGGTTACTTTTGTCTTTATCTTTGTCATTCAATGTTAATTATTTTAAAAAATTATATTTTTCGATCAGATAATACCACAAGTTAAAATATTTAAAAAATATTTAAGTTTAACAAAAATAAAAATATATTTTAAAATTATATTTTTAGAAACCATATTTGTGTCCTCGTATTATGATGTCTAAATTTATTTCACAAATTTTATACTTTTTAATAATTTTTTAATTTTATTATAAACTTATTTTTTTCTTAACGTGTTATAATTGTGATTTTTTATAACTTTAATAAAAATTTATTGCTTATTATAAAAAATTAATTAAACTTTTTTAATAAAATAAAATACTATATCATTTTTAGTTTTTTTATGCTTCAACATTAAAAATTATATTTTAAATCTTAATCGTAAATCTTAAATTTTAAAAAAATATATCATACCATAAATTTTTTAAATTTTAATATTAAACTATAATTTTAAAGTCTAAATTTAAACTTTTAAACTGAAAACATAAATAAAACACTATAAAATTTTATTTTTTTAATCCTGCTTAAATGTTATCTTCTTTTGCCAATTAAAAAGTATTGAAATAAACAAATGTTTTAAAACATAGTGGGTGTATTTGTAAAATTTAAAATTCGAAGGCAAATCTTAAAATTTATTATTTTTAATGTTTTATAGCCGCCTAGCACTGGGGCTGCTCTGACTTCACCAAATCATCGTGTATATGCTTGCTTAATTTTCTTTATCCAATATTATATATTTTAAAATGATTAGGTGGGATTAATATTATATTTTTATTTTTAAAAACCATATAAAAATGATTAATTAGTTGTCATAAAATTGACCCACTAACATTTTAAATTATGCTTTCATTGGATTGGAACAACTTTAATGATAATAAAAATATTATTATTATTGACAATTTCGTCATTGCTGATTATCCCTTTTAAGTTTTAACAGTTCCAAAAATTATATGAAGGCAAAGAATTCCTTCCTAAATGTGTTATAACATCAACAAAAGGCAAACTTTTGAAGCTGATAATCTCAGGAATTTCCCAGAAAACAATGGCTACCGAGTATTTGTCTCCTCCACTGGATGCTACGGCAGAGGAACCTGCTCTCTTTGATGGAACTACCAGGTTTATGGGTTCTCTTACAATAGTTTTCCTATGTTTTTTCCAACACCCATCTTTTTTTTTTGCTTGTGTTTTAAGCTGACCCCTTTCTTCTTTAAGGTTGTATATGGCTTACACTTGCCCCTTTGCACAGCGCGTGTGGATCACAAGGAATTCTAAGGTTGTCTGGTTCCCTTGAATTCTTCTTATTACTTTTTCATTTCCCAAGTTTTGATTTTTGAAAGTAAATTGATTGATGAGAATTGGGCTGAGTTGCAGGGTTTGCAAGACAAGATAAAGTTGGTACCTTTGAACCTCCAGAATAGACCTGCTTGGTACAAGGAAAAAGTTAACCCTGAGAACAAGGTGAGGAGATCTGTTGTGAATTTGGTAGAGCTATTTGATCTTGTTTAGGGTTGCATTCTATATGTTCCTTGGAGAAATTTGACAAGAAAATGTTGTTTCGATATCGTTTTCAGGTGCCGGCATTGGAACATGATGGCAAGGTCATTGGGGACAGTCTTGAGTTGATTAAATATGTTGATACCAACTTTGAAGGGCCTTCTCTTCTACCTAATGTAAGAGTTCTTGAATTGTTCAGTGCTCTCAGTTGAGATTTCTCTCTATTTATTACATACCAAGTGATATCTTGAAATTGGTTCAGGATCCTGACAAACAAAAGCTGTTTGAGGAGTTGTTATCACACATGGACAAATTTATGGGGATGGTATTTGCTACTATTAAAGGGGACTCAACAACCGAAGCTGGTTAGTCTGAATGAAGGAGACTTCTATTTTATCGAGTGTATCGTGTATTCGTATATAATATGATATGATGAATCCTAAAATTTATGACTTGCATCAGGTAATGCTTTTGATCACTTGGAACATGCTCTTACCAAATACGATGGCCCGTTCCTCCTCGGTGATGAGTTTTCTCTGGTAAGTTGGCTCTCCGGTGATGCTAAATTGCTCTCTGAGTCTGTTTCTTACAAAGATACATGAAATGATTGTCATTTGCAGGCAGACATTGCCTTCATTCCTTTTGTTGAAAGATTCCAGATCTACCTGTCGGAGGTGTTTAAAGACGACATCATGGAAGGGAGGCCTAAACTGACAATATGGATTGAGGTACAATCGAAAGTGTATATATAGAGACATACATATATGTTTTGTCTGAATCCACTACCAGATGCCATCTCTTTGCATGAACCAACTAGACTAACCCTCGGTTTACATTTTATGTTCTAAGCTTCCATGTCAACCAGCAATGCTTGCATCAGTTGCTTCAACCAATGCAGATTAAGATGGTTTAGATATAGCCAATGTATTAACTTGAGCAATAACTTCCTGATACAGGCAGTGAACAAGATCGATGCCTATACGCAGACGAAGAAAACCGATCCGAAGGAATTGGTGGCACTTTATAAGAAGATATTCTCAGTATTGTTCTGTTTATACCCTTAATTTAAATAACTTGTATTTCACCATTGATTATTATACCAGAAGTTGCTAGCTACTGAAACACATTCTTGTTGTTGCAGGTGCAGAAATGATGAATTTTCCGACATCATATGATTATGTGTTTATGCGAGTGTGTTTGTGTGTGAGAGAATGACAACAACCTCTGCTTGGATTATTGATTTGTTCTTGGTTGAGAATCTATGTTGTACAAGTATTTGCCACTATATGATTAAATTTCAAAGTGTCTGATTTCATGGTGTAGAAACTTTATTTTAAATAAGTATACCCTCGTAACCCCTTTTTTTTACATCTAGTGTAGAATGCGGATATTGATTATCGAGTGTTTAAGTATATCCCATGTGGGAAGGGGCAATCGCCCTCCGCAATTTTTTTTTTTTTTGTCATCTTATTTAAATTTAAAAAAAAAAGTTTTTTTATGAATCTATCCCCTCTTAAATATTTATGTTTTGTCTTTTAATCTTAAATTTCGACTCCGTCCCTATTTACGTTTAACGATAATATTAATCAACTATACTCTATCCGAAGATATTAAATGTTTAAACATGTTGGTAAAAAAAGTCAATAGTAAGAGAAATCAAAGATTCATGTAGCTTAAGTTTGTAGATGTTTGTAACATCTTATTTTAAATAAATTAAATAAAAAATATATTTAGAATAAAGATGCTATTTTTTTTATAATACAGATGCAACCCGTTTGTGGTCAAGTAGAAAGGAATTATGAGATTTATTTATTTTACTTTGACAAAGTCAAGAAATTTTATTTTATTATGAATGAGAGTTCGGAATAAATTGAATCAACCTTATCATAAAATAATTTATTGATTTAAGTTTTATTTATAAAATTATTCGGGTTTGAAAAAGATTTTTATTTAAATCGATGATAGCCTGATATAATATGTGTATAAACAACCGATTAAATATGTATATATAAAATATTATCTTAAATTACCTCAAGACTATTAAAAAGATATTATCTTAAAATGGAGAAATATTTTATTAAGGGATAGTAATAAAATGGGTAGGTTTTTAGTTGACTTGAACTTATCTGAAAATTTAAAATTTCAATTTAATTTAAGTTTAATATATTTTTATCTTTGGTATAATCTGATATAATAAAAGTATAATTCGACTATGATCGGATTTTAAAATTTTAATAAAAAATACGATTAAGTTTTATATGCTCCAAAGGAAATTAATAAATTGGATCATAGAATTTTTACCTTAAACCTGACCCAAAATCAAAAATTCAAAAAAATCAACCCTATTAAATCTGATCAAATCAAAATCCATCAGATTTTATTTTTTGTCATCCTTAATTTTATGGGTCTAACTCACGACAACATTCATAATCTTTATCTATTAGAATTGAGTCAATTAATCATTTTTTATGTCACCAATCCATTCATAAAACTTTCATGTCTATGCTTTTATCCGATACTCACTCCCTATTACTTAAAAAATTAATAGATTGATTCCGTAGTTCTGACCAATAAGATTCATTCATCTCTTTTTTTAAAGCGAGTGAATAGTTATTTAAAAGTTAAAATAAGATGAAAGAGAAAAATTATTTGATCACAGTCATATTTATTAAAATACATTCATCTTATATTTTTTAAAGATAAATCTTTATTACTTTCTACATGTAAATAAAGAGTTGATAATTATTTAAAAATTATCGTGGGATGGATGATCTTATTAGTTGATATTAAGGATGACGAGATAAATTGAATCATTTAATAATCTCTTGGATATAAAAAAAAATTATTCTTTTAAAAAATATAAAAAAATATTTAACCAAATTTTAATAGATAAAATTATAAACAATACAATTAATTTTTAAATAATTTTTATGTCTAGTAAAAGTTTTTGGAGACTAGAGCTAGGGGAACGAGATCCTCTCACTATTTTTACTTATATTTATGTTGTTTATGAGGCGATGAATTGGAGGCAGGTGGAGTTACAAAATTAGGATTTTTTAATTATTTTATATTTAATAATAAAAATTTAATATCATACTAAAATAATAATAAAATTATTTAAAGTAATTAAAATAAAAAATAAAAATTTACTGATTAAATTGAAAAAAATTAAAGATGAATGAACAAATAAGAATAAAATGATAGTTGAATGATGATCCGTATAATTTATTTTTTTTATTTATCTCTAACTAAAGTAAATTGGCTAAACACTATCAACTTACCATTCTATTAAGAAGTAAACTATTCCAGTCAACGAGTTTTAATTTAAAATTTTTGTTTAGGTCATAAACTTAATCATTCTTAAATTTATAAATATTGAAGATAAAATATATTATTAAATAAATTTTTATAACTATTATATCATATAAAATTATTTTATAATTAAAATTTAATATCCATTATATAATTTTTAAAAATTTAATACTTTTTTTATTTTAGAATAATTTAGTGATCATTCATGCATTTTACCTATTATATATTTTAATATTTATATATAAGAAGGGTACTCTATGGACCCTATTCCCTGGTCAAGTGGTAACGAATCTTAAGAATTATTTTTTTTAGATTTAATGATATTGTTGAATGTTGACCATTGATTTTTTAAAACAAATTTTATCTTTATTTTTATTTTTAATTACCAAGTTTTTGAAAAAAAAATAACGAAAATTTAATAATTTTTATATTTTTCTTTTACAGAATTTCTTAGTTTTTGGTGAAATTTTATTGTTTTGTTTTTTTATGAATTTTACAATTTTAATAATTAAATGTATATTTTTACCCATCTTCACAACTTTTTAATGTTTTATAATATATATTTATTATATTTCTATTTTTGTGTGCAAAAGAATACATAACTATTATTGGCATTAATAAAAAATAAAATAATTGACATCAGTTTAACGAGTTTATTATTATTATTATTATTATTATTATTATTATTATTATTATTATTATTCTAATTGATTCAATTTAACAAAAAAAAAATCGAGAGCCCAAAGAAAACAAGTTAAAGATTTAAAATGATTTTTTTGATAATTTTTTAATTGGTCACAGTCCAATCTTGAAAATTCATTTTGGATGATAATTCATATCAACTTGAATTATAAAATGTCTACTTTGCTAAGAAAAGAATCAACTGAAATTATAAAAATAATTTGTTGAATCTAAGTTGAGTTAGAAAATAATTTATTTACAGGTTGACTCGTTCTAAAATTTCTGTTACCATAAAAAGATGGACAGTGAAAAATTAAACAGTTTTAGTTAATTAAATTTAAATAAAAAATAATAAAATAAATATTCAAGTACAAATTATATGTTTTTTTTATTGTATTTAATTTGATATTCTCATTTTAAAATAGTGAGTTTAGAGTTTAAGGTTTAATGTTAGGGATTATAGTTAGGATTTAAAGAATTAAAAGTATGGTGTATTTTTAACGCGTATAATTTAGGGTTTAAGATAAAAAAAATTAAGATTATAGTTTAAAATTTAATTCTTAAGATTTTTTTAGAATAGGACATAAAAATTTTCACAGTAAAAAGTAAAAGATTTTTGTTAAGGCCATTTTAGGAATAATGTAATCCTAAATAATTTTTCGGGAAATAGGGTGCATTGGATATATCTTGGGATTTACGGGGAAAAATTATGGTGTAGGAGTGGAGGAAGTCGCCACCCGTAAATACGTCATTTGTAGGTGTAGATTTTTTTTAATTTATAATATTTTAGTATTTTTTATTTTTTAAGACAAAATCGTAAAACGTCACGATGGTATCTTTACTTAAGTCGTTATCTACAGGTGACGATTTTTTCTTATATCGTAATTTTTATCATAGATTCTAAAATATACCATAACTTATCTATTTTTTAAAAATATTAAAACTGTTTGTAATATTTTCCGAAACTGGCCTTTTGTTCAAATCAAACAGAAATGTATAAAATAAAACAAGAAAAACTTAGCTTTGATTTTGAGCTTTAGCTTTCTGCATGCAAAAGTCTAGAATATGGTGATCTTGTCTAATCTGAAATTTTCTATAATATTTTCAATATAATGCTATAATTTAACTCCAACTTGTATCTCAACTGTTGCAGTTTTACACCCATATAGTTCTGAAGAAATTTCAGAACTTTCCATCTTGTTGGATTTGGTCAAAGTAAACTCAGGTACTTATATAAGAAAGTTTGGTGGAAAAAAGGAGCAAACTTTAAAAAATATATATTTCTTCTTTTATCAGTTTCGTCATTGCTGACTAGGCCTTACCAGTTTCTATACTTATATAAATGCAGACTTGCCTCCACAATGTGTGCATAACTGTTAAGACAATCAACTAACACTAAAGGCTTACTTTTGAAGTTGATATCTGAGGAATTCCCAGGCAAGCAATGGCTGCTGAGTATTTGCCTCCTCCATTGGATGCTACAGCAGAGGAACCGGCTCTCTTTGATGGAACGACCAGGTTCTACATGACTTATACTTGCCCTTTCGCACAGCGGGTGTGGATCACCAGGAATTATAAGGTTTCATATTTCCCTTTGTTTTGTTTCCTTGTTTTGTTATGTGAGTTACTAAGGGCTGTGAATTGGTTTGAGTTGCAGGGTTTGCAAGACAAGATTAAGTTGGTTCCTTTGAACCTTCAGAATAGGCCTGCTTGGTACAAGGAGAAGGTTTACTCTGTCAACAAGGTGCCTTCCTTGGAACATAATGGCAAAGTCATGGGGGAGAGTCTTGATTTGATCAAATATGTGGATGCCAACTTTGAAGGACCTTCTCTTTTACCTGATGTAAACATATCTGCAATTCAATTGTTTGGTTTTCTCTCTTTTGATCCTTGTTAACCAAGTCATGTTCGGAATATTTGGTAGGATCCTGACAAAAAGAAGCTATTTGAGGAACTGTTGTCGCACATTGACCGATTTGCAGGCATGGTGTTTACTACCTTCAAAGGAGACTCCACAACTGAAGCTGGTAGATATTTTTATTTTACCATTTGTTTATGATGTGATATGATACTAAGCAGCTAAAACTTATAACTTGCATCAGGTGCTGCTTTTGATCACTTGGAACATGCTCATACAAAATATGATGGCCCGTTCCTCCTTGGCGACGAGTTTAGTCTGGTATGCTGCTTTTCTAGTGGTGCTAAATTGCTTTCCAGCTTCTGCAATTTTGTTTGAGTTTTTCTACAAAGATATATGAATGATTTTGTGAATTGCAGGCAGACATTGCCTTCATTCCTCTGGTTGAAAGATTCCAGATCTACTTATCGGAGGTGTTTAAGTACGACATCACTGAAGGCAGGCCTAAACTGGCAGTATGGATCGAGGTATAATCCGTTGAGCAACATTTCTTTCGATATAGTCAACACGTTGCTCATCTATATTTCAATTCTGAGTACTACTTGTAATTTGGTGAGACAGGCAGTGAACAAGATCGATGCCTATAAGCAGACCAAGAAAGCAGATCCAAAAGAAATCGTGGCACTTTACAAGATGATGTTCTCGGTACTCTTCTGTTTCTAACCTTAAACTTGCAGATGAGTATTTCACCATTAATTAGCATACCAGGAGTTTCTAACAAGTGAAATATATTGTTTTTGTTGCAGGCCAAGAAGTGATGATATTGCCTCCATCATATGATTATGCATGTGTGTTTATATGACAGTCAATAAGCTCTGCTTGGATCAGAGTGATTTGTTTTCTGTGTTTACAATCAATGTTGTAACAGTTAGTGTTTGGTACCTGTATGAATAAATTTGAAGCTTGGGATGTGATTGTGTTCAACTTGGTAGTTATACAAGTACTGTGATTCCTATCTTCATGTATCTTCCACCAAGTTTTTGGAACCCAACGAGTAGTAAAAACGGATGATGACAAGACCGGTTCGAACACCTGTGCGTTGTCAAAAGGATTAAGAAAAAGTATGAACGGACACTATTAAACAATCACACTGTTCTTTGTCAATTTTTCGATTCTAATATCGATTTCCTAAATTGGCAACTTCATATTTTTGGAAACAAGAGTAGAACATTGTAACAAGTTCTGTGTTTATCCAAATTAATCAACCTCATACCTTGACTAACTTCTTACTTGAGCCGTGAAGAAAATTGATTGCTTTTTCTTTGTCAAGCATGTACCTACAGGCTATACCTGAAGCCATTCCCAAGACGATGCCAATTCTTTTCATAACACATCATGCCCATTTCCTGCTATAATTTTGTTACAGATGCTATCTTGGTAAGATATATCATATATGGAAGAAGTCAAAAATCAAGGTTGCAATCAAGAGACCCAAAAAAATCAAGGCAACAATAAAAAAACAAGGCTTTATTCATGATTTGGTAACACCTTTTCTGACAATAAAGTCGATACCTTTTCCGAAGTAGTACAGTGTTATTTCTCTTAGTATCTGGAGGAACATAAGGTTGAGCATCAGGCAACAAATGGCTGCTATAACCAATCATTTTACCTGCAGCTGTGGTTCATGTTCTTTTCCAGACCTAGAGATGATTCTTGTGGAGTTGGTCGAAGAAGATAACCAACGGCTGTCGAGTACAAATGTATGTAAAATTATTTGCTTCAACATTTTAGACCTTCCCGGCACATCATTTGGTCATTGGCAGTGCTTCAACTTTGGCCATGTAAACTTTGGGTCACTCAAGTTGCATGCAGGCTTCAAAGTAATTCATTTCGAATTCTTGAGGATGACACAATGGTTAAAGAACCAGAAACTAACCAACAGAACATGATTAAAAGGTTTACAAAGCACCCTATTGTTGTTCAATGATGTTCATGAATCCAGCACACCAAATCAAATGGGGTCTTATTATAGAAGTTTTATATCTTCTCCAGTCCCCCTAATTGACAATTTAAGTCAACAACAACAAATTATACAAAAAGAAAAAAGGAAGAGAGGAAGGTCTATAGCAATAAAAACACATTTCGTCAAGTCTAACATTGTCAAATGGTCTTAGATCAGTCACTTTGGGGTATCAGCAAGAGTATTTGATGCATCTCTTGTTCTGCTTGTTTTCTTCTTTCACTATTCGCCACACGAATTGCCTTCGGATGTTGGATCATTGTTGTTCGGTGTTTGTCGCACGAACTGCCCTTTGATGCGAGGTCGTTGTTCAGCTAGTCGTTTTCTGCTTTGGTACCGAACCTGTAAAAAGCCAAAATATTAATAAGCTCCAAGTGATGAAAAAACAAAACTCGTGTCCAACTATTGATCTTTAACAAACTAATGAGATGCTTATGCTTCTGTAAAACAAGAGAGTAAGCGTTTCCTTGGTTAAAATGGAAATTGGAAACATAATCTTGTGTTTGCATAATTCTCATGTGTGTAATATGTGCAAATGTGCATATCAGAAAGACATGGCATAACATAAGCTAGTGGCTTGAAGATTTTTAAGGTAGATTTTGAGTGCCTTGCGTATTTATTACCTTTTTCTGGAAGCATCTCTCTTTCCTTTTCTGACGAAATTTGGTCAATGCAGCTTCCCTATGAGCAGACTTGCTCTGGTCTGCTTTGCTGCCACTGCCGCTCCCAGAGCCACTCGCATATCCATTTCCACTTTTCCCAACTATCCTGTTATCACTCTCCATGTTCGTCCTAACAGTATTGACTGCATTGCTACTTCCATTTGGCCCATTGCTTCCATGGTTACTACCTGAGGCACTTCCATTGATACTGTAGTTGCCAGCATTTCCTTCAACAAGTCCACCCAACATATTTGATGACCCACAATGAGGAGCATCTGCAGCAAATTTTTTCAAAGATAAATCATCTTCTGGTGGCTGCTGCTGCATACTGTGAGTGCGATGGCAATGTTGATCATAATGGTTTGAGGTGTGTTGCATTTGCAGTTCTTGGCTAGTCCCTGTAGGTTGAGATGGTCCTGCTGTTGTAGTTACATCGCCGCCCTTGTCTAATACAACTTTCTGAGAAGCACTTAAAAGGTCATTTTTCATGGGTTGGAAAACAGCTGAAGGATGCGAAGATCTGACAGTGGATGATACAGCTGACTTATTCTTCGCAACTTCCGCCTTGGCAGAATCATTGTTATTTGTGGAGCCCATATCAATGTTATTGCTACCGGCATTTGAGCTTTGATTGTGAAGATCATTAACCAAATGAGAACAATTATGACATACTGATCCCTTTCTAGTCAGTTCTAAATTATTTTCAAGCACAGACGAGCTTCCAGTGTTGACAACAGGAACCTTATTTGCATTTGCTGCAGTATTATACCTGCCGGTAATAGAAACAATGGTCAAAACTAATCAGAATTCGACAGATCTTTGTAGAATACTTTTCAGTGATTCAATTACGTTGAATGTTCATATGCAGTAGTCCCTACTTTATACCTTGAGAAGGCAGAAGAGTCTGAATGTCTCAAAACATTGCGCTCGTCCCTAACTACAGTACCAGCATCTTTAACTACTCTAAGTCTCTTCAACCCAAGCTCAATAGACGGTAGTTCTTTAGAACCATTGATGGTTTTTTCATTTCCATCTGAGATTTTGGAATGCCTGTATGAAGCCTCGTACTCAGGAATTTCCTTCTTAAGATCAGTGGTCATAGATGTAATGCCAGTTTGATTAGCAGCTTCAGACTTTTGTTTGCTGGGCAAGCCTTCACTATTGAGGTCCAGCTGCCTTTTATCAATCTGTTCATTGAATTTTCTGGAGCTCATCTCAAGTAGGTTAATCTGTTTTGTTCCAACTGTTCTGATTGGGACCTCAACTGGACACTCTAGTAATAAATCTAAGTCCCTAGGCTTGTTTACACCCGGGTCTTTTCTCATTGTGACATTGTCTGCAATAGAAAGGATTAACAAGGCTAAAAGAAGAGAAGAGAGACAAGGCAATTTAACCATTAGAGGAAAGAACAGTAAAACGGGACTAAAAGAAAAAAGATGCTAACCACCAACATGATATGATTCAGGCTAAGGGTCTAAATATGAAACTGTGCCGGTAAGCTACTTGGGTTCAACTAAACAGAAACTTAAATTCAGTTTGGTCATTGTCAAATAGAACTCAAGCTTGAGCGGCTAAACCTATTAGAGGAGCCAAGTTTGAGTGACATAAAAGCTCAACTCAAGCAGTTTGCTTGCCTAATGAAACCTTCCTCTTTATTTTTAGTATAAATTTGTTGTTTTTATTTACTATCAGAAAAATCTCGATTCAAACTCATGGTTGAGTTTGAATACAAACAATGAAGTTTGAAGTTACGGAAAATGAAGCCAAGTTTGAGTGACTTAAAGCTCAACTCGAGTAGTCGTCTTTACTAGATTAATGAGCCTAATCAAGCAAGCTCAGGTAGTTCAATTTTTATCCAACATCGAGCTTGAACCAAGTATTGAACCTCGAGTTTCAGACTGAGTCAAGCTTCTTACTGCTTGAGCTCAATTGACTCAATTCAAACCTACACAATTGAAATTCATGTTTACCAAGCTGTTCATCTCGTTCTTGACACCCTCTTGCAGCAGCCACTGCCACCCCTTTGTTCCCATATACTTCTCCATTTGAATGGACAACTTGTGCACACGTACTATCAGGGCACTCAGCAACTTTATCTGAGGCTGAGACTAGACGGGGGCTGTCAACTTCTACAGCTTGTTTTGTCCAAGAACTCTGCAAAAAGAAAATGCACGTATAGTTTGCCGCTACATATACTTGCACGTTTCTTTCAACTTTATGAACTTTTCATCCAAGTTTCGAGAGCGATGAAGTTCAACCACTGATGATGAGGAGTTAGAGGATCAAGCCCAAATACCAAAAGTGATTAGAAGTTAGTGGAATTTGAACATAATTAGCCCTAAATTTGGAATGAATAAAATAAATCATGCAGACTACCGTAAAATTTTAGGATAAAGGATGGAGTTTTTAAATAGATATCAAAGTTGCATTTTTCCACTAAATCTCATTTATGGATCTAAGACTAAAATAGAGTCAGCTAGGGAAAACCTATCAAGAATGGAAGAGCTAGGGAGAGGAGAAGAAGTACAAAGTCTGCTATAGGTGATCCAGAATACCTATACTTATGCATGTATCTGTACGAAATTATTGCCAAACAATAAATAATGCTGTTGGACTCTGGGAGATCATAACCTACTAGTTTTTCTATATATATAACTTTCTAAGCAGTGGTCTGAGCTACTTAAATATTAAACAGCTCCCGTTTCTTAAGAATATGTACATCATTTCCTAAGCAGAGGTCAATGTAATCCATTACCTATAAAACTCATCCCATGCTTTTGTGGTTTCAGTGAAACATTGTGTCTTAAATTTCAATGAAAGTTCATTACAATTAATATATATAACTATTATAAATTGATATAAACAGAATAAAAAACTACACTCTCTGCTTTATGAAATAAATCGAAGATAGAATAGCAGATCAGAAATCAAGTTGCAATTTGCAAACTATAGTTCAGGGACCCAAGGCCTAAATTTCTCTACGGGATATTAACCTCATAAAAGAATACTCTGCAACTGAAGGACAGATTTATAATACCTGAGTGCCACTCCCGTCATCACTACCATCTCCAACATTTAGACCAAAGCTCCCATTATTGTCCTCATCATTGCTACTGCTGTTGTTGTCAGACTTTTCGACACTTTTTGATCTCACAGATTTTTGAGTTTGTGTTCCACTCTCACTTCCACTACCACTAGACTGAGGAAGCAGAAAATTAATCAATTGGCAAAGAAAACTAAGAAAACATAAAATGTAATCAAAGTCTCTCTCTCTGCTTTCTTTTTTTCACTTTTAACGAACTAGTACAAGTAGAAGTTCTCCTAATAAATGCGGTCTTAGATGTTACCTTCTTCATACAATTGAAAAATAGAGTAATGGAACATGCCTTTTCAGTTTCAAATATTTTATCCATTTTCTTGAAAATAAAACAGGAAACAAAAGAAAAACTTGCTAGTACAGCGTTTGTAATCTCTACTTATAATAGGGAATCTAAATCTGAAGTAGGAAGTTAATGACTCACACTATGGCATCTCCTCCAAACATGCTGCCAAAGGTTCTTTAGCTCATTCTTTCGAATAGGCTTCACTAAAAAGTCAACGGCGCCTTTTGACAAACACTTAAAGACTAGATTCATTGAATCCTGAGATGACATCACTGCATGAAGATATCATCAAAAATGGCAGTTAAAAGTATCTACTTGAAAGACCTCAAAGTGAATGCAATAGTGAAAGAGCTAGAACAATAAACAAAATGCAGGGAGGACTGGAGACTTACTGATCACAGGAACATTTTTACGTGTTTTGTGGCTCATAATCTTGCTCAAAAGAACAAGGCCAGATAAGGAAGGCATTCCCACCTCAGCCAATATAAGATCAATATGATTGGTCAAATCTTCTAGTATCCTCCATGCTTGTAATACATTTGCAGCTTCAATAACTGGGGAAATGAAGTGAATATTAGGTTAGCATAGGCTACACCGCCCCTATACTTCACCAGATAATTGATTAGTTGAGTGTTCCATAATGGAAGAGCTTGTCGCAGGCATTAATAAAGATATCCATTATAGAAAGAATAGAAGAGGAGATGAATCAGACATAAAAAGTTGGTAAGACATAAATGGACATCATAAAATCTCATCATTAAAATATAACCAAATACAAAGTCTAATGTATTTGAATAGACAAAATGCAAAGTACAATATGAAAACTTCTCACTTAAAATCCTATAAGCAAGCTGTACTAGGCTTAGCTTAATTTGGCTCTCAACAAGCAATGTGTGTGTGAGGGAGAAGCTAATTATCAAATCAATCTGGTTGAGAAATCAGTTCTCCTTACATGAGGCATGAAATACTACTAAGTTGCATGTCTGAGAAATTTAATAATTTATAGAATAAATGTGAACAACCTCCTAACTATGACAACAACATCCAAGATATTCTGAGGAAACATCCTTGAAAGACTTGAGTCTCTCACCATCATAACAGCAATTCCGCAGAAGTGCAGTGACAACATAGCGAGTAGAATCATCTTTTTCTATAAGCAGAACTGTAATCGTTGTTAGATGAAGAAACCTCTGCCAGTGACACATTGCATTTTGTGGCTGTTGCTGTGCCATTTGCCGCATGGAAGAAGCCTGAACAGCTCCAACAAGACCATCTTTCACATTTTGTGCAATTTTGTTAACTTTCAGACCATCGTCTTCCAGCATCACATGTTCCTCAGGGACGGCACTATTTATAGTTCTCTTCTTACCATCATAGAGCCGATGATTTAGTTCCCGTAAACCTTTATCACCGTCACTAGCAACATTCATCTAGACACCTACCTGTAAATCAGATTACAAAAGATTGGTAACAATATGGACACAGTCAAAGGATGGAACAATAAAATCTCCTTCAGTTCAAAAAACAAATAGTACATAGCTTCGTCTTCGAAAAGGCAAACTTCAGCAAATACAGACAGTTCAACCTAAAACACGAACAGAGATCATAACTAAAAAATAGTTTTTTTAAGAAAAAACACCACAACAAAAAAGTTTACTCCTTTTAATCTTCAGAAACCAACTCCATCCTCCCTAAGCTGCTTATTCCCTGTAGAAAAACAACAGAGTATCCCATCAAACTAATCAACCAGAATCCAACCATTAAGTTCAACCAAGTAAAACTTCCACAATTTTCCTCGTTTTAAGCAACAAACCCACAATACTACAAAAACAAGCTTAATCATACACATAAACATGTAAGCACGAGTTAATTTCAAATTATTAAAATAAATAAGTATAAGTTTTAAAGACTTCTATGTCAAAACCCTAAAATCTGATCCTAAAATCAAAAGCAAAGTTTTTCTAATACTAACCAAAACCTAATCAAAAGGTATCAACATTTATAAGTAAACTACTGAAATAATGTTTTCGAATACTCTACGGCTAGAAATTTCTTTGCAGCTCAAAAAATGAAATCTATAACTAAAGGTAATAGAATTCAATAACAGGAAACTATTCAAATCTGGCATAAAGTTAAAGAACTAACAGCTATTGCAAACGAAGATAATCCTCAGCAAATCTTCAATTAACCACCATTATTTAGCTGGATCGAAAACATGTTTGAATTTAACAATAACATGGAGCAAAATTAAAGCAAAATAATAATAATTTCAAAACGTAATTTTTACATTAAAATGAAAATCTTCCGTCTAATACCAAAAAAATTCTGAAAATTTATTGCAGATTAGATTTTTTTTTTAAAGAAAAATAATTTGACTGCCTGAGAAATCGAGCGACTCGGAAGGAACAGGATACAGGCGACATTTTGTTTGGTCGACGCTCGAGCGAAGAAGATATTGTTTAGACGAGCCCGGTCATGCTGACATGGATAAAATGGAGGTATGGAACGTTCCAGAAATTCCACGTCGGAAGGCGATATTTCCACGTGGCCCGAAAAATGGGGGCCGATGGGATTGCTGAGCTGGACAAGATCAAAAGCCGAGAGCTCGATTGTCTCTATAGCATCTCTAAAGATCTTGGGAATCTCGTATGAGACACGTGGCGTGTGAAATGTGGGGAATATCGAGACGGGGGATAACGCCGTTTAAACAGACGTCAAAAACTGCGTTGCTCATTTTATATCTGCTGGATTTATGCCGTTTTTTTTGGTTTAATAGTGGAATAGGTGCCTAAATTCATTTGATTATTTTTTATTTTAAATATATGTGATTTTTTTTCGATCATTTTAAATATTTAATTATTAAAAAAATATGTTATCTTAGAATATAACATGTGGTATGTTTTTAATTTTTAATTTATTTTAATTATTTTTTAAATAAAATTCAAAATTTTATTAAATATTAATAATTTTTAATTTTTACAAAATAATCTCAAATCCTTAACTCAAATCTTAAAAAAAATATCTTTGTTACCCTTGAATGTCTCGTTGAAAATCACCACTATTGTTGTCGAACAAACACAACAATTTTTCCCAATCACTCATCATCGATAAATCGATAGTAGATGTATCGATCGGCTTTGGATTCCTTCAACGTTATAAAATCGATTGACACACTTATTATCAACAACCGATAATAGGCAACGATAAGACCATCGGCAATAAAATTAACCGAGAGAGATTTTAACTTAGAGCATTTTGTGAGTTTTAAAATTTTAGGATTTTTCTATAGTTAAGTTAAAAACAAATTAAATTTAAAAATAAATAAAATAAAAAATATATATTTAAAATAATAATAATTATGGTTAAATACTTAAAATAATCAAAATAAAAATATTTATTCAAAATAAAAATAATTTAAATATTAAAAGTGAATTATAAATTATACTTATTGAGCCTTGAAGTGTGGTCATGACGACATTGAAATTTGTAGTGTTAAATGACGGGAGTAGTCTTGTTATTATAAACTGACAATTATCCGCAATTTTTGGCTTCAACTTTAACTATGTGAAAAAATCTAGGTGAGTGACCGTGAAATTATATTATGGGTACCTCTCATTATATTATTTATTATAAATGAATTATTTTAATATAATATTAAATATTAAAAAATAAAAATTAAATAACTATTCAATCAAATGTCTGAAATTTAGAGATGCTATTCGATTGGTAGATTTGATATTTGAGAATATTCGACTAGTTTATGGACTTGGAACAAAGATGAATATACACCATCACATATATATTTGTTCGAATCCGACTTTAGATTATCGAACGAAGAATATATTTAATTTTAAAAGAATCTCAAAATCGAACATTTTTAATAAAAGATAAGAATACTATCATATGTCTCGATCTAATTTTTAACAGATTTGAATATTCGATACACTTTATATGTATGGTGCTCCCTAGTCCACTCACGTGACGCTTTCCAAGCACATTCCATGGTTATAAAACTCACCTTTTGGTTTAAGATCAGATCGGACGGTATGGATCAAACTATTTTCTTTTCAAAGACTGAATGATTAGAGTCATTCTTAACACATCAAAAAGTATAATTTTTTCTCCTTTCAGCAGATTGGATTAGCATCCATCCATCCAATCCGATCCGATCCGATCCCGAGTTTAAGCGCTCATCGCCGCCACCATTGCAATACAGTGGAAGGAAACTGCGTAAAAGAAAACAAAATCTAATAACAGGTACCTGGAGTAGTTTGGCATTCGGACATAACTCTAACGAGAGACCGTGATGAATGTAAGTGACTGAGGTTGGTGAAAATTAGGACAACTTCAGCAAAATTCTTGAAATTCAAGATTTCAGATGAAACTAACATCATCGTTACCGGTTACTACTCCGGGGTTCTAAAGTTCTAAATGCCTGGATTAGATATCTCATGTAGTTTAAGTAAAATTTTCCTTTCCGTTTATATGTATGGGACCGTCTATCTTAGACTGCAGAAACTCAGGCAGTCAAGAGCTGGTTATGGCTCCCATAGTTTCATTATTGCAGCTGTGATAACTTACTGCCTGGCTATACTAGAGCCAACCAGCTCGGCCAGCTGCAAGGATGTTAAAGTATGGCGCAAATACAGAAACAGATTAACTACAAATCCGCAGAATGGCAAACAGGGATTACTTAGCAGTCTTTTGTCAGATTCAACTTGCTAATCATAAGAGATTGCGAGATAAGGATCTATCAATTGAAGTTGCATTCTATCACAACTATAACTTGCAGCAAGAAAATACTGCTAACTACAATACCAACAGTGCCGCGCAATGATTTTGCCAATATTTATCGAAAGCTAAAACATATTGTAATACCTTATACTGCAAGTCTGCAAGTCTGCACAAGACCGTCTTTCCTTGAAATAATCGAGGTTGAGGGCCTCCAGCAACTTTGGCCATGATTCAGGGACACCTCCTGGCAAATCGAATTCCATCAATTTTCCTTTGTTGCGGTAGTAGTCCTCCAGATAGGTTTACCCAACCTTTTAGAGTATTCTTTTCCCAACCTTTTAGAGTATTCTTTTCCTTTCCCGCCTCAAAACCCTAATTTTCGATTAGATAAATTAGAAATTTCATCATTCAACTTTTTGTCACTCTTATTTCAATCATTTAAACTTCAATATTTTTAATCTAATCATTAAATTTTTTTATTTACTCTCAAATTACTTACTTAATTATTAAATAAAAATAAAATAATGACAAAATAATTTTATATACTGACGCGGATTATTTTTTATGAATATTACAGCTATATATCATTTACATATTTTTTATTTTTATTTTATTTTCTTTCTTTAAAAATATTTTTTTTACAGTTATAACTAATGCAATTTATATTAGAAGAATTGAACGTCGATGTGTTTAAATTTAATGGTTGGAAAATCATGATACTTTCTTAATGCAATTTATATTAGAAAAATTATTTATTTAAATTATAAATTTAAAATATAAAATATAGATCTAAATCTTTGAACTATAAACTCTAAACGTATGCATAAGCCTTAAACTAAACCTCATAAATTCTAAACGTATATCAAATAATTTTTCATATCGAGTTGTTTTCTTATATACAATATATATAAAATTTACATAATACTTACGATTTAAACTATAAAATTTTAAATATAAAATTTTAACACTAAAATCTTAATTTTTAAACTCCGATTTTTAAATATAAGTTCTAAAACTTTAAACAAGATACTTAAATCTTAAAATGAGTAAACTTGTACTTCATTTACATAATTTATATATCAAATAATTTTTTATATAAAATTATATTTTTATATAAAATAATTATATAAAATCTGAATACTTAACTCTAAAACTGTACGTTATAAACTCTAAATTTTAAATTTTAATCTTAAATTATTAATTAAATTTATTATAATATTATTCTAGCCATTCAAGTGTGAGAAAAATATTGTATTACTTATTTGAATATTCATACACGAGAAGAGTCAAAGGTCATGGATTGACCGTGAAAAGAAGCCGCGAGAGAATTATAAAAACTATTGGCTTATTTCATTAAATGGAAATGAGGTCTACCGACAATAATTTTCCTGAAATGACATATTTTATCTATTTAAATTTTGAGTGAAAAATCATATATTTTTTTATGTTTTTTTAATATTTTTATTTTAAAATAATAAATTTAAATTTAAAAAATTAAAGATATAATGTATTTTTAAGATATATAATTTAAAATATAAAAATTAAAATTTATAATTTAATTTTAAAATATATTTTTAGATAAAACATAAAAAAACATGATTAGAAAAAAAATATTCTTGAATTTGATGGAACATATGATATGTGAGTCTAGGGGTGTAAACAAGTCGAGTCGAACTCGAGTAGTGCTAAGCTCGGCTCGGCTCGTTAAGATTTCGAGTCGAGTTCGAGCTTGAGTAATTTTAAACGAGCCTGAAATATCTGAGCTCGGCTTGACTCGTTAAGAAGTCGAGTCGAGTTTGAGCTTTTTTTCGAGTCTAATCGAGCCAAGTATTGACCGATCTTTGACAGTGTTAGACTCGAGTAACTTTTATCTCTCACGTCTTATTTAAAGTCTAATAGAGAAAAAAACTTGATACACAAGATGTATAAACTCAAACTTGTTAATTTTAATTTTTAATATCTTAATTTAGGGTTTAACACTTATGTTTAAGGTTTAAATTTTAGGGTTTTAACTTTATAAATTTAGATTTAAAATTATAAAAAAAATAAAAAATAGTATATTTATGTTTTCAAGTAGCTCGTGAGCTTTTCGAGTCGAGTATCATGTAACTCGGCTCGACTCGTTAGGAACTCGAGCCGAGTTCAAGCTCGATTCGAGTTCAATCGAGTCGAGTTTTAACTGAGCTTTAATCAAGTCGAGCTCGAGTAACTCACGATTTGTCTCGTGTGATGATCCTATACGTCAACATTGCACTTTGATTCCTGTCCCCCACATGTTCCCTAGTTGTCTCTAAATTTTTTTTTATTTGGGACTAAAAAAAAGGAGAGGAAGAAAAACAGAACACCAATTATTTGAGGATCCACTTATCCGTACAATTAAAGCTCATGTTTCATGCAGAAAAGAAAAAAAAAAAACAGAGATTATGGTTGATTCTGTATCCATTGCTGCTCATTTCAGAACTAGCAGAAGCATTAACCATTCACAGAAGGACCCTGTTTCAGACCAAATTTTGGCTGATAAAGAAGAAAGGTACAGCAAGAAAACAATGTAAGAAAAAGGGGAGAGTGGGGCAATTGGTGTTTTAGTAATTTAGTTGATAACTACAACAAAGATGCAATTACATGAGAATTCTTATGGAATGGTAAAAAAAACAAGGTTAAAACCAGTATATTTCTAGGCAAGTTTTATTTGTTTTTTTCTTTCAGAAGCTGCATTTCTTCTGTTGCCATTGCCATTGCCACCACCTTCTTCTTCTTCTTTCTTTGCAAGCTTCTACCTGTTTTTGATGCTACTCTTAAAACAGACTCCATTATAATGGACATGATTCTGACCTTGATCTGCCCTCGTTTTGGAGGTACACTTTTTGGCATCGGTTCACCTTCTGCCATTTCCATAGCCATTGACAGCAAGTTTCAAAGCAATGAAGGCCAGGCTCAGAAAAAGAATGCTACAAGTTTTGGTAAATTGTGGATGGAAGTTGTGAGATTGAGGGTGCTTTTATATACTGAAGGGTTCCATTCCTTTTTCCTCTGTTGGGAAAGAAGGTTGACTGGTGGGGGACAGGTGACTTAGCTTTCGGGACGAGTCTGAGGTACAATAATTTAATTTAAAGTTAAAAACGATAAGTTTCGAAACTTGTTTTATTATCGAATAAATAAGGAGGCAAAGTCCACACGCTCACAATGTCATTCTCAAACTGCCAATGTCTCTTGAATCCTATTATTTTTGGACATCTTGTCTACCTTGAAAATGACTTATGAGATGACCTGTTGGTTGGCAGGATGCCAAACCTGATTATATGTGTGTCGTTCAAAGACAATAATAGGTGGAAGCTACATAGGATTGGAAACCAGGTTTGGGTCTTGGTTCCACTTTCTTACAACGGCAGGAAAACTCATGGAACAGACTAAGAACATTCACATGATAAAGCCTTTGTTTTTTCCGGTTTTAGTGATGGATGCTGGACTTTTCTTTCATTTTATTCCGAGCTCGACGTCGGACATAATCATAGATATGACGAGAACCATGCTGAATAATTGGCTAACGTGAGTTCTTGTCGGCCCTCGGTTGTCTCCCTATATCTTGTTAAAAAAAATTTTATTACTCGACTTGTTTCTCGTTAACTCATTAAAATTGTGCTAAATTCGTTAAAAAAATTTGTTATTCAGCTTAATTCATTAGTATTTAAACTCTTTAAACTTGACTCGTTACAAAAACTTTAATGCTATACTTTTTCAAATGTATATGAACTAATATGTTTTTTATATTATATGACTAAAACTTCCTATAAAAGAAGATGGACTAAAACAATTTTTTTTAAGTATATAGACATTTAATAGAAATCAACCGAATTAGATAATATTTATAACCTATTCGGGTGATTTAAATCTGATACCACTAAATTTATTTTTCGTTTTTAATATATTTTGAAAGGAAAAAGATTTACAAAAATTAGGTTAAGCATCTAATAATGTTTTCACTTTGATTACAATTTGGATTGATTAATTTTTGCGTTTGTTTTAAATCAAATTGTGTTTCCTAAAGTATTTAGTCAAGCTAGAATTAGGAATAGTACTTAGCAAGTCGAATAAAAAATTTAAGTTAATCGAGTTAAAGATTTCTAATTTTTAATTTAAATTTTATTTAATTTTTTTTAATTAATTTAAGTTTATGGAATTGAGTTTAAGTTTGTGTTCAAATTTAATTATAAACATTTATAATGTTATGGTACTAATTAGTTTTAATTTAAACGATTTTTATAATCGTATACATTATATATTAATATTTTTTCTTGCGTGATATATATTTGTATTAAACATAATTGAGAGACTCGTTCAAACATAAAAATAGATTCACTAATTACTAAAACTTTTGAGTTATTAAGTTTTTCGTTTTATAACTCAAATTTTATTTAATTTTTTTTCGAGTCAAACCAAGTTTATAATAATATGAGAACTCAAAATAAATTAAATATTTTTATATCGAATCAAATTAAATAATTTAATTTTTACGAATCAAGATGAATTTTTTTACCTCTAATTATGACAATCGATCATATCGAATCAAATTAGACAAAAGTATTACATTCTCACATTAGAAGTGATATTATTTTATGTAAAAATATTTAATAAATTGTTATAAATAAAATGATAAAAGATATATATTTATTAATTTAATATTTAATTCTTAAGTTTAAAAAATTAAGTTATTATTCGTATATTTAAAATAAGTGAATACATTATATTATCCTAATCAACTTCACATTTTAAAAATCTTGTGTATTCCACAGCCGTGATAATCGACGATTATTTGTTTGCTCAAAACAAATAATGGGCGATTATTGCATGGCATGAGATTAAGGCAAGCGAAGCCACAAAGCCGAGTAAATGTGAGCCGCGCCATTGACAAAATATTTGGGTGGTTGTTCTTTAGTGGTGGAGAAAGATTGGGCGGTAGCTTTCAGAAATCTACGGTGGGCAGGAACCACCTTCTTTTCAAATATCGGCGGCGCGACTGCGAATGGAATCAATTCCTATACTTCTTTCCCCATGGAACTACGGTGGGGAATTTTAGATGTAAAATAGTATAATCGATTCTCATTAGAATTAATTATTAAAATGATAAGCCATAAAAATAATTTTAACCCTTAAGGTTCATAGTTTTTGTCATTTTAGTTCTTATTTTTTGGGATAAATTTAGCCCTTAACCTATATCTTTTTGATAAATAGCTTATTTTTTAACTAGCTTGATGATTGGACCGTTAAAAATTTAACGATTATATATATGGAATATAATTTTAAATGACATGGAATGTAACCTATCAAATACATATATATATATATATATGGAATATAATTTTATTCTAATATAAGATATAAAATAATTAAAATTCAAATAAAATATTAAAAATTAATTAATTCTAAAATAAAAATTATAAAACATTCTAATATAAGTTTATGTATTTGATAAGATTTTATCGTAGTTAGGGTTAAGAATGTTTAATAATATTTTATTTTAGAATTAATTAATTTTAAATATTTTATTTGAATTTTAATTGTTTTATATTTTATATTAGAATAAAATTATATTCCATATATATATATGTATTTGATAGGTTACATTCCATGTCATTTAAAATTATATTCCATATATATATATCATCGTTAAATTTTTAACGGTCCAGTCATCAAGCTAGTTAAAAAAATAAGCTATTTGTCAAAAAGATATAGGTTAAGGGCTAAATTTATCCCAAAAAAGAATAAGGGCCAAAACGACAAAAACTATAAACGTTAAGGGTTAAAATTATCTTTATGCCAAATGATAATTATTCGATATATTAGAAGTAAAAAAATTAAAATTTATAAATTTAGTTTAAGGTGTATGATTTAGGAGTTAAAATTTAGTGTCTGTGAATATAATTTAAAGTTTAAAGTTAAAATTTAGGGTTTAAGTGTTAAACTTTAAATTATTTATCATAAAACTTAAAAATCACTTTTAAATTTTAAATTTTAACTTTAAACTCTAAATTTTACAATTACCTCTAAATCTTACGCCCTAAACAATTGTAAAAACTAAAAAATTTCGTTAGTGAATTGAATATAAAGCGTACATCAAATCTATTGATTAATAAATGATTAAAAATATTTATATTATTTTAAATTTTTATAAATTTAAATTATTATATTTATTTTAAAATATAAATGTATCTCTATTTAATTATATTTGTATAGATTACATTAAAATCAGTAGACATAATTGCAATATTATGTAAAGCAAATATCGAATGTCATGGTATTGTAATAATCAAGTTTATATGTGTAGTGATCATCCAATCAGAGCATTGAATTAGACGGTGGCACAGTGCATATAGTGAATGTGACTACACACGAAAGAAACCTCTCAAATCTCACCGAGGATAAGAACCATAAACTAAACTCGCGGGGACGAGGAATTGATACCGGACGAGGAATTCAACGGTTCTCAAAGTCAGACATCACTCATATTCTCTAGTTTGTTAGGTAGCTAAAACCAAAGACAAGCCAAGGAAACTGAGGAAAAGCCATGAACTCATCACCCAATCCTCCACAACCGCCTCCGCCGCAGTCCTCCACGTCCACCGCTGCCTCTTCAGATGGCTCGGGTAAGAAAGTTAGGAAACCTTACACCATTACCAAGTCACGTGAGAGCTGGACTGAAGAAGAACATGACAAGTTCCTTGAAGCTCTTCAACTGTAAGTTCTTTCTCCAAAGATGAAAACTTTTGTTCCATTTTTTCTTTAAAAATCCCTGATTTACTAGTACCAAGTACTTTGATTTCTCCTTTTTTTAGGGAATTTGCCTTTCTTTATGTTGGTTCTTAGTTTCAATTGTTCTGTTTTAGCTAGTAGAGAACTCAGGAAACATTGATCGAGTTTTTCCTTGTTTCAACTGTGAAGTGGATGTTTTGTTCGGAGAAATTGATGATGTAAATTCGGTCTTCAATTCAATTTGGGTACAAGAATTTAACTAATCATAGTTTTTAAACATTTCTTCTCAGCTTGTGTTGTATTGAATGTCGTACGAGTATGCCAATGACAATACACTTACTCCCTTGCAGCCGCAACATCCGCATTGCAATGGCAATTTAATACTATGCGCCCTCACTTCTAGATTAGGATACCATTAGCAGCTTTTGCCTTGATCGTTCCTCTTTGTGTCTATTAGCAATATTTTTCTATGATAGAACAAAAAAAAAGTCTTGTTTAGCCTGTTAAATAGCTTTCTATCTTTCTTGCTGACTTAGGTTTGATCGTGACTGGAAAAAAATTGAAGATTTTGTCGGGTCAAAGACAGTTATCCAGGTTTAAAGACAAGGATTTGATGTTTGTCATTGAGCTCAGGTTTTCAATATTTAATATCATTTTGCTTAAACCTTTTTAAATGGATATTTGCTGTCTTTACAGATTCGAAGTCATGCCCAGAAATACTTTTTGAAGGTTCAAAAGAATGGGACGATTGCACATGTGCCGCCGCCTCGTCCCAAGCGCAAAGCTGCTCACCCTTATCCTCAAAAGGCTTCTAAAAATGGTTTGATTTTTAAACTGGATTGTGATGATATTTTTTGATTGAATTCTTGGGGTATAATTACATTTTGACATGCTCTTATAATACCAGTTTTGGTGCCATTACAAGTATCCATGGGTTTTCCTTCTTCAATAAATACCGTTCCACCTGGATATGGTCCCTGGGATGAAGCTTCCATGCTAGTAAACACTGCCTCAAGCAAAATCATGCCACCACAAGATGAATTTACAAGCCATCGAGGAGCGGATGGCATGAATTCTTCTCTATGTTGTTTCCTTTGTTGTAATAGTAGTAGACTAGATTTCCTAAAGGAAACTTTCCAACATTTCTTATACATATAACGTTACTGATTCAGCTGATATTGGATCAAAGGGCGTAGCAAGGATTAGTAACAGTGGTGTTAGTTGCATTGGAAGCTCTAGCCAGACAATACCTAATCCCGATATGCCAAAGCAAAGGAAACAAGCATCCGTGCTTCTCGGTAATTGTATTGACTATAATCAATTGTTTTCCCCAGTTACTTTGTACTTGATGAAATTTGGCCAACTGTCTTCGTTTTGCAGCTACACCTGATTTTGCTGAAGTTTATAGCTTCATTGGAAGTGTCTTTGATCCTGACACCGACGACCACGTGCAAAAACTCAAAGAGATGGATCCCATAAATTTTGAAACTGTAAGTCAAAGTGGCACTTTTTTTGGTTTCAACATTTCATAATTATAGCAAGCAAACAAACAAATGGTCTCTGCTCTTTAGTTAGTTGCAACATAACTTGCATTGAGAGTCATCAACAATCTCCCTCTTTGAATCAACCTATCTTTCGTTGGTAACTTATCCAAAATAGTCATCTAAGCTCTTGGAATATGCAAAGGGAACCAAATGAGTCTATGTCACACCACCCTTTCAAGCTTCAATATTATTCCTGGCCAAATTTTAGTAATTGAGATCTTTCTATCCCTCGGTATAAGCAGATAAGGAATATTAATGACCGCCTCTCCTAATTTCAACATTTTCCTCAAGATCCAGCTCATATTTGCTTGGGGTAACATATGCCAAAATCAGATTCTTTGAAGATGTAAGCTTGCAGACAAGCAATCCAGATCGAACCTTCTCCTTCTAGAATATTTATTACTAATTTCATGATGCACGCCTTGTTCTAGCCCTCCAATCTTTCATCCCCAATCGACCTTCAGCTTTCAAAAAATAGATTTGAGAGTTGAGACCAGCCTTCAAACAGTATATCTAGGAGACAAAGAACCTCTTCCATAACCTTTCACCAATTCTTGAGCCATAAGGATATTGTCAGAAATACTCATCTTTAATGAAAGCACTTTGACCGTTTGAGATATTCTAGGACGATACTTTGTTAATCTTTTCACCATGATTTTAGTGATGCATTTGTACACAAAAGAGCAGCAGGAAATCAGATTATTTGTACCCCATGATACTTATTCAGATTATTAGTCTTTGGAACCAACACCACAATAGTATAGTTAAAGGCATGACTGATTTCTTACTTTTGAAGGAAATATTGCACAGCTTTTACAAGATCCTCCCCTACCAACTCCCACACTGCCTTGAAGAAACGAGCAGTATTCCCATCAGGGCCTGGGGCTCTATCACTCCCTTTCCCCCTAAATTTTGTCTTGTTCTGAATTATTGAAGTTACTGTATGTAATGCCTTTTCTTACGCCATGCAGGTTTTGTTACTGATGAGAAATCTCACTGTTAACTTGTGCAGTCCAGATTTTGAGCCAATTGTAAGTATTAAGTTTATGTTTATACTTCACACATTATTTCCGTTTAGAATTTATTGGCTTGGGAAACTATGTGCTTTTGAATTTTAATTGTCTTCCCATCTATGTAAAAGTTTGTCGAGTATGCTGCTACTTTATATGCATATTTGTCTATAATGCTCTAGTACTCATATATTTCAATGCCTTCCTGGTTATTTGAGCAAGAGAAAACAAAACATATATGTATGTATATATATATTAATTTTATTGAAAGACTGTTCTTAAATGTTTGACTTGTTGATCTCCTTGGTTGGTGCAGAGGAAGGTCCTGTCATCATACGATGTCAAAAAAAGCACGGTGGGAGTTACCAAAGGAATTATTCCCCCAAACCAAATGAATGATATATTATGTTAAGCTGTATATATGTAGGATTTGCTGGCATGTATGCGCCATTAGTATTTTACTTCCACCTGCTTCAACTGGAATGAAATTATGTTTTCTTTTGACTGCTATGTAACGGGAATTGGGGCAGCATGCATTCGAGGTTTACTAGGTGAAGGAGTTGCAGCCAGCAGCCAGCAGCCTATAGAAAACATTGGAAATGTTGAGTAGAAGAAAATGTGTCTACCACAGACCTTCAAGCTCATCGACTTCCAGCGAGATCAAACGGAATGGTTGTCACCGTGTTTTTACTTATCAGCCAGATAAGTTGTGTACATTCTTGTCAGGTTGGTTTATTAGCCGTTCTTTTACGTAGTTTCGCGAGGTATGGCCTTACTATAGAAATGAAAGTAGGAGAATTTGAAGATATGTGTCATAAGGATGTTGATTCCGCCATTTGAATGTAGCTAGAAGGATCTCCATGACGAAACATGATGGATTTCGTATGTTTTCTCATATTGGTTTATTAACACTCAAGTCTTGGTTTGGTTCTGTCATTCAGCAGGTGGCTTGGCGGTATATACTGGAGCAGACCCAGACCCATTTTCACCTACTTGTTAAGACTTTTGGTAACCCATTTTAGTTCGAATTCGAATTTTGGCATTATAAATAAAAAAAAAATATGGTTTGAGATGACTTTTTTAATAATGGATTTTTGTAAAATCCGATCTAAGTTAATCGGCCAATAAGTTAACTCTCGGAGTGAAGTACTTAAATTTTGAAGCTTTAATAATACACAAACTGGCTCTCGAGCTTGGAAACTTTTATCAAATTGATTCCTAAAAGTTTTTATATTTTTAATAGAAAACAATTAATGATTAGTTTAATACATTTTATATTGGATTTTTTTTATTTATTTTTAAATATTGCATGTATACTTCTAATTTTGAGAAATTTTAGATTTTTAGTACAATATTTTATATTGTTTAGAAACTTCAAGATATGTTTGTCTAAAAATATTTTTACAAATTTTAATAATTTGTACTTTTTTAATTTTTTAATGTTTAAAAGTTAAATTGATCAAAATATATAAATACAGAGGACTAAAAAGTTATTGTCTTTTTTAATAATTGTCAACAACTAAGGGAAAATGGACGGAAGGTAGCGGAGGGATCAAGATTTTTAAATAAAAATAATATAGGGATTTAATGTTGTAAAATTAAAGTATAGTGACTATGTTGTAAATTTTAAAATAATACAAAGACCTCTAACATATTTAAACCAATTTAATTATAATTAGAGTAAAAATTCAGTGGTCAATTTGATAAAAGTTGATAAATTCAAGGGTTAATTTGTTAAGTTGGCTTCAAAATTCATGACTTTGTCTCGAAACTAATTCATGTCACATTTTCGACTTAAAAGACTAAATTGATTAAAAGACGAGAGTTTCTTGTATCAGAAGCAGCTACTATGGTGGGCAAGAGCCAGGGCTATGGGTTGAACTCTGTGGTGAGTGCACCAACTTATCCTATAGGCATCTAATATCGAACGCTTGAAGGACATTCGTCTTTAGTTTGATGAGTCTTTCGAATTAGGAATCTGCTAAACATGTTTGCATATCATTCTAGTACAAGAAAGATGGTGGAGAAGATGATTCAGGGAGCACATCAAGAGGAAACTGGTAAAGTGGAGAGCATTTTAACTGTAAGGTTGACATCTTTGTTTTTTTTGGCTATATTTTCTTTCTGCAGGGTCTCTATATCACTAAGAGATTGTTTGCCAGTCAACATGCTTCTATCATGGTACATCACTTGAGTTCTATATCGATCATGTCATGCGATGATATCAGGAATATATCCATAGCAGGTACATAGGAATAGATAGATAGCAGATTAAGTCATTGCTGGTTATATTCGTCGGAGGTGGATTATAGTAATCCAACGAGCCAGCTTGCCGGTATTACTTTCTCAGTCGAATAAATATAGTTTATTTGGTTACCCTTGTTCACTGTCAAGTATAATGGAACTTGCTCTTGGTTTTAGTTCTGTAAAGGATATGTGCTTAAGTGACATGATATAATATCATTCTTAGAGTAATCTAGTAGCCATGGATGAATTCTTTACTGCCTTTTTATATCTCCATGGATGGTGGACTTAGATTATTCAAGATTGGATATATAATATCAACAGGGCTTTAAGCTTTTTATTCATACAAAGGGTAAGCTTAAGCTACAGATTCAGAAGTGAGCATCAGCATATTTGTTGAAGTTGTGTTCCCAAATGTTCACTTCAAGGAAGTGTATAAGCTGCAAACAAGCAATTGTAATGTAAGAAAAAATATCAAAGGAGTAAAAATGGAGCAATGAGAAAGCAAGACTCACGTCCACATTTGTAACCAACGGGGCGGTCGGCAAAGTTGCAGCGTTTAGGGATGGTTATGGCGATCTCAGGCTTAACTCCGAATGCTTTAGCAGTGTTCGAGAGCAACACGGCGCAGAGACAGCTTGGATTTTGGCCTATTTTCTTCACCTGCGAGCAGCAACCGGCTGAAACTGTAGCTTTCTCGTCTTGTGCGGCTTCGGCACATGGGGCTAGCTTCATTGCCTCATTATCAGGAGATGATTTCCCACATTCCCCCGCTGCACCAATCTTTCCTATCTCCAAAATGCTAACAAGCACAATCAATCCCATAACACACATAAGTTTCAAAGCAGCTGCCATATTTTCTCCTATCTGAACAAATCCCAGAACCCTCAGCTGAACCAGACCCTGATATCTGAATGCATATTGCCCATTCTGAAGCGGGGTATTTATACTGAAACTTGAGCATGAAATGGAATTGCTGTCGCAGGCACTAATGGTATAAATGGAGGTGGCACTATAAGAAGTAACAATTTTATAATAGTAGTACCACTTTGATTGTTTAGTCCCATCATATATCAAAGTATGCCGCCATTTGTAATCATCTCAACGGTTGTGCAAAACCCACAAAACCTTGCCATGTAGCCACTTCAGCCAATATTCTGGAACTCTGCCAACAACAACCCAATAGAGTGCTTGTGCCAATCAAACTTCCTTTTTTGTGGCAACGTGTCATCAACTACTCCCATCTTTATTGACACTCTCATTAGGCCATTACGGGACTTGCATTTAACTTCTGCTTTAATCTTGCATAGAGTTCATTATGTAGTGCATTTTGAAATGTCTAGTATAAAATGGACTTAAACATTGTTGCAAGATGAAATATGAACTTTAGAGGAGTTTATATAGACAAGTGGCAGATAGTTTTGGCATTTTCTATTCTAAATCTGATCCATAAAATGCTCAGCCATGATCAACTCTGAGGCCATTAACGATGCCCTGAGAGAGCATGAACCACTCAACTTATTTATCATTTACAATAACAGGGTGAACGTTTTCCATCCTCAAGCATCTTCCTATTCCAACCAAATTTAAAACTAACAAAAATAACATAAAATTAGTTCATGGTGTCCAGCATCAGGGCTCTTGCTCTGGGACTGGCTCCAATTTTGGTAAGCTCACTGCCTCTTTTAGAAGTTCAAAAGGTACTGATGTTTCTTGAGCTACAGTTAAACTGGATTCAGTTCCTTTATTTGGATTACTACTGTATTCTTTCGGTTTTAAATCGATACTAAGGTAATCTGTCAAGACCTTTGTCACACTCATCCCAGGCTGAGGAACTTTGCTGCTTGAGAGGCACGGTGATCTATCACCCTTGGCAGGGGTAGTTAGCGGTGCTGGTGAAAAGTTTGGGGTCAAAAAAGTTGTTCTATAAGGAGTGCTGGGGAAGGGCATTGAGTATGGAATCGAAAGACTCTTCTGACCAATAACGCCGATACTGGCCAGCAAGGAGAACTGATCTGAATGCTTGGTCAAATCATCAACATAGAGCACATCATCGATCCGTGCGATGATGTTGAATGCAAGACTCTCCAAAACTCTCGAGTAGCTCTCCAAAATGGATTTCCCAACATCCTAATAAGCAGCGTAATGTTAATTCATAAGCATGAAATTTGTTATTAAAAGCATTCATAAGAACATAACTAAAGTTGGAACCATTGACACAAACCTTGTTGTACTGAATTTTGCTCATATCCAAAGTAGTCTGGGGAAGACCAGGGAATCGTTGCTTCAAGCAAAGCAGAAGGCTCTCTGCTCGATCAGCAAGCATCTCTCTCTTGTCTGCATCGATCATTAGGTCCTTGACCAAATCCCATGAGGACTTTGAACCAGACCGGTTTGTGCCAACAGATTTGGAGTTCGATCTTTTCCTCCATAAATATATTGAGGCCTCCACTCGGTTGGCAATCTCTATAGCTTGATGCTCAGATGTCAAGTCAAGGCAATCAAGAAGGCATTCAGGCGTGAACATATCCGATGATATATAGCGATAAATGAGATCTCCTAAGCTCGCTCGACTATTCTGAAACAAGCATGTAACAAAATTTTAACAACTTCCCAGAACAAATAATCCCAGGTATTTATTTTCTGTTTTACCTTTGGAAGAGATTCCAAATATGATTCAGGGACTTCCATGTCAGCTAGAGTAATACTGTTGATTGCCATGGCAGCTTTTAGGATCTGGTTCGTACAGTCACGTTTATGCTGCAACTGTTTCCTTGAATTTTCATGGAGACCCCCTGGTGGCACTCGAGACACGGGAAGCCACCATTTTTCCTCTTGTCGTTGAAGGGCTTTTCCGAAGGAGGTTGATCCATCCGACCCTGGAGCTAGAATACCTTGGTCAACATACCAGAACTCCGTTCTGGTAAAACTATCTAATATCTCCTACAAAAATGATGTTGTATTAAAAAACATAAACTACTCTCCAACCAGAATGGGATGCACATTGTCACTAAAGTCAGTGGATCTCACAAGAAGCATGTTGTCTAATTTTCGTAAAGCGGAGATTAATGTAAAGATCCGAACGAGGCCTGCAAGTCATGACCTGAAATCACAACAAGAACCATCCATGCAAAATAGTGCAAATAAGATACTAGCATATTTAGATTAGACTATCCATTAAACAATTACAAAGCATTCTTAGAACACAAATCTTCCATTGGAGAGAACTTGTTCCCTAGAACTCAAACACTGACCTATGTTACGTTTTTCAGATCCTAGGAGATGTTTATGGGGAAAATTTTCGATTGCTTTACCTCGAGCTTGCTTCCGTCCGGCAACGTCTGCCATGATGGTATCAACTCAACAATGTGATCACTAACAGAAAGTAGCCATTCCATCTCTCGTCCCCACATTGCTTTCTTCTCAGGAGGAACTGGTTCTAATCTCCATATTTGCCCAAATAAGGTAGCTTGAAAATGGTCACATAGACAAATAGTTAAATACAATTGATGAAACATATCTTTAGCACAAGAAATTGGCAGCATACCACAAAGATTGGTGATGGCATTTGAAATAGCCAAGGCAGTGCAAACACCATTTCCACAACCAGACATATCTTCTCCCAACAACAATTTTGCAAATCTTTCCTTCATCAACTCAATCTCTATAACCCCATTAACCAAAGAAATCAAAAGCGAGGTTCAAGCAAGGAAATGAAGAAAAATGCTCATATGATAATCAATAACAATACCTGAAATTGTTGAGCCTTGTTTCTCTAATTTCCTGTCATCCAATGGGACTTTCTTTCCATCTTCACTACAATTAGTACTGGTGCAATCTTCTGCCCCAGCATTTTCCATTACAGGCCAGCCTAGTGAAGGTGATGAAGCTGACCCTTCCTCGGAACTACTGTGACTATGTTCTTCCTCATGAGCTGTTGTTTCAGATGTCAAAAAATCAGAACTTGAGCTGCTTTTGCGACCCTTGTCTTCAAGCAACTCGGCAAATGTCCCCATTTCATCTTTCTCTTCAAAGCTTCCAATTTTATTAACCAAACGCTCCATTTCAGCCTGTTGTTCTTCAAAAGGACCAGGTAAGGGATAAAAGACAGTTGTAAACTATCACGCCGTGTGAGCAACACACATTGGACTCTATAACTTTGTAACACAAGCTTCTAAAAGATTTCGAACCCCCAAAAGATCTTAGCTTTTAGCTTTGAAACAGGCATGCGAAACTTGAACCGGTAATGAACTAATGATGTTGTTGCTGCTGCTGTTTGGTAGACCCTATTTGGTCTCGTTTGGTGAAAGCTCCAACATGTCTGCTTCAATGGGGTAAAATGGAAATAACAAAAAATGGTTGTTGAGGCCTTCTCATATTTCCCCTTTTTTTTTTTCAGATTTTCAAGTTTTTTTAATTTTTAACCAAATCAAAACAAACAAAATCTTAAAATTTCTCCAGTGTATGTTTGAAAATCAATGATAAAGTTCTTGTTAACGAAGAGCCCTGTAAAGTTCTCAACTTTCTATAATGTTTTTTTATTTTAAAAGCTTTCCCATGCCGGTTCCCATAAAATAAAACTGTAAATTCAATTTGGTGTTGCTTATAGCTCCATTTTTTGTTTGTCGTTCATGGTATTGGCATGTATATACTTGGAAAGTATAGAAAAGAAATTTAGTTAGCTGAAAATTCCTACAAAGAAATGGTTGGTTCTGGACAACCACGTTGTGATGAAGACTATGGAGTATGGAAAAGGATGCCTTTGTCTCTTGGGAAACTTTGAAATGGAATACCATGAACGGCAGGCCAGTTCAGAAACTCCAAAGGGGACTCGGTACTCGGGGATCGACTGGTAATTTTAATACCATGAACGGCAGGCTAGTTCATCTCCATCTCGTACGATCGAAGTCGAGTTGAGATTGAATAATTTTATCATCCCTATTTAAAATCGAAAACCCAAACGGGAAAAGTACATGTTTTAAGGATCGGTAGATGAATGAATCCATGAAAGCACCAGACAAATCCAAGCATTTTCCTCCTCATAACTGATAACTAACATTGAGACTGAAATGGGAAAAGGGAATTTGAGTTTAAGTGAAGATGTCATAATTGTTAACATCATTCCTTCCCTTTGTTTAACATACAAACACAACTTTCCTCACAAGGGACTCTTCTTTTCGCATCCCCTCGTCCCGAGAGATTATACGGTGAATCTTATTTACCACGTTATTTATGGTCTAAGCAATCAGGATCGTTGATCTTTAAATAACCACCTAATAACACCACCCACTAAGTCCATGTAGAAAAGAGGTGATGATTCATTTGAAAAAAAAATTAAAATCAACGGTCCTGATTGTTTGAGACCATAGCTGACGTGGTGAACAGGGTTCACTGTGTAATTTTTTCCCTCATCCCTTACTTTGCTTGGAAGCCTTTGGGTTGGTCGGTCCAACTTTGGGAGGTTGCTCAGTTACACCAACGTTATAAATCGAGAAAATTAGGTTGAAAATTTATTCTATAAAATATTTGTATAATATTTAATTAAATTAATAAATTCGAGAATTGAATACCGATGATTATACTAAAAAATCAAAATAAATGTGTTTCTTCTCTTATATTTCGTCTTCTTCGGTCACTTTTTCAGTCTCTTGGTTGGGGAGCTGCTTCTCATGGTGTCCAGGACTCTAGTCAAGCAGCATTGTCACCGAGGTCCGAGTTGGGTGATTGAAAATAAGCTATTTGGAGCTCCAAATGGCATTCATCTCACTTGTTGAAGGTCCAAGCCTGTTGGGCCTAATTTAATATTTTCTAAATTTAATAATTTAATTCTTTCTGATATTCGATCATGATTTAGTTCTTTTTTCATTTTCGAGTCATAATGCTAATCTTTCTGTTCTGTTATTAAAGCAGGGAAATACTTAGCTTTTTTTCTCTTAGTGTTAAGTTTGTAACTATAATAAACATAATTCGATCGAAAATATAACTTCTTGTACCCTGTTTTCCACTTGAATTTGCAGATTTGGTCAAGTGACACAGATCTGTGTATAATTTTGGATGGTGGGTTGGTCATAGTTTTGTCACACTCTCTACCATAAACAAGAAATTTAAAAGAAAAAAAGGAAACGACAAGTTTCAGACACAAAAAATCCCATGTTCTTTGTGGGCGCAAATCAAGGTGACATGTTCCTCGATATTCCCTTTTGTTAGAGAAATTATATCCACTTACATCATCATTTTTTTATATGTTATATTTTTTTAAAGTGAATCTTCACTCATATTTACTGTTAATTCTTTTTAAAAATAATTTTTTAAGTGAAGATTCATTTGAAAAAAAATATGATATGTAAAAATTGATGATGTAAGTGTTTTTTAGTAGTTGGTCCATAGCCACATGATGAGACTGACCCTAATATAATTTTTTCTATTCTTCCATACCTCGGAAAACCCTTTCTTATGTTTTACTGTTAAATGCTTTTTTAATGATTGATTAGCAATAATCAGACATGTTTAAGGTTATAGTTTTACAGCTGGTCTCCCACAACTCGCCAGTCATTGCACTTAAACCGGCCCTTTCTGGTCTGATGGGTGGTGCTTTGTTGCTGAACAGTATTCCTCAAGATATGCCAAAACCTACGTGCTCAACAAATTACATGCCGTTAAAGTATTGTGGAGATTTCGGTAAAAAAAATATTTATCTTAAAATATTTAAATTTAAATAATTTTATCCATAAAATGTACTAGTATTATCAAATCCAAGTATCCCTGTGCAATCTCTGCCCACCCCAATTTGATCCTGGAAGACCATGGCTAAGGCAAAAGCCGAAAGGGTATTAAGAAATTATAAACCAAACTATTTTCCACGAAACTAACTCGTAGAAAATCTTTCTGGGAAACTGGGAAAGATTGCAGAGATTTTATCTTGGAATTATTGAATATTTAAAGCAAGAATGTGGCGTGATTATAGTAAATTTTGGGTTCAAAACATTCTTTTGTTTCATACCATATGAACTTAGATAAAAAGAAAAAGGGTGTAAAGATCCTACACCACAAAGAATTTTGATGGGGAAAAGCGAGAGAAACGTAAGCAGGATGGATACACACCTTTAACTTTAGAGATAATCAAATGAAAGAAAATGAAAATGGGGTTTTGGTAATTTTCTTTTCATATTTATCGGTCCCGGTTTCTGAAAATCGAAACCAGTCCTAATCACATCAAGTATTAAATTTTAAGAATCGATCCCATTATCGGTGAAAACCAGTTTCAATATCAGGTACCCGATCAATTATTTATTTAAAAAAAATTGAGTAATTGGAAAAAAAATTAAACCACCACCAATAATAATAATAAATAATAAAATTAAAATATTATATGCTTAAAAATTAAATTTTTAAAGCTAGTCACAGTTATAATATTTAATTATTTTCATATAAGGAGAAAGTTTGATAAAAAAAATAATAGCGAATATTTGATATTGGTCTCGGTCCTATTGATTACCCATTAGGTATCGGGTCCAAAAAATCAAGATCTAGTCTCAGTCTCATCAAAACTAATACCAGATAAAAATCTATTGGGTCTTACCAGGTCCAGGACGGGAATCGGGTAATTGTGTTTTTTGCCCACCCCTATCAGTTAGTGAGAAAAATATTTATGGATAAAGTTGTGAGGATCTTTTTATTATTTTTTTTATTGTTCTTAGAGGTTACAGGTTCTAGCACCAGCATGCCAGCAGAGTGATTGAACAATCAATGTTAAATGGTGAAAGATTATATTCTAAAAAATGTAATTACTATTAATTTGTTAAAAATATAATTTTATTTTTTATAAATATTATATTAAATATAAAAAATACTTATTGTAAACACAAATTTTATATTTAATTAAAAAAACATATAAATTGACTATTAACCCGTTTTTAACGATTTAATTAATTAAAATGATTTAATTTTAAATTTAAATTAATTAATCTATAAAATAAATACTTATCCCCATTAATGACTATGATTTATTTTACACTCCCAAGTCCCATTAAAGAAAATGTCACTCATATTATGCGTTGTATATGATTCCTAATGATTTCATTATATCTTATTTTATGTTTCCGTTTCAATTAAGCCTCCATCAACGTGAAATCAACTAAATGTGTGATAGAAGTTGAGACTTTGAGATGGAGAGTCGAAATGGACGGAAAACTACGCTAAAAAATAAATAATTAATTATAAAATATAGTAGTAGGGGTGGACAAGATCGAGTATTCGATCAATTTGAATACAATTAGTTTTGGTCCCGATAGTTATCGGTTCTTGAAAATTAAAACCAGTCTCGGTCTCGATCACATCTGGTCTTAAATTTCAGGAACCGATCTCGTTTTTGGTGGGTACTGGTTCTTATACCGAGTACCCGGTCAATTAGTTTATTCTTAAATTTTTTGAGTAATTGGAGAAAAAAAACAACTACCAATAATAATATTAAATAATAAAATTAGAATATTGTAAACTTAAAAAATAAAGTTTTAAAACTATTCATACTCATAATATTCAAACATAAAAGAGAAAGTTCGATAAGAAAAATAAACAAAAGAAAACCAACACCGAATATTTGGTATTGATCCTGATTCTATTGGGTATCCACCGGATACCGAATCCAAAAAAATCAAGATTCAATCTCAGTCCCGGTTATAATCAGGACCTAGATTTTGAATTCAATCTCGATCCCATCAAAATCAATATTAGATAAAAATCCACGGATCTTACCAAATCTGAGACCAACTAATCAATTTTTTGTCCACCGTATATAGTAGTATATTTTAATGAGTAAAAGTTAAACTCTTAACTTTAGAGTTAAAAGACAAAATAAACAACTAACGTAATTTATTATATATTTAGTTTATTGTATGTGTTTTATCATGTTCAACACTTCATCTCGCTATTTTTTTTTTATTTTAAAACAAAGTTCGAACTTGAAGCTTTTTTCTCGTAAAACCTTAATTATCTAAATAAAGACAAAGTTGAAAATCAAAACAAATACTATTGCTACTATGGAAAACAAGTTGCAATATGAACAAGGCATAGAAAAGGATAGATGTGTTCCTGAGATGCATGGATCTGATCTGTCCAAATCTCTTCCCCTCATCTGTCCATTGATCTTAAAAACATGGTCTATTTAATCCGGTAATAAGATCAAAACTTTTAATAATAAAAAAAAAACAAGATTAACTTGATGGATTACTTTTGTCGGTTGCACTTGGACCGTTCACTTCGTTTCTGTTAAAATAATATTTTATGAATTTAGATCAGACCGAATCGGTTAAGTGGACCGACAGGGTGAAAGGGGAAGAATGAATAATTAACGATCATTTTTTATTTATTTTGTATTTTTAGAAAAAATTATATAATATTTTCTCGATTTAGTGACGTAATAATGTTTTAAAGCGATTTTTCATGGAGATTATGGGAACATGATACGAACGGTTGATTTAATGTGAATCTTTTCTCGTCAGGAAAAGAACGGCTGCGATGGCGAATACGTTTAAAGGTTCCATCTGATTGCGATTCGGAATCTACGGTCTCTGTTTTAAACAGCAGAGTAATAGTCCTTACGAGCTGTGGCCTGTCCACTTTGACAGGTAACCGATGGGATGGATTTGAAAAATAATATGAATTGGAATTGATAAAAATGGGTGTTGGGTCCACGAAGGAGGCACCGGCAAATGGGTGAAGTGGTGGAAGACACGCCGAAATGATGTGTACAATTCCCGACCCACGTTAAAACAAACAGGGAGGTGGAAAAAAAGAAAAAGGAAAAAAAGTTTGACCAACGACAGATCCGACAGTTATAACTGCCGAATCACATGATCTGATGAATCTCCGCCACGGTCCACGCCATCTTCTTTTGCCTAATTGCCTTGCCTTTGCTTCGGGGCGGAGGCGGACCCTAGAAGGTTTAAAGTGATTCTATCTTCGTCAAATCGTTACTTTTATATATTAAATAAATAATATATATCTTTTAAAATAATTATTTTTAATTTTTTAAAATAAATTTTTAGTTCCACTTCTATTTTAAGTTATCTTTTCTGAATTTATCCTTTTTTTCTGAATTTATTTTTTCATGCAAGCTTTGTGTAAAGGATCGAGTCCCCTGCATTGCCACGTAGACAACAGAGCCATGACAAATGTCTGCTGTGCTGGTGAAACCTTCGCCACACGCCCTGACCCTAAGGACATCAAGAGAAACTCGTGAGTGATTATTTTTATAATTATTTGTATTGGAATAGTTAATATACGGAAAATCAAATATTAAAAAGTATTAAAAATTAATAAAAAATTTAAATCTAAAAATTAATAAAGACGAATACCTCGTTCAAATTATTAAAAATGAGTATTCCTTAAAAATGATTTCATTATATTTTGTACATCTGATAAATTTTAATTTATATACTAATTTTATTATAATTTTATTTTAAACTTTTTAATATTTATAATTAGAACTAATATTTTAAATTATTATGTCCATGTTATCTACTTTTAAGTTTTAAAATTTTTAAAAATATTTTTATTAAATTTATTAATATTAAAATAAAAAGTAAAATTAATATTTTTAATATCTTTAGAGTGATAAATTTTAATATATATATATATTTAAATATTTTAAAAATATTTTTATATTATTATTTTTATGTTTTAGTTATGTATTGTAAATTATAAATTTTATACGTTTATTATATAAAACTTTTAATATTCGAATACTCGTTATTTGATTATTCGAATACTTAAACTTTATAGATATCCAATAAAAAATACTTAAATTAAACAAATTAAAATATGAACCCTTTAGCTCAAACGTTTAACGGAACGGTTGTTGCTAAAGGTTACGGGTTTGAACATTGCAATAGTAAAAATTATATTCTAAAACAGATACTACTGTAATAACTATTAACTTGTTAAAAAATATTTTATATGAACCGATAAATAAATACCCAGAACATTATATATCTGATTTTTAGAAAGTTTTTTTAACAAAAAATAATTTAAAATAACATTAAAATGAGATGACAATAGAATTATTATAACATTTAAAAATCTAAAAAATTTATATTTTTAAAAAATATATATATACTGAAAATTTACATTTTTTATAAAAATTTAATATATAAAAAATAAATATCAATATTTTTCCCCCAATTTTTATAATAATTTCAGTTACTTCCATTTTAATCCATTTCTCCCTCTAACTTCCCCACTACAAATACAAATCTCCGTTCCCTAACTTTCTCTCAATTTCCCCGTATTTCTTGATATCTCAATAGTTGACAGTTACTACTCTCTTTAGCACTCACCGAGGTATTTTGGTTTCATATCTACAGTTTCCCTCTTCGGCTGGGCCACCGCCAGCAAGATCAACAGGGAAAACAACTGATTATATTAATATTTAACTCGGCAAGTGCAGACCTCACATCAAATCTTCTCTCCCTTCTTCTAAACCCTGTTTTTGCTTTTCTAATCTTTGTTTGTTATGGCCGAGGTTTTAGACGACGGTGAGCTTTGGCTTCCGCCACAGTTTTTAACCGACGATGGCTTTTTCGTCGAAGGAGTTAAAGGTAACACCGATACCAAGGATGTTAAAGGTGGCGAGTCTTTGTTTCCCTTCGAGTTCACTGGCGGTTTTGGGTCCTCCGGGTTTTCTTCGGATCTGAGTTCTCCCGTTGAGTCCGTTATGGGCTCTACTGAAACAGAGAGCGATGAGGAAGATTACCTCGCCGGGTTAACTCGCCAAATGGCTTACTCCACTCTCAAGGATGATTCTCTCCGAATGGACCCTGCGTTTACATCTGAAAATCCCAAGGTCTGTTCAATTGGTAGACATGAATCGTGTTTGAGTGAATTTATTGTGTTAAGGTATAAGGAGTGTTTGTTGTTCTGATTTATTTATTTTTTTTCCTTTAACCTTTAGGGATGGGTCTTATCCAGTTCACCGCAATCGACCCTTTGTTCGTTGCCGAGGGGTTGTGGTTGCAAGCAAGGGTCTAGCCGTGGGACCCCAAACTGTCAATCTCGGGTTTCTTCGCCACCGGCAACATGGGACCTGCTGTATGCTGCTGCCGGGGAAGTAGAAAGATTGCGAACGAACCAAGAAACATATTTAGGACTTACCAACAGAGGTCGTTTCGGTCCACCAGCTTTAAAATCCTCCCCGAACCTCGATTCTTCTGGCTTTTACCCTCAACATTTACTTTCTCAGAATAAGCTGCGGAACAATCAAGTAAGATCCTCCAAACGTAGTATTCGGATTGTTTATTCTCTGCTTGGTACTAATTTCTTTAGGTTTTGTTTTTTTATTGCAGCTTCAGCAACTGAAACAAGAGAGACTAATGAAACAACAAAACGCGTTGGCGTGGGGAGGGTTGAAGCAGCAGCAGCAGAACCAGAACCATGTGGTCCAAAACAGAGGAAGGTTTGGTACTAGGACATTGGGTCTGTCCCCATCTGCATGGCCCTCTCTGCAGCAGCAACAACAGCAACCCCGGCCACCAAACTGTTCGGGTATGCGTGCTGTTTTCTTGGGCAATCCAAATGGTAAAAAGGGAAGTGTTGGAACTGGTGTTTTCATTCCTCGGCGTGCTGGTAACCCGTCTGAACCCCGCAAGAAGCCAGGTTTGTAACCATCAATCATCTTAGCGTTTTAATAAAGTATTGTTTTCTTAAATGTTCATTGATTTGCATTTTTTTTGCTATATTGGCAGCTTGTTCTACAGTTTTTGTTCCAGAAAGGGTGGCGCAGGCTTTGAACTTGAATCTCGATGTGGTTGGAGCGCAGCCCCAGCCTCAGCATCCGCGGTTCAACTCAAGTTTCACTTCTGGTAGTAATTTCTTTATATCTCCCTTTAATCTTGTTCATTTTTTAAAAAGATAACTCAAGTTATTTGGTTTAAACTTCTGAAATGTATTTGTAGATGTTGATGCATTGAGGCTTCGGAGTGGTGGGAATTTCATTGGAAATCAAAGGCAGCCGAATCTCAGGCCGCTGCGAGAAACCAGTCATGAAGTCCGGTTACCCCAGGAGTGGACTTATTGACGACTCATCTTCCATGCGGTGTTTTTACTAATTGATCTGTTTGTTTTTGTTTGAAGGTCTGTTTGGGTAGAAATTCTAAGGTTAGGAAAAGGGAAGAAAGTTTGCTATAGCGTACTGTATAGTTTATGGGGTTAGGGTGAAAAATAAAGAATTTTTCTTTAGTTTCAGCGATGGGTACACAGCATAACCAACAACTTTTGTTCTGTTTGGTTGGGACTAGGGTCTAGTAGGGGAAGGACTGTGTTCTGGGTTTACTTTTTTTACTGTAATTATTGTGATTTGGTCAATAAAGTTTGAATTTTGCTAGAAAAGAAATGAAATGGAATGGAAGGTTTTCTTTACTCTGGCAGAGCACATGGGTGTTCTTTCGTTTTGCTGTAGAATTGTCCACTTTCCAACCTGTCCACCCGATCACCTTTGCTGTTTAAAGTTGTCCTGTTTAGAAATCGTCTTATTTTATTGAAGATCAAGAGGTCAAGCTACATTAGAACATTGTCATTGTCATTGGGACTTGTAAGTTTGAGTTTTATATATTTATAACTAATGTTGATTATAATTTAGAAGGGTCTTTTGCTTTCCCCAAGGTCTGGCTGTTCAATTTCTTTTTTATAAGAAACCCACTCTGCTTCAGTTCAGTTCTTCAAGAAGAGTGATATTTAATGAAAGTGGACCAAGTTCCCAAACATTAAGGTTGTCTGGTCTTTTTTGTGATATTGATTTCTCTTTTATTGAAGCCAGGCAGAGTCATTTCCTTTCTGTGCTTTGTATTGAACATATCAATCTCTCTCGATCAAGTCTCTATCCCATTGGCGCCCTTATAAACTCGAGTAATGGAAAAGGGTTATAGCAATCAATGGCACCAGCGAGATGCTCGAGATCCACGTCCCGAGCACATGCACATGCTCTGCCCACTACTTGTTTATGCGTGACGGTTTTTCACGCACCCACGTCCTGTGTATTTTTATGGGTTAGTTGATGTGTCCCGGTTGTAACAGTGACTACCTTTGAGGAAAAATTATGGCTCACCTAATAAAAGAAATTGTCTTGAATCTTTACTTTTTTTTTCTTATATATAATTAATATGTAGATAATAACTTAAAAATTATATTATAATGAGTGAATGTTTCTGAATGAATGTGGTAAGTCGAATTTATCTAATAATTTTTCTATATGTCGGGTATTTCACTGGATTTCATTAACAAGTTTCTAACACTCCCATCCCACTTTAGGAACTTGACGTTTTGTCCATATTTTTCACTTGGCATTAGCCACACATTAATAACGGTGTGTAACATTACTTGTGCAAGCCTTTGAATGACTCTTCTCAGTTGGTTTGAAATTCAACGTCTTACCAACCATATCTACCTAATACCAAGCTACTCTGACCGAGAGCTGAATCGGCTGATGGAACACAAACCAACCGCACATGTATAGGATATAAATGATGAGCCCACACTCCCACTACAGTATGGAGTCTTTCTAACAAAGAATTTACAACCTAATTTTGGGTTCCCTTGACTAAACAACGACGTTGAGAAAGATAATAGGTGAAATAGAGTGGGTCAGAAAAAAAAGATATTATCTCTCGAAAATATATGAGATGAATGAATCTGGTTATTTGGACAACGGATAACGTGACGGACAGAGTTAATGTTATAATTTTTGAATATTCATGTATCGTATCCTTTGAAGTTTGTCTGGAAATCATGTGCATGCAAAGAGGGGTGAAGCAGGATCCAGGGCCACCCTACTTGTAATAATTTCAACGGTTCGCTCAACCAACCAAGCCCCTCACTAGAAGCTGTCGAAATAACATTAAAAAAAATATGACAAAACAAGTAAACCTTAATGGAAAATAATTGAGTACGGTGATATTTATTGGCAGCAGATAAGCTCGTTTGATCCTTCGAACAACTAACAATTATATACAATTAATTTTGAGTAGGACTAATTTTTTAAATAGAGAGTAGGACTAATTTTTAAATTAATGATAAGTTCGAAATTTAAACATTTTTTTTTATTTTCAGATAATACGATATAGTTATAAATTTACACGTTAGTATTTTCTAAAAAATAATTATCTGCAGAGTAACAATGGGAATATAAATTTTATAATATATTAGTTAAAATACGATTATGATGTCGAAGAAAAGGGTGAGATTTGTTTGATTTTTTATTTTGTCTTTATTAGTGTTCTCATTTTAAAAATTACGAGTTTAAAATTTAGGTATAAAGTTTAGATTTAAGGATTACGATTAGGGTTTAAAAAATTAGAGATAATATATATTTTTGGGGTTTAAGATTTATAATAAAAAAAATTAAGATTAAATATTAAAATTTATTTTTAAAATAACTTTTAGTATAAAATATAAAGTAAAATATAATTAAGAGACAAAAATTCTACTCTTTCGTACAAATATGAACTGGGAACATAAATTTTCATATTCATTTCACAAGCATACGCCCACCATATTTATCCTAAATGGACCGACATAAACCCGCTAGCAAAACAAACAAGACGGCGCCGTTTTGGGTCTGAAGCGGGTGAACCGGAAATAGCCGGCTGGCTACTGTTTACTGCCCTGCACACAATCAACATGGCGCCATATCAGGAGCGTTACTCATCAATTTTGCACCTCCTCCTCACCAGAATGCTATGAATTTCAACATCAGCAACGGATACGATTGGTCCATGATCTTCTTATTTTCAATTGATCCAAGAGTAAAATATTAGCCGACGGATTTTGTTGTGCGGCTCGCCCGGACGCTTGGAAATATCAACGACGTTTTGTCAATCTCTCTTGAACATTCAAATTTCTGGTAATTATTTTTGTTTGTTTCAGTTCAATGTTTACAATTATTGTTGCTAAGAAGAGGAAATGTTATTTTTTTCATATTCAAATTGTTAATTGCGACTATTTAGTTGAAATTAAGCTTAATTGTTAAGTTAAACAAACTCCGATTGTAGTGATATCTTGTGCAATTCTTCAGTTATCGATGGCCTTAGAGGAAGATGATGAGCTGAGCTATGCACCGAAGAAGAAGAAACCGGAATCTGAGGATGACAAGAGGTAACTTTGTGTATTTCCATTTCCAGTGTTTTTGAATATTTAGGGGGAGATTATGATTTTTATTTTGGATTTTGTAATTAATAGGAGAAAGAAAATTAGTCCCGGAAGCTTAATGAAAGCTTTGATGAGACCTGGAGGAGGTGATTCAAATCCTTCGGATGGTGATCAGGTTATATGTTTTTCCCCCTTAAAACCGTTCATAATTGGATACGGGGAATGCAGATTTTTTTTTTTGTATTTGGAATGGAAATATATGTAGTTTGAAAATACAATGCAATGGGTTGAGTTGTTAATTGGTAGTTTTTTGTTTTCTTTTTTGATGTTTTTGTAGGTTATATATCATTGCACTGTTAGGACATTGGATGGAGTTGTCGTCGAGTCCACTCGATCAGAACATGGAGGTCAATATACCCTAAGCGTTTGCACATTTTAACTTAAGTTGAGGGACATTTTTCTTGTGCGCATGCTTTCTGGTGAACTGTGGAATGTTAAGTTTAATTAGTTGGTCTCAAGTTAAAGAATGAGTCTAGTTGAATTGTCTAATGTTATATGCTTTCTTTTATTGAATCGACTTTTGTTTATGTTACAGGGAAAGGTATTCCAATAAGAAATGTATTGGGCAAGAGCAAAACGATATTGGGGTTGTTGGAAGGAATTCCAACAATGTTAAAGGGTGAAGTGGCTATGGTACTGTCTTTGTAATTTCATTGAACCTACGTAAAAACAACAACAACGAAGTATTGATTTGAAGTTTCATATTATTTCTTATAAATAATCTGGTGACATTTATTGTTCCAGTTCAAAATGATGCCCCAAATGCACTATGGGGAGGAGGATTGCCCTGTTTCAGCTTCTAGTAGTTTCCCGACAGAAGATGATCTCCATTTTGAGATTGAGTTGATAGATTTCTCTAAAGCTAAGGTAAGAATTGATAATGTTGAAATTGATCTCCATTTTGAGATTGAGTTGGGGGACTGGGATAAAAAAAGATCAAATTATAATTTCCTTTTGGGTTGGGGAGGGATTCAAGATAAATTTATTATTATTTTTAAGCATAAAATACCAAAAGTTCTTAAAAATTGAAGAGAATATGCACACTTAGGGCTGGGGTGGGGGGAGGCCGGGGCCATCATTCCTACACCCCTGATTCAGTGTTATCAGACAATCTTTCATAGTAATGTCGATAGCATCCCTATGTTTGATGTACTGATCGTATTGGTGTTGGTATCTAGATGTCATTGATTAATTTTCATGTAGCCTTTTATTTCTAATGTCTTGCTATTTTTCTGTCCATTTTCAGGTTATTTCTGATGATTTGGGAGTTATAAAGAAGGTACAGTGGCACAGCAGTGCTTAAATTTTGCTAGGAATATGGTGGTAGTGGGATAGGATGTAATTAAGGAAGATTGGGAAATTTACACATTTCTGGACATGCTTCCATTTTTTAAATATGCAGACAAACCTTAATGCTTGTACTCTGTTGGTGCATGGACTTCATTCTTTCTTCAATATTTGCTTCAAATTTGTTTTATTCTGAAGATATCACCTCACTAATACGTATATAATATTGGTAGGTAATAGATGAAGGCCAGGGATGGGAATCACCAAGGGAACCCTATGAAGTAAAAGCTTGGTAAACTTGCTTTCAAGCCATTATTCATATCTTTTGTGTGCATTGCACTAAGTTTCCAGAATGGTTTGATCATTTTTTCCTATGTATTATATGGGAATATTTCAGGATTTCTGCAAAAACAGGTGATGGGAAACTGGTTCTGTCACACACTGAAGGAGAACTGTATTTCTTTACTTTTGGGAAATGTGAGGTTGGTGATTTCTGTCTTGTAGGGTCTTTTGTTCCTAATTAGTCATGCTTGTTTGTTTATCTAACTATACGCGTGATCTATCCTGCTTCATGTTTTCATGCTTAAGCTCCTTTTGATATAAATTTTGTTCCTGATCCCATAATACTTAGGTACCTAAAGGTCTTGAGATAGGAATAGGAACAATGACACGGAAAGAGAAGGCAGTAATTTATGTTACAAGTCAATACTTAACCCCATCTCCCTTGTTGCCTGTGGTAGAAGGTTATGGAGAAGTTCATTTTGAAGTGGAGCTTGTCCACTTCATCCAGGTAAGTTGTTTCTGTTTTGTTGATACTTCTCATTCGTATGTTTAGCTTCAGATAACCAAATTGTGGATGGAAGTGAACTCTAGAGTGTTGGACTTGTAGGTGAGGGATGTTCTGGGAGATGGTCGCCTAATTAAACGACGGTTACATGATGGAGAAGGTGCTCTTTGTTATTTGATTATACTGCACCACGAAGAGATATATTTGTTTGATTCTTTTTGTGTTTTCTCTTCCTTATGCTACTATAGATTGATTCGAAGAACAAATCTATCGTTAACATATTATTAGTTATTGCTCATGTTACACTGTCATTTTATTTATTCATTCCCTTGAAAGTTTTATTTTGAATATACTTTTAACAGTTTTTGCATTCATTCTTCTTTGATGAAAGATACCTTGGATGATGCTTCAAAATTGTATGAGCAACTTATGTGCTAGTTTCTAGTTCCATTTCATATTCCTGTAGTTGTACTTGTATCTGTTTGTCAGTGTTCTTAGTGTGGTTCCATGTATAATAATTTTATTTGTTGTTTGGAATATAGGGGAGTTTCCTATGGATTGCCCACTTCATGACAGTCTTTTACGTGTGCATTACAAGGGCATGCTTCTTAACAAAGAAAAGACTGTCTTCTATGATACAAGAGTTGATAACCAGGGCACACCTTTGGAGTTCAATTCTGGAGAAGGGATGGTAGGTTCTCCTATAAAGTTTAAAAGTTGTGGGTTCTTTTACCTTCATCTTGTGCTAGTTGAAATCAAATTGTCATATCAATACCAATCATTGAAATTGCTTTGATTAAAATTATAATACTAGACTTTTGATAAAAAATATATATAATGCTAGACTTTGACTTTGACTTTATCTGGTGAGCTTTTTTTTTCCTAACAGGTGCCTGAGGGATTTGAAATGTGTGTCCGCTTGATGCTACCTGGAGAGATTGCACTTGTCACATGCCCTCCTGACTATGCATATGATAAATTCTCAAGGTTTTTCTTTTTTCCTTTGAATATTTTAGTTGATTTGCTTTTATGTGCATGACTGGAGTACCTTGCTTCCAATTTGATTAGGCCACATAATGTTCCTGAAGGTGCTCATGTTCAATGGGAGATTGAGCTTCTTGGTTTTGAAATGCCAAAGGTAATAAAGTCATCTTTTAGAAAATTTTCCTTGATTATGTCTTAGATTTCTAAATAATGGCGTTATATTCTTAGTTGATTCTACCTAGAAACAATTGGTTATAGGTTGGATGCTTAATATGGGTATTAAAAGCGCAGTTTTGTTTTTCTCTTACTGCTTAACCCTGCGTGGGTGCTCCACATGTAGGCCCTTGTTGAGCTAAGACGTGAGATGCTTTATATGGATTTCCTGTAGTCTTATCTTCAAGTCAGTTCCTTTGACCTATAGTTTATTGGCTTTAGGTTGGATGTTTAACAATATGGTTGTTAAATTGCCAGTGTGCAGCAAAATATTCTAACGAAAATAGTGCACCAATTTTTTTTCCACCAGTCTAGTGCCAACTTAAATCTTTATTGCAGGATTGGACTGGTTTAGATTTCCAGAACATAATGAATGAAGCAGAAAAAATTAGAGTCACGGTATGTGGTTTATTATATCTATAATCGCAAACTGTTGCAGTGATGTAAATTAATTGTTTAATCCTTCTGCTTTTTGTGCTGTAAGACTACTAATATGAATATATTATCATTTCTGCAGGGTAATCGTCTCTTCAAAGAAGGAAAAATTGAACTTGCTAAGGCAAAGTATGAAAAGGTAATATAGCAACCGTTTTTCCTACATCTTAGGTTACCTTTGGGATTGTGGACTATGCATTAAGAATCGACCAAGGACCCAATTTTAATACGAGCAATTAACACATATTGGACTATCATTTGGTAAACAAATATAAATGAAAATATATATATATATATATATATATATATCTGGAATCCAAGCTAAACACCAGATCCAAATGATTTCGTAATGGATGTGGGGTAAACCTAAATACGCATTAGTTAACAGATGTTCATGTAAAATCAATGATGGTATTTCTACCGTGGCACATTTAAGTGCATATGTAGTTCAATTCCATGCGTTGATTTCTTTATAGGTGCTTCGGGAATTCAATCATGTTAATCCACAAACGGATGAGGAAGGAAAAGTGTTTTTAGACACAAGAGTAAGTTTCATCCTGCTTCATGGTAGTTGAAAGAATCTATCCTGTACTTTGATCTTATCAGGTGGTACGTGATGTTAGATAGCATGTTTCCGGATACTATTAATTTCTGCTTTTCTGATTTATTGCATGAAGAATTCATTACATCTGAATGTGGCCGCATGCTTCCTCAAAATGGGAGAATGGAGAAAGTCCATTGAGGCGTGTAATAAGGTTTATTTTGACTTCAAACTGAAACTCTTCATCTTTCTCTCATTTATTAGGAAGAAGATTTTTATTTATTTATTTATTTATTTATTTATTTCAGGTTTATTTCACAAACTAGCCCTCCAAGTTTACCCTTTTCCTAAACTTTTTTCCATATCATTTTGCCCCTTAAAGTATATTTGTTTTCCCATTTTGTACACTGGAATAATTTTCACAAGGACAACTTTGAGTACATAAAGTGTTGAACCAATGTAAGATATAAAGATAGAAACTACCAGCTTAGTACATTTCAAAATACTTTGTCCTGAGCTGCCAGTGTTTGACTTCTTTACTTGACTGGTCGTCTGAGGATTTGCATCAAATTTGGAGATTGATACGTTTTACTTGAACTATGAAGGTTTTAGATGCAACACCCGTACACACGAAGGCTCTATACCGTCGTGGAATGGCATATATGTCAGCCGGAGATTTTGAGGAAGCAAGAGCTGATTTCCAAATGGTTGTTATAATGTAATTCTTCGAGTTTAATGATCTCTAACTTGATTCTTTACAAGTCTAAAATCCTGTTTATATATCAGATGATCAAAGTTGATAAGTCCTCAGAGCCAGATGCAACTGTGGCTCTAGCAAAACTGAAGAAGCAAGAGCAGGTGTGTTAATCAATGATATATTTTCTCTACCATTCATTACGTAATGCAAACGTGGTAATTCATTATATATCTATACTGAGTTTTGAGCAGGAAGTAGACAGGAAGGCTCGGAAACAATTTAAAGGACTATTCGACAAGAAGCCAGGAGAAATCGCAAAACCTCAAGTTGAAGATAGAGCTGTAAGTGAGATCACTAGTAAAAACCAGAAGAATGAGTTGTCGGAGCCATTACTAGAAGGAAACAAGCCTCAACATTCCAATGAAACTGATGGTGATCTACGTCGAATGGGCTGGTTTTTCAGCTTGTGGCCTTTTGGTGGAAGAATATTTGCCGCTATTGGCCTGGACAGATGTACCATACTCTGATATTTAAAGGTCAGACCTCTAAATTTATTTGCATTGGCTGCCGAAGAGATGCTTAAATTAGTTTCCAAGGAAAGAATAAAATTCCAAGTCTAATTTTAGAAAAGCAAAAGGTTTCTTCCTGTCTTTCAATGGAGTTCTGTTTCATAGGTCTCTCTACTTCAAAATTTAACACCACCACCATAAAGAAAACAACCCATTTCCCCCTCATATCGATGAAGATCGAAACTGAGTTTATAAGAAACGTTTAAGAGTATCGAATGATTTACGTAGTTTTTGTTACTTAGGTCGTATATTGATATAAATATTATATGGGGTTCCATTAAAAAGATTTGTGTGCAATACTCTTTACAATTTCATACAGGAATCCTTTATTTATATTTAAATGCACACACAATTCATAGCTAGTATGCTCAAAAGAATTTAGTGGAGACGACACAGATCTCACTGAGCTTAATTATGTCATAGTTTTTAGCAGCCAAGCCTGGTAAGTTCTGTCCTCTTATGAGAGCTTGACACCTTTTAGCATCACGCGAAGCGCCGAAGACAAAATTAACCATCTCATTGATGTTTTTACTGTAAAACGAACCTCTAGCACTCCAAAGGTCCGCCATGGTTTTCATGTTAAGATCCCAACATCGTTGGAGCCGCACTTGGTTGTGACCGGGATTGTCAGCTTTGACAGAATCTTTTAGTAAACTGGAAAGTATAGCTCCAGCTTCCAATGCTCTTACCTGTGCCCAACCCAATGCGGTATTAGCAATCTCTTCTGCTCTTAACGGTGGCCCTGGAATCATGGTACCAACACAATATCCATGGCTGGATGTGTGGCGGCAAACCTCTTCCACAAGGCCTTCGCGGTTCAAATGTTTATCCCCATACGAGGGCTGGACGACGACAACCGATATCAGGAGCAGCAATGGAGAGAAAACATGCATGTGAAGCCGAGCCATTTCGTACTCTAAGTTGGTTGGAATGCTTTAAGCCATATCTGTAGACCTTTTTAAATAGTTCAAGAGAAACATGGTTTGGGGATATGAAATCATTTTACGTGTAAATGTGTGTTCACTCAATTTATATGATCAATAGTGTTAAGTTCATCGCAACTTCCAACTTGCTTTCATGATACTTAAGGGAGACTTACAACCAAGGATATAAAAAATTCGCGGTCGTGTTGCGTGTTTATCGCAGTTGCGAACATAACGATTGCTATTACAGTTGTTGCGGGAGTCAAGGTTGTGAATTTTTTTAAAACTCTCGCAACTTATCGTAAATTATAATAAATATAAGTATAATAAGTTTATTTATATATTCTTTTAATTATTTGAATCGCTAAGAGAAGAAATTTGGCTAATGGTTCTTATATTTTGGGGAGTTTTTGAATAATAATACAATAATGGAGATAACGGTCCGTTATCGTTGTTATTGACAGTTAATCGTTAAATTACTGTCATTATTTATTGGTGTGATTTTGAGTCAAACAATTATTTATGCTATTAATGGTTTTAATTAATGATGATATTATTAAATAACGGTCATTATAATAGTCACAAACCGTTTTTTGAATCCTTGCTTACAACAGAAGTTTTTTTTTCTGTATTTATTGATCGACTAATTTTATAGTCAGTAGTTTATACTTTAATTTGATGTGATTTGATTTCTTACTACTAGTTAAGTTTGATTAATGAAATAGTTGGTTTTCTTTGGATATTCAATTATAGAAATTGACAATGAAATATAACGAAACAGGCCAAATATATGTTGTTACAGATCAAGACCATGAAACTTCCCTTATTACAACCTTAGTCCCTCAAACTCTGTATTTACTATTTCCTATGACTAAGGTTGGGCAATTCCTCCCTCCCTCCGTGCTTTCCAAAAGCCTTACTCCCAAAAACCAAGAACCCGACTGCATGTCCGAGAACCGCAGCGAGGAAGACACCGCCGTTAAACGACATGACCGCCAACATCACGATGTAGCTCAGCCCTGCACGCACAGTGTGCATCGCAGTCTTAAAGAACCAAGCGGCCACCTTGTTGGCTTCGGGCTTCACGATGCTGCGATACGAGAGACCCTCCACGACCACTGACAAGCTGAATACGAAGAACAATGCCAATGCATACATCCCTCTACTAGAACCAGGCCAGCCTGAGAAAAGGATCTGGGATTCAAGGCCCCAGTAGAAGCTCGTGCGCATCGGTGAACGCCGATGCGCCGTTGTGTTACGAAACGGTGTTGTTTGGCACATGTTGGCCGTGTTCATTTTGTTCTTCTTCCTCTGTTTATGAAGAAACATTAACAGGGTTTTATATTGCGGAAAATATAGAATCCTGCAAAACTGGTTTCCAAGCAATCCTCCTGACTCAGTGGCTGGCATTTTCAATATTCGCTTCTTTATTAAACTTTTAAATATAATATAGAAACTAAGCATAATATAAACCGATATCATATATATTAATATTTAAAGTTAATATAATACAAATATATGAAAATTTATATAGATAAAAAAAATATTTTGAATAAAAAATATGCATGATTCTTCCTCTCTTTACATGCATATAATTTGCAAACATAGTTGCCAAAAATAAAAATAATTAAAACTAAGTTTTTCACTGATTTTAAAATTGAACAAATTAATTTATTTTTGAAAAGTGAGTAATTACTGACGATGAAATATGATTTTTTTGGATTTTACGTGGCAAATAAACATTATTATTGAAAAAAAATTATTTCTTAAAATATTAAACTTTCTACGGTAATTTAAAAGTCGGATTTAAAAGAATCCGACTATGAATAATATTTTTAAAAAAATAAATGGAAAAATGTTCAGGAGAACCCGACTTAGCACAGTATTCACTGCACTCTGTTACTGTACTGTGCTGGCTGTACTATACTGTTCTTTTTCTTTTGAAATCACTGTTTATAGTCGAATTTTTTTAAATCCAACTTTAAAATTACCATAGAAAGTTCAATACTTTAAAAAATATTTTTTAGGTTCAATATTTTTAAAAATAAAGATTTTTTCTTCAATATTTTTGAGAATCCGCCTTTACATAATTTTATTTGACACAATAAAAATTCATCATTTACTATTCATATATTATATCGATTTAATATTGATTATATTTTTTTTATAATTTAAAGGTGATTACAAGATAATATATGTTCATTCGTATTTTTAAAATCAACTGATTTTTCATTGAGATTACTTGTTAAATTCATTGATTTTAAAAACTTTTTTCGAACAAAATTAATTCTAAAAAATTAAACGCAGGATCTACGTATTTTGGGAATTATTATTACTATGTGACAGTCCATGTCAACGAGAAATTATATTATGGATAAGTCTCATCACATGTTTATAAGACCAATTATTAAAAATTATTTATCTCATAATTTTTTTTTATGATATATTTTCTTAAGTTAGACCGAATCAAAATATTCCAAAACAAAATTTTGGTTTGTGAGGTTAACCATGTCCAGATTTTTGTCAAAATTAAATTTAGTGCTAGTACTTAATAGGTTTGGATATCTAAATTAAGTATTAAAGTTTTACTAAATATTATTTAATACATAAACTCAACGGTAATCTTAGTATAAAAACAAATAATATTTATTTTATTATTTAATATTTAATATTAATAAAATATATATATTTAAAAATTATATTATTTTTTAAGATGAATGTTTTTTTAAGATAAATTCTTATATTTTTTATATCATTAAATGACTGAACCTCATTTGATAAAACCATAAATGATGTGGTAAATGAAAATTATATAATAATTTTTAATTAACCGAGTCTAAAAATTTAGAGATTTATTTGATATTTCTAAATAATTTAAAGACTTATAATTAGGGGTGTTCAAAATCGATCCAATGGGTACCCAACGACCCAATAAATCTAATATCAATACTATATTATTATTATATTTCAATATCATTTTTATTATTTATAACTTACATTATGAGTTTATTTGGCCGATGGGTAGGGGTAGCAAAACTCGACTCGACTCGAAAAAATCGAATAACTCGACTCGAGGCGAAAATATTCGATTCATTTTGACTCGACTCAATTTTTTTTAAATAAAGTTAGAATTGTAAAATAGACATTCGAATAACTCAAAAATTTTAATAATTAAAGGACTTATTTTTAAGTTTGAGATGAGTCTCTCAACTTTTTATGATATATATACATTGATATATAAAAATATAGAGATATTATTATATATGAAAAAGTATATATACATATCTTATAATATTAGAGAAAGTCGTTTAAATTGAAATCAAGTCGTACTACAACATGATAAATAATTATAATTAAATATTTATACGAACTTGAAAACTCGACTCGATTCGAATTTCTTAAACTCAACTCAAACCGTAAAAAATTCAAATAAAGTTTGAGTTATAAAATATGACTCATCAACTCGAATAACTCAAATTTTTTTGACTCTCGACTCGATCAAATATTCACCCCTATCAATAAATAGTCATTGAACCGATTTTAAACACACCGCTTGTAATACCTAAAAATATCTGTATTAATTTGCTTAATCCTTGCAAGCTATCTAAACTTTATTAAAGTCATTAATTCGTGACTTACTTTATCCAATTGCCTTAGGGGTGAGGCAGAGGCTGCATTTGGATAATAAGGAACCTACAAGTCAAAGATCATTTAATCAAGTCATGGGTCATTAAAAGTTAATAAAAGTATTAATATGATAGTTAAATAAATTTATATAATTATATATCTAATCTTTATTATTTATATAATATATTAATTTACTCTTAATTTTAATTATATAAAATGTATAACCAAATGATCAAATTTAATAAATCAAATTAAAATTAAATTAATAAAATATATAAATTTAAAAAATTAAATATATAATTATATAATTTATTTATATATCATACTGAAACTAATATTATTATAAATTTTTAGTGATAAATAATTTAATTAATAAAATTATAATTTAATAATCAAAATAAAATCAGTCCATAGTTTGATTGTAATAATGGAGATGAGGGCAATGATGATTAATACTAATTAAGAAAGAAACAGTACGGGGGAAGACTCGAGGAGTCTCTGCTGTTGTGGACCAGATCGGAGAAAAAAAGGAGGTGGCGCGTGGGACCCAAATTCGTACATGGCGATTCACCCACGGGTGGGGAAATGGTCTTCAAAGTCGCAAAAGGCGGGCCCATATTTATAGCCAAATCCCCCGCCCCTTCCCGCGCGTGTTTTTCTTAACCGTCCGATCTGAAAAAAATATAAAACGTCATCTTCAACCTTCTCACTCTCAGTCTCGCCTCCTCGCTCTCAAACAAAACCTTTGCTTAGCCGCCTTCCACCACTCGATTGCTTCATCATCTTCTTTTTGGATTATTATTTTTAACAGAATTGATTTTCTTTTGTTGAAGAAGAAACGGATTTGGACCGGATACGTTTGGTTCAGAGATACAGCTTTTGTTCCTTGTTCTCAATTTGAGGTAATTCTTTGCTTTGCTTAGAATTTACGTTTGAGTTTTTATTTGTTTTTTCTTTTCGGTGTTCGGGATTTTTGCCGACTTTCTTTTAATTCTGTAATCGTTATCTTCTTTAGAGATCGGCGAGCTTTTTCAAGATTTACTTCGCTTTCTTCAACCTGCATTGGTCCCGTCTCTAACTGGTAATACATTATTCTCTCTCTGTCACTATTTTTCTTCGATTAATTTCGCTTTTATGTTTTCGTTTTTTTTTTCTTGGTAGTTTGTAAGTATTGTGTATGATTGTCGGGACTCGGGATGCAAGAAGGAAATTTAGAAAAGTAAAGAAATAGTTTTGTTTTAAATTCTTTTATTCTATTCGTTTTGTTTCAATTCGATTTTGCAAACTATGTTAGCTTTTTTCTTAACATTGGGAAAAATGTGGATTCTTTTGTTCTCTATTTCATTTTCCGTAAATTTCTCAAGTGCTTAAAGAGGCTGGCTTCAGTTATTCTGGATTAGGATTCTTTATGGATCCGTAAGTTTCTTTTGTTTTTGACTTGAATCAAATGAAACTGATTGTGTTTGATACTCTGGAATGTATGGTGTCCGTAGATTTAGATACATAATCTTGTTTTTTTTTTCATGGACTGTTGTTAATTTGATCACTAGACCCCAAGAAATTCATGGTTTAAATGGGAAGAAAAAGGCTACAACTTTGGGAGTTTACAATGGTAAATGACTGATCGCTGGTGTTTTGTTGGGAATCACTCAACTGACTCAAGTCATTTCATTTCTATTGGTTGGTTGCCTGCTGAGCTGACATATCTTTTCTAATGTTAGTTTTGCCCTCTTTGGGTGTAAATTTAATTTTTATGCCTTTGCTCCTTTGATTTTGTGTTTTTGTTTTTCTGGAGGGAAATGGACTTATATGTGAGCAAATAAAAATGTTGAGCTTGGATTTGTTTGACCCTGGATGATCCGGATAAATTTTTTGCTTCATTTGACCACTGATGGCTAGAACAAGGTTATGAATGGAAACTTGGCATGTTTTGATAATGTGGCTTTTAAAATGTCAATAGTTTAGTGCATGTTATATACACATATTTAACCATAAATTCAATCAATTTGGAGACAGCTCATGTGAGAAACTAAACTTTGCAATTTTGCAGATAAGATGGGTTGGTAAAGTAGAAAAAATCATTGACACTTGATAGAAGAAAAGGTAATGAAAAATTAGAAAGTCTGAGGGACATGGGATTTGGTTCAAAGTCGGAAAGGAGTTCAAACCCACAGCAAAGTTCAAAGACATGGAAGGAGAAAGCTCACATTCCACGTGCAGACACAAGGTTAAAGAATCATGGCACGTCCAATGTAAAAAATGGTATTACTTCTACGTATGGTGTTCTGCCAGATGAAATAGGGAACAATCAGATTCAAAGCATCTTGGTTGAAACAAAGCCTTCTGGGGTTTGCAAGGGCCAGCCTCTCAAGAGCATGTCAACAAAAGAAGATGAGCTTGTTAGGTACATGTCAAACTTGCCGGGGTACCTACAACGCGTAGACAGTTCAGATAACCTCCAAGAGAGTGCATTGAATGTAGGAGTTCTGGATTGGTCACGTCTAGAAAAATGGAAGCACCACCGAAAGCATATCCCAACAAGAACTGGCAATGATGAATCTTCCGCAATCACCATCTTATCATCGAAGACATATACCAAGTCGTCTGCCTATTCTAATGTTGTTCCCAAGGTTGCCTCTGCCAATAAAGATAAGCAACAATCCTCAACATGCTCAAGGCTTGCCCCATCTCAAAAGGATGACATTCCACGAGGTGCAAAAACATCGATTCCAAAGGTTAGGCACTACCAAGATATTGAAACTGCTTCCAGGAGCACCATGGATCGGAAGAAGAAGAAAAAGACATCCAAGACATATAAATCCCGTGAAAAAATGAATTCAGATGCAGTTCTTGAGAAGGAGAAGAGAAAAGGATCAGATCAGAAAATCACTTCGGAAATGGGAAATATGCCGTCAAACATGAGAAATCATGGAGTATCACCTCTGCTAAAGGAAGCAAGTGTTTGCGATGGCGGAGCAAAAAATGGAGTAGAGAAAATGTGGGAAACAGATGTAAATAAGAAGGATTTGGATGATAAAGGTACTGCAGATATGGAGGCTTCTTCATCCAAATCAAGAAAGCATGCAGTTTCACTGGGTTCCAGCACAATGCACTGTGCTGAAAGCCACAAAAGTAAGAACAAAGAGACTGAGGAATTTGAACTTGATCTTAATCATGAATGTTCTCCTGGCAAACACAAGAATATTGTACTTCTTCCGAGTTCTGCCCTAAACAACTTTTTTGAAGAGCCCCAAGATAGCAGTTTGAATGAAGCAAAATGGAGCAGCTCTTCCTCTGGCTTGCTTGAGAAGGATCATTTTCGGGAATTATGTTCTGAAGTCCCTCATTCTTGTACATTTCCTTCTGGAGTGGAGACGAATCCTGAAATTGGCACGATGGCACGGGGTATGGAGCCTTCCTCTGATGCATCTAGTGGATCTGTGTTCTCAAATAACACAGGAAATATAAGGTCTCAGGGCAAGTATTCAGCAGAGAACAAGACAAAGTCTCAAGATGCTGATTTTGAAACTATGAAGATACTGGAAGAAGAAATGGCCGAGTTGGCAACTGAAAGAAGCAGAACTAGTTCACCAAATTGCCGTTTTAGTTTCAGCTTGCGTCGTATTAGTAGAAGTTTCAGTTTTAAGGAAAGTTCTACAGCCCCACAATTGAGCTCTGATTATGTTTCCTTGAGGTCCGGTCCAATAATGTCTGATTCTTCTAGTTTTCTGGATGATGCAAACGTAGAGAAGCTGGATGGCCTTCATAAAGCTAGATCCAGCTCCTTTAGAAGGATGCTGGGTCCGCTACTAAAGTCTAAGGGCTTAAATTCTTTTATATCTACGGACACTGGGAAGCCATCAAAAGGAAGCTTGAACTCCTCTACACCACATCCACTTACAAATGAATCCTTTCGGGAAGAAAAGTTGGGGTCATCAATGATTAAAGCTCTTCTAGAGGTTGCAATGAAGAATGGACTCCCACTGTTCAGATTTGTTGTCACCAATGGCAGCAACATGCTTGCAACTACCGTCAAAGGTCTAGCATCACCTGGCAAGGTGGGATCTGATCAGAATTATGTATTCTCTTCGGTTAGTGAAATTAAGAAGAGTGTCAGCTGGATAAGTAAGGGAAACAAGGAAAAAAATTGTGGTTACATCTATAATATCATTGGACAAATGAAGATTTCCAACTCTCATAGTTCAGATCTGACTGCAGAGGACTCTTGCAATTATCTGGTAAGGGAGTCTGTTCTGTTCAATGTGGAGCAAAGACAAGCAGACCAAGCATTGGCGAAGTTTACACCAAATACCGAGCTTGCTGCTGTTGTCATCAAAATACCTGGTGACAGCAATTTACAGCAGGCAGATAAAGATGTAGAGAAGACTAGCTGTACAGAATCTTTGGCTACAGATGGATGCACATGCCACTTTAGGGAAAGTTCAAGCTTCAATAGTACTACTGCCATCCTTCCTGGTGGAGTCCACAGCTTGCCAAACAAAGGAATACCTTCCCCATTGATTGACCGGTGGAGATTTGGTGGACTATGCGACTGTGGAGGTTGGGATGTTGGATGCAAATTACATATTCTCTCCAACCAGGACAGGAGATGCTGTAAGAGTTCAAGGACACATCTAGCATGCCCAGATCGTCTAGAACTTTATCTGCAGGTATCCTCTTTCCTATTGTATTACCTATTCGTTCTCCACTGTGGTATAATGTGGTCCAGATATCTAAGTCCTTGTTTTGTACTTCATATAGGGAGAAGCACAACCGAAGATGCCTATCTTCAGCTTGGCTCCACATAAAAAAGGAATTTATGCAATTGAGTTCAGCTCATCAATCACTGCATTGCAAGCATTCTTTATCTCAGTAACAGTTATAAGTTGTCGGAAATCCTCTGATTTGCCGGAATTCAGTAACCTGCCCAAAGGAAAAGTTATAAAGGAGTCAATATTGGATGGCAGCTTTGGGATAGACAACAAACCAACCATTTCCCTTGGAACCTTGCCTGCAAAATATGCTCCGAACCCACCTCATTCCCCCGTTGGGAGGGTATAGTTAATGGTTTCGTGCACACGGCCTGCTTCAGTTTTCAGATACAGTTATAAGAAGTCTCGAAGATTTCTAAAATTTGGGGTTAATCATCATACAAATACAGGGAATTGGATTTGGGGTATAGGCTTGTTCGACATGGTTAATCATCATGATTTTGCAAGAGCCGCACATTACCGGATTGATCACTTGCATCTTTCCTTTTTAAAGCCAAGAACAGCATGGTTCCTATATGTTATCACAAACTGAACTTTATGCTCTGATATAGTGAACTATGCTTCTTCACAAGTCATCTTGAGAAGCATGATGAATGCATATATACCATTGATCCTTTCAAACACGTTCGTCACGAACTGTGCTTCCCTATTGTTGCCTTCTGTTGTCTGGATGAATTCCATGCATGTAACGTACCCGGAATCTCCTTTAACACGAACTCGAACATTGTTCAGTTTTATCTCTAGTGGAAAATTCATACTTCATCCACAATCTCTCAGCTTTCCATGACGAAATCATAACTGGACATAATACCATTTGCCGCTGGCTAGTTCCCCTCTCCTAAAAGTGTCGTAAAATCGAGAATTTGCTGCCGGAACCGAAGCTTTACTATCCCCATGTAGGACTCGAGAGATCATCTCTGATTTTTTCGCTGCTTCAGTGTAGCTTTCTTCGTCGATGGCAATCTGTTGGTCTGTCTGCAAGGTTTGTTCATCCCATACGATGCTTTTGGCACTTAGGTTAGGTCCATGAGAACGACAACCAACGTAAACTAACGAACATAACTTTTTACAAATTCAGGGCCAAACTAATAAAAAACTTGTTTGAAAGATAAAAAGTATAATAGACATCTTTATAGGTAATGTCTGCATTTAATCCTTGGTTTTAAAGCTTGATTGAATTCCGTGGCTCAAATTTAAGTTGGAGATTAACCCTACACCCCCCATACAGAAGGAGGTGGCCTGGAGAGTGGAGTTAGGTGATTGAAAGGTGCGGTTCATGTATTTGGTGAATGGACACCACGCACACACACAGATGCAACAAACAAATTAGGCAGGACCAGAGCAGGAAGCAGCCTCTCGGATTTTTTAATAATCTTAAAATGATTATAACTAATATTCTCCTCATATATTTAATCCTCTGATAACATAAATTTTATAGACAAAAATATTTAAATTTAAATTTTTTAAAATAAATATTATTATATTTTTTACTGGAATCACTACTTAATTTAAGCCTTTCTAACATTTGTCTAAGTATTGAACTATAATGGCATGTAAGTTTTTTTTAATCCTATGTATTATCTTATTTTTTTTTATATCTATTATATTTATTTACGATTTATATTTTAATTATGTAACTGTGATTTTTTTAAATAAAATAATTTTAAATTTTAACTCAACTTCTCTATTTAAAAATAATGTAATATACGTTTTTATTATGCTTATTAGTGTTGATCCATTTCCATTCATTTCTATTGTCTTTGTTAATTTTTCTTTTAGAAAATGAAGATATTATATAAAACATCCAAATTCTGACATCAGATCGTCGCCATATTTTTCTTTTAAAATCTTTTTGACTTTTGATACATAATTATCCTATGGAACAGGTTTTGAAACGTAAAACAATCCAAATATTATAATCTAAAAAATTGATTACAAATATCTGGAGTCTTGACGTATAATTTTTCTAATAAACAAACAGGTAATTGACAAGCTTTTGTTAGAAAGAAAACAAAGTGATATGTCAAAATCCATTCCCTACTTTAATTTGATTGTTAAAAAATTATTTTAAAAGAATTTAATAACGGAATAAATATCGATGATCGATCGATTAAATTTACTCATCTATTTTTTTAAAATTTTGTGTTTAATACCAAATCGAAGTGTCTTTTTTAGAATTTTCTCTTTTCCTTCTAGATAGAAATAAAAATAGATTTTATCAGCACGAACTATCTAGTATCATTGGTTAAAGGAATGATTGTTGTTCTTAGAGGTCACGAATTCTGACACCAATAATACCAGCACGGTAATTGAGCGACCAATGTATAATGATTGAAAGTATAATCTAGAATAGATACTATTGTAACCACCGTAACTGAATAAAAAATTATATTTATATTAAAAAAAACTACAATAGCTTGACAATTGTACCTTCAAAATACGAACCCGTGATCTCTAGAACAACAACTGTTCTTTCAATCGATGAGGCTAGATAATTCGTGCCTATATATGTTATCAAATGTGTTAATATGGTATCTAAAGTTTATAAACATTTAATGTTTCCCCAAAATAGCTTTCAGACAAAAAAATACAAGATTATGATTATAATTTTATAATTTTTTCCGATGTCATTGTTGTTGTCGATGAATACAAACTTTTGTCGTGTACTAAAATTTTTAAAAAAATTGAATTATAAACTTTAACTTTTATTTTATACATCTTAAGACGTAAACTCTATACTTATCCTTAATTTTCTAAACTTTGACCACAGATTTTAACCTTAAACTTTAAATTCTAAACTTTAAATTTATTGATTTAAAATATAAACACGAATAAAAATATAATTACTTTTTTCTATTTTAAATTTAACTGCAACTGCCACCAACTACTTTCACCTTATTTCTTTTTTCTCAGTTTCTTGTTTTTCATCAAGATATAAATTGTTGCATGATCTCTACATAGTCAGCTGATAATTGATATTATTATAATAACATTTTATCTTTTTATGTTTAAATAAAATTATTAATATATCAATTAAAATTTAAATACAAAATTAGTGAGTTTATATAAAATCATTTTATTTTTAATAATTTTTTAACTGAATTAATTACTATTCAATCTAAGACAAAATAAATAACAATTTATTTAAATTTAAAATCAAACTAATATATTAACGTGTACTTAAATTAGCATGCTAAAAATCGATCTATATAAAACACTAATTAAATAAACTTAAATCAAAATATAAAATTAACATGTAACGAGACTAAATAAGAAATCCAAATAAAATTTACACATAAAAGATAAAAAGCAATGGTCAAATAATCTAGTGAAATATAATACTATTTTTTAAACAAAATTAAATATTTTAATTTTAATTTTATAAAAAATAATTACATTAAAATAATCAATTTAATAAAAAATATTTAAATATTTATTTAAATTAATCAATTAATAAATGACATAAGGATACTTATAATCCTTAACGTTTATAATTTATATTGTTTTGACTCTTATTCTTTTTTTTAGATAAATTTAGCCCTTAACTTATATCTTTTTGACAAATGGCTTATTTTTTAACAATTATGATAACTAGACTGTTAAAAGTCTAACAATAATAACATGTCATATGCATATATTAATATATTTTAAATAAAATGACATCTAACCTATCAAATATATATATGTATATGAAATATAATTTTATTCTAGTATAAAATATAAAATAATTAAAATTCAAATAAAATATTAAAAATTAATTAATTCTAAAATAAAATGTTACTAAACTTTCTCAATCCTAACTACGATAGAATCAAAGTCTATCTTAAAAAATATGAACACAACTTGAATTTTAATTATTTTATATTTTATATTAGATTCTATCGTAGTTAGGTTAAGAATGTTTAGTAGTATTTTATTTTAGAATTAATTAATTTTTTAATATTTTATTTGATTTTAATTATTTTATATTTTATATTAGAATAAAATTATATTTCACATATATTTGATATGTTAGATGCTATATTATTTAAAATATATTATCATATGCATATGACATGTCATCATTTTTAGATTTTTAATGGTTCAATTATCATGATAATTAAAAAAATAAGCTATTTGTCAAAAAAATATAAGTTAAAAGCTAAATTTATCTCAAAAAAATAAAAATCAGAACAATAAAAATTATAAATGTTACGAGTTAAAAATATCTTTATACCTTAATAAATTAAATACATATATTTATATAAAAATATAAACCTCGAATAAGTGATGGAGCAAGTCATGACAATGGACTGTCAGACAGACATCCTGGCAAAATAACAAAATCTGAGAATTTTGCAGTTGGCAGGTTGGCAGTTAAGCACATGGCGGAACCCAAAAAAATTTAAATTTAAATATTTATTTTATTTATTTATCCAAAAAAATCCCCATCAATCAAAACATTTAAAATTCCGAGATAGTGCGTTCCACATGGCATCTCCCACGTGGGATTTGTCCCCTCTAATCATCATTAATTAACTTAATCACTCCCTCTAATTTCTAAACCAGTCAAATTTTGAAAAGTCTTTGAAGGAGGAGGGATGCCAAGTGTCAAGGTTAAGTAATAATTACCGTAAGCCGAGACGCTCGTGACTATTTCAACAACAAAAGGATATTTTAGTAATTCACTTACTGTAAAAAGTAATTAAAAGTTGAACTATTGATTTTTTATTTTTTTTAGTTAAAATTATTTTTAAAACTAAAAGTAGTGTAAAACTATATTTCAAGTTTAAATATTTTTAATTTCGTAAATTATTTTATTGAGAAAATGCTATGCAATTATGTTTCGTTAAGTGATGATATAAAAAGTGACTATAATACAAATTTTGAAAGTTGAGTGATCATATTGAAAATACTATAAATGTTTGATGACTATCCGTATAGTTTACCCTTATATTTAAACCGATGTTTAATAAGTATTAAGGAATTACCGTTTCTGTCTGCTTTGTCTTTTCAGTTGGTGAATTTTTTTGAAAATAAAAAGCCTTATAGTCTTCTCCGTGTTCATCTCGCGTCGCCTTTCTTTATACTCGGAAACACCAGCGATTCATAGACCAAAAGGAAGAAGATACACACAGATAAAACCAGCAAGAACACATTCTCAAAGCTTTCTTATTTTCTGAAAGTTTCCTTAATTTATATCGAAGCTGAAGAAGCCTTAATTCAACCCTTTATTCCCTCAATCGGGTTCTTTGTCGATCTTGATCGTGGGATCGCCTTGTTTTTGATGATCGCTTGAAGAGTCAGCGATTTTTCAGTTGGGGTTGATTTCAAAGAAAAAAGTTTCTTTTTTTTTCACGGCGGTTAACTTGTTAAGGATTTGGTTAAAGGGGGAATTTTTCAAAAGTTTGGGTTTTTCTTTTTGTTGTTTTAATGATGTTCACCTTGATTGCTGGGTTTTGAACGGCTATGGAACTTGTTGTTACCCAACAATAATAAGATGACGCTTTACATTGGTCGCGAAGCTTCAAAGGTTTTTTTTTTTTTCATTCTTATTTGAAGTTTTTGTTTGTATTTGTTAATGTTTTTTCTCTCCTTTTTGTAGTTATGGAAGAGATTTTGTTCAGAAACAACTACAGAGATCAATCTTCTTATAGATAACTGGAAATACCTTCTTGCTGGTCTCATCTTTCAGGTTTCAGTTATTTCAAATTAAACCCATTTCTGTAGTGATTAAGCTTAACTGTATACTTCTTATCATTGCTTCAAAACAAGATTTATAGATCACCAATAACTTGTTTAGTGATTTTATTTTCCAAAATTAAAGTATGCTTAATTTATGGTCATTTTATAACTAGACTCGGGCTTCTATTCTGGGTCTGAAAAGTGTGCATTTCCCCCCATCTCTGCAGTACATTCATGGTCTAGCTGCCCGAGGAGTTCACTACCTACACAAGCCAGGGCCAACACTTCAGGATCTTGGGTTCTATATTCTTCCCGTGAGAACATTTTTCTTTCTTTCTTTCATATTTTTTTCCTCCTTGCTTATCTCTATCATGTGTCTATTAATTTGTGAAATGCATTCTTATATTTAATTTTCTTGTAAATTTAGGAGCTTGGGCAAGATAAAGCCTACATCAGTGAAACTGTGTTCACCTTTGTCTTCTTATCGTTTGTATTGGTAAAGTTATTCTGATACTCTCCTTTTTCTTGTTTTATTTAATTCTCAATTCTTTAGTACTTGGTATTGCAGTGCTCATTTCAGTTCTACAGTAAACTTTTATTTTCTCCACTTCTAACAAATTAATTGGTATTTGCAGTGGACTTTCCATCCTTTCATCCTCAAGAGCAAAAAGATCTACACAGTTCTCATCTGGTGCAGGGTGCTAGCATTTTTAGTTGTGAGTACTGGTGCTTAGTTTATATTTGTTTTGATTATATATGTGCACTCAATCTCTAGGATTACCATTTTCATCAGTCATAATATGTTTAACAAAACTGAACTTATTTTCTTTGTTTATGTTTGCTGCAGGCTTCTCAGGCTCTCCGAATTATCACATTCTATTCTACTCAGCTTCCAGGACCAAACTATCATTGCCGAGAGGTATAGTATTGAAATTATATGTGATCTTGCCCTTAACTTCATCTTTATATTTTAACTTTTAAGATCATTTACTAAATAATTGTTTTTGGCAGGGTTCAAAGCTTGCCAGGTTGCCTAAACCACATAGTGCGTTAGAAGTCTTCTTAATTAATTGTATGTACTATTTTGTTGAAAAATTCAATTTATTGCTTTCAAAGATATAGGTGTGCTTTTATGATAAATATTTTGGCTTGTTTGCTCGACAAATCTGCAGTTCCTCGTGGTGTAATATACGGTTGCGGTGACTTGATTTTTTCATCACATATGATCTTCACCCTGGTCTTTGTGCTCACGTATCAGAAATATGGCACGAAAAGGTAAAAGACAGCTTTCTCTCTTTTACATGTTTCTAGCTATTCGCTTCAAACAGAATTAAGAATAAAACAATAAATATTTTTTGGGAACACGAAAAAAATCGCCTTGAGTGCCATTCTCATACGTTTCTGATTCTCAAAAGCAAAATGCTTACATCTGGTAACAGGCAATCTGTTCTTGCTTGCTGCTACATTGACATACATATGAGAGACTAATTGATAGATTCTGAAGATCTTGTTGTCTAATTGCAGCTGTATAAAGCACTTTGCTTGGTTGGTAGCTATTGTTCAAAGTCTCTTGATTGTCGCCTCCCGCAAACATTACACAGTTGATGTAGTTGTTGCATGGTACGGAGTACACTCTTGAGATGCCTATTTACACTACAGATTTTCTTAATATTTTCTTTGATTTAGTTTGACAATTGGTAAGACTTTTTGTGCAGGTATACTGTTAATTTAGTGGTATTCTTCATAGACAAGAAACTGCCAGGTTTGAATTTTCCGATCATATCAAACTTTGGTCTAATTATTCCCTCAATGATTGGGGTTCAATCTTCTAACCCTGAGATATCACCGCAGAATTGCCCGACAGAAGCAGTGGAAATTTACCTATGTTGCTACCGTTGAGTACCAAGGAGAAGGATAGCAAATCCAAAGAAGAGAATCACAAGCTCTTGAATGGGAATTCTGTGGACCCTGCAGATTGGGTATAGTAACTTCTTTTATTCTTCGAACACCTTCATCTTGATATCGAACTGAGATTAGTATTTATGTTTCTCTTTTTAATTTATTTAGAGGCCGAGAACTCAAGTGAATGGCAAGATTCAGGAAGATGCCAATGGAATCCATGATACCGCAATGAATGGTGCAAGATGATGGAAAACTAATGCAATCACTTTGATTTGTATTCTTAAGAAAACTGAAGTTAGTGCACTTTTAAAGTTCAGTCCTAAAGTGTCTTGTTAAAACTATAAGCCATCATCAGCTTTAGCATGTATCATGGAAATTCATCTTCATTTTGCTGCTGGAGTACTGAGTTTTACTCTCAACAATGTCAGATCGGTAAAATATAATAGTTGGTCTCTCAACGCCGAAGGCCGCAGAGATAAAATGCTTTTAATTTTGACTTAAAATTCCTAGTGTATAGAGGATTGCATATGGGGTAGGCTGGCATTAAAAACTCTCATCTCTCATGGCATCCTGCAGAATTATTGAATCAGACATGCCATTGTTGTTTCATTTCAAGTGTGTTTCAGTAGAGAATCAAATAATAAAATACAGAACATAAAAACAGAAACCATAATTCAACTACCAAATTGTGAAATGCAACATGAACATTCTAAGGTAACATTTTCTTTATATTTTCTCTCTGTATATGCACCTTATCCATATTAAAGTTTGAAGGAGATATGGGGCTGTCTTGATTACCCATGTTGGGGGTATGCTTGAGTCGACAACTTGACAGCAAAGAGGCCCCATATTTGTTAGGTGTGATACTTGTAAGCAAGGCCTACCTGTGGGGGATGACTGACCAGAAAAGCAATGCCTGGGCGCAATTTATGCTTTTTAAAGTTTGGTCAACAAAGTAAAAGAGTATGGAGAACAACAATGGCATGTCTGGTTCAATACTCTGCAGGATGCCATGAGAGAAAGAGAGAGAAAGACTGCAATTTTTTTCATCATTGTTGGTTACATGTCTGAATAACGACCACTTTCTACTTTTGCATGCTCTCCTTTCTTTACCTGTAAAAAGCTAAAAAGGGGTCCTCTTGAACCCTAAGTTGGGGGTGGTTCTAATTATGTCACCACCTGTCAGACATTAGACTCTCTTGATTCTAAAGTTGTTTTATTATCTAACGTGTATTTGAAAGATTTGCAGATGTGCAGTGAACAGAAAGATAAAATTACAAACCCTGTAATATAATCTCTTTCAAAAAGCCATCATTATTGGAAATCCTTCCTGTTCATAGGAAAAAAGAAACAAATTGAAAAAACATGAGGTTGATGACTCAAATTGAATTAAACAACTTGGCTTCATTGTCAATGATCACATGCTTTTCCCACCATTACCTACAGTGTCATCAATGGAGTTGTATAATTTTCAATTTTTCTTAAACAGTAACAATCATTTTCCAGATGATCATGCGTATTATTCGTGTTTCAATGGTGGATTTGTCATGCAAAATGTGATACTTCAAAAAGAAACTGTAGCATACAAATGCTTAAATTTATCACATTTTTTAATAAATCAAGCATCAAATTTGAACCCAAATTGCCTGTTTTTCTTCTCGTTTTCAAATTATTTAAACCCAAAAGTATGGTGAATTGGTCCATGTCAAAGAAAGATAATCAATTTCTTAATGCAACTTTATCAAATACAAGACCAAACTAACCCCCATTCTCATAAATCTGTTTCCCCATGTCAGTGATTTTCCAGGAAAGTCACCTACAGAGTTGAAAAAGAGAAAAAAGAAACTCAAATGATGAGCTTGTAGAAGAAAAAACAGCTTTAAACCCTTTTTTTTCCATCTTTTTTTCTGAAATTATTTGATAAATGTCAACAAATTTTAAATCCCATAATTCTGCGTTTTTATGGTAAAGAAAAGAACAAAGTTTGGATTGTTGCAGACATGTACGGAGTCTGATCATTTGGCTTTCCGTTGATTCTCCGTCGTTTGATCGTTTGATTTGAAAGAAAAAGAATGGGAGCTCGTTGTTCTAAATTCTCCATCTGTTGGTTTCACTCTCACCTTAAAGCTTCCGTCCTTGAATCCTCCGATCTTGGTACGACCTCTTTTGTCTTCGGTTTCTCCTTCTTTGTTTTAAAAGACATTTCCTTTTTTGGTGTAAAAATTGAAATTAAATGCAGAGAATGGTGGCAAAGGTGAGAAGAACACATGGCCGAGTTTCACTGAGTTCAGCTTGGAGCAACTCAAAGCTGCTACGTCTGGCTTTTCTCCCGACAACATAGTGTCGGAACATGGTGAAAAAGCTCCGAACGTTGTTTACAAAGGGAAGCTCGACAATGACCGTCGGGTTGCTGTTAAACGGTTTAACAAGTTCGCCTGGCCCGATTCTCGTCAATTCATCGTCCGTTTTAATACTATTCCCGCTCACCTCTTCATTTTTGTTCTCTAACTATTTGATCATTTAACTGAGTAATCAGTAAAGATTACTTTTTGAAAGAGAAAAAATGCATGTCTTTTAGGAGGAAGCCAAAGCTGTTGGGAGTTTAAGGAGTGATCGGTTGGCAAATCTGCTCGGTTGTTGTTGTGAAGGCGATGAGAGATTGTTGGTTGCCGAGTTTATGCCCAATGAAACGTTGGCCAAGCATCTTTTTCACTGTAAGTAGGTGGCTTTTTTTTCATCGTACTCAAAATGAAGCTTGGGGTTAAAGTTAAAAGGGAAGTGGGTTAATTTTGTCAGGGGAAAATCAGCCAATGAAATGGGCAATGAGGTTGAGGGTGGCACTCTATTTGGCTCAAGCTTTGGAGTATTGTAGCAGTAAAGGGAGAGCTTTGTATCATGATCTCAATGCTTATAGGATTTTGTTTGATGATGTAATTTTGTTAAGTTCATGAAAATTTTGCTTGTAACGATCCTTTTGATTATGATTTCTGATTTCTTTTTCTTCTTCTGGTAAAAGGATGGTAATCCCAGGTTGTCTTGTTTTGGGCTCATGAAGAACAGCAGAGATGGGAAGAGTTATAGTACAAACTTAGCTTTTACACCTCCAGAATACCTTAGAACAGGTTAAACATGTTCAAGTGATCCATTTATTTTTTACATTTAAGAAATGTGTTGCTTTGAATCTCAACTCAAAGTCTGGATGTTGTGCTTCTTCCGCAGGTCGCGTGACGCCAGAAAGTGTGGTGTATAGCTTCGGAACCTTGCTGCTAGATCTTATGAGTGGAAAACATATTCCTCCCAGCCATGTAAATTCTCTTTTGTCATAGTAATATAGTAATATATACATATACATGTATATATATATATATATTTGCAATTAGGATCTTTATGGTACTGCGAGAGAAAGCTTGGCATTGCGAACTGCAATAACTGCATGCTGGTGCCTGGTATAATTTAGTGGAAATTGGTAAACTTTGTTGTTGGTCCAATAGTTTCAAAATGAAGATGTGATGTTGGTGTATCGAAATTGAACTAATCCATATGGTATTAAAGCCTGTCTGTTTGGTTTATAGGCACTCGATTTGATCCGTGGCAAGAATTTTCTCATGTTGATGGATTCTGCTTTGGAAGGCCATTTCTCAAACGATGACGGAACGGAGTTAGTGAGGTTAGCTTCTTGCTGTCTGCAGTATGAAGGCCGTGAGAGGCCAAACGCGAAATCTCTCGTCACATCTCTCATGTCAGTTCAGAAGGAAGCTGAGGTACATATAATTGCTGATTTATTTGAATATTGCAAGCTGGTGATCTTTTGTAAACACCATTAAGTTGCTCATCAGATGGAGTTTTGCTAGGTACCATCATATGTGTTGATGGGTATTCCACACGGAACTGCTTCGAAACAACCCTTGTCGTTGACACCTTTTGGAGAGGCTTGCATGAGGATTGATCTGACTGCTATACATGAAATATTGGAGAAGATGGGATACAGAGACGACGAGGGAATTGCTAATGAGGTTTGCTATTTCCATCCTCAATATTCTATTTTCATGAGATTCTAGGTACATTGTTTTGTCTAGTCCTATTACACTGTTAATGTTACTTGAGCTATCATGTAATTTGCATTCAAATTCCCTGGTTCCTTCCAGCTTTCTTTTCAAATGTGGACCGGCCAGATGCAGGAGACCTTAAACTCCAAGAAACATGGCGATACTGCTTTTCGAGCTAAGGATTTTGCAACTGCAATCGACTGTTACACACAGGTGAGTTGTTTTCAAATCTATGTACTTTCTGTATGAATATCCGTTGCAACCAAACGGTTTCGGTTGGTTTCGGTTCTCAGTAATTTTCTTTGCATTTAACAACTAGGAACACTAATATGCCATACAAGAAAGATCTGTTGGAAGGTTTAAATATCATGATGTATAGACTGAAGATTGTTGTCTCTTATGTAGTTCATTGATGGCGGGACCATAGTGTCACCGACTGTCTACGCCAGACGCTGCCTGTCTTACCTGATGAATGATAAGCCACAACAGGCTCTTGGGGATGCGATGCAAGGGCAGGCGGTGTCGCCGCAGTGGCCCACTGCTTTGTATTTACAAGCAGCTTGCCTCTTTAGCCTTGGTATGGAAACTGATGCCCAAGAAACCCTCAAAGATGGCACCAACATGGAAGCCAATAGGGCCAAAAACTGAACATTGTATAGGTTTTCCAAATTGTTTCATTTTTTTCTTCCCGTAGTTGTTCTTCAGGCTCTTGTATTTGTATTTATTCTGGGTTTTTGCTAGAGTTCTTCAATATTTATTGTTGTTTTTGAATTATTGTTAAGATTTCCCACGATGATTCTAAATGCTGGACATGGTATTTTCCTGAAATCACAACCGTGGATAAATGTAAATCCGGTAGAACAAACGTCACCACAATCGAGCAACAACGATTATGCAAACCGGAGCATAACCATCAAAGTGTTCTTATACTGTCAAGAGCTTTGGTAACTAAGATGTATGTGCATAATATAACAAGCTTTCTACACGTATGGAGAATAGAGGTGTATATGATTCATATTTCCATTTCTCATCATCTCCAGGTTTCCCAGGCTACTTTACAGTAAATTCTTTTTATTTTTCATTCTTTTCGATGATGTTCAACCATGCACGGAAACTCGGAAAGAAGTTTCAGGATGATGGCATGTTGAAATGGAAGAGCCAAGATATGACAAATGCAAATACCATGCAAGCAAGGAGGAAGTTGAGGAAGCGATGGCCGTGCCAGAAGCTTCGGGAGTCTGAATAGGATGCTGCTCCCGATACTGCAGCTGTTGCAGCAGAACTGTTGGTCTCATTTGGTTGCTCCGTCGACTCGATCTCGGTCACTCCAACTACATTGTGTGCGATAGAATGACAGATTTCACAGGTCCTAAAAGAATTAAGCAGATTGAATGAGTGCATGGATAAGTACTAGTATCATTCACAAAAGAAAACAAAATCAAGTATAAGGATGATCCAATATGACGTTCGAGGTAAGGGTGTTGTCTAACGATGTTGAATGAATAACGAAACATACGATCATCACACCATGAATATCAGCTAAATGCTGAAACCTACTACTTATATAAGCCATCCTTCTCTATCTAGATAACAAGTAATTCATAGTTTCAACAGTCAGCACAACATTCTTCATCGATTCCAAATGTTTGTTCCTCTTCATATGTAAATACATCAGAAATTACTTGGTTGCATATGACCTTTCGTTTGTTACGGATAACACAGATACCTTGTAAATTCCAATCGAAAATCAGTACATTTGATCAGTTGTTAGACATTTCAAATCCTATCTAACCAATTATAAAGGTCAACCAGACAACCAGACAACCACACAACCATTATCCTAGGCTGTACAATAGCTAAACATACACGAAACACCATTTGGCCCACTGCTATCATGGTAGTCATTGTATCAACAATCGTTTCACCAAAACACCACACCAAACCAGACATGCATGAAGCGCAGAACATGGCGATGCAAAATCCGATAAACGACTAGAATCAAGGAATTTCTTGCACTAATGGTGTGGTACCTAAATTATCAGCAATATCCCTAATCATGTCAAACAAGAAATATAGAATCTGCCTTTGCGAATTAAAAATATCTAGAGTGATGCACCACCAAACAATGTCTTCAACCAAAGATTAGATAATGCATCAATAAAGAAGGTCAAATCCCCCACTTTCATACATGGAAAGAGAACATAAAGGAGAAAAGAACAAAAGCTATAGATTCCTAAACCTTAATAAAAACACAGAATCGTCGGTGCAGTCAAACCTAAGTGTTAAATCTCAAGTCTTTAGCTTTACTTTGAACATGCTTTACAAATGTAATATCCATATCCATCCTAGTTTCTTTCCAATTAAGCAAATTTCTTCTTTTTCACATGCATATTTTCACCTTATAACAGTAAAACTAACAGCTTAACACCTAAAATAATCACCTATTTTACTATCAATAAAGAGTAATATATAGAAATATCAATACTTATTCATGAAAAGGTGGTTAATTTTTACTAAAAAAGGTGAAATTGGAATTGTATTTTACTTACTTATTTCCTCTGATCTTAAACCAAGCCTCAGCACAGTGTTTATGAGCAGCAGCGAGATCATCCTTGCAAGAACAGCCCAATTCAATGGCAACACCGAATTCATGGCTGTTACTCTCTAAACCCAGATGGCAAATCCTACAATCTTTCTCAACTTTAACCAAATGCGCTTTGATTTCGTTAGTTCCACTTTGAATCTGCACCTCCACCGAACAATCCGAAACGGACGACGCCCTCCCGGAACCTGAAACGTCGCCAATCTCGCCGTCTGAACCGCAAGCAAAGCTGTAATCATCGTAGGAACCACCTGTAGTGGAATAAAACTGAGAGTAGCAAGAACCCTCGTCGGCATCGGAGAAGCAGACGCTAGCCTCGTCAGCGCTGACATCACTCCCGTTCCGATGGTGAGTTCCTTGCTCTAAATCGATGTGGGACATCTCTAATGATGACATTTTTGGAAAGACCCAGAAGCTGAAACTTGAAGTTTTGAGTAGAGGCTCGGTTAAAACAACATTAACAGGCTTAAAGTTTCAAGCTTTTGAAGATCATCAATGGCGTCAAAGTTTCAAACTTTTGAAGATCATCAATGGCGTCAAAGTTTCAAACTTTGAGAGGGTTTTTAAACAAAGTTGGTATAAAATGTGAGAATTTAAACAAGTTACTATCAGATTAGGCGACCCTTTACCTCCATCAACGTCTTCATTAAATATGAAAAACTTATAAAAGGGAAGAAAATAAGGACTGACCCAAAGAACCAACAGGTGAAAAACATGGCAAAGATTTACAGAACCATGGCTTCTCACTTAAGAAAAATGCATAGAAAAAACAAGCAAACACACAGAGAGAAACAGAAGCTTATAGAGATTATTATTAAGACAATTATATAATAAAAAAAACACAGAAAAAACAAAGTTATTGGAAGATTGGGTGTTGGTACTTGGGGATGTCTGTCTTGAGCAGATTCTGTACGTCCGATGGTATCAGTATAGTGATGTGTGAATCCTGAAGATAATCGGACGGCCAAAATTTAGGTAGGCATACTCCTTCAAGATAACATGATACTTTTATAACAATAGAATTTCGAGAGTAACAACAAAGGTAAGAGAATACAATAAGTTCAGGATACATTATTAACACGATAAATTTTAATACTTATTAAAAAAATTGAATCATGTTAATATTATAGCAAATAAAAAAGATCGAGTTTTCTCGAATTATAATTTAAAAATAAAATTTTAAAATTTGGTATGTAAAGGGACTAAAATTATAATTTGATTTATTTATATATATTGTTACAGATCATTATCCTCTTCTTAAAAGATATATCCGATAAAATATATAGTATTACTATATTTATATTATAAAATTTTTTTCGACATGAAATTAATATTCTTTATCTGTTTTTAGACGCGACAACATGCACTACCCCTTAGCGTGAACAACACAAAAGATGGTAGTGTCTGAAATTTAGTCTGCTTATTTAATTATACAATGCCACAGAGGAATAAAGAAAAAGAAAAGAAGACTCCAAACGAAAGCGTTTTGCAATAAAGTCGAACTGGTAACGTAATGACAATAACATAGTTATGATAAAGATAGGACTAAATACCAGACGACGACGTATTATAATTACCATTCAAGTTCTATTTTTTTAAATAAATTTGTATATTTAAGTAATATCGGGTATTTGGATTATGTAATAATAAATGAAAAAAATAGTTAAAAATTGGATTGATCGGTTAATATATCAGATACCGATAGTTATATCGATTTATTTTTTTTCATTGTTTGTAATTTTGTATGTATGTATGTATGCTGTCACTGGGAATTATTTGCACTCAACAGCTCCTTCCCCTAAATAAGCAGGAATCAAGTGAAACCCGTTTTGGATCGCTTTCAAGTGTCAGTTTGGTCTGCAATTCCCATGGAAGAACCAAAGTGGAGCAAGTGAAACAGGGAAGGTGGTGGGGCTGCTAAAACTGTTTCTTTTGTTGAATCTGCCAACTTTGTATCTTGTCCATGGAATAGTTGCTTTTTGAGCTGTTAAAGTAGAAGACAAGCATCTAACTTAAAAGATCAAGTAATAAATGGAGACCCGATTAGCGATCTTGGATGCTCATCCGTTTTAATTTGTGTGTAAAAGAAGATAAAATTCGATTTAAAAAATTGAAATGTTTGACTCAGCGTGAAAGAAAACTCAATTCGTTTTGACTTTATTAAAAAAATTATATAAAGTTTTTAAATTTGAGTCGGGTTTATCAATTTTGTATGATATATTAAGTATATCATACGTGAAAATATGAAGAAATTCGAAAACTCGATTCGGTTCGAAAAATACATATAAAATTTGAATAATAAAATATGACGTATAAACTTGAGTAACACAAATTTTTTCTTCGACTAGATTAAATGTACAACATTACTTATATGAGTTCAAATATCGATATTTATCTTTAAAATGATTATCATTATTAATATATTTTCTTAAATGCGTCCCGAGTGTTTTTGTTCAAACTCAACAAAGTAATCATGATCAGCATTAGTTGGTCATAGTAATAAGGAGTTGGGTGTTACTTAAGAGTTAAGATAATTTATCTTCTTTTTCGATGATAAATTAGACTTGATTTTATATATAATCGAGACTCATTCGACTCTATTCTTAATACACATACTCTAGTCAAATTTCAAAACTTGCCTAATGAAATTTCCTGGGCTAGGTCTCATGAAAATAGACAAATATTCAACAATCCTTGTTACACAAGCACCAAAAGGAAAACTGGGAAAAAGGTTCCCTTCAGTGTATAAAGTTGAATCTTTCTATTCATAAAACACCAGAAATGGCACGAAAATGGACATGATAGGTATTCAGAGTTGGGAACCGCATGCATTTGGTTTCAATCCGAAAGCTGCTCTGCAAATGAAAGACCGCATGTTTATCTCTTTCAGACAGCCCCTAGCATGTGTCTCTTTCAGGGTTTGAATCCTGGAAAGATTAAAAGGATATTTAGGGAGTGAAAGGGTTTTTCTGAATCATTAAAACCTGAAAGGGTAACGTGTTTCTTTCACTAGCAATGGACATTCATTATTAGAGAAACCAGATGTCTTCCACTTCTGTGTTAACTCACCATAACCAGCTTTAAAGCCTTCCACTCTCGTTTGCCATCGAAGGAAATAAACATAGGCTCTGATTACCTGTTTGAGTCTAACAAAAACAACATATCAAGGTGGCCACAGTTTTATTTCCGAAATAAACACAAGAAACCTACTTTGAGCTTTGTCCCACACCCCATGTTATTCTTTGGCATCAAAAGTCATTCAAGCACCAAACAAGACTAATTCACCTACACCCATGTTCTCATCAACTTTCTGCAATCCTGAATACCAAAGTGTTCTAGTTCAATATGGATCACAATCAGAGGCTTTTCCCCTCATAATTCATTCTAGGATAATCCACTTACCTAAAATGTAAAGATCAAAGAGGTTTACACTGATTTATAACCATTGTATAAATTGATGGATGAGATTCTTGACATCTCTTTCTCTCTACCTAAAATTCTCCTCATTTTCAACTTTTAATCTCAGCCATCAATTTACATTCGTCCAACGGTCATAAATCGGTGTAAAAGTTTATACTTTTACACTGTATAATTGGATATATATATATATATGTGTGTGTGTGTGTGTGTGTGTGTGTGTGTATGCATAATGACAGATTAGACTAGATCTAAAATCAGGCCCAACAAAGAGTGATAAATGAATACTTTAATTTTTCAAGAGAATGGTAGAACATGATTTAAGGCCAATATGGATACTAGGAAAGACATTTTAGATACTAACAAAGCTAAGGAAAATGCCAACAGAAAACAACAATAATAATATACATGAGGGAAAAAAAAAAGACGAAAAGTAGCAAGTAGATTGTAAATCAATATTTCCAAACTTTGTCATTGGTTCATGCTGGTACAAGGATGTTAATAGGCATTCTTATAAAATGAATATGTAAACAAGCTCCCCTGTATCAAACTCATCAACCGCTATGCCCATTTAAGCATGTAGGCAGGCTTTGCGTTGAACATGAAAAAGTGAAGCCTTTCTTATGATTCAGTACCACGTGGCATTTACCTTGAAGACAAGAAATCTTACTCCCAAGCTAATTCAAAAGCAAAGACTACCGTTCTTCATCATTTTTCTGACTGCATTCTCTCGATTTAGAAGTATAATTGCCTCATTCTATGTTGACATCAGGTTCGTCATTGTGCTCATACTTAAACGATCACTCATTCCGCTCTCCTCAAAATGTCCAGTGTGCGCTAGAGTACTATGAGGTGTTGTACCAGCAGGTGCATCATCCATTCCTCTCATACTGTTATTTTCCAATCCACTTTTCAGCCAAGCAAGATTACTTATATCTGTGGCTATCGCAGCCCACTCATAGTTTGAAAAAGATGGAGGTTCTGAAAAATCCACAAATTCTGACCCCAGCAATGACTTACTTCGACCATTTTGAGTTCCACAACAGCCATGACCACATTGCAGAGGTACCAGACAGTCGGTGAAAACTCCTTCAAGCAATTTGCATATCCCAACATCTGGCTTTGCTGTCTGAATAGAAGAGCCTAGCACGGGAACTGGCCTTGAACATGGTGAAACAAATTCTGGTCTATCCATGTTATTATAAACATTAAAAGCACTGATACGGGCTACAGGTCGGAAAAGAGTAGACGGTTGAATCGATTCATGGTTAGATAGAGTCGCTGTTGGTGCTTTTCCCTTTGATTGATTATCTAACTTTTCCGAAGAGCTTACATCTTTTACTTCAAGGGATCTGAATAAACTGTCCTCTGCACAAGATAGAGTTTCTTCGGATGATGCCTTGTTTTTTTCCAAACCAGCATCTTCCACCATATTTGCAGAGTCTGAGTGCATTCTACCATGATCCATGTATCGGCGCCGCAATGTGGAATTCCAATGATTTTTTATAGCATTATCTGTTCTCCCAGGTAGAAGCCTTGCAATCACTGCCCATTTGTTCCCATGTACAGCATGTGCTGAAATTATCATCCGATCCTCCTCATCTGCCACAAATAATGATTATCAATTAGATCTATCAGAAAGAACTAAATACATTCTTGTCAAAAAGCTAATGTTAATATACTGAAGCACAACAACCAAAGAAACACATAAATATGTTTAAAGGATAGAAATTGATGAAGTGAAAGTTGCAAACTAATACTCACCGGTCACCGCTGCCATATGGCTACAAGAAGAATGTTAATTGACTTGATACGTATTATTTATTCTCGAATACCAAGTGCATGATAGGAAAATCACTACTATCTTATTAGTAATGACACTTCCCCCCAATTACAAGCAGTTTCTCTAATGCTTGCCAAGATTATTGTCATTTCCAAACAACCACACTCCTCTTGCCAGATTTCAATAAGAAACATGTGATTCAAGCATTACATAGCAAAAGCTAGCTACTTCATTTCAATTTAAACATTAACAGAAGAGTTCAGCATTAAGAAATTTTGGGGAAATGATATGATGTTTCACTTAAAGCACAGTTCTTAAGAGCTTGTAGTTTCTAAACAAATAAAAGGCATTAGTCTTTGTTAACAATTAGATCACATAGCTTGAACTTTTGAAAGCAAATTACTTTGAACTTCAAATCATTACATTAATCTAACAAGCAGAAACATCCAAGCAACTCCTACAAGTTAAGAAAAATAGATAACCACATCGACAGATCAAACACAAATTAGTAAAGGCACAGACTTTGTACCAGTAAATGGCTTGCGCTTAACGGCCGGGTCAAGCTGATTGCACCATCGAAGCCGACACGACTTGCCAGAACGGCCGGCGATTCCACGCGCAATCAAGCTCCAATTCCTCGCTCCGAACTTGCTCACGAGTTCACTCAGTATAACATCTTCTTCAGGCGACCAAGGCCCCTTCACTCTCTGTTTACGCACTCTCCCTCCGGCCGCCGAATCTTCGCGCCTTCCGCAATCGCCCCCTTCTTCGCCGCCATCTAGGAGTGATGGCGGTGGGACATTGATTTCGGTAAAGGTCGTGCCTTTTCCGTTTTCAACGGCTTCCAGTCCCGTTTCCATTTGGCGTGAGAGTGACTGTGATGTCGGTCTCTGAAGTACCAGACTTAACGGCAAAGAGTCTTGGTTACACGAAACTTTTTATCGGGAAAATGTTGGTGGCTGGGAATTCTTCGTTTAACAGTTTTACCCTCAAAACTTTTCATCTTCACGAATTTGTCCAACCTTCGATTCACTATCAAAATCAAATTTGGAAATCTCTAAAAATAGAAGCACAAAGTATAAAAAAAATAAGTACTATAAAATCCAGTCTGTACCATTATTATTGCAACAATTTTGTTACGCTGAGTTTCAGTGTGTTGGATCATATCATATAAAGGCTAGAGATGTTTGAAAATCAAGATGTCTTAGAGAGGCAACTTCACTTTGCAATTGCAGCAGGGATTGTATCACAGTGGACGATAGGTGCTGTGGCCTGTGAGAGGTTTTCCTACTGAGAGTGCTACACAAAATCTGAAAGAACAGGTGTAGTACCTTCAATGTGGTAGTTGAGAGACGGAGAATCGAATATCTGATGAATACCGATAAGAACTTATGAAAGGAGGAAGAAGCTGCATGAAATGCACGTGGCTTAGCTGTGCTGAAATCTTTACATTCCATCTTCAACTGTTGTTTGGTAAGCAAGCCTTCTGTACATGTAGAAGTGTAGGGAATGGATGGATTCATTGCACAATATGTTGTTGCAATTGAATTGTATATTTTGTAATCAGAAGTTTTCCGACTAGAACGTTTAAAGTTTAGGGATTAATTTGTAATAAAACTCATATTTTGAGATAAAACTGAATGTTCAAAAGTTTGAGATCAATTTATTATGAGAGCTCTAGCTTAAGAATGAAATTGTAATATTTAAAAATTTAAAGACTAATTTAGAATAAACATTATAATTTAGGGACCGATTCACTGATTTTCTATTATCAAACTAAAAAGGGCCCAATCTATAAAGGGTTTAAAGCCCAATAAAGAAGTAACCCTTAATTAAGCAGTCTAAAAAGATTTAAAACGTACCTTCAAAAAAAATAAAAAGATTTAAAACGCTGTCGTTTTATGCATCAAAACAGACCAAACTGATATTAAACAAAATTCGATCAGTCGAGCCGACGAAATTTGATACGATTGCATTTGCAGAAAAAAAATTGTTCGATTTTCATTTCGTGGAAGAGTAAGCCGAAGAAACTCGTGAAGAAAATTATGCTTCAAATCAGACTAAGCAAGGGACCGTCCTCGGATGCCGGCGGTACCGTCAAGCCACTGCCCGTGGATACGGTGACTGTGGCCTGCCCCGATCATCTCGTCCTCGCCGACCTTCCGGTTGCCAAGAGCATTGGTGCTGCTACTTCCTCATCTCTCGTGAAGACTGTTGGTCGGAGATCCCGCCGCCATCTCGGCGAGCGAGTACACTTCTGCGTTCGCTGCGATTTTCCTATAGCAATATACGGCCGCTTGGTACGTTCTAATAATTATATTTGTTCTAGTTTTTCTTACCTTTTAATTAATTGATTAATTGCGAATTGGTAGAGCATCGAAACTTATAACTTAAGCTAAATCTGTGAAAATTTGTTGTTGAAGATATTATTTGTAATGGAATAGGAAGTAAATGTGGAATTGCTAGGTATTGGATGTTAAATTCGGACTAAACTCGAAAATTTTGAAGCAATTTTAGTAGTAAGGAGATTTTCATCGATGACTGATGGCCGAAATTGTTAAAAATTATTGTTATTACTTAATAAATTTGAATTTGTTTTCTGTATATGAAAATTTATGATTTTTTCATTTGCAGAGCCCTTGTGAGCATGCCTTCTGCCTTGATTGTGCAAGGAGTGATTCAATTTGCTATCTGTAAGTCACCAATTCCTATTTCTTCAATGCAAACTGGTCTTAAAAGAACCCTAGAATTTCATATCTTGTTTTTCCATTTACTTTTTTTGATGGTATTCATGAGTAATAACATTGACAGCTAGGAGCAAGGTTATGATGTGGAAATTTCTATGGTGCTTGTTTTTTGTGGAAGTCCGGATTTTGGCTGATTCATGGAGTAATCTTTATTCGTTTTAATCGTAAATACTTTGACATTGACTAAAAAGTTATTGTTTCTTTTTGTTTTTGCATAGTTGTGATGAACGTATACAGAAGATTCAGACAATCAAGATAATGGAGGGGATCTTCATATGTGCTGCTCCTCACTGCCTTAAATCTTTCTTGAAGAGGACTGACTTTGAATCTCATATCCATACGAGCCACACTGACCTTTTACTGCCAAATGCGGAGAAGGAAGATGGTAAAGAATCAGAGGTTCACAGCGGTAACCAACCTACGGGTTCAGATTCCACTGTCCGAGGTCCTCCAAGGCATGCCATTTCTCCTGGTTCAAACCCGCAGTTTCATGATACTGAAGACAAAGCTCGATGGCAACAGCCAAGGGAACAACTGCCTCCAAGGCCAATAATGCCGAAGGGGCCACCGGCATTCGGTCAAGTGCAAAATTATCCATCAGATCCACAACTGGACAATAACCAACCCCCGAGCTTTGACAGGACTGGCCCTCCCCATCACTTTCAGCAAGGCTTCGACAGGCAGGGCACCCCACAACCAGAATCAAGTCAGTTTTCAGACAAGTCGCAGGGACATTCATCTGAGAACCAGTTTTCAGAATGCCCACCTATGCATTCCATGCAACAGCCTCCTAATTTTGCTACGCCAATGAATTCAAACCCTATGTTAACTCCATATGGCATTCCTCCATTTCCAACCGATGGAGCTCAACCATTCTATGGTGCTCCTTATGAGATGTCTAGGCCGAGTTCAGCGCCCAGTGCTGGTTCCGAGCAAGGGTCATTTATGAATTTCCCTCAAGGTCCCATTGGGGGTGTAAATTACCCTGCATCATATCCTCATCCCTGGAACGGGGGGCAACCTAGTAGTCACATGATGCCAGACGGTTCTGCAAATCATCAAGGTGATTATGGTCGAAATCCTGGAGGTTTATCCATGATTTCTCCTCAACCATCAGCCAACAAAGGGATGGAAGCATTGCAGGGTAGTAATCCAATAGACCCTCGGGATGGCATAGGTATATTGGCACCACAGCCCATGCAGGTTCATCCACTGCCTCCACCACATCCACATCATATGTTGCAACGTAGACGAGGCAAGTTCCACCCCGGTGATATGGGTCGAGATGGACAAGGGTTTGGTTGGCAGCAAGAGAACCCTGATGGCTTTGCAGGAAGCCAGGACTAGCACATTGCTTGTACTTGTTATTAATATAAATAAAGTTGAAAAATATTGATACGTGTTAGTATATTATTTAATTTTCTTATAATCTCATGTCTCTTAGTTTAATTTCAATTATATTTTATAACCATTTAAATAACATTGTTTATATAAACAAATAATAGTACAAAAGGGACTCGTATATTTAAAATAAAGGTAAACTGTTGAAATGGTAATTTATATTTAGTGTTTATATATTTTTGATCATCGATTTTTAAATTTAATCATTATGGTATCTTATTTTCAATCGGTAAATTTATAGTCCTTGTGACATTTGTCGATCGTTATGAGCCGACAAACATCAAGACTTATATCTGTTTGAATTACTTCGAGATTTTTCTGGCTGAATATCTCTTTGGTGATGTTGACGGGATGGACACCCAGATCTTGTATTTTCCACATTATCTGGGAATATATATGTTCTGAGGATGGTTCAGTGGTTTGTCTATCCTTATAAAACTCATGGGAGATTAATGAATCAAGTCCTTCTAGTTGACTTAAGTAAACAAGGGGAGAAAAGCAAGGGTCTCTCTATTGTGACGACATCCTTTGATGAAACTTCGTAAATAGTTTGTGCTTATACACTATGGTTCCATACCTTTCCCAATGCTCCTTCATGTTTCCTTTTTCATACTTGGACCATTTCTTGACAGGTACAACATGGTTTTAGCTGACAATGTTGATGGTGGTGATGTTGAACAGAGAGCAGCAGAAGAGAAGAGGTTGAAAAGAAGAAAAAGTGTTTCTGGTTAAAGGAAATGTTGGCTGAGATGATGATCAGCCAGGGTCAATGACCCTTTCTTTTATAGCCCATCAATGACAACCTGATTATCAATTAACCAGTTTGTTTTAACAGATAGGCAACAATAAACGGTTAATAAATTGTTAGCAAACTAACAGAACTTCTCAAGTAAAAGTACGTGCAGAATTTGCACTCCAAAACTCCAACAGGTGATGACCTAGTTCTTATTGTTACAACTATGAATGGGAATGTCTTTTGTGTTTTCGACCACTGCTCCACATCATCCACTCAAGGCAGGATAGAAAACTTGATATATAATTTTAGTTGTTAGTGCATTTTCTAAGAATTATATTAGTTCATTGTAGTTTGTTTCAGGCATGGAGATCAAGTAACAAAGGAAGAAACAATGTTGCAAACTGTTATGGCTCGAGGAGAAGAATTGAGAGAAGGGAAGGCTGAGAAGGACTGGAATCGGGGAAAATTAGGGCACATTCGAATGAGAATTGGGGAAAAGAGAGGAATTAAGGAAATGAGAGCAAACGACGACGTTTCTAAAGAGGTAGACCGGACCGGATTAGAAGCAAATGACCAGATAAGTGTGGGTGAACCGGACCAGAAATAGAAGGAACCAGAACCTGTACAGCTGGATATGAGAATGGAGTTAGTTACTCTGAAAAATTATGATCAATAGCCTGAAGACACCTGTAAAGAAATAATTCTAGTGTAACCTAATATATGAAAGAGAAGTCATTGTAAAACCTTATGCTTTTACAGATCGTTAATGAAATTTCAGCTCCTTCTTCCTTTATTCTTCATCTCCTAAAATCCTTTCTTTTCTAGTTACATTCTAGACCTAACCATTACATTGGTATCGGATTCAGTCTTGATCCACCTTCACACTGGGAAAACCTAAGCAAACCAAACCAATGGCAGATACAATAGATTTGTCAGTCATTCAGCGGCAGTTGGATGAGATGACGCTTAAACATGGCCAACTTGAAGCTCGTCTGGGAAGTTTTGAATCCACCTTAGACGCTACACAATCAGATCTTCATACGTTGCTCGATCTTGTCAAGAAGGTCGCAGAACGGGCTGATTCAGAGTCTCCACCAAAGCAACCACCAATACCTGCACAAACAAGCAAAATACCCGACACTCAAAATCCCATTCACATCACAGTGATTGATGACAAGGAACGTTATACTATGAAGCTTGATGATCCTGGTATACTAGCTTCAAAACCTCACACATCAACACTTCCTCGAGGTAAAGCACACCTTCCTGGTCAATGGTCTGACAAGGGTGACACTTCTTTACTCCAAGACTTTTCTCCTGCTGAAAATAGTAGCAACACGTCTACTGGAAACACATTTAGGTTGAAACCTAAGATAGATGTTCCTATGTTTGATGGTGACAACCCCGTGCTTGGATTCGCAAATATGAAAAATATTTTGCTATCTTTGATATCCCCTCAACACATCAGCTAGAGGTTGCTACGATGTATCTTCCGGGTAAAGCTGAGACCTGGTTTGATGGTTATATTATGCAAAAGAGTAAGGCTACTTGGCAGGATTTTGTGGCAGATTTATGTCATCGGTTTTGCACTCGAAATACTGATGATATAATAGAAGAATTCAATAAGTTATCTCAACTACCACACTTCACATATTCCAACAAAGAATTCGACTCTGGCTCCTCTTGCTAAAACTCCTTTACCTCAGCCTCCACCCAGGCAGTCACTATTGGAATTTCGACGAGCTAATAACCTTTGCTTTAAGTGTGGGGACAAATTCAACCCTGGGCATCAGTGTAAGCTGAAACAACTGAATTTAATGGAGGAGGAAGGTCCTCAGGAACCTACAGATGAGCCTCTGCAGGAACCTATTGATTCTGGTCTACAACAACCAACAGAAGAGGATTTAGAGATCTCGATCCATGCATTAACTGGCAATGTGGGGCATCATACATTACGAATCCAGGGTACTATCAAAGGCAGACCATTAACCATTTTGGTGGATAGTGGAAGCACACACAGTTTCATTACACCAACTTGGGCTAAGGAAGGATTACAAATGCACTCTACAACCCCTTTGGCCATCACGGTAGCTAACAGTGAAAAATTGTATAGCTTAGCTACTACCAAAAACTTATCTTGAAAAATGCAGGGCCATGAATTTATGCATGACTTTCGAGTACTACAAATGGGAGGCAATGACATGGTATTGGGGGTTGATTGGATGCGAATTTACAGCCCTATATCTATGGATTTTAATGCCATGACTGTAAGTTTTTTGAAGGACAGCAAACAAGTCATACTTTACAGTGGCCACAAACCTACATCTTTTAAGCTTATTTCTGGAGATAAACTCCAAAAGCTTACTGATAAGGATGCTGATTTTTTGGGAGAGATGTATGTCCTTACTTGTGAAGAAAGTGCCTATGTTCTACCTCCAAGATTGGAGCCTCTATTAGACAAATACAAAGCTGTGTTTGCAGAACCACAGGGCCTTCCACCAGTTAGGTCCCAGGATCATGCTATTGTCTTGCACCCTAACTCTCAACCAGTGAACTTACGACCTTATAGGTTTCCCCACTGCCAGAAAACTGAGGTAGAAAGGCAAGTTGTTGACATGTTAGCATCTTCTATAATTCAAACAAGTAAGAGTCCCTTTGCCTCTCCTTGCTTACTTGTTAAGAAAAAAGATGGTTCTTGGCGACTTTGTATTGATTATAGGCAGTTGAATGCATTGACTGTCAAAAATAAGTTTCCTATACCTATTGTTGAAGACTTATTGGATGAGTTACATGGGGCACAATTTTTTTCCAAAATAGACCTTCGATTCGGATATTGGCAGATTCGAATTCGATCTGAAGATGTGCCAAAGACTGCTTTTCGAACCCACCATGGCCATTACGAATTCAAGGTTATGCCTTTTGGCTTAACAAATGCCCCTGCAACCTTTCAGTCACTTATGAATGAAATCTTTGCTCCTTTTTTAAGGAAATTTATCCTTGTATTTTTTGATGACATCTTAATCTATAGTCGATCTTGGGAAGCACATCTTCAACACCTAGAATCTGTTCTGCAACTACTGCTTTCTCATCAACTTTTTGCTCGCAAATCGAAGTGCTTTTTTGGGCAGTCTTCAGTAGAGTATTTGGGGCATATAATTTCTGATACAGGGGTAGCTACCGACCCATCTAAAGTAGAGGCTATGAGAAATTGGCCCTTTCCTACAACATTGAAATCCTTGAGAGGATTCTTAGGTCTCACTGGGTATTACCGAAAGTTTGTGAGACACTATGGAGAAATCAGTCGCCCCTTAACTCATATGCTCAAGAAGGACTGTTTCCAATGGACCCCTGCAGCTAAGGATGCTTTCGAAGCTTTAAAATTGACAATGTGCAGCACACCTGTCTTGGCCTTGCCAAATTTTACCAAACCCTTTTGTTTGGAGACAGATGCGAGCTCTAAAGACATAGGAGCTGTCTTATCCCAAGAAGGCCGACCTATAGCTTATTTGAGCAAACATTTGAGCCCTAAGAATGCTGATCTTCCAGCATATGAAAGGGAATATTTGGCCATTTTGATGGTTGTGGAAAAATGGAGGCATTATTTAGAGGTTGGCCTATTTGTGATCAAAACAGATCACGAACCTCTTAAACACCTACTCGAGCAAAGATTGACAACTACAATCCAAAAGAGGGGCTTGACTAAACTTCTTGGATTGGATTTTGTGATTAAATTCAGAAAGGGTAAAACAAACCTAGTGGCTGATGCCCTATCACGACGAGAGGAATTCTCTCCTGAAATTTTTGAATTGCAGGCTACAGCTATTATTCCTACTTGGGTCTTGGAAATTGAAGCTACATACAAAGAGGATCAATTTGCTATGGATAAACTTACTGCTCTATCTGTGCTTCCTAATTCTGTCAACAATTGGACACTAAAAAAGGGTGTGCTGCGATATAAAGGTCGAGTTTATGTTGGTAGTTCAGGCAATCTCAGGCAACAACTTCTAGTTGCACTTCATGACTCTCCTCAAGGTGGCCATTCAGGTATTCAGGCTACGTACTATAGGTTAAAATTATCATTCTTTTGGCCTGGTATGAAAGCTTCTGTTAAACATTATGTTTTGCAATGTGATATTTGTCAACGCACTAAAACTGAACATGTGCCTAAGCCTGGTCTCTTGCAGCCTATACCTATCCCTGAAAAAGCTTGGGAAGTCATTTCTATGGACTTTATTGAAGGGTTGCCTAATTCTTTTAAACACAACTGCATCTTGGTAGTGATTGATAAATTTACCAAGTTTGCTCACTTCCTTGCCCTCAATCATCCTTACTCTGTTACCGAGGTGGCTAAGCTATATCTAGACAATATCTACAAACTACAGGGACCCCTAAAGTGGCTATATCTGATCGAGACAGAACCTTCACAAGTATTTTTTGGAAGGAATTATTCAAGCAATTGGGCACTGAAACCCATTTCACCACAGCCTATCATCCCGAATCTGATGGGCAGACCGAGAGGCTTAATCAGTGCCTTGAACAGTATTTACGAAGTGTTTATTTTCTTAAGCCTAGCACTTGGGTCAAACTTCTACCCCAAGCCGAATGGTGGTACAATACCACTTATCATACAGCATTGGGTATGACCCCTTTTCAGGCTTTGTATGGTTTTCCACCTCAAGAAATGCAATGCAAGGGTGATTCGCAAGTTCAGGCAGTCCATCAACTACTTACAGATAGACAGGCTCTCAATCAGTTACTCAAGGAGAATTTAACTAAAGCACAGAACCGTATGAAACAGCATGCAGACAAAAAACGTAGTGAAAGAGTGTTTTCAGTTGGAGATTGGGTGTACCTTCGTTTGCAACCTTACAGACAGACTTCGATTGCGGTACGTCGAAATCTGAAACTTTCGGCTCGTTACTTTGGTCCTTATCGCATTATTGCCAAAGTCGGATCCGTAGCCTACAAATTACTTCTACCAGAGACGTCACGCATACATCCCGTATTCCATGTCAGTTTATTAAAAAAGAAGATTGGAGACCAAGAAGTTACCTCTCAAGATCCACCAGAACTTGCGGCCGATGGGACTTTAAAGGTCTACCCTGCGCTCGTCCTCGACAAACGCATGGTCAAACGGAACAACCAGGCTGTTACACAACTTCTCATTCAGTGGACTAATTTCGGTCCCGCCGATGCAACTTGGGAGGACTACACGGCTCTTAAATCCCAATTTCCGGACTTTGATCCTTGGGGTCAAGGATCGTCTGAAGAAGGGGGCATTGTTATGGCTCGAGGAGAAGAATTGAGAGAAGGGAAGGCTGAGAAGGACTGGAATCGGGGAAAATTAGGGCACATTCGAATGAGAATTGGGGAAAAGAGAGGAATTAAGGAAATGGGAGCAAACGACGACGTTTCCAAAGAGGTAGACCGGACCAGATTAGAAGCAAATGACCAGATAAGTGTGGGTGAACCGGACCAGAAATAGAAGGAACCAGAACCTGTACAGCTGGATATGAGAATGGAGTTAGTTACTCTGAAAAATTATGATCAATAGCCTGAAGACACCTGTAAAGAAATAATTCTGGTGTAACCTAATATATGAAAGAGAAGTCATTGTAAAACCTTATGCTTTTACAGATCGTTAATGAAATTTCAGCTCCTTCTTCCTCTATTCTTCATCTCCTAAAATCCTTTCTTTTCTAGTTACATTCTAGACCTAACCATTACACAAACAGGTACGACCGTGAGGGAGTATATGTCACATATTCGTCCCGAGCTTTACGTGACGAGGAAGGCAAGAACTTATGGGTAGAGATTGAGATTATGGATAAACATAGATATCCTTCAGGGTTCCAAGCACCTTACAATGTCACTGTGCTGAAACAATGCAGACAATGTTAAATGTCTCGGGTAACTGGCAAGGAGAAAGAAGGATAAAGCAAAGCCAGATCTTTGAGCGCCCTGGAAAATATCGGATTAAACTTCCAACAGTAGGGGTAAGGACTACAGGGACTGTTCTTATGGAGATGGTTGACAAGAACAGACTATATTTCTCAGATGACTTCTCCCTCACATTCCACATGTATTACTACAAACTGATGAAGTGGTTTCTCGTCTTCCCGATGCTTGGGATGTTTGGTGTGCTTATCATCCTTCAACCACAGGGCGGCAGGCCTTTACCGTCATTCTCCCGAAATACAGACTTGTGAAAGCTGCACTGTATTGGATCTCAATACATGCTATAGGTTACACCATTTAAGTCAAGGCCATTGACCAAGGACCTGGGAAGTCTTCAAGTCTTGGTTAGAGAGGACAGTGCTGGCCTTTATAACTTTTCGGTCAAGGATGTGGAAACTGGAAAGCTGTACAATTGCGTCGAATTTGAGTTTCTTGACACGATGCTTTATTCGATCTAAGGACAGATTTACCAACTGTGAAACAGTGTCAACTACCTCTACTGTCAATTGAACAAGTAGATTGATTTTGTTTTCTTTCACAAGCATCAGCCATCAGCCACACACACCAACCCAAAGTTAGAGTCCATTGGTAACTCAAGGCGCAGGCTGTTCGGTTTTGTGCTGCAAAACACACTGTCATCTAGCCAACTGGAACAGTGGTTAAAACCCTTATTAACATCTCAAATGACCAAGGTTTAACATGTCAAACTAGGAAGGATAATGAATAGGGTTCCTAACATCACACAAGTTTCCATACTCATTCTCAATGGCATCATCCTATTTGCTAAAATCATTCTGTCTCAACAGAAGTATTCTTAGGGAATTCAAACAAACTATATACAGACAAACAATACTACTGCCTACTTCATTTCAGACAATGGGAGATAGTGAGTGATGCAGAGATTACCAAAGGGTCACTAAATATATAAGTTTTACCCACATCAAAGCTGAGCAAATGATTTCTTAAAACAAGTTGAGCCGACTGTTGTCTAGTGACCATTTCATTCATTATGGCTGCAAACATTGTTAAACCATATTCCTCAAACTCAACAATCTAAAGGTTTCCTCTATGAAGTTTTACATAACCTAAAGCAGAACAGAACCCGAATTTGAGGCCTTCCACGAACAAGTAAGCAAGCCTTTGAACAAAATGGCTCATTAACTAAGCATTAACAGCAGAAAATTCATCAAAATTGTTCAACCTTATCACTCAGAAAGGCCACAATTATATCTACAGCAACACTCATCCATCTATGAATTCTACTCAATCATTCATCACAAACTCAAGAGTAGTGAATTAAACATCGTCAGAAGCAAGAGTTTTAACTATAGCTGACAACATCCTAGCAAACAGATGAAAAATACAAGTATCTGTATCATATGAATTAAACAAGGGAAAAAAGAAGTAAAGTTTTACATAAGAACCCTTTAGAAGCCCTGTAATATAGGTCTCTTTCCAAGCCTCTTGATCTCCCTATCCATTTTCCCAGTAAGCATCAATCCAAACATCCTGAAATCACACAAAAGGGACCAAAACGGATGTCCAAAAGTGGCAGGGACATTCCCTTCCACAAAGAAATGACTGTACCAGGCAAATCCATAGCCACATATCGGCACAAACACCAAGAACCACCGGTTAAACAACAAGGAATATATAAACAATACAATACTCAGGAGCGTGCCGGCAAAGTGCCAGCGTCTTGTTGATGGTTTGGAGTGCTGATTCACATAAAACGCCCAAAACTCCTCCAAGCTCCTGAAATTCATCTCCTTGAAAACCCCAATCGATAAAGCTGATCCCTTGAATCACCTGATCAGACAAAGATAAGATACTTTACACGCAATTAAGGCAAGAAAAATCCAATCTTGATTTGGTTTGACTGATGGATATTGGCTAAAAATCCAAAAAAAAAAAAAAAACTAGTATGAGATAAACAGTGTTTGACTGGGATTCCCCAAATCCAAATCGAGCAAAACTATAAAGATGATGGAGTTTTAGATTCGAGGAACCTGTCACTCCCTGTCATAAAAGGTCGAAACTTTGGTGGATTGATGTAATTAAGAATGTAATCCGGTGAAGCTGGATGCTGTGAGAGAGTTCAGAAAAAAAGAGGTCAACAGTTGTTGTCTATGGAGGTGGTGGAGGAATCAAAGTAGGTTTGGAGGCTCTTGTGCAACAGTTATACGGGCTTTGTCAGCTGAGATATGTGACAATAGGAATTTGGACTTTTCTTTTTATGATTTTCCCAATTTTTTAGCTAATAACATACGTTTTCTTTTTATTTAAATATTCGATTCAGCATGAATGATCCTACTTTGGTGGTTAAAGAAAATATTGTTGTTTCTGAATATCATAGGTTCAAACATTAATATTATAGTATAGTGATTAAACGATTAATGTTCGATGCTTGAAAATTATTTATCGACTAAAATAATATCATTTAAATATCAATAGTCACATTAAAACGATGTAAGAGGTGGATTCATCCAAATAAATTTGAAGAAATTTGGTTTAGATTTCATTTTTCATGATTCCAGTCATTTCGATACCAACTTTCAGTAGCAGCACCTGAAATTCTTGCAAATCTTTTATTCATTCTACTAAGATTTGAAGAAATTTCGAGTGTATAACAGAGAGAGATGTAAAAATCAAAACAAAATCAAGTACTTTTCCGACCAGCAAACACAATTGCTATATCAATCATGCCTATAAAAGATTACACCCCCAAAATTTTCATGCTCATTGACAATACTAGAAAACTCGCTCCCCAGTTGCAAACATGTTCCAGAAAATGGTTGTAATGAAATAGAGGCAAGCTGTGACAGAGAGGAATGCTTGAAAAGATCCTAACCACTGCACGAAATAGCCGGTTCCGATCGTGCTGATTATGGCAGCCAGTGTCCCTGCTGAGTTTGATATGCCTGGTTACAGGATTCAGATTAAGAACATGTCATTGTTGTTACTACAGATATGTATAAAATCATTGGCTTTAACTTACCATGGAGGAATCCTGCATATTGAGGTGCAATATCCTGGTGAAATAAACAGCATTTAGTTTTATGGTCAATCGTTTGTTTTGGATCGAGTGGACGAAATCGAACTTACTTGCATGTTGAGAAGGAAACCAGCTTGGCTAAAAGAACTCAAGCTCAGGGCTGCTGTCATCAACAAAGCAGCAATTTCAGGTGACTTTGCAAAGTTCAAGCAGAGCAGCGACACGCCGGGGCCGAGGAAGCCTATAGACTGTTACATTTACAATTGCACATCAACAGTTGCCATTTTTCAAGAAAATGAGAGGTTATATAACATTGAATGTATATGTATGTACCTGCATGATCTTTCTAACCAATGTTATTGAGTATCCGGCCTTGATTAGAGAATCCGATATTGCTCCGGCGATGTAACCTGAAACAGCCATTGTCCCCCATGGAACTGCACTAAACCAAGCTGCTTGTTTCAAGTTCACATTAAACACCTGCATTCAACCATTAGGGAAAATTCATTATACTAACATTGATGCTCGAACTCGAACCGAAGATACAAGATGGATCGATAAGTAAATTAATGAGGAAGCTACTTACAGTCTTGAAATATACTGGCATCCATGAGAGGAGAACGAAGTATCCCTGAAATGAAGAAGTGCACCTTTTACCGTGTCGAAAGAACAAAAATAACGAAGCCAATGAGAAGTTTCCGATATGATGAGAAGACTCACCCAATTATTGGTAACATTAGCAAATATGATTGCCCATGTAGGTAACTTTGAAAAGAGGAGGCCTATAGGCGGAAGCTCGGCAGTCACCGTAGGAGGATCGGTTTTACCGGCCTGGATTGATCTTAGCTCGGATTTGCTGATGAATGAACTGTCTTTAGGATCACTTGTAACGTTATAAACCCATGATGACAACCATAGCAACCCAAGAGACGAAAAGAGAACGAAAGGGGCCACGATGCCAAGGGTTGACAACATGATTGGTGTCAAAATTAAGCCCACAACGTTTCCGAGATGGAACCCGGCCATCGAAATCCCGACTGCACTTGCTCTTTCATGTCCTGGAAACCATCTGAACAGCAGGTTTTGTTTTTGGTCCATCAAGGTTCATTTCCTTTGTTTATTGCTATAAAGTTACATGAATTATGATGGAGCCTGGAGGTATATTACCTTGATAAGATGGTGCTCATGGAAGGAAGGGCAACGCCTTCGGCTAGACCGAAGAAGGCGCGAACGGCCAAGAGAGCGACGGTGGAGTGGTTGGCAGCCCATGGAGTGAGAAGTGTGGCCAAAGACCATAAGGCAACACCCCATGCCATCACTCTTTTGCCTCCATATTTGTCCACCAAAGCTCCTCCAATCACAGAAGAGAATATGTACCCCCATAGGAATGATGACTTCAACCGATTAAAAACATCTCATAAGCTTTCGCGAACTTAAATAAACGAACATAAATTAATTTTATCTTTCGATTTACTGATTTAAGCTTTTACCTAATTAAATAAAATAAATCAAATATTAGATTAAAATTTAAACTTTTAGAGTCAACATTTTCAATAGTACAGGGACCACAATCAGAAATTGACCAATATTTGGTAATGGCAGCTGATTTCAAGCGGCCGCGAAGCCGAACTGGTTGAACACGCCATCCTACAGTTTCTCAACCACCGCCAAATTTTCTCAACGACCACCATTCTGTTTTTTTTTTTCATTTTTTTAATTTATTGGTTTCTAGCTTCATAAAAAAGGGGAAAAAAGCCGATGGTTTCGGATTTATTACCTGAACAACACCGAGGAATGAACTCGACCAACCAAGCTTATCGGCGAGTGGAACAACGGCAACCGACATGACAACTCGATCGGCATTACACAAACACATCACACAAGCCATTAAAGCCACCACCTTCAACCTCTCTGGTATCCTCACGGCGGAGGTTTCACGGGGGATCAATATCCTTCTTTCTATCCCTTCCGCCGTACACCGCACCACCCCTCTCTGTTTCTTCTTCGAAATCGGCTCCTCTGGTTTTATTATTGATGTCAACCCCAAGCTCTCCCGTTTGACCGGCTTTCCAAGGCCAACCGTACGCCGAAACCCGAGGTAGGCTGTCCTAGATTTGATGCAACGTGATTGAGGACTGATCAAAGAAGAACAAGACTTAGTAGAAGAAGAGGAAGGAAGAAACAGAGATTCAGTAGCCATTGATGGGAGAGAAAGATAACAAGAAGAAGGTGTTGAATTATGGGAAAAATTGTTAAATATAGGAACTCGTTAAAAGCATGAAAACAGAATTTAAATATTAAATATAAGAATCGATCGTCCCAATTAAATAAATTTTAGCGGTTAAATAAATATTTAAATTATATTTTTTAAACACTCAAGTATTTTTTTTTGGAAGTTAAATAAATATTCAATTTTTTTAAAATTATTATTAGATATTCCGTTGTTAATTTATTTTTTAAAAAATATTTATATTTTTTAAATTATAAAATAACCTAATTTTTTAGATGCTCCAATAGGATCATCGTATCGTCGTTCATCGTGTATATTAACTTCGGATTAAAATCTAATTCTTTTATAGTCAGTCAATCGACTGTTATTTATTGTCCAATATTTTTTTGACAAATTTAACTTTATTTTGACGATAGATACAATATCGTTGATTATCGATGATGGGAGGATGGGATAAATAATTATGGGTTCTAGTGATAAAACTTAAAAGTAATAGACACATACAATTAACAATAGAAATTGATGTTTTTATTTTAATTTTTTTTAAGAATTTTAAGATGTTTTTAAAAAATAAAATACGTTATGAGTCGTGTTTTTAATGACTAGCAAAAAAATTTAACGATTAATGATGAAGCACCTAAATAAAAATTTTAAAAAATAAATATTTGATTAATTAAAAAATATTTTCAACAATTATTTAGAAAATAATTTAAATATTATTTAATAATTAAACCTAATTTTGAAGGAGTAAATACCATTGAATCCAATTTTATAATTGGCCTATTTGTATGTTTCTGACGCGGCACCACTTGGTGCCTCGTGTTAGTTGCTACCAACCTCCGTTTTCTCCAACAACTCCCTTTGTTTTGCTTGGTACTGGGATTTCCATCCAATTGATTTCCCTTTGGTTGTTCGTGGCGATGACGGTGGCGTTGGTGGCCTGCTCTTGTCTGACTTTAAAGTCTCAAGGGAGTTATGTTTCCAACCAGGCTAAGATCCTTGGTCTGATTTGCTGGGAGACAACTTTATTGATAGCCGTCCGGACAAAGGGAGTAATTAAAAATTTATTACAAAGGAAAATATTTTTTTAAATATATATTTTAAAAATATATTATTCTTGAGTTGGATTGTTTGGAAGCGATTCTGGTTCTTAGTAAGGAACTTGATGGTTTTCATATGCTTAAATGGTATGTTGATGATCTCTGTAATCGATATTGGAGTATAGTGATTTAGCATGTTCAGCGTAATCGGAATAACACAGCTGACGTTTTGGCTAAAAGTGTAGGTTTCTATGATTTTGAAGTCTTGTATTATGACTGACTGTCGAGGTGGATTCATTCGTTTTTAGTCAAAGATATTCGAACATCTATTGTTTTAGCTTGTTATTTTTATATCGTTAGAAGTACTTTTTTCCTCCATTTAGGTTTAGAGAGATTTTTAATGAGGCTTCTATTAATTTCACCTGTATATGATAATTTTTAAATACAATTATACCATTTTATTAAAAAATTATCTCTAATTAATATATAAAAACAACCATTAGCGGAGATTAAGTATCCCTAACCCCCTTGGTTATGCCCATAGTCCAGACTGGTTGAATTCAGACACTACAAAAATAAAGCTCAATGAATTTAAGTAATGCTACTATCAGAAATCATGATGATATTTATCTTAAAAAATTTATATTTTATATGTATTACGTTAATAATTTTATATCACGTGTATTAATAGTTATTTTTAATATATTAAAAATTTATTTTATTAATAATCATATGTGACATAAAATTAATAATAAATACATAAAAAATATAAAATAAAATAAATAGTTTTATCAATAATACACGTGACAGATAATTTTTTTAAATATTTTCGTTTCTAACTTTTTTAGGTAACTAATTTTACCTAAAAAATTATGTACCTATAAGGTCACAAGAGAGGGGTAGTTAATTATACAAAAAATTATGCAATTAATTATATTATTAAAAGAAATTAAGTATTTAATTGCACTAAAAGTTAGGTATCACTTTACTTATATAAATTTAAATACCAAGAGTTATATTTTCCCAATTCATTTTTAAGGCGAAAATTGATTTTTTTTTTTAAATTTTTTGGTGTACCAAAATTAATATAGAAATGTTTATTACTGACAGAATGCCGTTAACATTGGGAAAGTGGATTTTTTAATGTCGCTAAAGATCATGACAGTTATCTAATGCCTCCAAGTTGAATCAATTCAGTCTCAAATTTTGTGTTGATTTAAAATTACAATTAATTAAATAATATCACCGACATTTATATAAAATTTTGATTTAAAAATTATTATTGAAAATTTGATTTTGAATATATTATCGTTTAAGAATTATAGGTATTTTAGTCGATGAGGTAAAAAATAATTAAATAATAATAATTTATTATTTTTAATTTATTTAAAAATTTTAATGTCTAATGTCACTCTTCATGTAGTAATGAAAGTTATAATTGTAACTTCAAACAAATTCTATTTTTGATTTTTCTTAAATAAAAATAAATATTAGTCTTTGACCCATATTGGTTGTTGATTAAAGTGGGCTATCTTTGAACCAAGCCCAAAACTTTTCCATGCATTTAAGAGGAGAGCAAGGAGTAATTACTTGACCTGTGTAGCACTGAATTCAACAGCTTGGGTTGCATCTCTGCATGGAATTCAATGGCCGGAAAACCAAACATCTGTTTTCAGTCAGTCCTGTCCCATGCTTTTGTCTCGAGCCGTTTTTGAGATTTTAATGACTCTAGATTAAATATAAAAGTATAAATCTTTAATAATAAATATTAAAAAATTCAATTTTTTTAATAATTAATACTAAAAAATTAAATTAAGTATATGCTTATTAATAAATATTAAAAAAATTAATCCCCTAATAACAAGTATTTATAAAAAAATCATTAATAATAAATATTAGGAAAAATGAATTTCAAGAATAAACCTCTAACAATAAATATTGTGAAAAATCTAACTTGTAATAACAAATATTGAAAAGTTATGGTCCTAATAACAATTATTGAAAAAAATAGACCTCTTATGTAAGTATTAAAGAAAATTAGATCCTAATAATAAATATATTAAAAAATTAAGTCTTTAATAATAAATATCAAAAAATAAATTTTAAAATTAGACTCCTAATAACAAGTATTAGAAAAAACATGACTCTAATAACAAATAATGAAAACAAATAAATTTAATAATATATATTAATAAATATTAAAAAAATGTACCTTTAGAGTATAATCCTTAATAATAAATTTAATAAAAGATAGGACCCTAACAATAAATATTACAAAAAAAAATAAAAATCGTAATAATAAGTATAAAAAAAATGAATTCTAAAAGTAGGTTTAATACAAATATTAAAAAAAATAAAACCATAATAAAAAGTACTAATAAATAAATTCATATAATAATATAATTATTGAAAAAATTAATAATTAACATATAATAATAAATATTAAAAAACAATTACTAATAAAAATAATAATAAATTGAATTATACTTGAAATTAAATATTTAATAAAAAATTAAAATTGAATCCCTTAATAGGGACCGGCCTGTTACCTTGCTAACATGCCAAATTTTCTATTATTTTTAAAGTTTAAGGTTTAAGAATAAAAGGCTTAAGCTTTCGAGAATTAAGGCCTAAAAATATATTTTAGAGCATAAAATTTAAAACTTAGAATATAATTTTTTTAATTTAAAAATTAATTTTTAATATTTTTTTTAGTAAAAATCATAGAAAATAACATAAAAAGACAAATTCTTATCCAACTGCGTTAAATCTCGTCATAAAATATTATTTTATTTGGAAACTTTTTTCTAACAAATTTGATCTAAGGGGGGAAAATGGTATCTCCATTCATAGGAAAAGTAATAAAAATATCCTCCTGGAACAAGAAATGTGCAGCTGGGTTGCTTTCCTTTTGATTGCAGCACACATGCACCGATCACCTTTTATTTATTCTTCACGGTATGATTAACATACAGCAATCATGAGTTTTATATGTAATTTAAAATCAAATACTTACGAACAAGGATAGACCTAGAACTTCATGTCAGGTTACAGAGTATAAGAAATTATATTAAACATACAAGGGTAAGGGTGAACAAAACTCGACTTGATTTGTAAAAACCGAATAATTCGACTCGAGGCGAAAAATACTCGACTCATTTTGATTCGATTCGAAATTTTATAGACTCAATTCGAAAAAATTTCAAATAAATTTCGAGTTGTAAAATGAAAATTCGAATAACTCGAATAACTCGAAATTTTTAATAATTAAAGGATTAATTTTTAAGTTTGAGATGAGTCTATCATTTTTTATAATATATATACACTGATATATAAAAATATAAAGAAATATTGCTACATATGAAAATATATATATATACATATCTTATATGATTAGAGAGAGTCGTTTAAATTGGAATCATATCATACTATAACATGATAAACAATTACAATTAAATATTTATAGGAACTCGAAAACTCGATTCGACTCGACTCAAATTTCTTAAACTCGACTTGAACTGAAAAAAATTTAAAAAAAGTTTGAGTCATAAAATATGACTCGTCAACTCAAATAACTCGAAATTTTTTGACTCGATTCGATCGAATACTCGCCCCTATGTAGGGGTACAAAATTATAAAAAGTTAGAGATACAAAATTAGATATTAATAAAAAATACATAAAATATAAGAAAACTTAAAACTTTTAGAACGTGCGACTGTACTCCCAACATCCCTAGGTTCATCCCTGCTTCCAATAATTAAAATTTAAAAAATATATATTTTAAATAATTTGTAGCGATATAAAATAACGAGTTTTGCTAAAATGTTCTTTTCCGAGTTGGAAAACATTTTTCGATGTGTAATTTTGAAATTAATGTCTTCCACGTGGGATTTTCGACTAAAATATGATTTTAAAAAAATTGGAGTCGCCACCGGCCATTTTGGTAGACCGGACACCATAAAACCAGAGATTTTAAAAATTGGGGTTCGGGAGTTGGTTACGGATGGGGAAGGATTAGCACCCCACACCGTCCAAAAATTGGTACTTTGTTTAATTACCGCTTTATTAATATTAAATTTTGCGAGCCAATTTGACGATCAAATTAATACTTAATTGAATTTGAGTTTTTATTTTAAAACACCTAAAACCGAAGATAAGCGTCCGAACTACCACCACTACACTAGAATTGGCCTCGCTTACGACCGAATTTAGAAACCCGCATTAATTAAAAGATGACATTATACAGAGCTTAATCAAAAAACAAAACAATTAATATCTTAACGCATGACAATGAGAATAAAACATAAAAATAATAATGATGAAATAATATAATAAAACATATGTATAACATGCACATGATATGGTTCTAACCGGAAAATATACAAACAGAATAATTATATTTTGTGGTAAAAAAGACTAAGCCAAAGTAAACATGTACTAACAAATGAAATGAAACTAAAATACAAGAAAGTAATTAAGGCAAGTTTAAATAATATATAATAAATGTATGTATATAAAGAAACTAAAGGTTAGAAACGTAATAATAATAAACAAATGACATATTATATGTATAATTATATAAGAAAAAAAATACATGTGATATAAAATAAGAAATAATAGTAAAAATAAAAAGTCAAAACCCAGAAAGCTAAATTCAATCTAATAAGGCCATGATCGGTTGAAACAAATTCTTTTACCATTTAAAAAGTTTTAAAACCACCAAAAAAATTCTCTAAATCTCTTTGTAAACAAATGAACAAAACAAACCAAATTTTCAGAATTCAAACACGAACCCAAAAATAAATGAAAACACAGAAATCAAAACAAAATCCAAAAGAGGTTCCCCTCAACCACCGCTCATCGTCGGCAAGCTCCGATCTCGACGAGACTTGCCGTTGGGCCGTCTTCGTTCATCATCAATCGTTTCAGATCTGGTAAAACCCCTTTCGATTATCATCCCAAACTCTTAACGAGGCTCACCGGTTATGGATTTATCGTCGATGACGCGATATTGTTGAGAACTGACCAGGGAGTTTCGAATACCCTTTTTTACTTTTTGTTCTCTTATGATGCATGTGTGAAAAATAAGATGAAAAGATAAAGATCTTTTTAGTTACCAGAAGAAAGTTCTGGGATTTCTTTACTTTTGATTGAACTGGGTAAAAAATGGTTACCAGAATGTTGATCCCCCATTTTATTACAACGAAGCCCTCTCTTATAGATGATTTCTGGAAATTCCAGACTCATTCCCTAATTCCTATCATTTCCCCTATGTCCTAAGAACATCATGTCTTCCGAATTTTCTGTTATTGTAAATTTTATGTTTTAATTTTCTTCTGTGTAGATCTGTTTTTTCGGGCTGCTGCTCTCTTGTACGGCGGTCGGGACATCCGGTGATGAGACCACATCAGACGAGTGATATTTACCTTAAAATAAAAAAATTTCAAATAAATTTTGAGTTGTAAAATAAAAATTTAAATAACTCGCATTCGAAATTTTTAGTAATTAAAGGATTAATTTTTAAGTTTGAGATGAGTCTATTATTTTTAATAATATATATACACTGATATATAAAAATATAAAGAAATATTGCTACGTATGAAAAAAAAAATATACATATCTTATATGATTAGAGAGAGTCGTTTAAATTGGAATCATATCATATTATAACATGATAAATAATTACAATTAAATATTTATAAAAACTCAAAAACTCGATTCGACTCGACTTGAATTTTTTAAACTCGACTCGAACCGAAAAATTCAAATAAAGTTTGAATCGTAAAATATGACTTGTTAACTCGAATAACTCAAATTTTTTTGACTCGATTTGATTGAATATTCACCCCTATGTAGGGGTACAAAATTATAAAAAGTTAGAGATACAAAATTAAATATTAATAAAAAATACATAAAATATAAGAGAACTTAAAACTTTTAGAACGTGCAACTATACTCCCAACGCGACTATACTCCCAACACCCCTAAGTTCATCTCTGCTTCTAATAACTAAAATTTAAAAAATATATATTTTACACACTTATTTTTTATTTAGACCTTTATTTGTATCTATAATCGAACATGCATATAAGTTTATAGCCCTTAAAATAAAATAAAAAAATAATTGTGAAAAATTGACCCAACAGAAGTATGTTGCAGCAGTAGACTAACCCAACTTTATATGAGAAAATGGTGTATGTAATTATGAACAATAATGATATTAGGCTTAAGACAACATAATTCCATATAATGAGTTTGGCGAAATTTGTGGAATCCGTTAGTGCATGCGCAGGTTTATGATCTGTACAGGATTCAATCACTTTTATAAATGGCTACAGATCCATTCATCTTCATCATTCAAAAGTAACCTTTACAGCTCCTTAACATGTCAACTCTGATGCATTTTTTTAATGTTTTAAAAAATTTCGGATAATTTCGAGTTAAGTTGTTTCGCATTTGGTTTGGTTTTGAATTCGAACCATTTGGTTGAACATGCCAGAATGATTCAACTGAATCATGTATGAATGGATTATTATGAATTAATGATGCATAATATGAACATAAAATTATGACAATTTCCATTAAGGTTGCAATATATTCCCTACCATGTTGTCTTAGATCTTGTTATCATTGTAATAATCTTGGGTTTAATTCCGTCCTCATGGTATTCTTGTATTAATTCTTGTACCCTTTTCTGAAGCTAATGATATGAGAAGAAGGCTCATTCCATACGACTATCGGTTATGAATCACCCCGGTGAGCTTCCTCCGCCAGCATTAGCGCCGCAGCCACACCGCCCTTCTACTGCATGTGATCGCCACCCGGAAGAGCAGTTTACTAGCTTTTGCCCTTTATGCCTCTGCGAACGTCTCCATGTTCTCGACTCTTCTGCTGCTGCTGCTTCATCTTCTTCTCGGAAGCCTCCAATTGCCGCGACTACTTCCTCTGCTACCGCTGCACTTAAAGCTATTTTCAAGACTTCCGGAGGAGGTGGTAATAGGCCCGGGTTTTTCCCCGAGCTTAGACGGACGAAGTCTTTCTCGGCCTCCAAGAACGAGGGTTTCTCTGGGGGGATTGAACCTCAGAGAAAATCTTGTGACGTCAGGGCTCGAAATACGCTTTCGTCACTCTTTCATCACGACGCCGAGAGGAATCCACATAAAAAAGAAGCAGCTGGAAACGGAAGGTCCTCTGAAATTATTGAAGCTGAAGCTCCGAATTTGTGTTCTTCTGCAAGTGTCGTTCAAGGTCCTGTTTTTGAAAGCAAAGAAGACTGCCGAAACGAGAGTGAAACCAATCACACAGATTACATAGAGATCGTAGAAGAAGAAGAACCCAATGCAGCTGTTGTTGCCACGAGTATAATCGAAGAGGAAGTTGAAGATATTGCTGAGGAATACGAAGAGGAGATGAAGCCCATGAAGGATCATATAGATCTCGATTCTCAAACAAAAAAGGCTCCCGGAAAAGATCTTAAGGAGATTGCCGGGAGTTTCTGGTCCGCTGCTTCAGTTTTCAGTAAGAAATTGCAGAAATGGAGGCAAAAGCAAAAGCTTAAAAAGAGGAGAAATGATGGCGGATCAGCCAGATTGCCAGTGGAGAATCCGGTTAGTAGAAAATACAGAGAAACCCAGTCCGAGATTGCGGATTATGGGTTTGAGAGAAGGTCTTGTGACACGGATCCGAGGTTTTCTCTTGATGTTGGGAGGATGTCGTATGATGATCCGCGGTATTCTTTCGATGAACCAAGAGCTTCTTGGGATGGTTATTTGATCGGCAGAGCATTTCCGAGAATGCCCACAATGGTTTCCGTGGTGGAAGATGCTCCTGTTCATCAGGTTATGAGATCAGATGTTCAAATCCCAGACCATGATCCACCATTGGAGGACGAATCCCTCCCCGGAGGGTCTGCTCAGACAAGGGATTATTACTCTGATTCTACTTCCAGGAGAAGAAAGAGTCTCGATAGGTCGAGTTCCATTAGGAAGATTGCTGCAGATGTAGTAGCTGAGACTGATGAAATTAAATCGGTGTCTAATGCAAATGTTGATTACTTCAATGGACCTAAACTTGTGCCAGATAGGGATTCTACCTCAAACTCCTTGAGGGATGATTATTCCGAGATCTTAGAGTCCGTGAACGGGGATCGGAAAGGGTTGTCTAAGAAGTCACGGAGGTGGAGTAAAGCATGGAACATCTTGGGGTTTATTAACAGACGGAGTGTTAACAAAGATGAGGATGAAGATAGGTATAGTAGACTAAGTAGAGCTAATGACATGGAGAGGTATTCAGAATCTTGGCCGGAGTTGAGTGGGGAAAGGAACGGAGATGTTCAGGGCGGTTTTAATCCTACGATTTTGAGGAGCAATAGCAGCGTAAGCTGGAGGAGTTTGAGCAGTTTCAGTGTTGGTGCAAGGTATAGGAGTGCAAGGTATTCGCCGAATAACATCGATAATGGACTGTTAAGGTTCTACTTGACACCAACTAGGAGCAGCAGGAGATGTGTGTCAGGCAAAAACAAGGCAAGCCATGCACAATCCATTGCTAGGAGCTTACTGAGGTTGTATTGAATTTGAGATTCATTAGGTATTGTCTTTGGTTCAATGTCGCAGCATTTGACAAGATTGTGTGTGTTGTTTTGTGATAGCAGAGTTTGTTTTGTATGTCTTTGTCTCACTCAGAGTTGGCTGCAAGTGTTGTCAGAGTCTGTTTGAAACAACACTCATGGGGTTTTTGGCATGTTTTGAACTGTTGGTGGAAGTGGGTGGGCTCAATGGCTCATGGCTTCCCTTGAAGTTGCTATTTGTCACTGATCAGTGCATGCAGGACAAATGAAACTAATTGCCATGTAAAACTAATAGAATGGAATTCATGAGACTGAATAAGAAACTTCCCCACCTGGTTCTACTTGTTTGATTCACACGCTGTCATAGTTTCTGAAACAATTCTTTAGCAAAGACCGAGTCGTTATAGAAGATAAGCATGTTTGATCTTTAACCTACGTCAAATCGGGTTCGGGGTTATCCGGATGATGCGTCATGGTGGAGAGGAAAACGACGATCGAGTCCGATTTGTCGACAACAGCTATATTAGAAGAACAATAACACCATATGACATATGCCTGGATAGTCCGTGTTCCTGTGGTTCCATCTGGCTCTGTCGGAATTGTTCATGTCCAGTTCTTTCCAACTTGCAAACCGCATTCAATCGGTCACCCAGACAAGCTTTTCCGAGGGAATGGGACAAGCTGCTGCTAACGTAAAAACATACATGTTGCGGCCAACGTGATTCCCATACGTGGACGAGCTTCGAACCAAAGAAATTCTAGTCCAGACAACTAGTGAAAGTTGTGACCAGCCTACTTGCAAGTTTGACTAGTTTTAGATTAGGTTGAATCGATTTAAATTTAAAAATTTTAGATTATTTTCTGTAAGTTACTAAGAGATTGAAGTAATTTTAAATTTGAATTATCTAAATCATTGGATTTGAGTGTTACGGTTATTTTACGTTAAAGTTATCTTTTGTCCTCTATATGGAATATTTTTAAAATTTATGGTTAGTTTTTTTTATATAGAAACTTACATAACTCGAAAAAATTAGCCACTAAACTTATTCTATTGAATATCTAAAAATTATACGGTGAACCATGTTCACCACGCCATCTATGGTCCCAAGCAATCAGGACTGTTGATCTTAATTTTTTTTCAAGTGAATCATCACCTCTTTCCAACATGGACTCAGTGGATGGACAATTATTAGGTGATTATTTAAAGATCAACGGTCCTGATTACTTGGACCATGGATGACGTGGTGAACAGGGTTCACCGTATAATCTCTCATTGAACACCTTAGAAAATAAAAAAAAATACTTTTGAGTTATTAGACTGAGTCACTTTTTGTTTATTGAGTTTTTCTTTGTTGATTACTCCGAATTTGATTTAATTGGATCATATTTTTCAGGTTTATATCTGATTTGATAAGTCTAGACTTTATCTTTTAATACACTAACAATAATAAGACATTATCAATGAATCGTATGACTTTACATTGACATTTTTAAAATATAATATTTATGTAATGATTCATTGACGATATATGTACAATTATGGATTAGATTGAAAGATACATCAATTCTTAAATTAATTGGATGCATCCAAAGTCGTTGAATCTAGTTTTTAGCGAGTGTGAGAGAGTAGACAGATACATCATTCATAGGTTATTGTTTCGTATAGTATTTCGGTTCGATTTGATTTGTTTCGTATCACCATAATTAGTCACAATGTAAATTTTGGGTTAGCAACTTTCAACCTTTTTGAGACAATGAACCTAACAATAGCAAGAATTTAAGACAGAGGAAAAGGTGAAAGTTTGTGGTCATCCTCTATGTACCCTGGAAAAGGTAAGGAACATTAAAACCGTCCCCATGGACCTTTGCTCGACAACACGGGTGTAGCTAGGAAAGGGAAAGGACCAAAGCTTATGACGTCGGCCTGAGACAGTTGGCTAAAACTTAGTTTTACTTTTGATTTTGTGTGCTTCCTACGTTCATAGGAACCGCCATGTCGGGTTCTTCCTACATGGACAAGACCCATCATATTCTATTATTCTATAGAAATCTTCTACTCCTTTTTATATCTTATCTCTGTTCCAACACAATAAAGTTTAAGGTTTAAAGGTTAGAGTTTAATATTTAGTATGCAAAGATTAAAGGTTAAGATTTAGTAATTAAAAATTAAAGTTAGAACATAAGAAATTAAAAATTTTGTATACCACCATTGAGGTAGTTCTAGAACAAGAAACTTTTCGAGTAGAATTCAAATGAGGTTAACTTACAAATTTTAACTCAACTGATAAGAATTTATGTAATTGCATAAATTCCTACTAATTTACGCAAGTCATAACCTAAAACAAAATTTATAGAAATTCGTAAAATTTTTTGTTCTAACTAAATTATTATTTTAAAAAACTATATAAAATTATATTTTATCCTAACTCTAAAGTGTCTTATCTTAGTATCTCCGATCACCGTTTCAAAAAGTGCAATTAAATTTTATAGGTCCACTCTCTGAAATGCTTATATAACAACAACAGACAAGCTTGTGTACATAGCTGGGTTCTCTTTGGGGTCCTTCCTTATATGTAACACTCGGTAGGGAGGAACATATGTCACATTAGATTGTTTAGTGTGTTTTTTAAAAGGTTTGTTTAAGCTATCCTCTTTATTACCAAACCAAGAACCATCTGTATATGTCCCATGTATTAAGGAAGTTGTTTTAAGATATTCTGATGGAAAATGCCAGATGAAAATCGGCTGTCGTGAGATGATTAGAAACAACGATGATCGTATAATTCGAGTGAAGATGTTTAGGTCTCAGAGTTCAGTCTGTAGGCAGGAGGATTGGCACACTTGTATGCTCCTTGGTATCACAGTTTGGCGAACATATAGGTTCAGTTTTCTTTAGCATATAGAGTTTAGGGTTTAGGTTCAGTTAGGACAAGACTAATCGAATCACTTTGGTTTTATTAGAATTTACAGAAAATTTTAAATTTTTTATACATACAAACGCAATTATCAATTATACATGCAATTTTGCATAACAAAACAGGTAGGTTACAGAATATTTCCCCTTACCAACATCTTTTAAATTAATTAATCAGTTAGTTAAACGGTGGGGAATTAATTATTCTATTCTCTATTTAATTAATTTTTATTTTATTTTTAGAATTGTAATTATTATATTTAAATATACCCTCAGTCTTGGTACTTTCAATAATTGATAATATTTATTGAATTTTAAATATTTTTTTATTATTTTTAGAATTTTTTAGGTGGCACAATAAAAAAATAAAAGTTTAAGTATGAGGCGACTAGCTTAACAAACTTAACTAGAAAACAGAGGCAGGATAACATTATCACCTTGTGAAAGAACACCCTAGGAAACATGTTTGGTTTCCCAATCCTGAAGTTGGGGGGGAACGCAGCAAGTTACGAGAATCAGCAGCGTTGTCACCCATGACAGGATCTGAATCTGATGAACTCGTTGGATTCCCAGGCACATTATTTTACATGACTTTCAGGAAGTTGAAAAAGTATGTTACAAGCAGAGTAGCTCAAACTTTAATGTTAACTTCCTCGACCTGTTCCAAAAAACCCTGGTCTCTTGCCACGTACGTTCCTCTCTGTTCATCATCGGGTTCTGTCCGAAAAAAAATATGTATGCATAATTAACATAAACTAAGGGATTATGGTGAGGAGACAGCACAAAGAAACAACCAACCAACCAGCACCAAACTAACCACCGCGTTCATGAACCCGGTTGCCTATATAAACACACTTCCTCTTTCCCCGTCTTCCTCACTCCACTCCCTTGAAAAAACAAGGAAAACACTTCATTGTTTTCAGTTTTTTACCGATCATCATGCCTTCTTCTTCGGCTAATCTGGTTTCCAAATGCATGGTTTTCCCAGACCAGAAATCCCATGTCAAAACCTTGAAGCTGTCGGTTTCCGATATCCCCATGCTGTCCTGTCAGTACATTCAGAAAGGGGTTCTGCTTACGTCGCCTCCTTCTTCCTTTCATGATCTCGTGGGTTTTCTTAAGCAATCTCTTGCCACTACTCTCTCTTACTTCCCTCCTTTGGCCGGTCGGTTAATAACCGACACCGATGGTCACGTGCACATCGACTGCAGTGATGCCGGCATTGACTTCCTGGTGGTCAATTCCCCTACGGTTTCTGTCGATGACATTTTGTGCCCTGGTGATGTTCCCGATTGTGTCAAGGGGTTCTTTACCTTTGACAGGACACTTAGTTACTCCGGCCATTCCAAGCCGTTAGCTGCGGTTCAGGTGACGGAGTTAGTCGATGGGGTTTTTATTGGCTGCTCGGTGAACCACGCCGTGACCGATGGGACTTCGTTCTGGCACTTTTTCAACACCTTCGCTGAGATCACTAAAGGAACTTCAAAAATATCGAAGACACCAGATTTCTGCCGTGACACCTTGTTTAATTCTCAAGCTGTGCTTAAATTCCCTCCCGGAGGACCCACCGTTACTTTCTCCGCCGACGAACCGTTAAGGGAGAGGATCCTTCATTTTAGCAGAGAATCGATTTTGAAGCTTAAATACAGAGCAAATTACGGTAGCTTATTAACAAAACAAACAAATTCAGAAGTTGCAGGAAAGCTCAGCAATGACAACTGGAAATCTGTTAACAGTACTACCGAGATTTCATCTTTCCAATCTCTTTGTGCTCAGCTCTGGAGGTCGGTGACACGAGCGAGGAATCTGGAGCCGACCAAAACGACGACTTTTAGGATGGCGGTGAATTGCCGGCACAGGTTGGACCCAAAGCTGAACCCGTACTATTTCGGGAACGCCATTCAGAGTATCCCGAATTTCGCTCCGGCGGGTGAGCTGTTGGCAAATGACTTGAGCTGGGGCGCCAATCTTCTTCACAAAAACGTGGTGGCTCACGACAACGAAACAGTACGCCAAGGAGTGGAGGATTGGGAAAGGCAGCCAAGGTTGTTCCCGTTGGGGAACGCCGACGGTGCTTCGATCACCATGGGGAGTTCGCCTCGGTTTCCGATGTATAACAATGACTTTGGATGGGGCAAGCCTTTGGCGGTGAGGAGCGGTAGAGCCAATAAGTTTAATGGGAAGATCTCAGCCTTTCCTGGGAGGGAAGAAAACGGAAGCGTTGACTTGGAAGTTGTTTTGGCGCCGGAAACAATGGCCGGTCTCGAGAACGACGCCGAGATTATGCAGTATGTATCAGAGATCGAGTTAGTGAACTGAGTCACACTCGTCTGATGAAAATACGAGGGGGGAATTTTAAAAAGGAAATATCCTAGCCGTTAACCCCTAATCCAAAATATGGAGATGATATTTGGACGGTTGTGATTTCATTAGTGTAAAAACCATAGAGAACTAAAACGGTAACGTTTTGGATGCTTTTCCCAAAGACTTGGATGCTGGCTTGCCTTTTCCACGGAATTAGTAGAAAGTTTCCCTCACTTTCCTTGGTCAAATTCCGTTATCAGTCCCTGTAATATATATAACTTTTATCTTTACTCCTTATATTATAATTTGGTCGATTTTAGTCTTTTATTTTTTAATTTTAAATTCTAATCTTGACCGGAATAATACTATATTATTGTTATGTTTCATCTTCTCTTTTATTTTTTAATTTATATTATAAGTTTATTGTGTTATCGAATATTTATTAAGTCAGTTTTAAACACCCTTAATCGTAGTTACAAGTTCGGGGTAATCCCTCCCACTTAAACAGACCAGGTTGTGTTAGAAAAACGTAAGCCCATCCTGGTTATAGGTCCATAATAAGACCCTTTCGAATCCATTCAATGCTTTCCAAAACTCATGTCATTTGCCCATCCTCGACCCAACAATGTCTGTCAATGTTTAACTCGAGGGAGGGACAATGTATTTATGACAGAAAACAGGAACTGTCAACTGCTGAATTGGATCCACATCCAGTCATGGCAAACCCAAGCAAAGCGTTTATGGGTTGCTGTCATTTTCTGTCCCCAAGGGACTATCAGCTTATGGTGAATATCACCTTGAAAACTATGGCAAACGTCATATATATTCTAGATGGAGATGAAATTCCAACATTTTGATTTGAACTGAAATTATTACTTTTGAAAATGGTGTTCTATGTGTTAATTGCCCCTAACCCCACCTTCTTGCATCATAATCTTTTTTTTATCCTCAGGCTCAGCAGGCAAACAATTTCAACATTGAATTGTCTTGCTGACAAAGTGGTAAAGGCAAAAATAAAAGAGGATGGGATGGTTGGTTTCCCCTCAGATTCAAATAGATTCCCCTCATTGCTTTAAACTGACTTATGCCTTCTGGTTATGGCTGATAATTAGGATTTAAACAGCCATTATGCGTTCGAATACGCTACATGCATGTGGAAAACCTTACTGACTGTCCCTTCTTTGCATCACTTATCAGAGATCCTTTTCTCCGTTCCTGATGTCAAGGAAAACGAGCAAGCGAGTGAGTTTCAGCCCCGATGTTGGTGAAAGGCTGTCGACGTTTCTCAAACACGGAGGCAATGGCATGACGAGTAGAGGTAACATGAGAAGGGTTGTTGGGATTTTCACGTTTAGATTTGTGGAGAGCTCTAGCTTTTCTCCGGCAAGGTTTTTTAGACATGTTGGAGGTAAAGTCTTTGGTGCTTTGCAGTTCGTGTCCATTGGAGGGAAGTCTTCCTCGCGTAAGGTTTCTTCTTCCAATCTACCCAGGTCTCGATCACTGGCGGAATCTGTGGAGTCTCATCGTGCTGAAGCTATAGAAGATTGTATCCAGTTCTTGAATTCTTCTTCATCTTTGTCGAGATCAAACTCGGTTTCGACATGTTGTTGATAGAAAATTGAGAAGAATATATGTAAATGAAAAGGGATTTGGTATAATTCATTGTTTCTACATAAGTAACAACATATGGTAATGGATTTAACCATATTTTTGTTTCAAGTCAAGAATCCAAAGAAAGCTTTTCAAGCTCTCGAATACCCTGACTGGAAGCTTTCTTCATTTCAAGAGCTCGCTTATAGGGTGGTGCAATCGGAGGCTGGACAGGATCCAAACTCTGGTAAGTACCATCAGCAACTTTGGGTAGTGGATATGACCGGTCAGAGTCGTAACCACTTAGGTCCCCACAAGCTAAAAACGGAATATAAACCTTATTCGGCCCTTCTAACCATCCACTGCTACAATCTGAGAAATGGATAAAGAAAATAAGCAACACAAGGAACCTTTCATAAGAAAGATAATTGTCCAGTATCACAAAATGTCAAGGAAACGGGATTCTTTGTAACTATTTACCTAGATCGTCTACACCGGACGGACTTCCCACCATTTCCAGGAGCCGGTACAAGTCTTTTGGATTGAATCCTTCCGGAGGTGAATAATTCTCACAAACTGCAAATGCCTCTGTAATAGAAATAAGACAAGAAGTAGCCACTTTCTACTTAATGTCAAGTTGTTTAGAAATTGCTATGAAGGAATAAATCCAAAGAGGGGTAAGGAAAGAAGGTAAGAACTATAAGTAACATATAATGTATAACTACCCTGCTTATATGTAACAATATAGAGCATTACACAGGTTCCCATTATGTCTCAGATTAGCTAAAGCAGAAAAACTATGTTTAAAAACAGACAACTAAGAAAATGTATGAAAACAAACGGGGGTGGTCTAAGTGGTAAGCAACTTGATATCATTTAAGCAATTCGAGACCTAGTGTATGCAGAAAATCTCAGCTGGGAGACTCAGCCACCAAATTCTGATGTACGATGCGAGTTGATCCGGATTAGTCACCGGGAGGGCAACCAAAAAAAACGCATGAAAGAAGAAGTTTGAAGATTTTAAGGATAATACAAACAATATGTGAACATGTAATATTTAAAAAGAGTGAAAAAAAAAGTGAGCTGCCAAGGACGAGTACATTTATATGTCTATGCATGTTATCCTTACCTATGCTGGAGTTTCTGCTGCTTTTTGGTTTTGCAAAAGTCACTACAGGAAAAAACAATTTAAGCTGCAAGAAAGATGCAAAAAGGAGTGGGTTATTGTAATGAGTTTTATAAGTTATAACTATATCTAACAGACTTAGGTAATAAAATCGAGTTTTTAGAATTTATTTTACCTGGCAATACAGCAGACTTGTATCTTTACCACGAAATATTTTTGCAATAAATTTTCCACCTTGTCTAAGTATATGAGTAACAATTGTTAAACCCTGCATTAATAAACAAAAACATGAACAGACTAGAAAAATTGGGGAAAGGGAAAGGAAGCATAAGATGCAAAATAAAGTAGAATTCTATTAATTAATTTTCATAAAGAGCGGGGTTTGATAAAAACCAGTTGGCGAATTTTCCATCTCAAAGGAAAATAGATTTGATCCACTATCAGAAAAATCCATAATTATCTGTTTGGGGTTTCCATTCTCACATAAATTTCTAGCCTGGTGATTCAAATATGGGAAAAGTTTTTTTACTAATGAATCGACATTCAGAATCATTCCATTCAGAATCGCTTTCTTGATCAAAGCATAAGATTTATAAATTCTCATATGGACAAAGAATTCCTTCCAGGGCCTGTCGAATTAATGGGTTTGTCATTTCACTGGTTCAGACTAAAATACAAGGTAGAAAATTTCCTTTTCACCACTGGACTTTCCAATCAAATTACACAATGAGGTGTTGTCATAATTCATGTCCTGATGCATCTCACATCCGGAATTGTTCACAAAACTGTCTTTCTCATTATAGATGAAGGTCAACAGATGAGGAACTAGAACACTTACGGCAAGTATGAGTTGGGACTGCACAAATTCATCCATGTCATGAAGACCGGTAACTGCAAATCCAGAAAGAATAAAACAAACTTAAGAAGCTTAAAGGGATCAAAAGAAGGAACAGCTACAATGCTGTAAACCGTAGGCTAAGGTAGAAACTATAAATGTTGGTTTTAATACCATCAGGAGCACCGTCACACACAACAAGGTCAGCCTTACAGCCATCAAAATGTCTAATTACCTGCAAATGACTCAAGTAAATAAGAAACGATATTGGTGGCATATACAGACATTCAATAAACAACACAAGGTCAAACAAATTAAAAAACCCAGTTCCAAAAGTATATCATGTACGTACATCATCAACATTTCCTGCCCCCAGTGATACGAACACCCACAGTGAGTACCAAATTATCACAGATTATAAAAGTGGATCAAGGTTTCCATTTGTCAAGTAATTATCAACAGAATATTAGACCTACATAGAGAGCTAATAATTAAGACTCAACATCAAAACAACATGCCGACACTCAAATGAAGTAAAGAATCTCGCCTATGATAATTGGCTCTTTGTGCCAAAGTAGTTTTTGGCATTCAGGGAATCTCCTAATGTGACCATCTAAAATTTCTAATTATCATATTCATAAGCTGGACAGACAGATTAAAAAACCATTCAATTGAAAAAAAATGAAATCCTCACCACTTCAGCCGTCCGAGCATTAGTTATATCACCCTGCACTTGGATTACACCTTCAATGGGAGCCATCGGCTGCAAATCAATGGCAACAATAAGAGGAAGCTCGCCATCCCTGCAAATTATAACAAAGTTAACAAAACGGTAGCAACAATTAAACCTTGGGATGCGAACAGAACGAGCAGGCAAAGAACTAGATTCGGAAAGCATGAATTAGGCAAATCAACATCAACCAAAAAGCAGAAAAAGAACCAACTTTAAATCAGGTGACTGCTTAGCAGGGAGATACAATTTGCGGCTCAAAACCTGACTCCAGCTACCTGGGGCAGCACATAAATCTACCACACGCTTGACTCCTACAAATCAAATCAGAATCAAACCAATAAATACAATGTTCAATGTATGCATGTATGTATATATACACAAACATATATTTTAGAAACCGACCATCAAAAATGTTGAATTCTTCGTCAATCTGGAGAAGCTTAAAGGCACTTCGAGCACGCCAACCTTCTTCTTTTGCTTTCCGGTAGTATATATCCTGCAAATCAAACAGTTTTCCCATAAGTTGCAAAATCACATAAAATCCCAAGAAATGATTTAAACTAACAAAAACCCACCCTCTTATCCCTGGAGGCTTTACCCATGGTTTCCAATCTAAGTGCAGGAAGGAGTGGGGATATCAAAGTTGTAACTTTAAAAGCTCTGCCGTCGAGGTCAAGGTTTTTACAGTAAAAGGGCTGTGATCAGACAATGAAGAAGAAATGGGCCTGGACGCAAAAGGCGAAAACTACGTGCCCAGAAGAAGATGATTGGGCCGTGAAAGGAAAAGAAGCGGGTAATGAACCAGTTCAACACAATTGGCCTATTTAAGCTATCTAATCTCATACTACCTACAAAAGGCTTTTAGTTGGTTTTATATGAGAAATTATATAATGGATCATTTTCATCACGTTATCTGTAATTTTAATCAATTAAATTTATCGTGAATCATCTCTCTTTCCTACATATAATTAATAAGCGAATAATTATTAAGTAGTTACTTAAAGATAAACATACATGATTACTTGAATTACGAATGTCGTGATGAATATAGTTGATGATATAATTTTTCGTTTTACTGAGAGTTTTATTTTTCCTTATTTGTTGAGTAATTGAGGATAACGTTATCACAAGTGTGAATGTTTTTATTTATTTATAATTAAATCCCGAACTGATTTCAAAGGTTGAAAGTGGTCGAATAGTATTAGAATCAAGCCCTTAATTAAGAAATAAAGTTCAAAATGGTGCTATTTTGTCGATAATGCCTTGCAATTAAGGAGATGGAATATAAGAGTTAGCAGTTGTCGATATGAGATAGGGAACCAGCAATCCAGCTGTTCCTATTCAAAGGGGGGAGGGGGGGGACAGGGTGTTTGGTCCCCATCTTCTAGGATGGTCCACTCAAATCTAGATCAAACCAATGAATTGCCTGGTATTTTTCTTTACCTTTATGGTGGACATAAATGGTGAAGAGGTAGACGTCAACAAGTGAGCTACCAAATTGTTCCCCATTATTCCTTGGCATTGTGTCTGAAAAATTCTTTATGTAAAACTGGGTGAAAAAAAAGGGACCAGCTTCCATTATCAGCCTTGAATTTTATCACCTCACTAACTAACCAGCACCCTGCAGGCACATGCCATGATGATCAACCATCAACTTTGCTGACCCATACATGAAGACATATCAGTAAATAAATCACATGGATAGAATCAATGCAGCAGTAGTTGCACTGAATCGGTCCTTATCGGACGAAACCGACCACCGCCATCATCACCGTCACGAAAAGATAGGGTGATATCAGAGAAGAATGAAGAAGATGCAGAAAGATAGGCATCAGCCACTAGCACATTAAAGACATGTTTGTATAAAAAATAGTACCAAATATACATACTGGTTATTTCTTTTTATAATTAGCATCTTGTAGGACAAAGTTTTCAACACTATGAAAACAATAGCCAAACCAATATAATTTCTCCATTTTTTTTCCCTTAGGCCTTTTTCTTTTCCTGATCTTTTTCCTTCTTGGATGGAACCCGACCGTCGGTTCCTGCGAGCATGGCATACTTGTCTTTCCTACTCAAGTTTGTGCACTCGAATCCCAATGTCCAGGCGAGCACCCTTTGGATGTAGTTTGCTACTTCAATGGCTGATTTCCCACTTTTGCAAGTGAGCTCTGTTGGGAGCTGGTTCAAGAATGTGATCTCGTAAGTAGGCATCGGATTCATGAAAACGAAATACGGATCCAACAACTTGTGTCCCCGAACCGTTGTCCCGTGGAAAACCGTTTGTTTCGTGTTGATAGCAACCGGCACGATTCTATCGGTGAGTTCGGCAAACATTGCACTAAATCTTAGCAGAAATGGCTCCCTGCAAGTCGTCCCTTCGGGACAAATAACTAAGTCGCCTTCCTCGAGAAGGCGCCTGATGTTGGCAGCATCTTTCTCTCTCTCCCTCGACAATGCAACAGCCCGAATAGGCGAAATGATCTCGTGAATTTGCTTATACTATAAGTAACACAACTGATTTTTCGTCCCAAGGCAACCGCGGTCACAACCGGGTCTAACACGGTTCTATGGTTACAAACAAAGAGAACTCCACTTTGGCCTTCCCTAGGAGGTGGTGGAGGGGTACCCTTAACAATCAATTTGATCCCTAAGAACTTGTAATTGTACCGAGCAATTCGTTCCGGCAACGGGATGTTGGTGTAAACCCTAAGTAGGGAGAGGAGGAACCCTATGGGCAGCCATAGGAAGGTCAAGAGAGCAGCCAATGGTGTAGGCCTTTGGACCAGGCGACCTTCATGAAATATAACAGGACTTAGAAGCTTGTCCCTTGGCAATGGATTACATTTGGTTCTTGGCACCATGTAGCCTTCCTGCACGTACAGGAAAATTTTATGTTCAGATTTTGTGATTATCTCTCCTGACATTAATGTTTCTGGAATTTGTATTAGAATTTATCAACCTATATCAAGTTAAGCAACAACTTGAAAAGTCCAATCTTTGTGGTACTTAAAGGAAAGGGAATGAACCTTGCATAATGACATGAAATCGTGGTCAGTTTCTCCGTCTCCCAGGCCCAAATCCGGCAACTTGGAGCCGAATTCTTTCGAAACGACAACCCTTTTGTGTTCTCCGATCAGAACACCGGGTTTAATGGCAAAACCAGTTGCCCTGCCAGATTTTGTCACCTCCAGCTCTGTTCCAATAACCTTGTCGGCTCCTAGAAGTGTCTTGGCAAAGGGTTCCACCATGATCCTAGGATTCGCGGTAACAATGTATCTTTTCCCAAAGGAGCTGAAAACTCTCCATGTCTCTGGATGAACATCCTCCGAATATAACTTCGGCAAGACCGAACGCGAGACGAGCTCAATGTCTCGAATTTTCAGACCGGCAAAGGCGATGAAAATAAAGGTATTGATGGCCACAGATTCGGAGATGAACAAGTAGGAGTACACAAACGGAACGGACATTAAGAGCACAAGTGCTCTAATAAGGCTACCGGCTTCGAGGGCAACGAGCATGAAATAAGGGAAAGCACTACGTGACACGAGAAGTGTTCCGTCTAAATCCGCTGCCACCGTCTGGTTCGATCTTCCCTCGCTGCTACATTTCGAAATCGGTTCGAAACGAGGTTGAGCCCCCATGATTATGGAAGAGAAGCTAAGAAGCTTTGATGTTAGTTATGAAGAGAAAGGAGAGGAGAGGGGGATTTAAAAGGATTGCAGAAACTAGAAAGATGATTTCGATTTTGAGTCTTGTCTTAACTAGTTCGGATTCACCTATACTACATATCTAAATTTAATAGATAAATCTCTTAACAAAAATTTTCTACATACATAATGTTTTAAATCTGAGACAATACGCCGATATATATATACACGTATAAATTTGGACTGTCGTATGCGAAGGGTCCGAGTAGTTGGAAGTCGGAGACCAATATATCTGTAATTTCATTCAATTAGCCTATTTTTCAGTTCTCCGGCGCCGCCCACAGCCGCTTCACCACCACTCAACTTTCGGCTCCAATTCGATTTTTAATGAAAGCATGGTAGAAAAGCAGCTGGATGCGTCGGCTACAGCAGCTAAGCCAGCTGGAGACTGGAGCTGCTGGAGGTTAATTAATCACAGTTTTTCAAGTGCAATTTCTGTATGACATGCATTTAATTTAATATTTATAAATAAAATAAAAAAAAATAGTTAATTTGCTTACCAACTTAATATCAATATTAATGATAATAATAATAATAATAAAATCAAGCATTCATATTCTCTTATCGTACCTTAAAGTCGTTAAATTGCCCGGGGTAGATATTGACATCAACCAACTTGGCAGACAAGGAAGAGATTAACAATTAATTAAGAGCAGTGTTTTGTTGTTGAAAGATAAGAAAGTTTTATGATTTTGTTTTTTATATATTTATTAATAGTGAGTATTTGATCAAATTAAATTAGATATTTTAAATTAATTAAATTATTTTTGAATTCGTAAAATCAACAAAACTAAAAACTTCCAAAAGAGAATTCTAAATTGAGTTCACTCAAATAATTTTAAATTTAAAAACAAAATCGAATTAAATTAAATCTTATTAACATTTATCTTAAAATATATAATAATAGAATAAGTCAAAACGAGTTTTTAATCAATCTAAATTTGATACGATATTATCTCAATAAAATTCTATCCAAGTTTAAATTCATCCCTACTCTTGTCATCCTACATGATTTGATTTTATATATTTTATGTTCAACTAATAATATTTTGGGTAAATTATAAAAAATTTCTTTTGTCATCCAACTATCTTCAAATTATTTATATTCAGTTTGGTTAAGCTACCAGGTTTTAAAAAAAGATTAACAATAAACTTTTTTTGATTAAGATTAAAATTTGATTAATAAATAAAAATAAAATGTGTCTTAATTGCAAGAGATATTTATCTTTGTAACCTTTTGTGAAGCAGCCCCAAGATATAATTAGAAAGGTTTAGCACAACTAACACAGCGGCCTAGTCGAGGAAGGTACAGTTTATATTCAATTTTAATGTTATAATGATGGAGGGATAAATTTGATTTGGTACGACTTTTGGATATTTTTGATAATTTATGATAATTTGATTTAATTGTTCTTAATAAAATCGAATTTTAAGGTTGGAATATAAATTTTAACTTCGAAAGTATAATGTGTATACTTAATATTATCGATTTAATTAAGTTTTAATCTAATAATTTTGGGGGGTTTCTAAGAAATATAGTGTTGACATTAATTTAGGCTATTTTTTTTTCTTTTGATTTAAGTACAGTAATCATGACATAATTATCGTATATAATTGTGGTAAAAAATAAAGTTTTTCCAAATGGATTATTTATGGGTTTAAGATTTAGTTTATGGTTTAGATGTTAAGATTTTAAGTGAAAAGATTTATCTTTTGATTTAAGTACAATAATCATAAGATTATTATCGTATGCAATTAGAGTAGAAATCTCCTGTCTCTTTTTTGTGCTTCTTTTATGCCTCCTTTGAAAATTTACTAAAAAATTAAATTTTTAACCCTAACCCTTATTTTTTATATCATAAACCCTATACCAAAAAAAATACTCTCTACCCCTAATTCCCTAAACCCTAAACCCTCTAATTTGAAGTGGAGACATAAATGAGGACATGAAGAAAGGGTAGACGATTTGCACCCATACAATTGTGGTGAAAAATAGAGTTTCCCGAATTAATTATTTATAGGTTTAAGATTTAGTTCAGGGTTTAGATGTTAGGGTTTTAAGTGATAAGTGTAAAAAAATTTATACACTAATAATATATTAAATATTCAGTCTTGTACATAAATATATCGTAATATATATTTTAATATATAAATTACATAAAAAATTTACATAACTCTTTGTATTTAATATATAAAATCTAAAACTCTAATTTTCTTAACTTAATATCATAAAACTCAAATTATACTTTAAATTTTAATCATAAACTTTAAAATCTACACGCTACTACCTAAACCTTCTAACTATATTTTCATTTACCCGAAGATTACAACATGCACGTACATTTATGCATTAGGTTTTACCTAATTAAACGGCCTTTCTTCCATACCCATTTTCAATCATAATCAAAGCAACCGAAATAATACGATTGGACCGATAATATTTCATTCTTATTTATCAATAATTTAATTTTAATGTACGTTCCTTCTCCTAACACTTTGAGTATAAGCCAAGTAATTGATAACCCAAATTAAGCACTAATAATATTATAAACATACTTACACCATGTCGTTAATGAGATTACCATGATTTTTTTCCACTTTAAGACAGATTAGTTTCTTACAACATAACTAATGTTTAATGTAATTCAAGCCTAACTTCCCTAAACATGTTCATGTGCAAATTACACGTTAATTAGAAAACTCAAAATCCAATCTTAGGATAAAAATGGGGAGAAGCAAGCTTTTAAATAAAATATTCATTTAATACTTTTAATTACTGGTATTTTTATATAACTATTAATGATTAATTTAATAACAGAATAATCTAGATCGAATATTTATTATAAGGATAATCTTTTCAACACAACATGTTTTATTCACATTGTAACGATAAAACGTACGTTCACCAGCAACAACTTCAAAGAATCTACGAATGGTTCTAAACGTTCATTCATCAATCGATTTTTTTAGCTTAAACTGTGGTTTTAATACAATCAAAAAATATAATTTATATAAACGTTTATTTGCTTTCAAACCCAAATTTAAGACTTTAACGTCAGTCAAAACCTTAATAATTATGAATTATTATTTGACACATTGGTAGTGATATATTTTTCTCCACAAATAATTTTAATTTTTTTATATGGTCATAAAGATAATTTTAACCCTTAACGTTTATAAATTTTATCGTTTTGGCCTTTTTTGGGGGGATAAATTTAGCCCTTACCCTATATCTTTTTGAAAATACCTTATTTTTTAACTGTCATGATATAGACATAAAGATAATTTTAACCCTTAACGTTTATAATTTTTATCGTTTTAACCCTTATTTTTTTTGGATAAATTTAGTATTTAACCTATATTTTTTTGACAAATAGCTTATTTTTTAACTGCCATGATAACTGGACCGTTAAAAAAATAAGCAATTTGTCAAATATATATAGGTTAAGAGCTAAATTTATCTTAAAAAAATAAAAACCAAAATAATAAAAATATAAACGTTAAGGGTTAAAATTATCTTTATGTCTTATTTATATATATATATATACTTGTTAATTAATATTTAGATAATCAATTAAAGATGATTATCTATTAATTATATACCATGTATTTTAGAGTTTATATTGTAAAAGAAAATAGTTTGGTAGAAATAATTATTTCTTTAAAACGAAACGAGTCATTTTTATACAACAATCCTTTAATGCATTGGATAATTACAAAATTTATTTTGAAAGAAAATATCGCCAAAATTAATTATAAAATAAATAAAAGATTATTACCGGTCTTTTCGGTAGCTGTCAAGATTTTAGTTTCTAGAGAGAGAACCTTCAATAAAATCAAAAGAGGGACTTAATTTATTTTTCTGAAAAAATGAATGCTTCTATATGTTAAACCAAAATTTATGTGTACAATTTTTAAATAATAATAATTGAATTTTATTAATAAAAATAATAAAATAAATTAGAATTATAAGTTGGAGACAATAATCACTAGAAAATTCATACATAAAACAACCCAAAGATATGAAGAAAAATAATTTTTTTTTTAAGTGTAATATTCAACATCAAAAGAATTGAATTACCTTCGTAGAAAAATCTTATTTTTATCGAAATAGACTATCTGACATACTACTTCATTACACAATTTAATTATATCGATAAATAATTTTTTATTAAAAAAAATCGACTGCTGTATATGATCACTCATAAACCAATCAAAATATAAGAATATGAGGGTTTTTGAAAAATCATAAAAATAGTACCACAAAAATAAAGAGGAAATATATAATAAAAATAAAATATTATTTAAATTAAAAAATATATAAAAATAATAAACAATAACAATCAAGAATTAGATGTTAAAATTAATGTTATCGTCAATTAAAAGGAAAGGACGATGTTAAAATTAGTGTATTTGTATGCATTCGACCAAAAAGGACATACATCGAAACTAGCACGTATAAGCTTTGCAAAGTATTACTTGGTTTATAATATAACAATGTGAGAGAAATATTATTAGGTGAATCATGTTTATTATATCATTCATGATCTTAATTAATCAGGATTATTTATCTTAATTTTTTTAAGGTAAATTATTATTTCTTTTTTATATATAATTAGTGGATGAACAATTATTAAGTAGTTATCTAAAGATGAATGATCTTGATTGCTTGGATCATGGATGACGTGGTGAATAGGATTCGCCTAATAATCTCTCTCATGCGATGTCATTTAGTCCCTATAAAATGATGAATTATTAGATTCAACTCAATGTACGTCACGTTGCTGGGCCGGCTTGCTCCACGACTGACTTAAGAGATGATGGGGAAATTGGGCTCTACCGTCGACGAAGACCCTGCTATCAATGGGTTTTTCCTCAATATTTTCAGTTGTTTCTTGAGATGTGATCCACAAAATTCCTGGCTATGAGCCTATGATTTATGGATGTTGACCGGGTTGGAACTATGGGATTATTCAGAGGATACATATTTGGAGTATAAGATTGAGAATACACACCGAAGCCTGTGTTGTTGAAGAATCCAGGCATTAAGTTTTTCCTAGGAACAAGAATCTGTTTAGTCTTGAATTGGTTTCCCCTCATGTCCGCCACAGCACAATCGAGCCCCTAGTACCCACAAGGCCACAACCAAGCACGTCTCGGGTCCTTTGGCATGTAGAACCAAGCGCCCAAAGATGGACCAGAGTGAACAATTAGCTTTACGTTTTGAGACAACATGTAAGTTTCAAGCAACTGTTCTCCATGTCACCGTGACCGTTCGACATTATTTTTTTATTCAACAATCCAACGATCGTTTAAAATTTATTTTCGAACGAAACCTTAGTTGACAATACAATTTCTAGCTTTTTATCAATGTCATGACAGCGTTTCAGTGAATCCAACCTTTTATTACATCCGTCCAAGAAATTTATAAGTGGACAAGAGAAGCAGAAAGGTGCACTAACGGGACAAAGTGCATGTTTACTAGACTTTGTCCACACTTTGTCTCCTACAAATGAAACCCTAATTTCTCATGCAAATTATATGATGCTTTTGTTAATTGTTATCATCTTTGTTTATAACTCTACCGACCATCACTCATTGGTGTCAAAGAGTGGAACCGATAATTCATAGCTCGGTTCACACGTAAAAAATGTTGAAAGGAGATTTTCAATTCCTTAAACGTATTTAAATTCTCAATAATTAATATTGTATTTTAGATTTTTATCTTTAATCTTAATCTTAATATAAAATGAACAATTAATCTTTGTTTCTACAATTTCGGCTACTCGCATTAGTTCTAAAATGTCAGCTCTAGGATTGACCATCAGAATTTGGATGCATGAAACCCCACTTTGTTAGATTGTTTTCCGAAGAAATGTATATAAAATCTACAGAGAGTATTTATATATTAAGTCTAACCTTTTATATGATTTTGCTCGAACTTTGCAACTTCTGGTTTCATTACATGTGACTTGGAGTCAACGATGTTGCTTCGACTTGGTGAGATTCCGAACAGCTTCTGTTGCTGTAATCTTGGCATCGGTAGGATCATGTTTCTGAGTTCTGACACAATCGGTGGCGCCGCCACTGTTGGCGGTCTCCCAATCAATGTAGCGTCGGTTTCTCCTCCATGTCATATGATCATTGATTGCTCTTCATTTAATCAAAGTAGAAGACAGTCTCGATTGATTTTCGTTATTCTTAATATTTTTATTATTATTTTTCACACGTAACGAAGACACAAATAAAAAGAGATAGACGAAATAAACCGTTTGTACCCCACGTAATATCTCTCCGCATAAACGAATTTGAACACGAAGATCTCATATATAACAAATATTTTTTTTTCCGCCAAATCAACTTGAAAAGAGAATAAAATCCATAATTCTTATTTCTTAGGGATAGAGAAAAGTATAGAGTTGAATTTGTCAAGGAACAGAGCCGGGCCGGTGGGTGGGTGTGGGTCCATGCATAATGTGGCAGAAGAAGCCATGGGATTAGAACTCTACTCCGGTCAGAAAGTGAAAGTGGGGGATTTTATACAACGCTTCATTGGCATTGCCCGCATGTTGTTTCTTTACACTCGTGGCGGGTCCGTCTAGCCTCTGCTTTAAGCCTTTAACAGTCCTTTCCTAGTCCTACAACTGCGTCCGGTAATGCCGTAATGATGGTGAAACACTCGTTGAAATGAAAAGTTTATGTACACAAAAATACCTTTCTAATTTAAACGAAACGTTTATTTGAGACATAAATTAAAAAATATATATTTAAAAATTAAATTTTAAATGATCGTTCGATATTATTTTACTATTCGAGAGTTTCATGTCCGTCGAACAAGTATTGTGTACCGGTTCTTCTACTGCTCCTAGATTGAACATGTAAAGCCAGCAATAACACTCCAAGTGGGTATGCGTCGTCCCCTCTTGCCTAAGTCTCATGCGCTTCATCATTAAAAGGAAAAACGATCCTCATGTGGGACTTTATAAAGTGTAGCAGACACAGCACACATATCACAACCGAGGCCAAAGTCTTGGTATCTTGCCTAACCCAGACTTCATCTAATTTAAATCTTTTAAACCCATATATATCGAATTGAACGAATATAAATAAAGATAAATTTATATTTATATGTCCTCTATAAATTTATCAGTTCTTGGAAAATGAACTCTGATTATTACAAAATATAAATATTTAAGTTTCTTTTTATAAGATTTGCATTAAAGTTTTGATTATGATTCATTGAACTGGTGGCAAATTCCTTGACAGTGAAATCCACGTGCTGAATGGTTCGAGGAGAAATGGATTCCTTCCGATTAAAACTGGAAGCAGAGACTAAATCCCAAATAAGAAGAAGTAAATAAACTTAGTTGGGAAAATGGATGAACACCCAGGAATTAATGACTCTGATTTCATTCGGATCTGATCTTGGAGGCTGGCAACAGGCAGCAGCTGAGACACCAGTCACTGGGAATGGAAGATGAATCCATGGAATCTCAGCCTCGTAACCAAGCTCTGACACACAGGCACAGCCAGTCAGCCACCATTACATAAATTCAAGACCAAAACTTTACAGAATCAGGTAAAATAGGCACCAGGGTGTAATTTGTATAAAGAAACAAAGGTGTTTGGTTAGGTTGAAACGCTTCCATTTATGATGAGAACAACGTCTCATTCGTTGAGATCTTTAATCAGTCTCTTTTCACCCACCAAACAAAAACAGTAAGACACAAAGAAGAATCGAATCAAAAGGGAAATAAATACACAGGGAATTTTGGGTTTAGTCACACTCACACTGTTACTTTCAAAAGGGAACTCAGAATTAATGAAAAAGAAACAGATGATTACTGCTCGAGATAGTAAAAAAAATTAAAACCAAAGAAAACTGTAGCATTACTGTAAAAGTATATTAATTTATAACCCCTACATCTATATATAGTAGCTTCAATAGGAGTGAAAAGGGCCTTTTAATTCAACTACTTCAAAGAACATTGAATCTGGGTGGGTGTTTGAGGTGAGACTTCTTTTTTTCCTGCTTTAAAGGTCTCCCCGTCATTTGGTGCGACAGAGTTGTTCTTATTATTTATGATTTCTGAACTGCAGAGGACAATGGTGGCTGCATTAAAGTAACAAGCTTTATTGTATAGACGCAGAGGAGGCAGTGGAGAGATCCATAGCTGATTTTTCTAGCCAATTATTTAGCCTCTGGTTGGTTCTCTGCAATCTTTTTGCACGAAAGAGACAAGTCTCCGGTAAAGGTTTGAGCTTCAGTTCTTTCTTCTTTTGTTGTTTCTATGGAAATGGAAGTTTCGGTTTATCTTTTTCTGAAAGGAATTCTGGGTGTTCGGATCTGGATTCTGGAGTATTATTTGACTTTCGTTTTCATGGGGTTGCTCTCGTTCTGATTATACTGTCTTTTTACATGTTTCAGAGAAAGAAAGTAAAACTAAACAATGTTGCCTCAGAAGCAAGCAGAAGAAGCAATAGTCTCCAATGAAACGGGACATGAAACCAGAGAAGAAGAAAACGAACAAGACGAACCGAAACATTCAATGTTCAGCATGAAGAGCATCCTATGGCACGGTGGCTCCGCCTGGGATGCCTGGTTCAGCTGCGCCTCCAATCAAGTTGCGCAAGTGCTACTCACACTGCCCACTTCCTTCTCGCAGTTGGGTATGCTCTCAGGGATTATACTTCAGGTGTTTTACGGACTCATGGGAAGTTGGACTGCATATCTCATCAGTGTGCTCTATATAGAGTATAGAAGCAGGAAGGAGAAAGAGAATGTCAGATTCAAAAACCATGTCATCCAGGTTTGTACCGACACCGACACCGGCCGCCGCCACCACCATCACCGCCAGTTCTACTATACTAAAATGTTTTCATTGATTGCAGTGGTTTGAAGTGCTTGATGGGTTGTTGGGACCATACTGGAAGGCAGCTGGACTTGCTTTCAACTGCACTTTCCTCTTGTTCGGATCTGTCATACAACTCATAGCTTGTGCAAGGTTCACATCGATCTTTCTTCTTGGTTTAACACATCAATCTGAAACTGGGTTTCCTTATTTATTTACCTTTTTTTTTTTGTATGATGACAGTAATATTTACTACATCAATGATAAACTGGACAAGAGGACATGGACCTATATTTTTGGAGCATGCTGCGCCACCACAGTTTTCATACCGTCCTTTCACAACTACCGGATTTGGTCTTTTATAGGTCTTGGGATGACCACCTATACGGCCTGGTACATGGCCATAGCTGCCCTTATTCACGGCCAGGTAGGTAAAAAATGAAAACAAAAGGCCATGCAACCACCGTTTTCAATGCCTTTTTACATACAATTTTTTGTTATAATGGTCAGGACGAGGGAGTCACGCACAGTGGTCCAACAAAGCTAGTACTCTACTTCACCGGAGCTACCAACATTCTCTACACCTTCGGCGGACACGCCGTGACTGTGTAAGCTTTTCAGTTTTGCCTTGAAAGAAACTTAGAACTAATAGATTATTCAGATTTCACTTTTCCTTGGTTTTGTTTTTTCTTTCGCTTGTTTCTACGCGGCTTCTGTTTGCAGCTTTTGCCGGCCATCTTGGGGTCCGAGTCCCAGACAAAAAAATCATGCAAACTACTTTTGTTTGCTCGGAAACAAACATTATAATCACACCCTTCTCTCTCCTTTATCCATTTCTCTCGGAAAATTGAACAACCTCGTGACAATATGTTCAAAATTAATCTAGTTTACTGTACTTTCATTTCACCCAAAGGAAATTTCTAAAACAAATTTTTGATTCTTTTCAGGGAAATCATGCATGCAATGTGGAAGCCTCAAAAATTCAAGTACATTTACTTGTTGGCCACGTTATATGTTTTTACCCTGACCATTCCATCGGCTGCTGCCGTTTACTGGGCGTTCGGGGACCAGCTTCTCAACCACTCCAATGCCTTCGCTCTCCTCCCTAAGACCGGCTTCCGTGACGCCGCCGTCATCCTAATGCTTATTCACCAGTTTATAACATTTGGCTTTGCTTGTACACCGTTGTACTTCGTGTGGGAGAAAGTGATAGGGATGCACGACACTAAGAGCATTTGTCTGAGAGCATTAGCTAGGCTACCTGTGGTAATTCCAATCTGGTTCTTGGCCATAATCTTCCCTTTCTTCGGTCCGATAAACTCCGCCGTCGGTGCCCTTTTGGTTAGTTTCACCGTCTACATCATCCCAGCTTTAGCTCATATGCTCACCTTCAGAACCGCCTCTGCTCGGCAGGTAATTTTTTTCCACATAAGCCATTATCATGTTGTCCCAATTGCATGATTCTCTAGTTGTAGTTATCTGTTGGGGATGTGGGGAATCTTCAACAAATGAACAAAAGCATTTAAGGCTTCAGATTTGGAAAGAAAAGGAAAAAAAACATTACCTTATCTTGTCTTAGCTGGCTGACTTAACTCTGTTCCTTTCAGTTTGGTCATCTCAACCACTTTGGTCACACTTTTTATCAACAAATGCCAAATTCCGACTGATTCGTTTGCCTAACTATCTAAACTTCTCAGAATGCTGCCGAGAAGCCTCCATTCTTCTTGCCGAGCTGGACGGCGATGTACGCGGTAAACGCCGTGATCGTATTATGGGTTCTGGTAGTCGGATTCGGGTTCGGTGGATGGGCTAGCATGACCAATTTCATCAGACAAATCGACACTTTCGGTTTGTTCGCAAAGTGCTACCAGTGCAAGGCTCCAACAGTGGCACAACACCACTGAGCTTAATTTTAATTCCATATGTTGCATCATACATATGATATGTACTAGATTTTGCATTTTCTTCTCTCTTTTAATGTATATTTGGCTAAATTAAAATAGTGTGTTTAATTATATATAATCAAGTTGTTTAAGCATATGTCTTGAATTTATAATTTTATATTCCATTTTCAGTTTGGTCCTGAACTGTAACAGTGTTTTAAAATTGACCCTTTGGTTCGGTTGTGTCTGTATATGGACATGTTTTGACATTCAATTCTATGGAGAGTGGGTCCTGGTTCCTCCCCCACAGTCACATGGGTTGCACGTTGACTCATATGTTCATCACGTGCCACTCTTCACTCCTAAATATTCCCTCCCAAATTCCCCATGTGAACACCATATTCATGTTACACCATCTCAAGTGGTTAAATGCCTAATCAATACACAAATAATTGAATAAATCCGACGTATATCAAAAATGTAATTTTATATAAATATATTAATTTAAGATATAATTAAAGGTTTGTATATGATATATATCAATTATATAGGATTTCAATGAGACTCGTCTATTCACCCATTCTAATGGTAAACGAGTTGAGTTTGAGTAATGTTAAATTCGGTTCGGCTCGTTAAGATTTCGAATCGAATTCAAGTTTAAATAATTTTAAATGAGCTTAAAAAAATTGAGTTCAAGTCAAGTTTAAGCTTTTTTCGAGCCTAATCTAATCAAGTGTCGATTGATCTTTAATCATGTTAGACTCAAGTAACTTTTATCTGACATGTCGTATTTAAAGCCTAATTGAGAAAAACTTTGATACACAAGTTGTGCAAACTCAAGCTTATTAATTTTAGGTTTTAGTGTGTTAATTTATGGTTTAACACTTATGTTTAGGTTTTAGGTTTTAGAGTTTTAAGTTTAGAAATTTAGATTTAAAATTATAAAAATATATATTTATATTTTCGAGTAGCTCGTGAGCTTTTCGAATCGGGTATCGTGTAGCTCGGCTTGGCTCGGTAAGACAAGAACTCGAGCCGAATTTGAGTTCAATCGAATCAAATTTTAATCGAATTTGACCGAGTCAAATTTAAGAAACTCGCGATCTGTATCGTCTCATTTATCGCCCTAATCCATCCTCTTTAAGGTTACTTATTGTTTAAGATATTTTAATTTCTGAGATGCTTAATCCTTGTACTTTCTATAATTCCTAGAGGCTATGATTTGGCCAGCATTGGTTGATGTTTCATTGAAATGTTCCAAGTCCATGACCTGATAGAGATTGAAGGCTGATGTGGGTCGAAGAAAATAATTTGACAGGGAATCAACATACAAACAATGACAGGATTTTTATTTAATAATTTAAATCTTTAAATTTATTTATTAAATTTAACGTATTTTTATTAAATCAATTGATTATCGATGATTTAATCGGATTTTAAATAGTTATTTAAAGGAAGTGTTGAACTTTTTATTCATTGATTGTGGACTGAATTTGTTACCAAACTAGCATGTGTTCACTTCAGCAATGCTCTGTTGGATGGCATGCAACTATTGCCATATCCTGTTCCCAAAAAAAGGCTTTAGGATTCTAGTTTCGGATATCTATAGCTTTAATAATTAAAAGGTGTTTAATTTTTATTTTTTTTATAATTTAGTGAGTAATATTTTTTTTTTGATAATTTAAACCGTATTTTTTAATAATTGTTAAAGGGTTTTTACTATTTAATAAAAATACGACATGTGATATATTTTATTTATTCGTTTAGTTTTTAGTTTTTCTTAAATATAAACTTGATAAAAATTTTATTTTTTCAATCAAACCCTCGATCACATTTTTGTAACCATTCGACATTCCACATACCGATTAATTACCGTTCATCACTCAAGCGTCGTGTATCTCATTATTAAACATTCTCACCTTCTGATCGTTGATTAGAAGCTCAATCGGCATCTTTTCTTCATTATTGGGTGTTTATCGACGGAACAATCAACGATTCATTCGTCGATTTTCGACGATAAAACAATAAGATTTTCAGTTATGGGGACGACGAAGACAAGAGTAACCAATAATAATTAAATAAGTAGCGAAAGAATTTTTTAATGATACATAGTTTGTTTTCAAGTTAAGTGTATTTTATGAAAAAATAAAGATTTTATAGTTTTTATAAAATTATTTTTTTATTCTTTTAAGTAAGGCATTAAGATAATTTTAACCCTTAACATTTATAATTTTTGTCGTTTTGGCCGTTTTCTTTTTTTGAGATAAATTTAGCCCTTAACCTATATTTTTTTTACAAATAGCTTATTTTTTAACATCATGATAACTAGACCGTTAAAATCTAACAATGATGGCATGTTATATGCATATGATAATATATTTTAAAATAACATGGCATCTAACCTATCAAATATATATAATATAATTTTATTTTAATATAAAATATAAAATATTTAAAATTCAAATAAAATATTAAAAAAATAATTAATTCTAAAATAAAATACTATTAAACATTCTTAACCCTAACTACGATAGAATTAAAATCCTACCAAAAGAATAATTAATTTTGAACTGTGTTCATATTTTTTTAAGATAGGACTTTGATTCTATCATAGTTAGGGTTGAGAATGTTTAATAGTCTTTTGTTTTAGAATTAAGTATTAGAATAAAATTATATTATATATATATGTATTTGATAGATTAGATGTCATATCGTTTAAAATATATTATTTTATATCCATATGACATGTCATCATTGTTAGATTTTTAATAGTCCAGTTATCATAGTAGTTAAAAAATAACTTATTTGTCAAAAAGATATATGTTAAGGGCTAAATTTATCTCAAAAAAAGAATAAAGACCAAAACGACAAAAATAACGTTAAGAGCTAAAATTATCTTTATATCTTTAAATAAAAAAAATACCATAAACATACCATGTATAGTATTTTATTATATAACAACTTTTTTAGCATTAAAAAATGGATTTGAATTACAAAATGAAACATTTAAAATTTTAAAATATATAAAAGAGTTCGTCGCACTTTAAAATTTTAAAATTTTTATTTAATTAAAAAATTTTTATATTTTTTTATATTTTTAAACTGACCCAACATTTAAACCGGGCTTCCACAGGAAAGGAGTTATTGGAATTGGGCTAAAACTAGAAGATTATAAAATACTCGCCCCTTTCTTTAGGGTAAACAAACTCAAAACCAGATAAAAATAAAATGATTGATAATTTTTTTTTAACACCAAATTTTAAAGAAAATATTTTAGCCATAAATATTTAATCGATCCAGCGAGATGTGACGCTAAGTTTTTAAGTAAGGTCAAGATATGATTTATAATATTATAAATGCAGAGAAGCTAGGATGGGAGGATCGCTCCATCATAAATCTTTACAAAATATGATCCGAATTAGTCAACTAATGAATCGTATAATAATAATTATAAAAAAATATTTTAGCCAATTGTTTATATTATTTACTTTCAAATTATTATTTTTATCTAATTAAACCAAATGTAGAAAAGGTAACATATTTGTAATAATATATATTTTTAAATATTACCCTAACATCTAAACTTTAAATATTAACTTTTATCCCTAAATCATAAACTACTAAACTTAATCTCATAAATTATAAATTAAATCTCTAAATACTAAAATTAAAACATGTGAGAAATTCTTTTATTTTCACTAATAGACTAATGGTATATTAAATATTATAATATTTTTTATGTTCATTTTAAAGTAATGTTGGAGATATATTTGTAGTATATAAAGAATGACATGAATTATTTATCTAGCTTGTTTATCAAGCAAGCTTCACCCTTTATCTCATGTCAAATCCCTGGATATTCTCCTATTCTGAAACTATCTTCTAGCAATATAGCTTGGAACATGTGGTAACACTAAAAGACTTTTCTTTTTGTCCCTACGGCCGGATTTTCCTTTTGTTTTCGGGCAGTTGTAGCCATCTGTGTTCCTGTTTTTTGTTTTATATCTTCTTATGTCGGTATTGAGCATCTCCATAACTCACAACTCTGTTTCTAATTATGTCATTTAGAGGTTCAAAACATGTTAGATTATGATGTCGTCGGAGATAAACCAACAGCAAGATGAAGGGAGACCTTGCCCCATCAACCCTGAAGTCTGCAACTCAAAAACAAAGCATCAGAAGGATAAACCAGCAACAGAAGGATAAACCAGCAACAGAAATCCATGTAATGGTCTTCGAGTTCCTCGGATCAGATTGATTAAACCGCTTCGAAACCGGTAGCCTAAGCGGTTTTGCAGTGTCTGATGATAGGAACATAAGTAATAGTAAACATAGATTGACCAGGAAAAAGTCATATAGGAGGCTGCCTGGATTTAGATTCAGATTTAGAATCAAAAGACTTAGGATTATGATTTGTGGTGGATTGTTCTAATTACTCCATATTTGCTATAAAAAAGCAGTGATTTACAGATATATTACATTTACAGTATATGCTTTGAGTAAGCTTTACAGTGATGTATTTCAAGAAGTGTATACCTGTTTACATAAAACACAGTGCTCTGATATTAATCTTCCCAAGACACTTGCCTCTTCAACCATTAATTTGCTACTTTGCTTGTTCCATAGGTGAACTCCATAACTCTTCCTATTTAACTGATGCAGCTTAGCTTCGACCCATTTCGACTCGGCCTGGTTTTCCGGCATCTTAAACAGTTTCCCTATCTTAATCCAATCAACAGGATAAAAGGCCATGGGTGGCAAGATGGTGAAATTGTAACCAGGTCTTCCTTCAACTCTATGAACCACCCTGGAAACCATATAGGGTCCATTATGTCCCCATTTGTTACCATCAAATGTTGAAGCGAATTCCTCTATGAACTTGAACAGGAGGGGATGGTTCATGTCGAACACGAGCACTGCATTGTTCAATCTCGTCCAGTTTTTCGACCCCGAATCGACGCTTTGCGCTCCGATCGTATTCTTTAACTCTTTGAAACTGTTGATCACTATGAAATCCGTATCCAAGTAAACGCCACCGTACTTGTACAAAACTGCAAGTCTCATTAAATTGGATAGATTTTGTGCCAGTGGGATCACGCCGGGATCCTTTTTTCCACTCCGGATATCATCGAACCAAGCTTCGGCAGGTGTGTTCTTGAGCAAAAACGGGAAGTCCGGTGCCACTGCTTGAACCTTGAACCCGCGATCAAGTAGCGGTTGAAGGAGCAAATCACCCTGGGGAGAGTCCATAGTTCTTGATAGAATCATCAAGCAACCATTGGGATGTGATTTGAAAACACTTTCCACAGCTAAGATTTCTCTTCTACCGAAAGACTCCGCAGTTGAAATCCATGTCATGAAGAATTGCAGCTCGCACTCGCGGTTGAAAAACTCCAGGACTCGACCGTGGAACTTCTTCGTCAACGCGTCCGACCGGAATACATCAAATTCCGGGAGTTTTCTCCGGATTCTCTCATGAAATCGATGTTCACCATCAGCTTCAACAATCATATTCCTTTGTGTGGAAATAGTCAACGATATAGGAAGAACACCCGAATTCATTTTTCTCATAAACTTGTTAGTCTGCATCAGTTCAGAATCTTCATTTCCAGTGAAAACAGCCGATTGCAGCGGCACGTTAGAAACCATGCTGTACGCAAACAAGAAGAAAACAGGAAGGGAGAAGAAGATGATAGAGATTACAGATGATTTAGCTCGGCTAACTTGTCGGTAACCAGAGATTTCATGATAAACTATTCTTTTAAAAGACATGGTAAAATATGGGGTTGAACTGTTGAAGCTTAAAGGGTTGAATTTTCAGAAGGAAATGAACTTTAGAGCTTAAGAAATGAAGCTTTCATGGCGGCTAGAGGGCAGAGCAAGAAATAGTTTTCAAGTAATAAAACAGAGCCAGAAGCACGTTCCAAGGAAACTTCTATCCAGTCATATATAAATATGGAAAACTACGATTTTTCCCTTGGTTGGTGATGGTCTGTTTTTCTTTTCCTTCTTTTGGTCAAATTCTGTCATTAGTCCTTGTACTATGTAAAATATTGCGAATATAGCCTTTATATTCTGATTTGATTAGTTTTAGTTTATATATTTTAAATAGTATTGACTCAAACAATATTGTGATTATATATAACTCAAATTTACATGGCTAAATTATAATATTTTTCATATTATAGGGACGTACATAATAATTTTCCCTCATGTTTTTAAATGATTTATTATTGGTCTACGCCTGCCGTGCTTTGTTGAATCCTTCTCAGTTGATATCTTTTTGAGAAGCCGCCAGCCGCCAGGGTCCTGCTGCTGCCTCCGTTTAGGTAGAGAAAACGCGGGTTAAGCTTCGCCGGCCGCCGGGAAATGGATTGATGCATATAATTTTGAATTTGTACAGCAAAATGGAACATAAAACGATTCGATTTGATCCGATTATACCTTTAATTTCGAATCTTTATGAGAAATTTGGATGAGGTTTTAAAGGAATGGATGAGACTGTGGATTATCCTAAAAAAATCCAATAAAAATATTCATGTCAGGTCAACGTTTAGTTTTAACAAAAGTTTGGGGACCAAAGATTTTGATTCTGTCCGATACTAATATTTACTTTTTTAAGTAATAAAAAAATTATCAGGTAAATCATATTAGGTAAACGTTTAGTTTTAACAAAAGTTTGGGGACTAAAGATTTTGATTCCGTCTGATACTAATATTTCCTTTTTTAAGTAATAAAAAAGTTATCAGGTAAATTCCGTTTATCATGTCATCTGTGATCTTAACTGATTAATTATTTTTATAAACTAGAACACTTATTATTAATTTAATTTCAATTTTTTTATGATTTTAAATATAATAAAATAATTTTTATAATTTTTTTTGACCCTTTCTTGTTACTTGCCCCTTCAATGGAACATTTCCTCGGTTACTTGTTCTTTCCTCTATGTTTCCAAAAGTCTTTCCTTTGACCCACAGATATGGACATAAGACAGACCTCTTAAATACTACTACCCAAACATACTAATAAATCTGTTTATAGATATAAAATTTATTTTCTATTTTTACGGAATTGGTAAAAGTTTTTGTCTTATTTTAATATTTTTATTTTGGAATATATAGTTAAATCTTGCCTAATTTCTGTGTTTTTTTCTTCTTTCTAATGAAGTTTATGTCGTGGTCGTTCATCTTAGTGTTAAATTTATACAAATTCCAATAAGATTTCCTCTTCAATTGGTCCATGCGAGAGGTGAAAATCCACTATATTCATCCTAGTTTAGCATTTAAGATTTTGGTTTACCGTTAAAGGTTTTAAATTAAAATAATAATAAATAATTTACGCAACTTATTTATTAATTAATTAACTTAAAAATTGGTATTTTCATTTATCTTCGTATTATTTTTTTTAATTAATAATAGCCATTAGTTTTATTAAATATAAAGAGAATACAATAAAATTATAATAAATATCTATAAAAATTAGAGCAAACTAATCAAACAACCGATCGTTTCTCCTACAATAAAGTATACAACCTAAACACTAAAAAAATAAAATAACATCATAAAAAAAAATTTGTCGTAATATAAAAATATATAATAATAACACGTTAATTATTTTTTTATGACTCGATTATGATCCTTCTTTGACGATTAGTAACATTTATTAATATGAAAATATTATTCAAAAAATTAATATAAAACTATAAAAAATAGATCATATAATAAAATAAATGATAGCTAAAAAGACTATATCAAACTTTTTTTAAAATTATTATATATAATAAGAAAATATAGCATCTAGAAAATATCAACTATTTTTATTATAAAAAAGTCTTATAAACCAAAATAATGTAAAACTCAAATATAACGAGAAATTTTTAAAAAATATATGAAAATGAAATAATATAAAATAACAAAACGTAAGTGACAGTGATGTTACTAAAAGTCAATAGTGTCATGCTCTTAGACAAATGAAAAAGAAAATTAATCCGCATGATCCTTCTGAACAAATGAAAAGAAAGAAAAATTAGAGAAGAAAAAACTTAATGACTTATTTTTTTATTAATTAATTTAATCTAATAGTTAAAAAATAGAGTTCTGATTTTAGTTGAATTAAATATTTTACGGGTAAAAATAGAACGGTAAACGAATTAAACTATCATATCAGAAAACTAGTGTCATGATGACCTCTATACGAACATTAAAAGATCGTTAAGGTATGTTAAAACCGTATCAAACGGCAAATAAAATAAATTATAAAAATTAATATAAAACGTATTATAAAAATAAAAAAAATATATCACAAAAATAAAATAAATACGTGACACCAGTAAAGATTTTTATTAAATTAAAAATAAAACATGAAAGAGTAAAAAAAATAATGAACTTCGGTAGTTGACCAACCAACGGGGATGAAGCCCAAGATTAAACCTTAGATGCCGCATGGCTCAAAATATTGGATTTAAAAAGTTTAAGAGATTATTAAAAATTTAAACTCAAAATTTAAAGTGACATAATCTATTTTATCTAGTCTTTTAATTTATAAAGATTTAAATTATTATTAGATAAAAAATTTAAAAATATATACTCTTTCTTCTTTAGTTTGATCTTTAATAAAATATATATTTAATATATTTTAATTTTAAATTTGAATATTTATTTTTATAAAAATCAAACTATTATTTAATTTAACTAATATTTTTACAAAATAATTTAAATCAAATTTAGAAGTTGAGATCAATCTTTAAACTTCAAAAGAGCTTCGTCCCTATCGATAAACATTATTAAGACAAATTATTACTATTAATTAAACAAAAAAAAGCCATGCTATAGAAAAAATATATTATGGGTTACTCCTATTATTCATAAGACCAATCAATCTATTTAATTAATTTTTTTACCTTATATTTTTTATCAAGTAAATCTTTATCTGATATTTTTTAAACTTAATTTACAATAAATATTAGTAAAGATTCAATTGATAAAAAATAAAATAACAAAATTAATTAAATATATTTATTTGATTGATTGATCTCATTAATAACGTGATAGAAAAACTCATGATATAATTTTTTCATGCGATGACTAATAATTATGAAAAAATATTTTTTTTAGAAAAAATAGTTTTGGTGTTACCCTAGGCCCTAATCTTATATTTGGAAGATGAGCAGTCACTATTAAGGAATACGTACCATACAAAATACAAATTATGAATCACTAAAAATTATTTACAAGAAATATCCAGATTTTTATTAAGATAAGAAGCCCGTCAATTATTAGAAAAATTGGACAGGGACCAGGACAACATGAGAGCCTAATAATATAATATAATATAATATAATATAATATAATATAATATAATATAATATAATATAATATAATATAATATAATATAATATAATATAATATAATATAATATAATATAATATAATATAATATAATATAATATAATATAATATAATATAATATAATATAATATAATATAATATAATATAATATAATATAATATAATATAATATAATTTCGGATATCTTATGAAATAATTGGTTGACTTTAGTGTATCCATTTGATCTAAAATTAATGAATCTTAGTGAAATAATTTTTTTAAAGTTAAGATAAGAATAAAATATATTTTTAAGTTAAGAGAAGATTAATTATTTTTAAGTTAAGATAAGACTAAAATATATTTTTAAGTTAAGATAAGAGTAAAATACATATGTTTATGTTAAGTTAAGGAATAAAATATATTTTTATGTTAAGATAAGAATAAAATGTATTTTTAAGTTAAGAAAACTATATAATATATATTTTTAAGTAAAGATAGAAATTTAAATTAACATATACAAAAAATGTTTGAGTCTCACACCCTTATTTTTTTTTTAATTTTCAGCAATAAGTTATAGTTTAAGATATAATTAGATGATATTAAATGTATATTAATCAAAAAAATTTTATTATAAGTATATTCTGCTACGTTATTTATGGTCTAATCAATAAAAATATATCTCAATAAATTTTTATATTATTTTTATCAACTGAATCTTTATTTATATTTACTATAAATTAGATTTAAAATTAATTTTATTATATAAATCTTCGCTTAATTAAAAGATAATATTAAAAAATCTTAAAATAAATGTTTTTACTAACTAAAATCATAAACAACGTCAGGCCTAAGCCTAACCTGTCTCCTTTAATAACCCACTGCAAGCTAACCAAATTGGACCGCCTTCAGAGAACGCTTTCCACGAATCTAACATCGAGAAATTAAATTTTAAATATTTTTTTTAAAAAACGATTACTTTATTAAAAATAGTACTAAATTGAGCGAGTATATTTAATCCAATAATCAAAATATTTATTTTTATTGTCTTATATTTTTTTTAAATTATGGGTTATAGATTCATTAAGATTATTATTTTTTTTCCTTTTGAGAGAGATTAGAATTATAATTACGAATCCTCACTCTATCGGAGGCGATATTTCAAAAATCTCGTAATGTAATGATATCGAAGAATAAACAAAGAACAAAGATTCGTCCTTTCCCACCCCAAAGATTTTTATTATTATTTTTGAACCTTTATTTAAAATCTTTAATTTTTTTAATAAATTTTACTTCTAATTTTAAACATTTACGTTTTTTTTCTCTCTCAACTCAAATCCGAGCTCCTCCCTGCATTTATTGATGCCAGAATATGTATGAATTGTGGACATTGTTAAGGCCGAAAACTTTATCAGCTGGACCCTGAAAACAAACAACTTTCCAAAACTCATGGTGTAATATCCCAAAAATTTTAAAAATCCTAATTTTAAAATCCCTAATTAAAAACTCTTTTTAGATTCTCAGTTTCTGAAACCTTAATTTTTTTTTTGAGGTTTTAAATTGATTTTCTATATTTAAGGGAAAATGTTTGAGATAAGATTATAAAGTTTTGAAAGTTTAAATGTGAATTTAAAGATTAAAAGTTAAAGTGATGTTTTAAAATTAGATGACTTTTCGGATAACTAATTTGCTTTTAAACTGAGATTAATTATTTTTTATTAAGAGTTTTTCTACAATCAATTTTTTTTATTAAAAATATTATTTTATTTAATTATTATTTTATCAAAACTCTTTGTTTAATATTATATATATTATATAAAGTCTCAGATAAAGATAAGAAGCTCATTTAAAATTATATAATCTTATTTATTATTATTATTATATTTATAATGTGATCTAATAGAATTTTAATTCTACTTAAGCTCAGTTATTTTTCTCACTATAAATACATATTATGATCTAAGAGAAATCACTACATTATTTTTCCTCCATCAAGATTCTCTAAAAACTTTGTTCTCACTCTTTATTTCTGTCCGAGATCAAAACTATGTTATGCAATAATTTGAGTCGCTTTGGCTAAGGTGTGTTCTCTTACTGGTGCTACATGTGTTTATCTAAAATATATATTTTTCTGTGACATGTTTAATATTGTGATTTTAAAAATACATAAAACTTTCAAAATCCTACACTTTTGTGAGTAATTATGATTTGAAATCTTGTGAATTTGTATTTTCGGATAAATTATGATTTTGGATTGGACTATGATTGAACTATGTAGTTGTGATTTGAATTTGTATTTTCGGATAAATTATGATTTTGGATTGGACTATGATTGAAGTATGTAGTTGTGATTTGTGTTTTGCGTACATCTTGTTTTGCATTGTTTTTCCAAAATATTACTCTTGAATAATAATTTTATAAATCATGTTTTTTTTTGTTTTTATATACCTCTTTGTGATACGCTAAGTTCTTTAGGTTACTTCATCTTAGTTTTCTCTTACAAATCTGTGGGCTTTAAGCAATTCAATACTTAAAGAATCTTATATTTTATCTGGTTATTTTATTATTTAATATAAAACTAACTTCTAGTCATTATTATTATTTTTAAAAACTTTGATGCACTTGAGAATTATGGTTATTTCAGTATATATAAATATTTTTCTTACATTTGAATGTTTTATTTGAACCATCTGACTATAATACTATTTTAATGAGTTTTGAGATAATGTATTTGGAGAATTTTAACTCTTTTCAAGTCATCAATTCTTAATTATAATTTTAATTTTGGGTTTTAACGAATTATTAGGTATTTAAATATTTTACAGTTATTATAAAATAATATAAATTAAATTAGTTTTGAGTTTAAAGCTTTTAACATTAACTTCCTAAATTCGACCTGTTTCTTTTTGTGCTAAATATATATTTCTTTTTGTGTTATTGTCGAATAAATTCAAATGTGTCTCTTCTTCTTGTGCTAAATGTGTATTCTTTTCTTGCGTTAAATATGTGAGTTTCCACGTGCTATTGTTAAATGGATATAAATGTGTGTTTTCCTCTTGTGCTAAATATGTGTTTCTTCTTGTGCTATTGTAAAATGAATTTAAATGTGTATTCTCTTTATGTGCTAGATTTTCTGTGTATTGTACTTATCCGTTACTAAGACTTTACGGTATATCGACATGTTATATGATATTGTGGACACTGTGTTACACTATGAGATTGAGATCAGATTTACTGAACCGTGTGATTCGTGTACTATACGGATATCTGTGTTGTGACATGAGATCATTGATATTTATTGCATTACATGTGCATGGGGTGGATTGTACGGAGGAAGGTGGTTTTACCACACTGTGTTTTGGCGAAATAAGGGGTGAGGGGTTCTGGGGAACTACCTCCACTGTGATCGGTTGGCTTTGCCACCACTGTGTTTGACGTTTGGAGTATGGGACTGCATTCTCTGTGATATTGCATTTTCTGTGACATTGCATTCATCACTCTTTGTGTTTATTTACTACGGAAGTTATATTATAATTGTGATTGTGATTTGAGTGATATTGTGATTTTTGACTGCACTTTAGAGACACACTGGGCTTTATAGCTCATTCTTTTTGTTTATTTTTTTTTCTAGATGTCTGGCCCTAAGAGTTGGTACTTGGAGATCTCTACTGGACAATATTTTTTTCCAGTACGGTTATTTACAACCATTTTTATTTTAGTTATTTTGGGATTATCAGGGATCTAAGATATTTTAAAACCTCATGCATAAAACTGTTTTATCCATTTTTAAATCAGAATATTTACTTTTTAATTGTGCTTTTATTTTTTGGTTTACAAATTGATTTTGTATCACTTTTTAAAATTTCTTGACATAAAATTTTTAAAACAATAATTTTAACCTACCGTATTCCTTAAGTTAAAATTAAGGGGTTACACATGGCCATAAATGGAGCTGCACAATCCAAGTTTGAAGATCCAAACTTTACTAGTTATTAATAATAACGAGACACATGCCACCGCCAATCTTCCAATCCAACGGTCTTGAGACTTGAGATTCTTATTCAGCTCTATTCCAACGCTGATTACGTGTCTAAACGACACGTGGAAGATGATGCTAGTAGTATAGTACTATTCGAGTTCGAGGTACTGATTTCTATGAACCACAACTGAAACCTTGTAATGCAAGAGAGATAGAAAGAGTTTTACTGTTGGGAAACTGGAAAAGATGAAAACTTTAACAAGTTCTTGTTCCAAGGCCATCATTGACAAGCATAAAGATGTAGGCTTTTCTTGTTTTGTCAAGGATCTTTCTCGTAACAGAGTTCAACTATGCTTATTCCCTTCAAAAGATGTTGTTAGAATCCGGTTCTTGCATTTGCTGTCTCTGCAACACAGGCGTTTTCAGCCTGTTCTTTCATCTTCTTCTCCTCCTCCCTCACAGGACTCACAGGCATGTACCCTTTATCCTTTTTCTGTTCTTCTTCCTAGTAATTTCTTGAAATTCATACGGTTTTTATATGTTTGTTCCTTTTCTGATTCTTGAGTGGTTTTAACTCTCTGGAAACTGTAATCCTTGCTGCTGACTCTTTCGGGGTCATAATTATATTAATGTAATTCACAACCATGAACTCGTTTGCATGATTTCTGAGCTCCAAGTTCATTTTGAAATGGTAAGTTTCCTTTATGTAGGTGGAATTGGAGAATATTGAAACTCAACCTGAACAAGAAAGTAAGATATTTTAGCCCTTTTAACTATTTTTCCTCCCCCCCTCCTGAAATCTGAGTCTCATCTCAAATCCTCTGATGCACAGTTCCATCAAAGACTGTTACTGTCAAATTCCAGTTGCAGAAAGAATGTTCCTTTGGAGAGCATTTTTTCTTAGTAGGGGATCATCCTATGTTAGGGTTGTGGGATCCTGAAGCTGCTCTACCCCTGACTTGGTCGGAAGGACATGTTTGGACAGCAGAGCTGGTAAGGAGGAATTTTAGGCAGAATGTGAATTATTTTTATTGCTGAAACTTGGAAAAAGGCTATGTGTTGATGAGATTTGTTGTTTTGACATTGCTCAGGACATACCAGTTGGTGTACCTATCCAGTTCAAATTCATTCTCAAAACATGTTCCGGGAACTTTTTATGGCAACCGGACCCTGATCGGATGTTCGAATCCCGTGAAACCGAGAAAACGGTATTCGTTTGGGAAGACTGGGACAAAGCTGAAAATCAGAAAGTCATAGAGGAAGAGCCAATAGCTAATGAAGCTGGATCACTTTTTGATTCTGAGATGGCAATTGTTGCAGAAAACTTGACACCTCCAAAGGAAGAACTTGTCCCAGAGACTAATATTACTTCTCCTGGAGAGGAGCAATTACAAGCATTATCAGAGGAATCCGCCATCAGCGATGGTGATACTTCACTAGAGAAGCCCTTGGCTATCGTTGCAGAGAATATTAGTTTCCCAACAGAAGACTTGATAGCAAATACAGATAATGGAGTGCTTGGTTCGAATAAGACCAGCAACCCCAACGATGAGGCTTTGGATGTTTCGAATATGAATGTTTTGGTAACACAAGACCTTGGAGATAATGACAGAGTAGAAACTGCCAATGCCATGGGAATTTTGGTAGCATATGAAGGTAACCCTGTCCTAGTGCCTGGCTTGATTCCATTAGAAACAATGTCATCTGAAGAACCAAGGTTGAGCGAAGATGAGAAGAATAGCACAACCGATGCCTCGGTTGGAGTTAATGAAGCTTTAAATGTCAAATTGTCCGAGGTAGGTAACGCCCGATAAGTGCATTGCTCTGTCCTTTTTTTCCCTTTCTTTGTCCTCTCTTCTATTCCGGTTACGAAATTTCATGCTACCTCAATATTAGTATCAGGCTACACCTTGTATCTTCTTGAGATGCTGTGTAATCAGCAATGCTGCTCATTTAATTCCTCATCAATGAAGTATTTCACATGATCAACATTTACTATCAACGACATTGTTGCATTTTTTCCAGATATTCATATATATGAAGCTTCAAATGTAAAACATAAACTTTACTGCTTGATCAGTAGAGAATTACCAATTACTTGCTCATTTGACAATCTGTATGATACTTTGATATATGTTGCTGGTCTGGTATGTACCTGAGAATAATGTCATTCCCCCTTGCAAAATCTGTCATGGTTGTTGCAACTGCAGCCTTATACTTTCATGTCTTTTCCTTTTCTATTGTGTTTTAATCCCCAACGTGATAATATTCAGTTAGAAGAGAAGCAAGAACCCGAAGGTGCACTGCAGGAAGAAGAAACAACAGCAGTACTCAAGGACGACAAGGAGCAGCTCAAGCAACATATTCAGGATCCCCTAGTAGCCAAAGAAGAGGAGTAGCTCAACCAACATATCCAAGAGCTCCTAGTACCCAAAGAAGAACAGCCTGATCCGCAATCTTTTCGAAACAACATGTTGCAAGGTGATGTCCAATGGGGTCGTAACGCACTGCAGAAGCTTCTCAACAGTTTAAGATTTCTATAGCTCATTTAGACTAAACAAGATCTTACATAGTATGAATGTTCATTGCCGTGCTTCATTTCTGTTAAATGAGAGGGTTAAGTTACTGCCTACTGGTACTGCATTAGTACTGTTAGTATGTACATACAGATATTGCTTCCTTGTATTCTGTTAGGTTCTTGTGTATTCTACCAAGTAACCATAGTTTTGCACTATTCGTTTATGGTGTGAGTGCTGTATTAATAATACCTGGAGTTAACAACCAATCCATTTGGTGAAAAATAAACTTGGTTTCATAATTTTCCTTGGCTGAAATCTTCTACTTTTCCTTTTTCTTACATACTTTTATGTTGTTGGGTCACTTCAATGAGAAAAATAAACCATAGTCTTTCCCCCTTTTATAGAAAAAGAATCAAATGAAGTTTGAGAAAGAAAAGAGTTAGTCCAATAGAATATATATATATGAAATAATAAAGAGTAAGAACTAACATTAAGGTATCAAAAATACCAAAATGAACATTGAAGTTCAAAAGGAGCTATAAAGGCATAGTAAAACGAAAACAGAATATCCAATGTGAATTTGAGATTGTATAAAAATATCTAATGTAAACATGAAGACAATCCTAGTCATCTTGAGGTAGTTGCGGTTGAGGGAATTGAGATAAAAGATGAGCCATATGTTCCTCCAACGTATGCATTCGATTACTAATAACGTGAACTTCATCTCGTAATGAACCAATCGCTCCAAGGATTGCTAAAGTCTCGGTCGGATATTGAGGAGCTTGTTGAGGAGGTTGAACAGGATCACCTTCCTCGATATATTCTTCTTCATCATCATCGTAATCATCATGGTGGTTGGCTTGAGAAACCTTCACCCAATAAAAGAAAACACTTAAAACAAAAGAATACAATGAATGCTCACAAGTGTAGACAAGAAAAATATGAAGAATTTAAGCACATATTAACTCTTGGTAATTAATAGTAGTTGATTTCTTGATGTCACTTAATCTCTCTCGTGATGTTGCAGGAGCTTTGAAAGCTGGTATATAGTGTCTAATTGATGTTGAAGACATGGAAACCAGAGCATTAATGGACTCCTACAACAAAAGGCATCTATACATTTGAAGGGGTAACTATGCTTTAGACATTTCCGTTAAAGCCTAAGGTACCGATACAATAGAGAACATATAGATACTTGCTATGGGATACTGGTACCTTAGAGAATACATCAACAATCAGTCAACTTTTCTTTAATTTTCAAAACATCGAACTTGAAAACAGTATCAATACAGAGATAGAGTGGATACCGATACTTTACTGAACTTCGAAGTTTCCAAGCATCGATACCTGGGTCATGATATCAATATCATAGAGAGGATATCGATACTTTGATCCCTCAGAGCAGTTTTTCACTTGATAAAATGTTCGAAAAATAGTTTCACTTTTTTGTTCAAGTTAAAAATAATTCTATGTGTTTTGAAAGATTGATTTTGAAAGTTTATCACTTCTAAGTTTTATTCAAAAACATTACTATATTTGTTGTATCAAAACATTTAGCAAATGAAGCCTAACTCAACAAATGGTATCATTTTAGTATCATTTGCAAACAAGGTTCTCTAACCAAACTTCCCCACATTAAGAGGCCATTATAAGGCCAAAGATCACATGAGATGAAGAGAATGTAAATTAAAACATTTGATTATATATCAATCTGCAAAACCGAACGGCAAAGCAATCAAGCATTATCGGCATCACTGCCACTAACCAGAGCTTCATGGCTCACCATGTAGTTGCTTCCATCAGGACCCAACACCTTAAACCTGCTCCACAGTTTAAAAAAATACTATTGACAACATTTAACTATTATTATATGCAACCAGAAGAAATAGTGAATATGACACCTCTCAAGAATGAATTTTCCTTCTTTGTACTTCTGAGTCTTTTCATGTGCAGACTCCTAGAACCACTCACAATTCACAACATTAGAAAAACAACAAGATGCTCTATGGAATTAACTCATGGAACTAAACCTCGAAAGAAATCAAACCAGGAAAAACTCCAAAAATTGCAATACTATTTCTTACGTATTTCCATCCCACAATTGAGCCACACCCGACACAGAATATATCAACAACAGTGTGCATTCCGGTCATCATCATGCGGTCTTCTTTCTCTCCCACTGAGATATTCACACTGTTATGCATCAAGAAAGAAAATAAGTGAATTGAACCATTCATATCTACAGTATGTGTATGACATGAGTAATGAAGCATGCCCCAACACTCCCGACTCCTAATTCCATCATAAGCTTTTGGCATTTGCGCATTCCATGGTTTTATCTTGTAACAATTTGCATACTTCACTTATGGTCTAGCGGTTAGACAAACAATAGGCACGATGAAGGACCATGACATTGATTATTATCTGTCTGTCTGTATGTCAATACATTGTCTAGAATATACCAGGTAGCTGATTGGTTCGAAGTAAATATTTTTAGTGTATATTTAGTAGAAAATAAGATGATCCTATTCACTTTCCTTTTTGTACAAATTCCTTATAAATACATAGCTTTCACAGATTGCAAAAAGAGAAACATATAGTAATTGGCTTAAAAAACACGATCACACATAATTGTTCATATGAGAAGAGAATATTTCTAGACAACACTCTACAGAGACAAAAATTGGAGCATGCAACAAAGAAACACTTACACTTTATCAAAGAGATAAGCTTTTCCATGCCTGCAGTGGAAAGACTGAAACACATGCAAAGGACGAGGTTAGCATGTGTCTATATTGTTGTAAGACACCTGATATAATGCAGGGAACAATGAGAACACATTCATATATTTCTATCTACATTAAAGGATGAGGAAATTCTAAAAGTATCCAAAATTTAACATGATAATCTGATGTACAACCTGTTTATTCTACAGCTTCCTTTTGTCTCAATTTGTTTATACTTGAATTTAGAATATGCCCGTACAACCTGTTTATACTACTCAGCTGGAAGTTTAAGATTTTCTCCAGAACCAAAAGAATCTCAATATGATCAAAAGAGACAAATATTTGTTCCACACTAATATCCACAATTTCAAAACAAAAAGGAATGTTATGGTGCAACATTTTCATCCCTAGGAAAAAGCTTCAACATTTACCAATCAAAACTCAAGAGGAATCAACCCATGAGAGTTAAATCCCTAACATTATTTAGATGATGGTTCAATCATTTTGTTCATATTTGATTCATTCATCACAAGATTCATCATTTTCCCAGAACCCAAACAAAACTCGAATCCAGGACCAAATGTAATCCCCTCATAAAGAAAAACAACAAGGTAGAAAACTAACACGCATAAAAGATGAAAAAGAAACATGGGGAAAGATCAAATGATTTCATTATAAATTAAAAAGCAAGAAAGCAAGAACCTTTGAAATGATGTCTTCGAAGAGAGCCAGATGGGTCTGGCAGTGCTTGCAGCTATAAACGCTTCCTTCAAGAGTAATCATGAACACCCTTCCCATTCTTTCTTTATTCAAATTATCAATCTTTCCACTAAATTATCAAATGGATTTTAAAAAGACTGAAGACAAAATAAAAGGGGAGGAAACAGCAATAGGATCGAGAAAGAAACCAATGGAGAAAGAGTAATGGCGGACTTTATATATAATAAATTACGCAAATAGTCCCCGATATGTCGTTTTTTTTGTTGAGTAAAATTATTTTTTTAATTTAATTATTGATATTTAATTTATTAATAATTTGAAATTAGATATCATAAGGTTCGTTATAAACGCTCAAGTTTTTATTATTTTTATTATTTTAGTCCTCATTTTTTTAAGATAAATTTAATTCTTAATATATATTTTTTATAAATATCTGATTTTTTTAACCAGTATAAAGATTAAATAGTTAAAAATTAACAATAATAATATATCATATATATGTAGAATAATATTTAAGATTTAAGAATGTTTAGTAGCCTTTTATTTTAGATTTAATTAATTTTTAATATTTTATTTTATTTGAATTTTAATTGTTTATATTTTATATTAGAATAAAATTATATTTAACATGTATATATTTGTCATTATCATAAAAAAATAACGATAATGACATGTTATATATATAGAGAGAGAGAATGAGGCTAGATGCCTTGTTAGTTAAAAAATAAATTATTTGTCAAAAAAACATAGGTTAAGGGTTAAATTTGTCCCAAAAAAAGAATGAGGGCTAAAATTATAAAAATTATAAATGTTAAGGGTTAAATTTATCCAAAAAAAATAAGGGCCAAAATTATAAAAATTATAAACGTTAAAGGTTAAAATTATCTTTATGCCTTTATCTTATTTAAACTTTTATTTTTTTTAAAAAAATAATATCTTATCTTAATAAACTAACTAATCATTAGTAAATAATTTAAAAAAAATTAATCCAATACTTATATATATATATTTATAAAAATAAAAGATAAATAAATTTTTCTCCTTAAACCTAATTTTATTTTAGAAAATATATTGCATTAACTGCCGTATATTACATAAAATGTTGTCAACAAACTAAATATTAAACTTGATTCAATACATTAATTTTGGAAAGTATAGATATTTAATGTAACACCCCAACCCGGATGTCACATTGGACCTCCGATCCAAACCCGCATTTTAAAATTTCCTTCGAAGGTCCAATAATAAAACCAATTCAAGTCTAAATACGATCTATAAAATCCATTTAATTTAAAACAAAAGCCCAAAATAGTTTAAAGTGACCGGACAAACTCATTTAAAATATTTGACTCAATTAAAATGATAGAGTTACAAAAATACATATAGGTCTGACAAAGTACTAGCCCACTAAATCTATCACTGTACCCTGACACAAAGTCGATGCTGAAATTCAAACCTCGATGGTGCTCCACGGGACCTGCTTCACTTAACCTACGCACGAAAACAGATTTCGAACGCTGAGCCACACAAGCTCAGTGGATACGCCAAACTCGGCCAACATCATGCATATCAAAAGCAGTAAAGCATGGCATATAAATCTCGTGCATGATATGATGATCTAGCATGCTCGCCTATCATATGGCATAATGAAATGTATATTATCGCACACAGCATATACAAGTCAATCAAGTCAACACACAAGAATGAGGCCCACGTCCACACAGCATCGGGATCCTACACTCAGGACTGAGGCCGCCCTCAAATCCTATGCCCGGAATGTTACATCGGACATCTTCGAACGAGGCCGCCCAACGTTCGGAAAAGGGTGGAGGCCGCCCAACCAACCCTATGCTCGGAATGTTACATCGAACATCTTCGAGTGAGGCCGCCCAACACTCGGAATAAAAGTCTTCAATCATCACCCGACATGTTACATCGGATGGCCTTCAACGTGTTGCAACACTTATGGATATCCGGATTCCAACACACAAGGACTCGACCACACAAACGATCCACCTAGGATCTCATCACAACAAGATATATTAAAGTCTTATCTCACTTAGTCTTTCGGAGTTATAACCTTAACTTAATTCGACAATTCATTTCATAGCTTTTAGATTTGAGTATTTATTCATTGAGATCATCGAGCCCCTAACTTTATTCAAATTTAACCAAATTACACAAGGGTATCGATACGCTTATGTAGGGTATCGAAACACCTTTCATCGATACCCACCCAAAGAGGGTATCGAAACACAGGTATCGAAACAAGTATCGATACCGTTGACCAACCCCAAAAGTCAACAGAAAGGCGAGGACCCGTTTCGATACAGGTATCGATACAAAAACTTTCTGGAACCCCCGGTATCGAAACGAGGTTCGATACCCCTGAACAACAAGCCAAAATATACTCACTGGTATCGATACCGGTAGCCCGAGTATCGATACCCCCTGCACTAAGGACGGTTCTGCACTTAGGAAATTCTAGATTTTCAACCCCAAACTTAATCTAATCGATCCTAAAGTGTTCTTACTCAATATTAATGATGTTTAAAGTATTTTAACACCAATTTCCAGTCTTTTAACTCATTGGCACAAATTCCACCATTAAAGCATCCAAAGCTTAAAACCAAACAATCATGCCCAAAATTTACATGTAATGCAATCTACCATGAAATGCATGAAGTTTAGAAGAGTTGGGAGTACCAACCTCAGCAAGCACAACAACCAAACCCGAACTCACTCTCCCAAGTTCTTTCTTTTACCCAAGACTTGTTGAGGGTGCTCCAACTTCCTTCTCTACAAGAGATGTTAAACCAAACATTAGACAACCTTTTGGAAGATTCTCAGAACCACAAAACTTAAAGAAACTGAGATTTAAGCCCTTAAACTTCATTTCTGTTTTTCTCTCAACCCCATACTCACAAACACTCATCCTTACCAAAACAACATATTCTTACCTCCTTGGATAGATCTCAAACACCTCTACAACTTCCTCTCTTACACCAAAACGTGATTCTCAGAAAATCACTCAAAGATCAAACCTTTTTCACTCTTCTTCTAAGGTGAGATGAAGAAAATGAAGAGAAAAGCTTCCCCCTTTGACCTCACTCTCTTACACTCTCTGCAGCACACACACCACCCCCTTCTCTTGTCTTCCATAAAGAGAAAAAGACCAAAAACCCCTTACTAAACCACTCTAACCCAACAACACCCAAGCCCAAACAAGTCAAAGGCCCGACAACCGGCCCAACAACACAAACCCGAGGCCCAAAACCACTAAACTCGAGGCCCAAAACCGAAACCCATAACTCTCGGATTAACCCGACACTCGAATCCGAATCCGGGTCGTTACAGTTAATATTTTAGATTTTTTTATTTTATTTTTTAATTTTCTAAATGCTTTTAGAAAACAGAAATTTATTTTTAAAAACCTTATTGTTGTTACAATTTTCTATATATTTTTTTATTTTTATGATTTTAAGTGAAAATATCATTAAGATAATTAAAAAGACAAAATAACTGAAAATTAATTGATAGTACATAGATAATTGATAAAAAAAATGTAAAAGGACAGTGAGAATTAAACTAAAGTACAAAAATAATAAATTTTAAGCCAAAAAATATCCTCTAAATTAAAATTAATAAGGGTTCAATAGTTTGTTAATTTTACAATACTCATTCTAAATTGATTTATAAATTTTTAAATAATTTAATTTCATCCTCAAATTATAATTATCATTCTAAATTGTCCACAAACTTTTTGAATATTCTAATTTTATTCTCAAATCTTTGTTTATACCACATCATATTATTATATAATACCCATCTATTTTTCATGACAATTAACAATTTTATAATAGTTTTAGTAACATAAAATATGATTAATATATACCGGTAATTTGAAAATGAGATTAAAATATCCAAAAAATTTAGGGATCAAATGATTTGAAGATGAAATTAAAATACTCAAAAGTTTGGGAATAAACTTAAAATAAAGATCATACTTTGGAGACCAAAGTAAAATGAGTGTCATAATTTAGGAACTTAAGGTGTAATTAACTCAATTTTAACTGATATTTCGTCACATATAATTTAATTATAATCTTAATTAAAATCTAACCCAGAATTGATATAGCTTGACTATAAAACGAGACAATCTTAGCTAATTTAGTAGCATTGTTTGCTGAAATCGTCGACATGTTCTAGTAGTTTTTTACAACATAGAAGGCGGACTACAAGCAGCAAAATCCACTCAAACTAAACGGATCCATGTGTTTTTCAAGAAGTGAAGGTGTCGATAATGGTCGTGTGAAGAGGGTCACTCAAGTGGGTAGCCCAGTTGTTGAGAGGACCTTTGCCGGTGGCAGCAGCTTGGACTGCGAAACCAAGGAAAGCAACCATGGCAAGGCGAGCATGCTTGATCTCAGCCAATTGAAGAGTGGCTTTCTTCTCTGGGTCTGCCGCCAACCCAAGCGGGTCAAAGAAACTTCCTCCCGGGTACAGCCTCTTCTCGGGGTCCAACTCTGCGTTCCTTTGGAACTCGATGTATCCGATCACCAATACTTCGATCCAAATCAATGTTGTCATCGAGAATGGAAGGGGTTGTCCCAGGTAAGATGACCCCTCAACTAGCTCAACCTGAAATAATCAAACACATTCCTAAGGTTTAACTTGAAAGTTGAAGCAGATTCGAACTCGAAATAATCCTAATTCTCCTAGTTTCGCTAGGTCCGAAAGTCTTAATTATGCAACAAAAACTGGACTGTAAATAAGCATAAGTAAACGAACCTTGCCAGCGTCTTGCCAGGTAACTCCGGTAAGCCATTCGACGGTGAGGGCACCGAGAGTAGCCAGCATGGCCCATCTACCATGGATCAGCTCGCACTCGCGGAACCTCTGGAGGCCAAAGACCTCTCTGTAGGGCTGGAACGGTGTGGCCTTTACGTCGGCAACCTCTGTTCTGGTCCCGATGATCTCACCAGCCGAGTTCTTAGCCAGGTTCTGGTCCAAAGAATCCAAATCATATTGCAAGTATTCTGCAGGTTTCCCCAACCCGAAAGGGTCGAATCCGTAGTCACCGACCAAGGTTCCGTCAAGCCACTCGGGTGCTACGGCTCCCGGGTACCAAAGAGGGCGATCGGAGGTTGGCGCCTTAGACTTTGTGACTTTCTTGGCAGCTTTTTTTCCTCCGAAACCGAACCTGGCAACGACTCTCCCCGAGCCTGAGTAGACATCAGGGAGGCGAGTTCCGATGAAGGATGATGTAGCGGAGGCGGAGGCGGCCATCGGTGTACTTGAAGGAAGCTAGACAACGCTGTAAGTGAATCTGTGAGTTTGTGGAGTTGTGTTTTGATTTTAAAGGGCAGTGGATAATCAAAGGTTTGAGATTTTTTTATCCATGAAGAAAGATGATGATCGTTGGATGAAGAAGGCGGATCTATCTGACGGATGAAAATGTATAGACCTTATCTCCGCCTTATCTGTTTGTGGGGTCCGGATATTTGATCCTTTGCTGTTTCCCCATGCCACGTGGAATTATGGCTAATATATCCTACTTTGTGTGCTATTTTATCTGATAGAAAACTAGTATGTGGTTGGTGTTGCTACTTGACAAAATCTATCTGGCGAAAATATTTATCTTAAAATATATTCGAATAATTTTATTAAAAATACGAATAAAAGAATTTCTTAATCACCGTAAAATTATTAAAAAATCTCAATAGGATCTTATTGATATAATAACTTAACTCTATTACATTAATTTTATATAAAACGTTAAATTAAAAAAAGTAATTAAATAACAAAATCAAAATAATTAAATGGTTTTTATAGTAAAAACTTTATATTAAAAACCTATTTGGTGTTATAGTTTTACGTTTTCCTTAATTAAGTTTATGTTAGTTACATAAATGTTGAGATCATTATATCGAATATAAATAAAATTTTAAAATCTATCAAAAATTAAATCAAATCCACAATTAATTTAAAAGCTTTACAAAATCCACCGTATCTTATTCGTATTATTTGCTTGCAAAAGGTTTCATCAACATTTTAGATTCTTTATAATCAAATCATATGTAATTAAATTAATTAATAAAAATTAATAATATTCAAAAAAAATCATAAATATATTTAGTACATAGTAATACATCAATGAAGTTTGAGACATAGAAATACAACAAGGATTTTCACTTTATTTTGATAGCTGCATGCATTACAACAAGGAAACAAACCAACCTCAATACCCCATGAGATAAGCTCATTCGCCATTACTAATATATTCTGGCATAATTTAGAAAACACACAAAAGATACTCCGACAGAACAGAACGATGGGTTGTTGTGTACTAATTGTAGCCTGTCTTCATTAATGGTATCCATCTCAACTTTGAAAGCATGGCAACAACTGTATGCGGTGTAGTAATCTGTGAATTTGTCAGCTTTCAGGCAGGCTCCGGATATGAAAAGAATAACAAATGCATGGAATATCTGTCCGATCATGTTTCAAGACAACATCAAGCTCCGATGACTGTGTGGATAGCGTTGTTCAGAGGCGTTTTCGATACGAAAAAGCATGCCCCGATAACGATGTAGAGCAGTAGAAGAACTAGTCCTTTCATGTAGTGTGAAGTGCCATCCTACAAGTGTTATAATACAAGATGTTAAACTCAAGAATCAAGATGTTTAAATGTATGGTTGACATGAAAGATGAAATGGGTGTTGTTTACTTGTAAAGTGAAGGCAACGGCAATGATTGATAGAGCGAGAGAGCCGGTTTCAAGGAGATTGAAATTAAGATCCATCTCAATTCCCATAATCCAAGCCACGACAATGCAGAGTGGGACCTGTTGTTGAGAAATATCAAGTTTTTAAAACCAGAAGGCTCCAAAATTTCTTAGTACACGACAATGAAGGGTTCGATTATTATAGTTTCGTACCACAAACATGGAAATCTGTGTTGCAGACCCTAATGCAACACCTAAAGAAATATCCTGCAATGTTTCAAAATTTGTGTCAGCATATTTGCTTTATTGATGAAACAGTTGCTTGCTGATGAATGATGATCACTCACCAGCTTGTTTTTAAAAGCAAAAATGATAGCTCCTGCATGTTCTGCTGCATTTCCAACAATGGGTAGCAGAATAATGCTGATGAAACTAACAGAAATCCCCCAAGAATCCGAGGCATCCTGGAATTTAGTCATGCCATAGTTTAGTAGATTAATTTCAATAAGCAGACTTTGTTAAATGATCATTAACCAATATGTTACCTCAATTGTTTCCACAACATATTCAGAGAGGAGAGAAATGACAGCAGTCATTCCAACTAGCCATGAAAATCCACTCCAAAATCCAATCACCGCCTCTTCCTCCGATATTCCGTCTTCGTCATCTTCCGATTCCTCTTGAGCTTCAAACAGTTGCCGGTGTGTGAATAGTTGGAACACCAGGTACGAAATGTATGCGATCAACATCACAATACTGCTCGCCCTTGACAATTGTAGTGTAGGGTCGGCCGTGACAGCAGCGGATGCCCCACTCATTCGGAACAACAACGGCAACGAATGGCACAACAATGCAAGCAGAAGAAGGAGAGAGTTGACATCGGCTTGTCGCTGCCGAAATTCATCAGTGTTTAACACCCAAATTAGCCCCATTAACATAACTTATTAAGATCTGTTAGGTAAGATATTGCATGTTAAAGTTTGACACTTACTCTATCATATTTTTGTTCCTTTCTGAGGTTGGCAATACCGCCACAGAAAAGAGATGTCCCAAGAACCAAGAGCAGGTTCGATAGGACAGAACCCAACAAAGAATACTTAACCACATCTATTTTATGTTGGCTTAGCGCAAATATTGCTATGATCAGCTCGGTTGCATTACCACAGGTTGCATTCAACAGCCCTCCCACTGCAAATTTAAACTATATATGTTTAACAAAGTTGGTAATCGTGGATATATATATATATATATATATATATATATATATATATGTATGTATGTACGTATGTATACGGTCATTGATATTTTACCTGTTGGACCAGTGTAATAAGCAATCTGCCTGCAAGTACACCGAAAGGAGTTATGATTAGTAAAATTGAGTTCTGGAGATTATGGATCGATGAAGAAGAAATGAATGGCTTACTCGGTGAGGAAGCTGACTCGTTCAGCCAATGGTGTAAGTCCAAGTAAACTCAGTGCAAAAACCCAGGGCTGTTGATTATTTTACAGGAAAAGTTCATAAATTTACAATCAACCATATATCATACAACGATGAAAAAACTAAACAAATAAAAATGAAGAAAGGAACTCACTCTTCCAAAGCCATATGACTCTGCAGCAATGGCCAATGGAATAGCAGGGAAGAGAACGGAGAGTTTAGTCCCCAAAATGACCTCTTGAAGATTGGTGAGGAACTGCCTAAGCATGACATATCGAACCTTGGAAACAAGGGTCAAGTCAGACTTTTTCCTCAACGAGGAAGACGACATGTTATGTGCAGTTCTGCCATGGCGAATCTCCTTACTGCAACCCTTCAAGTTTCCGTTCTCCAATAGCCATGGTTCATGAAGGGAAGCCATGTTTCTTTGCCACGCTCAAGTACTTCACTCACGACCAAAACAATACGGAGGAGCCAGACAAAAAAGCAATTAAAGGCTTGAATTTTATTTCGATGAGTTCAAGTGTGAGATGCTCGTTGTTATAAATAGAAGACAATTGATGCAGCTTCCAGGAAGTTTCTGAAAAAATAAATAAATTATGAAAAACAGAATGTTTCAATTGCTACATAATTGGGGTTTATATTATATTCTCCCCGTTGCATTATTGCATGTATATGATTATGTAAGGACGGGATAGAATATTTTATAGCCTTTTTCGATTTTTTTTTTTATGTTTTAATATTAGGTTTTAGACATTTAGATTGTAAGTTTAGAATCTATGATATATGGTTATAATTTAAGGTTTAAAAGTTAAGGGATTAGGATTTAAAGTTTTAAAATTTATATTCACAATTTTTATATTTATAACGAAATTAGTTATGTTTGCGGAAAAATAATTTTTTTAGTGCATGGAATACCTACATTAATAATTAGTTGATGTTATGATTTTAACCTCGGGTGTAAATCGTCTATCTCTTTCTTATATCTCCATTCGTGCCTTCATTTTAAATTAAAAGTTTAGGGTTTAGGGTTCTAAGTTAGAGGTTGTGGTTAGGGTTTAGGGAATTAGGGGTAGGTATATTTTTTAAGGTGTATGGTTTGGAGTTTAGGATATAGAAAAATAGGGTTAGAGTTGAAAATTTAATTTTTTAGAAACTTTTAATAGGAGGCATGGATGGAGGCATGATAAAGAGGTAGAGAATTTTTACTCTTTAACCTTTTTTTGTTATATACAAAATGAATTTCGGGTAAAAGTCATGTCTCTTATCATGCTTCTTCTATATTTTTGTTGAAAATTCCTAAAAGATTGAATTTTAAATTCTAATCCTTATTTTTTACGTCATAAATCATAAACCCTAAAATATACTACAATACCATTAATTTATTAAACCCTAACCACAATCTTAAACCCTAAACTCTAAACCTTAACCTTCTAATTTGAAGCGAATGCATGGATGGAGGCATGGGAGATTTCCATCCCAGAATTACACTTCCATTGATGCATTGATGAAGACAGAAAGAAACCAGGGAGACTGGTGAGAAGTCATGGTTTAACAACTAGTCTAACTCAATTAACATTTACTTTTGTTTTATTTAAATCAAGGCCACATAGCAAGCACGTAAGAGATTTTGAAGAATCTTTATAGATTTTCCGGGACCAGAAAATATATTCTATGGTAGGAAACCCAGGACAGTCTATGGCTTTAACTTTGTCCTGACTATAAACAAATTGTATCCTTGGAGTTTCCGTCCAAGTAGATATATGTTCACGTCAACTTTGAGTTGATCTTTCGAGCTATATGAAGCTTTTACGTATTTCTTTTTCACGTGGACTTTGAAGAAGAGAAAGTAGAGTTGGCAACCATGATTAGAATGTTGATGGAAGAAGAAGAAGAAGACCGTGCAGATTTCGTACTGATTATGGCCGACGAGCTTTCCTCGAAACTTCTTGGGACGGTTACGTTATGGATAATGGTTTAATTGGCGTATTGGTCTGAGCTCGGTGCAAACTGATTGAGTCCAATGATTGGTATTCTATATATATTAATCATCATGCTTAAGCAGGGATGGAGTCAAGATTTGAAGTTGATGGGAGTAAAACATAAATATTTAAAAGTATGAGAAAAATTCATAAAAATTAATAATTTTTAAAAAAATTTAAATAGAGAGATAAAAAAAAATCTTTAGGGATGAGAGGGCGATTGCCCCTCCCCATCCCCTAATAGTTCTTGTCCTTGATACTTAAGAATAGACAGGATCATTAATCTTGTATATTGTAATTAAAAATTATATTTTTTTTTTCGTACGTAGTTGTGTATGCAGTAAAACATCTGTTTCTTTATCAACTACATGTCAAACATGGAAGGTGTAAAGAAGTTTCCATGTTAAAAAAGTAACTAAAACCCCTTTCTCCCACCTATAAAAATGAAGAAATTATCTTTCAATTCTAACACTTATCCATCATGTCTTTGAAGTGCAATGCTTTACTCCTCAACATTTTCTCTTTGGAGAATGCTTTTCATCGGGTAGGGTTTGCTTATACAAGTATAGTTTTAATGCAAAGGTTGAAATAAAACATCTTATCATGTATACTGCATTGCGATATTTGTTTATTTTACGTGTTTTTTATTGTATTTATTTATAAAGTTCGGTGGACGTGGTAGGGGATGAAAATCGTTGACCTTTATTTATGTATTTTTTGGTGTTTCGTTTTTAAATAATAAATTTAGGGTTTAAGGTTTAGAATGTGAAAAATTAAAATTAAGATTTAAAATTTAATTTTTAAATATTTTTACAAGATAAAAAAATATAAATGATTTTTGTTCGTGGGTAAATATAATGCATTAAATATTTATTTCTTGTATTTTGCTGAAAATTTATTTACTTACATTTGTTGAGGATGACAAGTGAAACTAACTAAAATAAACACCATCTGACGACTTGCGAGATTAATTGTGAGGTTCGTAAAAGATTTATTTATATTTTAAACCCTAATATATCTTTAAATTCTATCCCTTAAATATATATATTATATCTTTAATTTTTTAAATCCTAACTATAATTTTAACCTTAAACATTAAATTCTAAGTGACTAATTTAAAATAACGACGCCATAAGAAAGCCAATCGATTTAAAAATATGCATTGTCAAGTTGATATGGGTCGATTTTAATGCAAATACCCGTTGGTTGTAGAGAAAATGTATGGAGACAATTAGGGCAGGAAATCACGAGGGAAGAGAGTGGGGTGTTAATTGTCTATCTCTTTATTGAGTCTTTATTGATGTTTTTATTTTAAATTAATAGGCTAAAGATTTAAAGTTTAAGGTCAGGGTTTGTGATTAGAGTTTAAGAAATCAGGGGCATGATATACATTTTAAGATGTAAGGTTTATAATTTAAGATATAAAAAATATTTTTTAAAATTTTTAATAAAAGATATTAAAAGAAATACGATAAAGAAGGAAGTGATTTTTACTCAAGAGAATGGATTTTTGTCGTGTTCGTTACTATTTTGCCATGCCACGTAGCATCAAACTTCTGGTTGTTCGTTTCTTACATAATCCTACAGATATTGCCCCCACCAGCATGTGGTAAGATGCAGGTACAGTTTCCGGGAAGTTTCCTCTCCAATCCCATCCAAATTATATGGTTGTTTCATGTAAATAATGGAGTGTCTCAGCCTCAGCCTCAGCTGGTCCATAATCCTGTTACTAAAAACACAAGGTTCGTCCAAGATATTCGTACTTTTCAAGATATCCATGTCTTGAATTTATTTCCGAAACGACTGGTTTGTGATTTCGTGATAATTCCATCGTCCATTCATGATAGGGAAGGGTGATGGGAGATGGCAAGTTCAGTTTCCAGGAAGTTTCCTCTGCTTCTTTTGATAATGGCAGCGCAAGCATCCTGGTAGCTAGCTATGGCATCCATACACATTTAGGTCTTGGATTACATCTGCATATTTGACAATTCAGATGATCCAGTTGGTTTAGATTTAGATATAGAAATGGAAAGAACTAGATCTAGTATTTGCACAGGTAGGTAAGTTCTGGTCGGAATATTTTGTGATTTTAAGAAAACCTAGCGTGATTATATGATGCTATTTGTGGTTGGGTGGGTTTGACTTACGGAGGGATCGTGGTTAGGGTTTAGAGAATTAAGAGTAAGGTGTATTTTTGGGTGTAGGGTTTAGGATTTAAGATATAAAAATAAGGGTTAGGATTTTTAACCCTTATTTTCTAAACCCTAAACCCTATAATTTAAAACGAATACTCTCAATCATTAGACATTGATTGTTAAATCACTATAGTATCATTACTAATACTCGAACTCGTGACCTCCAGTAATAACAATCATTCTTTTAACTGATGAAATAGATGATTGATGCAATATATAAATAATATTATAAGTTAAAACAAGAAAAAAATTTAATATAACACCCATTTTTTATCTAGTAGTAAATTAAATCAGAAGAGATAATCCAGTGATTGATAAAGTATTTCTTATGACTAATTTATAGTTCGATACACTAATCCAATATTATTCCGATGATGCAATAAAAATAATGAATCAATACGATACTGTTTATTTTAGAGAACATTCTAAAACTCTTACAGACCTGGGGAATTAATCTATAATTCTTAAAATTCTTAAGCCTTGTTAGACAGTTAACAATAACAATGTGTAATTCAATGCAAATCTAACATATATGTCAAAATTCAATGAGATCAGAGTTCATTTAAAGTTTCAATAGCTAAATATGAAATTAATAATTATTTTGTAATATTTTTAAAAGGTTGTACCAATATTAATATTCGAAGAGATCGTACTAATATTTGTATTTTATTTTTTAAAAATCTAAAATTAATATAATACGAACTAAATTATACTTATATACACTTTGTAACTATAGCTAAGTGTCCCTCCGAACCGGTGTATAAACCTTAAATTTTAAAATTGAGATTAATATATATCTTCGTGATAAAATATAATATAATAAATATCGGAGATAGATCGCAAAAGCTCTTGCAGTTCAATGAAAAATTATTAGGTGAACTTTATTTTGTCAATTAATCAGGACTGTTCATCTTAATTTTTTTAAGGTGGATCATAATCTCTTTCCTACATATAATTAGTGGGTGAATAATTATTAAGCAGTTATTTAAAGATAAACGATCTTAATAATTTAAACCATAGATAATACGATAAATATGGTTCACCTAATAATCTCACCAAATCAGTAGTCCTTGAGATAGACTGCAAGGCACAATTTGAACGTTTAAGGACAACAAATGCTTTACTAACATGGATAACTGCTGCAATTGAAATGGATATTAGTACAGAACTGATGCTGCATCCTGCAAGTCCCTTGTGTTAACATTAGTACAAAATCCGATTCAAGGCGTAAACTGCTCGATAAATTTTCCGATCTCCGATGGATGTATTACATCAAAGACAAGTTCTACAGACGTTTTAGTGTAACATTTACCAAACAAAAACAATAAATATAGAAAATAATAACAGTACTACATACACAAGGTGACTATAAAGCAAGAACAAGCAGCAGCTGCACTCTAACAGGCTCCGACTACTTCATGCAATCAATTTAACTAAAGACGGAATCGCCTCCACTGTAAGCATCCAAGCATAACAGGCACACTCCAAAAGGGATCATAAAACATAGATTCTTGATTGCTCGAGAGGCTGCTGAGTTGTCGTCTAGGGAAAACATTCTTAAGAAGAAAGTTGGAACTTGCCACTAGGTTTTTTTCTTCTCCAGCCCTGAAAATTTCAGGGATAAGAACAGAATCAGACATTTGAATACAGGAAGCACACAGTGTAGTTGAATGGAACAGAGAGAAAAGCAAGGATGAGTGAGAACTTACAAAGGCGATGTAATACACGAAGGTCAATCCTGCTAGAACGATGAATGCGATTTGAAATACATTATACCTGTAATGCCAATATGCTCAACAATATCGTCAGATATGTAGACCACTGATCCGAACAAAAGTTGGAATTCAAAGGGTTTAAACACTCACTTATACAGATATTTAATTCCACGAAGAGATTCCAATGTGTGGCCGAATATTTCCTGGGCAGCAGTTGCTTGAGCATAGTACCCAAATGCGGTGGCACAGAATTGTATGACACTGAATTGCAAACACAGATGATATTTCATCAAAAACTGCACAACGCATGATTCCCTAATACAATTTTCACAAACATAGAAACAAGATGGAGTAAATTAGCTAAGGCACCAACCTTATTGAGCACAAAAGAATAAGTCCCACATTGAACAGAAAAGAGTTCATCAAAGTAGCTCCCCACCTACAAAAAAAGTGCAGTAAACATATGTCAGCCAGCTACTAATTTTTCAGGAACAATCAACCAAAATGCTGTCAACATAAGATACATTACTTCATAGGATGAATTGTAATGAAGACTAAACGCAGACCAAGCATCATTGCACCAGCAACCACAGCAAGCAGAAGATAGAAGCAAAAGAATGCAAATGCAGCAGTACCCAGAAGACCTGAAAAAAGAGAAAACATGGACCTCCAATATTTCATAAAATTGAAAGCAGCAAATAAAAAGATCATTTTAAAATGGTATAAGAAGTACCCCATATATCGTCCAGCTTTATGAAAACCTCATTCAGGAAGGGAGAAAGTGGCGGATCAATCAGAAGGTATATGATAATATGAGCAATCCAAGCCACCGAAACTATCAACCTAACAACAGCCGAACAAAGGCATATTAGATAATTAGTTTTAATACATTGATGGTAACCTCGTTGTTTACAGAGAGACTAACAGTTTTATCCTTTTTTTCTAAGGATAGCAACAATATATTTCTTTTTGGTACCTATATGGGACTCACTTTGAAATTACCAGTTGTTAAAGCCTTTTTCTTAAACTTATCAACATGAAGCACCGTCTTCCAAACAGTGTGATGCAAAATATACAAATTCCATAGCTAATTAACAACACAAAATGCATGATGCAAACACTCACCCTAGGATTCCCAAAACAAGTTTTGCCAAGTATCCAAGAACAGTCAAGGCCCAGGAAGTTTCTGCCTGAAATATCAAATGTCATAAGAAGGGGGTGATGTGGAAGTTTTTACAGGAAAGCAATATCAAAAAAAGGAAGGCAATAAATATACAGGGGCAGCAAATTAGAGTTTTTTCCTCTATTAAATTAGATTTTTATTTTTGTTTCCTTTATAACTTGAGATTTTCTAGTAAAGATCCTATATGTTAGGGATCTTTATTTTATGTCCATTAGAACTCTTTCTTTTGTCACTAAAGGCCTACAAAAGGCTGCTAATATGAAATAAAAGAAAATAAGCAATTGTTCTATCATAAAAGTTATTCTTGGAGGGGGTTCAGTTAAGGATGAATTTGCCTTTCTAATCTACCATAGGTTAGAGCAAGAATTCTTTCACGTCTAGACCTGTGACTAGATCCTACACCACAGCTCATAACAGAGGTTAATACAGGATTATTGGGGGGATAGGGTATGGAACTGTAACCAAGTGTCAATCCCACACAAAGTTCCAAAGTTAGTTTAGATACCTTTTCTCCTTGAGGGTACATCTCTTCCAAAAGTTTTACATCTTCTTCTAACTGAAGCAATTCCTGCGGAGTTGATAAAAAAATGTAAACACCCATAAGTGATTGAAACTACCACAAACTAATACAATGATTGAAATATACATAAGCTTTGGAATCATAAGGATTACAGCAGAAGCCAGTTAGTATAATCTGATATTTCAACCCAAAAAAGGCAAGTTATATTAGAACTAGAGATAGTTTGGACAAATTAATTATTGCATAGAAAATTGAACAAAATAAAATTCTGAGACAAATGAGAACTAGAGGGAGCTACAAAATACCTTTTCCACAGCCTTAACATTTTTACGCCACTTTCTACCCTTAGAGCCACTTTTTTCTTCCTGGCGAAGGGAATCAGCTGCTTTCTTCACTTCTCTTGCCCTTTTACCAAGTTCAGTTGCTTCCTACATATTAATTAAAACTATGCAGTGAGCTATTACAACTTAATCTGCAAGTATCAATACTATTTTTCAACTCTATTGCATGGTTTGATAAGGCAGCATCATAAGCTCTAAAAAAGGGGGAACCTTAATATATTGTGAGCGAGTGATAACAGCCTTTGGACGGCGTAAAAATGCAGCAATAAGCCCAAGAGGCAAAGAAGCAATCCCTACACCACCAAATATCTGCCGAGAAATTTCAAGATGTAATCAATATACTCTACCAAAAGAAAAGCTAACATTGACTACAACTCCTAACCAAATTCGAATAAAAATATAATATTGAAATTAGCAAGAAACTCAATACCGAGAAAAGAACTGATCCAACAATTGTCGCAAGCGCAACAACATATTCTGGAAAGGTAGTACGCATAGTCCACGTTTTCTCTGATGAAGCACTTGCAGTATATGCAGAGCACTGTAACCAAAGAGAATAAGTAAACGGAAGGTAAAATTGATGAACTTAAAGACATTGACCAAGGAAAAGAACAAAATATTCTACAAGAAAAAAAGAAAGGATAACACTGCATCTTCAATGGGAAAATTAGTTACTGACCGCACGTGCTCCACTGCCACCAATACATGGCTGAGCACTGGTGAAATCCCAATTACTTGGGAAATTAGTAGTGGCAGAAGACAAGTGCCTAACAGTAAAATCCACCTTTCCAGCTAGACCTGATATACCATAAAAAAAAAAAAAAAAAAATCAATGGTACGCCTGCTAAAATAAAACTGATAAGTAACACACAATCAACGAATGCAAAAAACAGTCTGCTTAGTTCAACCAGACCAGCCTATGTAAAACTTTTTCTCTCTCATTTTTTGGCTAAGATCTTCTAATTGTAAAAGCACATCATAACTTGTTTTCAGAACATTAACAGAATAGTCCAGTGATCAATAATTCAATATTGCTCCTATTCCTAAATTAACATTCAGTTCAACTGCTCAATATTTCCATGGCATGTAAAACAACTTACTGATTAAATAGAAAACACAATTAAAATTGATAAAAAGTGGACAAAGAAAACCAACCATATAGAATTCCAAGCAATAGAGCACAAACGATTGCCGTTGTCACAACCCATATCAATGCGCTCTTTATCCGTTTCCCAACACTCCTGCAACCAAAAACCAATGGATAAACCAAATTAAACAAAAAAGAGACGGAGATGCATCAATGGATTCTAACAACCAAACTCCTACAAACACATACTTGTCCTGGTCTCCTTCGTAGTAGAACATAGCGAAGGGGATAACGAAAAAAACGAGCACAGCATCGACGATATAAACGGCTAGCCAAAGCTCTTTCATAGGCAAGGTGAGATTACACGCGCCATTGTATATCGCATGCCTACATGCCTGCCGGTTGGCTACATCGGCCGGTAACATGAGTATGGAAATGGCAGCGACGGAGAGACCAAAAACGACGACGAATTTAGGGAAATAAGCTTGGTTAGCGTCATCCGGATGCTGGTAATTGATAAGCAGGTAGACATTGAACAACAACACTAGCACACACACGACTACGGCGACGATCACCAGAGCGAGATTGAAATCGCCCATCGATCCTAAGCTATCGGCGTCTCGATTTTAACCCTTCAGAATTCAAATTTCAAATTTTTACGACTCTTTGTAGATCGGATCTAAAGACTAAAGCTTTGTTCTGAGAGTGGTTTTGTTTTGAAAAGGGAAAGGAGGAGGTTGAGTCCGGTGAGTTGGGGGAATTGTTTTTTTGACGTGTTGGGAGACGAAATGACGTTTTAGCCCTGAAAATTTCTGTTAATGGCGGGATAAAATGCTTATGAAGGAGAGTTGGAATGGGTTTTAATGTAAAATCAGTTTGTAGGCCGGTTACAAGTATCGAACCAGGCTGTCTCTAAGGAAACAAAACAATAAGCATTGTTGTTAGTTTGATTAACAGAATGATTAAGCAAATTGAAAAATTATTAATCCCCGCATCCTTTTATTCCTCAATTATTTAAGGTTTAATGATAATAAAGCTCCTGAATTAATCCAAACAATTCAATTAAGTCCCTTTTCATCCAATTAAACTCTATAATTTATAGCTGTAAACGAACCGTTTTTAAGCGTTTGAAAAAAAATTATTTATATTTATTTATTTATAATAAATAAAATTTAAATAAATAAATATAAATAAATTTTTTATTTATTTAATTAAACGAACAATATAAATAATTAATATATGAACACCAACACTTTGAACATTGTAGTGGTTTGTGTCATGTTGGGCCATAAAAGCATAGAAAAGTTAAGCCAGCAGTAATTTGATAATGGGCTTAAGGCGGTCAACCAGTTTCGCCGGTCCCGATCCGGGCAATGGCCTCTTGTGTTTGGTGACAAAAGAGAGAAATCGGCAGCTTAGTAGCAGCAGCAGCAGCAGCAGCCAAAGAAGAGTGACGAGGAGAAAATTGAAGAATGGGCGTTGATTATTACAAGATTCTTCAGGTTGATCGGAATGCAAAAGATGAAGATTTGAAGAAAGCGTATCGAAAACTGGCTATGAAGTGGCATCCCGATAAGAATCCCAAAAACAAGAAAGAAGCGGAAGCTAAATTTAAGCAAATATCCGAAGCTTACGATGTAATGGAATTCTATCTTTTTTTTTCATTTAAAATTTGGACACCTTCTTTGTCGCTTTATCTTTTTTGGTTAAGTAAATGATTTTTTTTCCAATTAATTTTAGGTTTTGAGTGATCCACAAAAGCGTGCAGTGTATGATCAGTATGGAGAAGAAGGGTTAAAAGGTCAGGTGCCTCCTCCTGGGGCGGGGGGTTTTCCGGGCGGGGCAGAGGGGGGTCCGACGACGTTCCGGTTCAACACTCGGAGCCCAGATGATATTTTCTCGGAGATTTTCGGGTTCTCAAGTCCGTTTGGAGATATGGGCGGGTCGCGTGCAGGGGCATCTGGATTCCCCAGGGGCTTTTTTGGGGAAGATATATTCGGGTCACTTAGGGGTGGACCTGGGGATGGTTCTATGCCCCGAAAAGGACCCCCAATTGAACGAAACTTACCTTGCAGCTTGGAGGATTTGTATAAAGGGACTACCAAGAAGATGAAGATTTCTAGGGATGTTTCTGATCCTAGCGGGTAATCCTTTTTTCGAGTTAATTAATTGAGTAATGCTTAGTTTTGTCATGGATACTGAATTTTTAGCTGGATTCATTCTGTAGATCTAAATTCAATTTGTATTGGGTTTGCATATGTCATGGCACTGAAGGTTTTTAGGCATAAGAGAATAAATAGTTTACAATTACAATTTGCTTGCATATGAGCTTAGGTCGCAAAGGACTGTTACAGAAGCTGCCAAGTTTGACTCTTTTATGCTGAATGTAACTTTATTACTTGCTAGGATAATGATTAATGGGATTCTAAACATTTTAAATGACTGGATGTTTCCTTAATAATGACTGAAGTTGCCAGACAGTTAGTTTGGAACCGAAAAGTTTTTTTATTGATATCTTTGTAATGTCATACGGTTGAGATTCTTTCTTATTTAAGGACTTGATTCAAGACAGATTTAGATTGGTCCGCGTTTAGTATGCGATTATGAAACCTTTATTAGATATCCGTTTTAGGAATGTTTTTCTATGAGGGATTTGACACCTAGGTGCTCTTTTATTCCTTCCTAATCCTACTTAATTAAATGATTTTGTTTTCTTTCTTTCTGGTTTTGGTTCACCGTTATTTTTGTCACTTGAAATGTAAGTAGTAAGTACTTTTGGTCAGTTATTCAGTTTACATGAGAATTACCTTTCATGGTATTGTATTCTCTGTTTTGGTTATCGTGATTGCTTCCTGCTATAATGGTACTCCCTCATTGCTATTTTGCTTCACTTCTACCCGATTATCCATGGTCCAGTAGTCTATTTGGTCAGCAGAAGTAATGGATTTTCGTAGGCCCCAACTGTGTATAAGTTTAATTTACCGTGTTTATTCAATTTAAGGAGTCGGAAACTGGAAGTTTGCTTTAAACTGTGGGATCTAACAACTTTCTCTAGAGCAGTGTTGTCAAGGTGTGTGCCTGCGCCCCAGACCGTTCAGGAATCAGGCCACTCCTAGTGCACCACTGCACCTAGGCTTGCTTTTTGCAAGGCAATGACATTAAAAAGCCGGCCTGGTTAATTTCTTTTATTTTTTCATTTGATATGCCCGTACTAGTATGGAAAGGATAATTTCAAACTCTATGTCTCATAGTAATTGAGCATTCAACTACAAACATTGACCATAAGGAAATGATGCATATTGATCAATAAAAAAAATTGCATGTTCTGTAGAAAGCTAGACTCCAGTTTAGAGTTTATTATATATCTTGAGCTTTATATATATATATATATTTCAAAAACTCACACGTATAGTTGTGCTTCACTTCACTCATGGTAGCCCCTTTTAAGCCATATTTATTTAATAATAACGCCATTGTTTCAGGAAACTGTTGATATTTTTCATTCATTTTAAAACTATGATTTTGTTTCCGTTACAGGAGACCTGCTACGATGGAGGAAATTCTGACAATTGAAATTAAGCCTGGGTGGAAAAAAGGTACTAAAATCACTTTTCCAGAAAAGGGAAATGAGCAGCGAGGAGTTATTCCTTCCGACCTTGTTTTCATCATTGATGAGAAGCCTCACAGTCTGTTCAAGAGGGATGGCAATGATCTTATTGTTACTCAGAAAATCCCTCTGGTTGAAGCCCTAACTGGCTATACAGCCCAGCTGACGACCCTAGATGGACGGAATCTGACAGTCCCCATTAACAACATCATCAGTCCAACCTATGAGGAAGTTGTTAAGGGGGAGGGAATGCCCATTCCCAAGGAACCTTCCAAGAAAGGAAATTTGAGAATCAAATTCAACATCAAGTTCCCCACCAAGCTTACAGCAGAACAGAAAACTGGTCTGAAGCGGTTGATATCATCTCCCTAAGAATCAGTGGTAGCCCTCACTACCATCCGCCATCTTGTGTGAGTTTACATTTGTTTTTACTTTTTATTATTGAAAAGGAAATCCATGTGCTATGAACTAGGATATCATACCAGTTATCTAGGTGTTGGTAAATTAATTTGCATGTTTTCAGATGATTTCTTTTCTCTTCAAATCTTTCTGTTGGGTAGCTGTTGCTTGATTTGGCTCAAATCTTCCATATTTCACTTTCGGAAAGTCTTTTGGTATTTGAGAAGTTCATTTGTTGATTCCTTTATTGTGGGGAAAGTGGATTGGAGTGGTAAGAAGCGGTTCAATGAGGTCTGCTTTATCTATATGAACAAGGAAAGCAATACTCATATACATTCGAGTTGAAACCTGGTCGAGGATGAATCATTCGAGTTGAAACCTGGTCGAGGATGAATCGTGTTTCAGTGCAGAGCAGAGTGTAGAGTAAACAATGAGAAGATTGCATGCATGGATGATGTTTTTTTTTTCAGCTTATGATGGAATTCCATGTGCAACATGCTAAATAGCAATCTGAATTCTGAATATGCAATTAAATGTGGCATGCAAACATGATTGTTACTAGCCTTGACAATGGTGGTGATTGTCATAACCCTGTTTTGAGTATTGGTGTGCATATATCATGGGGTCAAGTTGCCATCAAAGGATCACCAGTCACCACCTTTAAGGGAGCTTTATGTTTTTTGTGATCTTATTAAATAAAAAGAATAGAATGTTTCAATTCATCATCCATGCCTTGCATTGCCTAATAATAGAATTTATAGGCCGTTTGTAAATGGTTCGTTTAAATTTATTTAATTTATAGTATTTATTATTTTTCAAAACAGAATTTTTAAAATATAATGAATAAAAAGAAAGTATTTAAACAATAGACAACGTATAAGAAATAATTAAAAAACCTCTGACTTCTCATTTTTTAAGTTTTAATGAGGTGAACTAATCTTACTTATGTCATAAACGAAATTTTAAAATGGGAAATTTTCTCCTTCTTTTAAAGTTGACACTAACACATTTTAAAATTTCGTTTATGAACCAAGCAAGCAACAAACCCAGAAGCGAGACACTAACTCATCATCATAGATTCATAGCATAAAACATACAATCGATACATAAGCATACATATAACAGTAAAGACATAAACAACATAAAACTTGATAGGTCATTGTTCAAACAAAAGCAATAACATCACATTCTCAGATTGTAGATTTTCCACCGGCTTTCAAGAATTTAATTTGGGTTTTGCCTCGAGGACTGTTCCTCCTGATATAACCTCTATACTCTTCGAACGTCATTGGACGGTACAATACCGGTCGGTCCTCGCCAACCAGCTCCTCGGCCGGTTGAATGAACAGATCACTCTTGGGGTTGTAAAAGAGAACCATGGAGACTCGATCTTTTTTCGAGTTAACAATCACATGATGCTCTACGCTCTTACAAATACCATTGCTAAGTACCTAAACAACCATCATGAAAGCATTAGGAGCAGGCTCCACCGTAATCCACTGACCGTTATAGCAAATTTGGAGTCCGATTACGTCATATTCGGGTAGGAGAACGGTGATACCACCCGGGTCTGAGTGTGGGAACCTAGGGTAAGTTCAGGCTAAGGGCACTTAGGATAGAAACAGACCCTTAAAAGAAGCCCCAACTTCATCTCCACCGAAAGCATTTTGTAAGTAATTTTCATTTAGAGCAAGGTTTATTGACATCACCTTAAGTAGCCTTTCACATTAGCTTGGAAACTTCAGTACAATCTTCTATATCAATTTCCTGAATCGATATTCGAGTCTAATCATATATATTACCATACATAATATTATCTAAATGTAAATTATCAAGATAAACATGTTTTAAAGGCGGTCATACCTGCATGATATCGGATGTGCAGGCCACTTACTTTCAGTCCTTGAAGCAACCGACAAGAAATTCAGAAAATAATCGCTCCAATAGAGTATAGCTCCTTTTTCAACACCCAAACGACTACCGTACCCTTGGTACGTGTCCGGGGAGTTGGCGTATATTTGTTTAGACTCGAGGGGTAAATCGAAGAACTCACACCACACATCACTGGTGTGTTTCAAAAGTTGATATGAAACCCCATGGTTCACAACCTGAAAAAAAAAAACTCCACTCCTCGCACGCTCTAGCAATGTGTATCAAGGTCTCATCGTGGAGTGTTTGATCCTTTCCGAACAGATTTTAAAGATCAATGACAAGAATATCTACATGTTCGTCGGCTTTAGAGCTAGGTTTCAGCACAAGCCTATCACTTATAGGCTTAATGTATTCCGAAATAATATATTATGTGTAATCTGAGATATAAAACCCGAAAAATATATTGTAAAAGGCGGATTACCGAATAGAAAACACTGAAATTTGAAGCAAAAAGAAAAAAAACAAAACACCATTCGCAGTAATCGAAACCAAAGAAAGACAAATTGAAGAAAAATAGCAAATCCGAAGCTAACTGGAACAAAAATAAAGGTAAAAAAAGGGGAGATATACTCATCTTCAATCGTAGATTTACGCTTCTACGTTGCTTTTTCGAAAATCCAAGACCAGATTCGTGTTCCTTGCACCAAAGAGCTTCGGAAAGGGCCAAACTTTTTGTCATCCGACCACCGACTGCGGCGTCCGGCGGCGACGCCGACACCGACGAACGTAGGTTGACAGCGGCCAAAGAGAGAAAGTGCAGAGAGAACAGAGTCTCTTTTCTTTTTTTTTTTTGAAGAAAACAGGGAGCAAATGAATTTTTTTTGGAATTAAAATGGCCCTATAAGACATTATCGAAACAACGTCGTTTTAGCCCTTGTACCCGCATATCGACCCATTACTATACCCAGATGCATGCTTAACCCGCGAGAAGGGGAAATCATGATTGTGGTCCCTTAATTTCAGTATCTTATAGTTCTGTTCTTCATTTTCTTATTTTTTAGTTTCAGTCACTGTTTTTACTTATTTAGTTCTATATTTTTTTTCTCAATTTTATCACTAACTTGCTTTATTATTACCATTATATTAGTAGTACTAATATTTCATTATATTAATTATATTTTTATTAGTCATATCATGTTCTATTATACAAATCAGTAAAAAATAAATTTTATTTAATAATTTTTAGATCATTTATATGATTTAGTTTAATAAAACTCATGAATGTTTATCGCTTATTTTACATATGTAATATTTATTTTTCCCTTGTATTATTTCTCATACAACCAAACATTACGAGTATAAATGTGCTACCTATTCATGTCTTCATTGAAGTCTCTATTATAAAATATTGGGTTTAATGTTTAAAGTTTAAAGTTAAGAATCGTTGTTAGCAGAGTTAGTTGTGAGGAGAATACCTTGAACGGTCGTTCAGGGTCCCCGATCATCTTAGGCCCCTAAATTTAATTATTTATATATATTTATTTTTATAATTTATTGAGTAAATTAATTAATTTAATAATTAAAATTAGTTTTTGTTAAATAAATAAATTTAATAATAAGTTAATTGTTTCAATATTAAGTTAATTGATTTATAATCCAAGTTTAATTTCCTTTAATATTATAATATTAATATCAATTCAAAAATTATTAAATCAAATTAAAATTTATTTTAAATTAATTATTTTTAATATTATTTTGAATCAAATTTGAATCGTTCCATAAATGGTCCATAATGTTATCTGCAACTATCTCATAACACAGGATAAAGGACCAATGAATTCATTTTGGGCCAATCACATAAAATGGGCTAAACCATGCTAAGAGTGTTAGTTTCTCCTCGTATTCTATTATACAAGGCAGTAATAATTTAAATTTATTTAATAACTTTTGTCATTTATATGATTTAGTTTAATAAAAATCCAAAGTCTTCGTCGACTTTCACTTAAGATTCGTCAAAAATTAATAACGGTTAACCACTAGATTAATTATCATAATTAATAACTATAATTATATTCATTAATCATTATTTTCAATAATCTGATTAATTAAAATTATATATTTTAATAATTTAGTTAATTAACGTCTAAAATATAACAACCGTAACCGCAAAACAAAAAGACAATTAATTAAAAAAAATTGGGATATTTTTTTTTCACTCCTGTCAAAACCAATATCCTATGTTTCGTGTTTGGTTTATTTTTGACGTGATCTAACTTGTTGTGTTTCCTAGTCGATTATTTTAATCCTACCCCATGAAAGGGACAACAAATTTACAATTCGGAACAAGGACGTACGACAATGGAATTGGACCATTTATTTCCATGGATGGCTGAGGCAAATGGACAAACCCTACAAAAACAAACGTGTAAGGGATGTCTTAATTTTACACGTTTTTTATTGTTATATGTATATATATGAAATTTGGAACTTAGATGGTAAATTTTGAAGGGTTACCTTACCGGGTGCAGAGTCAAAGGGTTAGGGTCTCTCCTTCAATGATTATTTTTAAAGATTACGGGTTTAAGCACAGTAACGTTAGCATAGTGATTGAGCGATTAATGTCTAATGATTGAGAGTATACTCTAGAACAGATACTACTATAACCACTATAGATGAATAAAAAAAAGTTTAAAGACTAGTAAAAGTCGATTGGATCGTAAAATTCAACTAAAATTTTAAATATTTAATTATTTAAATTCATAAATCATGTTATTTGAATTCGAGTTGATTTGAATTTTAAAATTTGAATAAATCGAATACAACTTGTATTGGTTTGTATTTGTGTTACCATTCTAGAACGTTTGTAAAAGTATTAGAAGAACATAAGTCTTTGTGCATGTGTTTTTGTTTGGATGGAATACAAAATGTTTATTTTCTGTTGACTATCTGAATGGGCACGTATCAGATACAGGGAAATTCAAACATACAAACTTTAAAAAGCTATTCAACTATATAAAAATACATTTTAGTCCATAGAATTGAGATAAATTACATTAAAAAAATAAAAATATATTTACAAATAAAAATTATAAAGTAGAAATGGTCAATTTTGGGTGAAATATAAATTTTTAGGATTAAACAAATAAAAATATATTTATATTTAAAATATTAGATTAAATTATAAGAATTAAAAAGTAGTAAGGGTAAATTGTGGGTTAAATAAAAATTTTCAGAGGTTAAACTAATAAAAATTGGAAAATAATGTGTTTAAAATTCAAATAATTAAATTAAAATCCCATGAATTTCAATAAAATATACTACTTTTTTATTTGTATTATTAAATGGAAAAATAAAAGTAAAAGGAATGTCTACTATACTTGGGGAAGGGGGGAGTAGCGGTGGGTCCTAGGCTTTATAGGTGTGAACCATAGGCCAAGTGGGTCCCTTTCATTTTTTCATCATATTGAAAAAGATCTGCATGTATGCCACGTGTACGACTGTGGGAGGCGTGTACACGTGGGACACGACTGAATAACGCGTCGAATGCTGATCATCTTTCGAAAAGAGAAAAAATAATTTAATTACACCAACGGTTTAATAGAAAAAAATTAAACCCAAATTAAAAATATATAATTTAGCTTTATCATATTACACGAAAAAAATAATCGGTTGTATGGATATCAATTACGTTTAATTGTTAAAAATTAAAAATATTAAACCGTAAATATACGATAAATAAAATTTCTCTGGTTGGTAGTATAAAAAAAATTATATAACTGATTTTTTAGAAGATTAATATTATAAACAAAATAATAAATAAATATTATAAAATTATTTCTTTAAAATTCCATCTTTTGATTTTTTTAACCTTTATGACATTTAGATTTAGGAAATCCATGCAGAACTATGTAAAAAGCGTTACCACGTACATTCTGGGAAAAGCAGATCCAAAGCCAACGGACCATAAAGTTGACGATGGGGTGTTTAATAAACGATTAATAGTTGATAATCAAGTGTTCCAGTTGATTTGATCGATCAACTTTATTAATTATTTATTTATATAAAAATATTTATAATTTTAATTTTAACCCTTTTAATTTTAATTTTAATAAATGATAAAAATTTAAAAAGCATGGGGCATCAATAGTGAGACTTTGTTGACCGTCAGCGTGACGCCTCGTGAACGCAAATGGGAACAAACAATAAAATATAATATTCCCAAATATAATATTTAAATAAAGAAGCGAGCCATTACGCGTAGAGAGATAGAGATCGAGGAGGAGAGTCGGGAGACAGAAGAAAAAGCATTTCTTTTATTTCATTTTCTTGAATAATTATACTCAAAAACACTCTCTCCTGACACCTAAGCCTATGGAAGATCGATCGATCCTTTCCCTTTTCTTTTCTTTTTCCAGGTTTCTTCAACATTTTTCTTTCTTTCTGGAGCGTTCACACGGGTTGTTCACACCATCTACATATAAATCCTTGCTTGCTTTCTCTTCCCATCTTTTGTTTCGTTCAGATTCAAACAATCCTTTTGGTGGCTGGAAATTAAACAAAAGAAAAAAAAAACAATTCTTTGCGTGTGATTATTTGGAATGGAAGGGCACCCGCACCATCACCATCATCATCTCCAGCAGTATCAATATCATCAGCAACAGCAACAACAACCTACCACCAGTGTTGGGGTTGATGCAGATAGGTTTCCTCAATGGAGTATTCAGGAAACGAAGGAGTTTCTTATGATCAGAGCAGAGCTGGACAGGAATTTCATGGAAACCAAGAGGAACAAACTGCTATGGGATGTTATTTCTACCAGGATGAAGGAAAAGGGTTATAATCGAAGCGCCGAACAGTGCAAATCCAAGTGGAAAAACCTCTTCACTCGTTACAAGGTACGATATTTGTTTCTCTGTTCCGTTTAGCCTGTAAACGTGTCAACCCTATTTTATTATTATTACTACAACATCTAGGGATGTGAAACGATGGAAGAAGAAGCTATGCGGCAACAGTTCCCGTTTTATAATGAGATGCAAGTGATATTCTCGGCAAGGATGCAAAGTATGTTGTTATCGGAAGGCGAAGGAGGAGCGACCGGGTCAAAACGGAAGGCGGCGGCAGTGCAGCTATCTTCGGACGAGGAAGAAGATTTTACGGAGGAGAAAGAGTTAGAAAAGAGTAGCATTAGGAAGAAAAAGCAAGGGAAAGGCAGTGGTATCGGTGGAAGTACCAGCGGGAACAACACTGATAGTATAAAGGAGATTTTAGAGGATTTCATGAGGCAACAAATGGAGATAGAAATGCAATGGAGGGAAGCGTTCGAGGCACGGGAAAACGAGAGAAGATTGAAGGAGATGGAATGGAGGCAGAAGATGGAAGCTTTGGAGAACGAGAGGTTATTAATGGACAGGAGATGGTACGAAAGGGAAGAACAAAGACGAATAAGAGAAGAAGCTAGGGCTGAGAAACGAGATGCCCTTATTACAGCACTGTTAAACAAGCTCAGAAGAGAAGATCACATGTAGTCTTTAATTTGTTCAATGTTTTTTTTGCAGAAGATGAAGCTGTATTTGAGAGGTTTGTCTTAAAACTCTCGTTCTACATATCAGAAATAGTTATGTTCTTTTAGTTCTATGGATTGTTTCTCTCCTGTCTGTTCTGCCCATCAAACAAGGCTTCATCTTTTGCAATCATAAAAATGATAGTGTTCATTCTTTTTCTTCATCATTTCCATTATGTTATCATTATAAGAGAGTAACAGTGAAACCACCATGGATAAGAAGCTAAAAGCTCCAAGGGCTAGACATATTAATCTTGTCCAGTCGTGTTAATGTCTGAACTTATCGAACTTGCTCTATCCATTCACATTCTTCTATTACAGAAAGAGGGGTTTGGGGTTTTGGTTTTATTACAGGAGAAAACATGTACGTGTTTTATAGGGCAAACTAGTCTAGTAAATTACATACACACACACACATATATATATATATATATATATATATATATATATATATATATATATATGCTGATCATACATGAACCTAATTACTATTTATGTTCATTCTTGTTAAATTAAGTCATTGTCTAACTGATGTATTTGCCTCACTGTAAGTTGATGGAGTTGAGTGGCTTGCAATGCATGCTTTCCTTGTTCATATTTCACTTATGAGAAATAATTGACGACGAATTATTTGATTTCGTTTAATATCTTATGATTTAAAAATCAATAGTACTGAAATGATTCGAGTATCTTGGTACAATAATTAACTTAGGATTTCGCTTTCAATGTATGTGGGGTTGATTTTGTAGGGTTATATATGTTAATATCTACCTGGCTAGCATCTTCGGACATGAAAAAATGAAACATCCTGGGAATTAACTAGCTAGGAACATGATATATGTTCATGAATCATAATATATCATACATCTTTCTTAGGCTGATCTGATCTTTCATTTTCTTGTATTAGAAGATCCGTCAAAAACCCGTGTTCATGCATGTGTTTCCGATTTCTATGTTACTTGAATTCAAATACGACGGAGTGAAAGAGAAATATGGGATCCATGTTAGACATACGACAGTACTTATAGAAATGAATCCTCATGTGATGGCAACCCAGATTTGTCTGCAAAGTGATTCATGCCATTAATGTCTTTGCTGACTCTAGTTTTCATTAGTTGTGGGACTCATGCATGAGTTATGGCCTGTTTGTCGACAACATTCTCTGCAGGTAATAGTAAATCATAATTCCTACTGCAAACCCACTTGGTACGTATAATGATGATACAAACACATATATTTCTTGCAAAACAGCTTCTTTGTTGTCCAATAATATTTTCTGATTCGATTTTTAAATTAATTCGACTTATTATCGCTCTTGGTTGGATATGGTAAATGAAGACAACCATGTTTCAGACAATTCCATCATGTAGTACTACTTCATATATGATTTGAAAACATAGGAAAAAGAAAAACATGACAACAAAAAGAAGCTTCATATTTGCTGGACACAGCTCTTGTTGTAACAGTGTTTTTTCATAGGAAAAATAGAGATACTTATAAAATTCACCGACGTGTATATATATTCACGTACGGTGTTTCGTGCATGGATTTGTCATCAGACAATTTTTTTTATTGTTGTTCTGGTTTTAATGTCTAGCTCTGACTAATTCAAACCGACCCGCATCACACACTTAGGTTTAGCGGTTGAGTCTGTTAACAAGAATTTTTTACGTACACAACGTCTCGAACTTGAGATTTATTTAAACAAAATCAAGTTGCTTATTAATTAGACCAACATTATCGATTTTCATCGGACAACTTCTCAAAAATGGTGGTGTAAATTTTCCAATAGGGTCAGATTTGGCTCCTCAACTACAGATTGGTTATGGTGGTCCATTCATCGCATATAATTATACATTCTGCATGCATTTTTTTTATTAAAAACTATTTAAACGATATCGAATTAAAAAATTATTTTAATTAATTAAAGAAAACAAAAGATATGTAAGTGGAGAAAGCAAGATTCTAAGCCAATCGCAATGATTTCGGTACCGATCCCGAGGCAATAAGATTCACAACCTTTTCTTCTTTTTCTGCTCATCAAAGTTGAGGATTTCATATTTAAATATTACTTTAAGCTTATTTGTTTTTAAAACAGGATATTGGCATGATGACGTATTTATTGAGAAAATTATGTAGATTTATTTATATATTAAAATATTTTTGTTTTTATTGAGAAAAGAGAAAACCACGGTGTTGGGTTCATATTGTCGTGAGGTCGGTGATCCTACAAATCCATGAAAATGTGTTGAGAGTGATTTTAATATTTATTAATTATGGTTTATGGTTTGATACTGTGGCGGTGGGTCCAAATCTAATGGGAAATCAGTGATTTACTTTATGGTTCTTGCCTCATCCAATACCTCACTTGCTGCTGCCTTGGAGGAGAAGAAAAGGCTGTCCATATGAGAACTTGGGATGACTTTGACTCCTCTATGGTTAGGAGTTGGTCAAAATTTTGGACAATTTTATGATACCATCTACATTTGATGTAGATTTTATTATCCTTACATTAGGCTTTAAAATTTAGGGTTTAAAAGATATAAAAAAAGGCATCATAAAAAGACAGATGATTTTTGTTTAATAGAAGTGTAAATCGTTTATCTTCTTCTCGTGCTTCTATTTATGTATCTACTTCAAATTAAAGGTTTAAGGTTTAAGGTTTAAGGTTTAGACTTTAAGATTAAGGGTTATGGTTAGGTTTAGAGAATTAAGGATAAGATATATTTTTAGGTTATAAGATATATAAAAATAAATTTTGAGATTTAAAATTTATTTTTTTAAAAAAAATCAATAAAAGACATAAAAACAGACTTATGTTTCTTAATCAAAATTACCGGAACCAACAGAAACCAGGGCAAGGCCGATCACATGAAGCAACCACACCCTAGTCCAGGCACAGCAACAGCGGAACTAAATTCCCCCGTGGATCGGGATGAGAGTCTAGCAAGCCCAGTAACCAGACACGGGCCGAAACATGCTGAATCTGATCGACAAGAGGGGGGAGGGGGAAGTCAAGCAAAAAGCACAAACCTTCAAATCAGTGATGGAAAGGAGCCAAATGTGTCATATATGTAGGGCTGAGCATTGTTAACCGTAAAATCGAAAATCGAGCTAAATTGGGGTATAATGATTTATAAATTTATGAAATGTTATTAATCGCGGTTAATCGAATTAAACCGAATTTAATTTTTAAATTAATTTTTAATTATTTTATAAGATAAAAATATAGTATATTTTATACTTAAAATATTGTAAATATATTTTTATTTTTTATTTTTACTTAAAAATATGTTTAAATAAATATTTATATAAAATATCGTAAAATATTTATCATTTAATGTTTAAAGTTATAAAATAAAATTATTTTGTCAAAATAAAACATATTTTTTTATAAATTAACATTAATATGAAAAAACTGAAAACCGCGATTAACCAAATCAAAATCGATGGTTACTAAAAGTTTACCGAATTAAACTGAAACAAAACCGAATGCACCCCTAATACTACGCGTATATGTATCAGAATCTGACATAGTGACATTAATCGTTTTAAATTTTATTTTAAAACCTAGGCTTATGGTATAGGTAGGAGGATGCTTCCAAAAACAAATTTATAAATAAATTATTATTTTTTAATTAAATAAGATATAAAAAATAAAAAAATCAGGGTAAAAAATCTTCCCGCCCTTACGTAGCTTCATCTCTGGTAATATATTTATTAATTAATAAACTAAATTGATGAAAATAAATAATTTTCAAATAAATACAATTAGAAGATAAAATAAAATATTAAAAATTAAATTAGAAACCGACTAAATAAAGTTATATAGATATTCTACTATGTTCGAGGAGAACATGTTCAAAATTTGATAAATTGAACTAACAATATAAAATAAATTGACAAAATTAAAAAAAATCAATCACCAAATTATAATATAAAAAAATTGGTAAAATTCAAATACGAAAGTCGACTCACTAATTTAAATTGACACCAATTATTTAAAATTAAAAGGTTAAGTTTATAAATGATGATTAAACTGTATTAAAATAAATTTTATCATTAAACTTATAAAATAATTATTAAAATTTTAAATTATTTATAAAATAATCACTAATTTTGAATTATTAAACTGATATTTTCTTAATGATATAATATTATTTTAGACGATAGTCGTGTTTTTTAGATAAATTCATAGATAAATTATTTTAAAAAATAAATTAAAAAAATCTTGGACGGATAGGATCAACAGATTTCCGTCCCTATTCTAGGTTACTGTTCCTGAGTCTTTCTTATTCTATGGAATTTGTTTCCTTTTCGGGAATTTGTTTCTCTTTTTTCTCCGGCTGAAGCTTGAAGATTAGATAATGATATCAGAAACAGAAGAGAGGTGAGTCGGTAGTTTTCAGAAAGAATATCAAAAATTATAAATTATATTCTAATATAAAATTAGTAAATTATAAAATTTAAAAAATAAAAATACGAATATAATTATAAATGAACATTATTTTGATCGATCGTAATATAATAAATTTAACTTTAAAATATATAATTTATTTTAAGAGAAACTAAAAAAATTAACTATTAGTGTTAATTTAAAATTTTTTATATTTTTGATTATTGTATGTATTCTCTTTTTTCGTCACTTAGAAGATTTTAGATATCATTTTTAGATTTTATCAAATCAAAGAAGATTTTTTTTAAGTATAAATTATATTTGGATTATTCGATTATTAAAAATTATATTTGAGTCATTCGATTAAAAATAAAATTATATTTATATATTTCAATTATTAAATGTTATAATTAAGTCACTCAATTATGATAAAGTTACATTTGAATTATCATTTTTATTTAAAAATATATAAATTTAATTATTTTTAAATTACTCACCGTTAACACTAAATATTTTATTTAAAATTATTAATTAATTTAATGTATAAATTTATATATTTTTAAATATAAAGTATAATTTAATACAAATTTCATCCATAATTAAATGATCAAAATATAATTTTTAATATTAGATAATTTACATATAAATCTTTATAATTAAATAATATAAATATAATTTTAAAAATTAAATAATCCAAATATAGTATTGCTCATAGACGTCGCTGTCGTTTACGGAATAAAGTATAGTTACCTATTCAATCCGTTCTTTAATTTCTCCCTTTTATAGTTTGGATTTTGTACCCTAAGTTTAAAGTTATCCATCCCCCTTTCCTATATAAAAATCCTAAACTTGCGTGCCAACTCTACATTCCTCCTTGAGTATATCCCATCCTGCGTTTTCTATTATTTTCCCATCCCAAATCTAAATCCTCTGATTTGATCACAATGACTATTCACTCTCGGGATAAAGGTTCGTTTTTTACTCTCTCTACCAATGAATCCTGCAAAAGTTTGTATCTTTCCAACCTTTGGATTCTTACAAGCAATTCCCAGTTTTTATTTCCTACAAAATTTGGAGCTTTACATATTATTCATGGATGTGTAGAAATAAATATGAAATCTTGGATATTTATGCTTCTTTTTTTTCAGTTTCCTTTTCCCCTTTGGTATCTGAAAAGGACGGTGTTTATGATTTATTTTAGTGGTGTAATAAATTTGTTATCTTTGGTTTGTTGCAGATGAAACTGACAAAAGTGGCAAGCCTTCTTATTTTTACTCACCACCTTTGGATGTTTCGGTTGCATTCCCTCAGGCAACTCCAGCATCTGTTTTTCCTCCTTCTGGTATGGATTCTTTTCATTAGTCTCTGTTTCCAGCTCTGCTACATATGTATGTTGCTTATGTTTATGCGTTTGAACTCTGTTTAAGTTTGATTGTTTTATGGAGAACAACAAATTTTTGTCTCTGGTTATTAAAAATGATTTATGGGTTTTTCTCGATTTGTAATTCAGCTTCTGATTATTATCAATTTGGTGATCTATTGAGGCCTGAGGAGCAGGCTGTCCTTAAGAAAGTAAGGGAGTGTATGGAAAAAGAAGTAGCTCCTATAATGGCAGAGGTATCTTTCTTACAATGAATCTTTCTCACAATATGGATTGATGACTTTGGTTTGGTAGATAACAATAAATGCTGTAATTGGCCTTGGTTATGTTTGTATATGTTCACAAAGAAAGCAACTAATTTGCAGTTTTTCTCAGTATTGGGAGAAGGCGGAGTTTCCATTCCAAATTATTCCCAAACTTGGTGCTCTTCGTGTTGTTGGTGGTACTATCAAGGTTGTTCCTATATGGTTTTGGTTTTTTAGCTTATTTGTTCCTCGAAGTGGAAACAAGTGTGATGTTTTTGTCATTTCTGGATTGCAGGGTTATGGATGCCCGGGTCTCTCGCTTACCGGAAGTTGTATTGCAATAGCAGAGATTGCTAGGGTTGATGCAAGTTGCTCAACTTTTTTCTTGGTGCATTCATGTCTAGCCATGCTTACCATTGGTGAGATATACGAAACAATTACCATTTCAATCCATAAGTTATTTTTAAGTTTTGGTTTTACTTTCTTTTTTATTATTATTAATTTTCTTGAAAACAAACGGCTAAGCAATTAATTATGATCTTGCATACATGTCTGGACCGTCAATGACAGCATTCTGCGGGTCTGAGGAACAGAAGCAGAAGTATTTGCCTTCTTTGGCACAGTTAAAGACTGTTTCTTGTTGGGTAGGTTTTTCTTTTTGGCTCTATATTCTTGGTACATCATTAGTGTGTTTTTTTCAGCCATTGTTGGAGAAATTTAATGTACCATCTTTAGGCTTTAACTGAGCCCGACTACGGAAGTGATGCCAGTTCTCTGAAGACAACTGCAACGAAGGTCCATCCACCATCTTGTATTTTAGTATTCACATATCTTCTTTTAGTGTAGCTAATTTCAATCACTGGTCAGCATTCTAAATTTTGTGTTGTGTCGTGTGGTGTTTGCTTTCATCCTAAACTTTCAGGTAGAGGGAGGTTGGATACTCGAGGGACAAAAACGCTGGATAGGAAACAGTACTTTTGCAGATGTGTTAGTTATCTTTGCCAGGAATACTACAACCAACCAGATAAATGGGTAAGTGAAACATCACATTAGAAATAATGTTTAGCATTTAGTCTAATGCACAAAATAATCCATTTATTGGTTTTAAAGATAGACGTGAGCATACCGAGTTTTATAGAATGGTAAGACACATATTTGGGTCTTCGGTTCATACTTAGTTTTACGACCATTAAAATTTTAATGAGCAGAGGGGGCTTGATATATAGTTAATGGGAAGGTGGGTAGATTCATTGCCTGCTCTTTTTGCTTGATAATGGAACGCTTCTGCCTTCTGTTTCAGATATTTAGTGAAGAAGGATTCCCCTGGATTGACGGCTACGAAAATACCAAACAAGATTGGGTTGCGAATTGTTCAGAACGGAGATATTCTCTTAAATAAGGTCTTTGTTCCGGATGAGGACAGACTACCTGGTGTGAACTCTTTTCAAGATACAAATAAGGTACGTTGTAATAACCTTCCTCGAAAAATCATATCTCAACGTAATCCTTTTGCTTGGACATTTTAATTTAACCTGTTGGATCTTTTGCAATATTAATGCATGTATGAATTTCCACCATGGCAAGCAGGTACTGGCTGTTTCTCGAGTAACAGTTGCATGGCAACCTATTGGCATATCAATGGGTATATACGATATGTGTATCAGGTATTGCATGGATTCAGTTTTTCTCCAATTTGAGAAATGACATTTCAAGCATGCAATATGACATGTTCTGCATTTGCTATGATGTAGGTATCTGAAGGAGAGGAAACAGTTCGGAGCGCCATTGGCAGCTTTCCAACTTAACCAGCAGAAACTTGCTCGCATGTTGGGTAACATCCAAGCAATGACTCTTGTTGGTTGGCGCCTTTGCAAATTGTATGAAGCGGGTAAAATGACTCCCGGTCACGCCAGCTTGGGAAAGGTATTTGACATTTAAGTAATAGAAACCCATGAATTCATTTAAGGTTTTGTTTTGAATTCTTAGCCATGACAAACTGTTACGCTCTCCAGTCTTGGATTACCAACACAGCGAGAGAAACAGCTGCTCTCGGGCGGGAGTTACTTGGTGGCAATGGAATTTTGGCTGATTTTCTTGTTGCAAAGGTTTTTTCTCTACAAACCACAAAATCACTTTCAATTTCTTCCTCTGCCAAAATATAACTACTTAGCATAGATGTCTGTTTCTTTAGCGAATCTAGTACATCCAAGATTAGTAAACAAGATCTCCCTTTACTTTTGAAAGAAGAAAAGTAAAGAATTATTGTGGAAACATGTTTGAATTTTCATGGCTTGGTCCCCCTGCAGGCATTCTGTGATTTGGAACCCATTTACACATACGAAGGCACGTATGAAATCAACAGCTTGGTAACCGGTAGGGAAATCACTGGTTTTGCCAGTTTTAAGCCCGTCTCAACGAGCCAGCGAAGCCGCATGTGAAAGCATATCGTAAGCATTATTCCGGGACCTTGTATGGTTGATTCTGAAATAATTGGGAAAATGAACTATGGCTGAACAAAGTCGATGAACTTGTTCCTGAAAAATAAATTGTTGTTTTTCTGTATAGACCTGTGAACAAATGGAATGAAAGAAATGATATTACATGTTTGATTGATGGTTATGATTTTGAATCGGCCTTTTGATGCCATTACTAGTTTTTTGAGGGACTCTCAGCTCTTTTCCTTTGGCTAACTGCTAAGATGAAAACCAACTCACCCTTCTCGTACCAGTTCTCCATTCACGAAAATTTGGGGGGATGTCCGCCAATTACTATATTGCTTCAGTGGCTTGTCATCCAGCACATCGACACTCTCGTATTCCATTCCTTGGCTGTCGAGAATGGCGATTACGCTGCGAGGATCCGCATGTTGGGGCACTTCTTGGCCCTTTAATGATTGCCACTACCTTGTTCTGTTTCACCAACTTGTTCTGCCGAACCCAAGTGGTGTTTCCCGTTGAGTCAGAGCAGTTCTATCATGTTCATTGACCACTCCAATGTACCCGGTAGCGGTGATTCGATTCGACTCGAAAAAACTGAATAACTCGACTCGAGATAAAAATACTCGACTTGTTTTGACTCGACTCGAAATTTTATAGACTCGACTCGACTCAAAAAATTTCAAATAAAGTTTGATTTGTAAAATGAAAACTCAAATAACTCAAATTTTTAGTAATTAAAGGAATAATTTTTAAGTTTAAGACGAATCTCTTAATTTTATATGAAATATATATATTGATATATAAAAATATAAAATAATATTGTTACATATGAAAAAAAATATACATATCTTATATGATTAGAGAAAGTCGTCTAAATTAGAATCAAATCATATTATACATGATAAATAATTATAATTAAATATTTATAAGAACTCGAAACTTGACACGAATTTTTTAAACTCGACTCGAACCGAAAAAATTTCAAATAAAGTTTGAGTTGTAAAATATGACTCATCAATTCGAATAACTCGAAATTTTTTGACTCGACTCGATCAAATACTTACGCCTAATACCCGGTGCTTAAAATGACATAATAAATACCAGGCAATTTCTTTGATTCTCATCAGTACTATCAATAGAAACACAAGCAGTTTTACCGTAACATGATCTCTCAACCAAGTGGATTAATTGTATGAAAATCCTCTAGTTCCGGGATGTGATAGTAGAGTAAAAATTTTCTACCTCTTTTTTATGTCTTTATCTATGTTTCTGTTAAAACTTTTAAAAGTTTTATGTTTTAAACCCTAACCTTTAATTTTTATATCCTAAACCCTAAACTATACACCTTAAAAGATACACCCTACCTTTAATTCTCTAAACCCTAACCACAACCCTTAACCTTATACCCTAAATCATCTAATTTAAAACAGAAACATAGGAGGCTTAAAAAAAGTTGGACGATTTAAACCCGTGATAGTGGGGTATTTGGCAAACACCTAGTAGCTGATTACAGTGAGTAGTTAGACAAACTGATTTTATTAGTTAGTATAAGAAAATGATTTAATTATTTTTTTATAAAAATGTTTTGATAAAATTTAATTGATAACTGATATAAATAAAATGATAAGTGTATGCTATATTTAATGGTTCAGTACATGCATGTTTTATAATTCTTTAGTCACTAATAGGATAAAATTATTCAAATAATTTATTTCATTTAATAATCATTAAATTAAATAAAAAAACACTTTTTAAGGATTAATCAGTCCGTCCATGCAAACTTATTGCCTTATACAGAGTAAAATGCACAAAGAGGGCAGGAGGGGAGAATGGATAAAGGAGATTAAATTAATCCATGACCATGCATGGTAATGTTGCAGGGAACAGTGGGGCAAGATTTATCATGCAAGACTGCACCTTGCCCTTCTTCACAATGGTAATGCTATAAAAATCTCCCTGAACCTAAGAACAGAAGAGACATTGTTTTATGATAAAAATAACATTATTGTTTGTTTTTATCTCGATCGGGAAGTCCATAATTTGCTTCCTCGTGTTATATTCTGTATTCGAGTCAGTTTTTCGGGATACACTATGCTCTGAGTTTAGGAACTAACACATTGCAGGTGTCTCCATTTCAAAAATTCCATCATGTACAATGTTAACCACTGGCTTCAAACCATGTTAACTCTCTCATCACATCCCTGCCATGCAGGTTCTTTGCCTACTGAAAAACGTAAGAAAGTAAGCCAAATAAAAAAGAAAATTAGCAAGAAACTACTCAAACAATATCAAAAGGAATCAGACGGATACCGTCTAAATATGCTTGTAATGGTCGAGAATGGACCCGTGCGCCTTATATATAACATTACTAGTCGATTACTGAAGGGATATCGGCCTTGCCCAAGTAAACCAACTGCATCTCCTCTTTCCAGATCTACATAAGCATAACATGTTGAATATGTTTAATAACTCAGCAGGTAGAAACCAGAAAGCAGGATTGATTGAAAAGGACATTCAGAATATGAGGTCAAGGAAAATATGTTTTTACACAGTTATATTCAAGTTATTCTAACAGTCTGCTTCACAAGTTACAGTTAGGCTCGTACCGTGTCACGAAATTCCAGCCGGATATGAGGTACATTTGTCTTGTGTATATCATTTCCATCAGGCCCTCTCTTGTAGTACTCCTTTCCAATCCAATGCGACTGAAACACACATTTAAACTAATTTCAGTTTACATCAGTCATTAGAGAGAAGGTTTGTGACACTATATTTGTGCCCTTCCCAACCATCATCAGCATCTCTTCCATACAAGAAACGAACATGTTACCTTGAACGCATGAGAAAAACCTGACTGGTAGACTGAATTACGGGCAATCTCACATAGATCACATGAACTTAGCTTCCACACCTGCAAGTCCATGGCTTTTAATTTAATAGAACCATAGATAAAAGTATATTTTGTAGATTATTGCGTGGAGAGAGAGGGAGAGATTACAGAAGCCGCTATGCTATACTCTTCCACCAAAGGTTCCTTTGTTAAGTGTATTTGAAGTGGATCATCCGTAGAAAGGGAAACATTTAGACCCCGCAAGAAAAACAATGGGAAAGGGTTCCGATGGTAGTCCAGAAACAAGGAATTGTTGCTCAGAGGAGACATAGCCAACCCAATCTGATGACCAACATGCCACGGAAACAATTAGAAATCTGTTCTTATTGATTAAGTACATTAATTTCAAGTTTCCTTTTGCCCTTACCTGTGCCAAATAATAAAGATACTGTAGGACAGGAGATTTTCTCAAATTGATTCCATGTGCAATATTATGAGCAGTTAGAAATGTTGCCGCGAGGTGGTCAATATCACCAGCCTGAAAACACAATAAATATGACGGGGGACATAAAAATGAAACATTCATGATAAGTTAGCATAGAACTTTCATAAGTACCTCCCCAGAATGTGGACGGAATTTGATGGTCGACATTCCCTTGGACTCACGAAGCTGGAAAAATCATGCCAGAATGGTAAGCATTTATATACCAAAAACAAAGTGGTTGCATCTAGAGCTGATTTAAAGCAGGTAAAAGCAAAAGTTGATTTATTTAATTTATTTGAGACTGACATCAAATCTAGCGGAGATGAAACAGTATCAACTTATATAATGTATACCTTGTTTAAGGTGTAGAGGTTCGCATAGCAGTAATATGCATAGTAGGAGAATGCAGGATTAAATACATTAGTCCACTGATCTGGTGTTGGCATGTGTTTTGTGGGGCGTCTTTCAGGTTTGCTTTCATCATCTACCAAATCCAACCCTACAACCTAAATTGCCAACAAGCAGATGTCAAGGCAAACACCACAAACTGAGGCAGCACGAAATCCAAACAAAACCATTGCACCCCCACCCCACCCCACCCAAAAAAAGAAATAATAATAATGATAAACCTGTTTCAAGAAAACATGTAACTGAGGATGTGAATCTGGATCCACAGTAACCTCAAATAGGGGAATAAAGATGTTGTCAAGAAGGGTCTGGAAGGATGTAACAATCCCCATGTCCTTGTACACATTGTAAAGTCGAGGGATCTGATACAAAAAAAATAACCAAAATGTCACATGATCAAGGAATAAGAACGGGCCAGTCAACATTCAGCAATTTTCTTTTGGCCAACCCGAGCAGAGCATATTCAATGAAGGTTATAACCCCTATATGGATAATGGACCGATAACAGACCATTTGAAGTAAGGTTCACAAGATATATCACAAAAGAAGCTAGTGTTCATGTATTGAGATATAAAAGAGACTATTAGCACCTGAATTAACCAAACAACGTTCTCGCTGTACAATTCATTGTTAACGATCCAACTGGCCATTTGATCCCACTCACTTTGCTTCCTGCCATATATTGATATTCTGTATTCAGCCATCTGCATCAAAAAAAAAATGAACATCAAGACAATGAAAATCCAGAGAACATTGTTTAGTGTGTTAAAAGAGAGGGAGAATCATGTAGCTTATTATCAAAAACAAATATTAGCCATTCATACTTTGGTTCATTGAATACGTATAATTCCTCAAAGAACGAAGTAAAACATATTAAGCAAACTTTTTAAGGAATAATATAATGGTATCACTCAAGGGCTCTGAACTTCTATATCCAAGAATGAAAAGCCAAAGCAGAACTTATCTCAGGGACAAAAAGTATTTGTCAACTAGAATTATGATATACCTGGTATTTGCTTGCAGCAAGATCGGAAAACACCTGCTTCGTCAGCTCACCAAGGAATCGACCTGTGAAGTTACAAGTCAAACTCTAATTTCACAAAAAAAATCACCTCTCAGAGAAATAACTCAATTAAAACACAAACATGGAATCATGTTTATAGCAAAGAATCGCAGAGGCAGCTTCCGATGTATAATAAAGCACAGATATGAAGAAGAGACACTGATGATTCATTCAAATAAATATTGGCTGGACAATAAGCACCACATCTGAATTTTAGTACATATTAGAAGCACACAATATCCATGGCAAACAATTCCAAAGAGAACTTGACATGGTACTCTTGTATCCCGAAAATGAAGGAAATAAAAAAGATATACCTTGGATAAGATTTTCCTGCTTGAGAAAAATTTCCCTGAGCCTACTTTGGCCACAAGGATTATACTTGAGGTTAAATTTATCAAAACGATGGAATGTACTCTTGTCCGCATGAACATCAAGAAGGTCCACATTTAAATCATACCTGCTCAAATAAAAGCAAAAATAAATTATAATAAGTAGCATAATCATTTTCTCCCAGTTTTGAGCATTAAAATAAGTGTAAGAGGTCATTACCCAGTTAAATCCAAGCTCTCAAAAACTTCTTTAAGGGTCAAATACGTCCCATCTCGAAATATTACCACCTGAACAAAGATAGAATAAAGTAAACACTCTTTTTGGCCTAAAAATGCTTCTTCACATGCATCACTTTCATAAATCTCTTTCAGAATTTCAGGCTATTCCTGATTTATGTGGTTATAGTTGGTTGACCACACAATTAACTGGTATGCAATTTTCATATAAGAGAGAATAAAAAGGGTCCCATTCTGCAATAAGTGTGGCGCAACACACAAGCACATTTATGTGACACCAAAGGACCCCTTGATAAGAATAAGGGCAAAATTATAGTGTAACTGGTGAACTTGAAAAGAAATCAGTTTTGAAAGGAAATCAGCAATTTTAAGGACCCCCATCAAAGCACGCCAGAGGAAATCAACAAGGATGAAAGTTACCTCATCTGGCTCCTTCCTCAACTTGGACTTTATAAACCTCAAAAGGTGTTTCTGGTTCATGCACGCTGAGTGATGAACATGAGTATCAACTTTCCTAACATTATAGAAATCCCTATGTGGAGCACTTTTCTGAGCAAGAAATTCTCTATCCGAATTAAGCATCAGATGAAGATTGAATTTCTGAATGAAATCAAAATGAAAAAAAAAAAAAAAAAGAATTTAATGATCAAAGAAGAAAATTACAAAATTAGCATGCACTTTATAAACAAGGAGAAGCATTTACTTGTTCTAGAAGATTTAGCCGGTGATGACATAAAGTTCTGATATTCCCAGCTGCTATAACTCGAAGTATGTGATGTAAGTCGGTGAAAAAGGTTGTCGCATCAGCTACGGGAAAGAGCTCTTCTTTTGCTGAAATAAGACAGATGAAAAATGCCTAAGGGAATGGTTCCGATCATCACAAGTAAGAAATTTCATATCAGGTATCCTGACACTTACAGTCTTTATTTGCATATACATGTATCACTCCATCTTGCATCTCAAAGTAATGCTGCAAAAAAGGATACACATCTTTACAACCCTATGGAAGAACGAGGTCAAATGCAAGTAACTTGTGGTTAGAATTAGGGACTGCAAGTATAAACTTACTTCAGATTTTCCCTCAGAAGCATAAAAAAAGGGTGCTGGATTAGGTCTCGGTGTACTTGGGTCTGATATAACTTCTTTCTCCCAAGGAGCAACAGCCTCCTTGAATACATATCTTTTCCGCATTTCTAGACATTCTTGCAGAACTACATAGACCTCAACTTCATCCGGTGATGGTACCTCTGGTTTAAGGAGAAGATGAAAAAAATGATTTAAAAAAAGATAATTAATTTGTGTTTATATAATCTAATATCCGATCCTTAAAATAGGAAATTGCAACTTTTTTAAACCAAGGTAATGCCATATGCTATCTTAGGCTATTATCAAGGACACTTAAGAACCTTTTTAGTAATTTATATCTTATAAAAGAAAGATAATCATGTTTAATAAATTGAACAGGAATGGATTTTAGGCATACTTTGAATAATAGAATATTTTAAAATAAATTGATAAACATATAAGGTGTTGAAAACTTTGCACACACAATTTAAGTGTTAGGACACATGAAGTGCTAAAACGTCATATATGAAGAAAAAGTAAAAAAAAATGTCACCTAAAAACATAATGCAGCACATATTAGAGAATCAATACCAGAAGGGGAAATTTTAAGTCGTTGAAAGGTCTCATGCTCTGGCTCTTTTCTTAGGATATCAGCTGCAATAGGATCGGGCTGAACACCATGGAGGTCACCTGATACACTATGGGATCGAATCATGCTTGAAGCAGCTATCTGAATTGCATCTCCATTGGCATTAATGTGGTCTGGCAAATTTGGGTCCTGCACAAGAGAAATTCCCACCACTCGAGTTTTATCAAGTTTGCAACTAACTGTAAAGGCATAGCAGAAGCAAGCTCATCAAAGGAAGGAAACAAACAAAAAAAAAAAAACATGTACTCACAGCATTTCCATTAGTATGCAGATATGTAATGTCAATCTTAGAATTGTCGGTCATATTATCTTCATCCTCTGATCCTTCCATGCTCTCAAAAGCACTTGCACTGACAGCAGGGGACTTGGGAGAAGTAGGTCGGATAACACTTCCAGATCTCTTAGGTGTGGTTGCATGGCCACTAGACTTCCCTGAAGCCAAACAAATTATTAAACCTAATAAAAAAACACAATGACAGAGGGAAACATGGAAAATATTTGAAAGAAAAAAGAACCCAAGACAATTATTTTCTTTCCAGCATCTTTCTCCTAGGTGGAAGTTGGGTTAAAGTCTCAAAAACATGTTTCCAACAATCTCAAATGAAAAAAAATAAGCCTTAAAATTGTTTCTATTTCATTTCCTCCAAGAGAAAATGATCTTCAAATATCTTGATTGCAGTTTTATCAGATTCCAGCAGGTCAGAAAATTTTAGAGTAAGATTCTCTAGAGAACAAAGGCTGATCTTCCTCGAAAGAAGTTCCGTACAAAAAGTGCCATTAAAGGTAGCTTTTCAAGTTGTTATTTTTTCTTTTCATTTTAAACTGCAACTTGATTACCCCTTTTCCCTTCACTTAAGCAAATAAAAATCAGCAAACCGTTTTCCGATTAATCTGATAATAAGTTCAGTCTCATTTCATAAAAAGAAAAAGAAGAATTAAGGAGAAATATATAAAGAAAACATGTTCCCAGTATTACATATAATGTGCAAAATTTTAATCATTAAAGTACCATAAAATCCTATTCCCTTTCATACATATTATTCAATAACTCGTCAAATCTCTTGATTTCAAATCCCATGATTACCTTCCGGAAGCATATGGAGCTTCGGCAACCCAGGGGGAATCCCGTCATCATGGATATTGTCGCTGCGTTTCTCTTCTCCATCAATCCCGCCAGACATCATCGACACATCAGGCAAAGACGCCGAGCCACGGCGATAATATCCTCCCACCTTCCGGCGCGAGTGGTGGTGCCGCGCCGCTTCTTGGAGTGCAGCGGCGACTCACCGTCCGATACATCCCCCCTCTCCCTCTCAACCGACTTAGCGAACTCCAACAACTGATTTAGGGTTTTCCTGTGCATATAATACGCCGACACGGCCACCAACGAAGCTCCAACCAGAGCCGCCACGGCAATATGGACACTGTACGTGTCCATTTAGAACTCTCCACAAATCTTTTCTCACACAGATGCACACTTTTGATGTTATTATTTCAAACTTTCTAAATCCACAGCCAAACAGAGATAACTGGAATCAAGAAATCTAAAAGCCCTAGTGAAAATCTCAACACTCTGTGGCGAATGGAGAGAGAAGCTCTGGTTTTATGGGAGACAAAGGTTAGGCTTATTCCATTATTTATAGGGCAAAATTAGAGATTAATAAAGAATACACGCAATTACAAGTTAAAAACAGAGCAACACCAATGGGGAAACAGTAATAGGCCAATAGGGACAGGTTCGGATTCTCTGCTTTGCTGACCCAATTGTATGTTATTTTGAAAAGGGATTAATTCATGTTGAGGACCAAAACTTATGATTGTTTTCAATATAATCCTAAACTTATTTTTTGCCTTTTAAATTCTCATGATTTGGTCATGATTAATTTGAATTGGTTTTAATGGATGGATCTATATGAATTTTTATTTTTACATATATAAATTCTGTTATATTCCTAATTTAATTCTTACTTAAAATGTATGGCTAATTAGAGTTTAAACATTACTAATTAAAAGACGTTAATTTAATGTAATAAATAATGTAATTAAAAGAAAAAATTACTTATTGTGCAGATCCTTAAGTTTGCATGGGAACTTAGCGTGTACCTTATTTGGAAAGAGAGAAATTACAGATAGTTTTGAGTAAAAATCTTTTTTTCTTTTACCTACTTTATTTGAAAATTTATTAAAAATTTAAATTTTAAATTCTAACCTTTATTTTTTATATCTTAAATCTTATACCCTAAAAAATACATCCTACCCTAATTCCCTAAACCCTAACTAAAACCCCTAATCTAAAATTCTAAACCCTTTAAAATAATAGGGTAAATAAAGGCATGAAAAGAAGGTAGACGATTTTTATCGACTGTTTTATATTCATGTTGAGAGTTCAATTCCTTGTATTTGTCAGCTTGAACAGTCGCCTCTGTGACTCTGTGCCTCTACTTTGTGACCGTCTGGGTTTAACCGGCCGGCCTCTTGTACCTGTTTGTACCTTAGCCTTGTATTGTCTTCCTGGTGTGTTTCTTGGCCACGTTTCAAACATGAGAGATTAATGCATATTTTATTCAATATGCCACTGTCATGGCCTCTAATATGAGTACTCGTTTGCCACAAGTATCTGAAACCCTTACTGTACAATCTGTTGACTGTTTTAAACCATGAAAAAGTTCTGTAAAACGTGGGTAAAATTTGATCTGCAAGAACATTTTTTACTGTTGTCGGAACATATCCTGAGAGGGGAAAAGACAGCACTAATTTGGCATATGCGTGCAAGAATATATAAAGCAGGGACGTCTCTTTCAAGCATATATACATAGGAATATCATACTGTAACTTGCAAGTGGCAGAGGCATCATAGCTTAGCTGTATAACCATGAAAACGACACAAGGTTTAAAATAACAGTCACAAGGCAGTAATCTACTTTAGGATATAAGATGAGAATGTTTGTTGCTGAAGTTGAGTTTCCAGATGCAAAGGAATCGAGAAACTCAATTTCAGCAAACACTGCAGGCATATACTTATGGCCTATGGGGTAGTAGAATTCCTAGTTCTGTATTTGGATTCGTCAATGTCGATTCCTTTCTCAGCCGCCCGCTCACCCCCGGACTTGTCGGTGGTACTGAGTCCGCCTTTTCGACCCATTTCCTGGTACCCTTTGGTCCCTATCTGTTCCTTCCTTGTTTGGCCTCCTTTGCTTCCTAGCTCCTGGTATCCTTCTCTCCCCAGTTGCTCCTTCCTTGTTTGACCTCCACGGCTCCTCCCTAATATACGTCAACAATATCAAACAATGCAAGGCACTGAATAATGAACACAAAGCAAGAAAAGAGTACCACCTTCTGCAAGGTGCTCTTGAGCTTCGAGACTCTTGCCACCGGTTCCACCGGGAACAACCGTCTCTCCCTGTCTTGCCCTGGCGTCGAGCTCCTCTCTTTCTTGGTGTGATGCCATGTGCTTTTGCTTTTGCTTCTTCTGTCGTTAACACTTGAGGTGAATTCACGTAACGATGCATGTGAAACGTAGGTTTGGTGCTTTATATAAGTCAAGCTACGAAGATGAGAGCACGGGGGTGCCGATCAAGGAAGGCAAGACACGTAGCAGAATAAACTTGGCGAAGGAGGAGTAATGAAACCATATGCCAAGGACACGTAGGTGCTTAGTCCTTCAAATTCCTACTTTGGGGTCAGAGCCAATTGACACGAGTCCAATACTAACCGAGTTAAAGTGATCAAATTTAAATTCAAATTTTAAAGATGATATTAAAAATAAAAATATATTAAAAAAATAATACTTGGTAATTTATTTGATTTTTAAAACTTCTAAGGTGTTTTGAAAAAAATTCTTAGCAACCCACCATCGAATATTTAATAAAATAAATTATTTCAGTAAAAAAAATAATATTTATTTTAAAAATTTAAACTTAACTAAATTTATTTATAAAATGTATGTCTAATATCGAGAAAATTGTGCTCAAGTATTATATTATAAGCATCATATACTATGTTCTTTATTCTTAATTTGACGTTTTTGAATATTTTGCTGGGATTTAGTATTTTTCCCTGATTATGCAGTGATATAGGTTGCCACATTGACGGTTTTATTGCTGTGGTTTCAGACACCCATGTTTTATTGTTGTTCAGGACGGGGCAGTCACTGGCCGGAAGGCTGAGTGAGGCTGATGTGTGTTCTTAGCCATCAACTGAAGGCTGAAGCAGTTTGTGATAGATGGCAACAAAGTCATACGAAGTGTCTCCAGGCTCCAGCCCAGATACTAGAGTTGATGATGTGGAGTTTGAGGAGAATGAAGTTTATGCAGTAGATGTAGTTGCTTCAACCGGTGAAGGCAAGGTAATTGTCTCTTGTTATTTAACCTTGTTGCCGTCCTGATGCTTCTGTGATCTGTCTATTGATCTTGTACTTAAATTTCCATTTGCTTAAAGATTTTTTTTATTACTCTTCTGATGTTACAGTCTCGCCCTGATTAATTTAAATCGACTCGTATCGCACACCTAATTTTGATGGGTGAGTTTCTCAACAAGAATTTTCTACGTATATAGTGTCTTAAACTTAAGACTTGTTCAAAACGAAACTAAACTGCTTATCACTTAGACCAACCCTTATTGATTCACCTTAAAAAAAATTAAAGAACAAATTCACAAAATCGATAATTATTTATGAACACTTGCCTTTTGATTTTTAATTTTTTTAAACTAACTAATAATGATTACAGTAATATCTATTCTAAAATATAATTTCTATTATTTGATATTGATCGCTGAATTACTCTGTTGATGTTGTTGGTGTTTAAATTTGTGGCCTTTAAAAATAATAATCGTTCTTTTGACCACTTAAACTAAGGATCTCGCATTGAAAACTTCATTTGTGTCGTCGTCATGTCCGTAATTATCTTTTGTTCGTTATGAATCTGAGACCGAATATTCTCCTTGGAGACAAAACCAAGTTGGTTTTGCTCCCTGTTTTTTTAACATAAGTTGGTTTTGTTGCTTATAATTATTTTATGTATAAACATTTTACAAAATTATAAGTAATTTAGTTTTAGAGTTTAATATTATTTAGTTATACAATAACTATAATAATATTATTTTAGTATATATTTTTAATAATTAAACATTGATCGATCAATTGTAATGTTGATATTATTAGTGTTTGAACTATAACTTTTAGGAACAACAATTATTTTTTAACCACCGAAACTGGATGACTCGTGCAATAATTATATACTTCAAATTCAAAACAAAGGAATTGTGCGTAGGGATGATATTTTATTTGATTAGATCGAGTTTTTGATGCGGCCCAACTTGATAGAATTAAAATTTTTAATGAAAATTGAGTTTGGGTTAGGTAGGGTTTTTATGGAAAAAAAATTCAATCACGTTTAAGTTCAAGGCATAAAACATTTTATCCAATCTAAAATTTATTAAATAATTTATTCTTAATATTTTAAGAATATTTATAGTAATATTTATTTTTTTTATTTTTATAATTAAATCTTTAAAATTAATTTTTTTATTTATATTTTTTATAATTAAGTTTCATAAAATTATTTTTTACAATTAAGTTTTAAAAATATTTTTTATAGATATGTTTAATCGAGTTAGAGTTAAATTTAAAATATTTATTTTCAAAAGTTAAACTAATTTTTAAAAAAAATACTCAAGTCAAAATTGATTTAAAAATATTTATGTTCGAATTGAATTTAAATAGATAAAAAACCAATTTAATTCGATCCGTATCCGTCTCTAATTAGTAATTACATGCCAGCACGAAGCATGCGGCAAGTTGGGAAACAAATCTGATGAAACCAGTGGTTCAGCCTTCAAAAACCATGGTCACAGCTCAACGCATACGACGCTTCTGTTGACGGCTTGACGATACCTATTCTTTACCAAACTTTTTAAAATCAGGTGGCATTTCCTGAATTATTAGATTTACTAATTACATGTTTATATGGGGATTTTGTTAATTAATACTACAAATCCTCCTTTACATAAAATAAACACAAATATTAATAATGGAATCCGATCCATAGAAACCAGAAATCTAATCCCGGCAAGTCTCATTAAAACCCGCACCCAGGATTACTTTCCACGGACTATCCTCCGTTATAAATTCCACCGCCACCATTTTCCCACTAAACAAACAAGCATTTTACCAATTCACTTCGAAAAGCAAAGTATCGAACTTTTTTGTTTCTTTTTCTAAGTTTCTTTGAAAAATGGATACCAAGATCGGATCGCTTGACACTTGCAAGCCTAGCTCCAACAACATTGGCTGTCCTCCAAACGGCAACGTTTCAACCATCCAATGTTACGTTTCAACCACCGCCGTCAACTGTTCTGCTGAAGCCACTCTGGGACGACATTTAGCTAGGAGGCTCGTTCAGGTCGGAGTGAACGATGTTTTCTCTGTTCCCGGGGATTTTAACTTGACGTTGCTTGATCACTTGATAGCTGAGCCAGGGCTCAACTTAATCGGTTGCTGTAACGAACTCAACGCTGGATACGCCGCTGACGGTTACGCTAGATCACGTGGGGTTGGAGCTTGTGTTGTGACTTTCACCGTTGGAGGGCTCAGCATCTTGAACGCGATCGCCGGGGCTTATAGTGAGAATCTACCAGTTATTTGCATCGTCGGAGGTCCCAACTCCAATGACTATGGAACGAACCGGATTCTTCACCATACGATTGGGTTGCCTGATTTTACTCAAGAGCTTAGATGTTTCCAGACTGTTACTTGCTATCAGGTAACTGTGCTTTCTTCTTCATTATTTTAGTAGTTTTAGTTTAATCCTAAATATGGGGTTTCCTTTTTTTACTAGGCTGTGGTGAATAACTTGGAAAATGCTCATGAATTGATCGACACAGCTATTTCAACCGCTTTGAAAGAAAGAAAGCCTGTTTATATCAGCATCGGCTGTAATTTGCCTGCAATTCCTCACCCCACTTTTAGCATCGATCCTGTTCCGTTTTCACTCGCTCCAAAGTAATGTTTCCCCCTCTTTCCAAGTTTAAGATTGTTTAGTGATTAGTTTTCGCGTTGATTAATTTTGTTTTCCGTAATGGGTGTGTAGGTTAAGTAATGAGATGGGATTAGAGGCGGCGGTGGAGGCGGCTGCAGAGTTCTTGAACAAGGCGGTGAAACCGGTTATAGTAGGTGGACCGAAGCTGCGTGTTGCAAAGGCATGTGAGGCTTTTGTTGAGTTGGCCGATGCTAGTGGTTATGCCGTGGCGGTGATGCCATCTGCTAAAGGGCTTGTCCCCGAGCAACATCCTCATTTCATCGGGACATATTGGGGTGCTGTGAGTACCTCCTTTTGTGCTGAGATCGTAGAATCTGCCGATGCTTACTTATTCGCCGGACCTATTTACAACGATTACAGCTCTGTCGGGTACTCTCTGCTTCTTAAGAAAGAGAAGGCAATTATTGTGCAGCCGGAACGGGTAGTGATCGGTAATGGACCTGCATTTGGGTGTGTTTTGATGAAAGATTTCCTTAGAGAGCTTGCTAAGAGGCTCCAGCACAATAATACTGCTTATGAGAATTACCATAGGATTTTTGTCCCGGAAGGAAGTCCTCTGAAATCGGCACCTCAGGAGCCTCTGAGGGTCAATGTTCTGTTTCAACATATACAGAAGATGCTTTCCGGTGAATCCGCCGTCATTGCTGAAACTGGGGATTCTTGGTTTAATTGCCAGAAGCTGAAGTTGCCTACAGGGTGTGGGTGAGTATTAGTATTTAGGCATCAACTTAGAATATGAACAAAAGATCAAAAATGTGATATTGACATTGAAATTGATGTTTTTCGCAGGTATGAATTCCAAATGCAGTATGGATCAATTGGGTGGTCAGTTGGTGCAACTCTTGGATATGCACAGGCCGTTCCGGAGAAACGCGTCATTGCTTGCATCGGTGATGGTAGTTTCCAGGTACCTACTGTGTATATTTTTGCCAGTGGTGATATTTTTGAGTGGGAAGAAGAAGCCGTATAGAGCAACCAATGTCACTATAAAATTGATTCACATGTTTATAATGTTCTATAGGTGACCGCACAAGATGTGTCCACAATGCTGCGATGTGGACAGAAGACCATTATCTTCCTCATCAATAATGGTGGCTACACCATTGAAGTTGAGATTCATGATGGACCATACAATGTGATCAAGAACTGGAACTACACTGCCTTGGTTGATGCAATTCATAATGGTGAAGGGAAATGCTGGACAGCCAAGGTGAGCCAAAATCTAAACTTGCTCACATGAATCAAATCAAGTTCCTGCCGGAGAAATTCCCTGATATAATACTAAACATCTGTTATCCTTTTAGGTATTTTGCGAGGAAGAGCTCATCGAATCAATCGAGATGGCAACAGGATCCAAGAAGGACTGCTTATGCTTCATTGAGGTGATAGTTCACAAGGATGATACTAGCAAAGAGCTGCTGGAATGGGGCTCTCGAGTCTCAGCTGCCAACAGCCGACCCCCAAATCCTCAGTAAACTCTTGGCGCTGCCTTAAGGATGGGATGCTTCATGCTTTAACCTTTTCAATTTCATAAGAACTTCTCGTATGGATTGTGAACTAAAAATCTGTTCTTTAGTGCACATTCACTTTCTATTTCCTCTCTAGTAATGAATGTGTATGTCTTGGTTTCATTTTTCTGTCTTTTTCACACAATTACGTAGGTCTGCGCAGTGCTCAACCTTCCTATTGAAATATCTGATAGATATTTTTAAGCTATGACAGGCATAAAAGATCATCACTTTTCTTCACTGGAAGCAGATTTTTTCTTCCTTAAAAGATTTACGTGGATCATATGAAACAATGGGAGATTCTGTATCCTATGAATAGAATGTGTCCCAATACGATGAAACGTAGCATCATAGTCGGACAAAACGACAGTGGGTTGCATGTGATATTTACGTACTGGTGTCGGTTGTTGGGCAAATGCACAAGACCAAGAGTGCACAAATGGTATACGCAGACTCGACTTTCTCCGGTGTATCTGCGGCGTAACGATTGTTTGAGAAGCAGGCAATGGCATGGCTTCTCTTTTCACCAACACAACACTTTTCTCTAAGAAAGTGAAAATTTGCTAGTCCATTCTAGACCTAGTAGGGGTGAGAATTATGTGGGAAATACTAAAAATCATGGGATCCAAACAGATGATACGGGAATAATAAAAATATTTGTTTATGATAAAAGAAATTTATCATCGAAGCTTAAATAAGGACAAAGATAAAGATTATTGTACCTAAATTGTAAGGATGATCGAACCGTATAAATAAGTTTAAAGATTCAAAAAAGATACTGATAAAGATCTTAATATTTTATAAGTTTAATATATATATATATATATCTTTGATATATATATTAATAAAAAACTTTAACTATATTATTATCACTTAGTTTCTCTCAAACCTAATTACACTCAAATTTTTCAATATGTTTTTATCTTAGTTTATCTTAGATTCATGACAATTCTTTGAATTACTAACTTTATTTAAATTGCGAAATAATATAAATAGTTTTCTGTATTTTAATCTATTTTATAATACAAATTATACTTACTTTAAATTGTTTGGTAATTGATTAGCCGATATGTGCCTTTTTTTTTACTTAATTACTTTACATGCAATATTAGGTTTGTGAATAGTGTTTACAATAAAGTGAATAAATAACATATATAAATTTTATTTATTTTAATCAAATTATGTGAATTATCGTTACAGATTGACTTAAATTTTAATAAATTCAATGATCGAAGATTATTTCATAATTAATTTAAGTATATTTTTTATAACACTAAGGACAAGTTTGTTGTGACAGAGAAAAAATTATTTGAAGAATTTTGTTTATTATATTTTTTATGATCTCGTCGACGATAATTTTTTAAGATAAATTATATATTTTTTTCATATATTACTAAGAATTAATTATTATTTTTTAACTGTTATTCTATTTAATATCATTTTTATTAGATGATAATACTATCTCAAGGTGCAATGGCTCGCTTCATTTCAGTAAGTTTAAGGATATTTAACTAACGATTTTTATGTTAAAAAATATTTTATTTTAAAATATAATTTTAAAAATTAATAATTTAAAAAATATAAATTAAAATAATTATTTAATCGAATATTAAAAACATTTTTTGTGACATACCTAACTGTTTTTGTCTTCCTATATTGAACCTTTCTGTCTTGCTATATATTCTATCTTCTATTAATTTCGTAGAACCGGCAATGTTGTTGTTCATGAGGTGGCCCAATGGGCCGCTACTAGTCCGATACCAATATATTTTATCGGTTGATTAAATTATTTATTTTTTAAATAATTTTTAGTGAATTTTAAATTTATTAAAAACATTCATTTTTGCTCTCTTAGAATTATTTTCATCTTTTCTGAGTGTAATTAGGGTTAAATTTAAGATTAATTAAAAAATTATTAATCAATTAATTCCGTAAGATAATTTAAAAGTTCATTGTGAATGCAACATTTCTAATCCAATTTATTATATTTCATAACATTAAAATACAAACACATTGATCTTATTTAAAAAAATTAAATATTTTATTTTATTAGATCAACAAATCATTATAAGTATAAATAGGGGTATTTATTGTTCGGTTAAAATTGAATTAATCGATCGAAATAAAATATAGTTCAATTAATCAATCAATTAATTAAATATTAAATCAACTAACAATTATTATATTTTTAAAATGTAAATATCAATTAGTTTGATTTAAAACCAATTAATTAACTAAATTAATAAAATATTAAATATAATATATATTAAACATATAGTACAAATTAAGTCTAACCCAACGAAATATTAAAGTTTAATGAGCTCTGTAGCCCAAGTGATTGAAATAACGATTGTTGTTCTTAGAGGTCACAGGTTCGAGCACCAACGATGTCAACAGAGTGATTGAGCGATCAATGCCAAATGGTGGATATTATATTCTAGAATAGACATTACTGTAATCACTATTTATGTAATTTAATCACTTAAATAAATTAAATATTTTAAAATTATAATAATGAAAATAGATTGAGAATAAAATTAAATTATGATTTAAGTAATTTATCCATAATAAAGAACACTCCATATATTCGTGTATGAAAAGTCCAAACATTGCCTTCGGATCATAAATGAATGGAAGTAACCGAGGAAGGGAAGAATCAAGCCGCCAATCAAGCCTTGCTCTTTCCATTTGATTTTTCCAAATCTTAGCTGAAACTTCAAAAACAAGACGCTGCCGTTCACCAGAAAAGTCAGACTCTAACATACCCGACAAAACCAGCAAGCAAACACGTTTTCTATCAACCACTACCCTCATGGCCTCACAAGACACGCCTTTACCTTTGACCTCTTCTCAGCTTCCATTCTTCAAAAAAGGGTGTCTTTTGATTGTTTACAACTCAAGCAGGAATTGCTAAAAACTCATGCTTTCATACAACATTTGCCACTCTTATCTTCTTAGTGTTAGTTGTATGGATATTCCTTCTAACTGTTACAAATGAGGATGCCAAGTCCACCGTTTTCGGGGGGGTTCTTTATTTCATTTCTTGTAGCAGCTTTCTTCAGCATCCATGTAGTTTTGGTTTCGGGTCAATGTCGGAGCGATCAGGGACAGTTGTTGCTCCAGTTGAAAAGCGGATTCAATTCTAGTTCTACTTTGTCAGGAAAGCTAGCGACTTGGGATCAAACTACGGATTGCTGTTCCTGGGATGGTGTAGCATGTGGTGATGCTGGTCTGGTTATCGGTCTGGACTTGAGGCATCAGTCGATTGCGGGTGTAATGAACGATTCGAGTAGTCTTTTCCGTTTACAACATCTTCAGCGACTCGATTTGGCTTACAACAGATTCAAGTCTGCTTTTCCTTCTGCGTTTGACAAGTTGAGGAATTTGAGTTACCTTAATTTGTCAAATGCTGGCTTCACAGGGCAAATTCCAGCTGTGATTTCGAGCATGGCAAAGTTGGTTAGTCTTGATTTATCTGGGAGTTCACTTTTGGGGATATCAGTGAAACTTGAGAACCCGAACTTAGAGATGCTTGTTCGAAATCTTACAAAACTAAAAGTCCTTAATCTTGATGGGGTGAATATTTCAGCAAGGGGAAATGAGTGGTGCAGGGCCGTATCATCACTGACCGATCTGCAAGTGTTGAGCATGTCCAGCTGTTATCTGTCAGGACCTATGGATTCTTCACTTTCCAATCTTCAATCCCTCTCAGTAATTCGGCTTGACAAGAACAGTTTGTATGGTCCTGTTCCACAATTCTTTGCAAAATTCTCAAAGTTGACATCCCTGCGTCTTAGTAGCTCTGGTTTGAGTGGAACACTCCCTGAAGAAATTCTCCTGGTACCTACACTGCAGATTCTTGATGTGTCAGATAACAAGTTACTCGAAGGTTCGTTTCAAGAGTTTCATCCGAATGCTTCTCTTCAGACATTGACACTCAGTGGCACAAAGTTTGGGGGGCAACTACCAGAATCTATTGGTAACCTTGGGCAATTGACAAGAATAGAACTTGTAAGTTGCAATTTCAGTGGAACAATACCGAAAACAGTGAGTAAACTTACACGACTTGTCTATTTGGATTTTTCTGCCAACAATTTTTCTGGTCCAATGCCATCATTCTCATCGTTAAGAAATCTTACAGTGCTAAACCTTGCTTCTAATCAGTTAAGCGGCTCAATTCATTCCACAAACTGGTCAGTTCTTTCTAATTTAGTAAGGATTGACTTACAAAACAACACCTTAAGTGGAACCATTCCATCTACTTTGTTTGGTATTCCATCACTGCAGAAGATTTTGCTTTCCCAAAACCAATTCAATGGCAGCCTTGGTGACCTGAATGGTAAGACTGCTTTTCTGCTTGATACCCTTGATCTAAGTAGGAACAAGTTACAAGGACAATTTCCAATGTATGTTTTTGAGCTTCAAGGTCTTAAGATCCTAACAATGTCTTCAAACAATCTCAGTGGGTTCATACAATGGACTGACATTCAAAAGTTGAGGAATCTTTCCAATCTTGATCTGTCATATAACAACTTGTTCATTGATGCAACTTCTATTGATTCTTCCTTGTTTTCCATTCCCAACATTACCACACTGAAGCTAGCTTCTTGCAACTTGAAACAATTCCCTGGTTTCTTGAAAACTCAGCTCAGGATAAACTATTTAGACCTTTCGGAAAACCAGATTTCGGGGGAAATACCCAATTGGGTTTGGGAATTTAAAAGCCTTGCTCACTTAAATCTTTCTCTGAATTTCCTTACAAAATTTGAAGGACCTTTGCAGAAGAATATTACACCTTCACTAAGTGTTGTCGACCTTCATGGCAACCAGCTCCAAGGACAAATAGACCATCTTCCACCACATGCCACCTATCTGGATTACTCAAGAAACAATTTTAGTTCTAGTTTGCCACATGATATTGGTGACTTCCTCCGGTTTGCCTATTTCTTTTCCCTCTCAGATAGTAACTTACATGAAGGTATCCCTAGGTCGATATGCAACAGTTCATATCTTCAAGTACTTGATCTGTCTAATAATTCCCTGAGCGGTCCAATTCCTGAATGCCTGTTTCAGATGAGTGGGTCTGTTGTACTGAATCTAAGGCGAAACTATCTTAGCGGCATCATCTCTGACACATTTCCTGTAAACTGCAGCTTACAAACTCTAGATCTCAATCGGAACTTACTGCAAGGAAAGGTTCCAAAATCCTTGGTCAACTGCAAAATGCTGGAGGTTCTAGACCTTGGAAACAATCAGGTCAATGATACATTCCCATGTCATTTGAAGAATATAACCAGATTGCGCGTCCTTGTTTTACGAGCCAATAAATTTAATGGGAAGATGCATTGTTCAGAGAAGTCCCCCTGGCATATGCTTCAGATTGTGGACATATCTTCAAACAGTTTCAGTGGTACACTGCATGAAACATGCTTGTCGACCTGGAAAGCCATGCAAGCCCCTGAAGATGAAACCCTGTCAGATCTTAACCATCTCCATTTTAAAGTTCTAAAGTTCGGTCAATTTTATTATGAGGATGCAATAACAGTTACCATGAAAGGTTTAGAGTTGGAGTTGCTGAAGATCCTAACTGTGTTTACCTCCATTGACATTTCGTGCAACAACTTCGAAGGGCCGATACCAGAAGTGATTGGAACTTTCAAAGCACTTTATATCCTTAACTTTTCACATAATGCTCTCACAGGGGTGATGCCACCATTTCTGGGAAACCTATCTCAGCTGGAGTCTTTGGACCTCTCAAGGAACAACTTACATGGAGAGATCCCTATCCAGATAGTAAAACTCAATTTTCTTTCAGTTTTTAATGTTTCCAACAACAAGTTAGTGGGACGGATCCCAACAGGCACCCAGATTCAATCGTTTTCAGAAGCTTCATTTGCGAACAATCCAGGATTGTGTGGGCTTCCTCTAACTGCAGACTGTTCGAATGAACCTTCACCAGTACCTCATACAGCACAAAAAACAGATGAATTTGATTGGCAATTCATACTCATTGGAGTGGGGTTTGGTGTAGGAACAGCTCTCTTTGTTGCACCCTTGATATTTTGGAAGACAGCAAGTAAATTAGTCGATGATAATATTGACAAATTCCTCAGAGTAATGCTTCCAAAGGTGGGTTGGACTTACATGCGCCCGGATGATTGGAAGGTTGATACAGATGAAAAGCTTGAAGAAGACAACACAGAAAGCGATGATGAAGAAGATAAAGAGAGCGAGGAGACGGTTGAAGAATATCACGGCAGATATTGTGTGTTTTGCTCGAAACTTGACATGACCAAGAAGAAGGCAATTCATGACCTAAGTTGTACCTGCCATGATTCGTCGTCTGTATCTTCTCCTTCTTCCACCTCTTCTCACTTTTCTCCTTAGGCCCTTTTTATTTATTTGTACATATAGAAGAGAAATGAACATGTAATTTCAGAAGCTCAGTGTACACCATTCAGAAACTCATGCTCAATTACACCATATGGCAAAAATGACAATTTTCGTTCAGGAATTTCGTCGAACACCTGCTCACAAATGAAAAAAAAATATCCATGAAATTTAAGAACAATAAAGATCGTTTCTTTAAAAAACCAGTACTTCAAAATAAGTACATGTTTATTTTAATTTTTGAAACTTTACACATTTAATTTTATTTTTTTTATAAATCAGTCCTTTTCTTGCATGAGTTGGCTGTTGGCGATCTAATCCTCTATTATTGGTGCGCGAATATTCTATATATTATATGCAGAGAGTCATTTCCTTGTACCTTCTTATTTCTTAGACTGCCTCAAACTGACGCTTTCTTGTGTAATTATTGGCTTCATGCATGCGCGGGTTAATCTTCCTGTGGGCGTTAATTGGAGCAATTGCTGTGCATAAAGAACAAAGACCAATTAGGGTTTGTTTTATTCCTTCCATATGGGTGCCGGAGCTTCCACTACCAAGACTGCTTCTGGTATTACCATTAAAATTCCATTTTTTAATGTTTTTTAGCTTCAATTGTTATGTTCGTAACTGGAATCTCGTTATCATCCTTTGTTTCTTCTTTCTGGGAAATTCATGAGCATTTCATTACCTGTGCTGCTTGAAATTGTTGTGCGGTTGACTTTATTGGGTGATTGCAATTTGCAGGCGAATTGAATGATGAAATTGCTGGAAGAACTGGTTTACAACCTGGTAAACAAAGGGGTTTAGGCAGAGCTGGAGAGACGAAAGCCAGCAAAGAAAATACGGTTGAATCTGCGAGGGAGAGTGAAGAAACTTCGAGGGCTTTTGTAGCAGTTGCTGGAGTCAGGAAAACAGTTGACAAGCTTTCCGAAAGAGTGAGTTTGTTTGCCGGTTGAATTCTAATTCTGTATTCCTTTGGGACTTGTATTAGATTTTTTTCCCTTCATTCTATTTTTGGTTTATTTGGATAGGTGGCTGCATTAGAAGTGGCTGTGAACAGTGGGACAAAGGTTTCCGATGAGGAATTCGATGTATCGGCGGAGTTACTCATGAGAGAGCTGCTGAAATTGGATGGGATTGAGGCCGAAGGAGAAGCTAAGTTACAGAGGAAAGCCGAGGTTCGTATTGTAGGCATTGAGTTTCACTATATTTGGTTTGTGGACAATCTTGGCATGTTGCATCATTTGCTATATATATAATATAGCTTAACCAATGGCTAAAACAGTTTAAGCTTAAACTGATTATGGATGAGTTTGTGATTATATCCTCTTAACTAGTAGGGTATGTTGTTTCTTGCACATGGCCCGTATGAATATATTAATTGTTGGAAAGTATTTTGAAAATGTTATGGACATTTAGAGCTTTGACCTGATTCCTTCTGTTCTTGCATGGTTATTGGTTATTTGATGTGTTAAGCTCTAAATGCTTGTATTTAATGCCACTCGATGACTACTGGAGACTAGGACTATTATAGTTTGATATTTCAATGAAATGTAAATGGAGAAACTCCGTCACCGGTTCCTACATCTTCTCATTTCGGAATGCTGTGTGAGGCCTTGTTGTCACCACCTATTGTATGAAGAATACTCTTAGTTTCCTTGGAAGTGCTTTTGTTGGTGATGCTTGAACACTTCCACTTATGACCAAGCACCTGTAAATCCATGATGGATCCTACTCCTCAAAGGCACAAACGATTTTTTGTTCTATAATCCTGTAGGCATAAACGTATACGCATACTCTTCATCACCTCATGCACAATTCTAACAGAGCGTGACCGTTGCACTGAAAGTGGAAATGGTTTTATGCAGCAAGTATGCTAGGGAATGTATAACCTTTTGAGGGACCATGTTTCAAGTTTGACAAAATTGCAGATTCTGTATGTAGCATATGATTAATGTATATTCTGCTGCATGCTGTTGTATGTACTCATTGCTCTCTTGATCAGGTGCTTCGTGTCCAAAACTTCCATGAGACACTGGACAAATTGAAGACAATAAATTCCAGATTTTCTTAGCAACATTGCAACGCTCTGTCGTAGACAACAAAATGGGAGACATTCAACCCTGGACTGAGAAGTTTGACTGTAGCTCAACTGTGTCATCTTTAACAAATCTGAAGCAGGATTCAAAACATTATGTTAGTTCATGTCTGCTCGATTCTTTATCTTATAAAATTTATCTGTGGAATATAACACGTATCACTCTCTTGTTATGATTTTTATCTGTGCCTCTGTTAATGGATTGTTCCATTACCTAAGCTTTGATTGTTAGATGCAACTCTTCACGAACCCTTTATGATGAATAGATATAAATGAAGAGCGTCGATCATATTTCAATTTTCAATACTCGACCATATTCTGCGATCTTGTTATCTAGCCAAGGGCACAGACTTTCTCTCCTTACCGTTTGAGGCTTGGATGAATTCGAACATCCATGTGTTGGGAAACTTTGCACATGTGAATGATAATTGGGATGTAAGATTCTCTGATTTTGCTGGTTATTGTGGAAGTATAGATGCTGTAGAATTTTTTATCCTAATTATCTTCAAAGGAAGGATATTAGCATTTATGGAGAACATCTCTCGGCTGAGATTATGGCCGCTTTTGCGTTGTCGAACAATATGACTACTACAGGACGAGCGTTGTGAGATGATCGACGGTCCTGAATTTTTAGTTTTATTCGTAGCGTTGATGTTATTTAGTGCTGTTAGCTGTGTCGTGTGCTGCTCATGATATTCTTCTTCATGCTTGGAGGCTGGTTTGTCGACAGATTGAGTTGGAAACTAACAACATGTAGGTGGCCAAGATCTTGCGCAAGGAATCAGAAGCTTTAGCTGGTTGTGCTTTGGCAGATGATATATCCATGAGCTTTTGAGTCGGGATTGAAATTTTTGCATTTGTCAGGTCAGTCGGGAGAAGAACGGTATTGTCGATAGGCTTGAGCCGTGGTTCTTTCATTGGTACTGCAGTGTTCCTGGAGACCCCGGGGGACCTGATTGTCTCAGTTGCGAGTGAGGCTATGGTGCATGTCTGATCTTTCTGCGTTAGCCAAAAAAAAATACTTAAATAATTACACAATTTATTCCCAATCTCTTGAAAAACGAAACAACAACATTCGTAGTATCTAACAAAACCAACCAATAAAGGTCACTGATCCCATGCAAACACATCTCCATTTCCCCCACAATTGAATTATGCAGTCAACCCAACACTCCTCTACCAATGTTTAACCCATTCCCAGAATTTGTTTCCCAAATGGTTCCGCCCAGAACAGACTGGAATTTTTTGGGGACCAAACTTCAGACCCCATATCTTCCCTTAAGGGGGTAAACAAGACGAGTAGTGCTAGCTCAGCTTGACTTGTTAAGAGCTCGAAAATTAGTTTAATTGATTTTAATTTTTAGAATCAGTTGAATTGTCTTATTTATAATCCTATTCATAACAATAACTTAAAGGTTTTCAAAAAGCTCATGAGTTTTTCGAATCGGGTATCGAATAACTCAGTTTAACTCATAGAAACTCAAATTGAGTTTGAACTTAAATCAAGTTTTGACCAAATCAAACTCATCTCATCTACGGCATATATTCCCTCCGATTTCTCTCTGCATCTTGTGTTTGATTTAGAGGATTATGGATCAAATTAAGAAAGCTCACGCCTCACGGCAGACTATGTTGAAGAGAAAGAGATGAGTTTTTACGCTACTTTCAATCAGAGAAGATAACGTGTGAATTTATATAAAATTTAATTTTGCAATCGAATAACAACTAAAAGAGATAAGCACACACACTCCACTCCCAATTTTGTCCTAGAAGGTGGACCTGTTTCTTGGAAAGGGCTTGTAGTACTGGGACAAGATTCCTTTGTTTTTTAATTTTACGAACCACTCAGTGCCGAGGCTGCTGTCTGCTACAAGACAGAACAGAGACAGTGGCAAGTTCAATGTCAAGCGATGGATATTTCTGAGGTGATTTCATCACGTTAAAAATAACATGCATCATCACGTCCGGTATATGGTAAAATTATGTAACAAATCCTTGTGGTATGTGCAAGTGAGGGTAATTTCCGATCCATTTGAAAATCATGTGAAGCATGAGTGTTGATTCAATTTTATGTTAAATAATTTAAGGTGTTAATTAGTACACGTGACTTAATTTGTTAATTAAATTTAATGATGCAATTGAATTAAATTAAAGTTTTATGATTCATTTGAAGGTTAGTTAATGATCTTTAATGTAAATTATTCTACAAGTGACATGTAAACTGAAAATACATAATTTAAAAAATAAAGGACTAAAAATATCAAATTTTTCGTAAAAAATTAAATTACCCTTCGTAATTTTCTTTCCTCTAATAAGTAGTGAATAGGAACGAACGAAAAATTTTACCCTTCATAATTTTCTTTCCTCTAATAAGTAGTGAATAGGAACGAACGAAAAATTTTATATTACATATAAATCAAAAAACTAAAAAACTAAATATATAATTTTAACACTTTTTAAGACAATCGTCTTGTCCGATCCCTCCATCCATGCCTGCTGTAAGAGGTTGCCTTTCTTCATTTTCTTCCCCTTTCAGTCCCCATCAACAATTTATTCGTTTTCTTCATTTCATTTTCATCATTTCTTTTCCAATGTCCACTGGTCGAAAGAAAATATCCTGCATTTTGCTAGACTTTTGGCATTATTAACCTCTATATACCATTGCTTTGAATACGGGATACGAACCGTATGTATCTTTGCAAGTTTATACAGCATCTATACTGTACGCCTGTTATCTCCTAATATTACCATGTTATATATACATGTATATATATATATATATATATATATTGATTTTAGTTATGATGATTATAGTAATATCTGTTTAGAGTATATACTCTCAACCATTGGGCATTGATCGTTCAATCACTATGATAACAGTACTGGTGCCCGAACCCATGACCTTCAGAAACAACTGTTTCTTCAACCGATGAGGCTAGATAGTTCGTGCTATACATGTATACTTAATTATATACTAATAAGTCATGTTATATTTATTATCTATCCAAATCAGTCTATTTGTACACAAATCAACAATTAGTAAATATTTTTAACTCAAATAACTCATTTAATAAACTCGTCGATACTTTTAAATCTTTGAAGAGTAAAAATCTTTTATCATTAATCATGCCTCCTTAGATACCTCACATTAAAAATCTTTTAAAATTCAATTCTAAACCCTCACCCTATTTTTTTATATCATAAACTTTAAATCTTACATATTAAAAAAATTATCTCACTCTTAATTTTTTAAACTTTAATCATAACCCGAAACCTTTAACTTCTTAACTTTTTAAAGTTGTTAATTTAAAATAAAAACATCAAAATAATCGTAATAAAAAAATAGACGAATTGCATCTGTTTTCGGCCCTTTTTATCTTCTTTATAACCCTCCAAGGCGCTTTACCTAAATCTAGACTACGGTGCTCCACCGTTGATTACATTCCACATTTTTCCTATGTCTACTCCTTATCTATTATCATCTCCCATGGCTCCCTATCATCCTCAACAAGACGATGACCACGTTCTTGTCTCTCGTGATAGGAACTTTGCTTTGCATGGTGAGATTATGTTGCTGATTTTCCTCCTACTTTTTGCCCTATTCCTTGCCTTTCTGCTATTCTTCCTTTATATGAGAGGCTTCCGCAGTAAGGCTAATCTGCAAGATTATTCATCGTCCGAGCAAGTCGAGTCGAATAAATACTCAGATGTTCAGGCCAAGACCCTTCACAGCAGTGTATGAATCACCGGCGTAACTGGAATCAATTGGGGAGTTTGAAATTTTGTTCCTTTCTCATCACTCGCCGAGCAGTAGGCAAGGCAACCAGGGTTGAATCACATGCGGGAGCTGAAGAACTGACGGCGGAGAATATTAATGGGTTAATGAACCAATACAACCCCCAAATTATCTTAGATTCCAAAATGATTTCTAGACTTCAAAATATTCTAATTTAGTTCTTAAGTATCAATATTGTATTAATCAGATCCTTTTATTAGTGTTAAAAAGGGTGAAAAAATAACCTGGGGACCAATTTGCAAATTCAAAATGTATTCAATTTGTCCCTTCTTGAGTAGAAAGAGCAAAATGGAATCCAAGGTATATAGTACAAGAACTACAATGTACTTCAACTCAAAACCCCATTTCACTTCCGGAGAGGAAATTAAGAGGATCCATATTAAAGCATTTGCATGGATTCCACCAGTTGGTTTAATAATAGAATCTCCCTCGCTGCTAAGATTTGAGGCCAAATTGGACGATGTTCTTGTTAGAGCCAGTCCATGAAAACTATACAGAAAGTGACGTTGGCAATATCCGTCGCCGTGTGGGATCAATCCATACAACATTTTTCCGGCAATTAGGATACTCCAGTATTAAGTAATCATTTTCATAGCTCGTAGACTAGGCTGTTTCAAGTCGACTCTTTCACAACCCTTGGTCCCTAAACTTTGACAAAAAGAAAAAGAGAGAGAGAGAGTGAAAGCTACGTTCTTTCATTTACTCTTGCAAGGGAAAGTTGTTACTTGTCAAATACACCGACTCAGTTTGTTTACAAGTGCATGGAGAAAGCAGGCGTCTTACCTCTTTTCCTATCTTTTCATGTATTCCTTAAAAATTAGAGGTTTAAGATTTAAGATTTAAAGTTAGAGATCCTAGTTAGGGTTTAGGGAATTATGGATAAGTATATATTTTAGAGGCATAATTTAGGGTTTATGATTCAAGATCAAGGGTCAATGTTAAGGTTTAGGGAATTAGGGGTATGTGTATATTTTAAGGGATATAATTTAGGGTTTAGGATTCAAAGTTAGAGGTCATAGTTAGGGTTTAGAGAATTAGAGGTAAGATGTATTTTTCAGGGAGTATGATTTAGAGTTTAGGATATAAAAAATAAAAGTTAGGGTTTAAAATTCAATTTTTTTTAAATTTTTTCAAGAGAAACATGAAAAGATACATGATAAAGAGATAGGAGATTTTTACTCAGAGAAGATACCATTAGAGATTTTTTAAATTTGTCATCAATTACAATAACGATATTTATATAATAATTTCGATTTTGTTTGAAAAATATAATATACGTAATCATTATATTTGTTGAATTATGATCAATACTTATAGTAATTATAATAGTATACAAATGTTTGTAACCGTAATAAACATAACATGACCAAAAATATATTTACAACTGTAATTTAAATCAATGATCTCAATAATCAGTGAGGAAACATATTAAAAAAAATTAGAATTTAACCAATATAGATATTTTATGTTCAAAACAATAATTAAATCTTCGACCACTGGATTATAACAACCTTTATTATCTCACCTAAGTTTTAGCCTAGTAATGTAAACATGGTAGTTATTTTACTTTGCAATAAGATTTAAGGGTAAATCTCAAAATTATCCTTCAACATAAGCATTATTTTACATATATGTATGTATATACACACTACCTATACATATTAATAAATAAGTATAATTAAATCAAAATTAAATATTAAAGTGTTGAAATAACTCAAATAAGTCTGGTTCGCGTATCTAAGATGCCACCGGTGGAAGACGATGGATAAGATTTCGTGATGCTATGAGAAGAAATTGTTTCCAAGAACATCGGGTACATTCCATCTCCAGAATCAAAAGATTCCCAGTCATCAATCGAAGGAAGATGTTCATCTCCGGTGAGGTACCGCACAATTTTCCTCATGCTAGGCCGATTTCCAGGTTTCGGATGACAACAAAGAAGACCCAACAGCAACACCAGCTTCATCTCTTCGATCACATAACTGGAATTCAACTTAGGGTCGATTGCATCGAGAACACAACCCATTTGGTGGCACTCTAACACCCAGTCCACCAAAAAGAAGTTCCTTGAATCAACTGGCTTTCTCCCGGAAACAATTTCGAGAAGCAAAACTCCATATGCAAAAACGTCTGAGCTTGTAGAAGCCTTGCCGTTGCGAGCCAATTCAGGCGCGATATACCCGATAGTTCCGACAACGTTCGTGGTGTGCCAATCCGTGCCATGATCGTACAATCTCGCCAGACCAAAGTCCCCCAGCCGGGCATTCATGTCGGCGTCTATTAGAACATTGCTAGACTTTACGTCTCTATGAACTACCACCAGCTCCCATTCTTCATGCAGGTACAGTAGTCCGGCAGCAATGCCTTTAATGATGTTGAATCTTTGTTCCCAGCTTAACACAAAGCCTTGTTTCTGATTGAAGAGGACGGAATGGAGGCTTCCATTGGGAATGTAATCATAGATTAAAAGAAGATCATTCTTTCGCTTACACCATCCTTGAAGATAAACCAAGTTCTTGTGCCTTAATCTTCCTAAGCTTTCGATCTCGGCTATGAATTCTCTTACACCTTTGATTGAACTTTGAGTTTGAGTTATCTTTTTAACGGCGACTTCGGCTCCGGTCGTCGGCAACACACCTTTGTAGACTGAAGCGAATCCTCCAACTCCGATAATCTCACTCTGCTTGAAACCCTTCGTAGCTGCATAAAGATCCTTGTATCGGAACCGGTGAGGACAGTCTAGTTCCCAGTCTTCGAGATTCTCGAACCAGACATTCCGTTTGTACAACGTAAAATAGAACAACATTCCCAGCAATAAAACAGTCACGGTCGATAAAGCAGCAATAAGACCGATGACTCGACGATCAGGAGAAGATACAACTTTTTCTTTCGACGGCACCATGGGAAGCTCGGAAATATTGAGTGCCGCCGCCGTTCCGTTCGTCGAGAAGCTCCACCCTAAGATGAAATGGGAGCTTGACTTTTCACCGGTAGATGCAGAAAAGCCAATGTACATGGTTTCTTGAACAAAAGGTGTTAGGTCCACGGCAAAGGAAATGAGAGGCTTAGAGGGTTTGCTTAGGTTCAAGGGACAGATTGTAACATTCACGAATTTCCCATCATAGTCAATCCAAGCCTGGACCGGATGGCCGCTCTCCAACACCATATCCTCCGTGCGGTCCGTGTTATCGATGAAATAATACGCCGGTCTCGACACGTTCGAATACATGCCATTGATGTTAATCCCGACATGGTTTCCATCGCTGTCCGCAGCGTTATTGTATCCATTGACAGTATCAAATTCCACCGCAAAAATATTGTTAGAGGGCAATCCATCATTCTGCGGGTTAAATATTCCCATGTAATGCTTCGCCGCGGCTCCCGGGAACTGCTTGGAAGGGGATAACGTGAAAGCAAGGCCATGACCTCCTCGACTGGAACTCGAAGGAACGATGACTAACACGAAAGTTGTGCTGAAAGAAGATGAAGAACTATTGTCCATCATTTGTATTGGTTCTGAGTAGAATGCATGACCAATAGTATAACTTGATTTGTTTGTAAGCTTCAGGGCGCCAGTCCTACTAATAGTACAAGCTCCATCAAGGGTGAGCTGTGATTCACTTGCATTAAAGCCATTGAATATGAAACTTGTGGGCTGAGGTTGAGCAACAACGGGGAAGAAGATGGACCAGAAGAGAAGATAAGCCATGTTAAATGTTTTCATTGTTGCAGCTCCCTTAGGTTTGTATGATATTAAGATTATAAAGAATCAAGTTATGTGAATAGAATCAAATAGTTCCAAATGGGAACACTTTAAGATTTCAAAGTCTATGTCGAATGGAAATGTTAGGGAAACTTTGATTGGCTCAAAGTTGATGTTAATGCCTTAACAGTGCGTGGGTGATAATAGGGCAATTGCCGTAAGCTCTAAGCAGGCGGGGTTTGAATTTTTCGGAGTGCCTAGAAATAATTATTAGGGTTGAAAATAGAGCTTATTTTTACATGGAAAGGGATTAGAATGATGTGACAATTTGCTAAAAGATGTTATTTCAGAAGAAAAAAATATAATAAAAGATGCAATAATTTAGCAATGAATGGGATTGCATTAAATAAAAAATGTCTCCTTTTTTATCATGTATTTTTTTTTTATTTTTTTTATTTTTTAAAAAAATTTAAATTTTAAACCGTAACTCTTATTTTTTTATATCTTAAACTCTACACACTACTTCTAATTTTATAAACCCTAATCATAATCCCTACCTTAAAACCTAAACCTCTAATTTGAAATGAAAGTATAGATAAAGTCATGAGAAAGAGGTAGACGATTTACACCCGTTTCAAAGTCTTACAAAGCGAAGATCGAAGTAATCCTATGAAGAAAAGAATGTATTTTTTAAATTTGGGTTCAATCGAATAAGTAATTTTAATTTTTAAATCTTAAATTATAAATCTTAAACCTTAAAAAATATATCTATCATAATCCCCTAAACACTAAAACTAAACTTTAACCCTAAATATTAATCCTAAATCTAAGCTTATTTTTTAATGTAAGAACATAAACAAAGGCATAAAAAAGATAACATATTTCTATTTGAGTTCGATCATATTTAAATGTAAGAATAAATTTTTTTGTCATTTTTGGTGTCTCTATTTATGTTCTCACATTAAAAAAATGATTTAAGATTTAAGATTAAATTTTAATGTTAGAATTTAACACTAAGGTTTACGAAATTTAAAGTAATTTTAGGGTTTATAATTTAGGATTTAAAATATAATATTATGACATGGAATTTAATTATTTAACGTTACGATATGAAAAGGGCAGGGTATTTTTGTTCTAAATATTAATGTAGAGTGTGTTACACATAACTTACTCCATTTTTTTGAATCAGCTATAATATTAATAGTAATATTTATTTTAAAATATACTTTTAATATTGGACATAAATCGTACAATCTCCAATATTTTAATCTATTTTTTAACAAAAGTATAAATTTATAATATATTTTATCATTATACTTTACACTTATCGATATTATTATTTCAAAATATTAATAAAGATTATTATTTGACACTTTGAAAATAAATTATTAACAAACAAACTTAAATCATTACTATATATTTTATTAATATTTTAATTATCAATTAAGACTCCAAATATTTTATTATCAAATTACAAGCACGCACGAAGAAAAAATTAATGCATTTTGGGCCTTGTCAAATCCAAGATTCCAATGTATTAGGGCCCAAAATATAATTTTTAAAGAACACGAGGTAATTCGAAAAGGGCCAGATTACGAGCAAGGTCCAATCCTCGTCAATATAAAATATTGTGAAGCATTAAGCCGTTAGGGTTTTCTGCTAGCGGCTCGTATCATCTTCTTCAAAGAGCGGTCTACCATCAAAACCAGTCTTTGAGCTAAGACAACGGCATCTCATCATGGTTTGTTTCTTCCTTCCCTGATCTTTCTCTTTCTCATAATTTATATATGTTCACTCTCTGATGTTTTCCGTTTGATTTTCTCTTTCGCCTTTTTTTTTTAAGTTCTGAACTAATGAAGTAGTGTTGCTTTGATTATGAAAAGCTTGTTTCATTTTCTTTCTTTGATTTCTCTTATTCATTATTGGATCTGGTAAGCTGAAGAACTAATTCCTATCTGAAGTGATAATTTGTGTAAGTAGGCGATGTAATTTATTGTATTGGAATCATAGATTGATACTCACTTCCTGTTTTACTGTGTTGCAATTATTAGATTACTGGATTGGTTAAGTCTGCTTATTTTAGTTTAATTGTGTAATACGTGAATGTGATGTCTTGCTGCTGTTGATTTAGAGTAGAATACTTGAGCTTCATTAACACATTTTGTTTTCCTTGATTGTGCAGGCTAGAGGGTTGAAGAAGCACTTGAAGAGGCTCAATGCCCCTAAGCATTGGATGCTTGACAAGCTTGGTGGTGCTTTTGTATGTTTTTGTTTTGATCCTTTTTCTTCCATACCATTCTATTGCACATTGTTATTTCTACAGTTTCATTTCCTCGAATCATCTATTCAATTTTTAATATTGTTTTTCTTATTTTCCTATCGCGCAGGCTCCGAAACCATCATCTGGACCACACAAATCCAGGGAATGCTTGCCACTGATTCTCATTCTGCGAAACAGATTGAAGTATGCTCTCACATATAGAGAGGTTATTGCAATTCTCATGCAGAGGCATGTTATGGTAGATGGGAAGGTTCGGACGGATAAGACCTATCCTGCTGGTTTCATGGGTATGTGTCCTTTCATCCATTGAATGAAATATATTTGGTTTGATCCCTTTGTTTTCTAGTTTGCTTTAGGATCCTTACATCCATTATCTGTGTTCACTAGTCTCATTGATAACCCACTTTAAGGGTTTGTTAATAGTTTAAGCTTTAAGTTTGCCACTTTAAGGGTTTGTTAATAGTTTAAGCTTTAAGTTAGGGAGTGCTCATTGTCATGTGATATGTCTCTGGGTTTGTTAATAGTTTAAGCTTTAAGTTTGCCACTTTAAGGGTTTGGTGCCTCTCCTACCTTCCAGCTATTATTGTATTTAACATGCTTGATCACCTACTTCCAGATGTTGTGTCCATCCCTAAAACTAATGAGGACTTCCGTCTCCTTTATGACACCAAAGGACGTTTCCGTCTTCATGCCATCACTGGTGATGAAACCAAGGTTTGAAATATATCACTCAAATGTTTGAAATGTATTTTCTGAATCGTATCATTTTCAAAATATAGTGGTCAAGATAACAATATTTTTCTTTTTCTTCTGTAGTTTAAGCTTTGCAAGGTTCGATCTGTCCAGTTTGGCCAGAAAGGTATCCCATACCTCAATACATATGATGGGCGTACAATCCGTTACCCAGATCCTCTGATCAAGGCTAATGACACCATCAAGTTGGACCTTGAGAGCAACAAAATTGTTGATTTCATCAAGTTTGATGTTGGAAATGTTGTCATGGTGACCGGAGGAAGGAACAGAGGCCGAGTTGGAGTGATCAAGAACAGGGAGAAGCACAAGGGTAGCTTTGAAACCATCCATGTTCAAGATGCTGCCGGGCACGAGTTTGCAACTCGTCTTGGTAACGTCTTCACCATTGGAAAAGGAACAAGGCCATGGGTATCCCTTCCCAAGGGCAAGGGTATTAAGTTATCCATCATTGAGGAAGCTAGGAAGAGGCTTGCAGCCCAAAATGCTGCTTAAACATTAACATAAGGTATCCAGATATGTTTTGCTGCTGTAGTTTATTCTGGAGTTGATAGATTGCCTGTTTTTGGTAAGAGTACAATTTTGATAACTTTTTGCAATCTTTTGTTCTGTTTGGATAATGCTAGTGATCTCTCTTACATGGCAAAGCTAAAGAGTTGCATATAAATATATAAATGTATCTTACTGCAAACTGTTTATTCGATCAGTTATAATATAGCTCTGAAGTACTAATACAACAAAAAGATGCAGCATTTAGATGTAGATTATGCAGCCTCACGCCCCCTCGTGGAGAAGCATTTGGTCAAAGTGCCACACGCCTGCAAGCCAAATTTCACTCAGGTATTACAAGCAGATCAAACATTCATCCAACATCAAGCGTTCAAATGCTTACCATGTCCTTTTCCGACCCGCCGCAATTGTGAAACATATTCTGATATCTTCTTAATGGCTTCAACCTATAAACTTTATACGATTAGAAAGTGGGATTGTTTGAAGGGCCTTTCTGGTTTTGGATGGTAAGAATGGATGCTTGATGGTTGAGCTCACCTGCTCAGTTAAAAACTCTGTTTCGATGAAATCAGACATCTGAGCTGTTTTGCTCTGCTACCTGTTATTCATCAATGAAGTAAGAGCCATAGATTAGTTTGAGACTCGACCAAACACCTCGTTTAGGCCTATGGTATGTCTATTAGTTTTGAAACAAGTCGTATCATATTACATTGTGCAGGCTCAAAAGCTTCTCATTTGTCAGCTTCTCCAAGGACAATGCTAATTCCATAGCTGAACTCAGAAGAAATATCAGAAATAATGAGATATTGTGGACCATGAATCCCTAACCCTGGTTTTGATCTGTGAAAAGGAACAGTAACTGACCATATAGTGCATCTCCCTTCTCATAATGTTCAAACTCTGATGGTGGCGTCATAATAGAGTGTAGCTTCACTCTTCCTCCTCGTATCTTCTAATACAAGAGGTTGAATTAATACTTAATTAGTGACTAATTCAGTGTTTTGGATCATATAATTAACATAGACATTAAAGAACACCTGATATTCCATCTGCTTCTCCGCATGCTCCCTTTCTTCTTCACTGGATTCCTTGAAAAATCTGATTCAAAGAATATCAAATCTCTTCATTATCTCTCAGTTGCAAAGAAATAAAAGAAGATTTCAGTTCTATATTCCTTCTTACTTGGCTAAGCCTTTGAGAGCAACGTTGTCTCTGTCGAAGTATGCATACATTGAGTGGTATATATATGAGACATTGTATTCCACACTGACACAAAAAAGATGGTGATCGGTTGATTGCAACTAAAACAACTCTTTAACATTTCACACCCGACATAAAATCTTGTGTTATTCTCTACTCATAAGTCATAACCCTAACAAAACACAACAAGAAGATGGATGAAAAGGGGTAAAAGCAACAAGTACAACTCACTTGATTTGCTCATTGATGGCGGCTTCGCAGTCTCCTGCGTATTTCTGTCGAGCAAGTGAAAGGTCCAGTGCGACGGGAACATGGAGCTCCTCTTTCTTCACCTCTTCCAATGGCTGGAACACAACCCCCGTGAGTGCAGAATTTTAACTTTCCTATGGATGAATAAACACCCAAATCCCTTCTATGTTTCTTCGGGGGGAAACACAACGCGGAGGAAGAAGGAAAGGCATGGGAAGAACCCCCAAGGGAACAAACCCCATGCTTGATTTGGACATAAAACGATGAAACCGATCTCAAAAGCATAGCTTTTTTACTGTAATGGAGTACTGTATGGAATGTAGGAATATGGTGTGCCATTGCAGGTCAGGGAGAGAGGGGATATATAGAAGAACAGGTGGTTTGCAACTTGCAAGAGTTCTGGAATGTAGGGGGATCGTTTTAGACCGTCGGATAGGAGATTAAGCTGAGGGTGATGGTTGGAACACGTAAGCCGGCGTGTGTCGAGCTCGTGGTCTATCCAATGGAATAATCTTCTGTGGAAATGTTTAGCTTGTAAATTCTTCCCACGTTGTTATCTTTTAGAGTTTTTAAGATAATTAAAATTTAGAGTTTAAAAAGTTATAATTTTAAAATAAAATATTAATGATTTGACCTTAAATTCTAATCATAACACTTAAATCTTAAATTTTTAAATCTAAATATCTAACTTTAAATTTTAAAATAAAATTCAAAATATAATCCATTGATTATATACATCTTTAAAATGATAAAGTGAATTATAAAATGATAAAAATAACTTTTTGTCTTAATATTTATAATTTTATCAAATTAATCCTTATCTTTAGAAATACATGAAACATTAAAATGTTGTGATGCTTAGGTTAGAGACAATTTTAAAACCCTAGAAAAATTAAATGATTGGAAAATTTATTCTCATTATCATATGTACGATGAACATAAAATAGATGAAATTTTCACAAATATATTTTTTCCCTCTTTTTAAAGTATACAAGAAATGATGTACCTATTTTTTTATAAAATAATAAATCTCACTTTCCCCGTCGCCAACCCACGATGATCTCCACGTTTGGCAATTCATGATCGCTGGCTCCATTACCGGCACTGTCGAGCAGATGGCTATGTTCCCTCTCGACACACTCAAGACACACATGCAAGCTTTTGGTGCTTCGTGTCCGGTTCTACCTTTTGGCGTTCGTCAAGCCCTCGGTTCCATCTTAAAGCTCGAAGGCCGTTCCGGACTTTACCGTGGAATAGACGCAATGGGGCTTGGCGCAGGACCCGCACATGCAGTTTACTTCTCTGTTTACGAGCTGTCTAAGCAAGTTTTGTCCTGTGGTGACCCTAATAACTCGATGGCTCATGCTGCTTCCTACGTGGTAGCCACTGTGACAGCAATGTGGTGTTTGGTGAAGCAGAGACTACAGCTGAAGAGTAGTCCCTACAAAGCAGTAGTCAATTGTGTGCAAGGGTCGTGAAGAAGGGATCGGAGCCTTCTACGCTTCGTATAGAACTACTGTCATTAAGAACATTCCATTCACCACGTACGAGGCCGCAAAGAGAGTTGATGTAAGTGTCACCCGATACCATCGATGATGGGAGGTTGGTAGTTCATGCTACCGCAGGTGCAGTTTCCAGGGCCCTAGCTGCTGCTGTTACAACGCCGCTCAATGTTGTTAAAACTCGGTTGCAGTGTCGGATAAAAAACTTGTTTCATGAAAATTATTGCTTGTTCCACTCTGTTTTCCTAGCTTAGAGATATTGATATAAGTTGATCTTAAACAAGTATTAGACTTTAGGTTTCCTAACGCCACAGGCTATTAAAAACGGAGTGCCAGCAGATACTCTAAAGCACCTTCCATACCATATATATCATCTTCATACACAAGGTTCACGGCATTGCCAACATAATAAACCCTTACCACAATAACAAACACAAAGACAACCAGTTTTTGCACTTGAATACTAAAACTTATTAGTGTGAAGGATCATAAGCTATGAGAAAGGAGTGATATGGTCACCCAGACATTCTGACCACTTTAAAACTTATATACACTTACTCCATCCCTCGAAACCTCGTACGCCACCCTACTCCTGCTTTTCTTCATCCCGGCCGTGACGTAGAGCTTTGATCCTTCACATGTGATGCTGGTTACTTTAACCCACACAAACACTTTTGTCTTCATTCCCTCTATATCAGCCAGTTTCCCTTTCTCCAGATACCCTGTCACAGTGGTGAAGAAGCGCAGAACGGATGAGTCCTTATATCCCACTTCACATATTGCTGGAATAAAAACAGTCAGCTTCCCAGTCTCTTCATTGAATTCATAGTTTGTGGCATCACGAGGGAAGATTCCTATTGGCAGGTTATAATCTTTTAACAGCTCTGGCAACGGCTTTTGCATTTTTCCTGTAAAAAGCCACCAAAAGACAGAAGAAAGGCTTCATGGGAATGTCTGAAAGATCGGAACTATTTTTTCCCAGCATCTGTTTTCTATCGGTATTCTCTACATCAAGTATTATCACAATGTGTGTCCACTCGGTATTCCAAAACCCGATTCCTTCAGGGTAATAGTGAGCACATTATTCTAACAGCTTTATGTACATTACCTTTGAATAGCATACACAATGAACTGCATACACAGTTTATCCTTCCAAATAGCATAGAACTAGCAAGGGAATGACAAACCTTTTATTTTATTGACCAACCATTTGGCTCCTCCTTCAATACTGGTGGATAACGACTGATCAAAAGAGATGAAAGATGATGTTAGACTGAAGAATGCTAATGGGAAAAGATAGACATGCAGAACACGAGGCTATTCATCAACATACAGCTTTGCAACATTTGGTGAAAACATGAAACCAGTCCATAACATACTTCTTCTTCATGACCTAATAGTTCTTAGATGCTACGAAGCACGGCTACTTCAATCTAAATATGTACCCCGTATTGTGTGATATCATGCCTTGAACAGTCCTAATTTCGAGATCAAAATAACCATCACGGTTACAAGAAATAATAAATCCGCATAGATTAACACTGAATCAATTCCTAAAGAAACCCTAGGCGAACTCACAATCTCAGAAAATTCCATAGCAGATGAGGGAGGGTCAAAGTCGAAAATTGAACTGAAAAAAACTGCAGAGAAGTGAAGAGAAAGAAAAGGAAATCATATGTTGAGATCGTCTCCGACGGACCTGATCTCCTTGTTGGCTTTCTGTCCCAGCCAATAGGATCCCACCTTGTTCAATATCTGATCCATTTCTTCTGTGGAATCTCAAATCTCGGTTAACACTAAATTTATGTTTTATGAATTTATCCCTTCCTCCGATTCTCTTCTCTGTCTCTCCGCGTCAAATGAGATGGAAGAGACCGCTTCGTCTCTAAGGAAAGACAAGGGGATAGAAGTTTCCTCCAACTTAAACTCTTCCACTGCACTTCATACATTACAAGTGGAAAATTGCCTAAACTCAAACTCGTAACTCAATTTAATGCCTAATTTAAAAGGTTTAAACACAGAATAATCGTCAACCACAAATAATCGTCAACCGTATTATTTCGGTATATTTCGATAATTAAAAGAATGATTATTATATAGTTAATTTATAAATATTTTAAAATAAATATTATTCAGGTATAAATTTATAATTTTTATCATTTTAACGTCTTATTTTTAAGATAAATTTAATCTTTAATTTATATTTTTTTATAAATATTTTATTTTTTAACTAATATAATGATTAAATAGTTAAAAAAATTAACGATAATGATATGTCATAAATATAATGATATTTAAAATTTAAGAATGCTTATTAGACTTTTATTTTAGATTTAATTGATTTTTAATATTTTATTTGAATTTGAATTATTTTATATTTTATGTTAGAATAAAATTATATTTTACACGTATATATTTGTCATTTAGTAAAAGATTTAACGATAATGATATGTTAAATACATAATGAGGCTAGATGCCATATTATTTAAAATATATTATCTCATAATATGACATGTCAATATCATTAAATTTTTAACGGTCTAATCATTATTTTAATTAAAAAATAAATTATTTTGCAAAAAAACATAGGTTAAAGATTAAATTTATCTTTAAAAATAAGACCAAAATAATAAAAATTATAAACGTTAAAAATTAAAATTATCTTTATGCCAAACAAATATTATTATATAATTATTTGAATTTATTTTTAAAATTAAAGTCAAATTAATATTTACGCCTAATAAATAAACATTGGGAAATATCCATTTAAAAAATAAAAAGAGTAAGACATTAAATAGTGGTAGAGAAATATATACTGTTTGTTAATTATAAAATAAAATATTAATTGGGCTTGGGTTTTGATAATCTGACCGAAGCCCAATTAACCCAGTCCATTGTTTAATCCTATAGTATGAGTATTATTTTTTATTTTTATGAAAATAATGTAAATTCATATTGTTATTTTTAAAATGTTAATTGGTTATATTTAAATTTTTAATAATATATAAAAATCACTATACTAAGTAATAAAAACAACATATATATTTTTTAAATTAAAATAATATTAACAAACTAAAATGAATTTGGATTAGTCAATTACTATTATGTCCAAGTTTAATTGAAATATAAAATTAATATATAGAAATAAGATAAGGTTAGACTATTATTAATAATTTAAATACTATACATGAACCTAGCTCTAGTCAAATAGCTAATTATATATAAATTATACATGAACCTAACTTGAATATAATATTAAATACTTATAATTATATATGATATTAAATTTAAAACTTACATCTTTAAAATTATTTAAATAAATTATTAAGATTTTTTTATAATATTTATATTTATTGTTATTATTATTATTATTATTATTATTCTCAATCATTCATTTATCTTTATTTAATTATTTAAATTTAAGAACGAACCATCTAGTCTCAGTAGTTAAAGGAACGATTGTTATTTCTAGAGGTCACGTGTTTGAGCATCAATAATGTCAACGTAGTGTTTGAGCGATCAATCTCTAATGGTTGAGAGTATACTGTAAAACAAATATTTCTGTAACACTATAACTGATTAAAAAAACTTATTTAAAATACATAAAACTTTAAAGTTTTACATGATTTAAGATAAAATATTTTATTTATTTATTTAATGACCATGAATTAATATTTTTTTTTTACAATCAATATAAAATAATTGGATTTTTTACTTGGTTCATTTAGATCATATGAATTGTGTTCCCCATCCATGTCAATGAAAGCTGAAAAATAATATTTCAGAAATTCTAAAAGAAATTCTTATTTTTTGAAAATGAAATTACTTTTTATTTAATTAAGTTTTTATATTTCACAAATTCATCTACTATTTTTTAATAAATTTTAAGTTATTATAATATAATAATTTTTAATTTTTTATAATAATGTATAAATATTTTTATAGATAAAATTATTTAAACTTATCTTATAAAGATTATTATCATTTTTTCGTAAGCTCAATCATTAGGTTATATTGTGTATCACGATATATTATCACGTACTAATTATAGAATTTTTAAATTCTCAATTTTAAAAATTATTGAAAATATACATTATAAAAAATTATTTGAAAATTCCATAAATCTATCTAAAATTTATATAAAATTATTAAAAACATGTCTTGCATTTTCTAAAATGCTACCATTTTCTTAAAAGGCATATATAAATTATAAAAAACTGGAGAGACGATTTCACCCCTCCTATTCTACCGATTTATTTGTCTATCCTTGACACCCAATAAAAGTTTGAACTCCAAAACTCTGGTATAGGAAAAGACAGAATTCGTAGGTCTAGACCTAAGTACGGCACCATGTACGTAGCTCGTAGCTCATGCTAGGATACGAACTATGTATATAGCTTTTGATTTTCTTTGGTCGCTTTTTAGTCGCATGGATAAAAAATAGGTGTCTGAAAAAAATAGTAAAAAATCGAGTATTTAATAATAAACATCCTTATAAATCAATATATTCGATTAATGTCTATCCTTTTAATCATATATCAAACCATGCATGCCACAAGAACATCGAACGACATATAGGGTCACAGAATCATATCAAACTTGAAAACGTGATTATGTGATTTTTCATAATATTCGATTTTAGTTCGGTTTATGTTGTCAAATTTTATGTAAATCATTTGGTCGTCATTTGCAACATTTTAAAAACTAAAGTGGAGGAAATTGTTAGCAAGATGATGATAGTGATGAGTTGGAAATGCTATAGAAGAATAGATAAAGAAGACCAATTTGATCAAAAAGAAGAGCAAGTGGGCAAGGGAAGAGGTCATGGGTGTGTTCAATCAAGGATTAAAAGGGTAAAAGGGTTGAATCTAGGGTCGAACGTAAAATTTTATTTTGATTTATATATTTTTATAAATAAATTTATAAAATTATAAAATAAATTTTAATAAAAATATATAATTTTAAAATTTTTAAGAAAGTCGTATCCTCGATTAACCCGGGATATATCCAAAGAGGGTATAAATAGCCAATTCTGGTGCCCAAATAACACAATTTGACCCCAGGCTCCCACGTGACTCCTACCTGCACTCCCCCCAGGATCATGTGCTAAAGCCACCCCAACTTGTTCTTCTTTAGACTGCTTTCTAATTTTCAAAGCCACCAATTTATCTTTTAAATGAAAAAAATATCTAAAATCTGATATATTATATATCTTATATAAGGACGGCAGTTGCTTGTCTTGTCAAACTTTTGGTAATAAATAATTTTTTTAAAATTCAAAATATATTTATACAAACTTTTTTTTATCATTCTACATAAAATTAATTATTAGATTAACTTTTATAAATATATTTTTGTTGTAAAACATTTTTTCACTCAAATTTCGAATGTAATAAAATTTGAAAAAACAAGCATTAGTATTCGAATTGAAATCCATATAATTAATAAGTACATAAAATCCATTAAAAAATAAAAAATAGTCTAATAATAATTAATTTAATATTATTTAAGTAGATATTAAATTTAAAATTTATATCGAAAAACTTGTATATTAAAATAAAATTAATAATAAACATGATGTATCCAAGGTGCATGAATGCCTTTGGACCACTTGTCAAGTTGCACGGTGCCATGTTATGGCCGAGGAAGCTTGAGACAGCTTCCCCTTCTTTATCCTGTCTTGGACATCATTTGTCTACAGGGGTGTGGGAAAAGGGGTTAATTGCAGTTTTAGTCACTATTCTATGACATGTTTTCTCGTAAGTCCAATTCAATTTGGTGTAATTCAGCGGGGATCTTCGTATAGATCTCTATATTAATAAAAATAATGACGAATCTATAAATATTTATTTATAAATTTTATATAATATATAAAATAATTAAATTTTATCATTACGGTTTAGATAATGATCGATAATTTATAAGTATATAACAGAAAATATCTAAATTAAAATTGAAGGACTAAAATGGAATTGATTAGAAAAAATTGACCCGTAAATGAAGAAAAATTAATTTGACCGAAGAAAATTAAAAGCTACTTATTTGACCTATAATTCTAATAATTAATGAAAATAAAAAGAAAATTACAGGGGTAGTTTAGTAATCTCAAGGCATTCAAACATAAGGAGAAGTTGGTAAATAGAGAGGAAACAAGTAGGCTTAGTTTATTACTTATATCTTGTTCTCCACATCAACTTGATTTATATATGAAATCAAATCCTCTTGAAAAATAAAATCTCATAGCCCACCTCCTCCTCTCATCGCCGCCGTGAAAACAACCTCTCCACGGCTGGAAAGCGGCTAACTCAACACCTCCGCCATTTCTCAGTTCATTTACACAGTCTCTTTGTTTGTTATTTCTTCTTTGTTATTTTGGTACCCTTTAAATAGTGAAAGAGCAAAACTAGAATGCCGGCGAATCCTCCGAAATCATCCCTCTTGCTCCATCGGATTAACGGTAACTCCACCGCCCCGGCAATACCTTCGTCCGATGATAATTCCTTCATGCTTTTCCAAAAGAGGTATCCTTTAGCCTGCACTATGCCTGTCCCCGACACTGTTACTCGCCACCACACGCACCTTGTTGGGCCAAACCAGTGCTGTTCCGCTGTCGTACAGCAGATCGCCGCCCCAGTCTCCACCGTCTGGTCTGTTGTCCGCCGCTTCGATAATCCTCAGGCTTACAAGCACTTTGTCAAGAGCTGTCACGTTATCGTCGGGGACGGTGAAGTCGGTACCCTTCGTGAAGTCAACGTCATCTCTGGACTCCCCGCGGCAAGGAGCACGGAGCGCCTCGAGATCCTCGACGACGAGCGTCACGTTCTCAGCTTCAGCGTCGTGGGTGGAGATCACAGGCTGGCTAACTACAAATCGGTCACCACCCTCCACCCTTCGACAACAGGGAACGGAACCGTGGTAGTGGAATCGTACGTAGTAGACGTACCACCGGGAAACACTAAAGACGACACCTGTGTGTTCGTCGACACCATTGTTCGGTGCAACCTGCAGTCATTGGCTCAGATCGCCGAGAATCTAGCCAGGCGCAAATAGCAAATCACCGGAAAACAAATCATCTTCGTGAGTAGATTCACAACCCTTCATCAGACTAGATTCATTTCTCTTCATCTCGCTCTACATGTTCTCAGTTTAAAAAAAAGGTGGAAAACTCCATGGTAATACGCCGTCGATTTTGTGAGTCTCCGATGTTAGGGTTGCCGATGGAACATCTCATCAACTGTCACAGTTCATGTTTATCGTTTCACCTGTGTATGTGTATCAACTTCTTTTGTCCTTTTCCTCTTTTTCTAATCTCTGTTGTTTAACCTGTGAAATACACCCACACTTCATTGTTAAACTATATATATATAAGCCTCCACTGTTTTCTTTTGTCGCCATTGCTGCCAATTGTTTTCTCCAGTAGGTATATAAAATTACCCATAAAAAAGATAGAAATTTAATATTTCAAGTGATGAATGGAGTCATGGAGCAACTTGGGGAGAGTATTATTATAAAAACAACAACTAATTAACTTAAGAAATCATCAAGTTTCGACACAACAAAGAAAAAGATCAACTTTTTCTGGGGTTTCAACTTGTAGAACTAGAACATATGTTTTCTGGGGTTTACTTTTTCATGCCAGATGTTAAAAAAAGCTGGAAAAAATGTAAAAAAAAGCCAGTCAATTCGAAAACCCATATCTGAAGCTGTAAAGGGTTTTATATACTCCAAACAACCTAGAAATTTCCGGTTGAGGTAATGCATGATGTTGCATTAAAATAGTACTAACTAGAACCGTGACTGGAATCCCCTCCCCTCCAACAGCTGCTTGCTTCTCTTTCTCTTTCTTCTGACACAACTTGAGTTTGATAATTCAACAAGTTGCGCATTGTTTATTTGATTTTGTGATAAAAAAGTGTCAAGTTGATGTTGTATGTTTTGTTTGAATGTCAAGTTGTTGTGCAAGTGGGAGAGTTGAGGGATGCTCATTATCTTCGTGTTTACTGTTGTCTGCTTTTGACTGCGTTCACGCCACACGATTCCTCTCGCTTCTGCATCACCCATGACAGGAGATGAAATCAGAGTCTACAGTTCTCAGCAAGTGTGGGTAAAGTAAGCAAATTAGAAGAAAAGGAAAAAGAGATGAATATGTGGAATATAGAATATAAAATAATTATGAAGAACTTGATAATTAAGTAGTTTAGTCCTGAGGACACTTTATAAAAAAAATATTAGATAAATTTTGATTATCAAGTTATTTATAGATCAATTTAATCGAAGAGTGAATCCTTGCTTGTTTTTTATATATAATTAAAGAGTAAATAGTTATTAGATTATTATTTTAAAATTAATAAACAAGATTAATTGGATTATAAAAGACGTAATAAATAAGGTTCATTTAATAATTTCTCTACCATATGGGTTGAGAGAAGAATTGGTCACCACTCGTCACATACATGCATGTATATCAAAGGCGTTTAATTCGAAAAAGAATATTATTAAAAAATATTTTATAAAATTATATAAAGATGTTTAATTTAGGATTTTTTTACATAAATAATATTATATTTTATATAGTAGTTTCTTTTAAAAAATGGTAGGAATCATATTTTTATTGTATTCTTAGATATTATACAATTCTCATTTGTTTAGATTTAAATAATATTTTATATCAAATAAATAATTATTTTGAAACTTTTAATTTCTCTAACAATGTTTTTTTATTTTGATATATTAAAATAACTCTTTTATCTAATCTAAATTGTTTCATAATAAAATATATGAATTACACTTATTATTAAAAAATAATAATAAATATTAGAAATAATTTCTAATATTATTTTTTTGAAAAAATGTTATATTTATTTATATAGTAAATATCTGTTTATTTAATTTTAAACCACAATACAATTTTTTAAACTTTAAAGAATAATTTTTAATTTTTAAAATAAAGTAAATTAAATAATAAAATATATAAATATAATATTTATAGTTAGTTATTATTATATTTGATTTAGTAATGAATGTGGTGATAATTATGAAAAATTGTAATTTTTTTTCTGTATTTTATATATAACTATAATAAATCACAAATATCCAAATATACAATATTACATTATGACACTAAAAATTATATTTAATTATTTTTGTAAAAGCTTTATAAAAGAAAAATATATAAAATACTAAGTATATATATATATATATAATGTACTTTAATGTAAATATTTTCACTTTAATATTGAAAGTTTTAATAATTAAAAAAATCGTAAGTGTGATTTTGTAAAATATATATTCTAATAATCTAATAATCTATTAACTAAATACTATAATTTTATATTCATATAAAATAAATAAAATAAAATAATATTCTTAGTAATAGACCAAGTAATAATCATTCTAAAAAATTTATTTTAAAAATAATATTATATTTTATAAACTAAACATCTCTTAAAGGTTTGCACAATAAATCGTAATTGTCAATAATAATCATTAATTGATATAATTATTTATTTTATAAATTAATTAATTTAATTATTAAAATCAAATATTCTAGTTCTCTAAAAGATACGCAACTTATAAAATGAACATTGATTTAACCATTAAAACTAAATTAATTGATGTAACTGTTCATTTTGTAAACTAAACTAAACTAAACATCCCTTGGGAGTGTGCAAAAGCTGATTAAGTAGCATATAATGCAAGAAAAATTCTTTTGTTGGGTTTAAAATGTATAATATAACGAAAAGAAATAATGAGGAAAAATTTTAATAAACCGACCATTATTATTTTTTAAAATGCAGCCATCAATAACTGGAATATGATCGGAGGTGGACGGATCGGAGTATACAAAATATGATTTGAAGCATAGAATGATATTGAACTGTGGGTTAATGTTTTGGCCTCGCATTACGGTTAGGGTGAGTATTCGATCGAGTCGAATCAAAAAATTTTGAGTTATTCGAATTAACGACTCATGTTTTACGACTCGAACTTTATTTGAAAAACTTTTAGTTCGAATCGAGTTTAAGAAATTAGAGTTGAGTCGAATCAAGTTGAGTCAAATCAAGTCGAGTTTTCAAGTTTCTATAAATATTAAATTGTAATTATTTATCATATTATAGTATGATTTGATTCTAATTTAAACGACTTTCTCTAATCATATAAGATATGTATATATATATTTTTTTCATATGTAGCAATACTTCTTTATATTTTTATATATTAATGTATATATATCATAAAAAATTGAGAGATTCGTCTCAAACTTAAAATTTAATATTTTAATTATTAAAATTTTGAGTTATTTGAATTTCTATTTTACAACTCGAACTTTATTTGAATTTTTTTTTGAGTCAAGTCGAGTCTATAAAATTTCAAGTCGAGCCAAAACAAATCGAGTATTTTCGCCTTGAATCGAGTCGATTTATTCAAGTTTTTCGAATTGAGTCGAGTTGTGCTCACCCTAATTATGGTATTTTCTGTCATTTTTACTCAGGTTTGCTTATGATATACTAGTTTCAAGCTTTTCATAATAAAAAAGAAAGAAAGTACATTAAGCAAAGAAAACACTTCTCCAAAATAATGAACCAAATAATCACACTAGTAATAACGATGCTTATGAAAGGCAGCACATAAAACTCCTAAAATCCACTCTCAGTAAACCATAGATCAGTGAATTTCATGGCTTCTAGGAAGTCCAAATCAGCTTCGGGCATCAAAAACTCCATGCTGCAATCTAAATCAAGAGATGGTGGAGTATTAAGTTGTGTCTGGCAGATCAAATCTGGGGGATCAGCGTAAAGATTATACAAACTGTTATAGTCATGAAAATCATTAAATCCCCCAGGTTCAAGTTCAAGTTCCACCTCTGTTTTCATTACATTTGAAGGCTTACAATAAATATCTGAACGTGTAGGCTCAGTCTTCAAGTTATCATCTTCACCAAAGATACAATTATAACCAGTATTGGATTCAATACTGTTACTTACTGGCATCTCAACTTTAACATCCTTGCAAGGCTCCAACTCGGAAATCGAAATGCCGGCATCTTGGTCTTCATTATCCAGGTAATTATGTCTAGAATCGAAGGCATTTGGTGTTGAGATGATATTTTGCGATAACTCTATTTCTGATTCTGCAGGCTCAACTTTAATTCCACTCTCTTTACCCGAACTGCAACCTGTTCTGCTGGCTTTGGCTGCTGTTGCGAATTTGAAGTTCTCTGTTTCTGCTATATATTCAGCTTCCTCCTCCATTGTAACTTGAGAACAATCGTGTTTCTTGGACGAAACACCCTGTAGGAATAACTTTGATTCTTCAACAGGTTCTACTGCAGGGGACTTATAAGTACTACTTGATTCCTTCTCGGCTTCTTCATCAAACAAATCCGATGTTGAAGTAGACCCCGTTGAACATATCTCTATGGTGGATGAAGCAGACACTTTGTTGCTGTTGCAGGACTTATCTACCGAGTCCTTGGAATGCTCGTCGGGGAAATTGAGGCGAGCATAAGGACCATACATAGCCTTGGCTGCTGCATCATAAGCAAGAGCTGCATCAATGGCAGTCGAGAACGTTCCGAGCCAAAGCCTGTTGTTCCCTTTACTCGCTAGACGACCACCGCCGTTAATGGGTTGTCGTATTTCCGCCACCCACTTCCCCCATATCCTTTGCCTTACACCCCTATACTTGCACCCGGAGTTGTCTGGCCCTCCTTTCCCTCTCATACACCCTTTTTTAGAACCTTTTGCAGGAACCTTGGAAACCCCTTGGAGGCCATCTTCTTCACTTCCATGGTTGTACTTTCTCCACTCCTCAATGATTTCCTCCACTGATTCACGTCCATTCCTTCTTGCCCGTCGACTCTTTTTCCTTCTAGCTCTAAAACTATTATCAACATCAGAACAACTGCGCTTTATTTTCATCAGCAAACTCATACCAGATTCAAGAACAAGTGAACAAAAAGAGAACACAAAAAGTATATTTTCCAGTACTTGTAATTCAACGAAGAAAAGAAATAGGAGCAGAACACGTTGTATATCTTGGGGACGAAGGAAAAAAACACACCTGTAAGCAGCGTCGGGAAACATTTGGGTTTATATATTTGTCTTTATGATGTTCCCAAAATGGATAAAATGGGGACGTGCCATGTTCTGTATGGAGGAAAAAACGGTAAAGTAAGTCATGGCTAAACCCCAGCAAACGTAGTTGAGTTCCCATCCTCAATCGTTATCTTGGCGTGGAAGAGTTGGGTTTGCTTAGCATTCTTCATTGCCGCGGCTACTTTTGTTGTATTTAATATTTATACAGTATTATTACGCTTGTAACTTCTGTTTGATCCGGTGGGTGTTAGTAGATGAAGCTTCTATTTCCTGAAGGTAGGCCGTAGGCTGTTTGTCTTGTCTCGGCAAACATACGTCGTTGTCAGGGAAAAGAAAAAAACAGAGACATCAAAGAACAACAAATATTTTCTTTTTACAGTTACATAAACCAGACATAACAAACAACAAATAGTAATTAAGAATAAAATAATTTTATGTTTGATTAAGCAACACCTTTCTTTATAATCAATTTCTACCTTTCTATTATATCTGGATCCTAAACATGTTGTAAATGAATAAAGAAATTCTATTGACCGGCAGCGGCAGCGGCCACCTCGGGCTTAATCTCTTGCAATTGCTGCAGAACCTGTTGAGCTGCTGGTCGTGCTGCAGGCGAGGGATCAACACAATGAAGAGCTAGTTTCAATGTGTTAAGCAACTCATCATTTATGTTTGGTGTATCTCTCATCAGCTCCAAATCAAAGACTTCATTAGTCCATTCCTCTTTCACGATCGATGCTACCCACTGTGGTAAGTCCATGCCGTTCATCGGCTCACCCGGGGATTTTCCTGTAAGAAGCTCCAGGATGATCACTCCGAGGCTGTACACATCGGTCTTTGTGCTGGCATTCTTTAGCTTTGAGAGCTCGGGTGCTCTGTAGCCAAGTGTTCCTGCAGTGGCAATCACATTTGTGCTGGCAGCAGCGGTCATCAGCTGAGATAGTCCGAAATCTGAAATGTGGGCGTTGTTTTGCTCGTCGAGTAGTATGTTGCTCGATGTGAGGTTTCCATGAATCATGTTCTCTTGTGTATGTAAGTAGTCCAATCCTCTTGTAACCTCAATTGCTACTTTCATCCTAGTTGGCCAATCGATGACAATTTCTGGCCCTCGAGCTGCCGGAGAAATTCGACATTGTTAATCATGACAAAAAACGTGTAGCGAATATAATAGTTCTTAACGTTAGTTGAATTGAATCTACTTACCATGGAGGAAAGATGCAAGACTTCCTTTTGGCATGTAATCAAATACAAGAAGCTTCTCTCCCTTGGATCCCAAGTAATAAGCCCTGAGAGCAAGGAGGTTCGGATGACGGATCTTTCCGAGTGCAGCAGCCTCGGCCTCAAACTCCCGCATTCCCTTTGTAGTCTTCTCCCTCAATCTCTTCACAGAAACTTGATTCCCATCTTCTAAAGTTGCCTTGTACGCCGTTCCGTAAGTGCTCTTCCCCATAATCTCAGCAGTGGCACACAATAGATCATCAGCTGTAAACACAAATGGACCGTCAAAATGGACTAATTTCCCACCCATTTCACCGCCTGCTTCAACTTCAGTTCCGGCCTTAGGAGCCCCCTTCTCAGTTTTTCCTATGGAATCTCCCATTTTCCCACTCTTTTGCTTCAAACTATCCCTTTTCTTCAATAAGCAGCAGAGCAAGATCAAGCATAATATCAACAAAATTGCTAGAAGTCCACCAACTGCTATGAGGATGATGTCCTTGATACTAAGTTTTCTATGATGACGACGATGCTTTGGTGCCTCTACCGGTGCTGGCGATATAGTTAAAGGGGCAGGAGAAGGACATGTGGTTGATGTGCTATAGCCACATAGCTGAAGATTACCCACAAAAGAGCTTGAATTGAATTTTTTGGCAAGGAGAGACGGGACGGCACCGGATAGATTGTTGTAAGAAACATTGAAATCACTAAGATTGGTCAGGCCAGCAAGCGAATCCGGTATCTCACCTGAAAACTTATTCCCGGATAAATCCAGTTGATTGAGACCAGATATGTTGCCAATAATTGATGGGATCTTACCCCTTAATCTATTATTTCCAAGGTTCAAAGAAACAAGAGAGGCTAGGTTGGAAAAGCTAAAGGAAAGCTCCCATTGATAAAATTGTTTGATAAATCTAGTAACTGGAGGTTTGAAAGTGTCCCAATTTCACCCGGAATGGACCCAGAAATCTGGTTATGGCTCAAAGAAACCTGCTGTAAAAAACTCAACATGCTCAAAGAAACTGGAACTGTTCCAGTGAGGAAATTATGATCAAGGGACAAGACCTGAAGTTGGTAAGAACTGTTTCCTGCTCCAACCCAAGTATCAGGGACAGAACCAGAAAGATTGTTATGTTGCAAAGCAAGAATGGTGAGTGAAGGTAACCGAGTGAGACCAACAGGGATGGAACCCGACAAAAAATTGAAGCTCAAATTAAGTCTAAACAACCTAGTCGAGTTAACAAGACTGGGAGGAATATGACCGGTGAGTGAGTTGTTGCTAAGATCAAGAGTTTGAAGAGAGTGACAATTACCAATTGAAAGTGGGACAGAGCCCGAAAACCGGTTGTTGAAGAGATAGACCCCACGGAGATACGGTAGAAACCCGAGAGACCGAGGGAGCGGACCGCCGAGAACATTGTCGTGGAGACTAAGCTTTTTAAGAGCTCGAAGCTGACCGATTTTTTCTGAAATTCGACCACCTAGTCCCCTCCATGGAAGCTGGATAGCAACGACCTGTCCCTTAACACAGTTGATTCCTGTCCAAGTACCCGAGCAAGCTCCATAGCCAGTGTCGTTCCAAGTTCGGAGGAATCCTTTGGAGTCGACTAGCTCGTGTTCGATCTCCCGTAGAGCGTGATAGTCTGCTTGGGTTACATTGACACCGTCCCAGCGCCAGCGGTGTTGGGTTGAGGCTGAAACAAGGCGATGGGATGAAAAGGGTAGCAGAAACAGAAACAAGTAGACCAAGAGAAAGGGTGTATTTTCCATGAAAACTTTGGCTTATCCCTTGCAGAATAGATAGATTGTAGAAGAAACAGAGGGGGAAGGAAGGAAGAGAAATGAGAGGGAAAGAACAAGGGGGGATTCGCTTTAATAATTCTGGTGTTTGGAGGTGACAAACACCGTGGAAATGGATTGGACTGGGTCTTCTTCTTCTTCCGATGTGATCAACAAATGTACTAACGGCTAGTTTTATATATGAAGCCGTTGGGCTGGGGAAGTTAACTCTAAGATAAAACATCTCTTAGTTTCTTCTTCGTTTCCAACCCAAACAAAACAACGTCCCTGGCTAAACGGCTATATTTCATGGTTGGGAGTGGGGACCACCACCTTCATTAGGGTTTAATTTTTTTTTCTATTTTAAGAAATAGTCTCAAGCATAAGAGTAATATTTATTTATAAATTTTTGTAATATGTATATATATTTTTTAGATAAAATAATTTAAATTTACATCTTTTAAAATAAAAATTATTTTTTATTAAAATATTTGTTAAGTTTATTTTAAAAAAATATTAACAAAAGAAAATTAAAATCATTGATATTAAAGTTTGTTTTGCTATAATGGTGTAAAATAAATTTATATAATATTTTTTTGTTTTCTTCGAATTATAGTGGAATTGTATTGGTGAGGCTAAGCCTCGAAAGTTTATATAATTATGATTATTATATGTATTACAATGATGAACCTAGAGTTTTATATAATAAGATGTAAATTATCACAAACCTAGAGTTTTCTATTGTTTTATGGAATAAAAATAAAAAATTAATTTAATTATAAGACTTATTATATCTCTCTAAGAAGATACTATGATATCACTCGGACTTGATATGAGATACTCTAACACTAAGTTTTAAGAGCAACGTGTCTACTGATTTTACTATAACGGCTCGCTCAAAATCATAATAATTCATTTTTTTGTTCAATTTTTGAGATCAAAGGCGAAGGGGTTAATTTAATGTAAAATATACTTCTTTGTCCAAAAAATAATGTCCCTTATTGATTTTTTGAGTCAAACTTTTTAACTTTGACTATTATTATTTAAAATTTATTATTGATAAAAATATAAAAAAAATATATTTTAAAAACTTCTAATTGAGTAGATTTTAAATATATATTTTATAAAATTTAATTATTTAAAATATTTAATATAATTATAGTCAAAGTTTTAAAAAAATAATTGAATTTTAAAAAGTCAATAAGAGACATTATTTGTGGGACGGATGGAGTATTTTTTAAGAAATATTTTATTTTAATCAATAAATAAAAATTTATTGAAATAGCAATTGGAAGGTTCAAAAGGAATATTATTTATGATAGGGGTGTTCAAAAATATCCGACCCGATTACCCGAACATAAAAATTGGGTATTTACCTGAATTTTTTTTGATCCAGGTCGGGTATCCGGCCCGTCATTTTTCGGGTCAGCCCGGATCATAAAATTACAAATTTCCGGGTACCCGATTCTATTTTTTTATTTTTTATTTATTTTAAATATTTATTATTATTTAAACAAAATATACTTATATTATTATATTTTTTATATCAAACAATCTAATTTCTAAATCTCAATCCCACAAATTTTATTTTTAAAAAGAATTAGTGCATGAACCATCTAGCTTCATTGGTAAAGGAACGGTTGTTGTTCCTAAAGGTCACGGGTTTGAGCACCAGTGTTGTTAGCTAATTGAGCAATTAATGTTGAAAGGAGGTCTAGGTACTTGATATTTTTAGTATCCAAATAACCGGTACCCGAACTTGAACACCCCTAATTTATGTATATATATCATTTTATTTAATTAGATTTTTAACGATACTGAGGGTGGGGGATATTAGATTATTAGGGTGTGGATTTGAGGTTAGGCGAGGAGAGTTTCAGAACCTTATATAGAATAGGAATAGGAGACAAGGACGTACGTTTTAATACTGTATTATTACCACGCTGGACATGTTGGGCATGGACAATCATAGACGAAAGGAAAATTTAAAGTTAGAGAATAAAATATTTAAAATAAATATAAATTAATTAATTTAAAATTTTATATAAGAAAATAAAAATTAAGAGCTGAGGGAAATAAAGTTAAAAAACATCTTAATGTTTGATAGAATAGTTATTTTTAAGGGTGAAAATTCGATCGAGTAAAGTTAAATAAAAAATTTCGAGTTATTTGAGTTGACAAATCATATTTTAAAATTCAAACTTTATTTGAATTTTTTCAATTTGATTCGAGTTTAAAAAAATTGAGTTGACTCAAATTTACGAGTTCATATAAATACTTAATTATAATTATTTATTAGGAAATATGCAGTGAACAGTTGAAATGGCCATGGGATAGAAATATGAAGTGGACGGTAATCTGATTATTAGTAACTTAATATTTTAGTCACTAAATTATGAAGAAATGTGTTTCACTTAACTAATCGAGTTTGGTCATTTAAGTCATCACTGGTTAATTGCTAACAAGAAAACGATGTGGATAGAGTTCAAAATGAGTATAGAATAAATTTAACCATCAGCATTCCCATTTGTATATTATGTTAATTGAGTCTTAATTCTGAAACTTGAATAAAAACATTTATATATTATGTCAATTCTAAAAAACTGAAAAATGAATTTATAATATAAACCCAAATGAAAAACTATTGATAGATTAGTTTAAGCAAGTCATTCTTTTAATATTAAGTGATTCTCATGATTAGACTATTCCCATGCGGGGTGTGAGCTCGGTCTTCGCCAAACAACTGCAATCTGCATATACAAAGACCAGAGATTATTATGAGATGTTTAACAAAATAGACCTCTCCATTTCATTCAAAAAATTTAGTTGACAGGAAGGTTTGTCAATCTTCACACAGAGAAACGACTAGGTACCGAAAGCTAATCCCCCATGGCCATGGACCAGACATGTTTAGGACTTCAAAACAATAGCGGACAGAAAGCACCTTTTGCCAACAGACAGGCTGCTGGTCACTTGCCAAACTCCACCCGATTCAAAACATTCTACCTGAGAATAAACGGTGGAGAGTAAGTAATCGGTTCACATAGAGGATGAAAATGAATCCCTGAGACATACCGAATCTACAATGTCTTCACCAGCTCTCAGGCCTCCGATAACGTAGATCGATTCTTCAAAGACAGCAGCAGCTGCATATCCTCTCGCCTGGTTCATCGGTTCCCCACTCATCCATGATCCCGTGCGTGGGTCGAATATTTCAACACTTGGAACCATTTTGCTACCGTCAAAACCACCAATAGCATATCTATCAAAGGAACATACTTGTTAAATACATTGTTTTCACTTCTGCTTTTTTCAGATAGAGGAATATCATGTACATTACGTGAATCAAGAAGTAGATTAGTGAACACCACGAGTGCTCTTCAAGGCACAAAAAGCATAGCCCTGGACATGGAATCTCCAGAAGCATTGTGTTGCACATACACAACATGAACCATCAACTAGAGCAGATCTAAAACTCACAAATGTATCTAATAATATAATTTCAATAACTGAAGAAACAGCTTACAGTTTTTCAGTAAAAACGACCAGTGAATGGCAGGCCCTCTTTGTGCTCATGCCTGCAATTTTGGTCCATGAATGCTCTCTGGGATCAAATCTTTCCGCAGTCCTGACAAAGTTGGAATTTCAGTCAACTGCCAATTAGCGTGGCTAGGGTGTGAAGCATGGGAGCATGTCTAAATATAATAGCAGAAAATGCAGAAACCTAACAGGAAAATGACATCATAACTTACTTCAGGTATTCACTCCCATCATATCCACCCGTAGCGTAAATTGCACCATTAAGTTCCACAGCAGCAAGAGCAAATCGCTGGAAACGAGTCACATAATTCAAATTTCAACAGTGCTCAAAGCATGAATGCAGTATAATATACAATGAACAGATAGAGACATAAGGAGCATAAAATCCTAATAGAGGCAAAAACTCAAAGAAAGATGACTCCTCAGGTCTTTAATTTACTTGAGTTGTAAACTAATTGGTAGCCATATTTACTAATTTAAATTGAAGATAATAATAGAATCTTTCTCCTGAAATTGGAATTTTGTAGTTAGTTTTATACACTTTCAGTTATTATCACCGACTGGAAAGATATCCTTAAAATAACTATCTGATACCTCTCTCAATAGCCGAACCAGATTATCTGTTTTCTCTAAGCCAGGAAAATGTGAAAAGCAGATTTTTCACAATAAGCAAAAGGGAAATCAACCATTACATTCACCTTTTGTAGCATTGAGCGTGTGTTGATCCATCGTCCAATATTTAAGTCGAGCATTTCTACATCTGAAAAGCATTGAATCCCATTACCACCACCAATGGCAAATATCTTTCCATCCAATGCAGCTCCAGCTAAGCTTCCCTTTGGCTGCTTTAAGGAAGGGCCAGGGCTCCACCTATTACTTGATGGGTTGTATGATTCAACTAGACAGAAACATAAAAGAAACATGAGACTTAAATAAAATTTCTTAAAAGAACAAACAGGGCTCTAGGACTAGCTAATACCTGTATCATACCATGAAAAAACATCACCACCACCAAAGACATAGAACTCGCCATTCAGCTGTACAACTGAAGTATATGAACGCACAGAACTCATTGGTTGAACAGGTTTTATCACATCATGAGATGGGAAATACAAATCCAGTGCTGATGACCACAATACACCATTGTATCCTCCCACCAAAAATATTGACTTAGTAGGATCCAGTTGAGGCCCCTCAGAGGAGTCGATTTCCTTTACGTTAATATGTTCCACTGAATGATTGGACAAAGATTCCAACATCAGGCAACGTGCTTTTAACCGTTGAATTTCCATTTCCGCTTCAACCTGAAAATCAAGATTATAGGTATTATCAATTGCACAGATTGGATTTAGATAAACAAGCCCTACAAACACATTTTCCTTTTACTATTACAGATACAAATCAAATGTAATTTAGAAGGATAAAAAACAAAAACACAAGGATACAGGTGAACTGATTAAAAAAAAGGTACAGGAGAAACGAACAGTCATAATTTTGGATTAATTTCACCACAATATTAATTAAAAGAAATGGAACAACAGAGTTTGAATCAGTATTACGCAAAATGTAATAAATAAACACCTACAATAGCAGTAAAATTAGCGCCAGAATATAAAAAGCCCAGAGCCAGAGTAAGAAGGATTTTTAATGAAAATGGTTGCTGTCAGTTGTTTAGTATTGTAGCATTAATTTTGAGATAAGGAAAGAGAGAAAGGAGGATCTAGAGAAATTAGCACCAGTTTTTGCTCCATTTGAATCATCTTCTCACATTGTTCTGCTTTAAATGTCCTCAGCTCTTCCACCCCTTGAATCAACTAGAAAAAAGAAAGATATATAGATGAGATCAGAACATTTCCTTCCTTTATTTTTTTCTCCAATGGAAGTAAAAAAACAAATCAAACCCTTCCCACTTCTCTATAAACATATTTGAATAATAGAGCTTCCAAGTCACCTGAGCTATACTGGATTGACAACAAGATGATGAACATGCACCATTTTCCTTCGGCCCCAAATCCATTTGCTCCCTCGTGAAAGTCCTATCTTCAATGTGTACCTCTTTCATAACCGTGGAATCTTCAACATTATCCATCAAAGAAACATCTTGGACTTTACGTTTTTGAGCCAGTTCTTGCAGTTTAATCAATATAAGGTCTTTCTCGTCTTGTGTTGTTGTCTTTGCATCTACATTAGTTTCCAGTGGATCAAAAGGAGAGAAGTCAGTGGTATCTGATTTTCCACTTGACTGACTAAAATGCTCAACCTCAGAAGCTGTGAGTTTACATCTATCATCTGCAACTTCTTTTTCATCAAAGAAAACATTTATATCCTGATTTCCACTTGTGTGATTAGCATTCTCAACCGCAGGAGCACTTGGCCTTAACCCTTCATTTTCCATCTTTGTACCAGATGAAGGAAGAGACTGGAAAATATTTGTCCACTTCGCTGTATTGTGAGGCAGATAAGTGCTTGGAGAAACTGTAAGAGATGCCAATAAGGACATCAATTTACTTGTTTGAGCATGGTCTAGCTCAAACCAGAAATGACTGCGACTGTAATAGTTGTCTGCAATAATAGGTTTAAATTGATCTTCAAGCAAGGGTCGGCACTGCTGTCGAACACGAATCTGAACCTTATTTCAGGAAGAAAAAAAATCAGCAATATATGGAAAATAAAATAAAGTAAAACAATAAACCAAACATGAAGGCACTTTATAGAAATGTACTTGTGCAGGATATTGTGTTTTCACAGAACCATCAGTAGTCCACCCATAGGGGTTAATGTTCATCTGACCATGGCTAGCCGCCTCAAAGATTCCATGTAGTTTACGATCACTATAGTTGAACAGAAATAATGGCAATCCTGGATCGATGTTCTTCACGTACAAGATGTGTGGAGCAGGTAATCCTAATAGAACAAAATCAACAATTACCAATGGTACTGAAGTTCTTTAAGAAAACACAAAGAAAAAGAACATTGTAAAAATTAATAATCTGAATCAACTCCAACTGAAAAAGGAACTCATTCAATAAGACTGATGAGGGAAAAGGAAATGGTAACTGAAAAACAAGTGCTGGAAAAAAAGCAGCTGAATTGAAATGGCATACCAAAAAGTTGTTTGAATAGACACTCTCTGTAGGTGGCATTCTTGCACCCAAATATGACACCACCAAGCTGATTCTTCCTCAAATTTCTGGACACCACAAAAGAGTTGGCTGCATTTGGGGTAAATGGTGCATTTCCATTAGCTATGAAAGTTTGTTGTTTACTTCCCGCCACCATTCTGTGATCCATATATGAATTAGAAAAGACAGCCTTTTTATCAAGGAATATCAATTGTTCATATCAAACATGAAAAATATAAACTTGATTCCATCCTAATCCAACTGTGACCAGTGCAAAACAGTAAGCAACGTTCACAATATAACCATATTTAATAAATGTTGAATTCAGGGCTAAGACAATGTAAGAAACAAAACACCTCAAGTAAACGGCCAAATGAATTAAGAAACAATTTTTAGTCACTATACCGTGTTAGGGCGTATAAACTATCCATTTTCATTCTAAGAGACAACAGAAAAATTCAGTATATAATGACTGACGTATTATTGGCAGTATAAGAAACACAAAAACCTGAAGAAAACAACAACGGTTAATTTAAGACACAATTCTTATTCACCATAACCAAAAATCATCAAATGTGTTTCTTGAAACTCATTGGCCGACTAATACGAATCAGGTTTTGTAAAGGCCCAATATGGGACGACCCTCCCAAACTAATTACAACGTAAGAACTCAAATCACGGGCATTGCTCAAGGACCGAACAGCTCATCCCGGTAGGGTAATTAATTGTTTGTATATTAAGATGTATTATTGACTTCGTAAGAGAACACAAAATCCCGTAATGAGTTCAAGACACAATTTTTAATCAATACAATGGAAAAAGAAACAGTAAAATTCCTGAAATTTAGACATCTGCAAGCTCATTAAGCAATGGAAGACGATCATTTTATTATTGACAATCTAAAAGTGCAGTAAACAGATGACAGATCGTTAGTAAAGCAGTCAAGGGGATACATTATTTAATCTGAGCGATTAACAAAACCCTAGCCGTGTATTTAACACACGGGGGTGACGGAATTCAAAGCATAACAATATTCAAAACATAATGAACAGCAGCGTAATCCAGTAAATGCAGAAGAACGTGAAAATGGTAACCAAGACAGAACCCATAGAGAACAAGCAAACATAAGATCAATTTCGTGGTGATAATCAAACCGATAAATCCAAAAGAGTTGATACATTGGGAGAAACGCTTAAGGAAATCAAAGAGAGAATCGTACAGTAGTTGGAAACTTGGAATTTGAAGAGAAAAGAGAAAGACTTCCTCGAGAAGGTGTGTCACTCGCTGGCTCGCTCACTGACTCACACGAAGCGCGAAAGTGAAAACAATAAAATGGCTGTTCTTCTACTGTAACAAACCAAATGCAAAGTTTGGAAAAGGCTAGAATATTGGAGAAAGATCTTTTATTCTCAAATTTCTAGACAAAATTTGGGAAATAATTTAAATAATAAAAAAGTTAAATTCGAAATATAAAAGATATTAAAAAATTATAATTTATTATGTTTTGATATTTTTAATTTTTTAAAGAAATTCGAAATTTACGTTTTCTAATATTTTTTAATATTTTTCAAATTTATTATATTTTGAAATAGGTTAAAAATGAGATATAATCAAAATTATTATAAAAAATATATATTTTTTAAAGAAATAATATATCTTTTATATTCCGAATTTATTTTTTTAAAGAAGTTTAATATATATTTTTAATTTATTATATTTTGAGACATAATAAAAGATATTTTTTAAAGAAATTCGGAATATACGTGTTTTTTTAACGTGAGATGTTATTTATATTTTTTATACTATTTAATATAATAATAGAATATTATGTGCCAACTACGTGGTTAGACAAGTTGATAGCAGATTAATAGGAGTCAAAGCCCATGATGTCTGGGCCTGTCATGGTCCATAAAAGGTGGGGGAAATTAAATATTTATTAATGAAGTCTATAATCTTTAATTAAAAATATATTTAATCTAAATATTAATATACGTTAGTGTTATAATTGAGATTTTAGAGAGTTTAATTTTTATTTTAATATTTGTTATTAAAGGTTTAGTTTGTTCTCGATATTTGATGTAAAGAATTTACTTTTAAAATATATATTTTAATAGAATATTTATTATTAGAGGTTTAATTATATTTTTTTTCAATACTTATGATTTAAGGTCTATATTTTTACAAATAATATTTACTATTATAGGCTCAAATTTTCTTGATATTTTAGGTTTATTCTTAAAATAAATTATTTTTTATATTTGTTTTTAGAGTGTTGTTAATTTTCTTCGATAATTGCTATTGGGAGTAAATTGTTCAATATTAATTAGGTCTATTTTTTATACTTGATATTTAAGTTTTAAAATTTTTGATGTTTATAGAATATTTTTTTCAAAAAAATATTTATTATTAAGAACATATACTTAGAAATGTGTTTTGAATAACACAACAAGTCACTTATATAAATCAATCAAATACAACGTCATTCGAATAATAAATATACATATATGAAAAGTTTTAGGATAAGATAAATCAAAATGAGATAGAACAGAAATTGTTATAAAAGTTATAAGAATTTTAGTATAGATTTTTTTTATATATTTTATTTCTTAAAAAAAATTTAAGAATTTTGATATATACTGTTTATTTACAAAATAAATAAATTTTTTAAAGTATAAAATTTTAATATATACTAAACTTCTTTTAGAAACATTAGTTTTTATAGTAATTTCGATAATATTTCATGTTAGCTTATATTTTGACAAATGCTACTGAATTTTATTAAATCCATAAAAATTATAATTACATCGTCTTTTAAGAAGTAAAAAAATTGGATTAAATAATCTAACCATTTTACAATCCAAAAAACAGAGAAATAATTTTTTTATGAAACTAAGCATACCAATAAAATTCAGAAGCTTCTTGAATCTCCTTTTCTCTGTCCAAACGAGACGCATAAAGAAGGAAGAAGGAGTTATAGACGATCCAAATTGTCATGTAAAAGCATCGCTACCCAAGACTGATTTCATCGGCAAACAACCATCAACCGGAGTGGAGATATAACTTTTTGAATGACCGCCGATAGAAATATAAATCAGAAACTAGCGTCAATTGAATCAAAACACAAGAGCAGATAAATTAAACCACCGACAAACAACAATCGATCGCTAGGGTATGTTGCAACGTGCCACAAGAGCAGATGAATCAAATCATAAAACGAAAATATGTCACAAAGACAAAAGAAAACGCGTCACAAGGACAGAAAGCGTGCTATAAAAACAGAGATTCTTATTAAAATTAAAATAAAAGTAATAGATTCTTATTGATTGCCGACCACCGATCAAAAAAAATATTAAAATGAAGAACGATTAAGAACAAAAGAATTTTAGAAAAAAGAAAGAGCAACTAATATTTCTTAAATATTTTTTGTTTTGTTAGCTTATTTTAAAACGTCTCACATTAAAACACAAGTATATCCTAATCCAACCTCAAGAAATGGTACAGAAGTGGATAGACTAGGCTTGTCTGCACTACCTAATTGAGTCAGTCCATATGTGTTTGTACCTACTGAGGCCTGTGCCTGAATGCCTGTGGCCTTGAGATGAGTTCCCTAGCCTTAGCCCTAGGGATCACATGAACCATATGTCCAACACCAAAAAATAAACAAGAATACAGGTAAATAATGGATTCAGTAGTTTCTACTCTAGCCTCTGGTGAACAACTTGTATAATTAATTACATATTTAAACACCAAACAAAGCATGATTAACAACTTAAACCTTCCTTCAAGAGTAGGCAAAGCATGCCCAGTCTAGTGACTACAACAGCTGACCGGACCCCACGAGTCATAAAAATTTTTATTGTAATTGTGTTCCTAATATGAACGTTTGTTGTGTCATGAGAGATAAACGTTCAACGTTATTCAAGTTGATATAAGAGAATAAATACGTCTTAAAAAATTATTCTTACATGTTCAATAAATATTTTTTTATTTTTATTATGTCCGATTTCATGTTCAATATTTTTTATTTTTCATAAATAAATTTGTTTATTTATTTTTTATTTATATTTTTTATATTAATGTAGTTATGACCTATATTAAGCATATCACGAACTTTTGAGTTTAATCTGTGAAACTTCAGGAGCTTAAACACTAACCGTACGATTTTAACATTATGGCAAATACATAAACGAATTTGTTTACCAACGTTACATGAAATATTCACAAACATTAAATGAACAAACATAAACATCTTTCAAAATAAATAAATATAACATCAAAAAATTAAATAAATCTGAACTGAATATAGTATCTAGGGACAGCAATAATATTCCTTTTTGATTCATTTTCATCTATTAGAAGCCGAGTAGGTTAGGTGTATATTTAAAATTTTAAAGATCAAATTTAGGATTTAAAATATATGATCAATTTGATTTGATATATTTATATATTTTTGTTATATTTAATTTTTATTATTTTTAAAATTAGATCAGATTTAATCAAATTTTTTATTAAAATAGTGAGGTTAAGTTAAGATTATGTGTTCAGGGCCTCCAGGCAGGCAGGGATGAAACTAATTACCCCTCCCTGAAGAGTTTTTTTTTATCCTATTTAATTTTTTAATTATTTTTTTATGAATTTATTTTTATTTTTAAACATTTATATTTTACCTTTTAATCCTAAATTTCCGCAATACTAATTAAGCTCTCTTCTTTTTCATTATTAAACTGGACTAAACCTGTGAGCTAATTAATTGCCTGGCGCGTAATTGAAACGATTGCTTCAAGGCAAAAAGAAAATAATCGTAACATTTATTATTGATAAATAAAAATAAATAAATATTATTTTATAATTATTTTAATATTATTAAAAAATCATCTAACCCAGAAAATAAATGTATTAATTAGGTTTTACCCTTTCCGTAGCCTTATGATTAAAGGGTTCTGCTTTGGTTGCACAAGTCAAAAGTGCTCTGGTCCAAATACCCTGAAATTGAACTCACTGCATTCTTTGGATTGTTTTGTAATTTTCCAGTTCCCTTTTCTCGACTTCCGATGCTTCGTGTGGGCTTAAACTTTGTCTCCTGTCTTTCTAGAGTTTAGCTTTTCTCAAGACCAAACAGACAGGAATCTGTTCTCTAGAGGGACCAAACATCTGTTTTTTTTTTCAAGTTTGCTGAGAAAATGTGCAACTTTTTTCTATAATAATATTAAAGGTTAATTTTATTGGATATTCTCGTAATATTATTTTTTTAGTCGATTACAATATTATAATAATATCTGTTATAGAGTATATTCTTAATCATTGAATATTGATCGCTTAATTTATTGTGTTGATATTATTAGTGCTCGAACTTGTAACTTTTAATAACAACAACCGTTTCTTTAACTACTGAAGACAGATTATCATGTTACAAAATCGGTAGTTTTAATCTTTTACAATAAAAATCTGTAATTTTGTTAGAAAAAATAAATGTCTTTAATGTTCTTTTTTTACTTTCATCTCACTACTACAATATTCGGTATCACTGTTATAAAAAGATAATACATTTATTTTTTATTTAGACAAACAATCATTCGGGTTAACAAGACGAAACTTTAATTTTTTTTAAATAAAATTAAATAATTAAATTTTAATATTATAACTTAAGATAATTGAGTTAAAAGTATCATCTCACATTAGACTATTACAAAATCTGATTTAAATTAATCAGTTGATAAATTAAATATCGAGATTAAGTCAAAAAAATATTCAAAACTATAATGAGATTATACTGCCGTGAATGTAAAATAAACACACAATAAAATTTTGGATTAATCTTAATTTTTCCCGATAAGTTGACCTTTATTTTTATTTAAAAAACTCAACTCAAACTTTCTTTAGTGGGATAACGTAATAAACGATCGAGGAATCAAAATAAAATAAATTAATAACATAAATGATTTAAATAAAAAAAATAAAATAAGTGATTAAAACAAAACAGATAAAAAAAATAAAAGGACTTCTAGTATAGATTACTTAAAATTTTAAGGGAGGAGTGTTTTTACGTGTTTGTTCATAACTTAGGAGTAATAGAGACACTAATCAAAGAATTTAACCAAAAAGTTTATTACAGAGAACTCATCCTGAAGAAAACACACCACATGGACAGGCGTGTGCATTTTATCTGATCGGTTTTGATTTGATTCGATTCAATTGAATTAATTTTTTATATATAAAAAATAAATTTGAGTCGGATTAAATTTTATTATAAATAAAGTCAGGTTGAATTAGATTTATATTTATGATAAAAATATTAAATATGATTTGAGATTAATTTTATATTTTAAATTTTAAAAATTATTTATACTAATATATTCTCTTTATATATATTCTTTACAATTAAGTCTTTGAAAATTATTTTTTATAATTAACTTTATTTTTTATAGATTAATCAGGTGAAAGATTTAAATTATTTATTTTTAAAGGATCAATCTTAAAAAATATATTTAAATTGAATTAAAATTAAATTTAAAATATTTATTTTCAAATTAGATTGAAATAAAAAAATAAAAAAAACTTCCCCAACTCAAGACTTACTATCTCCGAGACTCCAAGCGCACCATCTGAGGGATTGCCGGATGAAACGCTTGCTTTTCGGCAGCCTTTGCTTGAATTCTGGCCGAAACAGACAAACATGTGGTTGGAGGTACAAAACCTTTAAACTTCACTACAAAGCATTTAATAATTAATTCGTACATAAAAGCATTTGAGCCAATAATGACTAATTACGCGTAGAAAAACTAAGGTTTCGTTTAGGATTGTTTTTTAAATTAATTTTTGGGTCAAAAGCTGATTTAAAACGCAGAAACAATGTTAAATAGTTTTTGCGGTTGAAAAGTATTTTTAAGAATCAGATTATAATTTTAATCTTCATTTATTATATTTTATTATAATTTAATTTTTACAAATATATAATTATATTTAACATAAATTATTTTTTAATTTAAAATTTATATATATTCATATAAAAATTATATATTTTTTCAAAAGTACTTTTTAAAAATAATTTATGTATTTATTTATTAATATTTTTATATTTTATCATAATTTTAGTTAATATTATAATATAAAATAATTTTATTATCATTTAAACATATTTTTAACTTATAACATCATGTCTTAATAGTTATTTATTTTCTCCAAAATACTTTTTGACAACAATACTAAACACATATTTTTTAAATTAAAAATTCTAAAAAAATTTTTTTCACTATACTTTTTTACTATACTTTTCCACCATACTTTTCAAAAATAATGCTAAACTGACCATAAAAAAACATGTTTAGAAACCATGCGCAGCACTTTGGACGAAATTTGTCCGTACACAACAAAATCATATTGCTTATTGAATTTTTAATATAAAAATATTTGGTTTATAATTTTATAAATTTAATTTAAATAATTAAATTATAAAATAAAAATTTAAATAATTAATAATTAAAAATCAATAGATTATTTTTTAAGATTAGCTTTGTGTTTACTATTTAGGTTTTCCCCTTTTATGGTCCGATTTCTACCCAAGTACAGTAACAGTATGTTCTGATTTTGCCAGGAAAAGACAAGGAGGACAGGAACAGGAACAGGAGCTGTCTTTGAGTGTGAACTAAACAAACTGTTGTTGTTGGATTGGTGTCCGAAATCCGAGTTCAAAAAATAAAGAGGTCCCACCAAAACGAGAGATTATTAGGTGAATCATGTTTATTACGTCGTCTATGGTTTAAGTAATCAAGACCGTTGATCTTTAAATAATCACCTAATAACTACCCATCCATTAAGTACATATAAGAAAAAGGTGATGATTTTTTTATTAAGATCAACGATTTTAATTACTTGAGACCATAAATAATGTGGTAAACATGATTCATCTAATAATTTTTTCACCGAAACACACACTAATGATAGTTATTCCTTAATTTATGACCACACCGGGTCACTTCAATTCAAATTTGAATTTTTACTACGTACGTGTTCATCCATCATGATGTTCAGCGCGTGAGGGACACTTTATTAAAAATTTAAAACTTCAGGGGGGGATTTCAAAAGGTTGGGTTTTGCTTTCAAATTCCAGGCAGGGTCTCGTTTTATATTTCGTCGTCTTCCTCTTTGGTCACCGATTTCTGCATTTACCTGTAAAATCAATCAATCAATAATTATTAAATTAAAGTTATTTTTTAGTATTAATTTGATTAATCAAAATATTAAATAATGAAATTTAAATGAATTATTACTATTAGTAAAAGAAGATCATTGTTTTCTACCCACTAATCTAATCTTTTTTGTCTGCTTCTTTTAACATATTATTATAAACCTCCTACTCGATATGGTGTGGTGCAGCAGCCACTTTTTCTTTTCCCAGGAAACAAACACAGACACAGACAATCCCTAAATTACTCTTCTTCTTCCTCTGCTCCTCCTCTGGCCATTCTTTCCTTGGAGTACTATTTTCGCACATCAAACTATTCCCTCGGCATTTAAATTTTCCACAGAGATTCATTCACAGCAACTCATTTCAATGGAGAAACCACCTTCTCCCTTCACCATCCCACCCCAGTCCTCTCCAAAGCCTTCCAAGAAAAACTTTGTCACCACATTAATGGAGGCCGCCACCCTCCGCTCCCCTTCCTTCAAGGAAGATACCTACTTCGTCTCCCACCTCAAACCTTCCGACAAAAAGGCCCTGCAAGACCTCAAGGACAAGCTCATGGCTTCCATCGGCACCGATGCCGAATGCTCGATGTGGGGAATCCCTCTTCTCTCCGGCGACGAAAAAGCCGACGTCATTCTCCTCAAGTTCTTACGAGCCAGGGACTTCAAGGTGTCGGACGCGTTCCACATGCTAGAGAAATGCCTCGGCTGGAGAAAAGAGTTCAACGCCGACAGCATCACCGACGAGGACTTGGGGTTCAAGGAGCTGGAGGGAATCGTAGCTTACATGCACGGATACGACAGAGAAGGCCACCCCGTCTGTTACAACGCTTACGGAGTTTTCAAGGACAAGGAGATGTGCGAGAAAATGTTTGGGGACGAAGAGAAAGTGAACAACTTTTTAAGATGGAGAGTTCAAGTTATGGAAAAAGGAATCAATCTTCTGCACTTCAAGCCTGGTGGAATCAACTCCATTATTCAAGTCACCGATCTCAAGGACATGCCGAAAAGAGAACTCCGGGATGCTTCTAACCAGATCCTCTCTCTGTTTCAAGATAATTACCCAGAAATGGTTGCTCGAAAGGTACTTCATAAACTCTTCAAATGTCTGTATCTAACCAGCCGGTTAGCCTTTTATTTTCTAACCTCACATCTTGCCTTTATGGTCTTAGATTTTCATCAATGTCCCATGGTACTTCAGCATGTTGTATTCCATGTTCAGTCCATTTCTAACTCAGCGCACTAAGAGCAAGTTCGTCATCTCCAGAGAAGGATTTACAGCCGAAACGCTCTACAAGTGAGTCCCGTAAGCTTTATCGTCTTCTTTGCATGTTCTGAGTTTCCTATAATTTGTTTATTTGTTCGTTTGTTAGGTTCATAAGGCCAGAGGATGTTCCAGTACAGTATGGAGGACTGAGTCGACCGAACGATTCTCAGAACGGTCCTCCGAAACCGGCTTCTGAGTTCGTCGTCAAAGGAGGGGAAAAGGTGAACATTCAAATCGAAGGAATAGAGGTAAACTGTTGTTCTTTATGCAAAATTTGTGATTCTGGAGAAAGAGATGATGGTTATGGATGATGATGATGTTTTCCAGGGTGGTGCAACCATAACATGGGACCTTGTAGTAGGAGGGTGGGACTTGGAATACAGCGCGGAGTTCGTGCCGAACGCCGAAGGCAGCTACTCCGTCGCGGTGGAGAAGGCAAGGAAGTTGTGTCCGACGGAGGAGGCGGTCCACAACTCCTACACGGCTAGAGAAGGTGGGAAAATGGTGCTTTCAGTGGACAATACAGCATCCAGGAGGAAAAAGGTTGCAGCTTATCGTTATATTGTACGCAAATCAAGCCTGGATTAAGGTGGTGGGAATTCTAATTTTTGTTCTATTTACTTGTCCTGAATGGCTGTGAACCCTATGATTTTATATTTCTATCTTTCTGGTGTACCTGAGAGGGACTAATCTGCAAATATCATATTAGTATGGTTGTTCTTGTCATATGGATTAGTATAAAATAGTAAATACTGGGTATCTTTTTTTGTTAAACTTAAATCTAAAGTGGTTCCCTATAAAATTAATTTCATTTCAATTTGGTTCTTAAGTATAATTTTCTTTCAATTAGGTCCCCATGAAATCATTACATGGACAGATAAAAAATAAAACAATTTAGAATTCATTGAAATTACATGAACTATTTTTTCGATTTTCGGCCATCTCACTTCCATTATGTACATTTTAGTCCCAAATACAAAAAAAATGTACAAATTGGACCCAATGTCATCCACAATAATTCTCCCATGAACTATTTTCAAATTAAAAAAATAACATTCATGGTGAATTACAAACTGACCTCACCTTGTGGTTCCTTCAAATCTAGTACATGTTTGGCCGATACGAATCAAATGAATACGAATCAAATGAATACAATAAATTCAATGTTTCCATTGTCATAGTCATCCAAGGATGTTGATGACAATGGTTATTTCTTGAGGAACAAGCATACGACTGCGCAATCGTCGATTTCGGAACTGGGACACCTACTCCTCCATGCTTGAACAGCATAATCAACCAAAACTTTTGCTGCCATGGATTGTGGTTTTACTGAACCAACTATTGTTATCACCTCCTTGTTTGTCAGTACATCCCACACCTGCAATGCTAATGTAAGTTGCAACATCTCATTCGTTAAACGAAAACGTAAATGTCGACTGAACTACGAGCGGAGTGACAAAAGACTCGTAATAAGTCTTGAGTTGATATTGGTCTCCGAGTTCGATGACTGTAAGAAAAGGAGAAACTTGAATCGAACTGGGATCCTTTACTTCCAACAGAACTGTGTTTTTCAACCATTAATTCTCTACTGCTCATGGAATCTTATGTTGTTTATACCTAAAGATGTATCAAACAATACAATACTAACATGTCGGAATTTATGTTCTTACGCCATCGGTTGCCAACACTACGAATTCGTCTCTGCTCGTAAGCCTTCTGTAAGAAACTACAGGAACTGAGCTAACGCCATAGTTCTTCAAGCAGAAATCACCGAAAGCCCTTGTCATGGCGAGACCGGGGCAGTCCTCGTCGGGATTCCATACTCTCAACACATGAGGTTCTCCATCCATTGCAAAAACCTGGCCTCTGCAGTTTCCGATTCTTTCAACTTCATCTGAGTAACACCACAGCAAATAATAAAAACAATGTGAAACACCATAGGGAACACATAAACAAACAAATAGGGAGTGAATTGAAATGGAAATACAAACTTGGTATACTTGGTTTTAAATCGACTGTGAGTTGAACCGGAAAGAGTCGATTTTTGCTGTCTCTAGAGCAAAGAATTGCTCGAGAGTCACCCAAGTTCGAAATTATCAAGTGTTCATCCTGAAAATGTTGTAAGATAATACAAAAGAAATCAGGAATACTGCTTCAACCAGCCATCTACTAACAAGCTATTCCATTTGAGCTGCAATTCATGGTGTGTGTACCTGCTTAACGATAGTTACGGCTGTCGTACCACTGCAGTAGCTATCAACCGAAAGCCCCGAGCTAAGATCTTCATCCACTTCTTTGAAAGCTTCAATTAAACTTGCCTCCCAAGAGGAAAATCTATCCTTGGCATTGCCTTTGCTAACTCCACCTCTATCATTTTCACCACAACTTTGTCCATCGCTAACAAGTGCATCATTTTGTTTGCAACAATTAAGTTGTAATGATTCGATGATTGAAGAAAGCTTGGATGGCAAGCTGTGGCCTACATTGCGTGCAACCTTGTGACCCGATGGACCATGACCGTCGAATACACCACAGAAGAACACATCCTTCTCCCCCATGAAGTTCTGTATCAATTTTGAAAACAAATTTGGTGATGAACAACATAGCCAAAGAAATGATATATGTGCAAGTAGGTGATTAACAGAATCAGAAGGATTCTGCAAGCTTGGATTGTGCTTATTTGGTTGGCCTTTATATATGAGATAGCTTCCCTCCTGTGTGTACATTGGGGAGGTCCGACACGATGTTAAGTCTAATTATGTTACGATATAATTGATGAGAGTCAATATAACTTCGGAACAAACTTGTTCCGGTCCGGAGATCTTTGGTGTATTCGACTCCGGAAGCCCCCCTGGCGGGTGTCTATTGGACATGAATAAATGGATAGTTTCGAAGGGGCATCTCCGAATGTCTTGATGAGCAGAGAGACTTAATACAGAAGGTTACGGTAGGGATCATTATGAGTATACCAACTGCAATAAGATGCAATATAAAACTGGACATGCATAACACACAATATAATGCACGTAGAAATTCTCAAATTATCAACCATGGATCAATCCGGTCCATAAAATTAAAAAGAAAGATTTACAATTCGATGAACTAATCGACTACGAAATTGAATCGTAAAAGAATATAAAGGAAAAAGGGTGCGTAGAAAAGTGACCTCCCACACGGTCATGGCGTCCTGATTGATCCCGTTCTTTCCCTTGCGGCTGTACATTGATATGAAGGGAGAGGAGCCCTGGAATCTGATAATGGCTCCATTATGTCCGGTACCTGTAACATCCCCATCGTGAATCTTCCCTACTTTCTCCGGCAAAACGTCTTTGTCCCCGGGATGGTGTTTACCTTTGTACTTGATATGCGTAGAACAACAAGCACCCATGTTCACACCCCCTCCCCGCACCACCACCTTCCAAAAACCAGATGGAATTTGCAGGTTATTTTCCAGGGAAATCAGACCCTAGAATGGTGCAGGAAGGGACCCGAGGCTCAAAGCTTAAATGCGCGGATCCATTAGAGAAGATGTCACGCCCTTCATTCTGTTAGATATCAAATAAACTAGGATTTATAGCAGTATAGCAGTCCAGCGGATTGCCAAATGAGACTAAATTATTTATGTAATTCTTCGAATTTTTATCTGTGTCCAACACTTGTTTGACATATGGATGGAATATAATCGCTAAGAATTTTCTAAACACATAAAATCTAATTATATCATGTATATATCGCATCTTTTATACCGAAAAAGAAATGAGAATCACAGAATATAAAAACGATAACAAAACATATCGAATATAAAAACACTATTATTTGCATGTGTAGTAACACGATATACATACACATACATAAATGAAATTTATCTTAAAAAATTTGAGTTTAAGCGGTTTTATTTACAAAGAGATATATAAAAATATATATTATTTTTTCTTAAGATCTTATAATTTAATAGAAAATAATATGATATTTATCTTAAAAAACTGAATTCAAATAAATTTATTTACATCTATAAGACATGTATTATCAAAAAGTTTTTTTTAAAATAATATTTATATGATGGGTGCAATACGGAGAAGTTGAAAGACATAAAAAAAATAATTAAAACACACGGTCATAATGTCAAGAAAAATTATATGCACATGGTATGAATACAAAACGTGTTAAATTTATATAAAATTAATTATAATGTATATAAGTTTATTTAAATTCTATTTTTTAAACAATCTGAAAATATTTTTCTCAATATATTCAACCTAAAGAAGAAGTAGTGATATTAATTGAGAACTTTTAATAACATACTCTAAAGATTTAAGATTTGGTTTACGAAAAAGTAATACGAAGATACGGAAATATTTTCACTATCATTAAACGAAAAAAGAAACGAGTTCCTATGACAACTGAAACAAAAAGTAAAATTTAGGCACTTAAATAGACAAAAAGAAATGTAAGTACCAAATTGAACTTTGAAGCCAAGTTCAGGTACCAAAATGTACATTTAGCCAAAGGAAACAAAACTAGTACTTTTAGTCAAATATAATATACACCTTTTAAGAATCACTCCAACTATCTTCATCATCGTCTTCATCACTTCCAGTCAATGCCTAATTTAAGAGATGATTTGAAAGAAAAATAAAATTGAATGCTTCTAACATGGCTGCAACATAACAGATGGACGAATGATCAGGATAAATACAAACCTGGCGAATTGCATTTGCTTTCTCCAAGATTGCTGCAACTCTCATGTTGGTTTTAGGACCCTGAACATGGGGTCTGGTCATTGCTGCAGGCTTCAAGTTGAAGGACTGTAGAAAGCAAAATAAATCAGCTCTTGCACATCAGTATTCTTTTAAAGAAAAGAATGACTGTGTTTACTGGATCTAACCTTTGTTCGTATCTGTTCCAGGAATGAATCTCTTTCATCTACCTTAGGAATGATTGGAGGTCGATTCTGCTCGGTTGCCTTTCTCAACTGCAGAAAATTTAAACTGTCACATCACATGAAATGGTCAAGTGGAAGAGGGGGAAAATGAAAATTGAAAAGCAAGGACATAGTCACCTTGCTTTTTCCATGGGCAGCAACAGCATCGATGAGAGGATTGCGGGGACGTGGAAGTTTACCAGGTGGATCCTCACTTGAGTTTCCTTCTTCAGCAACTTGTACTAAGCAAGAGTATTCGAGGGCCATGCTGCCTCTCCTTCTGAAGTTAAAAAATCGTGCTCTAGAGTTGCATTTATCTGTGAGGTTTCTCCCGATGGAGCTGCCAAGCTGTGCTGAACAATGGCATTTAGTGTCTGAATCTTTTCTTCCTCAGAAGCCGTCAAACCTTCTTTGGCAGGAAGATCATCTGCTACCTTGGCTGGAACCTGCTCTTCTCTCTTAGTTGGTAGAGGCACAGATGCGTCAGAACGATCAAAAATTTGTTTATGGTCCTGACATGTCACCCCTTCTAAACTCGCATCCAGTACAAACTGGTTTGGACAGTTTGCTGTTTCGTCCTGCAAAGATACAGGAACATGTCTACCAGTGGCATCAGTAGGTGGCATCGGCAATGAGTAATTGGATTCTGCCCTATCTTCCTCCACTACAAAGGAACAATATTCAAGGTTTTCATGAGATGTGGTTAATGTTACAAATGGGTCTGAGTGTGTTCTATCAATACAGAAACCATTGTATGGGCTATTGCTGTTGCTAGCCATGGTTTCCAGATGCATAGAGAATGGACTGGGCTGCATGAAATCAGTTGCCAATTGGCCATGTTCAACCAATTCTCTTTGATGATCAGTAGAAACATGTTGAACTCTCCCTATCCTCCACTGCATTGGAGGAAGAGGTGGCAGTGGTGGCATTTCCTCCATGATAGAGTTGGTTACCTCGGGATGCAGGCAAAGGGAAGGATGGGTAAGATCAGATGGATAACTTTCTTGTTTTTCCTGCCTACCTGATTGTTCTGAAAAATCTAATGAAGGTTGGCTTGAAGAGCCTTCTTTGGGATGCTCAAAAGAAGTTTGCAAGCATTTTTCCTGATCTATGAGATCCAGAGATTGTGTCTGTCTTGAACCATCTTCAATTATGTGCAGCTTTTTCACATCATGTTGATTAGCATGGATGTCTAATGACAGTACTAAAGAACTTTCTTTTTCTAATTGGTAATGGATAGGTGAAGGCACCACGTCTTCCCTACTTTCCATTAGATGGCTCGAATATTTCAATTCTGACTCTTTATCACTGAATTCTGAAGAAGCTGGTGCAGTAGTTAAATCAATGAAACTCAAACTATCTTCGGAAGGATCAGCCAGAGATGAATAGTGGACTCCATCTTCTAAATTGGAATTGTTATAAGAGGCCGACTTGCATGAAGTGGAATCTATATCTTCTGGAGGACCTACCACTTGATTTGTTTCTTCTTGCATCTCTAGCTCTGTAAGACATTCTTGAGAAACAATCTCATTGGATTTTATCGGTCATGACATATATCTCCATCGCCAGCAAGAGACTCTTCCAAATTCATTAGTTTTCCAGATGGAGAGCAAATCAATTCTGAAGAGTGATATGTGGTATGATCAACATCATCACGAATGTTAGCGGAATAACAAGCAGCAGTTGATACTGCAATACTTCCAGCAAGAACATTTTCAGTTACTAGAACTTCTAAATCTCCATGATCATTGAGGTTAAAATTATCAGCGCAATCATATGGAAGATCACAAGGGATAGCATCTTCTTCCACCACATTCCCACTGCAAGTAGATACCCTAATTTCTTCTCCCTCTGTAGCATCAAAACGTTCATCAACAATTTGTTTCTGTTCAGAATATGAAGCTTCTATCTCTGTTAGGCCGGCCTCAACTTTTGGATCGTTGTGTAAAAGGTCTGAAAGTTGCTGTTCATTAATGCCACAAATCTGAGAAGGATCCACCACAGGAGTTATATGCTCCAAATTGAGATCAACTTCTACAGTAGCATCACTGACCTCAGAAACGAAGTTGATAGGCTTCACAACATCAAAATGTTCAGGTGATAGTATAATACCAGAGCTTCTTTCTCCTTCAGCCAAGGTTGAACAAAGGCGCTGCTCCTCTGTTGATGAAATAATGCAGTTTGGTGAACCAATTGTTTGGTTGACTGAATTTACAGCACAAATTTCCCCAGCAAAACCTGTTTTACGAACTTCATCTAATTGACCATCGTCGCTCCCCTTTTCAGCAGCAACCTGTAAAACATCCAATAAATGTGGCAATGTATCAGAAAAGACATTTGTGTTTCCACAGCTCAACACATCTACAGGACGACTTTCAGCAGAGAGAGTGACCAAATTAACCTGTTTCTCGGAAGAATCAGCGAAAATGACTTCTGATGAATCATCCATATATTTTTCACCATCACTGTCTGACAAATTAGAACTAGTTTTACCATCAGAGGATGCTTCCTCATGCTGTTGTTCCAGAGAAGGAATTGCCTCTGAACTTGCTTCATCCAACAAAATACATGTAGAGTTCAAATCTTCCAGACAAGAACTATAAGATGCATCTCCAAGATCGGGAAGGCAATGTAAACCAAAAGAAATATCTTTTGGTAACAAAACCTGATCAGAACTGGGACATTGTATCTCCAAACATGTAGGAAGTTGGATGGGAGGCGCCTCAACAATCTCAGTACCACAGTTTCTATTTGAAGGGAAAATCTCAGTACCAGAGTTGGAAAAACTAGATATTCCTTTCTCAATAGAGCAGCTTCTATCATCAGACAGAGAGGACATCCTATCCGATTGAGAATCTGATGAATGAACTAGGACCCCAAACTTTCTCTCGTTTGCATGCGAACCTGTTTGATACCTCCCAATAACCACGAAGCCAATACCATCCTTAGGTCTATACTCATTGTCTGTATCCATTTCGGACTCCATGGTAGAAATTGCATCAATGAAATTGTCAGCCTCGCTGCTCATGCTATCGGAATGGTCCCCATATATATTGCATTCTTCTATGCCTTCCCCATCTAATATTATCTCCTCTTCAGTTATTACTTTATGAAGGGAATGATGGATTCCATTTCTGAAAGCAACTGTTGGTTCAGGCACCTTCATAATCTCTCTATCGATGGCTTCTTCATTCAACTCTTCAAGTTTTGGGACAATTTCATGAATGGTAGGCGAAGAACTTAAGGTTTCCTTTCCTTGTGAAGAGATTTTTACAGGATTCATTGTACTAATATCAAGTGTTTCAGTCCCGGGCTCACTAGAATTATCCACTGTCAGCCTCGGGGGCAGAGTACCAGATATCTCATAAACAGCCCTATTTTGTGCTGGAGGAGTCTCCAGGAATTTCTCCATGTAAGTTTTCCCGGATTTTGAGTCAAGTTGAGATTCGTTTAATTGCCTTCTTTTCAGTTTTACAAGTCGGGCAGGGTCATTGTAAGCATTGTCAATATGATCCTCTAAAAACAGTTGATGCAATCTGCACGTTTAGAAAGCAATTCAATTACCAAGATACCGTGTTAAAACTTTAACATGTGCAGTTAAACAACTAGAAGAAAGATGAAAGACACAGATGAAGAATTGAAAGACTCACTTGGCATGTGATGTTTGTTGAAATTCTGGAGTCTCCCTATTCTTCCAGCGTGATCCTTTCTTCTGCCAGAAATAAAATATTAGATAATGATACAGGCAAAACTACCATATGCCACAACTAGCCATAAAAACTCTTACTAAAACCATGATGCGGCAGAAAGTTACCATTCACTGCCAGCCCTTAGCTAATAATTTTGTTTTATGATACATGGAAGGAAATATAATGCTTCATGCAGGTGAGAAGAAACTTAATTAGTACTTCGATATAACAGGTGTAAATCACCCCAAATGCTAAAATAGCACCTCAAAAGAGCAGGGCCTAACATATAAAGCGTACTGCTCACACGAAAGCACACCTAAAACCAGATATTTAAGTTTGACAGTGGAGCTAGGCAACAACCTTGCTATGATCTCCTCAGTCAAACTCATAGATGCCCATAATGTAATGATGGTGAAGAAGAGTAATTCAACAATAATGGAACATTTTTTCGAGTGTAAAATAAATAGGTCCAATACGACTCTTGATAGGTCTTAGGGCCATTCTAAAGACCAGAGTGCTACAAGTCCAGTAGAAATCTATATAGTAAACGTGAATCCAAGTCCACATAGAAATTTCTGACATGCATTTTTTTTTCAAATTTAATGCATTTAAGGAAATAACCCTGAAATCGACACAGATTAGTTTCAATTGAGGTTCAGAATCCAAACTGCTAAAATGTTGTTCGCATCAAGTAGCCTAAACCAGAGAACAATAAATCCTAAAAACTTACCGTTTGAAAGGAGAAATTGATAACACATTAGGTAAGAAAATTTCAAGTGTGTCTCGGATTCAAATGACAGGAACTAAAATTAAGATTTTGTACACTTTGAACATTATCTAATGGATTCTGTTTGTTTTGTTTCTACTTTCTACTTTCTATGATCTCGAGCTTAAAGCAAGGAAACAGAGAAATAAGCAAACTAACAAACCAATGAAATTCAACTAATCCGATAAGAATGCCAGAGAGAGACTGACTCAGCGAGGTCACCGAGTTGGCGCAAAACACCAACAAGTCCAGACATGGCAACACCTTCAAGTAAAACCTCAGGATCATCTTTGTCGGCAGATCTATAGAGCTCCGGATCTGCCAAGCTGAACTCGTTCCTAATCTGGTACCTCGTCAACGGCATTTCTTCTCTTCTCCGCCAAAAACACAAAGAAATCCTAAACTGCTCCTGCGCCAAAAGTTCAATAAAAAATAGTAGAGATTCTCTTTTTCAGTGAATTCCGTTAATGACGTGGTGGTTACTTAAAGTGGTTAAATACTATATTCAGTCCTCAAAATTTACACTTCATGTCGACTTGATCCTATTTTAAATTCTCTTACAGAAGAATTTTAAAATATTCAAATATATATTAAAAAACCATTACTACAAAAGCAGAATCTTGGATCAAACACTTAGAAGTGAATATCCAAATAAAAAAAATATTAGGAGTATTTATTATTTGATTTTAATTAAATTAATCGATAAATATCGAATTTTTTTAATTAAAGGTATGACTTATTAAGATCAATTAATAATTATTTTTTAATAAAAAATCGGTTATTATTTGATTCGATTTAAAATAGATTAATTAATTAAATTAATTAAATTAACTAAAGTTATTATATATTAAACATTATATATTACATATATATGTTTATCAATTAAATTTTTAAAAATTATAAAATGATGATTAATTTTTTATATATTATAAAATAATTATTAAATTTTTATTAAATTAATATAAAGTAAAATTTTAAGATTAAAATATATTTTTACATAATTTAATAATTTATTATATAATTCTTTCAAAATTTTATATTACACGTTACCAAATGCTTTTAAAAATTTTATATATATTATATATTCGCTTTATAATAATTTTAATTTAACTAATTTAATTTGATTAATGATTAAAATTTTAAAAGTTCTAATTAATTTAATTATGATAATTTATCTATTATGATCAAATTAATCGAATATACACCCTCAAGGATCCGCGTGGGCCAACACAGAATCAGAATCCTCATCCCTTTTATCTACCTTCGTTGCTTTTATTATTGGGATCTGCACATGCCATTGCTTAGGAAAGAAAGTCTGTGTGATTGTCCGCTAAAAGTTGAGCAAATTGAATCTTCCGAAACCAGTTAACAGCCTTCGTTGAATAGACCCAATCGATTTAATCTTCTGTTGACTAAATCACATCAAACCCAGAAAACACGACGTAGCGGACTGGAAATGAACCAAAACCTGATCAACACTTTGGATTAAAGCTTGGTGATACAAGGAACGACCGGAAAAGAAGATGGCGAGGACCGATGTGGAGAGCGATGATAGGGTATGGCAGACATGGCGGATGATTTCTTGGAATTTTTTTTTTACAAATTTTAATCTCACTTAAAGAAAGTGAAAAGAGAATTCTGGAAAAAAAGAGTGATCCTAATGATTAAAGATTAAGAATTTTAGTTTATGATTTAAATTTAAATTAAGTTAACAAAATAAAAAAAATAAAAAAAAAATAATCTTTAGAATTAATCCGTTTGAAAGATTAATCAAGAGATTTTGAGATAGACAAAAGAATGCTCCTTTATTTTTTTTTTATACCCAATACTAAAAATTAAATTTTAAATACAATTTTAAATTTTAAACTCTATTTTTACTTTAAATTTTATAAACTTTAAATCTAATTTTAATATTTAATTTTAAATTTAAATTTTTAGTGTGAGTATAGATGAAAGCACAAAAAAATAAAAATATTTCTATTCTTAAAGGATATATTTTTTAATTAATTTTGGACTTGAGTATTAACAAATTTTGGCCTAAGCTTAAAGTTGGACAAATATTAATGCCTATAAATAAGTTATTCTTCATTTAATTATTGTATTGATATTATTAGTATTTAAACCGTGATCTCAAACGTCAGATAAGAATATCCCAAAAGAATATTTACCCGACAAACGTCACATAACTTGAATTCAATTTTAGATTGTAAAATAGAAAATATATTTACTTCTAACATGTTGAAATGGTAGAAGATAATAGAGAAAGGGATATCATTCTATTTGCATGAAGGATCTGAATTCAATTTTAGATTGTAAAATAGAAAATATATTTACTTCTAACATGTTAAAATGGTAGAAGATAATAGAGAAAGGGATATCATTCTATTTGCATGAAGGATCCTTATATATAAAAGAAGAGATGCCCTCAGCTAACGTCTTCTCTCAACAGCCTGTGAGCTGGCATAACAAACTTGCCAGCTCGGATAACCACTCGTTCAATTTACTGAACATTTACCCTATTTTTACATTGTTTTCCTTCTCAAACGAGCTATCATAGTTCACTACATTTACGCGCTGTTGAAACTCAGCAAAATATGAGTTGGACAAGGCTTTTGTAAAATCATCTGCTATTTGATGAACTGCCGGAACATAGTTGATTCGGATCATCTTCTCTGAAACTTTCTCGCGAACAAAGTGTACATCGAGGTCTATGTTTGGATTTCGCATGGTATACCGGGTTCATGCTCATAGACACATCACTTGTACTATCACTCCATATTACAGGTGCATCTTTCAACTTGATTCCCATATCTTCTAACAATGATTTTATCCATACGACATCTGCTACTGTGTCTGCAATACTTTTGTATTCGGCTTCCATGGTGGATCGAGACACATTTTTCTGTTTCTTTGAGTTCCAAGTTTGATACCATGTTGAAATGGTAGAAGATAATAGAGAAAGGGATATCATTCTATTTGCATGAAAGATCCTTATATACAGAAGAAGAGATGCCCTCAGCTAACGTCTTCTCTCAACAGCCTGTGAGCTAGCATAACAAACTTGCCAGCTCGGATAACCACTCGTTCAATTTACTCAACATAACAGAATTTATACATAAATCATCCAGAAATTTACAATAAAACTAGATTCATAATTTTAGATAAATTTGCAAATCCAAACTCAGAGAGCTGAAAAAAAGGATATTCAACCCACTCATTCATACACGAGAACTGAGTGAGGGACCCAATAATTGCCCTAAACTACAATTTTTCAATTTCCTAGTCGAATACAATTTACACCTTTCTTCAACATGTTCATTCAGATAATAAAAAGAAACAGAACTTGAATGGGTGCGCCAATACTCAACAGGCTCAGCCATGGATGTCAAACTCTTCTTTGTATAAGCATTTTATATTGTAATATAAGGCATTGTGTGAGTAGAATACACGAGAGGGAGAAAAATACCATACACCAACAGAATGACAATTTTGAGGCAAAGAATATACCAGGTGACTCTCCTCACGATGATGGAGAATTAACCGAGTCACCGCGAAGAGTGTGTAATCATGTAAGTTCTTTCAAGAATCACTCCAAGCATCTTCATCATCGTCTTCATCACTTCCGGAAAATGCCTAGTTTAAGAGAGATGATTTAAAAGAAAAATAAGATTGAACGATTCTAACATGGCTGCAACATGACTGACGGAAGCACGATCAGGAAAAATACAAACCTGGCGAATTGCATTTGCTTTCTCCAAGATTGCTGCAACTCTCATGTTGGTTTTAGGACCCTGAACACGGGGTCTGGTCACTGCTGCAGGCTTCAAATTGAAGGACTGTAGAAAGCCAATGCAGTTCCCACCGTTAAACTCATCTATCTTTTTAAAAAAGGGAACAAAAAGAATGTCATGTTTATTGGATCTAACCTTTGTTCGTATCTGTTCCAGCAATGAATCTCTTTCATCTACCTTGGGAATGACTGGAGGTCGACTCTGCTCGGTTACCTTTCTTAACTGCAGAAAAATTAAACTGTTACATCACAAGAAACAGTCAAACTGGAAGAGAAAAAAAAAATTTAAAATGAAAAATAAGAGTCTACACACCTTGCTTTTGTCATGAGCAACAACAGCATCGATGAGAGGATTGCGAGGTCGAGGAAGTTTAGCAGGTGGATTACCACTCGAGTTTCCTTCTTCAACAACTTGTACTAAAGCAAGCATATTTGAGGGCCATGCTGCCTCTCCCTCTGAAGTTGACAAATCGTTCTCTATAGTTGTATTTATCTGTGAAGTTTCTCCCTCTGGAGTTGCCAAGCCATGCTGAACAATGGCATTTGATGTCTGCGCCTTTTCTCCCTCAGAAGTCAAACCATGCTGAGGCTGCTTGTCTACCTTGGTTGGAAACTGCTCCTCTACTTTGGTGGGAAGATCCTCTGCAATCTTGGCAGAAGTCTGCTCCTCTTTCTTAGTTGGCAGGGGCACAGATGCATCAGGAGGATTCCCATGTTCCGGAAATGCCCTACCTTCTAAACTTGTAGCCAGTACAAACTGGTCTGGACAGTTTGCTGTTTTCTCGTGCAAAGAGAGAGGAATATGTGTACAAGTTGCATCAGTAGATTGTATCGGCAATGAGTAATCAGATTCTACCCTATGACCCTCCATAGCCAGGGAACCATATTCAAGGTTTTCATTAGATATTGCGGGTAATGTTAAAAATGGGTTTGAGTGTGTTCTATCTAAATACAAACCACCGTATTGGTTATTACTGTTGCTAGCCATAGTTACTGGATGCATAGATAAAGTACTGGGCGGCTTGGAATCAGCTGCCAATTGATCAAATGTGTTGCCGGACCTCTCTTCACCATCCACAGGTGGTAAAAATGGGATTCTGGGTAGTTCAAACCCCTGCTCTGACGCTGGTAAACCAAATTGAGCTTTCTCACCATTTCCAAACTGTGGTATCATTGGCAATGACCCCTGACCATGTTCTATCAATTCTCTTTGAGGAGCTGTAGAAACATGTTGAACTCTCCCTATCCTCCACTGCATTGGAGGGAGAGGGGGCAACGGTGGCATTTCCTCCTCGATAGCTTTAGCTGCCTCAGGATGCAGGCAAAAGGCAGGATGAATAAGATCAGAAGGATGACTTTCTAGTTTATTTAAACTACCTGATTGTTCTGAAAAATCTAATGAAGGTTGGCTTGAAGAGCCTTCTTTGGAATGTTCAAAAGGCAGGCATTTTTCCTGATCTATGGGATTCGAAGATTGTATTTGTCTTGAACCGTCTTCAACTATGTGCAGCTTTTCCATATCGTGTTGATTAGTATGGGTGTCTAATGACAGTGGAAGAGAATTTCCTTTTTCTAATTGGTAATGGGTAGGTGAGGGAACCATGTCTTCCCTACTTTCCATTAGATGACTTGAATATTTCAATTCTGACTCCTTATGACTGAATTCTGAAGAAGCTGGTCCAGTGGTTAATTCAACAAAATTCAAACTACCTTTGGTAGGTTCAGCCAGAGACGAATATTGGACATCATCTTCTAAATTGGAATTTTTAAAAGAGACTGACTTGCATGAAGTGGAATCTATATCTGCTGGAGTACCTACCACTTGATTTGTTTCTTCTTGTGTCTCTAACTCTGCAAGACATTCTTGAGAAACAACCTCGTTGGATTCCAATCCTTCATGAAATATATCTCCATCACCAGCAAGAGACTTTTCTAAATTCATTAGTTTTCCAGACGGAGAGCAAATCAAATTAGAAGAGTGATATTTGGTATTATCAACATTTTCACCAATGTTCGGAGAAACACAAGCATCAGCTGATACTGCGATACTTTCAGCATGAACATTTTCAGTTGCCAGATCATCAAAATTCACACGATCCTTGGAGTTCAAATTATCAGCGCAATCATATGAAAGATCACAAGGGATGACATCCTCTTCCACCATATTTGCACTGCTCGTAAATTTCCTACTTTCTTCTCCCTCTGTAGCACCAAAAAGCTCATCAACATTTTGTTTCTGTTCAGAATATGAATGTTCTATCTCTGTTAGGTCAGCTTCAACTTTTGAATCATTGTGTAATATGTCTGAAAATTGCTGTTCATTAAAGCCACAAATCTGAGAAGGATCGACCACAGGAGTTATACGCTCCAAGTTGGGATCCACTTCTACAGTAGCATCATGGAACTCAGAAACTAAGTTGATAGGCTTCACAACATCCAAATGTTCAGGTGATAGTATAATACCAGAGCTTCTTTCTCCTTCAGCCAAGATTGAACAAAGGCGCTGCTCCTCTGTTGATGAAATAACGCAGTTTGGTGAACCAATTGTTTGATTGATTGAATTTTCAGGACAAATTTCCCAAGCAAAACCTGTTTTAAGAACTTCATCTAAATGATCCGTGTCACCTCCCTTTTCAGCAGCAACCTGTAAAACATTCAATAAATGTGGCAAAGCATCAGAAGAGACATTTGTGTCTCCACAGCCCAACTCATAAACAGGATGATTTTCGGAAGAAAGAGTGATCAAAGTAACCTGTTTCTCAGAAGAGTCAGTAAAAAGGACTTCTGAAGAATCATCCAAATATTTCCCACCATCAGTGTCTGATGAGGGTACTTCTTCATGCTGCTGTTCCAGCGAAAGAATTGCCACTGAACTTACTTCATCCAACAAAATATGTGTAGAGTTCAAATCTTCCAGACATGAACTATACGATGCTTCTCCATCATCAGGAAGGCAATGTTCACCAAATGAAGTATCTTTCGGCAACAAAACCAGATCAGAACTGGGACATTGCATCTCTAAACATGTAGGAAGCTGGATGGGAGGTGCCTTGCCAATCTCAGCAACACAGTTTCTACTCGAAGGGAACATTTCCGCTGCTACTTCACCATCTGATGGAATATCTTTAGCCGGTTTGTCTATAGTATCAGAGTTAGTAAAACTAGATCTTCCTTTCTCGATTGAGCAGTTTCTATCATCAGACAGAGAGGATATCCTATCCGATTGAGAATCTGATAAATGGCCTTGGACCCCAAGCTTTCCCTCGTTTGCATGGGAACCCAGTTGATACCTCCCAATATCCACAAAGTCAATACCATCCTTGGGTCTATACTCATTGTCTGTATCCATTTCAGACTCCAAGGTAGTAATTGCATCAATGCAATTGTCAGCCTCACTGGTCATGCCATCGGAATGGTCCCCATATATATTGCATTCATCTATGCTTTCTCCATCTATTATTACCTCCTCTTCAGCTGTTACTTTATGAAGGGAATGGGGGATTCCATCTCTGCAGTCAACTGTTGGTTCAGGCACCTTCATAATCTCTCTATCAATGGCGTCCTCATTCAACTCTTCAATGGATGGTTTCAGGACAATTTCATGTACAGTAGATGAAGAACTTAAGGTTTCCTTTCCTTGTGAAGAGACTTTTACAGGACCCACTGTACTAATATCAAGTGTTTCAGGTCCCAACTCATTAGAATTATCCACTGTCAACCTCAGAGGAGTATCAGAGATCATGTAAACAGCTTTATTTTGTGTTGGAGGAGTCTCCAGGAATTTCTCCATGTAACTTTTCACAGATTTCGAGTCAAGTGGAGATTCATTTAATTGCCGTCTTTTCAGTTTTACAAGACGGGCAGGGTCATTGTAAGCATTCTCAATACGCTCCTCCGAAAATAGTTGGTGCAATCTGCGGTATTAGAAAGCAACTCAGTTACCAAGAGATCATATTAAAACTTTAATATGAGCAATTAAATAAATAGAAGAAAGTTGAAAGGCATGGATGAAGAACTGAAGGTCTCACTTGGCATGTGATGTTTTCTGAAATTCTGGAGTCTCTCCATTCTTCCAGCGTGGTCCTTTCTTCTGCCAGAAAAATATTAGACAATAAGGACACAGGCCAAAATACCATATACCGTAACAAGCTAAAAACAACTCTGTGCTGATTATTGAAACGATAATGCATCAAAAAGTTACCATTCAGTGCCATCCCTTAACCAATATATATTTTTTTTGTGATATATAGAAGGAAAATAGAATGTTCCATGCAAGCAAGAAGCAGCTTAATTAGTACTGATATAACTGGTGTATATCACCCTAAATGCAAAAATGGCACCTCAAAGGAGCAGGACCTAAGCTATAAAAGCGTGCTGCTAACATGAAAGCACACCTCAACCAGATATTTTAAGTTTGACAGTGGAGCTAATCACCAGCCTTACTATGATCTGCTCACTCAAGCTAATGGATGACTCTCATGAAATGATGACGAAAAAGAGTCATTCAATCATAACGGAACACTTCTCCCCAGAGAATTAAATAAGTCGGTCAATAACACTATTGATAGGTCTGAGGGCCATTCTAAAGACCAAGTTCAGGTTTATTCCTTAAGAGGTAAACAGTTAGGGTCATTCTTAAGACCCCCCCCCCCCCCTAATTCTATAATCATTTCTGCTATAGATGAGACAAAACTGCAAATTGTTAAAATATCCCCCCCCCCCCCCCCCAAAAAAAAAAAAAAAAACACTAAGCAGAGCTTTTTCGTGGTCTTTTAATTATTTTATGTTAGTATCTTCACCTTACGTGCTTTCTTTTCTCTCTGAAGTTCTAATGGTGCAATTTCAGGGAAAGCCGATTCAGCTTTAAAAAATGACGGATCAGTGTAACGCTTTAGGCATGCCCCAGCACCCGCAACATCAAATCTGGAACAAGTTAAAAGTTACTAGAATGTTAACTATCAATAAGAAAAGTTAAATTACTGAATTTAAGACCAGTAAATTCATCTTACTTGTCCAAAAGGAACAACCGTGGTGGCCCCCTACATTCCTCATAAGAATCCAGCACACAGCGAGGTAAGTCTCCATGTGCGATCAGATTATGTTTAGTGTGCAGATTAGGATGCCAGTCAACACCTGAGAAACGATGATGTATCTTGTCCAGTTTAGCAGATATGTCTTTGTGCAGGTAAACTCAAATATCATGTTTCAAAATCATAACTAAATAGAACCGCTTAGCTCCATCACTTAAGCTGACTCATTGTATGCCATGATCACATTTCCTATCCATTCCTTTATTGCATGTTAATGTAAATGAATCCATGCATACTGATTCCATGACAATTTCCACCAGGACAAAGACATTAAAAGATGCATCTTTTGGTTAGGTAAATAAACTTTTTCCCCTCTAGGTGCTGGTAGAACATCGGGAAATGTAATACCTATATTGCAGGCACCAGGCACTGAACCCTTGGAATCTACTACAGTTATTTAAAAAGAAATAGATCTATTTCTCAATATTGCAATCAAGTACAAAAGATATACAATATATGAAATGTGAAAGTGCCCCATTATGAGAAGAAATGATCCTGAACCAAGGGTAAGAGTCAATTGTCAAATCCTAAACAACAGAATACGTTGGTAAAAATTTGAACCTAACCTGAATTGGTAAAGAATAATGAATGTTTGGTTTGTGATAAAAACGACTTCTCAATGGAAGGGAACTCTGCCTCAATTTGTTTAACTCGGACCATGAGACCATGGCCTCTTGCAGCAGTCACCATTACATCTTCATGCAAGTCGTGGAATATCTCAGCAGCAAACCTTTTTTCAATCACCGAGGAAAACAATTTAAAAAACAGACAGAAGGTAGAAAGCAAAAGCAACACTCAAAATTGCCAACAGAGTGCTCCAACTCTAATAGATATCTATAGTAAACAATCACACTCAACCATGAATCCAAGTCCATAGAGAAATTTCTGACATGCATTGTTTCAAATTTAATACATTTAAGGGGGGAAACAGAAATTGACACAGAATAGTTTCAATTGAGGTTAGAATCAAAAGTGCTAAATTGGTGATTGCCACACCCTAAACCACAGAACGTTAAAAACTAGAAACTTACGGTTTGAGTGGCCAAAATTGATAACACACTAGGTAAGAAAATCCAAGTGTCTGGATTCAAATGGCATAAATTAAAATTAAAATTCTGTACACTTGAGAACATTATCCAACAGATTCTGGTCATTCCTAATTCTATAATCTCGAGCTTAAAGCAAGGAAACAGAGAAATAAGCTGTAAGCAAACTAACAAACCAATGAAATTCAACCAATATAATAATCATAAGAGAGAGATACTGACTCGGCGAGGTCACCGAGCTGGCGCAAAACACCAACAAGTCCAGACATGGCAACACCTTCAAGTAAAGCCTCAGGATCATCCTTGTCGGCAGATCTATAGAGCTCCGGATCGGCCAAGCTGAACTCGTTCCTAATCTGGTACCTCGTCAACGGCATTTCTTCGCCGGGAAGAACAGACAAATCCTAAACTGCTCTTTCTATTATAAAAAAGAAAGTGAAGAGGTCTTTCTTTTCATTTTTTTTTTCAAATTGATTTTTCTCATAAGAAATATTATGTGGCGTTGCGGCGCGTTGGTTTGTCTGGGCGATTGCAATCGAAGGACGGAAACTAATGTGTATGCCCGCACGATGTTGTAGATGCTATATTTTTGGGTAAAATAAAATAGAGGTCACTCAATTATAAATAAAATTATATTTGGTTACTTAATTATCAAAAATTATATTTGAATAATTTAATAATAAATAAGATTATATTTGGTTGGCTAAAGGGTACTTTAGGTAATTGATAAATATTTTTATTAATGTAATTTTAGGTTATTTAAATGTAACTTTATTTATAACTAAGTGATTCAATTAAAAATATAACTTTATTTAGAACTAAGTGATTCAATTAGAATTTTCAATAATTGAGTGACTTAAATATAATTTTACTTATAATCAAATGATATTTTTATAATTTATTTTATTTTAATAATAATTTATTTTTAGGTAATTGATAAATTTGAAAAAAAATATTTAATTAAATTAAATTAAATATTTTTCTTAGTTGGTCGTTCTTTAATTTCAGTGTTTTCTTTGATTATGCATTTATCTTATAATAATATTTTTTTAGTTATGTGGATTAATTTAAATTTTGGAATTTTTTTATATTAAATTTTATTTTAATATTGGTTATAAAATAAGTTTTTAACGAAAATTTTCTTTTTATATTATAAATTAAGAGTTTATTTAATAGAATAAATAAGTCCTTTAAAATTTTAAATCACTCCTATCTTTAAGTGGGTACAAATTTTTTACTTCTTTCTTGTACCTTCATTTATACCTTCGCTTTAGATTATAAGGTTTAGGGTTTGAGTTTTAAGTTAGGGGTTGTGATTAAGTTTTAGGAAATCGGGGATAGAGTGTATTTTATAGGGTGTAGAGTTTAGGGTTTAAGATTAAAAAATAAGGATTATGATTTAAAATTTAATTTTTTAAAAATTTTCAACGAGATACATAATTAAAGACATGATAAAAAAATATAGAATCTTTACCCTATCTTAAATACATAGAATACAACAAATAACAAAATTATTAATACCGTACAAGCAAGGATGAAACTATGTTTATCGTAGGAGTGAGATATTTTCTCTTTTCAAATTTTTTTTGTATAATTACACTTGAGGTCTTTTTTAGTTTAAATATTAAAAAAATTATTTTTTCTAATTTTTAAAATTAAAAATTTATTAATAGGCCTTTATCCTTCATAATATTTGATCTTAATTTCGTTCTTGTGCAGTTTTAAGGAGAGAAATCCGTGTTGAGGTAAAAAAAAAAAGGGGAAAAACCTGTTGATCAAGTAATTGTTCAACCAACTATAAAAATTGGAAAGCTACTGATTTAGTTACGTAAAACCATTAGAAGTTAGATTAACATTAATTTTTTTACCGTAGCTACGAGAAAAGTTAGTTGGTAATTAAATTTATTCAATAATTATTGTAGTTATAAAAAATGTTGACAAAATTTATAGGGTTTAAGGTTTAGGGTTTTAGGTTAGAGGTTTAGGTTAGGGTATAGAAAATTAGAGGTAGAGTATATTTTTTTAGGGTTAGGGTTTAGGATATAAAAATATGAGTTAAGGTTTTAAATTTAATTTTTTAGTAAAATAACAAAGGAGGCACAAATGAGAACATAAGAAAGGGATAAAAGATTTTTGCTCGTTTATTAAATATAAAATTTCTCAAATTTTCACATTTTTTAATAATTATCACTAATGTTAGTTATAGAACGTGCAATATTTATTGTAACTACGAAAAATGTTGATGTAGTTGTTCAAAAAAATGAGCAATTGATAACACATTTATCTTAGCTACGAGAAATGGTAACAAAATTTGCGAGAGATAAAATATTTCAAAATTAGAGCAATAATTTATTAAATAGAGTTGAAATTAAAGGTGAATATTTGATCGAGTTGAATCAAGTTAAAAAAATTTGAGTTATTTAAGTTGACGAGTTATATTTTACAATTTAAACTTTATTAAAAATTTTTTGATTCGATTCGAGTTTAAAAAATTTGATTCGAGTTTTCGAGTTCCTTTTAAATATTTAATTGTAATCATATATCATATTATAGTATGGTTTGGATCTAATTTAAACAATTTTCTCTAGTCTTATAAGATATGTATATATATTTCTTCATATTTTTTTTATATGTGAAATATTTCTTCATATTTTTATACATCAATATATATTATAAAAAATTGAGAGACTCGTCTCAAACTTAAAAACAATTTTTTTAATAATTAAAAAATTTGAGTTATTTGAATTTTTATTTTACCATTTGAATTTTATTGGAAATTTTTTCAAGTTGAGTTGAGTCAAAACGATTTGAATATTTTTGCCTTGAATCGAATTAAATTTTTTGATTTTTCGAGTCGAATTTTGCTCAGCCCTAATTAAAATAGTATAGTAGAGTTTTGTTTTCAGTGACATCGTGTCAGGTTTTATTAGTATTAAATTAAAGATTTATATCTTATACAACAATGGTGAAGACCGAAAGTTCTACAAACACATTAGTTCCGGAGTTTGACGCCTAGTTTAGGACGTAGAGTTTAGGTATGGAGATTTAAAATTTAAAGATAATTGTTAGAATTAGGATTTAAGATTATAATTCAGTGTTTAAAAGTTTGTGTTTGTTTTTAGGATAATAAGCTTTAATTTTTAACATATAATCCTTAAACCTTAAATTCTAGGTTATTATCCTTAAATTCTAAACCTTTGCATCTAAACTTTTGCATATAAATCTTTAAATCCTTAGCCCTTCAAAATGAGAGATTATATCATAGGCCTGGCTTACCACGTCAGCCGTGATCCTTAACCAATGAAAATCACCCATTCCACCACTAATCTGTCATGTAATTAATATAATTTTTATAAATTATATTTTAAAATAACATAAAAATTATAAATGAAGATTCATTGGTTAGAAAAAAATGAGTTATATATTAATAATAAAATGGGTGATTATAATCAGATGATACCATAATTAACGTAGTGAACCAGACCCATAATATAATTTCTCCTTTAAAACATAATTTAACCTTAAAATATGGTAAAATGAAGCATGGATGTATGGTAATGAACCTAAAGCTCACACCCTTCTTCTCACTCAAGTCAAAAACACTAGAAACTACTTCTTTTCACCTCAAACTCATCACCCTTGTTGGTACTCCCAAATGGGTGTTAAAAAATATTTAAAAAAAGTACAAGAAATGACTCAACTCATTCAAGATAATAAGGGTTTGGTTTAGGGCTTTAAACCCTAAATATTTCAGTTGAAACCAGTAGAAGAAAATAACTCCACAGACTACAGTGAAGACCCGACCTACCCCTTGCGCTATGGTGATGAGAGGCTGACGCCCGTAGGTCTTATATCCCCTGATTCCTGCTCTCTTCACGTGCAAGTAATTAACATTACTTTCCCTAAATGCTGATTAGTAAGAGTTCCATGAAGAGCTTAAATTATACTCGCGCATGCACATAAACGACACACGACAGCAACAGCAGAGAATCTAAAACCGATTCTCCATTCTAACTAATTATCACTTTTATATTTAAACATGGATTAAATAATTAATTAACGAAGGAGGATAGGGTTGAGACAATGACTTGAGTGAGTAGAGACAAGAGGATAGTGGCTTCCAAGTTCAAGCACTTGCTATGGACTCCCATCACCAGGCACATGACGCACAGGGAAGCAGGGAAAGGAGAATATATAGAAAAGAAAAGGAGGGGAAAATACATCGTAGGTAATTTAGTCTTAAAATTTATAAATTTTATCATAATTAAAAATATATAGAATAAATTTAAATCTCGGTATTTAATTTTTTTGATTTTACATCTTTCGATCACTTGTCTCACTTCATGCTATTGTCCATCAACTCAATAATCGACAGATGTGATAACAATATACACCGACTCTTTATTAATGGACAATTGATGGACTAATGAAACAAAATTATTATAATCTTAACGTTACATGCTAGTGAACACAATCACAACTAATAAAAATATTAATGATAAATAACACTACTAATCATTAAATTATTTTTAATTTTTATTTTGATCACCAAATTATTTTTTATAAAATTGTCACTATATATTTTTTTTTATTTTGATCACCTACGTTAAAAAATTCAAAAAAATCAATAATAATTTTCCATAAAATTAAGTGATCCCCTGCTCTCCTTTTGTGTGTCCAACCCTTTTCATTACCCTGCCGAATAAACTGTTGTAAGTCGTGTATCCCACTTTACGGAAAAATTATACTGTAAACCCTGTTTATCACGTCACCTATGGTTTCAAGCAATCAAGACCGTTGATTTAATTTTTTTCTAAGTGAATCATCACCTCTTTCTTGTATGGACTTAGTAGATGGGTAGTTATTAGGTGGTTATTTAAAGATCAACGGTTTTGATTACTTAGACTATAAATGACGTGATGAACAGGGTTTATCGTATAATCTTTCCGCTTTATGTCTTAAGAAAGGTGCGTTGAGCTTGAGCTGAATGCCGTTTCTGCAAGTGCAAGCCTGCAAAATCACAGTCACAGAGACAATAAATTAAGTTGTTCAGACCTTTATAGAGCTGGAAAAGTAGGTATGAGTTGTGTGCTTGCAACTCATATGTCCATTACACATCAACTTTTCATACATATTCAAGGAAAAAAACCCTCACTAACTCCACTAGATGATACTATAATTGTATTTTTTGGGGATTGAGCTAAAGTATCTATGGAAAATATTAATAATTAATTTTTTTATCGTAGATGTTTTCACCGATAGATAAACGATTAGTCATAAAATATATTCGATTTTTATTGATAAAGATTGAATCTCTAAATTAATGATTAAGATATGAGATGAGCAATATCACACTTAGAGACAGAATTAAGATTTGAAAATAGGAGTAAAACATAATATTTGAAAATAAGAAAAAATACATAAATAAATTAAAATTTTATAAAATATATAAATAAGAGAATAAAAATAAAAAAATTCTCAGGGTAGGACGGTTGCCCCCTCCCATCCTATTTAATTATGTCTGTGATCACCACATTTATGATTATAATTATATTATTTTTTAATATAATTCTCCTTTTTGTGTTCTTCTTGGTACAATAATCATATATTTCTTTTGTACAGTGATGTCAAGTATACACATAATATTCCAAATTGAGAATTTTTTTTATTTAAAGTATTGAATATGATTGGTATTCGAATTTGTTATTTTTAAAATAATGTATTTGTATATTTTTTCTTTTAAACAAAATTGAAGCATGTATTCGATAAGAGTTATATATTTGATAACTAAATTTAATAATTTTAAAACGTATGACAATGTAACATTCCTAAAAACGAATAAGAAACATATTTGTCGCTTGAGCATTAATCTTATATCAGAAAGAAAAAGAGAGTTTTGAGGATATATAAACGATAGCGCTGCACATCCTATCAGACATATCTTTTAGAAAGAAGATTGAGCTTAAAAGAAGACTCTCTCTATATATCTCCTTTAATTTAAAAAATATATATACCCCCACAGTTCCATTGATGAAGAAATGGAGGTTACTTTTGTTTTATACTTGTGCTTCCTACTCATATCTCTATCAGTGGAGTTCCATATCCAGGACAATCTCTTAAATTAAATTTTCGAGCATGCTCAGTTGTTGTTTAATGCTTATCTTCTTCAGTTCCATGTAAGTAATTCTGTCGTTAATTACAGTTTCTGAATTAATTCTTATTGCTAGTGGATTCTGTCATCATGTTAGAATATAAAATACTAAATATGGAATAAGAGAAATATCACTTTAAAAATTAATAAAAAAAATCAATAAATATATCGGTAAAAAAACGAGATTATACCGAAATTGTTAACGAAGTTAATTTAGTGCTACTTTATTTTATTTTTTTATCCGTTTCTTTTACTACCGAGACTGCTGAGAAATTAACTTCAGGTGGGACTGGTGCCATGATGAATTTTCAAAACCTCAGCCCTTACATTCCTCAGCTCAGCTCTGCCCCACAATTCCATCATCACCAGCATTGCTTCAAAACTTTTAATTATAACCTAACCTAACCTAACCAGAAAGTATTAATTTCATTTGCTGTGTTAATTGCACAGCACATGCCTTCACCATTACTACGTTTTACCCTTCAAGTCTGCAAATCAAAACCACAGCTTTGTATTTATAACATTCTTGCATGCCATTTCCCAAAACTGTAGATGTTTGAGGTTAAAATGTCTTATTAATTCCCGGTTGATTTAGTGAGATGAGTCGTTAGATCTTTTAAGTAAGGTTAGAGACTCGAATTTTGCAATCTGTCAGATTAGTCGACTAATGAACCTAATAATGATAATTTTATATATAAATAGAATACCTTAATTGCTCTCTGAAAAATCTAGCTGTGACAAACTTGCCTTTTTTTTCAGTCTATTCTTGTATTATATTTCAGAGGTGCAAAGTGCTGGGGTCCCGCGCACAACTAAGCACCATTCCAATCTCCATAGAACCGCACCTTGAAAACACACACTTCATTTTCCACTTGTTTTGGGATTATAAATGTGGGAGCAGGGGATACCAAAATTTGCAGACTCAAATGCTCCATTAATGTAATCCAGACCCCTCTTTCTCTCTATCTGTCTGTCAAGCTTATGCCTGATGAGAAGACAAAGGTGTGCGTCGAGCAAGATGGAGAAGCAGGGCACGTGCATTACTAACTCCACCGTGGCACCGCCACGCAGGCACTGGTTTAGTTTCCTAGCTAGCTAGGTAGCCATGGATTTAGTTAAGATCCAGTAGTGAGTTAGTTGTTCATGTGCCCCTCTTCCCCATCATGATCACTCCACCTTCTTACTTTGCTTCACTCCTGCGCTCTTGGAGAACGAGATAGACTACGCCCTACCTAAGCTAAGCTCTATATACATATACATATACATATATATATATATATATATATATATATATATATATATATCCACCCCATTTCTGGTGAGGTAATGAGCTTTCTGATAAGCATTGTTGTTGCCACTATCCAGTCAAGTTACTGCTGTTTCCTTTGTCTGGTATCAAACTTGTTATTTGCATCTGCATGGAAATCTATGGGGCTGGGTATTTCATACTTAGTGTTACCCCTGATCTTTGTTTTAATATCATTTTTAATTTGTTTTTATTAATTTTAAGCTTTAAATATTATTATTCTTTAAAGAGAATAACCATATCTTTTTCACATTTAGCTTTAATAAATCATTTAAAAGAATAACTTTATGAATCTGAGAAGTTCAGTAACATAGATTGATTTCTTTGTGATCCGAGTTTGAGCAACATTGTCGACTGAGGATGAAAAAATGGAATGAGAATTTCGATTTGATTGTAAAATAGAGTTTCAGCAGAAGGATTCTACTTTTTAGAGTTATATTTTATTTCAGACACTTATTTTATAAATAGATGGTGTAAAGTTTTTTACAAAAGGGTGTTTAATTTAAGATTAAAATTTAAAATTAAAATCTCTAAATATTAAATCCTAAATTATATATCTTACCCTTTGAACCCATCGTCTTTAAACCTTAAATTAAAACATTAAATCCCTAAATTAGCTTTAATTTATAGGATGTTTGAATCATTTATCTTGTTTTATTATTGTTAGTCAATTAGCTTTAGGAGTATTTTTATTTTTGAAAGACATCCATGTATTTGCCTATTAATAGGATGTTTTGGCCTACCATTAAATGTTTGTCTAATTCGAATTCCATGCTTGTATCATGCGATTTCGTATCATTTGGTATCAGATTTTTAAATCCCATTTTTATGTTCGAAATTAAAAGAAATTATATACAAGCCTTCATTAGTATAACTTCAAATTTTGTGTCTTCATTTTTTTAGGATTCATTGTTAGAATTATCTCAAAGTAGGTCGACCGAGAGGGATGAACACCAAGGACGACAGTGGGAAACCGAGTTTTTGACCAAAACAGTTCATATGGACTGGTATAGTGCTGACGACCACAGCACAAGACATGGCAATCAGTGGTTTCTCGCCCATGCTAACCTAGGCTACGAGTCGAGAGAGTCGAGAGAAAGGAGTTCGAAACTTAAAAACAGAGGAACCAAATCAATGCACATAATTTGGAAGCTGAATTCTGGATTGATTAGCATAGGCCTGGTACTATGTGTATCTTATGTTAAAACTATATGGATTGGTGGAAAGATATACAAGTCATACATACAACCTACCAAAAGGTTTTAATAAGTCTTTCCAAGGTTCCGTATAAGTATACTACGAAAGTACGAAAGATGTAACGATCAAGGATGAACCTGAAGTTCCAAGTTTTACGGCTTCGAGGCACCACTTCTGGCAAACACATCAAGCTGAGTGAGAAGGCGTGCATGCACATTGATTGTTACTGCCATTCGCAGGTAGCAGCTCAGCTACTTCATAGATGCCTGTGGTTCTTGTATCACTAATGGCAACATCGAAAATTGCAATTCGACTTGGAATGTATTGCTGGGCATCAAGTTAAGATACCTGGATCAAGGGATAACACGATCACAAGATCGACCATAAAGACAACTAAACAAACATATTGTGAAAATTGAAAAAAAAAATCCACATAAGATACTACGACATGCTTTTCCAATGCATCACAGAAAATTGATAAATGTCAATTTGTATGCATGTATTGAGACGAGCTATGTCCATCTCTCTTGGCTTGGTTTGCTACTTGGCTAACTTTCTGATGTAATTTATTTATATTTCTCCGAAAAGAGTTATAAGACAGCTTCTCGGCGTAAGATAGGCAGGTCAAATCAAGTTTCCACAAAATGATCCTCTCAACTCCAAAGTTTACAATAAAGATCATCAGAAGCATTTATATGAGTTGTGATAACTAATGACATAAAGGAAAGGAACATTGCTACATCTTGACATAGTAAAAACCGAGAAGCCTCTAGGATGGGTATCGAACCATCAAGTACGAGTAAGAGTCAGTCTCACCTTTGATTTCTTTAGCATTAGTGACATGTACAGCAGTTGAGAACGGTTCAGCTAGGACATTCTTCCTTGATGGCAGCTTTACTCACAAATCCCCTCGAGGCAGCAGCTCTTCTTTTGGCTTGTATTTGATGTACATATTCCGCCACTATGACATGAAAAACAGGAGCAAGCTTACTCGAAGAGGAAACGTTAATACTCGCCTTCTTCAACGCCCTGTTAACATTTTTCTGAGTCTTTTGGAAGTGGACTGTACACAGAGAAGGAATGGCTGATCTAAGTATGGGCTTCCCACATGTTATAGGTCCGGCATGAGCACTACACAACAAATCCAGGCCAAGAATAAATACAAAATCAATCTTCACTATCCATTATCAATTTCAAGAAGAAGACCCCCCCCCCCCCCCCCCCCCCCCGCCCTCAATTTCCTTCCTTGGTTAAGCAATCAAATGCTCTTTCTCATTCTAATTCACATACACAGATACATATCCACTAAGTAAAGAATAAAGGGGAAAAACATACCTTTTGATGACATGTGTGCAAGCCTTATAAAGCTTCTGCTTGGAATCGGAGAGGATATGGAGATGGCAAAATCTAGTCAAAGCCATGGCTTTGAGCTTACATCCAACAAACGAACAATGTTGATTATTCTTAAAATTCAAACAAATATTAGTATTAGTAGTATTATTAACATGAACAGTACAATCTTCAGGGGGAGTTTCCATGACTGGAGCATCATCAGCTTGGTCTTGAATAGAGTTTAGCTTGAAAGGGCTGACACCAAATTTCCAATAATAGTTTCTGTACTGGACCTTGAGGGTTTCAATGAGAGCCCAGTAGTGGTCTCGGTAGCACCGTGAAAGCTGCCTCAAGTGCTGCAACCGCCGCTTCAGGAGCTCTGTACGCGTCAGATGGGTGCTGCGTGCAAGAACAACGTCCTGTGACGGAGGAGAAGACATGTTTTTTATGATGATGTTCGCAGCAGCAGCAGTGGGGCAAGAGATGGGGTTAGGTTTCTGGGTATCTCGGAAGAGAAACACCGCTGTTTTCGGATAATAAATTTATACAACCTACGTTGAAAGCTGTCTGAAGGGAGGAGAAGCCTCCATTTTCGTTTTGGATGGATGCTTTGGACAAATATCCTTTAGGTATTAGAAGGTTGGAGGGGAATTTACTTCTGGTTAAATTGCGTCACTAGTCCCTGTTCTATACATAAGTGCATATTTAATCCTATATTATAATTTATTACCGTATTTATTAAATTTTAATTTCTCGATTCTATCCAATACGGCTATTATTCGGTTCTAGAAACTAATACCAAAATATAATTAAAAAAAACTTTGAACATCGCATTGTAAACTAAAATTTATGTGTTTATTAAATTTAAAAACTATAGATTTATGTGTAAGATTTATAATTTAAATTTAATATTAAAGTTTAAGATTTAAAATTTAAAACGTAGAATACCTAAATTTGCCCTAACATTTTACAGTTTTATCACGTTGCTCTGTATTATTTATTTTAAAACGATTTAGCCCTTAATATTTCGTTGGACGAAAATCGTTAATTGATTAATTAACAACACAACCCGCTGATTAGGTAGGGGAAATTGTCTTAATATTACATGTATGAAATGTTGTGTGATATGCTTCTTTTTGCAAGTTAACTATTCGAGATAAAATTATTCCACATGTAGTCGAAGACGAAGACAGACTTACATTGGATTCGGGAGGGGATATTGTCTCCTCAAGACGTAAGAACTTTTATGTTTTGTCCCTAAATCTTTCACAATTCCGTTCCTGCATATCACCCGTTCCTGCATATCAATGTTACAGGACGATGATCTTAATATAGATGATAACGATGATGATGAACTGAAGTGTGTTTTTGTGGAATCAATGTACTAGCAGAGAGGTGTGTGTGACCGATCTTAGCCACGACAGCATCCGGTCGAAGTCCCCTAGTAAAACACTCGACATCGGCAGCCGACATCCAGTACCTAGAGTGAGGTAGCCTAACAGCAAAAATGAATATTTCTAGTCTGGTCGGGTACTGAAAGCTTTTGAACCAAAGTCATGGGAGGCTCTTAAATCATCGAATTTGAACACTGAAAATGGCCATAGGTTTTGTAACTTGCAGAGGAAGGCAAAGGCCGTTGCAGATTAAGGCTGCCTAGTAGTGTGTGTATAGTCAACCAAAGGCGTAAATTGGGAAACCTAGATTGAAATTGAATTAATTCGAGTTAGAAGCAGCAAAACCTATGTTCTTGAAAGGATTAAAAATGAGCACATACCCTAAACTCTGATGGCGGAGCTGAAAAAAATCATAAAAAATTATCTATAAACGAATGAGCATGTCAATACAATGATTTTATGCAGGAAGTGAATATCAGATACTCGGTTTTGTGTCGTACCTGTGGCTTCTTTCTTACATGATAGGTACATTGCTAATTCATGTTTGTTTTGCCGTCGATTTTCTTTGCAATGTTTTTTCGTCAGACACTGATGAACAAAGTTCTGCTCTCTTCTCCTTCAACCTTGTCATGCTTCTGGTTTTAACACCTATAGTTTGAGTAGTGTTGCCTACACCAATCCTTGACTGATCCTCATTCTCGGAGTTTGCTGGTGTTTTACTCCTTGAATGTGATAGGTTATTATCATCATCTATATCCTTCTCGATGAACTTATCATTCATTTGGCAATTCGAATTTTCACCATCAGCAGCAGAATCAGGACAGATTTCCATATGTTTATTTCCTGTGTTTGAATCAACGGTAATATCAGCATTTTGAGAATCATGGGTGCTCAACTTCCGCAGCATGTGATCAAAAACCGACTTTTGAGAATCTCCGGCAGAAAGAACCAGAAGATCACGTATCCTAGCAACAGGGACAGTGAGCTTGTCTAAAGAAGGTGGCAGGAAAGGAAATGCATCGCTGCCACGACAAATAGATTCTTCATTAGAAGAACAACATTCTGAATGTGAAGCATATTCCTCCCAATCATATGGAAACCCAAAAAGGAAATGACTGCAAACCTGAAATGGATTAAGATCAAGAAAATTGAGCTCCAATTCTTGCCAAAAGGGAGATAAAATGATATTGTTGGAAAATATTAACAGGATGAGCATGAATAGCAATGCAATGAGAAACCCAACCTGAGGTGAAAAGCCATTTTCGAGTGTACGAGAGGCATTGATGAAGCCGCTGATAGCAACGGTGACACCATCGGCAGTTTCAAGAGTGGTGGCATCATGTCTTTTGGTGATGGCTGCTGAGCACAACACTCTTTGACCTCGTTTCCTGCTTTTCATCCATTACCCCAATGTTACCACTATTATTAAAACCACCATACAAAAATACACGCAAAAAAACAATTGTTCATCAAAAGAAAATTGAAGGGCGAGTTGGAGAGGGTACCCTCTGCATTCAAACCCTCCAATGGCTAAACCTCCGGGCTCCGCCCTGCACAACCACCAATCATACAGCAACACCTGCAACCCGACATTCATTTTTTATTAGAATGAAAATTGGTGCAATAACAGAAAGAAAGAAAAAACCTTACAGATTTGAGGGATAGAAAAGCAAGAGGAGTAGGGGAGGCGATGGGGACGAGGTGGTCGGACGTATTTCGCTTTTCAGAATATCTTCTCTTTCTCATTTCGGTGGTTTGTTTCCGGCAGCAACTCCTCTACCTATCCGCCACTGCCTGCCAGCGTTTCAAACAGCGGTGGAATAGAAACGTCGCCGCAGCTATTTCGGGATAAGCGTGCGGTCCGCCGCCGCTAAAGACCTCAACTGAGGCCGAGAATAGCAGCGTGTTGAAGATACCGGCGATAACAGGGGGCGCTATATCTGCTAAATCGATATCCTTTAAAAATATATCCTTTTCAACAAAGTAATCAGAGACAGAGTAACACGTAGTGGGAACGAAAACAGAAAATAAGAGAAAAGTTAAAACAGAGCGATGGAGTAGCAGATAACTCAAGTACAAATCAAAGTTCAAGTTAAATTTCGAGTTTGAAAAACTACCTTATCTAATTTTCTGGTCAGTCGGAAACTAAAATAAGAGGAAGTTAACGGCGGGTCCGGCGACAGGCTTGTTTGGCGGCGGGGATCTATGAAGAGAGTCGAGAGTGTTCGGGAATTTCAAAAGAAAATTTACAAATATTGTTCACATATTAATTATAGGGTAAACAACATTATCAGTCACTAAACTATTTCCAATATTTTTCTTTGGTCACTAAATTATTGTTTTTATAAAATCATCATCAACGTTACACATTTTTCTATTTTGGTCATTATGAAGGGCCGTCATGTCCGACAATATTTTGCTCCCAAGGTGACCCAAGGCTCCGGCAATAATAGACTACGATGAAGCCCATCTCCGGGAGAGCTGCGGCAGCAAGTTGCCTCTGGAACTATCGAGTGCTGAGGCATTGAGCGCTGCTTTTCGAAATTACACAGGGACAGACTTACTAGATATAGAACTACTTGATTTCTACTTCATTTCCAGGCACAGTTAAACCATTTTCTTCTGCTTGTTAATGAAATAAATAAATGAACTAATCGTCCAGAAACAGTACACTGTGCTGCTGCCTTCAATCTTGGAAAACAAAGATTGGTTTTCTAGTTGTCTGTTAAATACATGAAAAGAATATGGATTTGTTAAAATAAGAAGCTTCAACATCTCAAATCTCCCATGCTCATTTAGTATTTACATCAATGAAATTAGTGAGGCTTGTTGCCTTGCATCTATATCTGCCCTATATGTATATATGTTCCTACAGACACTCACTTCTAGTACCTTCAAGTATTAATGGCCATGGCCATGTCCGTGTCCATGTCCATGCCCATGCCCATGCCCATGCCCATGTCCATGTCCATGTATGTGTCCGTGTCCGTGTCCGTGTCCGTGTCCATGTCCATGTCCATGTCCGTGTCCATGTCCATGTCCATGTCTCGAATCGTCCTTCGCCTCCGAGTTGTTATTGTGCTTCCTAAGACTACCTCCTCCTCCTTGGCTTTTCTTATGGTTGCTGCTCAATTTCTTCTCGATGTGGACTGTCTTTGCCGAAAAGCAGTGACGCACACGGATCTGATGGCTTTTTGTTTCCCTTGAACAACTTCCATATATAACCACTTTCAATACCACTTCCTTGTCCCGAGTGTCTTCACACCACCAGTTCTGTGGGATGCCGTCGACAAGATCTTCTAAAGTATTGAATTCTTCGTGATGGACCGAGATTTCCACAGACGAATCCGATTTGACTACGCCAGCAGCTGGTGTGACCTATGTCAAAAACAACAGAACAAGTCTAAGTAAGATAACAGAGTACACTCCACTTTCTTACAACTAGAAAAATGTATGGCATTAGTTGCAAATACCTCAAGCCATCGCGGGAAGCCGAAGGCGCCTCTTGGATGGTATTCAGCTACATCCTCCTCATCCTTCGAGGTAGACTGACCATCACAGATGATTTTATATATAACGTTATCCTTGTCGGATTTGTTGGTGATTCGAAAGATCGATGTGTCCTGGTTTTGAAGGACTATGTTGTTGATGCTAAGGACCGTTTCCGGTACATAACGTAATTCGTCGAGAATAGCCTTAATTTTCTTATTCGACTGCATCACTTCTCCAAATGATTGTCTCCTTACTGATCTATCTACATGCGCAATTGTACTGTGAAATTTGCAACGTACAGGTTTGTGATCGCTCTCGGTAACGTCCATGCAAGCCTCGTACCTAATCATTAGACATTCGTTGCAGTTGCTCATCAGAAATGATTTCGGATTCGAACATAAACTATATATAACCAAAAGCAGCAGCAGCACAACATGACACTTTGGGAATAAACTTACAGTATAATGGAGGAAACTATAGGACACTCTAAACTACACTCGCCCGTCGGTCCCGTCCTGCTATCACGATATATCACTCGGTCACACCATGCTGGGATACGTTTCTTTTCTCCGGAATCATAACCTTAAAAGGTATAAGAAAGTGATTAAATAAGCCAAGACAAACGAAACGAAATCGAGCCATTGAGTTCTTTTGTTGTACCTGCCAAGCCTGGACGATGCCTTTCGAACTTGTAGGTCGGAGGGAATCTGATGATGGCCTCACGCATTCCTTGAAAAACCTTACCGGCTTTCATCTCCGCCCTCAGCTGATCCTTTTCTCTAAGCCAATCGAAGCATCTTTGAGAAACAAAGTCCCTAGCTTCATCATAAGATATACCAAAGAGGCGGTAGTTAAAATCGCCGAAAAAGATAACCATATCTGCCTCAGCTAAATCAAGCTTTGTTTCTTCAGTGTTAACACCTGCATGCTGTGGAAATGCCATAGTATTTATGATCTTGAAACAACCAAATATGTAGACAATGTAAACTAAGATATTATATATCGAAATCGAGTAGAGCGAGGGTATACATTATTGCCCCGAGCCGTTTGAACAGAAGTGGAGGAGGCTCCAGCTGCAACACAGAGCAAGAATGGCAAGCCAGAAGAATACAGCTTTCAAAATATATATGTGCAGAACACAAGAGAGAAACAAAAAAACAGTAATCGTACCATACCAGTTGCGTTATTGAGTTGATTCGTTGACGATCGAGTGAAGGTCATATTTCGAAAGATATGATCAAAGTCAGCATTTCGCCGGTTTACTGCCTCCAAATGTGCAGCAAGGTGACAATTAACAAAGCATATTAACCGATCATACACTCTGATCCTCAAACCTACACCTCCCTGCACCACCATTACCCACTTTAAATCATCTACATACTCTGCAGGTGCAGAAGCGTTATTCCCTATGTTGTAAGCCATGATAATCAAGGTTATCAAAGTGGAAAACCTTATTGCCAATAGCTCGACCGAAGCCACACGGAACTGCCGCAGCATCAGTGTCCCCTACATGTGTTCTAAGATTCTTCCTTACCCTATAATATAGCAGATAAAACTAGTTTCATTAAATTAAATTTTACAAAATATGCTATGTTGAGGTAATAACAACTTACCAAAGAGAAATCAGTAATCCTGCAAGCTGTCTAGAACCCATACGTTCGAATGTCGTGTTTTCATCTAAGGATTTTCCAATTGTGTCAAGCCACCAATGACCAATAGAACTCCCTTCAAGTCCTACCTACACTTAGATACAACAAGAGGTTAACAAAGAGAGTTTTTTTTGGAATACGAACATTACATATTACATGATATCATGTTATATGATATTATATAAATCTTACAGTTTCTTTGGCTGCAGACATTGCAAGGAAACCTGCACCCATTTCCACTTCTTGTAAGCCAACAACAACAATGCCAACATCTGATACAACAGAACCCAACCATGACATCAGTGACTCCTGAGAGGCTCTTCCTTGACCAACATTCCATGATCCGATAAGTATCCTAATATTGCCTTGTCTTGAGTAGATATGTTCTTTTTCTGCTAGTTCTTGTCGTAATATGCCATCGATTGGCCCCGGAGATGAGATGTTCCATCCTCGTATACCGCCATGAGTAGCCAAGCTGAAGATGTAATCGTTGCCGGCTGCTAATTTTATGACAGGACCATTGTGAGCCATCCATCCTGCAACCAGGTTCCCCTCAAGATCCATCACCTGGACCATCCCACTAACATAGCCTATATAAATCCGTGTTCCGAAAACACAAAAGCATTGTACTGAAGAATGGTGGTGGCTAACGTCTTGCAACCGCATTCCATTTCCATCCCACTGCACGAGTAGGCCACTTGTACATCCACTCCATATGTTCCCATCCGGAGCTAGTACTAATGCTTCGATCCTCTTATTGTCTTCGGCAAATGCCCCGGCTCCTCTTGTTGCTACTCTACGGACAGCGTCCGCGGCTCCCATTATAGCATTGCGGGAGCGCTGCAAAAAGCCCCCAGATTTCTCCTTTTTTGTAGCGGAAACAAATTTCACCTTCATCTCATCTTCTGTGGGGCCTTGTTGATCTTGAGACGGCATGTCAACACGATTCTCAATCTGACCATCGATGTTAAACACTTTGAGAAGATCCTTTGTGTGAGCATCCCTGCAGATCAAATAACTCATCAATAGAGTAAAAAACCATGAAAATTGATTAACATGTTATACTTTATAATACGTATCAAGACCAAACGTACCATAGGGAGAAGGAAAAGGGCTGAGCACACCAAACTTTGGCTCTTACACGGTCGGAAACTAAGCACTTGATATCGGAGGAAGAAATGGTACAGTTACCATTAACTGTAGCTTGGCTCCTGAGATCAATGAATGCCCTTTCTACCAATAATGCAGCCATATGTTTCTCCTCTGGTTTAAGAGACAGAGATTTTTCAATGGATTCCCATGGCCAAATCTTAATAACACCGCCCTCACCACCCGACCACAAGTCACCTGCAGTAATGTATTACGCTTAAAAGTTATTTTTGTGACATAGAGGATGAAGCTTAATCAGTTAATTAATACTATGCTATAGATACCATAGGAGCTCATGACAATGGAAAGAACGGAACCGCGATGCGCCTGCCATGACAAGCCTTCCTTAAAAGGAGTAGTATCATCAGCAGGAAGATCCATCTTCCACGACCTGATTTTTCCATCCTTGTGGCCACTCCAAACCAATCTGTTTCCACCATCTACCAACAAACAGATGGCGGGGGGAGTGTTGGCAGACTCTTGAAAAGGTGCAGCATCCTCATCGCCCCTCCTCACTTTAGAACCTAGACCCGGTTGATAAGCATCATCGAACCTCCAAAATCGAACCCCACTCTCTTGGCCTGCCCAAAGTTGTGTGCTGGTGCAAGCAATGTTCCTCAGGAACTTTCCTACTTGAGTCTCCCTGAGAGGATGGGGCCTGAGCTCCAAGCAAGGTGGGCGTCTGGGGTGGACGGTGGCGCGCATAGGGACCTTAAAAATACCCGTGCCACCTCCAGAGCCGATGAACTCAGGCAGAGGCTGGAAAGTACTGTGGGACACATCCAGGAGATTACCAGTACCACCTTCCAAGGAGAGGGTCTTGTCAAGCCTTTCCCTTTGAGAGTGACTAGTGATAATATACTCTTCACCAGAAGCATTGGGAGCGTTGTTGGAAGTGGAGTGAGAGAAAAACTCGTCGTCCGATGACTCCTCGTTGTATAACTGGTATGTCGGCTTCGGGATGTCGTCCAGGCTGTGTTTACGGACTTGGCGATGACGTTTGTGTGCGGGGTTGGCCCGTATCTGTTGGCTGTAGGAATGGATCTTGCGTTGGGGAAGCGGGGCAGAGCTAAGACCGGCCAAAGCATCTCTGTCCTTGTCATCATCATGGATGCCATGTTCATCCATTATTACAAATAAAAAATATATATTGCTCCTCAGCAGTCGCAGAGATGTTGCTGAAATGGGTGATTTGGAAAAACAGAGGTTAATTAATTCCAAAAAAATGAAAAATGAAAAGCAATTGAGAAATGGAAGAGAGAGAATGCTAAGTGTAAGGAGACAGCGGAAATGGAGGATCCATCTTTCTGCATGAAAATATAAAGTGAGAGCGAAGTGTATGGCAAGCAAGACAGGACATTTCTATTTATGAAGGAGATAATTAAGGACAGGACAAGAATGTTTCTTGCATTGTTGCCATGTTTTCTTTCATCTGCGTGCATGCATGCATGCAGTTCAATTCGATATCCCCCTCCATCTTGTGTCGTCAATCTTCAATTCAATTCATGTTGCTTCTTGCTATGAAACTTGGATATTATGACCACAAACAACGTGAATATGAACGTTTTAAGACAAAACAAGGTTTAAATGGACAAAGAATTACTTCATATTACAAAAGGAAAATACAAGGTTTTATACATTTAAAAGTAAGATGACAACATTGTATGAACATATTACATACACAATGTAATAAGCTCTCCATCCGGTTATGAAAGGTTTTCGATTGCTGCGACCACGCTGGTCTCATATCTGGTTCAATGGCATAAAAAACCTGCAACTTGATAAAGATCATGATGAAAAAGAGATTTTTGTGGCCTGCCATGACAACTCATACACCATGTCATGGAAATATTATTGTTGATGTCCATGGCAAGGGTTGGTCCGAGAGGGGTGGGCGGACGGCACTGCCAGATTATGAACCCCGGAGGGCGAACAATAAGGACAGCTGCATGATAGAGAGTAGAGACCTGCTCCAGGTTGAAGCCACAAGGCACAAACAGGCGGGCGTGTTTGCATCGAGTTTTTCTGGGGGGAGGGGGGTAAAATACACAGTAAATCTACAAACTAAACAAGATTTTAACTAATTAAATCTTCAAAGTATCAATGTCGTATCAAATATCAAATATTTCTGTTAGTCTAATCATTGAATCGAAAGAGTTGCAACACCGATTTGACCATCCAACATGTGTCGTATTCCCTATTCCCGATCACGTAATAACCAATCATTTGCTATCAGAATCAGATTGCAGAACTTGTGAATTGTACTCATCATGCTCTCTTCACAAAGAAATAATGATACAACCAACCATTATTAGCAATCAAAATTGATTACAAAACAACAAATGCAACACATTGGTGGAGAGGAGATATGATAACTCTTTATCTACGCAACTTCTACATTATCTTTGATATTTTCCTTTCCGATCCTTCCCATCTGAGCCATCAATAGCTCGTGCACCTTCTTCGTCAGCTGCAGTGGAGAAACATCACAAAACAAATTGACCATAAATCAGTGACAATTTCAATAACCATAAAAAATGTTTACAGACACTTGATGCATAAATCTAACAATTTGGCTTACAATACTATGCAGGAACATTGAAGATTTTTAGAGTCGATGAATTGGTTACATATTCTTTAGTGCCTGTAAACTACTTCCTAGGACAAGATCTCGTCCTTTTTTTATCAACTTAGCTCGAAACATTTGCTTCATGATTCGTAATGGCAAAATGAAATTGTAGAATATAACAAGCAATGCTCCATTTTATGCAAACATGACTTGTAAAGAAGGTTTAAGGAAGTAACCTCATTGACTCCCTCTTCATTTTTTACTGATACACGGATTGCACCATCAGGGCCTATTATACGATACTTAGCCAATTCAAGATGATCAGCTTCCCCATCTTCTGTGATGAAGACTACAGGAGATTCTTTCAACAGATCACATTTTGAGATAACATCAAGCCATAGATGATCACCAAACCTTTTACTGATCTCTTTGTATATCATGAACTGCGTACAGTAGTGTAAATATAACCATAATGTAGAAGAGGTCCAAAATACAAACTTAGGAGGACTTCATTTTCCCTCGAGCAAACATAAATCTTGATATATGCACATGGAATCTAGTGCAAACATTTTAAATCTCAGATTATACATTGGCATAACTTCTTTTCTACCAAAAGAGACCACATCATACCTGATCAGATGGTGACATACCACACTCTCCTGATAAATCATGAACATAAAGAATTGCTGTTGGCAAATGTGAGAGCACAGCAAGTGTTAACATTTCCAAATCGTTCCTGTCTTCTGCAATGGGGTAGGGAAGTCCGCAAAGAAGACAGTTAAAAATCACTTCAGACATAAAAGAACTGCAGACATCGTGTTGATGAGAATGTTTATTTTTGAGCTTAAAGACAGGAGTCAACCTGTTTACCTGTCCACTAGCATCTAACAGAAGTGTTTGGTGTATTGAAAATACCAATCACTTCGGATTCTATAAGCAAATAGCCTTAATTGCTTAGCAACGAGTAGAAGAATTTTGAAGAACGACGCGGTCACTACCAAAAAAATAGTTACAATATAACCTGTTTGGCTCCCCACAACATATTCACGCTCCTTTTTGTCTCAACCTTTTGGACCTTAGTTTTGGTAAATGTTTCTGAATTATTTACTCAGTTGTCTAATCAACTCAATGTGAATTTAACAATTTAAGTCGTATATAAGCATTTTGAAGCCTAGTAAAAATGTGGTCAAATTTTAACAATCAAACCAGCCCCTTCAAAACCATTTGCATGCACACTTGTAACTGCCTGTCTAGTTTGCTTGTGCACAGTGATAACAAGAATGCAACAGAGATGGAAAGATGCCGGTCAAGATAATTCTTCAAAATGCATAAAATCAACAAATTAGAAAAAAAGAACCTAACCAGTTTTAAGATTCATTACCATCACATCTCTTCAACAAGCCTGGGGTGTCAGTCACCTGGAACAGGATTTCAAGGGGATCATAATTCACAAAAGGTACAAGCTTATAGCACACAAAATCGTATAAAAAGACTCACCTGAAAATGCTGGTAGTCTATAGTAATATGACCCATGAGAATTCCTCTTGTTGTAAAAGGATAGTTGCATACCTAATATGGACAAAAAAGATCACAAAAGGGGAAAATGTATATAATGACACCTAAGATGGTGTAATGATTTTATATAAACCCCATACAGTTATCCTCCTTGATTTATTTCATTCTTTCAACCAGGCAAAACCAGACTATGCTTGGTATACAGCCTATTTCAGATTTAAAGAGACCAAACACTAACGTCTCAACTTGTACAAAGCTTCTTTGCTCACTTCTCATATCTTTCCGAAATCCCCAAAGCAAGTTCAGAAATTTCACAACCAGTAGCACATTCAACTTAAATTTTTTTAAAAAAAATAACAAATTTATAGATTTATGCCCAAAAAATACAAAACTAAGCAATAATAGTACAAAACATAAAGTAGTTGTGCAAACCTCAGGCTTTCCTGTTGAGAGTAGACGGACCAATGATGACTTCCCCACATTTGGTGCTCCAACAAGACATAAAGTTGGCATTTCTAGATCCACAACTGGCATGGCCCGCAAAGTCTGGAAACCGAATAATTTGAAGATAAACCATTTTACATTTTCCACTTGCAATAAAATGAGCTTTCAAGGCTACAATTAAGGTTATTCAAGCTTAAAAGTCATCAAGAATATATTGAAATAGCATAAAATGTTTATACTTCAATACAGCGCAAGCTCATTAATCAAATAGAATAAAAAAATGTGAGGTATTTCCCTTGACAAATAGAACAAAACACTGAGAGGACATGACCTTAGACAAATAGCAAACCAAACTAGAAACATAAAGTACTATTACTCCTACAAGGCCAAAAAAGAATGTCAGTTGGCAGCAATGACTTCCATGAACCATCAATTAAACTAAGAAAAAATCAAGATTATATATGTTTAAAGATTTGATCGCATTATACGAACAAATTCAATTTTCAATCATTCTTGTTCGAAGAAGTTCTTCCCTAATTACTTTAGTAGAAAAATAAGATGGTACATACTTAAATGCAAAATCAAAATTAAAATAATAAAAACACCCCGAAAAACAATCCTAAATGTAAAGAAATTAATTTTCTAGGAGGATGCATCTGTTGTTTTGCACCTCAGATGATTTTACAGCTACAAAGTAATACATATATACAGGCAAGAACACAAAGGCAACTCAAAAACACGTGATAAAACGTGCAAAATCTACATTCCAAGAAAATTCAATATTGTGAAGAACACGACAAAAAAGTTCAAGGTTAAATGTCAATGAACTTCAAATTATATTGTTATTAGATGTCCGACTGAGATTAAGATCTATGCTCACACTCATTATAAATGGCATATATGCATATTCATCCCTATACTTACTTTCCATAACATGCCATCATATTTGGTGGGGTGAACACCTCATATCCAATTTAAAATTGGTTATCAGATGTGTATTATGTGTTCTTAACAAAAATGAAGAGCCTAAGCAACATAGATTGTTTAGTTTTTAGTTCTGGCTTATGCTAAGAGACATTTTTAGTTCTTACTTCACACCAAAATAGACATTGTTCAAAAAAATTTAGTTCTATACTTTTAAAGTTAATTCCTACTTTTGTTAAACTACATAATTTAAAAGATTTACAGATATACCTTTGCAATATATAATAAGTTATCAACAGCCTGTCCTTCACGTTTGAAGATTTCTTGAAGTTTCTCCAAACCCTACAGTAAGAGAAAATATACAAAAGTAATAGTACTCCAGAACATTGATAAAAGATCTATATGCAAAAAGATAATTCCTTACCTCATTCAATCGTTCCTCTGCTTCCCTCTTTGATAAAGACTACAAGGAGCAAACTAATGGATAATTTACATTTTCGAGCAAACATATAAGTTGTACCATAAACCATATACATATATGTAGAGGGGGAGAGAGGGAGGCAAGATTATAACCCAATATACCAACATTAGAGGTCAAAAGCTCCATACATGGGTTCATATGCTTACCACATTTCCAATTAACAGCATGTTCATAAAACAGTATTGGTATTGACTTCCTTCTTTAGAGTTAAAATGACTCATGGAAAATCTTAAACTCGGTTGTGTATTTTAATTCAGTTGCAAGGTATATGTCTATAACCCATATGCAAATTACATGGTCCTTCAATTAGACATGAAAGAAACAGTGTTACCCTGCCTTTTCATTTTCTTAAAAGGCATACTGGATACCTCATGGCTCATACAGAACGGGGGGTCAAGGACTATGAGTAAAGACACTGAAAATATAATGAAAATGCAATGCATACATGCCCCAACACTAACCAAGTCAAAGCAATGTGAGACAGAAAAGAAAAAATCTCAAATAATTTCCAAAGAAACACTCGGGAAAATTTGAAAATCTCAATAAACAAACAACACCCAGACACAAGCAAAAGAACAGTTTAAACTTGTATTTCAATGGAACTGTACATCAAATACAAGGGAGTCCCCCACCCCCAACACACACAGAGAGAAGAAAAAGACTCCCTATCATCTATCCTCAAAATTGATCTCTAAAAATAGTTTCAAGGGAAGACAACCTGGGCACATAGAGAAGCATGTTCCTTTCCAACAGATACCACTTTCTTCCTAAGAGCATCAACCTTTTTCAAAACCTGTGAAATAATAATTATGTTTAATATGGCAGTGAAAGAATGGAAAGGTGAATGAACCTTATATATATATATATATAATAGCACAAAACATACAAGGCTAACACAATAATTGTGTTTATATATGGCAATGAAAAATGGGCAAATGTAAATAAACCTTCCACATACAGTAATAAAACTCACTGGGGTACCATTTCGCTTAGTTTTAGATGGTATTCCACTGGAACAGCATTAAAGCTAGAGCTTTTGTTTCTAAAAGCCACTTATTTTGCTCATAGAATATAGATGAACATATAAAAAGAGTCATGGGCAATTGAGTACCTGTTCATAATGTCCAGCCCCAAATGTCAACTCAATAAGAGATCGTTCATAAGGATGCAAATAGATTCTTTTGGGGAAATTTTCTACATACCCTCTCAATGGAATTGCCAATTCCTGAAGATAAAGTAAATAAGAAACTGTTAAATTCAAGCAATATATTCATTAGTACAAGGTACAAGCTTTCCTTTATTATAACAATAACACACTGGAATAAGATCATACTTTCATCAGTGCATCAAGTTGCTTTGCACCTCTATTTCTTTCTCGCTTTGCTATGTTGGCAATGCCTAGGTAGGAAACCAAACGTCATGCTAGATCAACAGTGTGACATGTTGCAACTAAATATAACATGAGCAAATGAATTTATTCAAATATATGTTTCTCTGGTTCTTCATTTGTCTTGAAGTACTCATCCAGCACATAGATATAGGGGTATATCCTCCAAGACTCCTCCGAATACATGGAAAAAGATAGAAAATCTGACCATACCAATGCCGGCCATGTGCCCAAATCAGGGACTCACACCTATATCCAAGTAACATAGTATTCAATCACCTTTCGTAGGCAAGACCCTCTTTGCCTTCCTCAATGCAGAGTGCAAAATGTCAACCGATGGCATCACCATTGGCAGCTTCTGAAATGCACCAATACTTTCTACTTTTTCTGATGATTGATCCTATGAATCAAATATAAAGCCATCAAAAATTCCATTTTTTCACCATGATGAATAATCATATTGTTAATGCATTTGATTCATAGTCATGAGAACAATCATATACCATTAAGACAAGACCCAATGCATCATCTCAAAATAAATACATGAACCATGTCATTTCAAACATAAGTCTATGTGTAGGATACGAATTGGTCATAGAGATGACAAAATCATTGAACAAACTGTCACTTAGACGATGAAACTTGGCCTTTAGTGACATATTCGATGATCACAAGACAGATTCCAATAACATCCATGAAGATACATCATTACATAGTCTTTAAACTATAAGATACATGAACATTCAACACGGTATCTCGCCCAAAAACTTCCCAACAATACAGCACAAGCATTAAGTAGCTTAATGGGACAAAAACTAACCTTGGGTTCAGTTGGTTTAGTTTGGGGGGTGGATACATAGCTTGCTTTGACAAGCTCACGAGTGAAAGTCTGCATGTTTCTACAGAAACACAAGGTGTTGTGCTTTATTGGCCTCTGCATCGGGTAGCAGCCTAAATCTGGAGAGCAAAGATGTGAACATAAGACTGTAATTTACCATTAAAAAGAAAAAACAAAAAAGAAACTTATTAACCTCTTGAGAACTGGGAAGTTCTTGAAAGAAATCTGGTGCAAGGTATCTGGCATGACTCAAGTAGACTAAAGGCACCTCTCATTCCCCACTGCCACAGGAGAAGCCAATTTCAACAAACCCAAAAGTTACAATGGCCGCGAACCAAAGAATAGAAGCCTGAAATCTCCATTTCCAGTTCAAGATAAAGACAGTTTAAAGTATTAGATTAGATAAAACTCGTAGTCTGAGAGATGGGAACCATGGTTTAGCGGCTTACAGTTCCCGAATCCTTGCCCGTGCTACGGCTACGGCTACGCCAATTACCAGAGACAGACGGATAAGAAGTGTGCGCTTGTTCCTTTTCATTTGGCTAAATTTCCAAAATTATAACTAAAAATTATCTCAATATAATTTTTATTATAAAATAATCCAATATTCATTTTATAATAAAATTTAATAATTGTTTTACAATTTTTTAAAAATAAATTAAAATAACATATAAAATAGTTTAATACTATTTATTAGTGAACTGCAGTTTCTTTCAAAAAGTTTGTTTTTATTTTCCTCTCCTTTTATGGAAATGAATGTTATGGGCCTAACGGGAATTGGGTGTAGCCTGTGCATTAGGCCCATAGGGCCGGGGATAATGTTGTTGCTAAAAGAACAAAAGATATTTTAGTTTTAGAATTTTTATTTATATTTTAATATTAAAAATTAGATTTAGAGTTTAAAATTAAATTTTAAAATATAAATTTAATTTTTAAAATTTAATCTTTAAGATTTAAATTTATAGTTTAACATTTATTTTTTTATTGCTGAGACGTAAGTGAAATACAAAAATAAAATAAATGATTTTTTTTCCTAAAGGAAATGGTTTGTATGTTTAAAAAATAATAATTTAATTACTCTTATAAAAGAACATTATAGCACGGTGATCGGCCGAATGAATGGGAACAACTTTGAATAGGTTCTGTTGGATTTGATCACAAACAAAATTGATTCTTTCTGCTACAAAACTAGTTTGGACACAGATGTGTCGGGCTAATTAGAGATTTCATTTAGGGTTTAGTGTCTAGCGGTTTTAGTTTACGAGTTTTGAATTTAGAGGATGTAGGTAGAATTTAAGGTTTATGATTAAAATTAAAAATTTATAGGTTAAAACATAAATCTTTAACTATATTACTCTACACCCTAAACTTAACCTCTAAATCCTAAATTCTAAAATCCATGCACTTAAACTTCTAAACCATAAATCATAAATCAAACCCTAAAACTAAAACAATTGTAAAACTATTTCGTTTTCACTATCCGTGCATGAAATATTTTTCCAGGCAATAAAACCCTTTTATCGAATATGAATATTGTTTTATTCTCAAAATCCAACCTTAAAACATTAATTAAGTTGAGGAACACAAAATCTTTTCGATTTTTCTTTTTACATCGTAAAACTAAAAAATTTAATTTGATGTCTTAACCTAATATTTTTAAAATATAATTTTAAATCATAAATTATATTTTTAATTTCTTAAACCTTAATAATAAACGTTAACCTTAAATTATTTTTTTTAACGTAAAAATAAAAAAATGAGAAAGAGGAATTATATTATTAAGTTGAGAAATACCATGTCCATTGATATAAATGCATGGTGTTCATGCTAATGGAGTTTTGCTGATAGCATTGGAAACCTTTTATCCTTTACTTCACCACTGTAATCTGAATGCTGCTGGCTGCTGCCTACCAGTACCAGCAACAGCAACTGTGAACAAAACCCTCTTTCTTTTCTTTCCTTTCCTTTCTTATTTAAAAAGAATGGAAAGAGAGAGAAAAGGAAGAATGATCCACCTGTGTTTGTCAGTGACACTGAACATTGGTTTGGGTAATGAACAACAACTCAGACCCACCACCTGAAACTCAAACTCTGGCATTCCACCACTAGCATTGCTTTTTACCTATCGTCCATGCAGTAAAAGTAAAACCCTTTGAGAGACATCATTCTTACACTCTGGTATCATCAAAAACATGTCCCAGAGCTTCAATTTTATCTGTTAGATCATGTTTCCCTCTCTAACACTAACACAAGGCATAAACAAGTGATGAATGGCCTAAGAATTCATGCAATGAGGAGATAAATATAATGTCTGAATCTGATACATAGTGTGTCTTCTTCTTTGTCACGGTCTCCTCTCTATCTATTTCTCAAACCCTAGAAGAAAGAACCCAATAATTAAAACAAACCCTTTTATTCTTCTGTAAAGAAAAACAATCAAACCTCACGTGTGTTAGTGTTACACATCAAACTAACACTAACACCATGATGATGCATGGTGATCATGATGGTCTCTGTGACAGATGACTAGTTGTTGTTGTTGCTGTTGTCATGTTGTTCATCACCGCCACCTCCGTCGTTGCCTTCTCTGCCATGGTGTGAATGGGATCCGCTCGCTCGTGATTCCGATACACCGCTGCCGGAGACTTGCCAGTTATAAGGATTCAATCCGGTTAACATACTTATGCTACTACTTTCAGCATTAGTAACAGTGCTGGAACCCCATTGTTGGCCAGGCAATAAGGTCATGGGAGCCGGGAAATTCATGAAATGCAACCCACTAGACACACTGCTCCTGTACAAACCACTGTTATTTACCGATGGGAATGTCCATATCGGATCACCGCCACCACCCATAGCTTGATTATTAGAATTAGTTACCATCCAAAAGTTAGCCGGAATCTGAGCCTGGCTTGCCGGAATCGCCCCCGTGCTTGACTGCAACAAGTAATTAGCCATTTGTTGTTGTGGTGAAGACAAATCTTGCTCCTGTCTTCGTCTCCTTCCTTCTTCAGTTTCTGATATTTCAAACAAAGTCGAGTTACCGCTTTCGAGTCCGATCCCGGGGAACAAACTTCTACGTTGTTGCATAGACAAGTTGGAGTTAAAACCCGAGGTCCGAAGCTGAGAAGGAACCAACATGGTTGACCGGCTCGAGCTACGGAGGGAGATATTAAGGGAAGTGAAATTCGCAGGGATAGTGCCGGTTCCGGTGGCAGCAATCACGGCTGGTTCAGCTTGTTGTAGTAGCCACTCGATTGTTTCGCCGTCCGTTTTGTGGCCGAGTTCACGAGTGAGTTGGAAAACCCTAGCTGCACAAAGAGCCGGCATGCGGATCCTCCGACCTCTACCGTCCACCTTGGTGTGTCGGTCTTTGGTGGAGGCACGTTTAGGCGTCGGTTTCTTGGTAGGTTCCAACGAGATTTGGAGACTTGACACAGAACCGCTTGTGTTGGGCTGGGAGGAAGAGGAGGAACAAGGGTGATCATCTTCTTCCTTAGTCTCTAGTAACTGGAATGGAAAATCAGGACGGTGTTGACGGTGACGGTGTTGATCATCTCCGCTGCCTCCTCCTTCCATGATATCATGAAAATTACAGTCTGCTGTCTTTGTGACGGTCAATACTGAGAACTGGGAATCCTTTAGATTAATCTTTTGGTTTGTAGTTTTGATCTATAGATGGAATCAAATCAAATCGTCCTTTGATTTTGCTTTCTTTCATGGAAAATCATGTCTTTGGGGGGATGTTTGGGCCCTGGGATTCCATCGAGAGAGAGAAAAGAAAGATAGGATAAGGTGAAGCTTTTAAGCAACAAAGATAACGAGTGAGAATTATATGGGTGAGCTTTAAAAAGCAGCATTTTTCACAAAAAGAAATGGATTTGTCCACGTTCTTGTCCTTATTCAATAAGTGATTGATCGTAGAGACATCCAAGGATTTGGATCGTAGGGACGAATCATTTACCTTAACCTAATTCTAAGTTTTTATTATTAAAAGAGTTAACTATATTGTATCACACGAGATTATTAGGTGAACCTTATTTATCACGTTACTTATGATCCAAGCAATAAAGATCGTTTATTTTTAAATAATTATTTAATAATTGTTCACCTACTAATTACATGTAAGAAATAGATGATGATTCACTTTTAAAAAAATTAAAATGAACGGTCATGATTAATTAGGACAACGAATGAAATGATAAACAGGGTTCGTCTAATAATTTTTTTATATCACACCTTATAAATGAATATAAATCATCTCTTATTATATTTTTAATAATATATTCTTAATTTAAAATAATAAGACTCATACTTTAACTTTAAAATTAGAATTTTAAAAAATATAGAGAATTAATTTAGAATGATAGTTATAATTTTAGGATAAAATTTAAAAATTAATTTAAAATGAAGGATATAATTTAAGGAAGTATAATGTAATCGGTTCTTAATAAAATAAAATCTTAAATAAAATCTTAAATTTTTAAATCAATAAATTAATTAATTGAGTTCTTTGATCAATTTGAAGCGTTAAATCTTAATAATTTTTTTAGATGTTATCGTGACATGATATATTATAATTTTTTATTTTATAAATAATATATTTTTTAAATTATACAAAATATAAAATAATTTTTATTGACTTATCAATTATCATTCAATTAAATTATTTTTTAATGTTTTTTATCTATAAAAAATATTTTAACTTAAAATAAAAGTTTAAATTTAAATTATTAAAAATATTAAAATTTAAAATAATTATTTAGTAAATATTAGGCTATTTTTTAATTTTATGTTTTTTTAACTATTTGAAGTGTGGGGTTGTTTCGTTAATTGTGGTTGGACCGTCACAGAGCCCTTTGGTTCAGAGACTCCACGTGGGATGTTGTTTCATTCAATTTCAATTCAACCCGCGAAGAGGAGAAATTATTTTATAGTACTAATTTATCATGTTATTTATAATTTTTATTTATTAAAATTAAGTTAATAATTTTTTTATATTATTAATTTATTGATAATTAATTTTTAAATAATTATTTATTTTTATTTATATAATATGAAATAGTGAAGAATTATAATTAAAATAATATAAAATTTATATAACTGTTTTTTTAAAAAAATTATAAATAATAGAGTGAATCGGGGGCAAAAGTCGCAAAATAATTTTCCCGCAAGACAATGGTGGGCTCGTGTGGGACCCAACCCACAAGTCAAAAGAAAAAAGAGATAATCAGATGGGACCCGTCCCACTCTCATATTCATGTAATTATTTCATGTTGTCTGTGGCCATTTTTTCTATGTTCGTGTTTATTTTTTTATTATAATAAATTATATAAATAATTATCAAATTTTTAAAATATCTTTATTATGAGAATTAATTTTTTGAAATTTTTATTAAGGTCAAATTTTTGTATTACTTTTATTATAATTATTTTAGTTAATTATCGTAATAAAACTAACGTATGTAATATTCTTTCATTTTTTTTCTTTCTTTTTTTTATCCTCCATAAAAAATTTAATGAGTACGGATATAATTTTTCCATCATTATTATTTAATTTGTCACTTAAAAAAATAAAAATAAATATAACTGATTAAATATATTTATTTATTTTATTATTTAATCATGTATTTTTCATATAAATTAAAATGGTCTTTAAATTTTAAAAAATAAATCACAACTCAAGTAATAATAAAATATTAAAAATATACTTTTTCATATAAATTAAAATATTTTTATGGCTAAGGAGTTTAAAATCACAACTTATTAAAAGTCATAAATTGTCATATTAAAAATTTAGGCATAAAAAAAATTTTAACCCTTAAATAATTTTTATTATTTTAATCTTTATTTATTTTTTTATAAATTTAATCCTTCATCTATGTTTTTTTGATAAACAATTTTTTTAACTAACATAATAATTAGACCGTTAAAAAATTAACGATATTGACATGTCATATATATGTAATAATATATTTTAAATAACATGACATCTAAGCTCATTCTACATATATATAACATGTCATTATCTTAAATTTTTTACAATAATGATAAATATATACATGTAAACTGACTTTTATTCTAACATAAAATATAAAACAATTAAAATTCAAATAAAATATTAAAAAATAATTAAATATAAAATAAAAAACTACTAAGTATTCTCAAATCTTAAATATCATTCTACATATATATGACATATCATTATCGTTAATTTTTTAACTATCTAGTCATTATGCTAGTTAAAAATAAAATATTTATTAAAAAGATATAGATTAAAGGTTAAATTTATCTTTAAAAAATAAAAGTCAAAATGATAAAAATGATAAACGTAAAGGGTTAAAATTATTTTTATATAATAACCAATTATTTTGTAGTAATTAAATGATTTAATAACCATTTTATAATTTTTTAAATTTTAATACCAAAAAATCAACAAAACATTTGTGAACTTTTACCTTTTCCAATAAATATTTACCTACATAAAGCTTTTTACACTAAACAAAGAATTAAATATTTTTCTATTTATTTAGGACTAAATATGTAAAATCTCGATAAATATAACTCGAAATACGATATTTAAATTAAGCATATATAAAATCATATATAACATAAAACAATAAAAAAGTGCAATATATATCCCTATCATTCCATTGTCGATTCGAAACAGAACATAAAAAATTGATATAAAGGGTAAAAGAGAGATGGGCAAAACGATAGCTATCTTAAATAGGGTCATCCTCCTCAAAACCTTACTTAGCAAACACTACGAGACAGCTTTTCACAAGTTCTTACTAAAGCAAGGCCAGCACCTAACCAGAACTAAGGCCAGCACCTAACCAGAACTAAGGCCAGCATTCATTTTCTTTAATCATCACCATCGTCGTCGTCGTCCTCCTCATCCACCTCATCGTCATCATCGTCTTTTCCCTATCAACGGAGAAGAAATAAATTAACAAGAATGCATACAAAATTCCTATCCCTTCAGCAATGAGTAGGGCTCAACGGTAATGATGCAAAACCTCTTGAGACGGTCGAAACAATAAAATTACATGTCGATCTAACTTATGAACGTGCAAAAAAGTGATTTAGACATGACACGTAATGCATCAGCATGAGCGTAAATAAATGGAACATTCGTTTTTCAAATCAAAAGAAGATATGACTTCCAGTACAGCTTTATATATATCTAACTAACATATATAGGTATGCTCATTTTTTCATAAGCTATCTTTGTAAGATCATGTTACCCGAAAGCATATCTAGGGATGTGTCAATGTCCGGCACTGATACATCAAGAAATATAAAGATTCAGAGTAACAAGGACCTAGATGCAAATATTAACTCGAATATAGATAAAATGCTCTCAAATCACCCAATTTCTGCCATTGATATTTCAACCTAATTTCAAAATTTTCCTTCATACCACAATATCAAGTACTTCATTGATGGGTATTACAGTCTAAATATCTTTATCCTGAAACCGGAGTCTTAACTTTGGTCAAGGATTATTCAATTCACAACAACTAAATTCTCTACACAATGCTGAATTGGGAATCCATCCCAATGTTTGGTGGGTAGGAAATGACTTTTGCTTAAAATATGTATACAACACACCTCAGAGTATCACAAGGCCAAAACAAAGAATACATGTTTGTAGAGTCCTCCCAGTAACCCGATTCAACCAGCTTCTTCAGGATTAATATGGTAAATGTAGCATGTTAAATATATTCATGCAAAACAAATTGGTGACTTATAATCAGCAAACCCATCATACCAAAAGAAACCACTACAATGTAGAGAAGCCCTTTCACTCAATTTATAAAGTAAAAACTGGTAGTTCCCTACATAAAACTAAATTGTCTTACATAACTAAATTGTATGTAGAACCAGTTGTGTACTATGAGTACTGAAACCCCATGAGACAAATAAAAGTCCAAAGGCAGGTAAAAGCAAATTCATATATCAAGGTCAAACAAGTACGCTTCACATAAATGTAATTCATTGTAATCTATGTTCATATTCTGTTGTCAATAACACCAATTCTACGTTCAACTGATAAGCTCACATTTTAACTTCAAAATACTATCTATTAAATATACTTCTCCCTAAAATATATATCACAAAAATAGAACAAGCTACTTAATCTTTGATGAGAAATAAACAAAGAATGTTAAAACAAAACCAATAAAACAGCAGAGCAATGCAATCTAAAGGAAGGAGCATCAGGGGTGAAAATGATGCAACAAATGGTTAGTTTTTTATTAAAAAAACCCTACCTCTTCATCGCCATCAAAATCCTCTTCATCAGCCTCCTGCATCAGGAAGTTACAGCTAACAATAAGCAAAGGAAGCAAAACATAATTTAAACAACATATGTGTAACAAAACCAGTGGAAGAAGCCGGACGAAAAAGAAGTTACATTGTTGAAATAAGTGAGAGGATTGGGCCATAAATCCTCCTTGATAATCTCTGCTACCTGTAATGGTTATCAAAGGAAGAACTTAGACAAAACATAAATTCATAATTACATACAGATAAATGGTATGTGCATATAGAGTTTACCTCATCATGAATTTCATCCATGTCATCTTTCTGCTGAGCATCAGCAAACCAAGTAAAGAAGCTGCAATTATATGCGTAGGTAAATTAGCACATTATAGTCTGAATTGCAGCTTGGCTAAGAGAGAATCTAAGAATCAAATAAAAGACTAGCATAGATGGTTGCAAACTTTATAACACAGCAAACGACTAACATGCTAGTGTTAGAATGAAACTTATGAGAATAAAACAAGGACAATGAATCGAAGAAAATGAGATTCTTATAGAATGATAGGCAAAAATGCAAGACTACATTTCACAATTTGAAGTTTATACTGAAGTTCTAAGATACAGAGAGAATTCATTGACAAGTAAGATAAACAAACCTTTCTTCAGCAAACTGCCGCTTGTTTCCTTTCTTCTCATGGTTAACTCCATTGGGCAAGCCCTTGATGTTCAAAGAAAGTAATTTTATATCATAACCAAGTAAATACAGAATACAAGAAGACAGATGGACATCATATGCAAAGAAGCTCTCACCATTCCCTCTTTCCACTTGATCTGGGTGGCAGTAATTTTGGTTCCCTCATCAAGGAATGTAAAGGTCTTCGTAAGCTTTGTATCTTCAAAATATGGATTGCGGTTGAAGTTCTGAAAAATTACAATCAAAGTCAATTAAAGCATGAACTAAAGTTGTTTGTGTAAGCAATTGAATACAAGAAAAAGAAGGCGCGAGCAATTTTAATCAGCTACCAAAAAGGTAAAAAAAAGGAAGAACATAAATGAACTTACAAATGTAATACAGTATCCAGATTTCAGATCTTTGAAATCCTCCACTTCAAGTGAGTTAATATGCTTAAATATCTACGAAGTAAAAAAAATTGAAAGAATATAAAGAAATCAGGCAAACATCCAGAAAAAGAAAATCGAAAAAAATCAATTTTGCAAAATAAAAGAAGTGCAGGACTGGTTTTGGTTTCGGAAAGAAACGAGTCAAATGACAATTAAACCTTCTGATCCTCTTCAGTCAGAAGTTCACCAAGAACAGGATGACTCAAGAACTGCACGTCAAGAATGTGTGTTAGCTTTAAAACATTCTTCTGTAAGAAAAAAGTCTCATAAATTAATAGGAAAGAGTATAAACACTCACTGCTGTTAACCAGAAATCGGGAATCGACTTGATTATTTCACTCCGCTTATCATAGATCGGCTTACGCACCACATTGTACTTCTGCTCCACTTCCAAGACTTTCTCACTCGCCTCCTCGTTGATCTACAACACACAGCAAAAGGAACAAAAGATATAAATCACCTTCACTGCAATACAATAACCTAAAATATCCCCTCAACAATCACATGAATAGTATTTTGAACATTTATTTACTCGATCCACAATCTAAATTACATCAACATTTCGACAATAAAACTTAAGATACTTAGCGAAAACAAAGAGATGAAATCAATTAGATAGCGAATTTTCCTGATTTTTTTTCATACAAACCCTATTCAAGCAAAATTCAGAGCATATACAAACAAGGATGGAAGTTAAATGCGAATAAAAGAAATGGACCTTTTCAAGCTCGTCTTGAATCTCTTGAAGCTTCTCAATGGAAAGGACGAGTTCTCCATCGATTTGTTCAGAGTTCTCTTCTTCTCCTTTCTCCGCAACTTTCATTTTCTTCCCTTTATCAGCCACCATTTTTGTTTTCGTAGTCGAAACAAAAAAAAAATCCAACGCTAAAAAACTCGCCTCTTCCCTATCTTTTGACCTCTTTCTCTCTGTTTTCTCTTGCCCTCTAAAACCCTAAAATTATTCTCTCAGTTAGTATCGACAAAGACGGGAGAGAAACTACGAGAAACGATATGTTAGGGTTTTGGGAGTTTATATCTGCTCCATTGAGGATATTTTGAAGGGTCAATCAGAACCTGACAGCTGGAAACGTAGGGTATTGTAGTCATTTTATAATCATATATAAGGGTACCGTGGGAAAGAGAACGATCCAGTTTTAATATTTAGACACGGAATCTTGCTGGTCCGGAACAGACGAATCACAAATTTATGTTTAAATTTATAATTTAGGTCAAATTGTCCGTTAATTTTTTTTTATTTGAATGGATCCCTAAACTTTATATTTGATCATATTTATAGAGGATGCATACTAGGGATGGCAATGGATCTTAGACTCGACCCGGATTCGTAGATCCAGATTTATTTTATAAGGTTTGGATCTTATAATTTTAGACCCGATGAATCTGGATCGAATCTGAATCTTCTGATTAAAATACAGATTTGGATCTAAATCTGATATTTAAGACTCGAACTTAAACCCGAATTCGTTTACCTATTTATTAAAAAACTCACCTTTAATTTTAAAAAATATATAAATATATAATAGTAGGTTTTATATTTTACATTATTATCTAATATAATTTTTATTTATTTATGACAAAAAAACTTTTTGAAGGAATACATGTTGGTTCTACTGTTAATGAAGATTGTGATGATGATACGGAAATGGTAAATACCAATGACAAGTTATATTACATAACCTTAATATTAATATTTAAATTTCACAAATATTGTTTTCATAAAAAAATCTCAGTCGGTAGTTTCTTGCTTGTTTTAGTTAAGTAGCAATGAAGATTAGTACCATAAAAAGTAAAATTGTTATACTCGATTTGCGACAGTGAAATATTTTATGAACTATATTTTTTTATATTTGTGTAATCGTTGAGTTTTTTTAAGATTTTAATTTATCGTTTTTTAATCATGATACTAGTTAATTGAAATTAATCTTTTCTTCATCGAAAATGTGATGTGAAATTAATTAATGATAGTTTTATTACGTTAAAAAATAGGTCGAATAGTCATTTTTTAAAAGATCCGTTTTGGACCTATTTTAGACCCGGATCCGTAAGATCCATTGAATCTGGATCTGAGTCTCAATTTTCTAGACCCGCGGATCTGGGCCGGATCTGGATCCATGGTGTAAAAATAGATCTGGATCTAAATCTAGCTAGATCCGACTTGTTGCCATCCTTAATGTATACTCGACGTAAAATTAAACAGTCAAAAGGTCACTAATATTAATTATGATGTTATTATTTTTTCTAAAAAGATCTATAATGTATATTATCATTTTTATATTTAAAAAAATATCAATATAAAATTAATATCTCGTCTATGTGACAATTTAATAATCCTATTAATCTTTTACTATTCGATAAGAGTTTCATAAATGTACTTACTAATTAGAGTATTAACCAACAAAAATCAGACTTAAAACAAAAAGAGTAAGAAATTTTATCTAAGATTCTAAGTCATCAAGTAATTAAATTTGATTTTGTTTTAGAAAGAAGACGGATTCTGTTTAGGATTGTGTGGGAGAAAAAATTATTAAATTGCTAAAATTTTAAAATATTAAGAATTATTTTTTAAAATTAAGATTAAAATATAAAATTAAAAATTAAATATGTTATCATATTAAATTTTATTAATTAATGTGTCATAAAATTTCTAATAATATCAAGTTAATTTATTACCTTTATAAATTAAAAGACTTAATAAAATCGAGATTATTTATATAATTTATCCAAACAATAATGATATTGATTTTTCAATAAGAGTTACCCAATAGGTTCAAAGGCCAGCAAATTCCACCCAGAGGCCAGATCAACGCCACCACCGAAGGAAATGCCGGGGCCTGGTCCACACCTTATGTATGCTATGAGCTCCGGCGTAGCTCTTACCCACCTCACCGGCGGACGTTTCTCCCCTCACCACACCCTTACCTATACACTCAACGCCTTCTTCGGCCCCGACATAGGCTCCTTCTCGGTGTGGCTGAGCTCCGTTCTCTTCCTAGACTCTTCGGTTCTCTCTTCTTTAGCTGATGCAATCCATCACCCTTTTTATTATATCTTGATTCTGGGGTTTCCTTTATGCCTTCTCTACTCTTGGGTCTCAAGTGTTTTGATTCAAAGGAATCTTCTTGATTCTGTTTCCGGGGTAAGTTGTGTTTGTTTTAAATTGAATAAGGATTCTTATTTTTTTTCTTCATTTCATTTACTTTTATTGTGGGAAAGTAGAAAGACGTTATTTTTCTCATCTTGGTTTTTGTTAATCGATCTGTTGGTTGAGCTGGAGGTTTGGTAGGTTCGGTTTTTCTTGTTTATTGATTTGGAGAAATTGTTTTTTTTTGGGTGCGTAATTAAGCTATTTTGAGCTTTAATATGTAAAGTGTGCATAATTAAAGCCAATTGAGTTCTAATTCTAATGCTGTTAGATTGATGACAATGGCTATGAATATCAAATGAGTTGTCTGTCTTTGTTTATGAACAAGTTACTCAGTTAAAGCTATTTGATTCAGTTTCATCAAACGATTTATAATGCCAGATATTGTTATGTGTATTTTGTTTTTCAGGTGCCACTCTCGAGGATGCAATGCTTCTTGTTGATATCAGCCGGTTCTTTATCACACTTTTTCCTTGACCATTTGTTCGAGGTGAATCTTAGAGATCCTTTTCTTCATGTCATGGTAGTTTATTTATTCTATGGCAATTTGTAGCAAAACTGTTTGCAAATGTTGAGGAAATTCAGTGTTTGAGGATTGCCATGAACTAGCATGTCCAATATATATATATATATATATATATATTGAGAAGTGAAAAGTTTATTGCTTATTCATGATTTGTGCTTAACGTGGATTCCTGAAAATGGACATTCGAACTGATGTTTGTTATATTTTGTAAGAAGGCTTATAACATGAGCTATCCTATGAGAGGGGGAGAATACTTGTGTTCATGGTTGTCCCACCTTGAAACAATTAGATATGATTGTTTTACTTGATCATTTATTTAGCAATTAATGCTTTTGTGAGCACGATTTTATTTGTTTTTTTTCTGCTAGCGTCTTTCAGATGAACTAGTGTAGTTTCGTTGTTTCTATTCTCTGTCGTTGCACCTATATCACATGATGCTACATGATATGATCAAAAAAAGTTGAATACATTACTGGTTTACCGCGATAGGGATCATCTGATTTGGTCATGTTAGTAGTATTTTTGTTTAAATAATGTTAAGGGTCTTTTTATATGACTAGACTGAGTGACATGAACCTACCTTGTTAATACATTCTCAATTCTTTGGTATCGGGTTTCTTATCTGAAGTGCAATTTTGGAAAATGAAATATGTGAAGAAAATACTAGTTATTAGGGTATGATTTTCCCTTACGACCAAACAGACACTAGATCTTTTATTCTTTTTATATTAGGAAGTTTCCGTATAATATTAACAATTTAATGCTTGGGAAGGTTTATGTTTTATGTCTTTGGTTTCACTGCCATTGAGAATCTTATTTCCTATGTTGCTATGATTCTTTGTTTTTGTTGAAGTACCGTGTCTAACACATTTTCGGACATGAAAATGTAGATTATGATCCTCAAAGAATACTCCAAATACATGAAAAAACTTAAAAGAAAATTGAGCATAATCGTGTTAAACACATCAACATTTGACACACACCCTATTCCAAGTGAAGTAGCTTATCTTTATTTTATGTTCACCATTTCTTTTGCATAATTTTGTTGACCTTATGCAAATATAAATATACAGGAAAACGGTGAGTCATCCATGTATACTTGGATATTGAGCACCGGTTGGTGGATGGACAATGCACCTGTTAACCCAGATGCTGTCACAGTTGTTGGATTCTTGTGCACTTGCTTAATCGTTGGCTTCATTTACATTAACAGGTGCTTATTTCTCAAATTCGATATGTTTGTTTGATCATCTTTTTTTGTCTTCGAGTGTGGTCCTTGAGAAGCTAATATTATACTGTTATCCTATTCGCAGAGTGCGGTCAACACAGTCTAACGGAAAACAATCATACCAGTCGATGAAACTTATTATGATCATAGCAAGCCTGTACTGTCTCTGGTGTGCAAGTCAAATATACTGGGCTAATCCTCGTCGGCCAGCAGTTGGTGAAGAAGCTGATCTCGGAGTCCTCGTATTTTTAGCCACCTTCTTTTTCCTTCCCCATGGTCTGTGTATACTGTCCCTGAACTCCAAGGATATCCGCACGGATCAACTTCCACTTTAATTTTATTATCGACGTCGAAACAAACGCTGTAAAATCATTAAAAGCGAAGTGATAGTAACTACATTGGTATTCTGCAAATTTTGTACTTAGAATTATTGTATTTGTGCCCTTGATGAAGGTGGAGTTTTTGGGAAAAGGATGAAAATAACCTACTGTATGGAGAAACCCTTTTCTATAATTAACTAAATATTTTATTTTAACTTTAATTCAATTTTGCCTATTAACTTTGAAAAGAAATTGTATTTTTTTTTCCTTTTATTTCTTTGATATTATAATTTTAATTAATTTCATGTGTCCCCAATCATTACAACCTCAAAAGTTTTAACTGTTTATTAGTATTATGTGAAATGTTACAAAAGGAAATCCTTTTTTGATTTACAGAGCAGAGAAATCAGGTTCCACAGGCTTAAACATTTTGGGCATTTTTAACATGGAATCATCATGGTCAAGCTGGGACATCAACTTCTTTGTTCCTACCCTGGTGTTTTTAGCAAATTTGGAAGCCAGTACGGTGGCACCAAGATCAAGATGCTGGGTGCGGTCGACGGAATCTGATGATCCAGCCTCACTGTGCGCTAATAATCCCTCCTCGCTATCATCCATGTCGTAGAACAAGTTCTCTTGTTTAGCTAGCTCAATGGCCATCTTCTTCCTCTTGTACCGCCTCCAAGCAGCTTGGATGAAGCAGGCTCCCCATGTCCTCCATTGGTGGGAGTAGTATCTGAAAGCGTGTTGCAGTTTCTTGCTATGCATTCGCTTGAATTGCTTCGCCACGTACCTGAGATCCCAGGCGCGGAGAGCGAATGCCTGGACTTCGGTAATCGACTTCACTGTTCGGGTGGACAATGGAAGGTTTAAGACAGAGTCGGAATTCGGGATCAAGGCCCATGTCAACAACTCTTCACCACAAAAGTCAGCAGGCCCTAGTATTATGGAATTGTAAAACCCTGCCTGACCGCCGTTGGTCGTCGAGCTTTCGACTTTGCCTTGGATGATGAAGAGCATCTCGTTTACCGGATCACCTTCCCGGATAAGGAACATGTTGCTGGTGTTCAAGGATGAGACGAGGCGTTCACATATGGCATCTAGGAGTTGGTCATCCATCTCAGCAAAAAATGGAACCTGAAAACCAAGACCAAACATCAACTTAATTAGTCCTCTCCTTTAGATGTATGTAAGAGAACTAATGATACTTACACGGCGAACAAGGGCCAGACAAAGATGCCGTTGAATTTGACGCCGGAGGTCCAACGGTAAGGACTTCAATATAGCTTCTTCATCGACACCTCTCGTGGTAACCCACTGATAGTTAACAAACCGACGGACACGGTCTTGCAAATCTGGCGGCAATTGCCGGTGTGACATCCACTCTTCCGTGTCCCTTCGTCGGATTCTCCACTCCTCGAGTCTCGTTCGTGGTAGTAGATTGAAGATAGCTCTTCAAGGAAAGCAAAAGTTCACTATCATTGTTTGAAGTGAAATCACAATCAATCTAGCTAAAAAGTTGGGGTAATATACCTGCATGTTCCCTATGAGATGTGAGAAGAACACTAGACCAGCGATGCAAATAATACAGCAAAATAAAGTTTCTGAAGCAAGAGTACTGGTCTCAATACTTTGTCCATATGAACTGCATATATATACATGTACATGTATATGACATGATTGTTTCAATAGCTGAAAACCAACACCAAGAACTAATGAAATTGAACTAAATATTCACCATAAACTTTTCAAGCCCCACCAAAGGCAATAGAAGAATTTATCTTTGAAAGACGATGATGCGACGTTGTTCGTAAAAGCATCGGCAAACATTCCGAACTGGAAATCTTTGTCATTGTCATTCAAGGCATCACAATTGATGATCACATTAGTTTGCTTGAGCCAAGCCTTTCGTGCAGGCTTTCCGATGGTATTGCAGTCAAGGAAATAATAATTGCACGACGGGGAATGCGTGGCATTCATCTCTTTCGTGCATTGTATACTCCAGCAGTCATACTGTCGTTGTATCGACAAGACATACCATGATGCTCCTAAGACCTGCACTGACAATTTAGAACCATAACTACAGATACCGGTGACCGAAAAGGCTGATCATCCAGCAGGGGATGATTCAAAAGAGAAGGGGAGATGGAACTCCGGTGCTCACATGGCTAGCTAGTGTATACAGAAGGAGATTGTATACTGCCCCTGACCAAGCAGTCTTGGCGACAACTCCGGTACTTTTAATGATCCGTCGATTTATCGGAAACATGATTAAGAATCGAGGAATGTATTGAAGGAGAACAATGAAAGAAAGTGTATGGTTCGCATGGGCAGCCGTTGAACTTTTTGATGCAGGAATTATGAACCATATCACAATCTGAGAAGCAATATAATGAAATCAATGCATGTCACATGACTAACAAGAACAAGACACTGTCAAAGTGAGTTACTTAACCTGTGGGAGAGGGAGGGCAGCGGCAAAATCAGTGAAGAAAGTGGTCTTTACGTATCGAATGGCGATGGCCTTTCGATCCATTACGAGCTCTCCCCTTCCAAACACCCTAGAATTGGGAGCCACAAAAGCTGTCCTGAACTTGATGATGATGTGCATGAAGAAGAACAAGTCAGCCACGGTACGGAAGAATGTGACAAAGATACGTAGGCTGAGATCGATCTGCATGCAGCCAGGGGCACCTATAACCGGAAGGTAAAAGTAAAGGGGGTCCAAAAACAAAGCTACAAGGCATGTGAAAAGAATAATGTAGTTCCATTTGGTTACAATGGGGCTCCCAGGGTCAAGGATTTGGTTCCACCAGGGGGTTTCTTGCCTGAGATAGAAGTTCTTAGGGAAGTTTTCGAACCTTTTGGAGGCGTATTTTTGAAGAGCGTTATTCATCTTCAACAAAAAAACACAAATACTAATGAGATTAACAAGAACAGCAGCAAGAATGATGATGATGATCTTATTGTAGAATCTTTTTTGAATCAAATACTTTACATGAAAGGTGGTGTTGAATTCCCTGCAGAAACCTGGGTTGACACAGAAGATGGAAAGGTAAAAGAGAGAATGAAAGGGAAGAGAGAAGAAGAGACTTTTTGTTTTGAGAGATTTTTAAAAGTATGGAGGGCGTAGCAAATTCCGCGGATTTTCATGGGCATGGAGATAAACTACCTTTCAAATTAAACGACAGCGGATAGAGTGCAGCAGAAAGCAACAAAACTAACCGATGAAACATTTATTATTGCAACGTCGGAATAAATTATTATATGATTTCGGTTTATTATATTATTCATAATTTTATTAAATAAAAATTATTTATTTAATAATTTATAAAATTATTATATAGTCTAAGATTATCACGTTATTAAATAATTGAATTTCATCAGATAAGATTATTATATAGACTCTGAAGTTAATATTAAAAAAAAAATTAAAATACCATTATTGTTTTGTCATGTTTGGACCAATTTGATTAAAAGTAAAAGTTTAAGGATAAAAGTTATAATAAATTATTATATAATTCTGGTTTATTATGTTATTCATAATCTTATCAAATAAAAATCATCTATTTAATAATTTATAAAATTATTATATAGTTTAAGACTATCACGTCACTAAATAACTGAATCTCATCAGATAAGATTATTATATAGACTCCGGGGTTAATATTGCAAAAAAAATTAAAATAACATTATTGTTTTGTCATGTTTGGACCAATTTGATTAAAAGTAAAAGTTTAGGGATAAAAATCGCAATATAAAGATTTAAATAACTAAACTGATAAAATTAAGAGGATAAAAGATGATTTTGCCTTATATATTTAGGAACAAACTGTGAACTAGTTTAAAAATATTTGAGCTAAGAAACTAGGGTTTTATTACTTTCTTTTTCCTAGTTTAAGCTAAGAAAATGGCAACTGAACAACCAAAACCGGCGACGGAAGAGGTAAAGCTGGATTTGTTCGAAGATGACGATGAGTTTGAAGAATTTGCAATCAATGAAGGTAATTTCCCCCCTTTTTTATCTATTTTTTCTTGTATAAAAAATTCCGTGAAGGCTGTTGTTAAATTATAATTTTAGGTCTATGTCAGTTAATTATGAAAAATTGATGTCGAATAGCTTGATCTTTCGTTTTGCTCTATAATTGTATGAACTTATGACGAACGGGTTTCTTTTGTTGAACTTTTTATTGTTCTAGGTCGAGTATTTTCCTCCGTACCTTAAATTTAAGAATAAGGTAGGGATAGTTTTGCTGCGATCGATACTTGATGGAGTTGAACGGATCATAGCTTCTGTCGCAAATATAATTTGAAAGATGTGATCAAATGAATCTAACATTGTCAATGTTTGCAAAATTTGCTGCAAATCCCCTTTCTCTTCCATGTATCCTGTAGTTTGTTCCTTTTGGTATGTTATTCATCTAGTATATGCTGACTGGGATCTTCTTCTGTATTGGTTACTCGAAAGTCGAAAGTACAACAAGGATTAAAGATTGTCTTGTAGCTTGTCTCTTTGCCCTCTTAAGAGGTGTGTGTGTGTGTGGTGGTGGTGGTGGTGGTGGTGGGAGCATATTTTGCAATAAGAGTCTCAACCAAGTTGCTTTCCAGCGAGAGCAATTGTCATAATCAGCCAGCGAGTAATCCCAAGAATGCCAGCTACAGAGTCTTTCTTACTTCCATCACTAGCTTAAACTGAGAAATAGGTTAGGACAAATCTCCTGGGTAGGGGGATAATATCGGCCGGTAGAAGTTCTTGTATATGCAGTTAAACTCCTAACTTTTTTGCTTGGATACCTGTATTATACACGACGTAGTTTGAAATCTTGGATAAAAAGTCTTGTTGAAAACCTATGCCAAGTAAATTGATTCTTGATTATCAAACCCTCTTTGCAATCCACAAGCTGTTCATTTTCTCTTGTATTTAAGGATGGATTATATGGATATCAACTTTTTGTTGGGGTAAAAGCTTGTCTAAGTGTGTGCCACATTTTAGACTAATAATTCTCTGAGTGAGCCCCAACTGAAGTGACCTATTGTCATCTATTTGACTATGACGGTCTTTTCAATTCACAAGATTTGAGATGTCACCTTATAGCCATATTATCCTTCTACAAGCCTGACTTTAAATTTCTCTAATGATAGAGAATTATATTTATTGTCTCTAGTTACAAATGAGAATGACAAGTCTCCTGATTTCAAGAGTTTGTTCCGGTACCAGATCACAGATAATCTGTAGTGCTCTGAAACACTGAAAATCTGATGCAAGCAAACCACAATTGGCTACTTGGTGTTATATCTCTATACGCCACTAGTCACATTGTTGTATGATGTTGGTTTCAATGTCGTGCTGCTAAGTCCTAACTGATGCTCATATTTTAATTACGAGTAGTATACTTTACCCACCCTAGGATTCAGGGAACATGATGATTGTTGTTCTGTTTCTTCAAAACACCACTCGTCTCCTTTGGATAATGGCACTTGAATCATTAAATATTGTTGCTTGCCACCATTGGCTGATGAATATATGTTTTGATTCCCCGGTAATACAAATTTGATATCTGAACATTTTTGTCTTTGTGGCAGAGTGGATCAACGAGGAAGAAGGGAAGGAAGTGATGCAGCAGTGGGAAGATGATTGGGATGATGATGATGCAGATGACTTTTCACTGCAACTGAGAAAGGAACTTGAGAACAACACTGAGATGAAGTGAGTTTGAATCAATTGTCTCGCATCATTGCTCTTTGCTCTTGCACACTTGTTCGAATGGATTTTTCCTTTCGTTGCGAAAAGTATATTTAACTTTTAACTGCTGTGTTGTTAATAGTCTTGGATTTTATGTTTGGTCGAAACTCTGAATGCAGAAATCGATTTCATGGTTATGTGGATAAATGATAACTGGTAGCGAATTACATTAGTTTAAATCTCAAATTTTGACTTAAACCGTTATTTACTAAATAGGGTCATAGATTTATGAACAGGATAGAACCGATTCATTTCAAAACTTAGTCAAGCCAGAGTTTTGGCTCAAAATCTAACTCAAAACACAGATATATCTATATTACATACAGAAAAATATATACATCGTATATAATTATAAAAAGTTGTTTAAACTAGAGCTAACTAATATTATAATTATTTATGATTAAATTTAAACATAAATTTAGATAAACTGTCTCATCTCGATTTAAATTATAATATAAGAATTATCAACTTAACTGATTCAAAAATTTTATACTCTATTTTACTCCATCAAATGCCCACCTCTGACGGAGTGGATTAACGATGTCGGGTTTAAAGATTGGTATGGACATGGTACGTTGTTGCAGGGCTTTTTAATACTTTTTGGGCAAATTATAAGTTAAATAACTTTCACGATTTAATTGATTTCAAGTCAAAGTTAAGAGATTTAATTAAAAATTAACTACTTTTTACGTGTCACGTCATCTGAGATAATAAGAGTTAATGGTTTAGTGTACAGAATACAACAAATGAATAATATAAGTGATCATAAAATGACTTTTTAAAATTGATTGTTAAAAGTGAACAATACTAAAACATAAGTGACCAATCTCGTAGTTTAACCTAAATATAAATGAGAGGCTTGGGCCTTTCTTCGCTGGTTCAGTTGAATCGGAAGGGTGAGCGAAGCTAAGGAGTTTCCGTTATCATTCTTTGTTTATTTATTTCATTTTTTCTCTTTCAAAATTAAAGCCAATAAAAAACTTGCACAAAATAAAAGATAACAAACAAAGAAAAATTAGGGTTTTTTAATCACCCAATTGTTTTCATTATTGAAGCTATGGAATCTGATTCGATCATCAACGCTTCTTCTCCTTCGGCCTCTAACTGCAAAGATATATCCAGGAAGAAGAGAGTAGGGACTTCCTTTATACAGTTTTTATTTTTATTTTCGATTTTTTTAATTTCTTGATTTTCTTTTATTTTAATTGATTTTTTATTTATTTACATTTCTTTTGTGGATTTTCAGAGGTCTGCGAAATTGAAACAGGGCAAGCTCGATGCTCGCCGCGAGCAATGGCTTTCTCAAAGTATGTTAATGAATAGTGCTTTTTGTTTGTTTGAATTAGGATTTTTTTATCGTTGTTGTTTTTTCAATTTTTGATTTGAGCAGGTGCGGTGAAGAACAAGAATTGTTGCAAGGAGGAAGCCAAGGATGGCGATTCCAAGCAAATTCAGCCTGGTGGAAGGGAGCGTTCCTTGGAGAACTTTGAGATGAGGAGAACCGCTGAGCCTAGCGGAGAGGGAGAAAATGTATCTGTCCAACATGAGGGCGATTCTGAGTTTTCACCTCTGAATGGCCACACGAACAACAGCCTGCTGGGAGGGATGGATTCTGGGACAAGCTTCACCAATAGCAGCAGCAGTAGCAGCACAAGTAGTGGTGGATGTTGTTCCGGTAGCATCACAGAAGAAGAAGTTGATGGATGCTTGGATGATTGGGAAGCCGTTGCTGATGCATTGGCTGCCAATGATGACAGGCAGGAAGCAGATCCAAATGAGAATAACAAAGAAAATCCTTGTTTAGGATCGAGTCCTGGTCATGAGCCTGATCCACAGCTCCCTTCGAATGGGGAAGGAACTGATTTGAGGACCTCCAAACCTGAGTGTCCAAGAATGGTGCAGAGGGCTTCAGGAGGTAGCAGAGCATGGAGGGCTGATGATACTTTTCGCCCACATACTCTTCCTAATTTGTCAAAGCAATGTAGTTTTCCAGTTACCGACCGGTGTTTTGGTCAAGGAGGGGTGACATGGGTGCGAAGCAGTGCATTTTCAGTTCCATCATCATGCCCCATATGCTATGAGGATTTGGATTTAACAGACTCAAGCTTTTTGCCATGTTCATGTGGCTTCCGGCTCTGTCTTTTTTGCCACAAGAGGATTCTTGAGGACGATGGACGTTGTCCTGGTTGCAGGAAGCCATATAAGCATGATCCTGTGGAGGCCAAAGGTAGGGTTCAAGGGGGCAGTCTGACATTTAGGATGTTGGCTCGATCTTGTAGCATGGTTGCAAGGTCTTAGAAGCAGTCTCTGATTTTTCGTGAATTATGTATGTTGGATTACTCTTTTCTTGTCCTAATTTATTGTGTGTTTTGTTAGTAGTAGACTCTGGGTTCCGTTCCGTAGATTTAGATGTGAGTATAATGGTATTATATCTTTTGGTACCCAGGAATTGAGCAATGTTTCTATGAGTTTGGTTCTTATCTGTTTGGTGCATGAGTTGATGTAGAGTATTCATCTTGGCATGTGAATAGATAAGGTGGTATATTCAATAAGTAAAGTATTATAATAAGTTTTGTGCCCCACATTGTATCAAACTATGCTTTTAATAACTAGTAAATACAAGAATTCTGTTTTGTTGGTAGTTCTATTACTCAAAGTTCTGCAATATTTTTTCCTTCAATGCATTCCTATGGTGTTTACTGGCATTAATTAGCATGGCGTACTTCTCCTGTTCGAACCGGGGTTTGAAACCAAACTTCTCCTCAGGAGGATAGATGGGTCGATTCAGGTGAGATCCAATGTAGATCCAACTTTCTATTCACTAGTGGGATCTGGGCGGTCCGGGGGGACCATCACCGCTCCTCTCTTCTCAAAGTTCTGCAATATTTTTTCCCTTCAATGCATTCCTATGGTGTTTACTGGCATTAATATGATTGCTTGAATTTTTTCTGTACCTTGGATGTGTGTGTTTTCACTGTTTTATTTGGGTTTAGATTTTATCTTAGAAATGCCGTTGAATATGGATAGTGGACAAATTACAACATTCATTTTTTATTGGTTGCTCTCTTACTCTTGAGCATATTTTTTGCTTGCAGTTTGCTTGACGTATTTGAAATCTAAATTTGAATCTGTCTAAATGTAACAATCATACTTTTATTTGTCTTTTTTTCTTCTCGAAGGGTTGCTGGGAGGTTGGTAATTAACCTTTCCATCAATTTTGCATAAGAGTTGCAAATTAGAACAATGTATAGAACTGTCTCTTTAGATAGTTAGATGTGGGTGGTTTCTTTTACTCTTGCACTAATTTGAACCTATGTAGGCATTCTTCACTGCTAAATAAAGTTGGCTGCAGTATCTTTTCTGTGTTTGTTTTCTTTTCTAAGTAATAAATTAGATGATTGACAATCTTTAGTATGTGGGATACAATGGTTTAGAAATTCATCACTTTCAAAATGAATGACTACTACTCTAGTAATGGTGTTCTCTATAAAGCTTAGGCATCTTATAATCTTGTCAATTTGTCGGCATATCATTGTGTTAATGTTCGGGCAAAATTGTTGATCCTAGTATGCCAGACCTGGATGATTTGTTAGGTTCATAGATTTTCTCTTTGAAAGATCTAGTGCTGTAAATGTGCTCAATTCAATCCTTATGACCTACAATTCATTGCCTATTACCATTTATGGAAGGTTAAAGATTCGTTTCTTTAGTATTTTGCTGAGGCATGTCGACAGATTTCATGCTTAGAAGGATGACTGTCGTTGGGTGCCTATGAAATCTTTTGACTTATGTTGATCCTTCTGTGCCTCTTTGAGTACACTTGTGGGTGGACACATGAATGCTTTCTATTGTTATCTGGTAATTTATGTCATACACTAACTGCATTCTGCTACCATTGACGTGGACTCAGGCGTGAGTGTGTCGGTATATGATTTTTTCCCCATGCATTTGAAGGACTCTTGGAATGTCTTATCTTCATTCTAATTGCTTCTGTTATTGCTTTGGATTTATTATATTTGGTACGTTATAAATTGGGTTGTAGTCTGAAGCACAGGTACGACAGCCCAAGATCATCCCATGTACTCGATGCATCTCCGAAACAGGTACAGGTTTTGTATGTGTCGAGGACATCTCATGTTTAAGCCTTGAAACGAACGTGAATTATAGTCACAACTTTCAATGAGAAAGATTCGAGTTATCATGAGCAACTATGTATTGAACACTATCTGTAGGGGCAATGTATCTTTTCGATGAGTCATTCTGTTTAACATTGTGGATGTAGTTTAGATATTGCTTGAACTAGTGAAAGAGAACTATTGCTAGCACTTGGATCATCCACAACTTGAATGTTTTCGATTTGAATTTGTAAATATTGAAAACCATATCTCCAAGCAACATGTAAACCTTCCTATAATCCTCACAATTGGGATGCCCAAATATTATGTTCAAAACTTTGAATGCAAATTGAGCAAACCATTACCATCATCTGGTTCGGTAAGTTTTACCAACACTCTGGCTGTAGTTCCCCATGATCTTTATGTTTCATCCTCTAACACAAAAAACAACGGGACCGAGGCTATCCTTATTAACATGAAACTCCTTTCAATTTTATAATACTAACGTCTAACATGTTGTGGACTAAGGATCTTTTACTTTATTATATTATAAATATAAAAAAGGTTTATGCTCTAAGGAATCATCAAGGTGTCCTGGTGTAGTTGGTTATCACGTCAGTCTAACACACTGAAGGTCTTCGGTTCGAGTACGGGCGACGCCAAACGTGTACCTTTTGTTTTGCCTTTTTTCTTCAAAGGAGGGAAAATAAAAACGAAAAATCGCCGTTGCCGGGGATCGAACCCGGGTCACCCGCGTGACAGGCGGGAATACTCACCGCTATACTACAACGACTTGGTTGGCAATAATGTTATTACTTTATAATAATTCTTATCTTCAAGGAGGCAAATTATGAATAACACCTTGCCCGGGGAAAATATATATCTGTGCGTAGAATTGGGAGAATATTCCCTTTAAAATTAATTTACTATTCAAATTTGATTTAAATAAATTATATAACAGGTACTTAAATTCCCTAAATATTTAAAGTTAGTAATTCAAAAATATATAAATAAAATTTTTAATATGTACAAATAATTTGATTTGATTATCTGAATCCGTTAAACACAAAGAAATTGGAAAATCAGATAATGAATTTCTAAATTTAAACCTGTTACCAGATAAGTAAAATAGATTTTGATAATAAATATTAAATAATCAATGTTAGCATCTGGAAATTCTCCAAATAATATTTAAGACAAAATTAAATAAAAGTAACCAATAGTAACAGTAGAACTGATTTGAATTTAAAATTTAGATATTAAATTGTTGTTTAAAAGTAGAATTTTAATGCTTACCGTTAGGATTAAACTTTAGATCAAAATGATTTCTCTATAATTAAAAATTATTAATTAATTTAGTGATAATCCTACATGACCATAAAATTAACATAATATTAATATATAAACAAAGATGTTAACTCAAATTAAATATTTTAATGAAACAAAAAATAATACCATTTCTCTCTCTTCATTCCCCTGTTTGCAGGTCCTAATTAGTTCTTGTCAGCTTCCAAATAAGCCTTTTCCAAGTGTAATACAAACATGTTAAATCTTTCAGCTAATGATCCACACCAGGGGAAACTAAGAGGATACAGAGACAACAACAAAAATTTACATGGAGAAACAGGATGATGGGAGAATTAGTCACTACAATTTTGCCCTTTTCGATGAATGCGGAGGCGACGATATCGATTCTGTGGTCGCTACATCACAACCAAACGAGGTTGTAGATAGTGACGAGCTATGGTTATCGTCTTCCAACTTCCTTTTGTCGACGCTTCTCACTTCTTTTCCCTCTGTTTCACCTCTCATTATGCAGTCTTTCATCAACCGTCGTACGTCCGACAGTTTTACGGGCTTGACTAGAAACTCCTCCGCCCCTTCCTCCAAACAGCTGCAGATGAAAACGATTATACACCGCGCGACAACCAGTCAATAGGAAAACTAGAAAACAAACAAGAAGATCAAGCAAGCGCAGATGCATCGAGAATAACCGAGCTAAATCCACATGGTTTACATCTTTTTAAGGCAATCTGGCATGCTAGTAAGTAGTAACACCCCAACACAATCATCTTTGAATTGAACTCGACTAATCCCGGATTTTTTCACATTTTTTCACTTATATACTCGAATAAAAGGAACGCCTAGGTACGACCACAATCGGATCAGTATGAATGATTCAAAGATCATGCAGAATATATGAAGAAAATGAATCACAGCCAAGAGATCCAGAGAATGATAATCAGAATATTATTTTGTACACAAGACAACAAGACAAGAGATCTTCCATTGTTATCAAGATCTTGTTTGGTCTGTTTCCAAACAAAATATAGAATCTTTTTAGTTTTGTCCCCATTACAAGAACGTATCAGATTTGGCTAATCCTATAACGACTGATATGTCTGATAAATCTTATCAATAAACAGCAGATTCCTTCATTTCAGTTCTCATCCAATGGAATCAAGTCAAGAGATTAGGCTAATAAATGCTATGGATCATATCATTTTCCCCAGTTTTATTCCAAAAGAATATGGATTGCTCCCAAACAGATTGGATTTTCCGAGAAAATCAACAGCAAGGATTGATCATTGTACCTATCGATTCGAGTGAGGATGTTCTCAGAGGACATGATCACCACCGGAATTTCTCTGAAGGCCGATGATCGCTGTTCCGAAAGATCAAATGAAACATAATCAACAACCAAATTCAATAGATTTCACCTCAATTGATGATCAAATCATGTAATAAGGGTAAAAAGAAATTACCTTGATTTTCTTGAGGAGTTCATATCCAGTCATTCCAGGCATGGAGTAATCAGTCATTATAAGATTTACCTTCAAACCCTGTAAAACAACAACCATCAAACACCAAAAACAAACATTTTAACAAACACCACATAAACCCCCAAAATTTTCATCCATCATATTTTCTCAGCAACCAAACAGATACAACAACTCACATTGAAACCCAGAGTCCCTTTTTCTCCATCCAAACCAAGAAACTGTAAAGCTCTAGCCCCACTCTCCACAGCCGTCACTGCACTCAAAACAAGGAAACCAAACCCAATCCTCAAAATCAGATTCTGATCCAAAAACAATACTTGGAAATCAAAAACCAATCAGTATATATATATACCTTTACATGAAGAAATCTTCAGCAACTTTTCAATAACCTTACGATCCACATAACTATCATCCACGGCAAGAACATGCAACTCCTGAGAAGACCCAGACCGTAAAACCTCACCAGCAGCCTCCATAACGACCGTAGAATTGTTTAGGAAACAAGGAAGCAACAATGGTGGGTTAGGGAGGTTTTGACAATAAAGAAGAAAGAGAAGGGTCTTTAAAAAAGAGAGAGGAAAAGGCAAAGATTGTGAAGATCCATCCAATCCAACATCTTAATGTAAGATCTTACCAAATCTTTTTAAAGCAGAGAGTGAGGGAGCATTATCCCCCACTTGTTCCTTGTCCTGTCAAATTCATGACCACTATTCCTCCCCATTTCCGTGTATTAATATCAAAAGTAAATGGCGGTGTTACGTTGTACGTGAAAATCACCATTAATGGAGGCAGGAGACAATTCGTATAAACAAAATTTTTAACAGTGGTTGTTTTGGGTTTAAAGATTTGGCTTTTGACTATGATATATACTGATACAGAGACAGGGATACTGATAGAAGCTACAGCATAGAGTTTAGAGTAGAGATTTTTAGTATACGGTGCTGGAAGCAAGATGGTTCGTATATAAGGAATAAATTGATTAATATTATTTATAATTTAAATTTTAGGCTTGATTATAAATTGTATGTTTGAATTATTTTTTTAATAAGTATTTAAAGTATATTTTTATTAAAATAGTTATTTAAAATTTTATTTCAGAGTTATTTTAAAGCATTTTTTACACATATTTTAATTAAAAATAAAGTTTTAGATGGATATTTTATTCAAAAATATTTTAAGTATATATTTTAATAAAAATAAAATTTTAAATATCTATAATAATTTAAAAAATATTTTAGGTACATATTGTAAAAAAATATAGTCTGAGTACTTATTTTGTAATTAATTTAAAATTTTATTTAATTTTTTAAAATTAAATTTGTGAAATTTGGTTTTAATAGATTTTTTTCTGTGTTCAAATTGAATTGTATATATTTAAAATCTTATAATTTTAATTTAAATATTTTTATAATTATATATTCATTTAGGTCAAATTTGTAAAATTTTATATTTTTTATATGATATATTGGAAGAACTGAGGCACAATTCAAATTTAAAAATTAATTTATTAAATTATTAAAAATAAAACAATTAAAATTTTATTTTTAACTAAATTTATTTATTTATTTTAAATAAATCAAATTTACAAAATGATAAATTAAATCAAAATGAGTTAAGTTTTTCATGTTGAATCTAGTTAAATAATTTATTTATTTTTAAATTAAGTCCAACAATTTATAATTTCTTTAATCGAGTTTTATACTTCTCTTCTCCCCACGCGTCATCCCTTTGACCACCGGTTTATCTGATGACTTTTAGGTCTTAAAAGAATAAAGGTAAACTATGATAAACGGTCATGTAATTATGACCTAATTTTTTTATTGTTTTTTAATTATTAAAAAATATAAATAGATTTTAAATTAATTATAATTAATAAATTAATCTAATTTTATTAAAAAATAAATTAGACGATATAATAGTCAATAAAATATATAATAATATATTTAACTCTTAATTTTAAATTTTTATTTATTTTATTTTAAATTTTTAATCTCTTAAATTTTAAACTTCATGTTATTCTTAGTGAACTGTAATAAAAGTTATAATTATATTTAGGTCACTTAATTATTAAAAATTATATTTTGATCATCCAATTATTAAAGGTTATATTTGGATCACCCTTCATATTTGAAAAAGTGTATCAATTTGATCGTTTTTTCTTTTTAAATCATTTGTATACATACCCTTATCAAAATTAAAGTATTTCATTTGAAATCATTAATTAATTTAAATACACGAATTAATAATTTTTTTTAAATATAAAGAGTGACCCAAAATGTAACCTTACCTATAATTGAGTGATTTAAATGTAACATTTATTAATTGGGTGATCCCAACTGTACTTTACTTTTAATTAAATGGTCTAAACATAAATTTTAATAATTGAGTGATCTAAATATAACTTTACCCATAATTAAGTGACCTTCCATACAATTTACCCCTTATAAAAATTGCAAACTGTCTATCTTTGTCAACATCATTTGCATGAACAATAAAAATTCAAATAAGATTGGCCCAAATCAATCGGGTCCAAAAGCCCAATTCGAAATAAAGGTTGGTCCAACTAATCTGAAACTTAGCTTTTTGGTTCAATTCAGTACTTATGACTTATTTTATACAATTAGATATTACATCTTAAATAAAAGTATTTATATTTATAAAATATTAATATTATTTGATTTTAAGTCTGCTTGTCTCGATCCTATTTAAATTCTAAATAATCAAATTCAAACCCAAATTAAATTTGAATAGCAATTTAAACTAATAAATCAAAAATCATATATTTAATTGAACATAATAGTAAGTACCAAATCGAATAAAAATAAAATTTAATTACTAATTTAAACAAAAAATCCAATTTCAAGTGTCTTCTTAGATAGAAAAAATTGAAATACTAAATTAAACTTTAAAATCATATTCAAATACCAAAATATATGTTTATTTGAGTATAATTCATAGGATAAACTATAATGAAGGTAAGTCAATTATAAGTAATATTATAATTAGGTTATTAAATTATTAAAAAGTTATATTTTGGTCACTAAATTATAAATAAAATTATATTTGAGTCATCATTTATATTCAAAATATATTAATTTAGTTATTTTTTCTTCTAAATCACTTGTATATTTTTGTTAACACTAGAATTTTTTATTTAAAATCATTAATGAATCTAATACGCAAATTGATATATTTTTTTGAATATAAAGGGTGACCCAAATGTAACCTTACTTATAAATAAATGACTCAAATATAATTTTTATTAAATATATGATCCAAATTTCAAATATAATTATACCAAAAATAAGTGATCTAAATATAATTTTTAATAATTAAATATGAATAAATATAACTTTAACTATGATTGAGTGATCTTTATCGTAGTTTACCCTAATTTATATGGTTTGAAAAATCCCATAACCCTTTTTGACTTTGGCAGCAAACCTATCAGTCAACCCTTCTAATTTCAGATATCTTACTCGCCAGTCCCATTCTGGAATCCCGTACACGTCATCTATCTAGTTTCTGTCACAGTCCGTGACTTTATCTCGCAATTGTTAAGGACTCCCCCGAACTACCCGAACCCACTGCCCGCTCTGCCCTACTAATGTATCGAAGTACACCATTTCTTTTGCCGTCCCCCATTCTATCGCTTTTTCTCACTCTTCGAAAATCTCTCTAGAAATGGAGAAAATCATTTCAGTTCTTTCCTTTTAATTTTTAATTCCAAGCTTTCTTTTTTTATTTTATTCTGTAGATCGAAAGGCGGCTTAAGAAATCGAACGCGGTGGATGGATCTGATGTGTGATTAGATTGGGTAACCTGGGGATTCACGGTGGAAGGGAAATTGTTTTTTTGGATTTGTGATTTGGGAAATTAGGGTTTGGTTAAGGGAAGACTTTTGGCTGATTGTTGAAGGTAGGGGTTGGGGTGGATCTAGGGTTTGGAATTGGTGAAAAAGGGGAGCTGGAATTGGAGACGGGAGAAAAGATAAACATTAGGAGGGTAGATTGATGGTACTCGAAGGGGAAAATGAAAGGCTATGCATGGGCGGGAAGGAGGTGAGGAGAGGAAAAAGGTACGGCACATGTGGACAGTCCCTACGAGCGGAACGGCGGTTCTGAGTGGTGATGGTGGTGCTTCTCCCTGTTTTTCTTCTTCCCCAACTGTTGATTCCTTTTCGAAGGTATAACTTTCTAAAGCAACTTTGCGTTACTTAATTTGATTGGATTAGTTTTTCTTTATTCCCCAGTTTTCCTTCTTGTTCGCTTGTTTTTGTTTTATCAGGTGATTTGGTGAGAGGGGTTTATCATATTTATTTTTGGAATTGAAGGGCTCCGATTTTGCTTGAGAGTTTTGAGATTCAGTTTTCTTGATTTGAAATTTGTGGACGATATTTTTAGCCAGTTTCGAGAAAAATCTGATCTAGTGACTAGATTGTTTCGGAGAATTTTTGAATTCTGGACTGATTTCTACCGAGGTGTTTAAGTTTTTATGTTTTGGGTTGATTTTGTGGTTTATATGGTGTTGTAGCTGTGGAAAGCAGTTGTTTTACGTTATAGGTTGGTTAAGATAGGGTAACACATCTCTCCCTCTTTGGATGAAATTAACATTTGTTTACACTTGCCTGAAAATGTTAATTATGGACCTGGAGCAATGGTTGTTTAGTACTTTGTGGGGTGTTTGTTCTTCATCCAAGATGCTAGGGAATTCCAGGAAAAATGTTTCAGAGATGGTAGAAATATCTGGATTCTAGATGGATTGATATAAAGGAACCTATTTTTGGCAATTCGCCTACTTTCAGGAATAATAATGATTAAGGTGTAATCACTGGTATTATGGTTTTCATTAATTTTTGGAAAAAATCCAATTTTAGAAGAGCTTGAAAAATTAAACTAATCGGTAAGGAAATTTTTCCAATTTTATGTACTTCGTGATTAAGGTGTAATTACCGGCGTTATGGTCATATTCCTCTTCTATCATATGTAAAAAGTTGACTGTACTTTAAAAAGCTTATGTATGGGTTTTCCTATTTATAATCATGTTTTAACATACTTGTAGGGACATGATTTTTGTTTTTCCCGGTGTTTCTCTGCTAAATTGAAGATGCATCATTAGAGTTGTACCTTATCGCTTCCCACATAAAATTAATCTGGAGAAATATATTTGACATTCTAAATGGGGCCCTAGTTGTTAGATAATAATTCTTGTTGAAGCAGCACCTTAATATATCCAAGTATTTAAATAGGTGCGTGTGATATAGTCACATTTTTAGTATCTGAAATAGCAAGTCTTCCTTGTTCTGGATAGTGATGAAGTCTTGTGGAATTTGCTTATATGGTATTATAGTTGTTTTACCAATTATGCTCGAATTGATGTTATATGCATCATTTTCTGCCCTTATTCTTCTTCCCTAATGGTGTTGGATTATTGGTATAATCAGCATATTCATTTGGTTAGGCAATTTGCTAGCTGGTGGCTGAGTTTTCTCTTTTGCCTTGGTTCTGTCTGTATTTTTTTACCATTTGTACTGCAGTTAGGTTTCTTAGTCTATGGTGCTATTCTTCCTCTTCTCTTTCATCATCATCATCATTTTCTTCTTTTCACCCCAATTGTTTATATATATGCACTGATGATGTTTGCATGCCTGGTCTCCCCAATTGTACTGCAGTTAGGTTTCTTAGTCTATGGTGCTATCCTTCCTCTTCTCTTTCATCATCATCTTTTTCTTCTTTCCACCCCAATTGTTTATACATATGCACTGATGATGTTTGCATGCCTGGTCTCCCCCTAACAGGATGGACGCAAGATCAGTGTTGGTGACTGTGCTCTTTTCAAACCATCTCTAGATTCTCCACCTTTCATTGGAATAATTCGTTGTCTAATTGCTAGCAAGGAAAATAATTTAAACTTGGGTGTGAATTGGCTTTATCGGCCCGCTGAAGTGAAACTTGGCAAAGGCATCCTGTTGGAAGCTGCGCCAAACGAAATCTTTTATTCCTTTCATGAGGATGAGACCCCTGCTGCATCATTACTCCATCCGTGTAAAGTTGCATTTCTTCCTAAAGACGTTGAACTTCCACCAGGGATTTGCTCATTTGTGTGCCGGAGAGTTTATGACATTACAAACAAGTGTTTATGGTGGTTAACCGATCAAGATTATATTAATGTGAGTTCTAGATGCTCTTTCAGCTATCTAATCTATTCTAAATTTGTACTTTCATGATTCACATCTTTTCCTTTTACAGGAACGACAAGAAGAAGTAGATCAGTTATTATATAAAACACGCTTAGAAATGCATGCTACGGTGCAGCCAGATGGCTGTTCTCCAAAGCCAGTGAATGGTCCAAGTCCAACATCAACATCACAGTTAAAGTCTGGTTTAGATGGTGCACAGAACAGTGCTTCATCATTTCCTTCTCAGGGTAAGGGAAAGAAAAGGGAGCGTGGTGATCAAGGCTCTGAGTTTGTCAAGCGGGAGCGCACTAGTAAAATAGAAGATGAGGATTCTGGTCATAGTAGAAGAGAAAGTAATTTAAAGTTTGAGATTGCAAAAATCATTGAAAAGGGGGGACTAGAAGATTCTGAAGGGGTAGAGAAATTGATTCATCTCATGGTGCCTGAGAGAAATGAAAAGAAAATTGACTTGGTAAGCCGGTCAATGCTTGCTGGTGTAATAGCTGCTACAGACAAGGTTGATTGTCTTAGTCATTTTGTTCAACTAAAAGGGTTGCGTGTTTTTGATGAATGGCTCCAGGAAGTCCACAAAGGGAAGATTGGTGATGGTAGTGGCCCCAAGGATGATAGATCAGTTGATGATTTTCTTTTAACCTTACTCCGTGCACTTGATAAGCTACCTGTAAATCTTACAGCTTTGCAGATGTGTAACATTGGCAAGTCAGTGAATCATTTGCGTAGCCATAAGAATATAGAAATACAGAAGAAAGCAAGGAGTTTAGTTGATACATGGAAAAAAAGAGTTGAGGCTGAGATGGATGCCAAGTCTGGCTCAAATCAAGCTGTTCCTTGGTCTTCAAGGCCCCGACTTCCGGATGTTTCTCACTGTGGAAGCAAACATTCTGGATCATCCGAGGTTGCTATGAAGAGTTCAGTAACACAACCCTCTGCCTTAAAATCTGGTTCGATTAAGCTTGCTCAAGGAGAGACTGCTACCAGGTGTGCTTCTGCGTCAATGGGTTCTATGAAGACTGCAGCATCACCTGCTTCTGCTGGTGCTAACTTAAAAGATGTGCAGGCTCGAAATGCTACTTTTGTTGGCTCCTCTGATCCTCAAACAACTGCAAGGGATCAGAAGAGCAGCGGTTCAAGTCAGTCTTGTTCTAGTGACTATGGAAAGACCGGCGGAGTTTCTGTAAAGGAGGATTCTAGAAATTCAGCAGCTGGTTCTGGATCAGTGACTAAGATCTTGGGTAATTCTTCACGGCATCGGAAATCCAATAATGGTTTCCCAGGGTCAACTGGAGTTCAAAGGGAAACTAGTTTAGGCAAAAATTCTTCTTTGCACAAAAACCTTGCTTCAGAAAAAGTAGTACACTGTGGCTTAACATGTGAAAAGGCCGTGGAAGCTCCTATAGCCGAGTCTAATAGTCGTAAGTTGATTGTTAAGATCCCAAATCGAGGTAGAAGTCCAGTACAAAGTGCCAGTGGAGGGTCTCTTGAAGATCATTCAGTCACTAATAGCAGAGCTTCTTCTCCTGTGCTCTCAGAAACAAATGAACAATCCAATCATAACATGAGGGAGAAGAATGATACTTGTCAGACAAATGTTATTACTGATGTGAATTCTGAATCATGGCAGAGCAATGACTTTAAAGACATGCTGATGGGGTCTAATGAGGGAGATGGTTCACCTGCAGCTGTTCCTGATGAAGATAACTGTAGGACTGGAGAAGATGCTAGAAAAACTACTGAAGTTACGAAAACTGCTTCATCTTCGGGAAACGAACATAAACCAGGGAAAGTGCCGGATGCTTCTTTCAGCCCCATGAATTCTCTAGTTGATGGTGTCGAGTACTCTGCATCAAATGTGTGCATGCCGGTTGGAGACGATGCAGGAATGAATCTGCTTGCTAGTGTGGCTGCTGGAGCACTGATTGATTCTCCACAGAGAAATTCCCCCCTTGTTGAGCACTCATACACAGACGATGTAAAACTAAAACCTTCTTCTGTGGATGAGATTGTTCGAAATCATAATCAGTCTGTTGAGAGTGCCGATGGTGTGCATCTAAAGCAGGTGGTTGGTGATAATTCAAGGGCTAAGAATGCAAACAGCAAGATCAGTTCCTCTCAAGAAAAATCTGGAGAGTTGAACAAGCATTTAACTTCTTCAAGTATTACTGCAGATTCATCACTTGAAAATGGTAAATTAAAGGAAATTGCAAGCACCACTTATTTGTTCACTACAAGCATTGGGGAGGAGACTACTGATATCGGAGACAAAGAGCATCTGGATAAGAAGGCCGGCATAGTGGATAATGATGGCAGTTTGGGAACTAAATTAAAAGGGTGTACTTCTGTGGTAAATGAAGATAAGGTCATAGGCCCATTTGTAGAAGTTGAGAAAGGAGTTTCAGGCCCTTTGGCTGTACCTTCTGTTAAAGTTATCAAGAAAAATATCACTGAAGGTTCAGAAAGAAGTTCACAGAGTCATCAGAAGTTACCAGTTGTTGAACATCCCACCAAAGAAATAGAGAAAGATGCTTTGCCTCCTGGTTTGGGTAAAGATTTGGTTCTGGAAAATGTTGAAGTGAAGGCTGATAAGATTGTCAAGACTGATGCACCTAGTCATGCAGTTGAATCGGAAAGTAATGCTTCTCTTATTGATCTCTTAAATTAAATACGAAGTCATATTATGATATTAATCAGCTTTTTTTTTTTCCATTTAATATTGATTCATCATTAAAATTGGTAATTAATTGCATTTGTTATTGGTTCAGCTGTCAATGCCCAGAAAAGTGAGAATGAGAAGAATTTAAAAGATTGTAAGGATAATGGACCGCTTGTTGGATCACCTACAGTAATGGAAACCGAGCAACCTATGAGGCCAAGGGAATCTAATTTGTCGGGTGAAGAGGCAGATGATGTGGAAGAAGGGATGTCAACCACCACAGATGCTCCCTATACAGGCTGTGCAGATACAGATTCGAAAGTAGAATTTGACCTGAATGAAGGCTTTAATGAGGATGAGGGGAAATTTGGGGATCCTAATAGCTTGACAGCTTCAGGATGTTCAGCTCCTGCCCAACTAATTAGCCCATTGTCTTTCCCTGTTTCTTCTATGTTGAGCACCCTTCCTGCTTCAATTACTGTGGCTGCTGCTGCTAAAGGGCCATTTGTTCCCCCAGATGACTTACTGCGGACTAAAGCAGCAATTGGTTGGAAGGGATCAGCAGCCACAAGTGCATTTCGGCCAGCTGAACCCAGAAAGATTCTGGATATGCCACTGGTCACAAGTAACGCTTCTATTACCGATGCTACTTCTAGGAAACAAAATCGTCCTCCATTGGATATTGATTTGAATGTACATGACGAGAGAGTCCTTCAGGATCTAGCTTCCCGATCTTTCGCTTACGGAACAGACTCTGCACTAGACCATATAAGTACTCGCGATTTAACCTCCGGGGGACTTGATCTTGATTTGAATAGAGTTGATGAGCCTGCTGATTTGGGTAATCACTTGTCTACTGGCTGTAGTCGTAGACTGGATGTCCCTATGCATCCTATAAAATCATTTGCTGGGATTCTTAATAGTGAAGTAACTAACCATAGGGACTTCGATTTGAACAATGGACCTGCTGTTGATGAAGTAAGTGCTGAACCATCGGTATTGAGCCATAGTGCCAGAAGCAGCAATACCTCAAATCAGCCACTAGTTTCGAACCTGCAGATGAACACCACCAAGATGACTAATTTCTCGTCATGGTTTCCTACAGAGAATTCATACCCATCTATCACAATTCAATCAATCTTGCCGGATAGAGAGCAGCCTTTTCCAGTTGTTGCAACTGGTGGGACACAAAGGGTGTTGGGCCCACCTCTTGGTGTCACCCCTTTTAATTCCAATGTCTATAGGGAACCCCTGTTGTCGTCTTCATCAGCAGTGCCATTCCCATCAACTCCTTACCAATATCCTGTTTTCCCCTTTGGAACAACAATTCCTCTTCCTTCAACTAGCTTTTCACCCAGTTCAACTACTTATGTTGATTCGTCTCCTGCTGGTAGGTTCTGTTTCCCTCCAGTCCATGCACAATTGTTGCGACCCGCTGGTGCTGTTCATTTCCATTACCCAAGGCCCTATGTTATTAACCTTCCTGATAGTAGTAGTAATGGTGGCGCTGAGAATGGTAGGCAATGGGGAGGGCAAGGTCTAGACTTAAATGTTGGGCCTTCAAATATTGAAGGAAGAGATGAAATGACACCTCTTGCATTAAGGCAACTGTCTGTTGCGACTTCACATGCCCTAGCAGAGGAGCAAGCAAGAATGTATCAGGTTCAAGGTAGCATTTTGAAAAGGAAGGAACCCGAAGGAGGGTGGGATGGATACAAGCAATCTTCATGGTAGTAGGAATCAGGAATCCTTAAATGTCACAATCTGGTTACTCATAAGGCATGTAAGTCATTTATGTATCTTCTGAGCTTCTGTTGGCAATGCCTTTCATTTGCCTGCGCTTTTCTATTTCCATACTGATTGTGGCAGAGGGGAGGAAAATAATACTATCAGGATTATGGATTTTGTGTTACCGATTTTATGTTTATTTTAATATTCAGGTACTCAAGGATGGGATTGTCTAACTCCCATAGGTCATCTAACCTGTGTGCTCTTGGAGGATGGGTGGTAAGTGAGGCATTTGTTGTTCATACACTCCAACCCCCCACATTTTGCTCCATCGAATGTATCGTAGACTTCGCAACCCTTTGTTCCTAGGATTTGTTTCTGATGCAGATCACCTTCCCCCATGTAGATAATATAAATTTATAGCAAGTGTTGGAAAACTCAAGTGCTATGTTTCCCAGACATTAGAAATTGGTTTCCCATACATGTTTTTAGTGCATAATTTTCTTTTCTTTTCTCCCAATTGAAGTAATCTTCCTATTTATTACTTTATGAACTCTACTTGTACAACACTTGTGATTCCTGCCAACTTTGTTATTACAAGGACTTGACTGCGTTGAGGTTTGATGTTTGCAGTGTTCTCCTCTATTGTCCCCATGTGATGATGGTCTTTGATCGGTCTGCTAATAATATTTAGTAAAAGCAGTTATAGAATTAGAATATATAAGTTAGCAGATGATAGATGACATGATGAGCCAAAATTATATAATAATTTTTCGAATCCAAGTAAACAGAAATAGAATGTAAGCTTATCCGTCTTTTAATTTAAATTAGAATCAAATTAATAAAATGTATAAACACTGAATATATAATTAAATAATTATATTAATAGAACATACAAATAAAGATTAAATATATATTTATACTTAATTATCACGTCATAATTTTTATCAAAAAGTTAATTATCAGTAAGGGTTGACCCGGGTCTTGGCCCGCGTTGTCCAGAAGTCGAATGAAGTAGGCATTGAATTTCTCAGACAAAACGACTCAGTTTTAGCAAGCGTCCTTTTGAACTGACCTCCTATGTATGCATATGAATGTTCAGCTGTAAGTATCCATTAAAATAGGAATTCAATAAGTGTTTATTTCAGCATAAACGTTAAAACAAATGTAATCAACTACAAATACAAGACAATGTATTCCCTTAGAACAAGATCTATGGGGAAAGAAGATACAAGCTGATGTTTGATTTTTAATGTATATCTAGTTACTGCCATTTTTCCTTATGGATCCTAGCGTGCTGAAAATCACCAACTTTACTTACCTCTTCTATTTTTATCTACGACTAGGAAAACAAAGGGGTTCATCACCGGTTGTATCGAATGTGTAATCCGTAGGTACCAATAGCCATATATCTTCCAAGGTAAGCTATGGATCCAGCAATTTCATCATCACCTTCATCAGTTTCGTTCATCTGTTATGTCATCATCATCATCAGTGGATTTCGTGATGTCTTCCTGCTTTGCATATCGCTCACAGTACTCTGCTTCCGCGCATACACAAAAACAGACACGAGTTACATCACTACTCTGCGTAGGAAAGAGTACTTAGGTAACAACTACCCTCTATAATAAAGCAGAAATCATGAGTTTATGAGCGGATCACAAAATTTCCCATTGCACAGTGTGCAACATCTCATTGGAGCCACTCGACGAGCCAATTCTGAACGGAGAAAAAGAAGCAAGATCAGTTCAATGTAATCACCTTGTACTTTTTGATCACATTCCTTTCGATCCTTCATCATCAATGATGCTGCATCTCCATTTAGGGGGTCTGAAGGGTTTGGATAAAGCAAGAGCTGTGGAAGGAAAACTTGGAAAATATTTAAAATATCAGGAAAAGGATACTAAATTGTATACAGGAAGACAAAAGGGACAATGCAAAGGTGTCAATCAAGAAAACTAATGCAGTTTCCTGATTATTAGTAAGCAATGATGCTTACCAAACATTGGACCATGATTGGTTAATAACATTCAAGCATACAGAACCGGACCTGCAATTATTCGAATACATGGGAAAGAATCAGTTTGTCAGATCTTTGAACAAGAACCAACATGCAAAATCAAATCCCTTCCATAAAAAAATAGGCATCCAGATATGAACAGAGAACCGGGAGGAAGGGGAAATAAAGAAAAGGGAGAGACTTTATACTGTAATCGAAAATTTTCATGCACACGTGTTGCATTCAAGTTTCTGTAATGTGGCAATGGCCAATGGCTTGACTGGTTTTATTGACCACAAAGGTTCTTACCATTTTCTGCAGATTGACGTTGTTGATCTAATTTCTGAAGAGTCTAAGCCATGGTAAGCTCTCAGCAACAGTAAAGGAAGATTGAGGCCGAGAAAGCTAAGAAACTGCGAGGCTAAGCATGATAAGTCGAGACTGAAACCACAGAGGATTTGGAAACCATTTTCATAGCCTGGTTTCCACAAGAAATTCACTGCAATGGCTATGGATACATTTGCTCCTCCCCTTCCTTTACTTGCCAAAACTGGTGTTGCCGGAGGAATCTAGACATAGATTTGCATCCGACATCGTGTTATAGTATGCATTAATCAAGAGTCTCTTACGTTTCCGGGTCACTGAGTGAAAACTAAAAATATTCATTAGTATATTTTTTATTACGAATAATTTTTTATTTTATTTTTAGTGCTTTATTTATACACCAACAATAAAAAATAGGTTTAGAGTATAAATTATGATTGAAGATTAAAGTTTAAAGTATTGGTGTAGAGATTAAAATTTAGGGTTAGACCCTAGAATTTATATTTTTAGTGTTAGAACATAAAAAACACCACCAAAAAATATTTTTATTCATTTCATTAGTTTAAACAATTAACTTAATAATTCAAACATATTATTTTTATTGTTAGATGTATTTATTTATATATATAATATTTTAAATCATTAGATTATTTTTTATTTACTAAAATAAAAAAATAAAAATAAAAATAATTAAATTTACAAGTCCTAGACTAATCAGGACCTGAACGACCACTCATGATACTCCTTTACAACCGACCTGGCATTAATAATTATCTATAATACTAAAAAAATACAAATATTAACTCTAGAATGTTTATTACACTGATTCATTTTATTTTTGCAATAATGAATTTAAATATCTTAAACTAAATTCATTATTAGCTCCATATTTTTTAAAAATATATTTAAAAACATATTTAATGTGTTAAATTTAGGGAAAAAATATATATGAACAAAAAATACTATTTATTCCTATTTTCAATAATAATAATAATAGTAATTGAATTTAATGCATAAAAATAAACGATTTAAAATTTAAAACAATTACAATAATTTTGATTCAAATATTACAAAAAAAAAGTTATATTTACCAAATGCAACCCCTAAACAACCACCCAAGCCAATGGCCTGGCCTCTCCAAGTAGGAAAAACAAAACAATGCAGTCTTTGATTCTCAAATCCCTTGCCCTACGACTCTGAACCTGGTTTAGCCTTTAGGCACATCTAAAGCTGAAGAGCCCATCATAAATGAACCGCTCAGGGTTTGTTCAGGACTTATCACACTAGCATTCAAGAATGGAGGTTGTTTGGGACGTGGGATCTCAGAATTTGCAGTGGTTAGCATCTGAACTACTTCCGACATCGATGGTCGTATTGCGACAGAAGCTTGAGTGCACAGAAGTCCGACTTGAAGCGCGGTCGATGCTTCCTTCTTGTCGAACTTGCCTTCTAGGCCGGAGTCGATCGCTTGTATGATATTGTTTGCCTTGTATTGCTTCCAAACCTGATAGGAAAGCATAGTCAATGTGTAGTATGGTTAACGTTACATATAAGGGTTATGGATATCTTACCCTGTACAAAATGGAACTCGAACCCTCCGAGAAAACGCTGTTTTTTCGACCGGTCGAGATCTCGAGAACTAGCACCCCGAAAGCGTAAACATCTGCTTTCTCTGTTAGTTGTCCTCGTACGAGGTATTCCGGTGCCATGTATCCCCTGCAATGCACGGATTTGTTAACGTTACGGTCTATAGCTTAATACTTAAAATATCATGTGTTTTCATAGAAGATTTTGTATCTTACAGTGTCCCTGCGATTGCGGTACTGACATGAGTTTTATCCGAAGCTACACATCGAGCAAGTCCGAAATCAGCGATCTTAGGACAGAGCTTCTCGTCGAGGAGAATGTTGCTGGACTTTATGTCTCTGTGAAGGATTTTCAGTCTATGAAGATATGCCAGCCCTTCAGCTATACCACATATAATGTTGAACCTCTCGGACCAGCTTAGAAAAGTTCTACTGTCCTTAGCTGCATCAGATTGAGAAATGAGAGGAAATCTATAAAAGGAATCGCCATTAGCATGACCATAAGAAATTTCGAGTTTACCGAAAAGGATTTGATCTAAGCTCTTATTCGGTACGTATTCGTAAATCAGAAGACTCTCTGGTCCTTCGATGCTGCATCCCAAAAGCCTTACAAGGTTCTTGTGTTGAATGCCACTGATCAAAGTTACTTCATTGAAGAACTGATCCACCCACTGCCGTGTATTAAAGAACAACCTCTTAACAGCAACAGCTTCACCATTAGGTAGAATGCCCTTGAACACCGAACCTGCTCCTCCTTGGCCTAATTTCCTCGATTCATCGAAGCACTCGGTTGCCCTTTCAAGCATTTCATACTTGAAATTTAGACTCGTCTTATTTCCGGTGGCCTGAACGTCTTCCAGACCATTTACGGCTGAGACAAATAAACAGAAACATGATTCAATCATGTTGTTTTATGTCCTATTATATGTGTGTGTATGTATGTATGTATGTATGTATGTATGTATGTATGTATGTATGTATGTATGTATGTATGTATGTATATGTACCTTGTTTCATTGTGGACAATTTCTTGTAGCTTGCTAAAGCAACAATGATAGAAAGCACAAGGAATGAAACCACAGATAAAGCCATTCCAAAGGTGACCCAATCTATAAACCCTACAAAACCAAATTACAAGATTCACAATCCGACAGAAAAAAAAAAAAAAAACTATAGATGATGATGAAAGTTAAAAGGCCACTAGCCTATGTTCTTACCCTTTTCTTCCTCTTCTTTCGAACCATTATCGAAGAATCGATTGGTCGAATACCTCATATAACACCCTGTATACAAAGCCCTGCCTTCGGCTCCGGGGCTACAGTTCCTCAGCCGCATCCCGGCATCGTTCAAGCACTGTTTGCAAGCATTACTATCGATCGTCTTCCAACACTGTGCCAAAGCGTAAACGGTCACCACCCCTCCTTTCACTTCCGCAGCCCCGAATTTGCTCATCCCCATTGCCTCATTCTTCACGTCCATAATCACATGATCCAACTTGCTCTGAAAATCCTGGCACATGTATGTGTCGTTGAAATCACCCCTAGGTAAGCCGCATTGTACGTAATCGTAGTTCGGATCGACCCCTTCGTTGTAAAATTGATATTGGTCGAATCGATGGAAGCATTGATCGAGATGGATCCGGGCAGATCTTGCAGGCAGGCATTGCTTGAGTTTCTCCCTCGATGTTCTGAAACATTGTCGACAATCTTTCGGAGTGACTTCTTCGTAGCATTGGGCAAAATCAAACACATTAAACTGTGGATCTTTCTTCAAGACAGTTCCCCAGTTCTGGGAACCAACCAGCCCCGACAAAGATTCCATGGCTTTATCAACTTGTTTGGCGAAGGTGTTGGAGGTACGGTTGCCGCTTCCACATATAATCCGGGCATCAAAGGATAAACAAGGGATAAAAAAACATGAACATGATACGAAAAACACCCATATTGTTATGTTCCAAGGATCTGGGATTGGTAATCGCATCGAGTTATGTCCCTCCTCTCTTTTGTTTCTCCAGGTTTCAATATGAACCAGAAAATTACATTAGATTCTCCATAGAGTTTTTTGTTTTCTGATCTTCTCTTCCAGCTTACCCCTCTCCCTTTGGTCTTTGGGTTAAAGGAGAGAGGATTTGAAGGTGAGGGGTGAAGGGAGGACAGAAGTGGTTGTCTGTACGAGGTTGGATGTCGGGTTCCTTTGCATGCATAATGGTGGGTTTGTTTGTTTGTTGTCTTTATTGTTGTTTGGGGGAGACAGAGATGAAGACGAAAGACAATGGTAGAAATAAACTGAATTTTGTTTCTCTTTGCTGTATTAAGGTCGTTTCTATATAACTGATTCATGGCATTCCGTTGTACGTTTTCATTCCATATCCGCGTTTGGCGCCTGCCTGGTCGGACAAAAGTCTTCTTCTTTTTTATCTAATTCTAAAAAAATGAATATTAAGTTTAAATTTTAAATCCTAAATTTTTCGCCTGCTCTATGTAGAAGGCAATGCTGATGCCGTTGAGTTTTGTCCCCATGATGGTTACCAACACGTGCCGGTGGCTTCAACGTACACCCTGCAAGAAGCGGAGCAACCAGCCCGAGCTGGCAGTACTTCATCATTCCATGTAAATGCCAAAAATGGTAATCTCTAGTTGTTTCATCGATTGGATACTGCTGGGATTTTCGATATTAAGTGGAGCTCAGTTCGAAGCAATGCGAGCCCTCTCCTTGCTCAAGCTGATGCTGATGGAAACTTGAGAGTATAGTTTACAGGGTTGCTCGCTCATGTCTTTGAGCTTTGGACAACTTGCTTTGACATTCACCAACCACAATTCATATATACGGGATCGGATCACTGCAAATTCAGTTGTTGGGATATAAGGGATAGTCCGTCTGAGATGGTTTTCCATAACTCCAAGGTCCATAAGATGGGAGTTTGTTGCATTGCCAAGAGCCCTGCTGACTCAAACACCATACTTACAGGTAGCTATGATGAATACTTGAGGGTATGGGATCTAAGGTCTATCTCAAGACCGGTGAATGAATGTTCAGTTTGCCTTGGAGGAGTATGGAGAATCAAGCACCATCCTTCTGTAACAGGCCTAGTCTTAGCAGCTTGTATGATAACGGATTTGCAATTGTCAAGAACAGAGACGAGAAACCAGAAGTTGTCGAAACTTACAGTCAGCATGGCTCACTTGCATACAGGTTGGACTGGCAGAGAGCGGAAATATTACCAGGAGGCGAAACCAAGAGTACCACGGAGGCGACTTCATCGTTTTATGACCAGATTCTTCGATTATGGGTGCCGAAAAGTAATGTTTTCTGCATTTAATCACGTCTCGTTAGCTTTGCTCAACAATTAATGGTAATATTGAATAGAAGTTTATAGAATGATTAATTTTTTTAATAGCCGGTTTAAAGTTACCTGCAGTCTGCAGATCGTTTACATCATCATCAGTTCCTCTGATAATACATGAAGAGTCCAACTCAAATGTAAGTTTTCAAATCAGAGTCGAGTCAGTTTTGCATATCCTTCGATAATTGAACTGATTTTGATTCGAATTGTAAATTCAAAACTCGTATTTGGATGTATATTGCCAGACAAGACTTCAAATACATGACTCTTATACTGTGATACTGCGATTGACATCAGATAAAAGGATGCATTATAAAATTCAAGAGTCGTGACAAAGCTTGGCCATAAGAGGCCAATTGTGACAATTAGCATACATGCATGACATGAAGAGTAAACTCCCGATCACTGAAAAATAATAAAACATTAGTCCACTACATAATGCAGATGATCATAATGCCCCGTCAATTTATACAATGTCCCAGGCTGCCATCGACGATTCTACGCGGTAGAGTCGATAAAACATTGCTTCACAATAATTGATTTGTGGTGGAGGTTCCATAATCATCCATTATTCCATTCCATGACGATCCCAAGCTGTTCAAGAACCCGTAAGTGTCTTGACCGTCGCGAGGCAAGAGCATGGTGTTCGGTTTCACGTCGACTGCATACCGGTCTTCACTCGCGGCATAAGGAAACGCTGTCCTCTGCCAAGTGTCCATGAACGTATCAACATTGGGGCCATCAATGGACATCACATATGGGGAGAAAGTACTATTAGTACTAATAGTACTGCCGTGAGTAGCAAGCATGTTGTTATCAAGGAGAGAAAGCTGCATTTGAGGAAATGAAAGATGAAGATCAGTTGGATTATGGGAATTATTAGATGATCTAGAATTGTTGGCTGATTGATCATTTGCTGCTTTAGCAGCAACTTTCTTGTTCTTTCGACACCCTCCGCCGACAGGGATGTTCCGTAGCGTTCCACCCTTGGTCCAGTACCTCCTACAAGCCTTGCAGAAGTACCTCGGCTGAGAGAGGCTGTAGTTGTTGTAATAGCAGAACTTGGTGTGCGTGGACTCACACCTTGGGCACTTGAGAGCTTGTTCATGCTGAGGTCTCAGCCTCCTTTCCATCAACGGCGTTGAGCATGCGAGAATATCGACATACGGGGACGAACAATCCATTCCAGGCTCCTAAACATGGAAATTAATCAAGCAAATTAAACTCTTGTAATAACATTGTTTCATATGCATGTAGTCAATGAATTGCATGAATTAAGCATACCTGAAGCCAGTTCTCAGATGAATCCATGCAAACTTGAAAACCAAATATGCTCACCCTTGTAAAAAGAAAGGTACGAGCTTAAGGGTACATATAAAGAGAGGAAATCGCCATGATCGATCCCTTTCCATCCCTAAGCGTCGGTGGGCTGAAACAAATATATTCTATGGGGCCGACAGTGCTGTACGAACTAAGGGCACAGGTCCCACTCATTAGATCTTTACCAACACTCGGCTTGAAAACTAGGACCATGATGTTGTCACCTTGGTCCTCCTGTTGGGAGTTTTTCGATAAAGAAAAAGGGCAATTGAAAGAGAACTCCCACTCGCGGGGTCCAAGCTACATAGTCTCACACTCGGTTCCTAGCTAGCTTTGCTTTAATTCGAATTAAAACCTTCGGTCTTTTTTTAGAGTTTTTATATATACCTCAATATTAATAAATTAAACCATACATTTGATTCCTAATAGAGATTTTCTGACTTTTTAGTACCCTTATTTTATTTATGTTACGTACTAAAAAATAAGTTTACGGTTTAATGTTAAAATTTAAGGTTAATATTTAAAATTAAAAGTTAAGGTTTAAAATTTAATATTTTTTGTATTGGAGGTATAAAAGGATAAAAAAATATCTCGTTTTTTATACCCAAACATTAAAAATCAAATCTTAACCCCAACTCTATTTTTTAAATTCTAAGATATAAATATTACTCTTAAAATATATCGTACACTATGTACTTTAAACCTTAAACCTTAAATTTATTTTTTTTAATAATAAAACTTAAATAGAGACACCAAAAAGAAGACCGTCGTTTTCTACTCCAAACAAATGGACACCAAGAGGGTCGGGAATTTTTTGTTACTCGGTTCCTAGCTTTGCTTTAACTCGAATCCTTTGGGAAATTCTAATTTGAATGAGTAGCTTGAGGATCACACTTGGTTCCTGGCTTTGCTTTAAGTCGAGTCCTTTGGGAAATTCCAATTTGAATCAGCAAGCTTGAGGTTCACACTTGCTCGAGAGGGCCCAACAGCATCATGATTCAAGCAACACGTTAATAAAACACTGGCCAGGAGTTGTCATCTTGTGCTTGGGATAGAGAAAGTGGACAGGAAGGAAACAAAAATCAACGTGAATGCATGGGTTTTTGATCTTGGGATCAATCTGACACTTACTTGTTCCACAAGAAAAGTATATTGTTCTTGAAAAGTCCATGCTCTTCTATCACAATTTTATTGTTTGCAAAAATCCAGTGTAAGTGTTATCAATTGGACTCTATTTTTGAAACAAGGCAAGTGAAAGAGACCAAATTCATGTAATTAGAAACAAAGAATCTAAGGGAGGAGGAACCGCCGGACGAAGGCGGTGTCGATATCCGAGGTGACGGTGGTGGCATGGATTTTCATACATACCATGTGTAGTCAGGTAATTGTTGCACCATGAACAAAAATTTTTTGCCTTCTTTTTGTGTTTTTATATATATCTCAATATTAAAATTTTAAGCCATACATTATGATTTTAACCCTAAATTTTAAAAATTAAATCATATACCTTAACCCACTACAATAATATAGGATTTTATTGACAAATTGACAGTGATAAAAATAATTTGGTCACAAATATTATTTTTTGTGACAATTTTTCTGTGCGACACTATTAGTATATGTAATTGTCACGAACTTTTATTTGGTCACTATAATAATAATAATTGTGACGATTATATTTTTAAAAAAATCACTAAAAATCTATAATTGTGACATAAATTCATTGTCATTAAAACTTCGACATAAAGAGAGATAAAATTTCTATTCAGAGCACGACACTTCCCAAAACTGAAGGAGATGATTAACCGACTGATTTTCATGATGAAGTTGTAACTATACCATCTAAGGACACAGGTAATATCCCACCTATTAGAACTTTGCCAGCACTCAGCTTGGAAATCTGGGACCTGTGGGGACAACCTGAGGCGTGGGATGATTAGTTAGATCAGAAACATGGGGCGTAACACTAAAAACACAATACGTTATAATTTATATGTCTGACCCACCCACCCAGCCACCCCCAAGAGAAGAAAGAATATTATAGTCTCACACTTGTTAGCTTAACTAGAACATGATCCCTTTGGCCAACCAGTTTCAATAACTAGCTTGATCTTCAGGATCACGACCCAAAAGCACCAATTATTGTCTGGTGGATAAAGTTAAGTGACCCTCCAGCCTGCAGTACTTGACAGTTCCTTGGAGTTCAGGAAACAATGATCTCCCAATGATAAGCCAATGTCTCTTTTTCTCCTCGGATCCCTTCTAAATTTATACGAATTTTAAATTTTTAGGAGACGACGATCCCCTCCAACTCTCTCGGTCCATCCTTGCTCATGATAATGTTTGTTGAAGTCTTAAAACTTGAGCTGATGCATCTGCTAATGTGAAACAAGATTTGGTTTACTTTTTGAAATAATACAGTAGTCTGAGATTTGAGGATCATTTAAGCCATGCGCAGCAATAAAAAAACACTGTCCTATACTTGTCGTCTTGTTCTTAAGATTTTGTATCCTGATGGTGACAAAAATGAATCTGAATTCATGGATTTTATGGACTGTTGACCAACGTGTTATGTTACTTCTTCCATGAGAAATATATCGTCAAAATAGCAGAATCTGGTGGGGTGGTTCTCAGTCAGGATGAGGAATGGTCAAACTATCCAATCTGAAAATGATGCGGATTAAATTCAAATTTTATTATTTACAAAGGGATTGGAATAGAATTTTTACTATTTTAAAACTTTTAAATTTCTTTTAAAATGAAAAAATAAATGTATTTGAAAAATATTTAAAAGAATAGGTTAAATGGGATAGTGTTTTTTGGACCTCGTCATCCGCGGGTGGCGAGCTCCAAGAAATACTATTCTTTTTGGCTTATTTTACTAAAAATACCCTAAATATAATCATAAATATCATTATTTTCTTAAAATTTTTTAAAATTTTATTAAAAATAATTAATAAAGGTAAATATTTTTATAGATATTTAATATATCGTGAAAATCTAAAAGTTTTTTTTAAATCAAAATAAACATTTTACTAGATGAAAAAATAACGAGATTACTCCACTATTTAAATATAATTATATTAATAAATAATTATAAATCGAATAAAGATTTGTTTATCAAAAATAAAAAATAAATATAAAAAATCTTATTAAAAATAAAAAAAATAATATAACAACTATAATAATTAACAATTAAAATTAAAATCCCGAGACAAGAAAACCTGCCGCCGTAGTCAATGGTTTAGGTGTCGCGCATGCGCATTAGATCGAGAATCAAATAATACTAAAACCCTCGTGTATGGTGTGCGTTGTGTTTTTATAATGTCTAAAATTCGGGGACCAAAATGCAAGTGTTCTAAAATTTTTGTGACCATTGTTGTAATTTACCTTAAAAATTAAATAAAAACATAATCGAAGTTCAGAAAAAAAATTTTAAAAATATACTTTTATTTTCTATTTTCTTCTTTAGAAAATAAGTTTTATTTCAATTTTTTAAAATTTAAAAAAAAATATTTAACTAATAGAGAAAATAATACGTTTGATACCTATTTATCCAAAGAAAAAATATATGATTAAATAAGCTATTTTTCTAAAAAAAAAAGCATCACCAAAGGATTAAAAACAATTAGGATAGAGTTTAAGAAATTAGTAGTAAGCTGAATATTCTAAGATATAAAATTTAAAATTTAAGATATAAAAATTAAGATTAAAATTTAAAATTAATAAATTTTAATCTGAAACTTGAGATATTATGAATATAAAATTTTTATTTTTTTTATTTTGGGTTTCCCCTCCAATTTTATCAGATAATTTGATGATAATCTAAAATAATTTTCTTTTTCTACAAACCATCTCTCACAAATTTATAATGATAAAAAAATAATTTCAAAATATGGAGGATGGAACCAAGAAAATTAATTATTTCTTATTTTCTTTTGTGAATTGAATTATTTCTTATTTTCTCATACAAGATTTTAGTATGAAATTTAATTATTTGTATGTAATTTATTTTTTAAATAATGATAATCGGATTTATTAAAAAACAATGAAAAAAATTTAAGAGTTATAATGCATCCAAATATATAGACAAAACTAGAGATAATGTCCATCCAAAAAACTCATACACAATTTAATAATATTAGACCCAGAGATGAAAAATAAATAAATATTCCTTTAAGAGTGATACCTTATATCAAAATTTATTATTTTCATCGAATTTTTACGAAGTAGTAAAAAAATATTAAACGAATCAAATCAAATGTTAGATAACTTCGATAGACAATTTTGATTATATCAATAAATATTAAAAAAAGAAATTTAAGTATGCGGCACAACCAACAAATCAGTTAAAAAACTGATATTGTGAGGGTCTTTATGCGGCCATCAAAATGACCGTAAAAATATACAAAAAAACATATTAAAAATCATAAAGATCGTGATACAAAAATGAAGAGAAAGATTATCACAAAAATCGAAAAAGAAGTATTGTAATGATAAAAAAAATTATTTAAAATTTAAAAAATATTTATATATTTGATACTAAAAATAATAAATATCAATAATTGACAACTAACACTAAGATTAATATTATCTTCGTATAGGTAAAATTTAAAAAAAAAATTCTAAGAGAAAATTTGGACTAGGAAACGAGAAAGGGTAGATATATTTAATAAACTTATAGTTATCTAAGAGTTTTCATAAGACAATGTTTAAAATTTAACGATAATGATTAAAGTTTATCGAACGTTATTACTTGTTTTTTTAATTTTGTCTAATGTTTCAATCATATACCACATATTATAAACTACAATAAATGCAAACATATTCAACAACTTAATTGATCTTAGAAAACTCGAGTTTAAACGACGGAAACTAGTATTATTATTCTTTAATTCGCCAATCGTAAATGGTACAACGTACATCTAAACTGGGAAGTGATATTGAAGGATCACTATCTTCATATTAGAATGTATGATACAATTGTCCACTACTCCCACCATTTCTCCCCAAATCTTTGCAAGACCTTCGGCATCAATCGAGAACTTCCGAGTCGTCTCCAACGTCAGTTCGGTCTGGGGTGCAGGGGAGAAATCTTTTAGGATACGAAGCATGCGATAAGCGGAAATCGACACACACGGAAAGGAATTGCATACGAGCTTTTGATAGGGTACTCACCTGTAACAATGAGCAAGCTATCATTTTATGCAGGGACGGGACTCAATCCGGATGGTCGTTGCACGCTGGCAGCGTAGTCTCGAGCCCACAGGTCATAATGTATAATCTCCTCCAAGGAAGGTGTGGCCACAAATTCTTCTTGGTGCTTCTCACAAGTTAACTCCACCACCTTGAAAATGTCCAAATAGCTGATCCTGAATCGGGTAACGATTTATTAGCTCCAAGACATCGATGTCCACAGGAAAAGTTGGTTACAAGCCGGAACTCGGAAAGGAAACCATAATATAGAAGCCACATTTGCTAACAAGATAACATTGGGGTACAAAATACTTACTTTTCATCGATGAATAGTTCCACTGCTTTCTCATTAGCTGCACTAAGAACTCCAGTCATGGTGCCTCCAGCCCTTCCGGCAGCATAGGCAAGACTCATGGACGGGTATTTCACGTTGTCGGGAGCCTTAAAAGTTAGTGAACCGAGCCTGTATCATTCATCAACCAACTTAACTCGAGTATGGTGGCAATGCATTTTCAATAAACTTACTTTTTCAACCAAAAAAACTTTAAAAGTTAAATTCCTGGTTATTAGCATTATTATTGTTGTTGCTGCTGTTATCGTAAAACTTTTCAAGGAGATAAGTTAATTACTTGCAAAGATCAAGGCGAGGCCAAGTTATTTCAGAGCAGTAAATTCTTTCTGGCCAAGACATAGTGTATAGGATCGGCAAGCGCATATCCGGCCAACCCAACTGAGCTAGCACTGATGAATCCTTCAAAATAAGAAAATGCAAAATAACGACGAGGAATGAAAATCGAATTCACAATTCAAGGGCACAGCTCCCTCACAAACTGAAAGGTGAACATGCAACATTTGTGGCAATTGTCAAAGTTAAGAGTAAAACCTGTGTTTCGACCATTGAATGTATGATAGATTGCGGATGAATTACTATCTCGATATTATCATACTCAGCTCCGAACAGGTAATGAGCTTCAATGACTTCGAGACCCTGTCGAAACGAGAAATCAGTTGGGGCAAGTAATTTAGACCAGGGTGCAATTAAAAGACAGTACAATGCTTGTAATTTTGAATGAGATATTAGATAAAACTAAACCTTATTGAAAAGGGTAGCAGAGTCCACAGTAATCTTTTTCCCCATATTCCAGTTAGGATGCTTCAAAGCATCAGCTACTTTAACTTCTTTTAATTTATCAACAGGCCAATCCCTAGGAGAATACAAAATGAGCAAATTGTTCAATACAAGTTCTTTCTTAGGGACATTAACGCGAGTTATATCACGTGTTCTGTAATAAAAACACACTCGATCCTCAAAATGGAAGTTCATATTTGTGCACACTCAAGCATAGTTTTAATAATGTCAACTTAAAATTCTTTTCAGTTGAAAGAAAGTAGGAGATGTATGCAAGTAAACAGTTCGTTATATCAGACATTAACTTAGATTAAAATTATACACCTGAAAGCCCCACCAGATGCAGTCAAAATAATACGCCGAAGTGCACCCTCCGGCAATCCCTGAATACACTGTAAGAACACAAGATTCTATGAGCTAAGACACCAAACTATTGGTGAAAAAACAACATAATTGACACAGAATCTCTTAGCTATGAGCAATTTGCATATAATCGTATTCGCCGTGTTAAAGTCCCATACCTGAAATATGGCAGAATGTTCGGAATCAGCTGGAAGGATTTTTACTTTATGTTTGTGAGCAAGAGGAAGCACAAAGGGGCCACCGGCGATCAAGGTCTCTTTATTGGCCAAAGCAATATCTTTGCCTGCTTCTATTGCAGCAACTGTAGGCTACAATAGACCAAAAATGATGGTGATTTTAGCAAAGCTAAAACTATATAAAAAAAATAAACTGTTTGCTTCTCTTTCGAACACATACTCGAATAGTTGGTGGTAAACTGTAGTTCATAACATCGTTAAACTACCTTGTTTAGTGGATACAAATAAAGTTATGCATGGAGAATGCAAAAATATATCTGCAGACGTCGGTGCGTACCTTCAATCCTGCACATCCTACTATCCCAGTAACTACACTAACAGCATCTGGATGGCGAGCAACCTGGAAAAGTTAAAGCCAAACCATCTAAATACTAAAAGTTGCCGTATCTAGTTAAATAAAAGAAACGGTGAATAAAATGATAGGCTACCTCTACAACACCTTGTTCCCCAGGAATAATCTCAGGCTTTTGTTCCATATCAGCCAAAGCCTCTTTCAGTTCACTTACCAAAGACTCGTTTCTAACAGCAACCAATTGAGGTTTGAATGTCTTCACCTGTAACAAGCAGAAAAAACATCAGCCCTCAAAATTTATACTCCTTATTTATTTATGCAAAAACTCATTTCATGTTTCAAATATTTGGAGCAAAATTTATCAGACTCTGGTATACTGATATGCAATTAAGTTCATGAGATTATGACACCAAAGTTGTGTTGGTCCATGATCAAGCTACTCGAGTCCGAGTTTGACAACTCCAACTTCGAATCGACTAATGCTTACCTGATCAGCAAGAAGGGCGACATTTGAACCAGCAGCCAGCCCCACAACTCTGAATTTATCTGGATTCTCAGCAACTATGTCCAGCGTCTACAAAACACCAAATTACATGATTCTAAAGAACTTGATCAAGTGCTAAACTAAACATGGAAGCCTAAAATTGGAGCAAAAAGCTTCCCGGGGACATAACCGGATACTTGAATAATAAAAGGCCAAACAGTTACTTTCAGCATGTAAAAGGCTAAAACTTTTTCACCTGAGTTCCAATAGAACCAGTTGAGCCAACGATGGAGATTGGTTTGGGGCCATCCCAATTCTTGTGCCCGGGATCTGGAAAAGCTCGTCCAGGCCATGCAGGTGGAGGTTGTGGAGCCTGAACTGAACACTGAACTCTCCTCCAAAACGTGGTTCCATAATCTTTCTTCTTCAAAACAAACCCCCCTTAAAATTTCACAAAACAGCAATATTTAAAATCGTAATTTAAACCCAATAAGCCAAAAGAGAAGCACTTTTCAAGTTCTTAAACAAAAAGAAACAATTTTTCCAGGTTTCTATGAAACCAAACACAGATGGTGGAGGAGAGAACCTGGAAATAGCTTGAGGAAGGAGTTGGACTTAGTTGAACCCAGGAAAGAGATGGTCTTGACTTCAGGAGGAGAAACCAGATTCAACGCCATGAAAACTGTGAGAAAGGAATGGAGAAATGGAAAGTGGGGGTGTCAAAAGAAAAAGGTTGAGAATTCTTTGAATACAAAAATGGTAGAAATGTGTGGAGGTGAATGAAGGAGATTGGGAGGTGGCAGAGTGGTGTTTGTTTTTACTAGTATATATATCGGGCAAAGGGAAAAGTGGGACTGGTCGGTAACATCATTAAAAGACATATGTAATCGGACACTTACCAATGTCGACGACGTCGACGTCGACGACGGACTCAACTATTCAGCTGCATCAGCTTGCCTTGTTGCTGTTGTAGAATTTCAAAAAGACCAACTACTTTTTTTTCTCTCAAATCAATTCTGATTTACTTAAAAGTATTAAATTCGAATATTCAATCTTATTTAAAAAATAATAATATTTAATTTTAATTTTATTTAAAGAAAAAAAAATAAGTTCTTAGTAGACTTAAAACCTATAATTTAATATTCACAAAAAAATAAAAATGAATAGTTTGAAAAATTAGTCAAATTTACTTAATCTTTCTTAATTGTCAGTCTAATTATAAAATAATATATCCTTTTAATCTTAATTTTTTAAATTATATATGTATGTATTATAAGATAAATTATTTAATTTTATGCAATGACGTAACTATATAAGATGAAGAGGGACAATAACTTTGCCCGAAGAATTTTTTCAATTTTTTTCTTTGTTTAACTAAAAATAATGATTTATTTATATATTATCTTCTATTTTCAGACACTTATATGTCATCTTTTAAATTCTAAATTTTAATTCTAATTTAAATCATCTAATTATAATATTTTTTTTAATTTAATTTTATCTGGTTTATATTTTATGGTATCAAATTCAGTTCTACCCTTCAAATTCTTAAATTTTTAAATTGAAATTATTGTCATAGTGGAGTAATAATTGGTATGAATATATTACCAAAAAGGAATCGTAATAAACGTGTGCCGGGGTGGCTCTAACGGAAAACGTTATAAACGTGTGATGGGAATTGGGATGGAGCCATGAAGGTGTTTAGGGTAAGATCATTATTTTTTTTCAACAAGAAAGATATTTTATTACAGATAAAGAAAAATATTTTAAATTAAATAAATTATCGATATTGACGATCGATAATTAATACATCACCAATAATATAAAAAATTAAAAATATGATTAACTAAATTCGATCGACTCCAATCCTATTAATGCAAATAATCACATTGTCACTAAAGAAATGCAACCATGATTAAGCAAGTCTCATCCTTGAGACTATTACATTGAAACTGCTAGATACCATTCTACTTAATTAATTTCATAGTTTAATTCATAAATTATTTAATTATTGATTATGATTGTAATTTAACGTTTAGTTATAATTTTTTAAATAAGAAATAAGAAATAGGATCTACGAAATTCTGATTCCTAGAATGCCGACAGTTGTTTTTGGTTCAAATATAAGGAAAAGGATCTTCAGTCGTAGTTGAATTTGGATATATTCCTTCTTATGAAGTTTGTCTCTTTATAACTAACTAGTTTTGCACTAAAAATAAACTGATCCAAGGCCAAGTTCTTACATATATTTGTCCACTAGGAAACATGTTCAGCTTTGTCTTCTTGTACACAAGCATCTCATGAATTTAACAATGTCGTAATCAATAATAATCCTTGGAGTTGTCATTTATAATATGATGTTTCTTGTATATCGACCTTGATTCTTTTAAGAGATTCCTTTGGGAAAAAATAAATACGAATGAAATATATTTTATGTCGTTTAATTAAAATTGTATTATAAATATATCATTTTATCGATTAATTTAAAATGTCTATAGGTAGATAAAATTAAAATATTTAAAAGTTTAAAGATCAATTTAAAATATAGATCATACTTTAAAGATAGATTGAAATATTCGAAAGTTAATGAACCGATATAAAGATAAGTTTGCTGTTTACATTATTAAAACAAAGTTGTTATCATGAACAGGGATCCAAAACTGAATATTTACATTGTTATCATTTCAAGGGGGAACCCCCCTAAGAAAAAACATGATCCAATATGTTCTTTGTACATTAATAACAACAGAATGTGCAGCTCAAGTGGATTTAATCAGATTGTGTCGAAATTTTGCTACCGTGTATGATTGCGCCGGAGATCATGCAGAATCATGGGTGCAGAGTTCGTAACCAGATAAAAGCGAGCTAGATGCAAATGCCAGAAAAGCCAGAAAGGCCATTGAAACCGAAGCAGTAGTCATCTCCGTGAATTCGTCTTTGCCCCAACTAGTTTGCCACTCATCAACTCGTGTGGCCGCTGCAGATGATGCTGAAAGCAAAAGATAGGATAGTATCTGCAAGATAGAACCAAAGAAGCAAGCAAGTCTCTTTCAGCATTTTGCACATATGTAGCTTATATAACACGTATCCATGCATATTGCACGATTTACTATCATATTGGATGTAAATGAATGTGAAATGAACTCGACATATATAACAAAGACGGGATATCGAATTAACATAGTTGCTTATGGTGAAAAACTGATACTCGAAAACATAGCAGGAGGCAAATCTAGGAAGAGCTCGCCATAGGCATGGCCCTAAGGCCTAAACAAAGTATGGGTTAATATTTCATCCTCTTCATGACATTCTAGCATCGCCCTGGACATAAAATCGTACGAGGCCAAGGCTGAAGATAGCGATATAGACAGAACAAAGCAAACAGAGACGAAAATGGAGTTCCAATTGTCACCAATCACTGGATAAGACTAACTATTGTGACCAAGAAAGAGGAATTCTAGTAAGTTAACTTGTATGCTAATTAAGACAACAAATGTCACTAAAAAACAGAATGCCAGGGCTGATTATCGACCGAGCATGAAACTGAAGTGGCTAATTTACAACAAGCGTTCTATAAACGCAAGGCCCCAGATAAAGTGTAATTAATACGATATATTACGTATATTTCGACCCATTTACTTAGAGCTCAACCCGGAAGATGTGGAATGTGTTATTTTCCTAATATAGCCATTTTAGATGCTTCTAGCATCACCCGACACCCGGGGCATATAACCATACGAGGCCAAAGCTGAAGATAATGATATAGATAGAACAAAGCAAACAAAGACGAAAATGGAGTTCCAATTGTCATGAATCATAGGACTAATTGTTGTGATCACAAAAGGCGGGTTCTAGTAAATTTACTTGTTAACTAAGACAACAAACTTCTCCAAAATCCAGAATGTCAGGGACGATTACAAAGAACGAATCTGAATGAACTAATCCAAACAAACATGTATTCTATACATATAAAAAACTTGCCTGATCCATGGAGAAATCAAAATGCCGCCGCCGATGATGGCGGATGACATGTTTTTGTAGGACGAAATAGTAAGATAGAGCATAGACTTGAAACCCCGCATATACAAATCCAATCACAGTTACTGATAGACAATACCTGCAAAAATACACATAACGAAACAGTGTAATGTAATCCATTAAATCAACAAACTTAGATGAAGGATTTTGCTAATGGTATATGGTTTAACATTAGTTAACATAATTATAATGATAGTAATTTAAATAAATGCAATATTGGATTACTTGGTTCATCGTTTTCAGTGTTAAAAATGGATGAACTCATGCATATTTAGCTTCAAAACTTCAGAATTGTTAAGCAAAATGCTTAAATGAGAAGAAATGAACTGACCCCAAACTTATAAGTACATTTAATTTCACCAATTTGATATAATGATAGAAAAAATCATGGCAGTTCTATTGGTAATGAAAATGGAAAACCTGTATTCTTTATAGCGATCGAAAGAGTCACCGCTCCAGCCTGATGTTTTATCAGCAGCCATAACAGAGAAAGATATCAAGCACAAAACGATTTCACTTAATCGAAACCCTAGAGCCGCCATCTTCACAGTCTCCTTGACCTTCGACCTCCTCAGCACCGCCGTCACTGCCCTTGCTCCTCGTCCTCCCCCCGTTCCATTGTTCGCTTTCGTATTATTCGTCGTCATCGCCGGTTCTTCCTCCCTCACCGCTCGATTCACCGTCAAGTTCAGCGGTTGTTGCGGTGGAGTAGCCGGTGGAAGAGGCGGCGAAAGAGAAGGGAGAGAATTGGGGTTGAACTGAGTGGGCTTGTCGACGGTGATGAGCGCCTTGCAGTTATTGACGGACGGTTTACTAGGGGAAGCCGCCCGAGAAACATGAGGAGAAGGGGTCTTTTGGGGCTCGACCGGATCAAGGTCTCCGTGCTCGGATCGGGAAGGGGAGTGTGGTGAGTGGAGGGGAGACAGTATCTCGGAGCTTGACGAAGAAGATCGTTTCATGATATCGTTGAGAGTTTGGTTCTTTGTCGTCGGACCTTCGGTTTCCATGGCTTTCCGAAATCCAATTGGCTTTATAAAAGAGGGTAAACAAAAAAAATGAAATAAAGGGTTTTCAGTGTTTGGTAAGCGAGAAAATGAGAGTGAGTAAAAAGGGAAACTCGAACAGTTGAAGTTCTACAAACTGATCGGATTCAAGCTCGAGCTTCAGCAATCAGCACCATGATGCACCTGAGTTTTATTCAGCTGCAATCATTTACAACGTCGTTCAGGATTCTACCAGTAAATTCCTGCCACGTTTCTTTTATCAGTTAAGGTATAACGTGGCAATACTTTATTTGTCGACCTTCCTTCCAGTTCATGTTCTCTCTACTCTCTACGCCGACCTCCGGGCTCCGGTGGCGGCTGTTTTGGATTGGATACAACGCTGACGTCTAAAACTACTGTCCCCAGGACCCCAAACAATTATTATGGTGTGATAATAAATTTTGGGGTAAATTATAAATTTTTTTTTAATTATAAGTAAAATTATATTAGATTGTTTAATTATATGAGTTATATAATTATTAGTAATATTGTATTTGAATAATTTAATTATTGAATGTTATATTTAAATTATTTAAATATGAATAAATTAAAATTAGATATTAATATTTTTTTAAATCACTTATATATTCTCGTTAATACTGAAATATTTTATTTAAAATTATTAAATAATTTAATTAAATAATATAAATATAACTTTTAATAATTAAGTGACTTAAATATAACTTTACTTATATTAAAATAATTTAAATATAATTCTTAATAATTACTTAACCCAAATATAATTTTATTCATAATTAAATCATCTTTCATTATAATTCATTCTTTCAAAATTATTAATAATCGATCACACATGATATACATAATCATGAATCGTGTCATAGCTAAAATCTATGAGGAAATTGTAATTGATAAAAATGGATTATATAAAAAAGTCAACTTGCCTTATCTTAATCTGAATTAAGACCAAGTTAGGCCGTCCTTACATCACAATTCACAACAACATCAAATTAGCTATAACAGATATGAAGCACTACGAAAGGTGAAGGGACTCCCTAGTCCCACCACTGGGGGATAGGACCTTCGGGTCATAATTTCAAACAACAAATGGGATTTTTTTTTAATTAATTACGATGGTTATAATGTTATCTGTTTTAAAATATACTTTTAATTATTAAATATTAATCACTCAATCATTATATTAATATTATCGATATTTAAATTCGTGATTTATAAAAATAATAACTATTTTTTTATTAATAAGACAATATAATTTATGCCCAAAATAAAAATAAAAATTTCAAATTTCAAACAACAAATGTTATAAGGATTAGATAGGAAACAAAATCAATAATAAAATATTTAATCACCAAATTTTTAAAAATTATGTTATAATAAATAAATTTTAATTCGTTTTACTACGATTATTGTCATTAGTTGTCAATAAAAATGATGTTGTATGTTAAAGTCTTCTTTACTAAAATAAACAATAAGGTTCTAAATTTGCAACTGGCGGAAGAGTAAAATTTTCGATGAATGAAAGATCATTGATTGATCTCAATGATAGAAATGATCAGTTTAGTTAAAATATTAACATAATTTGATTTTAACTCGATCTAATAATTAATATTTATAAATAAAAATATAATTTTTAGATTTGATTGAAATTTAATTGAGATTTAAAAGATTTTTCGACAAGATTCAACCAACAATAAAAAATATTTTGATGATATTTTTGACAAAAATTACCAAACTATATAAAAACAATATTAAAAAAATTTAAAGACATAATAAAAATTAAAGATTAAAACTTTTTGATTCGCCTAACCTCAATAAAATAAAAAAATTAATTCGAGTTGAGATTAATCGCGTCGACGAGTTTACTAAATTTTGTCATCCTACCAATAAATTCGTATTCTTATTTACTTATGCTACAACTATCCATTTTACACGTATTTATGAATGAGAATCTTCTGTTCGTTTCTAAAGTGAATAAATCCAAATTCCACTAGACATTATAATACATTAATAAACAGACTGGAAATAGCGATTTTACCTATAAACAGACTATAGCGATTTTTAAAATTTTAGCAACAAACAAATATTTAGGATTTTATTTAATATTGATTTTAAAAAATATTTTGTGATTAAAATTTTATAATTTAATAAAAAAATTATAATTTTATTTTTAATTTATAAATGTATGATTTTTATGAAGACATAATTATATAATTAATAAAATATTTTTGAATTTAAAATTATATATTTATATTAGTTTTTTAAATAAAATATTTTACAATTTGTTAGTATGCATAATTATTAAGAAAATTATATCATTAATAAAATATTTTTTATATATTTTGAAGTTAATTTAAGATGATATATTTTATATAATATAATATTTAAAAAATGGATATCATGAATATGTCACGACCCTATCTTTTCGACACGGTCGTGACATCGTAGGACCGAGTCTCTAGTTGTGCTTAAAGCTTGGGAGCGGGATAGCATTGAGAGTTTAGTACGTGCCGAACAGTCGTCCTATCTTAGGATGGGCGTGCTGATCGCGCACCACACTGGTCAGGAGCTATCCCCGCTTCCCTGATGAGCCCATGGGAGGGCGAAACCAGTGAGCATCGGAGATCGTAAAGGCTGAACCTTGGGTATCCGAGAGACCTGAGGTGCCGCACGGGTAGATGTCCTTGCACCAAAACTCTGACCCCGTGACATATACAACTCATAAAAATATATTTTTTTAAAAAAACATTTTGACAATAATATTAAATATTTAAATTTAAATTCAAAAATTAAAAATACTTATAAAAACATTTTTCATAAACAATACTAAATTAATCCCGAGTAAAGCAGTCGTACGAGAATATGATAAGTCTTTCTATTCTCAAAAAATATACCGACAGACTTATCTATATAAGGTATGATATGGTGCGATTATGGTATAATACCAACCGAAAATTTTATAAGATATAAAAATTAAAAATTAAAAAACTAAAAAGTATAATATTTTAGATCGATAATTAAGTATTAAAACTTAGTTTTGAGTATTGACTTATTATATATATGAGAACATTTTAATTTTTTATAAATATAAAATTTATCTTTAAATATTAATTCAGTCGTGAGACATTAATTTAAAATATTATTAAAAATATAATATTTTAATTTTATATTTTATATTTATTAACATTTTTAATTATTATCGTACGTAATTGTATACTCCCTCGATCCTATAAATAATGTCCTTTATTGACTTTTTGAAAGTTAATTTTTTAAACTTTGACTATAATTATATTAAATATTTTAAATAATTAAATTTTATAAAATATATATTTAAAATCTATTCTATTAGAGATTTTTAAATATATATTTTTATCAATAATAAATTTTAAATAATTAATAGTTAAAATTTAAAAAGTTTGATAAAAAAAATTAATAAAAAATATTATTTTTAAGACAAAAAGGAGTAATGATTATGTTGCACCGTAGGCTTATCTGGATATTGATTGATTACCGAGCTGGTGGAGTGAGTGGTAGGTAACCTTAAGGCCATTTCCTCTCTTTTTATTTTATAATTTTTATAGTAAAAAAAAAACTGAAACAACATTCATTGCTCTGGTTACCAACATTATTAGACGGTAAGCGGTTTTCCGAGAGTGGTTTTCAGGTGATTTTGCACGCCTTTTAGCTGTTTTTCATGTTATAGTTGATGGATCTGCTGTTTTTTTGAATAGCTTTAGCTGTTTTTGTTCTTGTTTTTCTTTTCTGCGGATCTACCTTGCATTTTCTTCCCGTAGCTTCTTAGATCGTCGTTATCTGCTTATGTTCTCGCCTAGTTTTCACGGATCTCGCTTAAATTTTCATTCTACTGTTGTTATATGTGCTAGGCTTTCTGTTCCTCTGTTTCACAGTTTATTGAGGTATTTTGGGGTTGTTGATGGTAGCGCTTCTAGTTTTCTTTCGTTGCTTTGACTTATGTCTGTATTTTGTTTTCCTCTGGCTGGAAACGGGAATTGCTCTTTGTCTTAGTTTAGTTATATTGTTTTGGTAGAAAATGCTTTTTAAAGCCTCTATTTGCTTTTTACTTTTGTCTGATGCTAGTTTCCTTGTTTTTTTTTTTACTTTTTATCTTGCTGTAGTTACCAACATGGTTAGGAAGAAGAGAACTGATGTTCCTTCTGCTGGAGGTGAGAGCTCTCAGTCCCATGATACTGGTAGTGGTCGTGGTACACAACGCCCTCATCAACAAGGAGGTGGTGGAGAGGGAGGATACTCGAGTGGAAGAGGTTTGGGTTCACAGTCTCAGCAAACTGGTCGGGGAGGCTACGGCGCTGGTGGCCAGGGTCGTGGTATGTCACAGCAGCAGTATGCGGAAGGACCCCATGAATACCAAGGTAGAGGAAGGGGTGGGCCTCCCCAGAAAGGAGGACGTGGGAGCTATGGCAGTGGTGGCCGTGGAGGAGGGCCTTCCCATGGTGGACCATCTCGACCACCTTTTCCCGAGCTGCACCAAGCAACCCAACCTTTCCATGGGCCTGCTTCGTTTGAGGCAGGTTCGTCATCCAGACCACCCGAGCATACACCATCAACAGAGCAGCAGCAGCAGCGAGAACTTTCCATTCCGCAAGAAGTCTGTCAAGCCATTCAGCCAATACCTTCCTCGAGCAAATCAGTGAGGTTTCCTCTTCGGCCCGGAAAGGGTAGCTCTGGCACAAAGTGTATAGTCAAGGCTAATCATTTCTTTGCTGAACTGCCTGATAAAGATTTGCATCAGTATGATGTGAGTTCTTCAAATCATTGTTTTATCTAATGTTTTATTAGCCTCCATTTCTTGGTTTTTAATTGTTATTGTCAATGGAAATAGGTTGTTATAACACCAGAGGTTGCATCACGTGGAGTGAATCGGGCTGTAATGGAGCAGCTGGTAAAATTGTACAAAGAATCATATCTTGGAAAGCATCTTCCTGCTTATGATGGCCGAAAGAGCCTTTATACTGCTGGGCCTCTCCCTTTTGTGTCGAAGGAGTTTAGGGTCACCCTTCTTGATGATGATGATGGGTCAGGAATGCAAAGGTTGTTGCTTGCCTTCGTGTTTCCAATGTGTTGCTTAACTTCTGTTTTTTTTTTTTGTGTGTGTGCTAGAAATTAAAAAATAATAATAATGGATGAAAGTTATGTAGTCTTCACACCTAAGTCATTTCTGGCTTTCAAATGCTAGGTTCTGCTTTGTCAGTGATTTAAACAGGTTCATTAATACCTCTACCAAGTGGCAATTACTATCTTCCTTGTTAATTTTATTGTTGCAAAAACAAAAATATAAAATATAAAGTTCAAACAAAATGTGGTTTTGACATTTTATATTGTCCTTTTCCATCTCCATCTCTATTCCATCACTTATCATATTCTTAATGTAGAAAAGAGTGTGAATTTAAAGTTGTGATCAAACTGGTTGCACGTGCTGATCTGCACCATCTTGGACTCTTTCTGCAAGGGAGGCAAGCTGATGCACCTCAAGAAGCTCTTCAGGTTCTTGACATTGTTCTTCGTGAATTACCCACTTCTAGGTACCGCTATTTGGTTATTTCCTTTTATATATGTTTACCACATTGATATATGAGACAGTGAGAGACTAAAGGTAATGGATTACAGGTACTGTCCTGTTGGTCGTTCATTTTACTCCCCTGGCCTTGGGAGAAGGCAGTCTTTGGGTGAGGGAATAGAAAGTTGGCGTGGTTTCTACCAAAGCATTCGTCCTACACAGATGGGGCTCTCATTGAATATCGGTATTTTGTTTATGTGGCTATCATTTTCTTGTTTTGGTGTATTTCACATGCCTGTGTGGGTACTCCTGCATTTGATCTGTCTGCTAATCGAATATCATCTCAGCCAACAATAATCTCTTGGTCCTTGGACAGATATGTCTTCAACTGCATTCATTGAGTCATTGCCAGTTATTGATTTTGTGACACAATTGCTTAATCGGGATGTTTCTTCTAGACCACTATCTGATGCTGATCGTGTGAAGGTTAGGATTTCTTTAATTCCGTTTGATTAGAAATTATGGTTGGCAAGCAGTTTGTCATCCTTGCAGTTTATTCTTTTTATTGGTAAAATCAGTTAATTTATGGATGACGTCTATTTTTAGGAAATGAGCACATTGCTTTTGTCTCAGCTGGTGAAAAGTTCTGCTAGGCAAAAGTTCTGTCTGCATTCTATTCATTTTGCTATTATGATTCCATCTTGGCTCAACCTTTTCCTCCTTGATATTTTGTATTCAAGCTTTTTTCCTTGGCTTAACTTGTGTGATTGTATTTCTTAATGTTGATTTTAGTTTCTGTATTCTATTTGCTTTTAAATAAATAGATCAAAAAAGCTCTTAGAGGAGTCAGGGTGGAAGTCACGCATCGTGGAAACATGCGAAGAAAATATCGCATATCTGGTTTAACATCACAAGCAACTAGAGAGCTCACGTAAGTACTGCTTTTATTCTGGGATAGAATGTCTTTTTGAAAAACTAAAAGCAACCAGAGTCGCATAAATGATATTAAAAGTAAATGTTCATGATCTTTTTTTAAACTTAATCCAACAATTTCAATGCACATGATCTATGTGAGATTTCCTTGCTACACTTTTACGTGCCAAGAAATTTCTCTAACAAACCTTATTGTTTTATAGTTTTCCTGTTGATGAAAGAGGTACAATGAAATCTGTTGTGGAGTACTTCTATGAAACTTATGGTTTCATCATTCAACACACCCAATTGCCATGTCTACAAGTTGGAAACCAGCAAAGAGCAAATTATTTGCCTATGGAGGTAAACTCCAGTCATTCCAATTGAAGATGCAATTGCTATATCAATTTGCCTGCTAATTTGTGGTGATTCGTGTAGGTATGCAAGATTGTTGAAGGTCAGAGGTACTCCAAGCGATTAAATGAGAGACAGATCACTGCTCTACTGAGGGTCACCTGCCAGCGTCCTCAGGAAAGAGAGAATGACATTGTACAGGTGTGACATTTTGCCTTATCTTTTGTGTTACTGATACTTCGTTTTTTAATCAAGAAGAGATTGTCCATTGACTTGCTGGTTTGTTACTGTTGGACTAATTTCTTATATTTCTTTTTATAGACTGTAAATCAGAATGCTTATCACGAGGATCCTTACGCAAAGGAATTTGGAATTAAAATTAGCGAGAAGCTTGCTTCAGTTGAAGCACGCATTTTACCTCCACCATGGGTAAGTTATTTCAATGTCATATTCAATTTTCTGCATTTTTTATTTCTTCACGATTTTTAAATTCTGATTTTCTTGTAGCTTAAATATCATGATACGGGGAGAGAGAAGAATTGCCTTCCTCAAGTTGGGCAATGGAATATGATGAATAAGGTATCTCTTGCTGTCAAACTCTTCCAATACTAGAGCATACCTTGTGTAATGTCCAGTGGGATTTCTGTATACCTGTATTTGTGCTCTTTTAGTGTACTTGATCTTAATCAAATTAGTCTCACTCTCATCAACATGTGTGTGGAGTCGATAAATAATTTGATTACCTAGATCAATAAGACAAGTTATTGTGAACTGTGTAACAAAGTTGTTCAAACTGAAGCCCTATGTTAACATGATTTTCAGTTCATTTTAATTTTTTAAATTGTAAATTGGAGTTACTATTTTGGACTGATAAAATGTGATTGTAGGTTTGGTTTTGTCGCTTTGACATTTCTTTTTTTGCTTCTATCCTTATTGAAGTGTTGGTCCACAGACTATTGCCATGACCGTTTTGAATCTTTGATTTTGTTTTTCATCATGTAAATGATTGCTCTGCAGTCTGCTCCTATTGACATGCATTTGAATGAATGATATACTAGAACTGGCAGGTGCATGAAGTTCATCTCTTCTGCTTCGAATGTTGAATTGAAATATTTTGGTGCTTTTTCTGATGTCTGGTTATTTTGTTGCAGAAAATGGTTAATGGTGGGACAGTAAAGAACTGGATCTGCATAAACTTTTCTCGGCAAATCCAAGATACTTTGGCACAAAGGTTTTGTTATGAACTTGCACAAATGTGTTATATCTCTGGCATGGTAATTGCATGACATTAACATCATTTTTATTTGAGTTTTGTTGTTGAACAGTCTTATTTTGAAACGGATTTCGGTTAACTTTCAACATTGATACTTGGGTCATTTGCAGGATTTTACTCCTGAACCGGTGCTTCCTCCAATCAGTGCTCGTCCGGAGCAGGTGGAGAAGGTCTTGAAAACACGATACCATGATGCCATGACAAGAATCCAACCCCAGAACAAAGAGCTTGATCTGCTTATTGTTATTCTTCCGGATAATAACGGCTCTCTTTATGGTATGAATTTGTATGCGTTCTCTTACAGAAAAGTCGTGCAATTATCTGAAATATTCTATTTCCTTGCAGGTGATTTGAAAAGGATTTGTGAGACAGAGCTCGGAATTGTTTCTCAATGCTGCTTGACTAAACATGTATTTAAACTGAGCAAACAATATTTGGCTAATGTGGCATTGAAGATTAATGTCAAGGTTGGAGGACGGAATACAGTTCTTGTTGATGCGATATCAAGGCGAATACCTCTAGTCAGTGACCGCCCTACTATAATTTTTGGTGCTGATGTTACCCATCCTCATCCTGGGGAGGATTCAAGCCCTTCTATCGCCGCTGTATGTTCTTTAGTAGATACCTTCTTGCTTTTTGGGCATGCATTTCATAGTCTCTTTAATTGGCTTCTTTGAAATTTTAGCCATTAATATAATATTTAAGTAAACATTCAGGTTGTCGCTTCCCAAGATTGGCCAGAAATTACGAAGTATGCTGGTCTGGTTTGTGCTCAAGCTCATCGCCAGGAACTCATTCAAGATTTATTCAAGACATGGCAGGATCCAGTAAGGGGTACTGTTTCGGGTGGAATGATTAAGTATGGTTTTCTCTGTTTGCTTCTAGTCCGGATTCCATTTTGCCTTTAGTAGGTTTCAGCTGTAGCTTGTCTTAAAACTTTTGTTTTAATGGTCATGCAGGGAGCTCCTAATTTCTTTTCGGAGAGCAACTGGACATAAGCCACAGCGCATCATATTCTACAGGCATAATCATGCTGCTGTCTATTTTATTCTCACCTTCTAGTTTCAGGCATTTATTTTCTATTTCTATGTACAGGGATGGTGTCAGTGAAGGTCAGTTTTATCAAGTATTGTTGTTTGAGCTCGATGCCATTCGTAAGGTGAGGCTGCTTTCTTGATGGAGTTTGTAGTGTCAAATCTCTGCATGTTATTCACACTTTCCAATTTCTCATTCACTCGTTGCCCTCAGGCATGTGCTTCTCTTGAGCCAAATTATCAGCCTCCTGTTACCTTTGTTGTGGTACAAAAGCGACATCATACAAGGTTGTTTGCTAACAACCATCGCGATCGCAATTCGGTTGACAAGAGTGGGAATATTTTGCCTGGTAATTACTATCCCGTCATTATTGACAAATATCTTATGATCGAAACATGATTTATTGTATTCTTGCTGTATGCATTTTGCAGGCACAGTGGTGGACTCCAAAATCTGTCACCCCACAGAGTTTGACTTCTACTTATGCAGCCATGCTGGTATTCAGGTCATACTATTTGCTTCTTCATTCTATGCTGAAATGTTTGTCTTGTTCATGTTTCGATTGCTTTCGTAGATTTTAGGTTGTAGCTTGTGTTTCTAATATTTTATCAACCACGGTAAACAGGGAACAAGCCGTCCAGCTCATTATCATGTGCTATGGGATGAGAACAAGTTTACGGCCGATGCTTTGCAGTCTCTTACCAATAACCTTTGCTATACGTAAGTTCTTACCTTGATCTTTAATGAATTCAGTTTCTATGAAGTAACTTGTATATAGAGTAGAAGTGTCCCTAAAATATAAAATTTGAGGTATAAATAATTGAGAAATTATAATTCAAGTAATTTTGTAGTAAAATGATTATTTTACCAATTTAAAATAATCTATCATGTTAGAAGCATATTTCATTTATGTAATTTATTTAATATAATTATAATTCTTATCTCAAACTAGTACCAATAAAAAATAAATAATTAATGATAATGGAAAGGCATTAATACAAGCTAGTATCTTATTATTTTCTCCTATTGCAGATATGCAAGGTGTACGCGATCTGTGTCCATCGGTTAGTTTTCTTGTTTATCTTCTGCAACATTGAAACGAATCTTCGAGTACCCGTTTTTCTGCTTTTATTGTGATTAACATAGTAACTGATAAACGTGCAGTTCCCCCTGCGTATTATGCTCATCTTGCTGCATTCCGAGCTCGTTTTTACATGGAACCAGAGACCTCAGATAGCGGATCAATGATAAGTGGGACAACAGCTGGGCGAGGAGGTATGGGTGGAGGTGCACGAAGCACAAGAGCACCTGCTGCTAGTGCTGCCGTGAGACCTCTGCCCGCCCTTAAGGAAAACGTCAAGCGGGTTATGTTTTATTGTTAGGGGGATGGCTTGATCGTTCTGCCGGCATGTTTATTATATTTTGTTGTACTTTTCTGTAGTTGCTGGTTTTTGTTGGTTGTTTCTAACGGGAGCGTCGGAGTGAAGCATTCATCTTTAATTATTGTGTCGGCTGCTGCTGGCTGACTCCTTAACTCTGTTAAATTGCAGACTTAGTGTGCCGTTAGTAGACATAATGATGTGGTCCATCTTAAGTCTTAATCTTAACTGGTTTAATTATTTTAACGTAGACTAGTAATTGTGTGTTTCTAAGTATTTGTGTTGGATAAATTGAAAATTTATCGGATTTAATTTTAAAATATGTGGTTTTTTGACTAAATTTTAGTGTTTGGTATGTGGATTGTTTGATAGGAGTAGAAATTTCCTGTTCCTTATCATATTTATATTTATGTTTTCTATTAAAATTTTTTGAGAAATTAAATTAAATTTTATACCTTAAAAGTTATTTCTAGTTCTTTTAATTTTAACTACAATCTTTAATTTTGAGGATAGAAAAAAATTTAAAAGATAATAAACTTGTACAAAATAGAACTAAAATAAAGTGTTGAATATTATTCTCCCTTAAGTAGTTTATTATTTACTTTTCATTTTCAACACTTTCTCATAGAAAAATTCTATGTGATTTTCATTTTGAATTATCAAACGGTTTTTAAAATAAGATCGGAAATATTAATTTTTATGTTTAAAAATGATTAGAATGTATTATTTTATATAAGTGCAAAACAAACGCAAGATTTACGATAATTATATCTCAGTGAAAAAAGAATATTTTTATTGGCGTACATCAAATAATTATTAAATTTGAACTCGTTTAAAAAAATCAAATCGTTTATTTATTTGAATCAATCCATTTGAAAATAAAATAATTTTTTAAATTGGCATTTCCACGCCTCAACTTTGAAGCAACGAGTATAGATCTGATGGTCCGACATTGTGTTTTTAACAACTTGCTCGTCAATGCAGCGTGGATCCGAAATGTCTGAAAGCTACTGAAAAACGTTGGAGGAGACCACACTTGTTATTCCCAAATTTGCCAACCAATCGTGACATTGTTGTCGGAACCGAATCAACACAACTCTACCAAACTGCCCTCTGGCTCTATGCACTGTCCCCCCGACACTTTCATCATCCCCATATTATTCTGTTAGTGTTAATATTTTACATACGATGCTAACTTCATTGAATCACGTAGAACTCCTTGCCTCCCCGCGACGGATTAGCAAGGCACTCGGTCGTCGGGATACTAATTCAAAAGATATTCTTTTAAATTTTATTACGCATATTTTCATATTTTACATCATCAGGACCAACCGAAACATATTGTTATACGAACAAGCAGATTCATATTATTTGTATTCATGTTACGGATCAACTACCAAATACAGTCGCCAAGCCAACAGGGAAAACAACATTTGATCGTCATCTGCATTATTACAGTCATTTGTCCCTTAAGTTTTCTTTTATATCTAATCCTAAAAAATTAAATGTTAAATCTTAATTTTAGATTTTAAATCTCAAACCTTAAACTATAACAAATAAATCTACCTCTATTTCTTTAAATCCTAATCGTAAATCTAATATTTTTTAATGTAAAACATACATAGAAACACTAAAGAAAGATAAATTTCTATTCCGTTATACAATGTTTCTGAAAAATTATTTACCCCCTTTTCGTTGTCCTTTTCACGCCCCAACATTAAAATTTTTAATTCTAAGCTTTAACCCCTAAATCTTAAATCCCAAGCTCCAACTTTAAACTTTGATCTTAAACGATAAACTTAAATTTTTAGTGTAAAACAGTAACGAAAAAAATAGATAAATCCTATTCCTATGTGTCTTATGTAGAGGCGAAACTACATGGGGTGAGGCAATCGTCCCTCACCCCCGATAATTTTTTTTTATTTTTATTCTTCTATTTAATTTTTTTAATTTTTAATGAATTTGTCCTCTATTTTAAAACATTCATGTTTTCCCCCCCTCAACCTCAAATCCTGATTCCGTCCTTGGTCTTACAGGTATATTGGTGTTGAACATATTATTGTTTCTTTAGCTTAAATTTACTATTTTTAGCCTTTTAGATAAATTAGTTTTTGTTCGAATAAGACTTTATTATACTCCAGAAGTATGTTTTTTTCTTTCAACACTAGTAACTTTTTTTTCTTCATATTTTAGATATTTATTATTTTACATCAATATATGTTTACTGTTTTTTATTTATTTATTGAAATATTGTTATAACGTCGAAATATAATATATATCACGCGACATAAATTATTATGCGACAATTTTTAACGTTGTTCAACTATTTTGATAGACAAAAAAAATCGATGAACCGAAATGAATTCAAATAAAGACCAAACCTTCAATTACTTGTTATTTATCCCAATAGAGATTGCCCCAAGTGAGCAAAAACCAAACCCTCACAAAATACTACTTCCAATCCAATTAGACATAAAATAAATCTCCTAATGAGATTTATAATCACATTGTACAATTATATTATGTAATATTTCTATTTTATTGTAATAAACTTACACAATGTGCTTGTGTTATTTACTTATAAAACCAAACCTTAGACCCTTTAATTAGTTAATGTGACATGAGAAACATCGTCTCCGACCATAGCACCAGTGTTAGAACAATGCCATGCATCATCGGTGATGAACTGCATCCACGACTCGTCTTTATCGTCCTCTTCGATGAAAGAAGAGGGCGAGACCAACGGAAGGTCCGGAGACATGGTTTCGGAATCATTGATGGCAGCTTGAGAGCACTCCGTCACCAACATGCTACTACTACACCGAACCTGATCTTCCATCTCCGAGCAGATCCCATTCTTCTTGAAAATGCGACACAACGCGAACGTATCCTGCGAGTAAGTATGATATCGAACGTAATTCAATCGATTCATACGATTATCTTAAAAAAACAACAACGCTAAGTGAAATTCATTGGCTTGTAGGGATGTTTTGGAATAAAGTAGGTGGAGTTGCCGACACCATGGGGGTGTTAAAGTATATATGTGTGTTCTATAATCATACACTTTAGAACCATGAAAAGTTTTAAAAGACACAGGGAAGAATAATATACTAAGCTAGTTTGGTCTGACACAGGATAATACTTTTGTCTTGTTTCCAAAGGCAAAGTGAAGACAAAACTTTTCCATGTAATAACAGACCCTAGCAAGCAACGAATTTCGTCGATATATATATATATATATATATATATATATATAAAGCAAAAGTGTGCTGATGCTCAAACTTCCCATGCAAGACATGCATGCAAAAATATTTGATCAGTCCATTTCTCATTGGTTGATCTGATAATGATCACATCTGAAATCATGTGCTACGCCTTTCTTTACTTTTTCTTTTTCAGTGAAAATTATAGCAACATTATGAGATGTTCGGATTTAGATACGAGTGTTGAATACGGGTATGTATCTGTATTAAATATGTTTAGTCAGAAAGACGTAACAAAAAAATGACAATAAAGAATTTTTGATGATTGATTAATTTCGATATGTGATTAATTTGTTAACGATTTGAAGGATGTAATGTTGCTTTTTTAACTTTGATCATGCACAAACTACCTGAATTCCACAGTGGTCCTCGCTCTCCTTCTCGTCGAGACGGTATTCGTGCATGACCCAATCCGTCCTGATTCCTTGAGGGGCACGACCTCGGTAGTAAACCAACGTCTTCTTCATTCCGATGGCTCGGTTTTGACAAGCGACTCTCCTGTCCTTGCCGGTAGATTTCCAATATCCAGCCCTTGTCGCCCGGTTTGTCCTGAACCCGTTCGGGTATTTTCGGTCTCGGGGTCCAAAGAAGTACCACTCCGGGTCTCTACTTGGCAATATCGATTTTTCTATCACATTATCAATCACAATTATTAACATAATTCGACACAATGAAATCAAAATAATGTGATACCATAGCTGCATTGAGCTAGAGTGTGGAATAGCAGAAGAGGGTGACAAATAGAGCATTTCAGGTGTCATCCTACATACATATATACATACACATGCAAAGAGGTGCTTACCTGCTAACTCCCATGGTTCGCATTTGTATAGATCGATTTCGGGGATGATGTCGAGCTCGATTTCTTGGCCATTGATCTTCCTTTTGAGATAGTAATTCACCAGCTCTTCATCTGTAGGATGAAACCTGAAACCAGGAGGTAATCCCACGGGTGCCATCGTTGGTTTACACTCTTCAAAGTACCGTCCACTGCTCTGGTTTGCAAATCCTTATCATTGCTAGGGTTATCTTGGTATATAAAGAATTCTATGTCACAACTCTTTTCTTTTTTTCTCTTTGATAGATTCTTGGACAAACGTTTCTTGGAAGCTGTTCCTAATATCTTTATATATATATATATATATATATATTCTATTCTTTTAATCATTAGCCAATTAATCCGAAATATTTTTAGCACAAGATCTTCCATTTGAGGTTAGAAGGGATTGAATCTCATTATTGTGAGGGAGGGTGTACACAATTAAGCTTAGATATTTCGGTTTGTTTTTCGATAAAGTCGTTTAACTTTAAAAAATACTAAAAAAATTAAATCTAATATAAATGATGAATAATGTTACTTTGTCATGTATTCAAACTAATTTAGACATCAATATTTGTAAAATATGTAAATTATGTGTTGTTTTTTAGAATCATGCATAAATATTAAGGGTTAAATTATTATTATATTGATTAAAATTATTTAAGAATTCAGATTAATTGTTCTTAATTTCTAAAATTGTCTTTGGACTAAATTATTCTCTTTTTGTAGGGACCTATGAGATATTTTTCCTAAACTATTTATATTTCATTGATATGATTATGTGCTTGTGCTAGTAGATGGGTTTTAGTATCCTATTTAAGAAAAGGTTGGATGTGTTATGACCTGTCATATGTTCATTCAACAAGACTTTGTTCCTTAGGCTATAGATGTTGCATCCATGCTTTTTGAAAGAATTTATTTAAATTTTTATATATTTTTTAAGATTTAACAAAAAAAAAGGATTTAATTTAAAAAATTAAAAATAATATATATTTAAAATATTTTAAAGGAACCAGATTTTAAAATTTTAAAAAGACTAACTGCGGATTCTCTAAAATTTAGGTAGCTAAAGTCTAGTAAAGATCTAGTGAGGCTCTGTCTTTGTTTCTTCTGACCCGTATCATACAATTGATTTTAATAAATAAGTCATATAATAATTATTTTTTTATATATAAAATCTCAAACTCAAAAATTATTAAATAATATTAAATTGTTTACTGTTTAAACTAATCTATTAATATTCGTTGATTGCTTTAATTTGTAAGATATTTATTGATGAGTGCTGACATACTTAAAATTGCATTAGTTTGCTTTTAAAGTGATTTTTAAAATAATTGATTAAAGCTTTTAATTGACGTTTTTTTTAGATTATAAGTTAAAATCTCGTAATATAATAATAAAATTTTCATTCTCTTTCTCCTAAAAAAATTATTCAAAAGAACATTGCATGAAAACATATTAAATTTCATGGATATGAAAGTAAGATTTTAAAATATGATAATCAAATTAAATCTACATTAAAAAATTAAATTATCATTTATAAAGTTTACTCCTATTTTAATTAATGTTTTCTAATAAAATATAATTAATTATGTTTTAAAAAATAATATTTAATTAATTTAAATTATTTAATATAATTAATACTCATTTAAATTATTTTTAATTTATAGTTTATAATTTAAATTTATATATTAAAAATTAAATTTAAAGTTTAGGTTTATAACTTAATTTTAGAGTTTAAATTGTCTTAAATTTAGGAACATAATTAATAGAACACAATCTTTTAAGGATAATAATTAATTATATTTTATTATATTTTATTAAAAAATTAAGGGTAAGCTATCCAATGACCACCCAACTAATTGAGGATACCTATTTTGCCCATCCAACTAACGAACTCGTCAATCAGTTTACCATCGTTAATTTTTTTGTCAGGATTTTAATGACAGTGACTCAAATAGGTAGGGTTCCAAAGTTGGATAACTTGATTGACGAATTCGTTAATTAGGTGACTAAAATAAGTATCTCTAATTAGTTGGATGGTCATTGAAGTAGTTTATCCAAAAATTATATAAATATTAATGACAGTATTTTTGAAGTTTTTATTCACCCAAATAACATAGAACCAAAAAAATGGCGGGCTAAAATCTAAAATCAGACTTTTTTTCATTCAAATCAAAGCGCTCTTGCGAATGGAGAACTAAACAAAGCAACATCCGAAGGCGAAAATGGAGCACCTGAGATCCATCTGCGACAGAGAGATTCCGGAACAGCAACAGATCATAGATTCTTTCACCGCATCGTTTGCTGCTTCTTTTAATTTCATAAAGGCCTTGGCGCTGGATACTGCCCAAAATCATGGTCAGTAACCGAGATTCTTTCAGTTTTTGGGTTTCTCTCTCTAATATATACTATAAATGGAGTGAAAATGGCGAGTTTTTGTACAGAAGTAGGATTTAAATTGTGAATTTTGGTATTTTCTTGTTATGCTATGTTACAGCTAAACTCGCAAAGATGAAAGCTAATATGAGAGAAGCCGAGGATGAGCTAGTCAAAGTTTTAGCAGGTACTGCTTTTCTTTTTCTGCTTTCTTAGGATTTGAAATTACCCTAATTTTTATGAATTGGAAATTGGAAAGATGAAGTTATGGCAGTTTTTAAGTGGTTTATTAATGTTTTTGAACATGTTTGTGTATAGCAAAGACCCGTAAAGAGGCAAAGAAGATGGATATGAGGGACTCAATTTCTGATATAAAAGCTAGAGTAGAAAAACTTAAAAGAACCGTCCAAGTACAAAGAGCTAGGAGAGATGAGTATGGATCAATAATATCTCAAGAATCCATAGGTAATCGTGTACTCTTGTACAATGGTTTAATGATTTTGGTTCACATATTGCACAATTGGATTCATGTTATAGTTTTGCTTTTCACATTCTAATGGTAGAACTTTCATGATGCACATTGTCATTGTTGTTCGTTTTGGTAGTCATGTTGACTAGAGCTTTGCGAATATTATTGGGGGTATGCAATGGATAATGCATTTGTAATCGTTTTTATCATGAATAAAACGCCAGGGCACTCTTTTCCTCTCCCGATCTCGGGTCCTTGATTTCGAGTTCGAAGGGTTTTTAACTAGGCCCAATTTTCCTTTCAAAAAAATGGATAATGCATTTCATGCTGTGTGGTCTTCGCAAACACACATGGCATATAGGCTGCTATTGGATATATTGGCATCACAATCATACTACTAAGTCTCCATTCCTTGATGAGCTTGCTTCCCCCCCCCCCCTTCTACTGGAACCTTGTACAATTTACTGTCTTTATTCATTTGTCTCTGATTTATTTCACAAGTGTTGGTAGTTTGAATCTGCACAATTCACTCTTTAGTCTTTATTCATTTGCCTCTGACTAGTTCTGTTTATATATTTTGGATTACAATGCTCTTTAGATGGTCCAACTAACCTGCTCCGCTGAGAGCAATGGCAATTAAACGTATTGCTTGCATTATAATTAACTAGAATATATGTATATTTAAAGTTTCATGCTATTTCCTAAAACCTATCTGAGTATTACTATTTATGATGTTTCCATTTAATTTTTCTTGTATTTTTTTTAAATTATTACCGTAACTCCGTATTGCGATGGTTCTCCTAATCTACAGTTTATGTTGTGGTTTCTTTGTTGTTCACTGTCTGGTGTTGCCCACAGCTTTGTCAAAAATTGTAGAGAAGGTGAAACATGAAATAGAAGAAAATGGAGAAATTGATGAAGCTATTTCATGGTACAACAGGGTTCTTGGTTTTCGGATTGAAAGTGGTCATGGTAAGGTAGTTTTGTTGCATGACATTTAAAATCCTTTTGATTCCTCTGTTGTTACGTACTTACTGGTTGTTTTCTTTTTCTAGGAGTGAAGTTCACATTCAATGATGTGAATACAGAAAACCCAAAGCAAGAATATTCTTTTACCTTTCGACATGCAAACGATGCCTACTCCTGTAAGTAAAATCCTCCTTACGTATTAGCTATATTCTGCATTGGTGTCATTCTAACATTTTATTTTTCATTTCTTCTCATGATATTAAGTGTTGGAGTGCAATCCACCCTTGAATGGCATCCAAGAGTTGATTAATGAGCTGAACAAAACGAATGGCTTGTTCAAATTTGTTAGGATCATGAGAGAGAAGTTTCGAGAAGCAGCGGCACTTGGTATGATTTTCTTGTACTATTACCCTGCATGCTGGGTGCTTAAATTTGACACTCCTCAATTCAAGCGGATCTATATTTTTATTGTTGAAAATTTCTGCTATGGCTAGTAATTTAAGAAGGAAAAAAACTCAAAATTCTTCCCTCGTTGCTCCTCCAAATTCCAATCTTAGTTTCATTGTTCTTAATAAAATTTTCCATTATTTATGATTCATCAGGGTTGCAGCCCCAATCCACAAGTTTTCATGAGGATTCTTCTGCAATCTATATGTCTGGCCCATCTTTGTCAGTTTCAACTGATAAAAGTGAATCATCTACCAAGAAAAACGAGCATGACATGCCACTTCAAGAAGTAAATGGGCCAGTCAAGGAAGTGACCACAGAAGTAAATCTCCAGCCAAGATAAATGGAAATAAAATTTATGATGGAAGATTCAATAGACAGCCCAAGAAGCCAAATCAGATCTTTAATTGTCGGTCCCCTCTGCTTGAGGTATTATCTCCCAACTTCCATGTTGTCTGCCCGTTTTTTTACTTTTTGTAGACGGTACCACATAGTTATTTTTATTTGTTTTGGACCACATTCTGAGTAGAACTTTAGTGTTGTTTTTCTTTGAAGACTATGTCTGGGCATGGTAACCAAGGGGAAAACATTAGGACAGCCAGGTTTCCTACTTGCAGGCCAAACTAGCAAAAGGTTAAATTATGGTACATTGCTGCCATAACCCCTTGGATGCCCTAAACTTTAGCTAAATACCAAAACTATTTTAGGGAAGAAGCTTGAGGTATAAGTCAAGCTTGGCCTGGTTCTCCTAGCCTTGCTTACAAACAAGTTTTGTCATGCTTTACGGTTCAAAGCTTGTCTTGCATATTGTTTTCTAGAAATTTGTCATAAAATAATGTGTATGTCCTTTGTATGTTGTCCTTTTTCCTACATGGAACTATATGATAACAATATTTCTAACTCAAGATATTGGAAATTACTGCAGCCAAAGAAATGAAGTTAAAATGAAGGCTACCATGGAGCATCAAATGTACCACCATTCTTCTCTGATTTTAATGTAACAGCTGATATTTAACATATTACTAGCTTCTGCTGCAGTTCAAATGCAAGGTATGGAAACCATTCAAGCATACTTCACATGCTTTTCTTTACAATCTCTCCTGTATGATTGTACCTCGTAGCCGAAACGTTCATGCGATCGAGTGTAACGTTCATGCGATCGAGTGTGCGATCGAGTGTAAACAAATAATCCTGTAAAATGTTGTGTATTAACAAGGACATAATGCTTCTATACTCTTAATTAAAAGCCAGAAAGACTGGGGAAAAGCATTCCAATAATGTATCCAACACAGGCAATCTCACTCTCTAAGGGTAACCATCATTCACACTAACTGCAGTTCAAGACCCTCTTACATTCTCCATCACCTGCAATCCTGTAAAATGTTGTGTATTAACAAGGACATAATGCTTCTATACTCTTAATTAAAAGCCAGAAAGACTGGGGAAAAGCATTCCAATAATGTATCCAACACAGGCAATCTCACTCTCTAAGGGTAACCATCATTCACACTAACTGCAGTTCAAGACCCTCTTACATTCTCCATCACCTAATCAACAATGCAATCACTTCTAATTCTAACAATTTTCGAAATGCACATCAAACTGATACGAGAGAACTCGACGAAAACACCATTCAAACATATGGTGTTTTGGTCTGTGTACTTATTTACAGACACAACATAACTTACAATGTTATATTTAGGTAAACTGTATTCACATCCCTTACTCTTAGCAGTTCGGTCCCAAAAGCGCAAGAAGAAAAGTCCTGTAGTGGCCTGATGTTTCTGAGTGAACTGCATCGTTCAAGGTCTTTTTATATTTCCTCAGGTACTCGGCCTTTATATACTGCATATCGATCTCGGTTCGTGTCACGAGTATCCTAATAAGTGTAGTGTCATCCGTTCCCAGACCTTTCATTGCCTTGCGCAGTACCTACATGGTTTCACAAAAGGAATAAGATTTCCAAACATATAATTGTGGCAACAAGCATGTGAATACTAGCATTATAATTCCCAGAGAAAGTATTCCTGCAAGGTTTTAAACCCGTATTGGAGGACGTAATTGACAAAATCAAAGGTGATCTTGGTGTTGGACCAGAAACGGTCTCGATGACAGAATCGGACCATCAAACACACAACGATGCAATTTCAGTCCTTTTAAACTGAACTACTTCCTGTTATTCTATGTTGCTAATCATATATCATCACTAAAAGCCGAATTCGCATAGGAAATAAAAACTATATCTACCTTAGCAAAGTACTCTGCCGGATTCTCTGAGCATTTTAAAATTGTCAAAAGGCCATGCTCGAACTTCCCCGACGTTTCCCGCTTCACTGCCTGGAAACTTTCAATTTTGTTAATCATCGCAACAAGAATTTAAACAAAAGTGATGATAAGACAAAGAAAATTAACCTTTTTCAAGGAGCTTCCATACATGTCACGATAAGCAGCGTTGCTAGCTGTGCCCTACTTCTTTGGCTAAATATGCGGATAAAAGTTTTCTCATCCGTTCCCCATCTCTTCTCTCCCGCTTTATAGAGGTCCTTCGCATCCTTCAGAGCCATCTCTCTATCAACCTCAAAGCCTTCATAACGGGAGGTGCTTACATATGCAAGCAAAAGCTGTACAAAATATGTTGAATCACAACATCAGTGGCTTTAACTTTTCTACCTAGGAGTTGGTGTAAGGGATAACAATGCTTTAAATTTCAAAAATAGAGGGAAGATGGACAGCAAGTTGCCGGTGACGTGTTTTCCATCCGAGTTTTGTAAGTCATCCACAATAATAGCCACACTCTTAAATTCAAGACGAAGGACTATATGACGATATCTAAGCAAATGCTCTCACTCTTTACGAAAACATATTCCAGGGAGTCGGTTTGGCTCTCTAGTCATAACATGCTTTAATAAGTTAACAAGAACTAACTATATTCCCACTCTGTATGGTCAACTGCATCAACCATATTCAACATCACGCTTCTTCCAGCCATAAAAGTGAGGTCCATTCTGTTGGTTTCCATCCATATTGTTTTCGATCTTACTCTCCTCGTTAGGAGTTATCAAGTTGATAAGCCATATATGACATAGAGGGACGATATTGACCGAAGATTAAAAAACGAGACTAAAAACTGGTATTTTGGAAACTTTTAGACCTCATAAATACCAGTACCAAAGTATTAGAAGAACAAATGCTTGTTGAAAAAGAGAATGAAAACAAGATCTACTAACCAAGTCTATAAAAAGTTGGTTTCTATACTTTAAGATTACCAAAATAGTGCAGCTAGGACAGTCGGCATACCAAATTCCAAATTCGTTATACCGAAAATGTACCTTTTTATGATCACCAGAGGTATGTCTTTCAATATCTTGCTCAAGAAAAACACCAAACTTCGACTGGTAATTTTGTTTAATTATTTGAATCTGGGACGGGGTGCGCGAACATATAACTTCAGTCACAGCATCAAGATTTGTTACATCTGGTAAAAGTGCCTGCCTTATGACTATAGCATCGCGTCCAGCTGGATCATGCATCCATAGCAAGACAGCCGTCTGAAAATTTAAATACAAGTAGTACCAACGCGAAAATCAGTACATTCACACACACACTGCACACAAATACATACAGATATACAAACATACATACACATACCATTTTTTCCTTACAATTCATATAGGTGATACACAGTTTTCCAAACATTACTTTTGTGATGAATGAGTCAAAATTCATAAAACCAGACCAATAGAGAGCAGAAAAGAAACACAGATACCAGTACCTCTAATTTTCCATGAAGCTCCGAGACCAGTCGTTTGAGAAGGTCTTCCGAATACATTGTTCTATACTCATGTTGAATGAAAGAACGCTGAGTCGCATCTCGATGAGCAAGAATACCGATCACTGTTGCAGTATCACATCCCAGCCCTGGAAGGAAAAGTTCAACAGGAAAAAAATTATGAAAAAGAAACATTATTTTTCAACTTTTCTTCATAAAGTCTGTTTTTCCAGCACATGTTAATGTAAAATCTTCCATCTTAAAGTCACAACTGATGCTTTCCATAAAGGAAATGAATTTCAAATTCACAAATAAATTCTTATACTTGAAATCCACCAAGATGCTACAAATTCATGGTTTTAGAAACAATCAGGAAAAATCATATTTTTTATATGCTAATTCAAACAATTTATACTAAATTTGAAATATAAATCTACAAGCAAGTTTGCAAACGCATCCTGACATCATTTCTGCACAAATCTCCATAAAAATTGAACTTTCGGTACAGAAAGCTTGATCGGAGTTTAAGAGGGGGAAAAGCGAGAGGATGAAAGAGAGAAACCCAAGGAAGAAGAGGAATGGAAAAAGAGAGGGTACCCTTAAAAGCACGGTAAAGCTGAATAGCATCGTCTCTTGGGGAGGTTGGAACCTGCGGGAGGGTTAAAGTCGACATCTGCTTTGCTCGTCGCTGAAACTCGAAAACCAAGAGAGTCAAATGCTTCAATTTTTTGGTGTTTGAATTCGAAAGTTGAATCTCGCAGGCTCAGCTGCTCGGTTAAGAAATACTAATCGCCAACGCCGACACGCCATGCCACCTTACGCAGACACGCTATGACACGAGTTCTCCGTTTTCTTTTCTTTCTAAACCTTAATCTGATCATCTCCATTGTTTTTTCACACCTGTTATTTTACTATGTCACGTTACGTTGACTTATTGTCACTTTTATCTATCCAAATATATCTATCTTAAAAAAAATTTCGGTAAACTAACTGCTGAACCATTTTATTAATATATATTAAATTTGATTTCAATCTTGATAAAAAATTAAAATAAAATTAATCTTTATCGACGATGAAATAATAAAAATATATTATGAATCGTTTTTTCCAATCAACCAGATTTATTAATTTTATATTTTTTAAATATAAATCATCACCTATTTAGGGATGATATTTGGAGTGTGGAGTTGAAGCAACAACATAGTTGGTGTTTGAGAATGATTATGAATCAAAGGAGTAAGTTGCAAGCGTTAATTAACAGAGGGCACAACACATGGATTGTTGGTTTAGTTTGGAGAATGATTCGGAAAGACAAAGACAATGTTACTTGGCACAAGTTGGTTTGGTTTAGTTTGCATGTGCCAAAGCATTCTATGATTCTTTGAATGTCAATTCTTAATCAGTTGCCGACCAAAGATAGGATTAGAGCTATGGGAAGGGATATTGAGGAGAGCTGTGTATTTTGTCATTCTGCTCAGAAAACTAGGGACCATATTTTTGCTGGATGAAGGTTGTCGAGACACATATGGGCTACTGTCTTGGAACGTGTGGATTATATAGAATGATGCTTGAATGGAATGATGAGCTGCAGTGGTTGAGCTCCAAATTGAAAGGCAAGTCTTTGATAGTTCATATTTTAAAGCTTGCATGGGGTGCTTTTGTTTACTTTGTGTGAGAAGAACGAAATAAGAGATTATTTAGGAATGTGAGTAGAACCATTGATAGCATTTTATGTTGCATTAAGGAAATCGTTTGTATACGAACTCAGAATAGAGTTATACGCATGGATGATGTAAATAGAATCATTTGCACATCTTGGAGAATTTCCTAGGGGGATGGATGCCCAAGTGTGATTATAGGTGATATATTTCTTGTCTTGGATAATATACAATGCTTATCTAAAAAAAATCATCACCTATTTCTTACATGTAGTTAGTGAGTATGTAGTTATCAAACAGTTACTTAAAGATGAATGAATTTAATTACACGGATCATCGATAACATGATAAACAAAATTTATGATATAATCTCTCTGATAAATATTAGATTCAATTATCATCCACTATAATCATAAATTATAATTTTAAATAACTTTAAATTTATATAAAAATAAATAAATTACTCATATATTAAATTATAGATTTTAATTTTTTTTTAAGCATTCGTAGCTTCTGCCTCCTAGTAACATAATAGAAAAGTTCTCCAAAGACACTGCTTGCTGGTCCAAAGTGCACAGGAGCAAACATCTATTCTCTTTTTTATTAAAATTATTTATTAATGATAAACGTTATTCTCTTTTTTATTAAAATTACTTATTAATTTTTTTAAATAAGTATTATTTAGATAAAATTTCCCATAAATTGGATAAATATATGATTAAAGATTCAACTTTAATCATTTTTCTCAATTCTATAAAATTAGATTAGTGATTTCGAATTCTTAATATAAATTTAAATTTAGTAAATTCTTATTTTATATTTTTTTAGTATTTATATTGCATTTTCAAAAGAAGATTATGTAGACTTAAATATTATTATTTACCTAAAAATAATTTTCAATTTTCAATATTAAAATGTAAGTTTCCAAAGAAAGCATAAAGGTAATGAAAGAAAGAAAAAACTAAAATTTAGGAAGGATTGAAGGAGGGTGGAGTTGTAATTTGGAGTAAAATGAAAAAAATATTAGACATGATCACATTTAATAATATTTTTAAAATAAGATTTATTTAATAATTTTTTGAATAAATAATAAAAAACAATATGATAAAGTGCTAATCATTGAGTTAGAATAAAGTCAAATTAGAAACCTAAAAATATATTAATCAGCCTAAAACATTAGGTTTAATGGTGGATAAGAATTTCCGAAAAAAGATAAAATGTATGGTCATTTATTAGGGGTTTAGGACTTTCAGTTCGCATCTAAATTTTATATATTAAAAATAAAATTTATATTATTTTAAAAATATTAATACCATTAAAAATAATCAAAATTCCAAAAAATAATATTAATGATTTATTTACACTCATTTTAAAATATCTTTAAAATCCAACACATGATTTAGTAAAAAAAATATTGTTTAATTTAAGAGATTTAAATTCAATTATAATAATTATAAATTACGTAATTAAAATATTAAAAATATTTATGAGTATATATTATTTTTTAATCTCATAAATTGTTCAAACTTTTTTTTACATTTTCTAAATTATGATAATATAATTTAAATTTTATGACATTATTATTATATTTTAAATAATTTTACTTTTACAAAATGGTAAATGAATATGATTATTAACACATTCAAATATATAATGAATATGATAATTAAAAATATATTTTTAATTTAATTATTTGTACTCAAGAAAACAAAAAGTTTTAATATAATATTTTTATCACATATTTTATTATTTATAAATTAAAGAATATTTAAATAATAAAAATTTAAATATTATGTACAATTACTACTCTATGACCCATCCCTATCCTAAGTCCTAACATTGCTTTGCTTGGCTGAACTTTCTTCCTAGTGACTCTCCGCCGCGTAAATCGTCACGTGCTTCGCCTCATCCTTCCGACACCTGTCCCATTAATCTTCACGTCTTTCTTTTTTGTTTTCTTTTCCCTTCTGCTCCCATCCACCTGTAATTTCTAGAACCATCAATATACAATCTTTTTAACGTTTTTCAAAGATTTTGATTCGGTTCCTGACGACTTACCCTATGTTGAAATCACATTTCTTGTTCCCTTCTTTTGTTGTGTAGTAAACTTAAGGACAAATCAAAACCAATTTTATTTGTATTTCTGATTCTCTTGTTTCCGCCATTAATTCTTACAGATAAGCTTCCGGTTTAAAAAATCATTTTTTTTCATCGCCATACTCCTTGCCTTTATATTTGTGTTTCTGGGTTATTGTGGTTTAGATTGCTCTTGTTTTTCCAGTACAGTAGTGTAGAGGAGAAATAGAAAAAAAAAACTGGGTATTTAAACTTTTTTTATGTTTATGATCTGTTCATCAAGTGGAACGATTGTAATACCCAGAGAAGTTAAGTTTCAGTATCCTAAAATTTACGAACATTCTCATTTGAACGTGAAAACATACGTTTGCCATTGGAAACCCAGGTTTTTATCCAAGGATTTGAGTCGCTCAATCCCTTTCACTTTTAAAAGAATGGCGGTTGAGCCTTTAACCTCTGGTGCAAGTGGTCGCATAAATGCGCTGTTCTCGTTGCGTGCTTTGAGGAGTCTTTTGTTGCTGCTAAATGCCGTCGTTTTGTTTCTGGTATTGCCGTTCCAGGGAACGAGACGCGCCTCCGTGATCTGTTCCGGGGAGAAAGTGGTGAAGGAAGTGAAACAGGAGATCCGGAGGAAAGGGTCGTCGTCGTCTTCGGCGGCTGTGATGAGGGTTCCGGTGGCGATGCTGTCACATAGGAACGCGGCGGTGGTTGTGGACCAGGAGGCTGCTGCGAGGCGGTCGCTGGCGATTCAGAGGGTGGTTCAGGACGATGATAACGAAACGATGAGAGATTTTTCGCTGTTCACTACTGCAAGAGGTGATACGTTATTCACTCAGTCTTGGACTCCAGTTTCTGTCATAGTCAGGTCAGTTCTTTGATCAATTAGTAACACTAATTTCTTCACTTTTGTTTAATTAATTGCTAATGGTTTCTTAGAAAACAGGTCAGGAAATGTGGGTTTGGAGATTGTGTTTCAGATTTTTATTGCATTTAACATATAGGAAAAAGATGAAAATATGTTAATTTCTATGTGCTGAATGCTTTGAAAAATCCTAAAATGCAACAATTAATTGAAGAGACATATCTGAAAACTGTGGTGGAATGTCCTCACTCTGGGATGTTGACCATTGACAGGAACTTGCAAAAATGGCTGAGTTTCCAATGATACTAGTGGTTAAAACCAAGTATAAATAGAAATATTGTCCTGTTTCTATTTCTTCCCTTATAACCCCTGCAGCAGGAAGGTGCCCCAGGGGTTGCTTTCACTTGATTATTCCTGCCTGGAAAATAAAAATTAAAAATTTGTTGTCTTTCCATTAATTGCTTGGTAGAGCAGCCATGGAAGGATAACCTCTTCTGTTCCAGCTGGTATACTCAAAATTTATTATGTTTTCGTGTTGCAACTCTCCTGTTTCAATCCTTTAACTTTTCTGCTCAATCAAGCACTCCCTACATTTCTGGTTATGGTACCCTGCCTTTTTTATCCATATAGTGGTTGAGGAGATAAGTTTTCAATACTCGGTCGTAATTTGTCACATATTTGTCTAATGTTTTGGCAGTACCTTATCATCTTCCGAGGGAGTTATCACTTGGCACATTTTCCTATTGAATTGGATTTTTCCAAAAGGAAATGCTAGTAGAACAAAATGCTTTCGTCACGAGTGTTCCGTGTGTAAAATTTATTTTTCTTATGCTTAGTGAACTACCAGGAATTGATATTCTTGCTAAATTATCAGGAATTAAACTATCAGGTAAACATTGAACTTATTTCAGGAATTGAACTATCAGCAAATCAAACTTTAACATAAGAATTCGTCTGTAGTGATAAATTAAATGTTTACCTGGCTGGGGAGAGAAGACATATGTGCTTTGGCGTTATACTCTCTGTTGGCCAACTTGATAAGAATTTATGCTTTTGGCCATGTTTTCCAATATACTCCATGGGCTGATAAGAATTTTAAGGCCAACTGTGAAAATTTTAGTTGAATAATATAAAATTGGAATTGTTAGTTTCTCGCTGATCCTTTGACAATTAAGCAACTAATCCAAGTGTACTTCATATGGACTAATTTATGGGAATTTTCGTTTATAAATGATTTACATAATTCATGTCCATGTGATTTTTTGTCTGCATTTGAACTAGCAAATTAGTTAAGTTAATTTCATATATAATTTATTTATATTTTGTATGCTTGTTTTATATATGTGTTTTCTTCAAACTTTAGAATAAAATGGTTCTCTGACTAATCTTGATTGTTGTTACATGTGTTTTCATATTTACAATCTGAAAGGTTAAAAGGGTTATTAGGAGTTCTTTTTCTTATGTTCTAGCAATTAAATGAACTATTTTTAATTAGCTTCATGCTATAGCCTTCTACAATTTCTGCCACCTTGTTTTCATTTACTGGTCGCTTTATTCACTTTGATTTTGATGTTATTTGTACGTCTCTTTCAGGGGAGTAGTAGTTCTTTTGCATGGCTTGAATGAACACAGGTTTGTTATTTTGATCTGGTGCAGTTGTAGAGGTCCTGTTCAATTGATTCTGTAGCTTTTTGATTCTTTCTCTTACAATGTTTTGATTTTTAAACAGTGGGAGGTACAGTGATTTTGCAAAGCGTCTTAATGCTAATGGATTCAAGGTCTATGGAATGGACTGGATTGGTAAGTACAAGTTTCATACAAAATCACATTCCGCTTGACCTGAAATTATGTCTTATTGATGTTGTGTGCTGTTTATTTTTGACATGAGTGAGTAGGATGAAAATCAGATATCTTATTATACGGTTAACTTGACCCATTTCTGGTAAACCAGTTACGGTTTCTATATTTTCTTTTCAATAATTCTTACCATAAAGAATGCCTTACATTCTACATCTCCTGTTGCACTCCTCAAGGTGCCTCTTTACCTGTATATGAATTTTAATGGTGATTCTTTTGGTTGTAATGGCGAGTTATGAATTGATGCTGGCCTCCAAGTAGAAAGGAAATGTTAGGATGAAGGGATGTATTGTACTTGTTATGCGCTCCAAAATATAAATAGTTTTATGCTTTCAGGATTCGTATCCTGACCACTGCAACTAAGATTCCAACACTTACCTTCCCGGTACTTTTTCAACACTAATCAAGTCAATGTATCCTTTTCAAGCTAACTGTTAAATAGTTTTTAGCATTAAGGGAAGATATCATGTTTAAAAAGGAATCACAAACTGGAATTGGAAAGTAGGATTAAAACCGAAGGTGAGTTCTAGTTCTGAACATAACGGACAAGAAAAAATAGAAAAAAATGAAGGAAAAGCGTCATCTTTTGATAATTTCAACTATTTTTTCTCAAGTTTTTGAATGATTTGAGCCTCAATGTAAAAGAATGCTTTGCCTATAAAAGCTTTTTAGCTTCTTATGTTAGCTGATATTCCCTTTTGTTTTCGATGCTCGTGTAAAATCAATTTTTAAATTATTTTTTGCATTCATTCCTTAAGATAATCCTTCACAGGTTATCTTCTATTTACTGTTGTTCATAGACTAGAGACATTTTCTTCAACGAAGCATCTATATTTGGATGTTGTAGGGGCTTGAGTATTACCGTTGGTGCCAAAAAAGTAACATTTGAAGCTCATCGTAATAAGTAAGCTTCCTTTTAAGTGTTTAAAGTAAGGAGGACCTGAAAAAAATATTATCCCGTTTAGATGACCTGTAGAAACAAGAAGAATTGTCTTATGACATTCTCCTCTTTATTGGCTATTCAAATTTCAGTTTAGATGAATTTTCCACAGTACTTGAAAGTTTCCCTGGTAAAAACTGTCAAAAAGGAAGAACCACTCTCTGACCAATGTTGTATCTCGCAGTGTGCAAATTTATGCAAAAAACAATCGATCTCTAAAACCTCTACGATAAAATCAACCAAGACCAGGGTTCCCTTGCTGCTCCTTCCCTTACCACACTCTATTTGGAACCATGATTGGTACTTGTAGTTGAAAATATGCTTTCTAACCTCATCTACCATCCCCGGGGTTATGCAAGATGGCTAGAAATTTTCTTCTTTTAAATGGAAGTTGTTTATTAGATTTTATCTTTGGTGGTTCATAGTCGATGGTCACTTGTTTTTGCTTTTGTTTTTATTCTCAAGTTTATTTTCTCTTCACATCTTGTAGGACATGGTGGAAGTGATGGGCTACATGCATATGTTCATTCTCTCGATAATGCCGTTACCGATATGGTATGTTTTAACTTTCAGCGAAAAAAGAACATTTAAATTGAGTATTGGATCAAATTAAACCATTTTTGATTGTCTTCCACCTTGCTACAGAAAATGTTCCTTGAAAAGGTTATAGCCGAAAACCCTGGACTTCCATGCTTTTGCTTCGGTCATTCAACAGGTGGTGCGATTGTCCTTAAGGTGATATTTCATAAAGAACAACAATTGCCCTGTGATTTTGAATAAAATGTTAATATCGTTTCTGTTGCTTTTCTTTAATCTTTGTGTTTTTTATTCATAACATGTCTCTTGACCCGAACGGGAATAGTAAAACACTTCGTCTTTTGATTTTTTTTCCACCAAACTTTTGATGATTTTCCGTTCTAGGCTGTAATTGATCCAAAGGTCGAAGCCAAGGTATCAGGCATTATAGTGACATCCCCAGCTGTTGGTGTACAGCCATCTCATCCTATTTTTGTGGTAAGCATTTCCATTAGTCATATCTTCTTTCCTAACTGGTTTAGGGGATGGTTTCTTTTCTTTGTATCGTTTCTTCTCTTTGTTTAAGTTCTGAAGAACATGATGTAATGCAACACAGGCATTAGTTTGAAACGATGACTAAGCCAACGAGTAATTTCGTGCATCATCTCCTTGTGTCTTCTACCTATGACAGGTGCTTGCCCCCATTGTATCATTTCTATTGCCAAGGTACCAGGTCAGCGTCACGAATAAAAAGGGTTTGCCAGTTTCTAGGGACCCAGAGGCACTGGTGGCCAAGTATTCGGATCCACTAGTATACACGGGACCCCTCCGGGTGAGAACTGGTTATGAAATTCTTAGAATTACATCCTACTTGCAGCAGAATATGAACAGATTGAGAGTTCCTTTATTTGTTCTCCACGGCATGGATGACACCGTAACCGATCCTCAAGCTTCTCGGAAACTGTATGAAGAGGCTGCTTCAACTGACAAATCGCTCAAATTATTAGAAGGCCTATTGCATGATCTCTTATTCGAACCAGAACGAGAAGCCATAATGGATGACATAATCCAGTGGTTAAATTGTAGAGTGTAGAAAAAGATCTCAAAAGAGAGAAAACTGATGATAAGCAATTCAAGAGACTGCTGCAAGGTAAGAGATGATAAGCAATTTGAATTGCCAAATAAAGATTCAGGATTTATCTATGTGTTCACATCGTATTCGTATTATATCTTCGTATCCATGATACTTTATTGACCTATAGAACATATGATTCGGGTTACACACCATACGGATAAAATGATTTAAACCTGAATCTTAGGATGAATATCATCTTTTTTCATCCGACCATTCGTCGGATTTCATATCCTCATGATTTCTTGTAATATATATGTGTTTTTGTTTATATACATGTTTTACTACTTTCATGAAATGTAGGCTACCATGTTATAGGTTGTCTTTTATAAAGCAAAGTTTTTTTTTTCTTTTAGATTTTGATGCTTTGACTAATGGAAAGTTGCAAGTCCCCCCCTCACATGGCTTGTTTCTTGAGCCATCTCTATTCAAGTAAGGGTAGTGGGTCAAAAGATGGTGAAAATGAAGGACCCCAACACCCACAATTGATGATTAGGGTTTGTTGAGGATAGCTTTACAAGTTCTCATCAATTAATGAGCTCAGTACAAAGACATGGGCCTTTCGGATCCTTCCATTCTAAAGCACTTGTCAATTCATGGAAACACCCTTTTTTGTCATCAACTTTTTTTTAGGGTTTATGCAGTTTAATGAAAGATTGAGTTATTAATCTCGTATCGAAAATATAACATATCATGTAATAAAATATGGTCTCGATAAATATATTATTAGACATATTTTTTTTATTAAAAAGCATAATAATCCGGTGGTTGAGCTAGAAAGGGTGAACAATAACACTTAAAGTATAAATATGATCTGTGACAGAAGTTTACTATGTATGTGAAGAATTATTGTCCTTGGAGATTTTTTTATTACTTTTAATTTATTATAATTTTTTAAATAAAATAATTATGAATTTGTTTTTTTCACTCTTAAATCCTAATTCTGATAGTTTTATTCTTGAATGTGGTGTTATTACATATACTATTAGACACCCCTTTTAGAAAAAAAAAATGTAAGAAATGGTATTGGAACAACCTCTTTACAATTAATTTTATGTTAAATGTCTCACACTCATGAAAAGTATGTCACGAGATTAAAAGATGAACACCCTGTAGATAAGATATTCGCGATTGAATGAGAGTTTCCTGTGACCAGAATAAGCATGATAAATACTCGTAACATGAAAATGAGTTATAAAATTGAATGGCTGCATATCTTATAGTATAATAAAGATCAAAACATCACTTTATGACCGATATTAAATAACTGACCAAACTGATGTCTCGCAGACTCGAGTTTTTATGTGTTTTGTCTCTGATGTGAGATGATATATATATGTATCCAATACCATGTTTGAAGGCGATGGGTGCAGGCAGGCAAGCACATGAAGATTAAAAAGCTCATCTGCCCAAAAAGAAAAGAAGAAGAAAAGGAGAAAGGGAAAGAACACATCCACTCTCCTTGTCTGCCAATAGATACATTATTGTACTTTTAAGATAACACATTATTTTTATTATTTTCCCGTTCGAGTCTCGTATTTTTTTCCGTCAACATCGAGACGAATACGCGCTTGAGATTGAATCTCGGAAGGCCATCGGAAGAAACAAGCAGATGAAGTCTAATATCGCTGGAATTTCATGTGTCCAATTGGCTTTATCTCTACTAAGGAGCTTGTCCAATTGGCTTCTTGTCTCTGGAGTTTGAAACTCTTGCCGGATTCAATTTCCAAGAAATTTCTTGCCAAGACAACATTCTGGTATTGAGTATTGACAACTCTTGGTTGCATATAATAGGAACATACAAGGACGAGTACAAAGCATTATGTACCAAGGATGGGCCGATCGACTGTCAGGGAGTAATCGTACTCTCTGAAAATTTTAAATTTTTATATAGTTTTACTAAGTATAGAAATATGTACCATTAATATAAAATCACAAGTTTATCTCTATTTTGTATCAAAAAAATCTAATAAAGTTAACGTATTTAAAAACAACCGAGATGTTTAAATATGAATATTTATTGATAAAACTATAACTGTTTCTCGTAACAAACTCTAATTATCTGTAATAGTCGAACAAATTCGAATAATAGATATTTGAGAAATAATACATGTGCTTGCTTTGAATACAAAAGGATGATAATGATTAAAATATCTTAAGCCTTGTAATACCTAAATCCTTTATATACAAGTTCGTGGAAGAAAGCAAATCTTGGTTAGGAAAGCGAACCAAAACATTGTGTTAAAGGTATGTACTTACATAGAAGTGCACTCAGCATGTACTGTGAAAGGGGATAACAAATTTGGTACAGGACCACAATCGTATGCACAATGGTAGATCCAAAATTTATTTAAAGATGGACACATAAAATTTTAAAATCTCAAGGTATGCATAAAGTTTAATATTATAAAAATTTGAGGATAATTCATAAAAATTATAAAAATTAAAGATAAATATGTGAACTTTAAAAAGTTTAGGTTGAGTATGGATCCACCCTCTTATGAATGTGGATCTGTCATTGCATATGTAAATATATGAGAGAGTTTTTTGTTTGATTTTATGATTTTATTCAATTCAATAAAATTAATATTTTTTAGATCGTTAATCAGAAGACGAAAACACTAATAATTCATCTTAATATTTGAGCTTATATTCAATTAACCAGTACAAATATATATATATATATATATAAAGGGAGTTAACTTGTAATAACCCAAAATTTTGAGCCAACGATCGAGCATTAACACAAGTCTTGGTCTTGGTAGCTTAGTTGGGGGGGGGGGGGGTAGGTTAATTGGGTCATGTTTGAGCTTTTTGGATGTTAATTGAATTTTTTGATAAAAATGTCCCGCTTTTAAGAAGATTAAGGGATCAAGGACTTAGAAGGAAATTTATCCATTTGTGAAAAAGATACTAACCCTCTTTAATGACTGGACTCAATCTCGTTTTCAGTCTGATCAGATTTGTTTTAGAAATATTTATTCTACTATAATTTTAATGTTTTATTTTATTAAAATTATGTATTTAAATTTTTATATTTGAACAATTTAATATATTTTTAGAATTTAAATTAGGGGTTAAGATTTACTCATACTATATAAAATTTAATTATTTTTTTACATATTTATATAGATTATTGGATAAAATTAAACAAATAATTAAATTATTTTATGTTATTTTATAATAATTTTCTATATTTTATGATTGATATCGATCATCTATTTATCTTCATCCAACAATAAAAAAATATAAACTTTCATATTTTAGATTATGTAACAAGTTTATGTCTCGTTATTTATAAAATTATATATTATTTAAATTTGATTTATAAATTAAATCTTATAAGTGTGACCTCTTGATCGAAGCTAAATGTCCATAATGCCCCATATGTCAACATCTTTTAACCTCTTTTGCCCAAGACAAACATTTGTTGTTCATCATTTAATCAACTCTTCTGGACAAATTAGAAGGGGAATGTGGACAGCAATGGGAGTAGGGTAGTTGTTGGAAAACATGTAATATTTTTTAAGGTTCGTATATAGGATTCGTGACTATTTTTTTAAATAATATTATTTTTAAAATTTGAATTATTTTTTTAAAAAATTATTAATTTAATCGTTTAATTATAAATTTAAAAATAAATATATCATTAAAAAAATTCAGTCACTCAATTATAGTTTTAACAAGAAATACATTATTCAATTAAAATTTTGTTATAAATAAATTGTTTTATATTAATATAGTAACAGTTTCATTTTTTAAAACTTATGCATCATATTAATTTGATCATATAGTTTTAATCAATTAAAAAAATAACCCTTCGTAATTAAAATTTTGATATTGAATTATCTCGACACATTATTTGATCACTTATTATATTTCATATTATTATCAATCAATTTGATAATCAACAAATGTGATAGTTCGACAGATATAATCATTTTATTACTGAACAATTAACAGACTAATATAATTCATTCATTATGAACTTAACATTGTCTGTTAGTAGACATAAAGATTAATAAAAATTTTAAATATCAAGAATTTATTAAATTATATATTTATAAAATATTTTTTTCAATATGCGTGCGTAAAATAACAACCAGATATCTGCAGAAATGGGAACTGGGGCTGTGGTTTATTTTGTAACCCCCCCTCCCCCCCTTCACTGATTCCAATGAGAAAGTGATGTATCGTAGTGGATGAAGTTTGGAAGGACTGAGTCTGCAATTACTCCTTACACCTCATACTGTGGCACTGAAAAATATGGCGTTGATGAAGTGAGGGGACCAGCACAGGCACAGGCACAGGCACAGGCATTTGCTGATCTCTCATGCGATAGTCTACTTGATTGGAAGGAGTATTTTTGCACCAGAATCAATACATTTCTACCACTTTGAACCCATAAATTATAGTATTATTAAGTTTAATTTAATTAAATTTATTCGAATAAATTTAATTTTTTGAATAAATATAATTTTTATTCATCTAAAATAACGAAACCAAGAATAATCTCTTTTATAAATCAAAAACCTGTAAAACTAGATACTAATTACAATCTATGCCCCATTCAATGGCTAAACAACTGTCAAAAAGATAATATTAAAATTTTAAACACAGACTAATATTATGTATTATATGTTCAAAGATAGTAACTTTAAAATGTGATTTTTTTTATGTATAGTCAATTATTCTTTTCGATTTAAATATAAAAGTTATAGTCATACTAAGTAATTCTAACAATCACGACACTCAACGTTTTATCTTTATCAAATTATAAAATTCACTCTAGATTTTTAAACCAATCCCCTTGAATGTATTGTTTTCTACAAGCCAAGACTATGAGATTCCATACTCAGAACAAAAATGGTACACATTCCAAATAAATGCTCACGTAACTCAAGTTCGGCATAATAGAGTAAACAATTAGGGTCGAATTGAATGTATAATTTGTCATTCTATCTTTTGTTTGTAGACGGTCTAACAACAAGTTAAAAAATAAACAAATATTTAGGAATCGAAGGTCTTCTCCATACAGTTTTGCACCAAAGAATTTTCTCCTTGAGACATTCCAAAGTTCTTTTTGTGCAATATACTCCTTGTAACTCGTTCTAGATATTAGTCATATCATCTCGCAGCCGTAAGAGTTTATTCCAAACTCAACTATGAGAGTTTTTAGGCTGGACAATCAAGATAGAATCCCCTTTTAAATTTGGTATCATAGTTTCGTCCGTGTTACTTTTAGTATTCTATTCATGTTCCATCACTAGAAATTTAGAAATTAAGTCTTAATCCTAATTTATAAATCTTAAATTACATCCTTCTGTTTTATTTTAATCTTAAACCTCAACATTAAACATTAAACTTAATCTTTTCATTACAAAGACATAAATACGGACAGTAAAACAACACAAAATTTATGGTCAACTTAATTAACCTCATCTTTTGTTTTCTCTTGATATTTGTAAGAGATTTTAGGTTATAAAGTAGAGACGGGCGAGTACTATGTTTTAATGCCGAAATGGAAGGCCAACCCCACCATCATTTTCTGACTTGTTCATCATACAAAGATCTCCAAACAGTCCAAACACAAAATCCAAACTAGAATTCGTTTTTAAGTGTTTGTCCTTGTTCAGTGTAATAGTTTTGAGCAGGAAAACCTAACAACACTTCTTGTACATTAAAGGACATAAACACTTAGAAAAAACACATGCCATCTTTAGTATTAAATGATCAACAAAACCCATCATTATGTTTTTTTTTTCCATTAAACCAAATTAATGAACAAATTACACCACACAAATTGCAGGATACAACAATTCCACCAAAAAAACAATCATTTTTGGTATATATACCAAGCAAATAGGTAATATTATACATATATATCGGTTTATATGGCAATTATACCATACATTAGCCGTAAAAATAAAAAATTATCATAAATGTCTTAGTTTCAGGGTTTATGGATCTAATTTAGGATATAGTGTTTATGTATTTAGGATTTAAGGTTTATAGGTTAAACCCTAAATCTTACGTCGATCCATAGATCCTATAACTAAATCATTTATAAAACTTTTTTTTTCACCACCGGTGCATGAAATATTTTCTTGGGTTTATACGTTGTTAGTAGTCTTTGTTAGATTTGTTGGACTATCGTTTTCAACTTCACCTTCGGTTAAAGCTGATGAAATGTAACTTACAACACGGCAGTTCTCCTCGGGAGGTGGTGGTGGGGTTGCTTGAAACCGCTGCTTGCAAGCACGGCAAGTGATTTGAAGAATGGTGGATTTGATTTGCTTCACTGCATGGTTCTTTAAAGCTTGAGCCTTTGCCGATTCAGCTTGTGCTTGTTGCCTGATTCTCTTTGCCCTGGCAAACTCATGCTCCGCTAATTCAATCTGCCTTTTCGCTTGCTGTCGAGCCTCTTCGGCGTAAGCCTTTTCCGCCATCGCCAACCTTAACTGCGCCACTGCTTCGTCTTTTAGCCTCGATGGAACGAGCACCGGTTTCTCACTTGTTGCTTTCTTTTCGGTACTGGATGAACCGATCGAGAGCTGTAACTGGATCGGATGAGGATCATGGTTAAGGGAAACCGAGGCCTCAGTGGGATTTGGTGTAGTTAAGAGCTGAAGCTCCAGACTAGGCCAAGGAACTGTACTGAAATTTGTATCACCGGCCGACAAGCAAGCCGGCTGCATTGCTTGTGATTGTTGCCGGCCACGGCTCATTTGGCAAGCATCTTGATGTTCAATGAAGCTCTCAACCCTACAAAAAATAACATATATATATATAGTTAAATTGTTATGATTGTATGTAGGAGAGGAAATAATCAAAGGGATGCTGGGGAAAGCTTGGTTCCATCACTCAAAAAACAAAGCAATGTTATCTTTTTCCCTTCTTTGTTTCTTTCTTTATGTCCTTTAGTGTCTGTTTTTCCTTTCCAAGTCAAAACTCAGGTCATCAGGATAAAAAAGGAAGGGGCTTGGGAGGCAAATTCAACATGTAATGATCAGGGTTTGGGGATGATGAATCTCTTTCCTATCAAAACATGAACAAAAATCATGTAGCTTTTTCGTGCACCCTAGCTAATACTAAAAAATCAAACTTTACATTCTAACCTTAAATTAAACTTTAAATACTAAACAGTAACCCTAAATCCCAAACTTATACTTTTAGTGTTCGAACATATATTGGGGCATGAAAGGGGACAGAAGCTTTGTATTCAGAAATAAAATGATGTTAAAAACCTGGAGAAAACTCTTCCGCAGTCACAAGAATGGCCTCGGGTGCCACAGGTTTTAAGGTGGGCCTTGTAATCAGATTGAACAGCATATCCCTTGGAACATTTCTCGCACACCCATTGCTTGTGGTTGCTGTGTTTCCGCCTGAAGTGTTTCTTGATCCCGACCAAATCGCCTAGAGCATGACAAGGGTCATGGTGCAGGCAACTAGGCTCGGGGCAAACGAACACCCGCTTCCTCGCCACTGGGGTTTCCCTCTTCAGTAGCTTCCAAGGAACCTTGTGTCGCCGCCTGTGCATCTGCAGGTTCTGGTCCCTTTGGAATCCTTGGTTGCAGATCTCGCAAACATATCGATCCGATTCGAGTAGCGTTTTAGGCGACAGCGAAACAACTTCAGCATCCGGATCTAGTAAACATAACATCACCCCAATTAGAAACACAAACAAATCATAAAAAAACACATACATATCTGCATATAGAATTAGATACATACCAGGCGTTCCTGCAGGTCTTCGTCTCCTCTTATTGTTGTCACTACCATTCTCTAAGGAACAAGATTTATCGGCCAACATGGATGATTAAAGCTCTTTAATATCAAGCCAAAGCTGCAAAGCAACGCAATATATGAGAAGATAAGAAAGGAAAAGGAAAGGGAAAGGGAAAAGGAAAAGGAAAAGAAAACTTTCTTTTTTCTCTTAAACAATCAGCTTTTGTATCATGTTTTTGCTTTGCTCTCTTTATATCCTCATCTCCATGGATTGTGTTGTGGAGTGTGAATGGAAACTTGTTGAAAAGGAAGTACAAGAGAGAGAGGCAACGGAAGATGGTATCCCCACAAACCAAGAGAGAAGATCAGATGGGCCAAAATTGAGAAACATCCCACATCGAAACAAAGCTTCCATAGTTAAACTCATATCACATAGGGATATATTTTTGGTGTGCAATCGCATGCATTACGTTAGATGTGATACTACAATACAACCCAACCTTTCCTCCAGCACCTTCCTTGAAAAATAAAAACAATTAATTTATTTGTTCTCTTATCTTTTATGTCTTATTAATAATTTTATATTATATGTAATAATCAATAAAATATTAATAATATGATATAATATTATTGATAGAGTACATAAAAAATATATGAATTTTGTAAAAGAAAATTACTTCATTTTTTACTCTTTAAATGTACTATATTAGATTATTTTTTTCCAATTTTTTGTACAATGATAATTTAAGTATGTACTAGTTTAAACATTTATCAAATTAATTTTTAATTTTTTTAAATTTTGAATTAAATATTTTTTTTTGATTTTTTTAATGTTTTAGTTGAACATTAACTCCTTTAATTAGAGGTGTGCATTTCTGATATACGTTCCAATTTGAATTTCTCATATATAAAAATTTTAAATGGGTATTTTATAGATCCGTATTCAATTCAAAAATTTTGATTATCTAAATTTATAATTTTGTTTATTTTTTAATTTGACAATCCTATACATAAAAATTTTAGAATCTAATAAGATTTTATTCATAGGAATTTTAATTTTCTTATAGAAAAAATATTAAATATAATAAGATTTATATCTATAAAAAATTGAATTTTCGGATATCGGATATCCGATCGAATACAAAACAACTATCTATATTCAATCTAATTTTTTTTGATATTAAATCTAAATTATCTAGAAAATAAAAAATAGATTGAATATCCAAAATTTCAAATTAAATAAACGAATAAATAAATTGAATCAATCGAATTAAATTTTTTACGTACCCTAAATTCTTAACCATGAAACAGTGATTATTGGTACGTCAAGAACCAGAATTTAAACTCTAGTATTGTGGATCCATCTTATATTGTAACTTACTAATAAATAAATATTTTTAGAGTAAATTACATCAAAGATACAATAATCAAATAAATTTATATAATTATATATTTAATTTTAATTATTTACACATTATACAAGGGTTACAACATTTGGTATGTATGTTATATCGTAGATTATGCAAGCAGGATAAAGACTGAAAGTCTTAAAGAAATTATTGGAACCAAGCTAGGGATATTTCTAAATCACTGAACCAAAAACCATTGATTAGACTCAAGGACGAGACTAAAATTAAATATTAAGTGAGATAAAAATTTATTAAATTTTTAAATTTAATAATTGAAAAGGATAAAAATTTTATTTTATTATATTTAATTTTAAAAAAACGTCAAATATAATTATATTAAAAAATTTAGAAAGGGCAAGAATCATTCTCATGCTCAGCTTTCTTTGCAATGCTTCAATGGCTTCAGAAACTTTAAAGAAATGGAGAATTTCGAGTTTTATTCAACTGAGTTGCTTCCGGGTTTACGTGAAGAACTCAGTCTGGAGTGCTTGACTCGGCCACCTTACACCGCTCACGGACTCGCCTCCCGAGTTTGTCACACATGTCGGGATTTGCTCCAAAGCTTAGATTTTTATTACCAACGCAAAAAATTAAGGTACACCCAGAAAGTTGCTTGCTTGGTGACAGACATGTTCGGGTCGAGGTTTTATAACAGGCGGACATTTTTAAAAATTATTACAATGTGATCGTTAAATTATATTGTGGTTATAATTTAATATTATAAAAGGGAGAGTAAAATCTAAATTTTATATTTTATTTGAACAATGGTACTGGTATAGAGTGATGATCTTACACTCCAATTCAAGCATCAAGGCCTGAAACAGCCATGCATATTATGACAGTTAAATGTTTATTTAAAACAATAAGAACATCTAAATCATTAGGGAAGCCAAAATCAGGATGAAGGCCATGCTTCGGTTTACCGAGACGATAAATCAACAGACGCCGGATCTCTTGCGATCGACAAGCCGCTTCCAGTACCTAAACACCTCTTCCTGAGTCTCCCTCTCCGTCTTCTTATGTGGGGCGCGACCCGGCAGTGAATCCATTTCCTTCATGACCAGCTCGATATGTTCCACTAGTCTTTTCGCTAGGCCGTAGCTGAAATCCTCGCGGATCACAGCGCGCAGCACAGCGATATGTTGCGCGTCGGCAGGCATTGTATAGGCCGGGAGGATCCAACCGAACCTACGAAGGTTCTCGGCTATCTCGAACACTGTATGTTTGCTGCCACCTTTTAGACTAAAAGCTACCAGTGGCACTCCGATGTCCTTGGACACAATGTCGAACCGCCCGGTGTTCTCTATTCCTTGTTTAAGCACTTTCATATTCTCCATGCAGTTCTCAATTATGTTCTTGTAGCCCTATAATCAGTAGATTGAATCAACAGATTCATATACGCTTGAAAACATGTATATTCGACACCAAAATAAAGGTGATTACCTCGAAACCGAGGCGTAGAAACTGGTAATACTGAGCAATAATTTGGCTTGAGCCTGGGATTGTATGCAAATTATCATGTGCAAGGCAGAAGATAACAAAGAAAATGTATGAAACTAATGTGTTAATTACCTTTGGAGAAATTGAGGGTGAATGTGGGTTGATCTGATCCGAGGTAGTTAATATGAAACACAAGATCATCAGGCAAATCCTCTTTGTTTCTCCAAACAATCCAACCAACACCGGCGTATACGAGCCCGTATTTGTGCCCGCTGACATTGATGCTTTTAACTAATGGCAGCCGAAAATCCCATTCGAGATCCGGGTAAAGGAAAGGAGCGATGAATCCGCCACTAGCGGCGTCGACATGGATCGGGGTGTTCCAACCGGTCTCCTCGTTTTTCTTCAAAAGGAGGTCATTCAGCATCTTCACATCCTCAAACTCTCCGGTCAGGGTCGACCCGAGAATAGCTGCTACACATATGGTGTTCTCATCCACTAGTTCCACTGCTTGTACTGGGTCCATTATGTAGTATCCCTCTTTCAACTTTACTTCCTTCAGCTCTACCTCAAAATACCTAGCAAACTTCTCCCAGCAAACCTATGCGTACAATTTCATTAGTATTATTTCGTGTTCGACACGTATTTGGACCGTGTTGAACATGTCTCGTATCGAAACATAATCTCACCTGTACATTAGCTCCCGTGACAATGTTCGGTTTTTCGGTCGATTTTCCCTCGGCTCTCATCTTATGTTGCCACCTCCTTTTAAAAGCTAATCCAGCCAGCATTATAGCCTCGGAGGAACCAACTGTTCCCACACCTACAGCCGTCTCTTCTGCCCCAACCGGAGCATGGAACAGGTTCGCAATCATGTTTATGCAACGGTTCTGCATAACCGATATGATCACTGATTAAATTAACGAATGCTGAAGAAACCGATTACGTAAATGAAAGAATTTCACATGATACCTGGAGTTCTGTGGTGACAGGGTATTCATCCATATCGACATAGTTCTTATTGATCGCAGCCATCATAAGCGTATCACACTCGGGTTCCATCCACGTCGTAACGAATGAAGCCAAGTTCAACCTCGGGTTTCCATCGAGCATAAGCTCATCGTGTATCACTTGGTACGCCGCATCCCTGGGCATCGACCTTTCGGGCATCTGGAACCTGGGAACAGGGCTTCGTGTATATCGAGAAGCAAAAGTGGAGTGCAAATGCTCATCTGCAGCGGTTGTAGCAGCCAACATTGTTTCTTACTTGTTCTGTTTTTTTCTTCTGTAGAGAGTTGAACGTGTTGGAACATAGGAATATAGGGCTTTACCTGTGGAGAGTAATGGGAAACAGATCCATAATTCACTGAAATCACACGTTTTGATCGGAGACATTGTAGGAATACCAGTAGAGATGGAGACAGATTTTTACCTGTTCTCGTAAAAAATATTTCTGTACACAATTTTTTACTTGGCTTGTCATTGAGACGAGAAATTATTCTATGGACCGGTTTCACCACGTTACTCATGGTCCTTAAGAATAAAATATAAATCCACGTCATCATTTTTTACACATCATCTGCACACTCATAATTTTAATTTCCAAATCATCTCTCTAAATAAAATATATTAAAATTAAAAAAATGATGACATGGATTTGTTTTTTAATTAGGGTTTAGGTTTAAGGTTTAGGATTTAGAGTTAGGGGTTAGGGTTTAGGGTTTAGAATAAAAAACAAATTCACGTCATCATTTTTTTAATTTTAATATATTTTATTTAGAGAGGTAATTTGGAAATTAAAATTACGAGTGTGCAGATGATGTGTAAAAAATGATGACGTGGATTTATTTTTTATTCTTTAAGGATCATGGATAACGTGGTGGAACTGGTCTATAAAATAATTTCTCGATTGAGACATCAGCATACACCTGGTCGGTATAATATTATATTTATTACATTTTGATCGTGAACTCTTAATTTCCGTAAATTTTGATATCGTGATAAATGATAAAATTAATTTATGAGTTTTAAATTAATTTAATTTTTAAAATTTAAATTAAATATCGATTTGACTCTTAAATTTTATTAAAGTTCTTTATCGTTCCGTCACTGCTGCCGATTACCATTAGATCCTAAAATTTTCAGTTCATTTATTTTTTACCTTCTAAATGTGAATTTAGAGATCATTTCATAAAAAAAAAAATCCTTGAATTTTACAAATCTAATTAGATTTATCAAATTTAAATTAGTTATCTAACTAAAAAGGCGATAATATTATCGGGATTTATTAATAAAAACAATAGAATGAATTAGAATTATAACGCATTTAAACATAGATATTTCGGCCAAAGATATTTTAACGAGGAAAATTACTTAATTTTATACGTTCTTATAAGAAACATCTGGACCTCCTTTATTACCAATTTGTCTCTTAACATTGTTTTATACATCAGAGCAACTTCAACCATTCATATCATTTATAATCCTCCAACAGGAAAAAGAAAAGGGTTTGATTTTGCAGTGCAACTAGTTCGAAACCATGCTCTCCGTCTCTTTGACGAAGCCGTCTCCGGTCCAGTCCTTATCGGAATCTAAACCTTTTTTAACAGCTTTCCTTTGTCGGATAGCTTCTTGTTGTCGATGGACGAGGTCGGTATGAGTGGTGAAATATGGAAGGGAAGCCCTGAGAAAAAAAGAAAGAGATATGCATTATCCAACCAAATGTTTGTAAATTATGTGCAATTGTCAATTTGTCATTGTAAGAAAATAAAGCACATACCCTCTGAAATCTTCTATTGTTTTAAAGTTGTGCTTCTTCATGAAATCCTTCAGCTCTGCACACAGTTTCTTCACAAGGCCATACCCACGCATCATAACACCGGTACAGACCTACGTGCATAGGCAATGACGATGCAAGCTTAAAACATATACTGGTTACGGACTTCGGTAATTCGTGAAATAATGAAATAAAACAAATACGAGTTTGAAGACGGTCGACGACCGAGTAAGGTATGCTCTCAGCAAATCATATTAGTGTATACAGTAAAACTGTCAAGATATCACTACGAATTTCCAGGTGAAAGACTCGCAAAAAGTATGTGGAGATTGCAATAGTATTGCTATGCCACTACATGGCATTGCACCAAACTAGTGTCCTCAACATTTTTCAGCTGGTTATTATCCGAAAAGAAAGTATTATGTTACACCTCACAAATAAAACAGCATCTGAATATGCATTTCAGATATTCGAATGGCTTAATATAACTTTGACCTTAAGATTGACAAGCTAACTGCTAAGATATCATTGAAAGGAAACAAATTTATCCATATGCATGAAGAGAAAATAGTGACATCATAGCAGACTAGGTTACTCGGACTCGTGTTGAAATGTCGGACATATGTATGTATCTGGCACCGGTATGGTTGGAATTTTCTAAGTTTATCCATATATTTGGAGGATCCTTGGAAGTTGGATCCCCATATCCCAGTGTTGGACATGGGTACTTCAAGAAAAATGTTGTACAAACAACATAGATAACAGAAACCGGATTTTAGAATTATTACCTGGACAGTATTTGCACCAAGAAGAATAAATTCAGCAGCATCACCCCCAGTCTCAACACCCCCAATGCCGGAAAGTGAGTAATCCTTCATATTAAACTCCGAATCCATCATTTTTGCAATGCTCATCACTTTAGCAAGTGCAATAGGCCGGACTGCCTTGCACGAATAACCCCCAGGAGTTGAGTAGCTGTAAACAGAAGTTTAAGTGAATAAAATCTTCCGGGATAAATTCTGAGCCAATCGAAAACAAAAGATTGTTCAATTCGAGAATACAAACCCCTCGACACAAGGCTCTGGGCGTAAACTATCAAGGTTGATTCCCATCACACTCTGGATGGTATTTATAGCAGATATCCCCTCACAACCAGTACTTAAAGCCAACCTTGCCGGCTAAAAACAAACAATATGGTGATAATATCAATTATCAATAATAAATATTATCACCGATAAGAAAAAAACTGAGTTTCAAAAGAAGGAAAAAGCATAGCATTCCCATTGCTTTCATTCTAATCGGAAGTTTAAACAATAGTGTTTCAACCCTTTAATCAATAGTAACAATTGAGCTAAACAATAAAACAGAGCAACAAAGTTTTGACACTTGAGTTACTGATAGGTGGCATTCTCAAGAAAACCATGAACTATATAAGTGATGAACATAAAGCTGGACTAACAGTTTGATTGATAGAATTTTCAACAAGAGAAAGCAAATAAATCTAGCCTTATTAAAGAAAGTAGCAAGAAAACTCCCTTTCTCCTGGAAGCAGTAAAATTCCGTTTACTGGTTTGTCTCTCTTGATAATCATGAAAATTTATTAAAGAAAAGTTCTCAATCTGTTATTTTTTGTGTTATTGATTCTCAATATCTGCAATATGTAGAAACAACAATGATATCCACTTCCATTTATTTTCAATAGTAATTTAGACAAGAAGCAATATAGAAGAAACAGACTTGCAAATTTTCAGTCCTAAATGAATATTCTGTTTGCAGCTGGAAATTACAGCTTATATTTTTTTTTCCTCCGTTTATAGATGAGAAATTTTGTAGTGATTTTTCAGAAACTACTCTGTTGATAAATATGGTACTTAACAGTGGCTCAACTTAGGAAAATACCCAAATGTCATGAGTGTTGAGATACAAACATTTTTATCCCCAGGAGAAAAATAAAAAAACAATTTCATACATGATAGAGACCTGGAAGTCTCACACATTATACATATAATGCTTCCAAGTAATTGGAATTCTTATGAAATGTAGCATCAAGTTTTAAATATAGCTTTCCAAATAAGAAACTACCATTCTTTAGTGTTCTTGTCATGCTGATAAACATCATGATTTGAAAGCAAGTTCCACATAAGCAGTGACACAATTAAACAATAAAGTAAGCATACCATTGTGATGTCAGTGATGTTAGGAGTCATCTTCGCCCACACAGGAACAGTTGCTTTTGCATTTATCCATCCACAAACTTCTTCCAACAGTGCACAATCTTGCCCAATTGCCATACCCATTTTACGCTCAGGCATTCCATGAGGGCATGAGAAATTGACCTCAATGGCGTCCTAGAAAATAATATCTATCAATGAGTATAATTCTTTGAAGTAGGAGAGATATAAACAGAGAATCTAAGTGAAGAATATATCTTACAATCCCAGTTTGCTCTACACGATCAATAAGTTCTTCCCAGTCAGTTTTCTTATATTCCTCCATAATGGAGGCAATGAGAATCCTATCTGGGTACTCTTTTTTTAGTTGTGTAAATTCCTTCAGCATAGTTTCAAGAGGGCGGTCACTGATGAGTTCAATGTTCTCCCACCCAATTATTTGTCCTTTGGCCGAGCCGTTCGCTCCTGCTCGTAGCCGAGCATACCTTGGAGTTACATTGATGACCTTGGCAGCATCTAAGGAAACCTGGCAGAACAATTTGGTATCAAAGATTTAACACTTAGTATTGTGTAGTCCAAGATCATTTGGATTCAAAAGAACAAATCACAGAAACCATTTCAGACTGTCTTTGAATTGAAAGAGATAAAAAAAAAAGTCTTAAAGGCCAAACATGTAAAGTCAAACAGATCAAACATGTCTAATAGCTAGCGGAAAAAGGAAAGCAAGCTAACCCCACCAACTATCATCCAAGATTTATTACCTAAAACTAAATCCATAAGATATATATTATACATCTATTTGATTAACAATAAGTGCAATTATGATATAACTGCAGACAGTGATTTATATGGCTTTCATTTCAAGATACATTTTTCTGTATAACAACCGGTATACACCTGCTGGTGGATCCTGTTTTGCATAGAGCTATAACGAGTAACCCTCCCAATCCAGTCTTCTCCATTGATAACATCAGAATTCAAACTTACTTATGGAACCTAAACTGCTAATCCCATTTTTTCTATTTACAACATTACTATTCAAACTCAGCTCACAACCCGCTAGACCGAAGGATTATTGGTTTCCTTTTTAAGATTCTTCTCTAGAGAGTTAATCCCATTTTTCTTTTTCATATCAAGTTGAATTTATACAATTTTATAAACTTTGGGAATGTTTCTTCTCTTGATTCTATCATCTTGTTTTCGAAATACTAAGTTACAAATACAAGTAGATTTCCCTTCATTAAACCGTTCAATCAGAGTGATTGTTGATAAACCATAAGAAAAGATGGAAGTTCGAATTCTACAATGCGTCAATACAATCTAAAAAAACAATCCATATTACATATCAAACTAAAACCGCCACAAGAAAAAGGAAAGGACTTACAGTCTTGGCGATGACAGCGCCCCAGCCTTCATCAAAGGCTCTCTTCATAACGGTGTAGTTAGTTCCGGGTGGACCCGAGCCGATCACAAATGGATTGGGCATATGGATTCCATTAACGCACACACTCAAATCCGGTTCTGTTCTAGAATCCGAAGCGAAAACCTTGAACCCGACTCGAGTGCGCGATCTCGGAGGCGCAACATGGCGAGTCACAGCAAGATCAGCAAATGAATTCCGATTGCTGTGGCCAAACTTTGTGAGCTGGATAGAAGCCATTGATGCCTGCAACTGAAGAAAAGATTACTTCGAAGATTGAATCTGCAACGTAATGCCGTGGGATGAAGAAAGTGACAATGAGGATATTCTAGGTAGTCTGGCTCTGGATTTGGACCTTATGTAGCTGCTCAAAATTACTAATTTATTGCTTACAAGGAATTGGCCATGGAGATAATTACATGCAAATTCTTGTTTATCCCACAAATTAAATATTGATAATTTGCGGATTAATATTAAATATTTTAAAATTTAAAATAAGTCGTAATTTAAAGAATAATATATAATATTTTAAATTTTAAATTTTAAAATTTAACTTAAATGGATCATATTTTAAGAATAAATTATTAAATTTTAAAAATTAATTTAAAATTGGATTAAAATACAAGAATTAGTTTTACTTTTATACGTATAAAACACATATGAATGGATCTTATCAAAACATTTACGTGATGTATATAAATTCCATGTGCATGTGACATGTGACATGATAAATTATTATATTAAACAATTGGAACTGACGGTGTCGCCAATAATTGTTGACCTGTTACATTATTAAAGGCAATGTAAGATTTATTTAGTTTAATTTTATAAATATAATTTAACATTGGTAGTAAAATATCATTTAAAATATATAATATAAGAGATTAATTGAGTAATTAAAAATATTTATATTTTACGTGTTATTTATTTATTGATATTAATTTTAATAATTGAAAATATATTTTAAAATTTTAGATATATATAAATGTTAATATAGATAAAATACGATTATAGTTTAAAGTTTAAAATTATAATATAGAGTATAAAATACATAGATGTTAATCTATGAAATAAAAGATTTATTAATCGGTCAAAGTAGTCTGATATTATTTTTACGGGTTGAGAGTTTGTATATATTTTATGTGGTGTTTGGTCATATTGATACGAGTATAAAGATATTTTTATAAGGGTTTAGGTTTAAAAGTTTATTCCTTGTTTTCGTGTGGTGTTCGCTCACGTGTAACGTTTATGGATTAATATGAATAATTTTTTTATTTAGGTTTAAGATGATTTTTAATTAAGTTTGTATTATTATATTTTTAAATCTAATATTTAATTTATGTCAAGGTTTAATCTTAGTATAAAAATTATACGTCGTTTAATATATAAATCGCTTTTTCTAAGATATGATTTTAAAAATTATTTTTTTATATAAAAAACACCTGTTTTGTATCTGACGGTATACTTTTAGGCTTTGTGCAAATTAGGTATCAACTTTACCTGGACTTTCTTGTGTCCAGTGTTTCTCTGTCTTCTCCTAGCATATTCAGACATAGCTATACTTTATGGGGTATAATTTATTTCTACAATTCAATGAGATTAATTGAATTTAACGACTTAATCCCAATATAATTAATGGCTAAGCCTTCTAACCCAAATGTTTAAAGGAACTGTTGAGCGATCAATGTTAAATAATAGAAATTATATTCTAAAAAATATACTACTGTAATCATTATTAGCTTGTTAAAAAATATTAGGGTAAACTACACGGATAGTCATCATACTATGGGTTAGTATCAATCTGACGATAATGCTTTAAAAAGAATCAAATACACCGGTAAACTATTGATTTAGTATTAAAATAGCCATATGCCGTTAAGGATGTAACGGACTGATAACGTGTCAGTTAAATATAAAATAAAATAATTACATATTTAGTTTTTGTTATTCGTACATTTTTATAATTTAGTCAAAATATTAATGGCTAACTGAGCTTTGAACAATGTTCGTCAGTCGTCCCTTAACGCTTTCTATGTTTTAGTATATTGACCATTTTATTCTTCTATATTAAATGAGTTATATAACATTATAATTTAAGTATTAAAACATATTAAAATATTTATGTGTATAAGAGTAAAAAATAAATTTAACAAAAAGAAAAGTATATAAAAACATTAAATGTTAAATTAGAAACATAAACCAGACAGTTTATGAATACCTCTAATTTTATTATTTCAAGTTTTGACTGTTTTTACTAGTAAAATTTTGATTGATTTGAATATAAAACCTCTATTTCTTATCTTATAAAAAACATAATTAAAAAAGGAAGTGCATGGGTAGAGATGGTAGAAGGGTACCGCATTTTTTTTACGGGAATAATAATGTTTAGAATTATATTTAAAAAAATGAGTTTAGAATAATTTTAGAAAAATATGTTAAAATCTATAGTAATTTTTCTGTAATTATCGACTGACGAGGTCCATATTAACCGTTGAATTAAACTAAAATCAACGTTGTACATGCACCTCGCACATGCAGATAGCAGGTCCTAGGAACACAGTTCCTTTTGGCCTACTCTCTTAAATATTTTTCAAACATACCTGTTTTCCCTTTTTTTCTAATTCTATTATTCATCTCAAATTTTAAAATCCCAAAACTTATTTTTATTTCGCTTCAAATTTAATATATTTTATTTTAATCAAATCTCGTATTTTAAAAAAATATCTGACATATTTAAAAAATTAACAAAAAATTAAATACAAATTACAAATATATTAGAACAGGTTGGATGAAAATAAATCATCCTAAATTCAAATTCAACCTACCCTAAATATATATATATATATATATATATATATTAATCAACTATCCCAAATCCATTTTTTTAAATACAAAATCCTCCCCTATGCATAAAAGTTCATAATTTAGTTGTACTATTCTTGGAAAGCAGAAGGTCTACCGCAGTGCGTGCATTTAAGCCTTGTGTTTTGGGCGAGTGAATTTCAAAGATTTTGACCGACTCACACTCCAAGCTTTGTCCCAGAACTTCGAAAACGCATGCTTTCACACGCACTTTTTACAACTTACAACCAAACCACTTGCACAACACTTTCTTTTTTAATTCAAATCCCCAGAACCAATCATTCCTTGCCGTATCACAAAATTCTTTTACTTATAAAGAAAAAGAATAGTTTAGAAAAAAAAAATTATGTCGAGTCGAATTGGGATCCAAGAAAGGAATATGAATAGGTGAATAACTTTGATTAATCGATAATTATATTTGTTTTTTAAATCTTTTTAAATTTATTGTTATGTTAAATAAAAAATATTATAAGATAATAAAAAAATTATGTATTAACGATGGAAATTTTACTTTTTATAGTTTAGTTTAGTATTTAAAAGTTTATTAAACTGTCATTTTATAATAGTTTGATAAGTTTAATTGAACATTTTATAATAATATTTTATATTTTTTAAAAATAATAATTAAAAAATATTTTAATATAATTTAATGACTTTTTATTCGCTTTAATTTTTAACTTTTGCGTATAGTCATAGGGGTGTAAATGAACATGGTGTTCGACGAGCTGTTCGTGAACTGTTCGTATAATGTTTGTTTATTAAGTAAAATAAACGAGTATGAACATATATTTTATGTTCGATTAATAAAAGAACGAACACGAACATAAGTGTGTTCGGCTCGCTTATGTTCACGAACAAACTCGTTTATATTCGTTTATATACTCGTTTATAGGCTTGTTTATGTTCTTTTATATACAAATGCTAAACAAACATGTTCATGAACACTAAACGAACATGTTCATGAACGCTAAATAGACAAGTTGATGAATATATGCAAACGAACTCGTTCGCGAACGCTTAACGAACATGTTCACGAATGTTAAACGAACAAATTATTGAACATATAAACGAACACGTTCGTGAACGTTAAACGAACACGTTTGTGAACATTAAACGAACCGAGCCCGAACACGACAAAAAATAAACGAACCAAGCTTAAACATACCATTAAAAATTTAAACGAACACGAATAAAGTTTGAACACTTTCAAAAATAAATAAACAAATACGGACATACCCTGTCCGTTCAAGCTCAGTTCCTTTACACCCTTACATATAGATGTCAATTAAGCAATCACAATTTTATTTTTCTTTCTTTTTAATTAAAGAGACAATAATTTTAGATAAAACAGTTATAAATACTAAAATACAATTTTTAAGAAAATATAATAGGCTAGATATTATCTTTTTCAAATGTTTTTTTAATAATCGTAAAGAAATTATAAGATAATATTAATTTAAATTTTCATTTTTAATAAAATATACATTTATAAAATAAAATTATTTAAATTTATATCATTTAAAATAAAATTATATTGTTCACTGATATCACTCGTTACTTCCTTACGATTAAGTTAAATTACACGTCATTTTTTCGACCATATATTCCTTTGAAAATTGAAATCCATCATTATTATGCGCATTGGAAAATGACAATGTAATCTAGGGTGAGTATTCGATCGAGTTGAGTCGAATTGAGTCAAAATTTTTTGAGTTATTCGACTTGGCGAGTCATATTTTTATAACTCAAACTTTATTTGAAATTTTTTCAGTTCAAGTCGAGTTTAAGAAATTCGAGTTGAGTCGAATCGAATCGAGTTTTCGAGTTCCTATAAATATTTAATTGTAATTATTTATCATGTTATAGTATAATTTGATTGCAATTTAAACGACTTTTTCTAATCATATAAGATATCCATATATATATTTTTTCATATGTAACAATATTTCTTTATATTTTTATATATCAATGTATATATCATAAAAAATAAGAGATTTATCTTAGACTTAAAAATTAATCCTTTAAATACTAAAAATTTCGAGTTATTCGATTTATTCGAATTTTCATTTTACAACTCAAATTTTATTTGAATTTTTTCAAGTCGAGTTGAGTCTATAAAATTTCGAGTCGAGTCAAAGCGAGTCGAGTTATTCGATTTTTTTGAATCGAGTCGAGTCAAGTTTTGATCACTCTTAATGTACTATGCTGTAATAAAAAAATAAAATAAATTAAAAGCTAGAAACATATTGATGGTAAGAAATAATGACAAGACCAGCATTGAAACCATGGTATCATATTTGCTAATCATAATGATTTAGGCTAATTGTGTATTAGTTTTTTACTTGCACAGTTTAGTATCTCTGTTACAATTTTATTTTTTAGGGGGAATGGTGACGATTAGAGTAATTTGTAATTAATTATAATTATTTTTAAACATTTCTAATTAATGTGTCTTGCTAAATTGTGCAACACTTTGTCAACCAAAATATGTATAAAGAATAAATAATTATTATCATAATAATTAAAAAGACAAAAAATATGAATTGTCGATCGAAAATAGTTGGATTAAATTTTATTAATATAATATAAGCGAGAATATAAGGATGATAATCGGGTCGCGTTTTTTTTCCGCTCTGTCATGATTTAAAAAGTAAGTCAATATATCTGCCCGGCCCGGAAATGTATATATCCCACCCGTCCCGACCCGCCTCAAAACTAAAAATCTAAACCTAATTCTGTCCCCGAAACTTAAAAGGCATTCTCGAACTTATCCACCCGACTTAAAAATAATAAAATAGTATATATATTATATAATATAACTACAAATATATGGGTAAATTATACAGTTAGCCATAATACTATATGGTTAATATTGATCTGATCATAATGTTTTAAAAAAATCAAATATACCTGTAAATTATTAATTTGGTATTAAAATAGTTATCTGCCGTTAAGAAAGTACAGACTGATGACGTGGCAGTTAAAGATAAAATAAAATAATTACATATTTAGTCTTTGTTATTCATATATTTTTATAATTTAGTTATAATTTTATTATAATAAAATAATATAATTATTTAATTATCTAATTAAAGAAGAAATAAAATAAATTTGTTTGCACTAGAAGAGAATTAAACCTAGTGGTTGTACAAACCACTGAGCCAAATGACTTTTTGTCATATTAGACACCAATATCAATATTTATCCACTACTATTGTCTATATATTTTATTTTTCGTCTTACGTATAAATATATATTTAATTTTTAATTTAATTAAAATATTAATTGAATTATTTTATATATAATAAATTGAAATATTAAAATAATAAATCCTAAATTTTAAATTTTAATCCCTAAATCTTAAATAATTTTTTAGTATGATTTTAAAATTTATATTTATAATTTATTTAGAGAATCTGAAACCCTAAATTTCAAACACTAAATACTAAAACATTTAATGAATCTTAAATCTCAAACTTAAATATTAAACTCTTAAACCCTAACTAAAAATACATTTAATAAATCGTAAAAATATGTTTTATGTATAAATATATATTTATTTTATAATTTAATTAAAATATCAATGGAATTATTTTATATATAATAAATTAAAATACTAAAACTCTAAATAATAAATCTAAAATAAATTATAGATTAGGATTAAGGGTTAAGTATTATTAAAAATTCCGGGTTTATGATTTGATGGTTAGAGTTCATGGTTTATTAAAAAGATTTAGGGTTTATAATTTAGGGTCTGGGTTTGATATTTAGGTTTTTTGTTTTATGGATTTTAATATTTTAATTTATTATATATAAAATAATTTAATTAAAATAAATATATATTTATACGTAAGATGAAAAGTAAAATATATAGACAATAACAGTGGATAAATATTAATGTTGGTATTTATTGTTGCAAAAAGCCATTTGACTTAATGGTTTGCAAACTCATTCCTTTCCGTAGAGTCTCATGTTTGATTCCCCTTTAATTTAAACAAATTTATTTTATTTCTTCTTTAATCACCACCTAATTAAATAAAATTTAATAAATTTATGTGTCACCACCTGATTTGAGGATAAAAAATAAAATTTAATAAATTAAATATATAAATATAACCTTTCAATAAGGTGGTGATACGTGTCACCACCTAATTAAATAATTATATTATTTTATTATAATAAATTATGACTAAATTATAAAAATGTATGAATAATAAGGACTAAATGTATAATTATTCTATTTTATCTTTAACTGCCACATCATCAGTCTGTTACTTCTTTAACGGCAGATAACTATTTTAATACCAAATTAATAGTTTATCGATGTATTTAATTCTTTTTAAAACATTGTAGTCGATCGATACTAACCCCATAGTATTGTGGCTAACCGTGTAATTTACCCAAAATATATGAAGTCAGGTTAAAATTTTCACCGTACTATTTTTTTTATCTCGTGTTTTCGATATCTAAAATTCTCACAAAAATAAATAATCAATTATATTTACTATCTTTAGATATAAAAAATATTATTTTATTTACGGGTAAAGGAGATTCGGATAATAGATATTTTACGCTAAAGGAACGGTTGTTGTTCTTGAAGGTCACGGGTTCGTGCACCAGTAATGGCAGTATAATGATTGTGCGATCAATGTCCAATGATTAAAAGTATACTCTAGAACAGATCTACTGTAATCATTATAGTTAAATAAAAAATTTAACTATAAATTAAATTATTATTAATTTTAAAAATTATTACAGTTAAATCTTATTTTTCTTTTCAAAAATTAATTATTATTTTTAATAATCTATCAATTTAAATCAATAAAATTAAATCACGATCTTCTATTTTTATAGTTTAATTATTTTTAAAAGCTTTTAATTTTAAAATTTATAAAATTAAATATAAACCCTTTCAATTTTTTATAATTTATTTTTTATTAAAAAAAACATTCATTTCGATACTAATCAATGTTTCAAATACTATTATTTTCAATTACATCGTACCATTAAAAATATACAATTTCTCTTTATACTATTGAAAAAGTAGCCACGTAGAAAACCATGGGCAAAAAGATAAAGTATACTAATTTGTTTTAATGTTTGCACAAGCTTAGGAAGCCGGGGTGGATACACATAAAATCGTGGATGGGTCGGTGTACGCTCTGAAATTTTAAAAGTTTATATATTTGATTTTAATTTTTAAAATTTTTATGAATTAATTTTTAAATTTTAAAAACTTTTATAATTGTGTACGTTTTAAAATTTTTATAACTTATATTTATTTTAAAAAATATTTTAATTTGTATTCATCCTCACATATATTTTTGGATCTCTACCGTTAAAAATTGTACCAAATTAATAGCGGATGCATGTAGTTGATAGGCCACCTTGAACTTTTCAAAATTCACATATCCGTTTTTAATTTTTTATAATTTTATGAATTAATCTTTAAATTTTTTAAATATTTATAAATTATGTCCATATTAAAATTTTAAAATTATATATATATTTACTTTTAAATAATTTTCTAGATTCGTGACTGAGCCAAACCAATTGCTTTGAGAACCACCAACACACCTCCCCCACACCAAACCAAATTGCGTTTGTCCACTCAACTTTGTAGCACGGTTAAACAGAAGAGAGACCCACGAATATCAAGATTTAGAAATATCATATACAAGTAACCATGTTAAAATAGAATAAAATAGAATTATTATTATTTTTTAAAAAAATACAATATAATATTTACCCAAAATAAAATATCCAAGTTAACTAGGATTATAATTTATACCCCATGAGTGTATCAAAGCATCACCCAAATAAACAAATAAAAAGCAGCAAAACCCTGTGCTTTGGGGACTGCAAGTGCAAGCTCGGTCGCAATTCTCAAAGCTGTATGGTGTTTTTTATAAGAAATCCTCTATCCTCTCTGCTCTGCTTATTAGCACCCACTTTCCCCAAAACCCAAAACCACATGCTCTACCATTTCCTTTGCTTCCTCCATCATCATTACTTCAACTTGTTCTTTTCTTCTTCTAAATTTGGAGCTGGTTCTTGATCTGGGTGATTCGGTTTTGTCAAGATGATCACGTTAACAGACTTCTACCATGTAATGACCGCCATGGTGCCACTTTACGTGGCCATGGTTTTAGCTTACGGTTCAGTGAAATGGTGGAACATCTTCTCTCCTGGTCAGTGTTCCGGGATCAACCGCTTCGTTGCTCTCTTTGCCGTCCCTCTCCTCTCTTTCCACTTCATCGCCTCCAACGACCCTTACGCTATGAACTTCCGTTTCATAGCTGCAGATACCCTACAAAAAGTTATAGTCCTGGCGATTCTGGCGGTTTGGTCCAAGGTCAGCAAAAGGGGTTGCTTGGAATGGACCATCACTCTCTTTTCACTTTCCACGCTGCCAAACACTTTGGTTATGGGAATCCCTTTGCTTAAAGGGATGTACGGGGAGTTCTCAGGCAGCTTGATGGTGCAAATCGTTGTCCTGCAATGTATTATTTGGTACACTTTGATGCTTTTCATGTTTGAATATAGAGGTGCCAAGCTGCTGATATCGGAGCAATTCCCCGACACGGCTGGAACTATTGTTTCAATCCATGTCGACTCGGATATCATGTCACTTGACGGTCGACAACCTTTGGAAACTGAAGCTGAGATCAAAGAAGACGGTAAGCTTCATGTTACTGTCAGGAAATCTAATGCCTCGAGGTCGGATATTTTCTCGAGAAAGTCCCAGGGTTTCTCTTCCACAACTCCACGCCCTTCGAATCTAACTAATGCTGAGATCTACTCTTTGCAATCATCGAGGAACCCTACACCGAGAGGCTCGAGCTTTAACCACACTGATTTCTACTCCATGATGGCTGCCGGGGGACGCAACTCGAATTTCGGTGCTGCGGATGCTTACGGTTTGTCTACCTCCCGGGGACTAGGCGGTTCCGGTGCAGCTGCAGCACATTACCCGGCTCCTAATACGGGCATGTTCTCACCGACGAATGGGTCTAAAGCAAAGAAGCCTAATGATCAAGCTCAACAAAAAGGTGAAGACGGTGGCAAGGATCTTCATATGTTTGTTTGGAGCTCAAGTGCTTCTCCTGTCTCCGATGTCTTTGGTGGTGGCGGCGGCCATGAATTTGGAGCACCGGCGGCTGTCTCCCCAGGGAAAGGTAACTTTACACTTTACAGTACATTTTAGATTAATGATCGGTCACTATAACTTTTCATACTGCTTTGTTTCGTTGTCCCAGTGGAAGGACATAGGGAGAATCGGGAAGAGTACATTGAAAGAGAAGATTTCAGCTTTGGGAACCGAGGATTGGAACAAGAAATGAACAACCAGCAGGAAGGTGACAAAATGGGGGATGGCACCGGCGCCGGAAACGCAAACCCGAAAACAATGCCACCGACAAGTGTCATCACAAGGTTGATACTGATCATGGTTTGGAGAAAGCTTATCAGAAACCCCAACACTTATTCAAGCTTAATAGGTCTCACTTGGTCACTAATCTCATTCAGGTACAAATACAAAAATATTTGACTTTTTAATAAAATTTTAAGTTAGATTCCTGAAAATTTTGACAAGTTTTGAACTTGTTTTTTTCTTATAACATCTTAATTTCTTAACTAAAGTTTCAAAATTTATCGAAAATTACGAAAAGAAAATCCAAAATAATATATAAAAGTTTAACATTTTAGATATTTAATTAAATCTTTCATATATTTTAAAATTTATTTTTTTTAACCGTACCTTATACCTATCGTATCCATACCCGAATTTCAGTGTTCTTGTCATTTCTCTTATATCTTGTTGGTTTATTTTTAGGTGGAATGTACAAATGCCTGCCATAATAGCCAAGTCCATTTCCATTCTGTCAGATGCAGGGCTTGGCATGGCCATGTTCAGTCTCGGTCAGTGAATTTCTTTTACTTTTTTCTTTACTTACAGCAAACAACACAATCGCTTTGTCATGATACAATGTTGTAATAAAGCAAGCAAAACAGTATAGTTCATCATGATCATAATAAGCTGGGGGGAAGGGTCTTCATATTTCCAAGATTTGTTATGATGTTGGGTGGTGGAAATGATGAATAAAAGATCTTAAAAATGATTTTCGGCTCGATTTTAAGTGAGTCTAGACCAAAAATTAAAATAGTGATCGAAAACGTGATCGCAACTTCAATTTAAATCTCCGACCAGAACTAATGGGCATAGTATGATGCGTTGGCAGGTCTGTTCATGGCATTGCAACCAAGGATCATAGCATGTGGGAACTCGGTTGCAGCTTTTGCCATGGGTGTTAGATTCCTTGCAGGACCAGCTGTGATGGCAGCAGCTTCCATGGTTGTTGGCCTACGTGGCGTCCTCTTACACGTTGCCATAGTACAGGTCACTTTACTTTCCCCCTCTCTTTTGGCTTCTTGTACTGTCGTTATTCGCACATGCACTTAATACAGCCATGTTCAGATAAGATATTTTAAAAACATGTTTCAGAAAACCAAAGCATATCGTATGCAAATTGCAGATACATTGAAAATCTGAAACTATACAGTCAAAGTAAATCATATTTATACGTATACAACAACTACATAGTATAAATTATTAATAAACTATAGAGACTGAATCTAATTAGGGTTAGGGTTATTACAGAACAGCAAACAAACATCCCTACAAAATCTAACATCTTCTGGTTTGCATGTCCAAATCCCAAACAGGCAGCTCTCCCGCAAGGAATTGTCCCCTTTGTGTTTGCCAAGGAATACAACGTACACCCAGATATTCTCAGCACAGCGTGAGTCTTTCTTACACATTTATTTATTTATTTATTTATTTATTTATTTATTTTTGTGTTAGTTTAATTTGCTAATCTGTAATTAATTTTTTTATTTCATTGCAGTGTTATTTTTGGGATGCTAATAGCGTTGCCTATAACGCTAGTGTACTACATTTTATTGGGAATATGAAGTAGCTGGCACTAGCTTAATATATCAACATTTTGATTATTTTAAGGTTCAGTGTTTAATCTTTTCTTTTTCCTAGTAAAATTTGTAAAATCTTGTTTTGTAGTAAAATTATGAAGAAGAAGAAGAATGTTCGTCTAGTTTGGAATTGTTTTATGTTTGTAGTCAAAATTTGGAGGTCAAGGCCATAGTATTGGTTTTAATTTCGAGCTTTTATTTTAAAATTTGAATCATCGTCTAAAATTATATCATAAAAATGTAGTTAAATATTTTCACATGTTAAATTAAATTGGCTCGAATTTTAAAATATTTAGATAAAAAATTTAATCAAATATGATCAATAATGTTAATTCAAATTTTAAAAAGGTTTATGTTATATAAATAAATAAAGTATATTAACCTTTTTACTTAGGTATACCTAAATATATTTTTTGAGTTAAAGTATTTTAAAAAGGTTTATATACGTATATAAAATGTTTTGAGTTAAAGTAGTATTTAAAATATATTTTTTAGTTAAATTAATTACTTAAATTATATTTTTTCAAAATATATACTTAAAATATTTTTTTTTTATCAAAATAGATATTTAATATTATTTTTTAATCTCTTACATGATAACTTTTAGAAACCTAATATATTTAGGTAATTATTTTAATCAAGAGAATATTTTAGATATCTATTTTAAGCGAAAAGATATTTTAAGTGTATATTTTGACCAAACATATTTTAAGTACTTATTTTGATAAAAAAAATATTTTAAAAAATTATTTTGACAAAAAAATACCTTGCGTACCTGTTTCACGAACAATTTTCTCAATTTCTAATAAGAATACTTAATCTTATGACATATTTTTGTGATACATTTTCTGTGACGTTTAACATGATTTTCGCTTACATTATTCAACTCATAATCGATTAACTGGAGTTAAACATGATTATTCTCGGAGCATAAATCAAATATCAAATAAGATACTAGTGAATTATGCCACAAAAATTACCTATAGCTCATAGGTAACTGTCTGCTTTCCTTTCATCATCTGTAGATGCTTTTGCTTTTAGGAACCGAGTGGCTTGCTTGATTTGGGGGTTAAAGACCCATGTAGTGCGGATATAACAAGCTCTTCCCAGTTCCCACCCAATTTTATTTTCCAACCAACATCCTGCATGTCCACTTTCAGACAACTTTAAGCCACTATAAGATGGCTGTTTGGGACAACTTTAAGTCACTGTATAAGATGGATGTCTGATAACTTTCACAAACATGCATGTGCTGATGGTAAGACACTGCTCGATTATGACAAGAAACAAGAAACAACAGAAAACCTCTACATTTTTTAATCAAGTAGTTAGCATCTCTACAACAGCTATCCGACAAACAACAACAACAAAGAATAAAAAACAGTCTCTTGCTGGGTTATATGGAAGCCGACGTTATCACAAACCTGATGTTGCATGGAGTGTAGTTATTTAATGGTTTCGGGTTGAAATCTAAGCTAATCTCTCTGCTACCAACTTTTGGGTCGTATCTGGTTTGGCACTCAGCTCTAGCAGCATCGTGTTGTTTGTGACAATGGGAAAGGACATGAACATGAAATCATCTTATTTATTGTGAATTTCATGCATGTTGTCTGTTATATTTGACGTGCAAAGATAAAAGGACAATATTGGTGATTGTCATGACATGGGCACATGGGTTTGCATTAAAGATAGATTAAGTTTTCTACGGACGAGATCTAACGGGATGAGGTACTGAATCTTTTAGACAATATTCGATGTTAATCTATTTTTGATATCGTGAATGAAGTAAATTGGATTAGGAGGGTTTCTCACGTAACGAGCATCTGTAGTATTCGATCCAGATGAATCACACATGGAATTAAATACCAAGTTACATGTAAAAAGATAGATTCAATTTTGATTTTGGTTACACTATTATGTTCAAATTTGAGATTTAATCGTTATACTTTATGTTGATATAATTTTTATCATTTTACTCAGAGATGACATGATCATTTCTTGAAATGATAAAATAATATGTTTAATTCTTATGATATAGTATAATATGATGTAATTTTAAAAAATAATTAATCTTCGACGTTTATACATCATGATAAATTCATAACTATTCTAAAAATTCTTAGAAGATTACAAAAATTATTTAAAAAAAACTCGTAAAATTCAACATGAATAACCATGTATGTATTTGATAAAATAACATATTTACTTTAATTTTTTAAATGGAGTAATATATTTATGTAATTTACCCAATATAATTATTTTTTTTAATATTCGATATTTTTCAATAACATATCAACGGGCCAACTCGGGCCCTTCCGAGATCAAACTCAGTAACGAGATTTTGGATCGTGGCATGACGAGTTGACTACCTTTACCCAATGATAACAAATCCATCCTTTAAAGGCCCGGTCGGCCCGGTTCGGGTGGCCAGTCACAGTCGCGCACGTGTGATCAGTCGTTGGCCTGTACCTTTCACGTGTAATTAAGTTTTTGATAAACTCAGGCCTTCACCGTCACAAAACTGACAGACACCCCATTAGTGATTATTAACCTTAGATATTCCACGTTACCCGCGCTGTATCTCCGTCTGCGGTCACCAGTCAATTAATTTAGCATTCACTACCCTCCAAATTCGCTTCCTTTCGTGGCATCGTCGTTCCCTTTCATCGCAACTCAAAAAAAAAAAAAAAGTAGAACCGAGCGTTAAGCTAAACAAATCTGGAAAAAAGGAAGAAATTAAAGAAAGGGGACCAAGGTTTTAATGGCAAATTGGATCTCCTCCAAGCTCAAAGTCGCTGAAACTCTCCTTCAACAGGCATGTTCTTTTTTCTTCTTTTTTCTTCTTTTTTCTCAATGGTCATTTTGGATTGTATGGATCTGGTTTCATTTCATTTCATTTTCTTGAATTTTCGTTTTGAACAAAGAAAGTATTGATTTGATTTAGATTAGTTGTAACTTGTAACTGCATTATGTGATGGGCGGTTCAGATCGATCAGCAAGCGGCGGAGTCGCTTGGGAAGAATGAGAAGCAGTCTTCTGATGAGGTTAAATTGGACACTCCTACGAAACCTAGTGGTGTTGTGTCTTTGAAAGATCAGTTAAAATATAAACCGCAAGAAAATAATGATTATCAAGGCAAATTGGTCAGTGATCCCATTGCTAATATGCCTAGTAGTAGTAATAAGAATAATAGTATGAGAAAAAATTCAGTTAGTATTTCGAATGTGGAAAAGGAAGTTTCGAAACCTAGTACCAAGCTCACAGATAGTGATTGGACTGAACTTCTTAGTACACCAAGTCAGGGGACGAGTTCTAGTACTAATGGGGCATCTGGGATTCGTGGCTTGAAGAAAGATGTCAGGAAGAAAGGATATTTAGGGTCTCATTTGTCACCACTGGAAGAGAAGAGGAAGCAAAAAAGTAATGTTAACAGCATTAAGTCTGTAAAGAGACCAGATGTAGTTTTAGGAAATAAGTTGAGTGATAGTGAAGAATCAAGTACTCCATCAAGGCTGTCTAGTGCGGATAAACAAAATGATGGTAATAGTTCGAAGGAAATGAAAGATGCCACAGATGAAGAAAATGGTTGGGACTTGGATTCTAAGGAGCTTCTGTCCAATGTGGAAGGGTTTACACAGTCTGGAAACAAGAACCATTTGACCCAAAAGACGTTGGAATTGGGAGAAGTTGATGGGGCACATGATGTGAATATAGGAAAGGCTGATGCTCATGATCAGTTTAGAACCATTGTAAGAACTGGAAATTCAAAGTCCATAGGCTCATCTACAAGTTCAACCTTTGATGATGTAAAAGGGGCCTCTCAGCCAACAAGCGCTGCCAGCTCTGATTCGGATTCAGATTCAGGTTCAACATCTGACTCTGAAAGTGAACGTGAGAGGGAGGAAAGGAGGAAAAGGAGGGAAAGGATTCTGGCTGAGCGAGCAGCAGCAAAAGCTGTGGAGGCGATCAAAGAACGAGAGAATAAGGTTGCCAAATTGGAAGGAGAGAAACAAAGCTTAGAGAAAATTCTTGAGGAACGAGCCAAACAACAAGCACAAGAGGTAATAATATTTCATGGCTTGTTACAATATTACATGCACATGTTCATTTTTAGTTTTTTTTCTTTCTTTCTTGAGGTTGACAAGGAAAGTGTTTTGTTCTGAGTTATGACTAATGGTGATTTGTTTTTCTCCAAAAATGTCAAGGTTACACTCTTTGAAAAATTAGATATTATCAGAAATCTGTTGTTCACAGGAAAAACATGATGCATTACACTTTGCTTTGTAATTGGGGGTTGGGTGATTAGGGACTGAAGGTGGTGGCATACGATTGGATACAATCAAAATCAATGCTGCTGTTGCCTTCAGTTTTCCTCGCAATAATTTATCCTTGCAAGATGTAATTATTCAAAATGCCTATTAAGTTGAAGTGGAAAAATGTCATGCTTATCTATGGATTTTATCATCTTCAAATTTTGCTTCACACTTACTATTTAAGGAACTATTAGAGTTAGATCACGATTGTATTTTGCATTTAGTATCTATTTTACGGTTTTGAAGAGTAGTTTATTAAGTACATGTCACATTGTTTTTAGTATATTTGGTTTATGAATAATGAGATTTGAGTATCGGGTCTATCTTTATTTTCCCCTTTCATATTTTCATTTGTTTTTCATCCCTATTTTTTTTTCTATATTCTACCTAAAGCTCATATGTTTCCCCAATTTATTCCTATTTCCCTGTATCCTCTGCTTCTTTAGTTTCCCTCCCTCGTCCTGTGGTTGAAATTTAACTCTAGCATCAATGGCTTGTAATCTTCTTCTTCCATCAGGCTTCAGAACTGCAGACTACTACAATGGAAATGATGGATGCTGTTGAGCTAGAAAAGCAGAAACATAATAATACTAGAATGGAAGCTCTCCAGCGACTGGCTAAGCTAGAGGTGCTGCTACAATGGTTTTTAGATTGCTACTTCATATTTTCTGAGTTTTCTCCATATTTTGTTGTTCTATTGCATTCGGAAGTTCTTGTTTCTGACATCACTAGTAATTTCAGACCAAAAATGCTGATCTTGCAAGATCACTTGCTACTGCACAGAAGAAACTTGAAATAGAGGTATGATAAACTTCTAAATATCATCTGGTTGGACCTTTCCCATTTCTAGAATATTTTTTCCTCTCTGTACAATATGTCCTTAGCATCTGGATTCTGAAATCTGTTTTTTATACACTTGTTAATTTTTTTGATTCATGCTTTTATTAAGATAACAGTATATAAAGCAAGCATATAACTAAGAAACATAAAGAAAACCAGACCTGTTGCTTTTGTACCTCTAGACTCTAGAGTAATGGATTTAGTAGCAGCTTCTATTGGCTTGGCTCTTAGGTCTGACTAATTTACTAATTGATGACTTTGGGAATTGATAGATATATTTTAAATGTAACTAACACCAGAATGAAAGCTTTTCTACCCTAATCATGCCAACCTTATATATGGATTGGTGCTCATTACATTTTAGCTTTTTGGACCAGATTAATCGGGTAGCAGATCTCCGACAACAAATTGAGCTGGAAGAAGTAGCTCACGAAGGTATCTTTTATTTTGATACGAAGTTTATTTGAAGTGTTTGGAAGAATCTCCTCTTGTTTCCAATATCAACCCTGATAATGAGGACAAGGAAGAAAAATATAAAACCACTTGCATTAAATGAATGTATATCGGAAAAAGAATAACTTTTTACTATTGCATCTAGAGTTGGTTAAGGATTTTGGCTATTTATCCTCTTATAATTTATTGGAATTGACCCATTGACAAAGTACTTTTCAAAACTATTTGGTTGTTCAACATTAAACAAAAAATTTAAAGGAACTTCATACAGGCATGAAACTTTAGGTTTCTGGTGTAAGCTTAAGAGATTTTTTTAAGAGTTCTTTCCAAAGCGTCGATTGTGAAGAATTATATTTTCTGTTTTTTGTTATTCAATTCTAAAGTTTTTTCAGTAAGTTGAATCAATTGTAATGTTTTAAATACATATTATTTTCATATTCACAATGACGATGTTGCTTGCCGCAATTATTGTAATTCAGGGTAGATGCACTTGGATATATATTACCATTCATTGTTGAGAACAATATAATTATCTCGATCAGGAGTGAGACCCTTTTTTTGCACTATCAATAGAATCAATTATAACAAGTCATGCATATACCAGAAATAAAGAAGAAAAATAAATATTTGTGATGGAACTACCTAAATAGTATGGGCTAAAAAATTAAAGGAGCCATCAGATTCCTGCTTTTTGGACATAGGGAATGTCATAAGCAATTTCTTGACAAATACTATGCTGAAATAACAATTATTTCTATTGGGTTTTACAAGTTACTTATATTTCTTTCTCACCTTGTAGAACTAAAGAGGAGGATCACCAGTAATCATCAGAGTGGAACTTATCTGAACCAAGTGAGTTAAGTTGTTCCTCATATCATATTGGAGCTGTAAAATAGAGACTAGAGAGATTGTTATGATATGCATCTTCAGCTAAAACACTTTGTGCTAAAGGGTTTTCTGGATAAACTTTTCCGTTAACTTTTCATTTTAAAATGTTGTAGTTAGCAACTTCAAAGGGAATTGGATTTGGGTATGAAATCCTCGAGGCGGAATTCTCTGTTGTCACTGATAAAATCGGACGATTGCAAGACAAGGCTAGCTTTCTCTCTTATTCTCTTTATTTTGCTGTCTCTAGATCTTCACATTCAATTCTATAAGTTGCAATGATATGACAATTTAGGGGGGAAAATCGATTGCACCATTCAGCTATAGTTAACTGCATGTTCCTTTTTCTGCTAGCATGGACTGGTAGTAGAGTGGATATAAAGATTACATCTCTCAGCTTAATAGTTCTCAGTCATGCATTTGTATACATTCAGTCACTAAAATTATATAGAATTCTAACAAAACATTATTGTAGCATATTGGTATAAGGTCATTTGTCCTTTCTGTTTCTAAGTAGGATCAAGATCCACTTTTGAATTGCTTTCCTCATAAGATAGTTTTCCTTTTAAACTCTTGTAATAGATGCTAATTCTAGTTTTAGTAACTACATTGGTGTCACTGAACCTGTTACCAAAACACAAAACATGCAATTGTTTTCGTCTTCTACAATGATAGTTAATTCTTTGAAAAACAAAGATGACGCTGCAAAAGAGATACTTTGGAAAAATTAAGCATGGGATAACCTTGTAGCGCACAACTCTTGCAAATCTATAAGACATTAGATGCTGATGTATAAATTAGACTCAAAGCATTAAAACATCTATTGGAAAACTCAAGGAAAAAGTTATGGGAGTGCAAGACAAAATTATGAAGTGATGTTAGAGAAGTAATTTCACTTTAAGATTTTTAAATTTAGAAGTAAATAATACTAAAGGAGAAAATGTAGAAGTTGGTGCAATTAAAAGAAGTTTGATGAAGAAGGAACATGTGAAAATACTTTTACTGGTTATTTAATCACGCATCATTCATAAAAGAAAGTAGTAAGAATTTGACATAGAAGATTCTTTTTGTATCCGTAGGGGTAATAGTTGTTATAACATGGGATGATTGGGAAGGTGTGGAGTATTATTTGGTTTATGTATTATTCATATTGACTTTTTCTCTTCTAGTTATTAGTTGGTTATGTTATAAAAGTAACTTCTTTAAAAATTGAGAACATAGATGGGTCAAAACATAGCCTTACTGTTACTTTATTATTACGGAATATTTTTATGTTTTTCGAATATCAATTTGATTTGCTTGAAACAAACAGGCAAGACAACTGGAAGCAAGCATTGAATCAACAAGGAAAGAGGTGGAGGAGCCAACAGAAGTAGAAGTTGAGTTGAAGCGAAGGCTTAGACAGCTTACAGATCATTTAATTCAGAAGCAAGCTCAGGTCTGTTTTCCAAATTTTGTGCATGTGAATGATCTGGTTAATCAATATAGTATTGATGTTTTTTCCTGTCTAGTAAGTCATTAGGTGCTCAAAGTGAAAGGATAAGGGTAAACATTAGCAACGTTTGAAATGATATGTGTGTGCGAATATCGACATATTGTACATAAAATGTTTTCAGTTTTAAGGTGAAGACGTGAGCTACTATTTTATTTGACTTCACTTTAGCTTAACTTTGTTTACATTAGATATAGCATGCATTATAACAAACATCAGAAGCGAAACAATCAAGTTTGGCTCCAATTATTAGTTAGTCATTTGCCAAAATCTGCAGAATAACTAACCCCAAGTATCTCTCTGCAATAACTCAGTTTTTAAATCTTATCCGATGTCAAATGTTGAAATGCACGCATGTGTTGACTCATGAATAACCAAATTGATATTGAAGAGTTATTTCATTTGGTGTGCTCCTCACTAGATCAAATAGCCATACTTCTTTTAGATTCATTTGTCCACTCATTTTTTCAGGTTGAGACGCTCTCATCGGAGAAAGCAACATTGTCTTTCAGAATCGAGGTACACAATTTATGAAGTGATGAGCAATACAAGTTTTTGGAACTTATCAGCAGATCTTGTAATTTGCACTTGTGAACTTCTTCAGGCAGTTTCGAGGATGCTGGAAGAGAACCAGTCCTTGAATATGAGTAACGCCTCATCAAGTGATTTGGAATCAGGGATGTGGGGTCTTTCCGATTCGAAGTTGCTCGAAGACAAAATCCGTTCCGGAAAACGGCAACTTGGATTTATGATCAAGCAGTTGGATGCTATATTTTTTGCAGGTGCGATATTCTTGAGAAGAAATGCGACAGCAAAAGCTTGGTCTCTGGTATACCTGGTTTGCCTTCACTTGTGGGTCCTATATATTCTCCTGTCACATTCCCAACCATCAGATGAGAAAATATCTGGTGCTGTTATGTCCTTGGAAAACATCAACAAAACTGGTGTGTAACTCACAACTGATGTATTTCTTGACACATACAACCATTGAGAGATCTATTATGTGTTGGGTAATTTGTGCAGTTTCTGGTGTCTTTCATAAATCCACACGTCATGAAACACAAATCACTAACCTACACAAACATATTCTAAAACGTAAGATGATGTGCCAACATATATTTATGTACTCATTTTCAACTTGAATAACATAATATGCTGTTAAAATAGTCCATGTTCTTGTTCAATCCCTGTTGTAGATGTTTTCGTCATTGGCATGTTATAGAAGCATAGCTCTCAAAGGCAATGCTCAACCAGATCGTCAAAGCTATGCCCTCTCTTTTGGCAGCTGGCCTCACCCCCTGGCTCATTCCCATCTACTTGTCCTAAGATTATTTCCAGCTGGTCTCTATTCTGTCTTGAGTTTGTTCGGCTGACCATGTAGGGTTGTTCCCGAAAATTATGGTCTGGGTCAGGGATCGATTTTGCCAGGAGAAAAGACGAACCCTTCAGGGTGGTTTGGGTTGAGAAGGTTGGGGTGGTGGGCCAAAGACGTCACCTGTTTCCCCCTCCTGGGCTGAGATTGTATATAATTAATTTAGAAAAATGGGTTACCTTTTGAATTTTTCCTGTTTTTCTATACGAAAATTTAAGATTTAAGATTAAAATCTATGATTTAAGGGTTAAAATTTAAGTTTTATGGTAAAAATTTAGATCTTAGTCTATAAACTTTAATTTTTAACCCTACCTGAGTTCTAATCGTAACCCTAAATTCAAAATTTTTACCTAAAACCCCAAATATTAAAACTGTAAAATTCTTTTAACTCTAAAATTAAGATATATTTTTTTAAAATTTATTTCATCTGTGTATAAAATAATTATAAAAAAATCAAGATGAAAAATGTTTTTAAATCTGGGTGGTTAATTTATCAATAAACCTTAATAATGAAAGTAACCAATTTGGAACAAAGGTGTTCCGAGTCCATCTAATGTGTGGCCCATTTTGAAGAAGAAAGCATATAAAGCCCATTTTCACCGGGCTGACCCTTTCTTCAATCAGCATCCGCCACGTTACCACTTATTCAGAGCCATAAAATAATAAAGGGTAAACTTCAATGGTAGTCACCAAACTATTCTTATTTTCCTATTTTGGCACCTAAACTAATTTATTTCGGTAAAAAGAATTCTAATGTTATATGTATATTTTTGTTGGCAAAATCTCTGTAGATCTCACTTTGTAGTTTATTCCCCATCTGTCTCTCGCTCCTTGGCTGCTGCTTCTCCTGAAACAGAAGAGCACAAAGAAAAATGTAAGCTCCCTTTACCTTTCGATTTTCCTTTCAATATCCTTAAATTTATTTTTGTTTAATCTAATCATACCGAAACCAGTTCCATTCTAATTTGATCCTTTCCTCCTATTGCTGTACACCTTCTCGCGTTGCTGAATTCCCTTTGTTTCTGTTTAGTTTTCTTAATTTTGATGATTTGATCCATTTTTTAATATAAGAAGGTTTGTTTTCCTTAATCTTATTTGCAACGGATGTTACTTTCTGTACTTATTTTCTGTTTGGAGTAGGGAAATAAATATAAAAGGAATTATAGTTTTCAATTGTAATGGTGTTTGAGCAGTTTCTGATCATTCAAGTTTCATGATCTGTAGCTTAAGCTGATCAGTTGAGTTAAGTCCTTTTAAATGGAAGTACGATATTGATTTATAGAATTTAGAATGACGTGATTAGTACATATCGGTAAGTAATAGATTCCGGATACTGATTAAGACTAACAGTGTATTAGGAATAACTGGAGTTTAAAGGAAACGGAGCCATTTTTATTGAATAGGTTTCAAGTGTAGCAAACAATGAAATTGAGATGAATCTGGAAATGAGTGGAATTTGCTTTTTCTACATAAATAAGGAAAGGTGTTTTTTAAAATAGTTCCGTTTGTAATTTCGTTTATTAAAGTCCGGCTTGATTTCTACTTCTGCTTTTTAATTTTCGGGTTGAGAATTCTGGGCATGTTCTTCTATTGTTTTCATTCATGCAAATCCAGTTTTTTTTTTTGTTGTTGTTGAAGATTTTGAAATGAAAATGTATCATTTAGGAGAACATAATGGATTATTACTTTTTTTTTTATAAAGACCCTCATACTATATCTGCTGTTATACTTAGACAGTTAATAATTTTTATTCAATTGTAAATTTTGCTTTCTACCTTTTCATTTTCTGTTAAACTGAAAGAAATAGTAAAAGAGCAAGAATCTAAATCAGCAATCTAACAGATCTCCATTATTTAACTACTTTTCAAGCTTATGGATTTTGCTAGACTGATTTAGTGAATGATGCTGTCAATGTTTAACAAATATTCAAGCTTCTAGATTTTTTTTCCTTTCGACTTTTTTTGGAGTCTGAGAATGGAATTACAATTTCTTTTTTAGGAAAAAAATAAAATATAGTTAATTTATTTACCTTTTGCATTTCCTGCCGAAATGAATTTTCAGTCTCATTGCGCTTTCTTTCTTGACAGAAGTACAAAATGGGCAAGGCAGAACATATTAACAGTATGGAGGATGCAACTCTGGAGATTGGCATGGGTAAACTGCTTGCTTTAAACTAGTTCCATGATCATCACAAGCAATTTTACTTGCTGTTCTTTTAATTAATTGTGTTTTAGCTATGAATTGAGTACTCTGTGTAACCTTGAGGCCTTGAGGGCTGAATTGGTGATAAGATTCTGGTTAAATTGTGACATGCATTGTGGCAAGCAGGAAATGTTGCATGAAAGAAACTGGTGAACTTAAACGAATAATTATTTACTTTTCTTGAGTTGATTGCAGAATATAGAACAGTTTCTGGAGTTGCTGGACCTTTAGTAATCCTTGATAAAGTGAAGGCAAGTTTTGTTTTTCTCTCGATATGTGGGATCTTTCTCAAGCTTGTTTGGTTTTGATTTCAACTCATTATCTGAGGGTTCATGCTTTGTCTAGGGACCCAAATTTCAAGAAATTGTTAATATTCGTTTAGGCGATGGGACAACCAGACGTGGTCAAGTCCTTGAAGTGGATGGAGAAAAGGCTGTTGTTCAGGTAATTTCTGTCTTAAATTCTCTAGCTTTCCTCTGTAACTATGAATTCCTGTATATGCACTTTAACACCATGACAAAAAGAATAACATCAACTTGCCCAGTGCTGCAATTATTCTTCATATGCTCTACCTATATGTTACTTTGGCTAGGTTTTTGAAGGGACATCTGGAATTGACAACAAATATACAACTGTGCAATTTACAGGAGAGGTATGTAACGTCCTGTTTTTTCTCTTTTATGTTTAATCCTATTCTTGCATCTCCAGTTTGATAAGAAAAATAACTTACCTCCAATACTCCTGGAAAATAGTTGAATTTTTCTGCTGGAAAAGAACATACAAGCAAGCACTTGGTATCATGTTTTCTGCACCCCCTGAATTTTTCTGCTTTTTAAACTCGTTTTCCTCTAATTATTCTCCTAACTCTATTTTGTAGGTGTTGAAAACTCCTGTCTCTTCGGATATGCTTGGGCGCATTTTCAATGGCTCTGGCAAGCCAATAGATAATGGTCCTCCTATATTGCCTGAGGCATATTTGGATATCTCTGGTAGGTAGTGTTGTGTAATGAATGATAATTGAACAGTAGAAGGTGCTTGCAATCAGTAGTTTGTTAGCTACATTACTTATCCTTTATAATTTTACTTTGTAGGGAGTTCTATTAATCCTAGTGAGAGAACCTATCCTGAAGAAATGATACAGACAGGGATTTCAACAATTGATGTCATGAATTCAATTGCTAGAGGGCAAAAGATCCCTCTCTTCTCAGCTGCTGGTCTTCCCCATAATGAAATTGCTGCTCAGATTTGTCGTCAGGCTGGTTTGGTGAAACGTTTGGAGAAGGCAGGAGATCTTCTTGAGGTAAAGTTCATGTACTAACATTGCTTGTCTGGTAATAATGTGACATCCTTGATGGTTTGAATAAGGTTAATGTGCTAATTGTAAATCAACTATTAACTTTTAATGAAATTTCTTTCAAGTGGCGTTTTAATTTTGTTGTATGTCATTACCCAGTTGCTTCTCCCTTTGGAGTGAGCTCAAAATTGAAGATACATTTAAAAAAGCATTTTGTACTTCATTTTAGTTATCAGTTCCCCCTGATATTTCTCACTACTGAAAACATGATGCATGTTTTTCTTTGATGTTTCTTTCTACCATTCCATAAGTTTATAGAAATCTAATTGTTTCACTCACTGATTTCAGGATGGTGAAGAAGATAATTTTGCAATTGTGTTCGCGGCTATGGGGGTAAACATGGAAACTGCACAATTCTTCAAACGTGACTTTGAGGAAAATGGCTCAATGGAGAGAGTGACCCTTTTCCTAAATCTGGTATAATTCAATTTGGGATACAAAGGCTTTATTCAAATATTTATTTTGAATGGGAAGGGTGGGTTGGGAGTTTGCATCTACTTTTAAAAAATTTATGTATATCCGGAAATTAGCTTCTACATTCTTCTCTACAGGCTAATGATCCAACAATTGAGCGTATTATCACTCCTCGTATTGCTCTCACTACTGCAGAATATTTGGCATATGAATGTGGGAAGCATGTTCTTGTGATCCTTACAGACATGAGTTCTTATGCCGATGCTCTTCGTGAGGTAACGAAAAACAACCAGGTCTCATTAGTGCAAACTCTCTGGTTTGCATGACTACTAGCTATAGCAGAGATCCATGAAACCATGTATGATTTTTTTTTCTTTTCACTATGGCTTGTGATCCTGAATGATCTTGCATTCTTGACATTTAAATACATGCATTTCAGAAATCTATTTAGCTCTGGAAAGCTTTTATGTGAATGTTGGAAGTTTAGTCTTTATTTATCTTAAATCCACGTTGTTTTATACTGTTCTGCCATTTGTGTAAGACAATCTACTATTGCTAATGCAGGTGTCTGCTGCACGAGAAGAAGTACCCGGAAGACGTGGATATCCTGGGTACATGTATACCGATTTGGCAACAATATATGAGCGTGCTGGACGAATTGAGGGGAGAAAGGGTTCTATCACACAGATTCCAATTCTTACTATGCCAAATGATGGTACAGCATCTTTTAACTATATCAACTTTTTGCACTGCAATACTTTCTTTAATGAGAAATATGATTCATAACTTCATTTTCTTTGGTTATTTTTTTGGGAAGATATTACACATCCCACCCCGGATCTTACCGGATATATCACAGAGGGGCAAATATACATTGACAGACAGCTTTATAATAGACAGGTAATGTTAAACATAGCCTACACAAGCTACCAACTTATGTATCTAGGAGATATGAAGCTCCACAGGTTATCACCATGATTCTCATAAACTCATGTGTAAATTTCATTTTTAATGCGGTGTTTTGTATGGGAACTGTATCCTCTCCATTATTGCATGGCATTTGTTTCAATCAATAAATTCTCCTCCTTTGTGAATCGGACAGATATACCCACCAATCAACGTGCTTCCATCACTGTCTCGTCTGATGAAGGTGAGGATATCACTCATTGGTTGAAGCTCTTGATTTTTAAGGAGGATAGTTTTTATCTGGCAAGATGAAAAATATACATTTCATAAAGTGTAACCATTTTTCTTTTATATACACATTCTAGAGTGCCATCGGTGAGGGGATGACACGCAGGGATCACGCGGATGTGTCTAACCAGGTATGATTGCATTGTATAATTTCAATCCTCCATGGTATGTGAAGGCATCTAACTTTGCTTCTGTTTCTGTATCCTTTTAATCTTTAGCTGTATGCAAATTATGCTATTGGGAAGGACGTACAGGCCATGAAAGCTGTGGTCGGAGAAGAAGCACTTTCTTCCGAGGATCTGGTTTACTCTCTTTCACTTCACTAATCTTCTCGCACCATTTTCTGGTCAAGTAATTGCTTAGGAAAATAACTAACGTGATATTGTCCCTGACCAACAGCTATACTTGGAGTTCTTGGACAAATTTGAGAGGAAATTCGTTACTCAAGGAGCATACGACACCCGCAATATCTTTCAGTCCCTCGATCTAGCCTGGACGCTGCTTCGCATATTTCCTCGCGAGCTTCTCCACCGTATCCCAGCCAAAACTCTCGACCAGTTCTACAGTCGAGATGCAGGTAACTGAAGGAGGCAAATTGATAATGCCTTTAGATTGTTTATATTTGCCTTTTCCTTTATCCGCTCCGTTTGAGTAATTAATAATGGATGATTTCCAGTTTGATAAAGTATGACCTTTTCCCTCTAGAGGAACTATAGAGCCACCCTTTGTGTTATAACTTAGTATTCTATATTCCTTTTTTTACTGTAAATTTGGATTATTTACATATATCCATGTTAAAACACATTTTTACCGACTGCATTTGACTGCTTTCTTTTCTTTTCTTTAATTGATTTATTGGAAAAATAGGCGTTTAAAGTGTGTATTTTTATTTTATGTACTTAAAATCTTTTAAATGAATCATTATTAATAAATAATTGAGATATGGTATTTTCAAGTTATAATTTGGCTTAAAAGTTAAATTAGTATTTAAATTATATTTTTTATATAAATGTTTGAATTATATTTTAGGTTAAATGGATATTTAACGTTTTCTTATTACTCGAATAAATACCTTGATAGATGTTAATTTTCTTTCGTTATATATTCTTAGTAATCAAATAAGAAAATTTCCACCTAGGTTTTTGATAAGGCCGATAAGAGAAATTTGATTGGTAATGAGGTTAAACGAGGATTTTTTATGTTTTAGAATATATTATGAAATTTATTTATTTTTAAATATAATTTAAGAATTTTAAAAAATGACACTGTCAAATGACGGTAAAAATTAATATTTATCACATCGATACATTTATATGGTTCTTAAAAAAATTATTAGGTAATTATTTGATTCAAAATATAATTCAGGTATCTATTTAAAAATATTTAATCTAGATACTAATGATTAATTCTTATAAATTATAGGATACATATTATTATTTAAAATATAAAAATAATTTTTAATTAGGATAATTATTTTATTCAAAAGTGCTTGTGGTTAGGGTTTATAAGTTTTATTTAATGTTTAGAATTTAAGAATTTAAGTATTTTTAAATTTAGAGATCGTTGATAAAATTTTAAATTTAATTTTTAATTAAAGTAATGTATACTCAATTCTTATTCATATATATATAATATTTTTTAATAAAACAGATATTTAAACTATTTTTATAAAAATAAATATTTAAAGTATATTTTTATCTGAAATCTTAAAATTGACATGTAGATGTAACATTAATAAAATACAATAAAAATTTTATTTTTAATAAAAAAATTTTAAATATCTCTTTTAACAAAAAAATATTTTTTAACTATTTATTTTGATTAAAAATTATTTTAACTGCTTTTAAGTATTTATTTGTTATATAATTATAACCCTTAATGTAAATGTTAACTTTGAGTTTATATACTTAGAGAATTACTATATAAGAACAGGAATAGCAGCGAGGATTTTCAGAGCTGGGAGGTGAAGCACGTGGCAGTCTATGCCCGAATTCACTTTTGCATGCCCTATGCATGCCTCCTACGTCACGATATGCTAACCCCACGACTCCCTCTTTATAAACCCTCCTCCAGTTCCCCTAACTCCACCATATCTCAAATAAAAGCTTCTCTCTTCTTCCCATGGCTGCCTCCGTCGACTCTCTCGTCGTCGGCCGTGTCATCGGAGATGTTCTCGACATGTTTGTCCCCACCGTCACCATGTCTGTCTACTACGGCTCCAAGCATGTCACCAACGGCTGCGACATTAAGCCTTCCATGACTATCAACCCTCCCAAAGTCGCCATCCACGGCCTCCCTGATCAGCTTTACACTCTGGTTCGTTCGTTGTCTTGTGTTTTCAACTTAATTATCAGCTAGAACTGGGTGTGATCGTTTCATGTTTGTTGAAATGTCTCTGAGACTTGCGTGTGAGAATTGATGCATGCCGGTGCATGGTTTTAAACCAGGTGATGACTGACCCTGATGCGCCGAGTCCCAGCGAACCAAGCATGCGTGAATGGGTTCATTGGTACTTTCCTTGACCAAATGTTGTGTGTATAAATCATGTTAAAACATCACCCCAATTGCTTTCTTCTTCATTTCAGGATTGTTTCTGACATTCCTGGAGGAACCAACCCCACCCAAGGTATATATATTCTTACACTCTTCAAATATATTTTTGATTTTAAATATTTAATAAATTCTATAATGATCATAAAAATATACTACAAAATCTGTCCTTCCAAAATAATATGCACAGGAGGGAGAAGATGTTCTGTTTTATTTTAAATTTGTCTTAAAATTACTAGGATAATTAATATACAGTAAAAGTAAAAGTGAGTGTTGCAAAGAAATATACCATGATGTATTGATGTGGAACAATTTGCAGCAGCAACAGCAACAGCAACAGCAGAAGCATAAAGATGAAAGATCCAACACAACCATAACATATGTTGCTGTCCACAACCAAAATTCCTTCACTATTTAACCTAAATATCACTGACTCATTCACTGCATCTGGCATGTATGTAATAGTTACATGCATGCAAAGTTAATTAAAAACTTTATTGACTGTTTCGGAAACTTGTAAGGAAGTATCTGTGAGTAAGAAAAATATCTTCTTAACCAGATATACACTTTACATATGAAATTCGAACACGATTCCCTTAGTTTTATTTGTCACATATTTCTATTTTTAATGTGTATTTGGCATTTGCAAGTGCATGCATCACAGATCTGGCACATGGTTAGTTGTTTGAACAAGTATCTTCCCATCCTTGCGAGAGATTATTAGGTGAACTTTATTTACCACGTTATCCATGATCTAAGCAATCAAGACCGTTGATTTTTAAATAACCACTTAATAACTACCCACTCACTAAGTACATGTAGAAAAGAGCTGATGATTCATTTGAAAAAAAATTAAGATTAACAGTCCTGATTAATTGAGACCATAGATGACGTGGTGAACATGTTTCACCTAATAATTTTTACATCCTTCCTTTGGATTCTCTCACTTATATGCCACACGTCATGTAACCACACTGTCCTCGTGGCTTTGATCTAGACAGAAATATTGTCCCAATTCCCACCAAATGCATTTCACTTGGGCAAATACCATATTATATTTTATGTATAATAAAGTTGAGTTATTTCAGGGAAGGAAATCCTGGGGTACACGGGGCCACGGCCACCGGTAGGCATCCATCGCTACATACTGGTGCTGTTCCAACAAGAGGGGCCATTGAGTGCGGTGCAGCAACTGGCGTCACGTACGGGCTAACTTCAGCACGCGGTTCTTCGCCGATCACTTCCACTTGGGACTGCCGGTCGCCACCGTGTATTTCAACGCCCAAAAGGAACCAATGAGTCGACGGCGTTGAGTTGAATCCTCCATTTCTATCTTTATATATGTAAATATAGAAGTGGTTTGAGTGTTGGGGAGGATAGTTTTAGTTTGGTTAAATGTTAGTATGTTTTATGTAAAGTGGTTTGCTAAAGGCTGATGCTTGGTACATTTGAGAAGTACTTAGTTGGGTTTATATTTTATGCCAAATTATACAGCTTTTAATGGGGTAATTTATTTTTTAAAAATTTAAGAACAATAATAAATTATATTTTTTGAATGATTAAAGAATAATTTTATTATAAAATTTTTATTTTGTAATATTTTTGGGATATGATCTCATTAATTTTATTATAGATTTTTTTATTTTATGTTACGGGGATAGAAGATTAACAAAATAAGACGTGTGAAAATAAAAATAAGAAAATAAAATGAAAATAATTGTTATTATTAAAGCTAAAAATAAAATTAAAAAAAAATCTGAGATGACTCTAAACTCGTTGAATACGATATATGAAGAAAAAATAGAAAAATACTTTGAAAAGAAAATAAAAGTAAAAAATAAAATAAAACTATATATATTTGAAGCTTTCATTCTTCAATAAATATACTATTATAGTTATTATATTGACTAACATGAAATTATACTATTTAACTAGTAATTTTAAAAATTTATAATATTTATTTTTTAATCGTCGATTTTAATTATTGATTAATCTCGATTGAATATTGTAAAATCTTATAGTCGGGTAATTGTTTTAATCCAATTATTTTATTTACATAGACAAGATTTAAACCCTCAACTTTTATATAAGGAATCTAATGCTTCATTAAATATTCTTAGTGTAAACAATACTATAGTCACTAAATTATTTTATTTTTTCTATTTTAGTCAAAAAATTATTATTTTTGATAAAATTATCACTATTGTTATATTTTTTCTATTTTAATTACTATTGTTATTTTTTATTTTGGTCCCTATTTTTTCGTGAATTTTTAATAGCCAGTATCAAAATAAAAAAATATAATATTAATAATAATCTTATTAAAAATTATAATTTGGGGATCAAAACATAAAAACTAATAATTTAATGACTAATAATATTATTTACCCATATTCTTAAAAGTCATAAATTATATCTTATAAGTCATTACATTAATTCCTGAAGTTACTCTGTTTTCTATTACTTAAGGATTTTAGTCGCTTTCATACCTTGGAAGGGTAGAAATCGTCAAGCTATTTTATTGCCATTTTTTATTGTATTTTTTAATATATTTTATTTATATTTTAAAATAATAAATTTAAAATTTAAAACTAAGAAATTATGATTAAGATTTAAAAATTTAAGTATAGTATATATTTTAAAATTAAAAAATTATAATTTAAGAAAAAAAATCAAAAGTAAAAGATTTTTGTTCCCTCAAAAGGGAAAAATTATATCATGGGTCAGTCTCATCACCTGTCCATGGGACCAACCAATAAAAACTGTCCACTTCATCAATTTTTTCATGTCATAATTTTTTCCCAAGTGAATCTTCACTTGAAAAATTAAAATATAATAAGGTGAACAGTTTCTATTGTTGGTCCTATGGATGACATGGTAGGACTGACCCATGATATAATTTCTCCTCAAAAGGGGATCCAACAGAAATTAATACTATAACAATGTCGGTACGGGTGTGCTCTTGGTTTTTTTTTTGGAAATATTATTAAGTGAATATGTTTATTATGTTATTTATTGTCTTAATTAATTAGAATCGTTTATTTTAATTTTTTTAATGTTAATCATCATATTTTTTTTACATGTATTAATGGGTGAACTGTTATTAAATAATTATTTAAAAATAAATTATTTGAATTATTTAGATTATAAATGATGTGATAAACATGTTTCACCTAATAATATCTCGTTTTTGTTGCGTTTAATTTTACTTAAACCAGAAACTCAGTCATTCTAGATAAATATTTACTACAAAACATAGCGATCAAAAGTTAATGAATGTAGGGCAAAACACATCCTCAAATCGGTCGGTCGAATAATAGATAGAGAAACAAATCAGAAAATACGAGGATAAGAGCCGTCAGCCTATAAGATCGTTTGAAACTCGATATGCTTTTTGTCGGACAAACCACAAAGGCGACAAGATTCCGACGAGACAGGCGTCACGGAGGAGCAGAACGGCTGTCCCCTTTCCCTTGAACAGCCGTTGGACCAACCTTTTGGTCCCTATCTATCCCTGTATGTATGTGATGCGGGTTTAAGACTACCCGTAGACATGTCTCAAACGTTAGGGTGTGGATGTTGGCCCCTACTCGGTTTCCTGGTGCATTGTGTCGCCATGTAATGTAGAGCTTTGCCTAATTCTCTTTCAATAAAATTTGATTGTCGAACGAAAAAAAGTAGGTCGGAGTTTCAGCACGACATTGGTACATTCCGTTGGTTTTTTTAATCATTAATATTCGATTTATTAGTTAATTAATTTAGATGAGTTTTATAAAGATTTATTATTGAATAACTCTTTCAACCTAATTTTTTTTTTACAACGTCAAGATTCATACGTCTGTCGTTGCTTAAGGGACTTAATGCATCATCCCACTAGATGCCTAGATCTAGATTAATTGGTTGTTGATTTTAATTTAAAAAAAAAACAAAAAAACAACATCATTTACCACTAAATTTTAAATTTAATATTGATTATACCATTAAACTAAAAATCGATACTATTTTAACAATAATCTTTAATTTAGGTTTTCCATTATATTACTGGGTCATTAAAATCTCTCATTACATTGTGTTGACTATTAAGATCTATCCACATCGTCGATTTTTAACTCAATTGTATAACTAAAGTCTAATACTAATTTAGCACTAAACTTTAGGCTTTTATTTATATTAGTGAACCATTAAATTCTCTCTGCAAAATCACATGTTGGTCCTTCAGATCTATTCACATCAGTGGCGGATCCATTGAAACTATAGACCCACCTAAACTTTCTAAAATTCATATATTTGTTATGATTTTTTAAAATAATTATAAATTAATCCTTAAATTTTTTAAAAATTTATGAGTTATACTCACCTTAAAAATTTAAAATTTCAAATGTACCAACCCTAAAATATTTTTTTAAATCCATCACTGATGTACCTTACCAATTTGAATGACTCAATACTAAATTTAAAATTTAATGATATCCGATGTAATTTATTCGATGGTCGGCAATAATGTTCAGGCCATAGACCATAGTAGTGCGGGATCTGGACTGCTAGTTGGTGACTCTGAACTCACGTGAAGCAACTACTACCAAAATGCAACTTCACACGAGATTCTATTTTCATCCCTGACTTGCATGATTCAAGCCTTTGAATGTTTGGTTCCACTCAACTTTCATTCACCCATAAGGGTAAATAGAGGAACTTCAGCCTCTACAATAAATATATATTTTGGAAGTTTTTAAAATTATGTCTCACATTATCTGCTTTGGATAATAGATAATTATAAAATAATATTTATTACAAATATTTTTAATTTTTTAACAAATATATACACCTTACGGATATTGTGTTAAATTTAAATATCATAAAATAAAATTATCTATTTTTATTATAAATTTTTAAAATTTTATCTCTCTTGAATGGTGGATATGAAACCTATGGATGTAGCTTTCGTTTTCTCACAAAAGCATGATGTTTTAAATATTTATTTAAACCTTATTTTGTATATGATAAATTATTCAGTACTTTTTTTTATTGTAGGTTATATATTTAATTTAAGATTTAGAGTTTATCACTTGATTCATAAATTTTAAAATTTAGAGTTTAGATTTTAGATTTTAAGATTAAATATTTATATCCTAGTTTATTAAATAATAAAAATGTAAGTTTATATAATTTTTTATGAGCATATCCTAGTTTATTAAAAAATTAAAATTATACAAAATATAGAATAAAATCAAGGCTTATATATACAAAGTGTTTAATATCTTATGGCTTATAGGGAGAAATGAGTTTAGACAGTATAGACCCTTGTATTAATAAGCTATACCATTTTATTTCAAAGGATTAAATAGTTTAAGATATTATGATGATAAATTACAAGAAAATGTGCACTTATCTTACACTAATAACAAATGTTGGGGAGTAGACTTGCAGTTCTAGACAGCATACTCTTATAAAAATCGATCGATAACGGATATTATCACGATTAATTATAAAATAAATTTAAAGATAATATCATATTATAAACACGAAATTAAATAAGTGCTAACTTTTCATCATTGAGGGGAGGAGCAATCGTAAGATCGAGATTCAAGTTCGGTAAAGATGTGCCGATGGCCTCCAAAGCAGTGGTGGGATTAGGGTTAAAGGGTTGGCATTCAGAAACGGAGTGGTGTTCCACATTTGGTCTGGTTATTACAGGAGGGAGAAACGAGAGACGATTGTCGGGGTCGATTCCCATCAGTAAAAGTTTCTTTTTTAAGTGAATGTTCCAGTAATTCTTCACCTCGTGGTCTGTCCTTCCCGGCAACCTTCCTGCTATTAATGACCACCTGAGCAATTAAACAATGTCCATCACTGATAGTACTCTTCAGACATAATAAAAATTTAAATAATGGCCTGTTAGCAGGTTATATATAGCGGTAAATCGTTGAAACTGCGATATCTACAATAATTATGTCCGTAATAACATTTGTTATATTCATAGTGGTAATAAACATGACCGAAAACTCGACTGTAATAACTCTAAAGAACATAAATTTTGGACCTATTTCCAAGGAGAGCGTGGAGTTTGATAAGCAGGTCCTCTTCGTCTTCGCCAAAATTGCCTCGTTTAAGGTCGGGGCGCAGGTAGTTAAGCCATCTCAGTCGACAACTTTTGCCGCAACGAAGCAGCCCTGCAGACAGTCAAACGTACGTGTCTGTTAATTTCATGCTTCCAATTAGACAAGACAAGAGAAAGACAGGTCTGTATTTGTGTTGGAGGAACATACCGGCAGCCTGCGGAATAGAGCGCCAGCAGCCTTCGCCGTGTTTAAGGATATAATCGGTGAGCTTCTTGTCTTCTAGTTGAGACCATGCTCCTTTGTTCGTCTCTTTCTTGTCGCAACAAGGCTTCCTCATTGCGGCATGCAAACGCCGGAATAGATCCAGTGGAGGAGGAAGAAAGAAAGGAAGTAGTAATATATAAAGGATTGCGTCTGTCCCCAGCTGCCATGGCTTGACTTTCGGGTACCAGACGTTGGATTTGTCACGCTTTGCATGCCGTTGGATGTGTGCAACCACGAGGAGTCAAAGAAAATAAGTTCAACCCACGGTGGTTAAATGCTTCATTACCTCCTATACTTTTAACTATTTTTTACTTTGGTACACCAACTTCTTCTTATTTTCATCTAAACCCTCAGCATAGATATTTGTAATTTCTATAATTTTGAATTTTAAGATCCATCAAAACCAGTTGGATAATGGGTGGTGTCTTAATGTTTTATTTGAAAAAAATAAAGAAAAATCATAAAATAAATATTACGATTGATCTAGTAAGATGAGGTGTCAGGTCTTTTAAGCAATGTTAGAGACTTGAATCATGATGTTGTAAATATAGAAAATTTGAGAATATCTCTCGTAACCCAACTTAATTCATTAGATGATGTTAAATGATCTGTTATTTTTTTCTAAATTTTAAAATATATTTAAGAATATATTTCACAACAACATCCCAACAATATTTATAAAATTATTTTTTACAATATATCAAACATTAACTTATATATAAATACACTAGTTTTATTAAATTCAAAAAAAAACTTCACTTTATATATAACTTAAATTGATATCATTAAATAATAATTAACTTCCTCATAAAAAATAATTTGATGAATTATTAGTGAAGTTCTGAATTTCCATAAATAAGGTAAAAAGTACTTAAGTAGGACATATGCCATTAGATTATTATATAAAAATAAATAATTTCACATATAAAAATAAAAATTTTATTGTTCGTCATAAATCAAATTGTTTTAATCAAAACAGTGTCTTTGATTCTTTTCTTTTTTAATTACTCTTTCGAGACTTTAGATTTGCAATTTGAGGTTTTGTCTGAGGATAGAGATAAGATTTGGTGAAGGTCAACAATAGCATGTGAGAACAACCAAACCCCTTTCAGCTTTTCTTTCCTATTATATATAATTTGACTTAAATCATAAATTGGGATTATATATTATTTTAAAGGGGGTGCAAGAAGAATATTTTTTTTAATTTTTTTGTGCTTTTATGTCCGAGGTAAAAAAAAAAAATAGTATTAAAATTTAAAATTAGGGTTTAAATTTAAGGTTTACAAATTTTAAATATGATGTATTTTTTATTATTTAAAATTTATAATTTAGGATTAAAACTTAAATTTTAATATTTTAGTCTTAGATACAAAAGATACGATAAAAAATGATAGAGTTAAATTTCACATTGTTACGGCCGTCCTCTGTAATGGTCGAGGCTCTATGTGTGTCCGAAAGATAAAGAGTTTAAATTTTGATATTATCGTTTTATTTATATTATTAATTAATTTTTTAATATTTTTTTGTAATCGATGATGATAAGTAACAATTTCTATATTGTTTTTATCTTTAAAATAAAAGATGAATAACTTGAATTGATATTGTCGAAGTATAAACCCTACCTTGTTCCGAAATTATGACGACCTCGATGTCTTCCCCGCTCAGCCTTGACAACCGATCGGCTTTGCTCGGCAAACCGTTTTTCCGTTTCGAAAAAGCCACCCATCGTTTCCGCTGCTTCTCTATTTAATCTCAATCATTTTTCGACCGCACCCTTTACGGCTCGGCCCTACTCCTTCCATGTTTAATGCTCCCAAAGCTCGAAAGCCATAAACAGTTACAAGAACAGATTCCATGCTTTGAGCATTGCAATAATGTGCTTTGAAAGAATATACTTGTTAAGAAGCATGATTAGTAAGGCAAATTAAAAGAGAAAGTGAGGCTAACTAAAAGGCTTCTCCTAATAAACCGATGAGAAAACTTGACTCGATTTAAAAAAATTGAATAATTCGATTCGACTCGAGGCGAAAATATTTGACTCATTTCAATTCGATTAAAAATTTTATAGACTTGACTCGAAAAAGTTTTAAATAAAGTTAAAATTGTAAAATAAAAATTCGAATAACTCAAAATTTTTAATAATTAAAGGATTTATTTTTAAGTTTGGGATGAATCTCTTAACTTTTTATGAGATATATGCATTGATATATAAAAATATAGAGAAATATTACTATATAAAAATATATCTTATATGATTAGAGAAAGTCGTTTAAATTGAAATCAAGTCGTACTATAACATGATAAATAATTACAATTAAACATTTATACGAATTCAAAAACTTGACTCGATTTGACTCGACTCAAATTTTTTAAACTCAACTCGAACCAAAAAATTTCAAATAAAGTTTGAGTTATAAAATATGATTCGTCAACTCGAATGACTCAAAATTTTTTGATTCGACTCAATCGAATACTCACAGTAAATGCTAAATGGTATTCACTAAGCAAACCTCTCATTGACACCGATATATACTATTGGATGTTTAGAGAGGTTATCCCCCTTAAAAATTTAAATTATATATAATTTAAAATTTTTATATAAAATATATAAAATTTTTATTTTTATTGTTGTAATTATTTTAATTTATGTCTTAAAATTTTATAAGTTACTCTTATAATAAAATTTCGCATCCATTCTTATATATTAAAAATATAATTGACAAAAATATTTTTGCCTTATTTTGTTTGCTTTGTTAGGTGCCTCCAGATATCTCGGCCTTAGTCTTCAGATCAACCTTAATATTAATTTGGTGGGGAAGAAACTTTACATATCAGCGATTTCAACTATAACAATTTAAATACAAGGAATTAAAAATTTTATTAGTTAATTTAATGATTAATGATATTTATATTATATTATTTTATATAATTTAAATTTAATATTTATTTTAAAAATATAATATTTCATTTTATTTTAGTAATACATAAATTTAATAAAAAATCAAATTAAATTAAAATATTATGATACTGTTTTACACTTATATAAATTAACAATTAAACATAAACAATTATAATAAAAATTATTTAAAATATTAAATTTTATTAATAAATTAGTTCAAGTGATCAATAATTTGGTAAGTTGAAATAAACAATAGATTAAAAAAATATATTTGAGGAATAAATATGATTAAAAATATTTGAAAAAATAAATAAAAAACAATATTTTTTACATCTCGTTGCTTGAACTTCATCATCTACGATATATTTTCTTATATATTTTCTACACATCTATTCCAAAAGTATTTTTTTCGATTTTATTATTCACTTAAATTTATCTATTAATTTATATTATTTAAATAATTTTTAAATTTAAATTTTATATAAATAAAAATATTTTTAATTATTTATTAAAATTAAATATACGATAAAAATTAAATTAAATTATTAAAGTCCACAAACGCAAACCGAGAAACAAACAAAATAAATATTAAATTGAAACCTTACCGGAAAAGACTCTTCTTTTATCGCTCCACCTAATAAAGTTATATTTTTTTAATTAAGACATTGATTCAGCAGAAGGGGAAGTCAAATCGGACGATCCCCATTTACTTTTACCCAATTCCGAAATAACCCCCGGCCTCAAATCCTTTCCGTAGCCCAAAAGCAAACGACTAACGTTATGGCATAAATGTAAAATGTTGAATTAGATGAGATAATACCGTCAATACGCATTTTTGCTCTTTCGAAATTGAAAGGTCTCTCAAATTTATTTCCGAAAACCCGGTTTTCTGTATATATCTTTTCTCCGTTTTCCCACTTTTCCCTCCAACTCCGATCGCAGAATTCAACGTTTGCTATCTTCCGCACCAGATCTCAACGTTCTTTCCCCGATGGCGCATGATAGCATTCAGCTTCCTTGTGGTGGTGACGGCGCTTGTATGCGCTGCAAAGTCACCCCTCCGGTGGAGGAGACACTCACTTGCAGCACGTGCGCTACTCCTTGGCATGTGGCTTGCTTGGCTTCTAAGCCCGAAACATTGGCTTCTACTCTGCAATGGCACTGTCCTGACTGCTCCGGCGACGCTCTTCTCTCATCCGCGGCGGCCGTTGATGGAAGCTCTAGCGAGCTTTTTGCAGCGATAAAGGCGATTGAAGCGGATGAGTCGTTGACGGAGAAGGAAAAGGCGAAGAAGAGACAAGAACTACTGGGTGGGAGGATTGAAGAAGACGGGGGGAAAGTAAACGAGGAGAAGAGCTCTGTTTTGGATGTTCTTGATGGAAGCTTAAACTGTTCGTTTTGCATGCTGTTACCTGAAAGGCCTGTTACGGTTCGTTTCCTCTTTTGCTTTTCTCTTTTCAATGTTTTACTGAGAAACATTAGGTTTCTTCCTCGTTCATTATTGCATTTAGCTACTTTTTGATCTTTCTTGGTGCTCTTTTTTTTAAAGATTTATTTAGTTTTTGTTTTGATTATTACATCTTGTTTTTTATTTCTAAAAATTAACAAGATTTTTTTTTGTTACAGATGCAAATGATATTTTGAGTTTACATTATTTGTTTATTTTTAATTATTTATTTATTTATTTTACATTGTTGCTATTTTTAATAAAGGAACCAGTAGTAAGTAGCAAAATATTGACAGAAAATCTGTTTTGATATTAATTTCTTATCATGTTTGGACTACTTAATGTGAACTACTTTGTTAGTTTGTACGTTAAATGTGGTTGTTGTGCAATTTGATTACATATTTATGGGTGAATCTTAATAGCCATTGAAGATTTCATCTTCAAAGACCGGTGAAGGTTTACTTTATACTTTTGATGGGCTACACAGTCAGATCATCTCCCTCGAGGGTTAAGTGTTTAAATGTTTTAGCATGCTCAATGTTGATATTTATGTGTGTGTTTTCATGTTGTTCCAGACACCATGTGGCCACAATTTCTGCCTTAAATGCTTCCAGAAGTGGATAGGACAAGGGAAGCGTACTTGTGCAAAATGCCGTGCCACAATTCCCCCAAAAATGGCAAGCCAGCCTCGTATTAATTCTACACTTGTTTCTGTTATCAGAATGGCAAAGCTATCTAAATCAAATGCTGCTGCTGGGTCTCTGAAAGTTTACCATTTTATACACAACCAAGATCGGCCTGACAAGGCTTTCACTACAGAGCGAGCACAAAAAGCTGGGAAAGCAAATGCGGCTAGTGGGAAGATATTTGTGACTGTACCACCTGATCACTTTGGACCAATTACAGCTGAAAACGACCCATCTAGGAATCAAGGTGTGCTTGTTGGTGAATGTTGGGAAGACAGGTTAGAATGCCGGCAGTGGGGTGCTCACCTTCCCCATGTCGCAGGCATTGCTGGTCAGTCTAACTATGGTGCTCAATCAGTGGCACTTTCAGGAGGTTATGAGGATGATGAGGATCATGGAGAGTGGTTTCTCTACACAGGAAGGTTTGTTTCAAAGGGCTATATGTATTAGTTGTACGCAATCTCCTTATTATAGTTGCACATGCTTAGAAAATGAAAGTGGATTGATGTTTTGTTTCAAAAATAATCAGTTATAACTTATAGGGTCTCATCTTCTCCATGTATGCTGAAGAACTTTTATCTATCAACATTTATTCATGCAAATGTTTGACAATTCTTTGCTTTAATTGATGTTGATGGCAGTGGTGGTAGAGATCTTAGTGGAAACAAGAGAACAAACAAGGAACAGTCTTTTGATCAAAAGTTTGAGAAGATGAATGAAGCTTTGCGAGTAAGTTGCAAAAAGGGTTATCCTGTTCGAGTTGTAAGGCAAGTCTTATCTCATGAAGCTTAATTCTTTTTTTTTAATAACTGGTCTGTGTATGTGCAAAGGACAACTGAAGCTTCAATAATATATAGATTTGCATTTAGTTTTATGGTTCAAGACGCTATGATTTTTTACTTGTTTGCATGTTGAGCCAAGAGTCTTCTCATAGCATCCTACTCTAATTCTGTTTTACTTGTTTAAAGCTTTTCTTTCTCTTGATGTGTAGGTCTCACAAGGAAAAACGATCTTCATATGCTCCGGAGAAAGGGGTAAGATATGATGGGGTCTATAGAATTGAAAAATGTTGGCGAAATGTTGGAGTACAGGTATCATATTTTTGTTAGACACATCAAAGATGATGGCTATATTGAGCTGTTGTAAATTAATTTACTGAAAGACCTTTCCTCCTTTAGGGGTTTAAAGTTTGTAGATATTTGTTTGTCAGATGTGACAATGAGCCAGCCCCTTGGACAAGGTTTTTGTCTTTTGTATGCTTAAATGACCTCCATTTCACTCTTCTTTAACGTCACTATAATTATTGAACTTTAATGTAGTGATGAGCAGGGGGATCGACCTAGACCCCTACCAGTTATTCCTGAGCTGAAGAAAGCAGTTGACATATTCGAGAGAAAGGAGAGTCCTTCATGGGACTTTGATGTAAGAGATGTAGTTTGTACTCAGATTTCTTTATTTTGACTATTGTGTTTTTAATTAGGTTTTATCTCTTAGATGATAATCAATTTGAAGACAAACATTGCTAAGCATGCATCCCGTCTCGTGTTGAGCACAATGTCATTTAAAACTAGAAAAATTATATTCATAGAACAATTTTTACTGGTAAAGTTAAACAGTTAAACATCTTTTGGAGTTTGATCTTCATTATGACATACAATTTGGTTCCACTTTCCATAGGCTTCATATTTTTCTGCTATGCTCATGTAGTTCTTAATTCAATCAGGAAGAAGATAGCCAGTGGAAGTGGAAAAGAGCACCACCTCCTAGCAAAAAAACAGCAAATGGAGCTGATCTTGAAGAAGGTAAAAGGACGGGGAAAGGTGTGAGGAAAGCACGCAATACAAAAGAAAGACTCTTGAAAGGTTGTTCTTGATTTCCCTGTCACGGATTATTTGCTTTTGGTATTCTGGCAATATCAGGTCTTGAATTTGCTTGTGATTAAATGAGCCATTGACATTGATGTGTATTTATTCCTAGGTTAAACTGGTGACTAACTGAAGATAAATTGAGTTCCGTTTATTGTAGTAGTGATGATTTAAAATTTTAATGCATGTGTGTGCATTTAAGTCTTGTGTAATCTGTATTCATTTTTTTAACCTGGCATTAGTAGGAGAGAGTAACACAGAGAGCATCAGTCACCCCTGAAAAAGCATTTTGTTTGACTTGGTATGCTATATGTGTAGAGTTTGAATGCCTAATCTGCCGGCAAGTTATGAATCTCCCTGTTACAACTCCTTGTGCGCACAACTTCTGCAAGTCTTGTCTTGAAGCTGCATTTGCTGGTAAGACCTCTATAAGAGAGAGGAACAATGGAGGCCGGGCTCTTAGAACCCAAAAGAACGTTCTTAACTGTCCTTCATGCCCCACTGATATCTCTGATTTTCTTCAACATCTTCAGGTCTGGCACGAATATACTTTTCGTTTTGCCTAATTTTCAGAATGCATTATGATGTGCTTTGTTTTGTGGAAATTTCAATTCTAGAATGCTTGAAAAATAGATTAGGAGATTAGTAGCAGGACATTCTTTTCTATCTTCAGTTAGCAAAGTAGTTCACGTATGCATGATTTACTCTATTTCAGTTTGCTTTTCTTTTGCTGAAAGAAATGTAGTTCAAGTTTATGGTAATTATGTATCAGGTCAACCGAGAATTGATGGATGTGATAGAGTCACTTAAACAAAAGGGCAACGAGAACGAAGAACCTGTCGAAGAGCTGAGTGAGGAACATATGAATGGCTCGGAGGGAAATACAGATCTCTCTTGTGACGGTGAAACTGGAACGAGAAATGAAAATGCTGACGGTAATCCTCTTGCTGATTGCGAACCGGAAAGAAGTAGCAAACGGAGCAAAGTGGATACTGCTCAAGTAGCAGCCTAGTAAAATGACCCTTTGTCAAGCACCCACCAGGACCAGGTACAACCATTTGTTGATGTTCTTCAGTGACATTTGTCTGGTTGGCAACTTTTTTGTTCTGAAACATTTTGTCAGAAAACAATAGGGGTTTTGCCAGTTGTGGTAGTTCAATTTCTCAGTTGTATTCTTTACAAGAATAGGACTGGACTGGAGTTGACTGGTAAACTACTAAACAGCTGCGGATTATGGAAAGTTTCCTACCTGCTTTTCTTTTAACTTCAAACATTGTTGGATAAGGATTTCAACTGTACAAAATTTTAGAAACCGGAATCCATGACCACGAATTTCTACATCAGAAACATGCCACTCACTGTATTGTAGACAACCACCATCACCGAGAGGACTGTGAAGAACGCCGTCGGAGATAATCCTGTCACCTCCGTCACCGTCTCCATCACCGCCTGAGTAAATACCCATGTTGATTTCTCTCTTGTTTGTTTGAAATTCTGTAGTAAACAACTACGGGTTTCGTCGGTTTCCTTCTTCCGGAAAACTTGCAGGAATTCGTTAAGATGAAGGATCTAAGTTCACCTACAATAGGATTTACACTACCGAACAATCATCACCAATGTCCCGGTCTACCACCACCTTTGCGGTTCTGTAATTCTATTGTATTAGAGGCTGGGCTTCTGAGCCTTAAATGGGCCCGATCACTTAGTGTTCCAAAATTATTTTCGGTTTTCTGATTTTTTTTAGCTTTTAATAGAGCGTGGCATTAATTCTATGTTTTTTTTATCAGATTTCTTTTAACAGTCAAAACGAAAAAAAAAATATTTGGGTAATAAAATAAAATATTTAATAATTGTTTGACTTGAAAAATATTTTATATACTTAATTGAAAAAATATAGCTTAGACATTTTTTTAGAAAATTAAACCCTTTTGTGAACTAAATTTAAAAAATATTAAGTCTATAGACAAAATGTCACTTTATTCAGAAATATAATCTAATTAAAATAGGGTGATTTCTCGCTAGCGGTTCATGAAACCATTTATCGTTAGTAAGGGAGTAAAAATTGTCTTAGACTCAAAAAAAATTAAAATTATTTATACAATTTAAATTTTATAAATATAAATTGATTTAAAAACTTCAATAAAATTTAAGATATAATAACTACTTGAATAACTCAAATAATAAAAGATTATTTTTTCCTAAAATATATTTTCTTAATTTTATATTTTATTCTATTTTATTTTTTAGTTTTATACTTTGTTTAATTTAATTTTCGAATAACTAATCTTTATAAATACTTTATTTTCATCGTACTTTTTATACTTATATTAATATTTTTTTAAATATTTTTTTATAAATAGTATTATAATTGTGTTATATAATTTTAAAAGATATTTAATTTCTTAATAATATTTCAATTTTTATCTATAATTGTAAAAAAATATATTTGTATCATATTTGATTATAAAAAATGTTAAATATAATCAAACCAGTATCACAATATTATAAATATTAATAATTAAATTTAAAAAAAATATAAAATTTTAAAATTTTAAATATAATTTAAATAAAAAATATAATCAACTAATAAAAAATATGTTAATTCAATTCAATCAAATACCATATAAAAGTAGAAAAAAAAATTCATATATATATATATATATAACTAAACACCTTCTTTAAAAATATATATATAACTAAACACCTTTTGTTGTTTGATTTCTAGTTTCTACGCTAAAAGAACAGCGCAGCACTATCGCAAGCAGCGTCTCCGTCTCTCATCTTCATTTGCCGCAAAAAACATAGCGCGTACATCACTTCATACACATTGTCCTTATACTCTCGGCAACCATGGGTACGTCTCTCTGTGTTATTCTTTCTGGAATTTTCATTTCCTTATTCTCGATTTACTATTTTGCAATCAGTATCGATTCATTTTGTTTTCCTTAATCCCGGATCTGATTGTTTTTCTCACTGATTGAGTGATTGTTTGAATTTTGATACGTTTTCGTCGAGAACTTCACTTAATTATGTTATATGTTTTTAATTCTTTTCAGATTACGAATATTTTATAAATGGAAGTTTTAGTTTCTCGTTTAGGAGATGAGAATTGCGGTTCACGTTATTGAGATATTTAAGATTTCAGAATATGAACCGAATTGAAATTAAGTTGGTTAACTAATTTTCCTTTTATTTGAATAGGCTATAGCTTATAGTATTTTGTTTGTAGTTGTAATAATCATTTTTATTTATTTATTTCAACTGGCTTTAGCACCTTTGTGTGCTGCTGTGGTGAAAATTGATAATTCTTGGAATTAACGTACCTAAAATTTCTGTCTTTTTCTTTTTCTAATTTGTAGATATTGAGGCCGAGATCCGTGCATTGCAGCTTGACTCTGCTGGTAGTATACACTTAATGTTTTGGTTTCCTCTTTTGTTTTTAGAATATTTTTTTTTAGTTCTATTATTGAATCTTAACAGAAGATGATAAAGGAATAGCCATTCCTGATGATGCAAAACCAGAAGAAGTTGAAATGACAGATAAGGTGGAGAAAGAAGGTTGGTTGTATTATTGATCTTTGTGTTTATATTGTGCTTATCTTCTTTGGCTAATGAAGGTGATGGAGAGGAAGAGAATTAGACTGGAGGAGAGATAGTCATTGTAGAAAATAATTAAAGACTATATAATTTGTAAACTTGGTTGAATTCCAGTTTTATGATCTCCAAAACGGGGTTGGAGAGTTATACTAAATAATTTCATTGATGTGCTGAAGTTACTTTGAGAAATAGATTTAAACTGTATTTCTATAAGGTTTTATGGGAAGCTTTTAGATATAAGTCATGGACCAATCTTCTTTGTTGTGTGCAAAAGTGATGTGAGATCTCTAGGTGATGTGTTTTCTTGTGTCTTACATGGGATATGAAATTTATCATACTTCGTCTATGTTGCATTGAATTAGGATTTGGTCTTAGACATCTATATTTTAGACATATTTTTTTATATCTTTTACATTTTAACTCTGCATCATATCCTATAAATCAAAAGCATTCAGTGTGCTGCTGGTAAATGCATAATTGGTGTTTACATTTCTTTCTCAATTTAGATATCAAGCAGATTAGATGTCATTTGTCATTTCTCTTTTCTTCTAAATCTTCTCCTTGGTCTCTCCTTTGCTAAAATACTTCATGTTTTTTCTATTCATAATGAACTTTTGTTTGTCAGTTTAGTTTCATTTTGAAAAAAAAAATGTTCTCTTTTTTATTGTTGAGTTCAGGCATGAAGAACAAGCCAAAAGGTTTTTTCATTCCCTTTTGTCTGCCTTCCTATGCTTATCTGTACTGTGTCGGTCACTTGAATATTCCAATTTTCTTTTCTTTACTCTCATTTTCAATTTTGTTGTGCAGTGAAAGACAAGGAAGAAGCTGCTTTGGAGGATGCAGCAATACCAGATGAAATGGAATCACAAAATAAGCGCCACTTGAATGTTGTCTTTATTGGTCATGTCGGTGGGTATTCCTACTTCATGGCTTTGCTCGTGTGAAAGTTGGCACGCATACATATTTATGTTCATTACGAACTGCTTATGCTAACCTAAGAAACAGTTTGTGTTTTTGTACTTTTAACCTCTCCAACCCCTTGTTTATTACTTGTTTTATTGAGCTCGTTCAATTGAGCCACATGCAGGAATGCTGTGAAAAGAATTTATAAATGTAATTATTTCCTGGATGCACTGCTAGGAATTGAAGTTGAACTTGGGTAAATAGAGCTCGACCCTTTTTGGATGATTCAATGGTGGGTTAAGAGAAAAAATGGTTCACAGATTTCAAAGTTCTAAATGAGAAAAATTGAACAACCTTTCACAAAGGATGTTGAATTGAACCAATGCCTAGACACTACAAATTAGTTTCCCCATGTCTTGTTAAGCTTCTTTATATGAAAAAAAAAATTTCTTTTATCGAAGACTGATCGTAATATATATATTTTTACTGAAGCATGTTCTTTATATACATAATCTAAATAATTATATCCTTTTTATGATTCAACTTTTATTTATTTGATTCTTAGATGCTGGTAAGTCAACAACTGGAGGCCAGATACTCTTCCTCAGTGGTCAGGTTGATGACCGTACAATCCAGAAGTATGAGAAAGAAGCCAAGGATAAAAGTAGAGAAAGCTGGTAAGCTTTAAGTTTGGTTTATAAGCATGGTAGTGATTATTGAACCAGTGCTATTCGTTTTTGTATTTATTTTTCAGTTGAGCTTGCACATGCTGTAATTTTTCTGTTAAGTTTGGTTTATAACCATGGTAGTGATTACTGAACCAGTGCTATTTGTTTTTGTATTTATCTTTTGAAAGTCCTATTGTACCTGGCTGTAACAAAACAACTCATTAATTGTTTTGCTTGCATTAATTCATCACCTGTATCAGTTTCAGATTAGTTGGCTAGAGTTGACCTGCATGAAAAGGAAATGAATGGTGACTGAGAGGCGTAACTTACATTTTAAGTTAGCAGGTTTGAAATTGTAGAGTATTTCTGACAAAGACGGAAAGAATTGCAATTTGCAAGTCAAGATTCAATCTAATCTATACTAGGATTTAACCCACGACTCAAATGAGTAACTAGATGCACTAGTATCCATTGATAGGAGGCGCTGCATTAGGTGCTCTTCCAGCTAATAGATGTGATATTGTATGGAGAAGAGAACACAAACGATTATACACTTTTCATCCATCCGAGCTATGTCAAAGTGTACTAAAGATGTATTACTTGAAATGTTATTGCCTTCTTGTTAATTAGTTCTGATCATATTTTATTTTCTTCCTTTCAAATGTTCTTGTATGCTTTAGAATGATGGATGTTTTTTGCTATTGATCCATTTTTCAATTTGTATCTTTCAAGAACTCCCATTGGTTCACCCTTTTAAAATAATTTTGCATTGCCCCTGGTAGCTTTCTCAGTGAGGAAATTCATTCTGTTGATGTTGAGATTGTTTTTTTTCTCTCCCTCTCTTTTACATTCTGGAAACTTCAGCTATTGCATTATCTGACTTAACTACTTTCCATGTGTTAGGTATATGGCATATATTATGGACACTAATGAAGAGGAGAGGGTTAAGGTAGTGTATAATTGAGAGATTTTGTTACGAACTTTGCAAAAGTATAGTTAATTCCTTGTATATTTCGGTTAGTACTGTCATCATTTATTCATTCTTAGCTAGACTATGGTTGTTACTCTGGGAGTTCACTAAATTTGAACTATTGATTGCAGGGTAAAACTGTTGAAGTTGGAAGAGCACACTTTGAAACTGAGACTACTAGATTTACTATTTTGGATGCACCTGTAAGGAGATTGCCTCTGAAATACATGTTTAATTTATCTTACCTTCTAGTTAAATACTTGGTTGCTTGTTGGATAAGTTGATAGATCTCATTTATTTTACTATTTCCTTTATGTAGATTGATATTTTTGCTGGGTCCTGATTTGTGATTTGGTTGAAATTACTTTTCCCCGCCTGTGCTACTTCTCAAATGCTCTTTTGATATTGTATTTGTAAATCACATTACACAATGATTAAAATTACAGGATCGCTTTAATAGTGCATCACGAATGTGTCATTAAAATTCATATTATATAATGATTAAAATTGCAGGATCACTTTAATAGTGCATCACAGATTATGGTTACCATAGATTGCCATCTTGCAATATAATGATGCTGCTCATAAGTAATAGAGAAACTGATGGCAAATAAAAACTAAACATTTCCATAGCATAGTGCTATTCATTAGATATGCCTTAAGGTATTGTCTAACTGTAATTAATGTGTATCTGATCAAGAATGGAACTGAACAATGTCCTTTTTTTACCAAATTCTTTTTATTTTGAATTCATATTTTTATGAAATTTTGTTTTCATTGACTATTTAGGGTCACAAGAGTTATGTTCCAAATATGATCAGTGGGGCTTCTCAAGCTGATGTTGGTGTGCTTGTAAGTCTCATCCTGTGTCTTTCCATTAATTATTTAATATAGTATAATGCAGATTTTGGATTTCTACTACCTTCCTTTCTATTTCTTAATTAGGTGATTTCTGCACGTAAAGGGGAATTTGAAACTGGATATGAGAGGGGTGGGCAGACCCGTGAACATGTCCAGCTGGCAAAGACCTTGGGCGTGACAAAACTACTTGTAGTAATTAATAAGATGGATGATCATACTGTCAACTGGTCTAAAGAAAGGTATTTTGACTTGGTTTTCCAACAAGTCTTTCTTTTGTGCTGTGCTTAGCCTGAATTTTCTATTCTGGGCAATAGTACTGATGAAGGTCTTCTGCTACAGGTATGATGAAATTGAGTCAAAGATGATACCTTTTCTGAGATCGTCTGGGTACAATGTGAAGAAAGGTATTGGAAGTTGGAACTGTTGTTAAATAAGTTGCAAGTTCCATTTTTTTCTTGGTGATATTTTCATGCTTGTAGAACCATTTATGTATGTCGATATCCATACTGTGTTATTGAAGAACTTACTCTACGATGGAAATAGAGAAGCTTACATATCCCTTGTATTTTTGTAATATGCTTATTGTTTTTTATGCAACAGAACTTTTCTGCTGTCTTCCAAAAAAAATTTCACCTATTGTAGTTTTAACACACATGTTTAGCTGTTTAGATATTCTTTTGGGGTTGAAATTGTGGATTGGAACCATATCACTGTCAGTTTGTCTAGGAAACTTGGGTGCTGTTTGTTAAACTACAAAAAATTGAATGCTGCATACAGCATATATTCAGATTCTCAACCTGGTATGGTAGTATAGAACACTGTTTTATCATCTTAAGATAATTATATTATGTAGTTTTAATATGTTTGGCTATTCAAGGATGTCATAAGTTATTTTAGAGATTTAACAGTGGAATAGAAGTAAATAATTGTTGTTGGTTTGTTTAGGATGCTTGTTTGCTTCTGAAAACTTGTGTAACGCTTGATTACTTTTTCTTTGCATTATGCTTTGTTCTGCCTAGATGTAATGTAAATTTATGTTTAATCAGGCTTCCTCTCCCTTAGTTCTTTATGTTGATGTATCTTACTTTTCTCATTGTCTAATGTTTTATAGGGTCAGATTATGATAGCTTGTTTTTTATGTTATTGAAGCTTATTTTCCCATGTTGGAGACTTGCTTGGTTCCCTGAGCATGCACTTGTTTTAAAACCAATTATATTTCATTGCTTGCTATTGTTTTAATTTGCAGATGTCCTGTTCCTACCAATATCCGGTCTTGTTGGTACTAACATGAAAACAAGAGTAGAGAAGAGTACCTGTCCTTGGTGGAATGGTCCCTGCCTATTTGAAGCCCTCGATTCTATTGAAGTTCCTCTCAGAGATCCCAAAGGTCCATTTAGGTAAGAGATCTATAAACCATCTTCCATAGAAGGTTTCACTGCATGCACAACTTTCATGTTTGGTACTAGTTCCAAGTATCCTGCTATCTAACAATTGCATAAACGACCAATTTCTTTGTTATCTTATTTTATGATGTATCCGATGATTTGCTATTGACTCCTCAGGATGCCTATAATTGACAAATTCAAAGACATGGGAACTGTTGTAATGGGAAAGGTAGAATCGGGAAGTATTTGTGAGGGTGATTCCTTATTAGTTATGCCAAACAAGGTGCTTGATCTTTTCAGTCTTTTATTATTTTTATGTGTTCGAGTTCATTTTCTTAATTTATGGGCTGACTGCTGAGGCTTTTATGCATGGATTGCAGGCTCAAGTGAAAGTTTTAGCTGTATATTGTGATGAAAATAAAGTTAGGCGTGCGGGACCTGGTGAAAACCTACGGGTTAGATTATCTGGGATTGAAGAAGAGGACATATTGGCAGGTTTTGTCTTGACAAGTATCGGTAAGTTTTGCTTAAACAGAGTTATGTGATAAATTTTACTAATCCTTTCTCTTGGCTTGATTGATTGCTTTTTTTAGTATTAAAATTGTATTGTTTTATTTTTGTGTTAGTTTTAGGGTGTAATGTGTGTTTTTCCTTCATGCAGTAAAACTTTGAAATTGTATTGTTTTATTTTTGTGTTAGTTTTAGGGTGTAATGTGTGTTTTTACTTCATGCAGTAAAACCGATACCGGCTGTCACTGAATTTACTGCCCAGATGCAGATCCTTGAATTACTTGATAATGTATGTATGAGTGTCATTTTCTGTTGTCGTTTTATAAACTTGATGCATCATGTGCATAATGACTGGTCTGTCTTGTAAATTGTTACTGTTTAGGCTATTTTTACAGCTGGCTACAAGGCTGTCTTGCACATTCATTCTGTTGTTGAGGAATGTGAGATAGTTAAGCTACTACAGCAAATTGATCCGAAGACAAAGAAACCCATAAAAAAGAAGGTTCTTTTTGTGAAGAATGGCGCTGTCGTTGTTTGTCGCATTCAGGTTCATACTTTATTTTAAATATACCGAATTAGATATTTTGTTTTTGTCCCATTCAATTTGCTTATTTTAAAAGTTCTCTACTTTTGGGGGGCAGCATTGTTCTATTTTTTTTGGAAATGGAACTGAATGAATAGGCGGCAGGTTGAATTCGTCAGATACAGTCGGAATGCACTTGTTTCCAAGTTGTTTTTCTTGTCTTTTTTCTGTAAGGGTAGAACTGAACTAGTAGGATAGCATTAGTGAGTAATGATAGACCACACTCGGCTGTCATTTCTTGGTTCCAGACACGGGTGAAATGCTTTTAACTGCAAACGGCTGGCTAGTGTCGGTAATTTCCAAATCAAACTTGCAATATAATAGCATGGTTCTCTAATCTCCAATGTTGTGTGTAATGCCTGTTCTTTATTTATATGTTGTGTGTTCCGTAGAGAGGGGACTGGAAACTTCATTCAGTAGGCTACATCTGTCATATGATTAGTTATTGAATAGAAAGAAGTTGAAGAACAGAAGATATTGGCTGAATTGATCTTCATTGGTTTTGGGCTTTTGATAAATTCTGTTCTATTGTGCTTCTTAGGTTAACAGCATGATTTGCATTGAGAAGTTCTCAGATTTTCCACAACTTGGGAGGTTCACTCTTCGAACCGAAGGTAACTGAAGACCTTTTTGTTTTCCCCCTCCAATTGTGTATATTATTAGTGTTTGTGGGTGTTAGTCACATGAATTGTCATGTCTACAGGAAAAACCGTTGCAGTGGGAAAAGTCACCGATCTTTCTTCAAGCAGTAGTGCTTAAAAGATTTTGTTCTTAGAGGTGAGAATTCAGACCTCTGAAGTTTTTATTGCATCACTATATTCTCCCACGGTATTATCAAATTTAAGGCGTAACAAATCACTGAGAAAGGATATAAAGGAAAATTGGAGTTTGATTGTCAATTCCAGTGCTGAATTTTGGTCTTCTAACAGAAACCGTAGTTATTAAGTTTTTAACTTTGTCTGTGAGGGTGTGATCCTTTTTTCACCCAAGTTTTGCACTATTGCCGATGCAACGGCTTGATCCAAAACCTCTTCACCTGGAGCTTGTAGGTTATTTAAAGAGGTTTTGGAATAGGGAAACATTGTCATTCTAGCTATAAAATATGGAGTTGGAACTGGATTCAGTTGTACTGTTCCACTTTAACTCATGCTAGCTGGTACTTAGCACCTTTTAATTCGGGTATAACGTTGTTGAAGAATTCTCGTGTCTTAAATAAGCAGAGTTATTTCATTTAATTTTCTCATTCTTGATATCTTGGTAGCATATTACTGTTGTACCTTTGACAGGTAAGCATATAGTTGTGAACCTTATCCCGTTGTGTTGCAGTATGGGAGAGTTGAATCCTCTGAACTGTTGCTCTACATGCAGCTGCTGCTGGTGGTGCATTACAATATCTGTTGATCTAATAGTATTAAGGGAGAGCTGCTCCGGTTGTCCTCTAAATTATAGGAGTCATGGCCATCGGACAAACACTATATTCTCATCGTATCTAATATCAAGCTGGTCCTGTAAATAAAAATGAAAAAAACAAAGAAAACAAAACTGAGCTTCTTTAAAATGCAGAATGAGGCAAAGCATGGCAAACTTGTTTATGGTTTCCCCAGTGTTGCCCCAAACAAGCTGTGACTGAGATTTAATAAAAAGCAACACACTTTATATAGCTTCATGGGAATAAGCCACATTAGAATCAATCAAAATAACTCTGGTAAGATAGTGAAGACTGGAGTTTCAAAGCATTCAGAGAAAGATTGGGATTGAAAACTAGGCAAGTGACAAACAAAAGAGAGTAGATTCAGCTGTCAAGCTGATTCAACTGGCAAATGGTATGGGTTATAGAAAAAAAAGGTGATAGAATCAATTAGCAGTTACGTGATTTAAGAGAAAATCTGTTGCAGTTAGTGTGAGAGAAATCAACTACCAAAGCAGCGAAGAAAAATAGAAACGCAGTGATAAAGCAGCATCAAATGCATACTTGATTCAATTTAAAGGGATCTAAATCTGGTGAAGCTGATTACGTTGGATGCAGAAATCCAAGCAGGAAGATTCAACTTTCAAGCCAAACGAAAATGTGTTGATCATGTGGCTGTGCAACACTCTTAGACAGAGGAGCAAGGTGGCTCGGAAGAGGTAGGAGGGGGGTTACACTTAGGCACGGGGTATGGTAAGCTTGACGATATTTGGGGGTTGCATGGCTTGTTACAAGGGGTTGGATGACATGTATTAATCGAGGAAGATAAGTGTGTAGTTATTGTAGTTTGAGTGTCGATATAGATCATGTGCATTATCAAGTGGTCTGGAATAATGTTTGCATGTCTTAGTTCACAAAAGATCATGATTGGTTGTTTGCATAGTCGTGATTTGTTAGTACGTTCGTAGAGGGTTATAATAAGTACTCACATGATCGTAATTTTATTTATAATTAAAATAATAACATGATATTAAATATTACCCTTTATGTCTTATTAAAGTTCTATTTTATTGATTTTTATCAAATTTTATAATATTTTAATCTCATCACAAAGTAATAATTTAATCTAATTTTATATGTGGATATATTCACATATATTTATAGACTATACTTCTTAAATCTGAATTATCAAGAAAGTATATCTCACCTTTTATTAATGGGATCATTCAATATATTTTATTTATAAACATATTTAAACTTTGTTCTTATCTATTTTAACTAATTTTAATAATTAAATTTTATGTAAATTTATATTTAAATTTATATGATTAATTAAAGTATATTTTAAATTTTTTTATCAATAACAAAATTCTTGTGGTCCAAAAATCAGTAAGAATCTAAAACGGATGGAGTTCAGTCCACTGCTTTATTTTCTTGGCCTGCCCCCCACGTAAATGCAATTTGCTTTTGCTCCACGCATCACGTAGCCGCCATCCTCAATATCTTCGTATTATGTTTATATAAATAAATCAATTATAAATAAAATAAATTCCTCCTTTTATAAATTATAATAAAAATTCTCAAAAATCTGTTTTATGATTGATTCATAATAAACGGATAATTTAATAAGAATCAATTGATTTAATAAAATAAAATATTAATTTTTTAAATAAATTAAATGATATAAATTAATTAATTCATCAGATATTATTAATTATAAAAATAATTAATATATAATTTATTGATAATATTTTTATATAATAATTAATAATATTTTTAATTTATATAAAAAATGTATCACGTTTTTTATGTTTAAAAAAGTTTTTCCTTTTGATGATTTGGACTGTTCCGTTTGAAATTATTGGAGTCAAATATTTCGACTACCGGGCTTCTCCGTACATGCCATTCTTTATATAAATACCTTCATCAGTTCATCTCCTACAGGATGTAATGGGTTTAGCATTCAAGAGCTCGATTCGAAAAAGTTTAATTTTTAAATCGAATTAGATTTAAATATTTATTCGTAATATATTTTACGTTTATTTTATGATTTGTATTTAAAATTTATAATAATTTTTATTAATATTATTGGTTTTAAATATATAATTTATGATAAGTAGTTTGATATCACTTAAATATGTCTCGAGTTTTATGTCTTGTGTAAATAAAAATCTATTTAGCGTAAGTCAATAGGAATCTAGAAATCGCGAGAAAAAAAATTATATATTTCTATTGTTTTAATTATATCTTTGATTGGTTTTGCAGACCGGTTTAATTTGACAGATTAGCTATGGGAAATGGTTGGTTCAGCAAACTCCAAGTTGATCATCGGTTCATGTCATGGTACGAAATATATTTAGGATATTTATTATGTTTATGATATCATGCATACGTCAGCACCATGTTCCATAATAAAATCAAAGGTAAATTACACTAGTAATCCTGAATTTTTAGGATATTTTTGTTTTAGCACTGAAATAAAAAAAAATTATGACTTACACTGAACTTATAATTTGATTTCGTGACAATTATTAATTTATTTTTATTACAATTGTTATTCAAACAATACAAATATGACACGTTAAAATATATTTTTTAAAATAACTTAGAAATAGGAAGAAATATGCATTTAATTATAAATATTTATTATATTATAATATAATATAATTATAATTTAAATAATTTTTTTATATATATGTATCCTAGACTAATATTATAAAAACTCAATTATTAATATGTTAAATGATTATCCATATATATTATAAAAACTCAATAATTATTTTTTATTTTTTATATGAATTTAAATTTTGATATTTATTTTACAAATATTATTATAATATAGTTTAATACATTTAATCCCGATGAGGATAGCGTCTGAGTCATTTTGGAAGAACCGACATCGTCGGAGACAATTTTGTCTATGATCTGATCTCTAACAGAGATCTGAGGGATTAAGACTTTGTTTACGACCAACGAGCAAAAATAGGTTGACCAAATGAGTTTGTTTTGGAAGGGAAGACTGATGCAGTTGGGTTTGGTTTATTTATTTCAGTTCGATTTGGTTTTTAATTTTTTTTTATATTAATTTGAATTTTCAGTTTATTTACTTTATTTAGAAAGGAATTGGATTATAAATAAGTATTTAATATATTTTTAGTTCAAATAAGTATTTAATGTATATTTCTTCTTCTTTTCTTTTGGGTTTTAAATTTGGTTTTAAGAACTGAAATGGAAAATTTGGTTGGGGGGGAGGGGAAATGACAGAAAATGGATCCGTCGAAGAAAATGGCGGATAGGTATTTGAAGCGCGAGATTCTTGGTGAAGGTACTTATGGTGTTGTCTACATAGTAAGGTAACTCTAAACCCTTTTTTCTCTCTTTTTTTTTTAAAGAAAAATAGGTTTTAAAACTGAATTCAGACGGATTGTGAGGATCGGATAATTCTGTGTCGTTGCCATCGATTTTTTGTTTGAGTTCATGGAGACTGACCTTGAAGCTGTCATTTGAGATTGGGAGATATTCCTCTCACCAGCTGATATCAGATGACTTTGAAAGGGATTGCTTTTTGCCACAAGAAATGGTTTTTATGATTGATCCCCAGGGTGGTACTGGTACCACCGTCCTTTCTCCACCACGAAAATCAAGGGGAGTAATGCCAGATCGTGATTCCAACAAGCTGGTGAAGATTGATAAGCATGTTGGTGACCAGGCAGGAAAGAGTGAACAGGTTCCAATGTCAGTAGATTTTTCAATCTTTGGGTCAAAACCTCTGACAGTTAACAGGTAAGGCAATAGGTATTGTGTGGTAATGTCATAATAGTTTTCGTCCATAATTTCCATAAACGCAAGTGAACCAAGCTCAGTTCAACTTGAAAATGGATTTCTGAACCTTGGACCATTTATTTTTAATGGAATTGTTTTTGGATAAACTTAGACATATCATATCGTGGTCGGTGCAAATTGCTTAAAGAGATTATATCAGTCCTCTAGTGTTCAAAATTATTACATGTCGAGATATTGAGGATTTGTCATGAATTAGGTTAGGTGTTAATAATACCGACTTGATTCTTGAACTGTTGTTATGCAGTGCTGATAGATCTCATCTGAAGAAGAGGAAACTCGATCTTGATTTCCAACACAATGATTAAAGAAGTATATGCTTATTTGTATGCAACCCAAGACTCTTTTTGTGGTGATATGTTTGGGAGCTTGGGATATTTATGAGCTACCTTACCCATATGGTAAGTTTGTTTTAACTACTATGGCCAGTCTCCTTTCCATGTTCTCGATCTGCAACTTGGGTTTTTATAGCAGTTAATGTCGACCGTATTGAGAAACAGTTGCGATTAGAGATTTCAGAAGATTTCCCCCCGGAAGGTGAAAACTGAGTCCTTAAAACATTTTAGTGAACAGATTTCAGAAGATTTAACAATCTACTCGAAAATTTACCGAGTCGAGTTAGGCTTTACTAGATTTAACTCGTTAAGGTTTCGAGTTCGAGTACGTCGAGTTTGAGCAACTCGCGAGCTGCTCAACACGTTAAAACACCCCTAGACCCAATCATCTAATATTATATTGTGGTATTGTTTTCATTATAAATTAAATCGGATAACCATTTCTTATTGCCTTTTCTATCTTGTTATTCCTCTATTTACCCTTTTCATTGTAAGTAATTTAACCAAGTTATTTTGTCAATGGCAACTAAACAATCCATTGCAACAAAACCAATCAAAACATGTAGCAAGCAACAGCAAAGTCAATTCAAGTAATCCAATCAAACATATGAAGAGTAGACAACAAAAACTTTAGGAAAAAGGCACCATAAAATATCATTGTTCAAAGCAAGCAAGTTCATAGCAGTAGATAGCCAACTCAGAAATTTAAAACATTGTCTATACTAGAAGGAAATGAGAGCACTCAATTCAGAGAACTGTCTGAAATAAACAATATCATCAATCTTCAAAGCAGGCAAGTATTTGGCAGTATATAGCCAAATCCAATTCAGAAATTTGAAACATAGTCATACCAGAAGAAAACAAAAGCACTAAATTTGACGACACAAACACATTTCATTGTTCAAAGCAGAAATCTACCTGACGTTAACGACATCATCAATCTTCAGAATCATTCTCACACACTCTGTTGCCAGTGTAATCGCACTTGTGCTTACAAGCAGTGGTTGCACGACATTCTCCTCCAAGATGTTGGTGATCTGTCCCTTCCTCACATTGATTCCAGCATTGATCTCTCCTTGAGCATGACGATTCCTCAGCTCGGTCACTATGGCGATGGGGTTCAACCCAGCATTCTCAGCCAATGTGTAAGGAATAACTTCAAGTGCCTCGGCAAAAGACTTCACACAATACCCCTCCATCCCATGCAACACTTTAGACCAAGCACCAAGCTGCCTCGACAATTCAATCTCCGGAGCACCACCACCTGCAATCAAAAACCTCTTACTCACTAAACACCTAACCACGCATAAAGCATCATGTAAACTCCTCTCAGCTTCGTCGATAACCAACTGATTTGAACCCCTAACCAAAACAGTTGTAGTTCTTCCCATATCCTTAATCCCAGTAACCTTAACAATCTTTGCATCCCCAATAGAAACCTCCTCAACAAGTTCCGCATGCCCCAACTTCTCAGCCCGGAAATGCTCAATATTAGAAATAGGCAAGCAATTCAAAGTCTTGGTAATAAACTCAATATCATCTCTCTCAACATCCTTAATAACCATTATCTTTGCTTTAGCCAAATAATGCAATGACAGATCCGTCACTGCATCCCTCAAAATACTTTTTTGAATCAACAAAACATTACAACCAGTGGCCTTTATCTTCTTAATCATACCCAAAATGTAATTCCTTTCCTCTTTCAATATCCTATCCATTTGAGTATAATCAGAAACTACAATACTCTGTTCAATATCAGTTTTAGGAGGGGAAATCTGAAACTGAATTACCGCAATTTTCGCGTTCTCCATTCGGGTCGGTCCTCCAGCTGCATGGCTCGCTTTCTTATCAAAAACCAAACCTTTAATCAGCTGCGTATCATCCACGGTTCCCCCAAGCTTTTTCACAATCTTGATGTCTCTTAAATCAACCATATCCGGCTTTTCCGGATCAACAACTGATAGAACAGAATCAACGGCGAGCGGAGCCAGGAGTGTTGAGTATTGGCTAACAACCTTGCTGTTCAACGAAGTACTGGCAGATTTGATTAAGGATTCGCGGTCGGAGAGCTCGAGGGGGACAGCCATCGCGGTGAGAACATCGACGGCTTTAGTGGAGGCCTTGTGGAGAGAATCGGATATAACAGTGGGGTGAATACCATGGGAGAGAAGGGAGAGGCATTGCTTAAGGAGGGCGCCAGCGATGACGACGACTGTGGTGGTACCGTCACCGGCGGCGGCATCCTGAGATTTAGAAAGTTCGACGAGCATTTTAGCGGCGGGTTGTAGGACTTCCATCTTGTTTAAGATGGTGGCGCCGTCGTTGGTTATGATGACTTCGCCGTTGGCGGTTGAGATCATTTTGTCCATACCTTTGGGTCCTAAGCTGGTTCGGACGGCGTCAGCCACGGATCGGGCAGCGATGATGTTGGCTTGGCGGATGTCTTCTTTGCGCTTGTTGTCTACGTAGGACTCTGTCTTGGAAGAGCGCGGTTGGGCAGTAGTTACGGCCGCCATTCTGGTTTTTCTTTTCGATGGAAATGACAGAGTGGATCGAAAGTGGAAAACCCTAGAAGGACGGAAAAATGGAGTGTTTTGGAAGAGTGGAAAATGGTAGAGGAATTATAATTCGAAATGAAAGCCTGCCTTTGCTCAGTTAGGGTTTTTAGATTTTTTTCGGGAACAGTGACAAACCTTGAATTTTTTTCTAAAATATTTAAAATTTTAATTATTTTATTCAATTATTTTTTATATTTTAATATTTAATAATTCAATCATTTGATTAATGTTAATTATTAAATTTAATATTTTTTATTCGATTAATATTTGGTATAATATATTATATTACAGCATGAATTATGTTATATGTTTAAACATAAATAATACCAACACAGTGATAGTTTTAATTTTTTTTAAAAATTATTGAAAGTTTTAAAAGTTAAAAAACTTATAAAATTAGTATTTTTAATCTGAAAATATTATATGATGAAAAATTAATAATCAAAATTAGTTAAGTAATTTAATTGGATTAATTAATTAGATCAGAAATTTAATTAGATAAAAAAATTAAAACTTATTTTTTCTTCAGTATTTTGAACACCGTTAAACTTCTTTTAGCCGATAATTTTTTACATTCATGAAATGCACTTAAAAATAAATAAAATATTTTAATAAAATAATTTCATCTATAAATATTTGAACTGACAATCATTAATTTTTTAATAAAATTATTATTATTTAGACTTTAAAAAAATATTATTAAGAAAAAAGTTCAGAGAATAACTTTGCTTCATTCTATTCTTAATACCAATAAAGTTAAGTTTAGATTAAACGACATATTTCTCGGACGACTTATTTATTTGGTATATTTATCGAAACGATTATTGTTTTTAAAAGTCATAGATTTAAATAATAATATTATATTATAATAATTGGACGATTAATATTTAATGATCAATAGTACATTTTAAAATAAATATCATTATAATTATTATAATTTATTTTTAAAAAAATTAAAACTTTGACGTATTTTGCGTTTGTTATCTGTGATTACAAATTTTGACGTGACAAGATGGATAGGGTCTGGTCTGGTCGGATTTTCAGTTCACCCGTTACTTGATCCAATCCGATCCGACCCGAGTTTAGGTTAAAAAAATTCGACTTAACTTGATCCGATTTTTAAGCTTTAAAATCCGACCAAAATCATTAAAAAAAATTAAGGACTTAGTTGTAAAAAAAATAAAATTTAAAGATCTAGTTATAAATAAAATAATTTTTAAGACCTAATTGTAAAAAAATAACTTTAGTAACTTAATTATATAATATATATACAGATGAATCATTATTGTAAATATCTCTAAAATATATATGAAAAAATTATACTATTAGTCCCGGGTTGGATTGGTTCAGATTTTTTCCATCTTAAATTTGAACCCGATCCGAAATCACCCTTAAAAAAATCTCGATCCGACCCTAAATTTTTTTCAAAAAAAATCTGACCGTTTCAGACCGAGTCGGGTCAGAATCCATCGGTTTCGGATTCCATGTCCATCTCTAATACAGACTATTCGTCCCGATTTATTAATTTCAATATTCAGATTAAAAATTGACATTGTTTAAGAAGTTCTAACAATACAAATTGGGAGTAGAATTTCATTTTATCTTTTGTGAACATGTATTATTTGAGACATAAAATTAAATTTAGATATTATTTTAAATCTCAAAATCAAGTTCATATATCTAATGAAAAATATTTAAATATAAAATTAAAATTTAAATATTATTTAAACAATGTAATTATATAAATAATCGTGATGGTCCGATAATATATATAATAGGCGTCATAAAAATCAACGACAAAATTATTTTAAATAAAGAAATGAAGTTTGAGTGTTAAAAATTTTAATTGTTGGGATTATTTTTTAATTAATTAATTAATTAATTTTAAATATAATTTTAAAATTTTAAGAGGTTAACATGTGACTGTTAATAAAAGTTATTAAAAAATAAACGATTATTTGAATAATATTAAAAATATAAACAATAAAGCGAATAAAAAATATTAGATACTAAATTAAAAATAAGTATAAATTAAATATTTTTTAACTGTTAAATCTTGTTTTTAACCCTAAAAATTAAATTCATATGTCTAGAAAATTCTCATAAATTAATATTTTATTCTATTTTTCAATACAGTGATTGTGGGAACTATATATTGAGACATAATTTCTCCATTTTACTGTATTGGAAAATAATTTTTTATTCCATAATATTAAACGGCCAGCGGCGCCCATTATCCGCTGTAAAGGATAAAGATAAAGCCCAAGGCGCACCCCCTTTTCCCCTCAACAAGAAAAGAAAGAAAGAAAAGAAATTTCTTCAACAATCAAGAAACCCTTCTCTCTTTTTCGTGATTCCAAAATCTTCCTCATCTTAATTCTGATTTCCTTTGATTTGGTTTTTCAGGCTCCATTTATATTTTATATTGCAGGCTTTTGGGGGTTTGTTTTTCTTCGATCGCCATGGCCGACGAAGAGTAACAACGTTAACATCACCACCGGCATCGTCAGCAACACAGGGAAGAGACCTGAAAGTTATCGAGAGTTTGGATTTCTAATTGTATTTTCTTTTTTGGGTTTTGTGCCTGTTTTAAGGTTAAAGTAGGTTTCCGATCGGATTCCCCAATTTGGATGTTGTAATCTTTCCTTTATAGTCTTATTATAAGGAGAAAAAAAAAGAGAAATATTAGCTTTTTTTTTTTATTTTGTAATTTCAGTTTCAGTTTTGTTTGTATCCTCCCTAATACTCTACAATCAGCAATAATTTGATTCTCTCCTCTGCATTTATTCTTTTTTGTTTTCATATATCTTAGGAAGAAAAGAAAAACAAAAATATTTTGTAAAAATATTAGCAATAAAGTTTTGATTAATTCTCATTTGTTTGCCGGAGAAAAAGAAGAAGAAAAAAGTGAGACTGAGTGAGAGAAAAAAAAAAAGAAAAAAAAACTTTAAAAAATAAGAAAAATGGGGAGTCCCGGATTGGGAAATCGAAACAGTGGGCAAAGGCTAGGCATCACGGAACCTATTTCGTTGGGGGGACCGACTGACTATGATGTGATTAAAACCCGAGAACTCGAGAAGGTTTTACTTTTAGCAGCGCTTTCACTGTTGTTTTTGTTTAGTATTTGTTCTTTTTGAAGTTATTTTGATTCTTTGAAACTCTGGGCCTTCAGTATTTGCAAGATGTGGGATTGTATGAGAGTCAAGAGGAGGCTGTTAGACGGGAGGAAGTACTTGGGAGGCTTGACCAGGTTGGTTTGTAGTTTTTACTTGTCTGTCTCTTAAGAATTTGTGTTGAATAACCTGGTACAGTACTCAATATTTATTGCTTGGCAATTTGGATGTGGGTTTGTGTTTTTGGGTTCTAGTGATTGATGCTGATTCGTTGTTAACTTGAACAGATTGTGAAGAATTGGGTTAAAGCTATTAGCCGCGCCAAAGGTTTGAATGAGCAACTGGTTCAAGAAGCAAATGCTAAGATATTCACCTTTGGTTCTTATCGACTGGGGGTACACTGATCTCTTACACGTCTTTTCTTTGTATTTATCATCAATTTTCACTTTGGTTGCAGTGCTGTAAGTTATAAAGAAAAATGCATACGGATTAATTTATCTAAAGTTTCGTAATGGATTATGGACTAACACAAAAGCACACATGTATTATCTTCAAGCCACTATTGATATGAGCTTTATGTTATGAACTTCTGCTAAATTAAGCTTATCATGTTTGGTTATATATTCCTAGCTGATGTCATCTATCTTGGGAATGCTTGGTGGATGTCACTTTGAAGTTTGAACTAGCTGTTTCAGCTTGCGTCTAAGTTTCTGGTCAATAAAGTACTTTATGCAGATCGCAGCTAACTTGCTTGCTCTGCTATCTATTTCATTTGTGAAACAATAAAAGGTTTTGTCAAGAACAATTTCAGTAATTTCTGTTTAGGGCTTTACTTTGTAACAGAGCTAACTTGTATTCTTATACCTAACTGCATAGTAGGTCTGATCTAGAATATGCTATGACCTTTTCTTGGTTTACTTAAGTTTCTCCGATATGACTGGAATAAAACATTTCATCTTGGTTTCTTGTTTCTTTTTAACGAAAGGAGACAAATTTGTGTCTAGAATTTTACTGTTGTACAATCCAATTGTTGAAGTTCGGTTTTCATTTGATTGATGTCTATAGTTACCTCAAATTTAATTGTTATGCAGACATCACAGTGATACCGTCATATACACGGTTTCTCCATCTTTTCCTTTGAATTTGGAGTTCTAATTTGTCCTTTATTTTTGTTCTTTTTGCAAACAGGTACATGGACCAGGTGCAGATATAGATACCCTTTGTGTGGGACCTAGACATGCAACACGAGAAGTGCGATCAGATTTTTCTCTGCTTATGTGCATCATTTTTTTATAATGAGGAAGTGTTGATTGAAAAATTGAAAAATTGTTCGAATATGTTTGGATGTAGGAGGATTTCTTCGGTGAACTACACAAGATGCTATCGGAGATGCCTGAAGTGTCGGAATTGCACCCTGTGCCTGATGCTCATGTCCCGGTCATGGGTTTCAAATTCAAAGGAGTTTCCATAGATCTTCTCTATGCAAGACTATCTCTTTGGGTTATTCCTGAAGTATGTACCGGTTTATCTAGTCTCTGTCTTCAATTATCATTTCCTCCATTTTATTACCTTCTATTTAGAAGAATATTTAGCTCACTGATGAAACTATGTTACTATTCTATTTCACCTGAAGGTTATAGTTAGAGCAATTTGTGCCTTTACTTTGTTGAGGTATTATCAGGTTGTTTGCATGATTGTAGTCACTACACTATGAGTTATGTCCACAAACGGAGGCATGTATTGCTTTATAGACCTTTTCCCCTCCCAATTTTTGGTATAATAGCATTTGGGGTCCTTTTAGTTTAAATAGTAGTCAAATAAGGCCTTTGCCCCTCCTAAGTTTTAGATTTAAAAAGGTATATTAGACCTTTGCTCCTCCCAATGTTCAATCTTATTTCCTTCCCTGGTTACATGTTAGTTTATAGATGATGGCATCCAGTTCTTTATGAAGAATTAGAAGTCTATTTGGTTTCTTTAGCTTGCTTTCCCTTCGTCTTTGTGAGAGTAGGAGTTATCATAACTAAAATAGAAACAGTTTAATTAGTTGTGAAGGAATTTGCTTAGGTCCCCTTGTAATTTAGAGATTGCTTGAGCTTGCAGGTTTTGTTGTGGTACTGAATCAAAAGAAAACCTCAGTTAAATTCCATTATGTATTATATTAAACAAATTCTATCGTAAGGGATGCGCCTATGGCATGTAAATTACATTTTAGCAATCATCCAAGTATAAAATGATCAATGATCTCAATGTAGATGGACTTACTCTTTACTCTTAAAAGGCAAAGCAGCAGATAGTTCCACTTTATTGTTGTCACCAGGGGGCAGGGGCTATGAAGAAAAAAATTTCCTTTATTACCTAAAAGTTCAGTTCCAACTTTGAATTAGACCTGATTTTCCTGATTAGTTTTCAACCCTTGGTGACCTATAGAACAGTCTTTTACCTACATGAGGTTTGCCTGAATAAAATCGGAGACATTGTAATGTCTGCAGCAGACCGGATAGGGCAAAGGGAAGGTGTAACATATGTTTTTGCAGCTTATGTAAATTGCTAGAATTGTTTTATTCTTTATATGACGATTCAAGGTACCAAGAATTAGCGCACCATCCAATGATAAGCATGCATGATTAGATGCAATGAATAGTATACACTCTCCAAAACAATAAAAAGGTCAGCTTAGAATATTGGATTGTACGTTTGTAACCACTTTTAAATTTGGATGACATTTTACAATGATGGTTAGATTTGTGCACTTGAGGTATTCCGAGGGAGAACCAGAACCCACCATTGGCTATGGCTTAGGTGGATTTGTTCTTTGCGTAGCAGTATCCTCACTTAAAATTCATTACATTATAACTTTTCTTAATTAAAAATTGAAATAATTCTCATAACTTGTTTTGATTTTTGGTGCAGGACTTGGATATTTCACAAGATTCTATATTACAAAATACGGATGAGCAGACAGTTCGTAGTCTTAATGGTTGCAGAGTCACTGACCAAATTTTACGTTTGGTTCCAAATATTCAGGTTGTGGCTAACACTGGGTATCATACATAGATTTTTTCTTGCCTGGAGATTCTTGACTTCAATCATGTTCTGGGACATTAACTTGCAGAATTTCCGGACAACTTTGAGATGCATGAGGTTTTGGGCAAAACGTCGTGGTGTCTATTCTAATGTATGATAGGCTTTTCGTATTGGCAAGATTATGCTCTAGTTCACTTTACTCTTAGTCTTACCTTGATAATTTTTTTGTCAGGTTGCTGGTTTTCTTGGTGGTATAAATTGGGCATTGCTTGTTGCTCGTATATGCCAGCTATACCCTAATGCTTTGCCAAATATGCTAGTTTCTCGATTTTTTAGGGTGTATACTCAGTGGCGTTGGCCAAACCCAGTCATGCTTTGTCCAATCGAGGAAGGATCTTTTGGTCTTCAAGTTTGGGATCCCAGAAAATATCCTAAAGATAGATTTCATTTGATGCCAATAATTACCCCAGCTTATCCTTCCATGAATTCTAGTTACAATGTGTCCTCAAGTACTTTGAGAATCATGACGGATGAATTTCAAAGGGGTGGTGAAATTTGTGAGGTATGATATTATGGTTAACGTCAAATTTCTTCTTGGCAACTTGTTTTATCATCACCCTCAAAGTAGTGTTTTGTTTTCCTCCCCAGTAAACCCCGAAAGCAAACCAAAAACCTGCACACATCTTGAAGATGTGTATAAGCTTTTTTGGCATGTATAAGGTGGTAAGAGAGTCTGAGGATGGTTATTTTCATTAATATGAAATCATCTCCCACAAAGTAGTGTTTTGTTTTCTTCCTCAGTAAAGCACAAAAGGAAAGAAAAAAAAAACTTGAAGTGTATAAGCTTTTTTTTCACGAATAAGGTGGTAAGGAGAGTATGAGGAGAGAAAAGATGGTGATGTTTCTTTCAAGCGGAAAGATGATGAGGTTTTGAGTTTGGGGACCATATTGTAGAGTATGAGCTATATATATATCTTGATACCAAGCTGTAATAAGAGAAAATTTGGTCTGGAAGGGGGGAAGATGGGAGAGAAGAGAAATTAGAAAATCAAGGTTCACTCAGTACTGAAAATAAAGAAATTAAGAGAACTGTTATATTGAATATTTGATACTGAATCACTGATCTTATTTCAGAAAATGCTTGATGTATATTTTATTTGCAACTGTGTCAGCCGACGTTAACTTTTAGCAAATGGTTTAGAAAAAGCAAGTGCCAAACCCTGTGGTGCATTTGTAAGAACTTGTAGTTTACATCACAGCAATAATTCGTTTTCATTACAGCTCACTTTGTGGTTGTTGACCTATATAATTTTTCTAGGTGGATTCATAATCTTGTCTCTTCCATTACTATATAATTTTTTGAATGCTTATGATTGTTGATGAAGTATTTCAGTGGAAGTGTAAGATAATCAACTGCTTTAATGAATGTTAAGGCCTCAATTCATGATGGACTTTAAAGTTTTGTCAGGCAAATAGGATTTGGATTAGGACCCCTTGCCTGTATAATTTATTGTTACCCAGTATATAAATAAATTTAAGTCTTTTCTTTTAATGGCTTAGGTTTGGATGCGAACTAGGTAGAATACCTTTAATGGTCGGCTGGAGTCTTTCAATCCGTAGCCCAAGAAGTTTTTCAGGGGTACATAATTAATGACGGTATTTGAAATTTTAACATCTCAACCTCCAAAATCATAGGCAGATTCTGCTCAGATTTAAGTCCATGCACTTTTGAACGACTTCCCAACTAAGAATTTGTTCAAAGCTGAACTCAAAACCCTTCACTGTTCAATTTTTGTTTCCAAAAGGACTATAGAACTCGTTGATTGTTTGGTTTTCTTCATAACTTGTTTAATAATTTCTGTATTTCATGTTGTTTTTACACTTTGAGTTTGTTATTCATTTTTTAGTGCTTGCAGGCTATGGAGGCAAACAAAGCTGACTGGGATACCCTTTTTGAGGCTTATGCGTTTTTTGATGCGTATAAGAATTATCTACAAATAGACATCTCTGCAGAAAATGATGACGATTTAAGAAAATGGAAAGGCTGGGTTGAGTCCCGGCTCCGTCAACTCACATTGAAGGTGAACATCGTATCTTTTTTTGTATCAGAGGGGACATATGACTAGATTTCTAGATACCGTTTTTGAAAATTCCCCAACTTACCACTTATAAAATTCTGAAGTGGTTTCAATGCCTTGTCTTTTTTTCTTTAATGCTTTTAAACTATCATAATTCTTTTCAATTGTTTATTTTTAAATTTAGATTGAAAGGCACACATATAACATGCTTCAGTGCCACCCACATCCTGGTGATTTTCAAGACAAATCTAGACCCTTCCATTGCAGTTACTTTATGGGTTTGCAACGCAAACAAGGAGTTCCCGTAAATGAAAGCGAACAATTTGATATAAGGTTAACTGTAGAGGAGTTTAAACACACTGTTAACATGTACACTTTGTGGAAGTCTGGAATGGAGATCCGTGTGTCCCATGTAAAGCGTAGAAACATACCCAGCTTTGTATTTCCTGGTGGTGTCCGTCCTTCCCGTCCATCTAAATCGACCTGGGATAGTAGGAGGGTTTCAGATGCAAAAGTTTCTGGCCATGCTGGATCAGACATGTCGGGTGAAGTTAAAGGAGTTGCAGATGGACAGGTCGATGGAAGGAAAAGGAAGAGGGTAGATGACAATGGAGATGCTCAATCAAAAAACGGAAAATATGTCACTGCTGTGGCTTCTTCTACTCCAGAAGTTCAGGTGTGTAGTCCTGCCGGCACTGTGAACACTTGTTCCACGAAGGGTGACCATCTGGATGCAACTGGATTGGTTGAACCAGCTAAGGGAAATGCTGAGAGCCATATGATGAATGGCTCAGAAAATCCAAGCGCCGAAGAACTTTCTTCCTATAATAGTGAGGTTGATGGATCTCTTAGATGTAGTCCTCCACATAAGGGTTTGCATGTGACTGCCGATGCAGCAACCTCTAAGGATGAGGAAAACTTGGCCATCGAAAAAATAATGTCTGGTCCATATGTCTCCCACCAATCTTTACAGGAACTTGAAGAACTTGAAGATCATTTAGAATTTAGGAACCAGGTAGCATCTGTGGGGAAAACTAATAATGACCCTATGCTGTCTTCAGTGTCAGATTCAGCAGGAGCAGCACCAGTACTATCAAGCAATGGAGCTGGTCCTTCCATCAGTTTACATACTAGCGGCAGTATAGAAGAGTTAGAGGTTCTTCCTGCTTTCTTTCTCGATTATTACTAATTTCTATTAGCTCCATGTTTACTGTCAAGTGTGCCATTGTGCCTGAAAACAAAATTTTCTTCCCTTTGTGATAATAAAGCCTTTTGGGTATATGAGGAGGCTCTAAAATCTCAACTACTATGTATAACCATATTTTTGGAGGCACAAAGGAAGTCTCAGACTGGTGATAGGACATAGTTGTAGATGTTGGGATTCGAACCCCCCAATCCAGCCATCTCATAAGATGTCTGCATGTAATATTATCTCAATGCTGCAATGCAAACCTTTGACCAATATTTAGGACATTGGAAACATGCAATTATAAATGATAAGCTTGTGAATAAACTGGTTACAAGCTTAACTAGGCTTTGTACCTATAGTTCATACCATGTGAATACTGATTTACTTCTTTGCAAACTCAGAAAGTACACAAGATTGAGTTTTGATGTTTTTTACAAAGGATTGCTGATATTAGTTTCCATTTGCAGCCCGCGGAACTTACTGCAATGACATCAATTCCAGTTGCACCTGTGGTCCAGAGGAAGCCATTAATAAGGTAATCACAGTGACTTTGTTTCGTAAACCTACAACACTCTCCAGAAGTAGGAGGGATTAGTTGTTTGCTATAATCACAATTGAGCATGCTATTCCCTTTGTGATTTGCAGATTGAACTTCACATCCTTGGGTAAAGCATCGGAGAAAAGTGGTTAACCCGGGTTTCGAGAGGTTTGGAAAGGTTTATACATCATAACCGAAGTTAATTGTTCGCTATCGTCCCTTTCCGCCACCCTTTTTTAAGTTCTATAGTTAATAATAAAAAAAAAGAGTTGTCTGAGTTTGCAAGTATTCCATCTTTGAGTTGTGTTGGAATGAAACGGTATCTTGCTACATAAAGCAGCTGGAAAACCTAATTATGCTGCATGGCGTTCATGCAGCTTTCCTTCCGGCCTTTATATTTATCTCTGACAGACAGGGACACCTGAGATCGTGTTTGTCTTCTCCCTTTCTTTCTGTTGCATCTGAAATGACATAAACTCGAATAATACTTCGAACTCAATACTTTCCTTATAATCTAAACTCTGATGGGTTTTGAGTTCTTTTTACAGTTCTTAATTCCATGAAGAGGGGAGTAGTTTAGCAGGAAGAATGGAGTGTTTTTAGTGGTTTAGAACTCAATACCTAAAATAAATGAGTAGCTTGACCATGGTTTTGAATTCTTTTAGGTTTAAATACATGAAATTGTGGATGCCATATTCGTTATTGTTATATGTCTGTGTCTCATTTCCATCAATCAAATCAATATTTAAGTTAAATATGTACTGTCTAACCCCTTTGAAATACCCAGCCCTAAGTTTAACCTAAAAATAAATATTTAAGTTATGAACCTAACGAATAATTTTAATAAAAAAAATTATTTAAAAAATTGAATTTAATGAGTGAAAATTACAAAATTTCTTTTGTGATTACTTAATACTGTTAAAAGAAAGAAAATTACAAAAACCATTACTAGGTAATAACTTTCTCTATTAAAGACAGATTTAATGTTGAGTACCCCATTATAAAAAAAATCATAGAATTATATAGAAGGAGCTTTCTATGTTAAAGATGGATTAATGTTGAAAAAGATAATTGTTTGTTTTCGTTGTCTTCATAGGAAACGTAAGATACTGAGTAATAACTTTTCTTCAGAACTGCTAGTTGACTTAAAATAAAAGTTTTTTAAACAAGATTGAGTGAACTGTGTTCTTTTCCCGGTGTTTTCATTGTTTCAAGGTTGGCACATTTCGTTCAATTAGATGGAAGTTTAGTTGTTGACATCAACAATTCCGAGAAAGAAGTAGTAAATATGATGTTATAACCCTAACTTCCGAACGAAGCACTAGTGGTCTAGTGGTAGAATAGTACCCTGCCACGGTACATAAGTGAAGCTGTGATGTCATTTGTGATGAAATTGAATATTTGGGATCTTCAATATAGTCTAATGTTAGACGAAACAATATCACTTCTGAGCTTCATTTTTTGTTAAGGTCTTTGATATCTATACTCATCTCATGCTACTTTCAGTATCCCATCACTCCTATTCCCTTGCTATTCATAGTTGCATGTGTTCCTCTGTCCTGATGACCAGGCATTGATGCTCAATGATTATAATTCTTCATTGATATTTTCTTGTAACCTGCATCAAAGGAATAACATGGCAACACATGATTCATGAGCCTGAAGGAACTAATCATGGTTGCTACACTCTTGTCATTGGTGTTGGTGTGATGTTTTCATCTATGTCTCATGTGATAGCAAAGAGTTCTTAGTACTCCATTTGAACCTATGATAGCTTTCATCAGTTGCAGAACCATGGAATTTTACTAATTTTAGGATTGATTTGTCCTTATGTGATGTAAAGTTCGTTGAATTTCTCATGGTATGCAAACATGATGCTGTTTCTCTAGGGTTCATGCCTCTGCTTCAAATTAGAGGTTTCTCTAGGGTTCATGCCTCTGCTTCAAATCAGAGGCTTACGGTGTTAGGTTAGGGTTTAAAGAATTAAAGTTAGGATGTATTTTTTAAGGTATAGGATTTAGGATATAAAAAACAAGAGTTAGAGTTTCAAATTTAATTTTTTAATAAATTTTCCAAGAAAACATAAAAGGAAACATAGAAAAGATACGGAGTATTTTTGCTCTTTTCTCTATAATAATCCATTTTGTCTTCTGACTTAATAAAGAGGAACCAGTAAAGGAAGTCTCTACTTGATACTATTTCCCGTGTCTGCATACTCGAGGTCCACCAAACATTAAACACTGTTTTCTTGGGGTGGAATACATGGACAAAATATAAATGATTTATGTACTATTAATTTATTATAATTTTTTTATCGTATAGAATATGTTACGATATAATGTCATACGTTGTCGAATTTATTTTTTTAAAATAAATTTTGTATACTCTTTTTCCTCCGTTTAAAATTAAAGATGTTTTTTTAATGAGTCACACGATTTGTGTACTCTTATCCTCTTATCAGTAAAAAAAAAATGACATCCACTGATTTTGAATTTGTTTGGCCTTGAGAGCTTCGTGTAGTTGAATCGATATTCGATTCTACCTTTTGGTGTATGTTTTTTTCGTGAATGAAATTGTCAATATAATAATATAAGATTAAAATATACTCATATAAAATTTATATTTAATAATTCAAAAAATATATAAAATTAAAATTTGTTAAGTTTTAAACGTTCTTTTAATTGTTAAATGATTGAAACGATTGACTTAAAATATCAGTTGATTATGTGTACAACGTATAACTCGATTCTCTCTCATAGTAATAATAATAATAATAATATTTTTCGACAAGATAATTGAATAATAATAAAACAAAACTTGTCGCCAATAAAATATAAAGACCCAAAGAACAATTTTTCTTTTCATTTGTTTGGATCAACAGAAGATTCAAAGTCAGTCAAGAATTGGTTTGTTTAATGAATGGAAAAGTCATGGCGAAAGCAATTTTCGTGTTTAAATGGCCAAACAAGTCAATCATCTTAACAAACAACAGCGCAGAAAGAACGTACATTTCCATCAGCATCTTCGTCGTCGTAGTCGTTGCCTTTTCCTCTCTGATCCTCACCTATTCTGTACAACTCTACCTGGACTACGACTCCCGCTATTCCTCAGGCCCTGACCATTCCTTCATGGGATTCTTGTCTAAACTCTTCGCTTGTATAGACAAACACTTCAAAACCGCTCGAGGTGGATCCGCCGCTGAAGACGGATCCGACGACGGATCCGACACTCACGGACTTTTCTTCGAACTCCGTGCTCTCCAGATTGCAACTAATTACTTCTCTGAACTTAATCGCCTCGGTCATGGTGGATTTGGTCCCGTCTACAAGGTACGCTTCTCTTCATGTCTATTTCCCTCCTTTTTACTTGTTCACTGCAAATTTTGTTTCCCCTTCCCTTAATGTTTATTTATATAATATTCTGGTGAATATTCATAATTATTATTATATAAATATCTGTCTTAAGCTAAAAACAGATTAATATAAGCTATTTTATATTATAATTATTTCTTTTAGATTTTAAAACTTATGAATATATTCGTGGGAAAAAATATAATTAACTACAAATGGAGCAAATTCAATATCGGCTTCTGGTTTACTTCAATAACCCAATCCAGTGCCTTCGTAATTTAGAACAAATAAAGTTGTGTCATGATGATCCCATTGCATCTTGTATGTGTGTAGTCTATGATCAGGATGCAGTGCGGGATTGTTTCTTTGCCATAACATTTCTAACTACAAACTTAAATTGAGGCTCTATACAGCACTTAAAGTCATGCAGGATACATGGAGAATGGAATTACACAGATCTAGGTAGGAAGTCTTAGGTAATAAGGTGTGTTGGTGATCCCTTATGCTTGTTTTTGTTATGTTTGTTTGAATGAATTTCCTGATTCATGATTTGGAGAAAAAAGGTTGTGTTGCTGATAAGTATTTGATTTTACAGATAGTGTTAACATTTAGAATGATGGGAAATAATTATTTTGGGAGATGTAATCTTTTTTGTGATATATGCGGGCAGGGACGAAGTTAGGATTGAATGTTGATAGGGGTAAAAGTCTATTAAACTTTTAAATTTAAAATTTGAGAGGGATAAAAATTCTATTTAATTAACATTTAAACTAAAAAAAGAGTAAACATGGTTTCGTCACTGTGTGCGGGGCTTTGGTTAGAAATGAGGAGTACGGTTTTGTTTGGAAATGAGCAAAAAGGATAATGTATGGAAACTATACACTATAAAGGGAATGCTGATGATTGGAAACTATTGTGAATCATTCTCATTGCAGCTTATATCTTACAGGGTTTGATGCCAAATGGTCAGGAAATAGCCGTCAAGAAGCTTGCATTGGATTCGAGACAGGGCCTGAAACAATTCATTAATGAGGTGAAACTCTTACTGAAAATCCAGCACAAGAACTTAGTGATGTTGTTCGGGTGCTGTGCTGAAGGACCTGAGAAGATGCTTGTTTATGAGTATTTACCAAATAAAAGCCTTGATTACTTCATCTTTGGTAAGAACCCTTTTTATACTTGGCATTCAGTTCTGTTGCTAGGTGAACTTATAAACTCAGTCTCGTATCATCTGTTTGGTAAACTAAGACACATAATTGCAATCAAACTTCTCAGATAAGAGCAAGTCTCCTTCCTTGGATTGGCCGACACGATTTAAGATAATTTCCGGCATTGCAAGAGGTCTTCTCTACCTGCATGAAGAGGCACCGGAAAGGATCATCCATATAGACATTAAAACAAGTAATATACTGTTGGATCAGCAATTAAACCCAAAAATCTCTGATTTTGGCTTGGCAAGGCTCTTTCCTGAGGATGACACTCATGTAAATACTTTCAGAATTGCTGGCACACGGTGAGTAGTTTCTTTGCTTCTACTCAGGTTATATTCTTATGCAATTGTAATTGTGGATTTTAGTTGTTGGCTTAGAAAGATTAATGCGAGTAAACGCTTCCATTGCTTGCAGTGGTTACATGGCACCTGAATATGCCCTGCATGGGTATTTGACTGTGAAGGCGGATGTTTTCAGCTATGGAGTAGTGGTCTTGGAGATAGTAAGTGGGAGAAAGAACCATGACAACCGTCTTGGTTCAGAGAAGGCAGACCTCTTGAATTATGTAAGTTAAATTTGTAGAAAATGGAACTGATGTGAATTCTCAAATCTTGTCCAGGTGGGCAAGTGGCCCTGTACTTAAAGGAGAATTAGTTAATCTAGGTGTGCAGATGGTCATACACTAATAGTAACATTAGTTTAGTGCATATTCAAGCTAGTTTAGAGATATAACCTTGCACCAACCGCACGAAGCATCTTGTCTTATTGGTTAAAAAAATAATTGTTTACAGTACAATAATTGAGCGATTAATGTTCAATGGATGAGAGTATATTCTAGAACAAATACTATTGTAACAACCGCAGTTAATTCAAAAAGAAAAATATAGCCTCCAAGGATCCTCCAAATACTTTGGAAAACTTAGAAATAGTTGATCGTACTCATATTAGACACGTACCTGTGTTCGAGTACAAGTCTAATTCTAACTAATTCTGTCTTTTCTTATACAGTCATGGCTGCTATTCCAAGGAAGAAAGTCATTGGATTTAGTTGATCCATCTCTTGAGGAATACAATCCTGATGAGGCAGCAATGTGCATTCAGCTGGGTTTGTTATGCTGTCAACAAACTGTTGCTGAGAGGCCAGACATGAACTCCGTTAATCTCATGCTTTCGAGCGATTCCTTTACTTTGCCGAGGCCAGGTAAACCTGCAATCCAAGGCCGTGCCGGACGGTGGACAACCACATCGACATCAGCTTTTACTAATACAAATGCAGGTAGCACCAATACCGGTGTCACAAAGACATGGGCAGGAAGTAGTTTTGTAGAAGATTATTCAAGGAATTCCATATCATATTCTTCCATTGATGAAGGAAGATGAGCTACTGCAACTTCAATGTAATTAAACACTTGCTGTAAAGATGTTAATTGTTTCGTGGTTTAAAAATAACATTTTAATAAATAATTATTGTTGTAATTATATAGACAATAAACCATATGAAGGAAAAGGAATGAAAACTAAATTTGGAGAAAACAAAAACATTTTAATTAACTCAAAATATCCCTACCATATTAATCGTAATACCACAATATCAAGGAAAATATAAAATAAAATCCATCATGGCAAAACAAAAATACAGTTTTCAGGCAAAACAAGAAACAACCTAAGACCCACTAAGAAGATGCCACAACATCTGTAAAAGGGACTTATTTACGCCTCTGTAATTGGGTACTCAAACACGACATCCTTTCCGGCAAGCTTCCGATAAACAGCAGAAAAGGTCTCAAGCTTATACTCAGTGTTGTTCCGTTCCTTGGGGTCCAAAAAGATCTAAATGTAAAAGAAAAAGTATTAGCCTTCAAGAGAAGAATCGAACAGCACATATATAAATAGACAAGGATTGCAGTTCTTTAGCTTATCAAGATTAGCAGCTTAATAATTATGAAAGCGGTTATTACCTTCATTGTCTTTGATCCATCAATTCTATATCTAATGCGCTTCCCGACAATCTCAGCAGGTAAAACAATATCTTCCAGCATTGCTTCGTGTACAGCAGTCAATGTGCGGCTGCGAGGCCTCTGGACAGCTGAACCCTTCTTTGGAGGCCTCAATATCCTCCGAGTGGCAATAAAAATCACATCCTATCATATATACAAACTAATTAAAACCTCAAACCAAAATATTTATATTATAAATGCAAAATAAAACTTTTTAAGTAAATCAATTCCACCAATGATATTGATATCATCTTACCAAAGCATGCAAATTAAAATTGTTAATAAACTGTAAATTAAAAGACTTAACTCATACTTCTTTAAAAGAAGTAACTTTCAAGGAGAAATTCTCACCTTGCCACTGAACTTCTTTTCAAGTTCCCTCACAAGCTTCACATGAACCTTGCGAAAAGCTTTCCTCAGACGGTAGGGGACATGGATAACAACAGCTTTCCGGCTCCCAGACACATCAATTTGGCTGCATGTGAACAGATTACAAAAATCATATGAATGAAACATACATAGGTCAGTTTTCAAATAATGCATCTTGATAAATCATGCCTACATTGCTGAATTAATATAGAGATCCTTGAGGTCACTTTTCAGATCCTGGTTGGTATTCTCCAAATCAAAGAATGCCTGTTGAAAACACACATACATGATTAAATCATACCCATGATTGCATCTTTTCAGGAAACTTTCAAACTGCAACAAACATTAGAACATTTTAAAACCTGAGCAACAGATTCCTCAAACTCTGTTGGTTCAACATCTTTATCCTTGTGGATCTTCTTCCTTGATGTATACATCTTCAAGATCTGCAACATGGGATTATTTTTAGAAAATGTTAAAAGGAATTTCAAAAAAAAATGTATTGTAAATAGAAATCAGATTGAGCTTGAAATTCAAATGACCTTTTAAGTTATTTCACTCAGAAATATAAGATAATTTATAAAATTTTCAATAAACAATGTATCAAAGAAAAGCAAATAAGAAAAATACTCCAACTTCAACTTAAAATGCTTTGAATCCATTGGACAACACTTTTTTAACAGGGAACAAATAAATAAACAGCAGTCAACATCATATTCATAAACCAATTATAATTAAAACGACTTCACTTCTTCATAAGATTACTTGCGAACAGGCATAAATCTAATCGATCTAAGTGACTGTTAATAGTTTATAGCGTTAATCAACAACAAAATTTGCAATTATTAATGTTAAATATCCAAATCAGATCATAAGAGCCTCTGTTTTCCACATTCCTACAATTTTTCTCAGCAAGCAAACAAACAAACAAGTCACTCTAACTGAAAGATTAACAGTTCTATTACTCTGAATTCTGATTAGATGTAGGAGAAACCTTAACAGAAACGATGAAAATTCAATGGCGAAATGAGAAGCAGTACCTGAAAAAGAAGCACAGGAGAGTATAAGAAAAGTCTCTCTTTGGACGATACTGCCGATCGAGAAAAACCCTAGGGTTTCAAGATAAGTTGATAATTTATAGTGTGATTTCGAAGGCCAGGATTCTGTATTTTCACACGTGGACGGCTGTGATTATGGTGGACGATCATGGGAAGTTCAAAGTTGGGCCGAAGGATCGAACTTTTTAATGGGCTCTTTATTGGGCTTTATGGGCTTTTAGAATATCGAAGCTAAACTCGTTGGCATTATATTTATGCACAACATTGGCCAGAAATTTTCTGTTCACATGTCGGTCACTGTACTAACAGTACTGATGCTCGAACCCGTGACCTTCAGGAACAACAATTGTTCTTTCAACCGATGAGGCTAGATGATTCATGCTACTTCTCTATCTTTATGATACCTTAAATCATGGTATAATATTTTCTCGTAAATCATCTTTTATTCTTTATACCGCCTCCGATAAATTTATCATTTCTTAGTTGATATTAACATCGCTATTCCTTATCAATTGATGAACCAGATTATTATTATATATACAACTTATAATCAATGACATATCTACTTTATTTATAATATTAATACGTAAACTTATAAACATTATTTAAAAAATCTAACGTTTTATCTCGTTATACTCCCGATAATCGATCATCTTTCTATATTTTAAACAATTATGTTCGTTACTCAAAAAACGTATCCATTCTTCCAAGTTCTAAAGACTAGTACCAAAAATTCAATATATGATTAATAGACTAATGGTGATTGGGGAATCCATGATTTATTAGGGCACCAAATCCTACTACCTACCTACCAATATGTTCAAATTATATACAAATGTAGGCAAAGGCTTCAATTTTACAACGTTCAAACCTTTCAATACCTATATTTATAGACTATAGTCTATAAATTTATACCATTTTCATCACTTGGTTTGTTAAGGAAGCCTAGCAATTTGTGCATTCAAGTAGAAAAAAGAAATAAATGCTTTTGCCCACTTACCAAACACACATCTCACATGCATGGTTCGCAGTGATTGAGCGATCAATATCAAATGGTGAAGAATATATTTTAAGACAGATACTACTGTAATCACTCTAGCTTGTTCAAAAAAAATCGAATACTAAATAAAATATAAAAGGTTAAATTATGTTGTTAGTCTTTATACCATGTATAAATTATAGGTTTGTTCAAGACACTCCAATTTTTTCGGTTTTTATATACGCATGTTTCAAATTTCGAAATTTTAGTCTCGACTCAGATAATATATAAATAATATGTTCGAGTTAAATGAATTTAAATGATTAAATCGGAGAATATCGACTAAATCTACAATATGTTAACCAAAGATATCTTAACCTTAAAATACAAATATATGATTATCGGTTAAATTAAAGATTTAAAACGAGTCAAGATCAAATAACATAAATATAGTTATAAAGCCATGAGAGATAAATTTATTGGCTTGGCCAAGGCCGAATAGGTCGGCACATAACGTCCAACAATGGTCAGACACAGCTTTAATTTCACCTTTAAATTTAAAATTTAATTTACATTATTGAATCATATCAACCAAATCGAGAACCGGTTTGAATTTTTTTTATTAAAAACATTTTTAATGATAAAAAATTTAAAAAAATGTAAAAATAAAAATTAGTGGGCCAAAAGCTTTTTTATGGACCCATTTCATTATTGGATACCTCTCCTGAAAATGGGACACAGCCTAAGAGCAAAACAACAGAAGCTAAACTACCACGTGTCCAAAAGAGTTTAAAAATAAAAGGGTAAACTATATAAATAGTCCCTTAATTATATCTTAATTATCTTTCACATTCTCTGTCTATCAAATATTATAAATTGATCTATTGATTAACTTTTTTGAAACAAAGTGGTCTTGTGCCGTTAAAAATTTGACGGGAAATTAATGTGAACGTTAACATTCTTACTTAGATTATAGAGATTGTGGATGTCACATGGTTATCCAAGTCAACATATTAACGTCCACATTAATTTTTTGTTAAATTTTTAACGACACATGACCACTTTGTATCAAAAAAAGTTAGTTAATAGACTAATTTATAACATTTGATAGTCAGGGAATATAAAAATTAATTAAGATATAGTTTAGGGACCATTTATGCAGTTTACCCAAAATAAAAATAATTTTTTACATGCATGTCGAACAGTATATTGATCGCTCTATAAATACAACATGGTGCCCTTTTCTCACTATCCAAACACCCATCTGAAAGGAGAAAAAAGAGCTCCCATAATTTCTATATGGCTGATTTCACATCAGATTTGCAGAATTTCAAACAATCATTTTCTTTCTTGGATGTTGATCCTACAACCATGGAGTCATCACTTGTTGGCATGCTAAACCAAAGTGTCATAGACAATTCAGTTCCCTTGAATTTCCAAAGCTTCTTCCCCTTCTCCAATGAAATCTTCTTCAGCAACCAAGGAGATGAAATTCCGGGAAACTGCAGAGAAAACCCGCCTGGTTTTTTCCATGGTACCAATCAGAGCTTAACTGTAGCAGTCACTGCTAAAAACGAATTCCAGGAAAGCAACAAGAGGAAATCATTGGATGTCTCAGAAAGTAGTTCTGGGAATTCATCATCTCCACAAACCTTTGAAAGCTGGATCAAGAAAAGAAATGTAACCCTATATTCCATATATATATATATATATATTTCATAATTATATTTTATTTTTTACTTCATTTTTTAATCTGGGTTTTTGTTTTAATATTTTTCTATATATGCAGAATTCTGGGAGAGGGAAAAGAGCAAAAAAGGAAGAAAACAAACCAAAAGATGTTGTTCATGTCAGAGCCAGAAGAGGTGAAGCTACTGATAGTCATAGTTTGGCAGAAAGGGTAAAATTTATCGAAAAATAATTTAAATTCGATCGATTTAACCGTCTCGACAGATTAAATTTTTTATTTTTTTATTTTTATTAATCAGGTTAGAAGAGGGAAAATAAATGAGAGACTAAAATGCTTGCAAGATATTGTCCCAGGATGTTACAAGGTAAATTTTTACACTAAGAAACAGTAAAAAAAGAAAATAGCTGCAAATTTTTTAAAGTGTTTGATTATTTACAGACCATGGGCATGGCAGTCATGTTGGATGAGATAATCAACTATGTCCAGTCCTTGCAGAATCAAGTTGAGGTAAAAATAATTAATTACCCTTTACCTTTTTACTACATGTACGTATGTATTGCTAGGCATATATGGTTTTATACGCCTAGACGTACGTACGTTCGTAAGTATATATCAGATTCGGGTATGTATATATGTAGTATTATACAGTTGTAACATAAATTTAGTGACTTAAAGTTTTTTTGAATTGTTTACAGTTTCTTTCAATGAAGCTGACAGCAGCAAGCACTTATTATGACTTTAACTCAGATATTATGGAAAGATTGCAGGTATAGCTAGAAAGTATATATACATGTATATGTACTGTACTATGTACATATTTGTGTAGTATTTTTTTATGTTCATGTATTTATACATGTACAATTTTCAGAGGGAAAAAGCACAGGTGGCAAAAGATCAATTGGAGAGATTGATGAGCCAAGGGGATGTTGGAGGGCTAGGATGTTTCCACGCGTCATCATCTACATGGTCCTCATGGACCTAAGCTAGACTATGTGTAGAATCAATTGTACTTGTAATGTTGTCACTCTCACGTGCAGTAATGCAATTCCATTCAATGTATTTACAAGAAACTAAAGTGTTGGAAGAATAGAAATATTTCATAATTATGTTTATTGTATTTTTTATTGTTTTTTTATAATAAAACATAAAATTTATTTAAAAAATATTGGTATTTTTTTAAATACTATGTAGTTTATCTTTTATTAATAACTCAACAACCATTCAAAAGTTACTATACCTCTTTCAACTAGATTGATCTATACATGTAGATCGAAAAATTAAATCTTATAGATTATTTGCTAATGATTCTGATTATATCGATAAACTATTACAAAACGAAATGTAATTATATTGGACCGTCAACCTTCCTTGATCATATGGTGTATCATGGTGGTCGCTACATAAATTCCAAACTATCATAAATAAAAATCATGTTATAAAGAGAGACGAAACAAACATAAAAAAATATAAACATCTTTAAAATTATAAAAAGAAAAACACAAAAAAAAAATCGTCCAAGACTATTTTTTTTAAAAAAATTAAAAAAAATTGTGAAAAAAAACTAACAACCAGAAGTCCAGATATCCTATATTTTTAATTAAATCCCTTAATCTATTGTTATTTTTAGAGGATGGATTCACACGCATGAGAATTGAATCTAAAAGTGTATGGTAATATGCTAAATCCGGTTCTTTTTACATGTCATGCAATAAAACCGTAATTAAACATTAAATAAACATGATTAGACTTGGATGTTTTGTAATTGGGGTAAAGGAAAATCAAAATGACAGGAAAAAAAAACATTTGGACTTTTGTCACATTAAGCTTAACAAAACTAATCAATCTTAATCACTTCCTTTCTGAACAGACCTCACTTACAATTTAGACAATAGTTAATGACAAAATTATGGGGAAATCCAGGGTTAATTGTTTAAGAAAACCCGACAAGTGAACAAAATCAACCTCACATGAGTTTTCATGCAAATCCCATATTAAATCAAACTTTATTATGGAAACATAAAACTTGGGCACTATAGTTTTTACCTATTGCTACCAAAGAATTATTTAGCAAAATCAAATTAAACGTTAAATCAAAATGATTTTAGATAATTTATCTGATCAATTCAACCGATTATATCAACTGGTTCATTTAATTTAGATAATAAATAGTTCTAAACATTGAATATTGATATTGATGGATTTTTTTTACGATTTGTATTTTTTGAGTGAAATAACTAAAATACGAGTAAAATATTTACATCGAAAAATAAAATACTATTACTTTGTAAAGACATATAACCCTAACATATTTAGAAGAAACAACAGATAAAAACATGTCATGTTGTTTGTCTTTTGCTCTTAATGATGTAATTTCATCTCAATTTGTTCATCCATATCTATACCTATTATTTTTCCCGAATTACATTTGATTTAGAACCCAAAGTACATCCATTTTTATATGCAAAATTTTAAATATGTTAAGTTATAAATATTATGAAAAACATCGTAAATACTGCATATAAGATAAGATTAAGTTACACAATGCAAAAAATTTTAAGTTTTACAATTTTTTTAGATCGTCGAACGACGAAACGGATGATTCAAATTAACTCTTTATATTTTTTATCCAAGTGATAGTCTTCACATAACCAACTATTAATTTGAGTCATCCGTTTCGAGTATCCAATAATCCAAAAAACGTTTAAAACATAGAGATCACATTGTGTAATTTGATCCGATCCTTTCACACACATTTATTACCTATTGCTTAGGAATTTCTAAACAAATTTTGATAGTGTTATTTGGGAACAAAAATCTTCGGCCTCTTTTACGTGCCTCATTTGAAAATTTATTAAAAAAATAAATTTTAAACCCTAACCCTTATTTTCTATATCTTAAACCCTAAATCCTATACCCAAGAAATACACTCTACCCCTAATTCCCTAAAGCCTAACCAAAACTCCTAAACTAAAACCCTAAACCTCTAATTTAAAGTGAAGACACAAATGGAGGCATGAGGAAGGGCAGACGATTTGCGCCCGTTATTTGATGATAATTTGTGAGGTTTTAAACATTGACCACGTGTTTATTTCCCGTAAATAATTCCATGGTTATCACTTATCATCCTTGTGGATCATCCATGGCATATAAAACCAAGAACACAACATATAATTAGGAACAAGTTGTTATAAAAATCTCACTTGTCGGTTAGAAATCAGAAAGTCCTAATCTTTTCGGGCACCAACATTTTGGAGGGTCTGTCCCATGAAAACAATGAGATCACGATGCAATGAAGCCAATGCCAATTGGGTTGAGACACGTAGAAGAAAAATATAAACCCTAAACTCACAAGATATATAAGAACACAAATCTCAGAATCTAATGGATGTTGGCAACTCATCAAGTGAATGATTGGAGGAAAGAAATGGACAGGGAAGGGAAACAAATTTTCAATTTATTTTAGCTTTTTTTTATAGGAATACATTTTAATACGCATTCCGTATAAATTTTTTATACAATTATTTTTTAAAATTTTAAATTCAAATACTAAAACCTTAAATTTTAACTCTAGATCTTAAGTTTCAAACCCTAAAATAAACTTTTAAACTATAAACCCTAAAATAAACTTATAATCCTTAAATTTGACAAGCACGTGTAAATAATATTTTACACAAATTTTGTATATTTTTTTATAATTATATTTTGTTTTGTATAGTGAGAAAAAGGGGAAAATGCAGTGCACAAAGGAAGCTGGGGAATGCAACAGATGGAGGACGACAGCTTGAAATGGGCCAAGTCTTGCCCACAAGAGGGTGGTGCAATGTGGGTTCTCCAACATTGGATGAATCAAAATTAAGAGCTTATTAAACCCACTTTTATCACTCTTTCCCGACCATAATCTTTCTTATTGACTCTCTTTTGACCAAGTCCTTGGCTTATCTATAGGAGCACGTGTCACGTTTCGAAGACAAATCGAGTATCAATTCGTAGAATATAAAAACAGTAACACTATATATTTTATCAAACATATCTCTTAAAAAGAGAGTAACGATTTTGAACAAGTGATATCAGAGTAATCTATTGATTGTCTGATTTTATATCACGCACAATTCAATAAATAAGGCATTAAAGATGAAGAGAAGAAGGTAATGATATCGGAAGTGAGGGAAGAAAAAGTCTCGAACACGAGGGTCCCACAAATGGATAGATTTCATGTCTTTGCCTTTAAGACTTAGGGTCACATATTAGGTGGAGTTGATAGGCAAATGGAGGTCAAGTTCAAGGATCCAAGTCTAGTGGGGGCTGAATACAAATGTCTATAGGAAATGGATGAGATGGGAAGGGTTGTTAGCTAGTCATGTTTCTCACCAAACTTTTACAAAATAATGGCAATGAAATCTTCTTCAACAATGGTTTTCATATCTTTATTTCCTTCACTCAAATACTAAAGCTTCAAACCTAATGGGTGATCCCAAAGTGGCTTTCTATGTCACCTCAATTATGGGGAAATGGAGGTGGCGGTGGCGGTAGTGATGGCGGTGATAGTGGTGGACACATCAAACGGTAACCATGAACTCTTTGTTTTGTTTATAATGTAATTCAGGTTGATTTGGCCACTAATTAATGTCTTATTTTCTTGTAGTTATTTGTGGCGCTGATCTTGTAAATATTCGTTTGTGCATTCTTTTTTCTCCATTTAAGTTTAAGGAGATTTTTTAACGAGATATAAACGTGTATGTTTCTTTACCCATAAAAAAAATCCAAATTATAATAGACTTCAAATTATGCACATGGTAGGTGGAATTCTTTTTATCCCCATTTTGATTCCATGTGTGCAATATCTATCTTATAATCCTCATCTCATCATTGTTTTAGTGGTATGTCCATGCCACGTTTTGAATTTTAGTTCCATTTCATATTGCCATTGATTGTTGTCTGAATGCCATGTGTCGATATCAGAAGGTTTTTCATCTAAATCTTACTGATTTTTTAAGTATTTATCATCAATAACGAGAATTAATATAATTTTAACGAGGAATTATTATATGATTTTAACTCACCACGATATTTGTTATTTTTTCTAATAAAATTCATTAATTTAATGACATGTAAGAATTTATCTTTATCCCACCTTTTTTTAATTTTGTTTGATTTGTCACGATATGAATTTTAGTGTTGGTTATTGACATCCAATACTTTATTTTTTATTTATCTTATATCTTTGTCTTTTATTTTTATAAAAATTTATATATTTTATGACATGTTTTTCTTTATCTTTATGTTACGTTTTTTTTATCTTTATGACATATTTTTGTTCTTTTTTATCGTTCATTTTTTTTATTAGAGAAAGGATACCAACACGGATCTTATAAAAAAAAACTAATCCTAAACTGGGGAAAAAGAGTATCTGTATTGGTACTACAAACAAGCAAGGCACAAAAACACAAGATACACAGCAGAGTCAAACAATAGTTCATTTAGTAGTTTAACCTTGACGTCATTTAGACTGATCAAAATAGCATTACTTTATTATCTTGTTATTTTTTTTCTGTTTTAAACCTCAAATTAGATTTGGATACGTAATTTGCATTCGTAGATAGCTTTTTTTTGACGATCGACTCTGATTTACAATTATCAATAGTCTTTAGTTGTTTGATCATCTTTCGTGGTTCGTTTATCGATTTAACCTGATCCATATATATTTATTTTTTATTCGAATATTTTTTATTATTTTTTCAACACTTTGTTAGATGATCATTATATGATACCAAGTGACAAGATTTTTTTGATATAATATCTAAATTATATATTTAATTTTCTCTTATAATCATAAACTCGTATCATAAAATCTAAACAATTGTAGTTACACCTAAACATGATTGTAATTATAAGTACACAATCATGAACTGTGCATCTTTTTCAGTCAGTAACATCCGACAGCTGTTCACTAGTAATAGGTGTGATGTTGAGCATTGAATCCAACCAGATGAGTGCCTGTTACCTTAAATCTTTTTGACCAATCACGTGACGCATGTTCTTCAAATGTAGGCTGATGCCCCAACAAAACAAGTGAACAAAAGAAACACAACAAAACTGAATTCTCAGGAGTCAGGAGAAACATCTTAGGAACCAGCTCTTGAGGAGAGAAAAGACTATACTGTACTGACACTTGTCGTATAGTATAGTTAGGTGCGTATGTCATGGAATCATTACCTTCTTTATAAAAGACATGTCAAGTATTAATAGGAAGTGCAGTGATATAGTATAGATATTTTAAGACCTCATTTTTTCTTTCTGATGTGGGATTAATGCTCTTTGTCTCTTTTTTGGCGTGTTATTCTTCCTTATTTAATCTCGTGATTGGTCTTTTTTGTCATAATTGTTTATCTTGCCTACTCTTTTCATGGGCACTTGATGTAAAATCGAACAGTCAAAAATCGCTTCAATACCACTTGTTACAGAATCATTACCCTCTTTTTAAAAATATATCTTTTAAAAAAAAGATAATCGATAATGATCCCGTGATATAATACTTACCGTTGAACTAATACATGTATACTTATTATTGGAAGGGATCAATTAGGCAAGTCCAATTCAATCTTAACACACATTTCAGCCTTTTTTAATCATCCAATCTGATCCAATAACTTAAGCCTATTTACAATGGGCAAACTTGGAAAACTGGAGTAGCCTACTTATTTAGATTTGGGCCGACATAAAAATTTGGCACAAATTTTATTTACATTGAAAACGTGAAATTATAAATCGGTACAGCTGAGTTAGTCATTATCAATTTTGAAAGTGACTAATTCAAAACAGTTACATCAAAATGATGTCGTTTTGATTTAATAAAATATTAATAATTGATGGTGAAATTATATTGTTGAATCATAAGCTAAAACGAAGTATTAATTTTGATTTTTTTAAAGTTTGGTGGCATTTTCAAGTCAGTCACCATAACTGAATAGTATGTGGTGTAGCTATTTTTTTTTTATTAATTATGACTTATTAGTAATTAAAAATATTTTATTTATCTATTATATTTTTTAAAAATTAATTATAAAAATTTAAAAGATGAGATAATATAAACATCTTAATTATTTAAATAACTAATAAATAATTACTTATCAATCATTTATATATAGTTGTAAATAAATAACAAGACGCTGATTTAATGATAGTATTAAACTTTAAGTTTTATTTTAATCTAAATTTCGTCGTATATAAACATAATTTAGATATATTTTATTTATTAATCAAATTATAGTTAATATATTTTATATATTTTTAAAAAGGCATACGTTAAAGACAAGATTTGAGATTCAATGATTTTTTAAAAATTAAAGTGAAAGCTAATAGACTAGATTACATGGTCGTAATTTTACGGTAGTAGAACCGTCAATATCTCTAATAAATAAATTAGTATTATTAATCAAAATTTACTTGTAATCTAAAAAAGAAAAAATAATAAAAAATCAATAAAAAACGCTAAAAAAACCTTTCAACCGGATGGATAATCCATTTGAAGGTAACTTTGGGCATATAAGGAATCTCACCCAAAAAATTTGACATATAAGAGATAAAAAATAAATTTTAGGAGCATATAATAAAATCTACAATAGGAAGAATACCATGTGCTCTTAATATTTATATTTTTTAATATTTTTATCTATTTTTCGGTCAATAAACTAATTTTTTAAATAAAAGATTATTAAAAAAATAAAAAAGCCAAAAATACATGGTATTCTTTATATTGTACTGTAAATTTTATTGTATTTTTTTAATTTAATCTAAACTCTTTATATGTCAATTTTTTTAGGTAAATTTTCTTATTCACCAAACTTTGCGTCCATATCCAATGAAGAAGGAGTCGGAGCGAATAAATCCAGAAATGGGGTAAAGGCTTAAACAACGCGAGTACGTCCCTAGGCATCTTTTTGTTTTATGGACGAAGCAAGAGGAAAGCAAAGCCATGGTAGGTTTAAAGCTCCGCCGTCTCAGCCTCCGCTATTTGCTTTTCACTTTAAAGTATCCCAACAAGCTTGACGTGACATTCCTCTTTTCCTTATTAAAAAACACCTTCTCCCCCACCCCTCCTTCCCCAAACATGGCTTCTGCTTCTACTTCCTCTGTCCATTTCTTTCTCTTCTGTTTGCTCTTCATTTCCACTCTCGCTCGTCGCCCTCCGGCGGCCACCACCCTCAATGTCGCTTTATCTCTTCAACAGACACAACATATTCTTTCATTCGATCCACAATCTGTAGAACCTTTCCGAAGCCAACCCATTTTCTTAAACTCTTCTGTTTTCTCTGTTCCACTTCATTCTCGGGGATCTGTACAGAAAACCCACCACACTGATTACAAAAGCCTTGTGCTATCCCGACTCGAGGTGACTCTTCCCGAGTCGACTCACTCACTTCCAAACTCCTCTTTACCCTTAATGGAGGCAGGAAATCGGAGGTGAAGCCGATGCCGACCAAGATCCAAGCTCAGTCGCTTTCTACCCCGATTATTTCTGGGACAAGCCAAGGGAGTGGAGAGTATTTCACCCGGGTCGGAATCGGTAGCCCGGCTAAACAATACTACATGGTTCTCGATACTGGGAGTGATATTAGCTGGATCCAATGTGAACCTTGTCCAGACTGTTACCAACAATCCGACCCGATTTTTAACCCATCCGAATCCTCTACTTACACTCCGGTTACTTGTGACTCGAGGCAATGTACTTCTCTTGATGTTTCCGTTTGCCGTAGCGGGAAATGCCTGTACCAAGTCTCGTACGGAGATGGGTCTTACACTGTCGGCGAGCTCGTCACCGAAACAGTGTCGTTGGGTAACTCCGGGAGAATCAAACGCGTCGCTTTGGGTTGTGGCCATGATAATGAAGGCTTGTTTGTTGGAGCGGCGGGGTTGCTTGGTCTCGGCGGTGGATCCATGTCTTTTGCTTCGCAGATTAAAGCGACGTCGTTTTCTTACTGTTTAGTGGATCGTGACTCGACCGATTCGTCGACTTTGGAATTCAACTCGGGCTTACCGGCCGACGCGGTGGTCGCTCCATTGATGAAGAGCGCAAAGATCGATACGTTTTATTACATCGGTCTTACCGGATTCAGTGTAGGTGGCAAACCGGTTAAAATCTCCCCCAGCCTCTTCCACAAGGACGACTCGGGGGACGGTGGTGTTATCATAGACTGCGGGACCGCCATAACTCGACTGCAAACTCAGGCGTACAACGCCCTCCGAGACTCGTTCGTGAAACAGACAAAGGACTTGCCGACGGCGAGCGGGGTGGCGTTGTTCGACACATGTTACAACCTATCCTCGAGGAGCAGCGTGAAGGTACCAACGGTGTCGTTTCATTTCGGCGGTGGAAAATCAATGAATTTACCCGCTAAGAATTATCTGATCCCGGTGGACTCATCGGGGACGTATTGCTTCGCGTTTACCCCAACGACGTCGTCTTTGTCAATTATCGGGAACGTGCAGCAGCAAGGGACACGTGTCAGCTTCGATTTGGCTAATAATCGAGTGGGTTTCTCTTCACAAAAATGTTAAGACAGTAATTAATTAATACTTTACCCTCTCCCGCCCTTTTAATCTCTGATCGAAAAATGGGACTTATAATATAATTTTTCTTAAAAAGGGGTTTACGTTTAAGTAATTTTATTTATGAGATTTCTACTTTTAGGTGTAATCTTATAGGTACTTTCTCTATGTATATATTAAGTGGGGCCAGAGTAAAGAAAATTGGGTCCCACTCAAATAAATTTCTAAAAAAGGAAACAAAACTTCAGGGTGGTGAGAGTGAAAGATTTAATTATACTTTTATATATGCATCAAGTTTTAGCGTATTATTTACTGTATATTTATTTACATATTTTTTTTTATTTTCATAATTTCGTTTTCTGGTTTCCTATATATATAATAGGAAAATTTTATAACGGACGTTGAACACCGCTTAATATCATTAATGTTGAACACTACCGAGCATTATTAAATTAATTTATAAAAAATTTAAATCTCAAGGACTCAATATGTAATTAATAAAAAGTGATAAACTCAACATACAATTAATAATTGTATGATTAGTGCTTTAAATTTTTATTGTTCATAAATTAATTTAATAATATTTAGCCGTGTTCAATATTAACAATGTTCAGTAGTGTTTGATGCCCATTATAGACTCTTCCTATATAATTTTTATTGTATATGGTAAATGCCTAATTGGCCCGGATGCAGTTAATTGTAGGTGCGTCGCTGTTTATCACGTGAAAAATAAAAGCAGCACCAAAAATTTTATTTAAATGGTATTGTTAATTTCTATATTAAAAATTAAAAATAAAATTTTTTAACTTTAAACAATAAAAACTTTAAAAAACATAAAAATCGATGATTAAAAAAGTTTAATATTTTTAATTTTATAATCTAGTATTGTTCATATTCAAATTTTAACGAAAAACAACTTTATTATTATTGTTAAAAAATATAATATTTATGAAATTAAAACAACTTAGATGATGAGAATTATTTAAATAATAATTATTACACGTTTTAAAATGTTATTATCAAAAATATTCACCATATTCAGCAAATAATAAGAAGTATTTTACGCGTTTAAATATATTATTTAAATGATAGTTTTTATAATATTTATGAAAATAAAATAAACTTTCTAGTTCATAGAATTATTTATTGTTTGAATATTTTTGAATGAGATTTTAGTGGCTTATTATTTTTTTATATATTATATTTATAATATTTTCGGTGATTAATAAAATTTAGATGTCATTATTTTAAAAAATTAAAATATAATCATAATCGAGTTGTTTGTTAATTATTTATGGTTGTATTTCATTTTTTTTTCTCAAACTAGTTCAATTATATTTTTGATCATGTTAAAATTATTTGTGAATATATTTTAATTTGATAAGTTTATGAACACTAAATAAATATGTTCAAACATTAAATTAACAAATATTAATATGTATAATTTTAAATAAACAAACAAGAATTTAAAATTTTCAACGAACATGAACGAAATATAAATATTTTTAAAAATAAATAACAATTATTTTATTAAATTCGATTTATTTAATATTTTACACTAAATAAGATTAAATTATTAAGTTCAAATATAAATATTACATTACCCCTGAAATAAAATAACCATAATTGGGCATTTAGTGAAAATAATTCTCAAGCCCAAAAAGATAATGTTTATAATAATACTTGAATGGTCCCATTTTGGGTCAAGTATCCGTAGACCCGACCCGTAGAGCATTTCCTTCCGTCAAATTTCCTAACCCTAATAAGAAAGCTTAGCAGTCAAATCCTCATCATTTCGCGAAAAAGGGCAGCAGAAGCGGCGGCGGCTCCGATTTCTTCCAGGTTTCCCTCTCATTTTTCTGCGTATGTTTGATGTGTATATGTGAATTGTTGCATTGTAATGGGGGCTCAGATTTTTCTTTATTCTAGGTTTTCATTGTTGTGCTACTCCACTTTATGTTTTTCCAATCGCATCTTCCATTTCTTCAATTTGTTTTGAAAAAGGATATTTGTTGCATATGAGATTGTTTATCTTGGATAATTATAGCTTTTGAGCTTTTTAAGTGATGTGAGAACCTAGTGATTGAATTTCTCGTTGTGATTCTTACCCGTAGTTTTAAGATTTTGAACTCTGTGAATTAATTCGTGTCGAGGGATTTTTGTTTGTTGTAATTCATTGTTCTGGACCAGAAGCTGAAGTTCAGTTTAATAGCAATGGCGTATGCTGCTATGAAGCCTACCAAGCCGGGTTTGGAGGAGCCCCTAGAGCAGATTCACAAGATCAGGATCACTCTCTCCTCTAAGAATGTCAAAAACCTCGAAAAAGGTGCTATTTTTCAGTCTAATGAAACTAGTATGGTTTCATTTGTAATCATGGCACAGTACTTTTATTCTGTTGATTTTATGGTTTTGATTGGTTCACATAGAATTTGTTAGTCTAATCACACTAATGTGTTTCTGTTTGATTGGTAGTTTGTGCTGATTTGGTCCGTGGTGCGAAGGACAAGAGGCTGAGGGTCAAGGGACCGGTAAGAATGCCCACGAAGGTTCTTCACATTACCACCAGGAAGTCTCCCTGTGGTGAAGGTATTTACTTGCCTTGCACTTGACTGACTTTAATATTTATTTTTCCCGGACTATTTTCCTCTAAGTATCTATGTCTAGTACTCGTGTAGTCGTGTTAGACACATTTGAACACTGCTGTAGAGATATGACCCTTCAAGAACCCTCTAAATAGATGGAAAAGGGTAGACAAAGTTTGAACTTACCTTTGTTGGACGCATACCTATTTGTCGCGACCTCTTTTTTTAAAAAAACGCGGGTTTAGGGATGAAAAGTGCTCGGCGATTGATTTTGAAAAAATATGAGTTTTATCGCTTTTAGTCTTGAAAAATCCAAATTTTAGAAAATTCTATAATTTAATTTTGAAAAATTGACTTGGAGTCGCCACCGGCCACTTAGGTAGGCCAAACACCATAAAACAAACCAGAGATTCATTTTAAAAACATTTGAGTTCGGGAGTCGGTTACGTGTAAGGACGACCCTTACAAACGCCCAAAAATTGGTACCTTGAAAAACATTACGTGGCATTGACATTTTGAAGATAGATATTTATTTAATTAAAGCTCCATTGCTTAAGTATTTAAAACCTAAGTTACTAGTGTTACTAGTTATTTAACTATCCGCTTTATTTAATTCTAAACCTAAGTTATTTTGTCAAAATTCTAGGTTTTAATAACACATGAATTCGATGTCAAGGTACACTCTCTAGGTCAGCATCATGGTACGTCAAAACACTGAACTCTTTAATGTATCCGAGACATAAGATTCACATGCAATATTACTAAATTTTCTCCCTGATTAAATTAATTAATTAATTAAAGCGACTATTCCTAAAAAGGCTCTAAATTAATTAACTTAGATATTTATTAGGTGACCTCCTTAAATATGCCATGCAAAAACATAATAAAAAAGAACAAGATAAAAGGAACTCATCAATTTTATTAGAACCATGGGTACAAAATTACATCAAAATTCTCATCACAAGAGTACAAAAGGGACTTAAATTGAAAGAGATCAAAAAGGGACTCGGAAGCAAACCTCAAAGATCGATTAAATTTAATTAAGTAAAATTAAATTTTAAAGTTTTAGAAATTTTTAATTAAATTAATTAATTAAATTTCTCTTAACTTCAAATTTTAATTAAAACTTAATTTAAATCTAACTTGGTGAATTTTAAGTTCAAAGGTTTAATTAGGGTTGAATTTAAACTTAATTAAGTTATTTTTAAATTTTATCTTAGAAATTTAAATTAATTAAGGCTTTATTTAAAGTAACTTCTAAATTTTAAGAATTTAATTTTAACTTAATTAAAGTTTGGTGAAATTAGGGTTTATTAGACTTAATTAGTTTTAAATCTTATCTTTTTAGAAATTAATTAAAATTAATTAAATAATTAATTAAAATTATTTTTTAATTTTCAAGAATTAAAGTGGGCCTAATTAAAAGTCTAATTTGAGTGTTTTAAGGTTTAGGGCCAAATTAGATTTAACTTAGGTGAATTAACTTTAAAGCTTATTTTCTAGAAATTAATTAAAATTAATTTAAAATAATTAATTAAAATAATTTCCAAAAAGAACTTACCGCCGGCGACCTCCTTTGCTTCCTCACCGATTGAAATCCTTCCCCTTACTCAAGCTTGTAATTTTGCTCCTTTGAATTTTGATCTCAACTCCCTTTCTCTTCGTTTTGTTCTCTCCCCCTTTAACCTTGAAATCCTCCTCCTTTTATAGGCTTCAAATTCAGACTTTTGATTAAAGTAAAAAACTTCAAACAAAATTCAAATCCCTAAAAATCCTCAACTCCATTATCTCTTATTTTTTAATTTTATTCTATTTTTATCCACTTTTTACTATTTTTGATTTTCTGTTATTTATTATTTTTTTGATTTTTAATATTTTTATTATTTATATTAATTATTATTATATTTATTAAATATTCGTGTTGACACTATTCTGAAACTCATTCAATACCGAGTTAACATATTTGATGATAGTTGATACTGTGGATGCTTTACCTGTCTTCTACCTTTTGAATAATGTAGCTATCCATTTCTGTTACAGCTGTCATAAATGGTTCGATGTGCTTGAATTTGTTGGTAATGGAAGCTTAGATTGTATGAGCTACTTGGTTGCATATTGTATTGTTTGGCCTCATAAATGGGGTTTCTATATGTTTACCTTTTATTTGGATGCTCATTGGCTTACTATAGAGTATGATATTTTGCTTTTTAACTATGTTTTTGATCATCTATGTTGGTTATAGCTAGGGTTTTTACATGTAAGCTGATCTGGTCAAGTATGCTAATTGCTAAGTACATCATGTAACACGAGTAATTTGTTCGAAAAATCTACATAATTATTTGTATGCTTTGCAGGGACAAACACATGGGATCGATTCGAGCTCCGTGTTCACAAACGAGTTATTGACCTATTCAGCTCCCCTGATGTGGTCAAGCAGATTACATCTATCACCATTGAACCTGGTGTTGAGGTAGAAGTCACCATCGCAGATTCATAAACGTGCCTCTATTTTGCGTTTTGGACGTCATAGAGTTTTACTTTGTTACTGAGAAACGTTTCATCGCAATCAATCACACTATTAGCTTGGATCAATCTCGAGGAAATGGGTGTTGTGTTTTTGTTTCTTCCATACAAGTTTTGAAATTAAGATTCATGTTTGTAACCTAAAGATTGTTTTCCTTTTGGATATTTTGATGCAAGTCTTTGTTTGAGATAATGTTTACCTCCCCTACACAGTCCATGTTATGGTAGTTAATAGCAACATTGTAAGATACAAAAATGCCTTTTTAAACATCATAATCAGCTAACACCCTTCAGGAATCAGGAGGGCAGAGATGAACTCGAATATAATACTGTCGGCTTATTACTTTGGTAACTCTTATTCTTAGGGATGGGCACGGAACCTAAACCCGATGAGTTTCGACCCGATTTGAACAGATCGGTTTTTTTAAAAATTTTCGGATCGGATCGATTTTCTTCAATGGTGATTTTGGGTTGAATTCGGGTTTAGGGTAGAAAAAATCCAACTCGACATGAGACTAATAATGTAATTTTTTCATATATCTTAGGGATATTTGCAATAATGATCTCTTTTTATATATATTTTATACAATTAAGTCACTAAAATTAATTTTTTTACAATTAGGTCATTGAAATTTTATTTTATTTACAATTAGATCTCTAAAATTTATTTTTTACAATTAAGTCCTTAAAATTTAATTTTTTTTAATGATTTGGGTGGGGTCGGATTTTAAGGTGTAAAAATCAAGTCGGGTCAAATATTTTCACCCTAAACTCAGGTCGGATTGATGGCGAGTGAAGAATATGTTTTTCGGGGTAGGTGTAGGTGGACCGAAAACCCGACCTGACCCGTGCACATCTCTACTTATTCTTTACTCTGCAATTTTTTTTTATCACTGCAAGGGAATCACCTACGACTATTGCTTTGGTAAAACACAGGTTGAGGTTGAATTCGAATTGCTGCCGCTGCTTCGGCCGCAAAGTTGGAGGTTGCATTCACATTCTTTCGACAAGAGACGCGCAGGACTTGGCCCAGACTGTCGCGAACCACTACCCCTGAGCGTCCTTCAAGTCTCTCCTTGGAGTAGCTAGCATCAAAATTTGCCTTGATAACCATTGAGGGAGGGATATGTTCATAATTTATATCATAATTAATAAGTGTATTTTTTATTATTAACGATTTTTATTTAAAAATAAAATTTTATTTATAAAAGATTATTTTAATAAAAATTAAAACATTAATGGTCGAAGCGTTAAAAAATAAAATAATAACTTGTGAAGACCAAAAATTACTTTTAAAAAATAATAATCAAAATAACATTATTTTTTGATTAAGTAAAAAATAATGTTTGGTATTATGCCACAAGTAATTGGAATAATATGACAAATCTAACGAGTTTTTTTAAGGGGAGACACTTTAAAAATAGGTTAAAAAGATGGGTAATAAATTTCTTTATAAAAATTATAAAAAGGGTTTGATGATAATTTTTAGTATATACCAAAACTTTTATATTTTTATTTTTTTTAAAATTTGATATATATATATATATAATTGATATTATTTTTTTATAATTTTTATAAGAATTTCGATTGCACGCGCCTCACCAACTCCCCCCACTCGATTGATAAAATTATTTCTATACTAAGTAAGGAGATTCGTTTGATTTTCCCGCGTTTCTTCCATTCCATTCTCTCCTCCGTTCATCTGCCGATAATCTCGCTCTTCCCTTCGCTACAATGAAGTACTTTTGATCGTAACAAATTAACCCCCCATCCCTCTTCTTACAAAACTAGGGTTTCACTCATTCATTCAATCAATTTCTTTCTTTCTTTTTCTTTTCCTTGTTTCCTAGTTTGCTCTCACACAGAGAGAAGGGGGGAAAGACCAAATTCAATGGAAATTTGAAACTTTTATGAACTTTCTCTCTCAATTTTTGGAACAAGTTCGAGAATCGAGAGAGAGAGAGATAGTGGTTTCGCAATTTCACGACGGTTTCTTCTTCGCCGGTTATCGCCCCGTTTTTAAAAGGAAAGAGACGCCGAAAAAGAAATAAAAATATCTCGAGATTAGGTAAAAAAAGATTGCGCGAAAAAAATTAATTAAAATGAATGTTTGAATTGTGGGTTTTCCTTTTTTTTCTTCTTTGGGTCATTCATTGTGGGTGTTTTAAGTGCCGTGGTTTTTGCAGAGAAGATTTTGGGGTGGAACATACTTAGTTACATACACACAAAGAAGAAGAAAAGAACGGTTTTTGAAATCGGTCAAGTAATGGAGGAACAGTTTTATTCCATCGAACAATCGACTGAGGTTGGACAATGTTTTGATATAGATTACGAGTTTGATGCACCTCAATGCTATGATTTCAGTAGCACAGAAACTGATTGGGAGGCTAAAGAAGCTGAACTCTGGTTCGAATCAGCTGGAAGCTATCCGTCTTCGCGTAAGCCTTTTCATGGTTTTTTAATGATCGGATCATTTTGTTATCACAACCTTTTTTTATTGCAATTCTTCTGGTAACCTTATAAATATATTTTAATTTTCAGCTTTTGTAATAAAGTTGAAATGGAGAAGTGACATAAATGTGGATGGAGAATTTAGCCAGGACTCAACAGAATATGATGAATATAATGGTGGTATATTCATGGTTTTTTTCATCTGTTTTTTTTTGTTTAATTAGGATGGTAGTTTATAATTGGTGGTTTGATTTGGCCGATTTCATTTGTACTAATGTCATGTACTAATGTTCTCCCCCCTCTTTTTATTTGTGGATCAGAAACATGTAATAGGTGCTGTGAAGGTAATCTCGGGGATAAGACTGATTCTCGGGTCAAGGCATCTCTGTCAAGGAGTTCAACATTGATGAAACCTACAGCAAGTTACTTGGCGAAACAAAACCAATCTCGAGCGGTTCTTTCCAATCATCTTCAGAAAAGGTGTTACTCTACTATTGTTGCATATCATTATATGCAGACATTGGTAGTTAGAACTTTGGTTTAGTATTGATTTTGGCCTCAAATTCAAGGGTTATTTCTCTATTGGAGTCTTGATAAATTAAAAGGTTTTAACTTGTTGGTTCCTCTACTACACAGCTTGCAAAACTCTGCAGACAGTTTCAATAAGAGTCCTTCCTTAAATGGAAACAATGCTACCAAAAGACAGAAGCTGGAAACTGGTTACTTATCCAAGGTGCTGGTCACTTTTGTTTTTCTGATACAAGATTGGACCTTGTTTACCTGCATTGTGGTTGAAATGGTCTCTGTGTTTATGGAACCAGACCAATCATTATTATTCACATGTGAAAATGTCTGAATTTTCCTTCTGAAATTTTCCATGTAATGTTGAAAATGGAAATAATCTGAATGGTCAGATTTTAAGTGATGGGGATTCTGGGGAAGCAATATACACTTTCGGCCAAGAGTATATTGTAACCCAAGCTGTAATTCGGCTTATGATATTGTTATCCCCCTCCTTGTACCTCTTAGTTGTTTGTATGAAGGCATACAGCTCTGTGTTTGCTTTGTTTTTGTTTGTTGTTGCATGTTACTTCACTGTTATTTTTGGTTTTATTTGAAACTGCTCTTATAGTTGAAAATTGATTGCTAATTGTTGGATTTGGCCTAAGAGGATGTTCAATAATTCTATTTTTTGCAAAGCAGGTTGCCCATTTGAAGCATCAGTCTCAGTTTGTGCACAAGAAGCCAAAAACGGTAAGATGCACAACTAAGAGAATTTTTTGTTAGACTAATATCAATTATATTTTTCTTTTGTTACTAACTACCTACGGCTTATTTAAATGCAACATCACCATGTGTGCGTGTTTGCAGGGACAATAAATCTGTAATAATGATTAGCATTGTCAGATTTCTAAAAAATTGAGTTTGTTTTATAGGTCCAATTCCTTGATGGTATTCAGACTAAACCTAAAGTCACAATTCCAAGAGAACCAGAACTACAAACAGCAAGAAGGGCCCAGAGACACAGGTATAATTGATTTTCTATCGTTTTTTTTCCCTGTCATTCGTCTTGAGATTTAAGATTTTGCGCTTTGCTTGAAAGCTGATAGCGAACGGTGACAATTTCAGGTCGAAAGACAAGGCAGAGTCAGATGAAAATGCAAAATCAAATGTTCATTTGTTTAAAGCACTCCCCTTAAACAAAAAAGTTTGTACTTTCAGACCTAAAAATATATTTTTACTTGATTTTTTTTCTAGAATTTCTAGTATATTTGATGTTGATTGTGTAATCTCAATATTTTATCTCAACTTGATAGATTCTTGAGGCTCCTTCAATGCCCCTTCCCAAGAAAAGCCTGCCTCAGCCACCGGAGTTTCAGGTGTTTGATAACTCTTATTATTGCTTTTCTTGAGAAATTTCCTGCATGACCCCTTTCTGGATAACTTTCTGACACAAATTATACGTTGTTTCATTGCTTTAGGTGTTTCTTCTGAGGACATCCGAGAGAGCCAAGCAGCATGCATATAATAATGTGGGTTATTTATAATTATATATATACAGCTCTCGTGTTATTTTGATGAGTTCTATCAAGTTTTCATCCTATTTGTATTCTTAATGTCATTACTTCTTTTAGTTGTTTGGAGTTAAGAGTTAATAATATCCTCTTTTCAGGCAATGAAAGTAGATATGTATGTGTCAACATCAAGAAATGCAAACACAGGACTTAGAAGGTAATGTTATTTTAGCTTTTAGCTTCACTCAGTTTTTTCTTCTTCGAAGCTTTCGCATTCCTTCCATCTCTTGATGTTCTTTTCCTTTTGATTTTCTGCATAGCTTCAAGTCTATCAATTCATTAAAGGAGGAGAAATATGAAGCTGTTAACAAATCTAATAAGAAGGTTGCTCGAATATACCGTTTCTGTCTTGTTCTACAGACATTTTATTAAAAATAAATATTGCATGGGGAATCATTATGTTGGCTTTTCAGGTAACTTCTGGTAAAGATGCAAATGCTGTCCTCAAGAATATGAACCAGACAACTGCCATCACGAAGCTTTCAGATGAACCACCAGTAGAACAATTAAACAAGGTATTACATCTTAACTTTTTCCAATGTTTATTCAACCACCACCTTTAGCCTGAAATGCACCACCATAAAAAGTTTTCTGAATAGTTCACTCCTTAATCATCCTTATTTGATTTTCTCAATATGCTCTTCATTTGGGTTTATAATACTTCGCTGCTCACTTGCATTTATATCCAGCTCTCGCTGTCATCTGAACTCCATTCTGGTGAAAACTCTGAAGATAAAATGGCTATATCTGAGGTTGGTTCGTGTTCGCTCAAATCTTTTTATTTTTCCGAACCTAAAACATGTTTATAAATTGTGTTCTTATCAAGTTCTTCCACTTGTTGAATTAAGGCATTGAAAGAGAATGAGCCAGGTTCTTTACTTCTGCAGCGTCAGGTATATTGAACGATGTTTATATGCACCCACTAGATCACAGACTTGAAGTAATTTGACACATCTTCCTCTTGATCCCTTCACTAAATTGAATATAAAATGTTCAATTTGTAGATCATGGAAGTGGTCAAAGAACATTTGCAAAGGAGTAGAAGTATGCAGTACCAGTGTAGAGGAGAAAAGATTATTGGAATTGGGCGACAAGATAACATTAGTAGGTATAGCATATTTTACCCTGTAGGAAATTCAAGAATTGAATCCATCTAAATATTTGATCACTTGCCTAAGACCTTCCAATCTGACCATGCTGTGCCATGTTTTGGTTTCTTGAACTGAACCACTTTCAGCTTAGTGTCATAGGCACATACGTTATACACTCGAAAGTTCTTACCCTACAAACCCGAAATTACCTTGTATAGATTTAGTCATAACCATAAACAAAATGAAAATCTTGGCTAGTCAAAGAAATGAGAGGGAATATGCTACATTCTTGTGCAAGAGAACCATATATAGTGCTTGAAATGAACATGGTAGTCTTGAATTTGGCCAGTAGCCCATGTTTTCTGATTTATGGTAGAAGCCAAATCATCCTTCTCTTCATCACTCCTTAAAACATCTATATATACACATTTTGATGCATGTAGAGGATAAATGAATGAATATGTCGTTTAAGAACACGAATAACCTTCTGATCTTCGTTTATTTTGCTGGAACTTTTTGCCACAGGAGTTTGAGATTGGAAGTAGTCTGAAGTCCCTTGGTAGTTTTGGTCATCCCCGCCTTCTCGCGCTACGAAAGCGTGCAAACGGCAAGCAAGTTTTTGTTGACAAGAGCAGATCCTTGTTTCTAAATAATTGAATGATATTTATTCCTTGGAAAGAAAAGAAAAGAAAGATTTTGTTAAACAATAGCAATGTATATCAGTGCTGAGATTTTTTATAGCTTTTGTCTTGGTTTCCAGGAAATGAGGAAAAGAAAGAAAAGGGATTGCAAAAGAGCATAAACTGTACGCCATGAATCCTGGATCTTTGTGTAGGTCTTATGTTTAAGCAAACTGGTAAAGCTGATTCTGAACTCTAATTTATGGAATTCATGTATTCAACTTTTTTAGGATTAATTTAAAGGATAATTATTGGATACAGGTGTTAAAAAAACAAATTTATTTAGGTCACTCTAACCCACCCTAAATGAGATGATATAAACACCCTTGATTATTTAACCAATTAATGAATCTCAAAATTATTTATTATTTACATGATTTTATGTTTAAAGTGTATTAAAGCACATTTTTAACAACAAAAATGAAATATATAATTTATCTTTTGATTCTTTTATCCAAATTAACTATAGTAACATATTTGTAGTAAAATTAAAATTATAACTTATTTTTTAAAATAATATTTATCATTACCAAACAATATAATTATATTTTTTTGACAACAACAATGTTTTTGTTTTTAAAAATTAACTTTTTAGTAATTTAATTTTTTAATCTATCGAGGTGAGAATTCAATATAGAGTCAATTCAATTCAAAAGATTTGAGTTATTCAAATTGACGAGTTATATTTTCTATTCAAATTTTATTTATTTTTTTCGATTCAAGTCGAGTTTAAGAAATTTAAGTCGAGTTGAGTTTTCGAGTTTCTAAATTTAATTATAATTATTTATCATGTTATAAAAAATTTAATTATAATTTAAATAATTTTCTTTAATTATTAAAATTTTCGAGTTATTCGAATTTTTATTTTACAACTCGAAATTTATTTTAAAAAATCAAGTTGAATCAAGTTTATGAAATTTCTATTCGAGTCAAGAAGAGTATTTTCGCCTCAAGTCGAGTTATTCAATTTTTTCAAGTCGAATCAAGTTTTGCGAGACGAGTGCAAAAAAAAAAAACCATTTCCAATGCATAGATGATGCATATCCTAGATTAAAGTTGTTGTAAGTAATCAGAGAGTGGCTTCAAAAATGGAAAAATAAAGGAAAAGATAAAAGAAACCTCTTTAAGATGACAAGAACTCAATCCTCATGCTTAAGGTTTAAGGCACTGGATCAGCGTCGTGCCACCCCTTCTTGCATGGTGGAATGGCCATGAACTCATCAAATTCCTTTACATGTATGTCACAGCATTTCCACTGCAAAGTGACAAGAATGAATGACGGATGGTAAGAATGGAAAAAGATAACTAAGAATATTTAAAGTATTGTTTTAAATTACAACATTTAATCATAAAGAAGGATGATATAGCATACCCCTCTCACTCGATCATGGAAAACAGCAGGTCCGGGATGGTAACTGCATGCAGACTCGTGGTTATCAATTTCCTTGAAAACTTTACCACATCCTTTATTTTTGCATGTCTGAGGCTGGTTTATATCAACTATCTTCTTCGGTGGAGGAGAGGATTCCTTGACATCTGCACCGCTATTCGACGGTGCAGCGGGGTTGGGGTTCTGTACTTTGGGCTGTGAACCTACAAAGTAGACAACTTCAACTCTATATATGATGGTATTTCAAATTCTAAGATGCACATAATATTCGGACATCAAACTTTTCTGCACGAAGATTATAATGTGTCACTGTGCCCTATTTAAGATAACATTCATTTCGAGAGACCCAAATGACAATTTTTTTTTTCTTTTTGGTTTTTCAATATGGCTAATAACATTATTTTTTTTAGTCTAGAAAAATAGCACGAGAAAGAAAAATGATCATACCATGATCAGAGCAAAAGAAACCCTGTGAGCACCTAGGGCAAGATTCTTTTGATGTTGCACTGGTGGAAAGTGTAACAGCAGGACTAGGAGTTCGAATCGTCTTAGAAGCTGGCTTATTCAACACAGGCTTCTCCGTTGTGTGCTTACCTGTCTTACATCTGCATTTTAAAAAAATATACACTAACTAAATGCAAATGAATTATTAAATTTATCAAGCAGTGAACTTCCTTCTCCATAGGATAGAGGATCCCAAACATTCAATCCTTCTCTATATTACCTACTCATAAAAGCAGTACAAATAATAGTACAAGACCTAAAAGAATAAAGAGAGATACCCAGGAATTTCTAGGAATAAGCTAAAATCATGGCTTCTTTTTTTGCAACAGCTCCATTCTTTTGTTCCATCATGAAATATAGGCTGGAAAAGGAATTTATGTTAGCAGTATCAGCTCAAACTGATGATAAAAAAGATATTTCAAAGAATAAAAAAACGTTTTAATAAATTTATACTTACACCCTATTTGCATAAATTCACCCATGCAGAGGAATCAGCCAACATGCAAGACAAGAAAACAACATAATGATTCACAAGATGTAATAACATTCCGAAATCCATATCTAACCATAACAGGCACTGCCAAGTCATTATTGTCTATGATTAAGAAATCCCTGTTCCAGGAAGGGGTGAACATGGATAGATACAAGCTGATAATAATCACTGTCCAAGACATGTCAAGTATTATAAAAACATGGCACATAAATCCAAGATATATTTCTTAAACTGCAAGCGAGGGAGGTATAACACAATTTCGTACAAATTTATAACCAGAAAACAGAAAGCCTAATGATTTTATCATAAGAATAACTGGGGAGGATCAAATACTAAATTAACCAAATCTAAGATTAACTTTGATTTTTTTTAAGAATACATTAAATTCAAAATGTGAAGATAATAGATGGTAAGACTATCATACTGCAACAGTAAACTGTGCAAGCAAAATAAGTCAAAAGACCAGAATAATAATAAAAAGACTATGAAATTAGACCCAAATTATTAGAATAAAAGCTAATTTGGGCACAAATCAAAGCATAATAAAGGCCAGTTTAAGAAAAGGTAAAGTAGTCTAGGGTTTCTTTAGTATTTTAACCAATTTAAATCTAATCTCAAAATATAACCTAGGAGGAGAAATTCAAATCGTTGAGTTTCACAACTAAATACTAGTTTACCAGTAGAATACATATGTAATTTTGATTTGGGCATTCCAATTAACTGCTCAATACTAAATGTGATTTGATTAAATCCATGTAATCCAGAGAAATTGAAAACTCAATCATAGACTATGAGAAACAAAAAAAGTGAAATATAGACTGAAAACGGGGAAATTGAAGGAAGAGATGAATACCGAATCGTGGAAAGAGCATGAACCCTCGGGGTTATCGTCTTCGGTGAACGTCGCGTTGCACCCGATTCGCTGGCACCGAAGCTTACCAGCTTGCTCCGCCATTATTAACGGTTTTTGAAAATGCTGGTTAAATTCCCTTGTGATCTTGATCCCTGTTTAACGATTCGCGGCGAATCACGATTTTTTCAAGATATCGAGTGCTGGCAAATTACATTGAAGGTCAGTCAATTATTAGTAAAAGTATGATTAAGTCATTCAATTATTAAAATTTATAATTAGATCATTTAATTATTCAAAGATATAAAGACTTGTATAATGATATGAACATGGTAGATTAGGTCTGATATGATATACAAACTCCAACAAGTAGTACAAAATAAAAAGATTAAAATCTAATCGTATTTATAATGTATATGTATTATCGAAAGATATTATATTATAATCAATTTAAAATTATTTAAAAAATATAATATACCAACAGGGTTGGTCTAAGTAGTAAATGCAAGTCTTAGGTTTGAGATATTGTATACGCAGAAAATCCCTGTTGAGAGACTTACCCATCAAAACTAGGTGTGTGATACGGGTTGATTTGAATTAGTCAGGATGATACCCTGAAAACCGAAAAAATAATAAAAAAATATGATATAATATATAAATATGAATTGCAATGTGAGATATTTGTGAGTTTGATGATGTCTGTGAGGTGGAGTGTTTAACTAGTGAAGGAATACCTGCATGATGGTGAAAGTGACAATCAATAATGTTTATATGTGTTGCAGAATGCTCATCTTTTTTGTGTTACGTTCTTAGTGGAAAATAAGATTTTATAAGTTTAGGTTATGTAATGTTGTTAAATTAAAAATATTTTTTTGGATATAAACAATTCAGAATATATAAAATTTTAGATTAAAAATATTTTTCATTTAATTTATCTTTTAGCTCTGTCTCTACACATTGATACTAAAATAATAAAATTATAATAAGCACATTTAATATTTTCTCGGACCGATTCGCATTACACACTTAATTTTGGTAGGTGAGTTTTTCAGTAGGAATTTTCTGCGTATACAATGTCTCGAACATAAAACTTACTTAAGAATAACTAAACTGTTTACCACTTGAACCAACTTTTAATTTTTTTTAAGACGAAATACAAGCTTTCCATCTTTATATTTTTTAATATTAAATTTAAAGTTTTTATGAAGATGAAATTCAAACCTTCTGATTCTAAATACATTGTTTAAAATATTATAAATTCAAAAATATTTTTTTTCAATATAATATCCACCCAATCCAACCCTCTAGGATTGCTTGTTATCTGGACCAAAAAATTTAAAAAAAAATACATCACGAGTTCACATCTTAATTTTCAACTTTGAAGTCTAATGTAATCTAATCATGCCGTCGCATAATCAAATAAACAAAATCACATTCTCGATAGAGATTTGTTGTTGATTTAATCTAATCTTAATATATTATTATTTAATTTTAATGTGGGTCCACATTAATATGTCTACTCCCATGTCACCATTACCAAGAAATAAAATAAAATAAATATAAAATCTTCTAGTCATTATACTGTTGGTATAAGGGCTTAGTTTTTATTTGATTCAACAATCAAACACCCATGGAAAATCGAAGACCATTTTTCTTGCGTTTTTATTTTTTTAATAATTTTATCTTAATTAATTTAGATTGAACGTTTTAGGAATCCAGTAAGTGATATTCGAAAAATAATTTATGTGATCTTATAACGGAGTAGCAACATAACGTTTGAAATCTGTGACGTGTCCAGTTAATTCCTCTAGCTTAAGAGATTATTCATGGGGTTTACCGTCCGTGTTTGTCAAATCTGAAAAATGACTTCGATCAGAAAAACCTGGTTAAGCGAGCAGCATCCATGAAAAATTGAAAACTATTTTTTTTACATTTTTATTTTTTTATAATTTTATCTTAATTAATTTAGATTGATCTGTATTATATATTTAGTTTTAATAGATAAATTTTCAGTGAAAATTTTCTTCATACGCAAGATTATAAATAAAGCCACGTTGATCATTTGAGAATTGGTTGACAATCTAAATTTTTTTTAAAAAATTGTATTTTTATATAATTTATTTACATAAATAATTTATATAATTGATATTTTTATATATAATTAAAAAATTTAAATATCGTTAAAAAATAATATCCTTAAAACAAATTTTTAGTTTTATTTTTATACAAATTTATAAACTCAAGATATTTTAAATAATATTAAACTATTTATCATTTTAACCCTATAGACAATTGAATATCAATTTTTTAGTTTATTTCTTAATAAAACAAAGATTTTCCCCCGAATGAATCCAAATTAACACATGTTAATTAATTAATTAATATATTAAATTATACAGGAGATTTTTTTTTTCCTTTTTCAAATGATTTTCATTGTATTTTTTTGGACTGCCGACTGCACAAAAGAGCAATTTTGATGTTGGTTGTCTATTTTATTATTATATTTACTAAATTATATTTACACGGTTGAAAAACTTCATAAAGTATAAGTTGAAATGGATATGTCGACATGATTGTAAAATTTCTGACCATTTTAATTAATTAATTAATTAATATTTGTTGTTTCTATATCTTTGGGTTTTAGAAATTTAGCTCCATTACTTTTGATTTTAAAAATTCAGTCCCTTTATTTGTTTTAATTAAAAAAATTAAATATCATTTTTGATTGATTTTCATTAACTTTGACTATGCAGTATCAAGTGAACTTTATTTTTGAATCAATTGGACTTCCGTTAAATTTAACGGAAGTTAATTAACAATGTTACCAATTGGATTTTATTTTTTAAATAAAAAAATAAAGGGAGTAAAATTTTAAACTCTAAAGAGTGAAAGGATTAAGAGTGTAATTAGACTGATATTTAATTTGGAGTCTTGTAATTAAAGAAAATATATATTAAAAAAAGTTTTTCTCCATGTTAGAGATAATTTTAAAAAATGTATTCTTTAACACGTGGTCAATTACTAGCCCTCAATTTAAAGTCTGAATACCAACAAAATATTTGACTTCGTGAAAATCCCATGTCCAAATATCAAAAAATCAGAAATAAACACATGTTAAAAATCATTGTCTTAAATTTCTCGGTCTAGATGTTCAATTTTGGATCTAATTGTGAATTATATACACGATAAATTCTACCGTATGAATATTATTAATATTAAATATCGTTAAATTAATTAATAAAAATTAAAATTTTTAAAAATTTAACGTATAATTATAAATTATTTAAAATAAAATTTTAATTAAACTAATTATACATTAAATATTTTTAATTTTTATTAATAAATTTAATAATATTTAATATTAATGATATATAACAATATTTAATACACATAATAAATTTATTTTTATAAATACAAACAACGAGAGAGTTTTTTTTCGAAAATGAAATTAAACCTTGAATAGTTTTACTTTCATTGGACGAATAATTCATTAAATAAATATTGGATTTTTGAATAAGTAAATAAATATGGATGTTAAATTAAATAAATTAGCTTTAACAATAAGACAAATGATAATGATTAAAGTTGATAAAATAAAGTAAGAATGATTCTATTTCAATCCTTTTGGAACAAAGTAAAAAATTACAAAGACGAAGCTCGAGTGTATATTTTTTCATAGCATGTAGGCGGCAGTACATTTAGATCGGTGATGGATTCAAAAAATATTTAAAAATAAATATAAACAAAATTTTAAAATTTTAGGGTGAATATAATTTATAAATATTATAAAAAGAATTTAAAAATTTGTATCAAGGGCGGTTTAAAGATTTTGAAGGCATTGTGCAATTTATTAAAATGCGGCCCTTAAAAGCAATTATTCATAACCCTCACTAATTCTAAAAATGTGGTCTTTAAAAGCAATTATTCATAACCCTCAGTAATTCTAAAAATGTGGTCTTTAAAAGCAATTATCCTTTTTAGAGGCCCTTGTGCGATCATTTTTGTTGCAATTATCCAAAACATCATTGATTCTACAAAACAATAATAATATGAATAATCAATAAAATTTTTTAATTGATTTTCACATCTAGGAAACAATTATAACTCATATTTTTTAAGAATATTTTTAAATTTTTTATAATAAATTTCGAGATTAACATCATCTAATGAGCGTAGTTTATCAAAATTTTGGACCTTATTTTTCAGGAGCAAAAATCTTCTCCCTCTTTTTTGTGTCTCCTTTTATGTCTCCTTTAAAAATTTATTAAAAATTGAATTTTAGACTCTAACTCTTATCTTTTACATCCTAAACTCTAAACTCTATACCCAAAAAATAGATCTTACCCTTAATTCCCCTAACCAAAATACCTAAACTAAAACCCTAAATCCTCTAATTTGAAGTGGAGGCATAAATAGAGACATGGAAAAAGATTTACACCCATTTTTCAGGGATATTGTACGGTCTCTTATATTATGCTTGTTCAAAACCTCACTAACTAATTTATAAATTTTTAAAATATTAAAGACAATATATAAACTTAAAAAAAATTAAGGTAAACATGTGTCCACCCTACTTAATACCTACGTCTGCCACCGTAGGAACCCTCGATGGGAGGAAACAACGTTTTAATGCATAAGATATTTTAATACATAAAACTTATAAATATTAATATACTATATATAACTATTCAAATTTGTTAATATTTTTGTTTAAATTTATAAACCATAACCGAATTAAAATAATTTATTTAGAAAGTTTACTGAAATTATTTTTTATTTGTAATTTTGTATAACCATCAACCATGTTATTCAAGAGTGATAAACAATACGAACGATTATAGTCAAACAAATCCTTCCCATCGTAAAAATTGATTGGTAAAAGCAAATTAAAAATTTAGCGAATAAAAAACCGATTTCACTTATCAAAGTAAATACATCTTAAATGTTTAGTGTTTGCTATTCATGAATTTACAGTTTATTCAAACAAAAAATTTTTTTTCGACATTCTTTTTTATGTCTCAATATAGTTGTAATTTTAAATTATAAATTTTAAACTCTAAACCTTAAAAGATATACAGTAACTCAGAATTTTTAAACTCTAATTTTTTAGTATACGAGCATAAATAGAAGCATCGAGTGATGGGAGAATTCTATTTTTATATTTTTGACAAATCTTAAATCTAATCGTAATATAATATTACCTAGAGAAAAAAGGAAAAAAATCAGAAAAAAGAAAAGTACTTTTAATAGGTTTAAAATCTATAATTTAAATTAATATATAAAATATAATTTAATTAACCGATCAAATAAAAAAAAAATTATATGCTATGCTTTTCCAGCTGTAGGTACCCTCAATGGGAGGAAACATTGTTCCCCAATTAACAAGTACTAATAGATAATACTGAACTCTAACAATAAACAAAGAGAAGTTAATTAAATTAGAATTAAAATAAAAAAGCACCTTACAGTCATAATATTTATAATATTTACTTTTGAAGTGTTAAAATAAAAATTCAAAAAATAAGAAGGGTTGGAATTAATTAATTCATGAAATATAAAACCATGGTCGTCTCATATTATTTTATATGATCCAACTCATTCAAAATATACTTTTTTTTATTGGTCTCATTCTAAACATACAAACATTGTATATTTATTAGGCATAATATCTTTTATATTTTTATAAGAATATTTTTAGCATTTAGATGATATTGGTTGAGATATTATTTAAAAAAATAACCTTGTAGACGTACACATTTATATTTAAAATTAAGAAATATCCCTATTAAGATTTGGGGAACATTGTTTTTTTTTTTCTTTTGCTTAATCTTAATTATATTATTAAAATAAAAATTTATTATTTTTTTTGGTGTCACTCTTTATATTAAGTATCAGAATAAAAATTAGATACGGTTCGATTCGGATTAGTGAAGACAAAACCTTGAAAACTGAAAGAGTAATAAAAATTTAAAATCATAAACCCTGAAAATACATTTTACTTCAAATTCTCTAAATCATAACTCTAACTTTTTAGTGTGAGACATAAGTAAAAACCTATTTTTTAGTTTGAGGTTTGAATAAGAACCCGAAAAGAGATAAAAGATTTTTATTTATATTATAAGATGAATGTTCGATTCGAAATAATGCAAGAAAGAAACATTTTTTAAGAAAAGAATTGGGGTTAGGTGGCTTAATTATCAGCTAATAACATAAAATACAGTATTCAAAAGGGACTGTATATATAAAATGGGTAGAGATATCAGTTCATATCTCTCATGATCTTATATCAGACTTGATGGAGGATTATAGGGAATCTTCGGCCCCATCTCAAGATCTTTAACCCTAACAAACGTATCCATTGCTTTTGCCTGCACTCTTATTTCCAGAAAATCCTGTCTCCAATCCCAAATCCCATTTCCAGACAAAGTTAAAGAACCATACTTCCTCAGTTCCCACTAAGTAATAAATGGATGAGATTTTCTTACAGTTTTCTTCCAGTTCCGACCCTCAAAACACAGTCCCACAAGATGAGATTTTGGTGGGTTTTGTTCCCATGGGTGGCGGCAGCAGCAGCAGTAATATGGCAGGTAGAGGCCGGCAGCGAAGGTTGTCGGGAAATAGTAACGATGATGATAAGAAAAAGTCGATGCATAGGGATATTGAGAGGCAAAGGAGGCAAGAAATGTCTACCCTTTATGCTTCTCTCCGAACCCTTCTCCCTCTTGAGTACATCAAGGTAAACTTGTTTTCTGCTGTCTTGGTTTTGCATATGCTTATGATTTAGGGCTATACTTTTCATGGGGATTTCAGGGAAAGCGTGCAATATCAGATCAAATGAACGGAGCAGCGAGTTATATAAAGGATCTGCAGAAGAGGATTGATGAACTGAGTGCCAAGAGAGATGAGTTGAAGAAAGTATCGTTCTATTCGAATTCGACTGGTTCTTCTCACCAAGGGAGGAGCAGCGGGTCTAACCAGGCTTTCCCAAGCAGTGTCGTGGTTCGTCAATCTTTGGACGGTGCTGAAGTTGTGGTCGGAACTGGTCTCGGTGCTCAAGCTTTGAACCTCTCCAGGGTGCTACAGATACTGCTCGAGGAAGGACTTGATGTTGTGAACTGTATCTCTACCAGGATTGATGGAGGACTGGTTCACACCATAAAACTTGAGGTATGATTATTCATTGATTACTAGGTTAATTAGGGGTTTCTGCATGGGGCATCAGGCTGCTAATTACCAAGTGCAAATTCTTTACTTGGATGTTACAGGTTAGTGATCTGAGAGGCGTTGATGTGCCTTATCTGGAGCAGAAACTGAATGAAGAAATTTCATCCATGAATCAAACTCCCTAGCTAATATTAAACCATGTTATCTTCTTCCATGGACATTTTTTTCCCAATTTCCTTAGGATTTGAGTAAGATTGATCTTTTCCTCTACTTAGCATGACCCCTACATACCATAGTTAATCTGACATGTTTCCATCATCTTCTGCGAGGTGTTTTGGCTTTCAGATCATCTCCATAAACGATAAGGGTCTTGGTCTGCAGTTGTATTTCACATTTATTTTCCTGTTATCACATGTGTCAGAGGAGTGGAGCTTAAAGATAAATGATTTGGTATAAACTAGGCACACAGTATTTGTCTTCCATGCATTTCAAGTAATGAAAACCAGATTAACTTCATTGTTAATCCCATTTTTTATGTCAAGTTGATTAGAACAAAACATGTTGATTTTAGTATTGGGAATTTGATTTACTAGGAAGAACTATTTTGATTTCCCTCTAGGATCAATGTTTCCCAGTTTCCTGATATATTCCAAGGAAATTATGCAGTGAACTGTGGACAAAATTTATCATTCACCATAGTTAATGAATTCTGCAGAAGCTATTTCATCTATGGTTAATGGCAAGTGGATTTTATATACAAGTAGTGAGAAGTTTAAAAAATACAGTAGCTGGTATCTCAATTGTCATGTATATATATATATATATATACTGCAAACTGCATTATTTTAGCTGTTCAAAGTAGCTAATTGGATAGGAAATTCAACCAAAAGAAGAGAACAATATTTGGCTAGGAAAACTAGCTGTTCAAACTTCTTCAAGCATACTGCCTGCTGCTTTTAGTTAAGAAATTGCATTATTTTCACAAGTTGTAGACAATTTGCATTTAAAGAAATCGTAGTATGAGATTTAGTAATTGGCCGAGTGATTAATGATGTCCGTATTATCTTATCTTGTATAAGTTCGAGTTTTAACATTTATCTCAGGGGTGTAATACCTCTTTTTGTTATAATAAAAACAAATTGCAACATCTTTAAGAATTTTATGTTGGTTATTCCATGTTGAATCATTTACTATAATATTCACGAGCTCTGGCTTTAATTGTGTTTATTAAAAAAATTCAATATGAATAACAATAAATTCAATTACTGAAATAATAATCTTTGTAAGATCACGTGACATTAGATTTTTAATAGTTTAAAGATAGTTATAAAATAATATATATTTATACATATTTTTAAACCTTTAACGATATATACATTTTATAGACGGAACGATTAAATTTAGGTCTTTTAGATAATTTTTCATTGAGATCATTTATTAGGTTCAAGAAATCACGCAATTTTCAACACTAACTATAACTTATATATTGAATGTTAACATTATTATTAGGGTAAAGTATCAAAATGATAACCAGATTTTTATTAAAAATATAAAATGATAATTAAATTTTATATTTTGTTACAACGCGATAATTAAACTGTTATATGCTATCGTATTTAGTCAAATTAATCATAATTAAAAGGTTCTAAATTTAACTCATGTTATTTACGCATTCTTTTAATTTGATCTTGAAACAAAATTCCCAAGTCAAATAGTATTAATAATACTCTATGTTCAAATTGTAATATTATTTTACTTGACTAGTCAAAGTCAAACGAAACATCCATCGTTTAAGTATTTAATGATTGAGTTATCGTTTTATAACAAAATATAAAGTTTAATTATTATTTTATAATTTTAAATGTTTGATTATTGTTTTATATATTTTTTAACAAAATTTAATTATTATTCTAATACTTTACTCTTATTATTAGGGTGTTCAAATAATCGGTTAAACCGAATTAACCGATCAAACCAAATTAATTAGGTTAAACAGTCGGTCACCTAACTTTGTTCGCTCGGTGAGTGGTTAAAGTTTTATTTTTGAAAGTTCAGTTAATGGTTAATTCGGTTCGAAATAAGTTATTAACAGAATTAATCAGAATTTTATATTTTGTATTATATATATATATATATATTTGTTTTTAGTAACTAAACTTTTAAAATTTATAAATTGGTCATTAAATTCCATTAAGTTAATATAAAATGATAATTAAATTTATTAAATTATTGAAAACATTTATTAAAATTTTTAAAATTTATCAATAATTTATAACATAAAATAATTATATGATCAATTTATAATAATTAGATAAGTTTAATGATTGTTTTATAATTTTTAAAAGTTTGACAGTTAGAAAGACTATTTTAACATTGTTGAGTGATTATTTGTGTAATTTCCTCAAAATTTAATAACAAATTTTGGTTAACCAATTAACCAACCGAATTAACCAAAATTTGTTCGATTCGATTAATGTATTTAAAAAAATTAATTTGATAAATGGTTAAATATTTTAAAAATTTAGTTAATATAGTTTTTAATTTGATAAAAAAGGAAAACATCTTAAGGGCTAAAGGAGATCATTCCCTCATAAAAAATTAAGAAGTTATAAATTTTAAAAAATATATATATTAATTTGAATAAGACATGAATTAAGATAAAATATTAATCCTTTGTTCTACATCAAAATTAAATATATAAATCTAAAATTATACCAATCACTTTCCTTCCCACAGTGTGAAACCTTAAAAAAAATAAACTTTTCATCTCTTTTTATGATTATATAATTATTTCCGCATGCTGATCACGTGTCATAAAGATTCATTTTCCTTGACTTGTCTTTCTTTCAAATCAACGACAGATTACAGCTAAGTAAATGACGCTGAAGCTAATTTTTTATTACCTGCCGCCTGCCGCCTGCCGCCACGAAATAAGTGGGATTAATGCTTAATCACACAGTACTAATGTCTGGGTTTAGTGAATCTATGCCACGTAGGATAATGATGTTAGATTAGTAAAGTATCTGGATTTTATTTTATTAATTAATTTTATTTATAATTCATGAAAGTTGAGTATATATTTTTGTAGGGTAAGTTTCATGCATCCGGACCTAAACCCATTGTTTGGCATCACTTTTTAAACTTAATAAAATAAAAATAAAAGACTGAGTATGTTATTGCCCTACAATTAGGGCTATGACCCTACGATTTATGTAAAAGTTAGGTTATTATAAGTGGAAAAAACAAGATTTAGGCTCTAAACCACAAGGTTATAGGTTAAACAAGGTTTTATTCGTAATTGGAGGGACGTTGGCGTTGCCTTAATGGGTCACTCTTTAATTAAGTTGATTAATTAGTATTGTAATGATGGTTTTGGAGATCGTAATCCACGGTTTCAAGAATAAAAAGAAGGAAAACAATCAAATTTTTTTCGTGTTATATATTTTATCAGTTTCACTAAAACTGTCGCATGTTAATATATTTTTATCTTTTTAAACTTTATTATAATTTATTTAAATATTTTAATTAAAATTAATAAAAAATTATTTAAAATTTTTAAAATATATTTTTTAATATTTTTATCGATAACAAATTTTAGATTATATAAAAAAAATTAATGAAAACCACTAATCATTGACTAATGGATGTACTTAAAACGTTAAAAAGAATATATATAATTAAAAAATAAAACAAGAACGTATATTATTTTAAATTTATTAAAATACGATTATTTGAAAGTTTTATTAATTGAGTTTAGCTCGATTAAAATATCATCGGATACTAAATAAAAGAATATAGAATCAAACATATCGTAATTAGAATAAAAGAATATAGATATCTTTATTTCAAATAATTGGATCTTTTCATTTTTTTTAAAAATATCGTAATTTGTCTTGATATATCAATTGATCTTTGAATTTAGTAATTTTTTCGAACCATCTTATCTCGGTGGTTAAATAAACAATTGTTGTTTTTGAAAGTCACAGGTTCGAGTATCAATAATTAAGGACGGATCTAGGATTCAATGTTGGGAGGGGTAATAAAGGAGCAAAAGTCTATTAAACCTTTAATTTTAAAAATTAGGAGAGGCAAAAACACTTATTTAATTAACATTTAAACTAAAAAGGATTAAAACGATAATTACACCATAAAACTGGAAGGGGAGGCTACCCTCCCACTCTATGCACAGCTCCATCACTGCCAATAATATCAGTACAATGATTAAGCGATTAATGTCTAATAATTAAGAATATACTCTAAAACATATATTATTATAATCATCGTAGCTGATTTAAAAAAAAAATTAAACCTTATTTTACCATCTTAATATGAACAATCAAAATTAAGCAATAACATTTTTGTAAGTCAAGTTCTAAGATTTTTTTTTAAAATCTTGATGAATATATAAAGCTACAACATATACTATGTCAGCTATCAATGTATTTAATAAATACAATGTTAATTTTATAAAATAACGTTTATAATTTAAATTTTAATATCATGAATTAAATAAATTAGATAAAAAGGTAATTTATTGGTGTTATACTAGAAGAATACAACCCAAAATATAAAATGATTAATTTGCCCAATAGGCCCAATAAAAGGAATGGATAATCTGATTGAGATCCGCATCTAAACGAGCCCTTTCGAATTATACTTGGTAAATTTGACTCGAGAATTGTATTGATTTATTTGAGTTTAGATTTAAAATTGACCCGATATAATAAATTTGATTCAAAACTTAAAATTAATCAAAATAAATCGAATTAAACAGAAAAATACCTTAACCAAATTTTAACTAAATCAAAATGGACCCAAACCGATTTCATCCAAACTGAATGTAACCCAAATTTAAAAATATATTAAAATAATTAAATAAAGATGAGATATAAATTATCGTACAACTCAACAAAAAACCAAATATACTAGCTATATAAAAGCATATATGGTGGAATAACCTAACTCGATTCGAAAAGTCGACTAAAAGTAAGTAATCCCGTATTAACCTAATATTAACTCAATCCGAAATCAACCAAACTGAAAATAAGTCGATCCGATGTCCTGACCCAAAATCACCAAAGAACCAAACTAAAACCAAACCAAACCCGAAAAAAAACTTAAACCGCCTATAATTAAACATAAAATAACCCAAATTAAAATCGAACCGAATAACTCATTTGTCACCCCCTATTCCAAAATATACTTTGGAACAAGAACAACATTAGCTTCGACTGATCTAATCTTGCCACTCATGGTGGGCATGAAATATTATCATCCAAGTGAGCCATTCTAGGACAAGCACCACGACAATGTTTGCAACTACTTGTTGTCATTCTAGGACAATCTTCCAAATCTTCATATATTCATATGCAATATGATATTAAAACCCAATGAATTATATGCACAAGTCCGGCCAAATATATTTGCAGAAAAATACAAACTTTAAGTGAAAGCTCTGCACTTCTGAATAGATTCTACCACTCTGGTGTTCTTAATCATTAAATGGGTGGGACAGATACTCATTTGGAGTTATTCAACAGAACCAGGAAAATTCAAATAAAATAAACTGATTGGTTGATGCAGGAAAGGTGTGCAAGCAGATATGAATCAGGATGTAAATCTAAATGGATTTTTTGGGGTACGGAGAATATTGTAATTTGGGACATGATAATGGGGTACTACAGGTGGGTATTTTCATGTTAATTTTTGTTATTTTTTTTTAATTTTATCAATTTAATCATCGAACCGACAATTTCAGAGACTTCGGGAGATAAATGAAGTTGTAAAAAAAACTAGTTGCAATTAAGTACACTAAATTTGTTTTTACACGAAGAAACATAGTTGTACTGGTAGCCTTTTCTAGATTATCCCTTGTCATCACTAAGAAAGGCCTGTCAGCTGACCCCATGATAACATTAAAGCGAAAACAAAATCCTAACTTTTCAATCAGTTTTCTTAGGCAGACATGGTCTGTTCTGTAATGACAAGTTTAAACTGGTTCAGTTGTGTCTGTGTTGAACCTGAACCCAGTTGGAGAACACTTCAAGTGTGTTCATATCGGCTCTGTAATGCTTTTGTGTGAATTCAAGCAGCATAGGCCAGGTGAAATCTGGGTACACTCTGGGATTATAGGCGTCGACCAGCTCTGTCGGCGGGGTTACGAGTTTATCACCCTTGGGGCACAGGAAAAAAGCCAGGGATTTACGAATGGTGTGGCGGTTAACCACCGCACGGTGTAAGCAACTCTTGTATTTCCCGTTTGAAAGTGCCTGAAAACACATGAATACAGATTGGACATTGTGGAGAATGGGATTGAGTAAAGAAAAGGTTGTTTTTACCTTGAAGGTGTCGCCGATGTTAACGAGAAATGCTTCGAGGTTCGGGCTGATCGAACGCCACTCGTTGTCGACAAACACTTGAAGGCCGCCGACTTGGTCTTGGTGTAGAATGGTTAAAGACGTTGGATCACAATGAGGCCCTGTTCCTAGAGCCAGGTCTGGTTTTTGGCACGGCGGGTAGTAATTCAGCCTCATTATTGACTCGTTTTCCTCGAAAAAGTCCCTGAAATGTGATCTTCGTACGCCGAGGCTAATGGCTAAAAGCTCCATTATTCCGAGAGAAAGCTTGCTCATTGCCTCGCAGTAGTCTTGGTAAACTCTCCTGTACAAAGAAAAATAGTCGAGATTTAACAATTTTCTTTCCATGTTTCTAATGTCATGTTGTTAACATCGGATTTCTTACCCGAATTGCTTGAATTCATCTCCCAATTTGTCGACGAGGTAGTCATGGACGATGTTCGATGAGTTTTTCTCGGCCGAATACCGGAACGAAAGCGTTTCCTTCCACGGTAGCTTCGATGAGAATCTACCAGTGAAGCTACTAGCATATCCACAGTGCTCACCGAGTTTCCTCTGAGCCTTTTGCTTATCAGTGAGTGGCAATTCAAAGAAGTTATCCATGTAACTTTGAGCATCAGCTACGAGATTCGATTCGACCCCGTGATTAACCACAAGGAAGAAACCGTGTTTCCGACACGCCTTGCCAACATGCCTCGACGCTTCCATGGTGGCACCAGGGTCACCTGAAAGGAACCCTCCTAGGTCAATCAACGGTACATGGAGCTGCGGTGCAGTAACGTCAGGCTTCTCGTGGTCAGGCCATATGAACTGCTTCGGTATAGTGGGATGATATTTAAGCACCGAGGCATCAAAAACCAGTTCCTTCTGCTCCTCTTTCTTTTCATCTTTAGGCATGTTGGAAACACAATCAATCGCCATTGCATGAAAGGAGAATACTCTAAGCTCTAACAAAGCTATGCTTTTATATTTGCAAACAAGGGCTCAACACAAAAGAGAAAATTACAGCTTTGGTGCTTAAACCATTGAAAATTTTCAAAAATCAATCTGCTACAATCTCTAGAGCTATTGTCTTTAATGTTTTGCCAGGGAAAGCGTTTCCCAATGGTTTTTGGCGTTTTATACACTAAAATCACCAGCTAACACCTCACAGTAGGACCCTAAACCTCTGTCCCTACAGGAAAAACCCAACCTGAGACAGCACTGTGCTTTCTTTTATAGGAAGAACTAAGAAAACCATTTGAAACATGAAACCCCAAGGATAATCAAAAGTATGTGAGATTATGTTGAGCTTGAGAACATAGTACTACCAAGGAAAAAGACAGTGAATTTTTTTTCTGTCGGATACATATCAGCAGAGATCTCTTTTACTGTAAGAAAAATGACAAAAACTAAATCAGAGAGCAGACAAGAGCCATAAAACTCTTTACATTAGAATCTGTGGGATTTGGAGGTCTATTTATAAGGTGGCTGGGGACTAAACTTTGATCCCTAGGCATGCACGTTGGCTACCCCCCCCCCCCCGCCCCCCCTCTGAGTTGCCTTAATTTTCTTGATCACTTGCCATTTAAGAACTTAACTGTATTAATTGAACATGAAAAAAAAATCACCAATCGTTTTATGATATATATTAATGATTTATTTATTTTATTTAACAATTGTTTTTATTTTATTAATAATATTAGCATATGACATAAAATTAATGGTAAAACGTATAAAGGTTAAAAAATAAATATAAATTCGCATATTAATTATTTTTTATATGAATTTGTATTGGGTTATGGACAATTTGTACAAGACCAGCTCCCATAGTGTGACGGACGGTGTGTACAAGGTCCGAGAACGAATTCACCGTCGTATGGCTGACCGACGATTACTATCGATTTCGGTTTCATGCAGGTGAATAGCCTGCAATCCGAACTGAGGACGAGTTTTTAGAGTTAGCTCACCCTCGCGTGATCGCGACCTTTTGTCTCGTTCATTGTAGCATGTGTGTCGCCCAGGACATAAGAGGTATGATGACTTGACGTCATCCTCCGGTTTATCACCGACAGTCTACTCAGGGTTCCAAACTGAAGTTCATACAACTATATATTTTAATTATACGATCTAAAATTTAAATTTTAAATTTTAAATTTCAAATTTTAAAATAGATAAACTTATATAAACTAAAATTTAGCTTTCATAAATCTTTAGTGGAATGACTATTTTGGTCCTACCATGGTCCTATCTAGTAGCTCATTATTAGCTTTTGACTAGAGACATCCACTTCATTCTCATCGTGTTATAGATTTGGAAACAATGTTACTCATAATTCTATAGGGGATCAGTCTTCAATGGTTTTTTCCATTATAATCAAATAAAATGCGTTTAATAAGTGTTTGTAATAATATATTATCTTTTTATAATGATAATATATGAATTCTATTAAACATAAAAAATTATGTATATAATATATCAAAAAGAGAAAAAAAATGATTAACCCACTAAAAATCTCGTATAAAATAACAGAGAAAAATAAAATTTTTCATGAAGATTAATATACCATTAAAATCCAAAATCCTTCATAAAATCTTATTGTCTCTAGTCAAACGAGATACTTTATGAGATAAAAAAGGAATAGTGAGTGAATTAAACTATCAGGTAGATTGCGGCGCTATACAGTTCTAATTATATCGACTAACAAATCGTCAAATGAATGGGGATCAATCTTTTCTATAACCACCGATAGAATCAAATCAGAAAATTAGCATCATGAAGATCTCTTTATGAATATCAAACGATCACTAAGATATGTTAAAATCGTATCAAACGATAGATAAAACAAACTGTAAAAATCAATAAAAATGTATAACGAAAATAGAGAAAACAATTTTTTACTAAAAGTAAAAATTAAAAATTATGAACAACGATGATCGAAAATTATATTAAAATTGTTTGTTACTGCCGATTAAAAATTAGTAAAAATTAAAATCGAGAGAATTTATCTAATTGTTTAATAATATATTATTAAAATACGAATATTTCAGTTCTTTTATAACTGAATTGGTAAAAAAATGAATAATAATGATAAGAAAGAAATGCTAGGATGCTTTGATTTGAAGTCATTTAGGTACTCTACCAACTAAAATTTGACAACGCAAAAAACAGAGCACGGATTCAGAATCTGCTGTTTGCCTAAGCACAACGACAATTGAGGTATTTGGAATAAACGGACACAAAACTGTAAAAATAATTAATGCTACGGTTAAAAAAAATCTAAATCCTTTTCTAGGTACATATTATTCAAAAATATAAAAATAATTAATAATATATTTAAAAAATAATTTAGGATACTAACATAAATAAGTAATTTAGTTTTATTTAAATAAGTCTCGAATTTAAATTTATATATATAATTAATTTATCAAAATTAAATATACAATGTAAATCTGTCCGAGTCCAACCACTAGTATCTGATTTTAGGTTGAATTATAATTATTTATAATGGCTTACGCTGACATGTTTAAATAATTGAAATAATAAACCTCTTAGTTGATAATCGATTTTGTCCCTTGAGATTTTATAAATTTATTTTTTAACATAAAATTTTACGTCCGTCTCGAATTTTTGTCGACTGAGTTTATAGTGTACCAACAAGGACATCATTCGTGTAAAAAACTGCCCCTCATCATTTGTCTTTTTTACAACATCAAAATAAAAAAAAATGTCCAATTAATTTTATCGATCAAAGAAGTGATGATAATTTGAGGGGTTGAGTTTAAGATATTTTAAAATTAATAATTAAAAATATAATTTTTTTAAAATTAACGATAAAAAATAAACACTTATAAAAAATTAACTATTTAAATAGTTTACCCTACCCTATTTCTATTGTCCAGGTAGCAAGTTACAAACCCGAGGTGAATCTACAATGCGTCGTCGTATTTGTGTTACTCCCCAGTGTCAGCGATTCATTGAAACCACATACACGATGAAGCATATCTCCAGAAAAAACCAAAACTTGTGTATCGATTTCTTAACAAGTTGAATCTGTAATGATGATGCAGCCACTACCACGTCCACGTGGAATGAATTTTATGCAATTAAGACATAAGAGTTTGTCCTAAACTCTACAACAGTAAATCCAAACACATCTATACTGGTATATATCGAAACACAGTTCCATCCTCTTATTTATCCACTTCCAAGGGTCGGTTGCTTGCTTCTACTGTCTCTACCATTATTTGTTGGTGGTCGGGTGGTGAAATATCGAAATCACATTGGCAGACACAATCAGGATGGATTAGTGTTTGGGATTTTTGAGGAAAAAAGATGGGGCAGAGGCAGACTCAATGGATATGAGATCAAAAGTTTGTGTTTTCATGTTCGTTGCAGCGATTCGGAACAAATTTGTTTCTAAGGCAGAAGACATAGATATTGATTTTTCGGTTCGTTTATTTCCGTTTGTCATGCGATTATGTCAGTATTAATGCCTCGTTTTTTCGGTTACTAGGAAATGAACCCTGATAAGTAGGGTTTTTTATTTTCTGCACTAACTTTCGGTGTTGCAAGTGATATGTTACGTTGGCTACTTGAAAATGAAGTCTTTGATGCTGTAGCCTGTGGGTGGCAAAGATATGGGGACAGATAAACAATAAAGTTGACATCTTTTTTGTTTTTGCATTTTCTGTTGGGATTGTTAGTGAAGAGGATATGGTCAGACATTGTCACATCCAGAGAATAGGTGAACCCAGACACAACTGGAAGGTTTTAAAGATCTACAAATTTTCCCAACAGGCAAAGCTTATGTTTGAGTGCGTGTTGTGCTGCCACCATGTTGCTAGGTAGAGTTGGTTGGCTGGCTGGCTCGCATTTCGTTGGGAAAAAACCAGTTTCTAATCAAGGTCAAAACATGTTTTTTTAGACATCTCATGCTGCTTGTCTTAGTTGTTCCATGATTGACAACCATTGGAAAAGGAGGATTGGAAATCAAGACGGATGGGTTTGTTTAACCTTACTGGCCAATGGGTTGTAACACTTGTCAGATTCAGGTACCAAGAAAGGCCGTGGCGGACCTAGAAATTCGGTGGGAACATATGAAATTTCAAAATCTTAGGGTGGACATAAAGCTTAAATATTATAAAAACTTAAAGATCAATTCATAAAAATTAAGAAAATTAAAAGTAAATATATAAATTTTAAAAAGTTCAGGGTGGGCACGGACCCATCCTATTTAAAGGGTGCATCCACTAGTGAAGAAAGGAAAGGATGAGTGCAGACTAGTGAAACTGGTGCTATACAAATTTTTATAAGAAGTTGATAACTCATATGCGCAGTGAAGCACTTTTTCATTCCGTAATGATAGTTTCTTTCGCTTCCAGCTGGCCTGGCAAGGAAGAAAGTATATAAATAGGAGTTTGTGCTCCAGTCGTTCATTCCGGAATGATATATGTTGGTGGGTTAGTAACCACATCACCATTAATACACCATATTTGATATAACATTTAGTAATTGAGTACAGTAAGCAAGCGAGTGACTGGAACAGTAGATACAGTAGACTTGTTCCCTTGCCTACAAGACTTTATGGCCGCTTCCCTATGGTATCGGAGGCAACTCAAGTGCTGAGAAAACCTAAAGATTAATGTCTATTATGTAACTTTTAGTATAATTTATTGGATATAAATCGTTTACCTCTTTCTCATGCTTTTATTCGTGTCTCTGTTTCAACTTAGAGGGTTTAGGGTATAGGGTTTTAGGTTAGGGTTTTGGTTAGGGTTTAGAGAATTAAGAGCAGGATGTATTTTTTAGGGGTGGGGTTTAGGGTTTAGAATATAGAAATAAGGTTAGGGTTTAAAATTCATTTTTTAAAAATTTTTAACAGAAGACATAGATGGAGTCATGATAAAAAGGTAATTTTTACTCAATTTATTGACTATTCGTAAACTTTACCCTAAAATTAAGTATCGAGGGTTGGATCGGAGATACAAATCTTCTACCTCTTTCTTATGCCTCCATCCGTGCTTCCGTTTCAATGGAATTAAAGGGTATGATGTATTGTTTAGGGTGTAGGATTTAGGCTTTAGGATATAAAATATATAAAAATTTGGGTTTAAAATTAAAATTTTTAAAAAATTTTAACGAGAGACATGATAAAGAGATAAAAAATTTTACTCTGGATTTGGACCCGAGCCTAGAATTGTTTTCAATGTAGTTTCGGCCCAGCCTCTAAACACCTCTTGGACTGGATAGTGGATACCTCTGCTATGAGGGTAATATTGTCATTGCCAATCTATTACTCATCTATTCCATTGTTATTTTATCCAATCAAATAATATCACTATTGCATGTAACGTCAGGGTTCGATAAAATATGTCTTCGATTCGAGAATTTTAAATTAAAATAAATAAAATTTGTAACGCCTGTTGAGTTTCAAATTTTGAGTGTTCCACTTCATGAAATCGTATGATTGCCTGTGATTCTTTTAAATACTGCCTGTCATCTTTTTCTGAAACTGGTTTCTCTTCAATGCTGCCTGTAACTTCTGGAAGGTTGTTTTGACTTCGGATGGCATCGTTTTGCTGACATTAACTGATATGTTGGGTTGCTTTTATATGCCTCACAGGGAGTGTCTTGAAGATGATAACACCGCCACTTCACAATAATTTAGAGAAAAAAATAATCATTGTGTGCAAAAAATATTAATACTAGTAACAGCTTTGGTGCAGGCGGTTCTGGTTTTCAGTTTTCTATTCAAATCTTCACGTAGTTGGCATTGTAGGATGAGACAGACATCTCATACGACATTAATAAGGTTGTTGAACGCATTTATGTAATAAAAACAGGGTTCAAGTTTGTTATTTGGAAGACTAGCATCAGAGTTCAGAAGTCAGATAGAGTAAGCACTGTTTCTGTTTGAGTGAGAAGTAGGTTTCATAGTTTTAATATGTAGGAGGGTAAGCTAGGGTTTCCCTTAGAAGAAGATGATGACGAGGGTGTTGGTAGGCATGGCAGACCTGTCTTGTAATTTTTAGGCAAGTAATGGATCAAATCAAACAAGAGTGTGATGAAGTAGCCATTCTTGTTATTTATTGCCATTTATTACCCTTTTGGCTGTGTCTTCCCTGCGCCCATGAGGAAGGATTACGCATACTTTCACGAGTAGCCATTCTTGTAGCTTTAAATGTAAAACTTATAAATTACTTCAATCTCATAATTTGACTGTGTTAACAACAAAATTGTTGTCCTACAGTGATCGGTACAAATCGTTTATCTTTTAAATATGTCTTCATTTGTACCTTCACTTTATATTAATGGGTTTAGGGTTTAGAATTCAGGGTTTAAGTTTAGGGTTCTGATTAGGGTTTAGAAAAATAGGGATTTAATGTATCTTTTAGGGTGTAGGATATAGGGTTTAGAATTTAAAAAATAAAGATTAGGGTTTAAAATCTAATTCTCTAAGATTTTTAAGTAAAAAACATAAAAGAAGACACAATAAAAAGGTATAAGATTTTTACTCGCACTAATCACTTTTTATCATATTAGACACCCTCTGGTTACATTATTAACATCGTGTGAATTAATATGTCTGTATGTCATTTTTTAATAAATTAATATCCTTTAATAAATTCATGATTGGTTAATTTTAATATCATGATAATATAATTAATGTGGATTTTTTAAAATATATACATAATTTTAAAATAATTAATTAAATTTGAAGCTATTTATTTTTATTTTCGTGTTATCAAAATCAATTTATCATCATTAACGTAACAAGACAAATGGTTGTTAGGTAGTGATTACATATACAAAATTTAATAATTTTATCAATTAATGACAATTAAAAGACGAGATTAACAATTTAAAATTTAAAATAATAAAATTAAAAAGAACGATAATATTATTAATTTTAAAATATTATAATTAAATGGATGTAATTAAAAAATAGACACCAATACTAATTTTGGATTACTAAATAGACAAAATTGAGTAGAAATCCCCTGCTTTTAATTGTATTTTTCTATACTTCCGTTAAATTTTTTTTTTAAAAAAATAAATTTTAAACTTCAATCTTAATTTTTTACGTCTTAAACTCTAAATTCTACGTCTTAAAATAATTATCCTTAATTCTTTAAACCCTAATTATAACCCTAACCACAAACTCTAAACCTACAAATTCAAAATAAAGACACCGATAAAAACACAATTAAGAGGTAGACGATTTACCCGATAAAATTATCCGATTTTTTTCCCTTCCTTTCTTGCCATTAATGGGCGTAAAAAACTAACTCTTGACCCCGCCCCAATAGCAAAATACTCTCTCCCTGTTCGGTCATCATCCTTAGTTTACAACCTTGTTTTCTGACCTGGACCACCCGCACCACCTGAGCTACCTGGATGGCATCTTAAAGTATAAAAACAAGCCGCTATCACCACCGGAGGAAGGGTTTTCCTTGCATGGGAATCAACGCACACGGCACAATCTGAGTCCCACACTGGGACTGGGATTTTATTATCCTCTGTCGGCACCACATGCAGATGGATATTGGCCTCAGGGTCCCCTACAAAGCAGATAGGAAGGTTGAGTCTTTGCCTATGGTTTTCTTTTGCCTTTGTTCTGAAAGAAAATGCAATCTTCAACAACAAAACTGAAAGGGTACTTACGTTTTCGTAATAAAAAATTAAGTTTAAAATTAAAGTTTAATTAATATCAATAAATAAAAATAATAATAATTAATATATTATTCAAATAAATATCTAATATAATCATATTTTTATATATCATTCTTGATTGTTTAAATAATCAAATAATTATCAATTATTAGTTAATTTATCAAACATTTTTATACAAATAACTAATACAATCCGCTATTCAAATCAATTAATGTCATTAAATACGAACTAATATAATCTGCTATTATCTATCTATCTATCTATTTATCCAGTAATTATCAAACATAATCATTGTAATTTTTAATGAATACATAATTTCTAAATTTATTAAAAACGAATAGACTGATTAAAAAAATATTTTGATATATAAATTCTTGTAATTTTGAAGGAAGAATACGGTTAAAAAAGCACAACTCTGACAATTTAATATAAATTTTAAAAAGAAGAGAAATTTTGCAATTTTGAAGTTTAAATTTCAGTGCGTTCATTGATATTAGAAAGTCCAACACTTTACTGTGGAAGTCCTTTCGTTTTCAAACTCTATGAAAGTGTTGTTGTATGGTTTTCATGCGGAAATTTATGAAATTCAAATGGAAATGATTCATATTTTATTTACAAATATTTTTTATTTAATTTTGTGAAATTAAATATTTATATTTTTTTATACAATTAAATACGTTTAAAGAATGAGTTTTGATTTTATTTTTGTATCTAAATATTAATATTTTTAATTACAAGATGAATTAATACATTATTTTAATATATATTCTCCCTTTCTCCTCCCAGTAATAAATTTCCATGCCAGAAATTTAAATTGAAAAACAGGGTGGAGTGTAGTATTTTTTTGTTGCCAGAATGAGAAAACAGGACAATGATATTGACAGTGCGGCTGGTTAGCACATTTCCAGGAAAGTGAATCATTTCTAAAAAACGTGGGGTTCGGACAGTGGTAAGCGCTGATAAAACCCACGCCCAAGACATGAACCACACGGTAGTGCAGCTATGTCTTCCAGGGGTGGGTATGGTAGAAGTGGAGATAAACAGTCAGACAGACACTCTGATGGAACTGGAACAAGAACTAGAAACGGAGCCACTCTCCCCGGTTGCATCACGGCCGTCTTTCACTTGTTTCGGTCACATCGTTTCCATTGCCCTTTTAATCGACGTAAATGTAATACTTCTTTCGAGCTAAGGAACTGCTTGGTGTCAGAGGAGGAACCTGCAACTTCAGCTTCAGCTTCAATGGCATCAACCGGTAAAGAAGATGACAGTGTAAAATTTTCTGTAAGTCTCTAGTTAATGTGTTCTAAGCCTTGTTAATTCAATCTCGATTTCGAATATTCACATTATTTTTGAAAACGTAGATGGGAGTTCAAATCAAAACAAAAGTTGTAGGACCTGATCATGACACTCCAGGAACCAACACTCCTACATTGGTTGCTAGGCTGATGGGTCTCTGGATCTTCTTCCTGAATCCTACTCTCCATCGTTTCGATCTCAAACAAAGTCATGGGACCTAACAAGTTCTTTGGACGGTGATGGAAGGGGTGGTAGTGGTACTCGGTCATTGCCGGTAACTCCAAGAACATCGTCAGCCAGGCGGTCGGATGTCGATCGTCCTCGCCTTTCGCTTCAAAGTAACAAGGAAAACATGAGCTCTGCCGATGAGTTGATCATGTCTCGTCTCTCGTCGTTGATGAAAAGGAAAGAGCTCAAACGTGAATATGTGATGGTGAAGCAGAGTGTTACGAGGAAAGTCGGTATGAATATAACCAACACTGTTCGAGACAGAGAAGAAGTTGTTAGCCAGTTCAAATACAAGAAGAATTACAGAGCTTTAAGCAAAGTTGCTGATACTGCCAAGAACTCGGTTAGTTATCAAATTCAACCATTTCCATCATCTCCTAGAAATCGAAAGCAAACCAGACACAGGTTGCAGGTTGTTGAACAAGAACAAGAGAAGCAAAAAAATCAGCAGCAGGCGAGAGCCGCTAGAAAATACAAGAAAGGGTCAGATAAAAAATTGGTTTCCCGAATGAAAAAGCCTCAACAAGCATCGGAAATAACCAGAAATAAGAAAGAAGAGCCTTTCGTTCGTCGTCCGACGGCCGACAGAGTTAACATTCCCGACAAGAAATGCAGGAAAACCCCACTGTCAAATGATCTCCTTAACGGCAAGGTCCCCACTCTTGTTCTAGTGAAAAAAATCCAGCAAAAACAGGTACCAGTAGCAATATTAGCAAAAATAATGTCCTCAGATGGAAAATTTCCCTATTAATCTTATCTTGTTTGAGTGCGTTTCAGGTCTTAGACGCTCAAAGTCCGAGACAAACATACATCAAACAACAACCGAGACAAGCACAAGCCATCTCCACCGCCTACGGCGTTGACGAAGCAGAATGTGAGTATATTGCAAGAATATTAAGACGTACTGGCTTAAACAAAGATACCCAAGTCTCCATTTCATGCTTCTTCTCTCCTTCCCATCCTCTCGACCCTTCCATTTTTCACCATCTCGAGCGTTTCAATACCTCTTCCTCTAACAAGTGCGGCCAATTGAGCCACCGGTGCAATAGAATGTTACTGTTTCATCTGGTGGACGAACTTCTGAGTGAAACTTTGAAGCCTTGTTTTAATATGAAGCCTTGGGTGAATGGTCATGGTTTTAGTTACATGGATGGGTCTAGACTAATAGACACGCTGTGGTCGAGATTCAGAAGCTTCCCTCGATCTGATTGTCTTGTTCTTGAAGACATTGATGCCTTGGTTGGAAGAGATACGCCGGAAGTTGAGCTCCGGAGTTTGATGGCGGCGTACGAGGAAGAAGGAGAAGGGATTGTGGCGGAGATAGAGAAGGACGTGTTGGAGGCGCTGGTGTTTGAACTTACGGACTCGTTTTAAGAATCAAACGGCGTCGTTTACTTTGAGGGAGAGTGAAACAACATTCAAGTAACTTGCTTTGAGATTCACATAAATCTAAAGATTGTAATTTGTTTTCTAATTGCAAAATAATTATTTAAATTATTATTTTTACATATTTTGACTGTTTTTTCTTTTAAACTTTGTGTTAAGTTTTTTTTTAATTAAAATATGTGTCTAATATATTATTTTATAATTATTTCCTATTATCTTAATTAACCTCTAGGAAGTAGGAGGGAAAAAGAGCAGAATATAAAGCAAAGTAGATTAATAAAAATAATTAGATTCATTAATTAATTTAATAGATAAAAAAAAATATGTATAAACACAACTTTTTGATATAAAATATACTATAAAATCTTTAACAAAAAATAATAAACTCATTCAAAGCGTACATGGGCTTGAAAGTAAGTTCGATATCTTCCCTGGCCGTAGCTCTCTTTTTCTTAATTCAATGTCCTCATACTAGCCCATGGCCGATAATCCAGACATTAAATCTGTAATGTTGGACCCATTTTTTTTAATAAATTAAACTTTATTCGTCTAATAAACCGTCGAATAATTATGTAATATATACACTCACAATCTTTTATACAAATGTACTTTTTAATAAAATTCTCATTTAAAAGCTATAAAACTGTCTAAATTTTTTAAGTTATTGCAGCCAATGATCCTAACACGGATATCTTTTTTATACGAGTATAAACATCCCTGGCTGTCCTCGGTTGTCTCCTATGGCTCCTAAATTTCCGCTCCTACCATAGATAATAGTTTAGACTGCACCAAGCTAATCGAATCAGTATAGCTTACATGGATTTACCTTTCCCTGCACGCACACCATTCCAGTAACTCATTCCATTTGCTGCACTAAAATAGTAGATTGTAATCTTGCATTAAAATAGACTATATTTGTATCATGCACGAATATTTACCGAAGAAATATTAAACCCCATTATATCTTATAAAAGTAATATATAAATTAAATTAATCAAAAAAAAATATGAATTTGACACAAACATTTAGTCGATTAAATTATAGAACTCGACTAACAGAATTGTTAGTACAACGTCTAAAAGAACAGAAGAACATGTATGAGTAAACTAGAACAAAGGTGATTCTATTATGCATAAAGTTATATTTCAATCATTTAATTATTAGAAATTATATTTAGGTCACTCAATTATGAGTAAGGTTATATTTAGGTCACACATCATATTAAAAAACAATTATAATAACCCTTGCATTAGATTTATTAATATTTTTAATTGAAATACTCTAATATTAATGAGGATATACAAGTGATTTGGAAGAAAAGATAACTAAATTAATATAATTTTTTAAATATAAAAAGTGACCTAATTATAAACTTACTCATAATTGAGTGATCCAAATATAACTTTTAATAATTGTAACTATAACTTTAATTGGGTGACCTCTATTGTAATTTACCTTTCATATATATATATATACTTATTAAGTAAATATAATTTGCTATTTAAATCTTCATTTAATTGGCTTCTCCTAAAAAAAAGGTATGAATTCAAAAATGTTTAACTTGTGTTATAGTACTAACATATAAAATTTATTGTACATGGTCAATAATCTCTAGATAAAATATTAAAAAGACCCACTATTCAGTGAGAGTAATTTTTTTCTTCCCTCCTAAGTAAGAATTGTTCGAGAAAAAATTCATTCGTACACAAAGAACTAGAGAAAGATAAGCGTAAAACAGTGATAGATCTAGAAAAATATTTAAGGGCGAGTACACATGAAAATTTTAAAAATTTAAAGTGGACACAATTCATAAATATTAAAAACATTAAAAATAACTCATAAAACTTTAAAAAGAAAATTAAAAGTAAATATGTAACTTTAAAAAATTTAGAGTGAACCTGTACCCGCTGTACGTACGTCCGCCGTTGGTAAATGATATGAACAGATGAGGGCAGTCCTATTCGAGTTTAACCAAACTAATGGACATTTCAGCCAACGTTTTTATCTTGTTAGGCGATGTTATCATCATTTAGGCAAGGTTTTAGGCTTACCATACACGTACTAATTGGCAATTGCAAGTAATTTGGATAACAGAAAAGGATCCATAACCCAACCAGAAAATAATTGAAATACGTTGAAAAAATGGTATGATACATGGATATTTGAGTTTAAATTTGAGTGGGTTTCATTAGTAAAATTAATTGGGACTAAATGTATTATTACTCTACAACGAGAGTAAATTAAATTTGTATATTTACATGCTCAAAATGTTCAATGGGTGAATGAGAAATTGTTGCTCAATGTAACACTTATGATGTTGGAAAAATAAGATAAAAAATAAAATATCCCACACTTGTTGGAACATAGATTTGAAAAGCTTTATATATAAAAGTTCTTCAAGTTATTATTGAAAATAAGTTAAAGGTTTGAATTAGACACCATGTGATTGAGAGTTGTAACTTTTAGTTTATTTTGATTAATTTATGTGATAAATATCATTTTGAATTCTGGGAGTTGTAACTCTTTAGGAATTGTTTAATTTCAACTTTGTTTACAGAAATTGTGTTTAACATTTTAATAACTTGCTTCGTTTATTTTGTAACAAAATATATATACATTTTCTATACGATAGAATGATATCGACGTAAATATCAAACTTTAAATTTATGTGAAATAGAATTAAATAAATATTCTTGATTATTCAATCAATTAAAAGATTTCAACCGAAATCTATATTTAGTTTCAAACGAAATAAATTTTTGATGATGAATAGATATACTAATAAATTACAATATTCATAATTTCAAACTCATATTTTTCATGATATTTTGATATATACACAAGCATGTACTACTTTGAAGAAGCTTATTACATTCAGTTTGCTTGGCTACCAGCCTACCTCTACAGTTTCCCAAGGGTTGAAGGGCTGATCTTGATGACCAGGCCGGGGAAAACATCGTCAGGATCATGGATGTGAGGGTTCCGCTCAACGATGAAAGGGTCGCCACACTTGTCACTGATGGTGTGAAGAGTCTCCCCTTCTCCAACCACATAGATCTCGTCGCAAGGTCGGTTCGAAAGCCGGCTCCCTCTCGCATGTTCATCGGAATTCGACCTCAGGGAAGCGATCAATAGTACGGCTAACAAGACCAAGACACAGTACCAAGAGGCTGCATCAGATAGCTCTATGGATAACTTCAAGGTTTTGCTACGAGAGGAAACCATGGGGAGAAAGAGAGAAGAGAAGATTGGGATTTTGAACATTTTTTCATTAAATAAAGCAAATAAACAAGTGCTTTATATAGGAAAACATTAGTTGCTGGGATGTTTAGTTTGGTTTAATATTTTTTATCATTTTTTATTTTTAGGGTTTCGTCCTATAATTAATTCGAATTCATACGTATCGTAGATTAATTTTAATAGATAATATTTTTCTTGTTTCTTAAGACATCATGATTAGTTTTTAATAAGTGTGGTGTTTTACTTTCTATTGTTTTAATAATTTTGTGTTAGACCGTATGCATTGCTATTTGCTTGGTATTATATTGGTAGATGACTAAAGCCAAATCTTTGACGTGTTGAAGTTGGTAACTCCTGAAGAAACATCATTATATACGTATTATTTGTACTCAATTAAATATAAAAATATATATTAAATGAATCTTGGGGATTTATTTAAAACAATTTCAAATATAAAATCAGACGCAAATATTAGTATAGTAATATCGAGTATTTTTTTTATGTTCTAATTATATTTTTTTTTGTGTTTCTCAGTAAAAAAATTTAAAAATAAATTTTAAATTTTAATATTCACAATTTTTTATTTTTTAACCTTAAATCTTATACCTTAAGAAATATATTATATCCTAATTTTTTAAACCCTAACCACAATCTCTAAACTTAAACCTTAAACTCTAAACCCTAATTTACTAATTTAAAATGAAGACATCAATAAAAGCACGATTAGAAAGTAAACGATTTAAACCCAATAATATCAATAGTACTGATAATTTCCATCGGAATTTATATATTCATAGTCATTTAAAAATAATAATATTCAATTTAAAATACAGTTTAGGAGTCTTATAGTTCATGATTATTGTTGATCAACGTCTTGTGAATTTTATAAATATTCTATACAAAATAATTTTGTTCCTTCACGTCGGTCCAAATGGACGGATAGATGTGTCACAAAAACGAAAAATTATTAAGTGAATCATGTTTATCACGTCATTCATGGTCTCAATTAATCAAGGTCGTTGATTTTAATTTTTTTCTAAATGAATTATCACCTTTTTTTTACATGTATTTAGTGGATGAGTAGTTATTAGGTGGTTATTTAAAGATCAACGATCCTGATTATTTAAATCATAGATAACGTGATGAATAGAATTCACCTAATAATCTCTCTACAAAATCATATTTTTTATGTTTTTACAAACTATCGTCAACTGAACTTTCAGAAAGGTTGGTAAGTGAATTATCAACTGGGCAAGTTGAAGTAGAAACGCCAACCAAGGTAGGATTAACTATATATATAAAAATATTTTATAACCAACGTTGAACATCATTAAATGTCTAAGTGTTTGAAGCAGGCAGGATATACGTATACGTATATGTATATGTATATGTATACTAATGCTCCTATGGCTATTTGTACTTGAAATTCCCGAAACTAGACTAGTTTAAATGGAGTGACTCCAACTCCATAAAGGTATATAATCAAACTCTGGTTCATCCACACTAAGACCACATCGTGGCGGAGACATCATCATACCCGCCGCCATGTTCGCCATAAACCTTTCGGTTCCCAAAACAGACTCCTCGTCCAAGTAAAACACATTTTCAGACATCATCTCTGTGTTTTCGCACCTTTGCGCATCAATCACAGAGTCACCATTCGAAGGTTCGGTTATTCGAAAAGCTTCCACCGCCGCCGCCGCAGCCTTCTGGATATCCTTTGGATCGGTAGAAGCCGGCAACTGGAGCCTCCAAGCAGAGTCAGCGAAGTTCAGACAAGCCGATCTTCCCCTGAGAGCAATGGCAGCCACGTCGTGTGCACGCGCAGCCATTTCCGCTGTGGGAAAAGTCCCCAGCCAAATCCTCGACTTCTTGTTAGGTTCCCTCACTTCACAAACCCACTTCCCCGAGTTCCGACGGCGGACTCCTCTAAACACCGGGTGCCGTGTTTCCTTGAATTTCTTCCTCCCGGCTCGCTTTTTGGGACAACTCGAAGCTAGCATAACATCTTCGTCGGAAAAATTCGCCGGACGTCCATTTCCACTACCAGTATCCGACATGGGCGACGAAACAGACCCAGAATCCAAAAACTCATAATCTTGAACAAAAAAATCCATTTCCTGAAGAACAAAAAACCGATTAAAACAGTGAATTAAACCACTTGAACTTCCACTTGTACAAAAACGCTTGAATTGGAGTATCTGAGCTATAAAACGATGAGTGACTGGGAATCATAAGTCTGAAATATATGAAGCTTAGCATATTGAATCCACACGGAAAAATGAAGAGGATCCAGGCTGTTGGGTGGGGATCCACGCTTTGAAGGAGTTAGTCTAGGTTTTACAAGCCAGCTGTTCCCATTTCAGATAAGTTGTGGACCAACTGGAGGAAAACACGTGGATTTCTTACAGTTTTGACTATTGAAGAACTGGGTTTGGCAGTTGGAGAAAAAGAGTAACTGTCTGTACCTGTCAAGATCCAAAGGGTCAACTTCAGTCTTTGTCTGTTACATATCCAGTTGGCAAGGAACCATCTTCGCTCAATTCAGAGTCTCTTGGACCGAGTAAACATTGACCCTTTCGTACAAATTAGCGTAGGCCACAGGGTTACTCAAGGATTAATTACAAATTATTATAAATATAGAATAAAATTATTATCGATTAATTTATTTTAGATAATATTATTGTATATGATAAAACGCACAAACAAATGTATTTAAATATTTAATTAATTGAATAAGATATATTTTTTTTCTAATGATCCTTCTAATGTTTGACAGTTAAATCATTTCCAACTGTCATTGGAAACCGAAGAGTGAGGAAGTTGGACGGAAGGTACGAGTCACTAGAGTTAGTTTGTACGAACTGACTGGAATGGTTTGAAAAGGATGGTTCTGCCCAGTTCATCCCGTGTCCGGAGACTCGGTTCTCTCGACAGCCTTGTCGTTTAGCTTAGCCGCCGTGTTCGTTTTGTGGCAACCAAACCTCAGTAGCTGGCCTTCTGCTGGAGACCACCTCAGATTCAGTGTAATAGCAGCACGTGTCATGATTTTAATACCACACCTTTGAACCTGGACATGCCACTAACGTGATCCAGAAATGGACACATTCAAATCCTTTTTTACATAAATTTATTAAAATATCTACACTCTACTTATCTTAAGACACACGTGTAATGCAGGGCGATATCATCCCGAGTCTGACCAGAAACAGTGTTATTAGGTTTGATTTGTCTAATTTGAAATTTTATATTTAAATTTAATTTAAAAATAATATTATTAAGCTCGGTTGAAGTTTGGAGTTCATTTGAACCCTTTATTAAATTTGATTTAAACATTTTGGTCCTAATGTTAATTAATCTGATCATTCTTAACCAAAAATTGTCCTACTAGTTTGTATTGTCATTCACTTCTGTGACACCACACAAAGAAAAATGGGGAATTGGCGTTACGAAAGAGATCAACCCACGTGATCTACGTTGGCCACAGTCTCTGACACACGACTTCTTTGCCTAAAAACCCTCCTTTGCCACGTCGATTCCTCAAGCTTCAATCTTTTCCACCTTCTCTGTTTTATTTACATCATTCTCTTTCTCTATGCTGTTCTGATTATTCATGTCTTTATCTGTGTTTGTTGCTTATTTCGCCATTTAAAGTTTGGTTCTTTGGCCATGGAGTTTAAGCTTTCGTTTCACTTCCTCTGTTTTCTTCCCCAGCTGTTGTTGTTGTCGGGGACCATTAGAGCTCGGGAGGAGCGAAACCCAGAAAGGGAAGCTCTTGTTTCTTTCAAAACAAGGCTTGAGAATCATCATCTTCTTTCTTCATGGGACCGGAAAGTTCATCACCGCGAATGGGATGGTGTCGTCTGCCAACACGGTCGAGTCACCATGCTTGCTCTTACAGCTAGGTCTTTGAAAGGTCCACTCTCTCCGTCTCTTTCCACCCTCTCCGCCCTTACTCTTCTGGACTTGTCTTCCAACTTTTTCTCTGGCGAAATACCGGTTGAGTTGGCTGAGTTGACTATGCTGGAGACTCTTAAACTCGGGTCCAATTTTCTCACCGGGAAAATCCCTCCGGAGCTCGGCAACCTGAAAGCTCTTCGTACCATTGAACTTTCCACCAATGCACTTAGTGGCACAGTGCCGCCTCAGCTCGGACAGATGACTCAGTTAGAGTTCTTGGGCCTAGCTAACAATTTCCTTTCTGGTTCTCTCCCTTCAACTCTCTTCAAAAACCTTCAATCTTTAACCTCTCTAGATATTTCCAACAATTCATTCTCCGGTAACATCCCGCCGGCAATCGGTGACCTTACAAACCTGACCGCTTTTTACATTGGCAGTAATCAATTCACCGGGTTGTTGCCACCTCAAATTGGTAACCTTTCAATGCTTGAGATTTTCTTTGCACCCTCTTGTTCCATAACAGGGCCTTTACCTGAAGAACTATTCAGTCTAGAGCTGCTTGCCAACCTTGACCTTTCATCCTAAAGTCTATAGGAAAGTTAAAGAATTTGAGTATATTGAACCTTGTTTACTCTGAGATCAATGGTTCTTTACCAGAAGAGCTTGGAAATTGCCAGAAGTTGATTATGGTGATGTTGTCTTTTAATTCGATATCCGGGTCTTTGCCTGAAGAGCTTTCCAACTTGCCTGTGTTGACATTTTCAGCTGAAAAGAATCAGCTCTCTGGGCCATTGCCGCCTTGGCTTGGGAAATGGAACAAAGTGGAGTCCTTGCTGCTTTCAAGCAACCGCTTTTCAGGTAATTTCCCACGTGAGATTGGGAGTTGTTCAATGCTGAAACACCTTAGTTTGAGCAATAACAACTTGTCGGGTTGGATACCGAGAGAGTTGTGCAATGCGGAATCGCTTTTGGAGGTTGATCTTGATGGTAATAACCTTTCGGGTACCATTGAAAATGTGTTTGTGAAATGTAGAAGTCTAACTCAGTTGGTTTTGCTTAACAATCACATCAATGGTTCAGTGCCAGAGTATCTTTCAGAGCTCCCATTGATGGTTATTGACCTCTACTCCAACAATTTCACTGGTAGGATACCTGTGAGTTTATGGAGTTCAAAAACTTTGATGGAGTTTTCGGCTGGAAATAATATGCTAGAAGGTTCTCTGCCAATTGGGATTGGTAATGTTGTTACATTGCAGACCCTGGTTCTTACTCGAAATCTCTTGAAGGGCTGGATACCTAAGGAGATTGGCAATCTCACAGCTCTTTCTGTTCTTAACTTGAACTCAAATTCCTTAGGACATATACCAGTAGAAATTGAAGATTGCAAAGGGTTGACAACATTGGATCTTGGGAACAACAATTTGAGTGGACTAATCCCGTTGGAACTTGCAGATTTACAACTGCTGCAATGCCTGGTTCTTTCTCACAATAATCTATCAGGTTCGATCCCTTCGAAACCATCATCGTATTTTCGTCAGGTTAATATACCTGATTTAAGCTTTGTTCAGCACCATGGATTATTCGATTTGTCGAACAATAGGTTGACTGGTCCAATACCTGAAGAACTGGGAAACTGTGTGGTGGTGGTGGATCGCCTTCTCAACAACAATATGCTTACTGGCGAGATTCCAGGATCTCTTTCGGGATTGCCAAATCTTACAACTTTGGATTTGTCTGGAAATTTGCTAACAGGTTCAATACCTGTTGAATTTGGTGATTCTATCAAGCTTCAGGGCTTGTATTTGGGGAATAATGAGCTTACTGGAGCCATCCCTGGAAGCTTAGGTCGTGTTGGTAGTTTGGTGAAGCTAAACTTGACAGGCAATAAGTTATCTGATGTTATTCCTGCAAGTTTTGGGAACTTGAAAGAGCTTACACACTTGGATTTAAGCCGAAATGATCTTACTGGTGAACTACCTTCTTCATTGTCTGAGATGAGTAACCTGGTGGGACTATATGTTCAGCAGAATAGGCTTTCTGGTGCGGTAGCAAACTTGTTCTCCGATTCCCTGTCATGGAAGGTCGAAGACATGAATTTGAGTAACAACATTTTCAGTGGACACTTGCCACACTCTTTGGGCAATTTGTCTTATATGACTTACTTAGATCTTCATAGGAATATGTTCACTGGTGAGATCCCTTCAGAAGTTGGCAACTTGATGCAACTTGAATATTTTGATGTGTCTGGAAACAGATTATCAGGACAGATTCCGGAGAAAATATGCACGCTGTTCAATCTAGTCTACTTGAATCTGGCAGAAAACCAGTTGTAAGGTCCTGTACCCCGAAATGGTATTTGCCAAAATCTGTCAAGGATTTTGCTTGCTGGCAACAATGATCTGTGTGGCAGAATCATGGGTTTAGAGTGCCGGATCACAAGTTTGGAGAGATCCTCTTTGTTAAATGCTTGGGGCCTTGCTGCAATCGCAGCTGCAACTACCTCCATCATTTTTACTTTGGCCTTTGCTCTATGGAGATGGATTGCGAGTGGTTCGGGAAAACGAATTGGAAGAAACAGATGAAACTAAACTGAAAACCTTTATAGACCAGGAGCTCTATTTCTTGAGTAGCAGCAGGTCAAAGGAGCCTCTGAGCATTAATATAGCAATGTTCGAGCAGCCACTCCTGAAACTGACCTTAGATGACATTGTTGAGACCACCAGTCACTTCTGTAAGACAAATATAATAGGAGATGGAGGATTTGGAACGGTTTACAAAGCTAAGTTGCCTAGTGGGAAGATCGTTGCCATTAAGAAACTAAGCCAGGCAGAAACACAGGGCAATCGAGAATTCATAGCTGAAATGGAAACCTTAGGTAAGGTGAAGCACCAAAAACTTGTCCCATTGCTTGGATACTATTGAAGCCAGCAATATCCTACTGAGTGAAGACTTTGAACCCAAAGTTGCTGGCTTTGGGCTGGCAAGGCTTATCAGTGCATGTGAAACACATGTTAGCACAGACATTGCAGGGACTTTGGGTGACATCCCACCGGAATACGGACAGAGCGGTAGCCGGTAGGTGCAGTACAAAGGTAGATGTCTATAGTTTCAGTGTAATTCTCTTGGAACTGGTGACCGGAAAAGAGCCAACATGCCCTGATTTTAAGGAGCTCGAAGGAGGGAACTTGGTCGGGTGGGTGTCAAAGAAGATGAGAACTGTGTTTGAGGTCAAATTTAATGAAAAATAAAATAAAACAATATAAAAATTGAATTTATAATTTTCATTTGAAATTCAATAAATAAAAATATTATTACAAAATTTGGAAAGGCTGGATTAGTTAGAATCCTATACAAGAAACAGAAATATCAACACTTTATACTTAAAATATATACTTTTCTATGTTAGAAATTTATGCAAAGAAAGGTAAAATCTAATAATAATACTAATCCACGTGATTTATTTTTCGATAATTTCATTTTACGTCACATAATAAAAAAACTATTACGTGACTGAATTCCTCTTTCTCGTTTTGATTTTCGATACTGAAATAAATCAAATCATAATACTGAGAAAATGGAAGGAATAATATATTTTAAAATTGATATTTTAGAAATAAATATTTTTAATTTTTAGTTTAAAATTATCATAAATTAAATAGTGAATATGAAGACATTATATATAAGTGACGTCAAGATTTTTAAATATTTTTTTAATTTTAAATAGTTTCGTATATAATAACTTTAAAAAATATTAAAAAATAAAAATTTTACATTTTACATTATAAAATTTATTATAAATATAAAAATATTTTTTAATATATTTTATTTTTTAGATATTAATCTTTAAACGCCTTAAATACCAAGCAAAGAACCGTCAACTTTTTATTCTTCCCGCACAAGATTTCGTCCCGGGTTTGTCATTTTCCATATATTTAATTTACAATTAAAATTTATATTTGTATAAATTAACTAAATATTATATTTGAAACATTATTTTTTTTTTGTATTTTAATATTGATTAATTTGTATAAGATCGAATATATTAGTTGAATTAGTAATTTTTAAAAAAAATTAGTAATAAATTTTTGGTTTATCTTTTATAAGATCAAATTTTAATATTTATTTTAAGAATATAATTACGTCTTTACTACATAAAATATACAATAATGCTTAAATATATTCAACTTTTATAAAAAAAACTTTTTTTAAACCATAAAATTTTGATATACTTTTCATATATTCTAAATCCTCGATAAAATATAACATTAGCGATAAAACAATTTAAACTCAAATATTTTAAGATAAATATCATCTTTTTTTTCTTCAGTAAAACGTCTTTTTTATTCAACTTTCGATATTTTATTATATTAAATTAAAATAATATTTTATATTCTTTTACCATTAAATTTTTAAATTTTAATAATCTAATAATACTCTAAAATGATTATTAAAACTTAAAATCCTATAAATAAAATCTTTTTCGGAGAAAATATAATTAAAAACAAAGTCTAAAAGTTTTATTTTTAACAATCAAAAAATAATTATAATTATATATTTTTAATTTTTTAACAATATATATATATATATATATATCATAAACAAAACGATATAAAAATATATATCTCAGTATAAACATTATTTATTTTTTAATAGAACATTTATTGAATTTTATTACAATTTTTAATTAAAACATTTATAAAATAATATATTTGACATATATTGTGTGTGTTAAAATAAAATAAATGTTAAAATCTTTGTCTTTGAAATGCACATGACTCATTTTTCAAAATTGTAATGTATTGATAGGTCTTAAGCTTCATCTAGAAAAAAATAAGCGTAATAGAAAAATAGATGATATTTATTTTAAAAAAAATTTAAAAATAAAATAATACATGAATTGGTCTTCCAACAATTTCCTAAGATGTTGTTTGAAATACATGAATTGGTTCAGCAATTTTGTCTTTGCAGCAGCAGCCGGCACTGGCTGCCGCCAGCCCGCATTCTTAAATGACGGCTCAGACAACCTTATCCAAATTTATGAAAGATGAAATCTTTGCTAAAAAAACTATAAATAGGGAGCCTCTGAATCCAATGTCTACACAAAAACTTCTCTGAAATTTTAAAATAAAAATGGAGACTCCCCAGCACTTGTCAATGCTGATGTTTCTTGTTGCTGTTCTCTTCTCGTCTTCATCTGCAACTTCGCCACAGGAAGAGTTTCTTAGTTGTCTTTCTCGTAGTTCCAATGGCTCGTCTCCGATTTCTAATGTGATATTTAAGCCTGAAAACTCGTCGTTTTTAGCCGTCTTGGAGTCCACAATCAGAAACCTCAGGTTCTACGAATCGGATACACCGAAACCTTTGGTCATAGTAACGCCATCCACCATATCCCATGTTCAAGCAACGACTCATTGCTCAAGAACACATGGGCTACAGATTCGAACCCGAAGTGGCGGTCATGATTTTGAAGGTCTTTCTTATGTATCTAGAGTTCCGTTTATTATCGTCGATTTGGTTAATTTCGGGTCGGTTGATGTTGACGTAGAAAATAGAGTTGCTTGGGTTCAATCCGGTGCGGTTCTCGGTCAACTTTATTATAGGATTGCTGAGAAAAGTAGAACTCTGGCCTTCCCTGCTGGTACTTGCCACACTGTGGGAACTGGTGGGTACTTTTCTGGTGCAGGTTACGGTTTATTGTTCCGGAAATACGGTCTCGCCGCTGATAATATAATCGATGCTCAACTCATTGATGTGAACGGGAGAATTCTTGATAGAAAATCAATGGGGGAAGATCTGTTTTGGGCGATCCGAGGCGGAGGCGGAGGCAGCTTCGGGATTGTCCTTTCGTGGAAGCTACGTTTGGTTTCGGTTCCGGAAACTTTGACTGCGTTCAACATCAGCAAAACCATTCAGGAAAATGCAATCCAACTTGTTCATCGTTGGCAATACATTGGACATGAGCTTCCCGATGGAGTCTACTCATCGGTTACTCTAAACACGGTGAACGGAACCGTAATGGCTTCGTTCAGTTCATTGTTTCTCGGCGTCAGCGACGAGCTTGTTTCATTGATGCAGGAGTGGTTCCCGGAGCTCGGACTGGTTAAACAAGACTGCATCGAAATGAGTTGGATCGATTCCATTCGTTACTTCGGGCAAATCCAAAACCAACCATTGGAGATTCTGCTGGACAGGAACTTCAAGACCTCGCTTACAAGTCCTTACTACAAAGCCAAATCCGACTACGTCAAGAAACCCATCCCTGAAATGGGATTGAGAGGCTTATGGTCGATGCTTTCCGAGGAAGAAGCGGAGTCCGCGGTGGTTGGATTTTTTGCTTACGGTGGTATCATGGCTGAGATCCCTGAGACTGCAAATCCATTCCCACATAGAGCTGGAAACTTGTACAAGATCTTGTACAACGTGGGTTGGCAAGAAGATGACAACGTACACTCTGAAAGATACATAGACTGGATTCGACGAGTTTATGATTATATGGGTTCTTTCGTTTCTAAATCTCCCCGAGAGGCGTATATAAATTATAGAGATCTTGATATCGGAACGAACAACGACGACGGCGATACGAGTTATGCAGAAGCAGCCATCTGGGGTCGGAAATATTTCAAGAATAACTTCAACAGGTTGATGCGGGTGAAGACGATGATTGATCCCAAAAATTTCTTCAGGCAGGAACAAACCATACCTCCGCTGATTTCTTCCAGAAACAAAAGAGAGCATTAAATATCTATTTTTATGATTTATATTTAAAATTTATTTATTTTTATTAAAATCGATATCAAATTACTTGTAAGAATAATATTATTGAAAATTAAATTAAATATTAAATAATTTATGATCTATTGAATACATGACAGTGATCAAGGCTTTGCCTGGTTGGGTAGAAAAAATGCTAGGAGGAAAGAAAAATAAAAAGTACAAGAAGAACAAATATGATTCTATCCGCATGAAATAGTGAACATCCAACTATAACTGCAGTCTTATCATGGCATAATCCACTAATTGAAAACATCAAATTTGGTTCCAGGGAAGAAAGAATCTGCTTCCATTCTTTCTTTCTTTCTTTCCAGGAACCACATACATGCCTGAAAAAACATGAACAGAGATGGGATCAGTTGTGCAGTGGATTCGGTCCTCCGGGGACAACTTGATGCGACACATCCTGAGCCGGTATGTGATGTTTCTTGTTACCAGAAACAAAAGGAGAACCTGCAGAAAAATGCTGTTGTTGTTGTGTTTCCTGGTAGGAAGCCCAAGTGCTCAGCTGCCGACAACTAGAAAGATGGACTGTTGTCAACAGAACTGCGAAAACCAGAAGTGGAAGAAAATGAGTTCCCATGCTCTGAAAGGACTGACTAAATGGAAATGAATCTTCTGAGTTGGATTTCCTGGTTTCAAGTCTATATATAATGGGAACATGCAACCGGTTAGAATGGGATTAAATCTAAACTACATATCAGATATGAAGTGTTTTATTTTTTAATTCCCATGTATCTGCTCATTTTGTCGACTAATTCAAATCAGGATTTGTATACAACTATACCTTTCAATCCAATTTTCTTCATTCACAACATCGTAATTCGAAACATCAATTTTTCTTAAAAGATTTAACACCTCATCCTGCTAGAACAACCGATTATCGTTCCTATATCAAGTTTTTAAGTCGGCATATGTTAATGAAATCCAGCAAGATTCCATGTTTTTCCTGTCAATTTCCAGCAGGGGTTGGTGGTGTTTCAAGGGACCAAAACATTGAATAAATTGTACATTTGACAGGAAATGTGAATGGCCCTCAATGCTCATCTCAACTGCCACTCTCAGAAAGTGAAAAGAAAATGGTTTAACTTGAAATCACCTGTCCTTTCACCTTTACCCCCCCTTTCCATTGTACCCTAGCTGTTCTTGTGCTAGAAGGAGCTTTCTGAATACAGTGTTAAAGTCTGCATTTGTTGAGGAAAACAAATCCATTCTGGGGAACAGCTGGGAAAATCCTGATTCATTTTCTTGAATTTAGGGGATCAAAAGTAAAATTATAAGTTTTTGGAAGGTCGAAAATTTAGTTTACCCCTAAATTAATTAACAGTGCATACTACGATTGCCCATTTGTATTTCCCTTTTGCCTCCACCGCAAAAGCCGCCGGGAAGAGAAAGGTTCCGGTAAAATTATACGATTTTGGAGAAGCCGGGGGAGAGGAGAGAGATGGTAACGTCTCCGGTGGTCAATACGTATCCACTCTCCAGCTACACCTTTGGCACCAAAGAGCCCAAGATGGAGAAAGACACCTCCGTGCCGATCGCCTTGCTCGCATGAAAGTCAAGTAATTTTACCGATTAAGATTCATTTATGTTTTGATATATAAGGTCTAATCAGAAGGATCTTCATTTGGAACTGTCGAATTTATATATCTAAACGTAATTACTAATTAATTAGATTTGAACTAAGGTTTAGGAAGACTGTCGACTTCTCTTTTTCCCTGTTTCTGGAAAGGTTCGAGCTTTGATGAATGTTCTGTTTTTTTATTGAAGACCCAAAAACAAGAAATTGATGCTCTAATTCTAAACTAAAAGTTCCTGTTAGAAAGATTAATTATGGATGTAATAAGTTTACAGTGAAGACTGGCATTCACTGTGCTTCTGGTTTGCATCATTCCAGAAAACACTCTGTTAGAATTTACATGGTAATGCTTTATTTGGATTCCACTAGTTATATTCATTGCATTGAAGCTTCGGAAAGAATATGTGAACTTCTAAAGGCTTACTTGTCCAGCATTCGGTTAACCGATAAGTTGCTCGATTAGAAAGAAAATGTCATTCAAACGTTTATAAGGCCTTTTGATTCTTGCTTTTCGATTTTAGGATGTTACCCTTTTTTATTCTGTAAGGTTTTGTATTAGTTCTTTAGCAAAGAAGAACAAAGCTTGTTCTTGTATATTAGTTTTTCGTTTTTACTAATTCTACTCCAGTATCACAGCTTGATTCATGCTTAATCGTCAGTGGTCAATTTATATGGTCTATTGCTCAATTTTGTTTTTCATACAATTGGAGGATTGCTTATCACAAAGGTCTATAGCTTGTAGGAGTGTTTATCTGTGACCACTGGTCAACCTGGAAGAAATTTACAACTATGTTTTGAATATGTAAAGAGGAGATTATGCATCAAGAAAAAGAGGAATTGCATCCTAACACATGAATTCCTTTTTCGAGGCACAGAACTCGTAAATGTTTTTTGTTGACTGATAATATCTTAAAATAATTAGTGGTCTTTTCTTCCATTACGAGTTTATGTTCTACTTTTGCTAATTTCTCCTTGTCCTGTAACATACTGATTGGTATTGTCATCTCGTGTTTATGGCAATTAGTATTTTCTAAGAGACCATTTTAATGTTTGTTCTTCCATCGCTTTTTCTATTTTCTCATGCAGGTCCAAGAACATAATCTTCCTCATATTCTTCTTCTGCAAATTGGGAATACTTTTTGCAAACTTCCAGGTGGGCGCCTGAAGCCTGGAGAAAATGGTATCATCTTATTCTTTTTACTTTTTCCTTGTACATCATACTGTCATCTTCTCTCATACTGTCTTTTCTGTGTACTATTGTGGAAACTCTGTGTTCATCATAACACCTGTTCTCCCTTTTTTGACATCAGAGATTGAGGGTTTGAAGAGGAAGCTGACCAGCAAGCTTGGAGCTAATTCGCCTGCTCTTGTGCCAGACTGGCAGGTACAGATATGTAGTAATTACTGTAATTTACTATCTCACTAGGGCGAGGAGGGCAGGTCATCCTCACAATTATATCTAAATGTTGCGGTGATATAGTTTGGAAGCAATTTCTTTTAATGCTTGTTCCTTGTTACTTGCTGTAGATCGGTGAGGCTGTAGCCATCTGGTGGAGGCCCAATTTCTTTTAATGCTTGTTCCTTGTTACTTGCTATGTTATGCTATGCTTTCTTAGCTTTCTCTATTATTAATAATGCAGGAGTGCAAGAAGCTCTTCCTCGTTCACTTGTCTGAGAAAGAGTACTTTGCAGTCCCGAAGAATTAGAAACTTCTTGCTGTACCATTGTTTGAGCTCTACGATAATGTGCAGGTTAGGAGAATACCCTACTTTAAAAGGGAAGAAAAGGTAGCTTTATTGCTCTTCTGGTTCTTCCTTCTAACAAACCACATTCAAAACGTTGAACAGAGATATGGGCCAGTCATATCAACCATTCCTCAGCAGCTTTCTAGATTCCAATTCAACATGATCAGCACATGATCTCGGCATAGGATGTCAAAGATCACGAATCTTTCTGCTTGCTTCCTGACTGCTACATCCGGAGAATATTGCTTCAGGTTCAAGAGCTTTAGCCTGTACGTGACGGTACATAACGAGAGACTTGTGCATTTTTTTTGATCATCGAGACTTTAATATTATTTATGCTTCGTAAGTTGATCGACTGAGAATACGACGTACAGTAAACTCATGTACTTTAATTTGGTTAGGAACCATTTTGGAACAACTAATCAGTGTTGGTTATAGTGTACCTTGTTAGATGGTTTAATTCAATGGTTTTATACGATTTACAAATGTTTAATGCCTAACTCACAATTCGAATTCGGAAACGAATTTATCGGTCCTCTATATGGTTCTTACATATGCAAGTGTGATGGTGCAATGTTCACATAGGATCAAAGAGAAAGGATTGGGAAAAAATTAGAAATTTTGCATAAAGGTATGGATAATATTACATCAAAACTACAAAAGTCCATTGTAAAACCCACACATTAAAAAGAATGCTTTTAAAAACAAGAAAAAATTCTTAAAAACAATGCAATCAAGCAATGCTCAGAAATGGTAAATAATATGCATAGGGAGAAGATGAATGTTGGAGAAGCTGCGGTTTTAGTATGCCCGAGCTTTTATAATGTCGAAGCTCATTTCACTCGGATCTGTCGCCTGCAACTCGACTTGAATGCCATCCAATTCCCTCTTGAATCTGTCTTTTGAGCTTGCATACACCATCTTACTTCTCACCCTTGATGCATCAGGTGCCCTGCCAACAATACAGAGAGTTCTATTCGAATCTACGACGAACGAATGGAATAAAGGCAGATTATCTATACAGGGATTTAAAAAGCGATCGCAGTCGTGTTTCAAGACACAAATAGTGAAGGATTTTTTTTATAATTATGTTTGACATATAGGAGGGCAGAAGCCATTTAAGACCCTGAGCAGTACCATGCAATGAAGAAGATTTTGCTTTTCTGGCAATTCTCATTGGTGGTGAAATCGAAATCGAAAACAGCATATCGGCATTCATTGGGAGGCAAAGCTGCTGTGAAATCTTCATATGTTTCAGCTTTGCCACCGAGCTTATCCACCACCACCTGCTGGTCGTGAATCTTGAAAACAATGAACCTGTAATTCCTCTTGGCTTTTAGCTCCAAGAATTTCAGTTTACATTCATCCTGTACAGCCATTCCAGATGCAGCGTTCGCCTAATCCCAAGTTCAAGTTCCAACACATGACCAAAACAAAGAAGAAAAAACAACAACAAATATACGAATCAACAAACATTTTTCCAGCCAACATGACAGAAGACAACCAACCAACATATGAATCATAAACAGAATCAAAGGTGTGGGGAATGGAACTCACCATTTTGTTGTCCAAGTGCAGCTAATTTTTTAAGAATCAGAAGAAAGAAGATGGATATGTGGGATTGGGAGGAGATCCTTAGTTGAGGGAAGATATTGAGAGGTGAGAGGAATAAGGTGGTGAAGAGAAATTTGAGGGCATAACAATGGAAAACATCTCTCAACAGCAATATTTGTTTTATTACGTGTTGATTATAGGCAAAACCCACGCTGATTTCTCGTTACAGGGACAGTTTTTGGTTGCTAATTTTGGGTAAATTCACTTGTTTCGTTGTCACATTTTATGTCTCGTACCTAAATCATCGGTTCTTTTATTATATTTATTTTGATATTTTCGTTTTATTCTTCGCCTTTAATATCATATTTAGGATATAAAAATTAGTGTTAAAGTTTATAATTTAATTTTTATAAATATTTAAGATGAAACATAAAAAAAAAAAACATAATTAAGCAACATAAAATTTTTACTCTTTAATCTCGGTATAAATTCAATTTATTTCATATATCTCCGTAAGTTATATTTTGATACTTTTATTTCACTCATCTTCATTATCAGATTCATGATATAAAAATTATTGATAAAGTTCCTAATTTAAATTTTTTTAAAAGAAAATTAAGATAAGACGTAAAAAAAATATAATTAGGGGACAAAATTTTTATTCCTCAATAAAAATTTAACAGATTAATGCAGTTGAAATTCCAAATATAATTTACCCTAAAAAGGTATAAGCTAAATTATAAACAATTTTTCAATAAAATAATATTATAAAGGGCCCAACCGGGTTCGAACCGGTGACCTATTGATCTGCAGTCAATTGCTCTACCACTGAGCTATAGACCCACTCATTGATAATAAAGCGGCCTTTGTTTTTATATTAAAATTTAAAACAGAAGATTGCTACTTACATTTTTATATTAAATTTTATTCGAGTATAAACGAATGGATTTGAATCGTTTAATATTTATGTTGAATAAAATTTAAATTATAAAAAGAATTGGTTTTGGATTCGGTCGGACCAATTATATCCTTAGAAAATATTCATAAATGTTTGGTGATTTATAACAACAGAAATATCTAATCGGATACATGACTAAGAGGGTTTATCGAATGAGTCGATCATGAAGTTGAATATTATTTGATTCGTGCTCGTTAAAAAGTTTTATTGTTTGACTCGTTACTCCTTAAGCTCGTTAAAATTATGCTCGACTCGTGCTCATTAAATTATTTTGTTACTCAACTCAGGTCGTTGCTCATTAAGCTCGATTTTTCGCTTGTTAAACTTACTAAAAAATTTACCTTATTTTTAATTAAAAATAAAATTTAATAATATTTATGAGGCAATATTAACATATATTAATAAATTTAACCAAAAAATCAAAAGAGTGTATAAAACACTTTCAAAGTCTAAATTTGAAAGCAACAATCCATAAATACATGAAACTAGCCTATTAAAATTAAAATAATAATTCATAAATTAATAATTATTATTTAGATTCATTTTTGAACGATAATTTTAAAGTAATTATTAAAAAATATTTTAAAAAATTATCAAGTTGCTCACGAACTTATCGAGTTAAGTCGAGTTAAACTTTACTCAGTTCAACTCGTTAAGATATTGAATCGAGTTTAAGTTCGAATCAAACTAATCTGATTGAATATTTATCAAATTTTAACCGAATCAAATTTGAATAACTCACAAATTACTTAACTCATTAATCACTATATACTTAGAAAAACTCCACCATGTGAGAACCACCGTCCACCGGAATATTTGAGTTTCAACATAACATAAATCTTAAGAACATATACTATTACATATAAGTGATGCATGATTTTATATTAAAAGATAAATTTATAAAATTTTAAAAATATATATTTTTAATAAAAAATAATAAAAAAATTCAAAAAAAAATTAACATCCAAATTTAAAAATTTCGTTGGGTGACTGTTCCCAGCTTCCTCGATCCATCCTTGCAGATTAATTTTTAAGTTTATTTTTATTTTCGTTTATATCCGAATATATTTTAATTATTAATTCATACATCATTTATTTTTTTTATAATAGTTGATTTTAATTGTAGTTAAGCAAATCTGTGTTGAGCATTATTACAGATTAGTTTTTAAAATTTTGAGCGTTCTAATTTCAGCTTTAAACTATATTCTTATTTTTTAATCGGCCTTTAAATTATTGAGGGTACAAAAATAAAAAAGTTATCAATATTATATTGTCAATGGGTTTCTGAACATACACGATAGGAGCGACCGCATATGGTCTTTAAAATAGAGGATCCCAAAATTTTGATAAACTACATTAATTAGATATGTTAATCTCAAAATTCATTATAAAATTTTTAAAAATACTCTCAAAAAAATAAATTATAATCGTTAAAATATTATAAATATTTTTTAAATATGATAATTAATTATATAATCTCGTTAATTATTCCTATTATGAACTATTACTTCTATAAAACCAGTAGAATTCTAAAAAAACGTAATAGTAACAACCGGGGGCCTAAAATAGGTAATTGCTTCTAAGGACCATATTTTTAAAATTAGTACGGGTTGTAGATAACCGAAGTCATATTTTTAGAACTAGTAAGAGTTGTGGATAATTATTGCTTTTATAAGTCATATTTTAATAAATTACACAAAACCCCCAAAATTTTTAAACCGACTCTATATATTGTACTCACAAATTGAATTTTAGTTACTCTTGAATTATAATTTTTACTCGTATATAAACCGATATTATTTTATAATCATCTTTATACTATTGAAAATAACGTATTTATTAAATAAATGTGAATTTTAAGCGTGGAAGACAGGTGCGAATGGGTCAAAAGTATCCTACTTGAAGTGAAATGACAGGGCATAAGCTGTGGACCAGACTTATAATTCCGACCGTCATGAGGACAAGGAACCAATATTTGACAAAGGCAAGAGTCAAGAGTCACGCGGGTCGGAAAAACAACAATTTTTGTTTTGGATTATTTTACATATGTATATTTAGTTACGTCTTTCATTTATTTTGGGTGAATATGTTTGTTATGTTTTTTATTTGTTATTTAATTAATAAAATGAATAAAAAAATAAAAATAAAAAACTTTTTTATGACATCATATACGAATATGTTGAATAAAAATTTTATATCTTTAATCATATTTTTTCTGTGTTTCACCTTTAAGAATCTTTAAAAATTAAATTTAAAATTTTAACTTTAATTTTTATATTTTAAATCTTAAATCATGTATCTTAAAAATATATTATAATCTTTAATCTTAAATTCTAAATTTTAAATTTATTATTTTAAAATGAGACACTAATAAAAATATAATAAAAATAAAACCAATTAAAAGGAATGTTGAAAAGGATGGAAAAGACGGGGGAGAATTCAAACTCAAAAACCTGTGGAGCAAATAGTCAAAACTCCGACATTCTTGAAGTTGAACTGAATACCACTCGTTTTCTATAAATACCCATTTCATTATCTTCGTTGAAGATCAAATCAAATTCATCTGATTCTGTATTAGCCTTATAGACCAAGCTTTTTTGCTATAGTATAAATGGGGTTTTTGGAGCAATCACAAGCTTTTTGGAGCTTAACCATGGTGGTTTGTCTTGTTTATTTGTTCTTGGGATTGGTGTTCTCGTGGTGGGTTCTACCCATTCGAGCTTACCGCAGGATTAAGAAGACTGGGTTCGGAGGTCCAACTCCTAGTTTCCCTCTGGGAAATATTACAGAGATGAAAAACAGCAAGAATGTTGATGATTCTTCACTTGGATTCTCTGGTATTTCCCATGATATACACTCCGCGGTGTTTCCTTATTTTGCTAACTGGAAAAAGACTCATGGTAAGTCTTTGCCTGGTTTAATATAATTCACAGTTTAAAACAAAATGAAAATCCTTAGTTTGTTCTGTTTGGCTTGCAGGAAAAGTGTTCACCTACTGGTTGGGGACTGAGCCATTTTTATATATTGCTGACCCGGAGTTCCTTAAAAAGATGTCTTCGGGAGTTTTGGGGAAGAGCTGGGGAAAACCCACGGTGTTTAAACGTGATAGGAAGCCTCTGTTTGGAAGTGGATTGGTGATGGTGGAAGGAGACGAGTGGGTTCGTCATCGCCATGTTATCAATCCTGCATTCTCCCCGGCTAACTTGAAGGTCTATCTCATTTCCAAGTTTAATTTGTTGGATATTAAATGATGCAGAAAAATGAAGTTTATTTTCTACTTTGATATTGTAGGCCATGGCAATCTTGATGGTGGAACCGGCCACAATGATGCTCAACAAGTGGACAACCCTAATAAGCTCCGGTCAACCCGAAATCGACGTCGAAAGAGAAATCACGACAACGGCGGGGGAGATCATTGCAAGGACGAGCTTCGGTTTGAGCAGCCAAAAGGGGAGTGAAGTGTATGAAAAACTGAGAGCCATGCAAATCACCCTTTTCAACTCCAACCGTTACGTGGGTGTTCCTTTCAGCAAATGGGTTTGTCTCAAGAGAAACCTGGAAGCCAGAAAACTTGGCAAAGAAATAGACCAACTCCTTTTATCCATCATCGAGGATCGTAAGAAGGCTCGGGACGGATCACCTCACAAGGATCTGTTGGGTTTACTGATGGAAGGCAGCCACCTCGACGGCCGCGCAGGGAAGAGCTTGACGACAAGGGAGCTTGTTGATGAGTGCAAGACGTTCTTCTTTGGTGGCCATGAAACCACCGCGTTGGCACTCACTTGGACCTTGCTGCTTTTGGCCTTGCATCCCCAATGGCAACACCAGCTTCGGGAGGAAATTAGAGAGGTGATCGGAGATGGTGATGACATCGATTTTTCCCGACTTACCGGATTAAAGAAGGTACTTTTTTTTTTCAATTGATCAATCAAATACACATATATGATATATTAATATAGTTTCTATGTCTACGATTTTCAGATGGAATGGGTGATGCAAGAGGTGCTAAGACTCTACCCCTCAGCACCAAATGCGCAAAGGCAAGCAAGAGAAGATATAAGGGTGGATGATCACATTATCCCCAATGGAACCAACATCTGGATTGACGTTGTGGGCATGCACCATGATCCGGCTCTATGGGGTGCCGACGTTAACGAGTTTCGACCGGAGAGGTTCAAGGACGATAAGCTATACGGAGGTTGCAAGCACAAGATGGGGTTCTTGCCATTCGGATTCGGAGGTAGGATGTGCGTTGGGAGGAATTTGGCGATGATGGAATACAAAGTTGTCTTAACCCTTATGCTTCGGAGGTTCTCCTATTCAACTTCACCTAATTATCGCCATTCTCCTTCTATTTTGCTTTCCCTAAGGCCTAGATATGGATTGCCTCTCATTGTTCAACACCTTTAGATTTTCCCAAATTGTATATAGAGAAGGATTCCTGCCACGAATAACTAAAGAAATACAATTTTTTTTTATTCATGTTGGTTTGTTAAGGAATATAATTTGTTCGATTTCGTTTATATTTATTCATTAAACGATAATTGAACACATACGAACATAAAAAAAACATGTAGATAAATTCTAACGAACATAAATGAATAAATATATGTGGTTAAATTTATTTTTTTAATCTAATATTTTTGTTATAAAAATAAATATAAATGAATATATGTGAATAAATTTAAACAAATATAAATGAACGGATTGTCGAATATTCATGAACGTAAATAAACGAATGGGCTTTTTGTTCGCATTCTTTTATTTAAATGAACTTCTCGTTGAATGGTTTATTAACGATTCGTTTAACGTTTGGTTCGTTTACGATTCTAATTATATGGGTTTTTATTTTCATGACCCCAACTCATCTAAAATTTAATATATTTATTTTAATTCAATCCTGAACCGATACATTATAAACATATTTTAGTTTTGATCCAATCCTAAAATTTTAACTGAAAAATTTTATTAAACTCGACCTATTTTTAAAAAAGATAATAAAATATTAAAATAATATATAATATATATAATATTAAATATATTAGATCATGTTGAAAAATTATAATCCTAAACTTAGGGATGAGAATGGATTGGGTTTTTGGTCGTCCTGATCTCGACCCGAAATTTAAGTTCTTTGATCCGACCTAATATTATAAAAATCATAATTCAAACTCAATTGGACTCAATATTATAAAAATCATAATCGAATTGACCCAACCCCGATATTTTAATAAAAACATGAATAAATTCGACCCGACCCGAAAATAATAATAATAATAACAATATTAAATATAATTTATAGAAATATATAAAAAATATATAAATATATCAGGTCGGGTCGGATCGAGAAATTTTCACCCTAAACCCGAATCTAATCTAACTTTATTTTTTTAATCACCTAACTTGATCCGACCTAAACCCGATTTTTTAAATAAAAACTCGTCTCAATCGAATCGAGTTAAATCAAGACTCGACAGAGAGGGGTCAAATTGCCATCCTTACCTAAAACCAATCGCAATCTGTCCATAATCAAGCATTTTCAAAAACCGCCCCTATTCCTCCCGAACTAGGGCTGTAAATGAGACGAGACAGATCGTGAGCTACTCGAGCTCGACTCGATCAAAGCTCGATCAAAACTCGACTCGATTGAACTCGAATCGAGCTCGAGCTACGTGATACTAGACTCGAAAAGCTCACAAGCTACTCGAAAACATAAATATACTATTTTTGATTTTTTTTATAATTTAAAATCTAAATTTCTAAACTTAAACCCCTAAAATTTAAACCTTAAACATAAGTGTTAAACCCTAAATTAAGATATTAAAAACTAAAATTAACAAGTTTGAGTTTATACATCTTGTGTATCAAATTTTTTCTTTATTAGACTTTAAATGAGACGTGAGAGATAAGAGTTACTTGAGTCTAACACGGTCAAAGATCGGTTAATACTTGTCTCGATTAGGCTCGAAAAAAGCTCGAACTCGACTCGAGTTCTTAACGAGTCGAGCCGAACTCAGATATTTCAGGCCGTTTAAAATTACTCAAGTTCGAACTCGACTCAAAATCTTAACGAACCGAGTCGAGCTTAGCACTACTCGAGCTCGACTAGACTCGTTTATACCCCTATCCTGGACCCATTTTGTATTAAAAAATTCACACATTGGGACCCAACTTAAATCATGTTATTTTTATGCATATTTAAAGAAGGAAAAATTGTAGTAAGAATTTTAATTCCAATAATATTGTTCGCATCCCTTTATTTTCTAATATATTATAAATTAATATTTTAAATTAAAGACGAAATACTTTCAATCAACCTTTGAATAATAAACAAATAAAATATTAATTATTGTTTAATATTTTATTGATTATTGTTTAATACGAGTTCCGACCGGAGAGGTTGAAGGACGATAATTGCATGTTTGATGCATGAATTATATCAAATTCATCAATATCAACGGTATAGGCAATCAAGTTTTCAACACCAACTTAATTAGTTTTATATTAATTTATAATTATTAGATAATTAAAATGAATTGATAAAATTAAACAAGAAAACATAAATATATTAGAGACAAAAAAGGGAAACGTGAAGTTAATGCCTAGCAGATGCGACGGTAAGGGTTCGGCTCATCCAACCGAAACAAACCGCACCGTTTCCTTCTCTAACGGTGAATCTCCGATCGATCCGGTTACCGGAATTCAGCCTATCACGCATCGACTCAGCTACGCTTTGACTCAGTAGTTTTAACTCGAACCCTGCCATGCTCATCCGGGCCCTCCACTTCCCGAAAACCTCACATCTTTCCACTCGGTCCCTCCCCTCACACGAAACTGAGTTGGCGATTTTGCGGCACAGCCCTTCCTCCAGCGTCGCTCGTTCTGAGTTCTCCCTCCACACCGTCGACTCAATCGACTCAAACAAAGCTCCATAGTAAGCGGACACTTCTCCCACCCGCGGCGCGAACGGCGCGGTGCTCGTGTTCATTTCTTGTTCCACCAGTGTTACCACGCGCGGTGACAATCCTTTCACGCGACGGAGAAGCTCGTCTCTTGGATTCTCAACGCATACGCTTTCGTCAGGCATACGATAAAGCCTGAAAGCGAAATTAATAGCCAATGGCACCTCGGGTTCGCAACCGAGCGACTCGCGACTCAGATCGCTGAGTTTAAGACTCGTTACCACGTTAAACTTCATACAAATTCCAAATTGTTGAGCGATTTGACTCAGAGTATTCCCAACCATCTTCAACTTATCATCCCCACTATTATCAGTAATAGCTGTGATCTTCACCATTGTCGGTTTCCCATTCCCACGCTCCGATAGCGCGTGGAGAAGATTTATGTACTGCCCTCCTTGTCCAATATCAAAATCAATAACATGAAACTTGTTACAGTTTGGTTGTTCCGAAATGGTGTCGAGGATAGCCAGATTAGCAGCTAAGAACCCAAGCTTAAAACAAGGAGATAAATCATAAAGCAACTGAGTAGCGGTAGCGTGTTCCTTGCTGAACAACTCAGCCACCGGAGGCGGGTTTTCAACTGGGTTAACCCGCGATTTAAGTGCCGGCAACATGCAAGCCATCAACCTCTGCTCTGAATTCCCTTTAGCGTTTCCGATTCTAGCTAACCGGGTAAGGATCTCATTAGCAGCGTCAGTTTTCCCCTCGGAAATAGCTGATGCAGCCTTTTCAACTGGGTTAACCCGCGATTTAAGTGCCGGCAACATGCAAGCCATCAACCTCTGCTCTGAATTCCCTTTAGCGTTTCCGATTCTAGCTAACCGGGTAAGGATCTCATTAGCAGCGTCAGTTTTCCCCTCGGAAATAGCTGATGCAGCCTTTTCAACTGGGTTAACCCGCGATTTAAGTGCCGGCAACATGCAAGCCATCAACCTCTGCTCTGAATTCCCTTTAGCGTTTCCGATTCTAGCTAACCGGGTAAGGATCTCATTAGCAGCGTCAGTTTTCCCCTCGGAAATAGCTGATGCAGCCTCCATTATTGTCTGCTTTGGACAAGCTGCTGCCGGAGAAGCCACGGACGACGTGGAAGAAGACGATGAAGAAGTGGAAGATGTAGGCGATGGAGCAACGGGGTTAATAGGGCTGCCGGAACTGATCAAGTTTTGTATAGCTTCCGACCATTCGCTCTTTGTATTGGTAATCACCGAAACGGCATCTCCTTCTTCGTCGTTTTCGTCGTCCAATAGTTGTTTCTCCAGCTCTTGAAGCTGATTCATCATCTTCTTCTCCGGGTCTTGCTGCTGGACCACCCATGTTTGAATCGGGCTCATTTGGTGAACGCCTTGGATTAAGTCCCCTGAGGTGATTCCAACGGAGATTTGCTGTGACCTCGGTTGCTGTAAAAGCGGAAGTCCATAATATCTCTGGGATATAAAAGTAGGGGAAGAGAAATTACCCATAACTTCCGACGACAAGTTGGAGGAGAAAGTTCCGATGGAAGATAATGGAGATATCAAAGAACTATGCTGATAATTAGTCCTGGGCTTAACAGAACGAAGATAAAGATTATTACGGCCCGTATGACTGTATTGGAGTTGTTGCTTTACGAAGTCAGCCAGAGTTCGCTTTCCGATGAGACTAGGTGCGGCTCCGTTCACGATCTGAGACGTTGTGTCCATGAAGATTCCAGGGATTTGGGTCCTATTCGGTGCAGTGGGTTGGTTGATGCTGATGGCGTCAGCATTTGCCACGGATCTGTCGTCAATTCCGCCGTAGAAACCAGTGCCACCGGTGGAATACCCGGATGTCATTTCCTTCCCCCTCCTTCAATTCAGAGATCGGATTTAGAAACGAAAAGAAGAGATAAAGAACGAAAGCGTTCCGAGAATCAGCTTTTTAAGAATACTATATTTTTCATTTAAGCACCTAAATTATTTAAATACTTAAAACTATCATTTTTAAGATGCTTTAATTTTTTTTATTTAAAGTAGGTAGTTAAATATCAATTTTTTAAGTTTTAAAGAGTTTAAGATATTTAGATAAAAAATATATGCATTATACATCTATTTTGATTAAAAAATATTTTAAATATTTAAATAAAATACTTTAAATAAAAAATAATACATTTAAAATATTATTTTAATTAAAAATATTTTAAATATCTAATTAAAAATATACTATAAATACTTTTTTGAATATCCTTTAAATAATTATAAAGTAGTACAATTATATAAATATTTTTATTTATTTGATATATATATATATACTTTGTAGATAAAAATAATATAAATTTATTTTTTAGAAAATAATATTAATTAAATATATTTTAAATATTTATTTGTAATATAGGAGAAATTTGTAAATATCCAAAGACCAAGTTTTTATGGAAGGAAGCAAGGGATGAAATCATGAGTTTTATGAATAATATACTAGGTTCTAAATAAAAATTATTTATTATAATTAGATGCTATTTTGTTAAATTTAGATTATTTGAATATTTTGATAATTATTAAAAGTATAGTAGTTTTTAGAATTCTTATGTTAAAATAATTAATTTTAAAAATTAAATTTTTAACAGGTTTTTTAAAATCAAAATTTATTATTTAATTTAATATTTTAATTTATCATTTATCAAATATTTAAATTAATGAATTTAACTAGTTAAATTTCTAACTTTAGCTCAAGCTTCTCTATTTTATCAAACAAGTTTTTTTTTTTTTTTTTGATATCCTATAAGACACTCTTCCTCCTTACGAGGACAAAGCTTCTCCCCAGCAGTTTCAAACAGCACCACGTGTCTTTCTAGAGAGTTGACTTCACGCGGCGGTGAGAATCGAGAAATGAGAATGCAAAGAAGAATAGAAACACTGGAAAGTGTATCCACGGGACACGATCTCCCGACTTGAATTTCGTTTATCCGGAAAAAAAAATAAATTCAAACGATGGTCTGAACAAAACAGTTAACGGCTGTTCAAAATTGGTGGAGATATTTACTACAAAACCAGGTTGGTTATCTTCGGCCAAAACGGAATTGAAATTTTAGATTTGGAGATAAAACGTAAATATTTAAAAACGAGAGATAAATTTATAAAAAAATTATTTTTAAAAAAATAAAAAAATCTTTGGAGTGGGGGCGATTATTCCTTTCCATCTTTATGTCTTCTTTTTTATTTTCGGTTATTTACAAAACGGTATATATCGAATTTTTTTATAAAAACTGTAAGAATTTCGGTTTTTAAACCGAATTTTTTATAAAAATTATAAGAATTTCGGTACATACCGTTTTTCTTACAAAAATTATAAGAATTTTTATATATATCGAAAAGTGTATACCGAATTTTTTATAACTTTTGTAAGAAAAACGGTATCGCTGTTTTTTAAACTTTTTTAAGGCTCCGTTTCGTAGAACTTCCCGGCGAGGGGAGACCCATTTTGTTGGTATACAATTGAATTTGAGGAAGGAGTACCATTAATGTGGGCCATGCAAAGATAATAGTGTGGAAGCTTTTTTTTTTCGATTTTAGGATTTCGTTTTATTAATTCGAATTAATCTGTGTCCTATATTTAATATTGGTAGATGAATCTCGTAATAGAGATTTTTTATACATACAACACTTTAAACCCGAGATTTACTTAATCAAAATTAAATTATTTGTCGTTTAAATTATCCCGTGTTTGTAATTTTTTATTTTTAATCAAGAGCCAATAATGTAATAAATACATGAATAATATTTTTATTTACATAATTAAGATAAAAACACTAATTATATATAAAAAATAAATGTATCAGTAATCATTATTCGGTTAAAATAAAATTAAACGGTTAAATCAAAATTAAACTTAATTAATCGATCGGTCAATATTCTTTTAAACTTAATTAATCGATCGGTTAATATTCTTTTAAACTTAATTAATTTAATTTAAAATTAATTATTAATCAAACCCTATTTACCAAATTTAATCATTAAGTCAGGATGGCCGAGTGGTCTAAGGCGCCAGACTCAAGTTCTGGTCTTCGAAAGAGGGCGTGGGTTCAAATCCCACTTCTGACATTTTTCTTATTTTCAATTTTTTGTATGGGCTATCAGAATTGGGTTACTTGGTAGGCGATAACCACACAGACCCAAGGTAGTTTCCTTGCAGAAACGATACCTCCTTTGTGAAGTTAGAATAGAAAAGCAAGCAATCTACAGTTTTGTGCAGTCAATTTAACTGTTACTGCTAGTATTTCATTATTTCTTTAGATAGAAGGAGAAGGACACCCTTTTCTTAAGCTCATTTCATGGTTCATACGGTTATTTTTAAAGATGGTGCTAGAATCGAATATGTACGAAGAATATTAGCAAGCTTAGCCATGATTCATTCATGTTCAATGCATGAACGCCAGGTGAAGATGGATTCAATCTGTCACCTTTGGTTCAGAGTAATAGACTTTAAAAGCCCTAGGTAAATACACAGGCAACAAAAAACCAAAGAGATTGAAGCACCAAAACGACATATTAGACAAAGCAATGACTCGGCCAGCGTAAACTCTGAAACCAGAAACTCCAGACTCTGAGAACTCAAACCTCATCCAGTCCACCAGTGAGAAAATCCTCCTGGAATTGTACAAGACCGGGATATATACCCCGATCGGAATTGAAAACCTGTCTGAAAACGCCACCCTTTCCAGGAAAACTTGACTCGTCACAAGGAAAAGATGCGGCCCTGCTGCCTTCATTGCATGGTTGTCGCCTACCAGAATGCCGTGAAAGATGTAAGCAATCGGGAGATAAAGCCCGATGATGGCGCTGACCATCATGTACTTGCGAAGAATCTTGTTTCGTGGATCGAGAACCATGGAATATTTTGGAGGCACAGTCCGAGGGAAGGCGACTTTGAAAAGCAAGTACATGTGGAAGATAGAGAAAACTACGAAGGCCAAGTCCCAGGGGCTAACCACGCCGCTTGCGGCGACGATGATCATAATTGCGAGACAATTGAGTTGCATGAGAGTGAGAAGCCCTGACATTTCGTTTTTTCTCAGATGGAATGAAGACACGACCGACTTGGGAGTTGGGAGTTTGTTTATTTTCAGTCTTTCTTCCTTTCTCAAGCAAAGAAAGCAAGTGAAAGAAATTTTCCTGGGAAAGTTGCAGTCCAGAGAGTAATGCAAAAACGTCAAGGGAAAATATCTGCGGAGAGAATTGTAATGTAAGGTGGAGAAGTGGAGTTTTGGAGAGGAGGGGATAGGATTTGGCAATAGAGGATTGAGGTACTGGAGGAGGACAAGTGGGCCAGTGGCAGCCGTGGAGCCAAACCAATACAGCACTGATTAAAGGAATTAGTGAAAGCGAAACATCAAGTCAGGATGGCCGAGTGGTCTAAGGCGCCAGACTCAAGTTCTGGTCCTCGTGAGAGGGCGTGGGTTCAAATCCCACTTCTGACATTTCCCAAAATTTCACCTCGTTTTTTAATTTGTATGGATTGTGAATGTTGGGCTAATCTGAACCAGGTAACCACATAGACCCAAACTAGTTTCCTACTTTCCTTGCAGAAAAGGATGCCTTTTTTCTGAAGTTTGAATACAAGACAAAGAAATCTACAGGTTTGTGCCTTCAAGTATAATTGTACCAAAACATAAGTGATTGCTGAATTCTTCATCGTCTTAAAACGACTTGTATTGCTTCCAAATTCCAACTATGACCATACGTTTTGTCCTTCATAAATCCTTATTTGCCTTGCAAGTATAAGACTTTCGGACCATTCTTGACGTCCAAATAACAAAAAAGATGTTTAAATCATTATATTATGCACACTAGATTTACCCTTTTTTCTTACATTATAAGCATAACCAATGGAACTTGTATTATAACCTGCCTTCTTCTTCCTCATTCTCTAATCTTCCTCTGTATTTCTAACAACGTTTGAAGCAAAAGATATTGTGTGCACCCTAATATATCATTCCCATAAATATTATGTTCTCTTTCATCATGTTCTTATGATCATTTCCTTTGTCTGTTTTTTTCAGGAGGCAAAACCATGAAGAAACGAATCAGTGCAAGAATCAGGAAGTTTCTTCCATGTACTACGCTCAGAATTTACATTCATATTAATAATCATGCAGGTGTCACCTCCATGGAAGATGCATGAAGCTCCCATGGGGAACCACTGCTGCTCATCTTTAGAAAAACATGTTTAATTTAGTGTTATATTTTAAACCCTTTTTTTGCTTCGAAATCCGCCGCTGGCGATCTCTAAAGCGAAGCCGTGTCTTGTTTTGCAGCATCCGGTGGTAGCTCGGCATTCATCCCGAATAACATCGACGTACGTGAAGAATACGCCAATGCCTTCCGGACGGAGTCATACAATGAGTTCTGGGCACGAGTTCTGGCGGTGTCACATCTAGATTTTGCCTCGTCGATCAGCCCCATCGATTCCACCACCGCAGCTCGACTACCATCTTATCGACTCTTCGCTGAGCATCTTCTGGATCCGGACCAAGCCTCGGTTAATCGGATCCTTACTTTGACCCGAAACAGACCCAAAACCCATAATCTATTGTCTGACTATTTTTCCCAAACCGCTAATGCTTCTCTCGTGTGTGGCCTCTTATTAAAAGATATGGACCGTACACGTGTCAAGTACCGTTCTTTTAGGGCCTCGTTTCATGCCCTGGAGACGGGTCCATTCTCGGATGGGAATCAGTTTTCGGGTATCCGGACCCGTTTAATTGAATTCTCCAATTCTCCCAACCCGTTTAATCCGACGGCTCTTTCTTCCAGTAAAGTTCGCGTGATTCAAGCCGGGTGTTGTGAATTGCTTAAACGGCTCGAGTCTAGCCGCGCCAAGGCTCAATCTAAGCTCCAGATAGTGAGCAGTTTAGAGCACGGGTCGGGTATCTTTCTAGTGGCGTTAACGGCTTCACTTACTATAATCGTTGCATCCCATGCTCTAGCATTGCTTGTGGCTGCGCCGGGTCTTATAGCAGTTTCACTTGAGCTGGCTTCGGCGAGAAGGCTGGCAAGGGAGTCAGCTCAGCTTGACGCGGCTGCTAAAGGGACTTATATATTGAATAGAGACCTGGACACCATAAGTCGTCTAGTGGGTCGGCTAAATGATGAGCTAGAGGACATGTGCGCTATGGTGAAGTTCTGGCTTGCGGGTGGAGAAGATCGGCTACTAGCCAGCGGAGAAGTGGCGCGCCAGCTGAAGAAGAATGATGCTAACTTTACCCAACAGCTTGATGAATTAGAAGAACATTTGTATTTGTGTTTCATGACCATAAATAGGGCTAGAAACCTTGTTGTGAGAGAAATTCTAGATCCGGGTCAACCCATGACCCGGAAATCTGATCCGATCTGATCTTTAAAATTAATGATATAAATAAATCAATCTATCATGATTCGAATTAGCCCAAATCATTGTGATTAATTTTTATTGGTTAAGATTAACGAGTTACATTAACTAATAATAAAAAGTTAAAAATAGACTATTTATTCGTTTTAATGGACACGTTATAAATCTTGTTACCATTTATTTTCTCTTTAACCAAAAATTTGCCATATTTTTCTCTACTAGATTTAGATGTTTGGTTTAAAATTTTTTACGATATCCACTTCAACTGTTATAAATTATATTAAAGTATAAGAGAACGAATCATCAAATTAATTATAATCACCGGTATTTTATATTTTGTGCAGAAAAAATAACAATATGAGCAAAATTTACAATATCTTGATTGTTGTGGCATTAATTGTGATAGTGTTTCCAGGAGTGAAGGTGAATTCCGCATCGACGCGTGATTATATGTTAAATTTATTGAGTCCGTGTTTACATGAATATAAGAAACCGACCCCATCAGCCGATTGTTGTATCAATGCGAGGCAACACGTGCCATGCTTTTGTGGGTATATGATGAATCCAGATTTTAGAAGAGTTTTTAACAGAATTCAGATTAGAAGAATAGCTGGCATGTGTGGCGTTACATTTCCTCCATGTTAAAATTTTGCTTCATTCGATTATCTTCGAACCAATGATTCATTTGAATTCATTTCTGTACTTATACTCTAAAATATTTATAAGATACTGGTGATTCTTTTTATTTTAATAATATTAATGATTCTTTTAATATTTTTTATTTATCAAACATCAAATTTTCTCAAAATTAAATAATACTAGTTAGTGACTGTTCAAAAATTTTGGGACTCTATACAATATATTAAAATATGCCCATTCGAAGCAATTATCCATAACTTACTAGTTCTAAAAATATGGTCATTAGAAATCATTATCCTTTTTAGGGTCCCTATGTATCGTTCTTATTGTGTCTTTCTAGAATCCCATTGGTTTTACGGAAGAAATAGTAATAAAAATAATTAATAAGATTTCATAATTAATTATCACAAAACAAGTACAATATTTTAATAATTATAACTTATATTTTTAAAATTTTTATAATAAATTTAAAATTAATATCATTTAATAAATACAATTTATTCGATTAAAAAAATTTCAGAAAATCCAATGTGGTCGATCATATTACGTTGGTAAAGAACTCTCATTGATAATAGCACCAAACTATTTGGGATATGGGAACAACCGGTTTTATGACATTGATTAATGTACTCATACGTGAAATAAAACATTTAAATTGAACTCTCATTTTATTATTTTGTTTATTTTATTTCTAATAAATTATTCTATTTTATAGCATGATTTTATTTTATATTTTGGTATGTTTTTCATTGAGTTTTTTATTAAGGTTAGGTCCGACGACGTCACGACTGATTAAAATGACGCTTCATCTATTATGTTGTTGATCTCTCTATATCGGACTCTCGAAATAAATTTGGATGTGCGATTACGTCTAACATTATTTATCACGATTGAGTGACGGTAATGTCCTTGTTGTCTACGTACCTTCATTGTAATTATATGTATTTTTATGTTGTTTGTGGATGATTTTACCTATAATCGTGAACATGGATGATGTTTGTATCCTTCTTTTATTTCGAGTTTTTGGATTATGTTTTATCTTTTTCTTATTTGGTCTTATTATGATATTCTAACGCTAGTTTTATTTACTGGATATATGTCTGGATTTAAGTATTTTATTTTCTATGATATAAATTTTCATTATAACTTCTAATATATTCTTGTTTAATGAAATTAGTGAATCTTTATTAAAAATAAAACATTTGATCAGAAGTTTTTTATACATCAAATTATTATACTATTAAAAAAATAAATTTAATACTCCATATATGTAAAAAAATAATTATTAAATAAAAGTAAAAAAAAAATGTGCAGAATAAACTCCATCACGCTACATTATTTAGCTTGAATATCATATTATTTCTAACTTCGAGTAATATAATTAAGGTTAAATTTTTAAATATTTTTTAGGTCTTGGGTCAGATTGAAATGAAAAATAATTGAGGTTATAGTAGAATAAAGTTTATAAATAAATTTTTTTGATATAATCTGATATATTTTTATATATTATATTTAATATTTTTATTTTTTTAGGTTAAATCGGATATAATTGAATTTTTATAAAAATATTAAGGTTAAATTATATTTTTTATCCCTATCATATTAAAATCTGATATATTACAATTAAATGGGTCAAAATTAAGACGAGTAATTTAAATTTTAAGTAAGAATCGTGTAACAAAAACCGCACCTTACCATCCCTAGTGAGTTTTTCCGTAGATTTTCCGCATAATGAGGATTACGAGGTTTTTGTCGTACAAGACAATGTTTTCGTCTCTTAAGTTTGTTAGAGATATCAATGTATTTTTCGAGTTTCATGCTACAAGATGTCTTGTTCTAAACGAGATCAATAGAGAGATAATGTCACGGATGAACTCAAAACTTTAAGGGTACAAATTATTTGAAAGTTATATTAGAAATATAGTGTACAAATTATTTTTTTATATCAAGATGTCTTGTTCTAGATCTTCCTACAAAATAATTCAATGACTCTCATTCATACAACTTTTAATTTGAGTTTTTAGTTTTATTATACAAATATTTTTATTATTTAATAGTTATAATAATTTAAAATAAATTATATAAAATAAAATTAAAAATTTAATATTTTATTAATAAATCATACATATATTGATTGAATGTTTAATTTTAAATTTTTTAAATTTTAAACTATTTATTTGTTTTAATCGACACGTTACGTAATTTGTTATCACATATATTTTCTCTCACAAAATATTTAGTCATATATTTTTCTGTCATATTTACGTGTTCGGTCTAAAATTCTCAACGATATCTACCTTAATTGCTATAAGTTGTGCCAAAACACAAACAAATCACCAAATTGATTACAATCATCGATATTTATTTTTTATATAAAAAATAACAATATGGGCAAAGTTTTTGTTATCTTGTGTACGATGGTACTATCTGTGATGGTGTTTTCAGGAGAGAAAGTGTCAGCTGCATCAACATGCGATTATATGTTAAATTTATTAAGCCCGTGTTTGCATGAATATAAAAAACCAACCCCATCAGCTGATTGTTGCATCAATACAAGAGAACATGTGCCATGCTTTTGTGGGTATATGATGAACCCAGATTTTAGAAGAGTTTTTGACAGAATACAGACTAGAAGAGTGGCCGGCATGTGTAGAGTTACATTTCCTTCATGTTAAAATTTTGCTTCATTTGAATATCTTCAAATCAACAAATGGTCTAAATATGTTTATGTACTCGTAATATGATGTAAATAATATACTGGTGATTCTTTTATTCTTAATAATATCGATGAATTTTTATTTTTAACATATATTTTTTTCAATTTTTTTTTTTACTTTCAATTACAAACAACCAAACTTGCATAAAACACAACCAACATCTTCGTCCCAAATCAAAAGAATATAAATGAATTAAGTTTATAAATGAATTAAACGAATATAAATAAATGTATATTTGTTTAATATTTTCAAACATATAAATGAGCATGAATAATTTTGATTTTATGTTTCTTTGGTATCCCTCAGTGAACTTAGCTTTAATCTTTGTTTTTAAAAATAAAAGATTAATAATGTTTTAACCCCAAATTTTCCCTTTATTGTCGTCGAACAATACGTCGTCGTAGATGAAACGAATCTCCTCCACTTTTCGCACGAGTTCAAGGCTCATTTTATCATTTATCGTAAATATTTGATTGAAGATTTACTTTAGACGTTTAGGGTTCGTTTTATTGATTTTTTATTTATTTTCAAAAATATAAGATTATGATTGAATGTGAAGAGTCTACGAAGAAAGTAGTGATTGGTGGTGGTTGAATCGACGATCAAAAAATAAAATTTATGGATTTATGACTAGGATTTGAGATATTTAAAAAAATTAATAATTTTCAGATATTTATAAAGTTAAAGTTTTTTTAATTAAGAATAAAAAAAATTATCGTGTCATTGTATTACTTGATAATAAAAAAATCTATGGTCATAACTTAAATTAAACATAAAAAATCGTTAATGTTAAAATTAAAAAAAAAATCACCAGTATATTAGAATTTTTAAAATTTTATTTATTTATATGATTCTTTCGCATATTTTCATACATAATTCTTTAGAAAGTGAAAAAAAAAGAAAGAAAGTAAATATATTTAAATTAAATAATTATTTGTATGTAATGATCATATCCAATATTCAAGTAGGGTATTCTAAAACACATTTTTGCTCAAAATACAATTTAAAAAAGGATTGCCACGCGGTTATATTTGACAAAACATTTGGCAAATCATTCATAAATCGTTCAATATAAAAAAATTTATTTATTAAGTAGATAATAATATAATTTTATGTTCGTTTATTTAAATTAATTTATTATATATGTTCAATTAAATATATTCATTTCAGTACTAATAAAAGTATATTAATTAAATTAATGTTTATTTTTGAATGTGTCCATAACCCGTGCTATTTGATTGCTTTAGGGGACACATTACAAATTTTATATTTCTTGTATTCTCTCTCGAAAAACGTTCAAACGTATATTTTTTACTAGATTTACATTTTTTGTCTGAAAAATCTCAATAATCTTTCCTTTAACTATTATAAATTGCGCAAACATACATGCAAATAAATCATCAAATTGATTACAATCACCAGTATTTATTTTTTATACAAAAATAAAATAATATGAGCAAAGTTTTTGTTATCTTGTGTGCGGTAGTACTATCTGTGGTGGTATTTTCAGGAGAGCAGGTGACAGCAGCATCAACATGCGATTATATGTTAAATTTATTGAGTCCGTGTTTGCATGAATATAAAAAATCGACCCCATCCGCTGATTGTTGCATCAATGCAAGAGAACATGTGCCATGCTTTTGTGGGTATATGATGAATCCAGATTTTAGAAGAGTTTTTGACAGAATTCAGATTAGAAGAGTGGCCGGCATGTGTGGAGTTACATTTCCTCCGTGTTAAAATTTTGCTTCATTTAAATATATTCAAATCAATGAGTGACCTAAATATATACATGCACTCGTAATATGATGTAATTATGATATACTGATGATTCTTTTATTTTTCTTAATAATATTAATGATTCTTTTAATTTATTTTTATTCTATTTATTTATTTTTTACTTTCAATTACAAATAATCAAACCATGCCAAACTTGCATAAAACACAACCAACATCTATGAGCATATATATATATAACTCTAATTCATATTTTTTATAACAAATTTAATTTTTAGTTTAATCCTCTAACTTTATATTTTATTCAATTTGGTATTTCAAATGCATTTTTTTACAAGTTCTTTCTTCTTCTTTTGATCAACAAATAAGTATAATTTTACTAAGTGTAAATCATACAGCTTAGTTTTATTATGCGCCTCATTAAAAAAATTATAATGAAATTCTTTTTTTAAATAACATTAAAAATATATTTTATAATTTTTGATGATATTCGATATGTTAAGTAACATTGTAAGTCTTACACATGTAAAGCATAATATAAAATTATATATTTTATATCATTAAAAAAATATTTGAATTAAAATAAATTTATATTATAATATTATAAATAATTATAAATCAACGATTCTAAAATTAATATAATAACATATTAATTATTAATATTTACGAATTAGATATGTTTTCCCTCAAATCCTCACCATTTTAAACAATTGATTAACCCACCACTCTCATTAAGTTCAATATTAATTTTTTTAAATACGAGTTAATGTTCGAATATTGGTTCAAATTTTAGATTGTTATAAATTCATTCGATTAATAAAATTTATAATATTTTTGGGGGCCATATTTAAATATTTAAATTAAACTTAAAATCTTCAAAATTCAAGATACCATGTGTTAGTATTATAAATTGGTTCTTCCCTTTCCTCAATGGTTCGGTGTTAGTATTACTTAATTTGGGAAAGTTCGATGTTTGATAAAGAGAAAAGAATAATAATATAATAAAAAATATTAAAAAATTAATATTATTATTTTTATAAATGCTATTGAATTTTTATTAAATCCATAGAAAAATTATAATTACATCATAATCAAGAAGCAAAATAATTGAATTAAAAAATCCAAAAATTCTTACAATCCAAAACAAAGAAAAATAAAAATTTCTATTGAAATAAGCGTACCAATAAAATTCAGAAGTTTCATGAATCTCCTTGTCTCTGTCTAAACGAGACGCGTAATGAAGGAAGAAGAAGTTGTAGGCGATCCAAACTGTCTTGCAAAAAGCATCGCTACCCAGGACTGATTTTATGGACAAACAACCATCAACCGAGTGGGGATAAGTCTTTCCAAGTGATCACCAACAAAAACAATAAATCAAAAACAAGCATCGATTGAATCTTTGTTAATATTATTAAAATAAAAAAAATCATCGGTATATTATAAATACTTTAGATTATAAGTACATAAAAAATTTAGATGAATCATTGATTTCAAGATAATCGAATGAAATAAAATTTTAACATGGAGGAAATGTAAAACCACACAAGCCAGCTACTCTTCTAATCTGGATTCTATCAAAAACTCTTTTAAAATCTAGATTCATCAAGTACCCACAAAAGCATGGCACATGCTCCTTCACACTGATGCAACAATCGGTTGATGGGATCGTTTTTATATATTCATGCAAACACGGGTTCAATAAATTCAACATGTTATCACATGTCGATGCTGATGTTACAGTCGTTTCTGAAAACACCATCATAAATAGTGTCATCATATACAAGACAATGAAAACTTTGCTCATATTGTTATTTTTCTGTACAAAATATAAATATCGGTGATTATAATCGATTGATGATTTATTTGTTTATGCTCTGACACAATTTATAACAATTGAAGTGGATATTGTAAAGAATTTTAAATCGAACATATAAATCTGGTAAAAAAATACACGGCTAAATAGTCTATTTTTTAACAAAAATAGAATACTGATTTTTTTTAAAAAAATGTTAATAGCCATAATTTATTTCAGTGGTCTCATATATTAAATATGTTGGAAGAATGGTATGGTAATGAACATTTTGGAGATTAAATTTATGTGGGTTCCATTAGTCAAATTAATTGGAACTAAGTGGATGATTAATCTACTATAAGAGTAGATGGAATTATATATTTACAAGATCAAAAATGTTCAATGGGTGCATGAGAAATTGTTGCTCAATGTGACACCCATGATGTTGGAAAAATAAAATGAAAAAAATATAAAAAGTAGAATGTCCCACATTTGTTGGGAATATTGATTTGGAAAGCTTTATATATAAAAGCTCTTCATGCTATTATTGGAAATAAGCCTGGGTGTGCCTAGCTATAGGCACATTGGGGTTTTAAAATGACAGATTTTTTTTTCCAACTTTTTTGACTTTATTTTTTTTTCCAACAGATATTATAGAATTAAACCACCTTTTATGGAGTTGCAGACCCTTCAGCTGGTTGTAACCTTCAATTTATTTGGATTAATTCTCTGTTAAATGCCATTTTGAATTCAGGGAGTTATAACTCTCCAAGGAATTGTAATTACAGATTAATTCTGTAATTAAACATGTCCCCTGCATGAACACTATAAAAGGAACTCTCTTGCTCCTATCTCAACACACTAAAAACAAAAACATCCTCTAGCCAAAATTCTTGATAGTGTTCTGCTTCTGTGAAGTTCGTCGGTGCAGTTAAGTTGCGTTGCTCTCTTTGTTGTTGTCTACCGTTGTATCCTGAGAGACAGACGTTCCATAAAAACTCCAGCTCCGGGAGGGAACGAATCTGTTTTAAGGACACTGTGATAGCACAGGCCTCGGTTTACGTTTTTCAAAAACGTTTTATCGTTTTTTTTTGTTTCTGTAATCTTTTTATTTTCATTTTATATGGTTTATTCTTGTTACAGAATTCTGTGATTTACATCTTTTAACTTGATTTGTTTGTTTGCACTACAAAATAAGGATATATTAGAATACTAAAATTAGTTTAAATTAAGTGTAAGTATTTAACCGATATATGTATAATTCATTAATAGAATACTGTGTTTTTTTTTAATTTAATTGTCATAATTCATTTTTAGTGGTCACAAATATTAAATAAGGATATATGGAAGAATTAAAAATTAAAAAATAAATTTATTTTTGAGTCGAATTTTATTCACTTTAGTTTTAACAAGCAAACAACTCATGAATCTCACATTTTTAAAAAATTAATATATTTACACATATTCGTTTATTTATGTTCGTTTAAATTATTTATATATGTGTTTATATTAATTCTTTTGTGTTCGTTTATCATTTTTAATGAACGAACTCTTAACAAATGAATACAAACAAAAAAATATGATCTTTTAATTATTCATATTTATCCGATTAAAATTAAATAAATAATTTTTTTTTTATGTTTGTTCGAATCATTTACAATCTAGTTATAAAAGATAAATATATGCTTATATATGCCTTAGAGGCAAGACTTGAAGTGATGGTAAAATTATGGAAAACTATATATTTCAAACATTCTATTAAAATTATGGAAGACTTGATGTAAATTTGGCGAGGTTTGATTGTTTGTAATTGAAAGTAAAAAGATTAATTATTATAATAAAAGTAAAAAATAATATAAAAAATAAATTAAAAGAATCATTAATATTATTAAAAATAAAAGAATCACCAGTATATTATAATTACATCATATTTTGAGTGCATACATATATTTAGATCACTCACTCATTGATTTAAAGATATTTAAATGAAGCAAAATTTTAACACGGAGGAAATGTAATTCCACACATGCCGGCCACTCTTCTAATCTGGATTCTATCGAAAACTCTTCTAAAATCTGGATTCATCATGTACCCACAAAAACACGGCACGTGTTCTCTTGCATTGATGCAACAATCAGCTGATGGGGTCGGTTTTTTATATTCATGTAAACACGGGCTCAATAAATTTAACATATAATCGCATGTTGATGCTGCTGACACCTGCTCTCCTGAAAACACCATCACAGATAGTACTATCGCATACAAGACAACAAAAACTTTGCTCATATTATTATTTTTCTGTATCAAAAATAAATACCGGTGATTATAATCAATTTGATGATTTATTTGCGTGTGGATTGACACAATTTATAGCTATTGAGGTAAAAATTATTAAGAATTTTAGACCAAACATGTAAATATAACAGAGAAATATATGGCTAAATATTTGCGAAAAAAAACCATAAGTGGTAACAAAATATGCAACGTATCCACTAAAACGAAAAAACAGTTTAAATTTTGAATGTCTAAAATTAAGTATTCAATCAATATACGTATGATTCATTAATATAGCATTGAATTTTAATTTTCTTTGTTATAATCTATTTTTAAATGATCATTAATAATAAATAATAAAAATATGCGTATAATAAAACTAAAAACTCAAACTCAAAGTAGATGATGAGTTGAGACTTGGGGTTTAAGATGGACATCAAGGGGTTGTGATGGTGAAGGTGGGGACAGATTGGAACAAAAATTATTAAACTTTGTTGATGATTTTTTTCGACGCTAAAAATTTAAATTTTAAATTTTAACTCTAAATTTTAAAATATATCTCTATTTAAGCGATTGGGGTTTGGATATTTTAAAATTTTATACAATGTAATATATTATTAAACTAAGTCATGTAATATTAGTATATTAGTTATAAAACATGTCACCACACCTTTAATAATTTGAGAATGAAACGACTAAAACATGAACCATTTGAAAGATGGGTGATTAAGTTGAATTTTTTAAAAAATAATTTAGTGATCAAATTAGCAGTGAGGTGAAAGTTGAGTTATGAAAAATATAATTTACTCTTCTTAAAAATACATATGTATTGTCCTGATGTCAAGTAGAATGGTAAAAAATAGAGAATTTTCAAAGTTGAGTGATTAAATTAAAAAAATTGTAAAGTTGAATGGCCAAAACAGGAATATGATCAAATGATCAAAGTTGGTGTTTGGAAGAAAACCCATTTTTCAATGTTAAATAAATCAAACTAAAAGGCTTTGGACATCAAATTAGAAAGAAGAAACTGCTTTATACTGGTGATTATTAGAACAATGGAATCGAATCGTGTGGGAAGAGATTTCTTGTTCAGCAAGCATTACAACTCTTTCTACACGTACCATAGTAATCAGTAGAACCAATCATGAAAACAGGGTTCCTCTGGTATTCACCAATAGCAGCCCAATGAGCATAACTGGCATCTTCGTCCGAACATTCATCTTTCTTCCAGAGTCGAATGAGATCAGTTCTCGGGCAACAGACCTAAGGTAGAAGAGTTTGATGGCATGCCACATTTCTCCTTCAAGAACAGGGCATCTAGGATGCGAGCTACTACCAGATCCATTGAGGTGAGTTGTGAAGCACAAAACAGCATTCCCTATACTGGTTTTTGGAAGTTTCTGGTCTTTGCACAATCTAACCATGTCTTACTCTTTGGCTGCAACAGTAGGGAAGCTTTAGCTCCGAATGTTCAACAAAGATTGTGAGATATATTCATTCTCTCACCTCTGCGTGGGGATAAAGAATCTCACCACCGCAGGTGACATTTGCAAGATACAAAATCACAGTTGCCAACAAAGGCTCATTTATAGCTGGCATGGATTTATTTCCAAAATAACCCAGGTTATGCTCAGCCTCCTCAAGTTCATAGTGCCTAACAGATAGAGGACTACCACTCTCTGAAGCACAATGAACGTCAAGTTCCAGTAAGATAAAAATGTCCCTTGAGAGAAAACAGTCATTTAAAGGAAGATGATGAAGATGGGTGACGAGCCGAAATTCTTTCCTCAATCATTGCAAGAACTGTGTCCTAGAATACACAAATATATTTCTATGCTATAGAATCATTCATGAAGCATGCTGTCAAATTTCAATGCACTTTATTTATTAACATATCATTCCTTGTTATTCATAGAACATACAGGAGCTTTAACAAACTGATCTTTTCCAGAATTTTTAAGTTAGTTTAACAAAGATTTTAAAGTTCACTAATGTTTGGACAGAAAATGTAGGAATGTGTGCGAGGAAAGCTATACAAGAAAGAAAGTTATCTCAATCTACCCTACAAATCAATATGAAAACAGATTAAGTGGTGTGAAACATTTAGGTCAAAGGGTATATTAGTTATTTGTACTACTTAATGTTTTAAAGTAAACATACAGGAGAATACCACTTGATATAATCTCTAGTCTCTACTTTTCCTGTATGTACATCTCTCCTTTTTTTCGAGTTGAAAAAGAATGAAAGAACAGTTTGCTATAGCTACAGTCTCAATTTTCAAAAAAAAAAAGACTTATCAAGAACTTTTTAAAAAATTAGGAAGGAATTTAATGAAAATTATTTAAAATTTTTGAAATATAATAACATTTTTGGAATTTCTAAAGGGCCTCCAAATGTGCAATTGTTAAATTTGGGGGGACCAAGCCTCCCATAGGCTTCAAAGAGAATCTGCCTCTGCTTCCGGAAATTGGATTGTTAGGATTGCTGACCTGTTGATATTCCTAAGGGCCTTAACGAGTAGTATGGAGTCATAGTTTGAAGCTAAAATAATTGGTAGAGATTTTATGCTTTTCTTATTTCTGGTTGCTATATACATGCTCCGCGCAGCAGCAGAATGATAGTAGAAGAGGAGGATATCAATTGCAACATATTCACAACACACCAAAAGCCATATTGAGGATAGATTCCCAGCACAAGCCAGGAGGAAAATGAAATACCAAGATTGGCTGGAGAATGGCTAACATTATCAAAGAGATATTTACTACTAATCCGCTTTAAATGGTGAAATCAAGTTATTGAGTGTGTATGCAACAATTTATTATCGAATAATTACTTCAATGGGTTGTCAATAAGAAACACAACAGATCATGCAAATATTATTAACTTAAAAAACAATGGCACTCACATTTGTATTGAGCAAAGTTTTTGAGCTTGCTAGTTGTCTGTTTGTCCCAACATTAGCTCGATCATCATTGATCCCCAGAAATCCTTCTTTTACTCTATGACCCTAAGTCCATAACCACTTAACAACTATTTTTAAACATTCTAAGCATATTGAAATGAAGTAGTCTGTAGTGAAAACAGTGGGGTAGAATTATACCAAAGAAATAAGATGGTCGCACTCCTCATTTGACAGAAAGCTGCTATACTGAAAAACCCTATTGCAAGCAAAACAATACCACACTTTTAGAAGACATTTATAAATGTGCCAATGGAAATACAACAGCCACATATGCAAAAGGAAAAGGAACAATTAAAATTTCAAGCAAAACTGTATTGCAATGCCGTTGGAGAAATAGCCTATTTGACTCTGTCGGAAATATAGATTATGAAGGGAAACAATAAGTCCATCACTACCTGACCTTGGCCGCCATGAAAGTTGCAAAACTCGTGAAGGGTCAACCACATTGGTTGAACTGAATGCCACAACTGAATAACCTCTTTGTCCTTCAACTCCTTCCGGCTACTCGAGAAAACAATACCAAATGGCAAAAAAGTTATAAAACAAGCAGTTATTATAAAGAAGGCAAGATTTCCTTTTGGTGAAGAAACTGAACATGTTCTTAGCAAAATGGCTCGAGATCATGAAGAATAATTCATCATCCAAAGAATTCAAACTCCATGGAAGGAAACCAAGAATACTTGGATTAGATACAAATAAAATGCTCAATGAAATATCATCTCATACAAATTTGACCTTTCTCCACTATCAACTACAGTAGTGATATCCAATTATCCACAATATTTCTTTTAAGAAAGAATTATCCAGAATAAACGTCCACTGTATATAATATAATCATTTAAGCATGATAAATTGATAATACAAGATTCTAACGAAACCCCAGATGAAGACGAATGCGTAATTCATCATTCATGTGTAGGAAATGGATCGATTTCCTCAGTCATTCAAAACTAACACAAAATATCTACAATCTGGATAAATTTCCACCACCAATTTCCAAAATAAACAACATGAATCATCATAAAAAAAAAGAGAGATAAGATCGGGATTTTCCTCTACCTTTCAGCGGAGAAATTGGAGAACGAAAAGGTACAAAGCAGGAGAAGAAGAAGATTTGCAACAAGGGAAGCCATGAATGGATGCCACAACGATTGTTATAGACTAAAAGGAAATTGAAAGCTCAATCCAAATCCAAATGGATTTCCCAGAAAACGAAAAAGAAAGCTAAACCTCCCATGCGACTTTGAAGCTCTGTTTTAGCTTCGGGTTTACAGTTTACACTTCGGTGAACTGAGGAAGAACTATCCACCCCAGAGGCGAGACAGGACAAGACAATTTTATCTTTATTTGTATCTTTATTTTATTATTTATTTTTTTAATAAAATAATATTTAATATTATATTTTATTTTGATATATACTATTAAAAATTATCACATACTGATTATGAGACGAAAAATATTGTGACAGTTTTTCGTATGTGATTTTTTAATTCTTCTAATTAACGTGATTATTTTTAACAATAAATATATTAATTTAAAAATAAAACGTAATATGAAATAGTTAAATATAATTACAGAGTAATTATTCATAAGAAATAAAAATCAGGGTTTTTCTAAAAAAAATTGTTCTCGATCGTTATTTATTTTGATTTTTTTTATCGGTGGTCAGTAATTAATCTTAATATTAGTTGTCGACCACAGGATCTATAAATCTATTACTTTTATTTTAATTTTAATAAGGGTCTCTGCTTTTATAGCACGTTTTCTGTCCTTGTGACACGTTTTCTTCTGTCTTTGTGACATGTTTTCGTTTTGTGGTTTGATTCATCTGCTCTTATGGCACATTGTAACATACCCTAGCGATCGATTATTGTTTGTCGGTGGTTTGATTTATCTGCTCTTGCAGTTTGATTCAATCGGCGCTAGTTTCTGATTTATATTTCTGTCGGTTGTCTTTCGAAAAGTTATATCCCCACTCCGGTTGATGGTTGTTTGTCGATGAAATCAGTCTTGAGTAGCGAAGTTTTTTACATGAAAGTTTGAATTGTCTACAACTCTTTCCTTCTTTAGAAAATTCAATGAGCTTCTGAATTTTATTGGTATGCTTAATTTATTTTAACTTCTCTATTTTTTAGTAGTAAAATGATCGAATTGTTTAATTTAATTTTTTCACTTCTTAAAAGCGATATAATTATAATTTTTTATAGATTTAATAAAAATTCAGCAGCATTTGTAAAAAAAAAAATATAATTACAAATATATGATGATTTTTAACGATAAATATAATTATAAATAAAATAAAAAAATAACAGTCTAAAATTAATAATGTAATTAATTTTATTTTTTCATATCTTATTTATTTTTTATATTTCAATGTCTAGAATTATTGTCTAATATCTTATCTTTTTGTGCCCAATAATAATTCCGGTCCTCGATCTTTAATTTTCTTTCTCTCAAAGCAAAGTCGACTTTAAATATCCTGGCTGGATATACCCTTCAAAAAAATGAAAATGTAATTATTTTTAATTAATAAAATAATTAAATATAATGAATTTTTAAATATATTATGTATATATAATATTACAATAAAATTCAATTACCAAATAACTTAAGAAATTACTGCATGTTTGTTATTTTAATTAATGTATGTAATTTGTTAATTAAATTAACATAACAAAGGTAATCATCGTGGAACTTGAACTGTCATGACCGTAAAGGGTACCTAATTAACTAACCAACCAATCAACTCATCCAAAAGTTTTAGCTTAGATTTAAAGTTTTTAAGATACTTTGAGTTCTTTTCATATATAAATTAAAAAATTGAGCGTTTAATAGTTTATATATTTTTTAATTGTACCTAATAATAATATTAATTAAATTAATAAAAAATATAAATATAAAATTTTATTATAATTTATCGATATCTAATTCACTAATCGTGTATCTAATGACAGCGACAGAACTAAATGAGAGTAGAAAAAGACAATTATCTCGCACACCCGATTTTTTTATATTTATCTTTTTTATTTAAATTTTAATTTATTTATAAATTTGTTTTTTTAAATATTTATATTTTAATCTCAACCCCAAACATTAATTTCGTCTCTGTGACAAACATTAGTATATAACAAAACAAACTCTCTCGATCCTAAAAATATAAGCTCATCATTCCATTTAAGTAGATAAGGGAAGGACAATCACCCCACTTCGATTTTTTTATATTTAAATTTCTTAAAATTTATGAATTTAATCTTTATATTTCATTTTTTTTAATCGATTACGTCCATGTCTTACCCGACCCAAAATTGGCAACAAACGAACCAAACTTCGACTCCATTTCTACGTTTCTTCCTCAAGCTCTCACTCTCTCGTTATTTGTATAAGCTTTCCTCTATTCCACCAGCTTCGGTGACAGATCTGTTTTCTTTATTGGACTTCTCTTCTCCGTTGTATTAATTAGTAATCAATAATAAGTAAAGCTGAAGCGAAAGAGGACGATCGTTTTTTTAAATTTCTTCTGTTCAGTGAGAAGCAGATCATCTCTTTGAAATTTATGAACGTGAAGACGATGCTGAATTTCGATATGATGCTGAGTTTACTCTTTTGTCTAGCTTTCGCGCCATGGTGCATTCACTCGGAGGAGCAACTCCTCGTTAGAATGACTCTTGTTCGAAACGCCACCGCGTACGGCGCCCGTAAGCTCAGTCCGATCCTCTTACTTTTTTAATCTTTTAATTTGGATGTTCTTTTGTGTGGTAAATTTCCGGTCCGTGAATTTTGACAGGTTGTTTGGATGGAAGTTTACCCGCTTATCATCTGCACAGAGGATTCGGCGCTGGCGCAAACAACTGGATTTTACAGTTTGAGGTAATTCCAGATTTTTTACCCTTCTTTGTTCTTCTTCCTGCTATAATTTTTAGTTTGAAAAAAATATATATAGCAATAAAATGATTTTAGCATACGAGTTTTTGGTGGGAATTAGTTTGAATATGATTGGAAACCAAAACGACAGCGGATGGACTCTTTTTCAGAAACCTGGGGTGTCGCGTATCAAATTTTTTCCTTTTTGGCAAGAACTTGTTGACGTGTCAGTTTATTATAGGTTAATTTTCTCAAAATAAAGGGTGAGATAACAATTCCAGCCTGTTACTTACAGAAAATAGCATTATTTTCTCTGCCTTTACCTTTACCATTAATTCGTGTGATTCAGAAAGTGTATTAATTTGAATTATTGCAATAACTTGCTGAAGTGTATTAAGTATTATCAATAATTTTTTTAACGATATCAAATATTAATAATTTTAAAAAATCTGATATAGAAAAGTTACTTATTAATAGTCTCATAAATAAAACGAATTGAGCTGAACCATAAAATAATAATAGATGAATTATCAATAGGATTGAATCAAGTAGTAAATAATTTAGTTCTATTCAAGTAGATTTTGAGTTTGAGACATTGTGTATGCAGAAAATTCTTATTGAGAGACACAATTATTAAAACTAAATGTACGGTACGAGTTAATCTGATTAGTCAGGACTAAATCGAAAAAATAGATAAATTAATTCTCATCAGGAGCGGTTCATCTTCCTTTGTTCAAAAAAATAATAGACTGAGATCATGGAATCTAATAAAAAGGTAGCAATCGTTGAACCTAAAAGAAAGATGTTTGTTGAATTGAAACGCACATGATCACAAAATTAGAGGGGTGACCAGACCAGTTGCTTTGGGTGAGTGGGTCCAACACAACGACTCTAAAAGTTTAATTTCATTTATATGGTCATCTTTTTATTAAGGGTGGTGGGTGGTGTAATGATGTATCATCATGCCTGGAGAGAGCCAAAACGCGTCGCGGATCAACTAGCCTCATGTCCGAGTTGGAAGTCTTCTCTGGCATCTTAAGCAACAACGCATCCCTTAATCCAGGTTCACATCACAACTTACTCCATTGAATGTCTTTGTTTACGTGAACTTTGAACTTTTATGTTTTTTTACACTATTATTGAGTCCTTTAAGTAAAATCAAGGATTCGAATCTCGTCTTACGAAGAGTCTTTGTAGTGCCAGAAATTGCTTATCATTACTAGTGTCTTACTGTCTAGTGCCGGAAATCTAGTGTTTGGAAAAGGGCAATCCTAGTTATACTGTAGACATGTCCATGTCCATGTCCTTCTCTTTCTCGTTTGTCTTTGCCTTCACGTGATTAATTAAATAGCGTACGCCTAAGCATCAGCTAAAGCACTTCCAGCCTTACTGGATGGTCCTGGCACTGCCTGCTTGTCTGTCAAGCCTTGTTTCATCCATCTCTGTCTTCCTACTCAGGCTTGACATCACAAGAGTAAATTGGGAAATTGCTAACAATTGGTCCTCTACTGGACGCAGTTGAGAGTAGTTTCCTTGATTGGCAAGATAATGGCAAATCTTTTATTCATCACTAGGTGGAACTTGGAAGTGTAATTAATTTCCCTTTACAATCAGATTTCTACAACTGGAACCGTGTGAAGCTTCGATATTGCGACGGAGCCTCATTTTCAGGAGATAGCAAGTTTGACAATCGGGTAATAACTATCTCATCTTAGCTTTGTGCCATGAAGTGTATGCCTCTGAGCTAGCTCCTTAATTGATTCTTTTCTGTGTGTATGCCTCTGAAATGCACAGACATCATTGCTTTATTTTAGAGGGCAGAAAATTTGGGAAGCAATTGTCCATGATCTTCTGCCTAAAGGGTTGGCAAATGCAAGCAAAGTAAGTTTAGATTCAGTAGAAATTTACCAAATTCACTTCACATGTATACGAGGTTCGATTCGAGTTGTTCACCTTGTTTGCTCTTTCTCTACTTTAGGCCTTACTTTCAGGTTGCTCTGCTGGGGGTCTAGCAACCTTTCTGCATTGTGACAACTTAGCAAAGATGTTACCAAGCAATGCCAGTGTGAAATGCTTAAGTGATGCTGGATTTTTCCTGGATGTGTAAGCTTCATTTCTCTCTGCAATATGCAATCTTCTGTAGTTCAATTCCTGATATTACATCTTTTGTTTTTTATTTTTTGCAGACGAGATATGAGTTCGAATCACACTATGAGGTCCTTCTATCATGATCTAGTTGCTTTACAGGTACTTTTTTTTATCGACGACTTGTCCAAGGATCGAATTATCTGTCTGATCTATATTAGAGTAACTGGGATAGGATTTTTCAATTGTTAATGGCAGGGGATAGAGAAAAATCTTAATCCAAGTTGCACTAGATCGATCAACCAACCGGAGCTGGTATGATCTTGTTTCTCCTATGATCCTATCCACATTTCCACAACCATCCCTTTGCTTTACAGCCATGATATTTAACTTCTTTTTCTGCAGTGTTTCTTTCCCCAGTATGCATTGCAATATATCACAACACCATATTTCATCTTGAACTCGGCTTACGACGTGTTCCAGGTTAATTTCCTTTCTCTAGTGAATATTACATACAACATTAATTGCATAATTCCATGCTTAATGATTTTGATTCTTCATCTTCCACCACAGTTTCATCATAGTTTGGTTCCACCTTCAGCTGATCTGCATGGACATTGGAATAGTTGCAAGCTCAACCCAGCAGCATGCAATGCAAATCAGATTGATGCATTGCAAGGTTCATCTTTCATCAAAATTTAGATCAATTTTCTCAACATCCAAGATAAACAAATCATTATATCCTAATTTCTCTGAAATGATATGGAATTGATATCAAAATCTAAATCTTTTTTCTCCAGGTATGAGGCTTGATATGCTTGCAGCTCTTAAATCATTCTACAAAAATTCAACAAGTGGGGGTATGTTTATAAATTCATGCTTTGCACATTGCCAAAGTGAGTCAAAGGACACATGGTTTACTGCTGATTCTCCAACAATACACAATAAGGTAATACTAATATATATATATACACGAGTTAGGATCCACTTACACGGTGTAAAACTCAATTTGTTAATATTTACAGACCATTGCGGAAACAGTTGGGGATTGGTACTTTGACAGAAGAGTAGCCAAAGAGATTGATTGTCCATATCCTTGTGACACCACCTGCCATAACCTTATACCATCATCTCCTCAGGTAATGTCCTAGCAAGACTGATCTTGGAATACAAGAAGAATCTGATTGTTGCCATTGAAATGCATTTGCAGGTCTGAGATTGATGATTCTTTAGTTCTGCAAGATTCTTTTTGTTTCAATATTGTCGATACAGGTTCTTTTATCAAAAGGAAAACGGATGGTGAAAGGAAGTATAGATTGTAATATTCATTTAGCAAATGTGATTACACCAGAATCATACATGTTGTGTGTCATACAAAAACAATATCAGTAAAATCATTTGATTTTGTGTGTGGCAAAGGTGCACTCAAATCCACTTGGGTGAAGCACTGAAGTTCTTTTCTTGACATTGTTGATAAAAACTATGGAAGGGAAGGGAAGGGAAGGGAATAAAAATGGAGAGAGAAAAAATACTCGTTTCGGTGTCACGTTTTATGCATCAGCATTAAAAATTAAATTTTAAATTATAAACTTGAAAAAATTCATACTATCCAATTTTCTAAGCCCTAGACACAAATTCTAACTATTATCCTAAAATCTAAACTTATAATTATTTTATTTGAGGTATAATACGAACATAAAAAATAACAGAGGATTTTCTGTTCAAAAATGGGTTAGACTAAATTCATTTTTTTTGTTTACATTTACTTTTCTAAGATGGTTTATAACTCCAAACAAAATAAAATAACGTAAATATTTTTAATCAATTAATCGATTAATGATTCTCTACATATTAAATTTAAGTAATGGGGTAATAACATCCTTAATTGAATGAACAACTAATTTTTTTATATGTATATCTATCCTACGATTTATGTTAAAAGTGTAAGCCTGTCTCTTTTAATAATATTGTCTCTACGATTTAAACTCACGTTCTCTTTTTGGGCGTGTAATATGTCTTATATAATACATCCAACACTTGTTAATTGAGTAACTAATTTCTTTGATATCAATAATTTATCAACTTATAATTGAGTAACTCAATTATTACTTTTAAAAGAAGAGTAGCATGTTTGTTATTAAACCTATACCCAAATGATCTTCAGTGTATTTTACCCTAAACTAAATAATTGCGTGACTTGCACGTTACAACGTGGGGTACCTTCCCGGCTTCCTCCAACCCAACAGTACCCTTTCCGTAATTCCAATACTCTTTCAAGGGTCATTTCATTTTCAGTTTCCTCTATAATGTGCTTGTTCTTGCATAATTAACGGAAACTACCGACAATAACAGTTTTTCGGTCCAATTTTTTAATTTTATTTTGTTTTTTAAAATCTTTGAGAACTATCAAGAGATTCCGCGATTTGGGAGTTTCGAGGCAAAAAGAGAATTACTCCTCACTGTTATGAAAGAAAGTTTCCAAATTTGAGCGGAATAGCAAGTGCGAAACAGCGACCGAGTTCTTTTGAATCGCTGGAGTACGGAGGAGGAAGATAAAAATTGGGAGACTTAGGGTTTTCTATTGGATTTGTGTTGGGGGAAAGATTCGAGACGAGAGGAAAAGGGAGGGGGGTAGGGTTTTCAGGTTGAAGATGACGGAGGTGATATTACATGTATACGATGTGACCAACAGTGAGTCCGATGAAACGAACAGCACGATTGTTCAAATCAACAAGATCTTCAAGGATCGAATCGGCCTGGGTGGCATCTTCCACAGTGCCGTTCAGGTACTTTCTTTCTCACTTTTTTTTTTTTTTGAATTTCTGCATTTCTTGTTACACTCTTTCACGTTCCAATTAAATGGATCTTGGATTTCTGGTTTAGAAATTTAGCCTGTGTTGAATGTCTAGGTTTTTACTTATTTTATCACTGCAAATGTTTATTTGGGGGATTGCAAACATGATCTGTCGAATTTCTAGGGTTTCTGGTTTAGAAATTTGATGGTTACTCTGCTTGGTGAAGGCTTATAGTTTCACTGTTTCTATTTTGGCAAGAGAATAATACTATTGTTTCTGAATAACCTGGCATTGATTTGTTGTTAATTGTTGATTTATTTTTGCCATTTTAATATATCGAGATTTAGCTAAAGATTTCAGAGTTTTTTACTGTCCTCATGAGCGCCTCACTGGCCGAAGTATTTTAGAGCTGAGGACTATTGTAGTCCCTATTATACAAAGTTTTAATTGAAAGCTCTGCTGCTATTTTATTACCATATGGGTTTGTGTGAATTGGTCTAGATGTTAGGTCTTCCTGGATTTCTATATCAATTTTTAGTTCTACTTTTGGAAGATTTATAGATAATTTGTCACCCTATTTCTCCATCTTGGAGAATCTTGCAACTAAATCATGTTACTGGGGAAAGAAAAGAAAACACATTCTCTTTCAATTGCTTGTAGTTATGGGTACTGGGTAATGATTTTCTTCACTTTTGAGTACTTTAGATTCCTTTTGTCATTAAACTTGTTGTTCACACTTTACGTGTTCATCACTTCATTGTTTTATATGTAAGTCTAGTTTTGTTGATACGTACATTGGTACATCAGATGAAGATACCTATTTTGTATCGAAGTAGTTTTCCCCAAATATCATATGACATTGTTGATTCTCGAAAATTTTCAAAGAGTATTTATACTATCAAATTTTTTGGCATTTGAAGAATGTGTATTCATGTTCGTTGTCAACTTCTCAGGACTCCTTTGTTATTGTTAATTTGTTACTGATGCCATTTTTTTTGTAAAGTATAAGAATTTTATTGCCGAACTGATAGGTATATGGAGAAGATGAATGGTCTTTTGGCTTCTGTGAGCAAGGTTCTGGAGTTTTTAGTTGTCCATCTGGAGGAAATCCAATGTATACATATCGTGAGCCCATAGTCCTTGGAAGAACTAACTTTTCAATATTCAAGGTAAACCAGATCTTACGGGAACTTAGTAGCGAGTGGGTTGGAAGTTCCTATGACTTGTTATCCAAAAACTGCAACCACTTCTGCGATGAATTCTGTGAAAGGCTTGGTGTCCCAAAGCTTCCAGGTAAACTTAAGTGTCATATTCTTTCAGGGGTTGAACAGGTGTAGGTATCTGTAGTGATCACTTCTTCATCTATCCCTGTAACTCCGTAACCTACAGGAAAATGGCCAAAATCTTTAATATAACTTTTTAGTTGAATTTAAAAGAAAACCGATTTTCATTCCTTTTTTTCTTTTATTATAACATTATTCTGTCATTGGAGACAATTGTTCAATGAACATTAAGTATGATCTAAATAGAACCATTTGCCTCATCTCTCAAAATTTAGACCTGGTGTTGCTGATATGAAGTGGTGGAACATTGTGGTTCATGCTAGCTATTAGCTTGCCAGTGCTAATATGATTTGTGTGCTTTGCTGCTCTTGTTCCATCATCTATGTGCTTTGGTGATAAACTTGAATCTCTGAAAGAACCTTTTTAAGGTTTGTCTTGGTCACTGCCCTTATTCCTAATGTTAGGACGTGAAAGCTAAAGGCAGTCATATCACTTGAATTCCCTAGGAAGAAGGAATAGGCCATTTTTTTTTTTCTGTTTCATTTCAGCTTACGGTGGCTTTGTCATTCTTACAATTTTTGAAACAGGTTGGGTTAATCGTTTTGCCAATGCTGGTGATACTGCAATAGAAATAGCAGAAAACACAGTTTTTCGGGTGAGATTTTATTCCTTGGTTCATGATCTTCATATTATGCTAACGAAATCTTTTTTAGAATTTAGAAAGCAACGCCTCTAAACATATAATCATTTGAACATTACAGAAACAGCTTTCTGTATGCTTTGTGTATGGATGCATGCATTTGTGCAGTTAGACATGGATTATTAAGCTGTACTCTTGATATTACTTGATTCTTTCTGTATACCGCTCGACTTGAGTTTGAACATTGCTTGATCTGTTCAGTTGTTATCGGGATTGTTGTCTGTTATCTCGTAGTAGGTGTTTGCCTTGAGACAGTGTGATAGTAGAGAAAGGTGAACGACATTATTCCGGAGGGATAGAAAGATACAATTTGCATTCATGTTCTTTTCTCCTTGTTTGTCACCCTTCCTGCTATCTTATGTTTATGTGTTAAATTTTGCCCTGAAATTGTGAATTATCCTAAAACTTCGAAGTTTAAACTGTAAAGTTTCTGTTTTATGGCAGTTGAGACAAGCCAAGACTGAGATAGTGTCAGCGAGCAAAGTGGCATATCGTTTCCTTGTCGGCGTTACCTCTAGTTCTGGTGTGGGTAATGATTCCCCGGGCAATTCAAACAGAGGAATCCCCAGATTTCAAGCCACTTGGTTTAAAAACATCATCAATGCCGGGGATAAACCATCCATCGGTTCTGAAATTGAGAGTCTGAACAACAATACCCTTCAAAAGCATCATCCACAGAATTCTGCGCTGTCAATGCTACAACTTTCAAGATCTGGAAAGACCAAGGAGACGGAGTTCAGAAGAGTTTGAACCCAGAATTCACCAGATTCAGAACAACCTCTGCGAGAGAGTGCATGGCTGAAGATGGAAGTGTTTACCTGGAAACTCAACTCTGCACAGCCAATCATTGTGTTTCTTCCGACAGATATCTGCAAACACCCAATCCAACAGTGTGTTCTTCCATCTCATATGGCGATTGGGGCTGTGTTTGATTGTTAGGTAATATCAAAACCTTTCTTTGAAGTGATTTTGATTCAGTTTTATTTTTTCTTCTTCTTTTTACATGTGTTTTTGATATCGTTCTTCGTATGTACTTGTATTTGGAAATCGTATATCTAGGAATTTTAATAAAATTTAAAGTCTAATGCCAAATATATAATTAATTTAAATGAGTAATCAAAGAAAGAAAGATTGTTTTACAAAATTAAAACACCCTAAACATTAATTTTGAAATCAACTCTAAATTAGTATCCCAAAGTCCCCTCACGAGCCTTTGCTCGATTTGATTCTCCTGTTCATCTCTTTCTCCAGCTCTTCCAGTCCTCCCACATCCTCCACTTCCTGCATTTTCATTCTCCACAATCATTCCATACAGTACTACGTTTAAAGGAAGAAAGAAAGAAATCACACCTTAGGCCCGAGAAACAGCCCATATGGAACACCATTGAATTTTTCTGAATGATGGAGCTGAAGAAAAGAAAACCATGGCGACAGTGAATACAGGAGGAAGAAGGTAACCCCAACCCAAATTAGAAATGACAGTCAAATTTTGGCGCTATGTACTATTATATGAAGTATATATAACCTGGTGAGCTGCAGCAACCTTTCTGAAGTAAGGCACGTCGGCGATTGGCCCTACGGGGAATCTCTTATGGACCAGACCATCGTGAACGAACATGTAAGCCATTCCGAACACCGTAATACCAAGACCCTGCACCCCCACCCAGAATTATTACTAAAAAAATCCAGCAGGCTACGTAATCAAAACAGACAGTGACGCCGAAACTTACAGCACCAAAACATAGACCAGGAACAAGGCCTTTGTTGAAGAAACCATAGGACAGAAGTGCAATCGCCGGGACGGCATTGATAATAGCAAACACGTCGTTCAGCTCGAACGCTCCTTCTCTCGGCCGATGGTGAGACTGCATAATTAGCAGGTATTCATCATAAATTGTTTTCTGAGTTCAATTCTTTTAGAATTTTGTTTGAAAAGTAACCTCATGCATATGCCACAACGAAGCATGCCAGAGAGCTCTGTGAGCCCATCTTGCCCAGAACTCCATGCCTACCTGAAAATTAAAAAGAATAACCCAGTTTTCGATTCAAGATTCAATGTTCAAATGCAATACTATATATGTTGATGAACCAAAAACAACTTACAGAGGCACCAACTGATAAAGTAAATGTACCCAACATTTCAGCCAGAGGAACATCTCCCTTCCAAAAAAAGTTAACCCAATTTCAGATTCCGGTCGGTCTTGTTATCAAAACGAGCATAAAAGACATGCAAGTGAAGAGAGGGGAAACCATTAACGAACCTCCATTTGCCACCAAAACCTATAGTAAACGGCCATAACAGACATGGAAGTGATCCCAAAACTAGACATAACAGCCGCAACGAGGTAAGTAAATCTTTCGGCTCTCTTCCTTGCTAACTTCTCCAATACACGCGCCGGTATCAACACCTGACTGTCACCAACATCCCCGGATCCTTGTTCTGCGATCTGGGAAGGGGACTCACTCTGCTTCTGCTCTTTCTCCACCACAAAACGAACGGCGAAGCTTTTCTTCCATCGAGCTCCGCATGTTGTTGTCGGTAAAGTGTGGGAAATCGGGGTTGGCCTCGGCGCATAGTGTGAGGATGTGAATGAACGGAAGGGTGTAAGAGTTATGGCAGCAGATAAGCCTACCGCCATGGAAACAAAAAAAAAAAAGAACACAATTGTAAGAAGCTTAACTGGTGATTATGGGATACTTCCAAGTCTAAAACCTTAAAAGTTAAAACAAACTCCCAGACTGAGTACCCAGACAGATGAAAACGAAGAAGAAGATGGTCCTCGAATTTTATGGAATGTCGGGTCGGTACCAAGGAGTTGAAGATCGAAAGGGCAAATGCACTGAGACCACAATTTTATTGTTTGATTTGTCGTGGGATGTTTTAAGAATCCATGGAGTTAATTAAAACACTCTGCTTTGATGCTGACAGTAGAGAGACTTAGATAATACTCCATGTTTCTTCTTTAAACTACAAGTTTGCCACTTCATCCACACTGAATAAGAAAGGATGTAGGTATTTTGGTAATTTAGTTGAAGAGTGAGTGCAAAATATGAGAACGTGGGAGGAGTAGGACAGCAGGTGAAGGAAATATGAGGCCGACGTTGGTTGTTCACTGGGAAACGGAAAACCAATCAAATCCTTAATTTTTGTATTTATTACAACATCCACGTGGCCGGATCGCGAGATATGGCAATTGCCACGTCAGATTTCAAGACACGTGTCCTCCACATAATTATCAGTTATTTTTATTAAACATTTTTATACAATAATTAATATAAATTAAATTAACTAATATAATTAATTATTAATTAATTTAATTATACGCTAATAGTCGATAAATAATTTAAGCAATTTTCTCCATTAAACCGCATTATAAAACCTATAATTAAACGATAAATAAAATAAACGGGTGATCTCCGTAAAGAGAACGCTACAGCATGGGACCCACAAAAAGAATGACATTTGCCCTATCACAGATGACGGTCCACCCGCTTATAAAGCACCGCCACCACATCCAATCATAAATTCCCCTCTCCTTTCTTCGATCTGAGCTTTCCTCCCCTTCCCACTCAATTTTCCTTCTGGCGGAAGGAAAAACAAAATAAGGAGGATCAAGTTCATCTTATTTTCCAGGTTTGATCTATCAGTTTTAATTCTTTTATTTATTTATTATTTATTCTATTGTTTTATTTGCGTTGTTTTGAATTTTTTATGCTACGGCGGATGGATTGTAGGTTTCGTTATGGCGTCGAAGCGGATCTTGAAGGAATTGAAGGATTTACAAAAGGATCCTCCAACATCTTGCAGTGCTGGTAGCCTGGTTTCGTTTAACAATTTTACATTTTTGTCTTATCATGTTAATGGTTGATGTTGACAAAGGCGTCTTTTACATCATATTATGCTGTTGACATCAATGATATTATTCATTGAAGTATTTTAGTTTACTTTTCCCCCTGAATCTATCTATTTGAAAGTTTGCCTTTCCGTATTGAGGTAAAGATTCATTTTACCATTGATAGATGTTTTATTTCACCTTTGGGGATTTATATTAGTTGGAATGCAGATGAATACTTTGATTTTCACATTGTTTGTCAGCTGACTTCAGCCCATTATGCATATGTTATGTCCAATACGTGTATAAATTGGTGAAGTAGGAAAGAAATGTCTCAGGTGCTGCAACCACTTCTCTAATTCAGCTTGTGACTGTAAGTTTCTGGAGTGTAGAAAAGCTGATGAACTATAGAGGAAAACTATGTTGTCTGGCTGATTGGGATTACCATTTCTAGAGACTCCAAAATTTTCTCAGACTTTTAATTGTTGTATTTGCCTCTTGAAGTAGCTAGTAACCATTCTGTTTGGGATTACATGTTGCATACTATGTTATTGTCTACATGATGATATTGATATTGTGCTATTTTGTATTTGTTTGCACTTATTTTTTTCAGCACTTGGTTGTGTAAAGGTGCTTGAGGAGTATCATTGAACTTTAATTACTAACATATTGCTTATTGGTTTTCCAGGTCCTGTTGCTGAAGACATGTTTCATTGGCAGGCAACAATCATGGGTCCACCAGATAGTCCTTATGCTGGGGGTGTTTTCCTAGTGACCATCCACTTCCCTCCAGATTATCCCTTTAAGCCACCAAAGGTACATTTTTTTATCATGGAATCCTGCTTTTCATATAGGCAGGCTGTTTACCTCTGTTTGCTGGATCAGGCAAAATATTCCTGTTCATTTGGGGTTACTTGTTTCATACTCCAATGCATACGGAGTTGGTCGAATATATAACTTCGAAGAGTGGTAGATGCTTTAATGAGCATAATCGAGGCCTTATTTCCTTATGATAAATGGATTTTGCAGGTAGCATTTAGAACAAAGGTATTCCACCCCAATATTAACAGCAACGGAAGCATTTGCCTTGACATCTTGAAAGAGCAGTGGAGTCCTGCACTAACGATTTCCAAGGTGATTGTCCTCTAAATTATCTTGTGATATTCCTGTTCGGAACTCTTCTCATTCATTTGTATATTCAATGTTCTGGCACAATTGAACCCAATATGAAACAGACACTCAAACCTTATACTTATATTGCTCCGATCCTTCATATTCCTTTCAGTTCGAACATATGATCTTGGAAAAAAATATCCGAACATCCAATTAACATAGCTTAACACAAATTTTTTACTTATATTTCTCCGATCCTCATATTTCTTGAAGCATGGGTATTGAGTCTGATGCTCCGAGGATCTTCTGAACTATACAAGTGTGTAGAACTTGTACCAAGGGTCCAATTAACATAGCTTAATACAAAATCAATTGAGAAGTCAAGTTCCTGATCAACTTGAAATGAAAACTCTCTAACTCTCTATGGTTCTGCCTCTTTGGGATCATACGGTTTTCATTCGCCTACATGTCTGAATTTTTTGTTTCATTTAGGTATTGCTCTCAATCTGTTCATTGCTGACTGACCCGAATCCGGATGATCCATTGGTGCCGGAGATTGCGCACATGTACAAGACAGATAGGAACAAGTACGAGACCACTGCCAGGAGCTGGACCCAGAAGTATGCCATGGGCTAAAGGAGCTTTGGTGTACGAGGGGGGTGGAATTTGGAGAATCTGTGTTTCATTTCCACTTTTATCTATGAATGGTTTAGTCTGTGTGTCTTCAAAATGCCTAAAATGGGGAGTTAAGGATGTCCAAAACATTCCCTTGGTTAAAAGTAGACACATCAAATGTTTGTCCCTTTTGTTGTAGGGATAAAATTCGACTTTGGAAAAGAAAGAAAAAAAAACACTTTGAAAGGGTCCCAACAAATAATCTGTTAGTCTAGTGAGAGGAGAGACTTGAATCTTAAGCATGTCAAGTGTATAAATCTTAATATCGTAAATGAAACAGATTGAATCGAAAGGGTTATCATAATAAATCTCTACGATATTGTTATATTAGTTAATCAATAAAATTAAATAAAAATGATTATAAAAAACAAATTCATATTTTTCTCAACTATACTAACTACAGTGTTTAATCTATACCTTGTATTTCAATTAATTAAATTTGCCGAAATGAAGTGATGTGCCAAGCTGTGAGGGGAAACCCTAGTGTATATCTACCATGAGCCCCAATTTCAGAATTTATGGAGAATCAACGTTTAAGAATAATATTCTATATTATATCCCTAAAACCTGGTGTGTATCTACTCGAAATTTCCTTTTTATTATATATCCGATCGATATACTCATCCTCTGTTTGTCAGTGAATTATTTTACTTTTGTCAAAAAGTGCCAAACACAAATGATGGTTTATTAGTTTCGAAAAGAATGATTTTCTACTTTGTTATCGTTTTTTTCTTCACATTATTTTAAGTTTCTCAGATTTTCGTTTTTTAATGTTTTTTTTTATTTTCGTTTATTTTATTTATTAATAAATTACCAGCATTATTAAAAAAAAAAAAAAAAACTGAGATGATGTTTTCGTGCGTGGGTGAATTTTTTCTTCCAAAGCTTATTAAACTGAACCAGATTTCCAGGGAGATTGTTTCGCTTCCACTCGTGGCCACTCATTTGTAGCTTAGTGACCAAAACAAGACAACTCTTAAAAGTTCATGACTAATGATATAGTTTACCCTTTCTCAATGCGAAAATAATATTTTTCGATTTCAGGATTTCACCTTAACTAATCTGAATCAATTTGTGTCGAGTACTTAATTTCAGTAAGTTTTTCAAAAGAAATTTTCTCCGTACATAACGCTTAAACTCAAGACTTACTTAAGTTATATAAATTTGTTATCACTTGTACCGATCTCATTAGTTACTCTCTTTTCTAACATACCCATTTTATCTCTTAATACGTATTCTTATCATATTCGTATAATTTGTACTCGTATAAATTTAAACAAAAAATTAAAAAATACAGCTAAACGCACCCGTTATCCATGTCTTTTTGAACTTGGGCGTGAATACATTTAATACAATACAATCCTATTTAATTGTTTTAATGTTATTAAGTGACATTAATATTTTTTTTAATAAAAATGACATAATTAATACTATATGCATGCATCAAGCATTTGTACTATAAAGAAGGAGAAAATTCCAATAAACATGAGGAATCTCAAAAGTACCTAAGAAGTAAACAAATTTGAAAAGGGAGAGACATGTCTATTTTATGGACCGTGTAACATACTTAAAATCATGGTCAAGAGTCAAATATCATGATGGTACATGACTTGTGTGTATCATGTCATGGATGGATAAAATATGAATCGAAAATAATAAAAAAAATAATCAATTAAACTCGTAAATGACTCGAATAAAATAAAGGTGTTTAGATTTTGGTTTAATAAAAATTTAATTATTGTTACAGTTGAATGATATTGTAATTTGATATAGTTCTTTGTATCATGTCCGATAGTAAAAATTAAAAATTATAATATTAAAGAGTATAATTTTTTCTCCTAATTATATCGAATCTCATATTCTCGTATGAAAACTTAATAATATTATTAAAAACTTTCGATAATATACAATTTAACAAAACTTATAAATTATAATAGTAAATTACATACGAGATATTCGTGTATAATTATAACTAGTGACGAAGTTATATGGGATTAAGAATAATTTTTCTAATATTTTTTTATTTTTTTTAAATATTTAAAATTTTAATTTATTTATAAATTTATCTCGTATTTTTAAATATTTATATTTTATCTTTTTAACTCCAAAATTTTATTTGGTCGCTAATTAACCCACAACCAGGTGGCTTTCAAAACCCTAAAAGATGGCAATTTCAATTTTATTTTAATTCTAATTACAAGGCAAAATTATTTTATTTTATTTATATTGTAGTTAACTAGCCTTAGGTGAGGGCCAACGGAGAAGGTGCTACGAAATACGAGACGTTGAATGGGAACGCGCCGCGCTGTCGTGTTTCCCACCTCTTTGTAACGTCAAATCCTTTGAAACGCCACGCATTCTGGTCAACGTTTCCCTTGTGTTCAACTCGGGTAGTTGGCAAGGCCCACTCAGAATCTGGAAGTAACAAATTCGTGTTTCTCTTGGATTCAAAGAATTATTGTTAAGTTAGTTATATAGGGTTTATAATTGTCTCTCTCTTCAATCGTATCAAATCCTAAGGGGGATGAATTTATAAATTTTAAGGAAAAATAATAATTTTTAATATAAAAATATATAAATCTTTAATATAATTTTAAATTATATAAAAAATTATTTTTTAGAGACGATAAAGTCTTTAAACGCTTCAAACAAATACGAACAAGAGTGTATTCATGTTCGTTCGTTAAAATTTAATCGAACAAATGAGCGAGTATAAATATAAATGAACACAGATTTTTTATCCGTATTCGTTCAGTAAGGAATGTAGTTTGTTCGTGTTCGTTCATATTCATTCGTTAACATGATAAACAAAATAAATGAACACAAATGAATATATATATAATATATTAAATATTTAATATTTTGGTTACTTCGATTAATTCATTTAATTAACCAATTTTAAATTTAATTAATTGATAATTAATTAAAAAATCTTAAATCATTAATTAAAACCTAAAATTATATATATGATTAATATTTTTATTTTGGTCTAATTGATTAGTTCGATTTAACCGAACATAAATAAACAAAAAATAAATAAATTACTGAATATTTACGATATAAATGAATAAATAATAACAAACTTTTTAATAAAACGATTCGCTAAACATTTGACCGTGAATTTTTAGGACGTAATTAGATGGTTAAAAATGAAATTACACTTTTAAATAACGGAAACTATAATTCCACGTGTACGATTCAGATTCAATTATTGGACGCGGCGGCTTGTATCTAACCGCTATCTTCGGTGCCAGGTCAACTGCTGCTCCTGATGAGACGTAATGGACCCCTCCAATTTTTTTGGTACATGAGTATAATTTATGATTTAAAACACATATAATGAGTTATAATAAAAAGTTTATAAAATATATAATATATTTAGGCTAAATATAAATAATATTTTAAATTATAATTAAAAATATTATTAAAATATATAATATTTTAAATCGTTTTCATAATATTTTCATTTACAATGGAATATGTAGAATTTTTTCGTCTTCAGTTGTCGCACGGTAAAATTATTCAAATTATATTATATATTTAATTAGACAGATAGATAATATGTGATTTTTTTATATAATACAAATAGAAAAATTAAATAAATATAGAAAGAGATTAAAAGTATTTCTATATCAAATTCTAACCTTATATAAATATACAAGGCGAAGGAGTATGAGTACTTATCGATTGAGTCGGTTGCGAGTTGGGTCTTGCTCGATTCGTGTTTTTTAAAATTTTTTATTGTTTGACTTCACTTGTTGCTTGCTAAGTTCGTTAAAATTGTGCTCGTTAAAATATTTTGTTGCTCAACTTGACTCGTTGCTCGTTAAGCTCGACTTGTTGCTCGTTAAGCCCATTAAAAACTTACCTTATTTTTAAATTTAAAGTAAAATTTAATAATACCATGTGATGCTTAATATTAACATAAATTAATAAAATTAACCAAAAATATCAAAAGAGTGTATAAAACTTTTTTAAATTATAAATTCAAAAGTAACAATCTATAAATACACCAAATTAGCATATTAAAATTAAAGTAACAATTCACACATTAATAATTATTATTTAGATTTATTTTTTGAATGAAATTATTTTAAAATAATTACTAAAAAATATTTTTAAAAATTAATGAACTACTTGCGAACTTATCAAGTCGAATTGAACTTTACTCAATTCAACTCGTTAAGATTTCGAGTCGAATTTAAGTTCAAATCAAATTAATTTTAATCAAGTATTTATTAAATTTTGACCGAACCGCATTTGAACAACTCACAAGCTACTCAACTCGTTAAGCACCCTAACGAGAAGTGTATCACAAATCAACTTAATATCATCAATTTAATTGAAAAATAATAAAAATAATTTTTGAAATAAAGTATTAATATTTTTCACACATTTATATAATCTCAAAATAAAATATTATTTTATAAACGTGGGATATTATAAACATATTATACGGTCAGGATTTTCCTATTTCGGCTGTTGGATCTTATAAAAAAGCAAATTCAGTGTGAACATCTGTACACTTCACTTTGCCCCACTCTTGTGGAAAATAATTTTGTTGTTTTGTCCGGACATTCTGTTTTAAATACCTTGTTTCAAGTTTCATTCCGAAACCTGTTCTATGATTTGTATTACTTTCTGTTATTGTCTTTTTAATGTTTTTCTGCAGAATTCGGATTCAGTCTTTTGTCTTTGATATAAGCTTCTGCTTCACGGTTCTTTGCCTGTTTAGACTCCATTGATTCCGTTTGACAGAATCTGAGACCACCTGAAAAAGAAACATCCTGGAAAATGGAACAAGATTTGCTATGTCCGATCACTTGCACCCAACGGAAAACACTCACGAAAATGGTCAGGAAACGGTCTTCAGAACCCACGAAAGTCGTTCGGGTATCAGTCATGGACCCTGACGCGACGGATTCATCCAGCGATGATGAAGCTGATTTCTATTGTCGCCGGAGGAGGGTGATACGCTATGTCAACGAGATTAGGATGGAGCCCGACGCTTCAAAAACTTCCTTGCCAGGCGGTACCCGCAAGAGGAAAGCCGCTGTCGCTGACGTCATGGAGAATAACCGTAGGGATGTTAAGTTTTCTTCATCGAGCGGGAACGGAAAGAAGTTCAGGGGTGTACGGCAAAGGCCGTGGGGGAAATGGGCGGCGGAGATTCGCGATCCCACTCGTCGCGTACGGCTGTGGTTGGGTACTTACGATACCGCTGAAGAAGCTGCTTTGGTTTACGATAATGCAGCGATCAAGCTCCGAGGACCCAACGCTTTGACCAACTTCATCACTCCCCCGGCTGAAGAAAACACCGGAAAACCAGAAAACATCGACGTGCCTTCGGTTTCTGGGTGCCAATCGGGAGACAATTCGCCTCGCAATCTTTCTTCTCCGACTTCAGTCTTCAACTTTCAAACTCAATCGAGTGAAGAAGAAACATCGGTAGAACCCGAAAGACCGGCTCCTGAACTCCAAGAAGAAGAAAGTAAACCCCCGCCGCCACCGCCGTCGACTCAAGAACATCCATCCAGTCATTCGGGAGAATTTTTGCCACTCGATTTCCCTTTCCTCGATGAGTTCTTCAACGGTCCGGTTCCGGTATTGTCACTCTTTGACGATAGTTCAACGATTTTTTCAGACAATGAAGTGTTCGGTCAACGTTTCGATGATATTTTACACGATACGTCCCAAGAGTTTGACTGCTACTTCTCGCCGTCGTCTATTTCTCAGGTGGACGATTATTTTGAAGAAATCGACGATTTATTCTTGTTAGATCCAGTTGTATCGAGTGTTAAGCTTTGATTTTTCCGAGCTATTGTCGTCGTTAAATGGTTGCCGGCAGTTTTGTATCAACGGCGATTTATTTCTTCCGTTAAAATAAACGGAAGGTTGAGTGAGAATTTTCTGGGTAAAAGAGTGTACTGCAATTTAGACGTAGGAATAGTCAAATGGGACCCCGAAAATATTTATTTATTTAATTTTTTTGATTTTAGTAAAAGTTTTAGTGACGTTTCAGTAGATATTATGCAACACGTGTCTAATTTTCTAATGTCCACGGTGGCATTCCTTTAGCTCCCACATGAGCTGGCGCAATTTACGGTTTAGGCCGGTCGAGTGAGTCCGAGTCGGTGCCGCTCATGTGTGAAATCGAGACCCCTATTTATTTTTTATTTTCATTTATTTAAATGATCTCTCTCTCTCTATATATATGTTCTACTTTACTAAAAGGTTAAGAAAAAATAAATCTTTTTTTATTTCTTGAATTTAATAATTTTTAAAATTATTAAAAAATAATAAAAGTGAAATTATTTGAGAGGAATTGCTGCCGACTGCAACATGCATGTTTATCCCTAGTGGACATCAACCTCAACTTAAAGCCTTCAATAATTATGTCTACAAAATGATTAGTAATAGAAGAGATAGGATAATTAATTTTATCTTAAATATAATTTTAGTTTAGTTTTTAAAAGTGAAAAATATTATATAAATAGTTTTAATTATACTTTAAATTAATTAAATTATTGAATATTAACTCAATTAAAATCGTTATTATTGTAATGTTTAGAATATACGAGTTTAATTATATTTAAACACGAGTTTCAAAACTAATAAATAACATGTGGACCATATTGTTTAAAATATTTGTGCATGTCATCTTTGTGCTTGGGACATGCTAGTTTCAAAACTAATTATATTTAATGACAAGGTTGAGGATGTAAGAGCTTTGGGAATCTAAGTTCATGTTTTTTTCGATATAAATTACGCGCGAATTTTTATGAATTTTATTCTGATTTAAGTATTTTTATCATATACGTGAGTAATGTACATAAATATTTAAGGTAAAGTTAAAAAAAAAAATACCGATTAAAATTAAATTATAATTTTTTAATAAAAATTAAAATATAATTTTATCATTTATTAACTTATAACTTTGTAATTTTTAAGATGAAATACAATTATCATATTAGTGGCCAAATAATTTTACCACCTATTAACTTATAACTTTATGATTTTAGAGGGACTTATTATGTATTTTTTTTATGTACAATTATCGATATCTATTAATCGATTAAATCGAATCAGATTTTACAGATTCGTTTTAATCAAAATAATTGACTTAATATAAATTACGAAAATCGGTATGAGTTTTATAAACTTTTATCTTTTTTCAAATCCATACCAATCTATAACCTCCAATTGGCCATTGACAATTTTTTCCCCAAGAACATAAAGATTTTCCTGTCCCACCTAAGATTATCCAAAGATTACAAGGGAAGACACATAATTAGACATAGAAAAGCAGGATGTTCTTTTCTTGTCCTGTAATTGGATACCTACAATCCTTAATGCCTGCCTGTCCAATAATAGGTCAAACAAAGTGTTTCAACACAGATACAAATTATAATGTTAGTATTGTGTTCATACTCTTTAGTGTTTCTTCCAACTCAAAAGCTTAGTCAACAGCCCTACATAAAGCTAACTTTCCGACATTCTTTGCATGTTTGATATCGATGATTCTTGGTTTAATGATGACGTTGAGTTCGTAAGAACTTTGAAATATCATGTTCGAGTTCTATTACAAATAAATATCATAGATCATGTGTCGATAGGAGTGTTTATCGAGCGAGTCAATCACGAGAGTTTAATCGTACTCGATTTGTGCTCGTTAATATTTTTTGTTGTTTAACTCAACTTATTATTTATTAAACTCGTTAATATTATGTTTGATTTGTGCTCGTTAAACATTTTTAATGCTCAATTTGACTCGTTAATCTCACTAAAGTTTATCTTTTTTTAAAAAACTAAAACTAAAAATTAATAATACTATATGAAAATTAATATTAATATAAATTAATAAATTTAACTATAAAATATAAAAAAATATAAAATATTTTTAAAGTCTAAATTCTAAACTAACAATCCAGAAACACACTAAACTAACATGTTAAGATCAAAGTAACAATCCAAAAATCAATAGTTATTGTTTAGATTTATTTTTGAATAAAATAATTTTAAAATAATTATTAAAAAATAAATTAACGAACTGCTCGCGAATTTATTGAATTGAATTAGACTTTACTCGATTCAACTCATTAAAGTTTTGAATCGAGTTTGAGTTCAAGTAGAATAAACTCGAATTAAACATTTATCGAATTTTTATCGAGTCGAGTTCGAACAGTTTACGAACTGCTCAATTCGTTAAATATTCTTACATGTAAATTTATTTTAATTTAGGTTTAAATATATTTTGAAAATCAATTATTTAAATACAATTACTAAAATATTAATTATATTTAATAAATAACAATTTGAATTAAAATTAGAGATTTAAATTCATATCCGAGATTTGTCACCTCTCGACCGTCGGATTCGTTAGACGAAGACAACAATTGAAACGCACCATTTAACTGAGTTATTCCACTCTTCACTGAAAGATTGCCACGTGTCATTGAAAACAAAGCTTCATGCATGAGGACACGTACACACTCAGCCACGTCCCTCTATCTCTCTCGTTTTGATTCATCGCCAAGAAAAGAATACCAGAAACAGATTACACTGAAGAATTTTGATCGAATCGGTTCATTTCGGAAATCATGGTGAAACTAGCCTCAGCAAGAGAGAGTCGAGTGTACGGTCCACGGCTGGGTCGTAACAGGGCCGAGTACATGAATGCCGGTCTGTATTTATTCTCAACAATCGTGTTGATTTGCGGTTTCGCAGCCGAGTTTTCATGGGAACCCAGATCGGGTCTCGTCCTAATGCTCATAGCACTGGGTCTTATAATTTTGGTTAACATCCACGATCTTTTGGCACATCTCGCCGCAATCGATTTCCGGTTCGCGTTGATGAGCTTCGATCCGCAGCTCGCTCTCGTCGAGTTCTCCGTTCCGTTGGTTCAAATCTTGGGTTCACTGCTTTTCTTTCTGGGAATCCTCTTCCTCTTCATCGAGGTTTCACAAAACAATTTTAGAAAACACAAAAAACTTCCAAATTTTCGTGCATTTTTTGATTGATCGATTTAAATTTCTTTTGCAGGCGGAGAAAGGCTATGAGTTTTTCAAGATGGAGAGGCATGCTCTGGGAATGCTTATAGCCGGGCCGGTTTTATGGGTTGTTGGATCGGTTCATAACTCGTGCCAGATCTACGAGAGAGCCGATACGCATGTTCAAATCCTGCAACAGAGTGTCCACATCCCGTTTTTGATCGGGAGTGTGTTGTTCATGGTGGGAGCCATTCTCAACGGCCGTGAACAATCGGGAGTTGTTCATCATGGTTTACAGTTACTGGTAAGCCCAAATCATACTAAATTGCAGTCGTTACGAGTTACGATCTTCAAAACTATTACGATACGGCTGTTGCGTTGCTCAAACTGCAGGGCAAGAAATGGGTATGGTTAGGGATAAGCGGGAGCCTGATGTTTATGATCGGTGGATTAACGAACGTGGTCAAGGTTTTCAAGATGCAGCAGATGAACGGAATCAGACTCGAGAAACTGCGCGGTGGAGTGCAGGATAGATTGATCGAAGACAGGGACGGGGAGGTCCCTCTCATTATCGACGAACAGCAGAGAAAAATGGAAGTCGATGAGATTAAAGCCACCAACGCCGCCGCCGTGTGGACGAAGTCTCGCACACCTTACAAGGATGTGCTGCTTTCTCGGACTTGAATTTAAATCATACTCCGTTTTTTTTTTTTTTAAATTTATTCAGATTTAACGATCAGTTCCTTAATTATTTTCTAAATAAATACTTAATTTCATGATTGACAACTCTAATCTCTTCCCGCTACTTTCTCGATGCTTTATATAATCATAAAGCAAGCGAAATAAATATTATCATATATAATGATCCAAAAAGGTAAAATTTAAAGAATTTTATAATTATATATTATATATTTTAATTTACAAATTATTATTCCATACACATCACGATAGAAATAAATATTTTCTTTTATAAAATTATTTATAATTACAAATTATAATTATATATTATTTTAAAATCTATTAGATTTTACTATACGCATGATGAAATAAATCATTTTAATTAAAATATAGTTTAGAAAAACTTATCCGGTAGTCATGAGACGATGAATGGTAAAAGTATCTATTTTTTATAGGTAATTAATTTATTTGTTTTATTTAAAAGTACTAATTTTTTTTTATAAATCTTAATTTTAGTTTTATTAAAATAAAAAATATATAAAAAATATTTTTAATAAACCTAAAACTCGGTTCTTAAAAAATATATAAAAAAATAAAATAAATAATTTAACTAACAATACTATTATTTGTATCTTAATTTACATTAACTTCTGTTTCTGATAATTCAACTCGTTCTCCTAGTTTAAAAGAAAAATATAATCAAATTATAAGATAATCAAGAAAATTCAGAAATTCCAAATTTGATTTTTCTCTTCTTTATTTATTTTCAGGTTGGCTTCAGATTCTTCAATCTGACAATTTCCCATACTTCGCTGGTTTTAGATCGATCTATGGATAAATATTGAAAGTTTAATGTTGTTTTATCTTGAAAATTTTGGTATTTAGGGTTTCGATTTATTTATTTGCATAGATTTTAAGGGACTGATTGCTGAACTAAATGGCCTCCGTATCAAGTCAGCCGCAGTTCCGTTACACTCAACCCCCGTCTAAGGTGCTGCATTTGAGGAACTTGCCATGGGAGTGTACGGAGGAGGAGTTGATCGAACTGGGGAAGCCATTCGGGAAGGTTGTTAACACAAAGTGCAATGTTGGAGCCAATCGTAATCAAGCTTTCATTGAATTCGTAAGTTTAATTAGAAATTCTTTTTAATGCCTGTTCCTAATATCTCTGTTACTTCAATATTGTCATTGTTTTGTTTTTCTTTACAGGCTGATTTGAATCAGGCTATTGCTATGATATCATATTATGCTTCTTCTTCAGAGCCTGCTCAAGTGAGGGGCAAAACGGTTTATCTACAATATTCTAACAGGCAAGAGATTGTAAATAACAAAACCACTGCCGATGTTGCCGGCAATGTTCTGTTGGTAACAATCGAAGGCCAAGATGCTCGACTTGTTTCCATTGATGTTCTGCATTTGGTAAGGAAGACTGTGGCCCTTTTTTATCTTTTTGATTTATAAGGGTGTGGAGTTGGTATTTCTTGGTTGTCATTTGGTGCTGTGTAGCTCGGATTCTTCATTTGCTTGAAGCATTCACTTCCAACACATATTTGGGCATTTGGGCATAGGTATAGGAGATGTGACCCTCGAAGGATCCTTCTAATACATGAAAAATCTTGGGATTTTGGCATGAATGTGAATGGATCAGGAGAATCATGTTAAGTGAATTATTTCCAAGGGCTACTTAGTGCATCGCAAGAAAGAGCATGTTAAAAAGTTTATATAGCTATTTCTCTATATTTTCTGTTAAAAAGTGAGTTAATGTTTTCAATGGATATTATTCCTGCTAAAGAACAGTTGTGGAACCTATAGAATTTACAAAGTATAACCTTCTTTAGTGCTTAATGTTGAAATATGCTTACTACATAACCTCATCATATAGAGGCAGATTTCCTTATTCATATATGTTATAGATATACATTTTCTGGATGTAGGTGTCTATCCTTAGTCCCCAGCTATTGAGAACTTTGTACCTGGCACCTTGACTCATTATAGGAACTGGTGCTTGTTGCAACTCTAGCTTTTGACTTCCTTGGTATTGAGCTTTTAACAATTTTAAATGCTTGATCAATTAAGGCCTCTTCTTGCATCTGCAGTTTGCTTCTATTTATTTGTGACGCAGGTTGTACTTTTCATTTTAAGTGTAAGAAAGAATGATGATTGATTTTTAGAGAGTTGTTTAATACATGTAAACTTCATAGAAATTGAAATGTGACCAGCCTGGAGTGTAGGTTTGTTTTATTGTAAAGTTATTAGGTTTTGACAGACTTTGTGAGAGTTGTTTATTAATTATTACATGGAAACTTCATAGAAATCCAAAATTGAGCATCATGGAATGTAGGTTTGTTTTATTGTAAAGATACGGGGATTTTAGCAGTACTTGATTGGTTCTTCTATCTGCTATTTATTTCATCTCTTGTGGCATTCTAGTTCCCTTGGCCCTTGTGTAGTTATTTATTTTACTTGGGCTAATACTGTTAATCTCCTTTTAGGATTTAAATGTCTAGTATTATTTTTTCTGTTATAAGTTAAAGTTATATTGCCCGTCTCTTTGTTCAAGAACTGGACATGTTGGACTTATCTCATTCATTATTTTCTGAAATATATGTTTGAGAGGATTAGTTATTTTACCTGAATTTTTTCAGTTCATATTTTTAATGTTGTTAATAATGCCAGGTATTTTCAGCTTTTGGTTTTGTGCATAAAATTACCACCTTTGAGAAGACAGCTGGATTCCAGGTCAATGAATTAATATCTTCTTTTAGTTTTGGTTACTGTGCCTCAAACATTTTAAAATATGTTCCTTTGGTTCCCGCCATTTTTGCAGGCATTGGTGCAGTTTACAGATGTAGAAACGGCCACATCTGCCAAAAATTCCTTGGATGGACGAAGCATTCCTAGGTGACAGTTCGATTAATTGGTAGATACAGTATTTAGTCCAACTATTGTAGACCATATAGCTGTAGACGTGGAGCACTTTCGTTGAGCACTTGTATCTATTGGACCCTTGAACTTCTGACTACTATTTCTGTTTAGTCTTGCAACAGCCTACCTGTTTGCATTGTTTTAGTCCTGGATAAAGTATTAGCTTACTCCACAAGCAATGCTTTTAATCCTATAGCTTCTGTTATTCTTTTGTGACTATTGGTTTGTTGCAAAATATCTACAGACTGACTTTGTCCTGGGTTTTCAGGTATCTGCTTTCTGAAAATATTGTTCCATGTACGCTTAGGATCACCTATTCCGCCCACACAGATTTGAGTGTGAAATTTCAGAGTCATCGGAGCAGGTATTTCTGATCACTCTTTGTATCCGGTTATTCATCCTATCTTATGTACCATATTCAAGCACATAATTGCTTCTTTGATCTATTTATTTTCAGGGACTACACCAATCCCTACCTTCCTGTTGCTCCTTCAGCTATAGATGGAAGCAGCCAGGTTAAAACGTGTTACTGACTATTGAATTTCTCAACAGTTGTAAGAGTTTGAGTATAGTTGTGTGATTTATTTACGATGCATGGTTTAGAGCACAAAGCCCTAGTGGTTTTGACCAGTTTGCCATGAGTATAGGAAAACATATATTTAATGTTTTCTTGAATGTGTCATGTCACGTGCATCGAATCGATTCTTGTGAACCTGTATTTCTACTAAGAGATGAATAATACTGCTTTACACTGCTGGATTCTATAGTTTCCGTTTACTCGTTTGCTAGATTCTTAATGTGATTCATTTGTTATCATTGCAGTTAAGTTTAGGTCTTGATGGGAAAAAACTCGAACCCGAGAGTAATGTGTTACTTGCATCTATCGAGAACATGCAGTATGCTGTTACCTTGGATGCGCTACATATGGTATTGCCAATTACTGGAAACCATTTTTGTTTAACAATGTAGTACTTCAACTCATACTCCATATTTGCTCTTTTCTCTTCTTTTTACACTTACGTCTAGGTCTTCTCTGCTTTTGGACCCGTTCAAAAGATTGCCATGTTTGATAAGAATGGTGGAATGCAAGCTTTAATTCAGTATCCGGGTAATGTTCACACATGTTTTATTTATCCTGTTGTAAATAGGCCTCAAAATTCTATTACTGGTACGAACATAGAAAAAAGATTAAACACATTATTCTTGTTATCCCTTATTCTAAACATTAATGGTTCAATGTTTTGCAGATGTTCAGACATCTGTTGTTGCCAAGGAGGCCTTGGAAGGGCACTGCATATATGATGGAGGTTTTTGCAAACTGCATCTCTCTTATTCGCGCCACACCGATCTCAGTATAAAGGTATTTAGAGTTTTAGACAATACAACTTGGTCATTTAAATGATTCATTTTGATGCATTTGTCGTCATTCACGACTTCACATGATACATTCGCAACTAAAGGAGGAACAAACATGATCTTCTCTGAAGTTTTAGCTTGTTGACAAAATGATGGCCTCTTCAGAACTGTGCTATGTCACTTTACATTGATCGATTCTGTAACTTACATTTAAGACTCCTTTTGCTCAGAAGGAAACAGAGGAGATGGAAGCAAATGTTTTAATCTAACAGTTTAGCTACAAGATTGCACATCTTTTGTAGCTCCACCATTAGACTAATTAATGTCACTCGGTCCAGATGTGAGTGTCCGAGATGGATATGTTCATTTCTTTGTAGTTCTATTCCGATACCTTTATCTGGTATTTGTTCGACAAAGAAGAAGAGGCGGAGCAACAGAAGAAGAGTATTTAAAGGTTAAAAGGTATAGTCTATTTCTAATAGGGTGATTTATACATTACATTGACAGGTCAACAACGATAGGAGCAGAGATTATACAGTTCCTAACCCTGCCATGGCTAACCCACAACCTTCGGGTTTTGGGCAACAGCCAGTTCAAACAATGGGTCCAGCTGCTCATCAATACAATGGAACTCAATACGGTGCTGGTTCAGGCCAACCCATGATGCCTCCTCAACCTTCAGCTGGATGGACCTTAGGTGTTCCAGGAGTGCCTCAATCCGCTCCAGTACAGATGACTAATCATCCTTACATGCCACCAGCCTCAATGCCACAAACGACTCCCGGAATGATGCAACTGCCGGGCAGTTATGGTGGTGTACCACCAGCTCAGTCGGTATCTCCTTACCGACCCAATCATGTGTAATATCATCTTATCTACCATAGATAAAATCCGAAGTTCTCGTTTTTCAGAGAGACGGATTTTGAATGTTTTAACATTTTGTGCAGTTAAGAAAAACAGAACATTGCAGTAGTTGATATTAATTTTCTGTTAGATCATTCAAGTTTACCTTTTTAATTCATTAGTACTATTGATTGTTTGATCATCTTAAAAGAAATATGAATCTGTACTGCACATTCATGTGAAAAATAAATAAATTGTTTAAGCATACATTTCGAGGTTAATTTTAATTGACTTTTAAAAAAAATTAAATTAGTAGGTCTCGAGTTTAAAATTTTATATAATTGTATAAATAGAAAATTCTTGTTAAGGGACTTAAAAAGTATATAAATAGAAAATTCTTGTTAAGGGACTTAAAAAGTGAGTGATTCGTAAACGACTGATTAATATCATCCAATATTAAACTAAATAATTTTACTTGAAATTGAATTCTCTCCCGATTATACCCCGCCCTTTCTCAATCCCTTCTTCCTCATTAGTCATTTCACCCCGGCAATGTTCCCTCCGATTCCAATGTTGAAGATCATTCCAAACCTTTGGTTTCGGATTCTATTGTTGTCGATCGATTTGAGAATGCGGGAGAGGCGAGGGAATTGAAGTGAATAACAACGAAGGCGAACCTGAGAATGTGGTGGAGGACAACGAGGACATGGTGGGAAATGAAGGATCCAAGAGCAAGGCACCCGCCATGGTGTTTTTGATGGCGGCAGTAGAGATGGCTTGACCGTTTAATTGCCGAGGTCGAGGTCAGTCCCAAAGATGCCGCTAAACAAAGCGCTTTGCTTGTTGAGCTCTTATTTTGAAACAACAATCTAATAAATCAAGTCTTTGTCCACTTTCTAAGTAAAACTAGAAGTAGGATTAATTGAAAACCAACAAAATTTTAAGCAAATTCAAGAAAATTCAAAGTTCAATTTGATACATATATATGATATCCAGATCTTCTCTTTTATAGAGTTGAAGCAGAATAGAATCCGTCAAATTCAATAAACGGAAATTCAATCTTTGTGAGATCCTAACAGAAGTCAAGCTCAGAGGTTCACATTCCATTACCATGGTCCATGACCCCACAAACCTGACCAATTGGAACCCAAGCAATCTAATACAACAGAAACAGACAGGTTTCAACAGTCAGAAATACAGTTCAATAAGCAATTCCTATTACATTTCAAGTACAGTCCAAGCATGGGGATTTAAATGAAGCTGTGGTATCAAAATAGGGGAGAAAAAATGGACTGCGAGCGGATCCAACTACCGGCAAAACAAAAAAATTGCAATTCCTAAGTTTGGATCAACCTTTAAATATCAAATACTCACTAACCTGGTGTAGTTAGCAGTCTCCATGTTCTATATTGCTAGCCTTTTTCAGCATCCTATGGTTCTCTTGGCAGGCACCATCGGTTAACAATCGTCCTTACTTCTTATAGTTTGTTTGATACACTCTACAAACTATCTCCTCCTTCGGCTTTGAAACTCTTTAACATCTCTTCTTCAGTTTTTGATGAACCATCTTCTGTGGGTGCTTTATCGGCTCCGTCGATCACCTGAAGTAGATCCACAGGGGTGGCTGCAGGGTCCAACTCGCGGCATCCAGTTGGTGCGTTCTGAGCTTCTTGGCCTGTAAGCAAGTAATTAGGCACCTGGTGGGAAAAGCGAAACATCTCTTCTTTTGGAATCCTCCTCACTTCCTTTGGGTCTGTATGCATCTGGAAAACTGTTCTAAAACCGGAAACTTTGGTTAGAGGGGCTACAGAGACTCCGTGTTCCTCGTTATAATCATCAAGCACTTCCACCATGTCATATTTGTGTCTCACGTCATCGGGTGTATGTTCATTCCAATCAGGAGACCAGTTCCTGTAAAGTGCCCAAACATCCCCTTTCCTTGGAAATATTCTAATTATTCCCCGAACACCTTTTGTCCAGTGAACCATGTGGGAGAAAGAATTTAGCGTTTCACTAATTTCATGTCTGCCACTTCTGAACTCCCCACAGGTTTTGGAGAAACCGGAGCCTATCCAGTCCAGCTCACCAAATTCACTGTTGCTTCTTGAATTAAGCCAGCTAATTTTCATTTTAAAAGGCTTCAAAGAGATAACCTTGTGAATTCGAGCATAGAAACGGGGCATTCCATCATCAGCGTCATAAGCAGCCCAGACTTGGTCATCTTCAAAAGAACTTTCACTTCGATCCAAGTCAAAATTATGAAAATCAGAATCCGGAACATTTATAGACAGCGGCACAGTCCCTCCATCAGATTCATCACGAGAAGTAGGCAGTGACTGCTTGACTTGATAATCTTTATTGGCATCACATCCATCTCCGTTTGTCATACTCCTTTGTTTCTTATTTTCTTTCTCAACGACCTTCCCTTTAACTTTATCACCATTTTTGGCTTCAGTTACAGAGCTCCACTCCTTAAGCTTTTCACGAATCACACCCAGAGCCTTATCCATCAGCATGTTACGAATTTCAAGCAATGACAATTCTCTCTCACTCATGTGCTTGTTATAGTTACCAGAATACCCGAAGGTGCTTCCCATTCCAAAAAGATTCCTAGATTCAGTTGTGTTCCCCAAGCCAGGTCCATTTCCCATGGGCATTTGAGTCACCGTGTTACCTGCATAACCATTAACATAACTGTCATCTTTTCTCTTTTTCAGGAGTCTCTCCACTTTAAGAGCTTCTTCACGTTCCCTCTTCACTTTCTCTTGAGCCAACCCATCATTTTGAGATCTAGAATAATTTGTTCCAGGATTAAATTGATTATTATTCGCATTATGATGTCCAGACGCCTGCTGCTGGTAAACACTTGGAGGCAGGGCCTTTTCCAAAGCCAAAAAGGCCACATGACAATTAGGGCAAAGAAGTGTATGATTCAAGTACACCCTGAGGTATTCATACTGTGTCTTGCATCTATTACAAACAGTCCAAAAGGTAGAAGACTTCTTATTAGGAGGAAATGAGGTTTGACCTACCCGGCTATTATTGTTCCGAGTCTTGGCATTTGACGCTACATTAGAACTAGAAGTATGAGAGCCATTTGTTCTGGGTGGCATCGATGAAACCCCACCCTGTGTATGAAACTTCTGTTGGGTTCCACTGAAATTTATCCTCTGGTTATAAGCTAATCTCTTAGCCTGATCTGATAAAAAGCTCCAGGCCTCCGAAACAAGCTTAAAAGCGCCATCTGCACCTACAAACTTGTTTTTGTCAGGGTGAAGCATCAGGGCCAGCTTCCTGTATTGTTTTCTCACCATATCATCATCAGCCGATGGGCTCACGCCAAGAACACCATACCAATCAGCTTCCCCACTTACTTTATTCTCGGCAGAAATATACACATCAATAGTTGTCAACATCTGGTCAATACCATCAAGCCCAGGATACAAGTTTTGAGCCTTCAAAGCAAATTTTTTAGCTCCAGCATAATCCTTCTCCTTTACTTTCCTTTCAGCAATTTCTTTTGCCCTAAATGCCTCATCTTTGTTGCACTCCATGATTTCAGACCAACTTTAATACAGCACCTAGGTATTATGAATATAGCACAACCAAAATCCACAGCAGCTTAAAGATCTTTCATGCCTTAAGTTAGAGGTCACGATTCCATGTATTTTATACCTGATCCAAAGGAAGAAAAGATTTCTAAATAAAAAAAAAATTACAATATCGAGAAATAAATGCATTACCAATTGGATATTATTCTAATAGCATAAAGCCTTATAACATTTCAAAACAAAACAAATATTTATAGACTCCCATGTAACAAAACAAATATACACCTTATAGCATCAACAAACATGGTTAGTTTTTGCTATCTAGACAATAGTTGTCACAAATGAGAGCTCCACTTTGCAGACCAGATCAAAAGATTCGTTCTGGTTACAATTTGGGTAATGAATCAGCCCAATTAACATCAACAATTTTCCTTCATAATTCTAATGCAGACTAACCTTCACCAAAAACAACTGGCATTCCAAACGTAGAAAAGCCAGAAGCTCCACATATGGCAATATTAACACTTTCATGTTCGACGAGATCACAAATTTACCAACTTGTTCCCGGCGACAATAACATGCACATGAAATTTACACCACACCTCAATTATCATGAAGCTTAGCTTACTTAACACGCCATGTCCTCTAAGACAGCAAACTCAATTTCTCAATCTTAATTATACCAACAATTTTAATCCTTTTCTACATTATGCAACAACCTAAAACCCCAAAACATTTTTCCCCAAGACAAAAGATCCAATTCAAAATAACTCCAAATAGTCACGACTAACAACTAGATGAATTAGCTTCAAAAGTTTTCTATTTTTAAAAAATCAACCTCGCCATAAACTTTCCTCAGTTCTTCTTAATCTTTACTCGTAATCCATAAAATAAAATAAAAAAACTAGTAAAGTTAAGTCACATTGAATAATCAAAACTAAGAACCCAACTGTAACGGAAACTAGTAGGACACTGAAGAGTAGATTGAACTTTCCGGATCACATGTTTCCATGGATCTAAACCTAAATGAAATTCTAACAAGCTTTACAACAATCAATTCAACAATTTCAAATTCTCATACGCGGTAGAAATTTGAAAACCCTAGATTCAACGAACTTTCAAGGAACAGTCAACGAAAATCAAATTCCGCTTAAAATTGGTAGAGAAGGAAAGATTAAAATAGAAATATACCTCCGTAAAGAAAGCCTGCGAAGAGATTTTTGAATCTGAGACGAACATCAATCACAGCGTAAAATGACCCATTTGTCAAAAAGCCCTTGATTGAGAGAAATATTATTATTTTTAGTTGATGCTTTAAGAAAAATGAAAATAAATAAATTAACGCAAAAAGAACTTAACCATGGTTACTTTTTAACCCTTGTTATGGGTTTGTATTTGTAAGATTAGGTGAAATATTTGGCATTAAAAAAATAAATTATTTTATTAAAATGCATTAAAATTATTTATTTTAAAGATTTTTATTTGATTTTGTATTACTTTTATATAATTATAATCTCAATTTGCATAAACCTTTTTGTAAATTTTGTTAAGGATTTTTATTTTCCAGTGATTTTATTAATAATATTTTTTTTCCGTAATTTTATTAACTTATAAACGATTTTTATTAACATCTAATATAAAAAATCTAAAGATGACGAGAAAAGAAAGATTTTAGAGAAAAAAATGTGTATTCTTATTAAACTAAGAACTCGTGACTTAAAAAATAAGAAATAAAGATAAGTTATTTGATTAATTGAATAAATATATTTTTTAAAAATATTATTATTTTGTCTTTTAAAATTTTTGATAACGTACCACTTAAAAGCTCAATATGACCCCACGTATTATTTTGTCTTTAATGGTTAATGGAACAAATGTTATTATTAGAAGTCACAAATTCAAACAGTAGTAATATTAGTACAATGATTAAACGATCAATGTTTAATGGTAGTTTTTAACGAAACTAAAATCTCTCCTTTATGTCTACAAATGCTAAAAGTTTAAATTTATTAATCTTGTTTTGATACAAATATTATGCGTTTAAGTTTATAAATAAATTGTTTGAACTCGAATAAACTAAGATAATTATTTTTCTTTTTCATTGGACCGTTTAAATGATAATAACATTTTTTTTATCTTGTTAGGGATTTACGGATTATTATTTATTTATTTTAATTTTATTATATACATGTTTAGTTTTCTCTAGATAAATAATTAAAATTTTATTCATCCAAAACGAATCCAAAACGAATTAGGTGAGAGTTTATTTTTAGTTTTTTTAATTTGAATTGGGGTTATTTTATTTGGATAGTGTTTGTATATAATTTACTTTGGGCTTTGACTTGGGCTTGATTTGGATTTGGTATTTTTTATTGAATTAGATTAAGGTATATATATATATGGCCTGAAATCGATAATTTATTACTATCTGTCTTATTTTATTTGTCCAGTATTGATTTTTTTGTTAAATTTTTTAAATTTTAATTTATTACAATTTTAAATTTATTATTGATAAAAATATAAAAAAATATATTCTAAAAGTCTCTAATCAAGTAGTTTAAGAATATATATTTTATAAAATTTTATAAATTAAAATATTTAAAATAACTATAATAAGTTTAAAAAAATTAACTTTAAAAAAATCAATAATAAATGGACGGAAAGAGTATTATTTTTTTAAACAAATTTTCGTCTAAATCAAAAAAAATGAAACGCCAAAAAATATCTCCATCTTATATTACCATCAATTATATTCTAACACCTTCAAGAATTACAAATTATTTCTGGATATTTTAAATACAATATAATTACAAAAGTTAAAGAGAGAAAATGATACATAAAATTTCATTTTCACTAATAAAAAGGTAATTCGAAAATGATATTTACAGACTCCTTGGCATAAAAGAGAAAGAAAAAAGAAAAGCTGTGTTAGGTTTATTTTCTTAAGTCAACCACAATCACGCTAATGTTGTCTCGGCTACCTCGAGCCATGGCAAGTTCAACCAACACTTCCGCCGCTGCTTCGGCGGCATGGTTTTTGCCAACGACCGGAAGCGGTTCCCTCTTTATTATTCGACTGCTCAAACATCGCCCGACGACACGACAAGCGAGTTCATTAGACACCACGTCCCACAGTCCATCGGTGGCTAGAATAAGGAATTCATCGCCATCGGTTAGCTCGGTTATCGTCACTTCTGGTTTGCATGAAACAAAGGGTTTCAAGGTACGTATCATATTTTTTAAATGAACAAATAAAAATATGAGTTTGTCATATATTTTTAATTTTATTTATTTAAAAAATCTCAAAAAATATCCACAATTAAGGACTCAAATTCTATCATAAAATATTTTTAAATGAACAAAAATAAAAGACTAGAGACATTAATTTTAACCATATAATTAGACAGCAAATAAAACAATATATAATTTAAACATATATTTAAATATTAAATATATTTAAAATATAAAAAATATTATTTACCTATGGATCTTGAAGTGGCAAGTACTCCCAGCACACGATGCCCATTCCAATTTATGACCCTTCCGCCAGCGGCTTCAACTCTCTCCAACTCATCCGGTCTATCAGGCTTCAATTTCCATGAATTGAAAACACAAAGAAATAATATTAAAACAATAATAAATTTTATATTTAAATAAATTTATTTAAATTCGATATTATTCGAATCTAAAGTAATTAAAAATCATCTCATTTCCATGTATAATTATAATAATGAATAATGAATGTTACCTTATGATCAAAAGATAAGGCCATAGCAACACCACCCCTCGATAGGACGGCTCTAGAATCCCCACAATTCGCCACCACTAACTTTCCGTTCCCGATCACCGCCACAATCGCCGTCGACCCCACCATCTCCTCCCCCGACGTCTTTCTATTCACCTCTTCATCCATCTTTTCGAAACATTTCTCCATCGTTCTTCCCCAATTAATCCCACATTCTTCCTTATTATTATCTTCTACTATTTCCTCCGTCAACACTTTATGCAACCTACCCTTACACTCTTCCGCCACCCTTGAGCCTCCGTGTCCGTCGTAGACTCCATAAAAATCAAACGTTACCCCTCTCTTCGCCATAAACCCTAACTCCACTTTAACAGCATCTTCCATCTTTCTTCTTCTACCAATAACCGATAGTAATCCGTGTGTCAACGTTTTATATGTTGAAACCTGAACATCTTCGTTTTTATCGCGAGTTTTCTGGGCAAGACCCGATGAAACGACATCGTTCTCCTCTGAAAAAGTAGACAAAGGAAGAGAAATTTCCGTTAAGCCGTCGCTTGACTTTGCTTCAGGAAGAAGACGGTTGCCGTTATCATCATCGACACTGCCGTTTACCGTGATGGTTAGGTTCATTATCTTCTGATAATCCTTGGTTCTGGTGACCGTCAGTTTACCATGATCTGACGTCATTTAATGAGATTTTTTTCTTTTTTGCATGAAATTGAAAGGCCAAGCAACAACCGGTATATATAGGGAAGAAACAGAGTGAAATGCAATGAATCTGGTCCGTTGATTTTTCTTCGAATCAGATCACGTGTGGTGTGGTGGCCACATGGTCTTTTACGTGCCACTGACGGTAATTTTGAGAGCGGAGACGTGGACGGCACTTGATTTGATTGAGAAAACACGTGGACCTTGGATCTAGCTTCCAGAGATTAGGGGAAGGGACCCACTACTGATCCTTCAAATCGTATCACGTGACGCCGATCACTGTTTTTTAAAGCGTTTGTAATAATAACATGTGTTTTCTCTGACATCGGAAGGTCAAGAGAGACGGATTGTTAGGACACGTGTTGGATTCTGTACGGTGGCGTGTAGGATTCGAAACTCTTACATTTTGCCACGGATTTCGGGTCCAAATCTCCTGCCACGTGGCATCACAAGCAAAATCGATTCAGTTGTGTTGATAAACATTAAAAATATTAACAATGATATATTTACGTACAATCATTTAATTCTATATTGTTTAAATTTATTAATAGTTTAAAAATATTAAATTAACTTGTCTGATTGTTGTAGAATGCAAACATCCACATTCAGACATGAATCCATATACTCTAAACTCATGCCTTAACAAAAAAACTGAGATCCACTCCCACGTTTTACATGAGCTTTGCATTTGAAAAATCCATCTCAGGATGCTGAAAAAATACCAACAAAAACATGGAGCAAATTTTATCAGATAAAACTCCATATAAAGTCTCGGTTGGACGAACGAGTTTCGGAAGAGAATAGTTACCTCTGACATGAATTTCTTCAGAATATCCTGCTTTTGAAGCTCATCACTGGTTGGAAGGCCCATGGCTTTCTGTCTTTGGTCAAACTGCAACAAAGAGGGCGATTTGTGATGAGCAGTGAGTACCAACTATGATTTAAGATGGATCCGAAGTTTACAGCTAAACACCATGCCTAAAGTAAAATTAGAATTGGAAATAAGAAAAACACACACAAAAAAAAATAGGCAATTTGACATGTTCCCGGACAGAGCTCCCTTTGGCAGATCAAAACCACCGGAAAGCAAAATATAATAGAAAAGAACCAATTACCATCATCTTCTCTACAGTTTGTCGAGTTTCGGGATCCAAGTCAGAGAGCTTGCTGTTCTCTGGTTCAACTTTCTGAGTGTCAATTTCAGGATCTCCTTTTACCAATGATTTCCACCACTCCATTTGGTTGTGCTTGGTCAAAAGGACAGACAGTGCACAACTATCCTCTACAAGTCCAGGAAATTTTTTAGAACACCGATGAAAGAGAACATTGCAGAAATTAATGAGGTATTGTCAGTTCATTTCCACAAAAAGTATGTCTTAAATGGAATTTCAAGATCATAATGAGATTATATGGAAATTCTAATAATAATGATAAAATCAGCTATAACTATTAACTAATTGATCAACAATGCAGTAAAGTTTAAGCAGATTGACTTATTTTCTCTAGAAAAAAAATAAAAGAGAGATTCAAAAGCATTTGCGTATGAAGTTCAAGTAACCACCAGCTAAATTGATTTCATGTACAAGTCAAGATTTACTAGATTGGAAATTAAATATATGTTGCTCCTACTACTCATTTTTGAAATACATTTGTCTAATACCTGTGTAGGACATATTTTAGACATGGATATGGTCATATGGATATAAGACCATCCAAAGATGCCCAGAAAATATGGAAACAATTGAACATACTCGTATCAGATACATAATCATATCCAACACTCACAACCGAGTCTGAAAACATATATTGTTGAAATACTAGCAGAACTAGTAATTGCAAACTTGTAAACTCTAGCAAAACTGCGAAAGGGGGAAAAGAAAAGTAGAAACCAAAGTTCAGCTTGCTCTTTGCAATACAAAACTCATTTCTTTGAGATAACATACCTATGCTCCAGTAACAATCATCAGGTTTGACGGCTTGGAAAAGCTCCCCCTGAAAATTAAAATAAGTATGTGACTCTGATGTGAACCAATCAAGATTTGCTCCAAAAGCACATGTACTTACATCAATAATAGGAGGCTGGCCTTTGAGTCCAACTTTGAGATGATTCTTCTTTATCTCGCATACAACAAATCTTGATTTTGTTCCACTGGGAACTGGAACATTAACAGTGACCTCTTGCAGGGTCTGAGTCCAAGAGTATTTCTCCAGATCAAGACCGTTGCCTTTGTTTGGAACTGTTCAAACGTTTAGAAAAGTGTAAATAATACAGTGAGCAAAAAGAAGACACACATACAACCAAAAGAAACAAAGAAGCCCCTTTATTACAGGCACTCATACAGGGTAACCATGTGTAAAAAAATCATACCATTTACACCTACCATCAGCCCCAATTGTGCGAATGCACGTCAAAATTAGCAGACAACAGAACAAAAAGAGAGAGGGAGAGAACATGCAATTCAGCATAAAGAAGCAATTTGAGAAATCTAGCCCATCAACAACATTCAATACTAGAAGAATTTATGGGAAGTTCAACATTAGTTTAGTGACTGATTGAACATCTATTTCTGAACTCCGTCAATTTCTAGTTGCTACCTAAAATCTTTCACTGCCACGTTTCCAAGAAAATGTGAAGAAGTTCCAGGTGAATGCAAGCTCCTGACCAAGGGAATCAAACCCAACTTACACCAAGACTAACATTAAGGTTATGCAATCAAATCTCCTTGCTTCAAACAAAAAAACACGTACCGGACATAAGAATCCTACCCGACAAGGCGACAAGTATGCATGTCCTCTCTAGATAACAAAATAAACATTCAAATAGCCCAATTTTTAGTAAAAGACATTCACTCGTGTCAGACACCATAACACAAACAGTGAGAGAAGTGGATATAGGTCTAGCATTACATTAAAGGGGTGTAATCGAGCTCGAGTCAAACTTGATTATGCTACTCAACTATTGAAACTTGCTCGAGCTTGCTCAATAAAGGGTTCCTTTCCATATCCGACATACAAGAGGCAAGAGCTTCAGCCCGAGTATCGGTAGTGAAAGAAGCGGCCTGTTGTTGTTTTTAGCTTCATTCCAAACAAGAAAATCGTGCCGTAAACACAATGAAAACCCTAAATAACATAGTGAGTAATTAATATCTGAATCCTTTAAACCCTTTTCGTCATCTAAAGTTCAAAACTCGAAGAATCAAACATTTAGGAACGCAGACCCAAGATTATTATACTTTAAAACGAAGACCCAAGATTATTATACTTTAAAACGAAGACTCAAATTAAAAAATGTAAATAACAAGGAATTAAACGAAATTCGAACCTCTCAAACCAGAGATACCCTCTTCTTCCTTTTTATCGACCTCCATTGTCTCCCTCTTCACTTCTTCCTTGATGTCCTTCTCTTTCTTCACTTCCTCCTTTTTTATCTCCACTTTCGGAACCGCCTCTTCAACCTTCTTGCTCTTCTCCTTCGCAGCTCTCACAATTGCCTCAACCTCTTTATCAGCATTCTCTTTCCTAATAAAATCACTTTCTTTGGCCAGAAAGTCGAAAACCTTGTCCAAAAACCCTATTGGATCCAACGGATCCAAGATCGCGTTAAACGGCACCGCTTTGGGAGGCGACGGCAATGAAGAAGTTGAGGGTTTCGCCTCTTCTTCTTGGAACTCGGAGATTATTGCCATGATTTGACTCAGGTGAGTTGAGAAGCAGCAGAATCTTGATTTTTGAATCAGCCGTTGAAGAGTCTCCTTAGGGATTATATATAATACGGAGGCGTTGGGCCAACGATGGTTCGAATAAGGCAAGGTTTTAGGTTACCCACTGCATTAAATTTCCCAACGAGATTATCTTTATTTAATTGAGTAAATTACACTAATGGTCACCAACTTTTACGGTTTTAAAACTTTAGTCAATTAAATTAAAAAACATTCATTTTGATCACTTTGTAGTTATGATAGCAATTGCTGTTTAGAGTGTTATCGATGTTCTTGCAACGATGGTTAGAAATCCGAGCCACTATTTTGTTCCATTCCAACATATTTGGTGCAAAAGATGATAGAAGGCTGGTAGTAGAAGTAGACAATGAAGGTACATTTTTTAAGTGAAAACGTTTTCGAGAGAAGTAAAAGTGATTAAATTATAAAAAATCAAGACTTGTGTTAAACTCTAAAAAATAAGACCAAATTGATGAATACATGTTTAGGGATTAAAGTTGTTATTACATCATGCAATGCCATCATCCCATTAAAATTTAATGGTCAAGGACCAAAATATTAGAAAAGATGTAACTTTGGTGACAGTTTTATCAAAAAGATTAATTCAGTGACCAAACTAGGACAAAACCATAGTTCGGCAACTATCGGTATGGTTTTACCCATTTTTTGTATTTATATATTTTATTTGTTCTAAGGGTTTTAATTTGACAAAAAATCAATAGACTTATAGGACAAATTATCCGAAAATTTACATTCCGATGGAAACATAACATTAACCAAGAAAAATCAGGTAATATCATACATTCCTAAACAAAGTGCAGGGAAACAAAATTATTTTTAGGATAAACTACACCAGTGACCATCCAACTATTTGGGGATACCTATTTTGACCACCCAACTAACAAACTCGTCAATCAGGTACCCCAACTTTAAAACCCTACCTATTTTGGTCACCCTCCATTAAAAAAAAAACGGTGAATCTGACGTGGCTGTGAAAAATTAACCGCTGAGACATATCTGTCATTTATTATTAATATTTTATTCCACGTCAACACTTACATGACGACCTTTTCCTTCCAACTCTTCTCTTGTTTCCTCAGATTTCCAACTCTTTTCTTTTTTCAGTTTCAAAGATCGAATCTTTACATGGCGACCTTATCGTTTTAATCTTACCCTTTTTTCTTAACTTCATTTTCTTATCAAACACACTTACCAAAAAGTCTGGTTTTATCGACGAATCAAACGTCAATCCCTAGTCTTTCTTTCAGTTTTACCAAGGTTCGTCTTTCCTCGGTCCTGTGTTTCATGAGAACAGTTCGGTTGACAATAGTTCCAAGGCTGTTCATAGTGACAATGAGCTCTCGACCGTGACGACTAAAAACAGAGCATCGACGAACATGTCTCTACTGTTGTGGATAAGCTCGAGAGTGGTGAGCAAGTCACTCAAAAAGAAAGGACAAGAAATAGGACAACCTTGCTGCACAATTTAAGGTGAAAAAACAAAACGAAAATTGTTCTAGAATAATCCAATGTTCCAATTGTTTTTTTGTTGGTTTTTTATTAATCTTTTATTTTTTTTCCTTTTAGATACAAAAGAAGGTAAAATCAAGAGGTAAAAAATACAACGATGCATTAGGAAAAAAAAAGAGTTCAAGGCTGTTAAAAAGATTAAAAGAAAGCTTCTGAAGATCCTCCGACAGGTTATATTCATGTTCGAGATAAAAAAGGTCAAATAACTGACAACCACAACCTAATAAAAAAGGTAACGATTAGCTATCAATCTTTGTTTCTCTGACACTGGTATCCTGTAACAATTTTTTGTTCTTCATTGTCAATTCTAGGTAACTCATCAATCTAGCAGAAATAGTAATAATTCTAGTTAACTCATCAAGTTTACACAAATGTATATGTTGAACTTTCGACGGGCAACGACTGGTTCGAGAAGCAAACCAGCGGGACTATAGACATTTTCTATTCTTCAATGATGGATTGGTTCTTTAATGGGTTACACTTCTAGCTAGAATATCATTTTTTGTCCAGGTTACCTCGGTGTCACTCGAGGAAGATATCATCTTGAAGCATAGGTACGACAGTCACATACCGTATCAAGTACCTGAAACATTTCCGGGACGAGGACGTTTCAAGTTTACAGGGTACGACTAAAAATATCGGGGATGGTTAGGATATTTATGGGGACGTTTCGGGGACGACATTTTGAGTTTCACGCGCGTCCCTAAATGATAGGTTTTGTTCCTGGAATTTCCTTCTTCTTTGTTAGAGAAAGAAAGCTTCAAAATGAAGAAGAAAATGAATAGATCCTGGAGAAGAAGAAGGTGAACAGTGTTGTTGGGTTGTTTTACAGGTTTTAAACAAATAAAATTTGGTATTATATTTTTGTGGGACCCGATAGCACCGAAATTTGTTTTTGTGGGACTGACATGGAATAAAATATTAATAATAAATGACAGATATGTCTCAGCGGTTAGTTTTCACAGCCACGTCGGATTCACCGTTTTTTTTTAACGGCGGGTGACCAAAATAGGTAGGGTTTTAAAGTTGGGGTACCTGATTGACGAGTTTGTTAGTTGGGTGGTCAAAATAAGTATCCCCAAATAGTTGGGTGGTCACTGGTGTAGTTTACCCTTATTTTTAAAAGGGGGTCAAATTATTTATAAAAGGGTGTCAATTATATTTTTTTAATTTTTTATATATAGATTATATAATATATATTTTTTTAAATTTTAGAGTGTCAATAGACACCCCGATTGAGTATATAGCTCCGTCCACGTTCCTAAACAGTATTAACTCTTTGAATTTTATACGACTCTGCTGTCAAACAGTATTACCAATCTTACATTCCCTGAACCAGACCTATACAACACAATAAGTGAGCTAAAAGCAAACCAATCATAATTTCATGCCAAAACCTGCTGATAGATATGCAAAATGGTAGAGAATGCATAAAAAGTAGACAATGCATATTCATGCATAAGATATAAAAGATAAGATCTTCAAATACATAAACAAATATACTATACACGTCTTTTGATAAGAAAATAATAACTTCGTAACAAAAGATAAGACAAACTTTGAAGTCTTTGAGCATGTCTATTACACATTTCAATAGACACCGAAAACACACGATCGAAAATCGTTCAAACAAATCAAGATGTCATCAGAAAACAGTTCAACTAAAGTTTTGTATGCATGGACTGGGGTCCGGATTTTGTTGTTCCTTCCATACTCTTCCGGTAACCCTCAGCTTTAGCTCCTTCCTATCTCCACCGGAGAAGAAAAGTGCCATGTTCCGTTGGATAATCAAGCCATCATGGCTGTCCCTCACTTTTCGGTGACTATCACGGATGCTACGTGGGGTACCTTCCCATGTAAGTTTCCGACCGTTTGCTCCAACCTCAAGGCTGTAGCTATAGTTCCTAGCCTCGGCTTCATCGCCCATGAAACGGAGAAATGCCATGTAGACCGGGGCCATACCAAGCTGGAACGCTTCAAAATGAAGGCAGAAATATTGACCGAAAGAATGGAAGACCTAACAAAGTGCAGATAAGCCAGCAGATTAGTACATGTATTAAGAAGATTATTGCAGCTGTTATTAAGCTACTTACAATATGCTCGGTCGTATCTGAGCATCCAAGAAATAACGAATCAAAAGATGGCACGATGGCGTTTTTTACTATTGTTTTAGAACATAGAGGGAGTTTGGATCTGTTTGGAAGATACTATAAAAACTTACTGTCAGCATCCACGTAGCATTTTCAACTTCTCGAGGATTGGACTTCACATAACGATGATTAAATGTGCTTCCTGTGTGCATGTCCACCTTGTGATCATCTCTCAGATGAGCAACCAGGAAGGGAATATCCCCAACAACTGAACACTCTGATCCGGCATAAGGGCAATTGTATGGTCTGAAATTGCAAATTGCCTCATGTTTGAGCTTGCTGTAATATGGAAATATTTCAGGGCATCCCAGACTGCAGTATTTGCAAGGCAGTTCAAGGGACTCAGCCACTTTCTCCAATGCTAAACATCGAATATCACCCAATTCCGATCTACAAGTGGGGCACTGATTATGTACTCTCACTTTACAGGTAGAACAAAGTGTATGTCCGTTTTGGCACTGCAAAAAAGCCGCTGTGTTAAATAAGCAATTTATTGTCCATTATTTACAAATACCCTTCATCTATCCTCACTATATAATCAAACAAAAATCTAATGATCGCCGAGTTCAATACCATTACAATGCATAAAATAAAGCAAAAACAGAAAATCTCAAGTTATCCCAGATTCCCGATCCAGCAACAATTAACAAGCAAAACTTCTAATAAAAGATCTACAAAAAGAACATCCTCTACCAATCCAAAACATTTCTAATTTCGAAAGACTCTAAACACGAAAACTAACCATTCACAGCATTAGAGTGGAAGTGCAACTTGCAGTTTTTCTTGTCTATTTTAAAGAAGTTTTCGAGGAAAAACTTAAACCATCCCAGAGATTTTTCCTACAAAACTTGATTCGAGCACGGTAAGAATCAGATTACTACAATTTCAATTTAGTATCCAATATAAAAAAGAATCACATCAGTTAAACTCAAACATGTAATCTAAAAAGGTTTTTCTCATAGTTAATATAAACACAAAGACTCGGTGTTTCCACCAAATTAACTATGTATTAACCACAAGATCAATCCGATGTTTTGCTAGATCCAATTCTAAGTAACAATCATTCAGTTATAAGCATCAATATAAAGTTCATTTCAATCTTATTTGATAACAAACGTTCACAAAAAATATTGAAGAACCCTAATTTCTGAAACAGCCTTCCTAAAGGGGGTTTACAAATTTCTGAACCTAAATCCAACGAATAAACAATCTTGAGTCAAACATAATGAAAATCCCATTTAAATGCAAAGCAAATCTATTCGAACCCATCAACCAAAAAAATAGTAGAATTAACAACAGAAAACCCGAGATTGCAATACAAAAAATACACAATTAAATTGGAAAAATAGAAGACCTGATGGATTGGTGGATACATAGAATTGGTACAAACAGGGCATTCTAACAATTCATGGACGCTGGTAGCCGGATTGATCCCCGTAGCACCCACGATATTGTTGACGAAATTGCTATTATTGGCGTTGTGGGTGCCATTGTGAGGCTTTGGCGATGAGAATTGATGGCGACCATGATGGGGATTGTGGTTATGGATCTCATCCTCATTCAATCCATCAGAGGACGACACACACTCTATATTATCAAACTCCATTCATACACCGAGACGCACACCCATCCCAAAAAAATCTGAGACTTTGTTATTTAACTGAATCAAAACCCAGAAATTCAAAGGAAATTTACGATATAAAGCTCCGTTTTTGCCTGATTTTCTTCTTCTCTCAAGATTCTCTCCATTTCCCTACCTATTTTGCCATCTGGTTCTGGTTCTTCAAATACGAATCAGAGGAGGAAGAAGGGGGAAATGAAACTGGGAAAGAAAAAAATGGAGTCCTTGTAACCAAACTGCCTCTTTCCTCTCTTCTCAAGCAATTATTTTCTTGGTTGGTTTTTCCTTTTTCACTGTTTTATTATTCAAATGATAAATAATGATTTTTCTACACCTCCCAAATTTACATTCTTATAGAAGATTAGGTAAAATTCACCGAATGTTCATTAAACTATCAAAATAAATATTAAATATTAAATTTTATTATAAAATAAACATTCAATCATTAAATATCGTTAACATTTATAATAATAGGTTAATTAAATAATTAAGTAGTATATTAACTATTATAAAATAATGGCATAAAAATAATTTTTACTCTTAACGTTTATAATTTTGGTTATTTTAGCCCTTATTTTTTTTTGAGATAAATTTAGCCCTTGACCTTTATCTTTTTAATAAATAACTTATTTTTTAACTACCATGATAACTGAACCATTAAATATTTAATAATGATGACATGTCATATATATGTAATAATATATTTTAAATGACTTAACATCTAGTATATCAAATATATAAACGCGGGATATTATCTAAAAATATAAAGCAATTAAAATTTAAATAAAATATTAAAAATTATTTTTTTATTTATTAAAAATTAATTAAATCTAAAACAAAAGGCTACTAAACATTCTAACCTTAACTATAGTAAAATCAAAATTTTATCTAAAAAGGTATGAACATAATCTGAGAAGAAAGTGTTTTATATAGTCTATTACCGGTAAATCAAAGATAAATTTTTTTGATAATAATCAATTGGATTTTTATTATTTTAATTTAGAATTTAGGTATTTTAGTTTTAATCTAAATCGGAGTCTTAGGGTTTTATAAAGATATTTTAGTTTAGTTAGGGTTGAGAATATTTAGTAAATTTTGATTTTGTATTTAATTAATTTTTAATATTTTATTTTAATTTTAATTTTTTTCTATTTTATACTGGAATAAAATTATATTCTATATATGTATATATTTAATAGGTTAGATTATATATCATTTAAAATATATTATCACATATATATATATGATATGTTACCATTATTAAATTTTTAACGGTTCAGTTATCATGATAGTTAAAAAATGAGTTATTTGTTAAAGAAACATAGATTAAGGGCTAAATTTATCCAAAAAAAAATAAGAGCCAAAATGACAAAAATTATAAACGTTAACGGTGAAAATTATCTTTTTGCCTAAAATAATCAATAAAGTTTATAGATATTAGAATTATTTAATTGTTATATAATAATAAATTTATTATTTAAAATTTATAAAATAAACATGAAATTATGTTAATCTTTTAATCAATCAAAATTTTTAGTGAAAAAATCTAAAGGTTATGACTATAGCGAGAATAAATTAAAATAATTTTAATGATTATAATATAAATTCTAAAAGTTTAATAGCTAAAATAAAAATAATTTAAAAAAGGGTAAACTACATCAGTGACCACCCAACTAATTGGGAATATCTATTTTGATCACCCAACTAAAGAACTTGTCAATCAAGTACCCCAACTTTAAAACCCTACCTATTTTGGCCACTGCCGTTAAAAATCTGAAAAGTTAACGGTGATGACGTGGCAGTTAATGGTGATGACGTGGACGTTAATTAAAATTTGTAAAATTACATATTTAATCCCTCTAATTTATTTATTAATTTATTTTTATAATTAATTAACATATGGTTGGTGAGAAAGAATGGAAAACATATGGTTGGTGAGAAAGAATGGAAGCTTGAAAATAAAATGAAACACCCCAGAGGGGAGTTGAACACTTAACCCCTTTTGATTATAAAGAAAGGGGCTGAACCACTGGGCTAATATAACTTTATGATATAAAATCCTAAAGAGTGGTATTAAATGGTATCTCTTAGAATTTGAATTACCTTTGTTAAATCGATTAATATTTAAATAAAAATATTAAATATTTAGATTTTAATTATTCGAATAAATTAAAATCTAAATATTCAAATAAAAATATTTAGATTTTAATTATTCGAATATTTGAATTTCATTGTTTAAACATTTTTATATTTTTTGTTCGAATAATTAAAATCTAAATATTTTTATTTGAATATTTTTAAAGTCAAATATTCGAATATTCATGATTTTATTCATATATTAGAATAAAAAATATTTAAATATTTATAATTTTTATTCAAATATCCAAATATTTTTATTTGAATATTTAAAATATAAATATTTTTATTTGAATATTTTTTAATCAAAATATTTGAATATTTATTATTTTTCAACTAATATTTTTATTTATATTTAATATTATTCATATATCTTAATTCGAATAATATTAAATAAAAATATTCAAATATTTAATATTCGAATATTTAATTATTTTGATTTATTTATTAAATGTTTTATTATTTTAATTTAAATATTTAATATTTTAATTTAAATATTAATGGACTTGAAATTTTGTTATTCTAAGCTTTTACTAAAACTTTATCACTTAATAATACATGTGAATATATTATGACATTAAAAGCAACTTGGCCCAGTGGTTCTCTCATTGGTTGAATGTTTACTATGTTAGGGTTGTGGGTTTAAATCTTCTTGCATGTAAAAAACTTCATATTTTATTTATTAATTTAAAATTAAGATTAAATTAAAAAAATAAATAAATTAGAGGGATTAAATATGTAATTTTACCAATTTTAATTAACAGCCACGTCTCTGCTGCTAACTATTGTTAACATTTTCGTCAAAATTTTAACGGCAGTGACCAAAATAGGTAGGGTTTCAAAGTTGGGATATCTGATTGACGAGTTCTTTAATTGGGTAGTCAAAATAGGTATCCCTAATTAGTTGGGTGGTCACTGGTGTAGTTTACCCTTTAAAAAATGTTTATAGTTTAACCTGATCTTTCGAGTCGTCTTCTTCACAGAAAAATGTCCATATTACAGGTGACAGGAAAGAAACCATCAACTTTAGCAAAAGCTTCCAAACATGGCATCCAGAATGCTCGCTTTCTTGCTTTAGAAATTCAAAGAGACATCGAAATAGCGTGTTATTTACTGTTAGTAATTTTTCCTTTTCCTTTTCCTTTTCCTTTCCTAATCGTTTGTCTATATTACAGTACTAGCAAATGGCTTCTCATTTTCATTTTTGTTCTTTCTGTCATTTCTCAAAAAAATTTCGTGCAATCCAATATTTTAGTTAAAATTAATTTTATTTTTGTCAATGGAGTCTCTGCAATTAACCCATGTCACGTCTTACAAATTATCTGCCAACATATCTACTAAAATTTGCAGTTTTAGGTCGAGTAGGCGACTGAGTTTCCTTTGTTCCGGTCATCGGTTGAGAAATAGTTTTCGAAATGGGAGATTGACGGTCGTAAGATCAGATATAACCAGAAATGGAGGTGAGTTCGAGGGATTAGAAGACGGCTCTGATTCCGATCCCGACGATGAAGACGAAGAAGAAGAAATGGGAAAGCCAGAGGTTATGGTGGGGATAGACTCAGTCTCTGTTCTTGCTTTGCATTTGATTCCACCATCTGGTATTTTCTCCTTCTAAATTATTGGGATTTCTTTTGATTTGTTTTGCTTCTCTCGAATAACAAGCACTATAAGTTTTGTTGATTTGTTTGGTAATTATAACTTTTTTAACAGTTAATTACGGCACAAATTTTCGACTTTTAAATATTTTAATTTTATCTCGAATTATTATTCGCATTCTAAATCGACACTCAAATGTTTAAACGTTTCATCGTCAAATTATAAACTGTACCTTTCTCTTTTCACATGGCAAAAGCTAATTACTGGTTTGTACCTTTGCGTGCATGTCAAGGGAACACAGGTTGACCACTTTGTCCATAAAATATTCTTTCTTTCTTAATTAATTAATGTGTCAATTAGTGAAACATTTGATTCTTATGTTATTTTTATTGATGAGTTATACATAATTCTATGGTTATTAAACTATTCTTGTTTAGTTTTCACTGTTTTTTTTTTCTCTTGTCAAAATCTGATCTATTTCGTTAGTAGCTTCAACAGTAGAGCAATGACTGAAAGAACTTCAACGGATTAACACCAGTATATTAACTTGACTAGGTGAAGTTGCCATTGACTCTCATCAAGATGAGGTTGTTGCTGAGCCTAAACACGAAGATGAGGGAGTTGAAGAAGAGAGAATCCAAACCAGAGTAACCTACAACATCGTATTTGTTACTGCAGAAGCAGCACCGTATTCGAAGACAGGTGGATTAGGAGACGTCTGCGGTTCTTTGCCTGTGGTGCTGGCTGGCCGGGGACATCGTGTCATGGTTGTCTCTCCTAGATACCTCAATGGTACGTCTGCTGACAAAAACTTTGCTGGCACTTTCGATCTTGATCGGCGTATTACGGTACATTGCTTCGGAGGGGAGCAAGAGGTTGCATTCTTCCATGAGTATAAGAAGGGTGTTGATTGGGTAAGAATATGCACTTTCGTTGTTGCAATTTACTTAGTTTAAGTATGTTAGGGTCTTTGTATTAGTGGTTTCCTTGTATTGCAAGGTATTTGTGGACCATCCTTCATACCATAGACCCGGAAATCCGTATGGTGATATCCATGGCGCTTTTGGTGATAACCAGGTATACTTCTGTTTCCTCTGGTTGTTGTTTGCTTGAACACAAAGTCAATATTCCATTTCCGATACATTAAGTGACCGTCTCTTCTTGTTTTTGGCTTTACAGTTTCGGTTTACTTTGCTTTGCCATGCAGCATGTGAAGCTCCCTTGGTGCTTCCACTGGGAGGGTATACCTATGGGGGGAAGTGTCTCTTCATCGTCAATGACTGGCATGCTGGGCTAGTTCCGGTGTAAGATGTCACCTACTTTGAATTTCATTTGTTTTCCGTTTTTCATCAGCCAGCGTTGTCGGATTTACCAATTACATTTCCTACATTGTATCATCTTTTCGTTGCTGATTTCACATGTTAAATTTTCAGGCTTTTGGCTTCCAAATACCGTCCATATGGAACTTATAAGGATGCTCGGAGTATCCTTGTAATTCATAACCTTGGACATCAGGTAGATGCTTTTTTCATATTCGTTATGCTTTGTTCTTGATTCTCTCATTCTTCTGGTGCATCGAGACCGGTTTAGAAAAAAAAAACTTGCCTTTTGGATTTCTTAAGGCTGTAAGACTTGTAAACCAAACTTTTATGAATCGAACTGTGCAGGGAGTGGAACCTGCATCAACCTATATGAACTTGGGATTGCCTTCAGAGTGGTATGGGGCGATGGAATGGGTGTTTCCTACATGGGCACGGACCCATGCTCTTGACCCAGGGAAAGCAGTCAATATTTTAAAAGGTGCGATCGTGACAGCAGATCGGATACTTACGGTTAGCAAGGTGATTTATTTTACATATAGCTTAAATGTTAATCATTCAAACTCCTTCCGATGATTCCAATCAATCATGTATAATGTTAAACCGAACCGAAAAGTCACTGCATATCTGCTCTGCTCCGATAGATTGCAACGAGTTGCAGTTGAGAAGTACAAGCTGTGTACTTAATAAGTTTAAATTAAAGCCTGCAATTTTAGTAATCTTGAATGATGACTTTAGTCTACACATTTGTTAATTGCAGGGCTATGCATGGGAAATAACAACGGTTCAAGGCGGATATGGTTTAAACGAGCTATTAAGTAGTCGAAGGACTGTTCTGAATGGTAAGTGTTCTCAACTTTTTAAATAGAAGCCATCATATCATCTGGTGCACAGATCCAGAAGCTTTTAGGCCATGCAGGTACAAATGTAGTGAAGGTTAAGTTTCGTGTGTGACATCGCATTTCCGATTGGTAGGATGTTTAGTATGACCCTTATCTATGTCTTAGCATTGTCCTAAGCCCGTTAAGGACAAGAACAGACTATTACATGCATTGATCATGTGTGGGACGTTCGGATGTTATCCAGTCATCATTGTCTCGAATGAAATTGGGCGTTTAACAGGACATTTCTTAAACATTCAATGATGATCAGGAATTGTGAACGGCATTGATATTTCCGAATGGGATCCATCTTCAGATGAACATATCGGATTCCATTATTATGCTGGTGATCTCTCCGGGAAGGTAATTGCTCTCATGTTTCTAGTCTTAGCCATTCATAATCGAAAAACTCAAAGTTCAGAGTATTTCTTGTACTAATCAATTTTAAACTTCAGGCTCAATGCAAGATAGCTCTTCAAAAGGAATTAGGATTTCCGATTAGGCCAGAATGTCCCGTGGTAAGATTTTACCTCTTGTTAGAGTTGCCTTCGTACTGAGAAAACTACACTTTCATTCATCTCTCATGAAGTTGGTATTTACAGATTGGATTCATTGGGAGATTGGACTACCAGAAAGGAATTGACTTGATTCGTTCGGGAATTCCCGAACTTCTCGAAGATGATGTACAATTTGTAAGTGAGTTTTGCATTTGCTTAGAAACCTCAATGCTTTCGAGTTATAACTACTCCTAATCCATTGAGTGCTATCTCGTGGCCTATCGATTCCGGTTAACACGGTGTCAAATTACTCGACTCTTAATGGAGAACTAAGCTTCTGAACTTTCTTCAGGTAATGCTTGGCTCTGGGGATCCTCAGTATGAAGACTGGATGAGAGCAGCAGAGACAATTTACCGAGATAAATTCCGTGGTTGGGTTGGATTTAACATTCCAATTTCTCATCGGATCACTGCAGGGTAACTGAACTTTTTAGTAATGACATGTTAGACGAGAATCGAGATAACCATTAACACACCGTTTTCCCCGGATCGAGCAGCTGCGACATACTGTTAATGCCTTCAAGATATGAACCTTGTGGATTAAATCAACTGTATGCAATGAGATATGGCACTGTACCAGTTGTTCATGCCACAGGAGGACTCAGAGTAAGTTAGAAACAATAATGATATTTCACGCTGTTCGTTTAGGTTGCATTACATGCCATTAACTTATTCTTCAGGACACGGTAGAGAATTTCAATCCGTACGCCGGAGACAGTAGTGGCGAAGGCACAGGGTATGCAACCCTTGCTTTTTCTTATTGAATTGATTTCTTTAGATAAAAGGATGAAACTGTTCTTTTGCATGTAGTTTGTTTTAAAATGGCTGTGAAATGTGCCTGCAGATGGACATTTTCTCCCCTTACAAAAGAGAGTATGCTTGAGGTATGTTAATGTTATGCATATGCCTTGCCTCCCAAGTCCCAACTTTATAGAACTGCGTTTCAATTTATTTTATTGATTCGAGTTTAGCCGAACCTGACTTCATCCTGGAAAGGTGGCTAGGCTGTCATTTATCAACTACTAATCGATCGGAACGTCCATTAGCATTTCATCTCCATTTTTCGTACTTCCGCAGTTGACCTTAAGCGGAACTAAGTTTCATCTTAATGCAGGCGTTAAGAACAGCTATAATGACTTACAGAGATCACAAGTCAACATGGGAAGCATTGATGAGAAGAGGTATGCTAAGAGACTTCACTTGGGAAACTGCTGCAATTCAATATGAGCAAGTTTTCGAGTGGGCCTGTAATGATCCACCATATATTCCATGATTGGAAAACCAGAAGACCGGAATCACAGGAATGGCGAAAAAACTTAAAAGGTCCAAAGAATTTGTTGAATACTCAAGCTCTGGGTGGACATGTTTATGGTGAATCAGTGGGAAATTTGAACCGTTCGACTTCTCCGATTCGGCTTTGAGCTTCCATTGATACTGCATTGGTTCTTTGTTTGCATTAGTGTATGTTTTAGTTTTGCAAATGAACGTTTTTTGTTCTATGAAACTATAGGTGTAATACCTATGAACAGAATACTACAGAATCTACAGAACTCAAGGAGCATCAGCCTATACAATTAGCTCGAAATTCATACGTGTATCATCTGAAGCATGTACAACAGTTCAAGTATTAACAAGCCTATCTTAAAAAGAACAAGAATTTCTGTTGTTTAGACAAGCAATCATGGCATATCTTCTATTACGGTCTGTTATACATATCGGTTCAAACTCGGGTACGGGTGTCGTTGCATACTCTATCAGATACGCCTTCTAAGAAAAGGAAAGAGTTACAAGTGGGTAGGGTAGGCAGGATTGAAAACAGAAGTCCACCTGAATATCACCAAGCAGATTAGTAATAACCCCGTGACATAAGAGACAATCATCGAACAGATGGGCTCTAACCTCAAGACATCTTACTGGTTAAAGCAAGCATTGGTTAATGTCGATCTTTTCCGGTTTTAAATAGCTAATGGATGCACTCATAGCTACATATGTATCAAACACAAGTGTCAAATACAGATAAAAGAAATGAGGATCCTCGATAATGTGAAAGAGAATAATTAGACATAGCTTAATAATAGTTGCACATTTTTAAAGCTGATCAACATACACAAGGAAACACCTACAAGAAAATAATAATGTGCTAGAAGCTGAACCTCTTGCATCCTAACATCACATATACAGTTAAGAATCTAAGACAAAGTACAATAGAAAACGAAAAAGAGAAACATTAATGCCAGAATCCCACAGCATATAGTAATATATTGATAATCAGGCATCACAATACCATTCCTGGCCCGAGTTCTTCAATGGTTTTTGTGGCGAGTGTGAGTACATCAACAAAAGCTGAAAACGATGCACGGAGAAACCTTGCTTCGACTGCTTCAAAGTGCCTAGTTATTTACAAAGTGCAGTTAGGAAATGGCATTCAAAGGAATAAAACGTTCAAAATCAATTATTTCAGAAAAGGAAGTAAAATATCAGCACCCAATGTTGCTTGGATTCTTCACTTTACTTCAGATACTAATGTCAGACGCATAATTGGACATGAGTACGAGAATATGGTCCTCCAAGGACTTACCAAATACATGGAAAACATAGATAAATAAAGAACATACCCCCATAAAAAACAAATCCATATATGATACTCAGAGTAACAAAGATTGTTGCTAGTCCCCCACATTTAGGATATCATTCGTTGGACTATGCAACAAGAGATAAGCCTTTCCCATCTCCTCACACACCCTAAACTCTAATGACGAAAACTCGAGATTAAGGTGCCCCCAAAGCACAAAGGTAACACCATGTTTCTCGGATTCAAAGTGACTGTCCATTACAAGCATGTGGCTAAATTCGGTATGTTCAAACTTTTTTCACATTCTGCCAACACTATATACAGATATGTGTCTGGTAACATAGTTACATAGGATACCAACCATGCAATTCCCATAAAAGATGGGTTTGAAAGCAATTATCCAAAGGAAAGAAACATTTTGTTCAAACTTCAAACTAAAGAAGGCAGAGTAACAAGTGGATTACACTGAAAGTTTCCCATCAGAGATTGACATTTGCCTCTTCACTTTATCTGGTTGCAACTGGCATTACAACATGAACCAACTTTAAAATTTCCTCAAAACAATCACAAGAGGATTCAAAACCATTGAAAGTTAAAGCATTACCTCTTTATCAACACCCAATCCAGCATAGACTATTGAAGCATTCTCTTCAGACTCAAAATCTACCTCCAAATCACTGCAAATAGGTAAAAACACCAGTAATTAAAACCCAGAAAATAGATGGAAAAGTGAAAGCTTGTAACTTTAAAAAGCAACCAAAGGAAACTCATGGAATTTCGAGAGCGGCATGGGGAAAGAAAGAGAGAAAATTACCAGCTGAATTCCCATTGGTTTTGGGTGTCAGATAAGTCTGAGACAGCAGCCATGTGAGGCCTTGCCAACTGGAAATGTTGCGTTAGGAGGAGCTAAAGAGAATCAAATGCAAATAGGGTTTATGAAGAAGAAAATATCCAGACCAATCAACGCTTCAATTCGTTATTTTAAGGGTAAACTACTCAGTTAGTCAATAACTTTCAGGACTCTTCACTTTGGCCATTGAACTTTTAAAAATTACATTATAATCATAAATTATTAATTCGTTTTCATCACGGATACGCACATTCTCCTTCCCAAAATTTTCATTTTTACGATTAGACCGTCGTCTTCCTCAACTCTAATCGCCATCCCTTCACCATCTCTCTGACTCAGTCTAGTAAACTGGCAAACAAATTAAAACATAAAGCAAAGAAATTTAGTGCTTCTTCTCACTGCAACTCTTTCATGGCAGCTTCTATTCTCCTCCCCTCTCCTTCTCTCAACACTTACAGGTACAATCTTTATCTTCATATATCTGCTACTGCTTTCGAATTACATTTGGGGTTTTCTTAATTCTGGTTCTGTAATACCACTAGCTGTCTCGTCGTTCCTCGCTTATTCAACTCTAATCTTTGCATGAATTGGGCTGGAAACAAGAACCCTTTTTTTAGAATCAATGTTCTTATCTTTTAAACTCGTTTCAGGACAAGCCGAGTGTCTACAAACTTGCATTCACAGTGTTGGCACCAGAGTAGAAACTCTATCTCGTTGTCTTTGCGGAACCGTAAACCCAAGCTCAAGCTTTACTCGGTACCAGCTATCCCAACTGTCGGCAGCCGCCAATTCATATTGAAACCTTTTTCTGCTGTTGATTCATTAGAAACCCATGTCTCTCCTCATCAAGACGATGCTGCTTCTGGCTTCCACAGGTGGGGGATTTATCTTAATTACCCATGTTTAGTTTCTGTCCTTGTATTTATGTTACTGTTTCATAATTTATCTCTCGGGAGTTGGGACATCTGGAATTCTTATGCTTTATGTTACTTGGTATCCGTTTCTTATGCATTTTGACAAAACTATGGAGATATGACTCGGAAAACCCAGTTCCGATATTCAAGTCTGAGTAAATAGGGATTTGCCATTATCTGAAATTTTTATGCTTCAGACATTGGTTGTGTTGCTTTGATTCTTCACTTTTCTTAAAGAACTTGTTTCCTATGCATATTTGGACATAGCTATGGAGATATGATCCTTGAAATAATTATAGAAAAACTTGTATCCGGCAGTCAAGTAGGAATAACATAGGGCTTTGCCATTAATGATGAAATGATGGATTAGACCATTGGGTTCAAGTCTGATCAATGCAATGATCTTGACAATGTTCTGAGTTCATCATTAGTTGTTTAGTTGTATCATTCTCTTGCCAGCCTCTAACTGACGAGTCTAGAAAAATAAGCTGGAAAACGTTGGCAATATTTTGAAGTTTCTCTTTACAAAAATCATATTACAACCATCTGTTATTAGCAGGTCTAAAACAGTGTTTGATAAAGCAAGTGATTCCTCCGACGGTGTAAGTGACTTTGAGAGACAGCTTCAAGAGCTGTTCAATGAAGTAAAAACTTTAGTTACGAGTGGGAATGAGAAAGATGCTGTAGACCTTCTTCAAGCAAACTATGAAGGTGTGAAAGAACAGATGAATGCTGGTTCTAGAGGCATGGAAGAAGCTGCTATTCTTGATGTCATTGCCTTGGGTTACATGGCTGTTGGAAATTTTAAGTTTGTACGGTCTCTGCTCGATGTGGTAACTTTATTTTCCCTTGAACTCAATTTTCATTTTTTTGAAGCTTCTTTGTTAAGCAGACACGGTAGCGCACTAAGCTACTAATAACTTGTGGATGTTGATTCTAGAATACTAAATCAAACATTAGAAAATGCTATAAGTTTCATCTTAGGGAATGAAGAGTTATTTCTTCTTAGATCTTATCTCGGTTAATCTTGTTTTAGACTTGTTAGAATGAGTGGATTAGATGATCCTAACAACCAACATATACAAACTAAAGCGCTCTGAATACAATAACAACTTTTCTTATTGTTTCTGCTTTTAATGTTGTACATATTTTCATGATGGCAGATTAGTGGGATTGTAGATGATCAAAACGATGATGAACCACTTCTCGACTCTATACTTGTGCATATGGGAAGCATGTATTCAAATTTGGGGGAGTTCGAGAAATCCTTGCTTGTTAATAAAAGAGTTATAGATATTCTAGAGAACAAACATGGTATGGGGCCTTATTGTTGCCTATTTTTTCCACTGTTGATGTTGCATATGAACATAAATCAATGATGATTATCTCAAAATGCATGTCTTCTCCTAGGTAAAAACAGTGTTGTTCTTGTCACACCATTGTTGGGAATGGCAAAAGTTCTTAGTTCTCCTGGAAAAGCTACAAAAGCAGTCGATATTTATCATCGTGTGATTCGCATCTTGGAGCTAAGTAGAGGTGTTGAAAGTGAGGATCTTGTTGTACCTTTGTTTGGTCTCGGAAGTCTTTTATTAAAGGAGGGTAAAGTTTCAGGTGCAGAAGGCAATTTTATCAGGTTAGTGAGGTTCCCTCCATGTTGATTCTGTTGTGGCTTTTGTGTTCATTGTTCACTTACTATTTTTTCCTTTTTTTTTCAGAATTCTAAATATATATACTCAGTTATATGGGGAGAGTGATGGAAGAGTCGGACTTGCTATGTGTTCCTTAGCTCGTGCAAAATGTGCGGAAGGTAACTTCTCTTATATTTCTCTGCACACCTGTATCCATAATTCAGGGTCCTTGCTTTGATTTTCAATCATTAGATGTTCCCTAGTAATTTGAAAGCCTAAATTGCAAGTATAGTTCATCGTACCAGTTTCATTACAGGGAATGCAGATGAAGCTGTTGATTTATACAAAAAGGCTCTCCAGATAATAAAAGATTCGAGCTATATGCCGTTAGATGATAGCATGATGGAGAATATGCGGATAGATTTGGCTGAATTACTTCATGTTGTGGGAAGGTGTGTTCAATGCTTGATTATGACTAAAAAGCTGAATGTATTCAGTAAATAATGCATGGTTTTCTCAAGCCTTACGATAAATCAATTTGTCGATTTTCCTTGAATGCTTTTCTGGATGGAAGCATTGCTCACGTGGGATAGCAACTAGAAGCAATCTAGTTGATATCCTTGTCCAGCACATATTCGGACTTAGGTAGATATGACCCTCCTAATAATGAGAAAACAAAGGAAAAAATTGAACATACCCATATGAAATATACCCGACACTGTTTAACATTGGCTTGCACTTCGCTTTATATTTTAGCTTTGGTAAAAGTATAGTTTTAATTCTGTTGTATTTCGTCTGCTGACAGAGGAAAAGAAGGTCGAGAGCTGCTGGAGGAATGTTTATTGATCACTGAGAAACTTAAAGGAAAAGATGACCCCAGCTTAGTTACACACTACCTAAATCTTGCAGCATCATATTCACAGTCGAAAGATTTTGTAACGGCAGAACGGTTGTTGAGAACGAGTTTGGAAATCATGATGAAGGCAGAGGGACCTGACAATCCGTCCATCACTTTCCCGATGTTACATCTTGCTGTCACCCTTTACCATTTAAAGCGGGATGAAGAAGCTGAACAAATAGCGCTCAAGGCTTTACACATCCGCGAGAATGCATTCGGAAAAGATTCTCTCCCCGTCGGTAAATATTACTAATCTCATTTACTTGTCCCAAGTTTGATCAGCCCGAATATTGTTTCCTTTTAGCCTATTTGGTGGTTTTGCACATCTTAATGATTAGCATCTTATATAAACCGAAGTCATGATCATGCGAAAATCATGATTCTTCTCTTATAAACTTGTAATGTCCATCTATGTTATCGCAGGGGAGGCTTTGGATTGTTTGGTTTCGATTCAGACCCGAATAGGAAAGAGTGATGCCGAGTTACTAGAGCAGCTTGAGAGAGTTTTGAGGATTCAAGAGAAAGAGTTTGGTCGTGAGAGTGAGGAGGTTATGCTAACTCTAAATAAGGTTGTGTTCTATTTGGATAAACTAGGGAAGAAGGATGAGAAATCTGCACTACAAAAAAGGTTGTCCAAACTTCGGATAAAGTACAAACAAGTTGTTCGATATTGATATGGCTTATAGATCGACATATTCCAACGTAAAACAGCATTTTCTTGCTCCACTGCTTATTTTTATGGAGGTTTTTCTCGGATTTCCAGTTGATTCGAGTTGTTTTTGTAGTTAAGGAGGGTTCATTTCTGAAAATTATTTTCGGAGCTAGATGTTACTTTTTGAAGATTACTTTGAACATAATTCAGTGACTTTCAGTATATTTTACTAAAATTAACTCGGTGTAAAATAAGTTTGCAAGTATAGTTGGGATGTTGGCTGTAATTAAAACATTGTTCTTTGGTAATTGTCACGAACTATTACTCTCTCACGTGTGAATTTTTTTTTCACTCAACGTGACACCTTCACCACGAATATAAATTATAATATGTATAACACCGTTATTTATATATTTCAAGACCTCTCAAACGCGACATAATGTATTGATAAGATATTTTTTTATTAAAAGAGATTTTTATCACCATATATCTCGTTAAAAACCACCTGTCGAAAGAACGCACCACTGCTGTCCGGCTCTAGTTGAAGGGCAAGAACCTTTAGCGTGACTGTCGCCGATCGGTAGAATCTCCACAGGCAGTTGCAGTCTTCTCAAAGATCCCTCTTCTACGGAAACTGCTCATCAAAGAGCATGCTGCAGCGTTGCTTCCTAAGCAACCAACAAAGTATGGCAAACCACCCCTCCCATTGATCTTCAACAATGCCAAATTTAGTATCAAGACAAGCAATTTGTTGGGTTCAAAATGGCGTCCTAGTAAGTAGACACTAATGTAAAGCGAGCCAAACAAAAACTGACCCGCGGCAGAACAACCAACCACCAAACATATATTCAAGCAAGATTATACCATACATGCAAATCAATAGCTTTAGAAAAATGCTTCATACAAAAATCGAGATTCGAACAAGTAAATAATTGAACAATAGAAAATATCAAATAAAATTCAAAACGGAAAATTTATGAATGCATGATATTTGAACAACTGAATCTTCTTTCGGAAACAAAAAGAGAAAGGAACAGCTAAATGCTGGATGCAATGCTCCCAATAGGCAAAATAGCATGCAGTGTATATGGTTAAAACCCTAGACTCAGACTCCACCAAAACCAAATTATACAGAAGCAGATTTCAACTAAAAGTCAGAACCATAACTCGGAGATGCAACGACGATGGTGATGAGAAGCATATGAGATGTGTCCTGAACTGCACCAGCTCTTTGAAACTGATAATTAATCAATCATCTATTTCCAGTATCCTGCAATTTAACCACAAAAAAATGATGCTTAATTTGACACATTGACCATGTCGAAAGTCCAAACTGCAAGTCGCCGATGTAACGGACTAGTCAGTCTCCTCCGATACCTTATCTATCTGCTTCTTCCATGATTAATAATGGAATCCGACCCATTGATGATTATGATTTATGATGCAAGAGTTAGTGACAACTTGAAGACGGACAACTTCAGTTGTCGGACAATGGTTATGACTTGACACATGCAACCCCAGACCCTCGACTCGACACACCCAAATGCATGGACTTCCCAAAAGAAAATAAACAAGATGAAGCTGAATGGCAAACCCCTCAAACAGAAATGGCACGAGTAATGGCCAACTTGGCCCATTCAGCTGATTCTTTAATCATAAGGTCTTCCGAAGACAAGCATTCATTTAAGAAGTCTTTGCTCGAGACGGATTGCTGTATCAGAGAAGCAACATGACTGCCTAATGTATCAGCGAGGTCACCAAGGACACCAATGGCAGTCTTCATGACCACATCGTCCCTAAGGGAAAATAATGAGCATAAGAAAAATGTTAATAATCACGCATCAAAAGAGAAGCCATTCAATTGAGTAAAGAGTATCTTTTAGAACAACTCACATGTCTTTCTCCATGTATATACCATCTAAGAACTGGAGGATGTGAGGTGCATAGGGAATCAAAAGCTGGGTTTTCGGAGAGTTCTTAAACCCTTGGAAAATCCCAGAATATGCCTCCAGAATTCCATTTCTCAGGGTATTTATGTACTCTATCAATTCATCGTCACGTGATGTATGGGTAGACAACTCTGCAGCGCTCAGAAGCGCAGACATGGCCCACATTAAGTACTTCTCAAAATACTCTCCCACTGCCAATGCAATGTCGCCAAAGCATGAAAATATAGGAGGCTTCACAGAGCGATGCAACTGGTTGCTTGATAAATTCTTAAGCAGTTGTGTCATAATCCCATCACAGTAAGGAACAATTTTTTCCTCTAATGCCCTGCAAACATCACCCACAACACCAACTGTGACAGCACAGACTTGGTACTCTTCAAAATTCTGAAGGCCCATTTCTAAGTACCTATAAAATTCCGGCATGTACTTCGCAAAATCAGGTCCTGTTGCATAAGCAAGGGCTCCGATTGCAAGCATGGCCTCCTCATGCACAGTTGCACTCCTACACGCAAAAACCTTTAGGAAAAGCCCCATGATCTGATCTGCATACTGCACGAACACATACTTGGATGACTCTGATGAACCAAGCTTCTGAATAATGACCAGTAAGCACCCACAGAGAAGGCCTTGCAGTTCACTCTGCTTTTCCTTTTCATCAGATGACAGTTTCTGGCCCTCAAGAGTATTATGAAGCTCCATTGTAATGACAGGCACCAATTGCAACACCAGTGGAGCTGTTTCTTCTGTTGAACACCTCACCACTTCGTTCAATGTCTCATATGCAGCTGTCCTCAACCGGGATTCCCTAGCATCTTCTCGGTGAGTGACAGTGAGAAGAGACTGCACAATTTCCTGGAAAAAGGGAGTTATAGGAGATGATGGACCCACCTCCTCGTAACCTTGAGCAAGAAAATAGAAAGCACCACAGGCCTTCTCAGCAACATTTGGGGTGTCCTTCATACTCTGTAGCAGAACTGTGATGATCTGTTGGCAATTTGCCTGAGTGATGATGGGTGTGTCCACAGATGAGCCATGAAGGAACTCAAAAATTCGACCAAGGGTCCAGGCTGTGGTGTCTTTGACGTGGCTATTCAGGTCCTTGGTCAAAGCAGTAAGCATGAATGTCAAGGCAGCATTCACAAGAGGAATCAATTTTTCAGGGGATGGGCCCTCCAGGATTGAACCAAAGGCGTAAGTTGCCGCCTCCCTCTGCCTCCAATCTGGTTTTGATATGTTCTCCTCAATGAATGGCACAACAAGAGGGACAATATCATCTCCTACAGTCCGTGCAACCAACCCAAGACAGGTTCCGCCAGCCATTGCAATATTCCAAGCCCCTTCATCCTGGTCCTGATCCTCTTCCTGCTTCAATAGTGTCTCCAACAACATAGGAACAAGGGCAGGGAGTGCTTGCTTGATGAAGTAAAAGCAAGGAATATTAGAATCTCCAGTAAAATCACCTCCATATTCTTCCAATATATCTATCTCTTCATCACAAATTGAACTCCAAAACTCAACGGCTTGAAGAGCCACAGGCTCCTCATCTTCTCTCACAGCTTTTGCTGTGATGTTAAAAATATCTTGGATATAAGGGGCTAGTTTCTCATAATAAGTTGATGAAATTGAAACCAAACACTCAAAAGCTGCTTGCCTTATTCTAACATCAGGGGACTGGGTTGCCTCACAAACAACTCTCATGAGATAATCACGCTCCATATCATTGCTGAAATTTGCCTGAGCAAATCCCAGAGCATTGTAAAGTGCTCTTGTGGCAGCAAGCCTCACATCAATGTTCACTTCAGAAGAACTCATGCCTTGAACTACAGCCGTAAGTATTTTATTTACTTGATCTTGATCAATGACATCAGGGGAGACCTCTTCGCACAAATACCCAAGAGTCTCCAAAGTGGCTTGCTTAGCATGAGCTGGTAGCTGATGAACATTTGATAAAAGAGAACTTATCAACTCAGGCCACTGTTTATGTGGCAATTCTATTCCAGCAACCTTGGCAATAACTTGAGAAGCAGTTGACCGAGCATCAGAAACTGGAGAAGAGATACTCTTCAGTAAACCTGTCTTAATCTGGCTCTTGGCATTGCCATCCAACAACAACCATCTTTGAACAAGCTCAACCTTCCTCTGCTGATCCTTAGCATCCAATGCATTCTTAAGAATCAAACCCGCTAACTTGCGTGTTTCCACAGGTTTCTCCTCATTTACCAATTCCCCAGAGAGAACAAGCAAGAAACCAGGAAGGTTCTGCTCTTGAAACTGTTTCAAGCTATCTTCAGCATTCTTCCGAACAGCTCCATCTATCGATTGTGCATTCAAAAGCACTTGGGTAACCTCCATTGGCTGTAATATTTCCAAAATCATAAAAAATTTAATCAATTAGATACAGATAAATCCAATTCTAAACGACATCAATATTGCAAAACCTCAAATCCTGAACTACTTTACGGGTAAAAAAGGCAGCATAATAGGACAAACACATCCAAATCGAAGGAAAACTAACATAAATCAGTTCCCTTAAAATTAATTGAAAGGCAGTAACCGATGGTAACAGGAATGAAACCAATATGTGGCTAATGAATCAATGATCCATCACATCCCGATTTTCATTTCCACTGACATATTCAGCAGCAGAGAGGAACACTTAAATATTCAAGATCAATGTAGAAATCAAACACTAAACACTTTATTTTACATTTGAGGAAGCAAAAAAGAAAAACTTGCAGATCAAATTAGATTTAAATTAAAAACAATAGAACAAGAAGAAATTCGATCACTCGATATTTCCAACGAATATCTAACACTCGAATTAGCACTACAAATAAACCGAAGCTGAGGAACATGAACCATAGAAGAACGAGAGAGAGAAGGAGAGGATCAATGCTTTCAGTACCAAATACACAACGAAATCACTATTCAAAACCCTAATTACAGACCATAAATGAAACTGTCAGAAATGAATTCGAAAATAAGTATAACTTAGAAAATGCAAGAAACTCGATTCAGACTTCACCTTTCACCGATCGGATAAGAGGCGTTAGGAGCTGAATAAAACCCTAATAATTGGAGAGAAAATAAAATGAGAAAAGGAAAGAAAAGAAGAACAATAAAAGTTGTAGAGCGAAGAAACGCGGATTTTAAGCTGGACTCAAATAATTTATACAAATATTTATTTTTTAATATTTCTTCTGCACACTGTTTAGAATTTATATATAATAATATTCACCCATTTTTAGTCTTTTAACATTTAATGTGATCTTATAATACTATTTATTTATTTATTTATTTATTTAGTCTTTTAACAATATATATTATAAACAAGTTATTCTATTTTTTTCATAAAAATAATAATATTCTATTTTTAATAAACACTTGAAAGATTCAATTTTTCTAATTAAATCAAATTATTACATTTATGTAATATTTAATTTTCAGTAAAACAATAATAATTTATATTATCCTACAACTTAATAAAAATATTAAATAGATAATATTAAATTCTAAGTAATTTTTAACGTATTATATATTAGGTCCACTTTCTTAATTAAAATCGAAGGAATTAATTATAATGACTTCAATTTTACTTATTTATTTGTAATCAATCGAGTTAAATTATTAGGATATTTAATAGTTGGTTTTTATTTTAAATAGAATTTGAATATTAAAATGTACAACTCAATCAGATTTAAATCTTGATTTTTTCTGACTTTAAGCTTAAATTTAATATAATTATTAGGACTATATAAAATTAGATTTGATTAATTATTAATAAATTATTTTAATTAATCGATAAATTTATATTATTCGATATAAACAGCAGAACGATGAGAAAGAAAATGAAAATTAAGAACGAGAAGGAAATTACTTAATTTTTAGAAATAATATATTTTAAGAGGGAGAAATTATTTCTTTGGTTTCTATTGGTTAGTACTAATTCAACAGGCTGTTGTGGGCCCAGTTATATAGTTGATCAACTTTTTTATTTCTCCAAAAAGTCAGCCAATTTAACGGCCAGGATTTTCTTTTTAAGAAATTATATTGACGTAAAGTTGCAACTTCTTAGTGAAGTAGAACATGTGATCTTAAGGCTTAAGCAGTCCAGTGAGTCAATCCATTTCTAGTTGAAATCAGATCAGTTTTTATGTGAAATTAATTGAAGTTTTTATAATTGGGGTAAATTATATAAATAATTACCAAACTATATCTGATTATAAAAACTATAAAATAATTATCTGATTAAAAAAAATAAAAAAACTAATTTTATATTAAAAATTTAGTAATAAATAACGTAATAGTTGATATACTAGCAAATTTACTATAATATTTATATTTATTAATAAATATTTTAAAAGTGATTCGAATTTTTATTTTATAACTCAAACTTTCTTTAAAAAATTTGAATTAATTTTATAAAATTCTGAATCGAATCAATACGAATCAAGTTTTTCGCCTCAAGTATTTTTTTTTATTTTTATTTTTTTTAATTCAATTGAATTTTGCCCACCCGTACTCTCTACCACTCCTGCCCTACGATTCCAAATCCTCTTCGTCTTCTACAATTCCACAGGTTTAGATTTTCAAATATCACACGTAAAACCCACGAATCAAAGCAAAGCATGGAAAGTAAGTATATCAGATCATTTCATAGGCTCACAAGAGAACAGAGAGACAAGAGAGACCAAGTGAAGATCAAGTTAGGTTCAGTGCCTACATCCGGCACACAATGCACGACATACCCATATACGATCACCGTTCGATCCGTTTGAAGGGTAACATCCGAGTTCTCCGAAATGTCCCGGTAGAACTCTAGGCTTTATCCAATGCATTAATTCAACTCATAATGCAACAACAAAAGAACAGCTAAACTTTCCTTAGCTTCGAACTCTCTTCGATATACTTATGGAGATAGAGAGAGCAGTAATCAAGGAGGTGAGGGTAATGAACATCATAGTTCCCCACATTAGCATATAACTATGTTAAAAGAGCAAAATGATAACTTATAGCCATATACATACATCCATGAGAAAAATTTCAAGTACTCGAGGAAAAGTAAACTCGGTTTAAAACACAGATCAACCAGCTTTGCCTGCATGTTGAAACCAAGGCCAATCTGATTCACATAGGTCAAGTGGAGAGTTGCCATCGTTATCCTTTATATCTTTGTCTGCATTTTGTTTTACAAGAAATTCGGCAATATCATTCCTAGCACACACAACAGCATAGTGCAACGGGGTTTGGCCTTCATTGTCCTTCCGATAGAAAAACAAAGAATTTAACAGCGATGATTAGAACACCAGTAGAAGAAAGAAAAATATACGAATAAAATAGTGAAGCATTCAATAGGGTTCAAGCTGATATGTGAACCACAACCACCTGAAAACAACTTTTTTCTCATTACTCCGCTACACTTGAAAACGGTTATTTCTAAAAAAAAACTCTCTTTTTGAGCATTACAGATCCATTAGACATGAATGTTTCACTGTTTCAGCACATATTAGGAGGTAAAAAACAATAAAACAGTGACAGCAATACATAAATACCTTAGCATTCACATCAGCGTTCCTGCTAACAAGTTCTTCCGTAATTTTAAGATGGCCACGATCTACAGCCCAATGCAACGGGGTCCTGCCTTCACTGTCTGTAAGCATCATATGCAAAGTAGTTACACAGCAAAGCAAGTCATTCAAACTCATATGCAAGTCTAGTTCTCAAAGGGACAACAAACAAATAAATAGAAACAAACCTTGTAAATGCACGGAAACACCACTTTCAATACATTTAAGCAAATTATCCAGTTCTCCTTCTCTCGCAAAAGTATGAATAGCATCCATTTTCCTGAAAAACAATAAAACTTCAGCATTGCCATCAAACTAGAAAACAATATACTATGCGATAAAGAATATTTGGTTTACATGACAGGAGTGAAGTCATTCAACTCATTAATGAAACACTAGGCACTACTTTGTGCTAACAGGAACCATTCCATAGTCGACAAAAGGGTAAGCATATCAACAATCAGCACATGGAAACTTATACAAAACCTAAGACATCATATATGAAAAAGGAAATGCATATGCTTGAGAAGAGAATTTAGAACAAAATAATACAAATTTTAAATCGAGGAACAGACACATTCCATATTCATACTTCATAGTCCAAGTTAAATGGCCTTTCAATTTGGAGGATTTAGATGCTTTATGACTCCATATACCGGTTGACTTATAACCCAAGAAATGAAGTTTTTTCTATTCAAGTTTAGATGCTAAACTTGCATGTTTAAAACCAATTACGCCGTCATATGAAATAGCAACTTCAAAGACCTAGATTTCGCTCAAACAAATATGGATAACAAGACCCAGTTTACTCTGCTACACAGACTCGAATAAGAAGACATTATCTCTTCTTACCTTGTAAACCTCTATAAGACATAAGTATACTTAAGGAATAGCAGTAGAAAAGATCAATATGATGGAGTTTAAAGAATCTCACAACTCATTTCCAGATTCCTCTTCATATATGAAAGAGCTGAAAACTGGTCCCATTGGTCCTTTGGCATCTTTACTTGCACTACTATAAGCTCCACCTTTTCTCTTCTACGAACAAAAGAGGTTGAGAAACCAGTAAATCATCAAAAAAGCAAAAAAAAAAAAAAACGAGAATAACTTGGATACAAATAAACAGTATCATCAAAAATGACAATAGTAGATAGAACCACATTAAGATTAAAATTGCACCATAGCCGAACCGTCAGCCCAAGTTGGATATAGCTCAGTCACGATATCAATGTATTTCTGCATTGCGTCCTCTGGAGGCATAGCACCCAATTTGTACCATGCTTGCCTAAGAATAAACAAATAACCACATTCAACAACTAGGATTATAAATTTATCAAGCAACTCTCAACCATTCAGGTCCTGTGTTATGTAGTAGAAACAATTCTTCTACTAAATGGAAGTGCCTTCCAATGAGGAAACCATCAAACATTCGATAATTGAATAAGAAACGAATTAAATGATCATCAGTTTTACCCAGATTTCTACTCGTAAGCAGTTCAGTTTTGAATCAATTACACTAAACTATAATCAGCAAGCTAATCTAGGCATTCACATTTGTGAAAATAAGAAAAAACCCACAAAAAAAAAAAACAAAAAAATCACGAAGAAAAACAAAATAGAGCAGAAAATGCCAAGAAAAACCGCTATACCACTTCGCACGAGCGGTCATTTTCAAAGCGGAAGGCTGAGGTGCAGTGCAAGGTCCTTCGGTGGCAATCTTGTACAAACCGTAAAGCTGCAACTGCACCTCATTAGGAACCTTCTGCGACAACCGATCCGCCGCCGCCGCCGCTACGAACGCCGTCGCAGCACTAAACGCATCATCCAGCTCTGTACACTCTACCCCTTCCCAATCCTCGTCGTCCTCATCAAGACCATCCCCGTCGCTTTCGTTCCTAAGACTTCCCAATTCGGCGACCACCGAATCCGACTTGTGCAACCCCTCGTTCTGAGTACTGAGAACCGGATCGGACCCGGGTCCAGAGTCGTCGATCTTCTCGTATCCTTGGGCATTGCTGTTTCGGGCTCGGGTAATCGAAAGGTTATCTTCTTTAAAAGAAACGATTAAGGAGATTAACTTAGCGAGAAGGTAAGAGAAGATAAGACCTATGAAAATCGATTGCAAGAGCTGTTGCCAGTCAGCCATGGAATCCATCAACCAGAACCCAGAATAAAATCAAAACCCAACCCTAAAATAATTCTTTTCGAAAATTGAAGAAAGATTAAAAAAATCCCTTTCTTCTTTGATTTTATGTTCTATTTATTTTAGGAAATATTGGCGCCGGATGAACGAAACAATGTTGTAGTCTTTAATATGCAGAACAAGAAGAAGGAACCAAATGAGGGCGTAGTGCGCACCCATGGAGTGGTTTCCGGTGTTTCTCGGACTAGGATTATTTATTTTCCTGGACAGGTGGCCTCAGTTGTAATTGTTTTTTTTAATAATTAAATAAATATTAAAAAAAATACATAATCGTTTAAATTATATTTTAAGTTAAGTATTTAATAGTATTTTTATTTTTTTATTTAATTTGTGTCATTTTAAATTAATTAAGATTAATTAATTAAACGTATTTATTTAATTATTTTTTATTTTATTTTATTTATCGAGTGAATCTTTATTTGTTAAAATTATTTTTAAATTTAATTTATAATAAATATTAGTGAATATTTATTTAATAAAAAATAATATATTTTTTATTGTTTTTCAGGTTTTTTAAGGCCTTGGTTTGACTAATCCAGACCGCCCCGGATCGTACACCTAGTTTTGGTGGGTGAGTCTTTCAGTAAGGATTTTCTGCGTACACAAAGTCTCGAACCTGAGACTTAAGCAGAACCAAGTTGCTTACCACTTGGACCAACCCCTGTTGGTAAAAATGATATAATTTAATAATGTGGCGAAAATAACATATGATATAATTTTTTCTATTTTTTTATTTTTTAAAAAAACAAATATGAATACGAACCATCTAGCCTCATCGATTAAAGGAATAGTTGTTGTTCCTGGAGATCACGGAGTCGAGCACCAGATATTACTGTAATCACCGTAGCTAATTAAAAAAAAACAAATATGAAATTAATGAGGAATTATTTTATAAATTTTATTATTTTTTAATATAATTTTAAAATCTTTAAAATATAATATATATCAAATAATGATAAAGTTAATATTTGTCACGATAAATATAAATATAGTATTAAATTTTAATTTCATTTATATCATCGGATCATTAATTTGAAAGCAATGTGATGTTATGGATGTAATGTAACGTTACACATATTTTAAGATTTCAAGAGAATTTTGTATAAATATGGGATGTGATTAATTAACCATAAATATCATTATGATTAACGACATGACCATGCATACATGCACATGGGCTATGTCTGTGTAACATAACATACCCAGCCACTCCTCCCTGTTTTTGCTGTTTCCTTGTCCTAACTAAATAAAACCAAATTGCAAACTGAACCTTTCATGGCTCCTACCTTCCATGTGTTGGTTTGTTTGATTTGTAGCACTAGATCTGTCAGTAGTGGCACTTTCCATAACCTGCGACAATAAAAATAAAAATCCGAAAAGGAATTAAACAAAAACGATAGAGAAAAACGGTGTGTTTTCGATTGCAGCGGGGTTTTAGACAGGCAATAGGAGTGACAACACAGGATCTCTTAAAAAAAGGTTTTAAAATTTTGATGAACGTTGTAATTATGTCCTAAATATGATAATTGATTCTAGAGTCTTATTTATTATTTATATTCTTATTATTTCTATAGAACTAGTGAGGTTCTGGACAAACGTAATCGAAACGATTGCACAAGGGTCCTAAAAAGACAATTATTTCTAAAGTTCACATGTTTGGGATTAGTGAGAGTTATGAACAATTACTTTTAAGGACACATTTTAATAAATTGTACAAGGCCCAAAATCTTTGAACCGTCCATGTTGGATCGTATCATGTTTTAATATTTAGTTATGAACGTCGTATATTTAATGATTGTGGATACTTACTTGGGTTGACGTCGGTGATGGCTCCTGTTTGGTCAAAATCGCAATCGGAGTGTGTCTTTCCGGTGGATTGATAGTAAGCATTCATGGCAAAAGCTGCATGGGCTCGAACAGTGTTAGGGAGGAAACAAGGACCACCTTGTTGAATCGGTCCGCAATCCAAACCCAAGCCACAAACATAGTCGATATTCCTTTGTAAAATGTTATCGTCGGCGCCGGTTTTAGGAAGACACCATTGTTTCCCCTTGGATGATTTCGGTGGAGCCGACGGTATGGGGGTGGGGTTGTTCGGAATGGAGGATCTAGCCTGCAAAAAAAAACACGATTATATGTTATAGAAAATCATTTAAGTTAAAACAAATTAATAGCATTGCATTATAAATATTAAAATTGAATTTAAATACAAATTTAATTTAAATTTTATAAATTTGAATAGAATCTAAAAAAAATTCAAATAAAATTATAAATAAAACTTATCAAACTCATTAAAATCGAAAATTGATTCAAATTTAAGTTTTAAGTAGAGATGAATATGAATCACGTAGGGTCAGAATTTTAACCTACCCAATTCGACTCGGGTTTAGTATGAAAAAAAAAATATGACTTGATTTATTAAAATGTTTAAAATTTTAGAGATTTAATTATAAAAAAAATAAAAATATAAAAAATATAGTGCTGTAATTATAAAAAATAATTTTAATGATAAAAAAATTATACTATTAATATCGGCTCGTGTCATATTTTTCATCATAAATCTGAACTCGCTCTAAAATTGATATTAAAAGATATTCAACTCAAATTTAAAATTTTTATTCAAAAACCGACTCAACATCGGATCAAATTAAAATTATCAGATTCGGTTTCGTGTCTATCCCTAGTTCTAACTACAATAAGTTTAAGAACATACCGACGGCCTTAGTATCCCAATATTGTAAACGGGTGTCATGTCTGGTCGGAATAGCCCGAAGTTCCTCTCAGATGTCGGACCTGGCTTAAGATTTTCGTTGAAAAGTGCAAAAATGTAGGTCTCAAAAGTTCGATTCGGCATCAACGGTGTGCCGGCACCGGACGATACGTGCCGCATGAGATTGCCATTGTATTCGGCTGCAACATTTGCATCAACGCCGACTTGGGTCGAATCCCCCATCGACGGCCAACCCGTTTCTGCTATCACGATCTCGAGATCATCAAATCCAAGGACTTTCATGGCGGAAAACACCGCATCTAATTGAGCATCCAACATGCTCGTATAAAGCAACCCTGTATTTCCGTCCAATACGCCAGCATTTGGCCTAAACAACGCATAATCAAGCGTATCAGAAGAACAACCAAAAAACGGATATGGGTTAATCATAAACGGAGAATTCGTAGCTCTAAGGAAGCTAAGCAATGGCTTCATAACATGAATATCGTAGCCCAGACGAAACTTTCCGGTCGACGGCGGGCTCGAGTTCGAGAGAACGCCTAAAGAATGCGGCGTCGAGACTTGGATTCTCCTGTCTAAAGATGCCGCCACGAGGGCAGTGTGTAGGGTTTGCATAGCCGGAACTAGATTTCCGATCAACGACTTATCCGCCGTCGTTATCACTTCATTGCCGACTAAAATACGAACTATACTAGTCGCCGGCGTGTAAGGTTGAACATTATCTTCCACCCATTGTTGAGCGAAACTCAGCTTCGTAAGCCGAGGGATCTGATCATTCGGAACCGTAACCGTTACGGGAATGCCGGTGTGAGCAAAGGCTTTTAGTATCTCTGGGTTGGCGTCGTAGAGCTTAACGCGGTTAATAACGGTGGACTCCAAAAGGAAACGCGCCACTTGATGCGGCGGCGGAAGGTTGTTCGCGACGGTGCCATAATTGACCCCAATCGTCCCTTCAACTCCTACATTAAAAAACAAACCTCCATACTTTAAAATTACCGATACCCGAAGCTTTGAAAATTGATCAAATTTCAAAATTTGCGTTACCTGAAGCAATAAAAAGCGAAACTACCGTGATGAATAATGTCGAAGAAGACAATGGGATGAAGCTTTCCGCCATTGCTAGCTTTGACGAGTTCGAGACGACGGTGATACTGCCTACTGGTGCATTTAGTGGGTGAAGAAATCATGTTTTTAGATTCTTTTCTTTGTGTTTGCGATTTAACTTTAATTATTTTTGCTTTCTTTAGGATCCAACTTTGTATCATATGATATTTGCCTTCGATTCTAATTCATCTTCTTTCCTTTTTCTTTAGATATAGATAATTTATGGCACTGGAATTTGTTCCTCATCTTCGACCTATGTTCAAGCAAGGTATTTAGAATGATTTTCTAAGCAGTTTCCTTTTGATTTAAAAATCAGATAAAATTTGTCATTTTAAGAAATAAATAAAGCAATTTAATCTTTAAATAAATAATTAAAGGATACTTTATTTGTGTAATATTATTTTTAAAATTTTGTATAAGTTTAATCGATATAAATATAAATTTAATTATTAATATTTTTCTGAATATGCTAATGTGATTATATATATTGTGCACGCTCGAATCCAGATCATCTGAATAAAATATATCATCCTTCACCATTGGGATCACCGGAATAAAATCGAAACTAGACAAGACATGGAAATATAATACATACATAGCAATCATCGACAACCCAACTCAGCTCTTCCTTCAGCACTGATGGTCTTGTTTGTACAAAGCTTCTGCAGATCAATGTAACCGATAATCGTATCTTCGAAAACTGCATCTTCGAGCTGAGCGTTGTCGAAAGTGGAACCGGATAACACTGTGTTCTTGAATATCGCTCCTTGCAGATTCGCCTTCTCGAAATTAACTCGATCTAAAACTGCATTCGAGAAGTCCGTACCTGCATGTTTTGTTCGGGATCAGTTTTCTTCTTTTTCAAGGTTAACTTATGCCAGATTTTCGATATCTTATGTTCTCTAACTAAGCAAATGAAAGTTTAGAGTGATCAAAATTTGGAAAATCATTTATCAATGAGTTCGTATGGAAAGTTTAAAGCATCCTAACTTTATCCATGTTACTTGAACTCGAGTAAATAGCAAATATGTATATGTGTCTAATACGAGTATACTTGATTTTTACTGTGTTTCTACATATATTTGGAATACCATACTCATATGCCAGCGTTCGAATATGCGATGGGTACATGTTTCAGATGCAAATACCTCTAGAAAAACAGATTTCAAGTACATAAAAGTCAAGTATATTCGAACACGGGCATGTAGATATTTAGAGTAAATATCTAGATTTGGACATAAGTATAAGGATACGACGGATCCCTCCAAATACATGGGAAAAACTAAGAGATAGTTGAACAAACCCATATCTTATACCCGAGTCGAAGTAATAGAGTAATTGTGCCAAAGTTTGTCAAACAGATTAGTTGCACAAAATTAAAATCATTTCGAAAACATTGATCTATGATAAGGTGGATGATATCTGAAAATGCAGAACACAAAGAAGATACAGATGATTTACCTTTGAAGCTAGCTCCAACAGCGTAAGCCTTTGACATCACAGCTTCAGACATGTCTGCACCATCAAACTTGGCATCCGCCATAAGCGCAGCCGAGAGTGATTTCCCCTTCAGGTTCGATTTCTCGTTAGTGTAATCACAGAAGCGTAGATCGAGTGGCTTATCATACACACCATTTGCCTGACCTATTGTATTACCAACAAAAGCACGCTCGCAACGGTTTGGTTCTGTCGACAATGGAGGAAGCCTCTGCATAAAAAATATAGTATTACATTTTTAGCAACCTTTTGACATCGTAGTTTTGAAATATCAGATGATATCGAAACATTCATTCCCCAACCCACAGGCGTCCTTCACCAAGCATGCCAAGTTTTTCATATGAAACTTCATTATTTCTTCCTTCAGGCTAAAGCAGAAATAGCTGATCAGCAAATGATTAACAAGAGTCCTCAAGTAAATTGATCATCATTCTTCTTTCAAGTATCCATATTGGATACAATACTGGTATCCAATACAACCACCCTCTAAATAGATGGGAAAACTTTTAAAAGACAATTAAACATACCTGTATAAGATACAATATCAGTACCCGATACTCACACTTGAATCCAAATAATAGTCACACAAGTTCCAAATTCAGGAAAACTAGCACTCCAGTTCAGTAGAACTAGCAATACTATTATGTGCTATATAAACACAAACTTGTATATATATATATATATATATAGGAAATGTAATTCAATAGAGTAGTCTTCTCCGGTTTGTTTAATAGGAATGAAACATGATATATTGAATTACATTTCCTATAAGACTACTCTATTTAATTACATTTCAATATATGTTTTGTTGCTACTAAACGAACCAGAGAAGACTACCCTATTGAATTATATTTCCTAGAAGTAGCAAATCATGTTCCGGTTTTCGTTCCTAATCCCTGTTCCAGGTAACATAATTGCAACAATTTAGTATGTCCATTACAATTCTTAACCCAGAAGCTTTGAACCTAAATAGATGCAGAGAAATGGTGAAGGTTTTCAACCTGATTAGCAGCAATTACAGGCGAGGCAGTGGCCACGGTGCATACAGCAAGTAGGCCCCAAGCTACACCCCTCAGTTCCTTAAACGGAGACGAGCATTCCTCAGTTTGGGGAACACGTTTGCTAGCCGCTTCCATGGCAGAAAACATGGGGGAAAATTGCATACCAGTATCAGTAAACAAGGCTTCAAACAACAATGGACATTACCCACATAATGGGATTTGCTTTCAAGCTTGAACCCATATTCTAAAAAGTCAAATACTGCAAAAAAGTAGAAGACTTTGTAAGAATTCTAAGAAGAAGAAAAAGGGTCATACCGGAAGAAGAAGAAGAAGAAGAAGAAGAAGAGGTGATTCTGAGAGGCAAATAGAGTTGTTGAAGAGAGCAGCCATGGCGTTTCGTTGATAATTGTGGAGAAGATAAAGTGTTATGGGAGAGTGGAGTTGAAAGGGTCACCATTTTTGTGGGTTTATACTTCTTTCTTTTCTCTGTTTTTATTTTATATATCCATTTTTAGTTTATCCATTGACGATGTTTCTAGTTGCAGCAGGTTCATAAATCTATCTTAATTCTTACATGGCATGACACGTAGGATTTCGTATCCTTAGCAAGAGTTTATATGGTTAACCTTGTTCACCACGTCATTTATAGTTCAAGTAATCTGGACTGTTGATCTTTAAATAACCACCTAATAACTATCATCCATTAAATCCATATAAAAAAGAGGTGATGATTTACTTAAAAAAAATTAAGATCAACGGTTTAGATTACTTGGACCATAGATGACGTGGTAGATATTCAAAAGGTTAAACTACACTAATGGTCATCAATCTATCATTTCTTTTCTATTTTAACCATTAAACTCTTTTTGTTTGCAAAATCATCACTAATATTACGTTTATATCAATAAAATTGATTATCAGATTAGTTGAAGAATTGGATATAAATGATTCTGAATGGCTTAAATATTATTTTTAAAAATTAATAATCACAAATGATAATTAGGACATCCCATTTCAATCTTAAACACAAACATTTTCCCTATTTTCAGACAAATATATATGTTTTAGTTAAAATTGTAGTTTTAAATCCATTTACTAATTATATAGTAAATAAGATTAAAAAATAGTAAAGAAATACTAACCGGTAATAAATATTTAGAGGCAAATTCGTTTTCTTTTTCCTTATTGTGCCTTTGAGGCTTTGACCATCACCTCCTCCTCTTCCTCAAAGCCTGTGGTTATGCCTTTGAATTTCGAAACCCCTTAGCTTGAACTTTTCTCTGTAAAAAAGGAACCCAAAGAAACCCTTCCCAATCCGAAACACCTAAATCCCCCAATCAAAAGAAGGAATGGATGGTACCGGAGGCGGTTTTTTGTCATGGCTGGGCAGCAGCTTCGTTCAAGCTTTCTTCATATCGCTTGAACGCTTCGCGTGCATAGATCTCACGACTTCCGATGATGCCGACGATGCCGAAGCCTATGATCGTCCTCTCATGTTTTCGAGCTTCCGATCCGTTTCGTCATCTGTTATCTCTAGGGCCAATAATATGCCCACTCCCAACGACGTGTCTAATCTTCCCGTCTGATTTGTTTTTCATGAATTTTTAGTGTGATTTTTATATGAATTTCTGGGTTGTTTTTCTTTCTTTCTTTTTCTGGGATTGTTGAAATTTCTCCTTCTTATTCCTGTGTGTCTGTGTCTAATCTAAATTTCTCTTTTTCTTAAACTCTCGTCTTCATTTTCTGGGCTGTTCAAACGAGGGTTTTTTCGTATAATATTTAAATTATTTTGAAAACACGTACCGACGTACGTATAAGAATCTGTGATTTTTTTGTAAGAAGGTACATTATTTGAATTAATTGATTAAATAAAAATAATAATTATTTTGATCAATTAATTTTAGGTAAAAATTATTAAGATTACTTCTTTTAAAGAAATATTATTAATTAAATAAATTAATCAAAATTATTATATATTTAATATTATATTATATATAAATTTGGTCATTAAATTTTTAAAAATTATAAAATAATTATTAATTTTTTTAATATATTATAAAATGATCATTAAATTTTTATTAAATAAATATAAATAAAAATTTAAAGATTCGTATCATCACTTATTATTGTACTTCAAAATATTAATATTCGAACTCATGACCTCTAAAAATAAAAAACTTAAAAAATGTATGATTTTTCTATTAATATTATATTTTGAAATAAACGTCTAACATTAAAAACAAAAACACACCCAGTGGGACTCGAACCCACAATCGCTTGATTAGAAGTCAAGCGCCTTATCCATTAGGCCATGGGTGCTTGATGTTGAGAGTTTTACAATGGTTTTGAAAATTCATAATGTTTTTTCTTCCGAAATCTATCACGATGGGGATTAAAAATATAAAAATAAAAATAGTAAAATTAAATATTAAATTTTATTACTTGATCTTAATTTTAAATAAATCAAAACTATAAATAAAAATGAATAAAAATATTTATATTTGTATTTAAATTTAATAATTGATTATGTGATATTTAAAAATATTTATATAAATAATACAATTAATATTTGTATAACTATTAACTGCTTTTTTAAAATTCGAAATTTCACTAAATTTCGTTATTCATTAAATATTCAATTTATAAATTTAACAAATAAAACTTTAAATTTGGACTCAAATTATTGTTTACTAAAGGGACATATATTTTAAAAAAAAAATATGTTAGAGTAAGACAAATAGTTATAGTATGAAAAAATTTAGAACAAGAATAATATATTGTAAAATACTTGTCAACAAGCACCCATGGCCTAATGGATAAGGCGCTTGACTTCTAATCAAGCGATTGTGGGTTCGAGTCCCACTGGGTGTGCATATTGTTTTCCCATTATTTTCAATTTACTCTTTTTTTTCCCGCTTAAAAGGTTATTTAATTATTGAATCTACCGATGAATACCCTCTTTCTAGAAATAATTGTTAAGCAAGAAAATTACAGGCACAGGATACTATTTCTTATTTACAAATATGAAGACTGTTCATCTACAACATTCAACTGTGCAAGGACTTTGGCAAGACTGTTAACCTAGAACATTCAACTGTGCAAGGACTTTGGCAGCCATTGATTTCAGTCCACTGCTTCCCCTTTGAGTTATATCGACGACCGGCTTTTGAGTCAACAATGCATATCTGTGCTTCATCTCGGGCAGTCGAAATATCCTTTCCAGAGCTCCCAATGCCTTTGCCTGTAATTTTGTTGAAGTTGAACTCAATAGCTCTATAATTGGAGGAATGGATACTTTGTCAAGCACTTTGCAACCATTTTGCAGTCTTCCATTGTCAATCAGTATCAAGAGGGCATTTAAAGAAGCTTCACTGGCTCCTAAATCTCCCTCCTCTAGAATCCGAACCAGTGGTTCGACAGCATTGGCCTCTAAATGCAGAATGAGGACTCGACCGTACATATTCCCCGGTGACTTGGCAGGCATGTTTCTGATGCCGAGAAGCAACAAATGAAAGCTCTGGTCTTTTTAAATGGATGGCTCATCGCGGAGGAGCTTTCGGAAAACTGTTTAAGGGATACAGCTGCATATTGTTTTGTCAAAGAAGTGCCTGAGGGCTGAAACTAGTAATTGTACTGACACCCGAATAATGCCGGCTTCAGCTACTTTTTTCTGCCATTCTTTATTTGTTGAAACAGTGAAACGACAGAGGGCTCTAACAGCATCTTCTATTCCATGCTTCTTGTTCGAGGCATTTCGGTTTCCATCAGTTATGAATGCAAAGACTATATCCAGTGCCCCGGAATCTAGAAGCCATTGAGTTACCTGTGTTCTTGGGAAGATTCGAAACGATACCCGTAGCTGCAGTGCTCTCTTCTTCATCGGTTGAAGTGTTTATGATCTTCAGCAATGTCTGAATACATCTCAGACCCACATGATCCTGGAAACTGATGTCATCACCATCTACTGTCAAGCTCATCAAGGAAGATGGTCATTCCCTAGGTGGCTGAAAGAGAGATCTTTGATGAATACATTACCCTACAACAATTTGCATTATATATACTAAGAGCAAGTCATTCCTGGTTAGATCGCTGAAAGAGATATCTTTGATGAATAAATTAGATGTATGTTTCATGCTCATCGAGGAAGATGGTCTTTCCCGGTCAGTGTCTGGGTTCCGGCAAGTGGTTCTCGGGTGCCATCTGCAAATTTATGAATCCTTTTTTCATACCAGCGTGCGCGAGTGTGTTGGACGTTTTTTGCAATGTCGGTGTCCGATGCCGACCAAGGATTCTGACCACATCTAGGTGGTCAACATAGAGGGATTTTTTCTCTAGCGTTTTGCTGCTTTCGGGTGTTTCTGTAAAGAATTTCCAGATTCTCTGAAGATTTTGCAACTAACTAGTCGACCTCTAGGTCACATTGCTGAGCTCGTGCAATTCTTCGCAAGTAACAATATGAAAGGTTTATCTTCCAGGCTACTGAAAGGTTTATCTTCCAGGCTACAAAAACGTTCTTCCATGTGTAGGGAGCCGGCAATAAGACTCGAAACAGATACACTCAAGGGTTGTCTGAGCAAATACATACTTTCTAGCATGTTTACGAGTACATTAGTTGCCCCTCCAACTGTGTCAGCTTCTTGCAACCGTGTGGAGTTGTCGATTTGGATGCTCTATTTTGATGTTAGAAGGGCGGAATTGCTTGTTTGTGGTGTGTATGTGATAGTGATTTGCTCGTTAAAAGCGAAATTGAAACATATACTAATAGTCTAATACAAATCATATAGGAAGGGGTTTTCTTATGAAAAGAAAGGGATTTTAGTTGCTGTACTGATCTATTGATAGACAGATAAAAATCAATGAAGAAAACTAAGAAGTGGCCTTATATCCCCAATTCCATCAAAGTAGTAGGAATTGCAACAGTACAGGAATGTCATTACCAATGTTGTTTCTTCAACCTGCATACAATCCTTGCTGCTCTTCAGGCTCATTACTCAATCATTCAGTGGCTCAGACTCGGGGTCCATCGCTGTCCAACTTTCCATCTCTGAAAGTAAAAAATAACAACCAAAAGTTTGAGGACAGGACAACAACCTTGGATTTTGAGAACTGCAACTACTGTTTTATTTAAGGAGCAAAAGTGCAAGGTTTGTACGTACTTGGTTTGTCGGAAATTGTCATCAGCCGTCTTTGCAAGATAGATGCCACGAAGAGGAAAATTGAGCACATGCCGAACATAATAGTGATGGGAAATGCATCAACCTTCAGTGGAAAACCAATATGGCTGGTTAGTAACAGAGTTAAAGGCTAGAGTGTCAGCCAGCATATATTTATCTGTCGATGGTATGTAATCAAATGAACCTATTATAGGAAAGCCTATAACATACATTGTACAACACGGCACAGACAAAGATATTGAGAGGAATGCGGAAAAAGTTCATAATCGTGCTCCTAGCCTCTTCTGGTATGTATTGGGATCTCATTTTCATAATGGATGGCCAGAATATGCCTACACAAGCCTAAAAGTGCAAAAGCCAATAAGCTGGAGACAACCAGAAAATGAGATACTTCCGCCTCTCTCTTTAGAAGGTGCCACCAAGAACTGTTGCAAATTCATCCGTGTCACGGAACACTTAGAAGAGTGATATATAAACAACATTCACACAAAGAGAGGGATGTTGAAATGTACATTGGTTACAATCGGAAGCAGAAGAGAGACAGAGGAAATCACGAAAACAATCTGCATGTAGCTTTCTACCCTGGGTGAAGAGCGAGCCATTAATCGAGATGCAAGGGAGCTTCCCAACATTGAAGCCAACATGAATGTGGCAAAGATAAAACCATGAGGAATCTCCTCGTCATTGGGGCTCAAAGCAGGAGTCCAAAGGAACACAAAGGTGTACATTGAACCTTCAAACAGAGATTGGATGGCGCCCAGCAAAGCAATTTTTTCATCTGCACAGAATATTAGGCTGAAGGGAACCGGAAGTAAACAATGGAAAGAATAAATTCATTATGGAGTATGACTGATAACGTGCAACAAAGCATCGAGAGACAGTACTGGCATTGAGTTTAAAGTAAAATATTGAACTCTACCAGAAGCAATTGCTATAGCAGCCCCCCTGAATTGGGTAAGCAGGTCCTTATTTTCTGAGGGGTCTCCAAAGTTTTCAGTCCATGATGATAAAATAATGGCCATCCCAATAGCAAGAAAGCATGCAGCGGCATCAAAAGGAGCCACAGGTCCAAGGGAAAGTGAATCAACAAGTAGGTTCCCAAACAACCCAGACAAAATGGCAACAAGACCATTCCCAAGAAATATTGCCTTTGAAAATGTTAGTGACAACCATTGTTGCTCGAAGCCCCTCTGCAAAAATAAGAAGCACTAAAGCAACTGGAAGAAGATTAAATTTAAAAGAGGGATGACATCAGTTGCAACAGATAAAACTCTTAAAAAATGTAGCTAGGCGGGATTAAAAGGTCCATGTCTTACCATATTTGTTATAAAAGGGCACTGAAGCAATGCCTCACCTTATTATGTTCCGCAACAAGCCATGACTCAAATGCTGAAAACAGAAGAGAGGTAGCGATACCTCCCAAAACTCGACCAACCATCAAAACTCTGTATTCAGGAGAATGCTTGGTGATACAGCTAAGTATGTACGTTATGCAGTAAGTAACACATGCTCTTCTCCGGCCCCTGAATTAAACAAATGAAGGCATTTTTGTATTACGACTAGATGTTTCATCCATAAAGCATGAAAAGATTACAAAAGAAGTCAACAGTAAAAACCTACTGTTTGTCGGCTAGAGATCCAACAATTGTCCCAAACAACATGGAGGATCCAAAACCAGCAATAAAAAGCTGTCCAATGTCCCCTTTTCCAAATCCATATGTACTGTAAAGATAGTAAACATATGGACCCTGCAGCCAGTCTCCAGCTATTGACACATGAACACCCATTTATCAAAAGAGCAAGATGGATATATTCCCATTAACCACAATATAAGAAGGTGACATTGTCACTAAAGACTTGTATCAAGACCTAGATTAACCATATAATAAGCTACTCTAACAAGAAATGATTACAGGAAATTGTCGACACCTGTAAAACACAAATTATTAGTTTGTAAAATGTTACATGAATATAAAATACTTCAAACATGATTATGACATGACAAGTATACAGTAACAAGGTATGAATGCAAGAATTGACTACCAGGCCAAGAAGTATTACTACACTCAGCAACAACTACACATCAACTCTAGGCCGCAAGAACGATGGAAGTTTGATCCCAAAAAAGAGGTTGTTTCTTTATATATATATATATAAACAGAACCATAAAAACCAAGCAATAGTGAACTATCTCCAACCCATAAAAATGCCCCAGATCCAATGTTTCAACCATAAAACACCTAAGGACGTAAATCCACAAATCAATTCTAATAAGTCATTTTCTCTTATACCGTTTCCTTTTCTTTAACAAGCTAAAATAAATGAATGTATCCTTTTCTTCCATTTTCCTTCTCATGATGAGCTCGTTTTCCATTTCCAAAAGCGAAGAAAACAGTCAATAATTTTCAAAGTAGACATTAGTAACAAAAAAAAAAAAAACATTATCAAAACACAACAATCACACTTTAGAAACGCAATTCTAAAGAAAGGGTGTCCAGATTCCAAAAAAATCGAACAAATTCCATGTCTACGTAAAACAAAAGAGAGAACTAAAGAATAGGAATGGAAACCAGATCTGGGTAAAACAAAAAATGAGGGAATTAAAATTACCCATCATGAGAGAGTAAACTACAAGGTAATTGTTCTTAAAGGAATTGAAAGCAGGGGATGTGCTGATTCGATCCTTGCTGTTCTTGTTTAGCTCTAATGCAGCCACCACCGCTGCCAATGCACCGAACACCGTGAAGTAGAACAGCTCCATTGCTGAAAGCCTGAAACTACTACCCAAATCACGGCCACCTCCCGAGTTCTTCTTCTGTTACAAACAAAAGGCACAGAGATTTACATATATAGCTGTAAAGCAAAAGCTAAAGGATCATCTGGGATTCTTTTTCTGAACGCTTTAAAGGAGATACGGGTATATACACAGTAAATCGCACTCGGAGGAGGAGCCAAATAACAAACACTTCCAAAAGTAGATTTGTCCGGGACGGGGCTAACCGTTACAGCCCGTTTAGTATGAGCCGGGTTTACACACAGTTCTCGTAAATTCAAGTTAATCCGGTATTATTCGAACTTATATTTAATAGTAAAATGTTTTTATTTAAATTTGGGTTTATTTCATTGTACGTCACTAAACTATGAATAAACTTCTAAATTGATCCTCAAAAACTGTAACATGTTCGAATTGAATACTTAAAGAGTTAAAGTATCATTATCATATCAATCGAGTTCATTCCATCAATCTAATTGTTAGCTTGGACATTAAATGTAAACTCGGATTTATATATATGATGGTTTCACTCTAATCATATAATAGATATTATAGATTGAAGCAATTTGAGGTTTCAATATTAAGTTTTTAGTTGAGTTTCACGAGTTTTAAAATGATCTTAAAAAATCTAAATCGATTGTATTGTAAGAGACAATGATGTGAGTTTATCGTTATCTTGAGTATTTGGAGAAGACATTAAATGATGATAATTTCATCACCGTCGAGATATAAAGATGAAACTACAAAACTCTAGTCTTTAGAAAAGATTATAAAATAAAAAAAAAAATGATGTGGATGACATATAATTGTCATATCAGCAAAAATCAATCATGTTAGCTCACGTGACTCCCATGTCACCGTTCTATTCCAACTGCGTCTAGAGACGGAGCTACATGGACTCCTGATTTTTTTTTTTACTTTTATCATTCTATTTAATTTTTTAATTTTTTTTTTTATAAATTTGCCGTCCTTGACTGCGTCCAATGTTCTTCAACACAAATATAATTTGTGAATGAATCATATACTTTCAAACAAATAAAGATTTAATGAATTGAAAAGTAAAAGAAAGATTTAATGAGTTAAAACTGTCAAGAATCCTGCAAGGGCAACCTGTATATTGTAATTTGATGCTGTTTGAAATACAGAAGACCCTCCTCATCTACAAGAACCAGATTCAAGTAGTACTTCACATTGAATTTGTTGTGATGTGTTGGTGTCAGTTCGTAAGGACTAAGAAACAGCCTAACAGGAATTGATTCATCTTTAAAACCAACCACGTATCATAATCGAAAATATATAATCGAGTTTCTATCGGTTTAATTCGATTTTTGACTAGTACGGCAACTTTTCGATTCTTAAACAATAACCAGGTAGAATAGTCTATGGATATTCGATTCAATTAATATAAACGGTCAATTGATTGTGTTTAATTTATGAACATACCTCTTATGGGAGCACCATCCATCAACTTGAATTTAGCTAGGGTTTCGGTCTCGACATGAGTAGTTCCTGAAACTGTCGACTCTCGACGTCTGATCTCAAGCTCCATACTCTTAACCACGATCTTTACGTGAATAAAATATATCTTCCCAATAATGACATCTTTCAGATGATACCTGTGCAATTTGGATTCCAATTCTCAAGTACTTCAAATTTTGAGTAGAAACCTACATGATACAAAAGCTAGGAAGATGGCTTAATACAATAGAACAGATAATCAGACAGATCAATTGAAATAGAAATCAATAATATATACACTTATACAGTGACGAAATTTAACATTATTGTTTGTTGAGAGGACTGTTTTAAAAAAATAAACTTAAAAGGAGCAGACAAACAATTTTACCAAAAAATTCAACGTTTAATATTTTTGTGTGTTGGGGGCTTTCCTTCATAATTACACCCCTAGCATGTATATTAGACTTTAAGTGTCACATTGTGACATCCATCAGCAGACTGCAGAACAACAAAACTAAATATATGTATATATAAAAGCATTCTAGAGCTCCAAATTAGAACATCATATTACACATATCAGACTAATTTCTAACCTCTATCAAGGTAAGCAACATAACAATCAAATTGATTCGCAACCTTAAAAATATATAGGTATAAAGATAATTTTAACCCTTAATATTTATAATTTTTATCATTTTAGCCTTTAATTTTTTTGGGATAAATTTAACTCTTAATTTATGTCTTTTTGATAAATATCTTATTTTTTAACTAAGATAATGACTAAAGCGTTAAAAATTTAACGATATTGATATGTCATATATATATATGTGATAATATATTTTAAATAACATGACATCTAGACTCATTCTACATATATATGACATGCAATTATTGTTAAATTTTTTACGATAATGATAAATATATACCTGTAAAATATACTTTTATTTTAACATAATATATAAAATAAGTAAAATTCAAACAAAATATTAAAAATTAATTAAATCTAAAATAAAAGGGTACTGAGTATTCTCAAATCTTAAATATCATTCTACATATATAACATATCATTATCGTTAATTTTTTAACTATCTAATCACCATGCTAGTTAAATTTGTCAAAAAAAAATATAGGTTAAGGGTTAAATTTCTCCTAAAAATAAGACGAGGGTCAAAATAATAAAAATCATAAACGTTAAAAGGTTAAAATTATCTTTATACCAAGTATATATACCAAGAAAACTTCCGGTGCACAAGGGAAGGAATTTTTATATTCAAAGGTTTTAAGGAGTGGATGGCAATTATAAGATTCATATCGCATTTCAACCATAGAGAATTCAAATGGCAATTATAACATTTTATTTTCTTCACGTGTTTTATAACTAGTTCATAACTATTTTTCTGTTTTTCCCGTGTAAGTATTGAACTTAAACAATTAGGGCCTCCTTTTACAGAGTCCTGTGTGGTCCTATTGCAACTATCCAGAACACCCCTATTAATACACTACTTAATGAAGATATAAAGAATTTTCAGGAAGAGCAAACAGAACTGAAGTCAGAAAATACTCACCAAGAGAGGTGAAGTCATAAAAGTTGCCTCTGTCAAAATACGTCTCTGGAAAGCAAAACCATATTTAGTTTTTTACCTTGTTCTAATCTATGTTACTAGAATTTAAGTGTGATTATGATACTCATACGATTTGAATATAGCTGTCAAACACAAATACTTCCAGAGAGATAAAATAAAACAAAAACTTAAAGAAATTAAGAATACGCTTAAATGTTTATATTCAGCAACTTATATCAGAATTATAATTGAAAACTGGGACTGAGAGTGAAGGAGATAAAAGGTAAGAACAAACCTATTTGACCCAGGAGCTAATCTTTCACACCATTATGTTCAATTCTCTTCCCTTGCCTTGGTTCTATGGTAATCTGAAGTTGACAACCAATAGAAAACTCTTCAAGCTATGATCATCAGTCTATTAAAAGTGGATAAAAACTAGAAAATTACCTTCCCGGCAACATTATCTTGATCTCGGAAAAGCGGTACCAGAAGCGTTTGGCCATTTTCCTTTTTTAAATGGAACCTAAATTTAAAAAAAAAAAGATTCCTCTGCAGTAATTCGTGAAATATTAACTAAACAGTCGATATAATTAAAAATAAATCTGCAGATCCAAATTTAGTTTTCCAAACGAAACTAAAATTGAGATGATCGAGAGATTACCTTCTTGCGAGTTCTTCCATCGGAAAATTTGACCGAGATAGTACATGCCGGCTTGAAAGCTGAAATCAAGAAATTCTGATTCAAACAAAAAAAGTCATTTGCATGCAATAAAACAGCATTTTAGAATATCCATTGAAATGAGTTTGAGATACTACCATGCTTTGACGATTCAATTGCTGTAAAACACCGGGGAAAAGATAGAGGGAAGAAACGAAGTGATCAGGTTAAAATCAGGAAGTTCCAACCGAAAAAGATTATATATTTTATTAAGGTTATCCGAATTTAATATATGTATACATAGCTGTAGGAATTATTAAAAGATTAAAATATTTTAAATTAATATTAATTTAACTCTTAATCTTAAAAAAATATTATCAATTTAATACAACTATTTGAGAATCAAACGTATAAAATTTGTAAATACAAGATTAAAATTTTTATTTGAATTTTTATTACATTTAGTTACCAAGTCAACAATTAACATTAAAATGGAACATAAGAATGAGACCAAGATTTTCAATTAAAAAATAATACAGAGACCATTAATATATTTTATCAAAATAAAGCAATATTACATACATGAAACTAGAACAATTTTGAGATGATATCTCTCTGAAATATATATTGCATTAATCAATAATAATGCTGATTAAGTGTCTTACATTAAAAAAAACGGATTGCATAACAAAATCAGAGTATGAAAATTAGGAATTTCAATTGTCCTGAGAATCTGATTGAAGGTTAGCAATTTGGGAAGCTACAACCTTGGAGAGTTCATTAATGGCAGCTTGAACCTGATAATCATCCGAGTCACTCTGATTTTGCCTTGACCATCCAGGTAACTGTGAACTTAACCTGCTATATTCGCTTGCAGCAACCCCGGTCTTCCTCGATGTGGCAAGAACTCTCTCCAAATCAGTTTGTGATAACGGCCTCGGGGCCTAAAAAACAAATTTGGTAATATGGCCAAGAAATTCACTAAGATAATCGATGATATGTGTTGCAAAAAATACGAAGGTTGTAAGATAACGGAGTTCATCGATTCTACATTCAAACTGAAGTTTTACTCGTCGATATGTATATGTTTAAGATGACAAAAGGATAACCTTAGAACCCCATACTCTACCTCATTCCAACTCTCCAATTTTATTTTGAAATACTCATGTCCAACGCATATTTGGATACGGGCTTCGGATACGACCCTCCAAAATATGGAAGAACTTTAAAAAATTGAACTTACCCATACAGGGTACATAACTATATATGGAAGAGCTTGAGCAACACAGCTCACTTAGCAATACGTTTGAAAAATGAAACACAGATGCAGAAAGAAGTAAGAGAAGAATGTACTTACTCCAGATGGTTTTCCTTTCTTCTCCTCATCTAGCAAGTCCCTAATTGGAAAGTATGCAGCTTTCTTGCAGAGTTCGAGAATATCGGACCCTGTGTACCCTTCACACAAACTGGCTATGAGGTCAAAGTTGATGTTTTCATCAACACTCTCACCCTTCAAAATCACCTTCAGTATCTCAGCCCGAGCTCTGCGATCCGGTAGTCCAATCTCAAAAGCCTGGGGAAGACGCCTGAGTATGGCTTCATCTAGTTCAGATGGCCGATTCGTTGCAGCAAGCACCATAACTCGGGCATTTTCTGTCAAAGATATACAATTATTTAATTCTGTATTAATTTAAAAACAATCCCTATAACAGATTCTAGAAGGCCCTTCATCACAAAACCGTCAAAAGATGATGCTTTGAAAGGGAATGATAACAGTATGTAAGAGATTTAGGTACAAAAATACTTACGATCAGTGGTGAACCCATCCCATAAAGCCATGAACTCGGTCTTCATGTTCGTCATTGCTTCATGATCTGTATTTCGACGCTGTCCCAGAAAACTATCAACCTCGTCAATAAATATTATAGCAGGTTGTAGTTTATATGCCAAGCTGAACACTGCAGCCACTGCAAAAGTAGAAGAGGAAACAAAAAAAATTTAATCGATAAGTGCCAGCTTATTACAGTACTAGCTACAGATACTACGATACTCTCATCTTTTTTTCTATTTAGTAATATAAATTCCAGGGTAATGATATAAAGAAAATGCAGGGTATTAATTTAAGAAAAAGAAGCCTGGACATTGAAAGGTTATGGCACATATTTATGTGATGAACTTAATTTTTGGGCCTTGGTATCAGGCAAAAGAGCATTGTATGAACCACCTCAGCAGTTGGCACAACCGTAGGATGGTTGAGCCAGTTTCCCCTTCTCTTAAAAGGGTCCATTTATCTACATAAAGCATCTACTCACATTTCCACAAGAGTTAAAACTCCAAATAATAAATAAATAAATATTTGGAAAAAGGGCGAATTTTGATCACTTTTAACCATATGAATAACAATTCAAAACAAAATTAACCATATGAATAAAGTGTAGTCGAAAGAAATGCAAAAGACTCAGAATCAATATGGATAGAGTAAACATGATCAGAACTTACCAAGTTTCTGTGCATCACCAAACCACTTGCTCATCAGATTTGATATCCGAACATTGATAAAAACAGCTCCAGACTCCTTAGCAATGGCTTTAGCGAGCATGGTCTTTCCAGTACCAGGGGGGCCATATAACAAAACCCCTTTCTGAGGACCAAGAAGCTTTCCATGTGAAAACAGCTCTGGTCTCCGTAATGGTAGAATCACTAGTTCATAGAGAGCTTGCTTGATGGCTTCTAATCCTCCAATAGATTCAAACTCCACGTCAATGTGATCAGGATTTATTACATCACATGCTATTACATCCTATTAAATGAAGAGGAAAAAAGGAAGGTATAAGCATGCTGACCACCATAAAATTTAACAGTTAGGATCCCTTGCTTCTATTCTAACATTGAATCTCAAAGCATATATTCCATCAAATATATATTGTTTGATTACCTAACATGCATCACTATCAAAGTATAGTAGTATGCATGCATTCTCAGATGTGATAATTTCAGGTAAAGAGAAAGATATTAATGAACATAAAACAAAAACACGAAAGGAAACCACTAGAAAATAACAAAAACCAAAAAGAAAAAACATTAAAAGGCTGCAAAAATGCAAAAAGAACACACACAAACTCCATAATTCACGAGCTAGCATTCCGGTTTCCGGTAATATAACTAATCCACATCTGCCTAGATGAATTCTTTGTTAACTGGAACCCTGATTACTGAAAATATGGAAGGAATCTACGTTCACTTAGTTTCCTCATGTGTTCCAGGCTAGTAATAGGACTATAGGAGTTACTCTATGTTTCACACTGTTTCTGCCGGTGGGCTGGGTGGCTACATAATATGGTTATTACATTGCATTTCCAATAAATTGTAGGAGCTTTTGACCTCAAAAGTTGTGCCAACACATATGTTAATCGAGGTGTTTAGCGAGTATGATTTCAGTTAGCAACTTGAAAAACAAAAAACCAAGAGGCACCAATCAAAGCAAGCAACCCTGGTATCCTTTAGCAAGCTTCAATGAATTCTATGTACAAAATGAAGGGCATTGATTTACATTAAAATAATTGCAATATTGAGCTACAAACTCCAGCCTTAGATTCTATTCCAACCAAGCGAAACCCTAACGAAAAAAACTAATGAATCCACATTCACAGAACAACGGAGGACTAATTCTCACGTTAATCTAACTTTCTACAAAACTACCTAAAAATCCACTTTTAAAAAAGAAACAAATACAAATTATCATTAAAATAAGATAAAATTCCCCCTCCCCCCCAAAAAAAGTACCTCATAGGGATTAGTATTGATTAGTGGACGGCCCAAACGCTTGGCAATTTCCTTCTTGTGCTCCAATGCTTTTTTAGAAGCTTCCCGGTTAGGGTCGAGGTGTCGGAGTCCCGCGAAGAGAACCAAACAACTGAGAGCGGCGCTGGCGGCGTATAAAATCAACTCTTGCAGGAACTTCGTCTCCGACGAAGAAGAACCCATTCTTCGCATATATTAATTTTACTAATTTCTTTCTTCTATAATATCAGGAAACAGGAACTTTCAAGCTACGACTGATTAGGGTTCTAAAATTTTAACAGAAGATGAAACAGAAAAGGTGTTATTTTGCTTTGACGACAGTGCTTATCAATTTTCTGAGGCCGTTCGGCTTTTCTTAAGGAAACACTATGGGCCAGACCGGGCCGAACGTATTTGGATCGACGCGTAAATTTTAGGATAAACTACATAAACACCAAACTTTTAAATAGATTCATTTAAATCATTATATTTTTAAAATATTCAATAAAACTATTCAATTTTAGTTTAATTTTAATATAATCACTAAACTTTTAGTTCGTTAAATATGGTTCATTTCTTTACCTTCTGTAAAAAATCGATTGTTATTTTTTGTTTTTATTAATATAATATCGCTTTTAGTTAAAATGATGAACTCAAAATAGTATGTTTGTATATAAAAAATAATTTTAAGAACCTAGTTATATATAAATAGAAGACTATTATTATAAATATTTTTAAAAAATTATAGAAAAATTATATATTTAATCTCATATCAGTCCGGATCAAATATTTTATATCCTAAAAACGAACCCAACTCGATATCAGTCTAAAAACACTTAAATTGACTCGAACTTGATTTTTTCATCAAAAACTCTAATTTGATCTGACCGGACCGGGTCAAAATTCAATTAGACCGGGCAAATATCCATCCTTATCTATAATTTCCTTTAGATTCGTAAACTCTATATATTTTTTTAAAACATAAACTCTACAATTTTTATTAACTTGATTATTGATATTTTACTCGCATTGATTTTAAACTTTTTTAATTTAATTTTTAAACTTGAATTTAATTTTTAATAGTCTCGTTTTAAAATTGTATTGCATCATTAGTGATGAAATTAAGTGGGGGTGAAAAGAGACAATCGTACCTCGCCATCGAAATTTCCTTTTTTACCTTTATTTCTTTAATTTTTAAATTTTAGCTTAATTATGAATGTCACTCTCCACTTTATATATTAAAAAGTATTTTTAATATTTTATATGATTATTTGACATAATCTTGAATTGTTATATCATAACTTAAGAACATCTAAGTTTGGGTTCTGATAGTGGGGATTTTCCATGTTCCTTGATTAATATCGGCCCAAAACAATTTAGTAACCAAATTGAATAAATAAATAAATATAAGGACTAAATGTTGCTTTCTCCTAACAAAAATTTAATGAAATACATTGGAATTTGGAAAGCCTTCGGTCAAAAAGTTCTTGACTAGATCAGTGACGTGGATGATACGCGCCACCGGGAAAGCGTGTTGGAATCATAATGTTGTTGATGAAGTTACAGTATAAATGGCGGGAGTAGGCTGGGGCGAGATTTCACGAAGACTCGACTATCTTCCCCTATCGCAATTGGCGTTTTAAATCTCAAATCACACTCTTTAATTATCTAAAAGCCTTCCAATCCTTAAACCCCAAACCAACCTCCCCCATTCTTGTTATACCTTTTGCCATTTTAGCGCTCATCCTTCTAAATTTCTTCAGTTTTAGGGTTTTGGTTTATTTCATTACCGGAAAACACTGTTTTTCTTCTTCCGCTGTTTTTGGGTCGGCGTTTGCAGATACAGAAAGTGGGAGAGTTGGTGCATCGTGAGACACTCCGATCCAATGGAGGCCGCGGCTAGTGTCGCCGCCGGATGGAGTGGTTCGCTGCCGATGGCGTCACCATCGCGGAAGGAGTGGCGTGCCGTTTCTGAACTTCACGTGGTTCAGAACCCCGGGGATGAAGTGGTGATTTTAATCTAATCGTCATAATTTTTGCTTTCGGTTTTATCTGGTTTATGAGAATGTTTTGAAATGTGGATAAAATCTATTTCATATATGAAAATCCTAATTGTCCCGAGACTAGAAAAAGGAACAAGTACCTGCACTAATTTAATTTAGCAGCTGTATTTGGTATTCTTCACTGTTCAATGTGAGATAAAAAATTAGGGTTTGTAGCTAATAAATTAGGGTTTGATTGTTTCCCCTTATCTTTCCCCTTGAACTGTTTTAAGTATTTGCTTCATCCCAAAAGTTGGAAATGTAAAGCGTGTAGAGAGGAATTGAGCATCAATTTAATGATTGCTGATTAAGCATTGAAGATTATAATTGCTATTATTATTATTAGTGGTCCATTGGTGTTGATTGTTTGTTTTATTCAGATTTCTTGCAATACGCAGGATCTGGAAAGATCAAAGTTGGACCAATCAGATGAGAGAACCATATATGAGGTAAGTTTCATGGTATGAAAACAAATTGCATTTTGAGAACAATGGAAGCTAAACAATGGTTGAAACCTTTTCGATATGCAGCATGGAAGAGAGCCTGCTGATGCAGACTTCTTTTCTATTACGGTTGATGGAAGTTTGGATGATGACATATTGCAGCAGCGGATTCACAATGTAACTAAACAGAGAGAAGAACTCCAACTGATGGAGGTTGAACTCCGAGCTCAGGCAGTTGCTAGACCAAGGATCCTGGATATGCAGAGCAGCTGTGATGCTCAAATCAAGGCCCATGCCAATGCCAATACTAAGCTCGAGGTTTGACTTTAAAATGTGAATCGTAGTATAATTGTTCCAGACCTCAACTTTCCGAGAAAAGAAACAAGTCAAGTTTTATATGCATCTATACTTTTTTTATATGTTCTTTACTTTATAAAATTGAGAGAAAAGTAATTTTCATTTGTCATGTTTTGACTGTTGAGGTGAGTGAATGAGTAAAACCTGCCTTTAAAACGCTGATCAGATTCATTGACACTTGAAATTGTTTCAAGCATGCTACTATAGTTGTTAAATTGAGACAGTTATAGTGAATCTAAACCTTAGTTTTGAGAATTGGATATTGAGTATTGTTTTGTAATATATATTAAATAATTTTAAAAATGATTATAAACAACGTATATACATAGTAAAAAATTGAAGTACTAGACTTATATACAATATTGAGTGAAAATTAAAGTACTTTCTCATCAATAATGTATTTTTAAATAACATTTCCTGTGTTTTTCATGTTAATTATCAACTAAAGTATAAAGTTTTCATGTTATTTAAGTTAAAAGTATTCACCGAGTATATTTATAAGTTTCTTGTTTTTCATTTGTGGTGGTGGTGGTGGTGGGTGTTAAAAAACTATTAAAATTCCATTTTTAAGTAATTGGATCTGAGGTTTGATCCTGGTCCAAATTTACCATATGCTATTGCAGCTTATCATATGCATCATAAACAACTCGATTGCTTGTGTATTAATGTATCAGTTTACTTTTGTACTGAATCAAATCATGTTGTACTGTACATGGACTATCGTACAATATTAATAACTATGCATGCTACTACAAGTAAATTCTACTAAAGATGCTGCCTCCCCCCCCCCCCCCCTCAACCTGTATTTTGGCTTCATTTTTGTTAGGAGCAAATCCATGAAAGTGATAAGATCATAAATGAATTGAAAAGGAAGATGGAAGAGAAAGATCGAGAACTACATGCCATCAAAGTAGAAAGAAAAGAGGTCCGTTGATTTCTTCATTCTCCGTTTGGACATTCTCTTTTTATTTCAAAAATAAAGAGTGGTCTTTTCAGTCATGTAAAAGTTAAAGCTCCTTGCATTAAAGTGGCAGGCCTGGGCAAAGGAAGATCTTCTCAGAGAGCAGAATAAGGAATTGGCAACTTTCAGGTGTGTGTTTGTCTTATGGACAGATTTTTATTTGCTGTAAACATAAACCTTGAAGCAGTACCATTGATGTGAATGACGTTTATATTCCAGTTGCCGTGAAACCAACACAAAGTTTCTAAACTTATTCAAGGGTTGAGTTAATAACTTAATATATTAGCTTATATTAATCTCTGAACGATATTTCCTAGTAATTACCAACCACGGTTCTCAGTGACTGTTTTGCAATATATTAAACTAGATTCCGAGGTTCGAACGTTCTGAAATTATAGATGGGTTCCTGTTTTTTTTTTTTCTTTTGGCAGAAGAGAACTTGATCATTCAGAAGCGGAGAGAGCTCAACACCTGAAACAGATTCATGATCTTCAGGAGCATGTTCGAGAGAAAGAGAGACAGCTTATTGAGTTGCAGGAACAGGTACATATATTTGCATGGTTTTAATGCACATTTACTTATTTTCAATCCTGGAGGTCAAGGTGTGAATATTCTGCTTCAATGTGAAGTAGAACAAGTAACCCTATATAACAATACTCGGTGATCGCAACAATCTTCTTTGTATTAAGTAAAAGTTCTCAAATGTCAAGAATGTAAATTATTGAAACCTAATCTAATCCCCAAACATGTTAGACCTACCATACACCTCAATTTTAAGTCCATGAAAAAGTAAATCGTACCATCCCAAAGAAAGACTGATAAAATAAACCAAAAAATGAATTCAGTGATAATTTAAGTCCTTTTTACTAAATTTAAATCTGAAATAGATATTTTTCCAGGACTTGGAAAAATATTCTTCATCACGCCCCCCCCCCCCTGTAACTTAGTTTACAAGAATGGTATTTTTGTGTTGACAATGGAAGTCATGCAACAATATCAATTAACTGTATTATTGTTTGCTTAGAAGACATCAAGCAGCAGTTCCTAATGGTAATTTTATTCTTCAGCAAAGGGCTACTCAGGAAACCATTCTTTATAAGGATGAACAGTTGAGGGAGGCTCAAACTTGGATTTCTCGTGCCCAGGAGATGGATGCTTTACACTCAAGTACAAATCACTCCTTACAGAATGAACTGAGAGAACGTATAGAGCAATATAATCAGCTCTGGCATGGCTGTCAGAGACAGGTTGAAGAGCTTTTACTTTCTTGTTTACACTTCTCCTGAATAAATAGTTTTGATGTCATTTTCGGTGAATTTAGATTGAACTTGTTCCTGTTTGTTTTAGTTTGCGGAGATGGAGGGACTTCATTTACATGCAATACATCAGCTTCAATTTGAGCTGGCTGCTGCAAGAGAGAGGAACAGTTCTTACGCTGATGAATCACATGCATCCCAAGCAAAATCAGAAGATTCATCTCAGTTTGGTAAAAGTAATGGAAACCAAGTGGATTCTAATGGAGGTTCTTCAACAAATAACATTTCGAATGGTGCTTCAGACAGTGTTCAATCATTTACTTCAGATGGTAATGCCATGACTGAGGTAAGACTTCTGGCTTTTCTGATGTGGCATTGAATAGAATGTTCTCTAATGAGAAATTTAATATTATAAAATTCTATATAATGATCATAGCTGTATGTTTTTTTCATATGATGTCTTTGGAAAATATCATATAACTGTATCTTTAGTTTTTACTTAAGAAGTGGATATTTTCTCTGTTCCCTTCCTCGTTCTACATTCCATCTAATTTTTGGTTTGAGATGGTGCTAGTTATCTCATTCTATTTAATTTTAGTTTTAAGGTTTGGAGCTTTTATATATATAAATATTCAGTTTTTCTGTTAATAAAACTTTCTCTTAGTTTTTCTGTTCCCCTTATATGACTGTTTTTACTATCAGAATCACAATGACCATATTCCAAGTGTTCCAATTGGTCCGTCATCTCTAGTTGGGATGCCCTCATACCTCCCACCTGGGCAGGTGCCTGCTCTGCATTCATTTGTCATGCATCAACAGGGATTTCCCCATTCTGTGGCATCTCATATTGGACAGTACTCAATGCCAACAATTTCGTCCAACCAACTGGTAGGGTCAAACCAATGTATGATCAATTGTCCTAGGGTTTTTCTGTTATATAAAGGATTTTCATCATATTTGTCAGATCTCATCGGAAGGTTTCCTGCTACCTGCACAGAATCAACTTCCAGCATCCCAAACTGATCAAAGCGTTGGGAGGTCAGAGTTGACTAATGAATATGAAATGTCTCTCAATGAACAAGCTGTTAGTCCTGATCATATTAACCAAGGGCCACAGCTCAATTCCGTTATATCTTCATCTCCTTTGAAAGCACAGGTCTTTAAATCATGAAGTTTCCATTCACAATGCTTAGTATTGTCATCATTTGTTCTTGTAACTTGCCCCTTTTCTGCAGCCCCTTGAGCCAATCTTGAAGCAGGTTTCCTCACAATTTCATGATGCACTGACGTTATCCACTCGTCAACAGAGCTGTGAATCCAAGGTTTGTTAGTTTGGATGCTCTTCTGGTGGTTGAATATCTCAGATCTAATATCTATTTAAATTAAAACTGGACAGGAACTCAATATTCTGAACATGAATAATCATGTGCTTGAGGACCAAGTTCTATCAGCAGAAGAAGCAAGTACTGCTGCCAGCCCTTCTCCTCCCGATACTTTAGTGCACTCTGTTAATTTCAATGAAACAGCAAGCAGCAATGGTACTGATACTTTTTTGATGGAAAAGTCAGTTTCAACTGGGCAGGCTAATATCTTGAAATCAGTTAAGCCTTTAGAGACTGCTCTTCTTGATGAAAGATCACTGTTGGCATGCATAGTTCGCACAATTCCAACTGGTGGCAGAATTCATATCAGCTCAACGGTTAGTTGATCTGCTATTAAATTTTATTCAAAGACAACTTAGCTGTGTGGTATTAAACCCTACACAAATGGAGTTTGACTTGTATCAATCAATTGCAGCTGCCAAATAGGCTGGGGAAAATGCTTTCACCATTGCACTGGCATGATTACAAGAAAAAATATGGAAAACTAGATGACTTTGTAGCTAGCCACCCTAAGGTTTGTTTCTTGCAATGTTTTACTTTTTTGTTGGCCTAGGGACTATATTTTCTGAAGGTTTCATAATGTGATTGTTCTATGATTTCAGTTATTCGTAATTGAGGGTGATTATATTCGGCTTCAAGAGGGAGCAAAAGAGATGATAGCAGCCACTGCTGCTATTGCTAAAGTTGCTGCAGCTGCTGAAACTCCATCTTCATACTCCTTTTTGCCATCTGTTGCTGTTACACCGATTGCACAGCCTAATCGGCTAAACAAGGTGCTTCAACCAAGTGGTTCCAACCATGTGTCCGGAGGTTTCTCCAACGTAAAAATGTTGAGCCAAGGTAAAGATCCTGCTGAAAGTAATGGATCAAAGTTGGAGAGATCACGTGTGGCTAGTGTTGAAAGCAAGGCATCTGGACATGGAAGGTTTAATTCAAATGTCGGAAAACAGCAGGGCAGGTATGTGTAAAAACCTGCAGATAGCTGAAGATTAACGTTTTTAAAAGGTTAAAGCTTATCGAGTTTAATTGTCTTGTAACATGGCATGGCAGGACAACCGGGGCTGCATTATCTTCAAGAAGATAGTGAGTGCATTTACCTCAATCTTCAGTTTTTGTTAAATCATTGTGTTGTTATCCGTGCATTCCTATTCTATTACTTCACTTTCACCTGATGTTGCTTCGACTCTTCATTTTTCTTGAATTACCCTTATCCAACACTGTCCAATTCGTGTCTACACACGAGTATAAATACATGATACTTGAAGAAACTGAACACACCTATATCCAACATTCACACTCGAGTCCGAATAACATAGCTTTTACCGACAATTCTAGTCCGAATAGCATAGGTTTGTATGGGGCACATCAGGTTAACGTTTCGCTCCGACCTTAATGACTGATATAGTTTATCAGTAAAGCATATCCTTGAGCTTCATAGATTTTGTAATTATCATATCATTTTAAGTACATAATTTCTATATTTTTGTTCCGGCAGGATATATGGCATTGTGGAAAGTGCAATTTGCAAGCATCTTGGGAGGTATTATTTTTGTAGTTAAAATATATCTCCTGATCTTTAGACACAAGCTAATTACTATTTAAACTGTCTTAAGCCTCTTGACACTCCATTGTTTTGAATGTTCTGTCATGCGCCTATGTTGCTCTTTGGAATTATTCGAATCTGACATTTTATGTTCAGACTCATATTCGGATCCAAATTTGAATATGGGTTTTTCATTAGTTCCCTGTTGAGTTTATTTAAATTATGATTAGCCTAAGTGTTAGATTAAATATAATCTTAAGAAATAACAAGCCTGGCTTACTTATCAAATCTAGGTCTAGCAGGCGTCTTTTAAGTTGGGATTAGTAAAATGAAATAAAATGTTAATTTGTTTATTGTTAAGTGTATCAGATAATTATTTATTTATTTTTTGTCAAATAGATTTTATACAAAGACGAATCTCGACAGACTTTGGGGTCAATTAAAAATTATTTTCTAATGAGTCTTTTAACACAATTTATTAAGTTGTCCGAAATTAGAGGTGTACTATGTTGAACACAACTAGATATTTAATTTTATTTTTAATATTTAATTTAAATATCAAAAATTAATTTAATTAAACATATGAGACGGATGGTTATGGAAGTAAATTGGATGTCTTTTAATTATATATTTTTTAATATTTTTATTTTAAATTAGTGAGTTTAGAGTTTAATGTTTGAGGTTGTGTTTAAAGTTTAGGGTTTAAGAATGAAAAATTAAGCTTAGGGTTTCAAAATTTTTATTAAGAATATAAGAGGGTATGATTAAGCGGTAGATGATTTACTCGATGGTTAGGGCCTCAAACTTTTGAAAATTTAATATTTACTCCTTTAAAAATTTTAAAAGTTAGTTTTGTCTCTTAAAAAATTATATATTCTTATTACCTATTAAAAGTTTTGAATATCTTTAGTTCCTCCTATTTAAAAAAAAAAAACAGTTACACAACTATTTATTTTTAAATTATAATTTGTTCACGCGTTATTACTTTTGTTTCTCCTTTTCTGCTGAGATTTTTCTATTTAAATCATCGTCCATTGCTTGTTCGAACCTATCCGTCTTTCAGGAATATACATTCTTAGAAAATGCACGGTAATATGCGACAGAAACGAGTGCATTCAGGTCTTTAAATTCACATACAACTCTACAAGTTGAAATAAAACAACACAGTTAACCACTGCAAGTAACAAAATGTACCGAGCTAGGACACTGGAATGAGAGGATAACATCAACTCCGAAAGTACTTCCGACTTCTGTATCGCATAGTGTTCGCATATATATTGGCGGTTGATCGGTATCAGGGGAATGAAACAAGCAAGGATGACTCAGTGCAGTGCAGGGCGAGGAGCACGGCGGCGAACAGGTGTCTTGGATGGGGCTACCCTGCATATTCAACAGGCAAACAATCCCATAAAGACCTGAAAAAATTGCAGACACCAGTTCACATGAAAAAGAGTCTCACGAACCAACCTTATCGGCAGTGATTCCAGAACTGCACCACTGCAGTTGAGAGCTGCAACGGCACTCTCAGCCTGCAAATAGTCAAAATGGAACATAAACATCCTTTACCGAATCGTATTTTTGACTTTGTGAAAAAAGTAAATTAATCACCCAATCCATACCAAAAACCAGATACTGCAACCATTTCAGTAAATAAAGTTAGCAAATGAGCAAAATACCGTTCTGAACTCAACAAAGGCACTATGAGTTGGATAATGATAGTCTTTCAATAGCTTCAAACGTCGAACCTAACATAAAGAGAAAATGTTCAGTTCGAGCTTGTTCAGTGTTAAATTCCGTCACTAAATCAGGATAGGTTCTATAAACGATGTGGTGAGAAAACTCCGCGATGAACAATGATGATGGAACTACTAAAACTTGTAGAGACGATGGTGGTCGATTCGCAGATTCGCATGGGAAACAACAAACCTCTCCGCAAAACGATTCGAAGAAGACCTTGGCATCAGCTTTAGTAACCTGTATCAGTTGAACAAACAAGCCATGAACCATTTCTCCGGTTGTTGCTCACACTTGCATTTAAGAAGAGAATTCTGGACATTAGAAACTACCTTCTTGTGTATGTTTGTACAGTAAATGGTCCTAGAGCACATCTCACGCTCGTCCTCCGACTGAAGAGCATAAAACAGTTCAAAGACAAGTAACTAAAAACGAAAACATGTGTAAATTAAAACTAAGAATGAAGTTCGTTCACCAAATTTATGTTTTACCTTGGGCAAAAATGTCGGGTTAACTGGTGCAATTGCAGTCTTGGAAGGCAGCACTTTCAAAGGGTAAAACCCGAGAACGGTTCCGGACAAATTCAAAGCTGCCTTTGCATCCTCTGCGAAAAAAATCGAATCATCAACGCTGTAAAACAAAGGCAGATATCAATGCTTACCAAATTCATAGGACTTCCATAATACCTTTATTATGGAACTCGACGAAGGCAAAGCGAAGAGACGAAACAGGAACACTACAAATGCGACAATCAACAATCTACAAGATCAAAACGAGAATGAAGTTAAACCTTAGGGGGGAATCCAACTACTGAGCTGGATAAACTGAAAAAAAACTTGCATTAAATCAGAGGAAAAACAAATACCGGTCCACAACTCAGAAAGAGACCTGCAAGAACCTCCTCAGTAACCTATACAATAAGCATCAACAGTCAGTAACATATCACTATACCCTACGGCATGAATAGATATTTAAATTGTGGTTTAAATTGTAGTCGTGGATGCATTTTCGGTCGCGGTATTTTATCAATGAGCATTCGGACCGTTACGGGTATGTATCCAACATGAGTATGATTATTTTTTTCATGTATATGAATGTAACTAGGAAGATCATATCTCGAAGTTCATATCTAAATATAAATTGAACTAAGGAAGAACACAAAATTTAATGTCAAGAGTATAAACTGTTAGATAGTTATAAAATTATAAACTTTAAAAAGTATAAATTTAGATCATCCATATAAAATATAAATATATATAAATTATATGAAAATTTAAATTTTTTCATCTCTGAAAAATCAAAAAATCTGAGCAACATAAACTACACCGGTGCAGATAGAAGTGTGAAAATTTCACCTGTGGACCAATATCAGTAACATAAACGGTGTTCCTTATAGCATCAGCTCTCTGAGCAATGCTAGTTTTCTTTTTCAACTTTCTCTTCGCTTGACCATATTTCTTACTCCTCTTCTGAGGGAAAAGACAATAGAAGATCAACAATAAACCTTTTTTTTTAATAGAATTAAAAGAAACTTGGCAAACGGAAAATGAATTTAAAATGTACCTTTCCTTTTTCAGCAGATCCAGTATCTTTAAGATTCTGATGATTAGCAAGGGAAGGAGGTATGAATTCCTCAGCCATTGGGTTAAGCTTTGACAACATCTCCGCCAAATCACTCATTCCGTTCTTCAAAATTTCACCATTACAATTGCTGTTAACCGCAGCTGCTGGTTTTCCTTCTTCGAAATTGCCTTTCTCAGCATTCTCCACATTTCGACAACAGGACACGATTACCTCCCCGGAATTCTCAGCGACGGCCATGATCAAAGGATTTCCGGCCCGGAATCTCTTAAGAATAAATGGTTGAAAACAGAGTCGAGAGTAGAAACGCTTTAGCTGTTGCCTGTGTTCTATTTTCTCCTACGACGCCGTATTTATACTGAGTTTATGGTTATACCAAGAAACAGTCTTCCTTTCAACGTGATTAAATTCTATTTTTTTTTTAATTTATATTATAATTGGGTAAGGTTGTTAGGATTGGTTTTAATATATACATTTGAGTTTTAAATCTATCGAGTAAGTCAATGTCTATAGAGGCTAACAAACATGCGTCTTATTTAAATGGGTAAATTATAATTGAATTTATTTTGATTAATTAAAATTTTAAAATATTTAATTAATTTATTAAAATTTAAATATTTTTCTTATTTATTAATTAATTTTTTTATTGACGACGGTCGTTTAATCTTAAATTTTATAAATTATTTTTTTTATCTCATAAATTCAAATCCAAGCTTTACTGTATTAAACATATTTTAAAATCTACGATTTTTTCTCATTGATCCCCTTTCTTCACTATCAGACAGAGTCTTATTTAACCTTCAAAAAAAAAAGACAGAGTCTTATTTATTCTTAAAAAAAAGACAGAGCCTTATTTAATATATTCTTTTATATTATTAAATTTTTTTACTGTTTGAATCTTAATTCTTTTATTTGTCAATAAATAAATACCATAAAAAATAATAAATTAATGACAAAAATCATTTAAAATTTAAATATTTAAAATTACGTGATTTGGACTTTGAATAAAAATGCATCAGACCCAACATAGATATTTTTTATTTTTATTTAACAAAATAAAAATAATTTAAATATATGAAGAATGATTCTATAATAATTATTTTTAAAGATATAAAAAATAATAATTATCTCTGAAGATATAAAAGATATTTATTTTTAAATATATCGATATTATCGTAAGTTAATATATAGTTAATTTTTTTAATAATATATATATATACTATATACGATTGATGATGTGCACATATATGTACCTACTTCACATCCACAAATACAATTGATAAGCCAACCAACTTGTTACAGAAAATATTCTTTAAAGGTTTTACTCGAATCACGTTCGAATAATATATATATATATGATCTAAATTTTTTTAATCAAAATCATATTATATGATGTTCGAATTCAGACAATAAATTATAAAAATTTTTAAATTAAAATTTTAATCGTTTCATATAAAAACCACTTATTTAAGTCATCTAACCACCGTCTCTAAACGATACATCACTAATTTTAATTATTTATCTCTAGATCTATGGTTTCATTTTTTATAATAATATCAAAATAATCAAATCTCAAGTGACGAAAACACTACATCATGTTTTGCCTTTTTTTACAATAATAATAATTGACAGAAAAAGGTGGCAGCATGGCAGATCGTTCAAGGGGTTAATGGAGTATCAGCCCCTTAAAATTTTATAAAATTTGAATTTTATCCTTAAAATTTTAAAGTTTTATTTTGTTTATTCAAATTTTTTTAAAAATTATATTAAATTTTAAATATGTTTAATTAATTTTTCTCTTAATTTTTAATTTATTTTTACCAAGTTTTTTAAAAATATTAAAAGTTTTATTTAAAGAAATTACAATTTTTTAAATACTCTTATTCAAGAATTATTTTTTGAACTTGTAAAATAATCTCGATGATAAATAATTATATAATTTATCTAGATGACCTAAATTTTAATATTACGGGATATAATATATAGGTAATTAATTCAATTTGCATATCGTTAATTTAATACTTTTAAAATATATATTTTTTATTTATGAAGTGAGGATTCCAATGAAAAAAATTGACCCGGAAGGAAAATAAAGCCCAATAAAGCAAATATTTTGGCCCATTTTCATAACCAAAAACCCTAGACCTCTCTCTACCTGGATTTTCAGTATCTATATAATCATTCTTTTGATTTCGTTTCCACGCCGACGACGGATCAACGCAGCCCAAACCCTAGCGCCGGGTATTTCCCCGCTCAATGTATTCTGCTTATATTGTTTAATTCCATTTCAGTTAAACTGAATGCTTGATATATGATTGATTCGCAGATTTACGGTTGAATCATCTTGAATACAATGGCCACCGGCGAAATCGCCTGTACTTATGCTGCATTGATCCTCCACGACGATGGAATCTCGATCACCGTACGTTGAATTTAATAGTTTTTCAATGTCTATAATTATTTCTATTCTTTTGTTGTTGTTTTCATTATTTACTCATTTCTTTCTGTTTTATTTATGTTTGAAATATATTGTAGGCTGAGAAGATTGCTACATTGGTGAAGGCGGCAAACGTGAGCGTTGAATCTTACTGGCCAAGCCTTTTCGCCAAGCTGCTTGAGAAGGTCAATGTCGATGACTTAATCACCAGCGTTGGTTCCGGTGGTGGCGCTGCCCCTGTCGCTGTTGCTGCTTCCTCTGGCGCGGCCGCCGGCGGTGGTGCCGTGACTGCTCCCGCTGCTGAGGAGAAAAAAGAAGAAGAAAAGGAAGAGAGTGACGATGACATGGGATTCGGCTTGTTTGATTAAGACCATTCTTTCAGTTTGGATTTTCCTTTCTCTTGTATGATCTGTTTTGAAACATTAGTTTAATTTTGTTTCAAGAAACTTTTAACTTTGACTTTAAATGGAGATTTAAGAAGTTACAAGGTCAATCTGTTCTGGTTTATTTGATTATATCCTTTGATGTTGTTTTTTCATGGTATTTGGTTTAGATATTTTTTATATACACACATATAGGCTCATTGATCTTGTTTGAAGATATTCGTATTTGACATTTCCACCCAAGTCCGAGTAGATTTTTGGCTATCGAAACATTGTTTGCAGGTGCTGATGGAAGTTAGAAGAAAAGCAGAAGTGAGAAGAGTAGTAGGAAAGCAATGTTAAAGCTGGGAGCGAAGCCTGTTACTGGTGTAAGCAGGGTCATCAAGAAGAGAGCCAAAATATGTAAATTCTCTGGTTTTCTTGTTGAATTACCCGATGAAAGTATGTCATTTTCGGAGCTCTCAATTACAAGCACAAGCTGCTCAGAAATTCAATATGCCAGACATGTCATCTGTGATGGCAAAACCCAACACCTCTGCTTTGGCTGATGGTGCACTGGCCGACGAGGAAGAGGAAGAAACTGATGAGACAGGTGTTGAACTTAGGGGGATTGAGTTGTCATGACACAAACCGGGATATCAAGGTCGCCGAGGCTCTCAAGACACAATTGGGACATTGCTAATTCTATTTTTGGTTTTCGTATCTTCGTTATCGCAATCTATCAATGAATTCCGGTTTATTTATGGAACTAGTATCAAATATTGTAGACAATTTTGACAGAATTCATATGCAATATCAATGTTTTTTGTTGTCTTGAAATCAACCTTTCATGAGACAGTAGGCAAATAGCAGAAAGATAAGCAGTTATATATAGACTCTTCTATATTATAGATAACTAAATAGGTATGTCATACATAAATGCAAGCACTCAAAATCACTGCCGCAGTGTCTACCTAGAAGTGAGCCTCAAAATGAAATGAATGAACTCTATACACAATGAACTACAAGATATTTGATGTGCTAATCAAACCTACAAACAAGATTAACAGGATGGCCACTCGGAAAGTAACTGTGAATGGCTTATGGGAGCGATGAGTTGAAAACTTAGACCACCGAGATGACTTGCTCGACTTAGAAGGGGGTATTCCCTGGGGTTCGTCCATGGTAGCACGATCAGCATCAAAGCCAACAATGATACCCTTTTCCGATACTTCTACCTCCTGCAAAGACAACTTTATAAGGTCCGGTGCATTTCTGGATATGACATTGGTTTTTATACAGGCACCAGTCACAAATTTACCTGAAGGTGACGCTGCAGACGTATTCTTCTTGGCGCATTACCCTGTATCATGGAGTTCCCAGTGTCCGATTGACTTCGAGGAGCACGAGACCTAATCTTGATTCCAGTGATAGCACTATCAACATTACAAGATGTATCCGTATGATTGCTAAATTCTACATCACTATTTAGCACGTTGTAGAACGGCACAGTGCTGGAAAAGTCGATGTCCTGCATACAACTTGGGATTGCGGTATCTAGTGTGGTCCCTAGAGGAGTCCCCTTGTCCACAGTTTCTGTCCCAAGCTGTTCCAAAGGAAAATTCTTGTTATACAGGATCATAATTCATCAGTGTTCAACAAGATATACGATTTGAATGAATCTTGATACGCTACAAGCAAAAACATATGATATGATAAACAATATGTAACTAGTTAGTTTCTACTCACCAGCACTTCAGTCACTTCACCATCTGATTCACTGCATGATCCGTCATCCTTCCGACTGCCGGTGTCACCCTCCAAATTATTCATGATGGAATCCAAGAAGTTCGAAATACATACATCATTTTCATTCGTTCCATGATGAAATTCCACTCCACCGAAACTGGTTACTACATGATCAAACATCCAAGGTGCCTGTTCCGATTCTATCTGATTGTGCAATGGAGAAAATAGTGGCTCCCCAATGGGATTGTAGAAATGATTCAAAGCTTCTTCAAGTAGATCCGGCTGAAAATCAAACATCAGTCAGCTGATATTACATCAAAATACAAATCAAAATTCAGGATTTTTTCCCTTCTCACCTCTGCAGGGGATACATTTGCCACTTGATCCATTTCACCATAAGCTTTATAGCCATCCCAGTTGCACTCGAGTTTAGGTTCGGACAAACCTAAAGGCCGGGTTTCACCAGTATCGAACACTCTTTCGACTTCACCCTCTACCACAGGAGAGTCTTGAAGCACTTCTAACACGGATACCATGTCTTCGGTCGGAGACGACACAGCCGGATCAATATCACCGTTGATATCTTCAATGGTCTCGTCTTGTTTCTTGAATAGACGACAAATTACAAACGGATTCTGCAGGAGAATTATAGACAACAAATATGAGGGGAAAAACAATAATATAAAGAACAATACAATTGAACTACCAATCATGATATCAACCAATTTCCCCAATAAGAACTACAAAATCAACCCTAATTTCCATCGCCATAAAAGCTGAAATTTGAATCAAAACAGAGACAGTAATCAAGTTGTAACCTGTCCAGGCTTGGTGCCGTCAAGCTCATCGAGGGTAGTACGGTATTCATGCATAACCCAATTGGTTCGTTTTCCTCTCGGAGCCCTGCCATTATAAAACACCAGGGTTTTCTTCATGCCGATCAACTTGGACCCAGACTTAATCTTCCGGTCCTTTCCCGTTGCTTTCCAGTAACCAGCCTCCGTAGCCCTGTTGAGCCTATTTCCGGTCGGGTACTTCCGGTCAACCGGGCAAAAATAAAACCATTCCGGATCTCGGGTTTTTATAGCGGATAAGTGAGGCAAATCCCATGGCTCGCATTTACAAACATCGATTTCACGAATGACTTCAATCCCGTCGATGTTGTTCCCGTTTATCTTAGACCGTAAGTAAAAATCAATTAACTCCTCGTCCGTCGGTCGGAATCGGAATCCGAGTGGAAGTGAATTCAGTAACAGAAATCCCATGCTAAAGATTAAAAATTTTAAAGGAAAAGAACTAATTTTTTTCGAACACCCAGTAATTTCTTTTGTTGTTGAAGTGGAAGAAGAGAAGATTCAAGAGAGGGGAAACGGGGATAAGTATAATTTAGAAGGAATTTGACTCAGAGTATTAAAAGGAAGATGTCCCATAGGATACTGTCGAGGAAACAAGAAGGAAAGTACTTAAGAAAATTCATTAATCCTTTTCTTTTCCAATTTCAACGACGAGACATTTAACCGCACCGCGTTCCATCCGCGTTTGGATTTGGTAGTTGCATATTTGGTTAAATTCTGCTCCAAGTCCCTGTATTATTCACATTTTTAGAATTTATACTAATTTATCCTAATTTGAATTTAGGAATTTAGTCTTGGATTTATTTATTTATATTCGATTAATAACACAGTCAAAAAGTTATTTAAATTCATTAATAATCAATTAATCTAACAAAATGCTGGATTAAGTCTCTTAAGTAAAATCAAAGATTTGAATATTTATTAACATTGTGAATAAAAAAAAACTGGATTGAGAGAATCATTACCATATCATACCTCTATAAAACACGATCTAGATTAATCAGTCAATGAATCAAATATTAATAGTTAAACAAAATAATCATTTGAATTCAAGGTATAATGACAGAAATTTTATTTTGTTAAAATTTGATTGACATTAAATTTCAAATCATGTACGAATAAAATATGTGGTGTCGAAAATTATGGAATTTACTTTTAATGCCTCCTAACATTTATTATCCTTGCAAATCACTCCCCCAAGTTTAATAGCATTAATTTTTAGTCCCCCTTTGTTTCATTCGCAGAGCAAAAGATTCCCTTTTACTTTTCCTCGTTGATGGGTCGGTTTTGTGTCAAAATTCCTAACATTTCCTCGTTGATAGTTGTGTGTCCACGGTTATAGAGAAAAGGTAGAGCATCGAGTAAGCGATCCAATAATTTTTTGACACGTGGATTATGTTGTCGTGCTTTAAAAGCGCGGGGTCTACATGGCTTACGTGGCTACCTACGAAAGTGCTACGAACCTTACTGGTATTAATGAACTCGGAATCAACACCTTCCGGGTAGTTCTAGGGAGAGCCGGTTATAAAAAGCCTAAAAGAAGCCCTCAAATGGAGGGTAATGGGGAATCGGTTTTTAATCGGTTTCAATTAATTTTTTTTTATAAATAATAGTTATCTAATATATTTTTATATATTCGAATAAAAAATATACGAATAAAAATATTTATATAATAAATATTCGAATAAAAATCTTTATAAAATAAATATTCGAATAAAATATATACGAATAAAAATATTCGTATAAAAAGATATTTGAATAAAAATATTCATATAATAAATATTTGAATAAAAATACTCGAATAAAAATATTCGAATAAAAAATATACGGATAAAAATATTCGTATAATAAATATTCAAACAAAAGTATTCTTATAATAAATATTAGAATAAAAATATTCATATAATAAATATTTGAATAAAAATATTCGAATAAAAATAATCGTATAATAAATATTCGAATAAAAATATTCGTATAATAAATATTTGAATAAAAATATTTGAATAAAAATATTCGTATAATAAATATTCGAATAAAAATATTCGTATAATAAATATTCGAATAAAAAGTATACGAATAAAAATACTTGAATAAAAATATTTGAATAAAAAATATACAAATAAAAATATTCGTATAATAACTATTCAAATAAAAATATTTGAATAAAAATACTCGAATAAAAATATTCGAATAAAAAATATACAAATAAAAATATTCGTATAATAAATATTCGAATAAAATTTTTTGAATAAAAATATTTGAATAAAATATATTTGACTATAAATATTCAAATAAAAATATTCATATAATAAATATTCGAATAAAAATATTCGAATAGAAAATATACAAATAAATATTGTACACAATTCCTTACAAAGTATACACAATGGCTTACAAAAACCGTAAGGAAAAAGGTATGTACACAATTCCTTACAACTTCTCACCATGAGCTAAAGGAGACATCCAAAGGTAAGGATTTGTGTACATACACAATTTACTACGATTTTCGTAAGCCGTTGTGTATACTTTGTAAGTAATTGTGTACAAACATAAATCCTTATCATTTTGGTGACATATTGTGTATTCTTGTAGGAAATTGTGTATGTACACAAATCCTTACCCTTGGATGTCTCCTTTAGCTCATGATTTTGAAGTCGTAAGGATTTGTGTACATACCTTTCTTCTTACGGTTTTAGTAAGCCGTTGTGTATACTTTGTAAGGATTTATGTACAAACACAAATCCTTACCGTTTGGGTGCCATATTGTGTATTATTGTAGGAAATTATGTATGTACACAAATCCTTACCCTTAGAAGTCTCCTTGAGCTCATGGTTTTGAAGTCATAAGGATTTGTGTACATACCTTTTTTATTACGGTTTTCGTAAGCCGTTGTGTATACTTTGTAAGGATTTGTGTACAAACACAAATCCTTACCGTTTTCGTGCCATATTGTGTATTCTTGTAGGAAATTGTGTATATACACAAATCCTTACCTTTGGAAGCCTCCTTAAGCTCATGGTTTTGAAGTGGTAAGGATTTGTGTACATACTTTTTTTCTTACAGTTTTCGTAAGCCGTTGTGTATACTTTGTAACAATTTGTGTACAAACACAAATCTTTACCGTTTTCGTACCATATTGTGTATTCTTGTAGGAAATTGTGTATATACATAAATCCTTACCTTTGGAAGCCTCCTTGAGCTCATGGTTTTGAAGTGGTAAGGATTTGTGTATATACTTTTTTTCTTACAGTTTTCGTAAGCCGTTGTGTATACTTTGTAAGGATTTGTGTACAAACACAAATCCTTACCGTTTTCGTGTTATATTGTGTATTCTTGTAGGAAATTGTGTATATACTCAAATCCTTACTTTTGAAAGCCTCCTTGAGCTCATGGTTTTGAAGTGGTAAGGATTTGTGTACATACTTTTTTTCTTACAGTTATCGTAAGCCGTTGTGTATACTTTGTAAGGATTTGTGTACAAACACAAATCCTTACCGTTTTCGTGTTATATTGTGTATTCTTGTAGGAAATTGTGTATATACTCAAATCCTTACCCTTGGAAGCCTCCTTGAGCTCATAGTTTTGAAGTGATAAGAATTTGTGTACATACCTTTTTTCTTACGGTTTTCGTAAGCCGTTGTGTATACTTTGTAAGGATTTGTGTACAAACACAAATCCTTACCGTTTTCGTGCTATATTGTGTATTCTTGTAGGAAATTATGTATATACACAAATCCTTACCCTTGGAAGCCTCCTTGAGCTCATGGTTTTGAAGTGGTAAGAATTTGTGTACATACCTTTTTTCTTACGGTTTTCGTAAGCCGTTGTGTATACTTTGTAAGGATTTGTGTACAAACACAAATCCTTACCGTTTTCGTGCTATATTGTGTATTCTTGTAGGAAATTGTGTATATACACAAATCCTTACCCTTGAAAGCCTCCTTGAGCTCATGGTTTTGAAGTGGTAAGAATTTGTGTACATACCTTTTTTCTTACGGTTTTCGTAAGCCGTTGTGTATACTTTGTAAGGATTTGTGTACAAACACAAATCCTTACCGTTTTCGTGTCCTATTGTGTATTCTTGTAGGAAATTGTGTATATACACAAATCCTTACACTTGGAAGCCTCCTTGAGCTCATGGTTTTGATGTGGTAAGAATTTGTGTACATACCTTTTTTCTTACGGTTTTCGTAAGTCGTTGTGTATACTTTGTAAGGATTTGTGTACAAACACAAATCCTTACCGTTTTCGTGCTATATTGTGTATTCTTGTAGGAAATTGTGTACAAACACAAATCCTTACTATTTTTGTGCTAATTTATGTATGTACCATTTTTCTTACAGTTTTTGTAAGAAATTGTGTATATAATGTGACCGGGTAAACCGGTTAAGGCTTTTTTTAGGTTTTTTTTAGTGAGCTCTCCCTAGAACTACCCGAAATTGATCCGCCCTTTTACCTTTAAAAAAAATCTTCTAGAAGTGTTTTTAAACGGACAATTTAATTAAATATTACTTTTTTTAACAAATATATTATTTTTCTTCAATTATTTTTTTAAAATATGATGATTTATTATAGAAATCAAAAGCCGGGTAAAAAATATTCCGACTTTAAACAGTAATTCAATAAAATATTGGTATAAAGATAATTTTAACCTTTAACGTTTATAATTTTTATCATTTTGACCCTTATTTTTATTTTGGATAAATTTAGCCCTTAATTTATATCTTTTTGACAAATAGCTTATTTTTTTAACTAAAATGATAACTGAACCGCTAAAAATTTAATGGTTATGACATGTCATATGTATATGATAATATATTTTAAATGACATGATATTTAACCTATCAAATATATATATAATAAAATATAAAATAATTAAAATTCAAATAAAATATTAAAAATTAATTAATTCTAAAATTAAATAAAAGACTACTAAACATTTTCAATCCTAAATATGATAAAATCCAAATCCTATCTTTAAAAAATTAATTAATTTCGAACTGTGTTCATATTTTTTTAAGATATGATTTTGATTCTATCGTAGTTAGGGTTGAGAATATTTAGTATAATTTTATTTTATAAATAATTATTTTTTTAATATTTTATTTGAATTTTAATTGTTTTATATTTTATATCAGAATAAAATTATATTTCATATATATATTTGATAGGTTAGATGCCATGTTATTTAAAATATATGCATATGACATGTTATCATTGTTAGATTTTTAACGGTCCAGTTATCATGATAGTTAAAAAAATAAGTTATTTATTAAAAAGATATAGATTAAGGGCTAAATTTATCCAAAAAATAAAGACCAAAATGATAAAAATTATAAACAATAAAGGCTAAAATTATCTTTATGCCTAAAATATTTAGTATCGTTTAAACTCGAAATATTAGTTTCATTTTATATAATAGGTAAATTACTGTCGCGACCTCTTTAAAAAACACGATTTTAGGTAAAAATGACTTGCTCGACGATCGGTTTTGAAAAATTTGAACTTTATCGCTTTTGATCTTGAAAACCCCAAATTTTAGGAAAAAACATATAATTTAATTTTGAAAAATTGACTTGGAATCGCCACCGGCCACTTAGGTAGGTCAGACACCATAAAATAAACCAGAGATTCATTTAAAAAATATTGGGTTCGGGAGTCGGTTACGTGTAAGGATGACCCTTACAAACGACCAAAAATTGATACCTTGGAAAAATTTACGTGGCATTGTCACTTTGAAGATTGATATTAATTTAATTTTCCATTGTTAATTGTTAATTTTTATCTTGTCCATTTTAAGTTCTATTCCTAAAAAAGGCTTCATTGCTTTAAGTGTTTAAAACTTAAGTTACTAATGTTACTAGTTATTTACCTATCCATTTTATTTAATTCTAAACCTAAGTTATTTCGTCAAAATTCTAGGTTTTAAATAACACATGAATTCGATGCCAAGGTACACTCTCTAGGTCAGCATCATGGTACGTCAAAATACCAACCTCTTTAGTGTATCCGAAACATAAGATTCAAATGCTATGTTACTAAATTATCTCCCTAATTAAATTAATTAATTAATTTAAGTGACTAGTCCTAGAGGGCTCTAAATTAATTAACTCAAATGTTTATTAAGTGACCTCCCTAAAATATGCCATACAATACTTAAAATAAAACATAGAACAAAGTAAAGGAACTCAACTTTTTATTAGAATCATGGGTGTACATGTTACATCAAAATTTCATCATAAGTACAAGGGGACTTGTATTGAAAAAGATCACGAAAACAAACCTCAAAAGGGATTAGATTTAATTAAGTATTAATTTTAAAGTTTAGGATTTTAATTAAATTAATTAATTAAATTTTTCTACACTTCAAATCTTAATTAGAACCTAATTAAAATCTAACTTGATGGATTTTTAAGTTCTAAGGTTCAATTAGGGTTGGTTTAAATTTAATTAGATTAATTTTTAAACCTTATATTATAAATTTTTAATTAATTAAGAGTCTTAATTAAAATAATTTCTAAATTTTAAGAATTTAATTTAACCTAATTAAAGTTTGGTTTGGTGAAATTGGGGTTAATTATACCTAAAATTTTAAATCTTATCTTTTAGAAATTAATTAAAATTAATCAAATTAATTAATTCAAATTATTTCTTAAATTTTAAGAATTGAAGTAAGCCTAATTAAAGTCTAATTCGGGTGAATGTTTTAAGGTTTAAGGCTAAACTAGACTTAATTTAGGTGAGTTAATTTTAAAGCTTATTTTCTAGAAATTAATTAAAATTAATTTAAAATAATTAATTAAAATAATTTCCAAAATTTTAAGAATTAAATCACACCTAATTTAAGTTTAATTTTAGTTTTAAGATCAAATTAATTTCATATTAGATTTAATTAGATTAAATTAATTTTAAAGTTTATTAAAAATTAAATCCTAAATTAGAACTTAATTAACTTTTAAGTTTTAAAATTAATTTTTATCCTAATTGAGTCTAAAAATTAATTAATTTAATCCTAGGGGTCTAATTAAGGGATTTAGGGACTTAATTAAATTAAATCTAAAGGTTCAAGGGCCTAATTGGGATCCTAGGGACCTAATTGAATGAAGTCTAGAGTTTAGGGGACCTAATTGAAAGCTTAGGGACTAAATTGTATAACGGTTCAAAGCTTAGGGGACCAGGAAGGCAATTTTCCCCCATAAAAAAAGCCGAAACTAAAGAGGAAAAGAACTTACCGCCGGCGACCTCCTTTGCTTCCTCACTGATTGAAATCCTTCCCCTTACTCAAGCTTGTAATTGCTCCTTTGAATTCTGATCTCAACTTCCCCCTTTCTCTTCGTTTTGTTCCGGCCCCCTTTAAACTTGAAATCCTCCTCCTTTTATTGGATTTAAACTCAGACTTTTGATTGAAGTAGAAAACTTCAAACAAAATTCAAATCCCTACAAACACTCCACCAAATCCCCAACTCCCCCAAAATCTTATCTCAACCGAAAACTTCTCTTCCACAACTTGATTTTCTGTTTTTTATTATTTTTATATTATTTATTTATTTTTTAATCTATTTTCAGCTATTATTTTTATTATTTTTTATTTTGTTTTTTTATTTATTTTATTATTATTACTATACTTATTTAAAGAGAAAATTCGTGTTGACAATTACACCACATACCATTATATTATTAGTGAGTTTACAAAATGAGATTGTATTTCTAAAAATTGTAACCAGTTATTTAAGTAATTGGTTATAACAATCATAATAGGATAAAATGTATAAACGATCAATAAATTATTCTAGAAAATATATAATATTTATCAAACTTTTAAAAGTTATATAATAAATATTAAATTTTAATTTTTGTACGAAATATTCATTAAGTCATTGTTTTCAGTATTTACACATTTAATCAATTTAGATATTAATAATGAGAGTTTAATGAGATTAAATTAATTAAATATATTATTATTTAAATTTTTATAACTGTCTTGTCATTCGTTGAACAAAAAATAACGACTCAAGGACCATTTTATAACAATAAAATAAAATTTTGATACTAATTATATAACTTTTAAAAACTTGATAACCATTTATATTTTTTGAGATAATTTAATGATTATTTATATATTTTTATCACAATATTACGTCTTTAAATCTTAAATGGACGTAAGAAGGTATAGTTAAAAAGTTTTTATTTTTAAATAGATTACACTAACTTTATCATTAGTAAATATACAAATGGATTATTATAATTAAAAAGTTTCAATCGAGTCACTCAATTAATTTTGATATAAATTACGATAAATTTTTTTTATTATTTTTGAGTGTTTTTGATTGCTTGCGCGTTTAAAATAGAAATTTCACTCAAAAGCACTTTCATAAGCACTCGCAAACGGGTCCTTAAGGAGGTTGAGAACGTGTTCAAGATCAGGGCAATCGAGGTGTGCTGCTTTGATGAACATTCGATCTAATTAAGTTAAAATATTTTTAATTAGTTAAATTAATTAAATTTAATTGTAAACGTTTTAAAATTATAATATTATAATACTAATTTATAAAATTTATAATATTATAATACTAATTTATTTTAATTCAAATGTCTTCTTATAATTATATTCAATAAACATGTATATTATGGGATACAAGATATAATTGATAGATTAGACTCGAATTTGAATATAAATTTACTAATTACTAGAAATTTTAAGTTATTCAACCATGTTGAAAAAATTATAATAAAATTTAGGTTATAAAATGAGAACTCAAATAACTCAATTTTTTAATAATTAATGAATTAATTTTTAAATTCAAGTTGAGTCTATCAACTTTACTTAATATATGTAATTATGTATATCACTTATAAAAAATATAATAAATATTATATATATCGTATATAGTTATTTATTTAAAAAATTAATATCATAATATTATAAATATTTATAATTATATTTTAACAAATCTCAAACAATTAACTCAAAATTTTTTAAATAATATTTAAATTATAAAATAAAGTTCATCAATTTAATTAATTTGTTTTTTATTCAATTTAATTCAATTAAATATTTATTTCTATCTAAAACGATTGTATAATCACTAAACTATACAATATGTATATTTTATAATTTTCTTATATTTATGGGTAAACTACTGCGTTAATCACTTTCGTTTACCCCTAGTATATTTTTAGTCATCGATTTTGAAAAACGACCAGTAAGGTCACTATCGTTTTTTGGGTGTAAAGTTTTGGTCATTCTAACAATAAAAAATTTTAAAACAATAAAAAATGATAAATATTGACGAAAAAGATAATTTAAAACAATAAAAAATGATAAATTACTCAAATAGTCCTTAAACTATTATTATATTTTTGTTTTATTTTTAGTTTATCTCTCAAAATTTTAAAACTTTATATTTTCACCCTCTTTCTAAAACCTCTAATGCTAACCCTTATCCCAAACCCTCGAATCCCCACCCATATTTTTACGGACTCAAGCTGGCACGGGGCTCCTAAGCTTCTCATGTGTTATGACAATTATGGAACATCTATTGATGTTTGGTCTGTTGTTTGCATCTTTACAGAGATTCTTGGCCGAAAACCCATCTTCCAGGGTACAAAGTACCTCAATTAACTCAAACTAATCATCAACATCCTTGGCATTCAAAGGAGGAGGATCTTGAATTTATAGGTAACCCCAATGTAAGGAAATACATCAAATCACTTCTATATTCCTTTAGAATTCTTTTTTTTCTATCTTTATTCGAATGTTCATTGATTGACAATTGATTTACTGTAAAAGATATTTGTTTTTGACCCATCAAAAAGGATTAGTGTAACTGAAACATTCCTACACCTTTATATGGCATCATTGTACGATCCAAACTCTAATCCTCCGGGATATGTGCCGCTCGATCTTGACATAGATGAAGATTTAGGGGAAGGGATGATCAGGAGATGATGTGGAAGAAAATGCGTCATCACCATCCTGAAGCTACAACAACTAGTTGTAATAGCAGGGTGTGCGTCTAATTTTTTTTCACTTTTCGGTACAAACAGTTAAGCCAATGATCACGTCGAGCCTGGTTTTTCTTTGTGATATTAAATATTATATTTATATCAACTTGTTATATATTTTCAATAATGTTGAAAAACATATGTGATGTCTAACGTGTTATTTGTAAGTAGGGGAGCGTTATATGTAAACTAAATTTTGCATCAAGATATTGAGTTTTGCTTAGGGCTCGAACTCTGAAGGTATATTCCCATTATAAAATTGTATGTTTAAAAGGGTGTTGTTCTATGTATGTATGTATCTAATTATGAACACTTATGTTTTCGTATGTAAATTAAGTTTTAGAGAGGGACTATTATGGCTGTGTAATTTTTATGGAAGAAAAGAAAATAGTTCAAGGGTTAGGGATTTTTGGAGAAGACGTAAAAATATGAAGTTTTAAAATTTTGAGAGTTAAATTAAAGATAAAACAAAAATATAATAATAATTTAAGGACTATTTGAGTAATTTATCATTTTTTATTGCGTTAGATTATCTTTTTTGTCAATATTTAACGACATCTAACGTTGGAGTGACTAAAACTTTACACCCTAAAAACGAAAGTGACTAACACAGTAGTTTACCTATATTTATTTGAACAATGCGGCAGAGACAGGGTTCCCCTTATAGGGGAATGGAGACATGTGCGTGCGCGAATAAAGGCTATGGCTCGGAAGGCCCGCTCCAATCTCTTTTGAATATCGAATTAAAAAATAATAATTTTAAGCATGCGTAAATATATAAAGCGTTTAATAAATCGTTCATAAATTATTTATAGTTTTTGTTTTTTAAGTTAAATAAATTAGTATCGATAAATTTTTATATTTGTGTAATAATGAATATAAAAAAAATATATTTAGTTTGTTTATATTTATTAATAAAAATTATTATTTTTTGTTATTGTTAAAGATGTTACATAAATTCATATTAAAATGTATGCTTTATTTTATTATTTTTATTTATTTAATTTTAATTTAATTAATATTTATAAACATATAAATAAACATGTTTAAGAATTAATAAACGAATATATATATTTTACTCAAATAAATATTTAAATGAGAAAAACCGAACCCACGACAAAAGCTGTTTTCTTGTCCTCTTTTAATTAAAAGCGGAGAACATAGGGCAAAAGGCAGAAAAACGTTGAATTATTGAGGTGCTTTTTTTTTTTCATTTCTATTTTATTTATAATATTATTTTTTTCGATTGATTTAGATAACTATTTACTTCAATTACATGCATTATTATTACCGATATTTTTAGATTATTTAAATAAAATAATTACATTAAAGTTATAGTATAAAGATTTCCTAACGTGAAATATCTTAAAATAAATAAAAATAAGACATAATTTAAATTTTTATAAAAATTATAAAAATTTTGATATCGATTTTTCGATTGATATATTTATATTTCTATAAAAATGTTCTAAACACTAAGTCCACAATTAAAAAAATACATACTATAAAGTTTCGATACAACATAAAATATATAAATTCTATACCTAATTTAACATTTTAGGTTATTCAATTAACGATTAAGGTTCAGGATTATAGTTAATTATGCACTCCCCTAATATTAAGGACTCAACTAAAAGGTTCTGAAGTTTGAGGAGAAATTTACAATTTTAATCATAGTTTGATGATGTTTAGTACAATTAACTTCTTTTAACGAATAGCAGATTTCCCTGCCATATTAACGCAGTAAGAGAAAAACCGTTAACGCGCAGTCCTGAATTTGCTGCGGACGAATGGTGAAGCGACACGTCGTCATAATGTCACGTGAGAGTCACGTGCCAAGCAACCAGACCGAAGTAGGTTATTTTCCATCAACAAATTTAGCTGAGCAAAGATTTAGCGGAAAACAAAGCAGAAAACGAAAAGGAAAACAGTCTTAACAAAGAAAAAGTATAGAGATTGAAATTAGGGTTTAGCAAATTGAAAAAAAAATGGGAGTTTTGACTATGGAAACTCTGCCTTTAGGGTTTAGATTCAGGCCGACCGACGAAGAGCTCATCAATCATTACCTCAGATTGAAGATCAACGGTCGTCATTCCGAGGTCGAAGTCATCCCTGAAATTGATGTCTGCAAATGGGAGCCCTGGGATTTACCTGGTATTCTTTCTTTGAAAATCTTTCTTTTTGCGTTTAATTTAGTTTTTAGAAGAAAGAAATGATTTGGTGTACGATTGGACTGAATCTTTGATACCATAGCTTTAGTCTTAGCCTAAACCTAAGCGTCAGCTTCAATTCCTTTATTCCCAATAATTTAGTTCATAAATTTTGATTCCAGCTTTTTTCCGCTGCTGGAATTTTTCGGTAAAACCTAATTTTATTCCTTTAGGGGGAAATTCGTCTTCAGTGTGCTGAGAATTTTTAAGATTCGAAAATTATAAATTGTTTTTAGATTTTTATATCTGGGATGGTTTGAATTGAATTCAGGACTGTCTGTGATAAAATCGGATGATCCAGAGTGGTTCTTCTTCTGTCCGCGTGACAGGAAGTACCCGACTGGCCACCGCTCCAACAGAGCTACAGATAAAGGGTACTGGAAAGCTACCGGCAAGGATCGAACCATCAAGTCGAAAAAATTGCTCATTGGCATGAAGAAGACCTTGGTTTTTTACAAGGGCCGTGCTCCCAAGGGTGAACGTACTAACTGGATCATGCACGAGTACCGCCCCATGACCAAGGACCTCGATGGCACCGGCCCTGGACAGGTTTTCTATATAGTGTTCAGTTGTTTTTAGTTTAAGTTACTTCAAATACTATCACTTTCTTGATAAGTTTGCTATGGTTTCAGTTTGATTAAAAAGCCAAGAAGGGAAGTTAAAAAGGAAAATGGAATGATTCTATAACTTTGCGATTTTCTTTCTTGCAGAGTGCTTTTGTCCTATGTAAGTTGTTTCATAAACCAGAAGAGAGGAGTGATATTGGGAAGGATGATGAAGTAGAACAACCTGGGTTTTCGCCTGCAATGACAAAGTCTTCTCCTGATGATACTTCATCGGATCTGCTCCAAGATACAGTGTCATCTGAAACGCAAGCTCAAAAGCCGGATAACTTAATGCATAATAGTCAAGTAACAGGTGACAGCAGCTGCAATAGTCATATGACTTCCGATGCAGAAGATAATGCTGTTGAAGAAAATATGGTAGAGATTTGAAGTGGACGATTTATCTTATATTTTGTCATTGTTGCATTCATTATTATATAGTGGACTGTATTGTGAATTTTTGATTATTGATAAGAGGCCATTGTCTTTTTTTTTTTTTTACACAGAAATTTCTTCAGGGAGACAATTCGAATATGTATGAGCCTAATTTCGGTGTAATCGACAACAAAGTCTTCTTGCCAATGAACTCGTGTTTTTCTTATGATCTGCCTATCTGCATGGATTCTCCTTATGGAAATGATTTCGGCCATGATCAAAATGGATATCTGTTCCAGGATGGGACTAGTGAACAAGATTTATCTTTCTCATTGTTGGATGAGGTCCTCAAGAACGATGATGACCTCTGTATGGAGTTGAATGGTCAGAAGAGCTCGTTTCCTGGAACTGGGATGCCCTTGCCTGATAGTTTATTCATCTCACCAGAAACCTCCGATCTCAAGCAAAATGGCATATACAGTGATGCAGACTCTAAAATGCTGCAACAGGTAAAGGAATAACTTGATACTAGCTTTGGTTTCTTCCCTTTGTTTGTGTTTATTTTTTTGCTTCTAGTTCTAGGGAAATTTGATTTGGTTTACTGTTGGATTCATACATCTGTTCCATATTTTCGACTTCCTTTACCAGTTTCAATCAGAGATTGGAGCTCCCAATTGGTTTGGTGGGCATATTGATCATAAGGAATCTGTTCAAATGCCAACTTCCTTACAACCGAGCTGTGCTCAAACAGAACTTTATGACCAAGAGAGTACAATGGGAAATATTGGTGATATTGGAAATTATTCAGTTGGCCAAGCAAATTATTCCACTGATTCTGCTATGGGTGAACAATTAGCCAGTCTGAAGAGTTATAACAATGATGCCGGTGATCTTGCTGGAACAACTGGAATGAAGACTAGAGCCTTCCAGCCTCCGCAACAGTCAAATTTTGAAAACTTTGGAACTGGAACTGGAATCAGGATTAGGGCCTGTGGACCTCAGGAACGACCGAATTTAGATAACACCGTAAATCAGGGCACTGCCCCAAGGAGAATACGCCTGCAAAAGAAACTTTCTTGTGGGCCAATGAAAGTTTCTGCAGGCTGTGTTGATGATAGCAAAACTAGAAGTGCCATCCCTGGTGAAGAAGAAGTTCAGTCTGCTCTAAGTGAGGTAGTGTAACCTAATATTGAAGCGAATTTTTCGTAACTTTCTTTCCATTTTGGCTAAGGTCGAATGTAATGTTGGTTTATTGAAGGAAATCATTCAATGCTTGCAATGCAGGTCACAAAAGCAGAATCTACAAGACAGACTTCTACCTCAGATGAGTCAGAGAAAGAGAACCAACCATTCAAGCTCAACGGCGTCGAGGACATTGCCAAAGAGTCTTCTACAAAACTGAGGCAGAGGGTGAAGCAAGATGGTGAGCAAGGTAGCAGTGAAACATGTCCATCAGTGCAATCAAACTCGGCACCCATTCATCATCATCGTCACTCGAGCTCCCTGTTGATTCTTGTTATCACCGTCTTCATTCTTACTATGTTGATGTTTCTTGCCATGGGAATATGGAGATGATTTGGATCTTTGTTTCTTAATGTGGTTGAAAACAGGCCTGTAGGTAGGTTAATCCATTTCCCACTGTATGGTCGTGTGAGACTTGATCAGGTTGTGTAAATTGTACCCCACGTGTATGCATATTGTCACGGGCCGTCAGTTCGAGCCCGTGCCACATGCGCATATTGCTGCCCAAGAGGTTCTTAGGGAGATTTTGGGCCTAAAGGTACCACCAGACTTAGCCCGTTCCATGGAGGATTCTAGAAGATAGCCATTTTGGCCTTGTAAACTTTCCTTGTATTCTTAGGATTTGTTTCCTTAGTTAACATGGAATATTCTTAGGATTGTGCCAATGTGGTTGGTAGGAAATGATCCTAGCCATCGATGTAAATCAGTGGGAACCGTCGGATGTAAGGGGAATCAACTATAAATAGAGACCTCCCCAGTCTCATTTGTATCATCTCATCTTTGAGTAATCAAGTGGCATTCACTCTAAAAAACTCTCTCAATTGTTCTTTGTGTTCTTCGCGTTCTTCTTTTCGTTCTTGAGTAGCCATACTCATAGTTTGCTTTCCGCCAGAACGATTCAGCGTTCTTAGTGCCTTGGGAAGTTTGATCTTCCGGAGCGAGTTTTCAGGCTGACTTAGTCGTTTGTCTAAGAACATCGACTAAGGCTGCGCGGTTCAGCTAGGTCAAGACTCTAGCCCCGTGACAATATGCTGTGAAGAACCAGGTTAGTACTGGAAATTGGATCAATTAGTTAAAGCAATATATATATATATATATATATCATAGTATCTTTTCTACTTCTGGTATTAAATAAAAATATAATCGTTTATATTTTGACATTATAAATGAAATAATTGAAATGAAAAATCGTTTTATAATAAATTTATATCATATTTAAATTAATTTATTAATGAGTTAAAAATTAATAATTATAAAATAATAAATGTTGATAATCTCATGTGAATAGTTTAAATTTAGTTTGATTTAAGCATCATTATCTATAATCCGAGTTGGTCGATATGGACTGAAGTTGGAAGATAAGGATAAACAGAGCCAAGTGCCAACCATTTCTGGGGTATCTCTATATTATATAACCAATACCTAAGATTCAGCACTTTGAAAACTTCCATGTTGGCACATCTTCACACTTCAGGTGGAGGAAACTCCTCAACCAACCACCACCGCTGCCGCCACTGTTGAAATTACTAAATCAGCTGCGGCCGCTGTCTCCCACAAACACAATTCCCTCCATTGTATTTGTAAACCAACCTTCACTGAAAGTGTTGAAAAAAGAGATGATTCTGGTGTCCGTTGTGGCGGAGCTGATGGAGGAGTGCACGGTGGTGTTGGCTAGGCTGCTTCACCATTTGTTCGACGCAGTTCCTTTCTCTAGGTGAATCCGTTTCCTCATCCTTGGTAGTCTTCCTTTTACTTCCTCGTCCTCCCCTGCTTGAAAAGACTTAAAATCCCCTGTTTTTAACCATCTGTATCCGAGAGGTAACCTGAGGTTGATTAATTCGGATCGAATATTACCATTTTCGAAACTCGCAACCCAATATACACTATTTACAAAGTTAGAATTTAAACTTTTTCACATCTTTGATCTCCCAAATGTTGTTCATCTTTCTCAATATATTCAGTTTTTAACGGAAGATTACTTATGGAGGCAGATTTTTGTCATATCAAAGAATGAAACTACATGCTCCTAAATTTAACTTTAATCATTTGTATTTTACCTCCCTAACCCAAAATTTAACTCCGTCCTTAAATCCCATCCAACCGATTGTGGGGAGTACTGCCGATGCCGAGGGGTTAGGGGCCTCTCGGGATATCGGACTAAAAGTTGCCGAGCTTAGGGCAGATGTATATGTATTGAATACGTTGGTGACTTAATCTGGATCTTACAATTATTATTTTATGAAGAAGCTTAAGAAGCTCATGCAATAGTACAACACCCAATTACAGATTGCATCTATGATGTATCTTCCTACACCAGACAATTAAAAACCAGCATCCCTACAACAAACTACAAACACATGTTATGACACAGACCAAACACACTAAAGTACCCCTCTTTTCCTTTCTCTTTTAAGGATTAATATGACAAACCAGAAAGAAAGTTGCTGGCTGCATGTCTTAGTCTTCAAGGGGTATTGGTTGGATTAGAACTTTTGTGATGTAATCTTTGTAAGTTATTTCTGGCTTAGTGAATCCATTATCATCCTTGTAACAGAGCTCTGGTACACGAGCAATGTTAAAAGCTGTCATCAGGATTCGTTTCGGGATCGGGATCGGCATTGTCTCCATGAAACCCTCGTTCATGTCCTTCCACGCATCCTTAATTTTTTCACAAAAATCAGTAATTGTTTCTTTTTTTGAGACACCATATTCCTTCATATAACAAGTTAAACCAGATATTTGTCCCCCTCTTTCTTCTTCATCCTTCAAAAAATTCAATCACATGCATAAGTAAACAAAAAACAAGAAAGAAAAGTAGACAAAAATAGAAGATATACCTCATTACTACGCATATCATTGTAAACACGGCACATCACGCACATGGCTCTAACAATGGTGGCATTACAGTTTAAGAGCCACCGGTACGCATCTTCATCTGCTTCTTGCATTCCCATCATGAGTATAGCCAAGGTCGGAATGGCTCCGATGGACAATAGCCCATTTTCAAAATACTCACCAAACGTTGGCATGGTATTTTCATGCAACCATAGGGATTCAACATGGTAGCCTTGCACTTGTTGTTTCATCTAATTGTATCATCACCAAAATGGTAAAATCAAATCATAGAAAGATAATTATTTAGGGTTCAAGAACTCGGTTTTAAATTTAATGTTTATGGATTTAAGTGTAAGAGTTTTGAATTCAGGGGTTATGGTTTAAATTTAAGGTTTATGATTAAAATTTATAGGTTAAAACCTAATCATAACCATAAACCTTAAAATTATAAACTCTATATATTCAAATCCGTATCCCAGAACCCTAGATTTAGAAGGTTGTACAAACTTTTCGTTTCTATCGCTGATCCCTGAAATAATTTTTTTAATCATAGAAACTCAAATCAATTTAACAAAACTAAATTGCTTGTTTAACAATTTGATTTACCGCTTCCTTAGCGTGAAAGACACTCCACGATCTTCCCTCCTTGCTCACAGCATCTTCTACTTCATCAGAAATATCTAAAAAAAACTCGTAAATCTTTTTCAAGTATTCCCCTGGTAAATCATCCGTAGCTGTCCTATCCCATCTGAACATGAAAATTTTTAATCAATCAACAGTTGACACTATTTTTGTAGTATATAGGAAGATGTATCTTTATATGTGTGTATAAGATATAAATCCGTTCATACAATATAAGACGTTTAAAATTTTATACATTTTTTGGATTGTTAGAAAGATGAAATGAATGGTTGAGATTTACCAAATCAAAGCAAGAAAACTAACCTTTCTATTGCCTTGTTCAAAGACTGAAGTTCTTCGTATAAACCATCTGCATCAAAAGTATCATCTATTAACGTAAGGCCTATATACCATTTAGACATTATACTGCGAGCTAGTGCGAAACGTGGTTCAAAGAGCATTGAAACTGCCATGAAGAAAGATTCAACCAGTCTTTGTCTTCCATGTGGAAACCTTGAAGCTATGTTTTCCTTTTGCCACCAACTGTGACACAGACCATAACTAGTTATGCATAAGCAGCTCGATCGATTGAAACCTACAGATAATAAGAGCAAGTTCTGTAAAAGTACCTTGAAAGAAGGCCAAGTTCTTTTTGGTGCAGCATCTGCACTCGATTGAAATCATATTTTGCAAACTTAAGCAATAGATCATTCTTTGATTCGTCGTTTTCGTAATAGAAGATGTATTGTTTTGATTCTAGTCTCGGCATGCCTTTGTGGAAAGGAAATTTCAAGGCATTTCCAATGTATTCTCTGAGATGATCGGGACATGATTGGCTTGCTAACAAGGACTCCAAGTGCAACGTTGTGAAGGCAAGGGCTTCGTCTAAAATGTGCTCTTGGTGCATTCCCCATTGACATGCTTCATATAAGCTTATAATACCTTTGATATCACTGGTCAATTCTTCCTTAAACGCACCATCATCATTCTTGAACTTGTTGAACACATCTGGTTTAAAACTCACCCATCACAGTACATCAGTTAATGGTATTTGAATTTATATTTCAATTATTTTTGCACTTACCACAAGAAATTTTATAACCATGTGATCTGAAAACTTGAAATATAACAGCGGCTGTATGTAAGTCATAATCCTTGATATCTATTGGAGATGTACGAAAAAGATGACCCAACTGTTCTTCGATCTCGATCTCAAAATGATACGATACTCCTAAACGGAGCAGAGAATTAATGAAAAATATATTTCCAATGGGATCATCTCTAGAGCTCATCAACATTTCCTTTACCATCTTCTTCATCAATTCTACTTGTCTTGAGTATGACTCAAATTCCTTCATATAAAAAAAATACAAGGAAGCTTGAATCTGATTCAAAATCCTATACATATAGAGGTATCCTACAAACCTTTGGAAAGTTTAAGGGTTTATAATATAGAGGTACCTTTTGGTATACAGTAGGTTGGCTTAAAGATTTGATGTAATTTTATGTAGGAATTGACAATATAACAGTTGTATCAGTGAAAAAAATATGATATTCATCTTATAAGATTCAGATTTTATAATTTTATCTGATATATATTTTTATTAAAAGATTAATAAAAAGTATAAATAAATATTAATTTATAATTACCGAAATTATATATAAAAAAATTTATACGTTAGTTAACCTATTGTATGTATTTCACGAGTTATATCGTATAGAATAAGCAGAATCTAATCATTACCAAGTCAGTGAATGGAAGAGTTATGAAACGATCCCCCCATGTGTCTGGAGAAAAGTTCTGCAATGGACGCACAGCCTGGTCTTGATGGCGGGGAATCGTCGAAGGAGGTTGATGTGATGCGGCGGCTGATATTGATGATGTGTTGGTAGAAGCAAAGCAAGCGTTTCCTCTCACTTTGATCTGAACTATTGGACAAGAGACTCTTCCCATGAAGAGGTAAGAGAAGGAGGTGGCGGCGGCGGTGGCTGTTGCTTGGAGTGCCATGTTATGCAACTCTACTTGATTATGAAAAAGCAAAATGCAGGAGCTGAAGGACTAGAGTTATTATATCTCTTTGTTGAAGCAGCTCCAATGAGAATAAAGAAGTTGATGATGGACTAATGCAGCAAATTGTGGGGCAGACAGGGACTTGGTAAGTAAATAATCAGCCATTTGACAATTTGTTGGCACATAGCCAATTTATAAGACATTCCCGAGTATTTTTTTTGCTAATAAAATATAGGTACATATTTTGTTAACCTATTTTATCTTGGCATTACTAGATTAGCAGCCATAGCAATGGCATTAGTGTTGGCATAATATTTGAAATCTTAAACACTGGAATATTATATTCTTACAGTATCTATGAATATTTTATTTCTCATGCTTTGTTAAGGGTGTTGAGACTGACTTTTAGTACCATGAAATATCGTGTATGGCTTACAATAAGAATTAAATCACCACCACTACCCCTACAGAAAATTTATTTTATTAATGCAAGTTGATTCGATTCATTAAATACTAATAACCTTTATTTGACTTTTATAGAAAAGATAAGTGTTATCTATGATCGTCATTACAGAAACTAAATTAATTAATCTTCAACCTTAATTTTATGTTTCGTGTTTTAGCGAAATGGTTAGTGCATAAATTTAATTTGAACAGTCAAGTAATTGTTATGATCTATCGAATATTGTCCGTTAGTGCACAAGTTTAATTTGAATAATCAAGTTTAATTTGACTTGAGATATAATTTTTTTAATTTAACTATCAATACATTTGATATTAATTTGATGAAAAATGATCCAAAGTTAAAAAAAAAATATCGAGCATGTGCGTCATTACAAGGAGTTGAAATAGATGGAGAGGTCGGGAAAAGGGCAGAGTTTTGATCTTACTTCGATGTGTCGTTGAACTCCGTCTATACGGTAAATTATTTCAGAGGCACAAATATATTTAACAAATTCAAAGAGAGCTACAATTATTACAGGCATGGATACAACCTCAAACATCGATAAAAAAGTATTTCGGTAAGCTATTGAAGAGATAATAATATTGACAAATATATTCAACGATAATAATATCAATGCTATATGTTATTTCACCTAAAAACTTAAAATCATGAAAAATTTAAAATATTAATTTATAATCACTAAAATTATATAAAAAGGTTAACTTATTGTATGTATTTCACGAGTTATATTATAGAAAATAAGCAAAATCCAATCATTACCAAGTTGGTGAAGGGAAGAGTTATAAAACGATCGTCCCATGTGTCCAGAGAAAAATTCTGCAATAGACGCACAGACTGGTTTTGATGGTGGCCGGAATCGTAGGAGGTTGCTGTGATGCGGCGGCTGATATTGATGATGAGTTGGTAGAAGCAAAGCAAGTGTTTCCTCTCACTTTGATCGGAATTATTGGACGAGAAACTCTTCTCATGAAGAGGCAATAGGCGACAGCGGACGCGGTGACGGTGACTTGAAGTGCCATGTTATGCCTCTTTAAAAAAAAATTATAAGCAACACAAAAACAAAATTTAATGTCCGGTAAAGAAAAAAGTATAACCAAAAAATAGATAAATCCAAATAACCAAAAAGTATTCTTATAATACGAACATATAATGTCTAATGTATTTTAGTTAATTTATTTTTAGTAGATTTTTCTTAATTTATTTTATTATTTTTTTATTAAAAATTACTTTTAGTACATATATATAATTATTCCGAGCATGTTCACGAACTTTTCGAACTGAGCTTGAATCAATTTAACTCGATTTGTTAAGATCGCAAATCAAATTAAATTTTAACTAAATCGAACCTAAATAATTCACTAACCGATCAAACTTATTATCCGTCCTACTCACCCTACCTCGCTTGTATCACCGTCCTAAATTTTCCGTCCTTCGAAGTCTAAAATTTTAAAATGTGTATAACATTGTTTTATTACAATTTCGAGTGTCCAACATCTACATGTCGTGTCCGTTGCCTAACTCCATAACTCCCACTTAGGGAAGTACACACAATTTCGCATGACAAAAGCATGGTTCCTTTTAAGTGGACTGACAAAGAAATTGAATGGACCAATAATGTCACTTGCACAATATATACTTATTAATATACAAAATTTAGAAAAAAAATATTTATAAATAATTTCATTTACGGTTAAATAATAATTTGTTTCATGAAATTGTACCATATACAAGTTTAGAATAAAATATTATAAATAATTACATTTAGGGTTAAATAATATTTTATTTCATGAAATTGTACCTCGTTTTCGTTTTAGTTAGTCCCTCATAAATTGTAAATTTGTTGTTTAATCCCTTTAAAAAAGTATCATTTTAAATAGGTACAGACAAATTGTATTTTGGTTCTAAAAAATGATAATTTTATGATTTAGTCCCTTAAAATTATTGGCTTTTAATTAATACAATACTCCTATTAAAACCTTCAAATTTGGATTTAATTTAGAAAAAGATTAACTTTTTGTAAAATTTGAAATTAAATTATTTAGTACTAAATGCTAGTTATTTTCACCGACCAACAAATTTTAAGTGATATTTTAAACATCAACAAAAGACTGAAAATTTCACTAAAACAATTGAAAAATGAATAATGAAAATGGCGATTTAAAATTAGGGAGGACGGTGATAAGATACAGTTCATAAATTTTTAAAATTTAAGATTAAGTCCTTCAGAATTTTAAAAACAATTTAAACTCTATTTTTTAAAATTTTTATTATATTTAAAAAATGAATATTGATTAGTAAATTTTCTCCCTCAACAAATATTTTTTTAAGCTTAAGGTTCAATAAGCCTTTAAACTTTTGTAAAATAATCAATTAAACCTTTAATTTTTTTATCCAATAAAGCCCTCAAACTTACTAAAAAATTAATTTAGCCCTTAAATTATTGTAAAAAATCAATTAAGCCCTTAAACTTTTATTGCATTCAATTAAACCCTCAAAGTCAAGAAAAAAATCAATTTGGCCCTTTGATCAACTATGACCATTAACTTTAACATTTTTTTTTAAATTTGACACTTGTTGCGATAAGATAATGCCACTTATCGTTTTTAAGAAATTTTAAATTTTAAAAATATATAAAAAATTTAAAAACTTTATAAAAAAAACTTGAAAAATTTTAAATTATTTTAAAATATAAAAATATTTTTTATAATTGTAAAGTAATGTTTTATATTTTTATTTTTTATTTTAAATCTTTTTAAAATTTTTTTTTATCATTTTAAATTAAATTTCAAAATTATTTTTTATATTTTCAAAACATTTTTTTTATAATTTTTATATAATTTTAAAAAATAAATTTGAAAATTCCTAAAAACGAAAAAGTAGTGTTATTTTGTTGCAACACATGTTAAAACTTTTTTTAAAAAAAAGTTAAAGTTAACGGTTAAAGTTGGTAAAAGGGTCAAATTAATTTTTTTTCTTGAGTTTGAGGGTTTAATTGAATGTTAAAAAAGTTTAAGGGCTGAATTGATTTTTCTTTTGAGTTTAAGGGTTTATTTAAGTGTAAAAAAATTTAAGGCTTAATTGATTTTTTACAAAAATTTAAGGACTTATTAGACAATTAAGCCTTTTTTATTAAATCTATTTTAAAAAATAGTTAGACTTTCAACAATTTAAAAAAATAAATTAAAAGGCTTCATTTAAAAAATAATTTAAACTTATTTTTTAAAGAAGATAATCTCTTTTTGTAAATATCTACTCATGTGTAAGGGTTATAAAATTCATCTCGAAAATAAAATTATTTTAATTTAATATATATAAAAAAATTCGGCTCATAATTTTGTAAATTCGTCTTGAAATTTTTAAATAAAATTTTAATTATAAAATAAATTTTTAGATATTTTAAAAAAATTATAATAAGTGTATTAGTTTTTAAGTTTGAATCAAATCTCTTAATATAATTTTATATATGTATTGTATATAAATATAAAAAGCATTTAAATTAATATGTATTATAATATTATAATAATCGTGTCATAATTTATATAAAAAATCAAAAAAAATCAACAAAAATATTAAATTAAAATTTAAATTACAAAAAAATGTAAATTTAATTTACTCGTATCTACGTATAAAACAACTAATTTTAATACGATCCACATACTTTGATTATTAGGGTGAAATTACTTTATAGAGAAATTGGATGTGATGCGAATCCCAAGACGACGCGGCGACCACAAATTCAACTGGGAAAGCTTATGAAAATCAAAGACGGTATTTAATCGAGTTAAATTTTTTAAAAAATAAATTATTTAAATTAATAAGTTTTATTTTATAATATATTTATTTAAACTTTATTAATTTAAGTTTATAAAATTTAACTCTAAATAAGTTGAATAGATTTATTCAATTTTTTAGTAAAATTTAAATTTTGTATACGATACATATATTAAGTAAAATTGAGGTTTTAAATTCAACTTTAAAATAAAATAAAAATTATGTTATTTAAAATTTTATTTTATAATTTAAAATTTATTTAAAAAATTTAATTAAATTTATAAAATTACAATTTTAAACAAATAAAATCAAATTTTATTTATCGCGAATCAGATAAGTTAAAATCAATTAAGTATTATTTATATTTAAATATCAAAAAAATAAGAAATCATATTTAATTAATATTAAAATAAAAAAAAAACTTAAAATGTTCTTAAACAACAAAATTTGAAAACAACAATGACTACTATCACTCTACCCCGATCTTGATTATCATGGTCCAATACACATATACATAAAAAATATAATTAAAATAAAATAAATCAAAACAATATTTTAAAATTTATATAAAAAATTAATATTATTATAATATGATAAAAATACATAAATATGATATAAATACAAGTCTATCCCTTATCCAGCTACCCAGTTCTTTTAATTCATTAAATTTTGAAGGAAGAAGCAGCAGATTCGTATTTATCCAGTTTTGTCCATTTATTACCCGACATTTGGCAAATTCCCTGTCTGAATTTTGATTCAGACATGTGTCTAAACTCGAAGCAGTTCGGTAAGAAAACAAGATAAACATGAATGAGAGTAACGGTAAGAATGTTTTACAGAGATATTAGGATAAAATCATGAAAATTCATAACGCTTTCCTTTTATATTTATTTCTCTTACCGTATCAAATATTTATAATTATTTTTTTTAATTTTTAGATTTTTATTTTAATTAATTCAGATTAATTTATATTATATATTTAATTTTAATGTATAAAAATTATTATATATAATATCTCAAATTTCAATTTTAATTAAATTATTTATTATTTAGATCTACTCTAATTTGTACATATCAAATATTTTAATAATTCATGACATTAATTTAAATATTAATTTTTAAAATAATAATGTAAACATATAAAATTAAGATATGAAAATTCATTTTTATGCGAAATAATTACTCATGTGTATATATATGTATAGGTTTGTGTTAGTGTGTATATGAGATTGAGTTCCTTTAGGGGCCTACGGTAATCCCGGGAACACGACTCTCCACCGCTTATCACCAAATCCTTATCCTTCTTTCGATCTCTCTCCGCACAACAACCCCCATATCATTGTCATCTCCTGCAATCTCTTTCAGTTTCAATTTTGGTGGTTACTTTTGCTCTACTCTTGGAAAGGTTACACTCTTACAAACAAAACCATCGAGAAAATCTCTGCGCTTTTGGATTCACTTGAGTGAGGATTCTCGATGGGTTTGGTCTCGGTTTTCTGGGGGATTTTGAGGAAACCCACGATTGGGGATGTGGTGAGCGAGCTAATGGTTTTCATAGCTCCTTTATGGGCTGCTGTGATTGTTGGGGTTTTAGTTGGATGGGTTTGGAAGCCGAAATGGGCGAATTCATTCATGGAGGATTCAACTGTTTCGTCTCCGGAGTCTAATTCTACAGGTTTTGGTTCGATTCCGAGCTTGAATTTGGTGAAGTTTCAGTTGCCCAGTTGTATCTCGTGGAGTTCTGATGATGGGGCTGAAAAGGATTCTTTCCCTTTGTCTCCCACTCTTCATTCCAATTGCAGGTTTGCTACTTCATAATTTGCCTCATTTTGAACTGTGATTGTTTTTGAATTTGGCAACATCCAACACCTAATGTTTGTGTAACTGTGCAGTTCATCGCAGAGTGGGAAGGAAAATCTGGGTTTTGTTACAGATGAGGATTTAGAGCATTTGTTTAAGTTAACTGAAGAAAAAGATGGAGGTCCTGCTTGGATTCACATGATGGATAAGTCGACGCCGACCATGGCTTATCAGGCTTGGCAAAGAGATCTCGAGGTATATTTCGCCCCTTCGTATTTGTGTTATCTACTAGAACTACGCTAGTTGTTTTGGAATTCATTTGATGTATTGAATTATGGTATTGTTGTTCATTAGATTGGTCCTACGCAATACCGTAGCCGGACTGTTTTTGATGATGCTACTCCGGAGATGGTGAGGGATTTCTTTTGGGATGATGAGTTCCGAGCGAAATCTAAATGGGACGAAATGCTGCTAAGAGCTGAAACTCTGGAGTCGGCTCCCACTGATGGGACCATGGTGGTTCAATGGGTTCGCAAGGTTCATAAAATGTTCTTGTGGTTGATTTTCATTGTTTGTAACATTGTTTTGTAACTTGTTCTTTGGTTTGCAGTTTCCTTTCTTCTGTAGTGACAGAGAGTATCTGATAGGTCGTCGGATTTGGGCATCTGGCCAGACTTATTACTGTGTTACAAAGGTAAACAACCGATTCTGTTCCGGTTTTCAGCTTTGATTAAAAGTCCGGAAGTTAACAATTCTATCCTAACTTTCCCCTATATTATTAATCTGTTTTCCTACTGCATTCGTAGTGAGAAATAACTCGGTTGCAACCTGCATTTAGATCAAATAATAGTAGGAAAAATATACCTTTTAGGTTGGATTAAATCTGATAATTGCTTAGCTGAATCGACTCTCATTTATTAACTTTATGGTTCATTTCATTCGAGTCTTAGTGCCTAATAATAGACCGACGACTATATGTTTACAACACTTCATGCCATGCGTCGTCTTCGTAAATTTGTTTTGCCTAACTTTCGAAGTGTAGAAGCTAACATCGTATCATGTTTCACCCTATTTCAGGGAGTACCGTATCCCTCTGTTCCCAGAAAAAGCAAACCTAGGCGCGTTGATTTGTACTTTTCAAGTTGGCGCATTCGTGCAGGTAATGGACGTTTTGTCCCAACTTTTAATTTAAAATCGTTTTTCATTTTATTTCCTGCGCTGTTAGAAAGTTTGAGACATGTATTTTCTAGGAAGAACGGAAATTGGTTTTGGTATTGGCTTAGTAAACTCGATTAAGAGAACGTAGAATGGCATATTGTGTTTCGAGTTAATATAGAACCTTTAAATAATTTGCATGTTGTACGTTTCGAACAGTTGAATCAAGGAAAGGGGACGGTCAGCTGAGTGCGTGCGAGGTGCTACTTTTTCATCATGAAAATATGGGTATACCATGGGAGATTGCAAAGCTCGGAGTCAAGCTAGGCATGTGGGGAACCGTCAGGAGAATTGACCCTGGCTTACGTGAATATCAGAAGGAACGAGCATCCGGAGCACCCCTATCCCATTGTGCTTCCATGGCTCATATAAACACCAAGGTTACCACAGGCTACCTAAGATCCTTGGAAAGCCACGGTACCAATTCATCAGAGCTCGAAACTCATAATTCACCTGAGAAACCTTTAGGGAAGAACAACATTCCCAAACTTGTAGTAGTCGGTGGGGCCATCGCCGTCGCTTGTATACTCGACCGAGGGCTCTTGACCAAAGCTGTTATATTCGGGGTAGCCCGAAGGTTTGCGAAAATAGGAAGAAAGCTATGATCCCGAATAGTTTTGTCTATCATCTCAAGGATTTACCCACAACCTGCAAAGCAGATTGCCATTGCAATGAGGTGAGATGTTCCATGGATGAATCTTCTCACTTTCCTGCTTTTAAAAGGATCGAAGTTCGAAGATTATATTAGGTTTTCATAATAATTGGACCAAATAGACAACTCAGAATCCGGCAAAACAGAATCGATCGGACAAATGGATTTTTCGAGAAAACAATCTCATGATCGAACATCGAGTTTCCTTTCATCGTTCAGTAGCTCATATATATGATGTTGCCTTTTATTATTGTCCAGTAGCTCATCTATTGCATTACATATATGTTTTCCTTCGTCCTTGATTGTGGTTTTCAAATGCTATATGAATTGGGCATAACCGTAAATAGGCACTCAAATTAGTATAAAAAGGTAAATGGAAGAAGAAATATACAGAAACATAAATGAGCTTATAAACGAACATAAACGGACCGATGCACTTATATTCGTGTTCGTTCATTTATTAATCGAACATAAAATATCTGTTTATACTTGTTTATTTAACTTAATAAACTAACATAGACGATATTATACGAACGATTTACGAGCAGTTCGTCGAACACCCTGTGCACTTACATTATTTAATTTTTATTAAAATTATATTATGTCTCATTAAAAAAATAAATTTAAATATTATTTTATTAATAACTCTATTTGATTATAAAAAAAATATGGTCCACGAATCTAGTAAACTGCTCCATAATTCATTATATATAGTTTAATTACTGTCCATGTGTTACTTTCGTAAGATCATGTGGTGGTCCTGCAGTGAGAAATTGATGACTTTGACTGGTTACAAATAAAAATCTCCAAAGCAATTTGTTTTCTTTTTAACACATAGTTTGACATAATATTTATATTACTGTATTTTTATTTACGTAAAATTAAAGAATTTTAATATATTTGATTTTTATATTTTTATGTATTATACTATAAATAATATTAATTAAATTAAATTTAATGTCTTAAAATCAGATTTTGTTAACGTTTATAATAAAAAAAAACATTTTAGCTTCTTATGGAGATATTGTTCCAGAGGTGTAGAGGTATTTGAAAGGTACTTTGCTAGTTTGGTTTTATTTTTTAGGATAAAACAACATTTAGCTCCCCTAATTCGATAAATTCTCTCAATTTAGTCCCTGATGTTTTTTCATATCTGTATTGAATTCCGATAACTTTTTCATTTCCTTTTGGATAATGAGGTCCTGTAATCTCACGGTACCACCAATAAAATTCAAGTTTACAGGCCAAGTTAAAAGAAAGTTGTCAAATTTCAGGATCAACATGAAAAGAAAAGTGTAGGGATAAGATTAAAAATAGTACAAAATTCAAGGACTAAAAAATAACCGACCACGGTATTCATTCCAAAACAAATATAATCTAATAGTGATTACAGTAATATCTGTCCTAAAATATAATCTCCACCATTTATCATTTATCGTTCAATCACCCTACTAACATCGTTGGTGCTCGAATCCGTAACCTTTAAGAGTAACAACCGTTCTATTAACCACTTGGACTAGATGGCTCGTACTTTATGTTATTATTTTAAAATTTATCATTGTCCGAAAATAATTATTATAGAAAATAATGATCCACAATAATCATAATTTATTTATTTTTATTTATAATTATAATAAAATATTACAATTAAAAATATAATTCGACCGTAATTTAAATCCATGATCACGAGGAAAATCCCCTCGAATTGTGTCCATAAGACCATAACTGGACCAAAAGATCTTCTCAACCCTGCAAATTTCCAACCACTCCTCTCCCTTCACCTTCTTCACATGTTTCCTCAGAAAAAATCTTCCTCTATCTTAACCTATTATGTGTACTGAAAAACGAATATTTGATTAAATATTCTATTATTCTATTATTATATATATTGCATTTATAAAATTATATTCGCCTCATAATTTTAATTTTAAAATGTTAAAAAAAACTATAATATATAGCATTTTCTTAGTTTTAGGGTGGAAAAAAATATATTTGCCGATTTTTTTTTCAAGTTTTGATTGATGCAATATTTTGTATATTTTAAATTAATTTAATTAATTAATAAATTAGATATTAATGATTATACTTATAAATTTTGAAGCTGGTTTTAGCAAGGTTTGAAGTTTTTTTTCTTTTGAAAATTAAAATTAAATTGAATAAAAACGAGGGTTCATCAAATTGGATCCGGGCTCGGGGCAATAAAATTATCCATATACTGACATATGGTGGTGGACCCCATCGTTAAGGACGATATTGCATCAACCACAAGATTGTGCGGTGTCGTTTACTACCTCTGTTATAATTTGAAAAAAAATAAAGGTTCTATTCTTCAATTGGTCCTTGTACTATGAAAAAGTTGCACAGATTCAATCATTATATTTTAATTCGATCATTTTCAGACTTATATTTTAAGTTCTTGTAATTTAGTTGTAAAAAGTACAAGAATTAAGAATGATCAAATCTAGAGGTGAGTATTGGATCGAGTCGAGTCAAAATATTTTGAGTTAGTCGAGTTGACGAGTCACATTTTATAACAAACTTTATTTAAAATTTTTTCGGTTCGAGTCAAGTTTTTGAGTTCCTATAAATATTTAATTGTAATTATTTATCATGTTATAGTCTGATTTGATTTTAATTTAAACGACTTTCTATAATCATATAAAATATGTATATATATATATTCATATGTAGTGATATTTCTTTATATAAACTCAAACTTAAAATTTAATCTTTTAATTACTAAAAAATTCAAGTTATTCGGATTCCCATTTTACAACTCAAAGTTTATTTAAAATTTTTTCGAGCCGAGTCGAATCAAAACGAGTAGAGTATTTTCGCCTCGAATCGAGTCGAACTATTCGATTTTTTCGAGTCGGGTCAAGTTTTACTCACCACTATTGGATCAGAGTATATGGATTCAACTCATAGTTTACGAATAGTACAAGGACTAATGACAGAAATAGACCAAAAGAAAAAAACGTATTTATTTGATTTTATTAAGCTCACATTTCAATGACAACAAGTTGAAGACCGCACATTCATTTCCAGCATATTATTGATTCCACGGGCCCCACTTTACACGTGGGAATACAATTTCGAGGCTCAGACAGTGGGAGATTATTCAACCATTCTCATGAAGCCACGTGTAATTGCATGTCAGCCATGGATTCTCTTACAAATTGGGTGCTCCAGGGTGAATTCATACGACCAACTTCAAAGTCTAACCAATTTCTGGGATTCTTTGAAGTGCACTGGTGAGTTAATTAATCATAGCATTGAACCAGTTTACTATATTATATTTCTAATTTGTTTGATGTTTTTGGTTTTAATCGAATTAGATTTCCGCTTTTTTAGTGTCTTGGAAGAGTTTGATATTCGCCTGATCTAAAGCAATGGCTACGGTGACGGCTTCTCACTTTGTTTCGAGAACTTCTCATGGAGCAGAAACCAAGGCCAACTCGGGTCATATTGGGTTGAGGAATCAATCTATGTCACACAATGGTTTGAGGTCTGTGAACATGCTAGACAAGTTGCAGATGAGGACCAATGCAAAGGCTGTGAAAGAAGTTGGTCCAACTTCCAACCACAAGCTTTCTGGGAAAATTGTTTGTGGAACAGGGATGAATATTGTCTTTGTGGGAGCTGAGGTTGGTCCATGGAGCAAAACCGGTGGACTCGGTGATGTTCTTGGTGGACTTCCTCCTGCAATGGCTGTATGTATTGAGATTTACAAGCAATACTGCATGTACAATTTTTGGTTTCATTTTGTTTGTTAAGTGTTTGATGTTATTCCCCATTGATTAGGCCAAAGGTCACCGTGTTATGACGGTGTCTCCTCGGTATGATCAGTACAAGGATGCATGGGACACCTGTGTTTTGGTTGAGGTAAGGTTTCCCAATCCTGTTTTTGTTGTTGTTTGTGTATGGTTCGAAGTGAATTCGAAGCGAGTTATGTGTTTCGAATATGCAGCTGAAAGTTGGGGACATAACTGTGACTGTTCGGTTCTTCCACTGCTACAAACGGGGAGTTGATCGTGTCTTCGTCGATCACCCTATGTTCCTTGAGAAGGTTTGGAATTGGAACTGCCATTTCTTTGTCCAAGATTAAATTAGCTATGTTATTTCGAATAATTTTGCTTATTTGGTTGCTTGATGATTCAGGTATGGGGAAAAACAGGATCCAAAATCTATGGACCTAAGGCTGGAACAGACTACAAGGACAATCAATTGCGATTCAGCTTGTTGTGTCTGGTAAAATTTCTTAAGTATAATATCGTCTCTTTCGAATTCTAATCATTGTATGAACCCGGACTTTGGCTTAATTAGTTTATGCAGTCACCTTTGCGATTCGAATCTCACCATTTCTAAACATGTTCTTAAGAATCAGCCTAGTATAACATGTTTTATGTGAATCAAGTGAAGGAAATGCGGTTACTACACATCAAGCTGTACAATTTCTTGATTTCATGTCAATTCCCATGTTCATGTGGGTTCATGAGTCCGAATTACAGCCTACTTGTTGAACTGAATTACGCTTCATGATAGAAATCAAGCTAAGTTAGTATACTTTCATCATTTGCAGGCTGCTCTAGAGGCACCAAGAGTTCTGAATTTAAATAGTAACAAATATTTCTCCGGACCGTATGGTATGGCATCTTATTCTTTAAGATTTAAACCTTTCAAGTTAAAACTCGATTTTCATGAATCAATGGTTCGGAATCTTTTGCAGGAGAAGATGTTGTTTTTGTAGCCAATGACTGGCATACCGCTCTTCTTCCGTGCTATTTGAAAAGTATGTATCAATCGAGGGGCATCTATATGGATGCCAAGGTATGTCGACCTCTTCTCGAAACGAAACCGGAAAATTTGGACATGCAGGAGCTTAGAACTTAACAATGTGTATGACGAATAACATCTGCAGGTTGCCTTTTGCATCCACAACATAGCCTATCAGGGAAGATTTGCCTTTGCCGATTTCGCTCTTCTCAATTTGCCTGATCGGTTCAAGAGTTCATTTGACTTCATTGATGGGTATGAATAAAAGCAGCATTCTGTTCTTTTGATATATATGGTTCATTTTAGTTTCGTCGAATTATCTTTTATCATCATGGACTTAAAAACCGTTCCGATTGTCAGGTACGAGAAGCCTGTCAAGGGAAGGAAAATCAATTGGATGAAGGCTGGAATTTTGGAATCAGACAGAGTCTTGACTGTAAGTCCATACTATGCCCAAGAGCTTGTTTCTGGTGAAGATAAAGGTGTCGAACTCGATGGCATCATTCGTAAAACCGGCATCACCGGAATTGTTAATGGCATGGATGTTCAAGAATGGAACCCTTCCACTGACAAATACATCAGTGTCAAATATGATGCTACAACTGTAAGTGTGTGCTTTCTATAACTTCCAATTTCTGGGATTCTTTGGTGGTATTCGAATGAATGTGTTTGTTAATATCGATGAGTACGGTTGCAGGTAACGGCTGCAAAGGCATTGTTAAAGGAAGCTCTACAAGCGGAACTCGGGTTGCCTATTGATAAGGATGTTCCATTGATTGGCTTCATTGGTAGGCTTGAAGAGCAGAAAGGTTCAGACATTTTGGTTGCAGCTCTTCCTAAATTCATTGGAGAAAATTGCCAGATTGTTGTCCTTGTTAGTATCAAATTCCGAAATGATTCCTTCTTTTCACCTATATTTCTCCGACTTCTCATTTTTTTTATCGGTTTCGACACATTCGGACATGCATACTTGTATCTGGCCATCACACCCGAGTCCAAGTAACCCAGGTTTGCTTCAACAAGCATAACATTTTAATAATGTGTCTATTTTCTTTTCAGGGAACTGGTAAGAAGGCAATGGAGAAGCAGCTTGAACAGCTAGAGATTCTATATCCCGGCAAAGCCATCGGCATAGCCAAATTCAATGTCCCGTTGGCCCATATGATTTTTGCCGGTGCCGATTACCTTCTGGTCCCAAGTAGATTTGAACCATGTGGTCTCATTCAGCTGCAAGCTATGCGATATGGAACCGTAAAGCCTTACCTTTTTATGCAATCAACTGATGTTAACTTCACACACAAGTTTCCATAACCGGTTTCCTTTTGTGTTACAGTTGCCTATAGTGGCCTCTACCGGTGGACTTGTCGACACAGTCAAGGACGGATTCACAGGGTTCCAAATGGGAGCCTTCAACGTCGAAGTAAGTAGTAAGAAACGGGTTGTCTTTGAGCAAATTTAGATTCCGATCATTCGTCTCAACGGGAAGTGTTTTTACAGTGTGATACAGTGGATCCAAGGGATGTAGATAAGGTGGTAAAAGGTGTCAAGAGAGCTCTTGCAATATACAACACCGGAGCCATGAGAGAAATGATCCAGAATTGTATGGCACAGGATCTTTCATGGAAGGTTTGTTCGTTCCTATTTTACTCCCAACTCTCCATATATTCTGAAGTACTCGTGTCTAACACTTATGTCCTACATATATTCGTACCTGACACTTACGCCCGAATTCGAATGAAATGTGGTTTTAACTCGAATATGTTTGATTTATGCAGGGGCCATCCAAGTTGTGGGAGAAGCTGTTGTTGAGCTTAGAGGTTGCCGGTAGTGAACCTGGTATCGAAGGAGAGGAGATTGCTCCACTTGCCAAGGAAAACATTGCCACTCCCTGAGCGTGGTTGTTAGTTCCATAATCGACGTCTGCAAGCGGAATTCGATGGCAGCCGACACCCGTTAGCTTCAAAGGTGGAACCAACTCCCCTGTTCCGCCCTGTAGTAGAACGCTATTTTTGAGGTTGGAGAACTTGGAGTGTTAAATATAAAAGATACTCCGTATAATATTGATAGTAAAAGTGTTGATGTTTTGTTAAAAGTATCGGAGAATCAATTCTGATGAATATAGTAACTGGTTTGTATAATTATTGTTTTTTTAATTTAATATGATATCATATTCAAAAAAATATAATACGATCTCATGTAATATTATTTCTTTTGTTAGCACCGATTAACTCGGACACATTTCACGAATATAACAACTCGAACGCAAATCACCTAAATACAACACCCTTTCTTCGTTGAAATAAATATTTTTGTTATAAAAATTATAAAAGTATCTTTAATTTTTCTAATAGTCTTAAGTGATCATAAAGTAATATATGTTCGTAGTTTATATAAACTTTTAATTTTTTGACAATATACACTCATTTTATAAATATAGTATTTAAGATATATATCATCCTTTTGTTCACTAAAATTACTTGTTAGGTTCATACTTCTAATTTTGAACAAATTACTCCTTTCAAAATTCAAACACCTAACTTTAAAGAGTACGGTGTCAACCGAAAACTCTAACCACTTACTCTAAAAATTATTAAAAAACTAGTTATCTAAAGAATAATTTGATAAAAAAAATTTTGAACGATAATCTTATTAGTAAAAAAGAGATAAAAATTCTCATGTTTGAATTTTTTCGGTAAATGCATGAGTTTTACGAATAAAAAACCTATGTAACATATGACCTCAATAAGAATGATAAAAAAAATGGTTCAATAAAAAAAGTTACATGGCACGAGCACTCTAACCCAAATAGTTAAAGGAACGATTGATGTTTTCAGAGGTCACGGGTCCAAACACCAGCGATGCCAATAGAATAATTGTACGATCAATATCAAATGGTGGATATTATATTCTAAAATAGATACTACTGTAATCACTATTAGCTTGTTCAAAAAAAAAACCACATGTCTAGTTATAAAAAAAAGCTTTTTTTTAAAAACAAAGTATTAAGAAAAAGTTCACATGAAGAAAAGATTTTGGAAATTTGTGATCGAAACTACAAATAATACATATCTAAGCCCCACTGTTACCAAAACTTGGTGGCCACTACTCTGCCCAAAATTTCCTTCAAAATCAATGATAATGTATTCTACCTGTTTTGAATTTCTCCATCCTTTAGGTGTGAGTTTATCTCATTTTGGTGCCGTCAAAACCAAGGATCGGTGGTCGGCTTGCTCAGCCAAGTACGGTCGTAGGTGAGCACAGCATAACCTCAAATGGAAGTAGCTCCCTACAAAAAAGTGCAATAGTATCGCAGAATGTTCTTGCAATTAGGTAATTAAGAGGCAGAATGATCATGTGATGGCTCTTCCGTCTCCATCTCGGTTTCACTTTGAACTCTCTTATAGAACAACAGATACGCGGCGGATGTCTTGATGTCAGATTCGTTGACGGGAGAAACATGACTGTCATCAAAATGATACCATCTATTTTCTTCAACCAACTGCAGAAGTGGAAAAATAATAATCTTTAGAAATCATTCAAACTAAAAAAAAAAACTCGTATTTGAAATGATGAGTACGGTGCATGCTGCGTGAATAGCATAAAGACTTTACCTTGGCGTATGCGGTGTAATGGCCACCGCCTAGACCGCCATAATGGTTGCTGATGGCATATAGCTCGTATATATAAGACTGTCCATCTTTGTTCAAGACATATTTACCCAAATCAAGATTGTGAACAGGGAAATTCACAAACGTGTCGATCTTGTTCTTTAGGTATCTGCCATAAGTGAAGCGTTTCAAGTGGAAAACAATAATCTCTGGTAGCATCCACAAGTCTAGCTTCTTTACAGCTTGCCTATGTTCCTTGCAACGAGGACAATACCTGCATTTATCATTTTGGTCACACCATTAAGGTATCAATACTGTTTACGAGGAGACAATCCAAAACTTCATTATCTCAAATCCGTTTAAACATGTTTAAAGAACTTACCACATGTCATCAGGGCCTAGTGGTTCTTCCACCAAGAAAGCATCCAAACATGAAGATAGTGAGATGGCTTCCTGTCGGGTCTTTTTAGCGGCAAACCCTGCTTTATGAACTTCAGGGAGGTCTTTCAAATAGCTGGCATCATATAGCTCATGTTCTTTGTCAGTCCAATCCAGCACAACCCTTAAGATTTTCCCAAATATTTTCTCAGATTCAAAGAGGGTATCCTTCTTAAGAGGGTTGAAGGTCATAACTCTGTCATCTGTCAAATGGATATGGAGTGATAAGTCTGTGTCAAATGTACTGTCAAATTCCGCATTTTCAACTGGGTGGGCATCGGAACTGCTAGATGGTTCATCAAGACCATCAGAGAGGAACTCATTCTCTTTGCTAATATGAGACTTGATCGAAGAATTCACTCTTTTGAAAGGTGACAATATTTTTGAAACAGCGATTTCAATATCAGCTCCACTTATTTGGTCTCCTTCCAAATAAGTAATCAGTGGAGTTATAAAAAGCTCCTTTCCACTTTTAAGATAATCTGATGTGGATCTGGAAAGTCCAATATTTTAGTTCAAATTCTTAATAAAAGAAGAAAACAACATATTAAATAAATTCGTCTCCCCCAGCTTATTCAATAAATTGATATTCATATGATAACACCTTCCTGGTACACCTACACAGATTTATGCCAGACTTAACAAGTCCTGCAAAATTGATTCACTCTTCCACAGATTATCTTAATCAAATTCATATCATGTGGAGTGAATAGTCAATGGATGAACTGCATGACACATGAATAATAACCAGAAAAATGGCAAATAATGATGAAACTATGGATCCCTAGATTTCCAAAATATCAAAGTACCTACAGATGGAAAACTCAAATTAAAACAACATAAGTTACTTGACAGAATCCAATAGCTAGAGAGAAGTAAACTTACTTTTCCTGCCATCGATGAAAAATTACTAGCTTAATTTTCTCCATCCCTGTTTTTTGATATCGGAAGGCCACAATATGTTCTTCGTCCTTTATCGAAACCAATGGCTCCAAGGGCACGTCCAAATATCGGTAAATCTTGTTTTCATAGACCTGATATGAAATATTGAATACATAAACCAATCAAGGTAACCAATAACTGAAACAGCTAAAAAAGAAATTAAGAATCAATTCAAGAAAAGTTTACCTCAGCAAGCAGAAGGTTCTCATCAGTATTCAAGCAACATGCAGTACGCAAAGCCAGAAGAAGATCTTTGCAGAAACCATTTTTCAGCACAGAGACATTATATGGAATTGGCAGACCACTTCCATCACCATAAAACACTGTCACTGTCATTGTCCTAGTGATAGTGGAAGGTAGTGGCAGTGACAGATACATGAAGGGGTCAAAAGTAATTGAAATTTTGCTGCAAACTGGGCAAACCAGTGTCGACTTATATTGGCCCTGAGAAGCAAGAGCATTATAAAAAATATTTTAATTGTTAGTAGCATGGGAGAAAACCATCCTACATTTCCATGCTCAGAAACTTGTAGCAGTGCTTAGAGTGGGCACGGGAACAAATCTTAGATGAGTAGCCGTATTTGCAAGGTAATAAAACCCTGATACGACCCTAACTTTCTGACATAGCTTTAAGATTAACTACGGTATGCAGCTCTAAATCAAAACAATCAGATCAATAAGAAAAATTCTCACCTGACAAACATCCACAATAATTGAGTCATTTCGGGCCTTGTGATTTTTCCAAGACTCAGCTGCAACTTCCTCATCAGGACGACCATCTGCATCCTTCATTTCAATATAAGGTTTCTGTTTGACACGATTCAAATCTTCATGTAGCCCATCCAGTAAGAAAGCCAAAAGTTCCTGAAGAAAAGATACTCCATCATTTAGAAGGAAAAAAAAACATAAATCTCATCAAAATAGTAGTTGTACCCCTTAAAAGTGATAACCATTATACCATTTAAAAAACAGTTGATGCCATTCCTAAAGTGCTTTTAAAGTATAATACAAAAGGTCTAAATATAAAAGTTCATGCCAAACTAAAGCTTAGGATGCTTTAAACATATACTCAACTATAAGCATCCAATTTGCAGCATTTCAAAAAAATTAACATTCATCACTTCCTTTTGAAATAAATATTGTTGCGGTGAACATAAGCTAATAACAAATGGTCACTGATTTATACTAGTTAATGGAACTTACTTGAGAATCATGCTGGTTATAACCACTAAATTGTGGTGCAAACCGGGCAAGTTTTCCCTTAAATACACGTGGGGCAGTTACTGTTTGCCCTGAGGACCATAATTTACGTAATAACTCACCAAAAGCAAGTGCCAACTCCCCCTGCACAGGTACAACTTAGGTTAGATATTTAATGAAGTGCTCAAGAAAAGGTGTCAAATTGTCCAAATGGATAATTCACAGTAAACTACAAAAAATGATTGATAGCACCATACATGCATTCCTAAAGGATTTTGTGTGTTGATTTCATCACTGTAATCTTTCAAGAAATACTCAACAAGAGGTGGCGTGTGCACTAAACATTGAAGAGCACTATTCATAAAACAAGTATTTCCTAGGTTTTGCAACCCAGTCAAACCCCTTGTCTCTCCTTTCCTGGCAGAGTTATAGGCATCAAAACTATCACCTATATCTGTTAATCCTGAGCCTAAGGAACTTCCTGGATACAGATTTGATTTGTAACCAGAGGAGTGACCATTAGACAAGGCTGGCCCTCCAGTAATTGTAAAGGATGATATTGAAGGTTCCACGGAAACCAAAGCTAGTTCATTTCCCGTAGAATCCATCCCAAATCTTGAAGATCGATGTCCATCAACTTGCTCCAAAAGAATCTGTAAAGTTTCATCAAACATGCAGATAAATTAAAACCAAATAGAAGCAGAAACAGTGAAGGGAAAACAAGAAGGTACTCGCATCTTGATCCATCTGCAAGTTTGATTCCTCTAGGCTTTTATTTGAAGCAAACAACTGTGCGTTCTTTCTCTTATTGAAGTAATCCCAAATGTGAACCTAACAATATATAATGAACCAAAACATGTAATTGAAGTTTACTTAAAGCATACAATTTTTCTTCTAAAACAATTATATTTTAAGTATACTTGTTTAAAGGGAAAAAAAGAAACAGTTATTCCCACCTTATCCTGCTCTACTCCCCTAAGTGCACAGGCCCTCTGGAAAAGCTCAGATACCGAAGCCTAAACAAGTAACCCAACCAAAAGAACAGAAGCGTGGGAAAAGGGAAGTTAGAACTGGTATGGTCTACAACAAAAACGAAAAATTTCAAGGACTTCAAAGACTGGAAAGCAAAACTTATAAACCAAGAGTATATACCAATTCACTTTAGAAATTGGATACAACTTGAAGCCTGTGTTAGGACTGTTAGCTTTTTTTGTTACTGTTACTTTCCATTTTTCTGAACAAGATAACACAAAAAATGGACAATCCCTCAAGTTGGGCAGATGAAAAGCTATACCTTTCTGCTTAACCATATAACTGACTGGCTTTCATCCCTGGAATCTATCAAGTTAAGACAAAGTGGGTAAACCTCCACATCAAAATTTCTGTGATAAACACCCTGCAAAATCATCTTTCTCGGCAATGCTGGCCCGCCATTATACCTAAAATGATATTACAATACAAAATCAAAAACAGAAACAAAAGTTACCTGCTATCTTACTGTACATCAGGCACATGGCATAAAATCAATTTGCCTATGTTAATTGCTTTAACCAGGAAGGAAATATTAATACATCTCAGAAAAAAGTGTGCATATTATTTGAAAGTTTATCTGTTTTATTAACATAACTACTAAATCACAATACATCTCCAATTTGTTCAATAACTCGGTGAACTATCAAAGTGGCCAGAGAATATACCATACGCATTCTATTTATCAATGCAAAACAGCCAGTGTTGAATCATTACCATTCGTGAAGCTTTTCCCAAACTTTTTGAGGCACCAAAACATAATCTTGCCCTTCCATCAACATTCTCTGAAGCTGTATCTCATCTTCCTTGCAATCGCAACCACTTCCATTTTGAACAATATCAGAGTTATCAATAGGGCCGGGCATTTCCGCCGCCATAGAGGAAGCCATATTCGAATGTGGAGAATCAGAAGACTGATTCAAATTTCCATTAGCCTCTATCCCGACATACCTCTCCCACTTTCGAAACCAACTGCCACGAAAAAAACTAGGTCATTTAAGTCGAATATTAATTGAATGTTTGACAAAGAATTTACAGACTCCAAAATAAAATAAACTTTCCTCACATAATTATCCAAGGAACATCCAGCATAGAAAAAAAAAAGATTTGAAATTAATTTTAAAAAGGACCTGCTGGAAATAACGAAATACAAGTTGCCTTCCTTCAAACTACGCTCGGATTCGTTTTTCAACTCGGAAACGATCCTTTTTTGTTCTTCGGGCGTGCACGGCAAGCAACTTACCCCATCCTCCATCATGAATCCAGAATCCTGAATCGTCATGAACGATGAAATTCCCGTTCTTCGAAATTCAAACGGATTTGGATCGGAAACGAAGCCGGAAATCGGTTGCTACGGTGGATGCGAGAATGTAGGGGAAATCGGAAGAGACGATTACAAGGTTAATTGGAATATTCGATGGAACCCTAAGCAGCAGATCGGGTACAAAGCGAAGACTGGGGAGAGAACTCAAATTAAAATTACCCTTATTTTGTTCAACGAACTTGTCCTTGTCCTTACCGTTTTACAGCCCCTCCTAATAATTCTCGTACACAATTTGTTGCCCCCAAAATAGTCCGCTTAATTACAATTTGGTCCCTAAAATATGGTTCGATTCTCATTTTAACTTTTTAAAGTTTGGTTTCTTCAATAATTTCTGATCAAATAAAAACTTTTAAGACTAAATTGAATAAAAATAAAGCTTTATTAAAAAATTAATTAAATTATATAAAAAAATTAAATAAACAGAGATTAATTTTATATTAAATAAAAAATTTAAAACTAATTAAATAAACATAAAATTATATTAACAATATTGAACTAGATTATGTGATCTTGTCTCTTTCACACAGTTTACTATACCTTTTGCTTCATTAACCATGTCCATTCTTGCTTCCTTGGTCCTAATTCATATGCCAAATCTTTATATAAGATCCTCGGTCCATTTCGGCTCCGATATCGGCACGAAACATCGTAGACGAATTCTCGAGGCATGGTATTTTTCGATGTGATGAGCTGTTCGGGAAACCACTTCTCCCCCATGAAGAATTCCTCCCTGGAAGATCATACTATCTACTTCCACTCAACAGCAACCGAAGCAGTCCCGGTAATGGCGACAAGATCGTCCGAGAAGACAATGTCCGGATCCGAATCCGACAGCGTCCCGTCATGAGTCATTGCTCCATACAGGATGTCATGTGATATCCAGGGGTATCAAGAAGAACAAGGACAGTGGATCGTAGATATTGAAACTAGTGTTCATCCCAGAACAAGGACAGTCTCGGATTCGACTGTGCATCGATATTTAGTTTTAATGGGTAGGTCTCCAATACAGATCGTCTGCATACATAAAATTTTAAACTTTAGATTTATTTAAACAAATATTTTATATATTTTTATAAACATGTTTTTATTTGATTTAACTTATAGAATATATAAATATAATGTATTAAGAACTTAAAAATGAGTTGGACATGGCTCAAGCCTTAAACGTTGTAACCCCAAGCCCATTTCTAATATTTCTAGCTAAATCAGCTTTGAAGCAAAGAACAAGTTGTAGCCGAAGTTGCAAGAATTTTTAATTTACCGTTGGTAAGAATAGTAAGATAACAGGAAATGAACGTTGTTTTTAGAAATTATAGGTTCAAATATTAATAACGTATTATAGTAATTTGAATATATATTTTAGACCAGATTTTATTATAATTATTATAGTTAATTAAAAAAATCATAATTAAATCTTTACATGCTTAAAATATTAAATATAAAAAAATATTAAATATTTAAACTCTGAATTCGTAAGATAAGGTTTATTTTATCTAATGTTTTAATTTACAAGAACTTAAATTATTATTGGATTTTTTTTAAGATATATGTTTATTCATCTTTAGTTTGACCCCTAAGTAATTTTTATATTTTTATATTTTTAAATTTAAATATTTATTTTTCAAGGAAATGAAATTTTAATTATAATTATATAAATTTTTTTCAGCATTCGTTTTCATCCGAAACAAAGGTGTTCCCAATGTTCATCGTTTTTCCATCTTTCCCTTGGCCCGACGAACCCCATTGATCATAAATAATTATATTTTATGGTGTTTTAAGCTTTTCTTTGAAAGTAAGCAAAACCCAGAAGAAAAATGAAGTATGTAGGCCAATAATTGGTTGAAACAAAAATTAATTTCAATCTAGATTATCATAAAGTGAAAATTTGTGGCAATTTTTTCTTCATTTGATGAAATAGTACTTCTCACCAAATGCAACGTGGGGATTATGAGTGTTTTAATCGTTTTCAGGGTTTTGTTTCGATTAATTCGGATCAATTCGCGTTGTATACCTAATTTTGTTAAATAAGTTTCTTAGTATGGATTTTTTTACATATACAATGCTTCAATTGAGACCTACTTAAACGAAACCAAACTACTTACCACTTAAATCAATCTCTGTTAGTGTGGGGCATATGGGTTTGGTTTAGGGCCGTAAATGAGATGAAACAGATCGCGAGCTACTCGAGCTCAACTCAGTCAAGTCAAAGCTCGGTCAAAACTCAACTCGATTGAATTCGATTCAAGCTCGAACTCGGCTCGAGTTCTTAACGAACCGAACCGAGTTACATGATACCTGACTCGAAAAGCTTATGATCTACTCGAAAACATAAATATACTATTTTTATTTTTTTTATAATTTAAAATCTGAATTTCTAAACTTAAAACCATAAAATCTAAACTTTAAATATAAGTCTTAAATCCTAAATTAAGATATTAAAACCTAAAATTAACAAGTTTAGCTTATACAACTTGTGTATCAAAGTTTTTTCTCCATTAGGCTTTAAATGAGACATGAAAGATAAGATTTACTCGAGTCTAACACGGTTAAAGATCGGTCAACACATGGCTCAATTAGGCTCAAAAAAAGCTCAAACTCGACTCGAGTTTTTAACGAGTTGAGTCGAGCTCAAATATTTCAAGCTTGTTTAAAATTACTCAAACTCGAACTCGACTCAAAATCTTAACAAGACGAACTTAACACTACTCGAGCTCGACTCGGCTCGTTTACGCCCTTAATTTGATTTATATTGTTACAATATGATAAAATATTTTAATACACAGATAACGGTATATATTTTAGTTTATAAATTTATTAAATTTAAAATTTATAAATTTTATTTAAGATTTTTAAAATTTATGCGTTAATAACATGTTTTTTTTTTAATTTTAAAATCTTAGTATGCTATGATATAAATGTTTGAATAGAAATTGAGCCCCAAAATCTTTTCTTTTAAAAAAAGTTGACAACTCATCTTAAACCAAATTTCATGTCCAATTCCACATGATTCGAATAAATGAATTTTGTCGCCTTTAATTTAATTTTAATTTTTTAAGGAAAAAAGAAAGTAAATCACAAAATTCAATTAATTTGCTCAAATATTTACTAATCCACGTGTCATTATTTTATGAGAAGGGAAAGAAAGAAAGGTTGCTAGTGAAATTATACCATGGGCCCATCTCATCACATCAGCCATGATCTCATCCAATTATAACCACTTACTATACCACTTAAAAATTATATTAATTATATGACTAATTAGTAGTAGAATTAATGGTTTTCATTGGTTAGAGACCACGACTAACATGATGAGTCGGGCCTATAATATAATCTCTCCGTTACTAAAGTTAATATTCTATATAAATTTTTTTTTATTATTAATAAGTTGTTATTAAAGTTATATTGGTATTTAAAAAATTAACAACATATCTCCTAAATTATGACTGTTTTAAAATTTATCCTTAAATTTTTAATATTTTAATTTTATCCGTAAATATATTATTCAAAACTAGTCTCTAAATATTTAAATCTTATGACTTTATTCCTAAATATCTAAATCTTTATTTTAAATTAATCTTCAATTTTAAACATTTTAATTTAACTCCTAATAATATAGATATATCTTAACCATGATAATTTTTCTTTGATTTGAATAATCATACTAAATTGTCTAATACATTCCATAAAAATGAGACACAATACGACTAAATTCCGAATAAATATTTATTTTTTTATGTCTAAAATTTAAGCTTCGATCTTTAATGTTTTTGAAAAGTGTTTTGAGATTAAAAATGATTTTAAAATAAAAAATAATATAAAATATATAATTTTTAAAATAAAATATTTTTCAGTTTGATTTAATTTTTTTTAAGATTTTAAATTTTATATGATTATAAAAATATCTTCCACTTGATCGAAAATTATAACATTAAAATTTTAATTAAATGATAATCTTTCTTCTCGAACTCTTTTTTTTTTCTGTAAACATGTTTTTCATATGTTTTTTTCAACCACTTGATTTTTCATTAAATAATAATTTTGCTTTTACCGACAAGTTCAAAATTTATTTTGAAACAAAAAATATGATGATGGCAACACAACAGAAATCTCCAACGTCATTGGAGTATTTATTTTTAATAAAATAATATTTAATATTATATTTTTATTTTAACATCATATCATATCATTAAAAATCAATTATTGATTAATTAAGAGAGAAAAGCCCAAGTGATATGTTGCCACATTTTTTTTCACTTAATTAATATATATTAAAATTATAAAAAATATATATATCGTACAGACTAAAAAAATACGTAACAGTCTATCGTATATAATTTTTTCTCTTTTAATTAATATACCATATATGTTTTTCTTTCCTGATCATTATATAATTATTTAGGGCTAAAAGATATATGATCAAAATATTAGAAAAATACCAAACATGAAATGTAACTGTACATGATAAAAAAATAATTATTTTTATGAAATGTTTAAAAAATTGTCGTAAAATTATAAATTAAATTTCAAAACTGATAAAAAAAACACAAACCTAAAATATCATCAACGAATATAATATTTTAAATTATTGAACATTTTTTAATATTTTGTTCTATTTATTTTAACCTAAAATTAAGATGATGTATTACAAACTCACGCATTTGATTCGTTTCAGCTCCCTATCTTTTACCAAGATCGGATTAAAAATTATTTAATCACTATTAAATAGTTCTACTAATTTAATATAAATAAATTTTATGAGAATAAATTTAAATATTATTTATACTTATTTATTTTTAATTATTAAAAAATTAAATTATTTAAAATTTTATTTTATAATTTTAATTTTATTTAAATTCGTAAACAAACTCTATAAAATCTAAAACTAAATTAATATAAAATAATTATTAAATATTTTTAATATCAAATCGAATTTTGTTCGACCCGAACGAGAGACAAAATGTCTAGTGTAGTAGGTTGGTAGTAAAGTTGTTGTTCCACAGGACTCGATGACCATTAAATTTTATAATATTTATTATGAACAAGTCGACATTAAATATGTATTTCGCGAAGGTAATAGACTAGTTGATATGACGGTAAATTTATATTTATATTATAAATTTTAGTCTCGATTTTTTTTATAATTTCTGATGTTATTAATTTTTTACATGAAAATCTTAGTAATTGAGGTCTATTTTATGTTCATATAATGTGTCTTGTTATTTTATTTTATTCGAAAAATTTATTGTCGAATTTATCTCATCAATTGTTTATGTAGTATTATTATAAATATTTTTTTAAATTTAAATTTTAAAAAAATTGTAACGAGATCTATAGTAATAATTCTCTACTTTTATATCAAAAAATTCTATAATATTTAAAATTTCATTATAATCCTTAACAAATAAATAAATAGATGTGGACTATATTATCATTTTAATTAAGTAAATATATTTAAAAATACGATTTTATTTAAAAAATCTTTTTAAATTTAGAACGTGGAAAAAAACACTCAAATCAAGTTGAATGTTGTTTTGGTATCTTAATTTTATCTATTCAATTATTTTAATTCTTAAAAATTTAATCCATATAAAAATAATAATTTGGTCCCTATAAAAATAAATATTTAAAATTAAAAATATAAAAATTTATAAACACCATAAATCAAACAGGGACAAAATTGAGAAAAGGATTAATAGTCAAACTTGAAATAATTTTAGCATTACTTTAAAAAGATAATTTAACAACTTTTAAAGGACTAAAATATAAATTTACCATTTTGGATGAGTAAGAGCCCTCTCTTCATGTAGACAAATTTCAACCATGAAATAAAAGGCACAGTGGTTGGCATGTAAAATCAAGGAAAAGAAAAAGCATACAAATGGAAAACATGCAAATTTAATAGTGTCCCTCTCACAGGAATGGAAGTAAAGAGTATTTTGGGCAGTCCTACATTTTAATTTTTTTTTTAGATAATTTTTTAATAATTTATACGATTTATATAAATTTTTAGATTCATCTTTGTTTTTTTTTTCTTCTCTTCTTATTATTTCCAGAAATCACGGGTTCGAACACTAGTAATATTAACATAATGTTTAAATGATTAATTTTTAATAGTTAAGAGTATATTCTAAAACAGATACTACTGTAACACCGTATCTGATTAAAAAAAATAAATACAAGTTTTGATTTTGATAAAGTAAAAAAAATCATATGTATTAAAAGTTTACCACATTTAATATAATAACATTCAAACTTTAAAAATTTTAATTTTTTGAAAAATTAATAACGAACCATGGGACAAAAGTAGTACTTTTTAATTATTTTATTTAATAAAAATACAAAAAAAAAAAATAAAAATTCCCTTACTCTATTTATCATTTAAAAGAAAGATATCCAATTGAATTAGGGTTTAAAATCCTTTAAGAAGAGCATAAAAAGTGATTGGTTCTATTTAGAAACGGCAAAAGTATATGAATGAGGTACAAGATTATTTTAAATGAATCTCTCTTAATACAAAATTAAATTCTTTTCTAGAACAATATAGAAATGATTTACAAACATATAAAAATCTAACATTTTTATTTATAAAAGTATAATTCTTTAAAATAAAATCATTTACAATATTTTTAATATTATTTTTTTAAAAGGTCACAATATTTTTTCAGAAAAAAGTTATATATATAAAATATTTTTTCAAAATATATACTATATCATAAAACTCATTTTTAGTCTTTCTATAAAAATAATACGGTCATATTTATTATGCATGTCTAAAAACATACGGACTCTACCAATTATCAGTTGGATGTTAAATTATTAAACAAAATCTATAAGCACCATAAATACAAGTACAAATTGTTTGTCTCCTTATATCTTCATTTGTGCCTCTACTTTAAATCAGAGGATTTAAGGTGTATGGTTAAAGGTTCAAGGTTAGAGTTATAGTTAGGGTTTAGAGAATTAAGAGTATGATATATTTTTTAAGGTTTATGATATATAAAATAAGAGTTAAGTTTAAAATTTAATTTTTAAAAAATTTTAACAGAATAATCCTATAATAAATCTCTAAAATATTCGGATCTAGATTAATCCATCGTTGATTTAGATATTAAATAGTTGTAAAAGAACTAAGTGGTCGGCTCTCCTCACGGGGACTAGACCCCATTCTAAGTAGAGCCATGGGGAATGACACCCTAAACTTTTTCCACCCATATTTTGGGACCTTTAGATCCCTACCATCAATATAAAATATCCCGACTGCATTACTCTTAACCCACATCTCCCCTTTTGGCCTGTTCTCTTTGTCTCTCACATGGCTAATGATCATTAATTCAGTCTTTAAAAACCATTATATATCAGAAAAGCTGCAAAAAAGTTCGCCTTTTTATTCCCTGATTTGAAAATATCAGTTGAAGACAATCACAAATATGAATCTATCCATTAATGGCGAGTCTCAGGTCCCTCCAGGTTTCAGATTTCATCCAACAGAAGAAGAACTCCTTAACTATTACCTAAGAAAGAAAGTAGCTTGCGAAAAGATAGATCTTGATGTTATACCAGAGCTTGATCTGAACAAGCTCGAGCCGTGGGATATACAAGGTACTAGGTTAAATATTGTGTATGCGTGCTTGTGTTCGTGTTTATGTTCGTGTTCGTATGCATGTATAGGATTTTGATGATTTTTTCTTGGTTTTTTGGTGCAGGGAAGTGTAGTATTGGTTCAACCCCACAGAATGATTGGTATTTCTTTAGTCACAAGGACAAGAAATATCCGACGGGGACTCGAACGAATCGTGCCACGGCGGCCGGGTTTTGGAAAGCGACCGGACGCGATAAGTTTATCTATTGTTCGTTTAGAAGAATCGGGTTGAGGAAGACGTTGGTGTTCTATAAAGGAAGAGCTCCTCATGGTGAAAAATCGGATTGGATCATGCATGAATATAGGCTTGATGACAACATTAGCCATGACTCTAATGTGTCCAATCCCATTGGTGAGTCTACGTGTGAAGATGGTTGGGTGGTTTGCCGTGTGTTTAGAAAAAAGACTCATCCGAAAACCCTAGAGAGCTCGAAAAGCTCGTCCTCTCCCCCGCCGATGGTTTACTCCGGCAACGACGATGAGGCCGTAGGACGAATCTTACAACATATGGGAAAGACTTGCAAGATGGAGAATGATCCGAGCTGTCTTGGTGCAAACAAGTATGTGATGTTTACGCATATGCCCGGACTGGAAAACCCAACAATCCCTTCCATTCCTATTAATAGTCCACTCTTCGATATGCTGATCGCCGGGACCGAACCGACATCGATCGACCAAGGTAACAACGATGGTGCAAATGATCATCCTCATCAAAATGGATCAAAAAATGTTGTTGGCATTAACGATTGGGTCAGCCTGGACCGATTTGTGGCAACACAATTAAATGGTCAAGCAGGGACAAGCAAGCAAACATCAAGTTTTAGTGACCCTAGTGCTGTTTTCAGTCTTTGTCACCATGATGGTGTTCAGTTATCGGACATAAGTTGGCAAAGACCAAATCAGAACTCCCAGGTTTATGGCTACGAGAATGAGCTATGGAGCTTGACGAAATCATCATCTTTACCGTCGCCGTTGGACCATTTGTCGGTATAATTGAAGTTCATGAAGTCAAACTAAGTCTCTCAAGCATATGTCATTATATATATATATACATACATACAAATGTGTGCTGTATAAATAAGGTCGAAATGTTACCTAAAATGATTTTGATTTTGAGGCAAAATTGATATAATATTATAGAGTTTTATAGTTTAAAATCGAATTTCGAGATTAAGAGAATAAGAAATACGACCGGTTTAATCTCTGATCCGATTTTTTTTAGCTTTAATTGGCCAACATAATTAATGTTGAATAAATGAATATTGATTGTTTTTTAATGCAAGAATCTCAGCTTTTGTTGTAGGCTTAATTATTTCAAAAAATTCATGCAGAAACTATACAAATTTGGATAGTATGACTCGTGAATGAATAGAGACGAACGAAAGATTTTATGTTAAAAAATGAATTTATAAAAATTTTAAGAACGTGAAAATAATTTTTCGATAAAAATACATTCAAAATTTCTAAAAGAATTCTAAATCATAAACGAATTTTAAATTTTCAAAGGTTTCGCAAGGGTTTATTCTATGTAGTTGTAACCACGATGAGGATGATAACGATTCGGTTCGATTTATTTTTAAATGTGAATCGAAATCGAATCTGAATGAAAGCACGTTTTAGGTGATGGTTAAGGAAGATATTACTTTGGTTAGGTGTGCATGGGACCGGATCAGAAGGCAAAATGTACCATCGAGGAGAATGAAATGTAAGGTGACACAGCTTTATGAAAGTCTATAAAAGGAGAAATTGTAGGGTTCGGATTTAGGAAGCTTCCTTAGGCAAACAAAGGAATCATTTTCCCTAATCTGATGGGATTAGAAGTCAAAAAGCTGTTTCTTTAGGGTCAACTTTTTTATCATCTTTAATATGTATCAGTAGAGGTTAATAATATAAGTTTATATTCGATAAATTATTAGTATATATATTTAAATTTTACATTTAAATCTTTAATCTTGCCCTTCTAAATCATACATTAAATATCTAAACTCTAAATCGAATATATTTACATAAAACAAAACTTGCATGCATAAAATATTTTTCTAATCAGGGGCGGTTCAAAAATTTTGGGGGTCCTGTACAATTTATTAAAATATGAACCTTAAAAATAATTGTTTATAACTTTTGTTAGTTATAAAATTGTAACTCTTAGAAGCAAATGTCCTTTCTAGGGGGCCTGTGCGATTATTTCTATTGTGCCTATCCAAAACTTCACTAGTTCTATAGAAACAATAAGAAGAAGAATAATCAATAAGATTCTATAACCAATTATCGTATTTAAGAAATAATTATAACGTTTAAACAATTATAATGTATCTTTCTTAATTGCATTTTCAAAATCTTTCAATGAATTTCGGAATTAACATCATCTAAAGAATGTTTTATCAAAATTTTAGGCCCTCTTTTATAAGAGGCCCTATACAGTCGCTTCTATTGCACATGTCCAGAACTCTCACTGTTTCTGATAATATTGAACTGATGCAAAGAGCTTGGTAGTTGTTAGAAAACAAACCTAGGGTTTTGGTTGTGCTTTAGACAAGGCCCAACGCCTCAGCCGTTTGGGGGTGGTCTTAAAAGATTTCATATCTTCCATTGCTAAGTCCATGAAACCAAAAACACCAATTGCACCCCATATGACTAGAGACAAAAATCCTTAGCCTCTTCGATATTTCTTTCGATGCTCTAATATTACATGAGGAACCGACATGAATTGGTCGAGTGATTTGCATGTTATATCGGTTTGAATCCGTTACTTGACCGAATAATAAAAATACTTATATTATCTCATCTTATATAGATTTTTATCTTGTTAAAGTAACGTCGACATTTAACGGTTAAGATAACACAAACGAAACACCAACGAGCTATTGGTTGAGGGTAACGGTTTTACCCGACAAGGGGAAATACAAATGAAACCTTGTTACCACAACCGACCAGCTTCATTGTTGAAGACAAAGAACTATAATGTTTTGTTAAAAAAAGGTGGATTTCCTCATCCCTGATATGGCCTTCTCGAATTGGCTCCACTTCTGCTCTAACGTCCCGGTATATCCAATCGACATCCTCACCAGCCACGGTGAGATTCCGGCTGCAGCCTTTTCCTTATCATCCAATTCACTACTGGTACTGCTACCGGAGCAAGACATGAGAGTCTCATAGTAGCCTAAGCTAACTGCTATGAGCCCGAACTGAGATTTGTTCTGCAGGTGGTCCATCAGCCTGTTAGCTTTTTCCTCGGATTCCATATCTACACAAAGAAGACCGCCGAACCCATAGCCCTTGTTGGCCATGGAGTTCAACAGCTTGTGTTGAGGATGGTCGTCGAGGCCTGGGTAGACAACCTTGATACCCAGTTGCTTCATTCTAGTGGCGTATACCATGGCTCTGTGGCAATGCTCCTTCATTCTCAGACCTAAGTGGGGAATCCTTTCGGACAATTCAAACGCAACCTTGGCGTTCATGGTCGGGCCTAGAAGCATCAAAGCACCTCGATGAAGGTCCATCATGGAGTTCACAAGGCTTGCGGGACCACAGATAGCGCCTGCGATAACATCGGCTCCGCCGCTGATGAACTTGGAGATACTGTGGACGACAACATCGGCACCGAGTCGAGCAGGGGAAAGAACCATGGGAGAGAAAGTGTTGTCCACGACCACCGTTGTTCCTTTTTCATGTGCTAGCTTGCATACTCCGGGATGTCGGCTACGGTGAGTGTGGGGTTCGATATCGACTCGAAGAACAACACTTGTGTCCGTCCTTGAACGATGGCGTATTTTACCGCTTCGTGATCGGTTATGTCGACGAACGTGGTCGTGATGTTACAGGTTCTGGGAAGGAAATGGGTTAAGAGTGCATGAGTTCCACCGTAGAGAGTCGTCGACGCCACTACGTGTCCGCCGCTAGTACAAAGTTGCAATAGCACGGATGATATAGCAGATATACCTGTGATCACGAAAACCTCAAAATCACTGGTTTTGATAATAATTCTTATTAATTACACCGATATATATACACTTTCAATTTAATATCGACTACTACAATATAGTTACCGCTAGCAGTGCAATAGGCAGCTTCTGTTCCTTCGAGGGCAGCCAACTGCCGACCAAGATTCATGACACGGTGGGGTTGAAGTGACGACTATAAATGAAGAAATCACGATCGGGGCCGAGTTCACCTGTGAACATGCGTCTCATAGTTTCCGGTTCCACGACGGTGAAGGTGGCAGACGCTTCAATAGACATATTAACGCCACCATGTTCGCCGAATACATGTCGCGCGCTGGCTAAGGCTTCAGCGGGGTCGTTTTCCCAAGCTGTTGTTGGTGCCACCGCCATTTTTGTCAACGTAGGTTTCTTGGCCACGAAAACATCGTCATCCCATTCAAAGCCATCAGCCGGTGCCGCCTTCTTCTTCCCTGAGAAAACAAATCCACAGCTCTGGATTTCCGCCATAATTAGGAAAGATTACTTAGAATGTTGAGAAAGAAGAGATTGGTGACTAGATACAAGGATTAGAAGGTATATATAGGCAGAGAATTGAGCCTAAAATGGTGGGGTTAGTGTTACAGATTAGTGGCCTAAGTATCTATAGCTACTATATTATTGAAAGGACTAACGTTAGATTCAGACCAAAATAAACAAAACAAATTTAGAAAGACTAATGTTAGAGTGATTGACTTGCAAGACGACAAGACAATGACTTTAGCTGTACACTTGATTATTGGAAAATAAAAAAAAATAAATTTATGTTTATATTTTAAGAGAGATTACGAGTTGAATTTTGTTCGCCACGTCATTTATAGTTCAAATAATTAAGATTGTTTATTTTTAAATAATTATCTAATAATTGTTCACCCATTAATTATATATAGGAAAGAGGTGATAATTCATCTTTAAAAAAATTAAAATCAACGATTTTGATTAATTGAGGAGAAATTATATTATAGGTCAGGCCCACCACGTGTCCATGGTACCAACCACTAAAACCACCCACATCATCAATTTTTACATGTCATATTTTTTTTCCCAAGTGAATCTTTACTTAAAAAATTAATTTTAAAAAGAATTAACAGTAAATATAAATAAAGATTTACTTTAAAAATATATGACATGAAAAAAATGATGATATGGGTGACTTTTAGTGGTTGGTCCCATGAATGACATGATGAGACTGATCCATAATATAATTTTTTATTAATTAGGACTATAAATAATGTGATGAACATGGTTCACTTAATAATTTTATCAGAGAAGCGGCGCTACGGTTGATGGTATTCCATAAATGTGAATGGTTTTTATTAGCTGCCGAGCCATGTGCTCGATCGGCATAGTTTTCGTTTTCAGTTCATTTGAATTAAGGTTTGGTTCTATTTTTTTTATTTACAATACATTCAAGGTTCAGGAATCTTTTACTCATTTCAATTCTATACACAAGTAGGAAATAATTAACTTACAAAAAATTAATTAAATAAATATTTTATAATTCTCCTCATCGAAACATTGGCATATCTATTTTTAAATATAAAATAATTTTTAAATTGGATTTAAAAATAATAAAGTATATTGAAAAAAATATTTTTTTGAGTTAAATTTATTTATTACATTCTTTTTTTAAAAAAAATTAAAGTAAATAAGAATCAAATTATTCTTAATCTTTTAACATACAATTTTGGTATAATATCCATATATCTATATAAATTTTTAAATTGCAGTTTTAGTTTTTGAGAATACACCGATTAACGTAGTTGATCTTTTACAAGAGGAGATTAAGCTTTAATTTAGATATCTTTATTCTTCGTCATCAAAAAATCGTTTAAATATTAAAATAAATTAAATAAACGTAAAAAAAAACTCATTTATTATGTATAAAATATTTATTTGATATTATTTTTTTTCGAAAAAAAATATTATTAAACGCAGCTTTAAACATATAACATGGAAGAAGCGAATGATTCCTTTCTCGGTATATTTTTTTTGTCCTTGCAGAGTGATTGGCGGCTTTTCTCTACTACTTCAGACAAGTTCGTTTATTTTGATTCTTTAAGACATGAAGTTTTGTCTTGTTTCAACCCAAATGTATTTTTTTAATTAGAGATGTTTACGGATCTCATCAATTGGGTTCTTCATTAAAGTCGTCATTAAACTAATCTCTTATAATTAGAAGAGGGATAGCAGCCTTGATTAAATAGAATATTTTGGTATAATGAGAATTTTAACATTTTAATTTATTTTATTTTTTAATTTATATATAAAAGTTTTAACATTTAATACTTAATTTTATTTTATTATGATTTCAATAACAATTTAAATTTTAGAGTTTATAGATAAATTTAATCCAAAATGTAGATCGATAATTTTTGGCTAAAATTTGTAGACCAACCCTAAAATAAAAATGAAATCGTTAAATATTATATATTTAGACGATTATATTAGCATAATCTCAAATATATAATACATTATTATAGGAAGATTATGTTTTATGTGATACAAATACATATACCAGTGATTATGTTGTACCAAGTGTCATTCTGAGTGTACAATCTTAAGGATACGTGACACCAAGACTTATTCCAGGTTTGTGATTGTACATATAATATTTTGTGAATATGTATCTGTTGAATATTATGTGTTTAAGCGGTTATGTGTATAACACAGTCAAGTAAGAGTATATCCAATAAACTTCATCAGTTTAATATTTCGAATATTTATTTTTATTTGAAGGTTAGTAAGTTGATGGTTACGTCAGAGAAGTATCATCGAAAATAGAATTTTAACATCGATTTTATCCACTGACGGATGCACCCTTTAAATAGGGTGTGTCCGTGCCCACCCTGAACTTTTCAAAGTTTGTATATTTACCCTTAATTTTTTTATTTTTTATGAATTGGTCCTTAAGTTTTTGTAATATTTAAGCTTTGTGCCCACCTGAGATTTCAAAATTTTATATGTGCCCACCCTCAAATGAATTTCTGGATCCGCCACCGACTTTATCGGACTATAATATTAGATAATAGACTATGCATTATGTTTTATCTTGTAACTCTCATTCTTGGACATTCTACACTGTGACTTGTATGTTCCAGTCAAGAAAGTGTCCATCCACAAAACAATGCCGCACTCGAGTTGATCAATGGCGTCACCGGAGCCGATGAGGATGGGCAGGCGCCGTCAACGAGTTCTCGTATACACTTCCAGGAGGTCCGGTGTTTTCGTTTCTGGAACTTTACTGTTTCATTGAATCTATATCTTGTTCTGTTCCAGAGTCCTGCTATTCCATTCACATTGTTGAAACTTATGTGCCATCCTCTATTATTCATATTTGGACATAACAGCCTGCATAACATTGCCAACTAACTTAAGCATGTTGTCGTCTTGTACAATGCATCAGATTGTGTCGACACTGTTCTTATCTGGCTTGCAGGAAAGTGCAGATAATGTTAGTCTGGATATGACTTCGCCTTCTAAAGATTCATTGCTAGAGGAGGCTCGTAACAAGTACGAGGAGGCTTTCTACTGCTGATAGGGAATCACCCCTCGTAAGAAGGAACGAGGCGGCATGCCCCAATCTTCTTCATATCTTTTGCTCATCTGAGACGGCATGAATCATCTGAATTGCACTCAGGAATAGAAATACTTTGTAAAATTTGTGATTCTGAAAGACCTAACCGAATGGTTTAGAGATGCTGCAAGTGCTTAACTACTATGAAGTGTCAATTTGGACCCCTGGAACAATATGGAGCCTCTGAACATCACTGTTCTACTTTGTGGTTGATCGATTCTAGCTTAAGATACAGCTTTTGAGTATAAACATGCATCATTTTAACTGCCATGCTTGTCGCCGCAGCTTGAAGCAAGTATACAAAATGGCGATATTCAAGGATTTCAAATCTTTAACGAGGCAGATAAGCGTCTTTCATCGAGGAGTAGAGTGGAAGATGCTGATGAACAATCTAGAAATGAGAACAGAAAGTGGGGAATCCGTAGAAATTCTTACGAATACCGGAACTAATATTGATTATAATATTATCTGTTCTAAAATATAATCTTCGACATTGATCGTTCAATCACTTACTAGTATCACTGGTGTTCGAACTGTGACCTCTAGAAAGAATAATTGTTCCTTTTAATCACTTTAAATAGAGGAGTGCAACTCGTTTATCCCTTCTCGTGCCTCCATTTATGCATTCACTTCAAATTAGAGAGTTTAGGGTTCAGGGTTTGGTTTTAGTTTAATGGTTTTGGTTAGAGTATAGGAAATTAGGAGTAGGATGGATTTTTTTAGTATAGGGTGTATTTTTTAGTATAGGGTTTAGGATATAAAAAAAATATGTGTTAAAGTTTAAAATTTAATTTTTTAATAAATTTTTAAAGAAACGTAAAAAAACACAAAAAAGAGACAAAAAACTTTTTCTCGAAATAGAGGACTCATATTAGAACTTGTATAAGTTAAATGTGTCTAAAAAATATCTAGAGAAATAGATTAAAAAGATTATTTTTTTGGAACTCGTCATCTATAAATCGTTGAATTAAAAAAATAATTTTTTTATCATTTTAATGATTATCACGCACTCAATGAGAAACAAAAAATTTTTGCTTCTTTTTTATGCCCCTTTGATTTTTTTTAAATAATTTTAAACTCTAAACTCTTATTTTTTATATCCTAAATCTTAAACCCTATACTTTAAAAAATACACCCTACTCTAATTCTCTAAATCTTAACCAAAACCCTAACATAAAACCCTAAACCCTAAATCTTAAATCTCTAATTTAAAGTAGGGCATAAATAAAAACATAACGAGGAACATATATGATTTGCACTCCCAATAAGATCTATAAAACATTATTATTTTAATTCATTTCCTCAAAAAAATTTAAACACATTTAATAATTTAATATTTTTCTTTAATCCCATTATTCATATAAATTTACCGATGTAAACTATAGTTAACCCAACAAGATATTAAAAATCCCAACGTGATCTCCCAGTAACTATAAACATAAAGGAAAGTGCAGAGAAAAAGCTAAGTTTGAACAAGTAAAACCCAAAGACGGGCACCAACAAAGACTACATCATCGTTGAATCAACATCCCTCTGTTTAAGCTTTAAGACAAGACGCCTGAGTTGTAATAGTACGAGGAAAGAAGAAGCGAAAAGGGGGCGAGAAAAAACAAAAGATGTACGTGAGAGCTAAGCGTACGACAGATCTAAACAAGAACACCGAGTGGTTCACTTATCCAGGTGTTTGGTCCACTTATATATTGATCGTCTTCTTCTCATGGCTCATCGTTCTATCTCTCTTGGGTACTTCTCCTGGAACCGCTTGGACCATTGTTCATCTCTCCCATTTCTTTGTAAGCCCTTTTTTCCCCTTTTCTTTCTGATTTCGATTCATTGAAGTTGTTGTTTTTCTCGTGTCTGGGTTTGATCTGCTTTGTTTATTGGTGTTTCCTTAATGGGGTTTTGGAATGAATCAAGGGTTTAATTGTTGCAAGCAAACATTGAGATAATTTCCCTGCGTTTGTTTAAGATTTTAGGGATTATTGTGAATTAGGTTTAAGAGATTCAATAGAGTTTGAATTTTGAATTCGTGCTTGCTTTTGCCTTTTGCTCGGTGGGTAGTCTCTGTTATTGATCAGAACTCTATGTTGATATTACTAGTTCATTCTGTTTCTTGTGTTTGTAAGTTGATTATTGAGTTATGTATGATGGTCATCCATTTCTTGCCCTTTCACCGATCCGATCATGTATCTCCGAGCATGTTCGAGTTTTGATTAGATGAGGAGAAACTGCTCTTGTACTTTGATATGTGTTGGACTGGTGCTTTTCAATCTCCGGTAGGCGAAAAAATATGTAATGAGATGACCCTTCAGTCTTCTTGGTATTATTTAGGTTAGACATGTTGCAACATGTTATTTATGAGTAAGTGAATAAGTTGGAAGTGTTATGGTATCTTTGATCCCTATTTACATTTTTCAGAGTCGGCGTAACTGCTTCCCCTCTGAGATTTGATTTAATAGCATCTTTGCTGTCACTAGCTGTTCTTATTTTCAATGATTTAGTGCCATACTTTCTACTTTCTCCATGTCTTGATATGTGTTGATGAATGGAAATCTGAATCTTTAAATCGCGAGGCTATACAATTACACCTACGAATACCGGCATTTGCTGATGTTTCATCATGACCCTAATTAGCTCTCTCTCCTGCCTCCTTGAGGAGTGAAAGAAGGCATTGATTTCACCTGTACAGTTGAAACACTTGAACCACAAACTCTTCCTTCTTCCCATTTAGGTTGTTCGATTTCCCTTGGAAACTAAATGTGCAATAGAAGCAAAAACGGCTCGTTAAACTACTATACTAAGCACATACATGTAAAAGAAAATCGGTGCCGGACAGTCTTAAGCTCTTTGCATTTCTGCTCCTAGATGTCTAAATAACGGTATGCTGTTTATAAATGCTAAGTGAGTGTTTTGGGAAATTAAGTCTTGACCTCTTCACTATAGCAATCTTAAATGCTATAGTATCCGAATTTTATCGACTTTGTCGTCTATGTTTCTTAATGAGGATATTGTTTGTGGATTATCTTACCTTAGGTCACGTATCACTTCTTTCACTGGAAAAAGGGAACACCCTTTGCCGATGACCAAGGGATCTACAATGGTTTGACTTGGTGGGAGCAAATAGACAATGGCAAGCAACTCACTCGCAACAGGAAGTTTTTGACTGTTGTACCTCTTGTGCTGTAAGTATTCGCTTTCAGTTGTACAAGCCTTTATTGAAGATCCGAACCAAAAACTACGAAGTATTTAATCGAAATATGAAGTTCAATAATTTGGCTCCTCCCAATGTTGGCTCCTAGTTCCATTCCCGACTCTGCACAATACGATGTAGCATATAATACCCGAACGTCGATGTTTTCTTCTATCGCGACTACTGTGACCTGGTCTCTTACTCTGCTTTTCCTTTGTCAGGTATCTCATCGCCTCACACACAACGGATTATCAAAACCCGATGCTGTTCATCAACACACTCGCCGTCCTGGTGCTGGTGGTCGCAAAGTTCCCCAACATGCACAAAGTTCGAATATTTGGAATCAATGGTGATCATTGAACTGTGAAGGAATTCATGTCCGATTTCTAGTACTAGGTTTTCATTACTTCTGTTATTCCAGTATAATTGCGTAATATTCCTGTACGGATACTGAAACGGAAAAGGGCATTGATCTTATTTTGCTGCAATGAACTCGATACGTATACCTTCCTTAATTCCGGGAAAAATACATTCATATATATTATTTTCTCTCTTTGCAGCGAGTCGTATCTGAATGTCAATCAATGGCGAGTCGAGTTATCGAATGAGCTGAAATCAAGTAGCTCGAACTTAATCGAAACCTTTTTTTTATCTCGGGAAAACTCACTTGAACCCGAGCTTCAGCATAAATACTCCACTTTGAAGCTAAAACTGGAGATCGGGCTCATTTTTAGTAGGTGAATTAGTTAAATCGGGTGAGTTTGAATAGTTCGATTTTCATCTGAAAACCGTTAGCTGCTTTGTGCGAGTGCTAACAATGAAGAGAATCACAGTAAATATTAAACTAGTTTTGACCCTACAGCCAATCGAAAGCGCATCTAGTGTAGTGGTATCATAGTACCCTCCCACGGTACTGACCGGGGTTCGATTCCCCGGATGCGCAGTTCTTTTACAGTTTTGTCATGCGAAAACGTTTTCTGCTGCTGCCGCTACTTTTGTATTTTTATTTACCAGAAAAGTGATATATTTTTAAACATTATATACATTTTCCAATATATTTTTAAAAAGTTTAAATAAAGAATTATTAAGCCATCAATGTTTGACATGTGATACAAATTTAATTACGTTAAGAGAAATCAAAAAACTTATATCTTATAAAACAATTTTCATATTTTTAAAAAATTTTAATTTTAAATCCCTAAATCATTGTCGCTTTTATTGTCACCACTGCCCCTCAACATCATTTTTGTTGGATAGATCTAAACAATCATTTCTTTTAATATGATATCATTGAAAATATAAATCAAAAAAAAATATTTTTTATAAAATAGTCTCTAAATTTTTAAAAAATTTAAATCTAAATCCTCAAATTATTATCATTTTTGCCGCCAATCATCTCTATAAACAACGAATAATGTGTCAATCGAACGTTGAACACAAAATCAATATTCAAATATTATATAAATACGAAATTCAGATATAAATATTATAATAAAAATGACTAATGTAAACATCATTTAGCCTTTGAAAACATTGATGTCAGACAACATTAATTTCCCCATCCCTACTACCATCCTGGTCATCATCCCAGATGTGTCCTCCCTCCTTATGCTACAACCATGATTCTCCTTCTCTTACTATTCCATCTCCATCCATTTATCCCCGACAACTCCTAGGCAAATATGGTTGGAGACTTGGAGTTGGCAACATGGTCTGGGTCTGGAGTGGAGGGTCACTTGGTTGGTGGTTCGTTGCCGAGGCATAGGTGTTGTGATCTGGACATGTTGGGTCTATGGAGGTTGGGATGTTGGCAAGGATATGCCCTGCAGAGTCAGGGACGGGGGAGGGTAACTTGCATCAACAAGGAAACGTAGGTAAACCCATCCTAATAATAAAAGATGATATAATTTATTTAGGTGATTCGAATATAGTAAAAGAAATTATCTTGAATTCGAATTTCCTTCTGTTTTTTTTTTCCCTAGCTGGCATTGGATTCTGATGTCCAGAATTTATTTCCTTGGTTGACTGTTTAAACAAAAATAAATGATGAAAGTTGAACAAAATGAGCTGACAGAGACACAGCTTGGTTAGGAAAAACAAAACAAATGGTTTTGATTCAATTAAAGCCTGAATTTTTTAACATTGAAAGTGAATTATAATTTTTTAGAATTAAAATATAATTTTATTATTTTATTAATATTTTAAACTAAAAATATTCTAAAATAAATATTATTACAACACTCTATTTAATTAAAAAATATTCCCATAGGCTAACTTTTTTATCTAAATCTTCTGTAAAACTAATGTTTTGATATAATAATTGAAAAATAGTTTTGGACTAATTTGAAAAGATTTCAAAAATGGTTCTTATGTCCAAACCACTTGAAATATATTTAAGATATTTTTGAGTGATTTTAAATATGTTTTAAACGATTTAAAGAAACCAAATAAGTGTTTTTAACCTAGGTGTTTTGATACACCCTTAAGGTGTTTCGATACCTGTTCTTCAATACCATGGTTTCAAAGGCAAAACCACAGTGGTATCGATACTGGTATCGATACCTTTTTGCCACTGTGATGCTCTGTTTCGAACCCTGTTTCGAAACACCCCCAACGGTCAAAATGATTTTATAAAAACCTCCAACGGCTAGGAGCGGTATCGATACCGGTATCGATACCAGTTCTTAAATGCATGTCAACGGCTATTTCCCAAAGAGGGTGTTTCGATATCAGTTCAAGCGGTATCGATACCACCTGCACCAGAAACCAAAATATGCCTTGTAATCAGCTCCAAACGGTTCCAAAAAATCCCCAACGGTCATAAACGGCTAGAAGCTCATTTGGGATGATAAAAGGAAGTCTTAAGCATCAAGAGAAGACTAATGCTTCACTTGTAACAACATTATGATCAAGAAATTGTCTTAGTGCTTAATTTCCTATTATTTGGGTAGACAAACACTTGTGAGCTCAATTGTCAATATATGCTCAAGTGTAATTAGGAATTGGGTGAGTGCTTAGTTGCAAACATTAACCTTATTAGAAGGATTCGAGTTTGCTAAGTTTTCTTGTTTGAGTGAATTCTCTCGATTGTGAACTTTGGATGCTAGATTCGGGTTTGAGTCTAGGATTGTAAGGTTATCCCTTTGGCCTTAAAAGATTGAAATTCTTAATGAATTTGGAAATCCTTAGTGGGAAGCTAAGGTAGTGGATGTAGGTGCTTGCTCGAAGGCCGAACCACTCTAAAATCCTTGTGTTCAACTCTTATCTTTTTGCTTCCACAACCAACTGTTCTTTCTCCATCAAATTAGCAAGTTAATCGATTGTACATCGAGTCACTCTAAGCCTAAAATCTTCCCAATAAAAATATCTTTTTAGTATTCATTATGTCATAATTGTTTAAAATTAAAGTATTCACACTTTATATTTTAGTTAAGGGTAAACTACTGCGGAAGTCACTTTCGTTTACTCTCAGTACACTTTTGGTCACCGAATTTGAAAAACGACCAGTAAAATCACTTTTCTTTTCGGGATGTAAATATTTGGTCACTCCGTCGTTAAGGGACGTTAAACTTAAACGGAAAATTGATCTGACAATTGATAAAAAAAAAATTTTTCCACCTGTCATCCACGTAAGTCTCCTCCTCCATGAAACCACCCCAACCTCTCTTCCTCCTTCATCATTTCCTTCTTTTCACCACCACCGCTCCGGCTAGTTCTGCTAATTCAATGCAATGTGATGCCAAAAGTTGAGTTGCAGATGCCAATGCAACGCTCATCTTAGACCCTGTAGTGGTGCCATTGGAGTTTCCAGCTGTGGCTATAGCTGCCAAGCCTGCAGCCAGTCCAGCAACCGAAACAGCAGTATGCAACCGAGCATTTTCCGCACGTATCTTATCCTTCTTCTTCACTGTGTTAGCGCCCAACTCCTTGTGGTGATTAAACCATTTCCCAATCGATCCAGTTTTCCGAGCTTGAATCGAATCCAAGACTTTCCCAGCCTACAAACATCAGCAGAAAACAGTAAACCACAACATCAGAAATCCAAAACATGCAACGTATCTACAAAAGCCAAAGGATACAAGATCATCATTACTCACAACAACTTGAGGTGCTACAATGGTGTCTGGAAATGAACTCGGACTAAAATCGAACTCAAACTGTTTCTATTTCCGAGAAAGGGCTTTAGAAAGTTCCGAAGCAGATAGAGACCATGATCTAGATAAAAACTCCATAGGCTCCTTTGGTGTCTGTAGCTGTAGAATCGATGGCAAAGACGATGTTGCTCTCAGCTCTCCATCTTCTTCCACATTCTCTAATCCGAACAAAGAACCAGTTTTCCAATCCAAATAAAACCCAGTTTCCATTTCTACCTTGGGGTTCTTTCAGGCAAACCGATGCCAAGAAAACACTTCAAATGAAAGAAGAAAAGATTGACTTTTGAAACCAGAAAGGCAGAGGATTAAGAACAAAGCTCAACGTCTTATCGGAGCAAAGCCATGACCATAGTTTATATGGAGTGTGGACAATGTTTTCATAGGGCCCCTCCCTTACAACAGAATCGTTAAACAGGAGAAGATATCGAAATCTAGTGCTTTGAATCCTTTAAAGTTTGGGTTTACCCGAAAGAGACTGAGATTGGCTGTCAAAACTTAGAAAACCCTAAGGTTTATATTAATAGGGTAAACTACTACGGAAGTTTTCTTATTTAGTTTTTATGGTGGGTAAAGTTGAGGAAGATGTAGGAGAAGAAGAAGGGGAGAGTGGGGGTTGTTGGAGTGGGGGCTTTTGTGGTAAAAACGGCGGTGGTGGTGAAAAGAAGGAAATGATGAAGGAGGAAAAGAGGTTGGGGTGGTTTTATGGAGGAGGAGACTTACGTGGATGACAGGTGGAAAAAAAAATTTTTTATCAGTTGCCAGATCAGTTTTCCGTTTAAGTTTAACGTCTCTTAACGACGGAGTGACCAAATATTTACATCCCGAAAAGAAAAATGATTTTACTGATCGTTTTTCAAATTCGATGACCAAAAGTGTACTGGGAGTAAACGAAAGTGACTTCCGCATTAGTTTACCCTTTAATTAAATTGATTATTCATTTTAATCCGTAAAATAATAATTTTTAATTATTATGTCATCAAGTCTGAATCTCACCCCAGAAATCAAATCAAACCTTACTCTCCCGCAACTACTAGACTGGTGTGACTGATGGATTAATAAAATCGAGATTTTAATTTTAAATTCATTTATTTACTTTATCAAATCATCCAAGTTTTCCTTCAGATCCAAAATCAAGTCTTCTTTTTAATTTTGAATTTCCAGTTTGTTTTTGTATCCAATAATGCCGGGTCTCAAATCTCCACCCGACGCTCCTACGCTGCAGATTACAGTGTCGGAGTCGCCGTCTCAGAATCAACTTCGGACGCCAAACAGAAAGCTTCCGTCGCCTACACCTTCACGATCCAAGGCTTCCCCAGCCCGCTCAGCCAAAAAGCCTCCACCCGACTCACCCAACCCGGACGATTCCTCGCTAGATAACCCGGATCTAGGACCCTTTCTGCTCAAATTGGCCAGGGATACCATCGCTTCAGGCGAGGGTCCCACTAAAGCTCTGGATTATGCCATTCGAGCGGCGAAGTCGTTCGAGAGGTGCGCTGTGGAAGGTGAGCTCAGTTTGGATCTGGCGATGAGCTTGCACGTGCTGGCGGCGATTTATTGCAGCTTGGGGAGGTTCGACGAGGCGATTCCGGTTCTGGAGCGGGCGATTCAAGTGCCCGATGTGGAACGGGGTCCGGATCACGCGTTGGCCGCGTTCTCGGGGCATATGCAGCTGGGGGATACGTACTCGATGCTGGGGCAAGTGGAGAAGTCAATTGGGAGCTATGGAGAAGGGCTAAAGATTCAGATCCAGACTCTGGGAGAGACCGACGCTAGAGTTGGCGAAACTTGCAGGTTATCTTACTCTCACTGGTTTATTATTGTCAAGATTTAATAGGATATTTGAGATCTTTTGGGTGTTTGTGTTGATTTGTTAAGGCACAGATTATGTACTTTCTGTTGAGAGTCTACTGTAGGATAGATCAGTGATTTAAATAGCAATCTGCAACCGCATTAGCGCCGTGATATAGCCTAATGCTCTATAACTTTGAAAATAGATTTAATAGTTGTTGATTCAATCATATGAATATATGATGAATTTATGAACTGCAAATCGTGTAGGAAGTTGCAAGCTGTTTGCTTCTTTCATGATTCTTAGTGTTTCATGGTTTATTGTCACTGTAGTTAATGAATTGATTATGGGTTAGCTTTAAAAGCTGGGATGTTATTGAAGGTTTAGTACCAGTTGGGTTTATTTATTTTTTCTTGTGGAGATTCTTGGTGTTAGATTTGTTCGGTTTCGACTTTTTGTAGAATGGTTGTTTGCCTTTGTTTTCTAAATTTTTGAGTTTACTCATGATTAATGGAAATATAGGTACTTGGCTGAGGCCCATGTTCAAGCAATGCAATTTGATAAAGCTGAAGAATTGTGCAAGAAAACACTTGAAATACATCATGCCCACAGTGAACCGGCATCGCTCGAAGAGGCAGCTGACCGCAGGTTGATGGCACTTGTTTGCGAGGCTAAGGGGGACTACGAAGCGGCCCTTGAGCACCTTGTCCTAGCCAGCATGGCGATGGTTGCCAATGGACAGGATAATGAAGTAGCTGCTATTGATGTCAGCATTGGCAATATGTACATGTCTTTATGTCGCTTTGATGAGTCTGTCTTCTCCTACCAGAAGGCACTAACTGTGTTAAAAGCATCCAAGGGTGAGAACCATCCTCAAGTTGCCTCCGTCTTTGTACGACTTGCGGATCTATACCACAGGACTGGAAAGCTCCGAGAGTCAAAATCCTATTGTGAAAACGCCCTGAGGATCTTTGCAAAACCCATGCCTGGAACCACAGCAGAAGAGATAGCTGGTGGGTTAACAGAAATTTCGGCCATATATGAATCTGTCAATGAGCCTGAGGAGGCACTGAAGCTCTTGCAGAAAGCAATGAAGTTGTTGGAAGACAAACCCGGGCAGCAAAGCACAATTGCAGGAATCGAAGCACGCATGGGGGTGATGTTTTACATTCTTGGGAGGTATGAAGAAGCAAGGAAGTCTTTCGAGAGTGCAGTAGCAAAGCTTAGAGCTAGTGGAGAGAGGAAGTCGGCCTTCTTTGGAGTCGTGTTGAATCAGATGGGCTTGGCCTGTGTTCAATTATTCAAGATAGATGAGGCTGGTGAGTTGTTCGAAGAAGCAAGAGCAATACTCGAGCAGGTATGTGGCCCGTGTCATCAAGATACTCTGGGAGTATATAGCAATCTTGCAGCAACTTACGATGCTATGGGAAGGTAACTAGTATTTTAAACCACCATGCATCAAATTCCACATCCATAGCATCATTTTGTATTGTTTAAGTCGAGTATTCGATTACTCATCTTCTAATATAAAAATCAGGGTTGAAGATGCAATTGAGATACTGGAGTATGTACTAAAATTACGAGAAGAAAAACTCGGAATTGCAAATCCGGATTTCGAAGATGAGAAGAAGAGGCTGGCTGAGCTCCTGAAAGAAGCCGGCAGGTCACGCAACAGAAAAGCAAAATCACTGGAAAATCTCATAGATCCGAACTCGAAGAGAACAACGAAGAAAGAGGGGCCAAAAAAATGGGGTTTCAAAATTTGAAGGGCTCATTTCCCAGGTCGTATCTAATCCTGTTTCCCTACATATATTCACATATTCCTGTATCATGGAAGATCATGTATAGTGTTACACTGTGTAATTTTCTTGAGCTTTCCTGTTCTTGGAGCTTTATGATCTCATATTTTTTAACCTTTTTACTATCATTATTTGTGTTCTTGAATGACTATGATGTGCTGTTGAAATTTGGACTGAAGAATGTTCATTTGGGTGAATAAATTTTATCATGTTATTTCTTTTCATAGCTCAAAGCATGGATTTGGATATCTGATCGATTCATAGTATCCTTCTTTAAATTCGAACAAATATTAATTTAAATTACTTTAAATAATATAAATTTTATATATTTTTTGAATCAAATTAAATTTTGCTCATTTTTAATAAAATAATTGCTTAAACATGTAAAAAATTAGTAAACTGCATCCGTCCTTTTGTTTTGAAATAAAAATAAAATTAGAAAAATTTTAAATTTTTTATATCCTCTTAGATCGATAAAATAGATAATTAAAATTAATGGTACGATGTATAAAAAATTTACTTAAAAAATAAAAAATAATCTCAATAATAAATAAGTATATTATTAACCATATAACCGATCGATACAGGTAGGTTTTTCTTAACTGGAATCACCATCGTATTTTCCTTTCCCTCCATTGAAGAAGACGAAACCTTTCACATGAGCAGACAAATAAGGCGAGAAAAAGAGAAGAAATGTTAATAAGACAACGAAATTCGAACCTTATTTTTCAAAATTTTGAGTGGTTATTAGTACAAAAGCTTTTTCTTTTTCCATTTTTCTCATGATCGTATATATAAATAAGAACATTCAAATCAGATTTTCCTAGAAAAAAATGTCATTTCTTTTTAAAGATACTGGATTTCTGGGTATATTAATACATAGTTACTATCGAAGGGTTTTATCGGCACTTTCCTAAATATTTCCCCCCATTAATTTGATGTTGAGGAAATAATTTTTTCTCTTTGTTTACTTATTTCCCCAAATTTAAAATTCCCACTTTTTCTACTTTCCCAGCTGACCCTTCATCCTGGTCTTCCCCTTTTACCAATTGGTTTTCTTAAAGTAATTCGAGGAACCCTAGATTATCCAACTTGAAAGGTAATAAGCAAGGGTTTTATTTCAATAATCTGACTTCCTTTTTTCTAGATTTTCCGTTATTCTATTTCTGATATTTTTCATGATGTTCAGTTTTTTTTAGCTTGTGAACAGGTTGATTTCCAATTCGGAGACTCTGGGTTGAATTCGTGGCGTGGGAACTTCTGAGACGCCGCCGTTGTTCTTACTCGACCAGTTTTGCGGTACCCCCCGCCTCATATTTCTTTTCTGTTTGTTGATTGAATTGTGCAAAAAGGAAAATCGGATTTGTTTTAAGATTGTGCGAAGATAATTTTGGTGTTTGTTTTTCTTAGGTGATTATGGGTAAACTTGTTTAGATTTGTTTGATGTTAAGAGAAACTTTGTTTTGTTTATAATTGGATGAAGCTGAAAATTGGGGATCATTTTTTTTTTGTTTCGATGTGTTTCTTGACATTGATGTGCTGATATGAATTTCAGGGGATTACATTTATGAACTGCAATTACATTTAGGTGTCGATAATCGATAATCGATGTTGTAAAGAACGGAAACCATGGGAGATGGCAATAATACCTTGGGAAGAGGCGTTGTGGCCAACAATACTTCAGCCAGCAACAGCGAGAAGCCGGAGTGGCTGCAACAGTACAATCTGCTCGGAAAAATTGGTGAAGGTACTTACGGTCTTGTGTTTCTCGCAAGAGTTAAGTCCCTGACCAATCGTGGAAAATGCATTGCCATAAAGAAGTTCAAGCAGTCCAAGGATGGGGATGGTGTCTCCCCCACTGCCATCCGAGAAATCATGTTGCTTAGGGAGATTTCACATGAGAATGTTGTGAAGCTTGTGAACGTGCACATCAATCATGCGGATATGTCGTTGTATCTGGCTTTTGATTATGCTGAATATGATCTTTATGAAATCATCAGACACCACAGGGACAAGGTTAACCATGCTATGAACCAATACACCGTTAAGTCACTGCTCTGGCAACTGCTTAATGGATTGAACTATCTCCACAGCAACTGGATCATACATCGGGATCTAAAGCCATCAAATATATTGGTTATGGGTGATGGTGATGAGCACGGGGTTGTCAAAATTGCCGATTTTGGACTTGGAAGGATTTATCAAGCTCCCTTGAAGCCATTATATGAAAATGGTGTGGTTGTAACTATTTGGTACCGTGCACCCGAATTGCTTCTCGGTGCAAAGCACTATACCAGCGCGGTTGATATGTGGGCTGTTGGATGTATCTTCGCCGAGCTTTTGACTTTGAAGCCACTTTTTCAAGGCGTGGAAGCCAAATCTACACCAAATCCTTTTCAACTTGATCAGCTGGACAAGATATTTAAAATCATGGGTCATCCTACTTTGGAGAAGTGGCCCACGCTTGCGAATCTTCCGCATTGGCAATCAGATTTGCAACACATTCAAGCACACAAGTATGAAAATGCTGGACTTCATAGTGTTGTTCATCTTTCTCCCAAGAGCCCTGCTTTTGACCTCTTATCTAAGATGCTTGAATATGATCCTCGAAAGCGTATAACAGCTGCACAGGCTTTAGAGCACGAGTACTTCAAAATCGAACCTTTACCAGGTCGCAATGCACTGGTACCTAACCATCCTGGCGAGAAAATAATCAATTATCCTACCCGTCCAGTGGATCAGAACACTGATTTTGAAGGGACAGCTAGCATTCAGCAACCACAACCACCTGTGCCATCCGGAAATGTATCTGGCAGCATGGGTGGTCATGTAGGGAGAAATGGATCTGTGAATCGACCTATGCCACCTCCTCCTATGCAAAGAATGTCTCAGGGCATGATGGCTTATAATTACCCATCTCAAGCTGGAGTGGGTGGTGGAATGAATCCGGGAGGGATGCCAATGCAGCGTAATCTTGCTGCCCAACCTCATCATCAGCAACAGTTGAGAAGGAAAGATCCAGGAATGGGCATGAGTGGAAACCCTCCACAGCAAAAATCAAGACGCATGTAAGAAAATTAACTTCCGGTATGTCAATCATCTGAATGTAATTAACCAAGGTGCTGTATATTATTAAACTTATTTCAAGGAATTTTTAACCCATTGACTTGCAAGTTGTATAGATTTATTAATGCGAGCTCTTTGCATGTTCAACCCCCAACCATGCTTCAAATTCGAGTCATAGACTAAAGGGAGCTCCCCTGGGTTCGAAATGCACGTTGAATAGCCTTACCTTTTCTTGCTTGATGAACAATTTTCACGCTGCAACTATATTAGCAGAAACAGAACTAGTAGTTTTATTAGGTACAAGAAAGGTTTATTCAACTTTGAGAAAGCTCCTGGAACTGAAAATCTGCACTCTCAAGTACCTGGAATTCTAAGACGCCTAATCATAACTTTCCAGTTTCCAGTACTCTCACAAGAACTACCTAGATTGGCCACCGTGTTGTGAACAGTTTAACGACATGGCAGCACGACGATCTTGAAACATCTAGACATTCCTGAAGGTCAGAATCACAAGCTATTCAAACACATTCATTATCGTCGTCCAAATACTTGATATCAAAATTACCCACTTCCAGCTTTCAGCCTCTTGGTCACTTCTTCTGTCAGTTCCCTTATACCAGAATTTAAGGAGATCCGAAATCTACTTGTCTTCTCTGTAAGTAGCCTTAAGGGTTACACTATTCATTTCCTGCTGACCCGTGGACTGCTTTGGAGCTAGAATCTTCGTTTAGGCGAAATAAAACGTGAATCGGACACTGGAGTTGATTAATAAACAAACCTCGGTAACAGTGGGGTGGTCGGTAGGAGTAAAGCCATTGATTAATTTTAGATTTATTGTCATAAAAATTATGTGCTAAAGTTTGAGACTCGTTTTAGTTGAGACAAGTTGAGTTAGCGAGCTATTTCATGACAAATGTCTACCATATTAGATCTAAATTGATCGATTAATAATCTAATATCCATAATCACATTTTTTTTGAATTAAGTCTCGCCCATGATTGATAGCATCCTCGATTTGGGAAAAAAATCAAGTTTAAGAGAAATTACATCATAGGTCAATCTCACCATATCATTTACAAGATTTACTATTAAAAATTACCGCCATATCATTTACAGGATTTACTATTAAAAATTACCGACATCATTTTTTTCTATGTCAAATTTTTTAAAATAAATTTTTATTCATATTTACTGTTAAATTTTTTAAAAATAATTTTTTAAAATAAAAATTCACTTGAAAAAATATAAGATAAAAATAATTTTTATTGGTTGGTCCTATGAATACGTGATGAGATTCACCCATAATATAATTTCTCTAAGTTTAGGCGTGTTCGCCGCGCCGCCAACCTTCCTTCGATTCCTGGGCTATGTTTGGTCCAATCCCCTTTTAGGTGTATTACTGTCTGTATCTTTAGATGAACAGTGGAGAGAGAGGCTACTGACTACCAAAGACGCAGTTTATATTTACAAGCAGAGGAAAACCAAAAGATACGAAATAAAACACCCCCAAACCCACCACACACCACAAAGATGAGAAGTATTCACATAAATTCTACTCCTATCTCTCTAAGCACCATACGAACCAAAGAACAAGTCTTGGTTCTTCAAATCCAGGCGATGTATTTTAGTCTCCCATGGGAGGCAGCTCCCAAAAACGAGCTAGCGATTTGGGTCACTCAACCGCAAAAGTCATACACAAAAGCTCCCACCGGCAGCAGTTACCTAACGGGGAAAATGAAAAATGAAAAAGGGTTACTAGTCTAGTGGTCAGACTTTAGTCTGAGCTAATCACGGTCCCTTCACTTTCGATAATAGACATGGGAAGTTTGCTTCCGGTGGTCATCTTTTTCACATCCTGGCTTGAACAGATAAATAGTCTTCTTACCATACTACAAAATTCCCTGCAACGATATACAAGTTGGAATATCAATTCTGAAAGCAGTTATTTTTAATATAAAAAGAAATTGATAAAAGGAAAAATAACATGTGTCGTGTAACTTACGGCCATGGATCATCGCCTACGAGCATCATATCCCCTTCATCATCAGTGTAGACGATCTCCCACTTATTCCTAGACTGAAGTTCTCCCTTAATATCAAACATCTTCTCTAATTCGTCTATAAGCTGATTGTACCCTGTTAACATGGTCAAGTCTACAGCACGACCAACAGCAACCCCCTGCATCTGAACCTGTTCACATATACAACCTCAAAGAGAGTTATTGGAAATTCTTCAAAGCAGATGGTTTTTCAATAGTAGTACTTTCAATACCTTAGTACGACTTCTTGTAGAATTTGAACTTTGCCTGCTCTGGATCTCTTTTGTCGATACCTGTAATTGTTCCTGCTTCTTCTCTTTAGAGTCTTTCGAAATGTCAGACTTCTGGTCAGATCCAGTGGGTGACAGTATACTTGGACCATGTCCTTCTGTTGTACCGGCAGTCACATTAGAAACTTGTGTAGGTGTCCTCTCCACTAGAGATGAGCTCACAGAGTGGTTTATCAATTCAATACCGAACAATCGGCAACTAGCTGCTGTCTCAGATTTCTTTAACTTTTCAATTGGATCAAAGGTTGAATCATCCTTCAGTTGCGGATTTGAAAAGCCTGAAAGAAGAGGCCAACCAGACACACTTTTGCTATTCTCTCTTGCATCGGGATACAGATGCTGAGAAACACTCATGCCGGAAGACAGCCTGCTTCGTTCAGTTTGATTCTTCGAAACAGAGCTGCAACTACTGTTCATCTCAGTCTGCATGTGATGCCACGTGCTTTTAGCTTCAGCAGAAATGTTACGCTGAGTTGGATCATGGGAATGCATCACTCCAGAATTCCAAGGAGATGATGCTGGTGTTGACATATCTATATTATTCAAAGTGAGCAAGTCAGATATAACAAACATAAGTAGAACAATAGAAGAATAATACAAGGAAAAGCATGTCTCACATAGAGCAGGATTTTCAGTGGGCGGTCGAGGCCTTTTGTTCTTAGTAGGAATTGGTTGAGCAAGAGTAGGTGGAATTGGAGCAACAAAGGGTTCTATCTCCCATGGTGAAACCCTGTCAGGCCTCTGAATAGAAGCAGGCTCATCCCATTGTACCTGTTGAGAAACATGAAGTCTTAGATGTACATTACCAGTCTTAACAATCTAAACTAAAGTTGAAGAAAACATGTAAGAACAAGTTACCTTCAATGAACGCCATTTTGAATCTTCCCAGTGAGGAGAAAAGTCTTCAACCCCAACAATTGTTCCAGAAAACCTTATCAATCAAGATATTTTCCGTAAGTACTTAAAGAAAAGATTTTTTCCCTTTTTCTTTAAAAGAAATTAACCCTGAACAATCATGTGGTTAAGTTCCAGTACCTTCTCTCAGGAGAATCTTCCCCTTCAAACCTCATCTTAAATCTCATGCCAACTGCAAACTTATTATTAAGAGCATCTAAATATTTGTTCAACCCGATGATGAACTGACTTGTCCTGACATTTTGCATGAAACAAATATGAGAAAAAAAATAATAATCTCACCTTTAGCAAATCTATAAATCTAATACCTTGGTTTATAGTAGACAACGAAGAGGGTTTGAGTTAAAACAGCATGAGATGCAGTTGCAAGCACTCCTAAGAGCATATTCCGACTAGAAATCACTGATGACGGCATGCAGCTCTGTTGACGAGCTACACGCCTAACTCCGACACGAAGCTCCTCATTCTCCCCTCTAGGGGACCAAGTATTAAACAAATAATTCATCAGCCACACTAAAACTGAACATAAGTAGTAAAGGGCAGAACGCAAGCAAGCAAGCACACAAAAACATCAAAGTGAAGGAAAAATCAAAAAAGAAAAGACATCTACCTCAGAAATACAAAGGAATCACCAGCAACTAATCGCTTTGATGTAACAAATGTACTCCACCCTGTTGTCAGCAAATGCCTCCTTGGTTGGCCTGTTCAGTCGATCATAAACAAATAAATCATGATTTGTCCATAAAGGCTTAAATTATCTCATATCCATCAAAACCAGAGACATTTTAATGTCAAAAGTCTGAGTGAGGAAGACAATAAAAAAAGTTGTTTTCTTTTCAAAATAAAAACAAGGTGTTTCAGTTACCTCTGAATATATGCTTAAAGCGCCACTCATAACCATGAAGATCCTTCGCAACCAATTCCTGGGTTGGTGTTGCCTGGTTCATGTCCTTAAAGAAAACCACATCAAAAATCAATATAATGAAAAATATCTGACAAAAGATAAAAAGGCCAAAACAAATAGCTTGATCTAGAACACAATACCAGTGGAGGAAGGCATTCAGTGGCATGTTTTCGAAGAACAGAAAACCCTCCATGGGTGCTTGTATCTGAGGCTGTTAAAACCTTGCAGAATGAGTGGACTGTAGGTCTTTGAGGCTCAGGAGGGCATTCATCAGGAGTCGTTGGCTCAGGTTGCTATAGATGCCAAAAACATAAGAGATCAGATCAGTAATTTCAAACAACATAATATGATGAGAAAAATAGAGAAACCAACTTTGTTTTTGCATTTGAATACGGAGAGATGTTCAAATCAGAAAGGAACAAAATCGGTTACTTACGTTAGTTGGTTCCGGCACCAAAGTTATTTGTGCATAAACTTCATCTGTTTCTTGTTCAGCCTAGAAGCAGCAAAGTTCATAAAAATTATCCCCAAATCAATCATGTTAATAGAATAATCTAATGATCCACTTTGTCTACATCACTTGACATTGGACTAACATTATCTAGCCATTAAAACTAATACTCAAAATAGAAAAGTTATTATTCAAAGCTTATGGTTTAGATTCTCTTCAAGATAAAAAAAAATAGATCGAAATAACTATTCCACTTTTTTATTTATGTTCTTCAATTGTTCAACAGCCAAACATACAATCAAAACACGGTCTAGAAGCTACAACAACCCATACAAACCAATTGAAAAATCAGAAATTGAAATTTACCAGCATCTGAATATGAACAACACGGCAAAGAATCTTCGATGGAATATTAAACAACGGAATCCTCTGACTTAACTCCTGATTCGTTGACGCTTCCAACTAAAACAACCCCCGCCAAAAATAGCAATATTGCAATCAATAACCCGTTTCAAACATTTCCATAAAAGCACAGTTAATTTCCAAATAAAACAAGCAGACAAAATTGAAATCAGATCCAAAATAAGAAGAAGAAAAAAGGAGAAAAGACTTGCCTGCTCCATATGCCCTTGAGGAAAATAATAGACTCTCTCTTCAACTCGAGGAACCTCAACCAGTGGTCCGGCACATAACTTCCACAACTCCGTATACAAATCATCCCTTCCGTTTCCTGTCGCGCAAAAGGGAAATAAAAACCTTCAAAATAAAAAATCCAGGAAAAAAAAGAAAGTATATGAAGAAAATCTCTTATTACCTTCAGATGATACATTATTTGTCTGCGAAAACGACCCGACTCTATTCGCCATTGAACTATCTCTAACTCACTGAGTCAACAAGCAGTAACAGTACCAGAGCAGCAGTTTCAGAACTCAATTAAATCCTCCAAATCGCTGTAACACTTCACTTATTATATACACTTAATCACCAAAACAATTAAGATTACTAACAAAGCTAATCAACACGATTTAACCGCTCGACTCTTCGATTCCAATAGAACTATACTTTTAACACGCCGTTTTAGCTCTTCTCCGTAACGATCGCGAGATTCAAATACCGTAACCGAAAACCACCTTGACGGTTACAATACCGCCTTTACTTCACCTTGTGAAAACTGCTTTTCGCTTCAACTTTTCCACTTCTTTGTCTGGAAAGGCAGAGAATCCCCCTGAAATCGCTTCGCGCGCGTCTTATAATACGTAGCTTTGTTTTGTTGTCTGCCTTTAACACCGATTCTTCCTCTTTGTTTGGTTTTCCTTCCCTGTGAAAGTATTGTTTATAGCGTGTTTAAGGCTTAATTTAACTAACTCTGGTTCCGGATTTAACCGGGAAGGAAGGTTAAGGAGGCCCTAAGGGGTTAACGTGACGGACATTTTGACGGCAAACGGTGAAATACCGTTACTTAACGGTGTTATATGTACGGACGATGGTGCATCGGGATGCGTGTTGTTCGGGGAAACGGGTGAGAGACGTTAAGTGTGATTTGGACGTTACTTATTGCCGTCTGTTGCCGTCTCTTTCGTTGTTTGTTACGAAACAGGCAACAGGGTTGGCTCGAGTTAATCCAACAGAATTTTGGGATTTTTTTTTTCATTTCTCTCATTTTAATTAAAACGAAGACTTGGGGATTAATTATTGACCTCAATAGACGGTGGTAATTACGAGATGTACCACCATAAGACTGTGGGGTTCACGTGAACACGTGGGAAGTGTTGGATCTTGATCCTTGTAATTTGTAAAAGAAAAAAAAACTGTTCTTTTCGCCGGCCATTCTACGAGCGGTTCGGGTGGTTCTCTTCGGTACACGTTAGACCGGTTTTCCATATTGGAGTTTACACGTTGTCTGGTTCATGTGGGGTCACCTGTCCACGTGTATTTTCTACAAACGTTGTCGTTTTCATATAATTGACTTCCATTCCATGATTTCCATCATCGAATTTCCCTCCGTTTTAAATAATAATAATTATTTACTATACGAACGATAAAAATAAACTAAAATTATTATTAATTATTCTCTAAATATTATAATTAAAATTATTATTCGATTAACTTGTAATTTTATTTCATAATAAAATAATACTATCCCATTTTGTTCATACTTTAGCCACTTGCTTTGCTACCTACAAAAATCAACGATCCCATACGTCAGCCTCGGCTGCTTTTACCTGTTTCCTGGAAAGGAATATCGAAATTAAAAGGAAGGTGATGATTTGTTTAATTAATACCAACTTTAATTATTCTTTGTGATTTAATAAAAAAATTAATTTCGGTATCATATTCCTCCTTTTAATTTGCATCTTTGAATTTTAATTTAAATATATTTATCTAAAGGGATAAAATCCAATGCAGCAGATTTTCAGATGCCTAGCACACTGATAACCATCTTATGTGCTCTTTAATCTTACATTCAATATAATTGTAAGGATTTTTTAATAAATGAAATAAATTAGGGTTTCGATAAGAATCATAACGAGACGAGATAAGTTTCTGGTCGCTTTAATTTTTATCTGAAATTTTAAAAATTTAATTTTATTTTTTATCTAACTTTTAAATATATTAATTTTTATTTTTTTGAATTGAGTTCGAAATAATTTGAGATATTAATATTATATTATTTTTTATGTAATTAACTGTAGCCACCAACTTAAGCCTATGGTGTGACTGGTACATGAATTTGTTCAACCTCGTGATACAAACACTTTAGTTGTGCAAAATCATATGGGATCGAGTCCACGTCAGATTAATTAGTTGAATAATTATGCTTTTAATGGTGTGGATAAGCATGGTGGTTAAGGGTTGTAATAGAAACCTTTGTGTTTCCCATGTAAGATACAGACAAACCAATCAGCATTAGGGTTTGTGTATGTCTCGCTGTAAGGCCTAGATTTCTTATGCTTGACACTTGTCTCAGTGGTATAATTATTGTTAATTTGGTATTTGGACCAACACTAGATGATTTATTATATGATAATCAAGTATTTATATATGATTAGTGTGCGATTTTGTTTTATTGTTATTCTGATTATGGGAGTTTCATTTTAATTAATTTAGATTAACTTGTATTATATATTTAATATTAATACATAATTTTTTATATATTTTTATATATAATCTTTTAAATTTATAATTTATTTAAATAAAATTAAACTGTTTATCATTTAAATTATTTTACGAAGAGTTCATATTTTTCTTTTGAAAAATAAAGGAAATAAAACAGAACTTTTTTGTTTGTATTATAAAATTTTAATGGGGAATTATAACAGTGAGAAAGCATTTCTTACATGGGGGTCTTAAGTGCATCATTAATGTTTAGATGACTCATACCTATTTTTATTATTAAATCAAAAGAGATTAAAACGTACAGTTATATTTAATTTTATGTTCTTATACATGTTATATCGATAATTATTTTATTTTAATACAAATATTTATATTTGATCGATAATTATAAAAAATTGATTTTTACTAGTTTGATGTTCTCATTTATCTACAAACAATGGGATTCATAAAGGTTTTAGGATTTTGATAATATGCTAATTTTTATAAAAATGTTTTTTTTTTATATATTTATACGAGATTTTTAGTAGATTATTTTCTTTCTTTTTAATGTATTATATTTATAATATTTTTTTATGATGTTTAATAAAATTTAGATGTTATTATTAAAAGAATCACTCACGAGATTAAATATACAAAAATGGATCAAAAAATAATTAAAGAGGACAACAATACTCTTAAAATTTAAAATCCATATATAATTTAAATAAATTAAAGTTTTATTTACTTTTAACACTTATAAAATTTTATAAATTTATCTTCCTAATAATTATAGTTTTATGTTAGTCCCTATATATGTGTTGGGTGTCTCCATCATAGTGATAAGGCATTGTTTGGTGGTATTATGATCCCCAAGTTTAGAAACAGTGGTTAAAAGGGGACATGCCCCTGATTCCCCAGCCAGCCAGCCCCTCTCCTAGGGTATGCCTGCCCTTTCAATGTTTTATTATTTCAACTTCTTAATTAAACAAATCTATATAGAATATCTTAGTTTGCACAACAATTATATGTGCTTGATGAGAGAGAAGACAAGTATGAGCATCACATGCATATATAAATATGGGTAAAGTATATAAATGGTCCTTTAATTATGACCAATTATTTGTTGAGTCCCCTAACTATGAGAAGCTATATAAATGGCCCTTCAATTATATAAATACAAGTAAATCATCGAAGAATTAAAAATTTTATTGATGTTTACGGTAATCATCTATGATGAGTTAGCTACCCATAATATGAGATGCATAGATTTTGTTTTTAAAAAGAGAAGAAGAAACTGAGCTAATCTTGATTAGCTAGGGACCTATTTATAACTTTTTATAGTTAGGAGGTTCAAAAAATTAGATCATTTTAAAAACTATTTATGTAGTTTACCTTATAATTATTACATAAAAACAGTACATATATAAACAATAGTAGTAAAATTTGAGATTAAGGATAAATTATAAATGTTTAAATATAAGAAAATAAATTTATAAATAATCATTATTATTTAAATTAGCTTTGAATATAGCAAAAATTATAATTACAATATTATAGACATAATTATAATAAAACACTAAAAGATAACATAAATTATCAGGTGCCATGTGAGATACAAATAAAATAATAGTCTATTCCATTGCTTAGTTCATGCTTAACTTCTTTACACCTCATATTTCTTTTTTATTTATATTAAAAACGATAAAAAAAATCATAATTATTTTACTTTTTTTAACTTTTCCAAACTAAATGAGACTAATTGGGGATAACTAAACCATTTAGGAAACATAAAACAAAAGAAATTGAAAAAAAAATATAAAATAAAATATATTAAAACTTATATAAATAAAATATATTAAATAAGATTATAATACCACAAAATCAAAATAAATAAATTTCAATAACAGTAACAAGTGACAGATGACAAATACACTTACAGTTTAGGGTGGATTTAGGTTTATCTTGAAAATCTTAAAATTTACACATTTACCTTTAATTTTTTAAAGTTTATAAGTTAACCTTTAATTTTCTTTAATATTTATAAATTATATTTATTTTTAAATATTTTTTTTGAATCTGTTACTATCTATTAAAACGATGAAAGTATCTAGTCACATCCCCTTGAGCTTAGAGGTCACCCACCTAATATCTATAGCATTGGTGAATGTGGGGTACCCTAGAGAGGATTAGTGATATATAATATAGAAAAGATGTAATTAGGGTTTAATTTGTTAAATAATTAAAGATGGGGTACCTTAAAAATCCCTAAAAAATTAGGCACTATGGTTGGAATCATGTGGAGACAATCATGGATTTAAGAAATTTTAATTTTCTTTTTTAGTGGAGAGTAAACCAACAATTATTTATTTTTAAGCATTTTTTATTTTTATTAAATATTTAAAATTTTCCGACAAGTGTGATTGGAGAGGGGGTTGGAGAAGTAGAGTGGGATTTTGGTCCCCAAATAATACAACTTTTGAATTCTTGTTTGACTTGATTAAGAGCTTCCCAACCGTTGGATTAAATAACTTAAAAAACTAGTGTTGGCCTTTGGAGGCTTATTTAAGGGGAAATGCTATTTTTATTAAAAAAATGGAAAATAATTAAAACTATAAGGACTAAAATAAAAATTTATAGAATTACTTAAGCCAAAATTTGTGCTTTCATTTTTATTTAAACGATGTGTTTTCTGATTTTTTATTTTATTTTATGGATTAAAATGAAATGATTAAAAATAAAATTTTCAGAAATTATGAGCGGGAGACAATTAGGTGAGAAAAATAACTAAAAAATTTATTTACGAAGATGTGAACATAAAAATTTTATCATTAAAACTCAAATGAGATAAAAATGAGAATTATTGTACCTGAATCGTAAGGATAATCGAATTATATATGTATAATTTAATATGATGATCCCAAAAATATCTATAGAGATCCTGATATTTTACAAAAACATCGTAAAAACTTGACAATGTCAACAAATTTCTTAAAAAATAAATTAACTGACTTTGACAATTAAAAAAATCTATAAAATAAATCATGAAGCGAGTTTTATATTCGTTTAAAACAAACGATTCTTGATTTTGAGTTATATATTAGGAGTTGGTAATTTTTGAGTAAAGAAAGATCAGAAGAAAAGACTGCATATTGTTTTCAGAAACAAAAATAACCACGACTTTGAAAATTTATCATATAGAGTAAAATTAAAAAAAAATAATTTGTATGATTAAAAAGATTATCGAATCCAGTTCATTTAATCGTTGATATTTAATTTATCGACTGATTGATTCAAATGAAGTTTTACAGAGTTCTAGTACGAGGGAGACCTTTTAATTTATTTTTTTTTTATTTACAACATCAAAATTTAAATTTTTAATTTTATTTAAAGATTTAACGCCTTATCCCGTTAGATTAATTTGTTAACGATTAAATGAATGATTTTTTTATGGCAGGAATTTATATTTTCTAATAAATATATATATAAAATAAAATAAGATAGCTTACCGGTAACCACTTACTTGAAGTCGAATTCCATGTTAATAACTTCTCATTGGACTTTTATTTTAACCTTACCCCAACTTGAATTCCAATTGGCCTACCCATCTAGTGCTTCAAATTAGGTCAATCAGATGTAACAAATCTACACTATACATTTCAAGATATGCCTTTGTACCATTAAAGATGTTCTTATTTAGTACTCGCATTTTTTCCGAATCAGCTACAATATTACAGTAATATTTGTTTTAGAGTATACTTTTAATCATTAGATATTAATCGCTCAAACATTGTGCTAGTATTATTGGTGTTCGAACTCGTGACCTCTAAGAACAACAATCGTTTACTTAACCACTGAGGCTAAATAATTCGTGCAATATCCGCAATTTCTAATTCTTAAGTACTAAACACATCATTATTATATATTTTAATTAAAAAATAATATTTTAAACAGTAAAGAGAAGAGATGATTTATCTTGTAAAGAATAATGAACCGTCAAATAAGTATGACAATGGTCAGAGACATTAAGGTTTTTAAATAAAAACTAAAAATTTTCTAACGAATTGATATTCTCTGTTATGATCTCACTAATTCTTTATATTAAAATATCGCATGTCATTAGCTAATTGATTTTTTTTATAGATAAAATAATTTAATTTTGTAGGTTTAAACATAATGACACCATAATGTACCATAGGACGTCTTGGATGAGATGAAGGAGTTATAGACGACATATATCTTGTTAGACGAGATGCGATTTATGACCATAGGTTAATCGTGTGTGATATTTTCAAACGAGAACCCATCAAGAGTTTTAACGAGCTGAGTTATTCAAGCAATTTCTTTTGACGAAGAATTATAAAACACTCGTAATAGTGACATATAACGTAAAAAAACAATATAAATATAAAAAATATAATTTACAACCAAATCTAAAGTTCTAACCCAAGAAAAAAAGTGTCTAGAAGTAGTAGTTAGCCTAATGATGGTCTAATCTTAGAGTTAATATAATATAAGCAATTTGTTTACATTTATAATGAAGAGATTAAGGTGATAATATATCTTAGGTTAGCTAAGTTCTTAATGTCAACATCGAGTTGTCCCATGTGCCTCATAGGATTTATAAGCCACAAACAGTTAACACCACCAGGCAAGTGGGATTATTTATATTAGTAAATTTAATCAGGGTTTAAAAAACAATTATTATCATAAACCTACTTAGTTTTGTACCATCAACTTAATACAAATTAAATAAAAGGGGTTGGGGGAATATTTTCGGTAGTGTTATGATTTTCAACAATTAATTAAGTATTTTTATACTTAAATTTTAAAATAACTCTAAAAATATTATATATGATTTTTTAATTGTTTTTATTCACTTGAAAAAAAATATTATTTTTAGAAATTATTTATAAAAAAATGTTAATTTTTTATCAAATAATGTTTAAATTCTATTAAATAAATTTATATACATAAAAAATAATTGAGTATAATAACAAGATATATTATTCTCTTAAATAGAGAACTCGACTTCAAATCTTGAAGACAACATTATCGAAAGAAAGAGACACAAATTCAAACATAAACAATAAAATAAAATCATATTTTATAAAAAAACAAATCTACTTTATCGTAATAAAAACAAAATCTTGTAATACAAAGTTAATACGAAAAAAATTAAAAAAAATAATTAAATTGAAAGTAATAAAATATAAAAATAATTTATCAAATTAAACCGAATTGACCATATATACCCTTATCGTAACTTACAACTTTCATTAATTACAATAATAATATCAATCGAACAAAATCAAATTAAATTTTTACCCTATTGGTATTATGCAAATTTAAAAATTGCCCTGTTCTTAGCAGATTTGGACAGATAATTCAACTTGGGGGCCCTACAGTTTAAGACAAAACATTGAAGCTGATTTTGGGCCCCACGGCCATTTCAATTGTGGGCCATCTCATTCAATTGGGCATGTCTTTGCCAGTTATCGTACGACTATTATTAGCAAGGCCCTACATTCACGGAGTAAGTAGGATTTGGGGATTGGATTTGTAATTTTTGAATTCAAGTTTGTTCTATTTATAGAATAAAGTTAGTTTGTTGTTAAATTTATCTTAAAATATTCAAAGTTTTAAATATAAGATATATGTTAAATTTTAAATTTTATTATAAAATTAATATTGTTTTTATTAGATATCGTTAAATATAAGTAAAATTTTTTTACCCCTAATTATGTTATTTTTACGTTTTATCTTGAAAAAATTTTTAAAATTAAATTCTAAACCATAATCTTAATTTTTATACTTTAAACTATACATTCTAAAAAATATAATATATCCCTAATTTCTTAAACCCTAAACCCTAACCCTTAATCTTAAATCTTAAACCCGCTGTTTTAAAGTTAGATACATTGAAGTTTCTTAACATTTTCGATGATTCGTAAAATATAATCATGTTCTTATATTTTATTCTAATAATTTAAATAATCAAACAATTATCGATTAATTTTATCAAATATTTTTATACAATTAATTAACTATAATTTATCAATTAAATCAACTAATACCATCAACTATCAACTAATAAAATGTGTTATGCACACATAATCAATATATATATTATAAGATCTTCATTAAACTTTATAAAGGTTATAGATAGATTATTGTTACGTAATGATCATTAAATTATTTAAATATTTACTATAAATGATTATTATATTTGTACGAGTTCTCTAATCTAAATGGTTAACCAAACGATTGTTCTTCTTAAAGGTTATGGGTTTGAGCACTAACAATGTTAGTAAAGTAATTGAGCTATCAGTGTCAAATGATAAAAATTATATTCTAAAACATATACTACTATAATTACTATTAGCTTGTTCAAAAAAATAATATTATACTACTTAATTATTAAAAAAATAATAGATTCAAGTTTTAAATGAGATTTTTATATTTGAATTTGATTTTTTATTTTATTTAAAAAAATCCATAACATGACAAACCCAAATTTTGCTTCAAATCCATTCATTTCCCCTTCCCCTTCCCCTTCCTTTGTGTATAAAACTTGAAAATTCCTTCTTCCCTTAAAATAAAACCCTAAACCATCTCCAACGGTCTACTAATCACATGGCGCCGATCACATTATTTTGAAAACCAAAACCCCATTTGTCTCCTTCTCTCCCCCATCTCCTTTCCACTACTTGTTGCCAAAGATTCCATCTTTTAAATACAAAATTCAAAACCTTTGATTGCGAAAAACACAGAGAAATGGGGAATTGTTCTCTCAAAGGAGCCGTGGAGGAAACAAACTCCATCAGGGTTTTAACAGACGCAGGAGAAATCATTGATTTCAAGCACCCAAAACTAGCTCGTGAGATCACAGTTGATTTCCCAGGTTATGGTATTTGCAGGCGAGGAAGAGCTTCAACCCCATTGCCGGAAGATGAACGATTGGTGAATGGAGGATTCTATTATCTTCTTCCTCTGGAGAAGTTTGACAAAGAAGGTGTTAAGAAAGTTGAAGTGGATCGTGTGGTCGATCGGATTGAGCCGCCGAAGATGTCATCGGCCGATTTCGTGGAGAACTTGTCGAGTGGTTCGTCGTCGTCGGCGGCTCTGGAAGTGTTGTCATCGGAGAAGAATGGGGTTTGGAAAGTTAAGCTGGTGATCAGCAGTCAGCAACTTGAGGATATTCTATCGCAACAGGTGAACACCGAGGCGTTGATCGAGAAGATGAGGATGGCGGCGGCCGCAAACTCAGGGGCTGTGACTCCACGGCGAAGCAAGTGGTTTTGGGTGGTGGCGCGGAAGAAGCCGGCGTTGTCAAGTTTGTTTAAGGTTGCCGTTGATAAGAATCAATCACCATAGAATTGATTTTGTCTGGTAGAAAAAAAGATGCTTAGTTGCTTAAGCATGTTCTTTGTACATTTATCGTTATGATTAATTTAAAATTTTCAAAATCCCTGGTTGGTTTCAATGTTTCCATAATTAAATTCTCAAGAAAAAAAAAAGAGATGCCAATAGCATTGAGCAAGGATTTATTTTGACAAATCTTTGTTTATTTCGTATTTAAATATTTATAATCATGGTATTTAATTTAATGTTGAATTTAAAATCTTAAAAATTTAAGAGTGTTAGTTATTTAGTTTTTAGATAACAAAAAATCAAATATTTAAAAATGATAATAATATTTTATTCTCAACAGATCTTAAAAGGTTCCACAGAGATTTGAACTCGGGTTACTGGATTCAGAGTCCAATGTCCTAACCACTAGACCATGGAACCATACGCTTTGAGGCTGCTAAATTAAAACTTATTTTCTTTACTCACTTCCTCGAGCCTTGCTGTAAATGAAAAATTAGAAGGCGACGAAAGAACATAATACTAAAAGGTAAAACATGATTTACCACAATAAATAAATATAAAAGCGAGTTGGCAAAGTGGATAAAATGTTATTTTGAGCAATCTAAGGGAAGATGGAAATTGAATTGTATCGAGTCAAAAAATTTCAAGATAAGACAAATTCTATTTTTTAGTTAAATGTATGAAATTTAAGTTATTTGAGTTTATATTCAAATTTAATTATAAATATTTATAATATCGTGATACTAATCGATTTCAATTTAAACATTTTTTATAACTCCATACAATATACGTATATCAAGTAAAGTCAAAGGACTTAATTCGAACTTGAAAACTGATCAACTAAATATTAAAAGAATCAAGTTATTCAAATCTTATTTTATAACTCGTGGGATAGCATTAGAACAAAGTACAACAGGGTTGGTTGGCATAAGCTTTGTCTAGTCTCCATTGCATCATGAATTTCAATGGCCTGGCTAAATCAGGAGGTCTATGCTAATCTAGATAGTTGGAAACTGGTTGCAACTATGTAACAACGTTTGATATTTTTTGGATGAAATGAGCATCAAACTTATCTGGATAAAAAGGCCGATAATGACGGATGTTCGAAAGAAATCGCAAGCGAGATTTGCTTCAACTCGTCATCTTCTTTTAAACATTAACAATAAGTTGTTCCATATCACCACCGGCAAGAAACACCGTGCTGTGATGATGCATGAGGTACCACCGGCTATGATGGAACTCGCAGACGTTAGTCATGTTATATGTGACATTATCCATGTCAACAACATAGGTTTTCATGGTGATCCAAGCCACGTCGGTCAATACCCGGGCTCGAACATCTCTAACATGAAAATCAACCCCTTGCTGCAAATTAAATGCTAGGTGCCAACCGAATATTACTTGATTGAACCTGCAACATGGATCGGATAATGAATTTCAGCAAAGCAAACCAGTGATATGAAAGACAAAATACTAAAGAATAAAGACGATATACCACTAACATGCCGATTAGCTAATATCAACCTAGATACAGCTAGGCTGAGAACTCAACATTTTCCATCAGAAGCATTCTCATGTGACGCAGGACATGACTAAACTCAAAACAAAAGGGATAAACCAAAGAAAAACAAATTTACTGTCAAAATATCTTGAAATAAATATATTCCGTTCAAAATTTCCCCCTCGATCACGATAGGAATGAAAATCATCTTTTACTACAACTTGGCTATACAAGTCAGGTGATACATTCGTTATTCAGTTTTACAAATTACAGTATCATTGCCTTTTCTCACAAAATTCTACTTGAATGCGATTTCTAACACATCTATCGTCAACATAACCTATCTTGTTCTCAGCCCATCCCTCTACTTATGGGGTTACCTTGTTTTTTGTTTGAAGCATGAATTTGTCTCATGCTCATAGCAAAGAACATGAGGCTTTTTCGTTCTTAAGGTTAAATCGTGCAAATTAAGTTAGGGTAAAAGCATTAGTATTCCATGAGCAAAGACTTTCAATGCTGGAAACAGCTAACGATGCAAGCCACTTACATTGGGATCATATACTCAACCTATAACCATCCTCCAAGTTAAACCTCTTCTTTATTAAATATTTTGCAATCGTCACATCATTTACTAGCCATCCTATATAGGGAAAATAAAGATACCAGACCCAAATTATTAGCAGAAATTTTATAGGATGAGCTCACCTCAAGGCCAGACTATGAACTTTAGAGCAGAAGCTTGATGAAGAATCAGAAACTACTGAGATTTTAACCTTCCATCATTATAATCACAAAATGCAGTAAACAGCATACCCTGAAAAAAGTTCTCCGGACGCATGAACACACTTAACATAATCCGCATTGAGCCAAAAAAGAATCATCCCCGGAAGAGACCTATTTCGGATGATGTTAAAGAATTCGGTATTAACAATTAGTACGGATCTTGTCGCCGCATAGTATGCCTTCCACCCATTGACCGGTGTAACGTCATATTGCTCCCAAGTAAAATCCTAACAAACCAAAGATTAAAACATACAATTTATGCCAACAACCCAACAATTGAGAAAGATTTCAACAACCAACTTTGAGAAACATGAGAATGCACAATGGTACTATAAAAAATTTGCAATCCCCAGATTACATACAAAGGTTTGGTGTTGTGACTTGTGATTGATTCATTGACTGTTTTCTGAAGCGTATAAGGTGATAAACAAATTCACACCACAAAGGAACAACATAGAAGATAAACAAAACAAACATTAAAACAAGTGCATTTCTTCATTCGAGATAAACAAGCAATGCCGTGATTTTGTGTAGTTCGGTTCTTAATTCTACTGACAAATAACCTAGGAGCCAAGAATTGTTTACCTTGTGATACAACGCCTTCCAAACATTATCATCATTAGCCGCCTTTCTCATCAGCGAGTTAGTCATGGAGAGCCGGCAAAGGCTCAGATAGTCCAAGTAACTGAGCCGTGTGTTGTAATCTCCGGCACTAACTGCTCCATCATCGACACCCCGTTCTGTCTCTCCGCCACAACATTGGAAGTATTCGGCGTCACCATACCTTCATTCGCCGGAGCACCGCCAACGGCGCACACAAACGCAGAGGAATCGAAATTTCGGTTGCCGGAGGACGATGGACCGGCTCCTTTGATTTCGTCTTCCCAAGGTGACGTGGAGGACCAGAGGCGTTGGATTTGTGCGGCCTATTGAAGAATGATCGGGCGGCGACGATGAGGGAAAGGAAGGTGATGATTGTAGCTATGATGAACGGCTGAAGGGATTGAAAAGCTATGGAGAGGCTATAGGCTACTCCCATTGATAACACACAAAAGCTCCGCCGTACATGAAATAAAACCCTAGAAAATTTCCAGTGATGCCAAACGGAAATTAATTAAAATCACATTAAATTTAGGTTTTCTTCACTACTAAAATTCCCTGAATAATTGAAATTTTGAAGAAGAAAAAATCGAAATTAAACTTTGTTGCAGAGGAGAGGGCGGAGGGTCGTAACGGAGTTGAAGAAGGTGAAAAACAAACCAGAAAGATAGGTCAGAATTGGGGATTTTTTGTGTGTGAAATTCGTCGAATTTACAATAATTTTCTCTAAACAACGTCGTTTTGATACATATCGACGTCATCTTTTTCCGAAAAAGCAAATTTGAACCTTTATATCAAAATCAGAACTTTGAAGATAAGGAAGGTCAAATTAGATTAAAGTTAACAAAAATATTAATTTTTATAATAAATTGATTAATTTAGGTAAATATTGTGGAGTTTTATAATGAAATCGTATAAATCGTAATCGTAATATTTATAATAATTATTATAAAATATTTACGATGAATAATTATGATAAATATAATTTGATTAGAAATATGATTGCAGCCGTTATTTAAATCTTCAATTTCAGCCTAAACCATTTTTTTAAAGGAATAAGAAGGTGAGTCAGAAAAAGAAAAAGAAGAACTTGTCATCATCTTCCATTATAATCTGCAAATGCAAGCACAAAACAAGTAAAAGGAAGAACACCACAGAAGTGGCCTATTGAGCTGAGCTCAACTCATTAATGGAGTTCTGAAATCACCAATCTTTCAAAAAAGGTCAACTCATAACACACCAAAATCTATACTTTCTCTTGCTATTTCATTGTAAATAACTTCATGTTGTTGTTTAGCTTTATATTTGGATTCGGGTGTACATTTTTCCTGGGAAAAGAAGTGTTGGTTTTCTTGTTCATGAATATGGTAGGAAAGATTATGAACTAAACTGGTATCATATTTTAAATAATGGGTTTTTAAAACACAGTTGAAAGGTTTTGATTATTGGTTGTGTTGTACTTTTGAATGGAACAATTGGGATTGTGGGAAAATTTCACCTTGTTGTTATTTTGGGTCCTACAGAATCATTCTGTCTGTAAAACTAGTCGACTTCTACCATGATTTTCTGCATGTTTAGTGGACTTCTAGAAATCCAGTTTTGTATAGATTCAATCCATTTGTTAAATTTCTTAGTAATTTAGGATTTGGGAGGCCAAATAAAAATCAAATGATTCTTGTGCTTTGTAGTGATTCAGTCCATCTTAGTACAGCAGTTGTATTTATATATATACATATATATAGGATTAACTGTTGGTTTGATATAAATTCCAGTTTTGAACTAGTTCTGCATGCTTTCATGGGTTGCTTCTGCTCGAAGAAAGTTCGACGCAAACCTGGGGACAAAGAGCCTATTGTTCTTGCTTCCGAAACGCCTTGTAAGTTAGACAGTGAAGAATGAACCTATTAGTGCTTTTTTTGTTGCATGTTTTGGTATTTTTTCTGTTTTCAGTTCACATCTGTTTGTGCCATGTTCTGCAATTCTAGCCGAGAAAGGGTACGAAACAAACAGAAACAGAAGCAGTGTACTTCTAGAGTTCATAATTTCGAAACTTCATTAGTTTTAAGATTCATAGAAGAAGGGATATCGATCCTGCTTATGTACTGTCATAGGCTACTGCTTACAAGGTTAGATGGATGTTCATGTTTTCTGGTCATGGACCACAGTTTATCTGTACATTTGGTGTGCTAAAATTGAATCTGAAACCACTTCATTGCCATCTTGCCCTGCCTATGCAACCATTATCGTTCCGAGGATGCACAGTTAATGTCGTTGTTGGTCACATTTGTGCATCGATCAAGTGGCCGTTTTCTCGATGCTATAAACAAATTGCATATACCTAGTGGTATACTACTAGCAGAAGAGCTATGTGCAATTGCAGATGCTGCAGATTAGGGGGTATACCGTCCCCTGCCAACCCGACATCGACCTTAACATCTCAACATTGTATTCGTGCTAGTTTTCGTTATAAATTTGTGCAATCTGTAGTGTTTATTTGCCTAAGTGTAGGGCATTTCTTATAATTTGACAGTTACTGTGAATGAAGTAGAAGCTTTGTATGATCTGTTCAAGAAGTTAAGCAGCTCCATAACCGATGATGGTCTGATTGACAAGGTATATCCTTTTCAGTTTTGTTCATATATTCGATTTCCGTTTGCAGATGACCATTTTCTTCGACTTATGCTTTCGAATGTTTTCCGAACAGGAAGAATTTCAGCTTGCACTCTTTAAAAGCAGTAAGCAGAACCTCTTTGCAGATAGGGTGAGTATCAGTGTATCACATCATGCTGAATTCATTCTTTTCAACAATTTATACATGCACATTCTCATTCTGTACTTAGTTTATTGCAGGTGTTTTGTTTATTCGATATGAAACGTAATGAGGTGATTGAATTCGGAGAGTTCGTCCGGTCTTTAAGTATCTTCCATCCTGATGCCCCAGAAGCCGATAAAATTGCATGTATGTAATGTACAGCAAAGATGAAATGTTTTATCATTTACCATAACATAAAAAGTAACTCTTCCAAGGCTCTTATTGTTCCAGTCTTGTTTAGACTTTACGACCTACGACAAACTGGCTACATCGAGTACGAAGAGGTAAGCACATTTTAACTTCGAACTTCTCATCCTCGTTTGCCTCGGAATATCAGAAAGTAACATCTATCGATGACAAAATTCATGCCCTTTTATATGAAACTGAGTGTTCACCACATTTCCTTTTCTATGGCCTAAATGGAAGTTGAAAGAGATGGTAATGGCTCGGCTAGGTGAAAACAGTTTGTCACTTTCCGATGATGCGGTGGAATCGATGGTGGAAAAGGTGATGGACATTTTAAACTGATAAATTTGTTGCATTTTTATCATTCTGCTTTCTGGGGATTTATATTGGCCATGTACTTGTATTTGTGCAGACAATGATAGAAGCCGATACGAATAAAGATGGGAAGATCGATGAAGAAGAATGGAAGGAGTTTGTGAAGAAGAATCCAAGAATCATACAGATCATGACACTTCCAAGTTTGAAGTGTGTTCTAAACTCTGAAGTTCTTTCATTTTCAGCTCTTGTTTAAGCTCATTCCTTTTACTGCTAAGTTAATTTATGATCCGAAATCTTTTCCGTTACTGATATATAACTCGAGTTAGTGAGCATGCATTTTAACTAGGACTTGATTCCTTTTCAGGGAAATAACTGTTCAATTTCCCAGCTTTGTACTGAACACCGAAGTCCCGGATTAGGAGCAATGATGACGCAGACTCGAATTTTCTTTCCAACATGTTAGAAAATTCGAGAAAAATCTTGTATGGAAGCATAGTGGAATCCATTGTTTTCTCTGCAACTTAGGGATTCCCTCTGTTTTCCATGCAGAATTCAATCAGATGTTTTTCTTGTTGAAAACATTGGCAGAGATTAGAAAAATTGACTGAAACTCGATCCGGACAATCGGAACGAATTTATACGGCTGACCCGTATTGGAGTAATCTTTATTACATACTAAGGGTATCACATGAATAGAACATACTGTTTTGCCACTGTTTTTACAGACTGTAATGTATCCTAGTTTCGAACTTTGTTTGCCGGTAATAAATTCTAGCAGATAAGTATGCTACCTGCTAGCAGAGGAATTGAATGTTTTCCGAGCATCATCGGAGATTTTATACAAGGTTGTTCAGCTTTTGGTTAAAGATCATTTTTCCCAGGTTCATGGGATAGCACATTTCAGTGTGGCGGCTGCTCCACACATTCTCCGCTAGAATGGCATTCACTGCATCAGTCGGATGGAATTGATCCCACCAGATGTGATCGGAAGCATTACGGCACGCCATTTGCGTCGTCATGCACATGATCCATCCATTGTATCTCCCTAACCCACAGCAAGCATTGGCAGTTTCTTCGAAACCTGAATCAGAATCCACAAAAACCATCCAAAGTTTCAGAGGTAATCAAAGATCTCAAGCAAAATGCAGCAACAACAGAAGAAAAGGTTTGATTTTCAGATGATCATCGTACCGTAACTCTTATGGTTCTGAATAATATCCATGGAACCTTGAAACACATCACAGAAAATTATGCCAGCATCAGGAAGCTCGTGAAGAAGCTCATCAGTCATGTATCTCATGAAAAAGTTGAACTCCATGATCATATCATTTATCCCTTCAATACACTCTCCATCGTTGCTCCTGTACCGCTGCAAGTAGTACGGAGCACAGCCGATCGGTGGTAGCCCCATTACGACGAATTTCCGGACATTTATATTGTACAAGTTCTGGTTTACCAATACATAAAATATCAAGACTTTCCGGTAAGTCCGAAATCAATAGTAACAAATAAACTTTTTTTTGACAATCTCAGAGTCAAGAAACATGAATTAAGCATGAAACTAAGAGAAGACTGATATTCACCTTTATTTCCTGCCTCATTGTGGACGCTAAGAACTGGTTGAAGCCCCAAGGGAGGTACAAATTTTGCACATTCGATACATTACGCAAATAGTAATGTATATAGTCATTTATCCCGATCGATATGTAAAGAACCGAGCTCGAGATTAGATCAATGGCGACATCCTCACCCAGGCCTAAAACAAACTGCTGATAAGTATCACTGAACTGCTGAATTTGGTGGGTGAATGAGATGTGTTGGCCCTGCTCAAAAAACAAATCCTATGAATATCTAGGTATGGTTACAAGAATTTTTCTTTGATTATCGTTAAAAACTCGAGTTCAAGCATCGTACTAGTATGCATTTGAAACAAGTCAATGAAATGCATCAGAAAGAGAAACACTTTTATAATAACTTCAATCCAAATTTCAGTTCACAAGCCAATGGAATAACTCATGTATACAGAAAAGCTATGTTCCTCGGAATTCAAGTGTGAGTGTTAGATACGAGTATGTTTAATATATTCGATTGAGATTTTTGAAATGATACCAACTCTGATCCACTTGAGAAAATAATGCCAGCAGCAGCAGATGCATAATTGACTCCACGAAGCATATCCTCCACTTCTCCAGTTTGTCCAAGATAACTTGGCACGAACGGAAGCCCAAGATACAACGCTGATTTTAAAAAGTAACCAAAAATCCAAAGATCAAAAAGAAAAATGAGAAAAAACCCCAGAATTTATAACTAATCAAATGTGCTAGAAACGAAGAAAGATAACAGTTTTTGTTACCGAGGTAATCAACTGGGATTCTTCCATTGCAGAAGCGTCCAGTGGGGAGATGGGTATCAAAATCACGGCCATAAGGAGGGCGATCGGCCCGAGCAAAGGTTCCAAGATAGTTGTTGTTGCCACAGTCGACGGTTGAGTCGCCGATAATGAAGAGTGCAGGGACCAGAGGGGAAGAAACCACTGGGCTTGCTGGGGATACCAATGGGGACGGAGAAGCGGAAGAAGAAGGTGGGTTTGAAGGGTTATCGAAAATGAAGATTTGCTTTGAGGAAAGATTGTATAGTTCTTGAGAGAATCGAAGAGCTGTGGACTGTGAAACAATGGTGGAAACGAAGAGAAAGATGGCAAGAAGATGAGTGGTCAACATTTCTTTAGTTTTTCTATCTTCGATCGGTTGCCGACCTGGTTTGGAATTTGGCGGGCAGAGGAAGTTGGTTGAAGAAAATGGGATTTTATTAATATTTACATAAATAATATAGTATTTTAATGGTTTTTGAGGCCTCAAACTTTTGAAAAAAAATCAAATCAGTTTCCAAACTTTTGTTTTCATCCAATTAAACCCTTAAACATCTAAAAATATCAATATAGCCCTTTAACCGACAAAGACGATAATTGATCGTTGTGGTACTAATATAAAAATTTAATAATCTTTTTAAAAATTCAAAAATTAATTGATTTAAAAAAAACTTTAATAATATAAAAGAGATTATAAGAAAATATAGCCCTTTAACCGACAAAGACGATAATTGATCGTTGTGGTACTAATATAAAAAATTAATAATCTTTTTAAAAATTCAAAAATTAATTGATTTAAAAAAACTTTAATAATATAAAAGAGATTATAAGAAAATATTTATTAGATATTTTTAATTATTTAATAAAATATAATACTTATAAATATTACAATTCAACTCAAATATTTTTAAATAAACATCATCCAATATTTTATATGTGAATTATTACTGATTTATGTGAGGTATTCATTAATTCGATTGCTCAATTAAATATTTTAAAAAAAATTGATTAATTTTTTTAAACTTCAAAATTTGATGTACGAGCCTTAAAATTTTTGAAAATCAACTAATCAAATCGTTTGTCCTTTTTTTATGTCCTTATTTATGTCCTACTTTAGATTAAAGGTTTAGGGTTTTAGATTAAGGGTTTTGGTTAGGGTTTATAGAATTAAGGGTAGGGTATATTTTTAGGGTGTAGGATTTAGAGTTTAAGATATAGAAAATAAGAGTTTAGGGTTTACAATTTAATTTTCTAAAAAATACAAATGAGGCATGAAGAGAGGCACAAAAAAAAGACAAGATTTTTGTTCAGTTTTTAAAGTAGAAACAACCTGTAGAGACAAAGCTACTTCGAGACGGAGGGGATGACTCTAAAGAATTATTTTTACTTTTAACTCCCTAGTTATTTTTTAAAAATTTATCTCTTATTTTCGAACATTTGTGTTTTATCACTTATCACTAAATCCTAACTTCATCCATGTTAGAAAATCTAGATTCAAATCTTGTAAAGGAGAAAACCAAAACTGAGAAAACTTATCGAACAAAATTTATTCTAACTCGACTCTAAATTTCGATCAAATTTTTTTATAGCCAATAAAACACTAAAAACACTATAAATATGATAATATTAACAATAATACCTGCCAACCATTTTCGAGACATTTTCCTATAAATCTAGAAACTATTTCCGAGATCGAAAAAATGTTCTGATGCTTTAGATCAATGAATAGATAATCACATAAACCATAAGAGTGACAAACCATTTGCATATTATACAGATTTAAAAGCAACGAAGAATGCACAACAATGGCGTTTGCATTCTAAAATATGGTAAAAATATAGATATTGCCACGAAAATGGAACAAAAATGCAATCCTTTTAAAGTCGAGCCGCATCGATTGAAATTTTCATAGTTCTTACTTGGACCAAGCGACCGTATCGATCTCCGCTTGTGCGCTCCTGTATAATTCCAGCCTCTTGGCAAGAGCGCTTCTTCGTTCCATGATTGCTGGATCCTCGTTTAATAACGCAGACAATCGTTTTTGCTGCAAATGTCAATCATTGATCGTCGTCATCTGTGAGCTAAAATAAGTAAAATATGGTAAGTTTGTTAAGAAAGAACCGTTCTCACCTCCAGTTTACCCAAATCCGTGTAGTAAAAGTCGAGCAGGCTTCTTTTCGCTTCTCGGACTTGACAGTAAACAATGGACTTTGGAATGGAGTGGCGCAGAGTAGCGCAGACCATATTTACATAGGACAAAACCGTTGTTCCTGCTCATACATTGTCAGAGAAACCCATGATCAGAAATAACAGGTTCAATTTTGATACCGGTCGGTTAAATTTGGAGGAACTGAGATATGTCCTTCAAGAAACTAACTTTCGTGTACATGAACCTACCAATTCTCCTTAGGTATGAATCATTGTATCGGTCAAATATCGATTGAGTAGCACTGCCACCCTTATCCGCATCTTGAGGAAGTTTTCGGAAGAACTCAACTGTAAGGTAACAACATTCCATATCAACCAGCTGAAGTGTAGCCTTTCTGCTCTGATCCCTCATTCTTTCAAGAGACTCGATCGCAGCATTTCCGACCTCTACTCTGAGTGCAGGATATTGCTTTAATTCCTGAAAATCAAACCCGGTTGGCACTTGTAAACCACAATCACATTGAAGAAATAGAAAACAGAAGGCAAAATTTCTTAGCTACATGAACAAGATAGGCAAAGACGAGAACATACCGGAGTTTCACTCATAGCCTTATGAACCAGATCCTTGAGAATGGAATGAATCTGAAAATTGTGACAAATGAAATCAATCCAATCTGAAGCATCAGTGTATGACCAGCATGATGCACTGAGCAATTCAAAAAAATTTAGGAGGATAAAACATGCAACAGAAAACTTAATATCATTTATCAACATTTTTCGGGTAAGACAACTAAACATAATGGGACCTTAAAAATCTTGATTTCTGAAAAAGGTTTTGTAGGGATGAATCACAACTGAACTACTGCTAAGGAAAAAAATGGAAAATCAGATGATCTCCGCATGTCATTTTGAATATGATATACCATATTTCTAAAATCTTGTTTCATACCGCATCAACAGCAGCCTCGGCTGGACCTCTAATAGTTACTAAAGTAGATTCAATCAATCGACGATATCCTTGTTCGGGCGCTATTAAATGTGGTTGATACCCATCAGCTTCAGTAATGAGCTTCCTAATATTCTCCATCGACAGCTGCCTGTCAAATTGCAACCTTTTCAAAGCAGCAGGGAGTTGGTTGTCGAAAACATTGTAAACCTTATCACCACCAGTACGCCTATCAACAACATTGAAATGAAAGTCAAATAGAATCTCTACAAAAAATAGCAAAAATTGGATGAAGTTAGAGATGGTAAAAAACAAGACATGTTATACATACACTCCATCCAAATGTTCCCTGAAATTTTGATCAAAAAGACGGCATATCTCCATGATTGTATACAACTTCCCCTGTATAAGCATCTCGATTGTCAGCATTTCTCAAATAAGTTATAACTAATAATCAATTGCAAGTGGAAAAACCAAAGAATTCCATATCAAAAATAAATACACACACAGGGGAGAGAGAGAGAGAGAGAGAGAGAACAGTAGGAGCACTTACGCCCGCATCAGCTGCAATAGGCTTTCCAAGACGGCTCAGTTCGGTTTCAAGTTCAGCAATTGTTTTATTAATAAGGGACTGAATGCCTGGGATTCTAGACTTGATTACAGTTTCCAAATGCTGAGACATTAACCAGTAGCAAGAGGTTAATAAAACTGAAGAAAAGTTAGCACTGAATCCAGTACCATCTCATCTTTTACAGGAGAAAATTGAGAATAAAAAAGTTCAAAGAAGAACAACACAAAAGGATCAATAGCATACCTTTGAGAGCACCTTAGCAAGATGCTCAGAACCCATTCTCTGAGCAAGGTGCCTATACTCGGGTGTACTGGCAAAATACTCACGCTCTCTACGGCGAGCAGCAATCATGTCGACATTCTTGTTAATATCTGCTTGTGAGCGGTTCACAACACCAACCCAAGGGAATTTCAGCCGATAAGCTTTGCCTTCCAATATCTAGTCGGTAGAAACATGATAATGCCTTAAGCATCCAATACTAAAGATTTGAGAGGTTTTAGTATGCCAAAAACCATGCATAACACAACTTACATCAACTGCATCTGTTCCCTTATCCATCAGATCAATTTTAGTCAGCACACCTAGAGTTCTCTCCCCTGAAAGGTTTATAACAATGATCACTAAATATAAAATCCAAAATATGCAACCACAACACTTTGAACTCATATAAGTAAAAAACTTCACAATCATAGCAATATTCTTAAGATATTATTTAGCACAAATTTTAAAACACCCATGGCTTAGAAATTCGCATAATATTACTTAGAAAAAGTAGAGAAGATGAATCCCGTGGTGCATGGCAAGAGAAAAAAATTAAGGAATGAAGTAATATTGAAAAAATACCTGTGGGGTCCACCTCTCGTGAGATTTTAATTGCATCTGACGTAGCAAGATCTTGATTAGCAGGTGAAATTGCCAATATTATACAGTTGGGCTGCATAAAAAGTTCCACAAACAAAATAGCAAGACAATGTTCAGCTTTCATTGTTGCATAAAACCATGAAAAATGTACGATGCAAAGTTCTTGGGAAACAGAGGAAGTAGCAATTTACAATAAGAACTATCCACAACCCACTTCTCCTAGGATTTTCTCGAAGAAATCACATAAAATAACCAGTAGCCTAAAATATTGTAGGCAGAAACATTATTGTAAATCAAATTTAAGTAATTTTTCCTAGGAGGAGCACACAATAAAGATCAAATGCATTTCACCTTCTCAATATAAGAGCGAACCATATTCTCGATATCTTGCACAATGCTCTCCGGCTGTCCCTCTACATTTAGCAAGATAACCATCAATCATACATAATATATACAAACTAATCATGAATTTCACAAATCATTTTGCAGCAATAACAGCTAATAGATTTAAAAGTGATAAAATAGTAAAACAAAATACTATATATATTTGAATTTTAAACTGGGAAAGAAAAATGCACTTTGAAGATTACACAGTTTTATTTGGTCACCGTGGAAATATAATTCAGTTCAGTCAACCAATAACAGTAATATAAAGGCTTCAAATTTTCTTTACGTTTACTAGGCTTTTGGTAACTTACCAACAGCTACTTTCGTAAGACCGGGAAGATCAATCAGAGTCAAATTGACAACTGCAACAATTTAAAATGGAAAAAAGGCTTGTAAATTAGAGAAAACAAAACTAAAAAAACTACGATAAAACAAAAAGCAGGTATTACAAACAATTTATACCATTGGGAGAATATATGCTAAGATGAATAGGAACACTGGAGATTTGCTTGGATCGGCCAGTTTCCCTATCGGTTTCGTCTTGAATCTCCTTCCTAACGGCAGCTATAAGCACGTACAGTGATTAAGTTCAAAATCCAAGTCTAACCGATGCTCGGTTTGGGAAAAAAGAAAACAGAAAGGGTTAAAAAAAAAAAGAAGAAAAAATACCGAAATCGGTGAATCTTTTTCTTGGAAGGTGAAGAAACTCAGCGTATTCCCTGCTTCCTTCATCACTCTTATGAAGCTGCAACACCAGAGGTCTCCGAGTAACAATTCCTGCATTAATTTTTAGTCAAAGAAACAAAAATAAATAAATAAATCAGTTATTATGTTCATCCGCGAAGAAGGATAGATTTATGTGGTAATCTATTTTTACCAGATCCACGAGGTAAAAAATCCTTGCCGACTATGCTTTCGAGCACCGAAGACTTCCCTGAACTCTGTAAAAAATTCAAAATCTCAGATCAGCTGGAAGTTAATGAAAAAAATGACTAAAATTGAAAAGAAAAGAAAAGGACTAGTGTTGACCTGCCCTCCGACGACGGCAATAGCCGGTAATGAGTCCCAAAGAGTAGGTAATGCACTTGCTTCCCCGTGGTCACCGAGAGCCGTGCAAGCTCTTTGAATCTTGTTCACAAGGGAAATCAAATTATCCATTTCTTTCTAAAGCAACAGATCTGAGTCGGATTGAAATCAGGCTGATCCGAGCTGAATAACTAAGCAACGGCTGAAACTCAGATCTGAGTCAGAGAGAAGGTAGGTTTGTTTGAGAAGTTTGAAAATGGAAGAAAAAATGGAGAGGTGGGCTTTAAAGCGAAGCGCGTTATATTTAAGGTGACTCAGTTCAGATACGACAAGAGTAAGCATTAAGCAACGCCAAAAGAGAAATGAGAGGTCCATGACTCGCTAACGCGGTTGAGTTAACTCGGGAGTGTTCCGTTGCAAAGTCGCTTTTTACTCGATACGCCGACTAATATTTATTTAAAATCAAAGAGAAGTAAAAATAAATAAATAAATTATTAGGTGAATCATGTTCATCACGTCATCTATAATTTTAATTAATCAGGACCGTTGATTTTAATTTTTTTTTAAATAAATCATCACTTTTTTTTCTACATGTGCTTAGTGAGTGATAATTATTAAATGATTATTTAAAGATTAACGGTTCTGATTGCTTGAACCATAAATGATGCAAAACCAACCATTTTTTAATAGAAAAAATAATTAATATTTTGAAATTAACGAACATATTAATTTTGAGATTTTTAATTTAGAGCTGATTTTTTTTTAATATATATTAACATATTTTTAAATTCAAATCCAAGCAAATAAAATGTCAACTTTTGAAATATCAATGTATAGACAAATTTAATTTAACGTACGAGTATTTTATTATAAACAATTCTTAAACGCATATATTTATTTATATTAAAATTTATATTTAATACATTGACGATAAAATAATTCAATTTTTATAAATATTTTAATTTAATTTATAATATAAAATTCAAGGTTTAATTTAAGTGTAAGTATTTAGAATTTAGAGGTTATATTTTAGAATTATATTCTAATTTAAAACCTTAAATTATATTCTGGTTACTAAACACTAAATTTTTCATCGAAACGCATAAAAAATTATTTTATATATTATCCGTTCAAAAAGTTATAGTAAATAAAACAAAATTGATAAAAAAAAAATATTGAAATAAAATTTGAATTCGAAACTATGAACGTTATATTTTACCTGTAAATCTATAAAAAAGTCATTGTATATGGACCCAGCATGTCATGGCCCGTTGAACCAATATTAACGTTAGGAGTTCGAACAATAGCAATAAAATAGTTGATGGCCCACTATAAACAAGGTAGGATTATAAAGTTAGGGATTTTTTATCCAACCTGATTCGAATCGATCAGATTTTTTTATTAAAATTTCAGGTTTAAGTTTTAAGAGTGAGATCGAATTTAGATTTGTAAAAATATATTTCAACTCGAAAGATTTTATTAAAAAAATTCTAATGATTTATCGAGTAGAATGACGTAACAAACCAGAGGTCATTCCATTTCTTTTTATTTTAATAGGTCACGAGTGAATTCGATAACTGAACTAGATATTAAAAGAGTAAATATTTGTCCACAAAAATTTTATTTTCATTTATTTAATTGTTAATTTTTTATCAATTAGAATCTAATACGAATATAACAAAAAAAACAAAAAAAACAAAGATTCGTTATAACGTTAAAACAAAATAAAATAAAACATTTTTTTAAATTTTTAAAAATATTTATTTATATACTTTTATAATTATTTTTAGAATTAAATTTTTATTTTTAATTTAAAATTATTTTTTATAATTAAATCTTTAAAATTATTTTTTTTATAATAAGGCCGTTAGGAGATAGATTTAGATAAATAAATTTTGGATCGAGTCAAATTTTTTAATCGAGTTTAAATTTGAGATAGTTTTTTAGTTTGTGTTTGGTATACTAAAAATTCGATCAACCCTGACACGTGTTTATTCCTAGAGTTAAAAGTTAAAAAAAAAAAAAAAGCAAATAAAATTAGATTTCACAAAATATTAATGCTTTTAACCCCAAAAATTAAAAATCACTCACGATTTAGACAACATAAGACAAAATAGTATTATTCTTTGAAATCAGTTGTAGTTCGTTCCAGTACTTTTGTCTAAGAAACGAGCTACCTAAATAAAAAGTTCAATCCAACGAACATAAAGCAAAGCGTCACCTTATTCTCTATAAGTCATCTAAATCATGTAAAACGTCAGAAAATCTATATCATACGATCGGTGACCGGAAGAAGTATCGGTACTCGGTTAATTCATGTTCAAGTTCGGAGATCTGTATCCGTATGGATTCTTGCTCGCCCAGTTCCATTGATCCCTGCACATCTCCTCGATGCCGAATTTCGCCCTGAAATGACGACAGTTTTAACAGAGGATTACTTCTAACCTATATGGTTAAGACAAGGTTAAGGTCTTGTATGTATGGATGTTCTTACTTCCAGTTCAATTCATGTTCTGCCTTCTTTGTTGAAGCATAAACAACTTCGACATCACCGGGTCGACGTCCGACCTTTATTAGAGGGATGTTCTGATACAAGTGATGAATTAGGCCATGTTAACAAAATTCCAAGAGAAACAAATAAGTATAGCTTGAGAACAGAACATGGAAACAATACCTGACCGGATGCCTTTTCGAATGCAGCAACCATCTCCAAAACCGATGTTCCCTTTCCGGTTCCTAAGTTGTAGACCTCACAACCTGTAACAGCATAGTTGATTACGACGGATTACGGAACATATTTTAACGAGTCATAGAAAACAATTAAGTATGAACGGAAAAAAACTTTACTTATATTCGGATCGGATAGTTTACGAAGTGCAGCAATGTGGCCATCTGCTAAATCAACAACATGGATGTAATCGCGTACCTGAAAAGAGACAGCAATTGATCCTCCGATGAAAACATATTACGGTTCCTAGACATTACGAGATAGATTTACTAGAATCGGAGCTGCCTTATACCGAAAAAACCTTACCCCAGTACCATCCTTCGTTGAGTAGTCGCTTCCGAACACCTTCAATGCTGGTTGCCTCCCAATAGCAACTTGTTGCACAAAAGGCATGAGATTGTTCGGAGTACCCCGAGGATCCTCACCTATGTAACCACTAGGATGTGCACCAACTGGATTAAAATATCGTAGTAGTATGATCTTCCATTCGGGATCAGAACGACATAGATCACGACAGATATCTTCTATAAAAAGCTGAAACGTAAACCGATATGATTACACAATGCTATAGGAGAAAATGTTAGTAATAGACAAATACTAAGGTACTCATAGGAGTTGCATACCTTGGTTCGTCCATACGGATTCACTGCAGCCAAAGGGGACTCTTCGGTACATGGAACCTCCTTTGGCCAGCCATAAACGGTAGCCGACGATGAAAACACGAGCTGAGACATATCAAGTTAGAACATCAATCAACTCATAAAACTCAAAATACCTCGTTTCGTCCATACATACATTTTTACATCCGTGAGCCGCCATCGTTTCCAATAGCACGATTGTTCCGATGAGATTGTTGTCGTAATAGAGTAAGGGTTGGTGTACACTTTCACCAACTGCTTTTAATCCAGCAAAGTGAATCACAGCATCAAACCTACAACATAACCATTCGATCGCATTAACAATTAAGAAACCGAAAATGAAGCCAAAACAGAAACAGAATACTGATCCAAACCATACTTTGTCCGGGCGAAAATTTTTTCGAGTGCCGATCTGTCCCGAAGATCCACCTGCAATTGAAAAACAGATTTTTGAACATTAGGAACATCACAGATTTATGTTCAGAACAAATATTTCCCATGTAAATGATTCTTTATTCGAATATTTCTTTAAAACAACATTATTACAATAATTCAGAGTTAACAAATTTAATTATCAGCAAAATCAGACAAATCCCATTAGCATTTGATTCTTCATAGAAGCAAAGACAAAAACATAACAGCTGAGTTCCTTCCACTGCAAGTTTCATTATAAACTTAATAAGAAAAGGAATAAAGGAATCTTCTTCACCTGGGCTGGCAACTCAGTGAGTCGGTATAATCATTAGCTCACTAAAATTGTTCTTTTGAACAATAAAAAGCTCATCTTTTTGCACGTGCATTTCAAATTTCAAGCCATCTCATAAAGGTTATATATTACCATCACAAAGCAAGAAATGTTTATAAATTAATTAATTAATATTTAATTAATCAGTAAAAATTAAAAACATTGTAAAAACACAAATAAAAATAAACAGAAAAGTTTAAAATTCCGAGTTTTTGGGAGAAATTTATATAGTAATCGAACTCCTATAAATTAATATTATCGATATCGAATAATTTTGACTATCATATTTCACAAAATTCTTTTGAAATAAGACGAAGATTCTCAATAAAAATTTTTTAGAAAAATAATTTTTCAATTTTCATATCACCGAATTTCACAACATGACAGCAATTCAATTATTTAAACCAGAATACATCATAAAATAGCAAAAACGGACTGAAAATCAGTGAGTTAACAGTCCGACGAACCTGGTGAAAAGTAAGGTTTCCGCCGTGTTCCGCCGCGAGTTCTTCAACTCTTTCGATAGCAACGTCAGAGGAATTATCCAGATTATCAACGACCACCGCTCTGTAACCACCTAACAGCAACTGCAGCACCGTGTGACTCCCTATATATCCGGCGCCTCCGGTCACCAGAACGTTCTTCGACATATCGATCCAATCAAAAACAAAGCAGAGAATAACAGAAAACAGAGAGAATAACAACTCAAGGAAAACAGAGTATAAAGTTGTGAAAAGGAAAAAGGGAGTTTTATAATGAATCAAAACAGATATATATGGAGAGAGAGAAAACGGTGGAACTAAAAGCATGTATATATAGAAGGAGAGAAAATAATCCAAAGGAAGAAGAAGAAAAGGAAAATAATCTGAATTACAGGATCGGACACGTGGAGAGATTTCGTAATGTTTCCAAGTTCGGGAAGTCCCTAATGGCGGGTTTTCTATTTATTTGGACCAAACTAACCCTACTCGTACTTTGTCTTTGTCGTCTTTGGAAAGGGCATTCTAGGTGTTTTCCTACTCTTCCGATTTTACAACGGTGGTTGGTTGTTTACGATCTTAATATTTATATTATTTAGATTTTCTGAAATTAATTTCTTGTCTATAATATCAACTGCCTATTAATTGAATTAAATTTACTAGGTCAAAATAATAATACTATTTTATATTTATTAGTATTTAATATATTAAAATAATTATAATAAATATATACAAAGGGTTGAATGGGAATTAGGAAACAAAATCAAGGAATAAATAAAATAATAAATAAGAAAATAAGTTAGTTAAATTACCATATTTTAATGTGAATTGGAATTATTAATCTATGGATTTTCCATTGCCACACAAACCCCTAGTAAAGATTTGTAGACACAGTATATTTTTAGTCTTTAAATTATTTTTTATTTAAAATAAATAAAATAGGATTAAATGATAAATCAAACTTTAATTTCTTCATTTTTAGAATTTAAATTAGGTTTTAACGATAAAGAAAGTTACCAATTTTGGGACTAATATAAATAAAAATATATTTTATAATTAATATGAACTGAAATTTAAATTTTAAAATTAAAAGTTTTTTTTATCTAAAATAATAGATAATTATTCGATTCTATATTAAAATAAAAGTAGAAGAACAACAAGATAAAATGTTAATTCTTTGGAAGGGAATAAATTCTTTGGAAACTTTATTATCTTTAAAGCTTATCTCAACGAGATAAAAAATGTTAAATTACTTAAATAAGATAAAGATTTAAATATTAATATTATGAATAAAGTAAATTAAATCAAAAAGTTTTTTAATAAATTTTTATATTATTTGATAAGAATTGATCAATTAATAAATTAAATATCTCAATTATATAAAAAATAAATAAAGAAATAAAAAGGAGATGAAAAAGCTTCGTCTTGAAGGAGACTGCCTGCAATAAAATACTAATCTGCATGTTACTTGTAGAATATAAATATTATCCAAATTGCAAACTTTTTACATGCGAAAGCTACTGTAGTTTGGGTGACTTCATGCATAAAAAATACAATATTTAAAAATTAAAAATTAAAAAATTTAATAAATCGAGTAAGGCGGTGAATGAAACGAATTATTCGTAAAATATTTATATATCGTTTATTTATTAAATTAAATAAATAAATGTGAAATAAAATTATATTTTAATTTATTAAATGAATAAGATCAAATAAAATTTTATTCGATTTGTTTAAGTTCACGAACGAATTCGTACATTAATTTAATTATGAGTTAGTTTGTTGATTTGTCAATTAAAGTGGATGGCTTATATAAGAGATATTTAAAATATTTATATTTATTTTACTTATATCTAATTAATATTATTTAAGCTTGATCATTTAATATAATAAAATATCAGTAGGGAGGGGAGGATTTGGCCGAAAAAATATAAAAAAAATTATTTTTAAAATGAAAAAAAAAATGATTCTAACTGTAACGCGTAGTTGATAGGCCGACAGTTTCCCATATGATTCCGTTATGTATAACGAGTGACGTTGCAGTCAAGTTATCCGAATAGTTTTGAGGCGTCGACAGGCGAATGTACCACGTGTTGCCACCATCTTCTCACACGTGATCCATGACAGGACAGGACAGGTCAGCTTCCACATTATTAAGGGTCAGTCTTTTCCTAAACCAAGTTGAAGTTACGAAGAAGAAATAGGGACCATTACCTAAACATATAAAAGTTGAGGAACAATTTTGTAAATTTCTAAAAGATCTAGGGATTTGTTCGTTTTGTCATTTACCTTCAGTTCATAAGACCATACGAGGAATTTACTTGTTCATTACTGAAATCGCGAATTAGAAGACACTTAGGGGTTACAATGATGTATTAAAATTTTACAGGGACTGAAAGAATAATTTCAAAAAAGTTTACTTCTGTTGTCCTGCTTTTATAATATGATTTATTTTTTTTGTTTAAGTCTTTTAATTATGATTAATTATAAATAACTAATCATAATTAATAAATAATTTAATTCTGTAAATTTATCTTTACAAGCAAACAAGTTTTATAAAGCACAAACTGACTAAACATTACCTGAGAATGTTTATTAAAAAAGGAGAAAAATTAAAATAATGAAAAATAACAATCCATAAATGCAAAACCCCAATGAACACTAACACAGCAAATACCATTAGACTTCTTCTAGGCTGCCCTCTGGACTCTGATAGTTTTCGAGACGATTTCCGTTAGATCGTCACACCGGCTGCGGTGATAATCGATCGACAAACACAGCTGCCTAATGGCTTCCCTCTTTTCCTCTCCTAGTCCGAGTATGCCTTGATCCAAGAATTCCACCTTCTTCTCCAGCTGATTCATGGCTTTCAGCAGATTCTCCTTCTCGTCTTCTTCCTTGTGTGCCATAGTCCGTAGCTTCTCCGCTTGCTCTCGTAGCGTAGATTCTCGTTCTTTCAGATCTTTCAGTTGCTCGAGCAAGTTCGTCACTTCATTTGTTAGACGCTTCTTTTCACTATTTGTCTCTTCGATCCAATGTTTTGCAATCTTGAGCTCTTTCGATGTTTCTTCAATGCAATGCTCGTAGTTTCTGTAACCTTCTTCAAATTTGTTTACGACGGCTTCGAATCCTATCAATGTACAATTCACAGTCTCGGAGATATCATTGATCATCCTGCTGTAGGCTTCCTTGTTCGCGACGATTATTCCAGACAATGCTGAGATCTTTTCTTCAAGCAGTCTTTGTTCTTCCTGGTACTTGGCTTCCGCTTTTCTGTAGCTTTCTTCGTTCTCAGTAAGCAACTGTTCCGTGACTCGGAGTTTTTGGTTGGACAACCGGAGCTTAACTTCAATGTTGCGGACCTTCTCAACTAAACTACTGATCTCATCTCCTTTCATTTCTATATCTCTTTTCAAGTCTTCAACGGTTTGCTCCAACTCGGCAACTATTTCATCTTTGGATTGAATGTTCGTATTGTGCTCTCCTGCCATTTCTTGCATCTTCCTTTCTGTGATTTCAATAGTTGCCCCATACTCATGAAATGAAGTTTCGAGTTGTTTGTATTCCTGGCTTAGCTTGTTAAACGCGTCGTCTTGTTCTTTTAGCATTCTCTGATGATCTGTAATCTGATTTACGAGGTCGTTTTTCTCATCTTCCAGTTTTCTTTCTGCAACTTCAAGATTAGTCTTGCACTCTTGGTATAATCCCTCGACCTCTTTGTGTTCCTCGGTCAACTTCTGATACAACTCACCTTGTTCTTCTAATGTTCTCTGCTGATTGCTAAGTCGGATTTCCAGTTCGGACTTCTCATTCTCAAACTTGGTCAACCTTTCTGATGATTCTTGTTTCTCTCTCTCGAGCTGCAACTCTAGTTCATTTCTCTGGGTCTGTAACGAATCCAACTCCTGCTGCAAATTGTCGACCTGCACCACTAAGGCTGTAAATTGAGAGGAAGTTTCATTCTCCAAGCTTGCATGCTTTTCCAGGAGGGCACTGAACTCGAGCGCTCTTTCAGCCACTGTTTTCTCCAATTCAAAGATTTGATCCTGTAAACCCACTTTTTCCTCCCTCAACTGACCGTTCTCTTCGATTCTCGTTCTCAAGTCTGCTTCCAGTTCACCTTTCTGATTCTTTAGAGAATTGACCTCAGATTCTAGTTCCTCCATTTGTGCCACCAAGCCTTCTTTCTCCAGCAGAACTCTTTGCTGATCCTCAGTCTTGCTTACAATCTCTTCTTTTGCCTTTTCTATTTCAATCACATGATCTGAAATCGCTTGACTTTTACTCTCAAGCTGAACTTCCAGCTCTGCTTTCTGGCTATGCAGGGACTCCAGCTCCAGCTGCAAGGTATTTATTTGATCCATCAAGCTTTTGACTTGAGTTGATGCTTCATCGCCTTTCAGTGCAATATGTTCTTCCAACTGAGCTTTCTGTGTGCGTAGTGACTCCATGTCTGCTACCAGATTGTTGATCTGAATTGTCAAATTTTCCACCCTAGACAATGATTCTTTCTCCTTGTCCTCAAATTTCTTTCCGAGAATCAAAAGCTGTTCTTCTCTCTGTTTTGACATCATCTCAAGTTCTGAAATTTGGAATTGCAGCCCTATATTTACCTCTCCCAGCTCTTTTGCTTCACTTGCTTTGTTCTCTATCTGAAGCTCTATATCTCTGTTTGTTGTTCGCAATTGTTCCAATTCGAATTCCAAGCTTGTCACTTGTGCCTCTAATTCTTTCATCTTAGCAGATGATTGATTCCCATGCACCTCATGCAAGTCTTTGAGAGTCACAAGTTCCTTTTCTTTGTCACCCAGATCCGCCTTTGATTGACTAATTTCAGCCATGAGTTGTTGTATTGTGACTTGTGCCAGCTGAATCTCATTTGAAACCTCAGAAAGCATTGAATTCAGAGATTTATTCTCTTCCGCCGTGGCATTAAGACTCTGGCTCAGTTCCGAAACTTGCTGTCCTGAAGATTCCAGCTGTTGCTGCATACTGAAAACATCCCCTTTGACACTGTCTAGCTCTTGCTTTGAAGTTATATTTTCCTCCTTCAGCAGAACAACTTCTCGTCTAAGATCTTCTGCAATCTTCTCGCCATCTTCAATTGTTTTAACAGCTGCATCTTTCTCTATAATTAGTTTACTGTTTTCTCTATGCAGCTCCTCCAATCTTTGGTTCACCTCAGCTTCCATCTTAGCAGCAGTGTCCAGCTGATGCCTCAGTTCTTCATTCTCAACCACTAGTTTTGATTTTTCATTCACTGATCTTTCAGATTCAAGCTTTAGAATTAAGATGACTTCCTCGGCTTCTTGCACCTTGCTTAAAGAAGCTAGATAATTTGAATTCAAAGCATCTTTTTCTTCACTTGTATCTGCCAACTTCCGCTTAAGATCATCAATTTCCAGATTTGCAGCTTCAAGTTCTTGTTTAACACCTTCTGCTATTGACTGAAATTCTTTTTCTATGTGTCCATTTTTACTGCCTCCATTTTTCGTAGAACCATCAGAGTCGGAATCCGAGCTTGATGAAGAGGATGCATCTTTATCTCGTTTCCCATGAGCTTTTTTCCTCAGCTCCCCTGTGAGATGATCATAATGTGCATACAGGTTTTGGTAGTGTTCGTTGAAATCCTCGATTAACCGAACAAGGGGTTCCTTCTTGGAGTTCGCTATTGGAACTCCATTTTCTTCAGCATCTTCATCCTTAATGAGCTTCAATATTGTTGCCACCTTTTCATCAATTTCTGCAGTTAAGGGAGTTTACACTTGAGATTAAAACAAAAAAGTAAATCAAAAGTTGTAAACCATGTTAAGCTGCCCGTGACATTTCAAAACATCCATAAATCAAAGTCTATGTTACTCAGACTCAAATGTGGACGTAACATGGGCATTTTAAGAGCCTAGAAAGTCATATCACACCCATGTCCGAAAATGTCTCAAACACAAATGTCGAACATGAATACTTCATGAAAATGAAGGTCGGAATACCATAAATCAAATTTACAAGTAAAATAGAAAAATGCGCCTAAAAGAAATACAAGTATATGTAGAAAATTACCTAATTTACTTCCTTTAAGCTGCTCATCCTTTTCAGGATCAACATGATACCCAAAGAAGGACTTTATAGACTCCCTAAAACGATGCTTACCCATCTCTATATCAACTAATTTAACTCAGCAAGTGGCCATAAAGATAAGGAAATCTCCATCTCAAGCATAAAACCTGAAAAAGGCATAATTAAAGATACTTGGTAATTAGTTTCAAACTATGTCAACCAGAAACAATACGACACAGAGCGGGTTGATTGCATAAGTTGCAAACATACAATGTTATGAGAACCCTAAACTACTAAACAACCAATTCAATACTTAATTAAACTAATTTAACAAAGTACTCTAGTATTATAATGACTAGAAAAGTGGTGCATTTTTAAAAAAGAAAATCAAATCCAGACCCTTTTTTATTGGACAATTTAACTTAAGGTGGCAAGATCTCAAATCAGGTTTTTATCTCTCAAGTGGAAAGTTGGGAACTTGTGTATTAAATCTAAGCATAAGATTCATCAAATAAGAACATGATTATAAGAATGTGTGCCTATAGTAGAACATGGATCCGCATAATTGATGTATGCATCTTCATTACCATCGCTACCATATTATTATTCAGCATACAAAACCCGGATTAGACTAATCCAATCGAATATGGATCAAAGGTTTGAACTGATTTAACCAAAAAAGGGTGAAAACTAAGCTAACTGCATTTTCTTGTCAATTATTTAGTAAATTTATCGGGGGGGTTTTTAACATTTACAATTATTCAAATAGAACAGAACATCTATTATTGAAAAAAAAAAGTGAGTTGTTTTACATCGATTTTCTTTTTTTTTTCAAATTCATACATATAAGTCAAGGCCAGTCAATCATCATCGCTCGATTACTCAAAATTCAAAAACTTGTTTATTATATATGAAGGAAACACTATTAAAAGACTAATAAAAACTTTTAAACTATTAAAGTAAAATAAATAAATAGCGGTAGGAATTTGGCACTATCGTCACCTGAGATTCTGTGACTTTTTCCTAACCTTCGTTTCTCAATCTTGCATCGGAAGCTCTGCTAAATTCCTGCAAAAACAAATAGATTTCGATTTTTTCCTCAAATCAAAAGGGCAAAATATTGAATTTGAAGATGCATAATCCGATAATCAAATCAACACCGAGAACTGATACAAACTGTAAGTATGAAACAAATGAAATCATTTATAAAAAAAACTCTGGTAAATTTTAAATAAGAAATCCTTTGACTTAACTGGAAATCATGATCTAATAAAAAAAAAGGATCTAAGTTAATTTCAGGAAAAAGAAAACGAGTGAATCAAAATACAAATTCATTGCATAAAAAAAATACAAAAAATAGAGGGAAAAGTGAACAGAAATTCAAATATTAACACTGAATTAAGTTGATGAACAAAGATTACCTGAGAGTCAGAGCGTTAAAACTTGAACCAGACGAAGTATTTGAAAAACGGAGCAAAGAAAAAGAGGAACCGAGAGAAATTTTGTTTGATAAAGGGTAGAAATCCTGGTCGTAGGCTTTCCATTGTCAGGGGGAATTGAATTTTGAAGCTTTCTTTTAATCTGATTATAACTAACTACCCTTGCCTTTGCTTTTTATTTCAGTTATGCCATTTCAATTATGCAGTGTGACGAGAAAATTCTGTGAACAGCTTTTAAACTGAAAGAAAAATCTATATTTCATGTTTTAAAGTTGATTTATCTAAAAAATAATTTAAATTGTAATTGAAAAATGAATAATTGAATTAAAATTAATTATAAAAATAAATTTATTTTTATTGAAAAAAATAAGTTTAATCGCTTGAGAAAAGACTATTTATTTATTATTTTTGATAAAATTGAGTTTATTTATATAAAAAACATAATATTAAAACTTAAAATTTAAAAATATTTTTAAAATTTTATTTTTTACGACAAGATATTACATATTATGTCACGTGACACACTATTAGAATATTGTGTCATCAAAATAACAAAATAATCCAAATTCTATGACTAATGCAGACAGAAGAGTATAAGGATTAAATTGAAAACAATATCAAGTTCAGGGGCTAATAGTTACTTTATCCTTCAATTTTAAATCGAACTCCGATGTAGCAATCCCAGTAAGGAAAAGACCAAGTGAACCACTGCACTGTGGAATAAGATTTCTGGTTACGTTTTCAGTAACGAAACTTCCTGCCTTCATTTTTGGCAACGTAACAAAACTTCTGGCTTCTGAGGTTTGTACCATAACGTACTTCAGCTGTTGTCCGAATCAAAGATTCAAACTCCTTACTTACTGTTGCCAAAAGTAGAAAGCTTTTCTCTAAGTTATCCAATTATTGCACTAGTGTTGTCGACACTGTGTTGAGTTTGATTCGGTCAATGCATTTTTCATACCTCCATTGATTCCCTCAGCTCGGGTCGGGAGTTGCAAGCTATGCACCAAGTGCTCCATTTTCCTGCACTAGCCTGTAACTGGCACAGCTCAGGTTCACTAGTAGCAAGCTTCTCTTTAAGTGCGATTGGATTCAGCCAACGCATTTTAGCATGCCTTGATTGAACTTTTCGTCTTCCTCGGCTCAGCTTCACAAGCGGCAAGCTTCTCCTTAAGTGCTCCATTTTCTTGCTCCAGCCTTGAATTCGATACAGTAAATGCATGTTTGCCTACCTCCAGCCTTGAGTTCGATTCGGTCATCTTTCTCCATCTCATGAATTCCAATTTCTGTTGCAGAAGTTCAATCTCTGCATTCAAGGTCATGGTCTGAGCAGTTTCTTCAAGCTGTTTACTCTCGTAATCCTCCTGAATATCTGGAAGTCTTTCAGATGAAAATGTGCTTCCAGTTCTAGAATTTTAGCATTTAGGGGACTCATCTCCTCTCTCAATTGATTAATTTCAAGGATATTACTCCGCTCATTATCTTCTAATTTATTTATTTTGCTTGCGAAGGACGTCCACCTTGGATTCCAATTCCATCACCTGCATCTAAGCCATCCTTTTCTTGTACCAATATTTTTCTCACACCACTCTTTCTTGCTATTTGATTATTCCTCTTTCAGTGTTTTCACTTGAATCAAATACTGAGAGGTTCCTTTAGATTTCCTCTCTAGAAGAGTCTCTGACTCGATTTTCTGGCCACGTAGGGAAATCCAATCCCTGCTTCAGTACATCTACCCCATCGTTTCAGTCACTTAAATAGTCCACCTCTACCTTCAGATTGATGATCTGAATCTTTGGATCCTCAAGTTTAGATGTCAAGTTGATGCCATTGTCCTCGATTTGCTTCATGAATTAATAACTTCATTTCCGACCTTCGAAATCTGCCGATACAGTGCCGTAATTGTCTCTCCATGCCGTTTAGATTCTTCTCTAGCTCATTTTCAAGCCAATCAACTGCTCCTCTAGCTCTGCCACCTGTCCCTTATTCTCTGCTTCGGAATAGGAAAGTCTCTTCTCTTGATGAGCTTCAAGATTCTTTCAACTTTTTCGACGCCTGCAAAGGGAAACATAGAACTTCTGAATCTGATACTTCAAAACACTATAACCGAAACAAATAGCTAATTATCGCAAGGGAATTTGTTTTTTCCCCATCAGTGCAGGGAAACTATTACAAGACTGACAACCATGGCAGCTGTCTAGTCAACTAAAATTATTCCAGACTTGGTCATGGTCCAGTAATCTATAACATTATATGCTTACTTCAATGATCAATCCAATAACTTACATAGACAAGCATGCATTAAGCTCTACATTAAGAAGCAAAACTCCAATTGATACTCTTGGACTCCATTAATATAAGAGGATCTATGAGACATGGACTCTGGAACAAGTGTCAAATATGGATATGTTGTTTGCCAGTATATCCACATGTCCAGATCATTTGAGACATGCACTTCAAGAAAAATGGATAGTCAAAGCAACATAGCAAAGGATGACAAAAAGAAGTTAGCCCTGGATAATATCTACAAGATTTCAATCTTTTGGACTCTGGTAGTTTATAAGAACCTGTTTTAGTTACTTCTACTTTCTCCATCTTTTTTAAACTTTTGATCATGACAGAAATCCACCAAGGTCATTCTCGGGCTTTATCACTTCCCCACTATGAAATTTCCAGCAAATCTAAGAAGCAAAAAAATGAAAAAGTAGCAGCATTCTTCATCTCAAGCACAACAAAAACAAACATCGATAATTACTTGACATTGCTACATTCGAACAGTGTAAAATTCTAAACTTATGCATGTTCTTGAAAACAGTTTAGGGGCAGTCATTGCATTGAAGATGATTTACCCTTTGTCTATCCCTCTTGACTAACATATAAAAACATGCTTAAGAAAAGGTAGCATTACCCAATTATAAACTATACCCTGAAGTACTGAAAAAATATATCCATCTAGGAATCTTCTTTTCAGCTAAGGGATCTAACAATTATTCTACTACAGTAGCTTTATATGATTTCGACACCAAGGCCTACCCGCAAAAAAGGGGAACTCCATTAATACATCCAGATTACTCATAGATAGGGCAGATGTCTAGTGGTGCATAAGTCTTTAGACGTCATCTTCTAAAGCAACAGCAGCCAGTCCCCACTCATTTCTTGACAACTTTGAATCTCAAAAATTTAATAATAATTACGGCTGATAAATTTTTAACCCGACGAGGCAACGATCATATGCTTATTTAATCACGAATCTTAATCTAAGCCATGAGATTACTACCGGATCGATGAATGTTAGATAAGGCATGACGCTCGCTGAAAACGACGGAAAATCTTGTAATCCCCAATTTAATAATTCAACATGAATACAACAAATTTTGAAAACGAATCAAGAAATGAATAGAATAATACGATCGCGGATTTAACAGATATAATTCGGTAAAAAAATGATGAAAAAACATCGTAATTTTCTCTTCGTCTTCTACTCCGAATTCATCGACCACCGAATCAAATTAAAACTAATTTTTTAATCAGAAAATTAGATTGAAAACAAATCTTACCTGGAAACTGCAGGCGAATATTCTTCCTGCGGATCAAAATGCAGTAACAATTGATAAATAATCGAAAGAAAAAGCAGAAAATAATCAGAAATTCTTACCCCTGGCCGGTCCTTGAGAATGAAATTTTTGGCGCCTCTTTTGAATCAATTGCCCTTTGATTTCCGCTTTTATTACACTAAAAAGGATCATAGCCGAAAGACTCATACAAATAATTTTTTTTAGAATTTTTAATATTTTAATATTTCAATTCTTTATAATTAATAATCCTAAAAACAAAAAATGGTATTATTTGTACTTTGGACATTTATTTTATAATAAAACCTTTATAAAATAATACTTATGTTTTATTTGTCTAATACTTTAAATTAAACAAATAAAATAGGTATATTATATCATTTGTAAATTATCTAAGCTATTTATTCCTTGCCTTAATATACACACAATTTGTATCAAAATTGAAAGAATCGTGACGAAAAACATGGCAGCATCCAATATGTATCATGGTGATTAATCGGTGTTAATCCGAGGTTCGACATGCTGTTGCCGGTTGATGCTCGTTGCCGACCTCCGCTCAAGGAACCGGTAATGATCGGAGAGTGTTTTTCTTTGATTATCTGGTAATGATTGTGTTTAAATGGTGCTAATCTGAGATATGACCCGCTGCTGCTCCCATCGTTCGTTGCCGGGTTCTGGTGAAAGAACCGGTAACGAATGGTGAGCGATTTTCTCGGACTAACCCGGTACTGTTAACACGGTTCAAGGTTGGTGATCTGGTAGATTGGTTTTCTCGGACTAACCTGATACTGCTAACACGGTTCAAGGTTAGTGATCTAGTAGATAGACCATTTGCTGCCCCTACAATCATGGTGTAAATTGTTCAATTCATTATCCTGCACATCTTATATATAACCAGAACTATATATATATAGACACGCCATGATTATAAATGAAATGATATCTATATATCTGACCTAGACTTTTCTTGGCCTTCACGTTAGTGTTTTTCTTTGGGGCTACAGCTTTCTTGTCAAGAATCTTGGTGGAAATTTGTCTCTTTGGGGGTGAACGAATTCGGATCGATCGCCTTTCCGGAACCTCGCTGTAGATTGACTTGACATCCCAATAAACAGACTTGGAATCGGAACCACAAGATTTTGTATCAGAACCAACAGACGTTCGATCACTTGTTCCTGCCAATGGATCATCTATTATGGAAGCATTGTCATCTCTGCAAGTGCCGGTCCCTTGGCTCGGCAACTCGCTGTTTTTATCCTTTATGTTCATAATAGTTCGATCTTTCTCGGCAAGTCGATAAGCAAACATTTGAAATGGGATCTGTGCAACTGAAAGTGGATTGAAAGCCCCATTTTCAGTAAACTTTTTTGCAAACCAAGACTCGATTTCACAATAGTCTGCAATGGGACATTGCATTTCGGGATGATCATGGTCAGGATTCATCACAAGGAACTTCTTGATGTAGCGCAGAATCCGACAAATTGATGAGAAACTCGGACGCTGGTTCGGATCAGTATGCCAACACTTTTTCGTTAAGTTGACAAGATATTTTGGTGCTGTGCAGGGGAAAAGAGGCCTCTCCCCTGCAATGATACTTCTACTCATCTTCTCTCCATGTCCTTCGAATGGCGGTTTCCCGGACAAGAGCTCAAAGCAAAACATCCCAAAACTATACACATCAGCCTTCTCTGAGTATTTCAAAACGGAGGAGCCACTGAATGTTTGCTCTAGTTCTAACATAACTTCCGGAGCATACCAAATGGAAGGGTTGGGCTCATAACTCCTTGGGGATGAGTTCGGGGACGAACAAGGTTTGACATCGGATAAACCGTAACCCGAGATCTTCAAATGGAAATAACCTTCAGTGTTGTTCCTAGCTTTTATGAAGATGTTAGTAGTGTTCAACTCTCCATGATAAATCTTCTTTGAATGTAGATATTCCATTCCTCTTGCAATCTGAAATATAAGATCAACCACAACATGAAGCGGGAACAAGATCCTTCGTCCCGAACCATAATTCTCCTTCAAATAACAACCGAGGTCCTTGTTCCCCAGCTCAAGAACAAGCATCACTTCTTTCTTCTCTTCGTCGTAAAATCCGCAAAGGTATTGCAGTATATTTGGATGAGTAAGCGAAAGCAACGTAGAGATTTCGGAACATGACAGTTCAACATCCCCCAAGAAGCTCCTCAGCACAAAGTTATCTCCCAACCATTGGATTTCCTTATATTGTCCGAAACTTCGCCTTACTTGGAAATCCCCTCCATACAAGATCGAACAGGGGAAAAGTTTACCAGTATAAGCCTCTGATTCAATAATTTTCCGAAACAACAAGCCAGCTAGCTGCTCTTGGTTTTTCGTTAGCAATCCCGAACACTTCTTCTCCCTCAGACGTTCGACAAGGCTCCACCGATCTTCCCTCCAGGCACTCTCGAACCGGCTACAAATCTCTCGAGGGATCAAGTACTGTTTTCCAAACTGAAACTGAAAAAGTTTGGGATCAATCCATTCGACATCGTACTTCCTTGCAAGTGTGACTCTCCTCCTTTGTATCTCATCCCGGTTAAGCTCTGCAACCTCTCCGGCCATCTCGATGGCCTCGATGACTGCCGGGAAATGACAAAGCAAATTGTGGATGTGATTATCAATGGAATCCTTGTTTTGATAGAGATTGATTGCCTTAACCCACCAGTCTCTCTTGTCCATACATTGTCTCACATACCATTCGCCTTCCTTAAAGATCCTTTGAAGCTCTCGCAAAGGGTTCTCCAGGGGACTCCATTTCGAGTTCTTTTCTTCGAGTTTCAGGTTCAGCCTGATCTCTTCAGCGATTACATCGGAAGCCAGACAGAAGACATCCAACAACAGACAACACTGCCGTCGATTGATTTGAAACTCGTCTTGTAACACCATGAGAGCTCTTAAACTTCCCAACACCTCACCGATTTGTCTGAATTCCTCCATTGCTATAGAAAGTTTCTAAAAACACAAATGGTGCTGTCCGAATTCTGGAGATTAAGACACCAGAATCAAACAGCCCCAAATCTAATCTGATCTGCAAACATCATTTTATAAACGAAACTGTTGGATTGTTGTCATTGAGAACATTAATCAAACACATGGTCGGATCGGAAAAAGAGACGAAGAAATACTTTAGCTTCATACAAAATACAAACCTGTCGTTGATAAATTTCTACTCCCAATGCCAAACCAATTCAGACAACCACGATATAAATGATTCCTTTGGATTCCTTACAATCCAAACACTTCGATTCTATCTATGAAAAAAGTCCCATCTTTATCCCCCTAGAAAAGAACATAAAACAAACAATTACCAATGACAATGAAAACCAACAAAAAGAAAATGGCGAAAATGAAAACAAAGCTGACCGTTTCAAGCCAAGAACACAAAATCCAGACTTTCTTTTTTCCTCTTAATTTGATTTCTTTGGTATTTCAGAAAACAAAATTTTCAGGTAAAAACATAAACCATCAAATCAAAACAACGTAAATCCCTCCAAAAAGAAACTATATATTATTTTTTTGTAACGGGAATTAAAAACAATAATCGGAAATCGAAAGAGAACACAATAATAACAAAAAAATGTAGGTTTAAGGTTTGGTTTTGCATCCCATTAAACTGTAAACACGTCCCCGATTTCATCGCAGTCTATGTATAATGTGTTCCCGCAAATTTCTTTTTTCCTCCTTCCTCTTGATAAAACAGTTACAATTTCAACTGGATGACCGTTGCGTTGACGCAACTTATATATGGATATTTTATAAAGTTGGTTTTTAATATGATTTAATAATTTAATTTTTAAGATTTAAAACTAATATTATATTTTTATGGCATGTTTTTTTATAAATTTTTATATTTCTTTATTTTTATTTATCAGCTCAATAATCGGAATGTTAATTAGATACATTCACTTTAATATTAAATAAATTTATTATGACTTTAACCTCATTCATTAGTACATATTTATTTTACTAATAAAATTTTAAAAAATTAAAAAAATAAATCTATTAAATAAATTAATTTCAAGACCAAATTAATAAATATATTTTTCTATTTGCCAGGCTAAATATTATAACAAATCTTAGTAAAAATTCTCGCAAAATCTAAAGTCTTAACTTTTTTACTTTTTAGATAATACAGAATAAAACATGTACTTCGTAAAATAAATCAGACGCTACTTTAACCGGCATTTGAAGTAAATCAGACGCAACTTCAACCGACAATTCGAAGAACAACAGATTACCTATAGAATCACCACATCTTAACCGGCTTATACGCAATAACATTACATTGAGATTAAAATATAAAAAATCTCCTAAAATTAAATTATATATGTTTATTTTCTATAAGTTAACGGAGGTTGAAATATAATAAACAAAAAGCAAAATGAGACTCGTATATCATTCGAGAATCTCAAGTGTCTCTCAGTTCACGGCAACATGGAATCCAACATAAGTGTCATATCACAGTGGCCAACGCCTCGCTAAATAAGCCGAAAATTGCACTAAAAATGTTGTTTTATACGTTAAACATAGGTCTACATTTTATCTCAATTCATGGCATCATAATCATCCAACTTCTCATTGTATTCCAACACCTTCCTGCGTATCTTGGATGTGTCTACCCATGTAATGAAGTCTTCCATGTTCCTTGTTACAAGGAATGCAGGGTCTGTAACTGTATCTGGACCGACTCGAATATGTCCTTGCTCGATATATGTAACTGCTTCTTTTAAGTGCTCTGCAAACTTTAGGTGCACCAAAACAGTTGAGAGCCTACGCCTGCAATTAGAGAGTATAATGGAGTAAACATATGAAAGAAGCAAGGCACATGAAGAAATTTCTGGTCCATGAATTCATAAGTGGATCGTTCGACATCACTTATTATGCATTTGCTTACCTACAAAAAGATGATACCGATAACCGATCACATAGAGCCAAGCTTTTCCTGGTTGGGATTACACCCATATTATATCTGCCAACAAAACCGAAATGACATGAATCAAGTCTTTTGTTTAAGATATGCAAGCTTGAGCCAACAGCCCCAAAATACTGTATCCTGATATTCGACTAAGTTCATTTTCTGAATCATGCAGCAGAGTGAAAACAACTGCAAACACTATCCTAGAATGATTACATGTTCTTCTAGATGTTAACAACATGAAATATCCATTTAGAACAGGTGAAATATGATTTCTCCCCAAAACGAGCAGCTTCGCTTTCCTTTGTTCCCCAGGAACAAAAAAATTATTTGAAAGAAATATATAAAATTGGAATGAAGCAGAAAAAAAAAAGAACTTTGATTAAACTTCGATTACTATGACTATATCATATTCCAAGCAAGAAATACCCACAGTTTCTCTAACAGCAAATCGGTCATCTCAATTCGAGAAGGGTCTCGGGGATCCATCTGTTTCAATATATTCACCAACTTCTGCACCATCCGGCACAAACTTGAATATCTGTTTTCAATTTTAACCCACCATAAGTAACATATATATATATATATATATACCTAAAATCAACAATGAACTCAATTGAAGAATGAAGTGTTGAGAAATTACTGACTTCTTATAATCGTCACGACCAGTGACATGATAACGGTGCATAACAAGATTCTCTCGGTGGCCACCTTCTCTTTTCCATTCCAAGAAATTTACTTTTTTCAACAGCTTTTTCTCATGAAACTTTAACTTCCTCATCTCTTTGCTAAGATAGTTAATGAAGGAGAAACAGAGGTCTGAGTCTAGGTGATATCCTAGACGGCTGCTGCTGCATTTCAAAAGAAAAGAATGAGCCATTAAAAAGTCTACAGATATCTCATAAACTTGCCCTTCTTTGAGCTCAATTCAAAGCTCAGGCATGACACTCGTCTAAAGCTTGATCTCATAAAATTTTCTAAAATCATGCATGGCCTGAGATATAATCAAATTACCCATGCTTGTTAAATTATGATCATATACCGAATTCCTATTCAAGCTGAAGCTTCAGCTTGATTAAGCTTTTACACATACAATTTTTATACTTACTGATTAAACTTGATAAATAAAAAATCAATAAAACTGAATCTAAATGCTCAATTTCACTTTTGAATCCAAACATTAGATGCTACCTAAAATCAAGAAAAGAAAAACGAAGAGCTGTTCATGCCCTAATGCGATTGCCCACATTACCTATAATCAGGGTTTCCAAAAACGGCCCGCGACCGCTATAGCGACAATTAGCGGTAACGCCGGCGGCGGAAACCGTTGTCGGCGAAATCAACGGTGGAAAGCAGAATCACACTAGTAGCGGTGGATCGCGGCCGCAATTTAACAGGTAACGGTAAATAACGGTAGTAACGAGCCTCTATCCCCGTTTCTCCCGTTACTGTAAAATCTAAAAAAAATCCATGGGCGGCCGGTAAGGGTGAGCGTGATAGTGTAAAGGGATGCGAACTGATGAAACTTACAGGGAGGGGATTGGTCGACGTAGAAGAGCGGAGATCAACGGCGCGCCGACGACAAGAGGTGAAATCGCACGGCTCTAGATGCTGGTCTGATGACGACGGCGTGAAAACAACCTATCAGGGTTTGAAAGCCAAAGAGAAATATAAACGACACACTATTATATAATTTTATTTTGATTGCCATTGAAAAAATGGCACGGTGACTAACAGCTGGAGTGAACCCAGTTTCGGCCCAATACTGATTTGCCAAATTTAACTAATAAAACCAGAAATTAAGATTAAAATTAAAAATTAAAAATAATAAATGGTAAATTTAATATAACAAAATTGTTATTAACAATTAAGATTTTAATTTTTAACGTTACCAACTTCACACTATTTTAAAACTCCATTCGAAATGGTCTCGACTCTTGAGTAGTACAAGAACACGTGCTTTACAAAATGTAAGAAATATAAACGACACAGCATACAACACGTCGGTCACCGTTACACCCACGGAGAAGTTTAATATTCATTACTTTTGCTAATTAATATTAATTAATACCGAAATTTTAAACAAATAAATAATATTATAACGAAAAAAACAAGCCGATATTTGCAGTTCCCGCCGATCAAAAACTTGTCAAAGAATCGGCAGAGAAACACTCTCAAACTGACACGGGAGGATCCGACCCGAACAAATCCCCAATATCTTGGAATTGATCGACTCGTTGCAAACTCGGCAAGCCATTGAACCCGAACTCGAAATCGCCGCCCGAACTCAAAAACACATAGCCGGAATCATCTTTCAAGAAACAATCGTGTACGCTCGTGTTATCGTCGAACAAACTCGGCACTGAGCTGAATATATCGCTCGGAAACAAATAAGAAGGAGCGGAGAAATCTGAGAATTTCTCTCCCGATACGAAGCAGGAGTCGTCCACGACATCCTGAGGTCCGCTCTCGGATTCGCGGGGTTCTTTGACGCTTTCCGCGTCGCATTCGTCGGCGGAGAGAGAAGGGAAACGGTGAACGGAAGTCGGAGAGAAATAGTTTGCGTTGTGAGAATCTTCCCCGGAGTTGTAATCAGAGCAGGATAACGGTTTTTGGCTGTTTTTGACTTGGATCGTTTTTTCCTCGGGGGTCGAAAAGTTCGTGAGCGCGTCGGGTCCACGTAATTGAATAGCCGCGTTGTCGTAAACCATCGCTGCTTCCTCGGCTGTATCATAGGTACCTAACCATAACCGTACCCGTCTTAGCGGGTCCCTAATCTCAGCCGCCCATTTCCCCCACGGCCGTTGCCTTACCCCTCTGTACTTCTTCCCCGACGGTAATTTCATCGACGGCCTCTTCCGAGAACTTTTCGACACCGACGATTTACTCCTTGAAAAGGCGTCGCTTCTCACCGGACATGACTCTATAGTTATCTCGTTAACAAATTTCTTCACTCTGCTTCGTGAACAGCCCCGGCTTTCATGTTCTTCGTCACCGGAGGAATCAGTGGCGTCGGCATCTGTAACTGAAATCCGAACAATCTGATGCTTCATTTCCGGTGAAAGTAACGTAGTTTGATTCCAGTGCTCTGTGTATTTGATCGAAGGAACTAGGTAATCATCCATTCTCTTCTTCATTTACAGCTCTCTGAAGTTTTTTTTTCAGATTCTTTCAGTTCTTATCATTGAGATCGAGAGTGAATAGTGAAGTAAGAAGGGTGAGTGAATTAAAAAGAAAAGAGGCAAAGCAGAGATTCCTTTTGAGACCAAACACGAGGAGAATAAAGGGTTGAAAAGAGAAAGAACTCTTTAAAGATAATCTCTAAAACGAAAAGAAAAGAAAATCTACCATTAATCCATCCCTCTTCTGCAAAGTGTTGCTCAAAAAGTTTACCAAACAGCGAGAATTTTCAAGGAAAGTGAAACCCAAACAAAGAGTGTGCTCGCTCACACAAGCACCACGGAAAAGCAGCCGAAAAGAGTTGAAAGAGAGTAAAGCCCAGAAAAAAGAAAAGGCAAAAAATAGCTTTGGCGGAAGATGGCCACGGCAACACTTTCTTCACTCACTCAAACAGAGCACGGCTTTGCTATTCTGGGTAACTTTCGAATCTAAAGTCTGATAAGAGACTAAGAATCCAAGCTACTTTCTGATTATTTACTTTTTTTCCAAGGAAAACAAACAAAAGATATAAGGAGAAACCATAAAATGAAGAGAGAATAAAGAAGAGTTCTTTTTTGAAGTGTAAATGGAAAGTTTTTAGCTATTTTATAGGATCCCAAAACCCGTAATTGATTTACCCGGTTCAACTAAATCCTCAAATCTCTTTTATTTTATTAATTTAATTTAAAAAATACAGGTTTCCACGTAACGGCGGGACAGTGGGGTATATCGGCGACGGCGAAATACCGGCGACCGAGAGATATTTTACAAGGCGCCGCCTAAGATGGGCCTTTGAGAATTCGACACGTAGAATGTGGAGCCGAGTAAACCGGAGGAAATTATTGAACCGGTAGATACTGAGTCGGGTCGGGTCGGGGCGAAGATTTGTATCTCGAACTCGGGGATTTATGTCACGTGACAGTGGACACTGAGGCCAGTGCACTTCTCTCCTCTCCACTTGACCGAGTATTAACAACTAGTAGTTCATGAATATTAAATTCCCTCCTAAAATATTTCTACCGATACCTTTTTATTTTTACTTTTTTATTACTTAATTATTATTTTTAATTATTAATCAATTTTATATAATTCTATCAAAATTATTTAATGGATTCAAAACACTAAGCTCTTATATAAATATATTCTTACTAAGTTAAAGCTTTCATTTAAATATTAGCATGGATTTAGGGTTTAACTGTTACACAATTAGGAAATTTACCATTTTACAGTTTTACCTATTGTCATTTTTACTACTTCTCTAATTTTTTCTATAAGTATTTAGATATAACACGTTTAAAATTAATTTAAATTCAATATTTACTGTCTGTAATTAAAATCCCATCTTCAGACAACACGAGTTTTGAATGGTTTCAACAACCAATTTTCTCCAGCAGTGAATAATAGCTGTAATTAAAATATTCCATGTATGGATTGTGAGAATTTTTACAAGTATGTATATTTTTAGGATTTAAATGGTTAGTTTTTTATTATTTATTTATTATAATTTACTCTTAATTTAATTAATCAACTAATCAGATAACGATATGTATTGTCATCTGATTGGGTAATTTTATTTTAATTTTTAATCTATTTTATTTAATATTTAATATATTTTTTCTTTTTTTTAAACAAGCTAATAGTGATTACAGTAGTATCTGTTTTAGAATAAAATCTCCAACATTGATCGCTCAATCACTTTGCTGACATCGTTGGTGCTTGAACTCGTAAACTTTACGAACAACAACCGTTTCATTAACCGCTTGGGATAGAAGGCTCGTACTTAATATTTTTTCATTGTGATAACATATATCACCACTTAGTTTAAGAAAAAAAAAAAGATATTTTTGGCATGAATTAAACTTGTAACCTCTAAATTAAAAATACATGACTTTTTTAGTTTAATTTAAAAATAATATATATATGTTGAGTTATAATTGGGCTATAATTTTATTGACAAATAAATTTTAAAATATAATTATAATAGAAAAGTTAAACAATCATTTTTATTAAAAAAATATTTTTAATACATATTAAAAATAATCCATATTTTATTGTATTTATCAATTTAATTTAATTTATTTTAATTTTATCCGAATACAAATAAATAAATTTCAAATTTTTGCATTTATGTTGATGGGTTGGTAATAAATAAGAAACCTTGAGGGTGTTTAATTTTTTCAACCGAAAATACATAGGCTTTTACTATAAATAATTAACCGCACAGGAACCAGGCACTTAATTCATGCGAACACATGGATTTTTGGACTGTCCTCTCATCATTTTCTACATTCTTTTATTTGGGATTAAAATTGTTAAATATTTGTTATTTTTTTGTCTAATTTTTTATATTTATTATTTAAAGTTAAAATTTTTAATATTTATTATTAGGTATTTCTTGTTTTTGAATATTTGTTTCAAGGGCATACTTTTAAAATTATTATTTTTTAAAATTGTCATTATATGTTTATTTTTTAAATATTTATTATCAAGAATATACTTTTATTAACTTTTAATATTTTTATCGATGTCAATTTTTTAATATTTGTTATTTTGATTTTATTTGTAAAATTTAATTTTTTTAATTATTTATTATTATAGACACACTCTTAAAATTTATACAGACAAATAATTTATATAAATTATAACTTTTTATTGTATTTTTTATTTAAAAAACGACGTAATCAAAAAAAATAAATAAAGTACTGACCAATTATTTTGGGCAAAATGGACAAAGTAGGCCAATCAGTGGTAGAAACAAAAACCAGGCGGCTCCTTTTGTTAAAATGAAACATATTATTTGTTACGACTATTATTTGATACAATATCAATAAAAATAAAAATTACATAATCAATATTAAAATGATAAATATTATTAAATATTAAAATATTATTTGTATTATATCCTTAATTATTAAATATTTATCTTTAAATTATTGTATTGTAAATATTGATACTTGAATTTGTAATTTTTTGAATAAATTAATAGTGATTACAGTAATATCTGTTCTAAAATATAATCTTCACCATTTGACATTGATCGTTCAATCACTCTGCTGGCATCGTTGGTGCTCGAATCCGTGACCTCTAGGAACAACAACCGTTCCTTTAACCACTTGGGCTAAAGGGTTCGTACTCGAATCTATAATTTCTAAAAATAACGATCGTTTCTTTAACTACTAAAGTAAGATGATTCATGTAGCGGGCATGGTCTTCCTCTTCTAGTTATGAGGTGTCACTCAATGGTTGGTTGATGGGTCCTATAAATTTTGTATTTCCTTTATGTTTTAATCACACAATTAAAAATTAATTAAAAGATAAATCACACAATTGTCCAATACTTTGCCGTTTTGTTTCCATTTTCAACTTTGGATTATCTAGCAACTACTAGTTCTTAGACAACCAGATATTTAATGGAATAATACAGTTCGATACCTAAAATTTTAATTATTTTCTATTTCTAAATATGTTTGAGAAGAATAATTGAACTTAATTTAATTAATCAGTTATTTATTTAAATTTGGTAATAGTAAGTACCAAATCTTTGTCTGGTACTCCAAAAATTAATGTTTTTCAAAATGGTCCATGTCCAAATTTCACTACCTGACAACCAAAGCCTTTTTAAGACGTGTAAAGATTTGTTGAGGTGTAGATTTTAGACAAATTTTGACTGGGGACTGAGATTAAAATAAATAAAAATTTAGGGGTCAAATTTAACTTTTTTGCCAATGTTTAAAATTGAATTAGTTTTTTTTAGTGATTTGAAATGTAAATTTTATGTTAATTAAAGGTGTTTTAGGGATTAAATTGAACTAATTGTTTATAATTTTATTTTAATAATGGGGTTGAGGCTTTTATCTTCCTCTATTTGTTTAGGTGCACAAGATCCTCCTCAAATTTTTAATTTACATAAGAGATTTTTTATTTTTACCGTGGATCGTTTAAAGTGAGAAGTAATTTAATATTGTTAAAGTAAGTTTTGAATTCGAAACTTTTTATATGTAAAAAAAATAGTTGAGAGACCTGTCCATCAAAATTATATATGCTACGTGGTCGATCTGAATTAGTCAGAGTACTTAAGATATTAAGAGATAAATAAATATTTTTTTTTATATTTTGAGTCAGCATGACGGAACTAAAATAGTGCGAAGGGCATTAGCTTCGGTTTAATGTTGTTATAAAATCATATATGCTACGTGGGTCTATTCGTTTAATTTAACCGTTCTATTTTTATTCGAATTATTTTTTTGAATTAATTAATAGAGACTAAAATAATATTTGTTCTAAAATATAATCTCTACCATTTGATATTGATCGCTCAATCACTCTGCTGACATCACTGATGCTCGAACCCGTGACCTTTAGGAACAACAATTGTTCATTTAACAACGATTCTTTTAATCACTGCTTCGAATTATTATTTAATTGTTCTAAAACATGTTTTATTTTATATGCCTTTTTAGGTTTTAATATTTAACAAATAATTAAAGTTTTAGGTCGAAAAAAAACCGAGTCTAAAAAAAAATTGCTAATGCATAACCTGATGGAACCAACACAGGGGAAAAAAAACATAGAAACAAGTACAACAAATTCGACAAAAATGCCTAGATGTCTTGGTCTACGGACTTTATAATATAATAATATAATTTGTCATATATTTAATTAAATGATGATTTATAAATATAAAAAAATATTACTTTTATTTTAGGTAGAATATACCGATGATTATTTAACACTGTTTCTAAGAGTATTTTAGGTAGAATATAATTTAGAGTGAATAAAGATAATTTTGTAACGTAATTATCGATATTAATTTATTAATAAATTAATTTAAATAAATTATGGTGAAGTAATTTTTGATTAAATAAATCATAAATTATTAAATAATACAATTATTATCCAATAGTTAATAGTTTATTTGATAAAAAAATATCTTATCAGATAATTTGTCATTATCGTATAAAAATTTTAAAGAACTAAAAAATATATAAACATATATACTATACATTATAATCACCCTAGCCCTATTAAACAACTCTTACAAGATTTTAATTTTTTTTATTAAATTTTGAATTAAATTGTGTTAAATGTTATTTATTTTTATCAAGATCTAAGGCATCTATCAAGGAGAACAACCAAGCTTTAAAAGAGCATGATTTTTAAGAAATGTTTGACTTTTTTTATGATATTAGAGTGTGTATGAGTCAAAACTTAGCTCTCAAAAATTTTATTTCACTTTTGAAATATTTTTATATAAATCGTCTTAATAATTAATTTATTTTTATTTTTAATATTTTTTTATCTTTCTAACTCTAAGTCTCGACTTCATCTTTATATAAGGTTCACCCGAAATTTTAGTGTTTTTTATGAAAAATTTTATACGAAGAATTGAAGTTGTACTAGGGATGGGCACGGAACCCGAATCCGACGGGTTCTGACCCGACACGGTCTGATCGGGTCGGATTTTTGGTACAAAATTCGAGTTTGGGTCGGGTCGGGTTCGGATAGAAAAAAAATTTGACCCAACCCAAAATTAATAGTATAATTTTTCTATATATATTAAGGATATTTATAATAATGACCTCTCTTAACTTAAGAAACAAAATACCTAATCTGAGCATAATTTATTAAAATATAATTTTCATTAAAAATATTTATTAACTTTAAATAAAAAAAAATCATGGTCGCTTACATTAACTGTGTGTTGATTTATCTAATAAAAAAATATATTTTTTTCCCAATCATTGCAGAATTGAAATCATTTCCCCCCTTTGTCATTCTTTTTCAATCCTTTTGAGTTGGCATCGTTTTCAAGTTTTCAAGTTTCCAACACATTTTTAAAGATGGGAAGTTTCATGAACATATCTTATGTCTATTTTGTATAATTTGATGTTGATTGATGTACAAATTTTAAGTGAACAAAAAATGTTGAGAGTGATAGGGCAGACGCATATTTTAAACGAGGATAACTTATTGGTATAACTTAGGGATGGCACGGGTCGGGTCGGATTTTCGGTACATCCGTATCCGACCTGGAAAATCATATCTTCTGTTCGTCACTCGATTCGACCCGGGTTTAGAATAAAAAAATTCGATTTGATCTGACCTGATTTTTAAGTTTTAAAATCTGACCCGACCTGAATCATTAAAAAAATTAAAATTTTAGGGGTTAAACTGTGAAAAATTAAAATTTAAAGATATAATTGTAAAAATATTTATTTTTAGTGACCTAATTGTAAAAAAAATAATTTTAGTGATCTAATTATATAAAATATATATAAAAAGGGGTCATTATTACAAATATCCCTAAAATATATATGGAAAAATTACACTAATCTGGACATATTCTGATATTCATTAAAATAGAAAACTAACGTCTCGAGATCATAATAAGACGATCTATAAAAAGATAAAAATCTAACTCATTATTTGAAATAAAAATAAATATAAATATCATCAAAAATGGAAAAAAAAATTAAAGCTATTATCAAACAATACAAAATATATTACAATAAATTACATCGATAATAAATAATAAATCTTATAATTTAAATTGTTACTATTTATAAGGTTGATCTGGTTCGGTGAGTTTTGAATCCCAAATCTGAACCCAGACTGGATGACAGAAACGGAGCCGTGTCAGCCTACAGACATATACTGATTAGTGTTGGGCTGTACCTGTAGGTTTTTCTCATTTAATGGTACACTTCAATTTCATAATCTAAACTCTCAGATCTTTATGGAAAGCATTTACCACAGTCTCCAATGCCTGCACACACTATAATTTCAAGCTGGGAGACATGTTTTTTTTAAAAAAACGTTAAATCATTCTTAAATTCATTATAGGACTTATTCTATCTCTCTTAGAAGATACTATGCCGCCACTCGAACTCGAACCGAGATGCTCTAGCACTGCTTCCTAAGAGCAGCGTGTCTACCGATTTCACCATAGCGACTTGCTCGAAATCATAATAACCCATTTTTTATTCAATCGTCGAGATTGAAGGTGAAGGGGTCAATTTAATGTAAAATATAAAATTTTTTAGAAAACATTTTATATTTTATTTTAATTGATAAATAAAAACTCGTTGAAATAGCAATTTGACGGTTCAAAAGGACTGACTTCACTGGTGCTTAAACCCATAATTTTTAAGAACAACAGTTGTTACTTTAACCATTTGGATTAGAGGTCTCGTACCGAAAAAATTATTACATGAACCCTTTTCACCACCTAGGATATGGTCTAAACTAATTAAATTAAAACACAATATATTTTTTCAATATCAAATTTACACATAAGCATTGACCAAATCATCTAATTTAATGTCTTTGATTTAAAAAAGGAAAAAATATTATCAAAGATTTCTTGTGTCATCTTTCTTTAAAATTTTTCTAATTAATTTTTTATATAGATTTGAGGTTTAAGATTTAGAGTTTAGTGTTTAGGGTTAGAGATTGGTGGTTTAGGGTTTATGTGGTCGAGGTTTAGGGTTTGAGGTTTATGTGGTTTAGGTTTAAGGTTAGGGTTAGGGTTTAGGGTTATGTGTTATTGTTTAGATTAGAGTTTAGGGTTATGGTTATGGTTAGGATTTATGGTTTAGGGTTTAGGCTTTAGGGCTAGTGTTTAGTGTTTAGGGTTAAGGTTAGGGTTAGGGATTAGGATTTATGGTTTATGTTTAGGGTTTAGGATTTAGTACTTAGGGTTTAGGGTTAGAGATTAGAAAAAATAATTAAAAAAATTAAACAATAAAGAGGAAGACAACATAAAAAATCTTTGGTGATATTTTTTTCCATTTTTAAATCAAATGCATTAAAGTGGATGATTTGGATGATGCTTATGTGTAAATATGATATGAAAAAAATATATTATGTGTCTTATTTTAATTGGTTGGAATCATATTCTAAGTGGTGAAAATGATTCATGTAATAATTTCTCGACTTACCGGGAGACATGTCTTAAGGTGTAGATACAGGTGGGTGGTTATTTTTTAAATGATATAAATATAGTTCATAATGTATTACTTTAATAAAATGTATTAAATAATTTTATATTTTGTATGTATTTGTGTTACGTAATTTTAATATCGTATACGTATTTTGCATGATATTACATCCAGTGAAGGCATGTTCTTTTAGAATTTTTTTGGAAATATATTTGATATAATGTTTCTAAAACATTGACACTTTTTCATTTATAAATTAAAGATTATCTGAATTTCGATCTTATATCTTATATAGAGAGATAGGATTATGTTATATAGTTTTAATTTTTTAATTTTTATATTTTTTTGAATCATTGTAGGAGTGAAACAGATAATTTAGATTAACTTTATATTTTTTTAACTGATATTTTTCACATAACCAACTGTTAATATGAATCATTTGTTTTCGGCATTTTAACGATTTGAAAAACATGTAAAACTTAAAGAATTTTATACTGTATAACTTGATCTATCGTATATTAATTTTTTTTTTGTTGATACACATAGCTGAACTTGTAATCCAGAGTAGTTTAAATTTCATGTATATATTTCTCAATTCTCATTTGACATTATGAGGAAAGGTGAGCGAAATTACTTCTTTTGGTTTTCCATAAATGAGCAATTTCATTGCTGTAGCCGAACGGGAAAACATTAATTGGGCTTTATCATGTGTCCAGGTCTAACTGTTTCAAGAAGAGATATAAGTAACCTTTTAGTCCCTAAACTTTCACTACTACAAACTTGGTCCCCCGGTATATTTTTTAAGTTCACGTGAGCCCTTAAATTCACATCTTAAAAATAATTAAAAGGCATAAAGATAATTTTAAACTTTAACGTTTATAATTTTTATTATTTTGGTTCTTATTCTTTTTTGGATAAATTTAACCCTTAACTTATATCTTTTTAACAAATATCTTATCTTTTAACTAGCTTGGTGACTGGACCGTTAAAAATTTAATTATTATGACATATCATATACATATAATATATTTCAAATGATATTTCATCTAACCTATCAAATATATATATATATATATCAAATATAATTTTATTCTAAAATAAAATATAAAAGAATTAAAATTCAAATAAAATATTAAAAATTAATTAATTCTAAAATAAAAAATTACTAAACATTCACAATCCTAACTACGATAAATTCAAAATTCTATCTTTAAAAAATATTTTAGAATTAAATTAGATGCCATGTCATTTAAAATATATTATCATCTGCATATAATATGTCATCATCGTTAAATTTTTAACCGTTCATTCCTCGTACTAGTTAAAACAATAAGATATTTGTCAAAAAGATATAGGTTAAGAGCCAAATTTATCCTAAAAAACAAATAATGACCAAAATGATAAAAAAAAATAAACGTTAAGAGTTAAAATTATCTAAGCCAAAAATTCAAGTTCAAGGATTAACGCGAACAAAGAAAAAATCTCCATTCAAACAACTAAAGCAGGAAATGTTAGTTTTAACAGACCAAAGTCAACAGGGTATTGAAGCCCTCCTATTATATAGGGTGGAACGGCATACTAACACATAGCATATTTCTGGGTCCAGCTCCGAGCAGTTGTCTCGTACTTGTTCTTGTCGGTCTTGTACATGTGGGCGATCTCCGGCACAAGAGGGTCATCAGGATTTGGGTCCGTCAACAGCGAGCAGATTGAGAGCAACACCTAAAATAGAAAATATGAAGACACAAAGCATGAATTATACATGGTGCCGATGACCCTTGATCAAATTGAGTCATGAATCCCGAACATAGACCATAAAATGGACATGTACTTACTACTTAACCAAAAAAAAATTACCCCTTCATTTTAAACTGGTGCAGTTCAGTTCTTTAATGGCTCCAAGAAGCATGGTCGACACGGAACATGGAACTGAATATGACAAAATAAAAAATGTATACACTTGAATGCAGTTAAGACTATTTAACAAAAACCTTGGATATGGTAAGGGCGGGGCTCCACTGCTCCTTCAGAATATCAAGGCAAATGCTACCGTTGCTGTTAATATTAGGGTGAAAGACCTTTGTCCTGAATGCAACCTGAACAGAAGGAAAAATAATGGGGAAAAAGTTGATACTGATAATAGAAGTCACGGAGTCTGGCTCAACATTGACATGCCATTGTTCACTTTTTACAACAAATTTGATTCTATTCCCTCAGCGAATGTGGATCGTTATCATCACATAAAATTGTGAATGTATTCCTATAGCATCCACGGAAAATGCTTTTGTATAACTAACATGCATACGGTATATGTGAATATGTGATATGCCAGACAACATGCATAATTGCATATAACAATGAAAACTTACCTGATATGGTTTACAAAAGTAAAACCAAAACTGGTAATGAAAACCACCCAAACAATAGCCTTTAATGCATAAAGTAAACCATTAGACATTCAGCATGCATGCACATGCATTGCCGTGAATGCATAACAATAGAATTAACATTTACCAATTTCAATGCAAAGCAAAGTTTGAACAAATCATCGGCTCTATGGACCATCACCGCAGCGTTCGTGGCAAGGAATTAGCTATACAACATGAAGATTTTAAACCTTAACGCTATATAAATCCTTACAAACTTTGAAAAGTAAATTGGCCAATGTAGGAACATTCACCGTATAAAAAACAGCTTGTTAACATAATGAACTTGAAGAATATGAACTGCTATGCAATCTTCCTCAAGACAATTAGTGACATGAGAGCAGCTTTTGGAAGCAAAAAAACAATGAATTACAATTAATATATAGTCAAGAAAGGTAAAAATACACAATATACAGAAAAAGCAGGAAGTAAAGAAAACTAGATGGTTTAGTAGTCAATTAAATACCTTAGGTGGCTTAAATGGATAGTCTGGAGGGAAATGAATGGAGACCAAGAACACACCACCGGCATATGGGCTGTCCGGAGGACCCATAATAGTTGCTTGCCAATGAAACATGTCTTCAGCAACAGGGCCTTATTTCAATAATAAAAGAAACAGTAAACAACAATTCAATGGACTAACCAATCTTCAAGTAAACTTGTCAAATTATTTATCGGTATACAAGTTAAATAAAACGTTCATCGTTTTTCTTATTTCCGTATGGGAAAATATAGGATATTCAACTCCTAAACATTTTTAGCAGATTTAGAATGAAATACTATGCAATGATGAATTCTTATATATGCAAGCAACCGATGCTAATCATTTCCTCAAACCTCCACTAAAACTATAACTAATTCATATTACGGCATACCGACATGACAAACATTGAATCAATGAATCGACATGGTCAAAAACTCAAAATCATGTCCACTAATAATCGCTTTCCATTGTATACAGGTCAAAATTCAATTATGCAGCAATAATTATGGAACATGATTGATTCAAGATAGCAAATCCTTATATCTAAAAATTCAATTTTACGCAAAAACTCAAGAAAAATAAAGTCAAGGCATTAAACAGAGTAAAAGAGAGTAAATCAAACCTGCACTGCAAGAAGTAGGAGGATCTTTCTGGAGATCCTTGAGCTCCTTCAAGATCCGCTTTGAAGCCATAACCTAAACCCTAAAAATCACAAAAATAGTTACAAAAATGAAATCTAAGCTAGCTCGCCTTCGAAGATATTGAAGTTAGCTCAAAAAATTTGTAAAAATTAAAGATAAGCAATAAAATAAAAAGTAATTTGAGAAAGTAGAGAGAAGAAAGTACCTGAGATATCCTCCTGTCGTAGCTATTGTTTGTTTGTCTGTTTTTGTTAATCCCTGAAAATAACTAAATAAAAAAGGAAATATTAAATAAATAAATAAATAAATAAAAAGAGAGGTCCTAATCTGATACAATGAGTAATAATAATAATAATAATAAAAGGGTTGGCGTGTAGGGTTTTCATTGGCTATCTAAATGGACCCCACCACATCGTGACTAAGAATTGTTTTCAAAATATTTTATAGGCGTGTTGACTCTAAGACATGAATCTTCAATAAATTTACCCAAATATTCTCCTTTTTAATTTTTTTAATGAAATAACCCCTCAAAAGATTTTTTCAAAAATTTGTTTCCTACATTGGTTTCGATATAACGAAAACTAATGGTGTTCAAAATTTGCTCAATGGGTACCAATCAATTTAATAAATTTATAATTTAAGTTAAAAAAATTAAAATTGATGTTGGAATATAGTAATAATATAATATTGATATTGAATTTATTGGATCATTGAGAATCTATTGGGGCGATTTTGAAAACCCCTAATAAAAATCACGTATTTTTCTATTCGTTTACTTTGCGGGATTTTTAAAATTTATTTACAGTAAAGATGAAGGCAAATATCAGATCGTGATCTTTCATAATATTATACTTCTAGCTTATTATCCATTGTTATATCTTGGTAGATAGACGATCAACGAATATAAAGAATTGTCAACATTTTATCTTAAGAAAATTGTATTTGTATAGGTTTTAAAATACTTTCAATTTCTGTTAAATCGGTTTACTAATTTTATATATGTTATATTATTCTTATTTTTATATTATGTTTAATCCGATATTGTAATACAACGTGTATGTTTTATTGTTTATTTTTGTCATAGACTAATGTTTTGTCTGACAAATAATAATACGTTACAAAGACATATCTCGATTTAAGTTCTTAACGAGTTGTATCAAATTCAATACGATTTAGATTTAACTCGAAATAAGAGAACTCAAACTCAACTTAAATTCTTAAAAAATCAAATCAAAATCAACAAGTACGGACCAAACAAGTTAACCCAATCCATGACCCAAAAACGAGTTAACAGATAAAGTGTAAACCCAACAAGTACGGACAGAACAATGAGACATGAAATAATTCTATTTTGTAATAATAAAGTATAAAACTTCAAAACCTAATTAAAAATCAAAAACCAAAATTAACTGAATCGAAAATTAATAAACCATAAAAATATATTAAAATAAACTAAACCGAAATATTAACTCTAAATAAAATTAGTTAAATAATTTAATTTTTGATTATATTCGAATCAAAATCAATTTTTTTTTAACCATATAATTTAATTAGTGGTGGTGACTAATGCCACACATTAAGTCAACGAGGAACTTTAAAATTTGTTTGACGTGAAAAACCCATGGCCTTCAATGGAAGCTTTTTCTTAAACATGGAATCAAAAAGTGAGTCTCGAAAGAAAGATTACGAAGGTGGGAAAAACCCACTACTCCATTAACCTCTCATTTTACACATGGAATTGGCCTGCCACCTGGCATATAAAATTCAAATTTTTAATAATTATTTTTATGTCGGAATTTAAATTCATATAATATAAAATAATATAAAAAATTTTAGATATTAAATGGTTTTTAATTTCTTTATATTAAAAGAATTTAACATTTTTTGAATTGTTAAAGCACTAATTAATTCAGACTAGTCTGTATCTTACACAACCAGTGAGTTTTACGATAAAAAAAATTTTATATAAAATTTTATATTCGAAATTTATTTAAATGACGTCTAATTATTTGTCACTTAATCAATTATTTTTTTTAACAGATGCAGTTAATTTTATTAACAAGAAAATACTCAATATTACAATAATGGTTTACAATTATCATTGTAAACTAAAAATATAATTTGATCATTTTCTTAAAACTAGCAACTCTAGATCAGACAAGGATCATTCATGAAAAAGTTTAAAACTTATCCAAAGATTCGATCGAAAAGATAGATACGAACAAATCTGATTGCATCAGTAAACGAACCAAAAGGGGATTAATCTATGAAGATCACTGAGAAACGCAGATCAGACCAGAGCGTTGCAGTAAACTATCCACGAGCACAAACCGCGTATCCATATTCAATCTGAGGGTCCAAAGCAAGGAAGGTCATCGTGATAACAAATAAGCGTCATCTTGATCAGTCGTGATGTCGTCAGATCCAACATTAAAAAAACAAAACGACAGAAAAACATGCCAAACGACAGAAAAAACGTGTCAGATAGAAAAAACGTATTAAAAGATAGAATAGATCGTACCACAATAGCATATTAAATATATGTATTTTTTAAAAAATAATCTCTCTCTCTAATAGAAAATATCGTTACCATCGGTCGTGCACCTTAGGAATTTAAATAATACCGAATATTAAACAGCATATTCTTCAGAAAAAAGTGATAGGCTTTGCCCCATCCCCACTGCACATTTTTTAAACAATGTCACAAAATAATGATAAACCAGGAAAGGTACACTAATCAATAATCTTATAATATTCTAAAATGGTATTAAATTAGAAAATATAAAACTATTCTCCTTGTAATTGTAAGATTAAAAATGTATTTTTTTAGTGAGTTTAGACATGTTTAATTAAAGATTTACTTAGTAAAATACGAGATAAAAAAATAATAAATTAATATATTTTATCGATCGATTCTTTAAATGATATGGTAAAAGAATCTACAATACATATTTTTTATAATAAATCTATAATTATATAAAAAATATAAATGATTTTATATAGAATAAATAAATGATTCTATAAAGTTGGTGAAAAGGTTGAATTTCTTAGATTTGGTTTTAAGATCAGAAATTCGAAGATTTGGAAAATAAATATACTTATAAATTTTCACTTTTTTAGTAAAAGCAGCCTTCGTTGGAGATGAAGATCCGACGGTCATTATCGATGATACTTTCATACGTGTCAATCATCTGATTTGTTTTGGAGATATGGTGATAAGGGCATTGATTCTTTTGACTTGGTTTTGGTTCTCACGACATTTGACCTGTCATCACGACTCTCTTTCTCAGAACCACTCTTTTTATGCCTTTATTGATGTTTCCTTTCCATTTTTGGGTGGTTCTGGCTACAGATGAGCTGGACCTCGCAAAACCAGTCTTTTAAAACGACGGAGTTTAGAGATTCTTTTTTCCTAAAAAGTATTAATAAATTTAAGATTTATTTAAGGGTCAAATTTATTTTAGATTTAAAGATGACAATAGAGCGAGTATTTCCTCGTCATGGAAAAATTATATCATAATCTTTTTTTATCACGTTATCCGTGATCCGAACCAACTAATTTTTTTATCTTATTTTTAAAGTTGAATCATCACCTCTTTTTCTATATGTAATTAGTGAGTGGGTAGTTATTATGTAATTACTTAAAGATAAACGAATCTACTTATTCAGATCACGATTGACGTAATGAATAATACGAACGAAACTCAAATATTAGGAGGAACAAAAGTATATTAAGTCTTTAAATATAAAATTTAGAAGGGATAAAACCTTATTTTATTATTATTTAAACTAAAAATGACCTTAAATGAATTTATACAAAAATAAATATTGAGAGGAACAAAACTATTTATTATGGTTCCGTCTTGATAAACAAGTTTCATGATATAATTTTTCGATCATCGTCACTCTATTTTAAAATTTAAGAATTTTATACCGAGCACTCATGAGAGGAGTAGGCAAAGTGAACAACCGTGACAAAGACGTCAATCACGAGAAAAGAATGTCAAGCCTGAAAAGAGACAATGTGTATTAATTTCACATCGAAAAGAAAAAAATTTCTTAAAAAATATATACGATGGTGTGAGAGTAATGGCCCAGTGACACGAATGACAACCAAAAAAATTATATAATTATCAATAACTTAAATTTAAATATTGCGAGCTAACCTTAGGATAGTTTGAAGAGACAACATGGTTATCGATTATCGGCATATTTGTTGAATATTCCATTTTAAGAATTATTTGAAAAAATAATTATTTAGAAAATTTATTTAAAAAATATTTATCATTCAACTCACGTAGGTGAAGGTCACATTTAATCAAAAGAGATTTTTATACTAAAAAAAAAATTAATAAATTAATTTTTTAACTTACCCAAACTCACATTTAGTCATAAACAATTTTGTCTGAAGTAACGTTCAGTAAAAAACGATTTTACCTTACACAAAATGAATATGGAATATATTTTTTTCCATATAATTTTTAAAAAGGATTCCTTTTTCAAATAATTCCTAAAAATAATATCCAGTTAAATATACCTCAATTATCGCCAAATATGCAATTTAAATTAATAAATGGTTTAAATAAAAAAAACTTAAAAGTACATTTTTTAAAATTTTAGATATCTAAAATATTTTTCTATAAAAATAAGTATTTTTTAAATTAATTAATAGTGATTATTATTAAAAAATTTATTAATCAATAAAAATTACACATGTTTATGTTTTGATCTAATTTTTTAAATAATATTTTTTTAATAATTTTTTTATAAAAATCCTAGAAATTTTAAAAACTTCTAAAATAGTTTTTAAATCATAAAAACTCAACTTTTTACCGTTGTTGTCATTAAAATTAATCTTTTCAACTGTCGGATTTATTCGATCATTTCTCTCAATATGTCATCATCAGTGATCGATAAAACGATGTATCGGTCAAATATTAAATGCCGAATGTGAAATAGTTGTTCAATTGACACATCATTCATTAATTTTTCACGACAATGTATTTTAAAAATAATCTCTAGGTCAATCAACCGAAAGGTAAGATTAATAGCGACAACTCTGAAGATTTTAAGAGTTTTTAATTTTGTTATGTCTAAAAATTTAAGGATTGATTTGAATATTTTTAGAATTTTAAGATTTTTTTATAAAAGAATAATAAAAACAATAACATTACACCATACGTCGCGTCTTTTATTTTGTAACAATTTTTTAACGATCGTGCATTTAAAATTATAACAGTTAAAATTTTATATAACTTTAAGTATTTAAACCACAAAAGAGATATATTTTACGTATTTATTTTTTATTTAAGTCTAAATAAATGCATAAATAAACTGAAAAATGTTAAAGAAAGAAAATCACATTTTATTTAAATTTTTTTTATAATTTATATATTTTATTAATAATAAAATTTTATATTTTTAAAATTTTAAATTTTTAATATAACTCAAAGTATATAATTTTTTTTTGGCATAAAGATAATTTTCACCCTTAACGTTTATAATTTTTGTCATTTTGGCCCCTATTCTTTTTTGGATAAATTTAACCCTTGATCTATGTTTTTTTTAACAAATAACTCATTTTTTAACTACTATGATAACTGAACCGTTAAAAATTTAATAATGGTAACATATCATATATATATATGTGATAATATATTTTAAATGACATATAATCTAAACTATTAAATATATACATATATATAGAATATAATTTTATTCCAATATAAAATATAAAAAATTAAAATTTAAATAAAATATTAAAAATTAATTAAATACAAAACAAAAATTTACTAAATATTTTCAACCCTAACTAAACTAAAATATCTTTATAAAACCCTAAAACTCCGATTTAGATTAAAACTAAAATACCTAAATTCAAAATCAAAATAATAAAAATCTAATTGATTATTATCAAAAATTTTATCTTTGATTCACCGGTAACAAACTATACAAAACACTTTCTTCTCAAATTATGTTCATACATTTTTAGATAAAATTTTGATTTTACTATAGTTAAGGTTGAAAATATTTAGTAGCCTTTTGTTTTAGATTTAATTAATTTTTAATAAATAAAAAATAATAATTTTTAATATTTTATTTAAATTTTAATTATTTTATATTTTTAGATTAGAATAAAATTATATCCCACGTTTATGTATTTGATATGCTAGATGTTAAGTCATTTAAAATATATTATTACATATATATGACATGTCATCATTATTAAATATTTAACGGTTCAGTTGTTATGTTAGTTAAAAAATGAGTTATTTATTAAAAAGATAAAGGTTAAGGGCTAAATTTTTCCAAAAAAAAAATAGGGGCTAAAATGACCAAAATTATAAACGTTAAGAGTAAAAACTATCTTTATGCTTTTTTTTTTAATGTATCTAACTATTTTTTTTAAAAGGGACAAGTAGTACTAATAAGGGACGTTTAGAAAACACGTTCAAGTAACGGAGGATTCGCCGCCGTCATATAAAATAAATGCAAAACCGAGGGGGTCCGCAGACGGTTTTTTTTTTCTCCAAAGAATCTAGTATTTATTAAAAAGGAACGGTAACGAGCCGCTGCCAACTATCAATAGAAAACACATTGCGCCGCGTTGATGTGCCCAAGGAAACTTGTCTTGTACTAACATGTCTTCCCTTATAATTCAATTAAATGAAAAATAATTGTTATAACGATAATTTTAACTCTTTACGTTTATGATTTTATTGTTTTGATTTTTATTTTATTTTTTGGATAAATTTTGTCCTTAACTTATATCTTTTTAACAAATAGCTTATTTTTTAACACCATGGTAATTGGACCGTTAAAAATCTAACAATGATGACATGTTATATGCATATGATAATATATTTTAAATAAAATGACATCTTACCAATCAAATATATATATAATATAATTTTATTATAATATAAAATATAAAATAATTAAAATTCAAATAAAATATTAAAAAAATATTTAATTCTAAAATAATTTATTTTAGGTAGTATTTTAATTCTATCGTAGGGTTAAGAATGTTTAATAGTATTTTATTTTAGAATTAATTAATTTTAATATTTTATTTGAATTTTAATTATTTTATATTTTATATTAGAACAAATTTATATTATATATATTTAATAGGTTAGATGTCATATTATTTAAAATATATTATCATATGCATATAATATGTCATCATTGTTAGATTTTTAGCGGTCCAGTTACTATGGTGTTAAAAAATAAGCTATTTGTCAAAAAGATATAGGTTAAGAGCAAAATTTATCCCAAAAAAGAATAAAGACCAAAAAGACAAAAATTATAAACGTTAAGGGATAAAATTATCTTTATGCCTATAATTTTTTTAAAAATATACACCAACCATATAAATTTTAATCTATATTTATCTTTTAATTTAAGAATTTAAAATTTAATTTATGATTTAAGGATTACTCTACTCTTCATAATTCAATCATGATTTTGTAATGGTCTCTATAATATTTGTTTTGGGTTAATCAGTTAATAATTAGATACATGTGATTATATTGATTTTTTTAGATTTTATATAATATATTAAATACTTTTGTTATCCCTTTTATTTTATTTAAAAATTTCTGATTTTTAATATAACGATCTGAATAATATAATTTAAAATGAAAAAAATAATTTTATTAGAAAAATAATAAATAAATAATTATTTAATATCTTTATAGCGTTTTTTTTCTATTTTAGTTCAGCGTTCTAAAATAATATTTAAACAAACAATTGAAGTTAACCGTTATTTTCTTTCTATAAAATTTTTTTCGTTATTAATCGTTCTTTACTTTAATTTGTCCCTTAGATCGGTAATCGATAATTAATCTTAGTATTAATTGTCGACTATTGAATCTATAGATCTATTATTTTTATTTTCAATTTTAATAAAAATCTATGCTTTTATAGCACGTTATTTCTGTCATTGTGACACGTTTTCTTCTGTCTTTTGTGACATGTTTTCATTTTGTGGTTTGATTCATTTGCTCTTATGACACATTTCAACATACTCTAGCGATCGATTGTTGTTTGTTGGTGGTTTGATTTACCTGTTCTTGTAGTTTGATTCAATCGACGTTAGTTTCTTATTTATGTTTTTTGTCGATGGTTTTTTGAAAAGTTATATCCCTATTCCGTTGATGGTTGTTTGCCGATAAAATCAATCCTGTGTAGTGATATTTTTTATATGACAGTTTGGATCGTTTAAAACTCTTTCCTTATTTATGCGTTTCGTTTGGACATAAACAAAAATATTTAAGAAGCTTCTGAATTTTATTAGTATACTTAATTCCATAAAAAACTATTCTTTATTTTTTAGGTTATAAAATTAATTTGGCATAAAGATAATTTTAACCATTAACGTTTACAATTTTTGTCGTTTTGGCCCTTATTCTTTTTTTGGGATAAATTTAGCCCTTAACCTATATCTTTTTGACAAATATCTTATTTTTTAACTAGCTTGATGACTGAACCGTTAAAAATTTAACAATAATATATATATATATAGAATATAATTTTAAATGATATGAAATATAACCTATCAAATATATATATATGTGGAATATAATTTTATTTCAATATAAAATATAAAATAATTAAAATTCAAATAAAATATTAAAAATTAATTAATTCTAAAATAAAAAATTATTAAACATTCTTAACCCTAACTACGATAGAATCAAAATCTCATCTTAAAAAATATAAACATAATTCGAATAAGATTTTGATTTTATCGTAGCTAGAGTTAAGAATGTTTAATAATCTTATATTTTAGAATTAATTAATTTTTAATATTTTATTTGAATTTTAATTGTTTTATATTTTATATTGGAATAAAATTATATTCTATATATATATATTTGATAGGTTACATGCCATGTCACTTCCATATATATATGTATCATCGTTAAATTTTTAACGGTACAGTCATCAATCTAGTTAAAAAATAAGATATTTGTCAAAAAGATATAGGTTAAGGGCTAAATTTATCCCAAAAAAAGAATAAGGGCTAAAACGATAAAAACTATAAACATTAAGGGTTAAAAGTATCTTTATGTCAATTAAATTTTATAAATCTAATAAAAATTCAGTAACATTTATAAAAAAAAATTAAAGTGATATGAATAAATTAAAATCATTTGTGAAAATGAATATATAAAATAATAAGCTTTGTAGAGGCCACGGTGTTTTCTCCTATAAAGTTGAACAAACCCCAAATTGTCTACTTTTCTTAAATAATAATGTATTTTACGATATTTAATTAGATCATAATCCTTTTTATTTAAAATTTTAAATGATTTATTTATATATGCATCAAAGGTTTTGATTGAGATTTAATTATATTAATTTAATTTTTACGTAGAAATTTTAAGTATTTATATAAAATTATGAATTAAAGATTAATAAATTTATATATTTTTTATTATTTCTTTTTCCCCCTCGTGTTGTAGACTAGGCCTAGGGCGGGGATGTTGTGGGCGTGGCGATTAGATTTCGCGTCGCCAGGCGAACCTAACAATGGATTCCTGATAGCAGCCGCCCTCTTTTATGGTATGTTTGCTGGCATCACCAATTACGTAAGGATTCCATTTTTTATGCCCCAATTTGTAGTATTAGTTATTGTTATTTCCTTTTTAAAAATATAATTTTCAAAAATGAAAATTTAACGTAAATATTATATCTTATTTTAAAAAACATTACACAATATATTTTAATTTTTAATCTATAACATTTATTACAGTACATATAAAATCGAATTCAACTATTCTTAATATCCTAAATTATAAATATAAATTAAAATTCAATCGGAGTTCAAGGTAATTCAAATTTTTAAACCCTAAAAATAAAGTACTTATAAAAAGGAGTTTATGAGTTATTCTGTACGAAATAATCACCCTAAAACATTTAACATATAATGAAATAAACGATACGATTGCTCATAAAATACATTTTATGATTATAAATAAAATCAATTTTTTAATCTTATAATTAAAAAATAGATAAATATCAATTACCCTAGTGCATATTTTTCATAATTAAAATTATTATTTTTTAATAATATAATTTATTAAATAATTATTAATTAATTAATTATTAATTATTAAATTGGAGTTTTAATGGTAAATCATATTCCTTTTGCAGCATTAAAACCAAAAAGGGCCAACTCACACTACATAGATTCATAGAACATGAAATCCTACACGTAGCACGTGCACCGATATCATACACACGTGCCATACCATATGAAATGAAATTGCTCCCTTTAATTTCCATCTCACCCACAAATCTCTTTTATTTCTCTTTTCCCTGCCGGCACTCTCGAAGCTCTGAAACTCCCTTTTCTCGTCCCATCTATTCATTTTCTTCCATTAAAATTCAATCCGAGTTCAAGGTAATTCAGTTTTTCCACTCTTTTACATAAAAAATAGTTCCTTTTTCAGTTTCGATGGCTTAATCTGTATTCAAATCTCGTCCAGGTTCAAACTTCAAAGTATTTCATTAGTTATTTTATTTTTGAATAACTTTTTTCGAATCTGTTATATCTGGCTCTGTTTGGCTGCCTAGAAACTTAAAACTTGCTGGAATTTTTTTGAGAAATGAAGTTTGTTTCAATTCTCTTTTATTGAGTTGAAAGTCATTTTTTTGTTGGAATCATAAAGGAAGAACTAAACTGAAACCAATCTCAAGCTATGTTATGCCAAGCTGAATTTGTTTATTCTGCTCTGTTATTTTCTGTCTTGATAGTTCAGATTTTGATTTAAAAAAGGTAGATTTAGCTTGATAAGAAGCTAGTTTTGTTTGGAAAATGTTTTAGTTTTTTTTTGCTCATATCGACTATAGTTGTTATCTAGTTTAATTGAGCTTATTTTTATTTTGGAACAGGTTGATGGAGCACCGTGATGTTGTTGTAAACGTGCCTGGTCTGCAGTGATTTGTCATCTTTTAGTTCGATTGGCTCGATTTTGGGTTGGATTGGATCACTTTTCGATAGAAATGGATCGCTGTGATACTTCAGGATTTGTTAGTGGGGGTGGGATTTACTCACTCAACGGCATCTTCTAACCCTACTTTTTGTGGCTAATTGTCATCACCCCGGAAGTCAGGACGACTGTCTACTGCTCTGTTGCATTTGAGATCTGCTCTGCATATCGTTTTTTTAGTTTTCGGCTATTGCTAGATGGATTCCAGGTTCTCAAACTTGGGGTTCCCTTCTAATTTTTCTTTGAATGCATTCGACAGTTTGGTTAGTTCGATGCAAGTTGGAGGAACTGGGGCTGGGGGTGCAACTGCATATGGTAAAGATACTGGTCTAAGTCTTGATTCCCCTGGTTTTTCAATCCCTTATATGTCTACTTCGAAGGGAATCAAGAGGAAGTGGAGTTTGATGGATGGATCCATCAGTGAGCATGTTGGGTCATCATTGGCTCTTCGGTTAGGTCGCTCCTCGAGTTCCTCTGACAGCAAAGGGAGTTCAACAACTGCTTGTACTGCCACATCTTCGGCCAAAGAATCTGATGTGGAGTCCTCAATGGATATTGAATTGGATTTTACCCTCCATCTTGGAAATGAAAAGGTAAACAACTCCAAGAAATCTGCTGGTTCAGATCTGAAAGGACAGGGATTGCAACTGAACGTGGACCTGGTGTTAAGTCTCTCAACTGGTTCTTCTGAATCTGATATCACTGGTGTCCATCTTAGCTCTTCTCCCGATACTCCTGGTATGAGGATGCCTGTAGCAGTTGAAGTGGCCCCAAATGCAGATGAAAGATCTACTTCATGTCACTGGAAACCTGGAATTGGTTTGCCTCCATTTCAGAGTTTACCACCGAGAGAGGCTAGTTTCTTCTTTAAGGAGGTTCCAAGAAGCATTGATCTATCTTCCATTGTTCCAGAGCTATCTTCAAGCGTGATTACTACACCGAAAAGCTCGGTCACCTGCACTTCCGGGATAATGCGGCAACAACAGCCACAACACCGTAGCTCTAGTTCGAAGACATGCCAGGTTGAAGGATGTGGAAAGGGAGCCAGAGGTGCCTCTGGCCGTTGCATATCTCATGGTGGTGGCAGGAGGTGTCAAAAGCCTGGCTGCCATAAGGGAGCAGAGGGTCGGACTGTGTATTGCAAGGCCCATGGTGGCGGTCGCCGATGTGAATTTCTTGGTTGCACAAAAAGTGCAGAAGGTCGTACTGATTTCTGTATTGCCCATGGTGGTGGTCGGAGATGTAGCCATGATGGTTGTACTCGAGCTGCCAGAGGCAAATCTGGACTATGTATACGTCATGGTGGTGGGAAGAGATGTCAAAAGGAAAATTGCACAAGGAGTGCTGAAGGCCTCTCAGGACTCTGCATCTCACATGGAGGCGGACGTAGATGTCAGTTTATCGGATGCACAAAAGGGGCACAAGGGAGTACCATGTTCTGCAAGGCACATGGTGGTGGAAAACGGTGCACATATCTAGGATGCACCAAGGGTGCTGAAGGGAGTACCCCTTTCTGTAAGGGTCATGGAGGGGGGAAAAGATGTGCATTCGAAGGTGGCGGGGTTTGTACAAAGAGTGTGCATGGAGGAACCAACTTTTGTGTAGCACATGGAGGAGGCAAGAGGTGTGCTGTGCCTGAATGCACAAAGAGTGCAAGGGGGCGTACGGATTATTGTGTTCGACATGGTGGAGGTAAAAGATGCAAATTTGGAGGGTGTAGCAAAAGTGCACAAGGTAGCACGGATTTCTGCAAGGCACACGGTGGAGGCAAGAGATGCTCCTGGGGCCATCCTGGGTCAGAATATGGCAACCAACCTTCTGGCCCTTGTAACTCTTTTGCTAGGGGCAAAACAGGTTTATGTGCACTCCACAGCAGTCTTGTTCACGATAAGAGGGTTCATGGTGGTGCAACACTCGGACCTATTGTTCTAGACCCTAAACTCAGCAATTCTGAAAAGATGAAAGGGATTGCTACTACCGAGGACATGAACATTGACGCTATGAAAATGTGGAGTGGCATACAACCTTCTGCAGACAGAACTTGTTCTACTTTGAATCAATCTGAAGTTCCATATGGCTCTAACTCTGTCAGCAAAGGGGGCTCATCTGCTTCGGCTCCTGAAGGTAGGGTCCATGGTGGGAGTTTGATGGCGATGCTAGCAGGTGATTCTTGTCTTTACCTTGGTCAATGCTTCAGGTTTCGCCAGTAATGCATCAGAGCTAAACAAATCTTTTAAGCTCCCCCAGAACTGGATGTGAGTTTATTTATCAACTATTGTGAAATTATTCTAGGAAGTTATTAAGTTTCGCTGCTTGTTTGCATCCTCTGGTTCTAGTTTGGTACTGTTAGGAACCCTTCGTCATTCATTAGTTTTAGATTACCAGGAAAGTGCTTTATTACTCAGTGTTACCATTTGGGGTGGGAAATAGTAACAATGAATCAAGGTCACTGTTCTCTGTTGTAAATATCTACATGTTTCCAGCAGGTTGTTGTGAATATATAAATATATTATACAGGGTAGTACCTGTAAGGTCCAGTCATTTTGTGAACAGTTGTGGTTATAATATATCTTTTCTTTGGGTCCCTATCTATCATTTAGCTATCGAATCGTAATTTGAACTCGAAAATTTTTAATTTTATATAAAATTTTTGAGTTATGAAAAGAGAATTGGAATAACTTGAAACAGTTAAAAATTAATGGATTAGTTTTATAAGATTGAGTCGAGTTTTATAATTTTGTTATAAAATTTAGTATACATATTTATGTCTTCACATTAAAAATTAAAAATTAATTTTTAATATTTTTTAGTGTTAGATCATAAATTATACCGAGAAAAAAGAAGGATTTTTTCTCTCTCTGTATTATAAAGACATTAAACAATAAAATTGTTAGAAAATTTAAATTTATGAATTTGTTATATCTATTTAAATGAGAAATTATTAATATATATATATATATTTTGTTTTTAAGCTTTTTCAATTATATATAATATTTTTTTATGATGAGTTTACAACGGGTGTCGAATACTGTTGAACCCCACTAATATTGAATAATTATATGTTAAATTTATCACTCTCAACTATATTCAACGTTAATATTGTTCTATAATGTTCGACGTCCATCATAGTTTTTTTTATCATTTACAAGATAAATAAGATCAAAATCCAAAGATTAATTTGGATTTCAATTACCTCGGTTTCATCACATGCAGGTGGTTTTATTACATGCAGAGAATTGCATGGTAATGTGGCGCCAAGTCCTTCAAAGATTTAAAAAGCAATAACTTCTTTCAACTGTCAAACCGTAGCCATATAAACCGTTATAGTAAGCAAATTTTGTAATTACACATGGAGTTTCTCCCCCTGTTTCTCCTCTCTAAAAGAGAAAAAAACCCGATAAAGACTCCACAAATAGAGGGAAATGAGTGAGTCCCCTGTTCTTCCTCCGCCGTCATCCTCCGTGTATAACACCCACTTTTTTCTTCCCTCTCTGATAGAAACAAGAAGATTTCTGAGAAATTTTCTCAGGAAACAAAAAGAAAATTAAACATTGGGCTTAAAAATATCCTAAAGAGAAGCAATGGAGCAAAAGAGTTTACTGTTGTCAGCCTTAGGGGTTGGGGTTGGGGTGGGGCTTGGATTGGCTTCGGGTCACAGCGGTTGGATCGGAGGCAGTTCGGCTGCATCGGCCGCCCTCACATTGGAGGATATGGAGAAAGAATTGATCCGCCTGATCGTCGATGGCCGAGAAAGTCATGTCCGATTCGACGAATTTCCCTATTACCTCAGGTATAACTTTTCCATTTGTTTGACATCTTAGTATATCCATATCTGAATATATGTCGGACACGGCTGTTGGGGTGATCGAGTCTTGCCTAGTTCTAACAATATATTCATCCTTGGTCTTGTTTGGCAGCGAGCAGACTCGAGCATTGTTAACCAGTGCTGCCTATGTTCACTTGAAACATGCTGATGTCTCAAAGTACACTAGGAACCTTTCCCCTGCTAGTAAAGCCATCTTGCTATCCGGACCATCAGGTTCGTTAACAGACATTACATCGTATTTTCCTGTATAGCATGTCGGTTTCGGAAATTGTTCTAACGTATAGTTTTTCATTGTTTTCTTGAAGAACTTTACCAACAAATGCTTGCCAGAGCTTTGGCTCATTACTTTGAATCAAAATTGCTACTGTTGGATGTAACTGACTTTTCCTTAAAAGTGAGTATTTGCACATTATCTTACACCATTACGGATATTTTGCTCGGACTCTTCATTCACATGTCGAATACATACTCGTATCTAACACTCTCGTAGCTAAATCCGGGTAATATTGCATTGCGGTGTCTTCAAGTTTTACCTTTGACAGTTAATTCTTTACCTGTGTAGATTCACAATAAATATGGTACTTCCAAGGAATCTGTAAGTTTTTTTCTCCAATGGAACATAGAAATGGACCAATACTGCTTTGATTTCTCTAATCTTTGATTCTTTCGTGCAGAGTTTAAAACGATCTCCTTCGGAATCGACACTAGAGCGCTTGTCTGGCCTGTTCAGTTCATTTTCACTCCTACCAGAGCAACCTAAAGGTACACTGCAAAATCCTTATGTTGCTCGGATTTTTCGTTTTTCTTAATGTATTCGCGTCTGACATTCATATATGTCGTCATTTCTAACTTGCATCCGGTCCGGAGTAACATAGGTTACCTCTCTCTGTGTCTGAATATCAACTATAACTTGTATTGCAGGTAATTTGAAGCGGCAAAGCAGTGGTGTGGATCTCGTAGCAAAGTATTGTGAACAAAAATTCCAGATTAATCACAGTAGAAATGCATAACCGAGAGTTTGATCGTATGTTTTTCAATATTTCTGGTTCTTGAAACTGCAGGAAAACCGAAAGCATTGCAAAGCTCCGTAGGAATGCCTCCGCATCGGATAATATAAATGCCCTTGCATCTCAATGCTCTCCTGCGAATCCAGGTATGTCCTCGAGTTTTTCCAACCGGCATACCAATGCCAGACGCAGATCTGTATCCGAAACTTGTATCCCACGTAACACATGATTCATACTCATTTTTCATTGTTGCTTTAATATTCTTTTAATCATTTCATTTTAGCTCTAGGTTCGCGAACGGGCGTATTGTTTTTCGATGAGAAGTTGCTCATACAGGCTCTTTACAAGGTAGTAATATATACAGATATATGTATATATAACTTTGTTTTGAAACAAATGATGAATCAACAGCGATTCTTGGTGAGTGCAGGTGTTGGTTTATGTGTCAAAAGCTGCTCCCATTGTGCTTTATCTTAGGGATGTTGACAAGCTCTTGTTTAGATCACAAAGGTTTTACAATTTCTTTCAACAAATGTTGAAGAAATTATCTGGAAATGTGTTGATCCTTGGATCCCGAGTTGTCGATCTCGATAACGACTACCAAGAGTTGGATGAGAGGCTCCGCATTGTTTTCCCTTACAACATTGAGATCAAGCCACCAGACGAGGAACACCATCTTGTCAACTGGAAATATCTACTGGAAAAGGACATGAACATGATCCAAACTCAGGACAACAAAAATGACATCATGGAAGTGCTCTCAGCTAACGATCTCGACTGCGATGATCTGGATTCGATCTGTGTTGCAGACGCTATGGCACTCAGCAAATACATAGAGGAAGTTGTGGTATCAGCCATTTCTTATCATTTGATGAACAATAAGGATCCCAAATACAGAAATGGAAAACTCGTTATATCATCGAAAAGGTCGGATTCGTTTCTCTTGCAAGGTTTATGTTACGATTGACACCAAATTTCTGATTTGGGTCACATTGGTGCAGCTTGTCATATGGATTGAATTTATTCCAAGGGAAGTTTGGCAATGATAAGTTAAAACTGGAAGCACAACCTGAAAGAGCAAAGGTCTTATAATATAGCTAGTTGTTTGTAACAGCAAAGCTCACCTCCCTAATATGTACATTGAATATATGTAGGAACCTTCAAGATTTGCAGCATTTATAAAGACGGAATCGAAATCCCAAACTGGAACCACAAATCCCGAAAAGATTGAAAGTGAAATTTCTGTTCCAGCTGTGAAAGTTCCAGTAAGTTTTTGTTTACTCTTTCATGGTAATAAATTCTTTCGATATCCGGTTTTGTCATCCTTCATATCAATCCACAGGAAGTTGTTCCAGACAACGAATTCGAAAAGCGAATTAGACCCGAGGTCATACCAGCAAACGAAATCAATGTTACATTTGCCGATATCGGTGCCTTAGATGATTTGAAAGAGTCCCTGCAAGAGCTAGTGATGCTTCCTCTACGAAGGCCAGACCTTTTCAAAGGTGGACTTCTGAAGCCTTGCAGGGGAATACTGTTGTTCGGTCCGCCTGGAACTGGTAAGACAATGCTTGCGAAAGCCATTGCCAGAGAAGCCGGTGCGAGCTTCATTAATGTATCAATGTCAACCATTGCTTCTAAATGGTTCGGAGAAGACGAGAAAAACGTCCGAGCTTTGTTTACATTGGCAGCCAAGGTATCTCCTACGATTATATTTGTGGACGAGGTAGATAGCATGCTTGGCCAAAGGACTCGTGTCGGAGAGCACGAAGCTATGCGGAAGATCAAAAATGAGTTCATGGCACATTGGGATGGACTCTTGACAAAGCCAGGGGAACGTATCCTCGTCCTTGCTGCAACCAATAGACCGTTCGACCTCGATGAAGCTATCATTAGGCGTTTCGAGCGAAGGTACTTATACAGTTATACCTACAGATTTTTCGTAATTATGTTATCTTCATATTAATACATGTTTTAGCAGAATCCTGGTGGGGCTTCCAAGCATAGAGAACCGAGAAAAGATTTTTAGAACTCTCCTTGCAAAGGAAAAAGTAGAAGAAAATGTCGATTTTGCAGAGCTTGCTGCCATGACTGAAGGATATACTGGAAGTGACCTCAAGGTTGGATTTTCATTCAATTTTTATAAACTTTTCAGATAGAGTAAATTGAAGTATAATCACCTCTCATTCCTTGTCTTAAACCAGAACTTATGCACAACGGCCGCTTACCGTCCGGTCCGGGAGTTAATAAAGCAAGAGCGATTGAAGGATCAGGTAAGTTCTCCGTTTATATGGCATCGAAAAAAACGTATTCTCGTTTATATTCAATCGAACAAATGCAGGAGAGAAAGAAGAATGAAGCAGAAGGGAAGAACTCGGAAGAGGCAGGGGAAAGAGTTATTACCCTGAGGCCATTAAATATGGAAGATTTAAAGGAAGCAATGAATCAGGTAACACCACATAACCAAGTGATTCCATGGTAATGTTACAATTGCCTACAAGTGTATCCGTTCACATTCCGTTCATGTTCGTTTAAATTTTTAATACGAACAATTAACCCTGTGTTCCATTTTCCTACTGCTAAGCAGGTGGCAGCAAGCTTTTCATCCGAGGGAGCAGGAATGAACGAGTTGAAACAATGGAATGATCTGTACGGAGAAGGCGGATCGAGGAAGAAGGAGCAGTTATCGTACTTCTTATGAGACACGGTTCGATACGTATTACAGTTCCGAAATCTAGTGTACACTGCACATGTATAATTCTGAAGATGGAGCTTGTTTTACTCTATTTTTGGGATCCTCAAGAGCTATGAATACACTAACAGTGGTGCTGTTTTAGCTTTAGAAGTCATACAATTGTACCTCACCAGGAGTTAACTCTACCTATGAGCAATTGATGCTTTAATACTACTGTTTAAACACAGATTATATAAATGAATTATGGAAGCAAAATAGTTACAAAATGATCAAAATTTATTCATTTTCTATTTTTTACAGCACCATGACGGTAATATCAAACTATATGCGTAGGATTTTCAGAGTTTCCTTCACTGATCTTCCCATGGAAATTTAGCAGATAACACACGAATTCGGATTCTCTTCGGCACTTACCACTCGGTAATGCATCGTCATGTATGGATTATACGCCTTGTAAGCCTTAACAAGCTCAGCAATCTGATCAGATTCTTTCTTTTTATCATCTTCCTTCTTCCCTCCGCCACCGCCTCCGCCTTCATCTTTCTTGGGTCCACTATCTTTTTTCTCTTCTTTAGCTGGTCCGACTGTTAAAATCTCGGTGTACCATTGTTTCCTTAACTTGCTCACAACGTCAATCGGGTCAACGTCTCCGATCACCGTTAACTTCTTGTCTTTCATGTCCATCGAAATCGAATCGATACCTACAGAAAAACCAAAGGTGGAGAAATTGAAGAAGACAAGTTCCCGGAGAGAACCGATATTGCAGAAGAAAATGTTTTTTTTTTTTTTTCCCTTTCAATTCAGTACCTGAGAGGCCAGACACAACTTTCATGGCTTTCTGTTTGTCTTTGCCATCGTGTACATCCAATTTCACGACAAATTTCTGTAGGAAAACAGAAAGTGAAACCAAACAAGAATCAGACAGAAACGTGAAGAAGGATCGAACATCATGGTAAGGAAAACTGGGAGGAAAATAAGATTAGAATGAAGGAAAGTCTTGACCTTCATTGCTGCAACAAAGCAAGGATTGATTTGATCATGAAAACCATCGACACACGCAAATTGTAATTTCTAAGGACAATATAAATAGATAAAACTACTTAGTAACTTGGACATAGGGATAAGGGTATAACTAAGAGTCAATAAAATTTTACTTTGAAAAAAGTTAAAGTTTTTAATTTGATTTTATGAGAAAAAATTTAATTTAAGTCGTAATTTTATATATTTGATTTGAATGAATAAATTTTAATATATATAATTAAAATTTTTATTCGACATTTTTATTTATATGTCGTAGATTCAATACTCCAAAGCATTTTTTTTATTTCTCTCTTGTAAGTAAAAATTGTTCAAAATATATATATTTGATTCAAGTTGAAAATTTTTTAAATAAAGTTTGAACCTCAACTCGATTTAAAATAATTAGATTTGTTTGGACTCGAATTTTTTTAAAATAAAATTAGAGTTATAAAATATGATTTGTCAACTCAACTAACTCGATTTTTTTTACTTAACTCGACTTGATTGAAGATTCACTTGTATATGCAACAAAAATAATGAAATTAATGCGTATAATTCGATTGAATTCGATTTTCATTCAATAATCAATTTATAGAATCGATAATCGAATTAATCGCTTTAAGTCATTTGATTATTATATTAATTCAATTTTCAATATTATTTTAAAAAATTATGTTAAAGTTCGATTCTATAAAAAACAAAGTACAATTCATAATCATACGTTTATCGCGGCTTTGAAAAAGTCAGTTTGTTTGGTTAAATTCTTTCATACTTTACAAATTTTATTATTTAAATACAAAATTTGGTTAAAAATGTGAAAGCGTACAAAATAGAAACCATTTTTACATGTTAATATGACGTGGAAGTAGTTGTTTTTATTATTAATTTAATCCTTGATTTGTTAAAGGACGGCAATTAGGTCATCAACATCCGTTGATTTCACGGTTGAAGTTTATGTTTTGGGGACATTATGATTTTTTATTATTGTTTCGGATTTGAAGGTTTTATTCTGATTAATTTGGACTGGTTTGTGTTGTATATTTAGTTTTATTCGAATCAGAGGTTTGTTTAAGCAGAGCTAAGTTAGCTATCACTTAGATCAATTTTTGTTGGTAGATTACGATTTTTTTATTTCGATAAATAATTTATTGATTGACTAATCTATCGAGTATTATAGAGATCTATTATGAGATGTTTCTTCTAACTTAATTTACTTCGTTAATAAAATCTAAATTTGACTTTTTAGTTTTATTTGAGCTCTAATTCTCACCCTCTAATCTAACTATAATTTTATTTATAGTTAAGTCTTCAAGACAAACGACTAAGTTAATTTTAATTTTATATTTAAAAGATCAAACTTTTAAGATGAAAAATAATTATTTTTTTTATTTTATTTAAATTATTTTATATCTTATTAGATTAACTGATCGTTGATCGGAGATGACGCTGATTCATGGGTTGATCTTCAAACCTTGATTTCACTTCTTTAATCTCTGGAAAAGACCTTTTATTTTAATTGAGAAATATCTTCCCACAGGAAATATTATATCTTATTTTAGAAAATACTTGTCATCATCCTTTGAAAACGATTTAAAGAAAATAATATTAAAGATTGAAAAATAATAGAAATGTTGTTTTCATTGTTTTCCTTCAAAATATTTTCTAAAATTGTAAATGTTAAAAAATAGACGTATTCCCATGTTTTTGAAGAAAAAATATATTAAAATATAATAAAAATGGGAAAATATATATTTTTTATTTCCCATGTTTTTAAAAATATTATTTCCAATGTTTTCGTTATAAGAAAATAGGTACCAAACGCGTTTTATTATTGAAAATGGTATTTCATTTTTATTAATTAAACATAATTTTTCATAATTTTAAAAAGTAAATATAAAAATATATGTTTTAGAAATCAAATAGATTACATTAATATAAAAAATATATTTAAAACACCAAGGGTTAAAGAGTATTTTGCCTCTTGTAATTATATATTATTATCACTTTATTACTTAAAAGTATTGGTTCAACGTCCCTAAATGTCGCATGACAAGTTATATATGTTAAATTTAAATTTTATATTAAAAATTAAAAAAAACATTTTTTAAAATTTCCGTAAACGGTAACATTAAACTTATTAAAAATATTATAAACGTTAAGAAATAAAAAATTTTCAAAAATATATTAATTTAAGGTTTAAAGATTTAATTTAGAGTTTATATATTTAGATATAAAAATTTAGAATTTAAATTTTAAGACTAAAATTTAGAGTTTATGAATAAAATTTAAGATTTAAAGTTCAATTTTTAATATAATATAATACAGATTTAAATTTTAACCTATAAATCTTAAATTTGATATCCATTTAAAAATCTAAATCCTAATAGCTTTGTTGTATGATACTTCAACGTAAATTTTACATCTTAAAATTAAACCTATTTTGAGACCATTTTATGATAATAGAACCAATACATTAATTATAGTATAATAAAATTGTAACTCATTAGTTATTTCAGATGTTCGTCAAATTTAAAAATCAAAAATTATTTTTATTCCTCGAAAAAATTATATTTAAACTTAAAAGATGTTTTTCTCTCAAGTCGTCCTTTGTAAGTAATATTTTCTGTATGTATTATAACTTTTGACTTAAATTACAAAATAAATTTTAAATATCTTATTTTCTCAAATAATAACTATAATTAACCTACATATCCAACAAAACCTACATGTTATGTTAAATTAAAATAAAATTCAATTAATCATGTTTAATAAAAAAAATTACAAATCAATTAAATATTTAAAATTTTATCGACTGAATCTTGGATCAAATAGAATTGATGTTATTATAACACGAAAATATAAGTTCGGACGTGCTAAATACATATTATCCTTTAATTTAATAATATTATATTATAAATATTTTAAACAAAATTCCATGTCATCAACTAACGATGACAATTAACTGTGTTATAAGTTTCAACCGACTTAACAACTTCAACTAATAAAAAGAAAATAAAGATTAAAATTCAAAGTTTAGAATACTAAAGGGATTAAAACCATAATTAATACCTTGTTTAAAACTTCGAAAGCCTTATCCAGTTATCAAAAGTGAAAACTTTGAGCCCACGTTTCTTTTCAATTGTAGCTAAGAGAAAAGCCCAAATTGCAGAGAAAATAAATACTATAAAAACACTTGTCAGAATTAGGGTTTCTCTGTGTGGCCAAGACAGTGTAGAACATAAGCCTCATTTTTAGCTGTCTTAGCCGCTGCTGCTGCTTTTTGGTATCTCGTACCGACCATGGTAATTTCTCACTTTGTTTGGTTCCTGAGAAAATGTTTGCATGAAAATGTGTTTGATGTACTCTGTTTTTTATGGTTGATAGATTATCCCAGAAAAGAACCGCCGAGAGATCTCCAAGTACCTCTTCCAAGGTAGACAAGTGATAAATTTTCTTACACATTTCAACTTTTTCCCCAGATTTTGTTTAGATATTTGGATTTAAAATCTGGGTTTTATGATTATTTTTTGAGTAGAGGGCGTTTGTTATGCGAAGAAAGATTATAATTTGGCAAAGCACCCAGAAATTGATGTTCCGAATCTTCAAGTTATTAAGCTGATGCAAAGCTTTAAATCGAAGGAATACGTGCGTGAAACTTTTGCTTGGATGCATTATTACTGGTACCTTACCAATGATGGCATTGAGTTCTTGAGGACTTATCTTAATCTTCCTTCTGAGATTGTTCCTGCTACTTTGAAGAAACAAGCTAAGCCTGCTGGTCGTCCGATGGGACCTTCCGGTGACCGCCAACGGTAATAGTTTCGGTTTTTGTTGTTTTGTTGCTCTTTGATTTAATGAAACATGGATTTTTTTGACATATTGTGTTGGTTATGAATCAGTGGTCCACCGCGGTTTGGTGATGGTGAGAGGAGATTTGGTGACAGAGATGGCTACCGTGGTGGCCCTCGAGGAGGTGGTGATTTTGGTGACAAGGGAGGGGCTCCGGCTGATTATCAGCCTTCATTCAGGGTAATGCTGCATGGAGTAATTTTGTAACATTTTATAGTAGAAGTAGAACAGATGATGCACATTGTCTTCGAATTCTACATGTTATGCTTCTTTGTCATTACCTTGATTATGTTATTGTTTGCAAAGTTATGCTTGTGTGTTAAGGTTTAGTGTACATACAGTAGTTCTTTTAGTTTTGATCAATTCATAATTATTTGTTTTCTTTTGGTATATATATATATGCATATGCTTTGTTGGAATTGATTGTGGATGTTTTATATTGGTAGTCACGTAATCATGTGTATGTATCTAACATGGGTATGTTCATTTTCCCCCAAGTCTCTCATTGTATTCGGTAGGTCTTTAGAGGACGATATTCCCCTATTCATCATCAGTTTAGTTTCCTCAGATACTTTAGTTCTCTACAGGTCACCTTTTCAACTGAGGTTATTTATTTTATAACAGAAACGCTGATATAGTTTTAATTTCTTGCATATGAACACCCAGGGCCCTGGTTCAAGGCCTGCATTTGGTCGTGGAGGTGGTGGTTATGGTGGTGCTGGACCTGCAGCAGGTGCTAATCTTCCTTGAGAGATGATTATTTGTGACGGATAGTTTTGTCGGTTTAGGTTTGTTCACATATGGATTTTATAGATGTACTTGTCTTATCCTTCAATGTTCGCTTGAAAACACTGCTACTTTTGTTTGTTTAATGGTGGAATTTATAAACGATGTTTTCTTTCCCCTTCTTTTCACACATTTTGTTGTGTTTGTTGCTCTTAACTTCTGGATATATCTTATTTGTTTTCCCCATGTTTTCTATTCTTTGTTTCAAGTAGACAAGTTACTTTGCCTCTCTACGAGCTAAGCTAATATTTCCTTGGAACATGAGCACCTAACCTCGAAAAATATCCGACATAAACCCGGACTTAGGCTCGAGTGTTGGATACAGTTTGTTTACAGAATGTATATGCTTAATTTTTCATAGATTTTCTATGTATTTATAGATATCTTGGATAGGGTTATAGTAACTTGAGTTGAGTAGAGTGGTATGTGTAGACACGAATATATTCAATGTTTTTAAAAAGCTTCAATATTCCAATGGTATTATCCTCCAGAACAAAGAAACAAATAAGTAACAAAGTCGACAGGAATGCTGTCTTTTTACATGTCTATGAAGCTGGCATTGGTTTATTGTCTATGTAGATGAAAGATGAGCTCGAACAATTATCGGAACTTTGTAAGCTCATAATGGTTGCCGTTGTTGGCTTGTCATCGACCGCTTCATTGCCAGAAAGCTCCTCCACCAAACCTCAAAACCTCTCTGAATGTTTGGATAATCTTCACTGGAGTTCAAGAATCTATCAAACCAGGCAAGGAAAACATCCTGTTGTAATGCCAGAGGCAATGTGAGAATTGTGTTACTAAGGCCATCCTCGAATAATTGCCGATCGAGCCCTTTTGATGCACGCCTCATTTTCCATCTGAAATCGTCATAAAATGGCACCAACCAAGTCTGTAAAAGCAGGTGCCTCTCTTCCCCTTTCCGATTCCGACGAATAGTTGAGCGGTAATTCTGCTGACCTTGAACCGATGGATAGCTGGGTCTTCATTTCATCTGAAACTATGTCTGAAAATTTATCAATCAATGTTCAAGAATAAACTTTGAAATGTACAAAAGCTATGATGCATCAGCAATGGGACTAAAATTGCTGTGCCTTCAAGAAGGATGAAGATGTTGTCCTGCAACCGTAGCTGTTCAGGACATAGAAGAACCAGTACAGAACTAATCGAACCGAATCCGAAATCTATGGCGATTCTACACTCCACATTCCATACGCAACCGATATTGTTCTCCGTCGGTTGAGCTTGTTCCAACACAGCATCAGCTACGGTACAGAACTAGAATGGTGCTGAAATACATCCAGTTGGTTGATATTAGACTGTCGTGCATATCGAACCTGAGGCAAACGACAAGGTGTTACTAACATGGTGCTGCCGAACATAAAGATTGATACCATGAACATGACAGGACGGCAATGATATGAACAGATAAATGTATGTTTCAAATTGTTTCCATTTATCTTAACCTGTAAATCACCTCAGCAACCATATAGTACACATGCATTTGATCGGAAATGAGACGAAGACTGACCTGTAGACGACGGAGAGCAGCGAAACTTCTTCTCATCAACATGCTTAACATCAAGTCCGATGAACCATGATCCTGCACTCACATCATCCTGAGCATATATTCGAAGAATAGACCTGTAAATAGGAAAATTATGGTCAACTCGGTTCGGTCTAAACAGAAAAGAGGTGTTGAGACTTGCCTATTAATAGAGATAAACTGTGCCAAATCTCTTGAAATGGCATATATTTCACCGGAAGCATGCCGAAAGTATCTGCACCCGTACACAAGAATTATAAGATACAAAGGGAAAACATATATGAAGATCATATATAACTTTGAATATCTAATACTCAGCATTTATCTTTGGTTGCATACAATTGTTCGAAAAACCTTGAATTTGAACATGTATAATATTCGACCCGAGATTATCTGATTGTTACTAAACTTCCTTGACAAATACTAAGGGAAACGGTTCTGTTACGATTATGCATCACCGAATTTCCACCAGTCGGGTTCATACCATTTGTGAGTCCTATGAACGGGAAAAAGAACATAAACACAGGTGAAGGTCTTGAAGAAGGTGATCACCATATCCTACACATGTTATCGTCAAACGAAAACAATTCGAGTAAACTCACGGTTTGGAGAAAACTTGTCCAGATTTCATACACCCCATATAAACACGAGGCTTATCCAAATGAGCAGAAAGTGTTGCTCCTAGTGTATCTGTAAATGAAGAATAATAAGAGCAGCTATAAAATATCAGAAAGACTGCAACTCATAGCTTGCTACTATGCATTTCAGAACATTTTGTTGATCATCACTAAGAGTCATTTTTGACTCGAATTCTTCGCATTCTATCTTCTAACAAGGACCAAAAATTACATACCAATATTAACGTAAACATCGTCATTGACCTTAACATAGAACTCTGCATCCCAGCTGTCCACAGCATGAACAAAGAAAAACTTGATCTTCTTCGAACGTTCCTGTAACCCCCTAGACCGGCCTATGCGAAAAGCCCGACCTAAAGTAGTCACATTTTTTTTTCCAAAACGAATATATATATATATATATATATATATATATAAGCAAATACAAGTTCAACCAAAATCAAAATATCCTGTAAAGATGACAGTTCCGTCAAAATCATAAATTCGACCATAATTCATATGATCATAGTAACCTGTTAATCTCAAAAGTAATGTGCGTTCAAAACATTGCTCGTAGAACAATCCATATCATAGTAATAAAACATAATGAGTTAAAACCATTCTGTAACAAAATATAGGCATAACAGTAGCGAAATAAGGCACATGTCACCATAATTAAAAACCCGGGAAATATAAACGTTACATCAAAAGATAGTCTGGGAGGTGTAGATCCTCCGAGTGCCGAAATCTGGGATGCCTATCTACGGTTATCTGAAAGGGGAAGAAAACAAGTATGAGCTATGGAGCCCAGTGTGTTCCAGCAGTGCATAAAAATCACAGGTAAAACAATATGTAATGATATCAGAAAAATAATGCATGAAATGCATGGCATGATATACTACCCCCAACCGATCTCCAGGATACGGTTCCTCGGAACATTATCTAGTACAGGCATTAACCTAAGCTCAAAGGGGCAAAGGTACCGTGAACAGGACGGAATTACCCCGGCTGTAGCACGGGAACCGATATCAGGACGGAATTACCCTAACCGTAGCTAGGAACCGTAACAGGACGGAATTACCAGCTGGATCAAGGCTAAACCGAATAACAGGCACTACTCATCATCCCCAAACCTAAAGTGAAAGACATGCAATAATAACAGGTATAATGATGGCAGTGACAGTATTTATCCAGATATCGTGTAATGCTAAATCAAGACATGTCATGTAAAATATATCAGGCATATAGCAAAGCAGAATGTGATCAAGTTCAACACGTGTGTCAAGGTAAAGTCCAGAATAGTCAAGTGTACATGCTTGGTTCGTAAAAACGGAAAAACAATGATATACAACATATAGCACGTAAAGAAACACACCTCAAAAGAGTAGAAGCAAACAGGTGGTCTACTGGGCGGCTGAGCCTCGCTCTGCAGCAGTACTGGACCCTATAGGTACACGATAAGATTTTATATCAATACAGGAGTCTAGATACTAGATTTATTCACTAGAGAGAGAATACATACGAGTCACGATCGGATCACGAGTCGGGTCGAACCGGGAGGAACCAGGCTGGGTCGGTACTCGATCGGGAGGACTATGAGATCCTACAAGTAAACAGGTATCGCTATTAGACCCAGATTAAAACTGAACTTAACTTAGCTTAGAAGAAAAGTTTGACTCAAGACTTTAAAGTTCAATTTGGAGGCTTTCGGGATTGAATTTCGAAAAACGGACTTCACGGATGGACTCAGGACGTCGAAAAACATAAAATAGGGGTTTTTGAAAATTTTGACTTTTTGGTCAAAGTCAACACTGACGTCAGCAAAGTCAACGCTGACGTCAGCTGCCACGTCAGCTGTCAACGCTGATGTCAACTGCTACGTCAGCAGTCAACGCTGACGTCAGCAACCACGTCAGCAGTCAACGATGACGTCATTGGTCAACGGGTCGGGTCGGTCAACAGGTCGAGTCGGGTCAACGGGTCGGGTCTATCAACGGGTCGGTCAACGGGCCGGTTCGGTTCGGGTTGGACCGGTTCGGTTTGACTCGGGTTGACCGGTTTAGACCGGCCGGCTCCCGGCAGCCGTCCACAGTGGCCGGAAATCGCCCATGACGGTGCGTGGAGCCCACGCGCGGCCTAAAACGGCTGGAAATAGCCCTCTGAACTCGGAAACCCCCCCAAAAAACCTCCAAACACCGATTTTCAACAAAAACAAAACGTTAACCCCTCTAAAACGGTCCAAAACTTACCGGTTGACGAATCGGGAAAGGTTCTCCGACGGTGGCTTGAACAGCGTCGGAGGGAGGCGATCTGGTAGGGGTTTTGGTCGGCTTCCCACGTTGGTCACGGTGAGGCAGTCGACGCGCCGGAAGAACGTCGACGACGGCCAGAATCAAAAGAAAATGAAAGGGGTTTAACCCTAACCTCCGGAGAAACTTTCAGCCTCGATTCGTGGCAGAGACGACGGCGAACGCGCGCGTCGGGTGAGGGGTTCGGCTCAGGGTGCGACGGCGAGCACTCCGTTGGTGGCGGTGCATTGCACGGCACGGCGGTGGGTGAGTAAGGCGGCGGGCGGAGTGTTTGGTGAGGGAGAGGATTGTTTCAAACAGTTAGGGTATATTTTGATCCAAAAGGGTTCCAACATAACCCATCTGTTATAATTCGAATCTAATATTAATTTATTAGAACCGAAACAGGTACAGGTTAAGAGAAGGGAGGGGGAGTTTAAGACATAAGAGCTTAGTAGCTCAGTTGGCTGGGTACTTAGGCTATAACCCATAAGGTTATGGGATCAACACCTCACAACCACACACTCTTTTCTTTTTTTTTTTTTTTAAAGTTCAGGTGTTACAGATCCTCAGGTGCTTCGACATGATTCTGGTGAGAGCTTAGACATGATTCTGGTGAGACATAAAGAAGAAACCTTTATCTTCTTCGAACGTTCCTCAGGCTTGTACTATAAATATATCCAGGGAAGATACTAATCAATCTCCCCCAGTTTTGGAAGGAGAGGCTATTTCAAAGGTCTGAGATCGTGACCAAGCGGATATCGAGCCATTGAAAGAATATAATAGTAAAGAAGCTTTAAATCACTGCATTCAAATTCAAAATCTCACTAGATATGCATGAAACAGATAGCTTCAAGTAGCATGTCAACATACCAGAACAATGAAGTCATTAGTCTGGCTATGTTCATTGTCAATCTCCCTGTCTAAACTATCTCCGCGGTTCGAACTGCAGACAATACAAATTTCAACAAACTGAAATGGAACCAAAAAACAAGTACTTCATAAGCAAGGATAATCAATTAAAGACCTTCCTATCACGTACAATGATTCCCTTCTCTTCTTCTAGTTTTTCTAAAGCTGCACCTGCACATATTAAATCGAATGCAAATATTCATCAACAAAAGAAGCAAAGCATTTTTTTCGAGATCCATCTAAGTTAGGACAGATTAATGTTACACATGTTCATATCGGTCGAATTTAATGCTCTTGATGCGAAGCCACCTAAACTTACAACGGAATAGTATTAGTCGATCATTTCGCCTCGTAGTCTACAGAAAGCAAATCTCAACTTTTAACTTATTGATATAGGTAACCATGCAACAGGCCTTTTAATTTACAGCTAAACAAACCTAGATGATAACTCAATCGAGAATCAGCATAAATAAGTCTGTAAGGGACTGAATATTAACTGTAGGTAGACAACATTTTCCTATGTGTCTGATTGAAACTCTAAGGAAGACATTACCGGATCGCATCCATGCTTTCCGAATCGCATCTCGGTTTTTCTTCCGTCCGAATGTCGTGACGATACCTATAACAGCTAAAAGCCTTTTCTTAGAACGTGTACCATCACTCTCCGAGCTTTCCTTTGAAACAAAACCTTCCTGCCTCGCAGCCGATAAATCCATCTCGAGGGCTAATAACTTCTTCTTCTGTTCCCTGGAATATCAAGCACCATCCGATTAGACTCAGCATCCTAATCCCAAATCAATCGAAGCTTAACAAAGTGCAGAAATGCAAGAGCAACATGATTACCTGCAGGCTATAATTTTTAGTGTATCCTCAACAGACATAGCAGAATTTCCCTGAAAAAAAGAGATTAACAACTAAATGTTACTGGAATTTAACTGATTTGTCCAAGGAAGAGACCATTTCCCAACTTTCAAACATCAACATTATCAAAACTGCATCACAAAAACAATTCATAACTATCAATTTTATGCTAAAGTATGAAGCTTGATAGAGAATCCGAAGAAAATAAAACTACCTGACCATTTCTCCGGTCAAGTTCTTGAATTAAATATACTCTGCTCGCCGCATCTTGCCATATGCTACATTCAAAAAACACCCCAGAAAAAGAACTCGTTAAATTTTTGTGTACCGAAAACCCCAGAAAGTAGAATGAAAAGGAAAGAGAAAAACCGGCCGGTAACGTAAATGGTGGCCATGGTAGCGAACATGGCGAGCACCAGAGCTGAAATTCTAGAATGAAAACCAAAGCCACTTGAGTTAATCGCTCCCCGGCTACGCATTCCCCCTATTTTAATTTTTTTAACAAGCTGTTTAGATCAAACCATGCCTGAAAAATTATATTCAAAACAGAAAAACAAGGCTTGAGATTGAATTTGGGTCTGAGCTCTAAACTTTGTTCTGTTTGTGTTCTTGTAACTGTTTGTTGGATGAATCAGACTTTGCAACAGATGAGTTCAACCGTTGAAAGGACGTTTGTCGTTTTTCTTCACGTTTTTTATTTTTCTCTTGGTAATAAGGTATGGATGAAGATATTCCATCCCTCATGAACAACCTTCCCTTCACAGATGAGTCTACTATTGCCTTGCCTTTGACGGCAGCAGTTCTGGTTGGAAATCATACCACCTTCTGCAATTGATGGGGATGCGTTCATGAGGGTCTTTCGTGCTATCCGGAAGGATGCAATCCTGGACGGTTGGAAAACTATATATATATATATTCATTTTACATGGATATTGCTATTGCCATTATATGAACATATAAAATTAGAAAAATACGTGCTGATTAAGATACTTAACTCAAGTTGTGTATTCTGGGACTAAACTTTTTGGGCTGTAGTGAAGGATTCTGCACAGTTTGAAAGTGGTTGTCAACCGTTGGTGAGATGTGGAATTATATTCTTTGGAGTTTCGTTAGGTATATAAAGTATTTAAGATTTTTTTTTACAAATTTAAATGAATTTTTATTAAATCTATAAAAGTATTATAATTATATCACTTTTAAAAGTAAAAAAATTAGATTAAATAATTTAAAAAAAATTACGATCCAAAAAAAAATTATAGAGATAAGCATATACGGAGACTCATGGGTGTAAACGAGCTGAGTCGAGCTTGAGTTGTGCTAAGCTTGGCTTGGTTCGTTAAGATTTCGAGTCGAGTCTGATCTTGAGTAATTTTAAATTTGCCTGAAATATCTGAGTTCAGCTCGGTTCGTTAAGAACCCGAGTTGAGTTCGAGTTTTTTTAGCCTAATCAAGTCAAGTATTGACTGATCTTTGACCGTTTTAAACTAGAATAACTTTTATTTCTCACGTCTCATTTTAAGTCTAATGGACAAAAAACTTTGATACACAAGTTGTATAAACTCAAACTTATTAATTTTAGTTTTAATATCTTAATTTAGGGTTTAAGACTTATGTTTAATGTTTAGATTTTAGAGTTTAAAGTTAATAAATTTAGATTTTAAATTATAAAAAAATAAAAAAAATAGTATATTTATGTTTTCAAGTAGTTCGTGAGCTTTTCAAATCGAGTATTATGTAGAATCGAGTATTATGTAGATCGGCTCGGCTCATTAAGAAGTAAAACTGAGTTCGAACTCGAATCGAGCTTTAATCGAATTTTAGTCGAATCAAACTTGAATAACTCACGATATATCTTATCTCATTTACATCCCTAAATATACCAATAAAATTCAAAATCTTTCTGATTTTACCGTATTATCATGCAAGACCGGGACAAAAGCTTCCTGATTTTTATTTTTTATTTTTTATTTTTATCCTTTTATTTAAATGATTGAAACAGTAGAGATATTAAACTGGTTAGGAAATACCAAAAGAGAGGGAACATGTGGGGTAGAGCAAAAGGGCCCACAGTTTAAATCCTAAAACCCGGAAGCGGGGGATTTAGAGTGCGATCCAGCTGAGCGGACTTCAAACAAAATTTCAATTTCATTTGTTTGGCTACTAGAGTGGGGTAAGATCCGACAGCTGGATATACGACACGTGTAAACAGATGGTTGCATCTTTTTGACGGAAGAAACCGGTTATTGGCTTGCGTTTGTTGGGGATAAACCAGCAGCTTAGGCTTTCCCTTTTTTACCCTTTTTATTGAATAATATTAAAATATGTAATTATTATGAGGATTTTCATATTAATACCGTTGAAAATATATATTTTAATTGATATTTTTATTACAAGTACTAATTCTTTTTTAAATATTATTATTTTTATAAATATAAATAAATTAAAAATATATAAATGTTTATTATCCGGTCTAAATATATTTAACATATTTTAATATTTAATTCTAATTTGTTGAGAGTTCAATTTCATGGGCATTTGGGACCATGCACAACTATTCTCTCAACAAACAAGGCATCGAGGGACCCACAAGATATTATCAGCACAACCTAGATAGCAATGGGCCCCACCCCTAAAATAATACGACAAAAGAAAAAGAAATTAAAAAAGAAACTCAATAATTACATCCCCGCTCCGCTCAGGTCATAGTCTCAGCCGATAATCCAGCTACAAAGAGAAGGGATAACTCTTATTTTACTCCCTAAGGTTGACTTAATTTATAATTTGGTCCCCAAAACTTTTTTACTGTTTGAACTCAGCCAAACGATCAAATATGACTTCTATTATTTTTATCATTGTTGTTATGTCTTTTAAAATATTAATATTAGTTTAATTTTATTTAATTAATATTATCGTTTGTATAACATATAAAAGTTATAAAATTAAACATGTTTCAATATTTTTTATCTTTTAATTTATAAATAATTTTTATATATAAAATATTATGATAATTTTTTATATTTTTAAATTTATCACAATAAAAAATATATTTATATTTTATCCAAAGAAATCTTATTATTATTTTTTCATTTTCCTATAGTTAGTGACTTTATTATACAAAAATAATTAATTTTCAAATTTTAATTTGTAGCTCTTTCTACGATGTAATATTACGAGATTGTGACACATCAATACCTATATTTCTTTTTGAGTGGTGATGTAGCACAATTTCAAAGTGATATGTCATCCAAATGATCGAAAATTAAAGTTTTAGGACAAAGTTGGTGAAAAATTGTCATGTTAAGGACTAAAGTGAATAAAAAAATACATGTACCGAAATGGAGAAATGGTTAAGTTCAGGGGTCAAAAAGTTATATTATCCGAAAGAAGAAAACTTCACTCAAAATGGATTAGGAAAAAAAAACCCAAAGAGTATTAAATTTCTCTTCTTTGTTCATCTCTGAGCGTTGTGCATTTCCAGATTCTCTTTTAAACACAAAGCCGTTTGTTTTTGCCTTATCCATTGCTAGTTTCATAAAGAACGACAGTCATTGCAGGATTCAGATCCATTACAAAACCCGATTTTGTTTCCCTGAAACCAAACATTTTCCGACCCGACACACCCTCTAATTCCTCGTATCCTGTTTTCTTTCTCCTTTGAATCGTTTCCAGTTTGCAGGTACACTAGATTTTTCTGGGTTTATTCTCTTTTGTTCAATGGAAGATTCCTTTTTTATAAACACAATGAAGTTATTTTGTAATTTGAGAAGAAATTTTTAGTGATAAAGACTGCTCTTTTAATGCCAAAACCTTGACCTTTTTCAACTTTTTTTGTTGGTTTTCTCAACTAGTTTCCTGGAAAATGCAGCAAAGAGAATTTCAGCTCTTCTTTAACTTTTTGTTTGTTTTATTCTTTTAAAACAATGGGATTTTTGTAACCATTATTGATTTCTTGTTTTAGTGCTAAATTTCTTTTGCTTGCTTTATATGGTTAAATGGGTTTCATTCACTTTAAACATTTTTGGTTGGGATTCCATTTCCTTTTATAGTTAAAATTTTCTCAGCAACCAAACATGATTTCTCTATCTTGGCATTTGATGTGGTACACAATTTAGTTTTTAAAAAGCTTTAATTTTGGGGGTTTTATTCACGGGTTGTTGATTAAACATGTTGTCAGCTTTGATTGTTTCGGGTTTCTTAATAATTAGGGTTTTTTAATTCAGTTTTGTTTGTTTCAGGTGATATCAGCAAGATCTTGATGATGAAATAACATCGTCTTCGTCTTCCTTTTTCTATTTTTCGGGTTCATTTATTGAAATCAACCAGAGCCCGTGATTCAGTCATTGGATTCTCCATAGCCAAGACTCGGCATTCAACTCATCCATCAAACAATTCGTGTTAGTAACTCAGTCTCTCTCACTCGTTCTCTCGCTTTCAAATCAATTACTGGTCATAAAAATCTGGGATTCTCTTTGTACTTCCTTTAAAGCTTGTCTTCCTTTTCTTACAGGGCCATGAACTAAGCTCAGAATCTTCAACTGCAAAAAAATGTGACTGAGTTGATGAGTTATGAGTCAACTTTTCTTTTTGAGAATCTGATTGAGAGAGTACCGAGTTAGCTTAGTTTTAACAATTGAACTTTGGGAGCAAAAATGTTGCAGCAGCAGCAACATGAACTGTGTTCTTCTCGGATTCTGTCTCCGTTCCGAGAGGATATCGACGAAGAGCTGTCGGTTCTTCCTAGACACACGAAAGTCATCGTCACCGGAAACAATAGAACAAAGTCTGTATTGGTTGGCTTGCAAGGCGTCGTCAAGAAGGCGGTCGGTCTCGGTGGTTGGCATTGGCTGGTAGTCTCCTTAACCACTATAATTTATACTAATTGACTTGAATGTGTAATATTGTTGTTGGTTCTTGCATATATGGTTTGCTTGTTTATAATTAACTACATGGTATTCTTTAGCTTATTAGGACAAGCTTTTCTCATATGGAAATTATATAGTATATGCTATAGTATATACAGCCCTGGAAATTTAGGCCTATGTTTAGAGGCTTATTGGTTTTAGCCCTGGAAATCCATGGTCGGGACAATGTTGGATTGTTTAGAGCATTTCGGCGATCCATTTCGGAGAGCAAATTCTCTTTTCCTTAGGGAAAAGGAGAGAATTGTTTTTGTATGGTTTGTAGCTTAATCTTGTGATGTATTCGTTGTTGAATCGTTTGATAGCTGGGAGTGTTACTCGATAGGCTTTGTTTATCAAAAAATCGGATTGACACCGAAGTTTGTTTTCAAAGGTTTTAAAGAATGGTGTCGAAGTAAAGTTGCAAAGGAATGCATTGAGTGTGCTCGAACATCCTACGGGGAATGAAGTAGACGATGATCATGATTTTGAGAACTCAAGCAGCGGGTCGGAGATTGGTAAGAACGACCATGATTTCATTTCAAAAGAAGCTAAAATGTTGTTCATGTGAATTTTAACATTGTGATGATCCTTTTCAACAGCTAGTAGTATTGAGTTCCAGAAGCCTGCTAAACCGAGAGTTCGACATTCGAAACCATGGGTTCCGTCTGCATCCACGAAAGCCTCTAATCGTAGCAGTTACAGAGATGTTCAATCCATTATCAGTGCACCTCAGTCGGTTAGTATCAAACTTTGCAGTATGCATCTAAGCTTTTTTTGCATCACAGCATACCCTATTCGACATACGAATGTTTCTTGATTCTTAAGGTAAACTTGGCAAGACTCGACACCGACTCCTTGAGAAGATATTGCAGGCACTTCAAACTTGTATGCTCTACAAACCGTAACCTCGATGAATTTCCTTCGATATTCAAACTTACATTTATCTAATACAAGGGGTTCGATTCTGATCTGTAGGGTAGCATCAATGCTTATTCACCAAGGGAACTAATGCTTAACACCGTGCAGCAGCATTTTGGGTCACAGGTATATTCCTTCTCGGGAGCAAATGCGTATAAAAACGCCACATTTCCCCCTCCCCCCCTCCCCGTCTGATTCTAACACATCCTTTCTTCGATACAGCCACCACTCAACGACGTACAGGTGATCTCTGAATTCGTCACTGCTGCTAAGAGACTGAAAACCGACGACTCACATGGTGAACAACTCTGAATCTTTCTTCAACATTGTAGTTGATACATATTTTAGTTCCAGTTCTAACATCAGATTAGATTCAACTAAAAGACTAATAGGGAGGAGTAATCGATCGATCGACTAACCGGATGTTGTCCCCGGATTCTAACCTTGTAATATAGGGCTCATGGCCTTTGTTAGTGTTCTAGTATATCTACCATTCCAATACTGCATATATAAATACACTTGTTAGTATTCTGATGAATTCTTTAATCTGTTCTGAATTTACTCTTCTAGGTATAAAACATTATTAATGGCTTTATTACAAAATAGGTGCCTAGATTATATTTTTTGTTTTACGTATAAAATTTATTTTATTTTGATTATAATAGGTACCTAAAATTTCATTTTATTTGTTTTAAATTCAATATCTAATTATTATTCGATACGAGGCTTATTTTAGGCATTTATTTTTTTAAAAAAAAACTTTTTGCAACTTTTTTGATAAAAAAAATAAGCAATTTTTTTTTATCATAAAAGCCACTCTGAGTATTTATTTTCTTTAATCTGATTTCTATCATAAAAAGATGGTCTTTGAGATGAAAAAATGGGAAATTAATTAATTAATGTTATAATATGTTAGACTTTTTAATAATTATTATAGGACATAAAAAAATTAAAATTTTAAACTTATAGTTATGATTTTTATCAATATTACATTCAAAATTCTACATTAAATATGCATACCCAAAACTTTACTATATTATCAATTAAACCGCCACATACCTTTTAACTTTCTGGGACCCAGTAAAATTTGATCCGATAAAATTGAATAATTCGATTCAAGATGAAAATATTAAACTTGTTTTGAATGACTCGAAATTTTATATACTTCTCCCATTTTAACTTAATTTTTTAAAATAAAGTTTGAATTATAAAATTAAAATTCGAATAACTTAAAATTTTAATAATTAAATAATTTATTTTTAAGTTTGAGATAAGTCTCTCAATTTATTATGATATATATTAATATATAAAAATATGAAAAAATATTATCACCTGTTAAGAAATATATATACATATCTTGTATGATTAAAAAAATATTTAAATTTAAATTGAATTATATTATAACATGATAAATAATTAAAATTAAGTTTTTATAAGAATTAAAAAATTTGACTCAAAATTCTTAAATTCGATTTAAATCAAAAAAAAAATTTAAATGACAAAATATAATTTATAAACTCAAATAATTTAATTTTTTTAATTTAACTCAACTCGATTCGATTAAATACTCATCGATTAAGTCGTCCGTTCCATGTCCCACACCATTAAAATTGTTTAAATAGAGAACCAGTGGGTTGATTCTTGTCATTATATCGACAGCAAAAGTCACAGAAATTTCCACATTGGAGACGGTGCCAGCTTTACTACGATGGAACAGCAACTGAGACAGGAAAAGGATAATTAGTTTTAAATTTAATTATTAATATTTAATTAATTAATTTAAATTTATAAATTAGTAATATATTAAAAATATATTATTTTAAAATAAAACGTTAATACTGATTAAAAATTATTAAAATAATTAAACAAAATAATAATCGTATCGTATTATTAATCACTGCTTTAATATTAAAATTTAAAATTCTAATTTTATTTAAAAATTCTAACAACTCCGTCTAGCAACCAACTGATTACAAAGAATAATTACTTTCATATAATGTTTTATATAAAACTATCGATTGAATTTAATTAGTATTCTAATATAAAAAATTATATTTATTGTATAAAATTTATATTTGAATAATTTTATTTATAAAATATATTATTAATAGTTAAAAATTTTAAACAAACATTATATTATAATTTATTTATATTAAAATACTCTTAATTATAAATATTTAAAACTTAATTTTATTAATTAATTTTAACTGAATCAAAGAATTATTAAAATATTTTTTTATGTGAAAACAAAATTAACATAAATGTAGACAACATGACTGAAGCTTCTGGATCATGTATCCAGATCTGACAGAGTGGGTAAACATATTAATTATTATAATATTTAAAATACTTATATATACAATATTATTATTTTGAATAATAAAATTTAATTGAAAATATCATATAATATAATACATTAAAAAAGAATTTTCAACCGTTAAAAACAATACAAATTTGCGGGAAAGGTGAACATATTTATAAATATAATATTTGAGGTGATTAAAATTCGATTTAAAAAAAATTAAATTTCTTAATTTAATTTAAGATAAAATTTAATTATTTTAATTTGATTTGACTTAAAATTTTTAAATAAAATTTTGAGTTATAAAATATATTCAAATAACTTAAAATTTTTGACAGGAATCGAAACGCTTTTTATATAACGTAACGTGTACAACCCAATATCTAGTTGGTTTGATAAATCCTTAAAACGTAAAGTCCTAACGATTAATACAAAGCTATCCAAATTACATAAATCTTTTAAAATCGTTGGATGTGGTGCTCAAATTGCGATCTCTAAAAATCATATTCTTTCATTCATTTATTCATTCAATTGATAAACATTTTTTTATGGATTCATAAAAATCATACAAAAGAATGAGAAATAAATCATTAAAAAATGTTTATGATAAAGAACCCCTTTTTGTTTTGTTGAATTTTATCTATGAATTGAAGTTACAACTAGTTAGTTTCGTTACAATAAAGAAGTTCTCTTTTACTTTTAGGAAAACACAAACTAAAAAATCTCTAGCGACGAACTAGTTAAATAAAATGATATGATAAATAATAAAGATTCTTTTTGAACCGTCAAATTGCTATTTCAACGAGTTTTTATTTATCAATTAAAATAAAATATAAAATGTTTCCTAAAAAATTTTATATTTTACATTAAATTGACCCCTTCACCTTCAATCTAAATAATAAATTATTTTTTAAGTTTAAGTTAAATCTTTTAAGTCTATTTAATATATCAATATAAAAATATCACATATAAAAGTTATGATAAAACATACATATATATATATATCTTAGATGATAAAAAATTATTTAAATTAAAATTAAATTATTTATGATATGATAAATAATTACGATTAAGTATTAAAAATTTATACTAAAATTTGAAAATTTGACTTTTCATAAATTGAATTTAAAATATTTAATTTAAAATAATCAAGTGAAGAAATGAAATTGGTGATTATAAAATAATATAGTTGAATATATAATTAATAAAATACTAGAATATTTAATAATACATCTTTATTTAGTAAAATACTACAATATTTAATGTAAAAAATATTTATTAAAATAAAATATGATTATATAATATATTGATACTGTTAAATCAGACATCATTTCTACCGCTAAATAAAATATTATTTCAATTAAAATATATTTTAATGACCAAATAAACAATTAGTACTTTTTAAAATAAAAAGCCATCATTTTCGGCACTAATAATCTGAAATCTCATAATGTAAAACGTGCTGAAATTTCATAAGATGAGTTAAATTGGGACTAAAACAAGTTAAAATTAAAATTATTTAAAAATTTTAAAATATAAAACTTTGATATATATAAAAATTAATACAGTGGACCGACATATGGTCCCAGAGGAAAAGGAAGAGATGCAAAATCTCCATTTATAAAACCTTCCTTAAACCCTGTTTTTCTCAGGAAACAAACATCCCCTATTTAATTTTCTCGAGAAAATGATCCACTTCGTTGAAGTGTTTCTCATTCTCTCTCGTAATCAGCCACATTCACTGAGGTATAATCATCTGCAGATTTTGTATATCTTTTTGTTGACCGCTTTATTGGTTTTTGAATTTTTTTTTCTAATGCAAACGTTCTAATCATCTCAGGGAAGTTGTTTTGCTGTTGAGCTTGATCAGTAATCCGATATGGAATCGCTTTGTTTGCTCAAATTGCCGGAAATAGAAGACGGAAACCAATTATCTGGTAAGTTTGCCTTTAATTTACTTCATTCTTTTAATCTTTGCTTCTTAATGATTGCTGTTTTATCTCTATTTTATGACTATTTAAGTATTTATTGTGTGGAATTGTTTTTACTGATTTGCTGTTTTTGCCCAGAATCTGTTAAATTGATGAACTAATAGGCAAGATCACGGGGTTTTAGCTAGTTTTATCATAAGATGTATTATCAGTAATCATATTTGGGTTTATAGTGAAAATGATTTGACTTAAAATTAACAGTGTATTTTTTAAAAATTATTTTTTTACAACTGAATCCATAAAATTATCACTTTTACAATTAACTCCCTAAAATTAATTTGTTATAGATAAGTCAGGTTGGGTTAGGTTGAAGTATATAACATTTGGATGGGGTTGAATTGAGTTTTTTTAAGAATAGAGAAAAAAAATTAAGCACAAAATCTGAAAATGAGTATCCTTCTCTCTCCCCTTTAAAAGGGCATTATTACCAAAATAGCACCATTTTAAACACTAACATGACTAAATTATACTTTTGATTATAGAGTATAGTTATAGTCTTGTTACTTTAACCTTAATGTGTATTTTGTTAGTTCATGTAATTAGTTTATGGTTGCTGATGTTTTTATTTCAATCCATGTTGCAGTTGCTTTTTTATGAGATATTGTTGTGATATCTGGTTTTTGAGGAATTCTTGAAAGATTTTGAGAAAATGTCTGCCTCTAGAAAGCCATATATATGTGGTCAACCTTCAATCAAGTACAGGGTGAGTCCAGCTGAGGGAGCTTTCTTTGAGGTTGGTGAGCTTGTTCCTGAAGAATATGCCCCTTCCCTGCCTGAAAATAATAATAATAGGAAAACCCAATTTAAATCTGATGCTAAGCAACCTCAAATACTGAGCACTACCGAGTTTATCTCGTCATTAAACCGGATATGGAACTCTGCAAGCTGTCTTGGTATTCATCCACAAAAGACAAATCTGGAAAGAGCCTGCTGTGTCTCTCAGAAAGAGGATATACTGGTTAATCTGGGGTTGGGAGAAAATGGCACCAGGTCTATTTTGGCTGATAGTAAATTATTTTGCATTGATTCGACTACAGCTAGGGAATTTCCATCTGTCAAGAAGCCAAACTTTGATTTTGTCAAAATTACCGAGAAGATGTCCAAGATTGATTCTTCTACTGGAAATATTAACCATTCATTTTACCCGGGGCTTTTATGCTGTGGCTCTGACTTCTCTAATGAGAGTTGGAAAGGAAATGGGCTTGCGGCTGTTGGATTCTCATATGAAGTTGGAAATATCTACAAATGGATGAGAAAGATGATTACTCCTGCTGGATTTCGGTATTTTGCCAATGTCCCAGAGATTGTGAATAAGAAAATTGGTGAATATTTCATTGCTGCAAGTTGTGGCATAGGAAACTGCATTTCATCAGATGCAACTAGTCCATCAGATAACGAGCCTGTTGAAGATTCTGAACCTTATTCTCATCATATTAAATCTACAGATCCGTCCTCATCTCACGATGCAAAGTTGTTTTTTAATACAAGAGGAACCTCCTTCCTATGCTCGGATTATCTTGTCACTGATGTTCAAGAAACCAAGGCAGATTGTAGTACATACTTAGAGTGGCAACATGTTAACAATGACGATGAATACCTTAACAATCAACGAAAAGAACCGGAACTATTTGCCAGAGATGACGGTAGAATAGAAAGTCATTCAGCAGCAAGTGAAAAACCTCGGTATGCTCTTGCTAAACACGAGCATGCTTTTGCTGGGGCTTTTGCTGGAATATTTGTTAGCCTTTGCCTACATCCAATTGATACAATTAAGACAGTCATTCAATCTTGCAATGCCGAGCACAATTCGGTCTTTTATATTGGACAATCAATAATTTCTGAAAGAGGTATGTTCTCTCTATAAAATAGAGATGACTATGATCGTGCTTATTTTTATTGGGAATTATACTGACCTACTTGTTTTCTACAGGTTTAACTGGATTATATCGTGGCTTTGCTAGCAATATTGCATCTTCAGCTCCTATATCTGCCCTGTATACTTTCTCATATGAATCAGTCAAAGGGGCTTTGCTTCCTCTCCTCCCTAAGGTAACTTGCATCGCATATCCTGACACACTGAGTTGTAACTGGCTAGTACTTGCCTGCCACTACCAACTTGCTAACTCCTTAAGTGCGACTATAGTTCACCTGTTTTTCTTATTTCTTGCAGGAGTATCATTCTTTGGCTCATTGCATGGCTGGTGGTTGTGCAAGTATTGCTACTTCTTTTATTTTTACACCTAGTGAGCGTATAAAGCAACAGATGCAAGTTGGTGTACACTATCAAAACTGCTGGTATAACTCCAAGCTCTTGTTATTTGTCTAGATCAGAAGATTAATATGTTTAACATGTTTGTGTTTGATTTCTGCTCGTCGTTATATCATTCAGCAAGTTCATTTCTATCCGCAAATACTATAAATTTTTCTTCTAGTTTATGTATTAATCTCTCAATGATACCCAAAACATGTTTCTGCAGGAAGGCCTTAGTTGAGATTATCAAAAAGGGGGGTCTGCCTTCACTCTACACTGGGTGGGGGGCTGTACTCTGCAGGAATGTTCCACACTCAATTATCAAGGTTCTGTCATGTTAAATTCTTAGTTTCATTGTGTTTTATGCAATGTAATTTTCAAAGCAGAAGCTAAAGAAATGGCTCTCCCATGAAGTGGAATGTCGCAAGTTCCATTAAGTACAATTTTTTTTGTAATTCCTCCCACAGTTCCAACCATCCTACTTCTGTTCTATGTACCATCCATAATACCTTTGATGTGTTATTTATGATGCCATCATTGCTTATATGCAGTTCTACACTTATGAAAGCTTGAAGCAAGTCATGTTGACATCTTCACAATCCCCTGCTCAACCGAACACATTACAAACAGTTTGTCTGCCGCATCCTTCTTTTTAAAATAACTTTGATGTTTCAGCAATTCGATCCTAGTAGTCTGGTTTCAACCCTCTGGAATTGCACTTACATAGGTGATGATATGATCTTCTTATGCTGCAGCTGGTTTGTGGTGCCCTATCTGGTTCAACTGCAGCTTTCTTCACAACTCCCTTTGATGTGGTCAAGACAAGATTACAGACACAGGTCTGCTATCTCTTTGTATTATTCCATTTATACACCTAAATGCGATTAGACCGTATCCGAAACTTTATATCTTTCGTATTCTATATGGTGTACTGGATTATTTGTGTTTCTTACATGAAAGTTTTCATACAGATACCTGGGTCTTTGAGCCGATACAATAATGTGTACCATGCCCTTCAAGATATATGGATGCATGAAGGTCTGAAAGGTGTATATAGGTAATCTCCGAGTCCATATACTTAAGTTAGTATTGAAATTCCATTTAGATCAACTTGGCACAAGCACATACTCTTTCAGTCGTGTCGGGCGAAGATTACTTGACGTTCGATAGCGGAACTTAAAACTCGATTTTGTTTCTTAAACTGTTGTTAGGGGATTGGTTCCTCGGTTAGTTATGTACACAACACAAGGAGCACTCTTCTTTGCATCGTATGAGTTCTTCAAGCAGTTACTATGTATGGAGGCACCACTATTAATCACTCACAAACAGGAAAAAGAAAACGAAGATGATGCTTCATTACAATTACCATCATCGTCGCCAACATCAACCGCGTCATCGCCGTCAAGGTTGCACGGCTGACATTCAGAGTAGTTAGAAAAGCACATACATGGAGGCCTTGTTAGCAAGTTGATGATGACATGTAGCAGTAAGTTACATAACTAGTTTTTGGTTGGTGAGACCCTTTTTCAAGGAAATCTGGAGCATGTAGCATTAATAAATGTAGAAACAAAAAACAAGAAAACAAACCAGTTTCATCTCCAGATGAGCAACCATAATCATCGGTATTCGGTATTGAACTGATATATTAATGTGTTCCCTATTTATCCCTCCAAAGATCACTTGCATTTTCGGAAAGATTCAAAAACAAGGGTAGATTTATGGAAACTCGACCACAACAACCCACAGCCAGGATCTTCGAGCTAACCCCAAACGAAACTTGTCTTGGTCGATGATATATGTGTTCAGTGTATTGCATGGTTTCTTTCGAGGTTTAAGATGGTTCTCTTACCTGGAAACTGAGAGCTTTGTCAATTGATGGTCATCTTCAGGTTGATTGGAGCAGTGGCTTATTTGAGCTTCGATTGTGGTCAAGAAGTTGCCTTCTTTTTATTTTCAAACTCGGTACCCTCCTTGAGAGCGGCTTGTGCCTCGTCCTCCTTTCCTAGAGTGAATAGAGCAGCAGCTTGCAAGTAGGATGCGATATGCCAAAGAGGAGATACTATTTGTGCTTGCATAGCATCATTGAGGGCTTCTTGGGGAATGTCACTCATGAGGTACGATAAACTACGCCGAGCATAAACCGTAGGGGAAACCATTGTTCCAACATCAATGAACTGCAACATGAATGTAAAAATTGTCGGGTCGTATATTTACTTTTAAATGTCATTGGAAAAACATTTACCTCCTTTAAGATCAACAAACCATGTCACAAAAAGTACCAAATTAGACAATTTCCGTAATAACTTAATTCTGTCTACCTCTATAGTTGATATGCCTCCTAAAAATGTCCGACTTAGCAAGAAGACGTGGGTAAAATATTTGAAATTCAGAGGAGAATTGTGAATAAAATCTAACCTGGGTATAGCATTCAATGGCAGCTGTGAAATCTTTATGCCTAAAAGCAGCATCACCCTTTTTCTTCGACGTCAATGTTTCCTGCATCTGGTTTGTCCACATCTGGAATGAAAGCTGCAAACCATAAAACTAGCTGTGAGAAAAGCGATCAATGCACAGCTGAAACAAGCAAGCTAACTATAATTCTGACATTGATAATAACGACTCTCGGCGTAACCACAAGCACGATAAACAAGTGAAACCCCACCTCAGTTTAATATTGTGCATTGACCACACCCAAGGCCCAAACCCAAAAAAGAGAAGGATCAAATATTCAAACTCAAATCATGTTAAAGCATGGTTATATAGACAAGTTAAAACGTCTCAGTAAAAATGATATAGAAGAGCCAATATCCTTGCCACAACAACCACAAATTAACATGAAATCAGAACTAAATTCTGACGACTAATTAGAAACAGGCTCCAAGGTCCTTTTCTGGTTGGGGGGTTGGAGAGGGATTTTAATCTTGGACCATGTACCTCTCCAGGAGAAATAGTTTATAATATAGGGGGAAATAGTTTACTTTTCAGACAAGAAAACAAACCTCAGTAGCAGCACCCTCATCATCTTTATATCCAAGGTTTTCTAAAACCTCATGAATGGCGGTCAAATCCATTCTTAAGCAGGATTCCCCAAGCGGAGACAGAGATATGGCATCAGCACCATTACGTATGCCCATTAATACATGAGAAGGAACCTTCAAATTAATAGAAAAAAGGAACTTCTCGTTAATGGAAAAGCATTATTCAGCCTTGAAACAGATGCTTGTATAGACATATATGGACATATAATTTGGGAACAGAATATGACTTTCTATTGCAGACATACACGGACAATGAATTTAGAAAGTTCAAATTTTGGAAATAATAAAATGAAGTTACTAGAGAAATAAAAGACAAACAACCTCGGCATCCCTCTGAAGGGGAATTAATGCAGAAACTAATGACTTTGGATTTGGCCGTTCACGGGGCTCATATTGCAGACATCGTGATGCTAAACGTATTAACTCAGTCCCATCGTCATTTGAAAATTGCCCTTCCAAACAAGAATCTGTGAGCATCTGGATGTTCCGGTCACGTATAAGGTCCAGGGCCTGACCAAAGTGATACAAGTAAATATTAGGTGCACCGCAGTTGGCATAACTACACCATCCTAATAAAAAACAAGCAACAAATTATTTTGACAGGCACAAAATGTCATTCCCATTATTCCAATAAGAATGAGCTCTTAGAACAATAATAAAAAATGACAAAGAATAGCTTATAAAGTTTTATTCCATCAAAAGATATATTAATATTGACAAGAAACAGCTTAAGTGGTGCCAATAATAGGTTCCATCTTAAATCTTAACAATGGTCCAGAGAAACCAGAACCGCTGTTCAAAGTTAAATTGTATCTTGGAATGAAAACCATAAAAACATTACCTTACTATCCTAAAATTAACAAGCATAGTCCTTAATCACAAATCATGCTTCAAATTAGTACAAAAGACATGATACCTTCTACATGTTGGACAAATGACAACTTCATAGACAGATAATACAAGGAAACTGATATTTTTCAAGAAATCTGTTGCATCAAATGTCTTCAGTGTACTTACATGACTTGGAGGAATATGTTTTCCACTGAGAAGATCAAGCAGAAGGGTGCCAAAACTATAAATTACACTTTCTGGTGTTACTCTTCCTGCAGATGCAACGATTTAGAATACTGAACTCAAAAAGGATAAGTAACTGATATTGATATTCCTATCATAAAACCGGATGCAAAAACAGCGTTACAACAAAATCCAGGGAGCATAAAACTTCAGAGGAGAGAGTAAAAAGAGTCGATAGATATTAACACATTTAAAATCTAATATAAATATCATTTCTATTTTCTAAGCAGACTTCAGCCACAAAATGGTATTACACAGCATCTCCTTAAAAAATGATGCATTCTTCAAATCTGCTTGTTATATAAATCAACGTATAATTCCCCAAATGAAAAATTAATAGCATGAAAAATGAAACGAAAGTGATGGTAGATTACACAACTAGAAAAACCAAATAAGAAAAAAAAGGTCAGGCAAAAATCTTATTTAACAGCTTGATTAACAAAGCCCTAACCGGGTTCACTTCATGGATATTCAACAGCCAAGTCCATAAAAAAGGGATTAGCATGCATGTAAAAGAAGCTTATGGTTTTATTAAAGAGGATAAGCACCTGTCCTCAAATACTCTGGAGGAGTAAATGCCAAGTTTGTGCTGTAACTTTTTCCATCTCTACTGTTCTTCATTAGTCCAAAGCATGAAAGTCTAGGGTTGGCCTCCTGAAATTATTATGAATAGTAACCAATGAAGTTATTAATTTTCAACAAAGTGGCTGTAGTTTAGTGGTAAGAATTCTACGTTGTGGCCGTGGAGACCTGGGCTCGAATCCCAGCAGCCACATAAATAAGTTTTTTCCTTCATGTTTTTTAATAGAAGTTTTGGGCCATTTGGCTTAGCAAAACAAAAGCATAGAAAGGGAAAAAAGAATGTTAAGTAACATACACCATCAAAAACAATTCGATATGCATTTAGGTCATGATACAGGGCACGTCCTTTGCTGGTGCAGTATTCTAGAGCTTCTGCAAGATGCAAGGCAACCCTTAGTCGCATTGCCCATTTCATCGGTTGTGCTTCCCCTGAAAACCCATAAGTTCAGTATGAAATAACCATTCCTTTTACAATGATCCAGCTATAAAAAAGAAGATAGAAATAAAAACTAACAACTTGAAAAAGAAGAGAACCACATTACAACTGATATGAACAAGTCAGATTTATATCAACCTAACTAGACAATTAGCTGAATGGAGATAGGAAAACAAAATATAAACCGCATGCCAAAGCGGAAGCAACGGAACCAAACACGAACTTACAATGGAATAAGTGTTTTGCCAATGTGTCATTGGTCATAAATTCTGCGACAAGTAACCTTTCATCACCTTGACAGCAACAACCAAGTAAATTTGCCAATCTGTGGTTCCGAAGCTGACCAACAGCTCCTGCCTCTTCCTAAAGTTATAAAAGCTGAAGTTCAACGAGGTTTATATTGTAATCTAGAATATTACAACATTAACATCAATTTCACACTATAAATATAATGATAGCAGAAAAAGGTAGACTCCTGTTAGAGTAGGTAGTCATGAAGGTTACAAATAAGTCATCATGCAGAACATGCATAAAACATATCAGCATCAAAACTTAAAGAAACAAATCCCTTCAAGATGAAAATTTCCCAATGAACTTTACTTCATAAGTTCAATGTCTAATGCTATGGAGAGACATTTTCTTTTCCTCTACATAGATAATCGATAAACAATTTGGAAATGACTGACATGAAATCTTGAAATGAACATACTACATATCTGGCATTTGCTTACCAAGAACTGCCGGGAATCAGGCCATGCAGACCTATTAAATCGTTTAACAGCAATCAGCCTTTGATTTTCCAACTTGCCCTTGTAAACTACATTAGGAGCCTTCTCACCATGTTCTGAAACAATATTCTCCACAGCAAATCCAGATGTAGCCATCTTGAGTGTTTCAATTGAGTATTCACGGAATGCAGGTAAACCGTCAACTTCACCCTTTTCCTCACTTTCTGTAAAAACATAATTTAGTATCAAATGCAGCCTCTATTAGCATAATTATAATAAAAAACGAAACTCACTATTCATACTTACCAACATTAGCAGCTTCGGGAATTGATCCATTCTGATCCAATCTCCAACAACACGCTAGTTTCGAACACCCACAGCCCATCCTAATGGGATCTCTTCAAACAGTTGCAAATCAATGGGGGTTCCAAAGGTCTACAAACTTTTTGTACACTTTTAATATTTAAACTCAGCTTCATAAATGAGCTTCAACAAAGTAATTTTCACCGACTTTTATCAACATTGACCAGACATCCTTTTATTTTTCAAAAATTCTGTCTAAATCAAAACCTCAAATGACCTGCAGCGTAAGAATCTGAATTCAAATATTCCACTTACGAAACAATCCATAAGAAAAAGTAAGCTAAGCTAAGAATTCGAATCTTATATATGGCATTCAATTTTATTCTTCCACTGAAATCTAAAACCTAGAACCAAATCATTGATCCAATTTGAACACTCGCCGTTTTACGTGGCGAAATTTCCGTTCCATTTCAACTAAAACAAAAGGAAACATGAAAATCATTTCGTTTAATTCAATACTTTTCTGTCTAGTAACTTTCTCAACAACCGAACAACCAAAAAAGAAAGAGAAAGAAACAGAATAACATATACCTTTAGCAGCACCGAGTTCCAACTTCCAACCGCTGAGTCAACTCACTTTCCCCTTCTTTAGTCAATCAAAGCTTAGCTTCATCAAAACTCAACTTCTCTATAACATCAAAACAATTCCTCTAATCAAATCAAAGCTTAAAAAACAAGTTAAAATTTAGAAGAACCTGAATCAGCAGCCGATGAGATTCTCGATTCTTCCAAAAGAAGAAATGAAAACACAAATTTATTTTCTTCCTTGTTTATGTTTATCGAATTTTAATTTCAGAAAATGAAATCTGTCTAAGAATCGGCGATCCTTCGAGCTGTTTTCAGTGCTGAGAACGAGAGCTCTCTCTCTTTCTATGGATATATAAATATTTATCGATTTTTAAGAAAATAAATAAATAAAAAATGAGAAGGAAGCTTTTTATTTTTTATTTTATTTATTTATTTTCCACCGACATGGCCTATTCTTTATTCTATTTATTTTCCACGCCTAAGTTCCCATAATCAATTGCCTACCCATTGTCTTCCCATTTTAAACAATAATAATAATAATAATAACTCGAAAAATATTATATTTTATAATGTTAAAGGAAAATTATGAGTGGATATTAAAATTATTCACTATTTTTATTTATTTATTTCACTTTATTACTATTTTATTATCTCGAATCTTATCGTATAATACGAAATTTTAATCACTTGTCCTTGTGTGGAATATAATAGAAATATTTTGTGCTTAAAAAGTTATCATATATTTCTTTTCTTAGAATTTCTATTAAAATAAATATTTTTAAATAGTTAATGTAATTTTTTTTATAAACTCGATTTAGTGTATGATGATTGTTACGAGATAATATTTTTAATCGTATTATTTTCTTTTATTTAATTTTGTGATGAGGGAATCATGAGTCAATCATGCTCATGATATATTACCTATCATGATTGTTCACATTATTTATTTTGCTTATGGGATATTTGATATGAAATCAGACAGTTAAAAGATTATTATGATAATACTTGTTACGGGATTAATATACCTTTTTTCAAAAGACATGTATAATAAGATATATATTATCACTACTTATAAATGTCAATTCTCAAGACCTTTTTTAGAAAAGATGTACATCGTCGTCAATTATATATCTCAAAACTTTTTATTGATATAGAAAATAAAAATTTTAAAAAAGATTTTCGTCAGTTGCAGTATTAACGGATGGATGGAGATGAAAAAGATTTAAATTATTAAGGATTTTTAAATTAAAGTTTATAAAATAAAATAAATTTAATATTTAAAATAAAAATAATTAAATTTGTTTTAAAATATATCTAATTATTGTTAAATCTCTTGAATTTTAATATTTATTAAAAAATTATAATATTAAACGCTAATACTATTCAATTCAATGACATATGTTATTTATTTTATTTTATTTTAAATTCAACTCCCTTAAACCTTAATTTTTTTAGAAAAAAATTATTTTATTTTATTTTATTCAACGTTAATACTATTCGATCCCATCTTATACGAGTTTCGAATCCCGATATAAAAAAATTAATCTTTATTTAATAAAAAATTATTAGTTTTATTTTTTTTATTACTCATAATAACCGTTAAATCAATCACCGATAGAAAAAATATATATCGATATTATTGAAAAGTAAATCAATTTATTATACAAATCAATCTACAACATATTAGGGATCAATTTATAGATAACGACGAAGGAGCCAATCGAAGGGACAACTTTACAATTAAACATACACGCTTCCTTGTCTTTACTCTTGTCCTAATGTTGTTGTTTTTTTTTTAAATTTAATTATTAATATTTGATTTATTGATCGATTAGTTAAAATTATATTTTATTAAGATTCAATACGAGATCATCTTTTTAATTTAATTTTTTATTCATAATATTAAAGTTCGAATTTTCAAACCTTAAAATTTAAGTACTTACGAGATACTAATGTATAACTACTTAAGATTTAATTTTATCATTATTCTTATTCTCTCGTTTCAATTTATTTATTTTTGTTTTTAATGTTAAAATATAAACTTTTAACCTTAAAATTTAAATATTATCAAGATATCAATATATATCTATTTAAAATTTAATTATTTATTTTTGTTTATTAAAATATTGGATCAAATACTAGTAATATTGTGCTTTGCTCGAATAATATAATAATATGACTATGTCCCTATTAGATTTGGGGTTTGTTTGTGATTTTATATTCTAATCAAACCCCTTTAGTTACGATCTATAGTTTTTAATTAAAAAATAAACCCGATTAATAACATGAAATTATATCTATAATTGCCCCATATTGTTCCACCTCGTATTTTTAATAATAATTTTTAGTTTAATGTCATAAAAATATTTTTAATTTTAATATACGTAAAAATATGAATTTATACGCATCATAGTTATATATGAATAATTTCAATATATTTAGTAGATTTAAAGGATAAAGTGACATTTTTAAGAGTAAAAACAAAAAATTAAATTTGTGTGTTTTAATATTAACATTATTTTTTTTTTTAATTAATTAATAGTGATTACAGTAGTATCGGTTCTAAAATATAATCTTTATCATTTGACATTGATCGCTCAATCACTCTGTTGGAATCACTAGTGCTCGAACCCGTAACCTTTAGAAACAACAACCATTCCTGGGCTAGAGGGCTCGTATCATTATTCGCTTTTTTAATACGACATTTGTTGGCTCTAAATATATATATGTTTATTTACATAATTGTACATGATCTTTGGTATGTCCATCTAACATTGCTAAATTGTTGTCATACATGTTAAATCATTGAAAATGACATGAATTGTATTGATGTGAGGGTGCTACCAAGCATGTTCATGTCTAAAAAACATTTACAAAATAGATTTATTAATCCTAGAAAGAGTAGTGGTATTGATCTTAATGAGAATCGAGAGGAAAAGGCACGTGAGAATGTCACGTGTTTTTATTACATCATCCATTAACGATCTTAGTTTCAGAGGATATTTTTAAAAATAGAAGCAAAATACAGGGATTAAATTGAACATTTAGAAAGTATGGACACCATATTGATAAATTTGACAAAATATATGGTGCATTTGTGCCATTATCCTAAAGGTAATAAATATTCCTACTTGAATTCAACATGCATGAAACACAATGCCTATAGTTGCCTTAGATTTGGAGATAATAAGATTTGTTGGGTTGGTGAATTAGGTGAAAGCATTCAAGGAGGTAGGTATTAGAAGGCCTGGTCCATTACATTTAGGCTAAAGCCCAAGCCCAAGAAAAGAAACAAATAATAAACTAAAGTGATAAAACTAGGGGTGTTCAAACGGTCGGTTCGGTTAACCGGTCGAACCGAACTTCCAAAATTTCATTAATCAAATTTTTTTTCGTATTAACCGTTAACTGAACCGAAAAAAGTTTGGTTAATCCGATCGGTTAAATCGGTTAACCGAATTTTTTAAAAAAATGGATAAATTACACAAATAGTCACTAAACTATGTTAAAATAATTTTTTAGGCAGGAAACTTTCAAAAATTATAAAAAAATCCATTAGACTTATCAAATTATTACATTGATTCATCATACATTATAAATTACTGATAAATATTAAAAAATTTAATAATTATTTTTTTAATTTAATAAATTTAATTATTATTTTATACTAATTTTATAAAATTTAGTGACCATTTTATAATTTTTACAAATTTAATGACTAAAAATAAATATATAAAAATATATAATATATAAAAATTTCGGTTAATTCGGTTAATTAACCGATTTTGAACCGAATTAACCGATAACCGAAATTCTAAAAAATCATTAACCGTTAACCGATCCAATCTAAAATTAACCGACCGATTAATCGAAAAAAATTCGATTCAGTCGATTAATTCGGTTAACCGGAATTTTGAACACCCCTAGATAAAACTGTGTTTAGTAGGGATTTGACAAATCTTCTCGACTTGATCTTCAAACTTTTCTATCAAATTTAATCCTTCAACTTTTAATTTTTTACGCATTGGTCCCTTTAGTGCATTTTAGTCCCCAAACCTGACAAATTTTCCAAACTCATCCCCTAAACTTGGACTTTATCCTACATTTTAGTCTTGATTGGAATTCGAGTTCAAATATTAAGTCGAAATAAGTTATCAAGTTCTGAGACTAAAGTGGACTCAAAACTTTTTTCCGGGACTATGTATGAATATTTGATGAATAATAATATTTAATACAAATTTGGACAATAATATTCAAATAATTTCCGTATAAAAATGTATTTAAATATTTAGATAGATTTTTAAATTTAGATTTGGTCAATCTAAATTATAGATATTTGACTCACCGTTAGCCAAAGACATAGCGATTATGTGCCGTAACCTTTCCAAATTTTTGGTATGATAATGTTTTAGGTAATTATTTATTTATATATTATTCAAATAAGGTATTTAAAAAATGAATAGACCTGACTTATCACGTCATCTACGATCCTATCCAACAATAATCTTATCACGTCATCTGAAGTGAATGTTTATATCGGTATTTATCCTTTTTAATTTTAAAATTTAAATACTCAATAAATATTTGTTATTTCTAATATTTGATCTTCATAAATCCAAAAATTATTTACTTGAAATTAATGTTGAAACAAATTAACTCTAATAATTAATATAAAAAAAACTTTTTATAATTCTAAGGGGAATGAAATTTCTTAAAGATTAACAATGTAGGCGTAGTAGGCTTATTATCACAAAGAAAAGGATAAACTTATGGAGTACTTGTAATCAAATATTCATATTTTCAATTACTTTTACTGCAAGAATCAAACAATTTTAAACTATCAAGGAACACTTTTAGCCGTTAGCCTTTTTCCCTTAAGATCAATGAATGTGGCTGTCAGTTTAGTAAACCTACCCTAAGGAGTATTACTTGAGGAAAAAGATTTCAATCATCTGTATAAACCCTAATAGGGTAGAACTTGAAACACAAAGACGCTTGGCAAGGGATCTAGGGTTAAACCTGAAACTATCAAAATTCACCAGTCGGAGATCTACCGATTCAACAATGCAGGACAGGAAGCTCAGTTTTTTCAATTTCATGGGCGAGGGAGGCGACATTAGAGGAAAAGAAGAAAACCCAGATCGTCAAGAGAGCCATATTTCTTTGGATTTGTCTCTTTCACTCGGTTCTACGTCATCTTCTGCACCAACTGATAACCTAAAACAAACTATGAAATCAAAATGTATGGAGAAGAGCAGCGGAGCTTTTCCGTCAGAATCAAAGAACGCCGATACTGATGCCGGAATCTCGTTAGAATTATCTCTTTCCTGTGGTTCTATTTCCACCGAAACTGACAAAACTAATGAGAAGAAGCGATTACTTACAAGGGCCTTGGATGTGTGTGATATGAAGGGCATGGAGATGAGCAGCGGAGCTTTTTCGTCGGAATCTAGTGGTATTTCGTTGGAATTATGTCTTTCGCTGGATAAAAGTTCGGGAATGGAAGCCGGCAAAAGTAGCAACAACCATAGTCGGAGCATCAACATCGATCTGAATAAAGATTTTTACAGAGGCCTTACTTTTTCTCAAAATGCTGGGTTTACATCCAACATGAAGAGAAAAAGGATGGAGAGTCCGACCCCTTCCAGCCACAGAAACAACAGAAGGAGATTAAATGAACCAGATGCTGAGGTGAGGGATGTACAGGATCATGATCCCTGGTGCATCAAGAAGAAACTTAAGAAGAGTGATCTCAACGAGCTGTCGAGGTTGCTATTGCCAAAGTCATTGGTTGAATCTCATATCTTGCCGCACTGGGACACCGACAGACTTTCACAGATTCCTACAGAGAAAGGTTTGGATGTTTCTTTTTTTGACTGCGATACCAACACTGATGATTCTGCTTTGGTTTTCAAGAGATGGAAGAATGGCTGCTACGTCTTCATCCAAAACTGGATTACAAACTTTGTGGAAAGGAGAGATCTTACGCTTAATGATGAAATCGGCCTTTACTGGGATCTTCCTAACTCCAGGTTCAACTTCTCCGTTCGTCATCGAGCTCCAAAGGAGTAAAGGTTTTCAACTTTCTTTTGTATGGCTTGGGAAACAAGTAACTGTAGGCATTGTACTTGGTAGTAACCTTTGTTTTAAGTTTCTTGATTGGATAAAATTTTATATTAGATTTTTTTCTTCGTATTTTAAATGACAATGATTTGATTCAAATAAATATTCTACGGCAATTAATGTGATATTATTTCTTTAACCATTTTTTAATTATTTATTTTTACGGAATACTTAAAACAAAAGGATTATTTTCTTATCGTAATTATGATTTAGAATTTAGAATTTAAGACGTTAGACTTTGTAGTTTATATTTTAGAATAATATAGTTTGAGATTTAATTTTGAACTTATAAATCTTAATTTTTAATCTTAAACCTAAAATTTTATTAATATTCCATTAAACTTTAAAGAGAGCCCCTAAACTTTTAAACTAAGGCGTTTATGCAAACAAAAATTTTATAATAGATTGTACATGAAATAATTACCCAAAATAAAATAAAAAAAGCTACACCATATAAAACATTGTTTTATTTTATACAAATAGATTTTTTATATTTTGATGAGTGGATTTGGGATTAAAATGTAATTTAAAACTTTGTTTGAATTCGTAAAATTATTTTCCAGTCATTCTTTTTTACCTTTTGACCCAACGAATTTATATATTTAGATAGAAATTATATATTTTAATATTTTTTACTAATATTATACACCCAAATTTTAACCACACATTAACCCGAAAAACAAGGATCTCATCCTTTTTGTACTCGGAACAATCATTCAGCCTCTTGCTAGCTCACATTCCCTCATCACAAAAGTCCCATTATTCTCCGGCAGGTGATAAGATGGTACGTTACGATAAATTAAATCTGATATTGTTATGTTTAACGTTGATCGAGTCAGACTCCGAACCTGATCAGGAAGGGGTTTAAAAAATCATATTTTCTTACATTTTATGATTTTCGGGTTAAAAACTTTTTAAATTTTTTGTCAAGTTTAAATTTTTACAATTTAGCCTCTAATTTTTTTGATTCGATGCAAATCTCTAGTCATAATGTAACTAAAATGTTGATTTGATATGATAGTCGAATGCATCCTCTGGAATCGCTGTGAATGATAATTGTAAGGCCAAGTTCTTGGAGTTGAAAGCAAAGAGGAATTACAGGTACATCATTTTCAGAATAGAAGACGCGAGTCAACAAGTTGTGGTCGATAAACTAGGTAATCCCAACGACAAGTACGAAGACTTAATCGCCAGTTTGCCCACCAATGAGTGTCGTTATGCCGTCTTTGATCTCGATTTCACCACTAATGAGAATTGTCAAAAGAGCAAAATCGTCTTCATTGCATGGTAATCTCGTTCTCCCTGTCGGGTTTTGATCTGATCCGATATAAACCTATCAAGTTCGGTTTACTCGTCTTATAATATTGGTTGCAGGGCTCCGGATACATCTCGAGTGAGGAGCAAAATGGTGTACGCCAGCTCTAAGGATCGATTCAGAAAAGAGCTAGACGGTGTTCAAGTTGAGTTGCAAGCTACTGATTTAAGTGAAATGAGCTACGATATCGTCAAAGAGCGAGCCATATCACACTGAACAACTTTTGGACCACTTTGGTAATAAACTAAGAATATTTTCTCGAATAAGTACACGATGTTAAAATTTTGATCAATTAATGTCGTGGCAGCATATGTACTAAATTGAGAATTTTTTCTAAGTTCAAGTATCAAAGTGGCCAAACAAAAGTTTTGATATTAAATTGGAAAAAGAAAAATTGTTAACTTAAGAGGCCAATTAGTATTTTAAGCCTACCTCTTATTCATCCTTTTAGTGATGAATTTCAAAAAACAATGTAGGTTGATAAATTTCGATCTAGATTATTTTTTTGTATTAGATATTTTAATTTGTTCGTTTCGATGAATTATTTTAATATGTTCATATTATTATATAATACACATTAATATTTATATGATATTTAATAATTTTTATAAGATTTATTAATAAGGGGACATAATTAGCATATATGGATAGTTATGAATGAAATTAAAATGTTCAAAAGTTTAAGAATAATATATAATGAGAGATATGTAAAATTAAAATATTTAAAAATTTAAAGATTAATTTAAAACCATCATAATTTCAAAGTGTATAATGCAATTAACTCTCGTTAATTTCGTATTTTGTCTAACATACGGGAGTGTTTGAATAATAATATACTTAAATGGACTTGGTGAGAAAAAAAAAATTAAAATTATATTTGATTAAAAATTCCTAATTTCATAATAATATTTATTTATTAAAATTTTGATAAATATACACAAATTATAGATAAATTATTCAAATTTATTTTTTAAATAATAATATTTTCATTTACATTAGAACTATATCTAATAGTTTAAAAAATAATATTTCCTATCTCTTTCCGTACCTAAAATAGTAAAATTTTGGCACCGCCAAACTAAGTCCAAAAAGGAAATAAATTTCCGATTAAGCAGATAAGCACGTGAAAACTACAGTTTCACTAATCCCACCAGGGACAAAGAACTCGCCGCCGTCCACTCGAAATGCCGGTGACTGCTGCTCCGACTTCTTCTCCCTCCTCCTGCTCGCCTCCGTATTCAGTCGTCGTTTCGCCGCACTTTTCTCTATTCTTCGCTGAATAACATACTCTTCTGGAATAAACACATCCATTTTCGAATCCTCCCGGAAAATCTGAAACTGAAACGCGCCGCTTGAAGGTCGTCGACGAAACAAGTTTTAGTACCGGCGAATTGTGTCTGGTTTTAACGTACGACACATGCTAGTAATAAATTTGGCGTGTAGTATATTTATAGGAGAGAAGATGAAGGGGAAACCAGGGGCGTTGGTCATATGTTTTGGGGTTAAACAAGCTAAGATTGTAGGCTTAAAAAACAGACATTTTATTTTTCAAAACAGATGGAAAAGAGAATGGTGTTGGGACATGCCACGTGCTAAACTCAAGTACGAGGAAAGACGGTTCAAAAATTGAAGAATTTTATATAATTTATTAAAAATATTGTTATTATATTTTTAAAATCTTAAATTTAAAAATATCATATAGTATTTTTATAAAATTTTATATATTAAAATATAATTTATTTATTAAAATAATTTCTTAGTTTTAAAAAAATAAATGTATGTTAATTTGTTATATACGTGGATATTAACTTTTAAATAAAAATTATTATAATTATATGCAAAATTTATTAAATATAATAATTTTGTGTGTTCCTTGTATGTTTTACCAATGGGTTATTTGTGTATACCGTGGGCTTCGTCGTGGGAGACACTTTACCGACAGTCATGATTTCTACAAGAATGAAAAATATAAAGAAAAATATCATGTTTATTTTTAATCCAACAGATGTCTTGGTTAAAAAATAAATGGTGTTTATTTTAAACGGTATGAATTTAAATTTTGTTATAAAATATATTTTAAAAATTTTAAAATATATAAATAAATATATTTTATAATTATATTTAAATTATTAAAAAATATATTTATTTTATTTTAACCCTCGATTAAATGCACATAGGAACATGGATTCTATGGTTTTTTCAAACATAACTCTCGTGATCCTGGCTTCTTGAATTTCAAGATAATATTTTCTGATTAAATTATGAGAAGGTTTCGTCTAGATTTATTTCTATACATTAGTTTAATTTAAATAATAAATAATTTAATATTATTTTAAATTTAAAGTTTCATGTATATAAAAAATTTATGTTTAAAAACCTTTTAAAATTATGTATCCGATAATAATTGATTTAAATTAATCAATACGTTAATTGATATTATTATAATGATTCATGTGATATATTTTATTCATAAATAATTATTTAATTTGAATTTAACATGTTTAATTTAATCTTATAATTTTTTTAAAAATTTTAGACTAATGTTGAAGATGGTTAGTTTTATGAAGATGAAGTTAATTCATATTCGAGATTAAAATAAAAAAATCCAACACATATCAAGATATAAATTTTATCTATATTTTAAGAATACTTGTTATAATATATATATATATTTTTTTTCAATTAACTGCAACTTCTCGAATGACTGTAATCAGTTTTTAGGTAATCTCATTCAAAAGATTCAAATTTTTTAGTTTAAAGATATATTAAGTATAATTTTATATTCAATTTATTGTTTTTTATGATTTAATATGATAGATTATGGTTATTAGATTTCATATTTATTTATTCATTTTTTCATTTAACTCCTAATTTTGTTGATTAAAAGTATAATTTTATATATTTGTGTCGGATAATGTCGGATCAAACATAAAATTTTACTTAAAATTAAAGTAAGATTTTTTTTTTAAATTCGAGTCAATCAAATTTTTAACTTAATTCCTTCCATAATCATTCTTAATCTTATCGTACAAACATAAATACAATTGATTCAACTAAATTTAATGAAATTAATTAAAAAATATTTCTTTTTATGATTTAAATATAATAATATAAATAAATAAAATAGATCAAACTAAATTTAAGTTCCAACTTAAAGTCTCTAAATCTTAAAATCAAAAATAAATAAAATTAGTTTAAAACAGAACCTAAACGTTAAACATAATGTTGGCTTTGTGCCACGGCAGAGGGATAGTGTGATGTGTTGGCACACAAAATCCGACAACAATGGCCCTTCCGACGCGGAGACAGACAACATGGCCACGTTGTCATAACTTAGTCCGTAAAATCTTCCCTAAGTTTACTGTGATTCTTTTTACTGTTTTACCACACAACTACGGGATGAAAGAGGGAAAGGGAAGGTTCTGGAAGAGACCACAAGTAAAAAGTAAATAAATAAATAAATAAACTTTCTGCTTCTGGCGCCTTCCTTTTGTTTCGGAGTGTGCGCGTGGGTCCCACGTACTTCTCCCTCTTATCTATTTTTTTTTTCCAGTCTTTCTCTTATTTTCTCTGCCTTTTCCCTTACCATTTACTCCACCTTGAATCTTCTAGTACTAATATCATAATCTATCTGCCGATCCCTCGCCGTCTTCCATTCCGTTTCCGGCGTTGAAACCCTTTGATTTAACGGTGTCTGATTGAATGAGCCAGTTTTCTTCTTGTTTGGTGGCTTGGAAAATTCTCGCGTTCTTTCAGGTAAGAATTATTAGATTTCGTTATTATAATATCTTGTTAATTATCTTCAGTTTAGATTTGAATACTTTGATTTTTTAATGTAGAAATAATGTTGATATATTTGTATATAATTAGTACTTAGGTCAAAAAGATTACATACATGATCAAGAAACTGTTCATAGCATTTGGAAATTGAGTTAATGTTTTTATGAAACTGGAATAAGTTATTCTAGATATTTTCAGCTAGAAAAATCAAAGGTAGGAGTGTTTAGTTTTTTCTCGCACTTTCTTGGATACCAAACGGGGTCAGTTTTTGTAGTTTTTTATTCATTTAGTCTAATTGGAGTTTAATTACTGACTGGTTAAAGCAGAAGAATCTCTATTGCTGGACAAATCCTATTTTATAGGGTTTGGATCTTAATATCGAACCACATGGCACCGTTACCGGCCGATCAACCTGGCGATTCCGCCGCCGGTGCCGGTACTGCTACTGAGTCGCAACGATCTTTGCCTACTCCGTTTCTTACAAAAACCTATCAACTCGTCGATGATCCCTCCCTTGATGAGTTGATTTCATGGAATGATGATGGATCGAGTTTCGTAGTTTGGCGCCCAGCTGAGTTCGCCCGTGATCTGCTTCCTAAATACTTCAAACATAACAATTTCTCCAGCTTCGTCCGCCAACTCAACACATATGTAAGTATTAAAGATAATAATAATCCGCTTAATCGTGTATTTAATTGATTTTTTTCTTATCATTTTAGGGTTTCAGGAAGGTAGTGCCAGATCGATGGGAGTTTGCTAACGATTGTTTTCGAAGAGGCGAGAAAGGGCTTCTTCGAGACATACAGCGCCGGAAGATAACTGCAACCGCTGCTGCTGCTGCTGCTGCTTCTGGGACGGTGACCATTGCGGCGGTTCCTTGTACTAAGGTATCAACATCACCGTCTAATTCGGGGGAGGAGCAGGTTGTTTCGTCGAGCACCCCTCCAGTCGCCACCGTTCTACAAAGAACCACGAGTTGCACGACGACGCCGGAGCTTCTAGAGGAGAACGACAGGCTTAGGAAAGAAAACATGCAGTTGAACCAGGAGTTGACTCGGTTGAAGGGATTGTGTAACAATATATTCAATTTGGTGACGAACTATGATTCGGGTCAGTCGGAGAATCATCAAAACGTGGAGGAACTTGAAGAAAAGGTGTTGGAGCTTTTGCCTGCGAGAGAGGCGGAGGATTCGAAGGCGGCGATGGAGACGGAGGATGGCGAGCAGGAGGAGGTGGGGGAGGGTGCCACGCCGAAGTTGTTTGGAGTTTCCATTGGGTTGAAGCGCTTGAGGCGAGAAGGTGAGGATGAGCAGCTCGACAACAATCAAGTACCGCAGCAGGAAGTTGAGCCTGGTTCTGATGTTAAAGGAGAACCGTCGGATGGGAAGACTGATGATCAGGACTCCACTTGGCTGGAACTTGGGTAATGATCTACTATGCTTGTAAATCAATGGGGCAATGCTGATGAGGATGACGGGAGAGGAGCGTGGTCCCAACGGGAGCGTTTTTCGAGGAATCACGTGCCCGGAACCCTGAACGGGGCGGTGGCGTTATGCAACGTGGAATTCTCCGGGTACAGGCGGTGCTGGGAAAAGCAAACACGGGAGGGAACATAAACGATGTAATCAGGTCGCCCCGAGAACCGTTTTCTGAGAGGAAAAACGAAGGTACTGGGCGATGAAGATGAAGTCGAAGTCGAAGTCTTCATCCACTTAAGAGTTAAGACTGAAACCTTCATCTGTACATTAATATGTATTTTGGTACATAAATATCATATTTTCGTTAAGTTTCATGATCTTTTATTTTTATTTAATTAGACATTTAATTTTATGTTTTTTGTTTAAATTAATAAGCAAATTGTTATTTTTTTTTTAAAATCTGTCTGATAAGATAATAACACCATAATTCAGGTATGATATTTTTTTTTATTTAATCCCGTGATGTTTTGTCATGAGCTTTTATTTATATGTTTGATCTTTTATTACGATTTATTTCATGAGTGATTAATGTAAAATCAATTAATTAAAAGATCGATATCATACAATTTATCACGAAATTATTAACTTCTTTTTAAAAGACGTATTTGATAAAATGTACAACATTATAACTTACGTATTCTAATTTTTTAATATAAAAATAATAAATTTTTAATTTTTTTAGACATGATAAACACGTTAACTTAATTTATTGATTTTAGATTAATACATAATTTAATTTTTGATTTAAAATAATTTAAAGTGATAAGTTGAATTTAAATATCTAATCAAACTAAAATAAACTTAAATATTAACTTAGTTTAAAACCTACTTAATTCGATAAAAACTTAAATATAAAATTGACCAATGAATCCAAATATATATATTTAAGTTGAATTAAAAAAAATAAAGGAAATTAGGAAATTAATATCTTCTTCTCCAAACAAACCCTTATAAAATAGCACGTTGCTTCATGGCTGCGCCAAACTAATTTTTCCTCAACAAATTGTCTTTATTCTCTCTCTATTTTAAGCTGAAATTATAAGCTGAAAAAAAGAGACTAAATTAGGAGAAGGAAACCCAAATTTCACAATGGCGACACCTAATCAAGAAGCAGACCAGACTTTCATCAGCACCAGCATCACCGGAGCATCAGAAGCTGTCGCCATTTCAAAGCTTGAGGTAGTTTTTGGAAACTTTTTAATTAGAAAATCTTAATTTCGTTGTGTTTACATTCTTTCTTTCCTTTTACTTGATTATTTAATTGGCTTCTGATGATGGGTTAATAAATGATCGGCTGATTTCTTCTTAAAGAAAGTTTTTAATGCTTTAAGATGTTGATTTATTTATCTGATCGTAGCCTCATTCGTTTGTTGAACATAACTGAATTTTTGTTACTTGTACTTGGGTTAGGGTTTTAGCCAATGTGTATAATCAAAGGGATACTTTAAGGTTCGAATGAATTATGTAGAAAAGTTTATTCCTCAGCTGTTCTACTTGGATTGTATGCAACTTATATTAGTCGAATGAACTGGTTTATTTGAAAAAGGAAAGAGAAATTGGATGGTTGACTGGACAGGGGAAAGACTGAAGTTGTAAATGTTTTTAATTTGGAGTTGTGTTTTTTTTTCATGGCTTCAAAGAAAATGTATGCAATGTTGATTGGTGATAATGGCAAAGTTGTTTGAACCTCCATTCCTTAGTCATGCTCTTATAAACATGGGGAGTTATAGGTGTGATTTAAAAGTCTTGAAGCACATGAGCACCTTTGGTAGTGGTACTCTTTTTGCATCTGACTCCCGAGTGATCCTCATTCACAGTGATGGTTGAATTGAAGTTTAATTCTAACTAACAGATTCTTATGTTTTCATGTTGTTGTTTGCTTAGCGTTGTTTGTAGGCATAGGTCTAGACAGACATCATCTGGCTCAGGGGACTCTGCAAACGAAGTTGGAGTTGAGGCCAGTCCACCATCAAGTCCTGGACAGCAAGGCATTGGGAATCTCCCATTGAACAGTGGAAATGTGTTCCCTTCTGATGAAGTTTTCTCTTTTCTTAATTTTTACAGAAGTCAAATGAGGACTTAAATATACGTTCTATTCCAATTATTTACTCAAGACTTTCTCTTCTAACTAATGCCCTTCACCTATTCCTGTACTAAAGTAATTTTTGGCTTGTATTCTATATCCTACCATAGTGGGGAGGTATCTCTTCTGTGGAACATGACGAGGCAGTCATTGCTTGAGTCTGCAATGTTTGGTGGAATCCCTGAAAATGGATATTGTTTTGCCTATGCACCTCATCAGTTCATTCGACCTGAGGGCTCCAATCCCTGGCATACCCCTCATCCTTCATCACCCTCGTTGGCTGCTCAGCGCCTGATACGGGAACAACAAGTGAGTTTTTCTCTCTTTTTTTCTCCTTTTTATTTCTGCTCTAACTGAAAGCTATATATTTCTAATTTTGGGCTAGAAGTAATGGTCTAATAGTTGCCTGCATGCATGGTGCTTTCAGGATGATGAGTATAATGCAGCATTGCTGGCAGATAGAGGATAGTAGTTGAAGGCAATTCAAGAAGCTGAAGCCTGCCGTTTAGAGGAGGAAAAAGCTAGAAAAGCTGCTCTTGAAGAAGAAGAGAGAAAACAGGTACTTGATTATACTCTGATCATCTGTAAACCTGGGTGAGATTCTAACAATAAATTTATTCCTTACATGTTTTTTTTTTTGGTTTTTATGGCTAAACTTGTATTGGAAGTAAAACAAGCTTGTAAATGAACAAATTGTTGTCAATGTTTTTTCGATTTATCTAATGGATATCTTACGGAAGATGATACAAATTGCATTCTATTTTTCAGATAATTTAGATTTCTCTCTACTAGAAAAATAATTCCTCTGTTTGTTGCTTTTATTTGCAATCAACGTTCCGTTACGCTAACATCCTCCCTTTAGGCTTTAATTGACTAGCCTTGCCGTTGATGTGCAGTTCTGTTGGTTCTAAATTGCATCATTTGTGATTCTTACTTGCAGGAATGTGAGAGACAATTAGCTGCTAAAGAAGCTTCTCTGCCTCCGGAACCATCAGCCAATGAGGAAAATGGTGTAAACCTTCTAGTGCGAATGCCTGATGGCAGTCGTAGTGGCCGTTTATTTCTCAAGTCCGACAGACTGCAGGTAAATTTCTGAATAAAATCACTTCTGTCGCTTTTCCTTGTGCAGTAGGCTTAATAATTCTGTTCTCCTTTGCAGTCTCTGTATGACTTCATAGATATCGGAAGAGTAGTCAAGCCCGGCACTTATCGACTGGTAAAATTTCCATCCCAAGCTTTTTGCCAAGTTCCATATTGTTCCTGGCTTCATGTCAATCTAGAAAGATGCATGAAATATTCTCCTATATTGTTCCTACTCTTCATTTTTTTGATACCATTTTCTGGACTTGGGTACGAAGAAATGATCCTCTAATAACCCTCCAAATATATGAAAAAAATTAAACATTCTCTGTGTTCGACATGTTTCCATATCCAATCTTCAAACCCGAGTCCGAGTCACAGATATTAACTACTTGCCTCTATGCAAGACATATTTCTCACATCATTTTTATCCTTTTTAACAGGTGAGGCCATACCCGAGGCATGCTTTCGGCGACGAAGATAGCAGCTTGACACTGCATGAACTCGGTTTAACAAACAAACAACAAGCCCTCTTTCTGGAGTTAATCTAATAGCTTCTTAACTACCATATGAATCTTATAGAAAAACTACTAGGTAGGTCTAGTTCATTGAAATTATTGAAATTTCTTTAGGTTTTCTGTTTGGTTGAAACACATGAAATCTCAGAATAGGATACAATTTATGGCACGGTTATTATTTTACATGTCCTGAAGCAAATTAATTGTATATCGATTCGAATCCCGATATTTATTGCTCGGATTTATTTTAAATCTTGTCATCGATTCCCATTGTCTTCTTTGACACCATCATAGTTTGTTGCACTCTTTACTGAAAAGTAACAAAGAAACGAATCTTTTTCTTTTTGATGTTTTGCACGTTTTCTTTTATAGGCCATCAAAATCAAACCAAAATATTTTTTAAATATTTTTATTCCCAATATATATATGAAAATATTATTATATAAAGGAAATTATTTCAAGTACGGATAATTATTTTTTAAATATGATATTAATTATTGTTTGTAATTAATCAGTTGACAATCAATATCAAACCAAAATACAGATTCTAACAATTTTTTTATTTTATCAAACAATTAAAATAACATATCTATTAGTCAAGACCCTAAAAATTATTAAATTTTGATTCAAAACTCTATTTACCGTACAATACGTAAATATATAAAATAAAATATCTTATAAAAATATACAAAATATTAATTACTCCATTTTTTACTGTAATTAATCAGTTGGCCAACAATACCTTGTAATTAATACCTTAAATAAAAATTTAAGGTGCATCCTTATCCACAATATTCATTTATTTCTATTATTTTTGATCATAAGATCATCAATTAATATAAGATCAAAGGGCATGGGTTTTCCTCTGTAAACTGTCAGAAAACACAAGTCTGCTCTGTTCTGTTGTCGTCCCTTTTCGTCGGTAACAGACAGAAACACAGAAACAAGGAACAAAAATCCTTCAAAACCAAGCAAGCTTCCATGTTTTCCGCCTCTTGTTACTGTGATTTTGTAAAGAATCAAATACTCTGCTTTACAACTTTCTAGTTCTCTGTTTTATTTTTGGTTTGGTTTGTTCTCTTGATGGGTGCTAATTTCTCTGCTTTGTTCATCATCGACTGTTTTTCATCCGTTTTTTCTTCTTCTTCTTCATCATCGCCGTCGCCTAGTTTGGGAGATTTGCCGGAGAGCTGCGTAGCTTCGATTATTGGGTATTTGGATCCGCCGGAGATATGTAAATTGGCGAAGTTGAACAGAGCGTTTAGAGGCGCTTCTTGGGCTGATTTCGTTTGGGAATCGAAACTTCCACCCAATTATCAAGTTGTTGTTGATAAAATTCTACCCTCTGTGCCTGAAAATCTGGGTAAACGAGATATTTATTCACGGCTCTGTGGAGCTAATACCCTTGATGGTGGCAACAAGGTGGGGTTTTGTTTGGATACCGAGAAAATCTGGGATTTTAATTTCTGGGTCTTTTTTTTTTTGAACTAGTTCTTTTCATAAAGTCTCAGATACATTTATTCAGTGATTTGATGTTCTTTAATTAATTGGTCAAAAGAGCATGGCAAATCTAGTAAGAAACTAGTTTTGTTCGCAGTTTAACTCCAGTTTTTTTCCTGCAGAAAGTATGGCTAGATCATAGCACAGGTGGCGTATGTATGGCAATTTCTTCAAAGGGGTTACATATAACGGGGATCGATGATCGAAGATACTGGAATCATATGCCAACTGATGAATCTAGGTGAGGATTCAAGAGCTTATCCCCCTTTTTTGCATGTATTTTATCATATTAAATTGGTTGAACTCGAGAATGGTAGGATTATCTAGTCTCATATCATGGATTTGTTTGGATTGGCTGATCACAATCGAGATTTTCGGGGCATTCCGTGCCGAATTCATCCAAATTATGTTCTTTTTAGCTCGTTTTGACTGTTAGGTTTCGATGATATCCATTAATAAATGCATGATAATAATGGTTGTTTAAACTAAATAGGAATTTTGTTCAAAGCTTGCCTCCTTTTGAAGAAACAAAAAAATTCATGGCTGGCTGTTCACTGGTTTTGACATTCACCCACGGTTTACTCATTCCCATAGTTAGACTTGTATTGGTAGTTTAAAGCAACCGAGTTTGACTTCCCGAATCTATAAATTAAGTTGTGGGGACATCCACTTAACCCGTTTTTTTTACTTAAATTCGATGATTTCTTACACAACCGGTTAGAGATCTGTTAGAGCTCTTAAAAAAGGAATTAGCTTCTTATAGAACATTGGCTCCATTTTTTCTTGAGCTTTGTGCGGTTGATGATGTTGGTATCATATTTGTTCCTGTAGTTGCTAGTAGTTAACAATGTATGTATGTATGTGTGTGTATGTATGTACGTACGTCATACGCCATCCATACGCCAAAGTACAATTTCCTTTAGTATTGAGATGATGTTGATTAGTAATATTGTATACAAGCTAGAGTCTGATAATTACGTAAAGCCTCATTGCCGGTTGACCTTCATTTGAAATTCATCATAATCGTACATCATTTCCTCTTCGATGTTTCTACAAGGTCAAGCTTTAACTTGATTGAAAGTGGGAATGATTGTTGCGATCAATGGTGTTGAAATAGAATGCCGGATATTCATTCCAATTCCTTTTCTTTGCTATTCAGGTTCCGTTCGATCGCTTATCTCCAGCAAACCTGGTGGTTAGAAGTTGATGGTGAGGTGGAATTTCCCTTTCCACCCGGAAGCTACAGTGTTTTCTTCAGACTGCAGCTTGGTCATGCCTCTAAGAGGTTTGGTCGTCGAATCATCAACTCTGAGAACATCCATGGTTGGGATATAAAACCTGTAAGGTTCCAACTATGGACTTCAGATGGCCAGTATGCTACATCTCAGTGCACTTTGAATGAACCCGGAAAATGGTTCCACTACCACATGGGGGACTTCAACGTCGAGAACTCGAATTCATCAACGAAGATCAAGCTATCAATGACTCAAATTGATTGCACACATACAAAGGGTGGTCTTTGTTTAGACTCTGTTGTCATATATCCAAGTAAATTTAGGGAAAGGTTGAAGCACAAAGGGTTTTTGAAGTGTTAGTAAACCTACGTAGTTTAGCTTATATTTGGCAGTGCAATATATATATGTAATGACGGTGAGTATGGTTAAGTTTTCTGACTGGTTTTTTAGGGTTGGGGACTTAAAGAGTCAATTTTGTGTGTGAATTTGGCTTCCATTGTTTAATTACTTTGCATTTTTATTCTCTTTTGAGCATTGTCTCAATGAACTTAATCGAATTTCGAATGCATGTATTATGGTGTATGTTTTGAGTTAGTGATGGTCAATCTTTGTATAAACACTTGCTAGCAAAGTAGTGATAATCTAAGTGATGGTGCAGTGTGCATATGAGTGCAGGATCCCCAACGGATTACCGACTCGGTAACACAAGATTGAAGCGATCGAACTCGCCGACACCAATTGTTTGATTGCGTTTGCTACAAATGCCAGGAATGTGAGATCCGTTTTGTTCCACCAGAACCGAAGAATCCGACAACATAGATATCTTTACTAGGTTTGATTCTGTGGAGTGAAAGAACGAAAAAGAGAGAAATAAAAGACTGACCAGCTTAGCTTAGCTTAGCAAATGCGTTGAACACACAGTGCCACCTTTTATTTCAAGGGTCCAAACACAAGTCCTCGGTTGAAATTTTTTTTCCTGGTTCAAACAGGGGGGGAAAAGGACAGCTTCCTTGGGTATAACCAGCAACCCTGGGAACCTGTTCAAACAGTTCGCCACGTGTGCAAGATCGAAAGGTGCACATTCACCACATGACTCCGCCGCGTGTCCCATTACATTTAGTTGGTGATCTGGGTCCCACGAATTTCTTGACCTTTTTGGGACCAAATTACCCTCCATCTTGACATGTGCAATGATGATTCGCTCCCATATAACCTGCATGGCAGCATTTGGAGACAGCATCAACCCTATAAACATAGCCAGTGACATGTGAAGAACATCACCGACATGGGCGCGTACGTTTCACTCCTTGAATACAACAACATCGAAGGCATGATCTTGTTCTCCGAGCTTTCCCGCCATAGAATTCGTAGTGTCAGCAGTCTAATCAAGTTCGACCGAACCGAGCCGGTGATGGTCCTCCGTGTTGAGAGAGAAAGGTGACATCGAGAGGAGAGTTAGCGAGGAAGATATCCAGTCTTGTGAAGAAAGGTAGAATAAGAGTAAACCTGTTCACTCTATCATGCGACATGTTACCGAGACTTTGGATATCGATTTGATGGTGTTCTTCACATTAAGGTCTTATTTGCAGAAATTCACTTGCTCTCTCTCTTTCTCTCTCTGTGCTCTGTTGTTGGTTTATAGATATTTGTTGTCTAATTTGCAGGAGGCCATGCAAAAACTGCAAAGCCGAGGCTGCTGGGAATGATGTCTGTCCTGTTAAAATCAAGCTTACCAATCAAACTCTGACAAGGTTAGCATAATGATGTCCATCCTTCGATTTCCAATTTAGTTTCTCTGTTTTACATTCTTTCCCTGAGTGGTTTCACATGGTGCATTGATTTACGTCTAACCATAACCCAATAGATAGAGGCCATTCTGCACCCTCGAAGAACACCATCTATATCTTCAAGAGCATTTCCACATACCACACACTTCCCATCAGATGCCGACGTCTTCGTTTGCTATTTATCAACATTCTTCCATGACAGGACCAGTCATAGGAAAACTTCAACTCGTTGAAGGCCACGATATTTGGAGATCACCGATCAAAATGACTCCTACGGCCTCAACATTGGACCGGTGGGATATTCATAAGCAGGTCTGACCGAGAAACACCTATCCACGCTCCACTGGAAAATCATCATGAAGCAATGGTATTGGCAGTTTAATGGAAGCAATTTGAAGGAGGATCGAAGACGCTAACAAGTTTTGAATTCATCTGACTTCCATTTCCCTTCCCAGTCTACCATATAAGCAACGAAAACCATATTCGCAGGCTGATCCTACCCGCCAAGGAGAGTTGTTTCGCCATCCATCCTGTAATTTATTTTGAATCTTTTCTATCAAGTATTTGTAGGATGGATGCCTTCGTAACTTTTTCTGAGATCATCAAACCTATAAGAATCCAAAGGAGGGACTAATTTGGAGTTGGAAAGACGACGGAACATTCTTATAGATATCATCAACCTCTAAGAATCCACGTTCACTGCAAATGCACTATTTACAGAACTACAATTACATCGGGAGACTATCATCTAAATGACATTCAAGGTTTAAAATCAGGGTTTTTATTTGGTGTCAAAATACAGAACTACAATTACAGTCACACTATTTATACAGAACAGAAGACTTGCCGAATGACAACCTTGAAACTCACATCACGATACACTTCTCTTTTGATTTTGTCTCTTGCCTTGACGATGAAGACGAAGATCCCCTTCCACTGTTTTGCGACACCTGCAATATGCAACTCTCGTCATTTAATCTTATGTTATTCGAAATCTTCATTTTAGATAACTGATATACGCACACATTTATATTCGACATCTGTGTAACATTGTTCAAACATAGGTATGAGGGTAACTGGATATGAATATATTATCCATGTCAGACACCTTTATGTGCGAAAGTCACTGCTGAGCCTGGATAACGTTCCACAATACAACAGGTAACGTAGATCTACGAGTTTAACTCGGACCGACATAAAAGGATGAGTTTGTTGTTGGTACTATTGGTTCTGTAAACAGCCAGCCAATAAAGTTTCACAAGAATCGTCTACTACTATGTTGTTCATGCAGACAATCAAAAGATCATAAAAAATTACGGAGGGAATAGAATATTTAGACTACCTTTGGACCAGTTACTAATCTCGAAGCACCACCAACGGGTGGCTGCTGCATGTTACGCTGTGGCTGTTGTTCATACTCTTCTTGCTGTAAGGCTAGTGCAAGCTGTAAATCCGAGCTGAAATGATAACATAGAGATACAATTAATAAAAACTGTCATCCCTGAGAATAAAGAACCATTGAAAACGATTTTAGAAAATTTTAACACATTCAAAAAACATTGAAAAAATATTTTAACTTCATCATATTATTGCAAGCAAATAATTATAAAATACAGAAATAATTTTTAATGGATATCTTAAATCCACAGAATAAGCGGTTCAAGAATTAAGCAGTTATCTATATTCATTAGAAACTATTGACACCAAGAGAGATTGTTGCAGCACATATTTAATATAAATACAGATAGCAAAAAGGTGGGATAATTACATTTCATCTGCTCCTGTATGGGCTGAGCCATCAATGCCGGCAGTGTAGTCCTGCATAATGTAAATTTAATTGAGTTTCATTGAAGTCATTCAAACCAACTGTACAAATTTTCTCACTATAAGTGAAATATGTACATCAATGCTGGTGGCATAACTATCCGCCTTGAATTCCTTGAAGTCGCCGGTCATAAAAAGTGTGTCTCCATTGACCTGAAAGCATGAGTTTTGGATATCAAATTTCAAAAACAAAATTATGACTTTAGGAGTATCAATGATGTAAATAATCCAGCCGACTATAATTGACTAGATTTATACATGACACCCAAATTTCAATGAAGTGATTCTTGGTTAAGAAGATTACAAGGTAACAAAATCTTACCTCATTTAGTTTCTCCCAAACCAAATCTGGTTGATTCAGATAACCTTGATCAGTGGCTAAAAGATAGAGTTCACCATCATACTACAAATAAAAGAGAATCAATTAATAGAGAACTAATTACAGTAGAGAGAAACAAGAAAACTGGTCCTTAAATTGGTCTATTAATTAAATTGTTCAAGTGTTACAAGCATAGCTGAAAGTTCACAGACAGTCACAGACCAATAGTTGACAGAAAAAGCAGTTCCAATTTCTAACCTTAAACATGGTGCTGAAATGATTGTTACGAAAGAAAACACAAAGCTCACGTTCTTTAAGACCATCTTGTAAGCAAAAAAGCCTGCAAAAGATATTAATGATCACCAAATGATGACCATGTAGACTCCACGATAAATTAGATTTTTAAACAGCTAAAGAGCTAGTCAACATACCCATAAAAGGTCAATTGATTGGCACTATTCTTCAAGAAGTTTGCGATCAGTTCACCTAAATAGCATTAAGAAAATGAATGGTAGTGAATGAGTGCATGAAATATTAAGAAAAAAGAAAAAGCAAATGACTTCTTTAAAAAATATAAAAACTGAACTTGATTATCCTCAAGGAAGCAACTAGTAACTAGCAAAAGCAACAAAAATGAAGTTCAAATTGATGGAAGAAAGATAATACACACTTTACAAGGATATATATATATAGAGAGAGAGATGCATTTTCTATAAGGTGGACCACTAACCTTGTTGTGGAGTAATTTCTTCTTTGGACCTCACATTACAGCTCTCTACGGCAAAGTTGTCAGATTGTTTAGCAAGAATAACTTCACCTTCATAGACAGGTTCCCGGTCCTCGTATATTGCTACCGAATCTAATATGCATTCCTCTCCTTCATATATAGGCTCACTTCCATCAAGACTAGAACTAAAAGCTTCTGGCACATCAGCATTTTGCATTCTGTCACTAGACGAATCTGAGCCATCTTTTTGTGAGATAGATGATATGACCGCTGAGTCACACCCATTGACATTATCCAGAATGTTGTGAGCATCAGATGCAGAACTGGATTGAATCTCAATCTTTTCATCCCCTTCTGAAGTTTCCACGTTTCCATTTGTAGTTACAGTATCCTTTGCAAGAGAAACGGGAACTACACCTTCCATCTGGAGCAAATCATCAGCACCACTCCCCTTAGTATCCATTTTCTCAACATTATTACTCTTCTCAACTTCATCATTGGAAACAGTGGCTTCTCCAGATTTAACATAAGATGAACCATCAGTCTTTTGGGACTCTTGCTCTCCGAGAGTCTCAAAGCATGCTTTATTATAATTAGTATTACCATTGCTCCAGGAAGTACAATCATCTGAATAGGAATGTTCATGTTGGTGCCTGCTCTTGTTTCCAACATCTCTGTCCCCCTCTTGTGCATCTACAGAAACAAGGTTCTCTGAACATGACCTTTCATCTAAACTGCCCAATCCGCCAACAGATGTTGGAGATTTGAACTCTGATAATTTCAAGACTCTCAATAGCTCTGCTTCTTCCTCAAGGTCCCCTTTTCTTAACATTTGCTGATCTGAGGCAGAGAGAGGAGACTCATCAAAAGATCTGGGTTTTGACAGGTTAGGAGAGGGAACTCCTAGAATGGCAGCAGTAGCAGCAGCAAAATCCACACAGTCTTCAGAAATGTTTTTGTGTGATACCTCCATACTTCGTGTTTCCAGAGCAACAAGTTGCTCCATAATAGAATTGTAGGATTTGGGACCAATAGCACTAGCAGTTTCATAGTCCTGCCACATGTCCACCATGAAAAAAATTTATCAAATCCTGGCCCAATTATATGTATTACATGATATGTGAATCCTTGTAAACCTGAAACCTATAACTATATGGGAATGCAATTGGATATCTCTGAACAATAACAGAACTAATAATATAAATGCTGATTAGAAACAATATGGTACTCTATTGAGCGACTTTTATGACATTGAAAAGTAAGCCATACAATCTCATAACAAACTATTAATAATAAGTAACTTAGCAGGCATCATCAGGAATTGCCTACCTTGACCAACAGTCTCCGACAATAAACATAAAAAACAACCATATGAGTTCATTTCAAAGCATGAAATTAATTACTCTACCAAGAAAGCAAATGGACCACAGCCGATATGTTGCAACTAAGTTCATCACAAAATGCGATATTACTCAAAACTCCAAAAATTTCTCTCCCAGTCACATTTTGGACCAAAAACACCAAACAACCAAAAACAGCATTTGCTGTTGAAACCATAATCATACATGCATTAGGCATCTATACTGAAATTAGTTATATGTAAACTTTATAAATTTTATAAATGTCAGAATCTAAAGTCCAAAGCAAATAACATCAGAAAATGAAGGTCTAGCCAAACAAGCTACAGCCCCAAGTTGAAATAACTATGGTCGTATACTCTATTGCACCCTTGTATAGATTCCTTATCAAAAGGTTTTTAGTGTTTGTCGTGAACAGTTACGTCTATGGTTTACCAAGGCAACCTTAATCATTGCGAAAATGGAAGTTAAAGCTATACACTCTTCGTCACATCGCTTCAACTATTGCACCCCCAATGCTAAAAAGAGCATACCTGGGGATCAACTATCCAGCCATGATAGAGGGGAATATCAAGCAGATCAAATATGGCACACTCCGGAGTAAACTCAAAATCATCTATTCTGCAAGTTGTACACAATTACTCACTAAGGACTGTAGAAGGAACCGATTTGTTGAAGAAAAATAAAAGGAGAAGGAATGAATAAAGCTAACCTCCTGAATTTTATATTTACATCAATCCCTGTAGCAAGGCGTGGAAGTAAATCAATTGCATCTGCAATATTCTGCTGTTGGTTTTCGACAAACCCTGCATCTTTATTCTACATGCCAAAATGATTCATCAGTATCATCCTACTATACCATTACCACAAGCAAATGAGTTAAGCTATGTTGCCTTGACTCTTCATTTTACTTGAAGTGTCCATGTCCGGCACATATTCCGACAAGGGTACAAGGCAACGGCCCTCCAAGAATAAAAAATATAGAAGATATTCATGCCGGATACATAACAGCCGAATCAAACACTTAACACTCGAGTCTGAGCAAACATAGGAGGAAAGCATAAAAGGAAAGAAATTACATTGACATTACTGTTGGAATCGATGAGTCGCTCGGCCACCAGTGAAAGCAATTTCTCCTGCGAAACTTCTGCTACATCTGGACTAAGGTTCAAATTGTTCCTTAAAAGGAGAACATTACCTGTCAAAGGCCCCAAAAAAGGTTCATTTTAAACAACTCAATTAGCTCCGGTTATAACCTCCATAAAAAAGAAATATCACAATATTTCAATTATAAATATGATCATATGTCCAATGCAATTTCTAGAAATAGAATTACATTTCTAAATCTTATCCTTTTCTTCTTTCATTCATGCTCTAAGGTCTAAATTTTAAAACAATAAACCCTAAACATAATCAAACATTAGAAATGTTCAAAAAGAACGATTCTTGATCACTTCCGAGAACAATCAATAGAAACCCGAATCAAAACTCTTCATCTTCTTTCTTTTTACTAAAATTAGAAGTAAACAAATAAAATAAAGAATATTCCATCCGAATATCCTAACCAAACGATATGAACACAAAACAACAAAATTCAAAACCCTAGAAATCGGCAGAGATATAGATTATATAGAAAGATAGGTTACAGATGGCGAGGAGTGGGCAAGGTCCATTGTCGTTCTGGAGAATAATAGGCGTAGTACGACCTAAGAACTGAATTGCCTTAGTCTTGTGCATGCAATCTTTGATTCCTTCTTGCCTTTGTTGTTCTTGATCCGTCGTTTCTTTCACCGCTTCTTCTTCTTCTTCCTTCGATTCAACTACAGATAAAATCGACGATGAAACGTCACCGTCGGCAGCAACGCCGGCCATTTCTTCCGTTTCTTTGAAACAATTAGACAAATCAAGATAATATTTTTCCTAAATGAAGAGATTGAAAGCAACAATTTTATATTGTTTACGCAGTTTCTTCTTCTAGAGGAAAAATCACAAGAAAAGGAAGTGGACAGGCGTGGAGGATTATTTAAGGTGGGTTTTATTTTGCCGGCAACAAATCAACTATATATCTTTATAGTCAACCATAAATGCTTAAATTATACTAGAAGTCATTTATTTATAAATTTAGTAATAAATAAACTATTCTTCTTTTAAAAATAATAATTGAATCACTCGATTATAAATTTTAAAAAAATATATTATTTAATTAAAATTTTATAACAAACAAATCGCTTTATCTTTAAATTAAAACAAAGATTTGATACAATAATAATAATTTTAGTCCTTAAAATTTATGTATATTAGTAAGAGACGTTAAAGTTCTAATATGTTTATTTTATTAACCCGTCAATTGTCCAGTAATAAAGTGATTGTATTTATTAAACTATCACGTTTATTGGTCAGACTAATGAATAATAGTATAAAGTATAGTAAGCAGTTGAAAAGTGTATTAGAATGATACAATATTAAAATTTTTAAATATAAAAGGTTAAATTTATTAAATTAAGAGTAAATTAACAGAATACATAATTTTGAAAACTAAAATTATTTATATCTTATCTTTATTTTAATTTTAAAGGAAATATAAAAGCAAAAGTAGAGTGATTTATTTATTTTTAAAATTATATTTAATCAGTAAATTTTTATTTTTTAAATAATATATTTATTGTTAAAAATATAGTATTGTATATATAGTGTTCGAACTCGGATTATCTGGAGAAATTATATCATGGGTAAGTCCTACCACATCAATCACTAAAAAAACATCTATCTCATCATTTTTCTCCATGCCATGTTTTCCTAAGAGAATCTTCACTCATATTTAGGGATGGACACGGGTCGGGTCGAATTTTTTGCCCACCCGCACCCGACCTGAAAAATTATACTCTCCACCCGTCACCCAACCCGACCCGAGTTTAGGATGAAAAAATCCGACCCGACTCGACCCGATTTTAAGCTTTAAAATCCGACCCGACCCGAATCATTAAAATTTTTTAATTTTTAGGGACTAAACTGTAAAAAAAAAATAAAAACTTAAGGATCTAATTGTAAAAATATTTAATTTTTTAGTGACATAATTATAAAAAAAATAATTTTAGTGATCTAATTGTATAAAAATATATAAAGAGAGATCATTATTGTAAATATCTCTAAAATATATATAGGAAAATTACAATATTAGTCCCGGATTGGGTCGGATTTTTTTCACCTAAATACGAACTCGACCCGACCCGACACGAACCCAATTTTTTTACCAAAAAATCCAATCCGATCGGACCGGATCAGGTCGGAACCCGTCGAGTTCGGGTTCTGTGCCCATCCCTACTCCTAAAACAGGTTTCCTAAAAGATTAAATTTGCCGCAGCGGTGGGCTTTTCCCGGAAGGAATTGAAACTGCAAAGATTTGGTAAGTTAAACCCTTGAAATGAAAACATTTTTTATCCGTATCAAGCTTGATGGCACAAGTTATTATCGTTAGTTTTTATCGTACAGGTTAGACAAAGGCGTGATTGTGTACATTTGTGATAGCCGTGGTGTTCGAGATATATATGACACGGATGGAAGCTCTGCAGTAGCAACTTCTGAACCCCTAGCTGTCCTGGTAAACTCGGTTATTCCGTCAAGCTTCATTTGACTTCTGTATTTCTAAACGAGTGAGAGAGGAAGGATCACATTTCCATCATCTGAATTTCCATTAGGTGAACAAGGGAACTGCAAGTGCAAGTGAAATTTTAGCTGCTGCATTGAAAGATAATAGGCTGCCGTATTGTTCGGAGAACCGACATATGGGAAAGGGTAATTTACATTTTCATCTTCTTCTAGATACTAACTGGAGTGATGCATTCCACAACTCCAGCAAGATTCAGTCGGTTTTTCAGCTATCTGATGGCTCCGGATTGGCTGTTACAGTAGCTCGTTACTAGACTCCTGCACATAACGATATCGACAAGGTATATTTCTTATCTCTGTATCTCTTTTGCTCTTTCACCATGGCTGTTGTTTCATCTGGTATTCCATGTAGGTTGGTGTGATCCCGGACCATCCTCTGCCGAATTCGTTTCCAAAGGATGACGATGGTTTTTGCGGCTGCCTTCAAGACTCTGCATCTGCTTGCTATGTCAATAATGTTAAGCTATTTTCTAAATGACAATTGTGCTTTCTGGAGAAGATCATTCATTATTTGTGCAATTTGATTAACCATCAATTAAAGTTTATTTAGTTCTATTATTTTCGTTTTCCGACAATTGTACGAACGAGATCACAGTTGAATCTATATATAGAACTTTTGGTGATATGTCCTCGTCAATTTCAGGAACAATGTATATAGATACCGCATTTTGTTAATATGGTTTATTATTCTAAGCAGAACATGACAGAGAAATCGAACAGAAAATGCAAAGGGGAAATAGAACTTATAGCAAAATAGAATGAAAAGAATCAATATTGATATTAATAGTAAGTTGTTAAATCAAGTACGAGAAACCGATATTTAATGGCAGAAAAACAAAATGTTGCAGACTCTCTAAGACTCTAACACTGTTGTGTTCGGGACGATCCAACAAGGCGGTGGCTGAATTTTATCCGAAGAAAACTCATAAATCGGCTTCAAGCTTCCATCTTTCAAGCTATATACCCCCATATCATGTCCTCCATACAAATAATCTTCTTCCATTCTCTCCCAACAATCATCAGTGAAATAAATGGAATCCTTTTCACAGTTTGGAACACACCGAGCCGATACCGAAACTGACTCATTGCCACCTAAAAACAGAATGCGATCACTTAAGGTATCCATCTCAACCCATCTCCGATTATTGAAATCCATCTTGTAAACATGGAACAAAGTTGTCCTGTAAGGACAGACCTTGGGGTGATTGCAGTCTTCAGTTAAAAGATCATGTTCATGGAGCAATGTCCCATCCCAATCCACATAGTCCCCAATAAATCTTACCACGAACAAAAGATCCCCACATGATTCGACCAAGTAAAACCTTCTGGTGCATATATCTCTCAATGAGTTTAATTTGGCAAGTGACTTATCAGGAAAAGGAACAGAAACGTCGGACTTCTTCTCGACCGATCCGTCGCGGCCACATAAATCCCAAACTTCGATATGGTTTCTGTCACTCAGAGCACAGAGATAGTTTCTATGGCATATGATATCTTGGTATGGTGGATGGCTAACATCAAGAACCGTCCAGCTATTGTCTCCTCTTCCATGATATGCAATCTCTTCACCATTGTTGCACAACAAAACCACACCATAGTTTCCATTGTTGTTGTCATCAGACTTTCCTGACAGAATCGCTTTCTGAATGAAACAGTCTCGTACTTGTTTCCCACACGACCTGAACGAAAACCTACGAGAACCTCTTTCAGCAGACTTGAAATAATCAAGTTCATATTGGCCATAAACGTTCCTTTCCATCCTTTCTAACCCTAGCAGACGATCAACCGAAGGGAGCTCGATCATCACTCGCTTCAAAGGGTTAAACAGACAGGGGACTGCATTTTCTTGCAAGAAAAGCAACCATCCACGCGATGAACCAATGCAGCAACACTCACTGAACTCCTTTGGCGCCATCTTCATGCTGTAAACACGATTTTCACTCAGACTCAAGAACCCATGGTAGCCATTGTTGTCAACGTCCGTTCCGTCTCCTTCTTCGATTTGTTTCTTGGAAGGAAGCATGAGCCATGGCGTCTTTGAAATCAGCTCTTCTCCGAGTATATTCCAGGACAAACAAACGGATTTGACTTGAACCAGGTCGGTGAAACGTAATCTGTTGAAGATTGATTTCCAGATATCAATAGGAAGTTCATCAACCCCTGATTTTAATGGCGATTGCGTTCTTCTTCTTTTCATGGTCGCTTGCACCGCCATTGAGATGTGAAAAATAAAAGCTGTGGGAATTGAAAGTTCAAATTGTGAAGGAAATTTATAAGCAAGCCAACTTGTGATGCAAGAAAGAAATTTATAAGAAAACCGACTTGTGTTCAAGAAACCTAAGAACTAGGGCTTTTTCCAATCAAACTAAACTATAGAATTTATTATAACGGTATGAAATAAAATATATAAAAATTTAAATATGAGTGATCACTTTATACATTAATAATATTTTTATGTAAAAATATTTTGATTTATAATTTAGTTCTCTATACTTAATTCATCTTTTGTTTAATACCGTATCAGATTAATCTATTAAACTAGAATAAATAATTTAATTTATTTAATCAGATTAATATAATAAAAATTAAATAAATTACCTTGAGCCGATAGAATTGTTTACTTTTTTTAGTTTTGGTGTGGTGATACCCGAAAATTATTTACTTCTTTAGTTTATTAATTTTTGAATTTAGTTTCAATATATGTTTACGATTTTTTTCTCTATTATTAGCCCATAAAAATTAGTTTATAAACGATGAAAAACATCAAGTCAACAACACTATTTAAATCTAATATCGTGTTTTTTAGTTAAATTCAACTCATCACATTCATAATACAAAAGATATAGTTTCGAGGATGAAAGATAATTACAAAATTTGAGTACTTTTTAATATTGTTAAAAATGTTAAATATATAATATATTAAAATTAAAATTTTCCAAAAATAAAAATAAAATCTAATGACTCAATTAAAACAAAGTTGTATTCTTTTTGGTCCACCTAGACAGAGTCAAGACCCCTCCTTAATCTCACAAATAATTGTACTAAAATGGCTGTTAAAATAGTATTAACTATCTCAAACGTTAGAAAACAACAGATTCAATCTCTTGTACCACAAATTATATCCCCTTCTCCAAATTCCCCACATTTACTATTCTTTTCTTTCATCTTTATTGTCGTCGAAGATATCTTTGACGATAAATAACGAGTCTATTCCCCTAAAATTTTTCGTAAGGACAACTTTTGATTTTTTTTAAAATTTTAAGATTAAATTATGAATGATTTGAAAACATCGTTTCAGCTTTTGGAACTTAACGTGATATCCGCACAAGATTTGGAGCCCATATGTCACCGTCGTAAGATGCGAACTTACGCGGTGGCTTGGATTAATTCGGGGCGAAAATTTTGTTCGCTTAGTTGCTGCTATGGTGCTGGTTACTTCAGCTTCCGTTGCTCTAAGCAGCGCACCTTCATGTAAATTATATTTTATGGAAATAGTCTCATGGGCTACAAGGTTTTCTTTTGTTTTAGATTTTTATAACAAATCGTTTTTATTTGTGCAGGGGCACTTTCTGAAGAAAATCTTCTCTTCTTAGAGGCATGGAGAACAATAGACCGTGCATATATTGACAAAACTTTCAATGGACAAAGTTGGTTTCGTTATAGAGAAGATGCGCTCCGAAATGAACCAATGAACAATAGAGAAGAGACATGTATATAGAATGTCTTTAGCAGTCATTTTAAAGTTTGTAGTTTGCTGCAATTAAATTATCATGCATACAGAAAAACATACTGCAACCAGATTAATATGCATCGTTGTGTATGAATTGTGGTCTTGGGGAGTCCTTTGTGTTTTATCATTCGTCATCTCTCAGACACGTTTATAAATGTGTACCTAATGATTCATTGAATCTTGTAGTTGTTGCCTTATGATATCTTCTGTTCACCTGCTTGTTGCATTTTACATTTTCCCCTACATATTTTCTTTCAGACACGTCCCTAAGGAAAATGCTTGCCACACTGACTGATCCTTTCACTCGATTTCTAGAGCCTGAGAGTTTGCGGGTATGGAAATGCTTTTCTGTTTCTCTCATATCTTCACTAACTGTATTCTAGCCTGAATAACATGGTAGCTATTAGTCAACATTGAAATATTGTTCTTTTAGTTCTCTGGAAATATTGTGGTTGATATCAGTATCCTTAAAATATCTGAAGGCAGTCAAGGGTCTGGAAATATTTCATATACATGATATACTTTTGAATTCGTCTCTTCCTTCCATTTCCTTTATATATTGTGTTTATTTTTCCTTCATTTTCTCAGTTGGTTGTGCCTCTTTTCAGCCTCAAAGACAGCCCCTCCTTTTCTTTAGAATATTATCCTAAAAGGTTTGTATTTCCTGTAGCTGCTGTCAAGGAAGCGATGGATACTTTTAAGGAGTAAGAATGTTAATGCCTTTGTGTTGGACCTTCGTGATAATAGGTAATTAGCTTCCACATGATCCATTTTAAACTTGCTCCTAAGTAGGATGGGCACGGGTTGGATTTTTGGCCCATCCATACCTGATCCGATCTGACCTGAGTTTAGGATGAAAAAAATCTGACCCGATTTTTAAGTTTTAAAATCCGACCCGGCCCGACCCGAATCATTAAAAAATTTAAAATTTTAGGGACTAAACTGTAAAAAATAAAACTTAGGGATCTAATTGTAAAAATATTTAATTTTAGTGACCTAATTGTAAAAAAATAATTTTAGTGATCTAATTGTATAAAAAATATATAAAGATGGATCATTATTGTAAATATCCCTAAAATATATATGGAAAAATTACATTATTAGTCCCGGGCCGGGTCGGGTCGGATTTTTTTCACCCTAAACTCGAACCTGACCAGACCCGAGACCACCCTTGAAAAAACCCAACCCGACCCGAATTTTTTACCAAAAGTCCGACCCGATCGGACAGGGTCGGGTTGAAACCCGTCGGGTTCGGGTTCCGTGCCTATCCCTACTCATATTTACTGTTAATTTATTTTAAAAATAATTTTTTTCAAGTGAAGATTCACTTTGAGAAAATATGACATGAAAAAATTGATGAAAAATACATGATTTTTAGTGGTTGGTCTCATGAACGCGTGATGAAACTTACCCATGATATAATTTTTTGATTATCTGAATAAATTATATCACCATTTATTATTGAGAAGGTTATATAATTTCTATCTCGGTATTTATTTATTTATTTATGCTAATTAAGTATAAATGTTGTTTTTAAATAATGAACCAAATTTCCATAGAAACGAATCAATTTCATAGTTGCTGATGTTTCTCAATGGCGGAGCAGGTAAAATTCTTGTCCCGCAATAACTGATGGGTATCTCAAAAGGTATATTCGACTGGTTTCATGTATATCTTGCAGTTGTGTATACGTAGAAAATAAAAACAATACAACCGATGATTTTAATTTTAATTTTTATTATAAACTTATAAAAATAAATTATATTTGATTACAAAGTAAATTCGTATAAAAAAGTAATTTTTTTATCGTTATTTTTATATATTAAATAGAGATAATTATTTTAAAAATATATATATTTTTTAAAAATAATATTTTTTATCTCCGTTAATAAAACTTTTTAAATATATATTTTGGTTTTTTAGAATAAATTCTTAGTTTCGCCATTGATTCTAACGATGTGGGATTCAAATGTGTTAGGATAGTTGAGCAGCTTTCTGGGTCAAGATCTGCTGAACTTTGAAGAACATGGGGACAGCAGAGCTTGAAAACAGACAAGAAATCCTAAATAGTGCTAATTGATTTACAAACACAAAAGGAACATGCTCTTTATTTGTTTTTAAAGTATGATCATACATTGGAAAAAATGAATTACGTAACTAAGATTTCAAGAATGGTAATTTATATGTACTGATATTCGATTGTCGGCGTCGTTCGAGTAGCAGAAGCCGTCGGAGCTCTGAAATGTCCGACCATGGAAACCTGAAGAGCTTCTTCTTCATAAGCTCGCCTTTCCAACTCCTCCATCCTTGCTTTCTTCTTCACCTTAACAACCATTGCCACTAGAAGCAACCCCAAGAGGAAAGCACCCAATGCAGCTCCGATCGAGCTTCCGATCACCAATTTCCACCTGCTAATCTTCTTCCTCACGGGCATCAACGGCGGCGACTCGATGACCAAACCGAAATGTCCATCCCTTGTGGCGAAACAAACATTGGGTGACACTTGGTTCTTCAATGTTACCTTGCCATCTCCTTCGAAACTCGCACACAATGGCCTCGTGGACGATCCGGTCACATTGGAAACCGTTTTAACGTTGCCGAAATCGATCTTAATCGGCTTTTCCGTCGCCAGAATCCCGAGCTGAAAAGGGTTACCGAGACTCACATCACTGCCTGCATTATAAGCTAAAAGCCCCAACACAGGTGAAACAAGCTGGTAACCTGATAGATCATAGTTTGCATAATATATAGATGACCAATTGAGACCCAAGTTCTGTCTCACCACTATGACCCTCTCAGCACAAGGATGAACAATCACACCAATTCCCAAACGAAATTCCTCGACTTTCGCACCGTACCGTCAGAGACTCCCACATCGAAACCTTACGGTATCAACTTCGATCCCGGATAAGTTTGCGGGTAAACGTACAGTATACAAAGTACCCGTCTTCCAATGCCTATCAAACGACTTAACCGTGTAGTCCCTAATTAGAAGATCAAGGAGTCGAGCTGATTCGATCCCTTCGGCTTTGATCGATAGAAATGATGTACATGAAAGCATCACCAATATGAGAAAGATTAGATCAGAGCCCATTAGGGGCAAAGCTTTAGGTTAGCTAGCTAGAGACTGGTGTATTTTGAAAGCTATATCTGCAAGGATGAAAGCTGACAGATGATAGAAGCTTTAAATTCAAGAGAAAGGAAACCCTTTGTTTTTCTTTCATTTTTTTATCTGCAGGTTCTGTCAAATGGCTTCAAATGCACAATGTGGAGATTGGGGTTTTATGATCTAGACAGTAATATTTGTTTGAATATTATATGATTTTTCAAATGGGATTTTGGAGTTTAAAGCAAGCAACCCTTTAGTTTTGTCTGAAAGCTTGTGGCATGTAAAGAAACTTTGACAAACTAGACCAAGGGAGGATTAAGGGTAGGGAGAAATGATTTGGTATCATTTGGGGGTTCAGTACTCAATTTTGTTGTCTGTAACATGTTCCCCAGCTTTAATCATATTTGTGGGTCTCATGTTAGCTTAAACCATATGACATTCCATTCCTTATGATCAATATTGTTTGTATATTTTTGAGTCGGTCCATATATATGATGTCTGAATTGTACTATTACAAAAATATATATATATTGTTTTAGAGATGATTTAAATATAGATTTAATATCTAAAACACTTTCTTTTAAGTTGGTATCTAAATAATTCATGTGTTTATATCGATTTGAGTCAAAGATGGCATTTAGTAGGTTTGGATTTGATTTGAGTCAAAGATGGCATTTAGTAGGTTTGGATTCGAGGACGTTGTGTACGTATGTACCTTCAGTACATGACGGGGATAATTCCGGCTTTCCATTGAGCGATTTTCATGAAAGCGGGCTTCGACATGTCGAAATGCGCTCGAGTAGGGTTGCACCAACCGCCGTTGTTGGCATTTTGGTACCAATTCAGGGGACAGATGAAACCAAGTTTCGGAAATGGAAACAAGCTTGCAGCTTGTATCAACGTGCTTCAACATGTTGAAATGGAATCGAGGAGGGTTGAACAAGCTTGTTCGAACTTAATCGAACGAATTCAAGTAGCTCCATTTTTATCTCATCAGATTAAACCATCAAGTTTCAAATCGAGTTGAAGGTCGAACTTCAGCTTTAAACTCGAACGAAAACATTTGAAAACGACTATAAGTCTCAATGATAGTGAACTAGACTTATTACTGGATATGATTAGGTATGTGTATACTGCCACAAGCAGTTCTACACATTTTCTATAGCAGGCTAAACTTAGACTAACTTGGTTTTTACGAACAAACAAGAGCCGGCAACTATCGGTTTTGGCTGGTTAGGACTTAGGATTACTGTGGTAATAATCCTTCTTTCTTGGCCATTTCATAGATAGCGATCGCCATGAGTGCTTTTGCATCAGGTGTCGTACGCCAGAGTTTCTTGTACGGAACTACACGAACCGTTATCAGCTCACCATGTTTAGAAAGACCTGTTTCTTTTCCTTCAAGCTGCGTGATAATGTTTTTATCAACATGCCCTCTGTACAGAAATAGGGCAAGTTCTTCATCACAGCCTCCCTAACATGGAAAAGACAAGAAATAATTATATAAAACCTAAGCTAAATCAAGTCATGACGAGACAGAATGTCACCGGAAAAGGACATAGAATTCTCTACAAAGGACTATCGGAACCTTTGAGGGCCTGTATTGGTATGCAAAGATTCCAGGCAAATAGTGCACATCATGGATTCATAATTAGATAATCAAAGTTACATCCAGTTACTGATTCTAGTTCAAAGTGATGATCGTAGGGTTTGTAACATGCAACGATTTTCCAAAGAAAAGCACTCATCAGTATTACCAACATACCGGAGAAGGAAAAATTTTGAATCCAGTAGATGGATCAAGGAAGGCGGTGAGGTCAACCATTTCTTCTAGTTTCAATTGGATACCAATCTCTTCCTGAACCTGTAATTTTTTACTCACTAAGAAACAATTTCTATAACAGAAAGTAACAACAAAAGGTAAAAAGAAGTCCATCCGGAACTTTTAACAAAGTATTATGTAAAAAATATTAAGTTCTCTCAACTGAATGGCAGATATAGAAGACCAGCATATCCGTAAATATAATGTAGGTTGGGATATAATCTATACGAACAACCCACAAAGGGGGGAAATGGTCTCATAGCAGAGACTCAAATGTTCAGGTTCACTACTATATAACCCTCGAGAACTAGACCTAAAAAATGGAAGATTTTATCGTCTAAAAGTAAATGATTTTACAAACTTCATGTATGGTAATATGACAAACACACAGATGTCTGCAAAAAATAAAGAAAAATTCGAACATACATATATAAACATTTGTACAGTATATGTTTGTGTCTATGCAAGTGCACTGCAATGAGAGACAGAGAGAGCAGACCTCACGAACTGCAGTGCCAACGAAATCACCCTTGTCACCATCCAACATTCCGGCAGGCAATTCAAGAACAACCTTCCCGGTGGGGACCCTAGCCTTAGAGAAAAGTGAAGAACTCATTAGAATCGAGCGAAGTACAGAAATTTAAATGGCCTCCTTCTAAAGTCAATTACTCTGCTAAATTCTACAACCATACTTGATAGATAAACTGCTAAGAATATTTTTTTTTAAACAATAAACATCACCTAACCTGTTCGGTGAGAACAGCATACGTAGTTCCCTCAGACTCCAAAAGAATTAGCACAGCTACGGCAGGTCCTCGTGCAAACACTATACCTGGAACCTAAGCATGCTTTAGTTCATAAGAAAATGATATCGAACAATTGCAATAAATACTCCAAGCAAGTTCCATACAGAACAACATTTTAAGGCAGAGTCGTTTACAATGCTATTCAAGAAGACAATCAAATACCTTCTTTCCCCTTCCATTATCGATAATATCGGCTCTGAATTTGAGGAAACCAATTCGATTTCCAAACATATCAACTCCCTGTTATCAAAGAAAGCAATCACTCTAAACTTCCAGAATCAAATGCTTAGCAAGTTCAAATTTTGCATAAAACCCACCATACATTGCCTCTTACAATAATTTTAAGCAACAATTCTTCCAAGACTTTGAGCACAACAACGACAAAAACAATTGAAACAAAAATGACCCAAAGTGTCTTTTTATTACCTGAATAAGCACTTGAGTTAAAGTCATGTCCTGATTAGCCAAAATCCCATTTTCAGTCTCCAGATTCTTCAACCATTGTCTAAACAAAGATGACTCGATAGCAACCCTGTAAACTTCAAATTCACGATTTAAGCAAACAATGGGTACTTCCCAAATCCAAAGAATTAAGACGAGAGATAAAAAAGGAAAAGAACCTGAACTCGGAATCGGAGAGGCCAGGGGCTGCAACGATTTGGACGGCTTGACCCAGTTGACTCGGCAAGGATATGGAGTGAGTCAGCGAGGTTGACGACGTGGCCGACATTCTGAAGCAGAAGGGTCTCGTAGTTGAGCGACGGCGAAGATGTTGTGCGAGAGAGAACGAAACGACGTGTCGTTTTGGGAGATTGAAAGCTAATATGGGCATCACAGAACGGAGAAGCGTTGTCATGTTTCTGCTTCAGAGGATACCAGCCCAAGGTGAGATTCTCCTAAGCTTGTACCATAAGCCGTTTTAAATTACATTTGGATAAACTACACAAACAATCACTAATATTTAAATAAATTTCTTTTTCACCACTGAAATTTTATAAATTATAAAACAGTCCTCTAATGTAGCACATCAAGGCAGCTGACATGATAATTTTAATAATTTGTAACCGTTTTGTTACAAATCGAACGGAAATATTAGTGACTATTTTGTATTTTTTTATTTTCTCTTGGTTTTTTTGTCAAAACATTACTTAAAATGGTTAAATTATGCTAATAATCCTTGTATTATAAGAAAATAATGGATTAACTCGTTTGATGATATCTACAACACTATGCTCAAACAATAACAGGGATTGCTCGCAAAGGTTCAGCCATCTTAAGTGTAATGGCCAACTTCTCTTCCATGTTCAATTCACTTGGTGAGATCCCACCTTCAAGTTTCCAGTCAAAACAATTTATGAGAGACCCTAACATCAAATGCAACATCCGATTTGCCAACGGTAATCCAGGACAAACTCGTCGTCCAGCTCCGAACGGAATAAGCTCAAAATGTCTACCTTTGACATCGATTTCAGACCTCAAGAATCTCTCTGGCACGAAACTGTTTGGATTCTCCCAAATGCTTGGATCTCTACCAATGGCCCATGTGTTTACCAGTACTTGTGAACCCTCTGGAACTTTGAAACCACAGAGTTCGGCATCGGAGCCGGCTCTGCGCGGGAGCAATAGTGGGACAACCGGGTGCATTCGTGGGACAACCGGGTGCATTCGGAAGGTTTCTTTGACAATCGCTTGTAAATATGGTAAACGGTTTATGTCGGATTCATCAAGTGTATTTCCCTTGCCAATTGTTTGCTCTAGTTCTTCCTTGGCCTTAAGTAAAACATGTGGATTTCGAAACAGTTCCGCCATTGCCCATTCTAATGTGCTCGATGTCGTATCGGTCCCGGCAACGAATAAAACCTACAAATTCGACATGGTTAAACCCAAGATCGAAAAAAAAATCTAAAGGTACTGGAAGATGATAAAAAGATTACCAAAAACAAATGTGTAACATGAGTTCTGTTAAGCTCCTCGATTCCGCCCTCAATAACATCAAGAAGAGTATCCAAAGCATCATTCGATGCAATATAACCCGGAGATTTTCTTGACTGCGACCTTTCATCGAACAGGTTGCCGAAAAGATTAAGCAAATTCTCGTAATGAACAGTCATCCGACGCCGGACTCCTTGCGGATCAAACTTCCTAAGTAAAGGGAAAAAATCGGCCATGTTCGGCTTCCCCGCCTCATCCATCATCTCATTAACCGTTTTCTTGAATTCCCGAGAAAGAGACGAATTCGGGTCAACCAAATCCACAGAGAAAACCGTGTTGGACAGCAAATTAATGGACGTATCGAAAGCAGCTTGGCCTATGTTAATGGCTTCACCTTTAAGACAACAATTGCGAACATCGGCAATCAGTTGTTGAATCTTGTCCCGACGCAGGTGTTCATTGGCATCAAGTTTCAAGCCGTTGAAAACATGGGTGTTGCATACTTTCCGAAGTGTTCTCCAAAGTGGCGAAATCGGCAACCACGGCAACCCAACTTCGTAATGGTTGCAGGCTCGAACAGAATCGATAACGGTTCGGTTACAGAAGTTGATGTCCTGCTTTTGAAGGATCTCTTTGGCCGTTGCTTCCGATGAAACGACGACGGTGAATAAGCTGCCGAGTTTGAGACTGATAACAGGGCCATAAATCTTTGCAACCTTAGCCAATGACCGGTGGGGTTTATCGCCGAGATCGAATAAATTCCCGAAGATCGGCAGCCGCCTTGGACCAGGTGGGAGCTTACTTCCGTTTCTAAAAAAGTTGAAACCTTGAAGAAGGAACCATGGCAACAGCAGACATAGCAAGAAATTTGTAAGAAAATCCATGATCTCTGTGTCTCCAACACCTTATCTCAGTTTTAAACCACCCCATATATATATATATATAACAATGGAAGCTAATTCCAACACGTAATTTCGACTCTTCTTCCAAACCAAGCTAATTCAAACAAGTTATGTCGACTTTTTTCCCGACCAAAACTAATTCAAAGAGGTAATTACCCAGCACAGTCGGCTCCCGACCCGACAGATTTTATTATAAAAATGGCCTGATTTGGGTAAGAGTTGGTAAGTTTTGAAAAAGAAGGGGTTTTAAAATAATTTTCTCATTTTATCCATACGACTAGGCCAATACCTGCTCCTTTGTATTCGTCTTTGCAAATACAATTTAGGCATAATACTTAAAATAAATATTTTAATCTTTAATATTTTGTTTTAACTCAAAATAATTCCTTTATAAATAAATTTTTTAATCAATTAACAATAAATAATTTAGAATAATTTAACAGAATAACACGTTAAAAGAAAATTATATAAAATTTATAATTTTTATAAAATTATTTTTTGACAAATAGATCATTATATAAAGTTAACATATTTATTTATCTAATAATGTTATTACAACGTGGAGTACATGTTAGCTTGTCACGTCATTTAATTAATTGACTAATAATTTTTATCCGTATAAAAAATAATTTGACCAAAATAAAATGCAAAGGGTTAAATTGTTTTAAAAAATAAAATTATTATTCAATCGAACATTAAAAATATTCTTTAATATTATATTTAAAATATATTATTTTAAAAAGTACGATAAAAATATTTTGAGAAGTATTTATATATTGTTTGATTTTAAACATAAATGTTAGGGCTGTAAACGAACCGAACGAACACGAACGAGGATGTGTTCATGTTCGTTCGTTTAACTTTAACCGAACAAACGAACGAACACGAACATAAATGAACATAAATTTTCTTGTTTGTGTTCGTTCGTTAAGGATTGTAGCTTGTTCATGTTTATTTATGTTCGTACGTTTAAATGATAAACGAAAGTAAACGAACGTAAACGAACGAACATAAATGAACGTAAATTAATGAACATAAATAAACATAAACGAACGAACATAAATGAACATAAACGAACGAAAATGGACATAAATTTAACGAGCCATAAAATAAGACTTATCAACTCGAGTAACTCAAATTTTTTTGAATCGACTTACTTGATCTAATGCTCACCCTTAGATATATGTGAATAAATTTAAACGAACGAACATAAATGAACAAACATAAACGAACAAATTACCGAACGTTCACGAACATAAATGAACAAACGAGCCCTTTGTTCATGTTCGTTCGTTTAACTAAACGAACGAAAAATCTTGTTCATGTTCGTTCGTTTAATAAATAAACGAACATAAACGAACTTCCTGTCGAACGGTTCACCGAACATTCGATTCGTTTACAACCCTAATAAATGTTTGATATTATTATTTAAAAATATTTTAAGTAGATAAAATATTTTTTTAAAAAATATTTTTTTAAAATTATACAAGAATTGATGATTTAAATGAGGTTAATGAGTAATTACACTAAAAAATACTGATTAAAAAATTAATTTTTAAAAATTAAAAAACATAGGTAATTAATAGGATGAAACTATTATCCTATTTTTATATTTTTGTTCTAGAAAGCATACTTGGTTAATTGCTTTATAAATAGAAAATAAAAAAATATTTTCTAGAAGCAAAAGTCGTTGGTTCATTTGGTTCTAAAATTTCAAATTTTATTATAAAAAATTAACCTAAAATATTATTTTAAATTATTAAAAACTTACTATTATTTTTTAAATATTATATTAAACCCTAAAAATTAGGCAGGCTTGTATTAAGCTATTTGTGTTGTATTGACACATCACACGTGTATTTCTGTAGGTAGCATTGGGCAGAAAAACACTCGACAATCCGACACCATTGGTTTCAGTTAGGTTTGAGCCGAAATACATGCACACATTTATGTTTGTAATAAATAATCAATGTCCATAGGTAAAAACTTAAGTATAAGGATAAATTATTATTAAATTTTATTTTAATTATTAAAATATTATAATATTTAATTAACTTATTAAAATTTAGATATTAAATATATTTAGTTATTCTTTACAAATCAAATATTTTTTTATTTTTATTTTTTAAAATAAAATTCGTTTTTTAGTATATTATTTTTCTTATATTAAAAAATAAAATTAATATCTAAATTTTAATAAATAAATTAAATATTTTACTGCTTTAATGATCATAATAAATTTTAGAGTAAAATTTTATGGTGATTTATATTATTTTCTCGACTTTAAATAAAATATTCGTCATTTGTATAAACTATTCTAAAAATTAAATATTTAAATTTAATTTCAATTTAATTTAATTCCGTGTAAGACAACACATTATAATTATCTTGTCCCTAGCTGCACCAATTGACAGATGCATACATTTACGTCACTCACAGCTTTAAAACAAGAACGAACCTCAGAGAAATTCATGGAGCTGTTTATAAGTTCTTTGCTATGTCTGTTTTTCACATGGTTCCTGCTTCAAGCTTTCAAATCCTTTAGAAATGGAAGTAAATCGAGTGATCAAACCAAGCTCCCACCTGGTCCAAGGCAGCTGCCTGTCTTCGGCAATCTGTTCAATCTCGGGGATAAACCCCACCAGTCATTGGCGAAGCTTGCACAGATTCATGGTCCGGTCATGAGTCTCAAACTCGGAAGTTTGTTTACCGTCGTCATTTCATCGGAAGCAGCGGCGAAAGAGATTCTTCAAAAACAGGACCTTGTCTTCTCGAACCGATCCGTGCTTGATGCTGTTCGAGCGAGCCGACACTACGAAGTTTCGCTGGCATGGTTACCTGTGTCGCCACCGTGGAGGACACTTCGCAAGGTATGTAACACTCATATTTTCAGTAACCAGAAACTCAATGGCAATCAGTACCTGCGCCGGAACAAGATTCAACAACTGATTGCTAATGTTGGAAAAAGTTGTCTTAAAGGGGAAGCAGTGAACATAGGCCAAGCTGCTTTCGACACATCCATTAATTTGCTGTCCAACACTATTTTCTCCATGGATTTGGTTGACCCGAATTCATCAATTGCTCAACAATTCCGGGAAACATTCTGTGATATCATGGCAGTGGCCGGTAAGCCTAATTTAGCCGATTATTTCCCTCTGCTTCGACAGATTGATCCTCAAGGTATAAGGCACCGGACGACGGTTCATTTCGACAAGTTGCTGAATCTGTTCGGAAAACTGTTCGACGAAAGGTTCCAATCAAGAACATCAAAGGGTTCTTCTTCTACTCCGTCAAATGATGTTTTGGATACTCTGATCGATATTATTAAAGACGGAAACGCAGAACTTGATAAAACTCGCGTTACACACTTGCTTTTGGTAATAATTTTATCTTCCTCTAGAGACAATTAAAAAATATATTAGATACGTCTTTTAACCATGTTACGTGACAGGATCTATTTGTTGCCGGAACCGATACAACGTCGAACACGTTGGAGTGGGCAATGGCAGAGCTTCTTCGAAACCCACATGTTTTACTTAAAGCTAAGAAAGAGCTAGAACAAGCAATCGGCGAACGGAATCTGGTCGAGGAATCGGATATAATCCGATTACCATATTTACAAGCCATCGTCAAAGAAACCTTCCGAATGCACCCGGCTGTCCCACTCTTGCTCCCGCACAAGCCTAGCTCTGACGCTGACGTTTGTGGGTTCAGAATCCCAGAGGGTTCACAAGTGTTGGTTAATGCATGGGCTATAGGGAGAGATCCGAGTATTTGGGAGAATCCAAACAGTTTCATGCCGGAGAGATTCTTAGAATCCAGAATTGATGTGAAAGGTACCGATTTCGGGTTAATTCCGTTCGGATCCGGACGTAGAATATGCCCGGGATTGCCTTTGGCAAACCGAATGTTGCATCTGATGTTGGGATCTCTTGTAAAGGCCTTTGATTGGAAACTTGCAGGTGAGATGAACATGGAAGAAAAGTTTGGACTCACACTTCATATGGCGGAACCTTTACGGATAATCCCCGTTAGCGTCTTTAAATCAGAGATTTAAAATTGCAATAAAATTGTTCTAGTTATTCAATGTTGTTTGTTTATCGTCCCAAATGATCAAAACCTTGTCTACGATTAAAAATAAATATTTAACAAATTGTTGTAATAATGAATCAGAATCAATTATCTCTGTTAGGAGATTCACCTATCAAAGTTCGGTTTCATTCAAGCATATCTCGAGTTTAAGACGTTATATATAAAAAGTCCTTATTAAAAGACTTACCCATCAAAATTAAATACTTAATATAAATCGAGTTAAATTAATTAAGACAAAACTTTAAAACCGGATAAAATAACAAAAGATCAACTTTCAAACATCGAGAATCGATTGAATAGGAGGTCCATGTTTACATATAAATGGAAAACAAAGGGACCATTCTCACCTAATGTTTGGTCACAGTCACGAGGTGTGGACGTGTGGTGTTGCTAGGCAATGAAATCAGAGATTTTGTGAATCTATTATTCTGCCTCGAAAGATATTATTATTTTTTATGAATGGTCAATATTAGAGTTTCTTACTTATGCTAATTAAACATAACAATCAGATAAACGAAAAAACATTTTATACTATGATATACATATTCGTAAAATAATCAAAAATCTTGTTCGAGGGATCTCAATTATATTTGAGTTTTATCTCTCATGAAAATAATACATTCTTAATAAACTTGATCCGAAGATTGCTAACTGAGGGTGATCCCTATGGATAGTTTGAATAAAACACTATATTTTTAAATCTGGGAATTATTGGACGGTGGATTCTAAACCATGGTTCAGCTGGTGCATCAGAAAAATGTTAAACTTACTCCCTTTGGTATGAACAATTTTCACCGGCAGTTCATCTTTGAAGGCCATCTGGAATGAAGTAAGAGAGGCTAAACCTCGAGTACCTTGGCAGAAGTTAGTCTGGTTTAGTATACGCATCCCTCGACATTCAATCATCTTGTGAATGAACATTCTAAATCGATTGCCAACTTTTGATAGGCTTCGATGAAAAAGATATCATGGAGATTGTACTTGTTTGTTGTGCATGACTTCGCAGGAATCCAAAGATCACATCTTCATTGATTGTCCATACTCAAAGCAGATTTGAAAGCGCATCTCCTAATGTTGTGGACTGGATAGAGCAATCATGAACTGTGAAGAATAGTTGGAATAGCTCTATACGCACTTGAAGGGTAAGTCTATGCTGGTGGCACTTTGCAAACTTGCTTGGAATGCCTACATATACTACATCTGGGAAGAACGGAACTATAGGAAGTTTAGAAGTATTTCTAGAGATTGTGATGATCTTATTTATTGTATACAACATACCGTAAGTATACGTGTTCATAACAGTAATACCAAAATGTCTAGAGTAAGTGATTCGATTAGGATGACTTGGGGGATTCCTTAAGGATGAACGCCTAAGTACTCGCCTTATATAATGTTGTAGATTTCTGCTTTTTTGAATAATAAATCATAACTTATTCAAAAAAAAATTGGTGTATTGAACCCCAAATTACTATATAATATAAATATTTTTAATTAAGATTAAAAAAAATATACTTCTTTTAAATTTGATATTTTAAATATTAAACCCAATAGTGAGAACTCTTTTGAGTCCATATGAATGGTGTAGGAAGCAACATAACTTATACTTTCAAGCCATGAATTGGCATGGCCATGTGAGAGATTGTTGATATCCTTGGACAAGTTCACATGCCATTAGACACTTGCCAAATTGGAACCTAAGCATTTTAGACCTAATATTTCCAATTGGACACTTGCCATTTTAGTACCTACCTTTACTATTTCCAATTGGACAAGCTCAAATGCCATTTAGGTTTAAAGTAACTTGTACAATTTTAGATCAAATATTTTCGATGTGAACCACAAGTATCTAGGCACCTAATTTTTTTGTTAAAATTTAACGACAATAAACGTTTTAGTGATCAAAAGTTTATATATCAAAAATGTAAGTGACTTTATCAATTATTTTTAAAAATCAGTGATGAAATTTATAAAAAAAAAAAAATAATTATTACAGTAGTTAACCTTAATTTTAATATTGAATTTTTGACATTTCTCCTAATAATTTACACTTCATTTCGTCTCTAACTAGAAAAAGAGTCTAACATAAGGTATAATGCAATATGAATACTGCGCAACACCAACCGAAAATATTATAAACAAGGATAGACCTAAAGGGTATTGGGTGCAGTCGCACCCTATAAAAATTTTAAATTCTCCTATATTTTATATATTTCGTGTTTTTTTTTTGTATCTTCTATTGATAATTTAATTTAAGATAAAAGTTTAACGAAACTAAATTAATTTTTTTAATAATTTCGAAACATTTATTATTAAATTTATAATTAAATGTTGAAAATTAACAATATTCTACCTAGAGAAGCAAATACATAGGGAACTAAAACATTTTTATCCAACACGACAAGGAATTGCCCGCAAAGGTTGTGCCGTTTGAACCGTGAGTCCAAACTTCTCTTCCATGTTCATCTCACCTTCAACCTCCCAATCAAACATGTTTACAAGAGACCCTAACATCAAATGCAACATTCGATTCGCCAACGATAATCCCGGACATATTCGTCGTCCACCTCCGAACGGAGTCAACCCAAAGTCCCTACCTTTCACGTCAATCTCAGATCCTAAGAATCTCTCCGGCATGAAACTGTTTGGATTCTCCCATGTACTTGGATCTCTACCTATAGCCCACACATTAACCAACACTTGTGAACCCTTTGGAACCGTGTAGCCACAAACGTCGGCGTCGGAATTGGCTTTCCGAGGGAGTAATAGCGGGACGACCGGATGCATTCGGAAGGTTTCTTTGATGATGGCTTTAAGATATGGTAAACGGTTTATATCACATTCCTCGATTGGTTTCATTTTGCCGATGACTTGTTCTAGCTCGGTCTTGGCTTTACGTAAAACATGTGGATGTCGGAGTAGTTCCGCCATTGCCCATTCTAATGTGCCGGATGTTGTATCAGTTCCGGCAACGAACAAAACCTGACATAAAACATGGTTAATTAATCTTAAAAACATCAAATTCAACATCAAAAAAGAAAGAAAAAAACAGTACCAAAAGCAAGTGTATGACGAGAGTTTTATTAAGCTCCTCGACACCGTTTTCAATGATATCAATAAGTGTATCCAAAACATCATTTGATGATTTTCTTGATTGGGACCTTTCGTCGAACAGTTTTCCGAACAGGTTAAGCAACTTGTCGAAATGAACAGTCATCCGGCGCCGTACACCTTGAGGATCGATGTTTCGAAGCAAAGGGAAATAATCAGCTAAATTAGGCTTCCCGGCTTCTTCCATGACACCACGGATTGTTTCCTGGAATTCTTGAGCAATTGATGAATTTGGATCAACTAAATCCATGGAGAAAATAGAGTTGGACAGCAAATTAATGGATGTATCGAAAGCAGCTTGGCGTATGTTAATGGTTTCCCCTTTAAGACAACTTTTGCGGACATTGATAATCAGCTGTTGAACCTTGTCTCGACGCAGGTCCTGATTGGCATCGAGTTTTGTAGCGGTGAAAAGATGGGTGTTACAGACCTTGCGAAGAGTTCTCCACAGTGGAGACACGGGTAACCATGGCAGACCAACTTCATGGTGTTGGCTCGCTCGAACGGCCTCGACGATGGTCCGGTTAGAGAAGACGAGGTCCTGTTTCTGAAGAACCTCTTTCGCTGCTTCCTCCGATGAAATGACGACGGTGAATAAGCTGCCGAGTTTGAGACTCATGACGGGGCCATGAATCTGTGCAAGCTTAGCCAAGGACCTGTGGGGTTTATCCCCGAGATCGAACAGATTCCCGAAGATTGGCAGCCGCCTTGGACCAGGTGGAAGCTTGATTTGATCACTTGATTTACAGCTTCCATGTCTGATTGAGCTGAAAGCTTGAAGCAGGAGCAATGTCAACAGCAGACATAGCAAGCAACCTGTAAGAAAATCCATTGCATTGCATGTGTCTCCCAATATTTGCGGGGTCTATTTTAAAATTGTAACGACCGACGGGACTCGATATTATTTATTAAAAATATTATTTAAAAATATTAAATTAGAAAAAAAAAACAAATTTAATTGTTTTTATTTAAAAAAATTAAAAATAATTCAATTTATCTTTTTAAAATTATAAGAGACCTTTAATAATATTTTATATTTTAAGTTAATTTTTATAATATATAAAAAATATTATGTGCAACGTTGTCTTACTCTCAAAATCACCATTTATAAGTAATATTTTTTATTTATATTATAATTTTATAAATAAATTTTAAATATTTTATTTTTAAAATAAAAATTTTAAATAATTTATAGTGCCGTTACTATTACGTACCTTCCCGCACGTGACACTTAATTTTCAGCTCGACCTGTAAATTTTAATTGTAATAGTCTCCACAAATATGTAGTAGGGACCAGCTGCTGCTCAATTTTAATTTCACTTTATCTATTAAATTTTAGTCGGTCCAATAGAATTATTTTTATTTTAAAATTAATAAAATATAAATATTTTAATTAAATTTAATAATATAATAAAATATGAAAAATAATAAAAATATAATATAATATAAAAGTGAAACTAACCGATCATATTAAATGTATAACAATTGAGCACATCAAAAATCAATATAATTCGTATATTTTTTTTATAAATTAATTCCTTATACATAAAAGATAACACTTGCAAAGTATACAAATTTTTAATTCAAATTATAATAAATTATGAAAAATAATAGATGCAACATAAAAAATTGCGTAAATAGATAAATCTTCTGTAAAAAAGAATTGGTCGCACAAAATACGAAAAAAATATAAAAATTAGAAATAATTACGCAAAAATAATTATTAACATTTAAAGTTTTGTAAATTTATAAAATTCTAAATAAAAAAATGTAACTTTAATATATACATTGAATCTTGAAGATACATAGAAAAAAATCATTTTACTTTTTAAAATATTGATATTTAAATTTTATCTGAATTTTATTAAATTAAATAAAAAATATTGTAATATCTTAATTTTATTCGGGGTTCAAGAATAAATAAGATTAAAGTAAATATTAAATATAAATATAATAAATAAATAATATTATATAAATAGATAAATTAATAAATTAATATAAAAAAATTCAAAATAAAATGAAAGTTGATTACCGTAATATTTTTGGTTACTATAATATGAGCATTCCGTTACCAAAAAAAGAGGAGGGGAGTTAATGTTGGTTTCCATGATTTGAGGGAGGCAGTTTCATTCGGTTTTATCATCAAGTGGTGTTGCAGTTCGAAGGTAAGCAATTTTGTTTTTGTTCACTCAAGTTGGAATGAAAGAAATGTACCTATCGAATGATTTTATTTATTAATTTATTTGTATACTTTTAATTAATATGTGTATATTTGTATGATTTTAGAACTCACATAGTATATTTATCAGGGATCATTTGATTTATATGTAGATAATTAGATTAATGACCTTTAGGTTAGTCACTTTAATAAAATAATTAATTTAATTAGGGAGAAAATTATAATAATAGTGGCATGTTAATCATGTATCTCGGATATACTAAACGGTCGGTGTTTTGACGCGTTGACCTAAAGAGTGTACCTTGATATCGTATTGATGTGCCATCGAAACTTAGAAATTGACTAAATAATTTTAGAATTGGAACTTAATAAAATTTATTAGGCAAAAAAACTAGAAACATCAATAGTATTATTAATTTTATTCGGTGTCTAGATGGTAGGCAGAACTTATATTTCTTTAAATACGAGTTAAGGTTTTCTATCTAGAGGATGTCTTTTTCAAGCTCGTATTTAAAAGAAATATATTTTCTTATTCAAAAGGATATTCTCACTCGAACGATATTTATTTGACAATAATAAATTAAATTAATATTATTATTCGAAATACATAAATGTCACGTATAATAATAAGATACCAATTTTGGGCCTTTGTAAGGGTCGTCTTTACACGTAACCGATTCTCGAACCTAAATCTTTTAAAAAAGAATTTTTGGTTTTATTTTATGGTGTCTGGCCTACTCAAGTGACCGGTGGCGACTCTAAATTATTTTTAAAATTCAAATAATATACGTTTTTTAAAATTTGGTACTTCCCCCAAACTCGTCATTTTTCACACGTTTCGGTTTTGAAACGGTCGCGACAAATATTATAAATATAATATATCAAATATTAATCTATTAAAAAAATTATATAAGTGTATGAAAAATTATTTTATAAAGATTAACATATAATTAAAATTTTAAAAATTTATAAATCTCTTTTATCTTACTTATTATCACTAGTAGAATCGAATAAAAAATTAACGTGATAAAAACCTCTATACGAACACCAAACGATCTCTAAAGTATATTGAAATCATTTCAAATGATATAACAAATCACTAAAACTAATAAAAACGTACCACAAATGTAGAGAAAACATATATTAAAAAATGATTTTTTCCTTAAAATTAAAAAATATTAAAAATAAATATTGATAATTAACGATGAACACTAAAATTAATTACAATCATTAATTAAAAAATAAAAAAGCCTCCGTATGTATGAGACTAAAAGAGTAAGTCATATGGACATAAAAATAAATATACTATTTTTGAAAGTCAATAAAATAAATTAAGTAAATATTAAAAATTAATTCTGTTATTAATTTTTAAGTAAATTAAGATTTTCTTTATTTTGATAATAAATTGCATGAAAAAAGAGAAACAAATTCATAATCAAGTTTTTTCAAATAAAAATATTCTTATACTTGGTGCTAGTTTTGTCTTATTTATGACAAAGACAGGATCACTAGAACCTACTTGCCTGCCCAACACGTGATGTAGACTCGTAGAACATCGAGAACAAGGAAAAATCATTTCATTATTTTTTGAATATACTTGAATAATAATAATATAATTTAACAGGATTAAAATGAAGTTGGACGTTTGTACAGAGAAATTATTATATATTAATTTATGATGTTATTCGTGATTTTTTATTTATTAAAATTTTGTTAATTAATTTTTATTTTTATATTATTTTTAATTAAGTTTTTATGTAATCACACCTTAACTATTTACATTACAATAAAAAGTGAATTTTTTTAAAGAGATGATATAAAAAATATAAAAATAATTGATTACTTTTTAATGAATAAGATCATAAATAACGTAATAAGTTGTGATCAAATTTGTTTATATAAAATTGATGTATGTCATGAATAAAAGGTATAAAAACATATTTCTGAATCGGAATCAAATAATAAAGTTTTATTAATCAAAATCGCTTTTATTAAAAAAAATCTCGATCAAGAGAGACCTTTTGATTTACATTATCACTTTAATTTTAAAATAAAATTGAACTCGATTATCATAAATAATTTAACTTAAATTCGAGTATAATAATAATAAAATTCAAACGATCATTAACTCGAATTTAAATATCAATAAAGTTAAATATAATTCTATTTCAAAACGATTTACTTTACCTTTCTTACGAGATCATCAATTCATTACGAATAAGGATATTTTCATTTTTATATTTTTATTAAGTAAACATTTATTCTATTCTAAAATAAAATATCAGAATTTAAATTCATACAAAATCAAATAACATAAATATTCTTTATCTTTCAGACAAATAACGAATCTCTTACATCGATTTGTTTAAATACTAGTTTTAAACACGAAGTGGTGTTGCTCGCAAGGATTGTGCCATCTGAAATCCGAGCCCAAACTTCTCTTCCTGTTTGCCAATGGTTGCCTCGGACATTTGTGCTCCCTCTGGGATTTTGAAACCACAATAGTCGGTATCGGAGCCGGCCCTACGAAAGAATAATAATGGGACAGTCGGGTGCATTTGAAATATTTCCTTAATAATTGCTTGTAGATATGGTAAACGAGCTATGTCACGTTCCTCGACTGTTTTTCCTTTTCAGATTGCTTGTTCCAGCTCTTGCTTAGCTTTAAGTAGAACTTCTGGGTTGTGAAGTAGTTCTGCCATGACCCACTCTAATGTGCTTGATGTTGTATCAGTTCTAGCAACCAATAAAACCTGTAGAATGATATGATTAAACCAAACAATTTTAAGCAGAAAATAAAAAATTCACGGCTCAGTTTTTTTCTATTCTTATTTTACTCAATCAAGTTTAATTTTTTAATTTAATTGTTAAAAATTTTATATTTTTTATTTTAGTCACCCGACAACTAAATAAAAATAAAGGATAACATAACAACAATATGTCACTTAGGGGTGGACAATTTTAAGAATCAGTCCTGGTCTCGGTCACATCGAGTCCTAAATTTTAAGAACCAGTCCTATTATGGTGGGAACCGATATCAATATTGGGTACACGATCAATTAGTTTATTCTTAAGGAAATTTGAGTAATTAGAGGAAAAATTCAATCACCAATAATAATAGTAAATAATAAATTTAGAATATCATAGGCTTAAAAATTAAAGTTTTAAAACTAGTTATACTTATAATATTCATACATAAAGAGAAAAATTTGATAAGAAACATAAACAAAAGAACATTATCTATTAAAAGCAAGAAAACTAATACCGAATATTTGGTACTGGTCCCGATTTTATTGGATACCCATCGGATACCGGGTCTAAAAAATCAAGATCTAGTTCCGATCTCAATTATGATCGAGACCTAAGTTTTTATCTAGTCTCAGTCCCACTAAAATTAATACCAGATAAAAATACCTGATCTTACCGGAGCAGAATCCAAGACTAAGTAATCAGATTTTTCCCCACCCTAACACATTACTCTTTTTTTACCTAATTTTGTCTTATCTTTTTTTCTCTTAAAAATGAAAAATTTACTATTTTTTTTTTATTATATCGGTGTTAAAATAATTATTCTTCGATCGTTCAAGACACGAACAAATAGACCTACCTTATTATTTAAAAGAAAAAAAGTTAAAAGGATTACCAAAAGTAAGTGTGTGACGTAAGTTCTACCGATCTCCTCGGAGCCACCTTCAAGAATGTCGAGAAGAGTATCCGAAACATCATTCGATGCAGTAGAAATGGACTTCTGGGATTTTCTCGATTCATGTCTTTCATCCAACATTTTATCGAAAAGATTAATCATCTTGTCGAAATGAACACTGATCCGACCACGTATATCAAGCTTCTGAAGCAAAGGAAAATAATCAGACAAAGTAGGCTTCCCGGCCTCGATCAGGATCTGCCGAAACGTTTCCTTGAATTCTCGAGCAACAGATGAATCTGAACCAACTAAATCCATGGAGAAAACAATGTTGGACAGTAAATTAATGGTGGTATCAAAAGCAGCATGGCTTATGTTTACAGCTTCTCCTCTAAGACAACAGTTACCGACATTAACAATCAGTTGCTGAATCTGTCCCGACGAAGGTGTTGGTTGCCGTCAGGTTTCTGGTTACTGAAAGCATGAATGTTACAGACCTTACGAAGGGCTCTCCAGAGCGGCGACACGGGTATCCACGGCAGCGCTACTTCACAATGTCGGCTTGCTCGTACAGCATCCACGATGGTTCGGTTACAGAAGTTGAGATCCTGTTTCTGAAGAACCTCTTTGTTTATGTGAGTACATTATAAAATTTATCTTGCACCTATTATTTAAATCGTATTTGTTTATATTTATTTACAAGTAATTATAATTATCAAATTATATAAAAATAAATTACAGACTCTTATAAAGAAATTATATACTTTATTGACCGATCAAATGTATATATGATAGATTTATATCAATATAAATTTAATTAAAGCATATTTTTGTAGGTATAAATTTTACTTAACTATAATTAATAAATTATATATAACTAACTTAGCTAACGCATATTTACACTTTAATAAATTATATTTATCCATACATATTATAAATTTATATCTAATTAATTTAAGTTCGATCATAAATCATCATTTTTCAAATTAAATGAATTGAATTTAAAGATAATAAAACTCATAAATATTTAAAAAAAATTAAAAACTAATTTTTAAAATTTTAAAAATAAAAATAAATATATAAATTTTAAAAAATTCAGAGTTTTATGCTTTAAGGGCATCCGTCATCGTTAGTATTCCAATAAAAAACAATTAGTTATTTGTTTTACAATTTAATTTTAATATAATTATAGGTTTTACAGTTTAAACGCGCCCTAAGAAGTATTATCTTAATAAAATATGGACTTTAGCAAAGGACCAAAGCACCCTTCTAGGTCGGTTTAGGCCGTATTCAAGAACATTGTAGGTGGAGGTCATATTCGTCAATAAAAATCATGACATTATTAGAAAAAAATCTATATATTTTGATTGCGAAGCTCGCTAATTGTACTTTGACTGTTTCAGATTTTCAGTGAAAATCAAGAAGAAAATTAGGGAAATCCCCTTTAAAACAAAACCCTAATCCCTAATTCTATTTTTTCGTATTTGATCGTAGAAATCGAAGTAAACCCTCAACTGGACGACATGGGTTCTGAACAGAATCAAGGAACCAGCTTTCCCCCGTCGGAGCCGAAGCTTTGCGCCAACGGTTGCGGCTTTTTCGGCACAGCGGCGAACATGAACCTGTGCTCCAAGTGTTACCGCGACCTACGTGCTGGGGAGGAGCAAGCGGCGAAGGCGAAAGCCGTCATGGAGAAATCCCTCGGTGTTCAAGTCGCGGAAGCGATTAATCCCGCCGCGGAGCTGCTTCACAAGGGTTCATCATCGACTGAGGTCGCGCAACAACCGGCCGTGGCCCTCGCTAGCGATGAAAACCCAGAGCCCAAGTTGTCTAACAGGTGCTTCATCTGCAGAAAGAAGGTGGGGTTGACTGGTTTCAAGTGCCGCTGCGGGAGTACATTCTGCGGCGACCATCGGTACCCTGAAAAACACGAGTGCTCCTTCGATTTCAAGTCCACCGGACGCGATGCGATCGCCAATGCAAATCCCATCATCAAAGCCGACAAAGTGGAGAGGTTCTAATCACTTCCCTCCATTTTCTTCCCTCCTCCCATTTTAAGAATTCTATCAGTGTTTAAAGTCATTGAAAATTTGGGTGTTTTAATTGTTCTTGCTTGTGTTCTATGGGGAAGTTGAAATCATTTGGCACAATATTAGCGTCACCTGTGGTTGATTCATAATAAAAATGGGTCAATTAGTGTTTCTGGTTTGAATTTGATCTTCATTTACATCCATATTTGTTAGATACATAGAATATATACTGAACCAATCTGTTTTGTATGCTTGTTTGTTCCTGACCATCTTATTCTTTTTAAGAAAAATTTAAATTTAAATTTAAAAATAATATTATTAGAAAAGAGAGTTATAAATTCGATACATAATTGCTAAAAAAAACAAATACAAAGTGTTCAAAGTTGGAACTTGGAAGGCAACCATTGTAGTTTGCAGTGCCCTGCTCGAAGCCTTCTAGGCCAGAACTAGAAACAGGTCGAACCCAAGTGGACTCCTCGGAACAGGCGCCTGCCACTGACACACCATGTGCTCGCTGCACGAAAACCATGCAACTTGTCAACTTGAACATACCCAAAATGCTACGAGGAAGCATTTATAAAGTAACAAAACTCCGGGCGGTGGCTTTTGTTTTCGATTAGGTATTGGCCGAAATCTCCACCACATTATGCATATCATTCGCTGTTGCTAATCCTGTCCATGCTTTTTCTGCTATACAACATGCAACATATCATGGAGGCAGGTATAAATTACATCGCAGATGTCAATATTAACACAAAAAATAAAACAAGGATAATAACTATAACAACGGTCACGTTGCGATCGTAACGGTTGTCATCCATTATTTTCGATATGTTCCTGTTGAATGCAGTGCCAACTTGTTTCGAGTTTTCCTTCACTCGAGGGGCACCATTTGCGTGATCTTTTGCATTGAAGAGTCTAAATCAGGGGGCTGATTGGTTGAGGCCACCACCGTAAGACGCTACAGTGGTGGAGCAAGCAAACAAGACCCTTTAGCTCATTTTTTGTCCTTTCTCTTTCTTTCAGTGAATTCAACAAACATTTGGTAGGTTCCATGATTTTGTAATGACATTCAGTAGTCTATCAAATTCGAATTTAAAACTTTATGTTTTTCGCTTACCATGTCTTCACTGGAAAAACCTTTATAAAATCTTTTAGTTCCGGCAAAGCATGAGTCAGCCTCAGCCATGAAAGTGATGACAGGTGATGAGAGCTGCTCTGGTCCACCCTCCATGCTTGCTTCTTTAGATTCATTTTTCATTTTCTGAAGGGTCAAACAATGAACAAAATGAAAGAATGATTGGGTGGCTCAAGGTGGAAGCAGCAGCGTGAAACCAATAATCATGAGGTTGGTTTATTTGTAATTTATTTATATTAAAAGAAAATGGTAGAAATAAAATGTATATATATAACTTTAGTTTAGTGTTTAAAGATTTAGTTTGAAATTTATAGTTTAGAAATTTAGGTAATATGTTTAGCGTATAGAAAATATGATTAAAATTTAGAGTTTAGAGATTTGATTTTAAAATAAATGATAAAGATTTATATTCTAATCAGGATTCCTAAATTTAATCACAATCACTGAATTCCTAAATTCTGAAAAATGTAATACAATATCATAAAAAATTATAATCGAAAAGACTTAGTCGTGAGTAAAAATCATATTTAAAATTATATAATCATTATTTTTACATAAAAATATATTATAAATTAAATTTTACAAATCATCATTTTCTCATAATATATTAATTTTAATATGATAACAAATAAAACCTTTAAAATAAAAATCCCTAGAAATTTAGCTTCACAAATCGAAAGAGACAAAAAAATAATTATTTTTTTATTTTTTTATTTGTGAGTTAAGTTTAAGGTGATTTTTTATTTTAAAATTTTAAATAAAATAATTCATGGCTCTTAAAATATTGTCATGTATGATCTTCTTCATCTATGAAATAATACTGCCTTTCACAAAAAAAAAATCTAAATAAATTATTTCTTTCGTAATAATATTACCACTTTTATGTTAAAAATTATATTTAAATTATTACTCTAAAAAACTCAATTAGTTTTTATTTTTTAATAAAAAACAAATGTTTAATAAAATTTATTTTTTAAAAAATTATTTAAAATATTTTATATTATTATTTTTTCCTTCTTAAAACTCCATAAAAAGTTTTATTAAAAAAAATAAAACCAGTTACGTTTGAATATTCAGACCATAAATTTACGTTTAATTCATGCAAAGCTACAGATTCTTCTTAGATTGTCGCATCTTTTGACTTAGCGACAAATCTACCATCACCACCACCACCAGTCGCCAGAGGCGGCGCAACACTGAAAAATGTTACCGTTCAATACAATCGATGAGGCAGCCACATTCATCGGACGGAATCTGACGACGGCCGAAACGTTGTGGTTCAATTACTCGGCTAAAAAATCGGATTACTATCTTTTCTGCCACAACATCCTGTTCTTGTTCCTGATATTTTCCGTGGTTCCTTTGCCCCTCGTACTCGTCGAGTTGATGAGATCTTTGGGATTCGACAAGTACAAGATTCAACCCAAAGTTAGTCTGTCGTTGTCTGAAATGTTCCAGTGTTATAAAGATGTTATGCGGATGTTTATTCTCGTTGTAGGTCCTCTGCAGTTAGTGTCTTATCCTTCAATTAAGGTAAAAACTCGTTCAATTTCTCAGGAATTTTATGGGTTTAGTTTTTTTTCCCCAACGTTTTCGTTTGATTATAAAGTTGGGAACTTTGGGGTCCATTTTTAGTGAAAGATTTATGTTTTTGGAGAATGTGATATATCATATTGGGAAATTTGTTTCTTCATGGGTTATAATTGTGTTAATATGAAGGTTTCTTGAACTTTCTGACTTCAATTTTATGTTGGACTTTCTGAGATTTTCATTTTCATTAATTTAGATCGGTGTAAATATGATTATATGTTGATTAGTTTTCTGGGAAATTTGTTTTATAGTCTTTTTTTTCAGTTTCAGTGACAGATTAGTTCGTTTTTACTGTCTAATTAGTGTAATTCTTGAAGATTTGAACGTTTAGATTCCTCTGTTTATTTAGACTCTTAATTCCACTGATTTTGAATCTGTAATCTTATAGTTGTAAGCTACAGAAATCAGCATCTTCAACCTTAAACAATGGAGTTTATCTACTAATTCAAGTCCTTTTTCGACAGATGATCGGGATACGAACAGGGCTGCCATTGCCATCACTGTGGGAGATTGTGGCACAGTTGACTGTATATTTCATGATAGAAGATTATACCAATTACTGGATTCATAGATTCCTCCATGGTAAATGGGGCTATGAGAAAATCCACCGGGTTCACCATGAATACACTGCTCCAATTGGCTTTGCCGCGCCATATGCTCACTGGTTGGAAGTTTTGATCCTCGGGGTTCCATCTTTTCTCGGACCAGCAATTGCTCCGGGGCATATGATCACGTTTTGGTTATGGATAGCTTTACGGCAAATTGAAGCAATTGAGACACATAGTGGGTATGCATGCTAGAGCTTAACCTTTTTGTTATGTTCTTTTACTTTTCCATTTTGCTCAATGCCCTTGGTGCTTTAATCTTGTGACTGAATGATACCAACTTTAAAATATTTTCATTACTTTTCAAACCCTCCTTTCTATCCAATTGCTTGGATTTTTAAGGATCTTTATTATACACTCACATGATTCAATGGCTTCTTTTGCATGCTCTCATTTTATCATGTCAATAGTTGCATCCATTTCTACCTTTTTTTCAAGTGTTCCCACTGTACGGAGGCATGCTTTTTCATCGACTTTTGAAAATCGATGATTACTCTTTGCACATTCTTCGACAATTTATGCTTTTTTCCCCTTTTCATGTGATGGAGATTAACCTGGTATAGTGCTGACTTAGCATCCAATAATTCAAATTTCTTTGTTGGTAAAGCAACATTAGTATTCTCCCATTTCAGTTTTGATCTTATCTGTAGCTATTATGTCTTTAGCTGAATTTAAAGGGGGGAAAAAAGACATGATGTCGTTACATTAGTTAAAATGAGGATAAAGAAATGAATTTTATGTTTCGAAAATGATTATGTGTGTTCATAACCACTCGGCTGATGAAGGGCAGTCATTTACTCGCATTTTTAGTTAGCAGGGATACCGAAGGAACTTGTGATTACTGTTGAAATATGAGTTCATTGTAGATGCTTCTGCTAGGTAGCTATTTTAGGCAATAATTGAAACTAAAAGATATTCGTATTTGATATCCTATCAAGCTTCGTAGAGCTGGATTTTTGTTAATAATGATTGTCAAAGCATATTGTAGAAATCACATGCATATCGGTACATCACAAATGTCCCCGAATATTTACTTAATCTGGTATAAATTGGTTCTGGGTTTATTAGGGAGCAAAATCAGAAGGCAACTTAAATTTTCAATTCTCCATCTTTTGCCAATGTGTAAGTTGTATTTTTTATATGAAACCTTCTTTCCGATCGTCATGACTTTGAATTTAAGATATTTGTAGTGTTAATTAGGTGCATAGAGTTAACCAAGTGACCTATGTTACTCATATTCGAGTGTGAGTTTCGGATATGTGCATGTGTTTGACATGAATATAGTTTTGTGTCGAGGCTTAATGAGGTTTATTTGTCAGTGTTTAGCTTGATGAAAGCTAGTAAGTGATTTCTGCAGTCTGTTTACGGTACAAGTTGTGTAATGCAGGTATGACTTCCCATGGACTCCCACTAGATTTATCCCGTTTTATGGTGGCGCAGATTACCATGATTATCATCACTATGTTGGAGGACAAAGCCAGAGCAACTTTGCTTCAGTTTTTACTTATTGTGATTACATCTATGGCACTGACAAGGTAATCGAACAATGCATGGTTTCTCGTGTAATCGGCTGCGAGCTTTTCTCGTGTAATAAATCTTTTTCTTGCGTGATTAGGGCTATCGTTATCATAAGAAGGTCCTAAAGAAGGTAAGTTATTCACTTCCTTTGTTCTATATCCTTTATCACTTTGCCTTGGCATGTTTTACACTTTAGTTTAACTACAAATAGACACTGCCATAAACAATATGAGCGGATCATTACGGTCTAAACCGGGTTTTTTCGAACACATGATAGTATAACATTGATTGAAAGGCAATGTTGAATGTTTCATCAAGAGTCTTAAGATGAGGGGTTTACTTCCATAGCCTCACATATCATGTCTTCCTGCTCAAGATTTTCATTTCTTTCGTTACACTACTGTATTCATTGCTGGTGTAATTCAGTTGAAAGAAGGGTCTAAAACCGACGGTGCTCGAAACCAAGGCTCATCCTATTATCCTACTCAAGATCTTAAAGCAGAATAGCCTCCTGTCGATGGAGCAAATCTCTCGAGCAGCCTCTTCGGTATACCTCGTGCATCGCTTGGCTCTTGTAACAACTGTGGGGAAATGTGATTTCGAGTCGACATCGTCGTCAGCATGATAAAAGTAGATTTATCAAGTGATTCAGATGGATGGTAGTAACTTTGCCTCTTTTTTTTTCCGAAAGTGATTTTTCTGGTAGCTTGACAGGAGATACAAGTTCTTAGTTCTTATTATTCAGGGTTTTGATGTATGTGTGCTCTGTTTAATATAGATGTAATCACCATTAATTAAATGGTTAAAATACTTACATAGGTCCCTAATTATAGGATGATTTTAATATGATTATTATATTTTTAATTGTGTCAGTTTAATCATTTAACTATTTAAGTGGTATTAATGTGATACGATAATTATTAAAAATTTATATAATTATATATTCGATCTATTATTTATAGATATTTTCAATTTAGTCTTAATTTTAATTTAATAAATTAAATTAAAATTATAATTAAATTAATAAATATATAAATTATAAAGATTAAATATATATTTAACTATTACGTTACCTTTTTTATTAAGTTTTAAAGATACGTGATTTGATTAAAACCATTTAAGTAATTATATAATCAAATAAACACAATTAAAAATATTATGATCATATCAGAATCATTCCCATAATTAAATGGTTATTTATGTAATTTATCCTAAAAGAAGGTAAGGGTACTACCGTACTAAGCCCGGTAAGAAAATGGAAGCAAGAGCCCTCAATTTCTCGGAAAATTCTTTCTGGGCTTCCCGCGAGAACCGTGTTGAATGAAAATCATAACTTCGGGTACATCAGATTTTAATTATATAAAAAGAAAATTTCAAACTTCTAATCCAAATCTAGTATCAACCTCTTCATCAAAATTCATTATTTCAACCAAATTCCGGCGAACGGAATTCCTTCCTTCACCGGAGTTTCTAATTCCCCCTCTCAATTTCTTCCTCCCCCTTTCAGAATCTCCGCTTTGTTTGACAAAATAAAATTAAAAAAATTTAAGGTTATGGCATGGAACGTGTTCAAATTCTGTACGGCGCTACGTGCTTTGGGTTTGATTATGATCGTTTTCGTTCTTGCGATCATTGGTGTCACTTACTATTCAGTGGTCATCGCTCATTATGGACCAAGTCTCTTTCTTGGAGGCTTTGATTCGGTTTTTTCCATTGTAGCTCTCGTCGTGTTCCATTCCCTGGTAATAACCCTTTTCTTGTCTATCTTTTGTCATGATTTGGTTTTTATCTGTAATGGTCCTATGAAGAACAAAGATTGTAGCTTTAGTTGTTACTTTTGTTTGATTTGTGATAAAACATGGAATGTTTGGCCATAAAGGAAATTAGATTTAGGGTATTTTAGAAGGGAAAATGTTAGATTTGGCTTTAGTTTACATTGGTGATTTTATGATGAAGTTTTTATGTGGTTTTGGTAAATGATATGAAAACTTAATTTGAGTGACTCTGGGACTTATGAGTTTTAGATTGATGGGGTGTTGCTGAATTTGAAGGGAAGAAAAGGATGAAACCTGGGATTAATCATAATATTTATGGTTTGATTTCCTTGTTTGTGTTGCGATTGGTTTTGTTAGATGGCATTGCAGCATTTTGAAGTAAGCTTACTTGGTTTTTCAGCTGGCAATGGTAATGTGGTGTTATTCTTCTGTTGTTGTAACGGATCCAGGGGGTGTCCAACCGAATTGGAGGCCCCTCACGGATGAGGAGAAGGGTGATGCAGATCCATTGGTAGGTTCTGGTTATGGAAATGCAGACTTAGACTCAAAGCAGTTAGTTATGCCCGGTGATTACACGAGCCAAGACATACGATTCTGTCACAAGTGCAAACAATTTAAACCTCCTCGCACCCACCACTGCTCTGTTTGTGAGTAACTTGTGATAAATTCTTTGGTTGTGGCGTTGTTGTTATGCCAACTTTAGTGCGTCTATTAATTGGTTTCAGGTAGGAGGTGTATACTAAAAATGGACCATCACTGTGTTTGGGTTGTCAACTGTGTTGGGGCATTGAACTACAAGTATTTCCTTCTATTTTTGGTAATGTTAACTTTAAGCATCCATTTATATTCGTGTAGCTGCATGTTATTGGTGATATGGTACTTAGTTGGGTGGTGGCCTTAATTGGGGATTTCTGGTGACTGCCAATATGAATGTTGAACATACCACTACATGATACGGACCGGTGGACAAGTGAATAGATGAAGCGGCTGAACTTTGGATGTCCCATGTATGATTGTTCTTAGTTAGCGGCCTGCTAGATACAACTCTTAAACCAAAAATCTCGAAGCTAAAATATGATTGTTCTCTGCCATACATTCCACGATGATTGAAGCTTTCAGCTTCAAAGAATCCCCTAATTTAATGCTGATAAGATTAATAGATTATTTCTCAAGGAAGATGATATCATATATTCCCTTGATTAGTTTGTGAAGCTGTCACCAACATGAATGCTCATTCTGACTGTTGTCTGCGGACTTTGTCCAATGTTCATCAATATTACTTATGAACCTCGGTATGATGAAGTTGTCTTCTGCAGTTTGGATTACTTTAAAACCACTATGATGCGAGAATTTATTGCGAAAGATTGTTTTCTTCTATGTAGAATTCTAAAATTCATGTCTTTGAATACTTTTTCTCTGACAATACATGCACTTGGGCGGGGTGTTCAGTATTCTAAATTTTACCTGATCAGTCATAATAGTGACTGATATGCTCCATTTCTAGCTATAAACATTTGGCATATCGAGTCTTAGGTATTAAGTAGACTCTTATGCCAACTAGATATCATTGTTTGACATGCTATCAGGGGACGTATAACAAGGCGTGGAAGTTGAGTTGTATTTTGTTTTTTCTCTCTTAAATTTGATGCAGTTTTACACATTTCTTGAGACAACACTTGTCTGTTTATTGTTACTGCGGGTTTTTATGGAGTTTTTTAACGATGGTGAGATAGATGAAACGCCGGGAACACTTGCAGCTACTTTTATCACATTTGGTATGGTCTTAAGGGTTTAAGCATCTTCTATCTAATCGGTTGTTGATATTTTTAACTAATTGCAATCCAAACCTTGCAGTTCTGAACTTAGCATTTGCGCTGAGTATTCTGGGCTTTCTGATTATGCACACAGCATTGGTTGGAGCCAATACCACCACTATTGAGGTAATCTGTTACATGATTATGTTTCCTCTTGTTGCCAAAGTAATACGTAAAAAGGGCTCATTTTTGCATGTTTTAATCTCAGGCATATGAGAAGAAAACCAGTCCTAAGTGGCGTTACGACCTCGGTTGGAAAAAGAACTTTCAACAGGTTAATTTTCTTCTCTTCCTTCCCAAACCCCTTGCTTTCTGCATTGATAGTTATCCAATGCTTGCGTGTTGCATTCGTTTCGAGTACTTGTGTATTATATATATAAGATGTTAAGCATTGAATAAATATCGAAAAGAACATGGTAAATAAAATCCTAAAAATTGTAATTTCCATGTGAGTGTGACTGCTAGAGCTCTAAAAGATCGGATTTTGAACATTTGAGTTTCCGACAAAATTCGTCTAGGTGCTGCTTCTGTCTCATGCTCGACACTTGAACTTATCAAAGATTGAAAATATAGTTGAATCTTCATCTCCGGGACTTGTACACTTTGATCGGCCATTTTGTATTTGCTTGTATAGATATGCTTTGCTTTACTCGTTAGCTTCGTCAATCCACAACACGTAGCATTGGTCTGACAATGACATGGTTTCAGGATGCATATTGCATATCTTACCATTGCTTCAATGGAATCTAGTTAAAAGAGCTGGATAGCAAATTTAAGAACTTACAAGTCTATGAACCATGAACATTTTTACAATAAGTTCATCTTTAATTATGTCCTCGAGAAATTATAGATTCCAAGTGAAAACTTTACCCGAAATGATATATCTCTTTTCTAAATTCAGGTATTTGGACAAGACAAGAAGTTCTGGTTCATCCCGACCTATTCCGAAGAAGATTTAAGACGAATGCCATCCCTTCAAGGTTTCGAGTATCCAACAAGACCCGACTGGGAGCTACCCCCAGAGGCATTAACTAGGTAATGAAAGCAAGCTCTCAAGTTTCAATCACTCGTAAAAAAATTCCGGGTTGCATCGTATGTACATATAACTGTATCCTTGTGATTTTGAAGTGATCAAGTCGGATTTCATTGTAATCAGTGGTGTTATTGTTCTTCAAAAATGGCCTGAAACCCACCGGCCACCGGCGAGAGATCAACATTTTCATCGATTTTCCCTCTCGCCATTCACCATATGTAACTTCTCCATTTGAAACTTTGTATAGTTCTCTATATAGTTTTCATTACAATGAGACCATGATTGGAACTTTCAGAAACATCCTTCTTTCAGACATTGACAATCTGGTCGGCTGTCTCTATGCAATACATGTTAGTGAGGTTAGATTGTTTTCATTACTCAGATTTTCTTTAAATCCATTCGTATTTACGTATATTTTATTATTTAGTTATTATATGTTTTTATTTTATATTTTATAATTATTTTTATTTCTATTTTGAAAATCTGGATACTAAACACATTTTTTCTATTTGAAAACACATTTTCACTATTTTTATTTTTGAAAACAATTTTTTTTATTAACCAAGCATTTTTTTAATTTAAAAATATTTCCTAAAAATAAAAAAATATTTTTTTAAAACCTACGAAACCTTAATATTTCCAGACAAATCTTTAGAGTCAGATAAAATGATTGATATTTAGATAAAACTAACTTAAAAAATTAAATATATATTAGGTAATTTAACTTAATTTCAAGACGCAATTTGATATTTAATTTTTTTTATTCAATAAGATATATAAAATTGATTTTAAAGTATAATTTGGTATCTAAACTTTTTCTTTGATCCAACTAGTTACATAAACTTGAGTTTTAGGTTAAAATTAGAATTTGTTTCGAGGTTTAAAAAACATTGTTCGTAACTATTAATTTAGACTAAACAAATAAAACAGATATTAATTTAAAATTAACAAATCAAATTTAAGTATCTAAATAGATAAAGAAAATATTATATTATAATTTAAAACTAAATTTAAGAAATAAATATCTCACATCCATTTTCAGTGCACTGTATAAATTTAAAAAATAGATTTTTTTAATTAGTTAATAGTAATTCAGTAATATTTGTTCTAAAATATAATCACCACCATTTGACATTGATCGCTCAATTATTATGCTGACATCATTGGTGATTAAACTCGTGACCTCTAGAAACAACAACCGTTTCTTTAACCACTTCGGTTAAAGGGCTCGTACTAAAAAAATAGATTTAAAATTAAGATAAAATTAATATTAAGGTATGAAAAATTAAGGATATGATATATTTTTTATAATATGAAAATTAAAAAAAAATTATATTTAAAAATTAATTTTTTAATGTTGAACCTAGTACATAAAAAAAGGTCATAGTTTTTTTTTTTTTTTATCAAATTTAGTATCTAAATATAGATTTACCAAAAATTGAAAGGGAGTCTAAGCCGGGGAACACAACTGCATGCATGGCGTGGGGTTTTTCAGATCAGAAAAATGCGAAAGAAACAGTCAAAATCCAAGACTTTTTCCCTTCTTCTTCATCATCTCGAGTATGTTTACCGTTTCTCGAGTTAAAAGGAAGCTCCACCGCAATGGAAAACAATAATAATTATCCAAAAACTCTAGAGCCGTCGAACCCAGACCCGGCAGAATGGGGCTAAGCGAGGACCAGAAACACGCGATGAAAGAAGCGTTCACTCTCTTCGACACCGACAGCGACGGAAAGATAGCTCCGACGGAGCTCGGAGTGTTGATGAGATCACTGGGTGGGAACCCAACCCAAGCTCAACTCAAAGACATCGTGGCTCAAGAGAAGTTGACATCGCCGTTTGATTTCAAAAGGTTTCTGGAACTGATGGAGAAGCACTTGAAGACGGAGCCGTTCGATCAGCAGCTTCGGGATGCGTTCAAGGTGCTGGATAAAGAAGGGACCGGGTTCATCTTGGTGTCCGATCTGAAACATATATTGACCAGCGTCGGAGAGAAGCTGGAACCGGCGGAGTTCGATGACTGGATCAAGGGAATGGATGTCGGCGCCGACGGGAAGCTCAAATACAATGATTTTATTGCCAGGATGGTTGCGAAGTGACAGCAAACCTAATTCATTTTTGTTATGTTTTGTTCTTATTTTTTTTTCAAGCTTTTAACTTTCATTTCGACATTTACCACGTTTTTTAAAATATATTTTAATCGAGTGATTATAGTGTTATATTAAATATCATTTTAAATTTAAAATAATATGTATTTAAAACATCTTATACGGTAATATTTATTTTATTTTTTAAAATAATATGTATTTAAATAATTCGATACCGGAAGTTATGGATGTCTATAAAGGAGACGGAAGATGGAAAAATTATTAGGTGAACTATGTTCACTACGTCATTCTTGATCTTAATTAATCAGGATCGTTGATCTTAATTTTTTCTAAGTGAATCATCACTTCTTTCCTACATGGACTTAGTGGGTGGGTAGTTATTAGGTGGTTACCTCTTTCCTACATGGACTTAGTGGGTGGGTAGTTATTAGGTGATTATTTAAAGATCAACAGTCCTGATTGTTTGGACCATGGATGACGTGGTGAACAGAGTTCACCTATAATCTCTCCAGAAGATGAGAATAGTAATACCACTTTAAATGTTCTTCGAATTTAGATGAACGATATACATATGTGGGTAGGGACGAAGCTACTTATATAGTGGGAGGGACATTTGCCCTTCTCAAATTTTTTTGGTATAATTATATTTGAGGTCCATATTAGTTTAAATAACAGTAAAATAAGGTCTTTATTCTTTCTAATTTTTAAATTTAAAAGGTTAATAAACTTTTATCTTTTCTGATGTTTAATTCTAACCTCGTCCCTGTACGTGGGCTAAGTTAGTATACTTATCAAATAAAAAATATATATCTTAAGGCCTACAAAAATATAATTTTTTAAAATAGATTTTTAACTATAATAATAGATAATCTTTCATAACAACACAATTGAAGAGATCACGAACATAACTTTATCTTATCTCATCACTAAAAGTATCATATAATTTTTGAGTAATTTCAAAAAAAAAGTTTTTAATTCAAAGGAATATCATTCAATTTTTGAACTAGACAAAATATTTTAAAAATATTATCATTAATTTAAAATAAATAAAATATCTATAAATTTATATAAGACCCAATCTCAGACATTCGAGTTGTATAATTAAAAAGTATACAAGAAGCTTATGTTATAGCACAGGTACTGATCAAGCAATTTAACCAATACTAAAACACAGAAGAAGCTTCCAGAACCAGCGGACGTCTCTTGTCTGATCCTCTAAGTAAGAAAACCCAAAATTCAAACCCGAACCCCTAAGCCTGAAATTAAACCTTCTAGATTCGTTTTTCCGATGGCCGATGAAGCAAAAGCGAAAGGCAACGCCGCCTTCTCTTCCGGCGATTTTAACACCGCCGTCAAACACTTTACCGATGCTATAAACCTTTCTCCGACCAATCACGTCCTTTACTCCAACCGCTCCGCCGCTTACGCTTCCCTCCAACAATACGATGCCGCATTATCCGACGCCAAGAAAACTGTCGACCTTAAACCGGATTGGTCCAAAGGTTACAGCAGGCTCGGCGCGGCTCACCTCGGGTTGCACCAATACCAAGAAGCTGTTTCGGCATACAAAAAGGGACTTGAGATCGATCCTAATAATGAAGCATTGAAATCCGGCTTGGCTGATGCTCAATCGGCGGCGATGACTTCGAGTTCTCGAGCTAGGTCGGCTCAGCCGCCGAATCTATTCGGTGATGCTTTTCAGGGGCCAGAGATGTGGGCTAAATTGACGGCGGATCCCTCTACTAGGGCTTTTTTACAGCAGCCGGATTTTGTTAAAGCGATGCAGGAGATTCAAAGGAATCCTAGCAAATTGAATGAGCATTTGAAAGACCAAAGAGTTATGCAAGCTTTGGGTGTTTTGTTGAATGTTAAGATTGCACATGGTGGTGGGGATGACATGGAGGTTCCAGAGGCGAAGACACCTTCACCTCCACCGCCTTCACAGCCTGTTAAGGAGGAGGCAAAGAAGCCAGAGTTTGTGCCGGAACCGATGGAAATCACGGAGGAAGAGAAGGGAAAAAAGGAGAAGGAGAAAGCTTTAAAGGAAAAGGAGGCTGGTAATGCTGCATACAAAAAGAAAGACTTTGAAACAGCTATTCAGCATTATACAAAAGCAATGGAGATTGATGATGAAGATATTTCATATATCACCAATCGAGCTGCTGTTTATTTGGAAATGAGCAAGGTATGGTTATATACTACTAACTATAAGTTTTACCTATTGCTATGAACATAAAAAAATGTTGAAATTGTTGGTTGCTTAACATTCATGCTGATATCGTTTCAGATTATGTAATAACGAAAAACTATATACTCAATAACCATGATAAGAAACCATTAAAGATGTACTTTTATAACCACTATTAATTTACTACGACATGATTATATATGTTCTGTCATTCATTGGTAAGTGTTCAGAATGTATAATATCTGCTTTAAAATTTTTTTAAAAAAAATGCTTGTTTCAGTGTAATTATTGCTATGAGCTTTATAGAAATGTGGATTTTGTTGGTTGATGAACATTCAGAGTAAAAAATAATTTATGACTACATATTTACTTTTAACAGATTGATTTCACTGTTGGGTATCTTCAGCTCTAAGATGATTCCCTGTTTTTAATAATGGTTGAACTTATAAAATCATATCTTGAATGGTATCTTAGAATGATTATAAAGTGTGAATTATGATGTTTTTTATCATGTTCCATCATGCGGTTGCTAAGTGCACAGAATGTATAAAATCTGCTTAATTATGTTGGTATTGAGCATGAGTATATACATGTACACACATTTTTGTTCTTCAAAAGACCAGAGGTAGCGGTGGATGGGTAGGGAAAGGCCTATCTCTTCCTCCTGAACAAGGATTTTCCTTCATTTTCTTCTTTCTGGCTATGAGAGAAATTTTTTGGTCTAGAAAGATGTCAAGTTGTTATCATTATTAATTTAAGTTATATGTGTATCTTACTTCAATCCCTTTTTTTGTCTATACATTCCTTGTTGAATGCAGTACGAGGACTGCATTAAGGATTGTGACAAGGCTGTTGAAAGAGGTAGAGAGCTTAGAGCAGATTATAAAATGATAGCGAAAGCCTTGACTAGGAAGGGAACTGCTTTGGTGAAGATGGCTAAATGCTCAAAAGATTATGAACCAGCTATTGAGACTTTCCAGAAAGCTCTTACAGAGCATCGCAATCCAGACACATTGAAGAAACTAAATGATGCTGAAAAGGCCAAGAAAGAACTAGAGCAGCAAGAATATTTTGATCCAAAGATAGCTGATGAAGAGCGTGAGAAAGGTACTCATTAGCAGTTTGTGTGTTGCATTCTGTGGTATCTTTATTGTTCTATATTCTTTTCTCTGATGTGTCTTGCTACTGGTATTTCCTAGGTTATGCTTCATCTTGCTATCATATTCATTCAAGTTTTGTCCAAGTCAATGTGTAATATTCATGTCGGAATGAGCGAAAATAGTAGTATCCCTAACATGTTTATCTCTGGACTTCTTTAATATATTTATACCCAGGGAATGAATATTTCAAGCAGCAGAAGTATCCAGAGGCTGTGAAGCATTATACAGAGTCGTTGAGAAGAAACCCCAAAGATCCGAAGGTAAGAAGCCTTATTCTGTTTTTGCGAGTTTGGTTGTGACAAATTCACACAAGGTGGCATCGTATGGGCTGTTGAAATGCCTTTTTTGGCCCTGTCAGGCATACAGCAATAGAGCTGCATGTTACACAAAGTTGGGTGCTTTGCCTGAGGGATTGAAAGATGCTGAGAAGTGCATTGAGCTTGATCCAACATTTTCCAAGGGTTACACAAGAAAGGGAGCTGTTCAATTCTTCATGAAGGAGTATGACAAAGCTTTAGAAACATACCAGGAAGGGTTGAAACTCGACCCGAATAACCAGGAATTGCTTGATGGTGTTAGAAGGTATGTGACTTTCTGCTTCAGGTGTTCGGTTCGGTGATTGTATTTTCAGAAGTGTCATATAACTGTCTTTCTGTCAATCGTTTTTCAGATGTGTAGAACAGATTAACAAAGCTAATCGAGGTGATTTGAGCCCTGAAGAATTGAAGGAAAGACAGGTAATTCTTTTGTTTTCGGGTTATGTTGTTGTCTACATGTACATTTTAAAAGCTGTTTAGGATGCCCTGTTAATGTTAAATCGGTGTAATGTTGCAGGCCAAGGCAATGCAAGATCCGGAAATTCAAAACATTCTTTCGGATCCAGTCATGAGACAGGTAAGGACTGAAAAATCATTGATTTTGCTATGCATGACCCATGAACTTTGATTTTTTGTAATTATACACATGAAACTTTCATTCTGACTCAATTATATACATTTTAAAAAGGTAATTACACTCTTTTATTTTCATATTAGTAATTTATGAAAAACAAATGAAATCAGACAATCATGTATACCATTGTACAACTCAAAGTTGACATTGTACCAAAGTTGATACATAGTTTTGATATTTATCTCTGTGGTTTCCCAAGAAAGATTTTGTATGCGTGCAGGTGTTGGTTGATTTCCAGGAGAACCCAAAGGCAGCACAGGAGCACACCAAGAATCCAATGGTGATGAACAAGATTCAGAAGCTGATTTCTGCTGGGATTGTCCAGATGAGATAAATGGGACCCAAAAAATTGAACTTATATCTTTTTGCCCCCCATTTCAGTAAGTCTGTACTTTGTGGTATGAATTCGAATGGATTAAGATTCGTAAAAGTAATTCGAGTCGAAAAATTTCAGTCTGTAGATTGTCTCTTGTTAAATTTTCCAAGCAAGTCTAGCTTGCAAGTTTGTTCTTGAGCCATTTAAACTGTTTGACACTATGAAACAGTTTGTTTGAATGTGTTTTTCTATAACAAAATATTTACTAATCATAAAAAATTTACGGTATAAACGAAGAAAATAAATATTATCATAGAAATAAGTATATTATTAAAGTCAAACTATTTTTTTATATTTATTCATGAAAAAAATAAATTTTAGCTGATTGACATGATATTTTTGAATTACTTGCTAGGTCCCTCTATTGTACAGGTTATGTCAATTTAGTTCTACTTAGTCCATTTGTTATAAACTAAAATCTGAATCACTTTAAATATATAAAATTAGACACCTTAAATGATTTAGATTAAAATCTTCTTTCAACTATTTACTTATTGTTTTCTAATATGATAAGATATATATTTTCATTTTACTTATGGTGATTAAATTATTTTACCCCAATAAAACTACAATAAAATTTATTCTCAGTGAAACAATTAAAATGTATCGGAATTGGAACCAACAATAATGTAGCTGACTGCTGATGGAGATTGTGATTCCAAACTTCCATTTTCTGTGTATTCCAAACTCTTTCATCCCCATCGAATAACAGCCGAACCCCAAGTTAAACCTGCGCCGAAGCCTGCAGTTGCGATCGTATGCCCCGGCTTCACCTTTCCGCTTCGAACGACTTCATCCAATGCCAAAGGAATGGACGCAGCACTTGTATTACCGTAGTTTGCCACATTTGATATCACTTTTTCCTGAGGGAACTCTAACCGGGTTGCGACTGCATCGATAATCCTTTGGTTTGCCTACACCATTGGATAACCGTTACAAGATGTTACGAGAACTAGTTGACCGAAAGTCGAAACACAGACAGCAATCAACGACTGCAATGGTTTGCTGATACGTAAGGGTAATGGACGGAACCGATTTTACTCTGAATCATTTACCTGATGGAGCAATAGCCAGTCCACACTGGATGAAACAAGACCAGCTTTCTGCAGGGCAGATTCGATTGATTGCGGTACACATCGCACGGCAAAGCGGAAGACTTCTTTGCCATTCATCTGTATGCAAGAATAAGAGGGCCTTTTCGGAGGGAAATCTAACACTGAACCATTAGAACCCAACAGTTCATCGGTTTTATCATCAATCATGGGGGCACCAAGATGTCTGCAACAGGGGAAAAAACTCAGGCGAATTATTCAAAAGGAATAAAGATGGTGTTTGTTTAATTCAATAACAGGACATGAGAGGCACATACCTTCCACCCTCACCATCACTATGCAAGTCGAAGCTTAATAAACCATCCTCCTCAACATCACAGGCCTACAGAATCAATGACAAATGATATCATGTTTTGTGTATACTAATCCATACACGTTTTATGCGTGATATGGTGTTCGGCAACTCAGCAAGGGGTATGATGCACAAAGGAATCATTCCCTGCCAAGACTGCAGAATACATGCACGATGCAACAATCTACAACCTTTGATTTAAGACAATATCACTAGTTCAGGCTACCAAGTATGACCTCGGGTAGACAGAAATACGACAAATGCATGCATGTACATAGGCAAATCAGATCATCGTCCTCATCAAGAAATCGCCATTGCATCTTCCAGGAAAGAGTTAAATTATGAAAATAAGATGGGAGCGTATTACCTGAACTAGAACAGCACCTGCAGCATCCCCAAAGAGGATACAAGTCCCTCTATCAGTCCAATCAACAACTCGAGAAACACCGTCAGCTCCAATCACCAAAACATTACGAAAGCCACCTCCTGTAATTCACAAGTGTAGAAGTTCAAATTTATAACATGAATCAGCAAAAGTGAGACCTTGCTGTGAAGTAAAACAAAATTATTACCCCTAATGTGGCAAGCAGCTGAGACCAGACCCAGCACAAATCCGCTACAAGCTGCCGTAATATCATAAGCTATAGGATAATTTTTGCAGCCAAGCTCTCTTTGGATCTGGTAGATTAAATAATGGTTGCCAGAACGACAAAGTACAAAATTACTATACGATAAAACACACATAAATGACTTCTCAAATAATGAAAAATATCTTTAGATTCGGAAAGAAAACTAACCTGTGGAGCGGCAACAAAAACATCTTCTGGGGTAGATGAGCACATCAAGATTAGATCAAGATCATTAGGATCAAAATCTGCCATTTCAAGAGCTTTTCGTGCCGCTTTGACTGCTAGATCTTTCAAGCTTTCCTTTCCTGTAAGAGCAATGGAGTGCAACACTTATGCCAGGCCAAATTCTGCCTTTTCGTAATGGGAAAATCTTCTATAAACTATTTTTCAACCTCATCAGAAATAGAGCATAATAGGCTGTACATAAAACCAGCATATCTAGGGGCAGGGGCTTTTCAAGCAAAATGCCAGCTGATTGGTAGACAAATTTTCTACACATAGAACTAGTATGGATTGTATTCTGACCTGAAATTACCCGTCGATTTCTTATTCCAGTGCGGGAATAGATCCATTCATCAGAAGTATCAACTATTTTAGAAAGATCATCATTCGAAACCGAAAGAGACGGCACTGCTGACCCAATACCAACTAACTTGCATCCTTTACTGACAAACCTGTGTTTTCCCAAAGTATAAACAGAAAAATAAATCATAATTCAGGGAAATTGCTTATCATTCCAAATTTGAAAGTAATAAACATACGAATAAAAATGAAGCTACATCTCAACTCAATCACTAAGATGGCCTCCTAGAGACAAACTGAACAGAAAAAGGATTATCCAGCAACTAAAATGAAGTATCTGATGTATGGTCATATGAATCTCAAACATGTCCATGAATGGATAATAACCGGTACTATGTCGGTATCAAGCTCAGTACAAGTTATTCTTGATATCTCCAGAGTCCAGACCAAGGTTCAGCTCGTACTACTTAAGAGCATCATAAACCAAACATCTTGCTCATACCAAGTCCAAGAAATCTCTGCAAAGCAACCTTCGGATAAACTAGGCGAATCATACCGTTCTACACTTAACCGTGATCCAAGAACAAAAACACAGCTAAGGGAGCACTACAATCAACTGAGACCCTAACCTTTCAAATTTAAACTAAGTTAATTTCCCTGTAAAAAAGCTTAAAATTGCACATGAATGAAGCAATAAACTAAAACCCCTTTCATCTTGCTAATGCAAGAACACTTCAGGCTACAACTTTACATTTTACAATTACTACAACAATCAAGCTATGAAATCATATCAACAAAGGAAGCACATTTAACACCATTTTCACAAATATGTCAACTGATAAACTAGATTCGCAATCAAACAAGAAATTATATAAAAAGCAGCAGAAAGATTTACTTGGGAATTCGAGATTCAGAAGGGGAAACCAGCTTCTCTGCGCCTTCAGTGCCACTTGAGCACACTACCCTCCTAGAGAAGCAAAACCCAGATCGAGAAATGCCTATTGAAGGCGGAATCTTTGTCCGCAGCTTCGGAGCCGAAGGTGTGAAAAACCCAGATGTATTGGCCATTAACACTCGCAACACCACAAAGGAAACGAAAAAATAAATTTCGAAACTTTATTTGCCCAAAGAAGGCAAGCGAGTATCTTTAGAATGTGAAACAAAATGAAAAAGGAAGACAACCGAAGAATCAATGAGTTTCTGCAAAATCTTTGGAGGGGACGAAGATAAAGAGAAAATTTTAGAAAGCAAAAAGTTTAAGCGATTTTGCCAACCAAATCCTTAGGGTAATCCAATGAAAACTCTTAATTTCTTTCTCTATGAAGTATATATGGTAACATGCAATGGCCAATGAGCAGGTTTCGGTGCCATCGTTTTTTTGCCGCAAAATCCAATCCAAGGGGGGTTGGGGGGAAAACACTGTGAAACAAAGATGGTAACTTTGGGGCTGTTTTTTCTTAGTTTAGGGTACGTGGCAAATTCCCATTGGGTGCTAGTTCGTGAATTACAAGGTTTGGAGTTTGGTCCAGATTAGATTAGATTAAAGAAAATTTTACGATGAACGTCGAATACCGCTAAATACTACTAACGCTGAATATTATTAATACTATTAAATTAATTTATAAAAATTAAAGATTTTAAAGATTTAATACACAATTAATAATTATTTAAAATAAAATTTTAATTAAATTATTTTTTATAAGAAAAACTGTACGAGTGATCACCTAACTATTACTCCTTTTTGTATTAGTCACTTATTTTTTTATTAAAATCGTCACTAATATTTGAATTTATTACCATTTTAGTCATCAATCATTAAATATTTAACATAAATTATGACATGACATGATTTAGTAATAATTTTAATTTTAAATTATTATATTATATTAATTTAATCCTAATAAAAGATAATTCATCAAATATAAAACATTAGTAATATTTGAAAAAGAAATCGTTGTGTGACCAACACAAATATATATAATTGTGTCCACCCATGTAATTTTTTTATAAAAAATAATTTAATTAGAATTATATTTTAAGTAATTATTAATTATTTATTGAGTCTTCGATATTTTAAATTTTTATTAATCAATTTAATGATATTCAGTAATGTTTAACATTAGTAATGTTTAACAGTATTCGACGCACGTGATAGACTAATCCATAGATTAATGTATCAAATGCACCTTTTTGTGGTCAAAATTTAATACCGTAGTTACCGGTTGGGGGAAGGTCTTAAATTTTGAAATTAATGTTCAAAATGATATTTATTTATTTTCAATTTCATGTTAGATTTGATTTCAACATTTAATTTAGTATCCATACTGGTATATTCTAACAAAGATTGAAAAAAATTTGATTCGATTCAATAATTTAATTCGACTCGAAATAAAAATATTTGATTTGTTTTGACTCAATTCAAAATTTCATAAATTCGGTTCAAAAAATTTTAAATAAAATTTGAGTTGTAAATTAAAATTTTGAGTAACTCGAATAACTCGAACAACTCAAAATTTTTAGTAATTGGATAATTTATTTTTAAGTTTAAGACGAATCTTTCAAATTTTTATGATATATATCCATATATAAAGATATGAGAAAATATTGTCATATAAGAAAAAGTATAAAAATATATACATACTTTATATAATTAATGAAAGTCATTTAAGTTACAATTAAAACATATTATAACATAATAAATAATAATAATTAAATTTTTATAAAATCTCAAAAACTCAATTCAACTCGAATTTTTTAAAGTCGATTCGAATGTTCAGATGATAAAATTAAACTCGTCAACTCAAATAATTAATTTTTTTTTGACTCAATTTAATCCGATCGAACACTCACCGTTGAGTGTTTGACTCAGATTAATAAACCGACATAATGAATACTCCTCGTTTAAGTGAATTAGCAGGGCAGAGAGGTTGGGTAGTTAGTGGAGCAGGAAAGCTAGCTCCACCTCTCCTGCCACGCAACCACCACCTCCGGCAGAAGGTGGTGGGACTGTAGTTGAAGGGTTGATAATGGGACAATAACAACAGGTGGCAATGGAGGTTTTTCCGATGGTGGCTTGGCCTTCAGCTGCCTTGATGGTATGGTGGATACTAGGTGGTGGGAAGGTTCCGATCCCCCCGAAGACCGACGTCGAAATGACGGAACTTCGAATTCAACGCTAAGTTTCTAACATCTTTCTGTGAACGGATCGATCGAATTCAATCGATACAACAAAAAGGAACTATTAACATTGAGTGGAAACCTTAAAATTTATATACAGTATTCAGCTGTACACCATAGTCACCAGGTTTTAAACAATACTAGTGATAACGAAATTACCAGTCCAAAGGCAATGGAAATGGCAATGCCAGAAATAATACACGGGTTCGGTGAAGCGAGAGAACGATAAAAGCAACCTCGGGAACGAATTTACCGAAGGCTACTGAGAAATCTGATCGCCGAATGTGTTCTCCCCGCTGTAAGTAACATAAAGAAATCCATCTTCATCTTTCTTCTCTTCATATATGGCAGACATAATGGCTCCTGCAGAAAGAAAAGAAAAAGAGTTTAGCCAGCTTTGAATCAGATAGCCAACGTAAAGAATCGAGCACCGCCAGCACCGGTGGATATAAAAACAAGGGATTACCAGTTGGAGGGAGGACATTATCCACAAATATGAATATTGCTTTTTCAGCACTCAGTTTGATCCTTTTACGGATGACATATACGAATTGCCCGACCGTCAAGTCAGCTGGGACAAGGTACCTGTAAAATTCGGAATCATATTACAGGAAGATAATCTCTACTGGTCGATTTATATGTCCGAGACGATCGATTGGTATAACTAGAATACACAAGAATCAACCACCATCATCATACATTTTTACTCTTTATAACACTTCATTCTAGCTAGGGATGTTGATCATCAAAACCATTGTTTCAAAATCGCAATTCGACAGACAATTCAAAGAAACTAACACCGGACATTGCTCTAGCAGAATACAACAATGAATCAAGAGAATCTAAAGCCTCAAATAAGATATCGGAAACGCTTACTTCTTCTTGTCGATGTTCGGGATATCGCTCCTTTCTGCTTTCTCCACAATCACCTTAAAAATAAAGACATAATCAACAAATCAAGCTTGGAAAACTTAGAATCACCAACAGATACACAGGCTGATACAAACAGTAGAACAAATTATATGAACACTAACGAATACGATCGATATCGAGCTCGAAAGTAAAAGTTCAATCGTTACCGGTATCCTATCCGGGTATTTCTCCCTAATCCTAGCAGCCTCTGCCCTCCTCTTCTCTGAAACCATAACCAAACAGAAAAACCATTACCTTCCAAAATACATAAATAATCAATTCCCCAGTAAATAGCATAATTCACATCGATTTACCATAAACAACATAGAAATTAAAAAGCATACATCTTTACACCATGTTCATAACAAAATAAAAAGATTACAGAACATACCCAGATCATGATCCTGCTTGAAGTAACTCTTTGCCATTCCTCCTGAAATTAAAAACCAAAAATCAAGTGAAAACACTTGTTTTTCCAAGATCAAAGTAAAATCAAAGACAAATACAAGCAATCCCAAAACACCCAAATTGGATAAAACAAAATCACAACAAAAAGAACAAAGAAAAACCCAGATTTCAACCAAAAAGGCAAACCTTTTGCAGATGAACCCAAAGCTAAAAAAGAAATCTTGTGAGAGTTGAAGCTGGTGGCTTGGTCCACAAGATTAATATAGGCAAAAGCCTTCGTCTATGCCTCTGTTTCAGCCGAACTTGTGTTTACTTTATTTTGATTAATGGTTGTTGACAGACTTTACAAATGGCTTAATATGTCATTTCAAAAGGTATGATTTACACGTGGATTGATATTATTGGTTTGGGTTTTGTTATAAAGTTGGCTAATCCATGTTTATTTACGGAAAGACATTGTCACGTGTTGTTGTTTTTAGGGATACATTCTGTTAATTCGGTCAATAGTTAAACCGAATTAATCAAATCGAATTAATCAAAATTTTTAAAATTTTAACGGTTAAATAAATTAATTTTTTGTTAATTAAATTAATCAAACCAAAATTATTTTAGTTAATTAACCAAATCAACCGAAATTTATTATAAATTTTAGTTAATTATATAATAGATCTTTAAATTATATTAAAAATAACTTTTTAGTCACTAAACTTTTATTTTATGTTAATTTAATAAAAATTAATGATCATTTTATAATATAAAAAAATAAATATTTTATATTTTTTTAAAAAAATTAAATCACTAAAAATAAATATATAATATTTAATATATAATAATTTTGGTTAATTTATTTAATTAACTGATTTTAAACCGAATTAATTATTAAATAATTTTTTTAAAAAAATTAATAATTAATCAAATTTATCAAAATTAATCAATTAAATTAACCAAAATAATTTTGGCTTAATTGTTTGGACAAGGCTGGAAAGTATGTGAATCGGACGGATAGGAATATGGTGTGGGGATGATCATGGGACATTGTCAAATAAAGTGTGGGGTCCGCACACAGGATAAATTAAAAGAATATACTCTTATAATTATGGGTATTCGATTGATAGATTAATTCAGATAAATTATTATAAATCGTATTTTACACACTCATGTATAAAAGTATTTTAAATTTTAGAGTACTTTTATATATCGATATGAAAATTTTTGTATTGATATAAATGTATCGTGTATTATAGATTTTGTACATTTATAACGATTTTTTTTTATTTCGACAAATATTGATATCTAAAATCGTATATCAATGCACAAAATCTTTGACCCAAATGATTAAAGGAAGTAATCACTATTAATTTATTAAAAAATCGTATATTAATACTTAAAAATTAAAATTGTAAATTTGTGCCTTAAAATATAATTAAATTTTAAATTATAACATTAAATTGTAGCTACAAAATCTAAATTATAAACCGTGAATATAATTTTAAATTTTAAATTAAAAACTTCGAAATAGTCTCTAAAAAGCATAAAATAAAGAAAATAAAAATATTTTTACCGTTTGCACGTATTTTTTTCAAACTATTTATTTATTTATGTTTTTCCCCCAAAATGTTTTGCCCTTGAATTGGTTCTCCAACGAGTTAAACCGCGGTAAATCCAGCTGTATCAGTGATAACACGTTCCAAACGACATCGTTTTGGTATCTCGGTGCTGGGCTGCCGCCATTGCTGTTCATTAAGCTCTTCCCTTCCTTTTCTATTAATCAATCCTGGGCAAAAGGGGGGAAATGGGGACGAGATCGAATTTCTACAAAAACCCTTCCATCTCTTACAAGAAAGATTTAAATCTATCATCTGCTCTTCAAAACCTAAAAGGTGAAATTTTCTATTCCTTTCTTTTTTTTTGTTTTAATTTTTCCTTATTAATCAAGTTTTAAGACTTTCCCTTCCTCCAATTCATAGCCTATAACATCGCCACCGGAAATGCTCCTCCGCCGACCGAAGAACAATCTCAGATCGAAAACAAAAGCGCGTGCAGGAAACGCCCGAGAGAGAGTCAGTCATTGGCTCGGCCTCATCGTAGCCGTGAAGGTGAAGACAACGATGGACCTATGTCTCATCACGATTACATTCTGAAAAGAAGGCGAGATTTTCTCTTCTCTTTGTTAAATGTAATTTTCACATTCTGTAGTATAATTGTTTTCATTTATTGTGAAATCCGGGTTTTGATTGAACAGGAGAGAAGTTAGTTCATCTCAGGGTTACGATGAACTGAGTACTGATGCTTTGGTAATTAAGTGATTGCTTTTAGTTTTATTTTAAATGAATTTTAGTTTTTCCCTTCTAATTCTTCTTATTGTTTTTCTGTTTGTTGCAGCAAGCTTCGAATTCGAGTGTAACATTGGTAGACTATGGGAGTAAGTTGCATTCATCCTACTTTTGATAGCAAAATCCATTACATTAACTTTGAGCTGATTGTTGGTTCTGTTTATAAAGACATGATTTTCAAATTCAATTTATAAATTTTGATGACTTGCAACTCTATAATTGCCATTGAATGCGTATGCAATTACTGAATACCGTGTTCCTAAAATTTCAGGCGATGGAAGTACTTCTTCTGATGATAAAGAAACTCAGAATCCTCCAGATTCTGGTTTGTTTTAGAATCTCCTTCAGTTATGATCGGCGCAGCTGTAAATTATATTTGTTGCATATATGGCCTTTACTTTTGTTTTACTATATTTATTGTAGGTGATGTGAATGAAGTAGATCGAGTTAAGAGCAGAAGTGAGCAACGGTTTCCTCTTCCCGGTGAACCTGTTTGTGTAGTTTGTGGTAGGTATGGAGAATATATATGTGATAAGGTGAGATAAATGAGCCTTGTTATTCAAAATTTGCCACACAATTCTCTTAGTTGCTTTCTACAACTCTCTAACTTTGGATATGATGTGTGTCTGTGTAGACTGATGACGACATTTGCAGCATGGAGTGCAAATCTGCCCTTTTGCAAAGCCTTCAAATAACTGAGGTTCCCACTCTCTCTACTTTTTTTTCACGATAACTAAAAGGATGTCTCTTTTCTTACTGTTTTCACCATATTAAGCCTGTATGTGTTGCCTTTCCAGAAATCCATGAGCATTCGAAATCCATCTTTCTCATCATCTGAACTTATATCCATCTCTCGTTCTCCTGATCGTGCGGAGGACACTTGGGATTACAACAACCATCGCTGGATCCAGAAGGGATCTAGTCTTTGTAGCTACAAATGGTACAGTTTCATTTGAAGTATTGTATTTCAAAATAACATTGCTAAATAGATTTTCTTCAAGCATGAGATAGCATAGTTCCTTAGGTTCTATGCCATTTGAAAATAGGTTTCACTATCTAGTTGTGATTACCATCGAGTATTATATGAATGATTCTGATTGTAGTTGGAAATGCAAGAGGCCTGGACACCTTGCTGAAGATTGCTTGGTCACCACATCTGAGCAGGTTTATTATTAATTATTTTCTGCTAGAGGAAGTACTTTGGTCCTTTACAATTATGAACTGTGAAAACTTGTTTTTCCTTAATAAAGTTTTCTCTATTTTAGGCTGTGATGAAGCAGAGCAAGCCCACTTCTCTTTCCAGAGATCTTCTTGAACTATACAGAAGGTTTATACAACTACATTTCATGTATTTATCCCAAATCAAATATTTTTGAAAAAGAAAAACCTTCAAACGTTTAAAAATATTGTGCATGTGATTGGTCAATATTGTTTTCTTATTTATTTTTTCTGAAGGAAAATTTGGGTATTTATCAGCTAGATTCCTTGTTTCCTTTATTTATTTGTTTAGTTTTTGAGGGTAGGGTTCATGCTCATCCTTTGCTCTCAAAAGTTCTAGCTCGTATACCTAAACATTTTTGTTAATCTGGGTTGTTGAGTTTCAAAATCTTTATTGACAAAATGAGCTAGATTTGTGCTATTTCTTAGTCTCTTTGATTAGATTAATTTCTTTCTTTCTCTATGCTCGATAACAAAAAAAAAGGAAAGACCTTTCTTTTGTTTGAAGTCGTAATAACTTTCAATTCTTAAGGAGCTAAGTTCTCCTCTTTGCTTTTCTTCCTATCTGCAGATGCCATCGGATAGGTGAAAACTTATCTCATGCAAGCTGTAACGCATGTCGTGGCTCAATTGGTCTAGCAACATGCCTTCATTGCAGCACTGTCGTTTGTGACAAGTAAGCTGTATATCCTCTATCTTGTCATTTTCACATTTGTCTTCGTTATGTATTATAAAACAAAAAGGGTAGTTTATGATCTTTCCTCCTGAATGTTATGAAATACAGTGAAGGACATTTGAATGAACATATCCATACCCATCCATCCCATAAACAGTACTACTCACATAAACTCAAGCGACTGGTGAGAATTTTCTTTTCCGTTCTCTGCATTTTAGCTACCATATCACTCGCAACTCGGAATTCATATCTTTACACTAATGTCTAGGTATTTAATCAATATAGGTGAAATGCTGTAATTCTAGGTGCGAGGTGACTGATATTAGGGATCTTTTGATTTGCCACTACTGCTTCGATAAGGCATTCGACAAGTTCTATGATATGTATACAGCAACTTGGTATATCATCTATAACACTTATTCTATTGTTACTACAACTTTAAATTTACATTGTAATTGACCAAATGAGTTGCTCGTTGCTGATTGCAGGAAAGGAGCTGGACCCTCGATCATTTGGGGTTCTATTTGTTGTGAAGATCACTTTGCTTGGTATGTTCTGTAACATTATCGACACCCTTTTGTTGCTTTCTATCCGTAAATAACTTAACGGCTCATTGCCGATGCCGCAGGCATAGAATGAACTGCCCAAATGCAGATATCGAGGACCGAGCGTATTTAATCAGTAGAAACACAGGGAAGGGGAAATCTGTTCAGGTCAGTGACTTCATTTTCTAACAGAGTGCTGCAGGGCAGTTCTTCTAAATCCAACAGTTATGTGGAAGGGGCTTTTGCCTTTTTACATTGTTGGAATAGTTAATATATTTTTTATTATGTTTAACAATTTAAATAATATTATTTTATATAGAAAAAAATTGCATTATTTTTATTGAATCTAAAAAGCAAATATGTAAATCATGTAGAATGAATGTTATGTTATAAACTAGTAAATTGCCGGTTATGTTTTATTTTAATGGCAATGGTGAGTAATTCTAAACACATTATTTATATTTAAAATCATGATTTTATTTGCAATAAATAAATAATTTCCCCTATTTTATAGTAAATTATAAAAAAAATTCAAAGGCAAAATTTTAAATTATAAAATAATAATTTGGACTAGACCAGACTTTACCACACAGGTCAAGTAGCCTGTCCTTTAGAAAAATGGGGAAAATATGATATTTGCAGAAAGAACGGAAGACGTTAATGGAAGTGCAACTACCAACTGCATACCCTTAGGACCCTTAGCCTTAATGCTAATTCCATAAAGCAAAACTAATGGAAGCAACATGAGAAGAAGACCCTCTGTTTTTCTTCCCTTGAGGAAAAATAAGCAGCCGTGCCAACTCGACCCGTCGGTAGAGGTTTACGATCTCTTCATGATGTATCCCATCGTTAATCCGACAATGCCGATCAAGACAACAAGCATGAATGACAGACCACCACCACTTTTGCTGGTTTCACGCTTCAGCAGTTCCTAAACATTTGAAATTTTTACATTGCGAGAGTATTGCATTGCTCATATAAGATCGAGAGAACATGATAAACCGGTCGGAGACAAGTATATCGAAAGCACGAATCTATCCGGTGATGGGAGTTTTTAACTGCATTTCATAAGCAACAATCAACAAGATCACATCGGTTCGAAGGAAAAACGAGTAGGGATCATGCTGAAGTCTCAGATGTAAAAGGAAACAGAAGACTCGGAATTTTCAACAACTAGAGACGATGATGCAGAGACGGTAAGCGGAAAACGACCAGAATCAACAGATTCTTCATGATTATAACTATGATTCCTGTGGCATATATAACAGTCAGTTCCACTCACCAGCTCTTGGCGAAGCTTGTTATTCTGTTGAATAGCTTTATTTTTTTCTTCAGTCAGCTTTGTTATAAGAGCTTTTTCCTGCAATTATAGAAAGCATTGTTGAGCATTATTATACCTTCAATTTATCTCCATCACATACCAGAAAAATATGGATCTTACTATATCCATAAGTATGTTACTTTGACTCGGGTGTGAGTTTCGGATACGAAATCTTTCTTGTGTATGATGCTACTGGAGGATCATATTTTCGTAAAGATATCGGATATAGGTGTTAGACACAAACATTTCAAGTAAAATGAAGAATCGAAACAACAGATCCAAAATACCAAAATAAACGAAGAACGAATCACGAATATGCAGAAGTATAGGGTGACACAGAAGATACAGAATTCAGAATTTACCTTGGGAAGTTTACCTTGAACTTCATCTGTAACTATCTACCTAGAAAATATGATTCTTACTTACTATATCCAGAACTGCTTCTCTGACTCGGTGTAAGTTCCGGATACAGGTACGTTTTCAACACAAATATGTTAAAATTTTGGAGTTCTTTCATGTATTTTGAGGCTATTGGAGCATAATATTCTCAAACTAATATTTGGATATGCATCGTATATTAGTGTCGAACACGAATGTTTCAAGAAAAATAAAGAGTCGAAGCAACAAAGATTGAAATGACTAAATAAGCGAAGAATGAATCATTCAAATGCAGCTCCATAAGGCAACACAGAAGATACAAAATTCAGAGTTTACCTCAGGAGCTTTATCTTGAACATCATCTGTAAATGTTCTTTCTGTAACACCCTCAAAAAGGGGCTAAGAGATAACATGACCAATTAATAATCAAATTGACTAATTGAAGGTTAAATTGGGTAATTGAGGGACTTAATTTAAATAAAAAAATCAAAAGGAATAAATATAGATGACTAGAATAAAATAAAGATAGAACAATAGGATTGCATGCTAAATCTCAATTTCTCTTGGTTGCCCTTAGTCATCCAATTGCTCAAAAGATTAAAGTAAGGGGCAAATAGACTTTTTGCACCCAATAATGATCAAACAAAATTGGGCAAAAATTCCTTCTTTCACCCTCATTCTCAAGGTGAGAAAGAAAAGAAGAAGGGAGAGGAAACTTTACCTCCTTCATTGCTCCATTCTTATAATCAAAAGAAAGAAGGCCTAAAATCCTTGCATGGGTAGGAAGACTTGATAGGAAAGCAAGTTTAAATAGCTTGGTAAGTCCCTCTTTCCATAGTTAAGATGTTGAAAGCTTAAGTTTTTGGATTTTACATGCTTCTAAGATATTCTCATGTCAAGTTTAAGGATTGTATATGTTTGGGTGTAGTTCTTGAAGCATGAACATAAAGTTAGAGAACTTAATTTTGGGATTCTATAAATGTCAAATGGGTGTTATTAAATATTGTGGATTGGATTTTGAAGTGTTGGTATCATGTTAGAAATTCTGAAAAATTGGTAAGATTAAGTTCGGATTAAGTTCGGACACTTAGAATAGAGGTTAGCCGAAAATAGCCTAGAAATGCTATTCCGAGTAGCCAACTTTGAGAATTTCCCTAGGTCGAGATTTAAGGAATTTGGATCTGAAATTTTAAACCATGATACTCATGTATACCTAGTTTAAGTGAAAATTTACGGAACCTTAATCCGAGTCCGGTAGAGAAAGATATAAGCTGTTCCGTAGGGCTACCCGAGCAGTACTGGGAATCCGGACAGATCTGTTTTGAATGAAATCTGGAGCTAATCAAATAGAAATTAAAACGTGGTGTTAGTTTATCCTTATAGAGGACTCTCCTAGCTTTCCAACGAGGTATAATGGATAAAAATCGAACATCGGAGCTAGGAGATACGATCGTTTCGCTAAAGGGTAGCAAAACCGTCCGTAACGAACAAATGCACATGTTTATATTTGTTAAGCTTAAGAATACTTGAATTAGATGATTGAAAATGTCTTTATACATAGCTATTGTATATGGATTGTTAGATAACCCGAGAGAAGAGATTGAAGATCAAGAGAGGCTCGACGTAGCGAGGAAACGAGGCAAAGGGTTGCGATCTATAACCCTTGATAGCTCGGAGAATTGGTGAGTGTGGCAAACCTTAGGGTTAGGACCTAGGGTATGCTAGGTGTTAAGAACATGTTTGATGCCATGATTGTATGCTAGATGTTAGACTAGCTTAATACATTTTACATAGCTCAAAAATGTCGAGGTAAGTACCGACACGCGGCTATGGATGCCAGGTATGTGATTCATGCATGAAGCATGTCTTTGTGATTTGATCATTTGTTTGGTAATATGATGGGTAAGATCTTAAGCTAGCATGATAGATACTTGGTTAGTGGCATGACATATATGCTTCGACATGATAACATGATATTTGTTTTGATATGATAACATATTATATGCCTTGATATGATGGTATGACATATGTTTTGAGAATAGTAGCTTAATACATGCTCTTAATAATGCCATGTCATGTACATCATTGTAATAAGGATCAACTGAATGTGAAACTCCGATTGAGCCTTGGTCTATAGTTGGTCATAGGTAGTACGACATGCCTAGGGTCTGAGCTCATTTGTTAGTACTTCGGTACTTCTGATCAGTACTTCGGTACTTCTGTTGGTACTATGGATACCTTTGTTGGTGGTTAGTCACCATTTGTAGATATCATGGGTATCTTTTGTTAGTGTCCTTGTGGCACTTCTGTCAGTACCTTGTGGTACTTCTGTTAACTCGCTTACCTAGTCTAACTATACCAAGGCATCATTTGAAACTAATTTGAAAGACTAAAAATAAGATTTTGCCATAGAACATATGATATGAATTTGCCATAGAGCCTTTGATATGAACTTGCCTTAGAGCATTTGATATGACAATGCCTTCGAGCATTCGATATGATATAAATTTGAGCATTGGATATGATTTTGCCATAGAATATTGAATATGACTTGCTATTGAACATCTAAGCATGAATTGACTATTGAGCCTATAGTATTGAAATTGAGTTGCATGTTATTGGCATAATGAATTGGATACATGATAAGCATGATAAATAAGCTATATGTTAAGCATGTTATACGATGTTTGGATTGCTATGTGTAATTGGTTGATTGTTATTTGAAGCATACTATTTGCCTTGATTAATGTCTAAATTGGTTAGACTTAGGGCTACCTCAATAAGTACTTCTTAGTACTTACGCTCTCTTGTTTTCTCCTTCCCAAACAACAGGTTCACGAGTTAAAGGGTTAGATCGAGATTGAACTGGAGCAAGAACACAAAGCAAGCTAAAGTATGGTATTTATATTTTGATTAACTCCTAGTTATGGTGGCATTAGTGAGCATATTTCGTTAGCCTATGCATTTGAGGGCTCGTCCCATGGTTTGTATATATATATGTGGTTTGTATATAAGGCATAATGTTCATGGTAGGCTAGCCTTGCATATTTGAGTTCTTGGCTATGATTGGTATGTTGGCCTTAGAAGCATGCATTTGGTAAATGGTTCAATTATCTTGGTGTTTAGGACATGTGAACTTAGGATACTAACATGATTACTCAAGTAGCCATAGTAAAAATAAGACAAGAAGATTATCCTAAGTGAGGAACGGTTTGAATATTGGAATGTATAATGAATTGGCTAAAACGAATAGGTTTAGTGAATTGTTATATGTTGTCTAAGCATGTCTAATGACCCTTAAGGCTTAGGGATGGATTGAGAACATCTAGATAGCCCTTGGAAATGTCTAAGTGTTGAAAGGCTTGAAATTTGTCAATTTCGAGCAGGGCTATCGATACCACTAGCTTGGGTATCGATACCACCCTTGGCAGTGAGCTCCTCAAGTTCCCCTGGTTCGATACTGGTATCGAACCAGGCTACTCATCCATGGTCAACGAGTCAACGAAGAAGGCCCGGTTCGATACATGGTTCGGTACTGGGGCCTCCAGTGGCAAAAAGGTATCGAAGCCCGGTTCGAACCAAGATGTCTTGTCCTAAAGTCAACAAGTCAACAGTCAATGCCTATGACCGGTATCAAACCCCAGTTCGATACCTGTTTTGATACCACCTTGTAGGGGTACCGATACCCTCCTAACTGAATTGGTTCAAACTTAAAAAAAAAATTAAAGATAAGCTTGATCAATAAGGTAAGTTGGGTGATGATTAAATGAATAAAAATTCGGTTAAAGGATTAGTACAAGTTCAATTGAGATCATAATTGATATACGTATGGAAATTGAGAATCGAATTGGTTAAATGAATAAATATGGAAAGGATTTAAATTGGCCCCAAAATTGGTAAGTATTACATTTAATTGACTTGAATTAACTTATAAGTTACCGAAACATTTTTACAATTAAACTCAAGATTAATCTAAATTATAAGTTTAAATGTCCGGTCGACACCTCCGTCTCCTAACCCGGGGCGAGGGTGTCACACGTTCAGCCTGCATTCACCAACGAAATCCAAACTATTATCATTCTAGAGTACATAGAGGAAACCACAAACAAAGGGAATAACAAAAATATAGCACCAAGATCTCGGTTTCGATACCATAACAAACTCAGCAGCATTCACCGGTCCATTGTCCGAAATAGAGCCTCTCATCGAAGACCCTACTTCAGATCCATCATCTGCAGGTGTATGCTGAGGTGAAAAAACATAAACCACTCTCAACTTGCATTCCTCAACCACATTTCCAGCTTCTCTGTTGAACTAGAAAAACGAACATTTCTGTAATCAATCAAAACTAAACATCCTAACCCTCAAAAGTATTAAATAACTTACTCGGATTCGAATGTAAATGTCGGAAATTGATACTTCAAGCTAAATGAAGAGTCGGAATAATGATATCATACCATTTCATCAGTTATATCCTTTCGGGTTGCACCATCAGGGGCTCTTACAGCTTGAAAGAGGAACTTGTCCTTGCATTGCATATCACCAGGGACCTCCTTTTGCGCTTGCATGGTAACTAAATAAAAAAAAAACGATTCTTTTGAAGATTACCGGAACACAGCGATGATCGGGGTCAGTAAAACTCGACTAGAAAAAAATCGAATTATTCAACTCGATAAACCTAATTCGTAATTTCATAAACTCAGTTGTACTTGAAAAAAATGAGTTATAAAATAAAAATATACAATATACAAGTATATTATAAATAATTACTCAAAAAATCGACTTGATTCGAAAATAAAGTTTAAATAGTGAAATAATACTCGTACATTCTCAAAATTTTTTAAATCGACTCAAACCTCAGCCCTAACAATGATAAAAATCTGGGAAAATGGAACTGATTCATTGCATTTGTACCTGTAACCTCGCATGTAGATTTCGGCAAAACGATCCCCGTGTTGGGACGAACACAATACTTTTTGGGATTGGTTGTTTTCACCTGAAAACAATCCCCAAATAAAGCATTGAATCACCGTTGTTAATTATTCTTTTCCCATTTTATTTTCTCAGCTTCCAAACAGACCGTTTCAATTCGACATTTGAAAATGATACCTTGAAAGCTACATGATTATCAGTTTTATTCGACAAGTGAATAGAACATGAGATCTGCTTCTTCAGCTCAACTATTGAAAACACCATAAACAACAATGGATCAAAATCAATATCCCAGAAAAAAAGAACAACATAAACCAAAGATCGGAATCCCAGAATGAAAAGAACAAACTTACAAGAAAATTTGAGGTCTATAGGGTCGACGTTGAGAAGGTCGCCTGTGCTCATTTTGAAGCAATGGGATTAATTCAAGGTCGCCTGTGCTCATTTGAATCGACCAAATGATTGGATTGGTCGCTTCTATATCTCCATCGTTAATTTGGGTTAGTTTTATATTTAGATTGTTTGTTGTTGCTTATTGAGCTATGGCCATGGATCTTAGAAAAAGCTCGAACTTGAGTGATCCTTCATTTATGAAATTAGAACATATCGATGGTTTCCACTGTTCCACGTTTGCTTCAAAGAAACAGTATATGATAAGGAACGATTTAAAAAACGGAACTTTATTCGTAAAAAAGGGATAAACTTCATTAATTATCACCGAATTTAGAAAGTTCTCATTTTAATCACCATATTTTTTAAATTTGCATCATGATCATTGAACTTTTAATTTATTTTTATTACGGTCGTTGTCGTTAAAAATGATGATGTAACACATTAAGATATTTTCTTTTCCATAAACCCTAAATATAGATTCGATGGTGTTACTTATGATACATATAGAAAGAGATTGACGATTATAATTAATTTAAAAAATTTAGGACCTTTAACATGATACGTCAATATTTGTTAACAACTGCTATCGTAGTGATCGTAATAAAAATAAATTATAAGTTTAATGACGTGATTCATGATATATATTTTAAAAATTTAATGACCAAAATATAAGTATCTTAAAACTTTAGTGACCATTTATGTAGTTTACCTTAAACAAATTTATGCACCGAAGGTCGAAATCACATCAGTGCAAACAAAGAGCCCAATCCAAGTAAAGCAAAGAGTGGCGCAAAAATGGCAGCGGCTACTGCTCTAACACCCGCCACTCCTCTCCGATTCAAACCGTACTCCACCCTTCGTTTCCTTTCATTTTATTCCAAAAACCCAACAAATCCTCGACTTTTCCCGCCACTCCCTCGCCGGCCGGTCCTCTTCCACTCAACTTTTCATCGGAAGCGATGCTTCTGCTCCGTTATTTCCTCCGCGCTGCAGTCCGGGGAGATGAAGAAAACGGAATTCTCGGAAAAGAAAGTTGGCGAAATGGGGAATAAAGTAGGCGAATTTAGGAAAAAGGTGAAGATTGCTGACATAAAAGGAGGACCTGACGAAGGTTTGAATCGGGTCCGACAGGCTCTGGTGGTTATGGGTTGGGTTCGGACTCTTCGGGTTCAAAGCAGCGTTACATTCCTTGAGGTAAAAATGAAAGCTTTTGATTCCGTCTCCTTTTTCTTTCAATTAATGTTCGTGGTTGGTAATTGATATTTTATTTGCAGGTAAATGATGGTTCATCCCTTTCAAACATGCAATGCGTGATGAATTCGGATGCTGAAGGTTATGATCAGGTAATACAACATTGATTTGTTAGACTTCACCTTTTGTTGTGTAGGAGTGGAAAACTGGAAATTTTTAGATATATAGTTGTTATTGGATTTCCTTAGTCTCTCTGTGTGTATTATAGTTGCAAATTATTTATATATTTCAAGCTTGTAGGTGGAATCTGGCTTGATTTCTACTGGTGCATCCGTATGGGTGCAAGGGACTTTGGTGGCTAGCCAATGATCTAAGCAGAAGGTGGAGCTGAAGGTTGAAAAAGTTGTTTTGGTATGATATATTCCCCTCCTCTTTTGTTTTGTTTAAGTTGGTTATTGTGATATGCAGGAGTGTATTCGCCCATTTCCCCTTGAGAATGGATTCGAGTGGTCTGCATCTGCAAACCATCAGAGTTACGAAATCAGAAAAAGATTTTACTGTATCACACTGCTCTATGCATTGCTATGTTGTGATCCCAAATTGGTTTTTGACTTTTTGTCACTATCCTTTTTCATGGCAATGCTTTGGAAAAATGGACAATCATCGTTCCATATTTCATGTATGTTACTGCATGTTCCTCTATTGGGTTATTAAAAAAATCCTCCCCTAATTGTTCAACAAATTTTAAAATTTCAGTATTTTGACTGATTGTATGCATCCTTTGTTTTTTGGCAGGTTGGGAAAAGTGATCCTTCCTATCCCATTCAAAAGAAAAGGGTCAGTCGGGAATTTTTGAGAAGTAAAGCTCATCTTCGTCCTAGAACAAATACATTTGGTGCGGTATGGTTCTATTGCTTGTTCACTATCATCTCTAGTTGAGATTTTATTAATTTATTTTTCCTCTTGCCATAGTTTATGCAAGACTTCATCTTTTACCTTAGTTGTAACTCCTACTTGCTATTTGCTGGCATGGTTATTTGGCCTTCCAAATGAGACCATGGTGATTTTCTTTGTGTGTTTTTTTATCTATGGATGTATTCTCTTTTAATGGTATAACTTCTCTTTAGGTTGCACGAGTTAGGAATGCTTTGGCTTATGCAACACATAAATTTTTTCAAGAAAATGAGTTTGTATGGATCTCAAGTCCTATCATTACAGCTTCAGATTGCGAAGGAGCTGGTGAGCAGTTCTGTGTTACTACTTTGGTATGGACCGCATTTATGATGAATCTATATATTTCTTCTAATAACAATTTTGTTATTTTAGGTTTTGATCATTGAAACTTAACTTACAGCTCCATACTATTTTAAATAACTTTGTGTACAGTTAAGCCATTGTCGACATGTCCACTTGGAGCATCTAGACTTAAGGGAATTATTGTATTTTTGATCATTTTTATGCATCCTTGTTGCTTTGTTAAGTTTGTTTTACTTTGGGGTGTTTTAGACCATGTACGGGCTTGTTGATTTAAGTGTATAATCCAATGTGTGAAATGGTTTCAACTTCCAATAAGAATTCATTAGTAATTATGACACAATGATGTTTAGGCTTTTCCTTTAGCATTTTGACTTATAAAGTTTTTTGTAACTAGTAGATCCCAAGCTCCAGAGAAGCTGCAGATTCTCCTGTGAATGCCATTCCGAATACAAAGGATGGGTTAATTGATTGGTCTCAGGTTAGCTAGTTTTACTTCACGCTGCCTCTGATACTACTACATAAAGTTGCATCCGTATTTAAAATGTTCAAATTTTTATATGATAAAACTGCTTTCTTTGCATTTCGAGGTTCTTCCACTGCAGAGAGGCAGCCAACTGCATGTCGTTTTACAGCTTTGCTCCATGCATCATCTGTGCAATTGATGGATTAGTTCATAAGATGTTTTATATGGAAATGTACTTGTAAACATTGCATTTTTTTAATTGTCTGTCACAACATGTCTGAAATTATAATGGATGTAGTTTGCAACTCTCTCGGGAAATAGTATTTTTTTGAATTCCAATAATGTAATTCTGTCCTACTTTTATTTGCCAGGATTTTTTTGGCAAACCTGCATTCTTGACAGTGTCCGGCCAACTTAATGCTGAAACATATGCTACCGCTCTTACGGATGTAAGCCTCTACTTGTTTTCATAGTAATTCAAAATATGAAAGTAACCAGTCAAGAAATCATGCATACTTATACTTTGTTAGGTGTATACATTTGGACCCACCTTTTGAGCAGAAAATTCAAACACGCCTAGGCACTTGGCTGAATTTTGGGTAAGCATTTGTGGTTTAGCCTCATAAAATTTTAACGTTCTCCATGTCCCTACCTATTTTTGAGCATTTGTCTGACCTTACTAAACCTTATCTTGAAGAACTTATACCGTCGTTTATTTAGATGATTGAACCAGAGTTGGCTTTTGCTGATCTGAATGATGACATGGCCTGTGCTACTGCATATCTCCAGTATGTAGTATGTTATTCTCACATCTATTTATGAATTCGTCTTTGTTGCTAGAGTGGGAAGCTAAGAGACAGATACATTGAAATTCTTTAATCTTATTTTTTCGAATGAATTTGCTATAATTCATTTTTTCCCTTGGAAGGTGAGACATGTGCTTGATAATTGCAAGGAAGACATGGAATTTTTCAACACTTGGATCGAGAAAGGGGTCATTGATCAACTGAATGTATGAGCTTGATGTGTATCTTGACCATTTCTTTCTGAATTTGGAGAGAGTTATTATGCATTATTTGTTCTTCTAGCTTTTGATCAGCTCTTTTATTGAGCTTGAGGCCATTACCGGCAATATTATTGTACAGACTGATGAAGGGTAACTTTTATTTGGTTAACAGGATGTGGCTGAGAAAGACTTTGTGCAGATGACTTATACTGATGCAATTGAATTTCTTCTAAAAGCAAATAAAAAATTTGAATTCCCGGTAATGCATTTTCCCTTTTCAGGTTCAAACCTATGAAGAAACCTTCTCTTGCATTCGGCGTATAAAAGAAAAAAAAAAGTTTCCGATTAAGTGAAAAGATAACCATTTCCGGGTCATGAATATGCCGAGCTTAAATTTATGATTGTTAGTCATGTTGTTCAGAGATAATCCTATCACGTGTTTGTATGGAGATTCATTTCTATCAGAGAGTTCTAACTCTTGGTTTCTTTTGTAGGTGAAATGGGGATGTGATTTGCAAAGTGAGCATGAACGATACATAACCGAACAAGCATTTAATGGATGCCCTGTTATAATCAGGGACTATCCGAAGGCATGCAATCCGTCCCTATCATACTTCACTATGTTGGGATTTTAGCTGCTTTCTCTTTTTAATGCCTAAAATTCATGAATGTATAACTCTCAGGAGATCAAGGCATTCTATATGCGGGAAAACGATGATGGGAAGACTATAGCTGCAATGGATATGTTGGTTCCTCGGGTAAATATTAAGTTTCTTCATTTATGGTTGCGAACAAATCTGCTAAAAATTCATGCTACAATCTCTTTATGGCAGTATTTCAGCGGATAAATTTGAGTTAATTGTAGTTCCGTTTCATGTCTACATTTGGTTAGGTTGGCGAACTCATTGGTGGAAGCCAAAGGGAAGAACATCTTGATTATCTGGAAAATCGTTTAGACGAGCTGAAGCTTAATAAGGAGAGCTACTGGTGGTATCTCGATCTGCGTCGTTACGGTTCAGGTTAGAGATCCTTCTCATAAACTACAAAAATAGCTTCTGATCCTGGAAAAGTTGTCATCTTCACCATTTCTGTTTAACGATCATTTCATTGCATTTATTTTTTTTTCATTTCATTGCATTTACCATTAAGAAAAGCAACCTGTTTTAAGATATTCATCAAAAAAATCTCTTTGATCATCCTCTGCCAGTTCCTCACGCGGGCTTCGGACTAGGCTTCGAGAGGCTCATGCAGTTTGCCACCGGAATTGAGAATATAAGAGATGCAATACCTTTCCCAAGAACACCTGGTTCTGCTGAATTTTAGTGGTAGGTAATTGAAAAGGTCTTTCGTTAAGTTCATATCTGCGGCAGGTAATTGGACCCATTCTTGATTTACTTAAATAAATAAATCCTAACTACTAAATACATAATATAAAACATTTTATTGTATTAAAATAAAATATTTATTGCACTCGCTTGTTTTTGTTTAACCACTCGAACATCAACACTATGTATTTTCAATTCTTGAAATACATCAAGCCATTTCTGAAATCGAAACTGAATCGAACACTACGTTTTGATTCAGTTTTCGGTGGTACTTATCTTTTAGCAACCGGTCACACATGAAAACATCCTGTGGCGTTTCAGCACTACAGGTGCCTGAGAACTGCCGGTAATTTTCATCACATCAGAGATATCTCCCGTGGACATGCGCCGACAGTGACCACGACTGCCCATACTCTTCTCAGCTACAGAATTATTACTGGATTCCATATAGAAATGACTTCGATTTGAACCCGGGGTATGAATGTAGAAATCTGCAATGTTGTAAGCTTGAGCTGCTGTGCTGGCCGAGAGACACTCGTATTGCCGACGGATCTTAGTCTTCTTCAGTGTTCGGTAAACCAAAGGGATAAGACCCTCCATCTTCTGGTTTGTGACAGAAGAAAATAGAAATGGATGGTATTGTTGAGGGAGATGGAGACTGAGTGGGGAAGACTATATATATATATATATATATATATATAGTACAGTGCAGGCGAGTGACAGATATATTCTGATATTAAACAATTGGCTTTTATGGAGTAGTTGATGAATGATTCGGCAAGGGCTGCATCTTGAGTAAGCATATTGAAATGCCGACCAGAGTAGGACTCGATAAATAATATTTTTCTATTAAAAAAAATATTACCGTGTGTCTCGTTAAAAAACGGTCTACACTCATAGACCAAGTCACCTGAAGGCCTACAAAGAGATTCTAAAGTTGTGCTTGCAAGAGGAGACGACACCAACAGACTTATAGCCTTTAATCCAATCACCTGAAGATCCTCGAAGCACGTCCCCTATCGAACCAGAGCTATTGGGGAGAGAAACCGCAGCATCTGTATTGAGGCACAACCAGTGTACTTTGGTACCACCATAAGATCATAAGCTGAGGCAACAGAGAAGGACCTTTCAAGCAACCGTGTCCAGAGTGTCCTCGAGGATTGGATGCAGAACACCCAGAACATGAAGAACGTCCAGGGGAAGTAAATGATCCAATCAATTGTCTACATCCCATTGTACACTATCATGCAGGTGATCCATATTACGCAAAGTCTAGCGAACCCAAGGACAGAGGTACCAAAGTCGGTACCCATACCATGTTTAATCTCACTCGACATACGTGCGGATATTTAAAGATTCTATTTATAATTTAAGGATTCAAGTATAATAGTTTTATTCACAATTCACTTTTTTCATTATCGATTTTGACAGTCGAATGATTTTCTTTATCGTCAAGAAATTGACAAACAATATACTGATAAAACATGAGGGATTTCGCTGAAAAATCGTATGTATAGAATAAATCTATAATTTATAGATGGTATTGAGACTCATGATCAATTTGACCAAAATTAATCAAATCGCGTGAACCAAATTAAATTAATTTCAATCGTTTTATTCAAATACTTTCCTTATATATATCATCACCCTTAATTTTTGTCCATTACCATCAAGATTCCAGTTTAAGTCCCCAAATAACAATAAATAAGAGTCATGGTTCATAAGAGGAGATAGATAGCTAACAAGGTCTGTTAAGCTGACCTTTTATAGCACACAGTTCGAGCATTCAACCGAGAGTTACTTAACTGTTTTCGTTCATAGTCTGGCAGTACGGAAATGTTGCTTCAAAAGTGGTCGGATGTACTCCTGGTAACCATCCGGCACGTTCGTATCGTTCAACGGACTCTTCCATGCTTCTTCATAGAGTTTTTGATACACATTTCCATCATAGCGGCCGAGAACCGAGCTAAGGTAGTGGTCAGTGTGGTTGAATGCATCGACAAGAGCGACTGCATTCGGACGAACCTAAGGTTGAAACGAGATCAAAATTAGTAAGACAGAAACAGCCTTGATCTGATCACCTAAATAACGAGTTCAAATACATGAATTAAACCTGGGAGTACAGTGATCTCAGCTGTTCGTTCGCTAGTGCACCTTGCTCCGGGGTGATGCAGCCGGTGGAGACGAAATCACCGAGATGTTTGTGTAAAAGAGACAGAGCATATACGTTGCAGAGGTTCTCCAACTGCGTTTTCACTCCTTTTCCTGGTATTTCTTGCTGCAGTTTCTCGATGAACCTGAAAAACAAATGAAACAGCCAACAAAATGTTGATCCAATGTAATGGTGTTCAACATTTGCATCCAGTTCCTAAAAATTTGCGACAAAAATTTAAGTTTATGGAGGATTATAGTTTGGTTCCTCCATTCCATTGATTACTATTTTCGAGCCCCCGGCTTTAGGAATGGATAAGACTGGGGAAGCTTACTTGGAAACAATAATTAACTGGCAGTGAGCAACGGCAGCCTCGACCAAATCAGATGAGATTTCAGCAAAACCTGAATATTTTTTTAGAAAATGTGAAAGTTCATTAAAATTATGAAGTTCAACAACTATAATGCAGAGAGTCTAAATCACACTATATATCTTAACAAAATGATGTTTACTGACTCTCATCTGGCAATTTTCAATTGTGACTCAGAAAATATCAAGTTTTGGTAAGAATTGAAAGTATGAGTAGAGATGTGATCAAGTTGAGCTGAACTTGAGCTCGAATTGAAATTTGAGACGCCAAGTTTCGGTCAAGCTTGATTGAGTTTAACTTTTAAAGCTTGAGCTCGATCGGATTTATCAAATCGAATTGCTTGAGCTCAATGGAGTTAAATTTTCAAACTCAATTAGAGTTAAGGATTGAACTTCTTGAGCTTGCTTGATTAGGCTCAAGTATCTAATAAAAATTGAGCTCAATTCTCATGCTCAACTTCAAGCTTGATGATTGGGGCTCAAGTTCGAGTTCACATTGAAATTTTCAATGATTAACAAAAGAACATATACCATGCTCACAAGCTACTCAAGTAAAGCATGAGGATACTCTAAGTCGGCCTACTCAATTCAATAGCTCAAGCTACTTGATTATAGCTCAACTCGACAATGACTGAGCCAAAATCAAGTTTTTCTAGTCAAACTCGAGTAGTTTGTGAAGAAAGGTGTCTCGTTTACACGCCAAACATGATCATCTACTAGTAACCATGCAAGAGTTGACTTGGTCGAGTAACATGACAATAAAAATAACTGCAAAAGACTGTTTATTCATCCATCAATGTCTAGAGAATATACCCTCTTCTAGATTTGAAAATTCGCCAAGGGTTTTAGCACAGGCAACAGACATCCGAGCAGCCCTCGCTTCAAATGCCTCCAATATAATACTAGGTTTCAACCAATCCTCAGCTGCAAGCCAATCAATTAATTATGAAAAAAAATATATCGTTATTTACTAAATATTTATTTGTCGAGGAGTATGAAGCAATGTCTATAGAAGTTAGCAGTATTTTGTAGATAAGCTCTATTGTTTAGAAGGCGAAAATTCAAAAAGCACGTACAAGTTGCAGACAAGCTCGAGAAAAAAAATGTAAAATATACCCCTTTGAACTTCACAATGGCATTGCATGAGGTGTTCTACTCGTCCGAGGTATGCTGTTGTCCCTACAGGCTTCTTTCCAGACACCAGCTGGGAAACAGTCTTCATTAGAATCCTTGCAACCTACAAAAGTGTTTCCGTTTGCATCGTCAATAGATGGCACCTCATCATCACCATCAACACAAAATATAAGGATTCTAGACTGGTTCCCTATGTTCAAATGTGATATTCATTTCATTTTCTTCACTATAGATTCATTGGTTCATTGAATTTACATAATATACCAAGAAACGCCAAAAAATAGCTGATAGGATATTGCTATCAAAAATTCTAAAAGAACAAAATGAAGAAGATCAAAGGTGCCAAAAATATAACTTGCAGTATTTCACATTTTTCATACCTGCAAAAGCAACACAATATTGTCTCCTTCATAAGTACAGTTTGGGATATAAACTGCAAATAACTCAGGGAGCCCACTGCAAGAAAGATAGCCATGACCACCGCACAACTTCCGACATTCTTCAATGGCATCCTGCAAACATAATTATTTTAGCAAGCTAAAAGCATTATCGGCTGTTATTCGTAATGAATGAAAAATTTTAAAAGTACAGATAGACTATTTATGCCATCAAAGTGGATATATAGTAAGAACTATTCAAAATAACTGGTAACCAAAATACATTAAGCTACATAAGAGTTTGAAAGAGTAGGAAACTAGTTGATATCTTTATGAGAAGGAAGAGTATTGAAGATTAGTAATAGTGACATACCGCAGTTGCAGAAGTGGTAATAGATTTTAGCCCTGCAGTACATGCATGAACTTCAGGTAAAGTTGAGAAATCATTGGCTTGCAATCTCTTGGTCACGTCAGTGTATAGCCATTTCAGCCATTCACCAGCAAATCTGAAAGCGTAGGCAGAAGCAAGCAAAGGAAAGAGTCTACTCTGCTGAGTTTTATAGTTAATCACCTGAAACAAAATAAATAAAGGTAAAAGCAATAGATGCATCAGCCTGGGCAACAGTGTACAACAATCAGTATGTGAAATAATATGAAAGTTTACGATCCAAATACTCTTCAACAGAATTATTTGAAAGTTTCTACGGAAAAGAAAAGGCCATTAGAAGTGATCATAAAAGGTAAACAGTGTACAACAATCAGTATGTGAAATAATATGAAAGTGTACGATCCAAAAGAAAATAGTACCTGGGTCTCCGGACCACCATTCTGTGAACCAAATTGTCTACGAACAGCACTATACCTTGTTGCAATACAAACTGCCCTTGATAAAGCAATAGAAGATTCAGACACAATTATTTGTCGGACAGAGACCATAGTACCATAAAGCAGCTGGCGGGGAACATCAGATTGCACATATTTCCCTTCTCTTGTAACCTGAGAAACACTGAGACATTTGGAGAGGAAACAAAAGAAGCAAACATCAGAAAAGTCAACTTGCTTATCCACGAAGCTCACACTATAGGAGCAACATTTTAGCCTATATCACTTTTTTGGCTTCCTTTTTGGTGGCTTTCTTCAATTGATGGGAAAAGCATTTTTATAAGTTTTAGGTTTCTGAGCACTCTGAAACCTCTCTTTCATTAAAAACTTAGAGGGGCATGGTTATTGAACAAACCGCATTAGCATTTGATCCCTCGGAATGCGCACATGATCAAATCTCAGAACACCATTGTCCATGCTGTTATACGCCCCACTACCAAATTTCATTCCAATATCACCAACTGTTATGCCTGGGAGAGGTGAGTGGTCATCCAGACTACGTAGCTGGATGATAAAACCTAATAAAAGAAAGGATCTGAATTAGTATCTGCCATACCAGATAAATAATTTATGCTTGACCTTACCTTGTACTCCATAGTCTTGTCCATTTGTTATAAGACGAGCATAAACCACAGCATGTGTGGATACTTTACCCAGTCCACCAGGCCACCACTATCAATAACAAAACCCCTTGGAGAATGTTAAGTCAAGAAAATATGAGGAGATCAACGTAAGGTTACAATGTGTCATGAAATATAAAAAGCCTACAAGTTGCAGAAGAGAAAAACACTTTAGGGTGTCTGAACCAAACAAAAATATAGATAATGACAATTGAAACACCTCTCATGATCTATTGCTCGGTACGATGTATCATTGGTCGATGTCAAATATTGAACTGACAAAGGATTTTTAACCATTTTACTCACTTTGCTCGAAGTCAATGTGGGACTATGAATGACAAATTCATCGGTCTGAGGATCAAAAGTTGCAGTAGTCTCAAGCCCTTGGACATTGGAGCCATGACCGAGTTCAGTTTGTGCATAGCATCCAATTATTTGCATCTTATATGCCATTGGCAGCCATTTCTGTTTCTGCTCCTCAGTCCCTTGTCCTTCAATAGCAGGTATAAACATTCCCTATGAAGAAAATATATATCGGCAGGATAAAATTAGATTTAAATGATGAAAACTTCAAACCAAGAAATCAACAAAAAGAGACAATCTTGTTATATAAAAATTGGCAAAAATAGATTTGAATGATGAAGTTGACCAAGGTTTCTTGTGCTTTCCAAATTTATTGCTTCGCTTGCAAGTGGCATATGCAGTACTTCTGAACTGAAAACTTAGAAATGGGAATCAGAAAATAGATCCTACCCAGTGAAGGTTTGCGTAAGCAGGCTGATCCACATAAGTCCATAATGTTAATGACTCTTCTTCTGTCAGAAAATAGTATAATATTGTTCAGATATCTAAGGGAACAATCAACAACACTATGAGGAGCCCGACAGAAAACAAACCAGAGAGATTAAGCTCAACTGTCCGCTTCACCGCATGAGCAGTTTTTCTCAAAGTGTCTTTAAATAACTCCTTCCTACTTAGCATAGTTCTGTTATCCTTCCGAAAGACCTACAGAAAATAGAAACAATATTGCTGAAGGAGGGAAAGAACTCTCCAAATCATGACTTTGCATCATTTCACATTTCAATTATGCCAATTCCATGGAACTACCATTCATCAGATCTCAGTAATCTAAAATTCTAAGCACAGCTGAAGATACAGGTAGAAATTATCCCAAGTCCAGGAAAACTTTTAGCGGTAGCTGAAAAGACTTAAGAATAACAGACGCTGATGCCAATTAGCATAGAGAAATTGAAAACTGAATTTATGACAGCAAATGAAAATTGGATTTCTTATGTTATTTTCGTCAGAAACAAACAGTAAAACACGTGTTCTTATAGTGGATTACAGTAAACATTGTATTTTCATACCAACTAACAACTAGACTTCATTCTTTCCCTCATGTTCTCAGGAACCAAACAGAAAGAAAAATAGACGGTTCACGCGACGTTAAAAGAGCAACAACATTAGAAATAATGAACTCAACCATCTCCAGTTATATTCAACCAAAAATCTTAAAACATATACTTTTCACCGACATAATGCAGGTAGCAATAAATCACATGAGAATAATAATAAAAAAAAGAACAAGTAGATCACCGGATCGCTAGCGACGAGACGAGACATCCGATCGGACATCTCATAGGCTTGACGAGAACCAGCCCAAACGATCTTCATCTCTTCTACATCGAACGACGCCTTGCTCCTCTCCTCTGCAAGGTAATCCAGTAGCTCCATTTTTTCTCGATTCAAATCGAAATTTCACAAACAACAAATTAACAAAATGAAGAAGAAACAGAACAAAACAAAACAGAGGATTTATATTGATTTTTTTGTTACGAAGAGGAAAATGAAAACAAAAGAAGAGCAAAACACAAGGAACGCAGAAGCAGCTAGCTGAACTGAATATAAAGGCTCAAGGTAAAAGAAGTCCTTCGACTTTTAAAAATATATCAATTACACCCCTAAATCTTTTGACATAGATTAAATTGATTAAAATTTTTAATATTTTTTAAATAATCTTTTAAGGTCAAAATTTAAATTTATATAATTTTTACTTCGTTTGTGTATAAAATAAATATTTTATATATTTTTAAGAAAATACATTTAATAATTTAAATCTTCGATTATCACAAGGAAATAGTTTATACTTTATTGAGTGAGACGTATTTCTTAGAACTAACGACATTAAAAATTACATGAGAAGTCCCTCACGAAAGTAACTTTTATAGGTATTGGGCACACCACATAAATGCCCTGATCAAGGGTAATTCCGTAACTAAATTGTTTTGTTTTTAATATTAAAATAAATATTTATTTTTTAAGTGTTTAATTTTTTTAGACATTAAAATTATAACTTTTCTTTTTAAAGTTAATTAAAGTATTTATTTAAATTAGAATTGCTAATGTGAGTATTTGAAAGAGACAAAATCTAAATAATTAAATAAATGATTGATTTAGCATTTTTATATTATTTTTTTTCCTTATATATTTCTATCTGTTTCTTACATTTCGAAGGACAGTTGACTTTCTGGGTCAAATGTTAGGATCTTTTTTTATGTTTTGATTCAATAGTTTATCCCGTGGGATGAGGACTGTAATATTTTTAATTTATTAAAATCTCAGAGTTGTTAAAAAAATAAATCTGTATTTATTGTGTGATCTCAAAGAAGAATGTTAATATTTTAAAATTTCAGATTTGAATAATTTACTTATATTAAATTAAGAATAAATAGTACAACTTAATCAAATCATAATTTTTTTAAAAAATATTTTAAATTACACAAGTATTTTAATTTTATGGTTTATAAATTTATATTGTAAGACAGTGATGGATCTAAAAAATATTTAAGGATGAACACATAAAATTTTAAAATTTTAAGGTAGACACAACTCATAAATATTTAAAATTTAAAAAAATTAAAAATAAAATTATAAATTTTAAAAAATTCAAGGTCGGTCTAGGCCTACTCTAAACTTCAAATTTTTTATGCATAAAGATAGACCTTCTACGGAGTGAATAGGAGGCTAAACTTAGCCCAAAGTCATAAAAATTTATATTTCGCCCCTTTAAATTTTAAAATAAATTAATTAGGCTCTTCAAAATTCAAAAACAAATTATTATTCAAAATTTTAAATAATTTCAGTTAAACCCCATCCTAAATTTTTTATGTCTTGATAAATCTCAATTTTTGAAAATTTTAATTAAATTTATAATTTTATAATAACTTTTTTAGATTAAATTCTTTGAAAATTTTATTTTAAGCTTCGTTTTTTAAAAAAATTTAAATAGGTCCCCTTAAACTAGAAGCCCGAATTACATAGTTTATGTATTAAAAAAATTATTTTTATTTCAAATATCTTTATATAATATTTTTATTTCATTAATAAAAAGGATCCATTGTATACAAGTGGACCATTTACAACCGCATTTAAATGCCGTTAAATTTAATTTTGTATGTACTAATCTCACATAGGCAATACAACAAGGTAATGGGCCATAAAACATATATAAAGATCTATAATTCATATCAGGAAAAAAAATGTCTTTTTCACTAAAGAAGTTCATTTTTTAAAAAAATATTTAAATTCAAGCTTATTAAAGCTATAATTTATTAGAAAAATAAAAATATAAATAACACAAAATGAGATTAAAATAAAATATTATTTAAATTATATTGATATTTAATTGTTAACAAAAAATCAAAAATAATTTTAAAAACAAAAGATATTATAACTAGTTTAGTGGTCAATAAAATATACAGTAATTTTTTTCCAAAAATATCATTATATTTATAGCAAATTTAATAACAATGAATAATATTGATGAGAAAATTAATGAGAGTGGGTGAGAAAATAATGAGATTAGTTGGAACAGAAAAATTAATAACAAAATTCAGAGAAAAAAATTGATGTTTATTCTAAAATATTTAAATTTTAGTATCTATATGTAAAAAAATTATATGTATTATCAGTACATGTTATTAACACCAGCAAGGTAGATGTCGTGAGAAATTCTAAAAACCGACAACCTTAAAAAACGGTTAAAAAACGATGGTATTGTTTTTTTTATAAAAATTGTAAGAAATTTAATATAACATTTTTCGGTATACCGGAATTCTTATAAATTTTGTAATAAATGCTAAAATACAAAAAGATATAAATGTTGAGGTCTAAATTTGAAATTATGCCAAATACCAATTAACTAAATTCATGGCTTATTTGAAAACTAAACTTCAAAGTTGGCCATTTTATCCGACAGAACATCACACATCAATATTTGCTTCTCAGTAGACCTAAAACTTTTCTTTTGTCAAACAACACTACCTTGACTTACAGGGCAGCAATGGGTGAAACGGAACTTCATCGGAGATCGGGTTCTCACGGAATAACAGCTTGATCACGAAAGAGTCCGTGTGTTCGACTGAATGCTTCAGACTCAAAGGCAGGCATATAGCCGAGCCTTCTGAGAAGGAAAAGAACCAAACCGGTGAAATTCTATCGAGTAGGTTATCGATGAATGAATGTCAGAATTCAGTCTGTGTTGGACTCGAACATAAACCAAATTTTCTTATAACCTCGATACTCTGTGCTATTGTTGAACCTGCGGTCCCGACGAAACCAAGTGAAGCACAACTGCAAACTGTTTCCTCAATATACAAGAGTACATCGGGTAATATATCAGGAGAGCAATGCTTCTCCACCTTAGCCACTGCACCCAAACTGCCAGGAACCGATTCAAATCTAAGCCCACGTCCGGCTAGTGCTAGTTTCTTTGCCATATTCATCACCGAGAGATCTTCTTCTCGCAGAAAATATAACTTAAAATTTGCTGGATCCCTATCCAAAACACCCAAGTAATTCCCGGTCCAATTAGCTCGAGGGAGGTCGGTCATCACAAAAATATGTACAGGTCGAGAACCTCCCTGGCTTAACGATTCTAATTTTTGCCTCAAACCGAGAAAAGTAGTTTTCCAATGGTTCTTGAATTGCCCATCAAGCAGCCTAAGCTGTGCACAGAGAAAAGACACATTTATCGTCTGAGCTGCAAACTGCTTTCCCGCGTTTATAATTTCAGGCACAAATGGAAGGAATTCAATCTTGTTGATTAAAGATTCTATCCGTGGATCTCCGGGTGCCTTTTGGATATCAATGTAGAGCTCAGAGCCTTTATAAGGGGAAGTAAAAAGGCTTCCAAATGCAAGAACAGTGGCCGATTCAGCTTCACTTCCAGGTCCAAGAGCCTTATATACATCTCTACGTCTTCTAACATACGAAATTTTTTTCTTCTTCTTGAGTTGTTCATCGGGTTGGAACGAATCTAACGTCCCATCCACTCCACTTTGGTACGTCCAAACCGTTGTTCTACAATCTTCATCGACCGCATATAAACATCGGTCTATGTTACCATCAATCCCAGATAGCAGAGAACCACATTGCTTTAAGCTATCAACCAGAGACGACGGTGCATTCAATCCATTAGAGCAAACCAAATCAAGATTCAAACCACACCACAATGACACAAAAACCCTGAAATCTATGGCTCGAACGAGTGAAGACGACAGTAACAAAGAAATATCTATGATATCGGCCATGGAGACATACCTGCGACAAGAGGTAAACATTAGAAACGAACTCCATGGAGCTAAAGCAATGTTTAATTCACCTAGTGACTGAAACTTCATGCAATTAACCACTAACCAGCAGTGACAGTGTTCATAATTCATTAGAAATAAGTTAGAAATTAAAACCCATATTCTGAATTTCACAAATTTAACCACAATTTGATCTAAAAGGTAAAATGAACTAAATCCCAAAATTCAAAAAGAAAGTTCTGAACTTTACCTCCTACTTCTAAGAAGCTCCACAGTATGATCCCAAACGGAAACGCGGATCTCTTTCGGACTCTGAACCCTAAACTTAGGGCAGCTACCAAGAGCAACGGCGTGGTGATCGAGAATGGGAGGGACAATTAACGTACGGTTCAAAATCGACGCCATTAAAATCGCATTTTTGAACTCGGAAAGCTGGTTGCTGAACCCACTATGAGGCGCGTACCACAAGAATTTCTCCCCATGAAATCGATTTCCGCAATGTGGGTATTTCTGGGATAGGTGTATGTTTTCCCCTTTCGAAGAGTTCGAGAAGATCGTGTAATTGGCGATGGGAGTGTGAGGGAGGAAGAAGAAGAAGAAGAATAGGAGAGAAATTAGAGATATTGAGATGAAAAACAATGGAGATCTTCGCTTCTTTTTGATCCATTGTTTTGGATTTGCAGCCGTTCTGTTGAGGTTGAAGAACATGGTTTTCTTATTATGGATTTTTGGCGGTGGCCGGTGAGGTTTTCGCGTTGTCGATTTGATTATGTTTGTGCCGGGAAGAAACTGTTGGGAATTGTTTGTTGGACTTTTATGGGCCTTTGACGGCGGCGTATAAGTTAAAATCTGATGAACCCGAGAAATTGGTTTTCGACCCATTGGATGATTAATTAGATCGAATTTTGTATCAACTCATTTTCTTTAATTATAAAATTTAAAGACATATAATTATAGAATATTAAAGATATACAATTAAGAAAGAGAAAAAACACAAAGAAAACGATTTCCCGATATTTCTTTTAAAATAATATAACAAGTTGGCAATAGGGCAAGTTGGCAAAATAGACAAAGCAAGTAAGCAACCACTTGCTGCTGTCAGCTGGATGGCATCATCCTGTATAAAAATGGAGGTACCCGACAAATCCAAGAACATTATTCACGTGTCTTAAATGAAATTCATGTCCTAAAGGTGTTCTTTTCGGGTTCAATCATGCATCTAACTTCCCTTTTATAAACACCCATTTTCCATTTGCACTGGAAAACTTAAGATTGTATTGCCATGGAGATGGATTCCAATTCAAATAATTCCGATTTAGCTGTGCTAGACTCAGTTCGGGAATACTTACTCGGCGAGTCATCAGACCTTAGACTCACTGGCTCCACCGATTGTCTCGCCGGTCCTCCCTTGTTTTGCCGGAGCTTAAGCTTTAGCCGGTTGTACCCTTGTTTCACTGAAACCTGGGGTGACCTTCCTCTCAAAGAAGACGATTCCGAAGATATGCTTGTTTTTGGGATTTTACGAGATGCTCTAACCGTCGGCTGGGCTCCGTCCGATAACTCTTCCACGAAGTTCTCGCCGGTTAAACCGGAACCGAATGAGTTTTCAACGGATGTAGCAAAGAAAAAGGATACGGCGGCGGATACGACGGGTCCCGCGGTTGTTCCGTCGAAAGGGAAGCATTACAGAGGTGTTAGACAAAGGCCGTGGGGGAAGTTCGCGGCTGAGATTAGGGATCCGGCTAAAAACGGGGGTCGGGTTTGGTTAGGTACTTTCGAGACGGCTGAGGATGCAGCTTTGGCTTATGATAAAGCAGCTTATAGGCTGCGTGGCTCCAGAGCTTTATTGAATTTTCCACTAAGGATGAATTCCGGTGAGCCTGATCCTGTCCGAATAACGTCAAAAAGAGCGTCGCCTGAGCCATCTTCATCTTCTAGATCAGGAAACTGCTCGCCGAAAAGGAGGAGACAGTCGGCCGCATCAACTCCGGCTGTGGTTCAAGCCGGGTTAGACATGGAGGTTAAGTATCAAGTTGGTCTGTGTACACATGTCGAACAGCTATTGGTTAGCTAATGCTGATGTGGCAATATATTAACGTCATCAGTGAGCTAATCTGCCACTTTACATAAAGTAGATTCCTTGATTTAAAAACATTAGGTCTGGAATTTGGTTTGGTTTGTGAATAAAACAGATTTGTTTTATTTTATTTTTTATTATTTCATAAAATGGATTTTTTAGTATTATTTAATATATGCATTAAATTTTGCATATTTTCGTACCAGGATTATAATTGTATAATGATTATTTGAAATTTGTTAATGTCATATGTTTTATTATTTTGATACTGTCAGAAAAAATAAAATAAATATAAATTTAAAAGACACAAATATCATATACTTAGAATGTATAAAAATATTTTAACTATTAAAATAAAGTTGTATAATATTATTTTTATTTTTTGATTTTAATCGATTTATTTTAAAAATATTTTTAACGTTTTTGACAGATTTTAATTGATCAACTTGATTTCAACATTAATATCAAATACTTTAAATTAACGTGACACACTTTTTTAAAAGCAATTTTCTAACTCAACAGTAATAAAGAATTTAACTATAATAGTTGAAAACTTCTAGCGAACGGGAGCTTTAAAAAGCGTCTAAAATTATAGATATATTATTTTTTTTTATAGAAAAGTATAAAATTTTCGGTACACATTTTTTTTGTGTGTATCTCAAATTTTTTATAATTTTTATAAAAAAATATTATATACCAAAATTTTTATATTTTTTAAGAATTTTGGTATATATATTAAAATTTTTATACTTTTATAAAAAATTAAATATATATAGTTTTTTTAAAAAATATATAATAATTTTTATATATACTAAAAAATATATATTAAAATTCTTATAATTTTTATAAAAAAAATATTAAAGCCGTTTTTTAACCTGTTATTTTTAAAATTTTTTGATAAGTTGTGATTTATTATCCAAGAAAGCAGATATCTGCAACATTTATACAAGACGGGTATTTAGGTGTTCATCCTTAAGGAATCCCCAAGCCATCTTAATCAGATCACTTACTCTAGATATTTTGGCATTACTGTTATGGACACGTATATTTAAGGTATGTTGTATACAACGAATAAGATCATCACAGTCTATAGATATACTCCTAAACTTTCTATAGTTCCGTTCTTCCCATATGTAGTATATATAGGCATTTCAAGCAAGTTTGCAAAGTGCCATCAACATAGACTTACCCTTTAAGTGCGTATAGAGCCATTCCAACTCTTCTTCTCAGTTCTTAATTGCTCTATCCAGTCCACAACATTGATAGATACGCTTCCAAATCTGCTTTGAGTATGAACAATCAATGAAGATGTGATCTATGAATTCCTGCGAAGTCATGCACAACAAACAAGTACAATCTCCATGATATCCTTTTCGTCGAAGCATATCAAAAGTTGACAATCGATTTAGAATGGTCATCCACAGGATGATTGAATGTCGAAGGATGCACATACTAAACCAAACCAACTTCTGTCAAGGTACTCGAGGTTTAGCCTCTCTTACTTCGTTTTAGATGGTCTTCAAAGATGAACTGATGGTGAAAATTGCTTGTACCAAAGGCGTAAGTTTAACATTTTTCTGATGCACCAGTTGAACCATGGTTTAGAATCTACCGTCCAATAATTCCCAGATTTAAAAACAGTGTTTTATCCAAGCTATCCACAGGGATCCCTCTTCATTTAGCAATCTTTGAATCAAGTTTATGATGCAAGCTTTGTTCCAAGAGTACAAATCTCTGACTCTAAGTCCATCTTCACTCTTTGGATTACATATAACACCCCATTTTACACGAGCGCCATGAGCAACAACATCTTTACCCTTCCAAAAATATCTCATACAAATTTGATCTAATTTTTTGATAATATATTTTGGAAGAATTACTTGACTACACCAATAGTTAACCACACTAAAAAGCACACTATTTAAAATTTTTGATAAAGGTTTGCCATTATTTTTTTTGAAAGATACGTATAGAATTAGAAATATTTTTAAAACGGTAAGAAACATAAAACATATAATTTTTTATGATAAAAATATTTTTTAGTATTAAGTAAAATATATTTAAATTTTTAAAAATTTATATACTTAATTATTTTTTTATCACGTTTGATAATCTATGATAAAAATAATCTAATAAACTTTTTCTATGAAAAATCATCAAAAACGGTAATCATGCTAGGTGTGCTTCTTATATACTTAATATCTATTTTGTCCTATTAAATTTGTTTTTATTTTTATTTTATTTTGTATCATCATTTTTAAAGTTGTTTTTTTACTATCTAAAGTATATATTTTTATAAAATTTTAAGAAAATATATTTTAGAAAGTTCGACTAATATTTAATTACATATTTTATAAAATTCAATAATTTAATGTATTTTAAATGATTATAGTTAAATAAAAATAATTAGTTGTTAACATTTGAGAATAATTTTTTTAATCAAAATGCATAAGTCTTAAAATGAACTCGCCCACACAATAACATCACCAATAGGGTTTTTAAAATTAGGTTTAGCCTCACTCTCAGTCCTCTGCCGCATTGGCTAGGGTTTTTGCGATTCCTCTCGATTTTTCTCTCAGTTTTCTTTCCTCCCAAACACCAACCGTAGATCTATTTCATTTTCCATTTACATTCACTTCCTTGGCTTTAATCATGCAATAGCGGTCCATTGGTTGCTAGTTCGTTTTCTTTTTTAACTTAAGAGGTCAAAGATTTTCAATATCATTATCTTTGAATTAACCAATGGCAACCCAGAACCCTTTTGATCTGTTGGATGATGATACGGAGGATCCAAGTTTGGTTATTGCGGCTGCTGAGAAGCAGAAGCTTGAAAAACCCAAGAAAGCTCCTGGTTCGGCCCCGGCTCAAGCTCAGCCGGCTAAGCCTGCGAAGCTCCCCACCAAGCCAACGCCTCCTGCTCAAGCTGGTTACTTTTCTTCTTTTTCCATAAATCTGTTTGATTGCATGGTTTGTGTTGAATGTAAGGTCTAAAAAATGAATCAGATTTTTGGTTTTTGGATTTCATGTGTTGTTTCAATATTTTTGGTGATCTATGTTGTGATTGTTTGTTGGGTTGATGTATGGATTCATTTTTATGGAGAATTGAAGTGAAAAGATGGACACATCTGTAATCTGCTTTCACTTATTAAAGAAGATTGTGAAATTTATTAGTTTTCTTACTTGTCTTTAGAACAATCTTTTGGGTAAGTCGATTGTGAAGTTGTATGTGTTTTGATATTGGAAATGTGGCCAAATGTAACATTCATGAAGTATATTTGTTCAAAATTGACTGTCTATAAATTCCATCCATTTCTTTTGTGAAGTTTAAACTATATGTTGAATTATGTGATTTATCATGGATGATATGATTCTGTTGCTTAACTTTGCCATATGTTTTTTGTTTACAAATTTTTGGTTTATTGACAAGAAACCTTAAGTGTAGTGGGCCACTCATTTATCTTGCATCATATTATCTCATGTTTGCCTTTTATCCAGTGAGAGAGGCAAAGAATGAACCTGGACGTGGAGGAGGCCGTGGTGGTGGTCGTGGTCGTGGATATGGTGGCAGAGGGTTCAATCGTGACTCCAATGTTGGTGATAACACCAATGCATTTTCGGGAGGGTACAGGCCTTCCGAAGAGGGAGAAGAAAGGAAGCAAACTGAAAGGCGTGGTGGCTATGGTGGACCTCGAGGATCATTCCGTGGTGGTCGCCGTGGTGGTTTTAATGATGGAGAATTTGGAGAAGGGGAACGTCCTCGCAGGGTCTATGATCGCCGTAGTGGGACTGGACGTGGGTTAGTATCATTTTGTTATTTTGATTTCCATTGTTTTCTTTAGCCATTCATCACACTGTTCACCTGTCTTTAACCTAACCAGGAATGAGTTCAAACGTGATGGCACTGGACGTGGTAATTGGGGTAGCCCTACTGATGAAGTTGCTCCGTGAGTATCTGTTTTGTCAATATCTTAACATATATAGTTTTGTTCACAACAAAGCTCTTTATGTTGTTATTCTCTGTACATCAATTTTTGTGCTATGCAAGCACATCTGCTTATGTATCTGCTATTTTTGCCCAAAATAAGGGAGACTGAAGAAAATGTCCCGGATATTGAAAAGAATATTGGCACTGAGAAGCAGCCTGGGGAGGAGGATGCTGTGGACTCCAGCAAGGAGAATGCTACAAATGAAGCTGATGAGAAAGAGTCTGAAAATAAGGTAGGTTTTCCTTTTCCAGGTTAATGCCTTTGTTTTGTGGAGAAGAGGGTAAGGGACAACAAAACTGTTTCTGTTTGTTGTGTTTTCCCAATTTTTTTACTGAATAGGGAGAGCATGTGTTGAGATTTCTTGATCTTAGTTGTCTATTAAAACGTTATGGGCAATGTGTCTAGTGACATCACTTCTAGTTCTATTAGTAGTTCTAATCATTTCAAAGTGCATAACATCCATGGTTGAACTGTAATCAAAACTAGGAAATATGTTCTAGGGGATGTTTTGTTATTTCTGAAATGTTGGGTAAATTTCATCTTCAATGATTTTGATTTGTAATTCTGGATCAACTTAGTTAGGATTTTGGTTTAATTTAGCTTGATGTTAATGTTGTAACTCTTTATATATTATAGGAGATGACCTTGGAAGAATATGAGAAGATTCTCGAGGAGAAGAGAAAGGCTCTGCTTGCCCTCAAGACGACTGAAGAAAGGAAAGTTGATACCAAAGTGTTTGAGTCCATGCAGCAACTTTCAAGCAAGAAGAGCAATGATGAGATCTTTGTCAAACTGGCAAGATTTCTTAGCTTTCTCCTTTTGGTTTGCATGGTTTCATATATTTAATTTATACTGGTTTATTGATTTAGTTTTTGTATTTTAGGGTTCTGAAAAGGACAAGCGCAAAGATGCTGATAAAGAAGAAAAAGTCAAGAAGGTTTGCATTTTTTGTTACTTGTTATTGTTCATTATCTGCTTTGGGATAGATGTAAGTCTAGCATTTAACATTTATGCTTCTTTGTATGCTATCCGACCTTTCTAACTTAACTAGGTCTTACAAAATATATTGGCTATTTTGTTTAATGAAGTATGGATCCATATCTGGACTTTGGTTCTTACAAAACATATATTCCATTGGCAATGCAATGAGTTTAAACTAGGTTATGCGTAGCTCTGTATGGTACAGTGTACAGCTAATATTCTCTTACTGTGTCATTGATGATTTTTGCCATACTCAAATGAGTCTGAAGTTTGTATCTTTGCATTAAGTTGTCTGCCTAAATCATTATTATTGGCATTGATGATGTGTTTCACATTCTGTTATTAAGCTTATATATGAAGGTTGTTTTTTTGGTGCAGTCTGTCAGCATTAATGAGTTCTTGAAGCCAGCTGAAGGTGAGAGGTACTATGGACGTGGTCGAGGTCGTGGCCGCGGTGGTAGAGGTGGATATGGAGGCAATACGGCTAGCAATGTGTCAGCCCCCTCAATTGAAGACCCTGGGCACTTCCCTTCATTGGGTGGCAAGTGAGCTCCCCACCGCTGCAATCACAATGGTGTTTTCACTTGCGTGGGAATTCATTGTGATCTATTCCATAGTCAGGAGCTACAAAACTTTTACTGTTTTTCTGAGTGTAAATTTAGATGATTTGCCTCTTTCCTGACATGCATGCATGCATACTTTGTTTTGTTTTACTATTTTTGGTTAAATTTAGAACACAAGGTTCATCATTAAGACCAAGTAGTAGCGACATCAGTTTTGATTCGATTTTAGGTTAAGATGGTGTAGTTGGTCCTGTCCGAGTTTGAGACATGGCATTCATGTTATCCTTTTAAATCTCTATTTACTGACGATTCGAGTTTTTCTCCTGGCTTCAAATGTTGGGTTGTTTATTAAAATGTTTTCAAATGTTAGGGAATCTTAATTGTGGGCATTAAAAACTCACAATGTTGCTGATTGTGTTATATGTCATCACCTTTGCACCTTACAAAGGTCCCTATTTTCCGCCCACCTGGGGCAGTGATGGAATGGCCGATGTAGGGTCTCCGGTCTTCAGCCTCCATGTTTAGCATTCTCTAAACAATTTCTATTCTTACAGATACTAATTTTGATATTGATTTCTTTTAGAGACTCAGCAATTGGTTGAGCTTTAAGGTACTTATGGTGTCTCATGTCATATGAACCATATCTTTTGCGTCTACATTTCCTCATTATTCTCTATATGAGATGATTTTAGAATATTAAGTCTTCTAAATGATATTTTTTTTTGAAAGACCTTAGCAACATTTCAAAATGAACACCGACATTATCCATTGCTACTGCTAAAATGTTTTGCGTTTATTATGGTTTGAATGGATGGAAGTTATTAACCAAGCTTTGCTTATGTCCATTGCAAAAGGAATGTAGATGGATCATATAATCTCCGATCAGACATCGGAGTATCGAACAAGGAGAGGGTTATTTATTCTATTACAAAAGCCTCTCGTTTTCAGACCAGCACAAGACAACTAATTAACCTTGTTCCCGCTGAAAAGTTTCTTGGAAGACTTGAGCCTTCTCTTCCTCAACCTTTCTGATATGACAAAGGCTAGCTCTAACGACTGCGATGCATTTAATCTGGGATCGCAATGTGTGTGATACCGAGAGTTCAAGTCATCAAAAGTGACAGTATTTGACCCCCCGATGCACTCTGTTACGTTCTGCCCCGTCATCTCCAGATGAACTCCTCCAGGATAGCTTCCTTCTTGTTCATGAACATCGAAGAATGCCCTCAACTCATTCTGAGAGGAAAGTCAAAGAAACCAAGAGGATATCTCGTTTAGGCTTTTGTTACAGTCCAACAAAAGAGGAGTTTGCTATGGCAATTGAAGTTAAAGTGTTCTTACTCTGATTGCATCAAATGGACGGGTTTTGAGACCACATGGAGCTTTAATTGTGTTTCCATGCATGGGATCACTCACCCAAGTGACAATAAGTCCGGCCTGGCGCACAGCCCTAATAAGATGTGGAAGCTTGATTCGCATGTTATCGGCTCCCATTCGTGTGATTATTGTCAGTCTTCCAGGTTTGTTCCGAGGGTTAAGAATTTCACACAATTTTACAAGTTCCTTGGGATCCATCTTATCACTGACCTATAAGATGGAAGGAGATATCAGAAACCAAAATGTACCAATCAAACATATAAACTAAAACCGCATCAAACCCTGTCTCCCTCCAGGCACTGATTAAATGAAATGAACACGCATGCGCTTACACACACACTATGATTTGATTTCTAAAAGTCGAACCTGAAACATCATGAACCAACTCTTGTCGTAGAGAAACAGACTAAAATTTCACCATGAAGATCCAGAGCTAAGATTGATGCCACTACGAGTCTCGAAAATTCTAAACAAGAGTCATTGATTGTCTAAGCGTGTTCAACTAATATACTGCATGGATTCATATCCTTTTTAATGCATGTGTTTGCATACTTACTAATCATACTAAGTAAAGTTAATAGAAATGTGATGATTATATAAACAAATCTTATAAACAATTGGCAATGACTATAAGACTTTAAAACATAACATGTACCATGTACCTTAATGCCGAGAGGATTAGAAATACCCCGGAGAAATTCGACATGTGCTCCATCTAACTGACGAGTCCTCTCACCTACCCAAAGCATGTGAGCAGAACAATCATAGTACAAGCCGGTTGTTGAATCCTCTCTAGTCAAGGCCTGCTCATAAGGTAAATGAAGGCATTCATGGGATGTCCAAAAATCAACTGTGTTCATTAGAGGGTCATCAATAGTTAACCCAGCTGCGGCCATGAATCCCAGAGCTTCATCAACTCTCTGTGCAAGCTCCATGTACCTAATTATAAACCCAAACTCAGATTCCAAAGCCAACCGAAACAAAACAAAACAAATCCAAGGCCTATAATCCACAGTGCAAATGTATCCAGTCCTAAAATTAAACATGCCTGAACAAGAAACTAAAGAAAATGCCAAGGAATTACCTGTCTCCTTGTACACTATGTCGAACAAAATCGAGATTCCATTGGGAGACCCTTTGCATGGCAGCATATCCACCGGTGGCGAATGCTCGAAGGAGATTCAAAGTACCAACAGACTGAAGATAAGCTCTTATCAGCCTTTGAGGATCAGGGACTCGAGATTTCTCATCAAAAGCATCGCCATTTATGTTATCTCCTCGATAACTTGGTAATTTTACTCCATCTTTTACCTCAAATGGATCTGACCTTGGCTTTGCAAATTGTCCTGCCATTCTCCCAACCTGTAAACAAATCATAAAAAAGGAGCATTTGATAAAAAGGGGTCAAATTTAGCTAGAAAAAGTTGGGATTTTTGTGGTTAAATAAACTTACAGTGATGACGGGCATTTGGGCACCAAAAGTGAGGACAATACCCATTTGCAAAAGGACCCTGAAAGTGTCTCTAATGTTGGTGCCATTGAATTCTTTGAAACTCTCTGCACAGTCACCGCCCTGTAACAGAAACGCGTTACCGACGGAGGCGTTCGCTAGCTTATCCTCCAGCTTCCTCGCCTCCCCGGCGAACACGATTGGCGGGAACGACCCGATTGTTTTGAGAACCGACTCGAGATCCTCCGCGTTCGGGTATTCTGGGAGTTGTTGGGCCGGCTTTGACTTCCATGAATCCAGAGACCAGTCGATCTGACCGGTGGAGGGAGAAGAAGCGGAAACCGAAGCGACAATGCCGGAGTTGCGTTTTTTACTGAATTCGAGGGTTGTGACTTGGCGGGTGAAAGGGAGGGGCGTGGCGGTACCTCTCCGTCCTAGAGACGGTTTTGCCACGGCGAGATTAGCAATGCCCGATATTGCGACGGTCATCATTTTCAGTTCTGACTGCAGAGTTGATGGGAGAAGAGAATGGAAAGGGAAGATCTTTTTAACGGATTTGATTTGCCCTTTGCCTACATAAGAAAACGACAGCGTTTGGCTTCATATATTATCTCTCATTTATTTAATTCCCCTACTTGAGAAATTCTACAACTTAAAATATCAAAAAAAATATATATATTATATATTATTTTTGTAAGTACTTTGGTATGAATATAAAAGTTAATAATAAAATTCTTATAATTATTTTATGTAACCTTATTTTAGTCCTATTTTAAATGCTTCATGTTAGAAACATTTGTCATACTTTATGATATATTTTTCATTAAAATTAAAATTTTGAGATATATTCAATTCAATTTATTTATTTTTAGATTTTGAGATTGTTTCGAAATAAATATTGACTTCATAGTACTAATAACGTGTTAGATTTCTTAAACAAAATTAAGATTATAGTTTTGAACAAATTGAGTTAAAAGAATCCGTTCATAATAGATTAATGAATCGGATATCAATATAAATTACACGAGAACAATACAAAGAAACAAGAAACTTTGTGTTACTGCTTTGAACAAGAAAGAAGAAATTTGTAAACTACTGTAGTATATTTAACGATCGATATATATATATATATATGTACACACACGAGTGCACGTATGCATACCAGTTTCACTCGGATTTCACATTTGATTTCAGATCTCCGAGACTCTTCTTCATTCTTCGCAGAATCAAAGGAACAGGCTTTTCCAAGACAGACACGTTAACGTTGTTCCAGACATCCGATTTGGTCGGGAGTTGTACGATTTTCTCTGCAACCTCCATGTCTTCAGGAAGAACAGAACCGAATATGGTGTATGAAGTTTTCCATTCTCCATGGTTCGCCAGGCTTATAAAGAAATCCGGACCAGAGCCAATCCAGGCAACTGATCCCCTTCTTATAGTAGGGCAGGCCTCGGATGGCATATTTTCGAATGGGGTTCCTTGGGCTTCAAGAATCCCTTGAATCAATGCAAATGGTGGACCATAAGGAGCCTGCAAATTTATGAGAAACCATGGATTACAAACATGCAAAAAGCAGGGTAATGATGGATTTTGAGACACTTGTGAGATTGAAGATTTCGAGAAAAATGAAGAGCCGGAAACATAGTTTGAAGGTCTGTCTGCAACTCCATAGTCCGGGTTCAAAACCGAGCTCAATGAGCTAATGAATTCCTCTTATAGCAAAAGAAACAGGAAAAGCTGATAAACTTGGCAACAGCAGAAACCAAAAGAAACAGGTAGTTCCTCTTTCAAATTTGCTTACATTTTTTATGTGATTTCCTTCTGAATCCCAAGATTGTCCTCGGCCTTCTGCGCGATAAAATCGGCAACCCGCACAATGGCGCAACGTTAGCAACTCAAGAATGTAGGCCACGGAATAAGGAGCACAGTCTGGGAAAAGCTGGTGAAACAAAGAATAATCGATCACCACATTGTTTCAAGGTCTTACTAATTCGGTGACTTCAAAAGGACTCGTCTTCATTGCACATTCAGCAAGTCAACCAGAAAAACTAAAGAAACAAGACTAAATGAATTCTAAATGGCAAATAATGATCGCATTAACCAGTAAATCTTATGATCATAGATATGAAGGTGCACACCTTTATATGAAGAGTACCGTATTCAGTTTCCATCCTAACAATGCCCTGAATGGAGAAGACACGAGAATGATCATCGAAGAAGCGTTATTGGCATGACAGACAGATGAAATTTATACTATAAAAATGTTTAAGGAAGAGTTTTCCTCATGAAAATAATCAACAGAAAGATTATGCAGTAAGTATCATTGGAGAGAAAAGGAAAGAAAGCCATTGAGCTTAGGTTGTAAGTTGTGACCTCTCCTTTCCCGAAGATGAGCCCCGAAGTCCAAATAACGCTTTTCCCCCCATCCTGCGGATCAGGGGACAAGACATCCTTCTGTTTCTTCCACCAACACTGGTGGATTAAAAGGATAAATACATAAGACTATAGCAATTAAGAACATTAATGCAATTTGACATTTTCGGACTCGCTACAACAAATCCTGCAGAAATATCAATCACAAAATTGAATTGAAGAAGGAAACTTTACCTCCCCAAATCTCGACCCACAGGCCTCTTTTTTCCCACAAAAGACCCAAGTATCACACAAGCAAGGTCCATCATTGCCACTACACATAGTCTTGCAAGCCTGGCAACATTCCACAGAGGAATTGAACTTGAACTCAGACCCCCACTTCACAGCCTGACCCCATAGCTCAAAATTCTCGATGCCTCGACAACACTCATCACTCGCCACCATTACGGAATCCTCAAATCTGGGATCTTTGGAACCTACATTGGGGCTCAAGAGCGTTGAAACAACTGCATAGACCAAAACAGAGGAGAACAGAGCCAGCGAGAGCGGAACGAGAGAGGCGAAACAGGAGTGTTCCGGGCTGTTTAGACGACGACCCATTGGAGATTGAGGGATGAAGAGGGAAACCCAGAAAGAAATTTGAGAACTTTGGATCGTGTTGTTGAATGAGATAGATATTCGGATTTGAGGAGAACTGGAGAAGGCAGTGGTTAGTGAAAAACACAGGAGAATCTGAGGAGAAGTACTCATGAAGGATTGATTATTAATTTACTTATTCATCAACAATTACGGGTCAAACTTTTTAATAAATATATATAATTTCTTTTAAATTTATTTAAACAATATTAAACGACTTAATTACGGTCAAACTTTCTTCTGTTGAGCTTCTAAGTTAATACTTACTATCAATGGTCAAACTATAAGGTTGATCCCTCTATTATACTTAAATTTGATAATTAATATATTATTTTAATTTTGTGTAAATATACAATTTTGGTACATGAAATTGGTCTAAAGGTTCAATTTAGTACCCCCAAAGTTTTTTTTTTCATTCAATTATGACCTTGAACTTAGCCTTAAAGTTGAATTTGAAATATCAATTTTAACGGATTTCGTGAAAATCTCTCTTTTTTAAGGTCATTAATTATTAACTTTTTAAAATGAGAAAAAATAAATCATTTAAAATCATGATCATTCTATTCTGATCATAATAACATCTATTTATATTAAAAATATAAATAGTATGAAATTATAAAAGTTTTTAAAAAATAAAAATAAATTAATAAAAAATATAAAAAAATAAAAAATACGACTAAACCGAATCTTTTAGACCCATTCCTACGAGAAATTATATTATGGGTCAGTCCCACCACGTCATCCATGGGACCAACCAATAGAAATTGTCCACCTCATTATTTTTTAATTTTCCAAGTGAAGATTCACTTGGGAAAAAATTATGACATATAAAAATTGATGAAGTGGACAGTTTTTATTGGTTGATCCCATGGACATGTGGTGAGACTGACCCATGATATAATTTTTCCATTCCTACACACCTCACCATACAAATCAAGATGTTTAGAGTCCTCTGACCTTTACACATTATATTTGAACCGGCCATTCACGAGAGATTATATCATAGGTTCGATTTGTCACGTTAATTATGGATTGTAACCAATAAAAATCACTTATTTTCACTAATTATTTATATTATTAATATATTTTTTAAAAATTACATTTTTTAAATGATATAAAAAAAACTGAGTAAAGATTCATTGGTTGAAAAAAATACTTGAAAAATAAAGTTGAATTGAGTGATTATAATTGGATAAGACCAACTGATGTGGTAAAGCAGATCCATAATATAATTTCTATCCACTCTCATATGTTGACATGGCATCAAAGTGTGTTCGAATCCATAACGACACCGTTTCATCTACCTACATGTACACTATTTGACATGAAATCCGTGTTGTTTGTATCTTTTTCTATTCCTTATCTCTTTCTCAATCCTAATTCCTATCCTTTGTAATCATTCTGGATGAACACGACGGAGACAGAGGGGAAGAAGAAAGTAACGGAATTTATTAAAAAAAATAGAACAGACAAATATTTCAAAAAAAAAAAAATGAAAATATAACAGAATATATATATAAAGAAAATTAAAATTTTACATTTAAAACTTTTATATTATAATTATGAACACTATAAATTAAAATTTTAAATTTTATATTAAATTTATAATTTCTACAGAAAAAAATATTTATACGGAATAATATTGCGTAAATTAAGTCAACTTAATAATAAAATATAAATAAGGATAAGAAAAGAAAGAGATGGACAAACAGAAACAAGCAAAGGCAAAGGTGGTATAGATAAGAACCGGAGAAAAGAGATATTATTAAATGAAATTAATTTATTATATTATTTATAATCTTAATTAATAATTAATAAAATATTTTTAAATTAAGTTACGTGTTTAATAACGTAACTTTAACTTTATAAGAATACTAATATTTTAAATTTATAGTATTCATATGAAAAATTAAATTTTACCTATTTTCGACTATTTTATGATTATATTATTATTATTATACAATATAATTTTATATTGTGACGTTATTAAAATTTGATGCCTTTAGTATAAGTATCAAAACAGATAATATTAATTTTTTAATACTAAATTAAGAATATCAAATTATTTATATACTAATTTAAAATATTTTTAATTATTAAATTTATATTTAACTCATAAATAAGTAATACAACAAATCTTATCCGTTGGATTTTGTGATTCATCCTATTTTGAAAAAAATCGGGAATATTATCGTTCAAATAAAAGATTGACAGGAGAGGCATGTGCAGTGTGTTGGACGGCACGTGATATGTGCATTTAGAGGCAACTTGGTGGAATATCCTATCCTCCTATCCTGTTTTTTGGAAAATTTTAGATAAAATATTGAAATGTTATTAATCTCATGAAATAGGTTATTTTTCATATTTATATAAAAATACTAAATTATATATATTATAAAAAATTATATTCATGGTATTTTAAAAAGTATAATTTCGAACCCAGTAAATAATTTAACTAAAAAATATATAATATTTATCCTAAAAAATATTATTTTATAAAACATGTACACATTATTAGATAATTAAGAATAATAGAAATAAATATTATTATACTATAATATTTTTAAATTATTCAAAATTAACAATTATATAAATTACCATCATTAAAAACTTAACCTAATCCAAAATAGATTGATTATAATCATAATCATGTAAAGTGTAATGATTAATTTGAAACGAATATTATAAAAAATATTAAAAATAATGTTTTTAATTTAATTTATTTAATTTATAATATTAATTTTTTAGTTTTATTTAAAAAATTTAGTTTCTTAATTTATCACTCTACCAAATTATAGAATTAAACTTGTACACTCAATTTACATCATAATCCCTTACAAAACGAGTCAAAATCTCGTTGACTTATTTTTATGAGTCTGTAAATAATTTAATTTGATGTTAATTTTATACATAAAGTTTAGATATAATATATAAACTGTTTCTAACCTTTAATTAAATAATCACTTTAATACTATTTTTATATTGATTTAATATTTTTATTTTCAAATAAAATAACATCTTTGGAAATAAAAAGTTATTAATCATTAAATAATTTTATAAAGTTATTTTTAAATAGTATATTATTATATAAAGTTAACATATTTATTTATATAATATTATTATCATGATATGTATTATGATATAAATTATTAAATCATTTAATATTAATTAATAAGAATATCAAAAACTAAATTAATTAAAGTAAATTAAAATTATAAAAACCCTAAAAAGGAAAAGGTAGAGAAAAAGAAGGTCCTCGTGGAAAGTAAGAGGCCACGTGGGCAAACCGGATGGATGTCTCTGGTAACGGAGCGTCCCGTTTGGAACGGATTTTGAAGCAAAACATCGGTGATGGAAAACCGGCAAAGCCATTGGTCAATCATCCATGTTATTACCCCTATTCTCACCTGTATTTACAAAAATGCACTTTCTTTAAGGCTTAAATGAAAAAACAGCCATTAAACTATACATTTTATTTGTTTTTTAGCCCATAAATTATTTATTAGTCACTTTGAGTCTCTAAAGTAATTTTTAATCAAAATAGGTACTTAAATTATATTTTATGATATATTAATATTTTATTAATTAAAATATTTTTTAAATTTAAATAATTATCGAACTTAAAATAACCAAAAATGATAGTTTAAGAATTTTTTGATAAAAAATAATTTAAAGGCTAAAAACAAGCATAAGATATAATTTATGGGTTAATATTTCAATGCTACACATGAACATTGTTCGAGTAACTTCTAAAAAGAATATTAAGTTTCTTAACGGAGTGACGAAAATTAAATTAAAAGAGATAAGCGTGAATGATAAAAAAGATTATTGTCTAGAGTTGAATGACTAAATTTAAAATTTTTAAACTTCAATCACCAAAGGAAGAGTGAAGTAGAGTTTAGGGATGAAAGTGGTAATTTATCCTTAAAAGCAGGAACATGCGCCAGTGGCATTTAAGAAAATATAAGATAAGTCAGGGGGTTTATTACAAATAGCCGCCCTCTCAAACCGCCTTTTTCAACCTTTCGTCTCTGAATTAAAAAAAGCAGCGAACATACAGAAAAGAAAGAGAGAAAGTTTACAGAGAAAATTCCAGAGAAAAACAAGAGAAATTAGTTTTTGTTTTCACGTTAAATGCATCTAAAGAAATCAGGGAAACATCAAGCGATCGGGAAAGAAAGCGGCGATTGCATCTCTTCCGATTCCGACCAAACAACCACTCCTCCGCCGCCAATCTCTTCCTTTGACCACCATCGATTCAATGGAAACAAGAACCATCTCACCATCCAAATCCCGGCAACACCCAACGAACCTTCTTTCTCAAACTCCAATACCCATTTTTCGACTCCGCAAAAGAGGACTGTAATGGTCAATAATCCCTTTTCTCGTCCCCCGACTCTGTCTTCTTTCAAGAACTATCGCCGGAGGGTCAAGCCTTTCGATGCTCAAGAACTCGGTCGGAAACTCGTTCAGCATCTGAACCGTGGGCGTTTGCTTTGCTTCCACTTGCGTTTTCTTGTTCTGTTCTCTCTCCCTTCGTTGTATTTTTTGGTTTCTTATCCACGGCGGTTCCTCGTGTTGAATCTAGTAGCTTTGCTTGCTTTTCTGCTTACCCTTTTGGTTTCTCTTAACCTTACACTCCCTCGGTTGCCTTCAATTCGATTGCTTCTTGCTCGTTCTTTGCCCGCTAAGTTCAGTCAACTTGGTTCGTCACCTGTATCCTCGAAAGCCGTTGTTTGGTCGATTGGGTCGAAGCCGAAATCCGAGAAGAAGGCGAGTTCGGGGACTTGGGTGCAGGTTTACAGTAACGGGGATGTCTATGAAGGTGAGTTTCACAAGGGGAAATGTTCAGGGAGTGGGGTTTATTACTACTATATGAAAGGGAGGTATGAAGGGGATTGGATTGATGGGAAGTATGATGGCTATGGTGTGGAAACATGGGCAAAAGGGAGCCGATATCGCGGCCAATATCAGCAGGGATTAAAGCACGGAACCGGGGTTTACAGGTTCTATACCGGCGATGTTTATGCTGGGGAGTGGTCTAATGGGCAGTGCCATGGATGTGGAGTTCATAGTTGCGAGGACGGTAGCAAGTATGTGGGGGAGTTCAAGTGGGGTGTCAAGCATGGGCTTGGTCATTACCAGTTCAGGTGAATTCTTAATCTTTCAAAATCTTTGTTCATACATATCCAAGCTTTGAATGCTGATGTCTCAGTTCTTAATGACTGATGAGTTCTGTAATTCGAAAAGCAGGAATGGAGACGTATATTGTGGGGAATATTTTTCCGACAAGATGCACGGTTTTGGTGTTTATCGATTTGGAAATGGGCACCGGTACGAGGGAGCCTGGCATGAAGGAAGAAGGCAGGGATTCGGAACATACACTTTCAGAAACGGCGAGACACAATCCGGTCTCTGGCAAAATGGTGTTCTCGATGTTCTCAGCTCAGAATCAGAAGAGACTCAGTCCAGAGTCCTTCATGCTGTCCAGGTATGCCTTGTAAATGTAATCAAAGCTACTGTGTTTTTTCAAGACAAAGAACCTGCAAGACTTCTATTACATTTTGCTGTACGATGCGTACAGGAAGCAAGACGAGCTGCTGAGAGAGCTCAAAACATCACAAAGATCGACGAGAGAGTAAATAAAGCTGTGTCTGCTGCAAACAAAGCAGCCAATGCTGCTAGAGTTGTGGCTGTTAAAGCTATCCAAAAGCAAACGCATCATCATGAACTACCGACTGCAATAGTCTAATATGGACACTTCAAAAATGGTGTTTTGATTAATAAGTAAACCATCGAGGTATTTCTTCTGCTGCTCTCTTCTATTTTGAAATGAAAACAGCAAGGTTCCCATATCAAGCCGTTGTTCGGTCATAATTCAAAGAAGATGGTTGATCACGGAGCAAGAAATGAGCCTCCCCTTTACTGTTCCTTTTAACTGCATATGTAGGTTGAGTTTATGAGTGAAAGGATGGCACAAAGTGTGCCTCGAGAGCCTGGTCATGCTTCTCATTTTCTTCTGGTAAATGTAAAACCATCTGCTCCGGCCTGTCCCCGGCCCGGCATAGTATGTACATTGGTTAATGATAATAACCGAAAAGATGTTTTCAGGCAGGCAATATTCTCTACCTATAGCTATGATAAAGACAAACTTATTTGATGAAAAAGTAAGAAGACAAATAGTAAATAAAGTATTCAAATATTTCAAATATAGATAAAATTCCAACACCAGAGTTAAGAGTGAAGACATGAAATTAAGAATTAAGCACACTTAACACATTATTTTCAACAAAATGTCTCAATTTGTTTATAGCCAAAACAAGCAAAAACATCATACCAAAGTTGAATCCGCCGTCAGTGGGAGTTAGCTCAGCTCTCGGTTTGCTCCCTCAGCCTCCTAATGGTCCTCCTCACCGTAACGGTGCTGTAAAATAACAAAGGAAGAACCTTGTTAATTACCTAGACAAAGAACTGAAATTGAAATGAGAAGAGGTATTTGCAGATACTCACTTCAAAGTATAAGCACCACCAGCTTTAACTTTGCCGCAATCCTTGCAGCCCCAGATTCCGACGGCCTTTCTCTTCACTGCATACCGTAGAAGCAGAGATTGTTGGAACAAAAAGATGCAAATCATACAGATAATCGAATGCATCGTACCTTTAAACAGAACTCGCAGAAGTACTTGCTGTGTTGACTAATGACTAACCTCCATCTTCTTAATTTGCTTCCTCAAACTGGCACCATAACGGGTGCCTTCATTATGAACAAGAAATCAGCTGAGCAACTTCAGTAATTAAAACAATAATTTTAAATTGTATTTTAGAATCATTTAAAGGGTACAAACTTGAAGCAATTTATGTACAAATTTTCTCAAAAGAACAATAAAAGTTGATAAACTTAAGCTGCACCTACCGTATTTTCCAACAATTCCAGCCTTCTTCGTCCTCTTTGTCTGCAAAGTCGATAAAAGCACGGAGTTAATTAATCACGCCGAGAAACAATCAACGGGATTATTCAGGATAGACATTTTCAAAGCTATAACACAATCAACGGGATTATTCAGGATAGACGTTTTCAAAGCTATAACACAATCAACGCGATTATTCAGGATATACATTTTCTCGGAAAACAAACACGAAAACAGATTATGTTAAAATAAATGTTTTTCAAAGCGAGAAAGAAGAGAATACCATCGCGTGATTGTTGAACGGATCTCTGTGTGTCTGGTTCGGAAGGTGAGGAGCGGCTCTTCGGAAAGCAGCAGCAACGACGAGTTGGGGATTTCTGGTTCAGGATTTTATATAAACTTGAAACTACCGGGTCAACTCAATGATTCAAACTAACCTACAACAATTGATGATGGGCCGTGGACTATCCATCCGCATATTTGGAAACCAGATTTTTATAAATTCGGGTTTTCCTCAAGTATTGACCCGAACAAAAACCTTGGGCTAAGGCCTTTTTGTCATTTGGGCTGTGATGAAATTGCGATAACAAACGAATAATCAATGTCGTTGGTATACACAAAATCGACCCGAATATATATACTTTAAATCTGATTTTAACTTGATTTGAATATTTATTTTTAAAATTTTGATTTAAAAATAAATATTTTAAACTTAATCCTGACCCAGTTAAATTTATAAAAAAATAATAATTTTAGAGATTTAATTATAATTTTTTAGAGATTTAATTATATAAAATATGTTTTTAAAGGCTAAAATATAAATAAAAAATTAAATTTTAAGGACTTAATTATAAAAATATAAAAATATAAGAGTATTATTATAGAAAATTTTAAAAATTTAAGGTAAAATTATATAATTAATTCTAAGTGGAATAAGATATTTTACGCTTTAAAATTAAACCCAATCAGACCTTTCTCTCAGAAAAGCCCAATCTGATTTGAATCTCATTTTTTAATAAAAAATCTGACCTGATCGAATTGGGTAAAATATATATCCCTAATCATCCGTCTATTTAGATTAATAGCGACAAAAACATAGTCGACAAAGTTAAACCAATAAATATTTAAGAGTATTTAAAATTATCCGACTTATTAACCCATTTCAATTATTCAATAACCCAATACAAAATATAATTAAAAGGATCTGAAGAACACTATTTTTGTGAACAAGAATGAATCTGGGTGATGCTATGAGTTTGTCTAGAAGTGTGAACCATCCATCCAATCAGTTTCCTCTTCTTGAAAATTCCCAGAAAAAAGAAAGACCCACTACCAAACAGTACATCAATGTGGAGGATTGATGATGAAATCTTCATTGCACAATGGAAAGTGTGATGAAAAAATAAACATGGAAAGTGAAACAACAGTCCCTCAAACTTGCAAAAATAGCCATTGTTGCCATAGTGGGAGCTGCTGTGTTTATGGCACTGGCACAGGCCACAAAAATTTTACCACTTTTTCCCCACCTAAATCTCTGTAAAACCTTGATAAAGGCTAAAGGAACAACAATCAAAACTAAAAATCAACAGCTTTTCCAGCAACTTCCATTCATGGTAAAGGAAAATACAAAGAAAAAACCAGTACAAAACTAGTCCATAAAGAAGTCATGAGAATTTTCTTCATCTGGTTCATTAGGACTTGTTTAAACACCCCCCAAACAAAGAGCCATGTCACAGAGCAGATCTAAAAGACTAAATCTCACAGTTAATTCTCAGCATATATATGTTTGGGGCTTCAAAAAAGGGGAACTCCCAAAATAGTCTTGTTCTTCCTCTCCTTGGCCTTTCTCTATAGTTTATACAAGGGTAGATAGATACATGTTTATTTCTCTTTATTTCTTTCTCATTTGTGAAATGATTATTATATGTTCATGCAGCTGCAACAGTGCTTGTTCTAAAAGGGTAGCTCTGAGCTTTTGTTGGAGAAGTTGTGGATTTCCTTTGATCCTTCTTCCTCAAAGCTTTCATGGAGGAAGAAAGGGAGAGACTATGGCTTTTCTCCTCAGCCTCATCCATGTCTATTTGCTCTTGCCTACACTCTTCACTACAGAAAGGAGTATCCCCTCTGCAACAATCAAACATACAAAACTCAATCAGAAACCAAATCAAAACCATAAATTTAAACCCCAAAAATATAATCTTTTTTTGATCAAAACCCCAATCTTTGATTCCAAACATGTAAAACACTAACCTATACATGAAGATGTCTTTGTTTCCCCCAAGAGGCTTCTTGCAAAGGAAACAGGAGTCCAAGAAATGGGGCTGATGCATTTGATCTTCAAACCTTGGAGATGAACATAAGGAAGAAGAAGAAGAAGAATATGACAGATTCCTTAAACTAGTTCTCCTTGTGTAAAAAAGTGGTCTTTGAAAAAACCCGTTTTGGTTCTGGGTTTGGTAGTGGGTTCCCGAATACCCGGCCTCCATAACTGCAAGAGAAGCCAGGCCTTGATCTTCTTCTATGAAACAATGCCTTCTTGAACGTGCAGAAGAGTCCATTTTTTATGCTTTTTTCTAGGAAAAAGGTTTGATTTTTAGGGTTCTTAGAAGGCAGGTTGAAGATGAGTGGGTGGAGAACTGGTTTGGGTGTTGATTTTATAGCTGGGGAAAGCTCAAAGCTTTGTTGTTTGTTGAGAAAAACAAAGGATTAATTAAAAATTGATAAATACGAAACAACTGCAAGTTTTCAAGAATCCGTGCTGGTGAATCTATTGGCTCAAAATACCTGCATGCCTCAACTCCCAAATTATTTCCATTTTTGGATTGACATTTTTGCCCTTCATTTAGAATTTTTTTGTTTTGTTTTTAGGCACTTTTAAAAATAAATTTGGTCTCTCTTTAACTATTTTAAGTATTTAATCAAAATTTTATATTGATAAATTGTTAATAAAATTTTTAATAAAAATATATTAGACTGTGTCACATTATTTTTTATTATATTGTGTCAAATGAAACTTAAAAAAATAAATTATTTAAAAATTAAAAGTGTATATTAAAAATTTTAAAAGGTTTTAAAATATTAAATATATTTTTAGTGAGGAAATTCATTTCTAAAAATATATATTATTAGAATTATAAAAAAAATTATTATATTTTAAAAAACTATAATTTTAAAAAATATTTATAATTTAGGGGAGGAAAGATGTTAACCGAGATTTTTTATTATTTGTTCTAATTAATCTTTTTTACTGTATTATTGTAATCTATAACTTTAACATAATAGTTGGCTTGAACTGTTACCGTCGATACAATGTATTGGAAAATATAAGATTATAAAGATTATAGTCGTCCGACTAGCTTAATGCATCCTAAATTATTATCTATGATAGGAATGAGACTACAAGAAATAAAAAATATAATCTCGATCAATTTAAATTATTTTTATCTCATTAAAAGTGATTTTAGAATTAAAATAATCGATTATAATTACCTAAAATTTCATTATAATTCTTTAGCTTCCAAGTAGGAGCTCTATTAAAAAATATCTTTATATAATAAAATTGGGTAATATACATCTTAAAAGATTATTACGTGAAAATTAACTTAGATGAATAAAGTGATATATATAAAAATAAATATAAATATTATTAAATAATATTAAAAATTATTAAAAATATTTCAAAATATTAAATACTTAAGATGAGATGAATTTCATTCACATTGTGGTAATATTTGTAACTTTTAAAATTAGTGTATTAATTATATATTGTTTTTCCTTCCTATATTAAATGGTGAAATATATGAGTAAATGGCAATTCCGTGAATAGGGAAAGAAGCGGGGGCTAAAAAGAAGGAAAGCGCCAGTCTCGTACTTGGGGACTCATAATAATAAATCATTAAAAAAACAACAAAAGCCCCACAAATTCCGGTGTCCATATTCTAATGTTAATAACTGAGAGAAAGCCCCACGCTCGTGCAATAGCGCGTTAAAATAAAACACCCACCCTACAAAGACCAATACCAGTAGTTGTACTAAAATGAGCAACTACCCAATTTTAATTAAAAGTATGGGTAAATGTATATTTTGGTACCTAAACTTATTTTAATTTACAATTTGATACTTAGATTTCTTTTAGTCTAATTAGATGTCTAAATTTTGGTTTAAAATAATTGCAATAATTTTAATTGATATATAATAAATATTATTTATTATTAATTGCAGTACACAAAAATATCAATTAATTTGAAAAAAAAATGTAGTTACTATATATTTAAATTAATATAAAGTAAAAATAATATCATTAGACTTTTCCTCTATATAATATTAAATATCAATTTATGAAACTTTATAATATTTTAACTATTTTTATTATATTGTCCATGTTTTTAATACATTAATATTTTTATTAGTTTTTAAAATTTTGTCGTGATTAATTCATATGATCTGTGTTGCATACTTAACTTTGACAGGTGAGTTTTTCAATTAATATTTTATATTTATATATTTTAAACTTAAAATTTATTCAAATAAAATTAAACTATTCATTATTTAGATTAACTCTTATTAATTATTAATTAATATTTTCATATATATATAAATTACGTAAACTATGTTATGTTAATGATAATTAATTTTATATTAGATAATAATAAAAAAATTGGACATAAAACTTAACCCCAAAATATTCCGGTCTCACTCCATTATCATTCCTAATTAAACTAGTTTATTAAAAGCACGTAATTATTTCACCAATTTATGGTTATAGAACATGGAAATATTAAGTGTGCCCCCACCCCAACAAAGTCAAGGGGAAAATCTTTAATTTTGAAGGGTTATAATTTAATCAGTAATTTATTTATAATTATTGATATTTAAATTTGTATCAATTAGTATAAATAAAATATTATATAAATTTATTATAAATGTATTTTTTTACCTTTTTAAATATTTAGACTAAAATTATATTTTAGATATCTAATTTAATATAACATATATATTTTAAATACTTAATGCATTAAACTCTTATGGTGTACATTCCACGCGCCATAAATCAAAGTACGACTCGTCGGAAACTCCTCCAGAAAAAACCCTTGCAATCTCTTTTGAGTGTTGTTTTTCAAACCCTTTGGTTTTTTAGTAAAAAATGTTAGATGAAATCGAACGGTCACGATTGCTCATCTGGTGTTCACTTTCCCTCCTACCTCTTTACGTCACTTCCCTTCGCTTTTTCTTCTTCTATCTCTCTCATTATTCCTTTGTCGTTTTCTTCGCTTTTTCACGTAACCCGGACCCACAGACCTCCATAAAACATCGACTCTGGGGACCACTCTGTTCCTTTTTTCTTTTTTATTTACCTAATTTACTTGAGACCAGTGAAAAATAGAATTTGTATTAGAATATAAATACGGATATAGGTCGGATTGTGTTGAATTTTTGATCTATTTAAATTTAATTCGAACATAAATTTTATTTTAAAAAATCACTTGATTTAATTTAAATTTAATATTTTTATATAAAAATCTGACCTGATTGAGTTAGGTCAAAACTCGATCGAACCGAATAAAATATCATCCCTAAATTATTTACATAAGACATAATCCATGCGTTTTATTAAATTTATCTTTTTATATTTTAAAATTATTATATTTAAAACATTTTATTAAAAATTAATTACTTTCTAAGATATTTTTTTAATGAAGGTTGAAATTTTTAATCTTTTATTATTTAACTTGTTTATATTGTTTTTTTTTCTTTTTTATATTTTATATTTTATATCTCTACCTCGCACTTGCTCCGAGGTTTATTGTTTCCTCAACTAGAGCTACAGCTGCCCGAAAAACGAAGGTCAGCCCACTACTGCCCGTGATTCCCTACTGTACACGTGTGCCTTAGTGGTTCTCGCCACCGGTGCACGTAGGCCTCCTTCCTCATTCCAGGTGGCATCTCACAATAAGACAACAAGAAAGAAGTATTATTCAATTTTTTACAGTGCAATGAGCAGCGATCTCCTACGACACGATCTTGTTTTATAATGTTAATTGACGGCTCAGATTTCATCGTTGAAAAACCTTCGGATTTTATTCTGATTTAAACGTGTAACGTATATGGATCGTCCTATTATATTTTGTAATGTTTAATTTGAATAAATATTAAATTTAAATATAAATTGTTTTATTTTTTTACATAATTATAAATTAAAGTCATAAAGATAATTTTAACCCTTAACGTTTATAGTTTTTGGCGTTTTGGCTTTTATTTTTTTTTGGGATAAATTTAGCCCTTAACCTATATCTTTTTAACAAATATCTTATTTTTAACTAGATTGATGACTGGACCGTTAAAAATTTAACGATGATACATATATATATGGAATATAATTTTAAGTGACATGGCATGTAACCTATCAAATACATATATATAGAATATAATTTTATTCAAATATAAAATATAAAATAATTAAAATTCAAATAAAATATTAAAAATTAATTAATTCTAAAATATAAGATTATTAAACATTCTTAACCCTAACTACGATAAAATCAAAATCTTATTCGAATTGTGTTTATATTTTTTAAGATGAGATTTTGATTCTATCGTAGTTATGGTTAAGAATATTTAATAATTTTTTTTTTATTTTAGAATTAATTAATTTTTAGTATTTTATTTGAATTTTATTTGTTTTATATTTTATATTGGAATAAAATTATATTCTATATATATATGTATTTGATAGGTTATATTCTATATCATTTAAAATTATATTCTATATATATCATCGTTAAATTTTTAACGATCCAATCATCAAATTAGTTAAAAAATAAGCTATTTATCAAAAAGATATAGATTAAGGGCTAAATTTATCCAAAAAAAAATAAAAACCAAAACGATAAAAACTATAAACGTTAAAGGTTAAAATTATCTTTATACCTAAATTAAAATGTAACTTTGTATTTCATTTAATTTGAGTTTCTTTCTGGACCCTACAGAAGAAATGAATTGATATTTAAAATTAAATATTAAATGTGTCCTACTCAATCGGTCAATGGAATTGAATGGTCATTTATGGAGGTTACATTATTTGGTAGGACTTTTTTATGCATTTATAAGGGGAAGACTAAATTATTCCACTAATTTAATTTATATATATTTATTTTAAAATAGATTTATTTTATTAAAAATACACCTTTTTAAGGATATGTTTGGTTTACGGAATATAAGATTATCTTTGGGAATAAAATCATTATAATATAAGATTACTTGCTATATTACTAGGAATATTAGATTACCTTGTTTGGCTTGTTGGATAGAAATATAAGTTGACAGTATTTGGTTGAGGGTATAAAATTACTTGAAAGTAATTTCTACAAAACTGTCCCTATGCTATATTTTATTTCTAACCAGTTAAACTTTTATAAAATTCATAGAAAATTTTTTATTTAATATAATTAATATTAAAAATTTATTTTTTAAATAATTTTTATAAATACTATATTTATAAAAAAAATAATAGTATAGAGTTGAGTTTAAAAAGTAAAAATTATTGTGGATTTTAAACATAATTTCAACAAGGTTTATCTGTATAGGTAATATGGCTTGCAATTTTGAATTTTTTAATCTTTTATACCTACGTACGTATTCAGATTTTAGAATAGACTTATTTGAACCAATATACATATGTAGGTAAAATATATTTACAGTATGCAAATTATAAACCTATAAATAGTTCCATCTAAATTTTTCTTTAATAAAAAAAATAAAACCCGTAAATAAGTGGTTAAGTTTTTAATTATGTGATTTGATAAACCAAATAAAAAAAAAGAGGATGTAAATAAAAAATAACTTATTATTTTAAGGTACTTTTGTCCTAAACATCAGAATTTGTTTAATATCAAAGAAAAGTGAGGAAATGATATTCCTGATAAAACTATGAAAATACGTTATTTTAAAAAACTTAGTATTATCATGTAATAAAAATTTACATCAACCAAATATAGATAAATAATTTTAAAAAATTATTCTTATCAATAACAATTATTTCTTTCATCCAAACACACCCTAAGAGCATCCGTCATTGTTCTTAATCTTACCTTATAACAACAAATTTGTTGTATATCCCACTTTTATTGGCTTAATATATGAAATGGACCCTTCAAATTTTTAGACCATTTTAATGTATAAAATTTAAAATTTCTCAAATTAATATAATAATATTTTAACATCTAATCAGACCCACCTCATCATTTGTGACATTTTTTACATGTTGTGACCCATTGATGTAGATGTTCAAGGAAATGTTAGATTTCATTTGTTTATATATTTTTGATTCCTTGGATCTGTTAGTACCCCTAGATTTATTGGAACCATGACCTAGATTAGTGGTCTACCTAATTTGATTCTTTTTGTTTTCTTGCACAACAAATATTCTGTTAAATCGAACTATATCTTTAGTGTTGGTTTCAACTTTGCTTATTTGGTAGGAAGTCCATATGCATTGAACGTTGGACTAATCGAACCCAAGGTTGATTAAAGTAATATTACAATTTAATCAATGCTTGCTTCTTTTACTTTTAAGACAAAAAATGTAAGATTAGATATAATTAAACGTTTAATTTTTTTTTATAATGATCAATCGTATCGAGATTATTTATATCGAAACAATTTATTAAATGTATCGTTAAAAATTAACGGGTTGGTTTAAGTTATAAATAACTTGATATCGCTCAGGCAGTCATTAAGTCTGAGGCTTGTATAGGCAAAAAAAAAAGTCAGGAGACTCGTTTATCAAAATTAAGTGTACGAAGCGGATAAGTCAAGATTAGTCACGACAAAGCCTTAAAGAATGGAGAGGACAACAAAAAAATACCATTAAAGCATTGATCGGATTTAGTTTAATTGGCATGTCGTTAGTATAATATACGATTAGACATGAGATTTGATATGCTTAAATATTTAATATCTTATTTTCTTTTTGACGTTCTAATTTTATTTAGAGATGAACATGATTTGAGTTGAGTTTTTAAAACCCGACTAAAAAATATTACCCTAAATTCCAACTTAAATTTATTTATTTTTATAAAAACCGACCCCAAATGAACAACCTATACTCGTTCGTGACCCAACTTAACCTATATAAAAAAATTTAGGAACCAAATTGTTAAAAATTTAATTTTATGGGATTTGATTATAAAAAATTAAGAACTAAAATGTAAATAGAATTTAATTTTAAAGATCTAATTATTATATAGATTTAAAAAATTATTATAAATATCCATAAAATTAAAGAAAATTACATTGTTAGCCTCAAATTAGGTCAGGTCAATATTTTACTCTATTACATTTTGAATATAAAAATTAAATTGATAGAATATAAAATAATTATAATATATAATGCATAAATTTTAATAATAAAATAACAAAAATTTAATTAAATAAATTTAAAATAAAAGTATTTATAATTAAATATATAATTGAGTAATTTTAAATATATTTTAATCTATTATTTATTGTAAAATACATTAATTAATATTTTTTAAGAAAATAAATAAGGCAGCAGCGTTAGACGAACACGTTCTAGAAAGAATGGAGCATGTTGGCTGCTTCAACTATTGACACGTGTGCATAAACAAATGACTTATGGTGGGAGTAAAAGATCTGATTCTGTTTCTAGCACAAACTACAAGGCAATCCAGCAGATGCTTACCCACGTGTAACAATCGTTTAATCCCACGTGTAACAATCGTTTAATCCCACGTGTAATTCCTTTGTTATATTATATTATTATTTTCAAAAGGAAAAAAAATACTAATTATTATTGTATTGTAGGGGTTTTTGTATCTGTTTAAGGTGGCATGGCATCCCTCCCCATTACTAATTACTACATTGAACGAATAATTGAGATTCTTAACCCTCAATTAATAAAACTCCGCTAAAATATTAAATAATTTTCATGATAAAAGATGATATTTTCTTAAATAATTTAAATTCGATAATCATTTGATATCAAAGCTCCGGCAGACCCTACTGGGATTGGGCCAAGCTAGTTTCGATACGGTCCAGACTCCACCACTACAAAAGACTTGCGGGTTATGGGCTCACCACGCTTCCGTCGTGCCACTCTGATCGTAGACAGCATGTATTTTTTATCAGAAAATAAGGGTCACTAATGTTTTGTTCATATATCAGTATTCAGAAACATATACAACATTGTCATGTATTAACAATACTAGGAGTATATACTTACATGTCAAGGGTCCGGCAACTTTATCCGGCTTGTCGTCGTTTAGAACCAACCGTTACGAGAAAACTCGATCGCACAATGCTTGCTGTTGAATATATAACCTGTCTTCAAAACAATGCAGAACTTCAAGCTGGAGTCTGGAATCATGGTATAGTATACAGGCAGAAGTAAACTGAAGTTGGAAACCTCAAACTATATCTTTCCATCATTGAGCCTATGCCAGTAGTTAGTACTAGATTCACCAAACTTAACATGATAGAATACAACAGAACAAGTAAAAGTTCAAGTAAACCACATTAAAGTTTGCAGAAAAGCCCTTACCGACCGTTTCTGCAAGAAGTTCGGTTGCCTGTGATATACGGTTGTTTCGGAAAAGCTCCTGGATCATTACATTATAAGAGCAGCTATCAAGCAAACAATCATCATCTCCTAAGCTCCTAAGGTATGCTTCATCTGGCAATCCCTCACTGCTTGAAAAAAAATCAATGCTTCTTTAAGTTTACCACTTTTGCATAAGCCATCCAATAAAATCAAACAGGTCACTCGACATGGAGCTAGTCCAGAAGCAAGGATCTCCCTCAGAAGTCCACATACAGCAGAAACCCTTACTAATTGACAAATACCTTGCACTAGAGTGTTGTATGTGACACTATCCGGGGTTGGTCCCATTCGAGATATTGCATGAAAGACTTCCATTGCTTCGTCTAACCTTTCAGCTTTGCAATATCCATGGATCAAGATGTTGTAACTACGTACATTAGATGCACAACCATTCTTAATCATCAACTGAAATACTCCTATAGCTTTATCCATTTCCTTCTTCAAGCAATGACCATCTATCAATGCATTATAGGTAACATCATTAGGCTCAATGTCTTGCTTTCTCATCGTGGAAACAATATCTTCAGCTTTGGAAACCATTCCCTCCTTGCAATAAGCATCAACCATTATATTATACGTGACAACATCAAGCTCAATGCCTTGCTTTCTAACTGCGTCAATGGTATCCATAGCTTCAGAAAACCTATCATTCTTGCAATATACATCAAGTGGAATATTGTTCTCCCTCATTTCATTCTAAAGCCCTACGACCTCATTAGTCCGGTCCAAATTACACATAGCATGAATTAAGCAACTGTGAATAATGATATTCGATCGATTGCCCTTTACCTTCAATTCCGAGAAGAGATCAAGAGCATCATTCAACAACCCATTCTTACAAAAACAGTCAATGACAGTGTCATGTGCTACAACATTTGGTTCAAAATCTCTTCTTCCATCATCTGTAAAAACCTAACACCTTTATCGGTATTGCCGATCTTACACAATCCATTAAGTATTGTAGTGTAAACAATATCAAACCAGGTTTATACCCCATTTCGGCCATTTCATCAAACTCACTCACAGCCTCAGAAACTTACTATGTTTGCAAAATCCATTAAATCAAAGTGGAAAAAGTCACACATTAGGTTCAACACAAAACTTCATCATTTCCCTCCAAACAGACAACCCGAAACCGATTCGACCTAATTGACAAAACCAGTTAATCAAGATGCTCAAAGGAAAAGCGTCATGGTAATGTTTCATCCTAACAATGGCTGCTAATAGTTTAGTGAATTCCACAATTCAAGGCTTTGGGTACTTTTCAATCATCTGATTAAAGAAAACCAAAGCATCATCAACATTATCTAAAAGATCATACTTTTTTGGGTTTCCCTTAGGAATTGAGTTCTTGCTTAAAAGCTTGGACATGGGTAGAAAATAGAAATGGTTTTAAAAGAGTGGAAAATGGAAAGATCCCATTCACAATTAACAATAAAACAAAGAATTAAGCTTGCCCTTACCTTGAAACTAAGCAGAATCGAAGAGAAAGAGCTGAGCTTGAAATTAGCAGCGCAGGAAGGACAGAAGAGGACGGGTTTTGCCTTTCGAAATAAACTAAGTATACTATATAAGTTTACATATTTAAAATTTAAGAATTTTAATTAAAATTTGGGTAGAATTATTTAAAAATTAAAAATTATTATGCTTGAGATATTTTCTCTTTTTCATTATCTTAATTTTTCAAAGCATAGTTGCCGACTTAGACCAAAAATTAATTGAAAAATTAGCACAATATTGACTTATATGTATATGAATCCATAGTCTTTATTTTCAACTTGCAAGTTCAGACAACTTGCTATTTATAAGCAAAACAAAACAAGAAAACCCCGTCTTTCAACTTGTCTTTACCGTCCAACATATCAATGATTTGAAGTTTGAACATTATCACATCAGCTTAAAAGGGTTTTGGTCTCATGCAAAATCTCTGATAAAAATCTGTCTACTGTTCCTCTTTGTTTTCCCACTGTGGTTTTTATCATAATCTGCAGTACCTTCATGGAGGAGCCTCAAAGGGGTGTTGAACTGCAAACAAGAGGTTAGTGCTAAGTAAATTTCTTATTTTTCTCGAGTCTCCGGTATTCGGTAGTCATAAGAATTCCGATTAAGTCTAAAGTCGAGTTAGGTCCGACCTCGTTTTAGGGAGCTGTTTATGTAGTGACTTTTGTTATCTGCAAATTTCTTAAAATTTACTGTGTTATATTATGTTTTATGTTATAGTTCATATCCCGGATCAAGATAAGGAGATTTCTTCAACAAATCAGCCTCAATCTTCAAGATTCAAGCATTACAGATGGTGGATTCGTGTGATATGTTATATTGTTTTTCTTATCGCCGGCCAATCCGCGGCTACTTTGCTCGGAAGATTGTATTATGACAAGGGAGGGAACAGTAAATGGATGGCAACGTTTGTTCAATCAGCTGGCTTCCCAATTTTACTCCCTCTCTGGTTTTATTTCTCTTCACCATTCACTAAGTCAGCTCATGTTGGGGTTTCTTTCATTGCAAGGCAACCGGCGATTTCGACCCTTGTATTACTCTACTTTGGTTTCGGTTTACTCTTGACGGGAGATAACATGATGTACTCGTATGGCCTTCTGTACGTCCCGGTATCGACGTATTCGCTGCTCTGCGCGACTCAATTGGCCTTCAATGCCGTATTTTCCTTCTTCCTTAACTCCCAAAAGTTCACTCCTTTCATACTCAATTCTGTTATCTTACTCACCATCTCAGCTGCCCTCCTAGCAGTCAATTCAGACTCCGAGAACACCTCAACTGTCTCGAGAGGGAAGTATGCGATCGGATTCTTATGCACCATCGGGGCATCGGCGGTCTACTCTCTATATCTTTCACTCGTGCAATTGTCATTCGAAAAGGTTATTAAAAGGGATACCTTCTCTGCAGTCCTGGATATGCAAATCTACCCTTCTTTCGTAGCCACCTGCGGGTGCGTCGTCGGGTTATTCGCGAGCGGAGAATGGAAGGGTTTGTCCAAGGAAATGGAGGAATACGTAGAAGGGAAGGTATCTTATCTGATGACCCTGATTTTCACGGCGGTGACATGGCAGATCTCGTCGATAGGCTTACTGGGATTAGTCTTTGAAGTGTCATCTTTGTTCTCTAATGTGATTAGTACATTGAGTTTGCCTGTTATCCCCATTCTTGCTGTGATATTCTTCCATGATAAGATGGATGGTGTTAAGGCCATGGCCATGGTTTTGGCCATTTGGGGCTTCCTTTCCTACATTTATCAACACTATTTGGATGATTCCAAGTCAAAAAGGGAAAATTCCAATGGAGTTTCTTTAGGAATTACAGATCAGGTATAGGGATTTCAACATACCTTTGAATTAAATCCGCAATAATATATTCTCTAAAGTTCGAATATCTGTAGGACCCGAGTGAGAGTTTCCACCATTAAAAATGACCACTTATGCAATTTGTCTTCCGATTAATGTCTATTTTATAGTTCAATATTTTTAGAATTCAAAGATTTCAACATTTATTGGTGAACCCATGTATTTTTTTTTCTGGGTTTTTAATATTTTGCTGTGATTAATATAAATTGATTCGCGTTATATACCTGATTTTGATGGATGAATCTTATAATAATTTTTTATATACATAACGCCTCAAACTCGAGACCTACTTAATTTTTTTGATAATGACCTTTGTGCACTTAAAATTTAACCGGAATAATATTTTAATTCTAGGATGAAATCAGAACGTTCAGAAATGTGAAGACCAACTTAAAATTTAACATATAATTTAGGAACTTTTAGTACGATTAATCCTAATTTTAGCAACCCAACAGCTTTAACCGAAAGGGCAATAATGGCGAAAAAAGGAAATACCAAAACTTTGATAAAAAAAGGCTTCTTTTTCACTCTTTCCCTATCGAGTCTCTTCCTCTCTTCTTTCACAAACCCAAGCTTGAAATCGAAATCCTCAGCCGAAAATTGTAAGTGATTGGTTCATTTCTTTTGGTTTGTGAGATCTTAGCTAGAAATTATACACATTATCCCATTGGATTGTTTTTTATTTATTTAGTTTACTTGTAAAGATTATTGCATAAATGAGATGATTTTGTATAAAAATTGCTTGGGGGGCGATATCAAGAATTCAGGGAACCCATTTTTTTAAGAATTATATACATTTCAGTGGTCTCTGGAAATTTATAATATAAAAAAATGTATACTTTCTGTATATAAAAGAGTCTACCTTTTTCCTGATATATATATTTTTTAATTTATTTTTGAACAAGTTGGTGAAACAGGGTACTTTTTAAAACTGTAATAGAGAGGGTCGACAAAGATAATTATTGAGAATGGCTTGTAGAGGATGCTTGGAATGCTTGTTGAAGCTCTTGAACTTTTTGATGACTGTTTCTGGTTTGGCAATGGTTGGATATGGGATCTATTTGTTTATTGAGTACCAAAGAGATGCTGATGTTCCCACCCTCTTGTCGCCCGTTGGCCATGATCAGAATTTGATACAGCTTGGTCGGTCCATGCTCATGGCAGTGTCTGCTTCGTCTGATATTTATGATCATCTCCCAAAAGAATGGTATTAGTTTTTGTCATTTGCTTGATATTGCTACTTCTTATTTCCTTGTTAGTTTAGTAATGATTGTATTAGTTGAATTAAAAATGTGTTCATGTAGCATTTGTGATATTTTCCCATGTACTATAACTTTTCACGATGTGCTTGGATTTGAGTCATACCGTCTTGAATGAAATCGGCTTCCAAGTGCCCCGGATAACTTTGGGTTCGGATTGGGAAAATCTTGGTTCAAAGCTCAAGGGCTAAGCTGGAGCTTGAGCAGCTGTAATTTGTGTCTCGTCTTCTGTCACATGTTATGTTTTCTAGTTCGTAGCATGTTAACCATTTGTTTTTTTCATGGTCATGTGTATTGGCGAAGAATCTTCTGCACGTTTTCGAGTGTTTTAACTTTTCAATCTCTATTTTGCAGGTTTATATATTTATTTATTGGAGTAGGAGTGGTTCTCTTTGTTATATCTTGTTGTGGTTGTATAGGAGCTTCAACTCGGAATTTATGTTGTTTGTCTTGTGTATCCTAATTATCTGTTCGATATTTTCGACTGTGGTAATTTGGACATAGATACAATGTAACATCCTAACAAAACTATAATCTAGTAGTTCTTGATTTTATTTTTATCCCGATAATTTTTCTTCTCTTTCATGATGATTGATTTCCTTAAGGCAACCTAGTATTCATTGCTGGTGTTTCTGTTGATCTTGGTGGAGCTGGGATGTGCAGCTTTCATAATCTTCGACAAAAGCTGGAAACATGTAACTTTTGCTTACTTTTTGGTCCCATTTCCCTTCTATTTAACTGAAGTTAGTGTGCTTGATTATCTAATTACGGTTAATTTCTTTAGGAACTTCCCATGGATAAAACAGGATACTTTGATATGATATATCATTTTCTGGAAGAAAATTGGAGTATTGTCAGATGGGTAGCTCTCGGAATTGTGGTGTTAGAGGTAAGTGTAACGTGATGCGATCCTAATACTAAGAACTTAAATATTAGTACTTAACATTAATGAACAATAACATTCATCCATATGCAAAAAAAAAAACGAGCAACATTCTGATAGACTGATAGAGGTTAAATAATTGAAGTTGGTTTCTAATACAAGATTTTCGTCTTTGATTCCCAATCATTTAGAATTGTATTCTTTATTCTCAGCCCTCGTAATTTGTTGTCTGTAGCGTCATTTAGCTTTCGGACATATGGTTCTTTGTGATAGCAATGCACAGAAGAGTCCAGGGCTTTCTTATCCTTATGAGTAGATACAATGTAGTCTTGGATGTCTATTTGTTGCAAATAAATCCTCCATACGAAAAGATATATGATTAAGTTTGGAGTGCCGCATGTCCGTTTCTTCGGTATTTATTATGGTTAAGATGATTGCATATGACATCATTTTAGTCCTAGATAACTCTTAGGGGAGTTCCATATGGAGAAAACTGTTGGGTTATGGTTCACCGAGGCAAAAGTTAGTTGACGAATTGCATCTCATAGTACTTTAGATCAACGAAAATGGCGGTGATTTTTTTTATGACATTGTTTTTCTGCTGGATGATGGCGGCATAGAAATCGATGGCTGAATTCTGATATTTATTGCTTTGAACTAAAGTGAATTTCATTGGTATTTCTTGTGCATTAAAATAAGACCTTGAATCAGCTTAATACTGATACTGATTTCTCTCTGAGAATATCATCTGAACTGGTATAGTTTATCTTGAGCTTTAACTGGTTTGTGTTCGAAATCAACTTCAACTTGCAGGTTCTTATTTTCTTGTTAGCCCTTATGGTTAGGGCTGCCAATGCACCTGCTGATTATGACAGTGACGATGAGTTCATTGCACCAAGGCAGCAAATCAGACAGCCTTTGATCAACCGGCAGCCAGTTCCAGTAACAGGTGTACCTGTTTCTGGAGGCCATGATCAAAGGCCCGGCAGAACTGATGCTTGGAGTGCACCTATGAGGGAAAAGGTTTTTATCTTTACCATGAATTCCTTCTCTCTTTGCTTAGACCATTTCTTACATCATATCTTGATTTCCTTGATGCCTCAAATCTTGACATTGAATCAAGTAATCCACTAAACATCTAGGGTTTAGGATTATCATGTAATCTGTATTGTAAAATTTTGAATCACATGGTCTAACACCGTTTTTCACCGGATGTATATCAGTACGGGCTGGATACGTCCGAGTTCACATACAACCCTTCAGAGTCTAACAGGTACCACCACGCCCCTCCTCCACCGGCAGAAGAAGGCAGCCGTTGTACCATTATGTGACGATCATCTGGTTGGTTTGGCTTCCGAAGGATATTGCATTGTTGATCGAGTGACTGTTTCGGATTTTTCAGATTACAATCTTAATTTATGTGTTTCCCACACATATTTCTTTAGTGAACCTGTGTTAAAATTACATAACCATTTTGTGTGTAAAGTTTGACTGCTACATTAAGGTTTGGCAGTGAGTTGAATCCCGAGTCAAATGCAACTCAGCCTTTTACCCCCCCCCTCTCTCTCTATATATATATCTATCTATCTATATACATGCATATATACATATTGCAAAATAAGTATCCTACGTTTCATATCAGATTTTGAAAAACGCCGAAATTAATAAATTCCTGCAATTAACCCCAAGAATGAAAAACTTCCATGGCAACCTGCAATAAATAACCTGACCAATCTTGTAACAGACTGATACTGACCGCCATTACTGAAAAGCTCCATTACCATTCAAGAACTCTATAAAACCCCATGCACTCAAACAAATCCCATTCCAAAGAAATCAACCAGATTCTTCCTTGTTCCTCTGCAATGAGTTCATTTCACCAGCACTTTTTGCTCCTCGCAGCCCTGTCATTCGCCATAGCCATCACCCCAGCTTTCTCAGTTCTCGGATGGGACAAGAGGCACTCGCCAGACACAGTGGTATGCTGGGAAAAAAACATCAACAAGGTTGATGGTTGCATGCATGATATTTACGCATCCTTGGCTAAAAACAAGGTAAACCTCAGCTTTGATTGCTGCGAAGCGATTCGTGGTATACATCCCAGGTGCAAGAACTGGGTTTTCAACCATGGCAAATTCACGCCTGAGTTTGGTAATCAAATCAAAATGTTTTGTGCTACTTTGGGTGTCACGCTTCCCCCAACTTATCAGATTTATTACCCCCAGCACCACACTCCCGGCCACGGCGACCGGCTGGATTGAATGGTTGTTTAGACTACTAGGTTTGAACAAACAAGGAGAGCTCATTTGTAGGAAGACAAGAGGAATAAAGTTTTATTTTTAAATAAAAAGGTGGTATTTTGAATCATAGTATAATAATTTATGTTTTTATTATTTTTAAATATTTTTTCGATCTCGCGTCGTTACATGTACTTTACACATAACATGTAAAACTATATATTTTTCTGAAAAAAAATATTTTATTCGAGTTTAAAATTAACAAAAGTGTTTAAACATAATATTTAAGTCAATTGATAATAATTTTAACGTGTTGGATCAATATATTAGCTTTTCAAACATATATGATATACATTTTTTATAATTGAGGAATTAAAATAAAATTTTAGATATATTACGAGGACTAAAATATGTTTTATACATAGATAAAATAATTTTTTAGTACAATTCGTAGGCTTCTACAGTACTTTAACCTTATAACTTATATAATACAAATATCAATACATTGAAATTATATAAATTAAAATATTAGATACGGAAATATAAAAATTACTATAATTATTGGTATGCATAGATTACCAGTAGTATGATATAATAAGATGTTGAATTTTTAGATAATATTAAAAGTTTGAATTTTAATATTATAAATAAAATAAAATAAAATAAATTAAAAATATATTCTTATAATATTTTATTATTATTTAATTTTAATTAATGAAATAAATAAATAAAGATTTTGTTAGAAAAAATTACACAGTCCCATTCCTTTACCGTCTTAGTGAAATTGAAGTTTCTATATGACTCAGCATCGGGGATCCGTGGCGCAATGGTAGCGCGTCTGACTCCAGATCAGAAGGTTGCGTGTTCGATTCACGTCGGTTTCAATTCCTTTAAACCGGTCTCCATTTTTTTTCTATTTATCCAGAAAAAAATAAATTTCTAGAAAACAGAAACGTGTACAGAGAAGCAAAGATTATATTTTATTTCTTTTTTAATAAAGAAATTCATTTAATTAGTAATTAATTATTCACATTTATTAATCAGGTGGGGTCATAACTGTAATTTGCTTCAAAACGAAGGAGGTTTATAAGTTTCGACGACTTGGTTCGGACACAGTCAAACAAAGTTATCCGGTTTTACCATCAAAAAAGGTACGGTTTTTTTCACCTATATCTGTTTTACGATTAATTATTTTCAATTTCTTTCAATTGGCTGATTGATACATAGAACGATCCTTGTCCCGTGATCATCTTAACTGCTTCTGTTTTCCGTTGGTTCATTGGAAACCCTAAGGAATCGGCCAAAAAATACTCTTTTTTTTGGGGTGTCTAATTGTTTTCCTTTCTGTTTCCCATGTTTTTCTTATCCAATGAAGTTTTAATCAATCAAATTATAGTAATACTAATTGTTAAAGTATGGGTTTTGAGAAATAGATGCAGTTTTTCTCTTGACGGGGAGAAAGGGGTTTTCCCCGGTGATTCAAATTCCTGAGCTTGACGGGAGAACCGGCGTGGGTGTTATTTGAACCCTTTGTTGTTTAATGTTTTAATCTGTGATTTATATGATGAAATTTGTTTCTATTGGAAAATATGCTGGCAGAAATCTTACATTTAGATTCTATTGTTTGATGTAATGATTTTGTTTTCGAAAATTATATCTGTTTGAAGTTTCTTGCGTTTGAGTTCTAGTAATTGGGTTATCTGTGTTCTTTCTTGGATTCTATCTTGATGAATTTATGGCAAATTGTGTGTAGCTTAACTTGTTTATTTGATTTTAGCTACGATAGATAGTATTAGCCTTCGAAGGAAGCGACGATGCCTTCTATCTGCTCTCGTATGAAATCTTATCTAGCAATGTAGAATGATTGTGTGAAGATTGTTCGAATTGGTTGGTTTGTAAATACATTCTAGATTCGAAGGGAGCGTGGATGTTCTGTTTCGGTATATAGATTATCTCAATAATGAAATCTTCTCTAGCAAATGTAGAATGATTGCGTGAAGATTGTTCGAATTGTTTGGTTTGTAAATACATTCTAGATTCGAAGGGAGCGTGGATGTTCTGTTTCGGTATATAGATTATCTGTATTGAGAATAGTAAGTCCCTAACTCCGCGTCTGGGGAATAAGAATCCGATGATGGGATAAGAAATGTCACTTATATACATTGATAAAGGGCTTTCCGATCCGCCTGTTGGCCTGAAGAATGCAAGTATGCATGTATCGATATTCGCTGTTTGCATATGCTGTTCTAAGTTCTAACCCCTAATTTAGTGATTTTGATGTTACATTGGGCTATACATGAAGTGTGTTATTTAGGAATGTGATTGAATGGCCATGGTGATCCTTCAAATCACCAGAATCTATATTAATGGTGGATGTTCATCCGTGCTGGATATGCGATCCCGTGTTCTTATACTTGTGGATTCTTTATTTTTTGATCGGAATCGGGTTTAAGTTTGCGTTTTCAATTGCAGGAGAAAACCTGACATTATATGGATAGTAAAGTACCGTCTCAAAAGGTTACTCAGGAGCTAGCTCGTGAGTTGCTTATCGCGATATCTTATTCTGTACCTGACACTGATCCAAATTCAGATCGTCCATCGAAGATTGTAGACGGCACGAATGGGGCTATGGCTGCAAACGTTGATGAAGTCGAGAAATATAGGTCTGAACTGATTTCTATATCCGATGATCAGTCACCTGATGCTGAAGTGCCTCCGGTTGTGCTCGAGAACCATGTAGGTTAGTGGAAACTTTATTACATGAAGTGGCTGTTGATGTTTCCTGTAACTCCCTGTTGTGTTGTGTGGTTTTACACATAATGTTGTCTTGTTTTGTGTGTGATTCTCTGCATACCAATGTAAATAAGGAAATATACTTTGGTAGAGACACTGTTGTGTTAAAAACTCGAAATTCGGAATACGATATTCGTCTTTAAATTTAAATCATTAAAGAACCTTAAACTAGGTGTTAGTTTGGTATTGTTTTTAAAAAATGCGATAAAAAAATAATTTTGAAATATGGTATAATTACTCGTTATGTTTATATCACCTTACATTCGAATAAATGATTAAATTATAAATTTTTAATTTAATAATTAGTTCCCAACATATAGGAGATGATCGAGATCTCTTGATTTTATGAATATTATACAATTTTTAATTTAAAAACAATGCAAGAAAAACACAATCACATGTTTTTCCAAACAAAACACGAACGCATGAAATTCAGTTTTTTTTTCTTGTTCAAAAAACATAATAAAAATTAATATATCAATAAATTTAATGATTGGATAAAACCTGGCCTATAAACCACCGGAATTTCCTTGCCATGCTTCAACAGGTAAATGGACATTAGGAGGCATATCGAGTGGCAAATTGAAGAAAGGCAACCCATTCCGTCCGGCACCGGCATCGGAAAATGTGTTATTTCCACCACCATCGCCGTTGTCGCCGCCGCCGCTGCCTTGAATCTCTTCCTTTTCTAAGGGAAGTATCTCATAAGCCACATTCGTGAAGGACGATGCTGTGAGAATAACTGGTCCAGTTGCCATCAGTTCACCAACCACACTTCCCCCAACAACCTCCCCTTGCCCACCGGCCAAAAAGATTGTCAAACTGGTGGCTCTCGGAGGAGCCGGCGGCGGCAAAAACGAACCTGAAAGCGATAATATCTCGAATCTTCCATGAAGGGTAACAACAGCTCCAGCCGCATCCGGTTGCCTAATGCTCACGTTCGTCACCGTACCACTCCCACTCAATATATATACCCCTCTTTGCCTCCTCCGCGCATAGCTCGCGACGCAGTCGAAAACATCACAGCCGTTCGAAATTTCCAGAATATGAGCTTGGAGCGTGTTGCCACTCTCCCTAGTGACGACAACCGGTGGCTTAGGCTTGTTCTTCGATCCCGGTGGACGACCCCTCGGCCTACGGGCTATAACAAGGTCACCCGAGTGGGAACCGTTGTCAAAGTCCTGAACTTGGGCTGAACCACCGTCAACCTCGCCACCTCGGTTGTGTGAAACGTCATGGTCTTCGGGTTCGGATAGGTCGGGTCTTTGAAGCTGTTGAACGTAGCGAAAAGCAGTGCCTAAATCTATACCGGCCATGCGAGCATCAAAGGATTTGTATTTTTTAGAAATGGAAGAAATTGAGCACAAAGAAGAAGAAGAAGAGGGTACAAAAGTCAGTAAAATCGCAAATCATTTCTCACCTCAAGGGTATATTAATAGTTAATCAACATTTTAAAATATATATTATCATCTGATTCACTAGAAATATATATATTGATATTATATTGTATATAAAATTTTAGCGAATAAATATTTATATGAGATGGTTTGTGGGTGGGGTGGCAACAAGTGGGAGCAAGGTTTGTCGTTTTTATCGAGCAAAATGAACCCTAGACAGAGGAGAGAGGAAGGATTGAAACAAGTGGGCAATGGTGGAGCGGCGCGTGGGTCCCGTTCTTGTCGTCTCCTCCTCCCTCTCCCCCACGGCTCCACCTTGTGCGGCCCTCCGCAGCCGTCACTGTTCCTTTGCTTTAGCTGGACTTTGAGCACTTTGGAATTATATAATGGTTTCTCTATTACTGTTTCTCTCATGAACTTGCCTGCTTTATTGCCTTTTGTCTTTAATCTTCTTTATGATCAGCACTTTTATTATATTTTCATTAGTATCTCTTTTAAAATAATAAATTTAAAATTTATTATTTAAATTTAAAAGTTGTAATTAAGATTTAAGAATATAAAATTTCATCGAAAATTAATAATGTGCTTACGTCTTCGGGAACATGAACGTTTTCTTATTAATCTTTTAATAATACAATTAGTTTATAATATAATGTCTAATGAATATATAGAAGTTAAACACCGATACACTTTTTTAAATATATTTGTCCGAATATTCTTTTATATAAATTCATTTTCACCCACTTTTATGGATAAACCATGATATGATTATAAATAAAAGTAATTCAATAATTATATTAAAATTAAATATTACGAAATGTAATTAGACTAATTTATAAAATATCTAATTTCCCAAAACATTATTCTCATTTGCAATTTGCATCGTTGTTTTGGATTTTGGAATGCATGATTAATTTTTAATTAATTAAGCAAAATCCAAAGTAATAAAATGATGGGCCTAATATGTCTATCATTAGAGGTATATCTTGGGCCTTTATTACCGGAAATAAACACTGTTTTGTATTATTATTTTCGGCAATAACATTAACAAAATATAAAATTATACGATATATTATATTGTCTTGTTTGGTTGATTTAGTTAGAACGTACTTGAAAAAATATAGAATGTTCATCTTAGAAGATCTGAATTCAATCACTCTGTCAACAAAATATACGTATTATCAAAGAAGAAATTATATCATGAATGACGTGGCGGGAATGATCCAAGATATAATTTTTCTTATTAAAAGATTAAAAATTTATATAAACGGGTACTATAATCTAATCACCTTTAAACTATTTAAAAAATTTTATTTTACTAAATTATCTTTAATTTTTTAAAAATAAAATTAACATTTCATATTAATTTAGAAGATATGACATGGAAGTTCATAAAAGTCTTTCAATTGGGCTACTATATAGAATACACATTTGATATATTATCGTATTATTGGAATGTGAAGTCAACAAATGGTCTCGTGATAAAGCAAATAATATTCGAGTTTAAATTATTTTATTTATCGTAATTTTGTTAGAATTAAAAATATATTCGATACGAATATAAACTTAATATCTATACATGTCAAATCATCAAGAACAATAAAATAAATAAACTGAATACGGAAGCGTACCTGAATTAATCGATCGAGATTTTCCAGAGGGTTTGATCTTCCAAAAAGTTAGTTATCTCTTGCCACACAACTCTCAGACGGGAAAAAAGATATATAAGTTAACCTAATTTTGGAGATCATAACCGTTTATATAGTTGATTATCAACTATTAAGTATTTATAACTCTGCCCCTCATCAAATTATAAATACATCTTATGATATTTATACTTTTAATTTCATGACAGTTTAATACCTATAAGACGTGTAACATAATTTGTCACTTAATTACATGTTAAACTTTATAATAACGTTATACATTATACATATGTACCCACTATTATTAAATTTTAATCCAACAAATTTATTTATTTTAATTTAAAAATAATAAAGAATATAATTATAAAATAATATACAATCATTGTGTAAGAATATCCTTCCAAATCGATAAGAACTAGATTAATCTAGTTAGATAAATGGACCGGGAGACTAAAGAGAGCCATCGCTTTTTTAGAAAATATAAATTTATATATGATTTTAAAAAATATATTAAAAATTTATTCTCATACGAAAATAATATTTTTTATGTTGATAACTGTGGACGATTTTTTTTTGAATCAGCTAACAGTGATTATAATAGTATCTGTTCTAGAGTATACTCTTAACCATTAAATATTGATCGTTCAATCACTCTGTTGATATTACTAGTGTCCGAACTCGTAACTTTTAGGAACAATAATCGTTCCTTTAACCACTGAAATTAGATGGGTCGTGCCTGTGAACGAAACTTTGAGAAAAGAAAGTCAGGTTGTTTGTTCTGGGAATCGATGGGAATAACGAAACAAGACGATGGAAACAATGGTTGAAAGAAAGAAAGAAGAGTAAGATATTTTCGTGTTTCTTGTTTAAGTCGATATTGACGACACCATGTAATTGTGACAGGAGACCGTGTCTCTCTTTAATATCTATGTTCATCGGTCTGATTTAAGACAGCTTTCTGACAGGTCCATCTTAAGACAAAAACCACTAAAAATATATATATTTTTATTACAGGTTAGGAAGGGAAGTTTTCTTTGTACAAAAGGTGTGCTAATGCAACAAGAAGATACCAACAAGACAGAGAATTTGAATACACATCAAAGTTGACAGCACATAAATGCTTTCATTACAAGTAATACGTTTACATCTTTGTTGGGAACTAATTAAATAATAGACAACATGGCTATGAAAAAACAAGCACAATGTAAACTTCAGAATAACCCAAAATGACGAGAGATTATTAGGTGAATTTTATTTATTATGTCATCCATGGTCTAAGCAATCAGAATTATTGATCTTTAAATAATCACCTAATAATTATCCACTCACTAAGTCTATGTAGAAAAGAGGTGATGATTCACTTTAAAAAAATTAAGATTAACGGTCCTGATTAATTGGGACTATGGATGACGTGGTGAACAAGGTTCACCTAATAATTTTTCCAAAACGATATATAAAAAAGTTAAAAGAAAAACATGAAGGTATAGTATTTTATAATTATTAAAAATATAAATTATATATTTTTTTTCCGTATATTTTTAGGTTATAAATTTTAAACTCTGATATCAAATGTAGAGATATTATTATATTTTTAAGACTCGGACCTGAAAATTTTGATTAAATTGAAAGCACCTTGGTCATTGGGGTAAGTCATTTAACATTGATGTTGCAAAAATCCAAGTGCTTGCTACAACATTGGGTGATATGTCCGGTGTTAGGGTTTCATTTTGTCTCTACATTCCCAAACCTCATGCCCTTTTGCCCATATATTTAACACCATTTCCCACACCAAGCTTTCATTCTCATCATCTCCCTTATCTCTCATTGACCAACTTCAAAAGACACCACCACCACCACCGTCGTCACCACCGGCCTGATGGACACGAACTTAGCCACCGGGTTGTGGATGTGGTACCCTAAGGCACAAACTCTGGAACCAGACGATGATTCCTGGGAGGTTAGGGCTTTCGCCGAGGACACGGGTAATGCGATGGGGACAACATGGCCGCCAAGGTCTTATACTTGCACTTTTTGTCGAAGGGAATTCCGTTCGGCTCAAGCCCTCGGTGGTCACATGAACGTTCACCGCCGTGATAGAGCTCGGCTCCACCAAGCACAACCCGATGCCCCGAACTCGCCGCCATCCGCTACAACCACAACTAATTCTTCATCTACTCTCCTAATACCGACTCAAGAATTCGCCAAAAATGGCGGGCTGTGCCTCCTCTACCAGTTACATAACCCTAATGGGGTTTTCACTTCTTCTCCTCCTATGAATGCATGGTCCATTTCACCATATCCCCCTTTCAACTTAATGGCAGCCGCCCCGACATCGATAAATATTCCGGTACCGCCTCTGGCATTAAATAGTTCTCCGTCTTCCACGACGACGTCCGGTGACGAGAATTACATCACTGGTACCAACAGCAAGGAAACATCCATTGAAGAGCTTGATCTTGAGCTTCGACTAGGGCATAGACGTCCAACAACATCTTGAAAAAAACTCAAAGAGAGTGAGCGCGCAAATTTTCTTTGATCTCCAAAAGTGTGCCAATGGAATGAAATAAAAGATGGTCTAGCTTTGCTGTATGAGAATATTTTTTAATGCTTGAAAATTTTTCATTTGCTTTATGTGCGAAGATAAAGAAAAGAAAGAGAAGGATTTATTATTATAATTTTTGGATATAATATTTTATATTTGACTCATTAATTGAATATTTTTAAAGGAGTATCATAAAATTCGGATGTAAAGTGTCTGACTTTTTATTATGTCTTTATTAGTGTTTATTTTAAAATAGTTGGTTTAGAGTTTAGGTTTCAAGATTAGGAACAATGGTTAGGGTTTTTAAGGTATTAGGGATAGGATATATTTTTAGAGTGTAGAATTTAGGATTTAGGATGTGAAAATTCATGTTAGGGTTTAGGGTTCAAGGTTAGGGGATAAGAATTAGATGTATAGTGATTTTTTGGGTGTACGGTTTAAGATTTAGGATGTGAAATTTAAGGTTAAGGTTTAAAATTTAATTTTTTAATAATTTTAGTGTAGACATATAAGGAGGTACGATTTGGGACAAATGATGTTTTTTTAAAAATCCATTGTAAAGATAATTATTTGAACTCAGTATACTCCGTTCATAATACTAATATTCGAATCTCTAACGTTATTTAAAAGATTTAAATATCATCAGACGTTTGAGTGATATTGTGGTAAAGAGAGCAGTGCAGTGTCATTTTCATGGGACAGGTTTTTTTTATGCTGAGTGAGTCAGTACTGAGTTTCTGATATGGGCATGTATTTCCGTGGGGATTATTTCAATCTACAGAAAAAAAGCCATTAAAGTTTCTGCAACATCAAGTTACTTAGAAATGGAAAGTAAATCCCTACTTTTTTTTTTACCACAGGTTAATGGATAACACTGTTTTTACCATAATTGGATAACACTGTTTTTACCATAATTAGATAACACTTGAGGAAATCCAGATAAAGTAAGATTACATAGGTTTAAGTTATTACGTGAGTAAAAATCATCTACTTTTTTATCGTGTATCATTTCATGTTTCATTTAAAAAAATTTTAAAAAATTAAATTTTAAACCCTATATTTTCTATATCCTAAACCTTAAACCTTGCACTCTAAAAAACCTCAGCATCTTTAATTTTTTAAACCCTAATTTTGAACCCTAAACCCTCTAATTTAAAGAGGAAGCACAAATAGAGGTATGAAAAAAAAGTAGACGATTTGCGCCCTCTAGAAAGCCCTCGATTATGATTTCATGTCCATTACATTTAGAGAACAGATGCTGTAAATTTCCGACGTAATAGCTAGTATAATGACAGAAATTTTTGAAGAGAGGATTCTCTGAATACAGTTTATTTTATTTATAACATTAAAATTGAATCATAAATAATATAAAATAATTAAAAATGAATTAAATCTTACTATATATATATTTTCTATTTTTACTGTGTACAAGTTAAGAGGACAGGAAACCTTTATTTTTTGTTTTCTGGCATGCAGATGCTGTACTGAGTGGTTAGTCCCTAGTCGTCAGTTAAGCTGCTTTCATCTTTTAATTTCCAGTTTTTGTACTATTAAAACCTTGCTTTTATGGTGGTATAAATTGTCGGCTCATGTCGTTTCCACTGGACTGTAGTAGGGCTGCAATGCAACCCTACTTCCTGAAGCTGCAGCCTGCAGGTCTTCACCACACTTAATTGCCAAAATGAAAAACTAAAGGAACAAGATTACTGCATAACTTCAAACCCATTTTCTGGTTTAATTTTCTGATCGAACCTGCCGGTGCATCCGATAATCATATGAATCTGATTATAATATAGTATATGTTCATACGTATTCTTAACTATTTAACAAAACATATGCACCTTACACCTAATTCTCATAGGATAAACATGAACCGCTTTTCCATTGACACTACTTATCGCGTTTGATATAGTTGCACTCCTATGCATAAGTGGTCCATTGTATAAATATATATATATGAACATTGACCCACAAAAATCCATGGCCTGAACTTGAAATTGGCTAAGCTGGCCATGTGAAGTCTTAAAGAGGAAAGCACACAATATGCCGCAGGATAGGAAATCATCACCAGTACAACTCTCTAATCCCAACTCCGCCAAGCAGAAAGCAAAAGACCAAAACCCTACTCACAAGCCAAGTGTTGTCCCCGTCTCAAGTCCGATGTCACAACCGAGTCTTTAACGGGATGCCCCAGTTTAAGCATCTCAGTATCTTAGGAAAGATGTTTTTTTTATGTAATTTTCTAAGTTAGGAATAAGCGTCCCCAGTTCGAGCATTTGAACGTCTAGTCGGGACATCTTCATAAAGTTTATTTCGCAGATATATATGTAGGGGTGGACAGTCGACAGAGTTTGGACCGATCCACTGGTAAAGGTATGTAACCTTCCTACACATCGAGGCGGCCCCTACCGCCCTAGTCGATGGTGTGGGTGAGTTTTCTTTGTAACCCGATTTTTATTTTATTTAATAAAACTTTCTTATTTTCTTTTACGGGAAATTAGGGGGTTGACCGTGTGCATCCGCTATGCCCCACATTTTTTCTATTGTAGTTCGAGACTCACTTATCGCTTGTTGCTTGTGCAGAACTTTCGAGGGAAGAAGGCTGACTTGATCGGGAGAAATCCTTTTCAAATGCCGCACGACTTAGCGACCCAAGTGTGCGAGGGCTAACTCAGTGACATCAAGCTATAGATCAAGACATAATGTTATTTCATAGTACGGTCGAGGTTCGTAAAAACCTCGACCTCATGATTAAAAAATAAAGAGGAATACCAAGGTTTTATATGTGATTTTTAAGTTACCATGTGCTAGGTCACATTATATATTTTTCGGATCAAAACGGTACGAATTTCAAGTAACTCTAAGTCTCTAACTCCAAGGGTCAATATATAAGTCTAGTAATTGTTATTTGTTACTAAGCTTTTTTTTTTTCTTTTTCTAGTTCTTTTAATTTACACAAATCCAAATAACTGAATCATACAAATGCTGTATGGTTTAATATATAGTACGTGTGGAATTTATGAGCCGAGGGTGTTAGTGTTGGACCACTTGCACTTGCACCAATGTCCCATGACTTATCAATGCCTTCTTCATTCAATTTCATGTAAGTTCGTATAATTTTTATTATCGATGTCCGATAATCATAAAAATATCTATTAAGGTTAAAGTTAAATCAAACCAAATGTCGTTATCAAAAGAGATTTTCAGATTATTTTCTTTATCTATAATGTTTGTATTTAAAATCTTACTTGGAAATCATGTATTATAGGTATAATTTTTTTAAAGTATAATAATATAAACATTTTTAATCTATCGATCAAATTACTTGACATATGCTTAAAAATATACGAAAAAAGCAGTAGGGCGTGGGACCTGACATGTCTGACGACAAAGAGTACCTTGTGAGAAGATACCGAATCTATGTTTTTTAAAGACCTTTGTTTCTCGGTCCCCACCAACATCCGTATCCAGCTATGCTAGGACACGTCTCATTTATAGACCTCATATGACTTTAACTACCAAGTACTATCACTATTTAACTACCCTTTGCATGGTCCCCCACCCTCCAATGGCCCCACTTTCTCCTTTACATTCATCATTCATTACACACAAACATAAATCACCAAAGAGAAAATCCATCAAACCATGAATTCAGTGTCCCACCCCTACCCATTTCATCTACACCTATTCTTGTAATAGTTTAAATTCAAAAGTTACTCGCATCAATCGTTCGAATAATAAAAAATTTAATATTAAAGGTGAGTTTTATACATCGAGAAATAACATTTAAAGAAATAACTAATAACTATTCATTTAAAAATTTGATCAGATTCATTTTTTATTTAGTCGATATTAATCGTGTGAGTATCGCCGTATTGGATGTCACAAGCCCTCATACCATGTGTAGAGGCTCGTAGGGGTGATCTTTTAACGAAGAAGGCTCTATTCATAACGCCAATATTCGAACCATTAAAGAGGTAGTACATGGTCTCACTAAACCCTACGCATGCATGAATGGTGGTGTCATTTAGTTAAAAGTGGGAAACAAAATGTAAGGAGGAATAGTCATGGTCAGTATGCATGGGGCTCATATCCCCAAGTCATCCCCTGGGAAAAAAAACTCAGTAATCATTGTCTTTCTCTTATCATCAGCTGCATGCATGCATGCATGGGAAGCCATTGTCTTCTTTTCTTTTCTTTCTCCTTCTCTGTTACCATGCAGTGACACTTGTTCTATCAACCCAGCAAAAACAGACACACGCTTTTGATGTTTTGCCAAACAATCTCCATTTTCTGAACTTGTTTTAGGGTTAACTCATCATGGTCAGTATAAGGCCTGGAGTAGCAACAAATGCTGTTCCGACAAAAGGATTCTTTACATTGAATGGAAAGCTGGTGCTGTTATGTCTCTTTAACTTTTATACATGTCAGGAAACCAATTATGAATTGTCTCATTTCGTTTCTTCGGCTTGAAACACATAAATTCACTATACATATACATGAGTGTAAAATATTTTGTAAGATGACCCTTATGTAACGAGTACAAATCGTTTATTTTTTATTGTAACTTTTTTAATACTTTATTTTAAAATAATAAGTTTAGGGTTTAGGGTTTGAGATTATGATTATAGTTAAGGTTTAAAGAATCAAGGGTAAAGTTATTTTTAAAGTATGAAATTTAGGGTTTAAGATGTGAAAAATTAGAGTTAAGATTTAGAATTTAATTCTTAAATATTTTGTAATGCGAGTATAAAAGGCGAAAAATTATGGGGCAGAAGATTTTTATTCCCATCTAATAATATTATGTCCAATCATAGTTTAGATGCGATGATAAAAGCTTTTTTTTACCTTAATTAATGATTGAGGGATCTTGAGCTTCGATTTTATCATTTTTCCAAAATTTATATAAAAAATAATTATATTTTATGAGTTTAAGCTTAGTTAAACTCATATTTTTTTAAAAAAATTAATGGTCTCATCTTAAAAAAATGATATAAAACTTCTAAAATCGTTGAACCATCCCGATTACAGGTAAAAAAATCGATAGCTAAATATATCATTCTATTTTTTTTAAAGAACTAAATATAACATAGTAGTTTTGCCGAGCAAAAATCTTCTGCCTCCTTTTATACCTCCTTTGAAAATTTATTAAAAAAAATTGAATTTTAAACCGTAAATCTTATTTTCTATATCCTAAACCCTAAATCCTATACCAAAAAATACACTCTACCCCTAATTTCCTAAATCGTAACCAAAACCCTAAATCTTTAATTTTATTTATTTATTTATTTATTTGGGGGGGGGGGGGGCATCAATTAGTTGTTTGTGGACTCAAGATGTCCTTTTATTACCAAACATGGAATTGGTGGACCTGTGTTTCCGGAACATAAACATAAATCCCAAACCAAAACCCACTTTTATCTGCAAATACCAATTTGTTAACCTTGTTTTCCCTTTTGTATTCCTTTTTTTTCTTCAATCACTTCCTCAAAAACTCCATTGGCATTCCCTTTTAACATGCTTATTCTTTTGAAGTGACAAAAAAAGAGAGAAAAAAGCTATGAGTCTCAATTGTTGGGCTTTCCCTATCTTGCAAAGAACAAATTCAAGCAACGATATCGATTTCGGTAAGGAAAAGGGTGTTACTCAGTTTTGTTTTGTCAAGATAAGTACGAGTTTGTCGGGGAACAAGGGTCCCCAAGCTTATGAACGAATCGGAACGGAGCCGAGCAACCCGAGGATTCCTCCAAAGAATATAAGGAAGGGTCCTCGCCGGTTTAATACATTCGATACTTCGACTTACAGCACGATGGAGTTCGAAGCTAACATCGGTGGCGAACCGAGGTTGGTGAGGAGCTCGGGAATGAGGAGGGATTGGAGCTTGGAGAATTTGAGGGGGCAAAAGGGTTGAAAACTGGGGGGAAAGTTACGTACGAAAAATACCAAGAAAAATGACTACGTGATGGATCATTGCATTTATTTAATTAATTATTTTATTTAATTATTTTTTTTTGTTTCTATTAATCAGCACATTATTTCATTCTTCACCTCATCAATTGTATTGGAATAAAGCAAGAAGCAATAGAATCATCTACAATTTTTCATCGGTTACCGAAATGTCTAATCCCTGGACGTACGTAATCAATTATCGAATATATTTTACTAAAATAATTCAATTTTAGGTATTTTAATCTCACCTCGAAATGATTAGTGACGACTCTCACTTTCTTTTACTTTAAATCTCGTCGAACATAAGACGATTTCGAAACGGTGAATTGAGAAAGGGTTCCCAATTGGGTTTTTTCTATGTGAAGAAAAGCACCTAAACTTACACTTGATCCAAATCTCCTGCAAGTGAATCCGATGCTTCACCTGATGCTGCATTTCTGTAGCTCAAAGGGGTCGAAAAATCTCGAAAAGATATGCAACTTATCGTCGATTTATGGCCTCTTACGATTCTTATTTTGACATAGTCGTGTAGTTTCAGCCTGTATTTGCTATCGTCTTCTTCTCTAATCCTAGCTATGGAGTGTCCCATCGAGTTCGACCTGAAAATATGATGTTTTTCCTTTGTATTTGAAGAGCTGCTTTGTGCTTCGGCTTCGTTTTCGGCCTTGTTGAGGTCTTCTTTAATGTCGATGCAAACGGCATTGCGAAGTGGACTACTTTGGTTCTGATTGTTCGCTCCAATTTCGTACATGGAGTTGCTATGAAGAAGGACCGGGGATTTCTCAAACGATTTCCTCGGCACATCGAGCTCCCGACGACAAACCGGACACGTTTTATTCGATTCGAGCCAGAGGTCGACACATTCTTTATGGAAAACGTGACAACAAATTGTCAAAAACCGGAGGAGATCGTCGTCTTCGAACTCTCCCAAGCAAATAGCGCACTCGAGTCCGTACTTTTCGATACGAAACTCTTTCACCATCGAGTAATGGAACGTCGGGAAGGCTTGGACTAGCTCGGGATCAAGACCGTTGCTTTTATTCGTGTCATCGGTCGGGACAGTGTCCAAGGCATCAGTCGAAATATTCTCGACCGCGGGCCTATTAGTTGTGAGACTCTCAAGGATACACTTACAAAAATGGATTGCGAAGAAACCGAATAAGAAGGAGAGGAGGAAGATTACGGTTATGATCACGGGTACCGGAGGGTTGTAGGCCGACGACGGTGTCGAGGGTGACTGATCAAGATATGTTGTTGACATTGAATGAACTCGATTGCATGTAACATTGGTTCGAACCGAATTTTAGAACAAGAACACGAACATAAACGAGTCACGAAAGCAAAATGGTAAGAATTATATGTAGGAGTTGTTTGGGTATTGAGCGAGTCCTTGTGAGAAGGATTTGGATCTATTTTGCCCTTAATTTTCTCTGTTGACTATGGCATGAATGGAACTATAAATATGGTGTCTTGGCCATGGACTGTTTGCTTAGTATTATGTGTTTATTACATTTGCCAAAGTCTGCTAAAATTTTGTGGCACTTGTACGATTCTAGACAGATGATTTAGAAACAATCTTTGTGTCCTATAAGATATTGTTTCTCAATGAATTTATTCGAATAAATTTAGAGTTCGAATTTTAACATGTGTGATACCTTTTATTAAAATAGTTATGAGTTGAATTACATCCGTGGTTATTGAAATTTTAAAACAATTTCATATTATTTATCAAAAATTTAAAATTATTTATTATTAAGCTTTTAATTATCCATTAAGAAATGTTGACATAATACGTTAAAATTTTTTTAATAAAGAATTTTGATTTTATAAATTTAAAATTATCGTTAAGATCAAAATTTTGATGAATGGAATAGTAACTAGTCGATCTAAAGAGTGCAAATATCCGTTTGAGCTAAAAAATAATATAGTTCGGTCTCATGTTGATATGAAGATTAGTATAAAAATTTTAAAAAAATACTTTTAAATTTTGATTGAGATTTTTAATTACGATTTACCATATTAATCATCATATCAATTTAAAATTAAATTATTTTTTAAAAATAATATATTTTATCGTTGATATTAAATCAACAATCACTTTATTTGTTAGAATTTTAGTCTTGACTACAATTAAAAATCTAAAAAATTAGAGTTCTTTTCGGGGAAAAGATTTTAACCTATCAATCATTATTCATCTTATATCATTAATATGATTAGGGCTGTTCAAATAGGTAACTCAATCGGTAATCGAATTAAATTAACAAAATTTAAATTAATTAAATCTTTTTTTAAAGTTGGTCGGTTAATTTGGTTAACCAAAATTTGTTATAAAATTTTGAGTAAATTACAACAATTACTCAACAATGTTAAAATACTTTTTCTTAGCTACCGAACTTTTAAAAATTATAAAACAATCATTAAACTTATCTAATTATTATAAATTAATCATTTTAATTATTGTATATTTATATAAATATAAAATTTTGGTTAAATTCATTAATTAATATATTTTAAATCGAATTAACCGTTAACCTAACTTTTAAAAAATTTTAATCACTTAAATAAAGTTCGATGACCGATCATTTAATCAAATTAATTCTATTTAATCGATTAATTCAATCTAACCGATCATTTAAACAACCTTACCCTCAGATATGATAAGCTTTTAAAAAAGGTATTACAGATTAGGAAGGGTAGCCTATATTCATCCTAATCAAAATCTAAAAGTAGTAAAACAATTCCATATTCTTTTTTTTCTTCAAAAAAGATAAATTAAAAGGAAAGAAAATCTCATTCCACGTCATTTCAATCAAATGTTGACTTATCATTATCACTGCGCTGTCACTTTTATCTATAACAAACTAACGTCCACGCATTCTCTTAATTGTGCGGCGCGAAATGGCATGGAAGAGAACACGCCACGCGTCCCGATAGTACAGTCACTCCGGGTTATTCTATCCTCTTTCGAGAAATTATATTATAATCTCAAATAATAAAAATTATTTATTTAATTATTTTTTATTTAGTAAAATTTAACTTATATTTATTATAAATTAAGCTTTAATCATATAAGTTTTCACTTGCTAAAAAATATATATATCAAATATTAATTAAATAAATAATTTCTCAAGCTAGTCGTCAACTGGTCATAGTTTTAAAAGACATCTTCCTCAAGCTTATCGCATTTCGTTATAATAGCGTATTTTCGATTTTTCCAAGGCTTCTAGCGAAAGTTTTCCAGAAATTCAATCAAAATTATATAAATAAAAGAAAACCCACTCAAAAAATTCCAAAAATCCTGTCTTTGGATGAATAAATTCGTTTTGTTTGGTTCTCGGGAGATTCTAGAATGAAAAGAAACGAACATTTCGTTTTATGAAATCGAGCTTTAAAGCGGCGAAGAAAAACAAGTGGGAAGAAGAGTTTTTTTTTTTTTTTCAATTTATAAAATAGAATCGGATTGGGGGGAAAGATCAGAGAGATGGCGGGGGAGAAGAGGAGATTCGAGATTGGTTACGCGTTATTGCCGAAGAAAGAGAATAGTTTCATTCAGGAATCTTTGGTGAATCTGGCGAAATCGCGAGGTGTGGATCTGGTTAAGATCGACAGGGAGCGTCCTTTGGTCGATCAAGGGCCGTTCGATTGCGTGCTTCACAAGTTGTACGGCGAGGATTGGAAGAGCCAGCTCGAAGATTTCCGTTCTCAAAACCCTAATGCCGTGATTCTCGATTCTCCCGGCGCGATTGGACGGCTACACAACAGGATTTCGATGTTGCAGGTGGTGTCGGAACTGAAAATCGAGAATCAAAGCGAAACATTCGGGATCCCTAAACAGATTGTGATTTACGATCAAGAGACCCTATTCGATAACCAAGCTTGGGAGTTGCTTAAGTTTCCGGTGATCGCGAAGCCATTGGTGGCCGATGGGAGCGCCAAATCGCATAAAATGACTCTGGTTTTTAACCGCGATGGGTTGAACAAGCTTAATCCCCCTATTGTATTGCAGGAGTTCGTTAACCATGGAGGGGTTATTTTCAAGGTGTATGTAGTTGGGGACTATGTGCAATGTGTTAAAAGGAAGTCATTGCCAGATGTTTCGGAAGAAAAATTGAAGACTTTAGAAGGATCTCTACGGTTTTCTCAAGTTTCCAATTTGCCTACTCGCGAGAAAAACGACGACCAGTATTATAAGATGATGCATTTGGAGGATACTGAATTGCCGCCACAGAGTTTCATGACAGATGTTGCTAAGGGTTTGAGAAAGGCTATGAAATTGAATCTGTTTAACTTTGATGTGATAAGGGATACCCGGTTCGGGAATCGTTATCTTATCATCGACATTAACTATTTTCCGGGTTATGCAAAAATGCCGGGTTATGAAATGGTTTTGACTGATTTCTTTTGTGACATTCTGAATATGAAAGAAAAGGAGAAGGGTTTGGTTGAGGAGTGTAGCCAGAAGAAAATCGCAGGGACCAATGCAAGGCAGTTGCATAATTGTGAGGAAGAAGTAAGGAAAACTGTGACCAATTCTTGCTGTAGCGATGGGGAAGAGATGGAGGACTCTATTCAAGTTTGACCATTAAATTGTAGGCATTTGATGGGGAAAGGTGTAGCTTGAGATGTTTCCGGAGTTGGTTGTCTTGGAAGGTTGATTCAATTGTACAAGGATTGGGACCCTGGTGCCGGCTCATGGAGGCAAAGCAAGTTGCACATTTTGAATTGCTAGACATTGGTTCATACAGTGGGTCAAATAAGTAGGTACTTTGAGATTACTTGTAGCCTCTTAACAACAATTTACATGGTGTTTGGTATTAATCATGTATATTCTGTCCGCTGTTGCTTTGGAGATAGGTACTAAGTTGTATTTTGTGAGGCTTTTAAGTGCTTCTTTTGCTTAGTAATTGTTATAGTTTTCACCTTGACAAGTTCAATCACTTGATTATATTTTCAATGATAATTTCATTTTAATTCCCTTTTTTTGCCAATGATAGTCTCATTTCATTTCATCTTGTTTCCTTTATGTGCATTGATTAGATCGGTGTGCTGCTTTAAATGCTTGATCAGATTTAGGTTTGAAGATTGATTGGTATGACTCCAGAAGGATTTTGTTCTTTGAACTTTGAATTAATGAAACTGATGGTTCCTCATCTAAATCTGCCCTAAAATGTTTGTAAGAATGATGCTATGGGTTCCTCATCTTCAGGAAATAGTTCATATTCTCTTCTAGATTTCGCAGGTAATCGGTGGTTCATATTCTCTTCTAGGTTTTGTGATTAATTGGTGTATTAATGTGGTTGTCGAATATCAGGTACGGTAAGTGGTAACACGATCTACTTTAAACAGTGTTTCCATCGTTTTCCTCCTTTAAGATTTACTTTGCATGCTAAGTTGCAAAAGAAAGCTACAGCTACAGGTGCTTTAAATGGTAGAAAAGTGTTGGTTTCTTTTCTAATTTTCTTGTTATGGAAAATTTTTGAAGTCGAATTCCAGATGATGTGTTGATATCCACATGTTGTATCACCTGCAGATTGCTTTTGGTGATTGATTGAAGAATTAGGTGGAAAGTTTTTTATTCATTTTAGCTTTATACTTGCAATAATTTCAGCTACTGGCATCAAATAAGGGTTCATGGTATCTTTTGAAATGTAAATATGCAAAGCCTTGCTGGTTTTACGTAATTGTTTTGCATTTGTCCTGTTCTTGCATCCTGCTTTGCCGGCTTTTTCCATGTTTGATCCAACAAATCTGCATGTTATTAGATTCCAAACCTTTTCCCACTTGTTCCGTGTTCTAATGCCAATTTTAGCAGTTTATGCTTCAACTATTACTTGTCATGGTTGAAGTTTTACTGTTATACTTCCGAAGAGTTGGTTTCTGCAGCAAGTATTGGGTAATGGCCTAATGGGTAGGAATATGTGAACATGCTGGAAGCTTGACCTTAAATAGAAATGCTCTGTTTTTGTGCATGTTTCTATATCCCCCCCCCCCCCCCATTTTTGTGTCTTATATGGCTGTTGTACAAGACAAATTGAGCTTCCTGTTTTTCATATTTGTTTGAATATACCCTAAATCCTTGTTGGGAGACTCACCACCCACCAAAACTAAGTGTACGACATATCAGTCTGAATTAGCAACCCACCAAAACTAAGTGTACGACACAAGTTAGTCTGAATGAGCCAGAATTAACCCTAGAAACTGGAAGAGCAATAAAAAATTGTTCTAAACTATCCATCTATAAAAAAACTTGAATGTTGGTGTGTTTGTTTCCGTTGTCTATTCAAACAGCATTTCGTCAAGCTTCAAATGAAGCTTTTAAAAATGTTTGTGTTTCATTGATTCTACAAATTTCTATATCGATTGTTCTCATCATATCTATGGTGTGTTTGAGTTCATTAAGAGATGCTTGCAGTTGTTTCTTCTTTATTGTATCGATTAAGTAACTTTAAATTGTTATGCAAGCAAGCAAACAACGGGGATCCGTGGCGCGATGGTAGCGCGTCTGACTCCAGATCAGGAGGTTGCGTGTTCGATTCACGTCGGGTTCAATTCCCTAAAACAGATCTCCATTTTTTTCTACTTCAGATGCATGATGCCCATTTTCAACTCTATTTTTATTCAATTTATAAAAGTATATGATTATGGATTATTTATGTACATCCAATATTGAGGGAAATTGTGAGGTGGAAAAAAGTTTTCGCGGATTAAATATTTAATGCAGGGGGGTTAAATTATAGCTTTAAAATTTAAATTATAATATTAAATTCTAAATATATAGTTAACCCTCTAATCTCCTGAATTTATTCTTGTACAAAAAAAATTCGCTGTTAATATATTAAATAGTAGCAGTAAAAAGCCGTTCTCAATTTTTTTTATATAGTTGCACTTAAGGTTCCTTTTAGTTTAAATAACAATAAAATAAGATTTTTGTCCCCCATAAATTTAAAATTTTAATAAACCTTTGTCTTATCGGAGCATTTGTATGCTACCAGAGAAGAATTTGATCTCTGGGTGTCTGCAGCTTTAACAAGATAGGATTTTGCTTCTGTGAATTTTCGACATGGGTTCCAATGTCATCTCGGCAGTATAGCTCTAATTTTACTACCTTTTCCAATGCCAACCCAGGAGGTTAAAACAGACATAGTGAAATCAGTGCAAAATATGAAATGCATTACAAAGCATGGCTTCTTGATCATATACTACCACTGCAAGATCTTTGAAAAAGAACCAGCATCAGGATTCATACAAAGTTCATAATCTGTTTAAAAAAACACGATCCAAACTGCGTAACAAAGATGAACCATAGAGAGAAACAATGAACAAGAAAATTCACATCCAATATGAAGGTGATGGTTTGCGAGCTACAAATGCAATTGGCTTCAACTCCAAGCTACTATATAATGGTTCTACTTTTAACAGTAACATGCAATAGAAAAATTATAGTTTATCCTACACTTTAGAGGATGCCACTCGATGGCCGATGCCATTAGCAATAGGCGTCATCAATCTATGCTATTCGACGACACAATCATGAAATGGTTCGATTTCTAACTTCAGTTTATCCTACACTAGAGATGTTCGAATTATTGACAACAAAAAAATTCCTCAAAAGCCAACCTATACCAACTTCACAGATACCATATGCATAATGCTCCTAGTCCCAGCTACTACTCCAGAAGAAGGCTTCCCTGTCTAGCAAGCACAAAAAGACCACCATCTCCTCTTGATATCCGAAGATCTTCATCAAGATACGTAATCAGAAGCCAGGAGCTTGATCGGTTGCCGGGAATGGGAATCTTGAGAGGTGGTTGACCAGAAATTGTTCTTGAAATGTTTGCGATCAATTCCTGCAGTGGGTTAAGAGATTGCTGCACTGGCAACAAACTGATTCTCTGACCAAAAATATCTACATCCGCAGGAAGATCAACAGTTGGTTTTATTTCCGGAGGTTGCAGTATGCCTTCCTTAAATTCAACCTGGAAGATTCGTGAAAGAATATAATTACCTTCGGAGCAAATGTTTCACACATTAAGATTTTCAAACTCCACGTTAAGTGTGATATACAGCAAGTCAGCCATACTCCAAATTCAATAATATGCCAACAATCATCATTCTCATTCCTTTCAATTAACATTTTGCTCGTTCATAGATGTATTTCACCGGATTAAATTGGGATAAAGTACTATATAGATCCTTGTATTATGACATATTTTGCATTTTGGTCTCTGTACTTCTAAAATGAGTAAAAACGTCCCTATGTGTTGGAAAAACAAACAATATGGTCAATTACATTTTAGAAAAGAAATTGTTAATTTTATGAGGGACTTGATTAAATAATGTGACACTGATTTAAAATAAGTCTTGGCATTTTTAAATGACGTGACATGTTCACTTGACCCATTATAAGCTTAATCAGAACCGTTGCATTTAACTGGTTAACAGAGTATAAAATCGAGTCAAGTTAAATACAACGGTTCAGTTAAGCTACAATGGGTTCATCAACATGTCAAGTCATAAAAAAATGCCATATCCCATATCATTAATGAAACCCACCTCAAAAAGCTAACAATTGTTTTAACTGTCACAAATGACCATTTTACTCATATTCCTAATGTATAGGACCTTAACTCATTTTATATTACAGGGACCAAAGTACGCTTCATGTAGGATCACTTTGATTGTACAGGGACCTATACAACACTTCTATTTTACCTTGAAAACTCATAGGATCACTTTGATCCTATCATCATAGATTTTGTTGGCCACGACGCTTCCCATTTTTTTTTTACAAAGAAGTCGGTCTTGATTGATTATAATATAGAGATTGAACTTAAATAACAACAAGATTTAATTTAGGAATTACCTGTATTCTCGAAGGAGATCTAACTTCAAAGGTAGCAGACGCACTAAAAGTGAAATCAGCAAAAGGTCCAGACAATGTGGTGGAGTTGACAATAGATTCACCAGCCGTATCAATTGTTTGGCTTATAGTTTTCACTTTTAATAGTGGACTTGCACCGGCTGCCAAAAGTGGCAACAGCTCGGAAAATGCAGTAAACCTGATCAGTTAGAGATGAAAATCATACAAAAAAAATCACCATGAAGAACAGCGCAGAATAAATAAACACAGAACATGTCATTACTCATGCAGTGACATTATTTACAATCATGAAATCAGCAACAAAGTTCCCTTCAATGCTAAGCCTCAGAACATGTAATGGAGCTAATGTCAATGCTAATGTCTGACGGCCAACCCCCCCGACAATAATTCGAACATCAGAACCTGTAATGAATCGAATTATATATTGCAGAAGTAACAAATTGTGTTCTGGTTTCTGTTTCGCATTTAAGGTCTTGTAGGAAAGAAATATTTTCCAACTCAACCAAACAGATTCCTAATCTACAAAGCAAATTCATAAGTTCTTTTCTCTAAAAAATTGTTTTAAATAAAGAAGAAGACACTCACAGCAAAATCCAGTTGCCATCGAGAAGCTCAGTAGCCTCAACTGGAGCTCGGGTCGGGTTAACCGCTTCCAACTGATTGACTAACTCCAAAATTTCAGCCCTTGCCTCCTGACTCGCCCGATACCCCAACTCTGTTCCATAAACCGTATCCACCAAACACCTCTTCAAATCCGCAACCCCGTCATCAAAATCCGCCCTCTCCTCTTTCTCCGTCGCACCGGAATCTCCTCCTTGGGCAGAGGCGGCGGCAGTACCGTTACCCATCTCAATATACTCTTCCTCCCACTCGTCCTCGTTAGTCGGAGGATCAGAATCCGGGAGCTTGGAGAGTTCGGGTTCCGATCCAAGCTCCGATTTTTCACCCCATTCATCAGTTATGTTGATCTGTGTGGCGTTTTCTTGGTCGGAATCGGATTCGGGAGATGCGTCGGATTGGAAGCTGGAAAGGGAAATGAACGAAGAGGAATTGAGGGGTTTAAGTGGAAGGGAAAATGAAAGAGAGGTGGGTTTAGGGATTTGAGAGAAGAAATTCTTGACTCTGAGGGATTGAGAGATGAACAGAGAAGAAGATTGTGCGGGGAAGAAAAGCGCCATTTTTCCTCTTGGTTTTCAGTACTCTGCTCGGGAGTTGAGGCATAGTCTAAAATTAGTCTTTAATTTATATATTTTAATCGATTTGAACCTAATTCAAAAAATTAATATATTTAAACTCATCATTTATAAATTTTACCATTTTATTAACAAAATCAATAATTTAATGATTATTATATAAAAATTAAAATTTTAATGATCAAAATAAATATCAAGACATAATTTATTGATTATTTATGAATTTTACCCTTATTATTTAGGTAAAATCCACAAAATAGTCATTAAATTATCTAAAACATAAAAAAAATATCAGATAATTTTCAAAAATTATATAATAAACATTAAAGTTTATTTTTATTATAAAATAATCATTAAATTATTAATAATTGTTGTTTTTATTTAAGTCATTAAAAGATTTGAGATGGTAATTAAAATATATATACAATAATATATTTAATTATTTATATTTATTCATTTAATTAATTTAATTTTAATTCAAAATTTTAAATAAAGTTAATTATAGAAAGACGAAGATTTTCAAAACAAAATCAATATAAACTCAATTTTGTAAAATTAAAATTTCTTATTAAATTTTGGATTTTGGAAATACAAAATACGAAGAAAAAAAAATTCACACCGCAGCAATTCTTTTACTTGTACGATTTGACTACGAGAGAGTGAAGAAGACTGAGTTTAACTCCCTCAGTCAGATCGGTTCACAGTCAGTTCTAGAAAGGAGGAAGCGTCGGTTGGCACGTACACAAGGTCACACTCGCACGTGCGGAACCCCCTCCATCTCATTGGCTGCCTCGCCTCCCTTTTAGTTCACAAGCATCTAATTCTCTCTCTCGTTCGCTCTCCAGGCACTCATCATTCTCTTTATACAACAAACAAAGCAGCACTGAATCATTTCTATTTCTCAAGTTTTGTTTTCTTCTTTACAGCTCATCGCCTGCTGCGGATCGAATCTATCTCAAAGGTTTCTCTTCAATTTCTCCTTTGTAATATTTTGCTTGAAATTTAGATTTGTTTTATGCTTAAAGTTCCGGATTGTTTATAGTTTGCTGTTCTACGCTCGAATATTTACTTCGTTTTAGCTTAACTTCTTTCAGGATGCGTTAAATATGTAATTTAGCTTAAGTTGAGGTTCAGATTCTCGGAATCTCAATTTCCTTGTTGTCCTTGTTTTAAGCGTTTCCTTTTCTTACTTTCCCGCTTGGTTTGTGTTGTGAAATTTCTGTCATTTTATTGATGTTGTTTTCTTTTTTATATATAATCTTCAGCTTTATTGAATTTCTGAGGCTGTTAGATTAGTAGCAACTTCAGAGAAACTGAATTTAGCTGTGTAGTATAGGTTGGAGAAGATGATTCTTAGATTAACAGCCTCTGTTGTGATTCGATTTAGTATCTGCATTTTTAAATGGAGATTTGAAAAGATATATTGTAGATGGAACTGCTAAGTGCTGAGCATAGTATCAAATCGACGTCGCGGTCGCGGCTGTTGCGGTGTGATTTTCCTTTAAAAAATAACTATGATTTTAAATGTGGTTGCGGTGTTGCGGCTAGTAACGGTTTCCGTTATGCTCCATTGCCGCCCCGCAATTTATTACTATGCTGCTAAGCTCTTATTATATTAGATAATGGAAGCAATGCAACAAAAACCTTCGATGATCAAAATTTTGTTTATGAGAAGGGTTCAATTTTCTTTAAATTCGCTCTAAGTCTAATTCTGTTAGTTCTTCCAAGTATCTGCTGCTATCTGCTGTTTGTTTCTGAGTTGTGTTTTTGAATAAAATTACTTTATTTACTGACTAGTTCAATTGTGAAGATTCATGTCACAAAATATAGGGATCTGGTGTAAGCAGCATTTCTAGACTAGCTTATCCATCATAGATATCAAAACCTGCAATGATTTTCTACACAAATTAACTTCTTATTCTCTCTGAAGTCTGAATTCATGATTTAGCAATTATTTGATGTGTATTACTGTGTAAGACTTTGGTGCACTATGTTGTCTTTTGCTTCTATATGAGAGGGTGCTTTGAATTTCTCTGTTTTTAAACAGAATAATAATGATAATAAATTTTCCCCTTTTGGGAGTTTTTGGTTAGTTTCGCGTTATGTATTTTTGCACAATCTGGAAGATTCTTGGTAGCAATTTGTACTGCATTCAAGAAGACTGATCTACGCAACATTATTTCAGCTTCAGATTTTTATTATTTCTAATTCTTATCTTTCTTCTCTATTCTCTACAGGCATAATTTTTCTTCATTTTGTGGCTGCCAAATGGAAATATATATCAGATAACCATATGTTACACCAAGGACCGATTCTTGAGTTTGGGGTCTCAGATGATTTTTAGCATCTATATTATGCTCGTTCAGTGCCATTATGGGCACATGTTTGGTGAAATGTCAATGGCCATGGCTGCTTCACATGCTATTCTTTATTTTCCTAATAAACAGAGACAGAGCTATCAGTCCTGATGGTAGGTGATATATATAACTTTAGTCTTTTATATTCTTTTCCCCTGACCATTTTAAAAAGGATCCATAATTATTTCCTTATATGTCACATTTGGTTGTAATTTATTGGTTAATTTGTCTCACTTAGGAAATTGAAAGTTTCCAACTTTTAGAATTCTGGTGATTGTGTTACTTTTAGTTTTTTTTATTCTTTTCTTTCCTTTTTTGTAATGTCTTTTAAATTGGAGCTTTGATAATAATAGCTCTTTTTTTTCTTTCTGGTTTTAGATCCTCTAGCTAGCCAGTTATTAAGAGCCTTTCTGCTTAGAGAATGTGAAACAGCTTATCTTGATATGCAGGCGAGGCACTTCTAAGCTTTCGGATAGCAATTGTTAGTTCTGATGGTGTACTTTCTCATTGGAGACCAGAGGATCCTGATCCATGCAAATGGAAAGGGGTGAAATGTGATAGTAAAACCAAGAGAGTGACAACTTTGTGAGTTTTGAAGACCCTGTCCAAATATATCTTCCGTTTTAACAACTTTGTCTAAATGGCAGTGCTGCTTAACACATTCTCTTTGCCCTATATTTTCTCTTCAGGAGCCTTACCAATCATAAACTGAGTGGTCCTATATCGCCTGACCTTGGGAAGCTGGAGCACTTGAGATATCTGTATGTATTATGGACTTCCCTGTTTTGAATCTTCATTGACGCATGATCTGTAGACTCTATTCAAAGTTGTTTCTTTTAACTGATATTTTTTTATAATTGTCATGTGAATCAGAGTGCTTTTTAACAATAATTTTTATGGGACAATTCCTTTGGAGCTTGGTAATTGTACAGAGCTGCAAGGAATGTAAGTATTATTGCCAACATGTGATTACGTGATCTTATGCTTCTTTGTGCTTGAAAAGTATTTTTGGCTGTTCTATAGATTTTTTCTTTCAAATGATTGAATTAAAGGATAATATGTTAAGAAATATACAATTTTTCATTCCCTTTGTGATTCATTTTCTGGTTGTGGTGTTGATACTAGAGAGACAATACTTCGACCCTCAAAATACATTTTTCTTTTATTTGATTAAGAATCCTGTATGGATCATTGTCTGGTCCTATTTTTCTTATATCTAATTATCTATATGCATAGGATATTTATAAATTTCAAGCAATCCTTTTATTGTACTTGTGCGAGAAGGCCAAGGGGGGAATTGAACCTTGGACCTTTACACATCATTGGGTGGGTACTACGACTGGGTCAATCACCAGGCCAAGTGATATGTTTCGGGAGGCTTGGCTTGGCTAGGTGAGCAACCTCCTATGTTGGTCCTTTTCCTGATATTATATCCAACTTGGATTTTTTTCAAATCCAGTCGTTCTTCATATGAAGAGGAAGAGGAAAAGACTAGAAATAACCTTTCCCGTTGCTTTTGATCAGTGTTGCCTAAATGCTACCTGAATGTATTTGATTTTCAAAGTTTTCTATTATTTTAGTAAAGAATGACATTGTGGTGTTCAACTAGTTTGTTGTGAACTTGTAGTACCCGTTTTAGCTTTCAAGGTTATTTAGATTTGGTATTGAAAATTTTATTTTGAAATTTTCTGCATTTGTTATTTTATTGTACTGACATATGTTCTCTTCTACAGATACTTGCAGGGTAATTACTTAAGTGGATTAATTCCAAGTGAATTGGAGAACCTGTCTTCACTTCGGCATCTGTAAGTTGTTTCTTTTGCTAATAAATTTGGGCTAGAGTGGTAAAAGGAAGAGTGTCGGGTGCTTACAGTGTTTTCCAAAACTGCAGGGATATCTCAAGCAACTCTCTCAGCGGATCTATCCCTCCTTCAATTGGGACGTTAGATAAGCTCATTGCATTGTTAGTGTGCTTGCTTCAAATTTGTTAGCTTCTAAAATTGGGTATTTACTGAATTTACTTTTAAGATTTATTGAATATGAACTGATCTTTGTTGATCATATTGAATTCCTAAAGCAATGTGTCCAACAATTTTCTGGTTGGCCCTATACCATCACAAGGTGTTTTCAGCAGATATACTGCAAGCTCGTAAGTATAAGTTATTTTGAAACAGTGTTCAATAATTTTCTGTTATATATTTGCTATGTCGGCAAAATTGTCATTCAGGAGGGTTCCAGGAAGTGTTATATGTGATACCTTTATTCTGCACATTTAGAATTTTCAGCTTCTGGAAGTCAAAGAAGATTGCTGTACTATTATTAGGCTAAACAGATTAACATCTTTTTGGCAGTTTTATTGGGAATCGTGGTTTATGTGGAGAGCAAATCAATGCAGCATGCAAAGATGACAATGGGGGAGCTATAACAGATTCCAGATCTGGTTCAGGTAAGCTGTTTACATTGGGGATGCATAACTCTGTCTATTCAGTGCTCTTTTCAGTGTTAAAATATGGATATATTATGAAGAATTTTGTCCATCAAATCTGAATTCATTGCAAGTTCTTACCTTTATTCATGCATCTATTGGTTTCTTTTGGAGGTTATTTGGTCAGTATTTCAATCTTTTTCTTGCAGCTCAAACTCAAGGCGGTAAAAAGAAATATTCTGGAAGACTTCTCATCAGTGCTTCTGCAACTGTAGGTGCACTACTTTTGGTGGCACTTATGTGTTTCTGGGGTTGCTTCCTATATAAGAAGTTTGGTAAAAATGAGGGAAGAACTCTAGCCATGGACGTCAGTGGAGGTGTTCTTTCAAACTGATCTTCAATTTTGGAAATTTTAGCTGTTTTCAGTTTTCATGTTTACTCTATAACATTTGTACATCTTTATTGACATGACATTGTTGCTTCAGGGGCATCAATTGTTATGTTCCATGGAGACTTGCCATACTCTTCTAAAGACGTCATTAAGAAATTAGAAACTTTGAACGGGGAACACATTATAGGTAGTGGGGGGTTTGGGACAGTGTACAAACTTGCAATGGATGATGGGAATGTGTTTGCTTTGAAACGAATTGTAAAGTTGAATGAGGGATTTGATCGTTTTTTCGAAAGAGAGCTTGAAATTCTTGGAAGCATAAAACATCGATACCTTGTAAACTTGCGAGGATACTGTAATTCACCCACATCGAAGCTGTTAATCTATGATTTCCTTGCTTGTGGTAGCCTTGATGAAGCTCTTCATGGTGAGGCTCCCTTAACTTTTTTTTATTCAAAAGCAATTCGTTTCCTGGCATAAACATGAACAGTACAATTTTCCTTTGTTTATCTAAACCGTAATATTCCAGAAAGTGAAAACCATGCTATTTTTCATGGATTTATTAACGAAACTTGAACTTAAAACATTTTTCTTTATTTGTTTCCTTCATTGGTTGGAAGTCCTATTTATTTTGTTGCATGGGTCAATTTCTTTATTCGTGGAGATGATGTTTTGTGATTCGTTTAACAGAACGATCTGAGCAGTTGGACTGGGAAACACGCTTGAACATTATTATGGGAGCAGCAAAAGGAGTGGCGTATTTACACCATGATTGTTCTCCTAGGATCATACACCGTGACATAAAATCCAGCAACATTTTACTTGATAGCAATTTAGAGGCTCGAGTATCAGACTTTGGACTTGCCAAACTGTTGAAGGATGAAGAGTCTCATATCACAACCATTGTTGCGGGAACTTTTGGTTATTTGGCTCCAGGTATGCAGTTACAAATATATTGGCTTACTGTCTATAATTGTGGATCTTGTAGCTACTTTAAGCTTGAATTATGAGGGAGATAAATTTAGCTTTACTGGAAGCATATTTTGAGATTTTTTCTGATAATGTTGACTTAATTTGACAATCACTGATAGCCGCTAAATGGGACTGTAAAGGAATAGAGAATTTGATAAGCTTTTGAAGTTTGTTTATTAAACTAATCACTCTTGAACAAGGTATATATGGTTCATTTATGTTAAACAACAAGCTCGTTTATAAATCTTTTAAAGCATGTTTAATAAGTTGCTGAAAGCCTGTGTAAAAGTTTTTTATTGTTTGGTTTTGATACACAAGTAAACAACCCTCCCTATTTGAATTATAAAATCTAAATCCTAACCCTAAACCCTAAAGACCTGACCACTAAATTCTAAACCTAATTTCCTTAACTAAACTCTAAGCTCTAAAATTGATAGGTTTGTGTAAACGTTTACACAGCATGTGTATCAGAATATTATCATTTGTAGTTGCAAAAGATAAATAACAAAATACTCTGTTTATGTTTCCTTCAACAGAGTACATGGTAAGTGGGAGAGCAACTGAAAAGACGGATGTCTATAGTTTTGGAGTCTTGGTGCTTGAAGTCTTAAGTGGAAAGAGACCTACTGATGCATCATTCATTGAAAAGGGCTTCAACATCGTTGGCTGGGTATGTCTCACTTTTCCATCTTAAGTATTATAAGTTTATGTAATGTATCTTTTAAGATGCTACTTAGGAAAAAAAATTCCGGCCTTTTCTTTCTGAATAGCACTCTTCTTTCTCTTCAGATTTTGCTGAATATATAAAAATGAATCTGTTTCCTGTTTATTTTTTCAGTATTCCTTTTTTTTCTGAAGAATGTTGGACATATGCGAATAGAAAGCTATATGGTATGACATAATAAGATTTGAATCGGGTAAAGTGGTATATATCTCTTGAAAAAACCAGAACAGCCTATGTATATGAAGAATAGTTGTTGATGGAGGTTTGAAGTTGGCATATGGAATTTCAACATGATAAATCCGATGCATTTCAGACACTGAAGTGCATTTTGCCCTACTTTTTTAATGGGTTCTGTTAACAGATGCCTATAGACACTAGTCAAGGCCAGGTTAAATACTATTTTAGAAAATGTTTTTTTCTCCCTATAATGTACTGTTTTCACCACAGTCGACACTCAACCGGCACCCTTTTTATCACATCCCTTTCTTTATTAGGAAAAGTATCCGTCTTATCTTTTTCGACTGAATTGATACCTTGTTAAGTGTGCTGTACTACATTAAGTAGGATTCTAGCAATAGGATCTAAGGATGCAAATATTAACCTGTGAACAAGGCTGCAAAGATGTAACAACTAATATCTGCTCCAAGTTTTTGAACTATAGTTGTGTGTTCACGGCTGTGGGCCTATGGCAGTTGTTCGAGTTTGATTAGGAAGAGAAATAGACGAACGAAAAGGAAATAAAAAATAAAAGCAAAGCGTATCGACATTATTGACAAGTATTCTTGTAATGTCTCTAGTATTATCTATCAGTTGTAGTAAAACAGTTTTTTTTTTTGCTGCTCAAGCAAGTTGAAAATTGATGCTTGCTCTTTTTACCGGTTTCCACTTTCAATAAGTAAATAAAATGACATGCACTCGAACATTTAGCTCGTTCGTAGATGCATTTATCCCTCAACTCAAAGAATTGGGTTCGAATTCTCCTTCCCGAAGCTCAAAAAGATACATAGAAGGCTTTGTTTTGACTGGTTTGTTTGATTTTATGCAGTTAAATTTCTTGATAACTGAGAATAGGCAACGAGAGATTGTAGATCCAAATTGTGTGGGGATGCAGGTAGAAAGCCTTGATGCTTTGCTCTCCGTTGCCGTCCAGTGTGTTTGTTCAACCCCAGAGGATAGACCCAGCATGCACCGGGTGGTGCTGTTTCTCGAAGCTGAGGTTATGACCCCATACCCTAGCGATTTTTACGATTCCAGCTCTGATTGAATAGTCGAAGCTAAAAGCAAAGACGCATTCGGTTCACATCCGTGTTTGTTTGTTATAAAGTAATGCAAGCAAGAAAACAAACACTGAACCAGTGGCTCGAAATCGGCATCGGCAACTTTCACTTCACTCATTTCATTCAATTCTTTACTCGGATGGAATTTGAAAGGTAAATTTCTAACCTCGATCTGAGTTGTCGAAATGGAAGTTGTTTTTAGGTGCATATTAATCCTTGATTTGGGATGGTTGAACCATTGGGTAGTAGTATTATTCATTTTGTTTCATTCTCGTTTTGCCTTTACAAAATCAATATTGTAACACTGCATAAGTTTGTGTTATACGTAACATATGTAATAATATTATAATGTCAAAACTACGAATAATGTTTGATTGAATAGTTGTTTTGATTCGTATTTTCTAAAAAAATTTAACATTTAATATATTTTTATTGGGTCGGAATGATCTTTTTGTTGATGAAAATCTTTAGTCAACTAATGTTAAATGACTTATAATGATGTAATAAATTTATATGAAAGTATACACAGGAATAATATATAAATTTTATAGAATGATACATTAATCAAAAAGTAATTTTATAAAATTATATAAAATATTTTTAAGGTATTATTTCATTAATTTATTTTAAATTATTTAACGTTAGTTTAAAAAAAATAATTTTATATATTTTATTTTTAGTTTTACTGAAAAATAGTCATAAAAGTATTTTTTATTTTAGATAGTTAAATTATTTTTAAAATAAGTATATAAATTATTATTCTTAATTAAAATATTTAAATTATTTAGAATATATTAAGTAACTATTAAGTGTTCAAATTATATCAGTATAAATGCCTAAAATATTTTTCAAATTAAACAGATGTTCCCTTCGAAATATTTTTTAAATTAATTTCAGAAATAATAGAAGTTCCGTAACAAAACACAAGTAAATGCAATTTATTTTCATACTTCATATACTGAAGGAAAATCCAAACCCAAATTTTTAAACATAAGTCTCCCATCAAAGCCCTGCACCAGCGAGATCCCTTTTCAAATTCCATTTCTAACTTAGAAACAAAAATGATTATAAAGAAGGCCCTTCTTTGCAACCCCTTTAAGGTTTAGGGATTAGGTGCCAATGGGAGCACACATAAAACAAACCTTGCAAGCCATATATTATATATTATATTCGATCATATCGATAACTTTGCCCGACTCAGTGAGTCTCGACGAGGTGAATCAGCTGTTCTTCATCAATTAGCTTGCATTTGTTCTTTGTTGGCCGTGTAGAGGAAACCAAACAAGGAAATCAATCAGTCAATCAAAAAAATGCAGCTCCATGAAGTAATGGCATGGAGATTTCTGATTTCACACGTCAACAAGCTACATTATTAAGCCTTTAAAGATCCCTTTTAAAAGCTTATAGTGATTAGCTAATATATACACCATGTAAAACTCATTTAGTTTTACACCTTTTTTTGGACCGTTGATAAAATTAATGGATGGTTGAGGTTATTTTCTTATTCTTTTGTTCCTTTAAACGGATAAAATTATTTACTCATCTTTTTTTTCCTAAGCAACAATCTTCACATTTTCTACTATAAATTTCATCCATTTATTTGCCTTCATCAAACGGTCCAAGTGAAATGGATGACTCAGACTAACAGTCGATTATGTGAAGACTACCACTTGGGGAAAATAAATAAGGAGTTAATCAAAATCATCTGTTTCAGTTATCCAACAATTAAGTGTAAAACTTGCAAAGTTTTACATGCAAGTTTTACACTGTGTAACTTGATTCTATCTTTATATATATATATATAATAGTTGCACTAACCAACCACATTAAGGCATTGCTATACATGGCCTTGTTGGCATGCGTGCTGGGACTCGTGCATCAAGGGGTTAATATAAATGTGTCTTTATTTTATCTACAAAAAGCTATTAACACGCACCTTGTAGAGATTTTTCTAACTCCTTCAATTGCTGGATGAAACCAGGATTAGGACCTGCCAAGGGTCGTTTGCTCCTCACATGTTCCAAGGCCTCTGATAAGCTCATACCATTCTTTTTCATTAAATAGGCAACAACAATGGTCACGCTGCATGACAAAACAATTTCAGTGCACAAAATGACTTATCTGAGAAAAAATTCCTCAAGTTAAGCATCTAACAATTCAAAGGACCAAAGGTGTAGCTTGAAAGAATATCTTATTAAAATGTGTTGTTTAACCGTTGCAAAACAGAGAAGAGAAGTTATGTCGGAAATTGTTGATCCTTGTAAAGTGAATAGACGCTATTTGGAAAATATACTTTTCATAATAGGGCTTCTATGTTGTAACTGATGCATACTATGACAACCCCTGGATATTTAACTCTATTTTCAAATGTAATTGTTATGGTTCTTCTCAGTTCGCCTCTACATGCTAGCGTCAACAATATGAGCTAAGTAACTATACCGAAAAAGGTTAATCAGTATATTGCCACTTTATGGAGATTATGTTCAATTGCAATTAAATCCTGTATTCATGATTTAAACCAGAGATCTGAAGGCAGGTAAACTTGGGCTGTCATCCCTGATCCCACTAAAAAGCACACTTAGACATGCCAAACAAGTGCCTGGTCGAGTATGGTTCACCAAAAAGGGTTTGAGTTTTTTTATTTTCTGGTGGTAAGATGCATGCCTTATAAACAGTGGATATAAGCATGGCAAGTCGGAAACACAATACAGAAGTGTGGATACTGATTGCAAGTCAACTCAACTCAACACAAAAAATATATGTAGGAACCAATCAAGTCAGAAAGAACAAAAGATCACTACTCAGTAGTAACATTACCTTCTTGATTTTCCAACAAAGCAATGAACCAATACACCACCACCTTGTTTTCTTGCTTCATCAATGAAATTGAAGCATTCATCAAAATACTGACTTATGTCTGTGTCTTCTTTGTCCAAGACTGTCTCAAAAAGGGGGAGGGGGGGGGGGGGGGGAGAGAGATTATAAGATTAATAAGAATAAGAAACCATAGCACCAGGATACACATCAGATTAGAGCACTAAAATACTTATTCTATGGAAGGAAGAAATCATAACGCTGCAGAGGAAGCACAAGAGGAACAGATCTGGTAGGCATTAATTAAACATGAAGGGAAGTAAGGGGATGCTGGAGCATACAGCGCCGACAGCTAAATATGTGGATTAAAATTGTAACTCAAGGATAACTTGCCACAGTCTTTTTTTTTTCTTTTTTTGTCCAGTGTAACAATCTTAGACTTAGTTAGAAACTCAACGGATATTACTTTTATATATAATTATATATTAAGGACATTTAAAATATTTATATTGAAAATCATTTTACTTCTTTTCCAAGTATGAGAATTTTAGGCTTACATTTGACATTTTGTACCTTATAGGGTTTTTGGATGTTGAATATTTGAGTTACGGTGATATTTTCTTTCTCTGTTGATTCCTTTCTAAAGTTCTCTCTATTTCTTTAGTTCTCCCCAAATTTCCTCTACCCTCACTCACTATTTTCATTCAATTTCCGATTTTCCCATCAGATGTCTATAGTTTATCTCCTCTGCTTACTTATCCTACATCACTCATTTTTAAAACAAAATCCCGGCAAAGCTAAAGTATGCATTAGGAGATAATTTGATTTTCACTTGGGTATCATCGAGCACACTGCACAAATGCACACCGTTTAAATAACATCAGACAAATGAAGTTACAATGAGAAGGAACTCGGAGCATGAAAACTTCCAGCTTTACGATATGTTAGTTCAATCATACAACCTGAGAAAGGAGAACATTCCCACCTGGTATAACTTTGTACACAAAGTCAGCAGCATGCACAGGCTTCAGGGAACTAGCCACAGTTAAGATGTGAGTGATATTTAAACGTTTAAGTGCATCCACATTATTAGCAGCAGCAATAGAACCCAAAAAGAGACCCTGGTAAATTGAAACCAAAAGAACAACACCACAAATCTTCAGAAAACAATGGGCGGTTAATCAGAATAAAAGAGAAGACAACGAAACCATGTCTATTTACCTCTTCAATTACACACGGTATGGTGTCTTCTTTGAAAGTTCGTGTGAAATTTATAACTCGCATAAGAGCTGCTATTTGATTTTGCATAGAATCTTCAATGTGACTCATTGCAAACAAAATTAGATGAAATCTCCTTTATATTTTTCTCCTTCATAAACAGGCATAAAACAACCATAAATTGCATGCTCCAATAACCCTAACTAGAAACAGGCATCCTAGTAAGATTTAAACAACAATGGAAACAAAAGAGAACTCAAAGATGAAGCAAATTAAACTGCATTAACATGCTATATCCATATACAATTGCAATTTCAAAAACTTTCTGAATCAAAATCAATTGCATGAAATTAAATAACCAATCCAAAAAATGTTTCAGAAATCCACCGCCCAAATTAGCATTTGTTCATGTTTATAACTCGAGAAATATATAGAATGGGAAATTTCTCGAATTTGAAAAACTATCGTCAAAGGTAGATTATATATTTCATGAATCTGTGAAAACAGAGAGATGGGCAATTCAATAAACAAAATTCTCCATCAGAAAGAAAAATCATCATCATCAGAACCCCTAAAAATTAGAAATTAACATGAAAAAAAAAAATCAATCAAAATCCACATCAACTTTCAAGAGCTGCTCCCAGTTCCAAAATATTAATAATAATTGCACTGGATATAAAGGTTTTTCATTATTTTATTGAAAATAATCAAAATAATCTTACCTGTAAAGAATGAATCCCCTGCGAATTCAGAGGAATAGTTAAGAAAAAAAATGGTGATGAGCTGAGAAAATATGGGGATGGCCGAATTAGGAGAAAGTCGAAAAGAAAATCCAAGGATTAATTCACATTTTATCCCTCAACTATAACCGTTTTCTCAATTTAGTAACTAAGTTTTTTTTCTTGCAACTTTTAGATTAAATTATAAAACTCAAAATAAATAATTGTTGGTTTATAATTTAATAAAATATAAGATACTTGACATTTAATTTATTTATTTCATTAAAATTAAAATATTTCAATTGACGAGTTAATTTAAGTAATAATTTTTTAAATTCAAATATCATATAATACGTGTTAATATATTAATATATATTTTTTATTAGTAGAAATAATAATATAACCGGTCGTAAAAATAAAATTAATTTTAAAAAAAATTAAAAAATTGTTGCTACTAACCATTCAACTTTATTCTTTGTTGGGGATGTAAAGCAAGAAAAGTTTATTCCTTCGAAAGTTATGTATCTTAGCTTTAATGCAAACAAATTAGTAAATTACGATTGGATCACGGATAATGTGTTAAAAATGATTAATTATATTAATCAATTAATTTAGTGATATGAAATACTAGATCTTTTAAAGTTAATGATTCAAATTTTAATATTTAAAATAAAATAAAATACGTTAAAAAGAATCTCTTTCCCAACAACCATTCGGAGGCTATAATAATCAATTCAGAATAATCAATAAATAAATTAGATATTGATAATCAAACAAAAAATAACTAAATCCAATATCTTAATATGGATTAACCTTCATGATAGACAAATTATTCCTATAACATGTATGACATCCAAATCCAACATAATAAACCACATATTTTAAGAGTAAGGGTCGATGGTTAGTTGGTCAGAGTTGCTCACCTGCTCTTATCTCTTCCCTTAAATTTCGAGTTTATGACCCAACAGGAGCATTCCTTTCACTAGAGTCTTTTCTTTTTCTTTCCCAATAGAAGTAGTAGTCTTTAAAAAAAAACATAATTTTTGAATGTTCAAAATATCAATTCTCATAAAAAATTATACGAATTAATTGAATTAAATTTACGATTTAATATTTAAATTCCTTTCCCTCTTTTGAGGTAACCTAAACAGAGGTACAGGAATATAAGCCATTGCTTTGAATGGAAGAAGCATTCTAATTTATATGAAAAAGTGAAGAACCAAGTCCATATATATAACAATTGCTTCAAGCTTGATGAAGTAAAAAATACAAACCCATGGGTTCTGGAGGATCAAAATCAACAGCATTAATGCTGTTGGTTCTCAACCTTGGGTTATACATCATTGTAACAATAGTGGCTGGTTGGGCAGTAAATCAGGCAATAGAAAGAACTTATGAAACAGGTAATTTTTTTTCTAAATGTTGAGTTTGTTTCAAATGCACAAGGATGTTATGTTTAATGGGTTTGGATTTCATATGTAGCATCTGTGTTATCGGTCCCGGCTCATATATTTCCGATATACTTTCCGATGGGAAACATGGCGACGGTTTTGTTTGTGATATTCTCCCTCATTGCCGGTGTTGTTGGTGTCGCCACCTCGGTCACCGGTCTCACCAATGTTCTTCAATGGGATGGTCCTAATTTAGGTGCAGCCGCTGCTTCTTCCCTTCTCACTTGGGCACTCACGATGCTTGCCACGGGGTAAGTTACTTCCGATCATCCGTCGTGGTGGTCGATTTCGTATTAGTTCGTATTTTCGAGATAAAAATTTGATCCGTTTCGACCAATTTAGACCTATGTACTATGTAGTACGTAGATGCATATCATTTCAAATATTCTCAACCCAATGAATGTTGCAGGTTGGCATGTAAAGAGATCTACATTGGGTGGACAGATGCAAATTTGGTAAGTCTTTTAATTATTTAAAAATGGTGATAAAAGTAAATTTAATTTAATTTAAATTGAAATATCTATATATTTTATTTAAGGATAAACTACATGGTTGGTCTCCTTGTTTTTAAATAGTTTGATTTTGGTCACTAGTTTTGAAAAAAATATGTTTTCGGCTATTTACATTCTTATTTATAATATATTGGTCATCGAGCTGTTAACTTTCGTTATTATAATTATGTGTCACGTAAATAAAAAGAGCTTATTTTTTATTTGACCCATAAACTTTAAATAATATATTAAATTAACTTATAAACTTTAGATAACATATCAATTTAAACTCTAAGCTTTAGATAAAATATCAATTTAACTCATGAACTTTAGCTAAATTCCCTATCGTCGGTCTCAATCATCTCAATCATCCCATCCTTAGATGTCAGTGGAAATTTTAGCTAAAGTGCAGGGGTCAAATTGATATTTTAATCTAAAATTTACGAATCAAATTAAAAATACTTTTTAGATTGATGTGTCATGTCAACACACTAATAGAAATTAACAACTGAGTAACCAAAACATTATAACGTAAACAATTAGAAACTATTTTTTTTTAAATCGATGACCAAAATCAAACATCCCAAAAATAAAAGATACCAACCATATAGTTTACCCTTTATTAAATTTAATTATGAAATTAATTTAAAAATAGAATTTTAGAATATATTTGAAATGGTCGCCATTGATGACAATACAGAGAACTTTGGAAGTGATTACTGTAATTGCGAGCACAACGCAGCTGTTTTGCACGGGGGCTATCCATGCTAGTGCCCAACATTTTGCTCCGACCACGCTGGCTGCCGGAACGGTTTAAATATGTAATAAAATATAAATTTTAGTGAAATTTATTAATTGATTAATGACGATTATATTATTTTATTTTGTGTGAATTTAAGTATTGATATTTATTTATAATTATATACTTAGATAAAAAATACAAAATCTAATATTTTATTGGAATTTGAATGACAGAATTCTACCTCAGAATGATAAAAAAAAAAAAAGGTAAATCTTATTATACCTCAGCTTTGTTTTCTGTAAACTTATTCTAAGGTGACTCCTAAACCAGAGGGTCCTCAAACAATCATGTTGAACAAATTGAATGTGGTTCATGCACGAGTTTAGAACGTACGAGTACTCGGCGTCTGCTAATTTCCATACCTGCATTCAAAGTAAAACTATGTTAGTGCAACACTCGAGTCGAAATCGTGACATAACTCGAGTGAAAATACAGCTGAACATGCTAAAACTTGGATTTCAGTTAATACTTTTCTTTAAGATAAACACTAGAACCTGCAGACATCTTAAGATTTAAGGAAACGGATCGTATTCTGAATCAAGTCTTTAAGTTCCTAATCCAGAAAGGGAAACAATAATATACAATGAGCACAAGAGTGTGTGTAGGTGCAAAAGGTTAAGTGTGATCAACATAAGACGCCATATTGCCATTCAACCTTTAACCTGGAGATACTAATTTGTGAAACAACTGATGCGTCCGAGATAACTACAAACGGATATCGATTGTAAACATCGGTGAAAGGAACTATTTCAAATCCTAAACCAAGATGTTTTCTCATCCTATAAATTTAGCTCCAGCAATTCAATATGATAAAACTAAACCAAATAGATTAAACCAGCAGAGAATGCAGAGAATTACCTTTCTCTTTGCTAGCTATAAACACCATTCATCTATGCTGATCGGCTAGGATTGGCGAAACAAGGCTCTCTTCATAGAGATATACATCACGAATATAAGAAATAGCATCATTAGGAAACACAAGGATTCTAATGGCATTCTCCTTGGGATTGTACATAACTAAATTCTCTCCCAAATGCATCAAGATTTCACCGCTCTCTGATATGAATAAAGGTGTCCTAATATCTTCGAACCGAAGCGGATGCAAGGCGAGTGAAATAGTGAACAACTTAGTCCAAGACTCACTCGTTCCATACTCTTTCATAACCCAAACATCTGCATACGATCTCCCATACTTACAAATCAGACAAAGACATCCATCCAAGACACTTAGTGTCCTTACATGCACTGCATCTTCGGCATAGCTCGGTTGCAGCACTTCCTCATACGTTTCCTGAGCCAAATCAAGGGAGACAATATAACAAAAAAATTCCATACCCTGTCTACGAACAACAACCCAATTCAAACACCCATCCACATGTTTCCCTGACTTCACAAGGAACCCAGATGGAAAATCCGGAATCCTTCTCCAACAATTAGTCTTCAATGAATAAATGCTAACTCCATTTTTAACAGTCGTGCCTCGATAGCAGAAAACTCTAACAACCTTATAATCATCCATGGAAGCATCAAATCCAAACCCATAAACAGAATGGCAAGGCCCCCTGTGCTTAAAACCCACATCAGGCAACTTTTTAAAAACCCTCAAAGCTGGGTTTAATAAAAAGACTGTGTCTTTTCTAGTAACTATGCAAATTAAGCCATTACAGGAGCCCACGATGCTATGAGAACGACAAACTTCGTTCGACGGGTATTCGATTTCTGGGGTATTAACAATGGAGTCTTTGTATATAGCATTAAGACAAAACGACCTGATGCTGTTCTGGATTGGTTTGGCGCTTGCGGTGCTGATTAAGACTCGTTGTTTAGAGAATGTGGGATCGTTTTGGGTTCTTTTGAGGTGCATTTTTATGAAGAAAGGATCGGTTATGAGGGATTCCCAGGATTTGGAAGCGCACCTGAAACGGAGAAGGGATTTCACAGGTAGTCTCGAGAGGATTTCAACAACGATTTCTTGTGGAAACGATGGTGGAGAACGGTTTGCGTTTTCCTCGCGTTTTGGGGATTGAACCGATGTGTGTCTTTCGTGATGCAGTGATTCTGGGCGGCTCCATATCTGGGCTTGTTCGTTTGAAGAGGTTGGTCGCAATTCGTGACTCGGTGAGCCGAGTCGTTGATTTGGTTGAGTCGGTGCTGATTCTTGGTTTTCGCTTTCCATTTCCTTTATTTCCATTCACTGTCTGACACACCGGACTGGTGCATCGAAGAAGGAGAAGAAAATGAAAACAGTGTGTACTCTGAAAGGTTAAGTAAAGCTAGGGAAAGGGAAATATAATCGGTAAATTACAACAAAGGTCAGTTAATTATCAGAAAGATTATAATTGAGATACTCAATTAATAAAATTATAATTAAAATATTCAATTAATTGTCTAGTTATACTGGGACAGTTTCCGTTTAAATATAAGTCAAAATATTATTATCAAAGAATAAATATATCACTCAATTATTTTAAAATTATATTAAAAAAAACATTATACATTTTTATATTATTCAAGAGTATTTTTTTATTAAAAAATATTTTAAAAATCTTACACCTCTTTCATCTATTATAAATTAATAATTAAGTTCTAATAAATTATACAGAATCATTTAAATACGTGAGTCGTTGTATCTATACGAGTAATTATATTAAAAATTATTAAATTTAATTTCAATAAAACATAAAATTATAATATATCATATATGTTACATTTTCAAATAAAAAATTCAAGTTTGAAACATAGACATAATATATATTCTAGAAAATTACACCCACCAGCTTTTTTGTATATTATAAGGTATAACCCCAATATATCTATGTTCCTAGTAGTGATATTTGTTGACGGCTAATTTCACAAATACTGACCCAGAGTTTTAACTGTATTGTTTCTGCTGGTATAAGCTGTCTTCATCTTGCTGTCCAGAATCCTCAAGCTCTGCTTAAGAATATCCATGTCTCGTTTTCTCTCCAATCCTTCCTTCGCCATTGAAGCTATTCGAGCTCTCAAAGCTTCTATAGTCTCGTCTTTGCTCTTAAGTTCTTTCTTCATCTCTTCTATCAGCTCATCTTCATCAGCTTTAGAATGGATTGCTTCCCCTGCAACACATAGTTTATCTAACTTTTTACATTGTACCAATGTATCTTCCCAAATGAAAAAAAAAAAAAACACTTCAATTTTTATACAAAGAGGTTAAAAGTTTGTTAGAGTTCAGGGATAGAATCAAAATTAAGCTATGAGGGTCAAGTTAATTAATTTTAAAATAATCGAGTCTTGAAAAATAATTATAAGAGATTAAAGTTTAATTTACAAATTTTAAAATTGAAAAGTTTTAAAAAATAATTAAATCGTCTCTCTCACCTACTACGTAGGTTTAGAGATGGGCATAGGTCGGGTCAGGTTTTTAATCCATCTAAACTCTACTCAAACATAAATATCTCAAACTTGACTCCGACCTGAATATTTTTTTAAAAAATTTGATCCGGTCTAACCTATAAAAAATAGTTTTAGAGACTTAATTATAAAAAATAATTTTAAAAGATTTAATTATAAAGACTTATAATTTTAAAGATTAAATTGTAAATAAAAAATCAATTTTATGAGCTAATTATAAAAAATAGAGAGAGGAGAGTATTATAATAAATATTTACATTTAAGGAAAACATACAAAATTATTTAGAGTCCGGGTCAAAATTTTTATACCCTATACCTAAATTCGTCTTAACTTTTTTTTAATAAAAATTAACTTGATTCAACTCAAACCTAATTTTTTTAAGAAAAATTCTAACCGGATCAAATAAAATGTTCATCTGGATCGTTATTTTTTTCCAACTTAATGCCAACCGAAAACTTGATGATAAATCTTTAGTCGCCACACTAGTAAGACCATAGGGTTTTTAGGATGTGAATCGTAAAACGAACATAAGGATTGTATATCGAAATATATAAGAGAGAAAGGAAACTAAACCATGGGTTCTTTGAATAAGATCATCAAGCTCAGTCCTGATGTCAAGATAGAGTTGCTTCCATTTCTCCACAACTTCGTCTCTCCTTGCCCTATCCTCTTGCATCTGATCCAACAGGTAACTGGTCCCCAACAACGGCCAACCATTGTCACATTTTCCGACGACCACCATTTCCTTCATCTTCTCCTCCTGCTCCGCCGCCAATCTCCTCAGCACCTTCACTTCCTCCGTCAGCTTCTTCCTCTCCTTTACCCACTCGGCTTCCTTCCATGCAAACACCAACGCTGCTTCTCTCTCAATATTCTCATGGGGAAACCTCATTTTGTCAGTCAAATTCCTCCTCCCATGGCAAGGCTTCCTCCTTTTCTTGCTATCGGAGGCGCCCATGGAGGAAGAAAACCAGAGGGTTTTGTAGGGGCGGGGGATTGGGAATTAAGAGAAAACAAAGTGTGTGAATGACATGAATTCTCTTACCAGAGAGGCTCTCCTCAATAAATGAAGAGAACAAGAAGATGAACACACAAGACAATATATGGAATAATTAAGAAAGGGACAATATTGTCATTAGTCCCTGAAATATGTATACATTATGGATTTATCTCTTATATATTTTTTAATTTTAAAATTTAGTCATGTCTCAAACTATATATAAATAACATAGATTATATTAACCAACAACATGTTGGTCTAGTGGTATGAGACATTGAATATCTTAAGTAAGGTTAAAAGTTTAAATATTTACGTTATTAAAAGAGCAAGTTGGATTAAAAAATTTATTCTCATAGTAGGCTTATACAGTATTCAATTCGAATTAGTCTGTTAAAAAATATAATAGTGATGATTTTATCAAAATAATAGTATGATGACCCAAATAAATAAAAACATGAATAGTTCAATGACTGGTGATGTTGTTTATCCATAAGTTTTCAATTTTTTTTCTCAGAAAATTCTTCCATCCGATCAGGAATTTTTAGTTCAAGTACCTCTAAGGACTGTTGATCTTTAAATAACCACCTAATAACTATTTATCTACTAAGTCTATGTAGGAAAGAGGTGATGATTCACTTGAAAAAAATTAAAATCAACGGTCCTGATTGTTTGGGATCATGGATGACGTGGTGAACAAGGTTGATCGTATAATTTTTCGAAGGGAAAAATGGGTATCATACTAGATGCTGACATGTCATTCATTTTTCAAAGCTTACCAAATCAACATAAATCCATATATTATCCCCCTCGGATTCCCTGGAGATTTTCAGTTCATTGTATCCTGTCCATTTCACATTAAATTTGAGGATGGAGGGGGAATTTGGTACTTTGCTACTTTCTATAGAATACATGAATGGGATGGGACACAAGGATCAATCAATAAGAAGAATTAGACATACGAGATTCGGATCGAACGGATTTTAATTCGATACGATATTTTATAAAATAAATTAAATTGAATAAAAATTTATTAAATAACAATTCAGGTTTATAATGGAAAATACTCGATTTGAGATATTTATAATTTTTTATATAATTAAATATATTATTATAATATTTTTATATATATTTCAATTGTATCCTTAATTTTATTGAATAAAAAACTATTAATAATTACTATAAATAGCATATTCATATCTAATTTTCATATTATCCCTTCTTTTAATAAAAATGAAAAAGTATAAACTTCTAATTGTTTAAGATCAAGAATAAATTCGTTTAAATCAAGTCGAATTCAAATAAAACTTTCGTATTTTAGAAATAAATTCAAATATGCCATATCCTCCTAAAAACGTATTCTCGAATGTTTAAACCCAAATTCTTTGCTCGGGAGAATAATGTGTTTTATGATTGTACTCAACATTAAACCCTGATTTTTTGTTCGGAAAAATTTAATGTTTATAGTTGGAATTTAGTGTTTAATGTCTAGGAGAAAAGATAAAGACTTTAATTTTAAATTGAATAATTTATAATTTAAATATAAAATATTATATAATATTTATACAATTTATATCATATTATAACCTTAAAAATTATAAACTTTGTTCCTTGAAACAAATGTATTTCTTTACATAAAAGGTTCCCACTTGAGACAAACATTAGCCTCACAATTCAAGAGCCTCAAAGAAGTACAAACGACCAGCAAAAATCCTCCAAACATCAGGACAAACCAGGAATTTCGTAGTATAGATTTTGACTTTTTGCGTGCTCGTCGTTGAGGAAAACCAAAAACAAGGAGACTCAGACAAAAAAGGAAAGAAAAAAAATGAGAGAGAATGTTGCAGAGGCGAAGGTGTGTTAGTTAATGTCCGACGTTGAAATTCGTTACGCTGGCGAAAAGGCGAGGTTGAAACGTTTGCCATTGCATAGCTTTTTCTCTCCTGCAATGGCATTTTCCTTCATTATTATAGCCTATAATTCTCTTCATTTCCTATAAAAACGAATCGATCTTTACAAATTTGGTAACGGATTCCTCTGCTGTTGTAGAGAGAAGAAAGAGATACATTCGGTACGGTGAGATAGAGGGGAATGAGCTAGAAAAAGAGGAAAGAGCTAGGAGTTTGAACGTTGTTGTTGTTGTTTTGGCTGATTGAAGGTAGATTTTAGATGGCAATTCGTTTCGCATTGTCTTGTGGAAGGATCTAGGATTTGCTGGCTCTGCTTCGGATCTGAATCTAACCAGAAACAATGGTCAGAATTTTGATTTTCCCGCGATTTCGTTTATATTTTCATGTTTATTTCTCGTTTCCTGATTTTTTAACGTTACGATATTATGTTAATTACTTAATTTTATCAACGTTCAGATTAGAACTATTCATTATTTGAATGTGACTTTATGTGTGTGTTTTTCAATTATTTTTCTGTCAAACGTCATTTATTTTTTTATGATAAATATAGTTTCCTTCCGGTAATTCCAGTTACTCTGCATTTCTCCTTTTTCCTTTTTGGTAAGATTCGTGTGAGTTTGTGATCCTACTTTATTTGAAATTTATAGGAAAGTAGCTCTGTTAATCTTCTTTTTTTTTGATAAGCGTGTTGTATATTATCCAAGACCAGCTCTGTTAATCTTACTTTATGCAATTCAATCATTAATGTACATATCTTTTGTGAAGTAGCTAGATTAGTAGAATTAAATTAATTAACAGTTGGCTGCTCAGAAAGGTTTGATGTTCACAGCTTACCCTGTTTTTTTTTTTTTTGTTTGTTGTTGTTGAGATCACGTTCACAATTTTCAATAATCTCTGTATTGTTCATGTACGGACACTGTTTAACCTTTTTGTTGGGCCTACATTTCTACTTGCATGATAAATACAATTCGGTTTCATGTTTCATTGTTTTGAGATGGGTCTATATTCTTAGAAATTGACATGCTGATGATTCTACATGGCCTCACAGGTTGCTCCATCCAGTATTATTGTTGGGTCTCATGTTTGGGTGGAGGACCCGGATGACGCTTGGATAGACGGGGAAGTGACGGAAGTTAAGGGGGACGAGATTAAAATAAACAGCACATCAGGGAAGCCGGTGAGTGCTTGGTCTCTGTATTAGTTCTTTATTTAGTCATTGTTTGATTGCTTGAAATTGGAGTCTGAAAGGTTTGTGGCTTTGATATTCCTCGCATGTTGTGTAGATTGTTGCCAAATCAGCCAGTGTCCATCCAAAGGATCCTGAATTTCCTACATGCGGTGTCGATGATATGACGAAGCTAGCATATTTGCATGAACCTGGGGTTTTGCAAAATTTAAAATGTCGATATGATATCAATGAAATATATGTAAGTATTAATAGTGGATTTGCATTCTTTTTTTTTTATTGTTAGATATAGCTCCAAGTTGGCAGGGGTTGCTTGAATATGTTGCTTTAATTTTTCATGTGGCTGTTTTTTTTGCCAGAGTTATGTATTGTAGTTTGAATCTAAATCCGCTGATGTTTATGTCAGACCTACACAGGGAACATATTGATTGCCGTAAATCCTTTTCGAAGACTGCCACATTTATATAGCAATCACATGATGGAACAATACAAAGGGGCATCTTTTGGTGAGCTGAGTCCACATCCATTTGCTGTTGCAGATTCTTCCTATAGGTAGTGTGTTTTTTATGTTTCCCGTATCATAAAGTTCTTAGCATTCATTATGTGCTCGTTGATGTAGTAAGTGTTATGAACAGAAATATGATCAATGAGAAAATAAGCCAATCAATTTTGGTAAGTGGGGAAAGTGGAGCTGGTAAAACAGAGAGTACGAAGAGTCTTATGCGCTATCTAGCTTATATGGGAGGGAAACATAACAAGACAGAGGAACGTTCTGTGGAGCAGAAGGTCTTGGAGGTAGCTTAAACTCATAAGTAATTTAGTTTTGATATATGTGTAAAATTGATGAATTTGATGTTGCATTTTTGAATAAAAAATATCTTTTCCTAATCTTTATGATCTTATATTTGTAGTCTAACCCTGTTCTGGAAGCATTTGGTAATGCAAAGACTGTCAGAAACAATAATTCAAGGTTCGAAATCTATATTTAGGGAATAGGCTATTCCGCATGCCTTAAGGGTTGTTCTGTTGAGTCTCTTGTTTTAATTGATTAACGACTTAGCCTGACTGACTATCATATAATTGCAGTCGCTTCGGCAAGTTCGTGGAGATTCAGTTTGATCAAAAGGGCCAAATTTCTGGAGCTGCAATAAGGACATAATTGCTAGAACGATCTCGTGTTTGTCAAGTTTCTGATCCAGAGAGAAACTATCATTGCTTTTACATGCTTTGTGCTGCCCCACCAGAGGTAATGGAGTCACTGATTTTTCTACATTTGGCTTAACAGAGAAAAATTCAAACAGAAGTCTTACTCTAGCTCAAATGTGGTTGAAGAGAATAAAATTTATTTTGGGCCTTCGTGATACCTCTTGTGATTTTCTAACATGAGATCTTCATTTTTGCCTATATTGATTGTTGTTTATTACCAAAGAGGCATCTAATTCTATTGTCCTTTTTCCTAATGCATGTCATCAGGATGTTAAGAAGTACAAATTGGGAAATCCACGAACATTTCATTATTTAAACCAGTCAAATTGTTACGAGCTGGATGGCGTAGATGAACTTAAGGAGTATCTTGCAACTAAGAGCGCTATGGATGTTGTCGGGATCAATCAGACAGAGCAGGTAATGCATTTTGAGTATTATCTAGTTGCAATCGTTTCACCTTTTTTTTTTCTCTCCTTACAATTTTTTTTTCTATGTCAGGATGCAATATTCCGAGTTGTGGCTGCAATTCTTCATTTAGGAAATATTGAGTTTGTAAAGGGAAAAGAAATAGATTCTTCTGAACCTAAGGATGATAAATCTCGGTCCCATCTAAAAACCGCAGCAGAACTGTTCAAGTAATTTGTCTTTACTGTTTTCATCCTTAAACATCCATGCTTTCGTCCTTATATATAGATGTGAATGGAAAAACTCTAATATGCCTTTGCCTCTGGTTTAGGTGTAATGTGAAGGCTCTTGAAGACTCTCTTGTTAAACGTGTTATGGTGACTCGTGATGAGAGCATTACAAAATCACTTGACCCTGTTGCTGCAGCTCTCAGCAGAGATGCTTTGGCAAAAATTGTTTATTCAAAATTATTTGACTGGTAACTTTCAATTTAACTGATGGATTTACTCTTAAGATGCACACGTACACTGATTAAAGTATTCAACGCATCCATCCAAAGTTATTTCTTAACATTTTGTACTTTGGTTCCCCAGGCTCGTGGACAAGATAAATGTTTCTATTGGTCAGGATCCTGAATCAAAAATACTGATTGGTGTTCTGGATATTTATGGATTTGAGAGTTTCAAGACAAACAGGTGCTTAACCGGTATGCTTTATTGCATGACATCCCTCTATATTTTCATGATTGGGATGTATAGTTAAGGAAATTCAGTATTTCAAGGCCATAATGTGTGAAAGATCTCTTAATTGGATATTATACTTCTCTTTCTTGGCCAGAGTGACCACTAGTTTATAGTTTTTTTAATTCTCTTCTTGGATTGGATGATTGCAGCATTAAATACATGTTAAAGCTCGTACTTCCCACATGTTTGTCAGTTTTTCTGGTTTTGTAGTGTGGATTCCTTAATTTGCGTCTGTCAATACTTACAGAAATTTTCACTGTATGCAGTTTTGAGCAATTTTGCATCAATTTGACAAATGAAAAGCTGCAGCAACATTTTAATCAGGTTTATGCATTAGATTGATTCTAATGTATTTTGAACATTTTCAGCTTTTAAAGCTATGCTTAACATATTTGTGCTGTGTCATTTGCCAGCATGTTTTTAAGATGGAGCAGGAGGAATACAAGAAAGAACAAATTGATTGGAGTTATATAGAATTTATTGATAATCAAGATATTCTTGATCTTATTGAAAAGGTGCATCACAGTTTCTGTTTTACATTGTTTTCATGACTTGTATCTCGCTTTCTATAATGTGAAACACTCTGCCAATATACATATGTGCAGACACGCACATATACAGATAATTGTTGAATGTTTGATACTGATATCACAATTTTTTGCTTTTCCCCCCTGAAAATTTCCATGTATCTTATATTGTATTTAACCTGGGTTATTCCGTCCTTAGTTGATTTCAGTTGGAGGTTTAGAGCATGCTTTAGTATTTTTCATATTTCCTAGTAATGCCTAGAATTTACTTTGGTTGCTTGTGATGGAAGAATACTCTATTTATATAATAATGCTACACCTGTATTTATATTTTAATATTTTCCTTCGATATTGGGTATTTACTAATTGCATCAGAAGCAGCAGTCTGTCCATGTCAAAATTACACTTCCCTTTTTCTTAAACTTTCTTTTTAATCAAATATCAACATTGAAAGTACAAGTTATCATGTAGACTTGGGAATAAGATTTTTCTGTTGATTTAAAAAACCAAAATGAATTTAATTTATAATTCTTTTTGGAAAATAATGCTAGAGAGAATTTTTTGAAACTGAGAAAGGAGATTAACTTGTCATGTTGAGTAGGAGAACTTCTATGTACTAACTAATGTTTTATTTTCTGCTTACAGAAACCTGGTGGCATCATAGCTCTTCTTGATGAGGCTTGGTAGGTATCAGAATAATAACAATGATAAATCATCTCTTCTTATTACTCTTTTCTTTTTTGCTTCAATTACACTTTGAAACTTTGACAATTATTCCTGTTATTTTCATAGTATGTTTCCCAGATCAACAAATGAGACATTTGCGCAAAAGCTTTATCAAACTTTTAAAGACAATAAACGCTTCAGTAAGCCTAAGTTGTCCCGCACTGACTTCACCATTGATCATTATGCTGGTGAGGTAAGTACTTTTACCATGTCAGGGAATCCAATAAGAACCATGTGTTAGAAGATAAACATGCTGTAATATCTTTGTTATTCTCCACTAAATCTAGATTATATATTGTATTTGGCTGTCCTTACAAATCCTATACCTGTGGAATATGTTGATGTCCAACTTGGAAAAGGGAATTAAACCTGACTAACAAACAATTGGGATTCAACAAGGTCCCACTTAGCTAATAACACGCAAACTACACATAAGAACCCTTGTTTAACAAGACCAAATAACATGAGCTGTTGTGATTGTTTTCTTCTGTAAGTATTTAAGTGGCAATGTTGGAACGTAAATAAACTTAAACCGGTCTCAATGTTAACTAGAAAATAGTGACATCAGCTATGATTCTCAAATTTACTTCTGTGAAATCTGTTTGATATTAACTTAAGGAATTTGCACTCTAGGTTACTTACCAGACCGATCTCTTCCTGGATAAGAACAGAGATTATGTTGTTTCAGAGCATCAAGCTCTGCTGCATGCTTCAGAATGCCCTTTTGTTTCAAGCTTGTTTCCTCCTCCACCCGAGGAAACGACTAAATCATCAAAGTTCTCCTCAATAGGTTCCTCGTTCAAGGTCTGTTTCTGATCTAGCGTGTATATTAAAGGGAGATTACATGCTTCATCTATTTTTGTTCATTTTCATGCATACCATGTTCTTTATACAGCAACAACTCCAATCTTTGCTCGAGACTTTGAGTGCCACTGAACCACACTACATTCGTTGTGTGAAGCCAAATAATGCTCTTAAGCCGGCAATCTTTGAGAACAAAAATGTACTACAACAACTTCGTTGCGGGGTAAATTTTGATATTTTGGTCAATCCTTGCTTTTGTTGATAAGAAGCCTGTCTGTATGTCCGTGTGTGATGGTTGTACTTGACTCCAGGGAGTGATGGAGGCAATTAGAATTAGTTGTGCAGGATTTCCCTCCCGAAAAACGTTTCGTGAATTTACAGCTCGATTTACCTTATTGGCTCCAGAGCTCTCTAAGAGTAAGAGGTAACATCTCCAAAGTCTGTTCTTGCATTTCAAAATTATTACTTCTCTTTAGGTGTTCCTTTTGTTCTTGATACTGTTACTAGAATCCATGACTTACCGGTGAGGTGCATAATTTGTTACTCAGTGGTAGCTACAATGAGGTCACTGCTTGCAAGATGATTCTGGAGAGGAGTAACCTCAAAGGTTATCAGGTGAATCCAGGATTTATATATTTTATTAAAAAAATGCAACTATTTTTTTTAACTCCGTGCATTGCTTAAGTTGTTCATGCATTCCATTTATGCCCAAATCTCTTGCTTGCTTGCTGCTTGCATAAGTTTTGGCACCCGGTGCACTTTCATATAGTTGCTTTCACTAAGCTCTTGTTTTGTTCCATATTGTACCTTACAGATTTGCTGCTATTGCAGATTGGTAAAACAAAAGTTTTTCTCAGAGCTGGTCAGATGGCTGAACTAGATGCAATACGAGCAGAGATTTTAGCAAGATCAGCGAGTCTAATACAGAGAAAATTGCGGACATATTTGGCTCATAAACACTATACATTGTTGCGGTTGTCTGCCATACAAATTCAAGCCTTGTGTAGAGGTAAAGAGCATTTCATCCATGTATATTTCTGATTGTATTAGGTATAATTGCTTCATTATAGTTATTCACATTTATTTTTTAACCTGTTTGCAGGAGTAGCAGCACGCCATCAATTTGAAGGAATGAGAAGAGAAGATGCTAGTGTGAAGATTCAAAAACATTCACGCAGGTTTCTTGCAAGGAAAGTATACAAGAAATTGTACTCCGCGGCTATTTCTGTTCAAACAGGTATGCGTGGTATGGTTGCTCGCGGTGAGCTTCTATTCAGAAGGCAGACAAAAGCTGCAATTGCAATTCAGGTAAAAATAAAACTTTCTTTCAGTTGTTGACATATTAATGGGCACTAGCTTTATTTCTTTTTTTCTTGTTTTACCCTTCTCTTGAACCATTTGTTAATGCTTACTTTCCCCATAATATCTCAATTAGTAGGCTTTATAACTAGAATATGTTGTTATTTGGAATTCTTTTTACTCTTGTCAGTCATTTAAGTTTACTGAGCGCATTTGCAAGTGGGGCCTCAGTGTTGTGCCCTTAACTGTAAACAAGTGATTCTGGGCGTAGTCTAGGCTCAACTTTTACCTATAAAAGAATGGGCGTAGTCTTGCTTTGGGGTTTCATCGTAGTTGTGTTGATGCTGGTTTGCGCAGAAAAAGTAATAAAGTTCATGTTATTTTTTGTACAATTGATATCATGCAAGTTGATGTATTTTACAGAGTCGGTTTCGACGTTTCGTGGCCAGACGTTATTATCTAAAGTTACAGAAAGCAGTACTTACCACACAATGTGGCTGGAGAGCAAGAGTTGCACGTAGAGAATTACGGAAGCTAAAAATGGTGATTTTTTTTCCACAAATTAGTTTAAGCTCATGATTTTCTCTTGCAAGGGTGTATTCTTGTATTTTTGTTTAAACAATTTCTTTGTAGATGATAATGTTCTCTAATGTTCTGTATTGTTATATGAATATTAGTGTTATTTCTGCTGATTCTGACTAATTATAGAATAAGGAATGAATGTGGAGAATCAGTCCCTGCTAAGTTGCTAACAGCTATGTATTCAGAAATGGAATAATTATCTCTCTTTCTGCTTATGTTGCTTGCAACAGTTGAAATTATCATCTTTTGTATCTAAGTTTCTACCATTCCTTCCAAAAGTATGTAAATGATTGTTTCAATTTATTGTTCCTTTGTCTGAAGGCCGCTAGGGAAACTGGTGCTCTCCAAGAAGCCAAAACTAAGCTGGAAAATGAAGTTGAAGAACTTACATTGCGCTTGCAGCTAGAGAAACGAGCGAGGGTATATCTTTTCTTGATAATAGAATGTTGCTTTTATAAGTACATGGGTTTACAACAGCCCCCACTATGTTATCATAGAATTATCTGTCTATTCATTAACATCTTAAATATCCGTTTGGTAGAAACTAGTTAACTTTGTTTGATTAGTCCACTTCTAACTTTTTTTTTAAAATATCATAGCAAAACATGATAGAAAGGAAATGAGGCATTAGGAAAATTATATATTTTCTTTTAAACCTATTTTGTAAATTGTATGTGATTCCCCCCCTAACTGATTTATATATTAGGGCAGATAGACCTTGAGGAATCCAAAAAACAGGAAAGTGCAAAGTTTGAAGCTACTTTGAAGAAGATGCAACTTGAGTTTGAGGAATCCAAAAAACAGGAAAGTGCAAGGTTTGAATCTACTGTGCAGCAGATGCAACTTGAGTTTGAGGAATCCAAAAAACAGGAAAGTGCAAGGTATGAATCTACTTTGCAGAAGATGCGAGAAGAGTTTGAGGAATACAAAAAACAGGAAAGTGAAAGGTTTGAATCTACTATGCACAAGAAGCAACTTGAGTTGCAGGAACTGCAACTTGAGTTTCAACAAACAAAAGAGTCACTAGAACAGGAAACTGCAAGGCTTGCATCTACCTTGGAACAGAAGGAAAACGATCTTAAGGAAGCAAAAATATTGCTAGTTAAGGAAAGTTCAAGGTTTGAATCTGCTTTGGAGAAGATGCAACTTGAGTTTGAGGGATCCAAAAGACAGGAAATTGCAAAGTTTGAATCTACTTTCCAGAAGATGCAACTTGAGCTTCAGCAAACAAAAGAGTTACTAGAACAGGAAAGTGCAAGGTTTGAATCTACTGTGCAGAAGAAGCAACTTGAGTTTCAGGAACTGCAACTTGAGCTTCAGCAAACAAAAGAATTGCTAGAACAGGAAAGTGCAAGGTTTGAATCTACCATGCAACAGAAGGAACAAGAGTTTCAGGAATTGCAACTTGAGCTTCAGCAAACAAAAGAGTTACTAGAACAGGAAAGTGCAAGGTTTGAATCTACCATGCAACAGAAGGAACAAGAGTTTCAGGAATTGCAACTTAAGCTTCAGGAAACAAAAGAGTTACTAGTTAATGAACGTGAAGCTGCAAAGAACATTGCTTATCAAGTTCCTGCGATTCAGGATATCCCAGTTATTGACAAAGAATTGATGAATAAACCAATTTCTGAAAATGAACAGCCAAAGGTATTGTTAGACATTTGTTGCTTCGAATAAGATCTTAGGTTTGATTAAAGTCGTTCTTGATGTCATTTTTAAACTTGGTTGTTCTTCCTCTGTTTCTTGAAACCTTGTTTGGCACAATGCCATTGTTCGTTCAGGAAACACAGGAGTTACCAGTTGAGGAAAGTGAAGCTGCAAAGAACATTTCTGAGCAAGATCCTGCAATTCAAAAGATCCCCGTTATTGACAACGAATTGATTAATAAAACTACTGCAGAAAATGAGCAGCTGAAGGTATGCTTCAAATAAGGTCTTAGGTTTGACTAAAACTTCTTGACGTCAATTTTAAACTTGGTTATTCTTCATTTATGTTTTTTGAACTCTTGTTTGGCACAATGTCATCGTAGGTTCAGGAAACAACGGAATTACTAGTTGAGGAACATGAAACTGAAAAGAGCATTGCTGAACAAGTTCCTGTGGTTCAGGAAACAAAAGAGTTACTAGTTGAGGAACATGAGGCTGCAAAGAAAATTGCTGAACAAGTTTCTGCGATTCAGGAGATCCTTGTTATTGACAATGATTTGGTGAAGAATCTTACTGCTGAAAATGAGAAGCTGAAGGTATTATTAGACATTTTTTTGCTTCAAAAAGTTCTTAGGTTTGACTAAAGACTTTCTTGATGTCATTTTTGAACTTGGTTATTCTTCCTTTATGTTTCTTGAAATCTTATTTGGCACATGCCATTGCAGGCTATGGTAAGTTCCTTGGAACAGGAAATTATTGAAACAGAGAGAAAATATGAAGAAACACACAAGCTTAGTGAAGAGAGGCTAAAGCAGGCTACGGAAGCAGAGTCAAAGATAATTCAACTCAAAATTGAAATGCAGAGGTTTATACCTATTTTGAACTTGGATATTATGTGTTTGAAGTTTACACGTTATTTATGAATGTTTAGTCAATTGTACTTTTCATTCTTTGACTGGTAAGCCGTAAGTTGCTTTTCTTTCATCTGAATAATTCTTTATATCTTTAACAGGCTTGAAGAAAATATGTCAGAGATGGGAACTAGGAACAAGAGATTGCAGAGTACACCGAGTAGAACACTGTCAGAGGTACCATCTGCAGTGAGCTATGTCTTAGCATGCTGTCCTTAGTTTCCTTCAGTTGGTTTGACGGTTCTGATATTTTTTTTGTGCTTTTTGTATTTTTTTCCTTGTTGGACTTCATTTCACTTTGCAGCCTCTGGAAAATGGTCATTTTGTAAGTGAAGAATGTAGAAACTCTATGATTTCCTATCACTTCAGTCTATTAGATATAACTGCGTACTTGGTTCTTTGTCACTTCTATCATCCTGAGAATGAAAGCTCTTTCTAACAGGCACAACTGAGTTCCGGTCCATCAAAACAGTTCGGTAGAGAAGATAGTAAAATGAGAAGATCAACTACTGAAAAGCAGCAAGTATGAATTCCAATGACGTGGAATTGATTCTCCCTTTTCTTTTCTTTTTTCAAGTATTTGTATCAGGTGACGTTTCTAGGGATTAATTTTTTTTTTTGTATGTACCATCTCTGCAGCAAGAGAGTGTAGATGATCTGATCAAATGTGTGTCTCAGAATATTGGGTTCAGTCAAGAAAAGCCTATTGCAGCATTTACCATATACAAATGTCTTCTCTACTGGAAGTCCTTTGAAGCGGAAAAGACTAGTGTTTTTGATCGTCTTATTGAGATGATTGGTTCTGCACTAGAGGTATATTGTCTATTTCAGAAAGCTCATATTTTGCATGAGATAAAATCCTTGTCATATAAACCCCCTTTTGTTGCTGATATAGAGATTACGTTACGGTGCCATTCTCTTTAATAAAATCTATTATAGCCATCTCGATCTTTCGGTTTTCTTCAAGAATACTCCAGAGCAGTTTTTAGAAAAATGGAGAGAAATATAGGTTTCAATTTCAATTTTCAAGAATATGGAATTGTTATCTTTGCTAGGGAATTGTGTCAGATTAACTGATTCTAAAACTATGTTTTTTCTGGTTGAGCAGGTTCAAGCAACTGAAAAAGATGAGGAAAATAAATCTAACATAAATATTCATGTTTCCATGAGATGTTTTTCAGGATGAGGACAACACTGATAACATAGCTTATTGGCTGTCAAACACATCTTCGTTGTTGTTTTTGCTTCAACGTACTTTGAAAGCCGTTGGAGCACGGAAACCACCTGCTGCAGCATCAATCTTTGCAAGGATGACCAAAGTATTGAGATATTTCATTTACTATGTCTTTAAATTGATTGCATGAAATGGTCCTGATTTAAATATATCTGAACTTTTTAATATATCCTACTAAAAGGAGGAAAGAACAACACATTAGTTCTTTATTTAAAATTGTGTCATACAATCATTATCAGTTTTGTTGAATGTTTCTAGAGCTTGTGCAGGAAAATTATTTGATATAATGTTATTCTTTCTCAGAGTTTTCGTTCATCTTCTGCCAATCTTCAAGCTGGTATAGTGAGCCAGATTGAGGCCAAGTATCCAGCTCTTCTTTTTAAGCAGCAGCTCTCTGCCTATGTAGAAAAGATCTATGGAATCATTAGAGACAATTTGAAAAGGGAGTTGGCACCACTTATTTCTCGTTGTATTCAGGTACAAGGAGCTACACATTTGGATCATTGAATATTTTTGTGACATTTTCTTAACTTTCAAAAACATGTTTGTTGCAATATACAGGAGAAAATATGGTGGTCTTTCTGATTCTTATTTTTAGAACCATCTCTCTAGCTACTATAGCGCTTTGCACACTAGAAAATTGCCAGGTTGCTTCATTCGAACTCGTAGAGCATGTATGCTGTATTATCGACTGAAATTTATTGCATCTTACATGTGAAACTAGCACATTAAATTATTCTTGTGAAAAATCATGTGTTTCGGTTTCGGTTGCGGTTGCTCTTTACATGTGAAACTATCACAAGCTCCTCTCCTTTGACGTCTCTGTAATTTACTTTTTTGCTGCCTGCTTGGTTTGAAATTCCTATGCTGGCTTATATGCACCGTAGCAACAAGTTTTATCTAGGAATTGCTATTTCTTTATGTTGCTAATTCATCTCCCTATATGTCAGGTACCTAGGACATCGAAAGGAACTTTTCAAACATCCGAAGAACAAGGCTATACATCTCCAGCCCAACACTGGCGGGCCATTATCGAGTGCCTGAACATGATGCTGAGCATATTAAAAGAAAATTATGTACATAATTTGCAATCCTGATGGACCCTTTCTGCTCTTCCTGTTTTTGAGCCATGGACTTATGGTTATGGCATTTTTGTTTCCAGGTGCCTCCAGTGTTTATTCAGAATATTTTCACTCAAACTTTTGCATATATCAACGTACAGCTCTTCAACAGGTAAACTGTTGTTTCGTCTGTTTTTTCCCTGTTCTCCGGATAAGTATAAATTCCAAAATATATGATGTTAAAATATTCTGCCACAGCCTTCTTCTTCGTCGAGAGTGCTGCACATTTAGCAACGGCGAGTACGTAAAGTCTGGCTTAGCTGAATTGGAACTGTGGTGCGGTGAAGCAGACTTTGAGGTAATTTCTTTAGCTCCTACTCATGAACATTGAAGGTGGAATTTTCACATTTTTTTGAGGTTTGAATATATGCATATACAACAGAAGTTTTTGTGGCACTTTATTGCCTCTAAATTTAAACTGAGAGTTGATGGTTGTTCGATTACAGTATGTAGGCTTAGCATGGGAAGAACTCAAACACACAAGACAAGCTGTTGGATTCTTGGTATGTTTCAAACCGTGTTTTAGTTATTCTTTTTCGTGTTTCGCTTGTGGTGTGATTGTTTCCTGGTCTGGTCTGGTCAGGTTATAAACCAGAAATCCAAAATGTCCTATGAAGAAGTAGCAAAGGACCTTTGTAATGTAAGTCTCTTTCCCTTTCTTCTCACAAATCGCACTCCTCCTAGATGTTTCGAGTTATTCGAGTTATGGTTTCCTCTGCCACTTACATTGTTTGTTCTCACCAGGCTCTGAGTGTTCAACAACTTTATAGGGTGTGTACGCTTTACAGAGATGACAAATACAACACTCAAAGTGTTTCACAAGTTGTAAGTCATATCGTCGAATTAGACATCTTCTTTTCCGGTTTTGTTAGCACGGTATTACACGACACCTTCGTTCGCACAGGTTCTTTGCCGCATTAAACAACTCATGACAGATGATTCCAAAGATGATGGTAGCAACTCCTTCCTGTTGGAAGATGATTTGAGGTAATGTAACAAACATTAATGGAATAGTACATTTCTGCTACTCCGATATTGAACCGTTACCGGTGGTTTGTCGTCCTAATCGATTAAATCCCTTCTGAATGCAGCATTCCATTCACAATGGATGACATTAAGAGTTCCCAACAAGTAAAAGAGTATGCATTAGTAAGACCGGCCGAAGAACTCACCGAAGATCCGGCCTTCCAATTTTTGCTGGAATAACGGTTAACCGCAGTAAATCCGGCCGCATTAACCGCAAATGTTATAGTTCTTTGTAACAACAATATAAGTAATTCTTAGAGTTCTACCATTTCATAAGGCTGTTCTATAGGTAGTTGATTTGGTCATTTCTGGTCAGCATTCTTTTATAGCATTGTAGGAGAAGGAGAAGAAGAATTATTAATGTAGTGAACTCTAAGTCCCTAAATACAATTATGTACATGTCCTAATTAATAATAGAAGATGATAAACATGCTTAAATACATTTACAACATTAGGATTCGAATTCTGATTTTCTCGGATGTTAATAACGAAGTCTTAACTACTATTCGAAAAGGATGTCGACCGGATTTAATGTGTTTTTCTTTTAAAAATAATCTTTATAGCCAACTTACCAAAGCCTTTGTTGCATTGCACCAATTTTAAGTTATACATTTTATAATAATTTAATAATAAATTTCATTGTTCTATTTTATAAGAATTAAAAAGTTAATTTATCTAATTCAATTTGTAAAAATTTAAGCTTATACTTTATAAAAAAAACTAATTGTTGATAAACACATAAGCTTGAATAGTTAATTTACCTGTGATGTTACTAAACCGTAAAGAATTTCTTAAATTCCTCTCAATCTAAAAATTGAATAAATTGACCCTCTAAAAAATAATTTAATTTATGTCAATTTTCAAAGGATTAATTATAAAATATATCTTAAAATAATATTTTTAATAGGTATTTAAAGTATTTTTAATTAAAATATAATTAATTTTTAAAACTGAAATACATGTTTAAGGTATTTTTTGGTTGAAATAAATATTTAAAACTTTATTTTAATTAAAATAGATGCTAAAAATAAGTAACTCGATTTATTGTTAAACAAATCAAAAATAAAATTTTACGTAGTTATTTCAATCAAAAAATTATTTTAAACTTTTATTACTAAATAATATAATTTTAATACTTATTTTATAATTAAGCCATTTCAAATAAGCCGTAATTTTAAAAGTACATGGACTCTTAATATAAAATAAAATTGAACAGGAGAGACGTAAAATTAGATGAATAATCCATTTTTTTTAATTAAGAAAATAGAGATTTTCAATTGATATTTGAGATCTAAGCCAAAATGAATAGTATAAATAGGAGAATGTCATGTACAAGTGGTGTTCTCCCTTTAAAATTAATAAAAAAATATTAAAATAAAAAAAAAACGGTGACAGGTGGCGTCCTCTCCTAAATCGCCACCTGTAGGTGACGATCTCTTACGTTCACTGTAGCTTTTGACCTATATTTCAAAATAAATTTTAAATACTCTATTTACACAAATAAAAATTCTAAATGACCTAAAAATCTAAAGATTCCCGGGAGACATCAAGTTTCAAATAAAAAAGTACGAGGATTTGATTTTATAGAATGAAATATAAATACCAAATTATATAAACTTTGAAATAGTACAGGGACTTTTGATATATTTAAACCTTGTAAAAGTCTTCCGCGGCGGGATTGATCATTGGTTCTCCGCCCTGTGTCCTTATTCTTTCCTCGGCGGCTCTCGGTTTCAGTGGCCGGGAAGAACTCATCGTCTTCGAAACTTCAACCCAAAATGAACATCTAAAATAACCCTAATTATCTTCAAAAAAATTCCCCTTCGAAAAACCATGTGGCGAAACTCCGCCGCTTTAAGCTTCTCTTCGAAGCTTCTCTTCGAAGCTTCTCTTTTCTTCTTCTTCCGCCAATCTTAATTACTTCCATTACGCATCTGCTTTATCTGTTTTCACTCCAAACGCTGTTGTAGATCGCACACTTTCTCCTTCTCATCAACGGTTATACTCATCATCGGCGGCGCCTTCACCGTCTCCCTCATCGGACTCCGTTATAAAGCTAGGGTTTCTTGCTAACAAATCTGATGCCTTTCGGCCTTTAGGTTATAAAGCTGGTGATGTGATTCAGCTGGCTCGTCACTACGGCCGGTGTTATTGGGAGCTCTCCAAGGCTCGTCTCAGGTCAAATCTCAATTGAGCTTTTAGGCAAATTTTGAAGCTTTGATTTTTGTTTTTAATTTTTGACTTGTTTTGGGGTTTCGGTTTACTAGTATGCTGGTGGTTGCTACTTCGGGGACTGGATATGTGTTAGGGAGTGGAAACGCTGTTGATTTGGTGGGGCTTTGTTGCACCTGTGCTGGAACCATGATGGTTGCTGCTTCTGCGAATTCGTTGAATCAGGTTGCCTTTAAGTCTTTGATTGCTTTCATTGATTGCATTGTTAAGAACAATTGTAGAATTTGAGAAACCTGAATTAGAGTTTTGATTGATCTGATTGAATTATCACATTTTATTTATACTTGCAAGGATGCTAACTGATATCTATGGGTTTTTTTTCTTCTTTCTTGAAAACTATGTTTTTTTTTTACATTTGATTTTGTTGATTTGCAAGGATGTGATTGTGCATTGTGGTTGTATTTTAAGTTACTTTTCATGAATTGATCATATTGACTGACATATCAGTTGATCAGTGTTATTATGTGTCTAGGTGTTTGAGATAAACAACGATGCGAAAATGAAGAGAACAAGGCTAAGACCTCTACCTTCTGGACGCATTGCGATACCACATGCAGTCACTTGGGCATCTTCTGTTGGAATTGCTGGCACTGTTTTGTTGGCATACAAGGTGGCCAGATTGATTCTCTCACTTGTCTCTAATTCTTAAATATTGAAATGTTATTTTTTAGCTTCATCAAATGCTTAAAATATTCTCAGCTGTGTGACTAATGTTGCTGTTGCAACAAGGTTATTGCAGGCTAATATGCTAGCAGCTAGCCTCGCAGCTTCCAATCTTGTTTTATACGCATTTGTGTATACTCCGTTGAAGCAGATTCATCCTGTTAATACATGGGTTGGAGCTATTGTTGGTGCCATTCCCCCTCTTCTAGGGTAATGTTGTTTTAAATTCTATTAATTATTGTGATGAATATCTAAGAAATTATAGTTGCTCATTTTTATGTTTGGTATGGTATTTGATTAAGTCAATTTTTTCAATGCCTGTTTAGTTTTGTGTGCCATACAAGTAGTTTGGAACTAAAATTTATTGTATTGAACTCCAGCTATATGTTGTATATACTATTTGTTCTTTATGATATGGATCTGTCTTGTAGATTAAATACATATATGTACCACATACTACATAGAGGTTGTTTATTTATTGATTATTCAAAAGATAATCCTAAGGTAGGCTTTACTTTGAGTTGCATTGAATTTTCATTTAAATTTAACTATTTTACACACAGGCTTCTTATTTTCTGTTCTGACTTCTTAGATGGGCTGCAGCTTCTGGTCAGATTTCTCTCAATGGATTAATTCTTCCAGCAGCTCTCTACTTTTGGCAAATACCCCATTTTATGGCCCTAGCATACTTGTGCCGTGATGACTATGCTGCAGGAGGGTAAGCATTTTTAGTATTTGTTATCTCTTCAACACTGCAACTGTTTTTTTCTTCTTTATGCAGAAGAAATTGAACATTTGGTTTCTCCCATTTAGTTAGTGTCTTGTGTTGAAATTTGGGTTTGGCTTTGAGATATTATCTTTAAGTATCTCCACTGTTGAGACAAATGCTGTTGATGAAATAACTTGGAAAATGGAAAGTTCATCTTCTTTTTTTCTGAAGATAATATTTTAGTTCAGATTTTGAGGTCATTTGGGATGATTCTTCATGATATGTCGGTGCCTTTGCATGTGAATTCATAATGCATTTAACGAGGGCTTGCTGCCTCTCCCTCCGCTTCATTTTCTGTGTTTCATTAAATTTTCAGGTACAGGATGTTTTCACTTAAAGATGCTTCAGGTCGGAGAACAGCTGCTGTGGCTTTCAGGAACTGCCTATATCTTGTCCCCTTGGGGTTCATAGCCTATGACTGTAAGTTACAATTCCAAATGTTAAACCTATCATGGCATCAGTTTTTTAGTAGTCATTTATATTCATTAAAATGTAACATTTCATTTTGAGTAATATATATTCACAAAATTTTAAACATTGGAGATATTATGAAAATTTTCTGTATAAACCATCTTAATTAGTACTCTAGCATATGGTATGATCCATACGGACTTATTATATCTTACATTTCCGTTCGTATTTCATATGAACCAGTGAAATTCTTTGTGTAGGGGATGTGGCTTCTGGGTGGTTTTGTCTTGAATCATCACTTATCACCCTTGCAATAAGTGCTGCAGCATTTTCATTTTATCGTGACCGGACTACTCAAAAAGCAAGAAGGATGTTTTATGCCAGCCCTTTGTATCTTCCTGTATTTATGTCTGGCCTCCTATTTCACCGTATCTCCGATGAGCAGCAATGCCTCGCGGAAAACCCCGACAGAATTGCCAAGCTTTCATCATTCCCTGAAGATTTCACTGCTAGTCCACTAGGACGACCACCAGTCGCATATGCTTCCATCGCACCGTTTCCCTTCCTTCCCGTTCCTTCCTATGTTGATCAATGACGTATTGAATTCACATCGAGTTTTGTATGCACAGTTTTTGGTTCTCGATTATCTTTATTTTGAAGTAAATGTAATTGGGATTGAGCTGCCCTGTTCATGCACTATGAGTAGTGGCATGCATGCATCTTGCAGGCAAGCAGGTTGCTATTGGAATAAATCTGTTATGCATGGTTCTATTGCAACATTTTCATTTATTTTAATGAACTTTTGTGTTTGGTTTTGAATTTGTTGTCATACACTGATAATATAGCAAAACATTTAAGCCAAATTTAACACAAATTTGAATCGATAAAGTGAGATAAATTCGAATTAAAATGGTCCAAAAGTAAGCAGTATAATCTTGAAACAAAAATGACCCTACGCTTGTGTTAATAGAATTTGAAACAAAAATCAAACTAGAAATAGAATTAAACAATTACTATACACAAGCTCTGATAACATACAAATGATTTTCTAATAGATGGATATAACTGAGATGAATTTCCAGTTTTTTTCCTTCATTTTCTTTTCCCTCTCGATCTCCTTTCGACGCCACCCCGTCTCCTTTTTTAATCGGGTGTCATCTGGGGATTAAAAATGGAATTGCAGATGTTGAAATTCAATCCTAAACATGAAGTCAATTCTTAAGTGATCACATGAATTAACTGAGGTTAGACCCTGATTTTACCCTCATATCCTTTGAGGAGTTTGTTAAATCCGGCGCTTAAGTTCGAATCAAACGAAAAAGCAGAAGCAGCTCATGTCCGACCAAAAATTCTCTATCTATTCAAAAAACAGCTAAAATATCCTAATACTCAAGTTTGGCCAACTGTTGGTCTTGAATCATGACATCTATAATAGTTGCAATCTACCATACATGCAAGAATCGAATTACGACAGAGGAACCAATATTCTTTGTATGGGATACACAACCACGGCATTGTTGAAGGCAGTGTCGCTCCCAAAGTAGATGCAACTCTGGAAGATGAGGGGGTAAAGGGTACACAAATTCAAGTCTAGAATACAATGCAAAAGCACAGGAGATAGAGAACAACAATATATATTGAATCAAACTTACTTGTTACCACTAAGAAGTCCAAACACTGACATCGCGATATATGATCGAGAAACTCCTGAAAAAGCTTTTCTGTAATGAGGTAAGACCATTTGTCCTGTAAGGTTTTCCCACAGTGATTAGCTTACTGGCATTCCAATGAAACCCAAGGTAACAAAGAACTAAAACATACTAACATCAATGAGAATAGGAAGATTATTGTCATATTCAGTTACCGGATGAAAATTACGGAAAAAGAGAAATTAAAAGATATAGCTTATTGCATCATGTGAAAATTATTTTTTTACACCCTCCATAAAAGCCTTGAGAATCCTGGATGGAGAAATAAGCCCTTCTCATGGGTTAGATCCTTTATTCTTTTTAGCAAATGCTGTATGTTAAGAATTGCCCATTATGATCTAGATTATCCAAAGAAAATCAAGAGTTCAAAGAATTGATCTATGACTCACCTATGCTCAAACAATTGCTGTGGAGAATTGAAATCAAAACGCTAGATACTGTTCCATCTATATCCTCTTTTCGTGGCACCTCATCCACCGGCATACTGTTTCTGTCGATATAAGCACTCCAGGGAGAATGACTGCTATTATTGTGACAGGCTATGATTTCAAACCATATCCCGAATGGAAATCTTCTAGGTTTTATCAACCGAAGGGCAATTTTAATATAAGGGGTAGCATGGATAATGGATATGATGACTTCAATGGACATACAACTAAGGCTGATGGCTGTGTTCATAATGCTGAAGAAAATGTAGAAAACGGATGTGGTTGGCAATAGAAGCAAAAGAGGCGTAAATAGAAGAGATCCAACAACATGCTGCTTCACAGTATAGTCAAAGCTATCTAATCTTTGACGAAGAGGATTCCACTTCCGTCCTCTGCAAATAACACATAAGCTCTTAGAACAGCTTGAAACAACTAAATAAATTTATTGGTAGTTTACTTCTAATAAAAAAAATTATATCTTTGAATGCCTTTCAGATTAGATCAGCTAAAACTGTTGGGCATTAAGAGATTCATAACGAAACAATGACATTGATATTATCTCGGCATATAACAAATAAAAAACACTAGCCTCAGGGACGAAGTCAGGATTTGGGGTTGAGGGGGACAAAACATAAATATTTAGAAGTAGGGGGGGCAAATTCATAAAAAAAATTAAAAAAATTTAAATAGGAGGACAAAAATGAAAAAAAAAATCAATCGCCCCTCCCCACCCCCACACAGCTCTGTCCCTGACTAGCCTTTAAGACCGCTGGATCCCTTCTCCAAGCAGCCGGTAATTTACACTGAAACAGAATTCTACACAAAATGATATTAGAAAACACTTCGATTGAGATGGAATGTCATGAGCTAGTGAGATGATATGGTATGTTCTCCCAGAACATGAAAAAGAAATCCTCTCACGAGCACTTTTTCCCCATCTCAAAATTAGGATCGATGAATATCCCATTCATATTTCAGCAGTACCAGATGTGGAGATCATTTTTTGTTGGACCTGAATGATCTACAAATATGTTCTATCTACTTTCTGGGTTTTTGATGCACCATTGTGCTAAATAAATGGGCTTCAGAAGCTACCAAGATCATTCAGAGCCAGATTTTATACTACTATGGAAAGAATCAAATCAACCTACTAACTCATTCTACTTCATGGTAGCAATAACCCCGTATGACACAGATGTACTACTATATTTGTACCATAGCAACACAATCAAAATGGTTTTAGTTTATAATGAAAAAAAAGGATTAGAAGAGCCAATCAAATCCATAATAGGGAATGCTGAAATGGTACCTGAAAATATGCCACAAAGCTGCCAGCGCATGTAACTGTTGTGAATAGAGGATCGAGATCAACCAATGAAGTGTTGAGACATGCAATGTTGCAATCACAATCATGTCTATGACCAAAGCAGAAGGTATTGTCGCACCAAAAAGAATAGCTAATATACCAAGTCCTTTGGTGAAATAAATGAAGAGAGAACCAACAAAAATCCAAAGGGTAGACCAAATTTGAATTGTATTCAGAGAAATCATGCCAAGAACTTCAGCCAATTCTATGTTCAACTTGAAACCAGCCGGGACACCCATCAACCACACAGAACCTGACCTCAACAACTCATTTGTTAAGTCACTGGCAAAATTTGAAACGCATGAACAGACAGATTCTGTGTAAAATAGGAGTGCAAAACCAATCAAATCTCCCAAAAGGATATCAACAACCAAACATGACCACAAGGAATGCTTATGTAATGCAACTTTTTCTGCACATTCCACACTCGTTTGAGACCTAATAAAAAAACATTACATTATATATCAGGGTAATGAGGGGAGGCATAAAAAGGCATTGTTCTAAAACTTAATAAAGAAAAACATGCCTCAGCTCAATATGGACTGAGGACTTGAAATATTACTAAAAGAATTCACTACATTCCACAGAGTTGACACCTGAGATCATTGTCCTTCAGAAAGATCGGCCAATATAAGATCTGACAACAACGAATTTGGAAATTTATCCAGGTATTGCTAAATGCCTTTGCTGATGCAGAGTATATCCATGATTGCAATTCAAAATTCAAAAGGCTATAGATAGATTGAAGAAAAATATAAAAAATTGTAGATAATGATGCCAATGACATGGCCAATATATGCCACATGAAGGTACAAAACCTGCAAAGCCACACGATGACACATGAGAAAATGCAGAGAGATACATTGCCAAAGCATGTGGTAAATCAAGTTAGAATGAGATTACATCGAAATAATGGGAATATTTGCAGAGGATTGCTTGAAGCTATCATGTCTCTCAAAAATATTCTGAGCTGCGGCGGCACTGTTGATTGCCAAAACAACTGTATCCTGCTTTCAATTTTTTTTTTTTTTAAATTAACATATCTATATAGAAGCTGTCCTAACTCCACCAAAAGGTACTAGTGACGTGAACTATTCTTACCATGTCATTTAAAGGTTGTTTTTGTTGAAGCTCATCAACCCACTGAGGCTTATTAAGAGAAGGTTTCCCATGCTCAGAAGAATTCCAGTATCGTAATGAAAAATGGTGAGCACCATATATTGGAGTCTCATATAATATAACCTAAACTTGTTCAGGGAAAAGGGCCATGAATTAATCACCAATATACAACTCAAATGATAAACCAAAAAGTAGAAGCAATCTGAATTTCATACATGGACATCGCACCGAGACACTATTTCCCTCTTCCAATGAAGATGATGCAATTTAGGAACCCAATGAATTCCCTTGGCTTGAAGACGAAGAGAATCATATGCCACCTCAAACCAGTAACTACTTTCTATAGATGTCTGTCTACACTGGCCTAATACCCCGTCAAGTTTAAGGCATCCACAGGTCCATTGTCCACAGCATTCACTAACTCCATCTACACTGTGAGCACAGGAGCTTCTCATATCATCCCCATGTACCCCATTTTGACCATATCCGAGACAAGCTCTATACTGACCCAACAAACAAAATTTCGATTTATCTTGAAGAGATACAAGCATATTTCCATTGATAGAATGGAAGATCTCCTGTTAACAAGAAAAGGAAAAACCCACATTGTCAAATAAACTCCTGAGTTAAAACCATGTTGAAATGCCAAACAAGCTCAGCAAGATAACTGCTCCAGAACACAAGAATCAATTTTTTCCCTTCAATTTCGAAGTACCCTATACCCTAAGCAACTATAATTCAGCATAAACTTCTTAAAAATAAAAATAATGGGAGAAAAAGTGCATTACATGAAGCATTACAAACTCTAACTTAAAACACACACCAATCTAAGTACCTTTTCCCCCTAAGCAATCATAATTCATAAAATCTTTACAAACAAACCCAGAATTAGTGGTTCACCTGAAGCGTTACAAACTCAGCAAGAAATAACTTCAAAACACAAAAACTGAATAAATTTCTTTAATTTCTAAGTGTGCTCTTTCCTAAGCAATTATAATTCATAAAATCTTCACAACATGGAATCAGAGATTAGTATATTACCTGGAGACCAGATTGCAGATTCGAACAGGACTCGTGATTGGAAGTGAAAGCGACAACAATGTCGAGAGAATCCGAAGAACAAGTCACGAACCAACCGAACAGAAATTTACAGCAAGATGGTTGGGCTGAAGATAGCTGCTTTGGCCACCAAATTCGACACTTTCTTCTCATTTTTCAATCCGTTTTTTCTTGTTTCACCTCATTATTCTTCACCTGAAATTCCCCTCAAATTGTAATCTTTTTACTGTAAACCCTTCGATAAAATTTCTGAGCAGTTTAAAGATTAAACTGATAATTCCGTCCATTTTCAGTTCGTTTCCTTCATTTGTTCTTCCCCCGCTTGAAACCCTATTTATTTTTCTATTCTGTAAATAAATTCAACACTACAAAGAGAAAAGCTTATGTTTTTGCCTATATTTTTAATGAATTAAAAAATATAATTAAAGTGACAGAAAGCTATAATTGTCAATAATTAATTTAATTAAACTAATTTTAGTTAAAAAGGAAGATAGAAAACCATTCCATATACACACATTTTTATGTTTTCGAGTCTTAGTAATAGTATTTAATTTAAGGTTAAAGTTTTATTTTAAAATTTATAATTTAATGGTTATTATTTTTGAATAATATATATTTATTCATTGTATGTATATTAAAAAATTATTAAAAATAAAATTTAATAAGTAATTCTAGTAAAAAATAAATAATATACATTAAAAAGTTAATTTAATTATTTTATCTATAAGGTATGCGTGCATTATCCAATCATCTTAACCTTATTTTAAAAATATTTAACGTGAAAAAAAAAATTTAGATGGTCAATAGGTTAAATTATTTTATATTCCTTTTGATTATAAATTTTAAAACTACTAATAACGAGAGATGTTAAAAAATATTTAATTTGTCGATTCATCGATCTGAACTTTAAAATTTATTCGATATATAATTTTTTCCAAGTAATTAGGATAGGTATTAGCCTTTTATTATAACCTTATACACGACCCAATATTTTTAATATATTTATAGTTTTAGTTTTAAATAATATTTTAATTTTAAATTATTAATATGTTTTTTAGTAAAAAACTAAATTTAAAATTAATTTTATGTTTATATTTTTATATTTAAAATATATATCATAAAATTTTAAAATTTAAGTGTTTACCGTGTATTTTTTAAAATTTAGAAAAAGTAATAAATCAATGTAAATTGACTACATGATATTCGATTTATTTTATTTACATTTATCAATAAAGTTATATAATTGATGTGTTAAAAAATCATTGGAAATATAATCTAACATTATTATATAATTTAGCCTTTTTGTTTAAACATACAAGGTTATATGGGTTATTTTCGAAATTATTTTTAAATAAATTATATAAATAATCATTAAATTATATAAAAAATATTTTAACTGCTAATCTATTAATTTTACTAATCATGCAATTAACTATTTAGATACTATTATTTCAATTATTTACCATTAAAATTTTAGCATAATAAATGACGGTATAAATCATCTACCTTTTATGGTGTATTTTTTTTGTCTTTTTTAAAAACTTTCTAAAAAATTGAATTTTTAATCATAATCTTTATTTTCTATATTTTAAACCTACACCCTAAAAAACAGGAATAAAGATAATTTTAACCCTTAACGTTTATAGTTTTTATCATTTTGGTCATTATTCTTTTTTAGGGATAAATTTAGCCCTTAATCTATATCTTTTTAACAAATATCTTATTTTTTAACTAGCTTGATGAGTGTACCGTTAAAAATTTAACGATGATACATATATATAGAATATAATTTTAAATGATATGACATGTAACCTATCAAATACATATATAATATAATTTTATTTTAATATAAAATATAAAATAATTAAAATTCAAATAAAATATTAAAAAATAATTAATTATAAAATAAAAAGGATACTAAAGTTAATTAATTAATTAATAATAAAATAAAATAAAAAATAATAACTCTACTCTAAAACAAAAAATAAAATATTATCCTAAAATAAAATATTAACAAAATATTAATTAATTAATTAATTATCCTAAAGTAATAAATAATTTCTTATTAGTTAATTAATTATAAAATAAAATATTATCCTAACCCTAACTATGATAGTAGCCTTTTATTTTAGAATTAATTAATTTTTAATATTTTATTTGAATTTTAATTATTTTATATTTTATACTGAAATAAAATTATATTCCATATATATATATATTTGATAGGTTACATACCATGTCATTTAAAATTATATTCCATATATATGTATCATCGTTAAATTTTTAACGGTTCAGTCATCAAAGTAGTTAAAAAATAAGATATTTGTCAAAAAGATATAAGTTAAGAGCTAAATTTATCTAAAAAATAAGAGTCAAAATGATAAAAATTATAAACGTTAAGAGCTAAAATTATCTTTATACCTTTTTTTAAACTCTAACCACCCTTAATTGTGAACCTAAACTCTAAACTTTTAATTTAAAACAAAAATATAAAAAAAGACGTGTAAAAGAGATAAATGATTTTCGACCGTAAATAACATAGTAATCGATGTCACTATCTTTATTGATTATTATGTTTTAAATAAAACACATCTTAAGCTAAAATCCATCCTACTTGCTTTCACCTAATTCAATGTCACTTATGCAAAAAACATTTCTCGTGGAAAAGCCTCTTTTTTTCTTATAAAAAATTAAAAGAAAATGTATTTGTTGTATGTAACAAAAATAAAAACTATTATAAAAATTAATAAAAAAACTTTAATACACATACCATATAAATATTAATATATATATTTAATTTTAAAGATCAGGACTTGAATTTAAAATTTAGATATTCAAATTTTAAGTTTTATAATGTAAAGTTATTATTTAAAATTTATAATTTAGAGTTTAAGTTTATATTTTAGGTGTTAAATTCAATATCAGATTTACATAAAAAATATATATATAATTTTTATATCAAAATTAAATCCTAATAAAAAGGAGAAACTTGATACATATACCATATTAATATTTAAAAGTATAAAATTTAAAATTTAAAGTTCAAAATTTAATGTTCGAGTTTTAAAATTTAATATTAATATTCAAAATTTAAGATATAAATTTTGAAGCTTAAATTTATATCAAAAAATTACTAGATAAATTTTATAATATAAATATAAAATTAAATTTTTATGTATATACACTTACAATTTTACCCAAATAAAAATGAGTTTTATTTTGGAAAAGAACTTTTAAAATAATTATTTTCTAGTTAAAAAAAAGCCCTAAAAATGATTCAATTAAAAGAATGAAATGACAAAACACTTAAACCCTAAAAAGGTTAAGACACTGGACTGCCGGGTACACTGCTTCTGCTGTCTCTAGACCCTTCTTCTCCCCCATCTCTGTTCTGGGTTTCTTTTTTCTATTTAAAACGCGAACCCTGAATCCCACCCATTGTCTTCTGCCACCCAAAGCTTCCACTTTTAACATTGTTTTCTAAAACTTTTCGTCCCAAACCATGTATCGTTTTGCTTCAAGCCTCGCTTCCAAAGCTAGGTACTACTCCCATGACAATTTCTTCATTTATCATTTTATTTTCATTCCTTTGAAATGATCTAACTTACTTCCTCTCTAATTTTCAATCTCTGGTTTCAGGATTGCTAGGAACACTACACATCAGGTAGTTAATTTACCAGCAGTTACAATATTTTTATTGTTATTGTTGTTTTAAGGTTGATTTGATATTTTTTTGTTGATTTCTACTCTGGGTTTTTGTTAGATTGGTAGTAGAGTGAGTTGGAATAGGAACTATGCAGCAAAAGATATTAAATGCGGGGTTGAAGCTCGGGCTTTGATGCTTAAAGGTGTTGAAGAGCTTGCTGATGCTGTTAGAGTAACCATGGGTCCTAAGGTAAATTCAATGTTCTCCATTTTCATTTTCAAGGTTTGAAGGTTAATCATTGATAATATTTATGACTGGGAATATTGATTGAAGGAAGAACTGATGTTATGTATTTATAGTGCCATGAAGCTTTTATTAATGTCAAATCTTTATTCACTTTATCAATAGGGTCGGAATGTGGTTATTGAACAAAGCTTTGGTGCGCCCAAAGTGACTAAAGATGGTGTAACTGTTGCAAAGAGCATTGAATTCAAAGACAAAGTCAAGAATGTTGGTGCAAGTCTTGTGAAACAAGTTGCAAATGCCACCAATGATGTAGCGGGTGATGGTAAGGCATAAGTACTTTTTCTAATCGAATAGTTTCATTTGGAATATTTAGTTAGATGCTTTTTTTTGTGGTCAATGGTCTTTTATTTTATTGTAGATGCATCCTTTTTTCATGTACTAAATTATTTGTTGTAAACATTCACATTGAGTGAGTTGTTTATATGTGGAGAGCTGAGTCATTAAATTCTTTGACATTTTTGCAGGAACTACTTGTGCAACAGTGCTTACACGAGCAATTTTTACTGAAGGATGCAAGTCTGTTGCTTCAGGGATGAATGCGATGGACCTAAGGCGTGGCATAACAATGGCAGTTGATGCTGTTGTAACAAACTTGAAAGCTCGGGCACGAATGATCAGCACATCTGAAGAGATAGCTCAGGTTGGTTTACAATTGGAAGATTTTCCATCAAAAGCGTATTGCAAGTTGCAACCAGAATGATGCAGTACTTTAGATTCAAAAGAAAAATGGTAGTAACTTAAAATTTTGTAACAGGTTGGAACAATATCGGCTAACGGAGAGAGGGAAATTGGCAAATTAATTGCAAAGGCCATGGAGAAGGTTGGAAAAGAAGGGGTGATAACAATTCAGGTATCAGTACTGTCATATCGTGCTTGCCATAATTAAATCTATTGCACTGTTTTATTCAAGATGGGATGTCTTACCATGGGTTAAAACCTTGCAGGATGGGAAAACGTTATTTAACGAATTGGAAGTTGTTGAGGGCATGAAGATGGACAGGGGCTACATTTCCCCATATTTTGTCACTAATACGAAGAACCAGAAATGTGTAAGTAATAATTTTCTCCTTTTGACTGAACTGTAAAATCTCAGACTCTTTAAGTTTTGACCATGCTATGATGCTGATTCAATTCTTTGTGTTATGGCAGGAACTAGACGATCCACTTATCCTAATTCATGAGAAGAAAATATCAAGCTTGAATGCTGTTGTGAAAGTATTGGAGTTAGCTTTAAAGGTGAGCAGTTTTTTGAACAAGTCATAATATATAACCATTTACCTGACTTAGTTTTGATTAATCATTGTTTGCTAAGATTGTTTTTCTCATTTAACTGTATCAAAACTTCTTAATATAGCTTTTATATTTCATTTGTAATATTAATATCTTCTATGCTATATTTTGTTCAGAGACAAAGGCCCTTGCTGATTGTAGCTGAGGATATAGAGAGTGAAGCACTTGCTACACTTATTCTTAACAAGCTTCGTGCTGGAATCAAGGTTTGACGACCAGTCTAATAAGAATCCCTTTTCCCCTTGAAGTGTGTTAACCATCCTCAATTTCAGGAATACTGGCTAATCTTATATATATGTCGATTATTTATGGGTGCAGGTCTGTGCCATAAAAGCTCCTGGTTTTGGAGAAAACAGGAAGTCTAATCTGCATGATCTTGCTGTCCTCACAGGAGGACAGGTAGGGCAACTGTCTTTCCGCTGTATGATATACTTTCTTGTTCGTGTCCTATTGTTCTTCTTGACGATGATATCTGTTACTTCTCTATCATAGGTTATAACTGAAGAACTTGGTATGAACCTTGAAAAGGTGGATCTGGAAATGCTTGGCACTTGCAATAAGGTATGATATGTATAGTTTTGACATGAAAGTCTTTTCCCAACGGAAAATATGACGACGAGTCGACGAAGTTCACGAGTTTGGTAAAACAGACTGTTTAATCCTTTTTTATGTGCACTGACATCTTTTCTAATGGTTCTTTTCCTTTGGGTTAAGGTTGCTGTCTCAAAGGATGACACTGTTATTCTTGATGGGAACGGTGACAAGAAAGCCATTGAAGAAAGATGCGAACAGGTCTTGTTCTTTTACGAACAATTGTTTAGCCATATTTTGATTCTTTAACTCGATTTGTTAATAGTTAAGATTATAACATGCCTTTCACGATAACAGATTAGGTCAGCAATTGAATCGAGCACCTCTGATTATGATAAGGAGAAGTTGCAAGAGAGATTGGCGAAGCTTTCTGGTGGTGTGGCTGTCTTGAAGGTATTCTACCTTATAGTTATTGGCATTTTTAACTTGTCAACTAAGAAATGCAATGGATGTTCCTTTCATATTATTTGCTGCTCTGCTTAAATGGAGTTAACAAAGGTTGGAATTTGTTGGATGTTGTAGATCGGTGGAGCTAGTGAAGCTGAAGTTAGTGAGAAGAAGGATAGAGTTACAGATGCATTAAATGCTACAAAGGCAGCTGTAGAAGAGGGTATTGTGCCAGGTAAATAACTTTTTAGAGTCGTAACCGTTTTTCTGATGTTTCAGTTTAATTTGTAATATTGTGGAAACATTACTAAAGGTGTCCTACTATCTAGGTGGTGGTGTTGCTCTTTTGTATGCATCAAAAGAGTTGGACAATCTACCTACGGCCAATTTTGACCAGAAGATTGGTGTTCAAATTATTCAGAATGCTCTAAAGGTTTGTGAATCTTTTCTCCATGTCAGATGGATCAAATTCTGAATTCTATTATCGTTATACTGTTGAAAAATTTAGACCGGTCATCCACTACAAAATTTCAGTCCCTTGTAAATGATTTTTCTGCTGCAGACACCTGTACACACAATTGCTTCAAATGCTGGAGTGGAGGGAGCTGTTATCGTCGGTAAGCTGTTGGAGCAGGATAACCCTGATCTCGGGTATGATGCAGCCAAAGGTATGTGAATCTCGTAGAAGTTATTTTCATGGAATTTATTCACTGTTCTACAAAACTAACATAGCTTGTTCTCCTACCTTTGCTCCATAACCAGGTGAATATGTTGATATGGTGAAAGCGGGCATTATTGATCCATTGAAAGTAATAAGAACTGCTTTGGTCGATGCTGCAAGGTAAGCCATAAATCTGTTGTATAGGATCGTATTATTGGTCCGGTATTCCTGAAAGTAATAAGCTGAGCATGTTTCCATTCTGGCACAGTGTGTCATCATTGATGACAACAACCGAAGCCGTTGTGGTCGAACTTCCCAAGGATGAGAAGGATGTTCCGGCAATGCCTGGCGGCATGGGTGGCATGGATTATTGAGGTTATTCCTCCTAACATACAGTGATTACAAGTTCTTTCATCTAACCTATATTTCCTCCATCCCAACATCTGATCAAGAGAAAAAAAAAGTCCGAGTTTTGGTTTTGAAGTTGGAAGGATTCCAATTGTAATCATAAGGAGAGACCTATCCCGTTGGTAGTTTCAGTGATAAAGGGTCGAGAAAACTGTGATTGTTGTTTGCTTGCTAGGAAAAAATGTTTTGTATTTTCATGCAAAATTTATATGGTTTCAAGTTAATTTACGTATGCATGTCGCAAAGCCTTCCCGAACTTATTTGATCATGATTTGATATAATAACAGGTTGAGTATCTAAAACTTTTAGATTCTATTAATTTGATTATAATTTAAAGTAATTATAATAATTTAAAATTTAATTAGTGAAGCGATTATTTTTACTAGTAGATAATGATAGTCATAATATATTTGTATAATAGTTTTATTAGTAAGTTATATACTAGTGGTGTAATTATGTTTATCGAGTTATTTAATATGTCAATTATCGAGTTAATGGACTGTAGCGTGGATTATAAAAATGTAAATATTCATGCATTTTTAAATATTTTCTAATCACACGTAAAGGAAAATGCCCAAATCAATGTCAATTTGAGTTTATCATGCACGTTAAAAGAACTCGATTGTTTTTATTCACATTCTGAAATCCCAATTTTTACAATCAACGATCTAAGATTCCTCGTATTAGTTAATAAACATGTTAAAATTTTCTATCTTTTTCAATAGGGTGATTTTAAAAAAAAGGCAGTCTTGAAAAAGGTTAAAAAACGATATATCTTTTTTTTTTATAAAAGTTACAAGAAAATTGGTATATATTTTTCGGTATATACTGTTTTTCTTACAAAAATTGTAAAAATTTTAGTTTTTAAACCGAATTTCTTAAAAAAAAAGTATAAGAATTTTAATATATACCGTTTTTCTTACAAAAATTATTAAAATTCTATACATACTTTTCTTCAATACTTTTTTTAATTTTTAATTTTTTAAAAAAATTATTAAAATTTCTTCAATACCGCGTTTTTTAATTTTTTTTAAGGCTGCTATTTTGTACAACTTCCCTTCAATACTTTTTTCGTACAAATACTGAAGAGATTGATCGATAAGAATACACGTTTACTACTATTTTTAGGGGGTAATTTCCTCAATAATTCTGCTAAATACTTGTTTGGTTGTTTAGAAAATGTTGGAAAATGAAAGAAATTCCCAGCTTCAAGCTGAAGATTTGGGTGATGATCAGAAAATTAATGTGGAAAAAGAGCTGAAAAAGAAGCAACGGCTATAACGTATATCCAAGGAAGATTCATTGATATTTATGTTCTTCAAGACTGCTAAACAGAGAATTTACACTCCATGGATCAATCCCCAAAAGCAAAAGGTTTCCAAGCTTCAACCCTTCTTTTTATTTCTTTTGTTTTCATCAGCTGAATTATTATATGTATTTAATATTTTCCATGTCCATGAAAGAGAGCTTTTTCCATGTTTCTAGCTCTTCTTCTATGGATATACTAAGATTCTGACTACATCAGAGATTCCTGCATAGTTTATTTGGGCCATTTTAATGTTTGAATTATGGAAGAAGCTATGAATAAATCTTCTGTTTTTAGTCACTTATTGAATTGCTGCACATTTTACCTGCTTTACCCTTGGTGTTCTAATGCATAATAGGAACAATTACACGCACAATCTACAGTTTAGAAGCAGCTGATAACAACAGTTCAATTCCTTGAAAATGGCAGAGATGAGCGGATCAATTTCAGCTGCCGAACTTGAATCAAGTGTGATACATATAAGTTCAAGCAATACTCAGCGAGTAAAGGTACTGTCAGTTGATCCAAGGAGTACAGACTGTTTCGAAGCGAGGAACAAGTCACTCCGAGCCAGATATGTTTACAGCATAATCTTCTTTGTAACCAACCTCACTGCATGGTTCATTCGAGATTATGGCCACGGTGTTTTCCCTCCACTCTACTGTGAGTCAAGTTTTTTTTCCTTTCTCAGCTACCAGAAGTTCATTAATTAGGACTTAATTTTCATCTTTGACTACCCTTTGTTGAATCTATAACCATGGGTCCTTTGAGGTAAAGTCTGTGATTCCTGGAATGTGTTCTTGAAGAAAAAATTATGGTTCCCCCTGTTGAGCCCTTAGAATTTGTTAATCTAGTACATTATGTGAGCTGTTGTTGAAGTAATTCTCTTCTGAATCTGCTTGGGAGATATTAAATTACATGCTCTATTTTCTTTTGTTCCATATTTTTCATACAGAAAATATTCTTTTCTCAGATAAAGAAGCTTGTGGAATCAGCGGACACGATTGTTTCCACACGTTGGGAGTTCTCCGTGTGAGTTTAGGATGTTTCGTATCTTCCTATTAACAGTATATATATGTGTGTGCACGCGCGCTTGCCTGTGCGGCCAAAACATGATTTCATACAAGTACAGGGTATGATCCTTCGATGTGTATATAGATTATATCTGCATACTATCGAACATATACCTATATCCGACAATCACCTCCTAGGTAACATAGTTATTTCTACTGTTCAGTATATGTTTGAACTGATGAGCAGTTTGTGATACCTCAAAAATAGATCTTCTTACATAATGCTTAGCTGCTTACCTTAACAATTATAAGTACTCAAACTCTCAGAGGCTACCAAACTCTTGAGATTTTTTAACCAATATATATATGTGTGCGCACACATGTGTTGATATATACTTAAATTCATGCTTACTCCCAAAACTTTAAAGATTTTGATCCTTGACATAACCTTCAGATATTTTTCCTTCTCATGTTTCTAACCACATTCACTGCTAGAAAATTACGTGAAGCTTGCAGTAAATGGCACTCAGGATGGTGGGGGCCGAAGCTTGTCCTGTTGCTTGTATCCATGGTTGTACCGTTCTTCCTCCCTCCAGATTTTATTCACGTATATGGTATGTTTGCTTTGAATCCCAAATCTAAGAACTTGAAACTTTAAGCATGCTAGTATTACTGTATGCACCAGTGTTCTACTAGTACATTAAGATCATGGGAGGAAACCTTTCTCCTTTTTATTATACCCCAAATTAAGGACCTTATTTCTTCTTTCTTGCAGGAGAAGTCGCTCGTGTGGGCGCAGGGTATTCTTCATACTTTCAAACCTTAATTTCATAGCTTTTCATCATATAGTTTTCATCACCCTAAAATTATAATCTTTAACAATATGATGCAAACTGTAATATAATATTACAACCATTTATAATGACCTATAGTAACCTGCCTTTATGATTGAATATCAATCTAGAAGACCAGTAGTATAAAGTTATCAATACTTTGGTATATTTTGTTGTTTTAATTTGTTCATTAGCTTTCCAGCATGAGATTAAGTATGTTTTGCTGCTCATCTGATATAGGATTTTTCTCCTTCTGCAACTTATAAGCGTGATCGAGTTTATTAGATGGTGGAATAAGTACTGTTCACCTGATGAGCAAACTAAACAAAGGTAATTTCTTTCTTATTAAAAGCTTAAACTTATTAAGTAATCAAATTAAACAAGTATTTACTGTCGAATTACTATCTTGTTTTCCTCAGCTGCTGTTCCATTGCATTATTTACCTCGACAGTCTTTTACGGTGTTTCCATATGTGGAATTGTGTCCATGTACTATTTTTATGCCCCGAGACTAGCTTGTGCTCTCAACATATTCTTCATTACATGTACTGCCTTTCTGCTCATAGTGATGATGGCTATGTCCTTGCATTCAAAGGTATATATAAGCTTCTCAAGGGATCAGTTTCTTGGAAATATTTTTCATCGCGACTTGAGGATTTTTAAGCTCTTTTGTCCATGAAGTGTCGGACATTGGCATGTTCCGGATACGAGTATATTCAGTCGTTCCCCCCTCCCCTCCGAGATTTTTTAATGTATTCGGAAGGTCTTTGGAGGATTATACCCCCATAACCATGTCAGGGACATGAGTCCTGAACATGGAAAAAATGAAGAGTTGGACTAATATAGCATTTGTTGTATGTCTCTTCTCCTTTAAGGTTAAAATTTAGACTATCATTCACTACATGTGACAAAATGAAACATGCAACTCTACTATACGACTGCTAGGTAACTTTATGCTGCGTGTATTCTGCTTCTTTTCCTGTTTTCTACTGTGATGTTGCGTCATAACTTATCGAATAATAACACTTTCCAAAGCCAAAGTTTCTATTCATCTGAAATGAATCGGTTTCTTACTTAATGCAGGTTAATAAAGGTCTCTTATCTTCAGGAATTATGTCTTCTTATGTTGTTTTCCTCTGTTGGTCTGCCATTAGAAGGTATGCAATGAATTGAGTTAAAGCTCATCCTATATAAGCTAGCTTACATTTCTTGCTTCAAAGTTAAATGTTGCACATTAATAACGGAAACCGGTTTACCGATACACATATGACCTTATTTCACTTCCTATCACGGATCCACATACTTGCACATTAATATGGCCTTCCTAGTGTTAGATAGACATGTGTTTACCTTAAGATCAAGGGCTGAAAAGGTTGCTGGAAGAAGAGTATTTGCTCAGTATAATGATTGGTTTAACTGTATATCTCAGCTAGTAGAGTATCTTGTATATGTATTGTGTCCTGGAGATCGTATCCTCGTCCGTATGTACGAAAATGTGTCGGATACAAGATTATGTCTTCTGAAAATTTCACCTTAAAGGATGTCTTAAGTTTTCTCAACATTTTCTCCTACACTATCACCCTTTTCTTTTCACCTTTTCAGTACCTAAGTTCTGATATCAAATCAATTCCTTCATGCATTAATCTGATAGGCCTTAAGAAATTAACAGAACTGTCATTTGGTTTCATCACATGGCTTTCAGTGAACCGGCTGACGAAAAATGCAACATACGAAAGCCGGATCATGAACATTTTGATTGGACCACCATACTTGTAAGAGCTTGCCATCCTTCCCCCCCAACTTTTGAGTAGTAACACTGCTTTATAATTATACTTCTCAGAATTTTGTGGTCATTTTCCCCTTCATTTTCAGGGGTTCCTGATTGCAGTAGGTGCCATTGTCATGGCAACATTTTCAACTGGTATTGATTCAAAATCATTTCAGGTACATTACTCTTTCACTTACAAACCACACGATTGTTCGTTATTGCACGACCATTTGTGTTTACCGTTTGAGATGGACTTCTCCAACCATTACTAATTAGTTTTAGGATAGATGCTTAACATGGTATCAGAGTCTAAGTTCTGTTCGGTTGTTCCAAGTTTATCGCGCCTCGAACGGTTTCACCATGGATTGCCAATGATCTTACATTCAAGATGAGTTTGTCCATCGATTTTAATTCGAATGCTTTAACGTATTGCTTAATATCATTTTTCCAGTTTAGCAAAACTGAGGTTAAACTAGAGGATGATATACGATACAACTACGGATTTTTCCACATGATATTCTCCTTGGGGGCAATGTACTTTGCAATGTTGTTCATCAGTTGGAACCTGGAAGACTCAGCAAACGAGTAACATTTTATTTCAACCCAAATTTTCCGAGAAAACTTCTCATATATATATATATATATATATATATATATATATATATATGAATGTATGTATGCATATGCATGTATGCATGATATACTAACTTTATGATTACACTCAGATGGATCATTGATGTTGGCTGGGCAAGTGCATGCGTTAAAGTCATCAACGAGTGGTTGGCAGCTACAATATACAGTAAGTGAATTCATATTCTTCGATTCGCAGTCTCGAATTGAGAAAGCTATTACAATGTCGAGACTCGAATCTCAAACTTTTATCTTCCTTTGATTGTTTTCTTAACAATGTTATTTCCCAGAGTTTCTTCCATGCTATTAGATCAGGTTGTCATTGATGAAATACAATGAAATCAGAGTGGATATGAATATTACAGATCATAAGATTATTGTTCGAATTCGTTTTCGAATATATTACAGTTCATATTTATCGTTTATTTTATACAGTGTGGAAGTTGATTGGTCCCGTTGTGAAGCAACCTAAGGTGGTGAACGATAAGGAGAGCATGCAGCCATGATCTTTGTTTGGAAATGAAAGATTTTGTTCCATTTGAGCTTCAACCTAGGTAAAATGCAAGCAAGAAATTAGGTAAACTTAAAGTATGATTATATCAAAGAATGTGTAAGATACGAAAAATATTCGACGAGACTAGTTCATCATATTATTTAGAATGTTTTGTAAGATACGAAAAATTATTAGATGAGACTTGTTTATTACGTCATACAGAATGTTTATTAGATAAACCTAGTTCATGTAAATAATTTATCTTAAGATACATCCGAATTTTCTAATATAAAAAATCTAATTACTCAGTTACGTAAAATCTAGGCATAAAGATAATTTTAACCCTTAACGTTTATGATTTTTGTCGTTTTGGCCCTTATTTTTTTTTTGGGATAAATTTAGCCCTTAACCTATATCTTTTTGACAAATAGCTTATTTTTTAACTACCACGATAACTGGACCGTTAAAAATTTAACATTGATGACGTGTCATATACATTTAATAATATATTTTAAATAACATGGCATTTAACCTATCAAATTCATATATATGAAATATAATTTTATTTCAATATAAAATATAAAATAATTAAAATCTAAATAAAATATTAAAAAATAATTAAAATTTAAAATAAAAAATTATTAAACATTGTAAACCCTAATTACATAAAATCAAAATCTTATTTTACAATTGTTTGAGATATAATTACATTGTTTGAGATATCGTGATTTCATCGTAAACTTTGGAATCGACATTGCTAATAGGGGAGAAAATATCGAACTTAATAATGAGAGTAACAATGATGACGTTCGAGATGAGAAAAATGAGTGTGGACTCGCGATGATTCCGACAAGCTTTAAAATGAATACATCGGCCGGAGATCTTGACGAGGATATTTTAAAATAAAATTAAATTTTAATTATTTTTTAATATTTTATTTAGATTTTAATTATTTTATATTTTATATTAGAATAAAATTATATTCTATATATATAAATTTGATAGGTTAAATGCCATGTCATTTAAAATATATTATTAAATGCATATGACACGCCATCAATGTTAAATTTTTAACGGTCCAGTCATCATGGTAGTTAAAAAATAAGCTATTTGTCAAAAAGATATAGGTTAAGGGCTAAATTTATCCAAAAAAAAGAATAAGAACCAAAACAACAAAAATCATAAACGTTAAGGGTTAAAAACTATCTTTATGCCTAAAATCTATCATTTAAAAGCAAACGTTTAAAGCCATTATACGATTTTTTTTCTGTCAAATTGACCTACAAATTTGATAAATCTAATCAAATTGCCCCTTAAACTTAACAAATTTGACCAAACAGTCCCTTAAATTTTTTTTTCCGATTAAATTATCCTTTGAACTTTAATCAAATTATATTTGAACTTTGAAAATTAACACAAAATAATTTATATCAATTTTCGAAAATGAAGTTTAAAATCCACTTGTAGTGATAATCTCACCATCTTAGATGTCACGAGGTTCAGAGCGGTTACATAAACACAGGCCGAATTTAACTAACATGAGGTTTACTTTTGGATGTCACGAGGTACAGGGTGGTTAATTAAAGACGTGTCAAATTTAAATTTTTTATAGAATTTTATTAAATAAATTATAGTAGAAAAAATACACACACATTAAATCTAGATTAAAAAAATTAAAAAAAGAAATATTAAATTAACAAAAACACGTTCAATGTATTGTAAAACGTTGATAAGATAAAATTGTAGAGAAATAGAAGTATGTAGTAAAATATCTTGTCTTTATCAATCTATTCGTTTTAGGATTAAAATAGGAGTGATGAGTAAAGGTTGTTTTATAAAATAAAATAGATTTGATTATATCGATAAACGAATTATAAAAAAAATTAAATTATCGAAGATCATTATTAATTCATAAATTAAAATTGAACATCGTAATAAAAAACGTATTCACAAACGTAGATCTATCACAATGATGGACGATAACATATCACAAAATAAAAAATAAATATATCACAAGATAAATTAAAAATGTGTTATGAGACATAAAAATTTAAAATCGAATATTTTTTTTCTCTTAAAACGTAAATGATTTTACCCGAAAATTTATTAATTTATTTTAGAATTTATCAGAAAGGTTTAATGCAGACAATTCATATTCATGAATTGCATTACAGCATACATACATACATACACATAGAACACAAAGGAAACTAAATACATGCAAGCAAGCAAATCAATCCCCCTGCTAGCTATACTTTCACTCAGTTTCCCACAAAGATTTTTTAACCCAGCTTGAATTATCCCAGCTAAGGAAGATCCCGTCGTCCTTAACCAACCAATAAACCGCTCCGCTACTCCCGTCTCGGCGTGGCTGAAAAGCGTGCCACGACGCCACTCGCCGCCCCGATATCGCCATACAATAATACAAGGCCTTTTCCCGAACACCACATTGATATTCGTCCCCTCCCTCGACTTGGTGCATCCCATAATCCGTGTAGCTCGACTTGCAGTGAATCTGCATCGGCCCCGAACCTTTCGGCATCGAATTCGTTACATGGATAGTCGCTAATTGCTTGTATTGTCTTCCGAGAACCGGTGGTGATCCGCTGAAGAGTTATGGGTTTATGGTTTAGGATTTACATGGTTTAAGGTTTGGTGTTTAGGTTTAGGGTTAGAGTTAGCGTTTAGGGTTAGGGGTTATTGTTTAAGTTTAGGGTTTAGAGTTATGGTTAATGTTTAGGGTTTAAGGTTTAAGGGTTAAAAATATTAATTAAAAAATTTAAACAATAAAAAGAAGACAACATAAAAAATCTTTGATAATATTTTTTCTTTTTTTAAATCAAAAGCATTAAAGTGGATGATTTAAATGATACTTACACATAAATATGATATAAAAAATATTATATGTCTTAATTTAATTGGTTGAGACCATATCTTAAGTGATAAAACGAGTCTATGTAATAATTTCTCCGAGTATCGGTGTCCTACGGATCGTAACTTGTAAGGTTAATATAAACATTAAATTAGTATAATCGGTTGGTCAATGGCTTAACAAAGCTGAAAACTGTATATGATTTTTTAAACTACATATAGATCAGGTTGTCTCGTATTGTATTAAAATTTGAGATTTAGTTTTTATTTTGACTTTTTATATATTAATTGGATAATTTTATTAATAAATGAAATTAAAATATAATATAATTAAACAATAGAACATCAAAATAATAATAATAAATAATAAATTTAAAAAATAAAAGATAAACGTTATATCAATCAGATCAGACACTTATTTTTTGCATCAAAGAAAATCTATATAATTCATAGTAGAAAGAATCCTTAGAGAGTCATCAAAACATAATCTAAATAAAATCTTAAAAATTGACAATAATCAACTTTCACGCATTCTTAAAACTAATGGTTTGTATAAATTACATTGACAAATAATTTAAAAGGGGATTAAACCCTACATGACTACTTGATGAAAATAAATCAGAAATAAGTGTCGTGATGGTCACTATATAAATACAAAAAAACTTATAAAGTAATTATAAAAACGAATCATAAGATAAAGATGTGCCACAAAGATAAAAACGTATTTTAATGATAAAGAAAAACACAACATATACGAAAAAAATAAATACAAAATAAAATATGAAGAGTTAAATTATTTAATAATAATAAAAATATTTTAACCCAAAATAAAATACGAAAAATTAAATTATTTAAAAATATAAAAAATCAAAATGATTGTTTAACCGAATACTAAAGACTTTTTTTTAATTCTATACCTTTAAATTGTTAAATTTTACTTTTAAACACAACCGTAATCACAATAGAAGTACCCCTAATGGATTATGTTTTGTCATTTCATAATTTTTTAAGATTTGGAATACTAATATCATAAATGAAAGATTTTTGGGAGAACATGTTTGGTTAGCTAGAAAATGCTAGAAAAATAAGGGTATGTTGCTGATTGATCAAACAATCACCTACAATCACTGCAGATTCCAAGTACTCCCTTGTGAAGAGAAAACTTGCCCTTACAAATTGTTGACTAATAACTTAATTTCTTAGACCTTATCACCTATTTTCAGGACCCTGCACGTGGGATTTCTTTGAGTGTAATTAAATGAACTTTGGGCACATTCAATGTTATCCTCAAAAGTCAAGAATGTAAAAAAAAAAAAAAAAATTGCATCCAAATTTTGCTATGGTCTTACCTCATGGCTCTTCATATTAAAACAACGGGGGAGGGTCTTTTCAATCTTTAGATAGTATTTTACATCATATCGTTCCTTAATAATTGATTAAATTTTAATTAATATGGTCGTTAAGTTCCGACTTATAATTTTATTTTATTTTAATTTAGTTATATTTTACTTTGTTATTTAATTTTATGTACTTTTAATTGTACCTTTAAATTTTGCTTTATTTCAATTGTGTTATTAATTTACATCTAGCTCTGATTTAACTTGTGCGATTAATTTACAACTATTTATAGTTTTGTATTTAGGTTATATAATTTATTTTCAAACATGCATTGTAATTTTACGTTTATAATTAAACCCTTGTGATTACTTTAAACTATTTAAATATACTATTTATAAGGTCCGATTCATATCTCAATAACACGAAATAATATACTTTATTTCGAAAATTAGAGGAATAGTGGTCTTAACCGATTGAATCATAACTAGAAAGAATGTACCATTGAACATTTTAGCTTTTTTTTTTTTACATTTTGTAAAACATATCAGTTTAGCGAAAAACACTCCTTTTCTGTAGCCTGGATCTGTAAATTTTCCCGATGAAATATTTCGATCTCCATTTAAAGAATTCGAATTTGAAATGAAATTTTTTCCTTGAAAATAGCCTCAACTAGAATCGTGGAATGTTTTTACATCTCAAGTTTTCGTATATGCTTTGGGTTGTACTCCAGGGTTAAATGAAGTGTGAATCCAAATTTGATGTTCAAGCCACACAATCCTAAAAAAATCAATGAAAAAAGATCCGAGTTCAATTAATTTTAGGATGTCACTTGCCCTAACTTGTTTCGAACTTGTTTTATGAGATGAAGTAGAATCTTGATTCGGTTTTTCTTAGTTCCAGTTGTTCCGCCAGCAAACAATTTAGTTGTGCATTTACCAGAGAAGCCAGACAATGGGTTTAAATTAGAGAAGCGGCAACTAACATCAGGGGAACAGGGCGTTGCAAACTTGCAATTGGTATGCTAAAAGCTTGAAAGTAATAAGCGGGAGGCTGGTCGGTTGAAGTGAGGGAAGCTGTATAAGCATGTGCACATAGGTCCCATTTTCTTTTCAAAATGCAAAGGCAGTCCACATCTTCCACGTAAACCTGCCCTTTTGGGTCACAATCTGTTGCTCAATATGACCCCACTTTGGTTTGTTTTTGCCAACCAACTCCCTTTTATTATTACACTTGTTCATTTAACAATGGTGATTACATGCATTGGTAATATGTTATGAGGGTGGTTGAATGAAGCCCCCTTTTTAAATTATTGCCTGTTTAAAGCGAGGAGGGTGAGGTGGGGGGAGTAGGCCTTGGATATTATCGTTTGGTAGACCACCTAAAAGAAAAAGCTAGAGGAAATGAAGTCATTAACTAATTTCAGGTCATGTGGGGGACCCCTGTCTGTCGGTGCAACCCCACCATTTAGTCACTATTGATGCATTGCCATTGCCTGCCAGACCAAACCAACTTAAACACACAGGAGCATATTGATGGCATCCACCATTGCTCAGCCAAAAAGTGAAAAGGGAAAAAAGAAGCAAAAGAGGAAACATCCAATGCAAGCTATTTGACTCTATATCATCTCCATCATTCATCTGTAACAAAAGTCTTTCAATACAGCACTCTACTTCTACATTCTTACTTTTACTTTTTTACTACAAAACCATTCAATCCTATAACCAAAGAGTAGAGCATGTGGAGACCCAATCATATGTTTTTTTTTAAATGGGTGAAATTGACCATGACAAGGATAAAACTTGGTAGCGGGGGGAAAAGAAAGACAACGCTTCCGCACCTGCTCCTAAAGACGGGTTTACTTGGGTTGTTGAGTTGAAGCAGGCCGAGGTTGGGAAAATAAAACAAAGGACAAAGACTGACAAATATAATGACAATGTGTAAAAAATGTACACTTTGTCAGAATATGTGAGGAGGCAGGTAGATGGTAAAAAGTAAAAACAAACAATGGATGCATATTTTGATAGGTTTTTGTAAGAATCATCATGGGGAAATGGCTGGTTTTCAGCCAATTGAAATGAGTAGGGGAAAGATGGATGGGTATACTAACACTGCCTACCTCGGCGACACGGAAGAGCACCGGCATTGGAAGTCATGGCCCCAACCATGGAAGAGGATTTGGCTCCCAAGCTTGAGGCTCTGGCATAGCTGGCTGAGGCACCAGCCCCAGATGGAGTGAAGTAAGCTCCATTCAGCAACAAGTCTCCTTCTGACCTCCAGTTCCAGCTCTTCCATTGGCTTGCAGGTGTCTCCACTCTCTTGGTAACCTCCTTTGCAAATGGGTTGGTTGGTGCTGCGTATCTGTTTCCCTGGCTGTTGATGGTGGGGTTCGCACTCCCACCAATCGCATACATCTCCCAGTGTGTGTAGTCATTGTTCACCACATGGAAATATCCATGCCTACACCTGCAATTTATCACACACACTATCGAATTTGATATTCACATTTACTTTGATAACAAAAGGCCTTTGATGTGAAAAAGTTTTAATGGATGGATGGATTACCTTGGCATTCTCTGGATAAGTCCCTCTCCGAAATGGTTGTAGGCAATGGTGACTTGAATCTGCTTGTCCCTTGTGTATGAGTCACTGTGGCCTAGCAACATCACCTGCATTTAATCACGGTTTCAAAACAGTTAGCTTTACCATTAATGATGATGTCATGGATAAAAGTTGAGCTGCAAAAGAGATGTCATATGCAATGCAGCTGATATTTACCTCATTGTGGTGGGTCATGTGGTTGTTGGAGATGGTAATGGCAGTTGAGCCCATGACAGCATCCACAAGACCATCAGCACAGTTAGAGAGAGAATTGTGATCCACCCAAATGTGGCTAGATCCGAAAATGGAGATAGCATCGCCATCAGCCATCGTCCTCCATCCATAGTGAGATGGTGAGCTTCTGACCATGGCATTGCCGGTAGGCTTACAGTCGTGAATGTGCAGACCGTGAATAATGACATTGGTAACAAACTGGATGGTGATACATGCCCCATTAGCAATATGGACATTGGCCCCACGACCATCGATGGTCTTAAAACTGTTCATTATCAGCTCCTGTTTCAACTGAATAACCATGTCCCTCTTGAACACGATCCAAAGAGGCTCGTCTTGGATCACAGCATGACGCAGGGTGCCGGGCCTGGGGTTAACAGGGTCGTCATCATTAGGGTCGGTGACAACATAGAAACGTCCATCTCGCCCACCAATTGCATTTTTCCCAAAACCAATGCCACAATCAGCAAGTCTCTTCCGGTTCTTCTGCCAATTTCTATCACAACGCCAGCAATCATCAATGGGATTACCAGTTCCACATGTGAAGAACCCCAACTTCCTCCTTTCAGTCACATTGCGAATGTTCCTGCCATCATATCAAATGCGCATGTGTACATTTAGGCAATTGTTACTATTAACAGGAACACGCAATAAACTCACCAGCTGTCATAGAAAAACATCAGTAATTATGATCTCTAGTTTTTGGTAAGGATAGGAAATTATTGTCGGTGGGGGTGCAGAGTATAATTTTTGTCAATCTCGAGGACAATAAGGTCATTCCCGATCAAAGGCCATGGATGTCTTTTTACCTTGTCCTTTTGCAACAAACGGGTAAACGCCGTTATCCAATTTTTGTTTTCCTAGCTTAATAGATAAATAGTTATCCGAATTATATTTATGGTTGTTTTTTATGGCTAAATTATTTTTATTTTAAATAAGTATTTAAAATTTTTAAATATATTATTATTTTTAAATTTAATTTACATTTTTATCTTAATTTATAAAAAACTTAAAATTTTGAAAACTCACAAAATGGTCCACAAATTCAAAATCCCTAACTTTCCCAGCCGATTTCAACATAGATATTCTCGTCATCGTTCACCATATCCGTCGTTGGACCACCACGATCATTCTCCCAACTACCCATCATCGATAAGACGGTAACCAACAATAGGTGTGTCAATCAGTTTCTTAACGCCTAAGGAAGCTAAACTCGCGAAAAGGAAGTCGATCAATACACCTATCATTGGTTATCGACGATGGATGATTGAAAAAAATAATCGTGATAGTCCAACAACAATATTGGTGTCTCTAACGAGTCAGTCAATAATGACATCAACGACAATTTGAAGATTTTGAGTTAAAGATTTAGGACTATTTTATAAAAATTTAAAACTATTAATTTTTTACAAAATTTTAGATTTTATTTAAAAATTAATTAAAAATTAAAAATATATCACATTTTAATTGAATAATAATTTTTTAAAAATATATCAAAATAAAAGTTCAAATACCTATTTAAAGTAAAAAAAATAAATAAATACTAAAAAACACTTATCTAACTATCAAATATCTCCAACCCAATCCTTTGGACTTTTACATTTCATAATATAATTAGAAAGACAAATAAAAGAAAGTAATTGAAAAGTGGTCAAACAAAAGTGGGTTTGTTTAATCACTTTGGATTTCGCATGAATAGACAAATGAACATGCATCGACACTATAAAGTAAGTAAATGATTAAAAAAGTAAATGCTTAATTTGGATTGGAAAGAGAAAATATGTGTGGGTTAAAATAAGAACAGTATGAAATATATAAAATATGTCATGATCATGTAAAGAATGCAACGGATTTTGATTGATGATATCAACCCTCCCATCTTTTTCTACCCGCGGTTTCGCTTCTTTATCAATCGCTAATCAAAAATAGTTTTAAAAAGGGAGAAACTCACATGTCAATGATGGATTCGACCTCGGTTGCTACTGCCTCTGGATCCGGAACCGCATGCTCGTTGAGTGGCTCAACCTCTTCTGACCTGGAATTCACCGAGCAAAACTCATCATCAAATTGAAACCCATTAAATAGATAAAATTAAAAATAAGATAGTGTTTATTGTTAATGCTACAAATGAAGTTTCGACACGCGTCATTCTGTAATCGGCGAGTAGGTGAATAGAGATAAAGCAGCAGCAAATACACTGCTCAAGGCGGTAGTATTCACCCAGAACTCCCAAAACCGTTAAAAGAATGCGAAACAGGAAACCGCGAGCGAAATTTTAGACGAGGTTATTGAAATGACCAAAATACACTTTCGTATTTCGTTTCTCTTTTTCTTGTAAGAGGAGGGTAATTCTGGTAAGCTGACCAAAGAAAGAGGGAATGTAGCGACGAAAATAAACGGTTAGGATCCAAGGATCTGGATCTCAACGTCTGGGGAATCGTTAATATATTGTTAGGATGAGGAAAAAATAGTAACCGCTCCGATCATCCAACGGTTCAAACGGGAAACGTAAACGAAACGACAAAACTAACGGCTTAGATGAGATGATCAATTTTTTAGCTAGTGTTTGAGCTCTGCATTGCATTACCTAGCTGCCATTGTTGAGTTCTTCGAGCTCTGCACCTTCTCTTTTTCCACATTGCTGTAAAAATGGATATATATATATATATATATATAAAAGTTAAATAGAACATGCATAACAAATAGAAACAAGAAGAGAATCATCTCCAGTTTATAGTCTATACATTAAAAAGGTACAGTGCGATCTCACTTTGTACTATGTGCTAACGAAGGTTTTGAAGATAAATATAATGGATTCGTTGACCAGTATCCTTTTAGCGAATGAGATTTCATTTTCCAAAAATATACTTAAAGGTCTAGCCGTTGAAAACTTTGCATAAACTGGATTATTACTTATTAGAATTACTCTGTTTCGCTCCTTCACTAAAATGAAAACAAAAAGGGGAGGAAATTTTCAGAATTGAAGTAGGGAGGAAGAGAGAGAGAAACCTGGAAGCGTTTCCGGTCCGTACGGTGGTCATTGCTCCGACAAGAAGCAAAAACAAAAGAGCTAAAGAAGCTAAAGCCCACTTGTTTGCAACCGTCATTGCAACTTTCTCTTCTTCTTCAGTAGTAAAATTTTTTCTCACTATCCAAACAGACAAGAAAAGAAAACAAACAGGAAAAGGCTGAGAAAAGAACAGAAAAAAATAGTCTGAAGCAGAAGCAGGGTACAAGCTCCAAGGAAACGGTTTTTTTATAGAGCGGCGAGCAAAAGGCAAAAAGAAGAAACGACGTCGTCGCGTTCAAGTTAGGTCTTTGCATTAACCAATGTATCTACCTAAGTTACCGAACTGCCGCTAACTGTTTCCCTCTCTCCCTTTCTTAAGTCACGTGCCATTACTGCCGTTAAAGGCAATTTATATTTTTACTGTTTTTAACAGCGGGTGAAAAATGCCACATCGGATACTACGAGCCGTACGGCGGTAGGGTACTAGGAGAGAGAACAATGTCACGGTTTCCTGCTGATTTTCCGGTTTTGAAATACTCAATATCAAAATAGATAAAGAAATTATTTAATATTATAGACAAATGGAATTTATATTTGGTATATTTGTATATAAATGGTATGTAATAGGTTACATGCAGGAGTGCGTATTCGATCGAGTTGAGTCGAGTCAAAAAATTTTGAGTTATTTGAGTTGATGAGTCATATTTTACGACTCAAACTTTATTTGAAATTTTTTCGGTTCAAGTCGAGTTTAAAAAATTCAAGTTGAATCGAGTCAAGTTTTTGAGTTCCTATAAATATTTAATTATTATTATTATTTATCATGTTATAGTATAATTTGATTTCAACTTAAACGACTTTCTTTAATCATATAAGATATGTATATATATATATTTTCATATGTAGTAGGATTTCTTTATATTTTTATATATCAATGTATATATATATATCATAAAAATTGATAGGCTCGTCTCAAACTTAAAAATTAATCATTTAATTACTAAAAATTTCAAGTTATTTGAGTTATTCGAATTTCCATTTTACAACTCGAACTTCATTTGAAATTTTTTCGAGTCGAGTCAAAACGAGTTAAGTATTTTGTCTCGAATAGAGTTATTCAATTTTTTCGAGTCGAGTTGAGTTTTGCTCACCCCTACTTACATGTTTCATCTAATTTATTTAAATTTGTGTATTTTAGTTTTTTTATTATTAATGTTTAATTTCCTGATTGATTAATTTAATCAAGTTTACTAGATATTTAACATGGTGATTTTTAACTAATTTTATTTATTTATAAGTTATAATATTAAAATTTAAACTTTTAATCTTACTCAAAAAAAATTTAATGTCTCGTTTCGTTAATTGATGTATTACCATAAATCCTAAACGTTAATCTTTAAACTTTAAATCAAAATCATTACTTCTAAATTATAAACTTTAACTTCTAAACTTCTAATCTTTATACCTTATATAAACCCCAAAATTAAAACATTAATGAAAATTAATCATTTTTACCGTTAATATATTAGATTTAAATCCATTTTATCTTAAAATTTGGAGGCAATTTGTTTTGTAATAGAGGGCATGATTATGTTTGAGTGCAACAACAAAATGGCACCCATCATGGCAGTTTCCATGCTGTGACCCCCACTCCTTATTCTCTTCCCCTCCTTCCATCACCATGATTTTTTTTTTAATCAGATATAAGTTATAATAGTATTTGTTCTATAATATACTCTCAACCATTAGACATTAATCGTTCAATCACTATACTGATATTACTGATGTTCAAATTTATAATCTCTAAAAACAATAATCGTACCTTTAATCAGTGAAACTAAATTACTCTCGCTCAATCATCATGATCAAGTTGCAATAATTTGGAGCATATGTGGATACATGTGCTTGGTGGAACCATGGTGTATCCACTACTCATCACATCATCACTCAAAGAAGTTTGTAGGTTTAATATATTTTTTAGTTTAAAAAATTATTCTCGTAACAGATCTTTAAAATACTCAATTTAGATAAATTAATTAATGAGTTGAATACCAGTGACTATATAAAAATTTACTTTTTTCGGCTCATGTAGGGTTGTTAAATTATTAGTTTGACCCTTTATAATTTTTATATCCGTTTGGTCATTGTATTATTATTTGTATATTATATTCTTCGATTAAAACATAAAATGTTCTAGCAATAAAATTATATAAAATAAAAAATATATTTCAAAAGTATAGTATACATGAAGTTTGATTTTGTATAATTTTATATATGAACTTTTGATTCAATTCATTTTTCACAAATTACTATCAAGATTAGCAACATAATATTATTTTACTTAATTTAATTTTTTTATAACATTAATATTTAAATTTTTAATCTTGCTTAAGAGATATAATATCTTTTTTATTAGATTAACCGATTATTAGATCGTATATATATCAAATAAGTCCATTGTACCGTGATAAAAGATTTGCATAAAAAATTAATTTCATTATATAAATGAGCTCATAATTGGAGAAATTATATCATGGGTCAGTCCCAACATCTGTCCATGGGACCAACCAATAGAAATTGCTCACTTCATCAATTTTTTCATGTCATAATTTTTTTCCAAGTAAATCTTCACTTAAAAAATTAAAAAATAATAAGATAAACAATTTCTATTGATTAGTCCATGGATGACGTGGTAGAACTGACCTATGATATAATTTCTCCCCCAACTGTAGGTGTCGGAGAGTGATCCGAAGGTTTAGGGCACACTGTTCACTTAGTGTCTTCTGGGATATTCAAAACTGAAAACCCATTTCGTGAAGGTTTGGGCTCAATGATTGTTAGAGTTAAAACTAAAAACCCAATTCTTAAAATTTATGATTCGAAGAATTAGAGTTTATAAATTTAAAATTTTAGAGGTTTTTTTCGAACATATTTTCTTTTTTATACATGTTGTATCAGTACTTTGAAGATAGGTATCGGTACGTCTTTCAATATAAAAATAATAGTTAAAGTATATTTCAGTACAAATATTTTATAATTTCTATTTTTAAACTTTTATGTTTGTATCAGTATGATATTTATTATATTCGTTTACGATTTTGATTCTAAAATTTATGTTAAAAGTTTGTATTGGTACGGCCTAATGGGTATTAATACATGATTCGAGTTTTAAAATAAATTTGCTAGTATTTAAAAACATTTTAAATCATATCAAAACTCTATGGAATCCTTTTAAACATATTTTTAAATTTTTTGGATTTCAAATAAATTTTGTAACTTTTAAACAAGTACAAAATATTTTTTAAAATATATCAAAAAATTAACAATTTTGTCATGGCAAAATTAATATTGAGACATTTGATGACCATTTTATAACAACTAAAAGTTTGATGACCAAAGTGAATGTTTAACATAGTCTACTGATATTTATGATTTTTACCCTAAATTATATAACCCTAAACAATTTTAAAAAGTAAAAATAATTTAATAACTATTTAAACAAACGATTTTTTCTCAAAAGAATCGAGCAAAAATCTTCTGCTTTTTTTGTGATTCCCTTTATGCCTCCTTTGAAAATTTTATTAAAAAATTAAACTTTAAACTCTAACCCTTATTTTCTATATCCTAAACCCTATACCCAAAAAATACACCTGCCCCTAATTCCTTAAACCCTAACCAAAACCCCTAAACTAAAACCCTAAACCCTCTAATTTAAAATAAAGACATAACTGAAGGCATAGAAAAGGGATAGACGATTTACGCCCAAAATAATCAAGAATTTTCAAGTAGGATCATGAAGGAAATACCTTTTATACCCATTTGCTAGGATTTAGTGGAAATTAGTTGACTTTAGAAAGGGGGAAGCATAGGTTACGAAAATACAAAGAGTTTTCGTACGATGAGACATCAATAAAAACATAATAAAATAATAAATAATTTATAACAGTCAAAATTATGTTTAAATTTTAAAGTAATATAATAAAAAAAGTAAGGTTCAATTTGTAAATTTAAAATTTTAATTAAAATCTTTAAATATTAAACTTCTAAACCTAAAATTCTAAATCTTACGTTAAATTTAAATATCTAAATTTAAAATTAAAATATTTCATTTATATTATGAGTATATAAAATAATTACATATATTAAATTATCTCTTAAACATAATTACATGAATTGAATTGAGTTGAATAAAAGTGAAACCTTCTTAAAAGTTCCGCCGCCATTGTTCCTCCATTCATCCACTTGTGTGTATCGAATGGTAAAATCCAAAGTCTTGTACTAAAGTGTGAAACCCTATCCTCATCCCTCGGTGTCCAACTATTTTGTGTCTGCCCATTACAACAACAAAACACTACTTGCCTATCAAGGACCTATCACCTAGCCTATCTTGTTCACAAAGGAAATAAATGATATTGATACATTTACATTAGCATTAAAATTTGAATGTAGGAACAACATTTAAAATAAGAATTTTTGTCTTTATGGTAAGTGTTTTCTTGTGACATGTTTTTTTATTTTTATTTTTGTGATTTATTTTATCTGTCTTTGTGACATGATTCAACATACCTTAACAGCCGATTGTTGCAGAGATTTGAATCGGCGCTAGTTTTTTATTATGATTTTGTCGGTGGTCATTGATGGTTAGATCCCCACTCAGTTGATGGATGTGTACCGATATAATCAATCCTGGGTAATGGAATATTCTGCCTGATGGGTTATATCGCTCATCACTCCTTATTCACCCGTTATGTGTCTTGATTAGACAGAGACAAGGAGATTCAGGAAGTTTCTAGATTTTGATGGTATGTTTATCTCCATAGAAAATATTTTACTTTTCTTTGTTTTTTAGTTTTTTCGAATTCATTGTTTTTTAGTTTTTTATACAAAAGTATCCGTGAATTGTGAATTTCAGTTTATTTTATATAATCCAAACAAGAAAAAAATATATAAAATAAACTGAAATTCACAATTAAATTTTTTTTTTATATTCGAATAAAAAAATAATAAAGTTTTGATTATATAAAATAAACTGATTCACATGCATTTTTGTTTTCTTTTCCCCATGTGTCACGACAAAATGTTGGTAAAGTTCGATCCATGTCAGTTTGGTGGTGGTCGTTGGTTCTTGTTCAAACAAAATAATTAAAATAGGAAATTGAATTTCCATTAGTCAACTCTAGGGTTATGCCTTGAACAAAATTGGTGACCAAAGTGTCACCTCCACTACACCATTGTGTTGCCTGTGATAGGATCCATTTTAGTTTTAATATTAGACCATTACTCAAAAAAATTAGTATTACAAAGAACCTATTAAAGTGTGAGTAGAGGGGTCGTTGGACAATAATTTTTTTATCCTTTTATTTTATTTTAATATTAAAAAAATAAATTTAAAGTTTAAGATCAGGATATAACGTGTAGGGTGTAAAATTTATTTTTAAGATTTATAATTTTAAGTTTAATCGTACGAGTCAATTTTTTTTAATTTATAACATAAAATAGAACACCAAAAAGAAAAAAAAATATTTAGATAGAGAAATTATCCATTTAATTCTTTTCTTAATCAAATACTCCATGTTTAGATAGAGAGAAAAAAAGTAAAAATTTATAATTAAAAATAATTATATAAAAGACGTAAAAAAAACTAAAATCTATTAAATATTTAATTTTTTAAAAAATAGAGCATTATTTGAGCAATACTTAAATTAAAAATAATCTATAACAGTAATAAAAAAAATTTGAAGGGTCACAGTTCCTGCATAAACTATATAGTTTCGCGTGTGACCTTGAACGGTTTAAAAATTTAGAGTGTACAATTTATTAAAGTAAGATTTTTATTTTAAAAATTGTTTGTTAAATTATGTGTATCGTAAGCTGAATTTTAAATAAAAATAAGTATAATATATAGAAGGAGGCTAATATTTTATTTTCACATTTATTTTATCCTTTCTAAACATTTTGTTTTATTTTTGATAAATCAAATTTTATTCAGTTAATTTTCACAAATTAATTTTATAAGAATCTATCTATTATCCTATAATTTTATTATGCAAAAGAATCTACACAATATCCAGTTTGAGATAATGAACTATCAAAAAAAATTGAAAATTTTGAGTTTTTTTTTTATATGATCAATCTTAATATATTTGTCTAAAATTATCCATATCCATATCATATTCATATTAGAAAAAAAAATAACTTTCTTTTATGTTTCACGTTAAAAGATAAATAAATTTTAATTTTAATTTTAATTTTTATATTTTAAATTTACATCATAAAAAATACATATTATATTTAATTTATTATACTCTAATCATAAACTATAACCTTAAAACTTAAATTTATTATTTTAAAATATGATTTTAGCATGAGTCCTCTGACAAGTGATTAAAGGAACGGTTGTTCTTCTTAAAAGTTACGAGTTCGAATACTCGTGATGTTATTAAAATGATTGAGCGATCAATATTAAATGGTAGAGATTATATTTTAGAACAGATACTACCGGTAATTATTAGTTAATTAAAAAAATTATTCAAATCCTCTTATGTGATTTTAAGTCCGTCCATTTTAAGTCCGTCCATGTTATATCCTGCTATATGTATCCAAATCCGAAGTTTGAAGACCACCATTGCCACAAAAGTCGACATCTGTTAACCCTCCAACCGCTTCCCACGCTACGTAAACAAGGTTTCAGTTCATGGGATGGATGGACCGACAACATTTAAAGACGCCGCCGTCGCCAACCTCTAACCGTTCAAGACAATAAACACCGAGACCGAGTTTTAAGAAGAAGAAGAATATTTGGCCTTGTCTCCCTCCTTACGTTTCAGTACTGCTATTTCCATGCATTACTAATGGTAATGATTTCTGCACATAAACACTGTAGTTTCATTTATAACGACTATATATACATATCGGCTATGTATAAATACACCATTAGAACAGACTAAAAGCAACCTGAATTTCACACTTGTCCCCGTAGGTCTTCTTCACTAACAAACGTACCATGAAACCCGTAAGGAACCCTTGTCGGCAACTTTACAGCCGCAACTTGCTTCATGTTCCGAGCTTTTACGATCACCATTTCCGACGTTTCCTTCTCCTCGTCTCTCACCAATCCCATTATATATCCCTCGTCTTCATCTTCGTTTCCCTTCGTTTGCTGGTTTTCGGGGACGAAGAGGGGTTCGCCCCCGAAACGGCACGCTCCGTACATGAATTTGACAGTTTTTCCGGTCCGGAGATCGACTTTTGCTATGCCGGAACACTTTGGCCATGGGTCGGTTATCGCCAGGTAGACGAACCGGGTCGTTCGACCTAGATATTGCCTGTTCACTTGACCCGCTTCCAAGTTCATCCCTGGTATGATAACCCTTCGTGTTGATTGTCCTGTTCTTAAGTTCATTCGGATTTCGGATAGTTCGGTTCGTAACATGTGGTTCGACTCGTTGAAAATGGAGTCGGGCGGGTTCATGCAGGATCCGATTACGACTATGGTTTTATCACCGGTTTCAGTATTGTCTTCTTCCCATGCATTCCATAAATGGAAACAAAAGCAATTCGGTACGTCGATCCATCGGATTCCCGACCCGGAAATGTCTTTTTGTCTCAAAACACCGAACCGAGACGTCTTTTTCTCGTCGTACACGACCGGTGACCCGCCCCGGATCATTTCGGATAACTTGAATACCATCTGGTGATCCGGGATTATCACAAAATTCTCCGTTATGGAAAAGTCGTGAATCATGGTCGCCTGTTCGATATCCACGTGCAAGTCACGTGACTTTCTTCCGAATTTATCGAATCTGAAATATTTCAGGTAAGGCTTCTTTAACACGTTGTAGCTCAGGGTATGCAAATCACCTGTGACTGGATCTAGTTTGGGGTGAGCAATCAACGGGCAATCAATTTGGTCGTCGAAATCGAACCGTCCGATCGTCTTGAGATCAGCATCGCCGTTGATCTTAACATGGTAAGGAAGATCATCCTCGGACATGGCTAACAATCGACCGTTAAAGTAGACAAGCCCTGCATTTGCCACACCTGTCCCATGTGAACCGTCGACTAAGCCTAAACCGGCTCGAGCCATGAACAGACCGAGCCTGGCCAAACCCAAGTGTCCATGAAGTTCACCAATCGGTTTAGGAAACATGCACCGACCCAACCGGGCTTCTTGAACCAGCCGACTGGTTCGAGTATACCTGCAACTATAACTAGCTTCATTTCCAGACCCCAAGCTAATAGCATGGATCATCCCATCACCATCGAATAAATGGTGTCCGCCCGACGGTGCGAACATCGGATTCGCACCGTTCCGAACATAGACACCACACAAACAAGCCGGAATCCGTCCCACAACATCTAATCCGTGACGAACCGGACACTCTCGAACTGGCGCAAAGTTTCCGGATATCTGAACCGCCGGATCAACCGTTTTAGGCAATACATGATTTTTTTCTAGTGTCATGATCACCGAGGTCTCGATCTTGTCCAAAGCCACCGCGGCTAGCTTTTGAAACGGATTCAAGTGAGCCGGATAATTCGGCTCACTTGGTACCAAGACTCTACGTTCGACTTCGAGATACCGAAGCGGATACGATGGCCGCGACAATACCGGCGGTGGCGGAGATTGGGGTTGGAGGAGAGGGAGTGATAGTTGCAGTTGCATGGTGGGGAAGTATGTTATTGGTTGAGGTTTGGGGTTAGAGTTGAGATGATTTAGGGTTTATATAAATCGAAAAAAGTGTGTAGGACAATAATATTTTTCATCTAAATCTTGTCGGCAATGGACACGTTAGAGATGCCTTTGAACTTTTAAAGGCATATAACATTCATGCAGACAATCAATTTCAATGTTTTTTTTTACTTCGGATTCTCAGATACAATTGGGTCTTAATGTTGTTTTCATTTTATTTTTAGAGTTGAAATTATAAAATATTTTTTAATATTTAATTAATTTGAATTAAATATTATAAATTAAATTTTAAAATTATAATAAAAATACAATTAAATATTTGTTACGTGATTAATTGTGTATTCAAATTTTATAGATATTAAATAATGAATACTCAATATAAATGAATCAAAAAATAATTACTCAAAAATTGGATATTAAGAATGAAAAACTCAATTTAAAGACATTTTAAAAAATAAGAGGTCAAAACTAAATTATAATTTTTTTAAGTTAAAATATGATTTTAACACTATTATTTTATTATTCTATGGAGTCAAATGTAATTTTATTGTATTTTAATTCTTTAATTAATTTAATGCTCGATTGACTTGCGATATTAATTTAATTAGATATTTAAAATAAAATAAATTTGGAAATATTCCCCTACCTCGTATCTTCCTTAAATCTTGAAAATAGATAAACATGGTACCGAAATAGACTCTTTATCACTTAACAAGAGAATATTCATTGTTTTTAGCAACTTGGGTTATCGAAGTCTCCTTTCTTAAGAATACATATATCATGTTTTGTGTTTTGAATAAATATCGATGATCGATTAATTTAAATTATTTATTTGTTTTTATTTTTTAGAGTTTAAATCTAAAATTTAATTAAAATATCCTTTTAAAGTCTTTTTTTTTCTTTTAGAAGAGATTATATTACCGATCCGATTTATCATGTCATCCGTGATTCTTAATCAATAAAAATAATTTATCTTATCATTAATCATTTATTAATCTAACTTTTAAAAAATATATTTTTTAATTAACATAAAAAATAAATAAAAATTCATTGGTTAAAAAATAACTTAAAAAATAATAATAAAATGAATGATTATGATTAAATAAGACCATAATTAATGTAATAAACTAGATCTAAAATATAATTTTTTATTTTTTAAACAAAATAAAAATAAATTTTATAAAAAGTTATATTTCTTATTTTTTTTAAATTAATTAAAATCACAGATAATATTATAAGTCAGATCTATTTCTTTTTTCTAAAGAATGGAGTGAAGTGGGGGAGCATGGAATACATTATACATTTGGTGGGCCAGCCCCAATAACTTTCCAACATCGTCTGCCTCCAACGTGGCTCCCCACGTGTCCCATTTCCCTTATTTCCCATTTTTTATTTCTAGAAACCTTAAAAAGAAAAGAAAAATTATTTATCTTACGACCCTTGTCCATGACTCGTGTGGTATTTGTAGAGCCTCTGCCATTCCACGTATTCATATCAACACGTGTCTTATTCGAGGTTTTGTTACCCCACGTGGATGAATCCGACCACTGGTCTTATTTTTTCCGCCAGGGGTAGGGAATATTGGATTTCTTTGCCTTTTGGTGACCCAATTTTTAGGGACATTGGATTTAGACAGGCACTGAACCTCTTGAATGTTTTAAAATTTTAAATGAAAAAAATACTAGGATCCAAAAATAAAATTTTAAATAAATATAGATTAATTAAATTATTTAAAAATAATAAAAGTAAATATTTAATTAAATCCAATAAATATTTTTAAATTAATTAAATTAATAAATTTTATTATATAATTTGAGTTTATTTTATTTTTTAGCCAAATTTATAAAAATTGATTGAAGTTAAGTGAGTATCGTATTTTTTAAAATTTAATTATAAATATTATAATATTACAATACTAATTAGTTTTAATTTAAACTAACATTCTATGAACATATTTTTCCATATATTTCACATATATTAAATATAATTAAAAAATTTAGTTTGAATTAAAAAATTAATTCATTAATTATTAAATATTTTGAGCTTAATTTTATTTAATTTTTTAAATCAAAGATTTTTGATGCAAAGGGTTGTCGATATGAAAAATTCCACAATAACGTTGAACACCGCTTAATATCTCAATTAATAAAAAAAATAAAAATTTAATATATAATTATTAATTATAATTTAACTTCTTAAGATTTTTAATTTTTATTAATTAATTTAATAATATTTAATGAAACTCATCCTGTCAATATACCTCTAAAAGGACTTATAAGAGCTTTTATTGGAGAAGCAGAAAAAGTAAATTTGTTTTGGTGGGGAATTCACCATTTTCCAACTAAAATCCAAAGGAAAATAAAATGCATGCAAGGCACCTATAACTTTACACTATATTCATGATTTTCTCACCTTTCAACGTTTCAAAGCATATATGCTCCCCGTTTAATTTATTGACGACTTGCAAACCGGACATGATGTTTTCCGACTGAGCCACGGATCGATACACTGCAACACCGGCAGGGGATGTACCAAAAGAAACATTAAACTCATAACATCATCGTATAAGTGGCATTGCCAAGATAGAAAGGCTTACATCCTTGTGAAATTTATGTAGACAAGGAAGATGACGAACGGTTTCTCCGATCTTGGGGCTTTCGATACATATGGCACAAACTTCATCAGAATTATTGGTCTGCATAGATAAAAGAAATTGAAAACAAATATTCATGGTTAAGATCTTGAGACAATTGTATTTGTATCGAACTATCGATATGAAAAAAACCAAAACCACAGTCAGATTAGTATGATTTTGAGTTATCGGGTTTATACCGATCGAATTAGGTTTTTTCTAGCTAATCGAATCCTCATTTCTTGAGGATATGCCAAACCAGACGAGTTATCAGTTCTGGATTGAAACGATCAGACACACCAGTCTGACCTTTTCGGCTAACATATAATAAAGGGAATATACCTGCACTTTAGAGAGTGGTAAATCGTTAATCTGCCGAATAGATGCGCCGGTATGCCGATGATTATTTTCATCAAGTGCCAAATATCGTTCATAATCTCTACTGCAGGAAAACGGAAAGAGACGATATAATGACTTTAACATTTGCAATCTAGAGTCATAATATATAAATATGATGAAGCAAAGTAAAAAAACAATAAATTACAGAAGATTAATAAATGCAGTTAAAAGCTATGGATGGATCATCAGTCATTCTCTACCTATTACCAGTATGCTGGTCGTCATTTTCATTGTTTGCGAATACAAAGGAGATAATATAACAACTTCAACATTTGCAATCCAAAGATAGAACATAGAAGATTAATTATCGACGTTAAAAAACTATAGACAAATTATTAGTCCTTCTCTACCTATACTAGATACTCTCAACATGCTATTCTACAAATTTTTAACATCTTAATTTTTCTTTAATCTAACTGCAATATGATAAGTGGTAGTCGTGAAACGGGTGGTCCATCTATGACAACAAAGAAGCTTGGATAGAACATATAAACTGACATTGATGTGTCAGACAACATATTGAAAATGAAGGAAAAATTGGGGGATCTTAGAATCACCATATAGAGAGGTTTGTAAACCATTTCGGGATGCTATAACTTCACCAGTTGTAAGACCTTCTAGTTTCCTTAATTAATGTAATAAGCAATCTCTATTTAAAGAGATGATGAATAAAGCAAAGGCAATGAAACCTTTTACTGAACTCTTAAAGGGATCCCAGTCTCTCTCTAATGAGTCCTAAGGTTTTAGGCTCCCTTTGATGAGTCTGAAATCTGAATTGTTTATCAAAATAGGTCATTCCAAAAATCGAAATAAAGGGAAGGCAATTGATCTTGAATCTAGACTTCTCTATTAATCTCTGTGTGACGAAGCCTATTTGCATGTTCTTAACATTTGTGTATAAATACTTTAGATTTCTGCATAAAGTGGAAACCCTCAAGACTGAACTTATTTTCACAGATCTAGACACTAACATTATGATGAGCAAGGTGGATGGGACATTGAGCTTTGTGGACAAAGAAGTTTCAATGCGAGACAAGGTGTAGGACTTCAACATGAAGAAGTTCCAGTGTGTGACAAGTTGCTAGAGGGCGATGGTGCATCAAGCTTCACAAGTAAGGAAGGGTTGATGCGAGCAGCGAGTTAGAGTGAGTGCCAACCGAAGTAGTCCAAAGTAGGTATATCTCGAACACAACTATAGTGTTTTACAGTTTGATTTGCTTAGTTTGCATACTATATTTCAGGCATCACATTGCCACAAAGAATGGTCTCGTTGTAACCTCTAAATAATTTGTCTATCAAATTGCAAGATTTTAATCTAATATGGTCAACAAGAATACAATTCTAGTAGTAATAATAAAATTATAGAAAGATCTTACTCGGTAAAATTATTAATTCGAAAGATACCACCGGTGATATCATTTTCGATAATATCTTCTATGGCTTCCTCCTCAATGGCTTGTATCATGTCAAGTGTCTATATTAGAAAGCCATAAATCATTTTTTGTTAAAAGTAAAGAAATCGAGAATATGAAAGGGGGGGGGAGGGGGGGGGGGGGGGGAATTACCATATCCAAATTCATGTCCGACGGAAAGCGAAAATTCCTTGTCCTAGATGGTACTGCTTGACGTCGATTCAAAACTCGATTCCTCGACCGTGACCCTCTAGTAGAAATAGAAAAACGAGCCCGTACACCTCTCCTATTTGAAGTATTTTGAGAAGTCTGCAATGGAGACCTTGTTCGAGATTGCCTAGTTGAGCCTCTCTGCATAATAAGCAAATAATAATGTAACAGGAGTAACTTAAACAAATTCAAAACAAAAAGCACTCTAGCAGAAATAGGAAAATGAAGTCCGTACTCCTCTCCTATTTGAAGAATTTCGAGAAGCCCGTAATGAAGACTGTGTACGAGACTGCCTTGTTGAGCCTCTCTGATTCAAAACAAAGAATAATATTACACAAGAAACTTGTACAAATTCAAAAGCAAAGCATCAACTTCACATAGTTGAAAAAATGCAATCTGGAGTACGAGAAAGAAAAATGATTATAATAGGTCCAACGACCAGGCTAGAAAATGCAGGTAGCCCTCCAAGTTTCCCTTGGATTCCTTCTGTCCCTCGTGAAAGCAGAACTTGGTTCCAAGTCTTTGGGTACAACAAAATTTACCACCCTTTCTAGCCAGCGCTAGATTTTTTAGATGATTATAGTAGGTGTGTTCACAAGATCATAAAAAAAGGAAGAAATTTAAATCAAGCTCAGGTCATCTACCAATCAAACTCTAATTTACTTTCAATCTTTTAATAAATATCATAATCAAATATGGAGAGAGAAAAAAATTATGAACTACAAAACTTTATCTCAAGGTCTGTGTTAACCTTGATAATTTACCAAGAGGAGGGACAAAATTACTAAATCCAAGTCTCTTCTACTTTCAAGATTAGAAGTCCATTCCCCTTGTAATGACATGTTTTCACTAGTTTAAAGACAAATTCAGCAGGTATCTTAAACCTTTGTTTATAAAATATTTCATGATGCATAGTCATTTCAGGACACTCTCAAGTAATCATCAACTGAAACAATAAAAAATAAAAATTTCAAGCTTACTCACTTGTTGACGCTCACGAAGACTACGAGTAGAAGTACCGGGGAGTGTACCTTCCTCTTCCTGAAGTATCATTGCAATATTTTCATCCATCTGTTGCAAGTTCCATAAACACTTAATGCTAGCAAATATAAATACACAAGTAACCAACAATGAGGGAGAAAAGTGTTAAATGAAAACAATCAACCTCGTCATTGGCATATATCGAGACCTCATGAATCATGATATAATTGTTCTTAGAGTTCACATGCCAATATTTCATGACACTCTAAGGTAATCACCAACTAAATTAATAAAATAAAACACAAGCTTACTCACCTGATGATCCTCACGAAGACTTCGAGTAGAAGTACTGGGGAGTGTACCTTCCTCTTCCTGGAGTATCCTTGCAATGTTTTCCTCTTCCTGAAGTATCCTTGCAATGTTTTCATCAATCTGTTGAAAGATACGTAAACATTTAAAGCTAGCAAATATAAATAAACAAGTCACCATCAATGAGGGAGAAAAATGGTAAATAGAAACATAGTCAACCTCAAATGTTTCATATATCGAGACCTCATGATATAAGGTTTCTTGGAGTTCACGGGCCAACATTTCATCTGCTTCAACTTGTCTTGCCCTAGCCTCTAATTCCTCATCACTCACACAGTCTCTATAATTGGCATTTGTCCCTCTCATTTCAGACGACCTTGAACTTGATGATTCCCGATATGAGCCAAGAAACACAACGTCTGCATCATGAGGAATGACCCTAGAGCTTTCACCACTATTTCTTGAGGTTAATATGTGTTTCGTTTGCCTTTTAGGCAGCACATTTTCTTCAGGAGAAAGTTCACTTATCTGGTTGGATTTTGAGAAGATCACAGGAGTTGTTTCCATTACGTCACGATTTCCCAGACAACCAGATAGAACTTTGTTGTTTTCTCGATTAACGTCATCTCTTTTTACAACTTTATTTTCATTTTGTTGACTCACTTGGCATCCAACTTTCTTAAATCTGCTGAATTGATGCACAACTGCATGGTCTACATTCTTTGAACGGTTGTGTATGCTTCTCCAACCATCTCTTACTTCAAAGCATTCATCTCTAATTGAACGACTATTAGTACCAACAGCTTCTCCATTGTTACTAACAACACTGCAGCAGGAAAAATGCATGTTTTAGTCATACATACCCTTCTAGTTAGAATTAAGGAATAAAAAGAAGTTAATCCATCAAGTTATCTTGACATCAACATTAATTTGAAAAAAAAAGTATATCATCATTTTACACAGGTTATTCAAAACTTCTAGCTGGAATTTTAGCCAAATCTTTGGAAAACATTTAATAAAGGAAATGAAACCAATAAACAATATAAAGAAATCACCAGGCAAACAATAGGCAAAGAAGTCTAATTAGACATCACTAATTAAATTTTTACCTGCCAGATAAACTAATAACATTGATATCACGATCTATGGATGCATGAGGATGGACAACTCCATTACTATAATTATTATCTTCAGCAACCATCTCAGTAATGTCTACACAAGGACTGTTGCTAACTACATTCCCAATACTTTGTTCAGATTTAAAGTTGTTCTGCGTTTGTTCATTGAATTGTTTATCCCTGATAGTTATATTCTGGGGGGAGATGCAGCCATTTCGAACCAATCTTCTTTTCCCAATTGCTCCTGGTGAGACATCCGAATGGTGAGACGTGGACAATTGCTTTTCCAATCTAAGAGGTGAACCACAAGATAGATCCACACCTTTCGCATGAGAAATACCAGAACCAGCACCTTTAAATCCAATGTCATCTATTTTTTCTTTACCCTTGCAGTTATATCTGGCTGTTGCAGAACTGCTAGAAGAATTGCATGTATAAGAACCACCATTTCTTGGAACATTACCTTTTCTTCCTCCTGCTAAGGAACTTTCTGATCCACCTTGTGGTAATTTCATTTCAAGTTTCTGCATATTCTGGGGGGAGATGCAACCATTTCGAACCAATCTTCTTTTCCCGATTGCTCTTGGTGAGACATCCGAATGGTGAGACGCAGATAATTGCTTTTCCAATTTAAGAGGTGAACCACAAGAGAGATCCACCCCTTTTGCATGAGACATAACTGAACCAACACCTTTAAATCCAATGTCATCTATTTTTTCTTTACCCTTGCAGATATATCTGGCTGCTGCAGAATTGCTTGAAGAATTACATGTATAAGAACCAACATTTCTCGGCGCATTACCTTTTCTTCCTCCTTCAGCTAAGCAGTTCTCTGATCCACCTTGTGGAAATTTCATTTCAGGTTTCTGCATATTCTGTCTTGTTAAATTTCCAATAGCATGGTCTTTTCCAAATCCAGATGATTTAGAAGGCAATTTAGAGCAATGAGCTTTTCCTTTATCCATGTATTGCTCTCTGATGGAATCCATGCTTCTCTCCAATGTTGTTTTTTCGGAAAGGCGAGAATTTTCTCTAGCATCCTCCAGTGGGGATAAAACGATAGTGTTTTTTCGATGTTTGATTTCACCAACTCCACCTGAAAGTCTTTGAGGGTGTTTATAATGTTTTCTGTTCTGCCCATTTTCAGCAATCACTATACCTCTTCCCCTTAGCCTATCCAAAGATGCAGAATTAGAATCTTCCACATGACCAGCTACATATAAATTGCCAACACAACGACCTCCATTCATCCGCTGCGGAGGTAACCGATCAGGGGTGCCGGGTATATCCATTAAAGAATCAATGTCCATGTCATCCATTTTCTGCAACAAATTAAGCGTACAAATCAGACCCTGACTTCATATCAAGACTCAATAATAAAAATATGATTTGCATGCAAAAGTTTTCCTATCCAAAGGTATGTAGGAAACATTATACTCCATATTAAAATGTCAGCTCAGGAGAAGCCACCCTTTCATGACAAAAATGTAAGGCGATTATACGCATCAGAGTTCAGACAAAAACCGAAGCAACAAACAGAGAAAGTACGACTTCAAAATTGTTACTGCAAACAACTAATGCAACAACAATAAACAGGAAGCAAAACATAAAAATGGTAATGTTCACAGAATATATTTTACTAATGGAAGGAAAACTCAAACCATTTTTATTACAACTTCAAACACTCTAAACATCCACATATAAAGCAAAACTCACCCATGACATGTTCATTGTAAATTGATATTTACCAAATAAAAAAAAGGGGGGAAATCAAACTTGCTGGGAAAAGATTGCAATGCGTTAAACAAATATGAATTTCTACCTAGCAAAACAAAAATTCTTACTTATCATATCTAGGCAATAATTTTTCAAATAGAAATAAATAAAATTAAAACATTAAAACATTAGTTAAATCTACATCAAATTCAAACAATATCAAAGATCAATTCCTTTGACTTACCAGATACTAACAAAAACAAAGGAATTTATATACAAACAGATAAAAATAATCACATCAAAAATTGAAACAAAAACATAGAATCATAGATGATCAAAAACATAGAAATAGAATCATATTTTCTAGAATTCTGAGCAAATTTTCTGTTTAGTTTGCAAATTCAAAAACAAAATAGAATCATAGATTATCAAAACGGATAAAAAAGAAAGATCACATCAACCTTGACATTTAAAAATACAAAAAATAAAGAAAATTCGTTACCGTATTTTATTTTCAGCTTTTCGAGACGACTGATCTCAGAAAAAACGAACGAAAATTCGAGGAAAATAAATAAATTTTGAATTCTTCAAATCCCTGAGAAGACAATTCCATCAGCTCATCTCAAACTCCCCTTGTTTTTGCAAAAATTAGTTTTGTTCGTCTTCCCAAAAAATCAGGGACGACAATTTGGATAACCCGGTGCGGGTCGGGTTCTAGCAACATAATGGGCTGGGTTTCGTTACCAAACCGAACTCAAAAACCAATTGCCTAATTTAGGGCTAAAATATGGGCCGGATCGGATCAAATAATTAAATTTAACTCAAAATTGTTAGTTTTCTTGTTTAAATTAGGGGTAATATATATTTATTTAAAATAAAAAATAACGATCCGATATTATCTAGATCTAATTAAAAAACACAACTTATATTTAGTTATTAGATGAAATTAATGAAAGAAATTATATATTTAATTGTAATTAATTTTGTGGTTGACAAAAATTATATTTTAGTTAATTTATAATTTTTTTGATTTTAGCTACAATAATTACAATAGAGTCTGTTCTAGAGTATAAACTTTCAACCATTAAACATTAATTGCTCAATCACTATGCTAACAGTACTGATGCTCGAACCCGTGACCTCCATGAACAATAACTATTCCCTCAACCGATGAGGCTAGATAATTCATGCTGGTTAATTTATAGTTGATTGTTTTAAATAGGGCGGAATTATGTTTATATATAAATACAAACTTAACTCAAAATGATTAAATTATTTTTTTCCTTATTTAAAATTTAATTTTAAGTGTTAAACTAGTTAAATTTAATATTTTATTTATTTTATTTTTTATTTTAAATATTTTATAATGTAGAATAAGTATTTTATACTTAAAGTTAGTAAAATAACTTTAAAACATCATATATAATGGTTAATTGTTTATTTACTTAAAAAATATTTTTAAAAAAATTGGAAAAACTTTAAAACTTGTACCGAATATGTATAAAAATTATAAAATAAAATTATTTTATCAAAATAAAATATAAAATAAGTTAAAATAAGATACGTAAATATAATATTTTTTATTTAATTAAAAAATAAAAAATTAATCAGAATTGAATTAGTGAAATTCGAGGAATTTTAAATTTTTAATATTATAAACGAATTAAATTACTCTCATAACGAGAATTTTCATTTTATTTATATTTTTTAAAAATTCAGAAAAATAATATTTTAAAATTTTAAAATCGTTTGGATTTAGTGGGACTGCATTTTTAACTGGCGTGACCCTCCAATGCAGTTGGGAGGTCGGAGCAGTTTGGAAGTATTTTGATTCTTTGAAAGCACCAACAGGCAGGAGTTCAGAACAATTTTTAACTTCTACAATCTTGGCATTTTCTGAACAAATTTAACTTAAAAAAAATTAAATTCAAATAATTTATATTTTTTATATTATTAGTAGTATTAGTATTAATATTAATATGTTAAATATTAAAATCCAAGGATGACCTTTCGAAGATTATTCATATAAATACGATTGATTTTTTTAATAATTTAAAAGATGATTATAAAATAATATATATCTATATTTTTAATAAAGTATAATTAAATTATATAGTGTAATTAAATGATTAATTAATTTAATTTGTTAAGTGATAATTTTATATATCTGATTTTTAATTTAAGGTATTTATTTTAATTATTTAATGATTTTAAAAAATATAAATAAAGATTTATTATTTTTCTTAAAATCATTTGTTAGGTTTTATTCTTAAGCTTTAAAAGTGGACTCTAAATTTTAGTATTTAACCTTAGTATTTCATAATAAATAAAAATATAAAAAATGGTAACAAGAAGGCAATTCCTGCTCATTTTCTGTTTCACATGCAAATTCCTCCAACTCCCTTGTTCTTATCCCTTCTAAAAATGGTAAAATAATAATAAATTATTAAAAATAATTTTAATACATTATTATAAAAATTGAATTATTTTCTCTTCTCCCCTACTGCCCTAAAGATCACACATCCACGAAAAAAATGAAGAATCCTAACTTCAAAATTTCACCTTTTTAAAAAATTCTGTAACTTTGGGTACTTCTCCTTTATTTTTCAGTTTTTTGGATTTTATAAATGTTTCATTTTTGGCGTTGGGTTTTCTTGATTGGTGGGGTTTTGTTTACTCTCTTGTATAGTTATTCTTTTCCTTGATTCTTGCCCATCATTTTTTTCTCTCTCAACTCCTCCTGTACCGGATTCACCCCTTGTTTGTGTTTTAATAATTATTATTATTTGTTTGAAACACCTGCGTCCATGTTCTTCACTGTTGTTCTGATCTGGATTGGATCACAAGGTAGCAGTAAGAGAGAAAGAGAAATTGAGGTTTCTTTGATGGGGTTAAGTGCTTGAAAATATTTTCTTTCTGTTTCTGGGAGCATTGTTTGGTTGCCAAGAAAAAAAGGAAAGAAGAAAGAATCAGGTGAGATTTTTTGGATCTCTATTTCGTGTTCCCTAAAGATTATATTTATGGTAGTTTTAAATACTGTCTAATACTGCAAATTGGGTATGGATTGTTTTCTTTTTTTCCTTTTGAATTTGATGGTTTGTAGGAAGGAATAGTTTACTAATGTGGTTTCATTGTTGGGGATTCTTGAGTTGAAATCGAGTGTTTTAATGTTGAATGATTGAAATTGTGTTTTTGATTTGGAAGATAATCTTGGGGTTGAATAGTATATCTTGATTTCTTAGTGGCATGGCTGGTGTTGATGTTTCTAAGTATGCACATAGTCCTGTGCACAAAGCTGTTGCTACCAAGGACTATGCTGGTCTCAAGAGGATACTCGCCTCTCTCCCACGTCTTGGGAACCCGACCGAGATTCGAACGGAGGCAGCCTCGTTGGCCGAGGAAGAGAAGGCTGATGGGATCTCTGCTGTGATTGATAGACGTGATGTTCCTAACAGGGATACCCCTCTTCACTTGGCTGTTAAACTTGGTGATGAAACTGCAACTGAAATGCTTATGGTTGCCGGTGCTGATTGGAGCTTGCAGAATGAACAAGGATGGAGTGCGCTCCAAGAAGCGATATGTAATAGGGAAGAAGCTATTGCTATGATTATTGTTCGGCATTACCCGCCATTGGCTTGGGCAAAATGGTGTAGAAGGTTACCTCGCTTGGTGGGAACTATGCGAAGGATGAGAGACTTTTACATGGAAATCACGTTCCATTTTGAGAGTTCTGTGATACCTTTCATTTCCAGAATTGCTCCTTCAGATACGTATAAAATTTGGAAGAGGGGTGGCAATTTGAGAGCCGATATGACTTTGTCTGGATTTGACGGATTCAGAATTCAGCGTTCGGATCAGAGTATTCTTTTCCTTGGTGATGGCTCCGAGGATGGGAAGGTTCCTCCTGGGTCACTTTGTATGATCTCACATAAGGATAAAGAGGTCATAAATGCTTTTGATGGTGCTGGTTCTCAAGCAACTGACGAAGAGGTTCGACAAGAAGTGGTTGCAATGTCTCAAACCAATATATTCCGGCCGGGGATAGATGTGACACAGGCAATTCTTTTGCCACAGGTGACATGGAGGAGACAAGAGAAAACCGAAATGGTGGGTTCTTGGAAGGCTAAGGTGTATGATATGCACAATGTCGTTGTTAGCATCAAATCTAGGAGGGTTCCTGGGGCAATGACAGATGATGAGTTCTTTGCAGCTTCCAACGAGAATGAAACAGAAAGTGAAGAGCTCAATGAGATATTGACAGAAGAAGAGAGGAGACAACTTGAAGTTGCTCTTAAGTTGGATTCAGAAATATCCAATGAGAATGGTGATGCCATTATTGGGCATCGCCATAGTTGTTATGAGTCTAAGGACCTCCCTATCGAGGAGACCAATGGTTATAAACATGTAGAGACTAAACAGGAAAAGAAAGGATGGTTTGGTGGATGGAGGAAACGGGAGTCAAAGCATGAAACACCACGAAAGATTGTGCCCCCTAGAAGTTCTCTTTCTGTAGATGAAAAAGTGAGTGACTTACTTGGGGACTCTCCTTCCAAGAGTCAGATAAAACCTGGTAGACATTCTGTTGAAATTGTGGCAAGGGATGATCATAAGAGGATAAAAGATTTGAGAACCTCAACTTCTATGAGCACGGAGAATGGTAATCGGCGTAAGGATGGTGGCAAGGAGAATGAGTATAAGAAAGGGTTGAGGCCTGTTCTTTGGCTTTCTCCAAACTTCCCACTTCAAACCGAAGAACTCCTGCCATTACTAGACATTCTTGCGAACAAAGTCAAGGCAGTTCGCCGGTTAAGAGAACTGCTCACTACAAAACTTCCTGCTGGAACCTTCCCTGTCAAGGTATGTTCTTTTGATGAAACTTTATGTGACTTTCGCTCTTACTTTATTCGTCTTTATCTTTCGGATTTCTGATCCTCATCATGTACATTTCTTAACGATCTTATATGTTTATACATATTGTCTTCTCTTATGATTGTCTGGTATCATCTCTTGTCAATTACGGGAAGACATTGCTGTAATCATTCAGTAATGATTGGCAGGTCATAGAAATCACCTGTTTGGTGTAATTCCGGAAAACTTTGTTTTGTCTTGATATGCATCTTGAACTAAAACACATGTTCAAGTTTCTTACTTGTTTTGAATTTGAATTGTTTACTCTGTCAGAATAATGAAAACTTGAATTATAAGTGTGGAGTATCTCCTTGACACATGTTAAACACGTACGTTTCTCGAATTTTGGTGTGAGTTTCGGATATGGGTATGCTCTATATGTTCTAAGTTTGCCCATGTATTTAGAGGGTTATATTCTTGTTTATCATGTTCGAGTATGTGCTGGTCATAATTGTCGGTACGATTATTTTAGCTCAGCCACTAAAAGGAATGCATGGACATGGTTTATATTTAAGCTCGATAACAAACAATATTTGTCTCATCGATTATACTAATAATGCTCATGGTTGCACTTAGGTTGCTATCCCAGTGGTTCCAACAATCAGAGTATTGGTTTCTTTCACCAAGTTCGAAGAGCTACAGCCGGTAGACGAGTTTGCCACTCCCCCTTCAAGCCCTTGTGTCGGGCGAGAAAGCCCCGCAGTGACTCATCCGACAGGATCATCTTGGTTTCAGTGGATAAAAGCACCATACCAACGCCCAAGCTCATCCAATCCCAGCCACAACAAGATCGAAAATCTTCAAGATCCATTCACAATACCCCAAGATTACGCTTGGATCACAGCTGAAGCAAAGAGGAAGAAGATGCAAGAGAAGAGCAAAGCAAAGAAAGGCAAGAGTCAGAACCAGTCAAAGTGAGGCTTAAACGATCCCCGGATTTAAAACGAAATCAACTCCAGCAGCAGATGATAGCTCAATAGGAAATGGTAGAGTTCCATTGATCCATAAAAAGTTGTGTTTCTTATTCATGACTCTAAAAGCGAAAAAAGAAGATTGATATGTGATTCTTCCATTTACATACAGCATTTGGTTGGCATTTTTGGTGGTTTTTGGATTACTGGTTTACATACGGTTTCTCAAGGGATTGGACCAGACATTCGTTATATGTTATGGTATATATTAGAATAAGCTTGCTTGCTCGCTCGCTCACTCACTCGCTAACGTCTTGTAAAATACGGTTATCATTCGCTACGTTTAATTTTACAAACACGGTCTTGTGAGATTTTTCTTGTTTGTTATTTTCTCTTTATAGGAAGAATTTGTCTAGACTTTAAACTATAAACCTCGATGTATAAAAATTATCTCTTTAAACTCGAAAAAAAAAGAGATTTATAAAGAATTTGAAACAAAGACAATGGATGGATATAGAGCTGAGTAAGAAGTTCAAATCCATGACTTCCACTTTAATAACTTAAAAGCCAAATCACTTCTTCTTGATATATATTCAGTTGATCGTTTTGAATCTAATAACTCATTTCGCACTTGATAGCAGCGTTAAATCAAACATTATAATAATACGCGAAGAATAGTTATAATGGCACGAGACTTGGACATTGGATGGCAGGAAAGAGAGGATTAAAGAAAAATCAGATGCGAAATTCTTGGATCTCAATTTCGTGTCGCCCGAAGATTCTGTTTATGGTAGTTACAATAACGGTCTCGATTTTTGTGTGTGGAGAAAATCACAATTTACTGCTCGTTTGGGTGAAAAAGTTGTGAATTTTCTTTCTTTTTTCTGGGAGCATTGTTTGGCTGCTAAGAAAGAAAAGGAAGAAAGAAAGAAAGAACCAGGTGAGAATTTTCTGGATCTCTATTTCGTGTCCCCCAAGGTTTCTTTTTATGACTGTTATAATCACTATCTAAAACTGCAAATTGGGTCTGAATTGTTTTCTTTTTTCCATTTGAATTTGTTGATTTGTAGGGAGAAATTTGGGGATTTTGAGTCGAAATCGAGTTTGTTGTAATGTTGAATGATTGAAATTGTGTTTTCTAAATGGAACCTAATCTTGGAGTTGATACCATACTTTGAATACTGAATGGTTATGGCGGATATTGATGTTTCTAAGTATGCACATAGTCCTGTGCACAAAGCTGTCGTTATGAAGGATTATTCCGGTCTCGAGACGATACTCGCGGCACTCCCATGTCTTGGAAAACCGGATGACATTCGAACCGAGGAAGAGTCATTGGCCGAGGAAGGGAAGGCTGATATGATCTCTGCCATGGTTGATCGGCGTGATGTTCCCAACAGGGATACTCCTCTTCACTTGGCTGTTAAACTCGTTGACGAAACTGCAACCAAAATGCTTATGACTATCGGTGCCGATTGGAGCTTGCGGAACGAGCAAGGATGGAGTCCACTCCAAGAAGCAATTTGTAATAGGCAAGAAGCTATCACTATGATTATCGTTCGGCATTGCCCGCAGTTGGCGTGGGCAAAATGGTGCCGAAGGTTGTCTCGCTTGGTGGGAACAATGCAAAGGATGAGAGACTTTTACATGGAAATTACGTTCCATTTCGAGAGTTATGTGATACCGTTCATTTCCAGAATCGCTCCTTCGGATACGTATAAAATTTGGAAGAGGGGTGCGAATTTGAGAGCCGATATGACTTTGGCCGGATTCGATGGACTCAGGATTCAACGTTCGGATCAGAGTATTGTTTTCCTAGGTGATGGTTCAGAAGATGGGAGGGCTCCTCCCGGATCACTTTGTATGATCAAACATAAGGACAAAGAGGTTATTAATGCTTTCGAATTCGATGGTGCTGGTTTTCAATCCACTGATGAAGAGATTCAACAAGAAGTGGTTGCAATGTCTCGAACTAATATACTCCGGCCCGGGATAAACGTGTCTCAGGCAGTTCTTTTGCCACAAATGACATGGAGACGACATGAGAAAACCGAAATGGTGGGTGCCTGGAAGGCTAAGGTGTACGATATGCACAATGTGGTATTTTTCATAAAATCTAGGCGGGTGCCTGGTGCCATGACAGAAGAAGAGTTCTTAGCAGCTTGCAATGAGCATGAAGCAGAGAGCGAAGAGTTCGACGACATCTTGACAGAAGACGAAAAGAAACAACTCGAAGTTGCTCTTAAGTCGGATCCGTCGGAAATGTCCAATGAGAATGACGATGCCATTGTCGAGCATCACCATATCGAGGAGAATAAGCAGGAAAAGAGAGGATGGTTTGGTGGGCGGAAGAAACGGGAGCCGACAAATGAAAAGGAGAGTGACTTGGCTGAAGACTCTCCATCCGGAAGTCGGATAAAACCCGGTAAAATTCCTGCTGAGATTGCGGGAAGGGACGATAACCGGAGGACAAAAGATTCAAGATCATCGACTTCTACAAGTTCCGAGAGTGGTAATCAGCGCAAGGATAATGACCAGAACAATGAGTTTAGAAAAGGGTTGAGGCCTGTTCTTTGGCTTTCACCCGACTTCCCACTGCAAATCGAAGAGTTCTTGCCATTGCTCGACATTCTTGCGAACAAAGTCAAGGCGATTCGTCGATTAAGGGAACTGCTCACAACAAAGCTTCCACACGGTACCTTCCCTGTCAAGGTATCTTCTTCTGATGAAACTTTATGTATCTTCTCTGTCAAGTTATCTTCTTTTAGATGACACATGATACTAAGAAATGTCCATGGTTGCACTTAGGTTGCTTTCCCAGTGGTTCCAACAGTCAGGGTCTTGATATGTTTCACCAAGTTTGAAGAATTACAGCTGGTGGGCGACGAGTTCTCAACTCCCCCTTCAAGCCCCCGTTCAGAGCAAGAAATCTCCCCGGTGACAAGGCCAGCAGGTTCGTCTTGGTTACATCGGAGAAAGGCGTCAAATCCACACCCGGGCTCATCCAATCAAAGCTGCAACAAGATGGAAAATCTTCAAGATCCATTTGCAATACCCCGAGATTATACTTGGGTTACAGCTCAAGAAATGAAGGAGAGGATGCAGGAGCAGCAGGGCAAAGCAGCAAAGAAAGGCAAGAGTCAGAACCCCAAGGCCCTAGATACAAAACAAAGCAACAAGAAATAGGCCATCAAGATTTTCTATTCATCTTATAGGGCATTTTTATTTCCGAAAATCGGGTTCCAAAGATGGATTATTCGAGTTTGGTATTTGAATATTAATCTCTTCAACCTTTTCTTTTATCTCCACATTTCTTGTGTTGAAAGCAAAGTAGTTAATATTGTATCCACAGTATACTAGTTTTGTTCATGTATTGGTACAAATTTATATGTACCAAAGTTCACAGATATTCATGTATCAAATTTTTTCTCATATTTTATAGCCCCAGCAATCTTTATCATACGACCAGTAACCACTGTCCAATACAAGAGAGCGCCTCACGAATAGACATAGCCTCAGCTATCCTCGACTCCGATACTGCTTAGGTAAAGGTCCCAAGGCCGCCGATGAAAATTAGGTAAAGGTCCCAAGGCTGCCGATGAAAAGACCACCGTGGTCTCGAATTACTGCCGTCGAAGTAGAGACACTCGAATCAGGCAGTCACATCCACATTAGATTTTAACCGGCCAGCACATAACGGTATCCACACAAATCAGAATTTACGTTCGAATTTCGAAGTAAGGGGTTGCTTTGTGCTATATTGTGCCTGTCGATACTAGTTTTTAGTCTTGCAAGTACTTAACAGCAACACCCACATTAATATTTGAATAGATACTCCATAGTAATAAGTTGCAGATGTAATGTGGCTTTTTAGTGATGATTTTCTATAGAAGGAATTATGTTTTTAAATTATGATTGATATGTCACGGTGACTTTAAGAATCATTGTGATATAATTATTATGTTGCGTTTTAATTAAGCATAAATTTTGAAAATAGTAATTTTTTATTAAATAAATAAGTATTTTATTCTTATATCAAGATTCGAACTCATATAATATAAAATAATATGAGAATCTTTAACAATTCGACCAATTAGTGAATCTCCTGCCATAGATCCCAGACATGATATGATATCCATACAACAAGAATTTTGGGTATATCTATGGAGTGTGTCCATGTCTAAATGCCCAAGACATGGAAAGTATATTACATTTCTTTAAATATACACAATTGAAGAAAGTAGTAGGGTTATGTTGAAAATGCTTACAAAAATGTATCCCGGATTAAGCGTGCTAATACCCGAGACGATAACCGGCTGATCACCTCAGGGAGAACCCTGGCAGATATGCCGGGCAACACCGGAAGTAGTTCCTGGATAGCCTGAGCAACATTCACACCCTGTTGATGTTTTAACAAAACGAAAAGCAATTGATCAGACATGAGAAATGTTATGATGGAGATTCTTTGTAAATGGTTTCGATTTGTTTAAGCCACAAACACCGGAGTACCTGACTTGACGTAGTTGATAGTGAACTTCCGGCTGTTAAGAACTCGAGAATCTTTTGGACATTGTTTAATATAATTCTGTCCTCCTCGGTAATCGAAGGCAAAAGTCCTGCCGGCTTGAAGGGTCCGACTGTCGGAACCAAGCTAAATACTGGGGCAGGATTTCTTACTCCCAATACTGACAGTAATTGTACTAACTGTTCCCTGGTAAGTGCATCAATGCCCTTTACAATCTGTATAGCAAAACCAGAAACATTAGTTTGATGTTTGAAAACCTTGCAACGAAATGTCAAAGAATCGGTAAGGATGCTAAAAAAGTTGAAACAATTATATGTAGATGCATATATATAAAACCAAACACCGAAAGAGAAACAAGAATTTGAAGAACAGGCAATGATTTGATAAGGCTGCAAATTACCTCATCCAGAAGAAATTCTCGGAAAAAGTTCCCTTTCTCGGACAGCAGAAATGATAAGGCTGCTCGGGTTTGAAGAGGCTGATTTGTTTGAGATGCACTTGGTAGAAATCTAGGGAAGGTAATATCTGCTTGATTCTGTAGAAGACCTAGTTCGGCCATATCTCCATTCATATTTTCTCCACCTCCACTTTTTGCTGCAGTTATGAAATTCTCAAAGGCTTGCATGACATCAATGAATCTTTCAGCATCAAAAACACCAGATTTCCCGTATATTGTGTAACGCAGAGCATTCCTCAGCCGCGGGGATTCGTCGGTGAGCAGCCTCTGTTCATGGAAAATAATACAAGGACATGATAACCATTATAATCAGGAAAAAATGGACCAATTTATTAAGACAAAGCACAATACAAATGTCACACTGTTTCATTTTGATCCTATCGAAATACATTCTTTTACAACCTTCACGCCATATAAAATTTTTCAACACATGTTTTATTCGTCATCGGACAACTCTACTTTGTCTTTTTCTGATCTTCTCCTTTCTTCAGTTTTTTCTCGATTCAAGCAAATGATTTAATACATTTTTATGAGATATGGTTATCGAGCATTAAACTTGATCATTGATTCACTGTCCTTAAGTAATATTGGTATCCAAGAAGCATTCTTAGGCTATCATATAATAACATAAAACTAATGAATCAAGCAATCAACTATTTAGTCATCAGAAATTCAAAATAATAATTTGGGAGCATATTTCAGAAAGATGATTATTCTTATAAATCAATTTATTTTCAAAAAAACTAATTAGCAAAAACTGAATATTCATACCTGTGCAATATAGGGATAGGCCTCATCCACAATAGCAAAATCAGGATTGCCCACTAAAGCTATTCCTTCCAACACCCCTATTGCCCTAATTATAAGAGCAAAATAAGGAGGTATCCTAAAAGGATAATCAAATGTTATTTGAGCCAAATCAGCTGCCAGGTCCTGAAAGTTAATGTTTTTCGCACCCCCGCCCTCAAGTGCTTGATCAAAAACCTTTGCCAGAACGGGCAAGATTGGTGCTAAATTAACCCCCTCAGGAATAAAATCAAGTTTAACAAAATCTTTAACTATTTCTGAATAGTCTCGGTGAATAAGATGAGCAATTGCTTCAATCATTCCATACTTCTGATCATCAGTTAATTTTGTCACAAGACCTGTTACAACAGAAGTGAACTTTAAAATCTATAAAAATAAAGACTTGACGAATAAGGTATTGTATTGACACGGTACCAGTTTTGCATTTATATAAACGATCAACATGAGATAAATAGTTTGCAAACAGAAATACTAAATAATTATTGAAAGACAGCCATCTGTCAATCTCTCAACAAAGAAGCAACTCCATCCATGTGATGCCATTAAACATGTTGACAAAAAAATCTTCTGCAGTCTAAGCTTAAGAATAAATCCTTACCAAAGTCAAGTATGGCTAGCTTTCCATCAGGAGTACGGATCAAATTTCCAGGATGCGGATCAGCATGGAAAAACCCAGTATCAAGTAACTGAAAAAACGGGTTAGCCACACAACTTAGGTAATAAGCTTAGGAGTTTGTCTGATGTAGAACACTTAAATATCTAAAGCAAAGAATGACCCATTTAATGAATTGTACACCACTTGTATGTAGCAACTATATGTACACAAAAACTGTTGATAAACACACAAAGGAAATGAACACATATTTTGACAACAATTATTGATGCTAATGCACAAACAGTGCCCATATTAATATTTGTGAAACAAAGACAATTAGACTTGCCAGAAAAGAAAAAAAAGAAGATATATGCCGGGTTCCTTCTCTTATCCTCAATATAACTAGCTAAACATAAGTGAATTTGAGTACAATTTGAAAGCAACAAGTTACCAATTACAAAGGGTAGGACTAAATATCTAGGGAATTGGCTAGTGTTTTTGAAATTAAAGCAGGAATGAATAACACTCCTAAATATCAATATTTTTCAGTACTGTCACTGATAAATTGAAACTTTTGCCACTATCTCCGACATTACTACTCTTCTTATCATGAATAAGTTGAAGTAACAATATTTAACAAGCCAAGGCAACCAATCCCATTTTAAAACCAACTATACAAAACAAGTGACAAAAAATTAATACAAAGATGCACCAGGGAAAGATTGACATGAAAGTCAAGTTTCTTACTTGACCATATGTACTCCATTAGACAAAAAGTAGGATAACAATTACCTGTTTTAGGTAGCATATGACTCCAACATTGACTAGTTCACCAACATCACTTTCTGTACTTTGTGATAGCTTCTCTCCGTCGATCCATTCTGTAGTAAGAACTTTTCTTGACGTGTATTTGGCATAGGTCCTTGGTATAACAACCTAAAAAAATTGACAATCTATTGATTTAACTGAATATTCTTAAGAAACTAACTAAAAAAGATCAGCTTGATGAAATAACTTCTTTTAACCAGTATTACATAACCAGACTAGTTTCTCCAAAATCAGGAGCTACCTCAGCAGACATCATAAAATAGTACGTTAAAAAATACCATACTAACCTGTGGAAGATCTTTCCGCATCATTTCAGAAAAGAGTTGTCCATTTTCACCCTCATTAACATAGTCCAGCTCCTCAAAAAATCGTGCAGCCCATTCATCGACCAGACCAACCACATCTATAGATATCTGGTATGAATAAGGGAAAGTAAGTGAGCAAAGAACAGCTACATGATATAGTAGCATCTTTATAAGAAGGAAAATGTTTTGCAAAAAGCTAAGCTTTAACATATACATTATATACCTGAGGAAACTTTCGGAGCGCCAGACCCAAGTTTCTTATGATGAACAAATCAACAGTCACTGTCTCAAGAACAAAAGGCCTCTGCACTTTGACAGCCACAAGATCTCCATTCTCTTTCAAGCGTCCTTTATAAACTTGTCCCAGAGATGCTGCCAAAGGTATCCCACAACAGTTCAAAATATTTATAGTTGGAATAGTACGTAAAACTTAATAAAAACTATCTACATAATGTAATATAAATATGCATGTAAGCGTGTGTGAATGCAACATATTCGAGCTGTGATTACCAGCAGCTATTGGTGAAGAGGAAAGTTCAGAGTAGATTTCTTGCCATGGCTGACCAAGTTCCTCTTCAATAAGAGACATTGCCATGTCATCTGGAAATGAAGGAACCTTCACATATGTGGAAAAAAGTCAGTTATAAACATATACTTACAATACCACCCTTAAAGAAGTATAAGAAAAATATAATAATGATAACAAATAATATACACATAACAGAATGTTACCAGCATTTTTGGAGGAAAAAACTTTAAAATTAAAATCCCTGTCATGTGACAATTAAGAGTTATGCCAACCCATTGATTTGCAAAGTGATAGGGTATTAAAACCAATAAATAAATTGCATGTCATGTTTGAAGTCTATCAAAAAGAATTGACAATTTGGGCACAACAAGTTTGCCATCCACCGGAGGCAGAGAAAGAAGAAAAAAGAAACTGGTTCAATAAAATAACTTTAAACGGAAAGAATGAAGAAATGCCAATGTTATGATTCTACCTTATCACAAAGCTTTTGCAGCTCAGTCATTGCAACAGGAGAAAGTATATCTGGTCGAATGCTCAATGCTTGCCCGAGCTTTATATATGCAGGGCCCAAAGAGGTAACGATTTCCCTTAATTCAATAGCTCTAGTCACTTCATTCTGTTAATAAAACAGAAACACAAATTTGAACAAGAAAAATTATGAATGGGTTTAGATGCTAACACACAAAAAAAAAAAAAGGAGAGGAAGACTAAAAACTTTAATGAAAGAATATGTAAGTGAGAGAAAAATATTCATAAAAATTATGGCACTTAGGATATTCACCAATTAGAAGCTAACACGAAAAATAGGTGATATATCATCACGTATTCACCTCTTTGACTTTCTTGTTTATCACATCCGAGGCCAAACGTGAGAGGAAACCTCCAGCAACAGATAGTAACTGTATAATACGAGTTGCAACAGCACGAGGCCGTTTTCCCCAGTATGCAGAGATGCTAGCCGGATCATATACCAATGGTAAGAACTCACTGCTTTCATCAACCTATGTAACGAGAAAATTATTTAGGTATTACCAACCAAAAAATATAGCACAATAAAGAAATGACACAGAAGCTAGAAACAGCAATACCAACTAATTATTTTGGCCAAAACATCACTATACCTGCCCTAAGTTCATTAAACTTTTCAAAACCTTTCAAAATATTCCACTTTTCAAAAACGAAATGAGTTGCCCAATGTACTAAAGCATCAAGCTAAGAGAATAAAAGTATACTACAATTCAAACAAGACACATGATAAAATAAAAGGATTTTTACCTCAACCAACCGAAGCTTAATATTGTTGTCAGCAAACTGTGAATCCCGTAAATTTTGCCCACGAAGTCCTCTCATTAGTATAGCCAACTCTTCATTTTCTTCCATTTGTGCTCTCACTCTTTTTATTTCCTCTGAAACTTCCCCCATCCTCTGGTAGTTCAATTATCATCAAGCATTAAGTATTCTCTTCTACCAAATATAAAAAATAAAAAATAGCAATTGAAAAATTAAAAGTTCTATACTTATTAGCAAGTAATTTCTAATATAAACTCTTTTGTGTGCATAATTCAGTAAAATCCAAATGAACCAACCGTTGATAAATTAAAAGTTCTATACGTATTTAGCTGATAAATTACCCCGTTCATGATTTTTTTAGACGATGAGGACTTGGAGGAGTCGTTGATGTTGTTGTTTGAAGGAGAGGGTTGCGATGGCGCTTTACGAGTGGGCTTAGGTTCGGTCGCTACGGCGCGAACCGGTCTGGTTCGTGTACGAATAGACACTCTGTTAGAGCGCGGGGAAGAGAAACGGACCGGATCGAAACCGCAGTAGACGGGCCGCGGCGGTGCTGCTACGTCCATGGCGGAATCGACGACGGAAAATCCTTTCTAGGGAGAGAATAAACGATTTTGTGTGTGTGGAGAGAGACAGATAGTTCTGATTTTTCTGAATCTGAAGAATTTTGAGTGTAAATAGAGAAGAAAAGAGTGCATTTCAACGCTTGTATTTTTTGTTTTTAAGTGGAAGGAGGGCCTGGACGTCGGCGGAACACGTGGCGAAAGCTGGAGCAAGGAAAGGTGATTATTTAATTTTTTAAAAAAAATACTATTATTATGTCTAAAATTAATAACCGTTAGTTTCCCTCGAGTGATTGTGTGGCCAGTGAGTGAGGTGTTGTATACTTGTATTCGTGTTACTCAAAATTTTAATTTTTTAAAATATATTTAATATATTTTTTATTATTTTATGAAATTGATTTTTTATTGATTTGGATCGTTACAGTAATGATATGATTGTCAATGAAAATTTTAAAATATTTAATACATTTTAAAATATTTTATTTATCTTTTTCCTCACATTACTTATTTTTATCGAACATCTTTTTAATTTACGAGTGAATTTAATTTAACAAACATCGGTCACCAAAATAAAATACACAAACCGATTGAATTTGACATTAACAGGGACAAAATCAAGAATCAAGACTAAAAATAATGTGTTATTAACCATAAAAATGGACAAAATTCAAATAAAAATAAAAATTAGGGGTCTAAATCAGCATTCAACGTCAAAGCCTACGATTCGACCGATGAAAGGATATGATTTCTAGAGGTTGTATGTGTTAGCATAAATTAATTAGTATTTTCATTAGTGGTAGGTATCATGTACAGTATCTACCTCACCAAATTATGTACTATATAATTAGATCATGAGGGAATGACAAGATTTATCACAATTTTCTAAAATAATGATTAAATTAACATAATATATTTTATATTTTATTTAAAAATAAATTAAATTATTTAAATTTCTGTTCAAATAAAAAATATTTTTTAAAAATCAATTTCCTCGCCCCTATTTAAACCTTCGAAAACAGATTTCAAACCCCAGATAAATGGTTATAACATCACTCCATTGGATATCCAATTTTTCCCATTTAATAAGTATATAAATATTTGTAAATAAAAAGAATAAGAAAATAAAAGATATCCGAATCTATTATCTAAGAAAATAAAATAAATTCAGATAATAAACATCTACCAAAAATAAGTCAAATTTCTACAATATCCCAATATCCATTACCATCCCTACAAATTGGATCATATTCAAAGCGAGTGTACATAGAGGAAACAGGCCAACTACCAAGTAGAATTCAATTTTATTATTGACAAACAAGCATTTCACCAAACCATGCTTAATAGACAAGTTATCCATAGTCAAAGTATATTATCCACCACCAGATTTTACCAGGAAAAAGAAAAAGCTTCGAGTAGGAATATGTATATCGGGAGGGTCATATATCGGATATATGTCGATTTTACCAAAAACGAAGAACCAGAGCAACAAGGTCAATAACATTTTGAAAACAAAAGAAAAAGATATGCAGACATTCAAGTATTTTCTCCATTACAACATCAGAGAAGCAATGCTTAATGGTAATGGATATATTTATCTATTGTAGGAAGAAGTTCAAACTTATAACCTATACAAATCAATCAACCAAGACACAAATGGCAAGGGAAAATAAGAGACCTAAAATAACAAACCAAACCAAACCAATCTATCGAGACAATCTAGTCATCAGGGAAGCAAAGTGCGGAACAAGGGAAATCCGAAACAGATTTAAGTTGAACAATGGAAGCCATGGCAGATTGACAGCACAATGATAAGAATCAAGGCAATGAGGATACCCAAAACGATCAATTTTATCTTCATATTCTGAAGCCACATCTTTCTTCTCATCTTCGTTCCCTGTTGCCTAAAATCTTGGGCCTGTAATTCAATTTTAAGTTTAATTCATATTGTACTCTTTGCATTATATATTTTCGACATTAAATGAATTATAGGGTGTATCAGAATAAGATTCATAAAGAAACCATAGCAGAGAAAAAATTATAATAGAAACTTAGATGGGCCAAAATTATAATAATTTCTAGACTTGACAAGAATACAACATCAAAGCACAAAAGTGATATTGTTTCTGTTGACCATAAAATGAAGTTTGAATGGGACAAACCTGCGAGCGAAGATTCTCAGTTTTATCCACCAGCAACTCAATCTTCTCACCACGATCAAGGACCTGGTCAAAGAAATGTGTTACTAATGAAAGAAAACAACATGCTACAAGCAATATATCTGAAGTTCCATTCTGTTTTGCATGTCATGCCTTGAAAGTTGGAAAAAGTGGTTATGCATCTTGCAATGTTTTAACCTCAAATTACACCTAGAACAATGATGGAATTATCAGCAATTTATTACCTTCTCAATGTTTTCCATCATGACACCCTTGACTTCAGAAACTTGAGCTTTCACTTTAGCAAGTTTGCTGATCTCTTCAGGATGATCCACACAGTACTGCATGTGCTCCTTCAATTTGGACCTATTATGTATAAAAAGCTAAGCATATTTCCAAGAAGTCAAAAAAATAAATCTATGAGAAGAAACATAGAGAGGTCGATACCCAAATTCTCTATCCAGGCTTTTGGCCGTAGCAGTTGCAGCCTTCCCTCCTCCATACCTCTTGTTGAAGTCTTCCTTCACTCTTTCCAGAAATGCAATTGGAACTTGCCTGCCAACAGATTCAACAGCAACTACACAGTAGGCTGCAGCATCAAAAACATACCAGAAGTCAGCAAGTAGATCTATGACCAAAACCATGAAGTTTAGGGATGGAATCTCTCCCTTTCTCTCTATGAAGGCACCATTATGCATATATACAAGTACCTATACCTTCAATATCAATAAGAACAGTCTAGCACCCAAACAGAAGCTAAATGACAGCAGCCAGCTGCAATGTATAAAAGAGAGTTACATGGATATGCCCCATCGATGGGTATGATTAGAGGACGAGATTCTTTGATTTAAAGATCAAGAAAGTATACACAATTTAAAATGTGAAACTAGGAGTTCTAATTTTCTTTATTTTACATTGTTGGTTACTGATTATCTCTTCAAGAGATCCCTTTGCTTCCCAGCATTGTTCTTTACTTTCTGTACATTAAGAATTTGTTTTAGTACTACCAGCATAGAACCCAGATGCAGAGCACATACATCACAAAGACGTTAACAGAGGAAGCAGAAGTTCAATAGGAAATGCTACTAGCTAGGGGAAAGGCACATAAAATCAGTCCCAAATCTAGCAAATTGTAAGTTCTGCTAACTTTTAAACAATGTTACAATGAGCAGACAATGGTTTCGAGTTTTGACTCATCGAATTAATGCACCCTCACCTATATTTATATCCATTTGCTTATCTAAAAATAGATATGAAAGATCTCTAAAGAAGAATATAAATCCGTCATTAACCCAATTATTCAGATTCTTAGTTGTGTTCTATTAATCCAAACATAACATAATTGTCTAATTAAACAATGATATAAGATAATATCATTAATGAATACATTTAATGGTTTCAAGATCTATCTTTGCTTGTTTTTATTGATTCACCGCTAACCGGATAAAATAAGATCTGAAAACAAAAAATTCATGCAAAAACACCTAGCAAATCAAAACTAAGCCCAGATCCAGCAAACGACAATAATAATCAAAACATAAACAAAAGCCAAATCACAGACTAAACAAAACGGATCGCATGCCGGTATACACATTCGAATCATCAAGCAAATAATCGGCTCTCTAAAAAAGGTCAACCAACTTAATAAAAGAAGATCTAGATCGCAAAATCGCAAGCAAACAAAAAGAAATCTTACTGAATCCATTTTCAACGAGGAAATTGAAGGTATGGCCATCGCAGTTATAGGTGAACTTGTTATCGGAAGCCGGAAGTTTCTGGAGACATTGAGCAGCGATACTGGTGAAATTTCCGGTGAACTCAGTGTACTCGGCGAGGATCACAGTTCCGCGAGCCACGAAGCTGTAGATCAAAGACTGTTGCCCCATCTCTTCAAAACACCCTAAGCCTTCACAGGTAAAAGATTCAATCCGCAAAAGTCTAGAGAGACGAAAAAGGAGAGGGCAACGGGATCGGATTCTGAGCAGATATAGGGAATGAAACAAATGCGGGATTTGATGGAAAATTATTTAAAAAATCTACATACAAACATAGGAAATTTGTTCGCACGTATTATTAAAATCATAAATTAACAAAAAATTAAAAGAAAAAGATCATCTAGAAAGAGATTGGAGAAGAGAAATTACCTTGAAACTGGTGGGAGAATTATGGATTTGTTCGTAAGGTAAACAGTCACGCGGTTTTTGTTGTTTTGATTTATTTTCAAAGTTCATCGACTTCTTTTTGGGTAAATTACGTGAACTGGTCATTTAATTATATACACGTTTTCATTTTTGATCACTAATGTTTGAAAACTTATGATTTGGTCTTTCATTTTTTTAAAAATATTTAATTTCTTAAAAAATCTTAAAAATTCGTGAATTTCCTTGTCTCTGCCCAAATGAAACGCATAGTGAAGGAAGAAGAAGTTGTATGTGATTCAAATTGTCGTGCAAAAAGTACCACTACCCATGATTGATTTTATGGGCAAACAACCATCAACTGAGTGGGGATAAGTCTTTCCAAGTGACCACCGACAAAACAATAAATCAGAAAACTAGCATTGATTGAATCTCTCTGCGAACAACAACCGATCGCTAGGGTATGCTACAACATGCTATAAGGACATACGAATCAAACCCAAAAACAAAAATAAAAACATGTCACAAGGACAGAAAAACGTGTCACAAAGACAAAAAAAAAGAGATCCTTATTAAAATAAAATAAGAAAAAAAAGATAGATTCGGTGATCGACAACCAACACTAAAATTGATTGTCGACCACCGATCAAAAAAAACGATCAGAACGAAAAACTGAAAAAGATGAAATTTGAGAAGAAACGACGGCAGAGAATTAGAGAGAATATTTTAAGACTCCTCTCCAAATATAATTAGAAAAATAATTCGTTCAGTTTTTTTATTTAATTAAATCACTTCTAAAATTTTTAAAATTTATAATTTGATTGTTTAGTGTTGAAAATTATAAAAAAAATAACGGAAAATCGAATAAATAAATAAATTATCATTTACCATTACAAAAAAATCTGTTAATTCCTTTTACAAATTACACACTGTTATCAAAAGGTTTTTTTTTTCCAATATGTTAAAACACATTGGTAATCTGTTTCCCTCGACATTTACAAAGAATGCAAAAAAATATGTACATTGTCCGCCATTGTTGAAGCTCGAAGCCAACACTGGCCCTCGTACATTCAACGCTGATCCAGTTGACAATAAACAATATAAATATTAATAAAAAGTTGCAAAAAAGGCCAAAAGTTTGTTTTTCCGAACCATTTTACCAGTTCGAACCGAGATCTAGGCCATTGTTGTTGCCACCATCTGGTGGATTGATCGTCACATAAAGCAAAGATATGACAATAGACAAAAGGCCAGCCCAGACGTAGATGATCGTCGGAACCCTTCCCCGGCGTCCCATCAACCCTTTGACGAACGGGTACATATGGCACAAAACCCAGAACGCGAAGAACAGTCCGCCGAACAGCTGAGTCCATTGCGGTATGACGCTGTATATGGTTCTTGATACGCCGATCACGATTGCGAGCAGGGTCACGATTATGATCGTTAATGGCACTATGAAGAGACTGGTCCATTTGACGAGGTAAAGCTCGGCGTAGATGTCGTCTTCGTCCTCTCCGGCTGATTTGGATGTCAATGTGAAAGAGATTTCGATGCCGGCGAAGACTTTGAGGAGACCTTGGATGACGGCGACTAAGTGAGCGCTAGAGCCACCGATGACCCAGAACTGTTCGTTTCTCCAAAATTCCTCGAGGCTGATACCGGACCACCGGACTTCGAGAATGGAAATGCAACAAAGGGTTAACGTGATGACGAGGAGATATAGAAGGAATGCGATGTTTAGGCCTTGGACGATGAACTGGCCGGAAAAGAGGGACAGTGCCGGGAGGAAGCAGTAAATGACCAAGAAAATGGAGGTGAAAGGGTAGAATCCGACGTTGAGATACGCGATTCGTTGTAGGAATTTGAGTCGTCGTGTTGCGAACAATGGGTTGTTTCTGGAGAAAAAGATTTCGACGGAACCGGTGGCCCATCTCAACACTTGGTGAAGCCTATCGGTAAGGTTGATCGGCGCGGTTCCTCTGAATGCGTCGCGCTTCGTGACGCAGTATACCGACCTCCATCCACGGTTGTGCATCCTGTAACCCGTCACAACATCCTCCGTCACCGAACCGTAAATCCACCCTATTTTGCCACCCCAATCTGTGTTATCTTCGTACCAACAGGAAATGACTGCGACTGCCTCCGCAACCGTGGGAGCATCGAGAGGCGGGCGTGGTGTCAGCAATGCACCCGGTGGTCGACCGTTCTTCACCGATATATGATCGGCAAGGGGACGTCCTTGGTACTCGGCCACAGGTATGCTTTCAGTGAAAAGTGTCGAGTCACCGAATTTCTTCGGAACGTCCAAGTCCGGGTGCACATTTAAGGGTTGTGCGTCCTCATCTCCTGCCATAGGCTTTGTTTGAATATTATCGGCGGGAAATTTATTCTGTCCAAACACTCCAGTGTACTCGTTTGCTCTCGGTGGATGGAATCCGTAAAGCGCATAACGTCGGAACATGCACCCTGTTCCGACATACACCGGACCTTGGAGCCCATCGAGTGCTCTCATGCTTCCTATTGTCACACACACAAAAAAAATCAGTTGGAATCATTCGAATTTTACAGTTCTGTTTAAATAGAATAAAAGACATACCATCGAAAAAGACAGTGTTATGATTTGCATATCGATCCGACGGATCAATCCCTTCGAATCGTTGAGGGAACTGAATGTAACAAATGCGATCACCGCCGCGGTCCATCATGAAGCAGATCCCTTCTTTGATGGCCATAGAATTATAGAAGTAATGGTCACAATCCAAGTTGAGTATAAAGGGTCCATTGGACAATATTGCAGAAGCTCTAACCATGCCATTCATGGCTCCAGCCTTCTTGTTGTGGTCGAAACCGGGACGTTTCTCCCTCGAAACATACGTGAACATCGGTAGCCTTATGTCAACCCCCGAGAAGTCTAGCCTTTTCTCATCTGGGCAACCCAACACTGGATCAGGTTCCGGGAATTTACTCATCACCTATGACAGATCTGGATTAGTTTATGTTTAGACTTAAATGAATACACGAAAACATACATGATTCACGTAAAATGATTTACCTGCAAGATTCCAGCATGGTCACCTTTGGAATGATCGGCAGTTGGATTGAGCCATGTCCCCGGCCAATGCGTTCCGTCGGCCATCCATGTAGCCTTCTCGACCTGAAAATCCGGTGGCAGCTTCCCACCGTTCTTCTCTTTGGCTAGACTTTTCTCCTTTATAGCCTCCCTATGGTTGTACATGTCACATCTTTTACGTATGGTCTCAGGGAGACCATTGATCCTCACCTTGAATTCATCGTACTCCCTCTTTATCCACCGTCGATCTTTCACGAAATCGGTCCGTTTCTTGTTCTTCGTCGGATCAGTTTTCAAGTTGAAATAGCTGTCGGGGTTTCTAGGTTCAATGTCATGTTTTCGACAAAATGGCACCCACACCTCAGCAAAACGGATAGCCTCGGCCATGGCCTCAAATGTGAGGATGGCACCACCATCATCCGAAATATAAGCTGAGAGCTTTTCAATAGGATAGTTAGCAGCCATGATGGATAAGATAGTGTTGGCAGTGACGAGCGGAGGTTCTTTATCGGGATCGGCCGTTGAGACAAAAATGTCAACCCCAGGAAGGTCAGACCGACCTGTCGGGTTCGATGGTGAAATCTGCTCGAACTTCTCGTGTAATGCGACCAGGTCGGTCGACCGATTAATAGGATTTAGCTTCGGGAGACTGTCCAATAGCCAAGAGAATGCGAACCATGATTCGCACACGCACGAAATGCCCCACAGCCACATCGCATCAGGGTTCGGGTTACGCCAACGCCACCCGAGGAAGAAAAATAGAATCACCAAACGTACCAATATCAAAAACCTATAAGGGCTAAGAATACTAGACTTAACCGGTATCTTCCTCGTCAACGGCTTCCACGGCTTATCCATAAAATCCGACATCGTTACACCCCCATCGGCTCCGTATCGATCGTCATCATTTTGCCAGAACGCGCTCCCGATCCCATACTTCGCTTTAGACTCGAACAACCAACGATTATGATCGAAATCACCCGTCTGGCTCCGTAACAACATGGACTTATTATTCATCGATTTCATCACTGACATCCCTTTATCCGCTTTCGACCCGTCGTTGCCGCCACCTTTAGACTCCGTCGAGGGCTGGTTATCAGGCGTCGGGGGCATCATGACGGTGTAATTTATGTAATCATTCTGACCCGATTGATCGCCAGACATGTCCATGTCGTCATCCCTGGACAAGCTCACGATCCGGCCACTTGCTGTCCTCCGGGTAAATTTTACACCTTGGGGTGAGTCTCCGGTGTTGGTTGATTTCTTATTCTTGGATGTGGCCATTATTTTATGTTAATGGTTGCTTTGATTAGCTTTAATCAGCTAAACAAAGCAATTCTCTCTTGTCTTGTAATGTGCAAAATGCACTTATTATTACAATTATTATTTTAGTGTTGGAATGAAACCTGAGATTAAGGTTTTAAACACTGTTTTGGTTGCTGTTCTTGTTTTAAGGAAATTACAGGGTTGAAATTTGGTTGACTGGTTTAATGGTCTAAAACGTTGTTTTGTTCTTTTCGTGTCTGTTTTTCTTAGTGGTGAAGAGAGTTTTACTCCCTTGCTTTAATCTTAGCCTTTTAATTTAATTTTTATTTCAAATGGTTTAGAAATCGAAGATCCGTTCATTGATCGAGTTATTTTGCTAGGTTTAATAAAGTTAAAATATTATATAAAATTTAAATAATAAATTTAAATAAAAAATTAATCCATTTACATTCTAGTGATGCTTTAGAAAGAATCTATAAACTTCGACCCAGATTAATATATATAATATTTTGTAAAAAAATATTCGATAAGCATATCGTATAATTTAAATACGCGTTTTGTCAAAGGATATCTTTGTCTCAACTATAATTGATGTAATTAGTTTGATAATTGTAGTTAGAAATTTGTTAATTGTCAGAGGGTGGTTAGTTTATTATACTTAAGTAGTTATTGGGTCATAGTTATAGGTTATATAAACATATAAGCTATATTGGACTTAATGACCTTTTCTTAATATTCAGTTCAATAAAATGTTCTTTACTTTTTACAGCTTATTTCGTTTATTCATTAAACCCTAACTACTATTCATCTCCTTTCACATTTATCATCGTTGGTCACTTATCTCCTGCCACCATGCCTGAGTTTTCACTCGTTTAAAGATTTATTATGGATTTTTAAAGATTTAATTTATATGATTAAAATTTATAATTTAAGTTTTAAATATAAAAATTTAGATTTTATTTTTAAAGAATAAATATGTAAGATTATATTATTGTTGAAGTTTAATTTATATATGGGAAATATTTTATGCACAAGAAATGTTTTTTTTTTATTTTTATGAGCACCTTAGTTTTAGAGTTTAAGATTTAAATTTTAAAGTTTAAAACTAGAAATTTAGGTTTAAAGTTTAAAAGTTTAGAGGTTGTGATTAGAATGTTAAGTTTAAGATTTAGAGTTCTAGGATGATATGGTTAACGATTTATAAATTGTGGTTAAGGGTAAATTTGTAACGAGGATCATAATTTGAAGACGAGCGGAATAAATAACTCTTTTTGAAAATATATATTTAATAAAAATCTTTAATTTTTTTAATATAATTAAAATAAAATAATTTTAAAATATAAAAAATAAATTTCATGGGACAAAAAAATACAATTTAAAAACTTATCTTAAAACTAAATTAATAATGAAACCAAGTTATGGATTTGATGAATAAAAATCGAAACTTAACAAGGAAGGATTGGGGCCAATATTTTATCTACAAGAATACGACAATTAAAATAGGGAGAGAAAAACACTTAAAACCTTGTGCTTGTTTTATTTTTCGTATCGAAGACAAATGGATTTTACGAGGATCCTGCCCGAAGAGTGCCTGAGTCTGATCATATCGTTGACTTTGCCCGCGGATGCTTGTCGGTCGGCCATGGTTTGTCCAGCGTTGAGATCAGTTGCAGACAGTGATGAGGTGTGGGAAAAGTTTCTACCTAATGATTATACGTCGATTATTTCGGAATCGTCGTCGTCGCTTTCGCCGAGAAAAAAGAATATATACTTTCATCTCTTCTCTCGTCTCGTTCCCATTCACAATAGTACCATGGTAAGCACAAAAACTTTATAATAATTTGTTGCATAAATTTTTATAAACATGTATTATTATGTGACGGTTTTTATCGATCGTACCGTAAATGAACATGTACCATTTATAGTATAGAACAAAGTAGTGTATTTTTTAGTTCCGATTTCGTTTTTAAACAGAGTTTTCAATTAGAGAAAGGGACCTGAAAGAAATGCTACATGTTGGGGGCAAGGGCACTTTCAATTGCAAACGAAAAATCACCATACAAATGGACTTGGACATCTCTCTTGGAGTCTAGGTTTGATTTAATTAACTTTATTCGATGATTTAAATAACGATCATAACATGTAACATGAAATTAATTATAATCTCATGAATTCCCTATGTTTTCTTGTCTCGAATGCAACGATAGGTTTCCGGAAGTTGTTGTACTCTTAATAGGATGGTGGGTCGAAATAAAGGGGAGGATCGAGACTAGAATTTTATCTCCCGATACAAACTATGCAGCATACTTTGTATATAAGCTTAAATATGTTGATGGAATTGTGTTTAGGCAGAGACCTATTAATTTGAGTGTCATTGTCGACGGAGTCGCTTCGAGGGAAGTACGGAGGGGGTCGTTGTACCCGAGTGATGAGTTTCGACATGTTCGGAAGAGAAGAGACGGATGGATCGAAGCTGAAATGGGTGAGTTTTTGAATGGAAGTGGTGATGATGGAACTGTGGAGTTTGTTTTTAAGCAGAATGATTCAGGTTATCCTGTGTACGGCCTCATTGTTGAAGGAATCGAGCTTAGGCCTAAAGATATTAGACAATAGTATTAAGTGTCAGTAATTCGAATAAAAAACGTCCGTCTTTTTCTATTTTCTTCTTTATTCACTTAAATATAAATAATAATGACTAAATAAAATCGTCGTTATCGTTTTCACTTATTTTTCTCTCTTTTCGTCCCATTCTCATTCAAAATGGAAAAAAAATATATTTATGATTATTATATTATATTCGTAATTACAATAAATATTATAATATGATTTATAATACTTTGTTTTTGTCACTTAACAAAGAGTGATCATAGTCTCTGGGCTAAAATTAAAAAAAAAAAGTATTTAATTTTTTTATTTTTAATATAATTATACGTTAGTATTTGTTATTTATTTTTAATATTTTTGAAAAGACACGTATATTATATAAATTGTGTTGTTTAAACTCGAGTTACCTAATAAAAATAACATCATTCTTCATCATCAATACTCAATGAATTCAGATTTTTTAAGAATATAAAGATGAATACAATAAAAAATAAAAAAAATATGATGAATGTACTAAATTGTTATTTCTAAAGTTTAGAACTCATATTAAAAACTATTTTTTATGTTAATGTGGCATGAAATCGATGTAACGGGAGTTAATGTGACCAAATTATTATTAATCAATAATATGAGTGACGAAATCATAACAATTAAAAGTTTAGTGACCAAAATCAAAAAAATAAAATAAATGTGACATTTACCTTATTTAACCTAAAAAATCAAAACTTAACGAGGAAGGAGATTTACTTTATTGGTGAACACGACAAAAACAAGCCTTCACAATCTATTTAAAACCAGAGTTTTCTTGTTTTTTCGGCTGTGATTTCTCATATTTTCCGATCGAAGAAAAGAAATGGATTTCACAAGGATATTGCCAGAAGAGTCTCTGTGTCTGATTATATCGTTTACTTCGCCGGCGGATGCTTGTCGTTCGGCCGTGGTTTGTTCAGATTTGAGATCAGCCGTGGACTCCGATGCGGTGTGGGAAAAGTTCCTGCCCTCTGATTATAAATCAATCATTTCGGAATCATCATCACCGGCATCGTTGCTTTCAATGGGGAAGAAGGAGCTTTATTTTCGCCTTTTTTCCGATTCTATTCTCATTCAAAATTCTACAATGGTAAACACCAAATCTCTACCCATCTTTAAATTTTCTTTGTATTTTGATGATCTAATATATACTTTTGCGTCGTCTCTTTATGTGTATGTCAACTACCATGGTATTTTGGATTCTTGATTTCTACATGATCAAATTTCTTTGAACAGAACTCCTATGTTTGGCCTATTAAACGTGGATGTTTTACCCAGAAATATTCTGGCTAGGAGTTGCAAGAATAGCCTGCTTATAGTGTGTGACTGTTTGAGATTGACATGCTTCTATTAGGGTGATCAGTCAGGTTATCTACAAGGACGAACACATGATTTTAAGTTAATTGTTCGAATTTAATGAGTTATATTAGAAATTTAGTTGGTGTAAAATTTCTAGGAGTATGATTACCTCTATCACTCTCTTGGTCCATTCTTGATTACCTGTTTCACTTATTAGGCTCGATCAATACGAGCAAGCGATCTAGCAAGCTTTACATTTAGCTCTGATTTCGTGTGCATTTATCTGAAAAACTAAGGTTATTGGTGTTTAAACAGAGCTTCCAGTTGGAGAAAAAGAGTGGGAAAAAATGTTATATGTTGGGGGCAAGGGCACTTTCAATTTCATGGGGAGATACACCTTCCTACTGGACTTGGACATCCCAACCAGATTCTAGGTTTGCTCTCTTTTAGAACTTTATTCGATAATTTAAATAACGATCACAAAGCAACTCGATATTAACTTTTAGTTCCATGTTTTCTCTGCATTGATCAACACAGTTGCTACATTATATCTCACCTCACAAATATTCTACTTGTTTAACATTACTTTTGCTACTTTGTTTTGCTCTTGCGTGGAACACAATGACAGGTTCCCCGAAGTTGCAGAGCTCATATATGTGTGGTGGCTCGAAGTGAAGGGAAGGATCGAAACCCGAATTTTATCTCCCAACACAAAGTATGTAGCATACCTCGTGTTTAAGCTTAGTACGAGTCCAGTTGGGTTTAAGGATAGAAACGTTGATTTGTCCGTGAACATCGACGGAATTGCTTCGAGTGGTGCACGGAAAGTCTCGTTAGACTCACGAGATGAGCCCCGGCATGTTCTAGAGAGAGGAGATGGGTGGATGGAGGTCGAAATGGGCGAGTTTTTAAATGAATGTGGGGATGATGGAACTGCGGAGTTTATTCTTAAAGATGTTAACGGTTACATCAAGGAAGGCCTTGTCATTGAAGGAATTGAGCTTAGGCCTAAGAGTTTTGGTAGCTAAGTAAACAATGGACATCAGTGCACATAATTTAGATCGTGTCTTCCGTTCTATAGAGATATTGCATTATTTAAAAGGTTTAATTACAAAATTAGACGCTAAAATTATGGTTTTATTTTTCAACAAATGCTTAATTTTTTTTTTAATTAAGATGGGTATCTAACGATTTTTCATTTATAATTTGACCCATGTTTTTTTATTTTTATTTTGTACTCTTATTTTAATAATAAATTAAAAGTATATCAGATTTCTCAAAAGTAACAGTAGTGAGGATTTGGGAAATGACAAGCAGGATTCGACGATTAAATGGTGGGCTCGAAGAAGTTTTGAGAAATTTAGGGACTGTTTTAGAAACATTTTAGAGTTTTTATATTTTATTGAAAATTTTAAATTATTAAAAATAAAAATTAAATAAAAAGATAATTGATAATATATTACAGATTATTTAGTCGAATACTAAATAAGAAGTTTTTCCTTAAAAAACTATATATATAATTTGATTCTTGTTTTTTTTTTTGAAATTTTAAAACTTTACTCGAAATGGATTGGAAAGAGAAATATTATTAGTGAGTTTTAAAATTCATGATCGAAAATATAAAAAATAAATAAAAATTAATAATTTGATGAGCTGATTCAAATATACTTTTCGTGTAGTTTTAAAAGGTGGTTTTATCAAAATTTTATAAAAGTTGTAAGAATTTTAGTATCGATTTTTTGATATATACCGAATTTCTTAAAAAATATAAAATTTTTAATATATATTATATTTTTAAAAATATATATAAAAATTTTGATACATACCAAAAAAAATAATATAGAATTTTCTATATCTTTTATAAAGAATATTACAATTATTTTTAATATTCTTTTAAACTTCCTCTTTTTAGAAAAACTCATACTTGCTCTTGCTCGTTGTAAATTTGTAATTAATCTTATACAAAAAGCAAACCCCACCTAACGCGCAGAAAAATCAACGCGGAACTTAACAGTTAACGATGAAGGATGAAAATGTCAGCAAGACTAGGCAAGTCGTCGCAGGCGAAGCAGTTTCCAGTCTATTTAAAAGTTAAAACCCACCGATTTGTATCAACAAAAGGAAAAAAAAGTCACAAACCTTTACCATTTTCATTTTTTTCGTCGAAGAAGATAAGAAGATGGATTTTACGATGATATTGCCAGAAGAATGTCAGAGTTTGATTCTGTCGTTTACTTCGCCGGCGGATGCTTGTCGCTCGGCGATGGTTTGTCAAGTTTTGAGATCAGCAGTTGAGTTTGATTCGGTGTGGGAAAAGTTTCTTCCCTCTGATTACAAGTCCATCATTCTCGGATCATCGTCGCCGTCGTCGTTGCTTTCGATGGGAAAGAAGGAGCTTTATTTGCAGCTCTGTTTTCATCCCATTCTCCTTCAAAACGGTACAATGGTAAGCCCAATATCTCCATTGATTTTTACTCTTATTACCTTCACAATTCACACCATCCAGTCAGTTGCTAGCTTGTGTGAGAACTGAGAATTGTTTTTAAATTAAATATTGAAAATACCCAATTTGTATCTAATATGCTTTCGATTCAGATTTGATTCAAGCTAGGATTTTAGCTCTGTTTCTGTGCATTTATGTGCAAAATTAAGTTTTCTGGTGATTAAACAGAGTTTTCAGTTGGAGAAAGGGAGTGGGAAAAAATGTTATATGTTGGGAGCAAGAGCACTTTCTATTATATGGGGAGACACACCTGCCTACTGGAGATGGAAATCCCAATCAGATTCCAGGTTTGCCTTTATCTTTTAAAATTGGTTTAATTACAGATTAGGACCCTAAACTTGTACTTTTTCAACATTTACTTTTATCTTTTAAAGTTTGATGGAAAATGTGGCATTGAAATAAGTGTTTGGCATGTGAGGATATCAAAGTATTTTCATTCAATTGTGTACTATGAGTCTATTATATAGTAAACTTATCGAAAAATTTCGTACGAAATTATATTAACGGCAGTACTAAATAAAATTTTAATAAATGTCATTATTAATAATAATTGTATTGATCGACAGGTTTTCTGAAATTGCTGAACTCAAAATAGTATGGTGGTTCGATGTGAAGGAAAAGATCGAGACCCGAATTTTATCTCCCAACACAAACTATGCAGTGTACTTTGTGTTTAAACTGAAAAACCAACATATAAGCGGGTTTAGGCGGAGAACCATAGGTTTAAACGTGAATATTGATGGAATTACTTTGAGAGAAGAACAAAAGGTATCGTTAAACTCACGAAACAACCCTGAACAGATTCGAGAGAGAAGAGATGGATGGATGGAAGTTGAAATGGGTGTATTTTTTAATGACTGTGGGGATGATGGAACTGTGGAGTTTAGTCTCAAGGATATTGACACAAATTATTGTAAGGAAGGTCTCATTATTGAAGGAATTGAGATGAGGCCTAAAGATATGGATAACTAATTAGGAAGACTTTGCCTGGTGTTTTCCTTTGTAGTTGGTTCAACGTTTACTACTCATAATTTCCATATGTTTAAAATATTAAATTATATAAACTTTTACCCATTAATAAGTAATTTTAAATAAATTTTAATATTTTTGTACTTAAAACATATTTATATTACATGGTGTATTTTAATTATTGAAAAATTATTTAAATCGATTTATTAATTACTAAAAATTTTAAGTAATTATTATTGTATAATTCAAAACTAAGTTGATTTTTTATGATTAGAGTCGAGCTTATAAATTTATTATTTGAGTTAAATTTTTAGTTAAATAAAATTAAATACTTCAATTTCTTTAAATTAACTTGAGTTTTACTTACCCTAACTACTGTTCTTCATCTTCGTGGATTTTCCTGTAAAATTAAGGCTGGTAACGTAAAATGTGTAATGTTAAGATTAATATATATGTAATTTTTTAAAATTAAAATATCATTATTAATTTTTTTAATATAAAAATATTTGTTTATTTTGTACAAAATTACATATTACGTCAACACGTATTTAAAATATAACTCGTGTTTTTTAACATAATTGATGGGGGAAAATATATATTTTAAAAGATAGAGGATAAAAAATGGACAATATTCATAGTTAAAGAGCTTCCGTAAATTTTGAGCGATTTCGAATTTAAACAAAACCTTATATAAATATTTTTCACAAATATAATAAAAAATACAATATAATAATAATTTGAGTTTAATAATTAAAATTTATATACTATTAAAAAACTTTGATAACTTTAATACACAAGTTTATTAGATTGAAGGTTAAAGTTTAGTATTTAAAATTTAATTTTCTAAATAATTTAAATATGATTATAATATCATATTTATTCATAAATATTTAATTTATTAATCAAATTTAAAACAAATATTATATAAATTTATTTATAATATTAGAATTTATTTTTTTAATTTATAAATAATATAAAAAGTAATACATATGATTAAGTAAGTTTATTATTTACATGAAAAATTAATTAATAATAATCTATTAAGAGTTGGCTTTTATTTCATTAAAATTCATTTTTTTTCGTGGCTGATATTTTTTAGCTCAATTCCCTTCGATTATTAATTATGGTCTTTAAATTAGAAAAAGAAAGTAGGGTCAGTTCAGAAATTTTGTCGTTACGTTTAACTTTGAAGGGACCAAGTTGGATGGTCGGCTGGCTGGAATTATTTAGTTTAGTTCGGACGAAATCAAATCTGTGGGTATTATTAATTCAAGTTACGATAAGTATCGTAATTGGATTCGAATTTAATGAATTTTTACTCGACCCAAATTGATAGAGTGGATTTTTTTTTATTAAAATTTAGTTTGGGTTGAATCGAGTTATTAAAAAAATAAGATCAGATTAGGTTTATGATTAAATTCTTTGATCTATCCGATACGGTATATATATTATTTAATATTTTAATTTTTTTCGGATCAAGTTTATTCAGTTTTTTATTAATACATCATGGTCGAGTTATATGTTTTATCATTTCGAGTCGAATTGAATCGGACGAGTGTTTTAGTTTTTGTATTTGGGTCGGGACGGTCAAAAATTCATTCTACCCCAATGCATAGTCATCCCTAATTACGTTTATAATTTATATTCGAGTTCATAATCAAATTAATTTTAATACTTTTATATTTGAAGTTTAAATTATGATTCTTTTATCAAGAGCTGTGGTATATAACGTGGATGAAAAAATTGAATAAAGACTAATAACAATCATGACCCTATAAAATATTTTTAAAAAATATGGCAAATTTATTCTAAAATTTATCACCTTGAGATAATAATCTTAAATGTGGTATCCGATCTTACCCATGCCCATCTCTAAATATTAGTGATGGTTTTATAAAAAAATAATAATTTAATTATCAAAACAAAAAATTAAAATAGTTTAATGACCAATAACCTCGTTTACTCTTTTTTTTACTTATACTGTGTTGATGTCCGAAAGAAATTTTACTGTGTACTGTTGAAAACTTTCTAGTGGTATATAATTGGTACCAGCTGGCGATCAGAGAGAGAGAGCGACCAAACGGCTCTTCCTGGAGGCAACACGCTCACACCACGGCTCCACCCATCTTCTCTTCAGATTTCCCTTTCCTTTCCTTTCTCTCTCTCTCTCTCTCTTTTAAATTTTCTTTACATCCAATCAAATCAAAGCTTTTACGCTGCTCTCCCCTACCTTCTTTCATGAAAAATCTCAAGTCCTCTCGAGATCTCTGATCCCGCGATTTTCTGATTTATTAAGAACTTCGTTTCATTCTTCAATTTTGAAAAAACACACACTAAAAACTAAGAAGATTTTGCAGAATACGAGGTGGTTGCTTCGTAGTTGTTTGCGTTTTTTATATGATCGGATGCGTTTGAGAGAGATATAGCTGAAAAGGAGAGAATAACAGTAAATTATTGGACTGTAAATTGAATTTTGATCAGTAGACATGGTTACTAGCAATATATTTCATTGCCGGAAGAATTCATGGCCGCCTGAGGAATATATCAACCGTCATACTTTACAATTGGTAAGCCATTTTTATTTTTGATCGTTTTCCAAGTAGATTTTATTCTGTATGGTTCCCTTGGGGGAAAGCGTGTAAAAGCAGAGGAAAGAAACTAGTAGTAGTGTAAAAATTAGTAGGATCGAGGTTTGTTTTTCCACGGAATTTGCTCTATTTTGATTAATAAGATTTGGAAGTTGTTTATAGAGATTGATTGCAATCCGTATAGGAAATAGATTGGGAAAAAATGGAAGGTTGACTGGCTTGATATAATTCCTGTCTTTGCTAGGAGTGTTTGGATTTTGCAGCCGTTGTCTGATCGAAATCATTAAAGGTTTAAAAAACGGTAGGAAAAGGAAAACATTTTTATATTGATGACTATGTCGCATGATAAAGTTCAATCAAATGTGGAAAGAGAGTGAAAATCATGCCTGGTAGTGATAACATTTCAAATTAATTGGGGTTTGTTTTTCCAAATATTGTTTCTAATCTGATGATCTTAGATCCAGTACATACATTACATCTTGACTTATTTTACTTTTTGCCTTCAATGGCATATTGATTCTATATGTAACTAGTTTTTTTGACATGATAGCTGTTGGTTTAGCTTCAGATGAACTTTTAATATTCTGCTATACTAATTCACCTGGTGTGGTACTCCTATATAGTTTGATTTTGATAGTGCTGTGCCGCCAAAACAAGCTTGGAGAAGGCGATTAAACAGTCATGCTAATCTTCTAAAAGAATTCAGTATTACATTTAAGGAAGCAATAAAGATGGTACGTGACCGAAAACCTTGTTTGACTGATTCAAGATACTATCCCTGTGCTGGATACCTCTTCTAATTGGTCTTTGTATTTGAAACCTTAGGTCCGGTTAGGCATACGGCTATGGTCCTATGTCAGGGAAGAGGCATCACATGGAAGGGTGATTCTCTTGTTTTATTTAGTTTGCAGTCATTTGCTTCATTTTCTTATTTCTAATTTATTTTTTGGAAGCGTGCAACTAGCTCCAAGTAACTTTATATGTTGTTACATGCACATAGAAAGCACCTATTGACCCTTTCACCCGAGAAAGCTGTAAGCCATCTGCATCTCAAGGAGTTCCACTGGGAGGAATGGGGTATTTAATGTGGTTTAGCTAAATGGTTCAGTTTGTAGCTCCAGAATGTTTCATGCATCTGATTGTGGCAATTTGTGTTACAGGAGTGGGAGTATATCCAGGGGCTTCAGAGGCGAGTTCAGGCAATGGCAAATTGTCCCTGGAACTTGTGACCCTTCACCTGTTATGGCTAATCAATTTTCTGTAATGCTTGGATCTTCAACTTGCTATATTTTTGACGACCTATTCTTATTCTTATTCTTATTTAATTTTAGGAATAATCCAAAAGTCTGCATGCAAAATAAGATTAATGTACTTATTGTTTCAGGACTGTCATATGAACATATGAAATAGGTATTGAACTTGAATCTGGGTTTCGTAAGGCTCTGGCTTGGTATGAAGGATTGAACTGAGTATGGAAAATTTGTTATTGTAATGGTTAAACAAAATAGTTGGAAAGTGATTATGAATCTTAATCATTTGATTAATGCATTTTCCATTCTCACTGTTTTCCAGCCTGAATACCAAGCTAAACCTAAAAGAATTTTCAAGGCATCGTTCAGAATTAATGAAGTGATATTCCTTTTTTTTTCGTTCTTTTAAAGTTAGACAAACAACATGGCTTGGATTATAAGTGCTTTTTCAAGCTATTTTTTTCATAAACAAACAAAACAATGTTACCCTGACACCCCCACAAAAATACCCACACCCACCCTAGTGTGGAATAAAAAGAATACATTAGATGTTTAGAAACATAAAACCAATTTGTCTTTCTCATAGTGGTTTGTTTTCTTTTCCGAAAGTGTAGATATTTATATCTCGTGATGGTGGGAATAAGAAGTATGCATCAGTTTTGGCTCCAGGACAGCATGAAGGCTTAGGGTAAGATTAAGTTCTAATACAATCATTCTAAAAGATATTGGTATGCAAATGATTACATGCTGCTAAAAGAAATAGAAATAGATATTCACATGTTGCTCATCAACTGATTGGTATTTTAGGTATAACGTCAAATGGTATGCAATACATATAAGTCTATAACTATGAATTGGTTTCAAAATTCCAACTGTTGCATCTCATGCATCCGTAACTCGTCAACTAATAAATTTTGTGCATGTAAGTATCTAATTTTTGTTTGTACGGTAATTATCTTCTTTGATTCATTCCACTCTATTTATTCTTTGTCTTTTGTTTTGCTTTTTCATCATATCAAAAGGCAGTAATTGATATCAACTGAACTGACTGCAGAATTTGCATGCGCTGATTTTAGTTTTTCATATTTCTACTAAGAAGGCTCACATGCAGATTTTGATAATTTTGAATTCTGTGGCAAGGAAAATTCAATTAAACATGGTAGATCAAATACTATGTGTTTTTATTTCCTGTGAAAGGTAGAGAGATTCCAGTTAACGTTCTTTGATTTGAAACTTGTCATTGGCCATAATTTTGAACTTCGGCATGAAACTTGTCATTAGAAATTGAGAGCTACTGTGTATTGAAAGTCTAATGTTGTTTGCATTCTTTTACAGGAAAGCTAGTGATGAGGGTATTTCATCATGGGGTTGGAACCTGAGTGGCCAGCATTCTACATACCACGCTTTGTTTCCTAGAGCATGGACAATATATGATGGTATTATTCAAACTTTCTTTGTCATACAAGTCGGTTTATTTTTCTTGGCGTCATGTTTTATAATGGTCTCATTTTTCAGGTGAACCAGATCCTGACCTAAAAGTATCCTGTCGACAGATATCACCTTTCATACCACATAATTATAAAGATTCCAGTCTTCCAACAGCTGTTTTTGTCTATACAGTATGTTCACTGAGAATCTAAATAAAAGAACTTAGTCACTTGTTAAACTTACAGCCCTTGTTAGTTTTATGTGCTATTTCAGAACTATTTCGTAATTGGTTGTTTGCAAGACTACTTTATGGTTCTCTCTTTTTCTCTTCTTTCTTACAAGGCCTTTACTTGTTCCGTTGTAGTTGGTGAATACTGGAAAAGAAAGGGCAAAAGTCAGCCTACTCTTAACATGGGCGGTAAGTTCTTTTCTGGGTCCAGACTTGCTCAATTTTGCGTTTATTTTTCTCAATCAATAAAAAGACTGTTTTTTGCATTTTCAGTAATTGATGTTTGTTTTTTGCAGAATTCAATCGGTGGAGTTTCACACTTATCAGGAGATCACGTCAATGAGCCATTCATGTGAGTATAGTTAGTGTATATTCTTCCTATTTGGACTATGTACACGAGGAAATGTCTTAACTTTCTTCTTTTTTATTTTGATAGAGGCGAAGATGGAGTTTCTGGTGTACTTCTTCATCACAAGCAAGTCATCAAACCTTAATAGCTATATGTGACGGTTTGCGTATTTCTCTTGCTTATTTCACAGTAATAAGAGGTGAAAGGGAACATAATGTGACTTTATGGCTTTAACTAATCCCTTTCTAAATACACAAGCTCAAAGCAAGTAGGAAGAATTTGTGTGTTCCAGTAAATCATTATCCTGCTAGCATGCTTGCATTGTGATTTGATGCATGAGTTAAATACATGTATACTGTTGACACTATGACTAGATTCAAATGTTTCTAAGAATTACCGTCATTCCACAGGACAGGCAAGCGGAACCCTCCTGTTACTTTCGCCATAGCTGCATGTGAAACCCAAAATGTCAACGTGACAGTCCTACCATGTTTTGGCCTTGCGGAAGGAAGGTCTGTAACAGCAAGGGAGATGTGGAGTAAAATGACGCAGGTAAATGATTCTTGTAAAGGGTTATCTGCCTTTGTTTTTAGTTATGAGTCTTCCTTCCTTTAATTTTAGTTATGGAACTTGTCAACTTTGGGTATGTATTCATTTTCAAATTTGCGTCTCTTACTGTATGAATCTCTAATAGCGCTAAAGTATTCTTTCCAAGTTATTCATAAACTGTTGCCATGTTGTGCCTTTTCCCGATCCATTTGAGAATTAAATTCTTGTTTTTGTGTCTGAAGGATGGACAATTTGATCGTGAGAATTTTGATTGTGGCCCAAGCATGCCTTCATCACCGGGAGAGACACTTTGTGCTGCAGTTTCAGCTTCTGCTTGGGTGGAACCCCATGGAAAGTGTACCATTGCATTTTCTCTTTCTTGGTCTTCTCCAAAAATAAAATTTTTAAAAGGGAGCTCATACCATAGGTATATTTACAATGCTCTTTTTCCCTTTTAGTCATCATTTGCATGCCATCGTGTTCAAGATGCTGCATTTATTACAATCCTTGGATTGGATGTTTGTGGTATTGCCTCCATTATCCAGCCTGTTAACTGATGCAGAGACCACGAGAAATTACACACTTCACTGTTATATGAAAAACACCAGTTATTAGTCTCTCTGATGCCAGCTATCCTCATTAAGTTTTCCTTGTACAGTAGGATTGTTGAGCCTGTAATTTCCCTGATGTACATTTTATTTACCCTGGAAAGATGGATAATGTTTTGCTTGTTTCAAAATCAAGAAATATTGGTTTTGCTTTTCTTTTCTTGTTCCCCCTGACTTCTTTATGTGAGGGCGGTATGTCCAGGTATTGTTTCTGAAACATTTTTCTTTCTTACAGGAGATATACAAAATTTTATGGCACTTCTGAAAGAGCAGCTTTAAACTTGGCCCATGATGCACTGACAAGTATGCATGTGGTTTAAATATCTCTCATCTTCTGGCATGGTTTTCTTTTTCAAGTCATTGACTGTAGAATCACGCTTGTCCAATATGGCATTTTTTCCAGAACTATTTTGTTTTAAGATATTTCTATGAATGTCAGACGTCTAAGATTGATAATATTCTGGTTATTCATAAATCATAGATTACAAGCGGTGGGAAGAAGAGATTGAAAAATGGCAAAGTCCTGTCCTCAACGATGAAAGGCTGCCAGAATGGTAACATCCAATTTAACTATTCGCACCAACCTTAACTTGTCTTTTGTTCTACACGTGCCTTTATTTTTAATTTCTTGGTTTTATCAAAATCCTCTTTGTGTATCTCAGGTATAAATTTACGCTGTTTAATGAACTCTACTTTTTGGTTGCTGGCGGAACTGTTTGGATAGGTACATATGCCATACTTCTTTACATTTTGCTTTAGCTTAAATTTAGCTCCCGCATTCTATTGTTAAATCTGCATCATTCACATCTAGTACATTGTATACCAGCTGTTTGGTCTTTAAAGCTAAATACATCCTGCGTAATCACTGCGCAGATTCTTCCTTGCCACCTGCAAATGCTAAAAATGATCAAGATGTACCAGTTGAAGTAGAAAGCGTAGATGTGAAAGTAACTGAAGCTAAAGTGAACCGCAAGCAAAGTACCATTTCTGAGCACAGCACAATCAGTGGTTGTAATGGTTCTACTGGTGGTGGTTTAAAAAATGACGGCGAATCAGTTATTCCTCCGAATAAAGGAAGTAGCAACCACTTATCACGTCATTTTAAATGGCAGGATCAACTAGATGACAGTGAGGATGTTGGTAGGTTTCTGTACTTGGAGGGAGTCGAGTATATCATGTGGTGCACTTATGATGTACACTTCTATGCATCGTTTGCCCTTCTCGATCTTTTTCCTAAAATCGAACTCAACATTCAACGTGACTTTGCCAAGGCTGTCCTATCCGAGGATGGAAGGAAAGTAAAGTTTCTAGCAGAGGGTAACTACGGAATTCGCAAAGTTAGAGGAGCTGTTCCTCATGATCTAGGGACTCATGATCCTTGGAGTGAAATGAATGCATATAACATACATGATACGAGCAAATGGAAGGATCTGAATCCGAAGTTTGTGCTTCAAGTGTATAGGGATTTTGCTGCCACAGGGGATTTGTCATTTGGAATTGATGTTTGGCCCGCTGTTCGTACTGCAATGGAATACATGGAACAATTTGATAGAGACGATGATGGTCTAATCGAAAATGATGGATTTCCAGATCAAACATATGATACTTGGACTGTCCATGGTGTAAGTGCTTACTGTGGTTGCTTATGGCTTGCAGCACTACAAGCTGCTGCTGCAATGGCCGAGCAGATAGGTGACAAGTTCTTTGCTGAAACATGCAAAACCAAATTTTTTACTGCAAAATCCGCATTCGAAAAGAAACTGTGGAATGGCTCTTATTTCAACTATGACAGCGGGTCAAGTAGTAATAGTAAGTCGATCCAAGCAGACCAACTGGCAGGGCAATGGTACACAGCATCTTCGGGTTTGGCTCCACTTTTTGATGAGTTCAAAACAAGAAGTGCTCTTCAGAAAATATATGATTTCAATGTGATGAAAGTTAAAGGAGGACGGATGGGTGCGGTAAATGGGATGCATCCCAATGGAAAGGTGGATGAGACTTGCATGCAGTCGCGTGAAATATGGACTGGCGTTACCTATGCTGTAGCAGCAAATATGATTCTTGCTGGAATGGAGAAAGAAGCATTCACTACAGCTGAAGGCATTTTCACTGCGGGCTGGTCGGAAGACGGTTTCGGGTAAGTCCTCAATATGAATGTTAATCCCTCTTATTAGCTCACATGATGTAAAATGTTGATATTATGCAAAAGAATTATGGTACGTAACGTCCTAATCTACTAAAAAACTGGTTTTTATGGTTCAAGCAGTCGACGAAATGCATCTCATCTATGTCGTTTTTAGGATTTTCCGGTGATCGCTGCAAATAAGGGCAAATAAGGTTGAACAGTTAGTAGCTTAATATTCTATCAAGTATACTACTCTTGAGAAATATTGCCCGATTTTAATGATCCCACTGAGACCAATATCCCGACTCGTAATCGCCTTTTATTTTTACGATCATGTACCGTCACCGCGAATGGCCTTTGATAACATAGTTTCATTATCATATCACTATTAAATCTTTACGCTTTTCTTATGTATTTTTCATTTTTCCAACAGATACTGGTTCCAGAGTCCAGAAGCATGGACAATGGATGGCCATTTCCGATCTCTTATATATATGAGGCCTCTTGCAATATGGGGTATGCAATGGGCACTATCGATACCTAAAGCAATCCTCGAGGCCCCTAAAATAAACATGATGGATAGAATCCTCATATCTCCGGCAACATTTTCATTATCTCTAACCGGGAACGGAGTTAGAAAGATCGCTAACAAAGCAAAATGCTTCGGGAATTCGATGATGCAATGTACATGCTGATCATCATCACCAACACTCGTGGAGAACCCCAACAGGTTAGTTAACTTCACTATACTCTTCCCTTTAACCCCGTTTCCGGTCGGAATTCGAGGCCGTTGTGGGTTTATTAGGGTAGCCGTTTCGATACCGAGGATTAGAAATGTGGCCTCCCAAAATGGAAGATATGATTACTATAAGTTTGTAGCACGTATTTTTCCCATTGGTTTAGGTGTATCATTATTAAAATAATCTCTTTTAAGTCCCAAACCATTTTTCTTGAAATGCTTTTGTAGTGGGCTGGTTTTGTTGTTTAAGCATTTAGTTTAGGGTTTATAATTTAGAAGTTTAGGTTTAAGGTAATAAAGTAGAGACTTAAATTTTTAACTATAAATTTTAAATTGTGACAATAAACCACAAAGTCTAATTTTTTTAAAACTTTTAAATTATATATTTTGACTATTCAAATAATTATCTTAAGATAAAATATCAAATTCAATTGTTGGGTTATTAAAATAACAATCATAAAAAATTTATAAAAGCCTATAATTTTTATGCACTTTTGGTATTAAAAAATATTTGATAAACTTAAATTTAATTATAATTTAATATTTTTAAAATTAAATATTTAAATTAAAAAATATATTTTTTTATTAAATATAATAAATTGGGATTGAATTAAAGAAAATTCACTTCACATTATCAATTTTTGGGTTTAATATCAATTTGAGTCCTCGTAAGTTTAAATATTAAATATTAAACAAATTAAGTCTCGTTCTATAAATTTTAAATCTTTGTATTTTTTTTTTAAAATTCCATGTTCAATCCTGGCTTTCTTCCGTTTCCTTGAAAGACACCTTGGGTCGAAGCTATAGAATCCCAGAGTTAAAGATACTGCACTGCTGATGTCTCCATCTTTATTCGGAATTTCTGAAACCAAATACCATAATATTAACAGTCAGAATCAAACATCTGAAAATTGAATACAAACCACCAAAATCTGCACTACATACAATCATAAAAGCTCCAATCTCCCTATCTCGATACTCGAAAAATACCCAAACTTATGCTTCATTAACCTACCAAAAAACAAGCATTTTATTTGCCGAATAACAAAGGGACAGAAGAGCTTCATTGAGTACAATATATCCCGCGACTTCCCACTAATAAAAGATAAATAGTTCAAGTATCTGTTAAACTTCACCTTATTTTAAATTAGTCTATCTTGACATTGGAGTACAAAAGTGTGTCCCTTGTCAATGGCATGTATCGAAATCTTACATTTTTTTAATTAAAAAAATAATAATATAAACCAAATCATTAATTTTTTTTTAAAAAAATCGATATATATTAAAAAAATTAAAACAAAAATTTTTATAATTTTTATAATGATTTCGATTCTGTCTCATTTTGATTTACCTCATTCTACAACTTTCCCCAAAGTTCATTAAAAGGCCTGAGGTTATTTGGTTTTATGAAATTGGACTTACTATGGACCTCTATTGTTGCCATAAATATTTAAAAACAAAAACTCTGGGAACTATGTAAAGGACTGGCATCAAATTTGATTAATATTTAAAAACGATCTTACCCCCAAGAGAGTTGCAATCAGAAGAACGATTCCAGTTACCCAAGCAAGGGTTCTTCTAACCAAAACTTGTGCAGAAAGGGTGTTGGACTTTTTGTTTCTTCCAACCAACGAGGAGATGGACGTGAGGTAGTTATGACATTCATCAATGTTTTTGATTCTGGATGAGATGCCTCATGAAAGACAATAACTCCAACAATTTGACCTGCACAATCTCAAAGTAGAGTTTTCAAACGAACCGACAGCCAAGGATTAAGGGAAGATGAATAAAGAAAGGGAAATGAATCCAACAACTCGAGAAAAGAAAAGCATGCACCCTAAATCTTGTGAATAATATCACAAATTTCCACTTAATGTCTACTTTCGAAATCTTCTGTATCTGACCATGTCTGCACTCTAATTATGTCTCATTCCATACCCTGCCTTAAAAAATCCTTTAAAATTAAAATTAAATTTTAAATTTTATTCTTAATTTTCATATCTTAAACCTATCCCTTAAAAGATACACTTTACACTTAATTCTTTAAACCCTAACCACAACTCCTAACCATGAACCCTGAACCCACTAATTTAACGTGAGACAACAAAGAAGATACAATAAAGGGGCAAACAATTTATACCCTACACTATTTCTTCATTTTGAACAAGGATAATGGTCAACCTTGAACAATTAGCAAATTGAAGACCTTTTTTCCTTCCACAATAGAGTGTTCAATATTTTACCTTCATATGTTGTCTGCAATGAATCAAAAATCTTGGAAAGAGTGTCAAACAGGAGCTTCATTCCTTCCTTATCAAAACCATCAACACCATGCTGCTCCTGCAAAGCCTGGATTTTTATTGTTGGAAATTTTAAGAGGTTTAGCAAGTGGGCAGTGGGGGTTCTGGACATACGCAATAGAAGGGGCCCCAAAATTTTGATAAACCATTCTTTAGATGATGTTAATTCTGAAATTCATTGAAAGATTTTGAAAATGCAATTAAGAAAGATGCATTATAATTGTTTAAACGTTATAATTATTTCTTAAATGCGATATTAGTTATAGAATCTTATTGATTATTCTTATTATTATTGCTTCTATAGAACTAGTGAAGTTTTGGATAGGTACAATAGAAATAATTGCACATGGGCCCCTAGAAAGGACATTTGCTTCTAAGGGTTACAATTTTATAACTAGCAAAAGTTATGGATAATTATTTTTAAGAGTCGTATTTTAATAAATTGCACAGGGCCCCCGAAATTTTTAAACCGTCCCTGGGTAAGCGATGATGAAGAAGCAAACATAAACAAAAGACAGTACAGACATTACAGTAGCAATGAAAATACATGACTGAATAAAAAAGTGAATTAACCATTTTATATGCTGAAAAGGATAATAAAATCCTACCACTTAAACATGATTTTCTCCAAATATATTTTCAGATAAGACGTCAATGTATAAAAACAAACAACTGTTAGCCAAATGAAGTCTGTATATTTTAGTACCTTAATTCCATCAAAAGAACCCATTATTAACTCTGCCCGTCTATGCAAAGTCTGTGACAAATCTTCATGTGTCTCAATTGCTTTCGTTATACTGTGGAACTTAGACGATAAGTACAGGTACCTTCAACTCCAATAACTTCAAGCATAAAAACAGCACGAGGTCTATCAAATGGATTAGGAATGAGAACCTCATTCAGCTGCAAAAAAAAATGAATAGAACAACTTTGAATCTAAACTTCTAAGAAAAGACATGAAAACTAAAAAGAAAAATTATTACTCAGGATTGATAACAGTAATGATGACCTTAGATGAACCAGCGGCTGAAAGCGTAACCGGTGGAGAACAACCAAGCAAGACTGACACGGTCGCACCAACTTCGGGTAACAACATTGACTCGGACTGTTGAAAAAGACATGAAAACACAATAAGTATGAAGAGAATACATTCTCCTGCTATCCTAAGCCCGTCGTATATAAAAATGGCAATAAAATGATAGTAGGAGCATCAAGCTACCGGTACAATTTTTAAAATTAAACAATGCAGCTCTAATAATAAGACAAAGAAAAACATCAGCATACAACTAAGTCGCTAAATCAACTTACTACTAAACTTCAGATGCTATCATCCAAATTTACATATTCTGGCCAGATAAAAACAATCATCAACAATCTCATAATACTTAAAATTCATCACAAAAGTATAATCCTAGAAACCTAATTACAAATGAATGAATTGAGACAGAGGAAAAATGAATCAATAAGTAAATACCTGAGCTGAGAGACATCGTTGGAAGATCGAGTGCGAAGGAATGGACGAGTAGAACTATCGATGAAGATAACAGATCCAGTGGATTCAACCTGCGGTTACAAAAATCAGGAAAAAAAAACGAATCAATTAAAAGAAATTACTGTAATCCGATATAAATGACGTGAAAATAAGAGAGGCAGAGAAATCAAACCCTAGAGATTGAGAAGAGAAGCGATGAAATCAGGAAAAAAACTGATGATCTATAAAGAAAATGATATATCAGTTAAAATATTTTGTATAATAATTAAGGTACACAAACGCACAGAGCCTCTCGGATTAAGGTTCTAAATGAGTTAAATTAACTGTTTACGGGTGACGTGAAAAGATTTTAGTTTATAAATTACATGAAAAAAAGAAACAAGGTGATTTTGGGTAAATATTACAAATTAGTTGTTTTTTTTTTTATGTAAATGACTATTTTATAATTGAGAATCTACGATAAAAACTACAGTAATTTGAAGACGTCATCTACAATTGACGTTTTTTTTTATTATTAATAAGATTTAAATTTTAATGAAGACGCCATCTACAGGTGACGTATTGAGTCAAATTACGAATTTCGAGTTTTGAATCAGCAGTTAGTTCATATATACATTTTATTTTATATCGTAATTTGACAGCTTAAACTTTATAATTTAACTCAATACGTCACTTGATGTCTTTATCAAAGTTAAATTTTTATTAATAAAAAATTTAAAAAGACATCAACCGCAAGCAACATCTTCAAGTTAGTGTAATTTTTATTATACATCCTCAATTATAGGATATTGTGTCTTATATCTCTAATATTTAAACTAAAGACCATATTTATCTAAAATTCTCAAGTATAACACCCCCATAAACTTTTAAACTATCCTTATTTATATTCAGGATGTGAGATTATTTCTCTCAAATCCCAACAATATCATTTTAAAGATTTTATCTCACACAATCACTTTAAAAATATAATATATCTTATTAATATATTTTACACTTATCGATTCAAATAATATATTTTTTTGATGGGTAAAGAAGCGTAAATGCTTATGCCTCGTTAAAAACCTCCAAAAACATAAATGAAGGAAAACAAGTGCACAAGCGGGTACTTACAAGATCGACGTCACAAATGGCTAAAAAACAAGACATTAATTAGTGACTAAATCAGACTGAACTAGTTGAATAACCTCATTAAGTGGTGTATTATAAACACACTTATAAATTCAAATAATATAATTTGATTTCATATAATTAGAATATAAAATTTATAAATTTAACTCCAGGTAAAATATTTTATTTAAGTTTTAGCTGTTGGCTCCACAGAAGTGCGTGCAGTGTGCGGCAATTATAAGTCCTCGTTGTCATAATTTTTGGGCTCTGGGCATTTGAAAATTTCCAATAAATCTATAATTATGATTTATTAAAAAAATACTATAAAAATTTTGAAAGTAGCGCGTGAAAAAAAGGAATTTGGAATTTGGTGGAGACACAATCCCGTGATACCGATGGAACGACCATTATTGCTTGAGTGAATTTATTATTATTATTATATTATATTATATTACGTAATACATACTCTTTGATCTTAAAAAATTATTGATTTTCGTATAATTTTAAGAAAAAATATTATAAACTAATTTTAGTTATAGTTTTTATAAAACTTTTTATTATAATTAAAATATTATTAATATTAAAAATATTATATTATTAATATATACGTGTCATTCTCAATTTTTTTTTTCTGAATCCATTATTGTATCCAATAAATAAACCTCTATGAATATTCGTATCCTAACTTCTCAAACCGAAAGAAGAATACAAGCCAATTTTAAAAGAATGTCCCACGCGCGGTTCACGCTCCTTGAATGGCTGTGGAGATGTACGTTCCACGTGGCCACTCAAGCAAAAGGTATCCAATGCTTATTGTCCCTGACTCGTATCGTGAGATGACGAGATTTTGGTTATTTAAAAATAAAATTATTTTGATATTATTTTATAATTATTAGTGTTGAAAAGTGAAAATTCAGACGGGATAAATTGGTAAACAAAGAACAACCTAGTAGTAGTTTACATTAAAAGGTCCATTTATATCAATTTCATAAAATTCTTACATAATTTTTAAATTTTATTTAGCATTTATGTAAGATTTTATATATTTGAAATAATTTTTATTTATTTTTATATAAATTTTAAAGGAACGATTCTTATTCTTAAAAGTCACGAGTTCGAGCATCAGATGTCAACAAAGTGATTGAATGATCAATGTTAAATGATAAAGATATTATTTTAAAAAAATAATATCTATAATCACTATTAGTTAATTAAAAAAACTATCACGTGATATATTTTTAAAGTATTATATTTTTTATAAAACATATTATTTTTAAAAATTTTAATTTTATTATTAGTATGTAAAAAATAGAGTGAATTGCATGAACCATCTAGCCTCATCTGTAAAGGAATGGTTGTTGTTTCTAGAGGCCACGGGTTCGAGCACTAGTGTTGTCAGCTAATTGAGCGATCAATATTGAAAGGTTAAGAGTATACTTTAGAACAGATACTACTAACCACTTTAGCTGAATCAAAAAAAATAGAATGAATTAAAAAATATAAAATTTGAACACTAAAACTTATTTTATCTTATTTTCATTTGAAAAAAAAAAACATGTTTTAACTTTCCTTTAAACGTATTCATTTTTTATTCTAATTTATGGAAGTTTTTACATCTTATTATTATTTGATATTTTGTATAAATACATAAATATTTTTAATTATCCAAACAAAATTATAATAAAAAATAATTTTTAAATTAAAAAATATTAGGTCCAAATTAATGAATAAAATTTATCTAAATATAAAATACAGATAATTTAATATTATTTAAATAAATTTTAAGTTAATTTTTAAAATTATAATTGAAAGACTTATTTATTATCGGATATTTGAATAATATAATTATTTTATTAAATTGTACCTAAAAAAGCATAGTTTTAATATTTTAATCTGAGCTTCCCTTTTATTTCTTATATAACAAACAAACTGCTAACCCAAATTTTCTCTCTCGTTTTCTTGGTTTTTCGTTTCCCTCTTCTCTCATCTTTCTTCCAAAACCCAAAACCCTCGAAAAGCAGTTTTCAAACCCCCGAACCCCAAATGGGGAAGTACATCAGGAAGGCCAAAACGGCCGGAGAAGTTGCCGTAATGGAAGTCTCGCAGGCTTCCCTTGGTGTTCGGACCCGAGCCAAAACCCTCGCGCTCCAACGGCTCCAGAAATCCTCGGCTTCTCCTCCGGCTGCGGTTTCTTCGGCTCCGGTTAAAGGGGAAGGTTCGTATCTCCAGTTGCGGAGTCGAAGGTTAGAGAAGCCGCCGGTTGTGGTGCACCACCATGATTCGAAGAGGCACAAACAGCAGCAGAGGACACAGAAACAGGGGAATGAGAAGGATAACTGTGGAGAGAAGCCTAGCCCTGATTCGAATTCTAGGGTTTGTGTAGGTGGCGGCTCGGATTCGGAAAAGAAAAAGGAAGGTGAAGTTGGAAGCCGCGACACTGTGCAAGAAGATAATGTTATTAACTATAACAATATTAACAACAATAATAATGGAAGCAATGATTTGGGAGACGTTGAGGCTTCTTTTGGGGAAAATATTTTGGACATTGAAGCCAGAGAGAGGTTGGTTCAGTTATTTTCTCTTATTTTTGTTTATTTATTATTTACATTTGATTTGGAGTTCTGGGTACTTTTATAATTTTGATTTTTTATTCTTTTTAATGAAGAAAAATCTTACTTTTGATATTAAAGTACTTCAAAATTTTATCATTTTATTTGATTTTTAGAACCCAATAAAAGTAGAAAATTTATACTTCAAATATGTTCTTGAGTTTTGCAGTTTCAGGAAAATTGTAAATATTTGGATTTTGGACTATATTTTCATGCATTTTTGTTAAAACCATGGATTTTTCCTCTCTTGCCATTGAAGCCTTAGACACCAAGTTTCAACTCAAATATGAAAAATTCAAAAAAGAAACCTTAATTTATGCTGGGATTCTGCTATAATGAAAATATCTGCTAATTAAAGGGATTTCTTTTCACTTTCGTTTTCACATGATTCCCATGTTTTTGTTTATAGGCTCTAAAGTTTGTTTTATCCCCCCCACCCCCGCAAGTTTTTACCGGTGTTTTTTTCTAGAATTTATCCTTACAATATAAGATTTTTGCGTATCAATTGTGGAGAGCAAGTGTTCTTTATCCCGTTTGAAATTGTTGCAATTTTATCTCTGATATGATTCTGTAGTCTTTTCCCCTGCAGAGAAATTAAATCAGTTGGCTTATAGCCTTTATTGCCTCACAAGCAAAAGTTGGCTATTAATTATTCATACTGTTTTGGTAATTTCTGAAAATTTTGATATTTTGAATTTGGTGGACATAAGTGGTTGTATCTTGGCAGAAATCCTTGTTTCTGAAATAAAACTATGCCATTACCAGCAATGTTGCTGGGACTCGTCTGTGAGTATTGGATATGGTCATGTGGCTGGCACATGTATTATGTTAAAAAATTTCTTAAATTTTCCATGTATTTGAAAGATCATAGATTTCTGTTTTGTTAATAAATTGAATTCAAACCCTTTTTCTTTAATATATTGGATTTGTTAGGTTCTTTCGTTTTGGTATTTTTAGGCATCTATGCTGCCAATTATTCTATTGGAAAGAAACAAAATGTTCTTTTTTTTCTTTTGCATGTGGTGGATGCCATGACTTATTCAAGAAATTTACAAAATCATATTGCATTTCTTTTCTTTATTTGTGGATTGATGTGCTAATTGAGCTTCTCTATTAGGAAGACGTGGTCCTAGTTTAATTTATGTTTCGATGCTTTGTGTAGGATGTAGTGGATGTTAAATATGATCTTTTGGACATTCTGAGAACTAGAAAATTTGTTTTTGTTACTCTTCTATGCTCGGTACTTTATGAGCTCACGTTGTTTGTTCCTTTACTATTTGATTGATTAAGTTAAATTAGTATGATAAATTCTACCTCGTTTTAGTTTTAGCCAACCCCCTCCCCTACAGAGAGAAAAAAAGGCTGCCGGTTCAATTTATCCTTGCCGAAATAATTTGTACATCATCTGTTTTGTGGTTTTAATAAGTATATTAAATGAATTCCATGTATTTGTAAAGTCTTTCATTTATTCCCCCGTATCACAGAGTCTTTTGCTTGAACATTGATAAAAAAGTGTTTTTTCTTCTTTTTCTAAAAGGTGTTTTTTCCTTTTTATTGTACACTGTGGAACCCTTAAGCTTAAACATTGTCAGCTTTATTCTTCAAATGATTGATATGATCTGGTTCTACAGGCAAAGCTGTTTTCGTTTTTTTGTGGGGATCGCAAAGCTGAGAAAAGGAATAGTTAATGCTTTTTACTGGTTTCCTGGAATCAAGTGTTTACGTTTATATTTTCTCACTTTTCATTAATCAATAACTATTGTTTTTGTGCAGGGGTACTAGGGAATCAACTCCGTACAGCTTGATAAGGGACCCAGAGAGTGTAAGAACCCCAGGTTCAACTACTAGGCTGACCTGCTCAGCAGAGACTAGCCAAAGAGTACTGAATTCAACAAGGCAACACATCCCGACATCAAATGAAATGGATGAGTTCTTTGCTCTTGCAGAAGTAGATCAGCAAAGACAATTCATTGAGAAGTATACTATATCTCTTTCATCCTGTTTCTCACTTCTTCAATTGTCGAACTTTTGCTGAAACTCCCAAGTACATCTGTGGTTCATGATCTGATAAAAGACGGGGGGTTATTTGCAGGTACAACTTTGATCCAGTGAAAGACAAGCCACTTCCAGGGCGTTATCAATGGGAGAAAGTGGACCCCTAGACACCATTAGGGTTCCATCAGCACTTATATTTCCCGCTAAATGCTCAGTTGAACTTAAAGTTAGGTAGTTTTAGCTACTAGGAATTTAGTTTTAGTTGTAAAGGTGACGGTTTTGTTTCCATTTTCCATCACCCTTAACTATTAAAAGAATGTGTCGACTAATGGTCTGTAACCTAACGGTAACGTGTTACAAAATGAAAAAAAAAGGAATCAAAGCCCTTTTTCTAACAGATCATCTGAAAAGGGAAGGGAATGAAGGTGTAGGTTAGAGTTTAGGAACATTAGGGTCAGTCAATCAGTCAATTAGGTCAGTTGATCCAGTACAGAATCTTTTGTATTTTCCTCCCCTTGTTTGTCTATACTTGTAATGATGGAACTTTGAGACACTCTTTAGATTAAACATGATCCCTTTCCTCCTATCTTTTGTCTTTTCGTTATGATCTTCACTGCTAAATTTTTGCATTCTTTATGATGACGACGAAGGAGCCTGTCACTATGATCAGAAACAACATGGTTTCATTGTCTCATTGTCATGACTGACTGCTTCCATTAAACTTCCCGTGTATAAGATGGATAGTGACTTTTCAGGTAGTTGTGGGGTAAATGGTATGCTTTTTCTTGTTGGTAACGTGTTTCTTTCGAAGAGCTGTCGATTTATACAGGATTGAAGAAGCTCAAAAATGGAGAGACAAGGATTGCATGATTATAAGAGGGTATGTGTTGTCTTATTTGCTATGTTCTATCATAAACGTCAGTTTCTTCTGCTTCAATGGTCTTTTGCACTCAAATGTTGGTTGCGGATTTTAATTATTAAGGATTTGAGTAAGCTTAGAATGAATTTGATTACGATGATTTTGAAACTTGATTTGGGTTTTGGTTCGGAATTCGGATGGTATCGGATACTTGAATCCACTTCTACTTTCATGAATGATGTTGGATGGAATGTTGTTGAAACCCCACTACTGAGAAGGAGCGTTTTGATTGCAAAAAGATGGTGGTGGCCGGTGACAGTGGAGGTGGGTGTTGTTGCTAACTCGGAGAATCTTCAAATTCCCATGATCTTCTCCTTCTTTTTGTTTCATTTTTTTCAAAGCATGTAAATGGAGTAGGTAGGTTTGATTTTCTTTTCACAGGTCAAAACTTTTTCAGGTGGGAATTGATTGTTCTTTTTACTAGATGCCAACATAAGAAACAAAAGGAATTTGCACTTCACATGCTGGTGGGATCAGTAATTTATAGATAAATTGAATCGAAACGAATATTCAAACAAAAATATTATACATTCTTTTTAAAATTCTAAATACTAAATTTTAATTTTAAATTATAAACTCTATAATTTAAACTTTAAATTAAACCTTTAGTTCATAAATTTGGCAAGCATGTGTAAATTACTAGTTTGTATGAAAGTATCTCATATAATGTTTATCTATATACTATCTATAGTATACAAATATATTAAATAAATTTTTTAAAATAAAATCTAATTTTAAATTTTAATCTTAAACTCTTAAATCTTATTTTTTAAAATTATAATAAAAAATTCACTAAAATATTTTTTTTCATATATGTTGATATATTTTTTTCTGATGTGGGGAAAGGGTTGCATGGATGGTGATTCCTTTGGTTTAATAGTAGTTGGCCACTTATTTATAACTGTCAACCGTCAACCCCCAAAATAAATAAATAAATAAAACTTGAGTCGTGTCAGTTTAGAGTTACAGGGAATTGAAAGTAGCTTTAATGAAGCCTCTGCCACACCTCATTTAATTACATAAAGAAATGTGATATTTGCATTTTCACACACATGGAGGTGTAAACTGTAAAGTGGTCCTCAAAGATGAAAACCTTTTTTTACACTCAGTATGACAGGCATTGAAATGAAACAATTAAAAAACATGACATATAAGGGAATTCTAAAACAACGTAAGACAGAACTTTGGCAATACATCGATTTTAGCGATAAATAATTTTGTTAAAATTTAAAAATTCTTTTAATTTATTAAGATTAAGTATACGATACATGTCAGTTTTTTTATCTCTTAATTCAGAGGATAACGAACGGCATGCTTCTGTCCCATGGATACGAACTGACTCGGTCTGGTTTGTTTGAACGTCGATGCGGCAGTATCTCAACCCCGCGGCGAGAATGCTACCGGCGGCCTCTTATGCGACCGTGTCGGCACTTGAATTTCGGATTTTGAGGAATCTGTTGGTAAGTGTATCACCCTCCAAGGTGAGTTATGTGCAATTTTCATAGGTCTTCAACATGCATGGGATCAAGGAGTTGAAATCTTACAGGTACAGTCCGATTGTGCAGAGGCCGCCCAAACTCCTGTGTGATTCAGCAGCGCAGCACAACCGTCATCTGCTTGTCCGATCCATTGCCGATCTTCGAGAACGGGGCTGGGTAACAAATGTCATTTGGGTTACACGTGAAGGAAATATGCCAGCCGACAGGCTTGCCAAGAAAGCGGATCATTGTCTTCATGGTGCAATGTTTGGCCACACCACCAAATTAAAATTATGGATGAATAAAATTTAATTAGAAAAATAAAATTTTTATTTTGATTCAAAAAAGATTTAAATAAATTTAAATAATAAAATAATAGTTAAAATATTTAATAATTAATGAAACAATTTCTAAGTTTAAATTAATTATTAAGTATTTAATAATTATATGGTTTAAATTGAAAATTGGAAATTACATTTATAAAAAAATGAAAATAAAAATTAAAAATATCACGAGATACAAACGATAAAGGAAATTGAAAAGTACATACTCGTAGCCACCTGAAAATCTCGCCATCCTTTCCGATTCAAGTTGTCTTTTTCTCTCGTTCATGATGAGAGCTTAATAAGCCCAAGCCTTGTTTCTTCCCAAACCTCCCTGAAATGGGAAAATACATTAAGAAGCCCAGAACAGCACCGGAAGTTGCCGTATCGGAACTCCCCCAGTCTCCCTTCGGGGTCCGGACCCGATCCAAAACGCTCGCCCTTCAACGTCAGAAGAAATCCTCCATTTCTCCGGCCACTGTTGCTTCGTCGCCGGCTAATGGGACCGGCTCGTACCTCCAACTGCGAAGTCGAAGGTTAGAGAAGCCACCGTTCGTGGTGCATCACCATGATTCAAAGAAACAACAGCAGCAGAAACAGAAACAGGGGAGTAAGAAGGGGAGCTGCGGACAAAATCCTAACCCTAATTCAGATTCTACGGCTCAGGTGAGTTGCGGGTCAAACCCGGTTTTGGAAAAGAAAACGGGAGGAAAAATTGGAAGAGAAGACTCACTACAAGAAGAAAATGGAAATGATAATGTTATTAACTGCACTAATATTAGCGTTGAAGCCTCTTTTGGAGAAAATATTTTGGAGATTGAAGCCAAAGAGAGGTTGGTTTTCTTCTTTTACTCTTGATTTAATCCTATTTAATTCAATCGAAATTTGGGTTATTATACTCCAGCTGAGTGATTGAGCTTGAATGTTTTAGGAAGAATTTCGATTACCATTTCATATATTTCTGTTAAACTAGTTATTGGGGCATGTCAATGGTAGGGACGAACGTTAAGAGCGTTAAGAGCTCGAATTTTCATTATATAATTTCTAAAATGTACGAGAATTTGAAATTTCACGGTACGGTTGCCCTCTAGTTCCCCTCGGTCATCCCTTCCATGGAAAAGGGCATTGGAAATCTTTCGTTTATACAAAATCTCTTCTTGTTTTTTGTTCAGGGGCACTAGGGAATCGACTCCTAGCAGCTTGATAAGGGACTCGGAGAGTATTAGAACCCCGGGTTCTACTACTAGGCCTACCAGCTCGGCAGATACTACCCGGAGAATACATGCTTCAACGCTGCGACACGTCTGGGCATCGCATGAAATGGATGAGTTCTTCTATCGTGCCGAATTAGACCAGCAAAGACAATTCATTGAGAAGTACGCTATGCTTCTCGATTTTGCTATTGTTTCTTGAGTATATCACTGTGTTGTGGTTATGATCTGAGGAAATATCTGGGCTTGTTTGCAGGTACAACTTTGATCCCGTGAAAGATAAGCCTCTCCCCGGACGTTATCAATGGGAGAAAGTGGATCCCTAGGCACCATTGTTGTCCATCAGGACTGTGTTTCCTGCCGACATCTCGGTTGCGATGGTGAAGATGTTAGTTCCCGTTTCCATCACACCTTATTCTTACTTGTAAAGAAAGTAGGACTGTTAAAAAATGTGTCAACCAACGATCTGTAACATAACAACGGTAACGAATTACAAGAAAAAAGAGATACGAATCAAAGTCTTTCGTCTAACAGATTTTCTGAGAAGGGAATGGGAGATGTAGGTTAGACTTTAGAGCTTAATGACTTTAGGGTCAGTCACTTAGGTCAGTTGATCTGGTACAGATTTTCTTTGTGTTTTCCTTCCCTTGTTTGTCTATACTTATAATAATGGAACCTTTCTTAGACACTCTTTGGACTAAACATGATCCCTTTCCTCATCTTATCTATATAACCCTTACAACTTCAGTAATTCCGTCACTATGATCGGGAATGATATTGTTTCGTCGAGTCCCGGCCGACTGCTTCTGTTAAACGGGCCTCTCGTATATGAGATGGCTGGTGGCATTACAGTATTGGTAGGGGTAAGCTTTCTTTGTTGTTAATGTGTATTGTATTCCATACACTAGCACTTGTTTCTTTGGGAGAATTGTCGATTTGTACAGGGTTAAAGAAGATGAAAAAATGGAGGACAAAGGGATAAATCATCTTTTAAGTCCATGAAATTGGTACTTTTTCCAATTTGATCCCTAAATTCTTTTATTATCCATGACATGATTTCGAATTTAATAATCATACAACAACGTTATGAACAGGACAAGTTCAGCTGCCTTCCTTCCAAATCTTGTTCTTATGATTATGAAACCAAATTTAAGATTACAAGAGTCTTTTCGTGGGACATACAATCATAAAAGATTAGCTTAAATGAGACCCGGGTATTTTCCGGTCATCGGAGCAGGACCCGGACAGTTATAATTGAGGGAGCTTGGCTAAATCAACCAAAATTTACCTAATAAAACACTATAGTTGGAAATGTGATATTAACTCCTTTATATTCTCAAATCAAATATTGGGATATAATTTAAATTTTATTGGAATTTTTTTTAGTCGAGTTAAATCAAGGTGAGTTTTTTTTTTCAAATTTAATTATAAAATATTTATAATGTAGTGGTACAAATATTTTTTATTTAAAATGAATTTCTAAAATTATATAAAATATAAATATTCATATTTTTATATGTGATATACATGTATCATGCAAAAATAGACTAGACTCGAACATGAAAAATATCTATTAACTAAAAATCTTGAGTTATATGAGTCTCATTTTATAACTCATTTTTTTAAATTAAGTCAAATTTATAAAATTATAATTTAAATTAAATCAAATAAAAAATATTTTTTTAATCGAATTAAATTTTATTTGATCAGTATTCATGGACTGAGTTGTTTTATCCCTTTCTAGAGATTAGGTTTCTCCAAGAGTTATTGGGCCATGAAAAGATATCATTTTTAAACCCAAAACTCAATTTACCCAGATAAAGAAAAGCCGAACCCTAAAAACCCTACTCAGGATTCGATATATTTTCGTTACAACAGCAGTTGCAGTTGCAGTTGCACCAGCAGGCGGCCTAAGCTATCAAGCGAAGAATACAAACAAGAAGAGATGGTTTCCGGGTCAGGGATCTGCGCCAAGAGGGTGGTGGTTGATGCAAGGCACCACATGCTTGGAAGGTTGGCTTCCATTTTAGCCAAAGAGTTGTTGAACGGCCAAAAGGTTGTCGTCGTTCGATGCGAAGAGATCTGTATGTCCGGTGGTCTGGTCAGGCAGAAGATGAAGTACATGAGGTTCTTGAGGAAGCGTATGAACACCAAGCCTTCCCATGGCCCCATCCACTTCCGTGCACCTTCTAAGATCCTCTGGCGTACCATTCGTGGGTAATTTCTCTTTTATTTAGCTTTCTCTATCGCTTTCCTGTGATTTTTGATTTTGTCGTTGTTGTTCAGTGTTTTCAATGGAAGGGGATGTTTGGGTTTATTGTTTAGAGTTTATTCTGAACTTTTGGATAGATTTTAGTTTAGTTTTATTGTTTGGTTGTTGGATTTTCTGTTTCATCATTGTTGTTTGGTTCTAGGGAAAATATACTCAAGAAATGCTTAAGGTTATTATCAATGAATTTAGTGAGTACCAGGAACTATAAATATATATGGATCGTATGCTGTAGAAGAAAGGTAATTTTCTCCATTATATATATGAAGTAAGAACTCTGCTTTGGCTTTGAATTATAATGTACTATAATGTTCCTTATTGTTATTGATATCTGTTTTGTGTTTTAGGATGATTCCCCACAAGACGAAGCGTGGAGCAGCGGCTCTAGCTCGATTGAAGGTGTATGAGGGGGTTCCGTCTCCTTATGATAAGACGAAAAGGATGGTTATTCCTGATGCTCTCAAGTGAGTTTCAAAACAGTATGCAACCTTTTTTTTATTTTCTCAGTGGAGTTTAGATTCTGTTGCTTCAATGACTAGTTATGTTCATTGTTTTGGTTACTTTTTTGTTTTGTTTTTAAATTAGGGTTTTGAGGCTTCAGAAGGGACACAAGTACTGCTTGTTGGGCAAGCTCTCGTCTGAGGTTGGGTGGAACCACTATGACACTATCAAGGTGAAGATTGTTTACCCTGTTCAAGTTGTCAAATATGAATCGTGTTCCGATTCTTTTTACTTAACTGTTACTCAGAATTGTTTATGTATGTGTATATACATATTTGTGATCATAATTCTTCCATACATTCAGTATTTTGTGTCCTTGTTTGTTTTTGTTTAAAATATATTGTTCTTGCATTACTATATAAGCTAAACGGCTTACTATCCGAACACTTTAATCTGTTGTTTATTTTAGTCGTATTATTTACTGTGGTTTCGAATATAGCAATTTGCCTTTTGTGCCTAGTAACACTTGTGCCATTTTGTACACGGGTATTATTTCTATGGATCTTTTTGTTATGTGATTTTGAACTGGTTTTCACCCTTTTTTGTATATAACTATATACACCTTTGAACTTCTCACGTTCATAACATCTTATAACTTCCGGTTGCACTGTTCTTCCAGGAGCTCGAGAAGAAGAGGAAGGAGAGAGCTCAAGTGGCATACGAGAGAAGGAAGCAACTTGCCAAACTCAGGGTTAAGGCTGAGAAGGTTGCTGAGGAGAAGCTTGGTGCTCAGTTGGAAGTCATTGCTCCTATCAAGTACTGATTCGAGGACAATCCTAAGGATCGGTTTAAGTTTCAATGCATTTCAATATATTGTCTTTTTCCGGAGCTTAATCGTAATCTTTTCAAGATTTTACGCTGTATACTTTAGTATCTTTGCTTGAGAAATATTTTCTGGTTTCTAGTTTCCTTTTGATGTTATGTTTTCAGGGTTTGATCTTGATTACTAGAACTGAGTACTAGTTATTGAGAAAACGACTATTAGACATTTGGTATTTTGCATAGACTCTTTTCATTTTGGTGAGTTAAACTCGAGTTGAGTTGAAAAAAATGTTTTTTTCTTTGAATTTTGAGTTGATTGAGTCCATTTCTTTAGGTTTTAAAATTGAATATTTGGTTTTTCATGTTTGAGTTTAGTTGAATTTTACAATTTATTAACCATTTTAAACCTTAACGATGATAATTTTTATCATTTGGGTTTTTTTTATATTAATTTAGCCTTTAATCTATACTTTTATGATAAATGTCTTATTAATTTATCAATCCTCTATGGATCTAATTTTTTAAGTGATTGAAAAAGATTTTCTGTTTTTGATAATAATGATCAATATTTAGCAAGTAAACTATTTTAAAAAATATCATCCATCTTTAAATTATAACCTAACCCTAAACTATAATCTAAATATTTTAACGAATTTGGGTAAACTTTACATATTAAAGTATTTTCCTATTAAATGTGAGAAATATATTTACAGAATCATCCAACAAAGTGATCATATATATTAAAAATTATTGAATTTGATAATTTATGCGCTTAAAAAACAACATAAATATGAAATCGATTTTAATAATAGAAATAGCAAGATTGAAATCATTTTATATTAATTTCCCTTTTTTACTTTAATTTCCTTATAGACATGCACAAGATTCTTCGTGATTAATTGAATATAATATATACGTAAAGATAGAGTCATGATTTAAAATTAAGGATAAAATATAAATTTCTAAAAATTGAATCAAATTTATGAATAAAACAAATTAAATAATTAAATAATAGTAGTAGGACAAAAGTAAAAGAAAATATTTAACTTTGTCATTGGATATACTGAATAAAAATTAAATTTTAATAAAACGTCCTAATTTTAAAGTTTAAGAATTCGGTTTCAGACGTATTTAAAATTTAAGAGTAATAATTAGAAATTCAGGTTTAGATTTTAGTATTTTAGTTTTATAATAATATATTATATATTTAAGTTTTAAGCTTTAAACCTTAAATTTTAAATTATTAAATATAAACCCTTAGACATTATATCTTAAATTAAATCTATAAACCACTAAAACTTTTCCATTATATCAAAATAATTATCCTTTTACTTAATTTGCACTCACCAACCTTCCTATTTTATAACATTTCCCTTAAATATCTCTTTAACCTATTTTTGATAACATGGTTTTATCCTAATTTTCTTTTGGATATTTTACATTATTATGTAATATTATTTTCATATTGCATTAAAACAAAATAAAAGCAAAAATGTTAAAAGACAGAATCCAAAAGGAAAAAATATTTCTGATATCTTTCCATAAACAAAAAAATTGACTTCTCAGTCACCCTCCAAATCAATCAACAGTTTCTCCAATAAGAATCTTTTTTGCTGATTCCCACCTTAAATTACAAACACCTCTTCCTTTTCTTCCCCACATCTTCTTCTCTTTAGCCTGTTTTCTTTCTTACACTAACTAAAAAGCTTGAAGATGTCACCGTTACACTGTTTTCACATTCTTTCCATCCTTTTCCTGCTGAGTTTTGAACAAATATCGGCAAAATGTAGCACAGTGACGGTCGATCAGTCCGGCCGGGGGAATTTTTCGACTATTCAATCGGCCATAGACTCCGTTCCATCGGGTAATGGCTACTGGCATTGCATCAACGTTAATCCGGGCACGTACTGGTAAATATAACAGTAGCGGTACCGTTTGAAATTTAATAATATATGTTATGTTTGTACCCGTGATAAAAACGATGTGACCGGAATTATATGAAATATTTTTTTTATACAGGGAGAAGGTGGAAATCCCTTATGATAAGCCATATATTATAATCAAAGGTTCTGGCCAAAGGAAAACTAAGGTGGTGTGGAATGAGCCATATTTGTATGCACCAACTTTCAGTTCTTTAGCTGATAATATTATTGTTAAGTCCATGAGTTTTGTGGTAAGAAAATTCATTGTTTCTTTGGTTCTGTATAATTTAATGTTCTTTATATTTTTCTTACATGAAAATGGATATGGAAATGAATAGAATTCATACAACGGTCCGAGTAGCCAGAACTCCAGGGTTCCGGCCGTGGCAGCAATGGTTAACGGTGACAAGACTTTCTTCTTCCGGTGCGGGTTTTCGGGTGTTCAGGACACGCTGTGGGATGCCACCGGCCGGCATTTCTTCAAGAAATGCCACATCGAAGGCGCCGTGGATTTCATTTTCGGTGACGGACAGTCGATTTACAAGGTTATCTTATTGGTTATCGGATTTAAATAAGGATCGTAACATGATTCATTGTTAAATGTTAATTGTTTTCTTGTAGGATTGTTCTATACGTTTTCTTGGGAAACTGTTAGAGCCGGGGCTTGCAGGTTTTATCACAGCACAAGGAAGGAACAATCCCTACGAATCTAATGGTTTTGTTTTCAAGAACTGTACTATCTACGGTCGAGGGACAGCGTTCCTCGGCCGACCCTGGAGAGATTTCTCGAGGGTATTGTTCTATAATTGTAGATTCTCGAAGGTTGTTCACCCTAGTGGTTGGGACGCTTGGAACTGTGTTGGCAAAGAGTACGTGTCTCTCGGTTTATAAGAGTTTAAATCTCCATATCTAAATTTATTGTGCACTAAAACATAGTTTCTTTGCTTTCATGGTGTAGGCAACATTTAACTTTTGTCGAGTCCCGGAACTACGGGCCTGGTGCGAACATGTCGAGGAGGGTGAAATGGATGAAGAATCTGAATGCTCAAACCGTGTCGGAGCTGGCCAGCTTATCGTTCGTTGATGATGATGGTTGGTTCCGAAGCATGCCGGTTTTGTATTTTTAGTTTTTTTACGTCTTTGAAATTATCTTTATGTCTTAAAATCTTTTGTTATGTTGATTTTAATGTAAATAAATATAAGTTATGGTTGGACTAGAAATGGTTACGAGTTCATGGTATTGGTGTTTTTTATTTTGAATTAGATTGAGTTTTACTTTTAATATATTATTATATATTCAAATAAAAATATAATTATTATTCTGATAATATTATCTAAGGAATTCTAATTCCTCAAACATGTTTGACTATTATATAGGTTTAAATTTTAAAGTTATTAATTATAAAGTTGAAAAAGTGTAATTATAGACATGTTTGATGACTAATTTAGAGCGAGAGTCTTGGACTGGAGATAAATTTGCACTGCTTCACCGTTTGAGAACAATTTTAATAAAATTCATAACTAAAGGATGAAATTATAAATTCTGAATATTTAGATATTAATTTAAAATAACAATTATAATTGGAGGATATTCGACGAAATAAACTAAAATTGAAAGTGGAAGAGAAAGAGACAAGGCATCGCTGTTTAAGTCTTAACCTCTGCAATGCTTCTGAAGTCACTCACTTCGCTTTTATAAATCTCTATCTCTATCAGATTTCGGAGCTCCGTGCCCCGACCCGAAAAGCGAAGAAAGCCCAACACTCATTTGCTCATTATTGATTCTTGGCCCTGCATTTTCCATCACTTTCCTGGGAAAAAAAGGGAAGCAGTTTCAGAAGAAATGTACTCTGCTATTCGGTCGTTACCGTTAGTTGGAAGTGTGGAAGATTATCAAGGGTCGTTTGATGCGACCAACTTGCCCGGAGACCCTCGTTTGGTCCTAACAACGGATCCGAAGCCCCGACTCCGATGGACGACTGAGCTCCACGAACGCTTCGTTGATGCTGTTACTCAACTTGGCGGCCCTGACAGTGAGTTTTTCTTTTCTGGGTTATTTAAATATTGAGCTTATTTTCATCTTAGCAGATAATAATGAATTGTTTTAATGTTAATTGAGTTTTTTCTTAGGGTTTTTTAGTGAGATTTTGAATGATGGGTCGGTTTCACACTCTAATGCTTTTAGTTCTTAAAATGTGGACCGGCTTTTCTTGAGTCTTTGATTTAGTTCTTAGGTCTAGGGTTATATACAAATTACATGCATACATACATATATACAGTATTTGTATAAATGCATGTAATTTGTATTGTTGGGGATGTTTGATGAATAGTTATTTTTATAGGCCAAGTTGAAGTGATTAAAATGAGTGTTAATTTGACTTCTCTGGATGAATAAGGTATGTTGTTACCATGTTCTTCATATCAGCTTTGATTTACAACCGTGTTCGATCTTTAATGCTGTCAAACATCGATCATGGAATCTAGGAATTTTATCTCATTTCTCTGGAGAAGATATCAGTCAATCCTATATTCTTTTACATCTTAGTTTACGATTTGATTGGAAGGGAATTTCTTCTCATGCATAACATGTATATGTGTGTGCGCGCTTAAGTATGTATACATTGACTTAGCTCATTCATAGAGCTCAGATTTGTTTTCATTTTAATCTTCTAATACTACTTTCTGGTCATGCAATTCTCTGGTAATGTTCGGATTTGTGTGTGATCTATATGTTTCTGGGGTACTTCTGCAATGATAAAATACAACAACAAAAGGACAGAACCTTGTTTTGGAACCATGATGTTTTTTGGAAGGAACCATTTATGTTAGTTTTTGTCAGGATACTTTTGTTGGAGGATAAAATTGAGAAACTATGGTACTTTGTCCTGGTCTGGGAAGAATATTCTCGGTACTTATTAAGACAAACATTGCTTGTAAGAAATATTGTGCTAGAATCACACCATAATGTCCATTCCTTCTCTCTGAGCATGTAACTGTATTTAATGTAATGCTCAAGCATGCCGCGGGTTAAATGGATCTCTACTGCATTTTTGTTCGTCTAATGTGGATTTCTATTGATATTGCTGATCCACATGCTGTAATTGTAGTAATGATGCTTGTGGTGGGTGCGAGATCACAAAATGGAGGAAAAGAGTACCGAAGTAGTTGCTTTTGTAAGTGATATGGGACGAGTCTCAATGTAGTAAAATACTATCTTATAAATAACAAACTACGAGATTATGAGTGGTTTTGTGATGGCAGAAATGAATGGCAACCATCTATCCCTTAGGCCATTAATGTCCGTCTGTTAAATGTTCCATATTATGCTCTAATATTGTGACTTAGCCAGAGCGATAATATGTGCTTGTCTGTTTGAATATCAGAGTGATTTTATGTGAACCGAACCTAGCTGATTGACAAAGGCATTACAAGTTAACGACTTAACGTTCGGGATATGTCCTATATTCTCTTGCATTTTGTTTAAATTATAAATCTTGACGTTGCTCACTTGTTTTTGTCTTGATATGCATTGCAGAAGCAACTCCGAAGACTATCATGAGAACAATGGGAGTAAAAGGCCTTACCCTCTATCACTTGAAATCTCATCTTCAGGTTTGTAATTATTGCCATATCTTTATTGATTGTTAACTGAAGTTGTTCCGAGCTGTCATATCTTAAACCTTTCTCTTTCTATGCCAAATATGAATCTCCGTTTGCAACAAGATTTACCAGAATCTAAGTCACTTGTACAGTTGGACTCTGGTGTGAGTGTTGGATACGAGCATATCCAAAAAAAAATTAGTTTTTCCATGTTTTTGGATGGTCCTTGGAGGATCATATCCTAATATGGATATTCCTAAATATGTCTGGGACACAAGTATTTCTAGAATAATGAAGAGTCGTAACTCATAACAACATAAACCAGAATTAATAAGCTTAACGTGTGTTTACCGTACACCATTAATATGTGCATGTGTTTGTGTTCGAAGGAATGGTCTTTGCCACCTAAGCTATTTGAAATTCTAACAATTTGTATTTCTATTCTACTTAACATGCTCTTTACTTGCAGAAATACCGGCTGGGGAGGCAATCTTGCAAGGAATCAACTGATAATTCTAAGGATGGTAAGCTTCTTCGTCTCTTTAAAGTGTGGTTTACTTTTAAAGTTCGTGTCTTTGATGTGCTTATGAGTTGTGATCGAGCACCAAATTTTGCCAATCTTTCTTTGCATTTAACCTCTTCTTTATTGTTTTTCCTCTCTGCCACATATATCTTTTATATGTGGTTCTCGATGGAGATCCTGAGAATTCTTGTGTTAAGTAAGAGATGCTGAGATAGTAGTTATCATATTCTTAGTTGACTGATAACCAGATGTTTTGTTGGTGTTTCAGCTTCTTGTATCGCAGAAAGTCAGGACACTGGTTCATCGACAACATTGTCGAAAATCATAGCTCAAGAGTTGAATGAGTATGTTATTTCTTCTCTTGTTTCAGGATCTCGTTACTTTCCCGGGCTTTGGATTAATGCTGAACTTCATCTTCTGCGCAGTGGTTACCAGGTTACCGAAGCTCTTAGAGTACAGATGGAAGTGCAACGAAGACTACATGAACAGTTAGAGGTTGGTTATAGTTGCCTCGACTCTTCTTGGTAGTTAGTTGTACGGTTAATCATAAACATGTACATCATTGACTTCTTTGCGGTCTGGGAAATCTTGTTAATGTATGATATTTCCCCGTATCCTTTACGGTTTCACTTTGCAGGTACAACATCGTGTTCAACTTCGGATTGAAGCACAAAGCAAATACCTACAGTCAATACTTGAGAAAGCCTGTAAAGCTATGACTGATCAGGCTGCTGCCTCTGCCAGTCTTGAAGCTGCCAGAGAAGAGCTTTCCGAACTGGAGATCAAGGTTTCCAACGATTGTCAAGGGATGGTCCCTCTCGATAACATAAAATTGCCTCACTTACCCGAACTTGCTGCAGCTTTAGAGAATAAAGCTACAGCTTCAAATACACCGTCCCGACTCGGTAAAAGCTGCTTGACTTCGACCGAGAGTCCCATTTTGCAGACCGGTGATACGAAGAAGAGGCAAAGACCCATGCTTGGTAATGATGACCCTTTACCTTTGGATAGCCATTAAGGCCGGAAATAGTGGGTGTCTGGGTGATGCCTAATAGTAATATTAGTTAATTTGAAGGACATTTCCATCTTAGAAATGTGCCCTTTTTCTCTTTATTATTTTATTTCGGTAATCTTAATGTAGTTTTATCTTTTATCAATTGTATCATCAATGGTATGTTTTTCCAAAAGCATATCCTTTCTCGATTGAATTTAGCTCGGTATCGATCATGCTTAAGTATTCAACGTCTTTCGATCTATGGGTTGATAAGGTTCTGAATAGCATAGACATTGATACAAAATATCAAAATCTAGATTAATTGTCCATAAATGTTCACTTCTAAATTAAAGGACCAGTTTGCACAAATTTGAAATTGTAAGGGACCGAAGAGGTGATTTCCCCCCATAATTTAATTAGATCGGAAACGTAACTGAACCTTTAAATAAACATTTGCTCCTAAAACGAAAATATTGCAATCTTTCTCCTTTCAAATTCTTCCTCGTTCCCTTCATCGACTCAATGATCAACCTCCGTTGAGTTTCCCATTGAGTCGATCAATAACCAACTCGGCGGAGGGCGAGTTACCCCAGTTTGAAAAGCGCTCTCCCTTTTTTAATCGATGGCTTGCGATGCCATAAATTCATGGACATTCATTGGCCTACTGGGTGCTTTCCTTAATATTTTCATAGCGTATATATTGCTCTGTGGATCAGCCGTTGCTTATTTGGCTTCAAAAATTCTGGGTTTATTCGGACTGCCCTTGCCTTGTTCGTGTAACGGATTGTTTGGGTACTCAAATAAGAACATTTGTGTCCAAGCCATGTTATTGAACGACCCATCGTTTGTGAGAACGCTCTCATTTGATTCAATCTGGAACGGCTTTCATCAAGGAGGAGGAGGAGACGAAGGTGGCAATTATATCCAATTGAATTCCGAGAAATGGCGAAACGACAACGTTGAAATGGTAGGGGAAGCATCTTCTAGTTCATGGCATGAGAAGAAGAACATTGGTGGAGTTGAAAAAGGAAGCTTAGTGTCGGTCCCTGGGGGGATAAAAGCTGGCCATAGGAGGCGTAAGAGAGCTGCTATTAATTCTAAAGGTGATTATCATCCTTTTGTAAAAGTCTTTTGATTTGTTTCTGTTGCTTTTTGTGTTGGTTATGTTGGAATTTCATCTTGAATATCGTTTGGATGATAGGAATATGTCTAGAATTAGCTTTCCTAAACCTTTCGAATACAATCTAGTGGACTAGTGATGAATTAAACAAGTGTGTTTTGTATATGCAATAAGCTAATGTTTCTCCGACTCTTCGTCTCCCGATGCATATTTTCACATAGATATGGAGATATGAGTATGACCCTCCAACAATCTCACAGCCGAATTCGAGTAACATAGGCAACAAGTATTAAGTTATGGTTGTAAATGAAGCTGCGGGCCATATTCATGACCATAGGTTGTTTAGTTAACGATTTGCCTAAGAAAGTTGAGACCGATTAGATTCTCGAAACCTTTACGATCAAAACAAATGTGTTTTGTGTGTGCAATAAAATAATGTTGCCGAGTCTTCGTCTTCTTCGAAATATCCTTATCCGATGCATATTTGGACATGGATATTGGGATAATATGACCATAGGCTGCAAGTGTTAAGTTATGGTTGTAAATGAAGCTGTTGGCCATATTCATGACAATAGACAAAATTTTAGTGTTGCTTCTTCCGAAGTTGTAGATTGTTTCTAATGCAAGGGTGTCCTGTTTTTTTAACTTGTATTCCTCATTTCATATGCTAATAACACATCTGGTTATGTAATTTAGATGGCAAAGGAAGCTTAAAAGAAATCAGATTGGTTAAACAACGTTCTCCGGGTTTCGAAATTGATGAGGACTCTTTTGCTGTGGCTAAGAAGGAATTAGCAGTCGTTGAGTCCCAGTGCGGTGGTGACAAAAATGTGATTAGAGTCATAGAACAAGCTCTGGACGAAGAGCATGCTGGTCGTACTGCTCTGTACTTTGAGCTCGAGAACGAGAGACTTGCTGCTTCTACTGCTGCGGATGAGGCTATGGCAATGATACTGCGCTTGCAAGAGGAGAAGGCGGCCATTGAAATGGAAGCTAAACAATATCAGAGAATGATAGAAGAGAAAACCGCCTTTGATGCTGAAGAAATGAACATCCTGAAAGAGATTTTATTAAGAAGAGAACGGGAAAAACATTTCTTGGAGAAGGAAGTCGAAGCTTACAAGAAAATGTTTTTCGACAAAGATCAGTTGGATTCAGATGTATATGACATGGCAGGTTCACAGGAACAAATGACTTCAAATGAGGAGCCAGTGCTAATGTTTGAGCTGACCCCTCAATCTATGGTGTCATCAAATCGATCACTCGATTTTGGGAAAGAGTTGCCAATTCCAGGACTCGGTGAAAATGCTGGCTCTATGAATTCTACCACTGAAAATAAACACAATCATCCGTCGAAAAATGATTATGAGATTAATGAAGATGGAGAAAACAGAAAGGAAAGCAAATGGATTACCTCAAACTCACCTAAAACTTGTGATTATCCAATACCAACCAGTGAAGGATCAGAAACTGAGACTGGTGGGAAAAGAATCAGTTCAGACAGTTCTAGTGGGTTACCACCAATTGCTCCTTCACGTGTCAAATCTTTGCCTTCAATTTATCGTGGAAATTCCATGCCTGCTTTCGATTATGAAAAGTTTAAAATTGACAATGAAGTCGAGTTGCTTAGAGAAAGGCTAAGGATTATACAGCAGGGAAGAGAAAAGCTCAACATCCCTATCGGGCCTAAGGAAAGGGAACAATCCCAGAAGCAAATATTGGAAAATGTTGCAAGCCAACTTCGACAGACACGACAATTATCGGTACACGGGAAGGCTTTGCCACAGGCATCTTTGCCCCCTCCATCCTCTAAGGTGCTGTATTACTCTCTGCATCGTCTAAATCTACTACGCACTTTGTTTTGCATGATTACTTCTTGCAGTAGGCATTTCTAGGATATTAAACCAGAATGATGGTCCCTGTTACGTGACTCTTTGCTGGTCCACAATGCCTTAATCGAGAGCTTATCTGGATGTCGAGGATCTTTTAACCAATGTTTTGATCTGACTTTGAACAATATTCGTACTTTGACATAGATGTTGGTTTCTAGAAGATACATAATCTGTTTTCCCATGTCAATCACCTTCTCTAAATATCATATTACAATAGCATTTTCAAGATTATTCTTGTCTGCTTCGTTACTATGGCATTTAGGCATTATCCCTAGATAAAAAGAGAACTTTGTGTCAATATGTTAATTCACTATCTTTTGGAGCTCATCCGAAAACAACTTGATTCCTTGCTCGAGCTGCATGATTTCAGGTTACGCCAAAGAAAAGATATCGACGCGGTGCTCCTTTAGCAGCAATGAAAAGCATTTAAAAGAGAATAGAATTTACTGAATTTCGATAAACGAGATGAGCTACATAAATCGATTGGTTGGAGCCATTTGGTACCAAGCTGATATCTTTGAATGGTTTCGATCTCAACTTCTCTATGATTGCAAATGTAAGCTGTCTGCAGAAACACTTTTACTTTGAAAGGAACACACACAGACACACAGACATGTTATTTTCATCCTATTGTTCTAGAATCCGCTTTTGACTACTCAGTATCTCTTCAGGTTCCTGAAAAAAATGAGCTTCCATCGATCACACTTCACGTGACTGTCACTTGGACTTACAAAATCTGGTTTTCGAGTGCTCGATCAGCGTTTCATTGAGGTTACTATATGTAGTAATATCTTCAAGCAATGTATTGTATATGATGAATAAAGATGTTGATTACTGTACCAAATACGAAGTTATTACTACAAAGTATATATAAACTCTGGGTTTTCACTATATTGATCGATTATGTTGGCTGTTTGTGGTTACAAACTACTGAACTCTTAGTTTCATACTGTTAGAAGATCCTTGATGGTCATATTATTATATATCGTGGGGTTTCATTGTACCTATATATATTTACAATAATGGTTTGTCTTTAGTCCGTCAGTTCACCAGTCAGTCTGTTCGTCCGGATATTTTTAGTTCCTCGATATATTCATTTGTTTGTTTGTCCGTCCGTCGATCAGTCAAAACTTCTGTTGGTCTGTTCGTCGGTCTGTCCATCCAGATATATAACTAAAACTCATTAATTTATCAAGACAAGTGCTTCATATCTGCCTAACTCAACAACTAAGCTTCTGTAAGAATATGAATTTAAAATGGATGAAAATGAAACTCTAATGTGTAAATGATAGGGATCCTAAATAACAAAGATTGATTCTAGTCATAAATTGTGTAAATCAGAGAAAACTTCCAGGGTCGCTCCTATGTATGATGGTACATGAGCCCTTTTTCTGAGCATCATGAAGCTACACCTCTCTTCTTTTTTCCGTTCATGAATTCGGCACTTAATACACCTGAGATAGAAACAAAACCCGCAAATAATAAGAACGAAAACAACCGGGAAGGAGCAGAAATATGTTACTTGAGTTTGGATGTTTGGATGTTTCATATACAAGCATGTGTGCTACATATATATGTATTTGTAGGGTCAATCGGACACAAGTGAAGGATACTTGTACTCCAAGAAAAAAAACAAAAAGTCAGAGCAATAGAGGAAAGGAATATAGATGTTTTTTCTTTTCATGGATCTCACAGAAAGCTATGGATTAGTCTACCTACGTTCAGTTGTTTGTGCAGTAAGCCGTCGCTACTGCCTCGGTTTTCTTTTTCCTATGGAATGGATCTTAAATTAAAAGCTTAGTTACCTTTAGTTCAACTGGGACACCGATCTGGCTGTCGTACAATGTAAATTACATCTGCACCTATCGAGTAGTGGTCCTGATTACGGTACCAAATCCACAAGGCATGAGTCTGGTTTTTCACCTGTAAGCCACAGAAATCAAATACCTACTTGCAGATGTTTTTCACCTTGGAATATTATGAAGGCTTGATAGATTTCGATTTTACACATGAAACTCTGTTAGAATGTAATCGAACATACAATATCAGACACATTCGTACCTGACACGCGAGTAACAGTGTGTGTGTATGCTTGTGAGAGAGATAGTGTGTGTAGTACCTCAAGAATCCCATAGCCAAAGCTACTTTCTCTATAAGCACTGTATTCAGGCTGTTCGTTCCAGCAGAAATTTCCAGCTGCTGGACCGGATGTAAAATTGAATCCGCAAAAGCCACCCATAGATCCATCTGTGATGTTAGAGGGAATTGGACAATTTCCAGGTTCATCAGCATGCTCAAGTGTTAAATTCTTTTCGCTCCCACCACTACCAACAGTGATATGAACCGGACCACAAGGATCAAGCGTGTAGTTATATACTCGGTTTGACCTCTCATAGGCATTCACCTGATTCATTGTCAAGTATATTTTATCTCAGCTCATTTAAAGCATGAAACAGATAAATCAGGGAAGAATGTTTTAGCTGGCAACTCGAAGAACCGAATAAGAAGTCCATTACATCAATGGTTGTATCTCTAGTGTACATATGTGTGTGTGTGTGTATATATATATATATATATATTCTTACTTGTCCATTGAAAACAATATCAACTCCATGTTGATATAGCAATTCTTCCATTTCCACTCTCATACACTCTGCTTCTCTATAATGTTCCTTGTAGGTACTGTACCAGGGAGGACTCCAAGCAGCTATCAACCATGGTGTTACACTTCGGTCGACGTTACCCAGGTCTTGTTCCAGCCATTTATACTGATCGGCTGCGATCGACAGAGCAAGGTACTCTAACATGATCAATGGACGAAAAAAGACCATATACAAAGAAGGGAAAATAAGAAAAAAAAGGGTGGTTGATGACTTTACATGATTGATCATAGGGAACATATGCACCGAGCATCAGGAAATGTATTCCACCAGCATCAAAAGAGTAGTACAATGTCGACCCACTTTCATCGCATGGAAATGCAAATCGAGAACTATAAGCTGTGAATGTCTGATTATCAGCTTGTTTTTCAATCTCATGCTCCCCTTCTATCACCATTGTCGGAACAGTAGCTGTTAGAATCTGCATAAACCTGCAAACAAATACCCCCACCTTCAAAATTTCAACTAGACAAGATGGAGTGAAGGAACAATTAGGTAATCAAGCAAGGTATTAAAGTTTTACCTTCCCCAATAGTCCCAACGAGGCTGGAATGTTTCTCGGAGAGGAGCTTGTGGAGATGAGCAATTTTGACAGTCAGACAAAGCTCCATCAGTACGATATAAGTCGGCGAAACTTAAATCCCCAACCAACAAAGCAAGATCAGGATGATTGGCTACCATGTGACTAATCGTTGTGCTAGTGTTGTAAGTAAGACCAAGGCCTCCAACCACCGCTATTCTGCTCGGATAGTCCTCAGGTGGGGAAGGCATTGTTCTAAAATAATGAACATCACTCATCGTTTTATTAGGATCTCCACATTGATATTCATACATAGTATCAGGTTCTAACCCTGCAGGAACACATGATAGTAATGTCGAAACTCGAAACTAACCGAAAAGATTCAAGATTATATTTATATGCAACTGAGTGCACATGTCCCTATCCTTTCATACAGGAAGAACTAATATTATGTTAAAAATTGCATGTCTTTGAGAACAAACTGCAGACGAATCCGATAACAGATAATCGAAACAGAATAGACTATAGCTGATGAACTTTCTGACTGAAAACCGAACAAAATACTCGAAAAGCATGAAAAAGTGCATAGTTCTAGCATCAATAAGAATGTACCTGTGACAAGAACATGGTGTATAATCCCAGAAGTGTAGCTCTCTTGTCCTTCATTAGGATATTGTTGACTGTAAACAAATGAAGTGCCTGTAGCTTGATTATTCCGACCAGATTCATAGACTCCATATTGAACAACACTGGCTACGCTTTGAGGATCCAATGGTTCTACATCATCACCAATTTGAAATTCCCCTGAATTCATAAAAAAAAAAGAAGCAAATTTCATAAGCAAATCTAGGAAAGACACAAGACAAAACAAAACCCAAATCTCACAACAAAACATCACTTGGGACCATAATGGCAAGAACATTACTTGTTTGTAAAAATTGAAGCTTTTTTTAAACCAAATATTACATAAAGAAAGCATCAACTTAGAACTCTACCTGTGATCCAAGAAACCCAAACTGAGCTGGAGTTTGAAGAGAGAGAAAGTGAGATTTGTTGAGGCTGAAACTCAATCGTTGGACTTAAAAAAGGATTCTTGTTAACCGGCAAGGTTGTAACTTCACCAACAATACTGTAATTTACAGGCACAGATACTGGCTTGAAGGGTCCTTCAAGGGTTGTTGGGAATCGCCCATCAACAAATATAAAGTTTAGCAGAATCAAACAATGTGGGAGTATCCTGTTTAAAGACTCCATAGCCAAAACCAGTACTGGGTTTTCTCTTGCATGGGAAAAAGAAGAAGATAACAAAGAATTGGAAGCAAAAAACAGAGAGAAATTAGAAACAGAGAATAATATATATATATATATATATATATATATTATAGCTAAGTGGCAACCGTGATTCTAAGATTTTTTTCTTGGATTAGACTTAAATTTGCTAGAAACTGCAATGCTCGTTAAACATTAACCAAGGAGAGAGATTGGTCAGTGTTCTGAAGAAAGAAAGGTAGTAAAAGTAATGAACATTATTTCACTATCCCTACGCCCGTGATCCTTTGGTTCAATTCCATGCATTAAAATTGAAGATAATATTTATTTATTTAAATCCCTTTGAAAATTCAATAAGTACTATTTCCTTTTTGACTTGTATTTTAAATGAATTGTTTTTAATTAAAAAAAATCAAATTATGGTGTATTTAACTTTAATACCAGATTGTATAAAACATTTTATTTATAAAATAAATACATTATTAAAAATAGTTTAAATTATTTCTCAACTCCTCTCCAACTAAAATTTTATTTTGCTAATGTATTAATTTAAATTTATTTTAAATATATATTTAAAATATTAAATTATAAATTCAAAAAATATATATATTTATATATGCAATTTTTCATTTAAAAATAAGTTTTTTGTATCAATTATGTAGAAAATAATTATTTGAGACATCAATAATAAACTCTTTTAACTCCATGGACAAAATTTATAAAATCTTAAATAAAATAAATAAAATTACATAATTTAAATTTTAAATAATATATACCGAACAATTATTTATTTTATTCCTACACCATTTAATTAAGTTAATAGCCATTCCTCCCATGTTCCCATCCATTTTCTTTTAGTGGGAAATGGACTAAGATTACAATTAATGAACTAACGGTATTTTTAGTGGTGGAAAAAGCAAAAGCCGACAAAAGGGTAGAGTAGGTTAATACTTTTTACCGACAATTATGCGGCAACGACAGAACAAATTGAACAATGAAGATTATGGTATTCGTATCCTTTAATATTAAAAATTTAAACTAATATAATAATAATAATAATAATAATATTTCGTAATTTGCACTTATTTTTCATATGGAGGGATGCATTTAAAGGTTAATTTAAATTTAGGATTTAATAGTTTAAATTTTATAATTTATATTTTTTGATAAATTATAGTATTATTATCCTAAAATAACAGCAATAACTACAACAAATCCTAAACATGCCTTGGTTAGTCATTTTCGAGGATAAATCTGTTATCCTTTAATTATATATTTTTTATATTTTTTATTAAAATATTTTAAAAAATTAATTTCTAAATTATAACCTTAATTTTATATATATCTTAAACGCTATATCTTAAGAAATACATCATACTCTCGACTCTTTAAACATTAACCTTGACCTTTAATTTTAAACCCTAAACTTATTAATTTAAAATAAAAACATCAAAAAAATCTATAGACAAAAAATTTACACTCGATATCTTTGATTATAAATTTATTAATAAAAACAAATAAATTTATCCTTATTTTATATAATTTTTTGTATGGTTTTACACAATCAATAAAAGCAAGGAATTGCTTCTAGACTGGGCCATTGTCATTTACCTATCACCATAAAGAGAAATACAAAACCCCAAAAGGCAATTTCTTGCAGCTAATTAAATAGACTCAACAAAGCAACGTAGTCTTAGCCTTTTAGTCTTATGTCTTTCTTGTATATCCCTCAATGTCTCCTATATTTAACCATGGTTTCAATATCATACAAAAAAAAGTCAATTTTTTTCATTTAAAACAGTGATTGACCCATGTTTCATAGTCATGTCTTCCTTATTATCCTCGCATTATTCGTTTCAACTTCTCATTGTCTCACTTTCACCATTACAAACAATTGTCCCTACACGATATGGCCCGGAACGTTGTCCGGTTCAGGGACTCCGTCGTTGCAAACGACGGGGTTTCAATTGGATGCCGGCCAAAGTGTTCGGCTTTCATCGGTTCCGTCTGGGTGGTCCGGTCGAATTTGGGGTAGAACGGGTTGCAAGTTTGATGTGAATGGTGTAGGGTCTTGCCAAACCGGTGATTGTGGGGGGAGGCTTGAGTGCAACGGCAATGGGGCTACTCCGCCGGCTTCGCTTTTCGAGATAACTCTAGGATCGGGAAATGAACAAGATTTTTACGATGTTAGTCTTGTGGATGGGTATAATTTGCCTATTGTTGCTGCTCCTCGTGGCGTGCATGGTTCATGCAATGCCACCGGCTGTTCTTCTGATCTTAATCTTGGTAATTAAGACCCAAGAAATTATGAACTTATATCGTACTTTCTCTTAATTTCAATATCTTAATAATCCGTGTCATAAAATTCTAAAAAGATATGTATTTATATCATATTCATGTTGATTTTCATGTTGTTGATACGAGTTTAACCTAGGAACGTACAATTTATACCATTAATGATTTTTTTTTAACAGCTTGCCCTCGAGAGCTTCAAGTGGTTGGCGGAGATGGCGGCGGCGGCGGTATGGAGAGGGTGGTGGCGTGCAAAAGTGCATGCGAGGCATTCGGGTTGGACCAATATTGCTGCAGTGGGGAATTCGGAAACCCGACAACCTGCAGACCTTCCTTTTACTCCACCATTTTCAAAAGTGCTTGCCCTAGGGCTTACAGTTATGCTTATGATGATGGCACCAGCACCTTCACCTGCAAGGCCTTTGATTATCTCATCCTTTTCTGCCCTAATTCTTACCGGTAATTTTACATTTAATATAATACAAATACACGAATATTTAAAATATATTCTACATAAATTATTAAAATATTAAAACTATTTTAAATATTATTATGACATGATAAAATATCTGAATTTAGTTGGTATCATTATTGTTATAACGTCTAAAATAATATGCATTCGAATTATATATTAAAAACAGATTATCTATTTTTATTATTAAAAATTACTGTTATGTTTTAATAATTATTTATTTTAAATTCTAAATATTAATATGATAATATTTAAAAAATGCAGGACAAATAGATCCTATGGGGGATCTACACCAGCATCTAATGGGGATGGGACCAAAGGAAAAGTTGTGCAGACGGCTGCTTCATCAGATTCAAAGAGAATACTCTTTCCCTTGACACTTCTCTTTGTTATTGCACTCAACATCTACCTCTTTTGAACATGTAATATATATAAATGGATAGATCCGTTGATACGGTATCGAATTTAAAAAATATATTTGTTTTTAGATCGTTAGATAAATAAAAATAAAAGAATAAAAATAACAATCGGAAATAAGAAGATTTTTACGATAAAAAAGTTAATTATCCTTAATTTAAAAGTTTAAAGACCAAATGACATCAAAATGACTGAGTTTTGCTCATACTTCAGACCAGTAAAGAACCCCTCAAAGACCAAATTTTTTTACCAAAAAAGAAATCATTAATACATAATTCAAATTCTAAAAGTTGGGGATGAAACCCCTCAAAGACCAAAATTTTTGCCCTATTTCTGTCACTCACAAATACATTAAGCTAATCTTTGTAAAACTAAGTGTCCAAATCCATGAAAGCCATTCAAGATCTTAAGGGATGAGGGTTTTAAAGCTAATAACAGAGGATATGAATGCTATGGGACAATCACATAACTTTCTTCCATTAATCTTTTTTGGGTAAAAAGGAATTGGCTTGTGCAGCAAGAAAGTTTTTTCACTGGTTCTTTGGTTTCTGAATCTTGACATAAGGGAGAACACCCAAGAAGTGGACGATTTTTGGATCCCATTCTCGCTGTTGTGCTCGGCAAAACATCAGGAATGTGTTGGCGAAATACGAATTGAAGCCCATGAAGACATGCCATAGAGCGTGACCTTGCGGGTTGAAGTACCAGTGAGATATCTGCTTGCAGAATACCCGGTCGGAAATCCCACATATACTTCCCAGGAGCAAAGTTGCTAAATATAACTTTGCGAGTCGTTTTGCAGCGGCGTCTTTCGTGAAGATGTAGTATTTGTACATGCGAGGGATGCAGAGAAGGCAAAGAATGACGTAATGCACCTTGAAGCCAATTCCAAAACGTAGGAGAGCATGGACTACTGCAAATCCTACTCCATAAAAGAACAGGAACGTAGGCATTGTACTCCGGTAGTGCCAATCCGGTGAGTATAGGATGTAAAAATATAGAAGCATTTCCCACACCATTGGAGTTTCATCACCTTGCTGTTGCCTGAAAATAATTCCGAAATTCACATTATAAATCAACTTGGTAAACAATAAATGAATACAAATTTTTAATCTTAGTTCTTAAAGCCACATAACATCTGCAATTTTTCTAAAGTTCATTTTACATATCATTATCAGATGCAGTGAAGAATAACCGAATAAATCATAAATTTGGTCATTGTTTCTACTAAGCAAACCGATACAAAGAAAAAAGATCTTCCAATCAGACATAGAGACAATATTTTCTAATATTACGTCTCGGTCAGAGAGACATTCATCTAATGTCAGAAGCACTTGGGGGAACGAAATACTTACACACGTTGCAGTGTGGAGTGGTATAGCATGCTCCCAATGGAGAGTATCATGTTAGATATGTGAAGGACACTAAACCTCTTCTCAAACCGTTGTCTTAAGGCATTTATAAGGCCAATGAGAGCTAAAAGAATGCCCGGGACATTGGATATAGTGTTGAAAAACTCTGCAATGTAAGATGAGTGAACATAGTTTTTCTCACACCGGTCGGTGGATGTGACAGGACCCCAGAAGCTTGAAAATCCATCTTCCATTATATACTAAAAACGTATTATCTTTCAGCTGATGCACCTTTTACTTAAGTCTTGGAACTGTCAAAAATCCTGCATTCAGTGTCCATAAAGAATTGAGATTCTAATATCATTCGACAAACAAATTAAACAATAAGTATGTGTTTAGCTGACTAAAATATTCTTTTATCAGGAAGAGACAAATAAACAACCTAACTAAAAAACACATGCCACAACATGTTCGGCTATGACATATGTACACCAATTCAGATATGCACATAAAATGACCCTTTTACTGGTAGGCCAAAGGATCAAAATTCAAAAGCCATTGGGAATAGCAAAAACAGGGGGAAAGAGTAGAAAAGAATCAAAGCAATTGATATTTTAGCATTTAGTTTCACTGAGAACAAAGTGTTACCACACAGTCACACAACTTCCAATATAAGGTAATTCTTTTTAACATCAACTTATGCCGAATTCCGCATAAGGAACTTGTAAAAGCTTCTGCACTAGCTGTGTTCAAGATTCACTACACCTATCTGCAAATAAAGTTATTACTGCGTTTCAACCCCCTTCCCACTTATTCAATGGGAAAATCATTTTGACTTAAAGAAATCACCAAAACATACTGAACATCCGCATGTGTGGATCTAGAGAACAAGAAAAAAAATGCAGCATTACTACATAGAAAGCTATTAAAAAATCCTATAAGCCTGCATTGAGACCAATTTTATCAAATTCCAATAAGCTTTTGATAATACAGAAGCAGTTGCAATGGCATCTCACTTTATCCCAGTTCCAAAGATACCGATGCTGAACACTGAGGTCAAGATAGTAGCTAGCATCGCTTCAACCCATGTGAATCTATCATATTCCAAACTTCAAATCAAATAGGGCACAAAAAACTCTACCAAGTAAGACATACTTCACTGCAACTAAATTAATCAAATTAACATTAAGCTTATCTCGCCTAACCAATCTGACCGAAACAATCCTCTTAAAGATTCAGAACTTCAAAATTCCATCCAATCTTTAACCAAAGCATTCAGCCTATGTTCAAAATTAGTCTCAGCTTACAGAGACTCCGTCCGGCGCAGCTTTTGGCTGCCGAACGGAGAAGCTCCACCGAATGATTCAACTTTTGCACTTCTTCACCCTCAAACGCAGTTCTTCTCCACCAACCCAGCTTTCCAACATCTCCGCCTAAGGGAACCTGAATATCTCAATGAACCCCCTCCCCCCAAAATCAAAACTAACACCCTATAATTATAGCAACCAAATCTATCTTTATCCACCATTGCATTACAAATCAATAAGATTTCTAGCTATTTTATTTTCCCGACACTAAAAAATCAAACTTTAGCAGCAAAATAATATATAAAAAATACGATTTCAAGGAAAGAAAACATCTTTTCAGCTACCCATGAAAATCAAAATGTACTAACCCTCCAAAACCTAACATCCCTTTGAAATTTGGCCTTTACCTATCAAAACCCATTCCTCAAAAAGTAAAACAAGAGCCTTTCTTTAATAACAAAATCGTCCACATAGTCCACCAAGGAAAGAACCCGTATATATTGAAAACAAAATGGTGTAATTGAAACTAACCTTTGGCATGGGAATAAGTAAGATCTGGTATTGCGACGAAACCAATCTTAAGCTGCTTCCAGTATAGGAAAAAATAAAAGATCCGTGAATGGAATCTGGCGGTGGAATTAAGGAAGCAAGGAGGCGCGTAGGGTGCGAAGGAATATTATTTGAGGGAAAGGCACATTCGTTAGATTATATAATTGATGGATGGCTGAGATTTTAAGTTGGGAAAAGAATTTGTACGTTATTGGATTTGATTAGATTAATGATGTGAATTAGGGCTAAACGATGTGGGATTATTCTTTCGGAGTGTTCTCATGCGATTTAATCAAGATTTAACGTTTTTTTAAATATGTTTATAATTAAATAAAATTTTAATGATTAAAAACAATATTTAATAACATTTATAATGTTTAATATAAATTAATTAATCAATAAACATATACAAATTAATTAATTAATTAATAGATTAAATATAAATAATTAAAAAAAAAAATCCCAACATCTTCTTAAAATGTCATTACATTAGTATTTGTTTGTCGAAGTGAACGTTCAAGTCTTATTATTTGAGTTTATAAATCATATTTTATAATTTAAATTTTATTAAAATCTTTTTAATTTAAATTGGATTTAAAAATTTTAAATTAAGTCAAATTTTTAAATTTTTATAAAAAAATTAATTGTTAAGTTATTATTAATAAAATTTAATAATCGTTATAACGATTAATTGACTATTTAGATTAAACGATATGTATTAATGCACCTACCTAAAATGAGATTGCTAATGAAACCCACACTTCATATCTTGCCAAGGCTATAATAAACAGTCGAGCAATCCATATTGTCCGCGTAGAAAACTATAAATGGCGTTGGGTTCAATACTTTCCAAAGATGTAACCATCTTTTATCTAATTGATCCATTGCTAATGGACGCAACTTTGCAAACCCCGGCCGATGTCGTCAACGGATGATCTTTATAACAGGCCACGAGATTCGAATCGCTGCGGAGATCCACTTGAAGCGTCTCCCAAACCTTCTTCTTTGGGTTTAACACATCATCCGGCTCGCCTGTGAAACCGGGAAAGGTAACTCGCTCTCCAACCACGGCTGACTTTGGTGGTTCAACCAATTCCACCTGATAGACATCAATGGAAGTTGGATTTAACAGTTTATACACTAACAGAACAAGATTCTATGTTGTGTTGCTCGCATACCTTGGAGTGGTCGTCATTTGAAGCAGCAAGAACCATTGCGTGTGATTTTATACCGCGCATGGTTGCCGGCTTCAAGTTGCAAAGAACGCAAACCAGTCGGTTCTGCTCAACGGTAAATCCAAACAAGATATTAGTAGTGGAAAGACCTTGGGACATAGAACAAGCAACAATATAATCAGAAATTACAAGGCAAAGTTCGATACCTGCATTTCTTCCAAAGGAATATATTTTACGAGTCCACTAACTACCGTTCGAGGCTGGGCTTCACCCACATCTATCTCTTCTACATACAAAGAATCAGCATCGGGATGCTTTTGAGCTTTTATAATTTTACCAACCCGGATATCAAGTCTTGTAATGGAAATCGCTGGTTCAGAACTGGTAGGCTTGTCTTTAGAGTCGGCTGAAGATTTTTTCGGTTTCTGTTTCTTGTTATCTGTAACAAATAACAGCTCAGACCTAAGCAACCATGTACGTACAACATATCGAACAAAAAGGAATGAACTGATAATTTTTTGCAGTTGACTACAAGTCAAGAATGGATTTTAGCTTAAGATCAAATCTCGAAATGATATTCTGCAAACCAAAAGATAACTTTTTCCCATGTTAGATGGATTTTGTGTTATAATTTTGCGCTTGAATGATCAGATTAGTGTTTTAAATATTAAAGACTTAATTATATTGAAAACTGAAAAGTTTCTATTGGTATATAATGTTTAGATAGTAATACTTTAAATATAACAAAGGAAACTTAGCTAACCTGAGATTTTTGTTTTCTTCAGTTGCTCAGCAGTCTTTGCAGCAGCATCGGCTTCTGCCCTAGCACGCCTATCAGCTTGACTTCCGGCATATTTCTGCCTAAGTTCTTCAACTCTTTCAGTTTTCTGTCATTAATTTATGTTCACAAATCATGTAAGACAAGTATATATATCTATAAATAACAGTACAGAAAGATGACATATTGTCATATAGCATAGAAGAGGTACCAGTTCCTCAAACAAAGGTTTTGGATCTCCGATTTTATGCCCAGCAGGTATTATCTCCCACAGTCTTTTAGCCCTATCGATGTCTCCTTTCTCGTCAGAAAGCGAAATTTGTGCTTGAGGAGGTAAATTAAGCTGCTTAAATACCTTTAAGTGCACCCAGAAAAAAGAAATGAGATGGAATGGCAGAATTATTTCCAATCACACCAGTAAAAAAATCTGTGCACCAATTAGATTACCTCAATGGAGAAAGATGGAATAAAAGGTTCCAATAGACATGCAAGAATATGCACTAGACCCACTGCAGTTCTCATGACAGTTGAACAAGAAGGTTGATCTTCTTTGTAAAGCTTCCAAAATTGGCTTTCCTGAATGGAAATTATCAACAAAACAGATCAGAAAAAAGTGTCATCGCCAGAAAAAGTAACTCGACAATTTTTTTCTAGAACTAGGAAGTTCTACAACTTACTTGCAGATATGCATTTCCTTCACTTGAGAGGCTCATTGCAGTTTTTAATCCTTGCTTTAGTTTCACCTACAGAATGTTTCAAACATTTGTGAAAGTCGTTCTGACAATATGGGGATGTGAAGGGTGACAGTTTATAGTCAAATGCAATGTCAAAAGTTTAACACCAGTCACCTTTTCCATGGCTTCTATATATTGCTCCAAGTGTTTACCAACTTTCTCACCTAAAGCTTTTGTCAAGGGATGGGACTCAGCAGTTGGAGCATCAGGAATTATGGAACCATACCCTTGACCTGTAAACAGAAGCCGTTAGTAAACCCACTTGGCATAGAGTTAATTATGAGTAGACAAAAAAAGTTCGCTAAATATCCATTTCCTGAAACAAATTAAAAGTTGAACAAAAAGTTGGGGTTGAAGCACCAAGCTTATTGACAAATTATCAACTATAGAGACTGTTTCAGAAGTATCATCTAGTTATTTCACCACCAATGATATGTAAAAAGTTTGATAGGTATGGTAATTCCTTAATATCGGGACCTATGGGCATAATTTACCTGCCACTTTATAAATCATCACTTATACAGTTATACTAAACCTTACGCAAAATAGAAACAAATCCGGTCCATATGGAACTAAAATTCTAGATCCTATCACGCACATCATTGATTCTTTCCCCACTAAATATAATATATCATCAACAAATTTCAGACTCACAACAGGAACAATATCCAACTTCTAAAAAACAAAAAGATTCTAGTGAACCAGATGACTAACCGAGAGGTTTTGCAATAAAGCTCAAAACTCTATTGATGAAGTTGCCCAAATTACTAAGCAACTCATTGTTCAGTTTTGCTTGCAAGTCGTCCCATGTAAACAATGTGTCAGAAACCTAGTTTTTTCCCAAAACAATAAAATCACAAAAAGCTGTGAGTAGAATCCAAGATCAAACGAAACGGTCATAAATGATGTCAGTGAACGAGATACCTCAGGTCTATTGGTTAATAAATAATATCTCCAAACTTCTGCAGGTATTTTCGTATCCTTTACATCATTGCCAAAAACTCCTATGCCTTTACTCTTGGAAAATTTCCCTACAGAAATCAAGGAAATTAAAAATATATGTCAGGCCGTTAAGACGGAGGATTTTAACTTGACTAGCATGAACAATCCAACTCGAATAAATTAATTTCTCCACTGTGTATTACCCAAATCGATCAAATTGGCACTTACCAGCTTCATAATTTAAATACTCTGTAACACTGATGCTCTTCATCAATGTCCAGTTTTCACTAGTACCAAGAAGAGTTGATGGAAACATCACCTGGAATAGTAAATATTACATTTAAAACTCACGGGAGAAAACAGCTCTGAATTTTAACGACCTATTAGTCAAGGAAATTTTGACCAAGATACTTACAGTATGAAATGGTATATTGTCTTTTCCCATGAACTGAAACAGCTCCACATTTTCAGGATTTTTCCACCATTTCTCCCAATCAGAAGTGTAGCAGGAAGTAATTGAGACGTATCCGATAGGTGCATCAAACCAGACATAGAAAACCTATCACCAAAAGGTTTTGAATGTAGAATGAAAAATGAATATCAATGACAACATGGGCTAAAGTGACATCATTTATTGAAACTTTATCTTACCTTGTCCTTAAAATTTTCATGTGGTACAGGAACTCCCCACTTCAAATCTCTTGTAATGCATCGTGCTTTAAGTCCTTCAGTAAGCCATGCTTGTGTTGTGTAAATAGCATTTTGGCTCCAAGAACCAGCAACAGACATTTTGTTAATGTACTCAACTAGCTTATCCTTTAGCAAAGGAAGCTCAAGAAATAAGTGCCTTGTGTCACGAATACGAGGAGTGTTTTGGCAGGCCTGTAGTCAAAGTTCAAGTAACTCATCAATTGCAATAGTTTCATTTCTTCAAAATTTTCTTATCAAAACTTCGACATTATTAAAAAACATCAATACAAAAATAAAAGAAGCAAAATAGTAGCACTTAAAATTTTATAATAAATTCACCAGCCTCGTCAAACAACAATCAACTTCAGCAACAGGCTACATTCAAATCTCCGGATATAGTATCTTTTCCATAATTGGAAAAACAATTATGATTATAATGACTTGGAGAAAAAGAATTTAATGCAACAATCCCAATTATTGATGGGAAATAAAAGTCAAATCTTGTTATTGATCTATTTGTACCTTACACCTAGGTTCTTTCAGTTCAGTAGGATTCAAGAGCTTCCCGCATTTTTCACATTGATCTCCACGAGCAGAATCGTAGTTACATCCTCCATCGGGACAGGTACCCTCCACAAGCCGATCCGCCAGAAAACGTTGGCACGTGTCGCAAAAAAGCTAGAAACCAAGAGGAAATTGAGTCAAAGAAAAAAACTAAAAAAGAATATTTCGCGCAATAATGATCTTCGATCAAATTGTTGAAACTTTTTCAATCTGCATTATAATCCCCACCCAACCCCAGAAAAAATGTAATATTTCTGCAAACAATTTATTTATTTTTATAACAAGACACACAAATTTACTTTTATGTAAAGCAAATATGTGAATTGATTAACACTTGCTTGCAAATCTCAAATATTTGCTTCTAATCTATACCATTGTACTATCAACTTAAGAACAAAGATCAAATTAAGCATGTGAACTCTTTCACGAAAGATAGCCTTCATACCTGTTGCATTGTATTCTCCGTAAGCCAATTGTTCTCCCATATCTTCTTGAAAATAGCTTGGCAAACTTCAGTTTGTTCAGGAGTCGATGTTCTTCCAAATTTATCGAAACTTATATCGAACCAATCGTAAACTTCCTTATGGAGTGCATGATACCTAAAACAATCAAATAAATTAAGAAACTTAAACAAACAAGCAAAAACACGATCATAAATTCTCAAAAGGATTAAATAAACAGTTTACTTGTCACAGATCTCTTGAGGAGTACAATTCTCCTCCATAGCTTTAGTCTCCGTCGTCGTTCCGTACTCATCGGTCCCGCAAATATATATAGCATTATAGCCTCGCAACCGGCAATAGCGAGCAAAAACGTCGGCGCTTAATACAGCTTTACCAAATAAAAAAATCAAAATCATCACAAAAAGCTTAAAAAAAAGAAATTAACTGAAATCTAGAGCTAGAGACGGTGAAAACAAACATCCGATGATGTTGCCGAGATGAGGGACGTTGTTGACGTAAGGCAACGCGCTGGTGATGAGGACGTTGCGTTTCCCCGGGACTGGAAGCTTCGGAGCAGTCGGATTTTGGTCTCCCATTGCTTGCTCTTTCTTTTACCGCCGGCGCGTTTGTTGACGGGGAGTTGTTTTGGAAAAGGATAGTATTGTGGATCAAAACGGAGGCGCCGAAAAATGTGCCTTTGGTTTGGTAATAGGGGTTTAATGGGGGGAGAGTAGATATTGGAGATTAGAATCAGGTGCTCTCATTTCACGATAAGGAATCTGAGATTTGACAAAAGTATATATCACTGTACACGTGTATTTATAATATTGGTTGCCTAGCAATTTGCTTTTCTCTTAATGCAAAAACACCAACCACAACGCTAGAGTAAAACATAGGCGTAAGGATTTTTAAGCCCTTAATCTAAAACAAATCTGATTTTTTATATTTAATAATAAATTTGATTAATTATTTTTTTATCAATTTTGATTATTAAATTTTAAACTTAATTGAATACATAAATATTTTAAAAAAAATAAAATTTTAAAACCTAAAATATATTAAAATCTAGTTATAAAAATATAATAAAATTATTTTAGTTTATATATTATTTTTTAAATATAAAAAATCTGACAAATCATACTCACTCTGTCCCATAAATATTGTCTCTTATTGATTTTTTTAGGTCAAACTTTTTATTTTTGACTCTTGATTATTTAAAATTTATTATTGATAAATATATGAAAAAATATATTTTAAAAACTTCTGTCAAAGTTTAAAAATTTTGACTTTTAAAAAGTCAATAAAGGATAATATTTTTGGGACGGAGTGAGTATTTTTATTTCTACCTAAAGACGAGAAATTTTAGAAGAAAATACATTTTTTTTAAAAATTCAAAATTTAGAGAAAAAAAAAAGAACACGTGAATAATCTTGACAAATCGACCATTAACGCTTATTTAAATATATATTGAATTTATAACCTTTAATCCAAATCGATGTAAATATAAAATTTTAGTTTTTATAATATTTTTTTTTATTTTTTTAAAAAGTATATTTAAAAAATATCAAAATTTAAATTATAATTTTATTTTTTTATTAAATCTATTAATTATTATTGATATTTTTATTTAATATCAAATCAAATTAACCGATATATTATCATAAAATAAAAAATACCTACCCACCCCTTCATAATGCTTTGACTTTCCGCTTCCTTATTAGAAAAATATATATATCAAATAATGGGTGTCACCGTTTTATCACTTCATACAAATTGTTTTCGTCTAATTGCATTTTTTGTCCTTATATTATATATAGTCTAGGATTTAATCCTACATTTTAATTAATATAATTTGATATTTATTATTAATAACATTATTATTTATTCTAAATAATTAATATTCTTAAATATTCTAATCAAAATAATAATATTTTTTAATAAATAAAAAACTCTCCTTTCCGACTTATCTTCAAATATTCATTTTTTTTCCTGCCGTGTGGAGTTAGGTGTTTTAACAAAGGATCAAATTATGCTAAAAGAAAGTATAGGGACTAAATCCCAATTTAAGCATTGTAAAGAAACCTAAAACGTAATTTGACCAATAAATTTCATCTTTCAAGTAAGAAAATTACCATTTAAATCATTCAGCGTAAATCAAATCTTAAACAATTCTAAGAACTACACACGAGATTCAAACTTAAATGATAAACTAATTAAATCATTTTTAATGATGTAAAGGTTTAATATGCTTGAAGATTGAATCTTTTATATATTAAATAAGGAAGATGAATATTTTTTTAATTATCAAATATGTTTTTTTATTTATGATATTCAATAATATTCAACGATATTAAATGTTTGTAATGTTTAACGGTATTCGATTTATATGATAGATTTACCTAATTATCATTTTTTAACTTCAGAAACAAACTATAAATTATAACATAGGCTGAGTTTAAGGTATGACGCTTTAATTTAAGATTAAAAAGAATCAACCTAAAATGTTAGAATATATATAACTTAAAATGATATTACATTATCGAAATGTTGAACATTTTAATAACATTTTAGGCTTTGTATTTTCATGGCAAGTTTTAAAAACTAAAAAAATTAAACTTAGAATATTATAAAAAAAATATAATATTTTAAATTTATAGTAATATATTATATTTGTGTTTTTTAATATTTCGATTGTGTTATTTCTAACCTAAATTAAACTATTATACCCTGTCCCTGAACTCACACTTATAATATATCATATTTCGTGTTTTCTTTTTCCAAGTTTTGAAGCTGAATCAAACATGTCGCTGTTTATGGTTGGTGAAGGTTAAATAATGTATATGATTGGAACTTGGAGCTTGGTAATAATTTCACATTCCTCAAAGTAGGGATGAGTATTCGATCGAATCGAGTCGAGTTAAAAAATTTTAAGTTATTCGAGTTTACGAGTCATATTTTACAACTCAAACTTTATTTGAAATTTTTTTGGTTCGAGCCGAGTTTAAGAAATTCGAGTCGAATCGAATCAAGTCGGGTTTTCGAGTTCCTATAAATATTTATTTGTAATTATTTATCATATTATAGTATGATTTGATTTCAATTTAAATGACTTTCTATAATCATATAAGATATTTATTTATATATTTTTTCTTATGTAGCGATATTTCTTTATATTTTTATATATCAATGTATATATATCATAAAAAATTGATAGACTCGTTTTAAACTTAAAAATTAATCATTTAATTATTAAAAATTTTTAGTTATTTTAGTTATTCGAATTTCCATTTTACAACTCGAACTTTATTTGAATTTTTTTCGAGTCGAGTCTATAAAATTAGTCGAGTTAAAACGAATCGAGTATTTTTACCTCGAGTCGAGTCGAATCGAATTAATCGGTTTTTTCGAGTCGAGTTTTGCTCAACCGGGTAACACTGACTTTTGGGTTGTTGAATGGCAACTTTGTCATTTCAACCGCACCATTCACCAACCCTTTCCACTCTCCTTTCAAATACAAGCTCAATTTCCCAACCATTCTCTGCTTCGCACCTCTCATTTGATCCCAGAATCCCCCTCTCTTGTGAGCTCCGTTTCCTTTTTTTTTCTCCATATTTTTCTGGGAATATTTTGTTTTCATGTCATTTATGTTGCATTTTTGCTCCATGAGTATGGAAAGATTGTGTCTTTGTTCACTGGCTGTTAGATTATTGAATCTTAAATATGCAGCTTGTGGTATTAGTGGATCATTTATGTTTCAGCTGATCTGATTTACTTACAAATGATTGAATTAAAATGTAAATTCTTCATTTTTATTGGTATTTTCTATGCTGTTATTCAAAATTAAATCTTGGGTTTATCTCCGAATTATCAGTTTTTGATTCTGATATTGGTTTGGGTTTGATCTCTCTTGCTTGTTTTTATGTTAAAAAATCTGGGTTTTGATTTTCGATTCTTTATTTTCACAGTTGTTGCTGGCACTGAGATTCCCGGATCTAATTAAAAAATGAAGGTGATTGAAAAGATCCAGTCTTTGCAACAGGACCAAGGGAAAGTGGTGTTTTCCTTTGAGTTCTTCCCTCCGAAGACTGAGGATGGTGTGGACAACCTGTTCGAGAGGATGGATCGAATGGTGTCTCATAATCCATCTTTCTGCGACATCACATGGGGTGCCGGTGGTTCGACCGCAGATCTCACTTTGGACATTGCTAACAAGATGCAAAACATCATATGTGTCGAAACAATGATGCATCTCACTTGCACCAACATGCCTGTTGAGAAGATTGACCATGCTCTTGAGACCATTAAGTCCAATGGCATTCAGAATGTTCTCGCCCTTCGAGGTGACCCGCCTCATGGCCAGGACAAGTTTGTCCAGGTCGAAGGCGGATTCGCCTGTGCTCTCGATCTGGTAAACATCATCATTCTTTGTTATTTACTTTGCTTCCATATTTTCCCTGGAATATGTTACTAAGTTTTGTTACAATGTTCTAGGTGAAACATATTAGAGCTAAATACGGTGACTACTTTGGCATAACGGTTGCTGGTTATCCAGGTGCGTTTGATCTTCTTTTAGTTGTCGGCGATAAATAGTCTTCTTTTTTTTGTGGCTTGTGATTGATAATGGTGTTCTGTTTTTTATGCTCAGAGGCTCATCCTGATGCGATCGGAAATAATGGTGTAGCGACAGCGGAGGCTTATCAGAATGATCTTGCTTACTTGAAGAGAAAGGTTTTACTTTTAACTCATTGGCTATGCTTTGTTCTAAATTTTAATATCTCGATTTCCATGTACTAGTAGTTATTTGTTGTGTTAAACCCTCTTTAATCTGTAGGTCGATGCTGGAGCTGATCTGATTGTTACTCAACTGTTTTATGATACCGATATATTTCTCAAATTTGTCAATGATTGTCGCCAAATCGGAATTAAATGTCCTATCGTGCCTGGTATTATGCCCATTAATAACTACAAGGGCTTCATTCGTATGACTGGTTTTTGCAAAACTAAGGTATGTGGTATCATGATAATGATGCATATGTTTGGTCTGTTATGTCTTTTTGACTAGTTATCGGATATATTCATTATGGCTACTTAGAAGAGTGGATATGAAGGGAAATTTGGTGGTTAGTTCGATTAATAATTTTCGAGTGTAACATCTACTTTTATTGCCTCATCATAGATACCAGATGAGGTTACTGCTGCCTTGGAGCCTATAAAGGACAATGATGAAGCTGTCAAAGCCTATGGGATTCACCTTGGAACAGAAATGTGCCGCAAGATTTTAGCTAACGGGATTAAGACGCTGCACCTTTATACTTTAAACATGGAGAAATCTGCATTAGCAATTCTAATGGTTGTTTCTTATTATCCTTTTTTTCATCATTACCTTGGCATGTTAAAGATGTTACCGAATATCATTACTTCTTGAACTCTGAAATAAAAAATCTTTGATAAATATTGTTCCCCATCCTAATCTTAGGGGTTTCTGTTTGCAGAATCTCGGTTTGATTGAAGAGTCCAAAATTTCCAGGTCTTTACCTTGGAGACGCCCTGCAAATGTCCTTCGTGTCAAAGAGGATGTACGGCCAATATTTTGGTATGTGATAAATATTGTGCAGCCCAGTTCTTGGCTAGATCCCTGCTCTTTTCTGAGTCGTACTATAATGTGAACAGTCCTGAATATCTGATCGTTCCGGCTTAATGATGGCAGGGCTAACCGTCCAAAGAGTTACATATCCAGGACTACTGATTGGGACCAGTACCCACAAGGGCGATGGGGTGATTCTCAGAATCCATCATACGGTGCACTATCCGACTATCAGGTATACAACATGGCTGAATTTTGCTAGAATTTGTTTCTTATAGATGATATTTGAAGTATCTTCGGACCATTAAATATCTCTTGGCGGAAGCACAACTGCAATTTCTTTCTGCTTGTATGTTGGATTTCTTGGTAACAAGTCTATGTGTCAAATGGTTACATTGATAGAGGACACCAAATTTCAGTGAATTTATGACAGGCACATTTATATTCATATACACTGTTATAGTTAACATACATTATGTTGAAGTGGTGTTAAATGCAAACTTGGTTTGGTTGATAAAATGTCTGCTTTTACTTTCTCTTTCCGATGATATAACCCGTGTATGATCAAAGTTGATTCAATTTCTCGATAGTTTATGAGGCCCCGTGCACGTGACAAGAAACTCCAGGAAGAATGGGCTACCCCATTGACAAGCATTGATGATATCCAAGAGGTGAAATTTCTAGATTGGAGTCCATTTGGTCTATTCTCTTCTGTTTTTCTATTCAACTGTCCTTAATTACGTATTCTGGAATTCTTGTTTATCAGAAATTTAAAAGTTATTGTTTGGGAAAGTTGAGAAGTAGCCCTTGGTCCGAGTTGGATGGGCTTCAGCCGGAGACAAAGATCATACATGAACAGCTAGGAAAGATCAATTTGAAGGGATTCCTTACCATCAATAGTCAACCAGCAGTCAATGGGGAGCGCTCTGATTCTCCATCTGTTGGTATGTACAAGTATCTGACTTATGTTTTATTTTGTATCCTCGATATTGGCTCGATCGAATATCTCTTGCAATTAATACTACTTTCCAGTTTGAATCTTCCTTCTTCCCTTTGCTTCAACTCCTCGTTGTAAACGCAAGTGCTATATCGGCTCTAACTTGTTCGTATATGATGGCTTGCAGGTTGGGGTGGTCCTGGAGGATACGTTTACCAGAAGGCTTATCTCGAGTTCTTCTGCTCACGGGAAAAACTAGACGCACTTGTGAAAAAGAGCAAGTCTTTTTCGTCTTTGACCTACGTTGCCGTCAACCAAAATGGGAATCTAGTATCAAACATTGATCTCACAAGTGTGAATGCCGTAACCTGGGGTGTCTTCCCAGCCAAAGAAATAATCCAACCAACCGTCGTGGATCCTGCCAGTTTCGTGGTGTGGAAGGATGAAGCATTCGAAATCTGGTCTCGATCATGGTCCGCCTTGTACCCGGACGGTGATCCTTCCAAGAAATTGCTCGAACAGGTTTGTTACTCACTTTGATACTCCTACACTTCATATTTACTAGGATTAAGCACAATATCATCTCAATGGCCAAATGCTATCTATGTTGTTCCGACTTTCGACTCTTCGATTATCAATGTTTCTGAGACGCACCCAGAGTCCGAGTTACATCGTCGATTCCGTGTTTTTGCAGATTCAGGGTAGCTACTATTTGGTGAGCCTGGTTGATAACAATTACATGGATGGTAATATATTTGGTGTTTTTGAAGATCTTTGAAGATGAGAATGCCTCCAATATTCAACTTAAAGAATATGCTTTTACTTTGTGATTCAATGTTGTCCTTTTCCATTTCATTATTTTTACTTTTATCGTCTCATGGTGTTTGAAATTTAATTTTATTAGTAATAAAGACTTTTGAAAATAAAATGAAATATTTTCAAATAGAGATTATAAAAATTGCTGCAAATTAAATATATTTATATTCGAAATTTATGAATCGAATATCAAATTCCAATTCATTTAGATTATGTTATTTGTCAAAAATGTAAATTAAATTAGCAGAATTGTATCAGTTATAGCTACCAAATTTCGTTATGTGAAAAATATACAAGCTAAAAATATATAAAAATAAAATATTTTTTAGTGATTAAATTGAATAAAAAAGAAAATTCGAGAAAAATGGTACCAAATTGAAAAACTGAACTTTAGGGGGACTTAATTTAAGCCCTTTCAAAATTCAACAATAGCCTTTTATTTATTTATTTTTTTGTTCTATACAATATTTTTAAAAAGAGTTCATATTTTTATAATACAAGTTTACATCTAAAATATAAATATTTAATTTTAAATTTTACTAAATCTTTATAATTAAAATTTAAAGTTTATAATTTAAATTTAAATTTTACAAATTAAAATTTAAATAATTAATTATATTATTTTAAAACTAAAATTAAGATGAATATTGTTGTTTTTTTTTTGAAAAATTAATTATTCAATTTTTAAAATTTTTATAATTTAATGATTACTTCTATTCTTTACCTAAAATATTACACAAGTTTTAATATAAAATTATAAATTAACACGCCTTATTTATAGAATAATTACATCTAAATTAGGGATTGACACAAAACCCGAACTCGATGAGTTTCGATCCGACACGATCTGATCGGGTTGGATTTTTTTTGAAAAAATCAAGTTTGGGTCAGTTCAGGTCAGTTTTTTTAAGGATGAATTCGGATCGGATCGGGTTTGGGTTTAAGGTGAAAAAAATCCGACCCGATCCGAGACTAATAGTGTAATTTTCATATATATATTTTAAGATATTCACAATAATGATCCCTCTTTATATATATTTTATACAATTAGATCACTAAAATTATTTTTTTACAATTAGGTCACTAAAATTAAATATTTTTACAATTAGATCCCTAAATTTTATTTTTTTGCAGTTTAGTCCCTAAAATTTTATTTTTTTAATGATTCGGGTCAGATCGGATCAGATCGAATTTTAAAGCTTAAAAATCAGGTCGAGTCGGGTCGGACCGAATTTTTTTCACCCTAAAAACGAATCGGATCAGATGACGGGCGAAGTATATGATTTTTCGGATCAGGTGCGGGTGGACAAAAATTCAACCCCCACCTGACCCGTGCACGTCCCTAATCTAAATTATACAAATTTAATTTACAATTAAAAAATCTTAATGTTTTATCCAAATAAAATTATATTGAAAAGCAAGTTATTCTACTCTCGTCTCCCTTCACATATCCCCGCCGCCTAAAAAGCCTCCCACCACGGCCGCTCGCCCTCTCTGGAGTCTTGACCTTCAAGTTTCCGACAGATCGGTAGATAGAAATAAGGTAATTTTGAAACCATAAACTTAATTTGAAGATTGATTTCTACTTGATCACCGGATTTTGTGTTATCTGCTCAAAACAGCGGTGGCGGACGGCGCCGCTACCGCGCACTAGCGGCTGTGACCCCGCTACGCCACTTCTATTTGAAATCCTGTGTCTAACGATGTCAAAATGATGCTTTTTTTTTTTTTATGAAATCTGGTCTTAGTTCTACCTTTGTTAAAATGCCATTTAGTTTAACCCTTAAAATTTGTATCTTTCGATTCGTTTGTTATCTGTGAATGTCTTTGCCTGTTGCATCTAAGATCCGCTGACAATTCAAATTGCTCTGTTTTTTGTTTGGCTGCCTTTGCAACTGCTCACGACTGCAATCGAATCGAGCTGAGCTCAAGCTATAAGAAGCTTAAGTTTGTCTCAAATTTTGCAGCTTGAAGCATTTTGCTCGAGTTTAATCTGAATTGCATTTTTTTATAACTCGAGCTTGTTCTATTAGACTTGATTAATCTTGCTTACATAGTAAAAAATGTGTCTGATTCTCATGCTCCACTTCATATTTGATTATTTTTGCTTGAACTTGAGTTTAATCTTGAATTGTGATTTGTCAATACTAATACAGATTACAGAAAATGCTGATTAGACTTGCAAGCAACTCGAGTCAAGTATTAGGGTATTGAAGTTCTGTTTATTCAATATCTTAGCTCAACCCGATAATGATCGAGTCAAATTTGATTCTTTTCGAATCAAACTCGAGTAGCTTGTGATAGCTGGTGTCTAATTTACTCCATACTTTGACTACATCTTAAGATCCTTAGACAGCTATTTCTTGCTCGAATTCTATTTTGATTTGGATTTAGGTCAATGATTCGAAAACCCCTTAATTTAGCCAAAAGTATTATGATAAGGAGAGGGTACTTCCTTTGAATGGATATGTGTTTTGTTTTTCCTTTCAGTGGTTTCTTAAATGACTATCACTTATTCAGGTTGTTATCTTCGGTCATCATGGAAGCTAAATTCTTCCGGTTTCTTAAAATTGTCGGAGTTGGTTACAAAGCCAGAGCTGAAGCAGAGGGAAGACTCCTATTTCTGAAATTAGGATACAGTCATGAGGTTGAACTTACTGTTCCTCCGGCTGTCCGTGTTTTCTGCTTCAAAAACAATGTTGTTTGCTGCACCGGACTCGACAAGCAGAGGGTGCATCAGTTTGCCGCTACGGTTCGGAGTTGCAAACCTCCAGAAGTTTACAAAGGAAAAGGTATTATGTACATTGACGAAGTTATCAAGAAGAAACAAGGTAAAAAATCGAAATGATTTGTTGGAAGTGCTTGGTTTTACCTGGTGGAATTGCATTTTTTTAATTTGGAAACTTGGTTGAATATCTAAAACAAAATGCTGTAGGCATGTCGGAATCCTTGAAATCTATTCAACAACTTTTAGGGGTTTCCAATAAATCACTTTGTTTTGGTGCGTTTGATCTGTTTTCTGATTCAGAATTGGATGGAAAAGTAATTCTTAGCATATCTGACATTTAGTTGATATAAGCTCATATATCCGTATTTGAAGCTTACTTTCGATTGTGACAGAATATGTTAGAGATGTAGAGCTATCTAATTCTAAACCCAATTTTCTCGTTTATTGGTTGTATGAATTGGTACACAAGTTTTATGCAAACCCTTACGAGAAATGGGCATAAAAACTTGAAAAAACCGCTCTAAAACACGTGTTAAAATCCTATTAAGATGACTCATAAGGATGTTTAGACGCGATTTACGCCATCTTTGAATATTTTTTGAACTTTTTTTATGTTAACATAAAATACAAGTGTTTGTTTATACAACGGTGTGTCCGTTGTTCGATTCAACATTCAAAAACCACACTAAAATATGCGTCGAAAACTTTACTAGAATCAATCAAGATGACTCTCGTAGAGGTATTTAAGTGTGTTTTATGCTATCTTCGGATATTTTTTGAACTTAACTTTTTATATTAGCATTAAGTACAAGTGTTTATCTATTTGATGGTGTGTCCATTGTTTGATCTAACATTAAAAAATTACTCTAAAATATGTATTAAAAATCCTACCAAATAAATCTCATAGGAGTATTTACGTGCGTATTACATCATCTCCAAATATTTTTAGACCGATTTTTTTTTTTACGTTAACATGAAATATATATATATATATATATATTTACCTATACAATAGTATATCTACGACGGTTCAACATTCAAAAAATAGCTTTAAAACATACATCGAAAACCCTACACGAAACCTCTGATGTTTCTTGTTGACTGAAATTTCTTAATGGGTTAGGTTTTGAATATTTAGGGTTTTTTGTGTGATTGGTTGATGGGAAAGTGACGTGGGATTCTGCCATCTTTTGAAGATGATGATCGAATAGGTTTGAACTTTGAATAAGGTATTGGGGGATGTGCGGGACAGATAATATAGTACGATTTGCCATTAATGCAAGCACGTTTTATAATCTTACTGACAAAAATGAAGTGTGTGACAATAAATAGGATTTAAAAAATAAATTAATCTCAAAAAATTAAATTTCTAATTTCTAATCATTTTCTTTTGTTAATATCTCAATTCTTTTCAGAATTCCCTTGATTGCTAGATCAAATGCATCATCAATGGTGTCTAATCTAGACCTGGGATCACCATATAAAATCCTTGGAATCAAATTGATAACCTCTTCTCTCATGGCCAGTTCTTCATCCTTTGAAACTTGAAGCAATTTCTGCTGGATTCCAACTCTCAAATCCTTTCCTGAAATGAACACTGAATATTTGGTATGATCCTGTGGTAAATGCCATACATATTGTGTATAAGCACTCCCTGGATGGAAGAAAACCGGAATACATCCCGACAGAATCGAGTCGAATGTCGATCTTCTTGTTAATGAATCACCTGGAGGTTGTAAACAGAAGATTGAGCTTTGAAACAGGTTCATTAAGGTGGTCGGATTGTCGCATTTGATGGAGGATGAAGCGCAGTCGAGGAAGTTGCATAGCTTGTTTGAGGATTGGCATTGGTTGATGATCTCGGCTCGGATCGATCCTTTTTGTTTCGATCTTCGGGCACCGGCGAATGAGAATAAATAAGGTCTGTTTTGTTTCCTGAGAAATTCTTGCCATTGGTGGACTTGGAAGTTGTTTGAAGGATGGAAGTATGTTGGATATGGTACCGCAATGTCGTTTTTCGATGTGCCGGATTCGATTGTTAACATCGTCATGTTTTCGGACCCTGGCAGGAGTCTGAAGTTGCTGCCCCAGTCGGATTTTCGGTTCGATTTTCGTCGAAAGTCTCGAGCAATTCGACCTGAAATCAAGAAATGATCCTTACCCAAGTTTCTTTTCCATTCAGGCTTTCTTGTGAGCCAATCAACCAAATCAATGCCGGATGAATCTCGTATCGATACACCGGATCGCCACAAATAGCGACGGAGATCCAAACCGGTATAGTACGGCACGAAAACGGCGGAAGCAACGGTCGAATCGTTGGTTAAACACTCGTATTTCTTAATTCGATTATGGAAAATAACCTCTAACATGAACTGATTCGTCGAAAACCAAACGTTCTTCCACAATTCAGAACCATTCGAGCCTCGAATCCGAGGGCCGAAACCGAAGTTCTCTAAAGATATACACATGCTGAATCTATCAGTAGGCCTCGTAATCAACTGACAATCTTTGATCACATCTTCATTGAATCTCCTAGGCAGATCATGAACATAAATGTATCGACCCAAGCATGAATCTTTGCTGCTGTTCTTCAACTTTCCAAGAAAATAAGTTGCGGAACCGGTCGATTTTCCCGGAAACGGAACAAACCCTTTACTATTCAGTCTGTTCTCGAAGAAGAAGAGCCGATTAAAACAGAGTAATATGAAGAACATAACAATGGAGAAAAGCAAGACAAACCAGAACTGATTGCTGCAGTTTTTACTTCTTGATTGGTGTTTCAATTTGAGATTTCTGGTGGGATTTTCCGGGAAAAACTGTGTTGTTAATGCATGGAGTTTCATTTTCAGATTGAAGAATCGAGAAAATTGAAGAAATAATGAATGAAGGAGAGCTTGTTGAACTTTCAAAGCTGCCATAAGATAATGAAAATGGTGACTTTGGAGCAAACTTTTGTCAAATTAAAGTAAATGGACAGGCAACTGGCGCCTGTCGCTATTTTTATTTGTTTTTGCTTGCTAAATCAAAATATGTCTTAATTGAAACTAAAAGATTTTTACGAGGTTGGTCCAATTGGTAAGCATTTTGGTTCTGTTTAAGTAAGTTTTAGGTTCGAGACGTTGTGTATGTAAAAAATCCCTGTAGTGCTGGTAGACTCACCCACCAAAACTAGGTGTACGACTCGAGTCGATCTGAATTAGTGAGCAATAAAAAAATAAGTTGATTAAATTTTTCATTTTTTTAGAATTTAATTTAGAACTTTCAAAATTTTGGGATATAACTAAATTTTCAAAAACTTTTTTTCTTAATGGAACTTTAAGAAAGGACTTAATTAAAAATATATTTTTTTAACATAGTAAAAATTGGAGAAATTTCATAAATTATAGACTATTGAAAAGTCAAGATATAATTTATCATTGCTTTCAAATATAATTATATGAACTTTTTGAGTGGACTAATCTAGAAGTCTTATAATTTTTGGAGAGTCAAAATGTAATTCTACCATTGTCTAGGCTTTATATCTTCAAATTTGAAGGGGTTTTATGTTAAATTTCAACTTTTTGGAGGCCACGAGTAAAGGACTAACTCTTCAGGTTTTGTAAAGTAGAGGGATGAAATTCATAATTCTACCAAGTATATATATTAACATGTATCAGCGTGTTTTCGAATAAACAACAAAAGAGACGTTAGGTTTAGGCATCCGCTCGGTAAGGTTAGTACCAAGGGAGGTTAATTATAGGGTATAAATATGAATATTTTAAAAAACTCGTAATTATTCTAATTTTAAAATTTACTAAATTTAATCATAAAAAAATATAATATAAAAATATATAAATAACGTGTAATAAAAACAGATAAAATCGTTTATTATTTTTCTACAAAATAGATAATAAAATAATATAAAACCTAAAATAAAGAAGAGAAAAAAACAATGGATGATTAGTTTAAAACTTATAAAGTTATACCTCCTTCATTGGTCAAATAATAGTTAATTTATTTTTTATTTATATATTTGTATCGAGATCTACGTTATTATATATCAAATTTTTAATAATGGTGGATTAAATAATATTGTTATCGTTTAGAGCACATATTTTAAAGTTTTGTATTATTGTTTTTTTTATTATTTTTATAAGAAATATATAGTATTATTATTTTCCCAGGAAGCATACGGTAAAAAAAAAAATAATTTAAATAAGATATTTATTGAAAGTGTAGGCGAATATTCGATATAATTTATAAAACACTAATATATTAGAATCGAAAGAGGATACAAATTTCTTGCTGCTGCAAGTTTATTTCACGCCCAAAGTAAATTTCACGTACATATGATAAAATTTTATTTTTTTTTACAAGTAGGTTTATTTTTTATAAGACGGGTATGATTCAGGGACTAAATTGAATAAAAAGCAAACTAGAAAGCCTCTAGGCGCCATGTTGGTATAAGTAGGAGACGCTCGGCTCTAGGACAAACAAGTCCAAAGTCCTCGGTCATGTCCATTTCAGTTGGCAACATGTTGTCTGGGAGCTCCCAATCAAAGCAATGAACCAATTGTGCGACCACGAGGCGAACGATGGTGAGGTCCAATTGCATTCCGGGGCAGCGTCTGCGACCGGAACCGAACGGGATCAGTTGAAAGTTCTGTCCACGAACATCGATGTTGGTTCCGACGAATCTCTCTGGATAAAACTTGTCTGCTTCGGTCCAAACCGTCTGGTCTCGACTTATGGCCCATGCATTTATCATTATGCGTGCATCCTTGGGTATGTGGAAGCCATTCACCGTGCAATCCTCCCTAGCGGCATGCGGGGCGAGCAATGGTACCACCGGATGAAGCCTGAAGCTTTCTTTGATAACCATGTCCAGCTACTCCAATTTCTCCAGGTCCGATTCTTCGACCATCCTGTTCATGCCAACGGCGTTTTCGAGTTCCGTTTGGAGTTTCTTCATCACCCGTGGATGTCTGATGAGTTCGGTCAGGGTCCAATCGATCGTAGCAGCCGAACTATCCATTGCAGCTGCAAGCATGTCCTGCATGAACCATGAGTAAATTTCGATTCATTCCACAGGAAAGATTGCTAATCAAGTAACACATAGTAACATACGAAAGAGTACCAAGATGATTGCTTTAATCGTGTTGCGTTCGACACGGTACTCATGAGTCTCTTCCAATCCGACGAATCCCAACATGACATCGACGAAGTCCTTGACCCTGTTCTCATCTCTAGATTGAACATGCTCTTCAAGTATCTTCTCAAAGAAATCATCAAAATCCTTGGCAATAGCCTTCATACGCTTTGTCAGTCCCTGGAGATCGAGTCCTTTGATTTGAGGAATGTAATCAGCCAAGTTAAAAGCAGCTCCTAGTTTCACGACCTCTCGAAGTGTAGTCGCGAACCCTTTCTCGCTGAAATCATCCCGATTATATTTCTTTCCGATGATCATCCTACACGAAACATCGGTACTAAAAGACATGACCATGGAACTAAGATCAACAGCGTCACCACCACCGGAAGCCTCTCGAATGTGTCGAATCAAAAGATCGAGTTCTTGTTTCCTCATAGACCCGAAAGAATTGATTTTGTGATTACTAAGTAACTCCACGGTGCACATCTTACGCATGTTGCGCCAGTACGAGCCATAGGGGGAGAAGGCCAAATTCTGCTGATTGTAACAGATACACTTGGATGCTTCATGTGGTGGCCTGCTAGCGAACACGAGGTCATGCGTCTTGAGGAATAGCTCGGCGGCTTCAGGGGATGAAACAACGATCACGGGCATCAATCCGAAGCGTAGGTGCATGATGGGGACATACTTGTGGGCTAATCGTTGAAGATCCCTGTGCGGTTTGCTCCCGATCATCAAAAGGTTTCCGATAATCGGAATCCCTCTCGGACCAGGCGGTAACCTCTTACTTTTGTCCCTTCTCCTCCATGCCAACACTTTAAAGAACAAGATAAGTGCAGCAACTGCAAGAACTGTACCTGTCCAGTCCATGGTTGGAATGTATAGGCAAAGCTTAAAACTATGATATACTTATAATCATGGTTTTGATCATTAAGACAGACATGCAACCAATCCAAAATTCACAATCATTCAAGTATTCCACAGGAAAATAATAATTTAGATTGACCGAGGTAGAAATAAATTGATATTTTATTTTTCAATTAATAATATAACAAATTTGTTTGAATAATTTATGTTTTAATATTTATAAAATGAAGAATTATAAGTTTAATATACGTGTTAACCGTCATTGATTACATAAAGGCTTAATTTGCCATTTAATCTCAAAAATTAATACTACTATATGCTTATACATAAATATATACACGAGTAATGGTTCATTTACGCTATATAAAATTTATTTAATTATATATTTTTTAAATTATTAGATATAGATAAAATAACATGAAGGTTGATGTTCGGCTTCGGTGTCTTACTTTTATTATCTATTTTATTTTTATTTTAAGTTAATAAATTAAAATTTTAGAAATAAAAATTTAACTTTTTTTTAAAAAAACGACCGCACATTTTTTTTATCCTATAGTCACCGTTTGAATAAAAGTTTCTATTCATCTACTTGACTTTGATAGCCGAATGGCATCAGAATATTTGTCTACATATGAATTTACGTTAATTCTTGTATCACGGGGTCAAAGTTTTTGCGTAGGGACTTCTACCAGTGCGGTACTTCGGGTCTCTCGCATGCCCAAAGATCAGCCTTAATGATCTCCGATGCTTACTGGTTTCGCCCTCCCATGGGCTCGTCAGGGAAGCGGGGACAACTCCCGACCAGTGTGGTGCGCGATCAGCATACCCATCCCAGATGGGACGACTGCTCGGCACGTACTACACTCTTAATGCTATCCCGCTCCCAAGCTTTAAGCACAACCAGAAAACATCTCGCTCGGTCCGTGATATTCTCTTCCACCCAATTCATGCACGCCCTCGTGCATGGGGAGGAAACTCTTTCCCTTCTCTTAAACGTGCCAGGAACTAGTGTGCAATTCTCCCAAACTGGCCCACTAACTGGGGCCACCCTCCTTGGGCAAAGGTCTCCCTGCAATCACCTCATGGTCACTCGCCACTTTACCGAGGTGTCCCATTGCAGTTCGACCAATTGGAGAACTTTCGCTGCGGCTTCCCGCCTACCCGTCCTCGTCTCTAGAGGACCCACTTGCGAACACCCTCCTCTCTTGGGGTGCGAGCTAACACGCTCGTCCACATGACTCGCTCCGCAGCAACGGGGCGCTTGGCAAGCCCAACAGCTAGCGCACAGCCTCGCTCTGATACCACTTGTCACGGGGTCAGAGTTTTCGCGCAGGGACTTCTACCATTGCGGCACCTCGGGTCTTTCGCATGCCCGAGGATCAGCCTTAACGATCTCCGATGCTTACTGGTTTCGCCCTCCCATGGGCTCGTCAGGGAAGCGGGGACAGCTCTCGACCAGTGTAGTGCGCGATCAGCACGCCCATCCCAGATGGGACGACTGCTCGGCACGTACTACACTCTTAATGCTATCCCGCTCCCAAGCTTTAAGCACAACCAGAAAGCATCTCGCTCGGTCCCGCGTGATCACGACCAACGGTCCGTGATACTTGGGTCATTTAACACAGATCCAAAGAGAAACGTAGATAATTATCAATTATTAAAATAATATTAATATAGTCTTTGATTGTTAAAAATTAATAGATTGATGACGTGACAGTTAAAAATAAAATAATTACATATTTTTTCTCTGTTATTCATATATTTTTTAAATTTAATCTTAATTTTATTATAATAAAATTTAATCTTAAATTCTTCATGTATCATGTAGGATAGTAAATGTGATTTATTAATTTGTAGGGTAAACTACACCAGTGACCACCCAACTATTTGGGGATACCTATTTTGACCATCCAACTAAAGAACTCGTCAATCAGGTACCCCAACTTTGAAACCTTACCTATTTTGGCCACTGCCGTTAAAAATCTGACGGAAAAGTTAACAGTGATGACGTGGCCGTTAATTAAAAGTTATAAAATTACACATTTAATCCCTTTAATTTATTTATTATTTGGGTGATTAATTTTATTTATTTATTTTTATGATTAATTAATATATTTTTCTCTCCAATCAGTGGTGAGAAAGAAAGGAAGAAGGAAAATATTGTGTTAATATGACAAAGAGGGATTTGAACCCTTGACCTCTTACTTTTAAAGTAAAGGATTCAACCACTAAGCCAATGTAATATTTGTGATATAAAACCCGAAAATAAAGTATTAAATCGTTATATCTTAGTATTCGAATTACCTTGACAAAGACCGACCGTTTAAATCGATTAATATTTAAATAAAAATATTAAATATTTAGATTTTAATTATTTAAAATCTAAATATTCGAATAAAAATATTTAGATTTTAATTATTCGAATATTTGAATTTTGTTGTTTAAATATTTTTATATTTTTTGTTCAAATAATTAAAATCTAAATATTTTTATTCGAATATTTTTAAATTCAAATATTTGAATATTCATGATTTTTATTCGAATATCGAAATATTTTTATTCGAATATTTAAAATATAAATATTTTTATTCGAATATTTATTAATTTTCAACTAATATTTTTATTTATATATTTAATATTATTCAAATATTTAATTCGAATAATATTAAATAAAAATATTCAAATATTTAATATTCGAATATTTAATATATGTATTTTAAATATTTAATTATTTTGATATATTTATTAAATGTTTTATTATTTTAATTTAAATATTTAATATTTTAATTTAAATATTAATCGATTCGAAATTTTGTTATTCTAGGCTTTTACTAAAACTTTATCACTTAATAATACATGTGAATACACTATGACACAAGAAACAACTTGGCCTAATGGTTCACTCATTTAGTGTGTGCTTGTTGTGTTAGATGTTGTGGGTTCAAATCAATAAAGTTTGCATTTTATTTCTTCTACTAATTATTCACCAATCCAGTGGTGACACGGAGAAGAATATATATAAAATAATAAATCAAAATAAATTAATAAATAAAATTAATCATCCAATCCGGTGGTGACACGTGTCATCAATTGATTGGATGATTAATTTTAATTATTAATTTAAAATTAGGATTAAATTAAAAAAATAAATAAATTAGAGAGATTAAATATGTAATTTTATCAATTTTAATTAACAGACACGTCACTGCTGTTAACTTTTCCGTCAGATTTTTAACGGCAGTGGTCAAAATAGGTAGGGTTTCAAAGTTGGGGTACCTGATTAACGAGTTTTTTAGTTAGGTGGTCAAAATAGGTATCCCCAAATAGTTGGGTGGTCATTAGTATAGTTTACCCTAATTTATAATTTGTAAACAATAGGTAAAGATTATGAAGCATAAGTAAAAATGGGTTGTTCTTTTCCTATTGATATAATATATGGATTTATTGTTTGACATTCAAAGCAAGGCAGTTTACAAAGTTTGGAAGTTAAAGATTTCTTCTTAATATAAAATATGACCCTAAATCCTAATATTAATTTTAAAATCTAAATTTAATTTTTTAGCGTGGGATATAAATAGAATACCTAAAAAATTAAGGTCAAGAATTTAGTAAGGGAAGAAAACTATAGCTCTTTTAACACAACAAAGGCAACAGCTTGAATCAATCAACACACATACATATGTGACCATATAAATCATGCCTAGGTTATTCGACTTTCCATGATCGTGTGTCGTTCGAGCTCGACGTATGTCGTGGCCCCGATTCCCTCATCGAGATGCTCGTCTGTGTGTCATAAAGTGATGTATCACCGAATGTGGACGTATCCCCTTCCATCGTTTCCCATTTTTGTAGAGCTTGAGAAAGCCTTAATTCGAGGTCAATGCCCGTTGGTTCATCTTCCTCGTGGCTAGTCGGTTTTGGTTTCCATTGCTGAACTAGAGGGCTCAGCACGTTGACCGCATGCCCCATGTCGGGTCTTTGGGACGGCTCGCGGGCCGTACAGTGACCGGCTAACTCCGCTACCTTTAAGATGCCTGTCTTCGTCTCGCCGTCACCGTCGTTTCCTTCGTCACATTTGATTGTTTCATCCACAATTTTTAGGATTCCGTCCTTGTTGATTAGCACCCTGCGGAACCATGCTACTAAATGTGATTCTTCGTCAGGTAAGTTCACATCTAAAGCTTTTCTGCCGGTGATTAGCTCCATTAACACCACCCCGAATGCATACACATCCACCTTTGTTGTCACCCTTCCGGTTGCTGTCAAGATTAAAAATGAAATATATATTCGTATTCGACACATACTCGAGTAATTCATACATATAATGTTGAGAAGAGGAACAACATACTAGCATATTCAGGAGCAAGATATCCGAATGTTCCGGCCAATCTCGTCTCCAAATAATTTTTCCCGTCGGGTGCATTTCGAACGAGACCAAAATCAGCAACTTTAGCCCTCATGTCATCCCCTAGGAGTATGTTAGAAGGCTTCAAATCCCTGTGAATGAAACTCTGTTGTACTAATGAGTGCAGATACTCAACCCCTCTCGCAACATCGAGAGCAATGGCGAGCCTTTGCTTCCACGTGAGCGGCGAACCGCCTTCTTGCCGTTGCCATCGAAATAGATGCTGGCTGAGCGTACCCCGGGGCATGTACTCGTAAACCAAGAACCTCTCATTGCCATTGATACAATAACCCAACAGAGCAACCAAATGCCTATGCCTAACCTTTGAAAGCACACCAATTTCAGCTTGGAACTCATCCAATCCCTTTGTCCCTTTGTCGGCACACACCATTCTCTTGACTGCAATTTGTGTCCCATCATGCAATTCACCTTTATAAACAACCCCAAAGCCTCCTTTTCCTAATATGTTATCTTCACTGAAATTGTTAGTAACTTCTCTGAGGACTTCGATCGAGATCGCAACGTTTCCGCCCTCAAAGACATGTTGGTTGCTTTGGTCAGTACTGGCTTGGCTTTGGTTTTCGGTAATGTCGGTCTTTCCGGTGCTGGTAGCCGCACTCTTAACCGCTCCTCTCTCGGCATCGAAGTTCTTATTCGTCTCCCCAAGCTCCCCATCTTTGTTTTTAAAGACAAATTTGTATAAAATAAAACAGAGAATAGCAAGGAAAACCACTCCACCAATTGCTATGGCTACAATCAAAGCCTTGGAAGTTTTACCTTTGACAACTTTACTAGAGTTTGAGCCTCCACCACTTGAAGAAGCTCCTCCTCCGCTCGAACTACGAGGACTAACGGAGCTGCCAAGGGAATTATTGACGGGTTTTCCGAGTAAAATATTCCCCAAGTGAACAAATTTCACCGAACTAGAAAATTCCGGGATTTCTCCACTAAGGTCATTATTAGACACATCAAGAAGTTGCAGATAGGCTAACTTAGTGAGACTATCAGGGATTGGACCAGTTAAGTTGTTATTGTTCAAATTCAAGTTCTTCAACGCCTTGAGGTCCCCGAATGCAGGCGAAATCTCACCGGACAAACCTTTCTTTGCAAGATTCACCGTGATAACACTCTTGTTTGAATCACAAGTGACAAAAGACATATTGGAAGCATCGTTTCCCTCCCAACTATCAGAAAGCAAAACCGGGTACCCGAAACCGCCGGCTATTTCGATCAATGTCGAAACTTGAGGATCACAAGGATCCCCATTGGTATTACAGAAATTGTTGCTTCCATTGAGTTGGACTTTCTCAACTGTGTTAGGAAATATGGGGAACGGACCCTGCAATTTATTATTATCCAATGAAACATTCTTCAAACTCGAAAGATTAAACAACGATTTCGGAACCGGACCTGTCAATTGATTGTCTCGCATTTGCAAATCGAACAGGCTTGTACATTTAGACAAATCTGGGATCGGACCCGTAAACGAGTTAACATGGGCCCAGACCTGAGACAACTGTGTCATGTTGGATAACACGGCCAATGTGCCGGTGAATCCGAACCCGGTGTTTTGATTGTTGATCCATAAGTTTTGAATCATTGAACCGCCGAGAGAAGCCGGCAATGTGCCGTTAAAATTGTTGTAAGACAACCTTATACTCTGTAAACTGCTTAAAGATCCGAAGATATCAGGCAATGTACCATAGATGTTGGTGTTGCTGAATTCGAGATCGACGATCGTTGTCAATTCGGATACGTTCGGGAAAGTCCATGGCCCGAGCTTTGGGTTTCCGCTCAAGCTCAGCCTTTGAATGCTTGATAATCCGGCGAATGCATTTGGTGTGATTGAACTGAAGTTGTTGAAATTTAGGAAAAGGCTTTGTAAGTTGGATAGGCTGCCGAAAGATGGGATGTTGCCGGACAAAGAGTTCCGTTGGAGCGACAAGCTGCGGAGTTCCGACAAGTTGGCGATCTCCGGAGCGAGGGTTCCCGACACTGATTTGGAAGCCAGGCTGATGTAATTGACACGGTTGGATTTGTCGCAACTTATGCCCTGCCAGTTACAATAGTTGTTCGTCGAGGTGGACGACCACCCTTTAGGAGCGTTATGGAAGCCTGAAGCTATCTTCTGAATCACCGCACTGTCGTCCGCGGCGGAGGCGAGGACGCTCAATGTGATGAGGAGAGAGAGGAGGATACGGCGGTGGTGTTGATGGCGGTTGGATTTTTTCATTTTTTTCTTACAAATTCAAAACAAATGGGCTTGATCATCTAACAACGTCGGATCTGTCGGATTTGATGTCGTTTCGACAACGTTAATCGTTGTTTTTCTCTTGTTTTGGGCGACGAAAAAGAACTGAAGAAACTCGGCAATGGCGAAATGAACAGAACAGTGTTTTTTCACGTTGAAGAGAATAACGGGAGAGACGAAACTAAAAGATTAATTAATTATTTTATTATTTTTAATTCATAATATTGCTTAATAAGTAAAAAAACACACATATATAATGTATTTTTATTAAATATTATTTTAAAAAATTAAATTATTATTTGATTTTAAAATATCCAAATGAAAAATTTAATATTGAAAATTCAATATCGGTATCAGTTTAGTGAATAAACATATGCATTTTATTTTATTTTTATTTTTTCTTTAAATTCAATCAAATATTGTTAATGATGAAAATTCAACGAATAATGATTTCTATTTATTAAATTAGGAAAAACATGTTTTACAAATTCATACTTGAAAATGTCAATTAAATTAAAGAGAAACAAGGCAATTATATTGGAATTATAACAAATTGCGACGATTTCGTAACATAATCTTTACTGATATAACTGAAATTATAAATTTAATATTTTAATTTTTATTTAGTTATTTAATTTTTTATATTAATCGATAAAAAATAAAATTCGTTCAAAAATTGAGTTGTTTATCGGTTGAATTATTTTTTTATTTATTTTGAATTTTAAATAATCAAAATTAATATAGGGTAAACTACACCAGTGACTACCCAACTATTTGGGGATACCTATTTTGACCATCTAATTAAAGAACTCGTCAATCAGGTATCCCAACTTTGAAACCCTACCTATTTTGGCCACTGCCGTTAAAATTCTGACGGAAAAGTTAACAATGATGACGTGGCAGTTAATGGTGATGACGTGGACATTAATTAAAAGTTGTAAAATTATACATTTAATCTCTCTAATTTATTTATTATTTTAAATTAATCATAAAAATAAATTAATAAATAAAATTAATCACCCAACCGATTTGTGACACGTGTCACCACCTGGTTGGTGAGAAAGAAAGGAAGAATGAAAATGTTGTGTTGATGACTAAAAGGGGATTTAAACCCTTGCTCTCTTGCTTATAAAGCAAAGGGTTGAACCAATGAGCCAAAATAATATTTGTGATATGAAACCCGAAAATGCTGTATTAAATGGTTATATCTTAGTATTTGAATTATCTTAACAAAGACCAACCGTTTAAATCAATTAATATTTAAATAAAAATATTAAATATTTAGATTTTAATTATTCGAATAAATTAAAATCTAAATATTTGAATAAAAATATTTAGATTTTAATTATTCGAATATTTGAATTTTGTTGTTTAAATATTTTTATATTTTTTGTTCAAATAATTAAAATCTAAATATTTTTATTCGAATATTTTTAAATTCAAATATTCGAATATTCATGATTTTTATTCGAATATTTAAAATATAAATATTTTTATTCGAATATTTATTAATTTTTAACTAATATTTTTATTTATATATTTAATATTATTCAAATATTTTAATTCAAATAATATTAAATAAAAATATTCAAATATTTAATATATGTATTTTAAATATTTTATTATTTTAATTTATTTATTAAATATTTTATTATTTTAATTTAAATATTTAATGTTTTAATTTAAATATTAATCGACTTAAAATTTTGTTATTCTAGATTTTTACTAAAACTTGATCACTTAATAATACATGTGAATATACTATGGCATAAGAATTAATTTGGCCTAGTGGTTCACTCGTTGGTTGAGTGTTTGTTATATTGGAGGTTGTGGGTTTAAAATAAAATAATAAATTAAAATAAATTAATAAATAAAATTAATCATCCAATCCGGTGGTGACATGTGTCATCAATCGATTGAATGATTAATTTTATTTATTAATTTAAAATTAGGATTAAATTAAAAAATAAATAAATTAGAGGGATTAAATGTGTATTTTACCGATTTTAATTAACAGCCACGTCACTGCTGTTAATTTTTCCGTCAGAATTTTAACGGCAGTGGCCAAAATAGATAGAGTTTCAAAGTTAGAATAACTGATTGACGAATTCTTTAGATGGATGGTCAAAATAAGTATACCCAAATAATTAGATGGTCACTGACGTAGTTTACCCATTAATATATTCGTAACATTCTTTCAAAATATATATTTATAATATTCTTTCAATAATATATTAATAATTTCAACCCTGCTTTTAAGTTGGAAGTAGCACATAAATTATAGGGCCCAAGCCCATACTATTTCCCGCCAATACACTGGCATGTCTTTCCCGCCATTCATATGCTCTTATCATCTCGGTTCTCCCGCCACTCTTTCATCTTCCCCGCCTCTCTTTCTCTCTTTCATTCATAGTTTGTAGCTTGGGGTTTCAGCAATGGCGGATCTAAATCAAATCTCTATGAAGCGGAAGCGATTATCCCTTCCAATAACTCGTTCGTCAATTGGAAGCTTCGGTCGTAGCAAATCCCAGGTTCAAAGCAGCAGGAACCACTATGATCTGCATCCCTTTGTAAAGAAACTGAAAAATACATCACCAGCTGAAGATTCACCGATGGGGGACGATTTTTCTGCCGTTTCCATCAAATATCTCCGCTCTAGATGGGTCTTCTCTCCCTCTTCCACGGATGGGGCAATTCCTAACAGTTACGATGATGCCGAGAATCAGATTGCTGGGGTTCGTTCGGGTGGAATTCAAGAGTCTTCTGAAAATGGGGGTTTCAGAAAGTTGGATGTGTCGAACGAGGATTTCGTGCAGTCGACTCCGCCGGATGCTGAGATTTTTGGAGGTGAACCGGTGGTTGAAAGAAATGGAACCGTATTTTCAGATCAGTTCTTGGAGAAGAAGCAACGCGAAAGAAATAGCTTTGATTATTCAATGAAACCGGTAAGATTTTAAGATGAATTTTGTTGTCATTTCATTTAATGTTTGATTGATACCTTTTCTATTGCTTTTAATAATAATATAATAATATATGAGTTCGATTGTAATCAAGTAAACAAGTTCAGCGATGAACATAATATTTTATGTCTACCAATATTCAGGAATTGAATATTTAGAAATTTAGGATTTTAGTAGTACCTAATTATAAATCATTAGGGGTGTATAATTAATTCATCGGTGAAAAATACTTAAATTATGAAAAGAAAATCTTATACCTCTTTTTTGTGCCTTTATTTATTTATGAATTTATTTTAAAAATTATTTTTAGGATTTAAGGTTAATGGTTAAGGATTAGAGAAATTGAGGTGCGATGTATTTTTAATCTTTAGGGTTTAAGTGTTAAAAGATTTAGAATTCTGGGTCAGGCTTAAAATTTAGTTTTTTAGTATTAGGCACCAAAAATAGTAGGAAATTTTATTGCTTAAATTATATAGAGTTTGAAATTTATATGGTGCGTCGTCTTATCCAGCACCCTTCGGTCCATCCCTAGATAAGTTTAATCTACGAGTTCATGCAATTCAGTCTGTATCACTCTTACCTTTGGCATTGGAGTTGTAAATTTTCAGAGTCCAGTGGCTTGTAAGCTAAGCTGCCACTAGGTAAATGAGTAATGAGTTCAACAATGCTGAACTTTTGACTTGCAAATTTTGAGTTGAGTTTGAGCTTATTCCAACCGGTACTCAATTTAACTTGATTACTGATGCCTGTACATATGTTGGTGATTTTGTTTAGTAATGTTGGTTGCTTATGTGTTGTGGGTTAGGTTCTTAAGCCATGCTCTCGTGTGAGGCTTTTCAAAACGCCAGGCTCATTCAGCTACAGAAGATTGCTTCCCTATTTGACAGACATCGAAAAATACAATTCTGGTAAATCCTTGGCGCATTTTCCCTTTGATTTTCTTATCTTCACGAACAATGGAACGTGTAGTTAAAACTGTGACAAACATTCTTGTGTATGATGATTACAGGTTCCCAAATAATGGATCAATGTGAAAAATCTGGGAAGGGTTTCAAGGACCATCGTCTGTCGGCTTCAAATGGTCCAGAAACATTGCCAGACAAGTCAACTAGCTGGTCCTTGGAGGTTAATAGCACTGATTCAGGCAATTCGTTGATTACGACATCAGTTGAATCTTTCACCTCAAAGGAAATAGAGTCTTCCTCGATGCCACTTGTTAATGGAGAAATTAAGAAAGTTGAGTTGCAAGCTGCTTGTGAAGACCATAATTGCTCGAAAAATGGATCATTTTCAACTATCGAGGATTCTCATTGCATTATGGAAAATTTAGCTGGTGTGGTTTCTAGTGATGAAACATTGACAGGTAACGGTGAGCTTGCAATTGAATATCCTTGCAATGCCCGAAGTCTTGAAGTTTTGGATCAGACTTTGTCCACACCTAATGATAAGTGTGAATCTATTCATACTGAAGTTCCGGAAAGTTCCAAAGATGACACAAAGAAGTCCGAGATTCAAGGGATGCCAAATGCCACGGTTTGTCATTCCTTAGAATGTCAGCGCCTGAATTCTGTGGATCCTGCATTGTCTGAAAATGGGGGAAACATAAAATGCAGTTTACAGCAGCAGAGAGTTGACAATGATAATGAAGTTGTGGAATGTGCTGAAGACCTGAATGGAGAATTTATGTCGATGACACCACCCGATTCCGTCATGTCCTCTAAGTATGAGATCGATGATAGCAGAGGCAAAACAGTGGATTATGTTTCACAAGGCATTGATCAAGCTATTCTAAAGTCAACAAATGAAACATTTTGCAGAAACATTGGTCAGGATTGTGATATAAGCCCAGACTCGAGTCCTAAAAACAATATTGTAAGTTTCTATCAATCTTCCTGTGTTTCCAGTTATGGTTTAAAGGCGTGTCATGCTAATGTTGATAGGGTATGATGTTGAATAGGTTCCAAATCCACACTTGCATCTGAAGTTATCGAAAATTCCAGTTTCGTTCAGTTATAGGCGGTTGCTTCCATATTTGCTAAACATAACAAGTCATAACTCCAGTAAGTGTTCTCCAACTCCGATTCATGTAAATCTATTGCTTTAGGATTAGATCGGAGCCTAAGTGTTTGTAACCTTTTCTTTGATGCTTTACTAGGTGCTTCTGGAAATATTCGGTCGTTGAAAGATGAGAAGAGTTTCAAAGAAAAACTGGTTTCACCATTCTTTACCTCTGGCAAAGAGACATGCACAGAAACTCTCGACAACAAAAGTTGTCCTGTAGAGCATCATCCTGATGATGATATTGAGCTGCCTGTGGTTGCAGCAACGTCTACGAGTTCATCTAACAATAAACTCACACAGTCTCCTCCTAAACAAGTAGCTGAATCCCCAATGATAATGGATTCATGGCAGGAACCCACACCAATTGTTAAACCTTCTGCATCGGATACAAGTCAGAAGGTAGAATCTAGGCCTAAAGATGTGGTTGAGTCAATAGCCATGTCATCAAGCTCTCTTATCAGTTCCAGTTTATTGCCAAGAGAAGGAGATGCTAAATCGGCGGCTCCTCAATTACCTCTTGAAACTGAAGAGGACAGCATAAAGTCGACTGAGAAATATGCAAATCGTGAAAAGCAAATTCAAGCCGATAGCTTTGCCGAAGCCTCTATGCCTCCTGGAATTCCTTCAGCTAGTCTTCTGAAGGGAATCCTTAAAAGAAATCCCCGTGGATGCAGAGGTATTTGTACTTGTCTGAACTGTTCTTCATTTCTGCTTCATGCAGAGAGGTCATTTGAATTCTCAAGAAATCAGATGCAAGATGCTGAAGAAGTGACTTTAGATTTGATTAAAGAAATATCACACCTGCGGAATTTGTTGGAAAAATCTGCTTTCGTTGCCAAAGATCAGACTAATATTTGCATCAATCAGGTGAATATGACATGAACTCTTATTACCATCCATATACCTATCACTGCAGAATTTTGTGCTAAATCCGTATTATGCATGATGCAGGTCAGAAAAGCTTGCAAGAAAGCCTCGGATGCCGAAGAACTTGCCAAAGCTCGTCTCAGCGAAATGAACTATCATTTAAACATCCACTGCAGAATCCCAGTAAGTGATTTATACTTCACATTCCATAAAAAGTATCATCTATGAACCATCTGCTAAATTTCTACATATTAGCATCATCTGTGATTGTCAAGCAATATTAATTCCATCTTATTCACGCAGTGTAAACTTCGACCAAGCGTGAAATTCGCCGATAAAGTTGAAGAACACTACATTCGTCCGATATCAGACTCATCAAACAAACTTTCTTTGTGATTGTATTTTGTAGTTGAGCTTAAAAGATAAATCTCCTTTTCATACCAGTATAGCCTCTGGTTGTATTAATGTAAACCATGGAAGTCAACTCCGTACCGATACTGACAGATCCCTATGTTTTGGTCGACCAACTTTTAGTTACGTTTCGGTGTAAATTTCAATCTTTATTGATCAACTCTATATGCTTCGATTCATTTAAGTCGATCTTTATTTGCAATATATTTTCATTTTAGCTGTTTTCATTTTTATAATACAATATAATCACTTTTATATCCATTTACTGAATTATTTTAATAAAATCAATCAACATAACAACAATGGAAAAGCAATATTTTTAGAAAAAGAGCTTGGCAAAGGCTGGTTGATAACGAGCACACATGAGGTACAGGATAAAGCCATTATCACCATAAATAGTTAAAGGAGTTCATCACTTTCCGTACATACTCCCTTCTGAGTAAATGTTGAGCCACCACCACCATTGAAACTGACAAACTGCAGCACAGAAGTTAAGTGTTCATTCAAGTCAAGTCTGTCTCAGTTTTCTGTAGAAGCCCCCACCTTTGTTTATTCTTCTTCATCCTTTTCCACTTGTTTATTTTTCTCAGCCCTTTTAGTCACGGACATTCAAAACCAGGAGAAAAACCATTCCTTAGGCATTTTTTTCTGGTTTCTTTATATATTTTTTTAGCATGTTGAAGGCTGGTTAATGGAATAGACTTGATTTTTTGCAGGGCAAGAGAGTCATGGAGTCCATTTATGTCACAAATGTGGGTGGCCATTTCCAAACCCGCATCCGAGTGCAAAACATAGGCGTTCTCACAAGAAGATCTGTGGGACCATTGAAGGTTACAGGCTATTTGATTATAGGGACGCCACTCATTCAGCTGCTTCAGATGAGGAACCACTTTCGGAAGAATTTTGCAAAACCTCCTGTAAGTGAAAAAAATAATTTTGACTGGTTGGGGGCGATTTGTTGAACTAATGAACCAAATGGGTTGATGTTAGTGAATCTAGTGGCTTAAGTTTTGATTTTGATACATATGAATGGACTAGTTAGGGGCAGTTTGTTGGATTGTATGCTTTTTTTTTTAATATTTCATGTCCATTTTATGGTTTGAAGCTCTCTCTCCCAACAATGTCTGTCTCCAAGGTTTGAACTTGTGCCCTCCCTTTGGGATAGCAATGCGCCCTGCCATTACACCCATTGTAAGGGTTTTGGGGAGAAGAGTTAGAGTTTTTTTTTTCTTCTCCTTTAACTAATGAGTAATGAACCAAACGAGTGGATCTTGGTGAATCTAGTTGCCCAAGTTTTGATTTTGATACATATGAATGGGGTAGTTAGGGGCAGTTTGTTGGATTGTAGGGTTTTGGGGAGAGGAATTAGAGCTTTTTTTCTTGAATTAATGAACCAAATGTGTGGATTTTGGTGAATCTAGTTGCTCAAGTTCCTAAAGTTATGGAAAGTTTTAATTTGGAGAAGAAGATTGGTGGAATTGGAGCAATGTCCAACAAATCTGAAGATGAAGTCTTTTCAGATGCTGCAATGGAATTTCAAGAGGCTGGATTTGGTCTAGGAAGGCAAGACAGTTTCGATCATGATAGCAAACCGTATGATTTTGCTGACAAGGATCTTACTTCTACCATTTCTTTCAAAGATTGTGAAGATACTTGTAAGTTTTCTTTATGAGATTTGATGATAACCTGTCGTTCTTTTCAAGCTATGTGACCTTATCTAATTTGCTACCATCCTGCATGAACCTAGGATTTAATCCGGTTAGCTAATGTAGTCATTCTTAAGATGTTGTATTCGACAAATTTAGGGTTCGAACTCAACGTCTGAAACTCGTTCCCATATCCCTAGGCTGCAACTTCTTTTATATCCGGAAAAAACTGCCCTCTTGCAATCTCGTAGTCATGAGTGTATGAGAATCAATTCATGTGTTTTAGAAATTATAATGTGTTTAAAAAGTTCATGTCAGATGTGTGCACCACCATATATTAATTTTTAGGTCATTTAACAGGTGACATGATCCCAATCGAGACAGAACAAGTAATGGGTGTCTGGAAAGAGAGTAAAAATCTCGATGGTGGCGATAAGGTGGCCTCATGCTCTGTTAGGCAGGGGACTGATACCAAAGAAAACAATGTAGACAATTTAAAGAAAAACCTATCTGGTACCTTGATTCTGACTGGTGAACATGCTGGTGAAATATCTGAAACCGCGTCGGAACTTCAAGTATTGTTTTGAAGGACGTAATGGTTCAATTGGAGGAAGAGGTTAGTGACAGGTTGGCTTCTAAAACATCCATTAATGAAAATGATGAGCAAGAGATTGATGGAAATGGAAACGCCTGGATTATAACATCAGATACTCGGTTGGCTGATGAATTGGCTCTCAACATGGTTATTGGTGATCTTTCCCCCATAGCTGAATCCCCAAAATACATTGATGCTTCTGTGTATACCTTGACTGATGCAGTGCAAGTTACAGTGTCTGATACGTCTTTCAGCTCAAATGAGGTCTACGACAAAACAGAAAAGGAAATGGGAAGCGTTTATGCGCTTTCCGTTCATGAAGATAGCTATAAACTCGGCGCATATAATGCGGCTATTGTTAAAGAAAAGCTTGAAGGGGAAACTGATGTGATTCAGCTCGGTGAAGGGTCTGATATGTTAGGTTCTTGTGTTGATGTCGAAACAACTGAGAACGAGAAGGGACCGAACATCTGTTCACTTGAAGAAAAGCAGCCCGTTTATGTTTCTGATGATTTATATAAGACGAGTTTCACAGGAAGCATGATTAATGCTTTACCGAATTCGAATCCCACGGTGTCTCATGCTGATGTTGAGGCTGGAAAGTTGGATACTGTATTTGGCAGTGATGAAATGGATATTCCTGCATCTGCTAGAACCGGGGTAATTGATTTAGCTGAAGATGACAACATGAGAAGATTTGATGATGAAAATTATGCAAAAAACATGTTAACATACGATTCTTCTCTGTCCCAAACCATCCTAGCACCGAACTTACTTGAAGTTGAAAACTTCACATCTAAATCCGGTATTCCTCATCATCAATCCTCGGTTGTCACCATGGAAGGTAATAATGAATATACGAAAACATTACCTGAGACTGGAGGCCCACACTTGAATAAAGTTTCGAACAGTTCAGGTTACACGAGGGAATCCGAAATAAGTAGCGATAACAGGGAACAAGGAGTGTGTGGGGTTGAAGATCTTATGGCTTCTGCAGTAGGGAACAATGGAGAAAATGAGTTTGCTAAAACTTCAGCTGACCAGTTGAACAAGGAGTTGATACATTCACCTTCAGATCCCGAGTCTACCGCTCAAAATTCTGGTGCTGTTGATGATAGCTATACCGGAGAGTCCGGAGTGGACATTTCGGGGACTAGCACCGTAGAGTTGCTAGGGGAGGCTGATAATTGCTCTATTAAACCTCAACTTGGTGCAACCATCGGTGATGCTTCGAAATCTAGCAGTCAAACTGAAAGTTTGGATGGTCACTTGGGATCTGTTTCAGGTATGTCAGCATCTTCTTGCACATTAAATATGTTGAAAACAATTGTTATATAAACTTATGTTTAAAACCGGTCCGATATGAACATAAACTCTCTGAATATATGAACAAAAACTCGGACACAGAATGGATTTGTGTTCCAAGAATTGAGTTGATTTCTTTTGTTTTTGTGCTTGACAGTTATTTCAACCCGGTCGGATAACCCTGCTGTAACCGACACCGAAAATTTACCATCAACTGGCTCACACCTGTTGTCGGAACCTGAGAAAACCAACAGAAAGATACCAACAGTTACACCAGGAGAACAACTCGACAAGTCTGTAGAATTCGAGTCACCATCTTTCATGACACTGGTTGAACATGGAGTCAGCAACCAAACCATCGCCTGGTTTCCTTCTCATAATCATGCCGTTATCGAGTCGCAAGCAAGCAAGAAGAATGAAGCGTTCATAGCAAAGGTAACTAACGGTAACGCGAAGCATCACACTCCACTGAAGAGCCTACTAGGTGATGCCATTAACGAAACCAAGCCGAGGTCCCCTAACTCAAAGGAACCTCCAAGAGAGGAAAAAGTAGCCAAAGATAATGCAGCCATGGTTACTAAAGTTAGCTCAGTTCTGGGACTTGAATCACCGGATGCCGACCCGACCGATGTAGAAACAGTGGAAGGATGGAATTCTCCGGCAAGGTATCAAGCCGATATTAAAAGAGAGAAGAGGAAAGTGAAGGGTAGGCCACTCTGGGTACAGTTTGTATGCTGTTCTTATGTTGGGCAGTGTTGAGCAGGGATTCCTTCCCAATGCCAATGCTCAATAGCAACATTGTCTTTTTGTTTAATTGTTGTTTTGGTCCTTGTATTATAGATAAATTATCAATTCAGTCCTTTGTACTATTATTTCGTTTAATTATACATTTGGTAAAATATTTTAAATAAAAATATTTTCTTTAAGTTGATTTGTATTTAAAGAATTTTTCATGGATAGATACGGATTGTATAAATAACAGAAAATAAAATAGAAGTCTTCAAATTCGGAAGAAAGCGAAGAGGTGCGGAGAAAAATTCTATGTTTATATTAGATGGAGAGAGCAATAACCCTAAATTTAGACTGCAAAATTACGTTGAGATGGCAATTCTCCCAACAAAAATTCGATTTTAATCAAAACCCAGTTCCCAAAACAAAGCAGGCATTGCTATTCTTGTTTTCTGTCCTCCCCGCCATCAGCGCCACCTCCACCGGATGGTGGTTCTTCCAGTACCACGCTTCTTGTGGAGACTTATCATCACCATCGGAGGCTCAGGACCTTAATTGAAAGGCTGGAGAAGGAGGGGTTCTGCCCTTTGCAAATGCTTCGCGATGATGGAGATTGGACCAAAAATGATATCTGGGTTGCCATTAGATTTCTCAGGCATGCCTCCAGATCCAATGAAATCCACCAGATTCCTTTTTTTTTTTGAATTATACAATTTCATATTTTCACTTAATTTGGAACTTGGTTTTCAAGGATTTAATGATTTATTATGATTCTCTGTAAAATGACACAGTGTTTGGCATCTGAGAAAGGGATGGAAAATATAATGGCTTGAGTTAGAAAATGGATTGGAAAATACAATGTGAACTAAAGAGTCCTTAAAGTTCAGATTTTTACTAAATTGAATTTGGGTTTTACGAATGTAATGATTATTATGATGCATTTTTAACCGAATGAAAAGTGGTTCAACTAGAAAGGGATGGAAAATGAAAGTTTGAGCTAGAAAATGGGTGGGAAAATACACAGTGAATACTGCAGAACATGAGATGTTATCTAGTTTACCAATATGATTATCCTTTGAAAATTCTAAAAGTTGTGTATTTGTGGGGAGGTTTTTCATATGTAGGACATTGAGAAAACAATGAATTGAACTACGAAAAGATTATCGGATCGTTACGCGAAGAGGGAGTGGCCGAAGAAGCCGTTGTGGCGGTTTTCGACCTTTACAGATTTACAACTCAATATTCCATGCTTATGCCGGGACATGAGAGTTTGAAACCAAAGAAAATGAGCCATGCCATTGCAATTTCAGAGTTGATATGAACTTCTAAATCTAAAGGGGTGTCTTTAAACTCCCCAATAATGACACAAACTGTATATGACCACTAAATTCAGTGCACAAATACACATCCATCCACTCTCATCTGATTCAATATCCCAAGAAATAAAAAATGTTCTATCAAAAGATGTTCCTATTTGAACACATTCTCAACAACACTTTACCTATAGATCTAAAAGGAAAAACTCAACTGACCACTTTTTGATGCTACCTTATTCGCTCGATAACTTCCTGGCAAACCCTCAAAGGATCGATATGGTGCTGTCTTTATCATTTTTTTTTCAAATAATATGGTGTTCAATGTCTCTTCGTAAACTTGATGGAAAGAAAAGGTAAAAACTGATGAAAGAGTGGATCAGGATACAGAACTCACATCGAATGATTTTTCATACCAATCCGGAAACTGCCAAGTCTTTCAAATGTTTTCTACGATTGCACAGCCAATTTCTGGAGATGCTCAAAGAAGACCTGTAAGCTTACATCATCTGTAAAGATTACATCTGATCCAGCAGCCATATCATTGGCATTATTGTACGTTGCTGATGGGTTCAACTTTGCCAATAAAAATCTTGCCTGTTCAAGGAAATGAAAAATAAGCCCCTTAGTAATGGTTAAAAAAACGATTTACAATAACCATGTGCACTGATTAAAGGTAATGGAAGACTCATATAAGGTAAAGTTGCAGTGCTGAACCCATGCATTTAACAACTATAAAAAGCTTACTTAATTTGGGCGTATTTAAAATGTTTGGTCAAACTTTCTTTTAAAGATTGTGTTGCAAAATTTAAGAATGATTCAGACTGAATTGACACTTCATAATAGAAATATGTAAAAAGAATTTAAGTCTTTACTGAAATATACTGACCTGGGATCCATGCTGATCACAAACAACCAATCTAGGAACAGGGAAGCGTTCCCGAATAATCATTTGCGCATCCGTCTGGGGTGCTTGCAAAAGCTGTGCAAATGCCTGTGGAAAGAGGAGGGGGGGGGGGGGGGATGAAGCTTTAGACAATAGAATCATAGACAATGAGCACACTAAATGATTTATAAACATGAAACTTAAGCACAATAGAAACTTCACTATATTCTATATTACAATGAGGTAGCAGGTCATTGTGACTAATGTCTTAGTTTAAATTTCAGGCCGGCAAGGTGGTGTGGTACCAAGGGCTTGTTTCTGTCAATCTTAAGATATGACAAAAGGGACCTCGTGATTAGTATGACTTTAGCTTCAGACATGATTGAAATTTACACATTACAAACATGCTGCTTCTAAAATAAATATATATTATGCTCTAAAATCAGGAGGACTGAACGAAATTTACCTGGTGTTCAGGCTGGTTCTGGTAACCCATGTTGCGCCACTGTGCTATTGTCATGCCATGGAAAATTACAATACTAAAGTATGAATCCAGCAAGAGAATGCGATCGGCTGAAATGGAAGCCACGTCCAATAAAGCTGGTTGTGGTAGCGAGTTAAATGAATATGATATTAATGATGGTTGAATCATGACGGCAGCATTTGTAATATTTTCCCTATTTAATAACATGCGAAAATAGGCAGTTTCATCTGGGCTATTGTTAAAAACCTGCACCAGAAAAGGGGGGAGAGACCATTGGTCAAGTAAATATTATTAAAAATGCAGCATATTAGGAAAAATAATCTATTACCTGTACGAATTGCGACCGCCGCAGATTAAACATGAACTGAGGAAACAAAGAAAAACAAGGATTTAATGTAAAAGATGATGGATCATCCTTTCTATAGTCGCCAAATTTGGAACAAAGTCGAATGAGATTCCGGTCTAGCCACCTTGTAGCATCAAACCCCTCCTAAAAGAAAAGAAAAAGGGCATGATCAATCAAGGGATTAGGTAATAAATAAAATAATTACAACCAACAGAGAAACAAGTTATTGTCTGGAAAGGTGCCAAAATAAATAAATAGAAAATATAACAAGGGGGGGTGAAAGAATCGCTAAAAATCATATCCAATAACAAGAATACGGAATAAGAGTGGAAATTATTCAATAAAAAATAGCATAATGAAATAAAAAGAGCACATACCAGCCAAGTAAATAAGAGGTTAATAATGGAATGCATTCAAATGAGATAATCAACTAATCAACAGTTGAATAAAAGACTTCCTAAATTACCTCCATCTCCATTTTCAGGGAAGTAATTCTTGCCATTACAACAGCCGCAGTCTCTTGATCGAAACCTTGTATTAGTTCCTAGAAAGGACGTATTTTTCACTGTTAGCATAAATTAATTCCAACAAACATAACCAATCATTTATGCTGTCCAAACTCCAAACCAAGACATGTATGGTAGTGAAACTTATACAGAAAAGCTAACCTACCAACATTGAAATTTAGCAAAACATAAATGGGATGAAAAAAAAATCAAAGCAATACACTAGGTGCTATTTAAACAATTCAAACAACAAAAACCTAAACTAACCTCTGAACTAACAGCACTGTCTACCCATTGCCTAGTCACAGTTGTAACACGAAGCATTGTTTTACCCTCGGGGTCTTGATAGCTGCAACAAAAACATCACAATCAAATTATTAAAAGAACAAATTAAAAAACATATTAAGCATGTAGTTGTAAGGTAAATAAAGAGGGCCCTTTTGATAGCTCATGCAGCAAACCTTGTAAGAAACTGTAAATAGAGCTGTTGATTGGCAACTCCAGGAGCATTTGATCGGTCAGTTGATGAAAGATCAAACAAAACCGTCAAGCAAGTACTCTTGTCAAGACCACACAATTTCCATGCTGTAGTGTTCCCCTCCCCAATGACCGTGTCAGCAACATTAGGTCCTTTCTGCAATCCTCAAAGTTATTAGCTTAAGACCCCATAAATACAAGTAAATTTCGTCTACAGTGGGTGTCTATGTCAATATAGAGGGAGATGTAACCAAATTTCTAAATTCCCCAACCTTCTCCAAAGTTGTACAAGGTCCAATAACCCCCTGAATCTTGATGTCTTTAGAACAGTTGATCTCAAGGGTGCCACTAGGAAAAAGAAAAAAGAGCACATAATGATATTGAAATGTATACTACAACTAAAATATATCATATTTCTGGGTTCTCCAAACCATGCCACAAAAAATCATAGGTTACTATTAATGCATGCCAACACACAAACTTAAGCTACATTTGAAATCAGAAATTATGCTCCAACTGCAGCAAGGTAATACATTTATTACTTTGAACATTTCAAGCACTCCAATAGCAACATTTACATTAAAAAATATTAAGACCAAAGACAGTATGCCTACACAAAATATCAGTGTAAGCAATTTGATAATTTTTTTCTGCTTCCAGAAAAATAACAAGGTCAAACGAACTTTAATGTCAAAAGATTACACTCTTTCGAAGCAGAGCATCACCTAGTGCCGAGTGATATCAGAACTTAAAAGCATTCAGGGTGGTTCATGGTTGGCACGTTTAGAACTCGATAAAACACACACACACACACACAGAAGGCTGACTGGAACTGGATCAAAAATGTAAACTAAGAAATTAAAAATGCAACTACATAGCCGTTTACCAACAAGAGGGAAAAGTATAGTAAAATAGTTGAACAAGAAATACTGTGAAAAGAAAAACTAACTTAAAACATAGGCCAAGAGACTGTTCCCCATCCTCAAACACACGCTTGAAAGAATCTTTGAATACCGAATGACCAAAGCTTTCTGCTAGAACAACAAGGCCACTTGTTCTTTCAACTGCAACTTTCATTTCAGCAACCCCAACCTGAGAACACAGGAACACCAATTACATATTTATGTGTGGTTCACAATGTCAGGATTACCAATGTCTAAAGCCATTAGTATTCATTTAAAATAAAAGTTTTGCACCCATGTTAAACAGAAATTATTACCATCAACAATTTCTTACATATAAAGTACTTACATAATTACATTACAAGCTACCAAGCAAATAAGCAAGGAGGAAAAGCATCAATGTGGTCATATTTCCACTGCATCATATATTCACTTAAAATTAATGAGTTAAATCCAAATAGAAGATAGAAGAAAGTTTCAAATAAAATTTATAAGCAAGAATCACATATTAGGTTGTTTAAGTTTCAAATAAAATTGTGGTCATTTTATCTTTATCAGCTCCAGGAGGTTCATCAATGTTTAAATTCAGTCCATTATCCATGGGACCAGTTAAAAGACAACACAAAAAAAAAAACGTGTCAAGTGAATACATCCTTAAGAAGAGAGTCAACTAGTTTGGAAGGAACCTTTTGACAACAGAAATATTAGATAGATTTAATAACAATAATTGGAGAACATAAAGTGTTTCTGAGACACACCTGGTCAAGTGCAGACGCAAAAAGATCAAGAACTTGACCCTGGCTAACCAACTGTTTAGCAAGTCCATCATAGAATTTGACGGCTTTCTTAAAATAAGGTGCAGCATCCTTATCAAGATCTTTATGGGAACGAACAGGCTCTGACAAATCTTTTGATACAATCTGCAAAAATCATATAAATTGATATCATCTTGATCGGACACAGATACTTCATGAAAAATGAGAAGTCCAGCTACATAGCAACCATTATAGAAAAGAAATAGTAGCCATGTAAAAAGCACCAATATACTAGTGATGTAACATTGAATGGAACTTTCAGGATGGCAGCAAATATGAAGGTCATACTAATACATACCCATATAGGACACATGTACTTCAAGAAAAAAGATGAGTCGAAGTAATATACACGTTTATCATGTATAAAATCCATAAAATTCGTATTACCGTTCACCTATATAATATTTGATTTGTATCATTTAATTGTCTTATATGTGAGAATTCATCAGCTAAATCAAGAGTTCAATGGTATTACCGTTCCAGGACCTTCAGTACATGGACCACCAACCAAAGCAACAATCCGAGCACCAGTACCAGGCAAGCAAGCTCCAAGCAATCCAGCTGCAACGCTCAAGGCCACTCCGGTGCACCTTGAAGCTCTTTGCCCCGCTTTTACAGGCCATTGATCCGTTTGTAACTCATCCAACAACTGCAGTAAAATCAACCGACCACTTAATAAGAAGTTCAACAAGTTAAAAGATGATTTCCCGCAGAAATTAATGATAAAACGCACCGAATTAAGTGTGAATTCGCAATCAGAAGCTGGCAATAAGAACCTATTAACCCCAGTGTCTGTGTACCCATTTTGCAGGCCTTTCGGATACCCGGTAGTTGGCCGCCGCCCGGCAGCGCCGAGGCCTAACTGCTCCAACACCTGCTCCTTGGAAATCTCCTTACTACCCCTGAAAACATAGACCTTCGACATATCCGAGAATCCCAATTCATGGACATGAGCTTGGGTCCCAAACGAAACGAACCCAACAAGCGCGTTTTCCGGCAACAACCCAATTGCCTGCTGCATCGCCGATTTGACAAACCCAAGCTCTTCCTCGATCATGCAAGTGTCCAACACGAATACAAACACCGGCGGCAATTGAGGAGCACTGGCAGGATTGTTCGGATCTGGATAGAGCGTGTACTGCACGGTGGTGTATTGCGGGTACAGTTCGCCCGGGAGGTTCGTCTCGGAGATCATGGCGTAGTGAGGCGGGAAGTGGTTGCGCTGGTAGCAGAAAGGGCAGATCCAGATCTTGGCAGTGAAGTCAACGCGCGCGAAGGCGTTGAGAACAGATGAACACGTCTTGCACCGTAGAGGCGCGTAAGGGAGCGTGGGGATATCCGGGTGCGGGCGGATCGGAGCGATGGCGGCCGCCAACGGGATCACGCACTTACTGGCTTCAACTTTGGTGCGCGGCCAAACGTTCCACGTCATCCGCACGGCATCGATTCCTTCCGGATCGGTGTTGGCCATTTCCGACATGATTACAAAATTATATTCAAAAAAATCGAAAAAAAATACTTCCTGGATTAAAACTGACTAATAATTTAACAATTCAAAGAAAATTTTGGGTTTTTTTCTCAAAATTTTAATTTTTTTGTGCTTTTGTGCGACCCCAAACAGAAACTGAAGAGAAAGGGGTCACCTGAAGATAAAAGAGAGAACGAAAGAAACAGAAGATTTCGAAAACGAAAAGTGAAAAGAAACTGCTTTGCTCTGAACTGGGTATTTAAAGGAGAAAGATTTGTAATTTAGGGATTCTTATTTATTTATTTATTTTTCTCTTAATTTAATCATCAATATTTCATGTTCAATAAAAAAGATTTCTTATTTATTCAAATTAAATCGAATGGAGGTTTTTAAATAGACGAATTAATAAGTCTGATTAATTATTCGATTATTTTATTAAATTGAGTAAAAGAAATAAATTTGATTAAAATAAATATTTATTAAACAAAAACTGCACAATATAAATTTTAAGAATTTCCAAATATAAAAATTTGTATTTAAGGAATTACAGTAAATGTTGATTTTAAAATATTTTATTACTTAATTTACATAAACTTAAAGTCAAATTTAAAATTTAAAATAAAAGGCTAGTTTTTATTAAAAAATTAATAAAAAATTATAAGCATGATAGTAATTAAATATATAATTAGAATTTTTTTATAATCAATAAAATAATATTTAGTCATTTAAAATCATAAAGACATGAACGAAATTAAAAATTTATAAAAAACACAATGAAATTAAAATTTTTAAGGATGGTCATTATAAAATTCTAAAATATTAAAAGGATTATAGAATAATTTTACCTTTTTCCTTAAAAAATCTATTACCATTAAAAGGAATTGGCAGGGCCTACGCCCCAAAAAGAAGAATTAGCAAACGATGGTTGGTCAAAATAATAAACTATCAAATATTTTTATATTTTTTATATCATTATTATTTTAAATTTTGTTAAATACTTAAATTAATATAAATATATATTAAAAAATACATATTTCCATAAATTTATAGATTTTCATCATATTTCATAGGAGAAATTACACGAAATACCATTGGATTTTAATATTTGACTTGATTATACCATTAAAGTAAAAAAAAATAACATTATTATATCACTGAATTTTAATAAAATGTTCAATTAAAACATTGAATTTTAGTAAATGGTTCGATTGTACCATTGAATTTTAATAAAGATTTAATTATGTCCGGGGATGGAATCAGAATTTGAGGTTGAGGGGGCAAAAAAAAGTTTAAAAGTAGGTGATAAATTTTAAAAAATAAATAATAGGACAAAAGTAAAAAAAAAAATCTTCGGGGTGGGGACGATTGTCCCTCCCCACACCATGTAGTTTCGTCTCTGATTATACCATTGAATAATATAAATCATGAATAAAAAAGATATCATTTTAGTATAACTGCTTTGACGCCTCATATAACTTAAAACGACCTAGTAGTATAATTCAACCTTTTAAAATTTAGTGGTATTATAAGATATTTTACTAAAGTTTAGTGACATAATAGTATTATTTTTTTAATTTAATAATATAATTAATTTAAATCCCAAAATTCAATGGTATTTCATGTAGGTTATCCTATTTCATATTTCTATACATTCATATATTAATCACTTCAAAATTCAAATTTCATTTTTTTCCTTTGCTTTCTCATCTAATCAAGTTGAAAGGCATATCTTGCAGAGCAAGTAATCAAAGGTTGGGATGAAGAAAGGTGAAAATGCCGTTTTCACTACCTTCCGAGTTGGTCTATGGTGAATCTTGGTCGCCACCAACAATTCCGACAACCGAAACTCTTCCGATTCGTTGTCGAGTTACTGTCTTCGACGAACGTAAAGGACATATGCAAGTACGAAGTCTGTTAGTGTTATCCCCATCTGTTATATGTTCTCACTCAATGCGGAAAAAAACTCTATGATGCTGAATTTGGTATTCAAATTTGTTCCCCTGCAGACTATTTCTGCCCGGTGTTGGCGAAGGCGGTGGAGACAATGAAGAAAGGGGAGAGAGTCCTATCGACGGCGGTGAATACACCATTCCTCAGAATGGTACCCTCCGTATAACATTCGCTTCTCGAAAGAGTGTTTTAGGGTATTAAATAACTCTCGAGTTCGAGTTTTATCGTCTCTATAGGAACTAAATAAATTTGATCACATTTTTATTCAAATACCGTTTAGCTAAGGTAAGGGTACAGATAAATGTGATCCTTACATGTATGCATGTATGTATACATAGTGTACTAAACTGCAACTGATACTCTTAATGTTTAGTTGCAGAGAAGCTAATCATCTCCTTCTCTCCCGAAGGTTTAATCACAATCTCTGTTTGGTGGCCTGCAGTACCTGAGTGAACTCAAGAGGATGACCCTCGATTCCCTTCTGCTTGTTGTACTCGTCCACTGCGAACTTTCCCAGTTCTTCCACCCCTTTATCCGCCGTCGCGTCGATTAACTGCCGTGAATAACACGGCAAACATCGACGATAATGCGAGGATTGCTAGCTCGGTTCTCGCCATTTTTATTGTATTGTATGTTCTGAATTCTGATTGATACTGATGATATATAAATGGGAAACCTTGTGTTGCAGTAGAATTGAGTGAAGGTGTGTTATAGTTGAGAAAAGAAACACGTTTATACAAATGTCATTGAATTTTAAGTTTAATATTATATTAAATAAAAAGTTGATATTATTTTAATATTATATTTTAGATTAAGCTTCAGTTATATTATCTCATTCACTTTTTTGCATATCGACCGTCGTTGATTTTAATGATTTGTTGTTATAATTGAAGTTTAAACAAAATTCAATGTTTTAAATTTATTTATTTTTAATGCAATGACACAGTTAACATTAAACTTAATTTTTAATGATATAAAAACTTGTATATAAGTCTTATCATTTTATCTATTCATTATTAGATAACTTTTAATATAAAAAGATTTTAATTGTTATTTTTAAAATTTTAAAGATTTACTGTACTTTAATGTATTTTTAGGTATTTTTAGATAAATAAAGTTCAATTTATCAAAAAAAAAAAAAAACCTAGCCACACGTTTCTCGTATTTTTGCAAAACAGTTTGAACTGCGTACAACTCTTTCTTCCTTTCGAGTTCTTTTTTTATGCGTCTCGTGTTTAAAGAATGATTTTGTTGATATGCTTATCTTCATAAAAATCTTCTTTTTTCATTGTTATTGTTTTTGGATTGTAATAATGTTTTTTTTCTACGAATTTAATAAATATTCAGTGATATTTATCAAAAAAAGTTAAAGATTCATCCTAACTAGTTCGGATCAATATGTACTACACATTGATTTTGATAGATAAATTTTTTGGTAAAAATTTTTATATACACTAATTTCTAACTTTTTTCAATAGAGTTTTAACGGTATATGATCACATCGAAAAATTATTCTATGGACCGGTTCCACCACGTCATCTATGGTCCTTAAGAATAAAAAAAAATTCATGTCATCATTTTTTACACATCATCTGCACACTCTTTTAATTTCCAAATCATCTCTCTAAATAAAATATATTAAAATTAAAAAAATAATGACGTGAATTTGTTTTTTAATTAGGGTTTAGGATTTGGGGTTTATGGTTAGGTTTAGGGTTTAGAATAAAAAATAAATCCATATCATCATTTTTTTAAATTTTAATATATTTTATTTAGAGAGATGATTTGAAAATTAAAAGAGTGTGCAGATGATTGTAAAAAATAATGACGTGGATTTGTTTTTTATTCTTAAAGACCATATAATTTCTTGATCATATTGCAAGACAAATTTTTGAGAGCTCGATTGTTTTATTTTAATAACACTATTCCTTTTTATTAATAAAATCTAAAATTTTATTGTGAACAAAATATAATAAAATACTAAAAATAATCTTAACCTCGTGGGAAGAAGCTAAGCAGCTCCTTCTCTCCCGACGGTTTAACCAAAACCACCGCTTTAAACGTCTTCATCTCCCCTTTCTCCGACCCTTCGATCCTCAGAAAATATTTAGTCCTGCAGACTCGATCTGTTTGGCTGCCTGAACCACTTTAGAAAACTCAGCCTTTTGTTCCTGCTTTTTGTTGTACTCTTCCACCGCGAAACGTCCTAGTTCTTGCACACCTTTATCCATCGTCGCGTCGGTAACCGGTTCTCGGCCTTCCACTGTCGCGAACAACGCGACCAACGCCAACGAGAGTGCGAGGATTGTTAGCTTGGTTTTTGCCATTTTTGTTTTGATGTAGTGTATATTCTGAATTAATGGTATATGAATGTATATATACAGATATGGGGAGAGGAAGAAGAAACTGAAAATGAAGAAAAGAGAGTGGTCTCGAGTGAAATGTGTTGCGACAAGCAAGGCTAGCTATGTTTATACTAAACTAACTACTTTAATCTAATTGAAGATTATGAATTGATTGCATTTAATCTTAAAAAAATATTATTTATTTTGATTTTTTTATTTTTGGAATGGAATGATTAAATATTTGCATGAAAATAATTTTCACCCTTAACGTTTATAATTTTGGTTATTTTAGGCCTTATTCTTTTTGGGATAAATTTAGCTCTTAACCTTTATCTTTTTAACAAATAACTCATTTTTTAACTATCATGATAACTGAACCGTTAAATATTTAATAATGATAACATGTTATATATATAATAATATATTTTAAATGACTTAACATCTAGTATATCAAATACATAAACGAGGGATATAGTTTTATTCTAATCTAAAAATATAAAACAATTAAAATTTAAATAAAATATTAAAAATTATTTTTTATTTATTAAAAATTAATTAAATCTAAAACAAGAGGCTACTAAATATTTTCAACCTTAACTATAGTAAAATCAAAATTTTATCTAAAAAGGTATGAACATAATCTGAGAAGAAAGTGTTTTGTATAGTTTGTTACCGGTGAATCAAAGATAATTTTTTTTGATAATAATCAATTGGATTTTTATTAGTTTAATTTAGAATCTAGGTATTTTAGTTTTAATCTAAATCGGAGTTTTAGGGTTTTATAAAGATATTTTAGTTTAGTTAGGGTTGAGAATATTTAGTAAATTTTTGTTTTGTATTTAATTAATTTTTAATATTTTATTTAAATTTTAATTTTTTTTATATTTTATACTAAAATAAAATTATATTCTATATATATATATATATTTAATAGTTTAGATTATATGTCATTTAAAATATATTATCACACACATATATATGATATGTTACCATTATTAAATTTTTAACGATTCAGTTATCATAGTAGTTAAAAAATGAGTTATTTGTTAAAAAACATAAATCAAGGGTTAAATTTATCCCAAAAAAAGAATAGGGGCCAAAATGACAAAAATTATAAACGTTAAGGGTGAAAATTATCTTTATACCTTAAATATTAAAAATTATATTTTAATCTAAATATTTTTGAAGTCGAATGGATTCCATCTTTGTCCGGTCTAATTATGATTTACCTTCTTCACTTGATACTATAAAAAACAGTATATATCCGAAATTTTTTATTTTTCAAAAGATGTCTGTGTTCCATATATATTCAAATATGATTACGTAAAATATAATCTTTCGAATATACGAGAAAAATATAGATCATAAATCCGTATACAACACTCTCTGAAACTTAAATTTATAATTCCTGTATATACAAAGGTCTCTTTTGTTCTCAATTCTCATGGAGGGTCTGAAAATGGACTCGGAAAGTGGTCTGATTGACAATTATATCTCAATTTTCACCTGCATTGAACCTGCACCCGACCAAAATCGAGAGGCATTTTGTTTCGAAAAATGTTAAACATATACTCGTATATGACATTCACTATCCGAATACGAATAATCCGAGTAACATTATTGTTGAGTTTAAGCTTTGCTTACCTTGATAGTTCTGTGACTGATTTTGGCCAAGTCCCATCTGAACAATGCTATGGAGATCATCATCCTCCCAAAATGATCCAATCTGAACATAATTTGTGGTCTTCAGAGACATGAAATGGGAATTAAAAGAGGAACTAAACAACTGATTCGATTCGATACCTGAGGGTTAGCGTTAGTAAGACTATCAACAGGGCCTCGATCTTTTTGCAACGTCGAAATTAGCGGATTCAGATGGAACCGAGTCTCTGCGGTACTGGTTACACCATTGTGCATAGACAGCCCTTGCTGGTGCTGATGTCTGAAACTAAATGGAGGTGTGGAAGAATCGATCGAACAAGACGTATACGGTAAAGATCCGTTAGATCCAAACATCTGCAGAATGAAATGGATGCAGGATTTTCACTAAAATTCGGATGACTTGCCATTAACAATGAACAATAACACAGAGGTCAACTTACATCCTTTGGTAGAAGAGATTCCATGTTCATATCCATTCCTGGACTCACAGTAGCCAACTTCATAGACAGAAACTGCAGAACATATAGGTTAAGCATGGCATTATTACTATGCAACAAAAACCGAAAAGATGAAATTAGAGACTGTCGGAATTTCGGGTTTACCTCGACTTGACGCTGCAACGACTGCACATAGTTAATAATTTCATCGAGCATAACTGCTTTACCAGTCACCTGCAACAAATTTGATCCATATTTAGTAAACCTACAGTCATTGAATTTGCAGTTGTCGTATTCGAGTTCTCAAGGCTATGTTCGAAACACATTCGGACATGATATGTGAATAAACTTTAGAAAAATCGAACATACCGACATCGGACACAGATATTACCTTGTTGCAGCCTGGAACAAGATCCTGAAGATACTTCATCCTTTGATTTATTCTCTCTCTTCGAACCTGGAAAAATACAAAATGGCAAAAGAAGTTCAGATCAATAGAAAGCTTAATTACTGTCTGGAAATCGAGTCGCTTCGACAGGTTGAATCGACAGTTCCGGCTCTGCAATGGATGAACACAGATGGTAGATTCAATGGTTTCATACTCTTTCAGCAAGGCTATGGCTATCAGTTGCTTGACCCCTTCTTGCCCTGACATGAACATAGTCCTTTGGTGCTTCTGCTACCTTCAAATTCTCCTTATTTTGCTTTCGATTCCCATTGTTTTCTGTTTCGCCATTTCCCTTGTGTTCTTCATCAGCTCCATCTCGCTTGCTTCTTTTCGCATTGGATTCATCGTTTTCTGCAACAATCTGAATTTCTGGGACTATAAGAACTTGACAACTCAATCAAAATCCATTAATTTGCAGAACTGAATTGCAATATTACCTTGGCATCAATAGGATGAATTTCTTTCGATTTTTTCCCATGGATCGGTTTCCTTTTCCTGGCATTGGCATTGTTTTGGATCTTTTCAACAAAAGATTCTTCAAGTGAATCTGGGAATTTTACTTGAGATCCAAGTGAAGAATTTAAGCCACCAAAACTGGAAAATCTGGCGGCCTTTTCAACAATTCCAGGATCAGAAGAAAATGGGAGATTCAAGGTTTGTATGATCTGTGAATCCATCAATGGAAGATTGAGCTTCGGGATTGAATTCAATGGAGTGTTGTTGTTTGGTTTAATCAAAGATTGTGATGAAATATCAGTAGAATCACAAATGTTTCGTAATCTTCCAATCAATTTTCTGATTATCACATCGTCTCCATAGCCAGGAAGAACAGTTTCAGCATTGAAACTCAATGAATTATTCCAATTTGGATCGAGAAAACAATTTCCCAGTTTTTCTGTCGCGGAATTCGGCTGTTGTGCAGCTGTTCTTAGTCTCTCAGCCATTAAAAATGAAGCAAAAAGAGAAAATCTAAGAAAAACCAGGACACACGCAGATCAATAAGAACAGTGAAAACCAAGAATCAAGAGCCAAAACCCAGATTTTCCCCCAAAAGAAAAACAGAAAAAAAAATGTTTTTTAAAAGGAAAATAAAAGGTTCTGTGTGCAGTAGAATTGAGCGAAGGTGTGTAGGAGTTTAGAACAGCAAAGGAAAATGAGACGGTGAAAGAAATTTAATAGAAAAGAATTGAGAGATGGAAAGTAAGGAAGAAGCAAACGTGTTATATAGGTCTCAACTTTAAGTTATAGCACTTAATCACGATATTATTTTAATATTAAATTTTATTTTATACTTTTAATTATATGATTAAATTATTAAAATCTATGTGAACCGTTATAATTCATTCATATTATTAATTTTAATGACTTAATAGTATATTACATATTTAAATTGAAGTATATTGTTAAAATAATATTATTTTTTAATTTGATAATATGATAATACTAAGCTTAAACTTTAACGATGTACTTACCCTTTATATATAAAACTTCAAAAATGTATTTTTTAATTTATATTATTTTTTAACTTTGGTTATTATTATTATTTATATATTAACTTAAGATCAATTCAGTTTAAAAAACGTAAATAATTGTAACATTATTTTTTAAAATCGATGACGAAAATATACACATATTAAATATAAATGATCATTTTAATATTTATGTATATTATTTTTTCTGTCGAATTAAATTTTTATTAATATTTAACGTTTAAATGATCGTAAATTTACATAATAAAAATCTATTTTAATAATTTATCCTTGTTCTTTTCTCGTGAGAAGTGACTTCGGTCAAACTACGTGCATGGCTCCATCCATAGTTACAAGCCACCATCTCTTTTCCATTTGACCTTATTTCATTATTTTAACACTTAATAAGAAACAAATCTCTAGCTAAACTCTTTACTTATTGACATTAAAAATTATGTTCGATTTGACTCGAGACGAAAATATTCGATTCGTTTTGACTCGATTCGAAATTTTATAGACTTGACTCAAAAAAATCAAATAAAGTTCGAGTTATAAAATGAGAATTCAAATGACTCGAATAACTTGAAAATTTTAGTAATTAAATGATTAATTTTTAAGTTTGAGATGAATCTATCAAATTTTTATGATATATATACATTATATATAAAAATATAAAGAATATTGTTACATATGAAAATATATATATATATACATATCTTATATGATTAGAGAGTCGTTTAAATTGGAATCAAATCATACTATAACATAATAAATAGTTATAATTAAATATTTATACGAACTCGAAAACTCGACTCAAATTTTTTAAACTCGACTCGAACCGAAAAATTTCAAATAAAGTTTGAGTTGTAAAATAACTCGTCAACTCAAATAACTCAAAATTTTTTTATTTGAATCAATCGAATACTCACCTCTAATATCATTCGTATTGTATTGTATTATATTATATTAGTATGCGATTTAAAGATTTTGAAATCTATATAATCTATTAAAATAAAATTTTATTTTATAATTAATAAAATATATAATACTTTTAAAAAATTATTTTAATAGAAAAAATTATTAGATTAACCTTCTATTGATAAAAAAAATATTAAACATTTAAAATAAAACATTTTTATGTTTTAACTAAAGAGTGATATTTTTTATATATAAACATAATTATATTTATTATATTTTTTTATAAATATTAAATTTGTTTTATTTTATTTTTATAACCATATAAATTCGTTCTTATTTCGTCTATCTAAAACCCTCATTTAATTTATTATATGTATTTGAAAGTCTTTTGTAATAATCAATAATTGGTTGTTAAATAAAATCAGTGATTCGAATAGCATTATAAATGAAAAAAAAAAAGAACTGGATTGAAAAGGTCGTCTTTATAATAGATATCCGTAAATCTCAACATAGATTAATTAGCTAATGAGTCAAAAACCATAGGTTAAAACAAAATTTTATTCGAATTAAATAAAAAAATAATTTTAATGATAAAAGATGATGCATTTAAGTAATCCTAATTTGCATAACTTAATCTAAAGATGTGTATATGAATTCATCTAAATTTAAAGTCAAACAGAAATATTCTTATATTCGAATAAAATTATATAAAAAAATCTCTTCCAAACAAGGTGGTAAAACCCCCAAGTTTAATAATATGGGGCATGGTTCATAATTAGGGTTAGGTTAGTTTTAATTTACTATTATTCTTATGTGGAACAGTGTTGTTAGATATTCTCTGACGTATATAATTTTTTGCATTAAAAATATTTACTTCACTGGTTTGCTTCTTCTGGAAGTTCCTAACCTCTCCATTGATTAAACTTTATTAATTAATTTATTTTAAAATAATTTTGAATTTGGTTAAGGTTTTTGTTTACATTTCCATTATTTTTTAAAAATAATTTCTCCATGGATTTTTAATTTTATTTTATTTTATATTTTTATGATTTGTATAATTTTAGGTACGTAATTAATGATATCTCAATCATAAATCTAATAATAATCTTGTTTTTTGAAATTTATGCAATTTCTCCAACGTTTTCTTGAAGAGGCTAAAATGGAATCATAAACTTTTAGAGGGCCAATGTGCATTTTTATTTGACTAAATTAAACTTTCGTGTTTTAAATTGGATTTTAGAGTAATTTTTTTTTATTTAGGGGTCAAAATCACAATAATTTATTAGATAAACTTTGTTTATGATCCGTTCATCTTAAAATAATTATATAATAACTACTCATTATTAAAAATAATGATTTATCTCGAGAAAAAATAAGATGAACGAATTAGAATCACGGATAACGCGATAAACAAGACTCATCTAATAATTTTTATATGATAATTAATTTTATTTTTTTATTATATTGATAGAAAATAATGGGTTTATCGTTATATATTTAATTAGGATTTTTGTTGGACAGTCGTATCACGTTATCCATGGGTGTAGTAGATTCATGTACTTGAAGAGTCATATCATCTTATCCAGGGGTGTATTGTTAAGTTTTAAGTTAATACCCTGGTCCTCTAAAATAATAAAAATTCAATTTAACCCCTCAAAATTATAAAGTTATAAGTTAATGACACGATAAAATTATATTCCGAGCTCTCAAAAAACATTTTCTGGCTTCACTCTTGATCTATTCCACACCGAGATGTATCAGATATGAGTGTTGACCGTAGGCATTTCAAGAAAAATGAAGAATCACGGTTTTATATCAGAACCACCAAAATCAGGTCAGAGTGTTTGATATGCGTACAGAAATGGAGTGTTGGAACAGATGACTCTCACCTGAAGGCAACTGGTGCAAGAATATCACCACCACCGGCCATTACCGGACTGCATCTTGAATGTTGATCGAAACTTTTGCATTCGTTCGACGAGATTCAAGATTCTACCAAAGTATGCAATTGCTGCCGGAAAGAGGAAATGTCTTCAGCTTTGACAGCCATGACAATCCCATTTAACTGGTAATTTTTTAGCTGCACAAACGACCGACAGTCGGAAGATGATTATAGTATTGATCAAAACAAGAATAAGTGTGCAAAAAGAATGGTTTTAGCCCAAAATTCAAATGGAGGAAACAGGAAAAAATTACAGACACATTAACATAGGAAATTGGAATGTCTGCCAGAATGTTCCTTCATCAAAGTTTATCATAGAAAAGAAAAAATGACTGAAATAAGTACAATAAGAAGTTGGCAAAGGTTTCGTTTTCCGAATTATAGTTTCATGAAAAGATGTGTTATGTTTGAGATCAAATGCATGTCTAGCAACAAAATCAAACACCATGAATCATTAGAGATGAACTAAAATGGATTGATGATAATAATTTTGATGTTGAATCCTACTAACCTCGTGAGCAGCGACCTGCTCAGTTTGCAAAGGAAAAAGGAAGGACCACATGCTCAGCTGAAATGTGTTTTAGAAGGAAATCATTAAGAGGTGAAAACGGAAACAGACCAGTTTTATGTCGGCCAATAGACACATAAAGCATTGTGCAGTGCATGCCTCAATGAATCAATACCTTATGTAAAATCTCTTCTTCTGGCTTAATAATATAAATGAAAGCATCATCTTTCTCAGTGCTTGAAGACCTTTTCTGATTTGCATTCTTGTGCTGTAGATTCAGCTCCAAGTCAGGGTCAGAATAATCAAAATGCTCATGAGAAGTAAAATCAGTGGGAGGAAGCTCTTATACCTTGTAAATTTTGCTTACTACTATGTGAAACTTGAACCGGAAGGAATTACGCAGCTCCTCCGTTGGCTTCAAAAAGTGAAACATTAATTGTAAGTTAACTACCAAGTACTAACGATAAGGGTTTTAGAAGATACTTAAAATGTAGTATTTTTTGAAGGTGAAGATACTTGAAATATTCCACAACATCAAACCTCATCTTCTGTAGCCCATGTAATTTCATCAAACAACGCACCATAAAGATGGGGCAAGAGTTCAGGAGGAAGATTCACCACACGTTGGGATACCAAGAGACCCACACCCTGTGCTTTATCTCCCAAAAGTGATCTCAAGTTTCCAATTTTATCTTTCTCCGGGCATATGCTAAGAAGGAACTCTTTGAGCTCTGTAATACATTTGTGATCCTAGAGAACAGCAATCGCAACATTTTAGCTTCCCCATTAGGTCTATAAGAGATATGCATGTTCGCATAAGAAATAGCACCTCAACAGATAAAATTCATCAAAGCACCCACGGTTTGAGAAAGTATTAAGAGAATTTTAGATAAGCATTAACCAGAAATAAAACTTGAGGTGGTCATCAAATTTGTTTCAGGTTCGGGAAACTCTACTACTCTATTCAATAACAAAAAAGATTCTTTTAAAATGTTTTGTATACTTGGGTTACTTAGACTCGGGTGTGACTTGTGAGTGTCAGCAACAGTATGTCCCCACTGGCAATGTTTACTCCCCCCAAGATTTGGAGGGCCCTTGGAGGACCATATTCTCATTATATGTCTTGAACACAAGTGTCGGACACTAGTACTTCATGAAAAATGAGAAGTTGGACCAATATGGTTGCGTACTACCTAATCTATCAAGTTGAATAAGATTAGTTGGCAGATCATTTTCTCTATGGGTTTGAGCTCAGATCCTTAATAACCAAGTACAAGGAGACAATGTAATCTATTCAATTTACAAGGATGGCAAAACCAGAATGACATAATTTAGCAGATCAACAGTAAGGATTACTTTTCAGTAAGTCAATGTCAAGTTAGGGTCAGCCAAGGCAATTCATCAGGTTAACAGGGAAGTTCAACAAGTTAGTCAACAGCTGAAAGCTTACATCCTAAAATTTTGGTGCCTAATTTAACAATAAGCAAGCTAGTCACTGCATCTGCAACCATGTAAGAAGAAAATATTCATATCTAAAGAATAAACTTTCTTACCTTATATCTCTCCAAGTTAAGGGCAGTAATTATAGAAAAAACTCCATTGTCTTCATCATCCTCTAATTTAACAACAGTTCCAACTGTGGTTTGTCCCAATATCAAGTCTACAAAACCACTCAAATCCCATTGCTTGTTATCAAGGTAGGATTGCAGCAATGTTTTCACACCATGGAAGTCATCTGGTTTTGGATCAAAGAAGGCAAAATCTGCTTGGACAACTCCCTTTCAAGGATGAAGGAGAAAGAAAAGGAAGAAATTAACTCAAACCTTCTTTACATATATCTCACAGTATAACAAATGTTAGCATAATCAAGTGCTTACATCGAACTCTTCATCCTCAGATGACTCAGATTGTGTTTCTACCTTTTTTAACTTCATAAATTCATCACCTACGGTTTGTGCCAGCAAATAATAAGAATGTGAACTCCAAAATACCAATAGAAGCCAAACAGATAACAGCAATACAAAAGCAAATGTTAATCACTTTAAACACAACAGAACCCACAAAACAGCTAAAATACCTGCAGAAGGCTGCATGGCATTACGCATGTGATGTTTAGCCATGTAAGCAGTGGCGACTCGAGCAACAGAACGAGCAAATGGTGAGAAAGTCAAAGGCCGAACCGGTAACAACCTCCGATGCCCAGTTGGTTTTCGTGGCATCTTCGTTAATCAGCTGAAAAATTGACAGATAATCGAAGCTTATTATTTGTTTCCAGGGACTCAATTACTCAAACACCAAATCTGCAGGATGTTATCTCTCAAAACTAATTGCATGAACTAACTGAAGTAAGTCGTGGATTCGGTAATCAGTTAAACTAAACTAAATTCAAATGAGAGAAATACAATGGATCAAATAAAATAAAAAGGTTTGAATTTAATCATACCTTGGCGAATGTGAACAAAGTTTGGATTTTTGGAGAAGTTTCAGAGGGGGAAATACCGTAGCTTTCGTCTTCGTGGTTTGTTTTTCTGTGCAGATTTTAGCGTGCGGCGGCACCGTGGCAAAAGCCAAGGAATGACGATACACGGCGGAGGAACGGTAACAAAGTGACGGGTTTAATTAGAGTTGGAATTTCGAGAGAATTTTAGGGTATTTTTGCCCTTTTCTCTTTGGGTTGTTCTGGATTTTTAGTGAAATATTTTCTTTTGACATTTTGACTTTTAAGACTATTATTGTAATTTTTATTAATCTTAAATATTAAATTATAAATTTGAGATTATAAACGATAAATTTTAAAGTTTAATTATAAATATTAAAATTTTAACCCTTTAAAGTATATTTAAATTCTTTTAAAATAAATAATTAAACATTTGATATCATTTAGATACAGAAGTAGATTGTCTTCTCTTATTACAGTAGTAGGTTTTGCTAATCTGGTGAGACACATTAAAGATGTGATGTTTCAAAAGAAGATACAGTAGGATGGCAAGGGACATCCCGGAGTTTGAAGATAAGCCCTTCCCCGCCACCATTGGCGAGGGGATGAATCCCATGCCTTGGACCCTCCAGCTCGGTTCTCTTCGCCCTCTCCTTCTCGAAAGAGACCCCAAATCGCTTCTCAACATCTGCATTTAGTTCGAGGGAGACTCAGAAAATCTGAAAATGTGACCGGTTTCGTTCATCGGATTGTCGATTTTTAACTTACCTTTAGCCAGTTCGTCGTGAAGCTGACCATCTCTGGTAAGAGATGATGTACAACAAAATAAAAACAGATGAGTTATCAAAACGGAAGAGGAAGGATTGGATTAAAAATTTGGGTCACTTTACGCGCATAGATGCTGATGGATTTGTTTGATGGGTCGGAAGCCTTGGATGACGCCTGTGGCAGTCTCGACGATGGAAGTGGTGGTTTGAGTCTGCTGGCCTGGAACTTGAGGGTGATGTGACATTGTTTTTGTTTGGGTGATTATGGGGTTTGAGATTAAGGCACGGTGGAGGGTTTTAAACTGCCATGATCGGTCTCTTGAGAGTGTCATGTGGCCTTTGCATGCAGAGTTACGCGTGGAAGGGTTACCACAGACGTGGCAACAAACAACGCTTCTTTGAGAGGGATTATTATGTGAACCCTGTTCATCACGTTATCTATGGTCCAAGCAATCAGGACCGTTAATCTTTAAATAACCACTAAATCTATATAGAAAAGAGATGATGATTCACTTGGGAAAAAATTAAGATCAACGATCCTGATTAATTGGGACCATAGATGACGTGGTGAACATAATTCACCTAATAATTTTTCTACACTCATATATATCGTACGAAAAATAGAAATATATGCTATCCGTCTGCGTCTCGTTATAAGATTTAAAATTAAGATATAAAGATAAAATATATTTTAGACTTTATAAATCAAAATTTAAAAATTAACTTTGTGTTACAGTAACAAAAAGAGTAATATTTTTATTTTTTAAAATAATTTTTTTATATTTTGTTGGTATCTATTTTTATAACTCACAATAAAAAAATAGATTTAAAGTTTATAATTAAGGTTTATGTTTAAAGTTATAGAATTAGGAATGTAATATATTTTTAAGATTTAGAGATTATGGTTTAAAATTTAAGGTTAGAGTTTATAATTTTTTTTTAGTGTTGAAACATAGAAAGAGACACCGATAAAGATAGATAATTTTTATCTATCTTACACAATTTTTTTTAATCTTTTTATACCCTCTACTAAAAATTAAATTTATGATTCATGACTAAGATTTAGAATTTAGATTTAATAAAGTAAAATAAGGTATATTTTTAAAGTTCAAAATAAGATAAATCGATGTACTTATACGATATAAAAGTTATTTAATTATATATTAATTTTTAAATTATTAAATAAATATAAATTATATATTTTTTATTTTTAAAAATCTCATATTTTCAATTTTATATCATTATAAGTTTACATTCATTCATTAATGATCTAAAATTAATATAATAATTTTTAAATTAAACGATAATATTTATAATTAAAAAATATTTGTTACTAGACCATAGTTAAGTGATTTGATATACTTTACCTAAATAGTGAGCTGCGACTGCGAGTGTGGTTTATGAATGTAAAACAACTCGAATCCTCCTCATTTTCGAGACACTTAGGGTTGAATTTGCCATTCTGTTTGAAGAAAAAAATTGTAATCCGTGCATTGAAAAGCCCCTCTCGTGGTAAAAGCTGCCAAATTCCATAGCGATCATTGCCTTTCTCGCTTCAATCGGGGGTATTTTGAATCTATTCTTTCCTACGATTTTTTTTCATTTTTTCTTGATTTTAGGGTTCAATCTAGCGCTCACTTTAGGAACTTGCCACATTTTTAGCAAAAATGAGCTTGACTTTTTGTTGTCGAGGGAAATTTACCTGTTTGGAGTAATTGGGTGGTGGAAGTTTGAACATTTCTTGAGACAATTCTTTATTTGCTGCCTATGGATACTCCGCTAACTTGATTTTTTTTTTTTTGTAATTGTACTAAATTTGAAAATTTTCTTGGAATTGTTAAGATGAACTTTCTAGGGTTTGTTTCCGATTCAATCTCGGACTTGGCGATCTTAAATTCAGATTTTGGGGAAATGCCTAAAAACACTTAGATTTAGCTTATTTATCTGTTGAATTCAACAACAGAAATGAACAATGCTGATACGTGTGTATAACTGTTTCAGTTCATGCAAGTTTTATTCTGTATCTTTCCTTGTTTAATTCAGTTTACATTAATGATGATTTTGGGTGAAAAATCTTGTCCAAGAAAGAAAAATATATGTTTTTTGTGTGTATTCTTTTGTATGGTTGGGATTTGATACATGTCATATTCTAACTTTTAGGTCTTGCCCAAAGTCTCTCATAGTCGAAGTTCAGGGACGACAAGGCAAATATGCGAACAGCTTATCAACTTCATCCGATATATTACTTTCCGACCAGGTCTTTCTCTTTGACTCTATTCTAACATTCACCGAGCACCTATGATCTATTCATAATGAAATTACAGCTGATGCTTTATCTGTGAGATTTAATGTCTTTAAACGTATTGCAGAAGGAGCTCTAGTAAATATCATAGATCCGTTAAACTAGGAGGTTGGTATTCAAGGCAAATTGGCTTCACCAGAAGAGATCGGAGTCTAGGATTTCCAACACCAATCCGTAAGACTAGGTTTTTTGTGATTTCCAGCACAGATGACGGCTATGCATATGCCCCTTTGCTAGAAGAAGAGCACAACATGAACAATGCACCCTCTTCGGAACCAGAGACATTCTTTAGCAGATGGTCTCCTCCAAAGTTTTTATGGAGAGGATTATCTGTTCCTGTCCTCGCAGGGCAGGTTATTATTCGGGCTTTAAAGGGTAAAGTCCACTGGAGGAATACTCTCCAACAACTAGAGAGAGTTGGACCAAAATCTGTTGGGGTGTGTCTTCTAACCTCGGCATTTGTCGGCATGGCCTTCACCATTCAGTTTGTTAGAGAATTTACCCGATTGGGTTTGAACCGATCAATTGGTGGGGTGTTGGCCTTAGCCTTCTCAAGGGAGCTTAGTCCTGTGGTTACATCGATTGTGATCGCCGGACGAATAGGAAGTGCATTTGCTGCTGAATTAGGAACAATGCAAGTTTCAGAGCAGACCGACACACTGAGAGTTCTTGGATCAAGCCCCGTTGATTACTTGGTCACACCACGTGTTATCGCAACCTCTTTAGCTTTACCGTTCTTGACTCTGATGTGTTTCACAATCGGGATGGCATCAAGCGCCCTTCTGGCTGATAGTGTGTACGGGATCAGCATTAATATCATCTTAGATTCAGCACAAAGGGCTTTACGACCATGGGATATAATTAGTGCCATGATTAAGTCTCAGGTTTTCGGTATGATCATATCAATTGTGAGCTGCGCATGGGGAGTGACCACCATGGGAGGAGCCAAAGGTGTTGGCGAGTCAACGACTTCTGCCGTGGTTATCTCTCTGGTCGGTATTTTCATGGCGGACTTCTGCCGTGGTTATCTCTCTGGTCGGTATTTTCATGGCGGATTTTGCTCTCTCGTATTGCTTCTTCCAAGGGGCTGGAGATTCTTTGAAGAATTGTGTATAACAAGGCTGAACTTTTTTGGTTGCTATCTACCCCTGAACACTAACTTTTTATGAAGTTCTGCAATTTTTGGCTCATTTGTTCTTGGATTATAAAAAACGCTTGTGCCCATACATTATTGGGTTTAACTCAGGAAAAAAAAATTCGTTTCGATTCAAGTTTGAGTTATAAAACAATTTTTTTTTTTTTTGTAAAGTTGTATATTTTTTTGGTTGGTTTGTGTTTTGACTAAAGAAATCCTTGGGCTGGGCTTATAATTATAAGCTATTCGGGTTTAGTTCGAAAAAATTCTATGAGATCTTTGTCTTCTTCATACTCCTATTAATATTTTTTTCTCAAAATCTATTCTTTAAAAATAATATTATACAATTTTATATGATATTTAATTTATTAAATAATAATATAAAATTTATTTAAATTGTGAAAAAATAAATTATATATTTTTTATATGTATTTATATTGTACATATATTTTTATATTATGAAAAAATAAATTGTATATGTATTTCAATTTATTTTAATTAAAATCAATTAATACTCTAACATTATAGATATTTATAATTAAATTTAAACAAAATTTTAAATAATTCAACTCAAATTTTATTAATTTAATTTAAATTTAATTTTTTAATAAAATTTAAATGAAAAAATAAAACATTAAATTCAATTAACTTAAAGAAATTCTTGACTTGCCAAATATTTACTAGTACACATTTTTTTGTTCAATGAACCTTAATTAATTTTTGTTTCTTAAAAAAACAAGTTTAAATGAATAAATCCCAAGTGATTTAGATACATGAAATAGTGTGGTCAGTTATGTAACTTCACTTCAACGAAGAGTGAATTTTTTAACTTTAGTATTATAATTAAGTTATATATACATAAAATATTATGGTCGATACTAATAACCAAATAATTTAGAGAAAAAGATATTAAATTATTTAATTAAAATTATAAATTTAAATTTTAATATGGTAAATAAAATGATTATGTTAAAATAATTCTTTTTATAATAAATCTTAATAATATTCAATCTAAATTAATTAATTAATTAATATATTAAATATCAATATTTATACTAAAATATATTAGGGTCAGCCATGTAACTTAATTTCAAATGAAAATACTTTTTATGATTATTAGTATTATTCTACTGAATTATCTTAATTGATAATATTTTTAAAAAATATTAGTTTATAAAATTTAAATTAACAATACACTGATTTTTAAATCACATCTCATAATTTTTTTAAAAAAAATAAATTTTCAAATATTAAATTAGATTTATAGATTTTTTATCTGGTACATTAAATATTTTCTCAAATTAAATCTTTTAAAGATTTTAAAAATTTATTAACCTTTAACTTTTTGAAGAATAGTAAATAAGCCTTGATTACTATGGATTCTGTAATAAATATTTTCCACCAAAAACCGGCATGGCTATTAAACCTTAATTACTAGTCTGAATTCAGAGGTACATTCATGGAAAAACCGCTTCTTTCTATGGAAAGTTCCAAACATGGAAACTCCACTATTCCTTTTATTACATATTCCGAAGTAATTAAGGTTCATGGAACCAAAAATATCTAGGCCATGTTTCTCCATTAGTGATCCGCCATTGATTTCTTCATTTCAGATTTTTGTCAAACATGGAGAAACTGATCACTAATGGCGGCCGCTGCCATAATAACATCTGGTTCACTGTTCTTGTTGCCTTTGTGTTTTGCTTTGCATTGCTTTGCTTGGATTATTCAGTTCTTCAAAAAAATGAGGTATCCTTCTCAATTCCTAGAAACTTTTCTGATTCCGGGAAAACTCAGAAATCTAACCAGCTTGTCCCTGCCATAACCATTGATGAATCTCCAGATTCCCAGAATTTTCCTTTCCCGGAAAATAATGTTAATGTTACGTTAGCTGTAGTTAATATAACTGATCCGTGTTCTGGAAAATACATATACGTTCATCGTCTTCCGGGAAGATTTAATGTTGATGTTCTTGAAGATTGTCGGAACCTTGTGAAATGGTTAGATATGTGTCCGTCGTTGATGAACTCAGGGTTTGGTCGGAAAGTTAAAAAATCCCGGGTGTTTTGTCGAGAAAAAACTGGTTCGAAACGAACCAGTTCACATTGGAGCTGATTTTCCATCAGAGGATGAAGCACTACAAGTGCTTAACCAATGATTCATCAATGGCGTCCGCTGTTTACATACCGTTTTATGCCGGCCTCGACGTCGGTCGTTACCTATGGGGATATAATGTATCGGTTCGAGATTCTTCGGCCTATGGTATCGTTGATTGGCTTCGGAAACAAGGCGAATGGAAACGGATGTTCGGTCTGGATCATTTCTTTGTTGCAGGGAGGATTGCTTGGGATTTTCGGAGACAGGGTGAATCTGGGTGGGGTAGTAAGATTATGACTTTGCCTGAGTTTATGAACATTACAATGTTATCTATAGAATCAAGTTCATGGAGTAATGAATTTGCAGTACCCTATCCGACTTACTTCCATCCGTCCAGCGACATTGATGTGATCCGTTGGCAGAAACGAATGAGAGCTCGAAAAAGGCGGTATCTATTCTGTTTTGCTGGTGCACCACGACCAGACATGAAGGAGTCGATCCGGGGACAGATTATCGATCAATGTTTATCGGCAAGCAATCCAACATGTAAGTTTCTTGACTGTAAGGCTGAGGGAAACAAATGTGACACAGCAGTTGAAGTGATCAAAGTGTTTAGTGACTGCAAATTTTGCTTACAGCCTCCAGGGGATTCATACACTCGGCGCTCCACCTTCGATTCGATTATCTCCGGGTGTATACCGGTTTTCTTCCATCCGTATTCGGCCTATGCGCAATACATATGGTACTTCCCTAAGAACTATTCTAAATATTCAGTCTATATCCCTAAAAACAACATCAAAACCAGCAACAAGAGCATCAATCTAGCACTTTCGAGATACTCAAAACGTCAAATAAAAGCAATGAGAAAAGAGGTAGTGGACTTGATCCCCAAGGTGATATATGCGAATCCGGAATCGAGATTCAACATATTCGAGGATGCCTTTGACATTGCAGTGAACAGAGTTTTAGAAAGAGTGAACAAAGTTAGGGAAATTATCAAAGAAGGAAAGGATCCCAGTGTTGATTTTGCTGTTGGGGATCAATGGAAGTCGAAATTATCTGGAATTGTGGGAGATCAGCCATTGGAGACATTCTCTTAAAGAAGAAATTGCAGAAACAAACACAAGATTGGAACAAAATTCAATCTCCAGCTTTGATGGTCTCCAATTGTTTAATTTTTCTTTTCTTTGATTGAAATTGTGTGTTTGTATAACATAGATTTGGTTAAGTCAATATGTTTACTATATTGCTTCAATTCCTTATTTTTTCTTGAATCAACTGTGTACTCGATACCAATGCTCATGTGTATTCTGACATGAATTTTGTCTAAAGTCTAAACATAGTTGGACAATGCATGTAATCTCAAACAGGTTTCCATGAAGACAAGGGTGGGGTGTCGGAGTTCTTGTAGGTTTGTACAGTTTCAGCATACCTCTCTCTCTGATTGTTGAACCAGATGCCTCAGACCTATATACCATAAAAGTATTCGAACGATAAAGTGTCAGACTCTTGGTTCAAGTCGATTAATGTAAAAGGGAAATACAAGGAAAGCATTAAATCAGAAAGCAACTTACTGTGATTTCAATAGGGACTGATGTCAACCCAATGCTGATAGTAAAGGTTGATACAGTCCAACACCTAACCAAGGTATTTCTAGCTAGCTTCACAAGATTCCCTTGCATGATCAGGGCCATCCAGGATTTCCCCTTTACCATCAATAAATCAAGCACCAAATTCAGTAGTCAATTCGACTCATTCCCTTATATCCGAACTGAAGACCTTTTCCTGAAGGATTTCATTAGTGTCTGGACCATAGACATCAGAAGTGTCAAGGAATGTGACTCCACTGTTGGTGGCAAGGTGCCAAGGTGGATAAGGTTGATCATATCTGGTCCAGGGTTGGGTGGACTGACATACTCATGCAACCTAGACCTTGAGCCGACACTTCCATGCCTTGAGTTACTAGCTTTATTCTCCCCACCTCGTTTCCATTTCTTCTTTCTTTTAACAGTAGCTTCAACAGCTTCAGCAATGGAGTTTTTTCCAAGTCTCTGTATCCCATTTTTAACTTATCTAGCAGAAGAATACAGCCATGGTATTGAAGTGACTCATTGAGTCGTGTGTGGGGCTAATAACCCCACTTTCAGTAAACTTTTTTCAATGTGATGAATCATTCCACATCTTTATTTCTTGTTTTCCGTAATCAGACATGTTATTTCAACAATGATTTGTAATCAGACTGGAAAGACCACAGGCTCTCGATTCAACCAATCTGCTTGGCCGATCTGTTTTTTTCTTAATCTATGCATTTCAGATTAGATTAGGGCGAAATTTCAATTAAGTTATCCATTGAATAAGTTTTGCTCATAACAATCACATTTATATTTCATTCAAGCATACTTTAGCCTAGGTTTCAAGCTTGTTTCAGAAACTGTTGTTTCATTATCCTTGGAATACACAATCTCTACATGACAACTTAGGTAAACTACTACAAACTTAGCAAGTCATCATCACACCAGCAGACCTATTGATACTTGTGGCATACACTTATTCTATGGAAACAACATAGAGACTTGTCATGGTGGTTTCAGAACACATATCCAGGGCATTACATTCGGTTTAAGATCATACCTCATCATGTACATTTCATCAAATATGGTGGTGTCATTAAGTACTCGCTCAGGGTTTCCATGAAGACAATGGAGGAGTTTCGGATTCATTGTAAGTAACAAGGACACCACCATATCTATCTCCTTTCACAGAATCTGCTGAAGCAATGGATTCGAGCTCGGACATCTCTCCGGGTGTTAGTTTTATGGACAAAGCTCCAACGTTATTGTTGAAGTTTTCGATTTTGGTGGTTCCAGGAATTGGGCAGACATCATTCCCTTGGTGATGAACCCAAGCCAATGCAAGCTGTGATGGAGTGCACCCTTTCTTTTCTGCTATCTCATTAACTCGATCATAAAGGCGTTGGTTATGCTCCATGTTTTCAGGCTGGAACCTTGGTAGATTCTGTGAAAATAAAAATTGCAGATTTTCATTCAAATTATTGTGTCATAAAGACAACCAAAACCAGACAAGTTGATTCAACCAGTTGGTCTAACAATACAACTATACAAGTTGAACTGAAAAATTGAGAAAATCAGGAACAATCATCTCTATACTCATGTTCAAATATATATATCGAAACCGGATTTCGGTTTGAGTGTAGGTCATGATGCGTAATTATGGAGGACATTATGACAGATAAGCTACAAACCTTCCTGAAGTCATCATTGGACAAATTTTCCACAATTTTAGGTCCTGATGTAAAGAACCCTCTCCCAAGAGGACTGTAAGCAACAATCCCAATGCCAAGTTCTCTGTAAAATCAAAAAAGAAATCACATTAAAACAAAGAATTCCCACACTGTTTTACTTCAAATTTGTTCAAGTCCTATGAATAAATAAACCTGCAAGTTGGAATAATGTCAGCCTCAACATCTCTGGACCACAAAGACCACTCTAACTGCACAGCACTTATAGGATGCACTGCATGTGCCCTCCTTATCGTAGAAGCCGACGCCTCTGATAAACCTATGTACTTAACTTTACCTTCTTCAACAAGTTTCTTAAGTTCTCCAATCTGGGTCAAAACCCATCAATATAAACAGACAATTCAGTGTGACATTAATACAAACACTTTATCAACTACGCAAAGGGATAACAAAAACAAACCGTGATTTCGATGGGAACCCTGGTATCAATCCGATGCTGATAATAAAGATCAATACAATCAACCCCCAGACGTTTCAAGCTACCTTCACAAGCAGCTCTAACATAAGCAGGATCACCACGGATGTCCCTTTTCCCATCGGTATAATCAATACCAAACTTCGTAGCAAGTTCAACCCTTTCTCGAACACCGTCTTTCAACGCCTTCCCCAGGAGGATTTCATTCGTGTGAGGGCCGTAAACATCGGAAGTGTCGAGAAGGGTGATCCCAGAATCGATAGCATGATGGATCAGCGCAATCATATCGGGCTCAGGCTTCGGGGGACCGTAGAAAGCTGACATCCCCATGCAACCGAGGCCTTGAGCTGATACTTCGAGTCCCTGAGAACCCAACTTGATCCTCCCAACTTTTGTGGTCGCCATGTTTGGTGTTTTCACTGAATCTGCTGTAAATTCAAGGGAATTGTGGTGATGGGAACGAAGGTTTGCAGTCGTGTTATATAGCGAGTGGAAAGGGGAGATGGAGAGAGTGGGAGACGTAAAAAAACTGGGAAAATTTGAAAGCCATTACGTAAGAGCTGATTCTATAAGCAATTATTGATTCTTTTAAAAAGAATACAAAACATTTGTATTTTAATATGCATAGGATTATATTTTAGGCACTAAGCTTAGTAATAATTAAAATATTGAAATTTTATATAAATATTACTTTTATTTTTTTAATCTTTTAAAATACGATATCAATTGTGTGAGTTATTTAGTTTCAGTGATATGAACGATTATTATTTCTAAATATTATAAATTTAAACACTAATAATATTAATAGAATAATTGAATGATCAATGTCTAATAATTAAGAACATATTATAAAATAAATATTACTATAATCACAGATAACTAAATAAAATAAAATATGATATTAATTAATTTATTTTCTAAAATATTTTATTTTGAAAACAATTATAAAAAATACGATTTTAATTAGTAAATTAAATTAATTTTTTAATGATGGGTATTAAAGAAATGGGTTGTTAGAGAATGATTTGATTGAGGGTGTCATACATACAATGAATTTAGAATTTTAAATTTATTTTTAAATTTCTAATCCTTTAAAAATGTAATAATTTGTTGTTTTGTATTTATTAATTAATTAAAAAGTTGAAGGATGGTCCGGTTATGAATTTAAAGTTAAAGGTTTATAGATTTAGATTATAATTAAAATAATTATTTTAAATTTTAATATTAATATACAAGAAAAGGTATCGATGTCTTATTTTTTAATTTTTAGAAATTTTTAATAACGTATACATATTTTATAATATTTAAATCCAGTCATTTAAATGAACTATATCATCAGTTATTATTAAAATCACTCTACAGATTTACCAATATATAATTTAATTTAACAGATTTAACATGTATGATATAGATTGATACCGAAATTTTAAAATATAAAATATATATATATATATAAAGTGAAAACGATTAAATTATAATTATTATATTTTATACCTAATACATCTATTATAAAAATCAATAAATAATAATTCCAATTAGTTCTGTTCCAAAAATATCCTCACAATCAGCCGCCAGATTATAAAATGGGAATGCGGGGAAAAGGAGAAGTTGTATGCGGGTAAATTTTATTACGTGTCTATGAAATTAATCACTAAAATTTATTTATTTTATTATTTTTTATATCATTTTTTAAATAAATTTTCACTTAAAAAATTATTTTTAAAATAAATTAATAATAAAAAATAAAAATTTATTTAAAAAATATAATATAAAAATATAAAATAAATAATTTTAATGATTGATTTATAAATAACGTAATAAAATTTATTCATTATATAATTTCTCGAGAAAGGGGATGAATTATGAAAGCACACAAGCTTTGAATTTCCATATGCTTTTTTGTTACAATAATATAGATTCTTATCCGCTAATCAAAATATAATTTTATAAAATTTTATTATAAAATATTTTATAATTTAATTTATTTTATTTATATTGTTAAAATTTAAATTATTCTTTTAAATTCTATTAGTACTGAAATAAATTTTAAAATTAAAAGATAGAATATAATTTATCATAAAATAAATATAAAATTCAAATAATTGAAAATTTGGATTCAAAATAAATAAATTTCTTATATATTTTTAGTGTAAAAAATATTGATATAGTATAGTGCATCTGTAACAAGTTTATTCTATTAGTATATTTGTAATTTAACAATAAAATGATTATATTTATCGAAATATTATATTTATTAATTATCAAGTTAATAAATTATAAAATAAAATATAATAAATAATCGAAAAGTATATTAATATATTGCAGTATCGAAATTTTTGAATATAATTAAAATATATATTTGATAATAATATTATCCATTTTATTTCAATTTTTAAATAAAAATTAAATTCTTAAAATTTGAAGTTTAATTATTGAGAAATAAATTCTTCAATCTGCATATCTTGAAACCTCCCTATTCCCTACCAATGTCAAGTAGAATTCCCATTTAATTTTCGATCAAAATTCATACTTTCTTACAACAAATTAGTATCTTTCTATCTTGATTTTCTCCATGAAAATTTCTTCTATATTCACCAGAAAAAACAACCCTCCATTGATATCAAAATGCAGTTTTTGTTCTTCATCTTTTCCTACTGTCTAAAGCCTGCTTCATATCTCCATCCCCTCGTCGTCATCATCTTCTTGACTGTAGGTTTTCCTCTCAAAACCATTTCCCAAATTTCCCATTTTTGTCTCCTCATCATCTGCTTCCATTGTTCTTGGTGTTTAATCCTCTTAGGTCTTCAAAACTAATGGCCTAAAAAGCTTATAATTTTATGTACTTTTCAGCTTTGTTTATCTTCCAAACTGCTTTTGGGACTGTAATTTAAACTGGGTTCCTTCTCGTTTCGATTCTCATTGAGTTTTTATATCCCAGTAGACACTTAATGTTCGTTTCTCGGTATTTTATTTGCTGCAAAAAGAAATGGATTGTGATGATCATGATAGTTATGTCAATGGTGAAGCTGAAACAGATTCCAATCCCTTTTCAATAAGGTGGATTTTCCCATTTACAATGCCTTGTTATATCATTATTTCATGGTCCTTAATTTACTACTATACTAGTTTGCATCTTATTGCTTAACATTTCCTTTTAACTTTAGCTAATTATTTGCACCTTTTCTGATTTTCCATTTCATGCATTTGGTTGGTTTCTAAGTGCTTATGTGTGTGAGTGTGTGTGTATATAAATGAAAGCTTGAGCTTGTTATGTTTCTTCTTATATGTTTCATTGCTCTTTAGATTGTGATATATGTATATATATAGTTTGGAGTTATATATAATAGCATGCAGTACAACTGTATAAATCATGATTTAATTTTGAAACTTCATCAATTTCTCAGTTGCTGATGAACTCTGTTCTGTCATCTGTGATTCTTCTATTCCATGCTTTGTTTTAATGTTTTGGAAGTGTATGTTTCAACATTTTCATAGTGTTGTTCTTAGGTTTATGTACTTTGATTTGCTGCTTTCTTCATTGTTGTATACTTTTCAGCAATGCATGATAACATATTCAATTAGGGAGTTCAATGAACAACTATAAATTTAGGATTTCAAAACGATTAATAGCGGCGTTCCGTTATGAAAAACGTCACCAACTTCTATGCTGGTGTTTGTAACAAATATTGTTTTGATTTCCAGACAGTTTGTTGCTGATACTAGGAGGAAAGATATCAGTCATTGTTGGCCGTTTCCTAAGAAATACTTGCAAATTTGTCTGAAATATGGTATTAGCAATGTGTTGCCACCCTTTGAACAGTGTATTAATCCGACGTCTCAAGCGACGGATGAGAAAGTAGGCTGGACGCGTTCCGATCAACAACACAAAGGTGATGTTTCCTTTGAAAATAAGGTGGTTTTGCAGGAGAAAGTGATTAAAGATGAGTGTAATTATTACTATGATGAGAAGCTATCAAAAGCCCCCTGCCATGAAAGCAACTTAAGTTTTGATTACACTTCCAATGTCTCAGTTGCGGTAAATCAAGAATCAAGCTCCATACAAGGCTCTCACCTCGATGTTCATCGGAGAATCAATACGCTTCTCTCCAGTAGGACGAGACATAAGCAAAGAAAGCGTAGGAGACAAAAGAAACGATTGATGTCTGATATTTTAGCAAGGGCAAAGCCATGTACTTTGGACGATTGCTATAGAATTAGAAGCAACATGATAGACCGCTCTGATGATGACAACGATGAAGCCATCGATGACAATTCGTCAAACAAAATGTTGGAGTTCTAAAGGTAAAGTTTGGTGGATGCATATCCAAGTCATGGAACATAAATTAAGTAAATTTATGAGTATTCAAGGTACATTTTCTGCTCAGATATGAACTAAATGTGATTGTTCCAACTGCATTGTTAAAGCTTTCCAAAGTAACCTTCACCGGAATTTATTTCTATATAGGTTGTAAAGAGACTGCCGCAAAAACTCAGTTTCAGTGATTATCTATGTTACTTGGACTCAGGTATGCTGTTTCGGGCCACAGGTATGGTTCGGCACTGGTATGTCCGATGTTCTCCGAGTGTTTTCATTTATTCGAAGTATCCTTTAAAGGGCTACATCTGTGTGCCTATATTCGTATGGTATCCGATATTTTTATTTTTGAATATATATATATATACTCGTGTTTGACACATATTTGGACTAAGCAGCCATTGTCTTGCGTGACCTCAGAATTCTGTGTATGAGATAAGAATATTTACACACAATAAATTTCGATGTCTGGAAAAGCTATGGTTTTCGGGTTGAAAAAAACTGTGCATGCTTTTTTTTTCTTCTTTTTCTTGTAGGCAGCAAAGACATGCATCAAACTAAAGTTAGAGTTCATCATAAATAGAGTTTTTGAAGATAATTAACCATATAATTTATATGAACATAATTAAAAGTAATCAGCAGATTATCCATGAGATAAGATAACCACATTGTTAATCATGGTATACACTAAAGTTTAAAGTACTACCTTGCATTTATAAATTAAAGCATTCTGCAGTCACATTTAGGATGTCCTTTTATTCATAAAATCACACACAAACAGCCAACATCAACATCACAGACAAGAAAACGAAAACGAAAACATAGAACACTTCTGCTTTCGCAAGGCCATCAGCTTCGCGAAAATAGTAAATATGCACTAGATAAACACCATGTATTTCCTGCATCCCCACGTTTAACCACATCGAAAACCGGACAACTTACTGCTTATAATAAGAGAGAAGTGTGTATATAGTTTGTAGCACTGTAAGCAGCAGCAAGAAAACTGCAGCAACAAGCGAACAAAGTGACCAGGGAGAGTTAAAATAATCTCTCTTCAATATTGCCTGATATTTGTTCCATTTTCTCTTGCAATGCTTGTTCACCTTAACAAATGTCTCGGCATAGTAGAAGTCGTCCGGAAAACATATGTTGTCACGGAGTTTGTTGAACATTTGGGCGACTACCTCGTTGTCACCTAACCAGTTATCAATGATTCCACTGTTGCAGAGTAATTGCACATCCTTCTCGGTGTTAATAAGGTTGTCCATCAAGACCACATAATCGGAAACGTAAGTTGGTTCTCCCTTTTGGGTGAATTGTTCGTAGGCCATGAGATTACGCAGGAGTCGCTCCGTGTTGTCATCGACACGCAGGGTTGGAATCTTCAGTACTTTGGTTGGAATCTTCAGTCCTCTGGTATCTTTTGTGAATGCTATATCAAACATGCTATTTCCCCCTTCCCCTTGTACCTGGACCTTGTTGTCATCTTGTAACACCTTCAAGCCTAAGAAATTGATCCCTGCATCTTCCAGTTCAGTAGCACTGCGTATGAACTTCCACGACCGCTTCCACGAGCAATCGGATTTTTGTTCCTCTTCTGCTTTAAATGTTTGGTGTCGCTCTATTCCTTCAGGTGAAGGACGGCAACAATTATGTAACAAGTCTAAAAGATGCTTTATATCTGTTCTGGGAGATGTGTAGCTTCCATTTCCAGACCATAAATGTGATCCAAGCATCTTTTTTCGGAACGAAGAAAGGGCCCAATCAGCAAACTCATCGAGATTGCCTTCATCATTTCGCATTATGATGCAGTCCAACTTGAAAAGCACAAAGAAGGGAAGCTGATTCTCTAGCAGCAACAAATCGTACAACATATCAGTTTGATTATGTCGTCCAAGTTTGCAAAGATCATCTGGATAAATATCGCGGATCAGCTGAACAAGGAAGCATCCATCGTAAACCATCATCTCTACAAAATTGTTGCAACGTTTGATCGGTCCTTCGTAGCATTTCCGAGCTCGTTCTTCTAAGGCTTCCATGGCCTTCATAAATTCTCCGGATTCGAGTGTGGTTTCCTCCAGTATCCGATCAAAGCAGCTTCGTTTGATAACTTCCATAGCCTTCAAATGTTCCTTGCCATGGTGATAAGGACCAATGGAAATCACATTTGGCACATAGGCTATTTTCTTAACGTGCCGTAGTTGACGAGGCACTTGATAAATTGCACAGTCTGCCTAAAATGGTGGGTGAGAAAATTAATTTGTTAATTTTTTAATATATCTAATACTTATTAAATAATTATTTTGATTTTTATTTTTTAAAGCAGTTTAACCTTCAATATTTTATTTAACTTCAAATTATTTACACGTATATAAAAACTGTTAGTCAACTAACATTAAATTAACAATATTATACAGATAAATATGTTTGATTCTACAAAGTGACTGTTGGTAAAAAATAATTGTATAAAATATAAAATTATTTTAATTTAAATTTTATTAATAATGAAGATAATCAGCAAAAATGTTTCTAGTTTGAAATAAAATTGTTATATTTTTAAGATTTTAAATAGTTAAAATATTGTATTGAAGTTGAAGTAAAGATTAAAAAAACATGTTTTTATTTTGAAACTAATAAATATAATTATAACAGAATTTGACAAAAGAGTTTGGAGGAATTAATGTTCTAAAAGGCATAACAATATGCTTTGATTACTAAGAATGGTCTCTGCCTCTCTGGGGAGACCGTCTCTAACGAAAAAAATTTGTTCTTTAAAATAAAGATGGATACGTTGTTAAAAAATATTTTTATTATTTAATTTATATATTTTTTAAAATAATTTATTTTTTAATATTTTTGAGTTTAAATAATTTATTTAACGATAAAAATTATTAGTCAATTAAGATTTAAAATATTATTCAGTCAAATATTATAAATATTTTTTAATATTATGACAGTAAAGATGAGATCAAAATTGCCTTATACTTTTAGAAAACGAAGAAATTGTATATTTTATTAAAAATATTTTTGAAAAGAATGTAATAATTTTATGGCAATATTCTTAAGCCTTCGCAATATAATATCAATAATAACTAATTTAATAAGATAAAATATTAAAATTTTCACTTAAGATCAGTCTAATATTGTGAATGCAATAATTAAGTTATAAGGGCTACCCATTAAAGATATAGATATCTTTAATGTTATATTCGAATTAATCAATCAATCAATACACATTATTAACATATAATTTCTTTTTTTTTTAATTTATTTTTCCCATCTATACAGCTTGGTTATTTTTGTTTTCCTTTCTTACTTAAAGATGTCTGATTGATGCCTAGTATTTTTCCAAATACCTGTTTGGAAGGTCGATCCGTCTCAGGCTTCATCTCCCTCATGAGCTCAGAAATGGCAGAACCCTGCTCTAGATCAAGCAAACCCCAACGCGAACGCCAATTATTAGTCAGGTTGTGCGTAATCCTTAAATCCACCGCAGGGCATGAATTGGTTTCACAATGCTCCATGATCTGCGAGAAACATTTCGTTTCATCCTCAAACTATAACCCTATTTAGAATTGGTCGTCAAACTTTCAATTTCATTCCTAGATTATGGCTATCATTCTAAACCAAGTTTTAAAAATCATAATTCTATCCTCCAATTATCATCATATGCTAATCATATCTCATGTTAATAAAAAAGTTAACTGTCATGTATACAATTTTGTGTATGATATTATACTATGATGCATCATAAAAGATAATTTGATGATGAAATTGAAATACTTAAAAATTTGAGGATCAAGGACTAATGGAAAACATAGTTGGGATGAAATTGGTATGTTCAAAAAATTTAGTAATCAATTTAAAATAAAAATCATAATTTAGGGACGTATGGTACACTTAATCTAGCATTAAGATAGTATTATTCTTAGTGTAAACAAAAACGGTTGATGAGCGCTAAATTTTTTTAAGCAAAAAAAGATTATATTCTCAAAATAAATATCGGATGAAGCATAAATCAAAGTAAAACAAAGAATAATGTTTTTTTATGAGTGCTAAATTAAAGTAAAACAAATAAAAAGAATTGGTGAGGGGTTAAATTGTAATAAAACAAACCTTTGAATTCCAATAAGGACTTGATAAATAAAGCAAATAAGCAATGTAGACCCGTACCTGGAATCTGAATTTTCAATGAAGTTTGTATTATGTTGATGAGCTCTTTAATCTTATGTTTGCCGAAATATGTAAGTCCAGTAACTATATATATGCAATATTTTGGATTAAAATATTCATTTTTAAGTATATAGGGACTAAAATATCATTTTTTATAACAGAGGGATTAAAATGAAATTTTACATATAATATGATAACTTATAGTAGTTGACTTTAACCTAAATGAACTTACATAGCACATGGCATGCACTAAACATACCATAAATTAAATTACAATTTGAACTTGAGTGTCAATATTGCATGTGACTAATTGTTGTATCTAGGGTTGAATGGGTCAAACCGAAAATTTTAGATTCGATCGAATTAAAGTGTTTGAAGGATTTATAGTTCATAATTTAAAAATTATGATTAATTGATTCGAATCGGAATTGATTTTTTATTTAATTTATAATTAATTTTAATTTTTTTATCAGCAAAGATTTTATTATAAATAAAATAAAATATTAAAAATAAAACCGTGCATTTTATTAAAAATTTTCGTAAACTCAAGGGAAGAAAATAGTACAAACACGATTATATTATTATAAGGATCAACCACGACACACGTCTCCCGTTTGCAAGAGCATCTGTAATTCTATCTGTCTCGCGTGATATATTTTATAATGTAAAAATAGGTATATCATACATAAAAAAGTAAATAACTTTAATATATATATATATATATGAATTATTAATTATTTTTTATTTAATTGAATTTTTAAAAAATATGATTATATTAAGTTATTTTAAAACTTCACTAAATACTTTAAAAATCATCGAACTAAGTTATTTTAGTTAAAAATAAAATACATAATATAAGATTAATAACGAAAAATCGGTAATTAAATTAAAAACCGATAAATATTATAAAAGTATTCGGATCGGATCTTGTTCGCATTTAACAACTTGTATCTCATAAATAAAAGTGTATTAGTTAGGGTCAAATTGAACAATGTGAGGAATACAATATAATTGAAATTTAACGATGGAATGAACAAAACATTATTTTTAATATAATTTTTTAACCCCCGAAACATTTTTAGTTCAAAAGTTAATATTTTAATTCAATGTCATTAAATTATTATTAGTTGACTTAAATAGCTTTAGTTTTAAATATTACATAAGTCTTTTTTAATTTTAAATAACTTAATCCCTCATAAAACACATTTTAGTTTGAAAGTTAATATTTTAGCTCAATATGTTAAATTATTATTAATTGACTTAAATAATTTTTAGTTTAAATTATTATTAATTGACATGTTGATGATTGGAAAGTAAATAACATAGTACACATTCTGTTTAGGATGGTGGGAAATTTTAAAAAACCGCGGTCTTAAAAAAAATTTAAAAAACGGCGGAATTATTTTTTTTATAAAAGTTGTAAGAAATTTGGTACACACTTTTCGGTATATACAAAATTTTTTACAATTTTTGTAAGAAAAACGATATATACCGAAATCTTTATATTTTTTTGTAAGAAATTCGGTACATACTTTTCGGTATATACCGAAATTCTTACAGTTTTTGTAAAAAATTCGGTATATACCGTTTTTCTTACAAAAATTATAAGAATTTCGGTATATACCAAAAAGTGTTTACCGAATTTCTTACAACTTTTATAAAAAACGGTATAGCGTTTTTTAGTTTTTTTTTTAAGCTGCATTTTTTAGAATCACTCATGGATGGTTGGTTGTACGTCATGCTTAGATAATGGTTTAAAGAAATTATGACGTAATTGGAACGATAGGAAAACGATTTAAAATATTTAAATAATTTAAATTTATTTTTTTATTCTTTTATATTTATAACATGAAATTTGTAAATTAATATTTTTATTATTTTTTAATATCTTTACATATTTATATTTAATAGTTAATTAAATTATATTAAATATTATTATGTAAAAAATAAATTAATATATAAATTCTTTAAAAATGTTTAATAATATTTATTAAAAATATTAGGTGCAACTGTAAGACATTATTTTTTTAAGGAAAGTTCTCAAATTTAAACCCTATAATTAATATTGTTAGGAGGAAAGAGGCTTGAAACCCGAACATAAATCATAAAAAATGAACATATAATTTATCAAAAAATATTTATAGTACTTAAAATATTCATAGATATTGCTTTCATGTTTTTGTTTTGACTACTCAGTTAATTCTTAAAAAATACTTAAAATTATGTTTTATTTTTATTTTTATATTTGTCGTTAAAGATTTATATCGAAACTGTTATGTCAATCTTTTTTCTCGTCTAATATTTTTTTATTGAGACGTTAGCTTTACCGTTAAATTTGAATGGCTGGTATTAAAATAAAAATATAATATAAGTATAATTTTGCAAAAAAACAATAGTCGGTTAATTAAAACAAATAGGTACTCATTAAATTATGTTCGACTTCCTTGCAAAGGACCGTCAATATCGCACATGGCTTATGTCATGATTAAAAAAATTGTGATAGTCAGGGTCAAATTAATTAAAGTGATAATATGATATCCACGATTATCTATATTTCTATATAGGTTATAAAAGAGTGATATAAAATTTTAGTTTCGACGATTATCTATGTCATTCGGATTTAGATATACAATATCGGGTTTGGTATATACTCGATATTTTTTGAGTATTTTCATTTATTCAAAGGGTCATAATTTTATTGTGGGGTAGCAATTACTGTAACAATATTACTGGGTATAAGTATAAATTCAGATGTCGGAGCAAGCAACAAGAAAACATGATATAGAATAGTGTAATGCCTAAATCGTTACTCGTGATATACACTAAAGTTTAAAGTAATGCCTTGCATTTATAAATTAAAGCATTCTGCAGTCACGTTTAGGATGTCCTTTTGTTCTTAAAAATCACATACAAACAGCCAACATCAACATTACAGACAAGAAAACGAAGACATAGCACACTTCTCCATGCTTGGAACATGGTCACTCCTGCTTTCGCAAGGCCATCAGCTTCGCGAAAATATCAAATATGCACTAGAGAAACACCAAGCATTTCCTGCATCCTCACGAATAACTACGTCGAAAATCAGAGAACTTACTGCTTATAATAAGAGAGAAGTGTATATGTAGTTTGTAGCAAGGTAAGCAGCAGCAAGAAAACCGCAGCAACAAACGAACAACACGACCAGGGAGAGTTAAAATAATCTCTCTTCAATATTACCTGATATTTGTTCCATTTTCTATGATATTTGTTCCATTTTCTCTTGCAATGCTTGTTCACCTTAACAAATGTCTCGGCATAGTAGAAGTCGTCCGGAAAACATATGTTGTCACGGAGTTTGTTGAACATTTGGGCGACTACCTCGTTGTCACCTAACCAGTTATCAATGATTCCACTGTTGCAGAGTAATTGCACATCCTTCTCGGTGTTAATAAGGTTGTCCATCAACACTACATAATCGGAAACGTAAGTTGGTTCTCCCTTTTGGGTGAATTGTTCGTAGGCCATGAGATTACGCAGGAGTCGCTCCGTGTTGTCATCGACACGCAGGGTTGGAATCTTCAGTACTTTGGTTGGAATCTTCAGTCCTCTGGTATCTTTTGTGAATGCTATATCAAACATGCTATTTCCCCCTTCCCCTTGTACCTGGACCTCGTTGTCATCTTGTAGCACCTTCAAGCCTAAGAAATTGATCCCTGCATCCTCCAGTTCAGTAGCACTGCGTATGAACTTCCACGACCGCTTCCACGAGCGGTCGGATTTTTGTTCCCCTTCTGCTTTAAATTTTTGGTGTCGCTTTATTCCTTGAGGTGAAGGACGACAACAATTATGTAACAAGTCTAAAAGATGCTTTATATCTGTTGTGGGAGATGTGTAGCTTCTATTTCCAGACCATAAATATGATCCACGCATCCCTTGTCGGAACGAAGAAAGGGCCGAATCAGCGAACTCATCGAGATTGCCTTCATCATTTCGCATTATGATGCAGTCCAACTTGAAAAGCACAAAGAAGGGAAGCTGATTCTCTAGCAGCAACAAATCATACAACATATCAGTTTGATTATGTCGTCCAAGTTTGCAAAGATCTTCTGGATAAATATCGCGGATCAGCTGAACAAGGAAGCATCCATCGTAAACCATCATCTCTACAAAATTGACGCAAGGTTTTATCGGTCTTTCATAGCATTTCCGAGCTCGTTCTTCTAATGCTTCCATGGCCTTCATGAATTCTCCGGATTCGAGTTTAGTTTCCTCCAGTATCCGATCAAAGCAGCTTCGTTTGATAACTTCCATAGCCTTCAAATGTCCCTTGCCATGGTGATAAGGACCAATTGAAATCACATTTGGCACGTAGGCTATTTTCTTAACGTTTCGTAGTCGACGAGGCACTTGACAAATTGCACAGTCTGCCTAAAATGGTGGGTGAGGAAAATAATTTGTTAGTTAGAACACCAAAAAATAATATCTTCGTTTCCGGGTTTAAGGTTTTATTTAGTGTTTAATATTTGAGTAGAAATCTCTTATCTTTTAATCGTATTTTCTTTCATGTCTCTCATTAAAAATCTTAAAAAATTAAATTCAAAATTATAACACTAATTTTCTACATCTTAACCCCTAAATTTATAAAATACATAATACCTCTAATAGAGAGATAATTAAGGGTAAAAGATTTGCACCACGAGTGTTTAAGAGAGATTAAAATTTAAGATCCATAGTTAAATTCTGAAGTTTATAGGTTAAAACAAAAATCTTAAATCATATTACTCTTAACATAAACTCTAAATCTTAAATTTTAAAATAAACTCTTATCTAACCCTAAACCCTAAATTATAATACATACTTAAATTCTTAATCTTCGAACTCTAAATCAAGATGTTTGTAAAAAAAATTAACGTGGATCCATAAGATAAAATATTATAACAAAATGATCTTTGACAAAAAAAATTGCATTATTTATGTCATGGTATTTACTTTTGGGGTTATTTTCCTATATTATATAGTACTAAAAAAATACAAGTTTTAGTTTAGCGATATACTTTAGGTGGTAAAATTTAAAAATTTTAATTTTTAGAATTAAATTATAAATTATAACCTAAAAATATGCATGTTTGTAATTTTTCGCGTTTTTAACTTAAATTTTATTTTTTTTTAATATTTATCTTACATAAATTAATAGGGATCATTTCGTCAACTAATTTTAGATAGATCATTTTTCTAATTAAATAATAGAAGGGGGTTGAATTGAAAATGTCTTCTAAACCACACACTATTAACACAATTTTTTACTTGTATTAAAATAAATATTTAAAGTATATAAATTTTTTATTTGAATATCTAAAATATTTTTAATATTCAAAAATTTTGACTATTTTTCTAAAAATATATCATTAAAATTTAACATTTTTTTTATAAAATTTAACATTTTACTTATCTTTATTTTTATTTTATTTTTTTAAAATTTACTTATCTTTATTTTTATTTTATTTTTTTAAAATTTACTTATTAATAACCAAAGCTTTCTTTTCACTTTTCAACATATAGCTTGGGTGTGTTTCCTTTATTAATTAAATATGTTTGACTGATAAATAGTAGTTTTTCGAGAGAAATTTTAAGAATAATTTAATTTTTATTTAGAGTATAAATAATTTTTAATTATATTTTAGATTTTAAGTTAATTTTTATAGTATAGTGTAAATAGGTAATATCTTTCCTCTTTATAGGTGACTTCTTCTACCTACGTTAAAATTATATAAAATTACTTTATTTTTTTAAAATAAAAGTTTTAAATAATTTATATATTCAACGAACTAGTTTTCCAAATACCTGTCCAAAACCATGCTCATCCGTGGGGTCTGGAATGTCAGAACCATAACCAGAACCATGCTCTATATCAGGCAAACGCCGGCGCCAACGCAAAAGAGCACGCGCACGATTAATCATCATTTTCGGACTCCATAAATCAATGGAAGATTCTGCAGCCTGCAGATTTGTTTAAGTTAATATACAGAGGGACCAATATGTAAGAGAATATGAATTTGTATACTTAATAAAATTATATTAAATTATTATTAATAATTTTTTAAAATATTTTTTTGTCCATTCTTATTTAAATCATGAGTAGTCAAAAATAAATTTTACTTGGTTTTGATTTATATTAAGAGATTCGAATTAAATTTTACTTACCGTATCCATTTCTCCTGGTCCTAGGTCAACCACCAAAACCTGTCAAAATTTCTCAAATCTTATAAACCCAGACAAAGGTTGGAACAAAGTTAAAAAAAAAGCTTCAGCAATATGAATTCTTAAAACTAAAAGCACCCACTCCAATCCGATCCGAAGTATAGAGATGTTTCATTCTACTCAAATTTTATAATAAAAGTCAATTTTTGTTTTAACATAAATAAAAATTATTTTTATTCGATAAAATAGATAAAATTAAAAATGAATAATTTATAATCAAAAATGTTATCAAAATATATAATATTTTAAGTTGACGAATAATAATTTAGCTCAACGTAAATTATAACCCTAAATATCATAAAAAAGATATCTTAAAATTTTAGGTTGACTTAATTTGCAACCTAAAATGTTGATAGAAGAGCGGAGACTCAACAGAATTAAAAAGGATTCAACGCATCTTGAATTTTACTCTTAGCAACTCCTATGTTTGGAGCAAGATGTTGTCTATTTAGACCGCGAATTACAAATATCTGAAAAAGTTCTATTGCTATTTCGCGAGGCAATCCACAGCGATGTAATGAAAGTGAGGGGCTAACAACAATGACAGAACGTTCCGAATAATTGACTCGTTTACCAAGCAAAGTCTCGCGAAATCTTTCTTCTTTGCCTTCAATTACATCTGAAAACGACTTGTAAACCTTATTATGACCGTCCCTCATTGGTTGGAAAATATATTCTTTAAATATTTTTTAGTTTTTTATGAAAAACCCTTAAAATTCATAAAAACTATAATATTATGATAATTTTATAATATTTTTAATTTTACCTATAAAATTTTAAAAATTTTAATCAGACCCTCGAACTATACATTTAAGATTCGCCAGTGACCGGATGCTTCCAGAACCATACATATTTTCAGAATAAAATGAAAATAAGATCTGAAAATGTGGAGAAGAAGACGAAAAGATACGATGAAAACCTGGAAAAGCAACAGATAAATAGGCTAAGAAATTGAGATCTGGGAATCGAACCTTTGATACTCAGTGAAGTTTGTGCTTTGTCGTTGAGCTCTGTAATCTCAGTCTTGCAAAAAAGAAACTCACCATTTTAGTACTTCATTGTTTTTAAATCTTCATTTTATTATGATCAGTATTAGGAACATGAGTTGAGATCCGATCTAATTCCAATTTTTATTATTTTGATCCGTTGACTAAGGCTTTGTTTTCTATTTTTTTAATCCAATGTATAAATTTTGTAGGGTTTGCTTATTGTTTTCACTTTTCATCCCTCCCAGAAAGTTATTGACTTTTTGGAAAGAAAAAAATAAAGAATTATTATATATAATATTTTGTTTATATTTTATTGTTATTTTAGTATTTATTTATTCAATAAAATAATATTTAATATCACGTTTTATTTTTATTTTAATAATTATTCTTAAAAATCATATCAACTAAAATCATAGAAAAAATATAGATATGTATCTTGTTCTGTAGGACGTTGTCTCCCAAGTCCCAACAATCTAACCGGTTCGATTCCGAAAACGGTTTCAGAATTGACCGAGTTTAAGATTCTCAACGAACTAAGTGGAGAAATACCGAAAGAGCTCGGATTGTTGGAAAATCTTCTTGCTGTCAATGTATCATATAATCAACTTATAGGCAGGCTTCCAGTAGGAGGCATATTTCCAAGCTTGGATCAAAGTGCTTTGCAGGGAAATCTGGGAATTTGTTCACCGTTGTTGAAAGGATCCTGCAAGTTGAATTTGCCGAAACCTTTAGTTCTCGATCCAGATGCTTACAATGGTCAAATGGGTGGACATAGGCGAAGAAACGAATCCATGAATCCGATAAGATTCCTTCATCGTATCTCCATTAGTATTTCTGCAATGGTTGCGATTTCAGCAGCTGTTCTGATTGTAATTGGGATGATAATTATAAGCCTCTTGAATGTTTCAGTCCGAAGGAGACTCGAATTTGTGGAGACTGCACTGGAAAGCATGTGTTCAGGTTCGACAAAATCCGGAAGTCCAGCCGCTGGCAAGCTCATTCTGTTTGATTCAAAGCTATCAACTAATGGGATTGGCAATCCCGAAATCCTCCTTAACAAAGCTGCAGAGATCGTGAAGGAGTATTCGGAACTGTTTACAAGGGTCCCATTGAGTCCTCAAGGAAGATTTGTGGCAATCAAAAAGCTTGGGACCTCGAACTTGATCCAGTGTCTGGATCATTTTGATCGAGAAGTTCGAGTTCTTGGAAAAGCAAGGCACCTGAATTTGATATCACTGGAAGGATACTACTGGACGCCTCAAACTCAGCTCTTCTAATAACAGAGTATGCAACTAGTGGGAACTTGCAAACAAAACTCCATGAAAGATCTGGCTCAGTCCCACCACTTTCTTGGTTGAAACCGGTTCAAAATAATCCTTGGAACAGCTAAGGGCTGGCTCACTTGCACCATTCCTTCAGGCCACCAATCATTCATTACAACATAAAACCGAGCAATACCTCCTCGACGAGGACTACAATCCAAAGATCTCAGATTTCGGATTAGTAAGGCTCTTAACTAAGCTCGAAAAGCATGTCAAAGCTTGAGGGTCAATGAAAAGTGTGACGTATTCTATTTTGGGATGTTGATCTTGGAGCTTGTAACCGGACGAAGGCCAGTTGAGTATGGGGAAGATAATGTCATGATTCTGAGCGATCATATTCGAGTTTCGGCCGATCAAGGCAATGTATTGGACTGTGTTGATCTAAGCATGGGTGATTACCCAGAAGATGAAGTGTTTCCGGTGCTGAAACTGGTACTGGCTTGAACCTCTCAGATACCTTCGAGTAGGCCTTCAATGGCGGAAGTGGTGCAAATACTTCTAAGTTATCAAAACCCCAGTTCCACACAGAATGGAAACATTGTGAAGAACTTTGTTTTTATCAATTTTTGTTGTAAAACAAAGTTTGTATGTTTGAAATATGGTCGAATTTCAAAGAAAGAAACTAAAATTAACGTACTATCATTCTTGCTTCTTCTCTACTACTTAGCAAGATTTGTTGTTTTCTTAAAGTAAACATGCAGGCTTAGATAAAACTTTTGACATACACGAAAAAAAAATACCATGATTCTCGCAAGGGATAGTCAGAACTTCGGATTACACGTAAAACAGTATAGCATGAAAAAAAAATTCAATCACATTCATCTTCAAATAAAAAATATAATTCTACTTGACTTTGCAAAAACTTTTAGCTTAATCGACGGTGTTGCGATTTTCCCGGATCAGTTGTCGTGCAATGCCTTCATTAAATACAACCTGTTGAAGCTCTGCCCAGCAACCCTGCAAAATGATTCCAACAATGGCAAGTTGCTGAAGAATTTAAAATGCATGATTTAAACATCAAGGACGCAATACGTATATGAAGAACGCCAGAATAAAAGGATTTGTAGACAGAAACCAACATAGAGAGGGAATCGTTTTGGTTATGTTACACTACCCAGTGAGTCAGGTCTAAAAGGAAGGAATTGCAAGTGAAAACAAAAACCAGAGATACAAGTTGAATAGATACATTAGAACCCCTCCCCCCCTAGGTTTCAAAACGTCTAATTGTAGGAGATTTTGTTATGTTAGGATATCCACGCAAAAAATGGTAAGATCGAGAACAGACAACATACCCGTTGATTTGGTTGCAATAATTAGAAATTTGGTTTGTTATGAGAAAGCTCTCCAATCGAGATGGCTCAGGGATTGGCTTGAAGATGGGATTTGTGGGGTCCTCCTCAGGCAATGGCTCCTCCCCAGCCGCCTTTCGTGCCATGTTCTCAGCCCTACAGTTACAAAAGATACAAAATACATAAATCTAGTGAACTAAGAAAACAAAGGCACAATTACGTTGTGCCACAGAATTTCTAGATCATAAAAGGAAAAGAATTTTGTTTACTCTTTTTTTTCCTATTCCTAGGGAAATATTTTTCTAAGTTTTACATGTACTTGGAAGGTCCTAGATGGTATTTGAAAGAAAATAAAAGGTTCAGTAGCATAGAGATCAAGTACACTACCTTCTTTTCTGAAGCCATGCTTGTTGCTGGGCTTGTTGACGTGACAAGTTCCTGTAGTGATATTGGAACTGCAAAAAGAAAAAAGAGAAGGGCAATTTATGTTAACATAAAATAACAGAAATGATAGCAGTGCAATATCAGAGAATTGAGAAATCATACTTTCTGTTGTTCCATTGACAAATCATCCATGCATTCAATCAAAAATTCCATATTCCTCTCCATATAAGGGTTACTTGACAACTGTAGACGGTCATAATCACACTAAAAAGGAAAACGACAGTTAGAAGGCAAATTTCACCAGATACAGTCTTCTACCACGGAATTACTAAAAAACACTTGATCAACAATTTATACTTCACCTGTGTGACCGGTGTATCAGATTCCAGCTCAGTCATAAAGGCACTGATAAGAGCAGAATTCGAGACTTTGATCTGCATTACAAAAACACCACAAGCATTAACACGAAAGTGGGAACCAAGATTGTTTACATTGAAAATATGCTAGCTTATTAATGATATTTAAAGTATTATATGAGAAAAAACATGCCAAATCCTCAATATTCCACACCTTACCTTGTAGGTTTCTTTCTATATCACATTCTAACACTGCTGAAATAATTGGTTATTCACAATATGTAGAGTATCTACTGGACTAATGTTTATTTAATTATTTGACTCAATGATAATAAAGGTAAATGCAGATGCAACGATGGTTATATTAATTCATCCAAATAGTAAACAGCAAGGCTGTAGAAACTTACAGGAATTTCCTCAAAAATATCCACCCACGACAAGTTTTTCTCCCTCAACCTATAAAAGTGAAAGAAACAATCAATAAGAGAGTACACGAAATTCATATTCATAACAATTTGACAGCAAGGAGAAATCATACTTCTCTCCGGTAAAGCTATTAGCCCGATAAAGTTCCATAAAAGAATCAGATAGCTTTAAAGCCTTGAGAGCCAAGACACCTTGATTAGACCTTGAAGGATCGTAGATAATGCACACACACCTCCTTATATTCTCCTGCACAGTTTAACAATTAGGCATGTAAATGCCTGAATAACTAAACTTTGGCAATTGAATTTAAGTGGAAAGGCACACAAAGTTGTCACTTCAAACAAACAAACATAGAACTTTTTCTATACGGTGTTATTTTTCTTTACCATCCATAAAATGGTGAGAGAGATCAAGTTCATCACACATTGATTGGCACCAAATAATGTTAAAAATGTGTCCTTTACCTGATAATTCATAAAGGTCTCAATGAGCTCAACTGTCTGATATGAACCCAAAATCGTGGATTGGTACCTGATAATATGCAAGGCAAAGATCACCACATGAAACAGAATTAATATACAGTACATAAGCATTAACCAAAGTACAAATTACTTGAATAAATATAACAATTAAGATACTATGCATACAGCAAGATGGGTTTCACCATTGGATATTAATGGTATCAGAATTACTAAGAACTGGAAACCATAGCATCAGGATTCTTAATTCCTCAAGTATATAGGAAAAAAGCAGTGCATCTAGTAGTTAAACTACAAAGAAGAAACCAGGCTTTCAATATACAAAAAAAGTCTAGACATTACCATCCAACAGTGTTGTTATCAACATTAACCTCCCTCAGACATCTCATCATCTCGAGCTGATAATTAGCTCCATCAGCTTCAATCTCCTCGTCCTCCTCGCGGATCTATCCCAATAATTAAAACATAAAACATCCAAATTTAAAACATAAGCATATCAACAAAATTCAAAAGGGGGGGAGTTAAAAGGAAAATAGCGAGATTACCGGGAAAGGGAAACAATTAGTAACTTCAAGAACACTGCCAACATCTAAACCGAGAAGCTGGCCGGTAACCAGAGCCGGTGAAAACTCCTTACAGTGCTTGATAATTTTCAGTATAACCTAAAAATTCAAAATCCATTGATAATAAGAAAAAAAAAACTTAAATCAAAAAAGAAAGAAGAGAACGAATAAGAGGGAACAGATGAATACCAGCCCTTCGATCTGTACAACTCGGAGAGGCGAAACGACCTCTTCCGTAGCTGCGACTTGAAGGAAAGACCTCGCCGTTGAACTAGCTGCCATTGTTGAATGTCGTCTTTGAGAAGGCTCAGTTCGTAAAATAAACACAGAGAAAACAACGACGACGACGACAATAGCACAGAAGAGAAACCCTAGCTTCTGATTTGTTTTCTACTTTTTATTAGAGAGCTTATAAGTGGTATTGGGCTGCTGGAATTTGGGCTAAATTGGATCATAATAATTGTGGTTTAGTTTTATAAGTATTTATATCTGGTTTATTATTCGATTAATATATATAAAATATTATAAAAATTTATTATGAGAATGATTCTTTTATTAAAATGAAAATTTTATTGAACTCGATATATTTTTTACCTGAAATAAAATCATATTAAGAATTTTAAATTTGTCAGATTTTTTTATTTAAAATTAATTGAGTTGAGTTTATGAAAAACCTATTTCACCCTAACCTAATATAACTACAAAACTACTTTTTTATATTTTTAGTTTAATTATGATAAAAATATATATAAAAAATGATAAATATATTTAAAAATACACTTGAACACCAGTCATTTAGTCTCAGTAGTTAAAGGAACAATTGTTATTTTTAGAACTCACGAGTTTAAACACTAATAATATCAGTAGAGTGATTAAGCAATCAATGTTTAATAATCAGTCATCCCAACTCTTGATTTAATTCCCTTTATTATAATTTCAGTATTTAAATTTGTAACCTTAAAATTGATGTCGTATTCTACTAATCCAACTTATATATCAAAAAATATACTCTTAACTATTATTCTCTTAAATAGTCTTTCAATTATACAATAATTTGTAAATGATGGTCACTCGAATTATTAAAAATTATAAATATATAACCGTTAAAAAACCGATATAATAACAATTTTAGTTTATACACATTATAAATTTTAACAAATTAAAATAGTTATAACAACGTATATCAAAGTTCGAAATTTGTGAGATATAATGACTATAATATTATTTATTATTTTTGTTTCATCGGATAAAATTATATTCAAAATAAATAATTATACTAGTTTAAGAATCAATACCTTAAACGATTTATGAAAAAAAGCAATAGAATATAATTAAAACGATATAAGTTGTTGCATATTCAAGGCAAATCGATATAAGTCTAGCAAACGTTGCTAACAAACTACTGTAAAACAGTTATATAAGTTAACTAGGACTATGAGGATGCCCTTTAAAACGACGTAGATTACATGGCGGGAACCGAGAAACGAAAGATTTCGTTGTTTCGCCCACTAGACATGGTCGACTAACTTGGCCAACAACTTTGATGCGGCGGAGCTTCTTGCTTCATGGGGTTTCGGACATGCATTCCCCATGCTCGACGACTCAAAGTCGGTCCCGTTTACGGTTACCTTGGCTTGATATCCACCTTCAAGATCATGCAAAAGAATAGGTTAGTTTTTGCATGGTTTTATTGTTTTGACAATAACTGAATCTAAGTCATATAGGTTCTAAACAATGGGGTGTAGTTAGTGAAACATGATTCGAAGTTCGAACAAGCAATGAAAAACCTGTCACGGAGAAAACATTCATCGAAACCTCATCATTTCGAGACGAAGGGTAAGTTTAAGTCCATGGAACTTACCATCTGATGGGAATACTTGGTAAGTTGGCAATATCCAGTTCTTGTCTTTGCATATACCATCCAACTCCTATTCGATGAGAAAAATACTAATCATTATGCGCTTTTTTCGAGTCTAATTAAAACCGTAATATAGCTGGTCGAAAACTATCCCCTTAGACACCATTGGAATTCTTTCCAAGTGGTATTTTGGAAACATGAGAACACAGTGGGAAAGTTTGAGCCAAGTAACAAAAAGTTGAGAACATTCAACTAAACTTGCCTGACACGGATTTGCCTTGCTGAAAGTTTCCTCCATGGATCTGCTTCGTTTTTTGCATTGAGTCGAACACGGGTCTTCGTGGCCTTGGGAAGTCCACTCTTGGTTTTCACGAGATGCATCATTACAACCTTCTATGATCAAGTCTAGCTTTAATTCCAAATCATCTTCACCACCTATACAAAGAAATATGTTACTAAATCAGCGTTGTTAATTAAATTTACTCCCAAATTCTCTCGACGAAAACAATATCCGAAACCACGAATTAATCTAAAGCACTAACATAACGTCACCATCGTAAACTCACTTAAGGCTAATAATATCTTGATCAATATCTTCAACGTTGCAGTCTTGTATATTTTCTCATTTATATCCTTTAGATCGTGCGAAAAATAATATAACCATAACTTGCACACTGGTGTAAGATGTTAAATTCTTAAAAGTACCGTTCAGAATTGTTTGCATCTTTTTATCGTATAGAGCAATCTCGTCTCCAATACTGCGATGCTGAAGAACCTGAAGATTCAAACAGAAATGTGAAAGGGAAAATATATAATCAAGGAATTCATCAGCAAAAAATATGACAGAAAGGAGTATGAATCACTTCAAAATGGGACTTCAAAGGGTGGATCATAGGTTATAAATTTATGTTGCACAAGCTTATCGTACTTGATGTTACCGATATGGCAATATTAGACAAGTAAAAGCAGCCGGTTGCATACTAATAATAGTCCAACTTGTGTGTCAAATATTTGAAGGTCATCATTTGAACAAGAGAAAAAAGAAAAACCATACCAGTTTATCCCTTTTACTAAGTAGAACTCTCAAAGCAGTTTCCGACAAAATGTCTTCCTTTGAGGCAATTGCTTTTTGTAGTTTAGCTGAAAATTTGGAGCTGGACTCGCAAATAATTGGAGTACAATTGCGTGCAGACATCCCATCTTGACCAGGCCTAACATTTGATGCTGCTTTTCCATTTGTAACAATTTGATCCTGAAGCTGATTAAGGTTGTTTCGAACTGCGGAGCTTACCACATCAAACTGCATTGAAAAACTTGGGATAAGTAAACAAAAGAACATAAAGCTTAGAAAAGAACGGGAAGCTCGTGTTTTTAATATATAGTTAATTTGGAATGCGCCAGCACTCAGCAATGGTCAAGTACTTAGTGTGGAGCGGAAAATTCCCAGCACTTGGCAATATTAATGACATTTCTAGTGAAGCTCGTAGATTGTTAAAGAAATATGGTATCAAGTAGTTCCTTTCTTAAAGAATACAATAGTTAGATCCAATTAGCATTTTTCGACTGGTTAACAAATCAAAAGCAGTTATCAGGACACACCTTAGCAATATCAATCCTGCCATTTAATTTGCACTCTGCATGAGAATTAATCTTATTTAGCTGAGAATCATGTTGGACTCTCTCGGCAAGAGTTTCAGATGTTGACTTCTTTTCAAAGTGAACTGTGGAATGGTTGCCCACATCCATAGTCCAAGAAGGACCATTGGTATCATCAAAGTCATTCATGCAATGCTCATTCTTCTCATTCCGCTTCTCTGATTCAACAGAGCTGCTGTTCCTGGAAGCCTCAACAATGTCAATGTCAATGTCTTTTTGTAGTTTAGCTGAAAATATGGATCTGGACTCGCAAATAATTGGAGTATGATTGCACAGAGGTATCTCATCTTGACCAGACCTAATATTTGATGCTGCTTTTCCGGTAGTAACAATTTGATCCTGAAGCTGACTAAGGTTGTTTTGAACCGCAGAGTTTACCATATCAAACTGCATCAAAAGACTTAGGATGAGTACCCAGAACATAAAGCTTAGAAAAGAGGGGAAGCTCATGTTTATAATATATAGTTAATTTGGAATGCGCCAGCACTCAGCAATGGTCAAGTACTTTGTGTGGAGCGGAAAATTCCCAACACTTGGAAATATTAATGACATATTTCTAGTGAAGCTAGTAGATTGCTAAAGAAATATGTTATCTACTAGTCCTTTCTTAAAGGATATCATTCTTGGATTTAATTAGCATTTTTCAACGGATTAACAAATCGAAAGCAGTTATCAATTCACGACACACCTTAGTAATACCAGTCCTTCCATTTAATTTGCACTCTGCATGAGAATTAATCTTATTCAGCTGAGAATCATGTTGGACTCTCTCAGCAACAGTTTCAGATGTCGACTTCTTTTCAAAGTGAACCGTGGAATGGTTGCCCACGTCCATAGTCCAAGAAGGACCATCGGTATCATCAAAGAAGTCGTTCATGCAATGCTCATTCTTCTCATTCTTATTCGATTCAGCAGCACAGCTGCTGTTCCTGGAAACCTCTACAATGCCACCATCAGACGGATTCCTATTCCTGTTATTTCGAACTTCGGTACAAAGATCTTCTATCATTTCAAAGCCATTTACATTTATAACTTCCTGTACATACTCCGGTTCCTCAAAACTGATAGGAGCGACATCCCTGCAACAGAATTTGTACAGACAAAAGCAACAAAATAAGCTTTTTATCCTATATGCAGGTGAATGTAATTTAGCCTACACAAAATAAGTATGTCAAACCTCGAGTACCATCGGGAAATGATCCGTGCATAAGGAAGCAGGTGGAAGTACTTAACAACAGGCGAGGGCTCCCATCTGGAGGAATTCTTTTTCAGTAACGGACCTTGCAAGCTAATAATACAAGAAGCTTCATCAGTAATTTAGTATGTAATCTTTTAAAGAAAAGGTGAAGCGCACAACAAAAGACAAAAAGAATTTTTTTTAAACCAATTCATCCAAGTTCTTTCAGCTCTGTTGCACATTATTTATACTAGAAATAAAAAGGGTCGCTTGGTCTCTAAATCGATACATGTTCGCTTATCCAGAAAACATTCTTGGTCATCCACCAGCAAGGGAATACAGGAATACCAGAAAACATATTTTTTTTACCATGTAATGATAAAAATAAAAATCACTGACTAGTAGAACCAAACCTTTCGATTACATCCTTAATAGGAATCCATCGAGCTTTGGCTTCTCGAGCACACTGCATGATATAAAAGCGAGTGGCTGTCTTTAATTTGTTCAAAGAACATACAACATGGCTCTCGATAATGGTAAGGTCGCTTCGACTGATGCCTGGAAAATTTAGCATTAGCATTAACATTTATATATATACCGCACACACTGGAAAAACATTCAAAGACCAGTTATTCACTCTTAATACATTTTCTGTATGCTAGTTAGACTCGAGTGTAAGTGTTGGATACAAGCATGTCCCACATGGGTGTATAAATTATTCCCAACAAGGAACTTGACTGCTCAGTTAAACAGGCGATATTTAACTATTTATTCAACAACTAACATAAAATGGCAGCGTTTACCATCCTTTGTTGCTTCTTTAACAGCTGAGAAAGCCAATTGCTGGAAGGAACATTCATTGGCCCCCAATTCATCACGCAAACATTTATTGGGGGTTCTTTTTCTTTTGCTCATTTGTTTGGCCTTGATAGAACTATCTGGACTGGAACAGGACTCGTTCACATCCTTTTCAATCAAGGAATTTACACCCTGAGTGGCGCTACCGTACAGCAAGATGCAATTCATTTTTGTTTTGTCAATTAAAAGAACCGAAACTTTCGAAACTGGCAACCCCTTTGCACTTGGCACATTGATTGATGCATATATTCTAGATATATCACATGCATCCTTGACGGCTTTCTCCATCAATGAAAGCTGCTTCTCGAGGTCAATCGCTTCAGTATTATCAGTTGTTAGCATGACCTTCAAATGTGGCTTCAAAGTTGGCTTTAATAGTAAAGCCAACTTGCAAAACGGCTGAAAATCTAGAAACTCTAAGTTGGCATGTCTATTCCTGTGGTAATAGTTGTATAGTAACACAACAGCGTGTACCTAAAGGATAATTGCAGAAGGAAAAGTAGAAATTTAAGAGCAGATTGTATGGCCACACATTTATGCATCTATTCGAGAAAGTGATAAAATCGTTTCCACCATACGCTAATCCGACCATCAACTCTTTACCAAACATTTTATATCGTCTTCTAGACATTCCAACATGGTCCTATCTCGTTCTGAACAAATCACCACTGGCAAAGTCTTATATGTAAAGAAGCATTAAAAAGTGTATAATCTGAAAGAAATACTACCATTTCAATATAAATATGATTAAAACACCACCATTTCACTTATTAAAAGAACATGTAATCTTTGCTGTCATATAAAACTATTCAACTTATTAGAAGTACACATGTCCCGACAAAGAGCATGTAACAGATAACAGGTGAGTGTTGAAAAATAAATTTGGAATGCAATTTCAAATGAAGAAACGGACCTGTTTGGCAACTGCTTCCGGCTTATCCGGAGTTTCCAGAATTGATTTTCTAGGTAGCATAGGATCAACCAATAAGTCCAAAAACGCTTGAACAGCATCCTCAGTTGGACACACATTTGAGATGCTCATGATTACCTTATATGTAAACAGCAGAAACCGACGTGTTAGTTTAAGAAGGTTTATTAATCGAAAGAAACATATTGAGTAACACATTTGATGACCCATTAAAGCAAACAGAAAACAACACACCTTCTACCAAAATACATATACTCTACACATATCATGTCCATTCTTAAGTTTCTCTATATCAAACAATAAATTCAGCAATGTTGGCCATAACATGATCGTAAAATACACGTATAATACAAATACAACTTAGAAAAAAATACCGAAACACTACAAGAAACAAAAAAAAAAAACAATTACAAGACACATGTTTATAACACTTTCAATAAAACAAACTACTAGCACATCAAAATTCATATAAATGAACTAAAAACAATAGCATTGCAATAAATATATGAACAAAGCAGGGACAGACAAATTTCCAAGTTTACCAAACATGCTCAAACATTAAAGAAAACAAGAAAAACCAGTAAATAATCCCAATGTACAATCTGTAACACTATAACTGCATTCATCAATAGTAAAAATACATAGAGAAATAATGGAACCCCAAATTTTGAATTGATTTCCTTTTCACACACATGATCAAATAATCGAACCATCATCTCCAACGCACACAAAAGAAAAGAAACGGATTTATAATAAATAATCACATTAAAAATAATTTTTTTAAAAAAAGTGAACTTTTATTACAGAACACAAAATTTATAACAAGGTAGATGCTTTAATGTGTATTTTTCAAAGCAACTAGTACATTTAACGACAGAAATAAAAATCCGATCAAACTTCACCAGAAACAAGCAAAACCAGTTAACTAAATATGAAGTAGAACCCCCAAAGCATATACTTGATTAAAAACTGAGACTTTACCGAAAAACAAAGCGAAAAAGGCAAACGGAAATTAGGGATTTGTAATTTTGGCTTGTTTTTGTAGAGAATCAAAGAGGTTTTAGAGCAGCTTATTTACCACTGTTTTCTCCTTGTGTTAGAATCCTGCTAAAGCACTGAAAGCGTTTCTTTCCTTGTTAAGTAACGGACTTTTATTATTATTATTAAAATAATATTTTATTCGTCTGATACGGCGTCGTTTGTAAGGTCTTTCTGTCTTTGCCAGAATCCGAACGGTGCCAATATTTATGGACCGGACTGACTGATAGGGCCGGTTCATGGTCTGAATTTTTTTTTGTTGCGGTTTTGTTTTTAGGATTTTATCCTGATTAATTCAAACTGATTTATACGAGTTTTAAAATATATTCTCAATTATTAAATATTTATCGTTCACTTATTACACTGATATTATTAGTGTTTAAATTTGCGACCTCCAAAAATAATAATCATTTTTTAATTACTAAAACAAGATGATTCCTACTTTTAACAAGAATTTTTAAATATATAAAAACTTAAAATCAAAATATACTTTAATTGATTATAAGATATTTGTAGGGAAATGTTTTTAAGAAAATATTTTATGTGAAATGACTCACTTTTAATTGATCTTTAATTTATTTCAATTGAAATATATTTTTGAAACAATACGTTAATTAAATTTATTTAATTGATATGTCATTGGTATTATATAAAAAATATAAGATTAGATACATTTAAATCTTTGATATTATTTAATTTATAGATACAAATTCTAAATAATATATATTATATTAAATTATATGTTAAAATAATTTCAAACAAATATACTCTCATCCTACTAAAATTATCTTTTTATTATTTTTTGTTCAAAAGTTTTTAGATCCAACATTTTATTAGTTTTTTTAGTAAAAAAAATACATCAACTACAATAACAATTATAATGTTAAATTCAACGATTAAATGTTAGAAATTACAAAAACAATATATTTGTTACCCATAATTTATATATATATATATATATAATTTTTTAAATAAATAATAAATATTTCATATTTTACTCACATAACTTGTAGGTCACGCATATCAATATGTAAATATTTCATGTTCTGTTAGGTTTACAATACTTCATGTACTTATTCACACTTTACTCATTCATATTGAGAATATTTGATCAATACAAGTCGAATAATTTAAAGTTAGTTAAATTTTATTTAATAATTATATTTTATTTAAAATTTTAAATTGAAATAAGTTTATAAAATTTAAATCAAATAAAATTATTTGAGTTTTAATTAAAATCGATATTTGACTGATACGTCGTTCAGTATTTTCAGCAATATTGCATTAATTAAAACAATTATCTAAATTCGACGATAAAAAAAGTACGCTCAAGCGCAACAATTGAGAGCAAAAACCACAATTTACAGGCTTAAGTTTATTTTTTAAAAAATCTAAGGACTATTTTATAAAAATTATAAACTTTTAAGATTTTATAAAAAAATGATTTTAATTTTTAATTAAAAAATAAAATAAACATATCATGCGTCAATATTTATTAATTAATAATTTTTTAACATCTTTTAATGATAAATATCTAAAATTATAACATTTCAAACTTTCAACGCCTAAAATTATAACAATCAAAATTTTGGACACCTGCTTTAAAAAAAAAAACTTTAAATACCTAATTTTATTTAAGTCGTAATTTAACTTTGCAATATTGGATAACACAAATTTTTTAATGCTGGTTCAGAATAAGTATAAATTGATAATTGAAATTAAAAATAATAAAAAAATTATAGAACGAAAATAAAAAATGGATGATCTCAATCATTTTATATTTATTTAATAATAATAATAAATTATTATAAAATTCTTTAAATTTTACGTTACGTAAGCGGATTCAAATCATATATAGATATCATTCGTATATTTGCATTTAATATTAAAAAAATGTAATAATATGTATAGGGTAAACATATACTTATAAATGCAGATATCAGAGTAGGTATGGATCAAAAAGTATGCTGGTCCTAAATAAGATAATTTCCCAGGAAAATAAAGTTATAGTTTTTATTTATTTGTATGAACCCAGAAAGTAGAAGACACATCAGTTACAAGACTACTTGTATCATCTACATTTTTGACAGAACCACCGGCTCTAAGGCTCCCTGGCACCTCTCCGATTACTATTCTGTTCGCCGACTTCTCGGGGTCCCGGACTTGCGACTAGCTGTTGCTTCCTGGGAGTTCACATCTTCTAGGCCATTCTCAAGTGCTCTAACCAAATTCTCAAAGTATGTTTTCGTCACGCTGTAATGGAGAAATGTACCGAAAACCGAAATCAGTGAACTCAACTCTAAACATTGAAGATCCATTCCGGCAACAACGGTACAAAGATGAACTAGGGATGATTTTAAAAGAAAAACATACAGTAGCAATATAATAACATCATTGCACGTCCCATGTAATGTTTAACCATAGATTCCGTTTATTTTTTTCCGGCAACAAGAGAGTCGGTGTATAAACACGAAGTCATTCATTTAAAAGCCGATGAAACAAACCTTGTTAGTCCAGTTAGCTTTGTACGGAAGTCATCGAAGTTGCTTGACGGGCCATTTGCTGTAACAAATTTATCTAATTCTATCTCAGCACAGCGATGAAGCCTTTCTAAACCAGCCTCGGCCTCCCCTAAACAAAACAGAAAGTCAGTCATGTCACTAACGGTATCTTTAGGAAAATAAGATATTTACTTCCTCCTAGCTGTGTTGGAAAATATGTGTATACCTTGCAAGTATTCAAAGAACCGTGCCTTAGTTTGCTCATGCTTGGGAAGATAATACCCGTATGCGTAAGTCCATTTGAGGACTCGACGACATTCAACTATCTTCAATGTTTACGCATCAGGAAAAAGAAAACAAATGAATCAACCCATTTTCACAAAAAAGAAAAACATGAACCGATGATGATCGTATGGATATGATTTACCTGAAGCCATGCTTCTGTTATAAACTTAAGCTGAGATTTAGTTGTGCATTGCACATCACAAAGCTTCTCCATCTGGATAAAAGTAAGATTTTTTTCTCAAAAATTAGAAGGGAAAAGGAAAAGAATGAAGAAATCCTAATGTAGCAATGAGGGTCACTAATGATCTGAACGAAACCATGTAATATGGTAAAGCTGATTTCTTATCCAATCCCACTGCAGAAATTCTGAGTTCAATCAACCATGCCAGAAAGCCGCTTCAAATATCTCTCAGGTGCATGATAACTTTGAAATAAAAGCTAAACCAGAGACGGGCAATAAAATTGCTGCATTCTACACTCAACTCCACCATAACATTTTAAAGAGCCAAAAATTAAAACCCCGAAAGTATCTAAAAATGAAGATTCTCATTTTCTTTTTCTATTTAAAGATTTTTCACATTATCTAGAGGATAGTACTTTCACACTATGTCCAATTATGTATACGATACGGATGCTGAACATGGATATTTTAGGAAAATGAAAAGTCGGACTAACTTAGAATATATTATTTAGAAAAGGGATAAAAAAGAATACGTAGATCCACATCTCAGAATTAAAAAAAGAGGTAAGAACTTACAAGCTCCCTTTCCATCCTATTTAAATCTTCAAGAGCCTTTTCTCTCGACTGCAAAAGAGGAACTTCTAGGTTATCCAAATGTGTAATTGAAATAAGTCAAAATTTTACCAATGTAATCCAGAAAAGGAAACAAAGATAATAGCTAAGACATAACCAATCACGGAAACATAAAACATCCGAAATAGCATTCATGAAAAAATGCCAACTCGATGTGTTAGACATGCTAATAGAGTAGTTTCTAGTTACTATTACCAAAAGTGGATTATAGGATCATCAAGAAGATTAAGCAGTTGGTGGCACATCAACGAGTAAAAGGTACACAAACTCGGGTGTGGGAAGGTGCATGTTAGAGGAAAAGCCAAAATCTTGAGTCGACAACACTAATCATGCAGCACAAAAAAAAACTGTAGATAGGAGTCAACTTAAGAAAATTCTATTAATGATCCATGCCAATGATAAATCAGGGGAAAATCTGCATACTGATTGATTGCTTGCCCAGCGTTCGTAATAATGAGTGTATCTCTCCAAGGAGTTCTTTGCCATATTTCGCCTAATTTTTGTTTCCACATGCTGCCAGCAAGAATATGGATCATGAGTCAGAAGCTCAACAACTATGAAAGCAGATGTAAAAGAGAGGACGACTGAAAAAGACATGATTAGTATCCATACTCCATTCATCTTAGCAGCTTCATATCCATTACAAGAATAGAAACCACCAGTGTTCGAACCATGTTGTGCCCATGGACCAAGGCATAACCTACATTTATGTTACATATAATTAACATCACATAAAGTTCACATAAAAGTTTGTCCAATTACTTTGTTAACTAGTTAGTTTCCTCCTTGACATGTCCTAAAATACTTTTGTATTCTTCTCTTTCTTTTCCCGCTTCTTACTTCCCCTTTATTGTTACAATATTCTTGTTTTAACATTCTGTCACGCCACACTACCTAAAATTTCCAGCAATCTTTCCCTTCAATCTCAACTTTTTTTTTTGAGATTCATGATTGAATCAAAAGTTTATTGATTCCTGGTCATTATTCCTACCATAGCCACAAGCCTTAAAATCTATCAGATCAAATCCTATCCCATTATAAACTCGAAGTAGACAGACCGTTATGTGGTATCATTTATCAAGTAGTGTCTTGTACCAGGACCAACAAAAAAATTGAAGCTTACCAGCAAAACTCATAACCACAAGGCGGTGTGCATGTCATGTGCATACACCCTAGGTTCTTTTCGATCGGACGCTTGCACTTGGGACAAATCTTGGAATTATTTAGTATCCTGAAATAGCATACAACAACAGTGGTAAACAGGATAGCAAGATTCTAATCTCCATCATATTTTATCCAAGCAAGCAGACTATATAAATGAATGGAGCCGATAATATGTGGAACAGAATAAAATAATGTAGCACAGGTTTTGCAATAAAAAACATATATTAGTTCAAATAGATTAGTAACTCAGTTAGTCAGTTATACAGCATTAATAATGTATAAGTAGTCCTTTTAAAAAAAAAAGTAAAAGTGAACTTAGTTTCACTTTAAAAACCATTTCATGCATCAATAACCTAGTTCAAGTACCTCCTTTGCTTTCCCTTACAAACAAGATAACGACATCAAATTACCAGCAATAATGCAGAATTATGCATAGCTATGTTACTAGAACTCGGATGTGAATGTTGGATACATGCATGTGGCTGATAAGAGTGAGAAAATAATCGGTTAAATCAAATTAACCAAACAATTTAACTGAGATTTTCTGGTTTATTTGGTTTAGGCGGTTAATTTGGTTCGGTTATCACCTTTATGCAAACTGAATAATCAATTAATTGCATGTGTATATATTTAATTAATTTAATCTTAATATGAAATTAAATACTCAAATATGAAATAAATCAATCTATTATTTAATTATTACAAATATGTTTAATTTAACAATAATTATTTTTATTTTATATAAAAAATATTAAAAAAGCAACAACAAAAAAGATGTATAATTCGGGTTATTTGGTTATTTCAGTTCAATTAAGAACATATTTGGTTCGGTTATTACGGTTTTGGGTTTAAAGTTGGTTAGGTTTATTCGGTTTTTATAATTAAGTCGATTTATTTGGCTATTAAAATATAAAAACCAAACTGGCCCGATGCACACCCCTAGTGGTTGACACATGCATACTCAATATTTTTCCAAGTGTTTTCATATATTTGAAGGGTTCCAGGAAGATCTATCAAGGCCCATGTCCTAAAATGTATCCAACATGAGTGCTTTAAGAAAAATGTAGAGCCGAAGCAACAAAGATACAAAGTGCAAAACAAATGAAAGGAGGTTTCATATGAGACCTCTTCATTTCTTAGTAACCAATATATTTAGCATATGCAACTCTGGAGAAAAACAGATGTAGCATTTCTTTGTAAATTCAAATTTCATAATATAAATACAGCAATCATAATTAGCATGTTTCTTCTAGATGTGCAATGTATCATACCAGTTTATGTTTTCCCCATCCACACTATTCTTCAACATCCATTTTGTCACGGTATCACAATCAACAGGACGATGAGCTTCTACAGTACACTGCAACCAAGATTGGCTTGAGACATCCAGAAGAGAGTGATGCCCATGAAATATAATCTAACAAAATAAAAATAAAGAGAGAGAGAGAGAGAGAAGAGAATAAACTTACATTCCAACAAAATCGATATGAGCACAAACAGGTGACGTCAAAATCCCCACCGCCAACAGCAAAATACACAGCATTTTCACACCCTGCAGCAGGACACCACTTGGTCTAGCAGTGACAAGGTTGAAAAAGATAAGAATTTTTAAGAAAAAGGAGATAACACATTAAACTAAGATAGCGGCAATTCGTGGACATTTATGCATTGCACGCACAAGTGCTACACAAAGGGGACACATGCAACCAAACATGAACTGCAAAGAGTCTAACCCAGTAACCCTACTTTCAAAAGTCTAGCAAGCAGCAAACAAAATAGTTCAAATTATGGATGATTAATCATCCTTTATAAGCTATTGGTTTTTCTCAAGGTTCTAATACAAGACATACCTCCCTGTTATCTTCAATATAAGACCTGAGTAGAAACTGAGAATACTTTTCCTTTTCTTCGCAAGTTGCCAGTTTATCAATCATATCTGGGCCAACAGCAGCTTTACAAGAGGGCTCGGGACATCTCAACAATAAACATCCAGGGCCGTCATTAATGCTTGCACAAAGGTAGCCTACCATATTAAACAAAATATAGCATAAAAAGCAATAAGCAAAGGTTTTGTGTCAAAAAGGGTTAGAGCCAACAAGGGCGAAGTACTTACAAGTTACACCAACAAAGTACACTGAATTTAGTATATATTAGCTACCTAATATATGAAAATTGAAACCTTCATAACCCCAAAAGCAGATGGTAGTAAGTTGTTGAGGCAATATTCACTGGAAACTTCAATTTTAAAGAAAAGGAGAGAACTTCTATACGACCACACTTAGATTAGATATAAAATTAGCCTATCAAACAAAGCATATGAGAGATACCTTGCCAGCAATCCTGGCAAAACGGATGACCACAAGAAGCTGAAGCAAAATTGTCACACGGAAGCAATTCAAAACAAATCCCACAAGTAAACTGGTTAGGGAGCAAGAAGATGTGTCAGAGGCATGTAATTGTAAGGAAGAACAATAAAAAAGAACATGTTTCTAAAAGCATAAGAAAACCCATAAATCTATAGAACTTACTTTTCTAGCATTTGATACTTCTACAACTGGTCTCTCCAACAATCCAACAGATTTTCGTACTTTCTCTTCATCGGCAAACCATTCTTCGTGCACTTGATTAACATTCCTACATAACCAACCATATTTGGACAAAAAATAAAAAATAAAAAACTATACAAACAGCCTAATGCATGAAAATTGCAGCAGGTAAAGCAGCCACATCTACCTTTCCATCAAAGCGGAATAGCTTACTTGCTATGTTAAATATGAAAAAGGAACCTTAAAATGGTGCATGTAAAAAAAGAGTACATGCACAAACTTGACATTAAAACCTCAATTTTACCAATTATAGCGGCGGAGCAAAATAGTTGCCTCAACTTTCGAAATTGAAAGGATATTTGAAACGTTAGAAATATCATCTTCTTGCCGTTGTTTTATATCTGCTTCTTTCAATACAGTGTAACCTTGCTGAAATAGGAAACGAAAGCATGATAACAATGGTAATAATGCAGATAAGAGCTATCTATATATAAAGATACTGTGGGTTTGATACCAACATTCTTGTAGAAATAAATATATATATTTTTTCATGTGTTTCAAACGTTGATTTGATTTCTTTTAAATTCATTGGTGAGTTTATATGCAAAAGACACTTAATTTGAGCTTGAACTTGACCTGGAATACGAAGGAGGTTAATCAAGCTTGAGCAATTGAGTTTGAGTTAGAAAATTGAAAATCGAGCCTAATCAAACTCGAGCTTGAATAGTTTAATCATATCTCGAGCCAATCTCAAGCTTAGAATCTGATATTTGCTTGTGCTCGAGCAGAGTATGGAGCTCGAGCTGGCAACTATTCGGGCTCAGCTCGGCTCATTACACCCCTAATTTCAGCTACATAAAATCCATTTTATAATTTCACCACTGATCTGAGTTCTGGCGAGCAAATTGTATAAATTTCCAAACATTTTCTTGGATTATCTTTATTCTTTCTACTTTTAATATCATTTCCTGGTGTTGCTGCCTCTACTTGTTGCAACTAAATTCATTAAAGTTTCTGCTTTTCTTCACTTTTTTTGTCTAAAGTGTCCTTATATTAATTCAAAATAAAGCAATCCTTAGCACCATGCTTAAAAATTCAATGATCAACACTAAAAGCTAATAAATTAAATTTCTTCCTGAGATAATTATAAAAATGAAAGCATTTTTGTCTTTGCGGAACCGAAAGTTAAAGATTACCTTGGGACGCCGAGAAACAACGGAGCTTGGATCATCAGCGTCGTCATCTTCAAGCAAACCGTGATCCTCATCGTCATAACCACCATAATCATCGTCGTCTTCGTAACCATCGCTGTACTCGCCTCCGTCAAAATCGTCTTCCATGGAAACTGAGTTCACGTTATCCTCCGACACCATCAGGAAAACCTAAAACGACAATGCGTTATTTGGATGGTGCGAGAGGAAAAGGAAACGAAAGAGAAAAACAAAGAAAATAAGGAATTGGGTAAAGAAATGAAATGAGAAAGTAGCTGGGCATGGTTTTTGTGGTGAGAAAATCCGAAGCATGCGGCTGTTGGCCTCTTGCTTAGTCTCCTGATCGTCCAAATCAACAAATGCATTTTCTCTCGTCTTCGAATTCGACCAAACACGCGTAAAGGGGAGATTTGGCGCAATAAACCCATGCCATAATTGTCGTGACAGACCTTGGGTTTCATATCTCCCGCTTCTTAATAGGTATGGCCGTATGGGTCAGGTTTGTAGGACCAAAATTCATTAAAAAATTGATTTTTTTTTAAATATGACATATATTTTTTAGATTAAATAAGTGTTTAATATTTTATTTTATAATTTATTTAAACAAAATTATTAATTCTTATCGTTAAAGGATACATATCATCTCTTATTAATTTTAAAATTTTTATTGTTAAAATATACATTCTTTCAATTAACTCACACGTTGTTCGTCGTCTATCCTATCATTGTTCGTCGTAAACTGTTCAAAAAATCATTCGGGTATTTTTGATACTTCATATGGTGTTAGTCAATTTCTGATGATGGAATGGTAAGAGAAATGATCATAAAATTTCGAAGACTGATGTGATAAACGACGATATGACAATCGGTGACGAGATTAGCTTAAATCGGAATTTAAGTTTGGGAGAGGTAGGAATTTTAAAATTTAAGAGTTATTTTATAAAATCTAGAAAACTTAAAGAATTTCTGTAAATTAAATAATTTTATTTATTTTTAATATAATTTTAAAATTTTTTTGGAGATGGCATATGTTCTTTTAATGATAAAAATTAACAAGAAAAACTTAAATAAGTTACGAAATGAAACATTAGACATGTACTTGGTCCGAAAAATAATTTAAACATCTAACTAAAAGAAAAAGTATAGTTTTAACACCTAATTAACGACTAAAACTTAAAATAAATAAAATTTTCAACTCGATTCCATTTATCTTGAATAATAATTTCATAAATTTGATTAGGACTACAACCCAAATCCCATATTCCTTGTTCAATAGTTTCTAGGATTACAACCCGAATAAAAGTTCAGCCCCCGACCGAGGTCGGAAAACCAGTGACAGGCAGATCATATTGGTGATGTTAGATGGTCGGACTCGATCCTATGCGTTCATGTTATAGTTGGAAAGTTTGGAAAGGAAGAATCTTCAGATGAATGAAACCAAACTGTGCATTGGCTAGGCAAATTCCGATGAAATGTGAGGAAACGGGGCTTGTCTGATTTTAAGACTCGAGTTCTGGTGCTGGAGCAGGTGCCTTCAACAGCGGTCGGAGAGCCTTGACGACAATGCTCATGCTTGGACGGAACTCGGCTTCGTATTGTACGCACAATGCTGCCACAGTTGCTAACTGCATCGACAAAACGTAACGAAAATCGGTGTTTGAACTTGAAAACATGTTGAAAAACATGTTCGAGTTAAGAAGACATGGGACAATAGACGTTACCTTAGCAACTCCTTTAGGAGGATACTCTCCCTTCAGGTTTGGATCTACACATTGCTTAACCTGATCTTCACTCAATCTTGGAGTAGCCTAATTCGAGAGAAAAAATGTCGAAGAGACAATCACATTAGAAGTGAATACATAATATCGAGCACGATATAAACGAAACAAGAATGCACCATCACACCAGATAGAGGAAAGGGAAAAGATTGACAGAAAGAAAGAGAAAGCATTAGCTCACCCAGGTAACGAGGCTTTGTTGTCCACGCGGCATCGTGTGATCGACAGGTTTCCGTCCGGTCAAAAGTTCTAGGAGCACAACCCCGAAACTATACACATCGCTCTTCTGTGTCAATTGTCCGGTCATTGCATACCTGGATGTTATATCAATAAGTAATTATGCATAATTTTCGGGATGTTATCCGAGAAGCAATCAAACATAACGAACCGTGTGCACCAAGCTACTGGCTGACTGGTTGGTTTCATACAGAAAAATAAACTTAACATAAAAGGAGCTTAGAAAGCATACTCTGGAGCATGATAGCCGAAGGTCCCCAAAACTCGAGTGGAATGTAGACGAGCAGCCATGTCAGGAGACTGGTTTGAGAGGTTAAAATCTGCAATCTTTGCTCGGAAATCATCAAAGAGAAGGACATTGCTAGATCTGATATCGCCGTGTATGATAGAGGGTTGAACCGTCTCGTGCAAGTATTCCAAGCCCCTTGCTGCATCAACTGCTATTTGGACTCGTTGCATCCAGTCAAGCACAGGACCTGGTTGTGCCCCTTGAACCCCCTTCCTACCTACAAACACCAGAAAGAAATAAGTAAACTAACAGTGCCTATTTTGTATAACAAGATCTTGTCTGAAAATTTTTTGCCAGGGACTAATGCATAAAACAATGACTTCACATACCATGCAATACATCATGTAGTGATCCCAGTGTAGCAAACTCGTATGCCAGCACGCGGTGGTTTCCTTCGACGCAGTAACCTTGCAACTCGACAAAATTGTCATGCTTCAACCTTGACACCCTTGAAACCTACCGAAGAAAATTGTAAAGTTGAAGATTTGAAGTGCTAAGAAAAAAGGGGAAACACAAGACAACATAAATTTGCATCATATGTCAAATTGCCAACACACCTGGGTCAGAAACTCAACATCTGATTCAGCCTCAGAGGAAACATCCAGCTTTTTGGCAGCCACAACTTTTCCATTGTCCAAGTTTGCATAATAAACTCTTCCGTATGAACCCTCACCGATCAAAGCCTTTGATCCGAAATTCTCGGTCTTTTCTTTCAATTTTTCCAATGATAATGCAGGCACTTCGATAGGCGGTGGCACTGATTTTTGCATTTCGTGCTTGGCAGGAGGTTCCACCTTTGAGTTCTTTTGATTCCCTGAAAGCACATAACATCAGCAATGACAAATTATTGTAAGAAAACAAGCTTGCAAACACAACTATACATATACAACAATATTCGAATATTGCAGACTCCTCAAAATAGTTTTCTTATCTTAGCAAGTAAACACAAATCCCTCCCTCTCTGAACCAAGCATACCATCTGTATCATGATCAGGGATCCTCATGTTCTCGTTTTCATGCGGTGGGTAACTCTCCTCGACTAGACACGAACAGCAAAGCCATCGACACATCCTTGATCTTTTCCTCAGATAAAATCGTCAGAAATTTCTAGTTGAACAAAGTAGCCAGGAACAGGTGCCCGCGTCTGCATAAAGTTTTACAAACTCATTAACATTCCAATGAACATAGAGTAAGATCAAATGGAAGTATGACAATCGAAATAAACATATATGAAAAACAAGGTTGAAACTGAATTTTCCTACAAGCTGAAAATCGGTGACATGTAAGAGTCGTGTGTGTGTATATATATGTATATATATAATTCCATGTCTCCAGATAAGCACCAAGCCAGGAGTAGGCAAAGCTCATACAATTTACCACGAAAGCGACAGATAAAAATACAACTGAATCAAGCATAATTGATTAATCAAATGTTATGAGAAGGATTTTCGATGAAATAAACATCTTTGACATTCAAATTCATAAAGAACTGGAGATTGATAGACTCATTAAGCCTTACCACCAAACCTAGTCGCCAATAAAGATAAAAGGGTCTATGAGAATTCACAAAACAAATCAAAGACTTGGATAAAGGAAATCCTTCAACTTGAAATTTGAAAAAAAATGAGGAAAGATAATATAATTGAAGAAAACAGTGGAGACAGATAAGCAAACGGAAACAACACAGCTTTACGGATTAGAAACTGAAACAAAAAGGATTAAAATAGATAGAATTTGAAAAAACAAATCCAGTTATATTAATGATAGTACCTGACTTTTTCTCTGTTTTTTATTGTTGGGAAATCTGCTCTGTTTCTCTTTCAGAATTTGGTAAGTTATCATCTTGTTGGAAGATTACTGGAAGAGACGGAATCGAGAAACTTGACGTTCGAGTTCCTGTAAGTCTTATGCTTCAAGCAAAGGTGCCTTGTTAATTAGGTAACTTACCATTTTGTTAACTGAACATGCCCCTATGCCAATCCTAATCTTCTGCAAGTGTCGTTGCGACGATAGTCGATATTGTTCTACCATTTAAATGTTTTGATTATGAAAGACTATATAACTAGTTTTGGATGTGAGATGAACACAAGCTTGTTTTATGATCAGTTTTACATCTCATATCTTGTGTTTTCATATTCTGTGTCCAATAAAAAGGGACTTTTTATCGTTTCGTTTTTCCGCAGGCCGGATTTTTGGAAGGAATAACGAATATCGTTTCCGGTTATGTTTTCGTTTTATAAACTTAATTTACCACGACCATGTTTCTTGAAAAAAAAAATTAACGTTGAGAGCTTGATTTCTTTTCTCAACAGCTTTGGGGGAGTAAACATCAACGTATTGTCGGACGATGCCGCCGAGGAAGTCAGTGGGAAGCTGTTGTTGGATTAGAAGGATACAATGGGTGGCAGAATTCAAGCTTTTCGAGTCGAAACTCGAAAGTTGAAGGTACATTCTGAACTTATTCAATGTTTACTTTAATGACTAGTTAGGCCGGAAATGGAGAAGTTTGTTCTTTAACAAACCTTTCTCCTATCTTTAATGGCTTGTTTAGGCCTGAAATCGAGAAGTGTTAGTTCTGAATCGGAACTTCCTCCGATCTTGGTTGATCTGCTGAGGCTGCATCAGCCGTTGAATGTAAATATAAAGTGGTAGAAAAATGATAAACCAGACATGAGATTACTGTCCTGGCCACTAAAAAAACATGAGACAATGATAGTCTTGAATTTAATGAAATTCAAGAACTTTTTATTCTTTATATACAGTTTCTTACACTTATTTGACTTTCTTACATACTTCAGCATAACAACTGAAACGGGTTAGTCGACAACAACATATTGTCGGAACAGACAGTTTACGAAACACTTAGTTATTATATGTAACCACTCAACTATATAACATTGAGGACACAAAATTCTAATGAATCGGTGTTTGAAGTTTGAACCCAGGAATGGGGAGAAGCAGGATAGGGTGATGCATATAACTAAATCTTCAAGACCAACTTTGCTGGAATTAGTTTACAAATGGGCATCTGTATGGGAAACGAGTAAACCTGGACGGATTCTCAACTAGGAGGACTGCCCTCTCCTTTGGCTTGATGGGCGGCTTCTAAGCACTCCTTAGCCCGATGAACCTTTGACTGAAGGTAGAAGCTCCCAACCTTGGCATTCTTCTCGAATAAATGGTCGTACTTCTGCAATAAAGCAATGGAAGAAGTTTTAAAGGTCATTCGAGACTAAAGCTACTGAAAGGAAAAAGAAAAGAGATGCTTGAAATACTAGCCTTAATTATCTCCTCCCAAGCAGCATCCTCACTTACACCAAGAATCTGCCTAGCTTCTTGCTCTGTCATTACTTTACCGGCTCTACGGGCAGCATTTTGTAGTGTCTCATGAGTAACACCAGATTTGGCAGCATCTGCGATAAACTTACTGTTCAGAAGATTGATACATATGAAGCAAACACAATAGCTGCCATTATAAAAAATATTACTAATGACATCGATGTTGCTCACAGTGAGTTTAGCAATAGAAAGAGGAAATAATCTAGTTGCCGATGCCAACAAAATAAAATTGCAGTGTATTGATCTCACAAGTAGAAGCAAATCACTGCTGTTGTTTTATAACAATAGGATGCTGATTTTGGAACTAAACCAATTTTGCTCATGAGACATTTCTTGAAGATTTATCACGAGTAAATTAAAAACAAGGTTTATATATTTCGATAAATTTTAGGTGTTATATTTACTCATTATCAACATGTATATCAATATACGTCAAAAAGGGAAAAAGAATCGCTTTAGTTCATCGCATAAAATTCCCTAATAAGTGGCATCTGATACAGTGATTATATCACACAATTGTACTATTTTTAAGATAATATCTTCATAACAATCAATAAAAACAAGTTCCTATTTTCAAAGAAGAGTACAAACGCGATATAGAAACAGTGTAATACTGAACTAACTTGCAAGTGCTTGACGGTATGCCTGAACAACAGCCCGAGCCAATATTCCCGAGCCCATTACAATTAAGTTGGCAAGAATCCTGGCAGCCTGCATAAAAGGACATACGGATAAGTGAAGGATAATGATAATACCATCACAGAAAAAGAGTATAATACTAATTATAATTTTACACTCATCTACAACTACCATGTCCATCTTCGATCTATGTTCTTATCAGGAAGAAGACAACATTTCAAATCTGAGAATTCTTGAAACCAGAATCAAAACAAAAGGGAAATGAAGGCAGCTCCAACAAAGCTGCAAACTTCATAGCTCTTGCAAACAGTTTAATCATTAATTTTATCTCGAATCATAAAACCGATAAGAACCATGAAGTCACTGATACAGATTTAAACTCATCTCCTTAAAATATATCATAACCAAAAATAAGCTATAAAGAAACCAATATTCAACAAACAAACAACCGAAACTCAATAAAATTAAAGTCATTCTTATATACAAAAGAACCGTCAGAGTTACAGATATGAATTTAGATTCATTTCCCTCCAATCTAATCACAACCAAAATATGCAAAAGAAGTCCAGATTCAATAACAGAAACATTTAATCCCTCTAACATCAAATTGAGATAAAATATTAAGAAATAGAGGTATTTAATCGTGATGCAACTTAAACCAATTTCACCAAACGATTCAGATTTTAATTTCACCAAGAACAACTATCCAAAATCCTTTAAATCACATCAGTCACTAGAAGAATCAAAAACCCAAATTTAAAATGATCCTAAAAAGAAAGTAGAAAAGCTGAACCAGATCAAGTGTTAACCAATACATCGCTGCCGACTATCAAAGCCTGATTTACCTAAAAATTCAACAAGAAACCTAAACCACCCAAATTGTCATTGAGAAACAAATCCCCAATTTTATTCAAATTTAATAATAACCCATCGTAATAAATAAAAACCCAGGCAGCTGAATTGGGAAAATAGATTGTAGAAGGGTAAAGGAAGGACGTACCATGGCGGAACAGAATTCGATTTAATCAATGCTTTAGATAACAAAAGACGTTCTTCCTTTTCACCCAATACGAAACAACAAGAAAGTTTCGATTTTGATCGCAACAAAATCATAAATCTAAACGGAGAAGAAAGTTCGAGAAAATGATGGAAAAAAGGAATTACTATTTTTAAATTTCGACTATATTTTAGGTAGAATGACCTTTCTGTCCCACAACTTGAACGATTTAGTCGATTTAGCCCTTAAATTCTCAATGTGTTCCTTCTTAGGTTTATATCACATATAAGTACATAAATCATATATTCTTTTATTAAAATATTTAAATATTTTTATCAAAATAAATATTTAAAAAGAAATTTATATAATTTTACTCATAATTAATTGACTCGAATATAATTTTTAATAATTAAATGACTTAATTGTAACATACTCATAATTAAGTTACTTCCATTATAGTTTATCCTAAATTTTTTATACAAAATCCAAAACCCTGGATATTAAGAGAAATTATATCATGAGCCAGTCCCACCACGTCATCCATGAGATCAACCAATAAAAATTTTCCACTTTATTATTTTTTAATTTTCTAAGTGAAGATTCACTTAAAAAAAAATTAGGACATAAAAAAATTAATGAAATAGACAATTTTTATTGGTTGATTCCATAAACAGATAATAAAACTAACCCATGATATAATTTTCCCTAGAGAAATACATATAATCCTAAATTAACTACAAACGTAATAAATAAATATAAATGTGAACTACCCAATATTATATTTATAAGTTAGATTTATTTGTTACATAAATTAGCTGTCAGATTTATCTGTAGGGTTAGATAATTCTCATAAATAAGATATAAATTTAATCAAATAAAATAAAATAAAAGAGATAAATAAATGGGAAACTGTAATAAATATTGTTGAAGTCATAATTCATCTAACCCTTTGTTTTTACATTTAATTTGCTCAGCTCGTATTCACCTAACATTGTCCCGTTCTTTAGGCTTTTTCTTTCTTATTTTAAATAAATCAAATAATTTTAAATTATTTTATCTGTTCCATAAATATTATTTTTTATTTATTTTTTTGGGTTAAACTTTTTTAATTTTGACTCTTGATTATTTAAAATTTATTATTGATAAAAATATAAAAAATATATTTTAAAAATTTATAATTGAGTAGATTTTAAATATATAATTTATAAAATTTAATTATTTAAAATATTTAATATAATTATAGTCAAAGTTTAAAAAAAAATTGACTTTCAAAAAGTCAAACGAAGGGAGTATCATTTTTATATGTTATAAAGTAATTATAAGCTAAACATAGATTAATTCCGTCAAGGATAAAATTATAAAAAAAAAGTATTTTCTTATATTTAGTAATAAAATCAGAATAAAAATTCATAATGTCATATTTTATTAAAAATAGACTGAAATTAAATTAGGAACGTTAAATTTCTTTAAAATTTTCAATTATTTTAAAGTCAACGTCAATCTTTTTTAAAATGGTGTTAATGTCTTAAATATGTTATATTAATTAAACTCGAATACCTTAAATTTTTAATACGGAAAGTATTCAAACCCTTATAGTTTCAAAAAAAAATGTTCTCTTACCCTTGATTTTTGATGAAAAAACCCTAACCCTAAATTTGTTTACAAATTATAAGGATGAATTTTAGAATTATACCCTTTTTAATTTATGAATTCCTTAAGACAAATTTGATGTTGACTAATGATAGGGAGTAGATTGTTTAATTTTAAAGTTATAGGGAGGTATTAGTGGATAAAACAATTATTGGGTCTGAATAATGTTGGGTCAACTTGTTTTTAGGGTTTCATGTATTAGAATTTTCTGTGAAGGTTAATCCTGTTTGATTTAATTAAGACACGTGCAGACAGCCTGATTTAGGGGAATTTGGGACAATAATTAACTAATTAATGTGATATCTTCATTTGCAAGTTTCAAAGTTAATTGATAAAAGTTGATTAGCATAATAATAATTATTAAACATAATTAATCAATTTTAAAATAAAATTTAAAAATATTTTACAAAATATTTTTACAATTTTATTTATTATCGTATTCAGTTAAATAAACTCACGTAACTTTTTTAATATTTTTAAAATTTTAAAATTATAAATTATCGTCTTTTTTTTTATATCTCTTATATAAAGAATAATGAAGAAAATGGTGATTCATACATTTTAATTTATATTAAAAATTAAAGATGATGTACATTTATTTAATTAGGTAAAATTATGGATAAGATTAGAATAATAATTTATGAATTAATTTTTTATTTAAAATAGAATTAATTGTATATTCAATTTGATTTTAATAATTAATAAAAAATAATTATATTTAACGATATATTGAATTAATAATATACAGTTATGTACTTCATCCATTTTAAAATTAATTTCTTACTAATAACTAATATTTGTAATAATAATAAGTTTATTTATAAATTTTATATTTTTTTATTGGCTGGTTAAGGCGGCTATAACCGAGGGATTCTTTCCTTATAGACTTTGCAACCTTAAATGTAATACATAAATATCTTACGTGAGGTTTCGATTTAGATTTTTTTATTTTTTAATATTTTAATATGATACATATTATATATATATAATTAATTAAATTCGATTTTCAAGATAAAAATTACTTTATTTTTTCTTTTTAAATTCTTATAATTAAATTTAAAATTTTTAGTGAATTAATTTTTAACTTCTAATTAAATCCTTAATTATAAAAATATATATTATGGTTATGAAAAACTATTCAAATTGAAATTAATATCATAATATTAAATATTTATAAATTAATTTAAAATTTTAAAACAATAATTATAATTCATCGATTTAATTCATTTAAATTTTTTATTTAATTTAATTTAACTTATCGAATGTTCCCTAATTATTACAATGAAATATTACTACATGCTTTTGAGCCATGCACGTGTGGCTGGTAAGAGAGTAAATGGGGGTGGTTTAGTTTAGTTAAACAACCGTAAACCCTAATCATTTAAATACACTTCCTTCCAGCTCCAGCTCTCTCGTACTCCCGATCCTCTCTGCTTTTAATCCTAATTTCCCTTTTCAGAACCCTCACTTCTCATCTGATTAAGCTGAATTTCAACACTTTGGATTCACATTTGTTTTAAAAGATCCCACCTTTAAGAATTGGATTTAAAAATTATGGATCTTCCAAGTCTTGTTGTTGTTCTTCAAGCTGCGCTTAATCCCAATCCAGCTGAACGCAAAGCTGCCGAGCAAAGCCTTAATCAGGTTTTTGTTTTATCAATTTGGTTTGATTCTTTGTTTTCTGATAGAAAGATTGGTTTTTTACTAAATGGTTTTTGTTGGGTTTCAGTTTCAGTATACGCCTCAGCATTTGGTGAGAGTGTTACGGATCATCGTTGACAATAATTATGATATGGCGGTTCGTCAAGTTGCTTCTATTCATTTCAAGAACTTCATTGCTAAGAATTGGGCTCCTCTTGATCCAAGTATCAAATTTTATCAACTTTTTTCCCTTAAGAAATTACTTCTCGGTGTTGATGAATATGAATATATAAATATGCATATATATATTTATTTTGTTCTTAATAAATGTAGATGAGCCACAGAAAATTTTGCAAAGCGATAAAGATATGGTTCGAGATCATATTCTTGTATTCGTAACTCAAGTCCCTACTTTGTTGAGGTATCTATTGTTTGTTGTCCACTTTGTTGATTGTTTGCTTAGACCTATTTTCTGTTTCATTGGTAGTGCTTGTAGTTGTAGATGATGCAATCAAGTTTCTCTATGCATTAATAAGTCATGAAATTCGGTATTATTGCAGGGTGCAGTTGGGTGAATGCCTCAAAACAATTATACATGCTGATTACCCGGAGCAGTGGCCTCGGCTTCTAGACTGGGTGAAACATAATCTACAAGATCAGCAGGTTTATGGGGCTTTGTTCGTGTTGCGCATTCTTGCTAGAAAATATGAGTAAGTATTTCTAGTCAGTTATCCTTGTATCTGTCCAATCTCTATTTTTAATGTAATTTGCATGCTTAAGTAATGGGAAGTTTTGATTAATCCAATTGGAATTTTCCCTTGGCTTTGATGCTTGATTGCAGTACATGTAGATGGCAGCTTTGTCTGCTTTGAATTGGCGATGTTTTAATTAAATAACAACTCAGTTTTCATTGTTTCTTTTGATTTGGTGCATGGTGCTCATGTTGTTTCTGCTCCAATTTATATTTTAATACTGATTTCATCGTTTTATTTATTGTTCTAGGTTCAAGTCAGAAGAGGAGAGAACTCCTGTTCACCGCATTGTTGAGGAGACATTTCCTCATCTTCTCAATATATTCAGGAGACTTGTTCAGATAGACAAACCAGCGCTGGAAGTAGCAGAACTCATCAAACTTATTTGTAAAATTTTCTGGTCATCTATCTATGTAAGTATTTTTTGAAGGCATCTATGTAAGCTTTTAAACTGCTAGCTTTTTACATGCATCTGATTTTTTAAAAATTCTCTTCCCTTTCTCTGTTAATTTTCCTTTTAGATGATCTTTTGGACATAATTATAAAAGGAATTTCTTATTTGAAATTATGCCAATGTTTGTAATCAAAGTGATTTTTGACACAGATTTGTGGTCTTATATGGTTCTGTTGTTTTGTTCTTTATGATCAATAAAATTGGAAGTCAAGTATTGCATTTTTTATTGGAGTTTTGAGCTTGAGGATAAATCATGTACTAAAGATATTGACCAAAACTACTCCTACTACAGTGTTTTCATGTCAACTGATAAGATTTGTTCTACTTACATGCCATCTTTGACTCGTTGTCTCTATTTCGCAGTTGGAGATTCCAAAGCAGCTACTTGACCCAAATGTGTTCAATGCTTGGATGATGCTTTTCTTAAATATTTTGGAGAGGCCTGTTCCTCTGGAAGGCCAACCTATAGATCCTGAGCTCAGGAAATCATGGGGGGGGTGGAAGGTCAAGAAATGGACAGTTCATATTTTAAATAGGCTATTCACTCGGTAAGCTTTAAATTTGCAACTTGTATTCAGTATAGCCTCATGTTTCTAAGTTCGTTTGTGATTTTGGTGGCTTTTTATAGGTTTGGAGATTTAAAGCTTCGGAATCCAGAAAACAGAGCCTTTGCCCAAATGTTTCAGAAGAATTATGCAGGAAAAATTTTGGAATGCCATTTAAATTTATTGGGTGTGATTCGTGTTGGAGGATATCTCCCTGATAGAGTTACCAACCTTATTCTTCAATATCTAAGCAGCAGGTTTGCTATTTGGTTATGCATAACTGGTGCTCTTGATTTTCTTTACTCTGTAAGATGGTCAGTTATGCTTTTGTCAGAGGTTACCATTCTTTTAAGATAACTGGACCATCCATTTGTGAGACTAAAGTATGCTTTTGACTGAAACAATAGGGCTATTTTAAAATTATTCTTTATAGTGTTGACTGAAACAATAGGACTATTTATTCTGTATACCATGTAATTTTTCCCGTTATGTCACCAAATAAAATCCATCCTGCCTAATTAAACTTTTATACCTTGTGCTTTGTTAGTTTACTATTTTTTATTTGTTGCCTTTGTATTTGTGTCAAGATTATTGATGACATTGCATCCTGTGTGGTGTTGTAAAATATATTTCAATTTAGAGACGCTAATAATGGATTTTGACAAAGAAACATTTAATTATATGCAGCATCTCGAAAAATAGCATGTATACTTTGTTGCAGCCACAAGTTGATGCTCTTCTTTTTGAGATAGTCTTCCCTCTCATGTGTTTCAATGACAATGATCAAAAGCTTTGGGAGGAAGATCCACACGAGTATGTAAGGAAGGGCTATGGTAAGCTATCAAACCGGATATGCCTGTTCTAAAACTAGAATGAGGCACAATGGCTCATACATTTCTTATTGTTGTATACTTGTATTACAGATATAATTGAAGATTTATACAGTCCAAGGACTGCTTCCATGGACTTTGTTAGCGAGTTAGTCAGAAAACGTGGAAAAGAGAATCTTCAAAAGTTTATTCAATTCATTGTGGACATTTTTAAGAGGTATTCTTTCACTTTTGAAGCCTAATGCATGCGGGAAATATTAATTTTGTTCTCGGCGTTGTTATGCTACATTCATGGTACATCTTTTTCCTGTTCTAGATATGAGGAAGCATCAGTAGAATATAAGCCTTACAGACAAAAGGACGGTGCTCTCCTTGCTGTTGGAGCACTCTGTGATAAGCTGAAACAAACTGAGCCCTACAAATCTGAGTTGGAACATATGCTAATGCAACATGTTTTCCCTGAGTTCCGCAGTCCTGTTGGTCATCTTAGAGCCAAGGTTTTATTTTTCTTTCTGTTCTCTGTCTGGGGGAGATATTAATGCTCCTCCATTGCTTTTTTCCCTACAATACATGGAGTCATTTCAATGAGATATTCTCACTTTTATTCTTTTGCGATTGCGATATTAGGCTGCTTGGGTGGCAGGACAGTATGCCCATATAAACTTCTCTGACCAGAATAATTTCCGCCAAGCACTTCATAGTGTTGTTTCTGGGTTGCATGATCCTGAACTTCCTGTTCGTGTTGATTCAGTTTTTGCATTGAGATCGTTTGTTGAGGCTTGCAGAGGTATATAGCTGATACTTTTGAACTTTATTTTATATTTTGTTTGAGTTGTATTTGGATGGAGCAAGCTTGGTACCAAATCTGCATTTGTAGTTAGATTGTGATAATTAGTTACTATTTGTGTGACTTTTCCCTCTCTGTTTCTTCATTTATTGGAGTATTGACTGCTTAACAGAGAAAAGATTGTTTTAAATGCAGATTTAAATGAGATTCGTCCAATTCTTCCTCAATTACTTGATGGTAAGTGGTCTTTCAAACTGATGGTTGTCTAAAAATTAACTTGGATCTGTGGAGCACTTCTGCTGTTATCTTCGTTTCTTCTTCTGAAGTTTGGGATCATGTACATGATACATAGTTTCTCTTTATTACTAAGGCAAATAAGTCAATAAGTTGCAATTTCTTTCTTCCAGAGATTTTTAAGCTTATGAACGAGGTCGAGAATGAGGACCTTGTTTTTACTCTGGAGACTATAGTTGACAAGTTTGGGGAGGAGATGGCACCCTATGCTCTTGGATTGTGTCAGAATTTGGTAACGAATGTTCTATAATTTTTAAGGTACTAAGTTTCGAATTATCTATACCTGAAACTATTTTCTTGTCTCTACAATAGGCAGCTGCATTTTCGAGGTGTATGAACACTTCAGAAGCTGATGTCGAAGCCGATGACCCTGGTGCTTTGGCTGCAGTCGGCTGTTTGCGCGCCATAAGCACAATACTTGAATCAGTTAGCAGGCTTCCTCACCTCTTTGTTCAGATTGAGCCCACTTTACTTCCAATCATGCGAAGAATGCTGACAACTGATGGACAAGGTATGTCCAATTTCTCTTCCCCCTCCCCTTGTTCCAATGATTCTTTTTGTTTGTTCTACAGGCTCAAAAGTTATAAATACTTTGAGCCAATTAGAAATGGGAGATAGCCTCACAAAATGGGTCTGGATTGAGTATAAACTATACAGTATTAAGTTGATTTAAGAACCTAAAGTTCATATGTAAAAATTGAAATGTGAAGCTACTACAGTTAAGGTGTTACAGTTTTTATTAAATCTTAGACGTTTATTAGGTCATTAATTTTCATAGTAACTCGAAGAGAAAGGAAACCTTTGTTCTATTCCGAAAGGCTCTGCATATCGGTTAGACTTCAGATTTGTATTCAACTATCAATAACTCTGGGAAACGTGGTTTGATTCAGGAGGAGTTTCTCAGTTTCTATAGAATTCAATATACTGATAAACACATTAAACATTTGCTAAAATAACCAGAAAACTTGACAATGGCTAATTGAAGGCTTGCCCTAGGAAAGCCTATCCGCTGTTGTAAACACACATTCAAATCATTATTCGAGTATGGTGACTACTTACTAAAAAGGACTTGACTTTTGTATTTTTGCAGAATTAAATGTAAAAATTTGAGTTGACGAATTTAGTTATCAAGTAGTATATTTGCTGTTGCATTCTGAACATGCCAAATTTGACTTGTATAAGATGGTATTTGATTGGTATCTTTGTATATGTTTTATTTTATCATTTTCTTTATTCTTCTGCAGAGGTTTTTGAAGAAGTCTTGGAGATTGTTTCGTATATGACGTTCTTTACTCCAACTATATCCTTGGAAATGTGGAGCCTTTGGCCTTTGATGATTGAAGCATTAACTGATTGGGCTATAGACTTCTTTCCAAGTATGATTCTATTTACTGACACTATTGCTCTTTGAACAACTTGTCAGATGTTGAATTTGATGGTAGAATTAATTGTGTAAAGCACATACTGTCGAATTTGAGTTAACACATTTGCACCCCAGGAAAAGGAAAACTCCTCATTGGTTCTGATTTTCGTGATCGGAACAGTTTTGAAGACAGCATTCCCTACTTTTGGGGATCAGTTTGCCATTGCCATGTATATGTTTGGATTAGTTTATGATAGAATGTGGATATTTCTGTTTCTGTTTTATCTATGAGGTCCATATATGTTGGAAATTTCACTCTTTTTTCATTCAATTTCAATTTATCATTATTTATTTTGAATTTATCTGTATTTATTTATATATTGTGTTGTTTCAAAGTAGTAGCTGTTTTCATGCAGATATTTTGGTTCCTTTGGACAACTATATATCCAGGGGAACTGCACATTTTCTCAGTTGCAAGGAACCTGATTACCAGCAAAGTCTTTGGAATATGATTTCATATGTGAGTTCTTTTCTAGTAACAAGTTGCATGTAGATGGAAACTCTTGGGAAAATGGAATTGAAAATGATTTATACATTCTTCAGTTAGGGATCTTTTTGCATATTTTCTAGCATTATGTTGGCATCCATTTGGGTACATGGACAATGCTATTTTCTTTTACTTCTGCAGGTTATGGCTGATAAAACTTTAGAGGACAATGATATTGAGCCTGCCCCAAAGCTTATAGAAGTAGTGTTTCAAAACTGTAGAGGGCAGGTGGATCATTGGGTTGAGCCATATCTGAGAATCACGCTTAACCGATTGCGTCGAACGGAGAAATCGCGATTGAAATGTCTTCTTGTACAAGTGGTAAGGTGTTTGGACCTGCCTTTGTTTTCTGCAATACAATGCCATGCTTCCTGTGCACCCACTCAAGATACTATACGTTTTGTACAATTTAAGTTAAATCAACATCTTTTTATCCATCTCTGATTTTCTTTGTTGGGTTCCTGTTACAAATCAGAGTTATGGTGTGAAGTAGCTAGTAATACGACAGCTTATGTTGTTTTAAATGTTAATATATTCTTCTAGGCATGCACATACATGCGATTTTCTAAAAGAAAACTGGCTTTATTTTTTCTTTGCAGATTGCCAATTCGGTTTATTACAATGCACTATTGACTCTCAGCATATTAAATAAGTTGTGTGTTACGAATGAAGTGTTCAACCTTTGGTTCCATTTGTTGCAACAAGTTAAAAAGAGTGGTCAACGGGCTAATTTTAAGCGGTAGGTATTTTTGTATTTGCTTTGACTTCTTTTCCTCACACTCCTTGCAAGCCTTGAGCTGTATATCATTACTTTTATGATGTTTTTTTTGCCTTGGATATTGTCTTGGTGACTTTGTAAGTGATATGGGTGCTACAGGGAGCATGATAAGAAAGTGTGCTGCTTGGGCCTTACGTCACTACTTGCACTTCCCGGTGAACAATTGGCTGGGGAGGCTCTTGGGCGTGTGTTCAAGGCCACCTTGGATCTGCTAGTTGCATACAAGGATCAAGTTGCAGGTTTCTCTCTCTCTCGTGTGAATTGTCATCCACTTACACTTTTGTTTTTCCCTTGTCGTCTTTTGGAGGCTTTATCCTCCCATCTTTTCCCGTTATATCTGGATTATCCCATGCATTTACTTGTGAGTTGTGAACAGAAACAGCAAATGTGGAAGAGGCTGAAGATGATGATATGGATGGTTTCCAGACTGATGATGACGATGATGCTAATGGTTCTGACAAGGAAATGGGAGTTGATGCAGAGGACGAGGATGAAGCTGATAACATCAGGCTTCGGAAATTAGCTGCTCAGGTATGTATTATGTTGATCCTTTAGGTTTATTGTTTAGGCAGAATATCTCAAGTGCCGAGAACAAATCCTATGCCCATAGGGAAATGTCTAGCTACTGAATGGGAAGGAATAAGGATGAGGTTTAATTTTAGGACATGTTGATGTAAATGATCCTGAACTTTCAAAAATTCCTATTTGACCCCACCTGATATTGTTTCCTATAGGCTAAGGCTTTCCGTCCCTATGATGAAGGCGACGATGACTCAGATGATGACTTTAGTGACGACGAAGAGTTACAATCACCAATTGATGAAGTAGACCCTTTTGTTTTCTTTGTTGATACTGTCAAGGGTAATGTTTGTTCAGCCTTTTCGTGTATTTTTTTTTGTCTGAATCTTCTACTTTTGTTGATTTTTGCAAGTCCATCTTAAATAAGAAACTTTTCTTCTCGACTTTTGAATCTAGTTTTGCAAGCATCAGATCCTATGAGGTTCCATAACCTTACACAGACCCTGGATTTCCATTATCAATCTCTTGCAAACGGTGTTGCCCAGCATGCTGAACAGAGGAGAGCAGAGATCGACAAGGATACAATGGAGAAGGCATCCACCGCTGCTGCTTCATCATGAGTTCAGATTTAGATTGAATGTTTGTTCTTCCCTATGAGGTATTTCATCGTACCATTGAAAACCAAGAGTTGTTTTTGGTCCCTTCATCGGTTCATGTGGTCCTTATCGAACCTCAAATAAGGGTTTTTGAGGTTCAAGCACGCGGAGCTTCGGGAACTCAAGAGTTTGTCACAAAGTCAGGGTTGTGTTTTCTTTTTGGTCAAGTCTATTGAGTCTGGCAGAAAATGCCAGCCTCAACCACTTCATGTTGTAGTCGGTCAGTCAGTCGTCGTACTGGTTCTCTTCCCCCTCCTTTCCACCACTTATTTTTTCTTCTTCACATGTTTGGTCACTCTTATCGGTCGGAGTAAATCCGATCTTTATTCACTGCCATGACCCTTGAGTGTTGATTTCACCATAGTCTATTCTGCTGTCTTGCCAATATCTTGTATTATAGGGTGCTTGTATTGATGTTGAAGTGGTCATCTCAAAAATTTTCCAGGTATAGTGAACCCATGACATCAATTTTTTTGGGGGGTTCTTAGGTAACTTGGTTGCCTATTTGTAATAATAATAATAATAATAATTTAAGAAAAAACTGTGATAGTGTATTCTTTTCATGTAACGTTGGATTTGATGATAAATAAACTATTATTATTATTATTTGTTGGGATGATATGTAAATAAATATATGTTTAGCATGTACCTTTCAGGGAGAATTTGAATTTTAGAGATAACAACAATTATACAACATTTGATGAATTTTAAACATAAATTATAAAAATGTATTCAATATATTTAAAAGCTTAAATTTTGATGTAAAAACAACATAAATGAAATTAGTTTATAACATAATAGGATTTGTTGTAAGATAAATTTTTTACTATCAAAGGCTCGAAAGTTATAAAATAATGATAATTTGACAAATTTAATGATATTTTTAAATAATAAAATGAATTGAATAATTCATTTATATTTTTAAATTTTCAGTAATTAATAAAATTATGTTACTTAATTTGGTGATTATTTTTTAAAAAAGCATACAGTAATGTAAAACTTCTGTGTGTGTGTGTTTTTGGGGACTTCATTGCTGTGTTTTAAAGCAATAGATATAATCCTTCCTGGTTGAACCTGTCTACTCTACTATTAATAAAAAATATAACTTATACCGCATAAGCAATTAGCGTTTGTAGTCCAACGGTTAGGATAATTGCCTTTCAAGTAATAGACCCGGGTTAAGCAATAGACCCTGGTTCGACTCCCGGCAAACGCATTGCTTTCTTTTACCTTTCGATCTCAAAATTCTGTTTAAATAAAGCGTGACTAGCTTATGTTTTGAATCTGCTATTCCAGTAATTTAGTACTTTTTCTATTTCACATCTTATCATTAAATTAAAATAATGCTTATTTCATGTTTTATTCATCAAATTATTAATATTTTTATTCGTTGTTGATGGGTTCAATTTCCATTTGCCTCGAGGGAAGATATTTGTTCTACAAAGTCGTCTAAAGCCTTGTAAGAACTTCCACCTTCCTTAATGGATTCTAACGCGGTCTTCCGGAACTTCTTGGCTCGAACTCTCTCAGCCAGGTTTTCAGCCAAAGAATCAGACAGGGTTCGAGCCAGTTTGGTCGCATCGGGGACAGTCTCTAAACCCTCACAAACACGAACAGCGACCCCCAATCCATCTACCAACAGATCTGCATTCAGGAAATGGTCACATTGCATGGGCCATGCAAGCAACAGAACCCCAGCAAGGATGCCTTCGAATGCTGCATTCCAACTACAATGAGTCAAGTATGAAACAACCGCAGGGTGGCCAAGGATAGCCACTTGGGGAGCCCAGCCTTTGATCACAAGCCCCCTCCCAGCAACACGATCCTCGAACCCTGGTGGAACCATTGGTTCCTTTACTACCCAAATGAAACCAACTCCGCTTTGTTCCAAAGCTAAAGTCACAGCCTCCATCTGTAGCTTCGACAATGTTATCTGTGTTCCGAATCCGACATAGACCACGGATTTGTCAACTTTACGACAAGAATCAAGCCATGGAATGACTCGATCATATTCTTGACCTAAAGAAATTGGTCCGCGTTCGATGGGGAGCAAAGGACCAACCGCCCATAAACGGTCGTGCTTGGTTATCTCTTCCTTGATAACCTTTATTTTTTCATTATCTATCTCATCAAACGAGTTGAAAACCAAACCCCAGCTCTGAATGCAACCGAGGTGCAGTTTCCGATAACAATCCGGCATCGAATCGAGATCGTTTACCCACCATGAAGACACCGCGTGTGCATTGGTGATGACAAAACACACGTTGGGGATCCCAAGACGGGAAGCTAACAAGGGAGTCCAAGAACAAAGCAGCATGTCGGAAACAATGGCGACCGGAGGAAAAACGTGGGTTTCAAACCAGTTAACTATGGGATCTTGGAGCTTGCTCAGAGCAGCAGCGAAATCCGGGACGAAAGAGACGTCGACGTCTTGCATGTTTTCGACCCCGTGTGGTATCGAAGAATGGGACGGGAATGGAAGCACCAGGGTTTGGAGAGTTGAAGAAGAATGTAAAGAGAGTAGAGGGCTGAGATAATGGTGGTTTTTGGGTGTGACCATGATCGTCACCGTTAAGCCACGGAGGAGGAGCTGGTGGGTTAAATCCATAAGAGGAAGGATATGTCCCGCTCCCGGGTATGGGATCATTAGAACGTGAACTCCATTGCCATAGCTTGACATTTTTCTCTTTCTTTTTGCTTTTGCAGCCCTTGTTCTGATTTGTGCCATAATTTATAGGCAACCAAAAGTATAATGTTTTATATATATATATATAACATTTTGACACGTAAGAATTTCAGTTTTAGTACTTTAAAATTTAAGTGGTGGTTTATGGATTTAGGTTATAGAATTAAAATTTAAAGTTTAGGGTTTAGAGTTTAAAATTTTGAGGGTAAATTATTCTACACAGTTTATATTACATATGATATAAAACCTATAGTTTGACGGAAATTAACTCTCTTTTTCAAGTGATAATCTTCACAGTCTTAGTGTATGATCTCGACTATCAAATTCACACATCTTACAATAAAAAAATATATATAAAATTTAAAATGTTTTTATATTATATAAAACAGATCTTATCTATATATTCATAAAACTTTTTCTAACCTATGACACAAAACATAGGATAAAAACTTTTAATAGGGTAATAGATGTTATCATTTACTTCATTAAATAACCTAATTTAAGAGTTTAAGAATATAATTTAAAAGTTAAAATAAATAATTTATTTTTAAGGAATCATATAATCCTATTATATAGGATAGAAAGAGCTCTATTATAAAAAGTAATTTTTATATTTTAATACTTCATATAACTTTTTTCAAAACACACACAAAATTTATAGTTTAAGATTCAAACACAAAACTAATAATTAATTTATTAAATACTTTATTATAAAAATAATTAAAAATATCTGTAAAAAAAACCTTAACAAGTGCTTCAATAAAAAAATAGATATTTAACTCACAAGATTTAAATTTATAATTTAAATAATTTAAACATAATTTTTAATAATTAAATAATCTAAATATAAATATACTTATAATTAAGTTAACCTAATTTCGCCAACCACATTTAAATACTACAATATGTTTTTTTTTTATATATTTTTTTATTTTTTACTTCACCTAACTCAAGCCCTACACGTGTTCCTCTCAACACTGGTTGAACCCACATGTACATTGAAATAGGGGAATATTCCAAGTTGAATCCATAAATATTATTTATTTTTCACTATTAAAAAATTAATTTAACATAATTTTTTTTTATCATTTTTAGTTTTTCAATAAAAATTAATTACTTTACGTCATATAATTTTTTTAAAAAATTCTGTAAAAAATCAATATGTGATAAAAATTAAAATAAACGGAATAAATGTTAAAATTGTTGCTTGTTGAAGATGCTTCCCAATATATTCCAAAACTTGGAAACAGAGTGATGACAACTTCAATTCATTTGTTTAAGATTCATGTTTATTAATAGTTATATATAATAATCATGTCGCGTTTAAAAGTTTGAGAATTAATTTAAATTAAATTATAATTTATAGATAAAATTAGAATTTTTTAAATTTTAAATATTAATATAAAATAAAAATTATAACTTAATAATAAAATTAAAATATTTAAAATTTTAAAAATTAATTTAAAATAAGAATTATAATTTAGTAGAGATGATTAGATTCTTTTATGGGGCAAAATGAATAAAATTAATATTAACTAAATTGGGAATATTCCAAGTTGAATTCATGAATATATTAATTTTTAAAATTGTTGGTTTCTGAAGATGCTTCCCAATAGATTCGAAATTTGGGAAATAAAGAAACGACAAATTCAATAATTATTGTACCATTAGTATTTTTTTACAATTAGATTAGTTATATTTATTGATATAATCATATTTATCAGATAATCTGTGTTTAATGGTTATTAACGTTGGAGTTAATATATTCATATATTTTTTAAAATAAATTAGTATTCTTCAATAAAATAATGATATGTCAATTTTGATGACATGATAATTCATTCGGTGTAAATCTTTTTACTTATCCTTATAATTTATATAATCTATGAACATTAATTATTTATTTTTTAATTGTGTTTTTATTTATATTCTCACTTTAGATCAGTGGGTTTGAAGTTTAATTATGGTTAAGAGTTGTAGTTAGAGTTTAAAGAAATAACGGTAAAATGAATTTTTATGGTGTAGAGTTTAGGGTTTAAAGTGTAAAAAATGAGGGATAGAATTTAGAATTTATTTTTTTAATTTAATAAGGGTACGAAAGACACCTGATAAAGGGATGTGATTTTTAATAGGGTTGCGGTAGGTGCAAATCGCCTACCTTCTAACCATGCCTTTATTTTAAATTAGTGGGTTTAGGGGTTCAATGTTAGGGGTTGTGGTTAGGATTTAGAAAATTATGAGTATGGTGTATTTTTTAAGTCGTAGGGTTTAAGGTTCGAGATGTAAAAAATTAGGATTAAAGTTTAAAATCTGATCTTTTAAGATTTTTTAGCAGAAAGTGTGAAAAGGAAAAATTATATCATGGGTCAGTCTCACTACCTGTCCATGGGACCAGCCAATAAAAACTGTCCACTTCATCAATTTTTCCATGTCATAATTTTTTCCCAAGTGAATCTTCACTTGAAAAATTAAAAATAATGAGATGGACAGTTTCTATTGGTTGGTTCCATGGATGACGTGGTGGGACTGACCCATAATATAATTTCTCTGTGAAAAGAGACACAGTTGAGAGATAAAAGATTTTTACTCGACGTGGTACCGCATTTTAACAATTTTATTTGTATATTTATAAAAGTGTGGAAAGATAGCAATACTTTTATATTAATATTTTCATATTTTAATATCTATTAATTGATTAAATAAATAAAGATTTTCATTTAATTGTAGGTTTAAATTTAAAAGGCATAAAGATAATTTTAACCCTAACGTTTATGATTTTTATCGTTTTGGTTCTTATTTTTTAAAAATAAATTTAGCTCTGAACCTATATCTTTTTGACAAATAACTCATTTTTTAACTAACATAATGATTAAATAGTTAAAAAATTAATGATAATGATATGTCATATATATGAAGAGTGATATTTAAGATTTGAGAATACATAATAGCATTTTATTTTAGAATTAATTAATTTTTAATATTTTATTTAAATTTTAATTATTTTATATTTTATATTAGAACAAAATTATATTTTACATGTATATATTAGTCATTATTGTAAAAAAAATTAACGATAATGACATGTTATATATATGTAGAATGAGATTAGATGCCATGTTATTTAAAATATATTATCACATATATATATGACATGTTAATATCATTAAATTTTTAATGATTTAAAACAGAAGTTACAAATGAGACGATAAACGAGAAAAATTATTAGGTGAACTCTATTCATCACGTCATACATGATCCTAATTAATCAGGATCGTTGATCTTAATTTTTTTAAGTGAATCATCACCTCTTTCCTACATGAACTTAGGGGTGGATAGTTATTAGGTAATTATTTAAACATCAACTGTCCTAATTGTTTGGATCATAAATGACTAAGTGAACAAGATTGACTTAATAATCTCTCGATAAACGGAGGATTTCTGCTCCCGTAAACGACAATCTGCCTGAACACTAGGCAACAACAATGACCGCCAAATATTACATGGACGATCTTATTACATTTTTTGTCTCAATCTGACTGAAACCATTTCCAAACCCAGAAAATTGTTCCACTAGTTCATCCAGAGCCTGGTAAGAACTTCCACCTTCTTCAATGGTCGCCAATGCCGCTTTCTGCAACTCCATGACTCGAACTCTTTGCGGTTGTCTCGAAGTCGTTGAATCGACAAGGATCCGAGCCAATTCGGTTGAATTTGGGACAGTTCTTAACCCTTTGCAAACTCTGATGGCCGCGCCAACTTCGTCAGCCAACAGCCTCGTGATCTGAAAATGGTCGGCCTGCATCGGCCAAGCGAGTAACAAGACCCCGGCAACAATGGCTTCCAATGCCGAGTTCCACCCGCAATGAGTCAAGTAAGAACCGACGGCTCGATGCTTGAGAATTGCCACTTGGGGTACCCAACCTTTGAGTACCAGCCCTTTTCCCCGGACTCGATCTTCAAATCCTTGAGGGATCAAGCTTTGCTCATCGTCGCCGTCTTCCGATCGTTTCATCGGTTCCTTCACGGCCCAAATGAAATGAACCCCGCTCTCTTCCAACGCCATCGCCACCGCTTTCATTTGATGTTTCGTTAACGTAATCTGAGTACCGAATCCGATGTAAACAACTGAGTCATCAACCAAGTCATCAAGCCATGCAATGACTTCACTCGGTGGTGTTGAACTTGAATTAGCCGCACCCGAAACTCTCTCGTTCACCGCCGGCAAAGGGCCGACCCCCAAAACACGGCCATGCTTTACGAATTTCTGCTCGATCAATCCCATTTTTTCCCCTTCCAACTCCTTAAACGAGTTGAAAACAAACCCTTGGCTTTCCATACTCGCCTTGAAAGCTACCCTATAAAAGGGTAACAAGGAACTAGGTTTACCGAGCCAGGAACAAACCGCAGCAACATTGAACGGAACGAAGCACATATTCGGGATACCGAGATCGGAAGCGAGGTTAACAGTCCAAGGAGCGAGCAAGATATCGGACAATATCGCAACAGGAGGGGATTTCGAATTCCCCGATCGTTGTGTTCGGAACCATTGAAGCAAAGGGTTGTATAGTTTTCCCAAGGCGTCGACGATGTGGGGTAGAAACGAGATCGGAAGATCTTGCATTTGCTCCACTTCACGGGGGAGGGAGGGGTGAGACGGGAAAGGGAAGACCAGAGGCTCAACGTTGGGAGAGTGGAGAGAAAGAAGAGGGTTTATGTAGCATAGATTCTTTGGTGTGACCATGATCGTCGCTGTTAGTCCGCGAAGAAGAAGCTGGTGAGTTAAGTCCATGAGAGGAAGTATGTGGCCGCATGCTGGGAATGGGATGACGCAAATGTGTTTTCCGGAGGCGGAGGCGGCGGAGGTTGAACCTTTCCCGGAGTATTTCACGTCATTGATCTTCATATTTACTAATTCTGTGATTGTTTCGTTGTGTTTTCACTTTTTTATAGAGAATTGGAATATGATAGTGACAAACTTTTCATTGTTTTAATTTTGTTCTTGGTTCTATAGGATCATTAAAAAAATAGGACGGCGAAATTATCCGGCCCGGAAGGGGTGGGTTTCGGAAAAGATTGAGTTGGTGTGTCCGGTTAATATTTATATATATAATTTAAAGAGTTTTGTAGTATATAATTTAATTTTATTATATGAATTCTACTTATTATGTCATCGAATCTGTATATATTAAAATTCAATCAATTAATTTTTATTTTTATATTATTTTTATGTAATCATTCACTACCTATTTATCTGATAAAAATAAAATTTATATTTAAAAAAATATATAAATTAAAACTATATAATAAAATATATTTAAATTATCCATCATGTATTTGTTTAACATTATCTTGACTAGGCTAGGGTACAAAATTGATGACTATTAATTAGGTAGAAACTTCAACTAGGAATTAATCAAAGGCCAATTGGGGAATCAAGAGAAGTTAAAAGGGAACAAAAACTACAGGTACAAAACTATTAATTATAAATTATTCTCTTATCGACTAAATCCAAAAAATATTTAAATAAATCTTGTCTCTAATCATATTTTTTAGTATATTTTACGATAAAATTATTAAAAAATTAAATTTTAAATCTAATCTTAAATTTTATATTATAAACTTTAATTTTACACTCTAAAAATATATAATACTCTTAATTTCTTAAATTTTAAAAATAATTTTAATCTTAAACCCTAAACATTTTTAGAGATAAAAAAATATTTTACTGATGAAATAAAATATATTTTATGATTAATCTTTTAGCGAGGAGATTAATCATTATTATAAAAATATTAAAAATGTTATATTATTTTAGTAGATCCATTACTGAACGTAGCTGCCAATGCAGTTTTAGTACAGTGGAAATCACAAACGAAACTAAAAAAACACCCCCTCCAGGGAAAAGTAGAAGCAAAGTCATGATCTCCCCACCATGGAAACTGATTGGGAGATGATATGCACTTTATTTAAACAGTTGACATGCAGGCATGAAAACCCTAAAACACATTAAAAACATGGAGAAGAAGCAATGCTGACTGCTGAGTGTTCCATATCAGATAGCATTAGCAAAGCTTAGTGCAGAAGCAGCGGCGCCTGAAACCTCGACATCTGCCGCCGGAGAAGCCTTCGTTTCGGCAGACGAGCGCGCAGTTGTGGCTACTCATGCACGCACCCTTGAACTTATGGCTCTGTGACTGGCAAACCCTAGCTTCAGCTGGCTGCACCGCCCATTCTGCATCAACATACATAACCAACATTCATATACATGATACCATCACTTACATATATATAATCTCAAACTTTATATATATATACTTACGTGAGGCTAAGACAATGAGGAGCAGAAAGAAAATCCCCAGCGATCTTTTCATCATCTTCAGCTGCTACTTAAACCGTGACTGGTTTTGGCTTGAAAAGCTCTTACACCCCACACATATATATACACACAGCTATAGGAAGGCAATGATGCTAGAATTCTAGAGAGTTCCATGATCGACTAGGATTCGCATCATCAAAAGGATTACTTTAGGTTTAAACAAATCAAAGTGGTGAACTCGTGAAAAAAAGGGGTTGGAACAAGACCAGACTGGGACAGGTCGGAGTGGCAGACTGAAAGCAAAACAGAGAATCTGTTCACGTGTTTTGTTTCAGATCTCTGTGTACCGTCCATCTCGTCCACATAAAATCTGTGTCGTGTCGTATGATATCTGTTTGGTCTCGAGATCCTGATATAGGATACTGATCATCTCCCCCGTCTTGTTTTCGGGGTTTCACCATATACATGCACGTAGGATACCGTGAAGACACAGAGACAGGTTTGGGCTAAGGCTCTATTGGGTTGCAATCTGTCGGTTCCTAATTCAGGTTTAACAATAAACGATGTTGGTTAAAAGTTAAAAATATTAATTATTTTAAAATATTTATTTAAATAAATGCTCATTTAAAATTAAATTTATCGTCATTTATAATTATTGTTACAATAAAAAACATATCCCAAATATTGTAGCATCCGAAGAGTATAAAAACAAAAATTATTAGATAAATTTAATTTATTATAATATACATAATTATTTACTTTTAATAAATTAATTTATAAAAAATAATAATTGTTCACATTCAAACTTTTTGTTATAAATATTAAACTTTTTGAATTTATAGAATCGATAATTGTTGTCATTCCATATTGTCGGTGCACATTTCACAAGATACTACGAAGGAAGGAAATTTGAAGAAATTTATTTTATAATTTAAATTTTATTATATAAAAAATGGGCTAAAGAGAGACGAAGGAAGAGGAAATTGAAAAATATATATACATATATATATATATATGAAATAAGCTAAAATTTTCAGCTATTATCTCTTTGTATTAGATTAAAAGACATTGAGTTAATTAGATTGAAGAAGTTTATTTATAATTTAAATTTTATTTAGAATTTATTTGTATTAAGTTATTTGATTTTTTTAAATTTTAATTATATAATATTATAATATTAATTAGTTTTAATTTAAATTATTTTTTTATAATTAAGAGGTATAACTCGAATTTAATATATCCTAATTCTAGGAATGTGGTACTATGGTCGAAACAGGAATAAAGTAGAATTTAAGGATTTAAGGTCTGGGAGGTAAAATACAAATATTTTAAAATATAAATATATTAATTTTAAAAAATAAATAAAAATTAAAAAAAAATGCGGATAAAGGAGATTTCCCCTCACCTTCATGTACGTTTATCTTTGGGGTGGAGTGTGTTGTTTCTACACGTATTTTCAATTTAAATCTGATTTAATTTTTTAAATATATTTTATATATATATATATATTTTAAAAAATAATTAATATTTAACGAGTTGAATCGAATTAAAATTTGAATGCGAAAATAATCGAGGAAAGAATTAGGTTAAGATTTGGGAGGTTTATTTAGGGGTGAATATTTGATCGAGTCGAGTCATAAAATTTTGAGTTATTCGAGTTGACGAGTCACATTTTACAACTCAAACTTTATTTGAAATTTTTTCGGTTCGAGTCGAGTTTAAGAAATTCGAGTCGATCGAGTCGAGTTTAAGAAATTCGAGTCGATCGAGTCGAGTTTCGAGTTTCTATAAATATTTAATTATAATTATTTATTATGTTATAGTATGATGTAATTCCAATTTAGACGACTTTCTCCAATCATATAAGATATATGTGTATATTTTTTAATATGTAACAATATTTTTTTATATTTTTATATATCAATGTATATATATATCATATAAAATTGAGAGATTCGTCTTAAACTTTAAAAGTATTCTTTTAATTACTAAAAATTTCAAGTTATTCGAGTTATTCGTCTTTCCATTTTACAACTCAAACTTTATTTAAAATTTTTCAAGTCGAGTCAAAATGAGTCGAGTATTTCTACCTTGAGTCGAATCGAGTTATTTAACTTTTTTGAATCGAGTCAAATTTTGCTCAATCCTAGGTTTATTTTTTTTAGCTCAAATGGTTTGGGTCAGAGTTTTGAATTTGGACATAGAAAATGGGTTCGAATAAAAATCAATGTCAACGTATTTATAATATTAAAATTTAGATTTTTAATTTTTTTAAATATTTTTTATTTTCTTTAATTTTATTTTTTTTCTTCATTGCAAGTTATCTCTGTGTTTTCTCATCACAATGTGTTGTCATCTATTTTTTCTTTTTCCCCTAAATTATTTTATTATTTTGGATATAATATGTGGGGGCTTTAGAATTAAGTCGAATCAATTGAACACTCATAATTATTTTTTTAAAAAAATAGTAATTAAATAATTATAATAGAAAGTTTTCCAAATTTTGATTATAATATTAGATAGACGCATCTATTTTGGTCATAAATAATAAGTAAACAACATAATGATTTAGTTATAATATTAGATATTGAATTTTTTTTCGTAATTTTTACTACTAAATAGTTATGGTTCAATTTTTTCTAATAATTTTTTCAGAGTTTAATTTGTTAATGTTTATTATTATGAATTTACTTTTTAAATTCTTTTTTTCAGCATTGTTAATAAGATTTTACGTTTTTAGTATCAGTCATTTGAGATCTATTTTTAATATTTATTATTAAAGATATATATTTTAAATTCATTCTTTTAATACTGGTTATTTATGATTTATTTTTTTAATATATATTATTAGAGCTTAATATTCTCCTATATTTTATATATTTTTTATGTATTTTTTATTGATAATTTAATTTTGCACCCTTAAATTTTTATAATTTTGTACTCGCTACATGTTTAATAAAATTTTTTATATACTGCACCCCATGTTTAATATAACTCCTAAACTAATAATCTCCTATTTGACTTTAACATCAATATCATTATTGACTCTTAACAAATTACGAATTTAAAATAAACACTACTTAAGAGTTAATTTCATAATTTGATTTTGATTATAATTATAAGTTGTGATTTAAAAATGTATTAAAGTATATAAATAGTATATTAATTTAAAAGTATTATTACAAATAGGATATATTTTATATTATAATCAATATTAGATACAAATTAGATTGTAGATAAAATCTTTAACTTTAATTAAAAAATTAAAGAAATCGAATTACCGGTATTTTCTCCATTAATTTTACCTATATAAACCCCCTTGATTCATCTTCAGGTGCTACCATTCGTTCTGTAATCTCAGTCTCTAGATTCTCTGTTTCACATTCAAAATCTCTGTTTTTCGATATGGCAGCCAATGGCGTTGTTTCAGGTTCCAGCTTGATCGTCAGCTTCGGCGAGATGCTGATCGACTTTGTCCCCACCGTCTCCGGCGTTTCATTAGCCGAGGCTCCCGGTTTCCTCAAAGCTCCCGGAGGAGCCCCTGCCAATGTTGCCATCGCCGTCGCTAGACTCGGCGGAAAGGCGTCCTTCGTCGGAAAACTCGGCGACGACGAGTTCGGTCGTATGCTGGCTGATATTCTCAAGCAAAACGGAGTCTCCGACGACGGGATCTTGTTTGACCAGGGCGCTAGGACTGCTCTTGCCTTCGTTACGCTACGCGCTGATGGAGAGCGTGAGTTTATGTTCTACAGGAATCCCAGCGCCGATATGCTGTTGAAGCCGGAGGAATTGAATCTTGATCTTATCAGATCTGTAAGCGATCTGATCGTATTTTTACTTCAAATTGATGAATCTGTTGATTTCTTCTCTTCTTTGCTTCACTGTGTTTTTCACTTCCTCTGGTTCATCCTTCGATTTAAATATTTTTTTATGAAGTTTTTGATTTTATATTTATTTTTTCTTGCAGGCCAAAGTGTTTCACTATGGATCGATTAGCTTGATCGTGGAGCCATGCCGGTCAGCTCATTTGAAGGCAATGGAAGTGGCCAAAGAAGCAGGTGCATTGCTCTCGTACGATCCAAACCTTCGCCTGCCACTTTGGCCTTCAGCCGATGAAGCTAGGGAGCAGATCTTGTCGATCTGGGACAAGGCCGATATCGTCAAGGTCAGTGATGTCGAGCTCGAATTCCTCACCGGTAGCGACAAGGTTGATGACGAAACCGCCATGAAACTCTGGCGCCCGAACTTCACCCTGCTCTTGGTCACCCTCGGTGAAAAGGGTAGCCGATACTACACCAAGGTATGGTAAATTCAGCTTCTTCATATTCATATCTCATAGAATTATGTAATTTAGCCTTGTCAAACTCAAAAACTACATGATCTGTCTGTTTTATAAATGTCAGAACTTCCATGGGTCAGTGGATGCATTCCATGTAAATACGGTTGACACCACCGGCGCCGGTGACTCCTTCGTCGGTGCATTGCTGTGCAAGATCGTCGATGACCCGTCCATTCTCGAAGATGAATCGAAATAATTATGTTTAAATTTTAAAAAATCAACTTAAAAAATAATACTAAAAAATATATTAATTAATTTAATAATTATAAATATTTATATTATCTTATTTTTTATATATTTGAATTTTGATATATAAATATAATATTTTTTATTTAATATTAAACGAGATAATTATGTATTGATTTTGGAAATTATAAGGTATCTAAAGTGGTGTCGGTAGGTGTGATTTGGTTGGTGAAGAGTGGTGTACAAGTGAAGAAATAAATTTAATTCATTATAGATTTATATAACACACGTTTCATTAGTCAACGAGTTTATCAACTTTTCCATATATGGCAATATTAATGGAATATTAATATTATAAATGAAGTAATTAAATTAAAAATATTTTTATAATAAATATGTATTATATTTAATTTAAATTAGTTTGTTAATAAATTTAATACGAATGATTATACTAGAAACGTAAAATCATTTAACGATAAATATAAAAATTTTAATTATTTTATACTTAATTAGAATATCTTTCGCCATTAACAATAAATGATTGACAGGGTCGTCTTAGAAAAATTTTAGCCTCGGAATAATTTTTTTAAAAAAATCTTTTTAGTGTTTTATTTATACACTAATAATAAAAAATAAATTTAAAATTTAGAATTATGAATTAAGATCAAAATTTAATGTATTGACGTAGTGCTTAAAATTTAGGATTAATGCTTAAAATTTATGTTTTTTAGTATTAGGCATAAAAATAATATCAAAATTAATTTAATATTTTAAATATATTATTTTTATTATTATATTTATTTATTTATTTATCCAGAAAAAATTAATTTTAATCATCAAATTTATTTATCTATTTAAATTAATTATAAAAATAAAACTTTAAATAATTAAATTTAGGGTCTAGAGTGATCGAAGATCCTGAGTGGCTACTCGAGGTGCTCTCCTCACAGCCGGCTTTGAAGGCTGAAAGAAATAGACAAATACTTCAAACAAGCATATCGACGACTACAATAATATTAATTTTGAGATTTTTGAATTATGAATTCTAAAGATTTGAGTTTTTTAGATATTTTGAGAAGTTTTGAAAAAAATTAAAGTTAATTTTTTGAAATAAATAAATAAAAATAAAATACACACATCATTTTTTTTATTAATTATCAATTTATTCACGATACCACAAAATAATAAAAAATAGAATTTAAAAAATCTATTTCAATTAAAACATATTTTAAGCTAGAGTTTAAAAAAATAATTTGAACTCATATTTGATAGTTAAGTTTTTTTTTTATAAACTGCAATGGAGATCACTTAATTATATGTAGGGATACATTTGGGTCACCTAATTATTAAAAATTATATTTGAATCACTTATTTATAGATAATGTTATATTTGGGTTATTCAATTATTAAATGTTATATTTAGATCATTCAATTATAGGTAAGGTTATATTTGGGTCACTTTTTATATTTGAAAAAAATTTATCAATGCGTGTATTAGATTAATTAATGATTTCAAGTAAAATACTCTAATATTAACAAGGTTATACAAGTGATTTAGAAGAAAAAACGACCAAATTAATGTATTTTTTTAAATATAAAGGGTGATCCAAATATAATCTTACTTATAATTGAGTGACCTAAAAATAACTTTTAATAATTAGATAATCCAAATATAATTATACCCATAATAAAGTGACCTCTATTGCAGTTTATTTTATTTTTTTTAGTTTCAATTTTACTTACCTAACTCTACGCTTGAGATCTTGCAAGATGACGCAACAAGGCATGAATAAATACAATTCATTAAAATACGAATTCCATATAAACGTAAAATAGAGATATTATATATTTAAATTCATTAAAATTTTATTTTACAAGTCTTTAACAAGACTAATATATCAAATACGAATAATCATTTTTTATTACTTTTTTTGATAAATTTATTTATTTTTTATCGTTAGTTAAATATGCTTTAGTACTTTATAATAAGAATTTAACGTTTTATTTTTGAAGATTTTATTATTTTTACTTTTCAGGTTTAAAATATTTAAATATCATTATTAATACATTAAAATTAAAATTCTTTCGTTGAGTTCATTAATAGAATAATTGAACTTGAATTTATAATTTTGAAAAGCCGAGAGATCCTTAAAATAAAAGTCAAGGGATGGAATTTGTAATATATGAAAAATAGAATGGCTTACAACATATTTTAACCTTTATTAAATAATGGCATGGATATTTAGATAAATCAGAGCAGAGGATATTAATTATTTTCTTGTCGGATTAAAATATTATAAGTCTAAATTCACTTAAATTCTATATAAAATTGTAATCTTTAAAAATAATAAAAAAAATTATAGTAAAATTACTCTTTAACTCCTAAAAGCATATACAATTCATTATTATTTATTTTGAATTTAAAATTTTTAATGATTATATCAATAAATAATGTTAAGTTATCCTATTGTTAATATAACAATTGAATTTGAATTTTTAATTTCGAAAGGCCGAGAGAATAAATTATTGAACTCAAGGGTCTGAATTGTAAATGTGCGAAAAATATAAGGGGCTTACAACAGATTTTAACCTTTATTAGATAATGATATGGATATTTGGATAAATCAGAGCAAAGAAATATAATTATAAACAAAATCTTTAAATTTAATTCTAAATTAAATTAATCGAATTTCCGGTTATTTTTCTCCATTATATAAATCCCCTTTGATTGTTCTTCATCTACCACGATCTGATATTGTATTCTCAGTCTCTTGCTTCTCTGTTTCAAATCAAAAGCTTTGTTTTTTCCGATATGGCGACCAATGGCGTTGTTTCAGGTTCGAACTTGATCGTCAGCTTCGGCGAGATGCTGATCGACTTTGTCCCCACCGTCTCTGGCGTTTCATTAGCCGAGGCTCCTGGTTTCCTTAAAGCTCCCGGTGGAGCCCCTGCCAACGTCGCCATCGCCGTCTCTAGACTCGGCGGGAAAGCGTCCTTCGTCGGGAAACTCGGAGACGACGAGTTCGGTCGCATGCTGGCTGATATTCTCAAGCAAAACGGAGTCTCCGACGACGGGATCTTGTTTGACCAGGGCGCTAGGACTGCTCTCGCGTTCGTTACGCTACGCGCCGATGGGGAGCGTGAGTTCATGTTCTACAGGAATCCCAGCGCCGATATGCTGTTGAGGCCGGAGGAACTGAACCTCGTTCTCATCAGATCTGTAAGTAATACTATCGGATTTTTATTTCAAATCAACGAATCTGTCGAATTCTTTGCTGTACTGCGTTTTTCTTGTGTTCCTTCGATGTTGACTTTAAAACAGCAGTGTTTTTCACGCGCCGTAGTGTGAGCGTATCCTTTTGTTCTTTATAGCACCCACGTACAGTATCTAGCTCTATAATATTTCTCTTTTTTTTCGATGTATTTTCGAAATAAAGTTTGCTTTTTTATCGTCATCTGCTGTCGTAATTTGGGGAAAGTGCTATCAAAATCACGTGCTTCACTTTGTCGATAATTATCCTAAAATCGGGATAAAAGGGTAATTTTATATTTATTTTTTCTTGCAGGCCAAAGTGTTCCACTATGGGTCGATTAGCTTGATCGTGGAGCCATGCCGGTCAGCTCATTTGAAGGCAATGGAAGTAGCCAAAGAAGCAGGTGCATTGCTCTCCTACGATCCAAACCTTCGCCTGCCACTCTGGCCTTCAGCCGATGAAGCTAGGGAGCAGATCTTGTCCATTTGGGACAAGGCTGATATTGTTAAGGTCAGCGATGTTGAGCTCGAGTTCCTCACCGGCAGCGACAAAGTCGACGATGAAACTGCCATGAAACTCTGGCGCCCTAACTTTACCCTGCTCTTGGTCACCCTTGGTGAAAAGGGTAGCCGATACTACACCAAGGTATGATTAGTTTCATTGGAATTTATGTCCTTTGAGTAGTAACAACGGCTAAAAACAATTTACATAGTGAAGCATTGCGTCCCTATTCTGCAACTTGGAGGATTATTTGTTTATTAATTTTATTATAATGTATTGGTTGGTGGTAGCCTGTAGGTAGTTTCTTCAGCCTGAACTCAATGGGTCCCAATTGTCATATTTTCGGTATCTTTTAGGTACTTGGTTGATTTCTTGTCTGTTTTGTAAATGCCAGAACTTCCATGGGGCAGTGGATGCATTCCATGTAAATACAGTGGACACAACTGGCGCCGGTGACTCTTTCGTCGGAGCATTGTTGTGCAAGATCGTCGATGACCCCTCCATTCTGGAGGATGAATCGAAATTAAGAGAAGTATTGAAGTTTGCAAATGCATGCGGAGCCATCACCACCACCAAGAAGGGAGCCATCCCGGCGCTTCCGACTGAAGCCGATGTCCTTGCCTTAATCAATGAAGCTTAGAGGCACCTACAAGATTTGCATTTTCACATTGTTTTTCTCATCTTTTTCACAACATTTCAATGAGTTCTCATGTTGTTTCCCTTTCAAATGCAACCTTTGTTTTCCCGTCTGCTTGGGGTGTAATGATGGAAACACTTTTGTGATAATAAATTAGGATAAAGTTTATGTGAATTGCATTCGAAAGGTTAAATCTTTATTCGAACAACGAATACAAAATATTCATAAAAACGATGTTTATTTACCGAGAAAGTTCAATAATTGTGTTTATCTTAGAATGATTGTAGTGATTGAAGTGTAAAAAAATTGTAACATCTAAAACTATAGAGGCTTAGATTGTTCTTTTTTCTTGCCTTTTATTTCATCTTCTGATTGTTTTAATCACTGGTTACCAATTTCACCGATACAAGCTGAAGCAGGCCTCTGTCCTCCACCGCAAATCGGGATTGTCACCGGGCAACTCAGGCAATTGTTTCCAAGGTTGCCGCTGATCCTGGAGCCGCTGCTGTTGAACTGCCGTGGTATCCGTCCTGACAAGAAGTTGTCATCTAGGAACAAGCTTCTCCATGGCCTCCCCAACCTTTGTCCATATGCCAGTGGGATTCGACCGGTCAATCCATTGTAGGCCAAGTTGATCACCTGCAAGTTTTCAAAGTTCACCAGGCTCACCGGCAAATGACCCTGCAACCGGTTCCTTTGTGCATTCAAGACTTGAAGAGGCGAACCGCTTCCGAGATGAGTGTTCACTTCGATCGAAGTGAGTTGATTGAAGGAGACATTGAGTTGATTCAAGGAAGGCAATGAGAGAATCGATCTACTAATGGAACCTGTAAACTTGTTGTCACTTAGATCAATATGTCTGAGTTCTTTAAGTGACCCCAGCTCTGTAATATGTCCTGCAAGTTGATTATGGGACAATGTTAAAGATCTCAGTTTTGTCGGAAGCTTTGGTAAGCTTCCCACAAACATGTTGGATCCAAGGTCTAATGTATCCAATTTCCATAGTCCATTAATGTCTGGAATCCTCCCTGAGAATTCATTGTTCGCTAAGCTTATTCGTGTCAATCTTCTTAACTCAGAAACTCTTGCCGGTATCGGGCCGGAGAGGAGGTTTTCAGATAAGTCGATCGATTCGATGTTCTTCAATCCATTGATCCATCCTGCAATACCTCCTGTGAAGAAATTCCCTGAAAGAGAAAGCATGGTTAGTTTCTTCAGATTCCTTAAACTTTCCGGCAACGGCCCTCTAAACTGGTTCCTACTGAGATCAAGCGAGGTTAACTCGGTGAGGTTCCCGATATTATGTGTCAAAAAACCATCATATCCTGCGTTATCGAGCTCGATCGATACAATCCTATTCGTCACATTATCTCCGGGGTTCGAGCACAAAATCCCCAAGAATTTCGCGCCGGTGCTATCACATGGATCTACCGAGAAATCCCACGAACTGATGTAGGACGATGGAGGAATCATGTTTGGATCGATGGAACGCCTCAATGCTTGAAGAGCTTCCGTGTCTGATCTCAACGTTATCGAATAAACATGTGCAAAGATCGAAGCTAAAACCATTGTAACAACAATGGAATTTGAAGAAGTTGATGAAATCGAATCCATTTCTTCGAAGATTTTGTTCGATAGTAATGTAAGCAAATCGGAATAGGGTATAAATAGTTATATGAGATGGTGTAATTTCCATGAGATGATAAAGTAAAGAAGCTGAACATCAGGTAGAAAGATAGTGAATTGGTTTCTTTAAGTTAGGCAGAGAATTTGATCTGTACTCCTTTCAACCTACTTTCCATCAACAAATATAATACAAAATTTTCATATATGGATGAAAGAAGCATGCTAAACTAGTGGGTCTGTCACTAGATTTGTTTATGGTTCGAATCGAATGCGAATGTCAACCAAATATGCTCAACATCAGATCATATATGTATGTTCATGTTCGAATACGCATCATATATTTAAAGAAAAACAAAGGCAACATAATCGTCTACCATGATAAGATGCATACAAGCTTAAGTATGCGTACATATGAAACAATAAACATATAGTTTGATCGAACTCAACTACCGACACACCCGAGTCTAATTAGACCAAGTCATCCTAGATCAGGGACTGTGAAGTACTCGTCATCATCATCCGGGATCTCAATTCTAGGCTTCTTAAGAGGCATGGAATATTTGGTAGGTTGGTACAAGTTCAGATTACTCGCCTGCACTGTCGGAAGTTGAGGAACTTCGGCCGGTGCTAAAGCCTCCTGAGGCAATTGATCACCAAAGAGACCGATATCTACTAGCCATTCAAGCTCTCCGAGCTCAGGCTGCTCTTTCTGCAACAAAACAAGGAAAGACATTATAGGAATACCAAATTAATTTAAGTAACAGTTTATATCTGTATTATTCAAACTCGAATACGAGTGCTGTATATCAGGATAAATATTAGTTTCTCGCCTTGTTTAGAGATTGAATATCCGAAAGTTCTAACAGATCATCAACAGCCCACGAGGAAGCAAAGGTTGAGTGTTGATGTGGATTCATTTTCATTGAAGTCTGAGGTGCACTCTTGTTGGGTGGTTCCAACACATTGTTTTCAGTCTTTTTATTGCAACTCGAACTCAAGGCGACTCGGATTCCGGTAGCAAGGAACCTTTGATGATTCGCGGCAAGGCTGCCGGCGGGATGAATCGGCTCATCGCAATCACGGCAAAAGAGGGCTCTATCTTCAACACAAAAGATGAAAGCTGCTTTTTCCTGTATGACATATATGCACAAGAAAAATAAAACAGCAGACAAAACAGATATTACCCCCAGATTCAGCCTATGTTACAACATTCGAATTCGAGTGTGAGTATCGAATACGGATATATTCAATAAGGATTCGGATCTATTAATGCTATTGATATATAAGATTACAAGATACCATATGTAAATTGTAAAATATACATGAAATAAACCAGAAAATTGAAATTCCCACCTGGCAAATATCACAAGGAGGAAGCTTGTTTGAAAGGCACTGAAGGAGAAGCCTTTGGTGTTTGCTTGCAAGCTTGTTAGCTGCATGAACTTCAATATCACATTTAGCACAAAGTGCAGCCTCATCTGCACAACATATCACTGTTGCTGGTGCTCTCTCACAAACATCACACTGGATTTTCATTTTTTTAGTAAAGCTTGGAACTTTTGATTCAAATCTCTCTGAAAACCAAATATTTCCCCTTGTTTCAGAAATTCAAGAGAAACCCATAGCTCAAAACCTTGAGAAAATGATGAAAAACTGAACCCCAGTAAGTAAAAAAGCTTCTTCTTTTCCCCTGAAAAACAAAGATCCAAGCAATAAAACAGAGGTTATTCAGAAAGTCAAGAGAAACCCAGTAGTCAATAAGTGAACAAGATCTGCGTATACCTTACAAACTTTCCTTTCTACTTTTCTCCTGATAGAAGGTGGAGGAAAAAGAAAATAATCTGGGGAAAATATGGACTTTAAGAGAAGATGAGAAGAGATAAAACAATAGAAGATACAAGACTGGTAGACTGAATGGTTGAGAATCAATGGAAGGGAGAGAGTTGAAATGGAGATAAGGGGAATGGAGATTTTGTGAAATCAAAATCAAGGAATTTAGTGATTACAACGATGCAATTGGTGGGGTCACTGCGTCCTCCATGTTCATGGATTTGTGTGGCTAAGAACACTGCAATGTGTTCATGCTACCAACTGAAAACGTGTTTTGTGGTCACCATTTATGTTGGATATTTTATTGGCGTTCTGATTCTGTGGTACTCCTCTGTATTTGCCTATTCAGTACTATTTTTTTGCCTTCAGTCCCTGTATCCTTTTCAGTTTTAAAATTTAGTCCCAATTCATGACAATATTAATTGAAATTCTATTAAGTTTGAGTATGTATTATTAAGTGCCTTCTAATTTTTAAATCGACTTATCGAATAAAAAATATTTTGATACACAAATCTTTCGGTTTTAAAATTTAGTGGTTTATGTTATGCGAATAAAACTCACAATCTTCCAAGTAAACCTGTCGCTCCATTGCTTGCAACCGCAGTTTCAACTCGCTATTTTCAGCATTCAGGCCAGTGGAATTTCTCTGCTCATGAGTTGCCATGGGAAGAGTCAAATGAACCATTTGATCTAAATAAAAACGCACACATAAACATAGAAGTACAAAATAAAAGAAAATGAAGGTTCGATGGAATATATACATACAGAGCGTGGTGCAGAGCCAATGCAAAGTACCTGTAATAGAGTCAGCTGAGCAGAGAGTGATGTTGCTTCTGTTTGCAATGTCTGCATTTTCCGTTCAAGCTCGGCTATATATCACATCTTTTTTTCCTTGAAATTTTTGGTGTCAATATATATGTATGTATATATCATGGTAACAACATACATTCCTGTTATAGAAAAGATGAAATCCGATGGAAAGATGAAGATGTCAATATATATGTATGTATATATCATATTGGTTCTTTCAAAATGAAAATAATTTGGGTGCTTGTTGCAGGTTCTAGCTCGCCTTGCTCCATATGAGAGAGGGATTTACAAGGATTACGTGGCTAATTTTTGGTGCACCAGTTCAGTGCCTTACCACAACTCTTTTAACATGTCTGCCCTCAATGGTTCAACAAGTCCTTGCTCCGAGTAGTAAGGGCTTTCTCTATGCGTTGCTTAATAGTTCTTTCTCGTTGTACTTGTTCTCATTCCAAGGTTTGTATCTCCTTTCGTTCTTCCTCCTTCTGGCCTTATTTATTTTCTCTCAACCGTTCTCGGCAAGTCGGCATCATTGAAGGGACGCTCATTACCCTGTCAGCTTTGGAAGAGGGTCGCTCATTACTCTGGTTAACACACTTTGCAATGTTCTCCATGCTTCCTCCTCTACATCGGTGACAAACCGATTCTAGCGTACTTGGTTGTTTATGTTCTCTTCATCCTTGTCTATTTTGCACCTGGTGGAAGAGGTGGAGACGCAATGGCAGCAAGACTCTCGATCAAAACCAAAAGACCAAGAGAGGCATGGGATTCATTTCTTCCATTGCATTCCACCCGCTTGTGATGGGCTTTCTGGTTTGTGCTTCCTGATTCTGCATGTTATTTATCTAACCATGCACCCTTTCCTGTTCAAAGCAGTGATCATGCTCATCTGCTTCTCCTGGTTCGTTTTATTCACTCTTCAACTCGAAGCAGCGGTTGTCATCGAAACACCATGAGAATTCATGTGGTTTTTTATTGGAATGTAGCAGCAGACTAATCTGAAAGATTAGTTTTATTGATCATTCATCTTACATCAATACTTGGAAAGTTTAGGCTTTATTTTTTGTAACATCCTTTGGATTTTCATGTTTCATTTTTTTTTTCTTTTTGTTTAAGATTTCTCAGTGAACATAAATAAAATTCAGTTTATTGTTAGAAAAACAAAATTATTTCATTAACCATCAAAAAGTGCACATATCATCCTATAAACACCAAATATAAATCCATTACAGAAATTTGTCGAGTTTGGAGTAAAATGACACCAAATACAAGAAACTAAAAATCAAAATCTAGCTTTCCAAGCCAAATAGTAGAATGGTAGACTTGGTGCAACCCTATTTTCACAGGTCTTGGACACTCAAACCTGCAACATGAAAAGAAAGATTGGTAATGGTAAAAAAACTCATGTCTGTTTGAATGTTACCAACAATGACACAAGACAACACAAAGATAAATTGTGATGCTGCTGATATACACAACAGCAATGGAAACTACTTTTACTAACACAATAAGAACGAACCAAAGGATCTATTGTAATGTTGCCGGCAATGGAAACAATAATTCATTTTATATACAACTCGATAACATGCTGATTCAATCAAAACAAAGAAAAACAAGAGGCTACTCTATTCATGCATATCAATCTACCTGGAGGAAGGGACTGCTTCAACTTGTCAGCCTTCTCGGCATCAGACACACAAAGGGTGTACAAGTACTTAGAGCAACGGACCTTGAACTTAACTACATACCTGCTCTTCTTGATCTTTACTGAGCGTGCATCTTTCCTTCTGGCAGTGAGAAGGAAGTCTTTGATCTCATGAATTTGCTTAGGCTGTGTATCATAGCATGTAAATCAGAGATAATAAGACAGAATGGTGACACCTGCATTACACTGTGTCTTCATTTTCTAAAATTATCAATGTACTCTATATATCCAATCATGTGAATGGAATTATGACTCTGTAAATACATGAAAACCTGGGAAATTTTAAACATATCAATGCCAGGAAAAAAACTATATTCAACTTACACCCGAGTCCAAGTAAAACATTAGGTGATGCTAACAAGCAAATAAACAACTCAAAGAAGAATGCAAAAAACACAACTTGATATACTAAAAGGTAGATGGCATATATAATTATATATTCACAACTTGAGCAATGATTGTTGAATTTTCCAATACAAAAATCTACCTATCACATTCAGAATCTTGAATCAATGGGGACTCCTAATACACAAACATCTTAATTATCGCATTAAGCACCTGCATTCCATTCCAACTGAACTAAATATCTATGTTAACTAATGATGCTAAATATTTCAGAAATTGGACCAAGATTAAGCAAACCAAACAAATGATGCTAAACAAGAAAAACCCATCAATTGAAAGCACTAATCATCATAAATAGAAGTAACCCATTGTCCATCTTGATAAACACCATTTGGAAGTTTTCAGGGTTCAATCCATTTCAATTAGAAAAGAAACGGCAATAAGGAAGCCACATACATATATAAAATACGCATTAAACGTAAAAAGGAGGAAATTAGCATCAAATCAATAATAGTTTCAAAAATCTAAAGAGATGATTGAAGATAGAAATGGGTTTTCACCATTTTAGATGGAAGCTACTTGAAACCCAGACAGCAGAACAAGCTCCGAACCCTAGTTTCCGTTATATTGAAGAATTTATATACGCTCGCGGCAAAACCCTAGGGGGGGAAATTTCCTTGTATTGCCCGTTTTAGCCTTGGTCAATAGACTCAAATTATTATTTTTAATTTATATAATAAAGGTATTTAATTTTTATTTTAATTTATTTATGAAATGTTTTTGTATTATTATATATTTAATATTTTATTTTTATTATAGATTTTTTTGAATAAGTTAACAGTGATTACAGTAATATCTGTTCTAAAATATAATTTTAATCCATATCCTCTAAAAATAACAACCGTTCCGTTAACCGTTTGAGTTAGAGGACTCGTGCATATTATAGATTTTTTAAAATTATAAAATGATTATTAAATTTACCAAATAATTATAAAATAACAAAGCTAATGAGAAAAATTAAAATTTTTTATTTAAAGCAGAGAATTAAGATTAATGTTTTAACTCTTGCTTTATGCATAAAACACCCTATGCAGGCCCTTAAGCCAGCTACTACAGGAAATTAAGAAACAGACTATTGAGAGTTCAGAAGCAAAATAAAACATGGCACTAAGCCTTATAAATTTCTTAAACGCTAAAGGCGAGACGGCCTCGACGGGCAATAATTTTCCCGTTCAGCAGAGCCGCACACCGCGCTGTCTTGAAGGGGAAACGAAATAGGTAAGTTTGATGATCCGGAAGGAGGATCACAGCTACATAGGAGGGGGAGGAGGAGGAAGGATGGTGTTGGCAAGGTCAAGGTTCAGTTTCACAGGAAGTGGTGGCATCCGCTTCATTATATCTGGCATATCCGAAATGTCATTCATCCTGCAAATGGAAATCAATAGAAGCATATAAGGATCCTCCCAATACTCGTGTTTGGATATACTTCGAGTGCAATGATGAACAAGGATAGTTTTAAGGAACTCGATTCTTCTTTTATGACGAATTAAGATTTCAATTACTATAGAAAGGAACGTTTAACGAAAACCGGAACTTACTCCTTCATGAGTTTGAGAAGGTTGTCACGAGTTTGGCTGAGGAGACCGATATTTTCCTGTATCTGGAAAAGGGTGAAGGAGACGAGTTCAATTAGAGGAGAACTCGAATATTTATTATAATAATAGACATAATTGATGTTATACTACTTGGACTCGAGGTATATTCAAAATTTTAGTTTTTCTATGTATCTAACAGATATCTGGGAGGTCCCAACCCCACACTCATGTCTGAATATGCATTGGACATTGGCATAAACACATGAGATTAACATAGTAAAATTGATCTACTCATAGCATGACTACTTTACCTTAAAAGACGCAAGATTTTCAGATATTTGATTCAAGGCTTGAGCGTTCTGCTCCAGAAGTTCTCCTGTCACCCCACCGATGGCTGGGAACGGCATCAATGTAGTTTTTCGATTAAAATTTTCAAATATTAACAGCATACAAAAGACCAAGGGTTTTTTTCATGCTTAGACAACTCGGCAACCGAAAAATAAATTCAAGCTTCATTGCTTGCAAAACCCAATAATCAAGAACAGGAAAGGCATTTGATAAACATAGAGAAGCACCAAAATTTTGGAGCAACTATTAAAGCAACAATATATGGAACACTAAACCTCGATCTCTACTTCAAGACTATGTACATAAAACTTCTTTTTAATATAATACTATATATATCTTGATGAAAAAGTAAAACAACTGATAAATTTAATTAAAATTGCATGCTTATAGGTGTATTTTAATAAAGTATAAAACTTGCAAGAATCAACAAAGACTTGGCTATTACGACTTATGAGAGACATAAAAATTGTCGAAGATAAAATCTAACCTCCGAATGGAATACCATCATTAGGGTCCATAGGAATCATTGGAGTAGGACATGGGGTACTACTAGATTGACCAGCAAAATGAGTAGGCTTTGCTTTAGGATCAACAATTCTTTCCTGAAAGAAAACGAAAATTATTGCGAAGTGTATCTATTGGTCTAAAAATATCATAAATAAAATATTGCCTTATTTCTCATCAAATCAACAAAATATTATCGTGAAATGGAAACTTTGAAAGAAACTTTCTGGTTAAGTCTAATAAATTCCAAGTCTAAATATCAACTAAAGTAGTGAACTTATCAGCAGACCAATGACCATTCCGAAGAGGCACAACTGAAGAGATGTGAATTACGACTGCTGATAATAATGCACCCATAACATGTTATCAAGGATAAACGATGCCTATGAAGTTAAGGTTATCGAGCAAAATTCCATCAAAGAAATTGCTGCTTAGCAGAAGGAACAAATTCAATCTCCATCCAACATCTCTACTAAGAAAAACAAAATCTATTCCTCAATAACTCTCCTGACGTCGAGGAGTTTCTCTCCACTACCTCACATGTATAAGAGAGCTTTGAGAGTGAATGAAAGCAGTCATTCACCTCCCTTCAGATGTGCCTGGTTGAAAGAGGAGTTAGATGGATAAACAGAGAACTTCTGCATGTCAGTTTCACAGAGATATTTTACTTTTAGTTTGTCTAATTTTATGAATTCTAAGAAATAACGAACTAAAGAAGGTTCTTAGGAGCAATCATACCACAAATTAGTGCAACTTTTCACCAATAAATCATACCTTTTTGTCTTTGCTTTTCCTGGCATGACTGTGCTCTTCCTTCCTTCTCTTGCTAGTTTCCTTTTGCTTTATAAATCAAATCATGCACTTATTATACACAAATACATGCATAAACAACATTTTACTCTATAAAAGCTGAGTAAATATACTCTTGAACAATCATAAATGCCTTCATCTTCTAAGTAGATTTAAGATGAATTGAGTACAATGATTACATCCTGTATCATTGAAGCAGCATGCAATTATGGCAAACAATAACCATTTGGTTTAAAAAGAGACGAGAAAAAAAAAACTTACATTCATCCATCTGCAACGCAAAGCCACATCCCGCACTGTCTTGTCATTTAACTGCATGGCTATCTTTGCGTAACGAGTTACAGTAAGATCTGATGCAAATCTGCAAGAAATACCAAGACGACACAGTGAAAATTAAATTGAAGAACTCAATTCAAGGGAGCAAAAGAAAAACAATTCAGTTTGTTAACCCTGAAAGCAAAGTAGCTCCATTAATTGGCATAAAAGAAAAGAATACAAGACAAGTCGATTAACAGAAGAAAAAATGTCCCTCCAGTAGCTTAGATACCCATCTCACCGGTAATACCTCCTCCAGGCACGATCGTTTGAAAAACTCGGTAAAAATGTTTCTTTGATTCTATAATTAACCGAAGTAAAGGATCATAATCAACTTATTCATGAAAAAACAAAAAAGGAAAATGATTAGATTATAATGAATACATTTTGTAAAATGAAAACATCAGTGACATCTAAACATATTACATCACTCACCGATTTCTGTCTAATAATTGATTCAAAGAAATCCTACCATATATTGCATTTCTACCAATCCTAGTGACTTACCAAACCAGAAAAACAATTGGAGACTCCAAGGATGGAATAGAACAAACTACAAGTATATGAACAAGGAACCCATTGCAATTCTCAACACCAAATATCAGCATTTTATAGTGCCCAAATGAAACGGTTCAAGGAGAGAATCGGTTCTTTCCAGTCATTGCGTAACACGTGCGACAAACTGGATGGGCAATTGCCAACTACCTAACTAAGAACTTCAGTGGATGCCTTAATGCATGACACCACCTTTTAAGCGTTACTTAAGAAATAAATGTTCTTTGAAGAAACAAACTATAGGCATATAAATAAGGCAACTAATTTCAATTTTCCCTATCAAATGATAACCCTTCTTATGTGTTACTAAAACAATAAATGTTCTTTCCCACAACAAACTCCCTGCATTAAGAGTTTTACGTCGACTGGACCACAAGTGAAGTGGCAAAAGACTTGTTATCAAGTCTTCAATTGACACCAGTCCCGGGTTCAGTGCTTGGAATCCCTTCCCCTTCTTACGAACTTCAGATAAAGTCTTAATGCATGCTACCCCCTATGCGTTACATAAATTAATCGCTTTTGGTTGCAACAAACTACACGCATTTAAATAAGGAATCCAATTTCAATTTCCTAACAATAGACAATTGTAATGAACTGGATGGACGTTTTCCTAACAAGAAACGCATAAGAAGGATCCAATGAAGTCTGCAATCATTTCCTAACAAGTGTAACGAACTGGATGGGTATTTTCCAGCTACTTAAGTAAGAACTTCAGCAGATGACTCAAGGTGAGGTGCCCCTTCTTATGCGTTACTTGAGAAATAAACATTCTTTGCAGCAACAATGTCTAGAATCATTACTGATAAAATGGATAGAAGGCATCACTTTGGACCCAATCCAGTAATTGTTTAAACATCCAGATGCTTATTTGCAATAGCTCTCTCTCTCTCTCTTTACTATATAAAGAATGAAGCTATAGCCCACCAACTCCGACACTACCTTTATATAACGCAACGCCCAAGAGCATTGCCCTCTGCCTCCTTATGTATATCTAAAGAAATATCTTTTATTATTCTGTCTTTACATTTATGATCTGCTCTTTTTGCTTGTTCTCGTTCGCCTCATTAGTTGTCTACCAAATTATTATGAAACATTTCTATAGATGATCTCTTCAGTTTCTTTTCTTTTTGTTTTAGACGAATCTATTTTTTCTCTCATCTGATTAGATATTTGATTAAGGAAAATCAGTCAATAAAACTTCTCATACTATTGTGGCTTAGAGGAAGGAATGAGTTTCCCTCAGTAAACAGATTTATCGATCTAGACTCTAGCTCTTTTTCCTCAAACGCCAGTTTGAAGAGAATAAAAGATCATGGTATCATTTATCTAGATTTCAGAGAGATAAAATACTGAATAAAAGAAACCTTAATAAAGAAATCATTCATTTTCTTTCCATACAGAAGTACATAGTGATATGTCAAAATTCATTCAGAAATGATACATAAGCTTCTACCTCACAAGCCTACCAGCTAGGGACGCAACTCTCAGTTACCACTGAGTTAAGCATGATACATAAGGAAAATTAGAAATAAGTCAATAATACCAATTAGAGCATGTGTATCATCCATTACATATATATAATGCACCAAACTTTTGGATTACTTAACAAGATAAAGTCACCTGATGTTCCGTTTACTTCTTTTGACACAAAAGAAATGACATATTATATTGCACGAAACCATACAGTTATCTACAAATCAGGGGGAAGCTTACCCAAATAAAGATTTTATCCACAAAAAAGACTAAACAAAACCATATCGAGCAAACACAAAAACATATAAAGAAATAATTAATGGTTCAAAACATGAGCAGCACGAGTAAACTTCATTCTTGAAACTTTGATATAGGAAAGGAACACAGAATATAAAGGAGACATGGTAAGTAAAATGAATGAAAATTGAAAAGGATGGCAAAACACAAGAAAAATTGAATTTTATGATATTTATATAAAAGAAAAAATCTAAATTTGTGTGGTAAAGTTTTTGGCCTTACTAATTGTAACTAAATATCCATAATTTCGAAGAAAAATCCCAATTTGAGCATATGACTGACTAAATTTTGTCCTATTAAGAAAAGAAATGCAGAAAAAATGGAAGTTTAAGAGAACCACATTCTTATGAGCAGATCGGATAATGTTTGAATACCATGATTACCAAATACAAGAACAATAGTTAGAGGAAGTACGCCACTTGATTAGATGTCCAGATACAAAGATGCAAAACATACAGAATAACAGAAAAATGGTATACATCCAATTATGGAACCAATACACTGCAAGTTTCAAAGACAGGTGATTCAATAAGCTTTGATATAATTGAAGCCAAAAGTTAACCCAAATGTTAGGGAATAGAAATGATTCAAATGCTTCTGGATAGATATATACAATAACAACTAACAAGCATAAGATTTTTAAACAGCATTTAAAACACCTCACTTACAGCCTATGTTGCTCAGGCTCTTTCATTTTTGAAGTACTCATTGTCCGGTACTTGTATCAGACACATAGATATGGGACATGACCTCCAAGAATCCTCCAAATACATGAAAAGCCATGGAGAAAAAAAAATCTAACCAAAACCATGTCGGATATAGACACTTACACTCAGTCCAAGCAAGTCAGCTTACAACCATTGGAATACTCAGATTGCAACTATGATAAACAAGTTGGGAATAGGAAAAAACACATCTTAGACCATTGATGGAAATGGCATTCTGCCATGCATATCAGCTACTAACTTTTCCCTGGCCTTTATAAAACTTAAACACAGTAATATTTACAGACTACTGGCTTATTTATCATTTGCAATTAGCTCAAAGAAACCACAATTCAAACAAGAACTCGACAACGAAATTCAGATTTATATTACTTAAAAATTCAAAATCTACATTCAAGACTTCAAAGATTTACAAAGGAGAATTCCACCAAACCCCCAAAATTCTATGCAACTAAAAGAAAGACAAAAAAATGACTCACTGTTTTAGCCCGTTTTCGAGTATAGCTTGCTCCTCTAAGGACCAATCTACTGTAATACCAGGGTTATGCTTCAAACCCAAACCCAAGGTGCCGGGTGCAGGCTTCCCTTTGTTCAAGTATACTCCATTGAAAGAAGACGACGGGTGATTCGCTGCTCGGTGATAGTTCCCCAGTGGATTCGCCATCAAATTTTAGCTTCAAAAAAGAACCCACGATTTTCACCAACCCCCTTCTCTAGGTTTAACATAAAGTAGAATGGGAATCATACGTTACAAACAGAAACCCAGAACTGTGACAAATGTCAGAATCGGTTTCTTCCCGCCAGCTGAAGCGTTCCCGCCAATAAAAGAAAAACACCCAGGTTAAAAAAAACACAAAGGAAAGAACTTTCAAAGATTATGAACAATAAAACAGAATTCAAATACGGGGATTTTAGATTGAAGGGAGCTGTTCTAATATGAAATTATCTCAGCACATAGAAAAACACCCAGGAAACTGAAAGAGAAAGGATTCAAGAGAGAGACACATAAAGATTCTGATATGGGAAAGTGTGGGAACAGAGTAGCAATCAAATCAAATCGTAATGGAATTTGATTTCTGAATCAAATGTTGCTTTCTGATTTGAAGTTACAGAGTTCAAAAGTTCAAATATTTATTTTGTTATTACTTTTCCCTTTTCTATATATATTTTTGAAATTTTATTTTATATCAATTCGACAGCTTTTTGATGTTATTATATTAGCCGACTTTGAGAACTATGCAAATGACAGTTTTGCCCCTATAAAATCAATAAATCATATATAATATTTTTTATTAGAGTAATTATTAAAACTAAAAATTCTAAATAGGTAATTATTCCAAATATGGAATTAAATAAATGAAATTTAAATCAAAATTTGAACATTTATGAATTTTTTATTTTAGAAATAAATTCATTAGATTAGCATATTTTTAGTTAATTTTTTGTTTTATATATCTTAATAATCTGCCTGTAGGCTTTTAAATTTTCATTAAAAATAAATAAATCATTGATTCCTAAGATTTTTTCAATTATTTTAGCATTTTTTTCACAAAAAAGTGTTGAAAATTTCGGTAATTAAATATAATTAATTTTTAATTACATGATATAATTATATTAAATTTAAAATTCAGTGATATTTGTTGTAATTCATCCTAAGTATATTGCTAACATGCATCAATTCAATTAATTGAAAGCTGATTAACATTGCGATAAAATTTAAATTTGAGTTCGAGTTTTATTAATTTTACATAAATTTATTATTATAAAATTTTAGATATATTTAATTTTTTTAATTAATTGTACGTTGTAGTATTTGATTCAATTATATTAATCTAGTTTATCATCAATAATTAATTAATTTAGTAAAATAAATATTAAATTCTTTAAACAATATTAGAAACTAAATTTTAGTAATAAAAATAAGCAAATTAAGACGGTCTATTATAAAACATCTAGCCTCATCGGTTAAAAAAATAATTGTTGTTTTTGATTACGGGTTCGAACATCAATAATGTAGTACATTGATCGAGCAATCAATGATTGACGGTTAAAATTATATTCTAAAACAGATACTAGTATAATCATTGTAATAGAATAAAAGAATTAATTAATCACTAAATTAAATATTCATAATTATTAAAAAAATCTAAGCCAAGCTGTTTTAAACGTGAATAATATGACCCTTAGACATATTTACTTGAAAATGATGGTCCTTTCATTTTTAATAACTTTGAGAAAAGTACCTTTCTTTTAACACTTTACTTTTGGAAAGCAATTTTTTTTTTCTTTTCTTTTTTCCTCTCTGGAAGGGAAAGTGTGGTCAAAGAAGGATAAAAGAATCAAGAAAATTGGTAAATAAATTTATTTATTTTAATTTTGATTAAATTTAATTTTAGGATCATATTTTGAAAATTAGAAATCACAATTTTTTAAATTATTATTATTTTAGTTTATAATATAAAAAAAAACATTCACTTTTTAAATGAATAAAGGATATAAGTTTTCATATTGTTTTAAACCAGTCGGAGAATTCGATTCGATTCAGTTTTTTTTTATTTTATAAATGCCATCAAATTTTTATTAAATCTATAAAAAATTATTGTTACATCGTATCTAAAAAATAAAATAATTAGACTAAACGAGATGTATAAAGAAAGAAAGAATCGTACGCGATCTAAACTGTAATGCAAAAGTAGCGATACCCAGGATTGATTTCATCGGCAAACAAAACATCAAAAGAATGAGGATAAATCTTTTCAAGTGACCACCAACAAAAATAAAAATTAAAAACTAACGTCGATTGAATCTTTGTGTGAACAATAAAAGATCATTTAAAATATTAATTTTATAATTGAATGATTGTTTATGTAATTTATGTTATATGGATAATATATTCAATGTTAAAGGTTTAATTTCCTTAAACCCAAATTATTTAAACCTTAGGGTTTTAATTTTCCTCTTATGTGTTCCCAAATTCACAATTTTCTAATAAATCCGCGAACAACAGAAAGGAGGAAAACAAGCATACCCTTCAAAATTTGACAGCCATGGGGAGGAGTAGTTGGAGCAGAGGAATCGGAAATGTGAGATCGTTCATCGGAAATTCGATGGGTGGTCTTCGCGGCGGCCCCAATATAGCTTCTTGGATCGTCGCCGGAACTCTAGCTTATTTCCTTTGGGTGAAACCCTCTCAAGATCTCAAAAGACAACAAGAGGTTTCTTCCCTAATCAATTCATCAAAATCAAACTTATTTCCCCCTTTTTTTATATAGAAAAAGCTAAAATTTGTCGTTGGTTTTATAGGAAAGGGCAGCTCTTGCAGCTTCAGATCCTTATCGTTACATAGAGAAACGAAAACCGATTCCTGATCCCCAGGTGTTTGATTTAATGCCCTTTGATTTTTTATGGTAGTTTTTATTTCAAAGTTACATTAGAATTAAAGCTGATATTCAACTTTCTTGTGTATGGATGCCAGGAGAATGGATTGATATACGGCAACAAGAAGAAAACTGATAGTAAAACAGAGGAATAATGTGTTATATTACCCATTTGTAAGGTTGGGTTTTCTTCTATAAGTTCACTAAAGCTATGGGAATTGGGATATGATATTGATTATGTAGTGTTTAGTATATATGATTATGATTATGATAACGATAATCTCATGATAGCTAATTCAGTATCCATCCCCTGAACTTAGGCTCTTTTAACATCCGTTTCCATTCCTTGTTACAAGTTCGAAGAATGTACTGTTATCTGCAAAATAAGTTGATAAGAGTTTCTTAATTCGATCCATGTGTTCTCTTCAATGATGTTTTCTTCAGGGTGTGTGCTGAGATCAGATTGGGTCATTAGCTCAAATCATATTGAATTATGATAATTTCAGTCAAAATGAAGTCGATTTGAGCTGTCGTCTGGTCCTGTTATTTCGAGTTAGCATCCGATTCGGGTTATTATGAGTTTTGGTGAGTCTATCTAATTTTTGTGAGGTTTTGAGGTTATAAGTGTTTAACCCTTTAATCATCAACCAAACCTTTCCTGATCTTCTCAATTATCCCAATCAAATGCTAAACTATAATCATATGCATCTCTCCATTCTTAATGATTCAATTGTTAAGGAAAACTTTATATGTACATGTATACTTACATGTAGACAGTGATTTATGTTGGTAGTTTGCTTATGCCACAAGGAATTCATGTCATCTGCAATCATTTGTGCACTATGCATGTAGGTAAAAACACAGATGTGAGCCATGAACCAGCTAGAATTGTTGTGGACATACATGCTTAAGCAGCTTAGAGCTATGTTATTTCGACTTTTCATTTTTATTTAAGCATTCGTATACATATATATTTGGACATGAGTATAAGAGTATTGTTGTCAAAATATATGAAAAAATTAGAAAATATGAGCAAAATGAACATGCATGTGTAAATGTGTTGGAACTTGGAAGTACATTCATTTCCCTCAGTTTTAGTACATTCATGTTGGTTGTGTTTTGTTCATGATCATGTTTTATAAGAGGTACACATCATAATATCATCAATTTAGGGTTGTTTATGGTAGGATAACCGTACTATTTAGCGTAAACCGATTAACCGTTATTTTGGTTAACCATTCTTTATAACGGTTCGGTTACATGTTAACATGTATTCGGTTATCAATTTTTTTCCATGTTCACTATTATTTTTAGAATAATGACTGTCTCCCCGATAAATATTATTATTAAATTTTTCGGAAGAATACTTAAATAGAGACATTTTAAACACAAACTTCATGCTTAGTTTAGAAAGTACATATAGGTGAACAATTAATCTCGGACTTTCATTACCATTACATTTATTCTTTAAAAAAACCATAAAATTATCGATCTCATTTTCCCTCGTACCAGGAAAATGATAGTTATTGCAGGAAGATTAAAGCTGCAAGTTCAAGTATATAAACTAATTAAAACTCTAGCATCTGAGATTATCACCGGGAGCTACACCGAGTTGACTACAATACTCCGTGAATAAGCTAACCCGGGACTCGACTTTAGGTGTGTCTCTACCATTGCATTCGAGGTCACCATTAATGGCTCGAATAGTTTCCCCGAACCCTTGGTTCATGACTGATGCTACATTGTTCATCCAATACCAGACAGCGGCCTTGAATGAGATGAGAGGGTCATTGGCCACGGTTTCCGGTGCATCTAAGCCGTTGAATCCAATATCAGAACCAGCTGGTCCGTAGTTATAATTCCAGGTTAGTTGCAGTGGTCCACGTCCATAGTAACCTTTGCTAGGGTTGCATGGATACTCGGTTCGACTCTCGTTGCAGTAGTCCTTTGAGGCTCCACCATCCTCTTCTATGTGGCAGAAGCCTGTAAAAAAATCAATTCAGTTCGAATAACTCTATTTTTAAAATTGTGAACAGTAAACTGTTCAAATACTACCGGAAATAATTTCATGTCTAAAAGAGATACTTACGTCCAGTTTCATGGCTAGCATGAGCAAAGAAAGCAGCAATTTCGCGCCTAGACTCCTCAACTGAGCCGGTCCTTGCGAACTGAGTGAAAGAACCAAGAGCATCAAGGAAGACCTCTCTCGAGTAGAAGTTTCTTCCTACGCAAGTTGCAGCCGCCTGATTCAATATCCCCTCAAAGAAATCCGGCGTAACGATGTCAGCGATCGAGACGCCGTTGTTAACACAAGGACCACCTCGGCAATTCACTCCACAGTAATCCGGACCGGTGCCGCAGAACCCAAACCGACTGCAACACTGGTCCGGCGAACAAGTGTTACCACATTGAGCCATCGCCACTCCAGCAAGAACTCCTGCTAGTATAACAGCTATAAAGCTTGTTTTCATGGTGGAATTCGCCATTTTCATGTTTTTCTCCTGGATAATGTTGTTTGGATATGGAGAATTGCTGGATTTTGAGAGTTATTTATAGATTTAGAGAGCAATGAAATGAGGGAGAAAAGCTTTTTTCCACAGGGCGTGACGACTACGGGTCTTGGGGCCTAACTTTGACGAGTAAACATGACAAGGACGGGTCTAGTCTTTTTGGAAGGCAATTGGAAATTTCTTTGGTCATACATATTGACTTTTCTACTTTATTATTTATTATAACCTTAAATGAAACTTCACCCCCATAAACTATGTGATTTGTTTATTTTTTAACCCTTAAATTATTTTTATCAAAATAAATATTTAAATTAAATAAGTTTGATCAGAAATAACTTGTATATCTTATTATTAAATTAAATATTCTAATTAACGAATTGGTCTAACTAGTATACAAAAAATCTCAAATTTAAGGCGTTGTATATACAAAAAATCTTTATTATTTGTTGGTAGATTAGTTTATCAAAATTAAGTCTACGATGTGGATCAATATAAAATAATCAAGATGAAATTCTAAAACCGAAAAAAAAAATCCAACATTTGAATTAGTCAATTTTTATATTAATTTAAAAATTTTAGGTTAACCATCTTTTTTATAAGTGATCACTATTAGCTTGTTCAAAAATATATATCTTCGCAATAAATTTGAGTTGTTGGGGAATTAAAATGAATTTGAATTAGTCTACTCTTTTGGTCAACGTTTGAGGTTGACTTCAATTGAAGAAACTCTCCAATTCCCCTCTAACCAATTTTGGTGAAATAAATTGACATCGAGGGCTCATGTATTATATATATAAGTTATAAGTTTTAAACTCATTAATAGTATTTTTTTAACGTTTCTCTTCCCCCTTTAATAATATTAGGATTTAGTATTTTTTTAGTTTTTTGAATTGTATGACATGTACTAATTTATTGTCTTGGTGTAGTTAAATGGATATAAAATATCGTATAAATTATTATTTTTTTTAAATTTCATCACCCAATTAGAACATGACATATGATATGTATTAATTTTTTATTTTATTCCGTAGGACTGCTACGGATTCGACCTGATTCGAACCATTGAATCAAGTTGTTGGCTAGCCTTCCTTGTCGCAACACATATCACTCTAGACCACTCTTTTTTCATCATTTTCAGTTTCCTTCTTCCTCTCCCCATATCTATATATACACATTTATATACCATCATTATCAATCAGAATTCAGAACGTACGATACAATACAATATAATAAAAATGGCAAGAACCGAGCTAGCAATCCTCGCATTATCGTTGATGTTCGCGGTGTTATTCACGGCAGTTAATGGGCGGTTAACAAAATTAGGAGGAATCAGCGACGCGACGGAGGATAAAGGGGTGGAAGAACTGGGAAAGTTCGCAGTGGATGAGTACAACAAGCAGAAGGGAATCGAGGGTCATCCTCTTGAGTTCTCTCAGGTACTTCAGGCCACCAAACAGATCGTTGCAGGAACCAAATACATTCTAAAGATCGAAGCATCGGATAAAGGGGAGAAGAAGATGTTTAATACAGAGATTGTGATTAAACCTTCGGGAGAGAAGGAGATGATTAGCTTCTCTGCAACTAAACATTAAGAATATCAGTTGCAGTTTATTACATTATGTATGCCTGCATATGTAGTAAATTAGTAATGAATAAAAGTGTAATCACTATTACCTTAGTTTAAGGGGTTCGAACTTATATCATCAATAAAAAAAATGAAAATTATATAAGAATTTAAAATTTTTAAGAGTACAGTTGCCTCTTCCGGTCCATCCACGTATATGTGTATAAAGAAGATAGAACAAGCATATTTGTGATGCATACAATCTTAAACTCAGTTGGGTTCCATACTTAACCAGAGATAATGCATAACCAATGTACAAATTAATTCTTACAAGGCTCTGCACAATTTTCACACCATGAAAAATGAAGAATGGACAAACAGAATTAACATAAATGGCAGAAATTTTCATTTGCGAGAACCATTACAGGATTCATTTCATGTCTGGCTGCAAGTTTGTAAGTAGGGAAACTTTTTGAGACAATGGTTAAACAGTAGCAACAGCATAAAGGCCATCGAATCGGGTTAACAGAATCTTCATATTGATCGAACAAATTGATATATCAATGGCAGTATAAGCAATGGATGCAGTTTAAGTTTACATCAAAAGATGCAGATACAATGGTTAATTCCTAGTGCAAACATGCTTACCGGCAAATGAATACATGTGCAGCATTTAATGAGTATAGGTTTCAGTAGCTTACGATTTTGATTACTCGAAACTGCTAAGCTTTCACTTCAACTTGCTTCGCCCTCTGCTCTGGTATCAACAACAATCCAAGTCCTTCTTTCGTTCTACCATCTGCGAAAGATTGATTCTTGTTCATATACACCGGATTCGAAGTCAATACCCTCAACCCTGAGTCCTTGTTAATCTCCAGTACTTCAGGAAATTTGTTGCCGCAACCTTTCGACATTCCCACATCAATCCTTATAGCTCTATGATCACAAACACCACTAATCCCAGTCTCTTGAATCGTATGCCCCATTATCATCCTTTTCGCACCGGGGATCGTGGCGAGAACATACTCCAGAAGTGAACAATCACAGTTTTTGGCTAACTCATCAGAAAACTTCCTCAACCAAACCACTGCATTCCGTCCTCTACAATACTCCGGTGCTCGGCCTCCTGTTGATCCATTAATCCAATCCCTGACCTCTTCATTGATCCTCTGCAACCCATAGTCCACATGTTTAGCCAAAAGGCCGCCATGCACGAAAACGGAGTCGCCGACGACCAAAACAGTCAAGTTATTAGCTAAGAATCTACGGGAAATCGGTCCATCAGGTCTCAATGCAGCAATTCGGGATCTAATACTATGGGAGAATTCTTCAGGGACACGATGAAGAGATAAAGGAATTCCATGAAAAATGTTCTTAGGGATTTCTAAACCATGGCATAAACTCTTCATTTTGTTCCCAATTTCAAACCAATAAGCCCAAACATCAAATTCCTCTAAAGCCTTTTCAGTCACATACCTGAAATCACCTTCAATGTTCATAATCTCGTGATTTCCATTCAAAGTTATCAGCTGCCCACCACTTTTAACAGCTTCACGCTTCAATTTCTCCAGGAAATAAAGGATCTTGAGCTCTTCCCCTCCGCGGTCAAGCACGTCGCCAATCTGAACAACAGTGGCAGACCCACCAGACCAACGATCAGACCCATCGATGAGGCCGGCGAGACGGAAAGCTTGCTTGGATTTCTCGAGATCTCCATGGAGGTCTCCGATGGCGACGAGACGGTCAGGGGCGGGGTAATCGGTTTGAAGAGGTTTTTGAGGGATTTGTGGTTGTTGGGGCAGGAAAAGGCCACTGACTGAGAAGTCTACGAATGTGTCGACGAATGAAGAGAGGAATGAAGGAAGGTTTTCGCATGTTAATGGTGGTGATTGGTCTTTCTGTTCCATTCTTTACGATCTGTGCTTCGGTTGATACAATGAAGGTATAGGCAAATTTATTGACTAAAAATGGTGAAAATCTACCAACATTAAAAGCAGACAAGGATGGCCATGGGATCAGGAGTCAGGACTCGACACTACAGCTTACGATATTACCCATTTATATAGGGTCTGATTTATATATATATATATATAAATTATCGATCAATTCAATGAAAATGGAAAAATAATTTTTTATTTGTTTTGAAATAGTTGATATAAAAATTTTAATAGTAAAATTTATAAAATTCATTCGATATCAAATCAAATTCGAGAGGAATTTTTATATTTTTAAACTAAATTAGGTTAATCAAAAACTCGACTCAGACCCACAGTTATCCATATAAAGCTTAGACCTTTTAGACCACTGTTGATAGGCTCTGTGAGCCCAATGTTTTTTTTTTGTTGGTATTTTGGACTAACATCTTTCTTAAACAAAACCCCTTTAAACAGCAACCAAAAAACCCTATAAACTCTAATATCTATTTCTGTTTACCCCCTCTTGAATCAGATTGACGGGAAGAAGAGAAAAAAGGAAGACAATAGATGGATCACATAGCAGCAGTAGAACAGCAAATGGTTTCAGAAAGAATGAGGAGGAAACTTAGTGAAGTGAATACAGCAGCTCAAGCTCAACTTGCTCCTGTCCAAGACCACATCAATTTCACTCTTCAGGTTTCTTTTCATTGATATGGTCATCATAACTTAGATTTTTCCACGAAACTATGATTTATTAGAGCTATTTGATTGCTTCTGTTCAATGGGTTCTGTTTAATTTTTGCTTAGGAATTGCTGGAACTAAATTGGTTGTTATAGTGTAAAGCTTTGAACTTTCTGGTTTCTTTAGATATTAAAGATTTTACATTTTTTGGGAGATATAATCAGATGCCAAGTTTGTTTATTTTTTCTGACCATTTATGAAAGCTTCTTGGTTGTGTTGGTTTAATTTGTTTTGTTTAAATTTGTTGTGATGATTGGTTGCAGCAAGCATATTTCAAGTGTGCATATCAGTGCTTTGATAGATCAAGGAAACAAGAGGAGATAAGCAATTGTGTAGAGCATTGCAGTGTCCCTGTTGTTAATGCTCAGCAGCATTTCGAGAACGAAATGGCCAGGTTTCAGGTAAGATTCATATGTCTACCAATTTTTTTTTTCAAGGAAGCTACTTAGGTTTTGGTGTCCTCTTCATCGAACAACTTTAACTTTTTTATGGTTAAGATTTTCTTCAATTTTCACTTCACTTTCTGACTTCCACTCCACCATTTCTTCACTTTCCTTTCCATGATCATATTAAGATCGAGCTGCTCTTAGTCTATCTCTTTCATGCATTTTCTGAAGAAAAAATGTTAATATGTGGATGTGTTCAAATGGCAATGCACTGTCCCTATCTTCTAATCATCTAGTAGGCTGCCCAATTCCGTGATTGTGAATATTTTTTGAGAAATGTTCACATCAAGCATCATTGGACTAATGTTCGACCTGTTTTGTCATGTCAAGATAAAAATCTATGATGCTACTTGCATTTCATGCTCATTAGAAAATGCTCAAAGGCAGCATATGACGTCTTAGGTTAGTTTGCAAGTTATGAAGAATATGATTAATGATTAATGATTCCAAAGTAGCTCGAACTTAATATCTACTTTAGCATCATAGATACAGAGGTTGTGACTGGAAACAAGATGATATGATAAAAGGGCAAGAGAATGGCAAGAGAATGAGTTATTTAGAAAAGTTCAATTTCATCACTGTTTCCCTGTTGCTTTCCTAGTCACTTTGTTGGTATGATGGTATCTTTGAATGTTCAATTAGGACATTATGTTAATCATCGCATCAATTTATTTCACCATATAACCAGTGCCGTGTCCTATGTTAGAGAAATCTCGGTTTATGATTTTTCGGCTTTTATTACGGAGAAAACGCCAATTCTTCTCTACGTAGCAATATAAGGATTCTCCATGTTTGGATTCTGTTGTTTTATTAACCTTTCATCCAGTTATTACACCATAATAATACATTGATGGATAATTGTTGTAATGGATGTAGGAAAGGTTAAATCGATCCTTGATGGTCTGCCAAGATAAGTTTGAATCAGCTAAACTTCAACAAAATAAAACCAATGCAGTCAATGAGTTGGAGTCATGTGTCAACCAGTCGATCGAGGATAACATGAAGACATTGCCACACCTTGTCAGGAGAATGAAGTCTTCTTTCAACATTGGTGTTTGATCCCAGATGAGTATTAGAATAGTGGTTGTAACCCATTTCTATTTACTTACAGATTTTTTACTCAAAGCTTGAGATTATATGTTAGGCATCTGCCCACCAATGCCCTTGAACTAATAGCCATCTGTGATAAGGCTCGAGATATTTATACACAACCAAGTTTCTTCTTAGCAGTTGATTTTGCTTTGAAGTAATGCTTGAGAAACCTCCTCTTGATGTCATGCGTTTATTAATAAAAGCTTGCTCTTGGCAATACGTATGTTACTTGGGTTTGGATGAATATCAATGCGTATACATGAGTATGCTTAACTTTTATCCAGGTGTTTTTAATGCATGTAAAGAATTTTTTAATGATATTATTGTAACCCCTTATTTTTGTTTTGAAGAGTGCTGTAGGTTAAAGTTTATAATTTATAACTTAATCGACAAGTAAAGCGGAAAACAGTTTCAAAATACTAAATTTATAACATAATGGTAAAACATAATAATAAAGACGCTAAATAGTATTATTATGTTTAATAACTAACATACTGAAAATAGTAATTGAAAATAAGCTTCTGGTTGAGATCTTCGAGTACCAACTCCTAAGGCCGAGCATTTGAAACATTAAATAAACAGAATGAGCTATAAAGCCCAGTGTGTTTCTATAGTGTCGTCTCAAACCACAAATGCATTCAGTTCACTTATATATATAACATGGAAATCACAATAATGTCTCAGTAAGTGAGGAATGCAATGTTACAGAGAATGCAGTCCCATACTCCGAACGCCAAACACAGTGGTGGCAAAGCCAACCGGTCATAGTGGAGGTAGTTCCCCCAAACCCCTCACCCTTTATTTCTCCAAAACACAATGTGGTAAAACCACCTTCCTCCGTACAATCTACCCCATGCACATGTTATGCAATAAATGTAAATGAACTCAATGTCTCAACACAAGTAATGATATAAAATATGAAACGCGCAACCCATATGGTCTGAGCACAATGTCACAGAGTATCACAAGAATTCAGTTCCACAGTAAACAATTAATCACAGTACACAATCTAGCACAAGAAGAGAACACACCTCTCAACAACACAAGTACTACGGCTGACACGGACGTTTACCACGGTCTGAGCTAGGACTTGCTCTAGTTGAGTCAGAGCCTACAATAAATTTTATAAATTAAACTTATTCTAAAAAGTAATACTATGCCACCTAAAAGAACTTAGAAAGAACACATATGCGAATCACGAGCGACGCTCGCAGGGGTCGATCAAACACGAGGCGGAGGCGGTGGAGGCAACACGTTCTCCTCAGAGTCCACGTCGTCTGAAAAAGACCATAGAAATTCCAATTAAAATCTCATTCAAGTCCACTTACCCAAGTAACACATAAAAGGGTCAAAACATGGCTTTTGGGTTTGAATTTGACAAAACGGACTGGAAAAACGGACTCAAAACGTTGAAAAACGTCAGGATAGGGTCTTTCAAAAAAGTCAACTCTGGTCAACGGTCAACGGTCAACGATCAACTTGTTGACGTCATTGCTGACGTCACTGGTCAAAGGGTCAACCGGGTCGGGTACGGGTATGGGCCGGTTCACACGGTCTGATTTGGTCCTTTGGTAACCGGTTCGGTCCGGTTCACTAATAATCGGTTTGGTTCAAGACCATCATCCCCACAACAACCATCGATTAGCCACTATACCTTAGCTCTTTAGCCCTTCAGCTACAACACTTACAAACCACCGCCGGTGGCCAAAACCGACGACGACAACCATTATTCCGGCGCTACCTCAATGACCGACAACACCCAAACGAACCATAACCTAACCCTTAACAGAACGATCGAAACCCATCCTCTCTTATCCACACCCACACGGCCACCGACGACCAAACAACTCGTCGCCGGCGACATTCCTAAACGACAATCAACTCAACAGCTCTGAACCCAAACCCTAAACCTATTCCCTGTCACTGCTCTGAACCCATAACAAATAAATCTCGACCAAGGCTCACCGGTTCCCCTCCCAAACACCGACAACCCCTTCCCTGAAGACTCGAATTCGCCGTCCTTACAAAACCCCAAACACAAAATACTCAAAAGGGATGAACTTAAATCCTCACCTATCCAAAACCCATAACACAACCGCCACCAAACGAAGTCCCGGACAAATATGATTTTCGGCGAGGGTGACGCAACTCCGATTAACAAGGATTGTAATACGCTGACAAGAGCAAAGGTAATTTGAAGGAGCAGACAAAGATGGGAAGAACGGCAGAGGAAGAACTTTAGATATATCTAAAGGAAATAATCTTAGTTTCAGTAGGGTTAGGATTCAACTAAAATCTCAAAAATACCCTTATTAAAAATCCCAAATTAAAATGAATTAGGGTTTTAGAATTAGGGATTTGACTCAAATTAGGGTTGTGCCTAATTAAAATTTCTGGAGTGTTACAATTATCCTTGATCAAAAATTTGCCAGACACTAAGCAGCCTGTATTAATACAAGTAGTAAGGATTTGTCACTAGCAGTTAGAATCGAGAAAGAAAGTCAATTTTATTGTTTCCATAACTCCAAGTTGAAGAATTTCAAGGAAATGCCTTATCAATGGTTTGCATACCATTACCAAAGGTATCGCTCACCAAAGTTATATCATATTGCATGTTTGAAAATGGTTGTATAGCTACAAAAAATGGGAAAAGGATAAGCATGCAATAGTTGTTCAAACAATCATTTGAGTGACCAAGGGCAAGATGAGAAGGGAACCATGCTTATAAAAAGAAACCGGGAATGGTACTTTACTTTTAGAATCTAGTATAAGATCAAGTCCCAGCTATATGCCGTATGCTTGCAGACTATCTGCCAACTTCCTGAGAAATTATTCTATGGACCGGTTTCACCACGTCATCTATGGTCCTTAAGAATAAAAAACAAATCCACATCATCATTTTTTATACATCATCTGCACACTTATAATTTTAATTTTTAAATCATCTCTCTAAATAAAATATATTAAAATTAAAAAAAAAAGATGACGTAGATTTGTTTTTTAATTATGGTTTAGGGTTTAGGGTTTATGGTTTAGAATAAAAAACAAATCCATGTCATCATTTTTTTTTAATTTTAATATATTTTATTTAGAGAGATGATTTAGAAATTAAAATTATGATGAGTGTGCAGATGATATGTAAAAAATGATAACGTGGATTTGTTTTTTATTCTTAAGGACCATGGATGACGTGGTAGAACCGGTTCATAGAATAATTTCTCCAACTTCCCACCCTTAATTTTAGAATTTCCAAATCTTCATCATGTCATTGAGTCATTCTTTAATATCACTTGGTTGAAAAATTATTCTATGGATCGGTTCCACCACATCATCCATGGTCCTTAAGAATAAAAAATAAATCCACGTTATCATCTTTACACTCATAATTTTAATTTCCAAATCATCTCTCTAAATAAAATATATTGAAATTAAAAAAATAATGACGTGGATTTGTTTTTTATTCTAAACCCTAAACCCTACACCTAAACCTAACCTACGCCCTAAAACTAAACCCTACACCCTAAACATAAACCTTAACCCTAAAACCTAAATCGTAACCCTAAACCTTAAACCCTAAACCCTAATTAAAAAACAAATCCACTTCATCATTTTTTTTAATTTTAATATATTTTATTTAGAGAGATGATTTGAAAATTAAAATTATGAGTGTGCAGATGATGTGTAAAAAATGATGACGTGAATTTGTTTTTTATTCTTAAAAACCATGAATGACGTGGTGAAACCGGTCCATAAAATAATTTCTCCACTTGGTTATTCACCGTGACAATTGTTTGATATATACCATTCCTGTAGTTCAACAAAAGAGGACGCCTCCATACTTGTTTCTAGCTATAACGTTATATTTGATGTTTATAATTTCCAAAAAAAAAAGTATCCTACTTGGAAACTGCAGTTCAAGTTCTTAGTATATGCAAATAAAGTACTTACAGCAATCAGCTTCCCAGCATTCTCCGGTCTTTTCCCAAATTTTATTGCAGCAGCAGCTGCTGCACCAGAGGATATGCCAACCTGATATTACATAGTATAATGAATCAAATTAACAATGAAGGAATATTATATCACATTAAGAACACGATATATGAACGGAATTCAATTATCTGTTCGCTCAATATTTTATTTCCCTAGGGTTCTGAAAGTCTTCAACAAACTCAAACCACTTGGCTTACTTCCTGTTCCTGAATGTACCAAGTCCAAGAGGCAAGAACCTTCTGATTGTTTAAGCTTAGGTCAAGCTTTTGAGTTACTAAGGTCATATGTATAAAGAGAAATTACTTCTTCCCATTTGTATTAACGTCCTATTGCTAGGATTAACATGACAGTAACAAACTAATGCCGGTGAAGGACCAATCATTTTTGCTTTCAATCCAAACTTTGAAGTCACTTTAAAGTTGAGAAAAACAATTACCATCAAGCCTTCTTGAAGGGCTAATTGCTTTGCAGTTTCAACAGCTTCATCACTGGATATCTGCCAATTCAAATCCATCAGAAGGATACACGACTTCATGAACAGAAGCCAATGAACTTAATAAAGAAAACCTCAACTACCAGTTCTATGACACTAAGGCCACATAAAAGTCGACTTGCAGAAATTACAAAAATTTAGCCAGGAAGGAAAACAAAACTCAAACCTCAATAACTTCATCCATCACACCCTGGTCCAAATTCCCAGGTATAAAACCTGCTCAAATCCCTTGAATCTTGTGAGGACCTGTATTTGATAAGGGAAGGTAGGGTGTCAGTATAAGATGTACATTCTTAAAAGTTGACACATGAAGATAATTATATTAAAAATAAGTTAGTAATCTCCTTTTACCAGGCTTTCCACCGGAAAGTATGCTGCTCTCTGTAGGTTCAACGCCAATAACCTGATACATCCAAAGTCATAAACAAACAGTCAACTATTCAATTGCAAAATAAGGCAAGGCCTTCTTGAAAAAATATAATAAAAAGAATTCCTCGAAGAAAATCACTAGTGTTATTAGAAACTAAAATTTTGATTTTCTTTGATCATAAATTTTCTAAAAGAATTCTCCAAAATTCAATGTGATAATGTTCAGAAGGTCATGTGATATAAATGCCAGGGTCTGTTAAAAGTGGATGATCACCTTTATGTTGTGATTCTTTTCTTTAAGGTACCGGCCAACTCCAGATATAGTTCCACCAGTTCCAATCCCTCCTACAAAAATATCCACTTTGCCTCTGGTGTCTTCCCAGATCTCTGGGCCAGTTGTCTCATAGTGAATCTGCAAAAGGAAATATGAACTTTTACCTAAGACCATAAAACTCAGCAAGGTACGAACAAGGAGTTGTAAATACTAAAAACAGACTTTGGGATTTGCTGGATTATCAAACTGTTGAAGCATGTAGGCATTGGGTGTGCTTTTCACAATCTCTTCAGCTTTCTGAACAGCCCCCTTCATGCCCTTAGCTGGATTAGTTAAAATAAGCTCAGCTCCAAATGCTTTCAGAAGAACTCTTCTTTCCAAACTCATTGATGATAGCATTGTCAAGATAAGCTTGTATCCTTTTGAGGCAGCAATGAATGCAAGGCCGATGCCTGTGTTTCCACTTGTAGGTTCCACAAGAATACTCTAAAGACGTTTAAGAGTAAACGGTGAACATCAGCACATAAGTACCATAATTTATTAAAAAGCATGTAACAGGTAACAATCACACATGAGTTTAACAGTAGTAGAGACTAAGAAATGATCTAGAAAGGACCTTTTTAAATTTAAATCATGATCTCCAAAATGTAAGTATAAAAATAAAAAAGAATTATATCATATTTTTCCACTATCAGAGCACAGGCTCTATTTCATCGGAGGACAACATAAAGAGCTGGGAAAGCCATTTGCAACAAACTATAACAGGATTTTGACGCAAAAACTTCAAATGGAAAAAACAAAAAATAAGATGCAAGGCTGGGTCATGAGTCCATGCAGGAGCAAATAAGTCAAACGAAAAAGATGCTTAGTAACTGGTGTGATGATACATCACTCGGACCTTATGTTATGAAGGTAGACCTCTCTTTCTGCAACAGGACAGCATAAATCATTGGTTGTGATATTTCGATGTGAAAATCTGAATGCTTCATGGTATATATTTAAAGCCACAGTTTTAGGCATGATCGATGAGCTCAAGATTGCTGAAATAGCACAGTACATTGATCTAACAGGAGGAGCCTACGACTAAAATCGAACTCCCACTTGCCTTTTCAGAAGACTATCCAAGAATGCCAAATTTAAGACAGTATTCAAAACGGGGTAAGAAAGCAAATTTTGACTGTAAATTTGTTTTTGTACATACACCAAACATGGACAGAAGTCCCATCTACCTCCCATTACCTTTCCAGCAGTTATAAGATCTTTTTGTTCAGCATCAAAAATCATACTGTACCCTATCCTGAAACCAATTTAAAATACGATGTTAATTGTTTGGTCTTCCCAATATTAAAAGTTTAATGACAGAACAGATAGCATCAAGCCTCATCCAAGAGATTCTGGAATTTAAATAAGGAGAGATGAATGAACTTTGTTCGAGAAGAACATAAGTATCCATGTACATATAAGACTGCCAGATTTAACTCCCCTTAAAAGGTATCCTCATCAAAACTTCAGCAGAGGGTTCAGCAAAAATAACATCCATTTTCTCCTAGATCTCAAGGCAACACCTTTTAACTAATAGCAAACAACGATCTTGCTAACTAATGCATACAAGCTACATGATGCTTATGAAAAACTTTTAGCTACCTGTCCTTCACACTGCAACATTGCTCCATAATCTCAAGCTTGGCTGCAATATTTGCGACCGAACCTTTCACGATAGTGTTCAAGTACACCATTGGTGTTTTTCCAATAAGCTGTGTTACAAAAGAACCAATAGAGCTAAATAAACAACGCAACAAAACAAAAATTGAAAGGCGCATTGATTAATAAATTTATACAAGTTCGGTTCTTTCTCCATTGAGATGGCATATGCTAGGAGCAAAATAGTAAAGAGTTCCATATAGAAAAAGCAGACTCAGACACTGTACTTTTACAAAAGGAATCATTTCTAAACATAATTCAAGAAATAATCTTTCCGGGAGCAGAACAAATAGTCTTGACTCACTCAAATAAGTGGCATCCTGATGAAAGAAACGAAGAACATCAAATGAACTAGTCTTAATACTAATCTAAAACCATTACCTACACAGAAAAGCACTAAAGTCTTTCAATTTTTCTTCAATAATTATCACAGCCTTGACAAAATTTAATCCACAGACACAAAATATACGAAAAAAACATGTAGTATCACCAAAATTAAGAACCCAGAAAGCAGAACATGAAAATTCCAAGAAACAATCCGCCCCACTACATAAATCTATGCAAACAAAACACTGAAAGCCTAATTCTCCGAAAATAAAAGCAATCCATTTTTCAATCCTAATCAAATTCAATAAACAAGAATTGAAATGAGACCTGAGTAACGTCATCAGCAATGTTAAGTCCTTCGATCTCGGTGTCAGGCTTAACAGAAAGAGCTTTACAGACAACAGAGAGACCATAAGATGACCCTTTCCCATAATTCAGCTTCCTGAATCTCATATATGCAGCGGTAGTGTTAGTAGTGGATCCAAAAAAAAACAAGCTTCTAGGAGTTGCAGGGTTGAGAAGTGAAGGGATTAAATAAGATAGAGGAAGAAGAAGCTCTTGGCCAACCAACAGAAATAAATAACCAAATATAAGCAAATAATAAAAGAAATCAACAATTTATTGAACTTTTAATCAAATAAATAACAAACACAACCAGTACAGTACAAGAACAGTAAAATTACCAGTATTTTAACATAGTGGAATTTCAAAATTTCCAACAAAATAATATAAGAACAAAACCCAGAATTTTACTTGCTCAAACTTGGAAAGGACAATGCCAATTCTTCAAATCCTCATCTGCAACTTTCCCATTCCTCTGTTTCAACGATCCGCCATTGCCAACCCCATGACCTTCAACAAAAGCATAGTATCTCAACACAAACGCCAGACCCAAAACCAACCATTCCAAGCAGAAAACCACCACACACAACCCACCAGCCAGTTTCAAAATCAAAACCCCATCTTCTTCCCTGACATAGGACTTCAAATAACCCAAGAAATCCGTGGTTCGGGTCCATATAAGCACCGAAACAGAACCTTCGAAAATCGATGTCAGCACCATCGTTACCATGTGAGCCAAGTACCACTTGTTGGACCCCGAAACAGCGACGGAACAACCCGAGACGGCGCCGCCGATGGCGATAACGTGGAGGAGGATGAAGAAGAATCCGCACAAGGAAGGGAATAAACGAAGAGAGAGCGTGAGGAAGATACAACTCGAGGCGGCTCCCAAGAGGAGGTAATTGCTGACTAAGAAGATTTTGTGTGTTCGGGTGTGGGATTCTGTTACAGAATTCTCGACTGAGAGACCCATTGATGAGAACTTGGGATTGAATTCGATGAAAGGGTGAGAAAAAAATTGTTTGAGGATCAAAATTTCAAGCTTGAAATTTTGTTTCTGGAGGAAGAAAGAAAGAAAGAAAGAAAGAAAGAATGAAAGTATTTTTTGGTTGAAGGAAAGAAAGGAGAACAGAGTATATAAAGGTGATAAGGTTTTGTGTTAACGTTCGGATTTTTAAAAAAGTTGTGACCGTTGAGAAGAAATTCACAAGCTTTCTATAACGGCTAGTTTTGGCCTTTATTAAAAAAAATGTCGACCGTTGAGAAAGAGATTCAAAATATTGATAATTTGAGATGAAATGAGTATATTACGAAAGTACGAGTATTTCAACCTAATATCATACGTGTACATTATACATTCTTGTATTATGGATATATATAATACGACTTGAGTACTCTTAAATATTTCATCTCTTTATTATTTTTTATTTTTATTTTTTATTCTTTTCGACTTTCTCTTGCTCATATACGGGTTTGAGAAGAAGATCAACCAAACCATCCTTGTTTTTGATCTTGGAGGTGGTACTTTTGACGTTTAGCCGTTTAGGGTATGCTGGTCACTTGAGAAACTATTTATATGTTACAGTGCTTGAGGTTGGTGATGAAGTGTTTGAGGTGGTCTCTACATCCGGAGACACACATTTGGGTGGCGATGACCTTGATAAGGTATAAGGCCGGATGAACGAACGGAGATGATCAATTGTGCTACGTATTGTTCTAGTGCTAAAGCATGCCATTGTTACTTGTCTCACTTGCAGAGAATTGTATTTGAATTGCTGGTGCCAGTACCTTGCCTAGTGATGAGGTATGGAAATTCGATATTTCTATTGTTGTTCATTTGAATTGCTCTCAAGTCTTGAGCTGTTCTGCAAATTATATCGGAAATGCCTTCATTTGACAAACCGTTTCCGAATTCTATTGTAAAATACAGGTTTATAGATTGGTAAAAGAAACTGAGAAGTTTGCAAAGGAGGATAAGGAGAAAAGAGATGCTATAGACACAAAGAACCAGGCAGATTCTGTTGTATACTAGACAGAAAAGCAGCTGAAAGAACTTGGGGACATGGTCTCTGGTCCGGTCAAAGAGAAGGCAGAGGCAAAACTTCAAGAGCGACAATCTTTGGGGGATGACACAAGGAATGAAGGATGCCATGGCTGCACTAAACCAAGAAGTAATGCAGCTTGGCCAGTCAGTCTACAGCTAACCCGGTGCAGGTAGGGCCCGGCCCTGCACCTGGTGGTGAAACTGAACCTTCAGATTCAACAAATAAGGGGACTGATGGGGATGTAATCGATGCAGATTTCTCCGACCGACAACGAAAACGGGTTTTGATTATGTATGAGGACTCCTTTTGAGTTCTGATGTGGGGGTTGGGATTTAATTTCCTGTCATTTTTTCCCGATGTAACTTTCCTTGAGTGATAAGCCTGTATATATATATATAACAAATTAAGGTTAATGAATTTTGTATCTACCTCTTCATTTTCTGTATATTTTAACGAAAGCAGGTTGGGGTTGATTTTCTGTATCCATGAAAATGCCTGAGCTCCAAATCTGAGAGGAGCTAGGCCAAGCAACAACCTTCAAGAAGCATTACAGTTAGAAGAACACACTGTGGCCAATGTTTCAGTAAGATCCAAATAATTGGTTAGAATGTCATACAATTCTACTTAATGTGAATATCTGACGAGCAAAAAGACATTTTTGCGTAATAAGTTCATAAGATCTATTTAGTTCTCATCGTTCTGCAGACAAAACAGCATGCCAACCTCAAAATAATGCATTGGCAACAGTTACCAGAACCATTTTCTGACAATGGTTTTATGTGTACCTCACAAGTATTAGTATTACAAGTGTTTTGGAGAAGGGTGTACCGCATATCTTTTCTTCAAATCCTCGGAGCTCTCATATGAAGAGACTCTCGCCGATACACGGCCTAGTGAAATTACAAACCGGCAACGAAGAAGGTTTAGAACCACCATTGTCAAACAAGACATCAAACGTTTGTTTTAGTTTGAACAAACAGGAAATGGAGATATAGTTAACGTGTTACATGCGAGTATAGTAATGACATTGAACCAACATAGTCGATACCAAGCATACTTCGAATATCGCTCGATCTAGTGTAACAATAAGAACACCCTTCTTTTAGCCAGTACATAGACAGGTGCACTGTTTAAACTTACCTATCACAACAAGACCAGTTTTTGCATTATCAAAGTTCAAAGATCTCGTTGCTGCAACAGGAGTCTCGATTTTGACAATTCGACAAGTTTCTCTTCTGCCTTCGACATCTGTAGGTGACATCATTGCTGCAATCGAAAAACTCCATCCATTAGAACACATTCTATGGAAATGGTTTTCATTTGACATGCAGGTGACAAATCTGGCAAGAAAGTGACCATCTTGTAACCGTTCAATAAGTTTTAATGATCATTTTGTAATTTCCAAAACTATAGTGGACAAAAAATCATTTTTATTTAATTTAGTAACCAAATGTGTACTTTACCCAAAAGAAATACACAGACATGGCCAAGGGTACTTGGATAAGACTTCCTGCACGCAACCGCAGACGATCTTTTCTTTTCTCGGTCTTTTAAACCATTCTATTCCTTCCTGCTTGCCACTCCGATGTTCCAATTCTCCGGTCAGTTCATTTACTTTTCAAAGTTTTTTTTTTTTTCCCTTCAATCTTTAAATCCCTTCATTACCCAAAAATTTATCATCTTCATTCATTTCATTTTATAACTCATTTCCATAGCCAATTCAATTGGTACTGAGTTAGGTGAATTTGAGTTTTTTTGGTTTTAATGATTAATTCCATTTGAGATCGTACTGAAAGAGCCAGAAATCAATTAGTTTTCTTAGTTTTAGCTCAAGTTTTTATTTTTTTTTTCTATTTCAATCGATTTTTTCACAAATTTATTATTGAACCTTTTAGATCTCAGGGACAAAGAGGAAAGCAGATTTCTGTGACTTAGATTTAGGAAATCTCTTATATTTGTGTCATCGGTTATTTGCTTCAATGTAATTGTTTTTTTTATTCATAGGAGTTAATTTCTCTTTAGATTTGAATATATCTATTGTTTTTTCCACAATTTGTTCATGTAAATTGGTGATTTGATTTCCCCCCTTTTGGGGTTTAATTTTGTTTTAGCAGGTTATTTTCAGGAAGTTTTTAGTTAGTAGCTCCATTTTGAGCGCATGGAATCACCAGGTGATCAGATCTTGTATTTCTTTCTTTCGGTTAATTGCAGTTTTTAATGGTTGTTTAAAGTCTAGTTTACTGCTTTAGCTGATTATATCCAGTTATACTTGTAGGCGGTGGTTCAAGAAGCACATCTGTTGTTGTGGTTACATTGGATACAAGTGAAGTTTATATTGTTGTTACCTTGTCTACTAGGAGTGATACACAGGTTATTTATGTCGATCCGACAACTGGGGTGCTCCGCTATCATGGGAAGTTTGGTCTTGATGTTTTTAGGTCTGAGAATGAAGCACTGGATAATGTGACAAATGGATCACCCTGGCAGTGCAAGAGTAAAATTCATGCCAGGGCAATATTGGGTTATGCTGCCTTGGGAAGCTATGGGTTACTTCTTGTTGCTACAAAGTTAGTTTCTAGCGTTCCCTATTTGCCTGGTGGGGGATGTGTGTTTACAGTCGCGGAGAGTCAATGGATCAAAATACCACTTCAAAATCCTCAACCCCAGGATAAAGGAGAAATAAAGAACATCCAAGAATTAACTGAGCTTGACATTGATGGAAAGCATTACTTCTGCGAGACAAGAGATATAACTCGTCCTTCTCCAAGTCGCATGCCCCTGCTCAGTCCTGACGATGAGTTTGTTTGGAATGGATGGCTTTCAATTCCATTTAAAAACATTGGGTTGAAACAACATTGTGTCATTCTTCTGCAGGTTTTGCTTCATACTCGGTATCTTCAATTTATTGCTCATCTGATTTTTTAATGCAATTTCTTTCTAGATGGAAGAATTGTTGGTTTACTACTTTACTTCCCCTTTGTGGTGGTAAAATGTTCTATTTGTGCATGGCATGCCGTTGACTATTTTGCTATGACATTCCCCTCATGTTTATGTTTGTTGTTATATGAATATCCAGTATGCACATAGAGGCATCATGAGAAATTTATATTTTAACACTTCTTTCTTACCTGCTATTATTGTATAGGGGTTTGCAGAAAGTCGAAGTTTTGGTAGTTCAGGTCAGGTAGAAGGGATTGTTGCTCTCATAGCTCGTCGAAGTAGGCTGCATCCTGGTACTCGATACTTGGCGAGGGGCATAAATTCATGTTTTAGCACAGGTAAGATAATCTACACATCTGTCGTCTTCTATAGTTTTTTGCGTGTTACTTTGATGGGATTATTGTTTCTTCCTTCACAAATATTTATGCACAGTTACTAACCCCTTTTTTGTTATAGCTACTCTTTTCATTTTTTGTTTAATTCTTTATCATTTTCTTTTTTTCTTTTCCAATTCAATGACTTACGTTAAATTCACTTATCTATATTTCTCTGAGAGGTGATTGTCAATAGCTTACAATGCTTGGTTTTATTGTTTCTTTAAGCTACAATGATGTAGTCTTGCACTTAAGATACATGTGTGTTATGTGCCATGACAGATGGTTTTAGAATCTTTCTATGAGTTTGATGCAGCATAATTGGTTTGACAATCTCTTGATGCCACTTCGCTTCATCTCTTCTAAAGTATTTTGTGCAACCAGAATGAAAACAGTGAATTTATTCAAGATGTGTACCCGGAATTGTTTAGATTTAGATTAATAATTGAATCTTTTTCAAGTGATTCCATCTACTATTTCTGTCATGTCATCTAGATGCAATTTTCTTTACTCTTTTAATTTATTTTTTTTTTCATCATTTCATTTTGCATCAATATCCATTTTGTCTTGGTTTTCATTTCCCTTAGTTTGTTATTGCGTGCATTTTCTTGCAACTTATAAAGAACATCTGTATTCATAGGGAATGAAGTAGAGTGTGAACAACTTGTATGGGTGCCTAAAAGAGCAGGTCAAAGTGTACCTTTTAACACATACATTTGGCGAAGGGGCACAATACCAATCTGGTGGGGCGCTGAACTAAAGATGACTGCTGCTGAAGCAGAAATTTATGTTTCAGATCGTGAACCTTATAGAGGAAGTTCACAGTATTATCAAAGATTAAGTAAACGGTATGATTCTCGCAACTTGGATGTTGGTGTTGGGCAAAATCAGAAGCCGAAGCCATTTGTTCCAATTGTATGTGTCAACTTGCTTAGAAATGGAGAAGGAAAATCTGAATGCATTTTAGTTCACCATTTTGCGGAATCATTAAACCATATTAAATCCACTGGAAAACTTCCTTATACTCGAATTCATTTAATAAATTATGACTGGCATGCCCGGATAAAGTTACAAGGTGAACAACAAACAATTGAGGAATTGTGGAAACTTCTAAAAGCACCCACCCTGGTCATAGGCATTTCCGAAGGTGATTATTTGACTTCGCGACAGCGACTTAAGGATTGCAGTGGTGAAATCATCTACAATGATGACTTTGAAGGGGCCTTTTGCTTAAGATCCCATCAAAATGGTGTGTTACGTTTCAATTGTGCAGATTCTTTGGATAGAACCAATGCTGCTAGTTTCTTTGGAGCACTGCAAGTGTTTGTTGAGCAGTGTAGGCGGCTTGGGATATCTCTTGATAGTGATTTAACATATGGTTACCAGTCAGTTAATAACTATGGTGGGTATTCTGCTCCACTCCCACCTGGATGGGAGAAACGATCTGATCAAGTGACGGGGAAAATTTACTATATTGATCACAATACAAGGACCACAACATGGAATCATCCATGCCCAGATAAACCGTGGAAGAGATTTGACATGACATTTGAGGAGTTCAAGAGATCAACGATTTTATCTCCTGTATCTCAGCTAGCAGATATTTTCCTACTTGCTGGTGATATCCATGCAACACTGTATACAGGTTCCAAAGCCATGCATAGCCAAATCCTAAGCATATTTAATGAAGAAACAGGAAAGTTCAAGCAGTTTTCTGCTGCTCAAAATCTAAAAATCACTCTTGAGAGGAGATATAAAAATGCACTTGTGGATAGTTCCCGTCAAAAGCAGTTGGAGATGTTTCTGGGAATAAGGCTTTTCAAGCATCTTCCATCTGTTCCAGTTCAACCTCTGCATGTATGTAACTCTAGTGCCTCTAGATTTCAGATTTATCGCTATAGACTCTGGTTTTGTAAATGTTTGTTTTCCAGCAACCTTTTCTTTTACTTTAAATACTCTTGTGTTTTGGACAGCATTAGGTTTTATATGGGTAAAAGAAACTCTCTCAAACAAATTGAACATGACCTTGGATGGTAAACCTGTGCTGAAGCTGAACACATGCTTTCTTGTTTCTACTTCAAGTGATGATTATAAGAAGACGATAAAAAGTTTGTTAATGGGTCAAGATTGATTCTGAATACATATATTGTTGAAAACACTGAGTTTTTTTTTGGATTATCATGCCACATTTTTTAGCTGATATAGTTTTTGACTTATTTATTAGAGTTTTTGGTTTAAGTGAACATTCTTTTTCCACACGAGGGTTTATGTTTTTGTCTAAAAACAGTACTCAATTTGAAAATTATAGTTGATGTCGATGTTGATATGTATCAGTCTACATTCACTTATTATACTGTTCGTCATAGGTACTTTCTCGACCATCTGGTTTCCTTCTGAAGCCTATAGGCAGTATGTTCCCAACCTCCAATGGTGGAGCTAGTCTACTGAGTTTCAAGAAAAAGGATCTAATCTGGGTATTAATGGTTTTCTCTTCATCATCTAGGAAAACTATATTGTAACTTAGCAATTGTATTTTGCCCTTCTCTATTTTTTGTTATTTTATTTAATCTTTGTTGGAATGCATGCATCTACTTGTTTCTTGCAGGTTTGTCCCCAAGCTGCAGATGTTGTTGAATTATTTATCTATCTTGGAGAACCCTGCCATGTCTGTCAGCTGCTACTCACAGTTTCCCATGGTGCTGATGATTCAACTTATCCTTCAACTGTGGATGTAAGGACAGGCCGTAACCTAGATGGGCTTAAGCTGGTTGTCGAGGTTTGTTCTTTAATATTGTCTCTCTCCTTAGGTTGTGAGGTGTATTTGCCAGTTTCCCTTATGCGATTGTACTTTAATCCGTCTAGCTTGAACTTTTCATGAAATTCTTTTACCTTTGGCATGGTAGGGTGGAAAAAAATTTGAGAAGACGGAAAATGGGAGAAGAAAAGCGAAAGGATAGAATAATATCTTTTATTTAGAGTAGGGTGCTTGTTAGGAAAGATAGAAATCTGGAGACTGGAAAGAATAAGTAACTTTCTTTGCACCCATTATATTATCTCACCATTAAGATCAAAAGATAAATTTTAAAAATGACGGGTAATCTTGTAAATATGCATATTTAACTCGCATCTCTCTCACCTTCTCTCTTATCATTTCAATTTGGAACGATTTGTTTTTATGCATTAGGGTGAAAAATTGTCAGCTTTCCTACTCTCATTACTCTTGGTTTTCTTTCCTACTCTCTCCTGCCAAGCACACACACCCTTCTCCTTCTATCCTTCCAGTTTTCCCCAAGCATATCCTTAAATTCCTCTCTAAGATTCCTCCTAAAATAGCTTGGTTATACCATCTGCCTTGATGCATTTGAGTTTGAGTAGTCTTCTAATCCTATTTTGGATCGTATCGACAGGGAGCTTCCATACCCCAGTGTGGAAATGGGACAAATCTTCTGATTCCGTTATCAGGTCCAATTAGCGCTGAGGACATGGCTGTCACTGGAGCTGGTGCACGCCTTCATGATCAAGTTACATCTTCTCTGTCATTATTGTATGATTTTGAAGAACTAGAGGGAGAATTGGACTTCCTCACTCGTGTAGTGGCACTTACGTTTTATCCTGCTGAATCTGGAAGTCCTATGACTCTGGGTGAGGTAAAGTCATTTCTCAGAAATTGTTGCTTGGTATCCTGTATATCTTTTATCTAAATTTGCCTCTCTATCGAACAATTTCCGTATAGTAATGCGTGTCGTATGCTTTATTGAGTATTTGAAGTAGAGGTTTAGTACGTTAATGATAGAAAGTAATACAGAACCACCATAAGGAGATTGCATGGAGATTAGTTTTGCTCTCTCTCTGTCTACATATATATTCGTATTTTTTTAAGTGAGGAGCAGAAGGGGGTTGGAGAGAAATTAGTGCAGTTAAAGTAATATATAAGCAGTTCTCTCTTCTCAGAAATGTGTTGCCTGATCTACTGTATTTTTTTATTCTAAATTTGCTTTTTTGTTGCACAATTAACGTGTTATCCTGGACTAGGTGTCACAGGCATGTAAATGGGTCTTTGAAGTAGAGGTTTAGTGATAGATGAATAAAAGTAATAACCACAAGAGATTGCATGCGATTAGTTTTGCTCTGTATTATAATTATTTGTATCTTAGAGCTGGAGGAGGTTGTAGAGAAATTAGAGCTGTTAATGGAGTAAGATCATTCAGGCAAAGAAACCATGTTATTTTGGTTATGGATAATAGCCTTATACTTTTCATAAACATGTGTCATTATCTTCGCTTAGATACAATGTTTGTCTCTATTCTGCTGCAATTGCTTTGACAATTTTGCATATTAGTCCTAATTTCATTTCCTACCTACATTTTATTTTTGATTTAGGCAATGGTTTTTTCTAGTTCTGCCAAATGATTTTGTAATTATTGAAATTATTTATAGGTAGAAATCCTTGGAGTTTCTCTCCCCTGGAATGGTGTATTTGCTAATGAAGGGACCGGTGCCAGACTAACTGAGCTTGCAAATAAATCTCAAAAGGACAGCAATTATTTTTTGTCTGGTTCGGACACAAACCCATTTTCTGGCTCTTCTCTATCCAATCAAGCTATGTCAACATCAGCAACACAGGGCTCTGCAAATGATTTGGTTGATCTATTAACTGGAGGCGACATTCTCTCTAAACCTGTTTCACTGCCAGTTACAGAAAATGTTACTTATGGAGGAAGTGACTTGCTTGATTTTCTGGACCAATCTGTTGTGGACTATCATGGTCCTGAAACTGATCATAAACCCAGTACACCACAGGATGGCAGTCAAAATAGTGGTACACAGAAGTACATAAATTGTGTAAAATTCTTGGCAGGGCCACGTATGGTATGTTTCTTCGACCTCATATGTTTGGGGAAAACTAATGAAATCCTAATTACTCTCACTAGTAAATACTCTCTCCTCCAGGAGTTGTTTTCCGGGTAGTTCTACAATAAGGAACTTAAAATGAAGTAAATTTAAGGGAAAGTTACATAAATGCCATCAAATAATGTAAATTGTTACAATTTATATAATTTGATAACATTTTTTTTGTAACGTTCCCTTAATTTTATTTTCCTTATTTTAAGGTCCTTATGCTAGAATTTCCTGCTATTGGCTATCCACCTATTTATAAGGAGAAAATTGTTATGACTATCCACCTATTCTTCTTTTTTTTGTTTTCCTCTGGAAAATGCTTACCACATTGACTTCTGTTTTTCCCCCTTTTGGGTGCATCATCTTAATGCATGTCTGTACTCGATACATGAAGTGACAATAGATAAATATTTTTAGGTGGTAAGTTCCAACCTGATAGAACATTGAACGTGCCCATTTGATTTATTCAATTTTACAGGACAGAAAGCTAAACTACCTTGAAGCAATGAAGCTGGAAATTGAGCGCCTTCATCTGAATCTTTCTGCAGCTGAAAGAGATAGAGCTTTATTGTGTATTGGAACTGATCCAGCAACTGTAAATCCAAATTTTTTGCTTGATGAATCATACATAGGAAGACTATGCAGGGTGGCAAGCACCCTTGCATTGCTTGGGCAAGTTGCTCTTGAGGATAAGATTAATGGTTCTACTGGTCTTGGGAAGATTGAGGATAATGTTATAGATTACTGGAACATTAATAGAATTGGGGAGAGCTGCTCTGATGGCAAGTGTGAAGTGCGGGCTGAAACTAAGTCAACTCCATCTGATTCCTCAATGTTGTCATCTACAGAAGGTTCGGAATCTGTCTTCCTGTGTTCTCAATGTCGCAGAAAGGCTTGTCGAATTTGTTCTGCTGGGAGAGGAGCCCTTCTTCTGCCAAATTATACTAGGGAGTCAACAAATTACAATGGCTTATCTAATCAGGGTGGATCAAGTTATAGTAGCCAAGGTGATCTCACTACAAGCCGCTCAGTGCCACTGGACAGTGTTATTTGCAGAAAGTGCTGCCATGAGATAATTCTTGATGCATTGGTCTTGGACTATGTTAGGGTCTTGATTAGCTCACGAAGAAAATCCCGTGCTGATAGTGCAGCATATAAAGCTCTGGATGAAGTTACAGGATCTTCATTCCTAGATAGCCTTTCTGAAAGGAGTTGGTCCTCTGGTAATCAGAGGGCTGTTAAAGTTTTGAAACAATTACTTGCCAGGGAAGAATCACTAGCAGAGTTTCCATTTGCCAGCTTTCTACATTGGTAAAATCTTGGCTTCTATTTTAATATGTTGATTATATTGTTTCATTGATGCAATATCTGGATTAGTTGAATGGTTATCTTGAAATAATGTGGTTTACTAGGTATTGACGAGTCTTCTACTAGTTAATAGTTATCCGTTTAAGTTCAGCCTAAATCAAAAATGGTATGAGGATTCTATCTTCTCCTACTGCTTTATGCTTATTGTCTACCATCAACATTCCAAGTTATGAAAAGCATTGTATCTTTTGTCCTATGCTAATCACCTGTGTCCTTATTAAAAAAGAACTTATTACTTAGTTTCGACTATGAGGTTAATGGTGGATTTGATACTTGGACTACAATCAAATGTTCTATTTGACACCTTAAGTAAAAAATGCACGAATAGACACTTGACCTTAGATGAAGCATATTTCACATTCATAAAGTGTGATGCTTTTTTAATGAATCCTCAAAACCTGACAGCTGGTACATTTTGGTAGGTGATTAGTGACATGCCAGGCTTCCTTCTAATGGGGTTAGACAAATGTGGAATGTGTTTAAGCAGAAGAAAAGTTAGTGTGACCTAATTGATCATTTTTAGACTTTAGGTATCAAAATCACGCATATGACTTTAATTGGGTTATAAAATGCTTTAACATGTTTTTATAAGTGGTTGGTCTTTTCTTCTTGGTAGCTGGATCAATTAGGAAATCTATTTTTTTGCTGGAAAGATTAGGCATGCATATTAAGTTCATTGCCCAAATTTCCTATCATTTTTTGAGTTTTGTGGGAAAAACTTTTAAAACGATCTCATGGTATTATCACTAAATTCAGTATATGGGGGAAAACGATAAACCAAAATTTCTGTCCCTTTTTACCATTCAAACTTACAACTTATCTAGTGTTTCTAATGATAGACATGTCTAAAAAGTAGAAAGTCAGGTTGGTCATATGGAAAAAAATACAACTCTTCATTGCTATAAAGTTTGATTAAGGAATGTCCTTTTGTACTTCTATGTAATCTTCATGCTACAAGTTTTATGCTTCATATATTTTTTGTAGAGAAAAAACATTCGAGATGCTTTGATATAGTCTTATAGCACCTAATCACCTACAATGAAACTGTAGGTTGAGACAGCCACAGATTCAGCACCACTACTGTCGTTGCTCACTCCACTGTATTCTGGATCACAACATTCATATTGGAAGGCTCCCCCTAATACTACCTCTGTTGAATTTGTTATTGTTCTTGGCACACTTTCGGATGTCAGTGGAGTAGTATTGCTTGTTAGTCCATGTGGTTATTCTGAAGTAGATGCTCCCATTGTAAGTATACCCATATTCATTCTTAATTTTGTCTTGTTAAAGTAAGTTGGCAAGGCCTACCCGTGTCAGTGACTTTATGTGTGTATCATTCTTAGAAACAATTTCAAGTTAATATCTCAATTTTGCTTCACTCCATATAGCAAATGGTGAACTTCTGTTTTTAAATTAGCGTATATTCCTAGTTATGTTTTGTTAGTTATCTAAGATGTGTTAAAGCTTGAAGAAAAGTCTAAAGTAACGAGGAGTCTTAAGAGTTTTTATTTAATATCTAATTATAGTTTATCCTAATTAGTAGTTTAGATTTATTAGAAGTCTTATTTAAATGAGGAGTAAATATTATTTAAATTAGAGATAAAGTATAATTTTAGTCATATTAAAACTCTATTTTAGCCTATTTAAAGGCTTATTCTGTAATCATTTGATATAGAAGAATAATAAGAAAATACAGAGAAACACTTTGTTCTCTCTGAAAAATATCATCTTCCGTTGCATCTACGACCACCATGGCCCCTTTCTCACATGGTATCAGAGCTAACAACGATCTTGATGTCGTCAACATTGTTGTCATCTCTAATCAGAAACATATCGACAATATGATTTTTCAGATACACATCGTTTTTCTTTTACGCTGATATCATTTGACCATACTCGTTCCTTGGCTTCTCCCTCGTTGGAATCTTACATAAAATTTCTTTTCGTTTAATTTTGTTGGTTCTTTATTTAATGGTTCTATCTTAGCCAATAAAAAAGATAGCAAAAAAGGTTATAGTTTAGCCTTAAAAAAAACTATTTGGTTCTATCTTATCCATCCGTTTCAAAAGATAGGAAAAATATTGGAGAAAAGGTTATAGTTTAGCCTTAAAAACTATTTGGTTCTATCTAAGCCATCCATTTCAAAAGATAGGAGAAAAGGTTATAGTTTAGCCTTAAAAACTATTTGGTTCTATCTTAGTCAGCTATCCAAAAGGTGAAAAGGTTATAGTTCTATTTAGATGAAAAAGTTATAGTTTAGCTTTGAAAACTAAATAATATTCTTTAAGAATTCTACATCAAAGATCCAAGCTGAAACTCTAGTCTGTGTAACTATCAGCTTGAGGGGAAGTGTAGTTTCTTTTGATCACATCGTATATCATTCAACTCAGATCTTTTAATCAAGAACCGCGTGCTGGAGCATCTAAACCAAAGACTCCTAACCTGAGAGCAGGTAGTATTTTTTTTCCGAAGAAACAACAGAAGAAAAAAAAAGAGTAAGACATCACATCCAAGATCCAAGCTGGTGCTTTACTACGTTTGTTCACCAGCTTGAGGGGGAGTGTTAGTTATCTAAGATGTGTTAAAGCTTGAAGAGAAGTCTAAAGTAACGAGGAGTCTTAAGAGTTTTTATTTAATATCTAATTATAGTTTATCCTAATTAGTAGTTTAGATTTATTAGAAGTCTTATTTAAATGAGGAGTAAATATTATTTAAATTAGAGATAAAGTATAATTTTAGTCATATTAAAACTCTATTTTAGCCTATTTAAAGGCTTATTCTGTAATCATTTGATATAGAAGAATAATAAGAAAATACAGAGAAACACTTTGTTCTCTCTGAAAAATATCATCTTCCGTTGCATCTACGACCACCATGGCCCCTTTCTCACATGTTTTACTTCAGAATAAGCTGTGCTTTAGTTACATAAAGATCCCTTTTGACATGCTTCGAATCAATAACATGTTTCTTGATGTCATTGCGGTATAAAAATACATCAGAATGTTCGATTCCTACTCCATGACAGTTATGTTGCTCAGGCTCAGGCATACTTATGTAGCTGACATGGATGTTTTCTCTATACATATTTTCTTAATTTTTTCTTTACACTTGAAAGGTTAAATCTCAGTAACCATGACACCTAGCTATCTTCTGTAATTTCTTAATACTGCAAACAACATCTTATGAGTGAGAATTGCATCAGTGGAACTTGCCTTCATGCCATGAGTCTTTCTAGCCAGATAAGCACACTAGGCTAGTCTTGGAACAGCTGTAATTAGTGCTCCCCTAAGTCCAAGTGACCAACACCAACTCCCTAGCTGCCTTTGAATGCCGTACAACTAAATCTTCTTTGAGCAGGTACGAAATGATAATAAATGAGCCCGTCTCTGCAATCATCACAAAAAAATTAGCATTGATAAGAAATAGAATGTAGCAGTTAGTCACCCCAACCCGATGCTTGATAAAATAAAGAGCTGTGGTCCTCAACTTAGTATCCTCCAGACCCAGCTATGATAATTCGAAGGTTGAGCACGTCACAAGGAATTGCTTTTAGAAATTTGCCTATTAATCCTGCTGTCTTGTGCCATCAACCTAGTGCGATGTGGATGTATTTTGTAAGACACATGTTTCCCTTATTATGTCTGTGTTATTTGCGTTCTTTTGTATTTTATACTATTTAAACTAAGGCAGTACTTTTGAATGTCTCCGACAGTCTACTAAAATTAAGTGTACTATTATTGATTGGAACTATATGCTTGTCTTGTGTTACATAATTATGTATATTGTTTGGATATGTCTATTACTGGAGCTGCATTTATTACACACCTCTTACTTCTGCCATTAATACTATTTTCTTTGAGCTACAGAAGTTAATATGCTTGTATTATTGTCATGCCCTATCATTTGTCTGTTTTTTGTATCATCCTCTCTGTATCAAGTTGTTTCATTGCTCTATGTGTCTTAGGTCTTGAGTGTCTTTTCTTCTTCAGTGGGAATTTTATTTTAGGTTTCAATTCTGCAAAAAAGGGTATCCTTTTAGCTTTTCTCAAGGTTATGATTTTTAACAGTTTCTCCTGTACACAGGTGCAAATCTGGGCAAGCAATAAAATAGACAGGGAAGAAAGGAACTGTGTTGGAAAATGGGATGTCCAGTCCCTGATATCCTCATCACCAGAATTTTATGGACCGGAAAAGTCAACCAGAGAAGATAAGTTGCCCCGTCATATAAAATTTACTTTCAAGAATCCCGTTCGGTGTCGTATTGTTTGGATAACACTGCGCCTTCAGCGGCCTGGTTCAAGCTCTTTAAATTTTGGTAAAGACTTCAATTTATTGTCTCTGGACGAAAATGAAAATCCCTTTGCACAAGAAACTCGACGAGCCTCTGTTGGAGGAGCAATTGAAAGTAATCCATGCCTTCATGCCAAACGAATAGTGATAGCTGGATGCCCTGTGAAAAAAGAGATGGAGCTTACATCATCAGAAAACTATGACCAGAGAAACTGGCTGGACAGAGTTCCACAATTAAATAGATTCAAGGTAATGGTTAATGCTTTGATGCACTGTTTATGCATTGTTCGAGCATTTTGCTCCATATTCATGTTGTGTGTGCATTGCCTCAGTTAACCTTGGTTCATTTTCAGGTTCCAATTGAGGCAGAGAGGCTAATGGACTATGATCTGATCTTAGAGCAGTATCTGCCTCTGTCTTCACCATTGCTTGCTGGATTCCGACTGGATGCTTTCCATGCAATAAAACCTCGAATTACCCACTCGCCATCTTCAGATGCAGATATCTGGGATACATCAGAAATATTTTTAGAAGATAGATATATCTCCCCTGCTGTTTTGTATATTCAAGTTTCTGCACTCCAGGTATCTGTCAGACCTGCCTTTAATGTACCTCCTGTTAATTTTAACCAGGATAATTATTGTGGTAGAAATACGAGGCAACAACATATTGAAATTAGTATTGAATCCTACTTTAGATTTTGAAGAGACAAGGACAGGCATAATTTTGTTTGCTTTGTCCCCTTTTATCTCCTTGATAGGAGAGTTGTTTGAGACCTTTAACTTTTATAAGCCTATATTAATCTCTTTCGTTTTCCAGAGGAATGCACACTTTAGTGAAACTGGACACCGGAAATGTTCCTTGGTGTCTGAATCTACCTTTTGCTTGCTCATATTTATTTAGCATTTACCGGGGTATTGAGAACCTAGTTCCACTTCATCTGACTTTTGTTTCATATCTTTTCTGCAGTTTTGGTTACTTTTTACAATTTTACCTTTGTGTGGCCTTCAGGATTAGATTTTATCCCTACTTAATAATTTCCTGGGAAATTTACTGAAACAATAATATTACAGGAAGGAATAGGATCCAACATGGTGACTATTGCAGAATACAGATTGCCAGAGGCCAAACCAGGAACAGCTATGTACTTCGATTTCCCTAGACAATTGCAAACTCGAAGGATCTCTTTCAAACTTGTGGGAGATGTTGCAGCATTTACGGACAAGCTGCCCGAGCAGGATGATGCTAGTTTTAGAGCTCATGTTGTTGCTGCAGGCTTGTCTCTGTCAAACAGAATCAAGTTGTATTACTATGCTGATCCTTATGAGCTTGGCAAGTGGGCTAGTGGCCTTTCAGCTGTTTGACATTACTCTAACTCAGGTGAAAAAATGGGTTCGAATATTGGTTTTGTTTTCGATGTGCTTGTTTCCGTATTCATATATATTTTGTATATTAGTATAGAAATTAACAATTTAATATCTCTTGTGTAACGAATTATACGAGCCTTGAGAGTTTTAATTGCTCTATCTTCCCGGATGAATTTGTCGAGAAAACATGCCTTAGCCTTCTTTATTGTGTCTATTAATCAAGGACTTGAGACTGATCAAATCTAGTCCTTGTACAAGAAAGTCCATGCTGCTGTAAGTGCTCACCAAATCGCAAACAAGTCCGAAAATGGAGCCTCCTAAGCAGCACAAAAGGTAAGTTTTTTGCATTTTATGACATGTTAGTTACCCAGAACTCTTGACTTTGTTTAAAGAATATATGTTCCCGATACCTATGTGGCTTGATTGGATGGTGAAAGAACTTATATGTATATGTATATGTATATCCTATGTTCCTGTTTCTTATTGCAGATTCAACTTTTAGAATCTGATGACTGGGGAAAGGACAGCTGAGTCCATACTGCTGCAGCTGATGATTCTGAGGAAGATGAGTTAGTATCTAGTGCCAACTGTCACGGACTTAATTCTCTTAAATCGATCCGTGCATATTAACCTCATTGTTACTGGCGGGTCGTGACACAAGGCTCTGAAATAATTACTTGCTGCCTTCCCACTCTCTGCAACTTTTCACTTGTATTTTCGGTTGAGATTTCAATTTAATAGCTTTGGGATTGCGTTGGTGTGACCCAAGGATCATTTTAAATCTATAAATTCAATCCATGATCGAATAACTATGATATATATATATATATATATATATAGGTTATATTTTAATACATAAACTGAGTAAAGAATTATTACATAACCCTTCTATAAAATTTAAAACTTAAATCTCAAATCTTAAAATCTGAATATTAACTATAAACCTTAAAATCGAATTTAAAATTTTAAAATCGTAAACTTTATTTAATAAAAATGACATCAAACAAAATAAAAGGCTTGATATAATTAGGACGGTTTATATCGAATTTAATCGATAACACCAAATTAAAATTCAGTGTGTTAATGTATGTACTACTGAATTTACAACTCGATTGACATAAAAAAATTATAAATTATTAAAAAATCTTAGGATCTCTCTCACCTCATGAAGGTCTACACTGATAGTCGAAATAAATAAGATGGATTTGAAATGCACCGGGTGTATCATTTGTGGTAAAAATGATGGAGAGAACAATATTTCTAAAAAAAATTAATCTCAAAATTAAAATAAAAGGACTATATTTTAATATATTATAGAGATGTTTTATATATATAAATCAAAACTAAAAATGTAGAGGGAAAGTAGATCCCACGTCGGATGGGCATGCTTACGTGGAATGAAAAGTGGCAGTATGTTTGGGTATTTTTGACGTATGAGTTAAATTGTTCCAATATTAAAAAGGATCCAAATGCAATAACAAGTAAATTTAGTGGTGCTGATTTACAATTTTCCCATTTGTGTGCATGTTCCATAATGTAAAGCTTTTTGACTTTTTCACCCATCATACACATATCAAGGAACTGTTCCAGCACCTTGAGAGAAGAAATACAGGGAAGATCAGTTATTATAACATACAATCTTGTAAGACGAAGCTTCAGAAAATTCGAGATCGAAACCTCTGTCGCAATCCTCCGATTTTCTCCGTTTCGAAGCAACTGACTCTTACCTTATTTCCTGCAAAGAGTCACTTCTGATGCGTTACAGTGTTGCATAGCAAAGCAAACTTCAGATTTGCAGGGATAGCCCTGGCTTTGACAAAACCAGAGGCCGACGAAGTTTCTGTTCAATCCGGGCTTGGTATAGGCGTACGTGTGTATGTCCGTGCACTTACGTGCATATGCAGAGTCGTATTTCTCATATAGGACATATGTATATGTAGGCATGAAATGTCAAGGAACATGTACAAACTACATATCAAGTTAAAGAAGCTTGCAGTACAAGGCATACCAGTGAAGCTTGAAAGTGTCTTTCAACCACCCGTGTTTCGAGCAGCTAGCAACTATTCTGTTTAATCTTACGATAATCTCCGAAAAAATCGGCCTGACAAGCGGTTCCGGGTTCCAGCATTCTTCAATCAGCCTGTTCATTTGTTACAATGATAGTAATGCTTAAGAATATTTGTATGTGTATAGTTAGGAGGCACTGCAATCTTTTCTCCTAAACTTACTCTCTTAAGTCCGGGGGATAACTTCTTAACCGCGTCTTGAACGATGGTCTCTTTCCTTCTAAACACATCGATTTCACTGCCTCTTCGGCAGACATCGAATGAAAAGGTGTTGATCCTTCGATCATCTGAACTTGAAGGAGAACGAAACAGAAAAAAGGGGTTATCAGTTATCACCTAGTTTTAACCAAAATGCAGCTTTGAATGGTCTGAATATCCACTTCCCTCAACCCTCTCCATCAGCTGGCGAACTTACGATAGAAAATGTACCTCGTATAGCATGACACCGAAAGAGTAAGCATCGACACTTCGATCGACTATCAAGTTTTTATAGAGCTCAGGTGCCATGTATATATCTACATCAGAAAAACAGACCAAATCATTGGCCACAATTTACCATTAGCAGAAAAGCTTGATGTATCAAATGTACACAAACTCACTTGATGGATCGATATGAGCCTCGGATACTTTCGCCTTGTCGTATGATATGTTTGACAACCTTAGCAAACCAAATCCAGCTACCTTCAACTGACCTCCGCTATCCATCAAAACATTTCTGGCACCTTACCAAAATTTCGAATATTAAAGAACAGTTCATCACATGAGTACATCAAAAAGTTGACTCGATGTTTCTGCAAGAATTAGATCAGCCCTGACAGTGATTGCCTTACTTTGGCCTTAAGTCGCCGTGAATTATCGGATCTGGCTTGTGTTCATGAAGGTAATTCATTCCTCTGTTATCAAGAAAATATTAGTCATCATAAAGAAGAACCATGGGTACATACTATGATCAAAATGATAATACAGGCAAGTATTCTTCAAGTAAGAAAAAACGGTACATGCCTGGCAATGTCGAGAGCAAAGTTCAAAGCTTTATGTGGCGATAAACGCCCTTTCTTGTGAAGGTAGCTTCCCAGGTCACCCTGAAATACAGATCTAGTCATCCCACTTTTTGACTAACCGGACATGCAGTGTGTTCATCCGAAATAAAAGCATGCATATATACATATATAATAGACGAATTGACGGAACACGAACAAACAGGGAAAGAGACAAGCTTACATTAGGATGATACTCGGAAACAATCATCATGGGAATGTTCTGAGTAACAGCTCCAACAAATTGAACCAGATTAGGATGCCGGACTTTCTCCAATAACGTTAGCTCATGCTTGAAAGCATTTCTGTTCAGAGGGAAAGGATGGACATATACATATCGTTTCGTAAATACGAGTCAAACGCATCTGTAAAATAAAACGAAGTAAGTGCATACATGGTCTCAGGGTCCTGATAGCTGTTCTTGTCTAGTATCTTTACAGAGACCTTGGTGCCATTCCATTTTGCCACTTGATATGATCCCTGGAAAGTGATTTGTAACATGTTAACGATCGATTTATAACAAGAACAAATAAATTCATCAAGATGCAGATGTGTACATCAATCCTGTAAAGGGAAGTTAAGAGAACTCTACCGTTTTTATACCATCCGATCTCCGGATTTGAAGCTCGGACGGATTAAGCTCATACTCCGGAACTTCTCCAGGGTTAGAAACTGTCATTGGAGTCTTCCTTGTTTTCTAACATCATGCTATAAATGTAAACATCAAAGTTCATACAGACATGAATCATTAATCATAAACGAAGAAAACTTAATATCATACAGGAATGCTGGCACCACGGGCCTTCAAAAGATTGTACACATCCAGATTTCCGTAGTGCTTTGCGTCGGCGGCCGCCTGCCGACGAAATTTTTATCAACATTACAATGATCAATTAGTAATGTGCATTATGCAGTATGTCAAGTAAATTATGAAAGAAGTGGTACCGTGCTACCCCAATTATCACGGGCGTCGATGTTCGCATCCCGACTAAGCAGCAGCTCGACTACCTCGATGTGACCTTCGCAAGCAGCGATATGCAAAGCAGTACGGCCGTCCAAATCGATACTATCGACATCAATTCCTTCATCCAATAGCTCCTCCAATCCTTCGACGTCCCCTCTACATGCATTGAACAGCAGCTGCATCGTGGAGTCCAAATTCCCCGGCACCGTCAGCCTTTCCACGGAGGGTGTCCTATGCATGGGGTCCATCGATGACTGGTGCCCAAAGCTGAACCGTTGGTTGTTCCTCCTTGGGTCCTTGGATGACTGCCGCGAGAATTGGCGGCTGAATCCTCGTCTTAACGAACCAGTTGAGAGCTGGCGGGTGAGTTGCCGTTCTAGCTGCACCGTCGTGTTTTCCATGGCTGGTTTCTTGTGTCACAAGAAAGAAACAAGGAAAGGGTACTCCTGGAATCAAGAACAAACGATCAAAGGAAAACAATGGAATGCAAAACTTCGAATCGAAAGATCGAGAGCCGAGAAGAAGTGGGGTATGGGAATTGGGAACAAAGCTCGAAGCTCCCGATATCGAGCCGGCGGAAAGGCTAGAGGAAGGCGATCACGATGAAGAAGCTAAGTAGGACATGGTGGGAGGAGATTTTGTATCCAAACCGGACGCATGCGAATACTATATAGACAAATTTCAACTGAAAACTACCGAAAATAACATCCAACATAAAAGGCGCTAAACCCCACTAATTTAAGCAATTCCTTAAGTGTAGGTAAGATATAAAAAATTATTTAATAAATAAAATTTTATATAAATTACATAATATATTTATAATATTATATTAAAGTAATTATAAAGTATTACATATTTTTAATTTTTTAATAATATATATATTTTATAAATAAAATAATTTAAGTTAAAGTATTTTAAGATGAATATCATTTATTTTTTTATTGAGACCATTTATTATTATTGAGCTCGAGCTATTAAAATTTTATTTTATTTTTTAAAATTTTTATAAAAAATCAAATTAAAAATTTAATTTTTTAGTTTTTTATTGCCTTTGGTTTTAAGTTTATGATATTATTTTTTTAGGAATTAATTACATGATATTGGATTAGATAAGTATATGAGCATATTAATGTAATTAATTTAGTTTTTTAATATGCTTAAACCTATAATTATTGGACTCTAATTGAGCTTACATAAGCTTGGATGCCCGACCCACTCAGAACCTAAATTCACCCGTGTCCATTTGCATGGAAATCCAACACGTCATCCAATCGTGATAATGAGTCAGCAGAATGCTACTTCCCATGTGGCACCACAAAAATGATACACGTGGCAGGCAATCCAGGTTACCTTTTCTTTTTGGAATAGTCACTTTATAATGTTCCTACTTTAATGGTACCCTATAAACTAAAAATATATTAGTGGAAGTTTAATTAAAATTATTTATTTATTTTTATTTTTTAAGTTTTTACTTTAAGATTTAAGGGTTTTTCTTTTATTAAATTTTTTTTATGAAAAATTATATCATAGATTATTCTTGTCACGTTATTTATAGGACTAATCAATCAAATAAATTTATTTAATTAATTTTATCATCTTATTTATTTATCAAGTAAATCTTTATTAATATTTATTAAAATTTAAATTTAAAAATAATTTTTATTAAGTGAAGATTTACTTAATAAAAATAAAATAAAAAATAATTAAATAAATATATTTAATTGATCGCTTTTATAAATTACGTAAAGAAAATAATTTATGATATAATTTCTCTTAAATAACAATAAAAATATTTTTTTATAAAAAGACATTTTTAAATTTTTTTAATTATTAATATTTATTTAATACTTTTACATAAAAGAATATCCACAAAATCTTTAATGTATTTTTCTAGTAAGATTCTTGTCTTCCAAGTGGAGGAGCAGGTTATTATAGTAGTCAACAAAAGGGGAAAGTAAAAAAAATACACAAATTTTATACTATTATAATTTAAAAACTTCACGATATGATTAAATTAATAAAAAATATTAACATAAAAAATAAAGAATTTTTAAAATATATATATGTTGGATGCTAAAAAGGCCTATAATTTTTTGATATTTTAGTTTTATCTTTAAATTATTAATATATATTAATTAAATTTTATGTTAATAAAATCATCATAAAAATTATTAATTGTGATAGTTCATAAAATACTGATATATAATATGATTTTGAATAAATGATAGTTTGATGATTAAATTAAAATATTTAAAAATTTAAAGATTAATTTAAAATAAAAATCATAATTTAAAGATAAAATTAAAATACTAAAACTTAGGGACTAATTTAAAAATAAAGGTCATGACTTGAAGATAAAAATATTTTAAAGTTTAAAGATTAATTTAAAATATATATCATAATTTAGAGACAAAATCATATAAAATTTAGCGTCTTTCTCTATTATACGATTTTATCTTAACTGTTATCGTTATTATTTTTAAAGATTTTTAAGGTTTTATTTTAATTAATTTAAATTAATTTATTTTTATAATTTTAATAGATAAATCTTTTAATAATAAATTTTTATATACATAAAATTTAAAATTTAAAATCTATTTAAATAATATTAAATTATTTAATTAAATATTAATTATAATTAATGACGGATTGATGAAAATTGTTGCAGGTTGGCACCTGTAAAATGCTTTCATTACACATGCTTTTTTAAGCTAATAAAAATGCCTTCAATTGCTTCACATGGCACAGCCTGAGGACAACCTTCTCATGTTTTACCTTTTTTGTGATATCTTAATTAATTAGGCCCCAAAAATAACCAACATTAAATATAACTTTATATTTATATTTTAATTTGATATTTTTTATTCTTGAAATTATGATATTAACTAAAATATCAGATATATTTTTTATAAAAATACGAAAAAAAATTTAATTGTTTAATCATTGTATTGTATTATTGGTGTTAGAATCGTAACCTTTAAAAATAATAATTCTTGTCTTAACTACTAAGTCGAGATGGTTCGTGTTAGTTTAATCGTGTTATTTTTACGATATTTGAGTATTGACTGGAACTGAATAGGTCAAAATTTAAGGACTAAATCCACATTCTAAGTATAGTAAAGGGATTAATAACTGAGTTAGACCAATTAACAAATGACCAGCGCCAACAAAAGAAATGAAAGCTTTGTCCCCTTTTGAAAGTGGAGTGGAGCCTGTAAAAGTTCATAGTATCATCACTCTCAGTCTCATGCGGCCATTGCCAACAACCTTTTCTTTTTCTTTCTTTCTTTGCTTCAATCTTTCCAGGAAAAAGAAGAAGAAAAGTGGGGGTTTCCCATCCGAGAGATTCAGATAATGAAAAAAATCAAAACCCCACAAATTATGTCCTTTGTTTACAGTGTTGTTCTGGTTCTGCTGCTGAATCATGGAAGGTGTGATTTGGGGTCCATTCACGTTGGACACAAGCTAAGTCTTGCGGTTCCTTCGGAGTACAGCGATGGGTTCGTCGGGAGAGCTTTCTTGATGGACGATGGTAATCGGGCGGAACCAAACTTTAGAGTTGCATTGAGTGCTGAAGCGATCAAGGGGAGATATTCATGTTCCTTGGAAGTGTTTTGGGGGGAGTTCAGAGTATGGAATTCTGGGCATTATTCCCAGTTTTACACCACGGATTCATGTGTGCTTGAGCTTAGTGGAGATGGCGATTTGCTGTTGATGGGTCCAAAGGATCGAGTCGGGTGGAGGACAGGAACTTCTGCACAAGGTGTGGAGGTAAAACTTAAAATGTACTTGCTACGATTCTTAAAGCTCAAGTTTTCATTTTTCTTGAAGTATCCGTGTTCGATGTTAATGGATGGTTTTGTATTTCTTCTGCTGGTGCAGAGATTACAAATCCTGAAGACTGGTAATCTAGTTCTTGTGGATGCTTTGAACCAGATAAAATGGCAGAGTTTTAATTTCCCAACTGATGTAATCCTTAGGGGACAAAGACTAGATGTGTCCACTCAGTTAACTTCTTTCCCAAGAAACTCATCTTTGTTCTACACATTTGAAATCCAACACAACAAGATTGCACTTTACCTAAATTCTGGTAAGTTGAAGTACTCTTACTGGGAATTTAAGCCTCCCAAGAGCCAAAATGTCTCATTTGTCGAATTGGGTTCGGAAGGGTTAGTGTTATTCGATGATGAACATAACCGGATCACGCAGATTCCGTCGTTGGAATCGGTAAAGTCCCCGAGCTTGAGGCTTTTAGCACTAGGAAATGAGACAGGGTACTTAGGACTCTACTTTTACTCACCTCAAACAAAACAATTTGAAGCCTCATTTCAAGCTATCAACTCCACTTGTGACCTTCCTTTAGCTTGTAAGCCTTACGGGATATGTACATTCTCCAATGCTTGTTCAGGGATCCAGCTTACAACAAAGGAAAAAGACATGGATTCGACACAGTTCTGCAATGGAGCTCAAGCGGAGATGCTCGAATTAAACGGTGTAAATACAGTTCTCAGAGATGATGCTCCCAAAAGGGTTACTGTCAGCAAGACAGCATGTGCTAATTTGTGCTTAGATGACTGTAAATGTGTTGCTGCATTGTATTCATCCGACAACCGGGCTGAAAACTTTAGACAATGCTCTCTTTACGGACTTGTTGCAGGGATTAAACAGGTCGAGTCGGGAACCAGGGTCAGTTATATGATTAAGGTTCCGAAAGGAACTCGGTACGATCACGATCACGGGAAAGGTAGTGTGAGGAAATGGGTGTTGATTGTGGTGGGAGTTGTTGATGGTTTAGTTGTCATACTGATTATGGGAGGAATTTCTTGCCATTTGATTCAGAAGAGAAGAAAGAAGTTATCAGTTACTAACAATAATACTTGACAGCATTTTCCATTGATTAATCCAAAATACAGTGTAATTCTTGTGTAAACAAAGATGAGAAAATTCTCTGGTTTTTTCTTGATTTTGTTCATAGGCAGGGTTGTGGAATTAGATCAAAAATACTTGAGAGTTTTCTCAGTTATAGTTGGAATTTGTACTGCAGATGATCTTCTTCAGGTAACTAGAAATGGACAGGATTCGAGTACCTTTTTTATTTTTTATTTTATTTTAACCGCGAATATTTAATTAATTAATCGATTAATTCGGATTAAGTTTTATAAAACTTACAATCTTAATAAATTTTTACTCTTCCTGAAATTTAATCATAATTACTTCTCTATATAACATTAAGGGTAGACATCCAATGATTGAAAAGAAATTAAGACTTTGGGCAGAGATTCCACCCAAACTGAACCCTGACCGATCCGAACATCTTTTTAGAAAATTTATCTAATCCGAAAATAAATATTTTAAATTCGATTTTGACTCTACTTATTAAAAAAATAATTTTAAAGATTTAATTGTAAAAAAATAATTTTTGAAATTTAATTATAAAAATATATAATCTTAAAGACAAAATTATAAAAGGAAAATTTAATTTTAAAAATTAAATTATAAAAAAAATAAAGATAGAGGAGTATTATTATAAATATTTTTAAAAGATTAAAGAGAAAATACATAACTAATCCGAGTTGAGTTAGATATTTCATATCATAAACCCGAAATCGACCCAACTCGATCTTTTTCTTAATAAAAACTTGACCCAAATCAAATATATCTTTTATTAAAAAATTCAACCTGATCAAACCGGGTCAGATCACAACCTAATGGGATTGAATAAAATACCCATCTTAACTTTGGGTTTGATTTGTTTGAGTCCCTACATGTAGGGGTATTCATAGTCGGATATTGAATCAGATCAAATATGATTTTTTTGGATATCTGAATCTTCGGATCAATAATATAATGATGCGTATTTGATTTGTTTTTTTAAATATTCGATTATCTAAAAAATTACTTTAATTATTTTTTTTAAAATTTAAGGTTATATTTATGAAAATTTTAACATTTCATTAACTAAAATAGACAAACTCGAGGGAAGGAGTTATGCTTATGCACCTGTTAATTCAACTCACAAATACAAATAGAAAATCATATAAGCTTGGGAATCAGAAAATAAATCTTCAAGACAATGAAGCGGAAGCTTTCTAATAATCAACTTTTATTACATTATTTTTTAAGACACTTGGAATTATTATAATGGAATGAATTAAACAATGACACTTTGACGAATGCGATTAATAGAATAACAAAAATTAGATGATTTTGACTTTGTCGTCAGTTTGCCTTCCTGCAGTTGACACGAATCTGTCCTCGTTTTCCTGTCAAAGGCTTAATGCTTCCCATCTTAATCATAGACCTTGCAAAATCATTCCAGAAAACATGAGGGTGCAAGCTGTATGTCTTTACAAGTTGATCGGTGGATCCACCGTTGAAAAGTGCCTGATCGGAGGTGAGTAGTCCCCTTTGCTTCACTAGGTTCTTGAAGTATGCAGTGTCAAACTTGGCTGGAGTTGGATCAAAAGGAGCGAGGTTAGAGTTTCCACCTGTGCGTGGGCATGTGGCTCTGCGCTCTTTGGCAAAGGCACGGTCAATATTGGTGGCATTGTAAATTCTGTTCCTGAAGATTAAACATCTTGATACCCCAAGGGTGTGTCCACCGGAGAGAGCTACGAGATCTCGTTCGTTCAGTCCCTGGTTCTTGAAGTTGTCGATCAATGCTGGAAGATCCATGGAGGCTGATGGAAGCACACGGTCTGCTAAGGCCCTGCTAGCCGTGGTTGAGTCTCTCCTACCCAAACGAACCTTCCATGTTGGACCTCCAAGCTGTAGTCATGATAGGTTTCGTTTAGATTAGAAAGATTTATTTTCATGCAACTTCAAACAGATAATTATCTTTATCGGACATTACCGCAACTACAGAATCTCGAGCAGCGACGGCTAAGATATCAGCACAAGAGACTGTGGGTCGTCCACAAACTCTGTCTACTTCCACCTTAATTTGGTCTACAACTTCAAACCCTCTAACTGAATTCAGATTCCCACGTGCATTCTTCTCGGTTTCGAAAGCAGGTGTAGAATCCAAGAGAAGTGAACCATCGCAGCCCTGCAAATGCAATACCATATACATTACAAGGAAGAATTGAAGATCAGAAGGTAAGTTGGAAAATATTTGTAGAATATAATATAAGAAGGGCTGTGAAGATACATTACATTAACAAAGCAATCATGGAAGTGCAAACGAAGCAGAGAAGCACCCATGCGTGGCTCTCTCTGGACAGCGGCCTCCACTATCCTCCTGATGGCAGGCAAAGCTTGGGGACAGACCCTGTCATAAAATTTGGGAGACAAGGAGAAAGCAGTGGTCGCAAGACCCAACCAAAGAAACACATGAAGAAGAAAGTTACTAAGGGAAGCCATGAGAGTTGCGTTAGTAGTAGTAGGCTTAAATTCTCTTGATCTCGATGAGGCTGTTGTTGCATGCGTTGGTGCAATTTATAGCTATAGATGTACGTAGGAACTTCATGGAAAGAGAAGACATGCATGAATCTGTTGGTTTTTGACTTTGAAAATCAATGATTAGACCGTTAAACTATCTCTTTCAGGAGCCTTAATTTACCATATCCAAAGGGATTCCTGTTCAAGCAAGCAAGCTGCCACCTCTTTCTAAGAGACACGAGGCTGTTTATTAATATTAAAGTTTAAGGTTTAAGATTAATATATAGATTAAAAAATTAAATGAACTATTTTTGTCTACATCTATAGCTGTTTATTAATATTTAAATTAATTATAAAATCGTGTATATTTTATCCTTTTAATATTAAATTAATAGTAAATTCAGATACGTAACATCCCAACTTGAGCGGCTACGACGCAAATAAGGGTGAATATTCCTCAGCGTCGCCTCCTTGAATGGCCAACGCCGCCAAAACCTTTGAGCTGGTAAACAAAAGCTAGCTGTTTACTGTTATATGGAACCGGTCCAGATCTTACAACAAATCCATGCAGTTCTCTGGCTATAAATATCGACACCCACCACCACCGAAACTCACAACAAAACCTTAAAGTTATCGAGAACTAAGCAAATCTAAGCCTACTGCTTGCGTACTTCTGTCTTCTGCTCATGGCTTCCCGTACTAACTTCCTTGTTCATGCATTGCTGTGGCTGTGTCTTGCAGCCACTGCTTTTTCCTTATCCCCCAGATTTTATGACAAAGTTTGTCCCCAAGCTTTGCCCGCCATCAAGAAAGTAGTTGAGGCTGCTTTACTTCGTCTGCACTTCCACGACTGCTTCGTTAATGTAAGTTCATTCGTTTCATTTCACATGCTTTTTATGTTAGTTTATACCATTATTTTCTAAGTTCCATGGCTTGTATTGTAGGGCTGCGACGGTTCACTTCTTCTGGATTCGACACCCGCTTTCGAAACTGAGAAGAATGCTCGTGGGAATCTGAATTCCGTGAGAGGGTTTGAAGTTGTAGACCAAATTAAGGCGGAAGTGGATAGAGTTTGCGGACGCCCGGTGGTCTCCTGTGCTGATATCTTAGCCGTGGCAGCTCGAGATTCTGTAGTTGCGGTAAAGTCCAAACTCTAAACTCCAAACCATTGATTTTCACTCTCAAAAATGTTTATCAGTTCAGTTTCTAAACGAAAATTACCATGGTTGCAGCTCGGGGGTCCAACATGGAAGGTTCGTTTAGGTAGGAAAGACTCAACCACCGCTAACCGGGCCTTAGCAGACAGTGTACTTCCGTCCGCTTCGATGGATCTTCCGGCATTGATCAACAACTTCAAGAAGCAGGGCTTGAACCAACGAGATCTTGTAGCTCTCTCCGGTGGTCACACCCTTGGAGTGTCACAATGTTTGATCTTCAGGAACAGAATTTACAATGCAACCAACATTGACCCTGCCTTTGCCAAAGAGCGCCGAGCCACTTGCCCGCGCACCGGAGGGAACACTAACCTGGCTCCTTTTGATCCAACACCAGCCAAGTTCGACACTGCATACTTCAAGAACCTTGTGAAGCAAAGGGGACTCCTCACCTCCGATCAGGCACTTTTCAACGGCGGATCCACCGATCAACTTGTAAAGACATATAGTTCGAATCCTGATGCTTTCTGGAGTGATTTTGCAAAATCTATGATTAAAATGGGAAACATTAAGCCTTCAACAGGAACTCAAGGTCAGATTCGTGTTAACTGCAGGGTGGCAAATTGATGAAAGCTACAACCATTAATTGCTTTTCTATTGTTTTATTTGTGTTGATGAAAATGTCTTGTTATTAAACTTGTATTATTATGGAAATTAAGGCACATATAATAATGTCAAATTATGTGCCTTAGACATTGTTTGGTTTATTTAATTCTTTGTAATCATTTGAAGTGTCTTAAATAAATAATCATTGAAGTTATTCTTTCAAAAAAAAATATATACCAAGGTCTATAATTGTTAATTATTTTAATAATATTATATTTAAAGTTCAAATTTGAATTATTTTCTTATAATTATAACTTATTTTAGTCTTAACAACTTTGTTGACCCACCATGTGCCAGAGTTAAAGTATTAATTTGGTACCTATGCTTCAAACTTATGCTTCGAATTTATAATTTAATATGAACTTTACACTTTTTAGGATGTAATAAACTGCACTCATTAATTGATGTTAATTTCGAAATTCAGACTGTACATGGGTCCAAAAAAAGATTAGAGTCACAGTTTTAGAACCGATAAGGATTATGGACAATTGCTTTTAAAGACTACATTTTACTAAACTTAATCTTTAAAATTTTTAAACCACCCTGATTCGAGGATAAAATATTTCTAAAGAGGGAGGTGGAATTTTATAATTGAAAAACCATCGGCAAAGCTTAGAGAAAAAGGACAAAACTTTAAAGGAGGTTTTAAATAATAGTAATTGGTGGATAAAATATGAATATAATTTTAATAAATTTAATTTATAATGCATAAATAATAATAAGTTTTTCCATGTAGATAATTAAAAGAAATTTGAGAATAAAATCTAAAGCCGCCAGCAGCCAAAGCTGAAGTATGAAGCTTCCCGGGAGCTTTAGAACCTTCGTTTTTTTAGCAGCCTCGTGTGTAAGTTTAAAAAAGGAGGTGAATATAGTTTGTAGCTTGCTTGAACAGCCAACCCTTGTGAGAATATGAGATATTAGTAAACAAAAGGCTCCAGAAAAGAAACAGTCCAATCATTGATTTGCAGAACGAACAAATTCATGCACTTGTTCAGGTTCCATGCAGTTCACACGTATGTCTTCATCTATAAATTGGGACGCCCAGCAATGCTAGACCCCATCAAGATTAAGCACATTTTAAGCCTACTACGAACTCCTCGCCTTGTCCCATGGCTTCCCTAAATACCTTTCTTCTTCATGCATTGCTTTGGTTGGGTGTTGCAACCACTGCTTTTTCCTTGTCTCCCAAATTTTATGACAGAGTGTGTCCCCAAGCTTTGCCTGCCATCAGGAGGATAGTGGAGGCTGCTGTCCAGAGAGAGCCACGCATGGGTGCTTCTTTGCTTCGTTTGCACTTCCATGATTGCTTCGTTAATGTATGTTCATTCATTTCAAAAAGAGTTTTGTATATATTAATATTAGTTTATACAAGTATTTTCCAAGCTGCATATATAATATATGCCTTGTGATGTGGATCTCTTCAATGTATTGCAGGGTTGTGATGGTTCACTTCTCTTGGATTCTACACCTGCTTTCGAAACCGAGAAGAATGCACGTGGGAATCTGAATTCAGTTAGAGGGTTTGAAGTTGTAGACCAAATTAAGGCGGAAGTGGATAGAGTTTGCGGACGCCCCACTGTCTCTTGCGCTGATATCTTAGCTGTGGCGGCTCGAGATTCTGTAGTTGCGGTAATGTCCGATAGATATAATTATTTGAACTTTGATGTTGCATGAAAATAAATCATTCTAATCTAAACGAAACCTATCATGACTACAGCTTGGTGGTCCGACATGGAGGGTACGTTTGGGTAGGAGAGACTCAACCACCGCTAGCAGGGCCTTAGCAGACCGTGTGCTTCCATCGGCTTCCATGGATCTTCCTGCATTGATCGACAACTTCAAGAAGCAGGGATTGAACCAACGAGATCTTGTAGCTCTCTCCGGTGGACACACCCTTGGCGTCTCAAGATGTTTAATCTTCAGGAACAGAATTTACAATGCCACCAATATTGACCCTTCCTTCGCCAAAGAGCGCAGAGCCACTTGCCCACGCACAGGTGGAAACTCTAACCTGGCACCTTTTGATCCAACTCCGGCCAAGTTTGACACTGCATACTTTAAGAACCTAGTGAAGCAAAGGGGACTCCTCACCTCCGATCAGGCACTTTTCAACGGTGGATCCACCGATCAACTTGTAAAGACTTACAGCTTGCACCCTCATGTTTTCTGGAGTGATTTTGCTAAATCTATGATTAAGATGGGAAACATTAAGCCTTCAACAGGAACTCAAGGTCAGATTCGTGTCAACTGCAGGAGGGCAAACTGATAACGAAGTGAAGATCAGCTAATTGTTGTACTTTCAAATGAAGTGTGTTTGGTTCATTTCATTGTAACAATTTCAAGTGTGTTTACAAAATAAAAATAATAAAAGTATCCCGGGAATTTATTCTATCTCTTGAATTAATCTCATATTATATGTAAATTAAGTCTGTATAATTGTTTTGGGGTCACTTTAATCTTTGTCTTCCAAGAGGTCATCACATCCTGATTAGCGAAAAATTATATAATAGGTCAATCCTATCACGTGACAATGAGACCAACTACTAAAAACCATCCACATCACCAGTTTTTACATGTTATATTTTTTTCAAGTGAATCTTCACTTAAAAAATTATTTAAAAAAAAGTTAACAATAAATAGGGTGAAGATTCACTTTAAAAATATGACATGTTAAAAAATGACGATATGGGTGGTCTTTAGTGGTTGGTCCTATGAATAACGTGGTGGGACTGACCCATGATATAATTTCTCCTAAATAGCACCACAAAATGTACAATCACCGTTAGTCAAAATCAATTTGTTTTGATAGTCATAAATTATGAATTCGATTCGATTTAAAAATTAAATTATAAAATAAAATTTTAAATAATTTAAAATTTTTAATAATTAGATGATTAATTTTCACATTCGAATCAAGTGTATCAAATTTGTATAATATATTATATACATGTCTTAAGAAAATATGAAAAAATATATATCGCATACAGAAAGTTTTTAGAATTAGAATTAATATATTATAATAATTATAATTAAATTTATATATAAATTTAAAAATTCAATCCGACTTGCCTCAAATTTTACGAATTCTAATTGATTAAAAAATCAAATAAAATTTAAATAATAAAGTAGGCCTTGCAATTTATAAATTTAAATAACTTATTTTTTTATTTTATTCAACTGGACTTATTCGACTGCGAAAACCTAGCTTCCTGGGTAATTATTTAATTACCACATGGTTTCGGTGTTAAAAAGCTTATACACAACTCTCATCATATTAACATAATAAATAGGACGGAGTCAATATTCTAATTTAAAAAGTAAAATATAATCTTTTGAATAGTATTCCACATAAGACCATGTATAATTATTTTATAATTTTTTAAAATTTATTATATAAATTAAAAGGAAAAAAATAAAATAGAATTAGAGACCATAACTCTTTCAATATTGCTATAATTTCGTCTATCATAATAACTAGCACTGATGGATTCAGGAATTTTATTAAGGGTGCTATATTTTTTATGATATTTAAAGAAAGTTAATTATTTATAAAATTCATTTTATTTATAAAAAATATTTTTTATACATTTTTAAATTTTATATACAAATTAGATAGGAGGAAAAATTCAAAAACAATTGAGGTTTCATTACAATTATAAAAAGGGTATAATTATTTATATATAATTTTTATATATAAATAATAGGTTATTTATTTAAATACTCAATATTAGAATATTTTAGAGGAGATGAGATTATAAAAAAAATTATCTCATCCTATGTTTAATATTAAAAAATACATTTAATTCTCTAATCTATATATTAATCTTAAACCATAAACTTTAATATTTTTTTAATTGTACTCTTGGATTAGCAGCCTCGTGTCTCTTAGAAAGAGGTGGCAGCTTGCTTGCTTGAACAGGCATCCCTTTGGATATGGTAAATTAAGGCTCCTGAAAGAGATAGTTTAACGGTCTAATCATTGATTTTCAAAGTCAAAAACCAACAGATTCATGCATGTCTTCTCTTTCCATGAAGTTCCTACGTACATCTATAGCTATAAATTGCACCAACGCATGCAACAACAGCCTCATCGAGATCAAGAGAATTTAAGCCTACTACTACTAACGCAACTCTCATGGCTTCCCTTAGTAACTTTCTTCTTCATGTGTTTCTTTGGTTGGGTCTTGCGACCACTGCTTTTTCCTTGTCTCCCAAATTTTATGACAGGGTCTGTCCCCAAGCTTTGCCTGCCATCAGGAGGATAGTGGAGGCTGCTGTCCACAGAGAGCCACGCATGGGTGCTTCTTTGCTTCGTTTGCACTTCCATGATTGCTTTGTTAATGTAATTTGTCTTCACAACCCTTCTTATATTATATTCTACAAATATTTTCCAACTTACCTTCCGATCTTCAATTCTTCCTTGTAATGTATATGGTATTGCATTTGCAGGGCTGCGATGGTTCACTTCTCTTGGATTCTACACCTGCTTTCGAAACCGAGAAGAATGCACGCGGAAATCTGAATTCTGTAAGAGGATTTGAAGTTGTAGACCAAATTAAGGCGGAAGTGGACAGAGTATGTGGACGACCCACAGTCTCTTGTGCTGATATCTTAGCCGTCGCTGCTCGGGATTCAGTTGTTGCGGTAATGTCCGATAAAGATAATTATCTGTTTGAACTTCGATGTTGCATGAAAATAAATCTTTCTAATCTACACGAAACCTATCATGACTACAGCTTGGAGGTCCGACATGGAGGGTACGTTTGGGTAGGAGAGACTCAACCACGGCTAGCAGGGCCTTAGCAGACCGTGTGCTTCCATCAGCCTCCATGGATCTTCCAGCATTGATCGACAACTTCAAGAACCAGGGACTGAACCAACGAGATCTCGTAGCTCTCTCCGGTGGACACACCCTTGGCGTCTCAAGATGTTTAATCTTCAGGAACAGAATTTACAATGCAACCAATATTGACCCTTCCTTCGCCAAAGAGCGCAGAGCCACTTGCCCACGCACAGGTGGAAACTCTAACCTCGCTCCTTTTGATCCAACTCCTGCCAAGTTCGACACTGCATACTTCAAGAACCTAGTGAAGCAAAGGGGACTACTCACCTCCGATCAGGCACTTTTCAACGGTGGATCCACCGATCAACTTGTAAAGACTTACAGCTTGCACCCTCATGTTTTCTGGAATGATTTTGCAAGGTCTATGATTAAGATGGGAAGCATTAAGCCTTTGACAGGAAAACAAGGACAGATTCGTGTCAACTGCAGGAAGGCAAACTGATGACGAAGTCAAGATCATCTAATTGTTGTTATTCTATTAATCGCATTCGTCAAAATGTCATTGTTCGATTCATTCCATTATAATAATTCCAAGTGTCTTAAAAAATTATGTAATAAAAGTTGATTATCAGAAAGCTTCCGCTTCATTGTCTTGAAGATTTATTTTCAGATTCAAGCTTTTGATTTTCTATTTGTATTTGTGAGTTGAATTAACAGGTGCATAAGCATAACTCCTTCCCTCGAGTTTGTCTATTTTAGTTAAAGCCTGATTAGTGGTTTATTTTAAGGGTGCACAAGGGGTGAGACAAAGGGATCCATTATCACATCTCTTTATTTTGGCCATGAATATTGAGGTTGATAGTGTAGCTGCTAGCAGGGTTTTCATATAATTGGATCCATAACAAATCTGGATAGTTTTCAGTTAAAACTGTCTCATTTTCAGGTACCCTTAGAGATGTGTGTTTAATTAAGTTGGGTCAGCATTATAGAACATATGGCTAGTGAGAAGTGAGGTGGTGTTCCATGACAAAACAATAGTCAAGGACCTTCTTTTCTTTACCAAGCTTTGAGCTTTTCCTGGATCAATTTGGCAAATGACACTGAATCCCCTAACATGGATGGATGGTGGGATAATCCAATGAGTATAGTTGTTAAAAAGAATAGAGATATCTGTATTGAAGATTGGTCTCCTCCGGGTTCGGGTTTCGCCAAATGTGATGGGGCTTTTATAGGCGAAGAGGCAGGTTGTGAAGGTGTTTTGAGAACCGAGGATGGATCACTGAAAATGTTGTTTTCTGGACCTGTTGAAGGTAAGGGGGAAGATTTTGCAGAACTAATTGCCGTTAAATCTGCATTAAAAGTGTTCATTGAAGCAAAGTGGATTGAGGAAGGTCGAGTCGTATTCTAAGGTGATACTGGATACTGCTATGGTTAAAGGATCCTCTGCAACAACCTTGAAGTTGGTGGTCATTCTTTGTTCAGATAGATAAACTAGTTCAAAGGATTAGAACTTGGAAGTGTTTATTTTGTTCACATTTCTAGACAAATAAATGTGCTAGCAGATTGCCTTGCTAAAACTGGTTTATCTCGTAACTTTCTTAAAGGCAGGATGGTAGTTTAAGTTGATTCCTTGAGACAGTTTACTGCATTTGTGTTGTAAATGTTTTGTTAGGTATAATCTCAATTTACTTCTATTTTTTAATACTCATGGACCATCAAAAGCTCATAACAGGTCCTCGATGCAGTTTAATCAAAAGTAAAATGACAAAATAAAATAAAAGGAAAAGCGCGGGATCCGAAAGCCGCCAGCAGCCATGGCTGAACTGTGTAGCTTCTGGAGACTTTTATCTAATCAGCACATGGTTTCAGTGTTTGAATACTCGCACTTCAAAGCACATTAACATCACATGCAGTCCAATAATATATAATTTATTTGAATTGTATATACATTGGATAGTAATATTTTACAGTTTTGATTCATGTTGGTCGTCAATATTTATCACCAGTGGATTAGCAGCCTCGTGTCTCTTGAAGAAGTGGCAGCTTGCTTGCTTGAACAGGCATCCCTTTGGAGATGGTAAATTAAGGCTCCTGAAAGAGAGAGTTTAACGGTCTAATCATTGATTTTCAAAGTCAAAAACAAACAGATTCATGCATGTCTTCTCTTTCCATGAAGTTCCTACGTACATCTGTAGCTATAAATTGCACCACCGCATGCAACAACAACCTCATCGAGATCAAGAAAACTTAAGCCTACTACTACTAACTCAACTCTCATGGCTTCGCTTAGTAACTTTCTTCTTCATGTGTTTCTTTGGTTGGGTGTTGCAACCACTGCTTTTTCCTTGTCTCCCAAATTTTATGACAGAGTGTGTCCCCAAGCTTTGCCTGCCATCAGGAGGATAGTGGAGGCCGCTGTCCAGAGAGAGCCACGCATGGGTGCTTCTTTGCTTCGTTTGCACTTCCATGATTGCTTTGTTAATGTAATGTATCTTCTCAAACCGTTCGTATATAATATTCTACAACTATTTTCCAAGTTACCTTCTGATCTTCAATTCTTCCTTGTAATGTATATGGTATTGCATTTGCAGGGCTGCGATGGTTCACTTCTCTTGGATTCTACACCTGCTTTCGAAACCGAGAAGAATGCACGCGGAAATCTGAATTCTGTAAGAGGATTTGAAATTGTAGACCAAATTAAGGCGGAAGTGGACAGAGTATGTGGACGACCCACAGTCTCTTGTGCTGATATCTTAGCCGTCGCTGCTCGGGATTCAGTTGTTGCGGTAATGTCCGATAAAGATAATTATCTGTTTGAACTTCGATGTTGCATGAAAATAAATCTTTCTAATCTACACGAAACCTATCATGACTACAGCTTGGAGGTCCGACATGGAGGGTACGTTTGGGTAGGAGAGACTCAACCACGGCTAGCAGGGCCTTAGCAGACCGTGTGCTTCCATCAGCCTCCATGGATCTTCCAGCATTGATCGACAACTTCAAGAACCAGGGACTGAACCAACGAGATCTTGTAGCTCTCTCCGGTGGACACACCCTTGGGGTATCAAGATGTTTAATCTTCAGGAACAGAATTTACAATGCAACCAATATTGACCCTGCCTTTGCCAAAGAGCGCAGAGCCACTTGCCCACGCACAGGTGGAAACTCTAACCTCGCTCCTTTTGATCCAACTCCTGCCAAGTTCGACACTGCATACTTCAAGAACCTAGTGAAGCAAAGGGGACTACTCACCTCCGATCAGGCACTTTTCAACGGTGGATCCACCGATCAACTTGTAAAGACTTACAGTTTGCACCCTCATGTTTTCTGGAGTGATTTTGCAAAATCTATGATTAAGATGGGAAACATTAAGCCTTTGACAGGAAAACAAGGACAGATTCGTGTCAACTGCAGGAAGGCAAATTGATGACAAAGTCCGTATGAATTAATTGTTGTTATTTCATCAAGTGTTTTGTTATTAAATAACAGACTCCTTAAACTATTCTGCATACATTAAGGCACTAAGTAGAAATGTCCAATAAAGTGTCTTATCATATTGCTTGATTTATTTCATTGTAATAACTTCAAGTGTTCAAAATTATAATAATACAAGTATCTGTGAATTTATTTCATCTCTAGAATCTCTTGTTGTTATGTTTGAATATGGTTATTAGCTAGCTTTACAGTTCTTATCATCCTTTGGTTTGTCTCTAAATAATTGTCAGACATGCTAAAGGTGGTGTGTTGTTCAAGGTGTTTCCGACAGCCAGTCAAGGCGACGATCTTCTGTCGGAGTGGGAGAACTTGTTGGATGAGTACAATTGTTGAACCCTATTATTTCAAACAAAATCATCAAAGTGGCTTTACATCTGGGGTGGGAAATGAGCCCCCAACATGGGATGGCCTTGCAATTGTAGAGTACCCTACAGCTTCTTCTCCTGAACCTTCTTGCTTCATACCCCATTTCTTCCTGACAAACCAAACAATGTCCCCAACATGAATCAGACAAATACCCTAAACCGAGAGAATCTATAAAAACAAACATGGTCCTAGCCATAATATGTAGGACCATCACAAATTTGCATGCATATGGGGATGTAATTGACATGAAAATGATTCGATTTTTCTAAACTTTCTCATGCATATGGGTATGTGGAATACGAGTGTTTGATATGTATTATGTAACTTGAAAAATTGGGTATTGTTATATAACTTAGTTTCAGCTAAGTTCACTGGTTTTAGATAAGCACATCCGTAGCAAGATAAACCACCGACTCTCGAGCCCCAACTGAATTTTTTTGCTTTAGGGTGCCATAATTTTGTAATCACTCCTTTGTTGTTTCATCCGGTTGACATAAACAAGACCAATGGAACACACATTGGAGTATCACAAAGTTATGAAACAATAGATAAGGACCATAGACATCGTTCGACCGATTAATCCAGATTAAATATTATAAATTTCATTCTAAGACAATTTTCTCAACTCTTTGTTCTATTCACAATATTAGGATTCAAACGGCAAGATTCAGAGCTTTGGGAATTGGAAATTCATTTGGATCAAAGTCTCTTCCTTTTAACTGATACATATCCTCAAAGTTTGGATTTGTTATATGCCTCTACTTGTTATTAACCTTGAGCCAAAAGGGAATGAATCCCACGTGTATTTCCCTGTGGAAGCTAAAGTTAAGTAAACGTTAAGACTCTCTCCTCACCATGAAAGAAGAGAAGGTACAAAATCCAATTGGGAAATATTGTATTTCCCTATTAAATAGATATCAGTTGGTTTGGACCTATTATTTCAATCAAAATCACCAAAGTGACTGTACATCTGGGGTGGGAAATGAGCCACTAACATGGGATGGCCTAGCAATTGGAGAGTACCCTACAGCTTCTCCTCCTGAACCTTCTTGCTTCATACCCCATTCCTTCCTGCCAGACCAAACAGTGCCACCAGCATGAATCAGACTAATAAATATAGTAAACCAAGAGAATCTATAAAGCAAACGTGGCCCTAGCCCCTACATGTGTATGCATGCATGTCAGCTCAAAATCCTAGAAGTAAAAGATTTTGCCTGTTACACTCCTAGAATTTGCATGTCCTATCTATATTTACTCAATCTCAAGGTGTTCATGTCAGATATGAGTATGTGTTTGACAAGGATATCATTCAATTCTTCTAAATTGTCTCACCCATTAGGCGAATCTTTGCAGGTCATATCCTCATATCTATTACTTCAAAAACAATGAAGAGTCCAAGCAACATAGTTGACTTTTGCTAAATTGGCAAAATATACAGAAAAAATAAATGATTTCATCCTTAGCAAATGATATATATATAAATAAATAAACACACAAATACATGTTTAAGAACATGTACATCAAGGAATCCAAAAACTGTGGCTGTATTTCTACAATGTTCTGTTGTTAGGTATTAACAACAACTCAATCAAACCAAAGATGCAGGAACATAGGGTCATACTTCCCCAGAAAACTAATAATTTCCACGTACAACATTTCCATCGCACATAGCTTACCACAAATCCAAGAGTAAAGATGAAGCCAAAAGAGACAAAATTTCATTTCCTAAAATACCGAGACTAAAGATATCTACTTCAAGTCAATAATTTGATGAATCGACGACACTGAAAGGTTTTTGTTTTTCCATCTACAACTCTGTGAAACCTTAAAATTAAGGGTAGGATACAAGTTAGATGCACTCACTTGGGCCAACAATTCACAGGAGACAGCTCAAATGGATGCGTACAACCAGCTCCACTGGGACTTCCATAACTCCTTCCACTCACATCCTCTTGAGCCTTGATAGGAAAATGGTTATCGCTGACAGACAATGGTGGAAAGAAAGTATTCTCTAGCCATGGATCATGATCATTTGGACCATTTACAGGATTGAATGCTCCACCATGCTGGCCATTACCAAGAAAAACCTGCTGAGTAGATTGTGTGCCAGCAAGTACAGGGTCCTCTTTCGTGAACAATAATGGCATAGTTGTTTGCAGAGAAGGGTGGGCAAAGTTTTCCTTATTTGATATATTAAGCTCCGAGGGTAAAAGCCAGCTTGCAGGACCACCCACCAAACCCAGACCATCCTGAAGGGGAGAACTATTCCACATCTGCCATGTTCCCGTATCATTTGCATTTGTAACATCCACGGGGGAAGTGTGAAGATCTCGGGATTTTGGTATAGTTGGGAACCTATTAGAATTGTTATGCCCTTCATCAACAGATCGTAATCTTGACAAGGGACACTCAATAGGTGAGGGCTTGTTAATTTCAGAAAAACCGGATATCTTATTCAAGGCTCGAGGTCTTTCCATAACCATACTCATATCCCTTCCAAAGCTAGCACCCAAGTCCAGCTGAAAATTATCAAGCGACTCTGAAACAGGCCCAAGTAAGGATACTGGATCAGGGACATAACAGGGATCTTCAAAAAGTTCTGCTTCGTCTGGAATAAATTCATGAAGACCTTCCGAAGCACGAGAAAAGACAGGTTCAACAGCAGGTGAGAAACCTAAACCATTGCTGGGGGCTCCATTTTGGTATGTTGATATAAATGGTGATGGCAGTACAAAACTGATAGGACTATCAAATGGTTGCATTGTTGATGAATGACCAGGAAATTGCGGGTTCTGAGCTTCTGCTTGAATCTTTGAATTTGGTCTGCTAATAACATTTGCATTTGAGACTGGAGGAACAGAAGGAGAATGAGTGAATAACTGTTGCCATGATTTTTTGGGGGCTGCCCTTGGTAGGGTTTCTGAAAGCACCTGCAGTGAACAGCTCGATGTTGTAACACTGTCATCTCCAAGATAATAGTCATAATGAATCAAAGCACAAAATCTCAAAAGAACATCAAATTCTACCCAATTGGAAGATGTTAATTTGGAAAAGGGAAATATTGAAGGCATAAATTCAGGTAAAATATTTTACTAACAAGGAAATCAAGAAAAAATTAATTTAGCAGTGAAGCGGGATGGTGCCTGCACTTAATAGTGATTGTGATTTATATTAGTTGCAAGTAATTGTGAATTTGGGATTCAAAAGAAAATAACTTGTATTTTATATCATATAAATGGTACATACTACTAATTTATAAAACAACTGAACCAAGCAAATGAAATCAAAGAACTTACAGGGTGGCTGATTTTAACATTTTTATCATCAGCATTGATACTTAACTTCCCAGCTGCAGCAACATGCTCGGATGCTCTAAAATCTCTTTTATGGGCAGAAATATTTGTATGGTCAACAGAATTGGTAGTTTTGTTTTCTTTTGTGATCGTAGCAGGATTACTAACACTCTTTCCAAAGAAACTACTTCCACTAAAAGCCTTAGATGATGAAAAAAATGTACCCTTCATACGATCGAAGTATCTACTTCCAGCATTTACTCGACTAAAGTTATTTGCAGAAGCATATTTCAGTCCATGTCCTGTTTCTAGGGTACCCTTGACATTATCTATCCCAGACTTCAGATGTTCCTGGTGATTAACCTCGCTCTTCCTATCAAGGTCTCGCTTCCGTTCAGTTTCCAAACCAGTTCTCTTCTCAATCTCTTCAATGTCAGAATTGCTCTTACTAGAAGCCTTATCTTTCTCTTTCCTTCTATCTTGACGCTTCTTTTCAGCTTCCTTTTTCATCTGTTTCTCCCTAGCAGGTGTTGATAATTTGCAGTGATTCTTTTCAGCCTCCAATTTTTCATCCCTCAGTTTCCTTCTTTCCTCCACCAATCTTGCAACCTCCTCTCTTTGCTTTTTCTCTTCTTCTTCCAAAAGCTCCTTTTCTAACCTAGCCTGTCTTTTTTCTTCAGCTTTTCGGCGTGCTTTCTCTCCCCTGCTCTCTTGGAAGGTTGTCCCATTCTCACCCCTCTTAGTCAACATCCCCCGATGGTCTGAATCAGATGAAGCATCATCCCTCCATGAACTAACCCTAAAAATCTTTCTCAAAAGCCACCTAATGCTCAAGAAGAAGGATGTCAGCAGCTTGCATGCAAATATAACAATGCCTGAATAAGACTTCTCTGCCAAACAATCCTCATCTCCACCAAAAACTCCAGTGCCACTCCCCTGCCAATAGCTAGGCTTCCCTGAAACAGACCCAACAACCCAGTTGTCATTCTCCAACCAATCATGTCTAGATGTCAACACATTTTCCGACCACCCCTTTCCATTAAAGATTTTCCCACCTTTTCCAACGAGGTCCTTAATAATCCCCGAATTTGAAATCCTCATACCAGGTGGAACGGGCAAGTCTAAAACAGGTCTCTTCGAAATATGGCCACAATAAGAGCACATAAACCGACCACCACTGGGGTTCTGATCCCTATATGGAGTCAGGCAGTTCCGACACCTTCGTGTCGCAGTCTTACGAAGTTTCTGCAATTCTATAGCCTCAAACCTCTTGCGCTCCCTGAGACGTTGATTCCTTCTAACCCGCCAAGCAGATAGCTGGGGCATCAAAATCTCATACCAAAAAAGAGTAACCAGAAGAACAAATACACAAGCCAGCCTTGGGGATGTAATCTCAAATCGAAAATCAGGTGGCAAAAGCTGAGAAAGAGCCCATAAACCTATGAGAGGTATAACTAACCAAGGCAGCATGGTAGCAACCCGGCGAGACCACTTCTGAATAACACACAGTATACACATTATCCTCTAAAACCCCACCTATCTCTCCCGTTTATACAATCAACCCAAAACAAAACCTAAAAGTCAAACCCCCAATCCCTTCAATTTCCTCTTCAAAAAACGATGGGCCGAAATTGAAAACCCTAACCCTAACTTCTCATCCGAAATGAAAATAAATATTTAAACGCGGCAATTCGTCGGTGCTTCAAGAACCCTAAACAACATTTACAATCATAAATCTTCAAAAATAGAAAACAAAACAAAACTTAACCACGCATTAATAGTTCAATCGTCAATTAATTATACACATTGGAAAATACAATAAAATCCCAGGAAATGGACTGGTTTAGGGTTACCCCCAAATTGTTACTTTCCAAATAATCGAATGCGTGAGGGATTCAAGGAACTTACAGATTAAGGTTTCCCATCCGAAGCCTAATCGGGTCGTCTCGTTGAATCGGATCCCTCTCTTACCAACAAAAGAACAGTGAGATTTTTTTTCTCTGAGATGAAAATTTTGTAAAAAAAACAGATAAAAGAGAAGAAAATGGGGACGAAAAGAAAATTGATTTTTATATAAGCAATCCTTCTGAACCAGTTTTACTGGACCGGTCTTTTTTGTAAAACGGGTTCGTTGAAATGGTCGGTTTAATTTTTTATATATTCTTTTCTTTTATTATATTATCCTTTTTAAAAAAGAAAGGCATGACGTGTAATGTAAAGAATTAGACTCTTTCAAAGAAGAGTTGAAATTCTAAAAAACGAAAGTAGAAATTCAACCGCTAAATGCTTAATTTGACTCTCCTTTGGTATAAAGTAACGTCGAGTCCTTAAGATTTATATTTTTTTGTAAATTGGTCCCTATATTATTATATGATATTGATGATTTAATAATATTACAAGTATAATTATAATCATTTTAAATTTTAATTAAAAATAAAAAAATAAGAGAAAAAAGGCAATGTTTCGAATAGTTTTTTTAATTTATACTTAATTTGAATTAAAATATGAATTTAATAAATAATTTAATAATATATGATAAAATATTTTTTCATTTAAAAAATTAAAAAGAGATACAAGAGAGTAAGAGATAAAAAATTAAGTTTAAGTAGTTATAGGTTAAAATTTGATTGAGTCAAGTTAAAATCTTTTGGAGTTAACTGAATCGATAAATTGTATTTTATAATTTAAATTTTATTTAATTTTTTTGACATATTTACAAAATTTGAGTTATTTTAAATCAAATTTTTTTGAGTTTCTGTTTAAATTTAATTATAAACGTTTATAATATTATGATATTAATTAATTATATATCATTTTTATATATTATATACATATATGAAATATAATTAAAAAATTCTCGAACATAAAATTAATTCATTAATTATTAAAAAATCTTATAACTAAATTTTTTAAAATTACTATTTAAATCCTTCTCGTCCAATTTTATTCCTTTGATACCCCTATTTTTGGAGAAATTATATCATGAATCAGTCCCATCACGTTATTCATGGGATCAACCAATAGAAATTATACACTTCATTATTTTTTAATTTTTTAAGTGAAGATTCACTTGGAAAAAAAATTATGACATGGAAAAATTGATGAACTGAACAATTTTTATTGATTGGTCTCATAGACAGGTAGTGGAACTGACCCATAATATAATTTTTCTTATTTTTGGAATCATTAAACTCGCCGGTGCGTTCCCCTTTTCCTCGTGAAATCCGTTTTCGAACTGTCCTTCTCCACACGCAATTCCATGGATTCCATTCATTATACGGTCCAGATTTGTGTTGCCCAACTCACGGTGTAAATCTATCCGTTGATACAAACAAACGAATAAATTAATGTTCTTTTCTCGCAAAGAATTATTCTCGGTATTTTAGCACAATAAATTAAAATGAACGTAAATAAAAAGTTAAAAAATTATGAGTGTGTTTGAAAATCAAATCATACTTATAAAGATATAGTAAAAAATTATTTATGATTTTATCTTAAATTAATAAAATATTAAAAATTAAAAAAATTATTATTTATAAATATCGTTTTCATCTCTCCTAAACTATAATATCATATCGTAGGCTCTAAGTGGTTAGGGAAGGCAACCCAACCCACAACGATATTCTGAATCTTTTTTGTAGCCCAAAGACACAAACATGAAATATATATTTTGTATATAATTTTTTGGGATATCGTATCAGTTGTATATAGTTTATTTTACTATTTGTTTTTTTATTATTTGATATTTTATTAAATTAAACTCAAAAAATATTTTGTAGATTTATTTTATGGGTGCTAGATAGAAAATAATGAAAATTTAAAAATTTTAAAAATTCAATATAATAATTAATTTAAATAAAATTTTATTTTAAATAATTTATAATTATACATTATGAAGTACATAATCAAAACCCATTAACGCGCTAATGTTTAATTCTAAACTTGCATCGAGTTGGAGACAATTTAATACTAGGGAGTAGATTTATAGGTAAGATTAGGACCGTAAATGAAACGGGACAGATCGCGAGTTCTAAGCTCGATTAGATTGGACTCGGCTCGAGTTCTTGACGAGACGAGCTACATGATACTCGACTCGAAAAGCTCACGAGCTACTTAAAAATATAAATATACTTTGAAACCCTAAAATTTAAACCCTAAACATAAGTCTTACGTTCTAAATTAACATACTAAAACCTAAAATTAACAAGCTTGAGTTTACACAACTTGTATATCAAAGTTTTTTATCCGTTAGGCTTTAAATGAGACGTAAGAGATAAGAGTTACTCAAGTCTAACATGGTCAAAGATCGGTTAATACTTAACTCGATTAGGCTCGAAAAAAGCCCGAACTCGACTCGAGTTCTAAACGAGTCGAGCCGAGCTCAAATTTTTTAGCCTCGTTTAAAATTACTCAAGCTCGAACTCGACTCGAATCTGTCCTTGTTTCCGGTTTCTCTTCCGATACGAGCTGCTCTTTCCGAACCCAAAAGTCGGTCTCGTTGAACAAACCGGAGAGGTCGAAACCGGTTGAGAATGATATTATATCGAAGGCGTTTAAGCAGTCAGTGGTGCTCGGCGTACTATCTCCTTTCAATTCGAAATCCTCGGCGTGGAATTTGATCTCTTTGTAATCTTTCTTGAACCAGGGATCGTTGAGGATTTCATCGACGGTGATCCTTGTTTCTGGATTGGTGTCTAAATGTCGGGATATAAATCGTCGGAGATCGGGAGACGTCCATTTTGGGAACCGGAATTCGCCTTTATTAATACGGCGGTACATCGCCATTAGATTGGTCTCGTTGAACGGTAGATATCCGGCGTGGAGAACATATAAAACGATGCCGCATGACCACACGTCAATTTTGGCGCCGTCGTATCCTTGCTTCGCTAGAATCTCCGGTGCCACGTACGCGGGCGTACCGCATAAAGTATGGAGGAGACCGTCGGGATGGATCTGATCCTTGACCGCGCTAAGTCCGAAGTCCGTTATTTTCAAGTTCCAATTCTCGTCGAGGAGGAGATTCTCCGGTTTCAAATCGCGGTGATAAACGCCTCTCGAGTGGCAGAACCTGACGGCGGAGATCAACTGCTGGAAATACCGACGGCTGAGATCTTCACTGAAACGACCCCTCGAAACCCTCCTGAACATCTCCCCGCCTTTGGCGAACTCCATGACGAAATAAATCTTCGTCTTGGTAGCCAACACCTCGATGAGCTTGACAATATTTGGGTGGCGCAACCGGCGCATGATAGCGATCTCCCTCTTCACCTGCACCATGAGCCCGCCTTTGAAAACCTTCTTCTTGCTGACTGCCTTGATCGCCACGCTCTGCCCGTTGTCGACGTTGCGCGCGTGGTAAACTTTTGCGAAAGCCCCGCATCCTAGCAGCTTTCCTACCTCGTATTTCCCAAACAAGGTCATCGTCTCCGACGACTCAGTTGCTCCACTGGAACTTGCCGTGCCTTCAACCTCAGGCATTTGATTCTGAGAAAATTGGATAACAGTGAGATTTGATTTGATTTTGTTTCGTCATGAAGCTATTTATCCACGGTGGTATGGCTGGTTTTTGTCTTTCGGGTGACGTAGTCATAATTTTGAATATTCTTGAGGATTAAAATAAAACATAAAGATAATTTTAACCCTTAATATTTATAGTTTTTGTCGTTTTGATCTTTATTTTTTGGGGTAAATTTAGTCTTTAACCTATATCTTTTTGTCAAATATCTTATTTTTTAACTAGCTTGATGAATGGACCGTTAAAAATTTAATGATAATATATATGAAATATAATTTTAAATGACATAGAATGTAACATATCAAATATATATATATATGAAATATAATTTTATTCTAATATAAAATATAAAACAATTAAAATTCAAATAAAATATTAAAAATTAATTAATTCTAAAATAAAAGATTATTAAACATTCTTAATACTAACTACGATAAAATCAAAATCTTATTCAAATTATGTTTATGTTTTTATTTTAGAATAAAAAATATAGACATAATTCGAATAAGATATTGATTTTATGATAGTTAGGGTTAAGAATGTTTTATTATTTTTATTTTAGAATTAATTATTTTTTAATATTTTATTTGAATTTTAATTGTTTTATATTTTATATTAGAATAAAATTATATTATTTGATAAGTTACATTCCATGTCATTTAAAATTATATTCCATTTATATCATCGTTAAATTTTTAACGGTCCAATCATTAAACTAGTTAAAAAATAAGATATTTGTCAAAAAGATATAGATTAGAAACTAAATTTATCCAAAAAAAACAAAAAAATACTATAAACATAAGTAATTAAGTGTTCGTACATCAAGTGTTTACAGGAGAAAAATAAGCAATTAAGCATAAGTAAACTTTCTAAATTGATGGAAAGTTTTTGGGTGACGGTTTTATTATTGATTTTTTTAAAAAAAAATTGTTTTTATATTCTTATTAACTTTTAGTCTTTTGGATTACCGGAGGATTTATAAAATAATTTTTTTCAATTCAATTTATCAAGTGTTTAATTTTATCTGTGATTTTTTTTAATATATATGTTCGTTTTATTATTTATATTCGAGGTAAGAGATTATCCTTCCTAACAATGTCATCTTTTTGAACTTACATGTTCTTCTTGATAATGTAATGTCTTATCAATATAGATGTGTCGCGACCTCTTTAAAATATAATTTAATTTTGAAAAATTGACTTGGAGTCGCCACCGGTCACTTAGGTAGGCCAGACACCATAAAATAAACCAGAGATTCATTTAAAAATATTGGGTTCGGGAGTCGGTTACATGCAAGGACGACCCTTACAAACACCAAAAAAAATTGGTACCTTGGAAAAATTTACGTGGCATTGACACTTTGAAGATAGATATTAATTTAATTTTTCATTGTTAATTGAACATTATTTGAATTTTGGATATCTTTTTGATTTAGAAGTTACATCACCTTTAAATTTGAGTTGAACGAGACGTCCTCTAGATAGGAAACCTCACCCAAATTTAAAGGAATGTAACTTCCGCCTCAAAAGGCTAAAGCAAAATGCATGACCATTTTTATCTTGTTCATTTTAAGTTCTATTCCTAAAAAGGCTCCATTGCTTTAAGTGTTTAAAACCTAAGTTAATAATGTTACTAGTTACTTACCTATCCATTTTATTTAATTCTAAACCTAAGTTATTTCGTCAAAATTCTAGGTTTTAAATAACACATGAATTCGATGCCAATGTACACTCTCTAGGTCAGCATCATGGTACGTCAAAACACCAACCTCTTTAGTGTATCCGAGACATAAGATTCAAATGTTATGTTACTAGATTATCTCCCTAATTAAATTAATTAATTAAAGCGACTAGTCCTAGGGGCTCTAAATTAATTAACTTAAATGTTTATTAAGTGATCTTCCTAAGATATGCTATGCGGGAATATCATAAAAAAAAAAAGGAACTTGATATTTCATTAGAATCATGAGAGTACAAAATTACATCAAAAATTCTCATAATAAGTACAAAGGGACTTGCATTAATAAAGATCAAAAGGGACTAGAAACCAAACCTCAAAAGAAGGATTAGTGTGAAATTAACTTTAAAGTTTAGAAATTTTTAATTAAATTAATTAATTAAATCTTCCTAACTTCAAAAGTTTAATTAAAACTTAATTAAAGTCTAGGTTTTTAACTCGATTAAGGTTAAATTTAGATTTAATTAAGTTAATCTTTAAATCTTACCTTATAAAATTTTAAATTAGTTAAGAGACTTAATTAAAAAGTTTCTAAATTTTTAAGAACTTAAATTAACCTAATTAAAGCTGAGTTTTGGTGAAATTTGGGCTAATTAGACCTAATTAGTTTTAAATTTTATCTTTTAGAAATTAATTAAAATTAATTAAAATAATTAATTAAAAATTAATTCTAAATTTTAAGAATTTAAATAGCCTAATTAAAGTCTAATTTGATGAGTGTTTTAAGGTTAAAGGCAAAACTAGACCTAGTTAAGTTGAATTAATTTTAAAACTTATTTTTTTAGAAATTAAAATTAATTAAAATAATTTAATTAAAATTATTTTCTAAGTTTTAAGAATTAAATTAAACCTAATTAAAGTCTAATTTTTAGGTTTTAAGGATCAAATTAATTTTAAATTAGGTTTAATTAGATTAAATTAATTTCAAAGTTTTCTTAAAAATTAAATTAAATTCTAATTTAGAACTTAATTAATAAATTTTAAGTTTTAAAAAATTAATTTTAAGCCCTAATTTTAGTCTAAAATAAATTAATTCGAATCCTAGGGGTTAATCTAGGGGCTTAAGGACCTAATTGGATGAATTCTAAAGTTTTAAGGACCTAATTGGGATCCTAGGGACCTAATTGAATTAAATCTAAGGGTTTAGGGGCTAAAATATCTTACAACCTAAAACTGGAGGACCTAAAGGGTGATTTGCCCCTATCCAGTCAAAACGCGCGGATCCGGGTTTAACCCGGATCCGGCCCGCGTACCCGCTTCCTCAAAACGATGCCGCTTTAGGGGGTATAAAGCATCCAAAACCAAGTGGACTCGGTCAGATTTCTCCTCCCTCAACTCGGTGCGCTGACTCAGCAACCAAAACCTCTGGGCTTAAACACATCAAACCCAGAAATAAAAGACAAAATGGATCAAAACCATGAACTTATCATGGTGTTCTTCAGTATTCTTCATGAACACGAAGAACATGAAGAACACAGCGAAGATCCGTCGCACGCACCGCCGCTTGATCCATCCCGCCGTCGTCCAAGACAATTCCGGCAAGTTCGTCGGCGACTCCAAAGAAGAGCCGATCGCCACCAAAACGCTGTCGAAGGCTGCTTTTGGTGCCGGTAACCTCGCCGAAACCCTCGAACGGCCTGGAAACCAATCAAAACCGCCCGAAAACAGAGTTTCTTGCATCTAAACAACCTAAAAAACAATCTAAAATAATCCTAACTAGCCGATCACTACCCCAAGCCAACCAAAACTCAAACCCTTAGAACTTAAGCAACCAAAACAAAAATGGAACTGGAGAAAACACCCGAAAATCTTACCTCAAGCTTCCAACAACAAAGATTACTTCTAGTTCCAGCCGATTCACGCTTCAAATCCCCCAATCTCTAGAACCAATTCCCGCCTCCAAAATTTCTCCCCAAATTGGTTCGAATGAATCCCTTTTAAAGGGATTCAAGCTAGAATCCTAACTCAATCCTAACTCCTATGAATCCCAACAACTAAAACCACTCCAAAGAATCCGGCCATACTCCTAACTCCATTTTCCAGATTTTTTGGGGTTTTTTTTATTATTTTTCAATATTTTATTATATTATTATTATTTATTATTTATTATTATTTATTATTATTTATATATTATTCGTGTTGACAAGATGTTTAAGATTTATTTTATATTTTACTATTAATCTAAATCAGTTGTTTTATTATATAATACTTCAAAAGATATATAAAATTTAAAAATTATTACACTGAATAAACAAATATTATTCCTTATAAATAATATGAATTCATATCCTGCTCTTCAAATAATAAATACCCTAGCTAGGTGTGTTGGCTTATCCATTTGCCTCTTTATCCCTAAAGACTAGGACAAACAAATTTATTACATTTCAGATAATGCAGATAGAGTAGTTGTAAGGAATTAATTATAGATGTTGGGTCTTCAAGGTGAAACAATATATAGAATTGTGGAATACACTTGATTATGGTCTTTTAAGGGTTTTTTTTTTATACAAGACTTTAACTCAAAACTTATTTAATGATATCAAACTGATTATTACTTAAACCAGCTCGTTGGATCTTTTGTCGTTGGTATTGATTTGTAAATATTATACCACATAAGTTTTGTATGGGTCTCGAAGTAATTGAGAGGTGGTCGGAGTTTCAAACGTCAATAGGATCGAATGAATTTGGGTGCTTCGTCATGGTCATTATATTCGTATACTTTGTGCTCATGTCTCGAGCCTTCTCGGCCAGGATCCGACGACATGACACTGATGGCAGGATCTGACGTCAATGTCGGCCGGCGGACACTGTCGAGTCCCTATGGGAAACATGGTAGTTCCATGCTTCTTGATAATGCTGGTTGGGATTTATTCAATAACTAACTTCAATGGTCTTGTGGCACCTATGTCATTGATGTTTTAGATTTTTAATTTAATTATGAATAATTGTATAAAAAATTCTATAATTTATGTATAAAAATATAACCCTTATTAGAAATTAACAAAATCAATTATAGAATGATATATTAAACCATTAGTTTCTATAAATTCATACTCTTATATTCGAGTTCAAATCCGAATCAACCTGTCTACTGATATCTATCTCATGTTGTTTAGGGGTGACTCAAACTCAGGAAGACCTGCTTGGGTCCTTAAATCTGCCGTCTCGACCCACTAGTTGGTTCAGTGAGCCCAGCTACATATGAAAACATATCAAACTGAGTAAAATACATACCGGGTTACATAAAAAGCACAGCCTGCCTGCCTGCCTGAATCTATTCTTGGTCCATCCTTAGGCAAAGATGACAACCGGACAGGTCGGATGAATTTTTGGACATTCTTACTCTGACCCAGAATTTAAAAGTTTTAGTTGATCTTGAATCATCTTGAGTTTAATATATTTTACATACGATTTAATCTGACATAATAAAAATCTAATTTAATTTAGATTTGATCCTAAAAGTTTAACAAAATACTTGACTAAACTGTCGGATTCAATTCTTTCCAAAACTCGTATCGATTTATTTCGAACTCGAAATTCAAACAAATTTCAGACGATCTAGTAAAATTTTCAGCCCTAGTCCTTCATCAATGATTCAACAAACGTGCCATTAACTAAAAAAATAGCCGAGGCAGGTCAAGCAATCACAACTAGGCCCCCACTCAACTTGACTAGAGACTTCGGACACATTTACTATCCCCTTAAACCCAAAGCTCTTGTTCCTCCAGCAACATGTCCAGACCAGGTCTGGGACCATTTAACCAAACCTGAAAACCTCGTGAACCGAGCTCTCTGAATCCTATATAGATTATAGACCCCGTCCTTTTCTTAATCCGTGTATGTTTAACAGGCCTAATGCAAATGCTTGCCACTGTCTCTGTACGATAGGAGTGTGTGTAATAAATCAAGCAGTGTCAGTGATGGAAGACAAATGAATGTTTTGTCCTGATGCTGTAAATACGTACCGCCAAGCTTTTTAAGAAATTTCCAGGGACACTAACGTATCAGTGGACAAGGGTGATGGGAGGGGAAAGATGAGAAGAAAGGTTGTGTTTACACTGGTTTTGTTTTAGCCAATTTAAGGATGTCCAGAAATCAGACAACGATGGGGTAACCTTCTAGGATCACACACTTGATGAGTTCATGATCTAATTCGGTCTTTGTGTTTGTTGTGACTCAGGGTTTTGTCCTGTAATGATTGCAGAAGAAGATTCATTGCTGATAAAAAAAAAAAAAAAAACTTGGATTCATTGCATTTTAAGTCCCTACGTTCGACCGCTAGAATTATAATAAAATCGAATTTAATTACTAATTAGAATTTGAGTCCGTATATAACAAACACCGTCGTTGTATCGAGTGAACATTTCTCCGATCTCTAGCATACCGTCGTTGCATCGAGTATCTACACCGGCTATTTCGATGTATCGGCTCTTTCCCATGAACTGCGAAGTGTCCAATATCAGTACCAGACTTTATTTCCATGCAAAAATCCACATCGATGGGCCACAAGATTTTCCTACAAGACAAACACATTGCATTCCCGGAATCACCTTTCCAAATTTTCAGACCTTTTGTTGTTTTCATTTTTCCATTTCGTCCAAACAATCGACTTCTCAAATGCTGAAAAGCAAAGTTGTAGTAATTGAGGGTTTAAAAGCATATTCATGGAAATAGGTCTATTGCTTACAAAAAGTGTGGATTAGAACAGAAAGCAAATGCTATTGCAGATATAAAGCTGAATATGAAGCTGTCCCCTACTCTTTTCCTAAAACCACTTTCATGGTTACATGTGGGAGAGAGAGATGATGATGGTGCCTGTGGGCCGTGGGGTCAATCTGATGGCCGCCATGTGAGCCACGTCGATACAAGATTTGGTAAATGAACATATGAAATAACTGATCAGTTTTAACGTTCAAAGACATAGATGCTGGGGCATAGGGTCTGTAATGTAGGGAAATAAAACATGAACAGGCTTTAGTTGGGGATACCTGTCTTGTAAGAGTCAAATTATGGTTTTAGCCTCTTTATTAAACATAGCAGGCGGTTGGGGTGGTTTATAATGATTCAATCGTTCTAAATTAGGTTTACAATCGCAGCATAAATTATCTTATCTCATTAGTTAAAAATGATTATCGTTTCCGAAGATCAATGGTTAAGGAAATGATACTTAATTAATGTTTAAAATAAGATTTTTTTAATAAATTATTTAACATTTAGACTTCATGACCATGTCAAACCCTACACCTTAGGTTTGTTGATTAAGGGTTATAAGTAGCAAAGGCAGTCACCACCACCTGGAACCCATTGTCTTTTTCTCATCCGCCATTGCCAACTTTTTGTTTCTCCCTTTCCTTGACCCCACTCTTTCACCATTTTTCAATCACTGCGTTGTTCATCTTCTTCTCTTCTTTCAGTCCCCATATCTCTCTCATTCTTTTCTGTAGAAAACCATTAACTTTTTAACACGAAGAGAGAACAACTTTTTGATCATGGGTAATTACAGGTTTAGGTTATCAGACATGATACCCAATGTCTGGTTTTACAAGCTGAAAGGCGTTGGAAGAACCAGAAGAAACCACAGCAGCGGCGGCGGTGGAAGTGATGATAATAATAATACCTGGAAAAAACAAAATCATGGGTTGGTGTCTCCTCCTGCTTCAAAATCAAAGCAACCCCAGGGTTTTTATCCAAGAAAGTCGTATTATTTCACCAGGGAGCTTGTGCCAGGTGATTTCCCGGACACACCGAGAAAATTATCCAAACAACGGTCCGGGAAAATAAATCCAAGAAAATCCACTTCTGGTGAAAGCTCTAACCTGCAGGAAGAACTCAGGTCTGACTGCATTCTGACTACTGAATTTAGCTGCAAACTCATGAACTCCAAACCCGATGATAAAAGCAATGTATCTGATCTTAAAGTTGAACTCCCTCCGATCAAGTGTCGTCGGAGTTCGGTCTCTGTCTCCGTCGTAAAGGAAGAAACGATCACGGTTAAAGATACGAAGAAAAAGAACAGTAGTGGTGTAAGGAAAATCACCGTGAACTCTCCTGGTGTAAGGCTTAGGGTAAACTCTCCGAGAATCGCAAGTAGAAGGATTCAGGCCCGGAGAAGCGTGTCGTCCTCGATTTCGAGTCTCTCCGGTAGCTTTGCGGTGGTGAAGTCATCGTCCAATCCTCAGCGGGACTTCAGGTAATCAATGTTGGAGATGATCATGGAGAACAACATCAGGGAATCAAAGGACTTGGAGGATTTGCTTGCCTGTTATCTTTCTCTCAATTCTAATGAATACCATGATGTTATCGTCAAGGTTTTCAAGCAAATCTGGTTTGATTTGTCTGATGTCCGAATCAAATAATCATACATATGAAATTATTGAGTATATATGTTTTAGTCTTTTTTCTATAATTTGTCATGTAATTAATGTGTTCTTGCAGCAAAATAGACAACTGAAAACCTAAAAAAACATGACATTAAAGATGGTTTGAGAGCTCATAGCTATTAGCTACCTCCTGCAGTTCATGCCATGGATACAAATAACTAATCTCTTCGTCGTGGTTGCAATTCTAAGAGATAAACGACCGATTATTAAATATATTTTAAATTTTCTTTGCAAGTTCGATTTTCTAGGGTTAGAATTATTTGATGCGGTTAGAACTAGACTTTTCTTTCGAATTGATCATAATTTATTTTTGGCATAAAGATAATTTTAATACTTAACATTTATAATTTTTATCGTTTTGGTTCTTATTCTTTTTTGGGATAAATTTAGCCCTTAACCTATATATTTTTGACAAATAGTTTATTTTTAACCATCATGATAACTGCACCGTTAAAAATTTAACGATGATAACATATCATATGAATATAAAATAATATATTTTAAATGACATGACATCTAACCTATCAAACACATATATATAATATAATTTTATTCTAATATAAAATATAAAATAATTAAAATTCAAATAAAATATTAAAAATTAATTAATTCTAAAATAAAAAGCTACTAATCATTCCCCACTCTAATTAATTAATTAATTTTTTAAGATAAGATTTTGATTCTATCGTAGTTAGGGTTGAGAATATTTAGTAGCATGTTATTTTTAGAATTAATTAATTTTTTAATATTTTATTTGAATTTTAATTGTTTTATATTTTACATTAAAATAAAATTATATTATATATATATGTATTTGATAGTTTAGATGTCATGCTATTTAAAATATATTATTATATGCATATGGCATGTCATTATTGTTAAATTTTTAACGGTCCAGTTATCATGGTAGTTAAAAAATAAGCTATTTGTAAAAAAATATAGATTAAGAATTAAATTTATCCCCAAAAAATAATAAAGGCCAAAACGATAAAAAAATTATAAACGTTAAGGGTTAAAATTATCTTTATATCTTTATTTTTTAATTGAATAATATTATAATAATATTTGTAAATATTAAGATTCAAACTCAAAAGCTTTTGTTGTTGAAAGACAACATAGCCTTGTAGGGTTAAGGCTTTACCTCTTTACAAAAAAGTTAAAGTTACTTTGATAATTAGAAAAGCCAAATTTTCAAACAAAAATAGTAATATTAACATTTTTTTAGAATTAACAAATATTTTAAAAATATATAAATAGATGATTAAATTGAGTTATAAATTAAAATTTAGGGTTTATTTACTCTAGTAGTAGTTTTTTCCTTCTATAAAGTTTGAATCCAAAATTTCATTAAAATACACCAAATTACTTATCTTTAACGTGAAAATAAAAAGCATTAGGAGTTGTTTCTTCTTTTAAAAAAACTTTTAATATTTATTAATATTAATCTTATTTGTTTATTCGATTAACCTTATCCAACCGTCTAAAAAATATAAAATTAAAAATTTTATAGTCTATGAATTTTTAAAAGAAAAGTGGGATTTGAGATGTTGTTTCTTTCCGGGACAAAGATATTGAAACTTGGTTTTACTTTTACCTACCCTATGATTTTATTTTGAAAAAAAAAAGCTTATAGGATTTATTATATTAACTAATCTCTAGAGTTTAACTAGTAAAATAAATGGGCAAATTCCATGATTTTGCATATATATTTTATTTTGTAAATTTTATGTATGCATAAAGTCTCGAATATAATAATTGATTAAACGATATTAAATTCCTTATCATTTGGATTAACCATGTTAATTTCTGATAAAATTATTTTATCATATTTTTTTGAATCAATTACAAAAATATCTGTTTTAGAGTATACTCTCAACCATTAGACATTGATCGCTCAATCACTATACTACATTATATATGCCCAAACTTGTAACTTTTAAAAACCACAATTGTTTCTTTAACCACTGAAATAAGATTATTCGTGTTTTGATAAATTTTTTTCCCATCGAGACCATCCCATTTCGATAGGCATGCAACTGATTTGCGACGAAAGAAGCAAGCAGCTGAAAGTTGAGACGAGACGACCAGCATGAGTCCGCAGATTCTGGTGTGCATATCCCAACAAGATTCTCTGTCTTGCTTTCACTTCATTTCTACCATTGGGAAAATTGTAGGGTACCCTACAAAATTCGAAGGTTAGGGTATGAATAACAATTATTTAATAAGTATTACTCCGTTCTTCTTAAAAATAATGTCTTTTATTAACTTTTTAAAAGTTAAACTTTATAAACTTTAACTATAATTATATTAAATATTTTAAATAATTAAATTTTATAAATTATATATCTGAAATCTACTCGATTAGAAGTTTTTAAAATATATTTTTTATATTTTTATCAATAATAAACTTTAAATAATTAAGAGTCAAAAATAAAAAAAAAATTCAAAAAATTCAATAAAAAATAATATTTATGGACAGGGAGAGTAATATATTACTCCATGATTAATGACACACATAGGTCCACAGTTTGACTTTGTTGTTATAGATTCATCCGGTTGCTTATCGTTAAATATTCTATTTCTAGATTGATTTATATTCGATACATTAATAAAATATCAAAAATACAAATTTATATATTTAGAGATAAGTTTAAAGTTGAGTTAAAAATAAATATATGGGACCAAACTTGCAAACCTAATAGATTTTATAGTGTTTTTTTTTTTTTAAATTATACATATTTCCAAACATACTTAGTTTTAAAATATACTCTTAATTATTAAATATTTATCGTTCAATCATTTTATTATAATATTAATGTTTTAAATCTGTGATTTTCGAAAATAATAATTATTTTCTTAATCACTGAAACAAGATGATTCATAAAAGATATAAATCCTGGTATCGATTGGTCTCCCCTTTTGCCTGTCTTTAAAGATAAGGGCCCATATGTACAAACTGGTACCATAATCTCATGGAAGGAGAGGCTCTGAGATAAAAAGCCCAAAAGGTGTTAGGGATAACTATTATATTTTATTTGGTATTTTATCTATTTTTTAAAAAATAATACTTAATATTATATTTTATTTTTATTTTAATATCTCGTCGTTAAAAAATCAACATCGAAAAATGTGATATACTGACAAGGAAAAAGAAAACCCTAAATATAGATTAAGAGTACACATGTAATATTTTTATAATCATTTATTTTTATTAAATAATTTAAATTTAAATAATATTATTTATATAAATAAAAATGTAAAGTAATAAAAAAATACTTCGTCATAATTTTAGCAATGTAATTGTATTCTAATATAATATATATTATTTTTTTCTTAAATCACTATTAAAATTAATATCCGATTATTTTTATAACTGTTGTTTATTTTGTCGGTCAACATATTTTTAAGTCACGTTGTTCACCTATGGCTTTGTCTTACATTTTCAAGTATATAATTAACGCAACAAATTCCACGAGTAGAGTAGAGATGGTATATGTCGTGTCGGTTTTTTTTTCTCATTTGAATTTGATTCGAATATAGATATTTTAAAATTTGATTCTGATCTTTTTAAATTTTTTTTAAAAATTTGACTCGATCGATTCAAAAATAAACATCATAAACCCGACTTTGACCCGAAACAATAATTTTAGAGACTAAATTATAAAAAATATAATTTTAAAGATTTAATTATTAAAAATATAGATAGATCATTATTATTATAAATATCCTTAAAATATTTATAAAAGAATAATATATTTAGTCTCGAATTGGATATTCAATACCTTAAACTTAAACTTGACTCTATCTAACGAAAAATTATACCGTAAACCCTGTTCACCACGTCATTCATGGTCTCAAGCAATCAGGACTGTTGATCTTAATTTTTTTCTAAGTGAATCATCACCTCTTTCCTACATGGACTTAGTTGATGGGTAGTTATTAGGTGATTATCTAAAGATCAACGGTTCCGATTGCTTGGACTATGGATGACGTGGTGAACAGGGTTCACCGTATAATCTCTCCTATCTAACATTATTTTTTAAAAAATATATAACCCGACTTAACTTAAATTTAATTTTTTATAAAAAATCTAACCCAATCGGACCGAAGTCATCACTTTTCACGAGGAACAATTTGGACCCACGAGCCAGACTCATTTACAAGTACCAGTTGTATGTTCATTTTTTACGTGGTTTGACCGTATAAAGGAGATTTGTTGGTCACATCAGTCGATCGTTGCCGACACGTCGTCCACCATCGTCCGCCGACACGAACACCGACGGTTTTGGAATGTTTTGTTTGTTGTTAGGGTGGTGTTTTCAAACTTTGAACATTCAAACCTTTCTCCTTTCTTCTGGTTGGTTCTTCCAGGATGAAGAAGCGACCAGAAAATTATGTCATAATATTTATTTTTAGGATTGAAAGGAACTTATACTACTAACATATTTATCCACGTCATCATCCATGTGGACTCAACACGTGTGGAGATGCTATAGGAAATCATTTCTCCTTAATTATGGTACGATTATATGAGAAACTATATCATGGTTAACTCTCCTCCTATGATCTATGTGACCGATCATTAAAAATTATATTATATCATTTTTTTCATGTCATATTTTTCATAAGTGAATCTTTACTCATATTTATTTTTAATTTATTTTAAAAATAGTTTTTAAGTGAAGATTCACTTGTGAAAAATATGACATTAAAAAATATGAGATGAGTGATTTTTAATGGTTGGTCTCATGGATGGCGTGGTAGGACTTACTCATGATATAATTTTTGGTATTTCAAGGATCATATATAAAAATATATTTGAATAATTAATGTTTTATTAAAGTTTTCTCTTCTTATTATATATATTTTAGTTTTATCCCAAAGTTATATCCTTCGTTATAAATTGGTCTTAAACTTTTGAACGTGCTGTTTTTATTTTTAAATTATATTATCTCATAACAGGAACGGAGCTACTAAAGGATAGGGAGGGATAATCTCCCCGAAGATTTTTTTTATTTTTATCCCCTTATTTAAATTCTTTTAAAAATTGTTTTTTATGAATCTGCCTCTTACTTCTAAACATTTTTATTTTGTCCCCATTAACCCCAAATCCTGGCTCCGTCCCTGTCTCATAATACCTACCAATTTTCACATGACAATTAACAATTTTTGTATCACCTTTGTTATCATGATATGTGATTAACATATATTAATAATCCATGTATGATATTAGAATGTTCAAAGGTTTGAGAATAAAATTTTGGGATGAAATTGAAACTTTTAAAATTTTGAGACCAAATTAAAATGAAGTAAGTTTGGGGATGAAATTAGAGTATATAAAAGTTCAAAAAGACCAGTTTGGAATAGAGTTTAGAGTTTGGTGGCATGTATTGCAATTAGCTCTAATTTCATTTAGAAAAAGCTATGTAGCCGATTGTATAAGCTTGTAAGCCGCCGAGCTCTTAATGAACTGCACGCTTATCAAGTTGATAAGCATTAACCCTCCCCTCAAAACCTTGTGCTGTTTTGTTTTTAATTCTTAAGTCAGAAGTCAGAAACCAATAAACAGATTCAAGCCCAATAACTTTATATTTTTTGTTATATAAACCAATAACTTTTCAAAAGTTTTAATTAAGCCACTGACCATTAACTTTGGAGGAAATTGAAGGCGTAATAGTTAAATAATTTTACATAATTACACATGTAATCCCCTTAATTACACATTGTATACTTTACGATTGACCTTATTAATTAATGAATTAATTCTAAAAGTCATATTTATTTATTTATTTATAATTTTTGTCACGTGTTAAACGACATTAGCAGTTAAGACAAATGTGGAGCCCGAGTGTGACATGGGAGCTGTTGGTTCACACGGATGAAAGGGAGAGGTGAGAGTTGTAGAGCCTATGGGGACCCTATGAGGATTAAGATTTGTGGGTCCAATCCTATTAGTCTTGATAAGGGCCACGTTATTCGTGATATAATTAATTTAATTTGTTTATCTTAAAATAATTATTAATTATATATAAAAAAGATATGATAATTTATATTGAATAAAGAAGCGATGAATTAATCTGATTGTCTGGGATCATAAATTACATGATAAATAAAATTTATTTAATATTTTTTCCTGTTTGAGATGAGCATAACTTATAAGTACGATATATATAGAGTATAATTAAAGATGATAATTTTTAAAATTTATTTATGAATTTAAAAGGTTAGACATCTTAATAGTATTTTTGTTTGTTTTTTTAGTTTTATTTTAACTATTGATATTTATTTTGTAAGTATTAATATTTTTTTTGATAAATTTTTAGTTTAAGATAAAATATTGATACTTACAAAATAAATATTAATTCTTAAATACTCAAAAAAATCAATAAAAATATAACTTTACCATGTAAAGTTTTGCGACTTTTCATCTTATAACTATACCTTAGACTTATCATTAAACTCTTTTGCTGATCAGATATTGATTTTAAAAGATATTTAAAAAAAAGATAATCGTAGTATTTTAATGTTTGATATTATTGTTGAAATATAACTTTTGTTTTTAACATGATATTACAAAATAAAAAATAAATTAAATAACTAATGTTTAAATTTATTATTATATAAATTATTTATATCGTTATATAAAAAATAAATAAAGTTAAATTATAATAAAAATATTAAAATCATGATAATTCATTTTTAGTCTATACATATAAACTTAAAATACTTCTAAATAATTAATATGAACTTTTGAATTAAATGGAAAATTACCTCAAATTATATATTTTTATATTAACATAATATAATGAAAGATTCATAGTTTGAATTAAATAGAAATTAACCCTTAAAATATATAAGGATGAATTTGAAATATTTAAAAATTAAAAAATCAATTTTAAAAAATTATAATTTGTGAATAAAAATGAAATATTCCAAACTTCAAAAACTAATTTAGATCACAACCAGAGTTTAGGAATATGTGTATCAATTAACCCTAAAAAAGGACAATTAAGCCGACTAGTACCGAGCTGAGCTGAGCTGAGTCGAGTCGAGACAAGGAGGCTGTCTCTCCGTACGAGCACTCCATCAGAGAGAAGCCTCCATCCTGGACCAGCCACGTCAAAATCTCTGATGCTACGAAAACAACCCTTTGACGATAAAAATGCTAACCTACACACGTGTCTTTTTCCAATTCGTCCTTCACTTTTCTCCAAACACCACTTCCCCTCCTTTCCCTTTCCCCTGCCCATTTCTTTTACTACTATTATATATTTTATATTATTATTTCCAATTTTCTCTTTAATTAAAAATAAAAATAAAACCCTCGCCGGAAAAAAATCGCACAGTATTTATCCTTCATCGGAAAAACTTCGTCCTTCAATATTAGAGGAAACCAACCTCAAAGTCCATCTCTTTAAGTTCTTCATTTTTCATTTTTAATCGATTATTTCTTCCCACATATATATATATATGTATATGTTGAAGATGATCTGTTTCAAGTGAAAGCTTAAACCTTTTCTCCTTTTATCGTTTTGCTTGGACTGTAAGTTGCTTTTGCTTCATCTTGTTTCTCCTTTCCTAGGGGTTTCATTCCTTTTTTGGCAATTATCTTTAAAGACGGTAACTTTGAACTCAAGCGAAATTCCAGAAAAAAGACCGAGAAAGAAGATTATAAGAGGCAGCTGATTTGGATGATTAGTTCCGGAGAGAGAAAGAGGAATCGAAGGGATTATTACGATTCGATATTTTTGAACTTTGAAGCTGATGCGTAAGATTGGAAGAAGAAATCGATAAAAAGGGAGTTTTTTTGGTTGAAATGAGGAATTCTGGAATAATTTAGAAACCAAAAGAGAGAAAAAAGCTATGAGTTGCAACGAAGAAGAAACAAGAAGCGTCGTCGTTTCGAACGGGTCGTTAACGGCTGCTCAAGAGTTGACCATCGATCAAAATTTGCTTATTGACCCGAAATTGTTATTTATCGGCTCCAAAATCGGAGAAGGAGCTCACGGCAAAGTTTACGAAGGAAGGTCAGTCTCAAAACACTTGATGGTAATTTAGTGGTACCGTCGGAAAATGTATGCTTCTGTTGATGTAACAGGAACAATTAATATATGAAGAACATTGTTATTTTTTCCGTACGAATTTTGTAGGAATTCTAACTTGTTTGTTGTGTAATGAACAACAAAACGAATGATGGGGATAGAAATATGTAAAGATTTAGATTGTGCATCCAGAGTTTCTGTCTAGTTACATAGGTGTGAGTCTAATATTTTTCCAGGTATGGTGATCGGATCGTTGCTATTAAAGTTCTTCACCGTGGGAGTACTACGGAGGAAAGGGCTGCGCTCGAGAGTCGTTTTGCTCGCGAGGTTAACATGATGTCTCGAGTAAAACACGAGAACCTTGTTAAGGTGACTGTTCGAAGCTTGAAATGCTAATGCGACTTTTCCATTGATTGAATCTGTTGTTTTTATTGTTTTGTTGCATTGGCAGTTCTTTGGAGCTTGTAAGGATCCGCTGATGGCGATAGTAACTGAGCTGTTACCGGGAATGTCCCTGCGGAAGTATTTAGTTAGCATCCGTCCAAAGGTTTTGGACATCCATGTGGCTTTGAATTTCGCACAGGATATTGCTCGAGCCATGGATTGTCTGCATGCCAATGGGATTATACATAGGGATCTGAAGCCTGGTATTTCTTGAACATACTTCTTCTTTGATGTAATACATTTGTTCTTAGTTCCGTATCAATTTCTCGAGTCCGTTGACTGAGTTCTTACTTGGAAATTTAATAATACAGACAACTTGCTGCTTACAGCAAACCAGAGGTCTGTGAAACTTGCAGATTTTGGTCTTGCAAGGGAAGAAACAGTGGCAGAGATGATGACTGCAGAGACCGGAACATATCGTTGGATGGCCCCTGAGGTTCGTGCCATTATTGCATTAGCAAACGAGAAAAGAAACTTGTTTGCAATGAAAATCGCATCTTTTTGTTTTTGATATCATGAGTTGTGACCACCCTGTAAGTCGGGGAATGTTCTTTAGTGGCCTTAAGTCTTTTGTATGGATAGAATAGCCATAAATTCATTGATCATCATTCGTCTGGTACTGTTATACTTAGTAGCTGACCGGGATAATGGTCGTAAAGTACTCATTAACCTCTCCGATGCCTGTTTGAGCTTTGACATACAAGCAGTTTTTGTCTCTGCCTTCTCGTGGCTGCGATGTGTTTAACTGAAAGTAATCTCTTTTAGTAGACATAACTGCTGCATACAATCTATCTGACCTTGTTTCACTCTATTCTTTCAATCTGTATCATTGTAGTTGTATAGCACGGTGACATTGCGCCAGGGAGAGAAAAAGCATTACAATAACAAAGTTGATGTCTACAGCTTCGGAATCGTCTTATGGGAATTGTTGACCAATCGTATGCCATTCGAGGGCATGTCGAATTTACAGGCAGCTTATGCTGCTGCTTTTAAGGTGCAAGTCTTTACTTCACATATTGTTATGCTTGATAACATTTTAAGCTAACCTATAGCTAACTAGTTTGATGCCAATCGATCGTGCAGCACAAACGACCTAGCCTTCCAGAGGATATATCCCCTGATCTGGCATTTATCATGCAGTCATGCTGGGTCGAGGACCCTAACATGAGACCGAGCTTCAGCCAGATAATGCGTATGCTGAATCAATTTCTCTTCACGCTAACACCTCCTCCATCCATGCCCGAATCCAACACTAGCAAGACTGCAGAAACAAGTAACGGAGCCATGACCGAGTTAACCTCTCGAACAAAGGGTAAGTTTGGTTTCCTTCGACAACTGTTCACTACCAAGAAGACCAGGAACACTCACAGTCACTGAGGTTAGGGGCCAACTCGAGTCGAGCAAGTTGGCCCCTAAATTTTAGACAAATTTTAACCGAACCTCTTCGTCACACCCGTTTTTAACAATGATTATCATCAAATGAAGGAAATATGTTATTGGGTTAACTCCATGGGCAAAATAAAAGAAAAATAGAGCACCAGTTACACTCTCTACTCCACTCTGTTGTAAAGAAGATGCAGATGTTTGACACTGTTATGTTCATATTAAATGTTACATTCATCATCACCAGAAGGCAAATCATACTGCAACTGAACGTATTCGGCAGCATGTTCGTCGTCTGTTTTACGATCTATATTCGAGTTCCGGAGTTACATTCATGATTCAACCCTTTGAAGCCACTGAGACTAACAGATGTTTATGATTCTGGTCAAGCAAAAAGCTGGGATGAAAACAGTATAGCAAAAGACCCTCTATCTTTTTTGATTTTTGATAATAAAAAAATTGAAATATTTTAAATCGTATAAATATATATTTATTTTTTTAATACTTAATCTGAATTGTACAAAAAAAAACAGATTTAATATATAAAATAAATCATCCCTTTTTTCCAACTCTTTTAAATTTAAGTATAACTTCATCCTTAAACGTCATTAACCATTCTGCGTAGAAAATTAATGTTCGGTTGTCTACGCACACACGTTTTGCCGAAGTAAATGATGCTGCCGTAGGTGCCTGAGCCTGCTTGCCGATCTATTATAGGGAACCCAGTTCCGTATGGTTGATGAGTTTTGCCGAACAAATTTTTAGAGTTATTTGAATTAAAATATTATATTGATATAAAGATAATTTTAATTCTTGACGTTTATAATTTATATCATTTTAATTTTTATTTTTGGATAAATTTAGTTGTCAATTTATATCTTTTTGATAAATAACTTATTTTTTAACTAGTTTGATGATTGGATCGTTAAAATTTCAACGATAATGACATGCCATATGCATATGATAATATATTTTAAATGAAATGACGTTTAATCTATCAAATATATATATATATATATGGAATATAATTTTATTTTAATATAAATGTAAAACAATTAAAATTAAATAAAATATTAAAACTTAATTAGTTCTAAAATAAAAGGCTACTAAACATTTTTAACCCTAAATACGATAAAATCAAAATTCTATTTTAAAAAATAACTAATTTCAAACTGTGTTCATATTTTTTTAAGATAGCATTTTGATTGTATTGTAGTTAGGTTTGCGAATGTTTAATAACCTTTTATTTTATAATTAATTAATTTTTAATATTTTATTTGAATTTTAATTGTTTTATATTTTATATTAGAACAAAATTATACTCTCCCTCTATTTGATAGGTTAGATGACATGACATTTAAAATATATCATCATATGCATATGACATGTCATTATCGTTAAATTTTTAATGGTTCAGTCATCATATTAGTTGAAAAAATAAGGTATTTGTCAAAAAAATATAGTATAAAAGCTAAATTTATCCCCTCCAAAAGAACCAAAACGATAAAAATTATAAAGGTTAAAGGTTAAAATTATCTTTATGCCTATTATATTTTATAGGCTTAAAGATGTAATAAGCCCTTAAACTTTTGCAAAAAAATCAATTATGCCCTTAAATTTTTTTTACACTCAAATAAGCCCTCAAACTCAAAAAAAATCAATTCAGCCCTTAAATTTTTTTAACACACAATTAAACCCTCAGACTGAAGAAAAAAAATTTGACCATTTTACCAACTTTAACAGTTAATTTTAACTCTTTTTTTAAAAAAAATTTTAACACGTGTTGCAACAGAATAACACTACTTTTTCATTTTTAGGAATTTTTATATTTATTTTTTAAAATTATATAAAAATTATGAGAAAAAATATTTTTAAAATATAAAGAAATAATTTTGAAATTTAATTTAAAATAATAAATAATATTTTTTAAAAAATTAAAAATTAAAAATAAAAATATTAAATATTACAATTATAAAAAATATTTTTATATTTTAAAATAATTTAAAATTTTTCAAATTTTTTATAAAGTTTTTAAATTTTTTTAATATTTTTTTTAAATTTAAAATTTCTTAAAAACGATAAGTTGCATTATCTTGTCGCAACAAGTGTCAATTAAAAAAACGATAAAGTTAACGGTCATAGTTGATCAAAGGGCCAAATCGATTTTTTTTTTGAGTTTGAGGGTTTAATTGAATGCAATAAAAGTTTAAGGGCTTAATTAATTTTTTGCAACAGTTTAAGGGTTAAATTAATATTTTAGTGAGTTTGAGGACTTTATTGGGTGTAAAAAAAATTTAAGGGCTTGATTGAATTTTTTACAAAAGTTTAATGACTTATTAAACCCTTAAGCCTATTTTATAATTTAAATTTTATTTAAATAAAATTATAGAATCTAAGTTATATACAAGTTGAATAAAGTTTATAAAGATTTATATAAGATAAATATTATAATTATTTATTATATATAATTTAATTCTATTTTAAATATTATGCTTTAACTATATAAAATATATATTATATATATTTTATCACATTTTTCTATACGCCAATATATATATATATATATATATTCGATTTGAATTCTTTCCCCCATTAAAGCAAAATGGTCCATAAAACAATATGGTGTTAACGGAGTTTTTTAAGTTAATATTATTGTTTAATTTCTTTCTAATAATACAATATTTTTTTATTTTATTTCTAATAATATGATTTTTTTTTTAGTAAATCAGAAGGTAAATAAATTATAATCCGATTTTAAACAGCGTTTTATCTAAAAATAATAAAATTTTTTAATATTGTTTAAAATTAGATTGTAATCCATTTTTCTTCGAACAATAATTTATTTATGTTTGAATAAAACACTATTCAAAGTCGAATTATAATCCATCCGTCTTTAAACAACGTTATTTTTAATTATTTTTAAATAAATCATTATTAAAGCCGAATTGTAATCTATCCTTCTGATCTGAATAGTAATATACAATATTATTAAAAATAATTTAAAAAATCAAATATTTATAAATAAAAAACTAAAAACAATATTTTAATAATATCACCGGTATTAACTATTAGGTGTACGGATTATATTAAATTATCATTATATATAAAACCTTAATTTCAAAACCTACTAATATTTTGGACCAACTCGTTGATATTAAATTCTCTCTTTCCAACCACCCAACCTGTAATCTATATAAACCCAGGTCACACCCTATACAACTCACCTTTCCAACACAGCCAAATTTCCCCCCATGGCCATGGCTGGTCTTCAGCTTGTTTGTGGTCTAGTCCTGTTCGTGTTAGTGGTTGAGCCAATGGCCACAACCGCCCTTTCATGCGGAGACATGATTAGCCAAACGGGTGCATGCATTGGATACCTGCAGAATAGTGGTGGGAACAGGCCCCCAACAGGTTGCTGCAATGGAATTCGGAGCCTAAACAACCGGGCTAGAAACACCCGTGACCGGCAAACCGTGTGCCAGTGCTTGAAAAATGTAGCGAAGGCCATGCGCGATATCAATTATGGATTGGCCGATAAACTTCCTGACAATTGCGGTGTCGGATTTCCGTACAAGATCAACCCCTCTACTGATTGCAGCAGGTATACTTTTACCTGATCAGTCTAGTAAGGGACATAACCAAGATGAAAATTTGGGGAAGATAAAATATAAATAGCAATGAAATAGGGTTTTAATATTTAAAAATTATGAGTCAAATAGTTTAATTTATTTGATTTATTTGAATAATTTTTATCTAAGAGAAAAAAAAAATATTCATACCGAGTTTTGAACCTATAATTTTAAAAAATATAAACATGTCAACCGAGAACGTTAATATATACTTTAAATACCGTTGATAATTTATTCGATTTTTGAATCGTAAAATTAGACTAAAGTTAAATGTATCTATTTTTAAAATTGTTGCAGGGTTTAGGGTTAATTGGATGAAGTGATTTGCAGCTGGCAGGAGATACTATATATATAAATAAAAGCTTATAATAAAGTTAATGTATCTATGGTTTTTATGTCATGGATCTTGGATGTTTTATGAGTTAATTTAATATATAATAATTTTGATTAATTTAATTAATTAATTTTAAATTAAATAATTAATAATTATTTTTTTAAAAAATAATCGTTAATCAAATTTATTAAAATTTAATTTAATTAAAACCGAATAGTATATACTCCTAAACACGATAACAATTTTTTATATTGTTGAATGAATTGTTTTCAGTGCGATAATAATATTATCATCTTCAACAGGAGAAACCTTGATCTCCTCAGGTCCAAATACTATAGCTTAATTTTTGAAACTAAATTAGAAACATTATTTTCAGAATACACCTCTATAAAATTCGATATAAAATAATATGCTAATAAAATAAATATTAATAATTATTTGAATTAAATTGTTCGTATCATTTTTTTATACTAATAAAATAATAGGCTAATAAAATAAACATATTTTCTTAATCCAATATGTTTTTTTATTTTTTTATCTGATGAAATCGTATGATAATATTTAATTTTTTATTTTTTGAAAATTTAAAATAAATATATATTATATAATTATATTATTGTCATTTAAAATAAATCATCCCTTTTTTCCAATTCTTTTAAATCTAAGTATAATTTAATCATTAAACATCATTAACCATGTCTGCGTAGCAATTAATGTTCGGTTGTCTACGCACACACGTTTTGCCGAAGTCATTGATGCCGCCGTAGGTGCCTGAGCTGCCGGCCGACCTAGTATAGGGAACTCAGTTCCGTATGGTTGATGAGTTTCGTCGAATAATTTTTTTAAGTTATTTGAATTAAAATATTGTATTTATAATTTAAATTTTATTTAAATAAAATTATAGAATCTAAGTTATATTCGTATTTATATAAGATAAATATTATAATTATTTATCGCATTATATATAATTTAATTCTTTTTTAATTTATTTTTTAATTATATTTTATTATTATTTTTATATATGACATTATATACATAGTCGATTTAAATTCTTTTATCCCAATCAAATAATTTTAAACTGTTTTAATTAAATTGAATTTATTCGCCATAATTTTAATATACCTGATTTCTCGACACTTACTGATATATATATATATATATATATATATTATTTCCTCCGGTAAATCAGAAGTTGAATATATTATAATTTAATTTTAAATAAAATTTTATTTAAAAATAATAAATTTTTTAATATTATTTAAATTTAAATTATAATCCATCTTTCTTTGAACAATATTATTTTTTATTATTTTTAAATAAAATATTATTAAAATCGAATTATAATCTATCCTTTTGATTTGAATAGTAATATATAATATTATTAAAAATAATTAAAAATTAAATATTTATAAATAAAAAACTAAAAATAATATTTTAATAATTCCACCGGTTTTAACTATTAAATGTACGGATTATATTACTAGTATATTACATAGTTTTCATATCTATTAACGTGGCACCTATCATCTTCTTGCTTTAACCTCACAATAATAATAAAAAAATAGGTATGAATATACATGATAATCTTTATAACAAGTTACAATAGACGCTGATATAATAATTTAACTTTTAAATTATTTATTAGTATTAATTAATTAATAATTTTAATTTATAAATAAATTATTTTGATATAAAATAAAATATTAAAAATTAATTATAATTAAATTTTATCGTATATTTAATTTTAATAAATAAATTTTATAATAAATTATTATAAAAAAATTTTAATTTCGAAAACTATTTATTTTTTTGACCAACTTGATAATATAAGATATAATTTAAATTTAATTAAAACCCAGAATTTACCAAACCCTATCCAACTAAATTCTTTCTTTCCAACCACCCAACATGTAATCTATATAAACCCGTGTCATACCCTATACAACTCACCTTTCAAACACAACCAAATTTTCCAAACAAAAAAATTGAAAATCCATCCCCAAATTTTCCTTTGTTTTCATTTCAACCCCCCCATGGCTGGTCTTAAGCTTGTTTGCGGTCTAGTCCTGTTCATGTTAGTGATTGAACCAATGGCCACAACCGCAATTTCATGCGGCGACGTGGTGAGCCAAACGGCTACATGCATTGGATACCTGAGGAATAGAGGTGGGAGCAGCCCCCCATCAGGTTGCTGCAGAGGAATTCGGAACCTAAACAGCCGGGCTAGAAACACCCGTGACCGGCAAACCGTGTGCCGGTGCTTGCAAAATGCAGCGAAGGCCATGCGTGGTATCAATTATGGATTGGCCGAGAAACTTCCTAAAAATTGCGGGGTCAGAGTTCCGTACAGGATCAGCCCCTCTACTGATTGCAGCAGGTACACATTTCACTTGATCAGTATAGCAAGGGACATAACCAAGATAAAAGTTTGGGGAAGATAGAATATAAAGAGTAATAAAATGGGGTTTTAAGATTTAAAATTATGAGTTAATAGTTTATTTATTTGAATAATTTTTATCTAGGAGAATAAAAAAATTATTTGTATCTAGTCTTGAACCTACAACTTAAAAAATATGAATATATCAATTAAGAACGATAATTATATACTTTAAATATCGTTGATAATTTATTCGATTTTTGAACAGTAAAAATAGACTAAATTTAAATGTATCTATTTTCAAAATCGTTGCAGGGTGAGGTGAAATGGATGAAGTGATTTCCAGCTTGCAGGAGATACTATATATCTATATATAAAGAAAAGCTTAGAATAAAGATTTTGGGATGGATATGCTTCCAAAATGAACTTTATTTATGGTTTATGTAATTGATCTTAAATGTTTTATAAGTTTATGTTTTAATGAAATACTCCTAGTTTGTGTCTCGTGTTGTGGATGTAAGACTTAAATTTATAATTGACTAATTTAAAATTATAGATAAAATTTAGATACGATAATTGATAAACAGTTAAAAAAATTCGGATAAACGATATAACAAAATTAAAATGATGCAGAAGGTGATTTATTATTAGAATTTTTGATGTTCTTCAAAGTTCATAATTAAATATTCGATTTATCTATAATATTAATTAATTTAGATTAATCAAAATAAAATATTAAGAATCGAGATCGTAAAATTTTGATTTTATTTTCTTATAGAATCGAGTTTGTATGCTGAGCCTGATTCAAAAGTTGTTATCCGATAGTGATAAAGCGACAAAATTTTTAGACTATGAAAAGCAAGCTGCATTACAGTTGGGCTTTTAGAAAGCTTCTGAAGTTAAGGAGTGTTGTTGCTTCGGTGTTAATAGCTGGAAGGAAGAAGTCTACCCATGAAAATTGAAAGGTATTCGAGAGTTAAGTGTAGAGGTACATTGGCAAAAGATTATATGGTTTTCATTGCATATTCTAAAACATGCCTTGATCTCCTGGATGGCAATATTGGATCGGTTGCCTACTAAGGTGAGGATGACTCGTATGGGAATTGTAAGTGATGATGGGTGTGTTTTCTGTGGCTCGTCTGAAACAAGAGAGCATTTGTTTTTTGGTTGTTCTTTCTCTCGGCAGCTATGGAGGTTGATACCTGACTGCATGGGACTTGCAAGGGAAGTGCTGAATTGGTCGGGGGAGCTCGATTGGGTGATTCTCAGGTTGAAAGGGAGGTTGGTGGAAAAAATTGTCATTCGACTTGTATGACAAGTTTTTGTATATTTGATACGAGAAAAACGTAATAGATAAATTTTTTGGGGTATTCATAAAAGTAGTCGGAAATTATTTGAAGGTCATTATTGGTATACAATTAAGTCACAAAAATGTTAAAATTAACGATATACAAAGGGAGTCATTAATTGTTTAATATTTGATTAAATAATTATTCTAATTTATATTTTAAAATTAATTTAATATTTTAGTTTCAGTTTAAAATAATTTATTTATAAAAAATTATTAATCAATTAATATAATAAATAGTTTAAAATAATTTAATAGAATAATATATCAATAAAATTTTTTAACTTATATATTATTCTGTAAAGCTAATATTATTATCTATATGACGATATATTAACGTGTATTGTTACACAAATTTATTATATCATTTTAAACAATTTATGATTAATTGATTAATATTTTTTAAAATTTTTTTTATAAATAAAACATTAAAGATTAAAATATTTTTAAAAAATAAAAATTAAAATAACCAATCATTTAAATTGATGTTAAAATATTTGTTGATATTATCTCTTTTATCCTCCTCTTTTATTTTTATTTTTTTATTTCATATCCACCACACGTTTCTGCCTAAACCAATAGCGTCGGCGTCGGTGCCGGAACCTGCCTGCCTACCTCTACCAAATTGAGTTCCGTATGGTTCTAACATGCCGGAGTGACACGGCAGTAATTCAGCTTCCTCATTTGATAGTGTTTTTTTTTTTTTTTTTTTTAATTTGAAAAAATAACTTACCAAAATAAGTGTATGTACTATATTAGTATATTATACGCTAAGCATTCGAGTAAAAAATTATTATTATTATTAAAAAATATAATTCAAATAATTTACTTATACGATATATGTATATTATCTAAAATTAAGAAAATAAACTATAAAATCATACTATATATATATATATATATATATATATATATATAACTCACACCATTTATATTAGCTTCTAACTTAATTTTTAGAATGAATAAATCACAATTTTAGTATACTTCGATGTATCATGTATGAACTTATAAGATTATAACATCTAAAAGAATGTGTATATAACTCAAGGAAATATTCCAATAAAAAATATTTTTTAAATATTTGAGTTTGAATATTTTTTTATTATTTCTTCGATTTTTAGAGTTTTAATTTGGTTAATCCGAATTAATTCATGTCCGTTTTGATGATAGGTTTTTTATACACACCACGTGTTAAAATCAAAATATGCTTTAACAAAACTCACCGTTTGGACCAATTAAATTCATATTGGTTCTGTAAAATATTATTGATTTTTTTAGATATAATTTAATAATATTTTAAATCCATAAAGAAGTGGAAAATGAGATGTCAACTGTAATAAAAGTTGCACTTATAGTACAGTTTAAATTCAACTAAACCCCACAATTTACCAAACCCTAAACAATTAAATTCTCTCTTTCCAATCCCCCAACATGTAATCTATATAAACCCATGCCATACCCTATACAACTCACTCACCTTCAAACAAACAACTTAAAAATCCATCCCTAATTGTTCATTTGTTTTCATTTCAATCCCCCCATGGCTGGTCTTAAGCTTGTTTGTAGTCTAGTCCTGTTCATGTTAGTGGTTGAACCGATGGCCACAACCGCAATTTCATGCGGAGACGTGGTGAGACAAACGGCTGCATGCATAGGATACTTGCAGGGTGGAGGTGGAAACAGACCCTCATCAGGTTGCTGCAATGGAATTCGGAACGTAGTCAGGCTAGCTAGAACCACCCGCGACCGGCGAACCGTGTGCCAGTGCTTGCAAACTGCGGCAAGTTCCTTCCCTGGTATCAATTATAAAGTGGTTGAGAACCTTCCTGCAAAATGCGGAGTCAGAATTCCTTTCAGGATCAGCCCCTCTACGAATTGCAACAGGTACCCAGTACACTTGAAAGAACCGGGATGAAATCTTAAAGGGAATTCGAATATAAATAATAATAAAATTTATGAGTCACACTTTAATTTGATCGATTTTTAAATTAAAAAGTTTATTTAAATTATAAAAAATAAAGGACCAAAGTTTAATTTATTTAACTTAATTCTTGCAGGGTGAGGTGAGATGGATGAAGTGATTTTCAGCATGCAGGAGATACTATATATCTATATATAAAGAAAAGCTTAGAATAAAGATTTTGGGATGGACATGCTTCCAAAACATAACTTATAGTTTATGTGTTAATTGATTGCTTATCTTTGGGCTCTTGGCTTTAATAGTCTAATTATATGATTTGTGTAATGGATGTGGGACGTGTTATGAGTTCAAAATTTTATGATTTAATATAATATCAGTTAATTATATATATTTTATTTATAAATTTGATTACAAATATGTTCTTTGTGTCATAAGTTAAGATAATGTTTAAAATTTTTTAAATAACAACTGACGAATTAAAAAATTAGTAAATAACATCAGAAATCGATAAAGAAAAGATAAAAAAAATATTAGAATTGTCTCTATACAATTTTCTTTGTTTTCATTTTTCTTTTCGCATCGAACGATTAAATATGTGAAATTTTCAATATTGTTTCGGTTTATCCTAAATATCACCTTTATTTATTCGGAAAATTTTAAGAGTAATTGCTTCTGACACCATCACCATTCACCATGTTGAATCGTCCCCTCAACTCCCATTCTCAGTGACACTCATTCAATTCCTCAACCATATCCCACCACAGCAATAAATTGAACCCAACCACCAATTACAAACTCATTCAAACCGCACATGTGTACTATGAACATACAATTTGATTTCTTAAACACCCACACCTCTATATAAACAAGCACAACCTATGGTCTTTGAGTGCACAAATCAACTCAAAACACCTCAGTTTCAATCAAACCGAGTCATCATGGCTAGTTCCGGAGCTCTAAAGTTGGCTTCCCTGATGTTCATTGTGTGCATGGCGGTGACGAGTGCACCCAAGGCAGCCGAAGCAGCGCTGACATGCGGTGATGTAGTGAACCACTTGCTTGCCTGCGTTTCCTACGTGCAAAACGGTGGTCAACCGAGTGATCAATGCTGCAACGGAGTGAGGACACTCTACGGCCAGGCTCAAACCTCGTCGGACCGACAAAACGTGTGCAAGTGCATTAAATCGGCCATCAACGGGATCCAGTACTCGAGCTTCAACCTCGGTAACGCCGCGAACCTCCCCGACAAGTGTAATCTCCATATTCCTTACAAGATCAGCCCCTCCACTGACTGCAACAAGTAATCACAGAACTATCAAGTGTTTACATCTTATTAAATTAAGTTCATAATACTAAATTCTGTATTTTGATTGCTGTATGCAGGGTGCAGTGAGGCCGATGTTGGTCATGATCGGTGAACGAGTACGACGTAGTCTTAAATAAGCTGTTTCCGGTATCGTTTTGCAGTAGTTTTATATGTATAATCGGAGAAAAGAATAGAAATCTACTTCGGCATCGGTATATTTTTATGTAATATATCGTATGTTGCTCCCACGGTTTTATAATTATCGTAAAGTGTTGCAGTTAGTACGGATTAATTGCATTATATGTTTTTAAATTATGAGTACGATTTTATTTTAATTTTAAATTTTAAAATATCGTATATACCGGTCTGAATCTAACATTAATGAATACATTTTATAATAATAGATAAATTCTAACATTAATTTTATAAATGGATCCAACGATTTTAATTCGAAATATAGCTTTATAATTTTTCATAATAATTCTCACAAAATTTTAATTTATTTCATTGATTTCATCTATTAATCCGATATGATTCAAGTATTAATTTATATTTATTATCGGTTAATGATAAATAGCTTAATATATTTAAATATTTTTAATTTTATATTTATAAAAAATTACACAAAAAGATTCATTAAAAAAATATATGCACAAAGATGTCTCCAAAAGGACCCATCGGAGAGGCCTACCATGAGAACCACAGTTGAGAATCTCAAAATCATCCAAGACATGAAATATTCCAGTCGGTTCCTTCTGCAAGATCCGGTGGCAATTGCCGGAAAACATATGTCAAGGTCGCCTAGTCTCAACGGGATCATTACTCCTGCTACTGCACCCAAATTCAATTTCTCTCAGTCGCCACCATCTGGACCCTGGCTCTCTGTTTCTCCTCCAAGAGCAGCTGCTCTGCCATCGATTCTTCCACCACAACCTTGTTCCTCTAGCCTATCATTAGAGGAACTCGAAAGGCAAGAAAGTCGGAGATCATCATCGGCAACCCTTAGAAGGGCTAGTGTGGAAGGATTTTGATTGTTTATAATATGATTTTTCTTTTTCAATTTTTGTTCTCATAAATTCAACACCAACATATAGAAAAAAGATGTGGTTCTTCCACCAATCCCTGTATGTCTAGATAATGAAACAGAGAAGAGGATGTTTTTGTAGATAAGAGTGCAAAGCTTAAGTTGAAAATGGATCTATTATTTTCTCCCAATCCAGAATGCAATCATATATATATATGTATATATATATATAAGTTTGTTTGTAATGAATTATATTAATCTATTTATCTATAATTTTATTTTTTCGATAAAAATTAAGACTACAGAAATACTATAAAGTCCAACAGCTACCGGAGATAAGTATATGTAAAGAAACTGACTGAATATTTTACACATCATAACAACAGCAACACACAATTGAACATACTGATAAACGGCAGCCTAGGTGGTGCCTCTGATGCTTTACTATTCGTTGCCATGTATTCTGCCATCGTATGCCGTATCTCAGAATCCATGCGCCTCTTCATCAAATTCTTCAGTATCCATAGAAACAACAAATGATTCTAAACCTTTTGATCTATGGGGAAAACAGGAACAATATCTGATATCTGAGTGCAGCAACGATCTTACCAGGATTATGTACTTGATATTGGCATATACAGCGGCTCCAGCCACCCATTAGCTTTCATATCTGGTAAGACTGCTCATTTGAAATACGAATGCAAACTTATCATTATTAATATAATGGGAGAAGGGCGTAGAATATGCTAACAATGCAATAAAATGGTGACCAAACCAAGAAAATGCTCGAAAATCGAGTGCATGCATTAGATGATTACCTTCACTTAAACAAAATGCTCTCTCTGCTGCCTCATCACAAATTGCCTTCAGAACTGCTCCTTTCTCCAACTCCCCTAAATCCATCAGAAAAAGGCAATGGTTACATTAGGTAATTCATGCAGTCGTATTGCTGTGGCTGCTGCCGACTCCCGACAGTAAATTCATATTTGAACCTGTGTACAGTCTGTTATTTATCAGAATAGCATTGTCTCCAAGTAAGCGTTTGCCCATCTGAAACGGGAATTACAGCATGATTTAGAGTGTTAAGACTCTCAATGCCAAACTGCAACAAAGATATGACTTATGGAATTCATTTTGAACTAATAAAGTTTAAGAAATAACATGACCATTGCATCTCGTTCTGCTTTGAGAACAGGATTCTCCACATCGGCTTTGGTGTCTCCGATACATTTGTCTATTCTAGCTAGATCAATACCTACAAGAGATTGGACACAACTTCATCTGCACATTCTTTGGTATATTTCTCTTCGATTGGCAGCGGTTTGCAAAGTCCGTAACATAATCCCACCAAAGCCATGGCATTCCACTTTCATTAGCAACTTTGAAAACGCAAGCTTGTCGAAGATTCTGAACCACCACGTCTTTACCATTGTATCCTTGGTCGAAGCCCGGAGCACAGTACCTCCCGTGATTGATACACTGCGACTTGCACTGTTTGCTCAAAACAAAAGCTTCGGGGCAATACCAAGTCTTATAGTGTGGGGTGAAACGAGTGTACCTTTTCTGCTCAAGTATTCGAGCAGGTCCTTTGAAGTTCTTGATGAATTCGAGCTGTCCCTCACACCTTAGTCCACACTCGTAGACGCTGTTTGTCCAAAACTCGAACTCGACTTGCTGGTTAGGATGTAGAAGGGACTCCCTCCAGTCAAGTTTTATGTCAACGATGTCTCCATCACCAAGGGCCTCCTTGATTTGATCACCTAGTGATTTACTAATTAAGGCTGATGGAATGGTGATATCCTGCACGTACTCGGCATGACTGTGCTCTTCTTCAGTGGTATCCATGGTAATCAGAGGCTCGTTTATGTCATCGGCGATAAGAATAGCAGCAGCTCCAGCTTGCTGAGCTTGCCATGCCTTCAAGGCGAAGAAGCAATCTGCCACAACAGCAACATTATGATACCAATCAAGACAGGAACAGTTAAAGCAAGTTGAGAAAAACAAATAATAATTCTTTATAAACGTAGATATCACGAAGAGTACAAATATAAAACCGTTTCGGATTCAGCTTATTTGGATCATCAGATCATATGATTCTGAGTTAAGAAAATACCTCCACGATCAACAAGTAGAACAACTGGGAGTCCTGCATGTCTTGATTTGAATGAGATGTGAAATTCATCAAAGGACTTGCATCCTCGTTTGTTTGGTTTAGGATAAACAACCGTGCCGGTCAAGGTTCCGCCGTGCCGAGGAACCCCAAAATTCCCCATTGCAGAATCAAATTCTCCATTAATGGACCACAACGATGTCACTTTCAAGCTGTTCTTCTCCACTACGAATCTGCCCGAACAATTACCCCATAGCAAAATGCATACACCAAGTAACACTCCTAGCTTTTCTCTCATCTTTCCTTCAACCGAAGTGAAAAGAAAAACGCTGAAACTAGCCAAATCTTGCACACAATATGGTTCTTAAGCTGAAGCAATTTCCAATGTATTTGTTTTGGAACTTAGCAAGTTTGAACTTTTGATCTGATAAATCCAAATGCTTGTGCTTTGGCACGTAATGTTATGGATCTATCATACATTACAAGAAGAAAAACCAAGTCTTTAGTAATTTTTAATTTTATAAAATTCACTAAATTTTTTTAAAATAAAGTTTAATTATAAAATGAATAAATAACTCAATAAATTTAATAATTAATAGATTAATTTTTAAGTTTTAGTCCGTTGAGTCCTTCAATTATACCTAATATATATCGTATATAAAAAAATATGAAAAAATTCTTTTAAATTCGAATCAATCCATTTCATAACATTATAATATTTATAATTAAATTTAAACATAAACTTGACTCAAATTCTATAATTTCTAATTAAATAAAAAAATATTTACATAAAATTTTTGTTATAAAATAAGATTCATAGACCTACAAATGAGGCCCACAACAAAGCCCAAGTTCCCGAGTAAAAGAAACATGGCTTGACTATGAATCTACGATAGAATCACACATCACAGGCCGTCCATTTCCCTCATGATCAAAGATCAACGATCAAGAACAACGATAACCGTTTAATCTGTGTGGTACTTCTGCTATTTGCCAATTTCCAAAATCACCCCTTCAATTTCAATATATTTGCTAATCGGTCCAAATCAAAATCTCCTTTTTCATTTTCTCCCCCCCCCCCTCTCTCGTCAAAAACATTGCCTTACCAAAAAAATATTAGTGAAGGAGAGGAAATCCACCAGATCTCCTTTTTATACTTTTAGGCTAACCGAATGGAGAAGGAGCTGCTGCATTTGTTCGACGCCGCCAAGAAAGCCGCCGATTTGGCTGCCTCCGACGCCGTTTCATCCAACTCCCCTGAGGTTTCCAGATGCGTTGACGCCTTGAACCAGCTCAAGGATTTCCCCGTCACTTACGACACTCTTGTTTCTTCTCAGGTATGTTTCTCTCCCTCCTCCCGTTAATTTTTAATTTCCGATGAATTAATAATCTCATATATATAGATTCTTAATTCGTGTCTGTATTGAATTTTCTGAGTCACGATTAGGAGGAAAATTAGATTCCTTTTACGATTTTTTTTTATTTGTTTGGTTGAGAAATGATCTTTTTTTCTTTCTTTAAATGGAAGCAAGGAATGTATATAATATAATAGATGAACAGATAGATAATTTTATCAATTATTAATTTTATGTAGTAGCACTGGAGTGCATAAACTTCTTAGATATTGATTAATTGATTGGCATGTGTTGAAGTATGAATAATCTGTATTAGGTGAAGTAAAGATTGCCTGAATCTTTTTGGCTTTGCAAATCCAATTTAGAGTCTGACAATGCTGCCTTTTAGGCCCCTAGGTCGGTTAAATTGCACTGAATCTAGTGATAAATATAGGAATGCTTAAATGTATTATGTTTTTGCTCAAGGCTCCCCTGTTATAGTATGAACTTTGATTACTAACTATGAGTTGGATAAATAGAAAGCTAAGAGAAAAGAGTGTATGGAAATATGTGTGTGTGACTGTGTCTGTGTATCTTATACCTTCCTCATTTACCCTATCCGTAATTTAATTATTTGGTTGGTGGGTAATATCCATCCATCAGTATCACATTTTGTTCTTTTATCACTTTTCTTTGTTACAAAGTAAGTTAAAGTGTTTCATTCCTTCATCTTCCATCCACATCTTGAGCATCTCATTTTCTTCAGAACCAAGCATGTTAAAAGCTTCTTCTTTTTTGTATGTTGTAACTTTTTAATTATTCATGAATTGAAGTAGGGCATGTTATTTAATTATTCATGAAAAAATGTATTATGTTTGTTTTCATGCTAACTGAAAAGCAGAAGACAATTTTGGTACATGACCAACCCATAGTATTCCCTGCAATTACAACTATCATTGCAGGTAGCTGTTGCTTTAGTTGTAACTTCATGAAGATGTCACTCAATTGCATTGAAGGGATTCTTTGTATTTATAGTCAGAACTGATAACAATAACGGTGGCATATTTCAACCTGTTAGTTGGGCTACCCGAGTTATCATCTGCTGTTGCTTCATGCATGTTGGTGGATACATTTTAAAACAAAGAACTGAATTCCCACATATATTACAGGTTGGAAAAAAGCTGCGGCCTCTCACGAAGCATCCTAGAGAGAAAATCAAGACTGTGGCTTCAGACTTGCTTGAGTTGTGGAAGAAAATTGTTATTGAGGAGACCACCAAGAGTAAGAAAAATGGCACCACTAGTGCTGTTAAGGTAGAGAAGCTTCAGAAGCAAAATTCTGTCAAGTCTGAAAATATCTCCAGTACAGAATCTGTAAAGGTCGAGAAATCTAAAGGTGATTCTGTAAAGTCCGTCAAAGTTGAGAAAAAGGAGGCAAATGGAGATACTATAATGGCTGAGAAGAAAGATCGAGGTAAGGTTGAAGCAATTTATAAGGATGAGAGACACGCGACGAATGTCAAGAAACCATTTCAGCCCCCTGCTGGTCCACCGAAGTTGACATCATTGATCAAATGTAATGATCCTTTGCGTGACAAGTTCCGGGAGATTCTTGTAGAGGCCTTGTCTAAAGTTGCCAGCGAGGCTGATCAAGACATGTTCGATCAAGTGCATGCTGCTGACCCTATCCGGGTTGCTGTATCTGTTGAATCTGTGATGTTTGAGAGGTTGGGTAAATCAAATGGTGCCCAAAAGTTTAAGTACAGATCAATAATGTTCAACATTAAGGATCCAAAGAATCCAGATTTGAGGAGGAAGGTTCTTCTGGGCGAAGTGCAGCCAGAAAGACTCATTACAATGACCCCAGAGGAAATGGCCAGTGATGAGAGGCAACGTGAAAATAAAGAAATTAAAGATAAGGCTCTGTTTGATTGTGAGCGTGGTGGTGCACCAAAGGCCACGACAGATCAATTCAAGTGTGGTCGTTGTGGTCAACGCAAAACCACTTACTATCAAATGCAGACCAGGAGTGCAGATGAACCTATGACAACGTATGTAACATGCGTAAACTGCAACAATCATTGGAAATTCTGTTAGTTGAATCTGAAGATCCCACCATTGATGCTGTGAAGGTGTAAAGGCTGATCATCTTGTAAGTTCCATTCTGCTTATCTTTGTTTGTGGATTCTCTTAAATAATAGTTTACTTTAATGCATATTTATCTGCAATAGGTCCTTTCTTAGGGATAACTAGGGTGTTTGAGGAATGATTGTGCCAAAATCATAACTCTAGCTTGTTCCACATCTTAGGTGCTTCCGTATCTCCCATTCTTATCAGATGTATAATTCCTAAGGGTAGGGAGGATGGTAGTGATAGAGTTAGGCCTTCTTAATTTCTTAATGTACCAATAACACTGCTATGGAACCGTGCTTTGATTTTTCAGTTGGTCGATATTGTCGTTTCATTTCCGTGGTGTCGCCTTTACTTCATATGCAGTTTTCTTAATTGTTTTGTTACGGATTGTGTTATTGTTAAGATACTGCCTCCGAAGTCCGAATTCGAACTAGAAACTAAAAGTGATGTTGAAAAATCTAATGTCTTGTTAGCTTAGTTGGTTAGAACTTTGTGCTAATAACACGAAGATTGCAGTCCCTATCGAGGATGTTAAACATCAAGGATATGCCTTTCATGTGTAAATTCAGGTTCGGGTAATTTTGTCACGAGTTGAAACTTAAACAAGAATATCACTTTCCAAACATGTGTTGTCATGTATGAGAAAGATCAAGGTTCAAATTTTAACTAAAAAAGAATCAAAGTCAAATTTATAAATAAAATTATAAGATTTAATGACTAAATTTACCATTACATAATAATTCCAGGCTGGAAATTGTACGTGGGCCACCCTTCCCATATGCCAGTATTCCATTTGGACCCAACAATCAAAATCTCCAGCCGAGCTCAAATAAACGCACCGCTTTTGTATTTGCGGCCGAAAGGAGAAACAATAAAATACAAAAAAAGAACGCGTCAAGGAACGCAACGCGTCGTCTATCTGTCATCCCATCATCAAACTCCTATTTCCAATGTCAAATCAAAATATGCCTCAATTATCTCCTGTTATGTTTATTGTGATTTTAGGGATTTTTTTATACTAATATTTTAGATTTTAAATAAAATATTTAAAATTATTTTATAAATATTAAAATTTGATAAAAATTATAAAAAAATAACATAAAGTCTTATTTAAAATAATTTTTAATATTTTTTTATAAATCTTAAAATTACTATTTTACAATCACATATTTATCTAATGTAGGCTAACCCATGTTTTTTCTTTCACAACTGAAAAATATATTTTAATTTATTTTATTTTATGAAAATTTAATTTTTATTTAATGAATTTAATGAAAGAGATTATTGATTCCGTTGAACATATAGATCATTTAAAAATTTTATTTAAGAAAATAAAGTGTCTAAAATTTATTTTAAAATTTAAGCCAATTTTTACAATGTAGTTAGGAGAACGTTATTTGCACATAACAACATGAAAAAAATGTCACGTGCCGATGATATTTTTTATTTTAATATTATTTTATAAAATTTTAAAAAAATACCACTTGACGTTTTTTTTATTTGCATTATAAAAAATAATTTTAATTTTTAAATATAAATAAAATCACATATATTTTAAAATAAAAAATTAAGTTAAATTATTTTTAAATTTTTTCCGAGATCATTGGTATTTATTTTTCTTTATTACTTTGATTCTTACTGCATACAGCTTATTTTTCTTCCTTTTTCTTCGTAGCTTACAGCTGCTATCAGTTATAAATATATATTTTGGAATTGATTAACTAAATTCAGACAAAAAGCTGAAGTAGAACCAGAAATCTGGAAAGGGCGGTTCAGCTTCTTCTCCTTTAACCTCAAGCCTCATCTCTCTCTCTTCACCTCTGTCTTTTCAGGCTTATTAGAAGGCAAATTTGGTTTAAGGCCCTTCTCTTTCACAAGAGAGATCTTTAGATCTAAAACTATCCGTCTCTTTTAGCTAAGGAAATCTCTGGGTTTCCTTTGTTTTTTTCATTTGTTCTCAAAGATCCAATTTTTCCTTCTCTGTACTCAGTTTAGATTCACTGAGTCCATGAGGAACTCAGCTGCTACTCAAACTTTTCCCACGCCGGTCACCGTTTTCGCCTCCTTGTTGTTCCTTTTTCAACTTGTCTCAGCTGCTGACTATGTACCAACCGAGAAAATCCTCATAAATTGCGGTGAAAAAAATGAGCTATCCGACAACGACAATCGGAAATGGACACCGGATATCGGATCCAAGTTCCTCGTCGGATCCGGCAACTCAGTCGTTTCCAAAGCCGCCACGCAAGATCCCGCCGTGCCCGAAGTTCCTTACTTGACGTCCCGTGTTTTCCGCTCCAACTTCACCTACAGTTTCCCGGTGGTCGCCGGCCGGAAATTCGTAAGGCTATATTTCTACGCTAATTCATACGACGGTAGAAATGCAACCAATGCTTTGTTTTCAGTCACTAGCGGCTCATTTACTCTGCTCAAGAATTTCAGCGCCGCTCAAACCAGTGAAGCTCTGAATTATGCTTTCATTGTCAAAGAATACTCCATTAATGTAGATGGTGAGCTTTTGAACTTAACATTTAGTCCTTCTCCCACTCCAAATGCGTATGCTTTTGTGAATGGGATCGAGGTATTGTCGATGCCTGATATTTACAGTAATCTCGACGGAGTTCCGGTCGTCGGTCAACAAACTCCGTTGACCATTGATAACAGTACGGCTCTGGAGAATGTTTATAGGCTGAATGTTGGTGGAAGCGATATCTCGCCGTCTGGCGATACCGGTCTTTTCAGATCTTGGTATGATGATCAACCATACCTTTTTGGTGCAGCCTTTGGTGTTTCAGCATCTGCTGATCCGAATGTCACTGTTGATTACGGGACCATGCCAACGTATATTGCTCCGACGAGTGTTTACACCACGGCTCGGTCGATGGGGCCGAATGCTCGAATCAATGATAACTACAATTTGACATGGTTATTCAGCATTGACTCTGGATTCTCTTACTTGGTGAGGTTACATTTCTGTGAATTTACTGGTAACATCACTAAGATTAACCAGAGGGTGTTTGATGTGTTCCTCAATAATCAAACTGCTGAGCAAGGGTTTGATGTGATCGGTTTCGCGGAACAAGTCGATGTTCCGATGTATAGAGATTACGTTGTGGTTGTTCCCGGAAGCAACTCTCAACAGGATCTTTGGCTTGCATTGCATCCGGACGAGACTAACAAGCCTCAGTATTATGATGCAATCTTAAATGGTGTGGAGGTATTCAAGATAAATGATCTGAACAACAACCTTGCAGGGACTAATCCGGTCCCTGGTCCGGAACAGGAAATAGTGGATCCATCATTGGTTTTGCCATCTAATACAGGTCGTTCGAAGAGCCAGACGGGGATTATTGCTGGGGGAGTTGGTGGCGGAGTGGTCCTGTTGCTTATAGTAGGTTTCTGTGTTTTTGCTGTTTTACGTCGTCGTAGGCATGGGAAGGACACAAGCACGAGTGATGGTCCTTCGGGATGGCTTCCTCTTTCGTTGTATGGAAATTCTCACTCTGCAGGTTCGGCAAAGACGACTACAACAGGGAGCTATGCTTCCTCCCTGCCTGCGAACCTTTGCCGACACTTCTCGTTTGCTGAGATCAAGGCTGCCACAAACAACTTTGATGATGCTTTGCTTCTTGGGTTAGGAGGTTTTGGCAAAGTTTACCAGGGTGAAATTGATGGTGGGACGACTAAAGTCGCAATCAAAAGAGGCAATCCGCTATCTGACCAAGGTGTAAATGAGTTCCAGACCGAGATCGAAATGCTTTCCAAGCTCCGCCACCGCCACCTTGTTTCGTTGATCGGTTACTGTGAAGAGAAAGGTGAAATGATCCTTGTTTATGATTATATGGCTTATGGAACATTGCGTGAACATCTATACAAAACACAAAAGCCCCCTCTTCCGTGGAAGCAAAGGCTCGAAATTTGCATTGGGGCTGCTCGCGGTTTACATTATCTCCACACCGGTGCCAAATACACTATTATTCACCGTGATGTCAAGACGACAAATATTCTGCTCGATGAGAAATGGGTAGCGAAAGTTTCAGATTTCGGTTTGTCGAAAACTGGCCCTACATTGGATCATACTCATGTCAGCACGGTTGTGAAGGGTAGCTTTGGTTATTTGGATCCCGAGTATTTCAGGCGACAACAGCTAACCGATAAGTCCGATGTTTATTCGTTCGGGGTTGTCTTGTTTGAGATCCTTTGCGCTCGTCCAGCATTAAACCCCACACTGCCTAAGGAGCAAGTGAGCCTTGCAGAATGGGCTCCACATTGTCACAAGAAAGGCATCCTTGATCAAATCATGGATCCTTATCTCAAAGGAAAGATAGCACCGGAATGCTTCAAAAAGTTTGCCGAGACCGCAATGAAGTGCGTGGCCGATCAGGGAATCGACAGACCATCAATGGGCGACGTGCTATGGAACTTGGAGTTCGCTTTGCAACTACAAGAGAGTGCAGAAGAGAGTGGCAAGGGAATCAGTGGAATTAACATCGAGGAAGAGGCCTACGACGACATAACATGTAAGGGCAAGAAAGATTGTAACGCATCCCCTGGTTTCGATGGTAATGTGATGGATTCCCGGAGTAGTGGAATGAGCATGAGCATGAGCATAGGCGGCCAAAGCCTTGCGAGTACAGACTCCGACGGGTTAACACCCAGTGCTGTTTTCTCACAGATCATGAACCCTAAAGGTCGTTAAAGCGACAACATCTGGAATCGGCAACGGCAGCATGGCAAACGTGCTTCCCCTTGTTACCCGACATCATTGGGATCAATTTTATCAACTTTATTGCATTCATTTTATCTGTTAGCATACATTTTCACTTGATTTGTTTTGATCAAATGTCAGGTGCAATATGTACCTAAAATTTGCTGCAGACTGTGTGTTGCATTTCAACTGTGTATTGACCATTCATTTATAAATCATATATACATTTCTAAATTATACATATACATTATTTCAACTCAGTTTATTCCATTCACAGCGTTAGTATTCGAACTCGAAAATATTCGGATAAGCCGGCAGAACGTGGGATAAACGTAGGAGAGGTGTATACAGCTGTGTTTGTGGGATCTGGTGCCATTGGGAAGTTGTGGTATCAAACTTATTTATAATAATAGGTTAGGTTAGGTATTCCTGGAAATAAACTAAGTGTTGGTTTCTTTATTTCTTCATTTTATGATGCTGAAGTGGGGAGGGGTCCACACGGATAGGGTGGTTGGGTCATGGTTCCAACCAGATGTTGCACTGAATGTGCTAAAAGGGCTCGAAAGCAAAAGCTAAACGGTGACAGCGGAACATTACACGACAATTGCTTGGCCTGGCCTCCATGTTTTCATATTCATGTATTCCACCAAACATAACGTTGGTTTATTAAATTAAATAAATGAATATAATTTAAAAATTATGATTATTTAATAAATAAATTATTTATTATCTAATTTATCGACTCGTTTATTTGTTTTTTTTATATTTTAAATATTAGTGAAGATAGAATTAAATTAAATATAATGTAAATTTTAGAGTTCAAAATATAAAGTCTAAAGAATTTCAAGACTAGTGGTGTAATTTCACCATTTAACTATAAACGAATATGTTCATAACTGTTAAACCAGTGAATACAGACACTTTTAAAATTAAATGAGCGAATATAAAACCTTTAAAAATGAATAAACAAATATAAAAATAACTTTATTTGTTTAAGCTCGATTCATTTACAACCCTAACCATACCATATAATAACTATGGGCGGAATTAAGGGGGTTTAAGAGTACCCGGTCTCCGCCCATTGTTGTTTTCATGTATTAAATAGAGATAAAAAATTAAAATATACAATTTTTTTAAAAAAACATTTTTTGTCCTCACTAATAAAAAAAATTTAAAATATAATTTAGTCCCATCTATAATAAATTTCTAGTTCCGCCCTTGATTGTAAGAAAATAAACTTAATGTCATTTTAGGCTTGACTCGATCTGAATTGGGTTTCATATCATTTTTAATTTAAAGTTTAAATTTTTAGAATCGTATCATTATAAATTTAGATATTTTAGATTCGAATCATTCGATCTAGGTTCATATCGTTTTATACCTATTCACATGTAAGAACACACTAGTGCACAAAACCCACACATATAACAAGTATGTGGCAGATGAACATACCATCAAAGTAGATGGAACACACACCTCATGCCAAGGAGCTGCGGGCTGTGGCTTTGTACTCGGCCCGATCATGTGAGCAATCTCCGGACCAAGTAGTATCCTATCTGACATAGGACATGGGCTTGGGCCACAACATGTGCAAACATGGTAATTTTGCCTTGGGTCTCTCTGCCCGCCTATCGGGTCAAAAATCATCTGTCTTTAATCATATATTCTTATATATTTATATTAAAAATTTTAATTTTAATTTTTACTCTAAATTTTACATTTTAAATACATTATACCCCTAATTCTATAAATCCTAACCATTAACTTTGAATTTTAAATTTATTATTTTAAAATAGAGACATCAATACAGATACAATAAAAAACAAACAATTTATACCTTAAAAAATCATTTAACCCCTAATCATATCACTTTTTATCTCTACTAAAAAAATTTAAATAATATTTTTTTTAAAATTTAATCTTAATTTTTATATTCTAAACACTAAAAAATACGTTTTACTCTTAATTAATTTTCAAACACTCTTTTTTAAAGAGTTTGAGAGACAAAATCCCAAGATAGAACCAAGCACAAAAGTCAAAATAATTGTGTATTTACGCAATTAATAATTTTCCTCATATCATTTTAGATTATTATTAATTAATTAATAAATTTTAATAGTAAATAAATATTTTAATTAAAATAGAATATTGAGTATCAAAATGTTTAAAAAATAAATATCAAATAATTATTTAGTTAAATATTAGATACATATTTTACGTGTCAAAATAAGATTGGTTAAATTTACCTTACGCTAATAAAGTAAAGAGGGGAAGCGCAATTGAAATCCCTAAACGAATTATTGCTAAAAAAATCCCTAATCGAGGGAAGACAAAAGGGATTTCCCCGCTCGAATTCCATCATTTTTTGTAATAATTTTTTCTTAAAAAAGTCATTTTTCTTCGTTGGGTTGAATCTAAGAGGGAGAATGGAGGAAGAAAAGAAGAAGAAGAACAAGCAGGGAAAAATCACCGAAGAAGACGCGGATCAGATTCCAAATGATAATGTCAGCAATGGCCAGAGCAGCGAACACAATGCTCTGGATCTGGATACGCATCAGCCTAATGGCGCTCTTACCGTCAGTGGATCCAATTTTTATTCGCTTTTCTATTTCCTTATTACGAAATGGAAAATGATAATTCAAATTTCATTTTTCTGTTGCTGTTTGATTTATATTAAACTTGAGATTGCAAATTTGCTAAGAATGTTGATATTTTGTGGCATTACTATTGTAAACACTTGTTTGATTGCAATAGGATGATGTTTTTGGTGATGTAATGTTTTCTTCGTACAGAACACTGAGGAGGAGATAATCAAAGAGCTACGAAAAGAGAATGAATTACATGTACAAAGAGAGGTATTATTGAGTCATATATTTGTGGTAATAGAGGAGGATCTAATTTTTTTTTACCTGCACTGCATGTTTCATTTGTTTCTTTGCCTTGATTTTGATTGTCATCCATAACAGAGGCGAACCTTTCACATTTCTACAGGCTACGTTGCAAGAGAGAATTCAACACTTGCAACATGAAAACGAATCCCACAGACAGAAAGAGGTTAATTGATGTTATCTTGGAGGAAGTGTTTTCCTTTTTTCTTTCGATTGTGTTATGAACCCTCTCTTTTCCTTTTGTATTTAATTTTCTTACTTTTGATCAATAAAAGTTTCTAGCTTTTGAACAAAAAAAAATTCTAGCTTAAGAATCTGTGTGATACAGGCTACCTTAGAAGAGACAATCAAGCAGTTAAGAAATGAGTTTGATTCCCACCTAAAGAAAGAGGTAATGTGTAACGAATCTAATTGTGTGTATCAACTGAAATTTTGTGAACTTTACATGCATAAAGGATGGCTTTACCTTTTTCTATCTAGAAGTCTTTATACCAAAAAAATCTGTTGTAGTTTAAACTTCTCTATGTTGAAGCACAAAATAATCCTGTGTCTTCTTGCAGGCTTCTTTAGAGAAGACAATCCAACAATTACAGCATGAAATTGAATCACAGATGCAGAAAACGGTAACATACTAAAGTTTTTTTGGGGGGTACAAAATAGAACATTCTAAAGTTTTTTTCCTCTCTTCGTAACTGCTATATCTAACGAAATGATCTACAGGCTGGTTTAGGGATGAGTATTGCAGGACTACAGAATGAAAAGGGATCCTGGCTTCAAGAAAAGGTAATTTAGGATGATAGATTCACTGAAGGACAACATGTTTCAAAATCTTTTTTTTTCCTGTAGTTTATCCTTTCATGACAAATGAACTTCCAATATAACAGTTATCTTTGTCTGTATCTTTATTGTTGTTGTTTGGAGGATTTTTGGATATTTTGTGATGCATTTGGTAATTCTTATCATGCAACTTGCAGGCCATCTTTGAAGAGAAAACCAGTCAGTTGCTGAATGAAAAAACTGCTCTGGATCTGAAAAGGGTAAAATTCTCATATTAGTTTTTGGGTCGTTACAATTAGTTGTTTTATGCCTATCTCTTAGTTTTCGAATCTTTTATGTGTATATACATTTCTGTTCTTTGTCTAACTGCATAGTCATTCCTACAACTTTGTGATTGAGATTTTAAAAAAAGGTTGGTTAAGATGTGCAGGCAAACATGGAAGAAAACATTAGACAGCTGGAGAAAGAGAAAGAGACTTGGATTCTGACAGAGGTAGTCGACTTTGCTCTTATAATATGTGTCAATAATGCATTTTATTGGAAGATGGTGATCTGTTGGGAGTAATAGCCTGGGATCTAATTAGATTGTATACTGTGTCAAGGCCTTTGTGTGATCTGCATTAATGGTTTTCCTGGGATCTAATTGGATTCTATACTTGAGATTGGATTGAACCTATGTTTCCCAGAACATGGGTAGGTCCGGTACTTGGAAGGAAAACCTCTACTTGTTTGGTTAGCGATTCGATAGGGATAGTTTTCTTGGATAGCTGTCTAAACAATCAAATTCGGCCCTAGGGGTTGACCAGCTCTTAATGAGGATCTTTAGAATTGGGCATCTGACTTCTAAAACTAAAGAGGATCCCTAAAGTGAGCGAATTGGGACTTGGAATACTCGAACCGATGTGTAATTCGTTGGGTGTTAAGCTACTAGTGGTAACTACCGTAACATAGATTGAACTATGAACTGTGTCAAACTCTTTTTTACACAATTTCCTTTTTGAATATTTTTCTAAGTTCTTTTGTTTGCAACAGAAGTCCATTCGTTTTAATCGTCATCTGTATCTGAAGCATTAAAACACAATAGTGTCGATTATGTTGTTCTTATTTTAAATATTCACTTGTTTACAGGATTCCACCAAAAAATCAATTTCTACCCTTAATCGTGATATTACAAGACTAAACATGCAGGTACAGGATTTTCACCCTCGTGCTTTAATGGCTTCTTTTTTTTTTTTCCTTTTACCTGGTTATTGGACTATGTGGTGTGATTAATCCTTTATTTGCTTGATACAACTCGTATAAGTTTATTCTAAATTGTTAGCATAGACAACCAGGGATGCAGATAAGTCAACCATTTTTGCAGTGCAACTCTTTTTCTTCTGATATGGATATTAAAACAAAGCTTGGCAGGTGGTTGAGTTGGAAGAATCCAGGAGCAAGCTTTCACAAGAAAATCAGCAGCTTACTGAAAATATATCTAGCATGCTGTTACATGTACAAAACCTTGAGAGGAACTCCGGTCCTCCATTTGAAGGCAATAACAAGGTTTGATTCCTTTTAACTTCATTTTTGCTCCCCTTTTCTCTAGTTTCTTGTCTAATGTTTTTCTAGTTGAAGCAAATGTATCTACTTTCATCCTATATACTTGCATTTGGCTCTATGTTTGTTTGTTATTGTGGAAGGTTTATTGAAATTTGGAAAAGTGAAAACATTTAAGCACTTAATCACTTAAAGTTTATAAATGTTCGGACTTTATGTCTCTGAATAAATTTAGGAAGAGAGCAATCTAGCTGACCAGTTTTCTGTAATGTAGCAAGCTTCTGGCGACGAGGATCTGAAGTCCCAGATTGATGCAGCAAGTTTATTTGTTGAAAAACTGGTCATGGAGAATGCCGAGCTTGTTGAGAAGGTGCCTTTTGCCCTGCAACTGACTGATTTATCTTTTGCTCGTACTTTTCATTTTAGGGCTAATATCCATGTTGTGAATTTACGCGACACTGGCAGGTGAATGGGTTGTATGTTAAGCTTGATCACCAAAGCCAGGGAGGAGGACATTCTAAGGTCATTGAGATGCCTAATTCTGTACCAGAATCCCTCGAGAATGGTTCTACATCGAATCCAAAGTTGGATTCTGTAGAAGCCTCTCCAATTACGAATGGCAAAATCGTACACGAGAATGTGGATGGGCAACCTGCTGTTCCTCTTCCACACAATGTAGAATCCAAGAACTCGGGAGAGATTGTGCAAATTCCTCTGGATGATACCGATGTAAGGGATTTGGAGTCCCGGGGCATTGTTGATGAAGAAGATGCTGTTCCACTCGCCGATGCTCCCCTGATTGGTTTTCCATTCCGGTTGATATCATCTGTCGCTAGATATGTTAGTGGTGCCGACCTGGTTAACAACACTTGAGCTCAGACTCATAGTGTAGATACATTTTTTTTCTATACACTATTGATTATTAGTATCATTCGGAATTATACACGGTATACTTTTGAACTAGAGATTAAAGATGGCCAAATCGGCCGCTCCGTCATTGTTTGTATACTGATACTGATGAATGTGATCCGCTGAGAGGGGAAATTACTTTTTCTTGTTTGTCTGGTATATGTTTTAGACAGCGTTGTGCAAGCAAGCAAAGATGACGAATATTCAACGCATATTCCACCGTAGCCGATTCATTTACTTATGTTTAAAGGCCTTGTGACATGAAGCATAACATAGAGCCATCTAAAATCATATTAAAGCTTAAACCGACGCTGAGCATTGTCTCGAAGACAATGAAATCATATTAGGGAAATGGTGTATTTTGTAGGTATAGGGTTTAGGATAATGAAAATAAGAGTTAGTGTTTAAAGTTCAATTTTTTAATAGGATTTATGGATGGAGGTATGATAAAGAGGCAGAGAATTTTTACCTGAAAAGAGGCATGATAAAGAGACGGATGATTTTTGCTCCTGTTTGATTAACAAATTTTTTGTATTTTTGATGATACAAGATTAGACATAATCAATACGGCTAACTAGGATTTTTTACAAAGCACGTTCGAACTCATTTTTAGATTGTTACAATAACGATATCGGTTGAGTTAGTACTCCATCGACATGATATGTGTCTGTGAAAGTACATGATTTGTACAGTTGGATTTTGGCAACAACATGGGTGTCGTTTTGCCACACATAATCTCATGTGTGGTTAGATTTATAAAAGGAAAGGATGAAAGAGTACTAAGGTGGCAAGTGAGATTTGTCAAGCACATACTAGTCAAAAGGGTTCCTTACTTGGGAAATACAGGTTGTACAAAGTTAAAAGAAATGTGTCCACAGGTTTTCCTGCTCTGGTACACCTTCCATCATGTGTCAATTGTCTAACCCCATGGTTGAAAACACCCATTTTCGCTAAATCGAGTCCGTTAAATCGAGTGATAAGAAATTCGATGATTCTTTAAATGAAGTTTCAGATTTGAATCTTACAGTGAAACAATAAACATAGAGTTTCCACATCATTGGCCTACAGTTCATTTAGAAAAGTGTAAAAGAAACCTATGATAAGCACAAGCACCGTTTCCTCAACAAGTCAAAGACATACAAATATATGAGGCTAAGGGCAGAGCATATTAAGAGGATAGTAGTAACATATAGAAATGGAAAGTAAGCTAGTGGTGTAGGGTTGTGCCTGTGGTTGCATGAAAGGGTCTCCAAGCAGAAGCAGTGAGCAAGCAAAGGTCTTTCCAGCCGAGCTTGAGGGCACCGTTGTCCTCGACCAAGGTGTAACCGTCGGAGGGGAACATTCCCAGGAGCAAGGTGGCCTGTGTGGCGGCGTTACCAGCGAGAGAGATGGGCTTGAACCCGGACTGCTGGAGCTTCTCCCTCCAGTTATGGAACTTGACCTCCTCGCTGGTTCTCGAAGGGCCACCTAGTGCCAGTACGTTACGGATCTCTTTCGAAAGCAGCTGCTGCTCCACCACATGCCGCTCCTCGCTCTCCTCGCCGTAGCTGGCTCCTAAGGAATCGAACAGTGCGGAGTAGTAGTGTATGGCTTCCACAAATCTTCCTAGAAATGACCCGCCGTGGCTCAAGTCTTGTTCTACTACCGTCACTACTTTGGGTGCCAATCTAAATCCCAAACACACATTGTTATTATTATATTCATCATCAAACACAACAGCACGTGCTAGGTCATATATTCATTGATTAATTGCTGCAATGTTACCACAAGAACATTACATTACAAACATGATATATATATATATATAAACCGCTAAAATTTAATTCGATTAACATCGATACTACTTTAAATTTTAAAGGTTGCAGGCTCGAGTGGGTATAGATGTGAGTGATCCTAAGGATTAAACTAAATTATATTATTACCTTATAATCTAATTTTAGATCACTAAATTAAGAACTTTAAAAAACATATCCAAGTTAAGTCACAGATCTATGATTTCCATCAAATGATCTCATTTTGAACTTTTGATGTTAACAAATTAAGTTTTGTGTTTTAGGTTAGTTTCGGGTTAGGGGTTTTGAATTTTTAATATGAGATTATATGGTTATATATTTAGGTTTTAACCTATAAATCTTAAATTATAACTATAAATCATTATTTCTAAACCCTATAAATCTTGAACTCGTAATATCTAAACCCGAAAATCAACTTAAAACATTAAATTTAAAACGTTTATAAAAACTTTTTATTTTTATTGTTTGTACATAAATAATTACACATTAAAATAAACTATAATCCAAATCATCCCTTAAGACCCAGATATTTTATAGATTTTGTGGTCAGTTATGTTTTCAGACATTGACTACATGCAAACAAAACAACTTCTATTTATGTGAGTGATCCCAGACGTGATAACCAAAGACTGACATGAACGTGGATGCATGGTTTTGGACTAATCCTAATGCAGGTGTGAAATAATGATGTTCATTCTCAATAATTAGGCACTAATTATGTATTAAGATAGTTATAAATCTCGAATATATACAGTAAAACAAAAGCAATTAAGGATGTAGTTGGTCACCTTTGAAGCAGCCACATCATGTTGGTATCGGAACCGGTGACGTCGTAAAGAGAGTGCTGTAACCAGTGAACCGCCACCGCCTCGGTATTGTTTACGTTAAGCCTCTCCGGTTCCAAGTTCCCCACTTTATCTGCCACAGGGAAGAATTCGAAGGGAATTCCCAGTTTGTCTGCGAAATCAGATAAACGTTTACCGGTGGCTTCCAGGGCCTCTATGGAGGTTCCGAGTCCCGTGAGGCGGACGTGCGGTGGCCCGCCGGGTCTCGAAGCAAGAATGTGAAATAGTCCGGGCCATTGCAAGCCTTGCATTATGTCAAGATCTATGATGTGTACTCTCTCCTCCCTTTCAAACGCTTCCTGTATAGCTTGATTGGCTGTGAAATTAGAGAACTTAACGAATGGACTAATCCCATTGAACACCTGAAAAGCCGAGACCATCTTCTGAGTATGACTCGGCGGAATCGACGGCAGACCGCCGCTTATTCCCAAGCACGAACTCACCAACCTCGCCGAGATAGCTTCCGAGAAATACGCCGCCACGCGCTGTGCTGATGTCCCGAACGGCGTTGACAGTTGCGACAGCTCTAACAGCATCCTATTAGCATCGTCGAAGTTATTCGCCGAAACAGCCTCGGCGCATTGGAGTAACAGCGTCAAGAGGTGCAACCCTTCTTCGTCTCTCTTCTGTTGTCGTAGCTCCTCTTTCCTGTCTCTACCGCTGCATGCTTGGACTGTTTGAACGGTGGACGTCGGCGTCGTAGTAGTCGCCGTCGCCGTCGAAGTCGTTGCCTTCTCGACTGGAGAAGCGTTTTCAACTACCAACGGCTGCTCCTCAGCCCGGTGGTACTGATTTAACGAGGGAACCGGCGGTGTAGTCGCCGCCGAAAAGTTGCTGCTAATCTGATGGGTGTTAGAAGAGATCGGAAGTGGGGTTATTCCCCAACTCAAGTATTGATTCATGGCACCGCAATCGGTGAAGGAGTAATTAGGGAGACTATCTATGACGGATTCCAAGTTTCGCGTCATCCCCGACGAGCCTTGTTGCTGACCATGGTTCCTCGGCAACGTCACCTCCGGCAGATGCAATGGCGGCGCCTCCTTCCTCCTCCGTTCAAGTGGATCCATTAAAGAACGGAGCCGGTATTCGAGTAGAGCAGCGAGGTTCGGGTTGCAAGGGTCAATAATCTCCCGAACGTTATGGATAAGCTGAGGAATGGAAACATTTGCCGAGATGTGGATAAGGTCCCGTATAACGCCATCAATCCACGCCGTGGCCGAACTGTCATCCATGGAATTCGAGTTTGGAGTTAAAGAAATAGGGACGATATTATTCGCAGAAGTGGCCGTAATAGCAACAGCGGCGTCGGCGAAGTAGGTGTTTCCGTTACGATTTCTATCCGTTGGTGGGAACAAAGGCAAACCCGAGAAACCACACACGGCGGGCGGTTGAGGAGGACTAGTGGAGAAAACCGTATCGGCACCAGAAAAACTCGAAGCAGTCGTAGCAAAAAAAGCAGGTGGCCCGGCTGACGTCAAGGCGGCGAAATTCGGAGAAGGGAAAATAGTAGTAGTATTATCCATACTCATAGTGGAGTAGTTGAAGAGTGGACTAGTGTTACTAGCCGCCGCCATGAAAGAGCAAGCCATGTTATCGGAAGCAAGATGACTCCGGCGAGTAAACCGGTGGTAATCTGAAATCTCAGAAGCCATTCTCTTCCTCATGGCGCTGCTTCTCACTGGGTTTTCTTCGTTGTTGTTACTTCTGCTTCTCCCATTTTCACCAACCAAATCACAGGCCGCCATTAACAACGAAGTGAATCAGTGTTCAATCCTCATCTAAAGCTTAAGCTTTGGGTTGATAGTCTTTAAGTACTGCGAAGCATGGAGAGCAGTGGGGCATAGGCATCTCCAAGCAGAAAAGGGCATTAGAACTGGGACAGCAGCTTTGGGATTCCTGTAACTCAGGGGCTAATATCATAGCTAGCACGACATTTCATGGTAGACGGAGATAATCTATATTTTAATGCATGCAACTCCGTTGGATTTAAACCATAACGAAAGAGGCGGAGAAATAAATTATCCGGTTAGATTAAATCGAATTAGAAATTATAAAATTTTATTTTAAAATAATATTTAAGTAAAATATATTATTTATTATCATGATAATGATTTAGGGTTTAGGATTAGATCCAAATCTAAATAATTTGATATCGTTTAACCTAAAAAAAATTATATCATGAGTCAGTCTCATTACGTGTCTATGGGACCAACCAATAGTAATTACCCACTTCATCAACTTTTTCGTGTCATATTTTTTTCTCAAGTGAATCTTCACTTTAAAAAATAAAAAATAATGAGTTGGATAATTATCATTGGTTGGTCCCATGGATGACATGGTGAAACTGACCCATGATATAATTTCTCTTAACCTAGACACTCATATTGATTTAATCAAAATTCGATGAAATTAAATAATCTTACCATCCTAATTCATACAAAATAATATCTTTAACTTTTTTTTCTTCAAAAATTATTACTTCATTCTATTAAATCAACATGTTATAGATAAATTGTACAATAACAAAATATTGACAAACTAATATTACAAATAAAAATTAAAAATTATTTGTATCTCTTAATTTCAATTAATAAATAATAAATTAAATATCAATCATCATTTAAAAAATCATAATTATTTGATGGGTACATGACTTTATTGTCTGTGCTCAAACTGAGCAGCAATTATTATTATGATCCAATGACTATCATTTATGTTCTTACCCCAAAATACTCCCAACATTTATGTATGTGGGGATAACAATATACAAAGTATAATTAATACACCACTGTATTGATATCATAGGGGGGTATCCATGTGCACTCGGTAAATCAATATTAATTAGTTTAAAGTTTTGTATATATAAGATATGTTAAAAAATACACGAATCATTTACATCCATCGGTTAAAGTAATGATTGTTATTCTTAAAAGTCATGGGTTTGAGTATCAGTACTATCAGCACAGTGATTGAGCGATCAATGTTGGAAGGTTGAGAGTATACTCTAGAACAGATACTACTAAACACTGTAGCTGAATCAAAAAAAATATGTTAAAAAACAAATATAAATTATATTTGTTTCATATATATTCAAATTAATATATAATGGGCAGGAATCATTTAGTTTTAGTGGTTAAAAAAATAATTATTCTTGAAAGTTATGAGTTCAAGTATCAATAATTAATTTAAAAATAAACGTGTTTTGGATTTTCAGTTATAATTTGAGTTTAAAAAATATAACTAGGCTACAATCATTTATCATACATGAAAATTATATGAAGTTTTATTTATTAGAATTATGTTTAATTTTTTTATTTTCTTCACTCCGAACTCAATTTGATTTTCATTTACATCATTATATGGGACGTAAATTATCTGCTCTTTTATTAGGGTTGTTTTTTGACGTCTTATTTTAAATTAGCGGGTTTAGGGTTTAAGGTTAAGAATCATAATTACGGTCTAGGTAACAGGGGTAGTGTATAAGGTTTACAAGGTTTATACCATAAACATAATTGTTTATGGTCTACTCCATTAGGTGTGCTAAAACTTAGTAAAAATCTACAACGTAAACCCTACGTTCTAAAAATACATATTATCTCTAATTTTTTAAACCTTAATCTTAATTTTTTAATCTTAAATTTTAAACTATTAATTTGAAGTGAGACACTAGAGAAGGAGAGATTATACGGTGAACCCTGTTCACCACGTCATCCATTGTCCAAATAATCAGGACCGTTGATCTTTAAATAACCATCTAATAACTACCCATCCACTAAGTCCACGTAGGAAAGAGACGATGATTCACTTGGAAAAAAATTAAGATCAACGGTCCTGATTGCTTGAGACTATGAATGACGTGGTGAACAAGGTTTACCGTATAATTTTTCCTAGAGAAGATATAATAAAAAAACGATTTATGCCATAAACATTATTGTTATAAATTTATAACTACAAACATTATAAAAAAGGTGTCAAACTACAAACATTATAAAAGAATAATACAGTATAGAAACACCCGTTGCATTAGACAACAACAAAGACACCTGTTCAAAAGACTCTACTCGTTAAAATAGAAGTGAGTAAAGTTAAGAAGATTAATGTTAGCAGGTAGAGGACAGACCGGGGAGAAGAGCACAGTGGTCGAGGTGCTTTTCAAACCCCAGTTCCAAGAAAACCCTAACCCTAGTGTTTGACATTTTGCATTCAAATTAACCTTGTTCATATGAAAAGATGCAAACAGATCTTATTTCTCCACCAACTTTCTGCCATACCACAAACCCAATGAATATATTCATAATAATTGTATGCCAAGACACAGTCATTCCCATGTTACCTACTAAGACTATAGACTTGTTAATGCCTGTAATTTGTTAGTATAAAATAAGAGATTGAGTCAACAAAAGTAGAGTACAAGTTTTGATGGAAGCTGTGATGGGGTGGAGTAAACGGCTTTGTGTAAGTCAATCCCCAGAGAGAAAGCAGGCAGCGGCAAGCTAGGCTGTAGATGGTAGGTTAGACTTTATGAGGGAAGGTTTCCAATGGTATGACTACGAGCAACGAGCCAAATCCTTGAAAAGTAGACTGCACACTGCCAAACAAACCCAGAAAAGTAAACCTTGCACGTTTTACGAGAAGCCAATGGAAATCCAATCGCATGGAGATTTGGGGGGAGAGTGAAAAAGGAAAAGCAAAGGGTAACAGTGGGCACTGGTCAGGATGCAGTTAGTTTGGCGTGAAAAAGTTGATCGTCTTTTAGGGAGGGGGAAGAGATGGATGGCATCGGCAACAATGGCCAGTTGTCCTTTCTTAGAAACCCACTGGCCACACTACTGGTACAAGTCTACAACACGTGAGGCCGCATAGTAGAATAAAACGAGATAAAATAACTTAGATAAAGGGGTGAATTGCATATTAGGTGTCAGATTTTATTTTTTATTCATTTTAGTCCTGATCTGTTCCTCACTTCATCTTCTTCTTTCCCTCTTCTCTGTTGTGGAGAATTGCAGGCAAGCCATGTAGAATAAAACTATGATACATATATCAGCAGTGTCAACAAATATGAAATCAGTTCAATAACAGGTCAATCACATCATTTTAAAACCATCATTTTGTACTTAATTCACATCATAAACAAAAGCAATAAACATTTTAAAACCATCATTTTGACAGCCTGATTGACAGGTTTCACTGTTCGTTGAACAAAACAACTGTTGATGGATCGGATACCAACTCGAGTTTTTCCCATACTGTAATGAGTATCCAATGATGAACAACACCATTATTACTATATTATTACCAACCAGATGAAGAAGGAGGAGAATTATTGATGGGTATTTTGAATTTTAGAACCTTGTTTTGGAGTGCCGGAGAGTTTTGTGCCTTGTCTTGTTGTGTCGAGCACAGGGATATGATTGGGTTTTTGATGGTGTGGGCGGAGTGGACTACGTATCTCGGTTGTTGGGTCGGGGGGCAAGACCTGACCGGGACACTGCCGAGGCATGGCGATCGTAGACTAAGGGGAAACTCACGTTACGATAAAAATTAAAAACATTTCAGATATCCATGCAGGAATTGATAACAAAGAGAGGAGAAAAACATTCCAGCCACAGCATCCAACAACGGCGTCCGACTAAAACTCGTTCTCAATTCAGGTTGCATGCAGCTCGTAGAGTCGGCCAAATCGAACGGCCGACTGAGCTTTGTCGTCTTTGTCGTTCCGGTAAGGTGTTAAATGGGCGTTCCCTTCGAGGACCCTACTCTCCTTTCACGTAGATTTGTCAACAGATTAAATATTACGTGAGTATATGTTATTTTGATAAATTAAAAAAAATAACTATAAATTAATTTTATCAAATAATATTATATAATCAATTAATATACGATATGATATACTATTAACTATCCGTTATCAAATAAAATCTATTCGAAAATAATTTTATATAATTAATTAGACAAACAGAGTTATCAACTAAAAAAATAAGAGTTTTGTAGGGGTGACTGAACAGTGAAGACGCGTTAAACCCAAACGCCACACACCATCCGATGAACACAGTCGAGTAGAAATCAAGCTAACTTAACAAGTTGAGAAAGGCCATCTTTTTTTTCATTTTTGATACACAAATCATACCCTCCTGAAGGCTGAAACAACCTAGAATATGGCGGATGCAGCTCCTCCAAGTAAATCAAGAGACCTCGACAAGCTCCTGCTCCGATCAGGGAACCTTGTTGGCCCAACCTTCGACCCTGGCGTCCAAGTATTACTCTCTCTCTCTCTCAGTCATTTATACGAACAGTTTATTTGCAAACGTAAACTTTTTTAGTTTTTTTGGTATTTACAGTTACGGGACGATTTACAAGAATATGCGAGAGTTTTGGTGGTGGGGGCAGGAGGATTGGGTTGTGAGCTGCTTAAGGATTTGGCTCTCTCGGGTTTTAAAAACCTTGAGGTCATCGACATGGATCGAATTGAAGTCACCAATCTCAACCGTCAATTCCTCTTCAGGTTCTTATTCTTTTATCATGTTAATTTTTTAGTGTTTAATTGTTGATTGAATTGCTGCCATATTGTAGATTAAATTCACCAATCTAGGGTTCGATCTTAGGCAGGAGAGGATTTTATTAGCATCTCATAGCAGTATTCTGGTGAGGTTTACTCATCAAAAATAAAAATTTAGCACAGAACTACGGCAAAAAGATCAGAATTTTTTTGGTTATATATATATATATATATATATATATATATATATATATCTTCATGCCAGCTAATTTTTCCCATCATTGTATTTACTTTACCACCTCTTTCATCTGTTTGGTGGCTCTGCAGTTGGGATGTCTACTTCTTCTCTGCAATTTAATTTGTATTTGGGCGTGGTAAACTTGAAGTTTGTGTAATTCCGGGTGTTAATAATACTTTTAGGTTGGAAGATGTTGGTAAGCCAAAGGCTGAGGTTGCAGCAAAGCGTGTCATGGAAAGAATTAGTGGTGTGAATATGTGCCACATTTTTGCCGAGTTGAGGATAAAGATATTGGATTTTATAATGATTTCAATATCATTGCCCTCGGTCTTGATTCCATTGAAGCTCGGAGCTATATTAATGCTGTGGCTTGTAGTTTCCTTGGTGTGTTCTTTTAAGTTATTTCAAGCTGACTTTATTCACTTGAAATTTGCTTTTTATAGCTATTATATTTGGCCAAAGGTATTTAGATTTCTAAGAGTGTATAGTAAAGTGAGGGATAGCAAAAAATACTCTAATACTCTGTCTATAGGTTCATCATGGAACAGTGGTGGCACGTAAGGGTAATAGATTATAAATAACCTTATAGATATGCTCCCTATGCTTATGTATGTGATTTGGAAAGAGTGAGAACTTAGAACCATGGCATTTTTCTCAACATGTTTGAATCACTCGAGGCATTTTTAATCCCTTAATAGTTAATACTTGGGCGTTGTAGGATGAATGAATTGATGGCCAAAAAGCGGGAGCAAATTTTGTAATTTGGAGTACAAAAATGTTTAGAACCTTGTGCCTGGTAACCAAACCATTTGGTTCTTTTCTTTTCACTTTATGGTGGCATGGATTTTCTAATATTCTAACCTCTAGGTTTATCTTCATGGCCCAATGATACTTAATCGTATGACATATGCTCCTTATGTTTATACATGAGATGTAAGAAGCATGCAAGCTCATGACTAAGGCATGTCCCAACATGTTTTGAGTCTCTTGAGACACTTGATACTTGGTGTTGGAGAAGAGACTTTGATCATTTGAAGTATAAGATGATTAGAAGCAAGTGTCCGTTTATTCTTTTTATTATTATTATTATCATGAATTCTGAAAAGATATCTTTTGTCATCTACTTCTCTTACCAACGTGCCAGACATTTATCTGTCACGACTTCCTCTGTTGAAGTGATTAATCCTTCAGTGTGCCTAATTCATTTAAGAGTATGATTCTGATGACAATCCACGAGAAGAAACAATGAAGCCTATGGTAGATGGCGGGACTGAAGGTTTCAAGGGCCATACTAGGGTGATTGTGCCCGGGGTCACACCATGCTTTGAGTGTACAATCTGGCTGTTTCCACCTCAAGTGAAGTTTCCTCTATGTACCTTAGCAGAAACCCCCAGAAATGCAGCTCATTGCATTGAATATGCTCACTTATTTAAATGGGATGAGGTAGTAAATTCTCTTGTTTCTGCTTTTGTAAATAGATGACATATCAGTTGATTCCGATATTTCATGACATTTCTGTTCTCCCAACCTTATAGGTTCACAGTGGAAAGGCTTTTGATCCCGATAATCCACATCATATGAAGTGGGTCCATGTTGAGGTTAATTATATGGATCATTCTAGCATTGTTTCCCTTCAAATAGATTTTACTTTTTTATTCTTTCACTAATACATCTGTATATCACAGGCTGTCAAGAGAGCTGAGCTTTTCGGCATTCCAGGAGTTACTTATTCTCTTACTCAGGTATTCTGGGATTTGTGATTTATATGCTTGAATCTTGATCACTGTACCAATACTACTTCTGGTGTTCTTATTGATTCCTAAAGGAAATAGGTTATATTAAGTTGTCCAACGTGTCACTGTCAATGGGGTTTCTTAACATTTTCTTAGTTACTTTTCGAGATTTTTGACACTTCCCAACTATGTAATTAGCAAATGGCTATAAAAGTATAAATTGTCCCATTTGGAGTGTCTCTTCTCTTTGACTATGGAGTTTCCCTATTCCTTATTAGTTGTAAGCAGTATACAAGTATAATATTTGTTTGTTACTTACAGGGTGTTGTAAAAAACATCATACCAGCAATTGCTTCCACCAATGGAATTATTTCTGCCGCATGTGCTTTGGAAACCTTGAAGATTGCATCTGGATGCAGTAAAACACTAGCAAATTATCTGACGTATGTTCAATTCTCTAATATTGCAACTTGTGATGATTTGGGGGAAATATTTGAATCACTTTGTCATATAATCAATTTATTCTAAGGTTGCTTTCGTTAGTTATTTTTCCGTTTATATCGTGCCTACCTAGATTATAACCATCATCTCTGAATCTTGGCTACCTTAGGAAGGGAGGATAGTCTCCCCCAAACCATGCAAAAGTGTCAGTTTTCCTATTCTGATAAATAGATGATTCCATATTCAAGTTTAATAGTTTCAGTTGGATGAACGATTGTTGTTTTCTGACTTTTAGTATCTTCTCTGGCATTAGGACAGTGATTACCCATTTGTTTATTGTTATCATCTGCAACCTTAGAATGTACTGTTAAACTGCTGTTGTAGGTATGATAGTGTCGAAGGTCTTCATACAAAAGCGACCGAGTTTGTGAAGGACAATGATTGTCTCGTCTGTGGTCCGGGTGTTCTCATTGAGCTGGAGACTACAGTCACACTGAAAGAATCTATACATGCAGGCTCCTCCGGTTCTGGAAGAGATGACTCGATCGAATCTAGAGTTACCCCTATATGATCTAATGGATAAAATCCCCAAAGACGTCCTCCATGCAACCAGTACAGTCGACAAGGGAAACAGAAAGTCGTCTGGTTTAAGAAAACTACGTGTTGTTTTTAATGGAATTGATGGGGTTACTGATATGGATATGGCTGTTGGTGCATGATCACCATTGAAATCAGATCAGTTCAATTTTTATTCAAAGAATTGTCTACTTCCATTGAAGCTTTTCAGGATTGAATTAGCAACTGATTGAATCTAAAACCGGTGATTAATCGGTGACATCGAACCGGATACAGAGTGAACTGTTGAGAAACTGAGAACCAAAACACAAAATGGAAGGGGAAAGTAGCAATAAAAGAAAAAACAATTTTCACAATTAAATCAAAAGGTCCAAACGAGAATAGAGGAAAGCTGAATGTCGAGCTTGGTGTTGTGAGTAATAAATCACATGCAAAACAGCACAATACCGAATATGAGACGCAAATAAAAGCTTTTCCTAAGAGGAGTTTTCACAACTTGGATGTCTAGAAATAAAGGGGTTGCATATGCCCATCTAAACTAGCAAGTTAGGACTTCTCAGCACATGTAAAACGGAATAAGCAATGCAGGACGCAAGACAAGCAGACAAATCAGTTTCCTCACTTCACATCACTTGCATTAGATAATCTTTCCCGTAATGAAAACGTTGTCTGCCACCACCTATCATTGATCCCTCTGAAACACAATCAATATCATGATGGTTATAAGTACTTCACATAACCTAAAATCCGAGTCCATTTTGAAATGAACCTTGTTACAGTAGCTTCTCTACCTTGACAAGTTAACGAAGACCCACATGTTTCTAAAGGAATGTTGTTAGGTTATGTTCATGGATTCTAGATCAGATGATTAATTATTAGCAGTGGTGAGTTGATATAATTTACAGTCAGAGAAAAGTTCTGGATACCTGGTGGAGAGAAGCTTCTAGTTTGTCACACATGATACTAGAGGGATGATATGGCGCTTCTGAATTTAAACCATGAGTGAATTCCACATGGTTACTAGCAAGACTCTGAGCAATGACATTTTCTTCCACACCCTTTCCCTTAAATAAAAAGTTTAAGGTGCGGCCTGTGCCACCAGAAGCAGGCATGGAGGCTCCGGGTTTTTTTGATGAAATATCTAGGCGCTCAATCATTTTTGCAACCCCCACACTCATATCACGCTGCACTCCCTTGCTGAGCTCCTTAACAGAGTTATTACGAGCAAGAAGCTTCTCTTTGAGACCTCTGGCACCTTTAGAAATTGATTCCTTGTATCTGTTGGAATACATCCATGCCTTTAACAAGAAGTAGATCAAGTTAAACAAGCTGAATGGAAACATAAATACCTGGCTGAAGCATTGGACAATTTAGATTTTAGCGACTCTGGGAAAGAAACTGAATCATCTGAGCTAGGTCTACGTGGAGTACCCAGTTGTGGTTGACTGAAGAAAACCAGAACATTTGAAGGTGTTAAAGATTAGATAAAAAGTAATACAACAATTCAGAAAACCAGAACGTTTGAAGGTGTTAAAGATTAGATAAAAAGTAATACAACAATGTGAATTGCCAATAAAAATAGAACACTTAAAGATTAGAGAAATACAATTTATAGGAGCAAAACAGGATAAGATAACATCTAAGTAGTACTATAATAAAATTTTGATAGGCGACAACTAAAAGTTATATCAGAAGATCTCTAGTGTATGCATAATACAAATCTCGCACATGCTTTGACGGAATCAAATTTTAAGGATGACCTTTCAATATAAAATGTTACAAAAATCATGTTTTTAACAAGCTAGGACAATACTAGGAAATAAGAACCTCAGTTTAATAGCTTCATCTCCACTGGCAGCAGCACCAGAGCCCATGTTAACAGATGAAGTCAAAGGTGATGGGGGGCTAATATTAACCGATGGTATGCCTGAAGCCAATGAATCACACTGAGGTAACTCGTGACTCAAGGTTTGGCTCTCATCAGGTGAAATTGGATACATATGCTGTGTGCCTGGCATATTTTCAGGAGAGGTAGAAAAAAACACTTGAGGGCTAAGTCCAGAAGATCTTTGTCTTTCCCTTCTGCGAACATAACGAGCTCTGCTCGCAGCAAGTGCTAGATGCTGCAAAAAGCGCTCATCAAAGTCTGAGTCATCTGAATGAAATGCATCCTGAGACCATAGGCACATTTCATCAATAAATAGTCCTGACTGAACTGAATAATGAGAGTAAATACAGACAAAAACTTCAGAAGAACAAAATAGATCACCTCCTCAGCATCAAAGCTGTCATGGAATTGATGAAAATCTGTGGGAATGACTGACGTGTTCCTTGACCTACAGTTCCTTTCAATTCTGACAGCATCTAGAAGCTGTTGGCTGCAAAAATGAATAAAATATAACCAAACTCACTGATTAGCTGGATGGTTTCTTCCCATCAGCATCAGACTAAAAAGAATGCACGTATGAGAAGAGGGAGGGAAATTAAAATGTTATACACCTTTCAGGGTCCTTTAGGACAAATGACTGCCAACATATTGGACACTCTTTGCTTCTTTGTGACCTAGTGGAAAAACAAGTTCAATTACGATTGACAGCATTAAAGAACATATAACTATAACAATATCGCATTCCAAGGAAAAACCAAGAAAGATGCTTTGTTTCCTAGAAACAAGTATAATTTAAAAGTTCGAAAGATGCTGACCATTCAAGAATGCATTGAAGATGATATTCATGCCTGCAACTGGTAACCTAAAACAAAAAAATAAGGTTCAGAAAGTTTGATCCCAATGCATAATAGAAGAGAGTAGAACTCATCATCCCAATGCATCACCAGATGAAAACAAGTAAAAATACATGTTGTTGGCATTGATATTCACAACAGTGGAATTAACAGAAATCATCCCCTATTAAAAAGGGACTGATTAAATAATGTGTTCAAAAGTTCATCCATATCTGAATAATCGGAACTGAAACAGTTAAATTCACCTCTGTTTTATTTGTGCTTTTGAGCAAATTATATCTACTAAAGAGGGGAAACATATAAAGAATCCACGCATCAAGACGTCAAAATATCATATTCATAAGACCTTCCACTGCACTAAACAGATTGCTAAAATCATATACGCAGCCTCAAGGGTAGGGGAAATGTAACAGTAGACTTCAAATATCGTAGAGCTGATAATAAATCGAATCAAACAGTAAAAGTCATCGATCAGCCATCACAATTTACCTTAAACCCTAAAAGGTACTACAGATCACAGAATCAAACAGTGAAACAATCAATTACCGATCAGAACAGACAACACCAAATCATCACTAAGCAAAGAGTCCAAAGCTAATTAAACAGTGACACAAAACATCAAAGAACTACAATCAACCTAAACCAAAATCTACCTGCTCGATCATCACAGAAAAACATTTAAAAAACCGGCAGAATCAATTATTCCAAAGGAGAAAGAGCTATGATTCGTACAGTGGTAGGGTCTTGAACAGTGAAAGGCTCGAGACAGATACAGCATCCGTCTTCGACACCATCGTCAATTGCTCCTCCGAGAGAATACGACAGCGGAGACGAAGATGAAGCCGCCGTTAATGCGATCGGCTTCTCGAACAACGAACAAGCAGCAGAAGCAGTAGAAGGTGAATGAGAGGCAGTGAAATCAGCCATTAGAATCAGAAACGTGTTTGTCAGAGCAAATACGAGAGAAAAACGTGAGTTCTGTAAAACAGAAGAATCGATGCTGAAGAAGCAAAGCAACCCTAGAAGAAAAGGCAGTGTTTGGGTTAGAAAAAGAAAGTAAAATACCGAAAGGAGAGGATTTTATTATAATTATAGAATTAAAAATAGAGAGAAAGAACTGAAAAAGAGGCAAAGGGAAGAGAGCAAACCCTGGCGGGGAAAAAGATAAATCCCATGCGGACAGTTTGCTTTGGATGGAATCAATATATTGCAAACATATAAAATTATGGTTAAAGTAATAATATAAAATATTAAATTAACATTTTATTTAAAGTTTAGTAGTGAAATTAACATTTATTATTTGTTAAAATTATGATTTTAATTTTATTTTAAATTATAAGGCTAATTCAGATGATTGATTAACTCAATATATATTATTACACAAATTTAGAAGTCATAAATTGATAATAATAATAATAATAATAATAATAATAATAATAATAAATAATTTTAAAAATACATAAAAACGATAATAATGGAGATAAATTCAACATGGCTGAATGGAATAGCTTTACCAAATTTGAAGGTAGACTTGGTTGCATTAATACTAAAACTTTTGACTAACTTACATTCATTTTCTTCTTAATCCATCCTAATCAACAAAAATGGATGATAAATATCTTTATTTATATAATAAAATTATCTTTAATTATTGAATTTTTTAATATAATAGTGATCCTGTATCGTATATAGACAAGAACGAGTCAAAATTTGAGGTTGAGGGGACAAAATATAAATATTTAGAAGTAAGGGACAAATTTATAAAAATCAAATTTTAAAAGAATTTAATAAGAAGACAAAAGTGAAGAAAAAAATTTTCGGGACGATTGCTCCACCCATCCCATGTAATTTCGTCAGTGTATATAGAACCCCTCTAAAAAACTATTTGTTTCCTGTACACCTTGTATATATAAATTATGAGGTCAAATTTTAAATTTTGGTAATTAAATCCTCAAGCTAAAAAAATTACGTCTAATACAAAGCTAACGTGTAGGACCATAGCTGAAGGCCAGACGGATGAATGATCTGGATGGAATGTTATTATAATTTTAGGATTTAATTGAAATGATTTAAAATTTAGGGATTAATTTAGATTTGACTATAGATTAAGGATGTCTACTGTAATTAATCCAATATATAATATATAAGGGATGAAGAGACAAACCTCGGAGTTGGCAATAACTACATTCTTCCCTAGCATTTTGTTAAGCCAAAATGGACAGCTCACCATGAGCTGTCCCAATGAGCTGGTAAATGATGACACTGAAAACAATAGACGAGGATAAAACAAAAAGGACACTTTCGGTTACAACATGAATTTCAGCACCCACCATCCTACTGGGAACCCTAGTTTTTTCACTATATATTTGTATCTTCTCTTCTGTAAAACAAAAAGTTGAAAAGCAATAAAAATTCATTCTTTACACCGAGTTTATGAAATGGTTAACATGGTATCATGAGCTTCAGGATTCCTTCTGCTACTTTTCTCTTCATCTCTATTTCTGTTGAGCTTCCTTCTTCCTTGTTCATTTCATCATGGCGGATTCACCACTCCCAGCTAGTATTATCGCAGACTTGTCCGTTCCAGAAGAGACCACAGATCAGTCCTTCTCAAACAAACGGATTAATATTTCTCTTGATGATACTAATTTTCTTCTCTGGAAACAACAAGTTACCCTCATGATGCGTGGCCATGGTCTTGAAGGCTATCTCGATAGCTCTATCACTCCACCACCCAAACACCTTATTACCCCTGATGGATCTTCTGTTCTTAATCTAGCTTATACCCGTCACTACAAACAGGACAGCTCCCTTGCCTCGTGGCTTCTCTCTACAGTTAGTTCCGACATTTTGCCTCAACTTGTGGGAGCTGAGACCACTGCCTCCATATGGGATACAATCATTGCTCTCTATTCTAAACTATCAACAACACGGATTATGCACCTTCATTGCCGTCTTCGGTCCATCAAAAAGACTAATCTTTCAATGCGCAGCTATACTATGCAGATTAAAGAGGTCTGTGACCTTTTTGCTTCTTGTGGTCACCCTGTCTCTGCTGTTGAGCATATAGCCACTTTGCTCAATGGTTTACCCCCTGAATATGACCCTTTTGTAGCTGTTATATCAGCCAGTCGTGAACCATACACTGTTGAAGGGGCTGTTTCGATACTCATTGATGCTGAATCACGCCTTGCCGACCCTATTCGTATGCCTGTTGGCATAAATAATACCTACTACTCGCAGCCTTCAGCACAACCAAGTCGAACCTTGAGACCTGACAATGAAAACTCTTCTCGATACAATGGTGGTCGATTCAAAAGACGTCCCAGGGTGCAATGTCAACTCTGTGGGAAATTGGGTCACTTGGTTGACCGTTGCTGGCACAGGTTTGACAAAACCTTTCAAAGTTATTCTCCTCAATCAGCTGTTACACCTTCAAATCCACCTATTGCTGCGTGCTTCAACAATACACTTGAGGTGGGTTATGATCCTTGTATCAGTACTACCACACCTGATCAACCTCTTCCACCACAACCAGTTGAGGAGGTTCATATCAATACCTTGTTGGCCACAGTTCCTTCGTCCACAGTAACATGGACTCCTGACTCTGGAGCTACTCATCATGTTACAAGTAATCCAACCACCTTTGCTTCTGGTTCACCTTATCATGGTAAGGGTCATGTTCATATCGGTGATGGCTCTCCTTTACCTATTTCTCAAATAGGTCACACCACTCTTCTTACTGACACTCGAGCACTAAACATCACACAGTTGCTTCATGTACCACAAATCACTCGAAACCTATTATCTGTGTCAAAGTTTACTCAAGACAACTCCGTTTATTTTGAATTTCATGACCGTTACTGTTGTGTGAAGGATAAAACTACAGGTGCTTTACTTCTTCAAGGAACACAAAAAGGGGGTCTTTATAGCATCACTGGTGATTTGGCCTCATCCGCAGCTTCAGCTTACACAACTTCCGCTTCCACTGTCTCCTCTTTTTGGCTTTGGCACAGAAGATTGGGGCATGCATCTGCTGAGATAGTGCACAAAGTAAATAAATTAGTGCCTATTGAAAAAGAATTAGTCTGTAGTGCCTGTCAAATGGGCAAGAGTCATACTCTTCCCTACTATCCTTCTACTACTTGTTATACCAAACCGTTTGAACTTGTTAAAATTGATCTATGGGGTCCTTCAGCTATACGATCAAATGGATTTCTTTACTATATTTCATTCGTTGATGCTGCTACACGTTATTGTTGGATTTATCTCTTAAAGAACAAAACTGAAGCATGCACTGCCTTTTCCCTATTTCATACTTTTGTCAAAACTCAGCACAATGCACAGCTCAAAGCTGTCCAGACAGATGGTGGTAGTGAATTTAATTTTTTACACAACACCTTGGCTACTCTTGGCATCCAACATCGTATTACATGCCCTCATTCTTCTCAACAGAATGACATTGTTGAAAGGAAACATAGACACATTATTGAAATGACATTATCTCTAATGGCCCAAGCTTCCATGTCCTTAAAATTCTGGTCGTATGCAGTACTCAGCTCAGTGGTTCTTATAAACAGACTTCCTACAAGACGATTGGGTAATGTCTCTCCCTATCAACTCCTACATGGCAAGCCACCTGACTACAGCTTCCTTAAGGTCTTCGGGTGTGAATGCTTTCCACATACTCGACCATTCAATTCCCATAAACTTGAGTATAGATCCAAGCCTTGTCTCTTCCTAGGCTATTCTCCAAAATATCAAGGTTATTATTGTGTGGACAATGTTGGCAAAATCTTTGTCTCCCGGAATGTTATTTTCAATGAACATGTCTTTCCATGTGCCACCTCTAATATGAACACTGTTGAACCAAAGAAAAGGACCATATCAGTGGCTATTCCTGTCGTGCCTGGTGAAAGTCAACCAACCTCAACTACTCCTGAACCACATCAAGCTCACTCCTCAACAGCAGCCATTCCTACTCAATCTGATGCTGCAGTTCCTAGTCCTACGCCTAATTCTGATCCTGCAGATATAACACCCAATGACGATCCAGCAGAACCAGAAATTTCTGTATCACCTCCTGCACCTATGCCATCTCCCTCTAATGACGCTGATGTTCCTACTGCCCCCTCGACTACTACAAATATCCACCCTATGATCACACGCAGCAAACTGGGCATCTTTAAACCAAAGTTATATACCACTCAGTATGTTTCCACTCTAGCAAATGTTCATGCAGCCTTGCAACACCCTGATTGGTCTGAAGCTGTGCACTCAGAATTCAATGCTCTTTTGGACAACAAAACTTGGGAATTAACTGAGCTTCCACCTGGCAAGAAAGCAATTGGATGCAAGTGGCTTTTTCGGGTTAAGCATAATTCCGATGGTTCAATAAGCAGATTCAAAGCAAGGCTCGTAGCCAAAGGCTTCACACAAGTACCTGGTCAAGACTATGTGGACACCTTCAGTCCTGTTGTTCGGTTCTTTACAGTAAATGTCATTCTTTCTGTAGCCGTATCACACCAGTGGAAAATCCATCAGATCGATGTTAATAATGCCTTTCTTAAAGGCGATCTTCTTGAAACAGTTTATATGCATCAACCAGCCAGATTTGTGACACACAGAGATGATGGAACATTATTGGTTTGCAAACTTCAAAAGGCCCTATATGGCCTACGACAGGCTCCACGCAACTGGTTCCTCAAGTTAAAAGATTATCTCAGTGTTCTAGGCTTTAAATCCTCCTTGGCTGATACTTCATTATTTATTTTTATTGACCACACTATTCGAACCTATATTGTTGTCTATGTTGATGATATCCTTGTCACAGGGAACTCAGAGACACATACTCAATCTATCATCAACAAGCTTCATGATCGTTTTTCACTCAAGAATCTGGGCCACATACATCTTTTTCTTGGAATCGAAGTGTATCCAGTAGACAAAGGGTTATTCTTGTCCCAGAAGCATTATATTCTTGACCTACTACAGAAAACAGGAGCTGTCACCTCCAAATACATCTCCACTCCAATGGTGGCATACCCCAAACTAAGTAAACATGATGATGTTCCTCTTCTGAATGTCCACCAATATAGAAGTGTCGTGGGAGCCCTACAATATATTTGTCACACACGCCCTGACATCTCATTTGCGGTCAATAAAGTCGCTCAATATATGCAGACGCCCTCAGATGTTCATTGGCAGGCTGTACATCGAATTCTTAAGTACTTGTGCTCCACTATTGACCATGGCTTGTGGTTTCCACCTCAATCAGCAGATTCTCTCTCCCTCGCAGCTTATTCAGATGCCGACTGGGGCAACGATGTTGATGACAGACGCTCTACGTCAGGATATTATATTACGTTAGGTTCTCATATAGTCTCATGGAGCTCCAAGAAGCAAAGAGCAGTCTCCCGATCTACTGTAGAAGCCGAATACCGCAGCCTCGCTGATGCTACAGCAAAACTCACTTGGGTCCAGTCACTTCTATCAGAACTACATATGAAGCCTTCTGCCATTCCAGTAGTCTGGTGTGATAACTCCAGCACTGTCAACATGGCTGCCAATCCTGTGTTACATGTTAAGACAAAACATGTTGACCTTGATCTTCACTTTGTTCGTGAAAAAGTTGCAGCTGGTTCTCTTCAGGTCAATTATATTCCTGCCAAATTTCAGGCCGCCGATGTTCTCACAAAACCTGTTGCCTGTCAACAGTACGCACATTTACGTACCAAACTATCAGTCTACGATCTTCAACAGATATACGAAAAGAAAACGGGGGAAATGTTAAGCCAAAATGGACAGCTCACCATGAGCTGTCCCAATGAGCTGGTAAATGATGACACTGAAAACAATAGACGAGGATAAAACAAAAAGGACACTTTCGGTTACAACATGAATTTTAGCACCCACCATCCTACTGGGAACCCTAGTTTTTTCACTATATATTTGTATCTTCTCTTCTGTAAAACAAAAAGTTGAAAAGCAATAAAAATTCATTCTTTACACCGAGTTTATGAAATGGTTAACACATTTTTGTCGATGATACAATCTCTGCATAAACATAGATAAGGTAATGAGAATTATAACTGTGACAAAATACAACGAAGCTATGCTATTCGAATATAGTATTCGATACGAATATAATTAAATTTTAGAAAAATAAAGAGTACAAACAACATAATATGAAGTAAATTACTTGATTTTAGTGTTTTCTCCTATGCCAATGGGAATCCCTTCCTCGGTTAAAAGACTTGCCACTTCTGCATCAGTTACATAAAAATCTGCCCCTAGCTAGCATCACTGTATCCTGCATGCATGCAACACATCAGAAGTCACAGTATGCTCTCATTGAGTGACTTGTCCGGTGCCGACGTCGGCCCTCAAGACTCAAGCCGTGACGTCTTTGATGAAATTTTTGGAACGAACCTTTAGGTGAACATTGCTGTTTATTCGGGATTGGATACCGACAACGATGTGTTCTATGAAGCAATTGTTCAGGAAACTCCCATGGGATATGATTAAATCAACAACCTGCCATTGAGACAAAACAAATCAATGTTATAACTCATTAATCTCTAAGTCAAAACTGAGGTTTCGAACCTTACAAATGTTGATCTTCGATGGCGGTAGGTTTCTCCTCGATGTAAATAGCGGTTTTTCTGCAACATAGAAACTAAACCTTGGTGGCTGCAGAGGTGTAAAACATGTGTTACAAACAGTGCAAAAACAAAGGAACATAAGGCAGTTGAGGCACATACATGCTCAGTGAGGGCAAGGTTTGCTCCAAAGAAGGATCTGATTATTCCTATATCTTCCCAATAATCATTGAAGAGATAAGAAGGCAATAGAATTCTGTTAGATGCCTGGTAAGACAGAACATGAACCTGCATTGTGTTTAAATGAAGGGTGAAATGCTCCGACCTCGACAAAGCCGTCTCCGAAGTTGATCCCATTCCCGAAGTTGTAAGGACGGGAGATACGTCTGTTAAGTGAAGCAGAGTTAAACTGAGTGAGAATGTACACTTTGTTGATCCCACTGTTAATGCAGTTGCCCATCGGCACATTGATCAGCCTGTATGCACCTCCAATCGGAGCCTACAAAAACTAAGTGTTGCAGGTTACAATCACCTTGGACTCCCCTGTAATATTAGCAGTGAGTGACAAGCTAAGAGTGTGCTTCGCATTCTTATTACAAACACTTTTGTACTTTGGGGTCATGTTAACCTTCCTCCCCATGAACTCATTGCAAAACTTGGCAAGCCGGCATCTCCTCGCAGCCATTGCCAACGCGCTACCGAACTGACCGGTGGCCGAGAGCGATAATCAGCCATCAGCAAACATTGTCATTCTCCTATTCAAATTTTTTTGACTCCGTTACTGAAACCAACTACTAGTTAGTCCGTTGAGAATAAGTGTTGAATCACTTAAACAAGATTATAAATTCGAATATTAACATTGTAAATAAAAACAACCGGAAAAAAAAAAAAAAACATTGCTTTAATAAATCTCTACGATACCCAATTTAAATAACCAACGGAGAACTCAGTCCAATTGTAAATGGGTAAAAAGCTTTTGGATAGAATGGGCTCATATCTGAGGGCTAAGACTTGCTAGGACGTGCACCCAAGCTTGTCGAGAATGGGAACCATTATAGGAAGGATATCTCTCTCTAAGTTATCCATTTTACGTATATAACTTAGTTTTGGTGAGTGACTCTCAATGAAGATTTTCTATATATATATAACGCTTCAAACTCGAGATGTATTTAAATGGAATCAAATAATTTATCGCTTAGACTAACCCCGATCGGTAATAAAACGTGTTCTATTGATTAGTAGATGGTCAATGATATTATCCACAATGAGTGGATCTTTATTATCACTTTGAGAGCAAAGGCTTCTCATCTCACATTCGTATGCATAAATGGTGGTCGTGGTCATATATATTGGTGGCAATGGCGACGAATGGGTAGCTTTTCCTTCTCCATGGTGGATACTTTTGGTGCTGACGCCACCAACAAAGTTAGACCCTCAAATTATACTTCTTCCAATTATTTGCTCTTTGATTTGAATGTTTCCCCTTTTTTTTTTGTTTTTACGTGATAGATTTTAATATCCCGAAAATTAATATAAATCAAACATCTAAACAAATAACACTTATAAGGAAATGATAAAAATTATTTAGAGATTAAATTATAAATCTGTTATCAACCGAACATCTAAACATATATTTTAACACTATATTCGTATTATAATTGGATTGTCAGTCGAAAAAAAAACTCATACATAAAAGGGAAAATATTTTTTATTGTTAAAGGTTTGAGACAAACTCCCCAACCCACACATTCATGTTTTTTTTCTTATTAAAAGGGGGAACCCTAAAGTGTTGCATGACAATTGAATTGGCTTTACAATGTGGGAAAGATAGTGGCATCTCTCTTTAATGGATATGGAGGTGAACTCCTTAAGAACTAAGAATGCTAAAATTTAATATAATATATTATTTTCAATTTTTATTAGATAAAAAATATTGTTGAATTTACCTAATATTTGACAAGTGGCATGCCGTGATTGGTTACCATTTTGTTATGGATGAGATCAAGAATGATTTGTAGGATTGCATTGTACCAAAAAAAAATTAGAGAAAAAGGTATTCATTTTTTAAAGAAAAATCCATTTGATCATGGAGTTGTTAAATCTCTTGTATGCATCATTTTTCACCTTGTACCAGCCATTTGGATCCTAGTTTAGTGTCTGATTTTGTAATTTTGAAAAGTAAAGAGGGATATATAAGCAAATTCCCCATTGCCTATGTTCCACATTATATTATTATAGACATCGACGGATCCAAAAATTTATTTAAGGGTAAAAACATAAAATTTTAGGATGGATACAAACTTTAAATATTATAAAAATTTAAGAATTAATTCATAAAAATTAAGGATAAATATATAAACTTTAAAAAGTTTAGGATGAACATGGACACGTCTTTCTCTAAGATAGATCCTCTACTGTTTTAAAGAATTTTGTGAATTTTCAATTATTTTATACTAATTTTAATTTTTTATTGTTTAAAAAATATCACTATTTTAAATATATTCTAAATTTTATATTTTCATAATTTTTCAAAAAAAAAATCAAGTTAACTTTATAAATAATGTTAAAAAAACCCAAAACACGGTTACGATAGATACCGTCAGCATGGTACGGACGCGAATCTTCCTTGGACAGTCAACAGTGTTGGGTTCCCTTTTGTTTTGGTTCGGTTTGCCTTTTCATTCACATTTCTCTGTCTTGAAATGGAACACATAGATCAACGATTACATCCATATAAAATAAATTTAAATTTATTTTTTTTGAATTTAATTATTAAATTCATTTAATTTTAAAAGAATATTATCATTAATTGAATCTTGATAAAAATATAAAAATATATTTTATAATTTAATTATAAAAATTATTTTAATTCAATTTTAAATTAAAATAATTTATGCATATATACAGATTATATTACTTAAATTTAAATTACTTAAAAAATAATAATATTATTTATCACTAAGATAATTTAATAGATTCAAATATTGAATATTTATCAATCGATATAACCTATGAAATACAAATCTGATTGAAATGAATATCTACGTGTTATGAATTTTATTTTCTAGATTATTGAAAGATAATTAGGATTTGTGATAATTAATCTGGTCTATTCTATGGAATCATATATATATATATATTTCAGGGACGGAACTAAATCTTTATTTTGAATTTTTTAAATTTTTTTATTATTTATTTATTTTTTTAAAAAAAATAATTTATTTATAAATTTTAATCAACCTGCTTTAAAACAAATCTCACCCTGTATCTTTCACACACCTTTTTTCAAATTTGGTTTTCCACAAGTAACAAGATATCGAGCATTTACATTCACACCGATGATTATATGAATTAAAAAAAATATTATAATTACCGACAATTAATTAATTTAATAGAATAAAATATTAATTTTTAAAATAAAATAAAAATTTATATTCTACTATTATAAATAAAAAAATTAGATTAAGAGATCAAATCTCAAAGCCCCTGAATTTTCTGTTTATTTTGTATTCCTTTGATTTCTTTCCCTAACCATGGAGGACAAGTGAAGAACCAGTCCTGAAATTTTGTGTTTATGGAGGGAGAGGCAGAACTTGAATAACGAATTAACGATAATAACTACCAACAGTAAAAGATGAAACAGAGAAATTCAGTAAACCCAAGAGAATAAGAACAAGAACAAAGACAATGGGAGGGAATATTGATTATTTCACGCAGGCAAATCCAGAATAAATCCTTTGCTCTTCATGATGTTCACCTCCTTTGCACCTCCGTCTGCCGTCACGGTCATCCCTCCTTTGGAACTTGGTCGTATCCATTTCTTCTTCATTCTCTAATTCCACTTTTTCGGCTATGGGGGTGCTATCAGTTGGAAATTTTTCTTCCCAATCTTCGTTATGATTGTTGTTATTGTCATTGTCATTGTCCTCGTCGGTTGTTGTCTCCTCTTTATAGTCAATGCTACTCGAAGTGGAATCTTTCAAAATGCATAGTCGAAGGCGGCCATGGCTTCGCTCAGCTCGGAAGATGGAGTTGTTATATGGGGACTGCTCGGCTTTTATCACCAACCTTCCGTTTTCACGGTGGGATCGAACTCGAATCGATTCCGATCCGTTTATCGTTGTCAGCGGAGGCGGGAAATCACCACCAATGGCTTTCTTACCTCCTCCTACTTGTCGGGATTCGTGTTGTTTCCATGTCGGGAGATTCTCGCTTTGTCGATTCCATGAAGATGACAACGAGAAAATATCGTTGTCATCTTCGAGGACATCGTGGCTTCCTGTCTCACTACCCAAGTTCTCAGTGCACAACTCTAAGCTCTTATCACTCAAAGCAGACACAGAACGCTTGGCTAAAGGATGAGCATAAGAATTTTCATTCCCTTCGATCTCTTTCGACAACCGAGGACCATCGAACAGAGTTTGGAGTAAACTCCAGCCACCCGTTTCAAGACTCGAATTAACAGAAACCGACTTACTGGCCAATTCCAAAGACGGGGAGAAATAGGGTTTCGACGAAGATAACGTTAGCCTCAACGCTATCGGCTCGACCGTGTGCGACTCGAGACACGACTGTAGGCCTCGGTGGTGGTGGTGACAAACAATCGTCGCCATAGTACACAGGAGAAAACAAATGTGGAAGTGTTGTGAGATAAGCTGAAGAGAAGGGTGCGGGGATGTGAATTTGTAGTACTCAAAAAGTTCCAGCAGATAGCACCACTTGGACTATACAAATGGTAAATCAGCCACACAGGCAAAGGGGAACAAAGACAACAGAAGAAAATGGAAAAAAAGGAAGCACATTTAATTGGTATATTAATTTAAATGAGTGGATTTGGATGTCAGCAATGAATTTCTCCGCCAAAATTATCAGATTTTTCGTAAATATCGATATTCGATTTATTAATTATTATAATAATTTATAATATTATATTTAAATTTTTAATCTTACTTAATAAAACTATCGTGTCATTCATCTCACTAAACTAACTAATAATTGATAAAAGTAAGGGACTAATAAAAAATTTTACTTTAAATTTTAACAATAAAATTTTAAATTTTAAACTAAACTCATAATCTCTAAACCCTAAACTAAACTTACAAACCCTATATTTTTTATATGATTCATATGTTTCATGAGTCAAACACCTAAGTTGATTGCATTCAAAAGAGGAATAATCATACGTACCATCAGCCCACAGCCTTTGAATTCTCCAGCAACTAAAGTTTCAGAAGTGGACATGAATTCGAGCAGACCAAATTTGTGAATTGACCAAAACAACACTTCTTTGTGCCAAAACACCTGCATGAGGAAGGGCAACTTTGTCAAATCATCAAGGTTTATGATCCTTGAAAGATGTTTGGACCGACAGCTTTCGACCCCACTATAGAAATTTAAACAAATGGCAAATCCAAGTGTGAGTCCCACAAGACAAAGTTGTTCAAAAGTAGGTCATGTGGACTCCACAGTTACCATTCATTCTTAATCAAATAATATACTTATACACAGTTGTTTCCCTGGTGTAATTGAATCTTTGGCTCAAAGTGTTTTTTCATGTTAGATAATCATAAAAATTCGGATTAAATTTAAAATCGAGTTAGGTTAAACTTCATTCCAGAGATAATTAATCCACAAGTTCAAACTCAAGATTTTAAGGGGATTTATATTCTTATTTGAAGTGAATAATCGGTTTTTCGATCGGTTTTAGATGAGTTTGGTTTCGGTTAATATCACTGTTATGTTTGGTCTTTGGCTATGTTTTTCACTGTAAGAAAAAAAACCATGTCCGGCCATATATGACATGATTCTCCACTAATTCACCCCTTTAGTTTTGTCGGCTAGGCCTCTTACCTATGAATTCTAAACATAGAATCTCTATGTGGGTGGCCAACAAATGACCTACCCTAAAAATAGTTAAACAAATGGCAAATGATATTTCATAAGCTTATAAAAAATGGGGTTCGATCGTAATTCATATAAGTGAAATAGATTTCATAATCAGTCGTTTATCTTTTAAGTGAGAAGATCGTAACGATCAGATTCCGAGCAATATTGTACCATTTAAAGCAAAAGCAAGGAAACTAGCTGGTGCTCTCCTGATTGTGTTTGTGAACGTCATCACCAACATGCACACCTCCACTGTCTAATAACTTTCACATGTTGCCTTTTTGTGATTACGCTTGCACATGCATGAACAATCACACCTTTCAGTACAGATATTATTGTCCCATTTTTATTGGTTCGAAACCGTAAAATCCGATTAAATTCAGAGTCGAGTCGAGTTATACGTTTTTTGTCCATGTATATTCTATAGCTTTTTGATGTGTGCATTTACTATTTTTTTTTTCAAGTAAAATTTACCCATAGTCAAGGATAAGAATTATGGCTAACTTTGTGGTCAGGCATATGTTTCTGACTTTCCAAAGATAATTAGCAGGAAATATGTGGACTGGTGGATGCTTTGATTTGAAAATTATAACATCTTTTACATGGAATTTCAAACAAAGATTATGGAGATTGTCAAGCAGGCAGACAGACAGGAATTATATCACTGTCTTATGTTAAAATCAGATAACACCTATAAATATGGCATCTAATAATTTAAACAAGAGAATTCAGTTTCGAATTTAAAGACGATGTTATAAGAGTAACAATCAAGATGAAATCACAAAAAGTTTAAGAGGGTCAAAGTTAAATTATAAACTTTTGAAAAGCCAAAAATATATATAGAGAAAATATTTCATGCACTAACATAAAATAATAGATAAACGAGTCTAATTTAAGATTAAGAATTATAGGGTTTAAAGTTAGGGATTTAAATTTTAAGTTTAATATTAAACTAAACTGAAATCTATCATTATTGTGTCAAAAAGTAAACTTATCATTATCTTAACCTTAAGCCCTAAAATTTAAAAGGACAAACGAAAAAATTTTATTATTCAAGAGGATGGCCCTTGCGGCCGACCAACCCTTCTTTCTTCAGAAAATCACGGATTTTGAATATCGAAGATGGAGAATTATCGGGGACTAGATTTACCATGTCAAAAATTTAGATGTATCCACTCATCTACATCTCCTTTTGATTTATGATCATTGAAATAAGTCTAGTTGCCACCATTGTTGATATACAAATATTAGGGTTTCTTTATGAAGCAAATGAATTGTATAGTAAAGCAAGTAAAAGAGTGGATGCCAGGCAAAGATATTTACTCCATTTGGACAAGTAGATCAGTGTCACGGGGTCAAAATTTTAGCGCAGGGACTTCCACCTGTGCGGCACCTCAGGTCTCTCGCATACTCGAGGTTCAGCTTTTACAATCTTCGATGCTCACTGGTTTCGCCCACCCATGGGCTCATTAGGGAAGCAAGGACAGCTCTCAACCAGTATGGCGCACGATCAACACGCCCATCCCAAGATAGGACGACTGCTCGACACGTACTACACCCTTATTACTATCCCGCTCCCATGCATTAATCACAACCAAAAGGTACCTCCTTCGATCCCGCGTAATCACGACGAACGATACGTCACATCATCATTGTTATAGACCAGTCTTTAGACAATTGTAAAGTTGCCCTTAAAAAACATCAATTCCTAACCAACCTAACATCTTTCTTCACCAGAACATAAAGGTATTAATTAGTGAAAAATAAAATATATAGGCATTTGAAAAAGGCAACTTTTCATCTAGTATAATATAAATAATTAAAAAAATTAAAAGATACAATGATATTTTAAAAAATGATGATTTTAATAAAAAAAAAAAGTTGATGCCTTAAACTGAATCAAATAAGTTTAGTATGTACCCTTTGGGAGGTATAAATGAGCCGTCTTTTCGTCCCTCTCATGGTACCAAAAAACAAGTGGTGTACTTGTTTATCATATAGTTTAACAATAATTATGTATGGCAACTAAAATTAAAGGACAGGGAATAATATTAATTTACATCAGAATCTATATGATTTATTAATTATATGTATCTTTGATAATGGTTAATCAAAAAAAAATTAAAATGATTCGAATTAAGGTATTTAGACGGTGTATAATTTATAAAGTTATAAATTATAATTATCTGAATTAAATTAAATTTATTTTTTATTTAATTTATAATTATTTTTATAATATAAAAAGTATTTTATACTTGGAACACTATAGATGCATTATTATTGTTATTATTATTATTCACTGTAAATGTTTTTAGTAAATATTTATATTTTTTAAATTTTATTATTGAATATTTAAAAGTCATAAAGTAAAATTATTTTATTAAATTAAAGTATATAATTTTAAAAATGTAACGTTAATATGAAAAAATTAAAATCATTTAAACTGAAAATAAATATTAAAATAACTTACTATACTAAACTTTTGCATCAGCATCCATCAATTCTTCTTGTTCACTAAAATACTAAAAAGTCACACATTATGCCATTAATCAACTATTGCACAAGAATGGAGCTAGAATTAGTTATTAAGAATATAATAAATTTTAAATTTTAAAAAATAAGAAGGGTAAAAATTTTATTCGATTAATATAAATAAAACTATCTGTAACGCGATTATACTAATTTTTTAAGGGACAAAAGCCCTTTTCAACTGATATTTGACTTCGTTCCTATTATTGCTTAGATTTATCATATAATTCAATTCAGTGTTCTTTTAATTCATAACGATTAAATTTAAATTTTTAATTTTATTTAAAAATTTAATATTTTATTTTGATAAATTAATTAATTATCGAATTTATTTGATTTTGTTTTAATAAATAATATAGAACATGTAACATCTAAAATTAAGCTTAGAAGTTAGTGAGTCGATTTAACCTGTTTGACCTAATTCGGGATTAAGGCCAGATCGACTAAACCTACTCACTAACTTCTAAACTCAATTTTAAAATGTTGCAGAGCATTAACGAAGAGGACGTCATGTCTCCTTGGCATTCAGTGGTATCCTAAAGTTACTCATATGAATATATATATCTACCATAACCTAATTATGGATTGATTATACTCTTCACCTTTTAAGACAGACGAGAATCCAATTCACAGCTGATGTAATCACCTACAAAACACCTTCTTTAGGCTTTGTGACAACAATTTCCCATTTATTATTTTTTGTTGATCTCCCGTTTTTTACCATATTATCCTGATTAATTCAGAATAATTCGTATCGTACATTTAATTTTAATAAATAAATTTATTAATAATTTATATATATATATATAAAAACTCAAACTCATAATCTACGTAAATAATATTAAATTATTTACCCTACTTCAACCGACGGATTAATCATTTTCCATTTACTTAAATTTAAAACTAAAAGGAAAGTTCATATACAAACAAGAGACAACGTAGTTAATCCACCATGCAAACATGAACATGAACATCACACTCCAATGTTTGCTTTTCAGACACTGACAAAATTTGAGGGTCTATTTCTCAGTCACAAGTAGGGATGGACACGGGTCGGATTGGGTCGGATTTTCGGCTCACTCGCATCCGATCCGAAAAATCATATCATCCACTCGTCATCCGATCCAACCCGATTTTAGAGTGAAAAATTCGACCCGACCCGATTTTAAGCTTTAAAATCTGACCCGATCCGACCCAAATCATTAAAAAATTTAAAATTTTAGGGACTAAACTATAAAAAAATAAAATTTAGGGATCTAATTATAAAAATATTTAATTTTAATGACCTAATTATAAAAAAAATAATTTTACTGATCTAATTGTATAAAATATATATAAAAAGAGGTCATTATTGCAAATATCTCTAAAATATATATGGGAAAATTACATTATTAGTCCCGGATCGGGTCGAGTCAATTTTTTTCTATCCTAAACCCGAACCCGAATTTTTCACCAAAAAATCCGACCCAATAGGATCAGGTCGGATCGGAACTCGTCGGGTTCGGGTTCTATGACCATCCCTAGTCACAAGATACTAATATTATATAATAATATAATTATAATATATATTCGGTGTAAACGATTATTCGTCCGATTCATAAAGAGATCGATATCAAATCCATAATTAATATGTCAACTATTGTCGATCTTTCGTAAGTTAAATTTTCATTTTTTTTTCTCCTCAATTCTATCAACATGATCTGCCTTTACGCTACATAGTTGACTTGCCATATTGAGAAATATGCCTACAGTAGGACATGGCATAATACTAAATATTTCACAAAATTATAAAGAAATAATCCTTTATTAAAAAATAATATAAATTTATTTTAGCCTATGTTTTTTCCCAGCTGAAATCTTATTCTACATTAAGAAGAAACACATTATTTATAAGGTTTTCCTAAGTTTAATGGATCCGGGCTATCTTAAATAATTAAATCCAAGTAATAAATAAGACCATATAATAAACAAAGGCCCAATGGAGATCAATTAATAGATAATTATTTGATATAGTAGTAGAATTTTTGAAGATAAATTATAAAATTTATCATTAAAAATTTTTTCACTTTAATTTTAATCACTGAAATTAAATAATTTTTAATTGTTCATGATTTTTTATGACTTTTTTCTCAGAATTTTAAGATTTTTTGTGACTTAGAGGTGATTATTCGATCGAGTCTAGTCAAGTCAAAAAATTTCGAGTTATTCGAGTTGACGAGTCATATTTTACAACTCAAACTTTATTTGAAATTTTTTCGGTTCGAGTCGAGTTTTCGAGTTCTTATAAATATTTAATTATTATTATTTATCATGTTATAGTATGATTTTATTCCAATTTAAACGACTTTCTCTAAACATATAAGATATGTGTATATATATTTTTCATATGTAACAAGATTTCTTTATATTTTTATATATCAATGTATACATATCATAAAAATTGATAAGCTCGTCTCAAACTTAAAAATTAATCATTTAATTACTAAAAATTTCGAGATATTCGAATTTTCATTTTACAACTGAAACTTTATTTGAAATTTTTTCGAGTCGAGTCGAGTTTATGAAATTTCGAGTCGAGTCAAAACGAGTCGAGTATTTTCGCTTTAAGTCGAGTCGAGTTATTCGATTTTTTTCGAGTCGAGTTTTACTCATCCCTACTGTGACTAACTCAAATTAATTCGTGCAATATATATGATTTTAATGTTAAGTCTTAAATATATTTTTATCTATATAAAATTTGAAGTTTATTTCTTAAATTGATGTATTAATTAATTATTTATGTTTTAATCCTTCAACTATGACATGAATTGTTTTACTATAACGACTAACGTGGCGTATTATATAAATAACATTCAAATCAACCCACGCCACTAAACTTGGAATTGAGTCTGAACTATGAAGGATAAGATCAAGAAGATCGTGAAGGGAGATGAGTTGGCATAATTGACCTGGAAACAGTGGTTATATGGGAAAATTTATTAGATAAATTCGATTTAATTAATCCTACAATACCATGTGGCAAACGTACAAAGATTGCTTTTCAACCCCAGAAACCAGACAGTCAACTAGTGTTGGGTTCTCTACTTTTACCTACTCCTTCGTTGTTGTGCGTTGGATTATGTAAACTCAGTCTGTGTTGAACCAAAACAACGATGGTGAAGCAGAGTTATCTTGCGATGAGAACCGGGAAAGAAGAAGCAACTGATCTGATCGCTTCTGATTTCAAAGATGTACTGTTTGCAGCCAAGAAGCTTGCCAATCATGCCATGAAACTGGGTGCATGGGGATTCGGGACTACACTTCTTCAATGGATTGCTTCCTTTGCTGCCATGTATGTATTCACACACTCTGTTATTTAAGTTTCTTCTTCAATCTTGGTCAAGGATTTAAGATTAATATAGAAGCTGTTATTGTGATAGAGGATCCCTGTCACTGTCTGAATCCTTAGTCTTGGCTTTCTGATTAACCTCCATGGCTTGTGCTTGTTGCAGTTACCTACTGATCTTGGACCGAACAAACTGGAAAACTAATATCCTTACGGCACTGTTAATCCCATACATCTTCTTCAGCCTCCCTTCCTTTCTGTTCAACATTTTGAGGTAAATCAACTCACTCATGGCATGTAAACGACAGCTCATTTAATTATAGACCTTAGAAATAAATAAAACAAATTTCCATACATGTTCATCAATTAAACTTTCGTGTTTGTATTTTACTACTAGACAATTGACAGACTAATGGAATAGGCTCGTTACGACCTTATCGTTGTTTGTTGGTAGACACATTGACTTGTTTATGAAATTAGTACTAGGATCCATAAGTTTTGGAGACAAATTGTTATTATAATGAGTCATTGGGTCCTGCAGTGGAGAAGTTGGGAAATGGATTGCTTTTGTTGCTGTTGTTTTGCGCCTGTTCTTCCCTAGGCGTTTCCCAGGTATGATGTCTAATCCCATAGTTTGAACATAGCCGAAAAGATTTCGAATATAGTATGAACAGATGTTGAAACTGAAACAAGTGCAGATTGGCTTGAACTTCCGGGTGCTTTGATACTGCTGATCGTGGTGGCACCGAGCTTGTTTTCAAGCACCATAAGGAACGACTGGGTTGGTATGGCGATTTGCCTAGCCATTGCTTGTTACCTGCTCCAGGAGCACATCAGGGCATCGGGTGGATTTCGGAATTCATTCACAAAAGCCAATGGTATATCAAACACGACCGGCATAATTATTCTGCTGGTGTACCCTGCTTGGGCTTTGGCCAGAGACATACTGTAGATTCAATGCTCAGCAGCCTTGTGGATTCTGTGTTTCTTTGTTGTAGTTGGTTAAATATATATTTTGATGCTTGAACTTGATTTGAAGGTGTAATTTGGTACCTTTCGTATTTGGTTCATCTGTTAAACCAGTCTAAGTTCTTGTTCGTGTTCATTTATTCAGCTTGACAAACATGAATAAAGGACTCGAGTCAAGCTCGTGTTTATCTAGCCTTGATATCCATTGAAAGCCTTAATATTGCTGGTCATTTGTTGTTATCTGCTGTATCTTCAATCCGAAACATTCTTGTCAAAATTACTGATTCAGCTCCAAGAAGCTGCTTTAACTGCTTTGAGAAGTCTAGGGGTATAAACAACTCGAGTCAAGCTTGTGTATCGTTAAGTTCTAAATCAAACTCTAAGCCTAAGTATTAGGCATTGCATGTTGGCTACGAGGATGCCCTGTAGTGGCATCCGGTTGTGTCTGTTCCAAGGCAGCATGATGGTTCCGGTAACACTAGTGTCCGGAGAACTTCCCTCCGAAGGAGTTACTGTTATGATTAGTTTAAACTTTAATCTGTTTTATGACTTCTGGAAATCAGCTTTCATCCCCAGCACCTCCTTAAGAGGATTTTACATGCATTGAGAGGTCACTTCACACGATTCGAATGGTCAAAATACTTGATTTCACCAAATTCTGATTGATTGTAAAGTTGTCATATCTATGCTGGAAATAGTTTGTCCATATTCAGTCTGTAAATCATAGACAGTTGTGGATGCTTTTGTAAATGGTGAAAAATAACACCATTTTTACTGCTACAAAGATAAATAGTGAAAAATAGACCGACAATCCATGCATGGTGTTCTGTTTTTATGATTCTTTTTCATGTTTAATATGTTATAAGTTTTAACACATTCATGTATTCGTATCGGTTCGTGTCCAAAATTAACACTTTCCACCATTTTTTTGAAATGTATTTCATAAATGATGAATCAGAACCATTTACCTTTTCAGATCCTTTCTTGTTTCCCAGAAATAATTCATTGTTGTTAGCCCCATTCCTCAGGCTTTTCCCTTGGCAGTGGGACCCTGAAAATTCATGAAAACTCTGCATCTTTGCATGTGGTGTTCTGTAAATGACTGCTTATAGCCTGATGAAAGTGAAACCAAGTTGAAACAACAAGAGAGTAAAACAGTAAACAGTAAACACCAGTCAACATTTACATTTGTTATACATCTGAACATTAGAGGAAAAGAGAGCAGAGAATTTTGGAAATTTAAACAAATGTAACATGTTGAAGAAGAAGCCTAGATTTTCAGACCAAACTCAACTCAACTCTTGCTTTTGTTGTTGTCCTTCACCTCTCTAGCCTTCCTTTCTTTAGAGGAAACAGAGGAGGCAATGGACTGCTTTTGACTTGTGTACAAATAGGAACATTGATCATTGGCCTGATTCTAATGCTTGCTGATCTTGTTCTTTCCAACCCTTTCTTTATCCTATTCACATGATTATGTTTCCCTTCTTCAGATACAGCTATGTCGGCCAACGAGCTCGAACACAACGGCGGCGATGACAACGACGAAGCCCTTTGCTTCTTCAGACTCAACAATTCCTTCCACAACACGGTACATTTCGGCAGCCTCGGAGATGGGTCGTCGTCCACGAACCAACTCACATTACTACTCTCATCCTTGTTTATAACCTTCTCCACCACCTCACCAGCATCATCATCTTTGGTTTTCCTAAGGCTGATTTGTTTGAGCTTCTCAGAATGCTGCATTTGCCAAAAGGGGAGTAACTTGCCTTCGAAGAAAAGCTCGTCCGCGGACAACATGGCGTGGCTGCTCACTTTGCTCGAAAGGAACTCGAAATCTGTAACTCTAGCCTTATCTTTCTCCTCTGCCTCCATCTCTTCGTTTTGAGAATGTGGGTTGATGGATCTGAAGTTGGTTTCCTCAAGGAAATCGGCTGAGAACGAAATCCTCGGTCTCGAATTCGGTTCTGTGATTTTTCTAGAGTTTGCTTGAACAGCTTCCATAGCCATTCTTTAAGATCCAGAGTACAATGAGAGGAGAAAATAGATAGATATAGTCAATATATATATATGTATTTTTTTTCTTGAATGTTGGAGCTGTGCCTGTTGAGATATGCATGGGATTTGTGACTTATAAAGGGGGAGGTGGAAGGAAATGCATTTTAAGAGTTTCTTTGCTGATAACTCATTATTTAAATGGGGTTAATTACACTGGGTGTCCTCAAGCTGTAGACTAGATTCCAAATTAATCCCTAAATTTTAAAATATTCCAACGGAATCCTTAAACTAAAGAGGACAATGAGATTAAAGAAACAAATGTATATCTGGTATTATATTCTCGGGATGTTTATTCTTAATTTTATCCTAAAAATTTTATACCTGTTACTCACGAAAGACTCGAATCTCGACCCATGACCTCAAACATGCTAACCATGAATGAGGGAGTGTGATACCAGTTGAACTATCTAACCTATGATTACACTTATATTTGGATTGAATAGTGTTTATAAGTTTGAGAGGGTTAATTATTGGAGTGAGGGACAAAAAGAAAAAGGTCACAAGACAAGAATTTAGTAGCATCTTCATAAGCCCCATTTCAAAGAGAGAGTGATCATGGGGACCATCAACTTTCTTGGTGGTCATTGGGGAAATTCAATTGATCCGGAATACACTCCAAGACTCAAAGCATGAAAGCCAATGTGCCTAAACATTGCCAAGGAGTGGGGGGCCATTAAGTATTATTGTACATGATCATCGGTATTCGATTCATTGACAAATTAATTCAGATTCAATATTACAAAATCTATTACGGAAGCAACCTTTTTAATCTAGTTTATTACTATAATAACGTCATCAAAATGTCGATGGACAATGCCCGTATCACTATTGAATTATTTTGATCGGCGTGTGTTCATTACTGAGTAGCGGATGAACCCTCAACCCAATGAATTTTGACTCGAATCAACTTGTTTAGCTAGCTTTGACCAAAACATCATTAATCATGCTCATTAATGGAGGATTTGCCTTAATATCTTAAGGACTTAATCATAATGTTTTGAAATTCGAAGTACTATTTAAAATCTAAACCATAATTCGAGGTCGGTGGTACAATTAACCTAAGGATGAGATTCACATGATAGGATACTCATCCGTTGTTAAATTAACAGTCCTGATTTGCATCATTCCTTGTGGATCTTTGGCTGACAAGTTTCCGGGTGAAGCTAAAGCTGTTGCTGTTGAAGGGAATAGTGTTTGGACTGACACCGACCCACTGAAAAGGATAAGAGGCAAAGGGCATGGGGACACATCGAGTGGCTTAACAAGCCAATGCCATAGTCAGTTGGTCCACTTACACTTCATCATGGGGTCTTCAAATTCAACATTGAATGCATGAGAGTGAGGCTACAACGATGGTTACAAGTTGAGGGATCGAATTTCATTTTATTCGGGTTCGAAAAATTTACCGTGTGATTAAATTTATTAAAAAAATAAATTAAAAAAATGAGGATCAATGATGGGTTACGAGTTACGATCGCAAGTCAGTAGTTAGTGATCGCAAGTAACTCACAACCCTTGCTATGTCACGGTCAAACTAAATTAGTTATTTTCGATTTTCGCTATAACTCTCTCTATGCTTTCTGTAAATAATAGACTCGAATATCTAAACTCGAATTCATCGATTTACACATATGTAAAATGTAGAGATTCATGCATGTGGAGGGAACCCAACTTTGACCAACATCAACACAATCAAACCATGTTGAGTGCTGGATTGCAACAACAAATTATGTTGTAGTGGCAAGCTTCAGACAGAATTATTTGGTTTGAAACAGATTTTGTGCATGTCCTTACCTTATTTATAAAATAAAACCCAAAACTATAGGGTACCTAATGTCCATGAATTTGAATTATACTAGGAGAGTTGCACTTTTGTAGGGCACTTGGTGGACTAGGGAAAGATCATTCTCAGCATAATCATAGAGCCTTTGCTGCTCCCATTTCCAACAAGTCATATGCTAACTCTCTCTTGTCAACATTCCCCCTTCCATTAAATGGTTTAACACCCCTGTACTTTTATTGAAATAGTTAGCTCCATCGATATATCATTGATATAATAGATAAGAAGATGTGAAATCGAGCATATTTAAATATTTATTTGAATAATTGTTATCGGTGAGAGAATTTTTTTAATTGTATACAAATGATTATAAATTAATATTTGTTCATATATATTTCCTATATACTTTGTAGACAAAGTGATTTGAACCAATATCTCTTATGGTTAATATCATTCGTTTTTTCACCGAAAAAGTCCATACTTTACTGTTTTTTTATTTTAAAATCGACATAATTTGAAATATGGAATCTTTGGAATTAACTTAATTCGACTTTATTAAATACTTTTTATAGCTTAAATTAAACACATATTTAATATATTAAATAAATATATAAATAACTCATAGGAAAGCAAAAACATAAATATTCTCAATCTTATTATTAATAATGAATATTAATGTAAAAAATATTATAAATTTCAAAATTAATAATTTTATAAAATATGATTATTATATTTAAAAATATAAATAACAAATATATAAAATAAGCTTGAGTAAAAAAAAACTCTAGCCATGACCCGGCCCAAATATATAATAGGCCCAAATTCTTAGATAATATGACTTTTTTAATATAATGTACCTAAATCAAAAAAAATATAAACTAAATTATAGCTTACGTACGCATAATTAATGGTTTAATTATAAAATTTAATTTAATAGATCTAATAATTGTTGTTTAGGTTAGGATCAAAATACACCAACTAAAAATGACTAAATTAGAGTGCAAGGACTAATTTCACAATTTATGCATAGTATAAGACTAATTCCACAATTAACTTATAATACGAGGACTAATAAAATGATTTAACCTCATCCAAAATTTATGGTTTTACTTTCCCGTGAATCAGATTTGTTTAATCTTATCTAAAATAAATTAAATAAAAGTTTCGACAACCAACCAGAGGCTTTTAGGAAACCGACTTGGATAAAGTCTTATTTTTAATAATTATTTGCTTTTTTAATATATTTAATTTTGATTAAAAATAATAAATTAAGTAGTAATAAATTAAAAATAAGTTTTTTTTGTTAAATTTTTATTTTTTTTCTTTACGTTTATGGGTCGTTGGTGAGATTTAAGTTTTAAAGGAATTGTTTTTTTAACTAATATAAATTAAAATTCAAAATATTTCTTTAAACAAAATAATATTAATATAATTTTATTTAATTCAAGAAATAAATATTCCTGTCCCATTCGGATTTCAGACAACTTTATCATCACATGTTTTAGCTGATTGATCACATGGCCAAATAAAAATTCAAGGACGAAATTGTTTGAAATAAATTTGTAAAAAATATAATTTGTAAAAAAAAACATTTATTGTGGTTTTGTAGAGGTATAATTAATGTTAAAGAATTATATTGGAACAAATATATATGAAATTTGGATAAAAACAATACTAATTCAATATCGATATAAGATGATAAATTAACCTGAAATCGATAAATTTCGATTTGATATAAGCATTTTTTATTAAAAATTATATTTGAGTCGAGTCAAATTGAGTTATTAAAAAATTAAATTAAAATAAAAAATATATTAAAATTAATCGGATAGTGCAATTAAATATAAACAAAAAATACAAAATTTAAATTGGATATTTGATAATCCCATAGTGTTATTATTGCCAAGAAAAATATTAACAAAAATAATGCATTAAATGTGATATAAATAATCACATCCAAAAGCTAGAAAAATTGGTAGGGGAAACAAAAACACCAACTTAACGTGAGGATTTTTTTAAAAATAATTTTTGGTATTAAATATATTTATCGATTAATTCATATGAAATACTATAAAAAATATAAAATAATTATTTTAATCTCATTTCTTATTTATAATATTAAGATTTAAATATTTATTTTAAAAAATATTATTTTATCTTATTATATAAACTAATAATTTTATATTTAACATGTGACTCTCTTAAAATTCTTGTGAATTTAAACGTATAAAGTAGAATAACTCTAAATGTAAACGTTCCTTTTAAAATTAATTTATTACTACTAGTTTCCTTGGAACCAAACCAGTAAAAGTAAGTTGTGTGGTCTTCAATACCCATTAAAGACTTAGTTGAGTCAAGAACTTTGTCTCTCAGTTGATCTTATCAATTCCTTTTCAAAATTTATTAGGCATGAGTGTAACAAATACACCAAAAGTTTCTCCATTTTCACACTTCAAAACATTTTTTAAGGTTTTCGGATTTATTTTTAATGTTATAACAGAATCGATGATGATTATAATTTTAAAATTACTCCATGCTTACAACAATGATGAATGTTCGATCTAGTTAAGGTATCAGAGATTCTTATCATCCCACGTAACCTTCGTAGTTTAAATCCAACTTTATTTAATAACATTTTTGGTGGGCATACGTTAAAATGTAGATCTTGGGATTTTGACGTTCAATTCGAGTTCGATTATTTGTTTGTGTGAGTCTTATCTGGAATTAATATCAAGATTTGATTTTTATTAATTAATTATGCTATTTTAGAAATTAGTGTGATTGTAATTATAATAGTCCCTAATAGATTCTTGTTGGAATGAAAAGGAGAGGGATTGGATTTCAAAATTTTAAAGAGAGCAAGGACTGATGGTATAATTAGACCAAACCATTTTTTCAAAAACTATGGTCCCTTAGACAGGGAAAGTCAAGATACACGTGTAAAGATCCTGATGGTGATGACCCATTACGTCATCCAAGTTGCAGATATTTGAGTTTCGAACTGTACACTTCCTACTTCTATATAAACCCCCCTTCCTTCTTTGCATATTCCTATTTCAGTTTCATAAACCTCTCCCTGTCTGAAGAAGAAGAAGAAGAAGAAGAAACAAGGAGGGGAGATATTTAGTTTCGTTTCCTTAGGTGATATATATTCAGCTAGAAGCTATGCCGGCGGGCGGATTCTCATCGGTGCCACCAGCAGGGGTGGAGTTCGAAGCTAAGATCACTCCTATCGTCATCATTTCTTGTATCATGGCCTCCACCGGCGGACTCATGTTCGGTTACGACGTCGGTGTTTCCGGTAATTCATTCTTTCATTTCATGCAAGCATGAACAATTTAGAAAACAACTAAAAGGGATTGCATTGAATTATTAAAGTTTAAGGGGGAGTATTATGTAATTATACTACTCAAATACTTTTTTTTTTTTTTGTAAAAGCAACTGAACTGAACTTTGATTTATTTGTTTCTACGTAGGTGGCGTTACGGCCATGCCGGACTTCTTGAAAAAATTCTTCCCGGTTGTTTATAATAGAATTAAAAACCCAGGACCGGAAGGGAATTACTGCAAATATGACAACCAAGGACTGCAGTTGTTCACGTCGTCGCTTTATTTGGCCGGTTTAACGGCCACCTTTTTCGCCTCCTACACCACCCGGGCACTCGGCCGCCGTCTCACCATGTTAATCGCCGGTTTCTTTTTTATCGTCGGTGTCGTCCTGAACGCCGCAGCTCAAGACCTTGCCATGCTCATTATCGGCCGGATACTGTTAGGTTGCGGTGTCGGCTTCGCTAATCAGGTATTTTAGCTTGCCTACATCTCCACCAATCCATTTGCGACACGTAGCCGAAACACACTTTTCATTTGGCATAGTTTTGGTTTGAAATGGATTGACATTCACCCAATATTACTCCCATGAACTTTAGTGCTAAAAGCTCTACCATTTGATTTGATTAATTAGTTAATTAGTTAACTAATTAATATTTAATTAGATTATTTTAAGTATTAGTCACGGTCCAAACTGTTGTCTTTTCCACCAACTTTCAAACTATTAAAATTAATATATTCTTAGGGTTGACGTTTTATGCATGTGATGGTGAGTTGTATGATATTTAAATAATAATAATAATAATAATAATAATAAGATAATCTTTGGAAGGCAAATTTGTGTACATTTTCCTCTTGCTCTTAATTTTTTATAGATAATTTTCTATGAATTACGTGATACTTTTAGATAAATAGATATTATCGTGTGTTTTATTAAAAAATTTAAATTTAATCGAAAAATATCAAATATATCTATTCACAAATTAAATTATTTTGTTAATATATCTTTTAACAAATTGAATAATTTTGGGTCTTTGAATGTGTTATTTTATTTTAATAATTTGGTCCTTAATATTTTAGTCTATATTATATTAGTTCTTCAATTTAACGTCTTATGGCCTTTTGATGATGTGATGTTCTGATATTGTTTTACATCATTAAATAATTATTAAATTTAGAAATTAAAGTGAAAATGATTTAGGGGTTAAATTAAAAAATTGTTAAATTCAGAGACTAATTGAGTATACATACATAAATACAATTACTGATTTGTTACTTTACAAAATCCAGGCAGTGCCCTTGTTCCTGTCGGAGATCGCACCTACAAGGATTCGAGGAGGTTTAAACATTTTGTTCCAACTGAACGTCACCATTGGAATTCTCTTTGCTAATCTTGTCAACTACGGAACTGCTAAGTAAATCTCTTGTTTTTTCTTCTAGTTTACTCCTTAATTACATGCTTAATGTATAATTAACAATTAAGTAAACTTCACTAGCAGTTCATCCTAAAATCCGGGTCATTTATGTTAGATATATGTATAATATATATATGATCACCTTTAAAAATATTTCTTGATCCGTCAATGTCTACTAAAACCGTTGATTCTACGTGCCTATAGTGTGAATATTTCTATTCATTGCTTTCCTTTGCAACGACAGAATCGAAGGTGGATGGGGTTGGCGGCTATCATTAGGTTTGGCCGGCATCCCGGCACTTCTCCTAACCGTGGGAGCTCTCCTGGTTGTCGACAGTCCCAATAGTCTCATTGAGCGTGGTCGTCTCGAACAAGGAAAGGCCGTGCTCCGGAAGATTCGGGGCACTGATAACATTGAGCCCGAGTTCATGGAGCTTGTCGAGGCGAGTCGTCTGGCTAAACAAGTGAAACATCCTTTCAGGAATCTCCTTCAACGGAGGAACCGACCGCAACTCGTCATCGCTGTCGCCTTGCAGGTAATGATAAGAACATAATGATCAATATTTAATAATGTCGTTCGAGTTGAATCTGGTCGTAAAAATGAGTAACGGTTTTCTGATATGGCTACATGGACATTGGAACAGATCTTCCAACAATTTACCGGGATCAATGCAATCATGTTTTATGCGCCGGTCTTGTTCAAAACATTGGGATTTGGCAATGATGCTGCACTTTACTCTGCTGTTATTACTGGTGCTGTCAACGTTCTGTCTACCGTCGTATCGATCTACTCGGTCGACAAAGTAGGCCGTCGCATGCTCTTACTCGAAGCCGGTGTGCAGATGTTTTTCTCTCAAGTGATCATAGCTATTATTCTCGGACTCAAGGTTAAGGATCACTCCGATGATCTCCACAAAGGTTTCGCAATCCTCGTGGTCGTCATGGTGTGTACATTCGTGTCATCCTTTGCATGGTCTTGGGGTCCTCTCGGTTGGTTGATCCCTAGTGAGACGTTTCCCCTCGAGACTCGATCGGCGGGGCAGAGTGTGACGGTTTGTGTCAACTTGCTCTTCACCTTTATCATCGCTCAGGCTTTCCTATCAATGCTCTGCCATTTCAAGTTCGGGATCTTCTTGTTCTTCTCCGGATGGGTCCTGGTCATGTCGATCTTTACATTGTTCCTACTCCCTGAGACAAAGAACGTTCCGATCGAAGAGATGACCGAGCAAGTTTGGAAGCAGCACTGGTTTTGGAAGAGGTTCATGGATGATGAATATGATGGAGCAGATGTTGGGAAGGGTGATTTTGCAGAGAAAAATGGTCATGCTAAAGGTATTGACCCAACTTCACAGCTCTAAACTTGGATTTGGGAACACCATGTTATGATGGTATGTTACATGTACCAATAAGTATGTATGTATGCATGTATGTATGTAAAGATAGTGGCAATGAGCCATCATTGCAGTATAACACTCCTTGTCGAAAATGAACAACATTTGATTAATTAATTAAATCGTTAACTGTATCTGCAATATATATACATATATATGTTTCTACTTAACTCACCCAACGACAACAGCAGCAACAACAGCCTCCCAACATTCTTTCCTTACAAGCGTTGTCCTCTAAAAGTTTAGAACAAATATGGTAATGGGAGGGACATGTCATCGATGATGATGCCAACAATAAAATTAACAGACCATATCGTTCAAAAGCTGTATAAAAACACCTTAGGAGAGAGTAGCCCTTCACTTCCTCGCAACAAAAGAAAACCAAAGACTTGTTCCTCCTACTCCTTCCTTGCCGGTTTTCGTATGGGGTTTTCGAAGGGCGTCGTTGTTTGGGCTGTTATCGTGGATGCTGCATTGCTGCAATTGTCTCATGCGGCTGTTTATAAGGTTGGGGATGGTGGTGGTAGGACTTCCATTGGCAACCTTGATTACAAGCAATGGGCTGCTACTAAGACTTTCCATGGTGACATGATTCGCAAGTTTTCCTATGCTTGATATATTTCATGTCTATTTTATGGTTTACGTTCGGGATTTATCTATTAGTACATTCAATGATACATACATAGGTTTTGAGTACAATGCTCAGTTTCACAACGTGATGCAAGTAACCCATCCGATGTACAAGGCGTGCAATGCATCAGCCCCTTTGGCCACCTACACCACCGGCAGTCACACCATCAACATAACCACAAAGGGTCACCACTACTTCATCTGAAGAATTCCCGGATTGACATCACCGCTACTTCATCCGCAGAATTCCCGGCCACTGTCAATCCGGACAGAAAGTCGACATCAATGGGCTTCGTGAATCGGAAACGGCTCCAACTGTCTCCCTCGGGATTACCCGCTGCTTCTGCTTCGATTCCTTCAACCAGTGCACCTGCGCTTTCTCTATTTATATAAAATATGTATATTTTTTATATACCTAGAAAAAAATAACTTAAACTTAAAAATAAAATCACTAATTATTAATAATTTCAAGTTATTCGAATTTTTATTTTACAACTCAAACTTTATTTAATTTTTTTTCGAATTGAGTTTATAAAATTTTAAATCAAATCAAAACAAATCAAAGTTTTTTTTGAGTTGAGTCAAAAATTTTATTTTTTTCAAGTTAACTCAACTTTTGCTCACCCCTGACAACGGATAATGTTAATATATTTTTTAAAATGCTAAATAAAGGTCTAACCTTTCAAAATAGTCGAATACAGACCGATGTTTTTGGATTTACTCAAATAAGAACATAACGATTTTGAATCTGTTCAAATAATAAAGGAACACAATAACAGACAAATGAAGATGTAAACAAAGTTGGAAGTTGAAGGGTCAGAGTTGGGAGATTTCAAATTTCCAGCATCAATCAAACAATACTTTCGAACAATGGAGAAGAACAGCCCCAAACAATGATTTTAAACCCCAACACCACACAGCATTACATAGGATATAAACTGATCCTATACCCCTTCTGTTGTTAGTGTTCCTATATTTGTCTGTACAACATTCTGACATGGGGACTAGCTAAGTGCAGGGACTTCCTTTTTGAGCAAGCTTCAATGGTAATAATAATATATGAAAAGACCATATGTTTGTAGTTCACCAATATTACTTGTGAATTTGAAGTAAAAATAAATAAGGGAAGACGATGATTACACGATACAGTGTAGCCGTTTCATCCGAGATGACACAGTCAATCTGAATCTGTTGAAGGTATGTTATTGGCTTCCTGTTCATCCAGCTGCTTTTTAAGATGCCTCTGAGCAGTTGCATTAACAATCTTGACAAAGAAGTTCATGAGCATAAGCCACACGACAGTGTTCCAGATTGAAGCGAATGAAAAATCCCACTTTCCCTATGGCATCATTTTGCATGACAGGTTTCCGGAATCATTAGATTCGAGTCGGTCATAAGTTAGGGATAAATTGGATTGAATTGTTTATACATGGTTTAAGAGAGTGGTGTACCTTGATGTTTGAAGGCAGAGAATGCGGGGTGGTCAAGTACTTGTCTTTGGCTGCATGAAGTTTTGCCGTGAGGGAGGGCAAGAAAGTATCGAACCCGGGTATGAAACCAAGAATCCAGATCAATTCGTTCTCGATCCAATCAAGGAGTTGATTATTACAAACAGAGATGATGAAAACCATCTGCAGAAAAGGAATGAAATAGGTACTTATTAAATCAATGCAGCTAATGATTCGAGAATTGTGACATTGTTTGGCCAATGTGGTACCGAGAATTGAAAAATGAGCATATAATGAAACCAATTCAGGGAATTGAAAGAAATCAGTCAGATAAAGAAGAAAAATATTGAACCAACTCGGGTTCTGCTTGCATAAAAACACAAAGAGGAAATCACAAACCTGTATGTAAGTTTTAATAAATGCCTTCCCAATCAATGTTGCGAGAAAGAACTCCCAGAATGGAATTCCAAATTGTCCACACATGATGCCGGCAAGGTCGAATAAAGGATTGGGGACCTGAAACACAATTAAGTTGATCAGCAGGTTTACAAAATAACATCAATCAACGGCGGGATAAATACCGCATATAAACCACAGTCAACTTATACGATCTTATGGCTTGGAAAAATTTTACCAGGATGGATGTCGTCTTATAGTACAACTTTTACTTGGGATAAAAACATTAATATTTTTAGGCAAAGCGTGTCCTAGCCCCTTGGTATCATTATTTATGAAGACAAAAAACAGTAAAAACAGTCATAGAGAAACAAAATTGCAGTGAAGAAAAAGGTTCTGACCGAGGCAAGAACTAAAATGGTAAAGAAGTTCATGTGTTGGGCATGGGATAACAGCCAGCTCTCGATCTTTTTCAAGTGAGTAGCTATGACTCCGGATTCCTCACTTGAGGAAGCATCCAATTCTTCAATGGCATCAAGTTTTCTACCCGACTCTCTAGCTGCATAAAGCAGAAGATCAACGTAGGGTAGATATTTAAAATTATATAGCAATCGTTAGCAGACAATCAACTTTCGGACAGAGAACAGCCAAGGATTTGAACTTCGTACAGAAAATTAATAACCAACCAAAGCAGTATCAAAAGTGGAAAAAGACATAGCAAACTCAAGACAGTTTGCTCAAGAAACAACAATACAACATTTTAAATTTTAAGTAAATTGCAAAAGCCTATGGCTTGCTTGCAGACTATATCATGCTGAATAAGGAGAATGAAGAATGAAATAATCCTTTTAACACTGAACCATTTTTCTTAGAAAATAAAACCTGAACTCATCACATTACGGAAAATAAATATGCCTGAAGCATTATAAGGAGACTGGAGCCTCTTCCAGAAATGCCATAACCAATACTATTGGTAAATCTTGTTGTTGTAAATATAATATATCAAATATAAAAGCCGGTGCACATACCAGCTCTTGAGATAAAGTAAGGAGGAAGCTCTCCTAGTGCAGTCCCGATACCCCATAAGATAGCCTCCATCTGCACCTGTGGCAGTATGCTGCTAAGAGGAACCCTTGAACCATGGGATGTTGAAAACAAAGGAGGCCCAAACTCTTCACAGGATTTATCCAGCCATGAAGGGCCTCTCTTCAACTGTATCGTATCATACGGGGCGTTTTTCAGGTCTATCCGTCCACATTGCATTGCTTTTATGGTAAACAAGGCAATATGAGGACCCAAATATAGGACAAAAGTATGCAGGCCTGATCCTGGAATAACAAATTTGAAGTAGAGAAGTGACACTCAGATCAACAAAAATTTGACATCATCTTAGTCAGCCAACTTTAGCCTATAAATCATACACTGATATAACAGCAATAGGAAATCGGAAATTAACTCTTAAGCATTTAAGATTCATCAAGCATACTCCTCCAGACTATCATACAAGTTCATGAAATAATGCTCTTACCAAGACCAATTGAAGATGCAACACCAAGTGCTATCCACCATAGTCCAAACCGAACATAATGGGAAACTTCCTTGACATGCTGATGAAAAATGCAATGAAGAAATCAACAGTTGATTATTGTTCCTACTGATCAGGGTACAATAAATGATAAACAAGAAATAGAAATTATTTCGACTAAATAATTAGCACAAATTTATCATCAGCGCCATAAAAAATAAAATGGCTCAAATATACAGATAGCAACAATTGACAATAAAGAACCAGCACAATCACCTCAAAAGTAAGGCCCTTATGAACTACAAAGAAAGTTGCACATGTATGCTTTGCATCAACAGAAAAATATGATGAAGACGGATGAAAATACTAGGATAACCTAAAATTTTTACCTACCTTTTCATGAGGACCCTCAATGGTTACAAGCAAAATTCCAAGAACTGCTATTAGTGTGCTTGAAAGCATAAGCCAACCACCCTTTGCCAAAAGATACAGTGCTGATCGCTTAATATATTGATAGATAGCCAGAATGAAAAACCTTATTGTTTTGAAGGGTTGTGTTGTCAATGTCAAATTTTCTATTTCTCGTTGATGACTCTCATGAATATCTGCCGCAATTAACGAGCCAATCAATGATGGGGTTATGAGAATTTCACAACTAAATTCTCTTTACAAGGAACCCAAAAATAAAGCTAAAACCATTCAGCACGATTGCATAAAAGAAACATTCATGTCAACCTATAATATAATTCAATTATAGAGAGAAAATGGCATTATACAACAAAATCAGCAAACATTCTTGCACTGAGAACATGAAAATTTGCATTCTGAGAAAATAAGCAAATGAGATGATTAAAGGCACCATTACACTTGCCAATGTTAAGAAAAAACACTATAAACTCTATACAACATTGTCATGTATCTGTAACAATCTCACTCACCATGCCCCTAACCCCACATTAAATCCAAGTTTTCAACAATTATAACTGTCCAATTGATCTATTTATGTCATGTTGACAATGAGCTAGCCCAACTAGAAAAAAAAACACGAGAGAATCGAGCCATGAAGGCTTTCAGCGAGAGGGAATGAGAATTTTGAACCAGTCTTATAGTGGAGGGAAGAAAAATAAAAAAATGCAGCATATAGAAGATGGATGATTTCTCCCAACCTTGAGTACCACACATAGATATAGAGTCAACTTCAAAGGAAAATGTATAGAATTGTACACTTCAAACCACCATATTTTGAGTACAGCAAAACAGAATCCAAGTACCTAAAGTCCTAAAGCACAATCTCCCAGCATTATATCAGCAGTCCACACTTGTTTATCCTCTATTTTCTTTTCCCCCGACATTTTTTTCTTTTCTTTTTCTTGGAAAACCTCAAGTCTATATAACATAAAAACTCCCCAAAACAAACAAAAAAATACCACCAGCAGAATCACCACACAAAATATAAAACTTTCAATCCAGCTAAAACAAGCTAAACAGTGTTCTTATTCAACTGATTTCAATCCTTCCAAATAATAACTAAGCAACTGGTTTCTGAAGGAGCTTTAACTTTTAATTATTGGTTTTGAAACTAAATCAAAATTAACCCAATTAACAAACTATAAAATTCATAAACGATAATACATCTAGAGAGAGAAACAACAACTTGATTCAAGCTCCTAAAATAAAAATTAATCTGAATAAAAAACCAATGAAAATAAAGAGCAGCAGAATGAAAAATAACTCTAACAAATAGTTATTAAAAAAACATAAAGCAAAACCACTAGCCTTCCATCGATGCTGCCATTTGTTGAGAAGAAGAAGCTCTTTTGGTTGAATCTATCACCAAATTAACATACTACAATGGGTTTTCTTTTTTGTTCAAATTCCTCAAATAAAAATGGAATTTTTCGTCGATATCTACCACTTTTTTCTATATAAAAAGGTGTGGTTCTGGGGTAATCAACGGGCTACAATCGAATTACTTGTAAAGGAATCAAGCATTTTATGTTTTAAATCATAACAATGACAACAGATTCTGGGTTTTCGAAATAAAACAGTAGCAGATCTAGAGAAGAATTTAGTGATTTTTGCGTGAAGATCTCCTCTTATTTGAGATTTGGTCGCTCACTTGTTCTTGCGTCTGAAAAACAAAGGGTAAACTACATCCAAAGTCACCTAATTATGGGTTTAGTAACAAACACGACACTTTTCTTTTAAAAGTTACAAATAAGACACTAAATTAAAAAATTATTATAATCATTTTTATTTTATAATTAAAATTAAAATAAACGTATAATATGATGTAATATACTAATATTACTTTCCAAAACATATATATTATAATGATTTTTTAATTAAAAATTTTAATTTTTTTCATCTCGATCTCCTAATTAACTACATACTACGATATTATAAAAATAAACGAGTCCATCATATAAAAAGCAATAGATTATCATTAATAATAATTATATACACCAATAATTACTTTGTCTTATAAGATGAGATATTAAATTGTTTAAGTAAAATTAAGTTTTTAATCTTGATATCGTAAACGAAGAAAATTGATTTAAAAAATTATTCTTATATTCAATTTTTATAAAATCATCTAAATTAGTTAATTAATAAATTATATATTAATAAAAATATATTATTTTATATTAAAATATAAAAAAATTGTCAGTATAAGATAATTGAGAGAATCCTCATAATTAAGTTGGAAAAGTGGAATTTGGAATAAATTCTTTCATTTGTTTTTGCTTCTAAGTCAACAATTAAAGTTGGAATAAACATTATTTTATTTTAGTTTTCTCAAGTTATCTTGGAATTGTATAAATGTGTATTATTATAATTTTAATTTTTAAATAATTTACTTTAAATAAATATTTTTAAAATTATTTTAATAAGATTGTGGTATATGTCACATGCACGTCACGTGATCAAATGGGAGATAGATTCGGCATCCACGTCTTGTTCCTTGCTTGGTTATTTAATTATATAGAAATTAATGTTTTATTGACAACATTTTTTAATGATTTTCTATTGATTGATAATGCATGACAATAGATGGTTTTTAATCATTATTTTTTATTTTTTATAATTGTTGTTTTATGTTGTAGTTATTTAAATATATTAATTGTAATTATACTCATAATTATACTTAAGGTATAATCTTAATTGGTTAATTGTAATTAAAGGCATGAACCCTTAAGCTTAAGTGGTTAAAAGGAACGGTTGTTGTTCTTAGAGATCACAGGTTCAAAAACCAGTGATACCGGCAGACTGATTGAGCGGTTAATGTCAAATGGTGGAGAGATTATATTTTAGGACAAATACTACTGTAATCACTGTTAGCTAATTAAAAAAATTAAGGATGAAATTGAATATTTTTGCAATGTTCGAGGATTAATTTTATTGTTATATAAGTAAAAAAATACTTATTTTGTTCATTAGTGGATGAAGAATTTGCCAAACAAGTAGTGGGGAGTGATGAACTTTCCAAGAAAATAATAAATTGTTGAAGTGGGGCAAGGAATTATGGTTTGGTACAAAGGACAAGGCCGTTGATTTCGGTTGCTTATATAAGAGGAATAAAATTCGATTTAATTAAAAAAATAAAAATTTTATATGAAGTAAGTTAATTTAAATTATAATTTATAAATTTAATTTTAAAAATTAAATAAAGTTTGAGTTATAAAATAAAAATTTAAATAATTTAAATATTTTTATAATTAATAGATCGAATTTTAAGTTTAAATTAATTTTTTATTTTTTATTTTTTATAACATACATATCGTATATAAAAATCATAAAAAATATATATGTATCATATATAAAAAATAATGAGTTTGGGTAGAAGTGTTAAATTTTTAGTTTGACAAAAAATAAGACACGTCACATATGAGTCAATCAATAAAATTTGTTTTTTAATATAAAATTATTTTTAAATTTGATTTATAGTATATAAAAATAAAAAATTACTTTAAATAATATAAAAAATTAATAAAAATAATATTTAATAATATAAAAATGAAATAAAAATTTAATCAACTGACTAAATATAATTATTTTCAATAAAAATTATAAAACATAAAGACAAAATCGTAAAAGGAAAGATTTTCAAAATCGTTCCTTGTTTTTCTCAACCAACTCTCAAAATATTTGTACCACCTTAACTGATGGTAAAAAAAACTGTTACATAAACAACAATAAGAACAAGTTTATTTGTTGAGTAGACATACAGAAAATAAATCCCTAAATTGGTATAGAAAGGATCGTGATGGAGGATAGGGTTTGGTTATATATTGTCTTTATAGTTGTACTAGGTTTAGGACACTTATCTCTATCGATCGAAGCAAGAGGTAAGATGTTGAATGACGTTTTAAATTGTCCAACGTCTCGTTATTATGTCGATTCACCTCATACCAATATTTTCACATATTCATCATTTAAAAAATTGAATTTTGGAATATTATCTGAAGGTGTGTTTATTCCTCCGTCGAGACCTAGTAGACGTGTATCAGATTCATATACATCGCCATTTGAAATTTTACCCAAAAGTGTGCATATTCTTCCGTCGAGACCTAGTAGACATGTATCAAATTCATATGCATCGCCATTTGAAATGTTACCCAAAGGTGTGTCTGTTCCTCCATCGGGACCTAGTAAACGTACATCAGATCCACATCCATCGCCATTTGAAGTGTTACCTAAAGGTTTGCCTATTCCTCCGTCGGGACCTAATAAACGTACATCAGATCCATATCCATCGCCATTTGAAATATTACCTAAAGGTGTGTCTATTTCACCGTCAGGACCTATTAGGCATTAATCGAATCCACCTCTATCATTATTTGAAAAGTTACCTAAAAAAATATTTATCCTACCGTCAGGACTTAGTAGACGTTAATCAAACCCATCTTTATCGTTATTCAAATATTACTTAAAATTCTTATTCCTCCGTCATAACTTAATAGACGTAGTTGTTACGCAAAACAAACAAATCAAGTTAAAAGATGTAAATCACAGAATTCGGTAACAAGAGTAAACCATATAAAATGAAAAATAAAAAGATTACAGAAACAAAGAAAAAACCAATAAAACGTTTCTGACAAAAACGTAAACCGAGGCCTGTGCTAACACAGTATCCTTAAAACAGATTCGTTCCCTCCCGGAGCTGGAGTTTCTATGGAACGTCTGTCTCCCAGGATACAACGGTAGACAGCAGCAAAGAGAGCAACGCAACTTAACTGCACCGGCGAACTTCACAGAAGCAGAACACTATCAAGAATTTTGGCTAGAGGATGTTTTTGTTTTTCAGTGTGTTGAGATAGGAGCAAGAGAGTTCCTTTTATAGTGTTCATGCAGGGGACAAGTTTAATTACAGAATTAATCTGTAATTACAATTCCTTGGAGAGTTATAACTCCCTAAATTCAAAATGGCATTTAACAGAGAATTAATCCAAATAAATTGGAGGTTACAACCAGCTGAAGGGTCTGCAACTCCATAAAAGGTGGTTTAATTCTATAATATCTGTTGGAAAAAAAAATAAAGTGCCTAACCCATCTTCTGACTTTCATAATAAGCAATCAATACTAGCCCAAAGTGCCTAGCCATACCCAGACTTATTTCCAATGATAGCATGAAGAACTTTTATATATAAAGCTTTCCAAATCAATATTCTCAACAAATGTGGGACATTCTACTTTTTATATTTTTTATTTTATTTTTCCAACATCATGGGTGTCATCTTATAGTAGATTAATCATCCACTTAGTTCCAATTAATTTGACTAATGGAACCCACATAAATTTAATCTCCAAAATGTTCATTACCATACCATTCTTCCAACAGTAGTTCGGATCCACCTCTATCGCCATCATTTATATAATGGGATTTACTCTTTCTAGTGCCCCTCTTCAATAAATAAATAAATAAGGGTGCATGGTATGTCTATTCAATGTTCAACTTGCTTTAATAATAAAATATGATAACAGTATATATGTATCAGTGGAGAAATTATTATATGGATCGGTTCTATCACGTCATCCATGGTCCTTAAGAATAAAAAACAAATTTATGTCATCATTTTTTACACATCATCTGCACACTCATAATTTTAATTTTTAAATCATCTCTCTAAATAAAATATATTAAAATTAAAGAAAATGATGATGTGGATTTGTTTTTTATTCTAAACCCTAACCCTAAACCCTAATTAAAAAACAAATCCACGTAATCATTTTTTTAATTTTAATATATCTTATTAGAAAGATGATTTGGAAATTAAAATTATGGGTGTGCAGATGATGTGTAAAAAATGATGACGTGGATTTGTTTTTTATTCTTAAGGACCATGGATGACGTGGTGGAACCGGTCCATAGAATAATTTCTCGTATCAGTGTTATGTAATATGTACAATTATTTTTTTAGATTTTGATGCACGTAAAAGTTATCGATAAAGGGTCTTTTTAATAAAAACGATCTAAAATAAAATAAGTATAAATTTAAAATTAACAAATTTGAAATAATTTTGAATTTTAAAAATTTATTTATTTTATAACATGATTCAATATATTTTAAATTATTTATATTATATTATATTTATTAATTGATTAATTTAAATATTATAAAGACTTTTTAATTATTTTTGTTTCGTGTTTTTAGTATTGTGCATTTTCATATTAATAATATCATGATTATTATTTTCCTATAATTTAAGTTTATAAAGATTTTTAATGAGATACGTGATAATATTAAAATATTTAATGAAACATATCTAAATCGTCATATAAATCGTTCTCTACAAAATCTCGAATTTAATTTTTAAAATTTATATTATTAAGAGAGAGTTACGAATCTGAACATAAATTATAAAATAAATGTGTATTTTATTAAAAAGTAAGGATTAAATTTGTAAAATTTAAATATTAAATCCATTATAATTTATGTAGTATAAAATAAATTAAAGTGGATTAGGTCTACCAACCTTGCTAAAGGCTAAAGGCTAAAGCCCATTTTTATATTCCTTGATTCCCAGTTTAAGATTTGACGATTTCTATCGATCTTTTGCTTTTCAATTTTTTAATCCTTTGGGGAACTTTCGGATGTGTGAAATCCATGATATAATAAATTTAATATTTTAAATCGTTCACACACTCTTTAAATGAAACAATATTAAAATAATAGTATGATAATTATAGTTAACGTTTTAATATTAAATTTAAATCACGTAATGTGAGATAATAAGAAAATAAAAAATAAATAAAATATAAAATTAATTAAAATTTATAAATTAATTTTTATATATACCAAGTTTTATGGTAGTCCGATGACTTAGGGGTGATAATGAGCCTGTCCGGCTCGCGAATTATTCGGGTTCGAGTCGGTCAAAGCTCGGTTTGAGTAAGTTCGGCTCGGGCTCGGATTCAGTTCGGGATTTAAACGAGTCAAACCGAGTTTATCAAAACTCGGCTCGAAAAGCTCACGAATAGGCTCAGAATACATTAAAAACAATTTGTTTAGTAAAAAAAATAAAATAATTGAGAATAAATTTACTAAAAATAAATTAAATATTATCGACTAAAATAAATTTACAAAACTACAAATAATAAATAATAAATAAATAAATAATAAAACACAATAATATATAAATTTGTTCATTTCGAGCCAAACCGAGTTAAGGCCGAATCGAGTTTAACGAGCTTTGAGCCCAAGCCGAACTCAAACCTAAAATTTCGAGATCGACAAGCCTCAAACCAAGCCGAACCCAAATATACTTGTTTTTGAGTCGAGCCGAATCGAACCTGACCTGACTCGGACTCGACTCCGGCTCGACTCATTATCACCCCGCAATGACCATGGATCCATCCATGTTGGAATCAGATACTTTAATTGGGAACCAATAAAGAGATAAAGTCTGTGGAATGCTTTCAAATAAAAAATGACTTCAGACATGAAGAAGACACTGTCATTAGCTGTAATGGCAAAATATTTAAGATCTTGATGCCTTCATCAACTCCAATACGCCCTCAGAAAAACCAGCTTTCATCAACAGCTTGAAATAAATTACCCAAATTTCTCAGATGGGGTACTGTCCAAGTTCAAAGATGCTAGACAAAGCCATGGCCAAGGTCTGTGGGAAGCCAAGAACAAAGGACAAAGCCATGTTGGAGGATAGCCTGAAGGAGAAGATGATGATCAGAGGAACTGTGGTTTTAATGAAGAAGAACGTGTTGGACATGAATGATTTCACAGCTTCTTTACTCGATCGAGTTTACGAGCTCTTCGGTAGAGGCGTTTCGTTACAGCTCATCAGTTCTGCTTACACCGATCCTGGTTTGTTTTCTTTGCATTGTTCACTGTGTGTTTGTCTTATTAGATGTGTTCATATATGTGTGATGAACAGACAATGGGATGAAAGGGAAGCTTGGGAAGCCAGCATATTTGGAGAGATGGGTCACGAAGATCGCTCCGTTATCGGCTGGGGATGTCACGTTTTCGGTCACATTCGAGTGGGACGAATCCATGGGTGTTCCTGGAGCTTTCATAATAAAAAACAAACACCGTAGCCAGTTTTATCTCAAGAAAGTCACCCTGGAAGATGTTCCTGGACACGGTCGGGTACATTTCGTTTGCAATTCTTGGGTCTATCCGACGCATCGGTACAAGTACGATCGAGTTTTCTTCTCCAACAAGGTAACTTCACTTTGGAATCCAACTTTAGAGAATTTTGGGTGACATATAACTTTGATTCATTTGATTTAGACCTACCTTCCATGCCAAATGCCGGTACCTTTACGCAAGTATAGGGAAGAAGAGATGGTAAATCTCAGGGGAGATGGACAAGGAATGCTCAAAGAATGGGACAGAGTTTATGACTATGATTTCTACAATGACTTGGCAATGCCGGAAAAGGGTCCGGATTGTCACCGTCCAGTTCTCGGTGGATCAATGCATTGTCCGTATCCTAGAAGAGGAAGAACAGGTCGGAAGCCACACAAAATTGGTAAGAACTGTTTTTATTATAGCATCTGTTATGTTCGTAACAACGTTTAACATGGCCTGACCAGAATTTCATCCAACAGATTCCAAGACGGAGAGTAGGCTGTTCCTTCTAAACTTAAACATCTATGTTCCGCGAGACGAACAGTTTAGCCAGGTGAAGTTCTCGGATTTCCTTGCCTACGCTTTGAAATCTCTGTTCCAGGTACTGGTCCCCGAGATTGCAGCACTATGTGACAAAACCATAAATGAATTCGACTCCTTTCAAGATGTACTTGATCTCTATGAAGGTGGTATAAAACTACCAAGCGATGCCACTATTAAGAAGATAAGGAATTGCATCCCTTGGGAGTTGATCAGGGAACTCGTTCGTAACGACGGTGAGCGATTGATGAAGTTCCCGATACCTGCCATTATCAAAGGTACATACAAACCTTTTCCCACTACATACCATAGATACTAGATTACAGAGGATAGGGTTTTCTTACAACTTATGTATGATGCTCATGCCTTGTGTTGTTACAGAGGATAGGTCTGCTTGGAGGTCGGACGAAGAGTTTGCACGAGAAACTCTTGCTGGTCTCAACCCGATTATCATCAGTCGGCTCGAAGTAATTACATAACCTTTCTTTTAACTAGCAGATAAAAATGTTCTATTTTTTTTGCTCATGTCAAAAGCTACTTATGGTGTGTAGGAATTTCCCCCTGTCAGCAAGCTTGATCCTAAAGAATATGGTCACCAGAAAAGTACCATTACAAGGGAACATATTGAGTGTAACATGAATGGACTCACCGTGGAAGAAGTACAATTTCACACATCATATGTTTTTGCTAATTTTAATGTTCATTTTAGATTATTAACTGGTTTTTCTTCAGGCTCTAAAGCAGAACAAACTGTTCATATTGGATCACCATGATGCCTTCATGCCTTACCTGGGGAGGATAAATTCGACTACCACAAAGACATACGCCACGAGAACACTGTTCTTACTGCAAGAGGACGACATGCTGAAGCCATTGGCTATCGAGTTGAGCTTGCCGCATCCACAAGGGGACATCCACGGTGCTGTAAGCAAAGTTTTCACCCCTGCGGAGGATGGTGTCGAAGGTTCGATCTGGCAATTGGCCAAAGCGTATGCTGCGGTGAACGACTCCGGCTACCATCAGCTCATTTCTCATTGGTATGAATTCTGAATTACTGGGAAAAAGGCAGTGGCCAGTGGCTACATGTTGTTTTACAATGTGTTTTTTTGCCATGATTGCAGGTTGAACAGTCATGCTGTGATTGAGCCATTCATAATCGCCAGTCATAGACAGTTGAGTGTGGTTCATCCCATTTATAAGCTTCTCCATCCCCATTTCCGTGACACGATGAACATAAATGCTTTGGCTCGGCAGACGCTCATCAATGCCGGTGGAGTGCTTGAGTTGACAGTGTTTCCTGGTAAATATGCAATGGAAATGTCTTCTGTAATTTATAGAAACTGGGTTTTCACTGACCAGGCTCTCCCTGTTGATCTAATTAAGAGGTAAGCCATATGATCAATTGTAAGATGCCAAGTATTTTACATTGTTTATGGAACTCCGGTCGGATTAAATTTAATTATAAGCGTTAAGAATTTGAGTTAAGTTTAAACTTAAATCAAATATTGACCGAGCTTTTATTGCGTAGAATTTTTTGTGTGGAATTGTGTTTTTGCTAATCTCTTCATCTTCATTTCCAGAGGAATGGCAGTCCCGGACTCAAGCAGTCCCCATGGTCTCAAGCTCGTGATAAAAGACTACCCGTACGCCGTCGATGGGTTAGAAATCTGGTCCGCCATTGAAACATGGGTCACCGAGTACTGCACCTTCTACTACCCATCAAACGAAGCAGTCAAACACGACACCGAACTCCAGTCATGGTGGTCGGAGATAAAAAACAAAGGCCACGGTGATCTGAAAACCCAACCATGGTGGCCGGAGATGAACACAACAGCCGACCTCATCCAAACATGCACGATCATTATCTGGATAGCATCCGCTTTCCACGCCGCCATCAACTTCGGACAATACCCATACGCCGGCTACCTCCCGAACAGACCAACGACCAGCCGTCGGTTCATGCCGGAACCGGGAACCGACGAGTACGAAGAACTTAAAAAAGACCCGGACTTGGTGTTTTTGAAAACGATCACCGCACAGTTCCAGACCTTGCTCGGTGTTTCACTCATAGAAGTATTGTCACGGCACTCGACCGACGAAATATACCTCGGGCAAAGGGACACGTCGGAGTGGACGACGGACGACGAACCCCTGGCTGCTTTTGAAAGATTTGGCAAGAAACTGGTTGAAATTGAGCACATGATTATGGAAAGGAACATTAATGGGAGATTGAAGAACAGAGTTGGACCAGTGAAGATGCCATACATGTTGATGTATCCTAATACGTCGGATTATTCTAGGGAAGGTGGACTTACAGGGAAGGGTATCCCTAACAGTATCTCGATTTGAAATTGAAGGTACTGGCCAAAGTTTCCATGGCGGAAAGGATTGAATTTATGAAAATATAATAGGATTTTTTTTTTCTAATTATTGTGTTTAAACTTTAAGTAAATGGTGATTAGTGGTGTAAAAGAATAAATAAGATTCTTTGCTTCTAAACAAATTTATTGATAATTAAATTTTAATTTTAAAGCATTGTAAAAAAATAACATATTTTTGGGTCATTAATTTTTTGTGTTTTAGGGGTTTTATCAATAGGAAGAAGAATATTAAAATTTTAGAGTATTTTTTTATCATTAAAAATAATATGTTATATAATATAAAATCTTAAAAAACAAATTTATGTTAAAAGATTAATTGAATTTTTTATAATGATAATTTAAATGGATGTAAAATAAAAATATGATAATTTTATTGATAATATTTTTTCAAACAGACAGAATAATAATTTATATTAAAATATTTTTATTCGTAAAATAAATTTAAAAAATTGCGTTTCTCTAGGGGATTCTAGAACATAAAGCAAAGCTCCATATTTTCTAGTAACTCTCTCAACTCTTCTCGCCTCTTCGACACTTTATATTTCTTTGCCACCTTCCCCTGCTCTCTGCAATTCCAGTGTCTCCAAGCTCCTAAGGTTTGCTCCAACATTCTGCTGTTTATTTTTACCAGGTTTGCATTTATCTTCATACTTATATCTCACTATTGTTCTGATAAAAACTTCATCTGTTTTTCTTTTTTCCTTCTCCCCTTGTTTAGTAACCAGGTTAGATGTAGCTTTGTATTGGAAATTCAAGTACATCTTTACAAAAAATAGTATCTTTTTATGCTCAAAGGTTTCAACTTTATGATCTTTTAATGGATTGTTAACCATTTTTAGTGAATTTTATTTGTTGGGTTTTGTTAATTTTATTGGTTTTTGAACTGAATTGTTGAAGTTGAGCTTAAATTTATGAGATAGGAAATTAACACTAGCATCTGAATATAACTTTCGTGTTGATGGTGGGCGGTTTGAGGTTTTAGTTTAGAAAATCTCAGAATTGCAGAATTTTGATTATTGATATATGGAATGATAGCATTTTTCAAGTGTTTGTGAAAAGTCCTACATGAATAAATTTTTTGTATAATTACATAGTGTTGGACTTGGAGGCTAAAATGGTATTCTACTGGTTGGTTATGGGTACTTTAGTTTGCACTTTTTAAGAATTTTTTGAGGCAATCTATGTTTCATCTGTTTATCAATTTGGGTTTCTGTTCTTGGTTAAAAAAATTGATTTTTGGTGAAAAGAATGAAGGTATGTTCTATGGTGAGTGGCATTATATCTGTTTCTATGTGTAGAGAAGACTTCGAATAGCTTCTCGAAGTTTCCTGTCATAGATTCGAAAGGCTAAAATCTTGATCAATATTGTTGTTGTTCAATTATTTTGACAGTTTGAAGTAATGGCTGAACCAGCATACACAGTGGCATCAGACAGTGAAACAACAGGGGAGGAGAAATCTTCGTCTGCTTTCCCGGAAATCGCGATTGGAATTGATATTGGAACTTCACAATGCAGCGTTGCTATCTGGAATGGTTCGCAAGTTGAGCTTCTGAGGAACACTAGGAACCAGAAGTTAATGGCTTCCTATGTCACTTTTAAAGATGAAATTCCTTCAGGTGGAGTGAGCTATCAACTCTCCCACGAGATTGAAATGTTATCCGGAGCTGCTATCTTCAACATGAAGCGTCTCATTGGACGAGTTGACACCGATCCTGTTGTTCACGCAAGCAAAAGCCTTCCTTTTCTGGTTCAGACATTGGACATTGGTGTTCGTCCGTTTATAGCGGCCTTGGTGAACAATATTTGGAGATCCACTACACCTGAAGAAGTTCTTGCAATATTTTTGGTTGAACTAAGGGTCATGGCTGAATCTCGATTGAAGCGGACTATAAGAAATGTTGTTTTGTCCATCCCGGTTTCGTTCAGTCGATTTCAATTGACTCGAATTGAACGAGCTTGTGCGATGGCGGGTCTTCATGTTCTCAGATTGATGCCCGAACCAACTGCTGTGGCGTTACTATATGCACAGCAGCAGCAACAACTGATACACGACAACATGGGCAGCGGAAGTGAAAAGATCGCTCTCATCTTTAATATGGGTGCTGGGTATTGCGATGTTGCTGTATCAGCAACAGCTGGAGGAGTTTCCCATATAAAAGCTTTATCCGGAAGTGCAATAGGAGGTGAGGACTTTCTTCAGAACATGATGCGCCATCTCTTGCCGGATTATGATAACCTCTTCTCGAGCAGAGGAATTAATGAGATCAAGTCAATGGGGTTACTTCGAGTTGCAACTCAGGATGTCATACACAAACTCTCTTTTGAAGAAAGTGTACAAATTGACGTAGATTTGGGTAATGGATCAAGAATATGTCGGAAGGTTAGCCGGGAGGAACTTGAAAAAGTAAACCAGAAGATATTCGAGAAATGTGAGAGTCTCATAGTCCAGTGCTTACATGATGCAAAGGTAGAGGTGGATGATCTGACTGATGTAATAGCTGTGGGTGGCTGTTCGTTTATTCCAAAAATAAGAAATCTCTTGAAGAGTATATGCAAAAGAGAACTTTACAGAGGTATGAACCTACTTGAAGCAGCAGTCTCCGGGACTGCACTAGAAGGAGCAGTGGCTTCTGGTATCAGTGATCCTTTTGGCAACTTGGACTTGCTAACCATTCAAGCCACACCTCTTGGAATCGGAATACGAGCTAACGGGAACTCATTTGTGCCGATTATACCTAGAAATACTACAATGCCTGCTCGGAAAGAACTAGTCTTCACGACTGTCCATGATAACCAGACCGAGGTATTGATAGTTGTCTACGAGGGCGAAGCAGTTAAGGCAGAAGAGAATCATCTGTTGGGCTATTTCAAGATTACCGGACTTCCTCCCGCACCTAAAGGAGTTCCAGAGATAAACGTCTGCATGGACATCGATGCGTCAAACGTGCTGAGAGTTTTGGCAGGGGTCATACTGCCAGGTTCTCAACAACCTGTTGTTCCGGTAATGGAAGTAAGGATGCCGACGATTGATGGTGGGCATGGTTGGTGTGCCGATGCACTGCATAGAACTTACGGGTCTACTTTGGACCTGGTGACTGTGCAGAAGAAATGAATCTGATGCACACTTTGTTGCATTTGATTCGAGTGTCTATACGTGTGTTTTCGTGTTAGAGAATTGTCTTAACGAGAATAGTTGTGTGCTGTGTGTTTTCAGGCATGAATCAATAATTTCATACATGTGAACTTCGAGAAATTATATCATGGGTCAGTTCTACCACGTCATTCATGGGACCGATCAATAGTAATCACCCACTTTATTATTTTTAAATTTTTAAAGTGAAGATTCACCTGAAAAAAAATATGACATGGAAAAGTTGATAAAGTGGGTAGTTATTATTGGTCGGTCCCATGGACACGTGGTGGGACTGACTCATAATATAATTTTTCGTGAACTTGTATGTAGCTGAAACTACTGTGATGCTGTCTATTTATAATAAAAAAGTTCTTTCTTTTGTGTATTGAAATAGATTGATAGAAGAAGGTTGGGTGTTCTAAAATGTCTGTTTTCAGGAATGCAGGAAGTAGGCAAATCACAGTTTCCTGTAAGAACAATAATCGTTTTTTTAATTATTAATTATTAAAGTTAAATGGTTTATACAATTATTCGATTTATCTGTTTTCAGCAGTTGATTTCAATCCTTATATAATAATATACATTATTTGAATTAGGTAATATAAAAGTTTATTATAAAGGTGATTTTTTTACTTGAAATTACATCTAATTTAATCTGATTAATTGTAAATTAAAATTCATTAAGGTTATTAAAGTTTACGGACCAGTTATGATTTGATCTAATTTGAGGATATGTGTGCAATTAACCAAGGATACAATTCTCCTATCAACCAAACACGGCCTTAAATACTTCCCTCTTTATTCTCCAAAAGCCCTACTTTTACATTCTTATACATTTCAGCTTCAGCGGCGGCGCTTTGCACTACAACCACCGCCGCCCTCAAATCGAAGCAGCATCTTCAGAAATAAAACCCTAACAAAAGTAATTCCTCAACTCTCTCTCCCCCTCTTTAGTCAACCTATACATATAATTACTATAATTATTCGTTTCTTTACTTTTTCTTTTGTACATACAGAAGAATGGCGGAAAAGGCTGTTACCATAAGAACTAGGAAGTTCATGACCAACAGGCTTCTCTCAAGGAAACAATTCGTGGGTTATTTTAGAAGTTTTAGCTCTCATTTCTTTTTTTTTTCTTTCCTTAGATTGTCCTTGTACTGTTTGTTTACCGAGAAAATGTATGAAGAACTTGAAAAGTAAGAGATTTGACGAAATGGGTTTTCGTTTAAAACTTACAAAGTTTCAATCTTTGTTGTTATTGTTTTTGTGATTTTGGAACAGATCATAGATGTTCTTCATCCGGGTAGACCCAATGTTTCAAAGGTATTTTAATGACTTGTTTCAGTTGTTAGGTTAATTCAAGGTTCCCAATGTGATTGTGCTTCCTTACATTTTAACTCATTTAAGTAATGAACTCGAATGTAGGCTGAGTTGAAGGAGAAATTGGCCAGGATGTATGAAGTAAAAGACCCAAATTCCATTTTTGTATTCAAGTTCCGTACTCACTTTGGAGGAGGGAAATCAACTGGTTTCGGGCTTATTTATGACTCGGTTGAGAATGCGAAGAAGTATGAGCCTAAGTACCGCTTGATCAGGGTAAATCATGCCACCTTCAATGATTTATATCTTGGTTTAAGCATTATCATTTAGATTTAGGGTCATTGCCTTCCACACTAGTAGGATTTATTTTAGAATTTTTAGCATTTGGCAGTAGTGGTTTGGATTCTCATAGTTGTAGGATGGCAAGAACTGGCTCCGTAAGTGTTGTTCGTGCTTCCGAATATATATATATTAGAATATGGAGTGATAGATGGCAAGAACTGGTTACGATGTTTTTGAAATATTTTTTGGCCGAGAAGTCATTATAGATGGCATTACCTATGTTATTCGGTTTTTGTTATTTTGGCTCATTGCTTGAGGCTAGGTACCATCTCATGGGGCGATAATTCCGTAATGTAGAAATAAGTTTAGTGAAGTCATTAAACAACCTGTGTTTCCTACTTCAAATGCGTCTGCCTTTGTATAAAGAGTAATCCTGTTGCATCGGGCGAAAATATCTTGTGCTTTTAGGGTGACCATGACACAACTACTGAAAATAATAGCTTTGAGCAATACTCACATACGTGCCTATAGCAATATGCGGTTTTATACATGCTTAGCTTCATCAATACTGAAGCTCTTTTCTTCTGATGACAGAATGGACTCGATACCAAGGTCGAAAAGTCTAGAAAGCAGATGAAGGAAAGGAAAAACAGAGCCAAGAAGATCAGAGGTGTAAAGAAGGTAAATCAGGATGTTCCATTTTTCAACTATTCTTTTCTCGAAACTTATTTCGTCAATCAATGGTGACTTTGCCCTCATATTGCAGACCAAGGCTGGAGATGCTGCCAAGAAGAAGTGAGATCCCATCCCCACATGCATAAACTAGTTTTCATGCAGCAATACAATCAAATCCCCTTACTCAGTTACCTCCATTCTCTGTTGTTTTCCATTGAAGCACTGAACTCATTTTACTTCTTTTTGAATTGAGTATTCTGGACCTACTATCTTACCTGTGCCTATGGGGATTTAATCTTAATTGAATTTTGGGGGTTTAAAATTGAAATCTGTATAAGTACCTTTTATGTCTCTTAATGCAGTTGTATTTCTAGAGCTTTATTTTTCTATAAAAAATATTTTTTAGTTGTTTTAATTCATAATTAAAGTTTTGGTTTAATATATAAATTAGCCCTTGAAGTTTCTATTTTTTCTTGATATTTGAACTTTTTGGACAAGTTGATACTTGAATTTATTTTGACAGCTAATCAAGTTTAATAATGTAATTGATGGTTGAAATATCAAATGGATTATTCCATACTAATTTTTCATAAGTATGTTAATTATAAGGTATAAGGTTTTAGTTTAAAGTTTTAATCTAAGGTTTTTAAGTTTAGGATTTATTATTAAGATTTTGATTTTAGGTATAATTAAGAAATTTAAGGTTTAACTTATAAACGAACTTTAAACTTAAAATTTTACTAACAATTTTAAAATTCAAAATTATTTTTTATAAACCCTAAATAAAATCATTAACTTTAGAACTAAAACGCTTTTGCAAACAAAACTATTACACACTAAAATATGAAATAATTATCCAAATGTAAGCACGATTAATTTTACATCAAGAATTTATTGATTGTTTAAATGTTCTATTTGAATTTTTTTATTATAATGGTATAAAAATGTTTTAGTACTAACATGAGAAAAACTAACAAATTCAAGGGCTAATTTGTATATTAAACCTTTTTAGTTGAAAAATAAAAACTAAGAAAGCCGTATTTTTCTTTCTTTTTTAAGCCTTATTTTCCTTTCACTTTGGCATCAGTTCGGGTTGTATTTTCGGAGCATCAACAAATGGAGCTTTCGATTTCCTCTCGCCTCCTCAACACCTCTAACGCCGCCGCAATCACGCTATTAAAATCCAATCCCGGAGCTCATCATAGACGTACTTCACACCCTCTTCTTCCTCTCCAACACTCGCTCTCCCCTCTCCCTTTGAAACAAATGAAAAACAACAATTACCAGTCAACACTTCCTTGTTCCTCTCTTCCCCAAAGCAACGCCTCTCCTGCCACAATTTCCCCTTCAACTGCTTCAGGTAAACTAAACCCAAATCTCAAAATACCATAAAAACCATTCCTTTTAGCGTATCTCATCTTTTTCCATCTTGGGTTTAACTTTTTTTCTTGGGAATGGTTTAGGTCGTATTGGAGAAGTGGAAAGGGTAACGAAAGAGACGAATGTGTGGGTTAAGATAAACTTGGATGGAACTGGAGTTGCTAATTCTACCACAAGTATTCCCTTTCTCGATCATATGCTGGATGTATGATTCTTTGTTTTCCGTTGAACTTTTTGGTGTGTGTTTTGGTTCTTCTGAGCTGTAAATTTGATTTACTTTCCATGGTTTTTAATCTTAGCAATTGGCATCTCATGGGCTGTTCGATGTGCACGTCAAGGCTACCGGAGACATTCACATTGATGATCATCACACCAATGAAGATGTTGCCCTTGCTCTCGGAACGGTAGGCTTCTGTCAACAGTTTAGGATTTTGATTTGTATTGCTGGGGGAATTAAATGAGTTGTCTGTTTCCTTTCAGGCATTGCTTCAGTCACTTGGTGACCGGAAAGGGATTAACCGGTTCGGTGATTTTTCAGCTCCTCTCGATGAAGCTTTAGTACATGTTTCACTGGTATGACATTCATTGCATAGTTATTTCATAACCATGATCCTATGGTACTATTTGAAACTCGAAACCATCAATGTGTGTTTCGAATCCAAGATAATCCGTCATATTTTCATATGTTTTCTTGAACTTGTAACTTTCGAAATGAAACTATGCAGCGAACTTCGAAATTTAGTAGGATTTACAAAGCCTTGAGGCTTGACCGAAAAGTAAATCCTCACACTTTTATAATGTGACATGATGATGACTTGTATTGAAACATTATTGAATTTGGATTTATCTTGATGTAATTCTTCAAAAACCACGTTTCCTAGTAAGTTTCATATGGTTTTGTTGTAGGATTTATCTGGCCGGCCGCATTTAAGTTATGATTTAAACATTCCTACGGCAAGGGTCGGGACATATGACACTCAGGTAATCAACATTGTTTATTTTGTTGACTGTGCGGAAACTTGTGGACGGGGTTTCGCCATTTTATATTGCTTTCGTATGTGTAGCTTCCTTATATTGCTTTCTTTCAAAATACATTTGTGCTGAAGTTCTCCAACACACTTCTAACATCTAATATTCACAGTTGGTGGAGCATTTTTTCCAGTCTTTGGTCAATACTTCTGGCATGACACTACACATACGGCAGGTAGTAATACGTTTTCTTGCTTGTATACAAGTTACTTTCAACACATTGACTGCCCTTTTATAGTACTCACAAAAAAAATGCAAGTAACTGTGCTGTAGAGCTTTTTGATATTATTCTTTTCGTGCTTACAGATTGCAGGAAATAATTCTCATCATATTATTGAGGCAACCTTTAAGGCTTTTGCTAGGGCCCTTAGGCAGGCAACAGAGTACGATCCACGTCGCCTTGGGACTATACCAAGGTTTGATATTCTGCTATTTTGATAAATTATATGCTTATCTTTTTGCTTATCATACAATCCCCCCACTTCCAAAGTAGATTTCAAGTTTCTGAAAGATTAAAGGTAGTTGTTAGGTTGAAATTTTGCATTGGTTTTGGTTGTTCTAATCATATAGGGCAACATTTGATTGATTTCAAACGTAAGTTTCTTGATTGAATGAGTTCCATGTTTTCATGTTTCATGTGTGCTTCCATCCTTCAGAAGTGTTGAAACATTTGTTTTATGCAGCTCAAAAGGGGTTTTATCAAGATCATGATTTTTCTTTGAAGTTCGGAGGCTTTAGGTATTTGAGGTTCAGAAGATATGTTACTTGGACTTGAGATATCCGACACGAGTAAGTTTATATTTTATGAGATTTTACATGATATAGAGGATCATTAGAGGTCATATTCTCATATTCATGTGTCGGATACGTGTATCGGAAATGAGTACTTCAAGAAAATAAGGACTTGGAGCAACGCAGTTCAAAAGTGTTGTGTTTTATTTTTGTTTCCCTCTTTATTGAACATTAATATGTATTAGAAACTACGATGTGTGTTAATTTGGAACCCCCATATTTTATGTCATGAATCAGGACTTGATGATGATGATGAACAATGCTATGTCTCATAGTACTTTGCGGTGAACTGAGATGTAAATGATAGTTTGTCCTTTGATCAAATGTAAATGGTAGTTTAGGGGGTAATTTGATAAAAAAAAATACTCTAGGGTGTAAATGAGAAAAATGTATTCTTTGAAGCTAAAATCATGAACAAAACTATTCTTGCATTGTGTTTTAAAAAATCATCTTTTGGGGCACATTTAAATTTCTACCCTTTGATGAAATGTAAATGATTGTTTAGGGGGTAATTTGATTAAAAAAATACTTTAGGGTGTAAATGAGAAAAATGTATTTTTTGAATCTAAAATCATGAACAAAACTATTCTTGCGATGTGTTTTAAAAAATGATCTTTTGGGGGCGTTTTTCATTTATGCATATGCTTGGTCAAATTCTTCTACTAGTCCTTGTACTTCGCATAAATTATGCATTTATTCTTATACTTTAATTTGATTACTTTTAATCGATATTTTTTTTCAAAATTTTAAATTTTGGACCTGATCTTAAATATGTTAAGTCAAGTTTAAGTATGTACGACGTGGATCAATCTAATTAATTGAGTAAATTCTTAAAAATTCATAACAATATTGTTATAATATAAACTTTTACTATGAAAATATAATTATTATTTTAGGATCTGATTTAAGAAAAGACTTAATCACGTCCCCACACATTTAATTTCTACCCCTTGGGAAACACATCCTCACGTGTTCAAATCTTCGAACCCCCACATTCCAATAATTAGCTCAGTTTAGTAAGATAAACACATTTTTAATCTGAAATATATTTTGTAATTTTATATTTAAATATTTTAGTTTAATTAGATATTCAAGCAGTGGGGGTTTTGGACAAGCGCAATAGGAGCGACCGCACAGGACCCAAAAAAGAGGAACCCTAAATTTTGATAAACTACATTCATTAGATGATGTTAATCTCGAAATTTATTGAAATTTTTTGAAAACGATATTAAGAAAGATTAGTTATAATTGTTAAAATGCTATAATTATTTCTTAAATGTGACAATTGATTATAGAATCTTATTGATTATTATTATTACTATTGTTTCAGTAGAATTAGTAAGATTTTAGACAGACGCAATAGAAACGATCGCATAGGGGCCCCTAAAAAGGACATTTGCTTCTAAGAGATACAATTCTATAACTAGTGGAAGTCATGGACAATTACTTTTAAAGATCATATTTTAATAAATTGCACAGGGCCTTCGAAATCTTTGAACCGCCCCTGTATTCAAGTTTAGTCTTAAAATTTAATTTAATATTTTAAATTATTTTGTTAACTTAGGTATGTAAATTTGATTGTTTTAAATTGAAACCTCGTTTTTTAGATATCATTATTTTATTGGTAAAATAAGTTTATTATGTTATTTTTAATTAAAATTAAAAATAAATTAATAAAATATATAAATAACGATAACTGAATGTGTTATTATATAAATTTGTTTGATTGTTAAGTCAATATTTTCTTTAAATGTCTTATTTTTTAATTGTGTTATCATCTTAGGTAAGTTGATGTAAAAAATCGTGTTAATTGAGTTAAAGAGTTATATTTTATAATTTAAATTTTATTTAATTTTTTCAAGTCGAATTGTTTGAGTTTCTAGTCAAATTTAATTATAAATATTTTTAATATTATGATACTAATTAGTTCAAATTTAAATTGTTTTTTACGATCATATACAATACAATATATATATTCTTTCATAAGTAATATATTGTATATCAAGCAGAATTGAGATACTCTATTTAAACTTAAAAATTGATTCACTAATTATTAAAAAATTCAAATTATTTGGGTTTTTAATTTTTATTTTATAACTTCAATTTTATTTGATTTTTTCCGAATCGAATTTATAAAATTATAAGTTAAATTTAGATAAATAAATATTTTTATATCGAATCAAGTTAAGTAATTTTTTAAAACTGAATTGAATTTTATCTACTCTAATTTTAAGTATATCAATTGCTTCATTAATATCAGATAAAAAATTTAGTGATTGATACGATACATTTTTCATTTAAGAATAAAAATAGAACCGATCCTATTATTTAAGGACTAAAAGAATAATTTATCCCAAAAAAATTACTTGGAATTTCGTTGGTTTATTTTTTTTTTTTCTGACGCCTCCCATGTGGAACTGCCCCCCTGGACCAGTTGCCTCCTTTTACTTTGCCCAGCTTTTGCCTCCTTATCCATTATCCTACGCACCCGTCACTCTCAAATCGTATTTTAGTACGACCCCCTTATCATACGCACCCACTTGTAAGTTAGCAATACCCATTGCTCCCCATCATTTTTTCTTCGGTACACATTACACGTGTCTCATTTTGAAGTACCCACGTCGTTGTCTCTGAAGGCTTTTTTCTACTTCTCATTGCTAGGGATTCTAGTTTTTTTTCTTTGGTTTTTTCTTTTTCGGCTACTGAGTCACCGAACGAGTTAAGTGAAGAGACGAGTTTCATCAACAACCAACCATGGGGTCGATCCACGATCCTGGCGATGTGACTGAGTTGGAACAACCGAGTTTCGATGAGTTCCAGCGGCAGACCTCTCTGATGACGAGCTGCACTCTCCTCTGGAAAGAGCTCTCCGATCACATAAACTCACTTGAACAGAACCTGTTGAAGCAGTCGGAGACCTTGAAACGCAAGATCGAGACGCTAGACTCGGAGACCAAGGCTTCGCTCGACTCACTCAAGAAGCGCGAACTCAGCATCGTGGACAGTGTCAAGATCGCGCTCAACAGAGTCGAGTTCAACACCAAAGCCGCTATGAGAACAGTTAGTGAGGACGTGGAAGAGAATCCAGACGGCGAGGTCGACGACGGTGACGACCTTTTGCAACACCTGAAATCATCGTGCTTGAAAATGGAAGCTAAAGAGTTCTGGAACTTCGTCACGGGAAAAAAGAAGGAAATTGATGTGTTAAGAGAGAAAATCCCTGCAGCTTTATTAGAATGCATTGATCCGGCGAGGTTCGTTATGGAAGCCATATCAGAGGTATTTCCGGTGGATAAAAGAGGGAACGAGGGAGGAAGTGATTTTGCTTGGGCTTGTGTTTTGATTTTGGAAAGCTTAATTCCGGTGATGGTCGATCCGGTGATCGGAAAATCAAGGATTCTGGTCACGCCTAGGATGAAGGAGCAGGCGAAAGAGATTGCGGAGACTTGGAAAAAGAGCCTTGAAGAGAGAGGAGGAATTGAGAATGTGAAGACCCCTGACGTTCATACCTTTTTGCAGCATTTGGTTACGTTTGGGATTGTTAAGACCGAGGATCTGGAGTTTTATAGGAAACTTGTTGTTGCTTCTGCTTGGAGAAAACAAATGCCCAAACTTGCAGTTTCTCTCGGCCTCGGCGATCAAATGCCCGGTATGGTTTTCCTTTTTGATGTTTAACTGTTATGGTGTGATGAAATTGGTTAAATTGTCTGATTTATTCGAACCCTTGTCGGTCTAACTTTCAGAATTAACATGGTTGCTGTGAAGATCAGGTTTTTAGAACATTTCATGAGCTATGCTGCATTTAGAGTGTGAGAGTTCCGGCATGGTGACCGGAATAGTAGTGGAAAGATAGAATGTATAAAAGAAGGTTAAAGACTTAGAGGAAAGAGTAATCTGAAACTTTTATTCAGTGAATATGAATTACAAAGGTATCTTTTCAACCTATCACATTAGTGGGTTTTATACCTAAAATACAACTGATTTTGTAACAAATTTTAACTAGGATAACAAACAAATAACAAGGTAATACAACTAATTACAAATTCTTTAGTAACTATATTCTAACATTCACCCTACTTTCTTCAAGTTTCCGAGCTTGTAAATCAAAGAATGTTGAATGAAATTGTTTGAGTCAAAGAATTGTTTGAGCTAGAATTGCTTCCTTGAAACCTCTTCAATCAATATGCTTTTGTTCTTCGTTAGGAATTCCTTAAAAAGAACTTGTATATTTTTGTTTGGTGATCACCCGAGAATCGAAAGATTTTTTTTTCTCCTTTCGTTCTTTTTACTCACCTTCTGATTTACAATTTTTTAACATCCAAAAATTCCTTCATAAATCTATTCTTCCTTCATCTTCATTGTCGCACTTTTTCACTTATTTGATCCTTCTTTTTGTTGGGAGAAAGGCGGTTAAGCTACGAACTCCCGGATGTAATCTGAAGTCTTTCTTAGGCAAGAAAACATCCTATTATGTCTGGTTAAGGAGTGTAAGGTTGTTAAACACTATACATTCCCCAGATATTTTCTCTCCACCAAACTTGGTTTTGTGAAACCAAAATTCCAAGTAACCCTTGTGGACGAAGTAGACAAACAATGAAGAAAAGAAAATTCATAGCTCTTGAAGAAAATTCCAGCACGACATTCTTGACACTCAAAACCTCCAACACCAAACTAAGATTAAAGTCGCAAACTGGGGTTTGAATATAATCCCAATATCAACAGTGCTCCAATATCACTAACCAGAACAAGATTAGATTTTCGGTAGTGGAGAATGGAAAAATCTCACCAAGTGCAAGAAAGGCAAAGAAACATTGCCGAACGATTCCCCCACACTCTGTACTGAAATGCAAACTAGTTGAAGTACAAGTGATACCAGGAATTGTCTATTTGAATGAGAAGATTGTAAAAATCCATATTATTTTCAAGAGGCATGCTCGATCCAAGAATCAGAAAATAGAATATGAAGATAGCAATCAGATTCGAAATACCAGAATCCTTGGAAGATAGCAATCTCCCGTGAAGTTTTGATCCCTCTACTGTCGTCGCCGTAGTAATAATCTCTTTACTAGAACCCAACCAAGTCATTCCGCCATAGGAGATTGGTTCAATCTCTGAGTTTCCATCAGAAAGCCAGTTACCAGAAGCAAGATTTAAGAAATGGATGTTGTGGTTCCATCGTGGATCGGGGAAGACGGGAGTAGAAGTAGCAAAAACCCCATTGTTGTGTAAAGCAAGATCTTGAAAACAAAGGTCAAGAGATGAGAGTAGAAGTAGCAGAAACCCCATTGTCGGTGTATCAAGAATCAAGAAGAATGGGAAAAGATGCAAAGATTGAGAGATCAATGAAGCAAATAGAAGGGGGGAAATGACGGGAAAAAAAATGAGAGCCAATCCAGAAAGCAACAGCGGTAGTATTGACACCCAAGATCACTGGCGATTGCTACCATGTGAGAATTCCGGCATGGTGACCGAAATAGTAGTGGAAAGATAGAATGTATAAAAGAAGGTTAAAGACTTAGAGGAAAGAGTAATCTGAAACTTTTATTCAGTGAATATGAATTACAAAGGTATCTTTTCAGCCTATCATATTAGTGGGTTTTATACCCAAAATACAACTGATTTTGTAACAAATTTTAACTAGGATAACAAACAAATAACAAGGTAATACAACTAATTACAAATTCTTTAGTAACTATATTCTAACATAGAGTCAGTCTCGTATTCTTGTTTTGTGTGCTAGATGGTGGAATGTTCACTTGCGTAGAAAGTTTTTCCTTGTATTTAGAGAGTTCGAATCAGAGGTCGGTAGGCATGAAGAGACATGAGCAACAGTTGACTAGCATATTTAAGTATCTTATAGTCCGGGATGTGCATTAGCTTCTGCTTATTGTTTTAATGCTACCTAAAACATGTGCCTGTTCTTTTTCTAACTTACATGTTTTCAAAATGGTTCGTGCTGTGCTTGTGTAATTTTCTCATTGTTATTTGATTGATTCTAGTGTTGGAAATAGTTATATATTAATTTTGGTTTTTAGGGAATGTATGGTCTATATTCAGGTGGACCGGTTAGGGGAACTAATATCGAGATGAAATTTTATAGTTTTGAAGCTTTGTGCTGCATCTTATGAAATGTGTTCTGATCTGTTGTTTTGGTTCAAATGGGTAAAGAACTTGAACTTTATTTTAAGGCGGGTGAAGCTAGATGTTCACCAGTATTAAGTTCCTTTTTATGGTTGGCAGTTGTGTTAGTTTGTTAACGAGGGGAAAATGTGAATTCAACAGTTTTGCCACCAATGATGTATCCTGAATAATTCAAGCATCACTATTTAATCCTTAACATGGCCAACATTTCATTTCATTCTATAGATTTCTACGGTATGAATTTGGAGTGATTTGTACCATTAAGTTTCAATTATAAGGTTGAGTTTATAACACTTCAATTTTTGTATATAGACATGATTGAAGAATTGATCAGCAAGGGACAGCAGCTCGATGCAGTTCATTTTACTTATGAAGTTGGCCTTGTAGACAAGTTCCCTCCTGCACCCTTGCTGAAAGCTTTCTTGAGGGATGCAAAGAAGGCTGCATCTTCTATCTTAGATGATCCCATCAATACTGGCCGGGCTGCGGTATACCCATATTTACTCATACCAATGATTTGTTTTACTCTACGATTTTGGATTATCCATTTTTTACTTGATTGAATGTTTGATGCAAGGGTTTCCTCATGGGATTTGCTGTAAGCTGATTTATTTGCCTGCTAACTGAAATAAACTAAAATATGATGCTTTTTATATCATAAAGCATGCATAGGATGGATAATGGTGTTGTCATTTCATATATCTCTTTTGTGATGGGAATCTTTGTTCTTGATTTTTGCAGCAACTTGCTGCCCGCAAAGAGCAATCAGCACTTCGAGCTGTCATCAAGTGCATTGAGGAGTACAAACTCGAGGCTGAGTTCCCGCCTGAAAACCTCAAGAAACGCCTTGAGCAGTTAGAGAAGCCCAAGACTGAGAAGAGAAAGACAGCTGTAGTCCCTGCTAACAAGCGAACACGTGCAAGTAATGGCGGTCCTATGCCTCCGGCTAAAGCTGGCCGTTTGACGAATGCATATGTCTCCTCTTTTCCTGCTCCTCCCCCATTTGTAAGGTCTCCCTCGCACGCCCAGTACCCCACTCCAGTCCCGGGATACCCATCCCCACCACCTGCCATGTACGCAAGCAGGAGCCCACCCACCAACCCCTATGCTTACTCACCAGAAGCAGCCCCTCCTCCCCTTGCTGGTTCATACCCTGTAGCTCCCATAAACTACCCCGCATATGGGGGCTATGGTAACTGTTTGGCACCGGCATATCAGCCGGCTTACTACCGATAGACAATGACGATTAAGTACTCTGGCGATGGTAATCACTGATTAGCTGACTTCTGCCCGACCAATCTAAGTTTATATTTCTAAAATGGTTTGTTTGTAATATCACTAACCGTTTTAACGGTAGAGATACATGTGTGTTTAATTATAACTGCCATGCTTCTCTCTTTTGCGAGAAGCCGTGTTTCTAATGTTGATGGAAACTCTAGTAGTAGGTGATTGTGGTTAAGGAAAACAATGTCTAAACTCAAGACTACCATGTAGGATTAGTTTGTATCGAAAATGTTCCTACTGTTCATCTGATCTGATTAGCCTCTTTACATCCTTGTGTTCCCCATGAGATGGCTTAATCATTACTAGACAGCCCTTGATTCCATTGGAAACATGCATGTTGTTTTTTAGGGAAGATGGGATGGAACTGTTGTGGGGACTTTTCAAAGTACCCATCCGCTTTAATCAAAGTGTTTTGGGGACTTGAACCGGTCTTTTGAGTATGATGTTGTTCCTCTTAGATGACTAGGTTCCAGCAAGATTGTCTGGTGTATGTTTTTAAATGATTAGAAGCAAAGAACATATGAATATTAGGATCTAATAAAAGTGGTTTATTGAAGTTAAAGTTGGCTTTACTCGTAAAGAAAACACTCCCAATATTCATGCTCAGAAGCAGATATTTCTTGGAGTGGGAACCATTTGGTGAAAATTATCAGTTACCACTGAAAAGCCTCATCCAACTACTTCACTATGCTTAAGCCATTGCATTCCCATAGTTGGAACTTTTAGTTTCCTTGATCCAAATCTAAATAACGATGACATCTAGCCAACCACATTAAGAGAGCAATCTAGTAGGATCAATCTTTCACCTTTGTTTTTCGACAGGTATCGAACTCGTAGACAATGAACATGGCAAGTGAATCAGAGGGTAGGTGACGGTTCCCTTATAATTAAGTCCGAGTAGCATATAATCGAATTCGAGTACCCTATAATCAAATATGAATACGTAGACGATGAACACACAAGCTAATCAGAGTGTAGATGACAATTAATCAGAGTGTAGATGACAATTCCCCGATATCAAATTCAAATACGATCAAGACTTCAATAATGTTGACAATACTAAGCTTCAAATGGTCCGGTCTATGATTGAGCTTAAACAAGAAAGCAATTTGACATTTATTTAGCTGATCATACACAAGGTATTGACATTTACTTAGCTGATACTGCTTTCTTTGGATGCAAATTAGCTTTCATTTCCTGCGACAGTGGCCATTATATTTTCGATGCAAATGTCGGAATTCGAAGTCCGGAATATTAGGAAATTAACAGTTCATGTTTCTATTCTCACGTAAATGATCAAATGAACACCCTTCTCCTCCTCAATCTGGACAACACCAGAATTTTCATGGTAAGTGATAGAAAGCAATGGAATGTTTTTATCAAATAAGCTAACTCCAATTCATTCAAGAACAAACTCGGCATCCAAAATAAACGAAAAGAAAGAGGAAAAGAGTGTCAATCATTGGCTGTTTTTAGCTGCAGAGCCAGCAGTTCTTCCTCAGGGATAGTCTTGATATGGCAATCCGAAGTTGGATAAGACACACAAAGCAAAGCAAACCCTCTTTCCACAACATCATCACTAAGCATACCTTCACTCTGATCAACGCTGCCGCTCACCAGCCTGGCCGGACAAGTCATGCAAACACCGAGCTTACAGTCATGAGGCACGTCCAGGCCCTCGTCCAATGCCTTTGATAGAATGGTCTCGTCGTCTTCAACCTCTAGCTCCGTGGACTTGCCTTCGTGTTCCAATACCACTTTGTAAGAGCTTGCAATCAGTGCCGAGAATCTTCTATGTGACCCGTGGTGGCTTCTGGGGTTGATCTTCGAAACTGTGGTGGGGTGTTTTGGTTTACTGAGAATCAATGGAGGAGATGGAGATGGAGTGAAATGAAGGCTTGCCATTGTTGTTTGAGGTTTCTGGTGAGGACGAAGCTTGTTTTCTGCGTTAGGGGAGTGTGTGGTGTTAGAAAAAAGATAAGGTTTTTCCTATTTCTTTTTGTTAAATTCTGTAGTTAGTATTCGTACTATATATAAATTGTAAATTTAGTCTTTATAATTTAATTTAGTTATTTTCAGTCCTTATATTTTATTTTAATATTTTTAGTTATGTACTTTTTTAGATTTTGGAATTAAATAATGATTATTATATGTTACTTATAGATTAAGATTATATTTTTAATTTAATAAATTTAAATTATGTAATTTAGTTATATCATCTCTGCATTATTTAAGTATTAAAAAATTAAAACTATAAATAATTAAATTATAAAATTAAAGTATAAAATCTAAATTATAATGTATTCGAATCAATTTTTTAATCCATGAACACTGATATTATTCGATGTAAACTTAATTAAATTATATTTTTATTCGATTTATACATTTTATAATAGGACATAAATCTTTATATTTACATTAGTAACCAATAAAAATGGATTAAAAATACTATAAAAATATCTAAAATTATTTTAAAAACAAACCTTCAGAATAATTCCGATGAAAAAGATAATATTATTTATTATCAAGGATCATAAACATTATAATTAAAATTTTATTATAAACATATCAATTATTAAAATTAAAATATAATTTAATATAATAATTTTAACCTTAAAATCTATACATATGATCAATTCATCTTTAATTTAAAATAATTAAATAAATCTTATCCTTCCTATTTAAAGCTGTGACATTGTATCTTTTAATCACTTCTTACCCTTATATTATTGTTCATTATCTTGTTTTGATGGGAAAATGAAAGGAGAAAGGGGTATAGAGAGGGTATCATCGGCGGTGGTTTTCGGGTGTATCGGATTGCGGTGACAGCGACGATGACAGTAAGCAAACAACAATATCGGAAAAAGCACTAACGATGAACTTGTGGGTGTTTTCGGGGTTTAAATTAAGGTAACAAAGGAGTAATTCATGCAAGAACTCCCACTCCTTGTTCACATCGGTTAAGTTCCTGGCTTCGATCATTTCTTGCATCGAAACCCTGAAATCTTTGTAGGGGTCAGGCGAGTACTTCTTCACCGCAACGCCTCCATCCACCGCGGGTGGCGGTGTTCTAGTCTCGGGTTCAGGCCTTGCATCCGGTGACTCGATGATGGAATTGGACTGGCCCGGCGAAGAGAAGAAGAAACGGTGGGAGGCGAATACGGAGGCGAAATCGGGAGATGAGTCGGCTTCGGAGTCAGAGTTCTCGGTGGTGGTGGTGCGAGTGGAGGGTGTCAATGTCAAAAGAGACTTAGAGGTCGATGATGATGATGATGAAGAAGAAGAAGAGATTTCACAGAGGGGGTTGAAGTTCTTAAAGGCTTCCATTGATTCATCCATTGATTTAAGGTTTGTGAAGCAGAGAGTGAAGATTTTCGACATCTTTCGTCTCTAAGAAACGTAGAGATTGTTGAAGATGATTGAAAAGAAAGAAGAAAAACAGAGAAAGTGAACGAGAAAGTGGTGGCAGTGTGGGGTTATTAATGGGTCACAAAAAACATTGACAATTATGTTTTTTTTTTTATTTTATAAACGTTCACTTTATATAAAGTTATAATTTAACTTTTTAATTAAATTTTTTTAAAATTTATATATTTTATTAATTTAGTTTTAGTTTAAAATTATTTAATAAATTTAATAATTTTATATTTAAAAATTTTATTAGTAAAATGATTGTATCTATGGTATACGAGGTTGAAGTCATAATTGATATCATTTCTCTTATAAAGAAGCGATTGTCTATTAAATTATTTAATTTATTAATTATAAATATAATAAACGATAATATGATTTTAAATTAAAGGTTAAATTATTAGATTATTTTGAAATTAAATTGATAATATATATATGAATTTTGAGTTTAAAATTATTATTGTATCAAATTATGTTTTAATTTTAACAATTGACATGTTTATAACAAAATTCCAATTAGATGACTTAATTATAACTTTTAGAAACAAAGTGACATATCTGTAAATGAACTCCTAATTGAGTGACCTCGGTCTATTTTATCCCTGTAACAGATCCGAGACCAGCGCTATACCTGTTGTTTTGGGGTTTAGAGCAGATGTTGTAACAATCAAAGCTTTTCCTTTTCGGTATCTCGCATTTCTCACCTTGTAAGAATTCCAGTTCCTTAATTTGTTTCAGTTTCCCAACATTCCTCACTGTTAAAGATCACACTTTTGACTTCTCAGTGAGAGTTCAAAGATCAAATTTTTAATCCTTTTGATCTTTTTGGGTGATTTGTTTTTGCAGGTCGATCTGGGGGTTTTGTTCAATGATGTCAATTCCATCTCCTTCTCATGTGGATGCTTCTCCTCATGCCAATAACCCTACTGAAATGGGTAGTCCTCACATAGATATCCATCAAGATCTCTTTCCAGAGTAAGTTTTTTTTAGCTTTGTTTCTTCAGTATTTGTTCATCCGGTTGTTCTTCATTGTTTATATTTCCTCAATTTCTTACATAAATCTATTGGGATGAGTTTTGATGTGGTAATCATGAGAATTTGAAGGGTTTTGGAAGGTAAACCGTGTTAGATAATAGAAGTTCTTGTGTAAAAGATTAGCAAATTTATGTTTAAAATAGTTTGCATGTAGTGAGTTGAAGGTTAGTTTCCAGAAATTGAAGAATTTGCAGTTTAGGGATTTCATTTTTATTTGTTTTGAGAAGCTCTGGAAAGCCCTAATTTTATTATGGTTACCAAATATCAGTGATGAAATTTTCGGGGGTGGCATTTTAGGGTTTTATTTTTTTCGCCATTGGTTTTGGTTTTGAAACTTTGATGTTGGGGGGCTGCATATGAATCTAACCTTATTTTCGATAATGAAAACATTACCTGCGATCGGATCATCTTTCACGAGCCAAAAACGTTTATAATGAACAATGTTCTTCTCATTGTTCGGGTGTATTTATCAATTACTGAGGCATTGCTACCTATGTTGCTCCGATTATATGTGTTCATTCTTATTCGGACATGGGTATAGGATATGACCCTTCAAGGACGTGGAAATTGAATATAGTAATATACCACTTGTGTCAGATCACAGATGCATACCTATATCGAACACTCACATCCAAGTCTGAGTAACATTAGTAGATTCAGCTTATGTTCATATGAATTTTAAATTAATTTAGAAGACTTACCTTCTTAAGTTAAATGTGCTTAATTGTTTTCTTAATCGCGATTTTATCCCAATTGCAGTTATTATGGTGGACCAGCTACTGCTCCATCTGCAACAAAAGACGAATTTCTGGGAAATGATATTGATAATGGAAGTAACAAGGATGATTTTCTGGGACATGATAACCAGGATGGAAGTAACAAGGATGACTTTCCGGGAAATGATAACCAGAATGGAAGTAACAAAGATGAATTTCCGGGAAATGATATGCAGAATGGAAATAATGATTGTCCTCCTGTAATTAAAGAGAATGATATCTCTGCATCACCAGCACCTGTTACGCTTAATAGTTTCCCTGCACCAGCACCGGTTCCACCTGGCAGTAGCGGACAGGGTTTACCTTATGCTCCTATAAATTGGCCGAATGCTGGCGATATTTGGAGCTGGAGAGTGGGGAGGAGAGTCAACATTGCTGGCTTCTTCAACGATAGGTTTCTCGGTGTTCCCGAGAGTCTTCAAAAGCCAAATGTTCCAAAATCCTTTGCAAGCAAGCCAATGCTTGAACGTTTTATTCGATCAAAATTCCCAGATGCAGATATTGATGCGTTCTTTGCCTCATTTGTTTGGAAGGTCCCTGCCCTTATGGAGCCTTCTACCAAAGGTTTGTCAAAAAACATATAAGTTTTTTTGTTTGTTGTTGCCTTTTATCATCTTCAGAGAAAAATTGGTTTCGGACTTCTTTTTTCCGTAGGAAGTTAGAATGAATATATATATATATATATATATATATATATATATATCGAGAAAAGTAAGAATTCATATTGATCATTAAGTTTTGGTGTTTAAGTATAGGCTAAATGATCTCATTAGCATATCCCATGTTATTCAGGCTTCAGACTTTTTTCAGAAAGAATCAATAAACATTTTAGTTGAGATGAAGTGCAATTATCCAAATTGATTCATTGCCCATCATTCTTGTTTCATTTAGGGATAGGAAAATTGCTGACATGACAGTCCATGTTATACTCATTCGGATGTCTGTTCTTTTTGCCTGTTAATCATAGTTATTCACTCGTTTCAGAAGTTCGAACTTGCATGATCATTTTCTCTTGATTGCTCAGCTAAGATACTTATCTTTTATGTGATGAATGACAGATCTCCCCACTTCAGCGCCAGCAGAAACAGTGGCAGCGGAGGAAATGGAAGATGGTAAAAAAGAAACTGACAAAATAACTCCCCGCCGAACCAATAGGAAAAGGGCTCCTCCCCCTCCTCCATTCATTACTCCTACTCCGAGTGCCAGTGACGGTCAAAAAAAGCAGAAGACACCTAAAGGATCTGCCAAATCTAAAGGATCAGCCAAACCTCAAGGATCAGCTAAAGCTCATGGATCAGCTGAACCTAAAGGATCAGCCAAGCCTAAGCGACAAACTCGCCAGAATGCTAAAGATTCCCTCCCACCCCAAGTTGAAATTCAAGATACAAATGATGGTCTTGATGATGTGTCTTTCTTAGACGATGAAACTGGAAGAGGTTAGAATTTGTTAATATTTACATTTTTCCTGAAAATGGCGTTTTTGCTTCTTCGCTTCATTTGCCTTTTGAAATGGTTGCAGCGGAGTTCGACAACTACCTCAGTTCTTTGGATGAGATTCTTGTTCCGACTCAGCCGTCGTCTGAAGAACCAATTTCCGAACAGGCAGCCATGCATAACTTCTTTGCAGCAGAAGGCGAAATGGCTGAAGCACGAAGGAAACTATCTTCTCTTCTCGATATGGATTTCCCTTCATTGATTTGCTTCAAAGACCTCGACGAACTTGCCACTCTCGCATCCAAAATCCGTAAGGATCCCACCCTTACCGCTGAACAACTCGTAAAGCTGAAGTTAATAGAAGAGATCCCATCGTTTTGCGAGGTATTCCTCGAGAATAGGGAAGTAATGGAGCAGGCAGACAAGTTCTTTACATCCCTCGAGGACAACAGGGCCAAGATTAGTTCACTTAAACAAGAATACAGCGAGTTAAAACAACAAATGACGAATCTACAGTCCGAGGTTGATTCCAACATAACCACCGTGCAAGATATCGACAACCAGATAGCACAACTCAAAGCCCGTCGTACCGAGCTCATGAAACTAATAGATAAGAAGAAGAAAGACAAGGATGAATTGATATATAACCAGAAGTTGGTGGCAAACTCGATTCCAAAAGTCGTGCATGAAGTTCAGGTCGCTAATGCTAAAAAATCGGAATGGGAGCTAAAGAAGGCAAATGGAACGAGGCGTGAGGCCGAAATACTCTCTAAATTTTCTCCTCTAAAAGGGTTTTCTCTTTGACCACCATAGGTATGGTACTGGTGTTTCCTTTCTAGAGTAAATAGTAAAATCTGGCAGCCGAGGATCCTGTTCTTCTTGTAGTGCTTTTGTCTTGTGGATTTTGATTAGCTTTCTCAGTGGGGAGTTGTTCCCTTGTAACTTTGAGTGGTGAAACTGGAACTCAACACACTCAATTACTGTCTGTATTTTGCCTCAGAATTTGGTACAAGGAGATTATAGAACATATAATATTTTGAATTTGGCTATAATTTGTTCTACTTTGAATAATTTATGTATATTTTAGAGGATAATTTATGTAATTGAATAATGCTTTTTATAATTAAAAAAAAATTATAAAAGTTGAAATAATATGTTAGGTAATAAGAATTGCAAGTCCTAAAAGTTATAATGTAAAAATAATTGACATAAATTAATTTTTATACTTATATAAAGTAATAAATTGGCCTAATATTAATTTTTAAATTTTATACTTATTATATATATAAATAGTATTATGTTACGAATATTTTTATTTATGGTAGATATTTATATATTAAATAAAATTTTAATATATTTTATTATTAGAGTTTAATACATATTAAAATTATTTTTTTATCTACGTTTATAAATATAAACTTTTAAAAAAATATTGTATATAATATTATTTTAAAAATATAATACAAATATCTCTTATATGTCTTTATTTATTTATTTTTGTTATTATTTTTTATTTTATTCGCAAAATATTATACGAAATATTTTAATTATAATAATTTATGTAAAAATCGATTAACTGTAAGCCTCGATGTCCCTGGTCGGGTGCCCGACATAAGTCAGCTTGCAATTCCAGAAATGAAAGCTCCCCAAAGATCTAATTTTTCGATCTTTTGATTCTCTGGGTTCTTTTGATTTTGCAGGTCAAACTAGGGCTTTTGTTCTAATGATGCCAATTCCTTCTTCTCATATGGGTACTTTTCCTCCTGAAAACCCTAATGACTTGGGTATTCCACACATAGATACCCATCAAGATCTCTTTCCGGAGTAAGTTTTATTTTTTGCTCCATTTCTTCTTTATTTCTTCACCCAATTGTTGTTTCAGTGTTTCTATTTGCTCATTTTCTTTCAAATTTTGCTGGTGGGCGAGTTTAATCTGGTAACGATGACTGGTGAGAATTTGAGCTTGTAAAAATGTTTGTGGAGTGATGAAAAAACCTTTAGAACATGTAAAACACTAGTGAGCATATATGTAAGAAACAATGTTCTTCTAGTTGTTCCGGTTCTTCATTTTTTTTATACAAATTTTGACATATGTATATCTGAAACTCACAACTGAATCTGAGTAAGATTAGTAGCTTCGTTGTATGTTCCTATGGATAAATTAATTTAGAAGATGTGACTTGTAAGTTAAAGGTGCTTGGTTGTGTTTTGTTGAATGCAATTTTCTCCCAATTTGCAGTTACTATGCTGGACCAGCTTCCACTCCCAGTGAGCCGAAACACAAACTTCCGGGAAATGATACCTATAATGGAGGTAACCATTGTGCTCCTGTAATTAATGAGAGTAATTCCCTTCCACGAGTTCCACCTGGTAGTAGTGGAGAAGGATTACCTTATGCACCTATACATTGGCCAAATGTTGGTGATATTTGGAGTTGGAGAGTGGGGAGGAAGGTCAACAGTTATGGCTTCTACAGCGATAGATTTATCAAAGTCCCGGAAAGCCTTCGAAAGCCAAATGTTCCGAAAATTTTTTCAAGCAAACCAGCACTTGAACGTTTTCTCCAGTCGAATTTCCCGGATACAGATGTTAATGCGTTCTTTGCATCATTTATTTGGAAGATTCCTGCCGCTGTGTCGCTTCCTTATCCATCTTGTGAGGAAATTCAATTTCTATCCCTTTCTTCTTCTCTTCTTTGGTTGGAAGAAATTTAGAATGCATATTGATTATATGATACCTTAGTATTAACCATAGAACATTTGAGGGGTATTGTGATCAACAAGGTCAAATCTTTAGATGCCATCCTTTTCTGTTGCTTATAACTTGGTTGTGAACCTTGATATAGCATGTTATACGTCTTTAAACCCCTTCAGTCCTTCCTATATGACTAATTGTGTGTAATTACGAAAGCATTAGATGTTGGTTGTAATTACACTCAATTGATGTTGTTAGGAACTTCGAAGTGCATGCGCTGATATATCACTTATGATTAAGGGTGTAGCACGACGATGGTTAGCGTTGCTATTTTTTATTTCATCCCGCAATTGTGACTCATAGTAAATGTGAATGAAACCATGATTTTATCTGCATTTCAAGTGGAACTTTCATTGTGCTACTGCTTGTTACAATAATCTTCAGTGAGAATTTACTTTTGTACAAGCAATTTTTGCCCTCAATTTGGTTTATAGGCTGCCATTGTTTACATCTTTGTTGATAAAACTATCAAATGCTCATCCTTTTGGGCACAAACTTGAAAATGAGAGGTCTGTTTTGTTGCTTACGTAGTAACTGTATGCATATTCTGTTCAAGAAAGAAACTTTTTATTTTTTATTGATTCTGAAATTGTTCTTGCTAAACAATGTTGATGTATTTGGTATGGTTTTTGAGTAGGTGGCATGGATATAGCCAATAATTTATAGCCTTATGTTACCCTGTCTCTTCGACCCATGTTCAACCTATATCTCGAAGTAAATTGAAAAGTTGGGGAAAAATTAATATACCTGTGTTGGACTCATATCTATATCTGACACTCGCACCAAATTCAAGTTACATAGATTTAGCCATCCTCATCAAACATGTTAGTCAAAGGTCATTTGATAACAGGCTTCAAAGGCCTATGAACTACGAATTAATCCATTTCTTATTGCTACTGCTACTTGAACTTGTAGGATTCTTTTTTCTCTCTATTGATCTTTCTATGTGCTGGTTAGGTTGCCAATATATGTGCCTGCTCAGACTAGTAACATTTTCATCATTTTCTATTTGGGAAGGTTTTGAAACAAGTTCAAATAAAAAGTGATTAGCCATTTTCGAATTGTATCTTCTGTACCTCTCCATCTTTTATAGTGAAAGGCGTAGTAGTGCAGTCATGAACATAAGTTTTCATTCAGAACTATTTTCTTATGTTTTCTTTTGCTTCTGTATTTAATCTTGTTCGTTTAGACTAAAATTTTGTTTCCCAACGAAGTTTACATGATGTAATGCACATTTGAAGACATTCTTTCAGAAAGAATCTATGAACATTGAATTGTTTCAAGTTTGAGATGATGTGCAATTATCCACATTAATCCAATGCCTGTCATTTTTGTTTCATATAGGGATAGGGAAACTGTTGACATAGTAGTCCATGTCTTCATTTTTTGTCTATTGAACATAATTCTTCACTGTCTGAAAGTTCAAAGTTACATGATCTTCATTTGCTCCTGATTGCTGAACTAAAATTCTTTTCTTTTATGGGATGAATGGCAGCTCACACCCCTTCAGTATCAGCTCAAGGAATGGGAGATGATAAACAAATTAACAAAATAACACCTCATACAAGTGAAAGGAAGAGGGCTCTCCCCACTTCCCCATTAAGTACTCTGAGTTCCAGCGACGGCAAAAAAATGCAGAAGACAACTAAAGGATCAGCCATACCTAAGCAACAAACTCACCAGCAACTTACCAATTCCGCCCCACCTTCATCCGAATTTGAATATACAAACGATAGTCTTGATTTGTCTTTCTTAGACAATGAAATGGGACGAGGTTAGAATTTGGAATGTTTACATTTTCCTGAAAATGGTTATTGTTTCTTCCCCTTCATTTGTCTTTTGAAATGGTTGCAGCGGAGTTCGACAACTACCTCAATTCTTTGGATGAGATTCTTGTTCAGCCTTCGTTTCAAGAACCATTTTACCATCCCGCAACGATGCATAACTTCTTTGCAGCAGAAGTCGAAATGGCTGAAGCTCAAAGGAAACTATCTTCGCTTCTCGATATGGATTTTCCTTCATTGATTTGCTTCAAAGACCTTGATGAACTTGCGACTCTAGCATCCAAACTCCAGAATGATCCTTCACTTACTGCTGAACAACTTGTGAAACTGAAGTTAATAGAAGAGATTCCAACATTTGCCGTTGTGTTTCTTGAGAATAGGAAAGTAATGGAGCAGGCAGACAAGTTCTTTATGGCCCTCGAGGACAATAAGACCAAGGTTACTTCACTGAAACAAGAATACTGTGAGATAAAACAAGTAGTAACAAATCTGCAGTCCGAGGTAGATACCACCGCAATGGCCATGCAAGATATTGACAATCAGATTGCACAACTCGAAGCTCATCGTGTCCAGGTCATGAGACTAATAGATAAGAAGAATAGAAACAAGGATGAACTGATACATGACCAAAAGTTGGTGGCAAACTCCATTCCGAAAGTCGTACATGAAGTTCAGCTCGCTAATGCCAGAAAACCAGAATGGAAGATAAGGAAGGAAAGCGGCATAAGGCGAGAGGCCGAAATACTTGCTAAATTTGCTCCTCTGAAAGGGTTTTCCCTTTGAGAAAAAATAACATTGCCTTCATTGTCTGCTTTGGCTGGTAATGTCTTGAACACCATGGCCATAGGTATGAAACTAGTATTTTAGAGTGTTTAAGCTTTAGCAATGGGGGAGTGTAGAAACTCAAACCGACACATTCCCAATTACTGTCTGTATTTTAACACTTCATTTAGAATTGGTACGAAGTTATTATAAAATCATGTAATTTGAAATTGGGTTTTAGACACATGGTTTCTCATTTGACTCAAATTTGTTTTAAAATACATCACATATGAATCATATAATTTCTTGGACAATTGATTCATAAAGGCTGGATTCACCCATTGAGTTGTTAACGTCAGTCAAGACAAGAATATAGATGCTTCTAAGATAATGTATTTGTGACTGTGAAGGAATTTTTAGCTTTAGCCAAAAAGCAGCAACCCCACCACAATCAAGATTATAACAGATAAAAGGAGTTCCAATTTCTAGGAAAAACATTTGTAAAAGTTATGTTACTACACGTTCCATACAAGTATGTTTCGACTTTTAGAAAATCATATCCCCATACCTATACAATGAGATATACGTGTTTGGTATCCCTATACGTGTATATCGTATATCTCAATACGAATAAAGGTTGGGGACCTAAACACAGATGTCAAATACAGATATGCAAACTATGTCCATCAACCTGGTTATGGTCCTAGTCCTCTGGTCCTACCCCACCACACCTCCAGTGCTTGGTGACCTAAAGGTTGGGTGCTTCAACAATAAACCCAACCAGCATGGCCACTAGCCCACACATATATTCTGAATAATTGAAACTGACCTTTTTGTAGAGAGGCTAGAAAGATAAAGTTCATGTCAATTCTGGAACACAAGCACAATATGATCCGATTTCAGAAAATATTGCAGCAAATTAAGATGAGAATGCAGGTTCAGCAACCAGTGACAATCATATATGAATCAATATGAAGTAGATAATGACAAGCAAAAGAGGAGATAAAGATGTCACGATTGTCTTTTTGGATCAATGAATCGATAATAACCAAAAAGCAAGAGTGATAGCTATCTGACATTATGAATCAACATATGGACTTTCTTTAAGATTACTTTAGAGAAAGAAGAGATCAACAAAAAGACTCATCATATTCTGAAAAGAATGAATGCATGAATGAATAAAAGACCATGTGGACCAAAAGGCATAGATTCTTTTCTCCAAAGTAAGAAAGGGAACCAATTCTCAACATCAACACCCCAAAGTTTACTTGTTGCTTTAACATGTTTCTGGTTGAGTTTTAACCAAGGAAGTTAACAAGAAAAATGCAGGTTCATACAATCCCATAAATCTCTAAGATGTAAACGGGAAAGTAATCATTTAGGTAATCACTACCTTGCCCTGCTAACAAACATGTTATGCATATAATGTAAACAAAAAGACACCCAAAAGACTGATATCGCGGATGCCGCTCTGCTGCCATACAACCACCACCTAAAGGTGCCCTTTAATAGATTCCCAGTACGCCTAAATGTGGGATGAGAAAGGAGAAAGACTCAACTTCGACCAGTTCATGCTGATTCTCATTTCAAAGGAAATAAAACAAAAACAAGGATAAAAACATCCACAATCATGTCTATGATCATTTTCACATAGTAAGAACTTATGCAAAGCATGTACTTTCCATGAACATATCAAAATCTTAGACCTTTCCTGGCCTAACGAAACACAATGCACCATAAGCAGCCTTTATATACACAAACATGAACATAAAAACAATTATTTTGCTGCAAATCATAAAGCAAGCTTCATCCTCTATTAAATATCATCAAGATCATGCTAAAGGAATCATCTAAATACCAAAGAAACAATGGCATTCCCATCGTTCAGAGAACAATTCTTGATTTGATTAAGTAATAATAAAAGGTAACCATACAAAAAAAGGGACTAGGATCCACCAGAAACCTTCAAAAACTGAAATGAAAACATGCAATTAAAAAAAACAGAGCAAATGTTCCGCTGTTATTACTCACTGAGTCACTGTACAAGAACAAGCCTATTATTATTGCTATTACCATTCCCCATTCCTCCTTCCTCCAAATTCTCCACTTCCCCTCCCTTCGGCACTGTCACAATCAGCTCCCCGTCCTCGTACACCGCACTAGCGAGCTCCGGTCGTGTCGTCTCCGGCAACCTGAACCGCCACATGTCGAGTTCCAAATCATCCAGCAAACCGAAATCCACCAAGCTATTAGACCTTATCACAATCTTAGTAACCCCGGGATGGATTTCCACAGTATGAGCCCTGACAACGTCGCCGATCCTCCCATCGGTTTCCGCAACAAACTTGAAGCAGTCAGGGCTCTCCTCCACCTCCACGTCGGCATCGGACCTGAAAGGCAGCTCGAGGACGCGGCTGAAGATGTGGGGCAGCCTACGAAGCTTCTTGTTTGACCCACCACCGTTCAACAAGGACTCAGCCTGGTACCTAGCGGTTCTCGGGTTCATTCCATATTGGATGGTGATGTTCCTCCTCTTCGGCAGCGGGTGGATTCTCATGATTCCGTTCGAGGGTATTCGGGATTTGGTTTTCCGGGTTTTTTCACAAAGATTTGACCTTTGGGAAGTAAATTCTGAACGACTGAAATCAAAGGAGAAAGCTTGGAACAAGATTAATAGTAACAACAACGACAACAAAGATGCTTTCTTGGAGAAAAGTGAAGAAGTTTGGAAAGGAATCAAAATCCTGATCAAGTTGTGGAGTGGAAAAGGTGAAATCATAAAAAGCAACGGTGTCAATTCTTCAATTATTATTATTATTTTTGAAGATCATAGAGAAAAAACCCTCAAAAGGGTCATTGGAAGAAACTAAAATAGAAGGAAAGATTGTGAGAAAACTTTGCTGTTTGAGATTGAGTGAGGAAAAGGGTAGCCTAATTTTGGTTGAATTGGGTTCCTTTTCGCAAGAACAGGGAAAGAAATTGCTCGAAAAACTCAGAAATCTGGCTTTTATTCAAGAATTTGCAGAAAAAACTAAGAGCCATTGGATAAATAAATTATAGGCGGAAAATAGAGTATAACAAGAAGTAGGTTTTAGTTACTGGACCCTTAATTCTCGGAAATTTACATATCAATCCAATTCTTTTTTCTTTCTTTGTAAGGACTCCTATGATTCATTATACATCAATTGATCTTGCTGTTATATATTGATTCAAATTATAATCGATAATTAAATTAAATTTTATTTATAATTTTAATAATTGAAGTTTATTTGGTAATTAAAATGAATTAATAATAAATTAATATTTATTTAGAAGTATTTTGAAATAAGGTTTATTGGTGATTAGAGATTTAACTATATAAATAAATATATGGATACATCGAATTATAGGATAAAGTTAGATATTTTAAAGATATAAAATATCCTAATGTGATTTATTAATTTTTTAATATTATTTAGGAAATAATATATATTCAAACTATAAACATGCATTTTTGAAAAATAATACCTACTTTTTGCAATAACATTGAGAATTTAATTAAGAGTCGGGTGTCCAAGTCTAGATAAGATGTATCGTGCTCTAAATAAAAAAAATAGATTTTAATTTTTTAATATTATAAGATGATTAGAGACGAGTGTTTAATCGAGTAAAAAACTTTGAATTATACAATTTTTTATTTTATAATTTAAATTTTATTTAATTTTTTTGGTAAAATAGTATGATTTTTGGTAAAATAGTATGATTGTATTCAAGAACTATCATACACAAGTGATATCAATAGAAAACTCATTAAAAATCTTCCTAAACCTAATTGGAGGAAAAGAGTATTCCTACTGATATAAAAACAATAAGCTAAAGCAAAAGATGTTCAACTATCTGCGGCTAAAAACGAATGAATCCATCCCGGCGGACTATCATAATACAAGACTTCAAAATCAGAGAAATCTACACTTTTAGCCAAAACGTCAGCCGTGTTATTCCGATTACACTGAACATGCTGAATCATTACACTATAATTTCGATTACAGAAATCATCGACATGCTATTTGAGCATAAGAAAGCCATCAAACTCTTTACGACGAGTTATTTGATTTTGTTAGTCAAGTTTATGAAATTTTGAATCAAATTACGACGAGTCAAATATTTTTATCTCGAGATAAATTATTCGATTTTTTCAAGTTGGATAGGTGGTTATAAATGTATATACATTGTATAAATTGCTAAAAATTGAGTCTTTTAAAAATAATAATATTTTTTATTAGGATCACCCGACAAATCTCAATGGTATGAATACACGGTTATCGTGATAACAAAATTAAAATTAAATATTATGAAAAACAAAAGTTTTTGAAAATTTTAAATCTAAATATTAAAATTTTATTTTATTATATTTAAATTAAACACAATACTAATATAATTATATCATAAAAATTGAGAGTGCCTTTTACGTGACTTCATCTCTAATAATAATATTTTTTATAGATTACTCATTGAATTTTAAAAATAATATTATTAAAAATAATACTACTAGTTTCAAACATATTTAATTATTTATATATTAAAAATATACTTAAAATGTAGCGTCGTAAACGTTCCGTACTTGGTAGGAGGATAAAGTTTTGCGAACCAGGACAGGGGATGAAGGTGCCAGGATCTTTCCAAGAAATGGGAGGAGATATGCTTTCATTATAAACCAGAAAAATATATATATATAAGAAAAATTACATATTTTAAGCAGATTATTCCGTTAATTTTGTTTTTATGTATATTCTCACATTATAATATTTTTAATTAAATAAAGATATATTAGTTGAATAATTTGAATAAAGTTTGACTCGATTCGAAGAAAAAAATTGACTTATTTTAACTTAGTTTATAACTTATAAACTCGACTCGACTCGACTTGAATTATTTTAAATAAAATTTAAATTATTAAATAGAAATTTGAATAACTCAAAATGTTTAGTAATTAGTTGATCAATTTTTATATTTGAGTCGAGTTTATCAATTCTACATGATATATTGTATATATATATGTCATGTAAAAATATGAAGAAATATATATCGTATATGTATATAGAAAGTTGTTAAAATTGAAATTAATGTATATTATAATATTATAAATAATTACAAATAAATTTTTACAAAAAGTTAAAAACTAAACACGATTAGAATTTTATAAACTCAATTAGTTCGAAAAAAATAGAACTTGTAAACTCGAATAATTTAAAAAAATATATTTGATTCAATTTATCGAACAGTGAGAAAATAATTTTGATGTCTATGGGTGAAATTAAGAGATTGATCACATTTCCAGCATGATTGTAGCCTGCTTTTAAGACTTAAACCGACTTTGGAAGCACCCAAAGTTCATTTGAGAAAAAGGATCCGACTTTACACTTTTGATAAATCATTTAACATTGATTGATGCAATCATTTTGCAGTGATGTTCTGCATTTTTTGTTCAAATCTGTAGTACATTCCTTTTAAATAATCATTTCAGGTTTGCCCTTCAACGTGACCATGTTGCACACAACACAAGAAGGGACATAAGAAAGAAAGGTGGTTTTGTTGAACTTGTTCATACCCTTGTTCATTGCCAAAAAAATAATCCCGGAATGTCTGGTTGGTGTTTGGTAAAATGTCTGATCCGTAATATTGTTGCATCATGCATGGAGTATTATGATAGATGGGTATAGATTTAGCTGGTAATTCTTTAAATACAAAATTAAAGAGATGAAGGGGTATTGCTTAGGGTGCAATTTAGATAATGATTTTGAGTAATCAAATGTTGAATGCAATTTTGTTAACAGTGAAAGCTATGGTTTTACTTTTTAATTCTCAAGAAAATTTCTTTAGTAATTGTTCTTGTTATGTTCAGCAACTTATTCTAAAGCATACAGTGTATTAGAGGCATTGGAGCTTCTTGAGATGTAGAGGGCTAGTATTGAGCCGGATAAGTTTATTCTTTCCGGTATTCTTTTTGCTTGTTGTCGTGCCAGGAATCTAAATTGTGGGAAAGCAGTACATGACTGCATTATTCAGAAAGATGGTGCTATCATGGATATGTATGCAACTTGTGGTTGCACGGATATGGCTCAGCAAATGTTTGGTTGCGTGAGACCGTTCTAATGGTTTCGGGGTATTCAATGCACACAAGTTGAGGATGCCTGAATTTTTTTACTCAATGGTAGAAAAGGGGATTGGTGCTTGGAGTGCAATGATCTTTGCCTTTAGTTTGGTGAGGTTGGTCAAACTCAAGGACCTTTTTGATCGTTTAACTGGCTGAAAGCTCTAGGAACAAAACCTGATCAGGTAAAATTTCTGAGTGATATACCAGTTTATGTGCATCTTGCTGTACTAGATAACCAAATGGTTACATGTATGTGTTGACATGAACGGTTTCGGAGGAGCTTTGCCTATTGATAATACTCATTGATGTGTGTTAAGTGTGGGAGTTTAGAAAGAGCAAGAGGAATTTGAGAAAATGGCATGAAGAAATCCAATATCTTAGACTAGTATGATCACACACTTGGCATACATGGGGATGCCAACAATGCTCTAGGCTTCTTTCATGAAATGACAGAGGCCCATGTTGAGTCCATTTATGAGTGCTTTACGCTTGTAACCATGATCTAGTTTTTTGCATCCATGATTCCTCGTAAACCTGAAGTTACAGCTGCATGGTCAACCGTTTCTTCCATGTAATCTTGAGTGTAGCTGTTGAGATTGTAGTGAAATTGCCCTTAGCACCTCATGTCGTAATTTGGAGATCCCAAATGTCTGCTTGTCAAATTCGTATCGATATTGGATTAGGAGCTCTTGTGGTATTACCAGTCATTTATGCAAAGGGAAGTGGCAAGATATTGGGATGTTAGGCAATTAATGAAAGAAAGAGGCATATCTATGGAAAAGGCATGCAGTAGGATAGAATTGAAAAGAGTTTCATAAGTTTTTAGTAGCAGATAGGAATTGAAACAAACAGATGATATTTGCTAAAAGTTCGAGGAGCTGGTTATTGAATTGAAGCTGCTAGGTTATGCTCCTAATACCCATAGTTTTCTGGATGAGTAAGAAGAGGAAGAAAAAAAGTATGTGGTTCTATGGCATAGTGAGAAATTAGCACTTCCTTATGTGCTCATCAATGAGGGAAACCTAAGTTACTCGGACTCGTTTGTGAGTATTGGGTAGTATGTGTCTGCCACAGGTATTGTCAAATTTGTCCAAGTTTTTACATGTATATAAAAGGATCTTTAGAGCTCATATCTTCATATCCATGAGTCGGCCAATTGCACTTAAAGGAAAACCATAACCATGGTAAATCTTAGAGTTTGTCGGGACATCCATAACCATGACCCGGCCAATGGTAGTTCAAGACTACTGGTGACATATCTTGAGCCTTTCTTCTGCTTTTTTATCTTAAGCAGAAAAATGGTTTAAGTATTCTCTGTGATTGGGAAGATCACGATCCTTCTTCGGAGTTGCACTTGAACATGTGTTCCAGAAACCTTTATTTTACATTGCTATCATGTTATCCTGCTATTATTCTTCGGGTAATAATGCTTTTATTCCCAGATTATTCCAGGAAAAGGAAGGAGAAGGATGACAAGTAATACAAAGAAGACAAGAGAAGTGAGATAATTCAACTCATGCTATTGGACACTTGTGTATTTAAGGTACATAAGCTGAAATTGAATGATTGTACTCTATAATTTGCTTAAATCCTTATTGCCTTCATCAGAAAGCATCCAATAATTTATGGACTAGAAAACACTAATCTGACTCTTCTTTCACTGCATACCAGATTCTGATTCCAGATTTCACAGGTTGACTCTTGAGATTAGGCTTGAACCTCTAAAAACCAAATATACTTTTGACCTATCTATAACTGATTTAGTGAATCACATGGAACATGATTAAATGAGTTCCCTAACTGGTTGAGGATGTCTTCTTAGGATACTTAAATTTTGTTATTAAACAAAATGATCCCAGACTTCTGACATTGAAGATTTTTCTCTTACATGTTTTCAAGAAAAATGTGATTGGTGTTTTTTGATGTTACAAATTGTGATGAGTTGTCTTTTATCTGTTTACATCGATGGCCTAATGCAGGGGAACTTGTTGATGCTAACTTGTATAGAAAATTCGTCTTAATCCAAGAACATGTCAATGACACTTACCGGACATCTTCCGATGATGTGGTGTAAGATTTAAGGCTTCAAATATAATTAAAAACATATCTGATTATATACTCTTATCACCATCGATATCATATATAGAGCATAGATGATGCAAATGCTTTGCATCTTATTGCTAAGGAACATTTCACTTTTTCCAAAATCAGGTTACTGCTTATAGTGGGAAAAAAAACATATTTTAACCCAAATGATTGAACCATATAGAAATACTGTTGGTTTAGTATTTTCTAGTGTAGTGGAAAGTTGACCTTTACTGCTTTATTATAATACGGAAAAAGTTCAGATTTGCTCTGATTTTCACTGTCTGAGAATCATCTAAGCCAATAGCTCATTCTCCATTGTCAAATTCCTTGTTCATTACTCAGCATAGGAAAGAACCAATGACTCCAAACAAATATGTAATTGAAAAAAATGGTAAAAACAGTACTAAATTTAGAATCATTTCATGCTGTTATTGGTTGGAAAAACATCATAAACAAAGATGTCATGGGAAAAAAAAACATGTGTTTTGCTGGATGTTTGAATCAAAGTTAAGATCTTGAAAAAAAAAAACTTTTTCTTTGTTTGAACAGGAACAGAAAATATGGGAGGAAAATGCATACCATATCAGCTTTGAGGTAAGAAAAGAGAAGAAAAAACAAAAAGAGGAAGAACCCTTCATTGAAATAACATCTCCTACACAAGACAAGTTGTAAAAGGTAGCTACTAGCTACCAATATTATTTCATCTAAGGTAAAGACCTTTCCTCTTCTTTTTTTGGAGCAATTAGTACAGTTTTGTGGTAGCTGATCTTGTGAACTTCTTAGAAGAAGAAGGTGAATTATCTCCTGACCTTCTCAGCAATAGCCTCATACCATCAGCTACTCGAACCGCCGGATTCGATTTGAATTTGCCACAAAACGACATGTGAGCTTCAACAGCTTCTTCAACACCAAATTGCTTCTTCTTGCTCCTACTCACTTCATCTCCAACAGCTTCTGAGCATAACCCACAAAGCCATTTCCCATCGAATTTGGCCTTGACATCATTGATGTAATCTTGGGTGCAATCTTCTTCCAGTCCACAACACTCGCATCTAACCGATTCGATTTCCATTTTCCTTCTCCCCACTTTGCTTGAAGGTTGAAGAAGGATGGAGTCAACTTCTTGTTCTTTTCTTTCTTCCAAGTTATAAAACAAAGTGTTTGATGATGCTAAGGCTGTTTTTATAGTTGGATTTGATTGGTTTTTCTTTTCACTTTTGCCTAAGTTTTCTTCCTTGGGATTGACTTTTGCTGCTGTTACAACAACTGTAAGAACATGTTTGGTATTTGCATGATGGCTTCCTTTTATGATTTAAGAGTAATTTTATTCGTATCAAAATGATATTTAAATAAAATAATCGATAACAACTCTTTTAGAATATATTGATGTGTTACATGATAAAATATATTCGTATTTTTTTTAATCTTTTGAACATACAGGTACTTGAACTCAGATGTCCTATAATAAATTTATCTTTTTTCATTGAATCACTCAGTGATTTTTTCTCAATAATAATTTTTGGATTCGAACTTAATTTAAACGTCTAGGAAAAAATCTACTGGCACTTCTTTATTTTTTTTCCTTTTATGTGTCATATTTTCATTTTCTTTATTTTTTAATCTCATTTTTAATTTTTTTTATTAGTATATCATCTTTGTTGTCAAGGTGGGTCACAAAAAAGTGATATATTAACCTTTAATAACATCATGAAATATTTAGGTTCTTTTCAAAAGATGTGGATTGAAAATATATATTCTTTTTAATGTTTCAAAAATGTTTATCTGTATATATTTTTGGATAAAGTAACTTTTTAGTCCCTGAAGTTGATAATTTTTCAATTTAGTTTTTATAATTTTTTGGGACCATATTAATCTTTGAGCATGATTATTTTTCTTGTTTTTAGATATTTTAATGATGTGGCACTTTGGGTTTTTAATGTAGATTAAAAAGAGTTTAGGGACTAATTGAAAAAATAACAAATTCAAAGAAAAAAAATGTTCTATCCTCTTTTCCTTAAATCTCACCAATAACCAATTAGTTCTTGTTTGATTAGTAGAAATAGCATACTGAGTAAATTACTCTAGTAGTCATTGAACTATGCAACATGATCATTTTGGTCATTGACTTTTTAAAATTTATAAAATGATCATCAGATTTATCGAATTTTTACAAAATAATCATTAAATTAATCGAATTGTTACACTATTTTATAATAGTTTGATAAGCTTAACAATCATTCTATAACTTATAAGAAATCAATAAAAAAGAATATTATATTTTTTTATAATTTAATAATTATCAATGCACTTTACCCTGATATCTTTTAGAGTTTATAGTCGAAGATGACGCGACTCGAAAAAAACAACATCACCATGTTTTTTGCTTTCTTCATTGTCTATGCAATAATGCAAGCAACATTTTCATCTTGAAGACAACATTTGAACATTATTATTATATATTCAACACTATATCGATCTTATACTTATATCCGACACTTATTATATCAATATAATTATTCTCTTTCCCATTTTCTTTTCCAACTGCAAACTGTATAACTCCTCAAAACTTCTCGATCAAGACCCATGAGTCTATGCTTGGTTTAAATAAAATCGAATTTATATTTCAATATCCGCAATCAATCTCTTTATCTTCGTATCGTAATTTTTTTAAAAAATAAAGGGGAAATTTCTTATCTACTCTTAAGGATTGATATTATTAGGTTTAACATGTGTAGAGTTTTTGTGGTTGTTTTTAGGTTGCTTTCACCTAAATTAGTTTCCAATCATGTTCATTTAATTTGGCTAAAGACTTTGTGAATTGGAACATGTGGTTAAGATCAGTTAGTCATTTTATGAGATATATCACAAAATTAATAATATAATTCAATTATTGTGTAATGGAATACATGATTTGGTGTAATTACATCTCTAAAAAAATAAATTTATTTATTTTTTGGGTAGATAATTTTTATTATGATGTTAATGGTTTATAAAAATCGATTTGGATTTTAGATTTAGAATTTTAAATAAGTTTATCACGATTACGTAAGTTAAATTTTACGCAGTTTATATATCGAATAATTTTTTTCTTATATAAATAAAAGTAATTGTCAATCATAATTATATGTGGTTGCAACCAACCAAGTTGACTATAAAATCTAAGGGAAAGTATTATAATAATTCTTTCTTACCAAACAAACTACCCAAAGGGCTTTAACATTTAATTAGTATTTAATTAAGTTGGTGCAATTATTATTTACATTTGCAAACAAAAATAATTAGGGGTAAGAAATAGAGTAATTAACATTTTAAATTTAATTGTATATGTCATAAATTTTAATACAATTGATAGACAACCTATCAACTTATTAATTTAGATCGAATATTATAAAAGTTTATTATGAAAAAGGTCTTTTAAATTTAATTTATTTCATTCATAATATTAAAGTTTGAACCTCTGATCTTATTTAAGAATCTAATGCTTCATCGCACTTCAAATGCATAAAAAGTGATTAATCCTTGATTACTTACCACTTGGTTAGATTTAGAAGATATTGCTTGATGATTTCCACCAAGGAAATGGCCCATACATATTGGAAGGTTGATTCAATCTAGACCATTCAATTGATTATCATTTCAAACACAAATAATTCACCTCTCTCAAATTCATTTCACTTGATTTTGATGGACCAACAAATGATACATGATCAAAGTAAATGGATATATCCCCTCTAATCTTTTAATTGTTATAATATAATTATATGAATATAATAAAATATGTGGACCGTCGAGTTACATCCACATTAATTTTTTGAATTTATTTATTTTAAATTGTCTGATGTGATTACAGATCACAATGCATACACATCGTATATTAATGTTCGAGCACAAATCATTTATAGATAGCAACATAGCAACATTTTCTTTTTCACGGAAACCACTCGATACATTTACGGCTCGGATTACTTTTAAACGGAATTAAATCGAAAAAGGTTGAACACTTTTTGTTGCAGGCCAAGAATTCACGTGTTAGTAGAAACTTTAATCCTTAAATTTTAAACATTTTTTGTTGCAGGCCAAGGATTCACGTGTTAGTAGAAACTTTAATCCTTAAATTCTAATCAACAATGATGGTGAATTTTTAGCCATTTTTTAAAGCAATTACAAGACTTGGAATTCAGACCAAGAATCTATACACATGGGGTGGTTACAATCATCCATCTGATTTGGCATCATTTGGTGGGTTGGTTTATTTTTATTACATTATCCACATAAATAGATTCCTACACAACATTTTGTCTCCATCTAGTTCCTAGAGTAGTGTCTGGTATCACAATATCAACATTGTTTTGTTCGAATAACTATCGATCTCGTAAAATTTTATCGTTTTTATGTATATTTATGAAGATTTAGACTTCGAACATGAATACATAAGATTACGGTTTATATATTTTTCTGACTCGATTCGACCTTGTATCGTACTGTGACAATATAAAATAAAATAAGAGTATATAATTTAGACAAATTGGGTATCCATCGACCATTTTATCTTAAGGTATGCAACACAATGTCCAGCTGACCCCATGTGAACTCCCAAACACCAGTCAATATTGTCCTCAATCAATAAAATGTCAGTAACGTGACAATTCGATCGTTATTTTATGATTTTAATATTTTTAATATTAATATTAATAATTGATAATATCGCAAACACATGATAATATTAGTTATGTGTATCATTGTATTTATTAGTATTGCGATATTTTATACATTCGTAATCGTAATTTAAATCCGTGTCGTTGGTATTTAATGGTCCACAGACAAGCCATGGCCAAGCACATGGAGTTGCTGAGGCAACATCAACCCTAACATGGGAGTGATTGCCATGGCCACCAGCACCATGGTGTTCCCAATAAATGTTTTCCGTTTCCCTCGAATAATATCCGGATAAACATGAATACGATTATACAAAACGAACACATTATTAAAAATTTTGAAACTAAAAATATATATTTAAACGTGTTAAAACGTATAATCTTCAGGATACTAAAATAAAAACATTATTATTTAAATTAATACTCGATCGATCAGTTTTTCGTATGAAACTTTCTTTCTTTTTCTTTCCATTTCTAGGCACTACCCAACTACATTAATAGAGTCGGCATGGCATTTATCATTTGGACATACGATCTAACGTGTTCTTATTGAAATCTTGTTTTCATATTTAATTCTATCAAATATTGTACTAAAAAAAATATGGGATATGATAATGAAATGTGAAATACAAGAACTAAGGGAGTGGATCGAACTGTCAATCAAGCTTGTAGTGTGCTGGTTATAGAATTTACTTTAATTCTGGTCGATATTAAGTCTCGAGTTTAATCTTTGATATTTTCTTATACAGAAATAAAATTAGATGAGTTATTGATCGTGTTTTACTTGATTATTTGTAAATTTATTTCGTATTTGTGATATTTGTTTTCGTAAAATATGAATTATTAAACGTATCAAGTTTTAAATCCGATATTATTAAAATAAAGCAAATATAAACTTTAAACGAGTGCCATAATTGATATCTAAGAAAAATTCTGCGGCAGAGGGACACGTTGCAAAGCCTGTTGAGGAAGGGGCATAACAAATGGACCATGGGTGCAATATGGAATGCAATTCGTGAATCACGAGACAGAGTTCAGTGGCATAATTTGGTGTGGTTTAGTTTTATGTCCCAAAGCATGCTTTTATTCTTTGGATGGGAATGCTTAATCGGTTGCCAACGAAGGATAGGCTTCGGAGAATGGGGCTTTAGATTGAGGAATGTTGTGTGCTATGTGAAAGTGCACATGAAACCAGGGATCATCTCTTTGCAGGTTGTAGTTATTCGCGGGCTATATGGTTTGCTGTGTTGGATTTGTGTGGACTGTGCAGGGGTATGTTTGATTGGGATATGGAGGTGCAGTGGTTGAGTGCAAAATTGAAAGAGAAATCCTTGTTGGTTTATGTTTTGAAAGTTGCATGGAGTGCCTATGTGTACTTCATTTGGGAGGAGAGGAATAAAAGATTGTTTAGACATTCTTTTAGGCCTGCTGATAGTATTCTCGATTGTGTAAAAGAGGTTGTTCGTATTCAATCTCGAAATAGAATTATAAACTTTGATGATATAAATAGGAACATATGTACATCTTAAGAAATTCTTTAGGGATGAATGCCTAAGTGTACTATAAGAGTTGTTCTTTTGTCTTGGATAATAAATTACACTTATCCAAAAAAAAACTTTAAACGAGTAGATAAATTATGTTAATTATTTATTGGTCTAGTAAGATGAGAAACTATTCTTCTTTAATAAAGTTAGGATTCAAGACATAACGTTTATAGTGGAAGAGTAGTCTTTACTATAAACTTTTATCGTATATAATTTTAATTAGTTGATTAACAAATTAAATATAAATAATTAAAAAACTAAATTTAATGCTCATCACATGGACAGCACATATGTTCTTTATAAGATATATTGATTAAGTGTCATAACTTAATTAAATATTAATTTTATTTTTTATGAATAGGAAATTGTTAAATATTAATTTTATTAAAAAAATTAAAATTTTATTTTTAAAATGAGAATTATAGTAATATAATTCTAATTAAATGTCAGCGTACCAAATAATAATTCTTCCAATATATTATAATTTCAATTTCCCAAATCATTAATTATTTGTCAGTTTGTAGCCTTGGATTTCTGTAACCACCTTTTTACCAGCCAATTAATCAAAAGCTGTCCCAATAATTTGAGGTGCTTATTGCTTGATTATAACTTAATTACAAATATTAATCATCCTTTGTACCCTACCATTTTCCACGCTTCATTACCATTGTCATCATAATTTTTACACTCATGTCTCAGGATAATAGTGATATCTTATAGTAATTGCCAATTCTGTTAAAGTTTCATTATCTTTGAAATTATAATTATATTTAAGATATTATAGCAAGCAAAAATCAAGTATATTATTTTAAAAATTATATTTATAACATTCAATTGAATTTAATTAAATTAATATATCAAAACATAAATATATTTTAATATTTAATATCTTCTGATTTAAAGATGAGGTTTAAATTATTTAAACATTATCGATTAATTCTTTATTATTTTAATAAAAATTAGCGACTTCTAATAAAAAATATCAATTAATCCTTTATTATCCTTTCATTACCAATTAACTATAATACCGCTGGATTTTTGTTCATTGTTAAACATCATTACAAGGGGTGTTTAATGCTTAAACACGACTCGGTTAAAATTCGATAAATACTCGACTTAGATTAGCTCAAGTTGAACTCAAACTCGACTCGATACCTTAACAAGTTGAATTGAACAAAATCTAACTCGATTCGATAAGTTTGCGAGCAACTCATTAATTTTTTAAAATATTTTTTATTAATTATTTTAAAATAATTTCATTCAAAAAAATAAATTTAAATAATAATTATTAATGTGTGAATTATTATTTAAATTTTAATATGTTAGTTTTGTATATTTATAGAATGTTATTTTAAAAATATTTTATACAATCTTTTTGATATTTTTGGTTAAATTTATAAATTTAAGTTAATATTAAACCTCATATGATATTATTAAATTTTCCTTTTAGTTAAAATTAAGTTAAATTTTTTAATGAACTTAACGAGCAACAAGTCGAGTTGAGCAATAAAACATTTTAATGAGTACGAGTCAAGCACAATCTTAATGAGCTTAACGAACAACGAGTCGAGTCGAGCAACAAAATTTTTTTACGAGTACAAGTCAAATAATGCCTAACTCGCGATCGACTCGCTCGATAAACACCCTTAATCATTATTACAGTCCAGATATCTTCCCCTCTTTCTTCTCTGTAAACCTGGTAACGTTTTTGTACATACGAACCAATAATTAAAACACGAGTAGACGAAACCCGAACGCGAAACATTCGTTTCGAAATCTATATAAAATTACAAGTATATATTATGAATATCCGTATTGTCGGATCCATGACTTGTGTACTTACACTGTAATCTCTAGTTAAAGAAGCAGGGCTTCAACGTTGTGGAAAAGGATGGAGAAACAGACGAAGTTCAATTAGATTTCATCTCGTTATCTACAGTTTTACCTTTGGAGCAGCGTCGGAATCATCCCGAGGAAGAAGGCGAAGTAGTGGTAAGGGCAACAACGAGGTGAGATTGCAGAGGATTACCAAGGTGGCTAAGTTATCAAATTTATCCCGAGTTATGCCGAATATCTTGGTCAGGCCAGCACCTATCAGACCCCCGAGGACGCTGCCTCCGTTTGATATAGACATCAGAGTTGCAAAAAGTGTTGCTTCCATCCCTTCCGGACATAGTTTTGCTGCAAGTACGAGAACAGGCATGAAAGAAGCCTGCCAACATCGAGCGCAGACAAAATCAGTGACAGAATTGAGCATAATAAATAATAATAATGCATCATCTATAATGAATATCTGAATCCAAATCAATTATCCATAAAAGTAAAGCGGATCCGGATAAAGTATATCCGAGGTTTGATATCCGCATCCACTATCGATAGCAATTAGAATATCTGAATCCATAGTCCATACTATCCATTGCCATCCCAACTATCTGCATAGGCAGATCAAGTTCCAAATTCTAATTACAAAATACAAATGAAAGCAAAATCGTATGACGAAAGAACTTCAATTACCTGACTAAGAACAGTTAGAATCAAGGAATCCCCAATCGCAAACCACTCGTCACTCAGTCCAAACTGTCGGTTCAATCCAGTGACGAGAAAGACCTAAGTAAATTCAAAAAATTATAAATAGACATTATTATAGCACAATATACAAATGATCTTCAAAACAAAAACCTGAGTCATTCCAAGAACTGAACCAGCAATTGTTGTAGCAAGAAAAATCTTCCGTAATGGAACATTTTTTAAGAATCCATTATACAATCCAACTCCAGCCAGCGATGCAACCGAAGTGACAAGCTTGACACGTCCTAGAAACTCTGGGGTGAAACCAAGTTTATTTGTGCTGAAATGAAACGAACCTTTTGTTGGAGACACAAAAGCTACATGATAATGAAGCAATGACAAGGAAATTTAAACAAAGTAACAAAACGTACGTGAAGAAAAACATGGCAGAGTCCGAGTGGGGTGTTGCCTGCCACAAGAAAATAAAAACTGTGGGAAGAAATACGTGGGGCTGTCTGAATGCATTCCACAACTGAATAATGCTCTCTTTTGAGCTTCCAAGAAAGCTAAAGTTCCCCAAAAGAACATTTGACACCCTTGCTGGGCCAAGCACACGCTGTTCTTTTACAAGAACAGCAACAGCAGATGTTATCAGTGGTAATAATGCAGTGACACCAAAAACAAACCTGAGACGTTAAATTAGTAATAAAATGATAAGCCGAAAATTGTCTTTTGTCCTTATAAATTATGCCATGGTCATCCATAAATCACCCTAACTACCTTACACCATAAGCATCCACCAGAGAGCCGCTAAAATAAGAACTCACAATTCCGCCAAAAGCTGAAGATCCCCAGCATAGAGACTGAAGAGAACCTGACACACTTTGTGACTCCCCACGTGCCCTCTCCACAACCATGGAATCTACAACCTACACCATGCATCAATTTCTAAAATAATTCAGGAACATTCCCAGAATATGAATAGCATGACTTCCGAACAAAGAATAGTTTTAAGATTTAACATTTATGATGCTTTAGATTGTAGTGTAGGCATGAACGCGCTCATGCAGTTGTGTGTAAGTTGCCAACCAAAAGAAAATAAGGCATGCCCTAACAATCAGTCACAACAAATTCAAAATCTATTAAAGTTTTTCTTCTTTTTGGTTTGATGAATACGTTAGAGCAGGATTTCAAGGAATCTCTATGCTTTACATTTGAGCCCAAGCATCCACAACAGCACAAGTCTCAGGCTCTGAGCTCCTTTACGACTTGTAAATGAATAAACTTACAATTTCATTCTTAAACCCACCTTAGCTTGACATCAATTCATGATTAAGTTAACAAATATAGGCAAAGGATCAGGCAAAATTCTCTTACAAAGGTTGGATATATAGTCAGGATTAGAAATTTAGCCAACTTAGAATGCAAATCAATGTTATCATTGGAATAACTATAAGAAGTCATAGAACCCTAAACTACCCTCGGTAGAAATAATTATCTTTAAGTGAATAACTTAAAGCAGAAGAAACTTACAACATCAGAGAAGGCAACAGAAAAAGATGAAAGAAGTATGCAGAATGCAGCACCATACTTGCTGTCAACAAAGGTGGCCATCAAAATCCATGAGAGAGCACCAAGAAGTCCCGAAAGAACCAAGTATGACCTTCTCCGATAACCAAATAGTGGTATCGAATCACTGCCAAAACAAAGTACTGCTCAAAGCAAATCTAGAGACAAAAATAAATACTTCAAAATTTTCACAGATGATTAGAAACAGAAATAGGTAATTAACAGAATCATACCTAATAAACCCATAAAGTGGCTTAACAAGCCACGGTAGTGCAGAAAAACCGGTTATCACAGCTGTCTAGTCAACCACATATATCCAGTTAATTCTTTAAGAAGATCATAAATATACATGCAATAAATTATTATGCAAATTCATTAAAATACTTGTCTTAAGCTGCTTTAACTTATCAAATGAAATGCATTATCTAATACAGGGTAAGAGCCAAATAATTCAATACTTTTACACACCATTTTTTTCTAACTAAATTATAAAATCAGATATCCAATTCTTTCAGGGAAAAACATATGAACTTACTTAATATTTGATAAAACAACTGCATTGGAATCGATGTAGTATTTTAAGCCATCTGTTCATTTTTATTTTATTCTGATTTTACATCTACAATTTGCTTTTACTTTTAACAACGTTTGACAGGCAAAATGCAACAAACTGCAAGTAGCAAGCACAAAAAAGAAGAAAACCAAAACAATTTACATCTAAAAAAGTTACAATAAAGAAAACATCTTGAAGTTTTCTATAAAGCAAAAGTAAAGGGAACGAAAACAAAATCATACTTGCTTAAAATGAAAAAAAAAAAAAGCTCAATTGTAAAATTGATTCTACCACCATCAATTCATAAAAATAACAAAATCAGTAACTACTAACTATAAAGAAAAAGCAAATGAAGCAAAAACAGAGCCATAATTGATTACAGTAAACAAATTACCTAAAACGTAAAACTGATTCTACCAACGTTATGGAATAAAAAAATATCATCCAAGTAAACCAAATCAAGTTTCATTCAACTTAAAACAAAGTCCTAAATTATCAAATTACCAGCAAGAATAGGTTGAATATTAAGGGGGAAATATATATGAAACATACTTCAGCAGGATCAAGATGTAAATCATCTTTCAAGTAAAAGCTAACAGCAAGCTTTGCAAGGCCTAAAACGCCTTGAACGAAATACACCATAGCAACTGCCACATTGTCTGGCGACAGATCAACGCCGAAACATTTCAATCTGCTGTTCTTTTTCCTCGAATTCCCGCCCGAGCTCGTCGAGGTACTTGTACCTTCCTCCATATCCATTGCTAACGAGCCTTCATTTCCAGCACCTTACCAAAAAAATCAACAGTAAATTCAATTTATTCGTTTTTCCTTTTTTTGAGAAATGAAAAATTAAACTTACTATTTCTAGCATCTAAAAATGGCTCGTCTTCCCTGGAGGAAAGCGGGAGGGTGACGGACATATTGTTTCTTTCACGGGAGATATTTACGACAGATTTTGCGGGGGTGAGAGGCGGCAATTGCAAAGAGAGCTATCGGTTTACGGTGGCGAATTAGAACGGGGCTTGCCGGATTTTTTTTTTTAGTTTAAGGCATTGACGTTTAGTGGAATTGTTGTGTATCAATTTACTAAAATGTCCTTATGAATTCAATCTTTCATATTTTTTTATATATTACACGTCTATTATGCTATAGTTTATGTTCGGCATTTATAATTTTTTTCTAATAATATTTTTTTAATTTAAACTCAGATCAATTCTTAAGAGAGTAATATATCTTGTCATCACGCCGAAAAATTATATCATGGGTCAGTTTCATCACGTGTCCATAGGACCGACCAATGATAACTATCTATTTCATCAACTTTTTCATGTCATATTTTTTTCAGGTGAATCTTCACTTTAAAAATTAAAAATTAATGAGTTAAATGATTATCATTGATCGGTCCCATGAATGACATGGTAAGACTGATCCATGATATAATTTCTCCAATCTTTCTTAATTCTTCGTTGGCTCAAGGGTAACTCCCCCCTCCCAATTAGTCAAGAAAAATCAATTAACGCTTTAACCGGGAAAATAAATTAATTAAGCACTTAAAACTAAAATTACATTAAATTTATATTATTTTTTTTACTAATTTTTACTTTTATAATTCAACCGTTGACTTAAAGAGTCGGGATTTAAGGTTAGAGATCAAAATATAAATATTTAAAAGTGAAAGGAGAAATTTTTAAATAAGTTATTTTTTAAAAAATTTAAATAGGAATACAAAAAAAAAAAAAAAATTCGGGATGATTTTCCCAACTCACTCATGTAGTTTCGTTTCTAGGTAAGTCCAGATTTTGGGTATGGAGATGTTCGCTTCTACCAATTTAATTTGTTTCATTCACAAACATTAAGAATCGACCTTTGATGTTATTTAACGGATCTAGCGTCTTATCTTATTAGACTAACTGATCGTTGATCTAACTCATATGAGATGTGTATGATTAATAAAATAAAAAATTTAAGAGTTATGAGAGGATTAAAAGTTTGAAGAAAAGTAAAAATCATTAAACCTAATACAACAATGTCAAGTTTCTTAAAGGCTATTCTTTACCAAGCTAAGCTTAAAGAAAAGACATTACCACCTATTATTATATTTCTTTATACCATTATTCTTGCATACAACAGCAAGAATTATGCATCCATTGATTAAAAGTTTCAACTAGCAACTTTAAAATAATGTCAAAGAACATAAGATCATCTTCAGACACCCTTACTTTAATCCATCTGCAAGTGGGGTGGGAAGGTGGGACATCTAGTTTCAATTATTCCATCCTTGAAAATGGTATATGCTAACAGAAGGATTCTATTCTGAATAAAAAAAAACATCAGGGTTCTATAACTACAGGAACAGAAGTAGGATTTTATGTTGGTGATGCGAACTTTTATACTCGATAAAACTGGATGAGAATTTGAAAAGTCTAAAAATGCGAAATTAGATCGCCCTCGGTCCATACCTGCATATACATATAATATAGAGCTATCTACATATTCCATTAAAAAAACCAGTGAAATGAGCACAGAATCTACTTTAGATGAAGTAATTGGCTCTTGGTGCATAATCAAAAGATGCAATGATATACATAAAGTAAAGCAAAGATGGTATATTATCAGAGTGATGATCATTGGCATTTGGTCATTCACCACCAACTGGGAAAACCAAAAAGATTATAGACAAAAAACCCAGATTATCACTTGCAGGAAAAATCAATTCTACAATTACTAGAACCAAAGTTCAGTTTGAGTTGATATAGCCTAATTTGCAAACAAAGTGACAAATAAACAACTTTCATCATGGTTTATAAACAAAGTTGAGTGCTGATGATGGAAGCTAGAAACAAAATGTCAAGCATAAGTTCCAAATATGTCATCAGATTCTGGTTTATTTGTCCCTTCCTCTAGCATCATCTCTTGGTACCTGCATTCTTTGCTGCAGAATGCTTTCTCCCCTCTGCAGAATGAGAAATTTTATCAGATATTATATCAAAAACATTAGATTAATGCCCAACACAAAAGCAAACACACCTGTATATGTAAATGTCTTTTCCTGGAGAAAGATTCTTCTTGCAAGTATGGCAGAAGCTGAGGAAGTTTTCTGATTGGAAACTTGGTCCATCGCCCGAAAGTCCATTCTCTCTCTTGGAAGAAGAGAAACCAACAGCTCCACAACACGTCTCAACAATGCAATCATCAAAAATATGTGTGGTTCTTGGATTGGTTCCATGAGTTATTACACAAGTGTAATCTTCTGAGAGTTCCATTTCAGAAGCTGAGAGACTGCTACTAATGAAGACCCTAGGGGAACTCAAGGTTTCATTGCTTTTCCCTATAGTAGGGGACAGAGCAGATGAGAAGGAACTCAACTGGGATGTTCTTGTCTTCATACTAAACTCGTGTGGTGTTCTTGGAGATTCAGATGGAGAAACAACATGAGGCAGAGATGGGATTTGGACCCTAAGTTGTGAACCAAAAAGTACAGGTTTTGACAAATTGGGATCAAAACAATCATCTTTGAGAGAATCAACAATGGCAAGACCAATCCCTTTGGAGTCAAGCTTGTGTTTGGTTTCAGGTTCAGGGGTTTTAGGTGTGCTTGATTCAGACCAAAAAGGGTTCTTGAAAACTGAAAGGGGCTTGCTATCAAGTATAGATTTTGGACTCATAATAGACTCAGTATTATCAGAAATTGCTTTCAAAGTAAAACCAGTGAGCAACTTGGGGAATGAAGTGGGCTTGTTTTGTATCTTGCCTGTGGGAGATTGAAGAGTAGTGTCACAGTCTGCCATTATTAAACTCTATACCTTTTGCTTGCTGCTGCTTGAACTGCAAAACAATGAAAGAATGAATTTAACTAAAAGGAAGAAAAAAAAACTTTACATGAAGAAGAAGAAGAAAAGAAGCTATAACAGAGGAAAGATTGAAACTTTACCCCAGAAACTGCTGCTGTTCAAAGAATTCAACTTTCTCAACTGAACTTTAATCTAAAGAAAGTATTTTCAAAACCCAGAAAATAAAACCACTATCTTTGCTATAACTCTGTGGCCTCCATGTTTTAGCAACAAATTTACAAATCCATGTACAGGAAAAAGGAAAGAAACCTTAAACCCCAAAAAAGACCAACAAGAAAACAAAATGACCCTCTTCTTTCTCAGTGGGATATCTTCTTTCTATGTGTTCTTTAATTTGAGAACCCCACTACTTCAGCATCTCCATCATCAGTGCTGAAACATTAGCATGCAAATGTAGAGAGAAAAAAAAGGACAGGAAGTGGAGAGTGACTGAGAAAGAACAAAAACAAGAAAATGGAGTCAGTAAAGCTCTTATTTCTTTTGTATCAAATTCTTGTATAGAAAATATAAATTTTGAATCAGAATTTTTATGCAAATCTTCTTTCTTTTGCAACTGCTGATGGTATTATGCCTTCCCAGTAAGTGGAAATTTGGTTGTTGTTGTTGTTTTATCATCCTTAGCGTAGAGGGTTTGCCTCATTATATGGATAGTGCCGCAAAGACTTTCATGGCTCGATGACGTGATTGCTCAACCAGAACATTTTAGATTCATAAATTCAAGTTAAATGATTTATTTATAAATTCAACAAGCGATTTTTATTAAATTATAATCAATTAGTATCGTAATATTATAAATATTTATAATTAAATTTAAATAATTTTACTAAAATTTATAAATACAGTTTGATTAAAAAAATAAATAAAGTTTAAATTATAAAATAATATTTATTAATTTAATTAATTTAAAATTTTTAATTATCTCGATCGAATATTAATTTTTAAATTTAGTTATCAAAATAAAAACACATTAATTGAATAATTATTTGTGTAATTTATTCTAAATTACATTTAAAATTAGAGACAATCCCTTCAATCGTGAAAATAAATAAGTTTTTTTTCTTTCAATTATTGCTTTCAAATAATGCGTATTAATTAATTCTACGATAACCCAAATTGGTAATCAATCAGTGTGGGACCCTTTCAAATAAACATATTAATATATGGGACCCGGATGTAACCCTATCATCATCACATTTTTTAATCAGGCTCCTGATTGGGCCTCAAAGTGGGCCCCAAGTAACTCCAAATTTCAATTGCCGGACCCACACATTGCGTATTATAATTACATTTTTGATAATTTCGTGTTAAAATAACTAATAGAAAGGGAAATGAACTTCTCAGCATAAAACACTCCTTGAATTACGTATATTAATTTTAGTATTAATTATTGATAATTTATTTTATTAATATTTTAATTTTTAATAAAAATAATTATATCTTATAATATGATTTTTTATGGTTTTATTAATTTTTTATTTTTATTATTAATCGTTTTTTATTTTATGTTTTAAGATTAGATTTAATATTATATCGATTAATTAAAGATATTTATTTAATTATTTATTAATCTTTATGTTTTGATCTCTGGGCTTAGTTACGCACTCATGATTATTATTATTATTGTTTTTTTGAAATTTGAAATCTTATTTAATAGTTTTAAAATTTTGTAACTTAATATTAACTTTAAAAACTTTGGGAAAATTTTAATTAAAAGTATTTATAAAAAATAAATTTAATATGAATTTTAAAAAAATATTGTAAGATAAATTAATTTTGAAAGCTTAAAAGGAACTAAACTCTAAAAAAATAGACATGACCACCAAGTTTTTGTTGTGTTCCGCCTCCGCAGGGCCAGGGGGACTGCCGAATCTGACGAGTTCTGATCCGATCCGGTTTGATCGGATCGAATTTTTTAATAAAAAATTTGGATTTAGGTTAGGTCGGATCGAATTTTTTCACCTTAAATTCAGATCGAATCAGATGACGGATAAAAAATATGATTTTTTGGGTCGGACACGGGTGGACCGAAAATCTGACCCGACCCAACCCGTGCCAATCCCTAGTATTGCCCAACGCTACAAAGTAGGATAAAAAAAAACAAGGTTCTTTGAACTTTGTTTGGTTTAAAGATAGAAACAAATAAAAATTAAAAAAATAATTAATTAAATGATTAAGATTCATAATTATTATTTTTTATTTTACAGGTTAATCATTATATTAAAAATATTTTATCTTCGTCATCCGAAGAACTATGTTAAAAAGATCGCCTTAATAAATTTTATTAATCAATTTAAATTAATCAACTAAGAAATTAGTGTTAAAAAAACTCATCTTCATTTAACTTCGTCCTTCGTACCAAACATACTTTGAGATCCGAACTTGATAGTTGTCAGCCCATTATACTTTAAAGTTGGACTCAATCATAAGTTATAAAATTGAGTCGAGTTAAATTTGATGATCCAAGAGATTTTTAAATGATTTAAGAAGGAAATAGTATAATATTTGTCTTAGAAAACTCATGTTCTAACACCTATGTGTAAGATACATATTTTTATCAAAGAATTGATAAGAATGTACGAGGAAATACTACTGTATAATCAGTATACTAATAATATTAAAAATTATCGATGATCCAAGATAAAGAAAATAGATACCCTAACCTAAACAAAGAGTTCTTTAACACAACAATACACTAGTTTAGTTTATATGTTTGAATATACTAGTATCATGACATGATATAATTCAGAATCGGACTCACACATAATAAAATTTATACTAAATATTTTCGCACGAAAATTAAACTCGAATTTGAGTATTCAAGTTTCCACCACCTCATTTCACAAAGCACACGTTCATTGCATGCATGGCATTATCATGAGAGCTATGAACATGTTCTATGCCCCATTATCCTTGTCTTTGATTTTGTGTTGTGAGATATGTTTAGATCTCCTAGGGTTTAGTAGGATGAAGTGATGATCTTGATGATCTTGGTGATCTTGTTTAGGAGCTTGCTCTAGTCTCCAAGTGCACTAAACTTTGTTGTTAAGTGAGGTCTTATCATGCCTTTCTAGGGATTTTACTAAATCACCAAGAATGGTAGAGGCTATGCCTATAGAGAGTGTATCCCATAGTGATCAAGTCATCCTTGGAAGTAGGACCCAGGCTCAGGAATTGAATCAATGGAGCCTTTCACATCATTTTTGCTTTAAAAAGTCATTGGAGAGGACATCAAATTTACAAGACATGTAGACTAGAAACATTAGATAAGGGAAATAAAAAAAACATTTATGCTTTAAATTGATTTAATGTATCCATTTGGATAGATAGATAGTATACATTTAAAATTTAATATGAATCTTATTATATATATGGGTCATTTTTAGGTTTATTTTGATATAAGTCTCGTCATGTATGAGTATGGATAGAGATAGTTGTAGAATTATATTTTTTTTAAATCAACTACAGTGTTACAGTAGTATTTGTTATAGAGTATACTCTCAATCATTCAACATTGATTGCTCAAACACTTTGCTGGTATTACTGGTGTTCGAACCCGTGACCTCTAAGAATACCAATCGCTCGCTTAATCACTGAGATTAGATGGTTCATTCTTATGAAACTGCATATAATTGAATGGGTACGAGTTCCCATAAAACTTTTAAATTTTATATATTTTACTTTATTTATATGATTTTTGTGAATTAGTTAAAATTTTGAAATTATTATGATGTTTGTCTACCTTAAAAATCATTCTAAATCAGCCACTTAAATAAAGACACAAACTTAAACATAGGATCTGTTTGTTTCGTGTAAATGGTTTTACGAAAAATATTTTCCTAACTTTCCGTTGTTTGGTTTATGAAAAATGAAAAAGTCAAAAAAAATCAATTACAGTTAACGTAAAGAACCCCTTGTTTCTATGTAAAATACCCATTCATTCTTGGTAAGTTATTTTTTTTCTTTTTGTTCTTTCTACAAATGAAAAAATATTTTAATTTATTTATATTTTAATATTTTATTTTAATTTATGTCCCCAAATGGTAAACTTTTAAATTTAATCCTTCGAAATCTAAAAATGATAAATTATATTTTAATCATTTAAAATTTTTAATTTAATTCTAACCATTTTTTTACTTTGCCCATGAATTTTCTTCAAATGTATTGCAAATCCAATTCTTTATGCTTAACATTAAAAAATATTTACTAATTTTAATTATCATTTACAAACATATATATTAAATACTAAATATATCTCTTGATATCTTGGGTCAATGCCTAATATCGGAAATATATGTCTATTTTAACCAGTTTTTCCATCTTACCCCTATTGCATCGTCATCAAGTTATGATGATGAAGGTTACATCATGGAAGAAAATAATGAAGTAATTCCCCACTTAGTACAACTCTAGGCAGGGTTAGGTTGGTTTTATGGGACATGATGTCGACATTAACATGATGGTGTTTAATTTTTATATTTTAATTTAAGGATATAAATTAATATATTATAATTTAGTTGATTGTTGAAATATCACGATAGAATATGTTAATTTAATAAATATTATTTTAGATTTATATACTAAATTAATGTAAAATAAGAAATATTAAATTAAAAAAAATATAAGTTCATAGCCAATTATTATATTAAAAACCTACATTTATATTGTTAAATTTTTTTTGTTAAACTATTTTTTAATAGTTTAAGGTGATTATAAGATAATATTTATTTATGTATTTATTTTTTATTGAGATTATTTATTAAATTGTGAATATGTTTTTTTAGTTCTCATTTTTTTAAAATTTTTAATATGATACTCGCTCTATCACACTAAAATTTTCGTATATTAATATTTTTTGAGTCAAATTGTATAATTTTTATTTTATAATTTAAACTTTATTATTGATAAAAATAATATATATATTTAAAAATATAAGCCCAGCCTAACTCATGACTATATGTTATTTTTATGGTCTGACTCCATGAACCGGCCCAGAACATTCTCTTCCCTGTGGCCCAACATTCGAAGTCAGAACTCAACTCGACCTTCTAAATTCATAAGACATTACTGTACTTTTATATATTATATAATTTATATTATATAAAACTAAATTTATAATAATATATATTGAATTATATGTTAAATTTTCCATACATAAAAAGATAAAAATAAATAAATTTAATAAAAAAGAAAATTATACAAAATTAAAAATATAATGAAAATTGTTTAAAAATAAAAATAATATTAATGGGTCAAAACGAGATTGAGTTAATTATTTATGAATTAAATATTAAAATTTAAAATTAGAATATATATATATATATATATATATATATATAAGGCAGATACCCTACATAGAGAAGCTACTTCAAGAATATTGGATTTGGTCTATTATTATTTAAATCTTTAGATTTAGTTGTTATTAACGAATCTAATCATGCCACGTGGAATAAGTGAGAAAGCATCTAGATTTAATTAAGTTTTAAGTCAAACTATGTCCCATTAAACTACCTACGTAGCTCCACCAATCTCCTTTGTTGTTGTCCAACATTAGTTAAAGTAGTTGAGCTTCAATAACCAACTTCAAAACAACCTGTTTTATTACCTAAACACAATCCCTAATGGCATATAAATCCACTCTCCTTTGTCTTCACAATCATCAAATCCCAACACACTAATCTCTTTGGTCTCTTGTCATTATAATCAATGGAGTTTTTCGAGTCATCTTCTCGCCGTGTTCCGATTATGATCGTAGTTTTAACGGCGTCGATGATGATGATGTTGTCGTTGCCTGTTTACGGACAGATCAATAGTTCTTGTACTCCGTCGATGCTTAGCACCTTCACGCCTTGCATGAATTTCCTCACGAATGGTATCGGGAATGTGAGTTCGCCGAGTACGGACTGTTGCAACTCTCTTAAGAACCTCACTAGTGGCGGAATGGGCTGTGTGTGTCTCATCGTCACCGGAAATGTTCCTTTCCGGATACCGATCAATCGGACACTAGCCGTCTCTCTTCCCCGAGCTTGTAACATGCCTGGTGTCCCTCTACAATGCAATGGTACATGAAATATTCACCCGAACCAAAATTATGTAATTTGTACATGTTCCTTTACATTCAATCTAACAAAAAAATTCTGTGCTTTTCAGCAGCCGGTGGTGCACCTATTCCTGCTCCAGGTATAGTTTAAAAAAAATGGTCTTTCATACTTATCGGTTCACGGTAGTTATTATGTTTACAATTACGATAAATATGAATATAAATCGAAACCATATGTGTTTATTAACTCGGTTACTCGTTTCATAGGTCCTATCTCACTAGCACCCACACTTTCTCCCGGAGGTTCACCATCTTTAAGTCCCACTGGTTCTATTGTGCCGGAACCAACACCATCGGCTGAAGCACCGGATTCCAACATCACACCAGTGCTAACCCCACCGTCGTCGGATTCTGGATCTACTCCGACAGCCACTACGGGGAGCCGTGCTGGTGTTACTCCCTCAGCTGCCAACCCATCTTATAGTTTCGCACCATTCCTTTGGGTGTTCACATTAGGATTTGTAATATTCAAACACTACTAGGCTGCTATGTCTCCAAGTCTGTATGGTTTGGTGAGTGTGTATTCTTTTAGCGACTGGAATTGAAAACATTGTTGGCATTTGAGTGATAGATTGGGGTGTTTATATTAAATAAAAATTATATTTTAGTTTTATTTTATATTAATATTATACTTTTTATGTTAAAATTAAATAAAATATACCAAAAATTATTTAATTTATATCGAAATCATGTCAATTGGGTCATGGGCAATTTTTTTTATCTAAATCATGACCGATTTGATGGACCACTTATATTATATATTTGTTGGTCCTTTCTTATAACGACTAACATCTAATGCTTTTAACTGATTAATATGGATCAAATAATTAGAGACTTATTATAAAAATAACTTTTGCGAATTTATTTTATTTTATTCATAATACTAAAATTTGAATCTATAAACTTAAATAATTTAGTATATTATTCTATTATACTAGATTAAGTAATTGTTGATTATGTCGTTAATTTTAATTAAGAATACTCCCGGGTGATTAACTGAAATGTTTTTTTATTAGGCTCCACCTTAACGTCCGTTCCCGCCACATTCCTCCACCAATTTACTTAAACACCCTCTCCGTAACACATTATTAACAACCTTAACCAACCGTCCCTCTTTCTCACTCACTCTCTCTGCGCCATGGCGACGAACATCTTCTTATTGCTCCTCCTTGGTGCGGCGGCGCAGCAATTTCCACCACTACCTCAACAAGCAGGCTGCGTGGAGGATCTGGTGGCGTTTTCATCCTGCCTGCCCTTCGTTTCCGACCCTCCTAACAACGCCACCGACTCCGTTGCTCCACAGTGCTGCGACGTCTTCGCTTCTGCTTTTGAATCCGGCGACGGTTACTGTTTCTGTTACATCCTCCAGCAGCCGTTGATATTTGGGTTCCCGTTGAACAAAGAAAGGGTTACTTCACTGTCTTCCTTTTGCATGGACAACGACGGCGTCGCTTCTCTGGACTCGCTCTGCTCTTCAGGTTTTCATCTTTTATCCCAATTGTTTAATTCACTGATTTCTTGATTAAGAACTCATCAGGTTCAAGGCCTTTAATCTTCTGGTCTGGTTAGGTAAAGTAGTTATCTTTAACGCTTTGATTAATGCAATTATGCAAATAGGTGTACCTTCGTTGCCGCCATTGCCAAGCACCACAGATTCAGGGATACTGAAACCATCCAATTCTCGTAAGCAAAACCCAAATATCCTTTCTTTCTTTCTCCCTGTTTTTAATTGTTTTTTCATGGCTGAAATGTTCATTTGCAACATTTTTAAGCACTACTCTTTTTGTTGACTTAAAATCTTATGAACACTACTCTTTCATGATTAGATAATGATTCGTCGGATTTGGCAAACTTGTCCCCGGAACCTGCAGTCAGATCGCCAACACCGCCAAGTTCATCAGTAGAACAAGTGGTGTTTTCTTCTGCGACAAACCCGATTCCGAAGCACATAACTCGGTTCCTTCTTGGAATGATGATGTTTCTGCTTAGTCTACATTCGATCCTAGTATGACAGTAGTGTAGATTCCCCAATTTCATTCAGTATATACTATTGATGTGAATAAACACTTTGTAATCAGCAAAATGATATGATGAAAGAATTTTATTAGCAAAAGTGTATGGAGATTCCTCTTTCTATTTGCTTTACCATTATGCCATATTGCCATATTGTGTCACTTGAAGTGAACACTTGATTTCATCACATTTATCACTGTGAAAACAAAAGCAGGCAAAGCAAAGGTCCCCAATGAAAAGAAGGGCAAAAAAACAGAAGTGAAAGAACCCTCATGTGTTTCATTTCCACCCATCGGACCACTCGGCATCATCTGTCCAAGTTTTGACATATTCAGTTTCCTCCGTGTATTCACCCCATCTTTCAGCACTGCTGCTTTCATCGTGAATTTGACATTCCTCCGAGGCTGAAACTTCATCAACATACTCTTCTTGCTTTTCAGGCAGAGCACAACCTTGGTAAGAGTTGTTATCAACACAACGCCATATAAGCTGACTCCAGTATGGGTCCTGACGTTCATTGATGATTCATCAGCAAGCTAAACAATAAAACTATGCAATAACTCTTAGGATCTAATACTGGACAACGGGTTCTGTCAAACTCAATGTGTTTGATTAATCGACACAGGGGTCTTACTAAAGATTAATCGAAAGTAAATGAAAATTGCTAGTGAAGATAGATACCTTGGCAATTATGTGCGGATTTCCAATAATAACAAGCAAAGCTATGGCACGTGTAATGGCCACATTAAACCTTCTAGGATTGCTCAAAGAGCCCAGACAATGGGTTCTGTCAAACTCATTGTGTTTGATTGTTGATCGGACAGTAGATATGATGATAACTTTCCGCTCTTGGCCTTGAAATTGTTCAACGGTGCCAACCTTGATATCTGGGATGTCAAGGTTCTCGAAGGCCTTCTGTAGTTTGAGGACTTGCTGCCTGTAGGGGGTTATAACTCCAATATCTTCCTGGCTCAGAATCCCTGTTGCTGTCAAACAATTAACAATTTCTACAACCTTGCTGGCTTCAATCCGATTGAACCATGATGGATTACTTCCTTCCCTTTCATCACAGCCTTGTATACCAAAGAAAAAGACAGGGTACTCCTTGTTAGGAAGAAATTTTACTGAATTCAACAACGAATCTGTGCCATCTTTGCAAGGGATCAATTCACCCTTGTAGAAAAGCAATGAAGGGAGATACAAGATCTCGGGGTGACATCGGTAATTTCTAACCAATTTTGTCACATAATTTTCATCCCCGGTAGAGTAAAATTCATGTTCGAACAGCAGCCTTTCTAAGTATGACTTCCCCAGTCCAAACTCATCAGCTTCTCGGGAGTATATGACAGGACCTAACTGCATTGGGTCCCCAGCAAGTACAACAACCGTATCTTTTTGGCAAAGGTTCGCTAAAGGAATCATGCTTTCCGGCTCTGAAGCTTGACCCGACTCATCCAAGAAAATATGAGTGAAATGGCCCTTACTAACACTTTCTGCATAGAGGAGAGAGGAACTCATGTAAGTCGATATCACGATTCTGTAGCAAAAGAGAGCTCTAAGCGGAGGACATTTGAATATAAGCTCATCAAAGAAGCAAAACCGAAGAAAATCCGGTTGGACATCATCATATGGCCGTGTAGCAGCATTTAGTCTGAATATTTCGTTCTCTTTAAGCTCAACAGACTCCTCATTGAGGAGTTTCTCTAGTATGAAATCAGCCGCGCTATTTGAAGGTGCACATACGAGAATTCGAGAAGACTTGTTGGTTTGATAGAGCTGCAGGATTGCCTCCACTATTGTCATGGTCTTCCCTGTACCTGGTGGCCCGAAAATCACATAAGGGGGTCCTCCTTTGCAGCCGAGGATCATCTCGATTGAACACATCTGCTCCTCATTAAGTGTACAACAGATGGGCACTAGTGGAGTTGTTTCGATCACCCTACTTTGGGGTGACTCAGATGGAAAAAGGAGACTTACATCTAGGTTTTTTGCGGCATCAATGGCATGGTACTGCCTCCGCATATTGATTCGGTTATACGTGAACTGCACATTATAAAGATTTTCGTCTATGTGGCTCGAGTGAAATTCAAGTGCAAACTTCAAGTACACTTCTTCAGCTTCTACCCGATGGATATAACCCTGAAAATCACCACATTAACTTGTCAAAAATCCAGAAGATTTTCCTCAAAAAATCTTAGAAAGATGTCAGAAAATCCATACCACACAACATGTAAATATCGAAGTTCGTGTATTAAGGGGGGAGGGAGTAAGACTTAGAAAGATATCAGAAAATCCATACCACACAACATGTAAATATTGAAGTTCGTGTATTAAGAGTTAAGACAACCCAGTTTCAATCATTCAGATATGAATATGCATTCCTGTTTATACAGATTATGTTGATGAGTGGCCTCGGAATGACAAGTATGCATTTGCATGCGGCTCTTCTTCTACGTGTTGAACACATTGACATGCACGGTGACGAGTGTGCTGAAGCAGACAAATGTTTCGACGTTTTGTGTTTTAGTGGGGTAATGTTTAGACGCTGCATCAGTACTTCACGTGGTGCATGCAGGGTTACGACAAGCTTTGGTTGCAGCGGAATCTTGGTTGTTTCTGTAACCTGAAGTGGAGAAGTGACTGTGTTGTGTTTTATGAATGAACTCTGTTGAGACAGAGATGAGTTGATAAGGTGAATTGGAGATGGGTTTTCATCCAGATTCATTAGTTGAGGATGAGTTGGTATTGATCTGTAGTCTCACAGAACAGACTCCGCAGGTGTATAGTGTACACATGTTGCTGTGCATGGTGATCAGTTGCGGAGGAGGCGAATAAATTCGGGTGGAAATCAATTATCTCTTAATCGTGTTTTTATTGATGATTTTACTTTAAATTAATAGATTTAGGATTTAAGGTTAAATGTTATAAGTAGGGTTTAGAGAATTATGGGTAAATTATATTTTTAGAGTGTAGAAAATAAAAGTAGGGTTTAGAATTTAATTTTTTAAAAATTTTTAATAGGAGACATAAAAGAATGCACAACAAAAGAGCAAAAATCTTCTATCACTTTCTTATACATCCTTTTGTGCCTCCTGTTAAATTTTTTAAAAAAATAAATTTTAAATCCTAACCCTGATTTTCTATATTCTAGACTCTAAACTCTACACCCTAAAAAATACACTTCACCCTTAATTCGCTAAACCCTAACTTTAAACCCTAAACCATACACACTAAACCCTCTAATTTAAAATGGAGTCACAAATAAATGCATAAAAAAAGGTAGACAATTTACACCCACGATAAAGAGAAAAGATTTCTATTCAACAATGCATAAAATATTTATAGAACAAAAATCTTTTATCATTTTGGTGAGAAAAGAAAACTCACCTTATTCTATAATTAAATGCTAAAATTTTGAGATTAATTTTAAATTTTAAATATTAAATTATAAATCTTAAAAGACCATACATCTTATTCTTAAACGTAAAACTTTTAATTTTATTTTTTAATGTGTGATCATATAAGGATATTTACATATAAGGATATTTAAAAGGACAGATGATTTATATTATTTTTTTGATGTTCGTATTCATAATAAAAATCTTCAATCATTTTTAGTGTCAGTTTTTATGTTTTAATAATAAAAAATTAAATTTTAAACTTTAATCTTAAATTTTAAATTCTAAACTCAGATCTTGAAAATGTATCATATCTAAGTTGTTGACCTTAAACATTAAACTTAATTTATTAATGTAGAATATAAATAAGAGCACAAAAAGAGACAAAAGAATTTTATTCACTTATCCGAAGAAAAGATAAATCATAAACTTTATCCTTAGTTTATAAAACTTAAATTTTAAATTTTAAAATTATTTTTTAATTATAAGATATAAATAAAGACATCAAAAATAATAAAAAAATTTTATTTATATTTATATTGAATAAAGACACCAAAACAGATGATTTATACTCATTGTTTAAATATAAAAACACCAATAAAAAAGCATTAATAAGATCCGATACAAAAACAACGTAAGTTTCATATTTTTAGATGAATTATATTATAATTTATGATTTTTACAATTTCAATATAAATTTTTAAGATAAACTTTTTCTACTGGGTTCAAAGAATTATTTCAACATAGATTACTCATAATATTATATATTTTTTTTTATCGAAACGGGTTTTAACATGGAAAAGACAAAGCACTCAAAACCTCGTTACACATGCTACAAGTCTACAACACAAGGTTCCGTCTCCATATTTATTTCATTACATTCCCGCTTAGACAAAAGCACGTTGTTTCCCATGTCCGGACACAAAGTAAGATTCTTTCGGGTTGTTGTTGAATATCTCATCCACCAACTTCGACGGCACACCGAACGCTAACTCCTTCGCCGCACTATCCATTTGCCGCACCATGTTGTCTTTGCCACCAATGAAGATCCTCGAGTTGTTCTGGTGGTAGAGTCCGAATGCTAAGAATCTCAGGGGCTTGTTTTGGGAGGCAACGTATGTGACTGGATGGCCAGCCGGGACAACAAAGATGTCGCCGGGAGACAATAGGGCTTTCACTTTCCTGTATTCTCCGCTTCTCGTTTCCTCTTCTTCTTCTGGGGAACTTTCAGAAGAACGACGAGGGGAAACCATTTCGACGTATCCGTTTCCTTCGGTGACAATGACCACGAATGTAGACTTTGAATGGTAGTGCGGCGCACAGATTGATCCCTGCAGGGAGAATACAAAATGGGGTTTGATTTAAGATTTTGATTAGAATGTTGAGATAAATTGTAATGGATTTGGTTTTGAGTTTTACTTGGTTTATTTCGATGCCTAAGATTGAGGTATCCACTTCACGGAGTAGCTCGAAATCAGCAGGGTTAGCCTCGAAGAATTGTCCGTTTTGGTTGGAGAATTTAGGCTTTTGGGCCAACAGGTTGAAGGCGAATCTCTCTTCTTTCTCACTTGGAGTAGTGGCTCCTTGGCTCATTGACCTAATCTGCTCTTGGCTGGCTCTACGGAACATTCCCTGCTGCCTTTGCTTCCCATGGAACAGCCTATCTAGCTGTTCACTTCGCGTCTATTCCAAAGAAACAAGAATCAAGTAATGAACCAACAAATTATCAGGAAAAAAAAAAATCATATTAGTACTGACAAAAACATACATTGAAAACTGCCTCAAGAATTTCACGGCTGAAGGATCGGTAATACGACTGGGGATTTTCTTGTCCTGCAGGGAAGAATTCCTCGAATTGTCCAGGGTTGTTAACAGGGCGGTGCAGCACTGCTATGGTTAGCTTTTCGTTGTTGTCTTGGTTCACCAAGTACACAGTGCTTCCTGATGGAACTCTGATTACAACTCCAGGGACTAAATTGAAGGATTCTTTGTTCTTATGAGTCACAAACGAGAGCGTTCCCTTTCCTGCAAAATTTTACCATGTTTTACAGTTATATAAATATATGCTGATATAAAACGATGAAAATTTCAAGATGTTATTATATTATATGTACCGTTTGTTACGATATAAATTTTCTCAGCATCACAATGGTGAGGGAGGACGAAAGTGTTGGGATTTGCTTCTAGGAGTGCAATGCGGTACTCGTTGATGCCCTTGAGTAAATGATGCTTCTCAGCAAACTTCTGTAGCACCCAGAAATTGCCATTGTCTTCCCGGAATCGAGCTTGGGCATGTCTTCCTCGAGGGAAATAGTAAGGGTTATGGCTTTGATGACGCCTTTCCTCCCATTCCTCCTCCTCTTCTTCTTCTTCTTCCCTCCTGTTTCCTCTTTCTTTCCTCGGTTGTTCCTCGAACTGCTCCCAGCATTGCCTCACACATTGCTGCTTCTTTTCCGGCCTTTGTTCTTCCTGTTGGCAACGTTGTTGACACGCCTGGACTTGTCCGTGAGTCCGCTCTTCTTGCTCATATTGTCTGAGGCAACTTTGTTGGCATTGTGGCTGCTGACTTCGTTCTTCCTGTTTACACGCTCGCTGGCACTCCGCGTATCTCGTCTGAGGATCTTCGGTGTTCAGATCACGGCGGAGGCGCCCTGTCTCTTCCCGTTGCTTCCTAAACTGCCTTTCACATCGTTGTTCACACTTTTGTCCACGGAGTCCGAATTGTGCTCGACATTGTGTCTGGCACTCCTCGTACTGCCTCCACGTATCCTCCTCGCCTCTTTTGCGAGGATTGTCGGGGGCAGAGCAAAGCAAGCCGAAAGAAAGGACAAGAGAGAAGAGAAAAACTACGAAAAAACACTTAAAATTCACCATGATTACAATTTCCTTTGTTTGCTGATAATGATAGAGACCGGTAATTGTACTTATATATAAGCGGGAAGGTTAGCTTTTGCATGCGAATCTTCCTCTACGTGTTGAACACATTGACATGCAAGGTGACGAGTGTGCCAACTGAACCAGACAAATGTTTCGTGTGTTGTCTTTTGGTGGGGATCATATGTCGAGACTCGAGACGCCATGATCGCTTCACGTGGTGCGGACAGGGTTACGACAAGCTTTGGTTTCAGCGAAATCTGGGTTGTATCATATGGTCTCTGGAACTGGAAGTGGCGCAGTGATGATGGTGGATCGATATGTATGAACTCAGTTGAATTTGGGATGAGTTCGATGAGTTGATAAGGTGAGTTGTTATGCATATTCATGAGCTATAAAGTATATATAGTTGAGTTCATCTTGGACTGTAGTCTGGCAGAACAGACTCCGCACGTGTACACATGTTGACATGCATGGAATAGATTTAAATTGCACCTGAGATTTCATTTGTAATGTTTTATCAAGATTTGTATATATTAAAAAATAAATTATATATTACATTTGAATTCGATGATAAAAAAAAATTAAACTCATTAATAAAAGAAGCTTAAAAGTATTTTAGAGTAAAACATTAGGTATATATTTAAGCCAAATTAGATATTTATTTAAAAAATATTACTTAAACACTATTTAACTATTAAGTTTTATTTTAATTATGTCTTTAAACTTCTTTAGGTCCATATTAATCTTTTAACTCGATAGTTTATCGCATTTTAATCTTTTTGTTGATATATTACTATGTTGTTGTGTTACATCATCAACATGATTAGCATAGGGCTAAAATTTAAATTTCAAGAGTAATGGGACTAAAAGTTACATTTATCACAAAATTTACATCTCTACTTCAGGAAAGTTGAGAAATTAAACTCTCTGTTTATATTTATAGAATTTGGTCCTTGTACTTTAAGATAGTTGATTAGTCCAAGTACGTAATACAATTGAACCTTTTGATTTATATTCAATATAGTGATAGTTGAAATTTTTAATTTTTATAGATATTTTAATTTTAAGAATTAAAAATTTAATTTAAAAATATAGGTGTAGGAGTTTAAAATTTAGCGTTAGGATATAGGGTTTATAGGTTATAATTTAAGTTTTATAGTTATATGTTGAGGGTTAAAAACTTTGGTTTTACTTACAAACCCTAAATTCAAACCTTACCCTCAAAATTTTATTTATAATCATTAAATTCTAAAGGCATAAAGATAATTTTAACCCTTAACGTTTACACTTTTTGTCGTTTGGGCCCTTATTCTTTTTTTGGGATAAATTTAGCCCTTAACCTATATTTTTTTGACAAATATCTTATTTTTTAACTAGCTTGATGACTGGACTGTTAAAAATTTAACGATGATATATATGGAATATAAATTTAAATGATATAGAATGTAACCTATCAAATACATATATATATATATGGAATATAATTTTATTCCAATATAAAATATAAAATAATTAAAATTCAAATAAAATATTAAAAATTAATTAATTCTAAAATAAAAAAAATTATTAAACATTCTTAACCCTAACTACGATAAAATCAAAATCTTATTCAAATTGTGTTTATATTTTTTAAGATGAGATTTTGATTTTATCATATTTATGATTAAGAATGTTTAATAATCTTATATTTTAGAATTAATTAATTTTTAATATTTTATTTGAATTTTATTTGTTTTATATTTTATATTGGAATAAAATTATATTCTATATATATGTATTTGATAGGTTACATGCCATGTCACTTAAAATTATATTTCATATATATATATATATATATATATGTATGTATCATCGTTAAATTTTTAACGGTCCAATCATCAATCTAGTTAGAAATAAGATATTTGTCAAAAAGATATAAGTTAAGAGCTAAATTTATCATAAAAAAAGAATAAGGGCCAAAACGACAAAAACTGTAAACGTTAAGGGTTAAAATTATCTTTATATCAATTTTAAACCTTTAATCTTATATCCTAAATTAAGTCTTTAAAACCTAAAATTAAGATTGTTATAAAAATATTAAAAACTTTTAGTTGAAAATCAACATTTCAACAATTTATGTGTAGAGAAATAAAAAAAAATCAAGAGGTGAAGTTCGTAAACTTATTAACAATCAAACTAACTTTTTAGTTTTCATATTTTTTAATATTAAATTATGACAGATTAAACTAGATAAAATTATTTTTTCTATTTTTATAAAATTGCGAGATGAAATTCCTAATTAAATCCTTATCAATATTCCCTGCAAAGAGTTAGTGAGGCTAGTGGGCTACTAAAATGGGCCATTCCAATCTGGACTCTAAGACTTAATAAAAGATTTGCTTTTGAGGCCCAATAGATATCTAAATTAGGTGTTTTAAACATTAATATAAAAAAGTGCACAACTCAGGTTTTAGAATTACCAGCTTACATTGTTATAAGATAATATTATTATATTTCTTTATATAATTGATATATTCTAACAAATTGATTATTATTATTTTTGGAATAATTTTAAAATATTTATAATGTTCTAATGCAATAAATTATACTTTAATTGTTAAAATTTGTATCTCTGAATTATTGACTAAGGTTTTCTTTATCATTATTGTTGTGTATTAATATCGTAGATAAACGATTAAAACTAAAAAATTTCAGACGTTGGGGACCAAACTGATAAATTGAAAAGTTTGTGATGCATAAAACATATTTAAAGTCCAGATAAATTGCTTCCGATATCATTAAGTGGTGCATGCAGCCTGCTCAATAACAGTCCCAATGTTTGTTGGCCTCAATCATTGTACCCTCTTTCCCCTTTTCAGATTCTTGCTGAGTTCACGCTGGATTGATTTTTGGGATCTGATGTATCCGCAAAACCGTCACTCGAACCTGTTTTTTATGTTAATCGAACTTAAATGAGTGTCGAGAAATAGTACAACTTTTTAGGAGAGACTATATACATTCCTTTCGAGAGAGAAAATTGTAAGAAAGGGGAGTGTTTTTTATATTCGGATTTTAGTGTCAAATATGAATATATTTAAATATGTGTTGAATGTAAGTGTCGGACATAATGAATATTTTCGACCGGATTAAGCAGCAAGCATTGTCTGCTAGCAGTATAGCCAGAGGAAAAAGACTAATCCATTGGTATGGTCTGCATTACAGGGACAAAAGAAAGCTGAAACATGCTTTTGTCAGCCAACTAACAAAAGGGTATTAACAAAAACTAAATCCAAACATATATAACTTGGTCTGAGCCGTTGAAAATGTTATGATACTACTTGTCACGGACCTAGCCCTCGCACTCTTAGGTGGCGGGTCTTACCCCTCGCACCCTTGGGTGGCTAAGCCGTGCGGCACTTGAAAAGAAACACATCCTAAACAAGTCAGCCTTCAACACGTCCTTCACCAAGGACCAAACACGAAAACGTCATCTCGATTAGCGTCGGGTAACATAACCAAACCAACACGGAATCCCGCAAGGCCTAGCGAATGCTAGAAGGCAACCCCATGATTCCAAGTCGAGCGCGATATAGGGCACTAAGGCCCCAAACCGTCCCTAGGGACTCACCCTAGAGAGACGTTGTGCCTTCCACTTGGCCCCAACGCCCGCACACCTAGGCCCCACGTGGACCTAAGAGAAGGTCACTTACACCATGGTAGCTCCACTGCTAGCCTATGAGGAGGGGCTGGTGGAGACCCAACACCAGTTCACTTGAGTTTGTGACTCGAATCCCACGTTGTTCTGGTCTGAAAAGTTTGCCATGCGACCTTAAAAAATCGTTGAAGAGTTTATCACTGTAATAGTTAAAACAACAGTTTGGTACTATTTGATTATGTTAGTTCATCAAACTGAAGAAAGTACTATAGAATTACAGATTAGACAAGAAATTTCAAGATCATATGAACATGATGCTTTCTAATGAACTACACAGCAAAAGTATATAGCTAAATATGCTTCTTTTTATTATATATATATAACCATTGCAGTAGCTATTGGAATTATACCAGACAAAGTGACTACTGACTGACAAGGTTTCTCCCTTTGAAAGCTTTGAAGTAAACAGAATCTTTCTCTGCATTGTCCCCCCTCCCCCCCTTCCTTTTGGTGCCTTGTTTGACCATATTTGGAATGGAATTACACACCATTTGCTCATCTCCCCCTTTTGTTAATCTAAAATACCGATCTTATTCGGATTCGGTTTCAGAGGATTCTTAGCAAGTTATATCTCAGCACCTGCATTCGATATGTCGAACAAAAGATCGAAAATAAAGTATGACCTCTGTCATTAGTCATAGTATTTGCAATCTGATAATAGATGTACAAATATCAGTTTAAGATACATAACTGTTTCTTAAACACACTTATTACTTTATTAATCCTGTGTTTAATTGTGGAAACTCCAATGATGGTGTACAAAAATTGACCTACACTATAAAAGTGATTGGAATATTCCCCACCTTTTCAGTTTAGGTAGAAGCCCCCACTCCTGGTTTTTTACTTTCTCTACATCCCAGACAAGTAAGAACAAACTGATAATATGGTGCATTCACCAGAAGACAAAGCTCAGCATGATGCGGTTAAAATTTTAAATTTTACATTTTTTTGATCGTTGGTTGGATGTAATGGATGGCTGAGATTAATTATCACTTAGAAAGAGAGCTAATCTCAATCATCCATTTTACGTATTTAACGATCTAAAAAAACGTTTTGCATGCTTGTGCAAGTGGATCCTACCCCATATATAATATATACCTCTTTTGCAAGAGAATTCTTACTCATGGCTCCCATATAAGTCTGCCAAGCCTGCAATAAAGTAAAAGAAAAAGCAAATGGCAGTGCAGGTGTTCTATCATCAATGAAACCAACTTTTCTCAGTAAAATCATTGGCAAAAGCAGTGGGAGAAAACAAGCATTCTGATTTCTATTTCCACTTTGTTTTGTTCTTTACATTTCTTCTATCACTTTGGTAATGAGTATCCATATGAAGCCTTTTTGCATTTAAAACAAAAAAGTTAGAATTAAAATGATTGTGTTGACCATCCATTTATCTTCTTCAGCTCCACAAAAGAATTCCCTAAAGCTAACAGATCATGAACAAAACAATCTTCGACTACCCGGTTCGACAGATCTAGATAATGCAACTCCTTTCCTGCAAAACAGAAGAAAAATTACATTAGTATCACATAAGTAAGCTAATTTTAACCCTTTTCGAGTATTTATAAGTAATCATAAGTACCTATTCGTTGTGAATAATTATCGATATTGGACGGAGCTTGCTTTGAGACACCTTAGAAGTAGATTTTTTTGTTAATCAGTTGTCTTTAACTGTCAGTTGCACTGAGATTGGTATGTTGTAAGCTGACATCGTAAATTATCGATGATTAGTTAACCTATCAATCACAGAGTTTACACATGATCAATGAACATGAAAACAAGATTACTCGATTTAACCAATGAACTGCATGCCGAAAAGTGAAAGAAAGTACCAACCTTTTTTTGGTAAGTGAGCAATGTAATGTCTCTGTCACCCTTATGAATGAACCTCCTCAAAGTAATTCTTAACTGCACATGGAAAAATAATGCATCTTCTCAAGAAAAATCTAATGGAGAGAAAATAACAAAAATTCTGAACACTCTCAATGTTATATGACAAAGTAACTTTTCTTTTTCAGAGCTTGTTTTTCATATAGATCCTCACAATCTTATTGCTATGCGACCGTGATTCAGTTTCTTGGAAGATACGTCAGTGTCTTTTCCATGTTTAAAAGCTAAGGGAGTAAAGGATTAAGGTCCAAGACTCCAAGGACCACAATCACAGACGTTTGTTGAGTGCAGGAAATTTGTTTCATTTCAGACAAATTTGATATACGAAGCTGAGAAAAGAGATGTAAACAAATAAGCTCGAAAACTACTTACCTAATTGATTCAGAATGCAATTACTGCCGATTTGTAGAAGCACATTAAAATTTTTGCCAAGTGATATTTAAGCTCCTGCTTTAAACCATAGGAATCACTTAGTAATAGGAATGAGGGTCATAAAAACGTACACGCACACACATATACAGATAGAGAGAGCAAGCATACTTTATATGTGGGTCGTAACCTCCTTTAGAAAAAATTTAGCTCGGTGTATCCATGCGCATATGGCAAAAGCTCCTCTACCTCAATCCTCGAAGTAGAGTAACTTGTGCTCTTCTTCAACCGGGCACGGCTTGACTCAACTTCAGCCCAAAACATACCATAAACTGGTCTATGATCCGAGAACTTAGATTCCCCACGGACATAAGATAATTGGTGGATACCTTCTCCATGCCATAATATCCGGTCACACCTTCATACAAAAAGTTAAGTCAGTATACTTCTTTTATTAAGCCGGTTTTCTTTATTGTTTCTCATCAGAGCTATTATTTTAACTACTTTATCATGCCTTACGGCTGGAGGCATTTTCTTACCAAGCCGGAGTTCGGCATTTCTCCTTTGGGTGCATAACATCCCCGGTATATCTGTCTGAATTTCTTGAATACTTGTATGTTGGTGGGAAGTAAATCTTTCCTTCATTCCATCCCTTAAAAACACGACCTCTTTTCTGCTCTATCCTTAGCTGCCCAAATATAACCAATGAAAGGTTTTAAACTATTGTATGTTATTTGAAATGAAGATACAAATCTTATATAAGTAAAATCATACCTGGTCATTTTCTAGCAATGCCCTCCAGTTCTGCATCTCAACAAGTGCCTTGGCAGACCGGTAAGAAAGAGCAATGCGATAATTCAAATCCCCAAGCCAAATTATTCGACTGGATTAATATATAAATAGTCAGTATACATGCAAACAAATTCATTCTATGATCACATGATAATGAGTTTATTTCTAAGCTTTGTTTCAAAGAAAATTTGAAGACTAAAGTCCTTACTCATGCTCAAGGATTGTTTCAGGGGACTTTTCATTTTCTTCATTACGAACCCGTGGAAACCTTGTCTTCTTAAGAATCTCCATGACATCAGCATTCCTTCTTAGCTCATCGCCCTCCTTTTGTCCCGAAGTTAAATGAGTGCAGATGAAGCAAAAGCTTGTTTGATGCAGCAACATACTTACAGATATAGAACCCTGGCAAACCAAATCATATTGGTTAATTATGAATGCCTCTGATTCTTGTGAATAAGACAAGTAAATTATACGAGAAATAAGCTAAGAGTACTGTTTTACGGTCTAGTAATACCTTATTTCCAAGATAACCCATCAATCCTCTGCCAACACAAGATACTTTCATGTTTTTAACATGGTCTCTCAACTCGCTTCTGACCCAGATTGTGATAAATATTCCAACCATTTGCTTACTAGCCACTAAGCAGTACTTTGAATGCCCGGGCATCCTATATCCCTGTTCAGATGCAGATCCACCATAGGACATTGGCGAGTACAACACGGTACTCGGTGATTCTGTGATCCCATTGTCATCGTCCGATGAACCCCATTTGGAGTAATCACTAGGTCGGGAGTAGTCACTAGGCCGGGAGTAGTCGCTTGGCCTATTACCCCATCTATAGCTGGAGTCATAGTCACTTGGCCTATTACCCCATCTATGGCTGGAGTCGTAGTCACTCGGCCTATGACCAAATATTACCCTATCACAAACACTAAATCGTCTATCAAGTCGTGGTTGTGGTACCGAGGGATCATTGTCCATTCTCCAGCTGCTGGTAGTCTGAAATGATCGGCGATGAAAGAAAGATGGATTCGTCTGCCTAGATGACCCCTCAAAATCAGCATCCACCTCGACAATGGGCTGGGGAACAGGAGATGGTGTATAACAACCCCCACCGCCGCTGTTCCCGGGAAGATTGTTTAGAGTCTTTCGAATGAGAGACAACCATTTTTTGGCAGGACCATTGTCTTCTGCACCCAAAATATTCCCAGCATTCAAAGGAACTATCTCTTGAAATCTGTAAGAGAAAAAATAGGAAGGAAATCATTCTATGAACAATCCAAGTTTGCCAAGCAAGACACGAAGATCAAGACCGTTGTCAACATACCCGAGGACATATATATCTGCCGGAGATGAGGCATGCAGCAAATCTTCTAGATTCAAATTACCTGGTGGGGATCTTCCAGCCACATTCCATGTAGATACAAAAATGCTGCTCCAATGGAAAACAGAAAAACAGTTGGTTCTGATGCATCACAAAGAAGTAAAAGTGATAAAAAGAATATACTATACAAAATTTAAAAGAAAATATACCTATAATTTTCGACATCTATGATTCGAGGGTGATCAAGATTCATTCTCCCTCGCCGGCTTTGCTCCGTACTCCTACTAAATTTTTCTGCACATCATAGTAACATTTAGTAAATAATCATAATAAAATTTCATCTTAGAAACTTGTGATATGAGATTAGGAACCTGTTTTACTCTTTTTGATTGTGCATGGCTCCCTTTCTGAGAAGCTGGTCCTGTATTCCACTTCACCTCCTGAAGATTGAAAAACAAAAACTGAAATTGCTAAAGGAATATTTTAAAGATGCCTTGTGTGTTTGTTAAGAAAAATTGCATGAAAAGAGGAAAATATCAGAATCTTGAGTACTTATAAATAGAATCCAGGAAAAGATAAAGCCTTGAAATAGCCAAGTAATCCATTCACTTTCCTTCATTCTTTCACTTCTTAGTGAAATTCCCAGAAAATAAAGCTCAAAGTACTCACCTCCTCCTCCACAAACATGATCATCAGCTTGAAAGTCCTCAGTTTTGCTCTTTATATTGAACCATTTTCTGACCATTTTTTTGGACCATGAGAGCTAGACCAAAACAATAAACACCACCATTGAAGTAAAAATAATCAGTCACAAATCTCCCAAAAAAAAGTTTTTGGCCACAAATTTGAGCATTGAAAACCAGAAACAGAGAAAGGGGAAGAACAAAAGCAAACCTTGCTTTTTGGGGGGTTTTCCTCTCTCATTGTTAAAGCTTTTGCTTCATACAACTCCTAAATTTACTCTTTTAGCAATCCTCAAAGCTCTCAACTTTGATACAAAATCACCAAGAAAAATAAACTGTTGCTAGAACCCCATAACTCATAAGCATCACACTCCACTGATCCTTCCCCAAAACCCAGCCGAATTCTTCACTTGCTCAACAACAAAGATGAAGTAGAAGCAAAAACAAGTAATGGGTTAGTCTTAGTTTACTCTTTCATGTATGTGAAAGCAAAGAAAGAAGCTAAAAAACCCAGAAAATATGAAGGATCCAAGGACTATAGAAGAAAGAGAAAGACAAAGACAGAGACAGCACTTTAATGAGAGGAAGTTGAGATGAGAACAAGAAGGATGGGAGATTCTTGATATGGAACAAACAAGCACACAATGCTGCAAACATAAAGAAAGAAAGTCTAGAGAGAGAATGTCCTAAGAACAAGTAAAGCAACACCATTTCCCTCTCTATCTCTCTTTACTTTGTTAAACAAAAGGGGTAGCCTCGTTATCAGTAAAAAAGCAAAGTAGTATATCAAATTTTGAATGGAATAAAGCGCAATATTGAGAGAGAAGAAGCTGTTTTTTTCCTTTTTCTTTAATAGTAATTTGTGTCATTTTTAATTAACAAACAAATCATTGGTTTTTAGTTTCCTCAACTCTCGAGGCTAGTTCAACATGAAAGGGACCATGCCCCGTCTGCATTGGCAAGCTGCCTTTGAATCCCCACTTTCTCTGCTGAAAATCTGTTTGCCATTTTTAATGGTCTTCCATCAAAAGGAAAGCAATTGAAGAAGGGATAAAATCCAAATATATTTAAATAATAACCAAACTAAATGGAATAAAATCCAAATACTAGAATTCTATCATTATAAATTTGAGGGAATGATTGTCGAGGTTCGATTTCTAATTATTGATACCAACTTACAACAACTTGACACATGTGTATGGTGCAAATAATATGAATACGATATTCGAAAGATTAAATAAAATACAATAAATATAAAAAAATACGATATTCGAATAAAAGACTCTTTATAAATTAATTTTTTAATTCATTTGTTTTATTCACAATGTCGGATTTGAACCTTTTACCTTACTCACAAGATCTAGCACATCATTAGATTAAAACATTCGGTTGTTGATTTAGTGAGATAAGGTACTAGATTCTTATATCTCTTAGGTAAAGTCATGAGTTCTAATCTTAGTGTTAAGAATGGAGCAAATCGAATTAGAAGGATCATCCCGTATTGACCCAACGCAGTATGTGATCCGAATTAATCGATTAATAAATTAGATATCGAACAAATAACCCTGATTCTTAGGGGTGTCATTGTTCTTCATTCTTCATCACACATTCACTCACCTACTGAATTGAATTTACTTTCAAACTACATTTTCAGTCGCTAGGACCACATTCTTATTCTTATTTAATTTAGGGTTTCTTTTTCCTATTAAATCTTGGCCACTTGTGAGTGTCATGGAGAAGGAGGAGGAGCCTCTAGGAGCAAAAGCATGCTCAATTCTAGATTTCTTTAATGGTATGGAGGATCTTTCTAAAGTCTCCGCCGTCCATGGCGGCTCCTCGGGCCATCAACAAACCTCAAGGCTGCATAATTCCAGACATATTTAACCAAATCAGTCAAACACATGGCTCCTTTAACTCCTAAAGCTCCTCAAGTTTTGATATATACCATATATGGTTGGCTATTTTGACTAGACTTGTCTCTTACCCTTGTCTTGTTGCTTCAGGCTAATGACTTTGGTGAGCCTAATTGCCTAAACTCCAAAGCCAGTCAACCAAATATTTGTTTAACTCGGTTAAAATTATCGTCAATATAATATATAAAAAGATATAAAATTAAACATATTTAAGAATAAATATTAATAATAGTAGTGTATTAAATATTTTCATGCTAAGCCAGCCAACCAAATATTTGTTTAACTGGTTTCATTCTCTAGATATAACTTAAAAACAAAACCCTAGTCAAGTATGGATCTGTTCTGTTTGATTTTCAAGCTTTTCCCTCTTGTCCTGTGGGTCTGTTTGTGACTGATTTGGGGCAATACGTAGAAAAAGTAAAAGATTGAATACTCCACAGCACTGTGTACAGTGATAAAGACCCAATAGAAATATGGCCCACAGGGGGAGTATTTGGATATCAATATAAAATTATATCATGGGTTCGGTCTACTACGTCAGTCATGGTCCCATCTAATTATAATCACTTATTTCATCATTAATTTTTAATTTATTTTTTTCAACTAATGAATCTTTACTCATAATTTTTATGTCATTTAAAAAAAAATAAAATTATATTAATTACATGGCTGATTAGTGGTGGAATGAATGGTTTTTATTGGTTAAAGATCATGACTGACGTAGTAGACTAAAACTATGATATAATTTCTCCTGTAAACCAAAGCAACTGACCCCACTTGGGGGGATTTGTCATTCACAACTTGTTGAATTTGAAATTCTATTTGATTTTTGTTTTTATTTTTCTAAATTTGGGTGATGGATGGATGGATGGTATCTAAGGATTCAAGAAAAGAATGATGAGAGAAGAAATTGGAGAGGCAACATTTTGTTTGCCCTCATTCTATGGATGAAAAAAAATATTCGAAGATCGAATTCGAGATTAATATAATTAAAGATTTAATAATAAATTTTATATCTCTCATGATTTATTGATTATATGATTAATTCTTATGTTTAAAACTTGTAAAATATTATATATATATATATATGAATTATCATTTTATACGTTGATTTAAAAAAAACAATAAACAGAGTAAAATGGTATTAATTATCTTACTTAGAGTTAAAATTCCAAAATTTAATATTTAAAATTTAAGACATTAAAATATGAGAGGTGACAACATTTGAAGCCCAGTTATAGTCTAGTGTCTAGTACAAGAAGCGATATATCTTTGATGTAGGACATGTCAACCACCATGGTTGAACCAGCTGCGCTCATGCCCTACCTTTGTGATCAAGGAAAATTTGAGATTTTTCCATCCCTTTTTATAGGGTAGGAAGTCCTAATAAAACATTAAGAATCCATGAGTCTCAAAAAAGTATTTTCTTAATTAACATATATGCATATATATCGTTTCACGTAATTTTTTTTTTTAAAAAATCAAACATCTTAATTTTTGTACTATTTTATTTTATTCCTCTATTAAATTTAATCTTAAATATAACCGTAAAAAAACTAAAATTTATTTCTTCTTTCGTTTATTTCTCCATTCAATCCTGCCTTTTAATCGTTTTATCGAACGAAGATTTGGTTTGCTTTTTTCTTCTTCTTTTTGTCTGTGTTTGATGAGTCTTAAGGCTTGGCCTTTACGAGGCAGTCAAAAGTAGAGGGAAGAGTTGATTTTTGTTACGAGTTCTCCTCCTTTAATCTTTTACTTTACGAAGGTTGGTCATATATCTTTGTTTTTAAGGTATGGGCTTGGGCTTAACCTTTTTCTTTTACAACGTGTTATTTTATGTGACACGTGTCATTTTTGTATGCGTGTATTTTTTAAATAGTTTAAAAGTATTTATCAAATAATATATATTATTTTTTTTTTATTATGTATATATTTTTTATAGACAAAATAATTTATAATTTAATTTTGTATTATTTTAAGATGAATATTACTAGTTTTGTATAACATGAATATTTAAAGTGGGAGATAAATTTATAAATAAATTAAATTTTCAAAAAAGCAAATAAAAAAATAAAGATTAAAAAAAAAATTTAGAGTGTGAGCGATTGCTACTCTCACCCTATTTAATTTCAACATTTTTTATGTTATCCAATAATAAGAAAGAGTGAAATAAAAATATATTATTTTATAGAAAAAGAATATAAATTTAAATCTTAAAATAATATTATTGATAATAAAAATCATATTAAATTTTAAACACCAACCATAAAATAGACATCTACATCAAAAAATACGTTCAAGATAAAGTTTTTTTTAATTCAATACTAGTATGGGAAAAAGAAGTTGACCCAATTATTGAAAATCTTAAATTTAAGGGCTAGTATGAACCCTCTGGTTCAAGTGGTTAATGAAACGATTGTTGTTCTTACAGATCACTGGTTCAAGCATTAGTGATGCTAATAGAGTGATTGAACAGTTAATGTCAAACGGTGGAGAGATTATATACTACTGTAAACACTATTAGCTAATTAAAAAAAATAAATTAAAGGGTTAAATATTATTTTCCCCTTTAATATCCTCACCTCCCAATTGGCCTATCAAATTCAGGACCTTTCAACTCAGGTTTCAAACCGGTGGTACCGGAAATATTGGTTTGTATTTGGTAAGGATTTCATTTATAAGGACTCTATCTTATGGATATTGACTATAAAATTGGATTCAATTTGATTCGAATTAAAATTTTATAAATTTAACTTAATTTAAAAAAATTTTAAATAAAATTTGAGTCGTAAAATAAAAACTCAAATAATTTGAAAGTTTTAGTAATTAACGAATCGATTTTCAACAACTTTGCTTGTTATATGGATATTACATATAATTATAAAAAGTTGTTTAAATTGAAACCAATTAGTATTATAATATTATAAATATTTTTAATTAAAATTAAACATAAACTTAACAACTCGATTCAAATTTTATAAATTCATATGGATTTAAAAATTTTTAAATAAAATTCGAGGTATGAAATATAATTTGTCAACTCGAGTAACGTAAAATTTTATCTGACTTAACTCGGTCGAATATTTATTTTTATTAAAAATTTAATTTGCATGATTTAAAATTTATGGTTTACGTTGACTTCGCATTCCAACCCTTTCTGTTTTAAATATTAGAAGCTTAGTTTAGGGTTTAATAATAATAAAAAAAAAACTTAAATAATATATGTCCACATACATGGAGGCATATATAGACTTCGGCCTATTCTTAACAGGTCCATAAGCGATGTGGGATTTAAATACTTTGGGCTTCATACTTCTCTTGTCGGAGTAATAACAGCCATCGAGGCCTCTGGCTCTGGAGTTGGCGAAATCGTTATTATTTTTTCAACTAATGAATTTTTATTTATTTTTTTATGTCATTTAGAAAATATAATTTTTTTAAAATTATATTAATAATATAGATAATTAATGGTAGGATAAGTGATTCTTATTAGTTAGGAATCACGGTTGATATCACGAGCCGAACTTATGATATAATCTCTCGAAAACTGTATCGTAAAACAATTAAAATTAAAATTAAAATTATTACATAAACAAAAGTAACCCTCTAAAATTAAATACCATTATCAGTTAAAAAATTAAAAATAATATAAACAATTTAAAACGAACTCAGCTTATTATTTTACAAATATACAAATTGTTTTTTTTTCCTTTCCTTAATTGCATAAGAATAATTGTTCCTTTTGATGAGCTCCTTTCAAGTGGCTGCAACTGCACAGACTATGTGTGATCCTCCTCGCTGGCTTTTTCACTACAAGACGATAACACCATCTGTCGGCATTATCTTTTGTGTCGGGTGTGGCACAGTCCCACACTTTTCTTCACCAGTTTTCCTTTGTTTTTTCAGATTCCTTGTAAGTATGGTGGGTGGATGTTGAAAGTGTGAATTATGAACCCTAAAAGTCTTACCAGAGACATGCACTCACATCGACAGTTTCAAAACCAATAAATTCAGACAGGACAATCTTTTTTTTCTTTTGCCGACCTAAGATAAATCGGACAAGTCAAGTATACGTGTTGGTTTATTATAAATATAATGAAAAATTTAATAGATCTGATAAATTTAATCGGAGATTTAAGATTTAAAATTGATATAAATTTGATGAGTTAAATTTGACTTAAAATTTAAAATAAATTGAACGGAGTTAAAAATGATTCAAATTTTAGTTTGAAAAAATTCAAATCGATTTTTAACCAAATTAAATAAATTACAATCGAAAGTAACATGAACTGAATGTATTAAAAAAATAAGATGTTAATTATCGTAAAAATTATAAAAAATCGAATATGTTAATTTTATAAAATCATATAATAGTGAAAAAAATTGACTCAGTTTAAAAATTCGACTAGTCTCCTATTTATTTCAATATTGATCTCACCCAAAATCAAACAACTCAATATTAATCAAGCTAAATCATTATATATTTAAATTAAAATTAAATAAGACTCAAATTGAATTCAAACTAAATATAATAAAACGTGAAATAACTTGAACCGAAACTAAATTAAACAACCCATTTACCTTCTCTAATAATTAATTTATATTAATTCTTTATAAAATATGATATGAATTAATTAGTGAGTTAAATATAGGTAATTAAAAAATTATAATGAAAGATCCAAGTGTCGGTGGGTAAGATAATCTCTAGTTCCTTACAAGCATGGGTGCAGCTTTGGTGTTGAGTGAGCATCAATAGTGCCTTTGAAAAGCGATGTGAAATGACACTAAACCTTGAAATAGTCTTTCAAGTAAGCTATGAACGAATATCAAATTCCATTTGTTAAAAATTTATCTAATTAGACCAACCGATTTTATTATATGAATTAATCGTATTAAAATTTTAAATACGTACATATATGTATCGAACATTTTATATTACTCCTATCATGTTCATTATTTTTCATATAGTGCCCAGAAATCAATCGGTCATTCTCGTGAGTCCCATATGCCTCCCTTATTCACATGTAATGGTAGAGTCAAGGTACGTTTAGTCATCAGTCATGTGGGGATATACTATTAATTATACACCACTGTTTTTTAGACTTGGACCATAAAAAATAATTAAAAAAATGTACCAAATAGAAATTTTGAAATAATAATAGATTAACCATTTGCAAATATTTATTAATGAAATAAATAATTATTTTAATTAACGATTATAATTAAAGATAATAATTTATTTTACGCACCCTAATAGGATTAACATGTTAAAATTGAATAGAAATCTTCGAATTATTATAACCATAAATTCAAACGTTTAACCCTAAAATCATCATTATAATTCTCAAATTCAGTTTTCCTTATGTAATTATTTTATTTTATTTTAATTCTTAACTTTTAATTAAAAGAATTAAAGGATATGAATAATACATAGCAGTCAACTAAATTAATTTAATTTTTCTCAACCAATATGCCAAAGTTTGGCAAAAATTAATGGTGGAACCAACAATTTAGAAGGGGAAGTTTTATCAATAATTTAAATGTGATTGTATAATTGATCTCATGTTTAAATGTGGTTTTATTTTTATTTTATTTTTAAGGTCAATTTTTTAATTTTAACTTATTAAAATTTAGAATTATTATTAATAAAATATATAAATTTTAATTAGTTAAAATATTTAAATAATTATAATCAAAATTAAAAAATATCATATTAGATGTATTACTACTAATTTTGAATATAATAACAAATTCATGTGATTATCGAATACGAAAACTTTCATATAAAAAATTATAAACTAAAGTTTGTTTCTTATAACGTGACAAAAGTGGGACCATTTCTAGAGTCCCACCATTGAAAAGATATGCAAGCTACCTTACTAAAGGAACAAACGTAATCCAAAATCCTAATGCAAATAAATCATAATTTTTTTAAGAAAATGACATTGATAAGTACTTTATTATATAATTTATAACATAATTAGGCATATTATTTTCTTCCAATTATACCCTTTCTCCTTTTGGTTTGCTTGGGTCCATATTCTTGCAATGAGATTAGGCGTAAACAATAATTCGATTTAGTTGGTTTGTTTAAACTTGTAATCATTGGTTAATTTATGTTGTCAATAATTAATTGCATTCGTTTATTAATTAATTGGCATTAAAAATAGAGATTACTTCATTAAGTAAAGTTAGGTTTATTGGTTAAGGTGTGACTTGTTTGAAAGGTTACCAACTGTTGCAATTATTTGTTTTTTAATTAAAAAAACAGAAAAAAAAATAATTATGAAAAAAATATTTTTATTTGTATCTTTATTAGATTTTTAACATTTAATTATAAATGTAAAGTTGTTATTAATTTACACTTTTGGAATCCAAAACCCAAGAAAAACATTGATGATTGAGATCTTAAGCAAGGGTAGAATAGTCATATAATTTTCATTTCAAACTAGGAAAACCATATGGAAGGGAAAAAACGGTAAGAAGAGTAAAATTTGAATACACTTGAAAAAATTAAACTTAGTATAATTTGACAAAATGTTTTTTAAATAAAAGTATAAATTATAAAATAAAATTAAATAATTTAATTTTTAAAATAATTAATCGATTATTTTTTTAAGTTAAATTAAGTTTTTAATTATATATAATACATATCTATTACATGCGAAAAGAGAAAATATAAATATAAAATTATAAAAAATTAAATTAAAATTAAATAATATCATGATATTATAAATATTTATAATTAAATTTAAATAAATTATAAAATAAAATCATTGACTTAATTATTGTATTTTAATTTAATCGATTATTATTTTACATCAACAATAAATTATTAGATGAATCTAATTTATTACGTCGTTTATACTTTTATCTAATAATAATTTTTATTTTATTTTAAAATATCAATTTTCATTTGTTTACAAAATAAACTTTTATTTATTTTCTACTTATTATTAAATATATAAATCTTATTAGATAAGACTATAATTAATATACGATTCTGCATATATAATAATTTCTCCGGATTCGCATGATCCAATTTGACCAAAATCCCCTTAAAACTCTCCCACAATTAAAGTACGATTTTTTAACTTTAATCTGAAGAATGACAATGTCTAACTCGTGAGAAATTATTATATAAACCTTTTTCCACCACTTAAGATATGATCCTAACCAATTAAAATAATACATATAATATATTTTTTCGTATCATATTTATACATAAACATTATTCAAATCATCCATTTAATGCATTTGATTTAAAAAAAAATATTACCAAAGATTTTTTATGTTGTCTTCTCTTTATTGTTCAATTTTATTAATTAATTTTTTAATCCCTAACCCTAAACCCTAAACCCTATCCCTAAATCCTAAAACTAAACCTTAAATCCTAACCTTAACCTTAACTCTAAACCCTAAACCCTAAACACTAAACCTTAACCATAACCTTAAACAGTAACCTTAAACCCTAAACTCCAACCCATAACCATAACCCTATTCCCTAAACACTAACCATAAACCCTAAACATAAACCCTGACCCTAACCATAAACCACAAACCCTAACCTTAACCTAAATAATAATACATAACCCTAAACCCTAACTCCAACCCTAAACCTTAAACCTAAATCATATAAACCCTAAACCGTAAACCTAAACCACATAAACCTGAAATCACTAATCTTTAACCTTAAACCTTAAACTCTAAATCCTAAACCCCAAATCTATATAAAAAATAATTAGAAAAATTTTAAAATACAAAGAGAAAGATGATACAAAAAATATTTGATAATATTTTTTTTTCTTTTTTTAAATCAAAGATATTAAATTAGATGATTTGACCAATGCTTATGTGTAAATTTGATATAAAAAAATATACTATGTGTCTTAATTTAATTAGTTAAAACAATACGTTAAGCGGAAAAAGATTCATGTAATAATTTTTGATAATTTGTTCTCCTCCTTAATTTACATTGAGGGGAATAAATAAAATTCATAAATAACTTACCTTGTTTGCTTCTCTTTTTACTTATCTTTCTCTCCCTGCCAAATCTAAGAATATAATGCAAAGAACTCATTCGAGAGAGAGAAAAGCTGAAGTCTAGAGAGAGTTTGTAAGAGGCAACAATGGGGTAACTTTGAATAGATGCGGCTGGAGATTTACTATCACAGCTGCTGTCATCAAAATCCCATTTCCCAGATTTTTTGTGTTTTTGGTATGTTTTTGATCCAAACTTTTGATCAGACTTGTTCTTTTGTTGTTGTTTTTTGCTTACCCTTTGCTTAAAAGTTCATGTTTTTGCTGAAAGTTCTCTCTTTTTCTTCAGTTTTTCTGATTTTGTTGATTGCAATTTACTTAAAAAGTGTTTTTTTTTGTTGAAAAGGTACCTTTCTGGGGTGATTAGAGTTCATTTATCAGATTTTCTTCCTTTTTGCTGCTCTGGGTTTTCATTCTATGACTACTCTTGTTCATATGATTCCTTTCTTCTTCCTTTTTGAGACCACTCTTACACAAAGCTCATGAAATTTCTTTCCAAAAAGAACAAAAAAACCCTGGATTTTTGCCTTTTATTGTGTAGGTTTCTATGATGAATTCCTTTTCGTAAATTTGGACCACTGGGTCCAAACAACTTTCCTTTTTTTTTCTAGCTGATTTTGATTCTTTTTTGTTGATTCACTTTCACTGCAAGTACAAATTCTGTATATTATATGCTTGCCTTTTGAGAATCTTTTGTTTTTGAATTCCCTGCATTTCTATCTGTTCAATTGATTGTCTTTAAAGTTGAAGATCTGATATGATCCTTTTCTTTGCAGTTGATTAGTGCTTGTTAACTTCGAAAACTCGAATAGAGTCACCATTGCTTACCATTGGAGTGGTCTTGACTGAGTAGGTAACTTAAAGATATATAGATTATCGGTTTTTCGAGCCTTGATTTGATTTTCTGATTGCATTCGAAGTAGCTTAACTTGATCATCTTGGTTGTATAGGTGCAAGGGATTTGGAATACAGATCTCTAAGTGCTTGTTTTGGAGAGATAATAGAGTAGTCGAATAGAGTAGATTGTGTTATTCTGGGCTGGATCTATCACTTGAGCTCTTGTGACTGGTATAAGGACCAGGCTTTTGTACAAAGTCGAAACTGATTGCACTATTGTTCTTTGCTGGAATAATGGCAACTTTGTCTCATTCGGAGTCTAGAGGCTTGTATTCGTGGTGGTGGGACAGCCATATTAGCCCCAAGAATTCTAAATGGCTTCAGGATAATCTTGCAGGTATGAATTTTCATTCTAAATACGTTGCTGCATCAGTTTAGGATCAGCATAGCATATGTGATGGCATAACATATTGAGTTATTGTGTTTGCATAAGTATCATTTCCTTCTTTTTTTTCTTTTATAATTTTTTATGCTGTCTTTTGGTCCGTCTCCTCACTTGAATTATTCTGTTTCAACAGATATGGATTCTAAAGTTAAAGCAATGATCAAACTGATCGAAGAAGATGCAGATTCTTTTGCAAGAAGAGCGGAAATGTACTATAAAAAACGGCCGGAGCTCATGAAATTAGTTGAGGAGTTTTATAGAGCTTACCGTGCATTAGCAGAGAGGTATAACCATGCAACTGGGGAGCTTCGCCACGCCCAGAAAGCCATGGCTGAAGCCTTCCCCAACCAAGTTCCTTTCGAAATGGCTGATGAATTACCCTTAGGCTCTTCAGGCTCTGAGGCTGAGCCTTGGACGCCAGAAACGCTACATCAAATTCGTGCATTCCTTGATTCAGATGTCTTTCAAAAGAACTCTGGAATAAGCAAAAGTGGTTTAAAGCTGTTGAATGAGATATTTGAGTCTGGGAAAGTGCCTTCAAATGCCAACATCGCCAAAGGGAGAATGAAGGGAGCAAATGGTGGTGTAGCTGAGGAAAGTGAGCAGAGTGGGTTTTCTCAATTATCAATTGAGAATAAAAATCTGAAGAATCAAGTCATTTCGGAGTCTGAACGTGCAGGTAAAGCCGAAGCCGAAGTAGAATTCTTGAAGAAATCTCTCGTCGAGATTCAAGCTGAAAAGGAAGATGTCCTTCTGCAGTACCAGCAGAGTTTAAAGAAGTCATCTAGCCTGGAGAGTGAACTTAACGAAGCACAAAAGTATGCCGGGAATCTTGACGAACAAGCCAGCAAAGCTGAAATTGAAATCAAAGTATTGAAGGAAGCCTTAAATAAATTGGAAGCTGAGAGAGATGCTGGTCTTCGTCAGTACAACCAGTGCTTGGAAAGAATATCCAGCATGGAGAATACTATTTCCCAATCCCAAGAGGATGCAAAAGGGCTTAACGAGAGGGCTTTCAAAGCAGAAATTGAATCTCGGAATCTTAAGATAGAACTTTCTAGATTAGAGGCTGAAAAGGAGGCTGGTCTTCTTCAATACAAGCAGTGTCTTGAGATGATATCTTCGTTAGAAAATAAAATCTCACTTGCTGAAGAAAACACAAAAATGCTTAACATGCAAATTGTAAGAGCTGAAAGCGAAGTTGAAGCACTAAAAGATGCTCTTGCTAAGCTGAAAGAAGAGAAAGATACTGTGGCTCGCCGGTATGAGAAGTGTTTGGAAACAATTGCCGGGTTGGAGAGTGAACTTTCTTGTGCCCAAGAGGAGTCAAAACGATTAAACAGTGAGATCCTCGTCAATGCTGAAAAATTGAGGAATGTGGAAGAACAGCGTGTTCTGCTGGAGAATTGTAATCAATCTCTACTAGCAGAGGCTGATAATCTGGTGCAGAAAATAGCAATCAAGGATCGAGAACTTTCGGAGAAGCAACATGAGTTGGAGAAACTTCAGACATCACTACAGGAAGAGCATTTGCATTTTGTGCAAGTCGAAGCTACACTGCAAACATTACAAAAGTTGAATTCGCAATCTCAGGAGGAGCAGAGAGTTTTGACATCGGAGCTTCTAAATAAGCTTCAAAAGTTGAAGGAGTTGGAAGTAAGCAACCAAAAATTGGAGGAAGAAATTCAGCAAGTGCAGGGCGAAAATCGGAACCTTACTGAATTAAACAGTTCTTCTGCAATTTCAATAAAGAAATTGGAAGATGAAATTTTCGGCTTGAAGGAACTGAAGGAAAAACTTGAAAGTGAGGTTACAGTACAAATTGAACGAAGTAATATCCTCCAGCAAGAGGTTCACAAATTGAAGGATGAAATCGATGTGTTGAATACCGCATACCAGGCATTAAATCAGCAGCTGTTGTCTGTAGGTTTAAATCCAGAATGTCTAGAATCCTCATTGAAGGAATTGCGAGACGAGAACTCCAAGCTGAAGGAGGAATGTGGTAAGCAACGAGGTGAGACTGAGGTTCTTTATGGGAAACTGAGAAGCATGGATGACCTTATGGAGAAGAATGCAGTTTTGAGAAGTTCACTGTCGGAATTGAATGGAAAATTGGAAGGGTCAAGGGAGCTTGCTGAGGAATTACAGAAGTCCTGTGAATTTCTTCGGGGAGAAAAATCTTCCCTCAATGCTGAGAAATCCACCCTTCTTTCTCAGTTAGAGAAAATGACTGAGAATATGCAGAAGCTCTTGGAGAAAAACACAACGCTGGAAAGTTCCCTTTCTTGTGCTAATATCGAGCTTGAAGGCTTGAGATCAAAGTCAAAGACCTTACAAGAATTCTGCCAGTATCTAAAAAATGAGAAATCCAGTCTAACAGGTGAAAGAGATAGCTTGATCTCGAAGCTAGAGATTGTTGAAAAGAGGTTATGCGTCCTGGAATTCCGATTTGATAAACTGGAGGAAAAATATTCTGACCTGGAGAAGGAGAAAGAATCGACACTCTCTCAAGTGGAGCAACTACGGGATTCCCTCGGCATGGAACAAAAAGAGCGTTCCAGTTATATTCAGTCTAGTGAATCTCGGTTAACAGATCTAGAAAACCATGTCCATCTACTGCAAGAAGAAAGTAGGTTCCGGAAGAAAGAGTTCGAAGAGGAGATTGATAAAGCTGTCAAGGCTCAGGTTGAGATCTTCATCTTCCAAAAAATCGTAAAAGATCTCGAGGAAAAAAACTTGTCGCTGCTGATTGAATGTCAGAAACATGTTGAGGCATCCAGATTGTCAGATAAGCTAATCAGAGAGTTGGAGAGTGAAAATCTTGAGCAGCAGATGGAAGGTGAATTCCTATTGGATGAAATCGAAAAACTAAGATCCGGGATTTATTTAGTTTTCAGGGCTCTTCAGTTTGATCCTGGTAACAGACAACGAGAAATGATTGAATCAGATCAAGTTCCCATTTCATGCATTCTGGATAATGTTGAAGACCTAAAGACCTCACTATCAAGTAACCAGGAGGAGAAGCAACGGCTGGTAATTGAGAACTCAGTTCTGTTAACTTTAATGGGACAACTTAAATTTGAGGGCAGTGAACTTGTGTCAGAGAAGCAAGCCCTTGAGTATAAGTTCGAGATTGCGGAAAAGCAGAATGCAATGCTGCAGAAAGACATGCAGGAGCTTCTAGAGATGAACCAGCAGTTGATGTTGGAAGTGCGTGATGGAAGGATGGAGAACGAAATATTAAATGCCGAATTAAAGAGTCAACGTGGAGAGTTGGAGAGCATGCACGGAACTTGCTTACTATCAGAAGAGGAGAATTCCAAGCAGCTTGAAGAAAACAAGCTTTTGCTCAAGAAGTTTTCAGACCTCAACGAGGATATGCGTATTCTTGAAGACGAGAACAGTATTGCCCTACAAGAATCAGTAGCCCTTAGTAGTCTCTCTCCTGTTTTAAAGGCCTTTGGTGCTGAGAAAGCAGTTGAAATTGCAAAATTAGAGGAGAAGTTGGAGAAGAAAGAAACTGAAATTTTGGAATTGAATGAAACTGTTGAAAAGCTGCATAAGGAGCTATATGCTGTCAAAGATTTTAACCACCAATTAGACCATCAAATTGTTATTGGTAATGATTTGCTTAGAGAGAAGACCATTGAGCTTTCGGAGGCGGATGAAAAGCTTCAGGCTGCACACAAATTGAATGAAGAACTGTACCGGACACTTGAGGAACTGAAGATGGAATGTGAGGAATCTAAAGAGATTCTAGAAAATTTGGAGAAGCGAATTCGTGAACTGTCCGAAGATAATGTAGAACAGAAACTGGAAATTGAACACCTTTGTGAAGAAAATGACATTTTGGGTTCTGAAGTTGTTACATTACTTAATAATATTAAAGAACAAAAGATGCATGGAGAAAACCTGAGTCTAGAACTGCAAGAGAGAAGCAACGAGTTTGAGCTATGGGAGGCTGAGGCTGCATCATTTTACTTCGATTTCCAAGCTTCTGCCATCTGTGAAGTTCTACTCGAAAACAAAGTACATGAGCTTACTGAAGTTTGTGGGACACTTGAAGAAGAAAATGTTGTAAAAAGTGCACAAATAGGACAGATGAAGGAAAGGGTCAAATTCTTGGAAAGTGAAATCGGAGGATTGAAGGTCCAGATGTCTGCCTATGTTCCCGTCATAGCTTCATTGAGAGATGGTATAACATCCCTTGAGCACAATGCCCTTATTCAGCCAAAGCTTTGTCCCCCAAATGATGATGAAGATAAGGTAATTTCATATCTATATTTAGGGAATATATATGATTGAAACAACTTAGCAGTTTCCAAATCCTAGTTTGATATTTGCACGATATTTGCCTTTGTACATGCTTATATTATGCCTTTCTAATTGCATTTGCACATGCTTGTATTCTACAGGATGTAGAAATGGCTGATGAACTTCATGAAATTAGCTCCGAGAAATTCGAAGGACACTATGCTTTTCTGACTGCTGGGATTTCGGACTTGCAGGACATGCACACGAGACTTAAAGCTGTTGAAAAGGCAGTAGTGGAAGAGATGAACAGGCTTGTGAAGCAAAAAAGTACTAAGAACAGCCATGAAATCAAAGCTCCATCTAACAACATTGAGCCTCCTTATCAAGAAAGGATGAAAGTTATGCAAGTTGGTGATGAACTTGCTCAGGATCTCATGTCAAAGAAGGTGAAACGCAACATTCCTGAAAGGAGAAATGGGTTATTGTTGAAAGATATTCCCCTTGATCAAGTCTCTGATTCTTCATTATACAGAAGCAAGAGCAGGAGAGAAATAGGCACATCTGATGATCAAATGCTCGAGCTATGTGAGCATGAATGTGGTGTTGATTTGAAACTCAATAACATGCAAGAACGGGCAATCGTACCTGGAGAGATCGTTGCTTCTCATCAGTTGAATGATGTGGAGTCGAAAAGTGATAGTTTGTTGGGAACACTGGTGGAGAAGGAGCTGAGCATTGATAAGCTGGAAATTTCTACCAGCATTAGAGAGGCTAAGAAAAGAGCTAAAAGTAAAAGGTTCTTAGACAGACTTTCTTCTGATGCTAATAAATTAATGACACTCCAAACAACTGTGAAACAGCTGAAAAAAAGAATGGAGATCAAGAAGAAGAATAAGGCTTTTGATTTAGAGTACGGACAGGTTAAAGAGCAATTGCAAGAGGTGGAGGATGCAATCACGGAGTTGTTGAATGCCAACGGTGAATTGGTCAAGGATGTTAAAGGCAGCTGTTCTTCATCTTTCGATGGGACAAGCACAACAGAGTTGGAAGAGCCTGGAAATGGCAACTTGAAGAAAGTGCGTGAGCAGGCACAAAAAGGGTCTGAAAAGATCGGAAGGTTGCAGTTCGAGGTGCAGAGCATTGAGTATGTAATGCTGAAACTGGAAGACGAAAAGAAGAGCAAAGGGAAGAACCGAACAGGTGTCCTCTTGAGGGACTTCATCTACAGCGGTGGAAGACGGAGTGGAAGGCGAAAGAAGTCTTGTTTTTGTGGGTGTGCAAGACCTAGCAGTGTGGACTGAAGCCGGCATACACATGCACATGCAAACACAAGAAAGCTTGTTGTTCCCATGGAATTTTCCTGGTATGATTATGCTTAGGGTCTATTTTTAGAGGAAATCGTTACTTGTAGCTTGTAGAAACATTGTAAGAATTAGGCCTCTGATGTAATCCAGTTAATAAGCTGCCTCCGGCACTCGTATCTGCTCCAGTAAACGATGTCAAACTAGTATAACTTTCTTATGTATTCACTTCCATTTCAACCTACAGGCGATCATTGTCAAATGAGTCCTTAAACTATGGCAACAATCAAATTCTAAAATAATTCTTAAAAAATATATAAAAATTCCAAAAAAATAATTAAATTAATCTGTTTACTTGAAAGTTGAAAATATCTGCAACAATTTTTAGTAGTATTACGATATTAAATAGTTAGAAGTATTCATTTTCGCATAAGATAACCATTAATTGGTCGAATAAAACTCGTTTAATCTATGATTTCCATATAAACACTTGCTTAATTGGTCGAATAAAACTCGTTTAATCAATGATTTCCATAGAAACACTTGCTTAATCCCGTGGAGGCTGATTTATATGTAAGTCAAAGAATCAACATTCAATGTTGCCTGCGCTTGAGAAAAATGTATAGCTTCTCTTCTGTAGACTCCTTAAATTTAAAGTTATATGAACATAAAATTATAATATGCTAAGAATTTATATTAATACACTGAGAAATTCATAGATTCATAACATGTTTATGTCTATCAATATATTGTCTACTCAATTAAGTAGCAAAATCATCAAAACCATGGAGAAATTCTCTACAACAAAAGGAAAGTGAAGAACAAAATCTCTTTGAAGCATAAAAAACAAGACAAATTCAAGTACTCTTCTTCATTCAAGCACCAACAGGCTCTGCAGGAGCCTCAGCCATTGTCTCTTCAGCAGGCCTCTCTAATTTCACACCGATATCTTCGGTATAGTCGCCATGAACCTAAATGAAAAAAAAGGCAAAATAAATAAACAAACATGGCACAACATTGAGCATCTTTGATATCTTTTACCCAGTAAATATCATAAGACCAGGGTCTGGGGGATGTTTTATAGAAAAGTACAAGAGAATGGGTGACAGAAACATGCCTCCATCAACTTTCCAAGATCGAATTTGGGAGCCTTCAAAATTTTGACTTTACGGATGAAGACATTCTGCAGAGGATAGATGCTAGATGTTGCCTTCTCAATTTCTTTTCCAATCATCTCGGGAATGAATTTCTGAACCAATTCCTTCAGATCACAAGATGTTGCCTGGGCAGTCATGATCTCCCTCATCTTTCGGCGAATCTGCAAAACAATAACCTCACTCAGTCATCAAGTGATTCGACAAGTTCACATGAAGAACAAACCAAGGATCTTTGACATTTTGGTACACAAGTCAAGAAAATTCAGTAACAAGTACTTGAAATGCTTCGCAATAAGGGTAGATTACCTGTCTAATCTGGCTGGACTGTGCATAACAAGTCCTCTTAACCTGGTTTGGACGTCTCTTTGTGAATCCAATGCAGAACATTCTCAATGTGTAGTTGTCAGTCGTCTTCACATCCACATGTGCTTCAATCAGGGTTTGCCATTTACGCACCAAAGACCTCAATTTGTCAGTGGTAAAGTTCATTCCCTGAAAATTTGAAAAGGAAAACAAATCAAAACTTTTATTTTCTATTGCTAAAAGAGTTGAGATAATGTAGTGGATAAGGCTATTTATATTTACATACCCAGAAGTTGGTCAAAACATTTTTTCCTTGAACATCTTCAGCTCTCAAACGGATCTTTCTGTAAGCATGATCCTCATCACCACCTTGAAGATCGGCCAGTGAAATCTCGAACACACGGTGTTTGAGACCTTCTGAAGCAATCTGCCACAGAAAATAGCCAAATTCAAAAAACCAAACCACTTACATTCTCCAAAATAAAAACTATTGCTAAATGTTTAGCTAAATGGACCAAGCAGATCCAAGTTCATTGTGCCTTACTGCCTTATCCATAAGCAAACTTAAATAAGTGCAGGAAAAATTTTCAAGTTTCTCAACAACTAAATCCAGTGAATGTTAATTGAAGAAAAATTATCTTAATCTATTCAGGCTTGGAATTCTAATCCTCCACTCCATCAAGAGAAAGGACAACATGAATTTAAGAAATGACACAAGATAAAAGATTTCCTCAGTAAGTCAAGGACTTTATGTGTTCAGTAGCCAATATTCTTAATGTAAGATATTAAACTTCAAAAAGAAAAATCGTAATTCAGCAATTCAACACACAAAATAACATCAGGGCTATGCAAAACAATATGCAATATAAGCATGGTTCAGCTAAAAATTTCAATTACCATTTAATATAGGCAAAAACAGGAAATATAACGTATATATACATATAACATTTAACTTTCGTTTATCTTCCAGTAAAAAGCTAAAACTGGTCAAGGTCAAGCAATTACAAAGAATAAGAAAGATACCCAATATTCATTCAGGATCAAAAGATCCAAAAATCTAACATTAAAATAATAATAAAAACATTTTCAACAGTGAAAGAAATGCAAAACAAGAATAAAAAACCAACCTTGGTACCCTGAGTACGGGTGACGAGAGTTTTTCCCACGTTTCTGGTGGTGAAAACTGATGGAGCCTTGATATCGTACCAATCCTTCTTAGCAAAAGGATCCGCTCTAAACAAAACCCAACATCAAAAAATCAACACTTAACCAACAGATATGTTTCTAAGATATACAGATCATGATTTAAGCTAAATTCAATTGGAAAAAAAAAAACTACTCACGCCTTCTTCTTTCCTCCCTTCTTTCCCTTGGAAATCCTCTTGTTTTTCCTGCATTACAAAATAAAGAGATAACCCAGAAAAGAGATGAGATTTAAGAAAATAAAGGTAAACCCAATTGAAGAATGAGTGAAATAAAGAGAAAAAACTGAGTACCCGACGGCCATGCTTCAAAACTCTGTTGTTGGCTTAGAAGGGCAGGGCAGACGGCACCTTGTTAGTTTGTTAAAGTGTAAGTGTGGAGAGAGACTCAAAAACCCTAATTCCAGCTGTTTTATATAGAGATGGGATGTATTAGGGTTAATTACATCAATCAACCCCAAACTATAGTAAGACTTTTTAATTTGATCCTTAATTTAAAAATAGTCAAAATATTTAATATAATTTCTTATATTCAGGCTTAAAACTACCTTGTCTAATTGAAAATTTTCACAACATTAAATATTATTTTTGGATTTGAACGGAGCATAACTAAAATGTGTTGTAACTTAGATGTCATATCCCACGAATTTATGTTGCTGGTGATACAAATTTATGAGAGAAATAATTATAACCCTGAGCTGCCAAATATCTGGCCTAGCTTCTCTTTAGTAGGCTTTTATAATCATATAAACACAAAGTTTAATATGTTAAAAATTTATATTGATACAGATTCCGAGAAATTCATAGATTCATATCATGTTTATATGTCTACCAAAGAGTAACATCTTGTCTACTCATATCCTTGATATCAAAACCATGGAGAAATTCTCTACTCTGCGAGCTTCTCAGCGAAAGGAAAAGGATCACCAAAATCTCTTTTAAGAAAATACAAACAATATAAATTCAGGTAACATTCATTCAAGCTCCAACAGGTTCAGCGGGAGCCTCAGTCATTGTCTCTTCAGCAGGCCTCTCTAATTTCACACCGATATCTTCGGTATAGTCACCATGAACCTAAATGAAAAAAAGGCAAAATAAATAAACAAACATGGCACAATATTGAGAGTCTTTGATATCTTAACCAGTAAATCTCAGAAGATGGGGTCTGAGGGATGTTTTATAGAAAAGTATTGAGAGAATGGGTGTCAGAAACTAGCCTCCATCAACTTTCCGAGATCGAATTTGGGAGCCTTCAAAATTTTGACTTTCCGGATGAAAACATTCTGCAGAGGATAGATGCTAGATGTTGCCTTCTCAATTTCTTTTCCAATCATCTCGGGAATGAATTTCTGAACCAATTCTTTCAGATCACAAGATGTTGCTTGGGCAGTCATGATCTCCCTCATCTTTCGGCGAATCTGCAAGACAATAACTTCACTCAGTCATCAAGTGAATCGACAAGTTCACATGAAGAACAAACCAAGGATCTTTGACATTTTGGTACACAAGTCAAGAAAATTCAGTAACAAGTACTTGAAATGCTTCGCAATAAGTAAGGGTAGATTACCTGTCTAATCTGGCTGGACTGTGCATAACAAGTCCTCTTAACCTGGTTTGGGCGTCTCTTTGTGAATCCAATGCAGAACATTCTCAATGTGTAGTTGTCAGTTGTCTTCACATCCACATGTGCTTCAATCAGGGTTTGCCATTTACGCACCAAAGACCTCAATTTGTCAGTGGTAAAGTTCATTCCCTGAAAATTTGAAAAGGAAAACAAATCAAAACTTTTATTTTCTATTGCTAAAAGAGCTGAGATAATGAAGTCATAAGGCTATTTATATTTACATACCCAGAAGTTGGTCAAAACATTTTTTCCTTGAACATCTTCAGCTCTCAAACGGATCTTTCTGTAAGCATGATCCTCATCACCGCCTTGAAGATCAGCCAGTGAAATCTCAAAAACACGGTGTTTGAGACCTTCTGAAGCAATCTGCCAAGAAAATAGCAAAGTTCAAAATTCAAAACACTTGCATGCTTCAAAATCAAAGTATTGCTATATGTTAACCAGATGTTCTAAGCAGAAACAATTTTTCAAGTTCAAACTCTTAAAAGAATTCCTAGCAGGTCCAATTGTTACATCCTCCACACAATGAAGAGAAGGGGAAACATGAAATTAAAAAAAATACACCAGATACAAGATTTCCTCAGTGAATCCAGAACTTTATGTGTTCAATAGTCAATGTTCTTAATATAAGGTATTAAACTTCTAAAAGAAAATGATAATTCAGCACTTCAACACACAAAAATAACATGAATATATAACATCAAACTTCCGTTTATCTTTCAGGAAAAGCTAGAAAAGGTCTAAGATTAAACTAGGTAAAGCAATTACAAAAAATCTGAAAGATGCCCAATATTCTCTTAGGTTCAAAAGATCCAAAAATCCAACATTGCAATAAAAAGCAAGCATTTTCAACAGAGAAGGAAATACAGAAAAAAAAATCCAACCTTTGTACCCTGGGTACGGGTGACGAGAGTTTTCCCCACATTTCTGGTGGTGAAAACTGATGGAGCCTTGATATCGTACCAATCCTTCTTAGCAAAAGGATCCGCTCTAAACAAAACCCAACAACAAAAATCAATACTTAACTAAAAGATATGTTTCTAAAATACACAGAGCGGTATTTAGGCTAAGTTCAATTGAAAATAAAACACTACTTACGCCTTCTTCTTTCCTCCTTTCTTGCCCTTGGAAATCCTCTTGTTTTTCCTACATTTCAAAATAAAGAGATAACCCAGAAAATAAGTCAGATTTAAGAAATGAAAGGAAACCCACTTGAAGAATGACCGAGAAGAATTGAACAGAACGAAATGAATACCCGACGGCCATGCTTCAAGGAGTCGGCACCTTTGTTAAAGTCCAGTAGTCGACAGATACTTGAAAACCCTAATTCAGTTGTTTATATAGCGAGTAGGGACACTGTCTCGGGTTGTACTTATTTTCAGGGTAAAATCATTAAATGTTGAATTTTAAATTGTTTTATTATTGTTATTAAATTTTAATATTATTTTAATTTAATTATTAATCCGTTAACAATTGTTAAAAGAATAGTGTTAATTTATATAATTTAGTTGTTAAATTTTTAATTATTTTATTATTTTTTTAATTATCGTTTCATTAATTACTGTTAAAAGAATAACATAATAGTTAAATTTTTTATATAATAATATATTTAATCTGTTATAATTATATATTTAAATAATTTAATTTTAATTAAAAATAATAATAAATTTATCTTTTATTATTTATACATCATTTTAATTTGGCTCTATTTAATTAAAAATAGTTTATCCTAAACCAATCAAGAGCATAACATAAATAAAAAGCTTCCGCTTTACTATGAATATTTGTTTGGCTACCGAGAAAATGGTTCCCCAAGCAGGAGGAAAAGAAAGGAAAACAAAAGAAAAAATTACAGATTTTGAGATAATAATTTATGTATTTTCAATGGATAGGAAACATTGTAAAAGATATGTTTTGTTTTTGAAAAAATTGAGTCAAATCGATATATATAAATATGATTTTTTGTATCAAATTAAATAATTTATTTATTTTATCGAATTAAATAAAATAATTTATTTTTTTTAAAATCGAATTGAATTTTGTCTTCCTCTAATTCAATAATATTATCAACTCTTATACGTCCACTTGAATATAAAAACAATAATACATATAATATCCAAATGTAAAAAAAAAAAAAAAAACATTAATGATATTATATTATAAAATTATATTTATATTCGAGTAAACATGCAAGTGTCGATTATATTATTGAACTTGAAAAAAAAATAACATCGAGAAATTATATATGGACATAAAAGTTATTACATAAGTGAAACTAGTCTGTGCAATTTTCGCAGGTCAGCTTCCTCGTATGATTTGCACATTCAAACGAAAAAAGTAAAATGGATAAAGCAACATTTAATCACCGAACTTAGTAATTATTTCCAATTTAATCCCTAAATATTTTTTGTCAGCAATATTATAATAACTGATGTAGACAAAAAAAATCAGGGACTAAATTAGAAAAACTTACCAAGTTCTAGGGTTAAATGTTGCTTTCTCCCATAATAAAACATCTCTAGTCTTCTACATTTATTTTAGTGATTCCATTTGGTGTTATTTCACACTTACATTATATCCAAAATGGGATCTGCAGTAATTGTTGGTGGTGCTGGTGAGAACTGTACTGGTGGAACCACACTCGCTATCCTTGAGCGAAATCGACGATCGATCCAGTTTGATCGACCAAGGGTACTTGTAGTTTTCAGCATTGGCACCGATATGTGACGATGAGCGCTTCATCCTCATCGCCTTCGGGACATGATTCCGGCCTTCCATCGACACCCTTCGCCTACCACTCGGTTGCCTCTCGATTGAATCCGGTCTTGACTTGGGTGCACTCTGTGACCTCACCTTGGCTCTTGAAGATTCAGTGTTGGCCATGTAACTGGGGCATAAAGGGTACTCGAACGAGTCGGATTCGGGATATGGAGGAGTGCTCTGTGCTATGGTGAAACAATGGTCCTCGAAATGACCACTGAAAACTCTGGGGCTTGTATCTGTCAAAGCTGATGTTGCTGGAGATGCCTGATAATTGTTTTGGTGTGAATAGCTATCCATTTCTACAATCTTAATGTTTTCCTCCATTACACCATCAATGTCCTACATGCTCAGAATCCCACATTACAAATCAGATGTATAAAATTTAATTTGTCGATCAGACGGATTGGACTAGGTTCGGATCTGATCAATTCGAGTCAAGTCACTTATGTTTTATATATTCGATTTCGGTCCTGTCCCAGTACCATCTCTAATCTGAATTGTTAACTTAGTAATTGGTTGAAGGAAGTGAAACTTACCTGATAAGCATGCCTGTGCCGATGATCCGGTGTGGTTGACCTTCGGCAGGGCGATTGCCTTTGGCTAGCCGGCTTTGTATCTTCGATCATTTGGATCCTCTGAGCTCGAGCCCTTGCCTGCGCCGTGATCAAAGCCTGCATGCACTTGAGCGTAACACTTGCTTGCCTTCTCACCAAATGACCTCTCACCAGCGCCTGTAATTTCACTAATCCCTTCAATGCTCTCAAAGCTTTCCTTGCCTGTCATCGAAAACAATGAAAATCGGATTCGAATCTCGTTAAAACGTATCAAATGCACGCATAAATCAGACATCAAATAAGTCGCATACCAAATACGATCGAAACATAGATTGAATTATCTTCGCAGCCGCCTCTTCGGTTGCAGCTGCTTTTTCGTTGGTGTCATCAGTTAACCGGATCACTGCAGCATCTACTGCAGAGGGTGGAGTGGTGACACTGACAACTTGTTCCATAGAATTCGACCCCCTTGCAGGCGTTGACGTAGCCGACGATCTCCGGAAACTCCATCTCCGTTTCTCTTTATGCCCCGGCATCGGGATCGACACCGGAGTACTCGGATTCTCGGGAACAACCAAGCCATTCTGATCATCCGTGCACTTAACTCTCACTTTCTCCTTACCTTTCTTGCCGGTTAACAAGCTTTTCAACCATTTCCCAGCCTTCCCCATCCCTGCAAATCCTTTTCTAGTCCGCCATTGATGCACACAATGAAGCTTTCAGCTTCAGCAACTAAATAACAAGTAGGATGATTAGTTAATGCTCATTAGGTAAGCCCCCCTAAATGATGGATAAAGAAGGCAAGAGGAAGCTGCCCTGTGGAGAAGGGTCCCATGTGTATTGTCCCTGTAATTAAAATTGTCACACATACGTTACCGACAAAAAAATTGGATGTCTTTTAAATAAAATCCGAATTCGGGTTTTGTAAATAGAAAGCGAGTGGTATTAAGGTTGTAGGATTTGTACCATTTGGTGTCTATTTGTGGGGTGTCCTTCGGAACATGGAAATCCCTTGTTGGCTGCTGGGTCCATTTGGAGATCCGTAGTTTAGCCTGGGATTGGTTTTTGGGATTGATGAGCACATGCTCATAGCTAATCAAAGCTGGTGCAGGCTTGTCTTTTGCAACAAGATTTTTTTTATGTCATGGGACATGGTCCCCCATTAATGGAGTGTAATATGGAATTACTTTTTAACTGAAATGAAGCTATAGAGTTTTTTTTTTTGGTTAATTATTCGTATTTAGTTTATTAATAAATGTACGAATTTTTTAACACAAATAGTTAAAAGAACGGTTATTGTTCTTAGAAGTCTCGAGTTCGAGCACCAATAAATATCAACAAAGTGATTGAATCGTTAATGTTAAGGGATGAAGATTATATTTTAAAACAGATACTATTGTAAATATTATTAGGTAATTTAAAAAATATATTAATAAATTAATTTTGATATGTTATAAAAGTTTATTATAAAATAATTCGTTCAATTTATATAATTAAATTAAATTTCTAAAATTATTTTTATTATTTAATTTAAATTTAGAACCAACCGATCCAAATCTATAAATTAACTTCCTAAAACAGGTGTATATTGAAGAGAGCTGCATAAAGATACATTTAATTTTCTATTGGCGTACATAACCATATGCATGTGGTTGGTTTCTTGGTGCTTGAATGATGCACGGCAAGTGAAATAATTTTAATAAATTTTAGTATTCGATTTAAATTAGTTGAATAAATAAAATATTTAAAATTATATAAAATATATTTTTGTCTTTAATAATTTAAACCTTAGTTAAATTAACATCACACATTTATCCCAAAATAAAAATTAAATTTTAAATAGTAACAAATTTTATCGTTAAATGACTGACAATATCATCCAACAAAATTTAAAATTACATAAAAATAGAAAGATAATTATTTGTATCAAAAGAATATATTAAAGTGATAAAAAAAATAAATATTAAAGGGTATTTTTAACTTTATATTAATTTATAATTATTTAAATTCAATAAAAATCTAAATTTTAATTAACTCGGATCGATATAAATCTGATTATAATATTTAATCTATACCTTAAATTAAAATTAATCTCGCGAGTGGGTTAAGTATTTACACGTTGGGAATTGAAAATTCATTTACTTATTTATTTTTATAATTGAAGCACAATCACGATCTTATTATATGTAGTAATAGCTTAATAAAGCAAGGATTAGTTGTCAATCACATGGTGTGTTTATAATATTTGTCGGTGATTCTTTATTGGACTTCAATAAAATTAAACATAAAAAAATAAGTTTAAAATCGAATATCGTTATATATGAGGTTTTAAAGTATTTGGATTTAATAATACTCTCTTTATTTTATATATAGTGTTTAATATTAATTTTTTAAAAGTCAAAATTTAAAACTTTAACCATAGTTATTTTAAATATTTTAATTTATTAAATTTTATAAATTGTATATATTTTTAAAATATTTGATTAAAGAAATTTAAAACATATTTTTTATATTTTTATCAAAATTTAAAGTTATAATAAGTTAAAGTTAAAAAATTTGACTAAAAAATCAATAATGAATTAAAACAGTTGGACGGAAGAACTAATAATAATAATAATAATGATAATCATTTTTATCTTGAGGCTTTCTTGGTATTTTATCAACTATTTTATTTAACAGAAAAGAAATTTATGTCTACATGGACATACCTTTCGTACGGTTGAAATTTTATTTTTGGGTATTAAAAAGATATTAGTGTTAAATTTATAAGTTTATATGGACCTTTATTTTTGTTAAAAAATAATATTTCTTGTTTTACAATTGTATTGTTGATTTTTTTTTTTGTGTGTAAGTGATTTTTGGATAAATAAATAACATTTATAAAAAATATAATGATAATGATTCGATTTAAACTTTATAATTTTAGGTGTCTTACAAATTCCACAGAGAAAAATCCAGCTTAACACATGTTAACTTCCCAGTTCCAACCACCAACCACCCAGTTTAACCCCCAAAGTCCACTCCACGACTCAAATCATCGCCCATTCATTCACTCCCCCGCTTCTTTTCAAACTCTTCGTCTCTCCCAGTTTCCTCCAAATACACATCACAAGCTCTGCTAAATACTCTTGATTCTTGAAACTTCCACTCATGGCTTCTCTGAACTCCCTTGCCTTCCTCTTAATCTCCCTTGCTCTGCATCCCAAGGTTGCTAAAACAGACTTTTTATCCCCTATTTTGCCACCCATATTCGGTTAGTCACTTTCCCCTTTTCCATTCTTTAGATTTTTGTTTCTGATTCAGTTGTGTTGGAATCTTTGGGTGTATTTTTAACTTGGGTATTTGTTTTTCTTCATGTATTTACATGATTTGTTGTTGTTGTTGTTGTTGCAGATGATGTATGCAAAGAAGTGGAATGTGGGAGAGGAAAGTGCAAGCCTTCTTCAAATGGAACACTCCCTTATTATACCTGTGAATGTGATATTGGCTGGAAACAAACTCCTGCTGCAGACAATCATGATGATCATCCCAAGTTTCTCCCTTGCATTTTCCCCAACTGTATGCAAATTTACCCTTTTCTAATTCTTTACTTATCTCAATTCATACAATTATTTTGTTTATTGGTTATGGTTTATATGTTTCCTATCTGAATCTGGCCTTAATTTGATGATGTTCTGCAAGGCAATCTTGATAGTTCACCGGTTTCTGGAAACTTACATGTTGTGTTTTTACTAGCTTTACTGCTAAGGATACAAAAGCTAGATTTAAGTTTTGATGGTGAAAAGAAACTTTAAATTATTACTACAATCTGAAGAAATAGATATTTTAAGTGAAGTTTGTGATGCATGCTAAATGCTGATCACACCTAAATCATCTCCGGATTGTGCACCAAACACCTGTCTATATGTGATGTTGATATCTTACCTAAGTCAAAGATTGCTAAGCTTGATCTTACTTAAAAAATGGAAGTTAGATCGATGCACGTGTTGTGATCGATTAGTTCGTGTGTTTATGATGCTGATGATTCGGGGTTTGTAGGTACGTTGGATACTGCTTGTGCAGCAGCTCCTTCTCCGGTGCAAGAGAAGACTGCCAAATTGAATCAATCTATCTTTGATAGTAAGCTTTGTACCATTTAAGCTTTCTACTTGGTCGTTTTATATCGTTTTTGTTGATGTTAATGCACTTGTCTGTGGTTTAACAGTCTGCCGGTGGACTAAATGCGGAGGAGGATCGTGCAACAAGACATCTCCTTTTACATATGATTGCAAATGCTCGGAGGGGTATTTTAATCTTCTTAATGTCTCCGCCTTCCCGTGCTACAGAGAATGTAAGAACACTCTCCTAGAGGTGTTTATTAAACATAGGCTTCTGGTTTTAGTGTAGTATGTTCCCATTGGTGTTTCTCAAAGAAAATTGCTAATTGATTTTGAACTTTCTGAACCTTAAGGTGCAATTGGAATGGATTGTGCAAACCTTGGTATCTCCATATCTAATAGGTCTACCTCCGTAACACCGACATCATCTCGAAATGACGTTAATCTAGGTAAAAACATACATGTAACGCTTCATTTTTCTTAAAATACCTGTATCAAATGCATATACTGCTGTATCATGAATGGAATTTTTTCTCAGCAGGGTCGAAGCTGTTAGGAAATTGTCATCAGCTGATAATGTTGGTGTTGTTGCTGGCTATGGTTGTTTGATGTGTGTATATATATAAATCCGATGCTCGGAGTTTCGAGTTTTACAATCCATATAGCAATTCGAGCATCAAGCATAGCATGTAAATTATTTTCTCATATGAACAAGTCTGCTAGTGCTCAGGTGATTCAGGAATTTGTCGATGGCAGCAATTTACCAGGTTGTATTATTTCTTGTTACACCTTGTATGATATTCATGGTTTGGTTTGTGTAAGTTTTAGGGTATGGATCTAAGGACATTTTCCGAATATCACCTCCGATCGCATAAACCGACCGAGTTAAGCTTCGGGTTTTTTAAATGGCTATCAAAGAGAATAGATTGAAGATGCTGTTGAACAACTAATGGTTGCTGTTTGGTCATCTGGTTCAATCTTGTATGGCCAAGAATATACTTCTGGTGTGGTAATCTCTACTAGATTTGTCCATGCCCATGCGCCTACTGAGGTTGATAACAACTTAACCCAATTTATTTCAGGCCCAACTGATTTTTTTTATATTTTTTTATTTATTTTTGGATCTAATCTGTATTGTTATTAAATTCTTTTTATTGATTTTTTATCTAAAAAATGCAATAAATTTTTATTCTCAATTTATTGAAAGAAAATATCAATTATTTTAAACAAGATTTTTTATTTTTATTTTTAATGATATAAATAAAACCCTATGGATTGAATGGAGTACTTTTATAACAAATTTGTATAATATTTAATTGAGATTGGTAGATTAAAAAGTTTAAAAATTAAAATTATAAAAAAATATTTTTTTAATTAAAAATTATGAATTGTTGTAATAATTGCAAAATAAAAGAAATACATCTGAGATGATTGATGGATAAGTCTGGCTGTAGCTTGTCATTCAACTTCAGGTCTTCACCCAATCAATCTCCCATCGAATAAAAACACGATTCAACTATTAACTAATTCAAAAAAATATAATATAAATTATTTTTTATTTTTTTAAATAATAATATTTATATAATTAATTATTAATTTAAATTATTTATTTTACTCATTTAATAATTTAAAAATATAAGTTAATTGAGAGTTATATTTTATTATTTTAAAAATAAAATATATTTTTTATAAAACTTATAATTATATGAGATTTGGTATATAAAGTACGACCCAAACTCCCTCTTTAATTTCCCCCACTCAAAACAAAAAGAAAATCCCGCATTTCCGATTTTATCCTTGGAAACTTTCACAGAATTACAACCTTTTATAACATCTCTCAATAAAAAGTACGACCATCTTCTCTTCTTCATCATCTTACATAGAAAACGCAACTCTCTTCTTTACTTCTTTTTGTCCCAAAAGTTCCACTTCTAAAAGAAAATGAACACAATGGAGAAGCCCGTAGTCGAACCGTGGAGGCCGAAACCGATGACGTTCCGTCCACCGGAGACTGTACGTGAACCAATGGAGTTTTTGTCACGTTCATGGAGTGTTTCAGCTATGGAAGTTTCAAAAGCTTTATCCACCGCATCTTCCAAAGCTGCAGGTTCTCAACAAAAGTGTTTAAACGGCACGTCGAGCGGAAACCTCGTTATACAGGAAGACATAGCCTGCGAGATTGAAGACATGGGCATGGTTTCGAGCAACCCTTTCTCCTTTGCTTCTTATGAAACTTCCCAGATGGTCATGGAAAGGATAATGTCACAGTCTGTAAGTGTTGTTGCAGAACAATGTTTTTTTTAAGGTTTTTTGTTCTTGTTTTTACGATGAATGTTGTCTGGTTTGTTTAGCAACAGGAAATGTCTCCAAGAACTTCGGGGAGACCTTCTCATAGCAGTGGACCATTGACAGGAACAGATAGTCCTCCAATTTCACCTTCAGAGATCGATGATGTTAGGGTTTGTAATCAGTATTTGAACTCATTTTGTAGCTTAAGATTGTTTTGGGGATTAAAATGCAATTATACCATTGTATTAGCTTGTGATTTTGCAATTTTAGGAGGGGCCAGGTCCCTACATGAATGTTCCGCTGACCTTTACTTTTGCAGCAATTTTGCCGCGCTGGTAACTCTGTCAACACGCAGTATCGTACAACTCCAGCATTTGCAGCGGCTGTCCCTGTTACCACCGCCGTGGGTGGCGGTGGAAAGACGGTTGGACGATGGCTGAAGGATAGGAAGGAGAAGAAAAAGGAAGAGACGCGTGCTCATAATGCTCAACTACATGCTGCCATTTCAGTAGCCGGGGTTGCTGCAGCTGTAGCAGCTATCGCAGCGGCAACAGCCGCTTCGTCTGGTAAGGATGAGCCATTGACAAAGACGGATATGGCCGTGGCATCCGCCGCCACCTTAGTTGCTGCACAATGTGTGGAAGCTGCTGAAGCCATGGGGGCCGAACGTGAACATTTGGCCTCAGTAATCAGCTCTGCGGTCAATGTTCGGACCGCTGAAGATATAATGACATTAAACGCCGGAGCCGCCACAGGTATATAAATGATAAACCATAAGCCAAGAACTAACACAATGAAAATTTTAGTGTTTTATCATTGAAAATATTTCTTGCTTTCATTGTTTAGCACTAAGAGGTGCAGCCATATTGAAGGCAAGGGCATTGAAGGAAGTATGGAACATAGCAGCTGTTATTCCAATGGAAAAAGGTGGTGGCAATGCCAATGGCAGCGGCAGTAATGGTAGCTCTAATGGAGGCTTTAGTGGCGAGCTTCTGTCCGATGAGAATTTCTTGGGGATTTGCAGTAGAGAATTGCTTGCTAAAGGCTCTGAGCTTCTCAAACGCACCAGAAAAGGTTATTTTTATCCGTGCATTTCATATCCTTGATCTAAGTTGTTGTGACAAGTTTTCTTAAAATCATTGATCTGATTGTTCCAGGTGATCTCCATTGGAAGATTGTTTCTGTTTACATAAACAGAATGAATCAAGTAAGTCTACCTTGACCCTTGTTGCTTAAAATCTAATTATATTCGTGTCTAATACTTGCACCCGAGTCCCGAGTAACATGTGCCTTGATAAATATGCATGAAAAGATGATATTGCTCAATTATTGGGGAATCAATGATGCTTCAGATAATGTTAATGTGTGAACCTGAGAGGGTACAAAGTCCTAAACAAAAGTAAAAGAATCAAAAAAGATTGATGACATAAACTGACTGTTTGCCCTCTTTTCTTCTGTGTTTATATGTATTCTTGTATTCGTATCGTGTTCGAGTATTTTATTGTGCTTTATGTCCAGGTAATACTGAAGATGAAGAGTAGACATGTTGCTGGGACCATCACAAAAAAGAAAAAGAGTAAGTTATATGCTTTTGTCCTTGCTCTAATAACTGGTAAAATGCAGATTTCAATGTGGTGTGGTCTTTGTTCCATTTGGGGATTTGAGAAAAGCTAGTCACTAAAGTAAAAAGAAAAAGATAAACAAAAGAGGATTGTCTTGTAACTTTAAATCTTTAATCTCTTTTGCACTGAAATTTTCTTTTCCTTCCAGATGTGATCATGGAAGTGATTAAAGACATGCCGGCATGGCCAGGGCGACACTTGCTGGATGGCGGAGAGAACCGGAGGTATTTCGGGTTGAAGACAGCAATGCGCGGGGTCGTGGAATTCGAATGCAAGAACCAGAGGGACCATGATGTTTGGACTCAGGGTGTGTCAAGGCTCCTCTCCATAGCTGCAGAAAAGAACAACAGATATAGAGTTTAATGCACGATCAAATGTGTCATGTCTGCATGAAAATATCAGATATTTTGAATGGTTTTGTGGGGGATTTTCTGGTTCTTAGTGTAACAAAAAAGCTAGAAATTGATGAAAAAGTTTGTCCAAAATGGTATTTGTGGGTCTTTTGTTCAGTATTTTTGAACTGGAAAAAGTGTAAAATGTTTTATGAATCCAAATCCATGTGATTTAAAGTAGATGTTTTGGTCTGTTGGACTGAGGGGATGGTCAAAAAGAGAAGATAGAAGCCAATTGGATGAAGGAATAAAATGTTGGATGTGATAAAAAGATTAAAGCAACCCTATCTATGCTTTTTTATTTTTTTCATGTGAGCTGAGCTTTTTGGTTCTACTTAGATTTAGGTTTTGTGTGTAGTGGTTCGGGTGTAAATCGTTTATCTCTTAATTATATTTTTTTGGAGTCTTTATTTTAAACTAGTGAGTTTAGAATTTAAGGTTAAGGATTGTGGTTATAATTTAGGAAATTATGGGTAGAATATATTTTTTAGGTTATAAGATTTAGGGTATAGGATATAAAAAATTAGTTTAGAATAAAAATGTCGTGCTGCTAGACGAATCGGTAAAATGACGAATAAATGGCTATAGTCCAGTAGCCAAAAACATCTCTAGCTTACGCTTTGACCCGAGTAGCATGGGACACGTGAAATCCCATGTGAATCAGATTTAAAACTTAATTTTAAATTTTTTTTAATAAAAGATATAAAAAAGATATACGCATGAAATTTCTACTTTAATGGTCACATAATTTTCTTTAATTTATCAAATTTTAATAAATTTAGATACGTTATTTTTGTATATATTCTAGTCCAATAGTTTAAAGTCCCACATTGGGCTGACAATGATGTACAACTAAAACTATAAATCAGCCCAATATTCTAATCTGAAGTAGGCTGCTGCCTGGCACCCATGGCATTAGTGATGAATATGCCATGGTTTAGTGACGGGATTGAGATTCATAACGGGATCAAAAGGTGATCAACGAACTAAACTATTAGGTAAAATATTTTTATTATCAATAACTGTTTATATCGATTTTAATAATACTTGTAATCAATTTAAAACCCAAAATTTAAAAATTAATAAAAAATATGAATAATTTTAAACAATCCACCATCAACATTTATTTTATTTATTTTAATTATTTAGAGTGGAATTCCTTTTAAGTTTTCCTGTGCTTCCCTCGTCTAGTAGTGCGAGTGGGCTCTGTCCATCCTCCCCCTTGGTGTCAAATCAAACATCACATCACAACCAAATGTGATGTAAAGACTGAGGCATGGCGGAAGGAGAGATGGAAAAACTGACCCAACACAAATAAAATATTTTATTATTTTATTTATAATATCTATTATCACAAAATTGGACACTCAACAGTTTAGTTCTCTTTTGGAAACATGTTTTTATTATTACCCAAGACATGAAATAAATAATTGTTCTCTGTTTTAACTTGCTACATGTTAATGCACTGTAAAAGTCAAGTGTTTTTATTTTTATAAAAAAATTAAGTGTTTATATATTTTTAGTCATTAAATTAATGAAACAACTAATTAACCCTTATTTTCTAAAATTTCATAATTTAGTTTATTTTGATATTTAATCTTAATTTCGTTCGGACCAGATCGTAATCAATAAAATTATGCCTTTATTTATTATTTGAATTGATATGATATTGACGTTGATATTTTTTGGTAATAAAAGTAAACCCCTAAAACTACCCTAATGTCCCATGTCAAAGGTAATGGGAATCTAATGAATTCATACAAGAAGCTTGCACAAAATACAAAGGAATTGGATTTTTCTTAGTGTAATATTCAACACAGTGTTTTCACATGCAATAATGCGCTACAAGCAAGCAATCGTAATTTAGAACGACGTGATTGCAGGTATTTCTATACCTAGAAACGTAAATCCAAGAATTTAGAGTTAATTTAGTATATTGAAAAAAAAATAAAATGTAGATATTATGTATAAATTAATTAATATTTTATTTTAGTATATATCGAAAAGATATAAAAAACATGCTATTTAAATTTATTATTTAATACACTGATAATATTTTTTAAATTCTACAAGCAAGTTTAAGAAATAGATTCTTTCTATAGAAATGAAAATTTTTAAAGTTTTTGATGGTCTATTGAAATTAAAAAAAAAAAACTTTAGGGTCTTAATGAGTATTTTTTTAAAAATGGGGATATAATTATTTTTTTTTAATTTTTGATAAATCTAATAAAAAATTTCAAAATATTGATAGGTCTATTTAAAATATTTAAAGAAAAAAGACTTAAATAGAATATAAAAAATGGGGGGTCATGATTCTTAAAATCTTAAACAAAATTAATTTATCTTTAACATTTTTAAAATTTTAATCGTTTCTTTAAAAATTTAATATGATATTTTTGTATTTTTAATTGAATTCCCTTTAAAATAACCTTTCAAAAAAAATAAAACTTCATTTTAAGCTCTAAAATTTTAAAAATATTTAAGTTGATCCCCTCGTTCTTCAAGTTTTACCATTAATAATACTCGATATAAATTAATAGATTGATAATAAAATATTAATCTCTCTCTATAAAAGCAATTAGAAGATGCAGATAAAGAAAATAACAGACGAACACAAAATTTTATGTTAAAAAAAATTATAAATATTTAGAAAAATTAAATTAATTTTTTAATAAAAAAACATTAAATTTTTTTTTAAAATCACATAAAATTTTAAAATTTTAAAAGGTACTCAACCTCTCTTTATATATAGGTGATAAAGAATGTTTTAGAAATGGAAACAAAGAAAGAACCAAGCTGTCCCCATCCTTGTTCCCATGGATACTCTTATCTATGTAGTTTCCCAAGTCCCCCTCCAAAATCAAAAATAATGGAACCCTACTCTTCCTCCCATCATAGTCATCTGTCACATTTTCTTTGATTCTTTTCTTGTACAAGATTTTTGAAATTATGGATCTAACACAAGTCAGATCAGGCTAGAATTAGATAATTGAGATATAACTTAAAAGATCGCATAAATATCGGACATACCGATCGATACATATCAAATTTGGTTTGGGTATAAGTTCGATACTAATCATATCAATTGATGTATGATTATTTTTTATTAGTTAAATAGATATTAATTCAACTTGTTCGATAAATAACGTTATGAGTTAATTTAAAAATTATTAACCCAATAAAAATAGGTTAAACTATATTAATATTATCCTAATATTAATACCTAAACTTACATTATGATTAACTTGTCCCAATAATTTATTTGAATGAGCTTTAAGCAAGAAAGTAAAAGATCCTAAGGAAAATATCCAGGTAAAAGACCTGAAGCAAAGAAAAAGAGTGATGAGACATCCCTCTTGGTAATCTCACATTATGATTAACTTACATTCCCAAAGCTTTTTCCCTGTCTTTCACAGGGAATGGCAAATCCATTATATGAACACAGAAAACAAAACCAACGATGTAAGTTAACCAAGATAGATTTGTTTATTGTCTGAAAAAGGGGAAAACTCTTGGATTTCAGTGTAATATTACTTTCCTTCTTGTTGGTTAGGGCATGAAAATCTTGTCGCCACACTTGCAGCGCCAGGCCTCAGGGTAGTACTCGAGCGGCAGCATCAAGCCCGGTTGAATCGGGACGTGAACTGGTTTACAAGGCGAGCAGCTCCCACAGTTGGATCTGCAAGAAGGCGGTTGAGAGCCCGGGACACTGAGTCGTTTCTGGGACAAGAACCGGTCAAACACCCCCGACCCAATTCTCCTCTCGCTCCCTTCTCTCTCCCGGAACCCGCCGTCTGCACAAACAAGGATGGAACTGTACTGAGTTTGGACCGAGTCAATGACTATGTCGTACTCTACAGTCTACATGAGTATACTATTCAAGTCGAAAAGAAAATAAAAAAGGACGGGGTTTTTTAAGTCGTTACCGAGCTGAGAAAGAGTGGCGACTGAAGCAGAAGCGAATATGAGAAAGGTTAAGGCTGCTGCAACGTGGTGGTGGTGACGGTGGCGGGATACTCCCATGCCGTGGAGAAGGTGTCGGAGAAGTTTATCAAACTCAGCTCAAACGAGTGCTATTATTGAAGGTTCCTTTTTTTGGTTTTGCGTGAGACTGTCCCAAGTCAAAGACAGAAATACACTAAATATCACAAGGAAAAGGGTATATATTGTCTGGGAAATGTAGACTTATTTTTCTAATAACAATCATTAGAGATAATATTTTGATAACAAAATCATTATATTCTATATAAATTAAAATTTAGATTAATATTTTAAAAGTTATTATCACATGTCTTTTAAACGATAAGTTATTTATTTCGATTGGATATTATAAAAAAATTAAAATAATTTTTAATATAATTTATTTTATTTATAATGTTAAAAATTAAAGTTATTTAAAAAATCTAATAATCAATTAAATACTCTTCGAATCTATAAAAACACAATTAAATGTTATAAATTTACAATAATGTTTATATGGGTCTGTTTTCCGGGTCTACCATTGCCCTGAATGATTGTGATGGTGTTTTCATACAGTGTGCTTCATGCCATACTTAAAAAGAACATGTCTACGCTATCGATAAAAATACATATTAAATTCATAGAATGAGTGAATTTTAATATTATTTTATTTAAAATTTTATTAAAAAATATTATTATTACTATTTAAATATTCTAAATTAATTATAAAATAATATTTTAGTCCAATTACAAATTTGAATAAACTTGAGCACACAACTACAATTTTTTTATCAATTAAAATAAAATAGTAACGTATCTAAAAATATTTGTGAGAGTGAACATAAATAAAAATGTTTTTTAAGTTAAAAATTGACTATAAAAATTTTAAAATGGGTATAAGTCAAAAAATTTAAAGATTAATTCATATAAATTTAAAAAATTAAATATAAACTTTAAAAAGTTTATGGTATACACATACCCGCTTATCCTTTCAGGTATATCTCAACGTTATTTATTTGATGATTATTTAAAAAAAATAAAAAACAATAATATAAATTATATATTTTTAGGGACTATAATATAATTTTACAATTATCTTAACTTGATTTTTTTAACTTTTAAAATTTTAAAGGATAGTAACCCTGTTAGTCTCCACTAAATACCGTCAACCATTGAATAATTCAAAAAAAATATATTATTATTTTAATTTTATTTAATATAACAAAGAAATTTATTTTAATTTAACAATAAAATAATATACTTATAATAAAATTAAATCAAATAACTTAACTATAACATATATACTCGAATATAATTTACCCTTAGAAAATTAAGTGTTAATATTCACTAAATTAGTGATTTATTTAATTTATGTTATATAAAAACATTGATTTATATAATCTTTTGTGCATTATATCCTTTGCACCTAAAAGGTAAAAAAAAATGGTCTGTGTTCACGTGCAATTTGATGTGATAGATATTCATCATATTTTGGGATATGAAGAACACTAAAACTGTATATATCATTTAGTACACCACACTGTAAAACAGTAAAAAGTTATTTTCTTTTATTTTGGAAGTTTGATAGGGACAAGGTAACTTATTTGGGTGTGGAAGTATAGAAATGGGAGTTTATATTTATTCAAACCGTATAATATGGATGGTTCAACATACGATGATGTATACGGTAGAAAATACGGTATGTGATTGACGGATTTATCATCTTTTAGTTATTTTTATCGTTAATAATCACACGTTTCTGATCATCATTTATGACAATATTATTATCAAAAATTTTATATTTAACTCATTTTTAATTTTTCAGGTTGATATTTAAGAAAACTCACTCATAAAATTATAAAAATTTATTTAAAGATTTAATTTTTTATCCTTATATAAAAGGCTTGTAAAATATTTTTATTTTTACCGTCTACATATTGAGTAATTACCTTCTGGATAAATATTAAGTTCGCAAGAACCAAAGGATCCAGCCATGAGTCCAGGTTAGGGCCTATCTTTGGGTGAGGTTTCAGGCACACATGAGCTGGGCCTGTTTGGGGACAGTGTCCTTATTAAAGGAACAGACACCCTACATTCCATTTTCATTGGGGGGAGAAACTGGAAAGGGACACTTCAGACAATTGGGTCCTATTCCTGATGTATTTTGTTCTTTTAATTTATGGAAACATTTTTATTGCAATATAAATAAAATCATTTTTTTCGTTTCATTTGGGAGTTTTCTGAAAATAAAAACAAAAATAAATTATGGAAATTAACAGTTCAATAAAACATGAAAATTATATAAAAATAAATAGTGAAAATTATCAGACCATTACAACTACATGGTAATTTTTGTTTATTTTAACCCTTGTTTATATGCTTTGCCCATTTCCCTTGTCCTTTATGCTATTAGAATGAATTTTGAGGTATGTGATGGGAATTAGAAAGCTTGGTGGGGAAAAGGGGATTTCAATCTGGTTTGTGTGTACAAGTACCCTATGTTATTTTGAATTTTCATTTTATTTATGTATTGTGTCTGACCCTCGTGTCTTATTCGTATTAAGACATGTATACGAACGAAATATACTCGTGTCGGACATTTATCTGTATCCAGTACTAGTACATGGGTCATGACTTGGGACGGATTTATATGATGATTGGGAGGGTTTCTTACCCCTCCGCGCAAGATAGTATTATGTTGTATATATAGGATTTGCTTGATTTATGTCCAGAGAAAGTTGCTAACCATGAGGAGAAGCTGAAGAACTTCTACATCGAGCACATAAATTCCGATGAAGAGATACATTACTGCTCGGAAGACGGAAGATATTTCGACGATACGGACAAGGATGACCGATGGCTTCCGAATTGGATCAAAGCAGGCCATCTTATAATACTGCCTGCTGGAATCTTGCAACTATGTCAAGGTAAGAAAATGTGCAGAATCTCATTATTCAGAATGCAGAGAATATAATTTATATATAGTGGGTCTCTGCAATACCGAATCAAGATTAATCGACCAATGAAACTCTGTAATGTATCATGAATTATTAATGTCAAAACTTGTATAGATATATTGTAAATACAATGTAAAAAGTAATACGATCATGACAAGTTTCACCCTAGCTAGAACTAAGAGAATAATTTAAAACTTTAAGTTTTTATGAACCTTCAATACTAGTCTACATGTCAATGGAACTCTGCTTTCAGTTCTATTCACAATCTTGGTATCTTCACTTCTAATCACTTTGGTGTCGCTCGAGGTCGACCTGGAAAGAGAAATGTGAGAATATGATACTCGGCTATGAGTATTTGTTTATGGATATACCCGAGCAAATTATTAGAGGCAAAGTTCGTTTTCACCTTATCCGATCGATGTACTTCATTATCCTCAATACCATGCAAGTAATCTGTAGTCATAATAATAGAATAAGTAAAGACAAATCCATATACAATACAAGCGATACAACCTAAAGCAGCCTAGGACATAGACTTTCCTGAATATGCATCATCCTTGAAGATCAATAAACTGCGAGGCATCAACAGGACAGAAAAAGGGAGATGTTTTTCTGTCCTGTTATTATCGGTCGATGTATTTTTGCATGAAAACAATCTTGAATGAGTGAAGTTCATAACAACAGGTGATCCTATAGACAGAATTGCCACAACAGGATAATAAGCCGGCCCATCCTGGTGTGGCTGTAAGACAGATAATTTCAGTACTCAAGATCCATATAGACCGGAAAGAATATCTTCTTTAATCGAAAAAAATAAAAGCAACTACAGACATTTTCCTTTCTAATCCCATCATAACATATGTTACAAGAAACTGACACAGCACTATGACATTATTCATTTACTACCAATGAAAAATGAGATATCCAAGAGTAATCATCGGAATAAAACAAGAAAAAATTCGATACAAACCATAATTCCTTGGTTTGGAAGGTATTCATTGATAAGAACATGGTTGATAGCATAAGGAAAAAGTCCTGATTCTTCACATATTCTTTCCGTAATCTTAGCTAGCCAAGGAGGCACTACGGGAACAATACACAAAGGGAGGGTTAGTTAAACAAGACGCGAATCAAAAGAAAATCATAAACATAGTAACGATCGAAACCACTAGCCTACAAGCCTATCCTAAATGGGGAAAACGTAAAAGCAGAAAATCATGATCCAGGGTTTAGAAATGCAGTGAAAGAGTGCAAATAATCTCACTTACAGTCTTGTGGCAGAAGACCCTTTTCATGAACAACAACACTGCCTGTCAATATTGATAAAATAGAAGACATTGAATCCGAAGAAGAAACAGAGATTCTAGAAATGAATTATAGTAAAAAGTATTTCAACAAACCCCAATTCTGTAGTCTCCTATTCTTCAAGGATTTCCACTTTGAAACAGGTGCTTGGTAAATCTATGCGTCAATAGAAAATGGGATATACAAATTTAGCTTTGGAACAATCATAAAGCGAAAAGAAAGTAATTATCATGAACACATTATATAGTAGCTGAGCTTGCTCAGAATCTGTGACGAAGTTGGGGATGAAAAACAATGTTGGCAAATCCCCCACAATGAAGTTGTTCAAAATTTCTTTTCTCTCCATTCCTCTACAACAGCCATTCTAGGAATTAAAATAACATCAAGAAATCAACCCTAAACAAAACAGGTAAAGCAAAACTAACACAAAGCATAAATTTCTCTCAGTCTGATCAGATTATAATCCGTTTTGTGTTTTTTGTTACAGATTTCAGTGAAAACTGGTGCAAACTCACAAAGCAAGAAACGAATCCAAGTTCCAGAATTCCAATAACATAATGTAAGTGCTTAAGTATTGCTATTGATATTATATGATTATTACTAAATCACAGAAAATCATTACGACAAAAGTAGAGTTACGAGTTCATCCAATTTTGTTTACTTCACCGTTCAAATTAATAATCCGCTACCTCACGGCGGAAAAATAACAACAAAGAAGAGAGGAGGATGAATAAAAGAGTAAAAACCTGACTGATTCAAGGGTGAGAGAACTGGAGAGCGATGAGAGAAACGGAAACGGCGGTCGGCGACTCGAAATGAGAGCAACGGTGATGCTGAGGAAGTGATATTTGGTATCTAAGTTTGTCTTTGATTCTCATTTTGATACTTAAACTTTACTTTTTTGCAATTTGATACCTGAATTTTGTTCAATGTCCAATATGATACCGAAGTTTTTCAATTTGATACCTGAATTTCTTTTCCTCCTAATTATGTCCTTGAATCGACTTCAATGCTCAGTTTAGTATATGATTTTTCTTTTTTAATCCAAAATAAGCATTTGTGTCTTTTACATAAAGTACACATGTCAAGTATTCATTCGTTCGCTTGGTCCGGATATTAATTTTTTATTTTATTCTATTAACAACAAGTAATTTAAAATTTTAATCTTATTAAAAAATTAAATATTTTTCTATTAAATTATCCGATAATTAATAATAAAACTCTAAATAAATATGAATCATTTTATCAACTCCCCGAGTATTTTGATATCACCAATTTATAAAAAAATATATATATCAACTCAATTAAAAATATATTAAAATATTATTTTTCTTTAAGTAATTCCAACTTAAACAATAAAATGTATTGTTGCTTTGAGAGTGTGTTCAAGAGAGTTCCCCATATGGGTGTGTGGGAATCTTGTGGGCCCAATAATGGAGAGACAGGTGGATCCAACAACTTATCTGTCGGATTAAAATAATGCTCATTTCAAGACAAGGAATTAAATGTAAATAATTCAAAAGCACCAACAACAAAGAAAAAATAATATGATTTTATATATCCAATCATTATAAGAAATTTAGATTAAATATAAAATTAAATTAAATATTTAAATAATACAAACATTATATTAATATTTTTCTCTTTATCTGCAAAATTCCAAGTATATAATTTTATTTAAAAAATATATAATTTTTACTATCAAGGTCCATCATAATATGTAGAAAAAGAAACTTCAAAAAATTGTTTCCCTAGATTTGGGTGTGTCAGGCATATTCGGAAAAGTTCTACACTAAAGTAAAACTATTATCTAAAGTTATTATTTTAATATTTATTACTTTATGCTAAGGTCCATCCAGAATCAAGTACGCTTTACCGACGCAAATTGGGAGTGCCTGGAGAATTTACCACGTGGATAGTTACTGCAGCGGGTAGATTAAAATGGTTGATGATGGGTGAGTTTCAATTTAATCGAAATGTTGATGATTATTTAAGTTTAAATAAAAAGGGTAATAATACTTTTAAAAAATTTGTTAATAATAAATTTGAGGTTCAACACATAAATATTATCGAAGTTAAAAAAATTGTATTACTCAAAATTTATTTAAAATGATTGAGAATTAATAAAAAATAATATTATATATTATTTATATTTTAAATTATCGTATTGTAAATTTAATTGTATAAAAAATTAAAAATTATTTATCTTTTTATTATGTATTTTTTTATATCTTTTTTATTAAAAAATTAAAATTTAAACTCTAACATTTATTTTTTTATATCTAAAATCTTAAAATTTATATTTTAAAAAATATATTATACTCATAATTTTTTAAACTCTAATCCTAAATTTTAATATTAAACCCTAAATTTTAAACCTTTAATTTAAAATGAATACATAAATAAAGATATAAAAAAATAAACTATTTGCAACTAAAAAAAACGGATTACAAATCCAACGGTTTTCTTTAGATTATTCACTTTTTTTTAACCAATATTAAAAGGAAAAAAAAAAAACTTTCTAAAAGGGGTAAGATGTGGTGGGGAGGAGACCAGGAAATATCTAATTCCCATTCCATTTATTTTCTTACATTTTTTTTTCATATCAGCCAGTCTCCCGACCAAACAAAAGCAAAAGCAATGAGTGAAAACATATAAAAATTGAACAACTTTTTTTATATTAAAATTCCATTCATTTAACCTAATGACACCCATGTTCGCACACCTGTCTCTTGTTTCTCAACTCTTCCATCTGTGTTCTTTTCCTCTTCCCTTGTGTTTCAAGACAACAAGTGAACTTTTGGGATCCATCCATGGCTTGAATCTCATCTCACTGTGTGCTTAAACCTGCAAATCAACTAACCCAGAAAATCCCAGATCAAGTTTTCTTGGCTCTGAGAAAAGAGATGAACCCTTATCACGGAAGAGTTAAACAAGAGTTCCCAGGAGCTTCAAGCTCATCATTTGCTGCTGACATGCCTGCACCTCAGCCAATGGAAGGTCTACACGATGCAGGTCCTCCACCTTTCCTCACAAAAACATATGATATCATTGAAGATTCAGACACCAATGAAATCATCTCATGGAGTAGGGGAAACAACAGCTTCATTGTGTGGGATCCCCAAGCATTTTCCATGTCTCTTTTGCCTAGATTCTTCAAGCATAACAATTTCTCAAGCTTTGTTAGGCAGCTCAATACCTATGTAAGTCCTCTCTCTCATGTTTGGAATATATATAATTAGGGACAGATGCCAGATTTTATTTAAAGGGCGCGAACTAGCTTCATTGATTTGCTTGTGTAGGGGTTCAGAAAGGTTGATCCGGATAGATGGGAATTTGCAAATGAAAGGTTTCTCAGAGGGAAAAGGCATTTGCTTAAGAATATTAGGAGGAGGAAAACACAGCAACAACCCCGGGGCTCACAGTGTGGCGGCAGCGGCGGTGGTTTAGATCCTTGTGTTGAAGTTGGGAGATTTGGGGTTGAAGGAGAGATCGACAGGTTGAAGCGTGACAAGCAAGTTTTAATGATGGAATTAGTGAAACTCAGACAACAACAGCACACCACCAGGACATGTCTGCAAATGATGGAAGAAAGGTTGCAGAAAACCGAGATGAAACAGCAACAGATGATGGGATTCTTAGCCAAAGCAATGCAGAACCCCAACTTTGTTAAGCAACTGATGCAGCATAAAGAGAAAGGAAAAGAGCTTGAAGAAGCTATCTGCAGCAAAAGAAGGCGGCGCATCGATAACCAAAGGCACAAGCCTGAACCAACTGATCAGGTGTTGGATGATATAAACATTGATGCATTTGAAGTTTCAGAGTTGGATCAAATTGCAATGGATTTGCAGGGGGGTGAAGAAGATGGGAACTACAAGAATGAAGGGTTTTGGAATGATTTGTTGAATGATAACATTGAAGAAGAAATACCAGTTTTTCAAGTTGATGATGACGATGAAGGTGAAGATGATGTGGATGTTGATGTGTTGGTTGAGCAGCTGGGATTCTTGGGTTCTAGTCCAAAGTAGAGAACTTTTACAGGTAATTAAGCTTATTGCCATTGAATTTTTTTATATTAAGTGAAAGATTGTGTTAATGTGATCAAATATTAGCAAAAATTCATTGGTGCAACTTGGGAATACCCAAAGTTAGATTACAACTTTCGATTCGAACATAATTATAATTAGAATCGAGAATTACAAGTATCAACTAAATTAAAACTATAATTAATTAGTACTTTTATATAAAATTAGGTGTTCATATAATTGTACTGATAAGATATGATCCACTTACAATACAATGTATAACTCATTCAATTTTACACAATTTTAACAATTAGATGATAAAATGGATAGATTTATGTTTTTTCTCTCAACTTTATCATAATTTACGTACAAATAAAAAGAAACGACGATTTATTTTAATGGAGTGACGGAGTTAAATATGAAATATTATAAAAAAAATAAAATGTTAATTTTATGTACGAAATAAAATAAAATAATAAATTAAATGATATTTTAATAATTGTATATTAAAAAAGATTTTTGTTAACTCTCCTTATTATAACGATAATACAATGGTATACGGGATAACTAATTGTATACAAAGCTTTGTCGTCTAATTGATTCAATATTTAATTAGTAATTTAATGATTTTTAATGCTATTAAAATAAAATAAAAATTTTATTTCTTTTAGGTAGGCATGACTTACCTAAGAGGGAGGGTGGAACATAGAAATTAGTTGAAAGAAAATATAATTTCATCAACATTCTTAAATTATATTAGTTAAAAAGTGAAATTATATTGTTTTATTATATCTTTTAAAATTTAATTTAAATGTAAATTTTAAATATAGCAAATAATCTTCCTAAATACCCACCGTGAAATAAAAATATTAATATTTATTTTAGAGTATATATTATTTTTTAAATCTATATTATTCGAACTCCTCGTTATAAATAAAAGGATATTGGATATGTAAATATATGTTGTATTAGCGATCAATCGTTTATTACTAGCTAATTTATAAAGATAACAATTACATGTTGAAATTAGAATCAATGCAGTGCAAACAAATCATTTATTTTTTAACAATATTAACTTGATTTCATTAATAAAAAATAAGAGAAGTAATTTAAAACCTATTCAAACATTGAAAGAAAAATTAGAAATAATGGTTACTAAAATATCACATTATAAAACAATAATATTAAATTTAAAGATATAATTTTTTTAAGAGAGACGTCTAACATTAAAAAAATTTAATAGTTTTTATAAAGACTCTTTGTCTTTGTTAAATAAAACGTTACGAAGTGATAAAAAATAATAAGTGAATCAACTCTCTATCATGTTACACATAATTATCAATAAATCAGTTAAAAAATAAATATTGTGATAATCTTTACGACCAACCAAAAACTATAAGATTTGTGCTTAAAAAATAGAGAGAAATATGCCACAAGAAAAATAATATTATAAAGATAAAAAAATATCTAAAATTTTAAAAATCTTTAAGAAAATGATATAATATAAAAAATAAAATAATAAATAGTAGCAATAAACAACTAACAGTAAAATTAGGGACGCTGTCGTCTAAATAAAAAAACGACATGAAAATATTAAGAGAAAACTTAAGTTAAAAAAAAGACGGCTAGGATTTTTTTTCTTACAGTACATTTGAGGACAAATAATCTAATTACTATAATAGCAAAACAGGGTTTTATTGTTCTTTTTTTTTTTTAATTTTTAATGGCTGTTTTAGCGTCATTAAAATTTTTTCCGACATTTGAAAACGTCCCAAAATAAATATATAATAAATTTGATGTATATAAAATAATTTATGACAGTTAAAATACGACATATGTTAGTACATTTTTTTTGTAAAATAAATATTTTGTTCATGAAAAGACTCATAAAAAATAAGACATTATTAGGTGAATCATATTCACTACGTCATCTATAGTCTCAGTAATTAGTATTGTTTATCTTTAAATAATTATTAAATAACTATTACCCACTAATACATGTAGAAAAGATGTGATGATTCACTTGAAAAAAATTAAAACGAACGATCCTGATTAATTAGGATTACAGATGATGTTATGGACAAGATTCACCTAATAATTTTCCATCAAAAAATAGGTAAAATCTATAAAGAACAAACGTAACAACGAAACATTAAAACACACAAAAACAAACCGTATAATACACCTGAGGGCTGAGACTCAAGCTATAAACACAGCACGAACACATAATGTGAGTTAATCTACGTAAACTAGAGACCAATAATATAATTAAGGTATACATCTTACAGATAAATATATCATTAAAGACAATAATCGTTAGTGTAAATTCGTATATTTATAAATTTTTAAAATCGGGTATAACAAATTTACTGAGATATCCCTAATTATTACATGGGACATGCATGTGCATTTACGTCTGGATCGGCTAATACAACCCCTCTGTCTATTTTCATGGGCAAAGGGCCCAGGGAATAAAAGATTGGATCATGAACTACACGAAGCTGCCAGAAACTTGACTGAGCACACGCATGCAGTGATGAACCGAGAAGCCGAGAGGAGCGGTTAATTTATAAATATATATATAATTAAAATGATTTATTTATTACTATAAAATCTGTTTTTATTTTTTAAAAATTTTTAAAATTTATTATTTATATAAAAATTTATGTTCCTCCCTAATATATGAATATTATTACCATCACCGACCACAGGAATCGAGTTGTCGACTTGTCTCACATTCAACACTCCCTCTCCTGTCTGTTCAATGGATAAGGATGCACGTGCCTCTTGCAGTTTCACAGCAGCGCTAAGATCTTGTCTTTATGATGTAATTTACTTTTATATTAAAATCGGATGAATAAATAGATATTAAATTAATCACAGTTAATCGATTAATTATAAATGTTCAGACTATTGAGTTAGTGTCTTCGTTTATTCGAGTATGAATTTAGTTTTTTTTAACATATGTAGTTAATTTTATTAACAAAAAAATACTCGATATTACAATAATGGTTTATTATTATCATTGTAAACTAAAAATATATTTTTATCATTTTCTTAAAACTAGCCACTCTAGATTAGACAATGACCATACATGAAAAAGTTTAAAACTTATCCAAAGATTTGATCGAAAAGATAGATATGAACAAATCTGATTGTATCAGTAAACGAACCAAAAAGGAGATTAATCTATGAAGATCACTGAGAAACGCATATCAGAACAGAACGTCGCGGTAAACTATCAACGAGCAAACCGCGTATCCATATTCAATCTGAGGGTCCAAAGCAAGGAAGATCATCGTGATAACAAATAAGCGCCATCTTGATTAGTCGTGGCGTCGTCAGATCTAACCTTAAAAAAATAAAATAAAAAAAAAACATGTCAAACGACAAAAGAAACGTATTAAAAGATAGAGTATATCGTGTCACAAGAGTAAAATTATTTATAATAAAAAACAAAAACGATAAAATTCGGCGGACGACGACTAATATTAAAATTAGTGCCGCTGCTGGTACTTAAAGAAGAAAAAGAAACAAATCTGTGACAGTAGGAGATTTTAGGAGAATTGGTTATTGATATTTTAGGAGAATTTAGTTAAACAAATATTGAATAGTCAATTTTAAATATTATCGGTCTCAGAAGTCATTACACCTAATTTTTTAATATTTTTAATATAATAACTTAATTTTATGAGAATTTATGACATATATTTTTATTTTATGAAAATCTTTATTGATTATAGTTATATATATATTTTAAAAATCAATATTTTATAACAAATATTTATTTTTATTTTTATAAAATATATATGCTTGTAAAGTTGAGTTTAACCAAAATTAAATTAGGCATCCTCATCTACATTTCAAGGGTAGGTTGGATTGGTTGGGTTCTTAATCCATCTTTTCACGGTGTAAACGACACTAAACAAATAAAATGTACATATATTTTATCCCGTGAAATAACTTTAATAATAAAAATGATATATTTTATTTATGTGATTCAAATTTAAATACTGTACGTACATAATATGTCATAAAAAATTAAAAAAATTAAATAAATATTATAATATAATCATACTGATATTAAAAAAAATATTATTTTTAAATTTAAAACCCTACATGGAGGTGCATTTAGACCCATTAGCATCAAGTTTGGTACAAAACCTACCACTTCAATTAACCAAACATTCCCAAAGATTCACCCTTTATTGATTTCCTTGAGGTAGCTTTGGCCAAAACCCATAAAATCGATAAATTATATCATGGGTCAGTTCCACTACGTCATCTATGGGACTAACCAATAGAAATTATACACCTCATTATTTTTTAATTTTTTAAGTGAAGATTCACTTAGGAAAAAATTATGACATGGAAAAATTGATGAAGTGGACAATTTTTATTGGTTAGTCCCATGGACAGGTGGTGGGACTGACCCATGATATAATTTTTCCATAAAATCCTACTAAACTTCTTGATGGACAAGCCTAACTACATAAAGAAGAAATTATATTATGGGTCAGTCCCACCACGTCATCCATGTGACCAACCAATAAAAATTGTCCACCTCGTTATTTTTTAATTTTCTAAGTAAAGATTCACTTGAAAAAAAATTATGACAAGGAAAATTGATAAAATAGACAATTTTTATTGGTTGATCTCATAAATAAGTAGTGAGACTAACGCATGATATAATTTTTCCTACATAAAGGTTGTTTTCTCATGTCATTTTTTGAGATGAATGGAACACCTACATTTTAGCCACCAATCAAGCTTAATTTATAACTTAGATTCACTAAAACAAATATTTTTTGTTATATACTCCATATTTATCCACAGTATTAAAATTCAGACCTTTAATCTTAATTAAAAGATTAACAATGATTAAAACGTCAGAAAGTAATAAAAACCATCGAATCTCGAAATTAAACCAACGTGAAGTGATAAATATGATATTGGGGTGTGTGAAAACTAAGTTTTAAACTTTTTTAGGACTAAATTTAGACATTTTAAAACGTTGTTGAATCTGACAAACAAACTCATTTTCTCCTTGTAATAATAAGGTCAGTAGTTGCCATCAAACGAGGCTCTTGAAGCATCTCCCAAAGTTTGCAGGGCCAATAGGGTTTCATTCCCTCACTAGTGTGTAGAAAGCAACCCGGCCAAGGCCAGACTCAAAAGGGTTATATAATGACATAACCACCGACACAAGCCCAAGGATAAATCTTTTGAACTTATCCACTTCCCCTTTGGTAAGTATACACTAAGCTTTGTCGTTCTGTACTTTGTTTTTTACCAATTTTCTTACAAATTTTAATTTAAATTAATTGAATAATAAATTAAATATTGATTAAATGAAAAATGTTGATATATTTGGAAGTAGGATTACTTTAGATTCTTCTCTGGGAGAAATTATTATATTAACTCTTTCCGCCACGTAAGATATGGTCCTAACCAATTAAAATAAGACACATAATATATTTTTTTATATCATATTTACACATAAACATCATTTAAATCATCCACTTTAATACATTTGATTTAAAAATGAAAAAATATTACCAAAGATTTTTTATGTTGTCTTTCTCTTTATTGTTCAATTTTTTAATTATTTTTTCCTAATCCCTAACTCTAAACCCTAAACCCTAATCCTAAATCCTAAACTATGACCTTAAACTCTAACCCTAACCTTAAACCTTAAACTCTAACCCTAATCCTAACCCTAAACCATAACTCTAACACTAAACCCTAACTCTAATCTAAACCACATAAACCTTAAATCTAAACCACATAAACCCTAAACCACTAATCCATAACACTAAACCCTAAATTATAAATCCTAAACTGCAAATCTATACAAAAAATAATTAGGAAAATTTTAAAAAACAAAGAAAAAAATGACATAAGAAATTTTTGATAATATTTTTTCCTTTTTAAATTAAAGACATTAAATTAGATGATTTGACCAATGCTTATGTGTAAATTTGATATGGAAAAAATATATTATGTGTCTTAATTTAATTGGTTGAGACCATATCTTAGATGATAAAAAGGATTCATGTAATAATTTTTCTTTGGGCAAAAAAATGGTGCACCTTTCCACACGTTTGAGTATTGAATTTTGGGCTAAAAAGAAAGTCAAAGGAGGCTTTTAAATCTCATAAACTCTATAAAACGAGAGATTATTAAGTAAATTATATTTATCACGTAATTCATGATTCATCCAAATAATTAAAATAATTTAATTTTAAATAATTATCTAATAAATATTCATCCACTAATTAAACGTACGAAAGATGTGATGATTTACTTTAAAATTTTTTTAAGATAAATAATTTTGATTAATTAAAATTGCAAATAACGTGGTGTATAAATTTAACCTAATAATTTTTCCTATAAAACGAGTGATACACCCTAATTGCTGCCGCGTCCAATTCCAGCATATAAATACTTTGCAATTCACTGGAAATAAATAAAATATAAGTATTCGTGTTAAAATTGCTCAAAGTCCCTGTATTCTTTGTAATTTATATTTTAATTCTATTTTTTACTTTTGAGAATTTAATCTATATTTTAATGTTTAAAACTTTAAGTTGGAGTTGATTAATTAAAAATATATAATACGAGCTTATGAAACGCGTGTGGAGACGAGACTTGTCATTGGAGTTGATTTGTTTTAATTAATTATAATAATATGAAAACTACTTCGTATTTGTATTTATTTATTGTAATTCAAAAGATTTTTAAAAAAATATATATAATACGAAAAAGGAAAATATTATTTCACTAATTTCCAGGTGGGCTCTTGCCGACGTGCAAAAGACAATGAGTCTGCAATCAATAAAGAAAACTTGTCATGAAAAGACTAATTTACCATCCTTCATAAATTATAAAATATTGAACCACAAATATGTAATGCAAACAAAGAAAGGAGGACAATTCCGTAACAATAAAAAACAATGATGACATCATCATTTGGAATTAAAAAAAACTAGTATTTTCATAATAAAACAAAAAATAAAATGGAATATTGAAAAAACAAATGAGCCCTCTATTTAGTATTTATCCATCTATTTCTCTTTCTACCTCTTCAAAACCTTCCTCTCTAAGCTCCCTCTTCCTTTTTCTCATTTCTCAATTGAAATTTTCATTTCCATTTTGAAATTTCGCAGATCTCGTATATTTACAATGCCAATCGATTCCGAGTTTGAGATCCCTTAGTTCACATCCTCTTCCTCGTTCTGAATCGAATCGGTTCCTTTTGTTTTTCTTATTGACTCACTGAGTCAAACCACCTCTATTCGACTTTTGTTTTATACGACGGGAACGGAAGAATGGGAGCGGTGCCTTCGACGCCGCGCCATACAAGCTCCTCCGCCGAGACGGCGGAATACCTAATCGGCACCTTCGTCGGCGAGAAATCGTTTCCTTTGGCTTCCGATTTCTGGCAGAAGCTTATGGAGCTTCCTCTCACTCTTCGCTGGGATCCTCACCGTGTTCAACAAGCTTGCGAGCTCTTCGGCAAGTGCTTTCTCTCATGATTTTACTTATAATTTGGATAAACATTTTGTTGATCCTTTTGTTTGGAATAATTAATCGTGTAATTTATTGCTTAATTTTATGTGACTCACAAAATGCAGCTGTTTTTCTTAGTAAGTTTTTATAGAATTTATTGTTATCTCGAAAATGGCAATCATTAAAGTATATGAGTACGATGCTTATCACTTCTAATGATAAGGTTCGATGACTTTCACAGTTTTATTGCCTCTCTGTTATTTTATTGGCTTAGTGTTCATCACCGACTTGCCATGTTGTTATGGTGATTTTATATGTAGATGAAAGAATGTTCGGAGATTCGGAGATTTGAGTTTCTGCTTGAATCTTGTGTGCTAGGAAACTTTTATCATCTAAAATCACATGATCTAAAAATATCTCAAACATATTGAATTTGAAGATATTTGTTTTTGTTTTTTTATACTTAATTTTTACTATACCAATGCTTTTATTATGAGCACTGTACTCAACTTTCAAACTTACTAAAACAGAGCTTAGTGAATTTTATTGATCAATTTCCAACCTCAGCACTAAGGTTGTGAGATGCATTTTCTGAAAATGTAACTCGTAGAAGCTTTTTTTACTCTTAAATTCTACGGTTACTAATTGAAGATCATTCATTTTGTTTTGAATACTCACAATCATGCTGACTTTGTGCAGCACTAAACCACCACCACACCAGGCACCTGACAAAGATTTTGATTCACCTTTCATGGTGTTTACAAGAGGCAATTCGAACATCTGGTGCCCCGTCTCCAATTTATTTGAAGGCCATTAATGCAGTGTATATTTCATCTGTTTTTTTGAAGCACATAATTGAGAGTACAGAGAGTGGCATCATTGAGGAGTTATGCTTGTCTCTTCATGAAAATGAACCGGTGCCTAAGGATTTCAAGACGGGTAAATTTGTAACTATTTTTCTCTCATCCTTATTTGCCCACGAGTTTTGAAATTAAAGTTTGCCAATGAGTATCTTGCAAGTCGCTACTTACTGATAGATTGCATCATGACCTGATTTTTATTTCTAATGTGCAGATAAAAAGATTGAGAATCTTGTAATGCATAGTGTGCTTACCTTCCTTGGTTCAATAGATGTAAGGTACACCATGGCTTACTTATGCATTTCTAACATTGGCATTTCTACTTGAATTTCTCCTGATATTACATTATTTTCCTCGCAAGTCCTACGACGTCCCTTCTACACCAGGAGTTGCTTAACTTCATGCTTGTTGCGATGTCTACTCAACTTCTTTATGGACCAACCCCTGGGCCGAAAGATGTAAACCCTTTTCTTGATGCTGCAATGTCTCAGGTTATAAGTTAAAACCTTAGCTTGATTTTTTGCTCCAAAAATTTCAAATTTGCTTACTCATTCTTCGCTTAGCAGGAAAGTTTGCTGGTTAATTTGGTGGTTCGCAGATTGCTACTCAATTATATAATGCGCCCTCGTCTTCCTTCTAATGGTGGTGCTGCTTATTCTATTTTTTCTGAAGAAAGTCAACCGGGTGTTTTACAAAGAGTTGGTTCTGCTGCAGGTATGGTCTTTTCCTTGATGCTATTATTAATACTGAGCTCTCATATGGGTCCAGTACTGCAGGCAACTTTTACTAGAGTATGTTTGTGATAACGTGTATACTATGCTTGCAGCAAACCTTGTATTGTTGCCATTCAATTATTTGGTCAGTTCAAATAGTGAAGGCTCTAAAAATCAACTGGCAGATTGCAGTCTCCATGTTCTTCTTATTCTTATTCATTACCATAAATGTGTTGCAAGTGATGGGTCGGTAACAGATAGAAGTGATGACAGTGACACTTCAGATACTGTTCCTAAAGTAAATACATATTTTATGGTCAACCGCTACAGCAAGGCCTTGGAAAATGCAAGGGACACTGAATGTGAGATCTCTTTACAATATCTTTTTAGGCTAAATAGAATTTATTTTATATTTTCTCTCTTTTTTCCATGCACGCCATTAATCATTATGATGACATACTAGACTTTTGGTGAATGTATAAAAATTATGCTTGCAGTTGATCGTGCCGATGTTGAGGGGAATGCACAAAATGGACCAGCTGTGAGACTGCCTTTTGCATCCCTATTTGATACCCTTGGCATGTAAGTGTTTTTCTACTCCATCACTATGTGAATGAGTAAAATCACCTTTATGAGATTATTAAGGCTTTCATTTTGTCTTTTCTTTGCATTCATAGTGGCCAACTTCGGCAAAGAAGTTTTGTACGACTGCTCTTTAATACCGTTGTTTTTCGTTAACATTTTGCTAAATATGGGTTCAATTCCTTGGTAATATATGTTGGCTTTCTTTTCCCTGTTTCTTGTTTGTTTCTTAATTGATTTTTGTTTAAAATTGTTTTATAAAGAAAATTTGATTCAAGTGTAAACTTCTATTATATGGTGCATCTATCCTCAGCATAGCTGTAAACTATGATTGACCCAAATGCTTTGCTACTTGTTAGTTGCTACTATATTTGGAGTCTATTAATCTCTCTTGTTCCTTTTTCTTCTTGTTTGGTAATTCATAATGTTTCCCATGATCCCATCTGCAGGTGCTTGGCTGATGAGACTGCTGTCCTTTTACTTTACTCATTGCTGCAAGGAAACTCTGACTTTTTGGAATATGTACTAGTGCGAACTGATTTGGATACATTGGTACGAAGCTCTGGCTTACACAATCTGCATTTCATGTATAACCCAGAGCAATTCCATTTGCAAGATATGAATTGGTGTTAGTGTCTTATTGACGTACTTAAATTTTGTCTGCATCCTACCTGACCCTTTTTCCACCAAAAGGAAGAAATAGCTTGAACATTTTCCAATTTATATGAAGCATTTGAATCACACATATTGCATCAGAGTTTGCTTGAGTTTGTCTATTCATTTATTTTTAATTGTTCATTGTAATTATTTAGTATATACATGGCATTAACACCTATGCTTGTTTATATGATATGCACATATGGTGATTCAAAAAAAAAATTGATTTGCACATATGGTTTTAATCTGTGTTTGTACGATGAATATCAACAGTTGATGCCCATCTTGGAAACATTATACAATGCTTCGAGGAGGACATCAAATCAAATATACATGTTGCTGATCATACTCCTCATACTTAGTCAAGACTCTTCATTCAATGCAAGCATTCATAAGATGGTAAGCATTTCTATTTTTTGTCAGATTCCGACTTTAATGAATGAGTATTTCCTTGATGCCTTGTTTATATGGATAGATGCTGCCTGGTGTTCCATGGTACAAAGAGCATCTCCTTCACCAGACATCTCTTGGTTCCCTGATGGTCATAATTTTGATCAGGACTGTCCAGTATAACTTGTCAAAGTTGCGGGTATGGCTCAAAATATTGTAAATTCTTACCAGATGATCTTATGTTTAGTGAAGTACACTCCAGGAAAATATTATTGTATAGCTAGATTTCAATCTTCTTATGCTAGTTTCCAGCTTTAGAACAATAATATTTGATTGCATGGGTTTTATATCTGTTAATCGTGTGTTATTTTGGAGTTGATTATTTTCTTTCCATGAATGAATAGGATGTCTATCTTCATACTACATGTCTAGCAACTTTGGCAAATATGGCACCTCATGTCCATCGTTTGAGTGCATATGCTTCTCAGAGACTTGTCAGCCTTTTCTATATGCTTTCACGCAAGTAAGTCCATTTATATTTTGACCAGTTTTTTTGTTGACTCTAATGTTTTATTGATTTTCCATTGCTCCTTTGGTAATTTTTTTTTCTTATGTTGCACGGCCCTTCGTTTTGCTTGAAAATATCAGTCTTCGACCCTCATGTTGATGCTTATTCGGACATGGTTTGGGGGCCCTTCAAATGCTCCGAAAACTTGGAATTTTTAACATACCCGTATTGCATTTGTGTCTGAATCTGAATAACAAAGATTCACACGTATTTTATGTTGGCACTGTTTTCCTAATTCTCATTGTAAATTCGTTGGAGTTTAGGTACAACAAGTTGGTAGAGCTAAGGGATGATAAACTGCAAACCAAAACCATCTCAACAGCAGATGACCTTGTGGAAGATATGGTATCTGTCCTTATTATGGCATGCGGAGTAGCCCTTCGTAAAAATAAATCCCGTGTATACTCTATTCTAAAAGAATATTTATTTCCGTTATTGTAGTCAGCAGAATTGCAAATTTATACCGACTTCCTGAGAATTGTCCTAGAAATATTAAATGCAATTTTGACATATGCGCTGCCTCGTAATCCTGAGGTATGTTTTTTTTCCTTTTCTATTAAAGTCTTGTGATAATCTTGTATGCATTCCATCCCTGCTACAATAACAAACATATGCATTTGTGCAGGTTGTCTATGCCATTATGCACAGACAGGAAGTCTTCCAACCATTCAGGAACCATCCTCGCTTTGCTGAGCTGCTTGAAAATGTTTATAATGTATGTTCTACGAGTTTATGTGATGAAACTCGTTATTTGATCATTCACTTCTTTGTTCTTGTTGAAGAAGCAATTAATGTTTTCCCCCTTTCATTCTTTGTGATTGTTTTGTCTTTTTTATAGGTATTAGATTTTTTCAACAGTCGTATGGATGCTGAAAGAACGGATGGTGAATGGTCTGTAGAAAAAGTTCTCCTTTTCATAATTAATAGTTGTCGATCTTGGCGAGGCGACGGGATGAAGGTAAAATTTCATGACAGTGTTGCCCAATTTAGGAGTTGCAAAGTACTCAGCTCACCCCTCCACCCCCACCCTCACCCTCACCCTCACAACTACACCCATCCACACACTAAATCATTTCATTATCAAGTATGGTTTTCTTCCATTTCAATGCATTTTTGTTTCTATCGTTGGCAGATGTTCACTCAGTTGCACTTCTCATATGAGCAAGACAGTCATCCAGAGGAGTTCTTTATTCCATATGTTTGGCAGCTCGTTCTATCCCGCAGGTAAGAATCTGAACCTTACAAAACGTACAACTCTGAAATGCAGAGGGAGGAAAAAAATCCAGTGTTCGCACTCTTAGTCGTTGCTATGTTAAACAATTTGTATTTTAAACCGATCGAATGTGACTTTCTCTTTAGACAATATTTTGCTTTTATGCTTCCGCCCTACATATGGTTGTCTCCGATCTCTAATCCATACTCCGCCCCCATTTTCTTTTCAGCGGAGTCAGTTTTAATGCAGATGCCATACATTTGTTCCATGTTGATCTTCATGCCAATGTAAGTATACGATTCGCTTTAACTAATTATACGGTTCCGTTGTTGAGTTCCCTTTATATGAATGATTGTTTCAACATGTCATTCTACTTTACTGGTTGTGCATCAGACTTGATTTCTGACTCATATGTTTCATCAACTATTTTGCAGAAACAAATTTACTATGAAGAACTGAATATGAACCAAAACGGTGAGTCGATCGAACACAGAGGTCAGTTTGATCCGTAAAAAAAATGCATTTTATACCATACTCTTGTGCTATGCATGTACGGTTTGTGGTGTATTTTGTAAATACATGAAAAGATAAAAAAAAAGAAGCAGAAAATGTATTCTTGTTATTCTTTCTGTTTATATATATATGTATGAAACACTGTTGAAGTCCTTTTTGCAGTAGATAAATATTTTAAGTCCTTGTATGAAATAAACAGAGGATCCGGTGATTCCTTTCCACTTCTATTAATATTATTTCACCCCAATGTTTTCCTTTTAAAAAAAGTCTGATAAATCTTTTTTTTTTTTTATTTTTAAGGTTGAAGTTATCTGTTCTGAACATACAGGTGTATTGTATGCGAGGAATTAATTTATTATAAAAAATAATTAAATATATTGTTTTTTATTGCTCTTTTGATTTTCAGAATTTAATCTTGACTAATTCAGATCGATCATATTGCACACCTAGTTTTGGTAGGTGAGTCTCTCAGTAAAATTTTTTTGGATACATAACGTTTCGAACTTGAGACTTGTTTAAGCGGAAATAAATTACTTATTACTTGGATGAACCCTTGTTAATTAAATATATTACTTTAATTAAAAATTAGTTTTATAGATTTCTATATATTGTGCTAAATTACAAGACTTTACTGATAGATTTGTCCTTATATTCCACATGCAAACCCAACCATCGCCAGCCTGCCGTTGATCCTCTCCGGTGCATCTCCACTGAAGGCGAACACATCGGAGAATTTGGTGCTTGCTTTGGGTGTTACTGGAGCAGGGCTTGGGTTCGGCTTCAGCTCCGGCGTTGCTGTTTGCATTTGCTCCTTTACATCATCATCCTGCAAGTGCGATAAAAAAAAGAGAATCGCTTAGAAGTTTAAACCCTAAAACCCACAAGAAGAAAAGGAGCCCTGAAACTTAAAACCTTACCTCTGCCAAGCGTGAACCCAAAGGCTGGGATTTCTCTGAAAACGGGGCATGAATTTCACCTTACATAATGTAAACATTTGTCTCCTGAAATAATCAACACCTAAATTGATAAAAAAAATATTTTAGAAAATTATATGCTATTTTATGATTGATCAAGATTTGTAATTTTTTAAATGTATATTTTTTTAAAATTTAAATTTATCTTTTTTTTTTCTGAAAAAATTACGTGTCTCATCAATAAATTTATTTTTATTATTATTAGTTTAAATTTGAATATTTAAATCTATTTTAACTTTGAAAAATATTTTTATATATAAATGTTTAACCGTTTTCGACGCTCGATCGATAATTTAATTATTTTAAATTTAGATAATAAATATAATCAGATTTATATTTAAATTTTTAAAAAGATTGTAGACATTCAAACACCTATACAAGAGATTATAATAAATTCATATATTATTGATAATAAATTTAAGTTAATGTAATAGGATAAAATGTTGATTTTTTAAAATAATATCAAAAATATAAATAATAATATTGTAAAAAAATTAAGTTGAGAAGATTACTTTTATGATACGTAATTTGAATTAATCAATCTAAATATATTTTTTGTTAAATCAAAAAATAAATATGAACCGACGTCGTATAAAGCTACGACTCGTTTGAGGAATAAATGCAGATATAAACTGAAGCAGTCGTAAAAGCTCTAAATCAACCCCTCAGAGTTTGACTTGTCTGCACAACTTTTACTGTTTCAAATCAAATCGAGGAAAAATCCCTAAATCTGAACCCTAAAAATGGAGAAGATATGGGGAAAGACTTTGGTTTTGATGGGTTTGCTTCTTTTGAATTCGGTTTGTGACGTTTCATCACTTTCGGTGACCGTAAACGACGTCGAATGCGTGTACGAATATGTGATCTACGAAGAAGACACGATTTCCGGAAACTTTGTCGTCGTTGACCACGATATTTTCTGGGGCTCCGATCACCCTGGCATCGATTTCATTGTGAGTTTACTACCCGATCTCGAAGCCTGATGCATTTTTTTGGTTAAATTTGGGTTAATTCGATAGTTAGGTATTGAATTTCTCTAAATAAACCTCAGTTTTTAATGGCTATTTTCCAGTTGTATTGTCTGGGCGTTTTGACCTCCATTCACTGAAGGTTGATTTTTAATGATATTTTCTACTTATTTTACCATACATATAATTCAATTGAGTAAAGATTTATTTTTTGTGGTGGTTTTGAAATAGGAAAATTTTGATGGCCTATGTTTGTTTGGTTTTAGTGGTGGAATGGGGTTTTATAATTTATTGTGCAGTATACAGATTGCTGTCTTGTTTATTGTATTGTTTTAAGGAGTCTGTTTTAGAGTAATTGCTTTTGATTTTCCCTGCAGAACAACTGATTATTGTCTGTTTAATCTCTTTCTTAATGCAGGTGACTTCTCCCGGGGGTAATACTGTTCATAGTTTGAAGGGGACATCGGGGGACAAGTTCGAATTCAAGGCACCACGAAATGGAATGTACAAATTTTGTTTTCACAATCCCTACTCTACACCAGAGACTGTTTCTTTCTATATTCATATCGGCCACATTCCCACTGAACATGATCTCGCCAAAGACGGTTTGTTATATGTTTCTCTTAGGACTCTAGCATTTAAGTTGCTTTTTCTGCTCGGTTTGTTGGCGTGAATCACATTTTGTTGTTTTTGTTATTATTGTTTCCCTTACTTTGTTACAGAACATTTGAACCCGATTAATGTTAAAATTGCTGAGCTGAGAGAGGCTTTGGAGTCTGTCACAGCAGAACAAAAGTATCTGAAAGCCCGTGATACTCGGCATCGTCATAGTAAGTTGCTTCAATTAATGGAGATGCTAAAAAAAATTCAATGTCTTTCCATTTTTTAGAGTATATTTCATGTACGAATTTGTGTCGGACAAAGTTATTAAACATATACTTTATGAAAAAGTTGCTACTCAAGATATCATAGCTAATAAAATTACTATTTTGATGCAGCAAATGAGAGCACAAGAAAGCGAGTTATAGGATACGCAGTTGGAGAGTACATTCTGCTAGTTCTAGTTAGTGCACTTCAAGTTATCTATATCCGCCATCTCTTCAGCAAATCGGTTGCATACAACCGAGTTTGATCTATGAGTTTACAAAAATTATGCAACCAAACATTTTGTCGTATGTTTTTATGAAGTCTTGTATTTTACATTCAGTGTAGACTTTGACATTCAGTGTTTTAGACCGACTTCTATAAATTCTATACTATTTATATTCCCACAAATTAGTTACACTAGTAGAGAACAAAAGTAGTCATATTTTCATAATTTTCATGGGCTAAAAATAAACTGAGCATAGTGGTAATGTTGCTGGATGTTATTGCCACATTTTCATAATAGTTTCTTTTCTTTTGATAATGGAAATTTTGCAGGATATTATATAATGCCCGTGCATATAAAAGAACTTAGCATATAGGTAAAAAGAAGTTGGTATAGTATTTTAGCCTACCATTTTGTTGCCGATCATGAGCTCGCCTTGGAATCAGTCCTTTGCATCTGCAATGCCCCCTGGTGTTATCTGAAAGACGTGCTTCTGTCAAGGATAACCAAACAGGAGTAGTACAAAGATAAGATTTGCTACATGCTGAAGTTGAGATTTAATCCGATTGGTATGGTTTATTTATATAGTCGTATTTTAAAGCTCTAATCTAACAGAAATGATATGTCTAACCACCAATCCGATTGATTCATGCAATCAATCTCGTCTTTACAATTTACTTGTTGTCGTTGATCATGATGGCGAGTAACCGAGTCTTGATCATCATGATTCAAATGACATGAAATGATTTGGGGTAATCAGAAAAATTATAAACTAAAATTGAGGTAAAGGATATTGCTTCAGCTTCGGGCAGATTTGGAGCATCAAACACCTTACAGACGCGTTGTTCACCTTTGCCCTTCCTAAACATCAACCTTATTGTGGCAGCATGAGCAAGAACATGCCCTCCGGCTGGTTTCTTTGGATCTGATATAAACACTCCACCACCGGGATCGGCAATAACTGCAACAAACATAAATAAACATGGCTTAGCGATGGACCTCCATTTTGGCCCCCGTTTGTAGATTGCAGATACCATTTTTCTAGAGTCGTAGTTTTGGCTCTGGAAAATATAGAGTTGAAAACCTTGGTTGGTCATGTAGACTGCAACATTGAATTCCTCGGCTATTTTCGTCAATCGGGAAAGCATCTGAGCCAATTTTTGCTGAAAAAATGGCAGAAAGTTCATGTGATGATGGATGAGAATTGACTCAAGGTTTTACAATTTAAGTCGGAATAAACCTGGCGCTCGGCAAGTTCTCCTCTTCCGGTGAAATCTACTCGAAATAGAGCAATGACAGAATCCACAATCTAAAATATATAGGTATAAACAAACATAGTCAGATTGATTCCTTAATAATCAGCATTACAGAATGATGCTATCAACAATACTCACCAGAAGTCTGAATGGTTCTTCAGACATTTTTGCTGCTAATCCCAGAAGAAGGTTATACTGATGCTCGTATGTGTACGCACGAGCATAAACAATCTGATATTCATAGAAATTGAGAATAATATTTAAAACATTATTCTAAACTCGATGCTAATATTCATGTTGATACTTCAAAAGCAAAAACATAAAAAGAATGGATGTTGATGCTAACATTGTCAAGAACAGCTCCTGGGTCCATTACAAATCTTTCTGCTATCGGTATAATTCGATCAGGCCGGCTGCAAGTGTGTGTAGTTAAAAATAAACATATCGATTCTAGTTGTAAATTCTTAGAAGATAATACCCCTATCCTCTCAAACATGAGAAACTAACTAGAATCCCTAACTTAAATTTTTTTAAGCAAAAAAATAAAGGATACAAAGTTCCTTCGGTATCGATGTAAGCAACTTTCCCATTGCCTCCTCGCATGTTTGTAGGAAGCTACAAATCAATATAAAAACCTCATCAACAAACTCCAATATGTATGGGATTGGAGATGAGTGTCAATATGAGTATTTGTGTGACATAATTATATATAATATCTTTTTTCATATGTTTAAATGATCTTATCCTATACTCCTATTATATTTGAATATGATTTATATACATTTTAAATATAAAATTTTAAGAAAATTACGACATTCAGGGAATTCTCACTCCAAAATTAATCAGAAGAACTGAGTTTTGAATCAATTAAACAGGGTTAGCGATATTATCTATTTTTCTTTCACCTCCAATTTCCATTGTATTTATAAATTATAATCTTTCATTAATCATAGACTACAACGGTGAGAAAGGAACCTGCGTAGAAACGCAGAGTGTATGTGCCAGCTGTGTTTTGCCAGACCTAAATCAACATTTGAGATCAGTAAACAATTTAACCAGGTATCAGGACCAGAAGCAAAGATTTTAGCTGGAAACTCATAGAAATAGTTAATACTATACTTATTGAAGAAACTGGAAAACCATAAGCTGTTGTTCTTAGTTCTTACCTAAATTCCCCAAATGCTTCTGTGATACACGATGTTTCTATGCCACCTTTTAAAATTTAGGCATAATTAAAATGGTTTCTATTTCAAGGAGCTCCATATATTAACAGCAACGAAGCATCTACAAAGAGCAAAAGTGATTACCTCCTAAGAGTTCATCAAGAGCTTGGCTTCCGGTTGTAATGCGAATAACAAATTTTCTCTACAAAGCCAAAAAAGAAAAGTAATACCAAAATTGCATTCAGTTTTACCAGAAACAAAAATTAAAGCATGAAGCGTGAAAAGGAAAAAACTAATGCCTGAAATTTGAACTTACTCTCAGCAGAGCATCGCTTCCAGTGATATAACCAAAGTTCTGAGGAAGCAAGACATAAAGAGAAATAAATAACTAAAAAAGGCGAAAAAGGACTAAAATACAATGAGATGAATTCAACTAACCACTATCTTCTCAGCTGCTTCGCAGATCTTCTCAACCTTAGCTTCAGATAAACCTTTGATTCCAGTCAAGTTCTGCAAAATAAAGAAGCTGATGATAATTTCTTTTTTCAACAGAATACTCCCGCCATAATACTAAAAGGGCAAATTATTTGAATCGAATTCGAATTTACCTTCTTAGTGTGCATCATTAACCCGTTACAGGTGTAGATCCCTGCATCTTGAAGCTTCTTCACGTCTCCGGCATTGATACCTGCAGATATCACTGCAGCAAAAAATGTTGCAATTCAAATTCAATATGCTGAAAATTACTCAAGGTTTAAATGATCCTCGTTGGATAATGAAATATATAACGTAACTGAGTAACCGAATGCAGATCTGAATCGAGGAGATAAATTAAAACTTCTTGAGTACTCCAGCTAATCAAGCTAATTCAATTAAACTTTGTGACAACTAAAACACCTTCATAAAAGAAAATCTACGCGCACATTCAAATCAATCAAACATGCGATCAAAATGAAGACTATCGTACATAGCAGAAATTAAAAATTCGTCAAAACGAATTCAATGTGAATATATCAATAACCTAAACAAAGATCTGAAAGATCAAATTGTTTACATTTATCGATTGCTTCAAACAGATCCTCTTCGTCGTCAACATCTTCTCGCTCCACCAGCTGTAACTGGCTCGCTTCTTCAGCTCTGGTTTTCATGCAAATTTTCGTTTACGATTCAAATAAAAAACGGAAAACGAAGAACAATAACATGCGAGTGAAATATTTAACTTACTTTAGTGTAGCTATCATCTTCTTTGCGGTAGAAATTAATCAAATTATATGTTTGTTTTACGAGAGAGAAGCGGAGAGGTAGATTTTGAATTGAAATTGGTAGTGAATTGACGGAGGCTCTGAGATTCTTTTTATAAGCGCGGGAATCGGGGAGCAAGAAGTTTGTTGAGTTTTCATTTAAACGACGCTTGAAATCGTCGTATTAACGTGTGTATTGGAAATGCTTCTTGCCTGGTTTCGGAGTTCGTTACAGATTACAATCCGTACGGTGACTATCTCAACCCACGACGATGTTGCCACGTCAGTGCACTAACTAGTGTCCACACGAAAATTTATAAGATGGAGCTCACTTACTAAATAACATATCAATAAAATTTATTTAACTTTTTAAAGTGATTTTTTTTATTTTTATATATAAATAAAGAGTAAATAATTATTTTAAAATAAATAAATTTTATTGCTTAAGTCATAAATAAAATAATAGATTTAATATAATTGATAATTTTTTGATTTATTTAAGCTATAACCCACAGTTAGTTGCCACGTCAACACAAAATATTTTTTTTGAATCAACTATAGTGATTATAATAATATCTGTTTTAAAATATACTTTCAACTATTAGATATTAATCGTTCAATCACTTTATTAATATTATTGTTGCTCGAACTTATAACCTCTAGAAAAATAATTATTCCGATATTATAATAGATATAGCCAGATTTCATAAAAATAAAATCTATTGATTAAACTTCAAATTTAAATATAGTTGTCAAAATGTGGAATCGTATAATAGGAGGTAGTGATTGTGATCAAAGTGATAGTCACGTATTTAAACAATTTATTTTTTAAATATTTAAGATAAAAAATCGTAATTAATATAACGATTCGAGTCATAAAACAAATAACGAAAGATAATTATAATACGATCTATTTTCTCTGTGTACTGTCCCGAACATTTATAATATTTGAAATTATTGGTGATTTGATATTAAATCTAGTGAGGCATAGAATGAGGCTATCGAGTGAACTAAAGCACGGGGACTTTGAGGAAGAGGAGGTGAGAGAAGACCAATGGCATATGCATATTATCCGATTTGAGTCAAATGTACTCAAAACCATTGTCCCAAACAAGTTTGATACCTATAAATATGCTAGCAGCATGTAGTATTTGATACAATATTATGGGCGAAAATCATCTATTTATTTTTTTATGTCTCTTTTTATGTCTTTATTTTAAATCAGAGGATTTAAAGATTAAAGATTAGGGTTTAAGGGCAATTATACCAATAAAAATATCTCCCTCTTCTTTTTTTATTAATGTTTACGGGTAAAATTTATAATCATCGATAGTAATAATATTCATTATATCTGTAATTATATATGATAATGTATTATCGTGACATATTCTAATGTTTGTATCTACAATTAAAATCATTATTTACCGACTAGATCCCGAAATCCCCAAATGCATTGAGTCATTAGATAAAGGATAGATACCAGCCTTCCCCTTTGCCCTTCCAAATCATACCCTTTGTTTCTCCCAGTGTCATTGTTGTTTCAGGATTTGTTTTCTTGAGCCATTTTTGTAACATCATCAATATATACATGATGTGCAAGTGGGGGTTTCATGAGAAAGTTGATTGTTTTATTGTTTATCCTTCATGCACAATTAGGGGGATAACGAGTTGAGTCAGAGTCAGAGTCAGGTCAGGCTTGGATCGGCTCGAAAACAGGCATATTTGGGTTCGGCTCGGTTCGGTTCGAGGCTCGTTGAGCTCAAAATTTCAAGCTCGAGCTCGGCTCGAAAATAATAATGTTGGGCTCGGCTCGAGCTCAAAGCTCGTTCGGCTCGATTTGGTTTGAAATAGATAATTTTCTATATTATTTTTATTATTTATTTATTTATTTATAATTTATTTCTTATTTCTTATTTATAGTTTTATAAATTTATTTTAGTTGATAATATTTAATATATTTTATTTAATTTATTTTTAGTGGATTTATTCTCAATTATTTTATTATTTTTCTTTACTAAATAAATTATTTTTAATGTATATATAAATATATATATGTATGTTTATATATAATTATTCTGAATCTGTTCACGAGCTTTTCGAGCCGAGCTTGAGTAAATTCGACTCGGTTCGTTTAAATCTCAAGCCAAACTCGAGTTCGAGTCGAGCTCACTCAAACCGAGTTTTAACCGAATTTTGACCAAACCGAACACGAATAACTCACGAACCGGTCAGACTCATTATCACCCTGTGCACAATCACGGTAAGCTTCCTCTTCTCATGTCATGTGTGTTGAGGGACCACTTTGGCTCTCTCCAAACCCACTTGATACTACTTGATCGGGGAGGTTACAAGGCCGGCAAAGGATAAAAAAGCAGGGATGGACCGAGAAACGAAAGGTATTCGGATATTATCACGTTTTTAAAGATTTTGAATTTTTAAAATAATTTATATATATATTATTTTTATAATAATTTAATTTTATATTTTATATTTTTTAATATATATTTTTAAAAATTTTATATTAAGAATTTTGTATCGGTCCACATGACAACCCTCGATTGCACGCGTATTTTAACGTATCTTGTGGCATCATTCCCCCCTTTGGCTTCACAGTTTTATTCAAAGCGCCTAGGAATCTTATTGGTTTTTTTAAACGCTAAGACTGTGTGACAGCTACCAAGAGTTGGCCTATACTTCTTTTACCTAGTAAAGGAAAAGGTTGTCGATAGGCATGAGTTTTAAATATAGTTAATTATCAGTTGTTTTTTGGATTTATCTCAATTTATTTAATCCATTTACAGATTCATTAATTCCCCAACAACCGCATTTCTACCGTAATAAATTGTTCCAGATAAGTAAAAAAAATTATAATTAATAGTATTAAAATTCAGTTTGATATTATTTTTAAAAAATACGATAAAAAATACTTTTAAAAAGTGTTTTTGTATTGTTTAGTTTAAAACATGAATGTTTGATATTGTTATAAAAAATAGTTTTAAGTAGTTAAAAATATTTATTTTTGGAGGGACCAATTAGCCCAATTTTAAATTGATAGGGACGTAAGAAGTCATTTTACCTATTTAAAAATATATGTGATAGAAAATGAAAAGCCGGGTGGTCTACGGTGAAAAACTAACCAAAAACGAGCACGCCTAGTTGCAGCAGTTGGACCACAACAAGACAAAATTGCTGGGTTGTTTCTTCTTTTGATTTCATTCTTGCAGCAACTGGTAGTTACTATAAGTTGTCTGCTAATTAAAGATTTTGTGGCCCAGGGGGCTGCATTTTTCACCAGCTTTAAAATTGGTCCCAAATCATCTGCTTTGGTGGCAGTATCCAATTGAAATATTCCGTGCGATGTGTGTTCCAAAATTTCTAGACCAAAGTGAAAGGAAAAGAAAGTTAGGGGACAAAGTATTGTCATAAAGGATAAATATACATTTTAGTACCTGAATTCGTTTCCATGATTTAATTTGACACTCTTGGTTTATTGTCCAATTAGGTATCAAAACTTGGTCTCTCAATTCGAATTGATACATTTTGGTACCTGAATTTGAATTGATACTATAGTCTATAAGAGTGTCATTTTTTTGAATGATATTTAAGGGATGTCGAATTATTTATAAAGGGTATTAAATTATATAAATTTTTAAAAATTTTAGGGTGTCAACAAATACTATATTCTTACATGTGGTTCCGCCCATACATAATGTATATACATTATCAAAAGATTAAGAATATCTATATAAATAGATACTACATTATAATCATCTTTAGATTATTTAAAAAATCTAAATCTATACATTATTAATTTATACTAACATAAACTTTTAACCACGGGTTAATAATTTAAAGAGTCATGTAAAATTTATTAAAAAAATCTTTAATTCAAAAATTTATATATTTATTGACATTTTATTTACGGGATAGATTAAATTTTAATAAAAAATATTCTAATCAATTCACTTTCTTTGTGTGGTTTTCCCACTAATTTAAAACCAATTTTTTTCTCACTAATATTTAATTTATTTTATTTAAAAAACTTTTTTACAATCACTCTCGTTACTTCCATGGGCGGAGCTATATATAAATTTGAGGTGTTTATTAAGATCTCAAAATTTTTAGAAAACTATATTTTTTTATATAATTTATATATATAAATTTAAAAATACATGTAATTGATAATTTTTAATAAATAATTTGATATCACTTTATAAATAATCAAATTTTTTTTAAATATCGTTTAAAAAAATAATACCCATTAAATAAATTCTTGAGTCCGCACCTGGTTACTTTCAGTCGGGAATCGCCATTATTTTTAACCGTTAAAGTAACTTTGTGTTCTTGACAATCGTCACATGCATATACGTGTTAAGAGGTACTGTTGGTGGAGGATATTAGCCAAAAACCCTAACCCTAGATGATGTTAGGGTAACCCTAGGCATGCATTATTATATATATAGTCGTATTGGAGAGAATATATACTAATAAAAGATAAATCTTTTTTATATGAAAAAGGTATTTCAGTAATGGAATCAACGCATAATCACAGAAATCTCATTGTTTTTTTTCTTTTTCTGTCGATTTGTCGAAATTTATCTTGATTAATCCGTATTAATTTATATTATATTTATATTAAAAAAATATAATATATTCGGTTAAAATTTTAATATTAAAAAATTAATTATTAAAATAAAAAATTTAAAACTGTTGTATATTTTAATTAATATTTAAAATTAAATAAATAAAACACATGACAACATTATTCGATCCAGTAACAAAAATATGTATGTGCTGTCTCCATCATCACTCACCCTATTGAGCTAGTGCTCATAAGATAAAAGCCTATTGATAACGTCTTAAACTTCATTTTGATGGTACGAAAGTGTCTCTTTCATCATACAATTTTTTTAAAATTTAATTAAAAAAACTAATATAATTGATATATATTTAAATTTGGTTCAATTTAATTTGCTTATAAAAAATAATAATAATAAAATGTTCAATTTCTAAATCTAAATTATCAATGTTTGATATTTAAACATTTTCTTTTATGTTGCTATTTTTGTTATCTTATCTATGTGGAAATAGGGTTATGATTAATATATGGTATAAGATTTATAATGATTTTATTATATATAAAAATGATGATCTTATGATGATGATTTTTTAATATGTAATTTGTTCAGCGTATATAAAATAGGGTAAACTACTTCTAAGATCAATAATTATTAATTTGATTATTAAATTAAAAATTTTATTAATTATTTTATTAAAATTTTAATTTAATTTTAATCAATTCTCCGACCATTCATTGTTAATAGAATTGTTAGCAAGACAGTTAAATAAATTAGTAGAATAACATAATTGATCCTCATTATTTACATATTCTATCAAATTAGTCTTAATTTTAATAATAGCACGTTTGATTTCGTCAAACATTATCTTATTAGTGAAAAATCAAGAGAATAAGGATAAAGGAGACTCAAAATTTAGATCTATAGGGATTTATTTACGCTCGAGACTAAATTTGTGTTTAACCATTCAATTAAGATCAATATTTTTTATTACTCGAATCATTGGATCACCTAACCACTCCTTGAGTTAGAAAAAATATGTGTAGTTAACTACATTCCCTTAGTGTATGTAAAAAAGAACGAGATTCTCTTCCCTCTTTTCTTTTCCTATGTTTCATTTTGAATACAACCCTATTGAAATCTCATCTGGTCCCCATTAACACTAGTAGCAGCGGTTACACTCAGTTGTGGCTGATCCTTCCTTCTCACACCTACAAGAGGAAACTTAGGTCCCCCCCAACAGCCCCACTGTCACTGCCCTAAAAAGTTTTAATGCTGTCTTAACAAATGGATAGACTAACCCCTTCCTCTCTGCAGGAACACTGCATGGCGTGACAATATTCAATTTGCAGCACTTCATGGACCACTCCCCCCCCCCCCCCCTTCATACACCTTTTCTTTTAGTATTTTCCCCTTTATTTAAACTTCGATTTTTACTCTCTAACATTTTAAGAGTGTTTATTTTTATATAATTTATTGATTGACTAATTCAAAAAATATTTAAAAGAATATTATAAAGACGACTCTCCCAACCTAATTTTTGATTTTATGTTATATGTATTGACTACTGATTGATTTAGGAGATGATATATAATTAGGTTATTTATACAACAATAAACTTGATCTAATCTTATTTTATATGTTAAATGATATTTTGACCCTTGAAATTGTATTTCACTTAGTATCCCAAAGAAATTTGGTTCAGTTCAGTTCTTAGACTTTCCAATTGTGATACTCCTTATTATAGTCAAATTTTTAGATAAAACAAAATCATGTTGCACTCTAAGTTCATGACATGTGATAAATATATTAAATTTAAAAAAATCGTACAAAATCATTAAAAGAACTTAAAAAAAACAAAAAATTCTCCTTTTCAAATATTAGAATTTTTTCTTGATTATTTTGTAAATCTTTTATTTTTTTTTAGATTTAACATATGTAACATGATAAGTACATAGAGCATCACGTAAAATTTTTGTATCGAAAAATAAATTAATGTAATGTGTATCAAAATTAAAAAAAAATCATGAACTAAAATGAAAAAAGACTTCAGGTACCAAAATGATAATGAGAGATCATTTTAGGCTTCAAAATATTATCTAACCCCTCTATATTTGATTTATCAAAATAAAATAAACTATCCCCACAATCCCCTCCTCCTCCTATTTAAACCACCTCCTTGTTCTATCTTCTCACTTGGAGTCTCCACCTCTATCTCTTCTATTGCTATTGCTATAAGAATACATATATATGTATGTATGTGTATAGACACACATAGAGAGAGAGGCTCTTCTTTGGAGCATAGTTATAGACTTATAGTTCCATGGTGTTTTCTCCTTTTATCTGTTTTAATTGGCTTCTTTAGGCCTTGTGTTGAAGCTTGAAGGAGCGGTTACATATTCTCTTATGGTGCTCCACCATCGGATGAAGCTGCCAGCATGATCTTAATTCCCCTCTCTTTTGTCGAGGAAAACTCAGATCATGTGGCAGTTTCACCTGTTGGTGCTTGCACGGACCAAAATAAAGAACCCTAATTTCTCTTAACACGAAACCCTAATTCTCACTCCAGCTTTCTCTATATCAATCCCTAGAAAAAGACTTGTTGTTCCTAAAATCTAAGCACATGACTGTCTGGGTTGATGGGGTTTCTTAAATTTATCTTATTTTACTTCAGATTTCATTTTTGATTGAGTTCTTGCAGCGGTTTCTTGAAACTTTTGCACGGGAAATGCTGCAGTTTCGATGGTTTTCAAGATCATCTCTCTAGTATTGTTGGGTATTTTCTGTTAATGTTCCATACAGTTTCCTTTAATATAAACATACGGATTATTTCATAGCTGTTCTATTGATTGTAGCTCAAATTTTCTAAGTATCCTATCTTGTTTTAAGATCTGTTTGTTTTACTTTTTATGTCTGTTGTTAGGGATTTTTAGCAGGGATGGATCGACTGGTGTTCGGAGACAATCATGTCTCCCTGAAATAAAATCATGCGGTCCTTGATTTTCTCGCTCTTTCCTCTCTTCTGCTAATGAATTTGGAATGAAACCCTGTTGTATTTGTGTAGCTAGGAGTGGAATTTCTTTCAAATCCACAGCAGATTTGCCAAACCAGAGAGAGAAAAGAAACAAGTTAAAAGAGGCAACATTTATACGCATTCAATATCAGATATTTAGTACTGCAATTAACCATTGAAGCATAGCATTTATACACTTTTTTTTTCATGTTCTTTGTACAAGCTGTTCATCACATGATGTCAAAAACAGAAGGATGTGAGTGTATACATATGTATATATATAACATGGTCATATATGTTCAAGATCATAATTTGCAGCATATTCTCAAATTCATGAGTCTGCTGAACTTTTGCCATGGAAGCAATTTGTCTTGATAGGTTGAACCAAGGAAGAACTAAACGAGAATTTAAAATTTCAAGTGTGAGGTGGTAGATTAGATCATTAACATAAAATACAAAAAAATATATAAAAATATAAAATTTTCAGAGCTCTCTCTATATGTGTTGAAACTTGAAAGTTGCTTTCTTTCCCTCTACTTTCCTTGTTGGAATTTGGTTCTTCTTCTTAATCTAGACAAGATTCCATGTAGCTCTCATATTTCCATAAGCATCAAAATACCCAGAAATGTTATTTGGTTTTGAACTCTTTTCCCTAGAGTTCTTTTTCACTTGTACTTGTTAACGTTCCATTTAAAGCTAGATCTTTAATTTTTGAATCATTCAATCACTGTCTCTTGTTTAAAGATGGTTCCACTTTACTTCCTTCTCTGATAGAGAAATGTCGAGAAAAGAAAGAAGTGGGTGTAACCAGCTAGCTGCCTGGTTTTTGTCTAGGGTGGACCTAAAGCTGGTGCAGTCCCTAGCTAGCTAGGTTAGTTGTCTGTACCTGCAACTCTGGGTTCGTATTTCGTGTCGAGCCATGCTGGTGTTGATATTTTTATGTTACAATCATGTTTCAAGTATTGTATTATCAACAGGTTGTTTTATCAGACAACAATACGAGGTTTTTGATGCTTTTTTACCCAGGGTCTATGCTGAGGAGAAGCAAAGGATGATGCCGGTGGGTGCAACTCAATGGATTTGTATAAAATATTGATATAAATGTACTGTAGAAAACTAATCGGAAAAGCTTGGAAATTAAACAAATTAAATGGCTTTTGGGTTTAATTGCAGGTGTGGTGCTATTTGAGCATTTGGAACATACATTTGTACTATACAACCATCTATATACATCAAAAAAAGGAAATGAACGAGCCAACATTTTAACTAAAAAGCACCCTTTTTTATTAAGTTGATGAATTTTACATAGATAAATATTAAGATTCGAATAAGTATTAAATAAAATGATATTAATATTTTTAGTATGGATATAATTAGGATCAATCATTAAAAAAAATATTTGATTAAGATTTAAATTAAAGATAACTTAAAAACATTATTATATCAAAATTTTGAGACGAATAACAATCAATACATGACTTCGTCCTTGATCCTCGAGTATTTTACTCTTTTTGTTGGATTATAGCAATTACTGGTACTGCATGAGTTTTGTATAATTTATTAAAATGAAACATTTATAAATTTGATGCCTTGTTATAGTTATGGTAGAGTTTTGTATAGTTTATTAAAATGAAACATCTATAAATTTTAATGCCTCGTTATAGTTGTGGTAGATTGAGTTTTGAATTAAAAATAAATATAACATGATTCAAAATTTATGAGTACAATAATATTTAGTTCTCATACGTTTTATCACGAATTCATAATTAATCTTTTGTTTTTTATTTTAAACATTTAATTTTATTTAGATTATTTTTTCTGGATATATACAATTATCTCTTATTGTATCTATCTAAAACCGTGATGACAATCATAAAAAACTATTTTTCATGTAAAAATTTAATGATATCTTATTAGACTTGTTTAGGTTAAATGATTTGTTCATATTAGATATGACAATAATTTTTAACTTTAATTTTTTTATCCACAAAGTATGCTTTTCAACATTAATATAATCTGACTTGACTTGATAGTATATAATTAAAATATATTTTATTTAGTTTTAATTAAAAAAAAACATAAGTATTGATATAAAATTATATGTTTAATGTACTATTTTAAAATAAAAACAATAATTTGGACGGGTTGAACTTGAACCCAAACTTTTAAAAAATAGAACCGGATCTTAGTCCGACCCATAAATACTTCTACTTCTTTCTCTAAAATATCTATATTTATAAATATAATTTACACTATTTATAAATAAATACTATACATCTAAAAAATAAATTATAAATATATCAAGAATAAAAAAAATATATATTTATAAATATAATTTACACTAATTTAAGATAGATTCGGCTTATATTGAAATATAGGGTATGAGATTATAGCAGGTCCAACCAAAATTCCCTACATTTAACATTGATTCTAAATAAACATAGCTTTACATTTACCTAGTTTGTAACATTTCTATCCATTAAATGTCTTCTTGGTCATTCCTCCATTTCTTTACATTCTCTTTACCAAGGAAAACTGAAAGGAAGGTTAACGGACCGACTATCTAATCCCCGACGACGACCTAAATTTTGAAGACCTTTCATGCAACCATGCACGAACCGTTAGCGACTGTACAAAGAAAATTGACATGAAAAGCCGTTCATGAATGCTGCATCTCCGGCCACGCTTTCCACCAGTGTTGTTCTAACAGTAGAACATGACTCTCTTCACATTCTCCTTCAAAGCTGGCAAAGGCCGCACCCCGGATTCTCCTGCCACCTTCGTGCCACTGCCTGTTGAGCTATTGTCTTGCACCTCTGGCTCCATGTAGAACCGTGCTCGGAATGCAGCTAAGTGTGCATAATATGCCGGAGGAACTGCAAACGGAACCGTAAATTAGCTATAACTAAATTACTGCTAGTCATCAATTAATCCACTGGCTATAACATCTGCATTATGGGGAAATGGGTGGTATTAAAGCCCGAAAACTTTCTCTATTCCTACTCACCAACAGAGACCGAGCGCGTGCACCTTGCATATGTGTAACAAAGGTTGTTTGTGAGAGACTGTATTCCATCTGCAGTGAAATTGTTTTCGTCCCAAAGAACATGGTAATGTGCCGGCCGACTCGTTCCCTGTCAAAAGTTTATGAACATAAAATTAATTCTAAAGTTATATCCAAAAGGACACTAACACAAGGAATGAGATGATAGTTTACAGAAATGCAGTGTCATCGCTAGCCTTCTTCAAAACTCAAATCCTACATGCACTCATATGCATTACAGTTCTTAAAGTTCGAAAAAGTTTAAAAGGATATCAATGTTCTACCTGAATACCAGCATGACTGCAAAGATAGAAGTCGAATTCAGTTGGATGACAGATTTTCGAATCAACAACAGTGCCTGAAAAAAAAAACAAAATGCATCATCATTAGAACAATTAATGTTCAAGTGGTTCAATGTCTGGGTATCCTGAATAATCGAATTACTGCAGGAGCTAATCTTTTACCAGGCAAAATGTTTCCACTCTTGTCGGTGCTGCTACGGTCCCTGTGATTATTAGCAAACAATCGAGTGTGGTGTCTTTTTTGTACAATAATGAAAGTCACCAGAGGTTGATAGTTTGGTTCAAGAGAAGCACAGGCCTATAATAAATTCTTTATTAGAATCATAAACGTTCCGGATTTGTGTATACTGAATTTGATCTTAAAAGAAAATATATCGATGTCCACCTTCCGGATTGCATCTAACTCGTACAGTAGAACTTGATAAAATTGGCCTTCACTGACACCGTCCCTGCTCAAACAATTAGCCGATTAGTACAAGGAAAGGCCTTATATAGATGAACTCAGGATTGAGTGTTCAAAACGAGAAACGCGCCAGAAATATATACCAATAAAATTTACATCACAAACCTGTAAAATATTATCCTCAGTGGCTTCTGCCCTGTTGCCTTCCTAAAAGATATGAGAAGATCCCTGCACAAGAAAATTGAAAATTAGAAAGAAAATGCATGCAGCTTGAAGCACCGACATAATGAAATTGACATCAGCATACCTGATCATGCCACCACTGACGGTGCCACGTACAGGATCCTGCCATGTTTTGTACAAGTCCTGTATGAGTTCCTGTCTATGAGCCTGAGCGCAAACTAGTCCGGCGTATTTTGTCACTTCCGGCCAGTCTTGTGAAGCTACTACCTAAAGAACCACCATATTTCAGAAAGTAGAATAAATATTAGCACCAGGATGGGTACATGTTTGAGGAAAATTTCTAGGAAAAAGAACTATACTGCAGCTATAGAGGGGCTCGAGTCTTCTCCATTTTCAGGGTGAGTCACATCTGCTCCGAATATTATGGTCGGTATATCACTAACTAATGGTATTCTGCAGCTGATGGCATCCAAAAGAACCGTGTTTCTGCCACCCATCTGCATCAATGATGAGAGGCAGTCATTTACTACGTGATATCATATGTGTGTGTGTATATTGTGAAAAAAGTCTCAGAAAGCACATATAGTGCTGTAATGGCGTAATGCTATTATAAAGTTTGAATTTAATCATTTAGGGGAGCAAATGAATTTAATGTATATAAATGGAGAAATCATCTAACCTTAACATTGATCTTAAGGGACACATTAGCCAGATATTGTTTACTGATCTTGAAAACATGTTTTGTCAGACAGCATTGTGATATTAACCCGAGATCAGTTTCACAAATACGCTTGAGATCACCTGAAAAGAGTAGAACGATGTCGAGATTCAGTACACTATTACCATGTTGAGATCATTATTCAAGGTGTACGGTTTAAGGAGTTACTTTAGGCACTTATAAGCACAGAGGAATAATGTATATATCTTAGAATTAGAACAACAAATGATCATGATATGACATACCATAAAGGGAGCCATTGTTGTCAGGCAATATAGCTAATAAAAGCTCTAGTTCTTTTCCTTTGGTTCTATTCATGGATGCATGATAAACATGCTTCAAAGCTTTTTCCACTTGCTCGGACCTGGCGCTGTAGATTGGAATAACAGGTTCAGGGTGGAACTCCTATAAAACAGAAATGGCTAATAAAAGTTAGATTCAGTTATGAAATGTAAAAGATACACGAAAACAAAACAAGAACGTGCTGATCTTAAGTGTCGAAGATGATACGACAGAAAACTACCATGCCGGAAACTTGGCACATTTGAGCAAGTTCATTGCAAAACCCACGGGCAACACTCTCTTGCACGCTTCGTGAGAAGTTAATACATGCCCATCGGCTAACGGTCATTCCATTGATCATTTTCTAAATCATATTAAAATACAAGGTCAGACATATTAGGAACCCAAGTTAAAAAAGAATAGACCTACCTTAGTACAACAATAAGAAAATCCATTTTTAGAAAAGAATATTACCTTGTTCATCATATTCCACTGACCAACTTGAGGCAGACAATTCTTTTCTTTTCCAGTTTCATGATATTTCAGCTGCAAGGATCCAATGAAATGGTCAATATAACACTCTTTTTTCACATCATGCAGAAATTTTTAGATATATTACCCAAGGAGCAGGTAGGATACGAGCCTCAACTGAAACGGGTTTTTCACTAATTTTGATTCCAAACTCCTTTGCATAAGGATCTTCATCATAAGCATTATGTTGAACTGTCTGCTTGTGTCCAATATGCAGCAAAGACAACTTGTCATTAGATAAACCAAATAATAACTCAAAAAGACTTCGAAAATAGAGAAGTGATTAATTCTATTTCATATGTTAGCATCTTAGTTCTTTCTCAAGATTTCTTTGTTTATGAGTTTACACATTAATGTACCTGCAAAATGTCGTTTTCCCTATCCCTTGGTCTTTGGCATGTGACTTTCAAGAGGGCAGTAATTTGCCTCTCATTCAATCTTTTTGTATATCTTTGTCCCTCAACAATTTTGCATGCCTAACAAATCAAATAGCCGAGACTTCTCATCAGACTTTGTCCAAAAACAAAGGTTAATTACCGAGGAATCAATAAAACTTCCAATGACATATTCTAACCTCCATAGGTAAATAATTTGCCTTCTTCTGGTTTCCTACTTGAAGACAAGGTAGATGTGTATGTTGAATTGTGAAGCTATACATCTCTTGGAAGTATTCAACAACGGACTTCATGGTTGAGTTGTCGTCGACGGGAAATCTGAACAGAGCACCATAAGTATTAACAACAGTGTAAGCACACTCATTCCAGCTCTCGTAAATGCCTTAACAGTTAACACCCACAATTGTTTATCGCAAGAATATTTGTTAGATAAGTTCAAGCAGAAATCAAAAAAGAAAGAGTTGAAGCTTACACTAGTTCTCTAGTAGGTTGAGAAGTCAATCCTGAGACACGATATTTTCTTCGAACACTCCCTCTATGCGTCACTTCAACTTTAACTCCTCTGAGTGCCTTTTTAATCTGCTAGTTATTTCAAGGTTAATTACCATCGAATCAAATGCCAAGAACAAAACCAAGCCGCAGCAGCCATAAAATGAAAAGGATACCTTCACATGATCAGAATCAGACAATGGCCTAGACAGTACATCCTTGCCTAGAAGCTGAGCAACAAACTCTATTACGGGGAGAGGCTCAATGAATGCAGCTGAAGCCATATCTATACGAACGGGTAAAATACAGGTAAAAACAAAGGTGAGTAACATCAATCATCGTAAAGGCAAAGAGATATTGAAAATATGGTCATAATTCATATACCAATATTCAGAGACAATCCCATCTGAGTAGGCTTAATACTCTGGTAAAAACCACACCACGACTCCAAACCATCGCCAAGCCTTTGTGGCGCTCTAATATCGGGTGAAAAGAAGGATCTCCCAATAGGACAGTACCTTCACAGCATCAGGCAGGAGTGATGTATAGAACACCAATATTGACAAGCCTAATTTTTTTCTATAATCATGTACACTTAAACTCATACCTCTTTGAAGGTAGCTCTCGTAATACAATGTCAAGAATTTGCAACACTTCTTGTGGAGCATCAGCACGCTTACCAGCAAGAAATTGGCCTAAATGATGCATGTTTGCTCGGGCAACAAACTTAAGTGCCACTTTGTATTCTCTTTCTCTTCTGTAAAATCATATATACGGGTCTTTCAAGGTTGATTCAAAATTAATGCATATCTTATACTACTTCAGTAAATTGGATATATATATATATATATATATAATTCATGCTCACTTGGGGCCGTTGATGTCATCCTCTTCACCTACAAGCTTAATGGTGAACTCCTTCCATGCAAAAGGAAGTCCGCCTGCCGTGTATAGACTCTTTCTACCATCATAAGCCGGCAATCTCATTCCTAAGTCGGATTCTTTGTACCTTCTCACAAGTTCCGCGATGATAGCTCGGTTAACCGTTCTGGATGTCACTTCAGGAGTTATGGTGACCTGCAAAAAAAGGCAGAATACAGATTGCAAAATGGCGAACAACAATAAGAACAAAATTTAAACACCATAAATGCCATTAAAAGTAAAGGGCATTGACAGAAAAAGAACATCTTATTCAATTTCATCTTCAATGTAGCATCAAATGTGAAAAAGACATAACAGCATACACATGATGAAGGTCAGATTAAGGGCCCACCCCCAAATATTGCCATGACAGAAAAAAAGTAGACACTCCCATATGGTGCTTTTGTTTTGAAGCAGTAATACTATGAAGCATTTTTAATGTAAGAAATCCAATGCAGGAAAAGGAAAAGAAGAAACAAACAAGAGAGCTTACATCATACTGGTTCAAGTCCTTGTCTGGTAACTCTGCAAAGAAATGGTTAGCCTTCACAATACACTTTGTCCCAACTTGACCAAAACCAGGTCTAGGTGCAAAATTCAAAGACTTGCTTGAAGTAGGGAACCCCATTTCCATTCCACTTGAACCATGACCATTCTGAATAGACCCATTTGAAGCTTGATTCACTGGCTTATGTGCTACAGTACAAGGCCTTGAACTCGGTCTCATACAACCATCTAGTTGATCAGATTTTCTACCACCTCTTCCCCTTCTTCTTCCCCTATTCTTTGATGGAGGTGAGGCTTGGTTATGGGGTTGTTTTGTGTTGTGGGGCTCATGAACTGGTGGTGGACCTTTGCCATTTTGTGCAGTTTTAGGTGCTCTTTGAACTGAGTTCATAGTGTTTTGCAAGTGATTTTTCATCACAAGATGTTGCTCTGAGCTCTCTTTCATTTGCCTTATAGGCATGATGGTTAGCTTTGCTTATACCCCACTGAAGCTGATAATAAGAATATAGGCAGAATCAAAATTTCATATCAACACATAATTAGTATTGAACTAAAATATTACTCAAAATGACCTCAAAAGACCAAGCAAAGAAACCAAAGGCTCAAAGCTCAAAATGAAGCTTTTTCAAGGTAAGAGAAAAAGCAAAGACAAACTGAACATCATCTCCAAAAAACCAAACCAACCACTATTATGAAACCAATGTCCATAATATCATGGTATGGAAAACATGAAGAAACAGAACCCAGAAAAAATGGATATACCCATTATGCAAAAACCATTCCCCTAAGCTTGTCAGTTTCTACCAAAAACTGAAACTTTATTAAGGAAAAAATGGAGAGAGAAAAAACAGTCTAGAAATGACGGTAAGTCTGAACAGATAAACATGGCAACAGCGTTAGAAAAAGTATTTATTTTATTTATTTATATTTGCTTAAAGAACAGATTTTGAAAAAGCATGAGACTTGGTATTATGATATATAGAAAGAATAAAAGCCGTCTAGAAAGAAAACAAAAAAACAAAAGCATGTATACAAAGAGAAGGAATGAACTTTGAAAAAAGGGCAATGAAATCAACATCTCATGGATACACAAAAAAAATGGGAATTTAATGCTTAGCAGAGAGAAAAAAAAATTAAACCCCATTAAATGCCACCATAAGATTTCACAGCACATATCCATATAACTCACCAGTCACCAACTTGGGGAAAAAGATTCAAAAGCAGTGAACTTTGAAGGAGAGCAACAGCAAGAAGGAGATGAAAAAGACGGTGTTTTGAAGATGATTCAAAGGAAAAAAAGAGAGAGGGGGATGATGATGAATACACGCATGCAAAGAGCTTTGGTGTTTTCTTTATCACGTGTAAAAGCCTTCGCTTTTAAAGGAGAATGGCAATGGGTTTTGGCCTTTGGCTTAGCTCAAGCTTGAGGTTTCTCTCTCTGTGTGTGAGTGTTTGCTTTGTTCTCGGTTCTGAAGTGGAGCAGCAGCCTCGGGGACGTACAAAGGCTCGTTTTTGGCTTAAAGAAACGTAAAAATAAAAGTAAAAACACAACCTTGTCTTTAAAAAGCACATACATTGAATATATATTATATTATATACACTGGGTGAGAAAGTGAAGTGGGAGAAGTGATGGCGAATGGATAGAGACTAGAAAAAAGATAGTAAAATTTTAAAGACGATAATATATTATCCGTGGAAAGTAGGAGGAGAAATGGTAATCAATCCAAATAACTAATGACTGAGAAAACATACACAGAAGAAGAAGAAGAATTTGAACTTGCAGACTCCCTCTCTAGTCCCTATGAATTATATAAGTTTTTTTTACTAAATTTATTAAATTGATTTATTTTGATTATGGACGTTAAAATTTTATTAAAAAATACTAAAGTATGACATAACATTTAACAAAAATAATAAAATTTTATATTTGATGCGGGTATTAGGATATAATGGTCCACAATGTTAGTGGTTTGGGTCCCAAAGATCAACGGTGATGATGGGGTGATATCATAGTGTTAGGTGGGGCATATGGATGTACATTACTCCATGATGGATCCTTGGACTCTGAGTCTGAATCTGAGAGTTAAAAGGACAAATCTCCACCATCATAGTGGTGGACTAATGTGGTGATGGTGTATCATGACATTATGGACTTCAAATGAGATTTTTGGGTCCCAATCATACATTTTGAAGAAAAATAAATAAATAAATTCGACTCATCGTATAATTTAACTAATGTGTTTTTATTTAATTTTTTTATAATACATATTCGTTTAATGGTGGTTTATGTTCAAAATTTGTGATTCTATTTTTTATCAATATTTTTTTTAAAGTTCGAATTTTTTTTTCCTTGAGAGAGAGCAGTTTCTACTCATTTCACTCATTACATTTGTGCTGTTTTTGAAATGATTCTATGTTTTCTAGGCTCATGCTTATTGCTTATGGCCTTAGTCCACCCCATACTCCATGCCTATCTTCTAAAAGAGTGAAAAATAAATTTATCTTTCCAAAATAAGGATTTCATTCCCCCCTTTCATGTCATATTGTCTTGCAGATATCATATAGTTAATTAACATATATATATTTTAAGATGCCACCATTTTATTTTATTCTTTAAAAAGTTAATTTATGAAGTATGGGCTTATTTTGTTGTGACATAAACATATATATCTGAAAAATTCCCATTTAAACATCAAATAAAATATATAGTCTGTTTTATGGGAGAAAGACTCTTTAAGATCTATGGGCAAGTTTTGTTTTTATGTAAGATATAGAGTCTAGTAAGTGAAGGGTCTGTCGACAAAAACTAGGTATAAATAGAGGAAGTGGGAGAGTTTCCCGAAGTCATTCCTTTTTGTTCTTTATGTCGTAAAACCACAACCAGAGCCAGAGGGACAGTGCTGCTGGTGCCCGGTGGGGGGCCAAACTCTATATCACACAACACTAAGGCAATGCACACCGCATCCTAGGGATGGGCACGGAATCCGAACTCGACGGGTTCCGATTTGACCCGATTCGATCGGGTTAGATTTTTGATGAAAAATTCAAGTTTAGGTCGGGCCGGTTCGGTTTTAGGATGAAAAAATTCAATCCGACCTAACCTAGAACTAATAATGTAATTTTCTCATATATATTTTAGGGATATTTACAATAATGACCCCTCTTTATATATTTTTTATACAATTAGATCATTAAAATTATTTTTTTTACTATTAGGCCATTAAAATTAAATATTTTTACAATTAGATCTCTAAATTTTATTTTTTTACAGTTTAATCCCTAAAATTTTTATTGTTTTAAGGATTTGGGTTGGGTCTGATTTTTTTTCACCCTAAACTCGGGTCGAGTCAGGTGACGGGTGGAGAGTATAATTTTTCGAGTCAGGTGCGGGTGGACCGAAAATCTGACCCATGTCCATCCCTACCGCATCCCAATAACAAAGAACAATGCCATGTTTATGACTCGGATTTAATTGAATTTGATTCGGATTTAAAGAAAAAACGTTATTATCAATGTTCGAATTTTAAATCAATGATAGTTATATTTAAACGTATTCGACCCTTAATATTTGTTTTTTATTTAGGTTTGATTATTGAAAGATTAGTATTATTATTTTGTATATAAAAAATATTGTTGTTGGGGGGTTTGCCGTTTTGGCAATGCATGCGTGCAACTCCTTTCATGATGGCTTATTGAAATGAAATTATGAAGACAAGAAGTCTTGATTTTCGAGTCATTTATTCCTTTTGGTTATTTTAGTATCAATTTGTATTTATATTATGGTTTAAAATTGGTAGAATCTAATGGTGTTGGGAATCTTAGGATCCAATGCCATAAACATGTATATAATATAAGTACGACAACTTTATTATATTCGAGTAAATTATATAAATAATCTTTTAATTATAATTTTTTTTAGTCTTTTGAATATGAGAATTTATAAATAAATTTTTTGAATTATAAAACGATAGTTTGTAAAAAATATATAGTAATAAATTTAATCTTTAATCTTTATTTTTTATTTTATTTGTAAACTTGTTCGTTCATGTATTATAATTATTGATTTTAATTAATTATGAGTATATTGATTGTAATTGTAATTTTAATTTATTTTATATTTATTAATTCGGTGTATGATAATAAAAGAATAAATAATCTATAATAAATTAAAGGTAGTATTTGATGTCATATCACAAAGATCAAAAAAGGTAATGGGCTGATGGGTAGGGGCCCATCATATACGCAGTCTTTCAAAACCCACACCAAGTTCTGTCTGTACATTGAAATAGGAAAGAGCAATCGTATTAATTTAAAGTAGGTCGATTAATCAAATTATTTTGACTATATGTTCATATACAAAGTATATTTTTATTAATATTTTTATATTCAAAAAGATAAATATCAAAATTAAAATTCATGTATTTTATTGTTAATAAAATCGTAAAATAGTAATTATTAATTATATATTTAACTATACTAACAGGGATTAGTTTAAGCGATAAGTAATTTTATTCTGCTTAAGCAAGTTTTAGGTTCGAAACGTTGTATAAGCAGAAAAATCCCTACCCGAAGGCTCATTTAATCTAGGTGAAACCCTCTAATGTAAAAGAATAATAAAAAAATTATATATTTTAATTATTATACATCATAAATATGAGATTTTTATTACTCAGGTCATTTTTATTTAATTATAGTTATTAATTATATATTTTTATTAACAAAATTATAACTCATGAATTGATATAATTACATGGTTAATAGTTATAATTAAAATAATATATTTTATTATTTAAATAATAAAAAACAATTAAAAAAAATAAAAAAGATTTCACTTTGAAATTTGTAAATTTATTGAAGATGACAAAAAGTGACTGTTGTTGGGACCAATAAGAAAAAAAGAAAACTGAAAAAAATAAGCTTTTATGTGTTAAAGGCCAAACATGACCCTTTTGCTTTCTTTTTCTTTTGCTTTTCCTTACTTTGACTGGCTTTGCAATATCCCAGCTTTTACACATCTTTCATTACACACCCTTTTTTATTTTCTTTTAATACTATGAATTTATAAGATTAAAATTATTGTATTCAAGGACGTAATTATAATTTAGAATAAGATAGAATATAAAATTTAAATTATAAGAAAAGAGAAATCATAATTATATTATTTTAAAAAAGTATATTACAAATTAAAAAATAATAATTTTTTTCTTAGTAAAAACTTAATAGATTCGTCTTTAAATGTATTTTTATGTCTTACTTAAAATTTATTTTATATATTAACTATTAGTTTGACTTAATAAAATAAGATCAATAATTTTTTTAAACAATGTAAGATATTTAAATTTTGATGTTATAAATAAAATATATTATATTTATAATTTATTTCTATAATATTTAATCTAAAAATTCTGAAACTCAATACCCCATTTGAAAAATCTCCACTAAGATTGAATTTTTGAATTTCCTTTAAAAGAAGTATATGAATGGTATTGAAGCATAGTTTCAATACCATCAGTTATTTTAAAATTTTTGAAATATTTTTATTTAATATGAAATAGTAGAAAAATTATAAATAGAGAACCGTAATAGAGTAAAATTAAAGATGATAATTCGATCCCAAGATAAATTCTAACATAGTAAGAATAATTTTTTATAAAAATAAAATTTAAATCAGGTCAAACTGAATCATTAAAAAAAATAAATTAAATCAAAAATAGTATCGATTTTAGGGCGAAAATACCCTATTATTATCTTCCCCAATGAGGTGGAACCACTGGGGGAAAGGTGAGTTAAATGATCATGAAATCATCACTATAAAAGAATACTTGTTGGTGGGTTCTTTCCTTCTTACTCCTTTTTTTTCAAATCAAGACCAAATTATTGTTTGATGCAATCATATCAATCAAGACCATATATCATATCATTATTGTTATTGCTTTATATTTTTCCTTTTCAATTATTGGTGTAACAAAATCAATGTTAGATGATGATTCTATGATCAATTAACTAGATTAATGAGAATTTTGATAATATAAATTCAACTAGATTTCGAGTTTTATTGTATTTTTTTTAATAAAGTGATTTTTAATTAAGATGAGTATATCATTTATTAAGTTTTAATTATTTTTGTCATGTATACATAAACATTGATATAATTGTCACGGACCGTTCTTCGTGACGATGCGGGACCGAGCGAGATGTTTTCTGGTTGTGCGTAATGCTTGAGAGCGGGATAGCAATAAGACTGTAGTACGTGCCGAGCAGTCGATCTATCCTCGGATGGGCGTGCTGATCGTGCACCACACTGGTCGGGAGTTGTCCCCGCTTCCCTGATGAACCCATGGAAGGACGAAATCAGTGAGCATCGGAGACCATAAAGGCTTAACCTCAGGTATGTGAGAGACCTGAGGTGCCGCACGAGTGGAAGTCCCTGCGCCAAAACTGACCCCTTGACATAATACATAAGAAAAAATGATAACAGAACACGAAAGATTTGTCATTAGACTTACTCTAGTGGATATATTAACGTTGATATTATACACATAATGACGTGTGGTAGAACATGTTTAAGCTGTTAATATCTTTCGATTTATGAGTAAGAAAGAATAGATAACTCGAAAATATATCAAATAAAATATTAAAAATCTGATTAAAGGGTCATGACAACTGTAATATAAAATAATAACATAATATATACTAAAACATTTTTGACAATTTATTAACGATCTTTAAAATAAGTGATTATAAACTCTCGGCTAATACATTTTTTTTTTTTTAAATTATGTCTTCTATATCGATTAAAAGTAAATTTCTCCTTCATTTAAATAATATTTATTGAGGAAAACATAAAATTCCATAACAGAGAATTGGGCTCACATGCTTGAAACCAAGTGGTAAGTGGATTCCTGATTCCTCGCTTTCTCTGCCAAGTGGCAAGTGGGAGATTAACAGTTGGCCAGGTGACAATGGCGATGACATCAGCTTTTTCAACACTTTGACCTTTCCCTTCTCCGTTGCTTTCACGCCTGGTTTGTTTTCTTAATCAATGCTTGCACGGCCATTAATTATGTTTCCATTGTTGCACGTAATCTGTTTGTTCAAATGTTTGACTTACTTTCTTTTACATTTACATAGAGAAGCAATCTCTTATCCTTCCTTTTGATCATTTGTCGGCAGCATCGGCCGTATGTTAGCTTGCTGAATGCATGAACACAGCATGTGAAACCGAGGCAGAGGAGTTTAATGGGAACAACAGAAGTAGCAATATTAATCTCAAAAACAAATTTTGAAACTTTCCCTCAGTTTAAAGAATGATTGTAATCTTATTGATGTAAAAACATAATTACACCTGTAATCTGTAAAGATGATGAAATGGAACTACAAAGTACAAACATTACAGTATTAATTACATGAAGAATATGAATTATGATGATTCTCTGTCCTATTTCCTCCATTTTAGATAGCTGAAAATGGGTTTCTCTGGAACAGGTAAGCACTTGACAACCCAACCGAGAGGCCAAGAAACTGCTGCCATTGCTATGCATGCTCCCCATTGTCCCCAATTCAACCTCTCTGTATCCGCAAAACGTTTCAGGAATTCGACCATCACCACTTGAAGAAGAATGGTTATCCCTATGATTCCTATGAACAGCTTGTTCTTGTGTATCCCCTCGAATACGTTCTTCTTCTCCAGCTTCCTTGCGTTGAATTCGTTGAAGACTTGGCAAAGTACGAATGTGTTGAAGATCAATGTGTCATTTACCTTCTCTGTGACCCCGAAGATTGATTCGCCGCTGAATTGTAAGGTGAGAAGCACTGCTATCTGGTATAGAGCTTGAGCTAGTAGGTTCCTCCACATGATGTTTGTGATGAGTGGCTCGGTTCGACCGACGGGTGGTTTCTCCATCAATTCCTTTGTAGGCCGCTCGGTGGCAAGAGCCAATGCACCCAACGTGTCCATGATTAAGTTCACCCACAATAACTGGACTGCTGTTAGAGGGACTTCACCTGCTGACACGGCTGCTACGAAGTTGATACATAGTGCTGCAACATTTACAGTAAGCTGGAATTGAATGAACTTCTGGATGTTGGTATAAACACATCTTCCCCACCTCAAGACTGTGGCGACTGAAGCGAAATTATCATCCAAGATGACAATATCTGAACTTTCTTTCGCCACTTCAGTGCCTTGAATTCCCATTGATAGACCTATATCTGCTTCCTTGAGTGCTGGTGCATCATTTGTGCCATCCCCGGTGACCGCAACTACATGCCCTTTCTGTTTCAAGCATTGCACCATGAGAAGTTTATCAAATGGAGAGGATCTTGCCATGACTCGGATTTTCTCAACTTTCTCCATCCTTTCTTCTGGTGTATAATTTCGAAACTCCTCGCCTTCTACCACTACACCACTGGACATGTCTTGACCAGGCTTGAGAATCCCACATTCAGTAGCTATGGCTCTCGCGGTGAAAACATTGTCACCGGTGATCATTTTGATGTTTACTCCAGCATATTGGCAATCTTCCACTGCTTTCTTCACTCCTGGTCTACATGGATCCTTTATACCCACCAGCCCTAACAGGGTCAAGCTATCATCTTTGAGCTTTTTCTGCTCTTCTAGATTTTGGCACTCTTCTTCTAGAACTTGTTTATGGGCAAAAGCAATGCACCTGAGGCTGCTGGCTGCCATGCCTTGAATAATTTGCTTGAATTTCGTCCTTTCTTCATCATTGAGATCTTTGACAACTCCAGAAGCATCATAGTAGGTTGAGCACATTGCTAGAATCATCTCAGCAGCGCCTTTCCAGTGAACATGGACAGTGTCATCATCATTCCTCCTAATCAAAACCCCACTTCGTTTTTTCTGAGAATTGAAGGCTTCAACTTGAATTATCGAACAACTCTTCTTCATCTTCTCCATATCCATCTTCATTTCCATGACAGCCCAAGAAAGGATTGCTTTTTCTGTAGGACTACCAGAGAATTCAAATTCTGCTCCTGGTGAAGCTCTATAAACACTGCCGGTAGTGTTCAAAGCAACTCCTTGATGGATCAAATCGGCAACAAATGGAGAAATCGAAGAAGAGCCCTCCTCTTCCATAGATTCTTGACCAAGCCAAAATTTTGTAACTTTCATTTGATTGAGTGTGAGAGTACCTGTTTTGTCAGTACATATTGTGGTGGCAGACCCCATTGTCTCACAGGCTGAGAGCTTCCTCACCATGGCTTGATCGGCCATCATTCTCTTCATCGAATAAGCCAGAGTCAGTGTGACAGCCAATGGCAACCCTTCGGGAATCGCAACTACGACAATGGTAACGGCAGCAGCCACAATTCCGACAACAGCATTGATAATATCATCACTCTTTGTCTTGCTTCCATTGAACTCCCGGTTTCCTTTCTCATCTGTTGTGTTCCCTGTGAAGTAACGAACCAACAGAACGACAAGAACCAGGAAAGCAACTGCTAAACCAACTTTACCAATTGCTGAGGTGAGCTTGTTTAAACGTGCTTGTAATGGTGTTTCTTCGTTGTTGTCGCGGCTGATTTGGCACATCATTTGTCCCCATGTCGTGTTCATGCCAACCGATGTAACAAGCATCCGAGCATACCCATCAGCCACCTTTGTACCTGACAATAAGAATGGATTTCGGCTTCCATTTACCTCAACGTGATCACTTTCCCCTGTCATGCTTGATTCATCTACTTGCAGGGAATGTCCATCTAAGAACAACCCATCAGCCGGAACCTGATCACCGATCTTCAGGCACACAATGTCTCCAACAACGATATCGAATATAGAAATCTGTTGGCGCCGACCTCCTCTCACAACATCAATCTGAATATTGCTGCTGACTTTGGATAACTTGTCGAATTGCCTGTTCTGCCTATAGTTACTTATGGCAGAAACGGCAATGACAAGAAACACAGCAACGAAAATGCTTCCACCGTCATACCAACCTTCTTTGAGGCCATGTTCTTTGATCCCAAACCCAAGTGAAAGAGCTGCACATCCTAAAAGAATCATTATAGTCAGGTCTTTAAATGCTTCAATCACAAAATGGAAAAAGCCCTTCGCCGGTGGCTTCTTGTACGTATTGGAACCGAACGTCTCACGTCGACACACAACATCCTCGGTGCTACCCGAAATACCGACCCGAGTGTCAGTTCCGAGATCAGAAGCCACACCATTAACCCCACCATGTTTCTGCAACCTCTCCACCTTTTTCTCCTTCACTAGCTCAACCAGAGTTGTTTGATCGATTCCAAAAACACTGCTTTGTGGCACAACATTGAGTGAAACATAAGACGGTGATCGACGAACGACATTGGTTTCACGTTTCGATGTTGGGGACTTGACAACAAGAGATGAAAACTTCCTGGAACAATAGATTGTGACGAAAAGGGAGTGCCATTTCTTCCTGGACTTGCTAAGGGTACTGCCAGGGACTTGGATTGCATAATCAAAGCAAAACATATCTGATTGAAGAACGGTGGTCATTGAAAACAAAGGAACAACACCAAATGCAAGTACAAGATGATGACAGACAAGGAAACAGAGGAAATGCTTATCTTATTTGGTTTACACAGATGTTGGAAATGGGAACTTGAAGTTTTAATCTAAATCCAAGATACAAAGGAAAGATGATGTATTGGCCATGGCGGATGCCAGTGTTTTTATAGTAAATCATTGAGACCGTGTGATTGGTGCGTAATTGAGATGTAAATATCTGTTGTTTTGCTGTGTCGTTATCGTCTAGGAAAGACTGGTTCTTCGAACTTGCCTTTTATTCTTAGCCAAGTCTCCTACGCAAAGAGTAACGACAAAAGTTGGCCAACGGGTCGATTGACGAGTTAATATGCCTTTTTTTAAAGTAGAATTATTCGATATGTGTATACTGTATATTTTTTTATATGTTTTAGGAGTTTTTTTTTTTTTTGAAAAGTTAGTTTAAGAATCAGATACTTAGATTTAAGGGGTTATATTTAGAATTTAGAATTAAATTTTATTTTTTAAAATAAATATATAAATCTTTTAAAATAAAAATTATACATATGTATCGAATAATTACTTGATTTGTTGGTTTTTAAGACTATACATGAACTTTATTTTTATAACTTTTATAATATACACTTTTGATGATGACAAAATTTTATGACCTTCTTTAATATTTTTTTATGTCTTTAACACAAAAAATTTAAATTTTAGGGTTTAATTTTAATTTTAAAATATATATTTTATTTCCAAAATTATTATATTATAATCTTAAACTTTAACCTTAAATTTAATTTTTTAGTATTAGATATAAAAAAATTTATATTCATCTATAAGACTCGGTCTCAATAAATCTAGTGCATTAAAAGGGGTAAAAAAATTTATATTCTCCTATGAACTCAACAAATAGTTCTAATTAAAAAATATAATATTTATCCTATAAGACTGTCTCAATAAATCTTATTTATTCTACTGAGATAAGAAGATGGAAGGACAACAGTTTACGCGTCAAGACGCGGCGATTACACAATGAAAATCAATATCTATAAACCTTAGAAATCTTGGGAACGAAGACTTAACCAAGACCAAGTTTGACCCTTAAACCTTACTTCATTTTATTTTGACCGACACCGACACGTTTAAGGCGTAAACATCATTAATTATATTTTAAAATAAAAAGTAAAAGATTGATACGTTAATATATTTGATTATAAATTAAAATTTATAAATCATTTTTTTAATATATTTTGGCATAAAGATAATTTTAATCTTTAATGTTTATAATTTTTATCGTTTTGGTTCTTATTTTTTTGAGATAAATTTAACTTTTAATCTATATCTTTTTGACAAATAGCTTATTTTTTTAACACAAAATATGCATATGATAATAGATTTTAAATAACATGACATATAACCTATCAAATACATATATATAATATGATTTTATTTTAATATAAAATATAAAATAATTAAAATTTAAATAAAATATTAAAAATTAATTAATTCTAAAATAAAATACTATTAAACATTTTTAACACTAACTACGATAGAATTAAAATCATTTCTAAAAAATAATTAATTTTGAACTGTGTTTAGATTTTTAAGATAAGACTTTGATTTTATCATAGTTAGGGTTGGGATGCTTAGTAGCCTTTTATTTTAGAATTAATTAATTTTTAATATTTTATTTGAATTTTAATTATTTATATTTTATATTGGATAAAATTATACTTCATATATATATATTTGATAGGTTAGATGTCATGTCATTTAAAATATATTATCATATCCATATGATATGTCATCATTGCTAGATTTTTAACGGTTCAGTTATCATAGTGTTAAAAAATAAGCTATTTGTCAAAAAGATATAGGTTAAGGGCTAAATTATCCAAAAAAAGAATAAGGGCCAAAACGACAAAAATTATAAACGTTAAGTGTTAAAATTATCTTTATGCCATATATTTTTTAAAATTTCCCAACTAGTTTGTAAAACGATTATCCAAAGGATGAATCTACAACGGGTGTTAAACACCGCTAAATATCGTTAATATTGAACATCGATGAATATATTAAATTAATTTATAAAGAATAAAAATATTAAAGACTAAATATATAATTATTAATTATATGTTGAGTCTATCACTCTTTTATTAATTACACATTGAATCATTGAGATTTTAAATTTTTATTAATTAATTTAACGATGTTCAACAATATTCAATATTAGTAATGTTTAACACCCATCGCAGACTCATCCTTATAAAAACCCTAAGGTTTTTTAACAAATGTCAATCCGTCCTAAAATTATAAAAAAAAAAAAAGCGAATCCTATGTTTCCTAACATATGTTAATCTTGATTGTTAATAATTATTATGTCCAAAAATTTAGTCAATGATTAAATTATAATTAGACGTTTATGTGATGATATAGGAGAAGTGATAGACATAATAATATTATGTCCAAAAATCTAATCGAATAAAAATAAAATTATTACTCATAATATCAAACATAACTTAACAAATTTAAGAGTTATAGTTTGGGTCATGACTAAAATGCAAAATGTATACCGAATGAACTACTTAATAAATAAATATCCAAACGAGATGCTTACTGTTCGGACATCTCAGATGGCTTCTTCACCTCCCGCAGCTGCACGGAGTTGTCAAAGCAGTGATAGAAACCATAGTGTGGGAATCTTTCATACCAAGTCTCTTGCTCAACATGTGTGTCCCAATGTTCCCCGCTGCTACTCTTCCCGTATTTGTGAATCCATCCGGAGCCGTTGTGTTGCTCACCCCACGTGCGATCCCATCGATCTCCATGCTTACCTTGCCACCATGTTTCCCCTTGCTTTACACCATGTCCGCTGGGGTTGAAATGCTCATCCCACTTGTCACCCCATTTTGCCCAACCATCACCTTCGAAGCGCTCCGCCCATTTGTCGGTGTATTTCGTGCTGCCACCGTATCCATCGTATTGTTCACCCCACCTACCAAAGTTGCAAAAACTTGTTGATCAAACATATGAAATAAAACTAGATGAATGCCACATCTCCTTCCTCCAGAGATTGATCTTAAACAAAGTGGCAATTTTTTCATTGGTTCTGTCAATTGACAAAGAGGACCTGAACAATGTCATACAAATAATTCGATAAAATCCCGAACAAACTTCGGATGACATGAGACACATATTTAAGCATATCAAGAAGTTTTCTGAGAGCTTGATAGTATTTCAAGATTGCAACCAAGAACAAATTCAGGATAAAGCAAAATAGAAAAGGTGTAAAATTATATCAAACTAGATATGAAGTTTAATAATACCTTTCATGCCAAACATGAGCATGACCAGCCTCGAGGGGCGTGTTTGGGTCAATGCTGCACCACTTGTCAGCCCATTTCTCAGATTTCCCGGATGCATCGTAGTGTTCCCACCATTTTTCTTGCCACTCCGCACCTTCAGCATTCTTTCCCCACTTATCAGCAGTTTTTTCAAGATGTACAAGCCCACTCTCCTGCACCAGCCAACACTTTATAAGAGTTTTTCAAGATGTATAGACAGGTGAGATAAACCTACAGGCTACAACGGGGTTCATCTCACATTCGGTTATTTTACTACAACTCTACAAGTTTATGATCCCAACCATTTGATATTCAGGGTTCTCAACATACATATTTGGAGCTTAGACGGATCATATACTCTATGGATGATCAAAATTTATAACTATATCACAATTTAATATGGATTATATGAACACTAGAAGGCAACTGAACAAAAAAAATTGATTTTACCGACCTGCAACATCGATTCTCTCCACTTTTCACTCCAAACATTCCCATAAACATCACGTCCTGACTTCTCAGAACCGAGTTCTTTGTAACCGAATTCATCGGAAGCCTCCCAATACTTCTCTTGCCATTCAACAGCTTGGTCAACACTAACACCCCGAATCATTGTCCACCTGCAAATCACACCATCAGGTCTTTGCTCAACTCCCGTTTCCATCCACCATCTAGTTCCATCTTGATTGACTCCTTGGGATGATAATTCTTTGGCCTTATGAAGCACACCAGCTGCTTCGGCAGCATGTGCGGAAAATTCAACCTCAAGGTCATGTTCCACTTGTAAAGAAGTCTCGTCTACAGCTACCTCGGATACTTCTGTTTTATCAACCTCTACCAGTGACTGAAACGGTGGAAGATTGCGGGTCGTCTCATAAGCTTTACTCTCAAAAGGAATAGAGAGAAAACCAAGAGACCGATCTTTCTCTAAAACCGGACTGCTGGAAATCGGAAGCTCGGAAGTTTGTCTAGCAACCTGCAGCCCTTCCATTTCATCTGAAATCTGATCAGTACTTTGAGGAGGTGTCCATGACCAAAAATCTGGACCAGGTGTTACATTTCCAGAATTTGCCGGTCGACTAACGAAAATGCTCCCACTCTGCTTTCCTGATAAATTTAGATTCACTTTACTACAAGAAAAAGCAAATAACAGTAATAATTTTCTTATAAACTGAACTCTTACGATCATTCCAACTTTGGATTCTCTGAAAATTATCAACTGCTAAGTGCCATAAGTAAAATTAACAGAGTTAATTCCTGCTAAATCGAACTTAATTCATTTATAAAATATCAGATATCAAAAGAAAATGATAAAAATTACAAATACAGAAGATTTTATTTCATACCGTCTTCTTGAACGCTAAATGATTTGCGGTTTTCGTTGTTGGAATCATCTTTTCTCGAAGAATCCTTGTTCTGTATAAGGGAGCGAGCGGCCGCAATCGCCGCCGCAGCACGATCAATCACTTGCATTCTCTGAATCCGATCCCTTTCCTCCTTAGGAGTTTCCAAAATCTTCTGGAACTCCTCCGTCTTCCTCTCCATAACCTCTTTCTCCACACCACCATTCCCACCGCCGCCGCCGCCACTGTCATTGGGCAAATTCTGAGCTAGTTTTTGAAACTCGGCTTCCTTCTTTTCCCTCTCCTTCGCTTTCCTCCACATACTGAGGTACGACTCGTCGCCATCAACGGCTCTAACAACCGTCAGCCTGTTCACGCTCCTCCAAATTCTTTGATGAAACAATTTTGGCGCCGCGAAGAGCGCGCGTTTACCGTGGTGGGAGGGAAAGGGAGTTGAGGCGCGTAGAGTGGCGCGTGAGAGAGAAGCCATTTTGTTGAAGGGATGTTGGGGAGTGAGAGTGGAACTGGGGAAGATAGAGAACGTTGGGAGTTGGAATACTTTTTTTGATGAAACAAATGGAACTGTTTTTGAAGTTAGCGCGTGATTTTTGTGAGATTCTGTTTTTTTTAATAATTTTTCAAATAATTTCGTGGCATTGAAGGAAAGTTAAGTTCAGATGCACTCTTGATTGGTTTCACAGTCGGTGTCGTTTTGACGGATTTACCCTTTCCAATCTGAGAAAATTGAAAGCTACGCGTGACACAGGACAGGTGTACGGTTCGAATCCCGACAACAACAAAATATAAGGTAAAGCTTTAAAAACAGTAACTAAAATATGATATAATCTTTATTTTGATAATCTAATTATTCAGATGTTATAAAATATTTATTAAGCGTTGTTTTTTATTATAAACGAGTCATTAAATCGTTAATTATCATAAACAAAAATATGAAAGTTAAAATAATTATATAATAATATATTTAATTTCCTATATTTAAACCTTCAATCTTCAAGGTTTAGTTCGAAAAATTAAAAAAATATATAATTTATAAAATTTATACATTTTATCAAAATGAGATTCAATTATTTTAATTAAAAATATTAGATTATTAAATTCAATAAATTATTAAATTATTTGTGTTATGAAGGAATCAATATTAAACCTTCAATCTTCAAGTTTTAGTTCCAAAAATTTAAAAACTGTAAAATTTATACATTTTTATAAATGAGATTTAATTATTTTTAATTAATATTAATTATTAAATTTAATAAAGTATTAAATTATATTCGTTGAGTTAATAATAAAGCTAATGGGATCACTGATTGTTTGACTTCGTTATTTCAAGAGGCTCGAGCTATATTTTACGAAATTTATTATGGAGGTCTATCATTATATAAAATAGTTATCATACAATTTTTTAAAAAAAATAAAATCTTCAACTTTAACTCTAATTCGATAAAAACAATAATAATCTCGATAAAAACAATAATAATCTATGTATTTTATCAATAAATTTTGTCAAATGTTAATCAACAATAAAATCAATAATCCATTCATCGTTTTAGTTCGACAAAAATAATAATAATTTATGATGATTAAGTCGATAATAAGAAACTTAATTATTTAAGATTTAAATCTAAATTTAAAATAAATCAAATAGTTTTGAGTTTTTAAAATAAAATTAAAGATTTATATTTTTTAAAATAAAAATTCTAGAACAAAAATAAGTTATATGTCATGTGATTTTTTTTTTTGACATGGAATGCTCATCACTTTTGTTCCGGATTATATGTAATGGAATCTGTTTATTATCTAGAAAAAGACGTACTTCTAGATTCAAAGTTCCAAACATGTTCTCCATCGAGCTAGAAAACGAACGATGGACCTTTAGGTGGTGGGGGAATATCAGGAGGGACTCCAGGGGGTGGAATTTCTGGAGGTACAGATGGTGGAGGCGCATGATCAGGAGGGGTTGAAGGCGGCGGATCGAGATCAGGTGGTGTAGGAGGATCCACTTCTGGTGGTGGCTTCCGAATCGGTGGTGGTGGAACAGGAACTACTTCAGGACCAGTTGGAGGAGGTCCCAATGGTGGCTTCGGAAAATCAGGGCCAGTGTCAGGCGCAGGACGACCGAGTGGTGGAGGATCACTGGTGGTTAATTCTAATGGGGTATCGGAAGGAACATCCGAAGTCGGAGGTGACGTATAATTTGTCCCCGAAGGAACCTCCCTTGAGGCATTAAAGGATCTTTCAGCTAGTATCCGCCGCCATGGCGGTGACAATAACTTTATGCTGTTAGAGTCTGTGGCTGTTACCGAGACGGGTAGCTTTGTTATGCTTGATTTGACTGAATACGAAGGGAGGGCCAGTTTCAAGATACTGGTCGCGGTGGACATGTTTGGCGTGAAACAAAACTTTTCGAGTTAACATATATTTGCTAGACAGAAAACAAAGGAAATTGACACGTGTAAATACTCGTGGCAGTATCTTTGATACGTGCATTACATGCAAGCATGGGGACGTGTAATGCCCGCGAGTCTTAAGGAAAAAATAGTTAATTATTTTATATACGAGTGTTTGCGAAAATTTATTCTAAAAAGTATAAATAACAAGAACTGAATTTATTAAATTAGAATTAGATTAATTAAATACAATATTATATAAATATTTAACTATAATTTAATCACTGTTTACTATTTTCTTCTACCTATGAGCTGTGGACTCGCCGCATATGTCTCCTTCGAAAAATTATAAATCAAACATGATTTCAATCTCAAATCATCGATCATATTTTCTTAAATAAATTCATTTTATAATAAATAAAACAAATAAATTCTCTTTTCCTTTATACAAATAAGTAGAGAAGAAATGGCAAAGATTAATTCAGTCATTGTTTTAATCTCAATGCTTCTGATTTTTTCCGTCCAGTTGGTGCTCGGCGACATTGCAATTTCACCTGCACCGACGCCGGAAGCTGCCGCACCGGCTAAGGACAAGGAATCCTCATCGTGGATTAACTGGGCCAAGGGCAAGATCAGGTGAGAAAAAGCATAAAAAAAAACTCCGTTCTTATTCTAATAATCTCCGATTCCATACACATCCGTTATTGTTTTCTTGATTTATACGTAATTTGTGCATATAAACTTATAATATAGTACTGTGTTCAGTGGTATCGAAAACATCTTTTCTTCATCGCCGTCGTCGAACTCAGCAGAAACACCAGAAAGTTCACCGGCACAGGCACCCGCAACCACAATAAAGATCTGAGACGGAGTTGATTGTGGTAGTAAGGATATGTCATTATATGCATCAAAGTAGCAAAGCACATAAATTTGGACTAAGAACCATTGTTGTTTTTCTTTTGTTTATAATTTTTTTAAATTTATTTCCACTCCAATTGGTAAGAATGTTTGAGATTATAAATTTATAGAATGAATTTTATTTTAATTGATATTATTATTGCTAAACAGTATGTTAATTAACCTTATAGACGGTCCTAATTGTGGTCGTTAGCAGAGCTAGAGTAGATAGAAAGAATGGATAAGGCATCAGGTCAGGTGCATGCAAAGAGAAAGCACTTGATTTGCATGAAAATTAGGCAAAACTTTAATTACTGGCCCAACATTAGAACCCATGGCCCATACTAATCTCTTTCCAGCCCAGGAATACAACCAATTAAAGTAAGCCACGTAAGTAAAAACCCTAAATTCCACTTCCCCTCTACATTGTGTTTTATTACTGTTTAACGAACCATCAGATCGGCTCTGTTTGGCAAAGGGTAGGGAAAAGGAAAGTTTGTCTTGAGTGAGTTGCCTGCCTCACGTGACGGTATTTCCCAAGCCCCAAACACGGCACTTCTCTTCGGTTTATCCGCCTCCTTTCTCGAAATTCCCCTTAGAACCTCGAAAAAACAAATATAAACGGAAACTCCTCTACTAAATTTGTTTGCTCCTGTACATTTCCGGCTATCGGAAAACGCTGCTTTTAACTGTAACAATGTCGCACTCTCTCCAATTGTTCACTCCATCCCGGGTTCCTTACTTCACACTCCAGAAGCTTCCCGCGACGTCCTACACCCGGTTCCCGGTAATCAACTTCCCCAGCAAAAAACACTCTCTGACGATCTCCAAATCGTTGCCTTCGGATCTCGAAGCGGCATCATCGCAAGTGTTGGAATCCGGTAACGGTCAGACCGGAGCTGTGGGGGGTTTACCGGCGGACAACGTGGTGGTGGTTCCCTCTCATGTGGCGTCGGATTCGGGAGCGGCGGCGGGGATTGATGTGGACTCCGTGACGGAGGCCGAGCTAAAGGAGAATGGATTCAGGAGCACGAGGCGGACGAAGCTTATCTGCACGATAGGTCCGGCAACTTCCGGTTTCGAGCAGCTTGAAGCGTTGGCTGTCGGAGGTATGAACGTGGCTCGGATCAACATGTGCCACGGCACACGCGAGTGGCATAAAATGGTGATCGAGCGGGTGAGGAGACTCAATGAAGAGAAAGGATTCGCTGTCGCCATTATGATGGATACTGAAGGTAGCGAAATTCACATGGGAGATCTCGGTGGCGCTGCCTCCGCCAAAGCTGAGGTAAAATTAAAAAGAAAAAAAAAAGTCATATATGTTCCAAATGTGTATATTTCGTCAATTCTGGATCATTTAATTCGAAATGTAGGATGGAGAAATCTGGACATTTAGTGTCAGAGCTTTCGGTTCACCACGGCCTGATCGAACAATCAATGTGAATTATGATGGTTTTGCTGAAGGTTTGTACTTGTAATAAAAACAAAAATAGTTGTGTTGAGTAAATTGATTTATTGGTGATTTGAATAAGATTGTTTGATGTTGTTATACAGATGTGAAAGTTGGAGATGAGCTTTTGGTTGATGGTGGAATGGTGAGGTTTGAGGTGATTGAGAAGATTGGTCCTGATGTTAAGTGTAGATGCACTGATCCGGGATTGCTACTTCCGCGAGCCAATCTGACTTTCTGGAGGGATGGGAGTGTTGTTCGTGAGCGTAATGCTATGCTGCCTACCATTTCTTCCAAGGTTGTTACATGTTCATCTTTTCTTGCTCTTTGAATTTTAGAATTTGCTATGGAATGATTTAGCTAATGATTTAGGAACTACCAATGTGAAGAACTTCAGTCTCCTTGAATGAACCATGCATTTGTCTGAATTTTTCTTTTTCTTGCATGTTCCATTCAATTAGGAGTTGATAATGTAATGTTTCTATAAGAAGTCCAAAGATATGTAAAATTCGTAATTAATAGATGGAAGCCTGTTTGTGAAATGAGGTAGTAGAACAACTCCAGTCATGCAATCCCATAAATAGTTTGTGGATCTGATTTTTGCTATTTGATCTGTATGTTATCATGATTTGGAAACTTTTAGTAGTAACATGTCTTTATGCCTCCCTTCATGTGTAACATTCAGGTGTTTACTTTCTTGTTCTCTGTGTCGCCTGTATGTTTTTATATAGAAATCAAAACTTTTTCCGTAGTTGCATGATCAAGCTTTTTTGTCATTTCAGGATTGGTTAGACATTGACTTTGGGATTGCAGAAGGTGTGGATTTTATTGCAATATCTTTCGTCAAATCTGCTGAAGTGATTAATCATCTTAAAAGCTATATTGCTGCCAGGTCTCGTGGTAGGTAAGTATCATACGTTGCCTTGCACTTTTAGAAGATTCAAGTGGCTGTGGTTAGTTCTGATGTTTTAGAAAGGATGTTTAAGGTTCTACTTATAACGTAGATGCTGCATGTGCACTTTCATCAGAGAAATTATAATTTTAGACTGAAACTGAATTCTATTTAGTAATATAAGTGTTAGTGTTCCTTAAATGAGTAACATATATCAATCTTTCTTTTCTTTTTCCTGAAATTGGCATCACAATTCATGATACAGTGACATAGCTGTCATTGCAAAGATAGAGAGCATTGACTCATTAAAGAACTTGGAAGAAATTATTCTAGCATCGGATGGAGCAATGGTTGCAAGAGGAGACTTGGGTGCTCAGATACCGTTGGAACAGGTTCCATCAGCTCAGAAAAGGATTGTCCAGCTGTGCAGGCAACTAAATAAGCCGGTGATTGTTGCTTCCCAGCTACTTGAATCAATGATTGAATACCCTACACCCACCCGAGCTGAAGTTGCTGATGTTTCTGAAGCAGTAAGGCAGCGAGCTGATGCTTTAATGCTCTCCGGTGAATCAGCAATGGGACAGTTCCCGGAAAAAGCATTAGCTGTTCTGAGAAGTGTTAGTGTGAGAATAGAGAAATGGTGGAGGGAGACAAAACGCCATGAGGCTATGGTACTACCTGATGTAGGAACTTCATTTGCAGATAGTATCTCAGAAGAGATTTGTATTTCTGCGGCCAAGATGGGTAAGAATCTTTGGTTCTATAATCTATGTCTAAGTATGTCTGCACAAGCATGGTTCTGTGAATTTATATCTTCATGCATATAGGTGAAACGCCATGGGGCTATGGCACTGCCTGATGTTTATGGTTTTCATTCTTTCATGTTCACAATTTTATTTCTCCGAAACCTTTGGTGTCTTAACACGAGTTTGGTTACTTGACCTGCAGCTAACAATTTAGAGGTAGATGCCATTTTCGTCTACACAAAGACAGGCCACATGGCTTCTCTCCTTTCTCGTTGTCGACCAGATTGCCCCATCTTTGCTTTTACAACCACTACTTCTGTCCGGAGACGTCTGAACCTACAATGGGGACTCATTCCCTTCCGTCTCGGCTTCTCCGACGACATGGAAAGCAACCTCAACAAAACCTTCTCATTGCTCAAGGCTAGAGGAATGATCAAATCGGGGGATCTCGTAATCGCAGTCTCAGACATGTTGCAGTCCATCCAAGTCATGAATGTTCCTTAAATTAAACTCGGCATAACTCAAATCATGTTTGTTTTAGAACCTTGTTTGCAGACTCATTTATGTGTTGAACTTGTATCATTCACCGTCAGTTCAGCTTCGATTTCCCGTCAGAAGACAACCACCGTTACTATGCCTTGAACCTGTTTGGTTTAGGTGCGTGATTTGGTTCGGTTATCGTCTTATCGGTTTTGGATATTAAAACCAAGTAAATTATATCAAATGATTCATATAGATATCCTTAGAAAGGCAAATATCAATTAAAATTGAATTCTGAATTTCAATATCTACATTTTTCTCTGCATTATCAAGTCGAGAAAAATACAAAATTCAAGGACTAAAAGTTACATTATCCCTCAACGAAAAGTTAACCTTATCCATGGAAATTGATAGTAGACAATACTCCATTAGCAGCCTGAACCAAGTGCATTAAAACCATGACCATGGATGCTTGCAAGCACATTGTAAGCAATGCCAACATCCCGAGAGCCGAGCTAGGTTTGGTAGCCATCAAATATGATTGCAACAGACCCAAGATTCGACAAATACACTCGTTGTAACATGTATAATATTGCTTCTCCCACTCCTTCCAATCCGACGGAGGCTCGTAGTTTCTTTCGATCATCTTCGTATCATGTATCCGTTTTCTCAATACGATTATGCTCTCATCAACCAAGTGTCCACCGTGATCCCACCGTCGGGAGCCTCCTCTGGCCGCAGTAATCAGACGTTCTCTAGACTTTTTTCCGTGCCACGGACGAGAAAACATGATCCGGGGACGTAGAGAAGGAAAGAAATAAGAGGTGGAACAAAGAGCAGCTACTTCCATAATTGAATTTGGTGAATCTATGAAGTTAAAAGAATGGATTTCCTATCTGTGCATTGTATCATTTATTTATAGACAATGTATCTCGAGATGCAACGTTAAACTAACTGGCATTAATTAGAGTGTTGCTGGATTTAGAACTAAAAAAATTGATGGTCGGTTCGAGGTCTATGTCTTCTTGGTTGAGGAACGTGTAGGGCAATGCAGGTCGGTGAGGAAGTATTAAAAAAAAGTTATGATTTGTTTAATCATGGTTAGCTTCTTACGATTAGAGTCGATTGAAATTTTTATAAATTTAATTTAACTTAAAAAAATTTAAATAAAACATATACCTTCAAGGTTTAAAAAAATATCATATAATACCCTTGAAATTTATTTACTAAAAAAATTAAAATAAAAAGATTATTATACCTTATTATTATTTACCATGCTTTTTTTATTGTATTGTATTATTATTCATTAAAAGCCAAGTGAATTGGTAAATGGTTATATTTAAAACTAATAAAACTAAATATATTAATTATAATTTCTTAAAACGTTTGACTGGATAATCATTTTTGTTTTATTTTTAAAAATATTTTAACTCTCAATATTTTATTTTAGTTCATAATAACTCATCTGTAATGAAAACTGTTAGTCAACTAAAGTGAATAACTTAAAATGACATGATAAATTTATATGATATTTAAAATTTGTTAGTTCATAATATATATTGACATAATAATATCATAAACAAATATATCGATTCGACGGTGTCACAATATTCATAAAATATTGTTATAAAATTATATAAAATATAAAATTATTTATTTATTATTTTATCAAATTATTTAAAACTATTTATCATTAATTGATTAATATTTTTCAACCTTAATAGAACTATTTTTATTTAAAATAAAATATTACAAATTGAAACATTTTAAAAAATATATAATCAAATTAATTATCTAACTAAAGTTTTAGTTGCATCTTTGACATTATATTATATAAATATGTTATAATCGCCTTAATTGAAGTGAGAAGAATCTAAAACCTTAAAAGGTCAGTCCAATTTCAATTAGTTAAAGATAGATTAAAGATTATATTAGGATACCAAAGGAGGTCTTATGGGTGGAAAGTGGCACTACTAATCACCCTATTTGGTTCATATTTGTTGCACCCATTATGACTTTTTTTAGAAAGATCCACTTATCTTAATGTAAGACTATTTTAATTACATATATTATATACATTGATTTTTTATAATTTTAAAATAATAATTATTTATTAATTCAGATCTTTTAATAACATATATACATAAATTATTCGAATTTAAATTATCTAATAATAATAACATTTATTTATTAATTAAAACCACTTGATTATTTTTAGTACGTATATTTAAATGAATAAAATATACACCACTACAATAAGATTTACATCATATACCTTAAATGAAGTTGGTGACCAAAGTTTTGCCAATTGATCTAATCGCATTTACATGTTCCACTACACCCATTTATTTATGAAACCAAGAACCCACGATAACGAGAGATTATTAGGTGAACACTGTTTACCACGTCATTCATGGTCTAAGCAATCAGGATCGTTGATTTTTAAATAACCATCTAATAATTACTCACCCACTAAGTCCATGTAGGAAAGAGATGATGATTCACTTGAAAAAAAATTTAAGATCAACGGTCCTGATTGCTTATTGATCTAATCGCATTTACATGTTCCACTACACCCATTTATTTATGAAACCAAGAACCCACGATAACAAGAGATTATTAGGTGAACACTGTTTACCACGTCATTCATGGTCTAAGCAATTAGGATCGTTGATTTTTAAATAACCATCTAATAATTACTCACCCACTAAGTCCATGTAGGAAAGAGATGATGATTCACTTGAAAAAAAATTTAAGATCAACGGTCCTGATTGCTTAGGATCATGGATGACGTGCTGAACAGGGTTCACCTAATAATTTTACACGATAACATAGTTTACGTAGGGTTGTTTATTGTTGGATGTTGGATTAATGATAAAATGATATGTATCCGATCTAAAAAAATAAATATTTGTATATTCGGATATTGGATAGTCAGATATCTGATTATCCAAAAATATAATTTGATTATACTAATTTTTCGAATTTGAATGTTATACTTATAAAAGTTTTAGAATTTCAAATATAATAAACAACAAATTACTAAATACAATAAGATTTACGATTATAAAAGTTTAAAATTTTAAATATAACAAGCACTAATTATTAAATACAACAAGATTAATATTAATAAAAATTTTAATTTCGGATTTTTGAATAATCAAAAACTTAAAATTTTATGATCCGTATTTGATCCAGAAAACTTAAAATCAGATAGAATATCCAATCCAAAAATAAAAACGAATCGTATATCTAAATTTTTGGTCGGATCAATAAATAATCGAATTAGATATTTTAAACACCTCTAATTTTATGTATTATGTTTGTTTAAATTAAACTGTGGTGGGTTAGAAGGATGGGGTTGGTTTAGGTGGTTGGACTAAAAATGTATATTTCAATTTGTTTACGATATTAGTAATGATTAGTTGTAGAGAGATCAACTTTATTTATTTTTAGATATAATTAAAAGGAAAATTATAATAAAAATATCATGTAATTGTAATAAGAATCATATAGTACAATTAATAAAGAGAATTACAATATTTATTAATTAGAAAACTCAAAAATTAAAATATTTATTAATTTTGATAGATTTAATAAAAAATTAAAAATTTATAAAATGATATTTTGTTAAAAATATTCAAAAACTTGAAATTCAATATAAAAATTTTGAGGGGTTACATTTTAAGAGATTTGATAAGAACTTTAAAATTTTAGAGAATTATATTAAAATTTTAAAAAAATTATATTTTGTTAAATTTAGAAGATGTTAATATTAGAAGGAATAATTATAATATAAAAAATTAGTTTTATAAAAGGTAAAATGAACCGAAGAATAACTTGATTTAAAAAATATATATTTTTTGAAATGAAAATATGTACATGTAATATAGTATTACTTTTAGTATTTTATTAAATTTGAAAATAAATAATTTCAATGCTTTTATTATTATTTGAAATTGTTAAATTATCCAAATTATTCTATTTCTTTCCATTCCCACCTTTTCGGGGTAAGTTTTCTTGAATTCATGAACTTAATAACAATAAAAAAATATCAGCTCAGTTTTTAAGGAAAAAGTTGATTATTTTCTAACACATAACGAAAACTAAAATAAAATAATTATGAATTAAAAATATACACAGAGTATTAACGTATAATAAAATTTAAATTAAATCTTTTAAATCTTATCGTCAAAACACGTAATTTTAAATCATGTTTATTTATAAATCTTATTGTTAATACAATTTTTATTTAATCATCAATATTCGACTCATTAACCATCTAATTTAAATTAAATTTTACAAAAATTCAATACAGGACAATCGTTTTAACTGAATTTTCTTCTTTTGTCGTCATAATTTAAACTACTCATAATATTTGATAAAGAATCTAATATCTCAACCTGTTAAATTAATCGATTATTGATTTATTATTGAGATTTTTTAGTGAATAAAGTGTTAGATTTATTTTTTTTATTGGGGAAAGAAATTTTAATAAAGAATTTTAAAAGGCGAATGTCCTGTAATTAAGCTTTATTTTATCTTTTTGTACCTTGTATTTCTCTCTTGCCTACACAAATGGATTGATACAAACTCTTGGATTTAGTATTCTTTTACTTGATTAAAAAATTGAAGTAGTAATTGGAAAAAAGAAAATCAATCTTGATTTATATCGTATAATATATCGTATATTTATTGATATTTAATTTATTTGATAATTAATTTTGATCAGATATTACGTACAAAATAACTTTTTTTGTGGGTAAATAAAATTTATTTTGATATGAAAAATTATGTTTAATTCAAAAAATAAACAAAGTTTGAGTCAAATTTTAATTTATTCGGGTTGAGATATTATATTTTATTTTCTAATCAAATTAAGTTTTATTTGTCTACAATAATATTATTAAACATGATAAGTTGTTGAATTAACAAAATTATAGATTCAAAATTATGTATATAAAAATCAAATAATTTATTTAATTAATGGTCAATTATAATACTATATTATTAGTAATTCAAATAAAAAAATTATGATCTACCCTACGTATATATATTCATTGAATAAATTTTAAAATATTTTTTATTATAATTCTTTTCTTTATATTATTGAGATGACATAATCATAATCTAATTTCTTCGTACATACATACAACCGTAGGCTCAAGTCTTATGGTATTACAAGGATATGGGCCCACAAAAAAACAACAAATGATCGTGATCAGACGGTCCAAGCTAACGGGAAATTTGAACCTATGAAAGCGGAGCACGTGTCGCAAAATATCAGGCAATCTAAATTTCAAATTTACCCCCGCTTCATTTCTACCGGTAATAGCAACAATTCCCAATATCACCGCAGTGGGGAAAAGGACTTCCTTTCCCTTATTTATCCACGTCATTAAGGATAAACGATGCCACGTAGGATTCAAGGTGGGGCATAAGTCCAGGTCAGCCTTCTTCTCACTAAATAAAATTTTCGATTTTCTCTACTAGAAAAAGCCACAGCCAGACTTCCTTTCCCTTCATACTTCCTATCTTCATCATCCAAAAAGAAGAAGAAAAATATCCTCTATCTCCCCATACACCGTTGCCGGAAAATGCGTATTCCGACGAACAGTTATTTTCTATCTTTATGCTTTATTAGCATGTCCGATCACCGTCGCCTTGTCTTTCTCGAAGAAACCTAACCCTTCTTGTGCTAAAAAGCTTCTTAACCTTTTGGCTAATAAATGCGAATGGATCTTTTTTGTTGTTGAAATTTTGAAATCAATTCTTCTGTCGGTTTGTTTTCGGGAGGTTCAACTTTTTTGGATGTACATGCAAATGAAATCAGAGTAATTAGTTGATTAGATTTTTGTTAGTAGAGTGTTTTAAGTTTTCGAGATTTTGATTAGTACTGAACACAGAAGCAGGCTTTAACCGTTTTTCCGATGAAGATTCAGCCGATAGACGTCAATTCACCGGCGGAGAAAGAAACTGCTCTGGCTCGTACAGAACCGGCCAAGGCGGTTCGTAAATCTCTGATTAAAAAAATCTTTGACCGGCCGTTTCCTAGCGTTCTGCGAGCATCGGCAGCGGATAAGCCGAGTATCGCTGAGACTCGATTCGGCAACAAAGATGGAACGACTGAGTTCGAGCCGAGTTCGATTTGTTTGGATAAAATGGTTCAGAATTTCCTTGAAGATAGCCACTACGACAAGCAACCGCCACCGGCTAAATACGGCCGTAACCGCTGTAATTGCTTTAACGGAAACAGCAACGACAGCTCCGATGACGAGTTTGATGTCTTCGGCGAGTCAACCAACGGCGGATCACCGCCTGCCGATGCTTGCGAAACACTACAGGTAAATTTCTAAAAATCAAAGAAATGCCAGTTCTATTTTCCTTATTCCACAAAATTCTTAAAAATGTTGAAATTCTTGGATTTTTCTTTTAAAGCAGAGTCTGGTACAATGCGCCACTGTCGTCGAGAGAAACCTCATAGCTGACACGGCGGTGATCGTTGAAAAGAACAAAAACTGTAAACGGAAAGACGATTTGAGGAAGATCGTAAGCGATGGCTTAGTTTCTCTTGGCTATAACTCTTCAATTTGCAAATCAAAATGGGACAAATCTCTATCTTTCCCTGCCGGTAACGTCCTTCGTCCCAGATTCTTCCAAAACTGAAAATGCAATCTCTATAGGAATTTATAGTTTATTATGTTTTCTTTATTTCAGGTGATTATGAGTACATAGATGTGGTTTTTGAGGAAGAGGGGAGAATGTTGATCGACGTTGATTTCAGATCAGAATTTGAGGTGGCGCGACCGACTGGGACCTACAAGGCGATCGTCCAATTGTTGCCGTTCATTTTCGTCGGAAAAACGGACCGTCTCGATCGGATTGTTTCGATCGTATCGGAGGCAGCCAAACAGAGCTTGAAAAACAAAGCCATGCACCTGCCTCCTTGGAGGAAAACCGAGTACATGCGAGCCAAATGGCTCTCTCAATTCACCAGAGCCTCTTCCCAGACCGACGGCGTTTGGGATAAAACTGATATCAAGGAAGCAATCGACTCCGGTAGTTGCGGAGAGCTGGAATTGATTTTCGGCGAGGAGAAAACAACCTCGTCGGAGAAAATTTTAGATGAAAAGGAATTACTGGTGACTACGTGGCAGCCGCCGACGGTCAAATCAAAAAGCGTAGAGAGAGGAACGAAGACCGTCACCGGATTGGCTTCTCTTTTCACAGAGAAACCATGAAAACTTTTTGTTACATTTTTCGGTGGATTTAAAAATTAAATAAATATATATTATGAAAAATCATATAAATCCTGTTTTTTTATTAATTTTCTCCGTTGTAACTAAGAGGTAGTCAATCTAACACCGTTGTAATAAAATAAATTTAAACAATTTTTATTATATATCAATTAATTTAATAATATTTAATATTAATAATATTTGATCTATATAATAAATTTATTTTATCGAATATCAATAAACACATACGAAAATAATAATAATAATTTTATACCTATCTTTTAAATTATTTATGTGCAAATTTTACTATATATTAATTATTTAAAACTATATATATCATATTTTATTTAATATATTAAACATTATTTAATAATATTAATTATTTAAAGCTTAATAAAAATTATTGAAAAAAATATGGTCAAATTTATTGTGTATTTTCTTCTAATAAATTTTAGATCGTATAAAATTATATATAAAAAGATTAAAGTTCATTTAAAATATACTCTACGAATAAAACTTATTACATCGATAAACAAATCATAAAAAATTAATCTAATAATAGATCTCTAAAAAAATCACAAATTAAATCTAAATACCGTAAGAATCTTTTTATATGTATATATCGATCTGTATATCTAAGTTTAACATAGGATCAAAAGGAAGAAAGATCAAAATTATATACATATCATTAAATCTAACCCTAAAAAATATAAAAACAACCAAAACGAGCATATATATATATAAATATAAAAGTATTATAAAAACAAAAAAATATATAATAAAAATAAAATTATTTTTTTATAAAAATAAAAAATAAAATAAAAATTAATAACTAATAATAAAATTGATACCACCGTCCATTATAAAACAAAACTTATGACACTTAAATTATAAAACGACACCAGAGAAAAACGTAAAGAACGATTAAGTCAAAAACTGACCCATTTTTTAAGATCGGTTTTTTTTAGAATCACCCGATTTTTGAATATTTATCTGTTTTTATTAAAAAGGAAAAATAATCAAAAAGCAAATTTCCCAACCCATCATATAACGTCTCTATGAAAGGAACCCTCACCAACTATTCGCTTTCTCTTCCCACAGGAAAAGGTCTAAAGAAATTTTAAAAAATGTATAACTATTGTATCTGATTTTTGAAGCAATAAATTTAAATAGTCTATTATATAAAATTTAGATTTTTTACTTATGATATTAATATTTAAATCTTTAATTTTATTTATAAAATCTAATATTTTATTTCGTTAAACTACAAGTTATTCGTAAAAAATTATTTGTTTGTGTAAAATCAAATGATATTATTTCTTTGAAACATTATTCAAAATAGTAACATTTCTTTTGAGCATTTTCTTAATTTTTTAATAGATGGTCCATGGAAATTTTAAATTTCAAAAATAGGATTAATTAGTTAATAAATATTTATATTTTCACTATATTATATAATAAACACTATTGAATATGTTAATGAATTATGTTTCTAAATTAGATAAATGTATGAAAATATATTATTCTATACACTATGATTATTGAGTCTTCTATATTGGTGACATTTGGTCCAGCTTTGGACCATTTCCTTCTTTAAACCCCTTTAATTTTTGCTTTTTTTTTTTTCACTTTCTTTTTCATAAGTTTACACGGTAAATTAAAGGTATTTATTGTCGAATATCGGATCAGATCTTTTAGATATTTAAATTTTCAGATCTATGATATAGTAATTCGTATCCGATCCGAAATCGGATTTGATTGACCAAATCAGATATTTTTAACCTCTACCGTAGACTGTTGAATGTTATAGTTCAATTTTAAATAAATCTCCAAATCAACATGCGTGTATAAGAGTAAAATTAAAAATAAATCATAGTTCAATAATTACCAATCAAATGCTCTCTCTCTCTCTCTCTAAATCTCTCTTTTTTATGAAGATTAGTTGTTTTTTTGTGAAGAAGAAACACTTGCCACTTTTGGAACATAAACTGGGAATTCATCAATCTCATCAATCCATGGACTCTTCTCCTTTGCTGGATTAATGGTCCTCAAAGCTTTCCAAACAGCACTGTTGCATTTGAATCCTGAACCGAATGCAATCTGCCATGTCCGGTCACCCCTTCGGATCCTCCCTTTCGCTTCAGAGTATGCTAGTTCATACCACAGGGAACTGCTCGACGTGTTACCGAACCTGTAAAGTGTCATCCGCGATGGCTCCATGTGCCAATCGGTGAGCTCGAGGTTCTTCTCGAGCTCATCCAGCACGGCTCTGCCTCCTGCATGGATGCAGAAATGTTCGAATGCTAATTTGAAGTCTGGGATGTATGGCCTGATCTTCATTTTGAAGACTTTCCTCGCGACAAGGGTGACGAAAAACAAGAGTTGTTCGGACATGGGAAGGACTAGTGGTCCTAGGGTGGTGATGTTGGTCTTTAGGGCTTCGCCGGCAACCGCCATGAGGTCTTTTGAGAGGGAAACACCGATCCTTTTGGTGTCGTCCTCGCGTTGGAAAACGCAGCTGTAGCACTTGTCGTCGGCTCCTTTATGGGTGCGTACTGTGTGGATGAGTTGGTACTTCGAGCGACGGCGATCGGACGACTTGTTCGAGAGAAGGATTGCAGCACCACCCATACGGAACAGGCAGTTCGAGACCAGCATAGATCGGTCGTTGCCGAAGTACCAGTTCAGAGTAATGTTCTCCATGCTCACCACTAAGGCATAAGAGTTAGGGTGCACCTGTAATAATAGTAACATAACATATAAACCAAAAGTACTTTATTTAGATAAATTCGAATTTAAATTCGTAACTTTAATAAATACAGCTGGAATTTAATACGCAGACTTTTTTTTAAAAATTTTAATTGAATATAGTATCATCCATCTCTTTTCTTAAATTCGGTCCGGTCGGCCAAATAAATTCACCAGCAGTATTTATATTTAAATGTAGCTCACCTACTTGACCCAATTGCCAGTCTTAACCAAATGTGCTATGATACATAAAATTTTATTTAACCTATGGTTCATTTATAACCAAAAGTGCATGAACATACAATAATGTTCATACTTTTCGGTTTTTAATTTAACGTTAAATAATCGAGATTTAATGTGATTATGAGATAGAAATATACCTGTAGGAGTTGTTTAGCAAGGTCGATAGAAATGAGTCCGGCGCTGCAACCCATTCCACCAAGATTGTAGCTCAAAATGTTGCCTCTAAGCTTGTACCGATTAACAACCATGGCTGAAAGCGACGGTGTCGGATTAAACAAGCTGCAATTCACGACGAGGATACCGATATCCTTAGCCTTGACACCGGTTTTCTCCAACAGTTCATCAATGGCACCGAACATCACCGCCTCGGCTTCTTTCCTCGCCTCCTCCATACAAGGGTTCGGCGGTACGCGCAACACCGCCTCCGGCAAGTACGTCTTCTGCCCTAAACCAGACCTCTCGAGTATCTTCTTTTGGAAAGCTAAGTTCTCATCGGTGAAACTCCCGGTTAAACAAGATCTCTCCATGAAGATTTCCCTTGTACAAGTACGCTCTGGTTCGGGCTTGTAACAAGCGAAATCGAGCAAGTAAACTTTCCGGGGACGGCTGGTGAAGTAAAGCGTAGCCAAGAAAACCAAAAGGCCTAAACATAGAGTGACCGAGACCAGATTGAACTTGAGCTGGTCCCATAATTGAACGAAATCGAGTAACGTGAGCGTCGAGAGATGAGCCGAGGCAATGCATAAGATCGGCACCAAGAGTAAATACATAGCGTTGGAGATCAAATAATGGTACCCGAGTTTCACATATTTTAGCCTTACGGAAAGAAGAAAATTTGGGAGATTATTGTTTGATCTTCTTTCATCTGTAGTTTGAACCTGAACTGGTTCAGGATTCAAGCTTTTCCTACTCTCTTCTGTCATCGTTTTTGCAGTGAAACAAAACTTTTATGACGTTTCAACCAAAACCCAGATCGAAAAGCTGATCAGAATCAAGAAAGATGGAAACTTTGATTTGTTTCCGGCTTCGAATTTTCCGGGAAAATTGAAGGAAAGTGTGGGAAAAATAGAAGAGTTAATGAGTTTGCGGTTTGTGGGAAGAGGTCTAGGGGAGAATTTAAAGAGGTCGGGGGGATAGAGGAAAGATACAACTACCCCAACGAACTTTTAATTGTTAACACGCCTTGGCATTCAATTTGCCAACCAGGAAATTGAACTTCTTTTATTTAAAGGGAAAAAATGGGGGAAATTGGGAAATTTTAGGGCTTGTTTATTGGAAGAAATTTCATGTTTGCCCATTATATGATTTGAATCCATGGGAGAGGAATGGATAAAGAGTATTTTAATTATGATTTTTTTTTTATGTTAAAATATTGAATTAAGATAAAAAAAAATTAAAGTCAAAATTTAAAATTTATTTTTAATTTTTTATATAAAAATAACATGAATAAGGAAAAAGATTTTTATTCGAGATACAAAGGGTTTACAAGTCGGTCAACCTGATCAAATCATTTGTTGGTGAACAACTTAGTTCACCCACGTTAAAAGACAATTTTAGTAGGAAAAAATATTTACCTAAATTTTTACTAAAAATGTTAGAAGTTGAATTAAATTTTAATTTAATTTGTTAAAAGAAAAAAAAAGTCAATTTTTAGTTAGGGTTTCTCATTAGTTCATATACTTCTATTCTAATTTTAGACAATTTTAATTTATGTCTTTCTAGTTATTGTAATAACGATAATATCAATAAAACTAAAACTTAAATACTGAAATGGTTAGAGATTGTCACCTAAATGCAAACATGTACTTTATGTATTTATATTTGTCACACTACATTAATTTAAAATAAAAATGTCCATAAGTATTATCAATAAAAATTAATACTAACAATCGTTTAGATTAATCGATTAATATTATTTTAATTTAATTAAATTTTTTATTTAAATTTATGAGAATATAAAATGTTAAATATTTAACAAAATCATTAAATAAATAAATAAGATATATTTATGATTTATTGAAAAAATAAAAATAGGATAATTTTTCGACTTAAAGCGAACAAAAAACAATAATTTAGATACTTATATAGGGACTAATAAAAGGATTTGGCCCATATCTACCTCTTCCAATATCCTTATGAAGGGTGTTTTAGTATTTAAATGGATGAAATTGGGACATTTATGTAATTTCAAAATTTTATTTCCTAAAATAAATAAAAATACTAAATAAGCCTGGGTTGATAACTGGTAACAGCTAACCATTGCCTACACATAATAATATATTATATGAATACAAACGGCTGCCCCCTCACTCTTTGACTTTCAAACTAAAGTCCTCTCCTTGTACAAAATTAGTTCAAAATTGTGCAAAAGATCCATATACTATAATCTTTATGAATTTAGTCCTAAAATTAACTTCCTGTTAATTTCGTCAAAGAAAATTTTTATTCGATTGATTTCTTAAATTATGATGTAACATAATATATATGCCTTGAACATTATGTTTTTATTAGAAAAGTTGAGGTTAAGATTGAGAATACTTATTTTAAAGAATAGATAAATTAAAGACATGAAGGACTAAATTAACTAAAAGGGAATAATATAGGGATGTCTATGGGAATTTGACCCATTTTCTCGTTGAAATTACGTGTCAAATTTGGAGTGTTTGTTTTTTCGGTTTGATAAGGTTCTGGAACAAGTTTTAATTAAACCTTTGATATAATATTGTATCCTTTATTTAATGCTCAAACTTCTAACCAAACACCCACTCTCATTTAATCCTTCTTAAACACATTAGTCTATCCTACTTCTATGTATAAACTAGAAATCTAGAATCATATTAAATATAATATTAAATATATTTTCTTTATCAAATTTAAAAGTAAAGATATACCTATATTTTTATAGTGAGAAATCGATCGAAGGGTACTGAATGCAATTATATTATTTTTTAATAATTTAAATATTTTTATATATTTTTTATTAAAAATGTTATTATATTTTTATAATTGGTGTTGGTGGTGAAGGTGGCGTAGGGGCTATTGATTTTGGGATGGCTGAAAATGAGGAAAAATGGTCCGCAAGAAATACCCCTAGGCACGAAATCATTAAACATGCATGGACTTGTCTAGTTGTCTATCTGGTTTGGGTTAAGATTTTTTTATATATTTTTATATGTTTTATCAAATATGTATATTATTGTTTTTATTATATTTCTGGTTTCAGAGTCTAATTTTGATTAACTGTGTTATACGGTGAGTGAGTTTTTCGATAGAGATTTTCTGCGTATACAGCGTCTCAAACCTGAGACTTAAGCGAAACCAAACTGCTTACTACTTGGACTAACCTCTGTTAATATGACATGTATATTATTAATAAAATAAAATAATAAAAAATATTTATTAATATACTTATCATAAAATCACAGATAAGACATATAGAAAAATATTTAGACTGTTCCCTTATATCATGAAATATTGGTATTCACAAATAAGCGCATGCCAAAGGAAATTTTCATCACGAAGCTTATATGTATCTATGTACACCAAGAACATTAACAGGATTCAAAGAGGATCTCTGGGTACCTAATAATGATTCCTAAGATTTGTCGACTGTCGACGATCGTGTGATTTGTCGACGGAGCGATTGAATTAGTGATCATAGATTTTCAAGAAAATAGCCCTGGGAGGATAGATGTTGACGATTTTGAATACCGTTCAAGAAGCGATAAAACTTTGGCAACCTTTCTCCCGGGACGTCCGTCGTCGTGAACATTTCCCCCAGCAAGACCAACAAGAAGTAATCTAGCTTGGGTTCCATAGTGTTCCACCATTTCTTTCGACACGAAAACCTTCTCCAAGAGACTGAGTACCCTGTCCTTCAGAGAATCCGATCCCCATGTCAAAATATCTAACACAGACTCTATTGCCTTAGCCTCATGCAAGACGAGAGCGCCTCTCTGTAGATAGCCGTCCTGAACCAATGTGGAAAGTGTCTGAATTGCTTCATGAGCAGTCGCCTCGACTTTGTCATTTAAGAGATTTACTATGCAAGGAAGTGATCTTGCTTCCAAAAGACAAAATGAAGTGTTTACGTTGCAAATACCACCATGTGCAGGGCATACGGGAACACGAGATGTCCGAAAACACCAGCAGCCGGTTCTTTCAGATGTGACAGTGAGCTTAGGACTGCTCATCGATAGATTCGCAATGAGAGCTGCAGCTCTTGCCTTTGCTGTTATTGAACCGACTTTGAGGAAATTTACAAGCAGCGGATAAGCTCCATGTTCAACCACAATCCGTTGTGAATCAACATCTGCAGGATCTGTAAACCTAAAGAGAGCACTTAAAGCCTGTTCTTTAGCTTCCATCGTCCCGGATCTCAAAAGATTTATAAGTGCAGGAAGTACATCCAACTGGATCAATTTTGTAGTTAATGATACTTCAGGTTTTGGAAGGTTGGCTAATAGACCGGCAGCAGCCATTTTGACATCAATGTTACGGTCATTTTCGAGAAACCCCACAAGACCCTCCAGCCGTTTTGGCTTAAGAAGGTAATCTACAACTATCCGTGACTCTTGTTGAGAAAATAAGAAGAGAAGGTTTACAGCAATTTCTCTTACTTCCGAGTTCGGATCGTCGAGAAGAGGCAGGACTAAAGCTATGCCATCGGCGGTAAGAACAGCTGTCTTAACTGATTGAGCCTCAGACCTGCATATTCCTAGCAACGCTCGCAATGCAGGCTTTCGGAAATTGTTCGATGAGTTGTTATTCTGTTGCAAAGCCAACAATTCAGTGATGATTGGCTCCAATTCAAGTTGAACCCCTTTTTCATCAACAAAATAATTTACTCCGTCGCCTTCTGAAGAAAGTTTATCAACAATTTCAGAGCATTTGACTTTAAGAATTGTAACATGGGAAGAGAACATTAGCTTCAGAACAACAGGAACTCCACCAGCAGCAGCAATAAGCTCTTTATTAGGACGGCAACTGGATAGTTTAACAAGAACGGACAACGACAACTCCTTCAGTTTAATATTGCCGGATGCCACCATTGACAGCAACGGAGGTATAATGCCTTCCTCACCAAGGACTTTTAAATTTGAATCATACAATTCCATGGTAACCAATGCTTTCAACATTGACATCCTTGAAGACTCTGGCCCTGAAATATAAACGGAGGTATCAACATACACTGCAGTTGTGATATTATTCCGAATAGAATCATTTAATAAAAAGGTAAGCTGTTTAAAAAAGTATACATAAAACTAAAAGGGTTTCCCAACCTTGAACGACTCGATCAATTAGTGGTTTATAATACCACCCTGACCTGGCAGCTCGAGAAATGTTCTCCTCATCAACATCAAAAAGTTTATTTAATATTTTTTCGGTATAGTCTGCCGATTCCCTGACCGAACCCTTTAGAAGGGTAACAAGAAAAAGAATTGCACTGCTTTGCAGAGAGAGTTGACGGCAAAAAGAAACATTCCATTTAGATCTGTCTTGCAATAACTCATATAGTAGTTCAACTGCAGCTGTTGATATGCTTGGATCGCGGCCTAAACCTGGAACAATGTAATCGAACCCCTGCTGCTCAATCACTTTTTCCTATAATTTTTTGTTCAAAAGAACATAGTCAGTAATGAAAGGGTTCACCTCTTTCTTTTACAAAGTAATCTAAAGATTATCAACAAAGGAAACCAAGAATCTAATTTACTGAAAGCAAGGCAATGAATTCTAATCAGAATTGTTAGTTGCACATAACCCGGCATACAGTGAATCAAATCTAATTTAGGTGTGCAAACTGCAAATATGTTGGTATAGCCTGTCAATGGGTGTTAATGAATGTACATGTATGCATTTAATTAATGCATACACATGCGCACACAAGTACATATACTAAACAATAGACTATAGTCATGCTCCTCAAACAGTGCAATATAAGATGCCAGAAAGAAGAAATATAGACAATTACAGAAAATGAATGAAAAGTGCATGGGTAAGCATGCTTACCTTATTTCTTGCATGCCCTTCCACCATATCTTTCAAGGTGATTAAAATCTTCTTCTTGACTTCTCGGTTGCGAGAGCTTCCAAGGATAGAAATTATATGATCAGTTAGCCCTCCTATGGATATCCAGTCTTTGTTTATAGAATTTTCTCTGATAAGATCTTGCATTTGGTTCAGGGCCTCCACTACTTTTAAATCAACACCTGATGACAACTTTTCCTGACAAGCTCTGATTTTGAGGCAATAGTTCAGTTCTCTCCACTCCTCTATTGATTGTCTGAGCGGAAGGTTAGATCTCAAAGAAGTATCTTCGAGAAAATCTCCAGTTTCTGGATCAGTTTTCATCCCACATTTAAACCGAGCTTCAATAGCAGCTCTCTCACATGTAGTACCAGTGCAAAGGCTTACAGGATCTTCCATTACTTCCCCACTTATACAACAAATGAATGGCTTAAGTGGAGGGATGTATTCTTTCTGTGTATCATATCGTTCGATAACCTGGGCCCTTTGAAAATACTGCTTCTTCATTTCTTCGTAATCTCTCGCTGCATCCGCTTGAGAAAGTAGCTCAATAACTTGTTCCAAGAAGAAAACTTCAGCTCTTTCTTTCCTATTGCCAGCTTCTTCTATTTCCCTTCTGAAGCTTGCTAGCTCCTTGCTAATTTCAGAAGGCTCCACCGGTACCCCAACTGCTCTTGCTATTTCTTCCAGCATATCATTCGCGAAACCTTGGTCACGTTTCTGATCCCTAAGACCCTGGTTTAACCTGTCAACGATTTGGAGTTGAGAATGTGAAGTCTCGAACTCTACCTTTTGCATTTCACTCTGTAGTCTATTGACCTGATCAGATATTCCAGAAAGAATTTCAGTATTCACTATAGAGAATGCAGCCAAAGAGCGTCCAATATCCCTTGTGACTTCTTGCACCTCATTAACAATGTGCCGGCACTTTACGAGTAAGTAGAAACGCCCCCTATTTTTGTATTTCTCAACCAAATTATTCGCCTTCTTGACATCTGCCTCCAATGCCTCCAGAGCTAGTCTTGCTGCTTGAGAATCATTCAACTGTCGAAGCTGCAGTTCCTTCAACACCGGCTCTATGTCAAAGAGATGCTTCGAGAGGACTTTGAAACTCTCCTTCTCGATTACAATATCCTTTGCAGCCTGAGCTGTTCTAATCACCTGGTTTGTTACCACAGCCAAGATGGTCCCAATTGGTATAAGTTCCATCGCCATTCCAATCGATTCTCTTCTCCAATTCTTTAATAATGTTAGGTAAGACCAATTACTACTCCTAAACAGATATCGATCATCGGACTTTATAAAGCATCATTTCTCCCTTTGAGCAACCTGTCAGCAATATATACCACAATCAACACAACAAATTGACACTAGAAAATCCATTTCTTTTTCGATAAATCCGTATCAAAATGTTTGCATTCTTCATATTTTAGAAATCCAAATCCTGTCCAGGCAGACACTTCCTTGACCAATGATAAAACAAAGAAAGCCTGAAATCTGAACTTCATTTCTCAGCTATGTTCTACTATGTTAATCAAACAATTCGAAACATAAATCAATCGATAAACCCGAAGTTCAACTCGGTCGATTCATACAATCATTCGAATCCCAGTATATCAACCCTTCCCTATCCCCAAGAACAACTAAATTCCAGACACTAAAGTCACATAATACTGAAATTTAACATGGAAAAGGGGGTCTGATTTTAGGTTGAATTGGCACCCATGGAAGCAAAACCACTCAAACAAAAGCTTAAATTGCCAAAAAAGAAAGAAAGGAAGAAAACCCTTATCTTACATTTCACCATAGGTTTGAACAAAGAAACTAAAAGCAACAAAAATGGAACACAAGAGCAAGAAGTTAAAGTCTCTTACCTCTGAAAAAAATCCTCTTTGAAAATCCCCAGAAAACCCCAAAGAGCAAAGTAGAAGCTTTAATTGTGACTGAATTAGTATCAGCTAAGAATCAATCAGAACTGTGAAATGAAACCAAAAACCACTTTTCGTTGTTGATTAAAGAGAAGACGACTTGGATATCAAGTCAAGCTCTTTAATTACTATTATTGTCACAGTGTAGACTGTGTAGTTTCCTTTGAATTTCATGTTAGTAATCTTTTAATAAACAAAGCTTATCAATGGTGGAAAAATATGGGAATTTTCAAGGAAAGTGAAGCCCGACAAGAAAAGGTCAAGGTGTTAATTTTTCCTTTTACCTATTCTTTTAAGTGACAAATTAGGCAACCTCATATTAAAATGCACGTGTGGTATTTGTATTAGTTGTATACTTATATTTAAAATAAAATACAATTATATTTGCATATATATTTTTAATAGATTTGTATGTATATTTTTTTGAGCACATATATTTACACGTATATACTTTTTTTTTTCCTTCTGGTTCCAGAGTGTAGCCTTAACTAATTTAGACCGACCCGCACCGCATACCTAGTATTGGTGGGTGAGTCTTCCTGCGAGAATTTTTTGCGTACACAACGTCTTGAATCTGAGACTTGCTTAATTGGAATCAAACAGGAATTTACGTGTATATAATTGATGTATAATGTTGTATAATATAATATATACAATAATAAATTTAAATTGATAAATTAAAAATATACCAATATTTGATATACATTAGTACCAAGAAGGTTTTATTATTATTTAATGTTGGAAAAACAGTGAGAAATGATCAACTTTGAGGCATGTTCTGAAATTGTAAAGACGGTGATTCGAATAAGGAATTTATTGATTCTTATTCTACTTCGTGAGATCTTTATAACGGTATCTCATATGCTCAAAAAGGTTGAGTGATGAATGAGAAATTGATGCTCAAAGTAAGAAGATCGTGAATAGAGTAAGGAAATGAAACCTCATTATCCCATATGGATGGGATAAATGAAGTGAAAAGTGTTTATATACACTTACCCACATAATTGTTATTGAATGATTTAATTCTTGTATTGGGATGTATGATGTGAGTGATGTAAATATTTTAATTGATTGAGCTCTTTGTCAGTTTGCAAATATTTTACCCGTTATGAATATATTTTTCCTTAATTTATTTATCTTTATTTTAATATTCGAAAAGAGTTTGTATGGATTTTTTTTGTTCGTTAAATAATAATATTTATTTTATTTTATTGTTATTTTTATTCTTGGATTAACATCTATTTTCTAACATATAACTGTATAAATTATAGTGTTTTAGATTTTTATTAAAATAACTAACATTTTATTTTGTTATCTTTTAAATTTGATTTATTATTTTTCATCTAATCTAATGAATGCATGACGCATAATTTAATTTTTAATTTTTAAAAAACTTTATATCTTTAATTTAGAAAATTAAAATTTTGTAGTTCTTAAAAACTTTTAAAATCTTTAATTCTTTAAATCATAAAATCTCACAATTTATTTATTATTGTCGTTAAATCAACTGTCTATTATCAAATATTTTACTCTTTCATCATCGAAACTCAACGAATAACATATCAATTGAACGTTGAATATCAATCTCGAAAATTTTATTGAGTGATAAATAACGAATAATAAATTATATCGTGAATCTTGAGATGAGAGAAGATAATATTAATGGCGACATAAAAAAATATCTTCTATTAATTCGGTCAAATAACAACCAAACATTTAGTATATGAAAGCCAATTATAAAATATATTTATGATCAAATTGATAGAAATATATTAATTTCATCATATCTATATTAATTTTTTCTCCTTTAAACTATATTAAATAGATATTTTATATAATTTAAATATTTATTTAATAAAAAACGATTATTTCCATCAACAACTAACCATTTAGGACATGAAATCCCATTATAACATGCGAGGGGGCAATAATGTATTACAAATAGTTCAAGATTCTTACCCGAAAGTCTTGGGCTCGCAGGTTTATGGATGTCCCGATCTGATCCGATTCAAGATCTACTAATATGACCTAATTCGACCCACAAATTAAACCATATTGCAAAATCAACCCTTTCAACGTATTGACTTGTACATTTAAAAATCTCTGAGGGTCCAAAAATAATATTATAGTGTAGGACAGCATATACCTCTAGCATGGCATCCATACTTACATAGTTTATTCCTTTATTACAATGCTTACCTCGTATTCTTTTGTCTTTTACAATGTTTAAATTTAATAAAACATCATTAATTGTCTGATTATGGATAGGAAATAATTAATATTGGTGATGATATTCATATCTAATACTTTCTTTATAGTGGTCCAACAAGGCTATTTGTCATCTAATTATGTCCCTTCATTGGTCCATATGGATATAAGATCAAATTCATGACATTTTAGAGTGACAAAGTATATATTTTAATTTTTTTTATTTTTTATCATCGAAGACATTAGCTTCGATTTTTTAAGTTTTGTCATAATTTTTTATCGTATTTTATTTTGTATATATGAATTATGTTATTCTATTTTATTCAACTAATTTTCTCATTTTCGTATAAAATTTATGTGATTTTGTCTACTCTTACAACATGTCGTTTTATTTTTTAATATTGAATTTAATATCATCTCTCTATTTTAGTGTTATTTTTTATTATCTTATTGAATTATCTTTACTTTAAACTCTCGAATTAATTTTTTTACATCGATAGTTATTCACAATCATTAGAAATTGAGTTACGCTAAAATTAGTGTATTAATGTATTTTTATGTTAATGTTAAAAATGTTCCAATTTTTTAATTTATTTGATTAAATTTTTTAATCATTTTCTTATATGATCATATTAACTTGTGTATATAATAGTTTAATCAATTTAACATATTGCAATAGTTTTTTTTTTAGTTTAATCAATTTCCAATAAAACTAGTTATTTTTAGTTAAAAATAATATAATTGCAATAACAATAATTAATTAAAATATGCTTACAAGATCACTTACTCTTTTATTTAAATATGGTAATTATTTAAAATATTTTCACGGTTGGAACATAGCTATTGACCAGAAGACCGATTAACTAATTTACCATCTAACATCACCGGTCGGTGATATTGATTTTCTTTTAAATAGGTCACCACCAATTTTCTAAGGTTATTAATTTAGATATGGGAAGAGTTAGATTTTTGGTTTATTCGAATTTAATTTAAAAATAAATATTATATATTTAATTTTGATTTAATTTAAATATATTTTAGATTTAATTTAATTTAAAAATAAATATATTAAACTCAATTTTAACTCAAAAATAAATATATTAAACATGGTCTTGACCCAAACTATAAAAAAATTATGATTTGTCTTACCTAACTAAAATTATGGACAACAAGTCAATAAGTAAAATAAAGACATAAACGGCATTTGATTCCCTAAGCAATTGGGTTGTCATGTAATATTAAATTTAATAATAAATAAGTGTTATTCTCTTCGTCCCTCGGAGCTCGTTTTTATTAATTTTTTACGTAGTTTTAAGAAAAAAAATTATATAAAAATTATATTATAAAATAATTAAAATAATATAATTTTATTCTTGTTAAATTAAAGTTTGTTTTATTGAAAAATTAAAATATTATTAAAAAGGAAATGTGGCTAATAAAAATTATTAAATTTTTCAATAATTTATTGTCATAAATCATTAGATTCTCTCTAAAGAAACTGTTTAAAAGGATTACAATAACATTGTTTTTATATTTTAGAACATTTTTTTATTTTTTTAATATATGATTAATGTTTGTTATATTTTTAAAATGTGATACTCAGTTTAAGCTTGTGACGTCTTATCATAATTCATTTTCTCTCGTCTCTCAAATATCTTATATAATTGTTCTTATTGTATATATAAAAAAAAATTGTATGTTATAATAAAAATAATATCAATTAAATTAAAATATAATTAACTTTTAATCATATTTTATATCTACATTATAGAAGACCATGTGCTCAACTGCGTATTTATTTTAATTGTCTGGTCGCTAATATTTTTGTTGTACGATAAGATGAAGTTGATATTGTATTGCTTCCCAGTTGTGAGGGTGGCATGACCCGTGTTTTAATCACCTATTTATTTTAATTGTCTGGACGCTAGTATTTTAACTGCGTATTTATTAAAATCGAATTTTTTATTTGATTTAAGGTTAAAAAATAATTCGTTTTATTTTAGTTCTGAATTTTATAAATTTGACATAAAAAATTTAAATAAAGTTTGAGTTCTATCAAAAATTTAAATAATTTAAAATTTTTAATAATTAACGGATTGATTTTTAAGTCGAGTCGAGTCTTTCTATTTTTCCTTTTATATATATATATATACATATGAAGAAATATATACCGAATATGAAGAAATATATATTATAATTAAAAAAATCATTTAAATTATAATCAAATTGTATTATAAAATAATAAATAATTATAATTAAATTTATATAATAATTTAAAAAACTCAATTCAATCAAAAATTTCAAATAAACTTTATATTGTATAATATAATGTATTAAGTTAAATAAATAAATTTTTTTATTTAATTCGATTCGATTAAAAATCTAATACAGCTGCCACCGTTGATACAATACGTGTATTTGTATGTAGAGACTTCATTGAGGTGTGCGGTCGGAAAAATTATCCACCGCTCCGATTGACTTAATTGAGAACTGAAATTTTGTTTTTATTTGATGTGCTACTTTAAAATGGATATAATTTCTCTATGTTTTTTTTAATAAACGATAAGTATTTACTATATTATTTATTATTATTAAACACGCGTGCTGTGTTACGCCATCACCCTCACCTCACAGGAAGAATAAATCATTTTCATTTAATACACAGTACGACTAATATTGTTTAATCATTTTTTATAAGAATAAATCAACGGTGGGTTTATAATTTTCAAGACACTTGAGACGGCTCAATATAAACCGTCAATACTTTTCTTGATTTAATTAAGATATCATTTATTTGTTGTTATGAATATTTTTTATGCATTTAATTCTCGCAATAATTTTGATATACATTTAATATCTATATTTTTTTATTTAGTTATAATGATTATAATAGCATATATGTATACTCTTAATCATTAAACATTAATTGTTCATTCACTGTGCTGGCATTATTGATGCTCGAACCCGTAATTTCTAAAAACAACAATTATTCTTTTAACCGATGAGACTAGATAATTCGTGTAAAATTTATGTTTTTTAATTAAATTGTTGTAATAATAATTTATCAATGTACAGAGGTTATATATATTTTTTAATGTTAGTATTGATAGTTTAACATTCATCATCGATTTTTGGTATTTTTTCCCCTAAATTTTAAAATTAAAGTTTCAATTTTTTATTGTGTGATCTCGATTACTTAATTAATTTTGGTATACATTTAAGATCTATGTTGTTTTTTCATTAAGTTGTTGTAATAATAATTTATCAATGTATAAAGGTTATATATATTTTTAATGTTAGTATTGATAGTTTAACATTCATCATCGATTTTTGGTATTTTTTTAAAATTTTAAATTAAATTTTAAATTTTTTCATTGTATGATCTCGATTACTTAACTTTTGTTTCAAATGATTATAAAAAAAATTCACATTATGTATTTAATTTATATTTTATAGTTATAAACTATCATTATAATTTTAGATATTTATCTTTTAATAAATCTAGCAATTTTTATATATAAAAAAAACGATAATAAGATAATTAACGATAGGGACGAAAATATTTTCGTTTAAATAGGTACTTTAAAATTAAAATTTGTGTCACTGTGTTCGCACTAAACTCAATCATATATATTCAATTAATCGAGTTTATTGACTTAGTCCACGTCTAAATACACCGAATAATTTTCCATGTTATGATAAGATTAATCCAAATGAAATTTGTTCGATTATTAGTCATAAAAGCCAACTAATTTTTCAAATAAATACGAAAAATGCACATTTATCATGCCAATTAGTTGACACAATAAAATAGGTAGCAACAAAAGTCGTGCAATGAACTTTTTTCTGTGACGTATTGGTATGTAAAAGTTCCATTATTTTGCAAAATAATATAGTTAATAGCTACTAATCAATTTCAGCATCTTTTTCTCGTTATGGTAGGCATAACTACTTATCAATTCTATGGTAGTGTAACATTATTTTGAAATAATTAAAATCGAATTAAAATTTAATATAATTTAAAATAATATTATTTAAAAATAATTATCATTTTAACTAAAATTATTCATATGACGATTTATTTAATTATAATTATTTTATAAATAATTATTTTAATGTCGTCTATTAATAAAGTAATTCATTTATTGATCCGTATATTTTTATTATATTTATATATATAGCATTATTCTTTCAACCACTTACCTTATTTTTATTTTATATCGTATGGAGTAAATCTGTTGGCTTCAATTTTATTTTATTTTTTAAATTTCAATGGTTTATATATTTTTTTATTGTTTTGTGCTTATCGGTTATCGATAAGGTTTAGAGCTTTTTTATAGTCCAATTTGGAAGGAAATCTATAAAATAAAATAGTTGATATATTTATTTAATTTTGGTCAAGTTTAACTGAAAACAAAAAAATAGGATCATCTTACTCGTAAGTCATATTTGATTTTAAAGCTTGATACTAATTGAGAATAATTTATATTGTATATTTAATTTTAATAGATAAATTTTTGACGGACTACTAATTATTTTTTTAATTCGGTGATTAAAATAAAATTGTATTACTAATTTAGTGATCTTAGAGATCGTTTACCTAGAAACTTACTGCTACTACCAACCTCTTTCTTTGGGTACAATGAGAAAGATACTTCAAAGTATACCATTGTGTTTAGGGATAGGTATGGGTCGGGTAGGATTTTCGGCCCACTCGCACTCGATTCGAAAAATTATATCATTCACCCGTCATGGTTTTAGGGTGAAAAAAATTCGACCCAACCCGACTCGACCCAACTCGAATCATTAAAAAATTAACATTTTTGGGACTAAACTGTAAAAAAATAAAATTTAAGGATCTAATTATAAAAATATTTAATTTTAGTGACCTAATTATAAAAAGTTAATTTTATTGATCTAATTGTATAAAATATATATAAAGAGGGGTCATTATTACAAATATCCCTAAAATATATATAAAAAAATTGTACTATTAGTCCTGTGTCAGGTCGGATCAGATTTTTTCCACTTTAAACCCGAACCCGACCCGACACCGAATTTTTCATTAAAAAATCCGATCTGATTAAACCGGATCAGATCGGCTCGAAACCTGTCGAATTCGGGTTCCGTACTCATCCCCGACTGTGTTGGACTTTCAGAATGAACATGAACCACATCCTTGACCGTTGGAAACTGGTGTCGATTCAAGGCCAACGACAATGCCAAAGTTGTCATCACATCCCTCCTCATATGCGTGCTTCGCTAGAACACTACACTAGTTTGTCATGCCAAACTTTCACACACGCGTGTGAACGATAATATCGGGATCGGATAATATTAAAGTATACTTAATTATACAATATCAATTTTAAAATAAATATAATTAATAACATAATACACTATATAACATTTTAACTTAAATCAGTTATAAAAAAAATTTAAACTTAAATCATCTGAATAAATTATATTATTTTATCATTACGATAACTCTTAACGAATTATAAATAAGAATTTTAAAATCAAAAAAATAATAATACATTTTAAATACATATATTTTTATTAAAAATATGGACGGATGTTAATGTTTGAAGTTTGGACCTAATGATCATGATGAGCAGCATAATTGAAAATGTAATGATCGTTGCAATCGCTATTAAAATTTTGGATCCCAATATTTCCGGCTTATAATAATACATTATAAGAAATTAAAGTCTCTTTTTCAAGACATTAAAATAAATAAAAATATCAATTCTTATAATAAAATTTCAGAAATTCTTTATACTTACGAATCAAATGGAAAAGATGTCTCTTAAATAAGATATCATGTTTAAATATTTCAAATAAAACAAACTCCGAATAAAAAATTTAAATATACTCGATTTTATATATCACAAAGATTTTTATTATTATAAAACACATTAAAATATAATATCTATCTACTTAAAAAATATATTTTTTAAATAATCAAATAATATAATACTTTACTATAAATATAATATCTATCTGTTTATATATATTACAATAGTATATATTTTATAATATATTATCAATCATATGATATTAATTATTTAATCACTGTGCTATAATACTGGTGTTCGAATCCATAATTTTTAAAAATAATAATCGTTCTTTTAACTATTAAGGTAAGATGATTCGTACATATTTCGAATATTTTAAGAAACATGAATTTGGAGCATAATTTAACTTGAACGTGTTTCAAATTGAAATGATTTTTTTTTCAAAAAATAATTGAAATGGTTTTTGTAAAATCAACGATCATGTGCCTACCGAAATAATCGACATTAAAGCAAATAAAATATTCCTCAAATTAAATATAGATAAAAAAGAGAGAGAGAGAGAGAGGTCAATAGGATTAAAATCCAATTAAACAAAAATTTGGGGATTAATTAACACTAATTATTGTAAGCACTACCGTTCATTAATATAGATAAAAGAGAGAGAGAGAGAGAGAGAGGTCAATAGGATTAAAATCCAATTAAACAAAAATTTGGGGATTAATTAACACTAATTATTGTAAGCACTACCGTTCATTAATATAGATAAAAAAGAGAGAGAGAGAGAGAGGTCAATAGGATTAAAATCCAATTAAACAAAAATTTGGGGATTAATTAACACTAATTATTGTAAGCACTACCGTTGATTATTAATGAAGGCAAGATCAAAGCTCTCATTACGTTTTGGGATTAATTCACAGATTATTGCCACGTAGTTTTAATTAATGAAGTTTTTCTTTTTTACATTATAACCTGTTTCGATTTAACAAAATTTTATTTTTATTTTCATTCTACATGAATTGAAATTAATGAGTAGTTTTATTATGTAATTTGATAAATTTAAGTTGTATGATTTTAGTTATAATGTATTGGTAGAATTGAATTTTAGAAAATTAAAAATATATGAATCGAAACTAATAAATAATTTTAATAAAACGAAAGATTATATTATATCTATCTTAAATGATCTACGTTCAAACATTTTTATCTATAAAATATATTTGTATATTTATAAAAATATTTAAAAAATAATATTATCATAAATTATATTAATTTTATTTTAAAAACAGATGAAACTACCAAAATTAAAATACATGAACTATCGACTATTTTTTGTTCTAAAAGAACAAAAATCAATTATTTCACCTTAATTTCAAAATATTATATTTTTAAGGTTATTATATGAAATAAATTAAATTAAAATAATCATTATTAAATTAATTAATCAATAAATTTTATACTTATATAAAAATAAAAGGATAGTTAAAAAATCTGAATAAAATAAAAGAGATATAACAATTTAATATACCGTTAAAATGACATATTTAAAATAATAGAAAACATAAAACCTAAATTATTATCTTCGCAATTAAAATGTTACTAAAATAAAAAATTTCGAGACTTAAAGACTATAAATTTAAAATATTATATTTTTAACAATAATTTTAAAATTTATCTTATTTTAAAATTTCTCACTAATTTAAAGTATATTAGATTGTTGTCGTATATACTCGTATGTACGAAAGAAGTCCCACGTCGAGGTGCACAGTGAGAAGCCAATTGGTCTATATAACCCAACTCACCCTCAGTCGACCCTTGTGGAACGCTGCCTTTCGGACTCAAAGTCTCTGTGAAAACCACCACAAATAACGATGCTATCAGGAGCTCCTCCGCTACTTCCACCGCCTCCATCAACACCGTCACAGCAAACTCCACCACCATCACTTCCATCATCACCACCGATAAGAATCACCCGAACCAAAACACCCATCGGCGGCATACTCTTGGGCAAGTATCAATTGGGTCGTTTGTTGGGACATGGAAGCTTTGCCAAGGTTCACGAGGCAACATCGATCGATGACAACAACGTTGTGGCGATCAAGATCATAGACAAGACGAAAACGGTCGCCGCCGCCATGGAACCGAGGATAATCAGTGAAGTTTCAGCTATGCGCCGCCTACAACATCACCCGAACATCCTTAAAATCCACGAAGTTATGGCCACAAAGACAAAGATCTACCTTGTCATGGAATTCGCCTCCGGTGGCGAACTTTTTACAAAAGTATTACGCCGTGGTCGATTAACCGAAACGACCGCTCGTAGATACTTTACCCAACTGGTCTCCGCGCTCCATTTCTGTCACCAAAACGGCGTTGCCCACCGTGATGTGAAGCCGCAAAACCTTCTGTTAGACCAAAACGGAAACCTCAAAGTTTCAGACTTTGGTCTCTCAGCTCTTCCCGAGCAGCTAAGCAACGGGCTTTTACATACAGCTTGTGGAACACCGGCGTTTACAGCTCCGGAGGTTGTTCGGAGGAAAGGGTACGACGGTTCCAAGGCCGATGCTTGGTCTTGTGGGGTGATATTGTTTGTTCTGTTGGCCGGTAAATTGCCCTTCGATGATAGTAACTTGGTCAGCATGTATAAAAAGATTCATCGGAGGGAGTTTCAGTTTCCATGTTGGATATCAAAGCAAGTAAAAGCTATCATATGGCAGCTTCTGGATCCGAATCCCGACACGAGAATGAGCTTGGTGAAGTTAATGGAAACGACATGGCTTAAAAGGAGTTTAAGTGCTTATACATCATCGAACAAGGAACAAGACAGTTTGTTACACGGCAGGAAGTTGAAGCATGACATGGTTTGTAATGGTGTTAATGCTTTCGACATAATATCTCTGTCTTCAGGGTTGGATTTGTCTGGTCTTTTTGAAGGAGGAAATGAGGTTAATAGGAAGGAGAAAAGGTATACAACGTCAATGGAGTTGGAAGGGGTGATAGAGAGGGTGAAGGAGGCTGGGGAGAGATTGGGGTACAGAGTGGAGAAAGGGAAAAGAGGGGTGTTGGGGTTGGGGAAAGGGAAGGTGGTGCTGACTGTGGAGGTGGTGGAGATTGCGAAGTTGTGTGTTTTGGTGGAGGTGAAAGTGGTGGAAGGTACGGTGGAGTTCGAGGAAGGGCGGTGGTTGGATTTAGAAGCCGGCCTTGGAGACATATTTGTTTCCTGGGATAATCATTTTGTTGGTTGAAGGATCGACTGATTGTAATGTATGGAAGTTCTTTGTTTCTTTCTCTTTTTTTTTTTGTTCAATTAATTAGTGTTGTTGGGGGAGGCTTATTCTAGTGTGAATCATTGTAAATGATGGAATTTATAGTGATTAGACCTTAGCAGCTGAACATAAGTTTCTCTGTTAATTTTCTTAGCAAGTTCTAATAAATTCCCAGAATTTTGATGTTCACAAACAGAAGAATCTCAGGTTGAAAATTTTCATCACAAAACATTTTCTCTGGAACCAATCAGTAACAGTAGCACAACTGGATTTACATATTGCTCAATGAAACTATGTTTGCTCTTATCGTCATCATGAAACCTCCTGAACCATAACCATGACTTCTTGTTCATCCCTGCTTCTATGTACATTCTAGTCAGAGCAGATTGTGTATATTCATCAATTTCAAGATGCCTTTCATCCATCTCGTGTATGAGGTCTTCCACTTCACTAACCATTTGCCTTATCGAGTATGCATACGAGGGTGCGGTAACTCACAGGATCTGGTTCAAGGCAAGCCTCCGTCTTTGCAAAGTAGCCGGCTGCCATCTTTATACCATCGTACTTAGCATGAAGAGATATGAGGATATTATACGTTCTCGTGTCAGGAAGGCGCTTAACCTCCTCCATCTTCTTCATCAGTGAAGCCACCTCTTTCAACTGTCCATGGTTACCACAAATGTGAATCATCGTATTAAAAGTAACAGTAATCGGAACAATCCCTTCTATAAGCATGACGACCATTTCTGAAAAAAAAAAGTCCTCAACTTTTCGAAACTCACCAGCTTTCTTATACAACCGCACGAAGATCCCCATAGTTACCTCATCAGGCTCCATCCCTTGCTTATTCATCTTCCCCACCCCCCCCAAAACAGCTAACTACCACAACTAATATTTAAGCTTGATAGTTCATTTCAACGATATCAAATGAGGCAAAAAAAAGACAAACAGACTGAAACAAAATATACCCATCAAGCAGATTATCAACAAAAAGCTTACGTGTAGTGAATTGGGAGTGGGGATGAAGACTGAAACTATATTGCTGGTGCTGTTGGAAGGATGCAAATGCTAAGGTCATAAAATGAAAAATAATGTTGAGAGTGGGATTTGAACCCACGCCCTTTCGGACCAGAACCTTAATCTGGCGCCTTAGACCAACTCGGCCATCTCAACTCGTTAATACATGCTTAAAGACTTACATAAATGTATCAGATATTATTTTCCCTGCTTTGATATATAAATTTGTATAAACTTTACACTACACACGTTTGTCAAACTTAAAGGTAGGAATTTAATTTAACTTATATCTAAATATTTAAATTTAGATTTCGAAGAAAATATGTAATTTTTTTATATACAACTTGTATATTTAAATATAGATAATCTTATTTTTAAGTTGTATTTTTTAAAATTTAATAAATATTACCTCATCACTTCTATCCATCGTTACAAATAAAATCCAAATCAAATACTACATATTTCATGTTCCAGAAATAAATCATTACATTATTGAATGTATTTCAAGGGACAAATTTGCAATACTTGAATACAAGAGGACATTCCCCAAGCAAAGGTTGCTATATTATTAGCCAACAATCTGAGACTTCGGTTTCAGACAATCCAGAACATATTTCATGCCAGACAACATGAGCTTTTAGCCTTTTACCCGTTCATTTCATTTGCAATACTTATGGAACCAAACACAGATGTTAAGAAAGCTTTCGAAGTCGGATTGTGACCTGCACAAAAAACGAGTGTATATATATGTGTGTATGTATCAGATATCAAGGGTATATTTGATGAGGGGATTAAACTAAGCAAGATCAGAAGTGTCTTCATCGGAGCAGGTGTTTACCTCTCAATTCCATGGATGTCATTTGGAAACATGATCACCTTGGTCTCAACTCCTCTCTCCTTTAATGCCCGTGCATACTACGAGTTTCAATCAACAATTATCATATGTGATCAGAATTCGGATGTGTCAACTTCCAGATCAGAAAAAAGAAGTGTTCATATGGGAGAGACAATATGGTAGTAGCTTATTCATCATAGTTCATGGTATAGAAAGGAAACTTATCGTACTTGCAATCCATTGGAAACCGGGACTCGAAGATCCTGAGCACCTAAAAGAAAGATGGTCGGAGTTTTAACCTGCAAAGAGAAAAAAAATGACTTCATCCCATCTGTTTGTTCTAATGACATACCTTTTGAAGGGAAAGCAATGCATGTTGTAGAATACCATGCATGTTATACTATTGCTCAAATAAGCACTCTCCCTCTCATTTTCCCATATGCTAGGCCCACACCGAAGTCAAAGCATGGTCCACAAAGCTAATCAGTTCGACTGGCATCACAGTTACTGGCATCATACCAGAAAATTAGTCTTTCATTTAAAGTATACCTTCGAGATATGTGATATAGGAGACTTGCTATAGAAGTGAGTCAAGTGTTCAGCTGTAGGTGCTTCGGTGAAGATAGTTTTTCCATTGGTTCCGTAAGATTCCACGTAACACCAATCGGGGATATCTGTTATGCCAACCATGGATGAAAGATTACAAGCTGGATTCCTTGTTGCAGCTGCAACAAACTTATCTGGTGCCTGTAAAAATTAAGGAATATGTTTCATGATTGCTTGGTCACAGAGAGACACCCGTAATATAAAAAAGCCTGCAGATTTTCCCTGCTAAAGGTTCACTAAAAAACATTTACATTACTTCAAGAGAAAACCTAACCTGACCGATTAAGTGTGTGGTTAGAAAGCCACCATGGGAACCACCAAGAACAACTATTTTAGATGGGTTGACAAACCCTTTCTCTACAACATGATCTATTGCTGTAAGTACATCATTGACATCCTGTCCATGTTACAGCACAATGACGATTCGAATAATTACACCTGAGATAATAAGTTAATGACTTGAGAACATGTATATCAAGAATAAGCACCTGAGACCCAATTTTCCCAGGAAGAGATTGCAATGCTTCCTCGCCAAATCCCAGTGAACCTCTGAAATAATTTAGCAATGTTGGATGAAGATAAAGGTTATGCCAGCCATTTGAGGTTGATAAATCACAAAAGCTAATTTAAAAGGAAAATCCTTAAGTATGTGAAAGCAAAGATCACAAAGGATCCGCAAAGCTATTTAATCATTATCAATAGGATGCCAGGTGTACTTGATAAAAAATCTGCACGGTACTCTCACCTTGATAAAGTACTTTGGAAAGCAAATATGAAATTAAAGCATCTTATAGAAGGAAATTTTAAGCAGTATAGAGAAAATGAAATGGCAAGAAAATAAGAGCATTAGCTTTAAATACTTGAACATTAAAACAAAACAAGTCCTTTCTCAAGTTAAACTTTCCAAAGAAGTAAAGATATTACCTATAATTTACAATTAACAGGCTGAAACCAATTGAAGAAAGAAATGCCAATGACTTTGAGAAGCTTGACAAGGAGACGGAATGGGGTCCCCCATGAAGGATTACTATTAGAGGATCAGGTGCATCACTTACTTTGGAAGATACAAATATTGCCTCAAAAGACTTAGCAGTGCCTGAATGAATTGGACAAATTCAATCATCAAAACCTTTTTACTTTTTCACAATTTCAGTACCTACGGTAGTAATTAGAGGCCAATGGAACATCATAGCAATGAAAACTTTTAGTTTAGCCTTCAAGATCATAAATTTATGGCTCCTTATCTTGTGCGGAACATACTACTATACATATGATATATCGATCCACGAAAATCAGAGGGTAATTGTTGCAAACATAGAATCATGTTTTTTCTTTGCATTTATTGTTTTGAATGTGGTTGAGGGAGTTTTTTTGGTGTCAGCTTTCAAGGTTTTTTCCCCAGCAGTTAGTAGTTATTGGAGTATGCTAAGATACAAAAATCAACAGCACCGAGCCAAACTGATTTGTAGTACCTTTTATCAAGCAATCAGAAACATCTTGCACCTGAATTTGCAGAATACCAAACTGAAGATGCGAAAGCAGAGACATAACCTGTAGCATAAGATGTAAACGTATTTAAAAAAAAATCAGTATAAAAGAAATACAGATCAGATGAAACAAAAGCAACAAAACAAACCTTCTCTGAATATTTGAAAATGGGGCTTGAGACATTTAACCAATGCCATTCAGTTGTATTATTTGCTTTGTCCACAAGGCAGCCGTATTTGATTTGAGGAACATCTACCGGACTGCTACACACTTCGATACGAGGAAACAACAACTACAAATTTCATTTCTCTTTGTTTGAAAAGCAGGGAGATCATTGGTTAAGAAAGAACACTAAATTTACCAGCAATGACATTGTCCCCATCTAGTGTAAGCATATTCCATGAAAAAACTGACTCAGCAGGGCTAATACGTGATACATCACCACTGTATACAAAAATAATATCAAGTAATGAAGCAAGAATATAAAAGTCTATGCACAAGGCAAACAGACATAACCAATAGTCACCTTAACACATTAACAGAAAGTATTACTTGACAGCTGTGCCAATAGGATGGTAAAATCATAGTGCATCCATCAGAAAGCCACGGCTTACTAAGGAAACTTGAACAGTAAAGACCCGGAAACTGAAAATCCTCAGCACAGTTCACAACAGGAATCTGCAAAGAATTAATATAATGAACAGAATTGCCCTTCATATGTGGACCTAAGTACTGGCTAAAAATAAGATATGGTAGTAGTTAGTGTATTCCCGAAAAACAAATCATAACAATGACCTAATTTTGATTTTGTTATGTTCTAAAACAGTAGTCAGTAGAATATTGTAAAATCAAGTTGATGGGAACAAGAAAGCGTAGACGAAAGAAAGCACCAACTAGAGGGCAATGGGCATGTGAATTGAGGATTTTGGATGATTTTTTTTTTCTGCCCTCAAAGAATCCAAATAAATATCATAAGTTGGATGCTCTAAACTGAACTCATCAAATTCAACTTAAGCATAGACAAGTGGAGGGCTTACCACATCAATGATCTTTGTAGATGAGTTCAGATTGCAATCAGCAGGCCAATCAATTCGGTGAAGAGAATTAGTTGCAGAGTGCGCTCCTGAATCCACTGAGGCTTTTGCAGACAGAAACACAAGGAACTTTCCATTGGGACTGAGGGAAAAGAAACATAATTCACATAAAAGCAGCAAACTCCAAAGATGTAGCTTGTATGTAAAGAGATGCCCTTTTAACAATTTAGGCAGCTGGTAAATAACAGTTCCCGTTATATGTAATGGAACATTAATATTGGCCTAGTAGATGGAAGAATTTCAAGGAGAAACATGCAATTCTGGACAGCCATTCAAAGACTTCCAAGCAAAGATTTACTTGCATTATCTGAAGATAAGCACCATAAACATTAAACCAAAAGCGGGTACTCAACATAAAAAAGCACATCATTTGCACCATAACAACAGAAGATGGAGAGAGTACTCTTCATTCTTTCTTGACTACTGAAAAAAGGGAACAGAATCACAAATATCATATACCATTACACAGATACCCAAGCAATTAGAAGAAGAGAAACAGAAAGTTCAATGACAATGAACTATTTTCCAAACTTGCGCATAAAGAAACAGATTTGAACTTAACCCAAGCTATTGGAAGAAAACGAAATCAAGGGCAACAATCTATTTACCAAGCTCATGTTTTACATCAATAAATTTATTTGAACTAAATAAACACAACAAAGATATGACATAGTTGAATGAAGGGAAACAGGGTAAAGAAATAAAGTTGTGGGTAGAAATATATACAGGCAAAAAAACAAGCCCTTTTCCCACTCCACAGTGTCAGCTAAGAGTAGATATAAATTGTTTGCTGAAAGCAACTTCAAAAAACACTCTGTAGTTGGCCGCTGCTTATCATATGCAAAATTTTAAAAAGGGGGCAAATAGGATTAAGAAAGACTGCAGACCTTAGGCGCAAGCCCAAAAATTGAGAGTAAGAGTTAATTTGCATACCTGAATTGTGGAAAGAATGTGCTACTTATGCTTTGCGTTAAGTTGACTACGATTAATTCCTCCAATGATCTGTCCCCATAATAATTATATATTGTGAATAAATGTAGCACGGCAAAATTCCAATATGAAAATATGACGGAATAAAACATTGAGAAACCAAAAGCAATTAACCCACTTGATGTCAGACTCAGCAGCTTCTGATTTGTAAAGTGGCACTTTCACCGCATACAATGCGCAAGGCCTGTTATAGCAGTATTTTATACCAAGCTTTCTCGGATCAGCTGACCACCCCACAAAAACTAAATGTTGATCGATGCCTTCCACTGGTGGAGCCCAAACCACTTGTCCTACACTCAAAGACTTCTCAATTCCTTTAACAGCATGTGCCTTGCCACTGAGATATGAAGAAAGTTTATTGAGGATTCTTCCACTGCACAAAGCTCTTTACCATGCCATAGCATTGACTAAAATAGAAAACTATATATGAAAATGGAACCTGTTAAGATTGATCACAAAGAGAGCAGGCTGCCTTTTTCCTGCATAGCATTCCCCCCATTCTTCCTCCCAATCTCCTTGACCTCTCCAGCTTGTGCATTCCTTGTCTTTTGTAGCACCTTGCTTGTAACCCTGACAATCAAACGAAGGCTTGCAGGGAGATGGCTCCTCAGCAACATAAGCGATAAGAGATTCATCAGAGTTCCAAGAGATTCCCTCAAACCTATATCATTAAGAAAGATTTCAACCTTGCTAAGTTTGCAGGGATAATAGCTCCCAGTAAAATTACATATAACAATCCTGCTGCAGCTGCAAATGCTACTACAACCGACCAATGATGCTGTTACAACCAGTTCTAGAGTTTCTACTATATTCACATTCAAGAAGGTGGAAATTCAGCTTAAGTTACTAAAACAATTTACTTTTGGATCAATGACTATGTTAAATATTACTTCCAAAAACTTTATGGTCAGAGGAAAGAAAACTGAAGGATTAATTAAATCATTTACCATCCATCAGCATAAACCGATCCATGTGTTGACTGGGGAATCTGGAACTCCTTCTCTAACTGAAATGAACTCCATATTTCAAATTGTGTGGGAGAGTCATTTTCAGGATTTCGAATCACAAGAAGCTTTGAACCTGATGGTGAGGGGACAGTTAGAGACACTCCTGTCATCTCAACAGGAAATGGGGCCCATTGGAAGTTGACATTATTATTACTATCTTTCGAAATACTAGAGGACAGCATATACTTTCGTTTCTTGTTTGCCAAAAGATTAGGTTGGCTAATTGAAAACATTGCCTGAGACCCTATTCCTGCAATAATTTCACAAGTATAGGGAATTAGGGATCAAAGATAGCCTTTTGGTTTCAAATAAAAAGAGGATACAGAAGATAAGAATAAAGAAACATTAGCCTTCCTACCACTTTCAGACTTAAAAACCCATGCCTTGTCAATGCTGGAGAGACTAGTAAACTCTTGTAGTAATTTAGACTGGGAAGCATACTCTTCTTCAGTCGCTTCATCTAGCCCCACTGGCAATTCCTTCACTGGACCAGCTTTGGAAGAATCCATGGCCAAAACAGCCGGTAGATGTTTTCTACATGTACGGTTGATAAGAAAATCACAGGGAAAGATCGTAGAGAAAACTAAGCGGAAATGTTGACAATAGGGGAACATGCTTTACATATTAAAGGGAAAAAAGAGCAAAATTGTCAATTGATATAATCCGTTATAACGTTAAGAAACACCCATTTTATTCCACCCCACCATCTTATCCAAGAAGAAACAATAGGATATGACACTAAATTTGAAATCCATCAACCAGGTTTAAAAAGCACAACATACAGCATAATATCCAAAATACCATTAGGTCACAAGAATAGATCTAATGAGGATTGAAGAATCGTGAACAAAAGACACACCAGAGATTGGATGTGAAACATTTGAGCAACAGATATGATTTCAATTCCAGTTTGGAGTCATCTTAATACTTACACTAACAAGAGAGTACCACACCACAATGTATATTTTCTTGTTCTGCACTTTGTTCCTTTCCCTACAAGGATATTGCCTAGTGCTTATATTACTTGACTACAGATTAAAATCACAAACTACTCCCAGAAACAGGCATATGGTAGCAAACCTGAGTCCTGAAATGACTTCAACTGGGAATGGATCACGTTCCACCTTTTGCAATCATCTTTGCATTAAATCTGAACTATACTACTTCTCAATAGCAAAGGTCTTCCAGGCTAGAAACAATATGCTATTCATTATCCATTCCAAATACGCTATTCATTATAATCATCTCCCATCAATCAAAAAATAAAAAATCCAACTTGGTTTGTATCAAACAGTCGGTAACAGATGAATACTCAAAAACAAATTTTTAAACTTGATAATTCACTCAACCAAATCAAAAAGGTATAAAAAGAGTCTGAACAAAAGATACCCATCAAGCAGTTTACCGTCAGAACAGTAACAAAAACGTCTCTTCAGAAAAAAAAAATAGTGAAAATGGGAGAGAGAGAGAGAGAGAGCTTACAAGTGGTGAGAAAAGGGAGTGGAGTTGAAGTAAAGGAGGGAATCGAGGAGAAGCTGCTGAGGTTAGTAAGCAAACAGATTGAGTGATAGCGGAGTTGAAGGATGTTAATGCTAAGGTCCTACTCGTTTCAAGATTCCAACTTTGACAGGCGAGTTTAGTATTAAGTGCCGTGAAAAAATGGGGTGATAATGAGCCGTAGAAAAGTTTTTTTAAAATTTTTAGTTTAAAAAAATATGTATTTAGTATTGTTATTAAAAAATATTTTTAAAAAAATAAATGATTATTTTAGACATGATGTTATAAGTTAAAAATATATATTTAAATGATAATAAAATTATTTTATTTTATAATATTAACTTAAACTATGATAAAATATAAAGATATATTTATAATCTGATAAAATATATAAATTAAAAAATAATTTATGTTAAATATAATTATATATTTGTAAAATTTAAATTATAATAAAATATAATAAATGAAGGTTAAAATTGTAATCTGACTCCTAAAAACACTTTCTAACCGCAAAAGTTAAAAATTTTAGCTTTTGCGTTTGGGTTGAAAATCACTTTTCAAACGCAGTTTCTTATTTAAAAGCTAACTGTTTAGCATTATTTCTGCGTTTTAAAAATCAATCCTAAACGGGACCTAATCATTCTAACAGTAATTATTAATAATTTTAAATAAAAAGCAAATGGATGCCCCCACAATTCACATATAATAAAAGATTCATATGTAATAAATAGTCGTGCAAATTAAAAAATATATAAAAAATTAATTTTAAAGTTTAAAAATTTAGTTATCTTACGCGGATTTGAGAAATAATCGTGACTGTTACATTTTACTGTTTTAATACTCATTTTACATTCTCATCAAGATACAAATTCTAAAACTTAAAGTTATCAAATGCTGGTTTAAGCAATTTGTTGATAGATGTAAACCTTTTATCGGATAGTTGTTTGATCCTTTAGAACTTCACAGTAACCCTTTAACTTAAATTATTAACGACCTAAATAATTTGATATCTATTAATTAGTTAGATAGTTAAATATATTTATGTTATTTTTATTTTATGTAGATTCGAATCCGAAGTAAGATTGTAATATTTCTATTTAATAAAAAAACAGTGTAAACTATTTATTCTAACACTATAATATAAAAATGGTAAAACCAAGTTAGGCAAAAATAATATATAGGGACTACATCCTGAATTTTAGCAAAATAGAAATACCAAGATTATAATTTAACCTTATATACAATACTTTCTTAAAGCTCTCCAAAAGTCAATTTCACAAAAAGAATATAAAATAGTTTCATGATCACCATGAAAAACAAAAAATGTACAGCTACAAAAGTTCAAGAGAAAGGGGGGGGGGGGAGGGGAGAGAGTTTTCCTCTTGCCTTTGCCTTGTTAAGGTAAAGTTATGGAAAATTCTTATATCCTATTTTTCTGAATAATAATAATATATCCACGCCTAACCCTTTTTCTAAATACAAATAAATTCCATAATTGTTTAGCCATAACCTTGTATCTTGTTGCTGCAACGTAGCTCCTTGATCTTCACTCGGATATGTGTCGCATCCAGATATACGTATCTGACATGAATATATTCATTTTTTTATAAAGTTTTTTGTTCCATATGTTTGGGATCATACCTTTGTCCGAGTACCATAGGTCTACATTGGCGGATGACTAAGTTTGAGAAGGCGCTGTCTCACCGGTTTCATCAGCAGCCGGCGGTGGAGTAGGGGATGAAACAACCGAAGCTGATTTTGTTGCATTCGGATTGTACCTCATAAACACTCTATCTTTATTTTTGCTCCACCATTCTCCTGCCTGTTGTTCATTAAACTTCCTTTTGCTGAAAAAAAAATGTTGGGAGTCCATATAGGGCAGTGAGATTATTAGTTACTTTCCATGCATATCGAATATAGATTCGAGTTTGAGTAACATAGTCTATATTCACATGAAACAACAGATTATCTAATGGAAATCTTATGTTCAAAGGATGAACATGATAAGCTCTGGGAACTTATTCATTCTTCAGAAATTTACCAGAAAATATTATTTTTGTTCTGAATAGTGCATGAACTATTTAGTGATTTAAGTCAAATACCTGAATCTAACGCGTTTGAAGATCTTTACACCATTATTGTGATAATTGTAAGTGATATAGACTCCGGGTTCAAATTGCTCGGTAGTTTCTTTTCCACCTCCGGATGATCTCAATGCATCCATGTTACTTTTCACAGTCGAAGACTCAGAGCTTGCAGGCAAAGAAGAAGGTTCAGATGCTTCAAGTCGATTTAAGAAGACCTCGGCTCGAGTTTGCATAGCTTTAAAGGTTTCACTTTCAGAGATTTCAGGAGGCAACTTCTCTTTTATTTCCATCAACTGTTGAACCATTTTGAATTGTATAATCAGTGGTTTATATCTAATGGCAAAAATGAACTGTTAAGTGAACTAAATGGCACCTGATCCTTGATGAGTTTCACAAGTGCCTTGGCTTCTTTAGACTTGGATGATTCTTTTGCAGCATATGAAGTGGATTGCTGAACATAATTTTGTAGTTTCAGAATCTCCGCTTCTTGTGAATCGGATTTCTGCTTCATACTTTTGATCTGATAAAAAATAGAGAAAAAAAGAAGTATTTTTTATGGTCGGCTGCAGATGAACATAATGGAATAGCAAAAGGGTAGATCACAAGTACTTGGTTTTCCAGTTTAGCCACTTCTTGGTTCAAAAATTCATTTGACCTCCTGAGGCTTTCAATAACATTCTTTGAAAAGGGAGTTGTAGAAGACCGCGGAGGGCTTGGTCTGCTTGAGTATGGTGAAGTAGATCTCGAGTTAATGGGGGAAAGTGGTGTTGGTGATTGTGGAGGAGAATGAGCAGCAGGTTTGAAAACACTTTGAATAGCAGTGAATGAACTTGGAAATGAAATATCTTTAAGCTGTAAAAGTGATGGAACTTGTGAAGCTCGGACCAGAGACGTAGAATGGAATTTGGACCCGGATTTTCCTGACCTGATCTCGGAATATTTGACTGGTTCTGTTTTGGGATGTAGCAAGAGCCTAGAAGGCCTTGCTTCGATCCTACCTGATCTTTCCCTACCATCTATGGAGGAGCGGGGGCCGGCCAGCTTTAGACTTGCAGTTGAAGTATTACCAGCTTCTGCAGCTTTAAGTTTCGCATAGCAAGAATCACAAACACGGTGTGGTTTTCCAGGTGTCGGAGCCAATGCTGCTTTCAATGCTTTCTTGGAACTGCAAGCATGGCAATGCACCATCCCACAGTTATAACAATTGTGTCTCTTTTTAGTATAGCCGAATGCTTGTCTGCAGCCATGGCAAACCGACTGGTCAGGACCAGCGACCCATTTATGGATGCATATACTGGAAGTGAAATTCAAGCCACATGAGATATTCTTGACGTGCATATCCTTTAATGCTTCAACCAATGTTGGAGTTTTTCTATCTTCTACATCACCATGTCCCAGTCTTCCATTGGCACCTCTTCCCCAAGTGAATACTTCGCTTCTTGATGTCAAGACGGCGACATGATATGCCCCACAAGAAATTTCTTCAACAAATTCACCTACCAGTTTTTCTTGCACCAGACATGGTAGCTTTCCATCAGAGCTTGGGTTGCCTAGTTGACCATACGCCGTGCTACCCATGGTAAAGACATGACCTGATGTAGTAAGTGCGACGGTTATGGTATGTCCGCAAGCTAGCTGGTGGAAATTGTAATCGATAAGTGATGAGACACAGGTCGGAAGTAGATAAGTTTCCTTACTTCCATGACCTAATCGGTGTTTGTCGCCATCACCCCAGGTAAACAACTTTCTTGATGATTTGTTAGCGCCAGTCTGACACATAACCTCAACAATGGCTGCCGTATGCCATACACCACAGGCGACTTTAACCGTCTTTAATCCACTCAACATTTTAACTTCCTTCGGATATGCAACATTTTCTCGATCTCCATGTCCCAAAACACCAAATTTTCCATCACCAAATGTAAATAGCTTCCCATCAGAAGTTGCAAGAGCTGAATGCCATGTGCCACATGCAATCGATAAGACTTGTAGACCTTCTATTGGACCCGAAACTCTTCTTGGAATCCAGTGGCTCACGTCCGTTCCATGACCAAGGATTCCAGCATTATGAGTACCATCACCCCAGGTGAATAAATCACCAGAAGCAGATACAACACATGTATGATACTCTCCAGATGCAACAAATTCCACATTAGTTAGTGCTAGGAACTCGACTAACCGGGGACAGCTAAAGTCTTTTTCAATTCCATGACCAAGCCTCCCACCAGATTCCTCACCCAGAGTGAAAACTTCACCTTGCTTTGTTAAAAGTGCCACGTGTCTTGCCCCACAAGCTATCTGAAGAACATCAAGTACTAGATTTGATTCTAAGGGCTTCGGAGTTAGCACATCAACTTTTGCAGGGACTGAGCTTGCGGACCCATCCGGCATGAGTCCATCAGACCAAACTGCTCCCCATATGTAAAGGTCACCTAATGATTCTATATCATCTGGACCTGCAGATCCACTGCTCGCACAGCTAGGTGCGCTTGAAACACTAGCTCGGGAACCATCTCCACCATTACTCCTCAGATGCATATTTGCCCGTTCTGACCCCACATCTGAGCCTCTGAAATCTATAGACGCCTTGCTGGAAGCAATACTACTGGTGAAATCTAGAGATGGGTGACTATTCCGAAAGAAATATCCTTCTTGGAGCTGTCATAAAGACACTGAAGTTAGCAAGAGAAATATCTTTGAGCAATGTGTATGCAGATAGGTGCACTCACATCACTTATATCACTATCAGTTCGCCTTTTACGTCTCTGTCCGGTCAATGCCTTGAGCCCTGCTAACCACAGTTCTGCCTCAACTTTATCCTTGCAGATCTATGGATATAAGAAAATGCATCAATGAACTGGTAAATACTGAAATTTGCCATTCAGCTGAATACGGATAAATAGCATAATAATTTATGTTACTCTGAACTTCGAAGCTCATATCATCATATAATATACGATGAACACACGAGTACTTTAAAAAAATGAAGAATTGAGACAATATAGACAAGAACCAACACGAACCAGGTCAAGAGATCTATCACCGTTATTGTATAGAAGTGAAAATGACAATTGTTCCTTTTCTGGACGCAAATATCTCCTAAAAACAGCCTGTAGAAGTTAGCAAAACAATATTATTTTTCCCTCTGTTTCAGAAATTTTAGCGGTTTAACATACACACTAAAGACTAATTAAACTGAAACCTATGAGATTAACCAACAGAACGAAAGGCTGAAATTGAACTCACAGTTCGTTGTCCAAGAACAATACGAGACACCAAGCTTAATTTCAGAGCCTTCTCTTCCCCATGTGATAACCAGATCAGTGTTGTTTCATCCTGTTTAATGAAGCTAATATTGAAATCATATGTGCATTTGAGATTACTCAAATGGAAAAAAGAACTTCATGGGTTTTAACAATTCGAATTAAACTTTGCTACCACAACATTATAGTTTCAAGACCGCAATTTAAACCGGATGGTCATCAGAAATTTCAAGTGATAAACATATATATGCATGTTTGATTCTGTATGAGTCTAAAGAATACACTGAGATGTTTGAAGATTTAGAACATGAGAGACTGAAAGTAACTCACCGAAGAGAGTCTAAATGCACGAAGCTTCGGTTTTCCTTTACGACTATACTTGATAAGTTGAGCGCCCTTTTTCAAAGCAACAAGTGCCTTCAAAAGAAAGGGTAGAGAATTAAAAAAACAAAGACTAACAGTAAATCAAAATCTGGGACCTAAATGTAACAAAGAATACCATAGTACAAATGTACAGATATGAACCTAAATTCTGAGTTTCCTCTCAAAGTATCATTACTAATAGCCTTGTATCATCTTATTATAGCTAACCATATGCAAAAATATATGTACCCCATCGGCCATTATCTTAATCCAACTATTTAGATTCAAATCTTAACATGTACAATTCGTTCGTATATCCGATTGTCAGTTCGATTGTGTATGCAAGTACATATAGATGTTCTGTGTTCATAAAGAGAAGATAGAGGGAAGAAGCCATTACTTGCTCAATGTCACGTTCAGAATTGCCATAACGAACAAGATCTGCCATTCCATTTAAGAAATTCGAAAGGGAACCGCCGAATAAGAAGAGGCACAACAAGCATCAGGCGTTGGAAACTCGAATCCCTTAATGTACTTCTCCTAATCTCCATAGATTCATGTGCTTTCTGCTTCGGCCTCTCATCAGCAAATCAATCAAAGCTCCTTCACCTGATTACCAAATTGAAAAAAGAAAAGTAACCCAGAGTTCCAAATTGGAAAATGAAAAAAGGGTTATGATTTGTTTATTTGTTTCTGCAGATCAGAAGGAGTGAGAGAGAAGAGGCGAAATAGAAGGAAATGTTTTCAAGGAGAGATATTTCCGGGGGTTTATTTTCATTGTTTTTCCAATTCCACCATCAACTTTCAACCAATCCTTTCAAAAATTTGTATTTCATTGACACATGGATAAATCTATATTCTTGTATTCATTTTCTTTAATATTAGCAAATGCTTATGGTACAATTGTTTTTAAGAAATATATCCGATGATCAACTCAGAGTGAATGTTTTTCAATTCGTTGCACTCAAAATGCAAAGCGAAGATGTCGGGGTTGAGCCCAAACCAGCGGTCTCTGTCACGGTAATAAGCTAAGCTCTTACGGCGGATGTAATTCCGATGATAAATAACAAGCGGATGCTAACAAGATCTGGAAGAAAAGAAAGCCTTAGCGGCCATGGAAATGTTGTTTCTGGCAGCTTGCCTTGTTTTTATGCGCGGGAAAATCTTGAAAAGAGAATGTAGATTCTCAAAGTGTACTAAGATTTTTCTAAGAGTTGTACAGCAAATCTTGACAAGAGAAGGTCTGTTGTTTCCCCAAGCTACAAGTTATTAGCAATGTTTACAAGTTGGAAAAGCATATCCAAATTCCCCACCAAATCCAGACATGAACTATTAGTATTACTACTAAGTTTAGGACAAGTTGGTTCCATGACACAGACATTTTAAATTAATTCAGGACATCACACATGGGTGGGACTTGGCATATGGAATGGTCTATTTTATTACCACTTTCATGGCTCCATCCTCAACTAAAAAATGTTCCATTTTTCAATCAAAATTGCCTCATAGAGACTTGATTTTCACCATACAGGTAAGTTGGGGATGCCAACTCTCATGAAAAAACATAAATTTCTTTGGTAATTAGACTTATAATCTTTATAATTTTAGAAACAAGCTTTCACAGTACGGTAGAAAAAAAAATTCATCCACAAAACTTTCATTTAATATTTTAGGATTTTTTTAATTTATGATTTTATGGATTAGGGTATAATTTTAGGATTTTAGGGTTTAATAATGCATTGAATGGCAGTTTCTTCAATTGAATCTTTTAGAATTTTATAATACATTTAAAGATAATTTTTTTAAAATATAATCTTATATTGAATAATAGAACCCAAAGCCTTGTACAGTCATAAACGTTTTCTGAAAAAGATGGAGTTTATCTAATCCACCAAAAATTATCCTAAAAGTTACACGTAAAAACCGGATTATGTTATCCATTTCCCCATTTAATTGTTAATTAGGGGTCTTAATTAAGTACTATAATTAAACAAATAACAATCTGCCACAGCATGGCATTGCAGTTGGTAACAAAATGGGCGGTTGGGGATTGAATTAATGGCTTACGGCAGCAAGACATTGTGGGGGATCTGTTGAATATTCTTAAGTCATAGTCTGTCTACTAAGCGTAAATTACGAGTTTAGTCTTTATAGTTTATTTTAGTCAATTATAATCCTTTTAGTTTTCAAAATTTGAAATTTCAGTCCCCAAGAGGTTTTAAATGATCGAATTAGAGAACAGAATTTACGCATGGTATGAAGACTAATAGATTAATTTTAACTGATTTTATGGCTACTGTTTAGTTTATGACTGAAATTTTAGAATTTGAAAAGTACATGGATTAAAAATGATGAAATTAGAGTATAGGGACTAAATCCAAAATCTATGTATAGGACAAGGAGTAATGGAAGGAATTGCCCTATAAAATAAAATAAAGGGTGGTTAGAAATAATAGCTTATTTAAACCTTATGATTAAACAATCTCAAATCTTTCCCCTTTTTACCATGAAGAGGGAGTATTAAATCCAAGCAAGTTGCTTCAACCAGAGGGAAACTTCACATAGTGAATCAATTTAGCTGTATTTCAACTTTTCCATCACTATATTTAAAAAAGAATAGGAAACTTTCCATTTCATCATGAATTTCCTTTTGAAGTTCAAAGAAAAATCTATTTCTTGCCACCATTTGTTCTGCCTATGCCACTGTAAAGAATAAAAGAAACCTCTCCCCCAACTCAATTCCATTGTCTCCCACGCTTTCAAAAGTGGTGTTCCACCATGAGCAAAAGCAAAAAGCTCCGTTTCAAGCATACCCAAAGATGAACAAATCCTTCTTTTTCTTCTATTAAAACACTGGTGAATCTTATTTTAAAACCCATCATTGCTGTTTCAACGTTTAAAACAATCTAAATGCCTCCTTTGAACTTGGCAAAGAAGCTAAAACCAGCCAGGAAGGCCTGGAGGAGCTTCACCGTCAAAGTGAAGTCGAAAATCGAAGCCTTTGACGTTCCGAATTCGATCAAATCCAAGGCTCGTGGCCTCCTCGAGTTCTGCTCGGTCCATCTCTTTTCTCCTTTCAAGAAACGGTTCCTTTCGGGCCGACGCCGCAGGTTTAACTATGAGTATGACTACCTTTACACTTACCAGCACTACCAAAACCAGCCCAGGAACCGGGAAGTTATATACATAGATCAGCTTTATGGTGAGCCTATGTCAATGCAATTGCAAGAAAAACACAAGGAGACACCACAGGCGGCAGATACTAGCAGACGAAGCGAAGAACTAGTGGAAGAGGGTAGTGGTGTCGACAGTATTGAAGATGCATGGAAAGCCGTGGTTGCGAAATCGCCGCATTTAAGGGGAGTCGATGAAAGAGCCGACGAGTTCATATACAAGTTTCGTGAAGAGAGGAAGCTAGAGAAGGAACGAAGCGATCTCGATTTCCAGGAGATGTTGGCTCGAAGTACCTGATCTTGTTGTTGTTTTGAAAATGCAAGACATGGTGAGTTTTTTGCAGGTTGTTTGATTACTGATATGATTGGAACAGTGTGTTATTATGGTGTAGTAAAAATGGGGTTTTGATATTTGTATAGATTGGATTATGATTGTCTTCTTTACTTTGTTCCTTTTGTGTTTCTTACATACACAGACAGGGGATGTCTCATGTCTGGTTTATACAATGAATGTCTGATTGTGTTATTTGCCGATAAACTAATGGAATTTAATATTATAACCTCTAAAACTATTACGATATGATCGTTACATCGTGTAACGGTCAGTAATTTAATATTATACCTTTGCTGTCTGAATACCTCTCCCAATTGTTGTATCTAAGGTTTTAAAATCTTTTCGCAGCCTCCAGGGTCCTCTTGAAAACGGTATCGGCCTCCAGAAGCTTTACCAGTCGGATCTCAATTGCCTATGGCACTGTTTTTAAAACGTCAATGTCAATTTTTATGACAGTTTTAGCTTGTTCTATTTATTCCAATACCGAACGCCAACCTTGAATTTTTTAAGCTATATTAATTAATTATAACTTGTTAATCAAACATAGCTATGTGCGATGATGTTCATGTCCCTGCTCAGTGATGTTTCCTATGAAGAATCTGTAATCTATAATCAAATCGCTTCTTTCACTTTAGTTCTTTTTTTAAAATTAATGATTAATATAAAATGAAAATAAAATATTACTGATGAATTTGTAAAACGACCAAAAGATGAATGTGGTACTAATGGAGTTGCCTGCTGTCATTGTCAAACAAACATCGAGACGCCAGGCCACTCATTTCTTTTAAAACATCTTCCGTTCTAATCTTAAAAGAAAGATTACCCCTTTAAAATTTAAAAAGACTTTCTTTTTGATAGATGCTTATTTTTACTTGCAATTTTTTTCTCCATAAGAACTCTCCCTTTGTCCCCTTTTATTTTCTTCATTTTCAAGCAGCCATGTCTTTCGGCGGAGTAAGTTCCTTTTTCTTATGACTCTTTTAGATCTGATCTTGTTTGGGTTCTTCTGATTCTCTTTGTTTTAGCTTAACAACTAGTTGATTTCTGTTTTCATACTGAAATTTAAATAAAGTTAAGTTTTTTATTATTGGGGTATAATTTGTTTTAGCTTAAAAACTAGTTAATTTATATTTTACATGCTGAAACTTAGTTCTACTGCAGTTATCTCAACAGCAAAAGATTTGATTTTGTACTTTAAAAGTTTGGTTTTTGGCAGCTTCATCCCAATTGTAATGGTAGCAGGATTAGGCTTTTGAAGTATTTTTGATTGTTATGTTTACTTATGAACTTGAAATTGTTGTATTTGCATTCCATTATCATCATCTCTTTTATGGCATTTATAGCACAAAGTGATGGAGCTGGAAATTAAGGATTGTGTTGGAAAATATTGCTTTGTGTCCTTCCAGATTTGATTTCTTAACATTTGTGAAACCTTTTTGCTCGAATCACTGACTTTGTGCATCTTGGACCTGTTCTTATAGAGTTCATCGAACAGAGCTTGCTTTTGTTTTGCGAAAATTAATGTTCTTTATATATATTAGAAGTAGAGTAAGCATTGAACAACTAGCATTTGTTTCTGGTTTTTAGGCAAATGCATCATCTGGCATGGGAGTGGCTGAAAACAGTAAAAGCACATACCTGGAGCTGCAGAGGAAGAGGGTGTTCCGATATGTGATCTTTAAGATTGATGAGAAGAAAAAGGAGGTTGTAGTTGAAAAGACTGGAGGTCCATCCGAGAGCTATGACGATTTCACTGCCTCCTTGCCTGAGGCTGATTGCCGCTATGCAGTTTATGACTTTGATTTTGTGACTTCTGAGAACTGCCAGAAGAGCAAGATATTTTTTATTGCATGGTCAGTGTCCCTCTTCCATTGAAGAATACTCCGATTCTGTGAAAAATCATGTGCTGCATTTGCATTATAAGAATACTTCGATTTTCCCTTTAAGGTTCATTAAGTCAAGTTGTTCTAATATGGAAAGTAGTGTCCAGAAATCCATGGAATGAGTTTTCCTTTTGTGCCTTTGATAGATGTTTTTGTTGAATTGTTAGAGAAATCCCGAAGTGTGAATGTTAACTGATTGTCTCCGGTCTTCTGTTTACAAGGCTGACTCAGTGTTCTCTTGTAGGTCTCCTTCCGTTTCAAGGATCCGTTCCAAGATGCTCTACGCAACATCCAAGGCCCGGTTCAGAAGGGAATTGGAGGCATTCATTATGAAATCCAGGCAACCGACCCAACCGAGATGGACCTCGAGGTGATTAGAGAGCGTGCACGTTAAGTGTTGAATCCTGTACTTGATTTAGCATGCTTAGGGAACTCATGTGCCTAAGTTAGTTACTAACCAAGTGCAGTTATCTATCTGTATCACAATACACACATATTATTGTCGTCAAAATAACACCTGAGAAGGCTGATTTCGAGCTCCGGGGTTCGGAACTTTGGGCTCCTCATTGACATGATGCTTTTCAGGTGAAAATAGGGTGTTATTACAAATATCCGACTGTTAATTAATGAAATTTTATTTCACTCACTTGTCATGAACTCATGATGTTCATCTATGCCTCATGCTATTGAATTTTTGCACTCCTACATGAGCTGTGGAAATATGAACAGTTTGATATATACTGGTTTTGTTTCATTTGAACAGTTCTGGTGGTAGAAAAGAACCACTCTACCGAAACAAATGAGAGGGTATCCGCTAGTTATGTTGTTTCGATTCTTCATTTTATTTGTGTTTAATACATAATCGAATATATCATATATTTAAATTCTGAGAAAAATAATCATATTTGTTATCCATCATATTTGCTACCTTCCTGAAAATGATGGATGATGCCATGGAAGTCTACAAAGATGGCCTAAAAGTCGCTGAATTTTAGGTGGAAACTAAGCCTCAGGGGATAAATTGGATCACCCTTGACTTGTCAAGGGACTACCAGAAAGGGAATAATGTTTAGGTCAAATTTTGTTGTTAGTCCTTAAAATTTCTGAGAATTCTCATTAAACCTACCAAAAATTTTAGAAGCTTTTCATTAAACCCCTCAATTAAAAAAAATTCAATTATGTCTTTAATTTTTTTAAAAAAATTAATTAGACCCTTCAAACTGTTTTGCCAAGATTTGTTACAGATCATGACAAAAGGGGTTAGGAATTAGGTTGGATTAAGGTTCTTAACTGTTCTAGTTTCTTGTATGATCACAGAAAATGCTAGCTAGTGAGAAACGTTTTGATTCAATCAATCAAATTCCGTGTAAATGAATTCAAAATCACTAAAAAAAATCAGTTTACAGAACTTGGGATATAGGCTGCTATCTAGTTGCTTCTTCTTCCTACATGATCTCAATCCATTTATGGTTCAGCTAAATAGCAATTAAAGAACATGACCAAAGTGTGATTTGAATGAGATTGACAGGAAAAACAAAAACCTTATCTTGAGACCAGATATGCCATCCACCATTAAAAGTCCCCACGTGATCTTGACATATACAAAGGATCCACAAAGCAGCTTCTTTGGCATAAAGACATTGGTAATTCCCTTTGTTCAATTACGTTTATCAAACCCTTCAATTCATTTTTGTCTGTTTTTGCTTAGCTTCTAGCTTTCCCCTTTCATGGGGTAAAAAAACAGGGTCTTGTCAAGTTTTGATTTTTATTTTTTTTATTTGGTTTGGTACTTTGGTTGTCTTAAAAGATAATCAAACACAAACCCTTGTGTGGTTTAGTTGTCCTGGTCTGTGTATAACATTCTTTAATTAGTATTAGTAATCACTTACTTTTTCTCTTTTTTGGGTTCTCAGATCTGTATATTTTACTGCTAGAAAGTCTCATATTCCACTGTATATATATAATATTGGAAAGTTCCAGAGTACTGCTCTTAAGGATTTGCAGAGTTTGTTTGCTTTGTGAAGTTTTTGCCTGTATATTCCATTAGTTTTTTTTAATGGAGGTCTTCATCAAAGGTCTTGACTTTGGAGATATTTTATAAGCTTCTGATGTTTTTGATTGGCAGAATTGAGGGATCATTGAGACAGGTAGGGCAAAGCTTAATCGAAGATTGATTTGGTTGGATATCTTGGATACATAAACAACAGGTAATTTGGATGCTTAGAAAATCTGGGTTTTGTTTCGAGTTTGAGTTGTTTCGCAACATTATTTATGAATTCGAACACATCGGTCTCATCGGAAAGATCTTGTTAGTTTCAAAATGAGTAAAAGTAGCAGTAATAAGACAATAGTCTGGTTTAGGAGGGATCTTAGGATTGATGACAATCCTGCTTTGGCCGCTGCTGCTAAGGATGGTAGCGTTTTTCCAGTCTACATATGGTGCCCCAAAGAGGAAGAGCAGTTCTATCCCGGTCGAGTATCACGATGGTGGCTGAAGCAATCTCTTGCTCATTTGGAGCAGTCTTTGAAGTCCCTTGGTTCTGAATTTGTGTTGATCAAGACCCATAGTACTCTTTCAGCTCTTCTGGACTGCATCAACGCTACCGGTGCGACTAAAGTTGTATTTAACCATCTTTATGGTATATTCTGATTCCTCTGATGATGTAGTTTTAATTACTAGCTGATGCTTATGTGTTATGTTTGCTGTTCTTTTCCAGATCCGGTCTCATTAGTTCGAGATCATAACATCAAAGAGAAACTGGCAGAGGTCGGTGTTTCCGTGCAAAGCTATAATGGAGATTTGTTATATGAACCATGGGAGATATATGATGAGAAAGGGCAAGCTTTCACGACCTTTGACGCATATTGGGACAAGTGCTTGAACGTGCAAATGGAACCTGTTTCACTACTTCCCCCATGGAGATTGCTGCCAGTTGCAGGTAACTTTGAACAAAGTAGCATATAATCCGGTTCGGTTTGAACAAAATACGCACACAAACACATGAATATTGCAAAAATGAGTAACCAGTTTGCTATACTCTTTTCTTGCTAGTGACAGGAACAATAGAAAGGTGCTCTATTGAAGATTTGGGCCTGGAAAACGAAACAGAAAAGGCTAGCAATGCACTGCTAGGAAGAGCATGGTCTCCAGGTTGGGGCAATGCTGATAAGGCTCTAACTGAGTTTATTGAACAGAACCTATCCGACTATTCGAGAAGTAGGCTTAAGGTCGGGGGCAACTCCACATCACTTTTGTCTCCGTATCTTCATTTCGGGGAGCTAAGTGTGAGGAAAGTTTTCCATAGTGCACGGATGAAACAATTACTATGGAGAAGAGAACATAACACTCAAAGGGAAGAGAGTGCAACACATTTTCTAAAGGCCATCGGGCTTAGAGAGTACTCCCGGTACCTCACTTTCAACTTTCCGTTCACTCACGAGAGACCGTTGTTGAGCCACTTGAAGTATTTTCCTTGGCATGCTGATGCGAACCGTTTTAAGGCTTGGAGACAAGGTCGGACGGGATATCCATTGGTGGATGCTGGAATGAGGGAGCTTTGGGCAACCGGTTGGATACACAATAGAATAAGAGTTATCGTTTCAAGTTTTGCAGTGAAGGTTCTCCTTCTTCCATGGAGATGGGGAATGAAGTATTTCTGGGACACACTTTTGGATGCGGATTTAGAATGTGATATTCTTGGTTGGCAGTACATCTCTGGCAACTTACCGGATGGTCACAAGCTAGAACGATTAGACAGCCCACAGGTACGTCGAGATCCCTAAAAAAAACTTGCAACATGTGTTATTAGAGTATCTTCATAGTAACAAGTACTTTTGCCATCTTTGAACCTCATTTTAAGTTGATTTTTCGAGTCAGATTCAAGGGGCCAATTTTGACCCTGAAGGTGAATATGTAAGACAATGGCTGCCAGAGCTAGCTAGGATGCCGACCGAGTGGATTCATCATCCTTGGGATGCACCACCTACGGTGCTTAAAGCTGCCGGAGTGGAGTTGGGGTTAAACTATCCAAAACCTGTAATAGATATTGATACAGCTAGAGAACATCTGAGAGAAGCTATATTTAAAATGTGGGAAATGGAAGCAGCTGCGAAGGCTGCAACTTTGGATGGAATGAACGAAGAAGTTTTCGATAATTCCGATGGTATTGAAATGACTCCGATCCCGAAAGTTATTCGTAAGGAAAAGTCTTCTTGTCCAACATATTCAACTAACGATCAGAAGGTTCCATCATTTCAAAATGGCAATAATGGTTCACTGCATAGGAAGAGAACAAAATTTGTGGAAGAAGAAAGGTTGTATGCTGATAAACCGAATAATCACAATAAACAAGAAGGGACCTCTAGAGGAGAAGAAGACTTATGCTCGACAGCCGAATCTTCAGCATCGAAGAGGCAAAGTATCAGCAGAATGTCATTCTCTGTTCCCCAATCTTGTTCTTCGTCCGACGGCAGGCCTTTGCAGGAGTATGAATCTACTGCTATGAAGCGACCGATGCAAGAAAAGATCAACTTGGAACAGACTTCAAGTAAGAATGGTAAGTAAAACTATTTAGTTATCTGTCTAATACATAAACCAACCTGCAAATCTAAGCCTTCGCAAAGAGCCCGAGGTGTCACAAATTATGCTCATGCTCTCTATATCTATATATATACATGTTGAATCAGTGTGTTTTCATGTTCATGAGCTTTCCAAATCATTAGATGATATCGGTTAGCTATTACCAACGACAATAATGTGTAATTTCCTGCAATAAATAAGTAAAACTTACGCAAATATTATAGTTCCTTTCTATATTGCTTTGTTGATTATACATTATTTGCTTAAAAACTTATGATTTACTCAAACTTGAACCACTAATACCCCACCACCATTTCTACATATTTCCAAACCAAACAACAAAAATGATAAACATTCAAGTCCTAAAATCCCTAACAACAGCATGGAAAATCCAGGAAAACGATGATTCGGTTGTTGCAGTTATTCTCATCCACCCACCTCAGAAGTACCATTTTTTCTGGTCTTATTCTCTTCTTTCTTGGCTTTTCTAGCTTCTGACCATTGCTTGTTTATTTATTACCCTGGTTATGTCTTGGATCCAAAAGAAGCAACAAATTCCAGTCCTAAAGAGTTAAAAATCTTACATCAAATGGCAATCCTCTTCCTGCACCGGCTCCGATTCTGGTTCAGGCTCTGGCTCCTGCAAACATAAAACCAGAAAAAACTAATATGCTTTGCTTTTAATGCATCTATTTTTGGCATATATAAGGATATGGCATGGATTTGAATATACCTTGATTATACTGGGAGTGATAGATGACCTTTTTGAAGTTAAGGTTCCAAATGTGGAAGGCTTTGGTTTCTTATCCGCCGGCTTTAATATCTGGAAAGAACATGTTAAACTCTCATCCACGCTCATCATGGCAGCAGCGTTGTCAAACTCTCCGCAGTAATTCGGTGCCGAAAATATGGTTACAAGTTTCTTATTAGCAAAGAATTCGTATCCATCTTCAACAACCTACAAGCATGGATATCATAGAATGAGACAGGAACTCAGAGCCATAGGAATCCAACATATGTTTCATGTGAAACGCAGTTAAACCTGGTGTGCTCGACATATTATGTCGATATCAAGCCTCTTGAGACAATCGATCACCCTATCGGCACCGAACATGTAGGAAACTCCCCGATTGTTCGGACCCCATCCCAGGATGTCTTTACTAGGATCAGACCATAGTAGATCACAAAGCAATCCAGATTCTGGAACACCGGTAGGCCGCTTTATGTTTCTAATCTGATCCATACAGCGGAGCTCTGGTGAAAGTCTGCCATGCATGCATAATATCCTTTCTTCAATCAGAGCTGCCACAGGCAGGCAGTTGAAACAATCTGTGAATACTTTCCAGAGCCGTACATTGAATCTCCGTTTACACTCGTCGTAGAATCCGTAGACACGGTTCACCGAAGCACATTCGTGGTTGCCTCGCAGGAGGAAAATGTTCTGAGGATACTTGATCTTGTACGCGAGGAGAAGGCATATCGTTTCGAGGCTTTGCTTTCCGCGGTCTACGTAGTCCCCCAAGAACAAGTAATTGGACCGAGGAGGGAAACCACCATTCTCAAATAGCCTCAGGAGATCAGAATACTGACCATGAATGTCTCCTGGATCACGAAAACGATATAAACTCGAATGTAAATGTCGCATACGGAATACAGATTAGAAGAAAAAAAAATTCAGAAGTGTCATACAATACATATCAACAAAGTTACAAACATGTTATGAACAAATCATAGCATCATACAGGAAGTAACACATAAACTGGTAGAAATCCATTTCTAGAGAATCAAATTGATGCAGAATTATGAACATAAAGATGGAGAACAAGATACCACAGATCTTAATAGGAGCTTCAAGCTCTAATAGAATGGGCTGCCTGGAGAAGATATCTTTAGAAACAAGACAAAGCTGGTTTATTTCTGACTCTGAAAGCTGGACTAGTTTCCCTGGTTTGCCTCTAACTTCAAGCAACCTATAGATTATGCCATCAAGAACTCGAGCATCCATGGCTCCTAAGATCAACCACTTGGACCAAATAACAAAGAAGAAGAGAAAGGCAAGAAGATAAATGAAGCAAAAGATAATGAATCAAAGAATATAGAATAAAGAACGAGGGGAAATAAGGGTCTTTCCAACAGAACACCACTTACATGATTTGATCTTCTAGGGGAAGTGAAAGAGAATATTTTTTCAGAAAGTATAAAGAGATACTATGATTTTCATATTGTTGTTGTTTAAACATGCATGACTGATCGTTCTTGGTGCGCAGGAGAATATTTTTCGCATTTATGTCCACTTAATTAAACTAATATCTTATTTTAAATTTAAATTTAAATTATAATTGTTTGATAGATTTTCTAAATTTAAATTTTCAATTTTAATTAAAAAATCTAATATCTTATTTCATTGATTTAGAGTAAAATCCAGTAATAATTTATATAATTTATCTTGGACTCAATTTCAATAATAATTTACTCATAAATTTATTTTGATCATTAAAATTTCGCTACATTCAATTATTTATTAAAGTTTAGATGTTGAACATTTTTTGTCAGTAGTTCAAACATTAAACTTTTTATCATTTTACCGTTCATTATCGTTGTTGTTTGGCTCGAATCTGATCTCCATTTCATAAAAATGCACTGAAATTCATAAATTGAAAAAAAAAAACTTTTAGTTTGTTTATATTGTTTTCTTTTGCCGTTGAAGTTTTTTACCGTTTGAATTATAAAAAAAAAAATCATCCACCGATAAATAAACATTGTCAGAAATTCAACAGAAGAATAATAAAAATATTTAATGTTTAAATTTTAATCAGTAAATTAAATATTTTAAAATCTTAATGACTAAAACAAATTTAAAAATAAATTTTAATAAAAAATAACATATTTTACCCAAATGTATTTAAAAATATAATTTAATTATAAATATTAATTCACAAAATTTTCCTATAATTATTTTTTTCTTTAATCAAAATTTGAAATCGGTGGCAATGGAAATTAAACAAACTTTACTAAATGATCTAAAGTCTATTTAACTTCGGTCTGACTTTGTAAAATTATTCTTCTGACATCCCTTGGAATTTAAAGGCAGACACAAGAATATATCCTTATGTTTTCTTTTCAACTCTTTAATAAATAGAATTTATCTCTCCATTTATATGATTTATTAGTGATTTTATGTCACATGGATTATGATTGTGTTCATTTTAATATAATATTTTTTTATAAAATATGATATAATTATATAATAGTATATATATTTTATTTTTTATTTTATGAAAAATACACTTTTTATTGACACCATTCCATGAGTTCTTTTGATATTAAGTTTTTATTATATTAAAGGGATAACCGATAAGAGTAGTGTATCGGTTTTCAGGGTAAATTAATGTAGATTGACCCGTGTCGTACATTTAATTTTCTATATACATAACACATTGAATTGAAGACTTGTTTAGAATAACTTTGGACATTTCTCAAACAAAATGTGCTGCAAATTCTTCAAAGAAAATGACCAACTCTCTCACGTCTTTACCATCTTGAGATACGATCACAAACAATTTCTTTGCATTCTCCTTACAAGAATGTTCTATATATTTTTACAGTTGGTTTACGGTACGAAAAAACTTCGATCGAATGTTCGCTTTTCGTACTTCATTCATACTAAACCAACTAGAGAAGATTAATCCTATTGAATTATGTTTTACAGAGATAACAAATTGCACTCTGGTTTTCGTTCTTCGTACAAGAAGATTACTTGTTCCAGGTAACATAGGACATGCATGGATTATTTTACTTACAGGTGATAGTGATACACCCCTGTTTCTCTCTTCAAGTTTGCACTTCTGTATTTACAACGAGATATTGGGGTTGTGCGGTCGTATTCGAAATACGTTTTATCGATATGTGCTCGAGGGACGTGGTCGGGGTTGTGTGACCCAATCCGAAATACGTTTCATCATTCTGTGCTCCTGCAAACATAAAATAAGACATTACTATTTGTATGACCAGTGATCCTAGTGGAAGTAACGGATGGCTTAGCTGGAGTTACTGTTCCAAATTCGGGCTTCAGTTTCTCATCCGCCACCGTGGTTATACTGGGAGTAATGGATGACTTGGTTGAAGTTAAGGTTCCATATTCGAACTTTGGTTTCTCATCCGCTGCCTCGAATATGCTGCGAGTAATGGATGACTTGGTTGAAGTTACGGTTCCAAAATTGAACTTCGGCTTCTTATCCACCGGCTTCAATATCTGGAAAGAACACATTAAAGTCTCATCCACGCTCATCATGGCAGCAGCATTGTCAAACTGTCCGCGGTAATTCGGTGCCGAAAATATGGTTACAAGTTGCCTATTAGCAAAGAATTCATATCCATCTTCAACGACCTACAAGCAGGGATATCACAGAATGAGAAAAAATGAACCCAAAGCTATAAAAATCTGTTAAATGTTCCGTGGGAAACTATTTAAACCTGGTGCCCTCGACATATGAGATCAATATCGAACTTTTTGATAAAATCGAATACCCTATCGGCACCAAAGGTGTAGGAAACTCCCCGATCATTCATACCCCATCCCTGGATGTCTTCACTAGGATCTGACCATAGGAGATCACAGAGCAAGCCAGTGTCTGGAACATCGGTGGGCCTCCGTATGTATCGAATCTTGTCCATACTGACAAGATCCGGTGACAGTCCACCGTGCACACAGAAAATATTATCATCAACAAGAGCTGCCACAGGCATGAAGTTGAAACAATCTATCATTACTTTCCAGAGCCGCACATTGTATCTTCGTTTACACTCATCGTAGAATCCGTAGACACGGTTCACCGAAGCACATTCGTGGTTGCCCCGCAGGAAGAAAATGTTCTGAGGATACTTGATCTTGTATGCGAGGAGCAAACATATTGTTTCGAGGCTTTGTTTTCCGTAATCTACATAATTCCCCAAGAACAAGTAATTGGAACGAGGAGGGAAACCGCCAATCCCAAATAGCCTCGACCAAGAGGAAACATATTCAGTATGATTTATACTTAGATTTCTCGACCAAGTTTCGAAACGAACCGCAATCCTATATCGCACAAACTCGGGTGAAAATGTCGGATACCAGTTAAAAAAGATCGAGAAGTTGGCAAGTACAATATATGTGACCAAAGTTATAAACATCAACTCTCACAAAATGTTACTCAAATTTGTGGCCATAATATGAACACACAAGGCAAAACCAAAAACAGTACAGATAAAGCACTAGTTAATAACTACAAAATTATCAAAGGTCCAGCATTTAGAAGATGAAAAATAATTAATTCGAGATTAACATAAAATAATGTACACAATAAAGGGGTAATTTTTTTTCTTGTTTGATGTCTCTTACGCCCCAACACTAGAAAAATCGAACCTTAAGCAATGAAGTCTAAATTCTAAACCCTAAACCCTCGTAATTTTAATTTTTTAATGATGTATCATAAACAGGGATATCGAGAAGGGGACGGCAAATTCTACTCCACAAGAAAGATGAGATTTAATGTGGATTAGTCTCGTCTCACTAATTAATAATTTGAAAATTTTTCAGAAACAAATCTCAGCATCATACAAAATACAACAATCACCACATAAACAGGTAGAACCCCATTTCAAAAGAATCAAACCCATGCATAATTATGAAGAGTGATGAAAATTAAAGAAGATACCACAAATCTTAATGGGTGTTTCAAGCTCTAAAAGAGTGGGCTGGCCGGCGAAGATTTCTTTGGAAAAAAGACAAAGCTGCCTTATTTCAGACTCAGAAAGCTGAACTAGCTTCCCTGGTTTCCCTCTTACTTCCAGCAACCTATCGATTATACCATCAAGAACCGCAGATTCCATAGCCAACAACACTACCCCTCCTTGGATCAAATAACTACAAAAGAAGAGAAACCCAAGAAAATAAAAGAAGCAAAGAGAAAAGAATCAAACAATAAAAATTAAAAAAGGGAAAATTTTTCCAGTTTCCACCACTTGCTTTGCTCTTCAAGCCAAAGTGTAAAGGAATCACTTTTTGGAGGAAGTGCGCGGGGGAATTTTAAGCATCTTTTATTCCAATATCACCGGTCAAAATATTATTTTGAAAATGACAAGTTTTAGTAATTATTTATATATAAAAATATACTCAAATCTATAAGATACTTTACAGGATAGATTATGCATAGCATGTTAAACAAGTTTTTTTATATAAAAATAGAGGATAAAATATTAAAATAGTTATTTATGTTTAATAAATATTATATTATTATTTTATTAATTTTAAAAATTAATATTATGGTCACTTACGTTTTTATTGTTTAAATTTATAGTTATTAAAATATATATAACAATTAATTTTTAATGCGAAGGTAATCTTAGTGTAAACTACATAATTGGTCGCTTATATCTTTTTGGGAACTAAGAAAATAACATTATGATCATTTACGTTTTATGAAATTTTAGTCATTTCATCGTTAAGTGTAGTTATGCTAATTAAATTTCACTAAAATAAGTAAAATGCAACGAAAATTATACACAATCATAAAAATCTTAGGGACCAAATCGAACTCTAAGCAAGAAAATTAAAATACATAATATTAAATTTTAAATTCTAAAACTTAAATCTTGAAAATACAGTCTACTATTAATTTTTTAATTTTTAATTATAAACTTTAATTTTAAATTTTAATATTAAATCTTAAACTATTTTTTAGCTTAAGATATAAATAGCTAAAATAAAAGGTTAGAAGGTTTTCTATTCAGAATTCAGTGGTATATTTAAAGATGCATTTGGCTTTACAAATCTGAATTTCTGGTGTCGGCATGTCCTACGGATTATCAAAAGAGAAATGCTCAAAATAGAATCGCAAAAGTAGAGCGTTGCCTGCAGAAATGTGTGGTCTTCAACGCCATTCCATCTCTTACAAAGGGTATCAACTCAAACAATTTTGTTGCAATGAAAAACAAAAATGATCTTAGACATGTCTAAATCTTGTCGGAATCTGTTCTTCATTGGAATGCTGATTGTTTTCAACGCCATTCCATCGTTAGCCGATGAATTCCGTGATGACAATGGACCACCCTACGTGATTCCATATTTCGGTGAGAAACCATGGGAACCATTCCCGATCCGGCTACGTGAACCGAGTTGGAGGCACCTTCTACAAGATGTTAAGGAAGCGAGTCCATTCGCTGGTGAGAAACTGCCACCGGAAGAAAAGAGAGAGAAGTCGGAGAGATCACTTGGAGAAGAGGTTGAAGAAGAGAGTCCGTTTGCTGGTGAGAAACTGCCACCAGAAGAAGCGGGAGAGAAGCCGGAGAGATCACTTGAAGAAGACGTTGAAAAAGAGAGTCCCTTCGTCGGTGAGAAACTGCCACCAGAAGAAGTTGGGAAAAAGCCGGGGAGATCACTTGGAGAAGACGTTGAAGAAGAGAGTCCATTCGCGGGTGAGAAACTACCACCAGAAGAAGCGGATGAAAAACCGAAAAGATCACTGAAAGAAGACGTTGAAGAAGAGAGCCCGTTCGCCGGTGAGAAACTACCACCAGAAGAAGCGGGTGAGAAACCGGGAAGATCACTCGAGCAGGAACTCGGAACCAGTCCACCGATAAGTTTCATTGCGAAACCACCATCAAGGAGTCCATTCTCCAACATGATAAAACCATCCAAAGGTAAGGTCTTGAAACAATCCGAAGTCCGAAAGGAGGGAGAGTTATTCTACGTCGAGAAACCACGGGAACGATTACCGCTAATCACGCGCCACCGCAAAATCCCCACCCCAAGCCCTGTAGCAGAAGATAGCAAGGAACAAACTGTTCCGAATTTATGAGACGAACCTCCGCACGAGCGCAAACCAAGCTATGAGCATTAGTATCGACATAATCCACCCACGAAATCAATAGTTCACTGTACAAATAAGAACTGATTAGAGATTATAATATATCTTTCCAGTCTTGATTACAGATTTCAAACAAAGAAATGTAATATATATATATATATGTTAATTCAATTACTTTATATTTGATAAAAGTATATTTTATTAAAAAATATATAAATTATCATTAATACAAGTATCGTTAAAAATTCTTAGGTGCGTACCTTCGAGTTAAACATTATGAGGAGTTATTTGGCATCATTCCAATGTGATAAAATGGGAAAGATGGTGAAAAATATTCTTATGTGATTTTAATTAAAAAATTACATTTAGATTACATAAATAAATAAGAATATGTGGTACGAAAATGTGTAATTTTAAAATTAAATTATAATAATTATTCTAGGTTTGTTTTGATAAAAGACTTGCATAAATTTTTAAATTTTAAATTTTTTAATTTTTTAAATAATTTATAAAATTTTAAGATCTAATCACATATTTAATCTTTATAATTATATTTTTTCAGTTTTATATCAGTTATATTTTTTATTAATATCCTTTAAACTTTTTATAATAAGATGATTTTTAAATTATTTTTTTTATTTTATTTAATACAGTTTTTATTTATATCTTTTATATTATATTTTTTAATTTTTATTTAATTTATCTTAATTTTTTTATCTTAGTTTTATTTAAATAAAAAAAAATTTAACGAGAATCATAATTTAATGAAATAACTTATTCATATCTAATGTATTTATGATATTACTACTATTGATAATAATAATTCAAAATCTTATTTACATGTGTAAAATATAATACGAAAAAATATGTATGTGGATATAAACTGAAACTCGTTTAAGTTAGAATCAAATTATATTATAGTATTATAAAAAATACAATTAAAATTTATAAATTTAAAAAATCGAATCAACTAGATTCAATTTTTTTAAAAAAATCAAATTGTAAAATATGATGATTTTACTTGAATAACTCAATTTTTTGACTAGATTCGACTAGCTCGAATGTTCACCCTTATTTTTATGTGTCGTCATATATTTTATCAATAATTTTATATCGTATATATTATTAATAAAATAAAATTATTAATAAAATCATTGACGGAGATGAATTTACGTGGGGAAAGACAACCGCGGCTTACCCTTAATTTTTTTCACTTATTTAATATTTTTTAAAAATAAATCTTTTATCTATTGCATTTAGTACATGTTTTAGAATGTTGTTCGATGAATTTGACCACACAGTTACAACAGTGGAGTAATTTTTTTACAAATAATATCCATTTATTTTATTAAATAAAGAGAAAATATGTAAAAATTATAAGAAAAAATACAAAACTAAAATTAATTAATCATATTAATTAGTGATATAAAAAATCATTGAAGTGCACGAGATTTTACTAAAACATGTAAATGATTGCAAACCAATACTAATATACAAATATTTACAAGATTAGTTTTATCGTAAACTAATCACACTCATCCGATCGATATATTCATTCTCTGTTTGTCAGTAAATTTTTTATTTTTATCAAAGAGTATCGAACACAGATGATAGTTTATTGGTTTCGAAATGAAGATAATTTCCAATTTTATTGTCGTTTTTTTTTTTCGCATTATTCTAAATTTTTTAGATTTCTGTTTTCCATGTTTTTTTTTTATATTTTTATCCATCTTTATTTATTAATAAATTATCAGTATTATTCAAAAAATAAAAATAAATAAAAGAGACCACAAGATTATTTTCTTTTTATAAAGTTTAAGGCAAGTCTGAGGTAACCTTGTCGTAACACTGATGGAAGGGAAACTGTCGGAGCTGAAATTAACTTTGAAAATGTTTTACATCAAATAAATATATCATTGTGTTGGACTGGTAAATCCTATACAGACCGATGACTTTCCCCTTGTTCTTGGGGCTCACAATCGTTGACTAAAGAAAAAACATGTTTCTCTCCCTCGTCGACACGCAAATATACGATAAGACGGTCGGTTCTGTTCCTTTTACTGTCTTGTTGAATCTGGACTAACGTTTTTACATACAAGTTGAAAAGGGAGGGATCGTATTTAAGTTTAATGTTAAATACTCCTTCCGTAAAAAAAAAAAATAATAATATTTTTTATTGATTTTTTAAAAATTAATTATTTAAAGTTTGATTATAATTATATTAAATATTTTAAATAATTAAATTTTATAAATTATATATTTAAAATTTATTCGATTAGAAATTTTTAAAATATATATTTTTTATATTTTTATCAATAATAAATTTTAAATAATCAAGAGTTAAAGTTAAAAAAGTTTGACCTAAAAAATTAATAAAAGAGAATATTTATGGGACAAAAAGAGTATTAATTTAATAGTAGTTTAAACAAATGATTCAATACTTTTAATCATCTCCAACTTATTTATTTATTTTAATTATTTACAAATAATAATATTAAATAAAAATTAATAATTAAGTTTTTCAAATAAAATTAAAGGTTTGGCTCTTAATATTATAAATAAAAAACTGAATTAGAAAAATTATCTTATAATAAATCTTTATAAAATCTGATTAAGGTTTGACCAATAAATCATATACAATTGGTTATTGAAAAACACGACAGTTAAACAATTAATCTAATTAGGTAATATTTTGCGGTCTTGAATAAAAAATATACAACAATGAAAAAACGTTATACTTGAATTTTAAATTTAAATAATTTAGGTATAAAGATAATTTTAACCCTTAATGTTTATAAATTTAGGTAATATCTTTTTTACAATTTGTTTTTTTAACTACCATAATAATTGGACCGTTAAAAATCTAACAATGATGACATATCATATGCATATGATAATATATTTTAAATAATATGACATCTAATCTATCAAATACATATATGTATAGAATATAATTTTATTCTAATATAAAATATAAAACAATTAAAATTCAAATAAAATATTAAAAAATAATTCTAAAATAAAATACTAATAAACATTCTCAACCCTAACTACGAAAAATTCAAAATTAATTAATTTTAAGATAAGACTTTGATTCTAGTAATTAAAGTTGAGAATGTTTAGTAACCTTTTATTTTAGAATTAATTAATTTTTAATATTTTATTTAAATTTTAATTGTTTTATATTTTATATTAGAATAAAATTATATTTCATATATATATATTTGATAGGTTAAATGTCATGTCTTTTAAAATATATTATTATATGCATATGATATGTCATCATCGTTAAATTTTTAACGGTCCAATTATAATGATAGTTAAAAAACAAGTTATTTATAAAAAAAATATAGGTTAAGGGCTAAATTTATCTGAAAAAAAAATAGAGATCAAAACGATAAAAATTATAAACGTTAAGGGTTAAAATTATCTTTATACCAATAATTTATTATATAAATATTCATAAATTTATATTAATTTAAATTTAAATATTCTTTTATATTCAATAAAAGTTTTAAAATTGATATTATTGGTCCCCTAACTTGATACATACGTTAAACTATCATTGATTGTGGTGGGCCAATCAATTCGATTTTTACTCCCAAAATTTCTATTCCCCGTACCTGCAGGCAACTTTTCATATATATATATATATATTTGATTTTATTTTTCAAAAAATATATAGATTATTCTTAAAATTATAATATTTGTTCTAATAAAAATTAAATCGATAATTTTTTTGATTTCATTGTTTGTATATTGTTCATCTTACTTTTTAAATTAAAAAAATGATAAATGTGATAAAAAATACTTCGATTTGATGAAGTAAAATACTATTCAAAGTTAATATTTATACTTTTTAATTTTAAATATTTTAATTAAAAATTATTTATTATTTAAAGATGATAAATGTTTGATCCGACTTATTTTTATATAAAAGATACTATATTTTTTAAAGATAAAAATAATTGTCATATTTTAATAAATTTACCGTAACTGCTATTCATTGATTTATCAATTTAATCAAATAATATTTTTGGTAATAAAATAATTTCAATAATCAAGACACCGAAATTCTGAAGCAACTTTTTTTCAAAGTCAAACTTTTTAAAAATTTATTTCTCTTTATAGTCCATCTTTTTATTTTTTTTTACCTTTTTTTAAAAATATAATCTTAACTCTAATCTTTATTTTCTATATCCTAAACCCCGAACCTTATACTCTAAAAATACATTCTACCTTTAATTTTTTAAACCCTAATTATATCCTTTAACTTTGAAACTGAAACTCTCTAATTTAAAATAAAACATGAAAAGAAGTAGATGATTTTCACCCCACACTTCTCGTGTAAACTTATGGCAAATTTACCCACTACGTCCTCTGCTTTTGAAAAGTTTTTTATGGTTAAATTCTTATATCTGTTCTTGTACTAATGTCTAAGTTTTTTTATGGTTAAATCTTAGATTTAGAATCTTGTATTAAAGTTTTCCCTTAGTTTACAATTATTTTCTATTTATTAGTCAAAATTAAAATTTTAAAATTCAAAATAACATATTTAAAATTAATAAAATTAGAGTATAAGAGTTAAATCTCAAACTTAAATATTTTCGTTGTTCTAAAATATACTCTCAACCATTAAATATTAATCACTAAATTATTATATTAATATTATTGATGTTCAAACTTGTAACCTTCAAAAATAATAATCGTTATTTTAATCACTAAGATAATATGATTCATGCCACATTTTTCATTTAATTCGATATATAATGTATCCTTTTTTCTTGTCCCCATTAGACACCTCCCTCATTTATAGTCTGCCTGGTTTCTTCCTCTCTTCTCCATGTTCTCCCCCTCATCAGTCTCTGTTGCCAAACCTATCTTCAACCAATTCAATACTTGTTTTTGTCGATGTTTCAATGGATTCCAAGCATATAACGGGATCTAAGTAAACCCTTTTCTCTGAAAGTATCTGAAAAAACCTGTTTTTTTTCAATGGATCTTGTAAGAAAAACCAGCTTGTTACAAGCTCTTTCACCGACTACAAGTCCAGGGAACTCGATCTTGGGGTTTCATTCCCATTCGTCCGACACAAGCTTCCCCATCATAACCATTTCCGTGCTGGGGATTCTAGCAACAGCCTTCTTGTTACTCAGCTATTACATCTTCGTCTTAAAGTGTCGTCTGAATTGGCAAGGAATTGGTCTTTTGAGGCGATTCTCGTTGTCCGGAAGACGACAGGAAGACCCTTTTATGGCGTACTCGCGGGAAAGGAAACGACCACACGGAGGGCTCCATGAATCCGTCATAAGGCAAATCCCGATATGTCGGTTCAGTAAGGCTATGAAAGAGACAAGCTTTTGCGAATGCGCTGTTTGCCTGAACGAGTTCGAGGATGATGAGAAGCTGAGGATGATACCGAATTTCAGCCATGTTTTCCACATCGATTGCATCGATGTTTGGCTTCAAAACAATGCGAATTGTCCGGTCTGTCGAACGAGTGTCTCGAGCCACGGTCGGTTCCTAGTTGCCCCCATCGTTGCTCCGAATCCATACGCCGAGACCATCATTAATAATGATGAAGATTTCATGGTGATCGAAATAGGTAATGACAACAACCATAGTCGTTCCACTCATCAAACGTTGCTTGGTGCACAAGAAAGATCGGATTCGGAGTTATCGACTCATTCAATTAGTCCTTCACCGTGCAAATTGGACCAAAGATTGTTTCACAAGAAAGCAAGGAAGTTCCCTAAGGGGACAAGCATGGGAGATGAATGCCTTGACATTAGAGACAAAGATGAACAATTTGCAATTCAGCCGGTAAGAAGGTCTATTTCAATGGATTCATCAGCAGATCGGCAGCTGTTTTTAGCCGTTCAAGAAGCCAAAAGATCGAACCGTGACCGGCAGCAAGCGAGCGAGGTTATCCCCATTGAAGGTTGCAGTAGCAGCAGAGTGAAGAGGTCTTTTTTCTCTTTTGGTCATAACAGAGGGTCCAAACATGCACTTTTACCTGTTCATTTGGAGCCTTAAAATCAGAGTTTTAGGGTTCTCTTTCGTTTTTGAACATAGAGGCTAATTTGTGAGTACTTGCGACAGAGATCTTCCATTTAAAAAAACTATATATCAAAAAAATATATATTATATTAGAATGTCTCTACGGGACATATATATGAGTATATATTATGATCTTAAGATAATATATTTTTATCATTTAAATAATATAAACATACCTTACAAATAGATTATTTGGATCGAAATTTTATATATTTTTAATGACTTGGATTTATACACAACTATGATTAAAACCATCATTATTGATGGCTTAAACAACCACATCCGTTTTATAAAGTTTTTTTTTTTTGTTAATTTAGTTTACTTTTGCTTTGAAATAAGAGACATGGATGCTATTAAAAAATCATGTTATTTTAAGTCGTGTAAGAATTAAATACAAATACAAATAAAATATGAACTTATTAAAAAATGACAGAAGAGGACTGTCTTCAATTTAGTACAGATAATCCGACAGCTACCAACTTCCATTGCTAATAATGTTACGGTGGTTGAAGTAGGAATATATGGTTTGCACTTAAGTTGGTTATGGTTAGGCCTGTAAACAAATAAACGTTTAATTAAATAAACGAACACTATAAAAAATTTGTGTATGTTTAATTAAATTTATTTATATATTTATTTATATTTATTATTTTTTATATTAAAAATATTATATTTAAATAGATGATATAAAAGAACACGAACAAACTGTATTTAAAAAAAATACTTTTTTAAGTCAAAGGGTTTACTACTCATTTTCCATAACCGGAAAATTTTAAAACTTCTGCAGCACAATGTTTCAACATTTCTAGTGACAGACTGTTGAAAAAAAAAAGGCAAATAGATTCATAAAATAAATAATAAAATATAAAAAAAATCCCCATTGCTTTGATGGTCAAATTCTTCAATTAGTCCCTAAACTATTCATAAGTGGTGCGGTTTAGTCTCTATATTATAATTTAATCGTTTTTAATTACTTTACCTTTTAAATTTTAAAATCTCGATTCTGACTGAAAAAAAAACTGTCCTTAAATTTATTAAGTCAATTTCTGCTATTAGTCTCTATATTTTACGTAAATACATATATGCCCTTAGTCTTATAAAAAAATATATTGCTTGTCTTGCACACTAGTGTGTGTTTAAAATGTGGAAAGAACAATATGACCCAATCCAACCCTTTGTTTTCTTCACCCCATGTGCTTGCAAGTATGGGCAAAGATTGAGATAACTGAGGCAAACCCTGGGGGGATTGTGGGATGTTGGGTTGATTTGGATGAAGAAATATTACATAAAGATAATATAATTCGGAAATAAAATTTCGTACTCATAATATAAAATTTTAAATTTATCTTTGTTGAGAAAGATTTATTTCTGATATTAGTTTTTTCGGTTGTTTCGAATGTTTGGTCAAACTGACATGATTCTGTTAAACAGTAGTGAGTAAAGATTTTTTGTCTCTTTATCATGCTTCTTTTTATGCATCCTGTTAAAAATTTAAAAAAAATACATTTTAAACCCTAATTTTTATTTTCTATATCCTAAAACCTACACTTTACTCTTAAAAAATACACCGTACCTCTAATTTTCTAAACCTTAACTATAATTTATAATCTTAAATCTTATACTAAACCTTTTGATTTGAAACAGAGAGATAAAAAGATATGCGAGAAAGAGAGAGACGATTTACCCGTGGAACACTATTCTTCACCCTTTACGACATCCGAGGGAGCCTAGGTGGCTTGGTTGAAGACCAATAGCCTCAGATAATGGCTCTTTGGAATGGCCCGAATGGCTTATGACTCAGGCCCGTTTGTGGCTGTTTGTTTCGAGTCCCATACCTCCCCATTTCACGTAATTATTGGATTCCATAAGCATCGAGTCTAGAACAGTTGGCTGTAAATTTCGACAGATCAACAGGAATCATTGAAGTCATGGCTGTGGAAGGGAAGACACCACCGGATATAATCATGGTTTCTTTGAAATAAAATAACTAATGTACCAAATTTGGCTTTAAAAATTCGATCACCCTCGTAACAATCGACTAGACTTGAATCACGAGACTTAAATAATATGATAATCGTCTTTATTTTAATCTATAATAAATGCATATATCTTATATGAATTAAAAGAATAAAAATTAATTATCGGATTTATTTTAATAATTATCATGAAATATTAATTTAAATTATGCTAGTAATCTATGTTAAAAATAAATAAAATCCACTAAGTTTCATTCAAAATTGAAAATAGATTCCCAAGCAAATACGGATTTATAATTTAGTCCAGAAATAGAAACAAAACAGCACAAGATACCTTGAGTAGGTCATTAATTCCCTGAGATGGGAATTAAATTATTGACACGTAAGAAAGCAAATCTTGAAGGTCCAACTAAAGAGCAAAACAAAAAAACTTCGATACATGAAATATTTAAAGTTTTTCAGAGCTTGAAATGTGCTAGAGCGGAGGTCCCTTCAACACCTTTAACGTGCTTGAATTTGAAATAATCTACCACGTTAGTCTCCTTGTAGATCGGAGGATTGTCTTCCGACAACAATTCCTTAATCGGACCGTACATTCTCAACTCGTTCTCCGGCTGAATGTATGTTCGGAAGAAGCTAGCAATGGATATCCTCGGACCGATGTTTCTCGCCAACACCCTGTGGTACACGCTGATGTACTTATCGTTTGAGATAAGCTGTAAAAACAGGTTAATTAGTGAATAACGGTAATTTGGACAAGTTGATTAATTAATGGGGAAACATTGACTGACTTGTAGAAAATCTCCGAGGTTTATTATAAGAGCTCCGGGAATTGGGGTCACATCGATCCATTGGTTGTCATGTAGGACTTGGAGGCCACCAATTTGGTCTTGGAGAAGCACGGTGAGGAAGCCGCTGTCGGTATGGATGCCGGTCCCCATTGTGAGTTCGGGTTCGGGGCATGCTGGGGAATAATGTCCCATTACGTAGAGTCCCTCGGTGCAACCGATGTCCTTGAGGTGGTTCGGATTTAAGCCGAGTGATTCGGATAGCAACTCGAAAAGGGTATGCCCCAAGTCCATGACATTTTTGGTGTAGTCGAGCAATATGTCCCTACAAGCTTCGGGGATTTCCTCGGACGCAGGGGGATTAGGGGCCATGACACAAGTGAGGGTATCCCTCCAGTAGGCAGCCAAAGCTTGGGACATGTCGATCTTAGTATTGAATGTCACCTTTTTCGATTCCTCTCGAGAATAGAGTTGTTCTTTGGCCTCGGGATCTTGCTCGTTGAACCGACGGATCCCGTTGATCATCTCTTCCAGAGTAGCAACGGGAATTCCATGGTTAACGAGCTGAAAGAATCCCCATTTCATACAAGCATTTCGTATTTCGTCGATTATCTCAGCACGTCGAACGGAATCAGTGTTTACACCCTCAAAGTCGATAATCGGGATATGAACACCAACAGGAGGAGGCCCTGATTTGATCGTAAGATCCAAGTGATCATGCACGAAAACTCGAGGGAGCTTAGCTAAGCCAGCATCAACGAGTCCCTTAATCCCGGATTTCGATCTGTCGATAGCCATCAACTCAGTTTTCCGGTCATAATTGGACTCAGCTGGTGCTGCACTTGCCGTGACAACCATTTTCTTTCCCCTCAAAACTGAATGTCACTCTCCTCTCAACAATGACTAAGAACTTTGATTTCGGAGGTGAATGATGCTTGGACTGACTAATCTTTCTCCCTTTATATAGAAACCTACCCATCAATATACTCGATCCAATTCAATCGACCAATAAATCAAATATCAAGACATCACCGTATTCGTATACTACACCTCGTACACTCGTTCACTAAACTCGTATCATACTTTCCAAGTACCAAGTCGTATGATCAAATATCTTGCCATTGAATGCCGTAGCCACCATCTATTAAAAAAGAATCACGTGGCTTGCATAATTGATTCATGTGGACACCCACATAGTTCAAAGCGGTAGGTGGCTTTCCCATGTGATAGGGAACAATAAATATTGAGTATTTTATAATTTTATACCCCATTTGTTTAAGAATTTATTCTCCACTCATACTATCCCCACCTACCTCTCCCCATGGAAAACAAATAGAATTGAATTTGTTATAAATTAAGATCTTTCTCTTGATTCAATACCTCCTAGTTCCAACAACCACTACTAGCTAGAATCTCCATGCATATGACGTGCTTGTGATTCAATAATATGTATAAACACATAAATTTTAAAAAATTATAATATCCGGACCTAAACGTATATTCGATATTTGAGTTGGACATTTTTTTTGAGTTAGTATCTAAAAATTATAAACGTTGGTTGTTTTAATACTTTTATCAATAGTTTAGTTTCAAAAGTAAATATTATATCATTTTGGTTATAATTCAATCATTTTAATCCCTTCGGATTTAAAATTTTAGTTTAATCAAATCAGCCTATTAGATCAAAACAACAATGTGATAATTGTATTATATCATAAAGTAACAAGGTGTTGTTAAACTTTTATTATACCACGAAAGTAATATAATATTTATAAAAGAAAAATAAACAATTTAGAAGGACAACAAGCGAGTTGATAAAAATATATAAATTTTAATACTAATTTAAGAGAGAATATCTGATTCATTTATCAACTTGGGTGAAAAGTTATACTAATACAAATTTGTGAGAAAAGTTATCGTAGATAGATAGGGATAGAATTCAGTTATATGGTGTAAAATTCATTCTAATCTCTTACCATTGTATAAGAGAAATGAATCAATGAGATTTACAATAAAAAAAATAAAGATTATCATTTTGAGAAAATAAAAAAAATAATCTTAATATTTATTATTATCATTCAATAGTCCAAACTTAGTGTAAAATTGAATGTCGTTCACATCATATAACTGGATCCTAACACACATATATATAATCAGGTTATATAATATAAAACTTTTTAAGTTTATATAATTTTTTTGGATTGTTGGATAGCTGAAACGTGTAGCTCAGATTAACTTCTTACTTTTTTTTTCAATTGATATTTTTCACATAACGAACGGTTAATTATTTAATGTTCAAAAAACGTGTAAAATTTAAAAAAATTTACACGACGTAACTTAATCTTATCCGTATATATATATTTTGTTTGCCTTTCAAATTTTCCAATTAAAACACGTTTAATTGTTTTAATTTGATGAGTATATTTAATTTTGAAATAAACTATTTAAAAATAAAATAAGCATAGGAATGGAGGCAATGATTAATACTTTTATCAAAAGAACCAAGTGATTAAAAATAATTGTAAACAAATCTAGCATTAATTAATAATGAATGACCCTAAACACTTTTAAAAATCACAAAGTGGTCCCCAAACGCTTTAGAAACCACACATCAGTAGACATCTACTCGTGGAAAAGAAAACAATGACTAGCACGTTGGCATGTAGAACAGTATCATTACGACAGCTTAGTACTTAAAAAAATAATAGTTGAAGGTAGGGAACCAGTGACGAGATAAAAAATAAATAAATTATATTCATTCAAAAAATATTAAAATTATGATGTTATTTTTAAAAAAAATAATATTAATATTTTTATATAAAACTTTAATAAAAACCAAACCAGATGGGATTGAGGGGTACCGAATCGGGTTGCTTTAACATTAAGGTTCTGTTTGATAATCTTTTGAACCCTAGTTTTTTTTAAAAGTTATGTTCGAGACCAAGGTCGATATAAAATTTGAGTAAAAAGTTATAAAATTTAATAATTTAATAAAATTTCTTTAAAAAAAAAAAAATATATCGAACCGAACCTAAGTCTTGATTTGCAGCAGCCAACAGGCTCCCCGACCAAGTCTTGATTCTTGCCACAACAAGGTAAAAGGAATAGTATTAAAACATAGCGTTTCATGTTTTTCAAAGGCACTTGTTTTTCTTCATTTCTTTCCCTTTTCCAATTTGATAACCAGAAGGCCTTAGTTACGGGAAAATGATAAAATAAATATTCCGAAAATGGGATTGGTTTTATAAATATTTAAGAAGGTAAGATGATTGATGATAATTTTATCAAATTTAATGATTTATGAGAAAAATTTTGTACGAAAAATCATTAAAAAGGCAGCCACTTATTGAACAAAAAAAATTATGGCGTAAGGTGGTCGATGATTGTTGATAATTTTATCTTGATTCGATAATTTTAGTCCGTGATATACGTTGAAAAAAGAGTTAGAAAAGTAGGGTATAAAGATTATGAATGAGAACAAGAAAAATAATAAAAAATATATAAAAATTTAAATTTATTTTTGTGTTCGTGTTGTCAGTCTCGATACGTATTTTTTTAAAATTTTGTATATATTTTTTCCCATTACTTTCTGTTGTTCACATTTTCAACCCATTTTTTCTTCTTCACTTTTTTTACCCCCTATTTTTCAACCATGTTTTCCAGCAGCCAACGCGAACCAAAGCTGGTCGGACTGGGGCAGGACAAAGTTTTGCAATACTTTGATATTATTGTTTGATCGACTTTGTCATATAAATAAATGTATTTTTTATCAATTATATCTTTTAAAAAATTCAATTGATATAACGTATTTTTATCGTATCTATAAAAAATAGTATTATTCATATAAAAGTGCCCATCTCATAGGTAAAAAAAAAAAAGTTAAAATATACTTCCAAGTCTTTATATTCTTTATATATTTTTTCTTTTATGACGTTTGACTGGATTTTAATGTGCATATAATTTTATTTTTAAAAATTATAAGTTTTCAAAAAATTATATTAAGAGTTATTTTCATCATGTTACTTACGAGATCATTCAATTAAATATATTTATTTAATTAATTTTTTATCAATTGAATCTTCACTTAATGAAAATTATTTTTAAATTTAATTTGTAATAAATAATAATGAAGATTCATTTGATTAAAAAATAAAAAAAATTAAGTAGATACATTTGATTAATTAGTCTTACAAATGACGTGATAAAAATAACCTATAATATATATTTTTTATTTTTTATAATTAAAAAAATTATTTCCCTAAATACACAATCTAATCAATAATAATAAATTAGTTAGTAGCACATTGTCTGTGTTTAATTAATGACCAATTAAAGTCGGCATAATGTTGGCCATCGTTGGAACCACAATTTCAAAGTTATGTGAGAACTTTGATGTACTTTTCCCTATTCACAAATAATGTTTTACATTTTCCAAGGATTAGATAATATTTAAAATTCTCAATTATTGGGAATAAAAGTCTATACATAATAATGGTGGTAATAATGGTACAAATAAAATAAAATAAAATAAAATAAAAATAAAAATATAAGACGAGAGAAAATAAAAATATGTATTTTATAAGAATAAGAAGTATATAAAATATTAAATTTTAATTAATAAATATAATATTTTTAATTATAATAAATTAATTTTTTTGTTACAGTTTTTATTATGATAGACATTTATATAAATAAATATTTATAACACTTTTCTTTAGATTTCTATAAAGATAATACGTCTTATTAAAATTTTAATTAGATAAAAATACAGTAAAAAATCGAAAGCTTTAGATTTTTAAGCCATTTAGAGTTTTTATTTGTATAAATAAGGTGTTTAAAGTTTATTTTAAAATATAGACCAAAAGCTACAGTGCAGTTAGGAAAACGCTAGGTGGCGTTCTTTTTTTTTTAATATTTTTTTTGTTAATTTTAAAGAGAGAACACCACTTGCACATGATATTTTTCGATTTATGATGTTCATTTTGATTTAGATCTTCAAATATCAATTGAAAATCTTTATTTTCTTAATTAAAAAAGATAGATTATCCATCCAATTTTACGAAAAAAATACATATATTTTTTATATGCATAATATACTTATCTCGTTAAATGCTTTCATTAAATGCTTTAAAGCTCTTCATGAGTTTTGAATTTGAAACTCTGTAAGAATTCTACTGATATTCAAATTATTATAATGGATATTGATCCAAACTCCTTTATAAAATATTTAAAAACTGATCATTGTTATAGTATTTACTCAATTAATACTCATTAAAACGATTATATCAAATATGCCAAAATATAAATATTCAAGAGACATATTTAAATAAATTTTCTCAAATTTTTTTAAATGTTTATGCATTTTAAATCATTCAAGGATAATTTTAATATATATGAATGCAAAAAATAATTAGACGCATACAAAATATTTTATTACTACCAAATTAATTGCATCTACCATAAAATAATTTAAATTTTTTATAAATTATAATTTAAATTGTATTTATATCTCACGATTATTTATTATAAAAGTATGAATCATCGTATCTCAGTAGTTAGAAGTTACGAGTTCTAACATCAATAATATCAGTATAATGATTGAGCAATCAATGTCTAATAATCGAGAGTATAAAGAATGTTTGAAGCAACAAATGTAATATGGACCGTACATCCTCTTTTAATTAACTCTACTCATCTTTGACCAAAAATACATATGAAATGGACAATGGACAACTCAAAAAACAAAACATACAATGACTGGGTAATTAATTCCCTGTGCTGGGATTTTTTATTCACACATGAAACCAAATCTTCAACATACAACTGAAGAAAAAAAAATACTTAAATCCATGGATTCTTCAAAGTTTTTCAGAGCTTGAAATGTGCGAGAGCAGAGGTCCCCTCGACACCCTTGACGTGCTTGAATTTGAAATAATCGACCACGTTCGTCTCCTTGTAGATCGGAGGGTTATCTTCCGAAAGCAATTCTTTAATTGGACCGTACATTCTCAATTCGTTTTCCGGCTGAATATATGTTCGGAAAAAGCTAGCGATCGATATCCTTGGCCCGACGTTTCTCGCCAGAACCCTGTGGTACACGCTGATGTACTTGTCGTTTGAGATCAGCTGCAAAACAGGGAAAAGACATGTTGATGGTTAATTTCTTTCCCGAGGTGTTATACCATGTCGTAACTTGTAAGTACGTTGATAGGAAATTATTGTCTTACTTGTAGCAGATCTCCGAGGTTTATTATAAGGGCTCCGGGAATTGGAGTGACATCGATCCATTGGTTGTCGTGTAGGACTTGGAGGCCGCCGATTTGGTCTTGGAGGAGCACAGTGAGGAAGCCGCTATCGGTATGGATGCCAGTCCCCATTGTGAGTTCTGGTTCGGGGCATGCTGGGGAGTAATGTCCCATTACGTAGAGTCCCTCGGTGCAACCGATGTCCTTGAGGTGGTTCAGATTTAGGCCGAGTGATTCGGATAGCAACTCGAAAAGGGTATGCCCCAAGTCCATGACATTTTTGGTGTAGTCGAGCAATATATCCCTACAAGCTTCGGGGATTTCCTCGGGCGCAGGGGGATTAGGGGCCATGACACAAGTGAGGGTATCCCTCCAATAGGCAGCCAAAGTTTGAGACATGTCGATCTTAGTGTTGAATGTCACCTTTTTCGATTCCTCTCTAGAATAGAGTTGTTCTTTAGTCTCGGGATCTTGCTCGTTGAATCGACGGATCCCGTTGATCATCTCTTCCAGAGTGGCAACGGGAATTTCATGGTTAACGAGCTGGAAGAATCCCCATTTCATGCAAGCATTTCGTATTTCGTCAATAATCTCGACACGTCGAGTGGAGTCGGTGTTTACACCCGCAAAGTCGATAATCGGGATATGAACACCAACAGGAGGAGGTCCTGATTTGATTTGAAGATCCAAGTGATCGTGCACGAAAACTCTAGGGAGCTTAGCTAAGCCAGCATCAACGAGTCCCTTAATGCCGGATTTCGATCTGTCGATAGCCATCAACTCAGTTTTCCGGTCATAGTTGGACTCAGCCGGTGTTGTACTAGCTGTGACAACCATTTTCTTTTGCCTTAAACTTCAAGTACTGCAATGAGAAAATGAATGTCACTCTCCTCTCTACAGTCTTAAAGTATTTTAATTTCGACGCGAGTGCTGCTTGGTCTCAACTTCCTTCCCTTTATATACACATTTTTGCTTTGTGCAGCCACCAGTAATTAATTGAAAAATATTTTGTAAGCTTTTTGTGTAATTGCTTGTATGTAAATATAATAAAATACAATTCTTCTTTTAAATTATAAGAAATAAGCAATATCAATAAATATATTTTTAAAATAATTTAATTTAATTAATGAGCTTTAAACCCTCGGTCTAGAGGAAGAGTATGTCTGTGGTGTGGTTAAAAGACAAGTTTAAAATTTTATCTAAAAATTTAAAATATTAGATTTTTTAATAACATTTTAGGTTTGATTATTTGTATTTTTTTATAAATATCGATACTTATAAAAAAAACTAAAATATTATCAAAAAATTTAACATTTTAATTTTTTTAAAAAATCAAAATTATTATTTTTAATGGTACTCTAAATCTGTTATAGGTTAGACTTGCCCTTAAAAGAAAATTTTAACCACATGCCTACAAATTAATAATACAAAATTATAAATATGTTAGCCTCGATAATAATAATAATACAAAATTACAATACGATCAACTCAACAAATAGTCTTTATAAAAAATAAATAATATTTATTTTATTAGTCTTGGATTCAATCCGACTTTTAATAATACAATACACCCTTTAACTGTCGAAACGTGATTTTTTTTTAAATTTCATTTTTATTTTGTTTTCAGCTTTAAATATAATTTTAGTATCTGTTCGTACATTTTTTTCCACCATTGTCATCCCCTGCCACCGCCTGTAATATTAACTGAATTCGGATTCATTTGAATTGATCTTTCAAAACACTGTAAAACGTTCAATAAATAAAAAATATTTTTTAGATATCAATATATTTTTTAAAAAATCATTTGTTATAATTTGCCGTGTAATAAAAGCAAGACGTACCATGAAATTTCTATTTTTTAAATAACAGTCACGTGAGAAGTAGGTATTTTGGTTTTGTCTTTTGCTCTTTCTTTCGCTTTCCCTTTGTCCCATTCCACATGGTGTTAGGTTGGTGAACAGGGCCTTCTACAGGGTTAAATGTGTCAATTTTAGGAAATTCTAAAAAACAGCTAAAAGAACAATAATACTATATTTCGTAAGAATTTTAATATACATTAAATTTTTATAATTTTTTATAAAAAAAAATATGATTACAATTGTTTATAGCCCTACTGGTTCTAAAAAGCGTCCCTCCATAATTTCATTAAATTTATAGAAACAATAATAATAAAAATAATCAATAAAATTTTATATTTAATTATCACATTTAAGACATAATTATAACGTTTTGACAATTATAATTTATCTTTTTAAAAATAATTTTAAAATTTTTATAATAAATCTCGAGATTAATATTAATTAATGATATAATTTATCAAATTTTAAGATCTTTATTTTTAAAAGGTCTTGCCTGTACAGTCGCTTTTATTACATCTGTCCAAAACCTCACTCATGAACCCTTTAAAAATCCATAGGTGATTGGCTTGGCTTGGTCGTACATATTGTAACTCTAAACCTTTAGGTGCAATATAAAAAATATGAATAATATTAAATTAATTAATAATTTTGTTTTAAAAAATATATATTTTAATCATAAATTTTATTTTGAGTTAAAATCGTTAGTCAAGTAAATTAATGTCCAATCAATTTATAACAGTAACACTAATTCAATCAGACAATTAAACAACAAGATTTTGAGGAATTAAAATTTTAAATCTACTATAATTTTAAATCTAATCAAATATAAATTATGCCTAATTGTGTTAATCTATTTGTTTAGGCGTGGATTCCAGAAGCAAAGTCTTCCAATGGTTGTACGGTTTGGCAAATTTTTCAAAGTCCCCTTCAAGGGTATAATTATTAAGCAATTTTGGAAAGTTGTGTCTTGAACAGAACATTAGTTAGATTTTTCCCTGCAGGGTAGTCTTTAAACGAATGAATAATTTAACGAATTATTCGTGAATTGTTTAATTATAAATTTATTTATGTTTATTTATTTATGAATAAATTTAATTAATAGTTTTTTGTTTGTTTAATTAAATAAATAGACACAAGTAAAGAGTTTGCTTGTTTATTTATGTTCGTAAATATTTTGTAATCCGTTTGTTTATAATTATTCATTTATGATTGTTTATTATCATTTAAATTTTTTCATATATATATAAAGTGTTTATTGTTCAATTAGACCAAATTAAAACAAAATTGATTAATTTATTAAATAATTTAATTTTTTTGGGGATTACCCGAAAATAATCACTTTTTTTTGAAAGGCGGAAGGCTACAATTACCTAAAAATAGGGGTGTTCAAAAATACCCGATCCGACTACCCAACGTAAAAAATCGGGTATTTTCTCGAATTTTTTGTTTCGGGTCGGGTACCCGGTTACTTTCGGGTACCTGATTCCTATTTTTTTATTTTTTTATTTTAAATATAATTATTATTTAAATAAAATACACTTATATTGACTATATTCCCAAATCAAATAACATAATTTCTAAATCACGATCCCTCAAATGTTATTTTTAAAAAACAATTAGGGATTCATTGTAAAAAAAGAAAATTAAGATTCATTCTTAATATAGATTATATAATATTTCAAATCCAAAACTTAAACGAAACTAAACGATTTATCATTTGATCAACCTCTAGGTACCGACCTATATACTTAAATTAGTTTTTATACTTTTAAGATTAATATTTAAATAATTTAACACTTTAATTTTTTATGAGATTAGACTTCATAAATTATATATTATCAAAATATTAAAAAAATATATAGATTTTTTCTATAATTTATGAAGTCTAATCTCAACTACTTTCCATCCATTTGAAAAAAACTACTGAAAAACTGCATTATTATATAGTCTAATCCATACATAAGAAATTTGTGCTTCATTACACCAAGTGGATCCAGTGTAATTCAAACTTGAAATGAGTACTTGCACCCAACATTATTGAAATAAAAAAGAAATAAGGATGAATTATCTATTTGGTACTTTACTTATCGTTATGTTTTGTTTTGATCACTTAATTATTTTTTAATAAAATTATATGTATTGATACATTTTTTTTTGGGTACCCCACTGTAATAGTTTGTAATCAAATATTGATTTCATATGTGATACTTATTGAATGAGTTGATCGTGAATTGAGTACTGTTTGACTTGATTCGTTCCTCGTTAAATTTAACATAATTTTTTTAACTTGTGCTTGTTAAAAAATCTTAGTGTTCGATTCAACTCGTTGCTCACTAACTCCACTATAAAAGTTTTACCTTATTTTTTTAAAATTTAGTAATCACTAAGTTCGATTCAACTCGTTGCTCACTAAACTCGTTAATTTTTTTTTTAATTTTATATAATTATCAAGGAAATCACAAAAAAAATCTTAAAAGAATTTATTGAAAAAATAATAAATTGATCATTTAATTTGATTTACTAAAATCTTCGAATCAAATTCAATTTTAAATCAAATCAACTTAAATTAAATATCAATCGAGTTTTAACTAAATCAAATTTAAATTATTTATGATCTGTTAAACTCATTAACACATCCGTCACATATTCATATAATTTTCCTTTTAAACTTAAAAGAATATAAATAAGAATAAGAATTTGCACGAGCTATCTAGTCTTAATGATTAAATGAACTGTTGTTTTCAGAGGTCACGAATTCAAACACCCGTAATACTAGTAGAATAATTGAGTGATCAATTTTCAATAATCAAAAATATATTCTAAAATATATATTATTATAATCACTGCTAATCGATTAAAAAAAATAAGAATAAAATTTTTTTCCCTTGATCCGGAGGGTTAGGGTTGGTAGATACAGATTAATAATATAGGATAATTAAAAGACAAAGACAACAACTCTGACGGCTATACATATAAATATTATCTACTAAACTTTTATAATATTCGAATCAAAATTTTAAATATTTAATTTAAAATACTAATAAATTTAAATAATTAGTTACCCACTTTAAGGTATCTATTTTTCTGAAAAAGTAAAATTTTCTTATTCTTAATAATTTAATATAGCCATAAAGTTCAAATAATAAATATTAAAAATAAATATAATTTTATTATATTGGTCTCTCATGGAATACATGAGGAGTCTTTGAGTCACTTTTATTTATAACAAATCTAATTAAATTAAAATAATTATAAAAAATATTGTTTTTAAATTTTAAAGTGTGAAAAGATGTCTTGGAAAACCGAAACCACGTGAAACCATTCGGCTTTTCCCCTGTAATTCTAGAAGCATGGTAACGATAATAAATTATAATTAATTTTTATAATTAATTTCAATTTAATTAGATAATAAATTATATAACAATTATTATAAAAATATATATTCGACTTTTTCCCTAAAGGACAGAAATACCACACTTAACACATTGAATTTAATTAATAGATTCATATATATATTTTTTAAGTTTTAGTTTATAATTTTAATATTAATTTTTAAAACATTTTTAATGTGATCTTATTATAGTATATGTTCAGTTCTTAGTATAATTAATATATTTATAGTAAATAAAATTATTCGAATCTAATTATTTAAAAAATAACATTTTCTTTTTTATTAAAATTATTTTTTGAGTTGTCGTTATAAGTATTCTAACTCAATTATAAGATAATATTTTAATCTGATTTTAAATTTAAATAATCTTACGTACACTTATAAATTTAATGCTAACACTCGAATCACCTAAAAAATATATCATCTTTTATTATTAAAATCACTTATTTTGTTCGAATTATTTAAATATTAAATTTTAAACGTGTTAAAAAGGAGTGAATAATATAAGTGCACGTCGCCCTGTTTTAGTTTTCCTATTAAAAAACACCATGAAATCAGGGAATCATTTCAACTTAAAAAAGCCAACAACTACAAAACTTGACAATTAATAAATTAATATACCGTAGACTTTTTATATGTCTTTATTTAATTAATATTTTAATAGGTTGAAATCATTGATTAATATTAACAAATGTAATATTTAGGACCGCAAATTATAATTTAGATTTTTTTTTAAGTTTTATGTTGACAATAAATACTGAAATTAAACTTTTAGGTGATATGTAATTTACAATGACATATTAAATTTTGATTTAGTCATATAATTGATTAAACCTAACTTTGACACTAATAACTGTATTTTAAATCTGATCTAGATTTAAATCGAATTGAATATGTCACATTGATTAATTAGAGATTATATTTGTTCGAAATCGAAATTAAAACGAATCATACAAGTAAACATTCATTCATATAAGGTTAGAGGACTAAATTATTGTATGTAACATATTTAGGGATTATCTTGACAATTCAAAACGTTTAAAAGGTTTTAAGATGATATTTTTTCATATTTAATATAATAAGATGTAGAAATCAAGTTATGGGTTTTGAAACCCAAAATCTAATACAAAATCCCAAAATTAATTCAGTTTTATAAAATAAATATTGATGATCGGTTGGTAAGAACTATTCACTTACTTCTATCTCTTCTCTTTCAAGTCTCGGATTTATGTTCCAGCAGAAGCATTAGATTTTATAAAAAATCAATTTTACATTAGTAGAGTGGAACCTTGGAAAACAATGCAACTTTGGGAAGAGACAATGAAACGTCACCGTTTTGAAAGGGAAGGAAACCTGATCTGGTCCACACTCTGCTTATTTGGGTCCATTTAATTAAACCCATTAATGATATGGATGGGGACATGAGAACATGACTTATCCAAGAATAAACACAACCATCTTACTAAAAAAACATAACAAACACACTGTTTATTTTTCAGACAAGGGAAATTAAAACACACTAAACCAGCAATCAAACAGAGCTACTGCAACTCCATGTTAAGACATGCTGAAACCGAGCTTTCACATCCTTGCAACTGGATCTGCTACTTTGATCCAACCTCGTTGAATCTTGTAGAAAATGGAACAAAAAAGAACTAATATTGTTGATGAGCCATGATTGAAACTGAAAAGTTAAATCAAAGTAGAAAATATTTACAGTGTGGGGAATTAGCAAATGGACATACCTTGATCATGTTTTCCTCTGATTTTAGCAATCTGCTTGAGTTTCGTAAAGCGCAACTGGTCTGTCAGAGCTGAAGTCAGCAGGCTTTACACATCCCCAGTGGACAGTATAATTGCATGCAGAGTCTGCACATTCGAGAGCCAAATCTTCACAGGTCTGACTGCATTTGCAACATCGGAGATAACAATGAGGCTTGCGTACAAAAGTAAGAGGATGCGGATGGTGGTTTTCTGCTTTGTAAATGCTTCCTGGTTTGATCAACAGATGGCTTTGAGGAAGGCATTGGGGATGAGCAGATAAATCACAAGTTGCACAATGATAAAACCAGAGATTTGGATCTCTTTCTTTCTCACAGATGTCACAGTAATGATGTTCTAAATAATCATTGACCTCTTGAGTTGTGAGTGCGAGCGGATGTTCGTCACGCCTGTCTCGAATTGTAAGCGGCAACGATGCACATAAATGGTCCACATTGAAATCACAGCGCTTGCATGTATAGAGGCCTCTCCAGATATCTCCACAACCTTTGCAACTTTTGTATGACTCAGATAAAATTAAGAGAGGGTGTTCATGTCCTGGATGTGTGATTCTATAGCTTCTATTAAGCACACATGGAAGACAAAAATGATCATTGCATAGTTTACATTTATAGGCGAAGCCACTGCTCTCGCAAAGGCAAAATTGGCATGAAAAAATGAAGCCAACAACAAGGATGAGTGGTTGCAGATGTCCATGAGACCAACGTGACTTCTTCCTACATGATTCAGCACAAATTTTGTGAAGATGGAAGTCACATTGTGATGAACAATAGTAAAATGAAGTTGAGATGAGTAGCATGCAGCCATCACAAGTCTTGTCATTCTCCATGATTTTGTCACTTAATATCAGATCATGTGCATGACTGAAATGTTGTATTCTCGTCATTTCTCCGCTCTTACCTTGCTCGATCACACGAGTGATGGGATTAGCAGATTCTGGATCATCATCAAGTTCTTTATCTTTATCTTTTGCCTCAATTACAACGTACCAACCTTCTCTCTGAATTGCACAATTCACATGGGCAATAAAATTGCAATCTGAATCTGAGCAACAGTAACTCCCATAGTCTATATTAACATCGTCACCACAAAACTCGCAATCCGGATTCTTGAACTTATTTCCTGAGAGGAAATAGTTGTGGGAAATGGGGTGATGATGATAAGGGTCTCTGATGATAGGTGGTATTGAAATGCAATTTTTATGGATTACAAGGCTGCATGCAGAGCATGTATAGGAAACAGAATTTCCTGTGAGGCCACATGCCTGGCAAATGAATGAAAGGCCTTGTGTACTGAACAGGGTGAATGGGTGTTGATGATATTTTCCTTTAATGAGAGGTGCTGTTGGTGCACAATCGGCATGAAGAGCAAACTTACAAGGTGGACAAGAATAAACAAACTTGTCATTTTGGGTTTCTGAGCATGCCTTGCAAGGTAAATTTTCACTGTTAGGCTGTAAAACAAGAGGATGTCTACGATGGGAGGGGTTACTGATTTGAGAGGGTAATTCTGCACATTTAATGTGAAGTGCAAACTTGCAAAGTTGACAACAATAGAAAGACCCCCTAGGATCTGCTCTTTGGCATATGTTGCAGGGGATCCACTCACCATTAAACTGTAGAACAAGGGAATGTTGTTTGTGAAAGGGATGGTTGATTTCAAGAGGTGGTAGTTGTGCACATTTTTTGTGTAGGTTGAACTTGAACCGACCATCAACACAACAGTAGGTAGAGTTAGACTCTCCTAATGGTTCCCGACACCCAAAACACACACCATGTTCAGGTGGATCTATGGTGGATTTGTGTTTAAGCTCGTCAGGTTTCTTTTCAGCTATGCTAAGGGTAAAAAAAGCACATTTGATATGGAAGTCTAAATCACAAGAACAATGATAAACAGACAACTCACAGTTTTCACCGCAGAAATCGCAAATACTTGTTGCACTGTGTGTGTATGCTGGTGGGTTTTGTACCAGAACAAGAGGGTGCTGGCGATGAAAAGGGTGATCAATCTCTGAAGGTGCCTCCGCACACATCTTGTGGAGTGAAAATCCACATTGGCCACAGGTGAAGCATGGACCGGACACCACATCTCCACACCTCCCGCAATCAGCTCCTTTGGTTTCATGGCTCCGCTCCTCCATAGGATGTATGTGTCCAAACATCCGAGTCTCCATCTCCAATGTTCTGTTCTTTCTGTTTCAACTCAAATGTGATTATGTGTCTGAGATTAGCAGAGAAAGGTTCTGAGAGGCCACAGGCTATGAGTTTTATACACAACTTATGATTCCTCCAAATCTTGGAAATAACGTAAAGTATATGTACTCTTCCTTGTTTAAATTACAAAGTTTAGAATCAAAACTTTATGGTACATTGAGTTGCAAGTTTAGAATCGATGCCGAGAATAAGTGGAAAGAGTCATCAAAGGTTTCAAAGCGGCTAGAGTGCTTAGAACGCATTCGTCGATCAGGCTCCGGTGAAAAGAGCACCATGTTCAAGCTGTTAGGTTCGAACAAAAATCATTTGGCTCTTTTCTGTGCCTCCCTTCATCCCTCCTTTGTATTTTTATAGAAAATTGAATTTTAAATCCTAAACCCTTATTTTCTATATTCTAAATCCTAAACCCTACGCCCTACCCCTAATTCCCTAAACCCTAACCAAAACCCCTAACCTAAAACAAGCCTAAACTCTTTAATTTAAAGTGGGTGCATGAGAAACAGGCAGACAATTTGAGTTCGTTAGGTTCCGCTGATGTCTTTGAAAGCTGGTGTTGTAGACCTGAATTTAACTGCAGAATCTAATGTCTTATTAATGCTATATTTCACGTATTAAGATCAAATCGAATCAAATATTTTAAATCTAATAAAATAATTTATTTTTAATTGAATCGAGTTTTAGGTCCAAATACAGTGGCGCGTGTAGAACACCTACCTTACCCACCACCGGCATTTAGTTGCGAGCTGTGGGGTCAGGCTCAATCGTAGCCCTACGAGCCGTTTTCATTGTGTTGTTTAGAAGACAAGTTTTTGACCGATGAAACAACGATAACAATATATTATCTGTTGCCCTTTCCGTTTGGCCGGCCGGCTGGCTTCATGTTTACTTTCCTTTTGTCTCGGCTCAGTCCAGCTGGATAATACTTTCCTTAATCCTTATATATCTTTTAGGGACAAAGCAACATCTAGTGCTTGAATGTAGTAATATTTTCAATTTGATCCCTGATTTTTTCATATTAGCCTCTAAACTAGGTAATATTTCTTATTTTAGTCATTTAGAAGATATGGCATAATCTCATAGTGAAACGTCAAGTTCTAATCTGATGAATGATCCTTGTTGATAAGATTTGTGATGTTCAAACAAAAATTACATATCAATGGAATTATTTTAAAATAAATAAATTTTAAGGACCAAAAAAATATTCTAAAAAAGTTCAGTCAAAGTCAAAGAAAAGAAATTGAGCTAAACCCAAGCCGTAAAGGGTAAACAGACAGCTAAGCTAATCCTTTTCACGTGCGCTCCACTCGCCCCTCTTCTTCCTATAAAACCCTCCAAAAGTCACGCATCCATTGAAACTCTCATAATTTCTTGCTTCCAACAAAGAAAAAGAAAAACTAGAAAATATTTACTCTCGCCAAAACCTCTACATCCCCGTCCATGTCGACCACGCCGAAGAAAATCACCGCCATCAACGGTGGCGCTATACGGCAGCCCAGCCGGATTCAACGTCGTGCTCCGTCTTCCTTACAGATCAGTCCGGTTTCGAGCTGGAACATTGCGATTCCTCTTTTATCGCCGGTCGCTTCTTCTCCTCCCTCCATTAATTTGAGGGAAGAGCCACCTCGTCAAGAACAGAAGCCGCGATATAGCCAGAAAACTGAGCCTGAGAAGGTTGTGTTCAAGATGTGGCAGCATCCAGCGGCGCCGTTTTGTTACGAACAGGCACCGTTGGTCCCTTCATTTGTTCCGGTTGAGTTGCATCTACGATGACGAAGAAAAAAGTAGTTAGATCTAACCGCGTGTGTTGAGCATGATTTTGTTCAACGTACAACACGTCGCCATTTTTGTATAATCTGTTCATATTATTATACTTGTTTTATAAATTTCTAACGGATCGATTCGACAATCGACACCGTTTTTCATTTTTTCCCATTTGATTTCGTTTTACATATTCTTTTATTCTGTTTGGTAAGTGAGAAAATGAGGGAAAATTGACATTTCAATTCAAAGTAGACACTAATAAATAAGCTTGATTTTCTTCTTCTTGTTGTTTTATTATACCCCTGACCCGATCTGTTTTGACTGGTCAAGGCTATACTAAATCAAAAGTATTAGGAACTTTGAAAAGTATTGTTCAACAAATTAGTCTGACTGGAACTGGATTTGGTAATTATATGTTTATTTATACGTATAATTGATGTAAGGCTTCTTTGACCCATTAAAAACTCGTTTTGGGCTTGGTTTAAAGTATTGGTGTCACCTTCCAATCTAGCCTGTTGGATTTTAGAAATCATATTTTATAATTTTATTGATCGAGTTTAATTTGATTAAAATTATTTTTATTTATATAAATATTTATTTATATACGTGTCTATTTTTTTCAATTATATATATATTAAGGTACGTCGACAAGGGCCCAATCATTGATGGAGATTTTAGCTTAGTATCATGGATCATTATTAATGGGTCGAGACAAATACACAACAAGATATTAAAGAGATTTTATTTAATGTGTTTAAAGGTTTGATTTCGAGACCAAATCAAATACAAAACCCGGTTAAATTGATTATATTTTTAAATTTTTGACGCATAATATATTTATTTTAAGTTTAGAAAACTCCAAACCTTAAACCTCAAACCATAAATCATACTAAATTATTGGTTTCACGTTTTCATAACTTTTATCGATAATGTTTTCACAATCGATTTTTTTTTGTGTGTTTTTCTCGTTTGGTGATTTGTTTTATTCATCGTTTCAGTTGTTTGTGTTTTGCTCGTTTTTTTTTGTTTTAGAATATAATCTTCACCATTTGACATTGATCGCTCAATCACTTTGCTGACATCGCTGGTGCTCGAACTCATGATCTCTAAGAACAACAACCGTTTTGTTAACCACTTGAGTTAGAGGGCTCGTGCATTGATACCAACATTAAATTGCAGATACGACCGATCAATTGGTCTAATAAAATATAATATTAAATCTTTTAATATATCAAATCATCTTTACTCGAACTTTTAAATAAAAATATAGTGAAAATAGAGAAAAAAAAGTTTTTTAATAGTCATAAGGTGATAGTATGATAGTATTTATTCATATTTTTTTAACCATTTGATAAGACATAAATCTTACAGGCAAAACTGTTTAAATTCAGATCTCATAAGATAAATATCATCCTCTTTTTTACTATACCGCTCGTTGAATTTTAAAAAATATCCTCCCCATCCATGAAAGGGACACTCACTATTCCTTTTTTTTTCATAATAAATTTTCCATTAATATTCCTTACACATTACAAAGAATCCAAACACAAACTTACAGGTGAAAAGCACTGCAGAGTACGTAACGTATACCTTCTCCACTAAATTGTGTTCTTTTTCTCACAGGTTGAATGGGAGAGGTGGTGAGAAAGGGTCCCTCTTTCGATCAAAAAATGACATTAATTTCGAGTGTTGGGGGACCGAAATAATAAAAGTGTAAAATTTGGGGGTTGAAGTAAAAAATCATTTACGGTTAAACTGAACTAAATATAATTAAGAAGGATCAAAATGCCAATTCGACCAATAATAGTGAAGGGTTATAAATGTTGGGATTGAAATTCGAGAAATTTTTTTTTTCTTTTTTCATGTAAACTAACATAAAATTTTAAAAGGATATATAATTCCTCAAACACAATTACGATATAGATATATATTATCGAAATTCTTAAACAAAATCAGATATTCAATTTCTGATGTTGTGAATGAATTAAATTGAATTGTGAGAATCACATCTATAATAAACAATTATAGTATCTGATTTGAATTAATTAACTAATATATTAAACAATAATAATTATAAAAAATATAAATAATCGAATTGAGAATAGAACGAAGAAAAGTGGTCCAATTTCTTCACCTTAATGTTGTTGTACCCTAGCAAAATTCCCAACAAAGTACAAAAAAAGTAACATGTTTCTCAACTTTATGGTCATAAACAAGGAGGCAGTCTATATGTTAATTAGGCATGTAATTATATTAGTGGAACAAACATGGGAAACCTTTCTTAATTATTGCCTTAAGCATGAAATTATGTCAGACAGTCCATTTGCATATGGAGAATGATCTGTCACTATATTCGAATCAACATCTTATTAAATATAATAATAATAATAATAATAATAATATCAATTAAATTAAAATTCAATCGGTTTAAATTCTACGTAAACGATAATAATCGATGTATTAAAAACTAATGGATGAAAAGTAAAAAAACCCTAAAATTAGTTCAACGATAATATTTTTTTTGGATAAATTAAATTTTATTTATCCAATAAACCGTCATACAATAACTATGTAAGATGTATACACCCTCCAAACCTTTATACAAATGTATTCGCTAACAAAACCCCCATTTAAAAGCTATAGTTATGTCTAAACTTTTTAATCTATTACGTCCAGTAATTCGAGCATGAATATCATTTTTTATTCTAATATAAACATCTCAAGCTGCCATCGGTTGTCTCCCGTGGTTCCTAAAATTCCGCTCCTGCCATAGATAATAATTTAGACTGCACCAAGCTAAACGAATCAATATAGCTTGCATGAATTTACCTCTTCCTACACACTGCATCCATTCTAGTAGATCATTTCATTTGTTGCACTGAAATAATAGATTTATTAAATGTCTGTGATAATATCATACGTTAAATATAGTTTAAATTGACCTGTTTTTGTTAGGTTGTCTAACCCATGCCACTAATTTTTGTGGTCCTAAATAAGATAACAACTCCCACTATTGGTTAACTTTTGACAATTTCCTCCCTTGTTTATCATCATTTTCCTTCCATTTTTCTATTTAAAAAGCTTAGACAAAGATTCTAATCATTGTCCTTTATTAGAAATAAGTTGAAAAAGGAGTACTTCATTTAAGTGCTTTTTAATTTTTGAATTAACAAGGACACAACTTAATTAAGGGTTCTTTTATTATACAAGTATCTTAATTTTTCAAATATTATAAATGACCATTTAAACTTATCAAATTGTTATAAAATGATCCTTAAGTTTATCGAATCAAAATTTTAATGATTATTTTATAATTTTTGAAAGATTGGTGTCAAAAAAAATTATAACATACTTTAATGTCATTCGTATATTTTACCCATTTTTTATTATTACAATATAAGATTTTTTTAACATAGTTAAGTTAAAAAAGGGTTTGTCTAAATTTTTAAATAAAATTTTAATTCTAATTCTAATCCACGATAGGTCTAGAATTCATGATCTAAGAAAATATGAGAAAATAAAGACGGACAATTGAACCAACTAATCAAATGTTATCGTTCAAAAGATTACTTAAATTTAAGTGTGAAATTTAATATCAATAAAATTTTAAACAATGTAGACCATTCTATATCATATTAATAATTTCATTAATTTAAATTTATTTATAATAACTTAATTTAACTAATCATCAAGTTTTTATCAATTTTGATAAACTAATACCATTTAGGAGGAGCAAGTAAACACCTAAATCTTCTAACAAATGTATTTTTATTTTTTTTCTCTTGGAGAATGTTTAGATAATCAAATAAATTATTTGACTTTAATTTTTATAAAATAAATGTTAATTATTAACTATTTTAACAAACTAAAGTACTGTGAACGAAGATAATTAAATTAAAAAATATATTTTTATAAAATAATAAACTTTTATAATATCGTATACAGATTAATTGATTAATAAATTAAATACGATAAAATATCTAACTAATCATTTATGACAAATCTAATGCACTTGCCTTTAGATGTGTTGGTTTGGGTGTACTTTGATCCACTTTTGTTTTCCACCCACTCCAAATTTAAATTCGAATAATAATAATATAATATTTATTATTATTATTTAAATTATAAAATTCCAATTTTTTATATATAAAAAAGATAATTATTGTTCAATCTACTTCCTATCAAACGCCCATTAATTCCTTATCTTTTAGGTGGTCTTATCAACCAAAATATATAAAGTGAACCCTCAATGCAATGAATGCATATCTCAAGCTATTTAACATAGTCTTGGAATCACTTTATTTTGTCTCATTCATTATGGAAAAATAATTTTATTTTATTTTCTAATAATAATTTTCTAAAAATAACGATATTCAATTGAAAAGGATTAATCTTTTATGAATTTTAATTGTATTTTATCCTAAATTTATTAATATGAAAAAGGGGTAGTATGGTAGAAGCAAGAGGATTGTTCAAATACTACCATCCATCTTCTGGTCTTTTTCAAATGAAATTTAAAAGGAGCAAAGTCTTCTCCTTTTTCATTCAATTCTTCTTGTTTGGGAAAAAAAAACATTTTAGATCCTCATCTAATTCCTTGTTTGAAGCTATTGAAACCCCAAAGTCAGAATCTTTAAAGCAGTCCAAGCTTCTTCAGCAATGGTAGCAGAAACTTGGATACTCAAGATGGGAAACCAGGTAAGTTCCAATCTCAAACACGCCTTTCTTCTCGACAATGCTTCCAGAAAAAACAACACCCCTACTAACCCAACTTCCAAAAAAACCCAAACTGTTGGAATCTTGTCGTTTGAAGTTGCTAGTGTCATGTTCAAAACTGTTCATTTCCACAAATCCTTGTCTGAACCCGAGATCTCGAAGCTTAAATCAGAGATCTTGAAATCCCCAGGCATTTCCAAGCTGGTTTCAGCTGATGAGGATTACCTTCTTTCACTTGCTTTAGCTGAAAGACTAGATGACTTAAACAGGGTTGCCAGTGTTGTGTCTAGACTAGGCAAAAAATGTAATGAACCGGCTTTGCAAGGTTTCGAACATGTTTTTGGAGATGTTATGAATGGGGTTATTGATGTTAGAGGATTAGGTTTTTTAGTTAAAGATATGGAGGGAATGGTTAGGAAATTGGAAAGGTATGTTCATTTGACTGCAAAGTTGTATAATGAAATGGAGGTTTTGAATGAATTAGAACAAGCTACTAAGAAGTTCCAAGCAAACACACATGAGGAAAGTAAGAGAGCTTTTGAGCAGAAATTGATTTGGCAGAGACAAGATGTTAGGCATCTAAAGGATGTTTCACTTTGGAACCAAACATTTGATAAGGTTGTTGAGTTGTTGGCTAGGACTGTTTGTACTATTTTTGCTAGGATTCTTGCTGTTTTTGGGGAATCTGCTTTAAGAAAGGATGGTGAATTTGGGAGGGTTAATGGGAACTTTTCGAATCGAGTTGATGTTGTTTCTCGGCAGTCAAAACGGGTTCTTAGTAAGAGTAATAGTGTTGGGAGTGGTCAGCCGGGGAATGCAGGTGTGGTGGAGAAAAGGGGAGTGAGTTTGAAGCACCGGGGGATTGATTTACGGAAGGGTGAAATTGGGTTGAGTAGGATGGAGGATTTCGGTTTTCCTTGTGGGACTATTCCTGGAAGACTTTTCACTGATTGCCTTAGTTTGAGTAGTTCAACATCGAGGTACAATGACGATGATGATTGGAGCGTTGATTACGATGACCGAAGTAGTCGGATTTCAGGTTGTAGTGTTGCAAATGAGCAGCTGAAGAGAGAGCGGCCGAATCGCTCTTCTCCCTTTTCTTTGCCCCAACTTACTGATCCTATGGCCGGAAATCACAGACGATCCAATTGTGGTGTGTTGAGTAATGCACAATTTGGTCCTAAAAGCAGGTTAGCTCCATATGCTACACCCTCCACCGTGGGAGGTTCAGCTCTTGCCTTGCATTATGCTAATGTGATAATTGTCATCGAGAAGTTGCTGCGATACCCTCATTTGGTTGGTGAAGAAGCTCGAGACGATCTGTATCAGATGTTGCCAACAAGTTTGAGATTGTCTCTGAAGACTAATCTCAAGTCTTATGTCAAGAATTTGGCAATATACGATGCTCCGTTGGCTCATGACTGGAAAGAAACTCTTGACGGGATATTAAGTTGGCTCGCACCTCTGGCACATAACATGATCCGATGGCAAAGTGAGCGGAATTTCGAGCAGCAGCAAATCGTTACTCGTACTAACGTTCTCCTTCTCCAGACATTATACTTTGCCAATAGGGAAAAGACCGAAGCAGCCATCTGCGAGCTTCTTGTCGGATTAAATTATATATGCCGCTATGAACATCAGCAAAACGTGTTATTAGATTGTGCCAGCAGTTTCGATTTCGAGGACTGCGTGGAGTGGCAATTGCAATGCAGAAATTCTTATCTTGATTGATTACATTGTTTAGATATCACGAATACATGTAGTACCATGTATGGTATTTTCTGTGATCCTCGCAGTCTCGTGAAGACGGACGGAGGTTCAACAAAATACTTACACATGAAAGGCGTTCCGTAATTGAAACCTGCAGTGTTTTAGGTATGAAATGTCGTCCTTTACGACGTATATAATTTCGATTAATATATAAAGAAAAAAGTATGCCCCTTCTCTACAGATTATGTATATATTCTTTCTGTTCATTCTTTACTAGTTTCTCCTATTATATGATAATGCAGTAACTTACAGTTCTGTTTGAAATACGTCTGAGTACTGCTGGTGCATGATTGATGTTTTAGTCGATACAGACATTTCCTCGTGTTCCTAGTTATTTCCGATATGGCATTCGAGTCGATACTCCATCACCGGCGACTTAATGTAGGCTTCTTTGAACGCATCCTCACAAGTAAATATGCTGTCTGCGTTCGATCTTAGCTCCGCACTCAATCGCTTAGCGTAACCGGTTCCGATGGCATCGAGGACTCTCTGTTTGCTTTCGAGTATAGCGTTATAGCTATCAATGTGTAAGACTTCCGAAACCATGTTAATGGTGCTCGCCCTCGACTGGTACGTTGACGGTCGTAAGAAATTCCGAAACGTTGTTCAACATATTTAAGGTAGCCCCATATTTGAAAATTAATGTTGATTTGAGCAGATTTTTTTTATCTAAAATGTGAAAGAAATGGAGGGGATGAAGAAAGGATTGGAATTTAAATAAACTGTATTTATTTATTTTTCTTTTATATTTATCATACAATTAATATTCGAGATCGTGATCATTTAACTCGTTAGTGTTAAAATTATATTTTTTATCCTTCACATATTACAATTTACTTTTACCCCTACAAGATTCCTAGTTTCATCCTCTTCTTTGTGCCAACTCATACAATATTGATACTTTAAAATATTAATGTATTATTAATATTTAAAGATTAATACGATGAAATTAACCTAATTATTTTACAAATCTCGCATTTGCTTATTCCTTATCTATGTTGGGGCACGAGAAAACGACGTGCTCCCCACCTGCCCACGAAACCCTAATTTCAGAGCACAACTCATTTGCACCATTTTATTATAAAATTTCTATTAACAAAGAAAAAGAAACTTTAAAATAATACAAATAATAATAATAAACGTTGATAATATTGATCAAAGTGTTTATTTATTTTTATATTTTTTAGATTTCGGGTCCGAGACGTAACAAGAGTATATCTACTCCTAGAATCTTTTTTTTCTCTAGATAAAAATAAAAGTAATTTTTGTAAAAAATAATATAAGATTATGACTCGAATATAATGGAAAAAATAATTAAAGCGGGATATTAAACTTAAAATAATGAGAATGTTTTTTAATTCATAATATAAATTTTTATTATATTATAGTCACTAGATAAATATAAAAATACTCCAAATACGATCACAACGTAATTTAATACTTGTAACATAATGTATACATTGATAATGAACCACGTGCTTTTATCTGTTTAAAAATCCAATTAAAGATTAAGTTTTTTATTAGTTTGTTTTTGTGATATTGACATATTTGTTATCTGTTAGTGTATATGGAGTACAAATAAGTTGGATTTCATAGGCAAAACTTTTTAATATTGATTTTTTATTTGGATTTTTTTGGTAAAGTATATTTTATGAGAATATTTTTCTCTTAATTATATCCTATTCTATATTTCACATTAAAAAAATTTAAAAAATAAATTTTAAACTTTAATTTTAATTTTTTACATGATAAATTTTAGAGATACGCTTTACATTTAATCCTCTAAAACCTAACCATAAACCCTAATCTTAAACTCTAAACCACTAATTTAAACTAGAAACCAAATGAGACATGGTTAAGAACGAACGATTTTTATCTATTTTGTAATGCATGTTTGAGATTTGTGACTCTTATTTCAAATAATATTTTTTCTAAAATTTAAATTTGAATTCTCTTATTAAAAAAATAATATATCTGACCACTATACTCAGTAACGGAGCTATAGAGGAGCCCCTCCTAATTTTTTTTTGTATAATTGCACTTAATGTCCCTTTTAGTTTAAATAATAATAAAATAAGATTTTTGTCTTTCTTCATTTTTAAATTTAAAAACTTAATAGACATTTATCCCTCTCAATACTTGATCTTAGCTTCGTCCCTGACTATACTTAATATTTATTAATTTATAACTCAAAATTAAAATTTTATTTAAAAATATCAAACACATTACTATAATAACACTCCAAGTGAAAACACGACACAGTTTTCGACCAAGAAAGGAACATTTGATCCAATCTTGTCTTAAGTTTTTGTAATAATCTTTTTTTTCTTCTTCTCTTCTTTTAAGTACTGCAAATTTTTAATATCTATCACAGCTTTAGTTTATTCTTTCTCTTTCCTTCTCTCTCTCTCTCTCTCTCTCTCTCCTTTCTTTCTATGTGTTTGATGCTATCAAGGGTTGTTTGATCTTCATCAAATCTATTCTGGGCCGTTGATCTTTCTGATTCATCTTCTTCACGCAGATTAATTGGTTCTCTTCTATCTTTACTTGATTCCCACTTTGAAATTTGCATCTAATTCTCAATTTCCCTACAACTTAGTTTTATGCTTCAAAGTTCAAACCCTATATTTTTCCTAGTTGAATTTACTATCTGATCTCAAATTCTTTTAAAAAATTTGATTCCACGTTCTGGTTTTCTCTGTGTTGAATTCAATTTCGCAAAGATGGCGAATCCTTGGTGGGCTAACCAGGTGGCTCTGCCGGGCATGGACCCGGCAGGCAACTCACCAGCATTGAACAAACGTGACCTGGAAATCTCCATGAACGAGGCGAGTAACGGAAGAGGGGATGATGATGATGAAGATAGAGATACCGGAGACGAGCCTAAAGAAGGAGCAGTTGAGGTCGGTAACCGACGAGCTCGAGGGCGTCCTCCGGGCTCCAAGAACAAGCCTAAACCGCCTATTTTCGTGACTAGGGACAGCCCCAACGCGCTCCGTAGTCATATCATGGAAGTTACAAGTGGTACCGATGTAGCCGAAAGCATAGCACAATTCGCTCGGAGACGACAGCGCGGGGTTTGCGTGCTTAGTGGCAGCGGCTTGGTCGCGAACGTTACCCTAAGACAACCAGCAGCACCCGGCGCAGTGGTTGCTCTTCATGGAAGGTTCGAGATTTTATCTTTGAACGGTGCTTTTCTTCCTGGTCCGGCTCCTCCCGGCTCGACGGGACTCACCATATACCTAGCCGGTGGTCAAGGACAAGTCGTCGGAGGAAGTGTCGTAGGTTCACTTATCGCAGCAGGTCCGGTTATGGTCATTGCAGCTACGTTTTCCAATGCAACTTACGAACGCTTGCCCTTAGAAGATGAAGAAGAAGTCGTCAGCGCCGGACATGGAGGACAGATCCAAGGCGGAGGAGCAACTGACTCACCGCCGGCAATTGGAAGTGGCGGCGTCTCGCACATGGGTATGCCCGATTCATCTTCACTTCCAATCTACAATTTGCCTCCCAATCTACTCTCCAATGGAGGGCAACTAGGGCATGAAGCCTATGGTTGGGCACATGGGAGACCACCTTACTGATAAATATGGAAGACCATCATCTTTCATATCTAAATCAGAGAGTGGGACTTAATTCAGATCTTAAAAATATATTTTTCTAAATTGTATTTTAAATAAAAAGGTTTGAATCAATTATCAGTCGCTAGTTTTTTAGTTAAAGTTAGGGTTTGATTTTTGTGCCATGAATGAAATAAATTAAATTAAGATTATTATCTCATGTTAAGAATATAATCTGAATTAATCGATTAATAAATAAAATACTGAATTTAAAAAAATAATATAAATGGGAGGTGTGTATTTGCCTTATATAAACAATATATAGTTATCAATTTTTCCATTAGTTCATGTACGTTATGCATAAATTATAGATTTAATTCACGTATTTTAATTCGAATCGTATTATCAATTTTAGTTATTGTGCTACTCAAACTTTAAAATTTTAGTTTTGTCTCAAACAATATAGAGATAATAACTTAATTATATGGAGTTAAAATAAGCAGATTAGAGATCATGAATTTAGTTTATAACTTACATATAGTACAATAATTTATAACATGATTTAACTTTATAGGTTGGATTAGGACCAAAATTTTAAAATATTAAAATTAAAAGGGACCAAATTAGAATATATAGTTTAAATATAAAAACTTAAAAGGGATCAGATTAGAAATAAGTGTATTTTTCGGGTCAATATTGATACTATCTAAAAAATATATACCAACTTTTCAACAGGATAATTTAATCTAATTTGGTATATAAATATTTTTCATTGAAGTTTGTTAGACACAAGTTACCTTTGTAATCATATAAATAATTAATATGGTTTAGTGTTTAATTTAATATATTTTTTGATTAGCAACATAAACCTATTCTCTGTTTTATTTTAATATATTTTTGTACAATATATATATATATTATCAGAAATTAAAAAATATTAACAAATACTACTGCATAATCTATGGCAATTAATTTAGAAACATATAGATTGCTTTAAAATTGTAACAAGAGAGGAATCGACCCCCTTTCTCGGTTTAATTATAGGATCGGTCGTTTAGTTTTACTTGACCTTTTAAACTTGCCATTAAATATGAAAACTTATCATTTTGGTCCCCATGGATTTCCTTGTTTTAGTTTTGGCTACTCCCAGCTTTGAAGGATTATGGATGTAATTGATATTTATGAAGTTAAAAAGCGGTAACGCAGGTTTTATCTTCGCCGTTGTATTGGTATTTCTAATCGATAGCATTATAATGTAATCATATTATTGAAATATTATATGATTGATTGATAGAACATAAATAATTAAATATTTATATATATTTTTTAATTTTTACTCATACAATACGCAGATTAGACACATATATAATAAAATTTGTTTATTATTGAGTAATATAAATTATAAAAAAAATGTTTTAAGATAAAGTTGTATCAACAACTGAAAGGATCGTAAAGGGGAGAGATTATTAGTTGAATCTTGTTCATCACGTCATCTATGGTCCAAGCAATCAAGATCGTTGATCTTTAAATAATCACCTAATAACTACCCACCCACTAAATCCATGTAGGAAAGAGGTGATGATTTACTTTAAAAAAATTAAGATCAATAATCCTGATTAATTAGAACCATAGATGATACGGTAAACAATGTTCGCCTAATAATTTTTCCACATGTAAGAACACTGAGGCCCCTCTTCACATGAATTCACATGTCACATTTAATACTCCCTAATAAAAAACTTACCCTAATTTTAACTTTGACACAACCTTCCAACACTAAAGCCACGACATCAAGTGGACCCCATTATTACTCAATAATTACAGTATTAAAATATTAATTAAACAAAGAACCAATTCAAACAAATATAGATTCTCCTCTGGGTTACATAATACAATTTGTCTTTCAAAATGTTAGCTCTCGACAACTTGTCCATATGTTCTGTTGTTAGCGTTTGATAATATATATTGGGAATAAAATTATTTAAATTAAATTTTATAGATTATTATTTTCTTATTTATTAGAACTGATCTTTAAGTTTAAGCAGTTTTTATTAAAAGCTAAATATAAATAAAGTAAAACTTTTATAAATTAATAATGTGGAGATTACGTAATTTTATTAATTTAAAGATATATTAATTAACTGATAAATTAATCATTTATTGATTTAAAGTTTTTTTTTTCAACTAGATCTATGTTATTCTTTATAAATAAAAAGTTATTGTTTTTTCAAAACTACTAGTTTAGAAATTAAACCCAAATTAAAAAAAAAAAGCTATATTATTTTAAAATATTATTAATAAAAAAACTAAGGTTTTACCCTAATTCAAATTTGCTTATTGTAATTTGAAAGTGAATCCACTAATCAAGTCTTTGCATTAATGAAATGTCTACCACCCATATATTTTATTATTTTAATTGAGTGATTAAATCTGATATAAGATTCCGTCCATATATTTTATTATTTTATTATTGTAACTTTATATTTATTTGTTTGTTGTGCAAGAGATTTATAGATGCTTTATTTCAAGTCCATGTTTGATGCTGATATTCAATGCCACCCAGTCCCTTGGTTGTGGAGTACACGTCATCTAAAGATCCATTAATTTAATTTCTGATATTCTCTTAATTTTGATAATTAAAAAATAAATTTGATTTAATTTTGGTATGTTTAATTCTTTGGATGATGTAAAATTATGGATCAAATTTAAATTTTAGGTCTATAGTGAATTAAATTTAAAGATATCGTCAAATTATGAATTTTTTTTATTAATAATGTCTTTTTTAAAATTCAAATCCGATTTTTTTATTAAAAATTTAATAATATTCAACGATATTCAATATTAATAATGTTTAGCGATGTTTATCGAATGTATCATATAAATATTTTTTTAGATTTTTAAGGATCACATGCTATCGTTTCCATCCTATTTATGAAGTTTATTTTTTTATAAAATATATCTAAAATTAGTTATTTCATTTTGAAACTCGACTGTAGTTGAAATAAGATTGAATTTAGGCATAATAATAAAACTTTTATTGGTCTTATCATAAATAATACGATTAATATATCCACAAAATCCAATTTTTTAAGATGTTGACTGGTCAGGTTTACATATTCTTCCACGTGTACTTCTTTTAGTGGCTCTTTTGTTCCTACAAACCCGGCCGGAGAAATTATTACATGAACCTTTTTCATCACCTAGGATATGATCCCAACCAATTAAAATAAGACATATAATATATTTTTTTTATATTATATTCACACACAAGCATCATCCAAATTATCCACTTTAATGCATTTGATTTAAAAATGGAAAAAATATTACCAAAGATTTTTTATGTTGTCTTCCTCTTTATTATTTAATTTTTTTAAATTATTTTTTCTAATTCCTAACCTTAAACATTAACCCTAAACCTAAACCATAATCCTAACCCTAAACCCTAGACCTAATCCTAAACCTTAAACCCTAACCCTAAACCATAACACTAAACCCTAAACCTTAAACCATAAACCCTAACCCTAAATCTAAACCCTAGCCTTAATTCTAAACCTTAAACCCTAACCCTGACCTTAAACCCTAAACCTAACCCTAACCTTAAACCCTAAATCCTAAAAACTAAACTCTACATTAACACTAACCTAAACCCTAAACCCTAACTTAACCCTAACCTAAGCAATGACATATAACCCTAAACCCTAACTCTAACCCTAAACCACATAAACCCTAAACCCTAAACTTGAATCACATAAACCCTGAACCACTAATCCCTAACCTTAAACCCTAAACTTTAAATCTGAAACCCAAATCTATATAAAAAATAATTAGGAAAATTTTAAAAAACAAAGAGAAAGATGACACAAGAAAACTTTGATGATATTTTTTTTTTCTTTTTTAAATCAAAGACATTAAATTAGATGATTTGACCAATGCTTATGTGTAAATTTGACATAGAAAAATATATTATGTATTAATTTAATTGGTTGAGACCATATCTTAGATGGTAAAAAGAGTTTATGTAATAATTTTTTCGGCCATTGCTTTCCTCCCGTCAAATGCGGGAGGAAGAAAAAAAATCTTTTAAAAACAATTATTTCCGTACTTTAGAAAAAGAAATTATATTTCCGACAAAATATAATCATTGATAATAAGAAAACAAATAAAAAACGTGCACTACAAGCGGGAAATCGAACAGGACATATCAAATGAAGGGTTAGGATTATAGTCGATAACGAAATCAAGATTTGAGATTAGAAATAAAACGTAAATATTTTTATATAAATTAAATTACGCAAATGATTAATTATTGAATTCATTTTAATATATATTCTGAAAAAATCAAAAATAATAATAGAAATTGAGAAAAATAAGCTAACACTAATGGATTATATTTTGCAAATTATATAGTTTAAAAGTTGCATCATGCATGAAATCATATACTCTGCATTTTAATATTGATGAATCTTTTTAACAAAATAATAATAGTCAATTAGCTAGCGAATTGAGTTAAAATATAAAATCACTAAAAATAATGATAATATCATATCAATAGCAGCAGCATGATAATGTGCCATTTAATAAACTTGGTAATGTCTTAATCTTACACATTGACCTTGAACAATACCAAATAATTAAATCACATTTTCCACATTTCAAAATCCTCCTAAATAATACTTAAGATAGTGATTAATTAATCAAAAGGACAGACCATCATCTTTGATTTGAATTTGTCAAACAATAGGGCAAATACATACAAAGTGGGGCTTATTGCCGGCTTTAGAAAATAAAATTTAGTATAAATATTATTAATAATAATTAAAAGAGGGTGATCTTTGAATAGCAAAATAATGGATTCGTAAGATCCCGTATAAATTAACTTATTCGAAAAAATTATTCTTTAAAAGATTTTATCATATGTCTGGTATTGTATGATTTTATTTTACGAGAACTTTGAATCATTCTCTTGATGCTCATCCTTTTCATCATAGATAGCGTACTTGTCTTAACATGACCCGACCCAATAAGAAATTTCAATTAGTAGTACTCTTAGAGCCCACTTCTTCCTTATACTACGAGTGAAAGGAAAAATATAAAGACTTATTATATCTATGTGTATTATGTCTCCCATCTCTATAAATATGAAAGAATTTTTTTGTTATTGTTCATTAATAATAATGAAATTACCGTTGCAGAGTAAAAAAGAATAAAGAATGCTGACACACTATCGTTGATGAAACACATCAATAAATCTATTTTGGACAAATTCTTATATGGTTTATAGTAAAATCGAAAACCATTAAACAAGCAATAAAGATCTCTTAAGCAGATCTAAGATTCGAGATATTATGTACCAAAAATTTCTGCCACAAGACTTATCTATAAAAGCTAAATGTTAGACGTAATCGGTCCAAATTAATCGGACAAAATTTTAAAAACCGAAAAAATAATAAAAATAATAATTTTATTAAATTTAGTTTATTTTTGGGTTTTGTAATGATTAAATTTATTCAATTTCGTCATTAAAGATAATGAATTAGTTCATACTTGTTTTTTAGATTTCTAACTTTCATTTAGGAGTAAATATAGGGTTAAGAAGAAGTTTTACCCCCTTTGATACGAATGGATAAATTCCAGTTTTAGTCCTTTCAAACTTTTCTAACTAAATTTAAGTCTTTTAATGCAAAATTCATACCTTTAATCCTAAAAAAATTAATTTTATCGTGATTGACATCTTCTATTTTCATCAATAAAATTATAAATTTGTTATATTTACCGTAAGATAAATCAAAATAAAATAAAATATATGAATAAACCAATATTTTATTAACATTAAAATTTAAAAACTAAATTGGTGATAAACGAGCTTATTGAAAATTAATAGATTACTTATAATTAGTAAATGAGCATGTTTATTATGAGTTTTTTTTTTATAATGGGCTAAAACAAAGCCCAGCACTTAGAAACTCCATGGCCCACGTTGAATTGGGATGCTAACATCCCTACTTCGGCCTAATTAAGCAATTTAAAACAAAATAATTTTACACTCAAAAGTGATTAATAATTTTTTAAATTTATTTTTCAAAAAAAAATATTATTATTTTTTAGTTTGAGCAGAGTCATGTTGAATCATCAAGGAAAAAATCTACATTTAATAACTAATTGTTCCAAGGAAAAAAAATATTATTATTTTTTAAACAAGTTTTGTAAATCATTTTATTAAATTATTTGTAAGTTTTAATTAAGTTTAATGGGAAGATATATAAATATAAGAATTTTAATTTTTTTACTATGATTTTCTAAATGATGTTGAGAATAATTAAATGAATTTAGCAAACTTAATGTAATTAAATTAAAATACTAATTAAATGAATTTTCCTTGTACTTATAGACATAGATTAATCAAACCCCCAAAAAACTATGGGCCAATCCATGCTACTGTCCTCATGTTTAAACTATAAACTTTTCAATTATCACTGCTTAATCATAATTTAAAATTAATTAAATAATTTTTTTTCATTTTTTTATTACCAACATATTCCCTAGATCCTAGCCGTGATGTTCGGTAATAATACTACTTCAACTGTTCTCACATGGAGACAGCAAACTCCAAATTACTTTATATACAAAGGACTTTTAAATCTAATCCCATTGGAACAAGGGCTACTGGCCTCATTATAATACTTTAATAGTTTATATATGTGATTTGAATATTATAACGCATTATAGAAAGAGATTTAAATTATAAATAAATAGTTTTATAATATTATAAATATTTATAATAAAATTCAATAAAAATTATATTTTATTCGAATATAAAAATAATATTTAAATTATAAAATAAATTCCGTTAATTCACCTAATTAAAAAAAATAGTTCCTTTCTGCTAACCGTTAGATGTTAACACTATCATCCATGTAGGGATAGGCACGAAACCCGAACTCGACGGGTTTTTACCCAACCCGATTCAAACGGGTCAGATTTTTTTAAAGAAAATTTTGGTTTGGGTCGGGTTGGGTTCGAGTTTAGGATAGAAATAAATTGACCTGACCCGACCCGAGACTAATAGTGTAATTTTTCTATATATATTTTAGGGATATTTGCAATTATGATCCCTCTTTAAATATATTTTATATAATTAGGTCACTAAAATTAATTTTTTTACAATTAGGTCACTGAATTTTTATTTTATTATAATTAGATCCCTAAGTTTTATTTTTTATGATTAAATCCCTAAAATTTAAATTTGTTTAATGATTCGGGTCGGGCCGGATCAAATTTTAAAGCTTACAAATTGGGTCAGGTCAAAATTTTCACCCTAAATTCGGGTCGACTCGGATGACGAATGGAGGTTATATTTTTTTGAGTTGGGTGTTGGTGGACTGAAAATCCAACCCTACCCGACCCGTACCCATCTCTAGATGCATGTGCTTACTGCTAAAATTTATTGCTTGGCATTCAACCAGTCCCTGTGCCTGCAGCCTGCATAAGATCTAAAACTTCCAACTTCGAGCCTGCTGGTTGCTGCCAATTTGTATTATTTAATTGCCAATCCAGCTGATGCCATTTCTCCTAGATTCACTGCTTCCATTCCATGAAAATTAAGTGTCTTCTATTCATTTGTTTATTTGGAAAATATGGAGGTTCAGAGCCCCTGACTCTACACTTTTCGACATGAAGACTACAAAATCATAGTACAGATGGAATTTTTATAAATAAATAGTGAAACAAGTGGGTGACAGACTTTGATAATCAAATTCATTAGATAGGTTAGTTTATGTTCACCAAGAAAGCATTATATATATATATATATATGAATTTATATTCGATATATATTGTAAAAATAAAAATTTTATAAACGATTTAATTTTAAAATTGAAGGATAGATTCTAAGGTTTATATGACAGGTGTTTATGATTAAAAGTTTAAAATTTAGATATTGTAATTAAAATTTGGTGTTTAGGGTAAGATATTAAGATTGATCTTTTATTTTCATCATCGGTGTATAAAATAATTATTTTATATAATATATATTTATTTATTTTTTATAATCATTATTATTAAATTATTTATTAATTAATCTGAATCATGTATTAAATTTATTGATTGATTACTCTGAAGTTTTATATCCACTTTACTAATAAGAATTTACAGATAACGGACCCATGAATGAAAAAAATTATTCTATGAACCGGTTTTACCACGTCACCCATGATCCCTAACCACTAAAAACTAGTCAACTGATTTTATATTTTTTATATCATTTTTTTTCCTAATTAATATCTGTGCAATTATCCACTACTTATTTATATGATAATAAAAAATTGAAAATTTACTCTTAAAAAAATATATAGAAAATATAAAATTAATTGAATAATTTTTAATTCTTGCATGAATGGTGTCGAGTTATTGTTTGTGAACTTTTTCGCAGTGATTTGAATTTGTCTACAACAGTTATGTGATAAGTTGATAGAATTTTTGAATTTTAAAAGTTTAATATTAAAATAAATATTTAAATTAATTTAGTTTCAAGTGTTTATATTTTTTATTCTTTCGGGTGTCTAAACTATATTTTTTTTATTTTTTAAAATCAATTGAAACATTTATTTTAACAAAGAAAATGATAATTTTGCACTTAAAAGAGATATCTATTTTAACAAGAAAAATTAATAATCTGGGCACCTAAAAATATAATAATTTAAATATTTATTTCGATATTAAATCTTTTTAAAATCAGAGATAAAACCTTGGATATCCGAAAGAAAAAAATTTGATTTATATTAAATTCAATCAATTTAAATATTTAAATCGTAACTGCTAAAAAATTATATTTTAATATAAACTCAGTATTTTTATTAAACAATATTTTTATATGAATAGAATGAAATGAAGTTGCTGTAGCTGAAGCAACCCAATTTTTGTCTTTTCCCTCCTCATGAACACACTTCCTAGAAGTTGATGGGAGCAACAGCGACGGACAGCAAATACGACAATTCCCTTTCTTCCGACGTCAAAAGGGTCAATTTTATTACATTCGTCAACTTGATTCAATATAAAAGAACAATATTCTGGGTGGAGTTTAGAATGGTATAAATATATCAACTTTTATAATATATAGTGTATAGAGTTGACATCGATATCGGATTATATCGAGTTTAATTCGATTGATATTTTCGGAAGTGGACTCAATAAAAAATATAAAATAGTGGGAATACTTGGACAAGAAAGTGGTCCACATGGCATGACATGATTGAATAAAAAAGGAAAAAGAATGGGTCCATATCATACGTACCAAAAGTATGAGGGTTCATGCATGAATTTCAAGACGAAAACACTATAAACGGTCACATTCTCTACCACTTTCTCAAGCAAAGCACCACAAGATTTTAAAACAGAAAGACCCAACATGGAAACTCGCCATATCTAGTGAACTTAGTTTTGCAGACGATCGTATCGAATATATTCGTATCCGATCCTATTCGAATTCGAAGAATAGTTAAGTTTCTTCTCAAGCTGTTGTAGGTAGAAGGCAAATGGCATTGCTATGTATTTTCACATGCTTCCTAGGCTGTTTGTGTATATAATATCCCGACATATTCGGACATGAGTACGAGACGTATACGAAACCGGAAGCATAGTAACTATAAATTTGTGCAAAGAATTCTAACAAAAGCTATTTGTTTTAAGTTCTGCAATAACTTTAATCTTCAATCTGGTTTTCTGCACTGTGCATGTGATCTATTTTTATGGATAGTGTTGTGTTGTAGAGAATTCTAACGAAAGCTATCGATTAGATACGGAAACTATCTATGCAATTTCGCACATGAAATCAAGCACATTAAGCCGGGGAGAAAAGGGAACTAGCTTTGTATACCATTTCGATCTATGTCGATGCAGTAAGCATGGTGAGGAACTGAGGATTTGAGGCTGCAGCGATTTGGTGGTTTAAACTTTGTTGGCCTGCATCAGGACTTTCCGGAGCTCAAGGGCAATTTCTTGTAACAGCACTGGTTTTCGAATGACTCCGTTCATTCCGATCTGCAAACATTTTTCCCATATATCTTCTTCGGCGCTAGCGGTCATGGCGACAATCAGAGGCCAATTACGACTTCGGAATTTCCGGATTCTCATTGCAACTTCGTATCCATCTAACTCGGGCATCTGGAGCTCCAAAAAGACGATTTGGAAAGGAGAGGAGGATGGCCCGATGGAACTGAGGCAATCAAATCCGGATGACACAGCAGAAACACTGCATCCCAACTTCTCAAGAAGTTTTCGAGTCACAGCACGGTTCACATCGTCGTCATCAGCAAGTAAAACTTGCAAGCCCTTGAAAAGAGAGTTAGAGCATGGCTGGTCTGAAGATTCTCCAGACTCGTTTATTGTTATACTGATGGATGGACGGACTTGAAACCGAATAACAAGCGCCATGCTTTGAGCAGAACCTTGAGGATTTTGTACCACCCAAATGTTCCCATGCATCAGCTACATGTATGTTCGAAATCATGAAAAATAAATTAATCCAGAAGTAATATAAAAAGGGGAAGAAAGATTATTAGCAGCATAGCATCCTTCGTTTTGTCACCAAGTAACATTTTGGTTTGCACTAAGCCGGTCGTAGAAACAATTAACACCTCTAGCCTAGCAACTTCTTATAAAACTGTCAACCACATAAAATGTTCGAAACGAAAATCAACCTCAGTTTCAGAATGTTCTAGGCATCAAAAGCCTTAGCATTACATAGCACAAGTATATCATAACATGCAATAATCTAATGATAGAAAAACGATGCAGACTCGGGAAACAATTTAGTTTTCTTACTTGCACTAGCTTTTGGCAAATGCTGAAGCTCAACCGTTCCTCGGCCCTATGGCTGGTATATTTTCTCCCACTGATATGTACCTCCGAAGTCGAGCTGCCCTCTGACTTAGAGTTGCTATTGTCAATCCTAATCTCGAACCTGATATGTACATCTCCATCCAAAGAGCTGTGCCTCCATGCAGCCCGTCTTTGATCATTCAGTTCCTGACTACCATTCTCGGAGAACACCCGAAGCACTACAGTTCCGCCTTCACTGTTGCCATCTAATAGACTCCCAACCATATGCAGTATCACCTGAAAAACTCTCCTATCATCACCATAAACAAGATCGGGCAACGATTTATCAACCTCAATTGAAAAACCGAAACCCCTATAAACAGACAAGCACTTGGCAAGACATGCGGCTTCTTTAATCATGGAATGCAATCGAAGAGATCTCTTCACCAAAGGGGATCTTCCACTATCCATTGTTGAAATATCCATCACATCGTTTATCAAGGTCGATAGCACGTTACTGGTCTTCATCATAGAATCAACGATAATTTGTTGATCATTATTAAGATTTCCATCCTGCATCATTGAAAGCAAGCCTAAAATCGAGTGCATTGGCCTCCTCATTCCATCACTCATTACCTTCTGAAATGCATTCCTAACTTGGCTTGCCCTCATAGCATTCTGCCGTGCCAGTTGTAATGCTCGGTTTTGCTCGACCAATTGGTCCCTCATGAGTTGAGACTCTTCAAGAACAGCAGCATGAGAAAGCGCAACAGCCACTTGATCTGCAACAACCTTAACTATATCTAGTTCCTGGTTGCTCCAGGATCTATTTTCTTCACTTGGAAGAACACAAACCAATATCGCATAGCATGTCTGAACTAGCTCGGGAGTTCCCCCTTTAAAATTGGATACTCGAAGCATTGGCATCCGAATAGCAGCCACAGGTCCTGGCTCACCAGACTCTCCATTGCTTGCAGTGGCAAGAGCCGTGTCAGATTCAAGAATCTTCACTCCATCACTTCGTTTAATCCTTGCAACATCTGGATCGGAAATCGGAATAGTAAAATTATACGAATAGTTCCTCCCTTTGAGTTCATGAGTCAGATTCATCTCGGTCTTGATCTCATTAGGCATCCATACAGCACAATTTTGCAAACCTAGTGTCTTGGACAACTCCACCATTGTGGTGTACAAAATGGTATGCCTATCCAACGATTTACGGATTTCTTGTGTTAGCATACGGACGTGTGCACCAGTCTCCTTCTGTTTCATTATAAGACCGACTTCCCGACCAAGGTCCCAAGCCTTTTTCTTCAGCATAAGCTCCCTCACCTTGACCTTGAGAAGCAACGGAATGAGCGTAATAAGCGTGATAGCTGTCGCACACGAGACCAACGCGGTGAGAATCTTGAACACGGTGAGAGCCAACATGAGTTGAAACGGATGGGGACCATAGGTCCAGCCATTGAGCAAATGGGTCAATCCGCAGAGCACGATGAAGGCAATGAACTGAAAGAGGACCCATTTGAACGGCACATTCGAACAACTAACAAAGTAAAGCAGTTCAATAGGGATCGAGAAATACGCTACGGCAATCAAGAAATCGCTCACTCTTTGTGTCTCTAAGATGCTCTCGATGCTCCAGAAACTCCCCTCATCGTCGCAATTACACCTCGGGAAGCCAGTATCGGAGGCCGACACCGATATTAGGAGCGAATAAATCAACAACCCGGGAGCTAATGCCTTTAACATTGCATCCAAATGAACTGCTTCTACCCGTTCATTCAAACCATTTACTGATACAAACTCCTAGTAATTCCGAAACACTTTTCACCTCTATACGAAACACAGTTCCCTGGAGCTACAACATTATAATCCCAAACTTCAATTCTCATTGCCTGTAATGGAAAGACAACTTAGTAATGTCGGGAAACCCCCCCCCCCACCAAAATATGAAATTTATAGCATGGAATTAAGATCTAAACACACTGTACATCCCAGAATTAGCATATTAAGAATAAAAAACAATCTAATCCAAAACCTCAAATTTCATACTTTTATTAGTTTTATATCATATGAATTATCAGAGAGCACTGTAATAAAAAGAGAACACGACATTTCCTTCACTCAAAAATCATTTAAAATAATAGTAAAAAGGAACAACCTTTCTCAGAGCAGCCCCCACCCAGGAAAAAAAAACAGAAACCATGAAAAACAAAAACAACCCATTTTGTCTGATAAATCCCAGAAATGCAGGCTGAGAATCAAACCCAGAAATGAAACAAAAAGAAGAAGAAAAGAAAACCCAGAAACTTACCAGAAACCAGAAGAAGGGCAGTAAAAAGAAACCGCCTTCAGATCTTTTGATTTTCTATAACATGCAAAGCCAACAAAAACATAGATTTTGAAATCTTTTTAAACATTCCAAATTCAATAACTTTATCTGGTTTCAAAAAAACACAAACAACCAAAACACAAAAAAGGAAAAGGAATGTATATATAAATTTGAAATATTTCCCTGATACTTTTCTTTCTTTCTTTTTTTTTCAACAACTCAAACAAAACCAGCAACACCAGAGACCAAACAAATCAACAGAAAGAACACTGATTTAGAGTTCAGTGTGTCTGGTTTTGGTTTTGGGTCATCTTTTTAAGGTTTTTTCACCAAACAAGCAGCCCCTTGGTTTTATAAGAAAGCTAAGCAAACAAAAACAAAAGAGAGAGAGAGAGAGAGAGAGAGAGAGAGAAGGAGAAGAAGAAGGAGAGGAAGGAGAGAGAGAAACAGAGGGGACCCACATTCTTACATGAAGAGAACTTAGACGCCCTTTTGAACCAAAACGTCCTTCTCATACCCAAAAAGATTTGTTTTATTTTCCTTTCCATTATTTATTTATTTATTTTAAAGTTTTGATTTTTTTTATAAATTTACTGAAATCCAGTCTAATCTCTGCAGTCTTCTTTATATAAAAGAAAATAAAACATATTTTATTTTTTATTTTTAAATTAAATTGGACGTTTGTTGCCACAATTGCCTGCGTTTCATTCTCATTATAAGGCGCGTGCAGGAACTGTCATTTTTCTTTCTTTCTAAATTTCAGGCATGTTTCAAATTCCTAATCCCTTGTTTGGCATGTCTCAATATCGAGTTTTTCTCCCTTTTTGTATATTACAAAACAGGTCATTGTATTATGAGTAGGTTTATAATTATATCATCATATTTCAAAAATTCTTAATTGAATCACTCTATTTATTGATTGTAACAATATGGTCACTTAGTTGTTGTTGGGAAACAGACGTTTACTTTTTAGTTACAATCATATTATTTTGTTTATTGATTGTTACAGTCAGATCACTCAATGTAATTAAAAAGTTAATGTTCGTTATACACTTAAAGATAAAGTGAATATTATAGTTGTTAAATAGAATGGCATAACTGCGACTTTTTAAAACATGGTGACCTAATTGTAAACATACTCATTATATAATGATATATGATGTAATATACCAAAAACAAAAAACTACTCTTTAATTACCTTGGTACTTGAGTGACTTGATTGTTACGATCGATAAATAAAATGATATAATTATAACTAAAAAATACATCAATCACATCCTTATCATAAAAAAAAACTATATATTTGATGTAAAAAAATATGTATAATTCACTATAAAAATTATGAGCCCTCGATATTTATTGCTTCTATCAGGTCTAGATACAATCCTGACCCAGATCTTATACTACAGAGGTTTATTATGAGATTACCTTCTCAACTTAAATTATTTTATTCGTAATATTAATATTCTAATCCTTATTTTATTTAAAAAATCTAATATCTCGTCTATTAAATTACCTAATTAAAAATATTTAAAATTTTTGGTCTAACTCTTATTTTTACACCAATTGTTAGTAAAAACATTCCACTTACGTGCAGCATGCTAGACAAACAAGGCCTTAGCATGAACCGTATTTTCTTACATCTCAAGCTTTTGGGCATAACGAAACGGAGTGTTCTACACGCGCTTATAAAGGGAGTAGCTATTGGCATTTGCCGTAAGCATTTATTGTTTGCGAAATTTAATTAAATTGCTAATTAGTTAACCTGCCATCCGATTCTTTATTTAATTAAAATATAATGAAATGAAATAAAATAAAATAACCATAAAACTTGCACGGTCGAAGGCGAAAAAATCTGTGGTGCCGTTTCCATGACCAAAACGAAAGCGAAATGGATAATTTTGAAAAAGGACAAGAAATTTATGTGGAATTATAATATGACCCTGGAAAATTCAGATTATAAAATATGATATTACATCAATATAAAACATGTGTAATTTATTCTCGTTTGGATTTAAATTTTGTTTTGGATTCTATGAGTAATTTAAGTATCGTATAAGGACTAAATATTTTTATTTTTAATTAAGTTGTTTTTAGGAAATGAATTAATTTTAAAATTATCCACTAATTTTTAAAATTTATATTTTGTCATTCAATTTCTAACTCTATTTTATCTTGATTGACCCAAAATACATATAAAGGGTAGTAATTTAATTGTTAGTTTTTTTAATATTTAACGAATAATTATAAAATAATATGTGTTCATACATATTTTAATTTTTTTTTGATAATATATCTGCATTGTAGATAAAATAATTTACACTCAAGCTTTACAAAAATGTAAAGATGAATATTATTTATTTTTTACTGAAATTATTTATTTGATTCAAATTTAATTATCAAGTAAATAAGTATAAATTAAAATTGATCCATGGTCATAAACTAAATAAAATACGAGATAAATAAAGATGTAACACAAAATAAATAAATAATTAAACATGGGAAGTCATGAAAAATGACATATCCACAGCATAATTAAACTCGTATAAAATTATAAACGTGACACAAATTAAAATTCACGTAACAAAAGTTTACATGTTCCTAATAAATTTTGAGATATATTTTTTTAAATTAACTAATAGTGATCGTAGTAATATCTATTTTAGAATATATTTTCTATCATTTGATATTGATCGTTCAATTACTCTGTCGGTGTCGCTGATGTTCGAACTCGTGACTTATAGGAACAACGACCGTTCCTTTTAACTCGAGACCTCTTTTATAAAAACATATTTAATAAAATATGTATCGTTATCATTTATATAGTTCAAGACTTTTTTTATACGAGATAATTGATCTTTTCTCATATATAATACGGATCATCGCGTTTTTCTCAACAAAAAAATCTAACAAGATTTACAGTGTCATCACTTATATATCTCAAAATCTTTTTTTTTTTCGATGTGAAATTAATGTTTTCGTCTTTTCTTAAATGTGACAACTATTAAATATATTTATAAATAAATATATAATATAATATTTAGACTTTTAAAAACATTATATCATTTCATTCTCTAATAGTATATTTATAAAAAAAAAAAACAATATCAAATTTATATATTATTGACTAACTAATATTCAAGTTTTTATTTTTATTTTCTATTAAATAAAGTCTCTGAGAGGGTTTCTTATATCAAAGATTTGAGCCATTCATTGCGTGCATGAATAAAATTATGAATTTCTGGGCAGATTCGTTGCACAGAGTAGGTGTTGACAACAGGGACTTCAACTTGCAGTCTTTCTTTATGGGGAGGGATTAAATATAAATACTTGAAAACCCATCTTAATAATTTTGAAAATTAATCTTATTTACCTATTATTAAATTTGATTCTTCTAATTACAATATAATATAATATATTTGATGTTCTGTTTAATATTCAAGACATCGTCGTTTTGGTGTAATATTCATGAAAAATTATCGTCAATCACGTCACTGATTGATTAAGAAATTAACAGTTTAATGATTTAGGGTTAGGGTTTAAGGTTTAGAGTTTAGTTTATTTTTCGCACAAAACTTATCGAGTTTCGACACTTATGGTTGAAATGGATAGTTTTATGGATAAAATAAAATTTAATTTACATTTTACCTTGTGACTTATATCTCATTTTTATTTCAGTATTTAAACAACATCTGTCTTAGTTTAATATTTAAAGTATTCTTAGTTAATCGATTATCCGATATAATTAATACATTTTAAAATTAAATACTGAATAATTTAAATTTATTATCTAATCAAAATAATTTACTAACAAATATCTAAATTCAACTTACCCTTACTTTTTTTTATTAATGATTAAGAAAATACAAATGAAATTGAAATTTTAGTCCCTGCTTGTTGTTTTTGTATTAGTACATGTTTTTAAATTGTCACATTAATCAATATATTATTTATCAAATAAAATTATTCATTTTATTCAAAATATGAAAAATAAGCAAATCCATTTCGTTAGAATCCTTGGGAAAACCCATACCAAATCGTACGGATGGCAAGGAAGTCAAGGTAATATGTTTTTCCACAGTACTTCTGGTCAAGATTGGTGGGAAAATATCCAAATTCCTTCCTTCGAACAGGAAACGTGAGGCACCGACCTCAATCAGTTTACTTACACGCGCGTGGATTTGGTTCTTAAATTCAGGATAAATTATATAAATCATCTTTGAATTTTATTTTTAATTTTATTCAGATCACTAAAATTTTAAAATATTTAGTTATTTATTAAATTTAAACATTTATCTTTTTTATCCTTTCTTCATTCACTTTTATAATATTATAATGTGGACTTACGGTCGTTAAACACCAATCAGTTTAATTTGTTCTTTTGAATTTCAATATAAAATTTATTTAGCTAAAAATATTTTAAAATTTATAAATCGAATAAAAATTTTGATTTCTTTTTCATTGATCTTCTTTTATTCTTGTGTCGATAATTTTTATATCGTTTGGATCTAGAAAAAATTCTTTCAATTACAGGTAAATAAACATTATCCAAAAGTGAACAAAATAGTTAAAAAAAATTAATATCTAAACTTTAATAAGTAAATTAAATTTTAAAACTTCAGTAACCAAGATAGATTTAATAAAAAAATTCAATGATGATTTATGTAACCTATATTTTAACTTATGTATGATTTAACATACGCTTTATTTTAAAAGTTATAAGACGTTTGCATTATCGTATACATTTATATTTTTTTTCTTAAGTCTTTTTGATAATGCACGCTCCTTGTTGAAAATAACATGCTTAAACCTAAATTTCTTAAAATGAGTATCATTCTTTATTGAAATCACTCAATAAATTCTTACTCCCTCTGTCCTATTAATTATATCGAACATTGATTTTCATGAAATTAAAAAATATATATTCTTATCAATATCTTTTGGTCTAACGGGATGTGATATAGTATATATCTTAAATAAAGTTGAGTGCTTGAATTTTAAAGTTATGAATGAAAAAAATTAAATTTTAAAAAATTATTCTATATTAAACTTTTATGATATTCAATTTAAATTGATCAGTTACTGAATTAGACATCAGTATTTAAAAATATTTTATATTCTTGATTTCAAATAATAACCATGCTCTCTTTGATTTCTTTATATAAAAAAACAAAGGGATTTCATCACTTTGATATTCCCAAAAGTTAAGACTTAAGGACATGTACATACAGAAAGCATAGAAGACAACTCATGCTCCTAATCACATATTTGTCTTAATCATTTTCCCTTTTCTTGGAAATTACTCTGACCAAACATGAGTTAATGTGTGTTTTCCATGGAATTTCTGTCTTCTACATGTTTTTTTTTTCTTGGTTTGTTAGTCATATTTGACATACCCACCCACCTAACTTCATTGGAGATGGTTGTCATAACCACAATTGCATTTTTTATATGAATTTGATGTCAAGTATTTTATTTAATCTATAATAGCTTAATTACTCCTTGATTAAAGTGTGTTAAAACTTCAACAATCCAATCACCCCTTTCTGTTTTCTCATCTAATTGATGTTGATATTTCCTTTTCAACCTCTACAAGAATTAAAATAGTAATAAAATAATGAGAAAGAGATGGAAATGATTTATGTCCCAAGATCGAACTTCTTGTCTTTTGTCGAGGGATAAAAAAAAACTGGGGGAAACCACCCATGGTTTTGGAAAGCATAATAGTTTTGGAGATGGCCGACGGCCGACCGTCCGGACGGCTTGATAGGTTCAGTTTAACGTTTGGATGATCAAAATAATAAATTTTAATGAAAATAGATTAATAGTATATGCGAAATATATACGATTAGAGGTAATTTACAATAAGCATATACAAATATTCTAGGACAAAGTCTGAATGTTCAAAAGTTTAGAGACCAGTTTATAACAAGAGTCGATAATGTAAGGATGTAATTGAAATATTTAAAAGTTTGGGATACCAAATTATAATGAGTGTCATAATTTAAGCATATATGATTATTAAATTAAAAAATAAATTTAAATTAAGTAGCTATTATTGAATGTATAATATCATCTCAAATTTGAAAAATTATTCTTGACCTGTCTGAGAATTATTGCTTGTCATAAATTCCTCCATTTGTCCAAATCCCTTTTGCTTATAATCAAATCTAAGAACCAAAAAATAATTATTAAAAAAAAAACAATATTTGTGGCTATACCTTAATCCAAATATCCAATCAAACTTTATGTATATGCTTCCTTGGTGGCTTATTCAATCAATAATTTTGAATCAATTTTACAAGGGATGACTCATGCTTCTATGCAAATAGTTTCATCCTCATCCATAGTTATTATACTAACCATTAAATAATAACTCGAATATATTATATCTGTCACACTGATAATTTTAATTTACATGTGAAATCTTAATTCATGTAATATCAGTTTAAACATGGCGTAAAGTATATTTAGAACATCGAACGAATTAAATTATTTACGTAAATTAAGAAACTGAATGATAAGATACTAATATTTTAAAGACTCGGATATAACGTTTTAAAGTGTCGAGATTAATTTAGAATATATGTATGTATAAAAGGTTAAGCCACCTTTTCTTTTGACAATCAAATCACAATTTGTTCAAAGCATCTTCCCATAATTTCACAAGTTCAAAGAAATTGGTTTTGAACTTTAAAAAATATTGATATAATTCTAAAAAAAATCCCATTGGCATGATTCAATGAATTAGTTCATGTGTATAGATTATGTATATATAAATTTATTTTAATTTAACTCGTATTATATATATGTTAATTATCTAATAATAAAGTGATAATATCTGTCAGTCTATCGTATTATATATTTATTGAGTAGAAAAACATTAATATAAAATATGATGTGTGGTTGAAGAGTGTAATTTCGAATTTCTAAAATATAAAAATTAAATAAATTATTTTTTATATTATTATTTACTATAATTTTAATCAAATAATTAAATTATTATTGTGAAAAACAGATATGACCCTCCCTTTATGGGGAATTGTTGACTTTTATTCGTTACCTGAAAATTTGTCTCCAAAAGAGAAAGGGGTTGGAATAAAATACCCCTTTGATACATTGTATGAGTATAAAGGGTTTTTGAATTTCTGTGGGCAATTTACTATTTAGGTCATTCAAAGTTGTTTTAGAGGTTCAATCATATGAATTATTAGATTTACATGATTAGATAAATTTTAAAATTTAAATTTCGTCGATTGAGTTTAGTTCGATTGATATATTATTAATATAATCTGTATGTTAAGAAGAATCTGGATTCCCAAATTAAATTATTATAAATCAGATTCAAATCTGAACTCTCATCGTACATAAATTTATGTATGTGTAAAATCTCGTTGTACCTATTCGACTAATTGAATTTCGGGTTATGTATATTATAATGTTATAACCTTCCACGTGATGTTGTGAACGGTACATGTTCTTGTTTATCAAAAGTTAATGGTGTATGGGTTCCCTACACTAGAGGCATTGCCTAAACATCTCCCACATGCTTACATATACACCCCATGTGTCTTAGACAAAAGAGGTCAAATCCTTGCACTCCCCCACACCCCTTACCAACAATACATAGACCTACTTGCATCATTTCTTTTGCCCTTGGGTTATATTTTTTTTTTCTTTAAGATTATATACTTTAAAAATCTTAATACGAAGAATGTGAATCGAGATTTAAATTTTAATTTGATTGATTTTTATGATATTCTCGGATGTTGATCGTTGTATATGAATTTTAATATGAAAAACGAAAATCAAACCGAATCTAATCATCATAGATGATTCAAAAAAACAATATAATCGAAATGATCTCATCTCTAGTAAAACAGATAAATCGGGCAAATTGTCAAACATTATTAAACATTAGGCGAAACCCTATAATTACATGTTTTTTTTTAACATGTAATTTGATGTAACCTAAACCTTTAAAGATCACTAGTTTACCACAACCAACACAAACCTAGGAAAACTTGAAACATTTTCTTTGTCCCTATTCTTTTCATTACAAGACTCTTTCATGTACATCACTAAAATGATGCATTTTTGGCAAATACAATGAACAACAAGACTTTCAATGCCTTTTGTTTGTACAAAAATTGAAATTAGGGTATGGAAGCAAGATGTTGCTCAAGGAAATCTACGGCCAAGATCAAAACTTTGAACACAAGGCACCCTTTTTCAAGGGATATGATTTAGAAAGTCAATTGTTGGGGAGGCATTCTTGTCTGGTAATAACTTTCTTTTGCTTTTTGGTTGTAAAGCTAAGAAAATTAGGTGCCTTAATTTGATTATACCATAGGATGTATCAAAATTTATGGCCCAAAAATGAGATGTCCTTGTTTTGACATTGTTTTAATGTTTGTCCATGCACGATGCCGACAGGACATGTTTGGAAGTGGTGAGTGGTGTAACTGAGAAGGTTATAAGCTATTTGTTGTTGTTCGGATTAACTGAAATTTATTGATAAAATATCTAACGACGAAAGAAAAAAATAGAAATGATTTGGGATTTTGTATTCGGTGACATAAGTATAGTTACTTGAATAATTTAAAATTAAATTTTATCATATACATTATATTAATAATATTAATTAAATTATACTCGATCGATTATTATTTTTTCATTGAATGACTAAGACATATGTTAAATGAGATGTTTGAAACTTGAATTTGTATTGTTGTGTATTTTGTTCATAAAAATGACATGCAGTGATTGCATTGTTACTCTATGTTGGGTTAGGCAGCAGGCCTATGAGTCATGTGTGGGGGCCAATTAAATGGGCAGCCACCCTATTTCTTGTTGCCATGAACCTAACACACACTTATTATTAATAGCCCACATGATTTTAATGGTGGTTGAAAAAAATGTGCAAATTCAAAATTAATTAATTAATTAATAAATAAATTCTCTTTTTATATATATATATATATATATTGCATTAGATGAAATTAGCTGAGGGACACAGAACTGGTTGGGTCACATTGGCCCAACAACATTTGTTAGTGTTGTTTGTAGGAAGTGAACTTGATGGTCCATGTCTCTAACAACCTAACAATCAAACACACATGTTGGGCCACTTAATCCTAATTGTAGACCAAAATAAATAAAATTTTATAATTATAAAGATAAAAATATTTAAAATCGATAAAATAATATTTTTTGATATTTTAAAGTGACACTAATAATGATTTATCTGTGAATTTTTCAATATCATCATAAAAATTTAAACTCTTATTATAGATCGTCAACGAAGATATTCTAGCATGTTATGGATTTTTATCTGATACTTATATCATTTATGATGTGCGTGGATAACTAAAAACATGTAAAATATATAACAAATTCAATAATAAAAGTTTCATAAAGGGATTAATGAAGCATATTAACAAAAAAATTCGTGGGTTAAGAGATTAAACACGCGAGATTACAATCTATTTGATTTTAAAAAATAAAAATAAAAATTTATTGGTTTTAGCTATGAGATATTCAACGCTATATTTAATTAAAAGTATAATTATAAAACATAAGTAAATTTATTATTACATAAAATACAACATTCTTACATAGAATTAGAGCATCCTAATCGAAGTTCCAAATCCAAATCTTCCTTGGAATCATTAATTACAATCTCATTCATCTTCATCTTCATCTTCAACTTTGAATTCTTTACGAACTTATTATTACACCCATAATCTTCGACTCTATAACATGATTTTGAACCCTTCACCATGTTTGTCGAATTCGAGCCGTTGGAGTTCAAACCACCGATGAAGCAACCGTTGCCTCGCCATTTCTTCATTTCACAAGGGAAACCATAAGACATTGAAGATGATGAAGAAGAGGAGAAATTAGGGTTAGGGTTGAGAAAAGATGAGGGTGAGTATCTTAATAACCTAGCTCTCTCTCTCCTATGAACATTCATGTGGCCACCCAAAGCTTGACCCGACCTGAATTCCCTCTTGCAGAATCTGCAAGTGTAAGATCTCGGCGGCCATGGGAACCCATATAGAGAATCTTCTCCAAAACATTTATTGTTATTACAGCTCCATAAAGAATCCTTAAGCTTGTCGCCTTTAGTGGCTTTATTGGTGACACTTTGGTCTCTCAAGCTGTCACGGAAACTGTTCTTCTCCATGAGTCAAACCTAGTAAAGATCAAAAGGAAAAGGACAGTGTAAGATAATATGAAGAAACAAAAGAAACCCTATTTCTCAGTTGCTGAAAGCTGAGTTGGTTTCTCTATCTCGGAGAAGAAAGTGATTAAAGTAAGAAAACAGGCCATGGAATTCTAATCCAGAAGGTGAGAAAATCATATTGGAAAGTATCCATCTTTACGTTTGGTCACTATTTACCATACGTTGAACATCAACCCTCAAATTTTAAAGCTTTTGTTATATTCGAAGACCGGAAATACTATCGAATTGCGAAGGGATAAATTGATTAACTTTAAAATAAAAAAATCGATTTTTTTCAAACCTATGGAAACACCTTACACTGATCAACTAGATCAAACAATGGCATAATTTGTCATAGGTAAAACCAGATGAGGTGAAATCAAAAGAAAAATACTTGATTCTTGTATGGGAAAAGCACTCTATCAAAAGATGAAATCAGAAGTAAAAAACATGCATGCAAAGAAGACATGTTTGAAGAACAGGGTGTAACTGATGATGAACACCTAATAAATGGTGTACGACAAGTCATGATTTCCGATCTATCTATGGACTAATCGACAACAAGTACTAGAACGACACATTTAGTGTTGAATGTCGTCAATGGTTCGGTATCCAAAGCTAATGCCTGTTAGGTGTTAGTAAGTCAATGTAAATAAAAAAGTCAAATGAATACAATGAGTCTTGTTGTATTGTATCATTGACTATTAACTGATCAGAAATGGTTATGGAGTGGTTAGGATTTCTGTTAGAATATCGTTCCTACAACTAATTCAGAATCAGTTTCTAAGGCTTGTATAAATAAGCTGGTCCTTTTCAAGATATTACAAGCTTCTTCTATTAATAAAAGATATACGAGAGTACCGTCTCTCTTTCTCCAAATGTCAATACTTATCAATGCCTAGAGCCATCGACCAACAATTTTAATCTCCAGTTAGGGCACAAACTATTTTACCTCAATAATTAAGGGACCACTTAGGACACAAATTATCTTGTCTTAATAACTAAGAGAATAGTTATTGTTTTTAACTTTTTTTTGGAGGTAAGGAATTTGAGCATCAATATTTGTAATAAAGTAATTATGGAGTTAACATTTAATGGTTGAAAGTATATTTTAGAACATATACTACTTATAATCATTGTAACTGATTCAAAAATAAATCCATTTTTTTTTTCAGTTTTCAGTAAAAATAAATAACAGAATCGTAAATAAAAAACTATACTAGTGACCTATCTAATTTTATTATAAAAATTTTTAAGATCAATAATTGGACCATGCAATACTTTAAAAATTATTTTAGAACATTTAGCGGTTAAAAGTATATTTTAAAATATTTAATGATTAAGGTTAGAGGCCAATGATAACGGTGAAACAATAAAGAATATGACTGCAGACAATTATAAATGCTTTGAAAATTATTAAATATTTAATTCGATCATAAAATTATTAAAATTTGTTAACAAGAATTAGATGTCATCTAAATTAATTACATGCATTTGACGAATGATATTTCATAAAAACTCATTTTTTCAATTAAGTATAAAATTTTTACACTTTATAAATTTATTTTCGTCCTTTATATACTTTTTTAAATTATTCTATATATAAATTTACCTATATTTTAAATATTTATATTTTTCAATTTTTAATCTTAAATTTTAACTCCACTGATAATCGTCTAAATAAATATAATAACAAATATCAACGTCCATTAACCCTATATAAATTGTATAATTTATTTTTTAAAATGTTTGATCATCCTCAAAAATATAATTAAATAATACCTAATTTAATAAAACTGGATTTACATAATTTAAAATCCACTAAAAATAACAAAAAAATATATTCTTGCAGCGTTTTCCTTCTCTTTTGCTGCTTCCCTTTTCTCTCTCTAGAATCTCAAGAGAGCTGCCAAAGCCCCCATTCAAATTCAAGAAAAGAAAGAAAGAACCCTCTGTTAAGTCTTCCATTTCCAGGTTAGTTTCACTATTCGATCTATGCTATGTAGTCGAAGTCTTATTGATTTTCTTTAATAAATAACGTCTTTTTAAAATTTAAAATTTATATTTTTAGGGTTTGATTTTAATCTGGATTTTCAATCTAGTGAACGTTATTATCTGTCGGGGTTTAATTGGGTTTGCGATTCATGGTATTCGGTTATATAGATAATTTCGGTGTTATGGGTTGTATCATAAGATTCTGTTGGGTTCATTGTAAAGCTACGGTTTCATTTCATCTTATGTTTTCTAACGAGGGTTTTATTGTTTTTTTGGTATTTCAGTGGTGGGTTTTATTTAATCCGTTTTTAGTGATTGTATTTGTAGTAGTTGAATTCGTCTAATTAAGTTAATAATCATCTTTGAAAGCTTTTATGGTTTTACGCTAATCATTTGAATTTTTGTACAACTTTGATTATCAGTTGCATAAAAGTTTTAGTTGTATCAGTTGGTTTTAGGGGTAATTTTGGTAAATTTTGTGGTAGACGGTGGGAAATTTCTATGCAATTGGAGTCCTAGTACTGGGTATCGGATTCTTTGGTGGAAAATTGGGTAGAGGGTATATGCCTATATGGCTGTGATGTTTCTAATTATTTTGCATTTCGAAGGGAGGTTTATGAGTTAAGTAATTTCGAGTGGTTTCTTATCTGGGTTTTTCATTGGTTAGCCAAGTGAAGTTGAAGACGAGTGAGAAATGGCTGGGGTTGCAAGTGAGGTCTGTGGAGTGGGAAGGTATTCCGATGGGATTTCAAGCAGGCACCATTGCCTATCAGGGGAAACCTTAGCCGAATGGCGGTCTTCCGAGCAGGTAGAAAATGGAACACCTTCAACCTCGCTGCTTTACTGGGACTTGGATGATGGCATTGGTGGTATGCTTAAGGATCCCTTTCATCGTTTGGTTGAATGCTCATGTTCTTTTAAATGTGTTGTATACTGTCTGTTTATCTTCAATCGTTACAATGTCAATTCTGGCTTTAGGTTGAAATGTTCCATTATACTGTCCAAAACAAGTGATAAAAAAACATGTATCATGATGATAAAAATTAATATTTTTCAACCTTCAATTCATTGATGGATGGTAGATTAAATAACACAAGCAGTAAATAGGCTAACTTGCTAATAGTTGGTGTTTGTTCTGAACTATTTGAATGCACTAAAATTGGAAATTAATCTGGCTACGGAATACTTATCAATAAGTTTTCTCTACCAATACTTTTCTACATTCCGTTTTAAAGTCATAACTGTTTGGATTATGTTTTTGTTCTTTTATATATATATATATAGAGAGTATTTCTTTTAATGGGCACAAATTAAACTGGTTAGGAAATAATTGTTAAGAAGTTCCCTCTCAACCACATTTTCTTATATTTCATTTAAGTATCAATAGTTTGGAATATGTTTTTTTTTGTTCTTCCTTTCTTTATGATAAAAATTAACTAAGCTGAATTTACTTATTTATAGGGCCAAACCCCTCCGAATTATATGGAAAGTATACATGGAAGATTGAGAATTTTTCGCAGATAAACAAAAGAGAACTTCGTAGTAATGCATTTGAAGTTGGTGGCTACAAGTGGTATGGGCTTTATATATCATTGGCTGTTATGTTTCTACTTTGCTTTGTAAAATTTATAGTTCATAGTTCGTTATGTTGGAATTCTTGTTTTTTCATATCATTTTGGAGTTATAGGTGGAGTAAATTTGCTTGTACATGAAAAGATAAATATTCTAAACTTATAGTTGATATTGTTGGTTGTAAAGAAACATATGGTTTAGTTTATGGAAAATTCCTTAGTTTTGAATTCATCTGTTTCCCATTGTTGGTACTTGATAGGTACATTTTAATTTATCCACAAGGTTGTGATGTCTGCAATCATCTCTCATTGTTTCTCTGTGTTGCTAATCATGACAAGCTTCTTCCAGGTTTGATATTGTAGACATCAGTGAATCTTTTATATTGCATTTATTACCTTCTCCTGTAATATGTTGTTGAAATTGTGTGGTCTGTTGCTTTATTCTGGGACAGGTTGGAGTCATTTGGCTCAGTTTACAATAGCTGTTGTAAATAAAGATCCGAAGAAATCAAAATATTCAGGTTGTCTGGCTAAAATATAGTGTAATTAGGGCTAAATCAGATCATGAACTCTAAATTACTTGCTGTGGATTGCAGATACTTTACATCGATTCTGGAAGAAAGAGCATGACTGGGGATGGAAAAAGTTTATGGAGCTCTCAAAAGTTTATGATGGATTTATAGAATCTGACACACTAATAATAAAAGCTCAGGTTCAAGTTATCAGGTATTCAGTATTTTTTTTGATAAACAAATCTCTGCATGCGGTGTTCCATTCAATGCTTAGGCAACTGTTCCTTCACGCTGATCTTCCTTTCTTTATTGCATAGCCTTTGTAGCTAAGTAAGTCCTTCCAATTTCCTTTTTTTTTTATGAGTAGTAACTTAAATATATGACTTTGAATGTCGTTCTTCATGCTTATCAATACAACTTTTTTGCAATCCCAGTTTTCAGAAAATATAAGACTCGGGTGAATCTTTTGGTTGATAATTGTTTTACTCTGCCATTGTATTATATCTTTGACGAAGAAGCTGGATTAGTAATCGGTCAGTATAGTATAAGAAGGTTCCTTGCATGGAGTTGTGTCCTCATTCTGAAATTATGGCCTTGGTATGTTACAGCCAAGTTGATTTGTGGTGTTAATTTGTGTAATATGATTTATTTATTTATTTATAATATTTTCTACCATGATGAGCGAACTGAATATTTCCTTTTGAATCTGTAGGGCAAAAGCAGACCAGCCTTTTTGTTGTCTTGATCGTCAGTATAGGAGAGAACTTGCTAGGGTGTATTTGACAAATGTAGAGCAAACTTGTCGCCATTTCTTGGATGACAGAAGAAGCAATCTAGGGAAGTTCATAGAGGACAAAGTTAAGTGGTCAAGGTAAATGATTTATATTCAGTACTTTTAATGACTTGTTATTTACATAGTTCAACTAATATCAGTTAGTGTGTAAAGACTTTTACTTGAAAGATAAGTTATGTTTGAAAGTTTTCCCATGAATCGGTTTATGTGTTATCTATTATCATTACCCGGTTTTCTACCTACTTTTTTTTGTAGTACTAGTATCATATTCTTTCTTGGCTTGACCATGTGATTTAAAGTTGGCCTCAATTACTTTTTTATCAAGTAATATCAATATTTTATGTATAAGCATGCTTGGGATGGCATATATTTGGTTATTTTGTTTCTTGTTGGGTCATCACATTTATCCTTTTGCTGCCTTTTGAAACTGTTGCAGCTTTTGTGCTTTCTGGTTGGGGATTGATCAAAATTCCAGGCGCCGAATGTCCAGGGAGAAAAAAGATATGATTTTGAAAGTAGTTGTGAAGCAGTTTTTTATAGAGAAGGAAGTAACATCTACTTTGTTGATGGATTCACTCTATAGTGGGTTGAAGGCTCTTGAAGGACAGAGTAAGAGCAAGAAAGTGAACTCAAAATCATTGGATGCTGAAGAAATACCAGCTCCAATTGTTCGCATGGAAAAGGATATGTTTATATTAGTGGATGATATTCTGCTTCTATTAGAAAGGGCTACTTTGGAACCGTTACCACCAAAAGATCAGAAAGGTCCTCAGAACCGAACAAAGGTAAGGTTCTAAATGTTGATGGTAGGTTACAATGAGTAAGAGCATTCAGTTTAAGCTAGTAGGGTAGTTTGTAACGTTCCATTTTTGAAATTTCATAACTAGTGAAAACATATTTAGTGGAATTCTTAAATTCCTTTTTCAAATACATGAATTCGGCCTTGATGTCTATGAATACATATACTTTCTATTCTCTGGAAGCTACTGCTCTGTTCCCGTATGCTTTTTCCGAGGAAGATAATTTAAGCCACTGACCTGTCAGATGGTTTTTGTCTTTTACAGCAACAAAGAACAAAACCTTTACTCCCAACATGAACTTGTATATTTTTTAAGAAAAACATGTTTCATCTTGTTCCTCGCTCAGCAAACCTTTTCATTTAGTGTAGGATGGAATTCTGGAGAGGATTTCAACAAGGATTCAATTGAGCATGATGAAAGACATCTTACCGAACTGGGTCGCAGGACAGTGGAAATATTTATTCTTGTTCATATATTCAGGTTCCATAAAATTTAAGAAATAATAGGTTGTTGATATTTTCTATTTCTTGTGGAAAGCCGTTATGTGTCCTTATAACAAAGACTGGCCACTTATTTATACGCATCTATAAACAGATGATTCATAAATGGTTTAGAATGTCTTGTTTGGCCAATCAAGTATTGGACTAATACCTGAACAAATGGAGGGTAAATATTTAATAAGAGCTGCTATATAAACTTAAATGCTTCGCTGACTCCTGTAGTTTCCAGAACATTTTCTTTTGTTTTTTAAAAATGTTAAATTTACCTGAATTTTTACTTTGTGATGGCAAAGACATTGTTTTAATTTTGAGCAGTCACAGAACTTGGCCGTAGAATTTTCCTTTTGCTGATATAAAAGCATTTCCTCTCCCTTCACAATTTAGTTTAGCTTGCTGTTCTTTTACAAAATTAATTTACCTCTTCTGAACAAAAGGCATTCTCAGGATTGCGCATTTTGTTACATTAAGCATGCGTATATCCGCTTATCTGGAGTCGTGAATGCACAAACACACAATGTCTTCCCCTTCTGTGTGAAAGGTCAATGTCTTGGTGAACTTAAGTTCACTTTGGCACATGGGGTATTATCTTATTTTCTGGTGGATTTCATCGACACGTTCAGGTGGTAAAGCAGTTAAATCATGACTTTGGATTCCTTTGCATATATCTTTTTGGTCAGCATATTGGAGAGAGAGTTTCTTAATTTTGATTTTCAGTACTATCCCAATGTTCAGTTCTGCAATCTCTGTAGGATATTAAGAATTATATTCACTTATTAATACCCATATTTCTGCACTAATTCTTCCATTACATTCAGCAACAAGATAGAAGCTGCCTACCAGGAGGCTGTTGCTTGGCAGAGGCAAGAAGAACTCATTCGTGAAGAAGCTGCATGGCTGGCTGAAAGCGAGCAGAAGACCAAACGAGGGACATCTGAAAAGGAGAAAAAAGCAAAGAAAAAGCAGGTATTCTTTATTTTTTTCTTTGGCATGGACTCATTTGTAACTATTAGAATGTACGCTCTCCTTGGACCACTTAATTTAGTTTTGGAAGCTATTTGAGGTGCTTTTGTTTTACCTCCATTTTGAAAGAACCAAGTGTAGATAGCACACATCTTTTCTTCTGAATGCAACACATTTTCTCCTGCTTATGTTAGGCTAAGCAAAAACGGAATAATCGTAAAGGTAAAGATAAAGGGAGGGAAAAGGCTGTTGTGGCAGCAGAGAACCACCCAGAAAACCACCCGGATGATGACAAGGAAGCCTCTATAATGGTGGAGGTGCAGCCAGTGCCTGAAAAGTCCGATTTACTGTGTGACGTTTCTGACTTGGTTGATGGTGCCACTGAAGTTCTTCAGCCTGTTTCAGAAGACAAAGATACTAATCCTGTTAACTGGGATACTGATACATCAGAAGTTCATCCTCCCACAGAAGCCAGTAGTAGTGGTATATCCAGACTATCATGTGTACAGAATGGAGTATCTGATAAAAGGAGCATATTTATAATTGATGATAGTTCATCAACGTGTTCAACGGACTCAGTACCATCAGTGATAATGAATGGGCACTCTAAATGGAACTCATTTTCGAGCAACCAGAACAAGAAGTCACCAAGCAGGTAGTGTTTCTTGGGTTTCGTTCCACGTGTCTATGTGAAGAAAATGTATTTATCTAATCCATCCTTTCAATTTTTAGAGGAAAGGACCAGCGAAGCAAAATATCAAGTGATGGCAGTAGTTGGACTGCGGAAACTAATAGTCAGGCTTCTTGTCATTCACCAGATGCAACGGACCGTAATGATGTTTCTGAAAGCAGCAAGACTGGTGAATCTGAGTCTGAGGCTGCTGTTTCCTCCTTGCCAGATCAGACGAAGTGGGATGAGCAGGACTCTGTTAAAACGGTAATATATTGATATATTTCTATTTAATCTCTTGGTTATTATTGTTTTTGGTCTACGGTTACAATAACATGATTTTCATTTATGATTTCAATGTGATAGGAAAAAGTTGATTTAGAAAGACCGAAAGAGAAGACAGCTGCTATACCATCCTCTCCAAAAGGCCTTCTGAGAAATCTGCAACCAACTGCGCAGTTTAGGTCAGAGTACGGGAGTGCTGGCAGTTTGGATTCAGTGCCAGTTAGCAAGGCAGCGTTGAACAGCTTACAACAGCGTGATCAACCTGCATCATCAAGTACATCTTTCCAAATGGCTGGTATATCAAAATCAGAGATTCAGAAAGCTGCAGCTTCCAGATCAACTGAAAAAACTGTGTCCCCTAATGTGCCTGTAGTGTCAAGGCTGTTGAGCGCTCCTCTAGTTCCTGGTCCAAGGCCAATTGGTCTTGTTGTTTCTATGGTTCAAACAACCCCTTTTCTTGCTCGTTCAGTTAGTGCAGCTGGCCGTTTAGGTCCTGACCTGTCACCTTCTACTGGTTATGCGCCTCAATCTTACAGAAATGCCATAATGAGTAACCATGTTGCTTCTAGTTCAGCTGGTTTCAGTCATCCCAACTACCCTAGCTCAGGAGTCAACCCACTATGGGCATGCCCACAACCACTTGCTTTGGTATCTGCACCAGTTTATATATCCCAGAGCTCTGACCGAATGGACCCAATCTCTGCCCAGTCAGGCTTTCCGTTTGGCATGACAAATAGGGATACTTTGCCAAATGCACCCCAATGGTCAGAGAGTTCTCGAAGGGATGGCAGTAGAAGTAACCCTTCATTGCTTAGTGAGATCCAAAATATTGACTTGCACAAGTCCGAGTGTAATGGAAATCAGGAGCGCTTCTTTGCCGAGCTTCCCTCATCTACATCGGGACATCGTACACAAGGTGTATTGGGAGATGAGTTTCCACATCTTGATATAATCAACGACTTGCTTGATGAGGAGCACAATGTTGGGAGAGTAGTTAGGGCTGGATCAGGGTTCCATTCTCTTGGTAATCGCTCACATTTATTAAACCGGCAGTTCTCTTTTCCATCCAATTTGGGCATGTCAGGTGAGATGGGATCCTCGAGAGGTGAATGCAGGTTTGACCGAGCTCGGAGTTTCCACGACAATGTGTTGCAACAAAGTTACAACAGTTCCTCAGGCAGACATTTCAACACACCGAGGGAATTTATTCAGCATGCTAACCCCCTACCTTACGCCAATGGACAAATTGATGGATTAGTCCCAACCCACTCACCAACCGCTTCTTCCGATCTATCTTTACTCGCGATGAGGAATGCATATGGTGATAGTTACCCATACTACAGCCAAGGGTATCCTAATCCGGCATGCGGCGTCAACGGCTATACAGTATTCCGACCTTCCAACAGATACTAAAAGAAATGGTAACCAAGCACCAAAATTACGTACACATTCAATTGTTACTACGATCTGATAATGTCTTTGAGGAAAATTTGTTGGCCTTTGGAGTGAGTTTATTTATAGTCTTTTCTTAAGGAAAAACGAGTGTTGTTTTCTTCTTTGCATAAAGTATTTTCAGTTATATTATAGCTCTGTTCAATTTCTTTTCAGCCTTTAGGTTTTTCTGGCATTAGTCTTTATATTATGCATAAATTGTCGATTTAGTCTTTAATTTAAATTTTTAAACGATATCAGATCAATTTATAATTTTTAATAGTTGAGAGATAAAAAAACAATTAAAATATAGTTGATGGATCATTTGTGTAATTTACTTTGAAGTAAAAGATACGACAATAAAAGGTGGTTTGAACATACTTTTCTCGTGAGGGGCAAGGCAAGTCCCGTTATAAATACAAGCATTAGAACACCAGAAACAACGGCATAAACCCTAGATCTCTCTTCTCTTCTTCAAATCAGAACCCTAAAAGATGCCTCGTCGAAGGATATTTGTATTCGGATCCACTCCCTTTGTTTGGACAGAGTAATCACGGTCGATTTTCTCTTAAATCTGTTTTGGGTTATCCCTTCTCTCCGCTTTGTAACAGATTTTTGTTGAATCCACCGTGTTACTCTGTCCAATCAGATGTATTGGATCATAAATCTCGGATTCCTTTTCTATTTTGAAAAGGATTCAGCCATGGAAATGAAGCGACGACGATTAGTCTTTCCTTGCAATCTCCAAAGAGGGAAATGGGCGGACATCGGTAATCTTTCCGTCGGCAAAACGGTAAGCAAAAATAAAAAAAGAGAGGTGATTCTTTTTTACTTTCTAGATCTTGTTGTTTCACAAATGGTGAATCACGTGGGGATGCTGTCAGCGTTCATTGCTTTCCAGCTTTTTAAGTTAACCACTCTTAAATATTCTTATTCTATGTGTATCATTTCTTTTTTTTCAACCTTTTCCCCTAATTTTATCTGCCAATATATTTGTATCCCATTCAAATGATTTTTTATTTGATTTATTGAAACCATTACAAATAAAACATAACATTTTTAGCAAATATATTTTAATACTAATCAACTATGATAGTAGTTTAGATTGAAATATATTTTAATTAATTTGATTATATTTTGTAATAATTAATTGTAATTTCATTTGTATATTAGATTCATCGCTTTCAATTATAATTATATAAATGTCTTTAAAAAGTAATTAATTATGATTAAATAGTGATTTTTTATAATTGTTTTTAAGATCTTGGAGGCCAGACTTGTATCTGATTACTCTGAATTGGATATTGTAGAAATAGATTCTCAATCTAATTGTTCCAGTTACAATATCTAATTACATAAAAAAGTTGGGTACTATATTGTACATTAATGATCAAGTTAGGTATTATATTGTACATTAATGATAAAGTTAGGTATTATATTGTACATAAATGATAAAGTTGGGTACTGTATTGTACATTAATGGTTGAAGCAGCCATTAGCCACCCAGAAGTTGTATGCTTTATACAATCCTCAATGGGAGGTGATCCATCAAGATCGAAGCTTTCAAGAGACCCAATATTTTTATACATTCTTCTGAACAACCCTTAGCTTTCATTCTCTACCACCTCAGTCTCTTACCTTATATTTTTTTTTGGGTTGTCCCCTGAATCTGCTTTTCAGCCTCCAAAAATGTCCCTGGAATCTGTCATAGCCTACCAAGGATTCCCGAAACCTCAAATTTCAACCATCATCGGGAAGATGTGTTGGGGTTGATGTACGCTTTCATCTAATGCTGAGAAAAAACTTTTGCCTAAAATGCCTTTTTAATTCAGCATTTCAAGCTCTGATCTTACCGAACTCTTATTTATAAATCTATCTTTTCTTAGAATTAGATTAGAGAAGAACATTAGCCCTTCGTGTTCTAAAGTTATGTCCTCGTGTTCTTAGGTATGATGATGATTCTTACATTTTGCTTGCTCGTTGGATCCGATTACACTCCTGGCTACTCCAGTTGTGTTCAAAGAGAATGTGGAGAAACTAGAAAGTAAATAAAATGGGGTTCAACCCTGAGAGGTTTAAGTTTGTTTTAGCTGTCCATGCATTAGGTTCAATGAGTACATCTACCCGGGAGAGGAAGTTTACAAGAAGTGTGTCTGGTCTGAGAGAGATTGTAGAAGTTTAAATTAAAGCAGTGACGGATTTGCTTGTGAGAGTAATGGGGTTCCAGGCTTCATCCATTGCTAAACAACCCCTTTTGCTTGGATTGAGCATGAGGAAGAGAATTGTTCCAAGGGATTTGTTCCTTATAGATCTTATGTTGAAGGGTTTCCTCAAGAAAGAATTGATGTTGAAGAGGTTTATGATTCCAGAGAAGTTGTTCCTGTAAAACTATATGATGAAAAATAGAAACTTGCTGCAGGGGGAAAAGTTAAGACAGATTTGAGAAGATATGTCAAAATGTTTTCTTTATCAGTATTCTTCTCTGTCGTAACTTTGATGTTTATTATAAGACGAACAAGATTTTGAAGTGAGAAAATTAGAAATAATAATTAACTAGAGTATGAATGTAAGAAAAAAAGGAGTTAATTAGTATTTAAGTCAAAGTTTAAGGAGTACAATATATATTAACCCATTAAAGAACCCAAAATCAAACCCAAACCCAGCGTCGGTACCCTAAAGATCTGATTTTTAGGGTTTTCAGACTATATAAACAATTTTATCAAAACTGCATATCCATATAACTCTCGCCTCCCGGATAAAATCCTTAGCGGCTACTGCTCCAGCTTCAGAACAACAAAGCTTTCAACCATGGTAGTTTACATTTCTCCCTTTCTTCTTCTTGTTTTTTCTTCTCACTTTATAGCTTTTCTTTTCTCCTTTTTGCTTACTGTGTATTGTGTATGTATGGAAAACCATTAACAGGCGGATGTGGAGACCGATGTTGCGGCGGCCGGAGTCCCGAAGAAGAGAACATTCAAGAAGTTCAGCTTCCGAGGAGTTGATTTGGATGCTCTCCTTGATATGTCCACGAATGAGCTTGTCAAGCTCTTTCCTGCTCGTGCCCGTAGAAGGTAAATAACAAAAGTTCCAATTTTGCTTACTTTTTATTATCTGTTTTTAATAAAAATATGAACTGGGTTTACTTTTTTAATTGTTTTTAGGTTCCAGAGGGGTCTCAAGAGAAAGCCCATGGCTTTAATCAAGAAGCTTCGCAAGGCGGTAATTTGATCTTTACTTTGCTCTTTATTTCTTGCTTAGATCTATCGTTGATGTTGATTTACTGGGAAATCTTCGTTTGGTTTTGTTGAAACTTGAAGGTCATACATGTTTTATGCTATTTGATAGATATCATAGAGAAATTCTTATGGATTTTTGCTGAATGTCTTGAAATTTTCTATTGGAAATGTGTTTTTATAATATATCTTACTAGATGATGTTGATCTTTTCTTTGTTCTTTTTTGAAGAATGTTGTTTTTAATGCTCATCCCAAAACATACTGCATTCACGTGATTGTCCATGTTCCAAATTACGAATTCGAATATAGTATCTGTTTGCAGGTTAATCCATGTCCTAGGTTTATGGATTATGATTGTGATTGTAGTTCTATAGTTTTAAGCTGATATTATCTTGAATCAAACTACATTAGTGTTTGATTGTTCTGTGAAAGCTGAGCATTCTACTTTTATTTATTGATTCAGAAAAGGGAGGCTCCACCCGGTGAGAAGCCAGAGCCTGTTAGAACCCACCTGCGTAATATGATCATTGTACCCGAAATGATAGGAAGCATTATTGGCGTGTACAATGGCAAGGCATTCAATCAAGTTGAAATCAAGCCTGAAATGATCAGCCATTACCTTGCTGAGTTCTCGATTTCATACAAGCCAGTTAAGCACGGTAGACCCGGTATTGGTGCTACCCACTCATCCAGGTTCATTCCTCTTAAATGAAATCCTTTCCATGCAGCTTGGATACTTTTAACTTGTGTCATTCGAAGAGGTATTTATGTTGATCAAATTTCGATTGTTGCAACATTGTTATTCTACTTAGTGACAAATCTATATTGTTTTCAGATTACATGTTAAACTTGGGACTTGTTCTCATGTTTTGCTTCATTTTTGTCTTGGTTTATGTCAATGATTTGGTAATGCGTCCATTGCTGTTCTTTGTAGTATAATGGTATAATTTTGAAAATTTTAACGCCATTATAGGTTGTAGATTATAGGTCCCTATACTATAGTGCAGAATGCATTTTGATCCCTAATAATAACTAGACTTGCTTCAAGAAAGAAGAGGGCAAGCCTGTGTTTTAAAATCAAACACTGCAAGGTATTGTTGTTTCATGTTTGTTGGTTACTGAACTTTGAGTGAATCATTCTGGGTTTGGAAATCTAATGCCTTCAACCATTTCAAAGCTTCTAACTTTGATTCGATCCTGGATATCGGATTCTCAATCTTCACTCATGTTTTCTTTGTGACAACTTGCTTGTAACTCCTGGTTTCTCTGCAAGCCCTTCAACCATTCCAGCTCGTGAACTTTATTTCTCACCATCTTAACCTTCAAGTTCTTGTCTTTCGTCAAACAAAATGCAATGCAAAGGAAACACAACCTGGGAGTTCAATATTGGAGCCTTTTTCTTTGTAAAGATAAAGGTCAAATTCTGTAGAAGGTCCCTGTAATATTTGTCTTTTCTTTTTCTCGTGATTTTAGCTTGTAGTTGTAGACTATAATTTTAAGTAATTATTTTTTTCTTCATGAAACCCCTATAATCTTTCATTATTTGGCATAAAATCAATATATATATGTATATAAGTCGTCTTTTTTTCCATCTTTCCAACTTTAAAATTTTAAAAAAATGCTCAATTTTATAAAAAAAAAATTAAAATTAGATATTTTTCTCGAAAATAAAGAAATTTTGAGGGATGTTTTATAATTTTCAAAAGATAATTGTTCAGTTATAATGTCATTAAATATTTAACTATGTAATGACAAAAATAAAAATAAATTAAAATTTTAATAATTAAATTGATTTTTTAAAACTTTTGTGGTCGAAATAGAAATGAAAAAAATTCAATGAGGTAAATATGTAATATACCCAGAAATTTAAAACCGATCGGGTTTCAAAATGCCAAACCAATAAAGCAAGTCGGCCTAAACAGTGCATTTTATCAAGCCACGTAATTCGAAATATCTAGGCTGCGCACTTCGTTTCGTTTTCTAGTTTCCCATAGAAAACAATTGTTTGGCAAGGAAGAAAATCGCATCTGTAATTTCAAATAATCAGGTTCTTTCCCTCTCAGCCTGTTTTAATAGATTTATTTTTCTGAAAAAGACTGTATTTTGCTCTTTGTATCATCGTCTTAACTTTTTCTATTTCAGTAGTTTTGGGTAACGATTGAAACAAATCGTAATTGAATGTAGAATTCTGGGTTTTGAGTGTTTGATTGTTTTATTTTAGCACGATGATGAATTCTTGGTTGAAACGTTTGATCTGAAATTATCTAATTTTGCAAGTGATTTGACTGTAAATTTGAATGTTTTGAGTCAAATTTCATGTATATAGACAAATAAGAGGTTGTAATTTCTAAATTTGATTCATGGAAGTATCTAATTTACTGTCTGATGAACTAACCCTGCACCAAATTCCTTTTAGACACTAAGATGAAAAACGCGGACCAGGATTCATACTGTTAGGCTTGAACTGTTTGTAGCTCAAAGGCCTTTTTTTTATCATTCGATCGGTCAAGGATGTTTTTTGATGGTATGCCCCTGCAATCTCTACTACATCCACTTTCATGATTATATTCCGAGCATGCACCCATTTCACATCTTAGTCGGAATTGGTGTATTTGTCGGCTCTCGACTCACCTCTAGTTCGATCACAGAAACCACGGAAAAGAATCTGTTGATGAGGTTATCAATTCTGTGAAATGAAAGAAACTTATAAATTATAGTATCATAGATACTCGTGGGTATATAGACCTATTGATCTTCCGATATGCTATTTTCGACAATTCTCGCTCTTTATTTTCTTCTTAGTATCTTTATGAAGGTCTGAACACGAATCTCGAATCAGTCATTGGCATGATGATTTTCTTGCATTAGATAAGCTTGATATCAAAATTTATAGCCAAATGATGGGTCTTGGAGGAATATTGATTTCCTTGTTCTTTTTAATCATTATCATTGATTTCGTTGTTATTTCTGGTTTGTCATTGGATTTATTTCTTTTCCGTAGTCGAGTCATACAAGTGCCTTTTCGTATCTGGTGTTTAATCTGTTGTTACACGTTTATATTGATTCGTTTTTCTGTTGTCTTTCTGAAGTTGATAATGTTTTTTGAAGTGGAATTGCAAAGGGATGTGAAGGTACATGCCAGAAACTTGGATAAAAACGGACCGGTTTCTCGTGGATTAATATTAGCATGCCTACTCGACGAGCTTTTTAAGGAGAAAGCCAGCTTGGATCACGGTTACTTCCTCGCCGTAACTAGCTTGAAAAGCATATGTAAAGGCAATGTAATGGACGAGTCAGGGAATATGGTTTTCACCGTAGTGTTTACATGCCGGACCTTCAAACCCTTCAAGGGAGAAGTACTGCAAGGAGTCGTACGCTACATATCTCAACACGGTGTGTTCTTGAGGTGTGGACCTATCAGGAATGCTTATCTCTCAACTTGGAAAATGTCGAATTACCATTACGTTCCCGGTGCGAAACCGACCTTCTTAAGCAATGAACTTTCGAAGATAGAGAAGGGTGTCGTGGTTTGCTTCTTGGTGCTTGCCGTAAGATGGATAAACGCAAGTCGGGACTTCGAGATGCTTGCCAGTGTAGACGCTGATTCACTTGGCCCGGTTTCGTTACCAGGGTCCGATGGATCGGACTGGTGAATGAATGGCGGTATGGCGAAATCGTTCGATTTTACCATGGTTCCCCGTTGATGAAGACGTGATTTTGAGTAATATTACTAGCAGGTATTTGTATATATATTTTGCATACAGGCAATTTTCATATGGTTTTACAGTCCCTTAGGTTAGTTATTTTTATAATAATTAATATTATTTAGAATTCAAACTCATATAACTTTATAATTACATTTTATATAATTCTGAACCAAATTGGATATAAATACATATTTTCAAATTATATAAAATCATGTATAAACTAATGTCCATGAATGACTGCCCCAACACCCATCACATGGTCATGTTCCCCCACCCTTCATTGGGGTCCTCAAAATTCTAATAAAATTCTCAATTCAAGTACTAATATTTTAATCATATATAAAAAAAACCCATATTAAATACAATAAATAAATTAATAAAATCAATAACAATGGAATTATACAAGATATGGGAATCTTTTTGATTTGGGATAAGAAAAACAAAGTACCATTACCATTAAAACTGAGTGGGGGTAGAAAAAAAAAACACAAACAACCAGCTATGACAACCAAGACAATAGCAAAAAACACAAGCCCCCATCATCAACAACAAACAAGACAACAATGTTGAGGTTTTTAGGTTTATTGCTCCTTGTACATTACAAATGTCCCATGATCACTTCTTTAGTCTATATACCAAAGATATATTATATAATGGAAATACATGAACACAATCCCAAAGCAAGGCTTAATTCCAGGATCTTGTTTCCAGCAGAAAATAGATATGATTTCAGACCCTGCTCTTGCATTTCTCCATTGCTCTTGGAGCTGAGACATTATAGTTTTTTTTTTCAGACATTATTCATTGCTGATGAACATATGGTACTAGATGAATGTAAATAAAATTTCGAACATACCGAGGCCGATTGCTTCTGATCCTTTCATTATGCGTAAGCGTCTGCATGAATCGACAAACATCCTATCGAACAAAGATCAAAAGTAAATATGTTTTTATAGGTAAAGAACTAAACTTTTAATCCTAGTGATTATGTATCTTATTTTAACTGGTTGGGACCATATCTTAGGTGGTGAAAAGGGTTCATGTAATAATTTCTCGAGAAAGTGGGGTGGCATGTGTAATGAAAACTATAGCATGCATTTAGGCTTTGATTGATTACGACTTATACAATCTATACTATCCGAACCTTCTCACTATTTATAAATTAGAGGATGTTGAGCGTTTAAACATGTCACGTACTCTCGTATATATCTTTAGGGCTTTGTTTATTTTATTAATAAGAGAGCTGACTATTTATAGAGTACAACTTACTGCCATGGGACATCACCCACGAGCATCCAGTCACCATCTTTGTCTTCATAGCTTGGCACATAATCAGAGCTGTTGAGAAGATCCATCAACTTGCTTTCATTCATGAAGTCTATCATTCCTTGAGATCCATAATTACCTTAAAAAAAGCAAAAAAATGAAATCTCAATCTCAACCTGACATGTTTCACATGGGAACAGAACCGGATGTGCTTACTCATGGTGAAAGAACTGAACATCTTGGCCAAAGCATCAGACAGCTCTTGGTAGCTCTTGTACATCTTCAAATCTACTTTGCGAAGGTAGGGTGCACCATCCATGCTCACCTTTAAGGCACGGACGTAAAATTTTATATTTAGTAAAATTAAAAAAAATAATATTTCATGAATTTAGATTATCGATATAAAATAAAAAAATTAAAATGTATGTGTATTTGAAATTTTTAGGTCGGTCCATCCCTACTCACCTTCACAAACGCTGCACTGCTAGCCTTCTCAGTTTCCTCGCCGGTACTCTTATTGCTGGCCATAATGTTCTTCCGGTAAGATCGAACTGGTGGCCAACCCACCACCTGTGCCCTGAAAAGTCATAAGAAGCTCCATTAAGTCTAGATTCGAGTCGGATTGGACCCAAGAATATTTGTTGCAGACACAAAAAAGAACATGAAAGAAACAAAAACTGGGGTGGTCTGATACTATTATTATGACTTACTTAGCTGGTGGTTTTGCAGGATCCTTGGCAGAAACCAGTTTCTCTTTGGAACCATTGTCTAGGTTTTTGTTCAGATCCATGTCAGTTTCCTTAGCCTGAAGATTAAGCTTCAAGTCAACAGTCTCCAAGAAGCCTCTCTTTCCGGTAGTTTTCGGAGAGCAGTCGACTTCATTTCCACCACCACCAACGCCGCCGCCAGGCAATCCCAGGCACAGCTCGGTCTCTTTGAAGTTCAAATCATGCTCAGTTCCAAGCACGTTAGCCATCGAAACAAATAGCTTTGTTTAACCCTTTTCTTTTCTCTATCTTCTTTGATTTATAGCTTCACTTTCACCTTCAAATTTTCCTTCCCCAACCTGTTTGGCTGCTTCTGCTATTATGTTTGTGTAAACAAAGAGAGAAAACGAGAATGGGGGAGACAGAGAAGAGCGAAATCATCAATAATATAAATTGTGGGGGTAAGTTGGTATGGCTGCATGTGTATGTCACATCAAGGGTTCAAGATTTCATGGCTTCTCAACACGTGGAAAGAGATGAGACGTTAGATCTTCAACCCCAAACCACCTATCTTTCTCCTTTCTTCTCATTGGTCAACTATGTATCACATGCTAAAGTATAATACGTATTTCCTTTATAATGTAAGAAAAAAATTAGGGGTGCACTGATCTTACAACATGATGAACGAAGTAAATTAGGTCGAAAATATCACTCTATAATAAATTTTTATATTATCTCATTTGGATTAATCAGTCATTAAATTGTATATCGATGATTATACAATATGATGATTTCACGAGAAATCAATCATCTTAGTATTATTTTCGTCCAAACACGTTTAATTTATAAACTTTAATATGATTTAAGATATTAATACCGATACGATCGAACCTACGTATAATATAATTTGATATATTAATAGCTCATAGTTTGTAACTTTTTAAGACCTATTTAATAATTATGATATGTTTATATTATTTTCGTGTAATTTAAATATTGTCGTGGAAAACTGGTAGGAGACATTTAAACGTGGTGAAAGACATAATGTAGTTTTTATGGAATGGACCAAAGGAACAAACATAAATACGAATAAAATGGTTGTCAGATTGAATTATTAAGTCATTAATTTAAACTAAAAATGGAAGGTGAGGATCTAATTTGATTAATTTTGAAATTGAAAGGGACTTAAAACTATTTAAACAAAAAAACGATAGGTCAGTGTTTACTTTGTTTAGTTGTAAAACTAAGAGGGACCTACAAAGTTACAAAACTAAAAGAGGACCTAAAAGAGAATTATACCAAAAATTTAGAGATGGTACTTAATTTGCTTACCTTCAAAATTAAAAGAAATTTTAAAATAATTAATTTAAAAAAATATTAGAACGGTACATTATACTAAAAATTATATCACATGTTATTCTCGTCACATAGATCAATTAATCAGTGGATCATAATATATATAATATCATTAATAAAACAATGATAATTGACCAAAGGCAATAATAAGTTAATAACATATTCCTACTAATCAGTCACCGACATTTTAAAATCAAATTTATAATAGACTTTCTCACTTGATATGATTCGGTATTATTTAAAATTTATAACTCTACAAAAAAATTTAATTAATTAATATATTATTCAATAAAATTAGACGAAAATATTAATAAACTAGAATGTTAATTCTTATAACAATATGAATAAATTACACCACATGTCCATAAATTATAATTTTCATTCAAAATTAGTCCCATTATTTAAAAAAATTGGAGTATGAGAAGTATAAAAAGTTTAAAAATTCAATGCATATGAAGGTTATTTTTTTCCTTAAGCATTTTAAAATTAATGGTATTAGTTGGATGTTGGGAGAAGCATATGATAATGGACCATCCAAGACCATATTATATATTAATAGTATGACTTTTTTTATATAAAAATGTTTATACAAATTATTATATAGATAAGATACTTCTAAGAACCTTCCAATTATGCATATTCTCACATGAACCAATAATTCATCTCATGCAATGCAATTTAATAATTTATATATAATTAAGATCTGTTTATACCATATAAAATTTATTTAGTGTTATATATTTTTTTAAAATTATATACGGAGTATATGAATAAATATAAATAAATTATTTGTTTCTATATTTTATTATTATTGATATATGATACATTAACTGATTAATACGGATTAGATACTATAAATATTCATTATAAAATAATTATTTTGGTTTATTTTTTATCCATACCATAAAATTCAAACTTTTAATTTTATTTAAAAATTTAAATGTTTTTCATAAAAAATCTTTTAAAAGTATTTATTGACTTAAAAATTTAAAATCAAATTTACAAATAAATAAATAATATTATGATGAGCTTCATTTGCAAGACAACTTAATTGAACCGACACTTGCCCACCCCACGATTAATGTCACAGATATTGTTTAAAACAGTTAAGTCCTCAATTTATTTTTAATTTCCATAACCACATTTTCGACCCAAAATTTTAGGTATTATTTACAAAAATAAATATAAATGATTTAGATTTTAACGTTATAAATAAAAAATATTAAATTAAAAAAATTATCTTTAAATCTCAATAATAATTTTATTAATATTATATTTAAATTAATCGACTAATAGCTCGAATCCTATTGTCCAGAAAGGAATGAAGGGTCTGGTGGTGAGGTAGAGACAGGTCACATCCCTACCCCAAGCTGTGCACTTGCCTTGTCCACATCCCACTTCCCCATTCATTTTGTATTCTTTCTTCCTAACTTACCTCAGGATCAGTATCATATCCTATCACATATAGACAATAACGAAACCATGATTAAAAATTAGGAGGAAAATATAAATATTATAAAGTAAGAAAATAAAATCATAATTAATTATATGAACATAATATAAATATTACTAGAATATTTTCTCCTACAAGTGATTCTCTTATTTTGTTTGCTTCTTGGTATGCCTTCATTTAAGGATGCATGTCTAACCCTAGGTTTGTTTAAGAATAAAATTACATGTATAAGTTTAATTTAGTTTAAAATTCGAATAAATTTAAAATATAGATTAAGTTCAAACTCAACATTCGTGACAATAATTTAAAAGTAATTATAATATAATATTTGTTTATATATTTTTAATTATTTGATAATGTATATACGGTTTATAAACAAAAACGATTAAACCGGGTATCTTAGAGGTAAATTATCCATTTTTCTACTAAGATTGAGTTCATTCGAGGCTTGAATGTTAGACGAAGATAAATAAATGACTAAATTTATTTTTTTATTTTTTTTATAATCTTCACGTCTTTTACCGTTAATCTCTACCATTCATTTACATTTATTATTAGTTGTCATGTCAATATACACTCTCTTATAAATTTATCATATCGTTTCAAATTATTTATCATTAATTGATTAACATTTTTTATCTATAATAATATTATTTTAACTTAAAATAAAACACGTATAATTAAATTATATAAAAATAAAGAAAAAATACTACTTAATCAAATGTTATGAATTTTTTAAAACTTTGTGCCTCATAATCCTCTTCCCTAACCAAGCAGACATGACACATCGACGGTCCATAAATTACTTAAACAAAGTACTTAGTACCAACTAATCTAGTTTATTAGTTTGTGGTCCCACAAAAGGCCATGTATTAATGAGAGCATCTCCTTCACAGTGCAATGATTCCAAATGTTGGTGGACTTTACGACAGTCGACACCAGGGGTGGGGGCGGACCAACCAACTCCTCCAGTTTTGAAAAATGTCTATGAACAGTGGATGTCTTCATGATTTTCTACCCTGTCTTGGTTTAGGCACCAATAGAGTATTAATCCTTTCTAAACCGTACCGGTTGGAGAGATTTTTCAACCCAATGAGCTGTTTTTCTCATTATTTTATTTGTAATCAACCCCTAAACTATATTTATATTCTTATATTAGTCCTTAAAATTTTTAGGGGTCAAATATGGTGTCTAGACTATCAATTTATTTTTATGTTACTCAAAAAGATAAAACGAATCTAGTCTTAACTCGTATAACACTATTATTATTGTAATTAGGAATTGTCAAATTATTCACACTTGACGAATTCAATCATGATCTTATAGTGTGTGTTTTTCTCTTTCAATTTAAGGTCTTGTTCTTTCTAAAAATTTTCGATCATACCCGAGAAGATAATAATATTCTTTTTATATATTTAGAGATAATTGTTGTAATATCACACTCTATATTTTTTAATAATTTCTCTATTTTACTGATAAAAATGATTATTTATTTATTTATTTTAGATAAGAAATAAATTTTATCTCAAAATTTAAATATAATATAACATTAATAGACGTCGGACCGAGTTTGTGTAAGCTTTTAATTTTTGAGTTAAATTTGGATTTACTCGAAATAAAATGATAAAAACAAAGAAGGTTTAGATATCAATTTAGACCCCAAAAATCCAAGGACCAATCTGAAAATCTTGGTATATTTAAAGAGCTCATTCGTGAAAAACCCTTTTATTTTATTAAAAAAAAAACTAATTTCTTATCCTTGGTTTGAAAAGGGAGTGATTTACTTAATCTATACCTAAACCCAAAGAGGATTACCAAATCAGTTTAGAAAGATCGTATACTTTTTAATTAATATTATATTACTATTTTTAAGAAAAATATAAAAATTTAAACTCATACAAAAATAAAACGGACGAATATTCATTTTAATTTAATTAATCAGCGAATCAGCAAAATTAAAACATGTTTTTCAGCCCATTTCACTGTAGAAGATTAGGCCCAATAGATTAGAATTTTTTTCATAGCCCATCTGGTTGGGCCACTGAGGAACCTTTCAAGTTTGTTTTGTTTAATTGAATTTTGAACGGAAAAGATTAATGATAAATTAAATATTTAAACTAAAAAAATTAAAATAGAGGACATAACCCCTCTCAATTCATATCTTAAACTTTAAATTAATATATTTTATAATCAGATAATCTCTCACATTAACATCTTTAAAACTCTTTAATATATATAAATACATAATTTGTATATATTATAATGAGTATTAACGTTCGAACTCTTTTTCATTTGAATGATATTTGAGTATTTAAACTCGATCTCACATCCTCTTATATATTATACCGGGTATAATATAACTAAACTAAACTTATTATAATCTCATATATAAGAAATAGAGTATAAGAATCTTGAGTCCTCGTGAGCTACGTGGCGGATGCAAGTATGAAGTAGGGTGGGCACGGGCCCACCCTGAATTTTTTGAAGTTTACATATTTATCCTTAATTTTTTTAATTTTTATGAATTAATCTTTAAGTTTTTATAACATTTAAGGTTTGTGCCCACCCTGAAATTTTAAAAATTTATATGTGTCCACTCTCAAATAAATTTCTGGATCCGCCAATGGCTATGAGCATGGGAGTTTTACAAAAGTTTTAAAGAGATGAGTTACAGTTGGTAGCAAAGACCGAACCGTTTTACCCTAGGACAAAAGGGTCCCATGATGATGGAGCATGTTCCATGGAGGGGAGACTTTTGATTCATCCATGAATGGTCGTGGAGGCTTCGACGTGGATTCAACACTATCGGTTACACTGTCCATGGAAGATTCAGACTGGCCATCACAACCGTGTGACAGACACCAAAACAAAACAAAAACGATCACCTTTCTCATCTCCTTCGTATCAGAACATGGTCGGGCCCTCTATTGTCCAGATTAAGTGACAACACACACGGTTTAGGTCAAATATATACATAAGGTTAGGCTCCACTTAGAAACTCTGTTAATCTTTGTATATCTACCGTTAATCTCAGTAGTCCGTTTTTTTCAATTAACGATTTTTAAAAAACTTATTAAACTTAGAAACTCTTATATTAATTATGTAAACAGATATTATTATATATTCGAAAGATATCAAAGGTGGAAGTACCGCAGAAAAATTGATGAACCCTGATTTGTCACTTTGAAAGTTGGTCCTAAACAATTGCCAATGAATGATCCCCACCTATTTAATGCAAGGGTCAGTGCCCCTTCATATTAAGGGTGTGTGGTTTCTTCATCAGGGTTCTGTTTTGACAGTTTGGCTTTGATTTTGGACCATGGATTCTCACCTATGTTGTCCTCTTTGCCATTTCCACAGTTCGGAAACCCTAGTTTTTCTTGTTGCTGTATTAGCTCTAAAACTGACTCTAGTGTACAATACATTGATGGATTCATATATATTTGGTATCTTTTTACGTTCGTTCTATTGTTCATGTTCATGTTCGAAGTTTGTAGCCGCAGCAAATATATTTTTATCATTAAACGTCTCGAATTTAAGAGGCAGACACGATATCATAATCTTTCATGTACCAGCACTACCCAATAGTCATATTTCAACCCAGGAAAAAAAACAAATTAGAGAATCAAATTCTGCAAAAATAGAATCTGAAAACTTCGGTTTCATGTTCGTTAAGCGTTGCGGTCGAATTTTAAGGCCACTCGTAACAGACACCACACAAACACATAGGGTCTGAGTTTGGGGAATACCACAAGTTTGTAAGATATTTGATCGCTATTGTTGGCAGCTGTAATGATCCCATAACCGTGTGTGAATGAATCTCCCATGCAAGCAATATTGATTGAAAGACAGATATCATGCTGCTAAAACTTGGGTAAGAAAAAAAAAGTAGATAGGTTTGGTTTTCGGAACATGTTTGATACTTAAAATTATTACGGAATAAATAATACTCGAATAAACAATACTTAAACGATTTTTTTTCTTACCCAAATTTGATATATGTACTTATTTCGTTCGATTAAGAAAAAAATCAGTTTATGACCGATCAAACTCATAACAAATCTAATCGAAAACAAATCATCTTATAAGTCATAAGTTGATCTAATTATTTTATGTACTCATCTTTAAGAAGTGACATTTAATACGTTTAAAGTTAAATTTCGCACATTTATAATAAAAAAAAGATTTTTTTTTTTGTTGAGAACAAGTTCTATCGAATAATAGAGGGGCGGATGGTATGTGTATGACTAATGCAGAACAAGAATATTTATGATTAAACAGCTTTTTAATGTGCACGGATGAGGATGAAATGGACCATCATCAATAATATTTATGCCTCATCTTTGAATATATCGACTGTTCATACGAAGGGTACAAATCGTATACTCCTTTCTCATGCCTCCATTTATACCTTCACTTTAAATTAGAGGGTTTAGGGTTTTGGTTAAGGTTTAGAGAATTAAGGGTAGAATGTATTTTTTTGAGTATAGGGTTTAAAGTTTAGGATATAAAATAAAATTAGGGTTTAAAATTTAATTTTTTAATAAATTTTCAAAGAAAACATAAAAGGAGATACATAAAAGAGAGAAAATTTTTGTTCTTATATGAATGTGATAATTTGGCCGTTGTCGGCATTATCGAGCACCGTTGGTCAGATCGGAAACTTTCCACGATTATCCAGGCTATTTGGGAGGCTCGAGTGCAACATGTGTTCTCTGAAGATTATAGGGTTGCCGATGCTATGGCCTCCTTTCCCATTGATTGGTACTTACTACTTGGACATGGTAAATTTGATTTGTAATTGATTAATCAAACCAATTTATTTGATCTGAAATTTTATATGAATTTGAACCCGATAATTTAAATTTAATTAGAAATATGAAATTAACCCGAATTTCAGTTAGACCGATATTGGCTTGAAACAAAAGTAACTCGAATTTAATTTATCAAACTAGATTTGAACCGAACATTAACTCGATTTTAATCTGATAATTAAGATAGAGTGAACGAATAAATTGTTTTTACTATTATTAATAACTCTACATATTCATATCCAACTCGACCTGAATTTACATGAAGATCCAATTATTAAGTCAACCTAAAAACTGACTGATCAGATATTGATCTAACCAAAAATTAACTGATCTAATATCGATATAATCTAAAATCAACAAATTTGATATTGATTTGACTCAAAACCGAACTTTACTTAACTTATCATAAATCTAAAATCAGATTTGATTCAACTTGAATCGAATCAAACCCTATTGGGAGCCGTTTACAACAAATGGGTTAGATTAAATGAACTTATTCTACCCAAGTTACAATGAACTTGTTTGAATTCTAACCAAGAATAGGAATAATTCAGGAACTGACACATTACACAGTCCACAATGAAAATACCCTAAGAGCCCCACATGGTCTTGCACTGCCCCATACCCTACACCCAAGATGGACCCAATTTATCACATGGGGATGTTGTCCTTGCTTTTGCCTTCAATATTTCAATATTTATAACGTCTAAGATTCGAACGAATTCAATAGGGTTTATATGTATTCTATATGGGTTTGCAGAGATTGTCACCACTCACCAGTCCCCACCATTGTCCCCCTTATTACACGGCAGCTTGCCTCAAAGTTGCTGCCATTGCTATCGACAACATGACTTGCTTTTATCCATAATTCATGCATTGAGAAAATAACAAGTCTTTCCCCATCACCATTCTTCTATCATAATAACCCTATAAAATACCTCCTTTTGCAGTTTCTTCAAAGTAAAACTACCAAGAAAACTTCATTGTCTCTCAAAAGAACAAACTGGAAAGAAGTATGGCATATGAAAATGATCTAAACTTCACGGCAACTGAATTAAGATTAGGTTTACCAGGAACAAGAGATGAAGAACCAGCAGTTTCAAGAGTTAGAAACAACAAACGACCATTGCAGGAGGATATAAAAGATGAGAAATGTGGAGCAAATGGAAAATCTGAATCCCAAAATGAACCAACAGCTCCTCCTTCCAAGTAAGTTTGCAGAATCAGAATAAAAAATTTGCCTTCTTTTTAGTGTGCAATTAGTTTGAAAAAAAGAAGTAATGGATGTGTTTGTTAATTTGCAACTTGCAGAGCACAAATTGTGGGGTGGCCACCGGTCCAGTCCTATAGAAAGAACAACTCTCAGGCGAAGAAAATCGAGTTCGAGTTCGAGTCTGGGATTTATGTGAAAGTGAGCATGGATGGAGCACCATATCTGAGAAAAATTGACTTGAAAGTTTACAAAGGATACACTGAGTTGTTGCAGGCTTTGGAGAACATGTTCAAGTTCACCATAGGTGAGTATGATGAAAGAGAAGGCTACAAAGGATCAGATTATGCACCTACTTATCAAGACAAAGATGGAGATTGGATGCTTGTTGGTGATGTTCCATGGAAGTAAGTACACACACATACATACATGCAATACATACATACATATGATCGTGAAACTTATAAGGTTGTCTTGTTTTTGTTCACAGGATGTTCATCACATCATGCAAGAGATTAAGAATCATGAAAGGATCAGAAGCTAGGGGATTAGGTTGTTCTGGTGCATGAGAAAATGGTCTCTTATGTTCAACAAGAAATCTAAGAGAAAGGGGGAAACAATCTATCTCTGAGGGAGATAGAAGATGTTTGAGCTTGGGTTATCCAAGTAGATGTCTTTGGATCTGATTCTCAGCTGCTCAAAATTCAGAAAATTCAACCGACTGGGGAAAATTTTACAAGGAAAATCAGATCAAGCAAACTTGCTTATGTATATATTTGATGGTTGAACTTGAATCATATGTAATGATACTGTGTTTTGATGTTGTACTATGACCATCAAACTAGAACTAGATTGGAGGAAAAATCAGAGAAAAAGAATGAACCTGGAAAATTATGAGGGTTCTATTATTATTGTTTTTCATAAAAAATGTTGACAAGTATGTGTTCATTTTTGTTCATAGGGAATCTGAGTTAACAAATCTAAGCTATATCTGTGTGGCATTCAAGCATTAACAACGGACAAAAATCCTATGCTTTTTTAGTATTCTTTTTATGACCAATTAAATTCTAAGCTATATCATAAATTTTAAATCCTAAACCATAAACTTTACCCCTAATGTAAAGAAAGGGCACAGAAAAAGGAAGAGGGAAGAGATTTCTATTCATTAACAGAAGAAAGGCATTTTTGTTTGATTTATCCAGGTTTAATTATGGTTTTGGTCCTTCTACTTTGCTAAAAGGAGAGATTTATGTCTTTATATTTCAATTTTTATGTAACTTGGTTCTTCACTTTTATTTTATTATTAATTAGCCCTTGAACTTTTTTAACAACTCCCTTAATCATTCAGTTGACATCCATTTTTTTGTTGAATAAGTTGTTTGATTGGATTATATATATTTGACAGCATACATCCTAGTAGTAACTAGTACCTATAGAATCAATCTGCTCCATTCAACATTACAAAAACAATTCAATACACAATCTCAGTATCACAACTTTCCAGGAAAATAACTTAAAAGATTAGGATTGTACCAGTGTCAACGCATAACCACCAAGTGTATCTTCTCCTTCACAAGACAGAGGTCTCAACTCATCAAGTGGAAATGCCTGCTCCATAAAACCATCAAAAGCATGATAGAACAATTCACGCACCTACAGCTCAGAAACAAACGAATTGCTAATATATACCAATCCACAACCCAATTAGATTTATTGATATGAATCTTAGTTTAAAGCTTAATCTTTGAATTCCATTATTTAACATCCTATAAGAATCAAGTATTTACATAATACATATTATATGAACTAATTATACACCTGTTTCCCAGTCTTTTCAATGTTTTTCCCCAAATGGGGATTCAAAATTTGCCAAAGACGCAACAAATAATCGATTATCAATCAACAAACCAATCCAAACACTGTAAAAATTCCCCTAAATGCAAGATCAATAAAAACAACGAGGGTAAATTAGTTAAAAGGCCAATCCGAAGAATACTAATGTTATATCATTATAGCTACAAATAAGAGCGAAAACCCTGAATTCAAAATATCAATTTAAGAGGGAAAAACCTATGATTTTACCTCGTCTCTGAGCTGCCTGGCTTCCTCGGGAGTGACGCCATTAGCGACGGCTCGTAAAGAAAACAACAAAAGAAATAATAGAAACTGAAGAACAAAGATCAAAGCTTTCATTCTTTCATTGGATTTCCCGGGATTTTTTTGTTCTACTGGAAGGAAATTACTGACAAGATAAACGAAAATAAAACGATTTTAATTAATAGTTAAATTCTATAGTGACTCCTCAAAATATGACTAAATTTTTAAATTGATCCTAAACTTTAAAATATTTTAATTAAATCTATATAATCATTTTGATATTACTTTTACAAAGTGTGGTGGGAAATATTTTTAAATTATTTAATTTAAAATAAAAAATTATTTGATATTATTATTAAAATGTATATTTTCAAATTTTAAATTATATTATATGTTATATAATAGTAATATTTTAAAAATAACTAAAATTTAAATAAGTATATCTGATCAATTGATTAAACTGTTTATTTTTATCTCTTATATTTTTAAGTTATGAATTTAGAACTACTAAAAATACTCTCATTTCTTCTTTTAAAATCTTTTTTTCTTTCGTAAGATTAAAATTAAAATTAAAATTTTAATTAACAGATGTATTTAGGTGTAACAAATTTTAAGAACTCAATTAATTATTTTTAAAAGATTTGAACATTTCTGGTATCCTAAAGAATAAAGAGGTTCAAGTAAGAATTCAAGGAATGGTCCAAAAATTTGAGAATTTTTGTTTATAAGGTATGTATAATTTTATTAAAGATTAAAAATAAATATTATCATAAAATTAAATTAAAAAAATTTATGTAATAATTAAATTCGATGGGGTCAATTGAGTAAATATATTATATATAAAAGTATATTTGATGTTATCTTTTTCTTGAAGTCATTTCAACTTTATCGTAATCTCCACTTTAGACTATATGATGAAATTGGTAGTGACCTTAAACCCCGCCACCCAAAAAAACCGGTAAACTATATGTTTAGTTATCTAATTTTCAACATAGTTTTGTTTTGATCATTTTACTTTTACTTTTTTTAATTTTATCACTAAATTTTAATACCTCAACCATTAAAGTGTTTTATGCTAGGGGGAAATTGTTGTGTTTTGGGGGTTTTATTATAAAATTGAACTATTTTTTATTCTCCATGATCTACATTTTTCTCCACCGTTGATTGACCATTATTTACGATAAAATTGTTATTAGAATATTCTTATTTCTCCTTTATCTTAAAAATCCATTGAAATTTACAAATCTCAACTCAAAGTTTCGATCTCATCTTAGCCTAATTTACAATCTTTATTATTTAATCGACGTGGAATCGAGATATGTTATTTTTCTTTCTCTTTTTGATCTCTTTACCGGACTAGATTTAGAAGAAGATACTCACATGTCGATGAATGAATGAGAGTTCAAAAACATGGGTTTGAAATGAAAGTTATAGAAGATTTTTACATAAATTTACCAGAAATACTAAATTACATTAAAGACTTGATGGTCGTGTGATCTAAAAGTGTGAAATTATAAAAATAGTAATGGTTTTAAAAATTTTGAAAGTTGGGAGGCTAAAATAGAAAAATGAGGAGAGTAAATGACTATATAATGAAGTTTACCCAAAGTAAATTAACATATAGTCTCTTAAATTTTATTATATTATAAATCAATCTAGTGGTAAAATTATACTTTAATCCATGAAAAAATTATTTAGCTCATTTTGACCACCGGTTGCAACTATTGGTTGTTGAGAGTCTTCATATCCTGACCTCTCAAATGAATCTAAAGGCAAAAGGATTATTCTTCCTAGTTGCTCCAAGTTTTTGGTTGTGAGTTTTGAGTGGACAGTGAGCCACCGGACGCCACCGGAATCTACATCTCCAATTCTCCAGTGTTTCATCGTGTCAGTGGTCTGAAGACTACTCTAACAAGATGGAATCGATTGTGTCCTCTGTTGCAGATGCTATGCTCTCCGCCTGCTTCCGCAACATATGCGAAACTCTGTCGTCAAAGGACTTCCTCAAGTTCTGCTGGGATGAACAACTCGTGGCCGAAACGAAGAAGTGGCAGAAGCTCTTGTCTCAAATGAATGCTTTGCTCGAGGATGCCGAAGAGAAGGAAATCACGATCCCTGCAGTCAAACTCTGGCTCGGGGAACTACAACATGTTTGTTTCGATGCCGAGGATGTCGTCGACGAGCTTGCCACCGAGGCTTTGCGGCGGAAACAACTAACGGAGTTCACTCGGCAGCCTTCGGGAAGCACCAAGAAGGTATGGAAGCTCATCGTTCCATCGTGTTTCCGTGCTATCAATGTAAATACTATTAAGTTTGATGCTGAGATCAAGTCGAAAATACAAGTAATTACTGCAAGATTGGATGATTTGGTGGTACGAAAGAGTTTTTTGAGGTTGAAGGAGATTGGTAGAGGTGGATCTCATAAGATGCTTCAGAGAACCAGTACTTCTATTGTTGACGAGTCTCGTGTTATTGGTAGGGAAACTGATAAAGATGCCATTATAGACTTGTTGATGATGGATGGTGGACAAATGGGTAAAGGTGAAATCGGAGTGGTTTCGATCGTAGGCATGGGAGGGGTAGGGAAAACTACTCTTGCTCAGTTAGTTTACAAGGATGTTCGAATCGAGACTTCGTTTGATTTGAGTGCTTGGGTGTGTGTCTCTGAGGAATTCGATGTTCTTAAGGTGACAAAGACCTTGATTCATGCTATTGATTCCAATATCAACCAGTCGAACAATTTAAATTTGCTTCAACTGCAGCTGCAGAAGGAGTTGCAGGGAAGAAAATTTTTGATCGTTTTGGATGACATGTGGAATGAGAGTTATGACAATTGGGATCTTCTATGCAGACCGTTTGCTGCAGGGGCTGTCGAGAGTAAAATACTGGTCACAACTCGGAATGAATCAGTTGCGGCTCGCTGTGGAGGATACCGGCACCAGTTGAAGGAACTTTCCGATAATGATTGTCTCTCGATATTAACCTGCCATGCTCTTGGAGCCAATAATTTTGATGAATACCCAAATCTAAAAGCGGTCGGCGAGCAAATAGCACAGAAGTGCAAAGGGTTGCCACTTGCGGCTAAGACCTTGGGAGGACTACTTCGGACTAAAGTGAATCAGGGTGAGTGGGAGGACATATTGATGAGCAAGATATGGGATTTGCCTGAAGATGGAAATGCCATAATGCCAGCTCTGAGATTGAGCTACCTTCATCTTCCTTCTCACTTAAAACGATGCTTTGCTTACTGCGCTATATTCCCAAAAGACAGCGAGTTCAACAAGGACGAGCTGGTTCTATTGTGGATGGCAGAGGGTTTCTTACAACAGCCAAGAGGAGGTTCACGAATGGAGGATTTGGGTTCGAAATGTTTCAAGGAGTTAGTCTCACGATCGCTTTTCCAACAATCGAGTAGCAACCAAACACAGTTTGTGATGCATGACCTCATAAATGACTTGGCTAAATCTGTTTCCAAAGAAATATGCTTTAATCTCGAGGATACGGATATGCTTGAGGGTGATAAGCTATGCACAGCTGTTGAAAATATCCGTTATCTAGCATTCACTCGTAAACAATACGATGTCGCGAAAAGATTCGAAGTCCTCCATCAAACGAAGAAATTGAGAACATTGGCTGCATTACAGACTTGTTTACCGACTTGGGCAGCATGTTGCCATTTGAGTGGTGATGTCTTGCAGAATATGCTGTCAAAGTTGAAATGCTTAAGATCACTATGTTTGAGTGGTTATTCCATCGTTGAGCTACCAAATTCCATCGGTCATTTGAAGCAATTACGCTACCTGAATTTGTCCCACACTCAAATTAAACAGTTACCTCAGTCCGTGGGTTCGCTTATCAACTTGCAAACGTTGAAGTTGCAAGGATGCAAAAAACTTACTAATTTGCCACAAGTTATCGAAAACCTGGTGAACCTTCATGTTCTTGATCTTGCCAACACTAGTAGTTTACAGGATATGCCGTTTAAGATCAGAAACTTGAAGAATCTCCAGATCTTGTCCAGATTGATTGTTGGTAAGGGCATTGGATCTGCTGTTAGTGAATTGAGGGACCTGTTAAATCTGCGGGGGAAGCTTTCCATTTCCGGGTTGGAAAATGTTGTGGATTTTCGAGATGCTAGTAATGCGAACCTCAAGGACAAGGATGGCTTAACCGAGTTGGATCTGCAATGGAGCAACGTGTCCCTTAACTCCAAAAACGAGGAAGATGAAATGCGTGTTCTAGAACGACTGATGCCTCATAAGAATCTGGAAAAACTGAGAATTCTGTTCTATGGTGGTAAAATGTTTCCTCCTTGGTTAGGTGATCCTACATTGATTAACATAGTGTGGTTAGAACTCTGTAATTGCAGAAACAGCATATCACTTCCATCACTTGGGAGATTACCCTCACTAAAAACATTGTCCATAGTAGGAATGGATAGAGTCCAACAAGTGGGTTTGATGTTTTATGGACATGGTTTTCCATATGTTGAGCCTTTTCGGTCATTGGAAATTTTGCGGTTCAAGGATATGTTGGAATGGACGTGCTGGTCTTCTCCTAGTCAAGCTAACGGAGACAGGGGAGAATTCTCTCGTCTCCGCGAGCTCACGGTAGAGAATTGTCCCAAGTTGATCGGAAAGCTACCCAGACATCTCCTTTCTCTTGTGAAACTTGTAATCAAGCGTTGCCCAAAATTAGAAGCTTCATTGATGAGTTTACCGTCTCTTAACGAGTTGAACGTGGAAGATTCCAACGAGATGTTGTGTAGCATTCTCTGCGCATCCTCTTTAACAACAGTTGCAACCACGGGTCTGCCTGAGTTTCAGCATATTCAGAACATGGTTGTACGGTCCCCGGGGACACTTAGAGTTCTTTCCATTTCCAATTGCATAGGGTTGACTTCAATACGGGCAACGGGTGATATTTTGTTGAATACTACTTCTCTTGAGCATCTGAAAATTAAGAGCTGTTCACAATTTACCGAGACAGGTTTCTTTCCCATGCTGAAACATCTTACACTCAAAGATTGCCGGGGTCTAAAGTCTCTGCCTAGTGCAATTATGATGCTCAGTTGTCCTCTAGAAGAATTGGAGATCGAAGATTGTCCGGCTCTCAGATGCTTTGGTAGTGGCAGGTTACCTACTGCACTTCGACGTTTGAAAATCAGGTTCTGTGAATCTCTAATTTCTCTACCATCGGGGCTGATGCAGATCGATAACAGCACGAGCAGCGTATCTCATCTCGAGAACTTGGAGATCGTGGGTTGCCCTTCTCTCATTTCATTTCCAGAAGGCAAATTTCCCAGCAGCCTTAAAATACTTAAGATATGGAGATGCCTTCAATTGGAACCCCTTTCTGATAGGATGCTGCCCAGAAATTCATCACTCGAGCTCATTAGTGCCTTTAATTGCACGACTCTGACATCCTTGCCTGAGTGCCTAAAAGGTCTCACGCATCTGACCGAATTCAGCTTACACAATTGTAGTGCTCTAAAATACTTCCCGGAAACCGGCTTGCAACTTCCCAACCTGAGGAAACTTGATATCTACGACTGCACCATTCTCAAGTCCCTTCCTGATCAGATGTTCAGGCTCACCTCTCTTCAATATCTAATAATCGGTGAGTGTCCTGGTCTTGTGTCGTTTCCGAAAGGTGGCTTGCCTCCTAACCTATTGGAACTCGAAATCTGGGACTGTGAAAATCTCAAGCAGCCGGTGTCGGAATGGAATCTGCACGATCTAGCTTCTCTCAGGGAATTGACCATTGCCGGTGCAAGGGATATAGTTTCCTTTCCAAATGAAATGTGCCTGCTTCCCACAAGTCTAATGTATATGTATATATGGAGACTTCATAATTTGCAAACTCTTTCCGTGGGGCTCCGTGATCTGACCTTGCTTAAAGTTCTGGAAATCTCCGAGTGTCCTAAACTTCAATACTTACCAAAGGAAGGCTTACCTGCAAATCTTGGAAGATTTCGCATCAAGGACTGCCAACTTCTGAAACATTGTTTGAAGGATAAAGGAGCATATTGGCCTATGATAGCTCACATTCCATGTCTGGAGATCAAAACCACTAATGGTTGAGGGTTCGATGTTGTAGTTTTGTATTTTTCTCCACTAGAACTGCAACTGTACCAGGTCAACCACTGTGCGCAGAGACCTCACTTAGCCAAACTTGGAGACGACCTCACCAACATCTCACCTCGACATGCTCCACACATGGCCTGTAGAATCCCCTCCAAAGTCTGTAAAAGGGGCTCCGGTTTTCTCCATAGCCTCAATTTCCACTCTCCAACTCCCACACTACCGGACAGCTCTCCATGTTGCTACCGTGTGGATCGTTCTCGACCGCCAAACCCGCTTTTTTGCATCAACAGTATTATATTATTGTATGCTAATTCTAGTACTTGGATGAGTCCAAATGAACTTTTTTTTTTCATTTACATTTTATAAAGAAAGTAACATCAGTGTTCTCAGGAGGAAAAAAAATTATTGATTTTCCTCGACATTTACAACACTTTCCTATGACAGACAACAATATAAGATTTCAAGTAGATCGGAGATTATGGTTTCATGGGACGCCTTATCTATGAAACTAAAACATCATAGTTTCAGGTCAATTATGCAATCAACGAAGCGACAACCTTGGAACCATAAGAAATTTAAAAACTAAAAGTGAAGTGCAAAGGAGAAGAATGACAGGAGTTGCTTGCATTTTAGACAACAATAGGTTGCTCGCCTTCAAGCTCAGATACGACGATTAGTAAATCGGTCATTTCTAGGGAGAGAGGCTCTGTCTTTGGGGTTGGGTTAATAACCTGTGGTGCAATGGAGACCTGATAAGGCATTGAAGTAAAAGTGTACAACATGTTCAGAATCGAGCAAGAGTATTGTGTACCTTTCGATTGTCCTTCACATATCCTATCGCAACTTCTCGACGCCAGCATGCTCTCTCGGTTAGCTCGGAGAACGATGGGTTCTCTCCTTCTTTCATGTAAAGACCAATATACTTTCAAGAACATAGGTAAGTAACACCCTACAATGTTTTTCCGAGATATATATGAAGGGTTACTTTATTGGGAAGTAACATTGTAGCAGATTACTTTAACGGAAAGTTGCCTTTACCTTCACATATATTTCATCACCTTCAGCATCCAGAATGTCTTTCCAGACCTCATTCAGATCACTATGCTTGGCCACTGTTATGCAACACATACAGTTATTTTTTAAAAGATTAAACTCCGAAACAATACGAATATTACTTATATAACTTCAAGTCCTTGAGCTGTTACGAGACTCATTACTTCCTCTGCTGCAATGTAAGTTAGATAAGGCTTGATTCTCGTAATCTGCAGGGTTTGATTGAAGTATTTCAACAATATGTGAAAAAACTTAGAAAAACGAAGATATAAGAAATGTTCAAAATACTAAGCAATTACTTGTTTTCCTAATTTCCAGTCGACTATCTCTGCAACCAAATTTTGCACCTGAAGAAAACTCAACAACCATTCTCGAGCTAGTTAAATCTCAAACCGTAGCACATTGTTCAATTTACAGCATCGTAATTCTCTATCGGAAACTAACCGTCACTCCGAGTTTGTTGCAGATATTTTCAGCAAGAAGAAGAGAGTAAGCAGATTGCTTGTCTGCCATAGATGCATCTGAAAAGTAAATAATTAGTCAAAGGATAAATTTACTGATAGAAGCATCATCCTTTGATAATCATTACCTAAGAAGAATTCTCTGCCTCCTAGGAAAATTTAATGCATGTAGAAACCAATAATTGTGCACAAAAAAGGGAAATAAAAAGACTATGGCAGAAGCATAATGTTTAGTGTTTTCCTTGCTCTAGCAGTTCCTAAACGCACAGCGAATTCATGAGATCTATCCAGTTGCTTTAGAATGAAAGACAGTCGACCGTTTAAACCACAAATGATAATATGATCGGACTCCAAAACTTGCATTTGCGCTCCTTCCCTGAGTTTTTGCATGTTTCTCTGTCACCCGAAAATGAAATTTCAAAGGCATCTATTGTAGCTTATGTAAATAAAGAACTATTAGAAAAAGGAAGACGTAAAACGAGCTCTTGTATGAACTACTTACTCTGAACTGCTCTGTCATTGTGCTTAACAACCGAGAATAAAACAATATGCCCCATATAGCAAGAACAAAGCCAACAACACGCTCAATACGTGTTCTTTGCTGAAGTTCAACACATGAATATGTTTATTAGATTGAAAGTTTCTGAATTTGCTTTCGCAATCATGCAAGCCAAATGAACATGATCATATAAAGTAACCAACTGATTAGATTCAGAACACGCCACACACTTTTAAATGGGTAGATGATGAACAAAGGCATGCCCACGCCTCCCAGACACAGTCCTCTAGAGAGTGTGTATTCCCCCTGTGTCATTCAAGGAATAGCTACCAGATTAGCATGACGGAAGTAGCATCATAGCTCTTTATCCACTAGGAATTAGTGGTTTTCCCGAAAATAAATGTGTACCATATTTTAAGATGATAAAGAGAGGGTAAAAGGGGAGAAATGCAAACTTTCTGAAGTTTGTTAGGACCGTATCAAATTTATTATAGCAAACTTAGACATGCAAAACTTCACGAAGTGTAACACAAGAACCACGAGAATCACATTAACGAGTTAAAATCATATATAAACTAATATTAGGTAAACAAAGATTGATTGTACATGCCTAAACTTGAAGAGCAAGAAACCAACAACAACAATAAACGAGCAGCATACTACAAGGAGAACCACGAGAATCCTACAAATGTTTGTAAAAAAGAATCACTCAGTTCTGAAAACATAAATTCTTAACTTCAAGTCCAGGCAGAATCAAGAAGGGAATAGACGTTTCACTTACGTAGCAACATTTTTCTCAAGTTGAATTTTGAATAAATTCAGTAACCGTGACAAGTTCCATCGAAGATCCCGAATTTTAGGCAAGGATACATCCAAGTTTAGAGGTGTTGGTTTATTCAACGAATTAGATAAGCAGGCAAAAGGTAATCTTGCAACGGCTGATGTCTGATGTAGATGTCGAAATAAGTCATGGACCATCTTTAGTATTGAGTTGACAAAACCTGGTTGCATCAGTCTCGGTAAGAAAAACAATGACAGATTTCCAAAGACCAGTTTATTATAATGATCCTTCACCTGCAAGGCTGAGAATTATCATACCAAAGCTATATAAAGGGAAATAATAAGGCAAGAAAGCACATTTGAAAGCATCCTAATGAATAAGACGATTTTGAGCATCACCTAGTACTTCAGAAAAATAGCAAGACCGCATAATCGTAAGAAGTTAATGATTGGGAAAAGAAAGATATCATGAACATATATCCTTATAAGAAGTAGAATGAACATATTATAGCATCAAGAAAGAACATCCATGTTAACTCTTTTGGAATTCAAGATTTATAACTCACCAGAGAACTATCATGCCGGTCCTTCCTAAGGAGTACAGTATTTGAAATATCCGAAACACACTTCAAGTTATATGTTTCTCTTTGAACGGTAACTTTCCATTTTCCTGGAGAAGAAAAGCTATTAGTGTTATTTCCAAATGTGAATCTTTTCTAAATGAAAGAAAAGAGAAAGTAAGAAGAAAATGTCCCAACATATTTTCCAAAGCAACTAAACATGAGCCAATCCTCATAAACATAAACTAGAAAGCATATTTTCAAGTGTACCTATAATCCTATAAAACACAAACTAACATATCATGAGTTATATCAGACAGATAATCGACTAGTTTACCTCAATTTTTTTGGTTTTGAAAAAAAACAGATTGACCGGTTAACCATACTTAACAAACAAATCAGGATAACATGCACAACTAAAATCAACCTCAGCGAGTAACGTCACGTGAACTTATTCGATGTAACAATCCAAATTCACCCATTTAACCCCATTTGATAGAAGTTTGAGAAAGAGTGGCCTTCAAAAGCAATGACACTTCCATAGTTAACACCACTCGTTGATGGGAACTGAACATAGGTATTGATTTGACAAACTAATGCTAGGACTCACCTTGATTGTATATAAAGTTATCAGCGTTGTTAGACAAAGAAATGTTCCACCAAAAGTTCCATGTTGATTTCTGGCAAAGTATCATATTGTTTGAGCCTCGTATGCCTTGTAGAAATAGTTCAAATACGCCCAACTATACATAAAATGAGAAAGAAAAGGCAATCCTTCATAGCACATCCTCTATCAGAAACTAGAAACATAAGATTATGTGATTGATCAAGTAAAAGGACGACAATGTAGAAAAGGGAAAAGAAAAGACAATATTGTCTTTAATTAAAGGATATTATCCTTCAAAAACCAGTCAACCGAATTGTAAGGATGTTTTGCATCAACATCAATCTTATTTCGCTGTTGCTTTAGCTTTGAGAAAATGGAACAGGTATAACTTCTCTTGAAACTAAATACATTCATATTAACTCAAAATCCCAAATAATTAATTAATCTCTCCCCTTTGATCTATACTAGAATGGTAAAAAGAAAACATGCATAATCATGATTGTAGCCATGATTATGCATGTTATGCTAATGCTTTGGGACTTAATAAACTTGGTCCAATAATTTCATTCTTTTATTGAATCCATCAAAAATAAAAATAAAAATTGGAGAAAAACGAGGGTGTTGAATATGATCACCAATCCACATTACTCCCAGGATTCCAATCACACCCAGATACTTAAATCCAAACCATTCATGTTCAACCAAAGAAAAAGATAAAAACTTGGACATGAAAACGTACCTGACTGAAGCAGAAGAAGAAGGCTGAGTCGGCCTGGAAATTCTAGAGGGCAGCAGCCATGGCTGAGGGTTCTGAACTGACAAAACACCATTTTTTTCTTTCTTTTATGATAAAAGAGTAACAAAAATTGAGAAAAGAAACATTTTTTTAATATGGGTTTGAAGGAATAGACAAAAAGTGATTAAAAGGAAAGGAATTGGAGTGTAGGGAAAAGTAGCAACTACATGGATTTGGATTTTTTTGTAAGAGGGGACAGGACAATGCTGCAAAAATGGGAGCACATGCCATTGTTGAGATTTCCATTCGGGAGAAAGTCAGTGGTGGCATTGGCATCTGAACGCCACTTGTCCACTCCACTGCTTCACTATTCTCTATTCCATCTCCTTTCCCTCCTTGTTTATCTCTCAGCTTTGTGTAGTATTTTTAGATTAAAGTTGCATTTCGAACGGGGGAAAACCGTTGCTTTTGTGGTTGGATTTGTATTTTGGATAATCTAAACTAAAACAATAAAAAGATTTTGGAATTTCAAAAAGGTGTTTTGTTGAATAAAATAATTTGCTATTATTTAAAATATATAATATATTAAAATTGTACATAAATATCAAACATTAATATTTTAACGAACATATAAACAAACATGTTTTCAAACATTAAACAAACAAATATGAACACAATATTAAAAATTAAAACGAACATGTATATCTTTAAAAATAAACAAATGATCACGGATATAGCTTTATTCGTTCAAGCTCAATTCATTTACGTTCCTAATTGTCTAATTGTTTGTTTTGTTTTACTTATTAATGGTTGTTGAACTCGTAATCAAAAACTTTGGTTGATATAACTATTAATATTTAATTTATTATCTGTATCAGATATTGCATGGTTTTATTATAAAAAAATCGTCTTTTTCAATCCGATTTACTCTATTCACGATCAGATTCGATTTTTTTTTACTTAACCGGTGTACTCCATGTTTTATCTGAATTCTGATTATATCAACCGTTTGTTTATCGTTATCAACTACTTCTATGTTCTGGTTGTGATCAAGGACTTTCCCGCCTTTTAGTACACGACACTTCAGTTAAAACAAGAATTGGTTCCTTTGACTTCCAAAAATTCTTCTTTGTTAAGAAACCTTGTCTCTAAAAATATTTGTATATATGATTATTTAAATGTATGTATTTTTTTCGATTTCTCCATCCTAATTTTGGATTTATTTCCATTTCATTTTCCCGGGAAACAGTTTCTTCCTGGGGAAAGAGGGAAATAAAATCCGGGTCGAATTTTCCGTCGGACCAAACAGAGGCGTTTTTGAATGGGGCAACAACAATCAAAAGACGAATTGCTATACAATCAAGTGAATTTCGGTAACATTGAAGGGATTAAATCCCTTTTCCATGATGGCGCCAGCCTTGAGGTATCTTGTTTCGTTTCTTATTTCGAACAATTATCGAACAATTAATCTTATTTCGTTTCTTCTTCTTTTGGTTGTGGGTTTGTCAGTGGATTGATAAAGAAGGGAGAACGCCGTTGATGTTGGCTTGTTTGAATCCATCGCTTTTTGTTGTAGCCCAAACTTTGATCGAACTCGGTGCCAATGTTAATGCTTATCGTCCAGGTTTGGCTTTTATTGGTTTATTCATTCATTTATCATGAAGCTAAATGTTGGGTTCTGTTTCTAACTAGTAAAGCTGGAAACTTTCACTCCTAAAACAGAAATGTATGATTTTGAAGGATTTTTTTGTTTAATTTCCCTTTTTTCTATTGGTAATTTATCATGATTGTTGGAGGAGGCGTTAGATCACTTAAGCAAGGTTAAAAATTTTAAATACCATTGTGAAGGGAGAAAACTTGGTTGGGAGAGTCGCCTCTTATGGCAAAACTAGATTTGAATTAAGTTTTGATTTGGGATTTTGATTTGTGTTTAGGTCACCATGGCGGGACTCCATTGCATCACGCAGCAAAGAGGGGACTTCTAACAACAGTCAAATTACTTCTTTCCCATGGAGGTTATTTGTTTTTATCTATTTCTTTAATTCAGTTTTAAACCAAGTTATCTGTTTGAACTGTGTAGAGTTGCCTTATGAATGACTTGTTTTAAATTTTCCAGCAAATCCATTGGTTATGAATGATGATTGTCAAACGCCTCTAGATGTTGCTAGAGCGAAAGGAAATGTACATGTCGTGCGAGCGATCGAGGTACATATGTGGAGTTTACTTTTTATGTAATCTGTATTGTATGATAACCTTCCGAGTCTGATAGCTTTGGAATGGCATTCATCTTTCTTCTCTTGATGTTGTGCAGGAGCACATATGTTTGTTCTCCGGTTGGATGCGAGAGTTTCATGGACCGGGATTCATCGAAATGCTTGTTCCTCAATTGGTTTTGAGAAAAGTGTGAGTGTTTAGAATTCATTTTTGCTTGTTAATATAAACCTTAATTTGCTATCAATCCATAGCATCTTCTTTTTTTTTCGAAACAAATTGTGTATCTTCTCCTGAATTCATTGCTTGCAGCTGGGTTGTTGTTCTACCAACTGGTTCGCGTAATCATAGATGGCCTCTTAAGTTGGGGTTGGCTATATACTCCAGTTTGCAGGTATTGCAATTAGCTAATGAAACACTTAAAACTCTTTAACCTCAGCAAAACCATACTTATGTCTTCTTCAAACTGAGTCCAAATTCGAATGATGACCGGAAAAATCATTACAATAATCCTCAAGCTCGTCTTAAACTGTCCTGAATCTGAGATCATCAAATTAGTTTCTGCTTTCTTAAATACTTAATGATGGAAAGCTATTCCATTGGTGAAATAACAGGATTCTCAACCACGCACAGCTATACCATTGTGGAAAGCTAATTTGGAGGAACCAAAGCCGAACCAACCTGATCCTTCTGCGACAATAGTCGATAACTCGAGCAGTAATTTCTCTGGCCAATATTTCTAGTTCTCTTTCTTTTCTGGCAATGTTATGGAATTTGAAATCAGATTGATTGCTTAGTTGCCATTATGTTGAAGTACTTACACCTTATGGAAAACCACTGAATTTGACTGAAGTTTCATGTAAACATGATCAAACTAGATTTTTTGCATTGGAAAACATTGGGACTCTAACTCGCAGCCTCCCCGTTCTTCAGATCACTAGGTTTACCTTCCTCTAGTGACTGCTTCGCCGATAGATAGTTGAAAACCAGCTATTAACTTGAATGTTGGATACTACTGTGTTTGGATGATTAATGTGTGTTTTCTGCATTGAAATTCACATCAAAATGGTCTTGTTCTTTCACAGAAACAAGAATTAAACTTGCACCAGGCAAAGAACATGACATGCAGCAGCTTCAGTGGTTTTGTGATGCATGCAAAGGAATTACACAGGTAGCTATTATTCACCGATATTTGGAATCTTCCTGTTAATATAGTTTAGTGATATGTACACTTTTACATATACGGAACTATTTTGTTCATAATGCTTTCCAGTAACTCTTATGTCGAGTCTCGATTTTATGTATGGCATTGGAATATGTAGGCAAGGATTCCTGCATTTCTGCATAATTCTCAACCTCCGGCTGCTCCAGCAACTACACCGCCGGATGCAGAGGATTTAGAATTAGCAATGGCTATCAATGCTTCTATCCAGTCAGCCATTGCAGAGACATCTAGTGTCGATTTACACTCTTGCAATGAAGCTAGTGCATCTGCTAGTTGGGATAGTTCTGCAAGCATTAACGATCACACCGGTTCAGTATCACCAACTGCATTTCCTCTTTCGAAAGCAAGTGTCAGCGAATGGACTTTGATCGAAGCTGACTCTGGTAGCAATTCAGCCGAGCACACTGAGATCCATAACAATGACATTTTTGCTGTCCATACAACAATGCAAACTTCAGATTCAATCCCATCAGCTCCACCGGCACCTGCCATAGATGAGATTGTAGAAGATTGTCCGATCCAATATCCGTCGATTGATTCCACTCCTATCAATATTTCTTCCTCCACCGGCGAAAGCTTACCTCCTAGTGCCGTTCAAACCAAACGAGATGAAGGTCCCTGTGCAATATGTTTGGATGCTCCATCAGAAGCAGCCTGTGTTCCTTGTGGCCATGTCGCCGGATGTATGTCTTGCTTGAATGAGGTCAAATCCAAGGAATGGGGTTGCCCCGTTTGTCATTCCGAGATTCATCAGGTTATAAAGCTTTATCGTGTTTGATTTTCACACCCGAATCATTGTTATCTGTACATGCTGCAATGACTTCTGCAATGTCTTGTTTCTTTTCTCATAGTCATGTATAAATGTTGTAAAAGAATGCTTATATAAATAATACATTTTCAAATAATTTATCAATAAAAGATCCGTATTACGTATTTTTTTATAATTTGTAATGCATGCCACGTGAAATAATTTGAACTAATGAAAATATTTGCTTGAATGTAAAGTGGAAACCAACCAAAACCAAGACCAACCCCTTAGGGCTGCACCTATTGGCTATTGCTCTCACATCAAGGAACTGTGCTTGATGGACGGATGCTTTCAGGGTGATGCAAGTAATTGGCAAGGGTATTATAGTAAATCAAGCAAAAATTAATGTCATTTGTCAATCAATGAAAATTAAAAAAAAAACTACAGATAGATAGAATGCCACCAACAAAATTATATATATAGAATTAAATAAGCTAAAAATTTTATTAAAAAATTATATAATTTTTATTATATATAAAATTTATCTTATATAAAAAATTATATAATTATATAAATTTTACTATTTAAATAAATAATAAAAAAATATTAGATATTGATATTTCTGCAGCGTCCCTTCATCTTAATCGCACTGTAAAAATACTTTACCCTAGAACTAATCTAATTAAAATGGTTATTTCTATAGTAAATTATAGAATAAACGATTCAAGTTAATTGAAAATTATATTAAAAATTATAATATATTTGTGCTTAGCATTCGGATAATTTATATTATCGAATGTTTTAAATGATAAAACGACTGATATGATAATTTATATATATATATATTTTAAATATAAAGAACATGTTATTTCTTTTTTTAACCCAAAAACTTTATGCTGTCTCCATCAATCATCTTTCTTTTCTCTCTTTTGTTTTCTTCCTCACTGTTCCAAAACCAAACCCTATTTCCATTTCCCATAAAAACCCTAGACAGGATTCATCTTTAACCTTTTAACCTTTTTACCATTGCCTGTCTAACTCAGTGATACCATTAAACATTTTTGCAGTCAAACTCAGAGTTTCACTGAGAGTTTTACTGAGTTTTTATTTTCTTTTTGCAGAAATTAAAGTTAAGAAAAATAGGATGTCGCGTTAAGACATGATCATATGAAGTTTTTTTCTAGGATTGATCAAACACAAAGATTTAAAAGAAACTTAAGAGAAAACAAAGTGTCACTCACTAGACTTAGCTGCTTGCTAGGTTATACTATATTTTGCCTTCGAATCAATCATCTTCTTCGAGCTTTACTCACATGGAGGCTGTTTTTGAATTTTCCTAGGTGGAAACAGCCCGGCTGTTCTTTTTCTTGCAGATCATAGTGTTTTTCAGACAACTTTGAGATCAACAAAGTACTGTTCATCTTCTCCTTTGGGATTTGTTTTTTTTTTTGTTTTTTCGATATGGATTCTCTTCAGGGTTTTGAAACCTCGAATGCTAACCCTTCTTCCACTGCTTTAACGCCGGTTTTCCCTGCGAATCTCTCGATTACCGCCGTGAACACCAACGGAAACCCGTTATCGGCGATGCCGGCTTCCTCCGGTACTTCTCCTACCACTCTCAGCCGCTACGAGAACCAGAAGCGCCGTGACTGGAACACTTTCGGACAATACCTCTGCAACCACCGCCCGCCTCTCTCACTCTCCCGCTGCAGCGGCGCACACGTCCTGGAATTCCTCCGATACCTCGACCAGTTCGGGAAAACCAAAGTCCACACCCCACTTTGCCCTTTCTTCGGTCACCCTAACCCTCCGGCTCCATGTCCCTGCCCTCTCCGTCAAGCTTGGGGAAGCCTCGACGCTCTCATCGGCCGCCTTCGTGCAGCCTTCGAGGAACACGGCGGCAAGCCTGAAGCAAACCCTTTCGGCGCTAGAGCTGTTAGGCTTTATCTACGTGAGGTTCGTGATTCACAGTCGAAAGCCAGAGGCATAAGCTACGAGAAGAAGAAAAGGAAACGACCACCGCAAGCTCCTCCGTCATCAAATATCAACCAAAATCAGTAAGCACCAGCAAACAAATAAAACCCATGGTTTTTCTTTTAAGTTATGTCATGGAACCTTACATATCTGCAATATCAGACCATATATACTATTTGTAGTAACCTAAGATCTATGTGATTTTAACATCCGATATGCCTTTAGATTGTACTTTCCAGTTTCCACTAGCAGATCGAGTTCAGTGTCTGTTCTTCAATGGTTATTTTATTTCCTGCTTTAGTATTATCTATGTTCCACGTTTTTTCTTTTTGATTCAGACAATAAAAAAGTGTTTTAAAACGCATATGAAGTTCCATCAACATTAGGTTTAAAGATGATGGGTTTGGAAAATCCATCTCCCATTTCTGCATTTCTGTCAAGTCTAATCCCAGAAAGGTCACATGAACCCTAATTTACACAGTAAAATGTTGTTATTTTGACAAAAAGGGAAAAAAAGCATGATTTGATGTCCAATTGTATCTATTATCTGGAATCACATAAATGTTGAACAAGCAGCTACCACAACCTGGATTAGGTTTGATATGATGGGTGACGGACCAATCAGTATTAGAATTGGCTAAATTCTAACCAGTACAATGAAACCATTGGGTATTAGCTGATGAAAATTGAAACCTTTACCAAACTTTCTCTTCTGTGTTTGGTTTCCATGATTCTTTCAAGAAACTATATATGTATGGGGACAAATGTATTTTGATCGTTTGATGAATGAAATAGTTGATTAAGATTAATTTTATTTTTTGATAAGATATATTTTCTATCATCTAACGAATTAAAAAATATGTAAAACTTAAAAGTTTTTACGCTATGTTGGATAAAACTAGAATATTAGACATCAAGGTATTCAAGACTTTAGCCTTCTTATTAGTCTAAAATATGTATAGAATTTGAGGTATGGTGTATTTTTAGAATGAAATATTTATGATTTAAAATTTAGGATTATGATTTATAATTTAAGTTTTAATGCTGAGACATAGAAAGACGAACCGAAAGGGATTGAGAATTTTGATCCAATTAGATATATACTTAGGAAAAAAAAACTTTAAGGAGTTTGAATTGAAATAGAATAAAAGTTCGATAGTAAATTACCCAAGTTTAATATTAAAATATTCAGATTCGATTTATAATTTTCTCATGATAGAGAAAAATAGTCTAATCTAATCTCATGTCTTTTTATTTATCGTACCAATAATATATCAATCGAACTAAAATAAAACGATTATACCATTTATAAAAAAATAATATTAAATTCTACTTTATATCGTTGTATATTTAATGCCACTAAAACCTTTTTCATTATTGAACCTACTTGCTATCATGTTTTTCAAGTTTTTTCTTAATTAATATAGGTTTGACTTTGCAAAAATATAACTGATTTATTTATTATTATTATTATTATTATTTTTGGGGGAATACTAGTAACTTTTATGGATGTATTTGCAATCTCTATGAGTATGTTCTACACCATGACTCATGCATAATCTCACTTTAAATAATTTTCAAAACCGACCATATACGAAAAAAAAAGGTTTTCGAATTTAAAATTTAAAATTATGATCGGTTACAGTTTTTTTATTATGTTAATTATTAAATATTATCGCAATCACTTATATTAATAGTCGCTTATTTTTAAGATATTTTTACTTTGATAATTCTAAATATTTAAAACTCAATATTTTTAAAGTAAATATACTTCTGTTTTTTATTGGCTTACTTTGTTGAATTCAAGTGTAGACATGTTTCAAACCCATCGGAACATCTCGAACCCTGAGCAGGGTACGAGACGGGGTAAAATCTGTTCAAAACTTCCAGTTGAGAAACAGTTAAAAAAATGTACTGTCTACTGCTGCTTATCCTTTGATGCATGCTGGAAGATGACAAAACCCTGAGACCCCACCTTTTCTCTCTTGTCATTCATGTCTGGCTACTTTCACATCCATCAAATTCTTCTATCCTCCAAGATCTTGACACGTGGATGACCTTGTACCCGTTGATGCATGTTACAGAATGGTAACATAATGTTTACAAGCACTATAACACTGTCGTAATACTACAATGAGAAACACCATGCATGTTACAGAAAATGGTGAAACAAGATTTGAAGATACTAACAGATGGCATAAGCCATACTTCATTTTTTGGCATAAGGGAAACATCCAAGGGTTGATTACACCTGACATTTGACAATGGTTCGAGAAGACGGATCGAAGGCTTCATCCATGATATTACGAGCTATCTTTCGGTGACTTATTTCCAACGACATGATATCCATGAGAGATCGGCAGGCTTCTTTGTAACCCCAGTCTCTCTTGTCTTGCTCACACCATCTCCGATATGGAATCGTCGCAGCTTAAACGCCTGCTCCATCACCAGACCCCCCCCCCCCAGAAAACATCAAAAGAAGAGAAGAAAAGAGATAAAGAGCTGGTACATGAAAATGGTGTTGGAATTTGCTTACCTTGAGTTTAAAGTGGATATCTTTTAGTGTCATGTATAAAAAATTCTTCAACTTTATGATGGAAAAGAAACATGAAATGAAGATGAATATTTAAGCAATTTCTTTTTGATAAGTTTGATCTGTTTGTGAAGTTATAGAAAATCTGAATCTGTTTGAAAATATTTAATTTTTGAAATCGAAGTTATTAATGTTTTTAAATGAGCATCTGCTCAGCAAAGTTACTCTATGTAGCTGTCATTTTTATGCTCATGTAAGTGCGAGTATACTCATAAAATTCTGAAGTTTTAATTTTTTTAATTTAATTATATGAAATTTTAACTCGACTTTACTCAAATTATAATTTCTTCGATTCAACCTAGAAAATTTTAAATGAAATTTGAGTAATAAAATAAGATTCGAATAACTTAAAATTTAATAATTAATGGATATATTTTCATGTTAGAGTTCAATCGTTTGATTTTGTCTGATATATATACCAGACATATCATATATGATGATTATAAAAAGTTATTTATACTGAAATTAATATAATAATATTATAAATAATTATGATTAAATTCGATAAAATTTAAAATATAAAATAAGATTAAGCAACTCAATTAAATATTCGCTCCTAATTTCTTGTGTGATTTTGCCTAAGAATTCATTAAACAAAACAAGTCATGTAATTCTTGTCAATTGGGTAGACAAACCAAACTATGTTACGTTAAAATATCAAACTAGACTTGCAAAGACTTTGACAAAGGGAAAACAGAGTATAAATAAATTTCCAGTTAAAACCTTACTTGCAAATGAGATACGGATTCTTTAAAATATATTTTAATATAATTACATAATAATTATTATTATGTTTTTAAGATTTATTAAATTTCATATTTACTAAGGACATTAGAATGACGGAATATCTTGTGTTATGAAAACAAAATTCAAGGGCTAATGTGAACAAAACAAAAACTCAAGGGCAAATGTGAGAAAATAGCAAAAAAAATTGTTTAAGCAAGGTACCATAATGACAAACAATATCTAGCAATAAACCCATTACACAATCTGTCATACAGCAAACAAAGTATCCTCAACTGATCTTAATTAAACAAAAAGCATTCCAATAAATGAAAACTTGCAAAATGGTCATGACAAAACTAGTAAAACCCCAAGATTTGGTACCATTTCAAGACGAGCTCTCCTTTTTCAACTTGGCAAGCTCCTGCCTGACAACACCGGCCCTCTGAAAAATATATCATTTCCAGTTAGCTAGAATCAAAGGGGTTCGAGGAAACCTTTTGGATTTCAAGAGGAACAATCTCGCATATATCGGTAAACATATTAGTACAATGAAATGAAACTGACCTTGATCTTAGCTAACATAAGCTTAAACCGATCAAAGTCGTTGAGAGATGCCCTTCTCTTCTGGACAATTAGTTTTCTACCCCAAGAGCTATTCTCCCACTTGTTCTTCACATCTGCCACGGTCAAATAGAAACAAATCAGCAAGAAAAATTTACATGGAGAAACAACATAATGTAGGTAGAAATCCTTGTTCTTACCAGCCTTCTCCATAGCTTCAATCAATGTCTTCTTCTTTGGAACACGGGGAATGTCGATTGTGATATCGGTCAATGAAAGCCTCTTGAAGTTCATTTGTCCCCTGACCATATCGGGGGCATCAACAAGTGCCTGTCATACCAAGATCAAAGCAATACAGGTCAATACACTGTCATTTCTTCTGCACACAAATATCAACCGGTTTCAACTAGACTCATGAACCATGATTTATCATTCAACAGGGCCACTAAAACATCACATTATAGCCATCATACTCTAAGTTTGACAACATTAACATATACAAAAATTAACACAACAAAAACAACTAACATCCACACCAAATCCATACATAGTATATTAATGTTTTCTTTCTTCCACCATTTCATTTCCTCATCAATCAAAATTTGTTTAGAACAATAACTCTTAACAAATAGAATCACAAAAAAAACATATAAATTAACATAATGCAGTTTCATTTTGCCTGACTTCAAATAATACAGGCTTGATTAAGCTCCATTAGCCATATTGTAGTCCAACACTTTGAAAAACAAGCCCACAAAATTCCACCAGAAGTTACCAATTCATCCTCTTACCGAATCAAATCAGATTAAAAAACCCTACGAAACATAAAACCCTAAAAACAATGGCACGTTGAATTTCATTTTCTCTCCTTAAACATAAACCCAAATGCTATTTCACCACTATAAACCCAACACACAAAAATTAATACCGGATTACATCTGGAAGCAAAACAAGAAACGACATACTCTGTTCTGGTCGACGACATCAACGATGACAACCAATTTGCCGTAGTCTTTACCGTAGTTAACGAGAGCGACTCTCCCGATCTCAACGTACCTCTTGAACGGCTAAAAAAATCAAAAGCAAATATTGAAATCTCAGAATACACGATTGATAATCATACAAAAGGTATGTCCCGTTAGAGTTGGAAGAACAAACATACCATTTTCGTTCCCTGTGAGAGTGTTCGAAGCTGAGATAGGCGGAGAGGGTAGGAATTAGGGTTCTCTAATCTCTACAATGGATTGATAGGGTTTTATGTTATTTTGGTGATAATGGATTTGGGCTCATTACGTTTTTGGACCTGTCCATGAAAATATTTTTGCTTCTATTTTTATATTTTTCTTGTTTTTTAATCAATTATTTAACTTGTTGATCGACAAATTTTTAAGTACAATAAAAATTTATGATGATTTATAATTTATTTTATTTATAAAATTAAAATACATTCCTTAGTTTGATATCGTTATTGTCATAATATTTAAAAGATTATAAATTTTAATGAAAATAAATGTAGACAAAATGATTTAATTTATTTTAAATCCAATAATAGAATAATATAGTTTAGTCCTTTTATATATAAAAATTCTATAATAACCCTAATAATTAATAAATTTACCCTAACCAATATGAAGAGATTTCTAACTTGGCACTTAAATTTGAAGTTAATGGGTTTGGAGGGTGCTTATGAACATGCACAATAAAAGTGATTTTCCATCGAATACCGATTTTAAATTTTCAGGGGACAATCATTTCCCGACCCCCTCGATCCATCTCTGAATGTAATCGAAAACCGGGCTAAAGATGTTATGCATATAAAAGATTTCCAACGATGCTGCATAGATCAGTATGTCACCGAAGTAGAAATTTGTGTTATGTTTATGTTTACACGATTATTGAAAAGGAAGAAGAAATCCGACATGCATGCACCAATTTTCCGGAAGTAGGGGACAACATGGATATACAGGACTAGGGGCTTTGTTTTTAAGACAATATGCTTACTAGTTTATGAGATGACAAAAACCCTGAGCTCCCCTCTATCTCCTCTGGTGATACGGGTATCGGAATCGATAAAGGTAACATCGAACTCGCCACTTCCCGGATTAGACGGAGGCCGCAAAGCGTCTGGAATCCGAGGTACTTCCAATGGCGGAAGCTGAGATAAGTTCCCCCTTGTTTTCACAGTTGTTTTCTCAAAGGTTATTTTGATTGTCGATGTTCCTATGCAAACCAAAAACACAAATTTTCCATCAGTTTGTCTTTAACATTTCGAATAGTATTCGAATAGGCTACTGACTCTATCGGTCCTACTCTTGTCTGATTTTTCATTCAATGAATTAATCTGAAAGTAGAAGCTAAGTACCAACCGAGGAGTTCAAATTTGTGGGCTAAGGTGGCAGTCACTTCAAGCGGAGGCAAAGGCCATGGAGCTCCCAATTCAACTTCTGCTATATTATCGAAATCTTTGCTCACGACATCGATTCTCTGAAACACCTGAATACGAAACAGGTCTTTAAATCTTCCGAATCGAACACGGATAAGTGTATGACACAAGCAATTTCGATTATATAGTACCATATTCTGGGGTAAAATGCATGAGGAATGTGATGTTATAGAGTCCACAAACATAGCAATTATAACAGCATTAGGATTGCATCAAACCTGGCCAAGAGTTACGGGGAGCAACCTCCCGGTGGGAATCCCGGGACGGCTTCCACCGAGTGTCCGAGACGAGAATGCACTGCTGTATATCAGTTTCCATTTCCCTTGCAGCTTATCGAGATCGTACGTTAAGTCCACTGGTCCGGCAACCGTTTCAAGTTCCTTGGCAGCAGCGTCGGCTTTTTGGAGATCATCTTCATTTGCAGAAAGACCTCTATTCAGCCCAGAAACAATACTCTGAATCCAAATCACATAGAGATTGAAAGGGGTGATTAGTTACTTGAATTTAGTACCTAAATTTGATATTTTTTCTAATTTAATTATAAGATAATCTCAATCTGGTTTCAAATTTGAATAAACTTAAACACAGCTACAGACTATGCTACTCGAATCCGAGACGGCTAGGATGAACTCTAAGCAAAAGCAAAATGAACATAAAATTGAGCAAAATCCAGCAAAACCCCAGAAAACTGATAATAAAAATTACCAGTAATTTAAGCTTCAAAGAAGGAATGATTTCAGATTTAGCATCTGTGGGTGGAGGAAGAGGCGGTGAGGAGTCGATAATCGCTGATTTCAACACAAAGATTCTTTTCCTCTGAGGACGGCGCCGTTTACTGTTAACAAGAAAAGGGTATGGTTTTCTGAGATTGATAGGGGCTTCAACGGATGAAGAAGAGAAGACGGATGTGGAAGCTTGTAGAAGAGAAGATGAAGTCGCCATGGCTATGAGTGGTTTTGCTTTCCCCCTGTCTTGTCAAAGTGTGGTATACCGTCGATTCTTCTCTCGCATTAGACTCAAAATCTATGGTTTGTATGCCCATCTTAATATTAAAAAATGTAAAATATATATATATTTTTTTTCTTCTTCTCAAAATGTGCTTAGAATAATTTCCCATAACTAAAACATGTTAAAACTAAAGATTAATATCAGATAAGTTTATATTATAAATAAGTATATAAAGTAATTTATTTTTTTAATTAAATATTTAAATTATTTTTGGTTAAAATATGTATTTAAAATATATATTTTTATTAAATTAAATATTTAAAGTATTTTTAGTTAAAAATAAATATTTAAAATAAAATTGAGAAGTCGAGATTTGTACGAAAAAATTATCCATGTTCACCATGTCATCCGTGATATTTTAATTTTTTTCAAGATGAATCATTAAATCTTTTTACATATAATTAGTGAATGAATAATTATTAAACAGTTATTTAAAAATAATCGTTTTTAATTACTTAAACTATAAATGACATAATAAACAAAGTTAACTTAATAATCTTTCCAATGACTGCCGGGTTCATTATTGTTGTGAGCCATGTGCTCTTTGTCAGTAACATTCTGAGCTCAAAAATGGAGGCTTTGATCCATTTAATAGTCATTCATCTCCTGTTTAATGCGTGTATATCAAATATTTTAAACTCTAAATTAAATTTTTAAATTTCAAATCTAATATATTTATGTAACTGCGTATTAAAATATTTATCGTATTTTTGTACGAGCCTTCTAACCTAAGCGGTTAACGGAACGGTTATTGTTCTTAGAGGTCACAGGTTTAAGCACCAACGATCTCAGTTGAGTGATTAAGCGATCAATATCAAATAGTGAAGATTATATTCTAGAACAGATACTACTTTATTACTTTTTAATGACACATCACCCTTTCTTAAAAAGTATAATAATTAAATAAACGTATAAATTATATTTTTTACCATGCAAGTGTTTAAATTTTGTTTGAGTTAAATCGATCTATCTTCTATTAACCCAACAGTAGCACGGCATGAAAGTTAATTGAATCGAAAATAAATTCAAACTGAGTTTAATTTTTTTATTACGATGATATATATATTTGGAGCTACATAAAGGTAAACAAAGACAAGGTACCATAATATATATGGATATGATTTCTCTAACACTTTCTAAACATGCTAGTATAGTTTAAATGATCATTTTCAATAAATTACGAGTATCTTGAGGTAATGTAACTTATGTAAGGGTTTTAGCTGCCTTAAACCTCGATTTCATGTAGTCTTGCCTTAATTGCATGTAATTCTGTGACAACGTCGTCAATCTTCAGTCTCTCGACAGGAACATCAACAGAGCAGGCAACACCAACATTAGTGAAGGAAACCAAACACTCCAACAGGTTCTGCCCCCTTCTTTTCGGGCTTTGCTCATTGATTTGTTCAAGCAATCGAAAATCTAGAATCTCATCCAATTGTTCCGGCAATGCCATCTTACATAAACTATGAAGGCTTATCCCGTTGTCGAATGTATCGTCTGTCGGCCTCTTTCCGGTGATCATCTCCAACACGAGAATCCCATAGCTGTAGATATCACCTTCGGGAGATGTCGGACCACCCATGCCGCATTCTGCATCGATACGATTACGTAATCCGAATACATCACGAAAAAGTACATCTAAAGTAAAGAAGGATCAAAAGATATGAAATGTACCTGGTGCGAGATACCCGATCGTTCCTTTGATGGTTGAGGAAGTTGCTTGCTCGTTGTCCTGATTACTTGCAGCATCAGAAAGGAGCTTAGCCATGCCGAACTCACCGACATGTGCAACCATGTCATTGTCAAGAAGGACATTGGTTGGCTTTAGATCCCGATGAACGATCGGTGTTTGACAATGGCGGTGAAGGTAATCTATTGCATTTGCCACATCGGTAGCAATGTCCAACATTTGAGCAAAGTCGAGACGACGCGAGTGATCTTCGCCATGATCATGATGAAGCCAACTCTCTAAACTTCCATTTGCCATGCATTCCAAAACTATAGCCTTGAACTCATTGCCTTCGAAGTTTATGCTTGAGCAACAAGTTATCAGCTTGACAAGATTCCGATGTCGAACATTCCTTAAAACCTCGCATTCGGATATGAAACTCCTGACAGCCCCAAGGTTTTGGAGATTCAGTACTTTGATCGCGACAGGGTTTTCTTGTTGCTTAAGAAACCCTTTATAAACAGACCCGAAACTGCCCTGACCAAGGAAGTTCAAGGTTGAGAAACCATTAGTGGCTTCAACAAGTTCAAGGGTTTTCTTGTATCTTTTGGGGATTGTTTTCGCCAACAAAGGATAACAATGAATGCAATCGAAACCGAGGCAAGCGAAAGGCTGATGACGATAACAACAATGGATTTCATCGACAAACCATTTCGTTTTTCCGTCGCCGTCTTATCAAAGCATTCCGGAAGCCCTGTTCCTGGGAGTCCCCCACAAAGATCCTTATTACCAACAATAGAGAATTGACTGATATTCTTAAAAACTCCTTCTGGAACTTCACCCTCCAATTGATTGAAAGAGAGGTTTAAATTCACCCAAAACGGAAGCGTTTGAAGTTCGATTGGGATCGTCAATCGTGCCGGACAAATCGTTACCAGAGAGATCTAAGATTTCAAGACCTCGTAAAGAACCGAAAGCTCGAGGAATGCTACCCTGAAAGTTGTTTCCCTGCATGTGCAAGATTCTTAATTCCGAAATCTCACCAAGCTGCTCAGGTATTTTGCCTGTGAAATTGTTGTTATCAACATATAACTCTACCAGATTCTTTGAGTTGCTAATATCCGATGGAAATCTACCATTGAAAGAGTTGTGTGACAAATTCAGATAAATCAAGCTTTGAAAAGCAGCAACCAGCTGATTTGGTACGGTACCGCCTAGTTTATTTAACGAAAGATCCAGCTCCTCCATATCTTTGCATTCCTTGAGTGTCAATGGAATCCTTCCCTGAAAATCGTTACCATTTATATAAAAGTACAACAGTCGAGAAAGATTGCCAATGGAGAAAGGAATTTCACCAGATAAGTGATTCAAAGACAGGTCAACCTGTCCAAGATTCCGAAGCTGTCCAATGGAAACAGGAAGTTTGCCTGTAAGAAAGTTTTCCCCCAAATAAACATCCGTGAGCTTGTAAAGATTACCAATTCCTTGAGGAATATTTCCAGAAATCTGATTCCCTCCCATATAAAGACCTTCAAGCTGGGTTGATAAATTTGCCACTGTATCTGGTAACATCCCACCAAACTTATTGTCATGAATCACCAAATACTGCAATTGACTGCAATTTCTTAGAGAAGAAAGAAAATCCAAGTCTCCTTCTGTCCCGAGTCCGAGGTCGTTATAGTGAATGTCGAACAGTAACAGATTTCGAAGCTTGCCGAGATCATCAGGAACTAATCCGCTGAAGCCATTTGAGTTGATGTCAAGCTGCTTTAGGCCAGAGATATTAGCAACTGATCTTGGAATTCCTCCAGTGAATTGGTTTTCTCCTACATACAGTGTTTCGAGGTTCCGAAAAGCGAAACCAAGCTGAGGTGCAAGGCCACCGGATAAGCTATTTCGAGCCATACTAACATGTGTCAAAGAGGAAAGATTGTAGATAACTAGGAATGATACTAGACAGGTTATTGTCAGCAGTGGAAATGATTTTCAAGCTCGATAATCTACCGAAAGCTTCGGGTATAGCTCCATCGAAATGGTTATGTTCGAGTCTGAGAGAATCCAAGGATGACAAGTTTCCTAAAGAAGATGGAATTCCCCCAATTAAATCATTTCTAGCAACAGAGAGTTTGATCAGATTCTTCAGATTATCCCCTAATCGAGAGGGAATTTCCCCGGAAAGGCTGTTGTAACTTAAGTTAAGAAACACAAGGTTTGAGCAATTGCTAAGTTCCATAGGGATGTTACCTTGGAGATTATTCTGGCTTAGATTTAGAGACCGAAGCCGTCTCAGTTGTCCGAATTCACTCGGGATGTTGCCTTCCAAACTGTTATTATACAGGTTAACCTCCCTCAGGAAGCTCAAATTCCCGATTGATGGAGATATGGACCCGTCAAGTTTCATGCCAGGCAGGCTCAGACCGATGACCCTTTGCTGCTGCCAACCACATCGAACGCCTCGCCACTCGCAAAAATGGAGAGAAGCATTCCATGAAAGTAGCCCGGCATGACCAAGAGAAGCACCAGCAAACTGATCCTTCAAACCAAGCAAAGCCAGTTTGTCTGTTTCGTTCCCCATGGCCATGACAAGTTTGAAGGACTTAGATACCAAGGTGGTCACTGCAACAATGTAAAGCAAGAAGCTAATGTGAACAATACAATTGATTTTCAAGATAGGTTTCTCCATTGTTATCTGGGTTTTTTTTCCTTGAAGGTTTACCAACAAGTCTGATTGTAAGTAAGATTATAAGGGACAGAGGGAGAAGAAAGAGTTGACTAGCTCAAGTAAAGAATGGTCTCAAAATAACTTGAGATATTGACACATCACAAAAATTTTAATCAGAAAATAATTTAAAAACTAAAAGCAAAACATGACATAATTTAGATACTTATTCTAAAAAAAAGTTTTAAACATTTTTTTATAAAAATAAATATAAAAACTAAAGAGCAAAAAATAGAATAGTTTAAGAGTTGATTTTTTTTACTTAAGTCTAAATACAAAAAATATATAAAAATAAAAGGGTTACACCTATAATCACCGGACTGTTATTGATTTTTTTTATCATCATATTATTTTTTGGCATAAAGATAATTTTCACCCTTAACGTTTATAATATTTGTCATTTTGACTCTTATTCTTTTTTGGATAAATTTAACCCTTGATCTATGTCTTTTTAACAAATAACTTATTTTTTAACTATCGTAATAACTGAACCGTTAAAAATTTAATAATAATAATATGTCATATATATGTGATAATATGTTTTAAATGGCATATAGTCTAACTTATTAAATATATACATATATATAGAATATAATTTTATTCCAGTATAAAATATAAAACAATTAAAATTTAAAGAAAATATTAAAAATTAATTAAATTCAAAACAAAAATTTACTAAATGTTCTCATCCCTAACTGAAATATCTTTATAAAACCCTAAAACTCCAATCTAGATTAAAACTAAAATACTTAAATTTTAAACTAAAATAATAAAAATCTAATTAATTATTATCAAAATCCTTTATATTTGATTCACCAGTAACAAACTATACAAAACCCTTTCTTTTCGGATTATATTCATACATTTTTAAATAAAATTTTGATTTTACTATAATTAAGGTTGAAAATGTTTAATAGCTTTTTGTTTTAGATTTAATTAATTTTTAATAAATAAAAAAATAATTTTTAATATTTTATTTGAATTTTAATTATTTTATATTTTTAGATTGAAATAAAACTATATTCCGCGTGTATGTATTAGATATATTAAATGTTAAGTCATTTAGAATATATTATTATATGTATATGTCATGTCTTCATTATTAAATTTTTAACGGTTCAGTTATCATGATAGTTAAAAAATGAGTTATTTGTTAAAAAGACATAGGTGAAGACTAAATTTATTCAAAAAAAAAATAAGAACCAAAATGACAAAAACTACAAACGTTAAGGGTGAAAATTATCTTTATGCCTTATTTTTTTTAACAAAACTATCATTATTATATTTTTTATTTTAATCTCTGACTATTATTTTCTATTATTAACTTAATAACAAAGATAATAATATAATTTTAATCAATTAAAAAGCTTTATTTCTGTTTTATTCACCAAATTAAAAAGCTTCTCGATTTAGCCAATAACATTTATAAATTAATGTTCATACTGTCGCCAATCGTTAAATAGCTGACAGTAATAATGACTTGTCCTCTTTTTAATTTTTATAATAACTCATTCGACCCTTAATTTTTACATATTTGATTAATTTAGTTTTAATTTTAAATAAATCGACAGATTTAACATTTATTAAATCTATCATTTTGATTGTAATCCTAAAATTTCAAAAATTATAAAATGAAAAATTCAAAAGAGTAATGCAAGATATAATTTAAATCATAATGAGGAGTCAATTAAATTAAAAGGGCCAAAATGATAATTTCACTCAAATAGAGTTGATGTGAAATTTTTTAATTTAAATCATAATTTTATAAATACGATTAAAAAAATCAAATTAAATTTAAATTATAAAATTAAACTTTAAATAATTTAGAATTTTAGTAACTAATGTAATTGTTTTAAAGTTTGAGTCAACTTTATTGACTATGTGAGATACATGTATATTACATATAAAAAATATAAATATATATGATTATAAAAAATCGTTTATATTGAAATTAATTAGTATTATAATATTACAAATATTTATAATTAAATTAAAAAAAATTTAAACAATTTGATCCAATTCGAATTTCATAAACACGATCCTCATTATAAATAAGACCTTCAACCAGACAAACTCAATTTTTTTCGTTTCACCCCAATTTATATTAAAGGAATGGGTTTATTACGTCTTAACTGGGTATTTAAAACAGTCTTAGGGCCAGCTTAGCATTACTTTTGAAAAATGCGGTGGAAAAATGTGATGAGAAAGTGTAAAGAATTTTTAGTTTGAAAAATATATGCTTAGTATTGCTGTCGAAAAGTGCTTTTGAGAAAATAAATAACTATTTTAGACGTGATGTTATAAGTTAAAAAAATATATTTAAATGATAATAAAATTATTTTATATTATAATATTAACTTAAATTATGATAAAATATAAAAATATAAATAAATAAATAATTTTTGAAAAGTGCTTTTTAGAAGTGCTTTTGGGAAAATATATAATTTTGTATGAATATATATAATTTTTAAATTAAAAAAATAGTTTATGTTAAATATAATTATGTATTTGTAAAAATTAGATTATAATAAAATATAATAAATGAAGATTAAAATTGTAATATGACTCTTAAAAGCACTTTCCAAACGCAAAAGCTAAAAATTTTAGTTTTTGCGTTTGAGTTGAAAGTCACTTTTCAAACGCAGTTTCTTTTTCAACTCAAACGCAGTTTCTTTTTCAAAAGCTAATTGTTTAGCATTGCTTCTGCGTTTCAAATCAGCTTTTGACCCAAAAGCTGGTTTGAAAAACAATACTAAACAGGTTCTCAGTGAGATTGAATGTGAGTCCTAAAACACTTCTTCCTCCGACCCAATCAACAACTTGTTTAACTTATTAATAAACTAAAAGACATAAACATGATACATTGTTCATCCAAAACAGAATGAAATAAAAACTAACGAAAACACCAGAAATGTCTTCGATTATTACATTACATTCGCTGAGAACCTTAGCAACAAACTATGAGCGGCGAAAATCAAGGTTCGAATGGTCCTCGCACTCTTAGTGGAGGAAACCAGCAACGGGCACGGGAGTATCTGGAACACCCATGGTCATGCTGTGGACTAGACCATGGAATCCGCCTAGCTTCGAGAGACATGATCATCATAAAAATTAAGATCAAACCGACGACCAGTAGTTTGGTAATAATGAACAAAGATTTCATTATTGGAGAATATGTTTTTTTGGAACAAAATGAGAGAAATTGGGGACGATGTTCACTTCGGTACTAGGCCTTGCTCTAGGGTCATACTGATTGAAGAAATTGGTATTAGAATCTTGGGTTATATACAAATTTTTAAGGTTTTGTCTAAAGAACTTGCCACACAAATTCACCATATTTTAGTTCTCCCCATATTGTACGTCTTGACTTAGATCATATGTCATAAACGATGATCAAATTTAATCGTTGATTTAATAAATCGTTTAATATTAATTTAAAAATTCCACCGACTATAGTTATTTGTATTCGATTACAATCACCTATTTTTTATAGGAAGAACTAAGAAGTTTCCTCCTTTGAATCTTCTCCGTTCATGTACAAGTTGAAGATAAGGTGGCAACTTGTCTTCACAATCACTTTCATGACATGTTCTTCAACCACTAGTGTCTTAGTCGGTAGATTTTAGTGCACCGGAGAAACAACTGTGGTGGATGGCGGATCCAAAAGTAATATGAAATTTAAAAAAAATGAAATAGGATTATGTTCATTATAATTTTTTTTGAGATTTATATATTTATCATTATTTTTTTAAAATTTTATAAATTATTTTTTAATTTTTATAATATTTATGAATTGATGCATTTAATATTAAGTATTGGTACGCCTAGTTTATTGTAACGTCTTTTTTATATTTAGCAGGCATCAATACATAAAGTCGTGTATCGATACTTACTGTATTAAAACTATAAATAATATTGAAAAATTATCCCAACAACTCTAAATCAATCCCGATAGTCTTTAATGGTTAGAAAATTATTTGGGAGTATAAAAGGGATACTCAAGGATCTAAAGAAGCTAATGATCAAAAATCAACATATTTTTTTGTGACGAACAAAATTTGATACAACTTAAATAAAAAATCAATACATGTTAATTTAACTTGATATGAAAATTTTTATTTTAAATTATAATTTTATAAATACTATTAAAAATTTAGATAAAATTTGAGTTATAAAATAGAACTTTGAATACTTTAGATTTTTATTAATTGTTTTTAAGTTTGAGTCAAATTCTTTGATTATGCGCAATATGTGTATATCACATATGAAAAATATGAAGATATATATCGTATATGATTATAAAAAAGTTATTTGTTTTAAAATCAATTATTATCATAACATTATAAATATTTATAATTAGATTTAAAAAAAAAAACTCAAACAACTCGATTTGATCTGGATTTCATAAATTTAACCTGAATTATAATAATATTCAAATAAAATTAATTTTAAAATAAGAATCTTCAATTAGACAAGCTCAAAATATTTCAGCTTACCTCAGTTTGTGTATTTTATTATGTCTTAACAGGGTATTTAAAACGGTAGTATTGAGATTGATTGACTTGGCACAGGATGTCATAAACAGGAAAAATTATTAGGTGAATCTTGTTCACCACGTTATTCATGGTCCCAATTAATCAGGACCGTTGATCTTAATTTTTTTCCAAGTGAATTATCACCTCTTTTCTACATGGACTTAATGGGTGTGTAATTATTAAGTGATTATTTAAAGATCAACAATCCTGATTGCTTGAATCATAGATGACGTGATGAATAAGGTTCATCTAATAATCTGTCCATAAACAATGACCTAATTGGCTCAGAGTCATAGACTGGTTTAATATCTAATACGGTATAAATTATTGATGCTCGGAGATAAGGATAAAAATAGTTGATGACGATTTTAAATAATTTATTTTAATAAATTTAAATATTTCATCATAAATAATACAATAAAAAAAAAAGAGAGGAGAGAGGAGCAACAATATTTCATCATAGAATTATAATTTTGTCTAACATAACTCAGTATAGACCTATTTTTGGGTATGGTGGACCATGGCTTAGATAGGCCTAGCCGAAGCCCTTAATCTTACATAAACTAAGCCTTATCCCATCCTATACATAACTCAGTAATTGAGTGACCTGAAGTATAATTTACCCCAAAACAAGGAGAGAGAATAAAACGTGCACTTCATAGGCTTTGACCAGATTGAATTGGTAAGCCCATCGCCATGTGAAAACCAGACTCCAAACACTGAACAACCAAAAATCCAAAGGTGTCGTTTTTAGAAAAGATTCCCTTCCATTCTCGCACATTTGCCTGTTTTGTCTTAAAATTCTGAATCCCCAAAACTCCATTAACAGCGAAAGTTGAAACAAACATTCATCAACTTTCTTGCCACACTCTGAAACAAATTTAATCACTTTTGTTTCACCATGTCTGATATTGCCCAAGAAGCATGGAGAAAATATCTGATTCAACTTCAAGCTCACCCTCTTAGAACCAAGGTAGTAAACTAACAACATTTTTTGATGTTTTTTTTTTCTCTTTTTGATCAACACCCATGTTTTCAAAATGAGTACTTTGTTGAATTCTTGCCTCGAATCGTGCTTGTCAACAATGGGTCTTGTTTGGTTTTTTTTGTTGATTTTCAGGCAATCACGGCTGGGTGTTTAGCTGGTTGCAGTGATCTGATAGCTCAAAAGATTTCTGGGATCAAAAGGCTTCAGTGGAGAAGATTGCTTCTCATCATGGTAAGGGTTGACTTTTTGGATCATACTCTCAAGTTTACTGTTTGGATGCCAAGAAAGTTGGAAGAAAATGAACCTGATCATAGCTTTTTAATGTTTAAACTATTTTCCACATTGCAGCTTTATGGGTTTGCATATTCAGGACCATTTGGGCACTTCCTTCATAAAGTGATGGATATCATTTTCAGGGGAAAGAAAGGCAGTAAAACTGTTGCAAAGAAGGTAAGAAAACACATGATGTTCATACTGCCTTTCCCTTCCATTTTCTTGGGAAAATTTTGAATTTTGATTTTGTGTTTTCAAGGTGTTGTTGGAACAATTGACTTCTTCTCCTTGGAACAACTTCTTCTTCATGATGTATTATGGATTGGTGGTTGAAGGTATGTCCATCTTCTCGAAGCACTCGTATTCGACACATATCCGTACATAAGAACGGGGATATAACCCTTCGAATATCTTTTAACATTACCCATACCCGACTCGAAGTAACATAGAGTTATGATGTTATTGGTATTGTTATTCATAAATTTGCAGCTAATCCGAATCGGAGTAACATTCATAGATATAAACATACTCGATACTCGTCTTAAATCGGGATAACATAAGTAGAATGCTGAATGAATGCAATTCAATTTTATATAAACTGAATGTCTGATTGTGTTATTGTTTTTCAGGAAGGCCATGGGGTCCAGTCAGAAGTAAGGTTAGAAAGGATTACCCAAATATTCAATTAACTGCATGGAAGGTATGTGTCTAACACGAATATGTTTAATTTTCTCGAAGTTTTCGATATACTTGGAAGATGATACTATTATGTCCAACATCCGGTAACATACCTATACGTTGATTAACTTGCAGTTTTGGCCTATAGTTGGCTGGATAAACTACCAGTACATGCCTCTGCAGTTCCGAGTTCTGTTCCACAGTTTTGTTGCCTCCTGCTGGTGAGCCCTTCATCCATCTATCCGTGGCGTTTTCTTTTTTTTTCCCTTTCATTTGTTGCCTTTGAAGTGATTATCGGATCAACGTATCCGTGTTCGAATATGTATCAGAACAGGATATCTCTATAAAATACATGTTTTACTCCATGCTAACTCTTTTGCTTGCTAACTTTAAGGGCTATCTTCCTCAACCTGAAAGCAAGATCCGGTGCAATCAAGGCCGCATAGCAGAATTGCAGAAAGGCTTTCTCCTTATACAAATATTTCTTATCCATCTCAAGAACTTTCTTGTTTGTTTCTAGGGAAAAATTTTCCCATTGTTAAAGATTGTGCGTGCAACACTTTTGGGTTAAGTTTTCCAATGTTGTTGGATTCTAAAGTAGGTTTGATGTCATGGTTGTTTCGAACTATTTGATATGTGCTATACACACCCTTTATCAATCTCCTAAAATAAGACCGTTAAAACTCGAGTTATCGGAAAATAATAAATCATTTTATGCTTATTGATACGAAAAAATATTGCAATCTCAAGAAGAAACACTTATCTTTAATAAAATATTTCGCATTCGTCATAAAAGAGCGATAATCAGGCATTAAACGTTTTACATGCATATTTAAATATTTATATTTTATCTCGAATCTTAAATCCTGAATCTATTTACGATGACTATGTACAAGTAGACATTAATCCAAAGTCCATGCAAAAACATTTAACAAAACATAGTCAAAATCTATGTTACATGTACATATATAAAAAGACAAACAAAGCCTACGTCAAATTAAGGAAAAACAGAACATACGGAAATTAACTAAGATCATAGAGAAAAGGACTCTCACTCGAGGGACAAGAGTATGGAACTTTGGACCAACCGCATGTTGACACGTAATCACATGTTGATCCAACTTGACAACTGAGTGGGGTTAACGATTCCAGGGATGTGGGTCCCATCGTCCTTCAAGATTATCGCCACATCAGCATAACTTTGGGTCTCTTTCTTGGGATTGTTCGGTTGGGTTTCCTGCTTAACCGGTTTTCTCAGTCCACTCGATGAACCGATTGCTACGGGAGCCGCCTCTGACGGAGCCGGGTCGAATTTCTCACCCAATAAGGTTCCTCTTGTCAGGAACTCATGCGCCATGTACCCAGCTAGAAGCTGGTTCGAACAATTAGGATTGGGCGGGGGGGTTGGACCGGTATAAACCGATGATTGAACCGGAATCGACGGTTTAAATGAATGAAAAGTTTCTCTCTCTTTACGCTTTCTCGAGATTCCGGGTGTCAGAATTCTACGCGGGTGGTGACTCATTTTCATGCCACGTAGGAAGAAGGGTTATTTCCGTTAAATCAGCGTTTCGTAAGGGGCAAAAACGTCAAGTGAGAAAATAGATTTTCTACTTCTCGTTTTCGGGTAGAACTGTCAAATCATCTTTATAAAAAAGCACGAAACAAGCGAAATGACAAAATAACCCACTGAGTTGCCGTAAAACACCAAAATCCCCATTTAAAAACTTAAAAAAACAGGAAAATATACATTATTAAGAACAAAACCTATAATTTTTAGTGTTAAATCATAATTTTAAAATAAAAGCCAAACAAGAATTATAAGAAAAGGAGAGATTTTAGAGATGAAAATAAAGGGATCAAAGAACCCAACGAAAGTGACAGACGGCGGAAAATCGGAGGAGTCCCCGGCTTGTGGCGGAGGGAAACAAAGCAATGAAAGAAAGTTATATGAAATACAGCAAAAAACTGTCCGATGAATGAAGAAAAGAGGGGAGAACAAGAAATCATAAGCAATGAGAAAACAAAATAAAAAACATTATATGATTGGGGTTTTCTTAAAACTAACCTTTGATTTCGAGAAATTAACGAGAATGTCACTATTATTTTACGAAATGACGAAGATCTCCTTTGGCTATTTAACATAATTCTCTCTCCTCTCTTATAAGGCCCTTGATTGAAGTTGCAGTTAAGGACGTCGAATTTACTATTTTGACCCTTTACTGAGAATCATAGGTAGGGGTGGACATTCTATTCGATCAAGTGGCATAAAAATATTTTGAGTTATTCATGATTTTAATTTTATTTGATTTTTTTAATTAATCAGTTATTTAAAATCATGAGCGATAAGATGCCAACTCTAAGACAAAAATTATTTAAAATGGAAGACCTTAACTTTCGGTTCCAACTCTAAAACAATAATAATCTTGTTTATATTGGATTAAGAGATCATTAACCTTGAGATGAGTAACAAAAAACAAGAGGAATAAACTGAACCTCACCCATATTATGTTATGTCACGATTGTCGTCGTGATTGTCATCGTTCTAACTTCGAGTACTGGTTTAACGACTTTATTCACGACATCATCATCTCTTTTGAACTTGTAAATGGTAAAATATATCATACAATAACTAAAATTGATTGATTTTTTTTCGATAAAAATAAGTTTTATTAAATTGATCGATATAGTTTAATCTCGGACAATCTCAAAAAATTGAATTCATCTTGCTTCCAAAACTTAGTCCGGTAACAACTGAAGTAGGTGCTTTGTGTCTAGGAACCAATAATGTTGTTTCGAGTTCAAATTTTGAGACTCGTGTTTCAGATTTTGGTATGATTAAACTGTTTGATCCCGAGTCACCAATAAATTAATTTAGATTTTTTTTATTTTGTTTAAAAATTTTAATATTTTATTCTACTAAACCAATTGATTGTTAGTAATTAAATTATACTTTTCACCTGCATTAAAAGTTGACTTTAATATAAATTTTGAATTTGGTAAAGCTAGTGTAATCTGATTCATTTCCATGGTGGCAACTCCTTACTGCTCCGCCAATGGTGGCAACTCCTTACTGCTCCGCCAATGGTGGCGGTGGATCAAGTCCAACACCGACGCCAAGGTCGAAAACTCCCGACGTTGTGGCATGGGCTTTATGCTAAAGTGATGCACATTTAATGAGTCCAAAGTCAGAAGCTAATTGACTCATAGAGCATGTAAAGGCATGAATTTTTTTATGTACTTATAAAGAATTTTTATTATATAGAACTTATATGACTTAACTAGTAAATTTAAAATTTTAAATAATATTAATTATAATTAAAAAAATATTTGCATAATTACATCAATTCTCACTTAGTAATAAAACTCAATATTATTTCCTTTTTAGCTACTTGTCTTTTTATTTCTAGAAAGTTATAAATGCAATGACAATGAAATTTTAAATCAAGAAACCCTAATCAATTTGATTTGGCAATAACAATAAATTGCCTATCTACCAAGCACATGGATATGATCAATGATGCATACCCTTTTAATATCTATACATGTGTGTACTTATGCTTTTGATTTTAGGAAAAATAAAGATTAAATAATTTGTTTGATACCATCATTTTCATTTCTCACATATAATTTATTAAAATATTTAAAATCAAGATTAAACACCGAGAGGAACTAAATTGTTTTACATCGAAAGAATAATGATATATTAAGTATTTAAATCTAAAAATTGAAATGTATAAATGCCTCATTTAACTAATATTCGAACTAAAAAATCTAAAATATCATTATACCAAAAAAATTTAAGGGGCTATAACATCTACCGATCCCTTGTTAGAGCATATTTAAAAATTAAAACAAATACCACTTTATAACTTTATAATTATATTGACAATTTGACATGACTTTAAAAATAATCGAGATCTCTTAAAGTCAGGGGTGGACCTATGGGGTGATGTGAGTGTAACCGCAACCCTTAAAAATTTTAAATTTCTCCTAAACTCTTGATAATCTAATTATGCACCCTAAAACTCTTGTAATTTTACAACATACATTTCTTATATAGCTTTGTGATAGTTTGCACCCTCTTATATGAAAATTTGAATCTGTCTCTGCTTAAAGTAAATTGTCATCTATATATCGAATACGATACGTATTTAAAAGAATTTTTTGTAAAATTTTGTATATATAAACATTGTAATCTACATTTTTCAACTATTTTGTTATCGTGGGCGTGTAAAACACCAATAATTGTGTTGAGTTGTTGAGCATCATGGAATAAGGTTTCCATGCACCATGCATTACCTTCTTGCCTTGGTTTGTATGAACACCAAGTATTTGTGGTTTTGCTCAAAAGAGTAGTCGGATTCATATACATAATGTGACTACTTTATTTTGCCCTTCAAACGTAGGACTTCCATGGAGCATCATCTAGTTTTACCAGAAACATACGAGTGTTGCATCATAGTTTCACTTGCTCTACGAACATGAAAGACTTGTGAATATATATAAAAGAATATTAACTAGAAAAGAAATTTGTATAAATAAATGAATATTTGATGGGACTGTTAACTACAATCAACCTGCAAGTTTTGACATCTTTTTCCTTCTTTAATGCTCAGCAAGAGCAAGAGTGTTGTCATTAAATCATACCGGTCTGTACGCGCATAGTTGACTAACATGCAAAGTTTATCCCGAGTTTAATTCAATTGGTTCATATAACGATTGATATTCGATATGTTTAAGGTAATTATAAGATGATATTATTCGTTTGTATTTTTAAATTATTTGATAAGGTTAATCTCGATCGATTCTTAGTTTTTTGTGATGAATACAATTCTCTTTTTTTACCGGGACTGCTGGTTGTATTATGATATTCGATAGGTTTAGAATCTCAATATCCTAACCTCGTGAGCTGTTTTTGAGATGAGAGGCAATAGAGTTTCTTAAAAGGGGGTGGTTGGATACTTGTTAATGGTCGCTAACATTATTATTTTGGCACTAAATGTATCAAACAGTTAGTTGTTGAGATGATTTCATGTGATCCCCTTGGCCTATAAAAGCCCTTTGTGGTGTTATGGATCTCATGAACGTGAGTTGAACAAAAATGGTGAGCTGTAGTGAGAGACTTGTTTTGTTTGCTTTGATTTGTTTCAATGTGCTTGTGGCGAATGTGGCTGCTAGAAATGTGGTGAATACGGGAAAGAATGAGGATGAGAGGTACTTTCTGACAAAGGGAGGTGGGTTTGGTCATGGTGCTGGAGGTGGGGGTGGGTTTGGTGGAGGAGGAGGTCTTGGAGGAGGAGGTGGGTTTGGAGGAGGTGCAGGAGGTGGTTTTGGTGGGGGTGGAGGTCTAGGAGGAGGAGATGGGTTTGGAGGGGGTGCTGGTGGGGGTGTAGGGCTTGGAGGTTTTGGTGGTGGCGGTGGTGCTGATGGAGGGCTTGGAGGTGGGGTTGGTGGGGGCATTGGAAAGGGTGGTGGACTTGGTGGTGGAATAGGAAAGGGTGGAGGATTTGGAGGTGGCATTGGAAAGGGTGGTGGCATTGGAAAAGGTGGAGGATTTGGAGGTGGAATTGGCAAGGGTGGAGGCCTTGGTGGTGGACATGGTGGTGGCATTGGAAAGGGTGGAGGACTTGGAGGTGGTATTGGAAAAGGTGGTGGACTTGGTGGAGGAATTGGCAAGGGTGGGGGACTTGGTGGTGGAATTGGCAAGGGTGGTGGCATTGGAAAAGGAGGCTTTGGTGGTGGCATCGGAAAGGGTGGAGGCATTGGTGGTGGAATAGGAAAAGGTGGTGGGATTGGCAAGGGCGGTGGGATTGGTGGAGGAATTGGGAAAGGTGGTGGTGCTGGAGGTGGCGCCGGTGGTGGATTTGGTGGTGGAGCAGGAAGTGGCGGAGGATTTGGAGGTGGTGGTGGATTTGGAGGTGGTTTCGGTGGAGGAGTAGGCGGTGATGGTGGGATTGGAGTCCACCACTGAAGTATCAGTTGACGTTGCATGTCTGCATGAGTCTTATTGCCTCCCTTGGTCCCCAAGGATACGTTACTTTTGGTAATTAAGTTAATAACCCATACCCAATCCCAATCCCCTTTGAAGTTACTTTTATTTGTATACTGATTTTAATTATTTGTGTTTGTACTTCAATACCACCCCTCTAGAATAAGAGTTACGATGGGGGGATGTTTGATTTTATTAAGCTCGTAGGTAAAAATATAACATACAATAAATCTTTTAAATCTACTCTTAAAAAGTAGAATTAGTATAAATTGAACATTAATTATCTAATTAATTTTAAATAAAATCAATAATTTTTTGTTAAATAATTGATTATGTGATATAAATTTTAAATACATGATAATAAAATTGTCATTTATCAAAAAAATAAATATATTGTATTAATGACATCTTAAAATTTCAAGTATAATCACAGTTTAAGTCCTTCATTAAGATCTTTGATCTTCCAATTGTTTGGTCATAATTCCATACAAGTTTATGATCCCCTCATATATTTGATGCTATGTCCATACATCATAAACTTCCAACACTGGGTCATAAAATATTTGTGCAAAACATAGAGAATGTGTCCTCTCCACAGATCTGACCTCAATGTGAAATAAGAACAGATGATAGCAGTGAAGGAATTTTTCTGTAAGTCCAGTAGCATTCAAAACTAAACATTGCCCTAGTCCTAGACAAGGCTTGTCAGCTTTGCCAAGATGGACTAAACAGGAAAAATCAAAGATTAAACGCAAGCAAACAAGATTAATAATACTAATAATAATGTATCAATCCCCACTGATTTGAACTTCTTATGGAAGAAGAAGAACAAAAAGAAGTGTGGGAAAGGTGTTTATTGTAAGTCCATTAGCATTCAAAACTAAACATTGCCTGGATAAGGCTAATTAGCTCTGCCAAGATGGACTAACTTCTACTGACTAATATGGAAAGATGACGTATCTTGAATGGTTAATCCTGATAAAGAATAGATCTTTAAGAAATGAAAGACAAAACCCAGAAATATAAACAACTTGAAAAGGAAGGATTTAGTCTCTCCTTCACAAATCCATCGATGCCCTATTGGTTTTCCAACATTTTCTCAGAATCCAAACACTCAAATCCATGAAAGGACCAAAAAAGGAGATATGGAAAGGAAAGCTAACGACTTTAGCAATGGTTATGAAACTGGCGGTGCGAAGAGGCGTTAAGGGAGAATGAGAGAGTGTTAGGGTTCTTGCCTTCTAGGCATTGAGAAAGGGTGTATTTATATTTGATTTTTTGGGCTTTTTATAAAAAAGAATATAAAAATATTGGGCTTTTGAAATCTTTCATATTTTGGGGAGGGGAATTCTGAGAACATAAACCTTTTAATAGATGGAATATCAATGTTTTACTGAATATTTTAAAATAATTACATAATTTTTTAATATTTTAATATAATTATATGATAATATTAGTTTATTTTATAATTTTTAATTATTTAAAAATTTATACATATCGTGTATATATAATACTCAACTAAAATTTTCTAAAAATAACAATTTTTTTTTATGAAACAAACCGTTTGATAATTTCAATATCAAAATTTTAATTTTTTTTATTTCGAACTCCACTTAAAAAACCATAATTTTACCTTTAAACAAATCAAATAAAGTTATCATTTAAGAATATGACAAATCACTCCACTTAAACAACTTTAATATCATAATGGTACATTTGCTCTCTGAAACCTCAATCCCCATCCCCTGCCTCCAGCTCCAGCTCCAGCTCCAGCAACATCTTCATATATATATACCAACAACATTTTAAAGTTAAACCAAATTAGATTACAATTCACAGATTTTCCCCAATCAAATCCGAATACAACAGTTATTTCAATGAAAAATCAATACTATAAACCAATCCTGTTCTTCATATTCCCAGTTTTATATACAGCATGTTCATTATTGCCTTGCTTCACAAGCTTCTTTTCGCCAATTGAAACGATTTCTTCAAGAAATGGTTCGCCGTTCGGTCATTCCGATGGCACAACACTCTGAGTATTGTGTTCGGATCCGATTGGTTCCACCTTCCTGTCGCTGGTGGTATTGTTAGCTTTCGGGCTGTGCCACGGGTCTCACTTGTGACAGTGCTGAAATCTTCTATTAGTTGTTCTGTGCTTTTCCCCATCAGTGATATCACCCCTTCGATTTTCTCGGCTTCCTGTTGGACTACTTCGTCGGATATCGACTTTTCTCCGCAAGTAAAGAATACCCTTTTCAAGCTCTGGAAATCTTCCGCGATCATCTGGTAATCGGAACGAGTGAAGTTCCTAGATGGCACTCCCGCAAGCAATACCATGAGGAAGGCTTCGAATGATGCCTTCATGACTTCTTTTATTGCTAATGTTTGCGCTTGGTCAATGAGGATTGTGGTGAGAAACTTGAGGTTCTCCTTTAGGATTCTTATGACGTGTTGGAAACTTGAACTGGTTACACCGCCGATGTAAAGAGATTCGTAAAATACTAGGTTTGTATCGAGGAATATGAGGCGGTAAGTGGCGATTTCCGATATGTGATCGAGAGCAGCTTGAATGGATATGTTGGTACGTTCGAAATAGGAAAAGGAAGCACCTTGTTGAGGCTGCTTGCGATTGCTGAAATGGTTTCGTGTCACATCCCTGGGCGAAAGGGCGAGAGTTTTATCGAGTGAGTGAATGTAGGACATTAGATAGTGCAACGTATTAAGGCGGACATAAAGGCCTTGCGTTCCGACACTGGTCGATGAGGAAGGATGTTGATGTTGTGTGGTCATAGCTTCGTCCATCTCTTCGAATCCAGCACCACATGGACTAGCCCTTTTCCAAAGCTTGGAGAACATTGAATCTTTGTTGCATCTGGTTAATGGAGGAAGTGTAGGAAGATAATTCTGCTTTGAACCTGCAAAAGAAAGGTGCGAAACAATGTGAGTTCAATGACATATATGTCGTTGATTTGCGCAGACGATAAGCTGAAAACGGTGATGAAAACATGGTACTCACCACATGATTCTGCAAAGGTAATATAATCTTGAAAGATCTGCTCTAGTCCTTCAGCTAGATCAAGAATCAAATCCTCTGTAATTCCAAGTGGAATTTGAAGGAATTCAGTCACAGTTTCCTTAGTCAAGTTCACTAGATCAACAGCCGAATACGCATGCGGCTCGGATTTAGAAATCTGACTCCATGTCTGCAACATAAATTGCAATCAGCTAGTAAAATTAACCATAGATTATTTCAAAGGGGAAAAGAAAAGAAGAAATCGATTTACTTCAAGTTTCTTTGCATTGTGAACCAGCTTTTTCCCTTTGTTTAGTCTTTCATCTATCCATTGTCCCAAAAGCTTAATTGTGACTGTATCAACTTCATACGGCACCATTTCTTTGATAACCACTTTGCCTCCATTGGTACACTCTTTGAAATCTTGTGGCACCATTTCTTTGATAACCACTTTGTCTCCATTGGTACACGCTTTGAAATCTTGTGGCACCATTTCTTTGATAACCACTTTGTCTCCATTGGTACACTCTTCAAAATATTCGGCCACCATTTGAACCAACATCTTTTCGAGTTTCCTAGCTCGTTCTATTACCTCGACGATCTCGCTGTTCAGCATTCTCGTCCCGGTGAAATGCTCCTTCAACACTGCTCCGTAGCATTGGTGCAGTGTCACGGCTGCAACAACGGCTGCAGTCGGATGCCATTTCTTCAATACAGGGGTAAATAGTTCCCTCTCTCGATCGGCCAAGTCCTCCGTTTCGTTCGCCAATCGAAGAAGCTCTTCATAAGAATCCCCTCTTCCTCCCTTGGCATCCTTTTTGGCATTTTCTTTTTCAATTATCTATTGAAAATAACAAGGTCATGAAATGAGTATGTGATAATAACATGTAATTAACTGCCTATATGCCTATTATGTGTGTAAATCACTCACCTTTGCAAAAGCTTTCTTCATGGAAGATTGAATGTAATGATCAAAACGAGCTCGTGTCAAATCTACACCCGTCACAGCCCCTTTCTTGCTCTCCTCCCCGTCCGTCTTCCTAAGGCATTCAACCAAGATCTTCGTCGACAACGATGCCATAGGTAAAAGATTCTCGATTCCGTTGATAGTTCCTTGATTGAAAAATTCATGGTAGTTAAGCAACTTTTTCTCTGCCCAAGTTTGGATTGCTACCAACATGGAAGACAACATTTTCACGTACGTTTCGTCTCGATTATGTGGATTTCGAGCATCGTTTTCAACCTCCGACAACATAATATATGCCGCACGAAGAAGGTCAGGCTCCATCTGGCTCATCACGACGTATTGCTCAAAAAGCACCCAAGCGAAACAAGCATTGTGCATCGGCTTGTTGAGTCCCAACGTAGACCATGTCTTCTTCATCAGTTCCAGCAACTCATCGACCTCGTCCAATACCGATGTCTCATCCCTGATGCTGAAAATCGACCTGAGGAGAGCCGTGTAGATGTGTATGTTGAGAGGGTACCCATCGGCCCAATGGCAAGAAGTCGTAGGACTGCCGTTGTTGCTTCGCCAACATAACGAAACGACACAGTTGCATAACGTTCTCATCGTGTCCGAGTTCTTGCCGATGTCGATAGCCCTCAATTCGCCGGATTGGATTATGTCACGCATGCGGATCATGAAGGAGTTGGAGCTGTCTAGAGGGATTGATGGATATTTGATGAGCCCAGCTTCAAGGATCTTAAGCTGACGTTTTTGCCAAAGATGGTACTCATGTGCGTCACTGAATTCGGATGGTTTTAAATACTTTAGAAGCTCAAGTGGTAGGATTATAGTCTCTGATCTTTTTCCCACCTGTTGGAAAAAATGAAAACCCACAGGGCTTAACTAGTAAATAAACCCTTTGAGTTCAATACATTATTTAAGGGGTTAATTCACCAAACATCCTCAAACTGTTATTCAGATTTTAAATTATCCCTAAACTTCAAAATAAATCTGTAAGACATGCGTATAAAACTATAAACATGCGTGTGCGTGCATGTTCTTGCATGTTTATAGTTCGATCCACGGACCTTTACTGAAATTAACCCTTAAAATATAGAATTTTAGTAGGAAGTGACATAGATTGTCATACTTGGCCAATAAGGGTTCTGGTTAGAGTCTTCCTGAGCCTATTGTCACTTTGTTCAGTCACCTTCATCTGCAGCCTCATAATCTCCGCCGACGTCAAAGGACGCCGTGGCCACCGCACCGGATCTGTCATAAACCTCATTCCAACGCTAGAACCGGTCTGAATACCGCCGTTTCCTTGAGAAACAAACGACGACGCCATAGACCTTGCGCCACTGCCGTTGGAGAAGCCTGTCGACAACAACGACATCCTCCTAGAAGGCGACTTCTTCAACATCTTTAGACCCAAAGCCGTTTTAACCTTACTCGTCGGCGTCATCACCAACGCACTCACCCGCCCGTTCGACGAACCCGATCCGTTCGATTCATTTCCACTTCCACCATCAACATTCCCGTGTTGATCATGCGAAGAATTCGACGTCGACACGGAAGCATTCCGACCACCTGCCGAACGACATGACGTGAAGAAGATCTCGTAGGCCGTTTCACGGATGTCGTCGCAGTCAAGGCCGTTGAGGTGACCGAAAGGCCATTGGAGGTCGACAACAATGTCCACGTCTTCGTCTTCGTATCGTTGTTCTTCAGCTAGGTTGTTGTTTGTGTTGCTGCTTCCATGGAGGGGACCGGAGGATGACTCACGGTCGGGATGGTGGTCCATGGCGGAACAGAATGCGGCGGAAGGGGAACGAATGAGGATGGGGAACTCAAACAACCGATACAAACCAGAATTTCAGTGCGTATTTCAACGGTAGAGAGAACGGAGGGGAAAGGGTTAGATTTTCTTTTAATAGGAAAAGTAAAAACAAGAAAGAAAAACAGAGATTTTATCGGCCATGCAACAACATTGTCTTGCAATGAAAACGAGGAAATTAATGATAGGCTGGTAAAATTACACTTAACATAGCATATCTTTTTCATTACATTGATCCGACCTGTAATAATTATCTTTTTGTTTGAAAATTAAGTTAAAAATCCAACCAATTATCCGGTTCGATTTCATTGAATTCGATTATGTTATTATTTGTATTTATTTAATTAAATTAAAATTCCAACAATATTTCAAGTTTTCAACCATATCATTTTGTCTGACTCTAATTTGTAAAGCAAATGTAGTGTAAAATAAAGAGAGAGTGGGTGATTTCTTAAGATGTTGCTATTTTGATTGCAACATTGCATTTCACTCAAAAACAAACAAATCATTCTCTTTTTCATATGCATTTCATACATCAGTACTTCAGAACCGCCATTGTTGAAGCTCTAAACACTTTGGGTGCTTGAGTTTTAAGGATATAATCGAGGGAGAAGAACTAGATTTCTAGTTTAATTTTAATCTAAAATAGAGAGTTTTGAGAGAGTTTCACCAGCTTTTGAAGAAGATACTTCTCTAAATGTACAAGTCGCAATGTATTTATATAAATGTTCATGTTACATATGTATGTCACATGTTATTATCATATTTAAAGTATGTTCGTATTGTGTTCGTGTTACTTTTTATATGCTGTGGCCATTTGCCTTTACATGACTTCTCTTGTGTAATTTGCATTATTGTAATTTCCATGCTGTGGTCATCAGAATGTGAAGTCTTGAGATAAATCCCAAGGGATGTATAAACCGATCAAACTTTTTTATCATCCCACAGAGCCTTTCTATGTCACAAGACAGGTAATTCTCCAAATGATTGGTATGTCTATCTTTGTTACTCGAATTTCGAATTTGAATGTTGGAAACGGATATATATCGATTTTTTTTTCTTAAATAAATGAGAACATTTTTAGCGGCCTCAAATAATAGTAGCAGTGTTTCTCATGAGATCATTCAGATGTGATCATTGCTACATCCTTCTTTCAGGTTTCTTGCTAAGAACACGAACTTTCAAGTGATTTTCATTGTCATTCAAAATTGGATAACCTTATCGAATACTAAATAAAAGTTAAATGACTATATTAAATAATATAAAAAATATGATGACTAAAATGAATTTAGTATAAAAGTTTGATGACTATTTATGTAATTTATCTTTTAAATATCTGATTCGGGAATTTACTTCGACCGTGGAAAACAGTTCCAGAAAAGAATCTATATTTGACGGTGAGGATCGTCCCATGAACAATCCAAAGGCATCATCTAAAGAAGAACTTCTAGATTTCCAGATCCACATTTTCCTGGGAAATGGTGGACCAAACACGTAATTCTCCCCCTTAAACTAAAACCCAAAGCCACCCATTTATATGTGGCCAACAAATGCTTCAATGGCTCTCTTTAGTCCACACACCACCAAACCAAAGAGAAGAAAAGAAAAAGAAAACCATTGTTTCTTATCACTGATCAGTGCCATAGAAGAAGAGAGCTTCGAATATGTTGTCAATGGCGGTTTCTTCGGTTTCCGCAGCTGGTTTTAAGGGAGGCTTGCGAAGCTCGTTTAATGGAGGCGAAGATTACGTCATGTTGGCTAAATCGGTTCCCAACGTTGTTCGCGTCAGAAAGGCGGTTAGAGCTCAGCCGATGATGAAGAATGTTAACGAAGGGAAAGGGTTGTTCGCGCCGCTCGTGGTGGTCACCCGCCAAATTGTTGGCAAGAAGAGGTTCAATCAGATTAGGGGAAAAGCCATTGCCTTGCATTCTCAGGTACCGTTTACACTTCCGGTTAGCATTAACATAGTCGTTCCAACGGGCAACGCCGAGTGTACTGAATACCGGCGATGAGGGATTAGTCATTCTTACGGGGGTGAATACTTTGATTTCAACAAGAATATATATAAAATTATTCTTATTTTTTTCAGGTAATTAATGAATTCTGCAAAGCAATCGGGGCTGATGGTAAGCAAAGGCAAGGCTTGATTCGTCTGGCCAAGAAAAATGGAGAAAGGCTGGGATTCCTTGCATGAGTTTAGGACACTACACGTGTACGGTTTGTAAAACCTTATTAAAATTCTATGTCAGCATCCTTCAGTTTAGTTTGTATTAATTACTATTCTATGATGAAATCAAAATTTCTCCATATGATCTTAAAGAAATCCCCCAAGAATCCACAAACTATGATTCAGAGAAACAAAATCTCTACACAATGGCATTGGCTGCACTTGCAATCCTTGGCCATAGATCAGCGCACTCCTTCCCGATTGGACCAGTTATGGCAGAACCTTTCATGTCTCCCTTTGGATTCACAATGACACCAGCATTATCTGCAATCAAAACAAGATTCAAAGCACAAACTTAGAATCAGAAATCGACATCTGGTGAACATATACTTATATTCGAAAATTGAGATATGCAGGACACAAATGGAGCAGATAAATGCTCCAACAACTTAATGCATCTACAATAATGGAGGCACTCGGTTTTCCAAACCAGTAACTGTATCAACACTTATTACCCGACAGATACGTTATAGCCGATTATGACATAGTCCAAACTCAATTATCAAGACTCACAGAATTTGCTTGCAAGCTTGACATTTTAGAATATGTAGGGCACCAATGGAGCAGATGCAAGCGTCAAAAGCTTAACACATCTGCAACGATGGACACACTCAATTTTCCAGACAAGTAACTGTATCAACTATTGAACACTGAAGTAGATACATGACTATTGTCTGGTTACAGAGTTTATGTCTAGTACAGTACTGTAGCTACCAATGAACATTCACATTTCAGCCACTTCCGAGCAACATAAATCAATGTCTCCAATTTCAATTCACATTCTCATGTAATGAAACTACAAAACAATATATTGTCTGATCATACATGTCCGAGCAACATAAATCGATAGGTCTCTAACTTCAATTCACATTACCATCTAATGAAACTACAAAACAATGACAATTCAGACATCTAGACAAGACAAAAGATTTTACCTTCAAAATACATGTAGACGCCATCCTTTCGGCGCCATGGCTTGCGCTGCCTGACGATTACAGCAGGCAAGACCTTCTTCCTAAGATCAGGCTTCCCTTTCTTAACAGTAGCCATCACCATGTCACCGACACAAGCAGATGGCAAGCGGTTAAGGCGGCCCTTGATTCCTTTCACCGAGATGATGTAGAGATTTTTAGCACCGGTGTTATCAGCACAGTTCACGGTGGCTGCCACTGGTAAACCCAGTGACATCCTAAACTTGTTTCAGCTGACCCTCCGCGTCCTAATTAAGAAGTGAAAGAAAAGTAAAGATCGCACCTTTTTCAGCTATCAAACAGCTAATGAAAAAAAAAACAGTAATCCATCTTTATCATCTGTTTCACTCCTATTTTTCTCGAGAAACAAACGGAAAGTGAAAAGCAAAATGAAACGCATGATGAGAACTTACCTCGCTTCGACATTTTCGACGGCTGAAACAGAAGCAATGAGTGAAGGGTATTTTCGAGTAATATATAGGGTTCCTTTAACGTAATTGTTGAAGATGATAATGGGCTTCAAGATCTAGATCTTCTCCCCTACTTTCAAGTTGAGCCCTGGGATCGACATTGGGATTCCTGAATAAATTTGACAAATATTGATTCCGACATGAATCGGAATTTAGTTCGAATTAAATTTAATTCAATCCGATATATGACCTGAAAAAGTCAGTAACTTTGAGACTTTAACACTTATAGGTTCAAATTAGACTTTAATTCAATCCGATATATAACCAAATTCAATAATGTAGTCTTGTTTCCGAGGAATAAGCATAGAATTTCCGATCACAAGATAAATCAAAACTTACATAACATAACAATCTGAAAAAAACAGTCAAACTAGCTACACAACAGAACACGAAACATTAACAATCTCGAATTCTTGTATAGAATACCTACATTTCGATCTATACACCGGGACGATAGGGTCGGTAACAACTAAACGATTTTCAATTCTAGATCTCGATACCTCGACTACTGTACATTTTTTGGTCGGAAAGTGGGGCTTTGAGTGTAGATGTATGCCACTGCGATCGAGAAGGATTGTAGAGCTGAGAGTGTGGGCTGAAAATGAATGAAATACAGACCATCATGAACGTTTGATATGCTCAATGCCGGTGAATTGTGATCGGAACCCTGAAACACGATGTTCGGAAACGGTCATCGTAATGAGTATAATGTCATATAGTTTTTGTGTTTGCAGTACCATAATCTAAGGGGAAAACAGAGACACTGGTACGTACCTGAATGAAAAAATCGAATAACTTGCATGCCACGGATGTTTTACTTGGAGACAAGCCTCCTTCTTTACTTGATCTGGCTTTAAGTACCGTCAGCGGACATCCCGAGTCCCATCCACCACAGTCGCAATGTCCACCGGATCTCCATCTCTCGAGCAGACTTGAGGGACCGCCATTTCGGATTCTTGGACCACCATGAATACCTGCTGGAACTACAATGTCCATACTTGTTGAGCAATCACCGGTATCACAAGGAATCGGGGTTTCTGAAGGGTCAGCCTTTTGCTTAACACCCTTTTTCCGGAGAAAGTTTAATCCCCAACCTCTGGCTTCCGAATGAGGGCTTTCGAGGAAATGGTCCCTCGAGACAATAGCAATCAATTCGAAATTCGGTGGAAGTTGTTCCTCTAAAAGATCTGTGCCATCTAGTGCATCAGAATTGTTGATTTTCTCTTGGCCTTGATCCGAAGAAGAACCTTCGACTAAGGACATAGATCGACGAAATCTAGACATTGTTCTCTGCTTGGACAAAGGATCACTCTTGAATACTTCCGACACCTTTCTTGATAGTCCCGTATTCTTCCTGTGGTCACGGCTTGAAGTTTGCAGATCCGGACTAGAAGTTTCGTTACGACCAACTAAAACAAACTCTGTCTCCATGATTTTAGAATCTCGGGGGCCAATGGCGAAAGAAGTAGACACCATCATCTTACCAACAAGATGTAGCTCGTTATCGCTAACCCCATGTTCCATACGGCTACCCTTGCTAGAATAGAACAAGTACGTATAGCCCAGACCTTTATTCCTACCCGACCCTTCCTTCGAAAATTTGGCTATATATATCTGTCTCTGATTATCCAGGATGAAAACGAAATACGGAATCCCTCCCTTCCATGCGCATTGAAGCATTCCCTGCAAAATCGTTGTAGAAGTGGAAGAAAAGGACTGATCGGAGCATGTTGAGTTCGAACTTGACACTGAAACAAGCCTTTTCTGCACTGTTTCAGATCCATATGTACAAGTGTCTGATATGGATGCTTCACTTCCGAGCTTATTCAAGGGATAATTCATGAAACCACCAGGTGAGTTTGCGAAATCATAACTTGTCATCGATCCTTCAACATCATTCGAACTCGGATCAACATCCAATGCACCAAATTTCTTTAACAACGGGCTCTTCAATATATTTTTCATACTCCTGCTGCCCATTATAGAGCCTACAACCCACGGATCCACCGGACCAATGACAACACTACGGGTCTCAACATCGAGTGGACAGTCGAAAAAAACCCTGCTGAAATCACATGTATCTTCATCCGGAATTTTAGTTGAATTCAGTCCATCAGATAGCACTCCTGTATTTAGAGGACTCAAGTTCATAGAGATGTTGCACTGAGATGCTTTTGCTGCATTGAGATGAATCAAATCCAGGCAACGACGAAGATATTTCTCGTCTAGAGTAACTAAATGCCTCGGAATCTTATTACTTATGCCGGAAATACTCCGTTGGAATGAATCCTTTATAAGCCTTCTTCCACCTTGTAATCTTTTAACACTCATGATCAAAGCATGCCAAGGATTTACATTTCTTACCAGCTTCTTCAATTTCAATTCAGAATAAATCATTCCAGTATCCCACGATATATCCCCGTTTCGCGACGAATCTTCACTCCCCTTGTCATCTTTCCGACAGGTAACAAAGGCTTTCTCCATCTTCTTTCTCCAATTAAATACGGTCCCTAGTGACTGCATGACCGATCACCCTTGTTCTGTCTCAATGTGGATGAGACGATCTCGGAAGCAGACAAATTCCGCAATCTATATGCCTCCGACTATCCGGTTCGTAATTCAAAAGAAATCTGAAGAAAAATATGAATAATTACATCAAGATAGAACCAAAAACAAGAACAATATACAAATAGAAACAGAGCCAAGACTCATGCATCACCAATTCTTACTGCAACTAGAAAGAATATGGTTAAGAATTCAGACAAATCTAAAACGGAGATGGGATTTTCGGTAATAAAAACACACGAATCATAACCTTATCATGTAATGATCAAGATTTATACATATGCACACACACACATATATATATATAACTGAATGAAGTTATGGACAAGAAATACAACAAATATCCTACATTTCAAGCAAATGCCAATCAAAGGTAAGTTAGCTAGCAATCAAAATCAATGACATATAGAACATTTTTGTTTCGAAATCATTTAGGGTCATTCGAAATCATTTACGTTACTCGGACTCTTCATTGTTTTTTCGATATATAGTCTACCACGGAGTACAGTCATTCGAATATATACTGAAAATTAAGCAAACTCCCATCGAAATTCGAACACATACAGAATGATAACTAGTATATACAACCAAGATTGAAAAGCTTGATATTTAATTTTTATGTCCTCAAATCTCACTGTAGAAACACTAAGAAACCAATTTGAAGATTACCCATCATAAGAATCTCATTATATTCACTATAAAACCCAAGAAAGTTAACTGAAATTCAAGAAATAAAAAACCTTACCCTCAACCTGAAGAACAACACTTATGAAGTGGATTGACTTGATTTGCAGAGAAATTTGGAGCCTTTAAACCTGATGTAAATACACCAATCCAACCCAGAAGATTTCAGTCTTGAGAACAAATTTGAAGAACTGCTTGCTACAGAGGAACAAAGAGGAAAGTCGCTAACTTTTATGAACAGAATAAGTAAAAAGATTCACCTTTATTTATTTTCTCTTACCTCAAAAAACAAAAAAAGGAATCCTAGAAACAAAGATCAGCCTATTAACCCTGAGCTTAATCCATGGAAAGAAACAAGCATCCGACCAATATAATCAAAAACAAGACAACTTTGTCTTGTTTTTGTCAGAAATATATACTAGGTTCCGAAAACACTGTTTTGTCTTTCCTTTAACAAAAGATTTGCTGTTAACCGTTATGATACTGATTTAAATGAAAAGAAATAATATAAACACGATACAAATATATGAATATAAATATAAATATAGAATACAATATTATTAAAACACAAGTGGTGTAAGCCACGTTTAGTTGTGGGATTTTTGGTTTTCAACTTTCAAGAAGGCCCCCCACTTTATTTTTTTTTCATTTTAGTCAAATGTGTAAATGGAAAAAGACCAGAGGATGAGCTGGAAACACAGTGTGTTAATTTTGAGCATTAACAACAGAAGTTGCTTACCAGTTGGTCTAAATAGCAGAGGTTGTTGTGAATACAAATGTCTGGTTTCTTCCCTGTCGAAGTAAAGGATATCTAAAAGAATGGAAAACACAAAAACAACATCTAGGATTGCTTGAAATTCGCCCTCAAAAACCATCAGTTTTATAATTCAACTTTAAAGAGGACTTTTATTTTTATGAAAATTTACTTTATTAATTTTTGAAATTTATATAAATAATATAAAAAGTTTTTCCTTATTTAACTTGAAATAGATTTTCTTTATTCAAGATAATAATTCAATTTAAAGACTATGTCTTTCTCCAAAAGGACAGTACTGTGTGTGTTTTGCTATATAAATAAGACGCTACTTGACTTGTTCCTTTAATGCAATCAAAATCCATGGCAGGCTTCACCACCTCCTTCTCTATTCTCCTCTTCTTCCTTTTCTCTTCCGTCGTCACGTCCCTCCCTCTGTCAACCAATTCACGTTGGATTGTCGATGATACAGGACGACGTGTGAAACTGGCCTGTGTAAACTGGGCGTCCCACATGGAACCTGTACTTGCCGAAGGACTCAGCAAGCAGCCTATGGATACCATTGCCAAACGGATCGTGTCAATGGGGTTCAACTGTGTTAGGTTCACTTGGCCACTCTATCTCATCACCAATGATTCCTTGGCATCCCTCACCGTAAGAGAATCGTTTCAACGACTCGGCCTCCTCGAATCCATAGCTGGAATCCAAGCCAACAACCCTTCCATCATTGATCTTCCCCTAATCAAAGCTTATCAGGTATGACTATAGGCTATAGCAACATACATATATCATCATTGAATAAATTTCACGGCATTGGATGAAAATATTTGTTTTTTATATTTCAGACCGTGGTGTCATGCTTAGGGGAAAACAATGTGATGGTTATACTTGATAATCACATAAGCAAGCCCGGTTGGTGCTGCAGTAATCTTGATGACAATGGTTTCTTCGGTGACAAGTACTTCAACCCGGATCAATGGATCTCCGGGCTGACACGGATGGCCACCTTATTCAACGGCGTCACTAATGTGGTTGGCATGAGCTTGAGGAACGAGCCCAGAGGCCCGAAACAAAATGTAAACGATTGGTACAAGTACATGCCGAAAGGAGCCGAAGCAGTGCATGCAGCAAACCCGAACGTTCTCGTTATACTTTCTGGATTGAGTTTCGACAGGGACTTGTCATTCATCCAAAATCATCCACTACAACTCACGTTTAGTGGGAAACTAGTATTCGAGGCGCATTGGTATGGATTCTCCGATGGACAGACTACATGGGTGGATGACAACCCAAACCAAGTTTGTGGCAGAGTGACGACATACATGATGAGGACATCAGGGTATTTGGTTGATCAAGGATACCCGTTGTTCATTGGTGAGTTTGGAATCGATCAAAGTGGAGCCAATGTGAATGGCAACAGGTACATCAGCTGCTTCTTGGGTGTGGCAGCTGAGCTTGACCTGGATTGGGCCTTGTGGACACTGGCTGGGAGCTATTATGTGAGAGATGGTGTCGTTGGGTTAAACGAGTACTACGGAGTCTTGGATTATAACTGGTGTGGAGCCAGAAATTTGAGCTTCATACAAAGAATCTCAGCTCTCCAGTCTCCTTTCCGAGGTAAGCCAACATATACCACTTTCTTTTTTATCCAACATGGATGTCAGCTGAAAACTTGATGTTGTTCCTCAATGATATATGCAGGTCCAGGTCTCTCGGAAGCCAAACCGCACAAAGTGATCTTTCATCCCTTAACGGGGCTTTGTATCACAAAGAAATCACTGCACCACCCATTACGGTTAGGTCCTTGCACCGACGCATACCCTTGGAGTTACTCGTCCGGGAAGAATTTACTAGTAAAAGGCACTCGTTTTTGCTTACAAACCGACGCATTCGGGACATTGGTAAAACTAGGTATCTACTGCAGCAACTCGAATTCGAAATGGGAAACGATATCCGATTCTAAGATGCATCTCTCGACTAAACTCAGAGATGGAAAATCCGTGTGCCTTGACGTAGCGTCGGATAACACCATCATCACAAACGATTGCAAATGCATAAGTACAGACAAGACATGTGACCCTTCGAGCCAATGGTTTAAACTGGTGAACAGCACAAGGAGTAGCACAAAAGTGGAACGATCTTTGTTGCAAAGCTTACCCCGAAAGGGTTTGATTGGCTGAGCAAATTGGCAAAGGATACTTGCCGTTCAAGGCATTTGTTAGGGCAGCTCCACCATTTTTATCAAGCATTTGGTTTTAGATTTATTTATTTTGAAATGTATAGGAATTTATAGAGATTAGGTTGGTGGTGGTCACACCCCAAGATTTTTTTTAGTTCTTTAATTTATTAATCTTTTGAATTTAGTTTTGATATATGTTAAAAAAATCAACTCTCATTTCGAATTCGAGTTTAAAGATTTTTTTCAAGTACCTAAGGTTTTGTTTTGTAAAAATATGTGTCTAATGTTCCACTCAATATCATTTTGTCAAATTATAATTTAAGATCGAGAATTAAACAATATAAATTTTTTAGATAAATATTTATTTTATTATCCAAAAAAAACAGGATTAAAACTTATAATAATGTCTAAAAAAAAACAAGGCTTTCATCCCGCAATATAAATTTACCTATTAACCAAATATGATTTTGTATGTACCCTATACTGAATTACATAAATAAAAAATATTTTGATAATATTTAAAGAAACAAATATATAAAAAAAAATCAAATGGACAGAAAATTATACATATTTATATTTAAGGTAATAAATCCTTCACCTTTGGTAGGTTTCTTAATTTCATTTGTGTAAGTTTTTTTCATATATAAATTACTTTCAAAAGGGCAAATTCACAAATACAAATTAAAGTGTGAGATAATTATTTAATTGAAACTTGTTAAGATGGTCAACTTCTCTTTCTCCTACTTCTTCACCATTGCTCTCTTTTTCACTGGTCTATTTTCTTTACTCAATTTATCTTTTGTTTGATATTATATCAGACTAATTTATTTAAATAAGAATAGATAGTATAATCGAATAAATTATCTTGAGTCGGTAAAAAAACGAGATCTGAAAAAGAGTATAATAATTTCAACCATGTATGATTTTTTATTATATTAAGTCAATGTTACAACTAGTTGATTATGAATCAGGGTCTATTTAACTTGAACCTCGATTTGATTCTTACAACATTGATTCAACTTGAACTATGTAAGATTTGAGTTTAAAACGTGTAATAATCTTTTAATAATGTATGCATGTTCGTATGCTATATTCAAAACTCGAGTTCGAGTAACATAGAAATCGAATTCTTCGGTAATTTTTCAATCTGTAATATCAAAGCAAAGCTTAGCCTCATCCCATGGGCCATTAATCTCAAACTTGTATTATTGAATCCTTATAAGTCAGTAAGGGCAAACCACATTAACAAAGATCAATATTCCCACCAATAACACAAAAAGAAGGCAATGGAGGCTGTAAAACAATGTTAAAGTGACAGCCACTAACCCCAAAGAAAACAAAAGGTGCAACCTGAAAGAGTATTTCTTGCTGCAGTAGTGCAAACAGGAAGATCTGTAAGGAGAATAGCATGGTTGCGAAAACGTGTACTCGGGAGGGTAATCGGGATGCTATGAAAACTGAAGCGACGATGGAAGCATTTAAGGAAATACAGCTGGTTAGATTAGGATTCTTGAGAGCCCCCGAAGGTCTTATCCTGGAGCTGGAGTAGTCGTGTAGGAAAAGATGGAGCAAGAGAAGTGAAATGGAATCTGAGCCGGATGGACCTTGTTAATGTTTGGTATATCGGAGCCAACACGAACAATCCAGTCTTGACGAAGGAAACATTGAGGACATAGTTCAGCAGACGTTTGAGGGAGAGCATCTCTTCGGTTAATATGAGGATTATGAAACCAGAACCGAGAAGACTTACATCGAGAAGCAAGAGGGAGTTTTCATTGAGGGTTGACCTAAGGGCGTAGATCCATACCAAGACTACAAGAGCAACAGTGCGTAGATACTGCGAGATGGAAACCAAATCTTGCATCGCCTTAGCATATTCCGTATTTCCGTTTAACGACATTAGCTTCATGACCATGTCTTCTAGGAAAGTATCGTCCGTGTGATTGTCATCATAACCGGGTTGCATCCTCCGTATGCAACTTTTCTCCATCTGGAAGGAGACAGGGAAGAATCGGTACTGAAGAACGTTTCCATTCGATCCTGCTTCGGATTGTCACAAAGCAAAATGATCATCTTCAAGGGCAGCCTATGCTTTCCATTCAATTTTTAAGAAATCAAACCTAAGATTGAAGAATGCTTCAGGGTTAGCTTGAACAGCAAACAAAGAAAGTGTTCAAATATTGCAACAATTAATATCCAAATTCGATAAAAATCTTTACCAAGTTAACAGTTCAAATGATCGACATATCTAGCAACTATGAAGCAGACAGAAACAATGAAATGTTTGTATCCGACTCCGGTGTCGGACACATTTTCGAAGACGGATATAAAGATATGATCTTGATTCTCGCAAGACTCTCCAAAATAGGAAAACTTGTAGAAACTGGACAAGAACATTTATACAGCACTCGTATCCGAGTTCGAAAAACATAGTTTCAAGCACAATTCATCACATGAATGGACCCATGTTCTTTCATTACTTTCCTGATCTGGAGCAAACCAATTTATCCAAAGAACATATTCAAATTCATTAATCAAAGAGAGACAGGTCCAAATAAACAAAATTTAGTCAAATCAATAAAAGAAAGATTCAAAGAATTCATCAATATTGATTCTGCCGCAGAACCCAAATAAACAATCATCAATTAAATCCACTTTTCGACGTGGGATTCTTTCATTCTCTAAAAAATCAAAATATAATCACAAAACGAAGAACAACCCAGAAATCATAAGCAAGTACCCAGACTATATAGAATCATTTTTAACGCCTATGTCTTTAGACTTCACAATTAGCAGCGAAAGTAAGAACATTGTACCTTGAATTCCGAGATGGAGAAACGTTGGGTATAAGAAAGGTGGGAACTTTTTAAATCGGTGAATTGAGAAATGGTGAAGCTCAGGGAGTGAAATTAACTAAGACCCAACAGTTGGCCCAAAAGGACGAGATTTAAAACTGAATGACTCAATTAAAACTTTATTAATATTAAGGTGAGTATTTGGTAATTTAACCATTCAATTTCATTGACTGGTGGCGTTTTTATCCTTCGAGTTTAAAAGGGCCGGCGGAGTTTGTGCGTGAGTTTCCATCTTGAGCTGCTCGTATTCCTCACGTTTTTCTCTCGGGAAACAAACAGAAAATCAACAACAATCTACTTTTTTGTTCCTTTTACATTTCCCTGGCAAAGTAACTAAGAGCTGAATCTTATGGCGTCCTCTTTGATTGCTCCTTCCCCAACTTCTGCCTTCATCAGGAACAAGGTCAGTGCTTTAGATCACCCCTTCTAAAGATTTTGATTGGTGTTGATTATTCTGACTTATAGTTATAAGAAAAAACTCTTTTTTCTATGTCCAGAAAGATTTGGGTTTCTCTGCTTTTCCTTGTACATCTCAAATAGCCATTCAGAAATGCAGAAAACAAGTTTCGAAGAAAATCGTCTCGGTCATGGCACCCCAGCAATCTGAGCGCAAACCAGCCACCACTGGCTCTGTTAGTTTTTTTTTTTTTTAATTTTCATTGATTGGTTAATGGATTCTATTGTTTTTTAAATAAAAAATTGTTTTTCCCTCAGGTGAAGACTGGAATGACAATGACAGAGAAGATTCTTGCAAGAGCCTCTGAAAAACCACAGTTGAGTCCAGGTGATAATGTTTGGGTTAATGTTGATATTTTGATGACACATGATGTTTGTGGTCCTGGTTCCATTGGTATCTTCAAGAAAGAATTTGGTGAAAATGCAAAGGTATTCGGTTCTTCTGCTTACTTTGTATCTTATAAGACTCATCAATGCTCGAAACTTTTTGATGCTCACCCCTACTTGCTGTTGCTTGTTAGAATATAGTTAGCATTTCAAAAATAGATTTTTTTTATTGTATTTCGTGATAGCTCTGCCACTGCTGTAAGCTTCTTCTCAATTGGATATTTTTATAGAGTGGAAACTGGCTTTGGTGGTTTCTCTTGTTTCATTTTCCCAACAAAATACCTTAAATTTCCTTTAGCTTGGTAACCTAACTATTACATTGGTAAGACTGTAGATTGTTCAGCCTTGTGTGTCTACCCGTGTTCACAGCTGTCTATTTGCGGTTGCTGAATTAATTAACTGTGTGCCATCGTTTTGGTATTGAAGGTTTGGGATCGTGAAAAGGTTGTTATTATACCCGACCATTACATATTCACAACTGATGAACGTGCGAACCGTAATGTGGATATTTTGAGGGATTTTTGCATGGAGCAAAATATCAAGTATTTTTATGATATAAAAGATCTTAGTAATTTTAAGGTATGACACTCTTTATCTTGCCATTCATTTCTAGTCCAATATTCTGAGGAACTAGGGGTATATTATATGTTTATTGACATAGAGCTGAATCCTAATTCACAACATTGCAGGCAAATCCCGATTATAAAGGAGTATGCCATATTGCACTTGCCCAAGAGGGTCACTGCCGACCTGGAGAGGTATCAATTCTTTGCGTTAAATACTGAATTGTAAAACGTCAATTCATGTGTTTCGCTCTCGAGCTGTCGTTATGTTCTTTATTGCTGCCTCCAGGTTTTGTTTGGGACAGATTCTCACACCTGCACTGCTGGAGCATTTGGTCAATTTGCTACAGGAATTGGAAATACAGATGCAGGCTTTGTATTAGGCACTGGGAAGCTTCTGGTCAAGGTTTGTTAATTATTCTTTATTGTTTTTTAATAGATATTAAGGATTTTTATGACTTGAAGTCTGTTACTTCAAAATTACAATTAAATAAGTGGTATATTCTTGTACGTATTTGGTTGCATTTTCAATTGCAGGTTCCACCAACTTTGAGATTTGTTATGGATGGTGAGATGCCTCCTTATCTGCTTGCAAAGGATTTGATTTTGCAGGTAAGATCGTATACGTTTAGGCAATTACTCCATTTTGATAAGCTTTAATTCATAAATATATTCCTGTGGGATTACTCTTGTTCATGTTGATCACTGTTTTATATAATGGTTGGTCATATATGTTTTTCAAAAAATGGTTCTCGTTGGGCAGATCATTGGTGAAATATCTGTAGCCGGTGCAACATATAAATCAATGGAGTTTGTTGGAACAACCGTTGAAAGCCTAAATGTAAGTGAACCTGAATGTTGCATAACTTTTAACGTTAGGACTTAGGTCCTTAGAAAAACATTTGACCTAGTTTGATTTATTGTGGGAAGAAATCATGGATTTGATATTCTGATTACTTCTATTTGGTAGATGGAAGAACGAATGACGTTATGCAATATGGTTGTTGAAGCCGGTGGAAAGAATGGAGTCGTTCCTGCTGATAGTACTACATTTAAGTACCTTGAGGTGAGGGTAAAAGTCATCGAACCAGGTTGATTCCATTTAATGTCTATTGCCTGCTTTCATGCTTAGCTTACGGATTAATATCTTTTGCTTTGCATAGGATAAAACATCTCTGCCATATGAACCACTTTACAGTGATGCACATGCAAGGTATATTTTGTGATTAAATGGTTAACGTGGATCAAATTTCTTATTACTCTGGTCTCGTATGCTACTATTCAATTGACTCGATAGGATGTTTTATGTTCTCTCATGGGTGATATTTACTGTACCATTTTATGCTTGGAACTGCATTGAGACGAGTCCTAATATGATTACTTCTTTTGGTCCTGGCTTTCAGTTTTCTTTCCGAGTACAGATTTGATATCTCAAAGTTGGAACCAGTGGTGGCTAAGGTGGGTATCTCGTAAAAGTCAGTTTTAACTTTATCGTCATCGTTGCCTTCTCCTGTGTGTCTGTGTGCACAATGGAGTGATTTCTTAAACGTATTTCGCAGCCACATTCTCCCGATAATCGTGCTTTGGCAAGAGAATGCAAAGATGTTAAGATTGACAGAGTATATATTGGATCTTGTACTGGTGGAAAAACCGAAGATTTTCTTGCTGCTGCTAAGGTCTTTCTAGCTTCGGTAAGAATCATAAACTCTCATTCCTATTCCGACGAGCTAAAACAAAAATTAAGCAGTGATTGAAAACTTTAATTTGCTTGATCTGCAGGGAAAGAAGGTCAAAGTTCCCACATTCCTTGTACCTGCTACGCAGAAGGTGTTTGCTTGACATCATTAATAATTAAAACATCATCTGATTTGCAATTAGAATCAAGGAAGTAATGATAGAAGAATGTGTGTATTAACTCGTTAAAATTGGCAGGTTTGGTTGGACTTATATACTCTCCCCGTACCCGGAGCTGGTGGGAAGACATGCTCTCAGATTTTCGAAGAAGCTGGCTGTGATACACCTGCTAGCCCGAATTGCGGCGCTTGTTTGGGTGGCCCTAAAGATACATATGCACGTATGAATGAACCTAAGGTAATTATTTTTCCCCTCCCGGTAGTCTACCTTCTAGAACATATGATTTGTTTTCCTTTACTCCTATATAACCTGGACTTTTCTTCTTCTTCCCTAAACTACCGTGTTTAACATATATTCGAACACGTTTATGAGAGTTTAACCCTCCAAGAATATATGAAACATATACCAACCTTTCAGAATTTTAATGGGATTGGTATTTCAGGTCTGTGTCTCAACAACAAACAGAAACTTCCCCGGTCGAATGGGGCACAAGGAAGGCCAGATATATCTTGCGTCCCCTTATACGGCGGCTGCATCGGCTTTGACCGGCTATGTCACTGATCCAAGAGAGTTCTTACAGTAAGAAACTTGGAGTAACTTGTGCAAGTTTGTTGTATGAGTCATATGAATAAGTAGAGTCTGAAAAAGAAGACGATGGAGTTGGGTTGTAAGATCTTGTTTCATGCAAGAAATGCAATAACTGGAACATCTTTTTCTTCAGCTACAAAACTGGAATTGTTCGTTGGGAATATGGTGAAACTTGAATATGCAAAGATGATTTTAAGTTCGAATCCGTTTATTATTAGCATTAAATTCAGATATTATAATATTATAATCGTTTATACTTATATTTGAATAAATATTCAAACAATTAAATTAAAAAAAAAAAAAAACTTCATTGTGCAAAGTATTTTCTACAAACACAAGAAATATATAACCAAATCTTTTTAGTCCCTAATTTTTATAAATATTTCCACTGAAAATTTACTTTTTTTCAATTAAGTCCTTGACTAAACTTTCATGTATCACCATCATAAATGTAACTAGGGGCTGGTCGACGCAATTTTCCTTTTTTCTTACCGGTGGTTTGCTCACCGTCGCTTCCACCTCCACAAGTAATGGAAATCTGACACCCACAAATGTTACCAAAGCACTTAACCGTTCCGCCATCGTGGGAGTGTCTTCTAGAATGTCTTGATCGTCCGGAGGCCGGAGTCCCAGACAAGGAACTAGAAGCGTCGCTGCTCCAGTCGTAAGTAGGCGACTCTTCAGTTTTCCACCGTTCCAACTTTGATAGGAGCCCTTCAAGGCTTTCGTCCTCTAAACTCCACCCTAATATCGAACTCTCGCAGTCATCGAATCTGTTATGGTGCATGTTCTGCGCAGCTGCAGCCGCCACTTCCGACGGGGACGGACCTATTTCTGAATCGGTCCAAACTCTTTCCCCACCCGTTTTTCTCGGAGCCCCGTATGACCCCTTCGGTGACTTTCTCGTCGGCGTTTTCAAACCGTTAACAACCGAATTTGATCTTGATTTCCCCCTTTTTGATTTTCTTCCCGGATCCTCCGATCCATTAACAACTGAACTCGATTTTCCTTTTCTCGGATTAAGTTTCCCAATCGTGTAATTTACCATGGAATTTCCCCTAGAATTAATTTTTGCAAGCGTACAATTTACCATGGAGCTTCCCCTGGAATCCCCCTTGCAATTGCTTTTCTCGGCTTCGTCCCCATGAACAACCAAGCTTGATTTACCTTTTTTGGGATTAATTTTCGCTAGCGTACAGTTTACCATGGAGTTTCCCCTGGAATAAGCTTTGCAATTGCTGTTTACGGGTTCAAACCCGTTAACAATTGACCCACCACCGCCGTTAACGACTGACCCGCCGCCGCCATTGATAATCGATGAACCTTTTGTGGGTATCTTAGGTTGTAAATTTGGCGGGAAAATTGAACTTGAATCGCTCTTCGTTCGTCGGAGCTTTGGTTTACCTACTGTTTCCGGCAAAGGACTACGGTTCTCTTCTCCCATTAAATGTTTGTACCCGATCGCCGATGACCCCATTTGAAGATACAACGGCATGCTCCGCTTTGAGCTATCGATCAACGCCAGCCCGATGTTCAATATCCCTTGGGGCCGACCCGACGGTCTCCAAACCTGAAGCGCCACGAAAGTCGTCCCTAGCTGAACTTCATCTCGACGATTCGGCCTGGAAGTGAGATGAGGAATGAGGTTTCCGATCATGGCTCGAACCATCCCGACATGTACGTCATGTAACCAATGGGTTGCGTAGATCTCGATCATGATCGCAGAGGTGTCGCATTGAAGGAACTCGTCGTCGACCCGGAAAGTAAACTTCTCGTTCCATTTTGGGTTAGTATGACCTCGATGGTCGATTCGGGTCGAAAATTTTCGCCCCAAATTAATCCAAGCCACCGCGTAAGTTCGCATCTTACGACGGTGACATATGGGCTCCAAATCTTGTGCGGATATCACGTTAAGTTCCAAAAGCTGAAACGATGTTTTCAAATCATTCATAATTCAATCCTAAATTTAAAAAAAATCAAAAGTTTTCCTTTAAAATTTTTTGTAAAATAATAGTAAATATGGGGAATTATGTGGGGAATTTGGAGAAGGGGATGTAATTTGTGGTACAAGAGATTGAATCTGTTGTTTTCTAACGTTTGAGACAGTTAATACTATTTTAACAGCCATTTTAGTACAATTATTTGTGAGATTAAGGAGGGGTCTTGACTCTGTCTAGGTGGACCAAAAAGAATACAACTTTGTTTTAATTGAGTCATTAGATTTTATTTTTAGTTTTGGAAAATTTTAATTTTAATATATTATATATTTAACATTTTTAACAATATTAAAAAGTTAAATTTTGTAATTATCTCTCATCCTCGAAACTATATCTTTTGTATTATGAATGTGATGAGTTGAATTCAAATAAAAAACACGATATTAGATTTAAATAGTGTTGTTGACTTGATGTTTTGCATCGTTTATAAACTAACTTTTATGGGTTAATAAAAAAATCGTAAACATATATCGAAACTAAATTCAAAAATTAATAAACTAAAGAAGTAAATAATTTTCGGGTATGACCACCCCAAAACTAAAAAAAAAAAGTAAACAATTCTATCGGCTCAAGATAATTTATTTAATTTTTATTATCTTAATCTGATTAAATCAATTAAATTATTTGTTCTAGTTTAATAGATTAATTTGATCCGGTATTAAACAAAAGATGAATTAAGTATAGAGAACTAAAATATAAATCAAAATATTTTTACATTAAAATATTATTAATGTATAAAGTAATCACTCATTTAAATTTCTATATATTTTATTTCATACCGTTATAATAAATTCTATAGTTTAGTTTGATTGAAAAAAGCCCTAGTTCTCAGGTTTTTGAACACTAGTCGGTTTCTTATAAATTTCTTTCTTGCAACATAAGTTGGTTTGCTTATAAATTTCCTTCACAATTTGAACTTTCAATTCCCACAGCTTTTATTTTTCACATCTCAATGGCGGTGCAAGCGACCATGAATAGAAGAAGAACGCAATCGCCATTAAAATCAGGGGTTGATGAACTTCCTATTGATATCTGGAAATCAATCTTCAACAGATTACGTTTCACCGACCTGGTTCAAGTCAAATCCGTTTGTTTGTCCTGGAATATACTCGGAGAAGAGCTGATTTCAAAGACGCCATGGCTCATGCTTCCTTCCAAGAAACAAATCGAAGAAGGCGACGGAACGGACGTTGAAAACAATGGCTACCATGGGTTCTTGAGTCTGAGTGAAAATCGTGTTTACAGCATGAAGATGGCGCCAAAGGAGTTCAGTGAGTGTTGCTGCATTGGTTCATCGCGTGGATGGTTGCTTTTCATGCAAGAAAAGGTAGTCCCTTGTCTGTTTAACCCTTTGAAGCGAGTGAAGATCGAGCTCCCTTCGGTTGATCGTCTGCTAGGGTTAGAAAGGATGGAAAGGAACGTTTCTGGTCAACTTGAACTTGATTATTTCAAGTCTGCTGAAAGAGGTTCTCGTAGGTTTTCGTTCACGTCGTGTGGGAAACAACAAGTACGAGACTGTTTCATTCAGAAAGCGATTCTGTCAGGAAAGTCTGATGACAACAATGGAAACTATGGTGTGGTTTTGTTGTGCAACAATGGTGAAGAGATTGCATATCATGGAAGAGGAGACAATAGCTGGACGGTTCTTGATGTTAGCCATCCACCATACCAAGATATCATATGCCATAGAAACTATATCTGTGCTCTGAGTGACAGAAACCATATCGAAGTTTGGGATTTATGTGGCCGCGACGGATCGGTCGAGAAGAAGTCCGACGTTTCTGTTCCTTTTCCTGAAAAGTCACTTGCCAAATTAAACTCATTGAGAGATGTCTGCACCAGAAGGTTTTACTTGGTCGAATCATGTGGGGATCTTTTGTTCGTGGTGAGATTTATTGGGGACTATGTGGATTGGGATGGGACATTGCTCCATGAACATGATCTTTTAACTGAAGACTGCAATCACCCTAAGGTCTGTCCTTACAGGACAACTTTGTTCCATGTTTACAAGATGGATTTCAATAATCGGAGATGGGTTGAGATGGATACCTTAAGTGATCGTATTTTGTTTTTAGGTGGGAATGAGTCAGTTTCGGTATCGGCTCGGTGTGTTCCAAACTGTGAAAAGGATTCCATTTATTTCACTGATGATTGTTGGGAGAGAATGGAAGAAGATTATTTGTACGGAGGACATGATATGGGGGTATATAGTTTGAAAGATGGAAGCCTGAAGCCGATTTATGAGTTTTCTTTGGATAAAATTCAGCCACCGCCTTGTTGGATCGTCCCGGACACAACAGTGTTAGAGTCTTAGAGAGTCTGCAACATTTTGTTTTTCTGTCATTAAATATCGGTTTCTTGTACTTGATTTAACAACTTACTATTAATATCAATTGATTCTTTTCGTTCTATTTTGCTATAAGTTCTATTTCCCCTTTGCATTTTCTGTTCGATTTCTCTGTCATGTTCTGCTTAGAATAATAAACCATATTAACAAAATGCGGTATCTATATACATTGTACCTGAAATTGACGAGGACATATCACCAAAAGTTCTATATATAGATTCAACTGTGATCTCGTTCGTACAATTGTCAGAAAACGAAAAATAATAGAACTAAATAAACTTTAATTGATGGTTAATCAAATTGCACAAATAATGAATGATCTTCTCCAGGAAGCACAATTGTCATTTAGAAAATAGCTTAACATTATTGACATAGCAAGCAGATGCAGAGTCTTGAAGGCAGCCGCAAAAACCATCGTCATCCTTTGGAAACGAATTCGGCAGAGGATGGTCCGGGATCACACCAACCTACATGGAATACCAGATGAAACAACAGCCATGGTGAAAGAGCAAAAGAGATACAGAGATAAGAAATATACCTTGTCGATATCGTTATGTGCAGGAGTCTCGTAACGAGCTACTGTAACAGCCAATCCGGAGCCATCAGATAGCTGAAAAACCGACTGAATCTTGCTGGAGTTGTGGAATGCATCACTCCAGTTAGTATCTAGAAGAATATAAGATATTATGCTTGTCTAAACACTGTAGAAGATGAAAATGTAAATTACCCTTTCCCATATGTTGGTTCTCCGAACAATACGGCACGCCTATTATCTTTCAATGCACCGGCTAAAATTTCACTTGCACTTGCAGTTCCCTTGTTCACCTAATGGAAATTCAGATGATGGAAATTGTGATCCTTCCTCTCTCACTCGTTTAGAAATACAGAAGTCGAATCAAGCTGGACGGAATAACCGAGCTTACCAGGACAGCTAGGGGTTCAGAAGTTGCTACTGCAGAGCTTCCATCCGTGTCATATATATCTCGAACACCACGGCTATCACAAATGTACACAATCACGCCTTTGTCTAACCTGTACGATAAAAACTAACGATAATAACTTGTGCCATCAAACTTGACATGGATAAAAAAATCTTTTCATTTCAAGGGTTTAACTTACCAAATCTTTGCAGTTTCAATTCCTTCCGGGAAAAGCCCACCGCTGCGGCAAATTTAATCTTTTAGGAAACCTGTTTTAGGAGCAAGTTTAAAATGGATCATGTCGAAGCTAATTACCTATTATCACGAAGGTCCAACACAAAGGCATTAACATTATTACTCCTTAAAGTATCAATCGCTTCCTTGACAGCAGCTACAGGAAATACAAACCTTTTAGGAAAATATTCTATATAAATCTAAAGAAAATGAGGGGCTGTCTTTGAGACGAATATATAAAGGAAATGGAAGGAATCGTATACACGAAGAGACGAATTCAAAAGTATATCATGTATATGAAATAAAAAACTATAGGACATACAATTCCATGGCTTCAGCTCAAATCCTAGACAAAGGAAGAGTATTTGCAGTCAATATCTGCACTTACTGGAAGCATTTTGGTTGAACGATGCTAGCTTAATATAACCGATTTTGGGGTAGTTCTTTTCTAAACCAGGAACCTCGCATAGCCTTGACTTCACTGGATTCAGTGAAACCTTTGCACGCCTAGAAAATTGCAGTCGCCAATGGGTCAATCTTAAATCTTTCAAAAGATGGGTACAAAAAATAAATAGAAGAAAAGACCAAGTAAATACATCGACTTCAAATGCATCATAAGATATTCAAATGAAACACTTACGTGAGAGCTAAATGCTTTATTTCAGGTCCAGTTTGAATCGTTAATTCTACTGAACTTCCTTCTGGACCCCTGTAGTTTAATCAAAAAGTAGAGCATAATAGTAATTAACTGAAAAGGATCGAATAATTCGAGACACACATACATACAAAGAAAATGGAATGAAATATCTCTATGACAACAGAATGAATATTTCTTCACTGTGAAAATCTAGATGAAAGCTGAAAAGGTTTCAACCAAATAGAGTAACACACTTACTGCAATCTCTCTGCAGCATCATAGATGCCCATGCTTTCCGTGCTTGTCTTATCTATTTCCAAGATAATATCCCCAGATGAAATGCCAGCCTGATTTGCGGGACCCCCTGGAGCAGCAGATATAACAACGATCCCAGCTCGTGATCCTTCAGATCCGGGTGGGTAACCTATTGATAGCCCTACACCTGTTAGAGACCCTTGAGTTCCAGACTGCCTTCAGAGAAAATATAAGATATTTTACGGATACTGATATCAACCAAAATATTTCCAGAGAACTAAAAGAACAATATTTCAATGTTGAATAATAGCTACCATGTTATTCAGGCTAGAATACAGTTAGTGAAGATATGAGAGAAACAGAAAACATCCCCATACCCGCAAACTCTTGAACTTCTCAGGCTCTAGAAACCGAGTGAAAGGATCATTCAGTGTGGCAAGCATTTTCCTTATGGCTGTGTCTGCAAGAAAATATGTAGGGTAAAATGTAAAATGCAACAAGCAGGTGAACATAATATATTCATAATGCAACAACTACAAGATTCAATGAATCATTAGGTAGACATTTATAAACGTGTCTGAGAGATGACGAATGATAAAGCACAAAGGACTCCCTAGGACCACAATTCATACGCAACGATGCATATTAATCTGGTTGCATTCCGTTTTTCCGTATGCATGATAATCTAGTTGCAGCAAACTACAAACTTTAAAATGACTGCTAAAGACATTCTATATACATGTCTCTTCTCTATTGTTCATTGGTTCATTTCGGAGCGCATCTTCTCTATAACGAAACCAACTTTGTCCATTGAAAGTTTTGTCAATATATGCACGGTCTATTGTTCTCCATGCCTCTAAGAAGAGAAGATTTTCTTCAGAAAGTGCCCCTACACAAATAAAAACGATTTGTTATAAAAATCTAAAACAAAAGAAACCCTTGTAACCCATGAGACTATTTCCATAAAATATAGCTTACATGAAGGTGCGCTGCTTAGAGCAACGGAAGCTGAAGTAACCAGCACCATAGCAGCAACTAAGCGAACAAAAACAACTGAGATATGTTGTCTGATTTGCACCTTTTGATGACTACTTGTCTTCCAGGATTGAAGTGGGTGTCCATGCCTTGATGCAAAGAAACCAGACTGAGATGGAAAGCTTTTATTCAACATAATGTGCGGAACCAGAACTCAGGTTTAGAATGTGCACCGGAACTGCTCAATCTTCCAGACTCGTTGAGATTCGTACTTCTATATGAAATCCGACACAATATTCGAACTTCAATGTTCCGTCCAGGAAAGGATTTCCATCGATGAACCTGTAAGTAATTCATTTGAGCATTTATAAAACTAAGATTGGCTTTTCTTTACCATTATAATGTTGGTATTCAAACATCCATAAAAAGATTCGGTTTGAGAGAAAGAATTTGGTTCCAGAATTACTTCTGATGAAAAATAAAAGGTCAATCTCCACGCCAAGATTAAGGGTGAGCAAAACTTGACTCACTCTAAAAATATGAATTTTTAGAATCTACTCAGACACACACACACAAAAAAAAAAAAAACAAATTGTCTCAACTCAGACTCGTTTGAGCTATAAAATGAAAAATCAAATTACTCGAATTATTTAGCAATTAATGGATCGTTTTAAAATTCTAGTCGATTTCCTCAATTTCAAATTAATAATGTTTGAGTTATAAAATAAGAGTCGTCGACTCCCCTAACAACACACCTAACTTGAAATTTTTTACTTGATCGAATTATCACTCCTGGCCAGGATAAAACATGAACAGTCAATCAAAATGCAATCGAAACCCATCAAAATGTGGGAGAAAACCCAGTTCTAAATCAATTCAAACTACCAAAATAGCCACAGAATCAAATTCAAAACTTGCAGACCGAGTCTTAGCTCGGTTGCCAATAGCACCGTTATTACTACAACATCGTAGGTTCGAACAGTTGAATTCATAATCTTTCCAACTCAGAACCCCATTTCTCATCCTATCAAATCTAAATTACGATAAAAAGCATTCAATCATTAACTCTGCATAAGAAACCAGCGATTGGATATTTCTCGTAAAGATTAAAACTTTACCTGAGAAATGATGATGGGCTTGAATGCGAAAGAAAATGGCTTCTTGGGGTTATATAAAGCGAAACGATGATATGTAGAAGTTGCAGAAGAGCTTGCTAGCACTTCCATGGACAACACGCTAATTCCACTCCCTTTCTACGCTTTTCGTGTCAATTTCCTTATCGGTTATTCTTTGAAGATAAACAAAAATGAACTCCACTCTTGGTCTTTGTTTTCTCGTCAAATTATGTTATTAGTCCCTGAACTATGCACATATGGTTAACTTTAGCCATGTACTGTCAAATTTTAAAATTTTCAATCCTGATATAATATGGAAATTTTACTCGAATACTAACTTTAGGTTTTTCAAAAAAAAAATATGTTTTTTCAGCTTTTCCCATATTACTTTTCGAAATATTATAATTATTACAATACCAAAAAATCAGATTCAATTAAATTTAATTATGAATAGTATTTTTTCGATTTTACCACAAAAATGCTTGAAGACGAATTTCCTGCACCAACCTCTCTTTTATTTATTTTAATTCGAATTTAATTAAATTTAATTGTTAAAATATTATTAGTAATATAATATTTAGAAAATAAAACGAGTGACAAGAAGAAAAAAAAGTAGAGTAATTTTATGGTTTTTCACTTTTCCTCAATATATTAAATTATAACGTTCATATACAGTTTCACATAGCAATATGAAATTTATAACGTTGGATGTATGATTTTCGACTCTCCAAATACATGAAAAGCATATAAGTATTTGATTGTAACAGCGCCGGATAAATACTCGAATCTGACATTCAAAGTTCTTCGTCCATGCAGATGTTTGATGCATCGGACATACATTGATCGTAACTGCGTTAAATATGACACTCAAATCCGAGTCCAAGTAACATTAGCTTGGAGGCATGGAGAACTGGCTACTACTCACTGTCTTCCTTCAAATTGTTTCTTCTTATTTCTACGCTGGTCACGTAAACCTGGAACATGAAATAACAAAAAAAAGCTAAGAACATCCTCTTGAAAGAGAATTCGATAAACGAAAATCGAGAAAAAAGATTCATACGTTTCTTCTCGTCTTTCCTTTTTCTTCTCAAACTCTCGGCATTTCTTCGTTTTTGTGCCATGTCTTTTCCATCCATGAGCACCTGAGAAATAGAGAGTTCATTGTTAAGACTCGACGCAAAATTGGCCGATGACATGCTACTATATCATCGGTTATCATTATAATTAGTTGGAACTTCCCAATTCAGGCACTTGATTTGCACATAGATACGGAAATTCGTAAACGAGAAGGTTTTCGGGGAAAGAACGAAATTAGGCAAGTAAAAGTGAAATAAAAATATTAAATTTACTACCTCACGACCGGCACTCCGAAGTGCCTGTAGTGGTTCAACGCAATCTTGACCGATAACCACCATTTTTGATCTCTTGTTTTCACCGGAAACTAAGTTGTCCTCTCTATTTTGCTTAGCCAATTCTTCAAATTGATGCTGTATAAGATGTGTAACACCAGCCTGGGAAAGAACAGAATAACATAAATTATAAGATGTCTAATGCAACAAAATTTCAGGAGAAATTTTATGAAAACTTTCGATTTGTAACCAGCTAAACAGTGTATATTATAACAGCAAAACTCGTAAGATCAGAAAAGTATTCACAAAATTGTGTATGAAATGCGGACCAGAAAAAACGAGTTAAGCGCCAAACGAAACTGATAATGGTGCAAAAGGAACTGTTAAGAGCTCACCGCTGTTGGATAGCGATGTGAAAATGTTTTTGGACGCAGTGGTCATGAAAGTAATCCACTGAGCTCCTGTACCAAAAAACAAAAGAGTGAAATTAGAATTCAGAGTTTAGAACAAACTATGCTTCTCCGACTCTCAACTTCTCTCATACGTACCCATATATGACACTAATACTTGACATATATGAGTTCGAAGATAAGACCCGCTAAATACATGAAAACTTTGAATAATTAAACATAACCGTGTGCGACATATACACCTGAGGCTAGGTACATAGATAACAATGATTACTTGTAGCAAGTAAAAAACCTGTTGTAACTTCTTCAAGTGAACAGAGCTGGCTTTCTTTTGTTTGAAATTCTTCACTCTTTCCTCCTCGCTGTCATAATTCTCAATTACTAATTCTAAAGATTCTGCACTACGTTCCAACCAGCTTTTATTTGCCCTTTCCTATAGAAAAGAAAATTAAGTTTAGGATGGACAAGAAAACTTAAAATTAAAATTAAAAGAGAACTTAGGGAAGGAAATAGTCAATTTTCAAGCAAGATTACACAGGAAAGCATACAGGACAAGACCAACCAAACCCACACACAGCACTCTAATGTGTCTTGTCAGGTAGCTAAAGTATTAAAAATTAATATACCTGGGAGTCTTTGCGTGAGATCTTGTCAATTTGGCGTGCTAGAGATAATCGTTTCATGACCTCTGGCATGTACGAACTCTCTAAAGGAAATCGCTTGATGCTTTCCTGTATATCAAGCCCACGCACACGTAAAGCATATAAGCCAACTACCAAATGCAAAATCTGATTCAGAAATTAGGAAGATTAATTATTTGTTCAAAGTCGAAAATACAATAAGAATCTATTTAGGCTTAAAGAAGAATTGGGAACACTTCCCTTCAAAATTGGTACCTTAGCAAATGATTTGCAAAGAGAGGCAAACTTTGCGGAATCATTTGGTGAGATAAGAGCAATGCTGCACCCATCAGAAGAAGCTCTAGCAGTTCTTCCACTTCTATGGACATAAACCTAAATCAAAAAAAAATTATAATCAAGATTGGGATACAAGACTAGAAGAATATTAATGAAAATTTGCTAATGTGAATCAAATTTTGACGTACTTCTGCTGAATGAGGAAGTTGATAGTGGACAACAGTTCGAACACCAGGAATATCAAGGCCTCTTGCTGCAACATCAGTGGCAACAAGAATACCATGCTCATTTGCACGAAAACGGTCAATCGCCTGCATCAAGACATGTGTATGATATCGAGCAGGCAAATACAAAGAAGTGAATAGTAAACACTGACAGAGGTATGAAACCTTCAAGCGAGCTCGCTGCTGCATCTGAGCATGAAGTGTTGAAACATTGATGCCAAGGATGCGCAATATTGAAGAAATATGACGCAAAGCTGCAATTGATGTACAAAAAACAATTGTTCTCCCTTCTCCATGAATACTCAAAATGTAATACAAATAGGCATCTTTATCTTCTTCCCTGCACCTGTGGAAATTCATGATAAAAGAATTATTTTGCCACTTGAAGAAGATACATTTATAACATAAATACAGATGTATTATTCTAATTTTAAAATTTGCATCTTTGATCTTTGATCACAACAAATCATATGGAATGTAGGTCTACAATAAAAATAATAATTAACAAGAAAAACAAAATATAGGTAAAGCGCTAACTCAATAAAAGATTCCTCAAGGTTCTTTGCTAAAATCGATGCATTTGTCAAATCAACAATGGCAGCATTGGGTTTCATTCCTGCTCGCTCAGATAGAATTTCTATAGAATTCAGCCCCTCAGTGGACTGCTTGGATTTTAAGGAACCACGCTTTAGCTTCTTACGAAAATCAGTGGAAAGTGCTAAAGTTGCTGAAAACACAAATGTTTGTCTCTTTTTCCTTGATAAGCTTGCAACAGTAACACAATTCTGTGTGTTTTGAGATTGTCCTTCGGTAGCACCACTGGCCATAGGGAGCATTTCAATTATTGACTGTAACTCACGAAAATGCCCCGCTTCAACCATTCTATCAGCCTCATCCAGTACAAAGAAAGATAATGAATGCAACTGCCAAAATAAAAAGGACAGTGAAATGGCGCTCGACTTTTACCAACTCAAATCCCAAAAATAAAACACTTGAAACCAAATTCAGCTGCTTTGAACAAAATCGTTTCGCTTCTAACCTCAACAAGATGTTTTTCTCCCCCTGAGAAAAGCTCCCATAATCTCCCAGGAGTTCCAACAATTATTTCAGGCCTTGTTTTTAATAGCCGTTCCTGCTTCTCTGCGGACATGCCACCAACAATAGGAACCACTCTAACATTGATATCCTTTCCAAATTCCTTAAGATGATCGGTAACCTGGAGAAAGGAAATAAAAATATTTAAAACTTCAACTTGATTGAGTAAAATAGGAACAGAATATCATGGTCTTTCTCAGAGCACAATAGTTTTTCATCAAAAGCATGGTTAAGCTCTGCATTTTGATGCTTACAGTTGCAGCAAGCACTTAAGAATCTAGGTGCCGGAAATGGGTATATAAAGGTGCTGAAGCCACTACAAATAGAATCTGCTTATTACACAATTAAGCTTTGTGTACTTTAAAGTTCAAGCAACAATAAGACAATTCTTAATACCTGGAGGGCAAGTTCCCTAGTAGGAGTAATGATAAGAGCTCGCAGAACACCTTTTGGAGCATACTTTTCTGCTTCCTCACCCTTTTCCTCGAGCATGTTTGAAGCTTTTTCCCGTTCTTCTAAGAGACGTTGGAAAATGGGTAGGCCAAAGGCTAATGTTTTCCCAGATCCCGTCTCGGCAGCACCAATAACATCCTATCCCATAAAAGAATTACCATCATCATTAAAGATACATCATCATTAACCATAAAGCATTTCAAACAAAAATCTATACAAACCTTTCCTTGATGAGCTGCAGCAGGAATACAAGCTCTCTGTATTGGAGTAGGTTCCTTGAAACCAAGACGAGATATTGATTTCATAAGCAGAGGGTGAAGTCTCAACTCATTCCATTCATAAAATTCAGGGTAAGCTTCATCTTCATAAGACATCTCTTCTTCCTCGTCGTCTTTGCTATTGATAACTGCGAATACAGTTATAAGATTATGTTGGGGGTCATAATATTACATTGCCTTATTGCTGCCCAAAAGGCTAGCAAAAGGATGTAATTGTGTTGAATTAAGCTCAATGTTGTGCACACAAGCAAATGGAACTTGGAAGAAGAAAAAGCCTATTGATTAAACAAGTTTTATCAAATAAACACTCCAAATAGTTTAATCAGTGGGTCAAAACCCAAATACTTGAGGCACTAACCAGTTGCAGGCTCATCCTCTTGTTGAACACCCTTTGCCTTTTTCTTCTTACTCTTCTTTTTCTTCTTTTTGGCCTTCTCATTCTTCTCCTCTGCCATTCCTTCAGCAGGCTCAACTTCAACATCTTCCCCAGAACCCTCAGTGACTTCCTCAAGTTTTTGTTTCTTTGATTTAGATTTTTTACTAGATATTTTCTTCTTAGCTCCAGGAACATCTAAACCATATTCAGATTCGTCAATCTCTTCAAGGGAAAGAAAGCCTGCATTCATCATAATCAACAAACATCACAAACTAGGAACAAGCTCAAACCCTACATCCGTAACCATTAGCACATATAGCTCCAAGGAAACAGGTTAGGCAACAAAACCCTCCAAATGCTTAGTTTACTCTAACCATGTAGAAAACATATTTTCAAAATAATAATATAGCTATAGCATTGTCTCTTTACTAAACTTATACATCATTGTTTCACATTGAAAACATAAAAACCATCAACATGGCCAACACTTTGCGACGAATTAATGTAACTGAAGAAATTCAAGAAAACAAGACCGATGCACAGTTCCGGAAGCATAACAGATACCTATTTAGTAGAATATTATATAACATCCAGCTTCCCCAACATAAATGAAACCTCTTATGCATACATAAACATGATATAGGGTTAAATGAATTATAGCAAGTATTGAATGGGTGTATGAAATTAGTCTATTTATCTAGTAGATCTGTATAGGGGATAAGATTGTAAAACCTATGCCTATACACCCGTATTCCAAAACATCCCAAGACTCTGGTAGGTACTAGTGTCCTTCAGAAATGCAACAAAAGCAAAGAAATCAATAAAATGAATCACAAAAATCATCCTAAATTACCACTTTGGTTAACTCAGTTATAATTTTGAATTCCAATACCTTAAAAACAACAAACTTAAAACTAAACGCGTGATAAGCTTCAGCAACTAGGACCCCATAAAGCCAAACATCCCTTCAGCTCCAAAAACAATGTTATGGTAACAAAAGAGGAAAAATACACTTACCATTCAAAACTATGCCAAATTGCTAGCTTGTTAAAATTAAAACAAACGAAATAATCCAAGCTAATAATAACCAAGTTCTAAACTTTAACACATTCTAGCAAAAATAAAAATATGGGATCTTGCAGTTTTCGTATAGGCTAACCTCCATCGAGGTCTCCAGCGCCAATGAAGAGAGAGAAGGCATCGTCGTCGTCTTCGTTTGGAAGGGAAGAGTTCCAAGGGAGCGAGTCGAATCGTTCGAGTTCTGGAGCTTGCTTTGTTCTCTTTCTCTTTTGCCTTTTCTTCTTTGAAAGTGAAACCGAGTCCTTTTCTTCATGTTGTTGGGGCGGTGGAACGGCGGCCATGGCTGTCAAGCTTTTAGTTTGTTTAGTCCGCTGAGAGCCTGAAACAACGGTTCTAAAAGAAGACTTTGGTTTGTTTTTATAGGATCGTTTTATGCTTTAGGCTGTGCCGTTTCACTATGTGTGCTTTGTAAAAGATATTTATCTCTAACCCCTAAATAAAAAGTGTTTATATACTAAAGTTAAATGTCAATGTTTTAAATTAAATATTTTTTTATTTTTATTTAATGATTAAATAATGCATATAACTTTCAAAGAAAAAATAATACATATAATTTTATAAAAAAATACAATTTTAAAAAATCAATTCAATTATTTTATCGTATCATCAATTATATATAAAATATCACATTAATAATATAAATCGATAAATATTATAACATTCAACGACGTTAAAGACCACATTTATGATCGATTAATTTACGTCTTTAATTTAATGAAAAAAATTAAGAGTTAAATTAATTTTTTTATCATATTATTCATTTCATACTTCTATATTTTAAAAAATAGCAAAATCATGGGATACTTTTTTTTCCATGCAAAATTGGATCATTTTATTGATAAGCTACACCATAACAAGGCTTAATTGTTCATTTGAGTCACAAACTTAGATTACAAAATTCCACACCTTTGATCATCACAATCTATGGCTCCCTGCAGAATTCCAAGAGCATTCTCATTTGATTATGATGATTGACTTGAAGGGAAAATAAACTAGAACTAGATTTATAGAAGCAAGTAACTTAGACCCTTTTCTCATTTGATGAGAAACATTATGTTATTGAAACCAGCAAACAGAAAATCAGCAGAAAAGGGTCACCAAATTGTTAACATCCAAGTTCCACAGACCATCCCAAAGAATCTCCTCGATCGAGGTATCGCTGTTTGAAACATTACCATCGATCGTCATTGGATAGAGTTGATCTGTCGTGTCAGGGTATGAATTAGTACCCATCATAGGCACGTATGAGAATTTGTGTTCTGTTTCGTCGAGCAACGACATGATCTGTTTCATGTCTAATTGGTTTGATTGTAACTGTTGTTGTTGTGGCTGTTGTTGCTGCTGCAGTAGCAGACATTGTTGATGTTCTTGTTGTTGTTGCAGGAGTTGTTGCTGTTGAAATTGTTGCCTTCTAAGCATTCGAGCTTTTGCCTTAACGGAGTCACCGGGTGTACGCTTGGCTTTTTTCTTGAAACGAGTCCTCCAATAATTCTTGATCTCGTTATCGGTTCTTCCCGGTAAGCTTCTAGCTATTGTTGACCACCTGATGCAAGTTTTTCATTGATTTGTGAATCGATAAACACAACTAATCAAAACAAAACAACAAAACCCCAATGTTTAATCTGTTTTCAGAATCAGATCATTTGATTTACCTGTTTCCCCACCTTGCATGCAGCTCAAGAATTATACTCTCTTCATGTGGGGTTATTTGACCTCTCTTAAGGTCTGGCCTTAAATAATTCACCCACCTTAGCCTACAACTCTTCCCATTCCTCTTTAGACCTGTCCAACAACAACATTACATGTTTATTTCGCAAATATTTAAATTTAAGATTTAATGTAATCGGTTTAAAATTCGAGAAGATCAAAAATAAAAAGTGATCAATTAGAACAGGAAAACGTAATTGAATATATTCTAGTTACTCTTCGAGACATAAAGCAAGAATGGAGAAGAATTTTGAATGAGAAAAAGAATCTAATGACTTCGAAAGAATTGAATTAAGAATTGTATGGGGTGAAAATCTTATGTACAGTTCTATAGAGCGGTAGTAAGAGTGATTTATCTGTCAACTTTTCGACTATCACCTAAAAAATTAAACTTTACTTTACGAAAACTTGTCGAAATACAATTAACCCAAAAAAGGAAGAAGGAAATATTATTCTTACCAGTAAGCCTAGCAACAGAGTTCCATCTACCTTCACCATGTAACCTGACATATTCAATAAGAAGTTTATCTTCTTCAGCAGTCCAAGGACCTTTCCTCCAGCTTTCTTCCATACTACCCCAACCCAAGTGACCAGCCATTAATGCCCAAGACATGTAAAAAAAAGACAGACAAATAACAAGACAAGAAGCTAAACCCTTAAATAAGTGCTCTAAGGTGAAATATTTTCTAGCAAATTCTATGGCATCTGATGTTAGTGTGTCCCATATTTATATATGCACTAAAGAGGCCTTTTGCTTCAAACCTTCCCATATGTCATTTTCAATATCTTCCTATCCCTTTGTCTTGGTAATGTGCAGCTGAGCTCAAAGATACCACATCAATTATCAGATAATTTATCAATTAAAATAAGATAATATGAATATCATTAATCACTCAGTCAATTGACGGTATATTAAAAATGTAAAAACATTAGGTGACATGTTCGAACGAAGTACCTTTATTGAATTAGCACATATTGTTTTACGCTAAAGACTTGAAAAGAGACAAAAGTGAACAGAAATCCCATAGCTTTATGACACATAAGCTAGGGCTTATGCATATTGTCACTAGTAGTAGTGTTTTGTTTTTTTTTTTGAAAAAAAAAATAATAATCTAAGCGAAAATTGTAAATTTGTATACAAAATAAAAGATTATAGTAATGTGGGTGCCTTATTTTTAAAAGTGAAAACTACCTGAAGACCAATGATAAATTCCCAAGTGTTGGATTTGCTTACTTCTTAAGGAGATTCATCCAAGTAATCCCCATTAAATCTTATTAAATATCATTTAGTGGATTCCATATTGGGTATTTATTACATTAAAATAATCAAACTCTTTTCATGTTTTTTGGTAGTCATCATGGTGTTGTGTTCTAGATAGGGTGTTTACAAAGATAGAGATGATTTTCAGCCGTTGTATGCATATAAAAATCGTTAATTCAAGTGATAAATAATTTAATATTATTTTTATATATAAAAATTATCTATTAAAATAAGATGTACGATATAAATTAATATAAATTTATTAAGATTAAATCATGGAAAACAAGGAGGGTATCTAAAAATTAGATAAATTGCATAGATATCTAAAAATTATCATTGTGCTTGGGATGGAATTTTATTCTCAATATTTTGATTGAATTTTAGTATTTTAAAATTTAATTAAAATTAGTTTGTTAATAACAATATCCAATCATATATCAGACAACTTGCTCCCCTCGTATTAGATCATATTATGGTTTTTTCTTAATTTATATATTAGATTACGATTTACTTATACTATGTAAAATGTAATTATTTTTATCTATTTTTTATAAAATAGTATTTCTTTTTAATAATGTATACTATATATTTTTATATATTTTATAAATTGAGCGATTTGAATATGGGTCTTTTAAAATGAATATTATTTTTTTTATTGTGACATTTATTTGGTTCTAGTTAGAGTATTTCTTTAATATAAGAATTACATTAATTTTTTATGCATGTGTTGTATAAAAAATAACGCAAACTTATATATTTATTCTTTAAAAAATAAAATATAATATCAGGGGTTTGAACCCATGACGTCATGAATGAAAATTTTAATTGAAAGAATCATTTTTATATAAAATCTTTATAAAATTTATTTTAAAATAATCTGTTAATAAATCAAATATCGATGATTAAAAAATAGTAACATTTTCCCCATATACTTTACTTGTGAAACATTATGGTAATTTAAAATGTTTCCACCCATATGCTTTTTGTAACATTTTCCCCATCATAATTATTAGAAAGGTGATTAATCTTTTTACAATGATGGGTTTAATTTTATTCCATTTAGATAGATAAAAGTTTCAACTATTCATGGGTTTAATTTTGGTTAAATTGATTAAATATTTAGTTTAATAGTGATAATTAAATAAAAATAAATTTTTAATTGCATTAAACATTGGGGAAGTGAAATAACAATTTATATAGTTTTTTAATCAGTTACAATATTATTAATCATAATATTAATCGAACTAAAATCGATGTTAAATATATTACTCAAGAAAACAATCAGTTAAGAAATAAACTCGTTAGGTAAACTAAGATATTTGAGTTGGTGATTCTCCACGCTTGGATTTGTAGGACAAACTATCAACAAATTGAACTGCAAATTTGACTTTGAACTTAAGGGCATTGACCCTAGAACATATAATTAGGCAGGTAAAAAGTAATTTTATAGTATTAATTTAAGCCAATTGTGATAGATATTAATTATGAGAAACCACTCTTTGAATCTAATTTGTTTTATCTATAATATCAAGATATAACTTTAATCTTACTTAAATAATCTGATACTTTATCGCACTAAATTATCTTGTAATTAATTTTAAACATGTTTTAGCATTTCATTTTCAAGACTTTGGGTTGTTGTCTTGTTGATTGTCCTTATAGAGTTATTTATAATCCAAAATCATTTTCAAATGTTCATCATGAGATTAAGCACATATTATGGTCCCAAAAATTCAAATTCAAAGTGCTTTCTCTTTATTGATTTATTTGGTAACTTGGTTTAACAGTAAAATATGTGTTTGGTCTATATCTTTTTATTTCAGTTTAGTGTCTAGTATTTTTCGATTTATTTTTTGTTTAACGTTTTATTTCATAATTTAAATTACTTTTTTATGATAAGCGTTAAAAAAATTCCATTATCTAATAAAAACAGGACATGTAGTATATTTCGGGTATTTTTTTTAATTTCTACTTTGGGTGATGAAAGAAATGTGATTTGAGGTTTGATCGAAAGAAAATAAAATTTTAATTTTAAAAAAATTATTTTTAATTAAATAAATAAAAATCAGGTTGTGTGTCATGTTATAATTCGACGATGATATTTTTTAACGATTATTGAATTATAAAATAAAACGTTATACATAAAATAACCCGAAAAATATTAGACACGAAACTAAAAAATGTTTTTACCTGACACTTTTTAACTGTTAAGCTTTTCTTATTTTACAACTATCTTATATCGTGTCCGATAAATATTTTGGTACAACTATATTTATAACCTTTAATTTTGAATCTAATTTGTTCAGATTTATATATTTATAAATATAATTATATACCAAATGATATATCTTATGGTGAAATGTTTATCTTTTAATAAGAACACTAAAAATAAAAAAATTAATTATTATTATCGACTTGATTTTAAAAAAATCTGATCAATGTTTCTTTTCTTCCAGACAAAACATGTCATCAAAATCTATCAAAACGCAAAAGATAAAGTACTTAATTAAATGTATTTTATTAATATTTTGGTTCATCCTAATCTTTAATTAACGATTTTAATTAAAAAATTACTGTTAGTGCTGGGTTCAAAGCTGTACTTTGACTTCCCAAATACTACTATTGCTTTCAAAGCCAAATCACTTTTTCATTTTCTAATCTCCCACGAGTGTACAAAGATTATGCCTTTTTGAATTTTTCTGAATTTAAAATTCAGATAATTCGTATAAACATATCATATATTTTTATTTTTATTTATATTTTTATTTATTAATATAATACTTTTAAATGGATTATATTATTCAGATATAATATATTTATTTTTTTGATTGACATATATAATATATTTATTAATTATTATGAAATTAGTTTATTTTATTATATTTATATCGTATTTAAAATTATCGAATTTATGAATTTAGAAGTCAATCGGTCAATCTTTACTATTGAGTTTACCCTTTACGGAACTACTTAATAAATAAATAATTAATTTTTCTCTTTTTACACGCCTCCCACACGATTTGGGTAGGCAAATATTGCCATCATCCTTACAACAATCCACTTCTTTAATTTACTATAATATTTTGCACAGCTCATTTGCTGACATCATAATTACATTTTATCATAATTATGATAATTTATCTCTTTTAAATCGGATAGAGAGTAGTAAACAATAATAACAAAGATCAAATTAGAAATATTAATGTCCTTTGGTATAAAAATGAAAAAGAGTCCGAGAAAATTTTGCTGAGAAAGATTTTAAACTGTAATTTTAATCGTAACACATTAATTATAAATTATTAAATCTAAAATTTTAAATTTTATTAATTATAAATTATTAAATCTAAATTTTTAAATTTTAAATTTCAATCATAAAAACCTAAAAGTATGTTTATGATATTTTTATCGTCTATGTATGAAAACAGATAAATAATAAAAACGAATAGATAATATGATCGATAATATTTATCAATAAAAGATACGCTATAAAAAGAGAGAAGAAGTTGTGATCGAGGTTCAAAGGTCACAAGGAAGGTTTAATCAGGGTTATTCTCTTAATATCATGCATGTGTCGTGAAACTATTACCCTCTTTCTAAAAAACATGTTTGATAGGTATGTAGTGCCACTGTTTATATATCTTAAGATCTCCTTTTTCTTTCGATGTGAGATTGATACATTTTATCTCTATTCAGGCATAATATTTTTCTCACTTAACCTTGTGATGTTCTTGTCACGAACTTTCGTTCTCGTGATTGGCTTCTTTGTTACAGTTGTTCACTCTACTTACCTTTCTCATAGGCTCTACGTAAAATCGAACAGTTAAAAAGTCATAGATTATTATCCTTTTTTAAAAAATGTCTTTTAAAAAAAGAGTAATGCATTTAACACTTGGTTCAAATGAGATTACATGTTAGAAAGGTTGTTCTTACAATTACTTTGCCTTTGTTTTTTCCATGCAGAGAATGAGATTACATGTTAGAAAGGTTGTTCTTACAATTACTTTGCCTTTGTTTTTTCCATGCAGAGAAAATGAATGGATGTTGCTTCAGAACTGGTTATTGTACCCCGCAAAACTCTATTTTCTTGGTTGATTTTACTCACACATGGATACAAGAAACTGTGACAAGATTGGATCAATGTTAGAATACTAGGATGCTTACACTTATTTGTCCATGAATCTTGGAAAAATTAGAATGTCACTGTTGGCAAACCTTGACTTATTTCCTTGTTGTCGAGAAATTATTACATGAACTTTTTTCACCACCTAAGATATAGTCTCAACCAATTAAAATAAGACACATAATATATTTTTCTATATCATATTTAGACATAAACATCATCCAAATCATCACTTTAATGTATTTAATTTAAAAAAAAAATATATTATCAAAGATTTTTTATGTTATCTTCTTTTTTATTGTTTAATTTTTTTAAAATCTTAAACCCTAAATAAAAAATTAATTAAAAAAATTTTAAAGAACAAAAAAAAAGATAGACACAAGAAATCTTTAATAATATATATTTTTTTAAATCAAAAACATTAAATTAGATAATTTGACCAATATTTATGTATTAATTTGATATAAAAAATATATATTATGTGTCTTAATTTAATTGGTTGGGACTATATCCTAAGTGGTGAAAAAATTCATATTTGAGGCATTGAATTGTTCAGGGATTCTCTTTCCAAGGAAATGAATTACATGAACAGAATTTTTGTTGTCTTGAATCATGCCTTTCTTACATGAACGTAGCTTTTCAACTATGGAACTTGAAGTTACAGGGGAAATAACCTTACACAGAACCACAGTTCCCATTAGAAAAAAGACCAGAATCATTAAACATTACAAACCAGATGTACTGCAAATCCATGTCTCATGGAAAATGAAAATAAAAAGTAGTAGGTCCAAAGTCAAACTGATTTAACTGTAAACTAAATTACATATTCAGATACTTCAACTATGGTCCTTATCAAACCCTAGTGCCTGTTACTCCGGTGCCAGCCTTATGCCCCGGTTCATCCCCGTAGTCGGTATCTCGGTACCCTGGTCCATACCTACTGCTGTAAACACCAGCATGGATCAGTAACACATACAAAAGTTGAGTGAAGGTGAGGATTATAATGAATGCTTCGATTATTTTCAGCCTCCATCCTCTCCAACCTCCAATGTTTATATGCTTACAAGCAAACCTGCAATAGAATATCGAATCTTATACACGCATCCGAATAACCCGAATCGGTAAAATAAAAATCGAAACAGAAAAACAATTTCACCCAAAGGCCAGTGCAGTCAAGGCCCAAGCAATAAGTGCAGATGATCCAGCTGCAGCCAAACTATCACTTCTCCAGGACCTAATATGATGCCCTCCGGCAAACTTCGATACGATGCCGACTACGGCGGCCAAGATCGAAAACGTCAAGAAGAAGCCCGTTGCTCCATTCCCACCCATACCTGTAAAATAAACAAACAAACAAACACGATATTAGTAAGATCGTTATTTTATATTCTTTCATTACCATTAAACAAAGACAAACCATCAAGTCCACTCACTCGGATGATGAGTCTGGCCATTGATATACCTATTAACACACCAACTAGCGAACCCAAGCACGATGAAATACATAACCAAGTTGAGGAACAACAAAGGAGCTGCTACGTTTCTTCCCATAGTAGCCATTTTCGTTTCTCTTTTCAAACAAAACCCTAAACGAAAAACACAGATATTGATTCTTGTCTCGGACCAAACTTGAAGGCTGTTGTGTTTGTGGTAAGAGCAAGTGGTGGTGATGAGCTAGAGGCTAATATAGAGGAAGATGATGGTGTAAAGGGAAAAGGTGGAATGCATACGTGTCAATCAAGCAGGTCATGCATGGCGAGGAACATGAACAGGTGGAAGGACACGTGTCAAAAATAGTGTTTATGTTTCCAAGGGGTGTGGGGTTAGTGAATCTGGAAGCTTTAAGATTGTTTAGTGACGGTGATCCAATGTATATCCAGTTTGTTGCAGAGAATAAAGGATTAATTTGATCGATCGGCTATTGGTATTCAAGAAATTCATTTTTACTTGTAGAGAGTCTGTTCGAAAGTTTAAAAATATATTAAAAATAGTTCATTTAAAATATTATTTAAATATATAATATTTAAATAATATTTTAAGTTATAACTTAAAATATTAAAAACGTATAACTTAAAATATTAATAAAATCATTATAAATTTTATTAATTATCATATAAATACGGATGTATACTATGTAAATATAATATAATATAAACTAGATTTATATTGTTTAAATGTTTAAAGATCATTTTAATATTGGAATTATAATTTAGAGATAAAATTAAAATATTTTTTGATAAGTATCATTAAATTTTTATTAGATTAAAAAAATATAATTATATCATAATTAAAAAATAAAATAATTAAATTAAACAATCCAAAAAATTTTACAATCTAAAAATTAAAACATTTAAAAGTTTAAAAAATAATTTAAAATGACCCATTTGTTAAAAAATAGAATCAATTTAAAATAAGAATCATAATTTTAGGACATAGTAATTAATTATAAAACCCATATATAATTATTTTTAAAAAATTAATTAATAATTAATAATCCATATCAATTTGAATTATAAATTTGTTTATAATTTAAAATAAATCTATCAAATCAAACAAATAATTCATTACATCCTTACACTGAAAATGTGGACCACGACAGACGCATTGCACCAAACACATAGCATTCTGTCCCAATCCGACCCATACTTTTTGGGAAATAATAATAATAATAATAATAATAATAATAATAATAATAGTTTTTTTATACTCAAATATACACATAAATTGTAGCATATTTGATAAATTATTTAATCAAATGTTTTATTGTATAAATTTTAAGCTCATTCTATCTCGGTAGTAATAAAATTTCCATTTTTAAGCAAAACTTATTTAAAAGGATAATCAATAACCAAAATATTTTAAAATATTTATACATTCGTATTTTATTATTTTTATTAAAATAATGAATCATAAAAATGGTGTGAACTACGTGTTTGGTTGGTTAGTTTATGCATGCCATTAAGCTTCCAATAATTTGTATATAAATGATCGAGTTTTAGAGATAATTATATTAACTGTTTTTTACACGTAATATGTGTAAAAATATATCATTTTTTATTTAAATTATAAAATTTATGTCAATAAATATCTATTTAAATCTTTAATATTAAATTATAAATTATAAATTATAATTAAAACATTACAACTAAACTCTAATCTCATAACTTTAAATTTTAAATCTTAAATTAAATCTTTAAACTATAAAATAAATAATCTTCTTATTTAAACTATAAAATGAAAAATCAGAATATCTGACTATAAATTTTAAATATAAAATTTAAAATTTTAAACTTTAATTATAAAATAATAAGATTTATATAACTAAAATTTATACGATTCATTGGTCAAATAATTTTTAAGTCCAACCCAAAGTTCTTTGCAGTAGCCATGAACCAGTTAATAGCCCAATATCCAAACATGCCCTAATATTAATTTCTTTGTTTTTTTATTAAAAATATGGTATAAATAAAAGTATGAATAGACGTTATAGAAGTATAAATAGTTTAAGCACTTAAAAGAAAAATAAGATAATTTTAATACATAAAAACATGATAGTTTAAATACTGAAAAAATTAACATAATTTAAATTTCTAAAAGAAAAAATAATTTAAACATTTAAATGTAATTTAAACACTTATTTTAATATTAATCTTTTAAGTAAATACGTTTAGGGGCGCTTAACGAGTTGAGCAGCTCGTGAGTTGCTCGAATCCGATAAAACTCGATAAATATTCGATTTAGATTAGATTGACTCGAACTCAACTCGATACCTTAATGAGTTAAATCAAATAAAGTCTAACTTAACTCGATAAGTTCGCGAGCATCTCGTTAATTTTTTAAAATAACTTTTAATAATTACTTTAAAATAATTTCATTCAAAAAATAAATTTAAATAATAATTATTAATGTGTGAATTGTTACTTTAATTTTAATATGCTAGTTTGGTGTATTTATGGAATGTTACTTTATAATTTAGACTTAAAAAATGTTTTATACACTTTTTTTGGTTAAATTTGTTAACTTAAGTAAATATTAAGTCGCATATGGTATTATTAAATTTACTTTTAGTTAAAAATAAGGTAAGTTTTTAACGAGCAACAAGTTGACCTTAACGAACAACGAGTCGAGTTGAGCAACAAAATATTTTAATGAGCACGGGTTGAGCACAATTTTAATGAGCTTAACGAGCAACGAGTCGAACAATAAATTTTTTTAACGAGCACGAGTCGAATAATACCCAACCCGCGTTCGACTCGCTCGATAAGCATCCCTAAATACGCTAGTTGACAAGTGGCACCAATCCTACCAACTTTATTTGGTAGTGTGTGGGGCCACTTCGTACAACAACCATCAATGAGAAACAAACTTGGGGACCAAGAATATTTAATCTCGGTTATGCTTCAAAAGATAGTAATATCTCATCTTATTAAATTAATTATTATCGTAAAAATTAAAATTTAAGTCATCAATTTTTTAAATTAATATTTTATTCTATTAAATTAATTAATTATTGATAGAGTAATAAAGGTTTTAATATATAAATTTTTTGATATTGTATTTAATATAAAATTATTAATAATATAAATATAAAAACAAATTTATGATAATATTTATTGTTGCTTAAAAATAATATGTTTTTAGTTTTTTCTCAACTAAGTTCACATTTGATTAAATTGTGACATTAACTCATTAAATGACATAACTAACAATACTTGATTTGTTGGCACATGCTATGTGGGTGAGATTGTAACTCAATATTTGAAAATATATTTATTTAAATTAAAATTTTAAGATAAAATAAAAAAATTAAATGAGCGATTTTTTTTATTATTTTATATTGTTTATATTCTCATCTTGCTTCATGCATATATTATTGCTCGAACTTATAAATATTTTTAAACGTATGTAACATTAATTTAATTATTAAGTAATTTTTAGTTTAATTGAATAAATAATAAGTTAAATATTAAATAATTTATAATATTTATTAAATTATTGATTGAGTTGGCATCATGAGTTTATGAATATTGAGTACTAACTCAATCAAAAAAAATCTTTTTATTTAATAATACTAGAGATCACAATTATATATTATTTTCATTTTTTATATTATTTATAAATAAATTATTTAAGATCGACCCTTATTATATATCTAGTTTGAATGAATAATTTATTTATATATAAAATATTTCAAATTTAAAATATATTTAAATAATATTAAATTATTTTTTATTTTGATTAATTTTATCGATACTCGTAATTATTTATCGAACATATATATATAATATTTTATTTCATTCATGTCATGAATGTGACATATTCTCACACAATATATTTGTATGATGATGAGACAATAACTTTTAGCTACCTTATAAAAATATTTATTATGCTAGCTGTCGAGCATTAATAATACAGATACTAACAATTCACCTGAATAAGTGATTTTAATAAAACAAAATATAATATATTTATATTAAATGATTAATTTTAATCAATTTTATCTACAAAGATATATACTAATAAATAATTAAAAAATTATAAACAATATATATTATTTTATAAATATTTTTAAATTATTAAAAAAATAATATAGACAAATAAATTTTAATCATATCAATTCCAAAAAAAATAATTCAATACAAATGTATTATATATATCAACTTTGCATCTAGCCATCTAGCAATAAAAGATGATATGAATTTGTTATAATAAATTATTCAATATTCAATTACAATTAATTAATTAAAACAATTATAAAATTAATTTAGATTATCAGTTTTAATCATCCAAAATAAAAAAAATGTGTAAAAGAATAATTATATAAAATAAATAAATTGTTATAAAAAATAAACCTACGATCAAAAAAAATAATATTAGAATAAGTAATTAAATTATTTGAATTATCAGTTTTATTATTCTTGATAAATTTTGTTTAGACGTTGTAGTTTGTTACTTTAATAGTTCTATGGAAAGAATGAAAACTAATTATTTATCTAAAAATAAATTATTTAACACTTATTTTTAATATAAATACATGAGGTTTTTTTGGGATCAGAATATTTAATAATTAAATTAATTTAAGTTTGAAAAATAAAATTTATAACTTAATAAGTAATCTCAATAAAAAAGAATGACGTTCTTATAATATAACTCATATTTTTAATACGAAATTGTGAGAAATTTTGATTCAAACCAATAATCATTGTAAAAATTTAAATTTAATTCATTTTATTTATAATATATATACATACTATCAAATAATTAAAAATATATAAATATTATATTATAATATCCGTAAAATTATTAAAAAAATGTTTAATTTGATTCATCACTTTCCTCCGATGTAGCGTGAAGTTTGAAATTTTGAATTAAAGTAACTAAGGTTAATTGATGTTCCCCAACACAGTTTGAATGTTAGCGGGAACACTAAATTTATTTTGTATTTATATATTTAATAAATAATAAATTTAATTTTAAAGAAAATTTGGTTTAAAATAATTATTAGATGCGTTGACCAATGATAACCATAAAACTACTTTGACTGATTATTAAATAAGCTAATTATTGAGATGAATATTTATGTTTTTATATAATTGATCATCAATTTTTAAAAACGATCAATAAAATTATTTATATTGAGATATAAATTTTTGATTATTTAATTGTTAATATCGTTATAGTTATTACTAAAAAATTATTTTAATTTTATCTTTTTTAATCAATCATAAAATTTTATTCTTTTTATTTTCGTTCTTCGGTTTAACCTTATTGATCAACTATTAAAAGTTATAAATTGATCGTTTAATTTTAAGAAAAAATATCAAACTTTAACCATTGTCGTTGAAAAACTAATAAAAAAGTGATGTAATCATTATTAAAAATTGATATGATAATAAATTTAGACCATAACATTTATATCTCGTTATAATTTAGTCATAATTTAAAATCTTTAATCCTTAACATTTTAATTTACATCAACTTAATCATTAACTTTACCTCTTTCACTGTGTTTTTTTTTTACTCAAAGCTTTAATTAATTTTAGTTATATTCCCTAATTTTTAATTTAGGATTTCTAAAAAAAATCTCACTCTATATTTAAAATAAAGATTTCTAAAAAAATTTCTCTCTATATTTAAAATAAAATGCAAATAAATAATTTTTATATCTATATAAAATTAGTTTTATTTTATTATAAAATTCAGTAGTATATATTTACTCTATCATAATTTGTGATTATCATAAAATAAATATGTAAGATAAATACAATATAAGGAGTATAGATGTGGTTTTACTTTCTTGTAGTTATTATCTAAGATTCATTAGTTCGAGTTATCAAATCGTTTATCTTAAAGTATCATTAAATTTTTTTAAAAAAATAGACATTTAACCGACAAATGATAATGAAAATTCTAATTTTTTGAATAAAATTCAATGTTAAAATTTTTTATTTTTGGTTCGTAAATTAATAGAGTGATTGTGACGAAAAACACGTGAAATTCCCAACGTCACATCATTGTAGAATACAATACTTAATATTTAATTTTAAATTTATGTATTCATATGATTTTTACAAATATTGAATCAACTCCATTTATTTTACTATTTTGATATATGATTTATAATATTTATTTAATTATACACAATTATGGATATTTAATGTTTTTAAATCAGTGATAAACTTATAGTTTTAAAGTAAAAATTTAATGATTTAATTTTTGAGTGATTAATATAATATTTTAAATCTATGTTGAATCAAAGTGTTGATTTATTATTTTTATTAATTTTTAAAATAATTAATTATATATATTTTTTATAAATACGAGCCTGTGCAATATGTCTGCACATTTATTTCCGTTTTCTTCTTATGGCGTTATCAATAGTCATGTGCCCATTCATAAATTAATAAATACCATAACTGTGAAGTGGTATAATCTATGCACCTGGCCATTTATATCACAGACAATGTATAAAAGCGAGCCTTCAATTCGGTGGAGAACCCAAAAGAGTAGGTGGACCCGCAGGCTGCGGATATAATTCGAATCGAGTTTAAATAATATTAAATTTAAAATTTTAAAATTTAATATTTTAATTTAATTTGAATCGAAAATTATTTTTTTAAGATTGGTCTTGACAAAAAAAGTTGAAATTTATAAAATGCTGAGAGAGAAAGTAAGGGGAGGTAGAGAAAGACTAAGGATGCTTATCGAGCGAGTCGATCGCAAGTTGGACATTATTTGATCTATGCTCGTTAAAAAATTTTGTTGCTTAACTCGACTCATTACTCGTTAAGCTCGTTAAAATTATGCTCGACTCGTGCTTGTTAAAACATTTTATTGCTCAACCCAACTCGTTTCTCATTAAATTCGACTTGTTGTTCGTTAAGCTCATTAAAAATACATTATTTTAACTAAAAATAAAATTTAATAATACGAGGCTTAATATTAACATAAATTAATAAATTTACTTAAAAATATCAAAAGAGTATGTAAAATAATTTCGAACTCTAAATTAGAAACTAACAGTTCATACATACATCAAACTAACATATTAAAATTTAAAATATTAATTCATAAATTAATAATGGTTATTTAAATTTATTTTTAAATGAAATGATTTTAAAATAATTATCAAAAATAGTTTAAAAAATTAATAAATTGCTTGTGAACTTATCGAGTCGAATTATATTTGTTCAATTTAACTCTTTAATTTATTGAGTCGAATTCGAGTAAAATTAATCTGAATCGAATATTTTAGCTAAAAAACTAAAAAGTTTAGATATGAAATTACTTTTTACCCTTAATTATTAGCACTAATATATTTAAAAAATATTAAATATAATAATATTAATAAATTAATATTTTAATAATAAATATAATTATTAAAAACATTCAAAATAATATTTAAAAATATTTTTTATTAATATCCTTATTTGTTAAGACTAATATATTAAAATAATATTAAATGTGGAAATTATCATTATTAAATTAATATTTTAATGTAATAATGATTTAATATATTAAAATAATATTAAAAAATATATTTTTTACGTAAACGAACTTAAACATTATTTATGTTTTTTATAATATATTTAAAATAAATATTTTATATTTTCAGTAATAATATTAAACACTAAATATATTTAATTAACTTTTAAAATCACTTTTAATAAACATTTCTATTATTTTCTTTTCTTGAATATTGTTTAAAAATTTAATATTTTTTATAGGCTTAACTCATAAATAAATACTCTAACTATATTTTTTCATGAACTAAGTGTATAGTGATTTTTGATTAAAGTAGGTGTCTAAAATTTTATTCAGTTAGTGTTTTAAGTAACACTGTTAAAAAAATATCATTCAATAATAAATTAACATGTGATTTTTGTTTTTATTTTTATTTTAAAAGTAAAAAAATAAAATAAATTGAGTTAAATAATATTTGAAAATTTTTAAAAATTATAAAATAGTTTCAAAATTTTTAAAACTCTCAAACCTTAAAATCAAAATTAGTGTCACTACCGTCGTTGATAGCCTTATCAAATCTCGTCATCATCGTTTTAGACCATCGTTGATAATATCGATACGAGGAGTTTCAATCTAACGTTGAACAACGAACGCAAAAGCTCTAATCGTTCAACATTTGATTATAATAACTCTCGCTGGTTATTGATGATGAGTGGTTGAGATAAAATAGCGTTAGCTTCAAACGACGACGAAATCAGCAAAGACTATCGACCGTAGTTGTTTCAATTTTGAGAATTTTTTAAATTTTTTTAAAAAATAATTTAAATAAAAAATAAAACAAACACATTAAATTATGAGTGGTAAATTTTTTTAATGATATTAACTTAAAATACTAACATAATAAAATTTTAGACACTTATTTTAACTAAAAACAAACATTGGGTACCTATTTCAAAAAATATTTAACTTGAACATTTATTTTTAAATTAAATCACTTTTTAATAAGTTATCTTAAAACACTAATAGAATAAAATTTTAAATACTTATTTTAATCAAAATTAAAATAAATATTTAAAAAATATAAAATTTAGAGATCTATTTCTGTATTAAGCTTTCTTTCTTTTTTTTAAATTAGCTACTATGTTGCGAGAGATTATTTCATGGACCGGTTCCACCACGTCATCTAGGCGTGAGTATTCAATTGAGTCGAGTTAAAAAATTTTGAGTTATTCGAGTTTATGAGTCATTTTTACAACTAAAACTTTATTTGAAATTTTTTCAGTTGGAGTCGAGTTTAAAAAATTTGAGTCGAGTCGAATCGAATCAATTTTTCGAGTTCCTATAAATATTTATTTGTAATTATTTATCATGTTATAGTATAATTTGATTTCAATTTAAACGAATTTCTCTAATCATATAAGATATTTATCTATATATTTTTTTTCATATGTAGCGATATTTCTTTATATTTTTATATATCAATGTATATATATCATAAAAAATTGATAGAATCGTCTTAAACTTAAAAATTAATTTAATTATTAAAAATTTCGAGTTATTCGATTTTTTATTTTACAATTCGAATTTTATTTCAAATTTTTTCGAGTCGAGTCAAGTCTATGAAATTTCGAGTCGAGTCAAAATGAGTCGAGTATTTTCGCCTCGAGTCGAGTATTCATCTAGGGGTGAGTATTCGATTGAGTCGAGTCGAGTAAAAAAATTTCGAGTTTACGAGTCATATTTTACAACTCAAACTTTATTTAAAATTTTTTTCGGTTGGAGTCGAGTTTAAGAAATTTGAGTCGAGTCGAATCGAGTTTTCGAGTTCCTATAAATATTTATTTGTAATTATTTATCATGTTATAGTATAATTTGATTTCAATTTAAACGAATTTCTATAATCATATAAGATATTTATTTATATATTTTTTCATATGTAGCGACATTTCTTTATATTTTTATATATAAATATATATATATATCATAAAAAATTGATAAACTCGTCTTAAACTTAATAATTAATTTAATTATTAAAAATTTTGAGTTATTCGAATTTCCATTTTACAACTTGAATTTTATTTGAAATTTTTTCGAGTCGAGTCAAAACGAGTAGAGTATTTTCGCCTAGAGTCGAGTATTCATCTAGGGGTGAGTATTCGATTGAGTCGAATCGAGTCAAAAAATTTTGAGTTATTCGAGTTTACGAGTCATATTTTACAACTTAAACTTTATTTAAAATTTTTTCGGTTGGATTCGAGTTTAAGAAATTTGAGTCGAGTCGAATCGAGTTTTCGAGTTCCTATAAATATTTATTTGTAATTATTTATCATGTTATAGTATAATTTGATTTCAATTTAAACGAATTTCTCTAATCATATAAGATATTTATCTATATATTTTTTTTTCATATGTAGCGATATTTCTTTATATTTTTATATACCAATATATATATATCATAAAAATTGATAGAATTGTCTTAAACTTAAAAATTAATTTAATTATTAAAAATTTCAAGTTATTCGAATTTCCATTTTACAACTCGAATTTTATTTGAATTTTTTTCGAGTCGAGTTGAGTTTATGAAATTTCGATTCGAGTCAAAACGAGTCGAGTATTTTTGCCTCGAGTCGAGTATTCATCTAGGGGTGAGTATTCGATTGAGTCTAGTCGAGTCAAAAAATTTCGAGTTATTTGAGTTTACGAGTCATATTTTACAACTTAAACTTTTTTTGAAAATTTTTCGGTTGGAGTTGAGTTTAAGAAATTTGAGTCGAGTCGAATCGAGTTTTCGAGTTCCTATAAATATTTATTTGTAATTATTTATCATGTTATAGTATAATTTGATTTCAATTTAAACGAATTTCTATAATCATATAAGATATTTATCTATATATTTTTTCATATGTAGCGATATTTCTTTATATTTTTATATATCAATGTATATACATCATAAAAAATTGATAGACTCGTCTTAAACTTAAAAATTAATTTAATTATTAAAAATTTTGAGTTATTCGAATTTCTATTTTACAACTCAAATTTTATTTAAATTTTTTTTGAGTCGAGTCGAGTCTATAAAATTTCGAGTCGAGTCAAAACGAGTTGAGTATTTTTGCCTCGATTCGAATTATTCAGTTTTTTCGAGTCGAGTTTTGCTCACCCCTAAGGCGTCATTCATGGTCCTTAGCCATTAAAAAAATGCTATTTAATTTTTATTTTTCACATCATATTTTCTTTCCTAATTAATCTCTATCTAACCACCCACTACCTATTTATATGGTAATAAAAAAAATAAAGATTCACTCTGGAAAAAATGACATGAAAAATATAAGAACTACTTGAACAATTTTTAGTGGTTAGGAACCATGGATGACGTGGTAAAAACGGTCCATAAAATAATTTTTCGTGTGTTACAGTGACAGCTGTTATAGAGTATACTCTCAACTATTAGACATTTATTACTTAAATCCAATTACTATATTAATATCATTGATACCAAATCCGTAACTTTTAAAAATAATAACCGTTTCTTTGAAAAAAAATTTAGACATCTATTTCTGTATTAATCTTTCTTATATTATTTGTCCAAGTGGTATAATGTTGTACCACTTGTTTTCCTTTCAAAATAAAAAAGAAAGTAGTCTTATTTGTCTCTCCAACCTTCCAATTTCCGCCATGGAAGCACCTTGAGAAACCCTAACTCATTCCCCTCAAGGCTTTATCCTTCCTATTTTTAAGCTTAACTAATTGCCAAATGGGTTCTCTTGTCCCTTTCCAAGACCTCAATCTCTGCCCGGAACCACCGCAAATCGCCACCATCCCCACCTCCTCCGCCGAGAACTCCTCCACCCCCACCTCTGGCACAACCACCTTCACTTTCTTAACTCCCAAGATTGAACCTAAACAAGAACCTTTCGACGAGCTAACTCCAACACAAACCGTTCACCAACCAGAAAACTTGCTCTTTTCCGTTTCCAATTCTACCCCTGATTTCATTCCTGATCCCGAAACTACCCCTCCGTCTAACGTTTACTCTTCCACCGGTGACCAAAACGCCCTTTACTCCGAATACTTCCGTATCTCCGAGCTCTTCCGCTCTGCTTTTGCGAAAAGGATACAAAAATACGGCGACGTTGAAGTACTTGACCCGGATTCTCGGGCTATCGTACCCGTACCCGAACAATCTCAACTAACTTCCGAAACCAGCCCAACCGACAGCACCCAACCCGAACGAGCTTTAACCGTCTTCGTTTCACGTAAGAGGGCCGGAAGATCAAATGAGCTGGTTCGAGTTACAAATTTAGGAATCGAAGACCAGAGGCATTTTCGGGACCTTATCCGAAGAACTCGATTGATGTATGATGCCCTCCGCATTTTAGTCATTTCGGAGGAAGAGAAGAGAACCGGAGCGGGACATGGTCGACGTGCTCGTGGCGATTTGAGGGCGGCTGGCGTCATGAGGGATCGGGATCTGTGGTTAAACCGTGATAAACGAATAGTGGGTGCACTCCCGGGTATTGAAATTGGTGACGTCTTCTTCTTCAGAATGGAGCTTTGTGTTGTGGGTTTACATGGACAAGTTCAAGCTGGGATCGATACCTTGCCTGCGAGTCAAAGCTCGAGTGGAGAGCCGATTGCCACGAGCATTATTATTTCTGGTGGGTATGAGGACGATGAAGATTCTGGAGATTCGATAATCTATACTGGTCAAGGTGGACAGGATAAGTTTGGAAGGCAATGTATGCATCAAAAGCTTGAAGGAGGGAATTTGGCACTAGAAAGGAGTATGCATTATGGGATCGAGGTAAGAGTGATAAGAGGGATTAAATATGAGAATAGAGTTTCGGGTAAAGTTTATGTTTATGATGGTTTATATAAGATTCTTGATTGCTGGTTTGATGTGGGAAAGTCGGGTTTCGGTGTTTATAAGTTTAGACTGACAAGAATCGAGGGACAACCTGAGATGGGTAGTTCCATATTGAGGTTTGCTGAGAGTCTTCGGACTAGGCCATTGTCTGCTAGGCCAATGGGTTATTTGACCCTTGATATTTCCATGAAAAAAGAGCAAGTTCCGATCTTTCTTTATAATGATATCGATACTGATCATGACCCTATGTATTATGATTACCTTGTGAACACTGTATTTCCTCTTAATGCATTTGGTCAAGGGAGTAATGGTACTGGATGTGGCTGTATTTCGGGGTGCACGGAAGGGTGTTTCTGTGCTATGAAGAATGGAGGTGATTTTGCGTATGATTATGGTGGGATTCTCTTGAGAGGGAAACCGGTGATATTTGAATGTGGGAATTTCTGTCAGTGCCCACCAACTTGTCGGAACCGTGTTTCACAGCATGGGTTAAGAAATAGATTGGAAATATTTAGGTCAAGAGAAACGGGTTGGGGAGTGAGATCCTTGGACTTGATACAAGCAGGTGCTTTTATATGTGAATATACAGGGGTAGTTCTCACAAGGGACCAAGCAGAAGTATTCAAGATGAATGGTGATACTTTGATTTATCCCAATCGATTTTCTGAACGATGGGCAGAATGGGGGGATTTGTCTAGGATATTTCCTGAATACACGTGTCCATCATATCCCTCAATTCCACCTTTAGATTTTGCAATGGATGTATCGAGGATGAGAAATGTTGCTTGTTATATTAGCCATAGTTCCAGTCCAAATGTGCTGGTGCAGTGTGTGCTGTATGATCACAACAACTTGATGTTCCCTCACCTTATGCTTTTTGCAATGGAGAATATCCCTCCTTTGAGAGAGCTTAGCATAGACTATGGTGTAGCTGATGAATGGACCGGGAAGCTCTCTATATGTAACTAAATATCTAAGAGAATTTTTGGATTTTGATGTGGGGCAGTGAGGCATGATTAACTGAGGTGAGCTCCACTTCCAATTGTTTCAAGCATTTCCGCTCGTATATATTTAATTTAAAATCAGAATAATTTGTGGTATTATCATCTTATCTTATATCGATGTTGATTTTGTATTTCTCATTCTTTCTTGTAGTCTAGCCCGCCATGCCTGTTTGTAGGAGCTAGGAATTTATTCCTTTGTGCAACTTCATGCTATATACATCAAGTAGTCGACCATATGCAGGAGGATGGGACATTTGCTCTTAACAGTGCTAAATGAATGTAATTGCTTATCTTCTAAACACATATTCTACTTTCTACAGTGCAATGTACTTACTTTATGTAATGTATATGTTGTTGTAGTAGTCTACATCTTGTTTTGTTTTTCCTGTCTAGTTCTACAGTTTATGGCCGCTCAGTTCTATGAAACTATTCTTTTTAATCATTCATGCTCTTCAATTTTAAGGCCGTTAATGACATAAACTTGTTATTTGGTTAATTCATTATAGGATTTTCCTTGTTTAGCTAAACAAGTTAAGGAGAAATTGGTTTATCCATTGAATTCTTTTTCTCCGAGTTAAGGAGAAATTGATTTGTCATCTATATTATCTATCAATAACGGTGAAGATTGCCGTGCTAGGTTTAGTGTTTAGGGATTTGAATGATATTCTAGTAGCTGAGATTTGTTCTACCGTGTTTTGTATTTCTGTGGGAACTACATCTTGGACAAATTCATTATAGGAAATTCTCATGTTCTGTTAATTTGGAAGGTACGCTTTCATAAAACGATACATGGGGTCAGGAAGAATGTAATGGAAAATATTCTATCAGTTTCGTTTCCCTTTTATAGTTGCTGTTAACCTGTTGCTTGATAATGCAATATGTTTGCTTGGTCGATTCCGTTGCTGCAATATCTTGGATTTCAAAAATGCATAGTACTTTTGTTCATGCCAAGATTAGGAACAAAAGACAGTAAAGTTTTTGGATATTCTACTGCAAATATAGTACACCACGAATGTTTCATTAGATCAAGTTGCTCACTTCAGTGAATTTCTGCAGGTGGGGATCAGACAATGCATCCAAAACTGTTTGTTGTAGCCTTGTTATCATAGTAAGCTCGTACATTATGTCTAGTCGTTCACTTAAGTGAATTTCTGCAGGTGCCGATCGAGCAATGTATCTAAAACAAAACCTTTCCCTTCCATCTGATTCCTTGAACATTTTGTACCCCACCACTTATTCTGAATATTGTTACAATGTTATCATATAAGATTTTGCTTTCCTGTTATCATTGTTTTACCTATTTTCTTTCACTAGGTTGGTCCAATATGTATGTTTGAAGGTCGAGAGAGGACATGTTTGTACTGGATTTGTATTGGTGTATTTATCTGCTATCGTCAAAATAGATACGAGTATGTGTTTGACACAATTATATTCGTTTTCTCTCAGTTCTTTTTCCATATATGGGTACAATCTTGGGCAAAGTTCAGTGGTGTTGCAGTATATCAGTGGGGTATATCCACATCTATGGAGTTATTTCTTACATCTTATATCACCTACTTAATTCACATATCTGACCCCAATATTTAAAACATAAAATGGGGACTGCCTAAGCTTGAGAGATGCCTATCAGATTAAAAATATTGAATCGGACTGACCTGTCAAATCAAACACCCCGATGATCATATGGTTTCACCTTGGTTGACTTGTGTTCCATTTTTCTCCAGCTCCCATTGTCTAGCTCGCTCCATCTTCCTCTTTTGCTATTCTTCTAAAGCTGCATATTCAAGTAGTGATACATAATATGATCTTCCAAATACATTAAATCAACTTGAAAGAAAATCGAAAACAATCTTACGTGATGTATATTCATACCCGATGCTCACCTTTCAAGTTAGAAGCATCATTTAGGGTATGGAAGTCCTGTAACCTTTTGGAAAGATAGACTGCGGCAGTCTCTTTCGCATCTTTCGGTTGGATTGTTTCAGGTTCGGAATATGCTTCCGGCTGAATCTCCTTAACCTAAAATATAACCAATGATTCAAGTTTCAACTTCGAAGAAACATCATTTTATACACACAGACTTCTTCAACAAACATTTGCAGCTATTCTTAATTACACTCAAATTGCACAAATCCATTTTAATGGAGCTACATTATTGACATCTATGTTATTTCGGTTCTTTATTTTTCTTAAAGTATCCGTATCCATTACATATCTGGACATATGGGTACGGAATTAGAACCCTCCAAGGACTCTCCATATACATAAAAGAATATATTAAAAATAAACACAGGCTGGACACGACCTATGTCCGATGTTCACACCAAAGGTTAAGTACATTAATCGACATACACCGTGATAAGTCACAAGAGAGGGGAACATGACAAGCTAGATACCTATGCTACTGGGATTTGGTGTTAGTGTCGAACATAGATTTGCATCCAACAAGATTATATTAAACCATATCCAAGTTTTTGGATGTATTTAGGGAGTTCTTAAAAGGTTATGTTTCCGTACCCATGTCTAGATATGTATCGAACACAATGTCGAACAGAGGTATTTTCAAGAAAAATGAAGAGTTCGAGTATCGTATCTAAATGCAAAGAACTCTTTGTGTCACAATGTTTTACATTTTCTAGAGTTGAAGCCGGGATTTAGAGTCCATGGTAGACTTACTCTTTTTATCAGCTTGAAAGGTTGCATAGCAATGCGCATATCTTCGGCTTCCTTAATGTAATCGAGCCTGACTGCATTGAAAACATTAATCAATATGATTTCTTCAGACAAGAACAACCACAACAGAAAAATGATTCAAACAAAAATCCCATTTTTATCATTATTCAGTAGCTTGTCCTTCAGAGGAAAAGGCCGTCCAAGAGGGAGACATGCAAGATATCCATCTTTTCTTACTATGTTATCCAGATTCAAGCGATACTATTCGAATATAATTCACAGATGCAAATGCTTTAAAGAAAATAGATTTTCATGTAGGTGTTCAGATTACAAGAGAGAATCTATCCAGACAAACAAGGACAGATTCGGATTTGATGTCAGAACTCGAATTCAGTATCCAAAAACACAGAAGAAATCCAAATTCACAAACAAAGCCCTAAATTTGAACTTCAAAGATCAAAACCTTGAAACCCCAAAAGACAACAGAAGATCATGATCCCAATTTCCGAAATCCCCCTTAAAACACGAAGAACAATATGAATAAACAACAGCTTCATCAAAACAAGCAAATTCAACCACTACCCATTTTATAATTTTATTAAAAAAACCACACTCATATAATCAGAATCAATGTTCCAACTTCCAAATCAAAAGAAAAAAGAATATGGGTTTAGCTTTGTTAGTTCATACGATCATATCCTTAAGCAAAATTCAACAAAAAAAAAAAAACAAAAAAAAGAAACCTGAATTGTGTTGATTAGAAGATGATTTGATACGAGAGGAAGCAGAGGAAAGAAACCATTGAAGCAGGAAGAGAGCAACAAAGAGATTGAAGATATTCAAAGCTATATTCGTATTCCTGAAAGATAATCTCAGTCTCCATGATTGCTGTGTCTCCATTTTTTGCTCTCTCTCAAGTTTTTGTTATTTGGTCTCTAGTTATCATCAAGCTTCAAGCTCTATTGCTGGAAACAATGGCGTCCGTCGAGTGATTACTACAGTACACCATCAGCGCGTGAAGGCTCCAACCCTAAAGATCTGTTTTTTGACTTTGACTACAAAGTATTTCAACCTTATAAAAAATTACAAAAATTTAATATCCGAATAATCTAAATATTATATATACTTTTCAACAATTAATTATTTTTATTAAAATATATCTTAATTTTCCTAAATATTTTTCTTTTTACGAGTCCTGTCCTCGAAAAAATAAATAAAAAGGAAGCCTTTTCTCCCCCCATTTGTATGTGGCGGGAAAGGGACTGAAGAGAGCAGAGCAAGATGACAGATTTCTTCCCATAAAACCCTAGATATTCCCCGAAAGCCATATATCCTTTCAATTCTCTAATTTCTCCCCAAATCGAGAGGCGGTTTAACCAGCATGTACTGGTTAGCAACGCGAAACGTTGTCGTTTCGATTCCAAGATGGCGTTCACTTGCTCTTCTCCTTCGTTCTCCTCTCAACAAGGACGCTTGCTATTGCCCTTCACCACTTATGTAACACTTTTCCATTAATTTTCAGTTCTTTTGAATTCTTCTAATAAAAAGCTTAAAACGGAACAGCCAAAGCAATGTGTGGGCAAATAGTGGACTTTTTTGTTTTTATAGATAGTGAACAAAGTGTGGATATTGCCTTTATGTGGATAGTTGAATAAGTTCTTTATTTGGAACTGCTTTGAAAATGCAAGTTTTAGCAACTAGCAACCCTCTTTAGTTCATTATCCACTGAAGCGATATTCCCTCTTAACTACTAAATTATTATATCATAACTCGAGCTATTCCTCAAAAATTTGTGATGAATTGGAAAATGAGAAGTATTTCTGATAATAAAGATTACCCATTTATTTGCATTTTGTTTCTTATTTGGGGAGGGTTTGTTTCATTGGTGGTATTCTGATAGGTTAATGGTTTTCCCCCTTCTAACTACTAAAGTTTTAGCTACTTGTTTCTTCTTTTTATCTTAAGAAATTGTTTTGAGTTGTCTTAGCTATATAATACAATTTGCATTTTGTTTTTGTAAAGTTGGTTCCTGGTTTCTAAATATCTCTTGACAACAGTAGGAGACAGTTTGGGCGCATACACTGTTTCAAAGATCAGAAGACTTCGAGAGGATACGCCAAGAAATGTAAGGCATCGGATAAGTCCCCAAATGATAATGATCTTTCTCACATGGTCTGGTGGAAAGAGGTGTGTCTTTTTGTCTGCTTCATTAGAGTATTTGATTTGTTTGTGTTGGATTCTTTAAGATCTTATATTTTTCATTCTTTTGTGGCAGAGACTGCAGTTGTGCCGCAAGCCCTCCACTCTCAATTTAGTTAAGAGGCTTGTGTATAGCAATTTACTTGGTTTGGATGTCAACCTGAAAAATGGCAGGTAATTTGACCAATACTTGTCTCTTCTTTAAATTTGAGTCGGATAAAGTCATATTTCTCCTATTTTCATATCATTTTGCTACAATAAATTTCTTTAATGCGGAGATTAAACTTACTTCTAGTCATGGCTGTAGGGATGCAGCAGTCTAATACTCTCTATCCTTTCTCTGAAATGTATTTAGACGTTTTAATATACAGTTCCTATTTAAAACATATGAACTGAGTAACACTTAAGGACCCAAAACTTAGGCTTGAAAGAAGCCATTTCCATTCAATTTTCAATAGGAGTAGTGTTCGTTAATTTATTTTATTCCATTGCAGTTTGAAAGTAGGAACCCTCAATGCGGAGATATTGCAGTTCAAGTCAAAGTTTCCACGTGAAGTTTTGCTTTGCAGGGTATATTGCAGAATTTTCCTAACACAAAGTTCCTTACATACCATTTTTGTAGCTTTTGATGAGTGCTAGAAACTCTAATTTAACGTGTCTTCAGGTTGGGGATTTTTATGAGGCCCTTGGGATAGATGCCTGCATTCTTGTAGAATATGCTGGTTTGAATCCTTTTGGTGGTTTGCGTTCAGATAGTATTCCACGGGCTGGCTGTCCGGTTGTGGTACTGGATCCATCGTGCTTTGCTTGCTATTATAGTTTGGAATTATTATTTGAATAAGGTTTCCTCTATCAATTAATCGAGAGTTCTCATGTTCATCTCACAAAAAGGAAAAAAAAAATGCAACATGAAAATAGTACAACTTTTCAAACTCTGTTTGATTGTTGTCTGTTCCATGGACCCTTTGATTTTCTCTCTCTTTCTTTTTAGTCTGTGTCTCCGTAATTTTTTTTGATTAAATGTTCCTTTACAGAATCTGCGACAAACTTTGGATGATCTAACGCGTAATGGTTTTTCAGTGGTGAGTATGGTTATATACTTATATTGATGCAGTAATTCAAGTTTAGAGTAAAAAATGGAAATAAATTTTGGTTGGTAACTGATTCTTTGAGTTTCCTTTATGGCATACCTCTTGTAGTGTATTGTGGAGGAAGTTCAAGGTCCAACACAAGCCCGCTCTCGTAAAGGGCGTTTTATATCTGGGTAAAGTAGTTTAACACCCCCTTTTAGCTTATGATGCTACTATGTTATGTTTAACCTGATGGTGTAGATTTGATGGCCATTGCTTTTAAAAGATAACTTTAGTTCATGGTACATGTAATCAGTTAAAATGTGCCAATTCTTTATGTATCTGGTTTTAAATTATTTATTGGAGGTTTAGAAAGTTGAGAACACTTAAGCTACAAAACTTGTCTTTTGGTTCAGTGCATATTTTTAATCTAAAAGCTATTTGTTATTGGTGTTTTTGACATTCAAACCATGCTCTGACTTGTTTTCTTTAAGTATTCAGGCATGCACATCCAGGTAGTCCTTATGTATTTGGACTTGTTGGAGTTGATCATGATCTTGATTTTCCAGAGCCAATGCCTGTTGTTGGTATGAATAATTACCTGCCATCATCTATAATCTAGTTTCTTCAGATAATGTTCTTGAAAATAGGTTTTGTAGCTCTCTAGCACGCGATATCTGTAGCCCATATAGTGTCATTCTTGATTGCAACAATCCCTAGTTTCTCTCTCTTTCATTTTCTTTGTCTTCTTATTGGACTGCAAGTATGCAATCTGAGAATACCCACCATTTAATCCGTTATGGATAAATATTAAGTTTGATTGCTTGTAATCTCATTCTTTCTCTTTGCCTTCAATGCTTGAATGTCTGCATGCACATGTTGAGAGACAAAAAAACTTGTGATGTGTGCTTTCAAGTTTCATTTATTTGATAAGCTTCTGGCACGTGATAATGAATCATCCCTGCCTCTGTAGGGATATCACGTTCTGCAAGGGGATATTGCATAACTTTGGTCTTAGAGACTATGAAGACATATTCATCAGAGGATGGTCTTACTGAAGAAGCATTGGTAACCAAGCTGCGAACCTGTCGGTATCATCACCTATTTCTTCATTCATCATTGAGAGACAATGCTTCAGGTTTGCTCATTATCTGAGGCATGTTGTCATCACAAGAATATGGAAAAAGAAACATTTAATCTATGTTAGTCTTTGCTCAAGTTGAATGTTAATAAATTGCTAAATGGATAGAAAACATAAAAAGATATGCTATACGGGTTAACTAAAATGATGACTTCAAAGGTATTGCATAAATACAACTTAAAGTCCATAGGTCTGTAAATTGTTTATAGACATAAATGAAGCTTGGTCTCTAGTTTTCTACTAAATTCTTCTTGATGACTTGTAGAAAATTTTCTCCAATTGTTTGCCATTCTAATATTCATTTTTGGAAATAGTTTTTCCTTAGAAAGAACATTGATTATGGTTCAAATTTCTTGTCCATAGGAGATCTATCATTAAATAGCATCATTCGCAACCCCTCTTTCATGAAAAAATAATTTTTGGAGTCTGGTAAATGGTTATTTCTTCTCCTTTTATGCTAAATTATATTGTCAGCTTTTCACTGTGTAAGAGGTTGTTGCAGGAACTTCCCGTTGGGGGGAATTTGGTGCAGGAGGTCTGTTGTGGGGAGAATGCACTTCCAGACAATTTGAATGGTTTGGTGGCGATCCTCTCACTCAGTTACTGTATAAGGTTCAAATTTGATCTGAATAAAGCCTATACTTTAGTATGTCATACCTTTTATTAAAATTACATTTTTTTCTTTAATCAACCATCTTAGGTAAAGGAGCTTTATGGCCTTGACAATGAGGTTACTTTCAGAAATGTTACCGTGCCTTCAGAAAATAGACCCCGTTCTTTACATCTAGGAACAGCAACACAGATTGGTTTGTTTAACATCTTTTATTCATTCTAATATCCAATTGTCTGCTTAATATTGAGTCCTTCAGTATTTTTCTGTCCATGGTTACATTCTTCCAGGTGCCATCCCAACAGAAGGAATACCATGTTTATTGAAGGTGCTGCTTCCATCAAATTGCACTGGGTTACCTGCTCTGTAAGTAAAAACCTTTAGTTTTCTGGATATGAATTTTGTTTCATATTTTCTCCTGTCTAAAATTTGGGAATATTTAGAGTTGATTTAAGTCTCAAAAATTGATTTGTAGTGGGTGGCTGCAAAATTAACTGTGTATGGATTAAACTCTAACGGTTGAGAAGTTCTCACGAAACCTATTGGAAAAAAATGATAGCCTTCTAATTTTGTTAATTGCTGATTTTCAGGTATATTAGAGATCTTCTTCTTAATCCTCCTGCTCATGAAATTGCATCCACGATTCAAGGTGAGATGTGAAATGTTTTTTTATACTGATGCAGCATTGGCAATGGGATGCTCATATATTTTGCTGATGTCCCTTATTTAAACTATGTTATTCCATAGAAGCTAGTAAGAATATGCATCTTTATAGTAACTTGGTCTAATTCTAACTTGAAGTCTTGAACACTAATGTGATATGTATATTATTTATCGAAGGTCGTACTATGTACTTAGGAGTTGCCAAGAAATGTTTCACTAAAATGCTTCTTTCAAAGAGTATGCTATTTAGATGACCATAAACTGGAGACGAACATTGCAATTGTCTAAATATTTTTAAATCATTTTGAATAATTATTCCAGCTATTACATATCTCTTGATTGTTTGAAACATGATAGTCTATGTTAATTTTATAGTACATATGTGTACAATTCAGATTCTGCACTAACTCATATTTCATGCGCAGCAACTTGCAGATTTATGAGCAATGTCAAATGCTCAATTCCAGAGTTTACTTGTGTCTCATCTGCAAAGGTATTATTCTATTTTCTCTATTTTTTTTATTTTGCATATTTCCTAAGAGGAGAGTGTTATATGTTGATTGTTTTACCATTTTTTTTTCTCATCTTGCTTGTCCGCAGTTTTCGTGTTCTTTTCTATTTCACTCTTTTTTCTAATTCTTGAGATTGACTGTTTTGCAGCTTGTGAAGCTACTAGAACTAAGAGAGGCCAACCATATTGAATTTTGCAGAATAAAAAATGTTGTTGATGAAATATTGCACATGCATAGAAGTACTGATCTCAGAGAAATTCTGAAATTATTGATGGATCCTGCATGGGTGGCGACGGGGTTGAAAATTGACTTCGAGACACTGGTAAGTATAATAGTCTGTATAAGTAGGAAATGTAAGTAGAGCAATGGTTTTTATGTTCTTCTTGAATTAAAGACATATATGTATGATTTATGGGTCTTGATTTTTTTCCAGGTTAGCGAATGTGAATGGCTTTCAGATAGAATTGGTCAAATGATTTTTCTGGATGGTGAAAGTGATCAGAAGATTAGTTCTTATGCCAATATTCCTGGTGATTTTTTTGAGGACATGGAATCTTCATGGAAAGGGAGAGTCAAGAAGATCCATATAGAAGAAGAAGTTGCAGAAGTTGAAAGGGCAGCTGAGGCCTTATCATCAGTGGTACGGTTATAGTACAATGTTTTATGCAACACAATTTACTCTTTTCCAGTTGATGATAGGACATCATGAGTAATTTCACTGAGAAAGCTTATGACTTGGAATTTATGGACTAAAATTTGATTTTCCAGTGTACATTTTACGAGTAAGTGGGTATCCACAAGGTGCTAATTTGTGTGTTATCCTTCCCAATGTTTATATTATATAGCATATGCAATCTCCTTTATTGTCCGGTGTTTATCCTTCTTGTAGATAACTGAGGATTTTCTCCCCATTGTCTCAAGAGTAAGAGCCACCTCAGCTCCACTTGGTGGACCAAAGGGAGAAATATTATATGCTCGAGAGCATGAAGCTGTTTGGTTTAAGGGAAAGCGGTTTGCACCAGCCATATGGGCTGGTTCTCCTGGGGAAGAACAAATTAAGCAACTTAAGCCTGCTTTAGATTCCAAAGGTAGAAAGGTTGGAGAGGAATGGTTTACCACGATGAAGGTAGAGGACGCTTTAATGAGGTGTGCTATTATATTTTACCAAGTTCCTTTCTAGAAATGCTTACATTTCTATTCTTCACCTCGGTTGCTTTGACTTGTCATTTTTCTTGAAATACCCTGTGTGACTCATATTAGGCATGGTTATGAGTTTAAGACCCTCTAAGGAACTTTCAAATACATGAAAAGTCTTTTATAAGAAGACTGAACATTCAAGCACATACATTTTATCTAACACTCACTCCTGAGTTCAAGTAGCATAGTTATTCACGACAGATTGATATTTATGTTGCAGGTACCATGATGCTGGTGCGAAGGCAAAGGCAAGAGTTTTGGAATTGTTAAGAGGACTTTCTACTGAGTTACAGACTAAGATAAACATCCTCGTCTTTGCTTCTATGCTGCTTGTTATTGCAAAGGCTTTATTTGCTCATGTGAGGTCAGTTATACATATTCCCTTTCTCAAGACATTCCTGGCATGGTGAATGACTTGAAAATTCGCGGGGTTAAATGCCTCAAACTGTATACCATTTGCATTTTGTGAAGAAATTCCTATTGTTTCCATGCACTGAGCTTTTATCAATTTTGAATATTGTTGTATGTCAAAATACTAAACTTCTTCATTCTATTACTTGACGTGATTGTACCCTCAAAAATGTGGTGCCCAATGTCTCAACACATTAAAACATGGTACCATTTAATTTTTTTCGTAATGAGGTTTTAATTGTTCGACCATGTATATATGTATATAAAAATTCAGATTTGTATCATTTTCTCGAAAGGTATTGTAATTATGATTTCATTGATACTTTACAGTGAGGGGAGAAGAAGGAAATGGGTTTTCCCGACACTTAAAGGATTCAGTAGTTCTAAGGTAATCTTCAAAATGTTACTGTATGATTTGTCTTTTGGTCTTGTCATTTTGACAGGGTGATTATATTGACTCGTAGTAGGTCTAATAATGTTAACTTGTCGTTGATCTAGTCAACATGTGACACAACACTCACGTCAAGGATCAAATTACTTATGTAGTGTGACAAGTGGAAGTTAAAGATTTTGAGTTACAACCATAAATTATTATCGTTTTTGAATAATCTTTAGGCATTTTACATAAAGAGCTTTTTCCTTTTTATGTATTTAATGCAGGGTGGAGAATCGTTTGATGAAACCAAAGGGATGAAGATAACGGGACTGACACCGTATTGGTTTGATGTGTCTGAAGGCAGTGCTGTGCATAATACAGTTGATATGGAGTCAATGTTTCTTTTGACAGGACCAAATGGGGGTGGTAAATCGAGTTTGCTTCGATCGATTTGTGCTGCTGCGTTACTCGGAATATGTGGATTTATGGTTCCTGCTGAGTCAGCCTTAATTCCTCAATTTGATTCGATAATGCTTCACATGAAATCATATGATAGCCCAGCTGATGGAAAAAGCTCATTTCAGGTATGTTATTCTCCATAGAATGTCCAGTAGAATTTCACCTACAGTGGTAGCTGTTTAAGTTTTTGGTGTACAACGTAGCAGAAATGGCCTTTCAATTTTCTCAATCACTATTTATCGACAGAAATATAAAGTGTGCTGTGCATCTTACTTCACAATTCTCAGGTAGAAATGTCAGAGATGCGATCTATTGTTAATGGAGCCACTTCAAAGAGTCTTGTGCTTATAGATGAAATTTGCCGAGGAACAGAAACAGCGAAAGGGACTTGCATTGCCGGTAGCATCATTGAGGCTCTTGATGAAATTGGGTGTCTAGGTATCATTTCGACTCACTTGCATGGAATTTTTTCTCTGCCACTTTGTACGAAGAACACCGTATATAAAGCAATGGCTACGGAATATGTTAATGGGCAAACAAAACCGACATGGAAATTGGTAGACGGGATATGTAGAGAAAGCCTTGCATTTGAAACAGCAAAGGAGGAAGGAGTTGCTGAGGCAATAATACAAAGAGCTGAAGAACTTTATTCATTGGTCTATGCAAAAGAAGCATCTTTCGGACTATCCGGCAAACAACTCGCACAGTTTGGTTCTGAAGGAGTTCATCTTCAATCAGATAGTGCTCCAGCAGGATCACTCGGTCATAATACTGAGCCAATAAACAAAATGAAAGTCTTGCAGGACGTTAAGACAGCTGTTACCTTAATATGTCAGAAGAAGCTAACAGAGCTCTATAAGCCAAAAACCACTTCAGACGTTCCTGTTCTAAACTGTGTAGCTATTGCTGCTAGGGAACAACCACCTCCATCAACTATCGGCGCTTCTTGCGTTTATATCATGTTCAGACCTGATAAAAAACTATACATTGGAGAGGTATTTCTCTAATCTATTCATCGTTATCATTGATTTGATCTTTGAAGTTAAAAAGAAAGTTGTATCTCCAAATTTAAATCTTATACCATGAACTAACTTGTCTTCGTGAGCAGACGGATGATCTCGATGGTCGATTACGTACACATCGCTCCAAGGAAGGGATGAAAAATGCTTCTTTCTTATACTTGACAGTTCCAGGGAAAAGCATCGCTCGCCAACTCGAAACTCTTCTAATCAACCAACTCTCGAGTCAAGGCTTCTCGATTGCCAATTTGGCTGACGGCAAGCATCAGAATTTCGGCACATCCAATCTCTCATTCGATAGCATAACCGTCGCCTAACGAGTTAAAAGGAGGATACATGTGTCATGTTACCCATCAAATGTACATCGATATGTAATTTTTTTAACTATGGGTTCTGAATCGACATAGAAGTGGCCGCAACAATTTTGCCTTGGATCTCGGTTGCTCCCCTTGTTTTGTACATGCACCACCATTGTAACAGAGGGTAAAATTTTCTAGTCATCACTTATTCAGCATGAGTATACGCTAACCTTTTGTGTTGGATACAAATATACGCTTTGCATGAGTATATTTAATTTCTTAGAAGTTATATATAAAAACTTTTAACCGTATTATTGTACGATACAAATGTCAAGCACAAATATTTCAAGAAAAGAACAAGAAATCTTTGGTTTCAGCTGCATTTCCCAAGTTCCAAATATTTACAATCTCTAAAGTAATCTAAAAATAACAAGGCTCAGTTGAGATCATCAACCTGACCAAATTTCATGCCAAGAGCCAGAAGTTTTTCTGGGTCTTGGAGTTTAGGACATAGCCTCCATTCTGTCCTTTTTTCTGCACTGCAACACAGTTGCATGGACTGTTCTCAATCAAATACTCTATCGTATCCAACAGTTTCTATCCCTTCACATTTCCGCTGGACCGCTTATACCTGTAAACGGAGGAATCATCGTAGCTAGAAATCAATTATAAAGTTAAGATTCGTCAGGATTAAAGAATGAACGACAAGATTCGAGGCTGAAAATTTGATGTATCTAACATTACGTTTTATTCGCAAATAGAAGTGAAGGGTATGGAACTCACCCAAGGATTGCTGAAGAGAGGCTTCGCTTTTGGCCTACAATAATAAGATCAATTCCAAGTTCTTTGGATTTAGAAATGATTACATGAGCCTTATCTTTGCCATCCATGTCAGCTTTCTCTATACGTACAGAGATTTTAGGCTGAGCAATCTCGCATGCATATTTCATTTGTTCAAGAAAATTTACGTCATTCGACCCATCGGACGTAGGCACCATGGCACTGGCACCGGCACTCGAAGCAAGGCTTGGCCTCCTCAGGAAAGTAGTCCATGTGTTCTTCCATGTGATTTGGTTCTCGACATGGAGAAGGATGAGTTCATCTTGTTCAAGCAATGCATGCGAAATTGCGTATTGGAGAGCTGACGCAGAGTGGTGAGTCGGGCCAGCTATCACCATTACTTTCCGAGGCGGTGGAGTCACCATTAATGGCCTTCAGACCAGCATCAAAACCACCACCACCTGAACCACCAGGAAGAGAGGTCTTTAGGATAGAAGTGGAAAACAATGGCACGTAATATGAGGCTGTCATTTTGGTGGTGGTGAACTTTTCAAGAAGTTTACCATATTAACAAATGGTTTGCTTTAGTTTTGTGATTGAATGGCTTTGAGCCATTTTGGTGGGGTTATAAATCAGTCCCCTCTGGTTGTATTTGCTAATTTGGGTGAATCATTTAGATTGGGTCAATGCCAACAAAACCATGTTTTATACAAACATAAATCGCCTATTAGGACTCAAAGGACTTAAGAATATAAAAAAGAATGAGATTCGCAATACAACTGTTTATATATCCTAAAACTTTACTTTTTTTAATATAAGATTAATGTTCTCTCGTTTCTTCGTAATCACCGGTAATCAAGACACAAAGTAGGCCTCAACTCGGCATAGGGGATGAAGTTGCAGTCGCTAGGATTCAACCCGAGACCTACTGAATATCACCTTTTAAGGATGATAGTTTGGGCTAACTAAGCTAAACCTCGAGTTCAGCCATTGAAATATTAAGTTATTGAATACAAGATTATACTCGGAAATCATTCGATCTTATGAGCAGAGACATTACTTATCTGCTAAAATAAATCTTAAAAAACTTAACATCAAAGTGGTAAAGAGTATTTATATGAACTCGGTATTGAAAACTCAGCAAATAACTCAAGAGTCGTAGACTTCAATATGTTCCTCCACCTTGCAATTTGTTGTTCCTGTATCAACAAATAAGACTCATTTTCTTTTTCATATATTTGAAGATCATACTCCGTATTTATGTTCGAAAAAGATTTAGACATGAGCAAATTCTACGAGAAAAATAAGAATCTAAACGATTAAGAATGTAAAAACAGGTAATCAAATGAATTTTAGATCAAGTTTTATCAAATCGGATCAAATCAAATCAAATATAAATTAATTTAATGTTTGGATTTATTTCGGTTGAAGTTCATTTCGAGGGTCGTACGGTCTATGAACTTCTGTCAGTATATATGCTGTTTCTCATTTTTTTAGGATCGTCTTTCATTCTGTTCTATTATTGTTACTGTGTTAATGAATCTGAGAAACAAATAAACCAACAGCTAAGATTATTAAATTGGATTAGAAGGATTAGAAGGAAAATTTGGCTGAATTCTTGGGTGTTTTATTTGTTAAACAATACTTATAATCTACCAAATCCCTGGATTATTAAGTCGAAAGACGGAACAATACTTTGAGAATTCAATTAAAACATTCGTACAATCACTTTTTTTTAAATGAAGCCAGAAATTGAAAGAGAAATACACTGGAATGTTTCATTTCAGAAGCCTCAGAATAAGGAGAGCTCATTACAGAAAGGATTCAAATCTAGAAACTGAATTATGGAGCTGTTTTCAAAAGTTCAAAATCAAACCGAAAAAGCAACATCCATTTCAAACCTAAACAAAGCAGATGCAACATCCCATTAAAATCTCGATTCACCTTGTTCGGGATCGATGTAGGCATAAACATGTGTCACTAAGAAAACAACGGAGAGAAAATACAAGATTGGAGTTGCATCTACCTGCCGGCTGAGACTTTACAGAGAAGAAAAGTGTCCATGTAGTTTTCGGCCTTAACGAGACAAATAATCATCATCCGGGGGCGAATAGCTACAAAGATGGTATGCATGGCAAGTCATCCTGAAGCATAATGACACAGAATCAGCAATAAAGTTTTACTACTTGGAAACAAGGAAAGGGATCAAATCTGATACACAATAAATACAGATCAAATGAATTACTCGCTACGCTGCTCCAACTCTTCATTTTTCTTTTAAATATTTTTGTCTGGCACAAGTTGGGAATGTATACGACATCGGTATAGGGATAAGACTCTCCAAATGCACAAAAAAAATCTTTAAAAAAGTTGAATATATATTTGTCAAACACATATTCATATTCGAAAGTCAAAACCAAGCCCGCATAACACAAATTGCTAAAATCAGCATTGTATTAGTTCCCTTTAAGATTTAGTAAAAAAAGAGACGGAAATGCATTCACTTTTTTCTAACTAAACTCCTTGGGAATTATAGGTCTTATCTAGAAATGTTAATAGAGTAAAGGAAACTAACCATTAAAGCCGAGCTGCAAGTCAACTGAACAGGCTTTATTGGTAACACTAGCATTCTAAAGCATATGTCGGGACCTACAACAACAATAGAAAAATGATTAGGCGGTTTTCAAAACTATGATAAGAAAGAAAACCGGATAAACTTTAGGTGAGTTCAATGGTTCTAAAATAATAGGATAAACTATGATAAGGAAAATCAGATAAATTCTGGGTGATTTCTACTGTTCTACAGAAAATAGAAGACAAAATAATCCCACTAATGGACATTAGTCTGAATGTATCAGACAAACTCAAGCCAAAAAGATACAAAAAAGTAATAACATCCGGTTGTTCAAAAAGAAACCATAACAGGAAGAAGTCAAATCTTTTTAAATTGAAAATGAGCTCACTCACAAACACGCGCACACACACACATGTGACCATTCAGACAAGCAATGTTTTTAAAATATTAGGAAAGTTTTCAAAAAATAAAAACTTAAGTGATGAACAATATTTGTAGCAAAGAAATTTGGAAGGAAAAAAGAAGGAAAAACCAAGGGCAATTTTATAAATAACCACAAGGAACCCGAGAAAATAAACCTGCAAACTTGAGCCTCCTACCTCGAGCATATTCTCATCAAGAAAACCGGATGTGTTATGTGTCATGCCATTAGAACTATCATACCGGAGAATCCTTAGCTTTCCTTCCTACATTGGGAAATATAGAAATTTGGAATAATTAGTCGGCTGTAGCACATAAAAAGCAAGGATTAGTACCAAAATGCAAATATATAGTTCGTTTAAATGTCAACTGCTGACCTTTGTTCCATACACAAGGCCACCTCCGACAGAAGGATGAAAGCAAGCCACATTTACCTCATCCTCTGCACTTGGAAGAACTCTCACAAGCTCCATATCAGAAACTCTGTACACCTGAGTAATGAAGTACAACAAATTACACGAAAAGCACATATACAAAACAACGTGATAGAAAGGATTTTATGTCCTTAAAACAACACCACAATCAGATAGATAAAAATGTTTATATATATATATAGAATAGGGTTTAACCAGAGACACTAGCTGTGATTGAGCAGATAACACCGAGAACATGCATAAAACATTTAAATGCCTTTCAACATCCAGGAGTAACCAATTCTCAACAAATCAATAAAAATGAGGCAGCCAGAACTATAATAACATAGATGAAGAAATCACATGCTTTTACCTCCAGGATGGTGTAAATGGGCACTGTGGTCTGTCCATCTATTACCACACTTCTGAGAAGTGAGCTGTGGCGACGACCATAAGCAAGTAATATATGCTCTGATGTGGGTGAAAACTGCATGAGAAAACACAAGGTACATATATTACAACTTTTTACGGCATTAACATATAGTGCCATGCAGGTGTTTCCTAAATATGCTTGGACATCCCATGGCAAAAATCCACAAGTCTCTTCAGAACATGTTTCCATTCAATGAACTGAATAGAATAATCTACACAAAAAGGTGAACGGGGAGTGGATTTAGACCTGAATAGATGTTAAGCAGTGAGCAGCTCTTATTGCCCGTGAAGCAAGCACCAATCCAAATCTACACAAAAGTGCATCAGAATCACAAAAGCATAATAATATAAACTGTAAGAAGAAAGAAGGGTAGGATTATAAGGAATAGATTATAAGATGTTAGAATTTACGTGGCCTCCTCGAGCGAATATATACGAAGCTCATACATAACTCGATGTGCCAAGACTGGGTGTCGTGTGGGGGATGTTGCAACTCCTGTAACATCAGAATTAATCTGGCTCTGGAGTCCAGGACCAGCTTCCAAATGAGGAAGCATACAGGCAATACAGGCTGCTAAAAATCTCCCACAAGGTGAAAAATGTGCACCCATTTCACTGCAATTATGTTTTTAGACAACAGTTCAAAGAATATCAGTGATATTTTGCAGCATACATAATAACATAATAGCAACAAGACACCAAAGGAGATTAGTTTTCAGACGAAGTTGAAATACAGGCAATGGAATAATTAATAGACAATGTCTTCACAAAACTGCAGTGATAAAGAACACACCTGCAAAGCACAGCATGAGGAATGGTCAAGCGACATTTCTCTGAGTCAAGGAAAGCACAAGGATCTTTCATATCATGTGGCCATATTCTAAGTTTAACAGTGCAAGGTAGTTCAGCTGCTGCTGCTGCCGCAAGAGATGTGGCAAGTTCAGATTGAATTCTGCTGGCAGCAGGTTGAGGATCACTATTATCATGTATGATGTTGCTATAACCAGATTCCCCAGTTCCGCCTGAGGAGACCACGCGAGAATGTGAAGTACGATGTCGTGGATTTGACCTTCCAGAAACTCTTGATTGGCCAACACTCGTGGCCATACCTGAGGAAGCTACTGAAGCAGAAGTTCCTGTTTCACCAGCTGGAAGTGAGTTCTCATGACCACCACCAGTAGCCAAATGCATATTGCGTTGACCAGCTTGAGTCTGACCAATTAACCATCCTTGCAAAAAAGGTAGCTCCCATGAGGTTGGATCACCAAAAGGAAAAAACTGACTAGTTCTTTCCACTGATTGCACATCCATTGTCTCCATGGGCTCCATTGCAGAATGGGAAACATCAGTTTCCATCTCAGTTGGTAAAGGATTGCCTCCGGTTTCTTCGGGCAATGCAGAAGAGCTATTGGGTTCAACAGGAGATAACAAAAGTTCATATTGTCCAGTTGGAGTTGAATAGGTCAGAAGTCGTACTGAGGCCGATTGATCACTTCTTTGATGCACACCATTTGAACCAATGTCGCCATCAGTATTCTGCAAAGATGATCTCCCATTATCTCTAGCAAATGATGGCCATATCATGAAAGGTAAAGACATTTGAGGTAGTTCATTTGTCAAATTAGATCGATCATTTGCCAAATATACAGCTGGGGCTGGATAACGCAAGTAACCGGGAGAAGTTGCCACTGTCATTGATGGATCAGCTGTGTCAAGATCGTTGACCTGCGAATCAGCCCAGAAATCTAATTACTTGGAGAGTAGACTAAAGTACATAACCAATTTGATAGAACCGGTATTTCACCTCTGCAGTCAAAAGAAATGGGGCTGCATATGGATGGAAATGTACAGCCCGGAGAGAACGTCGTGTCTTCAGTATAATAGATGGAGATGATGTCTCTCCTCTCCTGTTGTAATGCCATATATATAACTGACAAACAACTCTAAAGTCAGGCAGCTGTATATCAATCTAAATAAAGTACACATATATGGAATAACTAGCCTCACCTTATGCCCTGAGGCTACAGCAAGAACTTCCCCTTGAGCATGAAAAGCAATAGACGCAATAGGACGGTCTGTGTTAAGAAGAGAAATGATCAATAAGACAGAATATAAACACATCCACGTGCTCTCAATGTAAAATGTTAGGGAAATCCAAAAGAGTAATTACAGAAATTGTGTGTTCCTATACACTCAGCAGTATTTGCATTCCACAAGCGAACTTCATGATCCAAACTTCCACTTGCAAGTATCTCCGGATACAATGGATGGAATCTAACCTGTAAAATACAGCAGCACAAAATCTTATTGTCCCCAGTTGCAAAATCATTTAGATAATATAGAAAAAGATCTAAAAATGCATTTATGAAATACAAGCACCAAAGTGATCTCCTGAATGCATACAAATGAGCTGAGCAGCTTATTTAAAAAAATGATCGGTTTTGTTTTATAAATCAATTTTTTATCAATCCATTTAGGTTGAAGTGACAGGTAGACATTAAAAAAATTTAAATGGCAAAAAGTTACAGCCTTACCACCCAAGGTGTCCTGCGATGACCTTTCAACACCTTCAAACAATTTCCAGTCTGGCAATCAATAATCTTAACTGTATGATCTCCACTGCAGGACCGGAATACAGGTACAATATGTATCAAATCTTAGGGTGAAGTTAACTGGACAACTGATTAGACTGATAAAAACTGCCAAAAGTAACTCACTGTGTAGAAGCAAGTGTTTTTCCGTCCAGACTGAAGGCTGCCGCAATAGTAGACCTCGGAGGAGGCAACAATTGACAGTATTTTGCTGAAAAATGTCGCAGTGACTCTGCCTCTACCCTGCAACCCCATTGAATTGCAATAAAATTTACCAGTATCCCCAATATAAATAGGAACTGAGTTCTATGAATCACACATGACAATAAATCGGTCATAAAGTAAAATATAAAACTAAGTTGCTTCACTTACAAACTATGAAAGAAACTGGAAAAGAATGGTATTACCAGGAAAGAAGATCAGATCTTGCATCTCTTGTTGCTTGACACTTTGGCCTGAAGGAATCAGAACGGGTCTTTGACCCTTCTCCCCATAGCATTCGTGATGACCGCTTGATTCGTGGAGAAACTTCTCTCAGTACCAATGACTGAAAGACATTGCTAGTGCAAGCAAAACATAAAAAGAACTTATTCAGCATAAGCTTGAAATATCACAATTTTGTACTCAAATCAATATAAATGGAATAATGGAAATTCAAACCTAAAAATCTAGAGCTCAATGAGCATAGGAGAACAAATTAAATAGATAAATCGGTAGATATCTCAGCTGACTTCATTAGATGAGACAATTCTGTGTTAATTTTTTTCAGCTTAGGAGGGAATAACATTTTCCATAGACAATTTTCTTGCAATTAAAACATAGATCTGTTATAGTAAATTGGCCAAAAATAAATATGAAAAAAAACATCAATTCTTTATAGCACTGTTTTATCTGAATTGATTGAAATTTCGCAGAATTCATAAGTTATGCTTTAGATTAAGAAAATAGCACCAAAATTTCTAGCATTCAAATCCTTTCAACAACTCGATAGGAACAATTCCGGCTCAATTCCAAAATTAATCGAAAATTCAGAATAAAACAACTAAAAATTCAAAATCCAACATGCAAACCAAATCGATATCCAAAATTACACCAGATTTTCTAATCAATACGGAACAAGATCCTAAATTCACATCAAAATTCCCCAAAATCTATCCGGATCTTCACCATCGGAATCCAAAAGAGTAACCCTGAAATTCAAATCCAAATCCAAATCCAATTCACCTAACAAAAAATAGACTCAAAATTCATTGGCGTTAAATGTTTTACCTGGTCCTCCGCGAGCTGGAAGTTGATGGCGCATTCAAATCTTCGGTTCGTACTGAAGAATCTCTCATCGTTTGCCGAAGTTTCTCAAGCTTCAATAGGTCTCAGGAATTAGATTTTTTAAAAGAAATATTTTTCCCCTCGATTAGATCACTCTGTTTCTAAGGAAAACCTAGAAGTAAATAGAAGAAAACATTAAAATAATAATAATTAAAAATAAAATTAGAAAATAATGCTTACGTGGCTTCGCCTTTAAGCCTTTATTATGTAGAGTAAGTTTTTTTATGGTTAGGTCGGCGTTGATGATTTAATTAAGAAAAATAACCCTTCTAAATATGGGCTTAAACGTCATATTTTGGGCTTTGAGTCGAACCCAGTAATGTAAATGTTTGGTTAACGAGTGCCGCAATATCAAATTATGAATTATTAATCAAAAGTAATTCGATTATTATTATAAAATTAATCATAAAATACGTTCTTAAATTATAATTTTTATCTTAAAGTTTATAAATATTTGAATTTTATTTTTAAATAATAATTTTTATTTTAGATTGATTTTACTTTTTTTAATATTTTAATTCTATTATTAAATTATAATTCATTATAAATTAGTTTCAATTTTTCAACATTTTAATTTTATTTTAAAATTATATATATATTATAATTATATATCATATTAGTAAATTATGATATTTATCGTATAGTAATATGATACGATATAAATAATAATTTAAAAATAAATTTAAAATATTCAATAGTTTAATGAATAATTTTAAAAAAATTATAATTCGGATATTGCAATTAAGCAACGTTGTTACTTTGCTTAATTTTGATCATCAAAATGTAAGAATTTATTTCTCTTTTTTATATACAAATCAATTAGAATTCATTCTATCGCTCTATTTCTCAATTCTCGGCACCTTCCTCCATCTCCACCATCAGCACTCTCTTTTATCACTTAAAAAAGTGAAAAAAGAAAAGAAAAAAACATCAAAGCCATGGGCGGGGATTGCAGCATCAGAGCAATATGGATCCTCAACAATCTCGACGCCGTCGTTTTCTCCAGGTCAATCCAACACCGGAACTCGTATTCAATTTCAAATCTCCCTTTTATATCAACGTTTAAGGGATTTCTTTTCTTTTCTTCCCGCTTCGTTTTGATTTTCAGATTCGGTTTTGGATCTCGATTTCAATTTTTTTTAAAATTATTTTATTTTATGTATATGTTTAGGAGGTTTCCGGTGGTGGAGAAGCGGTGGCGAGCTGCTTGCCAAAGTGAAAATGAGAGCTCCGAGGACGATGCTGTTAAGTACACTGTGTTCTCTTCGCTTCCCTCTGATTCAGAGTTAGCTGCTGCGTTCTCTGATAGAAAGACGAGGTTAGCTATTTTTTCTACTATTTCTTTAAGAAACTTATTAAGGACACACACACACACATATATTCCGGTACTCTGACTCTGATTACTTTTTAAGCTTAAATTGCATGTTATTGTTACTGTTTATTTCATCATACATAATTTAGGGGTGTACTTGAGTGATCGGGTTTAATTTGTAATAGGATTGAGCTCGATCCTATTCCACTTCTAGCACATTTGATTAGGCTGGTTTACCTAGTACAATTGAGCTCCATTCTTATGCCCTATTTCAAGCTTGGTTATTTTCTCAAAAGTACGAGCTTGATTTCAGCTGCGAATTGAGAGTTTCAGTACTAATTAAAAATAAGAAACTCGATTAATCTCACAAGCTACACAAGACAAGGATTAATGTACTGAAATTCGGATTGTTTGATAGCTCGAGCTTGAGCTCAATCTGACGACGATGACTTGAATTTTGAGGGGGGGGGGGGGTCCTGGTCAGTACTTAATAGCCTGCGATCACAAGTTTCTTGTTTACATCTCTAGTCATGTACAAATGTTACTGTGAAATTAACTAATTACTTAAATCATTATTGTTAAGGCTCCATTAATTTTTTACTTCACTACTTACGATTTGCTTTGGTAGCAAAAGGTAAAACATGTTTGGATTTTAAAACAAAGGATATTATAGAAGTGACAAATGAATATTTCTATATGGTATAACACTGCTTTAATGATGTCAACTGTTTTGCTTTTCAGTTTCTTTCATTTCTGGTATCTGTAATATTTTTACTTGTTTTACTTTTTCCCCTTTTACAGGGAGGGGTCTGTTCGTGGATTTGGTATACGCGTATCACAGTCAAAAGAAGGATCAGATTCATGGGTTGATGATCCGATTACGCGTCATATTGTAGGCTTTTATATAAACAGAGAGGAGGAAGGAGAGAATAATCTTATGTGGCCTTTAGCGTTGCACATCAAGGGTCCTTATTGCATTCTAATACTGCCCTTAGTTGAGCCCCGACATGTTAAGGCTTATACAAGGTTGTGTAAGAGATCTGATTGTGGAAATGCTGTCATGGTAGATGAAAGTTTGTCTTCTTTGCTTCTTGATCTTCCATCAATCACAGGGTATGGTAAGTTACTTGCAATATTATTCAGTAAACCTAGTGCTGTATTCATGGTCATTTGCTGCATTTTCTAGCTTCTTACCACTCTATCATCTTAGACAGATCAGATTATGAATGTCAAATCATTCTGCCCTGATGTCAGTTCCTTCAGTGACATTTCTTATATGGAATAGAAAGCCATGAAAATTTTCATACTGTGATTTGTTCTGTTGTTATTGTTACTAAAGGTAGTGCCAGCTTGTTTTGTGTTTTGATTTCATACAGTTGTTTCTTCATACTTAATGAAACGAAATAGTAAAGTTTTTGTTTCTTAATTCAGTTTTTAAAATGTTTAATTATCTTTCAGTTCATTCCGCAATTTTGCATCCTATTTGTTTCTAGGAAAAAAGGAATATGGTCTCTTGTTTTAGTGCTTTCTTTTCCTTTGATGTAGGGCATTCATGGTGGCTCATGCAATTGGTGACATAGTTACTGGGGATGTAGCTGATCCTGAGGTGGTTGTAAGTCAATCTCCTTCGGTGGGTGGGTTGTTAGACTCACTTACCGGAAGTATTGGGATATCGGGAATCTCAAGAGCAAAACCTGTAGCTGCACCTGTTGCATCTTCTACACCATCTGGTGCTACTGCAATAGGAGCTCTCACACCTGATGTTCCTAAAAGTGGTTCAAGGCTGCTGGATAAAGATGCACTTAGAAGTTTCATCAGTAGTGCAATGCCCTTTGGTTGGTATTTTTTCACTATGGTATTTTCTCATGACAGATGTCCTAGTATATTTTTCTTGTGGATTCTTTACTTAACAACATTTATTATTAATGCAGGAACGCCCTTGGATCTCAGCTATTCCAACATATTCTCGATCAAGGCTAATGGCTTTTCTTCATTGGATATCCCTCCACAGGATCTCAAGCAACCTGCATGGAAGCCCTATCTGTACAAAGGAAAGCAGAGACTGCTATTCACCATTCACGAAACTCTTCATGCTGCCATGTATGATCGAGATGAGATTCCAGATAATTTATCAGTCTCTGGGCAAATAAACTGTCGAGCAGAATTGGAAGGACTGCCTGATGTGTCATTTCCCTTGACAGGAGTGAGCACATCTAAGATTGAGACTTTATCATTCCATCCTTGTGCTCAGGTTCCAGAACGAAATGTGGATAAGCAAACTCTGATCTTCTCACCACCTCTTGGCAATTTTGTTTTGATGCGATATCAAGCAACATGCAGCCTTGGACCTCCTGTAAAAGGATTCTATCAATTGTCTATGGTATCCGAGGATGAAGGTGCATTTTTGTTCAAATTGCGCCTAATGGAAGGTTATAAGTCTCCTTTGACAATGGAGTTCTGTAATTTGACCATGCCATTTCCAAGAAGAAGGATTTTATCTTTAGATGGGACTCCGTCGCTTGGAACAGTTTCAAATGCAGAGCATTCCGTTGAATGGAAAATTATCACAAGCGGACGAGGACTTTCTGGGAAAAGTATTGAGGCAACATTCCCTGGAACAGTTAGGTTTGCTCCATGGCAGACACAAAGGTCATCTTCCTTTAGGTCAGTTTTTGAAGGCACAACAGATGATGATAGTGATAATGAGCCAGAGAATGCTAATAATATGGTAAACATAGAGGAGTTCTTAGAGGAAAAGATGAATAAGGATCTTCCTCCAGTTGATCTAGAGGAGCCATTCAGCTGGCTCGCTTACAACTATGCCAAAGTATGACCTTTTGTCTTGACCTTTTTTTATACCATTTTTAACTTTTCAGAATTACCTGAAGTTTCTATAGGCAGTCCATGATCCTAATTCTCATTCATTGTTACAGGCATCATTCAAGATCGTTGGGGCATCATTATCTGGAATTTTCATTGATCCCAAATCAGTACGACTTACATTCCCCCAACTCCTATTACATGTTTAGCTTCAGTTAATATCATACATAATCAAACAACTAACACGAACGTCAATGGAGATTGTTTATTGTTATACCAAAGTTACTTTCTTATTCTTTGTACTGCATCATACAGGTAAGCATCTATCCCACTGTAAAAGCGCCTGTGGAAATATCATCCCAAGTAAGGTTTTCTGAAAACCTATCCAAGTTTTGATAGATTTAATTTTTTTACTTGCATTCAATCACAAATTTATGTTGCCAAATTCTTATATTCCTTGAACGAAATACACCCTTATGGTTTTCAACACAGGTCACGTCTGGAGACTATATCTTGTGGAATACATTAGGCAAGTGCCCATCTGCTGTAAATGCGAAAGTGTAACTGCGGGAGATTTTTCAATGCATGATTCTATGGATAAACTTATTTACATGGTATGGATAAATGCTTTTATTTTGGTTTCGAGTCTTTTGAGTTCAAACCACATCGGATTCAAGTTTCATTTTTTTAGCTTTTTGAACCCGAGATCTCTATGAGTTGGATCTTTAAGAATTCGGACCGAGCTAGTACTAGCCATGCTGTATTTTTAGATATTGAACATGTTTCAACCTTTTTTCTTCTCTTGTGGTTGTGTCCACTTGTCCGTATTTCAACCAAGCTAATGAAGCATCTCAGGTTGAGTGTCATGCTTTCTGTACAAGATATGCCCAAAACCTTTCTTCTTCTTTTCCACCGGAAAGCATTTTTGGAATCTTGCTTTGAAACACTTTAGGCATAAAGTGCTATTCCTTTGTTTCCCTCACAAGTATCTTATCCTTTTGTGTTTTGAATTGTTACAAAATGACCATTAAGTTTATCAAATTGTTACAAAGTGGTCATCAAATGAATCGAATCATTACACTATTTCATAACGTCCAATGACCATTTTGTATAAATGATAAAAAGTCAATGATTATTTGTATACTTTATCCTTTTATTATTCTCTTCCAAAAAGGAAACTTCCAAAGCATGATCAATGGACAAAAGCAAACAATACAACCAAACTTTACCTAATGCATCAAAATTATGTTTTTTAATAAAGTGAGTGAATTTCTTTTGACAAGGGTCCATGATCCAATCAGATTTCATCCTAAGTTCTTTTTGATGGTTAAACAATGAGTATCCAATTTATTTTGGGTATCCTTTATTTATATCTTAATTCTTAATTAATGCATACTTATTTAAATAATATAGAATTTTTTACTGTTTGGACCAGACTCATTGATATGATTATTTCAACCCTGATTTTTCCCTAGATATATTGTTTTTTGTGTGATTTAATCCAAATTGAATCCAAATTTAGTAAAAACAGCAACAATCGTTAAGAGTTTCAAATTCAAAATACGCCTCCATTTTCGAACAACACAATAAATATATTAAAATTATATTTAGATAAAAACAAATTTACATTACACGATACAATTTAGTCTATTTTCAAAATAATTTTCCGTTGAGAAAAGGCACTATTTTTTTTTCAGTATTTTGGTAATTAAGCCATAAATTCAACTAATGTCATTCACAAGGAGATATTATTAGGGAAACTATATTTACCATGTCATTTATGATTCAAATAATCAAGATCGTTAATTTTTAAATAATCACTTAATAGTTATTCATCCATTAAATATATATAAGAAAAAAATAATATTCACTTAAAAAAAATTAAAATCAATGGATTTAATTAATTAAAATCATGATGACCTGGTGATTATGATTTATCTAATAATTTTTTAATGACGAGGGTGGTTCATTTCTCATTTGTTTTATTTTCTCGGAAAATGAGCTTTTCTTAAAAGTATTTTCTCTTTTGTTTTTGCTTTTCACGGGGTAAAGACAAAACTCACTACATGCACAGATATCGATTTTCTCCCCCCTTTCTCGAGAAAGTTGAAAACTTTCCCCACGCTTTCCCTAATTGGTTTGGGATTCGTTCACCGATTCCTTTCTTTTCCACGCTCCAGTAACTGATCGCAGGCTTATCCTTGCTTTCTCTCAAGAAAGATATCGTTTTATTGCCTTGATTTAGAGAAAGTATCACTTATATTCTCAGTTCACTGTGTTTGCTTCGTTTCTCCCATTTTTGATTTGGAATTCACTTTTTTTTCCTTCCTGGCTTGGTCGGGGTTTTGTTCTCGGAAATCCCAGTCTCTTGCTTTTGCATTGTCATTATAATTTTTTTTCTTCTTTTGCTCCCCCCCCCCCCCCCCGGTTTTTTGTTTCTCTTTGGTAATTCCTTTCCATTTTTCTTCTCTTTAAAGCAGGTTTTCTTTCTAACCAATTTTCCTGTAACAATTCCCAAAATGTAAACTTTAACAAAAACAAGATTTCTGTACTTTCACCTAAAGTTTGAATCTTTCTACTGGTTGCAGAAGTTTCCAATTTAGTTTCTTTTAGGCCTTCTATCAAACAGTTAAGCTACGCCTTCTGATAAGAAAATCATCTTTTGGTGTGTGTGTGTGGAACTTTGTGTTTTGACATCATGGGATGTTTTCATGGAAAGTGTTGTACTAGATATCCATCATCATCATCAGACGAAGATTCGGGTCACCATAGAGAAAAGAAGCCTTGCAAATGCAAACACATTCTTACACAAAGGTCAATGGAGTTGGTTCCTGTTCCATCTCACGACTTTACTTTGCAGTGCTCTGCCTTAACACAGCATGGTTACTACCCAGACACAGTTGAGAGGGAAAATCAAGATAGTTTCTGCATCAGAACACAAATTCAAGGTAACCCAAATGTTCATTTCTTCGGTGTCTTTGATGGACATGGTCAATACGGTGCTCAATGTTCCAACTTTGTTAAGGATAGACTTATAGAGATGCTATCTAGTGACCCCACACTGTGGAATGATCCTTTAAAAGCTTATAATTCAGCATTTTTAGCTACAAATTTCGAGTTACATGATAGTGAGATTGATGATACTAAGAGTGGTACCACAGCAATAACTGTGCTTGTTGTTGGAGATACACTTTACGTTGCTAATGTGGGTGATTCAAGAGCTGTGGTTGCTATTAAGGACGGGGACCGAGTTTTGGCTGAGGATTTATCCGAGGATCAAACACCATTTAGGAAAGATGAGTATGAAAGGGTCAAGCTTTGTGGTGCCAGGGTCTTGAGTGTTGATCAAGTGGAAGGCCTTAAAGACCCGAATGTTCAAAATTGGGGTGATGAAGAAAGCCAAGGTGGTGATCCTCCGAGGTTGTGGGTTCCTAATGAGATGTATCCTGGGACTGCATTTACTAGGAGTGTAGGTGATAGTACAGCGGAGACAATCGGTGTGATTGCTGTTCCTGAGTTTAAAGTTGTTCGGCTTACACCTAGTCATCTATTCTTTGTCGTCGCAAGTGATGGAGTTTTTGAGTTTCTCCCTAGCCAAACCGTTGTCAACATGGTATGGTTCGCACAAATCCTTGGAATTAGTAAATTACCATAATATATCTCTTTTGCTTATAATCAACTTATTGGCGTCTTGTACAATTTACCAATTTTCAAAGATATTTGAGTAATTTGAACATGTCCTTAACAAAATTTTGATTTTCTTCACACAGGCAGCAGCATACACTGATCCCAGGGATGCATGTGCTGCAATTGCTGGAGAATCCTACAAACTTTGGTTGGAAAATGAAAATCGGACTGATGATATTACAATCATCATTGTACAGATTAAAGGCTTGTCTAATGTATGCACTATTTAAATTTCCCTCTTGCTGTTCAAATTCTGAAATGTTTTGAAGTACAAGCTTTCTTTATGACTTAAAATTATCTGCTGCTGGTGTATTCTTTCTTAAAAGTGATTGATTTGTGATCTTTTAGACCGCTAAGTAGAAAGTTCTGCTTCACACTTGATTCGAAGAACCTTGCCAAACCTGGTTCAATCATGTGTTCGAGTCGTATGGCTTTTTGTGCTTTGCAATTGATATAACTTGAATGTAAATATTCTGTGTGATATATTGATTCTAGCTCTATAGGTGTTAATTTCCCATTTCACTTGATTAATTGCATTGTGATTAACTATCTTTCTTGATTTCTCGCAGTCGGGTGCTGGTGCCACCGATAGTGGAGTAGATTTCAGGCCAATGGTTATGAGGCCAGTAAAGGGAAGTCTCAATATGTGCAACATCTCACAGTCTGAAACATATGGGTCAGTAAGAAGTGATTTTTCTGATGCACAGCAGTCTTACCAACATGGTGTTTCGATGAATCGAAGTGGTGCGATTGTTGTTCCATCTCCAATGCAGCAGAGGGGTTTACAATCGGATGTGGGGTAGCCAAAAGGAAACAAGAGAAGTTGCGTTCTTGTTACAAGATTCTCACATGGTGAATGAGATCTCAAGGCCCTACCATATCTTGCTAACATGGTTGAATTGATAGCACCATGATATTGTGACCTTGCTCCTGATAATCCGAACATGTAGAGAAAAGAAACCATATTTTAGAAATCAAAGGAAGCATGTTAGCAAATTAAGAGCTTATATTCACAAGATGGTGGAATGGTGATTCGGAATTACGTTAATAAACTTCGAGGAAGAACTACTCGGTTTTGTCGCCTTGAAAGCATTACCACGAGAAGACATCAGTTGTTTCCGGCACTGCCGGCCGTCGGGTGCTGTAAGGCCAGAGACGACCTTGATTGTTAACTGGCCTACATCAACATGGATTATGTAAATTAAGAGCCTTCTGTTTTTATAAATAAAAGTTTTTTTTTTTCTAGAAACATTATAAATGAAATAAATTAAAATTATATTATTAAAAATATTTTTATGAAAATAAAATCTCTTAAAATCAACAATAAAATCTCGTCACTAAATTCTTTCAGCAACTTAGTCTCAGGAGTCGGGACAAGGCCAATTTCATTAATTATACCCGAGGAAGGATCTTAACCTTCTACATTATAAGAACCACTTAAGACCAGAAGTGGTAACCATGAATCGTGAGGAATTAAATTCTGAAGATTATGAAGTTGGGCCTTTTGGAGCTTCCCTGTAATACAATGAATAATATTGCGCTTGCCCCAGATGTGGCCTCAATTGCATCCTTCTGACATTGTTTCTCACCTTTCTTCCTTGTTTATTTCTGTACTTTCAAGGCATATCGTAAGCTTTGAAAACATGGATTTCGTTTGTTTTCTGATACAATAAAAAAAAAAAAATCTTTCTTTCCTTTCTGTTAACTTTGGAACTTTCAGTGTTCTTGGGTTCTTTTGAATCCAGACAGAACCAAAAAAAATGCAGAACATGACCTAAATTTGAACGGTCTATAACTGAAGGACTACTTTGAACTAGTTCTTATAATAGAGGCACCTGTCAAGAGTTTCCCTTTTAATTAGATGCCCAGCTAAAATGTCATGAATTTATCCCCTTTTCCCGAATTTCCGTCCAGTTTCATTTTATAGTAACAGAGTAAACCGCTAATAGACAATTTCTTTGAAATATTAATCCAGATTCACGAGTGGGATTTTGAATTATATAAGCGGTAGCATACGAGACTCGACCTTTGCAAACTTGCTGCCTTTGAAAATGAGTGCATCATCGGGTTCTGTGCAGAAAACAGAGGAAGAATGGCGGGCGATTCTTTCCCCGGAGCAATTTCGGATTCTCCGTCAGAAAGGAACGGAGTAAGAAACAAATCGCATCATTCAATTTCATTGCTACTTTGTTTTTTTTAAGAATATTTGACTTGTTTTAGAATCTGGTTCTCTTTGATTTGTACCGTCATTTGAGTTTTGCGTTGACTTTGTCGTATTTCAGATTTAGTGTAGAATATGTTGATTGCTTTAAAATTTCGCCTGAAATTGTAGCCGATAGTTGTCTGTTGAGTGATCTTTCAAGTCCGAGAGAATCTTTGAAATGTCATCCGTCGGCAGTGAGTCGAACACGACAATCCGTCAGTACTGTATTCCGGGGGCTGCCCGGCTCTTAGGGTTGGACTGGCTGTCCGATCGACAATACTCTGTCGATGTCTCACGAAGGAGTCGGAATATCCGCTGCTGGACTGAATAGTTCCGATTTAAACAGCTTCTATAACTATATAGAACACATATATTTCTTCATATTTGAGTTATTTGAATTTTCATTTTACAACACATTCGAAGATTTTTTGAGTAGGAGTCTAGTTTTTTCACCACTGGCTGATAGCAGGCGTGTTTCAATGTGAAAAAGTTTCTATCTGATCTGGAAGAAAGTTGATTTCAGATTCTAGTAACATTTGATATAAATTGAATGCCAATGTCTCTCTCTCTCTCAGTATGTATATGTGTACTTTGCCATGGACCTAAAGAGGGGGCCGTAAACCGGAGTGTGTATCCCATCTTCGACCGGTGAAACTCTTTCGGTATACATTGATGTTTAGTACCAAAGCTGACTGTGGGGGTACTAGACTACTAGTGATATTCTGACCGAGGATCATGGGTCCTCGTTAGAGTGGGAGAAGATGTCATGATCCTGGAGAGACATGAATATCATGCTGGTTATGTACTATAGTTTAACGTTTTTACACCATTTTCAATCTATGTGGCTCATTTCACGGACAAAACCGTGAGTTCCAAAAGGTTTGAGTAGATACTACCTTGCAGGTCGGTATGGAGGTCTATCTAGGATACTTGTCTCAGACACCGGTAGTCATTGCTTGAAGTTAAGAGTTCAAATTGGTCACAATGTCTTTGATCAATGACATATAGTTGTGCATCTTATATGATTTTAGAGAGAACCGATTTGCTTCATTGCATGAATCTCACCTCTTCTCGAGTCCGGTATAGAAACATGAAATTCCAAAACACCTGAGTTCAAAATACTGGAATTTGCGCTTGGAGCTTCCTAAGTTTTTGATTTTGTAACACATTAGAACCTTAGAATATTGCTTTCATTTGCCTTCTCAATGGTTGATATCCATCATCTACAGGTTGCGAGGAACCGGAGAGTATGACAAATTTTTCGATGAAGGGGTGTACAATTGTGCCGGTTGTGGGACACCACTTTACAAGTCCACGACTAAATTTAACTCCGGCTGTGGTTGGCCAGCGTTCTACGAGGGTTTCCCCGGAGCCATAAACCGAACCGTGAGTCTTTCTCATTCCCAAACCCCCTTCTTTTTCAGTGTCATAGTAGCTTCATTGCCTTTGATCAGATCGTAAACATGCAAGCAATGCTTTTGCAGCCCGATCCCGATGGAAGAAGAACCGAGATTACATGTGCAGCCTGTGGGGGGCACTTGGATCATGTTTTTAAAGGGGAAGGGTTCTCGGTGCCGACTGATGAACGTCACTGCGTCAACAGCGTTTCGATCAAGTTCGTTCCTGGCAATGCAGCTCCTTCTATATAAGGAGAAAAACTTGTTTCAGCACTAATAACAAGCTGCCTGTGTGTCTGATTTTAACAAATAAATATAAAACCCTCTTGGCTCTTACGGTTCATCGAACCCTTCGTATCATTTCTTGCTGAACTCTTGTGTGCATCGGCAAGGGAATAACACAACATGAATAAGCTATGTGCTTGTTGATGAGCTGTTCACTTCGTTGTTTTGATTAGAAATGGCAGCTAGTTGGTTACTTGGTTTAATTATGATATTTAAAGCGGAGGTTAATCTTAAGAAACTCGAATTAATTTTTTTTGTCTATATGGTGTGAATATCTTAAAAATAAATATTTTAAATATCTTAAAAACATTTAATAGAGAGAGAATAATAAATTTATATATTAGAAATTTAATAAATTATTTATAAAATTAAACCAGATTCGGATAATTGGTAAATTAATATATATATATGTTCAATATACAAAAGAAAAAAATCAATGAAGACGTAGGTATTTGGAAAATGATTTATCTAAATACATGGAAAACTTTGAAAAAAATAAAGGTATAAAGATAATTTTAACCCTTAACGTTTATAATTTTTGTTGTTTTGGTCCTTATTTTTTTTATGGGATAAATTTAGCCATTAAACTATATCTTTTTGACAAATGAATTATTTTTTAACACCATGATAACTGGACTGTTAAAAATCTACCAATGGTGACATGTTATATGCATATGATAATATATTTTAAATAACATAACATCTAACCTATCAAATACATATATATGTATATAATATAATTTTATCCTAATATAAAATATAAAATAATTAAAATTCAAATAAAATATTAAAAAATTAATTAATTCTAAAATAAAAATACTATTAAACATTCTTAACCCTAACTACGATAGAATTAAAATCCTACCTAAAAAAATTAATTAATTTCGAACTATGTTCATATTTTTTTAAGATGGGACTTTGATTCTATCATAGTTATAGTTATTGAGAATGTTTAATAGCCTTTTATTTTAGAATTAATTAATTTTTAAAATTTTATTTGAATTTTAATTATTTTATATTTTATATTGGAATAAAATTATATTTTACATATATATATTTAATAGGTTAGATGCCATGTCATTTAAAATATATTATCATATCCATATGACATGTCATTATTGTTTTTAACGGTCCAGTTATCATAATAGTTAAAAAATAAGCTATTTGTCAAAAAAGATATAGGTTAAGAGTAAAATTTATCCAAAAAAAAGAATAAGGGCCAAAACGAAAAAAATTATAAACATGAGTTAAAATTATCTTTATGCCAAAAATAAATACAACTTAAATTCAAATAAAATAATTTATACATATACCAAAAATTAAAATTTGAATAAGATAATATCTTGTATTCGTTTTTATTTGTTGAATAAAATTAGATGATATATTAGTAAAATAAATAAATAATAAATAGAAAATATGTTTTTGTAAGAGTGACTGAGAGACGTTCAAAGAAAAAAAAAAACATTAAAAAAATCAAATAAAAACAAAATCCAAAAAATAGCTATCTCCTATATATATATTTCTTCCATTTTGTCGATGCTCTGAGAGATTCGCCCTTTGATTTTTTGCTACGACGAATTAAGCTTGCAATCGGGTAAGGTTTTTTTTTGTTAATCGTCGAAACCTGATCATAAATCAAGTAAAAGTAAATCGTTACCTCGATTTAATCGTTTTTTTTAGATTGTTTTCATTGATCTATTAGCTTGTTTTCTTTTTCTTTTTAGATTTTAGATTATAATATTGGAAATTGATTGATCGAATACGTTTTTTTTTCGATTTTAGCTTGCCGTTTTTTTGTTAATGCGTTGATCCGGTAGTTTATGTTTCCTTGGATCGATTGAGTTTTTGCTTTTTGCTGCGGAATTTGGATTCTTTTGTACTGGGAATTTCGATACAAGAGGTATTTGAGATAGGAAGATACGATCTTTTATATTGTATAATATGATGTTTTCCCTACTTTATTTTTGTTTGCCAGTGATTGATCTAATGAGCTGATTATGAATTAATTTCAATTTTGGATTGTAATTTTATCTGGTTGATAGCTTGAGAAACGGATTTACATTTCCTGCTTTGGATGCAGCTTAAAAATGGCATCTATGGTTCTTAAAGGTAGTAGTAGTAGTAATCCAGTGTCCCCACTGATATCAATTCAAGAAAAAGGAAGTAGGAATAAGAGGAAGTTCCGGGCTGATCCTCCTTTATGTGATCCGAATAAGATTATAACTGCACCTCAAAATGGGTGTCCGAGTTACGAATTTTGTGCCGAGAGATTTGATATCAACCCAAATCATGGTCAAGCTACTGCGTGTGACTTGTGTGGTATTAGTGAAGATCGTTGCAATGGATTAAAACTTGACCTGGGATTGTCTAGCATGGTAGGTTCTTCTGAGGTTTGGCCGAGTCCTCATGGATTTCAAGATGCTGATTGGAGTGATCTCACAGAATCTCATCTGGAAGAACTTGTTTTAAGCAATTTGGATGTGATATTCAAGAGTGCAATAAAGAAAATTGTTGCTGTCGGTTACACAGAAGAAATGGCTACCAAGGCAATCTTGAGGTCCGGCCTATGTTATGGTTCTAAAGACACTGTCTCAAATATAGTGGATAATACCCTAGCATATCTTAGAAGTGGCCAAGATAGTAATCCTTCAAGGGATCACTGTTTCGAGGATCTGCAGCAGCTGGAGAAGTATATATTAGTAGAATTGGTTTGTGTTCTTCGAGAGGTTCGACCTTTCTTCAACATTGGGGATGCAATGTGGTGCTTGTTAATTTGTGACATGAATGTCTCACATGCTTGTGCTATGGATGGTGACCTGATAAATGGTTTTATTGGTGATGGAGGTTCGAATGGGAGTTCTTTTACTTTCAACCACCACCCATTAAAGACAGAAGCTAAAACTTCTGAATTGAACCTTCCAAATCCTTCTAAGCCTGTTCCATCTATTCCTTGTTCTCATAGTTCTATACCGGAGGTACCATCTATAGGAATCAATAACACAACAAAATTGAAGAATTCCCTTGTTCGAAGTGATATAGTCTCGGAGCAGGGAACAAACTCCATTTCTGACAGTGCCGATAAAACCTTCTCTGCAGCAGGAACAGCTCAGACTTCAACATTGGAAGAAAAGTTTGTGGGTAGAAAGATTCAGTCTTCCAAGAGAGATTATATTCTTCGGCAGAAGTCGCTTCATCCGGACAAAAACTATAGGACTTATGGATCTAAAGGGTCATCGAGGTCTAAACTGAACAGTTTTGGAGGTTCAATCACAGACAAGAAACCCAAACCAGTCTCTGAATCTGCTGCTGTTAATGTAAAAAATGCATCCTTGAAAATTAAGGCAATGGAAGCTGATGTCCTTCAAGATATTGGGAGTAATTCAGATCCCTCTTCTTCTGCAACATTTTGCTTAGATAATGGTAATCATACTTCTCCACCAATAAAAATGCCACCTGAATTATCACCTATGAATAACCAGCATCCTCCTGAATTATTAACTGCTGGTACTGAGCTTTCCCTCTCGTTGCCCACCAAGAGCAGTTCAACTGTTGTTCCTACCGTTTCTCATTCTGAAGCTACTAATTTGACCTATTCTGAGATGTCGTATGATAAATCCTTGGGGCAGTGGGCTCCTCAGACTAAGAAAGATGAGATGATTCTGAAGCTGGTCCCAAGAGTGCAGGAACTGCAAAATCAGCTCCAGGAATGGACAGAGTGGGCCAATCAAAAGGTTATGCAGGCCGCTTGTCGACTAAGCAAGGACAAAGCTGAACTCAAGACTTTGAGGCAAGAGAAAGAAGAAGTTGAAAGGCTTAAGAAAGAGAAGTTGAATTTGGAAGAAAACACTAAGAAGAAGCTCATCGAAATGGATGTTGCTTTGTCTAAGGCTAGTGGGCAGGTGGAACGTGCCAATGCTACTGTCCGCAAGCTTGAGGTGGAAAATGCAGCACTACGGAAAGAGATGGAAGCTGCAAAATTACATGCAATGGAGTCGGCAGCTAGCTGTGAGGAGGTATCAAAGAGGGAGAAAAAAACAATGATGAAAGTTCAGTCTTGGGAGAAGCAGAAGACTTTGCTCCAGGAAGAGCTGATGACTGAAAAACGCAAGGGTGCCCAGATGCAACAGGAATTACAGCAGGCTAAAGTTCTTGAAGAACAGCTTGAGGTATGTCTTCAAGAAAGTTTAATTTCCAAGCATATCTTTACCTCTACTTTCTCTGCACAAATTTGCCTCATCACAATGTGATTTGTTGAGGAATTCATCCATTGCTTGATGTAGGTGATTCGGATTTCTGATAATCGACCTGAATATACTTAGTAAATTTTGCATGTTATATAATTTGGATTGTCAGAAAAGATTGCCAATCTTCTCCGTAAGGCAGTTCATTTGTGAGATTGTGAAAATTTCTATAATGATTTGACACCATTTATGAAGTCCCCAAAGTGTTGGATCTAAAGTTTTTTCTTGGCATGTCAGTCTCTTGGTGTCCTTTATTTCATTTGGGTGTTACTTTCGTATCATAATAAGTGCAGCGGACGATTGAGGAACTCCTTTGAGATGGCAAATGGATATGGTAAACACATATAAGATATGTTTTTGCTTGTAAAAGTTGATATAAATGCCAAGAAAAGAAGTCCATAAATTTTCAGATAATCTATAGTATGACATGCCAAAATAGTATAGATTGCCTAAATTGCTCTTGATTTACAAGTCAATTATATACTTCAATCTTTTCATGTTTGATTATTTGTTATTACATTTTTTTTTTGGATTTGGAATGTCAGTTTTTGAATAAAAATTGGCAAAAACTGGTATTTGATGCATTATTGTATCCTATACATTTGGTGGAGTTATCTTGCAGCGGCATATTCAATTCACCTTGTACATTTCCCATAATTTTCAAGATCTTTTGAGAATATTTCTTTCTTTTTTTTTTCTTTCCTTTTTATCGATTTGATTGGATGTAACATATCAAATGTATGGTTTCGAGCCACTGCGTATCGGGATTTTGAGGTATGCTGCTTGTTTGTTCAAGAGAATGAACTATGGGTATTTGTGGGTGATTCTTATAATTATGGCTTATATGTTATTGTCCTGCTCTCATTGAAAAGGGAAACTATCACAGGCTAGATTGAAACAAGAAGAAAAGGTAAAGGAAGAAATACTTACTCGCGCTTGCTTAATACGGAAGGAAGGAGAAGAAATAGAGGCTTCGACGAAATTAAAGGAGGACATAATGAAGTCAAAAGCCGAAATCAGTTTGCAGAAATACAAAGAGGACATTCAGAGACTCGAAAAGGAAATCTCTCAATTGAGAGTGAAGACGGATTCTTCAAAGATTGCTGCGCTTCGAAGGGGCATCGATGGAAGCTATGCAGGAAGGTTTACCGACAACAAGCACGGTACGGGTCAAAAGGAGCCTCGCACCCCTCTTACGGTGATAGATTTCCATGAGTACTCAGGAAAAGGAGTCGTGAAACGTGATCGCGAATGCGTGATGTGCCTTTCGGAGGAGATGTCGGTGGTGTTTATCCCGTGCGCTCATCAGGTCGTTTGCATCACATGCAATGAGCTTCACGAGAAACAGGGAATGAAGGACTGCCCTTCTTGTAGGAGTCTCATCCAGCGGCGTATTAATGTACGTTATGCTCGCTCGTAAATTATTTAATATCAAAAGTCGAGTGTCATGAGATAATAATGTTTGTGGGACTTATTTTGAAATTTGAATTAATCCATTTGAGTTTATACCTTTTGAGAGTTTGAGACTATTGAGTTGCATTATGGTGCAAGTTGATGCTTCATTTTATTTCTTACAGGTAATTTAAGTTTTTTTTCCCGAAAATTTTTAAAAATTCCATAAACAAGACTCTATGGTTGTTATATTGACGTGATGGTCCACAAGCGAATGATGAAACACTCGTAAATTCGTGTATAAATTTTACACAGAATCATTATGAAACAATTACATTTTGATCCAAATAAACACAGTTTTCTCAAGCAAATCTGTTTTAGTTGTCATCCGATGAGTTACCCGACGAAGTGGAGGGGTAGCCGATACCATGTCGAGTGTTCGGAAACACCATGAAAACCGAGCCCGCAACTGCTCCAATAACTGGTGGCAAAGCCATGAGCAGAACCTTCTCAGTGGACTCAAAAGATGGATAAAAACACTGCACGGTGTTGGAATCCAACAGGGACAAAACAGCAAACACAATAACAGAGAAAAACGCATGAACGAAATCACCAAACCTCAGCTTGTACCTCGATAAGTCAACCGAACCCGAAGAGGGCCAAAGACCGTTAACCGTGGTTATGCCGTAATGAACCAAGCCATTGCCATCTTCATAACTGTCTGTAAAGCAAGAGAAAGCACAAGAGAAGCCACAAAGGGCAATGAGGATGCTGGAGAGGACCTTGTTCACAGGGGTGCAGTGGCCATAGTTGGTTAGGACAGGGTTAAGGAACTGGAATATGAACACAGTTCCGGTCGGGAGGAGCTTGATAAGGTTCCCAAGACCAGTGAATGTTTTGTCTGAAATCGAAGTCGATGAAGAAGAGGCCATTTTACTGCTGAATTTAGCCATTTTTTGCTGGTTGATGCTTAGCAATGATTGAGGCTTAGTATTTATATGAACTGTGATATGTTTATGAATCGATTGTTATCATAAATTTTGATGCATTTGTGGTCTGTTTTCAATAGATTTGCTTGCACGTAAAGTTGGTGTAGCAGGGTGATTGGCTTTGCTTTTACTCTCGGTAAGCTTTGCCCACTCCTCTGCCTTAAGATGGGAGTTTTTTGAATAGGAATAAGTATTATATCAAATCGATTATTTTTTTTAAATTAATCGAATTGTTAATTTATTTTATAACTTAAATTTTATTTAAAATTTTTCAAGTTGTCTTAGTTTTTGTTTAAATTTAATCTTAATAATTAGAATGTTATGGTGTTAACCGGTTATAATTTAAATGAATTTTCTTAACTATATACGATATACATATATTTTTTTATTTTGAGTTGGTCGAGTTGTCAAATCCTATTAATAAAATAAGTTATTTAAGTTCTATTTTATAACTTAAACTTTATTAAAATTTTATTTGAGTCAAAATAAAATTTATAAAATTATAAATAAAATAAAGTAGAGTTTTTTACATTAAATCAACTAAATAATTAAATTTTTTGAACCAAATTTTGTTCTTCATGTAATCCAGACGAAATTAGAATAAACATGAGAATATAATAGACGCGAACTGTGTGAGAAAAATTATTACATGAACCCTTTCCATCACCTAGGATATGGTTCCAACCAATTAAATTAAGACACATAATATATTTTTTTCATATCAAATTTACACATAAGCATTGGCCAAATCATCTAATTTAATGTCTTTGATTTAAAAAAGGAAAAAAATATTATCAAAGATTTCTTGTGTCATTTTTCTCTTTGTTCTTTAAAATTTTCTTAATTAATTTTTTATATAGATTTGGGGTTTAGGATTTAGAGCTTAGGGTTCAGGATTAGGATTAGTGTTTTAAGGTTTATGTGGTTTAGGTTTAAAGTTTAAGGTTTATGTGGTTGAGGTTTAAGGTTTAGGGTTAGCGTTATGTGTTATTATTATTGTTAGGGTTAGGGATTAGTGGTTTAGGGTTTATGTGGTTTAGGTTTAGAGTTTAAGGTTTATGTGGTTGAGGTTTAAGGTTTAGGTTTAAGGTCATGTGTTATTATTATCGTTAGGGTTATGATTTAGGGTTAGGGTTTAGGGTTTATGATTTAAGGTTTAGGGTTTAGAATTAGGGTTTAAGGTTTAGGATTTATGGTTAGGGTTTAGGGTTAGGGATTAGAAAAAATTAATTAAAAAAATTGAACAATAAAGAGGAAGATGACAAAAAATTTGGTAATATTTTTTTTTATTTTTAAATTAAATGCATTAAAGTGGATGATTTAAACATGCTTATGTATAAATATAATATGAAAAAAATATATTATATGTCTTATTTTAATTGGTTGAGACCATATCTTAAATAATAAAAAAGGGTTCATGTAATAATTTCTGAGTGTGTGACTACAAATAATAGCATGTTATTAGTTTAAATTAATCTTCTTATATTCCTAGAATCAAACGTTATCTTAGAATAAAGTGTGCAAAATTCCTCCAACTGTTGCTAAATATAGAAAAATCTGCACTAAGAGTCAAAATCTCTGGTTTTCTCAACATGTAAAGTTCTCTTGATTGACCCAGAAGAAAAGGGTTTTGACTGTTTTGTTGGATGAAGTAAATCAGAGAAAGAAAGAAAAAAAAAACTTAAGAATTCAAAGAAAAAAGGGTATTTTTGTTGACTTTATTCCAATTTCCAAAGACCCAAAACTCCTATGCTAATTATAGGATCATGGTTGTTTCATTCTTCAAATTTGTTTTTATAGATCAATGCCAAAAATAAGTGAATGGATTGAAACTTGAGAAAAATGAGAGGAAGCCTACGTTTAGGCACAAAAACCAGTGCCTCTCTATTTCTTTGTCAATTTCTTTTTTGGCTTCTCAGGTCTCCCTGGTTTCAGAAAAGAAAGAAAGAAGAGAAGCCATGGGGGATACCAAAGAAACTTCTGCTAATTCATGGTACTTTTGCACCATTGGGTTTGGTTTGCAGCTTCTTTGTTTCTATGAATTTGGAATTTAGAATTATTCATATGAGTTTATGCGTTGATGCTTTGAGTTTTTCTGGTTTAAATTTTCATAAGATTAATGCCACTTGTATCTGTTCTTCACAATTACGATGCTTAGGGTAGCTGCTTTCTAATTCTTGAGAAGAATTGATAATGTGTGTTTGTGTTTTGTGTGTATATACATTACAAGTTGTGCATATCACCTGTTTGTTTAAATTCCCCATTTGTAGTGGTGAAATACCAACTGGTAGAAAAAGTTGCAAGAACTCAGCCTCTGAAAAGAGGAAATGGGAGCCCTTTCGCCAATTACGGAAACTTCATCGGCATGCTTTCTCAGACACGACTTCAGTTGGTAATGGTATGTTTTGATCATTCATTTCTTTGATCCCCAGAATCCAATGACATGTTGGGATTTCGTTATAATTTTCAGACATTACATCGTTCCGCGATGAAGCCGATGAGGACTGCTCGACAACCACCACAGAATGCATAGAACCAAATGAAGAGTCTACAGGAAGTGCAGAGTCTGTAGAATCCGAGACAACTTCTAGCAATAAGTCCAGCGTTTCATCTAACTCTGAACCTCAAAATGGTTTAGCTCAAATCGCTCAATGGTGCGGATTCTTTCGGATATTGAAAAAAGGAACCGGAATTGCTTCTCAATCCTTACCTCCGGCCAAGCCTAAGCTCACTAGAAAAAATAGCAAAAGATTTAGAGGTGATGTATTGCCAAATCTATGTTCAGCTCTTGACGCAGAACTAAGCTGTTTTAAATCTTCCTGGAAGAACTTCTCTCTTTCAGAGCTTCAAGAAGCAACCAATAACTTCAGTCAAGGTATTTTTTCGATTTCATCGCCTGAGTTGATCTTTCTTTCTTTAGTTTTTCTAAACATTTATTTGATATTTTGTGTTCTTTTGTGAAGAAAATCTGATAGGAGAAGAAGGCTATGCGGAAGTTTACAAAGGGGAATTAAAAACTGGAATGCTTGTTGCGATTAAGCGGCTAAACCGCGGTTCGTCAGACGAGATGACTATCGATTTCTTATCTGAACTCGGAGTTATAGTGCATGTTGATCATCCTAATATTGCTAAATTGATTGGTTATGGAGTTGAAGGAGGGATGCACATTGTTCTTCAGTTGTCTCCAAATGGAAGCCTGGCTTCAATACTATATGGTTCGTTTTCACCCCTAAGCAGATCTTAATCTTGATTTTCTTCACAAGTTCTTAATTTCAATAATTCATACATATACATATCTCCAGGCCCAAAGGAGAAACTGAATTGGGAAAGCAGATTCAAGATCGCTTTAGGAGCTGCAGAAGGCCTTTCCTATCTTCATGAAGGTTGCCAGAGGAGAATTATCCATAAGGATATCAAGGCTTCAAACATTTTGCTTTCAGAAGACTTTGAAGCTCAAGTATGTACGTACATACACACATTACAAACACACACATATATATGTAACTTGAGGCTGAATTTCCAAAGTGATTCCAGATATGTGATTTCGGACTGGCAAAATGGTTACCTGATCAATGGACTCATCATACAGTCTCTAAAGTCGAAGGAACATTCGGGTTTGTAATTTTTAAAAATCCCAAATGGTGTTTTGAACCTTTGAAATGCTTTTTATTACATAAATTTCCCAACATACTTCTTGTCATGACAGTTACCTTCCACCCGAGTTCTTCATGCACGGTGTAGTCGATGAAAAAACAGACGTCTATGCTTTTGGTGTATTGCTGTTGGAGCTTGTCACTGGGAGGCAAGCCGTTGATAGCTCACAACAAAGCATTGTTATGTGGGTAGGTTTGCTTTACTCCACCTTTATGCCACTCGGAATTGAGTTTTAGTGTCAGATATAAGTATATGACCGAGACCATTATGCATCAAACACTGACTTATTCTCATGATTCAAATTCTTTCAGGCAAAACCTTTGATCAGAGAAAATAATATGAAAGAACTCGTTGATCCAATTTTAGACGATGCTTATGACCCGGAACAGTTGCAACATATGACAGCAACAGCTTCTATTTGTGTACATCAATCTTCAGCAAATCGACCCCAAATGAGTGAGGCATGTCCCTTTCATTTCCTCCCAACTATTTTATTTTCTTTCTAATCAAACAAACACTACAAGTTACATGTAGTATAAGTAAAAATTGCAGTTTTTGATGCTCGTATCCAACATAAATTGATTCATATTAAGTTTTTTTTTAAGAATTTATATATGGCACCTGTATGTGAAATAGATATGGAGATATAACCTTTGATCGATCCTTTAAATACATGGACAATTTGCTCATCCCTAGTTGAACATGTTTTTGAATAGCCTAGTTGAACATGTTTGACAATCATATTTTAGAAAACAAGAACATACCCGTGGTTAGCGTTCACGATTTGAGTCCGAGTAACATTGTAGATTATTGAACCAAACTTTGCATTTGAATGTAGGTGGTGGACATTCTGAAGGGTAACGAAAAAGGCGTGGAGATTCTGAAACAACTTGAAAAGGAGACACTACAAAGGACATATTCAGAAGAGATCTTTGATGCAGAAGAATACAATTCAACAAAGTATTTGAATGATTTGAAACATCAAATGGAGATTCTTTTAGAACAGACTAATGATGTTTGAAGACTTTGTTAGTTTCACTCAATTGACAAAGCTTTTCTTAGTCCTTTAAATTCACTGTCTTCTTGTTTAGGTGATTTTGGTTTCTCATTCTTCTGACCTTTAAATGTAAAATACGAACCGGTTTTCGGGTTTTTTCTCAGTCCTATGAAAGGGTGCATATTTGAACGAGATCATAAATAAATCACTCAGCACAATGATGATCACATTGAAGAAGAAAACAAGGGCATTGCTTTTGACATGGAAAAACAGGGAATAAGTGTGTGATACTACAACAATTATTTTACCTTATTTCAAGCATGGAAATCTCAAACACTGTTTTGTTTTGCCAAAAATCACTCCAAAGGGCAAGCCTTCTCAAATGCTTGCTGCTGTTTACGACATAAATCAAACTCGTTAGTATGGTAATACATGCATCCCACGTAACCTTCCATGGGCTCTTTGCACCTCTGATAAAGATCTTTTAGCCTGTAAAGATAAAAAGTAAAGTACATAAGCTATGTTATCCAGATTCATCATTTTCTCTAAGGAAGTACACCTTGAACACGTATCTTAGACACGACTACGAGAGAACAATTCTTCAATACTTTGAATACTCGTCTTCTAAGTCCAGGTAACATAGAAATAAAGTAATGTGGACCGTAATCATGTGTTCTACACTTCTACTGCTGCTCAGCTCCAGAAAAATGGTGTTCAACACCATAGATGGTTCAAGCAGATAGAGCATACAATACAGAAAATGCGAAAACAAGGCTGAGGTATATTCCAATAAACCCAATCCGCAATCTCAGTATGAATCTAGGCATTTTAGACTGCTTTCCGCTAACGTTAATATCAATTTTACTCGTTTGCACCAATTCAATGGTGTACAAAGATTAAGCAAACAGTACAGGAAATATGAAAACAAGGATGAGGTAGATTCCGATAAACCAATCTGCAACCCGGGTTTGAACCTAGGCATTTTAGACAGCTTTCTGCTAACATTATTATCAATTTTACTCGTTTGCACCAACGTATCGGTGTACAAAGATTAAACTACTACTCAGTCCTATAACACGAAAACTAAATTTACACTTTCGAGTAAAATAAAGGGTTCACATCTACAACTAAACCCTAAGCTTATTAATGTTAACAAATAAGAGCCACAGTAGAGGTTCATTTCTAAATCCGATAATCCGTGTATTTCATGTCACTTTTAGCTATTCGGCTTCACTGTCATATCCAAAATCACCTCGTCTACTCGTTTTTCCGGTTGCGACTGGCAGGGATGAACCGATCCCCATTTTTATCCCCATTATAAAACCAGTGTTGCTTTGCCTCTTCACTTTCCTCCACATACATGAAAGTACTTACAGAAATCTAACTAGATCCGGGTTGGACACATACTCGAATCCAATACTCACACTGGAGTCTTGGTGATATAGTATAAACAATTCCAGATTTTCCGTGCTCTAAAATTTCATCTTTTTCAAAACCCAGAAATCCTAATTATCAGAAATTGTTCCAAGCAAATTCCAGCTAAAAGAACAAATTGAAAAAATAGTAAAAGTTGAAGAATCAAAATGCTTACAGTCCAAGGGCACAGCGAGTAGCTTGACGACCCTTATCGAGACATTTCTCAGGGTTAGAATCTTTCTTCTTACACTTGAGGAACTCCACGTTTTCCGGCATACAATTAAACTCAATGTGCTTCGCGGCCGCCATCAGGACCGACGATGTCGGAATCGGTTCACCCGTCGCATCAACCACGTCCGTCATTTCCACCGGCACTAACGAAGGATAGATCACTTCTTTCTGCATCAATAAAAAAACCCAACCTTTATTTAATCAAAGTTCGGGTGAAAAGGAAAAGAAAATGCATTGTGGGTTAATCTTTTTACCTTAATCAATCAATGGGTTTTGCTTAAAATTGAAAGAGAATATTGAGAAAGAGAGAACTCGGGGAGCCTTTTGTTTAGGACGGATACTCATTTGTAATTCTCTTTTCATTGAAGGGTATTTACGTCTTTCTGTTGTTTCTCTTTCTTTTAGTTCCCCATAGGCCGAAACCCTGCTGTCTCCTACTGTTTCTCTCACCAGCTAATCTCAAAACAGTGATTTCTCCTACAAATTTAAAGGTAAGTAAGGCTTCTTTTGTTTGATTTAGTGCTATGGTTGCTTCTCAAATGTTCTCGTTTGCTTACTTTTCTTTGTCTGTGTGTTTCTTATGGTTCATTTGATGGAGAAAGTGCTGAGCTTTCCATCTGATTTTAAGGGCAGAAACTGGAAAATCATTAGAATTTGCGGGAAATAGTTCTTTTCCTTTTCATTTTCCTTGCATTGTTGCAAAAGTAGTTCTTGTATTGTTGTTATGTTGCTTTAGGTTTACTTTCTTTATGTTCTAGAGTTATATTCTGAATTTTTGCCCAAAAAGCCAGTCTTCTGAAATGTGTGGCATCAATGGTCAGCTTAAATTTTTGAGTTTTGGGGGTGGTTTTGGAATTTAACAAAGAAAAGGCCCGAGATATGAGCAATGTGTTCGGACTCTCCATTTTTAACAGAGTGCCATAGTCTAACATTTGTGTCCTACGATTGCACTCGAGTCAGAGTAACATAGTCAAGCAATGTCCCGCGCATTCTAGGCTGGCTATGTTGATTGTTGATGCTTGATGCGGAGACTCACACAGGTTAGTAATTTTTATTTTACTCAGACTCGGCTTTGTTTCTTTGTAGAAAGAAATATATCAGAGTGTATGTTTCGGGATTAGGTTCATTAATGTACATGTTACTGGACTCAAGTTTGTTTTCTTTCTGAAAAGATAATCCTCACAGTTTCTTGATTCAAGTGTTATGCTTTGAACTCTAGAGATTCGGTGATTAATGTCTGTGTTACTCAATTTGAGATTGTTTTCTTTCCGGAAAGCATTATGTTTCTGCTGATATCACGTATGTTCCGAAATGGGTGGCAAGAAGAAGAAGACTTCCATGTTCATCAGGCTTGTCTCAGCTGCTGGAACTGGTTTTTTCTCTGCGAAGAGGAAAAGTGCCAAGAAGGTGGCCGAGAAACTTGAGTTCTGTAAGTATGATCCTCGGTTTAATTTGACATGTTCTTTTCGCGGAGCAGAAAATGAAATAGGCTGTGAATCAATGTGACGACTAGTTATGCTTCTTGTAGACCATTTCAAATTATGCAAAGCTTGAATAAATGACATGAGTCCTCTTGCATTGTTTCTCCAGTTATAATCCAAACCCAAATATTAAATGTCACGTTTTAAAGATGATTATTCGAATCAATTAATTGAGAGTTCTATGGATATTTTTATTATAAAACAAATGCCTCAGGACAACATAGAAATGAGATATGAGTTCTTACATAAACTCTAACCACAATGATGAACACATCAACCAAACTTTCATGTTGGTTTGAATGTTCAATAAGCAACATAAACAAACTAACCCTACGACCACATTGGGTTACCGACCCATCTGATGATTTTACGACAACATTCTATGCGGCTTTCTGCCCCACAAGCTTCTCAATCAGATCTGCTGCATCTTGAACGGTGACGATATTCTGGGCACTTTCTTCTTCCACACTGATTCCAAACTCCTCCTCGAGTCCCATCACAATCTCGACCTGAGTTACAAGAACACACAAGTATCACCGGATGTTATTGTTTTTCTTCCGAATTATGAAGATGATAGATCTACTCATTCATGCAAATATCGAAACAGATCGGTCCATGGGGTAGATGTTGGTTACCGTGTCAAGAGAATCAGCTCCAAGTGCAGTAAACTTTGACTCTCCGGTGATTGAAGAATCTTGAGGCAGTGCCAGTTGCTTCCTCACTATGCTACAAACTTTGTCCACGGTCTCAGGTTTAGCCTGAACATATCGACATCCCCATAATGGGTTAAACACACTGGTTTTACTCGAGAAGTGCATGTAAAGGCTTCATCAATGTAGAGTGATTGATAAAGTATCCATGGTATGGGTATGCATTATGAACTATGCTACTCTGCTCATACTTGAAGGAGAATGTTAACATAAGCATGCTCATTTTTTAAAAATTTGTCACATATATCTACAGAATCAAACTCCCATACATGTATCCAACCATGTGAAGAACACATGGATTTTAATCGAGAAATGCATGTACAGGCTTCATCGATGTAAAGTGCTCGATGAAGTATCAATGGTACGGGTATGCACTATGTTATTGTCAGGATACGGATACTTTAGGGGAAACGAAAAGTCCGGATATCATATGATATGCTTGTAAATTGGATCTCTTTAGATTGATAAATTTTCCCAGAAAACAGCCATGGTTAATGGTCCTTTCATTGGTAGAATTCATTACATATTAACAATCCTACTCGTCGGCTATCTTATTCGGATCGAACAAAATTGAATCACCTAATGACAATATTCATGGATGCAGATTAACAAATCACGGAAAAAACAGAGCAGCGGAAAGAGAAGGAAAATCATACGGCGCATGCAACACGGAGGCTCAACGATCTGCGCTGAATTCTACGAGACAAGAGGCTAACCGAGTTGACATTACAGATCCCACGAAGAGGTTCCTGCGGAAGATGAATAGAATTGTATAACAAAGGAATCGGCCTTTTCTAGCCAAATCCAACTTAAAACACCAAAAAAAAAGCGAAGAAAAACAAAAAATGAAGGAAATAATAGATGAAGAATAAGAAAAAACCTGGTTTTTCTTGAAAGCTGTTGAAATAGTGGAGCATTTGAACGAAAGTCCAGTTGAATAAGCCATTGAACCCAGGCTTTCTTTCGACAGAATCGAAGAAACAGAGGAAGAGGGCGGAGATCACTAAGAAAACGAAGAGACAAAGTGTTTGGAGTGATCCGATTCTGTGTCTCTCTGTTGTTTTGTATGCTTTATAACTGTGGAGTTGTTGAGATTTGTTTGGCAGTTATCCACTTCCCACCTAACAACTTCATTGTTTGTATCGAAAAAAATATATTTTTGTGATACTTGCCTTGGGACGAGCAAGATAGAATTGAATTTTTCGAGGACATGATAAAATATGAAAAATTTTAAATAAAATTATAGATAAATAATTTTTTTATTTATTATTATTAAATTAATTTTAAAGATCAAGTTAAATTTTATAATTCAGTATAATATATATTAAATGTATAAAACATAATATATATTATATAATTATAAAATTATTTTAATTTTAATTATTTATTAATATAATATAAAAAATATTTATAATTAATTTTAAAAAATAATTTAAATTATTTTTAAAAAATATTAAATAAAATTTAAATTATAAAATAAATTCATAAATTTAATTAATTTAATTTTTTTCTCGATTTGATTTAATTTTCATCTAATTTACCTTCTTATTTTTCGTATTGTACAATAAATTATCAAAAATTGATTTTTCACGCTTTAACGAAGAATTAGAAGTTGATTTCAAATAGTGTGAGCCTAGGTTTCTCCGTCGTTTTTTAATTATCGGTGGGTGGTGGTGATATCAATTTCTATGTTGTCAATAAAATTTTATTTTATTTTTAATATATATTTTTTAATTAATTTTTAATTGAATGGTTTTAAGAAAATGTTTTAATTAAATATTTAGTTTACACTTATAGTGTAAACTTTTATATTATCAGGTGTTTAAAGTCGGATTTTTATTTAAAATTTTGAAAATGCTTTGTTTAGGTAAAAAAGAAAAAACTTCAAAATCACTTTAAACGTATTTTTCTTAGATTTTAAATAATTTTTATAATATTTTAAATAAATTTAAAATGATTTTTTAATTGTTATACCGAGATAAATTTTTCAACAAATTCGGATATCTAGAAAAAAATATTACAATGCTATAATTGAAGATTTAAAATATATAATCTCGAGGTTTAGCGATATTAAACCTCATTTGAAGTTATTCAGTGAAAATTTTTAAATAAGAATATATAATCTCGATACTCAGTGAAATTGAACCTCACTCAAAATTTTCGCATAGACTTTAAAAAATATTAAACAAGTATATCGGTATAATCTCTCAGATATCATTATCAATATTAATAAATTCATTGATCATATTCGAAAACAAGTTTAAAACATTATATCTTAATCATTAAAATCGAGAGGAGCAATAGGATTATTAATTAAACTCCGATAAGTTTAAAATTGACATATATAACATGACCTAGTAAATATGAAACAAGTTTAATACACGTGATATTATGATAAATTATATTTATCAGAGGACGTTATTCTTAAATTTTATTGTAATAATTATAAAAATATTTTTAGGAAAGATTATTTAATATTGATGAAAAAATATTATTTGTTGAATTAAAATTACTTAGAGACCTTTAATCCCATGAAAAATAAAAACAATGGATTTATTAAATTTTTTAATTTTTTTATTTCTTTTAAAATATATTAGATGCCTATAAAGTTTTATTAATTATTTTGTAAAGTTTTTAAAAATTAAAGTTTATAAAGTCATATTATACCGATATCTATATTAAAAAAGATTAAATAGACTTGTTTTGATAGCAATCGAAATTGATATTGAAAGCATTGCAAATGATTCTATTTTAAAACATACAAGAATAACATTATTTTTAAGAAAATGTTAGACTTTTAAAGGTTAACAAATCATTTTCATATTGCATAATATAGCATTTTTATATTAAAAAACTATTTAAAAATATATATTTTACTATAAATTAAAGTTTTATTTTAATAAATTACATAAAACCCCTTAATCTTTTAATTTCTCCTGTCACTGTGCTCATTGTATTGTTTGAATAATATTAAATTATTGTATCATATTGAACTATTTCGTTATTGTCTATCGTTAACATCTCTAACCCGATTTTCTATTAGATTGAAAAAAAAATACACGAATAATTAAAAATTAATATATAAAATTTAACGAATAAATTAAATATCGTAAAATTTTAATAACCAAAATAAATCATATAACAAAATTCAATAATAATTTGTATATTTTAACCTTCATATTATTTGTTTCGACCCCATTTGTCGCAGTATTAATGGTTTTCCCAACATTGAACTGGGAATGTAATTTTTGATTGATTTGTTTCGGTCATTATATTTTCCTAATTTATAAAAATCAGTCGTGATCTTCGAATTGTAAAAATAATTAAATCAAAATACATTTTGATCCGATTATCTGATATTCAATTTTTTCTGATTAAATACAAACCCTATATTATCAATCTAAAAATCAAATATCTAAAAAATCGAATCTAATTTGATATTCGACAATAAACAGTCACCCAACTTACCATCAACAAGTTCGTTAGACTAACAGAAAGGCATAAAGATAGTTTTCACCCTTAACGTTTATAATTTTTGTCATTTTGGCCCTTAATCTTTTTTTGGGATAAATTTAGCCCTTAACCTATGTCTTTTTAACAAATAACTCATTTTCTAACTATCATGATAACTGAACCGTTAAAAATTTAATAATGATAACTTGTCATATATATGTGATACTAATATATTTTAAATAACATAGAATCTAATCTATTAAACATATATATATAATATAATTTTATTTCAGTATAAAATATAAAATAATTAAAATTTAAATAAAATATTAAAAATTAATTAAATCTAAAATAAAAGTTTAATAAATATTCTCAACCCTAACTAAACTAAAATATCTTTATAAAACCCTAAAAATCTAATTTAAATTAAAACTAAAATACCTAAATTCTAAACTAAAATAATAATAATCCAATTGATTATTATCAAAATCATTTATCTTTGATCCACCGATAACAAACTCTACAAAACCCTTTCTTTTCAGATTATGTTCATACTTTTTAAAATAAAATTTTGATTACTATAGTTAAGGTTGAAAATATTTAGTAGCCTTTTATTTTAGATTTAATTAATTTTTAATGAATAAAAAATTAATTTTTAATTTTTAATATTTCATTTGAATTTGAATTGTTTTATATTTTTAGATTAGAATAAAATTATATTCTATATCTATGTATATGTTTAATAGGTTAGATTCTATGTCATTTAAAATATATTATCACATATATATGATAAGTTATCATTATTAAATTTTTAACGGTTCAGTTAAGGGCTAAATTTATCCAAAAAAAAATGAAGACCAAAACGACAAAAATTATAAACGTTAAGGGTAAAAATTATCTTTATGCCTAACAGAAACTTAACGTTCAATACCAAATTGAAAAGTAAATAATTTGACAATTTTTTTGTTCTAGAATCGACCACATCATTTACGCCATTAAAAATAAGTTCTGCAAGTGGATCTGGGCCTCCATCCGATCCATCAACATTTCGTTTTCATTTATTCTAAATCAATACTTTTACCAGGTCTACCAAATAGTGGAAAATTTTATAATTGCCATTGCTCCAAAGTCAACTTTAATTACAGGAGAGGTTAGGAATCTGTATAACAATGTCCAAATAAAACCATTGAATTCCCAAGTTGACTTATACTTAATACATATATATATACATATATACATATGAGTTAAGAAGCAGAAAGCATATTAACGATGGTAAAAATTTGTTGCAAGGAAGAATCAGGCGATGACGGCGAAAAACTCACCGGATTTCTTATCATTCTAGTTATGGTGCTTTTGTTGTTGGTACTCTGCAATCCTCGGCCACGGCCAACGGTTTATGCTGTTTACCGTTACCGTTACTGAATCATTGCCAGAAAATAATGAAGATAGATTGGTAATTTGTAAGGATCTAAGAGCAGTGAGTTTGATTTTCCTGGAAAATTTCTGTTTGGATTCAATATACTGATTGCGTATTCAGTTTTCCATTCGTTCTTCTGATCCTAATACTTGTCGACATATATCTATGGCTAATTTTTCGTACTAGTTTCAATATTCATATTTGCATAAAATACTATTATCCGATACTTATATTCGAGCCATGTAAGATAGAATTATAACATTATGAAATTGACAATATATGCACATCACCTTAAAATCAGTCATTGTGAGCTTAGCTGGACTGGAGATTGATCGTGGAATATTTACCGATGGATATCCGAGCTATTGTTAAAATCTCATGAGTAGCTTCTCGTCCGAGTACCGCCAGCACTTCCTTGTCTTTTGCCAATGCAAGATCTTCAAGAGAGAGACAATGGGAATGAGACGCATTTCTGATGCGGAAGCCATAGAACCATCTGCCGGGATTCCACCATTGGACACAAAATTGTCGACCAGCTATCTTCCTGTTCTGAAGCACTTCCACGATACGAAAAGCCTGTAAATTTATGGTGTTAAAATCAGAGGTGAGTAAAATGGATACGCATCCAAACACAGGTGTACTAAAATTTTCTAAGTTCTATTTATATCCGAGACTGTCTTGGTCCTCTCGGGTATAGGTGCCCGACAGCAGAAGCCTAATAAGCAAGGCAGAACACATAGACTGGAAAACTCATCGAAACATATGGAATTAAAACCTACACGAAAGATCACCCTACCTAAGAAGTAGCAGATCGGTTTAGCTTTTCGTTCCACACCAACTATTGCATTCAATCATTTAATCTTGTTTTATCGTGCTCGAATAAAGGAAGTTTCTGATCCACTAGTCATCAAGAATTGAATTCTTAATCTTATTAGAACTTATAACCAGTTTTCGATTAAACATAGATTCCTTACAACAGAAGAATCAATTTTGATAAACTATCAATTTATAACTTAAACAAAAGATTTCACCAGAATACCACGTTCTCGATTTTAACAGTTAAAAGGATACGGTAAAAACACACTCAACGAAACAAAATAAACGGGAAAAGTTACCGGCACTCGAAGGATGTTAAGGCAGTAATGTAGTCCGATCAAGTTAAGCAAAGCACTCAGCTTTGGTTCCAACAGAAACATTAGAACATCTTTGAATTCAAACTGCATCGTTTTCAGGCATTCAATCACTTGCAGATAGTCGACTACCTCGATCGAGTCGAAGTGTGAGCAATTTCCCACCAAGTTAACAACAGATGCAGCCTGAACCACCTTCTCTTTGTGTCGCTTTACGTAGAATCCCCGCCAATCCTATCATCGATTTTCACAAAATTTCAAACCAATACTAAGGAATCCAATTGCCTATTAACCAACTATTCCAAGATCAATAGGCCACATGCTTCACACAGATATATATTCGATGCCTAGAATATAGATTTCTATACACTATATGTGAACCAAACAATTGCGTATCACTAAATCTACTTAAACCTTAATTCTAATAACGTGTGATCACCTGATTCACAGATAATGCATACGAAATATTAACGATGTTTCAATCATAAAAACTTAAACCAAACAAACAAAAAAGTACAACCTTGAAATTAGGGTTTTTCACAGTTTCATACAGAAGACTCCATCTTTCTTTGACAATTGATTCCCATAAGTAATCCGACCCGCATATCTCCCGCCAAGCCCGGCAGCAGCAACTCAAGGAGGAAAGATCCGACACCTAAAAACCCGAATACCCAACAATCAAACAATACCCAGAAAGACAAAAACCGAACTAAAAAATCAAAATTTGTGGGGGAAAAAACAAAAGAGAACAGTGAAACGAAAGCATACTTCAAGTGACGATGCAATTCTGAGAGCTATATCGTTTGGGAGTGAGCTGAATGAATAATCTGATTGATTCATTTTGGGGGGGTGAATTACTGTATTTTTTTTTATTTTTTTTTTTTTTGGGGGGGGGTTATGCGGAAATCTGCGTTCGTCTGGAAATTTTGGAGATCGGAAGCTTGCGTTAATGTCGGCTTATTGCAACGTGGGGAGTTCGGCCGTCTGTTTTGGGATCTTAAGCTTGTGAATTTACAAGTCGAAGGGTCCTTTTTGCTGCATGACCTTTCCTTCAGCCCAATGGGCCTTTTGGGTCAGAAACACGGGGACAATAGGGATGCAAAATTATCGGGCTCTGTTGGGTCTTAATCCGATCTGATAAGGACAAATTTTATGTAAAAAAAATTGAGTTTACACTAAGCTGGGATTTAAAAGGTTTGAATTTAGATTTAGTATAATTTTTTTAGATTCGAATCGATTTATCTAATGTTTTTTTTTTTAGAATCAAATTTAGTTACCGACACTTGAAGGAGGTTATGGCAGTATCAGTACTGTATTCCGATCAAGTTAAGCAAAGTGCATCGTTTTCAGGCATTTGATCTCTTGCAGATAGTCAACTACCTCTAGCGACAGAAGAACCACTATTGTAAATCAAAAGGAAATAACAACTACAAAGACAGGCATTTGCAGACAAAACACATACTGTATAGTTCAAAAGATGAACAAACACAATGAAAACCGACACTCTCAAACGTTGTTGCTGAAATTCAGACATGAAATTTTAAAAACTGGATCTCTCAGAATCAACGGATCTTCTTGTAAAGTGTGAAGGTGGAGATCATGCTGAGAAACACCAGCAAGATGGCCGCGAATAAAGAGAGAGCAGACGCGCTTCCGATGTGCCGACAGAACTTGTCGTAAACGTTGCAGATCTTGTTCCACCGGACGTGGTTGTTACCTCTTAATCCAATGTAAGCGACACCCGCGGCCGCGCCGGTGGCTGAGGCAACAATCCCCACAAACACCTGTATCATATTATCAGAATCGGAAACAAAGTTGTTAGAGACTTAACCGACTCTATTGTTTACTATTCGATAAGCAAAAGAACTAGAAATTATCGTATTATCAAACCGATTGGTAACTTTTGATCTCAACTAGAAATCTGAAATGGTTAAAACCTAAAGTGATTATAACCTGAAGAACTTGAATCTATAATGACCCGACTCGAAAAATCCAAACTCGAAACGATCTCAACTAAACGAACCAAGAATCTTAAAATCCAAGCTTACCACATCCAATAGTGCAAAGGCGAGCAAGATGGTTTTGGTCTTGCGGGAGACCGAAATCGATGCTAGAGTCGTAATAATGCTGTATAAGCCTGTTAGAGATAATGCTGCTATAAAGTATCTGCACAAATCATATGCTACGAATAAACAATTTAAACATATAAACAAATGTAATAATGTATAAATAAATATATTTATATCAAGCAACATAAAGAAATATACTATATTATCGAAATAAATATTAAAATTTAAACTCATATAAAATAAAATAATATAAATATTTTAATAACTTAATAAATATAAAAATATTAAATCTTTGAACTTTAATTTAATATTCTCCACGTCAATAATTGTTTGGCTTATAATTAATCAATTTTTGACTTGGTATTGATTGGTTTAACTAACTCTATCTTTTATAAAAGAGATAATTTATAAAGAATGTCACTTTCTGATCAAAACTATATGTTTCCTGCTTTATATATAGAAATCTTTTCACACTTTAAAGAGGCAAAATCATTGTGAAATATTTATATTCGATAAAAAAAATAAACATATTTATATTAATACAAAAAAAATAATTTTTAAGTATATTTATATTACTTAAACAAATTTAAATTTAATTCTGAATATATACAAACTATAAATTTGAATTATATAATACAAGTAAATGTCCAAAAACTCGAATGAAATAGACATCATATAGAAAAACTTTTTTTTATCATATATACTAACAAGTTTGATCTGAAAATATAATATCATCATATGATTCGATATAATTAAACTCGACTTCGAATCATTGAATATAGATGTCAACCATATGAATTATATACTTACATGAAGGCTGGTGAATGGCTGAACTTTGCTGTAAAAGGCACCCTAATAGTAGGCGGGAAGCCTGGGACCGGCACCATCTCCGTTTGCTTGGCAGTACCCATCACCACCGCAGCACTCACGGAAGCTGCAAACAACAACACCCTAAGGCCAACATCAAGAGCAGAATACTTAGCAGCCGCTGCTGGGTGTAGCGGAGCCGCTTCGGAATCCGGTGTCGAGGCAATGGTCGGTTTATCTGTGGATGCCATTGTTTAACTTCCCAGAAAGATGGATAGCAAGGTAAATGGATGAATATGAAAACTTCTGGAGATATGATATTTATATATGAAATTTGTGGAGAAGAAAATGAAAAAAAAAATGTTTGGAATTGTCTGCACGGCAATCAAAGTTGGTTTATAATATTGAGTGTTGAAGATTTGAATCGTATGTGATGTGTTTGAGTGGATTTTCCTTTGTTTTCCCACTGTACTGGGGAGGCGATGTTTGTTTTATTCAACAATGTTTTCTCTGTCTTTATCTGCATTGGGCTCAGGGACGTATGCATGCGTTTAAATTATCTCATTAACCAGTTAGACTTAGAACAATTTTATTTATAAATAAGAATAAAATTAAAATTAAATATTTGAAGAAATATTAAGGGTTTAGTTTTAAAAATTGGAGGATAAAAGTTTAATTTTTCTTAAATTTAAATTTATAAGGATTTAAAATATTATTAGATTAAATTTTTTGAGAGACTCTTGCCATTTTTATTTATTATCAAATAACTTTTATCTCTTTCCGATGTTATTTTTTATTTAAATACTAACTCTAAATTTTAAACCATAAACTTTAAAAAATATTTTTATTTTTTATAATTTTTAATTTTAACCCAAAAATTAAACTTTAAACCTTAATTTTGTGTGACCAAGTTAGAAAGAACAATGGTTGATATTTAATCCAATCAGTTAAAAGATATGGTTGATTTAGAGTCGACTTTTTTTGGTCTTATTTTATATGTCTTCTTTAATCCTTGAATTTTTTTTTAAAATGGAAAGTTTTGTTATGCGTTGCTTTATAAGTTTAGTAAAACGATACGTTTTATTTTTTTAGTTTACTTGAAACGATGAAATTTTAGTGTTCAAGGTTGAGGTTTAAATTTTTGATAATTTTAAGATTGTTATTATCGATATTTTAGAATGAAAATAATATTTTATTTTCTTCTGATAATTCTTTTTCTTCTACATTTGATTTATCTATTTTTTTATTCAAATATTTTTTTTAATTTATATTATATTATATTTTGAAAGACTCATTTATCAAAATTAAATACACGATAAATTAATCAAAATAAAATAACAAAAATCATAATAAAAGAAATCACAAAATTCTATATTAAATTCAATTACGTGTTGAATGTGAATATTTTTGAAAATTTCCAATCATAATCCAACTTAACCCGTTATTGTTATATAATTAGGATAACGTACATGATCTGGAAAAAGAAGATGAAAATGAATTTAATACCCAATAAATAATTAATAATATGATTTTATGGATAGGATGGTTGCAAATTGTGTTCACATTTATTACATCTGTTCATATTATGGTCAAACTTCTCTGTCACTACAAGTTGGCTGCCGCCGAACTTCAAAACCTTGTCTGAATATAGAACCCTTGACTTTGATAATACGAGGACAACACAACTGAGGTTGCGTTTAAATAATGTAAAATCTAGAATATAAAGTTTAATATTAAAATTTTAATTTTTAAAAATTAAATATATATATATAAATTTGTTTTACACAGCATATGTATTAAAAATCATTCTAGATTTAATATTTTTTTTTTTGGGGGGGGTTATCATTAACTTATCTTTAATCCGTTTGAATCCTTAATTGAAAGAATTATGTATTTAATCATTTGAATTAATATTCAATGATTATAAATTATTTATGGTGTACTCAAATATCATATTCAAGCTTTTCTTAATAATCTTAAACTTTATAGTATAAAAATAGAGTAGATTAAAAATAATCTTAAACTTTATAGTATAAAAATAAATAACAGCAGCCTTTTCTTAATCAAAGTTTTAGGTGGATAATCACTAACTAATGAAAACCTACCATTCAATTCATGTTTTGTCTTTTCATTTCCTCTCGTTTCTTTCATTTTATTTAGGGTTAATTTACCAACCTTTATTTTTTATTTTTCTATTTTTATAAATATTTGTCTTTCAAGTTTTTATTAAAATAATATCATATTTTATAATCTTTATAACTTTTGATTGTTTTTTTTAATAATTAACATTATATTTTAAACATGTATCTACATTTTATAAAAAATATCTTTTTAATTTTTAAGATTTCAATTCAACTAATTTAAATTAATTTTCGTTTTATATTTGATTTTGATGGACCAACTCCGTTGATACCCAGTAAATTCTTTTAAGTAAAAAAAAACATTTTTTAACTTTAGTTTTCATTAAAATAAACTCTTAGTATTAAAATATAAAAACTCATTAAAAAGTCAAATAATTCATGTCAAAATGAACAGGACATCCTATTAATTTTCTTACTTTATATCATTCGTTTGAACAATAATTTTTGGTCATAATTATTTGAATTGAAAATTATATGTTTCTCAATGCAATCGTAATTTTGATTTTCTGATAACACCAACTGACCTAGTCACATGGAATAATGGGAATTTAGAAAGTCAATGGATTTTTTATTGATAAAAATTAACAGTTTGTTTATTTAATTATTAATATTAGTATTTTATTGAAGATTGTAGTTCAAGAAATAGCTTGAAATTGCAATCTGATTATTTAACCATCTTGAGAGGGATATGATAAGAACCTTGAATTTTCTTAGTTCAAGTTGGAGTAGGATCCACTCTCTTTTATTTTTTTTAAATTTAAATAATTTATATTTTATTAATATGAATCCAATATTATGCTAAAGTACGTTATACATGTCAACGTTTAGTAAATAAACTAATAATTGTATGCACCGTTGATTAAGTAAAAAAATCTTACTTCTATGGTATTAATTATAGTTAGTAATAATTGCATTGATTCATGTTTTTTCAAATTTATATTGATAATTTTAAATGGTAATTGTATTTACATTTGGGGTGAAGGTGAAAATATTAGCGATATTAACCGTCACGGGTAAATTGTCTGAGTCGAGATCGACATTTCGTGTGATACTTGAAAAAGAATACATCCTAGATAAGTTAACCTTTAACACGTTCTTTACCAAGGATCAAACGCGGAAGCTTCATCTCAATTATCATCGGAAACATAACCATCACATAACATATCTCGTATGGTCTAACGAATGCTAGAAGGCAACCTCGGACTATATCGGCTCATGAGCGATATGGGACATTCAGGCCCCAAACTGTCCCTAGGGACACACCCAAAATAGACGTTGTGTCATCCTCCTTGCCCTAACGCTTGCACCCCTATGCCCCACATAGGTCTAGGAGAAGGTCACGTACACCATGGTAGCTCCACTGTTAGCCTATGGCGAGGGGGATGGTAGAGACCTAATACCAGTTCATTTCCCCCTAAAGAGCAAATAAAACTATAGAAGAAACGAGTAAACACGATGAAACTACGTGTAAAAATCATCTGCCTCTTTATGGTTTGAATTTTTTTAAAAATATATACTTTTAACTCTAACCCTTGTTTTCTAAACCCTAAACCCTAAAAATACACCATACTCTTAATTCTCTAAACCCTAACCACAACCTCTAACCTTGAAACCTAAACATCTAATTTAAAACTAAAACATAAAAAATACATAAAAAGAGGTAAATAATGAAACCACAAACTTTATAATAAAAGGAGGAGGCGAAAATAAAAGATTACAACGAAATGAAAAATATTATAAATGCAAGATAAAAACTATTATTTTTATTTTCCCTTGTAACAACTTGCAACGAAATTAAATAATACGAGAATTTAAAATTACAAGCGTAAAATATAAAGATAAAATTTTAAATTTTGAAATCGTACGCATTTAATTTAAGCTGCGATCCCTTCGGAAGGAGGAGATCCCTTTGACAACCGAATAAGCCGCCGCAAGAGGAAGGGTAGCAATCACACCAACAACGGGAAACATAAAAGTCAGTCGTTTAATATGCCCAATAATCTGTTTACTTTCGGCGAAGCCTGTTTTGCAATACACTGCAAAATCCTCGCAATTGTTTGTAAAGAGGTTGTAACTGCCAAACCCGCCGTGTTCGAGCAAATGGACGGCGGCGGCAACGACTTCACGGGGTGGTCTGGCGGCGCGTATGCAACAAGTGCCATTCTTTCTAGTTTTGTGATGGAAATATGAAACCCCATAGGCATATACCCGAAGGGTTTTTCCACCATGGAAACAATTTATGCATGTTTTGGCTATTTCGCCATTGATGACACGCTTGTTCTTGCATTCCTGGCATGAATAGGGTTCAATCTTCTTTGCTTTTCCAGCCAGATGAATCACCATATTGTTACCCACATAGATTCCTAAGGGATCGATTGAAAACACACAAATTATAGAGGTTTAGTATTATAATTTTCAAGAGTATATTTGATAAAAAAAAATAAGTGTAGAGGACTAAAAAAGTTATTTTACCTTTTTAATAGTGGCGGAAAAAAAAGGTTTCTCAAGTGGGTTACTTTTAATAAAAGTTAGGAATTTACGTTAGAATTACGATCTAAATTCTTAATCTTATTGTCATAAATGTTAACCAATAAATCCAAATCTTCAATTATCAGTATCAATATATCGAATAATTATTTTAATATGTATATATAAATATACGTAACGATATTCGTGATATACGGATAAATAAATTTTAAAAGAAAGAGAAGCATACCATGATGATCGTAGAGACCTCCCCTTCTTTTACAGTAGATGTGATCCCCTACTTGAAGCTCAGAAACCAACGTTTTCCCCATAAGTATTTCTTGTGATTTTAGATAAGACTTATTGCCTAGTGCGTACCATACCATGAGTCTTATATGGAAATAAAATGTAACCTACCAAGAAATTAAGTTGTGGAAAGAAATGTCAATTGGTCATACAACAGGAGATTGCAAGGAAACTGCAGTTTCCGGCCATCTCTTTAGAAACTTCTAATTTGGTCCTAAATGGGTCTTGCAAGGAAATTACAGACACGTGTTGGAATTGTCATTGTTATTTTCGTATGTCTTTCGTCGACCATTAGTCTTGTAATCGGGATAATGTAATTATTAGCATCTGAAAATAGAACAGACTGTACCGACCAAATGCACACTTGAATAACTGAAAAAAAGGAATTAACCAGAATTAAAGAAAACCAATTTAGCTCAATCGGATTAATGTAATTATTTAATCAGGTTTAATTAAATTACAATTGGAATAATTTATTTCATTAGGAAATTTATAAATAATTGTTATCATAGTGGATACTTTAATTTAAATAAAATGGATATATTATTTAACATAATAAAATCGAATTTCTTTACTGGATTCCTGTTCACAACTCGACCGGTAAAACAAACAACAAATACGACAAAATGAGTAGAAACTGAGTCTGATTGTCTCCGGTCCCTGTGCTGTTTGGACTTTTGATGATTAATCCATCTGCTTTTTATTTTGAACAAAATTTAATTAAAATTTAATTAATTTATTTAAATTTAAACTTTATTCAATAATTTTACGAGTATTTTATTAAATTTTTATAATACTAATTTGATGATTTATTGATTAATTGTTCAAATTTTAAAATTGTTTCAAATTATTTTAATAATTTTTTATTAAATTTATGCACTTGTGTTTATAAAAAATATAAACTTAAAAAATAACGAGTTGAGTAATTTTTTTTAAATTAAATAAAATTTTATTAAATATTACTCGATTCATGATTAACTCAATAAACACCCTACATATCACATGCAGTACTTTATACCGCTTAATAAACACCCTACATGTCACATGCAGTATTTTTATATCACATTTTGTTTTTGACAGCCTTCCATTTTTGGATTATAAGGGACAATCTTCAATAATTGTACAAGGAAAATGATGAACAATAACATTTTCATAGCATTTTTTCTTCCCCCTCCAAACAATTTCTGATTTAATCCATCATTTCTAAAATAAAAACAAAAAATTACCCAGAAAAATCAACGGACAGAATCTTAAGCAAACCATCAAAAGTAACACCATTGTCGACATCATCGCTGCCCAATCTAATCATCGCCTTGATATCTTCATCGGAAGCTGGAAACCCGGCCGAGTTCATATAACTCTTCAAATCCTCGTGGCTCAATCTCCCGTCTCCGTCTTTATCCATCACTCTAAAAACATCTTCCATCACACCGTAACACGACGGAACCTTCTTTTTATTCCCTCCCAAAACGCGCTCGAATTCCTCGTACTCCACGAACCCATCCCTGTTCAAATCCGCCAACGAAATCATCGTCCCGATCATTTCGTCGTCATCGTTGAAACCGTTGGAAAATCCGGAGTAGAATCGCCTCAAATCATCCCTGCTGATCTTTCCGTCACGGTCGGCGTCGATGATTTCAAATGCCGATCTGAAATCCGACGCCGAAACTCCATTCTCCGGCCGATTCAAGTTTCTCTCCGACGGACACATTGTTTATTTTTGGTAATTCTCTTCTCTTTTTTTCCTGGCTTTGGTTGAGACATTGAATTTAGAAGGCTTGTTTTTATAGAGAGCCGCACGTGGGCCCCCATAAAATCGGAGTCCCAAAACACGGGTTTGGGAGGTGCCACGTCGGATTTTGTTTTTTATTATTACGTATGGAGTGACGTTATGCCAAGAGAAACAGAAGAACTATATAAAAAAGAAATCGGTTTTATATGCGATTTAGTACACATATTTGTCACTTTTTCTAATATAATACTTATTTTTATTCAATCTGGTACCTGAGTTGGTTATTTTTTCTAATGTGATACTTGGGGTTTTTTGGTCTATGCGATTTAGTACAATCTTATTGATCATTGAATTGCCCAGTCACCACATCACATTGAAAAAATATAAATTTAAGTATCGAATCTATTATTAAACCGAATAAAATTAAATATACTAAAGTTTGTAATTATATTAAAATTTTGAAATTATTTGTTTGTGCTAATCGCAAAACACTACCTCAAACTATATGATTTAGATTCTAAATCGACCCTCTGATTTTATATATTGTTCTAATTGAGTACTCATAGTATCGATACCACGTCAATCAGAACATTCTATCAGCTTGAGTCACCGTATATCATCTCGGATCCAATGCGAATTATATTTAGAACTAATGAACAATTTCCGTATTTACAATATGGATAACTTGGATCTAACAAGTCAAAATGAAAAATTTATTCAATATAGAGGGAATTATTTCATTGTCTAAATATATCAAATCCAAAATTATTTTGCGTTACTTAAAACTACATGTGCTTAAAATTCAATTAAAATTTTTCGAAGTTTAAGATTAGGACTAATATAGAATCCTGCCTATATTTTAGGGACTTTTGTTGGTATTAACCCTTTTTTAGTTTTTAGGCATTGTATAGTAGTTGTACGCTGTTTGAAATTGAGTGTTAGGTTGTGGCCTTGTCGTCACAGCTCACGTGGGAAAATTGTGTAGTAAAAATCGGAGGATGAACTCTCTTTCTCGGCCTCTTATTTTTTTAGAGTTTTGGAGGTGCCTCTTCAATTTGAGAATGAGTCAAGAAGATTCTAGATTTTAAAAAAATATATACAAAATAATTATTTATTTGATCTAGAGTAGATCGAAAAATATAAAATATGATCATATTTTCTTACACAAAATTATATCTCTCTCTAGTTTCATTTAATGTAGTTGCATTATATTGATTTTAAAAGCATGATTATTAGTGTTTTATTATTTTTATTTGGGCTAAATCATATTATTATTTATTAATTAATAGTGTCGGCGGAAATTTTAATTTCACAACATTATTTAAATATATTATTATTTACTTTTTAAATTTTAAAATTCACTTGAAAGGATTTATGATATTATTTACTTTTTAAATTTGTTTTCAATGAAAAAGACAAATATTATGGAGTGAGTCAAACGAAGATGACTTGGTAACCAAGTTATCAAATTTGCTACAATTCCCTGCTGAAAATGACTTTGACCGACTATATGGTTCATAAATTTGTTGATATATATTTATATTTTTTATATTTTAATTATATTAAAAATATTATATTTATATAGTTTTTATAATGATTTTGTTTAAACCCATGTACATAATTAATAATGTGTTATGGTAGTTTGAGAGAAAATTATAAAATTTTTATGTTAAAATTCTTATTTTTTATTACAAATTTCGTGTTTGTGTAAATAAAAGTTTTAAAATTAATCAAAATTTAAATAAGATATGTTTATAATCCATTAAAAAAACTTAGAAAAAATAACTTCAGGATTTAATATTATATTCGGTTTGATAATCTAAAATTAAAACTATCGATATAATTTATCGATGGAAAAATAAAAACTTTAAATAAATAAGACGATTTATCAATATTTTCAATTATTTTTATTTTACTTATATTAACTATATTACCCTGTAAAATATCGCAGCAAATTCGACATGCTCGGCTGCAATTTGCAACTGAGTAATCAAACCAAGGCTTTACACAATTTACTAATGCAATCGGTCTGGAAAAGTAAATCCGCCTGCCGGAAAATCTCGGATTCTAGTCCCGACAGCGACAATCTTTTACGCCATCTGCCATTGTGCCGGAAAGTTATCACACCAACAATGTTAGTATACGAGAATGAGATCAAAGGAAACGGTCACAAGCATTCGATTAGATTATACGCCGAGGTTGCAAAGTATTCGCGGTACATGTTTGTCAAACTCTTAACATTTTACAGTTTCAAATTCACTCCCTGTATCGGTATAAGACAGGAGCGTCGGACATATAGGTGAACTGAGAAAGGTCGTTCGTTGGTACTTGGTAGTGGAGTTCCGTGTGTACGTAGCACAAAACCAGAGGAAACAGTAATCTATTTGGCCATATGAACTTATCTGTGTTCTAGTGCACTTCGAATCGATACCGGAGAGTCTTGGACGGAACCTCTGGATATAAGATCATGATTAAAGAATAACACAATGACAGTAATATCGTCGTGAAAATGGCGGCGAACCTTCTTGTCGATCTTTCGAAGATCCGAGTATCTCATCTCTCTTTTCCTCGCTGCTTCTTGCAGGGCAGCCTTGACCAACCTTTTGGCACTTCCCTGCAATTGTAAAGGTCCATGAGCAATGTATTATAAACCGACTAGATGCGTAGTTCAAGTGACTCGTTAAAAGCATGGAATTTGAAAAAAGACGAACTCATAACTGAAGATGAACAACAGCGGATCGCATGAAACCCGTGGAATTCTAACACATTAAGGGGAGCTAACAAGTTATACGCCAAGGATCGAGAGAAAGCAGTTTGGTATCGGAAACAAAAGAATCAGAAAAGCAGATTGCGTAAATAATGATCAGAAAACCAACGTTCTCTGTCGGCACCAACTAAGGTGCTCGAGTGCCTAACAGAAAATAGTGCAAACACACAAATGCTGTGATGCAATGCCTGTCTTACCGCACGTGGATGACTATGGACAATGGCCACAGCTTTTTCGTTGCTCAAGTGTTCCCACAGACCGTCGGACGCAAATATAAGGAAAGAATCATCTGGGTGGAGAGCATGGGAAATAATAGTTGGACTGGCGCTTAATATCGGCATGTTCATTGGTTCAGGAAGTCTGAATTTTGCATTAATCGGTTCCCTGTTATACTGTGCATGTTTCATATAAACATCGCCTATCGATCTAGAAACCTGCATCACATACAATCACGAAATTGAAGACAAATCCAACGATTAGTGAACACTGGACACAAATTATAACAAACCACAACAGTCGACAACCCAAGCATGCTTTAATATGTTGAATTTGAGAGATAACTGATAAGAAGCAAATGTTTATATATAACCTGAATGATGCCCTTGACCCTCCAAACTCCGTGCTTGAGAACAACTATCTGCGGATCATCAGGGTATAACTCCTTAAGTTCATGCCTAATAGCCTCAATATTTGCATTGTGTTCTGTTGACAATTGCATAGCGGCCATTCCTCCAGTGTTGCCGACTTTCTTTCCCAGCACAACACGCGAATCACCAAGATTTGCAATAAAAAGTGTTTGCTGATATATCACCCCTACCAGAGAGCAAGTTCCAACTGTCGCCATATTTGGTTGAATACTCCATAGCTCCGACACCAGGGCGGTAAACCCTTCTTCTGTCTGTCGAAAAGCTCTTTGAATGGTCTCAGCAGTCACAACTCCCTCCGATTCAGCCATTGCTGCATAGACACAAAGCTTAAGAATGCCACCATAACAATGAATCATTTAGAAGAAATACAAAACGAAGAAACTCGAAAGTTAACAGATAATCCGATGAAGAAACCAAAGGCAATAACAAAGGGATCTTTGACAACAACACAATGCCGGACTAAAATCTGACGAACTATGATACTAAAGTGAAGCTATGATACTCCTATTCTTCATTTGCAGACATAATATTAAGCTATGATACTCCAAAAGACCATCGAAATACATGGATAAACTTCGAATATTCGAACATAAAGTAGGATATGTACCCCATAATCGCACTAGAGAAAGTATTATACAGTTCAAATTTACTAAATCAGATATCAAGTATGAACACATTGAAAACCAAAAACCCTGAAAACTAACAAATCAAAATTAAGCGAGAAACCTCGAAAATGGTTGAACAAGTGATCGCAAACGTATCGAGCCGCCTCGGGTCCTCCGTGTCCGTCATAGATCCCGACAAAGGTGCCGAATTGGCCCGACTCGATCTGGCTCTGGTCCTCGAGCACCTGGTTTGCTTGGATCACGGCCATGGAAAATTCTCCCGACCCATATTTCCCTATATCACGAAACCAAAGTAACCCGTCTTTACCTTCCTTTGAGCCACCACTATTTCCGCCTCCGCCTCCGAGAACGCCGTTATTTTCGTGATTTTCTACTTCATTCCCAAATGGGTTCCAGCAAACCGATAGCAGATTCATTAATCCCAGGAGCATCAGACATCTCTCATCAAAACCAAAACCCAAAATTCCCAATATCCTACATCCACCATATAATCCCCATTTTTTTCACAATATAATTTGATCTGAGCTAAAAAAAAACACCCAAAAATTCACAAGTCCCTGAAACCGAAAGATCTTCCCTAAGGCTAAGAGGTCTGGAAAGTGAATGCTAAGAGAAAAGGATGTTGGTGGTGGAGGTACGGCGGAGGTGTCGGTGGTCTTGGGCGGTTTTTTCTCTTTGAAGAGATGGGGTGTTTTCGTTCTTTGATTTTATTCCTAAAAATGAGCACACAAATTTACAAAGAGAAAATTCCAGCTTTCTTGTTTATACATATGCATATATATTTAATATTTGTAGGCTTTCTTTTGTATCTTCTTTGAAAAAAACCTAATTTTTTTTTGCTTTGATGATTTCTCAAAGTAATTTTTCATAAAATTTTCATGTTCTATCCATCGAATGATTGATCTTATAATCTGGGGATGAATTAATAGTAAGGAAAATTTGAAGCTTGAACTTGTTTTATTTCCTAAAATGAAGAAAAAACCAAAACTTGATCATTAAGTTAAAAGTTTCAGCTTTCACATTGAGATTATCATTAGCTTTGCTTTTTTAGTAATTTTATTTAAATTACTCAATTAATAAATTAAATATTTTATTAAAAAAATAATATTAAAAATTAGAGAAGTTAGGTATATATTTTATGTATGAGTTTTTTTATATAAATTCCGATATGATTTAATTATCAATTTAATATATATTTTACATATATATAAATTATTTAAGAATAATAAAAATATTTAAAGATATACATAAATCGGTGAAAGATAAGATAACAAATATCGGCTCAAAAATATTTTTTTTTGTCAGTTGATTTTAATCGATAAAAATAATAAAAGTTAAAAGTCAAAATAAAAAAAGTTTATAGAATATTTTAAAAAATAAGGACTAAAAATATTATTAGATTTTAAAAAAAATTACATTAATATATCGGATAATTAGCGGATCTATACTTTATAATTGGTTGGTTAAAAAAATTAAACGAATTAAAATTTTGAAAATATAAAAAATAAAAAATTATTGAATATAGTTAAGATTTTCATACAACTTAACAATTTAGTAATTAATAATAATAATAATAATAATAATAATTTCTCTCAAAATTGGTGTTTAAAGATATTTATTTGTGATATAATTATAAAATATATTAATTTTATATTAATACTATATATGCACGAGTTACGTGCTTAGGAGACTAAACGCGTATAGATGATAAGATATATCTAATGACACTACAAACGCGTAGGAATACTTTGGGAAGTTTAATTAGTGGATTAGGTACAAACAATTGTTTAATTAAAATTTAATTAAATTAATTAAAATTTTAGTATTCTTAATTATTAATCAAATTATTTTCTAAAAAATCATAAAATGAATAAAGGACCATATCTTTATAATTATGTCCGATTATCATATATAAATGAATGAAATAAATATAAATCTTTCTTAAATTTAAAAAATAAAAATAAAAAATTTCAAACTACGTATAATTGGATTGTTCTACATGGGCCTAAAATTCTAGGGCTTCTTTAATAGTAATTTGGATTGGGTTTCTCTTGATAAGTTAAGTATTTTTTCCCCTTTTCAAATAAACTAATTTTGTTGAATCAATATTTCAAAAAAAAATAATTTTGTTGAATCAAAGGAATAACATATAAATTTTAGGATTTTTAATTATTTAAAGGACCATATTTATAATAATGTTCGATTATCATTATATAAATGAGTGAAATAAATATTAAATATGATTGGGTTTTTAATTTGTATTATGTGTATACAGAGGTGGAATTCACTGTATTAGTAGAGTTCATGAACCAAAAAAATTAAATTAAAACAATAATAAAAACATATTTTAATCCAAAAAATATATAATCGTATAAGGTATATAATGTTATTATTTCATGTATTATCAATGAAAATAATACTATATAAGCATGTCTAATTTTACTTAAAAAATTAAAAAAAAAACACTTTAATTTTAGAACTTTAAAACCTAATCTATAAACCATAATTTATGAACAAAAAATATTTTATCATTTATCAGTATCCTTTTTATACTCTAATATTAAAAACTAAAATATAAAATTTAATCTTAAAATATAAATTTTAAACTTTAAATCCTAAAAAATATACATTAATTTTATTTTTTAACAATAAACCTACACTTTAATCATAAACGTCAAGCTTAACATTTTAATGTGGGCGTGAATAAACAATAAACCTACACTTCAATATAATTTTTAAAATAAAAAAAAATCAAAAACAAATTTAATATTTCTTGCGAAAAATAAATTTTATATAAAATATTTTCAGATATATAAATATTTTTGCGGTGTTCGGATTATTTTATAGTTCAGCCGGCATGGGTGGTGTCACACCACTGCCAACCTTTCCTTAGCCTTAATTTATGCTAATATTCATCATGTTTGGTAAGAGAAAAAGGAAGGGAACAAAACAGGACAGGACAAAGACTTACAGTCAAACATGGACTCAAAGTTCCACTCACATTCAAAAGATTTTAAATTAAATTAGGAGTTAATTAGTCCCCAAGCCCCTGTATTTTTCAGGATTTTTAGAGTAATTATTTCATAGACAAGTACTTGTAAAACTATTTATATAAACACTTTAATTTTAGAGTTTAAAAATTTTGTTTAAGATTTAAGACTTAAACGTTTAATTATGATGATTCTAAGTTTAGGGATTGTTGATAAAATTTTAGATTTCGTGTTAAAATTTAGGGTTTATAGGTTAATATAAATTCTCAATCATATTACCTTAAAACCTAAATTCTAACCATATACCTTAAATTCTAAATTCCGATCTCATAAACTAAAACTCTAAACCCTAAAATCAATACGATTGTAAAAATAAAAATTTCCATCTATCTGTATATGAACTATGAATATGGAGTTTAAAAAATATACTACTAATCACACATCAGAATCATAAAGGAAGGTGAACCAATCAACTAAATAGTAAATATAATAAACAATGCTGGACTTCACTCACCATTACTAGTACTACAATGTGCTTTCTTTTGGTATTATGTACAACTTTACTTAGTGGTCCTAGCATAGCAGGCTCTACATTTGTTTGAAAAACAAAGCACAAGCTGACATGAATCTAATCACAACGCACCATTGTCAGATTTTTCCGAGATTTTTATGATGTCAGATATAAAACAATATTCTCAACAACCAAACATGGGAGAAAGAAACTCACAGACATGGTGACGACGTATGCCGTTTTTGGTCTTTTTCTGTCCGGACTGAGTTTTGCCGTGCCAATGCCGTAAAAGTCGAATCCGTCAACTGAACAACAATGGGGTGTAAATGTTGGCAAAAGTTCTGCCTTTGCCTATGCCTGTACAGCTTTTGCTTGAAGGAAAAGAATGGAACCGATAAAACACGTTTGTTCAATTCATGAATCTTTTAGAGAGCCATTTCCGGACGAATTACGAGCTTGCTGAAATTGGAGTGTGTATTGTCTTTGAAGATCTCTAAGCTTTTCCAGTAGTTCTTGGAATGTTGGACGGCATTGTGGATCTCTGCAAATTAAAACAAATGAAGGAGAGGGCAAAAGAAAATTTACTTTACTTCCAAAAATGATCGCTCCATCATTAATAACTAAAGCGATTTCGCTAAGCTAACGAGGAAATGGTACTTAAATAATCCAGACATCAAGATCTTGCAAATCAAAAGTTGCCTAATCCGAGTCATACCGGCATGCTTGAGAACCCCATATGACACTCAGTCCATCATAATGAACTGGGAAACTACAGCTAAACTTTTAGCATCGGATATGAAAAAAAGAGAGAAAACTTTAAACATCATAAGGAGGAAAGCACCTTTCCCAGCAACTTTCGATTATAGATGACCAGCGGGGATCTACTTCCTCTGGAATCTCTAGCCGTTGATTCATGAACCCCACAGCTCCAATCACCTGCAAATATAATAAAAGTAACTTTTGTTTGTATATGCAGAGAACCACAAGATGAATGCGTTAAATTTTTTATGAAAACTATACCTGCATTGAGTTGAGATTGTCCCAAGGTATCTTCTCGGTAGCAAGCTCCCATAAAATGACTCCAAAACTATATACATCGGACCTAAGTGTTTCCATAGAAAGAACAAGAAATGAAAAGTCATCAGTGAGAGAAAAGGTGAATGATGGGAAAGGGGTACAAATTTAGGGGAAGGACATACTTCTCATCTGAGGGCTCATTTCGAAGAACTTCCGGTGCCATCCATTGAGGCTACAAAAAGAATTAGTATTTTTATATAGTCAACAAACATCCTCACAAAATGATTTAGGTTCATTAGATGAAATATTGTTGTGAAGTTATTGAGGTTTTAGTAAATACCGTTCCTTTCCCAGTTTTTGTTGTGAGATATGTTTCGTGCTTGAGACGCGACAAACCAAAATCGCCAACCTGTAAATGAAAGTTATCTTCAAAACCTTGCAGTATACTAAAGGATTTGCATTAAAAAATAAAGATGCAAATAACTAGAGGCAAACCTTCACAGTCCAATTCTTATCAACTAATAGATTTGATGACTTCAAATCACGGTGAATGATAGGTGGATTGCAATGATGAAGATAATTCATTCCCCGGGCCTGTAAAAGTTCAAAATAAGATGAATTGACATAGGGAATGGATACTCCGGTAATGCATGCAAGGATGAAACAAAAAAATGCAGACATGGCGACCGAAGAATTATAGTGAAATTGAAAAAAAAATGTTTAAATCTACTTGATGCTCACAATATCCAAAGCCATATGAACACGTCGTCTCCACTCTAATTTGGTAGTATTCCTCTGTAGTAAGCGAAACAAACTTCCACTGCATAAGAAAAATAAATATAAGCATTCACCAAACCTAGAAGTAAACTAAACATGAATTATCAGGGGGAAAACATTCCCGTAGAGCGATAGATATGCAATGTAAAATTTACAAAAAAGAGTGAGAATAAACGGAAATTCAAAAAGGAAAAAGAGATTGAACCGTGGAAGGAACTCCGTGACAATACAGAGACGTTGAGGTGAAGTCACAGCTCCCATGAACAACAGAACATTTGGATGCCTAAGTCTTTTCATCAGAGATACCTTCAAAGCAAAGAAAAACTGAGTACCATTTGGAGGAGAAAGAAAGATACTCGAAACAAATAGCAATGCAACATATAACTAAGTACATAAACAAGAGAAAAGTAATTTATGAATGAAGCACACCTCCTGTCTAAAGGAAAGTATCACATCATCAGAATATTCCTGCTTTGAGAATACCTTGACGGCAACATCCTGCAATAACATGAATAGGTTTATTCACACGAATAATAAAAAGATTACAATTTTTTTCAAGCTCCCAACAATTTTCCATTTCACACAAATAAATAATTAAAGAGCAAAGCGTGAATATCTTCTGATGGGAATTCAAGTCACCATCTTTCCATTTTATGCAAATTCTGTTTACAGATTAGATGCGAAAAGGCTAAAGAAAATCATGGTACATCATATCCCAAAACTGAAATTGCATTCATCTATAATGTGATTGTAAATTCTCTAAAAAGTGAAGGCATTGAAAGAGCAGAACATACCGATCCATACCACAAACCATGATACACGGTTCCACAAGAACCTGTGACAAAAGCAGAGGAACATGCGTTAAAACAATATATGTCAAAGATAAACATCTCAGAGAAATAAACACAAAAGAACAAATTCAAAGTAATCTCCGGCCATTGACATGATCGTATAACGAACATTCGGCTTTTGATTCATTTGCTTTGATGTTACACATCCAAAAAGGACAGTAGAATCGTGTTTGCTTTTAAGCATAAAGTTATGGCCCTATTTATTTAGGTCACAATTCTTTCATGTCCCCTCGTTGAACTCGAAAGAAATTACCTTGCCCAATTTGCTCTCCAATTGTCAAGTCTTCCCACAAGATTTCGTAATCTAAACAGTCGGTGTCCATATCAACTCTATTAACAGCACTACTGCTGGTACTACCACAGCTGCTGGCACTGCTTGTGCTGTTAACATTAACAGATGACCAGGAACCCGGTGTCTCGTTATTGCCTGCTCTATTACTCTCATTAACATTGCCTTCAGTTTTGTTACCATAATATGGGTTCTTCAGTTGAACCGTCTCATTCTCTTGATCATTACCCAACCAAGGCCACACGAAACGTGTAGTCCTGGCCTCTGATCCTTCTCGATCATTTCCTTTCCAAGGCCATGATATCCCTTTCTTACCCATTATAGTCATAATCTTTTGGATTGCAGGTTTTCCTTCACTCTCGTCACCAGAATCTCTAGAGGTTCTCACCGGGGATTTCTCGTCGAAAGGCGAAAATACACCATATGCAGAAGGGTGTACATCTCCCCTAGGTGTACTGGCTCCACTGGAAGTTGCATCTTCTTTATGATCAGAAAGAACTGCATCGGACAAACCATGATCAGAATAATGACTGTCTCCGCTTCCCCCTTCACGATCAAAACAATTCTCTCCAGTCCTAATTTTGGACTTCACTTTGTTGCTCACCTTGGACGCCTGCGTTCGTGATCCTCAACAATCAAACAAAATGGCATACTCCAACAGAAGTAAATAAACCAACAAAAATCCAACCATAAAACATGCAAAGCTTAAGGAATTAATACCAAATTTGTTATTTTAGACGCTATTGCAGTTTGAAAAGGCTGATGAGGATCAAGACCAAGTTTAGCAGAGACGACATTTTTACCCCGGCTAAAAGCTGAATCTCCTTCGACTTGTCTTTCAGCTGCTGGTGCAACTTTTATGTCTTGAAAAGGCCGAGAATCAGTGGAAACACAAATGATTCCGACCAAAGAACCATCATCGTCATAAAACGGAGTATTAGTTGCAACAGCCGGAAACCGATCCCCAGTTTTGTTCTTAACCGGAATTTGCCCGGTCCAACTTTCTCCCATTATAACCCGATGAACCATATCATGAGCTACAGAAAAGTCCTTAGGATCAACAAGAAGCTCAATGGCATCTTGTCCTAAAGCTTCTGCCGCTGAATAACCATAAAGTTTCTCAGCAGTCCGATTCCTGCAAAACATACACAAAATTTAAAAGAACACCCAAATTCAAAAAATGATAATGCTTGAAGATTGAATCATATTCTTAATAAGTAATTTTAGAAAGAAAAAAACGAATTTGGAACTGAATAATTCAAGAACAGAAAACTTTTTTTGTTCACTTACCAGTAAATTATACGGCCACTAAGATCAAATATATGAACGGATTGACCCATAGACTGTAATATCTTCAAATACTGGCTATTAGTGAAATTAACGGCAGCTGGACCGGTATTCCCAGTTTTTCCTCCTCCTCCTCTGCCGGCGCCGCCGTTGCTGCCATTTAAGTTGTCACTGCTTCGGCTCTCTCTTTGTAACGGCGAAGAATGTCGAATCGGACCCGAAATTTTCTTCCAATAAGGAGCAGCCGTCGTCCCTCCCGCCGCCGCCGCGTTCCCGGGGAATCGCCGGCGCTGAGGGGAAGTAGAGTGGGATCTTTGACGAATTGGGTCGGGATTTGACTCACAACCGGATTGTTTCAACCTGCACATTTCTTGCTTGAGATTCGCATGTCCCACTTCCAGTTCCTGAATCTTCCTCAAAAGCTCCTCCGCCGGCGGGGTTTCCATTGTTTTCTTTCGTTTTCCCTCAAACCAAACAAGTCAAAAACATTGGGTTTTCAAAGCTTCGATCAGATAATGAAGATTTTTCACAATTCTCTCTCTCGATCTCTAAACCTTTCGTCAATACTCAAAGGCAACAGCTCTTTAATTTTTTGGGTTTTCCGGCGATTTTTTTTATCCTTTATCCCATTTATTTCAACTCTGTTTCTCAAAAAGAAGAAGAAGATTTAATTATCAATTTAGTCCTCTAATTTATAAAAATATTGTGATTAGTGTCTCTGTTTTAATCTACGGTGAAGTACACCAAAGATCACTAAATTATGTCCAAACGATTACTCTAGTAGTGCACTTTTCAAAAAGTAAAATGAGAAGCATTCAACATTAAAAAGAATCTAATAATTTTTATAAAAATATTATTTATATCAAACAAGATGTTTAACAAAATAATAAAAAATATAAATAAATTAAATTATCTTTGGTATACAATTCAATTATATCAACAAATAACTTTTTTATCAAAAAAGAAATTTAACTTACGTAAACATCAATAAATCAATTAAAAATAAATATCTTAAGAGTTTTTATGTCACTATCAAAATAATCACAAAAATATTTAAAAATGTAACAAAAATATAAAGATCGTATTACAAGAAAAACATATTATATCATAAAAATTATAAAAAAAACATATAACAAAAGTTAAAAAAAAAAAAAAGTGTGCCCCAGAGATTAAAAAATATGTTTAAAACAAAAAAAAAATACATAGAATAAAAAATAAAAAATAATAAGTAAATTCATAAGTATGAGATCAATTTCTCATTAATTAAAAAACAAACCTACAATTTTTCAATTTTCATAAGTTCAAGGATCAAATTATAATCCATTAAAATAAAGGACTAATGTCTCAATTATTGTTAAATATAGGGATGCAATTTAGAATTATACCTAAAAGATAACTTATATTTAGAATTAGATTATCTAATTCACCAATTGATGATAAGTATTTTACTCGCGCGCGCTACCAGTGCACATTGGCCTATCAAAGTCGTGATCTTCTACCTTACGCTCCAATCATTAGAGCGCGTTTTATCCACGCGTATTGCGTACACGCCTTTTAGAACTATTTTGTCTTTTTTCTGTGGTCTAAACTTTTTCTTTCAATCTATACTTTTTTCCAGAAAATTGTAATGTTTGAAGAGGGATTTTGGGAAGCAGCAGGAATATAAAATACAGAATTTAAGAAATTAATTATAATTTAAAATATAACTTTTTATTAATATTTTAAGTTGATAATAAATATAAAAAATAACTTTAAAATATCGATAATTATCATTTTTTACAATATTTTAAGTTAATATTAAATATTGAGATTTATCTTTAAGTATCGATAATTATTATAAGATCATCAACCTAAAAATGCTATAAAAATATATTATTTTAAGTTTCATATTTTATAATATTTTAGTTGTATCGTATCGTAAAAAAAACTTTAAGAGGTCAATTGAAACACACTGACAAATATTAGGGGTATAAATCGTCTATTTCTTTTACATGTTTTCTTCTATGCTTTCATTTTAAATTAGAGGGTTTAGGGTTGTGGTTAAGATTTAAGGAATTATAATGTATTTTCTTAGGCGTAAAGTTTAAGGTTTAAGATATAGAAAATTAAGGTTGAAGTTTAAAATTCAATTTTTTAAAATTTTTTAACAGGAGACATGATAAAACGAGAAAAAAAAATATTCAACGTTGGAGGTGTTTTTACTATTATCCCAAGTTAATATGTTTGTATAAAACAAGAAATTGTGTGTTCCAAGTTTTGCTTTTGAGGAAAGTAATATGTTCTCAAAACAATTTTAAAAAATTATATGTCAAGTGAGATAAAATGATAAATAAATTTTATGTTCGAAAATAATATAAAAATATATCATGCATTAAAAAAATATATTATTCATAAATAAACAGTTAAAGTTGCACGAGTTTTTTAACTCAAGTGGTTAAAAGAATGGTTGTTGTTCCTAAAATTCACGGGTTCGAGCACTAGTGATACCAGTAGAGTGATTAAGCGATCAATGTCGAATGGTGAAAAATTATATTTTAGAACAGATACTATGTAATTTAAATTAATTTTATTTTTTTAAAATAATTTTTCTAAAAACATGGGCATACCCATTTTCAAAGTTCAAGGGTCTCTTTCAGCCTTGGAGGCAGGTGCCAACTTGCTGCCTTTTTTTTTTTTTTTTTTAAGTATAAAGTTTTTTTACATGTATAATTTATAATCAAATAAAATAATATGTCATCGGAAATGGAATTATTAAAAAATCCAACAATTTTTTTTTTATAAATATAATGCATAAAATTATTCATCATTTGTGTGGGAATTAATTTTTAATTTAAATATTAATATGTAACAAATTTTATATATCTTACTATATTATATATGTGAAAAAAATACTAAAAGAAAAAGTAAAAAGTGTCAAGCTTTGGGACATCCTTGTCTTACAACCACATGATTTTGAGATCATAATTTTTGCTGAGTTGGCAAAACTTGACGTGGAGACATCACAAGGCACCCTTTTCTCTTTATTCAAAAAATGTACACTAATCAGCTTTGCGATTAATCTTCATATTTTATTAGTACATATAAAAAATATTTAGTTTTTTATTAATATTAAAATTTAAATTTTTAATATTATTTAAAATATTTAATACACAAATTAATTATTAATTTTAAATTTAAATATTAATGTTATGAATGATAAAATAAACTAAATATTACTCATATATTATAATTCTATCGTACTTAATTCCAATTAATTATTAATAATAATGTTTATGGCTCAAAACGCGACCATTTCCCTGTCGATATTGTGTTACCTGGTACGTCCTCCCACCACTAAAATAAGTTTGGAAAGTGCCGAACAAAACAAAAATTTGATGGTCCAATTGATAATAAAGTTAACGGTATTAAAACTTCAATAGAATAGACGGTCTTTTTCCATCACCTAAAGTAACATGATACCAAAACTTTAGAGTTGGAATTATAATATTTACGATTGGTCAGGTGATGGTGTGCTATTAAGTTAATATTTTTTAATACGTACCAATTCATTAACCATCCGTTCGATATACGTGGGAAAAGACATCAAAAGATAAAACCCTAAAGAGAGAACCCAATCTCATTGAGATTATGTTTTAAAATGTGTTAGTTGTACTAATTTTATTTAAAAGTTTTATTGTTAAATTTTAATGATGGATGTTTTGAATGATACCACTTAAATAATTATGTCACGGGGTCATTACTATTTTTCTAAAAAAATGTATGATAAGTTGTCCAGTTTTATCGTTTATATATTTCAAGATCTTATTTTTTTTTTTTTGATGTGGGATTAATGCATCATGCATCTTTTTAGGCACATTTAATGACCCTGTGATAAATAGTATCAGAGCGATCACTTGATTGTCTGATTTCACGCTGAGTGCTCATGAGAGGGGTAGACAGATTGAACAACTGTGATAAAAATGCCAATAACGAGAGCGGAAGCTCGTGACGAAGGCATCACGAGGTTGAGTGGGAGAGAATGTCACGCCTAAAAAAAGCAAGATGCATTAATCTCACATCGAAAAGAAAAATGAGATCTTGGGATATATAAACGGTGACGCTACACATCCTATCAAACATGTCTTTTAGGAAGATAGTAATGACCCCGTAACAATTACGTGAGTTTAATGATATAATTAAAAATACGATAGTTATATCAGCGCAAATTCTATAATTAAGTGGTAGATTATATATATTTTTTTGTTTAGATATACTAGTTAAGACAATTATCCCTATCAATTTCCAGACTCAAAGACACTATGGGCCTTTACGGTTAACTTTTGTAAAGCTAGAAGAATGCATGGTGTTGTTCGTAGACGTTATTCCACCACCATTTTTCACTTTGAAAACATTCTTGAATTTATCCTTAAGCAATCAGTTCAGTGTCTGTGTTTTCTTCTTTTAAATGGCTTTTACTTGCAGCAAAGCTGTGATAAAGGAAGGATACATGTGTATATATATTACTTTTTAAGTTTGGTGTTTACCAATCTTCCCAAGTCATCTTGGATTCGTTAAAGTTGTTGGAAAATATATAGCTACTTAACTTGCTGTCGTTATCAGGGCAAAGGCAGGAGCTGTTCTTTATATTGTGTTTCAGTGACTCCACAATCAGGTAAAAATATCATGATTTCTTTAACAATTCTCGTGTATACTGATTTTTATCTTGTTGTTACAGATGTCTACATCACCTTCAGATCCGACAGACATTGCACGGCATGTCGCGATCGAAATCCCGAAACAGTCTTATGATTCTCTCGTGATTCCGCTCAAGGAAAAGATGGAAACCATGACAACTGCAAGCTGCATTTGCAGAGTCGACCAGAAGTATCTTGAGGTTAATGGAAGACATTTTCTCCCACAGAAGGTGTCCATCGGTCTTTTCCATCACGGACGGAACGATTTGAAGTTCATGGAAGAACATAAATGGCGGTATCTGTATTCGCTCCTGAATCGGAAGCCTTGTCTCGAGGCTACATTGGACAAGTGTGTTAGGAGTTTAAGAGAGCTGGAGCATAAGGCGAGGCTGTGCTATGAAGGTCATGAAAAAATCGAGGTTTCAAGTGATCGTTTTGTCGAAATCATGTTAGCCGATGCTGGTTTCTTGATCGAACTCTTCTTGAAGTATGTGGTAAAGGGTCTGAAACGCCGTGGAGATTATGTGTTCAACACGTCCGGATTGTTGTACGAGTTGAGGTGTGACATGCTGTTGCTGGAAAATCAGATCCCTTATTTCATCCTTCAACGATTGTTCGAAATCGTTCCGATTCCGGACCATTGCAAACTATCCCTGACCGAACTTGCCTTCCGGTTCTTTAGGGATATGATTCCGGGAGATCACAGACTTCATTTGACCAAATTTGGACAAGAAGGGAACCATTTACTCGATTTAATCCGACATTGTTTCCTCCCGACGATTCCGAGGATTAAAGTGAAACATGAAGAAGTCAGAGGTTTGCCTTACAAGGCACGTAAGCTCAAAGCTGCTGGAATTAAACTCATAAAGGCATCAACAGAGGACTTACTAGACGTAAAATTTGTCAAAGGGGTGCTCGAAATTCCGCCCGTAGAAGTCCATCAATATACCGAAACGCTACTCCGGAACCTCATCGCCTTCGAACAATCTAGTTCCGGAACCACTAAACACATTTCGTCTTACGTTCTTTTCATGAAAACTCTTCTTGAAGATGAAAAGGACGTGAAACTGATGAAAAGAAAGCAGATTCTTACCAACTATGACGTGTCTGAAAATAAACAGGTTGGGACATTGTTTCATAGGCTTTGGGAAGAGATGAAAGTGATGGAGAATGTAAATGATGAGTTCTACTACGATGGGCTTTGTGAACAAGTGAAAGAGTACAAAAAGAGCAGTTGGCAGCCACAGTTGAAGACAACGTCGCCATTGCAACCAGGATATCTCCGACGGCCTTTGCCTCGTATCGTGATTGTCGTAGTGGTTTTGTTCATCATCCTTGTCTTTGTTGGTGCTTTGCTCTCTATAATCTCGTTTTTTCGACACAAGTTGTAGGGCAAAAATCAAACATGTTTGTGATTTGGTCCATTGGTTTTGTTTGAATCAATAAAAACACTGCAACAATTTTCAATTCGAATAAATAAAGTATAAGTGAATTAATCATACTATTAATTACAAAAGCTCGACATACTTGAAATCGATCATATCCTAATTTAAAAACAAATAAACGAATATTTTGATAGATTTCTTTGTTCTAACTACACTGATCTGCTGCTGCACTATGAATCATCCATGAAAATGGAACCATGATCACTTGATTTGATGAACTTCTTGAACAAAAGAACAAGAACTGCGATGGTAAGTCCAACAGCAGCCCACGAAAACAGGTGGGATCATCGACAGCAGATTGTAGAACCCTTGTCTCTGGCCTTGGGAGTGGTTGGTTTCTCAGTCACCCGGCGGGAAAGGGATAAGCATTGCCAGGATCCACAGGTTGTTCTTCGACAACCCCATCACCTACTTGATTAGGGTGCTCGATCCTGACGTCCACAGGTTGTTCCTCGACAATCCTGTCACTTACTGCTTGAGTTGGCTGCTAATAACATATCAAATGGCAGTGGAATGAACAATGCAACATATGAAAAGTTCTTCATTTTCCGGGTCAGGGATAACAATTTATATTGAAATTCGGATTGCATTTGCTTTCAAGATGAAACGGTACTCACCACTACAAGATGGTTGCATCAATGCAACTTATCTGTTAGTGTTTTTATGCGCTTGTTTCATCATTTTCCCCATTTTTTTGGTATTGACTATAGAGGGACCTGTGATATCGGTTTCAAATTCGAAAGTGATGAACTTTGATCTATGCATTCAACAAAACAATATTTAATCTAAAATTTCCATGTTATTCAAAGAAGAATTAATCCTTCGTCTTCCCAGAGATTTTAGAGCCAAGGCATTGCTAAACCTGCAGCAGCCATTGCCATCTCAGGCCAAATACAAGTTTTTCTGTCTCTCCAACATGAACACGGAAAAATCATGAATGCAAATCAATTGATCAATACACAACGGTAGATGGAAGCTCAAAAAATCGGGCATTTCATAAAAGGAATTCATGAACAAGTCCAGTACCAAACTTATTTCCGAGGACTTAGATCACTGGCATGCGTAAGATGACAAGCTTCTAGAGTCCTACATTGAACAAGGAAAAATGTGTACTTAAATCTTTCCTTCAACGCCTTTTACTATGCCTTCGGCTCTTCCTCCGGTTGCTCTTATCATCAGAATCAGAATCTGAACGCGAGTCTGAATCAGAAGACTCGGAAGATGAGCTGTATCTTCTACGCCTCCTCTTCTTTTGCTTCCTCCTCCTCTGCCTCTTCCTCTCTTCCTCAGACTCGGATGATGAACTGTAGTAATCCGTGCTACTCTCTTCTGAAGAAGAATCCGATCCCCTAACAGATGTGGCACCACTATCAGTCTCAAAAACAGAAGCCTCGCTACCGGACTCAGAATCTCGTCGATGCTTCCTCTTGCTTTTCTTAGACCTATTGCCTTCATTCTCATCCTTGACATCCGGGTTGTCCAAATCATAAGAAATCGAAAGCTTCATCCTCAGTTTCGGGTTCTTAAGCTGCTGCGTACGCGAGGGTCGTGAAATGTAGACTCGTTCGTTCTTGCATTCATACGTCCAATGCCCAGCTTGGAAACACTTTTGGCACTGCGAAGCACCCATTGTAGTAGTCATCATCGTCTTGTCTTTCCTTTCGCCTAATCGCACAGCCTTTTCGGTACTCATCAAATACATCTGCCGCTTTGCTTCCCTTTTCTCCTGCCATCTGCTCGGCCCCTCCTCCTTTTGCCCGTAGGCATTGACATTCCGGGCTGCAGCTGCAGCAGCCCTTTCAGCTTGAGCACGACTAAGACCCTTTGCGGCAGTCAGGGCCGCAGCTTTGATTCTATCAGCCGCTGCCTGGGTTTTCTCTTCTTTCTTACTCGACATCTTTTAGAATACCAACAGAAAAAAAAAAGATTAGGCAAATATACAGATGATCCGATCTCGAAAAATTATGCATGTATGTAAGTATGTTGAACCTAAATCCTCCAGCAACATGCATTCAAATTTCCAATTTCTTCGTTCTAAAACATAAATTAAGAAAAAACCAACTTTTTTAATACAATCTCAACATTTAACAATGGATTTAAAACATGAACATTCAAAATTTCTCTTAATAAAGAAATTAACAGATCAAGATGTATAATTAGGGAATGAAACATAATTTTACAGAACCAATCAATTGGAAACCATGAAATCATAAGCAAAGGTGAAGATTTTCTTCAAAATAACGAAACATAAACAACAAAAGGGGGGGATTTTCGACTTTCAGAACAATTGCAACCCCCAACTCCAAAACACGAAGATCGATAAAAAGAAAATTCTACGGTCCTTTTCTGTTAAACCCTAAATTGAACATCCTTTTTTCGAAACATAAATCAATCAAGAAGAGAATTAAAGCTCACCGGGAGTTGCTCGCGTCGGGGAAGATACAGAACAAAGAAAAGAGGGAGTTTTGTAATTAGGGATTTTATTTGTTTATTTATATTTGAAAAGTGCGCTTTTTCGTCAATTTTCACTTGAAATTTAGAATTGGACAAAAATACAAGAGGTGACTAAATATATTCAAGTTTTGATGACTGAATTTTTTTCAAATTAAAAAAATGTCATAAAATTTGATAAATTGATATAAAATAATTATTAAGTTGTTATAATAATAATAGTAAAATTTTGATAGTTCTAGAGATTATTTTATAAATTTAAATAAAATTTAATAATTATTTTGTAATTGTTTAACACATTTTCACTTTCAGTATTTTTTTCATGAACTCCAATTTCTTTAACTTCTTTTATTTAATTTTTAACCAAAAGACTAAAAATAATAATAAAAAAATGAATATTAGACCAATTCAACTGATTTTTATTTCGACAAACTGGTTTTTAACTAATTTTTCATTTCAATTCCCTCTAAAATTCACAACCACCCTTTCTAACATATTAGATGCCACAAAATTGGTCTCTCGTCTTTAAGCTAAGAAAAACAAGACAGACAGTTCTATATTATATCGTCTTTATCAAGACAAAGGTTTTAAAATGTTCCGGTCAGGAGATTTGCCGCCGTGGATATGGCGGCTCCGGTGATGGCACATTGCAACAGCTGCTCATGGGAACCTTCCTCGCATGCAAGTGCCACTGTCATCCCCGTGAGTGCCCCAGCAACTGCGCTGTTTTTCTGCACCAGAAACCAATATCCAACATTATCAAATCCGGACGAATTCTATTACTATCCCGAGTCGACATAATCAATTGAGACGTTTCAAGATGAATTTATCTCGGTTATAACAGGAAAGAAGTTGAACTTACCCAATCGTGAGTGCCGCGAGCCTCTTGCAGGCCATATGTGATACCAGAATATAAACCGGCAGCCAGCCCTGTATAAGATCATGTCAAATGAAGCATTTGCAAATGAACTATTTATAAACCAGCCGGCTATCGGGACTCGCAAGAATAAACAACTCACCCCATTCTAGAGATTCTTTTCCAGTGTTCTTCACCTGTTTAATAAGATTGTTACAAGTAGTAGGTTACCGATCAATAAATAGACACACAATACTAGCTAGAATGAAACTGCATGCATTTGGTTATGCACACAAATATAAAATCGAACCCAGAAAGTTGTATACATGAACCTGATGAGTAGCAAAATAGATTAACCTTTGAATATACGAAAAGAGTATATCTATGCTGGACACATTCTTTTTATGTAATATTCAAGCCATTACCAATTGGGAGGATTAGCTTAGTTTGGAAAAAGTGCAACTCTTGTGTAAATAAGAATATGCAGGTTATGTATGAGAATGAAAAACTATATTCAATCGTGTTCGAATAGCAGGGTGACCCTAAAACCCTTGTCTGTAAAACTAAAGTGGAATCCATAACAAATAGAGATAACAAAGTCCAACGCTGAGATTTAAAGCCTAAGTAGGAAAATCAATAAGTTACCATTGCTTCAAGGGAGTTCTTATTGGTTTCACCTGCAATCAAATCCACACATAAAATTAATAATTGCTTAAACTTTCACTAGAGGCACAGACAACTCCATGATTGAAAGGGTAATTCAGGAATAAGAAGGTAGGGAATTTGGATTGTTTTCTCTACTAATAATAACTCTAACCTACGGCCTGTGAGCTCACACAGTTAGCTTTATGAGTTAAGTCATTATTTTTTTATGACTTATGCGGTTATGCCCGCCCCGAAAGATATTTTTGGATGAGAACAACTTTTATTTTACCATTAATCTATAATCAATATTATAGTTTTTACCAAGTGATCATTTTTCTGGATGCTTGGTTCATTGTATTTGTCCAGCACTGTGACAATCGAGTTAAGAAAAGCAAGCAAGGTTTTGATGATACCTCTGAGATAAGGGAAGGGATGTTTCTTATTGTTCTTAGCAGTAGAAGCAGTGAGATCAGGGGGAGTGCTTGACCCATTCCCTGCACCAAAACCATAAAAACTGTTATAAAAACTAGACAAACAAGTTGATCAAAAATGAAACTAAAGTATTCATTGCATGCCTTCAAGAGCTAGATGACAACCCTCTGTGGCAACACCCTTGATTGCTCCAATCTGCAATTCAAATCAATCCAACAACAGCAACAAACATCATAGTTTCGTTAGATTTTTTATTCAGACATTATTACAAACATGTATATGTATGTACGTGTATACGTACTCCAGCAGCTTTGACAAAGCTGTCGGCAATGCGGTTGAGGAGAGGATGACCGAGATCGAAGAAGCAACCACCATTGTATAAGGTACGCGGTTCATCAACCACAGACCTCGTCTCCACGTTGCTTGCCATTGTTTTGGTTCTGTGTTTGATCATAACAACAATAGTAAGTTGGTAAAGCCTGGTGAGTGGAAATGGAAGGACAGGGGTAGGGGTTGAGATAATATTGAAGGTGGAAGAGGTGGAAGAACACGTGTTGGTAAGAGCTTCAGCGTGTCCTGCATGGGACCTGATCCGTGGCGTTCCCTGGTTCTATGTTTTCGCCACCTATTATGTTGTCGTACTCGCACACATCAAAAATTATTAAATAAACATGATTCATTATCTTAATTTTAATTAATTAATTTTATCTATTTATTTTTTAATACAAAATTTTATCCTTTCGTATATTTTAATAAAAAATAAATAAATTTCATTTATAAAAATTTACATATTTTAATCTTAAAGATGATATTATTAAAACAAAAAATCACAATTTCTAGAAATAACTATAAAATGAACTTAACCAGTATAAAAACAATATTTATATCTAAATAATTTAAATTTAAACAGTTTAAACTGTTATGCAAATAAATTTATTCAAATTTAAAAACAAATATATATACTATCTTACAAATAGAATAATAAAAAGTTACAACTAAATAAATCCATCCAAGTCTAACTGCAATCAGCAATAATCAAGCTACCGCTAAATTTATTAACATAACAATATTTAATTGACTATAAATGATTTCGGAGGTATCAATGGGGAGTCCTCTCTGCTTAATTGTCTGCTTTCTGAGGGGCTATATATGCAGGTGATCTGAACAGTTTCGAGGAGGTTCTTTCTCTTTAGGGTTGTCCTCTTCTGAACTATTATCATCAGAATCTCTGGGACTACTTGATTCCTTTTCTAGATGATTTTCCACACCTGAGCCTTTGTTTCCCTCGGCTGATCGGGCAGATAAATGCACAGCATTTGCAGTTTTCTTACTAGGCAATGCGGCCTGGCTTAATGTTGAACACAGAGACGCAAAAACTCTACCTCTTGACTTTGAGCTTTTCCTCAACCGTTGCTTCTTGGCTAGCTCATGCTCCTTGGGAGGCAGATTACGCTTCAACCTAAGGGACCCCAAGGTTCCTTCATCTTCGTCTGAGGTTGCAGTCTGCTTCCTGGGAGGGGGTGGCTTATAGTCATCATCATCATTCATTTTTGTTCCACAATTTTCCAAGCACTGCAAACAGATGAGGCACATGAAAGAAATTCTATATCTAATACTATAGTTGTAAAACTAGTCAGAAACTGGAATACCTGCTCGTATTCAACTTTCAAAGAGTGAACAGAAGCCACTTTCTCAAACTTAACCAACTGATCCCCAAATGAATCAACTACATATCTAATCAATAATTTCAGGTTTACCTGCAAGAAACAGTTGTTAACAGACAGAATCTTCCAGAAATGTCTAAGATCTGAATATGGTGCAGGATTTATTCACCTTGCGGATGTATTCAAAAAGTTCTAAGACTGCAGAGTTCAACACGTTGTAATGGTTTCCATTAGCAACAAAAGCATCTATAACTGGTTTAAGAAGGTTGTTCTTAACAAAATGATTTATCAGATGTTCATCCTGCAAGATGAGAGCATAATTTAACTAGTTAAAACATGTAACAGATGAGCCAACCTAAACGATATGGTAAAAATTGTCCTATATAACTACTGAAAACAGATGAAAAGTTAAGGCAACAAGCACGTACCCTCCATTTCTCAAGATATGTCTCTATGTGCAAACTACAAGTCAAAAGCCAAGTCACATCACTCACATGTCATTTAAATTACATTTGATCTTCATTGCCATTTCTGATTCTAAAGGTGTTAGGGTTCGAATGGCATAGGATATTATTTTAAAGCTTAAACCGAATTAACTTACATGGCAAGATAAATTAAATTTTTGTATTAGTTTAGTACTTTGAACTTTTAAATATTTTAATAGTATCTTTAAATTATCAGTATATAATAATTACAGTCGTATTATATGTTCATTTGTGTTGTACGTACTATTTATTAATCGAATTAAACTCGATCAACATATAAATATTTGTGATATTTAAATGAAAAAGGAAAACAATAAAAAATTTGGGTAGTTTACCAGCCCTGACTTTGTTAACTCCGCCTCCTTGCTCCACTCCCAACGGACTTATCAAAGCGAAAACACATTTCTCACCGTCTCTATAATTTCCTCTCTTTCTCTCATTTCCCTCGCTGCCAAACAGCCGAAACGATTAAAAATGCATTCCATTTGCTCTCAAGCTACCGCACTTCCTAGATCAAAGTTCGCATTCGATTCTCATGCTCTTGCTTTACCTATCTCCAAGCCGATCAATATCCGTTTCTGCGGACTCAGAAAGGAAGTCTTCGGGTTATCCGGTTTGACTCACTCGTGTTCCAGCCGAGTTCACTTCACGAGCCGACGACATTCCAAGAGAATCTCTGCTTCAGCTGAAAACAACGGAACTCCTCCGAAATCTTTCGATTATGATTTGATAATCATCGGCGCCGGTGTCGGAGGCCATGGAGCTGCGTTGCATGCTGTTGAGAAGGTACTTCGAATTTGATCATTTTTTCTTTTTCTTTCCTCCCACTTAATTTTGATGTTATTTACTATTTTAGCTGAAACTTACTAAGATCCTTTCTCCCAGTCCTTTTTCGTTGTTTTCTAGAAGTTCTTAAGAAATGCATTTGACTTGCTAGATGATTATTAAGCATCAAACTCATATGAGCCCGACTTGCTTCTTATCTCTTATGTTAAGTAGTTTTCAGTTACTAATCATGGATTTACCAGCTTTAAGTGAAGATCAACGATGCATTTGCTCTTGATTCGTGAATGCTGTTTTAGCGATTTCACAAGCAATTAATACTCCAATTGCCTAGTTGCCTTAAGATCGGTTTTCATTTGAGTGTAAATACTAAATATTGTGGAGTAATTTACGGTTTGTGCTTAATGTGTTAAATTGATTTTTTTTGTCTGTTTTTTTTTTTTTTTTTTTTTTTTATTTCCAGGGTTTGAAAACTGCTATTATCGAAGGAGATGTGGTGGGAGGAACGTGTGTGAACAGAGGTTGTGTCCCTTGAAAAGCTCTCCTGGCTGTGAGTGGTAAGATGCGCGAACTTCAGAGTGAGCATCACATGAAGGCTTTGGGTTTGCAGGTAATGGGAATATGGGATTAATTATTGTGGTTGTTTGTTTGAGAACTTAAGCTAAGGCTCACGACGCCAGTTCTGAAATGAATCAGCATTTGCATTCAAACCTCGTGTCTATATTCATCGTGTGTTCGTGGTGCAAGGATATGACTAATATGCATTTCTGCTCCCGGCCAACAAGCTATAATATGATGAAGTGTGGCTTCTGGACCATTTTTCACATTCTATAATGACCTCTTATCATTTCCTTTTTATGTTGTTCTTCATGTTAAAAATGGTAGGTTTCTGCTGCTGGATATGACAGACAGGGAGTTGCTGACCATGCAAATAACCTCGCTTCAAAAATTCGAAGTAATTTGACTAACTCAATGAAGGCACTGGGAGTAGACATATTGACTGGTTTTGGTGCTATTGTGGTAAAGCCTAATATATATCCTGTATCAAAGTGTACTCTTTTCAGTTTTCCATATTGTCAAGCATCCTTACATTTTGTATGTGCACACAGGGTTCCCAAAAGGTGAAATATGGGAAGGTTGGTTTTCCTGATAACATAGTAACCGCAAAAGATATTATCATTGCCACAGGCTCCATCCCTTTTGTTCCCAAGGGCATTGAAGTCGATGGTATGATATTTTTTTCTTCAATTTGTCCTTGTGGTCTTACTTTTTCATTAAATGTTTGATCAAAAGCAATCTGTGTGTTTAAGACTGCACTGGCACTTGATAGCATTTTGCAAGCCATGATACTTTTATTTTTGCCTTCATCGTCTTTTACCCTTTTCTCTCTTGCTGGGGAAATTTTCACGAGATTTATGGATGGTAATCTATGTGTTTAAAGAATGCACGGGCACTAGAGAGTGTTTTGCTAACCATGATACTTTTATTTTTTTGCCTTCTTTTATCCTTTTCTCTTGCTGGGGTAATTTGCATGAGATTTGTGGATGGTCATATGTTATGTAACAAGGATATATGCATCAGATGAATATAAGTGAAATGTGAATCTGCTAAATGCACATGATCTAGTTTGAAAAAACACAAAATCTCATCCTTATATAGATTTATGAGAATTTATCACATAGTTTGATCATATTAAACAAACAACTAGGATTTAACAACCAGCATGAGAATAACTTTTGGAGTTCACGTTTTATAGGAAGATGTGCGTCACGTCACTTTAATCTTCTGTGTTGCTATTATTCGAGAGATTTTTCTAATCAAGTAATAACTTGCAGGGAAGACTGTTATTACTAGTGACCATGCCCTGAAATTGGAGTCTGTTCCTGATTGGATTGCGATTGTAGGAAGTGGTTATATTGGTCTTGAATTCAGTGATGTATACACTGCACTTGGCAGCGAGGTGAGATCTTGGTCTTTTGTTTTTTGTTTTTCAAATATTTGTGTGCTTTTTTAATGAAATTACTAGAGAAATGTTGCTTCGATGATTAAAGAACTGCAAATTTACCTTATGCTTCATGCTATAAATTTCTATACCATCTGTTTTCCCTTGAAATCTGTATGTACTTCAGAGTTCAGACCGTGGTTACATTGAAGTTGTGCGTCTCAACTCTAGGATTAATCTATGATATAAAGGATCTCTGCTCTTTGGGTAATTGCCATTGTGGACAAAATAACTGTGAATCAGTTTAGACCATAGAAAGAAAGGCTTATTATGGATATAATATTATCTTCAATCCATCCCATTCACACACGAATGCATTACACAAGGACAGAAAATCAGTCACTGGATTTGCCATCTACCAATTATAGTAGTAATTGGCCTTTTATGTTGTATCCGAATTCCTAAGTTAGAGCACAAGTGATACATCCTTAATATTTTTACTCCAAGGCAAAAAAGTTCATATAACAGGTTTATGCAGGTAACATTAATTGAAGCTCTAGATCAGCTTATGCCTGGGTTTGATCCGGAGATTGGTAAGCTGGCCCAAAGGGTGCTGATCAGCCCTAGGAAAATTGACTATCATACAGGAGTGTTTGCAACGAAGGTAACTATTGTTTAGATTTGTTTGCACTTTGCATGACTGTATGGTAAATTTGTTATTGAGTTTCCTTGGTGTTATTTATAGATCACTCCTGCAAAGGATGGCAAACCAGTCACTATTGAGCTTATCGATGCCAAGACTAAAGAGCCCAAAGACACCTTAGAGGTATGTATGTGTGTTATGTTCTTTTTGATGGGAATTCTCGGAATTTGCCTTTTTCTGTTTTAGTAGTTATGACAGCATATTTTCTTTGTAGACAATGTTATCGTGTACAATTATTGCTGGCTTATGATGTTTTTCCTGATATCAAATCTTAATTCTATCTTCTCTTCTGTGTTGCTTTTCCTGTCTTGGTCAATGGTATTCGTCAAGTAACTTTTCTTTTTTTTCTTATACTTCAGGTAGATGCAGCCTTAATTGCAACAGGAAGGGCTCCATTCACTAATGGTCTCGGCTTGGAGAATGTATGTCTTCCTGATGAATGTTGTAATATGAATCTGTCTACTAAAAGGAAATGGATTAAAACTTTCGTATTCCTTTTTCCTTTTCCAGATTAATGTAGTAACACAAAGGGGTTTTGTTCCTGTTGATGAGAGAATGCGAGTAATTGACGCAAATGGCAATCTGGTTAGTTGTGAACTGTGTTCTGGCTATAAATTTTCCCATGAGTTTTGAGATTCAACCAACAATGATCTTATGTTTGAATTTTAGGTTCCTCACTTGTATTGCATCGGTGATGCAAATGGGAAAATGATGCTTGCTCATGCAGCAAGTGCGCAAGGAATTTCAGGTAAGTGCCAACTAACTTCATTCTTAACCAACTCATAATCGATATTTTCATTTAGATCCATCTCATCTTTGACTTAAAACTATCTTAATTCAGTGGTTGAACAAGTGACTGGAAGAGATCACGTGCTTAATCACCTTAGCATCCCAGCGGCTTGCTTCACTCACCCCGAGATAAGTATGGTCGGGTTAACAGAGGTGAACATCAAACACCCTTGTTTTAGATTTACTATCAAGTTTAAATTGCTGGATAATTTTTTTGTCAGCCTTTAAATTTTGACAATACTTTAACCTCACAGCCGCAAGCAAGGGAGAAAGCGGAGAAGGAAGGATTTGAAGTAAGTGTTGCCAAAACAAGTTTCAAGGCTAACACGAAGGCACTGGCGGAAAATGAAGGAGAGGGACTTGCTAAGGTTATTTATCGTCGCCCTTGTCTAAATCAATAAACATAATAAGGATATTAGAGCATGAAAATGACCTGTTTTCCAGTAGTCCATGAGGTTCTCTGTCCGCCATAGAAAAGTTGGTCTCACGATTTTTACAAACTGTTTGACAAAATTGGTTTATCAAAACTCTAAACCCCTATCCATAAACACTCGTATGGTACTGAACACCATAAACTGAAGCTCTAAGGGGTTTAAATTTACAAAGAACTGGTTTATCTGCATTCTTTATTGTGTACAGTTGCTAAGTTCTACATATGTTATCTCTATGCAGTTGATATACAGACCCGACAACGGAGAGATACTCGGAGTTCATATATTCGGCTTGCATGCAGCGGACCTCATCCACGAGGCATCAAATGCCATAGCTTTAGGGACACGTATCCAGGTCCGTCTTCCATGCAAAAACCAAATCATTTATGATAGGCTTTTCTTCCGCCAAACTCTTGTTTATTCACTAGATTCGATCATGTAGGACATAAAATTTGCTGTTCACGCACATCCAACTCTTTCCGAAGTTCTCGATGAACTATTTAAATCAGCCAAAGTAAGTTTCTAATCCCCCCCCCCCCCCCTTCCATTTGCCATTTTAAGATCATGTTCTCAAGCTCATGGCAAATGCTCTTTTCCCCTTCTAAACCAGGTTAAAGCCGCTACACTGAATCATGTTCCAGTAAGCGAACCGGTTGCAGTCTAAATCATTATCGACCCTTCACGATTAAAAAAGGGAGAGAGAAAGGTATAATTTTTTTGAACAACTTTGCTTGTATTAGGGGCTATCGAGAAACATCTTGGAGGAATTTACCTATAAATTGATGATCGTCAATTCGTCATGTCTGAAGCCTTTCACAATTTAGTTTTGTCTTCTGCGGTATGAAAAAAATATTAGACAGACGCGTCATTTTTCGACCAATAAGTTCTATTCATATATTTTAAAAGTCAATATTAATCTTCTTTTATATAAGAAGTTAATAGTTTCTTAAAAATTCTCTTAAGATGAATTTAGTATTTTTCTACTATATGGGTTCGATAAGAAGAATCAATGGTTTAGTGGTATAAACTTACAGTATTAAACTAATAACACTTATGTTATCACATCTTATATTAGTTAAATCTCAATATTTATTTAAAAATATAAATATCTATTCACTTATTTAAATTGTATATAATATAGTTTACAATTCAATTTAATACTAATTAAAATAAATTTATAATTATGTTTTTATAATTTTTATTTAAGTTATATAAAACAATAAATAATTTGATTGAAAAACACAGTTGTTGAAGAAGTCGAGATTTACTTTTCTCTCAAAACGCAATTTTTTACTTAACCTAATTTTTAAACGAACAAAACCTTAGGGTTATCGAGAATTGTTGACTTCTTGAAGTGGTGTATAAACGCGACGACTTCCTCTTACACCATAAGAAGGAACCTTATTAGTGGGTGAAATCCTACGACAATAAAATTTTCACTTTATTATACCAACAAAATTCTCTCTATAAATATATACATTGTCAATTCCATGAGAAAGACATGCTAACAATAAAAGAAGATCGAAATAGACGATAACTCATGTTCGAATCTTATATTAAAGATAATATTATTAAAAAGAAACAGTTACGAATTCTGAACACAGCATGTACATGAAAAATATGAATGAAAACCAAAAGAGAAGATCAAACTTCATATGTTATTAGAGTTAGGAAAAGAAGTCTCCTATGATCTGATGCTCATGACTAGATAGAAACAATGATTTGAAAAGCAGCCTAAGAACAAGTTCTGTTACCGGGAAAAAACAATAAAAATTCCGCATGATCGCCTTTGCGAATTGTGCGGAAGTATCTTACAAGCGTCGTAATTATTGTCCAGTGGTAAGGATCGGTCCGGAATTTCAGTTTTCCCGATCCTGTTACGTTCAAAATGAACCGGCACAACATGATATTCATAGGAGGAAGATGCAGTTTAGTGAAGAGAATATCCCCGTTGATTCACGAAGAGGACTGGATAATGGAAGTTACCCTACAGTCCTACACCGGAATATTATCAAGGGAATATCCGTCAAAATCGAACTCATGTTCAGCAGGTGCAATCACGTCTTGCTGCCAGGAAAATGGAACACAATGTTTAGTGAACAATCCCCATTGATTCATGCAAGTGAATAAAGAGGAAAAAGAAATCAACCTGTTTCAGAAGAGCACTCATGAGATCCTCTTGTCCAAAGTCATCAGGGTATAGATTGGTAGGGGTCTCGGACTTGACCCTTACGGTTCCGTCGACGAGAAGGGAGTTGAGAGGCTGATTACCATTTTGTGCATTCTCGTGCCCTGTACTATCTCCGGATGAGAACACTGCCTTGCTTACAACGGTTGCACTCCTGTTCTGTCCGTTCATTTGACCAGACGAAAATCCTTGTTGAACTAAAACTGATTGTGCGTGATTGAGGTTGCCTTGAAGAGAGTTTGAATGCTGAGAGGCATCGAATGTCATGCCTACATTCTGTAGCTCCCAATTTTGGGGCTTATGTTGATCCAAGTCATTAAATATATCATAACTCGGAAGGAATCCCACTGATCCTTTGATTTCCGAGTTAACATCTTCCTGAAAAGCTACTTTGGGTGTGAGACTAGAAATCCCTGGTGTACTTCCAAGAGGGAAACTGTTACCGGGTAGTTCCGAAGCATGATTCATGGGGAAATTCAACATCGAAGAGGTAGGCGGAACTGGATTATAACTAGGGGCTCGGATATTTTCTTGAATCCCATTTCTTGTTGGGACATTGGCAGCAATTCCGTTGGATAATATAGGCTTCCCCATCGGTGAGAGAAGTCTCGGAGCATGACTGAGACTGGAATCGTTGATCATCTGCCCTCTAGCTTGTGGCTGAGCCATTTGCATCAATAAAGGATTATTTTGGCTACTTTGCGAACCATGGGAAGCGAGTTGCATATTCATGGAAACATGGGCACCGTGGTGCAAGCCGGCAAGCTGCTTCGGCTCCATGTTTGTTGGAATTCCATGGAGTAAATTCATATGCTTATTATTATTGTTCACATGTTGCTGCTGCCCTTCTCCAAATCTTGACTTTGGGTTTTCAAAGCTAAAAATGTTTCTTTGATCAGCGAGAGGCATAGGTATGCCAGATTTACCAGTAGACCGACCAAGCCCGGATGCTTGAAGTGTGACAAGACTTTGTGCAGGAAGCTGACCAGTAGCAGCAAGAGTTTGAAGATCAAGCCCATTGAGCGACGAAAGAGATCCGAAAGTTGCTTCTTGGGGACTCATAAAAGAACTATTCAGATTACCCGGGTGTTGTGATACCCCGCTCAACCGTCTAAGATACAAGCGATACTTCTGATCACATGACAACAAAGTAATTGTCATCAAAATTCATTAAATGCAAACGCAAGCAAGTAAAAGCTCCGAGTAATTGTTGAACTGCAGCCTACCTGAAGGTGGCTGGCAACATTTTCTCTGGTAAGTCCAGGAACGTTCATCAACTCCAAAATTTTCTTCGGGACAGCCTCTGCATTAGAAGATCAACCAGAAAAATCATATAAGAAGAAAGGTGGCACTGTTTAATATTTATTTCTTTCAAAAAAATTAACATGATTTTATTAGTAAAAAAGTCTGGTAAATTTTGAGCTCCTGGCATAAAAACATCAACAAAGTCGAAGGAAATGGGATAAAGACTCGTACTGTCAATCCCTAGTTGATTAACTGCTGCGACAAACTGTTGATGGAGCTCAACAGACCAAACAACCCTTGGCTTCTTTAGTGATGATGTATCATCCCTTTCATCGGTTTCATCTTCATCATCCTTCCTCCGTTTTGAGCTTTTCCAATTCCCTTCATTGGCCAAGGACGAGTAATCCGTATCTTCCGATTGTTTCAGCTGCCGATCTCCTTCTTCTACACTTCCTGATTGCTCAAAATCCTTCCACTCGTTCTTCCTCTTCCGAACCACGTGCTGCCATATGTTCTTCAGCGCCTCGATACGAACCGGTTTGATTAGGTAATCGCAGGCACCGTGTGTAACACCCTTCATAACAACATGTTTTCCATCATCTGCAGACATCACTGCAGAAAATACAAGTCGAATATGACAACCAGAATATACTCGAAAATCACATGAAAATTTCAAATTCATAGCGTTTACATCTCGATATCAAACATGATAAGAGTGTGTGCTTACTAATAACAGGGAGATCCATCTCTAAACCAATATGCTCAAGAAGTTTGAATCCGTCCATGTCTGGCATGTGGACATCGCTGATAACGACATCGAACCCATTTTTGTTCTCTCTTAGCATAGATAATGCAGTCTCAGCTCGATTGCATTTGGTAACTGAAAAATAATGCCACCACAAATCCAATGAAAATCAACCTCTTAAGCTCAAAACAAGATCAATCCGCGTTTTACATATGCACAAAATCAAGACAAACCAGTTCATCAGTTCATTGAAGCAATTCGTCGAACATAAACTAAGCTGAGGCACAAATCATAGCTCGGAGTACAACAAATCTAAAAACTATTGCAAAATCTAGGAAAACAAAGATCCATTTCCTTCCTTTTTGTTTCTCCATTATGGACCCACAAATAAAAATTCAAAAAATAAACCAGAAAAAAACAGCCCAATTCACAACTCGAAATCAAAACACGAAACCATGGCTCGAAAATCGAAATTTAGTAATCAAAACGAAAGATTTAAAGACGACCCAGTGAAGAGAAACACCTTCGTATAGACAAGTTCTTAGCATCTTCTCCAAGATCATAAGACAAGTTGGATCATCATCAACAACGAGAACACGCAAACCAACAGGGAACTGATCGGCTGCTGCTGCTGCATCTCCAACTTTCCGGCCAGCATTAGAGCTGGCTGTTGGCATATACGCCTTTCCAATACTTGAATTCATCTCTTAAAACACTAATCCAAAATCTTGCATAAAGATGTTGGCTTTCACATGCTTAAACATGAACTAAGGAGATTCAAAGTACGCTGAATAGTTGAAAACTGAAAGAACCCAGAGTCGATAAGCTGAAATTTCGAAGCAAAAGTGAGGATTGGTGGTGTTATAATGAAAGATTGAATTTTTGTGAGATTGAAGATGAAGAGATTTGCATGTCTCATCTTTTAAGTTTTAATTTCTCTGGGTTTTTATTTTATTTTTGGGATTCATTATTATTTTAATTGTACAAAAATAAATAAATGAGCTTTCTTTTATTTTTTTATTTAAAAGTGGGTCAGGCATTAAAGAGTGGATCCAGCTCACACATGAAGTTAACAAACTCCACATATCCAAATCTACTCTAAACACATGCCAAAAGTTAAAATATATATATTATAATATTTTTTCATTGTTTTACTTGTTATGGTAAAAAAATCAAGTTCATAAATTTTATTTTATAAAATAATTTTATTTTTAAAATTTTTAGTAGAATTAAATTATTTTTTAAAGTTTTTATTTAAATATTTTTTTATAATTATATAAGATATATATTTTTCATATTTTTCATGTGCAATATACATGTGATAAATAAAATTGAGAGACTTAATTTAAATTTAAAAATTAATCAAACAATTACTAAAAATTATGAGATATTTAAGATTATTTTTATAACTCATATGTTATTTTTAAAAAAAACAAGTTAAAATTATGAAATAACAATTCAAATTAAGTTATTTTACATTGAGTTTAGTCAAAAAAATTAAATAAAATTATCTATTAAACTCTTGTATTATTTCTCATAAGATTTAATTTTAAATATTTTTTTATAAAAAAACATTTGACTTATTAAACTATTTTTTTAGTAAAATTATTTATTTATTATTATATTATAATTTTTATATTTAAAATATTTTTTATTTTAATAAAATTATGATTCTTGATTATTTTTTTGATTTTAGTCTGTAAATTATATATATTGTTATGTATGGTTTATATTCATGTTTTAATTATACTATTTATAATTGTTAATGAATATAATGTATTATTAGTAATAATATAGCATAAAAATAAAATATATATTTTAAATTTTATTTAAGTGAAATTATTATTATTATTATTGGGGAATGAGCTCTGATTATGATGTGAACAGTTCAACTCTTTTCCCTCTGTCAAGTTATATTCTTCACTGACTGAGCTTTAATTATTATTAAATATTTTATCTTTTTATCTCTTTCTTGCCCCCATCTGCCACGTGTCATTTCAACCCCCCATCAGAGATAAGGTCTCTTTGGCTTATATTGTTTTCGCACTCTTATGACTCACTACAGAGCTTTTCCCCCCTTTTATTTTTTTTATTAATTGAGTTGTTTTATATATAATATTTTATATCTAATTTAATTTATATTAATAATCGTATAAATTTATGATATGGCCAACACTTAATTAATTTTTTCACATTCACAACTCTTTCATATTGTTTAAAAAATATAAATTTATATATATTTATTTTAAGTTTAAATCATAAAATTTAAAAAATATAATAAATTATTACTAAATTGTTTAAAATATATATATAATAGTTACTAAATTTTCGAATATCATATAATGAATATATTTTTTGTTATAGAATAACTATTAAAATGTTAGTTGTTATTAACTGGATCATTCAATAGTTGCGAAATTTGTATAATAATATATTTAATTTTTAATATTTATATATCTAACAAATTCAGATATCAACAATAAGAGTTGAATTATAATTAAATATATAGATATAAAAAATTAAATATAATATTATTAAAATTTTTATAACTGTTATGACATTGACTTAATAGTAGCTAATAGTTCAATAATTATTTTATAACGAAACTATAATATAATGTTTATTATGTAACTTTAAAAATTTAATAATATTTTATATTTTTAAGATAATTTAATAATTATTTATATATTTTAATTAATTTAAAATTATAAAAAGTTATTTTTACTATACCGAGTATGTAAGTTTTTTTATATAAATATGTTGACTTTAAAATTTAATGTTTAAATTTTAAATTTAATATTTAAACTTTAAAACTTATCATCAAATTTTATACATAACATATATTTTATCTAATGCCTACAATTGTCGAATAAAGTATTTTTTTTTTCATATTTTGGTATAATTATATTATATTATTTATTACTTATTTTAACTCTCTAAAAACACTCGTTACATAAATAAGCTTCTCGAAAGCAGGTATTTAAACAATATTAGTAATTTATTTTAGGCATAAAGATAATTTTAATCTTTAATGTTTATAATTTTTGTCGTTTTGGTCTTTATTTTTTTGGATAAACTTAGTCTTTAACCTATATCTTTTTGACAAATAGCTTATTTTTTAACTACTATGATAACTGGACCGTTAAAAATCTAACAATGATGACATGTCATATGAATATGATAATATATTTTAAATGACATGACATCTAACCTATCAAATGTATATATGTGAAATATAATTTTATTTCGATATAAAATATAAAATAATTAAAATTCAAATAAAATTTTAAAAATTAATTAATTCTAAAATAAAAGGCTATTAAACATTCTCAAGCCTAATTATGATAGAATTAAAGTTTTATCTTCAAAAAAATATATTTTAATTAATTAATTAATTTTTTTAGGTAAGATTTTAATTCTACCATAGTTAGATTAAGAATGTTTAATAGTATTTTATTTTAGAATTAATTAATTTTTTAATATTTTATTTGAATTTTAATTATTTTATATTTTATATTAGAATAAAATTATATTATATATATGTGTATTTAATAGGTTAGATGTCATGTTATTTAAAATGTATTATCATATGCATATAACATGTTATTATTGTTAAATTTTTAACGATCCAGTTACCATGGCGTTAAAAAATAAACTATTTATCAGAAAGATATAAGTTAAGGGTTAAATTCATCCTAAAAAAAATAAAGACCAAAACGATAAAAAATATAAACATTAAGGGTTAAAATTATCTTTATACCCTTATTTTACACTAAAATCACTCTATACATTTTAAATAAAATAAAATTTAGAGCAAGTGTTCACATTATGACATCAATATCCCACGTCTCAAAATAGTCAATTTCACTTAACGAAAAATCCACTAATTATTTGAAATAGTTTACAGAAATAAAATATTTATTCTTTTGTCTTTTAAATCAAAATTTATGATTTCTCTCCTTTACAATTTTCATGGAATACTATGGGATTTTGCTTCCAAGTTGTCAACTTGAGACTTAAGTTTGACCATGCGACTAAGTGCATAAATACACAATTTCTCGAGTATCGAATTAGATTTAATTTTTAAAAATAAATTAAAATTATTCTCGATCACTTAAGTTAAATATATCGAACACCAAAAAACATCTTTTTATATATTTTTAAGTTTGATAGTTAGTTATGTATAAAAAAAAATTTCAAACTCTCGTCACGCACAAACCTAATATCAAATCAATTATTATATTATTAATATTAGATTTTATGAATTAAAATGACGATTAAATTAAAATTTAATTATACATATAAGTTCATTCTAAGGGATTTCGATGTTTAATGAATAAACGAAAAAATATCACCGACCTCTTAGATACTAATCACGTTCAATCTAGAAAGAAATACTACATTAAAATTTATGTCTCAGATGCAACACAATAATATAATATGATATTTTACGAAAACGAAGCACGAAAACAATATAAAATACATAAACCAGCCACACATATATACATAATGTACTAATAACTAAACATAATATATACGTCTAATTCAATAAATTAAAAAGATACACATCTCACGTATACATTTATTTTAATTTTTTATTAATTTACAAAAATGTTTATTATTTATGGTTTTAATTTGATTATGTGCACATGGTTTACTATTATTGAGTCACCTGAGATTTTGTTTATTCCAATATGAATCATACACCCCATACCATTTATGTATATGTCCTCTTTATTAGCACGGACCATTTAATCTCATCGGTTAAAGGAACAGTTGTTATTCTTAAAGGTTACGGATTCAAATATCAATATTGTTAGTACAGTGATTGAGCGATCAATATCCAATGGTTGAGAGTATATACTCTAGAACAGATACTACTATAATCACTGTAGCTAAATAAAAAAAAATATCCTTTCCATTATGGCCGAGGGGTGTGGTGGCATTTGTATTCATCAAATGAACCAAACGTGGCATTGGGAATGTTCATGTGGGGGCATTATGAGATTAATCTATGAAGTCATTTGATGGTGAATTTTTTTTACTAAGTTGTCATTTTTATTTTAAAATAATTTTTAAAATTTCAAATGTTTTAGTTTTTTCCTCGGGTTGCGACTTTATCGTAAATATTTTAATTTTATCCTCAAAATATCATTTATATTATATTATTGTATATTATACACCCATATGTGCATGATAATTAATAATTTTATTAATATAAGGTGCAATTAACATATGCTATTAATTTAAAAATAAGTTATAATGGCACGAGCTCTCTAACCCAAGCGGTTAACGGAACGGTTGTTGTTCTTAGAGATCACGGTTTTAAACACCAACGATGTCAGGAGAGTGATTGAGCGATAAATGTCAAAAGATGGAGATTATATTATAGAACAGATATTACTGTAATCACTATTAGCTTGTTTAAAAAAAAAGTTATAATATTTAAAAATTCAAAATTAATTTAAAACGAAAATAATAATTTAACATATATTGTAATTAGCTCGTATAATTCTTTCATTTATATCTCATATTCTTTTATATATATATATATATTTAAAATGATTATATATTTTATTTATTTTAAAAATAACTTTTAATCATATACTTCAAAAATAATACCAAACTGATTTAAGAATATTTGATTCAGTTCCGGCAAGTAACAGTATATGGAAAGCAAGAAAATATTAACTATTTTAGAGATCTACAATCTCTTAATTATTACACCATGGAAGAATATCGACTGAATTAACATTAATAAGTTATTAAGAAATTTTCCTTTATAGATAAAAAAACTGTTTTTTAAAAATCAATTAAATTTTAATTTTTTATCCAATTAAAGTTTAAATTAATAAACTAAATTAATTATTTTTTTAATAATTTTATTCAATAATTTTTTATTTAAATAGTATTATCACATAATATAATTTATTAATTTAGATATGTTTTAAATATAATTATTTTTTTACTCAAATTACTTTTTTTTTCTCAAACAAATCTTCAATATATCGCCATCAACCTTCGTTGTCCAACCCAAAACAAAAACAATGACAGCTGCCGTCGGACACGTGGAGAGTCCAAAACAAACGCCATTAATAAAACGCGTTTCCACGAACACCCAATCAAATTCATCTGTGACTTTGTTAAATCCTCGCCCAGTAATTCAATCACAGCCACCCGCCACTATCCTTTTTTCCCCTCGAGTGGTTAACTGGTTATGGAAGTAGGGAGCATTTCCATAATTTAACAAAACTCAAGGGATCAATTTGGGAAATAAAGAAAAAAAATATTAAAAAACAATTTTGTTTCATAAAAGATAGCAGAAATTCCGTGGAAAGTCTCTCTCTTCGTCTCTGCTGCCTCTGCCATTTTCTTCTCATTGTTTCTTCCATTATTTAGGGTTTAAATTTATAAAAAAAAAATAAAAAATGATAATTTTATAATTTTTTTGTTATTTTCCTTTCAATAATTTTATCATTTTTTTTAAAGAAGAAAAAGGTTTCATAACTACTTGGATCGAAAGAGAAGAAGAAGTTGCTTTGTTTTCTCAGGAAAATGGAGTCAAATTCATGGAGCTTTCGATTCTCCAATTCTTCTTCTTCGTCTACATCCTCGACAAGGTGTCGCCAGTCAAGACCCGGTTAGTGTTTTTTCTGTTTGTTTCTCGAGAAAATTAGAAACGGAAATGGTTTGAATTTGTCGATGGATTTTTTAGATCTGTTTCTGGGAGTAGGGTTTGAAGAAATTGATGGAGATGAGGATTTCAAGGAACAGTTTTTATGTCCGTTTTGCGCTGAGGATTTCGACATTCTTGGGCTTTGTTGCCACATCGATGAAGAACATCCCGTTGAAGTTAAAAACGGGGTACCTTTTTTTTTCCCTAATTTCTCAAAGTTAATCTTTTTTTTTCTTCTTTTGATGAATTCCGTCTTTTCCTTATAGGATTTTAGTATATAAGTAGAAGAAATATGTATTGAATAATTATTGATTGAAAAAAAAGGAATGTTTTTTTTATTATTATTTAAGTTTTATAAGGTTTTTGATAATATTCTCAGCTATGCGTCTTTATTGGTGAATTTTACTACTGCTAGAGTGATAGATATTGCATTTTAAGCTGCTTAGCTTGTAATTTGATTGTTTAAGTTCTATGATTCTTCATGATTTATGATTCATTTCTTTTCTTAAGCAAATTGATTTGTGTTGCTGGTTTGCTGGACATGTGATATTGCTTGAGAATTGCATCTGAATTTTGCTTAATAAGTGTTTGGTTGGTTTGATGTTACCTTTTTCAGGTGTGCCCGGTGTGTACGAAGAGGGTAGGAGTGGATATTGTCAGCCACATTACCATGCAACATGGGAATTTTCTTAAGATATCCTCTCTTTTTTTGTTGATTATGTTCTTCTGGGTTTTGTTGTTATCTATAATTAGCTATTGATGTCAATGCTGGTCAAAATAATACTCTTTCCATGTAGACCTGGTCCAAGTATTTATCTGTTAATTTTAAAAGGTTATAGGCTTTGACCTGCTTTCGTATTCACCATGGTGAGGCAACGCATGTGAAACATGATAGATTTCGTTAAGGTTATTTATGAGCATTTGGTTTATGTTTTTTATTTTAGGATCAAACCCTATGTGTCCTTAGAGTGACCAAGTTTATACTTTGTTACCCCTTTATAAAGTTTATTCTCAGTTCTCTTATTTTTAAGTTTGAATGTCTATTTTTTATTTGTGTGTAAGCATTCCATGGTGAACGGTTTAGGTTATACCTTGACTGAAGATTACGTACAGCGCAGGCGGAGGTTACGCAAGGGTGGATCCAATTTGACATTTGCTATGTTGAGAAAAGAGCTGCGAGAAGGAAATTTGCAGGCCCTTCTTGGGGGATCTTCATTTGTTTCTTCTTCCAACATTGAAGCCGATCCTTTGTTGTCATCATTTATGTTTAGTCCTTCAACAGGTGATGAACCTTTATGCTTGCAACCTGTTTCTATTGCGGAAGCAAGTGCCTTAAAGGAAAGTGGAAATAAAGAATCTCTGAAAAGGTACAATCGTACAAGTGTTGGCATCATATATTATTGCGATATTAGTTCTCTTGTTTCCTTGCCTGATCTCCGGAAAATCACAGGCCTACTTGTAGTTCTCTATGCTCATTTTAGGGAACAACTTTGAGTGAAGTCATTATGGCTCGGAAATGTCACGGCCTAGGCTAAATTTGTTTTAATGTTATGATTCTGGTCAATAGGTAGATATATCACTACATCATGGTGGATTAGGCTTAGGTTCTTCATGCTCCTTGAAGCATTCATGTCCGACGCATATTCATACAAGGGTATAGAGATATATGATCCTCCAAAACTCTCCGGATACATAGAAAAACTTCAAGAAAGTGAACTTATCTATCTCAAATAGATATCTGAGTTTGAGTAACACAGATCACTGCTCTTAATTGATGAAATTTTTAATCGTATTGGATGCACAGATCCAACTTTCTAACACTACTTTATGTTGACAGAAAGCCTCAACAGTCCCAAATGTCGGACAAGGATCAGGAGGAGAAGGCTAGAAGGTGTGAATTCCTCCAAGGGATGTTGATATCCACTATTCTTGATGATAACTTATAAGTTACTTGGGGTGCATTTGTAGTCGTTATGCCGATATAATGTTAGGTCTGAGAGAGTAAAGCATAAAGAAGACCTTCACCCTACCTCATAAACGGTAACCGGTTAGATCCGCGGAACTCTATATTCCTATTGTATTTAGAGCTTTTGTGCATAATGAAAACATGGAAGAACTTTATCCTATACCCATCCTTTGTTTTTTATATACCATTGAAGATCAGAATTGCTTTTAACAATCTCATGTTATCATTGACGATGGGAGAGTTTAGATTTTCGAGATGTATTTCGATTCTTAAGTCGATAAAAAGAGCGAATACCGAAAAATATACCACTCCCTGGAAATCCAACTTGAGCTCGAAGGTAATGGATCACGGCCCCTGAGTGTCATCAAATCCAACAGTGAGCTGCAAAATGGTATGCCAAAGGTGGACGAGTACAGGGTAGATCATGCTCAAAGGACTCGAAAATATTCTCATCGGATTCTCAAAGTATCAAATATCAATTCGATCGAACATTTTCATGTACTGATCATGATGTTAAATATCAGCTCGAAACTAATATGAAGCATATTTAAAACATTTGAATCCATTTTTTCTCACATTTGTACTTTTAACACAGACGGCTCAAATCAGATGGCTTAAGAAAACAATCCCTCCTAAATTTTAACGATACTCCTTTTTATTAAACTAGTCGAATTCTAAGTTCTCCGTCCAATAAGTATACACGTGATTAAAATTTACTTGAAGAGCACATGGTTTTTTTATTTGTTTTAATGGGACTAAAGTTTTCAAAGCTCACTGCTTTGACTCATGTTTTTTTTTTTTATTATTTAGAATTTGACTATGGTGTTTTCCAGTAGGTTAGGGAGAAAATTAGCTGTTCTTTAGTAGTTATGTAAGCATCCCGGGAAGCAGTCGAGGCTTCAACTGCAGGATTTGCCGATGCATGTGAGACGGCACTCACGCTTGAGTCCGAGTAAGATAAGCTCAAATTGAGCTTTAACCAGTCCATCGCCAGACCAACGGTAGCTCCGTAGTCTAAAGAGGTCTACATACATACATACATACAAAATCGTATGTTTGTGTTGCATATGTACATGTATGTATTTAAACGAAATCGAATGTTATTGTTGCAGAAGATGAGATTCAGCCTATACATTCAAAGGATCAACCGAAAAGCAAATGGGATGATGAAGATGATATCAAGGAATCATGGGAGGATGAAGATGATCCTCCTCAGGTACTAATATTTGCAAGAAACCGTATCGAACGCTACCGAAGAGAAGGGGAAAACTACTGAAATAACTAAAGTCGAGCCCCTTGATCCTACAGTCCTGATTAGGTAGCTTCTTTTTGACTATCACTCTCCTCAGCTGGCAAGAAAAAAACAGCTCCATGTCATAAACCAGATGATGATTTGGTTGTTAATGCTTATGATGATGTGGATGATTACGACTCTATGTGATTTCAGCAAATGCCACCGTAGGGTTGGATCCGGCCGGCCGGACTTGAGAAGTGTTAAATGGAACACCATTACGTTGGATTTGAGAAGCAAAGTCTTGGATATGATTTGATAACAGGATGTATTTCACATGATTTATTAAGATCTGGCACAATACAATATAGTATAAAACTACATGCTTATATATAGAGGGCAGGAATATTTCTTGGGGGTCATAAATAATTTAATTTTCTTGAAGTGTTAAGATAAAATTTTACCATTTATAGAGGGTCAGAATGCAATTTATCATTGTCTGGATTTAAAATTTGAGAATTTATCATTTCCATCTTTGTTTTCTTCTTCTAATTTTGTCTTGCTCTGCTGTAAAGCAAAGGCATCCAATGCAATTGGAATCTGCACCTCTTCTTTATAAAAGAAATGGAATATCGTTTGGTTAAATGGTCTTTTGCCACATAATCATGCACAAATTATATATTTAATTCATACATATATTATTTTAAGTGGATTCAATAAAAAAAATAAATATCATTTTTAAAAGATTTAAACGATTCGAGTTCGTGTTTGTTTACGAGGTATACGTATATAATAAATGCATACTACGTAGACACAGAACATACTACAGATGAATAATCCAGACAACACAAAGCTCTCTCCTGTGGACTAAGAACACAGATGATTCCTTTGAACCTGGTGTTTTGATTCAGCAAGTGAAAAATGATGATTATACAGAGTGATTGTACCTGTGTCTGCATCAACACTATAAATATTAAAAGGAAAAAACAAAAGCCAAAGAATTCAAGAGACATCAAACACTAAACATAACCCCCAACTCCCCTTCTTTGGATGACAAAAATTTTCCTTACACAAGAATAAAGAAATCAAGCTATACAAACAATCTGCAGGACATGCTAAAATACCGACTCAAAAGAGACAGAAGCTATTCTAGACATGTTGTCTTATTGAAAAGAAATAGACAGACGGAGATTTCCGATTTATTCCTGTGTTTTTGTACTTCTAATTGGAAGAAATACTTATCATAAAATCGCTGTTGCTGGAGCATTACTACCACTGTTCATCAGAATGGAGAAACATGAGGAAGATGTATTCGCGTTCTTAAGCTCCTCGCATGGTTCTGGAAAGACAGACTCTGAATAGCCAGAAACGTTTGAACATGTCCAAGATATGGAACTAGTGGGACTGATTGATAGAGTTACATTTGATATACATATAGAAGTAAATGGGGATTGTTTGATCCCAGTGAAGTTTCCGGCCAATGTGATTTTTCGGCCAATAATGTTCTGCAACATAATTTTCTTAACTGACGGGAGTGCGTCGAGATCAAATTTTTCGTCCGGATGGGTCCCGTAATTACCATTGGCAACGAATGCTGTGTTAACGTTCAAGATGTCAGCATCTGATATCATGATCTCTTTGATGTAACCACCCCTACCCCTAGTTGTTCTAAACTCAATACCAGTTAACGAGTCGTAGAGACGGACATGTTCTACTTGGACATCGACAATGCCACCAGACATTTCACTACCAAAGGCAAGGGACGCACCAGCAGATGACTGAAGCTGAACTGATCGGATGTGGACATTTGTGGTAGGTCTTCCATAGGCAATGCCGTATTCATCCCAGCCACTCTTGAGCGCAATAGCATCATGGCCCATACTAATGTCGCAGTCTTCGATGCAAACATTATCAGAGGAATCTGAAAATGAAACATACGAAAGCACCATCCTTTAACATGATGAAAACAAATAAATATTGCTGAAATGAATACTTCAACAATCATGTTATTATTTAAAATTGCCACCGAGGGATAATGTGTAAAGGAAGATTTAAGCACTTGTGAAAGCTATCATCAACTTGTACTAAGCACATAACAAGCGGAAAATGTTTTCTTTAACACAAATTTAGATAAAAGCACAAAACAAAGTTCGAAAAGCAAAAGTAGCTCATTCGCAACTTGTAAGTAAAGGCAACCGCATATAATGGAAGTATAATATGATAGGTAAATATTTAGATGCAGCTTAGGTTCTCTATATGAACAAATATCAGATATTAGCCATTGCAAACCTGGGACTATGCCAACAGTATATGGTGATCTTGGTGGTGCATAGGCTGTTATGTTGTGTATGCGTACATTGCTGCATAAAATCCGAGAAGATATGAATTTAACTTTCTCCATTTATTGACGGATCAAAAGGAGTTAAAAGAGCAAGCTCTGCTCAGCAATCATAAATGTATCATAAACAAACCTGCAGTAGACTGGATGAATGTTATACGCAGGGGCATTCAGGAAAGTAATGTTTGAAACATGTACATCTTCAGATGAAACAAATTCCACAAGGTGAGGGCGAGTATAATTTAAAGAATGAGATGTGAACCATTCCCACCAAACCGAGCCCTGCCCATCTATGGTTCCATTATCACCTAATGCAAGAGGAAAGTGTGAGTTTATCTTTAGACAACCATGAAAGCAATGAAGAGAAGGAGAAAGAACGAGCAAAACTTAAGTTAATGTCACCTTACCGGTTATTACTACATCGTGCAACATATACCCATTCACCAAACTTCGATATCTTCCTCCTGGAAGTTCAATTCCTCGACCATATGAAGGTAAGGGTTCAACAATATCCCAATGAGATGGATCCTTAACAAGCAAGGAAAACAAGTTTTCAAAGAAATCAAAGCTAAATAACTCTCCTAGCAACACGTACTGCTGCTATTGCCATAAAACAAGTGAATAAAAATATGGACAAAGAAACCGAAGCGAAATAAATACCTGAGATCCAAGAATGACAGCACCCTTCTCCAAGAAGAGAGTGAGGTGGCTAGTGAGATTGAAACTTCCAGTAAGCCATTGTCCAGGAGGTACGTAAAGCTGGGCGCCACCCTTATCCGCAAAAGACTTGAGATAGAAAATAGCATTCTGAAAGGCAATGGTATTCAAAGTCTTGCCATCTCCGACGGCACCAAATTCCAAGATGGATACGCTATGGGGTCTCGGTTGCAATGTCAGCTTATCATCACATTGAAGATTACTCCCTCCTCCATTGACATAGATCGCATTGCACAACGCCAGCAGCACCAGCAAGGCTACCTAGGACGCCATGAAAACACACAATGAAGATAGAGCAAACATCCAATTAAAAAGCTGGAGAACATATCAATATGATAAGTGGTACAGGATATCAAAATTATGTACAAACATATCAAAAAGAATACAAATGCTACAAGAACAAAAAAAAAAACATAGCTATGCCCTTGTAATGCCAAAAGGACAAACATTGGACATATTGCTATTAAAACAAATTCCCAAACAAATCAAGGCAATTAAAGAGGAAAATGACTAAATCTAAAACTTTTGACTAAAAATTAAGGAATCACCAGGAAATTAAGCAAGCATTAAGGCAACCATTAATGGGGAAAACTAATTAAACATCTTAAATGTCAATGTCAAGAAAAGGATCTCATTACTCTAAATGCAGGGAAGATGGAAAATTTGGAAGTTTTAGAATCCAATGAAACCAAAAGTCGACCAAAAAAGAACTTTAAATTATCTAAAATTCATAGAGACAAAACATCAAACAACAAGAAGGCAATCCAGAAGATATATGTCGTATGCTTGTATAGATACATATATATAGGTTGAATTGCCACCATTGACAATGAGCAAATCTAAATAACACAAAAAACCCAGAAAGCAATCATTTTTATTCATAAAAACACATTTTTAAACAATTCCATTTAATGAAAGTTTTAATTTTTTTTAATCCAAAGAAACAAAACCCAGAAATCAATCAAAGAAACATACTTACTGGCATCTTCATCTGTCAAAGAATTCGGCAAGAGATGACCAGACAAGGAAAGTGAGGAATTGCAAAAAGAAAAAACGATATACCAAACCCTAAATGAATTAAAAACAGGGAAGGGGGGGAGAAAAAAAAAGGAAGAAGAGGAGGAGGAGGAGGAGGAGAGAAAAACCACCGCAAGAACAGGACTTCCCTGTAAGCATATGAATTATGAGCATTAATTATATAATATATGTAAGACAAAATTTTAGTAATTCTCTTTTTTATTTTAAACTAATGACGGCCTAATTTACTAATATACTCATAAAAGAATTTATTTTGATTTAATTTTTTTACTTAATATAATTGCATATTATTAATATCAAGTTTTTATCGAGTATAACAATTGATTTTAGATCAGTTAACGTATGGTATAAAGATAATTTTAACCCTTAATGTTTATAATTTTTGTCTTTTTGTTCTTTATTTTTTTTTGGATAAGTTTAACCCTTAACCTATATATTTTTGACAAATAACTTATTTTTTAACACCATGGTAACTGGACCGTTAAAAATCTAATAATGATGACATGCTATATGCATATGGTAATATATTTTAAATAACATGTCATCTAACCTATCAAATACATATATAATATAATTTTATTCTAATATAAAATATAAAATAATTAAAATTCAAAGAAACTATGAAAAATAATTAATTCTAAAATAAAATATTATTAAACATTTTTAACCCTAATTACGATAGAATTAAAATCCTACCTAAAAAAATTAATTAATTCCGAACTGTGTTCATATTTTTTTAAGATAAAACTTTGATTCTATCATAGTTAGAGTTGAGAATGTTTAATAGTCTTTTATTTTAGAATTAATTAATTTTTAAAATTTTATTTAAATTTTAATTATTTTATATTTTATATTAGAATAAAATTATATTTCATATATATATGTATTTGATAGGTTAGATGCCATGTCATTTAAAATATATTATCATATGCATATGCATATGACATGTCATTATTGTTAGATTTTTTAACGGTTCAGTTATCATGATGTTAAAAATAAATTATTTGTCAAAAAGATAAAGGTTAAGGGCTAAATTTATCTAAAAAAAGAATAAGAACTAAAACGACAAAAATTATAAACGTTAAGAGTTAAAATTATCTTTATACCTTAACATATCGTTAATTAATATACCTAAAAATATATTATTAAATCTGTTTAAATGTTTAATATATTTTGATTTATAAATTGAAATAATTCGAATGATATAATCATTTGATTGAATTTTATGTTAATAATATCTTAAAATAAAATATCCATTAATAAAATAAAAATAAATATATGTTATTAATTTATATTTAGAAAACAAAATAAATAAATGATATGGATACTTTTTCTTAATCATGTTTATAAAATTAAATATTTAAACTTAATAATACAATAAACGGTAATCAAAATATATAGTCACAAACTAATATAAAATCATATGAATTCGAAAACATATTTTAAGCATTATGTAAATAAAACAGTTGATCATTAATAATATGCATAAATCAATATATACATATATGTTAAAATACTTTAGTTCAAGATTTAGGGGGAAATAAGAAAATATGGTTCACAAAACTCTATTTAATTTAAAAAACCATTTTTTATTTTTATATTATAAATTATTTTAAATTTTTTATATATGATTTGAGTTATAAAATAAATTTTTCTATAAATTTAGATCGAGTCTTTCTATTTAATATACATATATCAAATATAAATAAATATATTAATAATATAATATTACAAATATTTATTATTAAGTATAAATCTAAAATTAAATAATTTTATTTAATTCATTTTTATAAATTCGATTTAATTAAAAAATTGATTTTTTATAAATAATTTCGTTACTTACTTTCCGGACTGAGATTGAAGTCAAGCGAGGTGCGTTTTGTTTTTATGTTTATCGAGTCTGAGCGTGTGTTGGGAGAATGACACGTAAGTGGGTAGGGCAGAAAAAGGTGAAACATTGAGGGAGAGAGTGCATGGCATGTGGTGGATTGCCGGAGCAGAGGAAAGTGGGCCCCGTAATCAATCATGGCGGAGATTGCTAGCCTGGCGTGGCGTCAGTCACATGGCAGACAGAACAACACACTACACAATTCAAAAATAAACTCAGACAGTAAAAAGAATACGTACAAGTGTATAATACACCGTATATGTATGTGTATGTACGGAGAAGGAATTTGATGAATACTCTAGTATAATTACATTTTAATATATTTTTTTAATTTATAACCGTTTGAAATCGTTCATATATACTGCAAATAAACTCTTCCAACCCATTTTTTAATTTTCTGAATCCTTTTAATGAATTTTAAAACGAATATTATTTCTGTATATAATACAACTAATAGTATTCCTTTTTTCCACCGGACTATGTTCCTTGTATATATAATAAAATGTAAGTTCCAGCTCATCGTTGATGCATTTTCAACCATGAATATTCAATGCCAGTTAATGGAAACAAAAACATGGGGCCGAACCTGGCTTTGGCCACACCCTTGGATGTCTGTCAACAAATAACAAGCTGATTTTACTCTCACCATACGAGCTTTTTTTTTTTTTTTATATATAACATTAAATTACATAAAAACAAAAAAACAAACATTTATTTACTTTGATTCGACTCGAAAACTGATTCATATGATTAAAAAGAAATATAATTAAATTGGATTCTGATTATAGACAATGTTAAGTTAAATCAAACTCTTAAACGGAAGGTAATATTTTTTTTTGAACACTATTCATTTATTCGATAAATTTTTTATTTAAAATATTATTTAAAAATATCGAACTGCATATCACTCGACTTAAAATTTATGTGTTTTTATTAGAATGGGTGTGGATTGATTAACAACCCCTGAATCATTGTTTTTTTTTTCTGAGCTAGCTTTTGGTGTCTTATTGGTCATGGGTTCAGTTTTCTTTGGGATATTCTGCTGTGCAGTCTGCACCACTCCCTTTTCCCATTTGGTCTATTTTTACAATCATTTTGTATTTTTTTTAACATGTTATTAAATATTCACCCGACTTGTGATCCGAAACTAATAATAAAAAGGTATTATGAAGTCTAGCGATGTAAATTAGGTTTAATAGTTAATTATTCATATAAATTGTCCTTAATTTTTTTTATAAAAATGGTTGGTTGAAATTAAGATGGCAAGTAGAAATAAAATAAGACGAAGGTTGTAATATTAGAACAAAACTGGACATGTTTTTGTCTGAAAATGATACTTTACTTAACTTGAGAGGCAGCATTATGGCATTATCTAACCCCTCAAACAATTCTTTAAGCTGTTGGAAGTTTGAACAACTCTAGAAAAGGTTCAATTTCATACAGCTAATGTATGATGATGACATTTAAAAAAATTATTGACGATTCTTAAATACTTAAATTAATCAGTTAAATCAAGAATCAACGATTTAAACGTATGAAAATACTTGTTTAATTGACAAATGAAAATTTGAAGAGTGATTTAATTCGAATGATATAGTTTTTTATTTTTACATCTCTATTTAAATTAACTAAACAAAAAAAGCTGAGTTGATTTGGACCTAAAAGAACTTAGACAAAAGCAAATATACAATAAATCTGAAATTGTTATAAAATCCAATAAAATCTTATTTATTTGTTTGTTTATTTTCCATATGAATCAATCATGAATTGGATGATAGATTTGTGTAATGATACTGTTGGACCAACATCATGAACATGACATGTTGGGTGCTCTTTTGATATTGAAATCGTACCAACAATAATGTTCAAATCAATTTCAAAATCATAAGAACATGTCCAAAACGACAAGATCTGAGTCACAAAGGGAAATGCTCTTCACAAATTGAATCGGGCTCAAATCAAACAAAATATATGAACTAAATTCTTGAAATTAAAAATAGATCACTAAATTTCAAAGTCTGAATAGATCACTAAATTTCAATCTGTTATGTCCGCTATCACGATATTTATGCAGTGTTGCGGAAGATTTGTCTATAGAATATTTGCCTGGCTATTAATACGGTTAGGCCTACAAAAAGAGGAAATGAAAGGACAATGTTCCAGAATGCAGCTATTTCGTACCTTTGTTTGCTTGTGGATGACCATTACAGAAGCAGTTGCAGATTCTGAGATGAGCTTAATTTGACACTGCTATAAATATAGTAAAAACAACTTTAGTGTGCTCACTGCTCACATGGTTTTCGTATTTGGCTTGAAAGGAACTCAAAACTATCTCCGGAATGTTGCGCTGGACTCGGGCTATCAAATGCAACAAGCTCATATCATATTGCTGGACTCAATTCAAGAAGCATTGAAGTTAATCAAGTTTGAGATTTGAGCTCAACTTGATACTGTCCCCTATCCTAATATTGAACAGGGAAACTCAATGTATGATAGTTAAAATTTAGACTATTATGCACACTCAGGTTTAAAAAACATGAACTTATATAACAAGACATAAACATACAGTATGATTATCCGAATATACGAATAACATTACTGTATTGAATAAAGTTTCGAGTACACTTCATAAATGTTAATGTTGGGATTGAGAGGAAAGGTCAACAAAAAATGTGTCATAATTGGACTAAATACTAATAAAACAAATCAAAAAACATCATCATTAATGTAACAGCTCTGGGTTTTCCAAAATACTGTCATTAGTAACTAAAATTTGTAACAAAAAATGAAAATTGATCTTTGAACAGAAACTACTACAGAGAAAACAAAACAGATAGACATACAAAGTTTACTGATCTTCACCATTTCATTCAGTTCTTTGCCTTCACCTTCTTACCCCCTTGCAAAATTTAAGGGAAATCCAAATCAGAGATTTTGAGAAGCAGATAAGAGAGCAACGCAGCAACAGTATTAAGCATCTTACTTGGCCTGTTGTTTGCAGGTGCAGGTGTGGGAGCAGGAGCTGTCTTCGCAACAGGTCCCTGCATGGTTAAAAAACGAAGATTCAAACTCAAAGAGCCAACTACAACACAAACCATCCAAAACCAAGTGCGAAGTGAGGTATAAAACTTGTTGGATGGCACAGTGGGTAACCATCGTCAAAATATAGCTTATAGATGGTGAAAGCTTCCAAGGTCGGAAAACAATGTTAGTTTTTTCTAAGGTAATGTTTTTATTTAACATAGATTGATTGCCAACATTTTTTGAAACCAAGAAAAGCAACAATCAAATCAAGTGAATACCAAGTTGAATTTCAAAAGCTACAGAACCCACAATTCATTCTCACAAAACAATATCAACAAATGAATCGAAAAATATATTTATATTACCTGTGCGAGGAGTTCCTCCCTTCTTTCCAACTTTCTCTCTCTGCTAGCCTTGTTCTTAGCACGCTTGACCTCAAACTGGTCAGACAGTGTCTTCTCTCTTGCCTTTTCGGCCTTGGACTAGTGAATACTTTCCATCAAGACACACTTGTTCTTGAACACATTACCCTTGACCTTCATGTACATGTCATGGTACATGTGTTCGTCAATCTTCTTGGATTCCCTGTACTTACGAAGCAAACGCCTCAGAACACGCATTCTCGGTTCTCATCCATAGTATCTTTGTTGGCAACCTTGCCTCTCGAGTACCCTTCCTCTTACCTGAATGTATTTAATAGATATCATCATGTCTTGGTCATACTGAAATCTGAGGAACAATGGAACTCTAATAATGTATCCAACACTCTGAATACAAGTCAAAGAATTTAGATTAATCATATACCATATCCAGAGTGACGGCCCTTTCTCTTGGCTTCCTTCATCCTACACGCACGAGACCGGGAGTGAATTTTTGTAGGCTTCCTAATGATAAAACATCCTTCACAAGTTTCCTAACGTTCTGCCCTGTAACCAGTGATCAAATTATCAACATACACGCCAATTGGAAAAAAATAGGAAAATTAATAACAGTTCAATCTAAATATAACATAATAAAAAGCCATGAAGCTGCTTCACAACAAGACAGAACACGATCACGAACTATCAGAAATGTAGCCTGATTCAATTTAAGAATCGCTGGTTGAAGCACAACTGAGTATCATTCTCATAAGCTACTCTAACCCGTCTTGAAAATAACTCAAATTCAGCTCAACCATTGTTGGAGCCAGCTCAAACTATCATTGAAAACAAATTCCAGAATCACATTGTTCAACTCAAGTAGCTAAGCCTAATTGAGTTTTTTCATATACATATTAATTTTTAATCAGTATTGAAATTTGTCATCGAACTAATGACATTATAAAAGCATAGGGATCAAAGGACTAAATACCAAATTCGAGCATAGTGGAGAGATCCAAACCATGATTTGACCATTACACCTAAAACTTTGTTACTAAATCTGCTTAGCTAGTAAATACATAAATACAGAAACCAAATCTATCAGCTCCTTCAACGAGTTCTCTAAAACAAACAAATAAGCAACAATCATAGACAAACAGTAACATCGAGGACTAAACACTAAAGTGTATCGGAATAACAGGTTTGGATTGTGCATTCAGAAACAAATTGAATAATGGATAATAAACTAGAGAGGGAGCAACGTACTGGAGTTGGCCATGGAGATCTCATTGATTTCATTAGGTTCCAACAATCATAGACGCTTCTGAAGCTTCAAAGACACCATCGGTGTTTTCCCTCTCTGTTTTCGTTTCCTCTCCCTCGCTTTTTTAGGGAAGAACGGTGGAGATGGCTTTTATTAAGATTGATTTTGTGTGTTAGGGTTAGTTTTTTTGGGTATTTGAAAATAATCAAAATTTGGGATAGGCCCAATTTGTTTACTGTTGAATAAATATTTGGGCTTTTCTGAGGATCAGCCCAAAAATATATAAAAAATTTTAATTAAAATATTTTATATTTGAAAAAAACTGATATTAATAAGCCATATAAATTTTAGTTCGTACTCGTCTTTTAGTTTTAGGGGTTTAAGTTGTAAGGTTTAAATTTAAAATTTTAAAGTTTAAGATTTAACATTTATTTTTGAATTTAAGGTTAAAAATTTAGAATTTAAATTTGTTAGTATAAATATACATGCTTGTGCTGTGTATTAAAATTCTATACTTTTATATTTGTATAAATGTTTGATAATTTAACAATAATAATATTATTGTTTGGAGTCCGCCGAGGTTAACCTATGATTATTGTGGTCGATTGTGGCGTTGATCTTCTTTGTAATAATCTTTTTTAGATGTTTCCTTCGGTTGTAAATAGAAATTCTCTATTTTTATTAATATGATAAATTTATGCTCGAGTAAAAAAAAATGCTTAAATCAATTTTCTGAAAGTGTCAACCAAACTAAGATACAACGATTATAATTAGAAAGAAGAGGCAAAATTCGATTTCCATGATTTGTTCATAGGTTAAATTAGATCCATCTAAAAACCTATATTATTCTACTATAAATATTTATATTTCTAATTTAAAGGGGAAAATCACCATTGAGACCTTGGCTTATACCAAGCTGCTGCATAACATTGCTATGACCTTGAGAATTAGGATGCTTGACAAACATACCATCTGGCATAGTTGTTAGTAGTCTGAATTTGATGATAATTTCCGGTATCAGGCTGTTGAACAACGGTGACAGGTTGAGGTCCGTGGTAAACATAGTGGTTCGAAACCAACTGCTTCGGGGCACACCGGTGAGCGGCCGCATCTCTGGTCTGTCGACTGTGTGTCGATGGAAAGCTTTTGGGCACCGAGACAACCTCAAGAAGATGAGCTATTGAACATGCCATGGAGCTTGGTATATATTTTCTAGTTTGGTGTTTCTTTCTTGCTTATATGTTGAGGCTAGGCAATTCAATATTTATATAGGAGGTTTAGGAATTAGGATATCTAGTGTAAGCCCCTTAATTTGCTATTTTGCCATCATAATTTAGATAAATAAATTAATAAAAAATCAAGGAATTTTATTAGGAGAAAAAAGAAATGAAAAAGTGGTTCCCCATTTATAATTATTCCCCCATTTAACTTTTTTTGATTCTATTCTTGATTGACATGAATATAGATGAAATTGAAATGACTAATCATTCAAAATTTTTTAATAATTTTTTAAAATTCGATTTAATCCGAATAAAATAATTAATTAATAAAAATATTATTTAAAAGGAAGACATCACTTTTTTATATCAACTCAATATAAATTTCAATTTCAAACAATAAAATGGAAAAAGAGTACCCTAAATATATGATACAGGATGAGTTCTAACCATGTCCGCAACGTAAGGGATTGTATAAAAATATTAAATAATCTTTTATTTATTTTTTGAATATTGAAGTTAATTGTCAAGCCGGCTTGAATTAGATAATTAATTTTAATTAAGATAAGGACATGGAACTTTAAGTGGGTTAAGAAAGATTTGCCATATATGCTTGTGGAAAATGGAGAATAAAGTTCAAATTAAAAATAATTATTTATATTACGAGCGAGATGAGATTTTAATATTTAATATTTAAATTTGTAATTTGGTTAATTAACGTCGGATATAGAAATGAATATCAAAAGAAGATAGATTTTTTGTTGTTCATGTAACGATGATTAATCCATTCCTTATAGTATATAGGTGTTCTGATTCGAATGTAAACGGTTGGTCTTGACTACTCATATTTTCCACCGAACAAATAATTCGAGTTAATATACCGTCGGTTCATCGAATATAAATCCGAAATTCTAAAAATAAGCCTAGAACGTGTTGAACCTCCACAAATTGTCGCATCCGCCGGGACCTCTCATCCATGCAAAAGGAGACGATCACTCAAAATGTGCGTCGTCTTGTTCAAGTATAAAATATGCGATTCTAAATGCAGATCATCTTTTAAGCGAAGAGCGCCAGGGGCACTAGGAAATACGGAATAAGCAGCTCCTCCATACACAGCTGAAATAAATCTTCTTTCTTTCTTTCTTTCTTTCTTGGGAAAGGAAGGGAGAAAAAAGATTTTTTATTCTCGCCCTTTTTAAGGTTTTATGTAATAAAAAGGAAAAGAGCTGTTAAAAAATGGCCAACAACGTTGCGATTATCGGTATATGTTCGGTGTTTCTTGTGGCTCTGGTGGTTGCCGTCGCGGTGGGCGTGAACCACGTCAAGAGCAAGAACGACGCCGAGACCAACGGTGTGTCGAGTTCTAACAAGGCGGTACAGGTGCTTTGCGAATCCGTGGAGTACAAAGAAACATGCGTGGAGAGCCTGTCTAAGTCGAACTCGACCGACACCAAGGAGCTGATAAGGACCGGTTTTCAGGCGGCGATGACGGAGATAAAGGAGGTCTTGTCGAAATCGGAGACGCTCCAGGAGTTGCAGACGGACGAAGGGACCAAGGACGCCTTCAAGGTTTGCCAGGAGGTGTTGGGTTACGCCATTGACGACCTGGAGAGCTCGTTCATCACGCTCGGGGAATACGAAATGAGCAAGATTGACGATTACCTTATAAACCTCAAGGTGTGGCTGAGCGGCTCCGTCACCAGCCAACAAACGTGTATAGACTCGTACGCGGAGAAGAGCGGCCCGGCGGCGGAGAAGATGAGGAGTTTAATGAACAAGTCCCAGGAGCTAACCAGCAACGCCCTCCACATGGTATCCGGGATATCGTCGATCCTTAAGGACCTCAACATCCCGGGCCTCGAGGGCCTTGAAAACTCCGGGATTGCACGTAAGCTCTTGTCGGAAACGGAGAGCGGTTTCCCCGACTGGATGAGCTCCGGCGATCGACGACTCTTGCAGGTACCAGACTTTACGCCTAATGTCACCGTTGCAAAAGATGGAAGTGGCAATTACAAGAGCATCAACCTGGCCTTGGGTGAAGTCCCGAAGAAAAATCCCACGCGATTTGTTATTCATATTAAGGAGGGTGTTTATAAAGAGAGGGTCAACATCACCAAGGCAATGACCAATGTTATGCTGATCGGAGAAGGTCCGACCAAGACTATCATCACCGGTGACTTGAGCTCCGAATTTAGTAAGATTACCACGTTCCACACTGCAACCGTTGGTAAGTAATACCTTAGTTTGATTTTAAATTTAAATAAACTAAGGCTCACCCGTAAACAACGTTGCTCCATGCACGTATTTTGTTTTTGTTAGCTGTGAATGGGCAAAATTTCATAGCCAAGGATATTGGATTCGAAAACACAGCCGGAACCGAGGGTCATCAGGCCGTCGCCCTGAGGTCGAGCGGTGACTTCGCCGCCTACTACAACTGTCACTTTAACGGATACCAAGACACACTTTACGCCAACAAGGCGAGACAGTACTATCGAGATTGCACCGTCAGTGGCACCGTGGACTTCATCTTTGGCGACGCGAGGAGCCTGTTCCAAAACTGTCAGATCATCGTAAAGAAGCCGGCTCCCAATCAGAGCTGCATCGTCGCAGCACACGGGAGGGCGGACCAAAAATCTTACAGCGCCATTGTGCTCCACAACTGCACCATCTCCGGTGAGAAGGACTACCTCCCGGTTAAGGACAAGAACAAGTCCTACCTGGGCCGACCCTGGAAACCTTATGCCATCACCATCACAATGCAGTCCCAAATCGACGACATCATCGCACCCGAGGGGTACACACCGATGAACGGCACCGTCGGCCTGGACACCTCATTCTACGCCGAGATTAGCAACAGGGGACCAGGCGCTAAAACTGACGGCAGAGTCAAATGGGGTGGAATCAAACACCTGAATTTGGAAGCCGCCAAGAAATATACCCCTCGCCTCTTCCTCCAATCCGACACATGGATTCCACAAACCGGGATTCCCTGCATACAGGGCTTGATCAAGGGGTTGTAAAAAAAGGCCATTTTTATTATTGCAAAATAGTTAGCACCAGCTTTTTTCCTTTATATAAAAAAAAATATAATAGCTATAATCGGGAACTATATATATTCAATTAATTCATTTGTTTTACAATTATATATATTGTTTTTAATGCCATGCTTACTGTTTAGAAATATAGTATTTTTTAAAAAATATTCACCTCAACGAATTTGAGAATGGAGTGCGTGATTGAACAGAAATGTGTTATACGAATATAGACAAGAGACGAGATCTTTTCTTTTTTAAGTGTGTTTACTCTACATCGGTCTAAAAATCTATACTCAACATGTGTTTATCCAGGAGAGACAATGAAAACTAAAAAGAAAAAAAAATTCATGAGTGGTAATTGCTCTCAAGGGAAAGTCCTTATTTGTCACGATCCTCAATATATCATGGTGTAATTTTTTATATTATATTTGGGTAGAAAGGAACAATAAAATCTTCAAACATGTAAAGTTAACTCTCGATGAGATTGTAGTTGTTGTTAGATTTAATGCGAGTGTTAAACTGATGGGCAAGAAAATAGATCGTAAGGATGTTATTAATATTCAATTTTATAATATCTAGGGGATCTAATAGTAGTTCGAATCTCCTATGACAATGTGACTTGTAGTAACTCAATTACTTTATTAATATTCAAGTATCTATATTGATACTCCTTACAAAAATAAAAAATAGGATGAACTGAGAATAGAGTAATGATACTAGATCAATCAGTATCGATCTTAGTTTATGATCGCACTGATGCTCGTTGGAGAGTATCAATACCAAATAGTTATCCAAAAAATAGAATGTAATTCTCGTACTGATAAGCGAGTGTGTATTGATACTCGAAAATCTATACCAATACTAATCGATGAGTATTAATATCTTCTGACATAAATCAAAGATAAAATTGGACGAATAAAGTTCAAAAAGATAAGAAAATACCTTAATTATAATGTAGAGCGACTTAAATAAGCTAATAATGAAAATGGTTAAGTATATTTTCACAATGTATTAACTACTCAAAAGTCGAAATTTGATGATATAATGTTTATTAATTTTAAGAGATTTTTGGATCTTATTACTTGTATATTAGGTAGACATCTAGTACATTGAGTTATCTTGATTGATGAAATCAAAATATTGAGAGAGTGTGATGCAACACCATGATAAATATACATGAAACATGTTTGTAGTTATGTTCATATATGATTGCTTGGTTATATGATGTTCTACCTTACTTGATTAAGCATGATTTTTGGCGGCAAAAGGTAAAACCAACGTTATTTTAACTATTGTTTATGAAAATGTATTATTGAACTTCATAAGTTTACTTTTGGAAGTTTTAAGTTCTCAAGTTAGTGTGTTAACATATTATTAATTTGGAGGGACACCATCGTGATAGAATTTTAATGGATCATCTTATAATAATATAATATTTAAATTTTTGGATTATATATTAATAAGATTCTATTATTTATATATGTAACTAGTATTTTAGATTTATAATGTTTGAATCAAATATAATTATTTTAAATGATTTAGAACATCGTTGTAAACGTTTTTAAATATATATCTATAATTTAAACAGCAGAAAAAGAGAAAAAATATTTGCGATTTAAGATCCTTTGTTTTTATTGTACTCTATTTCAGCCATTATTTGTTTTGATATTGATGTTGTTTAAATGAACTTTTAAGTACAATTTGAATTTTTAGTTTCCTCAATGTACGTTTTCTAAAATAGAACCGAAATGCGAAAACAAATGAATTGAATTTATATTGAAGAAAAGCTGTTTAATATACAATGGTTACTGCAATGGTGGTTTCAGATTGTTGTTAGTTTTAGAGCCCTGGGATCATGTCCGGAGTGCAGGGAATTCCAGTGCTCGGAATCCAGGTTTCAGATTCGAGGAAAGGGCCGGGGGTGAATTTCTTGATACCATCTGCATCTATTTGCTGAATCGAAGGCCATTTGGCTCTTTGTTCGGTGTTAGAGCCAGGTCCACGGTTGCCGAATTCGACAAAGTAGCCGGTTGTCAACCCCCTGTCCCCGTCCATCGGAATGTATCCCACCGGGTCAATGATATCGTCAATTTGTGACTGCATTATGACGACGGTGGCGTATGCCCTCCACGGTCTGTTAAGGTATGCCTTGTTCGTGTCCTTAACCGGGAGGTATTCCTTGTCGCCGGAAATGGTGCAGTTCTGGAACACAAAACCATCGTTGGTTTCAGCTTTCTTCTTCCCCTGCGCGATGACGATGCATTCTTGGTTCGGCAATGGCTTCCTCACGATCAATTGGCAGTTTTGGAACACGGCTCTACCGCTGCCGAAGATGAAGTCTATGGTTCCGGTGATGACGCAATCACGATAAAATTGTCTACCCTCGTGGGCATAAAGGGTGTCTTGGTATCCATTGAAATGACAGTTATAGAAAGCGCCCATGTCGCCGGAGACCCTCAGAGCCACCGCTTAGTGTCCCTCGGGTCCGATAGAGTTCTCGAATGCGATGTCCTTGGCTACGAAACCCATCCCATCCACGGCTAAAAAAGACAGTCAATATTAGAGCTCAAAAAAAGAAAAAGGAAATTCAGTTATATCACATAAGGAGTACTACCAACTGTGGCGGTGATGAATGTGTTAGGTTTCGGCACTGTCTTGTCGACGCTAACGTTACCGGTGATGACGGTGTTGGTCGGTCCTTCTCCGATGAGCATAACGTTGTTAGTACGCTTGGGAATCACGATCCTCTCTTCGTAAATTCCGGTCTTAATTAGAATGACAAACCGTTTTGTATTCTTAATTGGAACATCGGCCAGGGCCTTGCCCACAGTATCATATTTTCCACTTCCATCCTTAGCGACGACGATATCAGGCTTAAAATCCCCCGGTGTTGCTGCTGCAGCTCCTGCCTCTTGCGGTGTTGCAGCTCCTGCATCTTGCGGTGCTGCTCCTCCTGGTGTCTGTGGTGCTGCAGCTCCTGCTTCTTGCGGTGTTGCAGCTCCTGCCTCTTGCGGTGCTGCTCCTACGGCTGCTGTTGGTTGCGGTGCTCCTCCTCCTGCTGCCTGTGGTGCTGCTGCTGCGTCTGCCAACTGCGGGAGTCTGCGATCACTGTAGCTCATCCATTCAGGGAACTCGCTCGACAACAGCCTACGATTGAGGAAACTGAGGTCCAAGTGTTTAGCAAGGGACGATAACCCGTTCAGTATGGCTAGCCCGTTCTCGGTTAGGTCCTGTGACGTTTTTAAAATCGATTTCATCTTCTCGGCCGCCGTACTGTTCATCTCCTCATACGCGTCTATACATGTTTGCTGGCTGGTGAAGACGCCGCTCAGCCACACTTGTAGGGTCAAGAGGATATCGTTCATCTTGCTCATGTCGACCTCCCCAAGCTTGTCGAACGATCTCTCCAAGTCCTGAATTGCCCAATCGAACATCATCTGGCAAACACGGAAAGCCTCTTTAGTGTTTTCATCATCTTTATGTTTGTGTATGCTTGTTGACCACGGTCATCTAAGTTACTACCCCATCAGCATCGACAAACAACCGCATTCTATATATCTGTTGTTGATGCCGTAAAGTGTAAACCAAACTCTAACGTCCTTACAAGATATCACAAAATCTATTTTACGGCTACCAAGTGATCTTTACATGATTTATACATAAATTGAGTTACTTTGTTCACACTATATAATATTAGATCGAGTGTGGCATTGTATAATTAAGATAACATAACTTTTCACTTGCGAGACGTAAGAGCTTGATCAATCGTATCTGAAACCTTTTCATCAGACACAATAACTGTAGATAAGACCTTGGGTTTAAAAAATACCCATTTCCCTACTAATGTTCATTGCACGAGTATTAGAGGATGCGGGTGCTGCAACAAGGACTTCAAATGTAGCTGGCATAAACATTGATTCTTCATGAGAGACGCAGCCGGTGGAACCATGGGCTACATCCTCGACACCACGTACACAAGAGTAGCTGTGGGAGCTATTGCCAGGTGCAGGTTGCGACTCACATATGACTTAAACCAACATCTCTCGTACTATCGGACCATGGAGATTATTGCTCACGAACAATGTAATGAGTAACGTGACACTGAACTGTTGCCCCTAGCAAGCTTGGACAATGAAAGCAAGTTTTTAGTTACTTGAAGAACAAACAATAGATTTGCTGCTTCCAGACGAGAAAATTAATCTCATCAAGATGATTTGGACTTGATTCTTCAAGTCTTGCTATGAACCGAGGAATTATATAGTTATTTTTATTTGGTTGTATAATTGATTTTATTGTTGTACAGTTTATTAGTACTTTTGGGTGAATAAATTTTTTTCATTTATCAAAAAAAAAGAAAAACATCAATTTAGTAATTCTTTTATTATAATTAAAAGGAGTCATGCATTTTATTATTATAATAATAATATACGTCTCATTAAAACAGTTTCTAAATTTAATTAAAAACTTACGCATAATGATATATTCTGCCAAATCGATGCATAATATTATTGAACTAATCCGATTTTAACGATAACTTAATTCGAAAATTTTAGTTTTCTCAATGTATATAATTTTTTAAATGTATCCTTTATATTAGTTTTTAATATTTTTGTGTTGAAATTATATTGTCATAATATTTAATTATTGATTGTTAATTTTATAAAAATTAAAACCAAATTAAAATAATGTATAAATGTTATTAAAACATATGATACTTTTAAATTTTAGAATTACAATAAAAATATATATCTTGCTATAAATAAGGCTGTAATAATCAAATGAAATTATAAAATACCGTAAAAAAATAAGAAACAAAAGGAAATAAATAGAACCATAAACATAATACTATACCGTCATAAGATCTAACCAGTGATATTTCACGTTGCTCACGTTGTGATTTTAGGTAAAAATCACCTGTTTTTTTTTATAGCGGCTTCTTTCATACCGTCTTAACATTTTACTCTTAATTCTCTAAACTCTAATCACAACCTATAACTTTGAATTTTAACCCCTAACCCTTAAACCTCTAATTTAAAATGAAACATAAAAAGAAACAAAAAAGCATGGGAACTGCACTTTGCGAGCGTCCCGCATCCCCGATACGTTTTCGAGACGGAGATGACTGGGGACGTTTCTGGGACGGTCAACGCATACCGGATACATCAACGCTCACCGAGGACGATCAGCACTCATCGGAGACGTATTCGGAACGTCTGACAATCTTCCGATAAAGAAGAACAATGAGAGGAGAAAAACCCCCAGTAAATTTGTCTTTTAACTTTTTGTGGGATCCACAAATTTTAGATTTTATTATTATTAATTATTTAATCAAAAATATTAGTATTAAGATTTTAATATTTAAATAATTATATTATTTTTAATATAAATTAATATAAAAAATAAATTTAACAGTAATTTTAATGTGAATTAATATAAAAAATAAAATTTATTTATAATAATTATTTTTAAAAGATGAATTTCTAAATAAATATATAATAAATAAAAAATATTATATAATATATATTTTAAAGTATCAATCTTAACTTCAAAGAAATTAAAATAAATAATCTGAACCTTTATTTTATTTTAGTTTTACAATTAAATTTAATATGTTCTTTGTTTGCTACTTTGTTTGTAGTATTTTATTTTTATCAATTATTTTAGATATTTTATGACTAAAACATAAATATATTTTTATAACATAATCAATAAATATATTTTTTATTATTTTATTTTATATGAAAAATTATATTATTGATAATGTGTATTTATTATTTTATGTAATTATGAGTATTTTATTAAAATTTTTATTAGTTTTTTATTAATTTTTTAATTAATATATAATATTATTATTTTATGATTGTTGTATCTTTGCCATACCCGTACTTTATAATTTTGAGAATTGACGTTTTTTGTATTATCTCATCTCCGTTTCCTTATCTGTATCAAGGATTATAAAAGGTAAAAGATTTTCGCCCCGTAGTATTGTTATTTTTCCAGAGTTATTATGCCATTAGTTTGCTCTATTTAATTACGTTAATAAATTTTATTTGCTTTCCGAAAATAAAATAATGAATTGAATTTATATATATAAAAAAGCTGTTCAATATACAATTAAATGAAATGTGATGGCAAATAAAACGGTGGCCTTAGCCGTTTGCTGCTAGTTTAGAGCCCAGGGATCATGTCGGGAATGCAGGGGATTCCGGTGCTAGGAATCCAAGTCTCGGATTCCAGGAAGGTGCCGGCGGTGAATTTCTTGATCTCAGCCGCACTGGTTCGCTTGATAGAAGGCCATTTGGCTCTGCGATCAGTGTTAGAGCCAGGTCCACGGTTTCCGAACTCGGCGAAGTAGCCGGTATTCAGCCCATTGTCACCATTCATTGGAATGTACCCCTCCGGCTGAATAACATCGTCGATTTGTGACTGCATTATGACAACGGTGGCGAATGCCCTCCATGGTCTGTTAAGGTATGACTTGTTCTTGTCCTTCACTGGAGATAATCCTTGTCGCCGGAGAAGGTGCAGTTCTGGAACACGAACCCGCTGGCGGTATTTGCTGCCTTCTTCCCCTGTGCGATGAAGATGCAGGCTTGGTTACCCATTGGCTTCCTCACGACCAACTGGCAGTTCTGGAACACGGCTCTAGCGCTGCCGAAGATGAAGTCTATGGTTCCGCTGACGAGGCAGTCGCGGTAAAATTGCCTACCCTCGTGGGAATAAAGGGTGTCTTGGTATCCGTTAAAATGACAGTTATAGAAGGCAGACATATCGCCGGAAACCCTAAGAGCCACCGCTTGATGTCCCTCGGGTCCAATAGTGTTCTCGAATGCGATATCCTTAGCTATGAAGCCAATGCCAGCCGAGGCTACAAAAACCAAAGACAGTCGAGATTAGAACTCGGATAAAAAAGAAATGAAGTTCTACTATCACATACGTAGTACTTACAAACTGTTGCAGTTCCGAATGTGGTAGGTCTCGGCAATGTCTTTTCGACGCTGATGCTACCGGTGATGATAGTCTTGGTCGGGCCTTCTCCGATGAGCATAATGTTGCACATACCCTTAGGGATGTTGATCCTCTCATCGTAAGTTCCGGCCTTAATCAGAATGACGAACCGTTTAGTATTCTTCTTTGGGATTTCAGCCATGGCCTTGCCAACGGTATCATATTTTCCACTTCCGTCCTTAGCAACGACGACATCAGGCCTAAAATCCCCTGCTGCTGCTGCTCCAGCCTCCAGAACTCTTCCTGTTGCTCCTGCTTGTGCTGCTGATGCTGATGCTGATGCGTCTTGCGCTGCTGCTGCGTCTGCTGCCTGCAGGAGTCTGCGGTCATTGTAGCTCATCCATTCGGGGAATTCGCTCGACATCAGCCTACGATTGACCGCGGATCCGTCGAGGAAGCTGAGGTCAAGGGCTTTAGTGATGCCTGATACTCCGTTTAGTATGCCTAGCACGTTATTGGTTAGGTCTTGAGAGTTTGTTAAAAGCGACTTCATCTTCCGCGCGGCAGTACTGTTCATCTCCGCATACGAATCTATACATGTCTGTTGGCTGGTATAGACGCCGCTCAGCCACACCTGGAGGGTCAAGAGAATATGGTTAATCTTGCTCATACTGATCTCCCCAAGCATGTCGAACGATCTCTCTAGATCCTCAATTGCCCAATCGAACATCAGCTGGCAAACACCGAAAGCCTCTTTAGTCTTTTCGTCACTCTGCAGCTCCTTTATCGTCTTTGAATGCACCACCACTTTTTTTATCTCCTCCAACGTAACCTTAAACTCATTACTTATCACCTCCTTCGGATCGGACGAATTGGCCGACGACACCAGCGCCACCAGCAGGACAGTGATAAAAAGTATGCTATTCACCATTTTTAAACAGCTTTTTCTCCTTAATAAAACCCTAATAACAACCAGAAATGAATAATAAAAATGAAATCTTTTTCCTCCCTTCTTTTCACTTAAATATAAAGAACAGATTTCGAAAAAGAAAGAAAGAAAGAAGAAGATTCTCAGCAGCTACGTGAAGCTGCTTATTCCTTACTGAATAAGAACAAATGAAAGTGTTGCTTGATTAATCTGCATTTCCACTGCCCTTTTTATACTTGAAGGCAATCGCCATTTTTAGTAACATTCTGTTCAGAGTTTTGAAGTTTATGGTGTTCATCTCTTCTTGTTCCGAAATGTCTGGACTTCGAATTTCAAAAATATTGCTTTTACTTGAAAATTCTATATTTAGATTTCAGAAATAAATTATATATTATTTATTAAGATAAAGATTTAAAGTAAGATTATAAACAAGTCATATATATAAACTTTTAAATCCATAATTCAAAATTTTAAAATAATAAATTAAATATTTATAAAAAATATATAGATATATATAATTATAAGTTTATATATACTAATTATCTAAAATTTTTAACATAAAAAAGAATATCACTTTTAGGTGAAAACTAAAAATGTTTGATTTTTATATGATTAATTATTTAATTTTTTTTATTGTTTAAGAGGATAATCTTATTAGATTATTTTTAATGTAATTTTTTAAGAAAAACTCATGTATCTTTGAATAAATTGGACAAGACTCTCAAATCTTTGAAGATAATAATATTTTCGATAAAGTAAAGATTCCGTTTAATGAATTACACATACCCTCGTAATTTTTGAGCTGCTCTTATATTTCGACAATTGTTGCGAGATTTATTTTATTCTGATTAAGATTTATAATTCGTCGTGTTTTTAATGAGACTCACGATTTAAGATTTAGATTTGTATGTTTTATAATCTATTAAAATCATATTTGTTGGAACAAAAAAAAATGTTTAGGTTAGACTACGCCCAATAGTTTTTAAAATTATTTTTATAAAAAAATAAAAATTAAATAAATGATATTTATTTATAATGAACACCTTAAATATAATTAAAAATAACATCTTTTAAATATTTTTTTGATTATATCTTTCATATATAATCTACTAAAATTATATTTGTGATATTGGTTGATTTTAGGAAAATCTTTCCTTTTGTCAGGAAAAGAATTTGTCATCTAAATCTTCAGCGCAACATTCAACCCGAGAAAAAAAAAACAGCTTCGAAATAATAGTTTTTTAATTTTAAATTTAATTATTTTTATTAATTAATGAAAAAATCATTTTAATAATTATTTTCATTTTTTATTATTGAACATGTCTTTTTTAAATGTTAATGGCTAAATTTTAGATAGCGGTGATGAAATAGTTATTTTATCTCATATAAAATTTTTTTTTTTTCGTCGATCGTTTTCTTTGATAATTGATTGAAGATCGTTTATTAATATGTTGTTTCTCTCGTGTAAATTGAGTCTTCAACTTTTTTAATCGTAAATAAAGCTTTTTATTCGTTAAGTAACAGACGTTGTCAAAAAATTAATAGATCAATGATAAAAAGGTTTAATGTCTAAACTTCAGTGAGTAATTTAAATATTTTAAAACTTTAATAACCTCAATAGATTTGAAAGTAAAATTAGTGATAGATTTATATAATTTAACCTTTAAAATTTTACAAAATAAGCAATAAATTTTCAATACCAATAATTATATTTTGAAGTATAAAAATTTAGAATCAAACGTTTATAACCTTGAAAGTAATTAAGGCAAGAACAGAAATGGGAACACTAATGGATTGAATTTATATCGAAGAAAAGTTGTTTAATCTATAATATTTGAAGTTCTGATGACAATAAAATAGTGGCCGCAGCTGATTGTTGCTAGTTTAGAGACCAGGGATAATGTCGGGAATGCAAGGAATTCCGGCGCTCGGAACCCAATTCTCGGATTCGAGGAAGGGCCCAGGGGTGAATTTCTTGACCTCAACTTGATCGATTTTCTTGATGGAAGGCCATTTGGCTCTGAGATCGGTTTTAGAGCCAGGTCCACGGTTGTCAAACTCTGCGAAATAGCCAGTATCCAAACCCTTGTTGCCGTCCATCGGAGTGTACCCCTCTGGTTGGATGATGTCGTCGATCTGTGATTGCATTATTACGACGGTTGCGAATGCCCTCCATGGTCTGTTAAGGTATGACTTGTTCTTGTCCTTCACTGGGATGTAGTTCTTGTCGCCAGAGAAGGTGCAGTTCTGGAACACGAACCCGCTAGCGGATTCTGCTGTCTTCTTCCCCTGTGCAATGAAGATGCAGGCTTGGTTCACCATCGGCTTCCTCACGACTAACTGACAGTTCTGAAATACGGCTCTAGCACTGCCGAAGATGAAGTCTATGGTTCCACTGATGACGCAATCACGATAAAATTGTCTGCCCTCGTGGGCATAAAGGGTGTCTTGATATCCGTTGAAATGGCAGTTATAGAAGGCGGACATGTCACCGGACACTCTAAGGGCCACCGCTTGGTGTCCCTCGGGTCCGATGGAGTTCTCGAACGTGATGTCCTTGGCTATAAAGCCCATCCCAACCGCAGCTACAAAAAATCAAGCATATATAGTCGAGATTAGAGCTCAGAAAAGAAATTAAGTTATATAACATATGGAGTACTTACAAACCGTTGAAGTATAGAATGTGGTAGGTCTCGGTAATGTCTTTTCGACACTGACATTACCGGTGATAATAGTCTTGGTCGGGCCTTCTCCTATGAGCATAATGTTGTCAGTACCCTTGGGGATCCCGATCCTCTCATGGTAAATTCCGGCCTTAATCAGAATGACAGTCCGTTTACTATTCTTCTTTGGGATTTGAGCCAGGGCCTTGGTCACGCTATCATACTTTTCACTTCCGTCCTTTGCAACGATCATGTCAGGCTTAAAATCTCCCAGTTCTGTTGCTAGTTCTGCCGCCTGAACTTCTGGTGTAGCTTCCTCCGACGGTGCTGTTGCTTTTGCGTCTGCTGCATGTAGGAGTTTGCGGTCGCTGTAGCTCATCCATTCAGGGAACTCGCTCGACAACAGCCTACGATGTGACGTGGGTTCCTCAAGGCTCTTGATGTCGAGGTCTTTACTGAGAGCCGAGAACCCGTTCAGTATGGATAGCCCGTTCCTGGTTAGTTCCTGTGACTTTGTTAAGATCGACGTCATCTTCTCCGCCGCGTGGCCATCCATCTCCTCGTACGAGTCTATACAGGTCTGCTGGCTGGTGAGGGCGCCGCTCAGCCACACCTGGAGGGTCAAGAGGATTTCGTCAATCTTGCTCATATCGATCTCCCCGAGCTTGCCGAACGATTTCTCCAGGTCCTGAATTGCCCAATCGAACATTTGATGGCAAACAGCAAAAGCCTGTTTAGTCTTTTCGTCATTCTGGAGCTCCCGCAACGTCTTCGAATGCGCGACCACTTTCTTTATCTCCTCCACAGTCGCTTGAAACTCCATCCTTATCAGATCCTTCGGTTCGGTCGAGTTGGCCGACGACATGCTCTGCTCACACGTTTCTTTAAATAGCGTCGGCTGACAAATGGACTGTATTGCCTTGTTAGAAGTCGACAACTGCGCTTCCCTCTCCTCCCTACGCTTTTTTGCTGCTTGAAGTTGGATGGCAAAATACGCGGTTAGCGCCGACGCCACCACCGCCACCATCAGGACAATGATAAAAAGTATGGTATTTGCCATTTTCAAATATTTTTTTCCTCCCTTCTTTTCACTTGAATCTAAAGAACAGTTTCAGAAGAAGAAAGAAAGGAGAAGATTCTTAGCAGCTACCTGATGCTGCTTATTCCTTGCATTTCCATTTGCCCTCTTTATACTTACATGAAATCGCCATTTTTAGTTAACCATTCCATTTTTATTACCAATCTGTTTACAGTTTTTCATGTTTACGGACTTCATCTCTTCTTGTTCCGAAATCTATGGATTTTGATTTTGGATTTCCACGTTATATTTTCTGTCTAAATTTAGTTTCATTGTCATTTCCAATATATTGTTTGAGTTGGAAATCTATATAATAAAGTACGTAACAATTTTGCATATTTTTTATCAGTTTAATGAAAACATAATATAAAAAAAACAGTTTTCTCGATGTATGTCTTTTTAATATATCTTTTATATTATTTTTTTTAATATTTTTATGTTAGAATCATATTGATATAATATTTAAGTGTTGATGTCTATTTTTTTCTATTACGATTGAACTAAAATAAAAAAAATGATTTGATAGGAAAAAAAACGAAAATTTACACAAACTGTGTTCTTTTAGAGTTTAGATTTAAGATTTTAGGGTTTAAATTTCTTGGCAACCATGGCCTGAAACTCTGTTCTTATCATCTCCTTCGGGTCACCACCGCCACCCGCAGGACAATGATAAAATGTATGGTATTCACCATTTTTAAACCGTATTTTTCCTTATTGAATACAGCTGCTTAAGCTTCTACTCTTGCTCGATTAATCTGCATTTTCATTACCCTATTTATACTTGAATCTGCAGTTTCAGTAACAATATGTTCCGAAATCTGTGTTTTGAATTTCGATTTTCTCGTTATAATATCTGTTTGAATTGAATTTCATTATCGTTTCCAATATAATGTTTTTAGTTGAAAGTCTATATTTAAGTTTCAAAAATAAATCATATATATAATAAATTAAGGTGAAAAATTCTATTATGTTAAATAAATTGCGGTCTTGGTTTAAAAAATTTTAAGTTTAACGAGGGATAATATTTCTTTAAATTTAATTTTTATATATTTGTGGTGATTAATTTTTTTTAACAATTGCTATTGATTTTTTATTAAAACCATAAAAAATTATAATTACATCGTAATCAAGAAAGTAAAATAATTTGATTAAAAAATTCAAAATTCTTACAACCCAAAAGCAAAGAAAAATAAAATTTCTATGGAAATAATCATTTCAATAAAATTCAGAAGCTTCCTCAATCTCCTTGTCTCAGTCCAAACGAGATGCATAGTGAAGCAAGAAGGAGTTGTAAGTGATCCAAACTGTCGTGCAAAAAGTACCGCTACCCAGGACTGATTTTATCGGCAAACAACCATCAGCCGAGTGGGAAAAAGTCTTTCAAGTGACCACTGACAAAAACAAATCAAAAACTAACATCGATTGAATCTACGTGCAAACAACAACCGATCGCTAGGGTATGCTGCAACATACCATAAAGACAGACGAATCAAACCCTAAAACAAAAATAAAAACATGTCACAATGACAGAAAAAACGTGCTGCAAATACAGAAAAATAGAGATTCTTATTAAAATAAAATAAGAAAAAGTAATAGATTCGGTGGTCGACAATCAATATTAAAATTGATTGTCGACCACCGATCAAAATAAAAAATGAAAAAAAAAATTGGGAGAGAGAGCAGTGGCTAGGGTTTTTTGATTAAATTTTTTAAAAACCCGTTAATAGGGTATTCATTTTAATCTAATTTTTTATTCATAACATTAACTTTAGAGGCTTAATGCTTCATCTCGCTCGAAAAATTGTTGGTTATTATACATTTTAATTATAAGGTAACTAACATGTGCTTTTACGAGATTTATATGACATACAAATGTTTTGCAAGTTCATATGATTTCAATTAGATGTGGACAAATTGAATTGAAATTTTTAGTTCAATCAATTTTTTTTGTTAATAAATAAAAACTCAATTAAAATAATATCATACAATGAATTTCACAAAATTAAAATGAGTTCAATAATTTTGTTTTAAATTTTTTTTTCGAATTGATAAAATCAAGACGAGTCGAATAAAAAATTATTTGAATTTTATTTACCCACTAATAAAAATACTAATTTCTGATGTGAAAAAATTGAGGAGAACCGCCATACAAATTTGAAGCCTTGAACAAGTTGTGATGTCTCCACCATGCAAAAGTCATCCTTTACCAACAATAGTGATTTCCTTGAGTAGAAATAGGGCAATGGAAATGGATTATTGAAGAAAGAGCAAAAAGCTTAAGGGGCATTAAGCAATACGCAGCCCCCACAGCTGTTTGCAATCAATCTTCTACTTTATTCATTTATTTATCTCTTTCCTTCCTGTGTTGATGCAGCTGCTTAGATTCAAGCAAAAGGGAGGGAGGAAAAAGTTTCTTCATTTATAGTTGTTTTAGAGTTACAAGCAGGAAAAAAAAAGGGTGTTTAAAAATGGTGAGTAACGTTATTTTTGTCCTTGTCAGTTTGGTGGCGGTGCTGGCGTCGGTGCTGGCGGTGGTGTTCGCTCAGGGTATGTATAAGGCGCAGGAGATGGATGAGCAATCGGAGAAGATAGTGAGTTCTAAGAAGGCGATACATGCCATTTGCCAGCCAACGAGGTTCAAGGAAGCGTGTGAGGAGAGCATGTTGTCGTCCGAATCGAGCGACCCCAAGGAGCTGATACGGGCGGAGTTCATGGCCACGGTGGAGGAGTTAAAGAACGCGTCGGAGAGATCAAAGGCGGTCCATTTGCTGCAGAGGGACGAGAATACGAAAGCGGCTTTCCGTGTTTGCCAGGAGATGTTCAATTGGGCTATTAAGGACCTGGAAAGGTCGTTCGACAAGCTCGCGGCGATCGATATGAGCAAGATTAACGATGTCCTCTTGACCCTAGAGGTGTGGCTGAGCGGAGCGCTCACCAGCCAGCAGACCTGCATAGACTCGTATGCGGAGATGGACGACCACGCGGCGGAGAAGATGATGACGATCTTAATTAAGACACAGGAACTAACCAGGACCGGTCTCTCCATTTTGGATGGGTTATCGTCCCTCACAAAAGACCTCAACATCGGGAATATGGACAAGATCGACCCATCCGCGTTCAATCATCGTAAGCTCTTGTCGAGCGAGTTCCCTGAATGGATGAGCTACAGCGATCGGAAACTTCTACAGGCGAAACCGCAGGACATTAAGCCTAATGTCGTCGTCGCTAAAGACGGAAGTGGAAAATATGATAGCATCGCCAAGGCCTTGTCTGATGTCCCAAAGGGGAATGCTCAACGATTTGTCATTTACATTAAGGCCGGAGTTTACAATGAGAGGGTTAACATTCCTTTTGGCGTCGACCACGTTATGCTCATCGGAGATGGCCCAACCAAGACGATCATCACTGCCAGCGTGAGCGTCAAAAAGACACAGCCGAAACCTACGACATTCGACACTGCAACAGTTTGTTAGTAATACGTGATCATAGTACTAAATTACGTGAATGCTGGGTCGTGATTTAACTTGATTTATTTTTTCAGAGCTCTAATCTGGATTGTGTTTGGTTTTGGTAGCTGCGGATGGGATGCACTTCATAGCAAAGAATATCGGGTTCGAGAATTCCATTGGACCTGAGGGTCACCAAGCGGTGGCCTTTAGGGCGTCTGGGGATATGTCCGCTTTCTATAACTGTCATTTTAACGGATACCAAGACACTCTTTATTCCCACCTGGGCCGGCAGTTTTACCGGGACTGCGTCATCACCGGTACTATAGACTTCGTTTTTGGTAACGCTAGGGCCGTGTACCAGAACTGCCAGCTGATCGTGAGGAAGCCGTTGGAGAACCAGGATTGCATCATCATTGCACAGGGAAAGAAAACGGTGGAATCCGCAGGTGGCTTCGTGTTCCAAAACTGCACTTTCTCCGGAGATAGCGACTATCTCCCGGTGAAGGACAGATACAAGTCGTACCTCAACAGACCATGGAGGGAATTTGCAACCGTTATCATAATGCAGTCACAAATCGACGACATCATCCAACCGGAGGGGTACATTCCGATGGTTGGCGAAAAGGGGCTGGCAACCTCATACTACGTCGAATTCGGCAACCGTGGACCTGGTTCTAACACCGAAGGCAGGGTGAAATGGCCTGGAATCAAGCAAATCGATAAGACTGAAATCAAGAAATTCACCCCCGGCGTCTTCCTCGAATCCCAGACATGGATTCCAAACACTGGGATCCCCTGCATTACCGGCATGATCCCTGGGATCTAAATTAGCAACTAACAATTTATATTCTTGCCTTCTAAATGTCTGTACTTTAAACCTAGCTATCCTCAAAATATTAAGAAATTTAAAGTTTTGATATTTATTTCTATACAATTACTGTTTTGATTAATCCCATTTTCATATGATATCCCTATAAAGCTTGGGGAAATAACAATTCAGTGATCAATCCCTACACCAAACATCCTCGCAATATAACATTGTTTTCCCAACGCCAATCTAACATCTAAATGCATCAGTATTCATCCAAATCCCATGGAGTCGCAGCTCCAATTTCTTACAATTCCACGTCACATGATTCACAATTTTTTTTGAATTAGATAGGTTCATTCTTCAACAAACGGTATAAATATACACGGCACACTAATAGTTGCTTCGAGTAATGACAAATACAAAACAAAACAAGCTCTTAAAATCATTTTCAACAGTTGCTTCGAGTAATGACAAATAAAAAACAAGTACTCTCGTGTTTCCAATAAACCCTCACACAATACATAGTTCGGATTCACTTGTTATCCCCAGCATACCATTCCTACATTTTGTTGGTAGCCTATTCAATACCACTCGCCAGGAGATAAATGAATGGCAAGGGATGGCAAGTCTATTCCATACAATTTGGTTCCATGGAACCTTCGTTAGTTTGAACCTGTACTAATCTCATACTTCTTTAGTTATATATTTCTCAGATAATATAGCGGTCAAATTTACCCCTAATTCATCTCGAAGCTTTAGTTATAATATAAAGTTTTAATAATCCATCTCGAAGTTTTATTTAATCTAAAATTGTTTCCCTAACTTTGGTTCATGAAATTTGATGGTAGATCCTCCCCTTGACACCTGCTTATTGCACTACTTGTTTGCCTCCAACAAGGCTACCTCAGAATCAACCCATGCTCATTACCTTCAATCAAGATTCTTCCCGAGCTTAAGCGTCAGTCTTGCTTCTCTAGTATGAACATTCCATCTCCCTACAAGGTACAATTCCGAAAAGGTTCCATCTTCCCTTTTCTCTTAGTTTAGTTCTTCTTTGGGATCTATCCCCTTTATTTTGTTCCGCTTCTGGCAGAGCTTTGTCTTGCAACTCAAGTAACAATCCATATCATTTCCCTCTCTCTCACCATTTGGTTATTCAAAACCAGTGCAAGAGTACTAGCATAAACCTAATTTGAGAAAAATAGTACAACTCAAAGTTTCATCTCAAAATCCAAAACACATAATTACCCAAGTCAAGACTACAATTCAAAGAATATAAAATAAGAGGTATCGGTGAATTTTTAGATTCAATGTTTTAAAATTTAAATTTTTAATATAAAGTACGGAGACTATGAACCAAAGTATCGATTAACCAATTTATTCAAGGATTTTAGATCAAGAAGGGTTAAACACCATAAATTTAAACAACTTTGAACAATTCGTCACCTCCGAAGGGATCTCTGGACCATGCAAATGTCTAAAAATGGTAGTTTCCTTCAAGTATAAATAGGGCAATGGAAATGCAGATTGATCAAGCAACAGAAAAAGCAAGAGCTCAAAGGGAAATGGCAACGGAAGCTAATGTCGTCGTCGCTAAAGACGGAAGTGGCAAATATGACAGCATCGCCAAGGCTGTGGCTGAAGTACAAAAGGGGAATACTGAACGGTTTGTCATTCACATTAAGGAGGGAGTTTACAATGAGAGGGTCGACATCCCCAAGGGTTCTGACCACATTACGTTTGTCGGAGATGGCCCGACCAAGACTGTCATCACTGGTGACGTGAGTGTCGAGAAGACACAGCCGAAACCTACGACATTCGACACTGCAACAGTTTGTAAGTAATATGGGAACATAATACAAAATTGACATTGTGGTCCTTGTTGTGCAGACCGCAATTTCATGGAGTACTATGTATGTGATATAACTTGATTTCTTTTGTCGAAATTCTAATCTCGACTGTGTTTGATTTTGTAGCTGTGAATGCGAATAATTTCATAGCCAAGAACATTGGAATCGAGAACACTGCCGGACCCGAGGGTCACCAAGCGGTGGCCCTCAGAGCCTCCGGGGATTTTGGCGCCTTCTTTAACTGTCATTTCAACGGATACCAAGACACCCTTTATGCTCACAAGGGCAGGCAATATTACCGTGATTGCGTCATCACAGGAACCATAGACTTCGTCTTTGGCGACGCTAGTGCCGTGTTCCAAAGCTGCCATCTGATCGTGAGGAAGCCGATGGAGAACCAGAGTTGCATCTTCATTGCACAGGGGAGGAAGGATGAAGAATCCAAAGGCGGCTTCGTGTTCCAAAACTGCACCTTCTCCGGCGATAACGACTACATCCCAGTGAAGGACACATACAAGTCGTACCTCAACAGACCATGGAAGGATTTCGCGACTGTTATCATAATGCAGTCACAGATCGACGATATCATCCAACCGGAGGGGTACACTCCGATGAACGGCGATCATGGTCTAGCAACCTCATATTACGTCGAGTATGGCAACCGAGGACCTGGCTCTAACACCGAGGGCAGGGTGAAATGGCCTGGAATCAAACAAGTCGATGAGACTGTGATCAAGAAATTCACCCCAGGTGTCTTCATCGAATCCGAGACCTGGATTCCAAGCACCGGGATTCCCTGCGTTCACGACATGATCCCTGGGATCTAAACTAGAAGCAGTCTTGTCTGCTTAATGTCTTTATGTTATACCTAGCTATCCTATGATATTTAATTATTAACTTCCCATGCTTGTTAATAAATATTAAGAAAAATAAAATTTTGATATTTATTTCTATACAATTTCCAACCAAACCTGCTTCTATTAACATGTCCAAAGCTGTGGAGATCGGCCACAGATTACACCAGTAAGAGACACAATGAAACAGAAATCAAAGAACCTATCTATTGAAGAGGACACCACCACCTCCCGCCACGCACACACCTTCAAAACTGCGTCCAGAAACAGTTTATGAATCTACAGTTTACAAACAAATGTATAATGTAACAGTAATGCAGATAGCACCGAGTAATCAATACTTCTTTCAACAAAAGATAATGAATTAGTTTTCCATCCAACAAGCTTACTGCAAAAACTATATATCCACAATTGGATCCCAAGTAGCTATTATCCTCGGTTCAGCCCCTATAGGAATTCCAAGATAATTAAACGGTAGTTTCCCCACTGCGCACACTCCCAAACTAGCTAAATTTGCTACCAGATCATCATCAACTCCAACTCCCAAACTGCCTATTTCATTTATTCCACTGAAACTGACAGTTCCAAGCTTCGAGCATCCTCATTATTCAAATGCTTAAAATCCAAATTAAAAATGGTTTCCATTTTCTCAAATTGCAGCTAACTTGTTTGAGTAAGTAGTCATACACTTTTTGTTTTAAGATCTTAGGATATCTCTCTCCCTCAGCCGCCAAGTACGAACTTTTAAGTAATCTTCTTTTGCTTCTAATTTTAACAGATTGGTGAAAGAACGACGAGTTTGAATCTCTTACTTTTAACCATTGGATTCTCGACTTCTGTCTCCCTAAATCCTCAGGAGACCTTAAAAAATCCTACATCCTGCTTTGATGTGCAATTAACCGATCAATAAAATATACAAAGTTTTATTTTTTTTAAAAAAATTTATGATTTATTTTTATATGATTCGATATTAATAATGAACAGTACCTATGGATACAAATCGGATGGTGGGTATCTAATTGGACAATGTGCGTGGGTTTCAAGTTTCAAATACTCATAGTAACATGTATGCATGTTTGGGATACTCTTTGGGATCAATAATCCGTCAAAATAATAATAATTTAGTTTTTTATTATTAATATATATAACAAATATTTAAAATTTTAAAATATTATGAGAAATATTCAAATTCAAATATTCTTTAAAAATATATCAATGTATTATTAATATCCTTTTTAGTGTCTATATGTATGTTTAATAATGTTCAACAATATTCCGTATTAATAATGTTCAATGATGTTCGATGCACGGGTTAGACTTATCCTTATTTATTTCATTCGATATAATCATAAATTCAAAATCCCAATATTTTAGAACATGAACATAAATTTAAAGAACTTTGAACGATTCGTCTCCAGGGATCTCTGGACCATACAAATGTCTAAAAATGATGGTTTCTTTCGAGTATAAATAGGGCAGTGGAAATGCAGATTGATCAAGCAACAGAAAAAGCTAAAGGGAAAATGGCGGTTGAGGCTAACGTCGTAGTGGCTAAAGACGGAAGTGGCAAATATGATAGCATCGCCAAGGCCGTGGCTGAAGTACAAAATGGGAATACTGAACGGTTTGTCATTCACATTAAGGAGGGGGTTTACAATGAGAGGGTCGACATCCCCAAGGGTTCCGACCACATTATGTTCGTCGGAGATGGACCAACCAAGACTGTCATCACCGGTGACGTGAGTGTAGAGAAGACACTGCCAAAACCTACGACATTCGACACTGCAACACTTTGTAAGTAATATGTGATCAGACTATTGGCTTTTTTTCCCAGGTTTTAATCTCGACTGTATTTGGTTTTGTAGCTGTGAATGCGAATAACTTCACAGCCAAAGACATTGGCATTGAGAACACCGCCGGACCCGAGGGTCACCAAGCGGTGGCCCTCAGGGCCTCCGGGGATATGGGTGCCTTCTTTAGCTGTCATTTCAACGGATATCAAGACACCCTTTATGCCCACAAAGGCAAACAATTTTATCGTGACTGCGTCATCACCGGAACCATAGACTTCATCTTTGGCGATGCTAGTGCCGTGTTCCAGAGCTGCCATCTGATCGTGAGGAAGCCTATGGAGAACCAGAGCTGCATCTTCATTGCACAGGGGAAGAAGGATGAAGAATCCAAAGGCGGCTTCGTGTTCCAAAACTGCACCTTCTCCGGCGATAACGACTACATCCCAGTGAAGGACACATACAAGTCGTACCTCAACAGACCATGGAAGGATTTCGCGACTGTTATCATAATGCAGTCACAGATCGACGATATCATCCAACCGGAGGGGTACACTCCGATGAACGGTGAACATGGGCTGGCAACCTCATACTACGTCGAGTATGGCAACCGGGGACCTGGTGCTAACACTGAGGGCAGGGTGAAATGGCCTGGAATCAAGCAAATCGACGAGACTGAGATCAAGAAATTCACCCCCGGTGTCTTCATCGAATCCGAGAGCTGGATTCCATGCACCGGGATTCCCTGCGTTCACGACATGATCCCTGGGGTCTAAACTAGAAGCAGTCTTGTCTGCTTAAATCTTAATGTCTTTATTTTATACTACATCCAACTATCCTCTAAATAATAAATAAAATAAAATTTTGATATTTATTTCTATACATTTGTACTAGGATTTTTTTCCAATTTAAATCATTTTGTATTTAAGCCTTTCTATCAAATAATTATGTGTAAATGAGTTCAAGTTTAATTTTTTTAATCAAAATTTTAGGTTTGGATTCATTTTATCACTTCTTATACGAAAATATTTTCTCTATCGAATATGCACTATTTAACTAATTTATATTTTCAGATTCAAATTTAATACGTAATAAAGTTTTGGTGTAAATTATATGCATCTTTATTGAGTTTTTATTGATGTCTTTATTTTAAAATAATAGGTTTAAAGTTTAAAATTAGAGGTTATAATTAAGGTTTATAAAATTAGTGAAATGATGTATTTTTTAGGGGTATGGTTTAAGATTTAAAAATTAGGGTTATAGTTTAAAATTTAGTTTTTTCGTAAATTTTAGGTGAGTCATAGAAAGAGATATAATTAATGGCCAGTAATTTTTACTCTAAAATTTTATCGTATAATAGATATTTGAATTCAAACGTATCATCTATTGATAAGATAAAATTTTGTCTCTTTTGGTTCTCTTTCTATAATATCAAGTACTAACCTTAAAGGCTTAAACCTAATGAGTGTACCCTTTAAGGAAATAGTGGGATCACACCACCCTCCAATTTTGAAAATTTTAAATATTGCTCTAAAACTTTTAAAAATTTTAATTTGTCCCTCAAAATTTTTTAAATATTATATTATATTTTAAAATTTTAAATATTTTTAATTAAATTTTTTCTCTATTTTTTTAATTTTTCTGAATTATTAAAAAAATAGTTAAACACTCAAAAAAAAATTAACCCTCCAAATATTAAAAAATTTAAATTAACCCCCTAAAACTTTTACTTTAAGTTCCATCACTGCTTAAACCTTAACCCTAAAATTTTAGTGTGAGGACATAGAGAAGGTACCGAAAGAAATAGATAATCTCTATTCCTCACAACCTATGATAGTGTTAACTGAAAATTTTTATAATTATATTTGAATACAAGATAATATTTATGTCTAGTTTTAAATTTTAAAAAAATCTTTGAATATATGTACAATAAATTATTCGAATCTAGATCGTTTAAATGAAACACGTCAACTGTATTAATGTTTAGAATCAATAATTCCTCAAAATAACAATAATTATTTTTAATATCTAGAATTTATATTTTTTTAATCAACTACAGTGGGTACAAATAATATATGTTCTAAAATATTCTCATAATTATTGAATATTAATCATTTAATTATTGTGTTGTAAATATTAGTACGCAAACCTATAAGCTCTAAAAACATTAATTATTCTCTTAACTAATGAGGTGAGATGATTCGTGTGAATTTGTACGTTAATATATAATAAAAAAAATTCAAAAGGCCGAGCTTTTAGAACAAGAAGGTTTATTTGAAGAATTGGTCAGCTTGCAAATTACTAAAAATGGTGGTTTGGTTGATGTATAAAAAGGGAACTGGAAATGCAGATTGAGCATTCAAGAACCAAAGCTCAAGGGGCTTTAAGCAAAAAAGGAATAAGCAGCCCCACCCAGCTGCAATAAATCTTCTTCTTTCTTTCTTATGCACCTGTTTTGATTCCAGGGAAAGGAAGGGAGAAAAAAGATTTTTTTTTTTTTCATTATTTCTCCGGTTTAAAAATGGCTAATAACGTTCTTTTTATTGTTGTCGTTGTGGTGGCCGTGGTGGCGTCGGCGCTCGCCGTGTTTTTCGCCATGGCCCTCCATGCCAAGGAAGAATCAGAAAAGAAATCTTCGACTTCTAGTAAAGCGGTGCAATCCGTTTGTCGACCAACGGATTTCAAAGAGACGTGTGAAAAGAGCCTTGAATCGAGTAATTCGACGGACCCCAAGGAGCTGATAAGGACCGGGGTGCGGGCCACCGTGACGGAGATTAAGAAGGTGCTGGCAGATTCCAAGACGCTCCAGGAGTTGGCAAAGGACAACGGCACAAAGGATGCTCTCCAAGTTTGCAAGGAGGTGTTGGACTTCTCCATTGATGACCTTGAAACCTCCTTCCAAAAGCTTGGCAAGTACGAATCGAACAAGATCGGCGATATCCTCTTGCGCATCCAGGTATGGCTGAGCGGCGCCCTCACTAGCCAGCAAACCTGCATTGACTCCTTCGCCGAGATGGACAGTGAGTCTGCCAAGAAAATGAAAATAATCTTGAAAACGGCGATTGAGCTAAACAAGAACGCTCTCGGCATGATGCAAGGGTTATCCTCCATCACCAAAGACCTCAACATCCCCAGCAACGGCAACATCGACACCCTCCCGCTCCAACGTAAGCTCATGTCGGATAAAAACAGCGACTTCCCCGATTGGTTAAGCCCCGGCGACCGGAAACTCCTGCAGGCGAATTCGGGGAACATTACTCCCAACGTGGTGGTTGCTCAAGACGGAAGTGGAAAATACAACAGCATTAACAAGGCCGTGGCTGAAATCCCCACGTCGAATACCCGACGATTTGTTATTTATGTCAAGGCCGGAGTTTACAACGAGATTGTCATCATTCCGAAAGGTGCCGACCACGTTATGCTCATCGGAGATGGTCCGACTAAGACTGTCATTACCGGCAGCCTTAGCGTCATGAAGAATGGAGTTAAGACCGACATTACAACCTATCACAGCGCATCCTTCGGTAAGTATCAGTACATATAATTTACCTCCGTTGAGCTCTAATCTCGAGTATAAAGTATTGATCTGCGTGTGTTTCGTAGCCGTGGATGCGAAAAACTTCATAGCCAAGGACATGGGATTCGAGAACACCGCCGGATACGAGGGTGAGCAAGCCGTCGCCGTGAGGGTATCCGGTGACCAAGGTGTCTACTACAACTGCCACTTCAACGGGTACCAAGACACCCTTTACCCCCAGAAGGAAATGCAATTCTTCCGCGACTGCGTCATTACCGGCACCATCGACTTCATCTTCGGCGACGCCCGGCTCGTGTTCCAGAATTGCCAGATGATCGTGAGGAAACCGGGTCCCAAACAGAGTTGCATGGTCGTGGCGCAAGGCAAAGTGTTCGATAAATCCCGAGGCGGCTTCGTGCTCCACAACTGCACCATCTCCGGCGATAAGGACTACATCCCGGTGATGAACAAGAACAAAGCGTACCTCAATAGACCATGGAAGCCACTAGCGACCGTCATAATAATCCAGTCACAGATCGACGATATCATCCAACCGGAGGGGTACATTCCGATGCATCCCGGTGAGGGGGAGTCTACTTCCTACTTTGTTGAATTCGGCAACCGGGGACCTGGCTCTAAAACCGACGGTAGGGTCAAATGGGCCGGTATCAAGCAGGTCGACTTGAACATGGCCAAGACGTTCACCCCCGGTACATTCCTCCAGTCCAGTACCTGGATTCCAAGTACCGGAGTTCCCTGCACTCCGGACTGGATTCCTGGGCTATAACCTAGCAAAAACCCTAAGACCATTCTTAGTAGAACTAGTATTTTTTTTTATTGTTATTGTAATATCTTCTTATATTAGGCAATATGAAACAGATACATTTACATGTGTAGTCAATCGTATATAGATACTGTTTACAATCCCATGTTAAGTAATGGTTCTTAAATAACTTTACAAACACCGTAAAAAAAATATAACTCGATCAAATCACACGATTTAAATAAGATATGAAAATATTTTTTTATTTTAACTAACGGTCGAGGGTTTATTTTTACTCTCCATATTAAGTAGTTTTAAAATTTATAGTTAATATCAATCCTAATATAAACCCTATTAAACAAATAAAATAATAGTTTTGTAAAATTTTATGGAAATTTCATGCTTCAAATACAAACCCTAAGTCAGTCAAACTCAGAAACACCCATTTTGTTCTTTTATGTTCAATTTTCATGTTTCAAATGCTGATTGACGAAACCAGACAACGTCGTTTTCATGTTTAAATATTTTGAGAAAACTTACATGAAGAATCATAGAATTTTTATAATTTATAACATCACTAAATATTTAATTTATTTTTATTATCAATTAAAACTAATAAATATATTCTTTCACAGAACAATTTAAATTATACAAATTAATTAAAACCGTCACTCATTTTATTATGTGTCGTCAGTATTTATGAAAACGTAATTTCAACAAAACATTTTAAACAAAATCAAATTAAAACATGTTATATTTGATTCTCGTTATATTCAAATTTTATTAAACAAAATTTTTATAGATAAGAATTTTTTATATGTAATAATTTTTTATTATATTCAAAATTCTAAAATTTTATTAAAGATGAATATCAAAGTCAGAAAATACATAATTAAATAATTGAATATTCACTTTTCTAAATTGGATATCGTACATACATTGTTATTTTATTGATTCAAAAATAGAAAATGTCTAAATTTTTTAGTCAAAATTTATACTCACACAACATTTTACAATGAAATATTCCCCGATAAACAACACCCAAAAATCTCAACTCAGATCATCTACGGCCTGAGTTGATCGTCTCGATAAGGTAAACTCAGCCACGTGGCTAACACTGGTCTCACTGACTCAATCCACGAGTCAGCTCTGAGTTTGTCGAGTCTCGTCTACACCTCGATGTTAAAACCAGGATAAAAGAATACCTCTGTAATTTCATTTATTGATTCAATACTCCTTACACCTTTATTTATACACACAAAAGTAAAGCTAACCAACTAACAGAACATTAAATCTAACTAACAGTTTATAACTCCTCTCAACACTCGATCCCCATGCAACTCAGATACAGTAGCGTTTTACGGTGAAGGACAAGGACTCGTCCCACTGCCTCTCCTATCTCTACTCAGTATCCTCTTGAACGACAAGAATCGACTCATGGGAGATCTATAAGATTGACTCGATCCCGAATCACACCCACTCGACTCACCTACGTAATTCCTTGTAGGGACCTCAATCGACAACTTCCTCCTTAGCCCGACTGACGACGAACCGGATGCTACATCCTCGTGCTGACACGAGGTACAGAAGTCGGATCCTAGATTCGATCCCGATTCCTCGATCGACGGTTCGTTAATTGTAATAACCAAGTCTCTCGGGTTCTCGGACACAGGTACGGATTCTTCAACTGCGATCCGACAAAGTGGACACGTGGAGTGAGAGTGAAACCACATGTCGATACACTCAGAATGAAATCTGTGATTACATTTGGGCAAGACCCGACCCGATTCGCCATCTTGGAATTCCGACAGGCAAACGGCGCATTCAAGGACGGAATCCGGTTTCGTTTTAGAGAAGGTGAAGACCGGGAGCGAGTTAATAACACGAGCGTCGAGGCCGTGTGAGCTAGCGGTGGCGGCGACTGGATTTGCATCGTTGTCGACATAGAAGACAAGTTGAGATCGTCGGCGTCGGCGTCGGTTACGGGATTGAAGTCGGCGAGCGCGGAGAAGGTACCAGCGTGCGTAGACATAGAGAGATAACATGAATATCATGACGAAGAACAAGACGACGATGGCGGTGAGCATTATTTTTCCGCTCAACGCATAGCTGCTACCGCCGTTATTGTTGTTTTCTTCGTCGCCGGGAGGGATTCTGAATCTGTTTCCATCGTCGCCTCCACTCATGGGTTTTGGAAGTTTTTTCCCTCGTGTTTGGTAGAGGGACAACAATTGGAGGGATTACCCTAATAGAAAGGAAAGTTCCTGTGGGTTTCTTAAGTACAGATCTTTGAATTTCCTTGTATCTGCCATTTCAGTCTACCACCAGAACGTCAACTTTGACGCGGTATTCTGTTCACTTACTTCATTACCCCTCACTGCTTCGTGTAGCCGCTCGGCATTTTTATTTTAATATTCTTTGCTAATCATTAATTAGATATGTATCTCTTACAAAAAAAATTATTACATGAAAACTTTTCATTACTTAAGATATAATCTCAACCAATTAAATTAAGATACATAATATATTTTTTTATATTAAATTTATACATAAGTATTGATCAAATCATCTAATTTAATGTCTTTGATTTAGAAAAGGAAAAAAATATTATCAAAGATTTCTTGTATCATCTTTCTCTTTGTTCTTTAAAATTTTCCTAATTAATTCTTTTATATAGATTTGAGGTTTAAGATTTAGAGTTTAGATTTAAGGTTAAGGATTAATGGTTTAGGGTTTATGTGGTTTATGTTTATGGTTAGGGTTAGGGTTAAGTTTAGGAGTTAGGGGTAGGGGTAGGTTTATGTTAGGGTTTGGGTTTAGGGTTAGGGTTAGGGTTAGGGTTTAGGTTTTAAGATTAGGGTTTAGGATTAGGGATTAAAAAAATTAATTAAAAAATTGAACAATAAAGAAAAAAAGAACATAAAAGATCTTTGGTAATATTTTTTTTTCATTTTTAAATCAAATGCATTAAAGTGGGTGATTTGGATAATGCTCATGTGTAAATATGATATGAAAAAATATATTATATGTATTATTTAATTGGTTAGGACCATATCTTAAGTAGTGAAAAGGGTTCATATAATAATTTTTTGTATCTCCTATATCACGTATGAAAAAAACACAATTTATATTTGAAATCAATTTAATTATATATTAATTTATTTTTAAATTTAATTATATACTACTCCTATTAAACATGAATATCACTATTTATATTTGAATTCAATTTTGAGAATAATGTTTATCCTAAGAAGTTTATATTTAAATTATTTTATTAATAATGTGTATGTATTATTAAAAGATTAAAAAATATATTTTTTAAAATAAATATTATTTTATAATCATATTAAAAATATTAAAATTTATCATAATTAATATTAATATCTATTTATTTTCAAAATTAAAATAAATCTAAACAATGGATAAATGGATACGATTCAATTATCTGAAAAAATGCATTAGATTTAGATAATGACTATTCAATGATCGAGATTCAACAAGTAGTGATGATAATAAGAGTTAACTGATGTACATTGGAAAGGCAACGGGGCGGGTTGGTTTTTTTTTTTTCGTTCCGATTCCGATCCGATTTGATAATTTTTAAATTCGATTTCGACTTGATTCAGATTAAAATATTAATTTACCTGCTTTGTCCTGTTTCGATGTATTATTTTTTAAATTCGATCCCGATCCGACTGGACCTGTAAATTTAAAAAAATTAATATTCATCAACAATAAAAGTTATATTCAATCAATCATTTATCACAATTATAAATTATAGTTTTTAAGTAACTTTAAATCTATGAAAAAAGTAAAATAAATATAATCTAAATTATTCACATGTTAAATTATATATTTAAAAGAAAAAAAACTTGAATACTTGACTAACATAATCGAATATATTAAAATTTGAACAACATCTAAGAATTTTGTATTATAAGAATAAACTTCAAAAGTATAAAAATTATTTAAAACCCATAAAAATGTTTATGTATAATGATATTTTTTATAAATATAATAAAATATATAAAAATATATCGGGACGAGACGAGACAGAAAATTTCAAACAAATACCCGAACCCGACCCAACTTAATGATTTATAAGCCTCGCCCCGCCCCAATCCCTGAAATTTAGAAAAAAAAAACGACCGGGTTGGGTTGGGGCACACCGGATCAGGGACGGGTATTTTTGTCATCCCTAGATGTACAAATAATAATTTTTAAAAAAATATATTTAAAATTTAATATTTTAACTTTAAATCTTAAATAATAATTTTAAATCATAAATTTTATTTTAAATCTCAAGTTTAAAACATAAAAATTTAAATTTCAAATTAAATCTATAATTCTTAAAATAAATACATTTGTATAAATTAAAATTTTTGATGCCAATACTTCATATATTTTTATTTAAAATATAAGAATTAAATATTATTCAAATCATTTAAATTTTAAAAAGTGATAAATTATTAATTTTCAATAAATATTTGTTTTAAATTAGTAGTAGGCCCATCTCAAATCCAAAGGATTTGCCGCGACTTCCACCTTGGGTGCCCCCCCCCCCCCCCCAAAGGCCGAAAATCTCTTCCCTCTGCTTATCAACTTACCTAAAACACAATTTTCCTGGGAAAATCCCCATCACAGAGAACAAAAAGGAGAGGTTTTCCGAGAAAAAATGTCAAACAAGTCCCCATTTTTCTCCATGAACGAGCCTCTACACTTCAGTGACTACGGCTTTGAACCCCAAATCGACTATTTTCAGGTCCCCCAAGAAATACTTAAAAAAAGCTTCCGTTTTTATATTCTCTGTTATGTTCTTCAGTAACTATTTCCCATTGTCTGTAAAAAAAACACAGGTTTTAGAAGAAGCAATGAGGCAGGAGAAAGAATCTTCGTCGAGATCCATTGATTCCCTTCGCTTCAAGCTCCAGAAACCCAAAACAAAAGATAAGCAATTTTCCCGGAAAAACTACAACTTCAAGGCTAAGACCACGAAGAAACGCAGTTGGTGGAAAAATGCTCTCTTTTTCTTCAAGTGGAAGAAATGGGGTGGGGGTGGCGGTGGTCTGGATCTTGAACTCGAGCCCGACGTACATCAGGCCAGGGCTCGAGCTTTCAGGGCTTCGATATCAGGCACCGTTTACCTAACAGAGAGCAGCCGATATCTAAACCCATCTTCAGGTCCATTGGAAACTCCATATCTGAGTCTAAGGGAACTTAACATGGAGTACCAACAAAGGGTTTCAACCTCTGCCATGCCTACGTATTTGGCGACTTGAAGGTGTGTTTTAATGGAGGAAAATGGCTTCATCCTCCACTAATTATTTCTGGATGCTTTGACTAAGATTCTCCAGCTTTTGCTTCTGTTCTTAGTTTATCCTGATGCACGAAAATCAATGGTTTTCTTTTAGAGCTTATTGGGTTTTAGAATTCAGATTCCATTGTTGCTTTAAACAATGACGTTGATGGATATAGCTAATTATCTGTTCATATCTTTTGCGTATTGTTCGGTTTAGATTCATTGTTTGGGTTAATTCATTAAACATCCTTAAACTATTATTTAAATTCTAATTCAGTCCTCCCAAACTATTAGTTATGGTAATAACTATAAAAGATTTTTTGTCTAGAAAATTATAGAATATGCTTTATTTCGTTATATTGGATACTTCAAAAAATTAAAACTTATGGTTATAAACCTGGCTTTAAAATTGAAAATGTAAGGAAAAACTAGCAAAAAGTTGAGCAGAATCAGAGAATTGATGAATCCAACAGGATGCTTCCATAGAAAAGAGGATAATCTTTATTCTAGAATATTTGGATTCGAATCCCAACATTTTTCACGTTACCTTTGTTAAAAATGGCAGAATAACATTACGACTCAAATCTGTCTTAAATCTATAATCCTGTAAAAACTATTACACTTGCTCTAAATTGAGGTTTATTGCCAAGTGCTACGATCACAAGGGTATTCATTTCATGTGTAACATGAGGAGCTCCGGCTTCTCGATGAATCGTTTCCACTCGTTGCAAAATCTCGCAATGGTTGCTCCGTCCAAAACTCTGTGATCCGCACCAAGGAACAAAAGGAAATATGGCGTTGGATATCATCGGATTATTGCATCTCACCGAAGAGAAAACAATCTCATGGCGTATGTCAGAATGGTATGGTTTCATTGTAACTTACAGTCATGATTGAGGCGGAATAAAAGCTTCCGGCATCGGCCACTCGTGGAAGTTTCTGTATTCTACCCATTGCAATGATGGCTACTTCAGGCAAGTTCACGATGGGGGGACCGGATTTTCCACTGATAGCTCCAATGTTGCTTAGTGTTATTGTTCCACCGGATGTATCGTTGGGACTGAGCTTATTCTCCAGTGCCAATTGTTGTAACCGTGAAAGTTCCCTCGTAATCCGAATGTATGATAAAGTACAGAAAAGCAAAGCTAAGAGCAAGGATGTTAAGAATTACGGGCGATATGGGGATAACAAAAAGACATTATTCAATATTTTACACAAATGTAACAAACCTCCAAGATAGAAAGAGACTGAACTTTCTTTATGTTCGGCACCACTAAACCGTTTGGAGTGGCCATGGAAATTCCAATGTTATGGGAACCTAGAATAATCGACAAGAATATCCATGATCTGTGTCAGGAGAATGGAGGGAGAGAAGCAACCGAGACTATGATACTATGGATAAAATCATACAAGAAGACAGCAGCCTCTAAAACCATTATTGACTTTCCGAGTAAGAATGAGTATAATGTTGATTTGATCCGTGCAGTTGCTAATAACGTAAGGTTAGGTGATTAGAAGTTAAAAAAACAACCGAGTAAATCAACAAACCTCTAAGGATTACTTCAACAGACTCTTTTGAAGCAACTATTCATCATGGGATATTTGCTCAAAGCCATTGAAAGCGACTTTATCAGTATCGGAAGGAACGTGAACTTTATACTGGGTTCAGAGTTGTTGGTTTGGAAGGAAGCTTTAAGCTCTGCAAGCGCATCGCAATCAATCTCCTCTACATAATGAAAATGTGGAACCTTAGCAGCCATTGACATTGTTTTAACCATTGTCCGCTGGAATCCCCTGGACAGAAGAAAAATCATCATCATGCTTTCGATGCCAACATAGCCGATCAACTTGAAAATATATATTTTCCACAAATTCGAAAGAACAGCTAACCATTCATAAGATGTCAGCAATATCATAGCAAGTCTAGCTCGGTATAAAAAAATGTTACTCTCAAGTCAAACTACAAGTTCAACTTTCAACTTGAAATTCCAGCCTTATGGCTAATTGCACTCGCATGATTGCTAACAGCGGTTGCCCAATGCTCTTTTTTAACCGATTTTTAACATTTTGACTACAAATGAAGGTATATGTAAGACTTTTCTTTATGATTGATGATCATATTCGAGTATATATCCATACCGCATACCTTGAGGGGATGACCATATCTTCATGGTGCCCTGAAACTTCCGCTGACACGTGTGAGGAACTCATTTCTCCATGTAACAGTTCTCCGAGATCAGCAGTAGCGGTAAACGACTGGTCTTTGATGATAGTTCTCCGTGCAGCATATTTAAGTTCGTCTTCTTTCAATACCCTGCCGTCTTTTCCACTTCCTTGGACATCCTTAATTTGTATACAGTGTTCTTTTGCCAGGTTGCAAACAGCAGGTGTGGATAGGACCCCACCAGTTACAATCTTTATTCAGTTTAGTATCAAAATGTTTTTCATTTTCCAAATTACCAAGTATCACCAATGGTACCCAACTTCCCTCAACAGCCATCTTAAGAAGAGATTCCCCGACCTGCAATTTTGTTAAACTCGGAAGCATCAAATATCCTCATCACCCTTCTAAGGGTTCTAAGGATAAACAGATACAGATTCGTGTTTTTCCGTTCACAAGTAAACTAAACTTAAAACATCTCTAATTCTCCATCTCACTATCACATCTTGAGAAAATCCGAATGTTCAGTGGAACCATGTATTTGAAGCCTGTTATACACTCTGCAGAAACCATCTACATTCAATAAGGCATCCGATTCTTCAAGAACCGAGCGAATCACATAACAGACTACCATCACAATCAACATAAATATCCAACAAATGAGCTCGTAAGTATCAGGCAATTCTCACCTTTACAATGTTTCCAGGATCATGCACAACTTGAGCAACTCTCCCTTTGTAACGACTAGTAATTCCTTAACAAAAACATTAAACCAAAACTCATCAACTTCACCCCCTAACAAAAACAAAAGATCGACCATCAAACATTAAACAAAATTAAGTAGAAACTCGAAATCATTAAACCGAAGCACAAATATTTCAACTCTAACTCACCTTATGAACGAACCACTTAAGAAAGCTCACATTCAGCAATTCCTTCACCAGTTTGGGCCAATGGCACATGTCATTAACAATTCCATTAGACGAAAATCAGCCACAGCATGATTCGAAAAAAACTTACACTTAATTTCCATATACGAAAATTTCAGCTACAAATTAAAAAAATAAATTATTTAACAATTAATGACAATAACCCGAATTGCAAATTCAACAAAACTACCAAATTAGCTTTCTAATTCAAAAAATTAAAGTTGAATGGAAATTGGGTCGATGAACAAATAGCTCACATTGACAGCGTTATCGTTGGGTGATGAAAACGCCGCCAAAACTTTAGAGAACTAACGTTTGCAGTATTCCGTCGTTTCCGAAACCGGTACCGGAGATAAATGCGATGACGGAAAGATCCATCGGCGACCGTCATTCCATACTCTCTTTTGTATAACCCTCCTTCCGATCATAATTCTCCGTCGTTAATGGTTTTAGCACTCTTAAAATTTTATTATATTTGTTTTTACGCATTGATTTTTTATTTACAGTATGATACATCTAGAATCCTATCACTTTAAATATAAATTTAATATATTTTTTTCGCATAAATAATTAGAATTTATAACAATTCCACTCCCCTGTAATTACTAGTTACTTGAACAATCTTTTTGATGCAGTTCAGAAACAGGCCTAAAGTAAACATTTGATGACATTCTTTTTTAATATATTATTTTTTTGACAATAATATCTATTAATTAATCGAGTAATATATCTTTATTCAAATAAATAATAAAAAAAAAACAACATTTATACAATTGAAATAATGGGCCTTGATGTGTGTCCTTAATGGGCTACAATAGGACTCTCCAGTTGATTTTGAGTAAGATAGCTTCTAGGCTCATTAGAACAAGAAGTAAATGATGATAATACTTTCATGTGCTGCGTTTATTAAAAATATATATCCATTAATCAGTAATTAATTGGTTTAGTAAGATAGGAAGTTAAAGTTTTTAGTAATATAAAAAGTTCGTACCTTTAAGTTGTGAACGAAAAAAATTGGTTGAGAGGGGCATCCCTAAAATAATTATCTACATACTCGATTCGAATTAATTAATTAATTAATTGAATATCAATGATTATAAAAAAAATTAATATTGATTAACTAAAATCATATAAAAAGTTTGTACCTTTAATCTCGATATTGTGGATAAATTTATTTTTGGAACTATATGAATAAAGTAAATTTGTTTGGAGTGTTATCTCTGCAATATTCAATTTAACTTAATTAATCAATAAATTAAATATGTATAAATAATTTATTTTTTTAAAGACACCAAACACTTTCCCCACCTTTTCTTTCCAACGCAAGTCTCTTGGACAAATTCTTGCCAAGTCGCCATCACCCAAGGACTTCTTTGTTGTTATTCTTGTATTGTTTGCTTCACTCCAGATGAAGAATTAAATAAATTCAAAATCAATTTGAACTATAGTATTTAAATGGTTTACATATTTTTTTATTTTTAGTTTTTTTAATTTTTATCTTAAATAATTTAAATCAAACTATGTTATATATCTGATTTTAGTGAATGAATCTTAAACTCGAATAATTCACGTACGTTTCTCAAATTGACTTTTCTTTCCCTCTAATTTATACTTCATGTTTGTTTTTAAATCATCTTGTTTATTCCCTCTTACTGCTGTCTTTGAATTGACCTACTTACCCACTCCAAATTGAATCTTACAAAGGACCCTAAGTTGTTGTAACCCTAAACTCCTTTTCCCAAACCTTCCCAGACCTGTCCCCCTCCCCTTGGACCATGTTTCTTGGGTTTGTTTTTCATCGGGGACTGGGAACCCCACCTTCCATCCGTCTCAAACAAAGCTACTCCTGCTGACAATGCCATGCAATGTTCTACACCGAGAATGACAATCAAGGCAAAGGACACTTCACTGCTAATTCTTTTTATAATAATATAGACTTCTACTCGTCTCTAAATATAATCACATTCTCTTCTAATAATATCATAATTCCATCCACATGATTTATAATATTAAAATTTAAATTTGTATATTATTTATAACGTAAATCGATTAATAATTCACATGAACCTGATTTACTAGTCAATCAACTCCCTTGCATGATCTTTCCCTCAACCTAGTCTTCTTGTTACTGGATACGACAAGAGTTTCAGGTCGGCGATCCATTTAACTTTATGACAGAAACAACACCTACCCGTATTTGTTGGAGAGCTTTAAAAACAATCTTAATATTTTCAACGAGTCGTAAATCTACGCAACGCCACAAACATTTAATGAAAAGGAAAGGTGCAAGAGAAAGAGGGTAGGGGGCAGCTTAATTAGTTTTGGATAAAACAAACATTCTAGTGTCTAACCGTAATAAATAAAGTAGGTTACAAGGTATAATTAACACTAATTGTTTATATATTGTAAAAAATACAATATTATTCCATAATTTAAGAGAATAGTGACGAAACCAGATTTTGAGGGTGAGAAAGACAAAATATAAATTTTTAAAAGCAAGAGAATAAATTCATAAGAAACTAATAATTTTTAAAAAAATTTAAATAGAGAAAAAAATAAAAAAAAATCCCGTCCCTTAAGAGGGTAATGTACCTCATTATTATATATAATTTTTATCAAATGATTTTTGAATATATACAATAAATCAAATTAAAAATATATATAATTTAGTTTTTATTTATATAATTACATCAGATTGAAATTTACTAAGCATTTAGTTAGAATTCATTTGAATATTTTATATCCATGCATAAAAAATAAATTTATATAAATAAGTGGAAGGACAGGTGGCAGCAGTGCGGTCTATGTAGCGCTGGCGCCGGCTTTTTGTAAAGAATCTCCGTACTAAATTAAAACACAAAACAAATAATGGAATCGACGGTCCATAAGGGAGAGGGAGGGGAAGTAAAGTCCTAGGACATTGACACGTCATCCTACTGTTAATAAATAGGTTAATATGTTTTTTAACTATTAATTTCCAATCTATTAATCGATTCATCTTATTTAAAGATTCAAACCTTTTAGTTATTTTTTTATTAATAAAAATTAAATTTGATCTTTTAATTTTACTTAAGAAATCTAATAATATCATTTCACCGCTAATTACTTGTTAGTATTATGTTAATATGTTTTTAACTATTTAGGTATTATATTGAAAATAAAATACTTTTTAATATTAATATTTAAAAAATTAACACCTAGTCAATAATCGTAACTTACGTGTTGAATTATGATAGGTTTAGAGGTTAGAAATCAATTTGCAGTATTGCAAATTGTGTAAGACTATTTTAAATATTATTAAATTAAAAGTTTTAAGATTTAAAATACAATATTCAAATTTAAATTTAAATTTAAATTCTTGAAATATATACTTTCAAAGTTTAACTCGACAGTCCACGCTGGTTGTACGTAAAAAATCCTAGTACTTATTTCATGGTCTTGTGTCCAATTTTAATAGGTGTAGTTGCAGGCTTTTCTTTACTCTGTCCTACTCACTAAAATAATTAAAAATCACATCTTTTGGGTAGTTCAACAAAATAAATACACGAAAGGTGCTCTTTTAATGCACAGTTCTTAGTTTATAGAATGGATTAGGGTTAGGGTTATGATTTATTTATATATGTTTTATCGTATATAAATTTTTTTTTATTTTATTTTTTAAAATGAACCTTTAAATTTTTATATATTATTAAATAAATAAATTTTATTATATAAAATTATAAATAATATGATAAGTCGGGATCCCGTAATTATTTATAGACGCATCGAGACTCATTGGTTTACTCTTCCCTTCTTTGATGAAAGCAGTAACCGACAAAATACAGAAACAAACAAAACAAGATGAAAAAAAGAAAAGAAAATGAAATGGAAACTAAGTTAAAGAGAAGGGTTACGTGGCAGTAAAAAAGCAGTACAAGTCAAATCGATTGGCCGACGCTCATCGTCCTTGATTTACTGCTCTGCTCTCTTCTCCTTATAGCAGCTGTAATGGCACCAAAAGAAACAAAACCATCTTTCTCAATACTCATTCCCTCAGGCTCAACTCATATATATATATGAGTTCATCTTCATCAACCTCAAGAGAATGAAAAATGGTGGGATTAAGTGTAATTCTGGAGAATCAAAGCAAGGAATGTGATATAAGCAGAGAAAGATCAACCCCACAAGTTATAAACAAAACAACCATGTTCAGCAACACCAAAGCTTCGCACTTGAATCACACAGTTCCAGCTTTTCTTCAACACTGCTTCCTTTGCAGACAGAAGCTCTTACCTGGGAAGGACATCTACATGTACAAGTGAGTTATTTGTTCTTGTTCTTTTTCACACTGTTTTTGCATGGATTTTCATGGGTTGCTGTTGTTGTTTGTAGAGGGGATAGGGGTTTCTGCAGTGAGGAGTGTAGGCGCAGGCAGATTTTCATGGACGAAGAAGAGAGTTTGAAGAAAGAGAAGTGCTGTTCTTTTGGTTACGTTAAATCTTCTTCAACTTCATCGTCTTCTTCTTCTTCAAGCTCTCGCCGCCACCGTCGTAAAGCTACCTGAAGCGAAAACGGTGGTTTTGCTTGCTGAGTGATGAAATGAGCAGCCGAGAACTCTAAAAACCAATGCTTTTCTGGGTTCTTTTTTCCTCTAATGGTTAATGGTTAGTGCCTAGTGGGAATGTTGTGGTGGTTAGGGGCATTGACCATTGAAGTATTTAGTTAATCTTCCAAAGTTCAATTTTTAAAATTTCCTAAGTCGTTTAGAGCATGAGTTTATTTTGATTTGTATGGGTTTTTGTCAGTTTAAATTTGAGTATTTCGTGTTCGGATAAATAATTTATGTACCATTTGTTTTTTAAATTTAAACCCTAAAATCTAACTCATCTAAAAATCTAACCTTAACAATATTTTCTTATCAAGAAAAAAAGTTCTATTAAAAATACTACTAATAAAACCTAATAGTTTTTTTGTTGGGACACTAAAGTGGTGCATGCTTTGTTGTGTTCCAAAAGGACAATGTTCCATAAATGTTTTATTGTGAAGAGAATGGGGAATTAGTACTTTCAGAGAAACAATGTTTAGGGTCCACAGAACAAAATGCTATCTGCCATTGGGGTTCGTAATTTTCTTGTTTTTTTGGCCAAATATGGGATTTAAAAAGAAACTAATATCATAAACTTATTTAAATATCGAATCTTCGTCGAACTTCAAAATATTCTAATTAAGTCCCCTATCATCACAATAACATCTTTTGTGAAACTGGCCGAACTTTCCGAAAACATTATCGGAGAAAATATCTCCCACTGGCCGGATAAACAGGCCATTGGAATCAGACACATGCAAACTTAAACCTACCATGTTAAGACAATGTGTTCATGCCTTGAAACCTTTTAGTTTCACAGTTCGAAATGAATCGAGCTTAGACTGCCATGCATGAATCGATCACTTTAGAAAACAGGAAACTATAATGGAATGTAATTTAACGAGAGCTCGACCGAAAAAATCGGTAAGTGAAAGACTAGATTTGACAACCATGGTTCAAACACAATTCAAGATGCGATAAAATGTACAAGTTCGGCTCACATACATACAGTTGGCAACCGGAACCAGGATAAGTAAAAAGCCTTCTTTATCTCGCAATTACACCATGGCCACAACTCTTTTCAGCAGCATAACAGCATGGTTTAACCAGATTTGAAGAGCAAGACTGCTTTCTGATCTAAGTAGAAATAAACAAAGTGGTTTGTCTCATGAGTTACATACGAGCCTGCACAAAATCCACGAAAAGGATATTAATGGAATGGAATCTAGAAATTTAAATATACATATAAAAACACAGCTGCAAATGCACTTGTAGTAATTGGCAAATCCTCTGGGTTGTAACCACCATTACAGAACCGGCACTCTGGATTACAAATGTCCAACATACACCACAAAATCTGGAACGACAGTGCATTGTGTTCAAGGGAGAAACTTGGTTAAACTACCAATGCAACCCAAAGACCGTAGTCGGTAGAGAACAGCATTAGGTGATTTCAAGAGATAATAAATCTGTTTCTTTCAAAAAATTATAGTATTATGATTTGTCAACCAGAGAAACACGTCAGCATAAAAGAATGTGATGAAGAGGGTGAACGCTAATGTAAATTTTACTGATATCAATTGAACAAAGCTCGTGGAAATTTTCTACTATATATGTGATATACATTTCACTAATAGAATCTGTTTATTTAGTAATGACTAATGAACATCGGATCAATACCGCAAGTAAATAAGTGGTTAAAGAACCAGAAAGGTGTAGCCACAGACCGAAAGCATGCAAACTTCATAGAAGTAAGAAGACAAATCAATTTAGACGAATGAGTTTCCCTTTCACACTTCCATTTTAAGGGATCAAACTTTTTTTTTTATTCTCTTGTTACTCACGGAAATTACTGGCCTTTGGTTATTCAAAGGGATGAAGCTTTAATCCATCCGAAGAATTCCCTTCCCCCCTCTTTCTCAAACAAGAACTAAGTTTTCATCCCAAGGCTTCCAAAAGCCGAAAGTTCCCAGATCTAACAACTTTTGTACTCGATAGAAAAAAAACACATATTACATTAGATATGCAATAGAGGTTGAACCTTAATGCCATCGGTCCTAAATAGATTCAGTATCAGACCATTGGAGGTATAACATTGCTGACCTAAAGAAATCCAAGTACGATGTGAATTCACACCAATAAGAAACCCTATCTTGGAAATTCAGTATGTAAGATAATGAAATACATGAACGAACTACAACTACCGCGAACTGTGTATGGTTTGGCAATAAGAATTTGTTCAAAGCGAATCACTATAGCTGAAATACCCGATTGAACATAAAGGATACTAATCCATTAGTCAAAAAAACAGATAAAGTTCTATACATGAAGATGAAGTTTTTCCTTTTCATCAAAAGCAATCAATCTAAGAATCCATAAGAATGAACAGAAAGCTGCAGCTTAAGCCAATCAAATTCCAGTATCCAAATATCCAACATCTACAGTTCTATACCATTTATGAAAGGCCAACATGCATTGAAATTATATATCAATAAAGCCTAGATCTGCTCTTATTTCAACTAAAACACTTTACATTGAAAATTGAAGTTTTGAGATCAAATTTGGATGGAAAATTGGGTTACCAAAATTGCGACCAACGATGCAATGCCAAGTGGGTCCATGTCTCTTATCGAATTCCCTCTTTATATTCTCTGCCACATCTTTCTCTACACTGTTCTTCTCAAATGCCTAATAAAAAACCCAGTTACAGCAATTATCATCAAATCTAGACCAAATGAACAAATCCCAGAAACGAAATCGAATAAAATGACATTGAATCGAGTAAAAATGGAAGCTTTGGAAGGTGGGAGTAAAAGAGAACTAACGGAGATGGCTACATTGACAGCTTCCTTTCGCAGTTCGTCTTTCATGTCGGCGCTTTTGATGATGACATTCTTGGATGGTGGTGAAGTGGTAGACTCGGCAGTGACCGCCGGACAAGGCTTCCTGTCATCGGTTGTCGGTTTCACCATTGGAGGAGCTCCATTGATGCTTCTCTTTTCTTCTTCAGAGCTCATTATTGGGTTTGGATTATTTTGTGTTTAAATCATTATGAATTCAGATTGGTTTGGTTTCTATAATTCGAGTTTGAGATTAGAAATTTTCAGATCCAATCATTATGGGATTTAGATCATTTACACTTAAAGTTTATTTTATTCCAAATTTAGATAATTTAAATTAATTTTGAGATGAAGTAAAATACATTATAGGTAATTTTATTGTAGTTTTATCAATATGGTAAAAATTATAAATTTGTTAATAAATACTCTTTTTATATAGATACAAGGATTAAGTGATAATTTTATTTCTTTAGTAATTCAAAATCAGTATTTTGTTTTTTATTCTAATATATTAGTTTAATTATTATAGTCTTTTAAAATTTATAGTACTTTTTTTAAAAAAAAATTATTTGATCTCAGCATATCTATAATTAAATTATTTGATCTCAACGTTTTTTTTTTGGATAAATGAAATTTTATTCATCCAAAAAATTCACAAAAATCAATAAAATCAAGTATCAACAATACCTCTCTCACAATAAAAAAGACTATACAAAAGAAGAAATTAACAAATCCCTCACTCATCTCCTATACGTCTATCTGTCGTATATTTACAGTCTAACATTCTTAATCTGATATCATTCTTAACAATGATAAATATATTAACAATCAATTGTGGTTGATATCCATGCAACCGCTTATTTCTTTTCACGCCAGAGGTGATAGTTGAAACTACTCCATGCAAGTCTCATGATTGCAGCTCTCATGGATCTCCCTTTTCCTGCTTGAAGTACCTATCCAAACATGTTAGTCCAATTTTCAGCGGTGAAATGTAATCTACATACCTGCACAATCAACAATCATAGTTGCTTGGAGAAAGCACAATTTTCAAACAAATGGTCCCGAGATTCATGTTCTTCTCCACATAACAAACATAGAGGATTAATTTGACACCCAATCTCAACATTCTATCCTTTGTTGGTAGCCTATCTAGAATAACAAGCCATGAGATAAAAGAATGTCTAGGGATTAAAGGACACCCCAAACAATTCGAGACCATAGAACCTTTTCTCTTTTATGTCAAAGTAGCTCCCAAACTTTCTTGGCACAATAACTATCCTGGAATCCGCCACCTCTAATCAAATCATCTCTTAATTTCAAGATTTTTTTCCATGCCCAACTTTGAGAGTTTTTAACCTGAGCAGACCAAATAGAGACACCTTTCAACACATAGTGGTTAATCCAAGCTACCCAAATAGAACCAGCTTGTATAAGCAATAACCATATACACCTTACAATACAAGCTTTATTCCAAGTAATAATGTCCTTTACACCTAATCCGCCTTCGCACTTTGGGTGGCAAATCATATCCCAACTTACTCGAGCACCTCGAGCATCCTCACAGGTCCCTTTTCAGAGGAATGCATTACATATTTGAGATATCTTTTACAATATCCTATAAGGGAACATAAATATTCTACACAAAAAATTTTGGATACTGAATAACATTGTTTGGATAAGTTGGAGTCGACATGCAAAAGACAAACATTTAAATGGCCAACTTTAAATTCTGCTTACAATCTTCCTTACTAGCTCATCACTTTAATTTCGTGGACATCATCGACTGATCTCAACATGTCATGTAAACAATGGCTTTAATATTTAACTGAGTGTAATTATTATACATATATAACAAACTATACACAAGTTGCATCCTTTTAGAAGCATTCAAAATCTATCTTCATTCCATTCCCTTGTTTCTTCTATGTACATCATCATATTCTAAGCTTTTTGATGCCATAATTCTCAGTTTACAGAGGGATCCATGCCTTGATAAACCCAGACTCTGTCCCACACAGAACCATGTCATTTGCAGTGATGAGGCTGGTTATTTTGCTGCCTGCTGATATTCTACCCACTTTCTGATGTGTTCCTCTCAACCATATCTGCTCAAACAACAGTATCAGGACTCGAGTTTAAGTATCGATCTATTCCGTGTTCGAATACGAGTAACATTGGTGGCATGCACATTAGTTAAAATGAAAAGTTCGAATTACATAGAAAGAAACGAAATTTGGTTACCTGAAGACTGTTAGCTGATGAGCTGCAGTTCAAGTATATGAAGTCCTGCACTACTTCCATTGCTAATATATTTGTTCTTTTCTCTGGTTTCAATGACATTTGAGGCTCAGAGTTTCTTCTCCATTCCTGAAAACCATAGCCATTATCAAATCATGTTTCAAGCTTTTGAATTTAACTGTAACATGTTTTTTATACATGGAAGTATTTAAGATTTTTACCCTAATATTAGAGCCTTCGACCATTGAACTTGAACAATAAAGGCAGTCTCTATAAATGGTGATTGAATTGATGGGCTTGCTTTGCATTCTCCATTTCTTTACAGGTGCTTTGATCTCTCTCTGATGGCTACTTGTTAAAGAAATCTCCTGGAAAGAGTCATTATCATGTATGTAAGGTTGGGTTTTCAATCGTTTCGTAAACTTTCGATTCGGATTTGAGGATTGTTTTTATCAAACCTGAATGCTTGAATCGGTGCAACCAGCGTAGATTCTTCCTTGAACCGTCTTCATGCACTTGATACTTTTGGTTTTGCAGATGCTGTTGACTGTTCTTGATGAATCAAAAACCTGAAAGAAGAATTATGTCTCGTAAAACAGTGTTATATATATATGTTTGATGATCTATTTTAATTTTTCATTTGGTACCTTAAGATGGTGGCCTTGAGTAATCACAAACATCATTTGACCATATGTCTCTAGCTTTTGAACCGGTTCTTTTGTGGCTATAACTTCAATGCATTCCAAGTTTTGGACCATTTGCCACACCTGAGTCCATGTTAGATCAGACACTCATGCTATGACACTCGCACCTGAGTTCGAGTATGATACGTTGTCAACTATAAGAACAATGCCAGCTTTAACTTACTCTGATAGTCTTATCGGAAGATCCACTTAAAAGGGTCTCTCCTGGTTCAAAGAGTGAAAAGCATGTCACTGCGTCCCTGTGCTCCTTCACGTCCCATACGAGCGTGGCCGATTGCCTTTTGATGTCCCAAACCTGTTCAATCAACCAAGTTTTGGAGATTCATATAGATAGCAAATGTAATTTGTGTAACAATGGGGTTTCAGAATGTCTCCCCCAGGTGTTGCTGTAGGCAGTGGGATTAGTCTGTTGCCTCCGAAAAGGTCTCTCATACGACACGGGAGTGACATTTCGGAACCCGTTTGTTGCACTTTGTAGTTAACTTGGAAACTTTTCTTGAGTTGAAGTTGGTGACCATACCTTAATTGAACCATCAGAGTATCCACTGAAAAGCATTCCCTTGTAGTAAATCAGGGCATTTACAGCTCCACTGTATTTGTGACTTGCCTCTATGATTTGCGTATGAACGCATGAAATACGCTGTTCTTGTCATTGAAACAACAAGTTAAAGAGTTAGACATTATGTTACTCGACGATATGTATCGATGTGATACGGAGAAAGTATCTGAATCTTGGTCATTACAATATTACTTCCACTAATAGTCTCATTTCACTGCATATTATGCCTTAAAGATTTCCTCAAGAACACTAACCGATTTATTAGGCAGGTAGAAGTCAGCCACTCTATGTAGTTCATCTGCCATCCAGATTACATTTGAAAATCTCCGAAGTGACTCCCGTACACCCTCCGAGAGATGAATCAGTTTCTTCATCCCTGCATATTGATAAAATGTTTTGCAGTGAATGTCGGGTCTATGAATAGCTCGATGACAGATTTTTGGTGTTCTAAAAAAGGGTCTGCAGTGGTGTGAGTTTATTTAGCTAACATGGCTCGAAATGTTCGTTTGGATTTTCATTTTTTTGAGGTACCATCGATCGGATTAGTGTGATTGTCGGATGAGCATGCATATTGGTTGTAAGGAGATTACCTTTTCCTGACGCATAATTATAGATGCATAGGCATGCTAGAAGTCTTTCTTCCAGATCCATTCCCGGATGCAAAAATTTCTCAACTTCACCAAGTAAGATCTCACATGCCAAATATCTAAGGCTGTTCGAACTTTTGGAAATTTCACAACCGAGCCAGGCGATGGTCGTGAGGGACTCTCGAGCCACCCTCTTTATCTGACTCTTTAGTCCCTTTTCTAAAGCAACAAATGCTGGTTTACCGAACTCATTGATGCTTCTTGCAATTTTGCTGCACCATGAATCCATTCCCTGATCCTGTAAGTTCAAAATCCATCTTCAAATTTAAACATTGTTCGACATCTAAATATAACAGCTGTATACTAAACTGCATTGTCCTTTTAGCATCTTACCAGCAGGCTCGGATCCAACCAATTGCAGTTTCTTATCATGTTCCGATGACTCAACGACGTTAAACCAGCCTTTTTCACCATCCAGGCTACTGTATATGATTCCCCTGTCCAAGAATAAGTCCCACCAATATTTGACAGAATGAACGCTGACAATAGCTGCGAAGTGCTGTCTTCTGATGCTACTGACTGAAAAAGGACCTGCATAGCTTCCTCTCGGAACACACTTTTACTGTTCGAGTTTTCCTGCATGTTGAGCCATCAGATATGTAAAGGTATGCATAATTAGTCCTATTTCGGATCAAACATGTTCGGAACTACGTTATATATTGTGGTTCAGATTGCTGGTGTAGAAGAAGGATCAAAGATCAATCTTATTACATTTTAAACGGGTTTCAAGTGAAGTATCTTATCGGTACATGATCGACTTTTATTTGACTGAAAATGCACACGTTTGTGTTAACACAAGAACTAACATATCGGCTTTGAAAATAATGTTACCAGTGTGTCTAATTGAAGCACTAAGTTTGCTGCTAGAATTCGATAGTCGGCTCGGAAGCAGCGAAGACAATCCATTAATACGTCCATGATATTGACGCCGCCTTCTTTCTGTATCTGCTGCAATAGGCTAATGGATGATGACCTGAACAACATAAATTCATGTCTTCAATTCAGTTTTACGTAAGTTTTCAGGTTACATATTAAATTATCTAAGTAATTGCTCATACCGTGGAATCCGAAGGACTTCGTGAAAAAATTCAAGCGCGATGAACACGGCCCGGTTCTCATTACTTTGTAACAAATGGATAAATGGAGCTACTGCAATAGCTTGGGATATATATTTTCTGCACTGTCCATCAAACTGCATACACTTCACAAGAATTGTAGCCAAAGAAATATGTTCTTCCAAGCTATGATTCCTTGCTACATCGAGGAATCTGGATAGGACACGAGGTGAATTGATTGCTGCTAAGTGTGAGTTATTTGTAGCATTGTCGAATGCAGTCACCAGTACTTTGATAATCATCAACGATGCAGCGGGAGGTGTAAGCGTAAGTGATTTCGACGGCCTACACCTTGAACTGTTCGAGGTGCAAATGACGTCCACGAGAGTCGGTAAGAGCTCTAAAGTCTTTATTTCTGCAGCAGAAGGCTTTATTAAGTATATAAGAGTAGCTGCCTCGTGCACGTTGCATTTTAGTGCCCGTGCTAGATCACTTAACCGTAAACCCTTCTTCTTGATATCGTCTATGACTGATATATTCGCTGAAACGATGGTTGTTAGGACGGAAACTGATGCTCTTATCACTGTTTCCTCTTCGGAAGTCGAAACAGCTATCAGCAGTTGCTCCAGAATCACATCCTTTAACATTGTGTACTTCACACCTTGTTTATTGTTCAACATTCTGTATATGGATGTGATTTCAACTGCATAATCTTTCCCAGACTTCTCTAATCCATCCGGGAAACATAGTTTTGAAACTGCATTCTCAATTATTTCCACCAACTCACTCTTAGAGTCTTTTCCCCGGCAACGTGAATCCGCTTTTTCCCTTGCAGCTGTCCTATCTTGCTTCATGTGAATCATGCTTTTGCTCCTTCGATAGGTGGGTGCTATGTGTTCAAAGAGCTCGACTTTTTCTTGCTCGAATTGACTCTGTGCCTCTTTGACCTGCAGTGTGTTTATTTTCGTGTCCTCAATTTCTAGCATGGATAAATTTAAATCACTGAACGTTCTGAACAATCTCTCCGGAAAATATTTACTGATGTTTGTTTCATTGATGACATCTTTATCTGTTAGATTCTTGGAAACTCGAGGAAACAGTATTGCTTCGTGCCCTTGGCTGGATACCCCGTTACAAGGATCGAACTTCCTGTATAGTTGAGCAGAGTTGAACGGAAGATAATAAGAAAAATATTCATTTAGTTTAGGCGTAGCATTGAAAATAACTGTGATATAGCTATGTATGTCTACCGAACTGATCATAGCTAGCTTGTTTCCGGTCATCCGAATCTATTCTCGCAGTGTTAAACACGCCAGTGCTGTCCTCCACGCTCTCCTGATTCAGGAAGATGTTAGTTAGATATCATGAGATTCTGCAATGCTATCCGTGGCGTATGGAAAACCGGACCAGAAAAACACAGGAAACAACTAAACAAAGAGTATGCATATAGCCTGCTGTGGTTATATGTGTTTGAAATATCACCTCCGAATCATATTCATCCTGGAAATCCTCTGCATCGGATTGGGATTCATCCAGAACATCCTGCAGGCGTTTAATACTTTCGTTTCGGTTTAGCTGCATTCTCTGCAGTTGTAGCCTTTGAATGTGACCCCAGTCCTTTATAGCTTTACTACAAACTTGATCTTCATTATCGTCTATGGATACCCGAGTTTCGTATGACATGATGCTTTTAGTTACATCTTCTTGATGATCAAGTGGATGAACCTTGTCGAACTGTATCAAAAAAAATTTCATAAAAAGCAAACAAAATTCGGTAAGTCCTATTCTGATACCGATTCTATGTCTGATCCCAAGGTTGCACCGATTTATGAGAACAAAGGACAGTGGCATACCTTAAAATTAGTTTGCGGTCTATATCGGTGCTCAGGTGGCTTTGAGGATTCTGTGCTGCTGGCAAACTCATGACTGCTCATACATTAACAGATTATCAATGAGATGTAATCCGATGCTGCATTTTCGACTCTATTTTAAACGGAAAAAGAGTAACAAGGATGACAAATTGATGGATATTCATGTTATCCATGCCATGTTTCCAGGCAACAGGCAACTTCTACTGCTAAGTACACTGCTAGAATAATCTGATTGAATCCAGACTACGTCTATGTCGGAGACATGCTCGGACATGATTATCGTGTTATTAAGTATATCAGAAGAGAAGTTACCCGAAATTCATTGATTCGTATATGGGTGACAGAATATCATTCCCATATAACATGACCCGATAATACATTAACCAATGCTTGTATCTCCTCGCCATCTGCCTCGTCGATTCAGTAAGGTTTCCCCAAGCAGAGCCAGTGCTAGAAATCGATTTCAGTCTTCGGATTCCACCTATTTCTTGTCTATCGGAATCGTTCCATGAAAGGAAAAGGCTTTCGCAGAGTTCTTCCGATGCAAATTCCGTTCGAACAAGCATAGGCGAGACCAGCAATGCTTGGAGATAATGCAAAGCAGCCTGCAATTGATCGTTCTGCAGATTCTTAATTACCGACAGGTAAAAGTAAGAGCAACAAACCAAATACTCATTAGGGACCCCTGCAGAGCTTCCTTGTTCGTCAAGCAACGCCGGAACCTGAAGCATTTTCTCCGATTCCTTCAGCTGATTCGCTCTATCTTCCACCGAATCCGCTTGCAAAGCGGCCTCAGTGCTGTCGATACCCCAATAAAGATTCGAAAGGACCGCCTGCTCGGAGAACTCGAAAAACTCCTGCTTCTGGAAATTCAACCTGGAGCTACATTTCAACCTCACCGAATCCCACTCCTGGTCATCCGTCACCAACCCGGAAACATATCGGTTGATGGAATTCACAACGACCCTCATCGATTGGACATCCGGTGGTCTATCCGTAACTAAGAAAGAAGGCGAAGGAGGAAGAACCATGGAATTTTCAGACATTTTCTTACTTCACTACAGGAAGATAAAAAGGGAAAGGGGTAAAGAAAATGAAAGAAATGTGATATAGAGGAGAATAGATATACATATATACATACATCCCGTGACGATTTCAGCCAAAATTTTCCAGCACATTCATGATGGTCCCGCCATTGTTGCTACAGACAAAGGATTGACCGTTGCTTCCTTGCAAGAAGGTAAAGATAGATAAAACCAACAAGAAAACAAAACATACATTTGTTTGTGGCAGTTCATCCTCTTTTTTCTTTACATGTTTTCACTTCTGTTTAGTCACCATGCTTTCTTGTTTACTACACATAAAATAATAATTAGGCCTAATCATACATTAATTAATATTGCATGTTGGAATTGATTGGATAATTAAGAGTTTAATAATGCAGTGTCTTCTAGTTGCACTTGCACGAATAGAGAAGCTAAAGGAAGATGATTTAGCTCATGTATAGCTAGCTATCCGTGAGTCAGTTTTAAAATATAGAGTTGAACAAATTTTGAGATTTATATTTAGGGTCGGTTTAGATCCGAACAACTACCTAAGTTGTTAACTTTATAAACCGATAAGACCCAATTTTATCTATATACATCGTTATTTGAAACTCAAATTTTTATTCGAATATTAATATCTGTAACGTATTTTCTAGACCTTTGAAATCATAGAATAAGAGAGATAAACAACCTGGATTTGATCATACCTTTACTCCATCAGCATTATTTCTATACCACATTTGAACTATGTTATATATATATAATTATCACGGGAGAAGATTCTTCCTGCCTTATTAACATGTTATTACCAATGAGTTCTTAATCATTTCAACACCCCTTTATGCCTTTATAAACACAAAAAAAAATAAAAATAAAATGAGATTTCTATTTTTAACAATTTATACATTAACAACATGCTAAATTTATCTTTAAAATTATGTTACTCGAATTCGAATAAACACGAATGTAAAATTACTTTTTTTTTCACCCCTTCGCTTTTGTCATTGAATTGCAGACTACAGATGGCAGATATTGACTTCTCAGAAGATTTTCTTTTTCACAGCAAAACATTGGGACTAACCCCCAATTCTGATCTGTCAAACTATTTCCTTTTTGTCCTTACAAATAATGGAACTATGAAATCATTTAGCTTCTATTAATGTTTGCATAAAAAAGAATTTTTTCCCAGTTTACTTGTGTGTTTGAACCAGTTTAGGTCACATGGTCGTTCCTTGCACAGGGCATTATCCTTGGTTTTGTCTGGTTTGATGGCGGCCAATTTTGATGGCATTTATGAAGCTGTCATGAGAGGGACAAGTTGAGCATCAAAGGATACAGCCACCTCGTGCCAATGTGACATTGAAACAATGACAATCACTCGTTTGCTTATACAAACCTACTAAACGAAGAAGACCGGTCGAATATAATAAGTTATATTTTGATATATAATTTATATAGAAATATTATATATTTTATTTTTATAAGTATTTTAATTTTAAAGTTTTAGATTTATATATTTAATTTTAGATATATGGTTAAAATTTAGAATTTAGGGTTGACATTTAAAGTTTATAGGTAAAAAGACTAAATTCTTAATATTTATCATAAAACCTAAATCATAACTTCTAAACACTAAATTTAACAACAATTCTTAAATTTTAAATTCATGAACTTTAAATTGAATCTCTAACTCTAAATTTAAGACACTCGAGAAAACAAAAAAGTTTTCATGCCAATGCATGAAATATTTTCTCATAATGTATTAATAATTATTTGATATACATGTAGTAGAAATGATTAAGAAATAAATTTTAAAATTTAAAGATTTATGGTTTATAGTTAGTATTTAAAATTTAAAACCAATATCTAAATCTATAATCTCATTATTCTTAATCATAAGTTATGATTTATAAATTCAATGTCTCAAGCCTTAAGATCAATCTAATTAATCATCTCTGTGTAAGTGTGTTATTAAACGAACTACTGTGCGATGGAAACGCTGTTTTCCCCGTGTCCATATGTATTGTAGCGTCGAATCCATGGTCGTGTGTTTGTGTCACTGTTGGATCTGAATCACATGCAAACCTAATATCTTATGATGGAGTCCAAGTGTGGAAAAAACACATAAACATCAGATAAAGAGATGGATAGAAACCTATATTTCCACACCTATAGCCTATAATATCAAACACACAAGCTTTTGATAACAAGTCACATGGTTTACAGTTTAAGATACGGAATGGGAAACATGAGTCAGGGACTTACATAGGAACATTTTTTTTTTTTTTTGGGGGGGGGAGGGGTTCAGTTGAAGCCCACGTATGGTTAATCTTATTTAGTTATATCTGCGACCGGATTGCGAATAGTTAGGTTGAAGTCTCGTTTAGTGTAAATTTATGTGTATAAATGAATGTACATTGTATTAAGTTTATTACAAGGTAATATCTATCTATATAAATTTAACTTTTTTGATAATTTATACTGTACGTATATAAATCGATTAAACTTAAATTTTTAAGATAACATCTTTCGTTTTTCTATTGGAACAAATTTAAATTCGATTATATGTAGATTCTTTATCTACTTTGTCATAATTTATTCTGATTATAATTATATACTTTATTTATTAGACATGTTGATATATTTTAATAAAATAAATTAACTAATTAAAATAATTTACCAGTAAACACCCCTCACTCTTATCATTTATTCATGATCACATGCTACTCTAAGAGATACTTAAGGATTGTGTCTCCGATCCCATGCTCAAATCTGTCAGTTCATGGGGTGTGATCTGACTTAAAATATTAATGTAACCATAAGGATAATTAATCACAAAATTAAAAATCATTTTCCCAGAATCAGAAGAAGAAACTGGTTCCCATGGCAGCATGTGGCGTGGGATTCAATCTAACTGAAACTAATAATAATCTTTGAATAAACCCCATATTTAAACTCATAAATCAAAAAATTAAAACAGTCTTAAATTTTTTTAATTAATTTCATATATAGATATTTGTATATACGTAATATAAATAGTTATGAACGGTTGTACAACCCTCGTCTTTCTTTTGATTTCTCACAAGTTAAAAGCAAAATCAATTGGTAATTGTATAAACGTGTCTACTTCCCTTTACGACGACGACAATGTTGCAAGAACGACAAGGCGGCGGCGCACCCCACGGCCTGATACTAGCGGGGGTCGGATTTATCGTGGTGTTAGCTCCGTTCCTAATCGGTGACCAAGGGGAAGCCATAACGGAAGCCATTTCCGAGTTATTGACTCCACTCGGTCTTCTCCTCTTGCCCATCCTCCTCCTCCTCGCGATCCAGTTCCTCTCCTCCGATCGCGGCTCCTTCGTCTCCGCCGTATTCTCCACGGGAGAACCAGACACCATCCACCATCTCAGTGGCTCCCCTGTCGGCGTCGGACTCTTTCTTCTCCTCGTCTTGATCTTGCTTTACTATCGCGTTTCCATCTTCGGCGGCGGCGATGATTCTGATGAGTGACAGTTTCAACGTCACGGTTCAGAGGTTTTTGTGTGTTATTCGACGATTCGACGCCGTCGAGGATCGGATTCTGGTGCTCAGAACTCAGAAGTGCCGCCGCCGGTGATTAATAGTTGCACTATAGATAGAGGTTAGGTAGAATTTTTGGTGTCGGGCTTTCTTTATTGTGATTTGACGTGAATAACCAAGTGATCAAAGAGTGTACATGTACTTATCATGAGCTATTGAGGGCAATTTTGTCATTTCGAAAATGAAAATCTCATTTCAGTGTTTATGTATTTTTTTCCTGGAACAGCGGTTGATTAATAACTACGACTTTAATTTTTACCCCAAATCATATCTTTAACTTATATTTTAATTTTAATTTTTTAATATTTTTATCTAAAATCATATTTAATTTTTTAATTTTTATATTATATACTTTTTAAATTTTAAATTTATCTTTTAAAAAATAATTTTGCATTTAATATATAATATTTTAAATTAAAAAAATTATAAATCGATATCCGGTATCAGATTTAAACAACACAATATAGACCCTATATCCACATGCCATTTTTGCATGTTGCTCAAGTCGCATCACATAACGGTCGGGTTTCAAGTCAGACTTAAACAAAATACTAAAATATAAGTAAGACGTTGTTTTTGGATGAGTTTAATTTCTTAAATTAATTTTTTTTCACTCAAAAAAACCTCTAAAAACAATAAAAACTAAACAATGGGATAACTTTTGAGCGTAAGAATTTTATTTTTTCTTTAAATTAGCTTCTCAAACTTTAATTTTAAAAAATATTTTTTTAACTTTTATAAAACCTTTATTTGGGATTAAACCAAAATATCTCACCGCAATAGAAAATAAACCTTACCTTCTTGTTACTATAATTCTATAAACCCTAAATTCTTCAATTTTCTTCTTGATTAATTCCTTCAAATTTTTAATTTATTCTTGATCTGAGATTACAAGTGTATACATGAAGATCGTCTTCAAAAATCCAGGTAAAAATTTGGATCTTTAAGCTTAACAGTATAAACACAAATGAAATTTCTGTCTTGGGGTTTTCTATTTATTTGTTTTCTCTGCCGTTTTCACGTGTTTTCAATCTCAAATTTGCTAATTTCTTCTTTTCTCGAGGGCTGCAGGAATAAGTCTTCGTATTCGTACGAATTGTTCTCATATTTTCAGTGCTTGTAAGAATCTATCTTCGTTCCCCGGGACGCCTTCATCCGAATCGTATAAGAGATCTGTTGCTTTTGAGGGTAAGGTTAGTAGTATTCCAGAAAACTCAAGTAGAATTCAAGGTGTAAAGAATGAAGTAGATGATGTGTGTTGCATCTTAGAGAGTGGACCATGGGGACCCGCCATTGAAAATGCTCTGTCTTCGCTCAACGAGAAGTCTCAACCCGGTTTGGTCATTGGGGTTTTGAGGAAGTTGAAGGATGTTAATCTAGCAATAAACTATTTTCGATGGACGGAGAGGAAAACAGACCAAGCACATTGTCCGGAAGCATACAATTCACTTCTCATGGTGATGGCTCGGAATAAGAAGTTTGATTTCCTGGAACAAGTTCTTGGGGAAATGAGTGGTGCAGGATTAAGCCTGTCCAATAATGCCTGCATCGAGTTGGTTGTTAGTTGTGTCAAGTCCCAAAAGTTAACAGAAGCTTTTGATATTATACAGACATGCGGAAGTTCAAATTCCGACCGGCTTTTTCAGCTTATACCACTCTGATCGGTGCTTTATCCGCTATATCTGAATCCGATCTTATGCTTACTCTGTTTCATCAAATGCAGGAACTAGGTTATGAAGTTAGTGTCCATTTGTTTACTACACTTATTCGTGTGTTTGCCAAGGAAGGTAAGGTTGATGCTGCTCTTTCTTTGTTGGATGAGATGAAGAGCAACTCTTTTGAAGCTGATGTTGTTTTTTATAATGTCTGCATAGACTGCTTTGGTAAGGTGGGTAAGGTGGATATGGCATGGAAATTCTTTCATGAGATTAAAGCAGAAGGTCTAGTGCCCGACGATGTGACTTTCACAAGCATGATCGGTGTTTTATGCAAAGCCAATAGGCTGCAAGAAGCTGTGGAATTATTTGAGCTGATGGAGCAGGATCGAAAGGTCCCCTGTGCTTATGCATATAACACCATGATCATGGGTTATGGCTCGGCAGGAAAGTTTGACGAGGCATACAGTTTACTAGAAAGACAAAAGGCGAAGGGGTCCATTCCAAGTGTGATCTCTTATAACTGCATTCTTACTTGCCTTGGGAAGAAGGGGAAAGTGCTGGAGGCATTGAGGGTCTTCGAGGATATGAAGAAAGATGCCGTGCCCAACCTTCCAACTTATAACATTCTTGTAGAAATGCTTTGTAAGGAAGGTAATCTTGAGGATGCTTGGAGGATTAGGGATGCCATGAAAGAAGCTGGCTTGTATCCCAATGTTAGCACTGTAAACGTAATGATTGATCGACTATGTAAAGCACAAAAACTCGATGAGGCTATTTCTATATTTGAAGGAATGGATCATAAAGTTTGCTGCCCTAACGAGGTTACGTTTTGCTCCCTTATAGATGGCTTAGGCAAGCATGGAAGAGTAAATGATGCCTACAGACTTTATGAGAAGATGCTGGATTCCGAGAAGATCCCAAATGCCGTTGTATATACATCCCACATCAGGAACTTCTTCAAATGTGGCAGGAAGGAGGATGGTCATAAGATATACAAAGAAATGCTGCGTAGTGGCTGCCCTCCCGATCTTATGCTCCTAAATACTTACATGGATGGTGTTTTTAAAGCTGGAGAAATTGAGAAGGGTAGGGCTTTGTTTGAGGAAATAAAGGCTAGAGGATTCATTCCTGATGTGAGAAGCTATTCTATTCTGATACATTGCCTTGTGAAAGCAGGTTTTGCACATGAAACCTATCAATGGTTTCATGCGATGAAGGAGCAAGGCTGTGTATTGGACACTCGTGCTTACAACACCGTGATTGATGGATTCTGTAAGTCGGGTAAGGTTAACAAAGATTATCAGCTTCTAGAGGAAATGAAGTCAAAAGGTCACCAACCGACTGTTGTAACCTATGGTTCTGTTGTTGATGGTCTTGCTAAGATTGATAGGCTTGATGAAGCTTACATGCTCTTTGAAGAAGCAAAAGCACAGGGCATAGAGTTGAATTTGGTTATCTATAGTAGTCTTATCCATGGGTTCGGGAAAGTTGGGAGAATAGACGAAGCATATCTAATCTTGGAAGAACTGATGCAGAAGGGTTTGACACCTAATGTGTACACATGGAATTGCTTGCTCGATGCTCTGGTTAAAGCGGAAGAGGTTGATGAAGCCCTTGTCTGCTTCAAGTCTATGAAAGAATTGAACTGTGTTCCCAACCATATTATAGCATTCTCATAAACGGTCTTTGCAGAACTAGAAAATTCAATAAGGCCTTTGTTTTTTGGCAAGAGATGGAAAAGCAACAGTTAATACCGAACACCATCACTTACACCACCATGATCTCCGGACTCGCAAAGGCCGGTAATGTTGAAGAAGCTCATGGACTCTTTCAGAGGTTCAAGGCAAATGGGGGTATACTGGATTCTGCATGCTATTATGCCATCATAGAAGGGTTAAGCAATGTGAATAGGGCAATGGATGCATATAAACTCTTTGAAGAAACTCGACGGAGAGGTTGTAACATTCATACCAAAACCTGCATTGTTCTTCTAGATTCATTGCACAAAGCCGAATGTCTCGAGCAGGCAGCTATTGTGGGGGCTGTCTTGAAGGAGACGGCAAAGTCTACACATGCTTCAAAATATTGGTAACATATTCTGGTTCAGTGTTGGAGAGATCAATTAATGCATCATGGAGGATTAAGAGGACAGATTCCCTCGGCAGACAAACGAAAACAGCAGCTAGTGAAGACAGACCACTTATTTTTTTTATTGTTTTGCAGTTTGAGACATACAGAGGAGCACAATGGGCTAAATTTTGGTGGAATATATTCTCTATGTTTCAATTTATGAAACATCATTTTATGTAAGGTTATAATTGCATCAGATGTTTGTAAACAAATATCCCAAATTTGTAAGTATCAATATCAATATTATACCAAAGTCTTTTTTGTCAGGTTAGTTGATACCTTGGAATTTAAATGTGAATTATGATCTGACGTGAAGGTCAAGCATATGTAAAACAAGGTGATTAAACTTTTAAGCCAGCTCAGGCTCAGGCTCATATAGGTGTGGAAGTTGGTCAACAGTGTAAAAGTTTTGCCAGTATGCTGGCAATATTTTGATAACTCAATTTAAAAAGCTATGCCACGTGTCCTATCAGAAATGGAATAAATATTATTTCCATTTTATGTAGATTCGACCGTTATGAAATTTAAAGAAAAGGAAGTCCAACGTCTCTTTTCCATTCAAATATTTAAATTGTGAAACGTTCTTCTTGCCACGTTAAATCCCCATCCCTTTTAAGTTCGTCTCAAGTTCACAGCAAAACAAAAGTAAACTCTTCTTTCAGATTTCATAGCAAAAATGGCGTTGAGACCCATTGGTAATGCACTCCCGACCACACCAGAAAGACCCAAGAAACAAGCCAAAGTGTCGATTCCAATTCAAACACAGAAAAAAACATCCGATTTTGGAGTCCTTAAGGACGAAAACAAGGCTCCTTTACCACCACCTTCAGAGGCATCCATTGATTACATATCTTCCCAGGATCTCAAACCTTTTCAAGACTCAGAGGCAGAATCCAAAATCCAAGTAATTCCATTTCCACCATACTAAATGTAGAACTCTGTTTCTCATTCCTGTTTTTTATTGTAATTTCTTTGTATAAAATTCCAGACTTTAGTTGAAGGGTTAGAGTCAAAGGATTGGGTTAAGGTTTGCGAGGCGTTGAATGACGCGAGGCGTTTTTCTCTATATCACTCCGCGCTACTACTTCCCTTCTTGTAAGATTCTCATCCTTTTACTCTATTGGTGGTGAGTTTTTTTCTTATGCTGATAAAGTGTTTGTGATTATGCCAGAGAGAAGGTAATATCCGTCGTGGTTACGGCAATGAGTAACCCAAGAAGTGCCCTTTGCAAGACCTCGATTATGGCTGCTTCGGATATCTTCAATGCATTTGGTGAAAAACTGCTTGATTTCACTGATTCTGGTGCATTTGATCAGTTGGTGAGCACCCCTTTTTGAGGTCTCTAATTTCCTCTTTTCAGGTGTTAAATTTATGGTTTGGTTTACAGATACTGCAATTGTTACTGAAAGCTTCTCAAGACAAGAAATTTGTATGTGAAGAAGCCGTTAGGTCGTTGAAAGCAATGGCTAACTCCATTGCTCCTTTGCCTCTGCTTACGAAGCTTAGCGGGTATGTCAACCATCGCAACCTTAGAGTCAGAGCCAAAGCTGCTGTTTCCATTTCGAACTCTGTTTCCAAGATGGTAATGAACATTTCATAGAATGTGTTTTACACATTGTCTCACTCTTTGGACATTATAATTACATACGGTTATCAATTGCAGAGTGTGGAAGAAACGAAAGAGTTCGGATTTGTTACTCTGCTTCAAATGGCTGCAGACTTGCTGAACGATAGACTCCCCGAGGCCAGAGAAGCAGCAAGAAGCATTGTGTTATCTGTAAACAAGGCATTTACAGAAAATGAAGGAGAGAATCCGGAGGCAGCGTGGCAAAACTTTTGCCTGACTAGCTTGTCACCCATTCAGGCTCAATCCATGATAAAAGTTATCTCTTCATAGTTAGGGTTAAGTGTAAAAGTTTTTAGCAGCAGCTTACCAGGTTGCGGTAGAAAGCTAGGGTTTATATAGTTCATGTAAATGCTGTCTTTACATGATTTTTGGCCAGTAACTTGTTTCATCCACTTCATTTTCATCCTTTCTGTAATGTGGAATAACACTTTCTGTTGTTATTTCTTCTTTAATTAATGGAAGTCGACAGAATTTCATTGAATTCACCTGCAGATGACAATTTCTTGGATTCGGATGTCGATTTCTAATATGGGTTTTAGTAATAAAGAGTTGCAGAACATAAATCTGGAATTCTTCTTGAAAAGGCATAAATGAATCAAATAATCGAAAAGGTAACAAAATTTGAGACAGTACATCACAACCACAGCAACATTGCGAGCAATTGATGTTCATGTGGTAATTCCATCACTCTGGTCGGACATTTCTCATTAAGAAATATGCCTGTAAGCTTCAAGAGAACCAGAAGATGCATCCAATGTTTATCAACTCCAGTCTTCAACGCCGGGAAGCACACGATCAAAGACTGCAAAGCCATTTCAATCTCGGCAAATGGTTGACCTGCATAAAGCTTAAGCTGTCCCATCTTAACAACAATTACGTCCTTGGCATGAGATTTTGCAACTCCATGAAGTTCCTGCAAATTATTTTCATTCCCATATGTCTCGGGTACGAATTAAGAAAATTGTATGGCATTAAACAGTTCTTATCCTCAATATCAGTTAAATAAAACACGGATGTTTACGAAGCCATAACAATTCCTGCGTCTCAACATTACGACCAGAAAAGATAATAATTGCTAATAGAAGGGACGATGTTGCATTTATCAACCTCTTTTTATCAACAAATCAATCTTACATATTATTTTAATATTTTGTCGAAAAAACAATATATACTATTCTGATAATAGTTCTAAAAACATCAAAAAAGAAATATAATCGTAACATATCATCGACCTTTCTAAATTAAGACCATGCATCCTGATGTTCGTTACACAAACATCACACGATCACAGAGGTACAGCCAGATCAAGATCTATGCTATGTCTAAGAAAAACGACTAACAATAAGGTTTAACACTAAATTTTTCATAATTTTAAATCTAAATAATTTTATGTAAGACTGTGGCCACTGGTTTATTTTCGTAAGTACAGAAATTTAGTATGTAGGTTATAGGCCAAGAGATGGGTAAGGTGAGGGCAATATCAAATGCTAAGATGAGACAAAAGTGTTGTTCTCATAGGCGTTAAACCCCTACTAAACACAAACATACACATCATCCAAACAAAACAAAATCATAGTTATATCAGTAGTACTACCACAATCCAAGAACAAATAAAAGGCTCCTATTTTTTTCTTCTTTAAACTCATTATCTCTCTGGCAACCGTTGTTTTTCTAAAAAAAACAACAGCTCAATTCCATGGACTCAAAGCCATCCAGTGTCTCTGTTACCTCAACAGGTTCTTTACTTATCCGAGCTCCTTTAACTGTTGATTCTGATTCTGAATATGATTCCAACGGTCTTGAGACAGCAAGCACCGTTGATGGTGGCAGTAGCTCCAATGGTTTTGATGAGAACAACAGTGAGCTGGGGTTGTCTGAAGAAGGTGAGGGGTTTTCGAGTGGTAATGAGGAGTTCGAGACTGTTTCTGGAAGAGAGAGTCCTTTGGGTGAAGACCCAGAGAGGGAAGCTTCATTGGGAGGTGAGAGTAAAGGTGGGGTTAGTCAAAGTTACAAACTTTATGTGGCTAACAAAGATGATGATGATGATGGGGATTTGGATAGCTTAGAGAATAATTCAATGGTGGACGAGGATGTTGGTTTGTTTGATGGTTCTAAGTCAAACCAGGTGGTTGTTCCTATTGCTCAGTTGTCAATGGATGATGAAGTGTTTGATGAAATATCGAGTGAGGAGGAAATGGTGGCCGACGTTGAAGATGGTGGATTTTCTGGTGTGGTTAAGGTTCCTGGTAGTGTTGAAAGTTCACCTAGAATAAAGGTGGCTTTGGGGGTTGAAGAAGAGGAGCCATTGGTCAACCGATATGACGGTGGGTTGGAGGATTTTGTAGGTGAAGATAAGGGGTCTGATTTAGAAGGGAACCAAAAAGATGTATTGGTTGAAATTTCCAAGTTAGATGAGGATGCTAAGCCTTCTGCTGATACAAGCATTGCAACAGAAAATCCAGGTGAGGGGAGGGTGAAATCTAAGCTTGGTGACGGTCATGAGATGGAGGAAAATGGTTCTGTCATGTTCAGTGGTCCCAATCATGATTTTCAACCTGTGGTTAACTCAAAGGTTGAAAAGGGTGGTTTGGAGGATTTTGTGGGTGAAGATAAAGGACTTGGTTTGGAAGGGGGACAAAAAGATGTATCGTTTGAAATTTCCAAATTAGATGAGGATGTTAAGCCTTCTGCTGATACAAGCATTGCACCGGAAAATCTGGGTGTAAACAGTCATGAGATAGAGGAAAATGGTTCTGTTACGGTGGAATTTGTTGACAAGGTTGTGGTGCCTGATGTGAAAGAATCGAGTGATATTGACTCCGTTGAAGTTTCACATCCAGTGTCAATTCTAGATCAGAGTGTTAAACCAGGAGAAGATATAGCTAAGCTTGCTGCGGAGAAAGGTTATGATGATGTTGCAGAGCTGACTTTTGGGAGATCTGAAACTACCAAAAAGGTAGAGAGTGAGGTAGATTCGGAAGATCAGTTTGAGACGGCGATCCATCAGATTGTGGTAGACTCAGATGAAGAATCTGAAGCTGAGAGGGAATATGAAGCTAAAAAGCTACAAGATTCTGCTGCATTGGCTGCTCTTTTGAAAGCTGCAGCAAGTGATGAAAAAGAGGAAGCTGAGAGGGAATATGAAGCAAAAGAACTACTCAGTTCTGCTGCATTGGCTGCTCTTCTGAAAGCTGCAGCAGGTGGCGAATCAGATGGTGTTGGCCACACAATCACTTCTCGTGATGGTTCCAGAGTATTTCCTCTTGACCACACTGCTCATTCAGGTTCTTCATTGCATTCTTCAAAAATTGCTCCACCATCGAATACGGTTGACAATGCATCGAAGGACAAGATAAGTGATGAAGATAAGCGGAGGTTTGAAAAGTTGCAACTAATAAGAGTGAAGTTCTTGAGACTTGTGCAGAGACTAGGTCATTCTCACACTGATCCAATGGTGGCACAGGTGCTGTACCGACTGGCCCTTGCCTCAGGTAGTCTTTTCAGCCAAGAATTCACCCTTGAGTCGGCAAAGAGAGGGGCGGTGCAGCTTGAAGTGGAAGGTAAAGATGACTTGGACTTCTCTTTGAACATTTTGGTTCTTGGAAAAACTGGAGTGGGAAAGAGTGCAAGCGTTAATTCCATTTTGTGCGAGCAAAAATCCAGAATTGATGCTTTTCAACCAGCAACAACAGCTGTGAAGGAGATTGTTGGAACAGTTGACGGAGTTAAGATGAGAATCTTTGATACACCTGGTCTTCGGTCACCTGTGACAGAAGAAGCTACTAATCGCAAACTATTAGCATCTATGAAGAGGTTCATAAGGAAGTTCCCTCCCGATGTTGTTCTCTATGTTGATCGTCTAGACGTGCATGACAAAGATCTTACTGATGTCATATTACTAAAGTCTCTCACTGATTCTCTTGGTTCATCAATATGGCAAAATGCCATTGTAACTCTCACTCATGCTGCAGCTGCTTCCCCTGAGGGAACATTTGGGGAACCCCTAAGCTTTGAGGCTTTTGTTGCTCAAAGGTCCCATGTGATTCATCGAGCTATCAGCCAAGCAGTTGGAGATCTTCGTCTAATGAATCCGAGTATGATGCATCCCGTGGCTCTTGTTGAGAACCATCCATCAGGTCTGAGAGACAGAAATGGAGAAACGTTGCTTCCGAATGGGCAAAGTTGGAGGTCACAGTTGCTACTCTTGTGTTATTCGGTGAAGATCTTATCTGAAGCAAGTTCTCTGCTGAAACCTAGAGAACATTTTGATCACCAGAAGCTTTTTGGCTTCGGACTTCGTTCCCCACCTCTACCTTACTTACTGTCTTCACTGCTGCAACCCCGTCCTCATCTGAAACTACCTAACAATGATGGGAGTGAGAATGTTGACTTGGATACCGTGTTGAGAGACTCGACATATTCTGATGAAGATAATGATGAATATGACCAACTTCCTCCATTCAAGCCTTTAAAGAGATCTCAGGTCGATAAACTAAGCAAAGAGCAGAGAAAAGCTTATTACCAGGAGTATGATTATCGCATTAAGCTACTTCAGAAGAAACAATGGAGAGAGGAGGTGAAAAGAATGAGGGAAATTAAGAAAAGGAAAGAAGGTGATATCAATGGTTATGTCAGAGATGATGGAAACACAGAAGAAGGCGATCCAGCTACTATACAGGTCCCTTTGCCTGACATGGTCCTCCCTCCTTCGTTTGACGGAGACAACCCCACTTACCGGTATCGGTTTTTGGATTCTGGTTCGCAGATTCTCATTAGGCCAGTTTTGGATCCACAGGCTTGGGATCATGATAACGGGTATGACGGTGTTCGCCTTGAAAGAAGTCTTGCTATAGATGGTTATTTCCCTGGTGCATTTTCTGTTCAAATCACAAAGGATAAAAGAGAATTCAACATCCATTTGGATTCTTCAGTCTGTGCAAAACATGGAGAGAGTGGGTCAACAATGGCAGGATTTGACGTCCAAACTGTCGGAAAACAGCTTGCTTACATCTTAAGGGGAGAAACAAAATTCAGAAATTTTGAAACAAACCTAACGACTACTGGTTTATCAGTTACTTTCCTAGGTGAAAACGTGGCTACTGGACTTAAGATCGAGGATCAGATTGTGGTAGGGAAACAGATGGTTTTGTCCGGAAGTGCAGGGGCTATGAGATCCCAAGGCAATACGGCATATGGAGCTAACATCGAAATCCAGCTAAAGGATGAGGATTTTCCCATTGAGCAAAACCAGACCTCATTCGGATTGTCTTTGGTGAAATGGAAGCAAGAACTGTGTCTAACGGCCAACTTACAGTCACAATTCTCTATCGGACGTAGTTCTTCAATGGCAGTTCGTGTTGGATTGAACCACAAGTGGAGTGGACAAATCAGTATCAAAACAAGCAGCTCGGATCAGTTACATATAGCACTGGTCTCTCTCATTCCAATTGCAGCCTCCATCATTCGGGGTCTCTCCAGGCTCTGATTTTAAAAGTTCTGCATATTAGCATTTTCATTATAGTGGGTGCCTCTTTGAACTTTAATGGTGCTAGATTTTGTTTAGCAAATTTAAATTTATTGCAGCAACTTAGTAGTGTGTTCTAAGCTGAAACTTCATTGAAATAGAACCTACTTACTCAAGGGTGTGGAGCAACTTATTTCTCAGAATTTATTAGGCTCATTTACGTCCAAAATGAAGATGATTTGATTATTAAACTAGTTAAATCATGATAAAAAGAAAAAAGTCGTACAAGATCCCAAACAGACACTCAAACAATAATAGGAATAATGAATCATGTCAGATTCTACTTTACAGGGATAAAAAGCCACATGCCTGTTAGAATCCTTGTTGGCTGAAATTTAAAATATTTTTCAAAATCACTTATTGGAGCTGAGCTACTGAATTTTCTAATGGCTGCTGCTGCTGCTGCAACTCAGGTTCCACCAAGTCCTCGGTGTGGATCTGTATATCCTGTTAGAATGCAAACCAATTGTTATCGGTTCATTCGTTTCAGAATTGCAATGTTCGAGTTGCATGCGATGCACTCCTGAAAACCATTAATCAATAATAAGTTGATACCTGAGCCTGCAGTAGCTGATGTGATTGCTGGTCTTGAGCCATTGTGTAGGGCTGGGGCTGTGACATTCTGTAATAAGGCTCCTTGAGGTCGAGTTTGCATGATGAGGTCTGAAGAATTCCTCCTTGCTCGGCCCCGGGCCCCCACATTTTAGCTAGAAGAGTTGATACGCAGTTCGTTAGAAAAACAAAACAGCAGATTAGAAACACAAAAACTAAGCTCGAAACCAACCTGACAATGATAGATATATGGTATAACTTTGAGCATTATGGGCAATCATGTGAAGTCGGCCTGTAATTTCTTGCCCGGCCATTACATAAATTGGCTGAGAAAGAACACATCGTATCTGGTACCAGTGGGTTGTAGGAGCTCCAGGGGCAGTGGTAAGCCATCTTTGCACAGAGCTGTTGGTAAAGCATTTCAATGGAAGTAAGATTGAATGAAACCGTAAACCGATGAATATGAAAAACTTGAAAATGTTACCTCCCATTAAACAGGACATCAAACCAACAGGCTAACCCGTGCACTCTAGTCCCCACAGATGCTATGAATTTTAATGGAATATCTATTTCATACAAATCCTCTTCCTGCAAAAAGACAAACATCATGATGACTACACGTTTAACTAATAGCCATCTATCGAAGTCCCATTTTCAGAAAAAGGAAGCCTAAACTCAAACAGTTTTGATTAAGTTAAAAACAATGCATGATTCCGAAACATGGTCCAGTATCCCATGGGTATTGAAGTCAACCTACAAAACAATGGCATATGATGCAAGGCAGCCTTGTCTAGGAAAATTGTAACATGAAAAACAAATGCTTAACAGAACTTCGATTCAAGGAATACACCATAGAATTTACTAGAAGAGTTAAATAGTTTAATAAGAGGCAGGAATCAATGAGTCACTCATACCTTTACTTCATTGAAGTCAATTACGTGGCACATTGGAGGAGACACCAATAATCTTGGATCAAAAGCATCCACCACAGGCTGATATGAAAACAAAAGGCGTTCCATTAAAATTTGGTTGAAACAAAATACAATGTCAAAGGAATATCCAAAATAAATGTGAAGATCAGTACGACAACTGCTGAAGAAATTTTATAGGCAATTATTGAGAAAACACCTAAACCTTGTGGATTGTGTATAAAACAAACCTGAGAGAAGTATCCCTGGAATGCGGACCCATATAACGGAGTGAGATCAACACCATAGTAGTTTTGTTGCTGCCAAAAAAGAGCCTGCAAATTTTTCCAGGTTAGGGGGAGGAAGAAAAAGTAGATGTAATACAAAATTAAATGGAACAGTACGGGAAAATTGATAGCAAATCTAGGCATATTTTAGTTTGTGACATGCACATTGAAATGAAAACACTGGGGTTGACATGAGAAAACAAGCATTACTAGGTATACATAATGAAACCCATACGGTCGATTCGTTTTAAAAGAAAAATACAATGCTCTTGGATATATCTGACAAGGATCATACAACAACAAACAATAGCTTTCTAAGTAATTCTCTTAATGAGACCGGAGGAAGAAAACATTCATGTGAACAAGTCATGAGATGTCTTAGATCAACTTTCTTCAAAGACGAATAATTTCACATAGGAATGTATGAAAGGCATATACTACTACAGCAAAATATGTCAAATACATACCTTATTTGCAATTTCAACAAATAAATATTCATCACTGAAAGGTGCCATGTGTATCCTACAAGATTAAGATATCATTAGGCAAACCCAAGGAAAAAGACTAAGCATTTTACATCTGATTATCAAAACATAAATCGATGAAATTTACAACACGCAAACATATCCCTAAGACAAAAAGGGAGGGGGAATAACATACAAAATAAAATTAAAATTAATAAACAAGAGGTACAATAGGAAAAAAGGCATGACAACAATCATAAAACAGCTTTAACCAGTTTTAGCATGATAATTCCTTAAAAATAGTAAAGTAAGATCAGAGAGCAAGGAAGTGAAAAATCAAATCATTATTTAAAGCGAAAGTCCTAAAAGCATGGGAATAATTTTATCTGCAAATAAAAGAACATTTTGTTATTACTTGAGAAACAAGATAGTTCCATGGTGTAGCATTTACCTTCCAATTGAAGGAAACATTTTCCCATTGGGCACAAGAAATCGATCTCTTGCAATTACGTAGGATTCCAACATTCTCTCATTAACTAACAAGGTTCCTATAAGTAAAAAGTATAATTAGAGAATCTTTGCTTCAATGAAAACTATGTAGCGATATACACAAAATAATTCCATCATGTCTTCAAAGCATTTTTATGACTGAAAAAAGATCATCCCGTGCAATAAAGCATAGAAGCAAGAATTAGTGAAGCATCGGTGTCATGAGATTTCCATCATAAACATAATGACAAAAGCAATGCCTTGCACACCAACATACCCATTGGTTCAGAGATCAGAATGTCTGCTTTCTCGGGCAACTCAATTTCCTCAACTTTACCTTTGATTACCTATATTTTACATCACATTTTATAACCAAGAAAAAAACAGATCAGTCTGAAAACAGCAGAGAACAGCAGCAAAACGAAAGGACAAGCACATACAGTAATCCGCTGCCCTAAGGAGGGATTCCCGGCAATAAGTTTTCGAGCATATTCTGCCATTTCAGAAGCTTCAACAGCATAAACATGTTTTGCACCAGCCTGATGAGGAAAATAAAAGGAATTTGGGCATCAATCAACAGGAAAAGTAATAGCAAATATAAGGTCAAAATGGACCAAAAGGTTGAAATTACCTGTGCAGCGAATAACGACAAAATACCACTACCAGCACCAACATCAACAACCACCCTACCCGTAAAATCTGCACGGTTCTCAATTACAGCAGCATAATAGGTTCCTAGAGAAAATAAAAACAGTCGAATAATGATCAGCATATGAAATTATCGACTTATAGTTAATGTTATGGTTTGAAATTTTTCTTTTGTATGTTGATCATACATGTGGCATAGAATCCCAAAGCAGTACATATACTGTTAGCATTGTCTATAAAATTCAAAATGAATTTGTAACATAAAAGAAAAGGAAGCATTGAAACATAGCTCCGTTATATAACCTGTCCTCACATAATCCTGCAACATATTTTGCTGGTGTAGCAACTGTCCATAATAGTGGAAATACATTTTAGCAGAAGATGATTCAATTTTACTATCGAACTTGCTCCTAACAGCAGAAATGGTTCCGTTTGGTAAATTTGTTCCTGTATGAGAAGGAAAAATAATAAGGATCAAATAAAAGCGTGTATAGCAGTCAATATTTATTTGCAGGGTCCTACTCGAAAATTAGAACCTTGAGTGACATCTACATTCTGCCAATGCTCAAATGCAGAATGAAAGTCCCTGCTCTCCTCCTCATTTCTAAACTGGATCATGACTCCCCGTGAATACGACTTCTGGTTCAAAAGAAATAGGACAAAATATATGTAACATCCAACAATTTAAAATCATACGACTAAGCAGAATTTTCAACCCTCACCAACACACACACACACACTTAACCACTAACCGGTATTTTACCATGGTCCATGAACCTGAAACTAAGAAGACGAAACATATGCACTCCTATTGTTTTTGACTTAAAGAACATAAGGCAAAAGTTGAAATGACATTATTACCTCTTTGTTACTATCAGAACTTTCGGAAATGCAAAGCCATTGAACAGGTCCCAACTTGAAGAGCTGAAAACAATAAAATAAAAAACAAATCTCAAACATATTACACTCTTCGCAGTAGCTCTCTGTGACTAAAAGTAATACTTCAAAAGTTGTAAATTTCAATAATACAAACACCACTTTCACTTCACTGTGCTTATTAAACAGCAAATATACATTAGTCATTTTGAAACAAATTCAATACCAAAGAGGAGGAAATTTCATAATTTTCAATGCCCGAGAAAAAAACAACAGTCCTTCGCTAAAAAAAGTTTATATTTTTTCTTTGTTAAGAGGATAAACGAAAATCTACGCAATATTTATCATCCCTTTCTTAACCCTGGCAGCGCATTCCCATTTTCTCGAGAACCAAACAGCTCCTGTTTCTCTTACCTGAGAGGTTCCGATATTGAAATCGAACCCATCGATAAAATTTGAATCTTGGCAAAATCGAAGCTCTGCAACACCACGGTCAGCACAGAACCGAGCAACCACTGGTGCAGACGAGGACGAAAGCGGTGAAGAAGACAGTTCGGAAACTGCCGCCAAAGTGAACTCGGAGCTTTTGGGTTTTAGCCCAGCTGAAGCCTCCATTATATCAATACTTTAAATATGCAAAAACAAAGAATAGAAATAAAATCTATCAAATATATTTCTGAATTAGGGTTTTTGTCAACGAAAGGAGTAGAACTTAGAGAGAGTGTGAGGGTAAGGGTTTAGAGAGCCGCCACCTAGTGAGAGAAAGAACAAAGACAGTAGCTTTAAGCTGCTTTAGTATGGAGACAGAACTCAAAGGCTGTTTTATTCTTAGTTTAATTCTGCTCTCAGTCCTTACACTCTTCAAGAATTTTCATTTTAATCCCTTCTGATGTCGGATTAGACTATGAAACTTAAAATTCAATTGAGAGAGTATTATATGATTTTATTTGGTTTAATCGATAAGAATATAAGATAATAATATTTAATTAAAAGAATATAAGATAGTTTGAAAATAAATTCGATCAGATGTTCCTAATGATGTATTTTTCTTTAGATAAGTTATATTTTTTATATATAAAATATTTATAGAATTAATATATATATATAACTACTTTAGTTGCACTATGTATATTTTCTTTAAAAAATATAACAAAATTTTAATATAACTCGACATATATTTTTAAGTAATTGTCTTAAGTATTAAATTTATTTATATAAGATATAACAACATTTGGAAAATATAGATTTAAAGACATATTATATTAAAATTTATTAAAAATATAGATTGGCTCCTAAGTTTCAAAGAAGTGTACATTGATTTTTATTTGTCTCTCCTTCCAGCAGTTGACCATCAGAAATCACCGCATGCTACGGCATCAAACGACTCGGCAGAAGTGAATTCATGCCGTATTGTTTTCCAAAAGCGATTTTAAAGTGAAAAGGGATTATAAGACCAAAATTAATATAAAATAAATAATTTTTTAGTTTAGTTTAGAAAGTGTTTTTTAAAGTTAAAAATTTTAATTTTTAATTTTTATAAAAAATACTCTAAAATAAATATTTTATCTACTTAAAAGTATATTTTGATAATACTATTAAACATTTATATTTAAATCAAACAATTTAAAAATACTTTTTAATATTAATTTTTAAAAATATTTTCTCACCGTAATATTAAAATGACTTTCAAAACATATAAATATCATTAATTTATAAAATAAAAATTAGCGATGAGTGACAATTTATACGATAATATTACAAAATAAAATAAAAAATTAATATTTTATAATATTCAAACTTATCGCTAACTCAATTAAACCCTCAATTTTCTATTATGGGATTCCCTATCTCTATCCTTCATTAGTTTTGCAACATCCGTTACTCAATTCATAAGAACTACTTTAAATTTTAATTGAAGTCAAATAATACAAAAAAAAAAATCCAACTTAATATCTTTAGAGAATATACCTCTTTGGTTGGTTTATCACCGTTTAAATATTTCAGTTGACAAGCAGATAGAAGTACTTAATTTTAAAGGATCCATCACCAATCATGAATCGATAGGGTGAGGGTCAAACTCTTAGCTCATTTGGTGCAGAGAAGGTTGGAAGGTATAAAAGTCTGAGTTTGTCTCATCGAGACTACTTAATAAAATAAGATGAAAAAAGTATTCAGATGAAGAGGGTTTGAATGGGAACGATAAATATGAAAAATAAAGAAAAAAATTATATAATAATCTTATATAAATATTGATAAATTATGATACATAAGATAGACTATAAAATTACTTGTATCTTATATAATAATCTTGAAAGTGTTAGAAAAAGTTTAAAAATGCATATTTTGTAATTAAATTTATTTTGAAAACAAAGAAAATCCAAAAAGATATTAAGGTACAAAGGTTCCCCAACATTTTAATTATTCATGTACCATTAATACTATATTCTAAGTAATTAATATGCACGTCTTGAATTAAAAAAATTCTAACGAATACCAATTTTCAAACCTTATAACTTTCATAATAATCCAAAATCAAAGTGGTCAACCACTCTCCTCTGCGAAGCATTATAAATAGGACCAAACACAAGTACTTCGACCATCAACACAAAAACATCACCACCTCAATCAAAGCAAAAATGTCAGCCCCGATCACTTTCATTTTCTCAGTCCTTCTCCTGCAGCTCCTTTCCGCCTCCTTGACCTCCGCCGCCGATGGAAGCTGGCAACTTCTACAAAAAAGCATAGGAATCTCAGCCATGCACATGCAACTCCTTAGAAACGACCGTGTGATTATGTTTGATAGAACCGATTTCGGGCCATCGAATTTGTCACTGCCCAAAGGGAAATGCCGCAATCATCCAACCGACACGGCGCTCCAAGTGGATTGCACGGCGCATTCAGTCGAGTACGATGTTTTCGGCAATAAAATCAGGGCTCTCATGGTCCAAACCGATGTTTGGTGCTCTTCAGGCAGCATCATGGCAGACGGTAACCTGGTTCAAACCGGTGGTTTCAACGACGGGGAACGTCGGGTCAGGGTGTTCAGCCCGTGCAGGACATGTGACTGGAATGAAATACCAAACGGATTGGCGGCAAAAAGATGGTATGCCACGAACCATTTATTGCCCGATGGAAGACAAATCATTGTGGGCGGTCGTGGACAGTTTAACTATGAGTTCGTCCCTAAAAACCTTGTCGCTAATAAGATCAATCTGCCTTTCTTGTCCGAAACCAATGACAAAGGGGTCGAGAACAATCTCTACCCTTTTGTTTTCCTCAACGTGGATGGAAACTTATTCATTTTCGCCAACAATCGAGCCATCTTGTTCGATTATGTCAACAATCAAGTGGTCAGAACGTACCCCACAATCCCCGGCGGTGACCCTCGAAGCTATCCGAGCACTGGGTCTGCCGTTTTGCTACCGTTGAAGAACTTGAAAACTGTAGCCGTTCAAGCCCAAGTTCTGGTTTGCGGCGGTGCACCGAAAGGAGCTTACCTCAATTCTTTAAAAGGTGTTTTCATGAAAGCCTTGGATACATGTGCACGGATCACTATAACCGACCCGAATCCACAATGGGTCATGGAGACTATGCCTGTAGCTAGAGTCATGGGTGACATGATATTACTTCCGGACGGCAACGTCCTGCTCATCAACGGCGCAGGTTCCGGGTCAGCAGGATGGGAACAGGGTCGAGACCCGGTTTTGACTCCGGTCTTGTACCGACCTGACAACGATATTGGGTCACGCTTCGAAGTTCAAAACCCAACCACCATCCCTCGGATGTACCATTCCACGGCAGCATTAGTTCGTGACGGTAGAGTTTTAGTCGGCGGGAGCAATCCCCATGCGTTTTACAACTTCACCGGCGTACTTTTCCCTACTGAACTAAGCTTAGAGTCATTCTCTCCGGCTTACTTGGATGCTAAATTCGACAATTTACGTCCTAAGATCATTGCTCCTAAGTCCATGTCGGGTATCAGATACAGGAAGAAATACCCTATCCAAGTTGTTATTCCCGGTGGCGAAGTGGATGAAAACTCGGTGTCGGTAACCATGTTTTCACCCGCTTTCAACACACATTCCTTCTCCATGAATCAAAGGCTGCTTGTTCTTGGTAATGACAAAGTAACAGCTTTGGGTAACTCCACGTATACCGTCGATGCCACTACGCCACGGTCGGGAACTCTTGCTCCGTCTGGATTTTATCTTTTGTTCGTGGTTCATCAAGGCATTCCCAGTCAAGGCATTTGGGTCAAATTGTGGTAAATGACAAACGAAAAGCTTCATTCAGAATCCCAAAATATGGTTTGTAAAATTATATAAAAAAAGTGTATGGTTTGTGTCATTGTGTGTTTGTAAAGATTTGATCATTGCATGACCAAAGTTCTTGTACTATTCTTCGACCTTCAAAGTTAGTTTCAATAAAAAAATATTAAAAAATAGTTAATAAACTAAATACTAGTTATAAAAATACATTTAAACTTAAAATTTTTTTATAATAGACGATGAACATCGTTGAACAGATAACGAGAGAAGTTTGATTCAAACGTTATTTAGTTTTTGTAAACTGTTTTTCCTTTGCATTTTTCTCACGTTCATGATTTGTGATTAATAATTTAAAATTAATTATGTTTGTCAACAGAGATAAGCCAAAGGAAGAAATATTGTCTCAAGATAAAGATGTGGTTTCTTTCTTTTTAATTGTAGTCCAAATCAATAACATAAGCAGAGATACAACTCTTGAATATTCCAAATTTATCCTCAAACTAATATTTTATTTTAAATTAACTTTTAGTTTTTTTAAATTTTAATTTTATCCTTAAATTATGTCTTTCATTCAATTAAAAGGGACCAAAATAAAATTAAAATTTTTGAGGGGGATCATACTAAGATTTTACAGACGTTGAAGGGATTATAGAACTAATTTTATACTTTTTCTAAAAGAATCTATTCTATTCCTAATTTTTTCCTTTTTCTAATTTTATTTTATATATTATTTTTGAAATTCTTACCTAAGAAGAGGGTGAAAAAAATAGCTTTTAATAGGTGTGTAGAACATATAATTTAAGAAAAAAAATATTGATTAAAAACTATTAATCACTTATTTTAAAGATTTTGTTAACTATTTATTTTATAATTAACTACTTTAGTTTTGGATTATTATTGCTAATATCTATGTTTGAAGTTAGGTTTACATCATTTGAATGATTGCCAATCTTGTTCTAATAAAAATATTAATAATTTAAGAACCATGTAAGTAAAATATTTTTAAATTTATATTATTTTTAATAATTTAACGTGTCACACTGAATCAATTGATATTTAATTTTTATTTTTATTCATAAAAGATAACATTATTATGAAATGGGTACAAATTTATTAATTTTGTGATTGAAATATATTTAAATTTAGACTAATACAAATCTTAATAAATTTTCAAATGATATGATTTAAATATGAATATAATATGAACGGAGAATTTAATTATAATATTTTACGTACTATAACTTGAATAATATTAATTACTTATATAATGAATAATTTATTAAGTATTCTTCACCAAACAAAAAAGGCTTTCGGACATTCCAACATTCTATGCATTGAATGAGATCATAGTTTTACTCTCTGCATACGTGTGTATGCATGTATGTGTGTTCATGATTTATGATTAATAATTTGAATTTGAAATTAATTATTTTTATCAACCTAAATATTTAATTTGAGAATAATCTAGGTGATGAAACAAGACCAAGAAATATTCTCTCACCATTAGTTTTGCTTCTTAATAGGGTTTTCATATTCTTCACTACCAACTGGATTGAAGTCAAAACAGTGCACAAATTAATAAACATGTGGGTATTGTTCGGTAAACAACGATACATTATTTTAGATATTTGATGAATAAAAGATTATAATAATAAATTTAGATTAAATTTTTTAAATCAAAAAATTGTTAGTAGGATTTTTTGTAATTAGATATTTAATATAAGAGTTTTAATGACTCTTTATCTAGAGATTATTAGGTGAACTCTGTTCACCACGTCATTTATGGTTCAAACAATCAGTACCGTTGATCTTTAAATAACCACCTAATAACTATCCACCCACTAAATCCATGTAGGAAAGAGGTGATGATTTACTTAAAAAAAATTAAGATCAACGGTCCTGATTAGTTGGAACCATGGATGAAGTGGTAAACAGGGTTCACCTAATAATTTTTTCACTTTATCGCTTTTACATGTAATAATTCTAATAATCGTAAAATAACTTAAATTTAACTTTTGTTATTTTTATTTAATTTAAATAATTAATCAAATTATATTAGAAAATAATTATATAAATTTTAAACTAATATATAGGTTATATGCTTAGTAATATTATATTAAAAAATAATTTTTATTATCTAATTAATATTAATAAATATGAAATATTAATAATTAATAAACTATTTAAATAAATACTGAATATAATAAAGTACTTATATGTCATTTTATTTATTTAAATAAACAAACAATTATAAAATATCAATTAATATAATCCGTTAATCAAATCCACTAATACAATCAGGATAACAGCCAAGTATTATATTTTGTACTTTGGATAAATTACACTACAAGTCACATTATTATTAGTTAGATTATAAACAGGCCATTGTATTTCATATAGTCACGGTCAAATCGTTCAATTAATTGTTTGTAACAATGTTTCGTTTAACCTCAAACCGATGTTAAAAGGTGACATTATAAAAACATTTTTAATTTTTTTTGGGGTGAATTTTTTTGGAATTTTGGGATTTATTAGCCGCCATGAACGATCAAATTTTATATTACACATGACTTGATTGTTATAATCGATTAATAAATAAACTTTCTTGTAATTTTTTAAACACGCAGAATTTTTATGATTAAAATATCACATGTTAGATTATTGTTTATGATTTAACGATAAAGTTACATGATTACTACATTGAGTTAATTAATTGACTCAATTATTATTTTTTTAAAATTTAGTAACTAATTATAAATTTTTTAATAATTAAGTGACTTGTGATATAATTTATCATTATATTTTCTTCTATAATAATAATAATTTCCTTTATTTTTTCTAAAATAATTACTAATAAATTGATTTTTAAGATCAAATAAACAAAATCGGTAATTAAAGGCGTAAACAGAATTCATACGTAATAAACTTAAAACAAAATATAATGTGAATTGAAAATTCATACATATCTTACACAATAAACTCCGAACAATACTGTACTTTACATAATGGATAACATGGCAAGTAAAATGAACACAATCAAACATTCAATCCATGGAAGGAGACAAATGTTTTAGTATAATTACCACAATTTGACCCAAATGCCTTGACTGGGAATGCCTTGATGAACCACGAACAAAAGATAAAATCCAGACGGAGCAAGAGTTCCCGACCGTGGCGTAGTGGCATCGACGGTATACGTGGAGTTACCCAAAGCTGTTACTTTGTCATTACCAAGAACAAGCAGCCTTTGATTCATGGAGAAGGAATGTGTGTTGAAAGCGGGTGAAAACATGGTTACCGACACCGAGTTTTCATCCACTTCGCCACCGGGAATAACAACTTGGATAGGGTATTTCTTCCTGTATCTGATACCCGACATGGACTTAGGAGCAATGATCTTAGGACGTAAATTGTCGAATTTAGCATCCAAGTAAGCCGGAGAGAATGACTCTAAGCTTAGTTCAGTAGGGAAAAGTACGCCGGTGAAGTTGTAAAACGCATGGGGATTGCTCCCGCCGACTAAAACTCTACCGTCACGAACTAATGCTGCCGTGGAATGGTACATCCGAGGGATGGTGGTTGGGTTTTGAACTTCGAAGCGTGACCCAATATCGTTGTCAGGTCGGTACAAGACCGGAGTCAAAACCGGGTCTCGACCCTGTTCCCATCCTGCTGACCCGGAACCTGCGCCGTTGATGAGCAGGACGTTGCCGTCCGGAAGTAATATCATGTCACCCATGACTCTAGCTACAGGCATAGTCTCCATGACCCATTGTGGATTCGGGTCGGTTATAGTGATCCGTGCACATGTATCCAAGGCTTTCATGAAAACACCTTTTAAAGAATTGAGGTAAGCTCCTTTCGGTGCACCGCCGCAAACCAGAACTTGGGCTTGAACGGCTACAGTTTTCAAGTTCTTCAACGGTAGCAAAACGGCAGACCCAGTGCTCGGATAGCTTCGAGGGTCACCGCCGGGGATTGTGGGGTACGTTCTGACCACTTGATTGTTGACATAATCGAACAAGATGGCTCGATTGTTGGCGAAAATGAATAAGTTTCCATCCACGTTGAGGAAAACAAAAGGGTAGAGATTGTTCTCGACCCCTTTGTCATTGGTTTCGGACAAGAAAGGCAGATTGATCTTATTAGCGACAAGGTTTTTAGGGACGAACTCATAGTTAAACTGTCCACGACCGCCCACAATGATTTGTCTTCCATCGGGCAATAAATGGTTCGTGGCATACCATCTTTTTGCCGCCAATCCGTTTGGTATTTCATTCCAGTCACATGTCCTGCACGGGCTGAACACCCTGACCCGACGTTCCCCGTCGTTGAAACCACCGGTTTGAACCAGGTTACCGTCTGCCATGATGCTGCCTGAAGAGCACCAAACATCGGTTTGGACCATGAGAGCCCTGATTTTATTGCCGAAAACATCGTACTCGACTGAATGCGCCGTGCAATCCACTTGGAGCGCCGTGTCGGTTGGATGATTGCGGCATTTCCCTTTGGGCAGTGACAAATTCGATGGCCCGAAATCGGTTCTATCAAACATAATCACACGGTCGTTTCTAAGGAGTTGCATGTGCATGGCTGAGATTCCTATGCTTTTTTGTAGAAGTTGCCAGCTTCCATCGGCGGCGGAGGTCAGTGAGACAAAGAGGATCTGAAGAAGAAAAATTGAGAAAATGGACGTCTGAGCTGACATTTTTTCTTTGATTGATATGTTTGATTTTGGTTCTGATGATCAAAGCTGTTCAATTCAGTCCTATTTATAACCATTTCGTGAATGAGAGTAGCCCTTGTTTGGATGCTTCAAAGACAATTGTTCTTAGTAATGAAAATGATGATTTATTCATTTTAAAATTAGATAATTTGGAAGTAGCTAAGAGCCTCGATAGCTAGTTAGTTGGCGACATAGAATTTTGGATTACTGCGAATGTTCTAAGGTTTGCTCTTTCGATATTGCGAAAGTTGGGGTGGGAAAAATTTGGTTGATTAAAAAATATATTTTTTTATTTAATATAACGTGATAAAATATACTTAATTTTATTTTAATTATAATTTTATAAATTTAATTTAATTAAAAAATTTAAATTACGAAATGAGATTCGAACGACTTAAATTAAATATAAATTTTTAATGACTATTTTTAAATTCAACCAACCTCATCATTTTTGTGGTGCATTGTTTCTTGTATTTTGTCCCTATTTGTTTTTATCCAAAAAGAAAATCAAACTGCTTCCCATGTCTTGAAAGTCAACCATCTTTTTAAGGATACAAATTCTAAAGATCCTTTGCATAATCCACACACTATTACATTCCAATTTTTTAATGATCAATATGAAAAACGGAATGAAAATCACAAGAACCTTATAATGTCTATTGCATTACGGGTGCCTAGTGGAGCCGGAAATGAAATTTAGAGGGAATTTGTAGTTGATATTAATTACGAGTTTGATTTATATAATTTAAAAAATATTTAATTCTTATTATTTATATATTAAATTATTTTTTATGATTTTAGAAATGAACCATTTTTTGACAACTAACTGATTAAACAAATAAATCAATGATGCAAATCAAAAATTAAAAATAAAATACGGTATTGTTGGTTCATGAATAATTATATTGTTTAGGAATACATTTGGTACTGAATTATTCTTTTGGATTTTCTTGTTTTAAAATATTCTAACAACATCCTACCTATATTATTATATATCGAATCCTTCAGTTCAGTTTGTACAATTAAATTATTAGATCAATCGATTAAATTAATTAATATAAATATATATCATGTTATTTTATATTTATGAATTTTGACATAAAAATAATATTGTTATTTTGAATTTATCCGATATTAATAAACAAGGATAATAATTTAACGAGTTTTTATAAAATTTGATTCAAATTAACCTGTTATAAATTCTATTAATCAAACAAAATAAGATTTTTTTTATTCAAACATTCTATCCATTGAATGAGATAAGATGTTGACTATATATTTGAGCAAATATTCTCTATTTTTTTTATTTATTATAATTCATTTCTTTCACGTCGGTTGTCTCTTATGGCTATACATTTATGTTTCGGCATTTAGAATGATATATATGAATTAGGGTTAGTAATTTAAAATTAATTATGCATTGTCAAACAGAGAATTATTTGCTGATAAAACAAACAAGGAAATATTCTCTCAAAATGTATGAAGTTAAAAATAATGAAATTAAAAATGTTTGTCTTATACGATTAATTAAAAATAATTAAAACTCGTTGATTGAATATAACTTGATGGATACTAGCATAATATATATGTAAAAATGTAAAACCAGGCATATCTAAATGCATACAAATATAAAAATTTAAATATGTAATTATATAAATTATTTTTATTAAAATTTATTAGCCTATTAATGTTTAACGAAAATAAATAGCTAAATAACAAAAAATTTACATATAAAACATAAATAATTTTATTAATATTTTTAAAATTCATGATCAACTTTATAATAAAAAAATATAAATTATTATTCTAATAGTTAATTTATACTTAATTATAATAATTTTTTTTTAAGTATTGTCATTTTTCCGGTTGTTAACCCGAAATTGTCATTTCCCCTTTATCCCAGTAACGAGGTTGACTCTTGACTGATCGAGAAACACGGTGAAGGGTGCTGCCATGGAAGTAACGACCCCAACAAAGCTTGAATACTATGATCAAATGTTCAAACTTCAATCCAAAGCCACACTTGTTCACTACTTCAAGGTCACAACTTTATCCCATTTCCTCTCTGGGTTTCTTATTTCCGTATTCATTGATGATGGGTTTTCATTTTTCAGGGCGATGATGGAAGGAAAGCTTTGATTTTAGACAACACAATCTTCCATCCACAAGGTGGTGGTCAACCTTCCGACACTGGTTTCGTTTGTATCACAAATTCAGACCTCAGATTCTGCGTGCAAGATGTTCGATCAAAAGATGGAGTTGTAAGAAGTTCACTTGTATAAAGTTTGCAACTTTCCTTACTTTCCCCTATTGTTTTTAAAGAATAATTCTTTTTTTTTTTTTCCTATTTGGTTCATAGGTATTTCATTATGGAGTTCCTGTGGATTCTACCGTGGAAAGTGAATTGGAGCAAGGGAAAGGGAAAGAAGTGATTTTGCAAGTGGATGAGCCAAGGCGGAGGCTGAACTCTAGGTAGTTGGTTTAGAGGGAAACTCTCTTCTTTGATTAGATTGATTTTTCAGTATAAAAAGTTAGTAGAATATTATGAATTTCTAGTGATTTGCTGGTTTAAGATCCTTTTTCTGTTCAGTTTCCATGGGCCAAAGCTCCATTGTTTCTTAGTGTCTTACTGTTTAAGATCCTTCTATTGGTTGTTGAGCAGGCTGCACTCAGCTGGACATTTGCTTGATGTTTGTATGAGAAATGTTGGTTTGGGGCATTTGGAGCCGGGGAAAGCCTATCATTTTCCGGATGGGTAAGCTTTCAATCGACTGTTAGTTGTGAACTATTTGCCATTGGCAAAAAGCTTAGAACTTCATTGCATGTATTGTGCAGAAAAATATACTCTTCTTGTGCTTTGCTAGTACTAGAAAGGAGCTTACCATAGTTGCTTTGGATTAATTTCCTATATCTTTTTGTGTTGTTGGACACATGCTATTTAAACTCAAGTGTGAGAGTCAGATTCGGGTATATATCTAGCTGTGTATATTTATTTACTTTGCAAACTTTTTCTATGCATTTTTTGGGGGAGTCTTTGAAGAATCATATTCTCGTATCCATGTTTGAAGATGTGTCTTCAATTGAAGTGTCAGAGCAATATAGTTGGGCACCGTTAGTTAGTCATATAATTAACTGTTGAACTGTTATTTTGTTCAGGCCATTTGTTGAATATAAGGGCACGGTTCCACCGAATGAATTGCAAAACAAGAAAACAGAAATAGAGATGGAAGTTAATGCCTTGATATCTAAAGGAGGGAAAGTAAGTATCATGTAGATGTGCCTTGTGATTTTTTGTTATGTTGCAGAGCATTTGTTTGTAAACCTCATCCCAGTTTCTTTAAGGTTTATGTAGCGGTATTACCGTACAAAGAAGCTGCCGAGCTTTGTGGCGGTTCTCTTCCGGACTACATTTCCCCGGTAAGGATGAGTTGGGAAAAGGTTATGTTTTATGTCGTTGTTGCCTGTAAATAGCAGTTATAATGCTCAGCTCAGGGATCAGCCGAGTCAAGCACTCGATACAATGACTGAAATCCTGATAGAATTCAGAATCCTATTCTTTTATGTTTCTAATGATAGCCTTGTTTTTGAGTCTCTTCCAGGGCAGCAATCCTCGTATCATTAAGGTAGGGGACAACCCTGGTTGTCCTTGTGGCGGCACCCATGTTTCCGATATTTCAGAGATCATAAGTTTGAAGGTATATCATCACTTATCACTTGAAAATGATTAATTTGAAATCGTTTAATGGCACCCTAATTAGAACATACCTATTTTATGCACTCATATGTATCATCTTACTCATGCCTGATGATGAGTATTGACAATATAAATCATATGTTAGTGAGTGTCGGATTTAGAGATGTGTACGACAGTTGTATAATTCGTTTTTCCCCAAAGTTTTTCTGTACGTTTGGAGAATCATATGCTCATACGCGAGTCCCAAATATCTGTTGCATATGAGTTCCAGACATGGGTACTCTAGAGAAAATAAAGGGTTGCCATATTCGAAGCTGAAAAAGCGAATATCAAATTGACTGTGGGCATTTTATGTTGCGCTATAACTTATGAAGTGAGACATGCTTGAATGTCAATTCACCACCAATAACCATTCCAGCAATGCATTGTGAAAATTGGGAACATTTTCCAGTAGGATACTTCATACTTGTATTAAAGCTTCCATTGATATGTTTTTCCTATGTTTTTCAGGTCTCTCAAATTCGAACCAAGAAGGGAATGACTAAAGTGTCCTACACGATTGGGGCTTAAACAGTGGGTGTTCCATTCACTTTGTGTCTGCATCTGTGAGGCCATGTCATATGATATGAATGAATTTAGGGTACTTTAGAGCTTATGATTCATCTTTTGCTCTGTTATGGTTGAAAGAGTTGAAACGTTTCCACAGAAGTTTTATTTATATGGGTGGTTTGCAGTTTTAACCGACTTTATTTGACAACTCATATTTATATATAAATAAGAATGATCGTAAAAGGATAAGTTATGTCAATTGTTACGAGACAACTATCTTTTTCTTCTAATATTTGATCTCGTGTACTTCTTTCTTTAATTATATTTTTACAATATATTCTTAAGTTGTTAGGGAGATTTCTAACATTGATATTTTCATTGAGAGTTAAAATCATTGTAAAACAAATATAAAAATAATGAAACAAAATAGCGAGATGCTTCAAGTAACGCTCAAACAATCAAAATTATTGTCGGTTTATCTTGGCATGGTGGATGATGATGAAATCAATTAATCAATAAAAATTATAATTGAACACGATGATAAAAACACAATGATTTCCTAATTGTTCGATAAATTATCAATATCAATCAACATTTAAAATGTCAAACAACCTATTAAAAGAAGTAAAAATTTTGATTTTCAATATGATACCACGAGGATGCTTGATAATTTTAGTCAGATAACTCCATCTACTGTCACGACTCACAACCCACGAACCAATATTTTATTCTGAGATGTCTGGCATACAAAGTGTCATAAATCAAATACCTTTGATTGAATGTCAAAAGGATCGAGCAACGAGGCAAGATCGATTGGAGATAAAGCCCTCATTTTTGGTCGTTGTCCAGAAATGAATAGCCGAACTTCAAAAAATAGAAAAGTCACCGAAATTGTGAAAATTTCTACATTGATAATACATTTTGTTCTATCTTTTATAAAGACTGTTCAACCAATGAAAGGAACGTTTAATTGCAAATCATGATGTTTGTTTGGTATAATTGATGGTGTTTGGACCTGCGAGTATCATTATTGTTTGAGTTTCATAAATTTTGATCTTATAAAAAAATTAATTGTAAAACCTTTTTGATAGCTTGTTGAAAAAGCAATTGTGAAATTGTGATGGCTCATTTCATCGACCATGAATGGAGGTTGAAGAAAGGGATTCTAAGCTTCAACCTTATCTTTCCTCCATATGATAGCTTGTTGGTGAATAAACTTGGACAAATAAAATTGAATTGTTAGAGAAATATTTTCGGAGGAGAAGGTTCTTTCAGTAGAGGGGTAATGGCTATGGTTAAGAGTTGAGGGAATGATATAATGATGGTTAACTCATAAAAGATGTTTAATTATGGTTACAGTCCTTGTACTTCAATAAGATAGAATGAGAATACGATTAGAGTTATAGAAAAAACAACACACTAAGCAGTGAATTCTCCTGTGTCTACACGTATACCAGTTGACTGGTGTGTATAAATAATTGGTTTGTCGACGCGATCTGCCAAGTTGCCTCATTGAACCCGTCTCTCCCGTTTACGCAAGAGCCACTGAACCCCATCAAACATACAGACAATCCTTCTTGTCAACTAAGGTAAAGTATGAGTCCATGTCTTAATTTCATTTTTGGTCCCTGCACTTCTCAAATGAGCAAAAAAAAGGATCTTTGTACATTACAAAAACAACACGAGCAAAATGATAGTTTTCAAAATAATTCGACATCTCAGTGAACATGTAGTCTTTTCACTTAAAGATTCCATTCTATTTCGGTACTCTTTCTATCAACAATTCAAAGAGTATAGGGATCAAAATGAAATCTTTACTAAATCACAACGACTTGTTCAATGATTTTACCAGAAAAGGAGATTAGCATGGTCAACTACAGGTTGATTTAGGAAGGTAGTAGACAAGTTGGGAAAATTAAAACTAGAACAAAAACAGTAAGAAAACAACCTCATTAGAGTTCAAAATGGGACTCTGAGAAACGGCACTACCGGTAATAGTGATTCTGACACAGGGAAACAAAAGGACCAAAATGAGATTCCTCCAAATTTAGCAGACACATACCCTCTTCTTTCCCAGCCATCCAATTCCCCCCCCCCCCCCCCCCAACCAACGCATTGCACACTCTTCCTTTGCTTCAGATTCTCCATTAAAAAGCTCTCATTTATCTCCTAAACCCTTAAATCTCCCCCTTTTTTCCTTCTTTGCTCTGCCCAAAGTTCACACCTTTCACTCTTATTCTTCTGCATTTCCAGTCACAGTTGATAATTGAAATCTTATGGTCCTTTTCTGGTTTCCCTGACCTTGTTCTTCTCTTTTGGATACTGAAACTGAGGTGGCTTTTCTTTCTTTTACTCTGTTTTTTCTTGGCAAAGTTTATGCTTTTGCTTATACCCTTTTGTGTAGTTGATTATTGTCAATATGTTTTATTTTTCAGTGTTTATTGAATTGGTTGAGTTTTAGAATTCTAGCAAATTAAGTGACTTTAGATGTAGCTTGGTTGAGTTTATTGTCAATATGATGGAGATATATGGTATGTTTCAGCCAACAATGCTAGGAGACAATTGTACTGATTCTGAAGGGGAGATCAAGGTGAATTTTGGCTATCAATGCAACAATCATGAAGGTATTCCTTGCGGGACTGGTAATCGGTATGGAATCGAATCCGGAAGTAAAATATCACGGAACCGCAGTTTCTCGTGTTTGTCTGGTGCTGCCTTGAGTGCTAATGCTACCTTGGCCAACACCAATATCTGCAATGGTTTGATAGGATCTGATATTCTTCCCGGTTTAGATTCCCCTAATTCGTTTCGTAGGGTTCCATCTCTTTCGAGGTTGGATATATTATCGACATCCCTGCAAAGTACTATGTCAAACTTAAGTTGCAGTCCACGGAGTTCGGTTGATTCACATGAAACTGATTCTTGTGTACGGCTACCCACGAGTGCTCCCACTAGAAGTGACAGTTTCCTTAATGCTGTGGAAGTTCAAGTGGCGGGTGGAGCTGCGGGTGAAGATAGGGTTCAAGCTGTCTGTTCCGAAGAGAATGAATGGCTCTTTTGTGCCATCTATGATGGCTTCAACGGGAGGGATGCTGCCGATTTTCTTGCCGGGACATTATATGAAACCATAATGTTTTACTTTAATCTACTAGACTCGGAATCAAAGCAGGATGTCCCAATTGCACCATTTGAATGTTCTCTTGATGATGGTATGGCAGGTATTGAGGCTGCAAGTGCCGAAGGCTTCATGAGCAAAAGCGTGGATCCTAAAATAGAGGCATCATCTCATTCATTTAGGCATCGGGTGCTTGATATCCTCCAACGAGCTCTAACTCAAGCGGAGAATGATTTCTTGCACATGGTAGAGCAGGAAATGGAGGACCGCCCTGATTTAGTTTCGGTAGGATCTTGTGTGTTGGTTACACTTCTTCACGGAAAGGATTTGTATACACTCAATTTAGGTGACAGTCGAGCTGTATTGGCAACACTTGATGAAGGCAACAACATGGATCGGTCTGAAAGATTGAAAGCTATTCAGCTCACCGATAGTCACACCGTTGATAATGAACTTGAAAGAACAAGACTCTTGAATGAGCATCTTGATGACTCTATGTCCGTAGTTGCTGGAAAAGTGAAAGGAAAATTGAAGGTCACTCGTGCTTTCGGAGTCGGTTACTTGAAAAAGGTCGGTTCTGGTTATTCTCATCGTGACTTGTCGATGTTGTTCTTTATATTTTACCTTTATGAAGACGACTTTCACTGCATATTGACATGTCACCGATGTTTTGCAGAAGAAACTGAACGATGCACTGATGGGAATTCTTCGAGTTCGAAATCTTGTTAGTCCACCCTATATCTCCACTGAACCATCACTAAACGTTCACCAAATATCAAGATCCGATCACTTTATTATAGTCGGCAGTGACGGTTTATTTGACTTCTTCAGCAATGAAGAAACTGTAAAGCTCGTCCATTCTTACATTTCAAGCACCCCGTCTGGAGATCCTGCAAAATTTCTCGTGGAACAGCTCGTAATCAAAGCAGCACGTTCTGCAGGTACATTTGAACAATGAACATAAATCATCCGTGTCTTCCGGTTATTTGTTTTCTTATGTTACTGTTATTACTATCATAGGTTTCAGTAAGGAAGAATTGTTGAACGTTCCAGCCGGTAGGAGGAGGAGATACCATGACGATGTTACTATTATCGTGATTATTCTCGGAACAAATCATCAAACTTCGAAGGCATCAACTTATATGTGAAGCTTATTTACTATTTTCTGTCCTGCAAATAGCAATAGTAGATTTAGCAGTCCTGAATCACTACATTTTCATTTCAACCGTATATAAGCTTGAATTCAGATGATTTTCATCTTGGTTTGTTGTAGAACAAATTTTGTATCGCTTAAATCATGCATTAGAGTAATTTGGTTTTCATTTTTCATTTCCTTATCCTTCCCTTCTACTAAAGTGAAAGCGATTTTTTTACCGGAGAGTCAAGGTTGAATTTTAAACTTTTAGGGGAGATTACGTGCAATTAAACGCAAATACGGATACAAACGAGATACCTACTTCAACATCGAGTAAAAAGAAACTAACTTCTCATAACTTGAGCATGTTGGAAGACAATATGACAATATCATATCAATTGGTTCAGATAAAGGACTTGTAATTGCCGCCTAAGAAACATGAGAACAGTTCATAATACAAGAATTGTCATTTCAGTAATAACCAATCTAGTTCTCTACTTGCCGTTTTCCTTTATGTGTGGAGTTTCAACTACCTCATCCTGTTTTTCAACCTCGGGTTCTTCGACCTCTTTAGCACCTTCTGAGACATCCTGCAGCTGCAAAGATTTCCAAAGGACTCAACCTAGGTACGGCATGCATGCTACTTCTCCGGAATCATAGATCAATACAAATAAACTAGAATAAAGTACGTTATTTTCTTTTCATGTATGAGTCGATGCATATCTAGACATGAGTACAAGGGAAATAAACACATATCTATGTCCAATACTCACACCCGAATCAGATCAACATAAGGAATGAAAACAAAGTTTTCTTTGGTAACTTACCCCCAAATTTCTCAGGCTAGTAGTAACATCTTCATGTTGCTGATGGAGGGTGTTCCTCAGTTCTTGAAATTCCTTATTTCAAGAAAAAACGTTTTAGGTAACTTATTCTCCTCGTTTGTAATGAAAATTCTTTTATAGAAGAAGCAACTACGATGCCAGACTATTTTTTCTCAAAAACATAGAAAATTTCAGAAAAACAAATAGTATATCAGTGTCAGATACATATATATCCGACACTCACACCTAAGCTGGCTGATTAACTTAAGTAAGCACTTACTGTCCGGAGTTGCTCCACTTCAACATTAAGTGTTTTCTTTAGGTCTAACAGCTCCTGCAAGAGGCATGCCCAAGAAATATCTAAAATCAGGAATAAGACAAGACATTTATTGCTGGATTGAAAGTGTTTTTAGTCCAAAATACGTTCTTCCATCAATATTTTCAAACAATAACTTAAGCCTTTAAATCATCGGTCTCCAGATCATTCACCTGAAGGATTTATCTAGCAAATCACTAGTTACATCCTAAATGCCCCAAAATTTCTCTAAACTCAACCACATTACCATCTTTTTTGCAATTATCCAATACTTCAATTAGCAGCAGAGACATATATAAAGTAATCTCGACTGCATTGCTTCATTCAATGACCGCTGTGTACATAAAACACAAGGGATGAAGATTTAAAACCAGGTTTTGAAGCTATATTATCAAGACTCAAGGCAAGTGTAGAATAAAAGTGAGTATTCGACCAGGTAGACTTGATTTTTTCAAAGTTTTTTCATACATCTCCATACTCATATCTAAACACATGCTGGAACCAAATGTCAGGCACCAATACCTTAAGAAGAAAGACAAGTCCGAATAACATAGATATCAAGCTAGATTTTCCCCAGACTTCATATTACATTCACAGGAAACAAAAAGCATATAATGTGTTATACCTTCAACTTCATTTTACAGTAAAAGATCCATCAAATCCAACTGTTTAATACCTACTGAGCTTGAAATGAATTACAGAACCCCTCAGATTTCCTTTTTCAATCCTTTTTCTGTCACTCTATAATATAATCCCAGCATGGATAAACACAAAACAATGTAAAAAATCCATGAAAATTTTGTATATAAAGCAAAAGTGAGCTTACATCACGATAAACCTTAACTTGGGTATCCAATTTCGATCTCCAATTTTGCAGATCCTATTGGGAAAATGAAAAAAAAATCTCTTTTCTACTCAAAATTCAAATCAATATAAATCCAAAATAAAGAAGAATGTGGAAAAAGCAAAAGAGGAAAGGGTTATGTTTTCCATAATTACCTCTTTCAACCCTTGAATTCTACTGAGTAGTTCAGCCCTTGATTCATTCAATTCCTAAAACTCAACAAAAAAGAAAAGTTAGAACCTAAACGAATCGAATCAACACACCTTTTCCCTATAAAAATGAAGTAAATAATCATTAAATACAGAAAATTTATAAAAAAAAATAAGAAATTTCAAAACTTTCTGCAATTTTTGAACCGACTGGAGTGATGTTCTCCTTCTGTCAAATGGGTAACAAAAATTTGATTAACATTCCCCCCAAAACAAAGATCTTCAAGTTTTATGACTACAATTGGAAAACAGAGATGGAAACCGAAGACAGTACATGAGCTAGAGGAGCAGAGATGGAAACAGGAGTTGAATCAGAGGACGCCATTCGCAACAATTAGAAAACAGAGATTTCCTTTCAAAAAAAAAGAAAACAGAGATTATTATCTGAATAATTAGCAACAATTAAAGCTTTATTTTTTTTCCTTTTCCAGAAGTATCCAGAATAAAGAAATGGTTTTGATTTGATGAACTAAAAATTTGAATTTGGGATGGGGTCTTTTTGGGCGGTGGGATTTCATAAAAGCATGATGCTAAAATAGGACCCCAAACATTTTACTAAATATTCATTTTGGTCCTTTAGTCTTTAAAGAATTACCAGATTCACCTCTTTGTCAAGTGATTAAACTACCAGCATTCCTCCTTCAAGTCATTAATTGTTAATATTTAGTCAACATTTTAGTCCATGTGAATTTACCATGTCAATATGAATGATTGATAGTTAATTATCAATTTTATTCAAGAAAAAAATTATTTTGATAAAAATAAAATGTTATAAGCTTAATCAAAGCAATATAAAATTGTAGAAAACTACTTTAAAACAAAATCATTGCTTTTGCATGCTTTGCTTTATGAAAAAGTAGACATCAGACACTAACGTTTGAACTAGAACAAGCAAGTTCCTTGTCTTTCTCACTGTTCCCTCTCTCTTTCCTCTCTGATCAGCTCGTAAGCTAACTCGGATAGCCTCAACACAGAAAATAAATGAGTCAGGAAGCGTTTATTTACACTTTTGTGGCTCGAGGAACAATGATCTTGGCCGAGTATACTGAGTTCACTGGGAATTTCCCAGCAATCGCTGCTCAGTGTTTGCAAAGACTCACTGCTGCCAACAACAGGTTTACTTACAATTGTGATCACCATACCTTTAATTTTCTTGTTGAAGATGGCTACGGTAATTCCCAGAACTCTGATCTCTTTTTCTTTCTTTCTATGATTTTTTTCTCTCGAGAAACAAAAACAGGGTAGTGGAATTTTAAAGCTTGAATTGGAGTTTAAAGTTGGTGGATCTAGCTAGAATAGTATAAACTGGGATGTGGGATTTGATGGGGTTTTGTTAAAACATTGGAAAGTTAGCTTTTTTTAGTGTATGGATTAGTTTTATTTTGTTTGGTTGGTGTGAAAATGAATTCTTTAACAAATTCCCAGTCAAATTATATGAAGCTATGAGAAAGAGAAAAAAATTGTATTTGAGAACAATGTTCTCCAATTAAAAATGCCTGTAAATTGTTTGTCAAAGTTGTGCATCCATTTCTCATGTTCATTTAATGCCGAAATTTGACCGAATTGAGACTGGCTTGGAATTGAAGAACTGTTATTATGTGTGCAGCTTATTGTGTTGTTGCTAAAGATGCTGTTGGAAAGCAAGTCTCTCTTGCATATCTTGAACGTATGAAATCGGACTTCAAGAAACGTTACGGCGGTGGAAAAGCCGATACGGCAGTGGCCAAAAGTCTCAATAAGGAGTTTGGGTAGGTTCATATCCATGATGCTGATAAATGGGTTTTCTGTCAGTTTACATGAATATAACATTTTTTGGTTTAAATAAAACAATGTGATTTGCAGGCCAATAATGAAGGAGCACATGAAATATATCATCGAACACGCTGAAGAAATCGAAAAGCTACTAAAGGTCAAGGCACAAGTTTCTGAAGTTAAGAGTATAATGTTGGAGAATATTGACAAGGTAAAGTACTTTATATGCATAGTCTCGGGCAATCACATTCTTTTCCTTCTGTTGTTCTTTAGACATGCTTGTAATGATGATGTGGTTGGTGATGTTACCATTCTGCATTCACAAATATATCGGAATGCCGAAATTTCGGAATAGTTAGCCTCACAATGGTGGTATGCTTTCCTGTTAGAATGAGTTTTCAGATAAACAATAGGCTGCAAACAAAAGGGTGCCCAACACAATGCTTGAACTATGGTTTAACTTAGCAAGTTCCATTCTTTACCTCCAAATGTGATGATTACTAGTTTAGAAATTAGTATCAACCACCAATGACACTAAATTCGTTAGTGTTCGAATTTTTTGTGTTATCAAAGTGTATTTGCTCGAAGTGTTTTGTTCGAGGGTCATTTTTAATCAAAGATCGGGTCTGAAAAAAAGTGTGTTTACATGACATTCAATTCTTCATCTCAGGCAATCGATAGAGGAGAAAACCTACAGACTCTTGCCGACAAAACCGAGAACCTACGTGATCAGGTAAATCCCATTTTCGATGTCAAGCTTGATCGAGATATATTATGGATCAGGTTTCACATTATCGCCTTTTCTTCAGGCTCAAGCTTACAAGAATCAAGGAACGAAAATCCGCCGTAAAATGTGGTATCAAAACATGAAGATAAAGTTGGTGGTTTTCGGAATCTTGCTACTTCTGGTCCTAATAATCTGGCTTTCCGTGTGCCATGGATTCGATTGCACCCATTAGCAGTGTCTTGAGAGTTTCATAGAGAAGTAAAGCCTGTGATATAGCAAAGGAGCTTTGCTTCTTTTCTTTTTTTTCTCGAACAGCTATGATGGTTTGATCAAAATGTAAGCATTTCTTACCATGATTTTGAGTTGGTATTTACAGAGATTTTAGGGCTGATCGGAACACTAAAAACACAATGTATCATAATCAGTTGAAAGCGCAATGATTATTTGTTATTTTCCTCGGTATAATCACCCGTATCGAATCTATTTATAGACTAATCCAGACTGATTTAGATACAAAGTGAATGCTTGTGAATCGTTAAAAAAGAGAATCGGGATAAAACTGATAAAAAATCGGTCAAATGAACAACAAAATTTAAATAATTCAATTTTTTATTCGATCAATTGAATGTTATTTATACCGCTGATAATAAATATATAAACGTGGCATGCACATTTGAAATCTAGGAGGGGACTAATAAATAATTGGGGAGGAAATGAAATGCAAAAAAATCAGACACCTTGCCATTGGTCCACTAGAGTATAACTAGATTGACTTTAGATCTTCTCATATATATGAGTCGAGTTAGTTTTTAGACATGTGCGTACATGTCTCATTTGTTCGTCAAAATGGCAACACAAATGCTCCCTTGCTTCAACAAGTGTGGTCCCTAAGTTCTTAACCCATATATATAGGTGGGGGCTCGATCAATTTGACAAGTTGTGGTTCACGTTCAGACTGTGAATTCGTACAACAATTCTTAGAGAACGACGTTTTATAGACTTCTCTTGATGTAAGTTGGAGCACATTCTCCAATTCATGGTCTATATGTCTGAAGCATGGGGTAGACATTTTTGTACACAAATTCTTTACTGTATAGTATTTCGAGTGTTTAGACTCTTTCAAAATATTTTGTCTTCTTCACGGATCGTTTATACGTTTCATTTATTATCTCTATAAACTTACACAACGACGCTCGACAAACAACATTTCATATACTTCTAACAAGGAATACAAAAAAAATAAAAATTTTAAACATCGAACACCTATCGACAATCCATAAAAAAAATCATGCAATACAGAAGATCTTGTCCAAGTTGATATAGCTTATGCAACTTGATTCAATATCTAGCTAGATTCGTTGAATTAATAGTTGATTCAACATCTGGATCTTGTCCAAGTTGAGATAGCTTATGCAACTTGATTCAATATTATGTGTACTTCCTTTAGTCTGTACGTAGGATTGAAGATCTTGCAGCTGAAACCAGTCCTTATTGGTTAGAGAAATCTGTAAGTTACGAGAAAGAAGCTGGATGACAGAATTATAATGGATATTTCGGGAAGGTAATATGGTTACTGATAAGTTCGTTAAATTGGCAGATGCTACCTATTTTCAAACAATCATATTTGAATTTATTTCTCTCGATAAATCAAAGTAATCTCTTTTAGTTTCTTAAACTTTAATAACCCAAATTCAGAATTGTAATGATAATACGATGTTTTGCGATCGTTATTTTAATGTTACGACTTACGAGCCTCTTTGTTGTTGATATGTAACTGCAATAAATGCAAAGGTGACAGCAATCAAATAGTATATATACATACACACAAAAACATAAATATTGATCCAATTCCATGATGTTAAAAACAAGCAAAACGAAAACAAAGGAGGATGAATATAAGACAAGTGCAACACTACATTTTACATATCTCTAACTTCGAACACATTTCGATTTTTGACGACGATGTCGTACATGTGCATAGACTTGAACCTGTTGAAATCCTTTGGGAGAGAGATCAAATGAACGGTGCAGGGCTTATGGAACTGAAGAAGATCAGGGTCATTGTAGTACCTCTCCCACCCAAGGGACAACAGCTTAAGCTCAAGACCCTCGTAGGAAGTGATCACTTCGTTGGTAGGAACATGCACGAGCACCTTGCGACGGACCCTACTGCTCGAACCCTGGCTACCGTCCAATGGCTCGGCACCAGGGTTCTCGACTAAACGAACCACACCGTTCTTGAAAACCCAAACACCGGACATTATTCGTTTATCTAACAAAGGGTTATACAGGGAAGAAATATATAGGCGTGATAGGATTGTAGGGTACATGTATATATATATAGGGGAGTCGTCAGTTGAGGGAGAGAAGAAAAAGGTTGTGCACTGAGGGACAGGGTTGTAAGGGACATGGACACGAAAACATTGTACCATGGATGTGGGCATAAACAAGATGGAAGGGAATCCTTGTTTCTTTTTCGGTTGGTCTTTTAAATCAACCCACCATGGGGAATCTTTGTCTTTGTTCTTGTTTTTTTGTTGGCTACTGGACGTGAGTGAGACTAATACTCCATATATAGTTGCAGAGAAACCTAAACGAAAATGACTTCGTATATTTATACCAAGCGTGTCATACTACTAGTGTATCTGTGTATGTATATATATTGTGGGCGTAACTATCAAGAAACTCGTATACACTACGGATTGTCCAGCTAATCTGGAATCCAGGGAGTTTGCAGCCGGGCATCATTGAAAAAGAAAAGAACCCCATGGTTTTAGATTTTATATATGTATATGCTATGCTAAGACACCCATGGTTCATGTATGCAACATGAATAAATGCTGTCTCGACGATAAAAGTAACTGGAATGTATAGGTTGTCTGAAACAAAATCGAAGTATCGAATGCAAACTATTAAAACGTACTTAAAAATTAAAAAAAAAAAACGATGCATATGTTAATTTTTCATGTAAGCAGTTTTTTTCTTTTATTATAGAGTTAAAGATATATCAAGTTTAATCACTAAATGGTCTCTACTCTATCTTTTTTCCTAATAAAAAATATATATTCATTATCCATTAAACTAATTGAATGAGTCGGCAGATTAAAAGATGTATATAAAATCTCATACATTATTAATAAACCATATTAGGATGTGTAATTAAAAAACATATTTTTTTTAATATATTATAAATAATATATTTTATCTTAATATTGTTGTAATATTAATATCGTTGATATATAACGAAAATATAAAAATTGATATATAAGTGTTCTTATTTTAGTATCAAAAGTCATGCATATTTTTTTTAAAATAATATGAAAGTATCCAACAAGAACATTTATAGGAATAAGAATTAGTCTTTTAAGAGAAATATCTTATTAAATAAATCAAGTAACTGAGTCATTATAAATTTTTCACACGTGTATTTTTATCCATGCTTCTTGTTAAAAAAATTTAAAAAATTAAATTTTTAAACTCTAACTCTTATTTTTTATATCCTAAACCTAAATCTCTAAACCCTAACCAAATCCCCTAACTTAAAACCCTACACTCTAAATCCTTTAATTTAAGACGGAGACACGAATAAAACCATAAAAAAGAGGTAGGCGATTTACCCGTAATTTGACAAAAGAATTTGTTATCCTACTAGGACCGGTGCAACTTAAGCATTTCTCTAAGTATTGCACATGCAAAGAATAAACACTAACAAAGGAAATAGCTCGGATCTTACAAGTTCAATAATCATGTATTATATAGTGAAAGAATCTCTTTAAACCAGTGGTGAAATTATGAATTTACCTTCTATTTTCAAATATTTATATTTTGTTCCATCTCTCAATCCTGGTTTCAACCACAAAGAGTGGAACTATAAGCTTTGTGTTTAGAATCAAATCGTAAACCTAATGGGAGTGAAAATGAAGTCCTGGTTAATTATATGGCTCCGGCACAAAGCAGAAATCCGGATGAATGTCGATGAAGCTAGACACAAGTTGAAAGTAGGTAAAAAGCAAAGATTCTATCCCCCAACCAAACCCAAACCATGACGCATGGCAGTGTAGGCCTTTTGGGCACACCATCTTTCTTTATCCCACCACCATGGTCGCACCACATAGCCTCTGCAACCACCTTCCTCCTCCTGACACATGGTCTTATTGTGTGTGTATATGCATATCTAACCCTACACTTTAAAGCCACCAATGGCCTTCACATGATCCAAGATCTCGTAGCCTCATATTTCTTTCCCTTTTTACTTTTGGGGTTTTGTTTGGAAAGGAAATGTGAACCATAGAAACTCCAGTACTCATGACTCGCTCTGTAAGAAAAATTGGTTGGTTGATTTTAAGAGGGAAACAAGTAGGGTGACGGATGGTTTGGCAAAACTAGAATCTCGACTGACAAGTATCTTTGATAGAGACCGTTCGGATATGTAATGTAATAACAATCGTAGATGAACAGTTTTGAATGATTTGTTAATAATGTTGTGAAAATAAAGAGGGGTTTGTTTAATTTGGGGATTAAAAATATGAAAATATTGAAAGTCTTTTTTTAATAATTATAGATAAATCGATAAAATATATAAATATTGAAGATTAAATATTTTTGCCAACTATTAAAAGGTTGGTTCATCCTTCAATTAGAAGTTAATGACCGAAATCATTCAACTTGGTTATTAGTCAAGTGATTAAAACTTAATTTTTTATAGTTATGTGATGAAAAAACATAATTTAACTAATAGTCCAATGATCATGAGTATAATTTACCCATGTTTTTACTCAAGGTTAAGTTGAATTGTCATTGGAATTCTTGATGTTGATATGCCCATTGTTATTGATCAAGGAAAGAATAAGGAACAAAGTCCCTTTTAATATGATGGAGCCAAAGGAGTTCCATAAAAATGTGACACATGGAAATTTAATACAAAATTAAATATATAATATATCTAAATTTATATCAAGTTAAATATTATCATGTTCAAATTTATATAAACATAAAATACTTTAATAACAACAAAAAATGAACAGTTTAAATTTTGCATTAACACCTCCAAATTTATAAATTTCAACTAAATGTCATGTTATCCGTCTGTCATCCTTCCATTAAAATTTTAACGGTGATTATTAACATAATTTAGTTTAATAAATTTAATTGTCTGATTAAAGCCTTGCTTGTTTGCTATGTCATCCTACATCAACTTTTGATATGCAAATGCTCTCTCTCTCTCTCAAATCTCCATTATCCCTTCCTACAAGCCCATGTGATTGTCTCCTAGACAAAGCCAAAATATTTATATTTAACCGAACAATATGCATCAAGTAAGATCCCTTTTCTCATATGTATGTGTCATATTAACCTCACATTTTTTTTCTAGTAAAAGCATGCATGCATACATCTTAGTCACTAAAGTCACTTGTTGTTGGGTTTCTTACATCACCAACAACATTTATAGTGTAAATTTATATGTTTGTTTTAGTAAACTATAAAATAAAATATTTTATCGGTTAATCAAATTATTTACTTTATTTAATATTCTGAATTTTAGATTTGACAAGGATAATTTTTTAAATTTTTCTCTCTCTTTCTTCTAAATAGATTAAGATTCAATTAAGTGTTACGTTTTAACCAAAGTTTTGAAGATGATCGTTTGATCTATTTCCTACTACTTGATGTGTTAAATCCCAGTCTACGTCAGAAGTCATCAACTTTGTGTTTGGGTCAGAATCTGTGAGGTGTCACAACCCTTGCCTACCAGTCTCCACGTGCCAAAAGGAAAGTCTCTCTCTCTAAAGAAGAGTTTCTCAAACACGCAAATTATCCAACGTAATCTTTCTTATAATTATAGATATTTAATTTAATTTATTAATTAATTAATTTAATTAAATATTATATAAGTTTATGACGAAGATAATCTTTTAATTTAATTACTCTATTTAAAATATTAAAATATTGTGTTTAAAAATTTAATGTTTTATCTTATTAATTTTTTTTACTGAACCAAAATAATTGTGTAACATGATCTATAAAAATACGAGAAGAGAATCTTCCAATTAAATTATGTACATCTCTGGACCCTCTTCTGTAAATGACTTTATTCCCCCACTACGTTTCCTTACTTGAACAATTAAGAGTTTAAACTGGTTGGATGTAATAAAGTTTTTGGAGTCTATTTCAATGGCGATGGTGTGGTAGATTAGAATATCTTGTTCTTGAGAGAGGAATATTTGGCTACAATCAAGAGGAATAAAATTGATAAACAAACTTTTATTCGACTTGAATGACAACACGTTTAATATCTTTAAGTTTGAGTTTGTGTATAAAAAATATTTTCGAAAGAGATTTACCTCATGCGTAGTGATTTGATTTGATTCAGTTTCGAATATTAATCAGATCAAAGTAAAGTAAAAAATCCAAAGATCTAGAAAACTTTGCATATTGTGCCTGATCCATTGTTAGGATTCTTCCCATTTTGATTAAAATAAGGTGGAATTAGGTGATTTAACACATATATCGATTTTAAGAATAAAGCCGTAAAGCTGAGATTAGTTTGGTGAGTCGGATCCATTCCTACTCCATATCTCATAACAAAATCAGGGTTTCATCCTATTCCCTTATTTTTTTTATACTAAAAGGATCCAAACATCGTATGAACAAACTTCTTACAAGTCACGTTCTGTGGACTTATTTTGTCTACAAAAGTTTTGTATGGAATCATCTTGATTAGCCTTCGTAAAAAGCTAAACCCAACCAAAGTGTTCGTAGTTTTAATGTTAGGTTGGTGGGTTTTGGTGGACCGTTTCCTAAACAAGCCCAAGGACATCATATTTATACAAGTCTACTATATACTTAGAGAACAAATGGAACGAGGTCGAAGTAGAGGATAAGTTAATTGAATTGTAAATGTATAGTACACGAAGGGGAAGCAAAAAAAATATATTTTAGGGAATTAGATATAATAAAGTTACGAGAAGATTATAAAAATTAAAGTAGATTAATTATATGAACTCGGTGTTTTTTAAAATTATTAAATTACATAAATTAACTACTAAAGATAAAATAAGATTGTATAAAGAAATAATGAAAATTCAACCAAATAATTAAAAACTGATAAATATAAGTAAATATTGGTTGTCAAAGAATGATAAACATCACCAACACTAATATAAAGAATACAAATAATAATGATGACATGTGAATAAACACGTTTAATTGATAAGTCAAATTGTCTATCTTTATTTCTGTAATTTTTTTTTAGGTTAAAAGTTCTAAAGTAACTAAAAACACACTTTTTTTTTTCTAGAGTCTTTATTTTCTCTCTCTTCTAGGTAGGACTAAAATTAGATAAAATTTATTAAAAAACAATAATAACACATTAATAAATTGATTTTATTATAACTTAATCATCATTTATCTTTAAGCTTTGATAAAATGAATCTTCATTTATTTTTATAATATTTAGTTTATTAAAATAATCAATAACGGCTATAAACAATTTTAAATATTAAATTACAAAAGTAATTCTCAAAATTAATTTCTACCGTTTGAAAATGGTTTTGACCCACTCGTATGATTTTCAAAATTAACCAACGTTACCCAACAACAAGCAGCGCATTTAGTGTAGTGGTATCATAGTGTACTGACCGGGGTTCGATTCCCCGGATGCGCAACAGGTAAAATCCATTTCATAAACCAGAGGCCAGAACAATGATCGGAACTTTGGCCTGAAAAAACACACTGAAAACATCTTATATATCAGCATTATAAATTAAAATTCAAACATTCTCTTAATGAACTTGCTTTTAAAGATAATAAACACATATAATTGAGGGGGGAAAAAGGGATGATGGGGTAGGGTAAGGTAGGATGTTGTAGTGAAAGATTTTTTTATATAAATATATATTCAATTTATAGATTAATTAATTTAAAATTAAATATTTTTTAATAAAAATATTATTTGTAGTTAAATATTTTATTTATAAAAAAAATTATATATTTTTATCACATCGAACCTACTGATGTTAATTATTTTTTTTTATGATACACTAAATTAGATAGATAAACTTATTTATCTAATATAATAATTAAAACTAACATATAAATATAATAGTCTATAATAATTATAATTTTTAATAGAAATAATAATTATAAAATTAAAATTGTAATTTAAAGAAATAAAACGTAAAAATGGTATAAAATCCGAATCAAGTTCCAATCGAAAAGACTCGAGAAGCTTAAACGCTTTATTAACTTACACAACCTTTTTTTCTTATGAATTTTAATTTTCGTGTAATACAAAATAAAATAAAATCAACAGTCAAAGCCGCCATCGAATCCTCCATCAAAATCCGCCGCATCAGAAACCATATCTCCTATCAACAACCCACCGATCGCTCCTCCGAGCAACCCAGCTCCCAATCCCAATCCAAACTTACTATTCTTCTTCGGCGGTTGTTGCACCGGCGGATAACCATAGCCACCGGGTGGAGGATACCCATAGCCTGGCTGCGGCGGCGGTGGATATCCATACCCCGGCGGAGGCATTCCCTGTGGTGGATATCCACCATAACCCGGAGGAGGATATCCGTAACCAGCTTGTGGCGGCGGAGGATAACCTCCGGGAGCACCATACGGAACACCAGAACTCGACCCAGCCACCATATGTCCCGCCGGAAAAGCGGTAACAGGCTGATGATGATCACCTCCGTCCTTGTTTTTCTCCGGCTTGACAGGCGGCGCCATATGTTCCGCCGGATAAGCGGTAACAGGCTGAGGATAATAATCACCACCGCTCTTGTTTTTCTCCGGCTTGATGACAGGCGCCGCCACCGTGTCCCCTAACCTATAAGAAAAATCGAGACTGCCCTCGGCTTTCCCCGACGGCTTCCGCACCTGAAAGCTAACGAATTTCATCGATCCAACTTCGCCGGGCGAATCCAAAAGCTCCTTAACCGGAACGTTGACTTTTCCGAGCTCTTTGTCTCCCAAAATACGCTCGCACATGATCTTGAATTTGATGTTAAGGCTGTTTTTCTTGGCCAGTGATTCATCGACGGTGAACTTGACGGGGAAGTTCCAGTTGGGATTCTTTCCGCAATCCTTGTCTACCGGCGTCCTCGTCTTTTGCTTCGCTGAACCTCCCTTGAGCGAAATGATGCAATAAACGTCCATTTTGTCGATTAGGTTGACATTTTTGAGACCCTTTGCGGAGATGACATTGATTTCTATGGTTCTATGCGCCATGGCTGCACAGAGAAGAAGAAGAAGATTATTGGTTTGTTTGGAGAAGAAAGTAGACGAAGTGGCAAGTCTTTTATCCCTAGGGAATGCTTAATGTCAACGCTAGATTGGAAGAGCTTAACCATGGTTAGTAAATGGATAGAGACGGGTGCTAACCATGGTTAATCAATATGAATATTCAAGGAATCTTTTGTGGAACTTTGGAAGAGTCTAATGGGGCTGTTTTACCGAAAATATCTCCATTAAAAAATAATTCCTTAAAGGACAAGTATTATTTTAGGGTAATTTTTTATATGAATTTTAATAAGTTTTATGAACGTTTTTAATTTTAAATTTATAGATTTAATTTAAAATATATAATTTTAAAATTTTAAGATTTATATATTAAAATTTAATTATTTTATATTTTCTAATGGACCAGTCAACTCACCTCAAGTTGTGTTTTGGTTGACTTTCTTTTATGTGTAGCCCAGTCAATTAAAGAAAATACTTTTATTTTATGAATTGAATCGCACTGTAGCAGCCTAACCTTGTGCGTTCATTTTAGATTTTTTATATCCTCCTCTTGGGCTATAATCATATTGGCTTTTAGCTAAATATAAAATCGAATCAAGTTAAATCTTAAACCAAAAAAAAAACTTGATCATCTAAGTCACAAGACACAAGGGTAATTGCTTAGCACCCGACTCTCACTCTCCTTATTATATTAGAGCTTCATAACTAGTGGATATTTATTAAGTATTAAAATTACATTTCTTACTTATCAACTCATCTGGCTCTAATACTAGTAAGATCATAAAAGTCAACCATTTCATTGTTCTTTCCAAGGTGTACCAGCTAATGTAGAATTTGTGAACGCCAATTTGGATACCAGTGTAGGAAGAAAGTCGATAGATTCAAATTCAGTTTTAAATTTCTATCGATTATACGACTCAAATTCAAATCATCTAAACGACTCATATCATCCTTTAGTGTATTGATGTAAGCGTCCACTGACTTCCCCTCTGTTTGCTATGACTTGTCTTGGTATCTCAAATCTGCATCATCTTAGAGCAAAAATTTTCAAAGTGTTTGAGATAGATAAAGTGATATAAAGATCGATGTTTTTCAAGTTAAGATTAAAATTTGTCTGTCTTTTAAGTATATCTTAAATTTAGTATATGTTAGACTCGTTTCTATCAATATTTAGTTAGTTGAGAATGAAACTAGACATACAAGACACAATTAGGCAATGACAAAATGCAAAACAGCAAAGCAGATGGTACTAGTGTGATGTTTTTTATTAAGTAGAGATATAATTAAAATTTTAAGATATATATCAAGATTTAAACTTATATAATACGAGATAACATGATTAATTAATAGCTCTTTGTGATGTATCTTTTGATATCAATGCTTGTGCTGCTGCAATTATCTTGGATAAGGAGAAAGTGGTAGGATTAGTCCACGACTCTATGTTCTTTTATAACATATTTGTTAATTTAAGGTTTAAGTTGTAGAATTTATAATTCAAGATTTTAAGTTTAAGATTTAAAGATTAAATCTTTTAAATAAAAAGATTATAAAAAATGTTTTTCTTACCCAATTTATATATTACAATCTAACCCTTAAGTTTAAGTTTCACTTTTCAATAAAGTGTTTGGTTGAATCCACTCCGACCCCATCCACCCGTCCTCATTGGCTGCACATGAAAGCTTACAAAACTATGATTGGAGGATCTGGATTTGTTGATTTGGAATTGCTTGATTGGTCCTCGCAACATCCAATATTTTCAATGAACCCTAACACATGATGGACTTGGTCAAATGAAACAGAAATAGTTAAAGACTTCGAAGAAAATTTGGATTTAACCCTTTAATTGGACCCGGCTATTTTTATAATATTATTAGCAAATCCAAATCGATTATACTGTTATTGTCGTTAAAAAGGAAAGTATAGATTATTTTATTCATAATTTTAACTTATATTTGTATCTAAAAAATTAATTTTGTACGATAACATCATCATTTTAACAGAAATAGTTAAAAGTACTACTGATTTAGACGTACTAATAATATTGTAAGAGTGGGTGAGCCAATTTAGATTTAATTATGAATTTCAACTCTTTATTTAAAGACTTAGAAACACAATATTTATAGGGTGTTTAATAATACTTTTTAATTGGACTATTTTTTTGGTTTCCCCAAAATACAAGGACATGTTTTATTGCCAAATTGAAGTGGATGGAGTAACTTCATAATTTTCTATGAAGAGAGGAAATCCATAATTAGAGTGAAACGATTAATACTAAATATCATAATAGAGGGACTAAAACCACAATTAGACCCACATGTTTTTACAATAGATTTGAGCTGGCCCCAACCATTGATGTCGACCAGGTTAGTGTCAGCACATGTCATATCGATAATGAGAAAGATATATGTACGTGAGTAAAATTAGATTCGATTAAAAAATTAAATATTTTATTTGATTCAATCTAAAAATTTAATCTAATTTAACTAAAATATCTAATAATTTATTTAAAAAGAAATTAAATAAAATTTAAATTATAAAATAGATTTTTTGAATGATCGAAAGTTTTTAATTTTTAATAATCACTAATTTAACATATGAAAAATATTATATATATATATATTATTAAAAATTATTTAAATTAAAATTAATTAGTACAATAATATTATAAATGTTTATAATTATACTTAAAAAAACTTAAAATACTTTACTTGAATTTATAACTTAATTTATTTTAAAAATAAAATTTAAATTATAAAATAAAACTTATTAGCTCAAGTAACTTTAATTTTTTTTTACCCGACATGAATCTAACGTTCATCCACGTACATACCTGTGTGTTTGTTTGTTTAAGTATTTTGTGAAGATTACATAACTGACCCTTTCCACCTCGGGGACAAACAAGCGTCTAGTTAGGTTCAACAACAATGGCCGAAGATGCGGGAGGTAGTGGTTCAAATAACGATGGCGGCGGCGGCGGAATCAAGGAGCAAGACAGGTTACTTCCCATAGCCAACGTTGGTCGGATAATGAAGCAAACCCTACCCCCGAATGCGAAAATTTCCAAAGAAGCCAAGGAAACCATGCAAGAATGTGTCTCCGAGTTCATAAGCTTCGTCACCGGTGAAGCATCCGACAAGTGCAAAAAGGAACGGCGCAAGACCGTCAATGGAGACGATATTTGCTCGGCTTTGGCGACGCTAGGCTTCGATGACTATGCGGCACCGTTGAGAAGATACTTGCACAGGTATCGAGAGCTTGAAGGAGATAAAGCAGCAGCAGCAAATCAAGATCATAACAGCAACGTCTAAGACTCCAATCTGGAGAGGTATTGGTTAAACATGTTTTTTTTCTTTTCATTTTTTGTTTGCTAGATTTAACAATAATCAACAAGGTTTGAGTCTTATATTTCACTTGATTTTTATGGATTTTTGTTGGATAGCTTAGAAGCAAACGAATTGACCTGATCTCTAGTGAGTAGCGAGTTCGCTTCAATTTCATGTACGGAATCTGTGCTTCATTTGTTTTCTCCCATCTGCAGCAACAGTCCCCCCTATTTTTAGTATCTGTCGTGTTTATTAATGTTCCAAATTCGTGTTTATTACTCTTAAAAATGTCGTCTACACAGCAAGATAAAACTAAAACATAGATCTTAAGTCAAGTCAAAAACTTAAATCCGAAAGAAGAAATTTAGATTAAGAACAGTAGCCTGCTTATACAGTGTATAATTTAGTTTAGTTGACTAAAAGTCAAATATCGAAGATTATACCCAAAGAAAAACAAGTAACATCGGTGTTAACATGGGTCTCTACCAACATTTTCCTTATAAACATACAAGGAAGATATTAAGAAGACATAGCCTGTTGTTTATATGGGTATTTACCGACGTTTCTTTCAGCTGCGAATCTGTTCCAAAATTGTCATAACATAAATACGGACATTTATCTGTCTAGGATTAAGAACACATGTCTGTAAACCAGAAATGAAGTCAAATGGTAGGCAATGTCATCCAAGTTTTCTACCATAGCCATTAGCCATGTAGGGTAGGTTTTGACCTGGTTAAAGTCTGTATCTAGGGTTAGGGAAGATTCCCCTAAAAGTTGTTGAGGTAGACAAGGGCTCATCAGTCTGCAGATATCAGCGCAGTAATATTAGCTGAAAACACTGTGGAAATGAACCAAAACAAGTCCTGAACCAACTAATTACATCATTCATATCATTTAAATGAGTCTTCCCACAGGTAAGGTTGAAACAGATTAAGGTTTCCCATTGTATGTATGGTTTCATTTCCCCGGTGTTTATTAAAAAGACCAGACCAGTTGCTCTGTAACAGGATTAGAATATTTGATTGAATATTCAGGGAATCTCCAAGGAGGATGAAGTGGTCGCACCATGCATGTGATTATGTTGCTCCAACAATCAAGTCTTTCATGTGCAAATGCCAGACATTTTTTACTTTTCATACAATATTTTATGTCTGATTGCAATCTCAAACGAAAGGTTTACTAATATGGAGTTGAAGTTCATCGCTAAATATCAGCCATTGACGACATTTATGAAAGGTGTGAGAAATTCCCTAATTATTATGTTCCCATCTTAACGATCATGATCAACGGCATTTAAATATAGATAGATTTTTTAGATATGGTAGAGGTATGTTACGAGGGCGATACTCCTAATTAAATTACTATATTTACAATGTCATAATTCAAACGTTTGACTTTGTTTAAGAGATCTAGTGTTTAATCATCCTTATAGACCAACCAATTGTTGGTAAATAGAGATTTAACTTTGATATAACTTAATTTAACTAAGTGCTTCTTGACTTATTATTTGAACTCATTCATTGTTCTTGAATTATTCGTTTTCAATATTTACGCTCGAGCCATGGTATAAGAGTATGTCCTTCATTATTTGAGTCGGTATTGAAAATTTAAAATTAAAAAATATAAAGATTATAGTGGACCAAATCAGAGTATAATACATGACAAAATACACAATTTGTATATTACAAAATTTAACGTATATATTTTGGTAAACTATGTATTTCGTCAATAAAACATATACGGTAAAGTTGGTATCAATTATGGTAGCAGACCCCTCCAGCCCATGCCAGTACTGCCACAACAAACATTATCCAGATACACATTTATGTCCTGCATTAAATTCTGGTAAAACAAACTAAGGGAAACAGGCAAAACAGCAGCAGCAGTGGGGAGACTATCAAGTCTGAACACACGACGATTATTTTATAATAATTTAGGGTAAACTACGTAGATAACCATCAAAACTTTTTGAGTGTTTTTATTTGGTTATTAAACCTTTAACATTTGTGAAATAGCCATTAAACTTTTGATCCGTTTTCTTTATGACCACTTTCATTAACAGACGTTAAAAAACGTTGATGTAACATGTTAACTTTTTTTTCTTCATCTCCTTTAGTTTTGTTCTATGTCTATGTTTAGAATTAACGATCATGTCAACATTTTTTAACGATTTTATTAATTTATTTATGTTTTTGTTCACAACGTCAATTTTATTGAACCTTTAATATAGGAATGCAATGGAACACAACAAATAGCCCTAATAAAAAAATGATATTTATTTAATATATTCGAGTTTAATTATGAATATGTATTATCTTTACCTTTAGATTATTAAAAAAGTAGGTGATAGATTTAAAACCTCAAAGAATTTTAGAATTGTTTTACATATATAACAGCAAGTGAACCTCATTCATGTCATCTAGGAAAATATCTTCCCTTCCAAATTCCCACAGATTACAGAGATAAACTATGGACGCCTGATTTATGTTTGATGATTAGGGTTCATGGTTGGTGTTCTTATCGGCAATCATGGTGCCAAGTTGACAACTTTCAAAATTTTCATGTTTATTCTTATAAAAAAAGTATTGGGTTATTCGTTAAACTTAGAGTTTCTTTTGAAATTTAATAGAATTTGAAAAAAAACATGTTAGATAAAAAATAGATTTGAGGGAAAAAATTTAACACGTTAAGATTTGAATCGATTAACATGAACATTATACAAATACCACATCATCAATAGAATCGTAAGAATGTTAACGACAAAGATAAGACTGTACAAAACACAATAATTTATAAAAAAAATATAAAAAAATTTGCAAAAAAAACTTTGAGACGATTTAATTATCCTTGACTCATAAATTTTTTATATATTTTTTAATTTAATCATTTATCATAATAAAACAAAATTAGAGTCACTTCTGACATTAACGTGATTTTAATTACTCATTGTGTTTCAAACGTGTTTGTTTCTATGTTAATTAATGGTAATGGGATGTCCACTGAACACAACTTCTTCTCTCCATTGAAGTTTTGTTTCTTTTGATTTTAACGTAGTGAAATGAAACTGGTTTCAATGCCCATGCTCCGCCGCCAAATGGCTAAATGGTTGCCAGTTCAGTGGAACCAAAAACAACGGCTCATTTCAAACTCCAAAGTCGCAAAAACACACAGAAAAAGCGTATTTTGACATCATCAAAACACCATGGCTATTTGATGTCCCCTCTCCCTAGACTCACTTTCTCCGTTATTCGACCGGAAAACCTATTCATCGTATATATTTATCATGTTACGATTTTATTAATTTAAATTGTTTAGTTCATTTAATCTATTAAGATTATTAAAAGATTTAGTATCTTATTATACGTATTTTTGTCATACATAATCTTTTAATTAAAAATATTATTATTCGAATTATAATATCACTTGAAAATATCGAATCATATTTTATTAACATATTGAATTGTTGATGGTGGTCTAATCTGCTGATCTCATTTCCCTCTAAATCTCTCCACTTTCACACAATTTGTATGGAAACCAAATCAATGATGGTTTCATCTCATAGTTAGTGTACAAAATGGAGTGTTAGGAGCATTAATCTGTGCATTATAAAAGTGATCATGTCATAATTAATGTTGGTCATGTTGTCATAAGATCTTATGGTGAATATTACTTGTTGAACACTCCACTCAACTGATTGAATCATCATTTGTCACTAATGAAATGTTAATTATTATGACATGGTTGAAAGTTGAAACATAAACTGACTTTAACTATACATAGATTGTCCCATGCTTATGTCATTGTTGATGCAAATGTAGAGAGGATTGATTTTAGTCTGTTTAGGAGAGTGAAATTCGAATCGTTTGATCTATTTTAAATTGATTTTTTTAAAAGTCGATATAAATAAAAATAGGTTAAATTATTTTTGTAGTATGTATATAATAATTTGGGTAAATAATTATTTGTTCCACTTTATTTATTATTTTTAGATTTGATTTACGATAAATATGAGTGAAGATTCATTTTATAAACAGATGACATAAAAAATAATAGAAAGAATGACTTTTATTGGTTAAGATTATAGATAACATAACAGAAACTACAAATGTGGTTATGTTTTATAAAATTACATATTTATAACAGAGCCAAATGGATAGTAGAACAAAACATGTCACTCGCGATGTAATGGTAGATTTAAGATATTTGTTCCTATTTTACTCTATAATAATAATGTTATGAATATTCAACTTTTTGTTTGTTTTAAAATATTTATTATTTTAAATTTAACGAGGAATTTTAATAGAAAAAAATATTTATTTTAAGTGATTTGAATTTAAATATTTGTATATATAATTATATATGTTATAAAAAAATAAAAGTAATCATATTTTATATTTATTTTATTTCGATCCAAATGGAGTCGTGTTTTTATATGAATTGAGCCTCTTGGAGATTCTAATTTCGTGTCATTTCAGCTTGGAATCACCAAAATTTTTCCGTAACAACTTGCTTGGTGCTTCCCTCAAACCAATAAAATGATTGTGTCGGCTTTCTCTTAAGTCCTATCTTTGCCACTAACAAGGTTGTGCTTTCCCTTGAACCAAGGAAGAGCGATGATTCCCTTGAATTTTCTTTCGATTCTTTATTTTTCTTAAAATATTTATATTCAGTATTCGTATTTAATATATATTTAAATATAAATATTAAAATATAACATTTTAAAGATTTCTGAGATATTATTTTTTTTTGAAAGATTTGGTATATTTGTATCCGAATTCCATTGATGTTGAGAGCTTCCCCACATGATTGCAAAGCTTCTTTTCTTATTAGGAATCTGATGACATAACCCCCCCACAAGTTTCCTTTAACTTACACCAAACTGATTTACACCACGGACCACACCAGTGCAGTCCATCAATGATACATACTAAATGTATAGCAAATTACAACCCAAGGTTACAGTCGGTAAACATTCGTTACATCCGCAACGATGATTAAATCCCGTTCTTTAAGTAGAGGTTTCTGGTTCGATCTTTGCAAAGTCCAGCGCTCTCTTGCCTTGTAACTTGTTAGTCACGTAATGTTTACTGTAATCTCCATGATTGTATCGTCTGTATCTGCAGGGATTCTTATCGCCCACTAATTCCGCCATTGGACCAAGTTCTACATCGTAGCTCGGAGCGTAGAAAGTGACGATCGAAAGGCGGTCTTTTTCTTTGTGAGTCACGGCTCTGTGTTCCACACTCTTGTATCTTCCATTTGTAAGAACCTGAAACAAACAAGAAGGGGAAAAAACTCAGAAAGGTTGATAATTCTGGACTGGCTAAAAAAAGACATATATCAAGGTTATCTGTTCCCGTTTTTCGTTACTTCGATAGTGTCGCCGATGTTGATCACGAGTGCATTCGGAATAGGCTGAACTGACACCCATTTTCCGTCTTTCAGAATCTGAAGTCCTACCGAGTTACCCTTTCCCTGCTGCAACACTGTAATGGCACTCCCATCTGAATGTGGGCTTAGGCCTAAAACAAGGTCGGGTCTCGAACAAGCAGGATAGTAGTTCATCCTCACAGCTTGAACTGCCTGTCCAAACATTTCTTCGAAAACATCCTCTTTTAAGCCTAGGCTCACTGCTATATACCTCAAAAGATTCTTACAGAGTTGTCTGATTTCTCTCGAATATTCTTCCAAAGCTTCCCTGCAAAAGAAATTAAACAGGTTACCAACATTTAGCAAATCCGAGGCTTGAGAGTAAGTTTAGCCGTTTAGGTATCTAAATTATGTACCCGAAGTGAGCCGGTTTCAATGGCCAGAGCTTCGGGTTTCTTATACAACGTGGCTCAACACCGAGAGCAAACATGTTACACCAATCCAGCTTCTGGTTCTCTGAAAAAACAAAGGCTTGACCATAGCCCTGAACTGTCCCTGGAGCCATTGGGTACTTTTGTTTTTCCTCTAAAGGTAACATGAAGAAATCATTGGCTACTTTTTCCATGTTTTCAACAACACTAGAACCGATCCCATGATTCACAACCTGAAAAAACAACACACAATCTGACGCTCACATTCAAGTTCGAGTAACTTAGCGTAAAATTTCATGCATTTAGTACCTGAAAAAATCCCCATTCCTCGCAGGCGGTTTTGATTTGCACGATTTGTCTCCCTTGTTCATCTCTGTCGATTCCCATGAGCTTATAAAGATCGATAATGGGAATGTCATTAGGTGATGGAACCATTGCAGCTAGTTTTGGTCTCTCAGACATGTCTCGGACAAATCTTTGAGGGATTTGTGTTGGTTTTGTCTTTCTCAGTTCTTGGACATCATCAATATGTCCAACTTTAATGGGAAAACTAGGCACTGGAGCCATGAAAACAGAACTGGAATGCTGTTGGAAACTGATATGTAATGTAATAATAATCGGAGTTTACTTGGTAGCTAAGCTATTGCCAAGAGCTTGTATTTATAGATGGTGAAACTGAACATTTGAGCACATTGTTGCATTGTTTATGTGACGTTTGTGGGACCAATTTTTGTGCACTTTATGATTTCTTAAACCGAAGTCGAATGTGTGATTCGAACGTATGAAAGTCGAATACATCCATACCAACATATATTTGGACATTGTGGACATACCCCCGGAAAAAAATACCCTTTCCCAGTAAACCATATTTGCTACATAGGAACAGGGGAAAGGCATGAATTGGGACATCGTTGCATTGGTTTCTATTGTCTGTTCAGGTTTGATCTTCACAGAAAGTACTTCGGAAACAGTTAAGTCGTAAAAGAACACATTTAAAAAATTAAAATCGCACTCCGAAGACCGATCATCGGAGCTAAGAATCCAAGTATGGAGAGGCATGGAATCTAGTGTAGTAGTGGGTAATGGTACAACAGACACTGGTGTATTATTGAAGTTATTGCAGAGTTTGTGAGTGGCACTAGTGGTGTAGCGGGGACCAATCTTTCAATGGTGCTGAAGTTAGCATGTCCCCATTCCTGTAGACCAAATATAGTGATGTTATTGTCAATTGGTCCATTGTCCCACCTACTTCTAGAGGTGAAAAATATCACAAAATTCCAAACCACAATATTTGATTTGTTTTTTATTAAAAAAATTTAGGATGCGGGTGGTGTAATCATGCATGGCATAGGTTGGTTTCTCTTTGTTGCTCTTCATTTTTTTTGTTCTTTCATTTTGGTTGTCCATGGTCTGTGGGTTGTAGAATGTAAGCTGTGTAAAGAGTGGTTTTTGAAACCAAAACTCCATTAATTCCTATCATTTGGAACATTAACTTAAAGGGATCTTTACTCTGCTGCAAATATTTCAGGTAGCGAATGTTTTGAACTCCTTAAACTTGATCTTTTCGCTTCATTGATGTGAAGTGCACTTATCTTCAAACACGATTACGCAATCAATGCTGGATTCATCACTCTCTCCGTAAGAGCTTTCATGCTTGATATCCTGTGTTACGGAAATTGGATCATTCTACTGCTCAATTCCTCAAGAGTTCCTAGCCTCCGGTTGGTGTTAAGAGAAAGAAATGAACTATGCTTACAGCAATTTGAAAGGATGGGTTGGTTACTGCATAATTAACCAAAATCCAGTTTAGTTCACTGCACTTTCACAACAATAAATAACCCTAAAAAGTTGACCTCTAATAATTTTATTTTCGATGCTTCTATGTTTCAGTACTTGTTTACAAAAACATATACTCCCTGAATGGTGTGTCAGTGTGACGGTGTGGTTCACACTGCCGGAGGACGGGCTGTATCTCGATCCTAGAAAGAGGCATGGTGACCTTCTAAGACCAATGATTCTATTGAAGGGTCTACTGGTTGCCATCAGGATCTGTAATGTAGCATTAGATCGTCAGGGATAAATCGTCTGCTAAAATTGCAAAATGATTTCAGGAGTTAGACGGCTTGTTATCATGGAAACCGGAATTAACATGTAGAAGGCATCATCAGGTTGTTGCTCGGTTAGAGAGCCGAGAACCTATCGAAGGGATCTTTTAGCAGATTTCAGACTCTGGTGTCTGGTGAGGCACAATCCCCTTCTCCTCGATGCTTTAAAGATCTAATCTCATTCAACCATTGATTTTGGCCTATTGCTTTTCTAGACTGTGTTTTAGAATCTTAGCATTAAAAACAAAAACTGTGACCAATGTAGATGCCATGGCCTGCCATTATCTGACCTATAATTGTCTTTTTTTATCTTCTTTCAAAGCTTACACACCATGACATGATTGTTCTTCACCATGCTTATATGATATTACAGATTGTGAGTTTGAATCTTTCCTTTACAAATCCTCCATTGAACAATTACATGGAATTAAACCTCTTTTCAACATTAAGCAACACTTATGGTCCATAAACTTGGTATTTGATCTTATTTTGGTCTTTGAATGTTTTTCTCGATTACATTACTCCTTGAATTTGGATCTTTGTATATTTCTAATCCTTTTTTGATGTGATTTTCTGAGATTGTGTTACGTAAATGGAAAGAGTTGCTTCTGCTTGAACTAGTTGTTAAGTTCAGGAATAACGTGGATAGAAAAAATTTTAGGGAGCAAATTGAAAAAAAAAAGTTTAAAGAGCAAAACTCCCTTCCCCTCGAAAATGTATTAAAATGAACAGTACCTACCTTATCCCAAGCATATTTGTGGCTTATATATGTTATAATTAGAGGATTGAATTATATAAAACTGAAGTATAGAGATTAGTTTTGAATTCAATCATAGTATAGGGACTAAAACCATAATTAGACCAAATAACACGCTACGAAGGAAGTGTTTTGAAGGTTGATTCTGCTGGGGTTTTCTTCCTTGAAACCCAGAAGCCGCCCCTCTTAAATTTCAAAGAACAAATCAATTCCTTTCTCCTAAAATAAAACAGGTAAATCCCTTGTCTTTTGAACTTAATCATACTTTCCCATGTTTTATTTTCTGTGCAAAACATTTCTCCATGGGAGGAACGTAGTTACAGCCACTCAAAGACACAGATTTTTGGGACTATCACCATCTCTAATAATCCTCAGAAGCCTCTCGAGTTCTTCAAATCAGCATTCATTTACAGTTTCATACCTCAAAAACAACTGTGGGTTGCCCTCAGAATCTGCTTTAAGAGCCTCCAAATATGTTAATTTCGAAACCCCAGAAAATCCCGACTCTGTCATTTCTGTTCTCAAGAACCATGGTTTCTCAGAAACCCAAATCATCCGCCTTATCAAGAGACGCCCGAGGCTGCTTATTTCAGATGCTAAGCGAACCATTTTGCCCAAGATAGAGTTTTTCATCTCTAAAGGTGTTTCAGTCCCTGACATTGCCCATATCTTGTCAAGTAACCCAGCTCTCTTTGCCCTAAGCTTAGAAAATAAAATTATCCCATCTTATGATTTCCTTAGTACTGTGCTTAAGTCTGATGAGAGGATTTTCCGTGCTGTGAAACGATATCCGCGGCTTATGGGATACAATCCTTGTGGTGTTTTGTCATCCAATATTGATACTTTGTTGGATAATGGTGTTTCTGAGTGTAATATTGCTTCAACACTTTGTTCACTGCCTTCGACATTTGCTACCAGTCCGGATAAGTTTAAGGTTATGGTAGAGGAAGCAAAGGAATTGGGATTGAATCCTCTGAAGCCGGTGTTTATGGTAGCACTCTTTGCAATGAGTTCGATGAGCAAAGTAACGTGGAAGAGGAAGATTAAAGTTTTTAAGAAACTTGGTTGGTCCGAGGAGGATGTTTTTGAAGCTTTTCAGAGGTATCCATCGTTCATTCGGTTGTCTGAGGATAAATTTATGGTGACCATGGATTTCCTCGTGAACAAAATGGGGTTTCCATCTAATCGTATCGTGAAACGTCCCCGAATACTACTGATGAGCATTGAGAAAAAGATTGTTCCGAGGGGTCTGTTTGCTCTAGATCTGTTGTCCAAAGGTGTTATCAAGCGCATTAACTTGCATGCATTGTTCGAAACTTCAGATCATGACTTTATCAAGAAGTTTATCAACCGGCATAAGGAGGAAGCATCTCAGCTGTTGAAGCTATATCATGAAAAGTTGGATCTTTCAAAGAATTGGAGAGTGGATGGTTACAAGCTGCAGGATTTATAGGATATTGACATTGAATGGTTCAAACTTAATCTGAATGATTCTTTTAAACTAAATCACGCTTGACATTTGGGTTATGAATGCTGTTAAAACATTTTTTTAGCTTTTTTTCTGTTTTTGCCATTAGAAAAGCCTGAAGTTGACTCGGTGCTCTAATGATCTGAATTCAATTGTGCTGTCATGTATGGTCATGCACTGCTATGCTCCAGCCCCGAGTGCTTTTTTGAACCAACAAGTTTTCACTTTTACTTCTAAGAAGGCTAATGGTTATAGTGAAGGGTCTACCTGTGGCCATTAGGATAGCAATGTAGCCATCGATATATCTAAATAATTCATTTCCTATAACTGTGAAAAATGATTTCAGGTGTTTGGCGGCTTGTTAGCATGGAAGCCGGAAGTAACCGTGTAGAAGGCATCATCTTGCTTACTTCTGACTCGGTTAGAACCTATCAGAAGAAGGGTTCTTTCAGCAGCTTTCGGACTTCCATGTCTTGTGGTATCATTTCCCGCCCCAACCAATGCTCTGAAATATCATATCATCCATGCATTGCTTTTGGCCTCTTGCTTTGTTGCCTGTCAAAAGTTTTTGACAAGAAAGAGGTATGCAATGTAGATGTCATTGCCAGACATTATCTGGCCTCTAATTGTTCATTTTTTTGTCTTTCAAAGCTATAAAAACACCATGACATGCTTGTTCTTCACCATGATTATATAAGATCTAAAAGGTTGTGAATTTGAATGTTTCTATTGCAAACCATCCATTGAAAAATTACATGGAAGTAAAGTGTTCAATGTCATTAAATTGAGAAGAGTTGTCAAGTTCAAGGATTATTAGTTACTTTTACCCTTGAAAATATGTGACAAATGAACGGTATCTACATTCTACAAACCATATTTGTTGACATATATAATTTGAGGATGGAATTATGTAGAGTATGGAGATTGAATTTTAAATTTAATCATGATAGAGGGACCAAAAAACATAATTTGACCAAATAAGTATTTTTACACCATTAAACAATGGGTAAAGTACTAAAATGGTCACTAAGCTATCCTTAAAAAATACAAAAGGGTAAGTAAACTTTCCAAAGTTATAGAATGATAGTTAAATTTTATGTTTTGTTATAAAATAATCATTGTATCATTAATCTCTGAAAGACATGTGGCTGTTAATTTTTTGTATAATAGCCCATTTAGTTTTTCATAATTACACATTCAATTAGTTTAGTTATAATTCGAAAAAATTTAATAAATTTAACCCTCAATTTTTATGTATTGTTGTAGTTTAGTTTTAATTCTAAAATAAAATTAATCCTTGATATTTTAAAATTATTTCAATTTAGTCCCTCTTCATCTTTCCACTATCTCTTACTTTTTCATTGTTTTCTCCATTTATTTCTATGGTCTCTTCAAAGATTTGAAACCTCCCCCCCCCCCCTCCAATTTCTCAGCAACCAAATTCAATAAATGGCTTGTGTCTGCATAATCTTGAGCTTGGCTTGGAGTTTTCATGGCCAACTCCAAAATCAATAGTCAATTCCTCAGGGCTCGTACAAATTGAACTTGGTTGCTGAGAAAAGGGAGGGGGTAATGAGGTTTCAAGCCTTTGAAAAGGCCAGAGAAATGAATGAAGAAAAATGGAACAAGATAATGGAAAGATGAAGGGATGTAAAGGACTAAAATGAAATAATATTGAAATATTAAGGGTTAATATTTTAGAATTAAGACTAAATTATATAAAAATTAAAGGTTGGATTTATTAAAAATTTTCAAATTATAACTAAATTAATTAAACGTGTTATCATAAAAAATTAAACGTGTTATTATGTAAAAAAATTAACAATTTCATTATTTTAACGGAAATTAACGAAAGTAATTATTATTTTATAATAAAATATAATTAAATACCATTATATAACTTTCTGAAGTTTGGTTACATTTTAACTTTTCAGAGCTATAATTTAGTGAACATTTTGCCACTTTACCCTTAAACTATCAGACTCGTGTTGTCAAGGCTTGTTCTATAGGGGACTAGGGGCTTTCTTCTTAAACTCAGAAGCCGCCCCATTTAAATTTCAAAGAACAAACCTTTGTTTTTCCTAAAAAATCAGGTAAATCTCTTATCTTTTTAACTTAATTACACTCCCCATGTTTTATTTTCTCTGCAAAACAATTCTCCATGGGAGGAACGTAGTTACAGCCACTCAAAGCCACAAACTTTCAGGACTGTCACCATCTCTAATAATTCCTCAGATACTTGTCCAGTTCTTCAAATCAGCATTCATTTACAGCTTCATACCTCAAAAACAACTGTGGGTTGCCCTCAGAATCTGCTCTAAGAGCCTCCAAATATGTTAATTTCGAAACACCAGAAAAGCCTAACTCTGTCATCGCCGTTTTCAAGAACAATGGTTTCTCAAAACCCCAAATCATTCGCATCATTAAGAAACGACCAATAGTGCTTACCTCGGATGCTAAAGGGACCATTTGCCAAAACTGGAATTTTTCATCTCTAAAGGTGTTTCAGTCCCTGACATTGCCCATATCTTGTCAAGTAGCCCAACTCTGTTGGTTACAAGCTTAGAGAATCAAATAATCCCAGCTTATAGCTTCCTTAGTAGCGTGCTTAAGTCTGATGAGAGGGTTTTCCGTGCCTTAAACGATATCCTCGGCTTCTGGGGTACAACCCCAATGATATTTTGTTGTCCAATATCAATATTCTGTTGGATAATGGAGTAGCTTAATGTAATGTTGTTTCAACGCTTTGTTCATTGCCTTCGACGTTTGTTAGAAGTCCGAATAAGTTCAAGGTTATGGTAGAGGAAGTGAAGGAAATGGGATTGGATCCTTCTAAGCAGATGTTTATGGTGGCACTCTTTGCGGTAAGTTCGTTGAGCAAACCGACATGGAAGAGGATGATTGAAGCTTTTAAGAAGCTTGGTTGGTCCCGGGAGGAGATTTTTGAAGCCTTTAGGAGGTATCCTTCGTTCATAAGGATGTCTGAGGATAAATTTATGGTGACCATGGATTTCCTTGCGAACAAATTGGGTTTTCAGTCTAGCGTTATTGCGAAACGTCCCCGACTACTGTTGATGAGCATGGAGAAAAGGATTGTTCCGAGGGGTCTGTTTGCTCTCGAATTGTTGTCCAAAGGCATTATCAAGCGCATTAATTTGCAGGCGTTGTTGGAGACTTCGGATCATGTGTTTATCGAGAAATTTGTGAAACGCCATAAAGAGGAAGCATCTCAGCTGTTAAAGCTGTATCATGAGAAGTTGGAACTTTTGAAAAACTGGAGAATGGATGGTTAGAAGCTGCAGCACGTATAGGATATTGACATTAAAAGGTTCAAATTGTCCTCTTATTCACTTGATTGAGTTGGATTTTTTTAAGATAAAACTTACTTGACATTTTGGTTAAGAATGTTGTTAATACAATTTTTAGCTTCTTTTCTTTTTGTGCCATTAGAAAGGTTGAGGTTAACTCATTGCTTCATAATTTGATTTGCTATCAAGTATGATCATGCCTCGTCTTTGCTAGGAATGTATTTAGGTTCTGTTTGGGAATGCCTTGTAAAAAGTGATTTTATGATCAAAAGCGACGCAAAGTAGGTAGCTTTTCAAGTCAAAGTGTTTTTTACTTTCAACGTAAACTAGAATTTCTCATGTTTAGTTTTTACTTTAAAGTATGCTTTTTGAAAACAAAAATGGTATTGAACTTTGGGATACTCAGTAATCTCATTGCAAATCTTCTGCTATTATGGATATTGTTTCGAGTTTTCTACTTATTTGTCACATTTCTTATGCTTTGAATAATATTTGATGAGCATGTCCGCCGTGGCAAAATTGGTGCTGGAAATAACCGGGAGATGAATTTTGAAAATTTCTTCGAGTTTGTTCCTGGCCCTTGAGAACAAAGACACTCCAGAAGGATTAATATATATATATTTCGTTGTCTCGATCTTAATGGTAGGAGATTCCTCACAACAGCAGATATTCATTCTGTTTTCAGGCAATGACCTCTTTCATATAGCCAAGTTTTTTTATTTATTATTTTGGGTATTATGGTTCCAGGATTTTGTTTATTATGTGCTTCGAACTGCTTCTAAGAATTGAGTTTTATTTCCTTTTCTGAGCTACTAAACATATCTTGAAACATGAAAGTGAAGAAGGGGAGCATCTAAGAGATGAGATGCTTCCTGATACAATCTTCCTACAGAAAATTCTGATGTTTCCTGCTTGTAGTACTTGAGCAAAGTTTCTGCAAGTTTCATATCTCCAGAGACATGAATGATGAAGCATGGCATAAGACAAATCGATTTCTGAATTTTACTAGTAGATCTAATTGAACTAGGATTGCTGATCTATTTTAAGATTTACCACTTTTAAAGAATCCATCGGCTGGAAGAATGCATTTTGCTCTTGAAACAGAGATGTACAAAAGAACTGGATTGAAGGGGACTATTATGAATTGTGCATCGAGGACGTGAGGGGCAAAATATGGGATATGGCGAAGTCGGTTGATCCGTTGAGGATTACACTGGCTGCCCCCCTGGCTTGTAAACAGGGCGGTACCATGACCAGTATGCTGATAAATGTTGTGAGGATTTGGAGATCATGACAACAAGGAGAGTCTTTTCCAAGAAGAACATGAATTAGAAGCTGAATGATGATTGTATTACATAAATTTGACAGATACAGTCAAGATTGCTATAATATTTTGAAGTAGTGAAAAGTCATTCTCCAAAGCATTTCTTACAGCTGCAACCTCACCTTATGTTTCATTACTTAGTTCTATCGGATAAGTGTTCTACGCGGTGCTTGTTCGACAGTTGTTTATTCAGACTGTTCCTCTTACCATATGAGATGGCTACAACTAGTCGGTTTTGGTCTGACACTATACATTGAATGGCTTCCTTGGAGTCGGTGCTCGGTTCTCCATAGACCGCAGTCTTTGCTCGAGGTGGAAAACTTCAACCTGCAGTGCAAAAAGTTATATGTTACATTGATGTCGTGTGATTGTTTGGCATACAGTCATATCCGGTTGTGACATTAGTTTATTGTCTAGGATTAAGAATGCCATACCTGTAGTTGAAATGCTCTTGCCCTCTCTCCTGCAAGGACACCTCTGGTTGAGTGTAGCTCCTAGAACAAGTTCCAAATCAGGCACTCTTTGAAAGACACTTAAAATACGACAATAAAAGTTCCATGGCGGATTAATAGTACCTTTTGTGCATCATCTAGAACTGCTTTGAGGAAAGCCACATCATGTTCAAGTCTAACATTGTCCGAGTGGACTATGTTCGACAAGTTGTCAGCCTCTTCTTGTACAAGTTCTACGCCAGCTAGTTTCTCTTTCAGCAAGTCCATCTCTTTCACTGTGTCTGCAAATCTTTTCTCTATCTCCTCTTTGCTCTTCAAAGCCGAAGCTAAGTTCCTCTCCAAACTGTCTCGGCTTGCCACTGAAGCTGCCAACTGTACTTCTAAAATTCCGTTTTTTCTACTCAGAGCAGCCATTCTCGTCTCGTAAAATTGATATATGCTCGAAGGTTCTGAGAGCGCTCCTGCTTTACCTTCCACATCCGAAAAAACGAAATTAGCGTTACCAACAGTAGTGTTCATGATTCCTTCAGCCTGGGGATTTGAACTCTCACATTCATATAGTAACAATTGGTCCGAACAGAGTTTGTTCCCATGAACATTAATCGGAACTCCAGCATCAGATTGATCTGTTTTTTGTTCCGTTGCCTAAAAACAACAAAAATATGTTATGTTACTGAAATATTTCCATTGTAAAGAAGATTAAAGAATCGTTAATCATCTTGAATGTAATAATTAATTAAGTGAAGCTTACCTGCATGACAGAACTTAAGTCCTCTGAACTCTTTGTTATTCTGACACTTGTGTTGTATTCTTCCTCATTATGAAATTGCTTCCGTAATGAGACATTTCCGGAAAGAGGATTTTGATCTGCAAGAGACAAATCCGACAACGATCTCCTACCAGAGCCATGTTCAATTACAGAGGCTAGATTTTGTCTAACAGCAGAATCAACTGAACGGTTAGAAGAACCATCAATAGGTTTGCTTGCCGACCCAACAGATGATGAACGTCTTCCCGCAGATTTACCGAGATTTGATTGTCGACTCATGGATGATTCATTCTTCTCGATGATGAGTACTTCAACCTGTGTAAAATACAATGAACGTATTACAATTTAAACACAATCTAATCATTCCGAATATATGAATTCAAACTTCAACCTGATTTGATGTCTCCTTCCTGTATCCACCGAACGCAACGAGAAAATCCTTATCCTTGTGTTGCACAAGTACTAGGCTAAACCCCTGCAAGAACAACCATCATAAGAACAATAGAGCGGAGTGCTAGTAAATAGTGATTCCATTGTGCTTAAACGAAATCCAACGTGTTTTTCTACCGGTAGAGTTTGCAAACTTCCTGGTTACATGTATAATTCATATCATACAACATGGAGGTATAAAAATCACTTAAAGAGTCACACTTTAGATGCAGAAGGACAAATTCAGCATGTTGACCTTGCTAGTGGTTATGGAAGATGGAAGTGATGCAACAGCGACAGACCACTCAGACTTTAGAACATCATAGATGAAAGTTTCTGTATGTCCTGTAAACATTTCGCAATCAAATAAGAAAAATGCAAAGAATAATAGGTGATATGCACAATATGGTTAATAAGCACTCCTAGTCCTAGACACATGCATGACCCACACAAGGGGAAATGAAGATAGATGCTTCTATATGAAACAATTATATGTTCTATGATTTCAAAGTACGTAAGAAAAAAGGTTGTAGAATCTATGGGGCTTTTTTCATCAAAGTTTATAATTACATGCTTCCCTGTAGAGACATACTTTTTTTCCTACTTCCACCCCCTGCAATGTACCATTTTGTTCCACACAAAACTCCACAGCAACCGGCTCTAGGCAATGGATGAAAGCCACGTATTTTTATTCTTGACCATACCATCTGAGGGAAAAATTACAAAGAATTAACAGTAGCAAGCAGAGTAACCTGAATGTAAACATGGCAAGAAAGCTAAAAGTTTTCACGCACTGTTTCAAAGTCAAGCGAGTACAAGTCATTCAATGTCCTTGACTTTGATGCTCCACCAAATACAAGAAGGGTTTTATCATCATAAAGAGTTGCCACATGATTGGATCTCGGAGACGGTCTTGCTCCTCTGCACGGACAAAATCATTCATTTACTAGAAGCTTCTTTAAAGGGAATTAATCTTACAATGCATACATAAGAGCCATATTTCTCTGTCAGCATAGTGTCATACATGCACTGAAGAGTGAGCCATGTCAAGGATTTCAAATCGAACATATGTAGGTCATTCAGTTTCTTCTTTTTGGCAGTTTCACCCCCGAAAAGGATTAGAACGGAGTTTGCCCTCACCACAGTGTGACCACTTCGTGCAACCTGGACACAACAGAAGTGTCTGTTATAGCAGATAAGAGAGATGGAACAAAGAAATAAACAACCGATACCATGAAAATTTGTGACATGTCCATGTTATAGCTCTATCCGTTGAATGAAATTCATAGTAAATTCACTGTTCTTAACAGTCTGGCATTTTCTTCTAATGATGTTTGATATCAATGTACGAAATGCTACTATACACGTAATTCGGCATTTTAAGAGTTGGCAAAAAGTACCGGTACTTCTCCTTTTGCTTCCATAACTGACCAACATTCCGTCTCGGTATCAAATGCCCATACTGCAAAATCGTAAATTGTGAATATAAATCATCTCACATCATGTACTAGAAAAGATAACAATAGTAGGACCACAAAAGAATATAATTTCAAACCTGAAACTTTGTCATTCCCAGGGTCAGTTCGGCCTCCGACAAGAAGAGCCTTTTCCCCCCATGAAATCTGTGTAAAGATACAACAGATACACATTGAGCATAACAGTACACCTAATGCTTTGTCATCCCACTTGTTAAAAACATAACCAACCCAATTATACAATAAAGTAGCAAAAGAACTTCATCGGATGATTAAACAGAAACAGCATAATCTAGTCGGTAGACATGGCAGTGGCACAAGAATGCTATTAACCACAGCCTAGACATGCCCGATTGGAACTACAATACGAAATGCAAAGCAATGAGAACATAGTATCACGGAAAATGGACTGTGTCACAAATGATTGTACCAGAGCATGTCCCTTGCATGAAGGAATCTTCAATGGAAGACTGCTCGGTGACAAGTAGAGCTTTGAGGATGCCGTGGTCCAGGAAAAATCTTCGAAATTGAGAACCTGCGTATAAGGAGAAAATAATTATCAGACAAAAACTTACAGTTTGTGACACATCTAGCATCAAGTCAAGTAATCAGGATATGATTTTAATGAATTACCTGCACATCATCTAACAATCCATTCCCAGATTCACCCCCAACCACTATCATCTTGTTCCCAACTACAGCAGCTGCATGCTACTCAAAGAACAAGTTTTCAACATTTCCGTCATAAGTAATGAAGTAATCAGAAAATCAAAAAGCTACGATGCATTACATTAAATCGAGGCACAGGCTTTTCTCCGGCAACCGATAACACCATCCAATTCTCAGAGTTCCCTGATGAATTAATCAGGGGAGCAGTGGAAGGACATTGGGAGTCGAATTCATCGGAATGACTACCGCCAGGCAAAGCAGACTCCAGCTGAAACAAATTTGAAGGCTTCTAACATTATATCACACATTCCCATCAACACTAAACCAAAAATCAAGTTAAAAAAGACTCACAATTGTCTTGTTGTTTCGTTTGGGAGATCTTATAGGGCTTTTAGTTCCATGGGCAGACTCTGAAAGTTGTAGCTTCTTCACTCTAAAACACAACAACGTACCAAATAAGTGAGAAATATACAGCAAAAAAGAGGCCCTCTTCATGAAAAAATTGAGATTTGAGCATTTTTTAAAATCAAATTTGCAATTTACACACCAAAGTCCCTCAGTTGCTTACAATGATTAGCTTGCATTTTCTTCATTGACATAAAAATTATAATCTTCAGCATAGAACAAATATCCAAATAAAGAATGGAAACTTCAAAATTCAAAGCAAAGAAAAATGAAATATATATAAGTTAAAAAGTCAAATAATGAAAAAGAAGAAACTAACCTGCCAAGCTTCGTGCGTCTACGAGAAAAGCTAAAGATTTTCATCTGAGTAGACCTTTTTTATGTATCAAAAGGGAGATCCCTTTCGATCAAAAATCAAAACCTCAAGAATTTCCACAAAAATGAAGCTACATTATCACCAAGAAAACAGTTTAAAAAAACAAAAAAAAAAAAATGCTAACAGACACATAAGACATATATAAAATGATAAATAAATAAATAAATAAATATATAAAAACTCAATCATTTATTAAAGTTCCTTTTTTAAAAATAAGACCAAAGTAGAATCCACCATAACCAAGGACTTAGAGCTTAACCTGACACTAAAGCTTTGACCTTTAACTTCAAACTTGAGATGGGTAGCTGAGAAAACAACGGAAAATACCTCAATGTGAAAGGAAGATGAAGATTGAAAGAAATAGTAAACAATGTTTGAAGGGTTCAATTATGGAACTGGGTTTTTTGAGGAAGTGAGCTGTACCTTCTGTAAGTAGTGATGAGAGAGAAAGAGAAGCAACTGCAAAACAAAGAGAATCATTAATACTGTGATTAACAAAACAATTTGTTTACAAATAAGAATCATTGATGTTGGTTTCTTTATTTTAAAACAGTATGAATGAGTCATTTTCTGTATACTTATTGATTGAACTTCATAGATTTTGTAGCTTTAAATGGAACTGAAAAAGGATTTTGTGAATGAGGTTAAAAGACACCGTTTTTTTCACCAATTCTTCCAAATATTTTCTAAATAAATCTATTTTTCTTATTTTTTATCTGAACTCTATTCACTTAAATTGACCTTTTATAAAGTAAAATTTATTATCAAGTAGCAGAGCAGTGGCTTGAGAGTGACCGTGGAAGAGTGAGAACTATCATGGAAAAATGACCCATCACCCCTTCTATCGCCAGTGGTTTCTTTTCTAAGATATTGACAACAGTAACTTTTTGTGTCATTTTTGTTGTTTTGTGTAGGCTTTTTGGGTAAATTATGATTGTAGTCCTTGTCACAATATTACAATTTTACTCGTATCCAAAGTTCTTGGTGTACGTGATTATATTAAGTATATTTTAAATTTAAGATTTTATGTATATAATTTTTTTATTGATAAATTTATTTATTTATTAAAATTAAATATAATTTAAATTAATCAAAATTAAAAAAAAAAAGACAACAAAAAAATAATTATTAAAATTGATAAAATAATTAGACCTTAGTTTTATGTGTATTTTTTATTGGCCAAACATATTAAAGTCTTAAAGTATAATTTTTGAGTTTTGAGTATTCAAAATAATTTTTTATAAAAAAAAAATGTTTAAAATTTTAACCATTATAAATTTAAATGTTTGATTAAAAAATCATTATCTAATCAAAAAGCAACACAATAAAAGAAATATTGATTTTTAATTACTTAAAAAAACTTAAGTTTTTAAAAATACTCAAATAAGTCCATAAATCATTAAAAATAATAAATCTTAAATCTCTAAATCTTCACCATTGTCATTGTTGACCTTACCCTTTCGGTCATTGGATCAAGTTGATCTTTTCTTTAAAAGCGTTATCATCGAAAATCGCGGACGATATATTAATCGAATAATTATTTACATTTAATTTTATGTTCAATTTATATATCGTTTATCGATTTTTGATAACGATTTATTAAAAAATAATTAATCAATTTCGATGATCAAAGAAGTAATCAATGATGACATCTCATGATGATGATAACAATGAAGATTTGAGATTTTAAGATTTAGAGATTATTTTAAAATTATTTTAAAAAATAAATTATTAAAAATAAAAATAATTATAAATTAAAACATGGTATATATCTATTTTTTATTGATTAATAATTTTTTATGATAATTATATATTATATATTTAAAATTATAAAAATTAAAACTTTAAATATCTAATTTTATAAAAAAATAAACATCTAAAATTAAAAAAATCATGCTTTAAACACTTCTTTCATTTAAAATTTTTCCCGTGTTTTCTTCCTTTGAATAGTTGGGTCCGTCCGTGGGATCCCTTCCAAGGACTGGGTTGTCTCGGGACTTTCGTTTCTCTGCTGCTGCTGCCTGCCACGGTGGATCTCAATCTCTTCTCCACACGTGTCACTGAACCCCACACCCATTCTTTTTTGGGCCCATTTGCCGAATCCAAATATAACCCAAATCCATTTTCAAACTCATACAAGAGACAGTGGGATTCTTTGTGGTTTAATCCCACAAGGAAAGAACTTTGGATACAAATTAAGATTAAAATGAGTTGATACAAAAATCAAAGGTATTGAAAGTATGAGACGAGAGGGTTGGTGTTGGATCGAGCGCATTGCATTGGTCACGTAACGATAATCGATAGGGACACAAAATCGAATATAATTAATTGTTATTCCATTCATCCAAAAATAATGTTTCTTATTGACATTTTAAAAGTTAAATTTTTTAAATTTTAATTATAATTATATTAAATATTTTAAATAATTAAATTTTATAAATTATATATTTGAAATCTACTCAATTAGAGGTTTTTAAAATATATTTTTTTATATTTTTATCAATAATAAATTTTAAATAATCAATAATCAAAGTTCAAAAAGTTTGACCCAAAAAAGTAAAAAGAGACATTATTTTTGAAAAAAAAAATAGTAAATTACATATATATCAATGCAATCATATTATAAATCGATTGATTTTAGTTTAATATCATTTTAAAAAAGAATGGATGCAATCACACCCTACAATATTATCGTTTTGGTATTTTATTTTTAATGTGATATTAATATTTTATTTTTATTTTAAGTCGTGTTTATACTTATAACTTTAGTATATAAAAACAATAACAAAACTTAATATTATTTATTAGGAAAATTGTTTAAAAATTTTGAATTTAAAAATTAAGAATATAAATTATCTATTTTCATAGACAAGATTACTTCTAACTTTATCATTCCTTTAAGTATAGATACTATCAATTATATACAAAGCCTAGAAGAGTCAAACGAACAGTCCCTCTCGTCATCGTCTCACTGGGCAAGCCGAGAGCCAAACTTTTTGTAGGGTCGATTCGTTGGGTTGACCTGATAGGGGTCACTTAGACGTACGTACAAGCATATATGCTACAAATATATATATATATGCATGCCCATGCATGTATGACACATGCATAAATGTGCATACATAACTCAAAAAATGTAAAATCAATATATGGTGTATTGCTCGTTGAAGGGATTTAAAAAAATTAAAATTTGTATGCTATTTAAATTTTTAAAAGACTTTTTTTATTTTTTATTTTTTATTTTAAAATATTTTTATCTCTAAAATTTTATAAATTTGTTCCTCAATGTGAAATTCTAAATTTATTTTTTATATTAATTTTGAACTAAATAATAATAATATAAAATTTTACGTACGATCCAACAAAATTTAAAGAATAATAAACCGTAAGAGAACTGATGCAAGGATGAACGGAGAAATCCCCCAGTAAAGCTTTTGGTTTTGGATTGGTAAGGAATTTGAATAAATAATCCACTCCATGTAGATTATTTTTTTATGTTAAATTATTATTAAATCTTATATTCATTCCATATAAAATGAAAATTAATATTTCAGAACGATGATTCAGCCACGTGTCACTTATCCTCCCTATTTGGCCTCTCAGTGCTTTATAAATATTCCTTTTTTAAGAAAAAGAAAGAGAGAAAACAGTTGAAATACACAAATTATATTATTGCTTTTACTTTATTTATTAAATATTACTTTTATGGATACCGAAAACTATTCTCCAAAATTTGTTTGACACCTCTCAATTTATTATTAAACAAATTAATAGTATTATATAATATCACCGAATCAAATATAAATCATAAATATATATAGTTTTTAAGATTTCTATTAAAATGAATTTAATTTTTGGGGTTCTATAGACTTATACAAAGACAAATATTGTTCACAAATTTTATATTTAAAATGAGTATCGAATGTATCGATTATCGATCAAAAATAATGTATCAATTAAAATATCCTTTAGTAGGCGCATCGATATATCCTCTAGGGTTGCAAAATCTTCACGTGCTTTATTCTAAATCGTGTTGATAAATTATTCCCCCAAAAAATATTTCCTTTGTGATTGGTTATTATTCTTAAGACTCTACTTGTTATTCTTTAACATCTCAGTCACTACAGAGCTGGTGAGTTCTGAATTTGGATCCATCGACTCATTTTGGGATAATTTGTTTTGGATTATTTAATACTTGAATTCAGGTTTAGTCTCGTTAAATTGTTTAGATTCGAATTGATTTAGTTTCTAGTTAATTCAGATGATCCTATGAATTCAGAATTCTGCAAACAGGAAAGAAAACTGGAAAGTATCTTTTCGGAGCTTATAGAACAAGGGACAAAAGACCTAATTAATGTGCTACGTACTCCTTTTTCACTGTCTACGCTCTAGGTAAGATCACTTCAGCTACAACAATTCCATAAAACTGTGGAATAAAGATAAACAATATACATACATACATACATACATACATACATACATACATACATACATACATACATACATACATACATACATACATACATACATACATACATTCCCATGCATGCATGCATCTTCATTTCTTTCAGGCTCTGGTCATTTCTTTTGAAGTTGAACATCTATATGGATATTGTCCAGTTATCCTACTTGCGTATTTGACTCGTTTATAAACATGATCGAGTCATGCCAAAGTTCGAAAATGGGTTGTAGATGCTTGGATCAGAGCATCAAATTTTCTTTCCACGTCACCTCTGTATGAATCAATTAAATTGTTATTTGGATTTATATCTATAAGTTGTCTACATTCACTATTCTATCCAAAGTTTGACATTCTTCTTTTCTTTCCATCTATGGCCATTTCTTTTGAAGTTGAACATCAATATTAATAGTGTCTAGTTGTCTGACTTGCATATTCGACTCCTTCATAAGCACGATCGAGCCTTGCCAAAATTCGAAAATAGATTGTAGATGCTCAGATCAAAACATCAAATTTTCTTTCGACGTTACCTCTTTAAAGATGATCGTATGAATCAATTAAATTGTTATTTGGGTTTATATCTATAAGTTTGACATTCTTCCCATCCCCATCTCCATCCCCACAGTCACGTGGAAAAACAATGGGGCATTTTCCTATTCACGAAAGTGGAGGGGAAAATGTTGGTCTCATCGAATTCTCTTTGTTGGACTCAGACCCTATCACTTTCGGCCATGCAGTGACTTGTCCATATATTTTTGTTAAGTGGTTTGAAGAACATCACACAAATCCCTATATATACACTTAAATATAATTTTATGTATTGTCTCCGTATATTAGATGATGACATTATGAAGGATATAAATTTATCTGATTACTAACAACGTATTATATTTTATCAGCATCGAATATAAATTTATGTGTCAAATCAAAGCGTTGATCTTGGAAGGTGGCATCCATCCACATATAAAAAGGAACCTTCACCTTTTTCTTTTGCCAATATAAATAGTGATTCGTTCATGGCCTAGGTTTCCCTATATATACATGTAAGTTCATATGAAATATTTACATCCTTCCCAAGCCAAGCATAGTGGAAACTGCAACCGCAAAGCACCATCTGCTCCAAATCTCGTATACTCTCGAAAAACATCGGCATGGATCGCATTGCGAAATTGGCATCCCAGAAGGCGGTGGTGATTTTCAGCAAGAGCTCGTGTTGCATGTGCCATGCAATCAAAAGACTATTCTACGAGCAAGGGGTGAGTCTAGCGATATACGAACTCGATGAAGATGTCCGAGGCAAGGAAATGGAAAGAGCTCTGATGAGGCTAGGATGCAACCCAATTGTCCCGGCTGTGTTCATTGGCGGTAGATTTATTGGCTCGACTAACTCAGTCATGACCCTTCATCTCAATGGTTCCTTGAAAAACTTGCTCAAAAATGCCGGTGCTCTTTGGCTTTAAAATTAAGAGTTAAAAATTGCCACTAAACTAGCATATTCAATAGCTAGCCGGCTTTACATTGTGTGAGAATAATCTATAGAGCATGATATAATGCATATTTCATATATACATATATTGTAAGTTTACTCTTGAAATCCAAACATTTTGTCCCTCTTTTGTCTTAACTTTTGACTAGGTTCGGGGTAAACATATAACTTTAGATACAGACAATTACGTAGTTATATTATAAAATTAAACAATGGTATAAAAATACCTAAACTGTATAAGAATTTAAAATTTTCAGAATGTAGTTGCATCTCTAGCTCCCACTCAATCTATTCATTAAGAGTTTGAGATTATGAATAGTTTAAATTTTTTATGCTCGAACCGAAATTTGTGATTTTATAAACATATATGGCATACATATACCTATATTCTTTTGCAAATGAAATCCTGATTTGCTTGAATAATATTCTTAGTCGTGTTGTTCCATCAAGTACATATGACCTTTCATTTCAATCCTTGAAAGGCTCTCCTATATATATTAGGAATGAAGCAGCCCTCAAAATCAAATATTCTATCATCTAATATGTTCCAATTGAATCATTTCCGCATTTGGGTTTTAAACCCACATTAATTTAATTAAATCCTATTTTAAGGGAAAGTTAGCACTTAAAATGGTCAAATTCTTGTCTCATTGAGTGGAAACACAAAGAATTAATCTTTATGCAAACAAACCATCCACAGATAAAGGATTCCTTGGGGAAAAAATTAAAGATTAGTAATTTATTTTTGAAATCGAATGAGTTTGGTATACATACAAATACACATATATATTGCCCACATATATGTATAAGTATTTGTTTATTGAACTAAATAAGCTTCTCTCTTGTTTCAAACTTGGTTTATGGAGCGTTGTCCCTTAGCAGCATCGATCTGGGTTTTCCTTGCTTGCTGAAAGGTATTCTTTTTATATATATTATTTTCATCTGATAAAGCAAGCTTTTTTTCTTTATTGGGTATTCATGAATGTGAGATTTTGATTGGTACATTTTCTGGGTTTCAATCCTTATATATATATATTTCTTCTTTTTATGCATCAAAGCCTTCTCCTCTGACTCTGTTTCCAATTAATTTTTATTTTAATGTTTTTTATGGGAATTCTTAGTATTTTGTGATTGAAAAACTTTCATATTCTGTTGATGGATGAAGGTTTTGCTCATTGGCGTGTTTACAAGTTAAATTTGCATTTATTGAGCTGTTTTTCGTAAGTTTAAATCTGAGGAAAGTCCCCATTTTTGCATCTTCAAGTTAATGTTTATAATGTGTTTGTGATTAAGACTGTGAGAGTTTGTAGGGACAGATTAGATGGCTCCTATTTAGAATTTGACCTTGAAAATGGAGTAACTTTTAATGGTAGAGGAGATTTTGCGGTACCATTGTTGTTCGATGATGTCTCGAGTTGTGGTAGTGTGTAAGTGGAGAGTTTGCAGGCGATGCCGAGCACGGATAGTAACAAGGATGGTAAGGAGTGTCGATTAGTATTGAAGGAGAAACGTAATAGCTTGGGCCATAAGAAACCTCCTAGACCTCCGAGAGCTTCCTCCTTGGATGCGGCCAACCAGAAATTAATTAAGGAGATATCGGAACTTGCAAGATTGGAGCATGCAAGAATCGAGCGGATTAAAGCCTTGAAGAAGATGAGGGCTGCTGAGGAAACAACTTCTCACAGCAACAACATGCTTGCCACCGTGTTTACTCTCATCTTTTGTATTGTCATAATCTTTCAAGGTAATATTTCCTTAGATTCACTATAGTGGATTATGCATTATTTATGGTGTTTTGGATTGAACAATGCTATATCACCATTGTTGGTGTTTGCCCGTTTGATGATTTCTGGCTTAATTTCTTTGTAATTTCCTGTAAAGATGCTCGTATATCATAAAAATTGTATGTTGTTTTGTGCAGGAATGTATTCCGGAGGTAGACCGACAAGTTACCAAGGATCTCATGTTCGCGCCGGAACAGAAGCAGTGAACGTAGGTCTAATTTTAGTCCAATTCTCAGAGGAACCATCTGCCGGCATTCCAAACCAACCAGATTCAGAATCTCCCTAGTACGATAACAGTTGCAAAACAACTCCCTTTATTATTGCATTTGAATACGTTCTTGGTTCGTGAATTGAAATCAATAGAAGCATCGTAGTGCCGTGAAACTGAAAAAATCTTCTGGATAAAAAATCAATAGGGACAAGTACTTGGTGCTGCCTTCCCTCAAAGCCATTTCACAGGACAATGTTCTGTATTCACGGCTGTCGAATCTGCAGAGTTTTTAACCTCCCCGAACCCTTGTATGCTATTTGGATCCCCCCCCCCCCCCCCCCCATCATGTTCATTAAAATTCTGTGATTTAAAATAACTAGAGAATCTGATTTGAATTATTTTGAGATCAACACTCAAGTTGACTTACAAATCTGAATATTATAATGTTCTTTCTGTTTCTTCAGCCCTGACACTGGATTAATCTAGTTCATTAGGTTAGACTCGAGTTCTACGACACAGATTTTTTCAATTTCCGTATAGATTTTCTTTGTATTCCAAAGGTTTCTGAATCAAAGCCATATTATGACGTGTCTGAAAATGGAGTCGGATTGTTTTCCCGACTCACGTTGCCATCTTTCGCTCTACGATCTGTATCTTGCGAGTGAAGCAAGAGCTTGGTAATATAAAATCTGAGATGTGTGGAGCTTAATCTGATTTAGAATTATTTTACTTTTACATAATGAAGCATCGAATCCGGATGTGAAGGAATTGATCCTTCACGTGGATTCAAGTTGTCATAAAATAGATGAATGACATGCTCTGGTAAGAAAACAAGTTTCATGCTTCGGGTTCTCATAAGTTTCTCGTAGAAAACATGCAAAAAAAATTTACTAGTGAATAGTATCAATGTTCTTAGAATGTACAGATATATATGATTATTGAATCGATTAAATGAAGAATGGGTAGTTCACTGATACAAAGTAAATGCATACATTTAAAAAATACAAATAGAGAAATTTTTACTGTTTGGGAAATTTCCTAAAGTGATGAAAGCCTTTGCTTTCTTATTGATATTGTATACGTTTTATCTTGTTCTTTGGATAAATAAAACAAACACTTATCCAAAAAATTATTGAAAAAAACAGTGATATATGACCATCTTTAGAGCATATTTTGAATTAGTAAAGATGAGGTTTTGAATAAGGAAATAGTTGATTCCTATTCTACGCCGTGAGATCTTTACAACGGTAGCTCATACACTCAAAATCGTTGAGTAGTGAATGAGAAATTAATGCTCAAAATAGGAAGGTCAAGAATAATTAAGGAATGTAGAACTCCTTATCCCACGTTAGTATAAATGAAGTGGGAGTTGTTTATATACAACTACCCATAAAGAGGTCATTGAAAGACTTTAAATGACTTTATGCCTCGCGTAGGGGGTGCGAATCCAATCTCATTCGAGTTAAGACGCACCCGTACGACGTGGGCGACACGAATGTCCAGACCAGTCAGACCTTTACAAAAATTACTATTTAAAATCAAAGTTGAATACGGTTAATGTTACTGACACTATAGAAATACAATATTATGAAAAATAATATTTTATTATCATTATATTTAGAATTATTTTTTTACTGATATTAATGGGAAATCTCCCATTAACATACCACTAACGGAATATTTTATTTTCATAACAACCCACGTGGCGTCATTTTAACACCAAAGCTAACTCGGACCACATCGGAGGCATCTGCCACCTACAACTACAAAGATTCCCAGCCGCCATCTCTCTTTCCACACTATTCATCACGTGCTTTACTTTCTCCTTATCTTCTCACGTGGCACTTCCATGTTTGAAAAATAATTTATTAAATTATGGTCAAATTATATTATGAGTCTTTGAACTATATAAATTGTGCATTTAGTCTTTGGATTTTATTTTGATCAATTTTAGACATTTTATTCTTTAAATTTTAGAGTTGGATCAAACAATTAAAATATAACATATTTAAATTATAAAATCAAAGAATGAAAAAAAGGTATAACTTACGCATAATATTGAGACTGATAATAAAACTTGACTTAATAAATTCATCGAATATAATTTAACTTATGATTAGAATTTTAAAATTTGCAAATAACATGTAATATAGGGGCTAATAGAAAATTATACCTATTATTAATTGCATCACTTGTTTTAAAAAAAAAAACTCAATAATTTTAATTGCATCATATGTCTTCGTACATTGTAAATTGATTTATAAATTTTAAAATATTTTAATTAAGTTCTTAAATTACTAACATTGTAACAATTTGATCCTTCATCAACCTGATGTCAGCCTTTTATATTTACAAACTTTTTTTATAAGTCTAGAGATCAAACTTGATCTTGGAGTTCAACTAAATTTTGATAGTTACTGATTGAGCTATAAAAAATAAATGATTCTTACGATATTAGTACTTTAAAGATCTAATTATAACATTTTCAAGTTTGGGGTTAATTTAAAATTTATACCATAATTTATGGATGTCTGATGAATTAACCCATACAATACATACTTGTCCAACAGATGAGTGTGAAAGCACTGTCCGTTAAATGGAATCAACCAAAACTCTTTGTCCGTACTAAGAAAAACAACACATAAGCCAACTAGAAACGTAACTAGGTAATGGAGTGGGTGGTTGTCTTCCTTGTCACTTTCGTAATATATTTCTGGCTAATTATAAAATAAATCCTTAAACTATATTTATTTTTATAATAAATATTTGAAGTATTTTTTAATTAAAATAAGTATTTAAAATCTTGTTTTTTTACTAAAATAAATATCTATATATTTTATATAATCACATGTATTCGATTTACTAGTTGATTAATTTAGATTAAATATTATAAGTATTTATTATATAAGATTATTTTTTTAAATAATCTAAAAGTAATTATAAGATAATAATTATTTTTAAATATTTTTAATCCATTAATAATATATAAACACTATATAAATAAAATAATTTAAATTCATATCTCTTACAATAATCCTCCATCTTTTTCTAATGAAATATTTATTGAGTTATATTTATAAGATTACTCAGAATAAGTACCTCTTGTTGTATCTGTCAAAATCAAATCTCTCAATGGCCAACTCAAGGTGTCAACGTATGAACCGGATGTCACCACGTCTCCGTTACAACTTTTAATATATTTAATTAATTGATTGGGGATTAAGTTCTAATTAAAGGCTTTAAATACCCCTTTTCCTGTGCTGTCATCTAGAAGAAGCTCAAGCTTCCGTGGTTCATGCCCCATGGACAACTACAAGATCTAAAAAAGTGAAAGAAGGAAGAATATTCGTTATTATATTATATGCAGTCTAATTATAATTATTGTAACGATTACTCTTGAGGATGGGTTTGGAATTCCACACACAAATCTGTGTACAACTTTAAAAATCATTTCTATATTAGAAATTTAATGCGATTGAAGTGTATACAGGGACGAAACCACCCAACTGTTTTTGGGCAATCGGCTCTGAAACCTCAAAGATTTTTTTTATTTTTGTCTCCTTATTTAAATTGTTTTAAAAATTGTTTTTTATGAATTTGTCCCCTTCTTCTAAACATTTATGTTTTGTCCTCTTTAACCTCAAATCTTGACTCCGTCCTTGAGTGTATAAACCCAAAACATATAGTTCATAATTGATTTTAAATCTTATTAATATAATTGTTCTATCGTATTATTTTAGATTATAAGTTTTAGATTCATTAAAAATAATTTTCTTTTTTTAAAGTCCTAATTTTCACTCTTTAGGATTATATTTTGAATTTATTAAAAAATTAGTATAATCATCTTTAATCCATACATTGATCAATTAATATAAATAAAATATTAAAAAGATTTGTTATGGGATCGATCCATACAACTTAATGTGTTTTATTCTTAATATTAAAACCTAAATCTTTTTACCTTAATGTCTTATCTAACAAAGAAAAAAATAGATTAATAATATCCACGATTGTGATTAATTAACAACAAAAGTCTGAAATTACATTTTTCCCACCACCCAAATAAAAAATATTAAAGAAAAAAAATACAAACTAAAGTGATGCAAATCAATTTTTTTCTAAAATATTATTCTTATATTTTCTTCTAAAATTTACTTCATTTCTCTCACTATATGTATATAATATATTATCTTCCATTTTATTTTGATTGACATTTTTTTCTCACATGTTGAAGTTGAACTGCTGCTGTAAGAAGAAAAAATCATCAGAGTTCAAGAAACTGTCTGTTGCAATCTCAGCTCCATCTAACCATGGCTGGAAATCGGTTCCGTAGTTGTAGTAATTAGTGGAGGGACTTATAAACGATGAGTACTGATGAGAGAAACCAATTTGGCTAGCTTGAAAGTATTCTGGATTCGGGTTGTCGTTAACCGGGACGCTAACGTAATAATCAGACGATTCTAAAGCTGGCGAAACTTGAGTCTCCGATGAGGTTGCAGTGCTAGAATTTTCTAGGGTTACTCGTTCACCTCCGAACCCCAGAGGCATAACGAGTTGACCCGCGGAAGCAGACGTGGCAGAGGCTACGGTGGTGGTCGTGGAAGTGGCAACAGCGGCTTGGATTCTTTCGACTAACCTCGGCATCCATAGGTAGCGCATGGTGTCCTTGAATTGCTTGCTGTTCACGTCACATTTAAGCTGCTTGGCATGTTTATGGACACGAGTTCTCCAATAGTTTTTTATCTCATTGTCGGTTCTTCCTGGTAAATGTTGAGCAATCTTCGACCATCTACAATCGTTATAACAAAAATGATCGTTAAAATTATTGATATAGTTACAATCATAAAGTTATTGTATAACAATATAAATTAAGATTCAAGTTAAATTTAAAAAATTACCGATTTCCCCATTGCGAGTGAAGTTCGAGAATCAAAAGTTGTTCTTCAAGAGTGATGTTTCCGCGTCGAACGTCGGGACGAAGATAATTTAACCATCTCAGTCTACAGCTCTTCCCCGTCCGCTTGAGACCTGCGTGTCATTAGAATTCTACTTAGATACAATAAGCTTTGGTAAAGTTATATACATATAACATATGTATGTATGCATGCATGTATATATGTTGGAGAACAAGTGCTAGATATGAGCTGTTTCTTTTTTCTTCAAAACTTTGATGATTATACGAACATCATGAACCTCACACTCAAAGCTACAAATTCTCTTGCTTTTTTCAATGGAACATGCAGCTTTTACTTTTGCAAGTTGGTAATAGTTAATTAGGATGAATTGCACTAAAACTCCACAAACTATTTCAAATTCCAAATTGGTCTCTAAACCATAAAACATTCTAATTGAGTCCTCTACATATCAATATTATATCAATCAAGTCCTATCAACTGAACCATTAACTTGGATGTTAAATGCTAGATTGGATTTCACATCCAAACAGTCCACCCAACAAGTGTATACGTTCTTTGCAATCTAATCAAAATGTTGTAAATATGCTTCTCAATAAGTTTACAGGGGACGACTCTCCCAACAAAATTTATTTCTTTTACAACGTTAGAATTTAAACTTGTGGCCTTGCTTAAGGAATCCATTGCATCATCCCATTAGACAAAGGCCCAAACTAATAGTTAAGCTGAAAAAGGATTTGATTGATATGATACTAATCAGACTTTATGAAGTTTTGGATCAATTTAGAACTTAAACAAACTATTGAGGATATATGATGCAATTATCCCAAAAGATGAAGAGAACAACCCCCCAAGATTTTCTCTTTTCTCTCACCGGAAACGCAAAGGCAATCATGCTGTGTTTATGCCTTAAAAAACAAGCTCTCAACTCCATTAACTCCATTACATGAAGATGAAAAACATGTATATATATATATATATATATATTATTACCTGCGTAAAGAGCTAGAGAATTCCATCTCCCCTCACCATGAGCAGCAATGTAATCTACGAGCTTCAAATCTTCTTCAACAGTCCAAGGACCTCGTCTCAGCTCCATCTGTTCATCCTCTTGATCACTCTGCACGTTTCCCTTTGCTTTAACATCCATTAATGGAGTCTCTCAGAAAATATATATATGTATGTATGTATATATATCTTTTGGAGATGGAGAGAAGAGAAGAGAAGGATATAAATATGACTTTACTCAAGGGGAGATGTGTGTTTTATAGATGGAGATTTTGTCTTTGAAAATGGAAGAAGAGAGAAGGGGTTAGCCATCCAATAGGAACTGGAACTGCCTTGGGTTTAACTGCACAAAGTAACCCTTTAATTAGTTAATTAATTTCAAAACTTAAGCTTGGAGATGTAATTATTGTCGTAGCAAGTAGGGCCTTTGAAGCTTGACCTCTTGATTTTCTCTTTTATATTTTCTGTCTGCTTCTCTTGTTAATTTTTCTCAGCCCGTGGAAATTGTTCCATTCTTTTTAATGGTCAAAACCTGGATTTCATCCTTCTGTTTTATGGAAATTGGAAAATTAATCACTTGGTAAGAATTAGATCTTTGTGCTTTATGAATAATTTGAAGTTGGTCCAACATTTAAACTTTACAAGTTTTAATTAGGGACTCACTTCACAATATACTACAATTAGGGACAGTTTCGAAAGCAGGCAGTGAACTTTTTCTCAAATTGTTTTTCACTTGAATCCTTTTACAAATCGTAAAACCTAAAATTAATATAATAGTAAAATTATATGATGTCCTCTTTAAAAATCTAACCCGATAAAAAAACCCTGAAGTAATGTAAAAAATTATATAACAATGCACTTCGACATGATATTATTATGTAAAAAAATATGTTAACTTAAAAGAACGTCACTTCAATAAAAAATTCATTTTAAAGTGTATATTGATACGTTATTCTGTTAAATCATTTCAAGTTATTTAACTTTAGTTGATAAATAATTTTTATCTCTAGAAAGATTATTTTAACCTAAAATAAAACGTTAAAAATTAAATTATTTAAAAATATATTAATATAATTATTCAGTCAAAATATATGAAATTTTTTACATTACACCTCTATTAATCCTATGAATAATTTGTGAAAAGGATTTCATTATTTGACTGAAGTGTCGTAATTACATAGGGTTGCTAATTGCTGTAATTAATGCTGTTTAGGCGGCTGTGTGTGGGGATGGCTCTACAACGTCTCTTGCCCTCTTCAACTTGCATGCAAACAACCAGTTCCATCCTAGATGTCTCTCTCTTACATTCAAACTGTTAAAACCATCTCATCAACAACGATTCAAACTCGAAATAATCAACCAATTAAATACATAGATACAGTTAATAGTTGAATTATTAAAATATTAATCAAATAAAAATTTAAAACAAATAAATAAAACTATTCTAAGTTTGCGTAGACTAGGATTTTGTTTTTGATAAGATGCTTGAATTACTCGTCATCTTTCGAATCCGTTCAAAATTATAATATTCAGAAATAACAATTCTAATTAGATTAAGATTCAATCGATCAAAGTTAGGTGTGAGCAACACTCAAACCAATAAAAAAACTCGTTGGAATTGATTTCAATAGTAATTTTATAGATCCGATTTTTCAATTAAATTTAAGTTATAAAATGAAATTTCGAATAGTTGAGAATTTTGGTAACTAATGAACCCGTTTTTAAACTCGAGTCGAATTCTATCTTTGTATGATATGTAATCACTTGCGAAGAAAATACGAAAAAATATCGGTATTGTTTATGGTTATAGAAAACTATTTTAATTGTAATTAACTAGTATCGTAATATTATAAATGTTTATAATTAAAATTGAACAAAAAACTGAAATAACTTGATTTAACTAAAAAAATTTAAATAAACTTTAAATCATAAAATATAATCTATTAATTCAAACTCAATTCGAACGAATACTCATCCTTACATGAAGTGGACGAGACACGAGTTTGTTACCACTGCACACGAAATAAGTCGAGGACCAACCTCGGTTTTCCACAGTTCCACTTCATTAATTAATCATATTTATGGCTACCGTTCCCTGTATCCGAAGGCACTTTAATCAGTTGAATGTACAATTAATTATTATTTTTATTAATTAAAATATTAAATATAATTTTCTTTGCAAGATCAGTCTAACCGATGTTCAATGACAACGGTTGAAATTTTCACAGAATTTTAATGAATAGATTCAAAGCGTGTCGGGGACAATATTATGATTACAACTAAAATTTTCTCGTTAAAACTTAGGGTAAAATAATTAAACTATTTTAGAAAATGATAATAAAATATTTAAAAGGTATAAAATGGACTTTAAATTGATTGTTATGTCATATTATTCAATTAATAATAATTAATGGTTCAATAACTATTTATAACAAAACAAAAGTTTAATATTTATTATATAATTTTTAAAAGTTTGATTATTATTTTATATTTTTAAAACAATTTAGCGATCATTTATATACTTTATCTTAAGATTTAATTTGAATACGAACCAAACAAATAATCTAATAAAAAAAGCAAATAATGTTTATCTAAAAAGATCCGAATTTAAATCATTTTATCTGCGAGATATATCCTTTTAAAAGTTAAGAACAAAAATGTAAAGATATTAGTGTTATTTATATCTAGGTATCCGAGTCGTAGTTTGACCGACCCATGTTGATCGAGTACCCAGATGTTGCATGTAGCTGCAAAATCCGATAATCGGGCATATAAAGATAAAAAGTACATATTTTTAAATATATTTTTTATTAGTTTAATATAAGATATAAAAATTTATTTATTAATTTAATAAAGAAATGTGTATTTATTAAATGTAAAAAGTTAATATGTTTTATTATTTTAATATAATAATACCTTGCACAAAAGGGAAAACGAAGAGTTACATTAAATTATTTCATTATTTCTTTCCAAAATTATACATAACTCGAAATTCAAATGAAATTTATTAAACCCCAAGAAAGTGTGATATATATAGAATGATTTACTTTGAGGTGGACCATAAATCCATGATGCAAGAAATTTAAATGTCATTAAAAGAAAGTTTGACACGTTTTTGTTTTTAATGGATTAGTATGCCTAATCTTTTTATTAAATAAAGAGGTATTAGATTTTACGTTAAACATTAAAATTTGAATCTATATAAGAAGAATCATTATAAATATCATTAATCACTCGATTAATTAGTAAATTTTTATATTTAAATTTTTTTATTTTATTTGAGTATAAAATAATATCTATATTTAATTTTAAATCAAGATAATTTTACATACATCTGCAGATTACGGTATTAAAACCTGAACTACCTAAATAAAACACGTCATTCATTATCACTAAAATGATTCTTAAGTTCATACATATACTCGTCTCTTGTTAATTTTTTTACATCTAAATCTATACATATGTGTATTCTTAATAATATCAAAGATGCCTACAAAGTTGAAGCCTATAAGATATGATGCATACAAAGTATCATTCATCACTAAACAAACAGATTTCGGTTGATTTCTCACTAGTTTTTTTATACCTTTATTTTTGGTGTAAGAAAGCAGATCATAGAATTAAAAGAATGGTGCCAATCATGTGTTAGCTTAAGGGTAAAATTGGGAATTGAGATATATGATAGGGGTGTTCATTGTCGAATATCGGATCCGATCTGATTCGATTTTTTTTTGGATATTCGGGTTTTCGGATTGATGATATAACGATCCGTATCCAATTTGGAAAAAAGCGGATATCCGCATATTCGTGTATTGGATATTCGGATAGGGACAGAGTCATAAAAAAAATCAATTTAAAAAAATTAAATAGGAGACAAAAGTGAAAAAAAAATTCTTCGGGGGTGGGGAGGGACAATCGCCCCCACCCCTATATGGCTCTGTCCCTGTATTCAGATATCCAATTATCCAAAAATATATTTTGATTAAAATAATTTTTGAATTTGAATGTTGTATTTATAAAAAATTTGGACTTTCGAATATAATAAACTATAATTTACTAAATACAACAAGAATTACATTTATAAAAGTTTCAATTTTTAAAATGTTTGAAAATAATAAGCACTAAATTATTAAATATAACAAGATTAATATTAATAAAAATCTAAAATTTTGGATTTCCGAATAATCCGAAACTTGAAATATAGTGATCCGTATCCAATCCAGAAACTTAAAATTGGATCGGATATCCGATCCAAAAATAAAAATCAGATCGGATATTTGTATTTTCGGATCAGATCAATGAATAATCAGATCGGATCGACCGGATCAGATATTTTTGAACACCCTTAATATATAATTCGTGTTTAATCATATATATATATAGATATTATGTATGAATTTTTAGTTTAGATTTTATTTCGATTTAAACCTTGAAATAGATGTGCGAGAATTGATTTAAGTTTTTATATATTATGATCATTAGTCAAACCGTGTGTTGTAATGGTTAATTTTATTGAAGTTATGTGAATCTATATTATATATTTATAAGTTTAAAAAATCACTTAAACTAATAATCGTTTGGCATAATAAACCCTAAACATATAAATTATGAATTCTGGAATTGTAAATAAAAATTACCTTTTTAATAAATTATTTAAAAACCTGATCCAGACAAATCGATAACTTAAATTCAATCCTATTGGTAATAAAAAATACCCCTTCACAAGAAACCCCTAGAAGAATGTCTATAGGACTAGTAAGTCTCAAGTGTGAACAAGGTTTATTTGTTTCTAAAGTTGATTGAATACTTGACTTGCTTACCTCCCAATTGGGGACTGGAGGGGGAAAGGAAGAAATGTACACGTGGTATCCATTCCATAGCACCCAATGGATAATCAAGTCTTGCTTACAGGATTGAAACACTATTTTTTAATTCACCTATCATTTGCTAAGCTAACAAATCCTTCTTTTTTTGTCTTTTTCTTAGCTCCTCCTATTGATTAAAAATTATAATTTAAAATTAAAATATAAATATAAAATTCCAATTTTAAATATCACAATGGACAAACACATGATTTATCCTATACAAGCTAGGTAGAGTCTTTAGTTTTGGTTCCAATAATTTGTTTTGATATGAAACTGAACCCATTTCAATGTTGCAATGATGCTTAGAAAAAAAATATTATATACAAGTAATCAGCAAATGAAATGTTGACATGGAAAGATACGAAGTCATAATTGGTAGACTTTTATTTTATTGAAACAACAACAACAATGAATAGGTGCTGATGCAATGGTTGCTATCAAGCTCAAGTTCTAACAGGCAGTCTTTTTCCTCTTAAGAAAAAAAAAATACATGTTAAAACACTGGAATGAGTTGAGTAAATGTTGTCGTTTTTATTATCGAGATGTTATGTTTCGTTGTAGATGTCAAAAAATTAAATACTTATACCGTTGTTGGATACATAGAGTTATTTCGTCTTTTTCCTTTCAAATTTATAATTCCAAGTTCATGGTCATGGAGTTGTGTTCATAGTGAATGGTGCAAAGTTTGAAATGGATGGACAAGATTACCGACCGAAGTTAAAAAATTGTTTCAGATTTTCAAACTTAAAACAATATTTTTCCTTGCAAGAGAAACTGCTGGTATTGACAGCTGATAATTAGTAAGATATATATTTTTTTAAGAAATATTTTATTTTATATTTATTGAATTAATGGAAGAAACTTAAACCCCTTGAGAGCGACAACCATGGCATCCATTGTTTTTCCCTCGTCTTATGTTCAAAAAGCCAGCAAACCCGGGCTTTCTGGTAGGATGGGGTTTGACAATTCCTTATGGACGGTGGTGTTTGTTCATTGACCAGACAGGCACCAATCCATCTATCTATCCCAGGAACAATGTTAATGGACTAATTATCACGATCATATTGTTTAAATTGAATCAGACGTGTTAAAAAGCATAAATAACATGTATTTTTAATGATTATTAGATATTATCCGTTTATAAGTATTTTTAATGATTTGACAATATATCCGATCTCTCTAAAAATCCTCATTGCTCCTATATCCGAGTTATATTTGACGTACGAACTTAGTTTAGATTGATGAAAAGATCTAGTTGATAAGATAATATGGTGTTGAAAACTCAAAAATAAGATATAATAATATCATTGATTGATCTAGTGACGAAGAATATTCATATTACTCATCTTATATGAATTCAAATCTCGTTATGAAAAATATAAAATCTCTTTATTTAATTAAAATTTAAACAATTTAGTGATTTCTATTAAAATAACCCATTCTTTTATTCTTTCTTCTTTCATCTGAAGCGTCTTTGACCCAAAAACTTGTTTGTAAACCAAATAGTTGTCTCAATTTGTTTGACTCTTTTAAGGCACGCGTATATATATTCTTGCAGAAGTAGTATATGTTAGGTATAAAAGTTTTATATCATAGTTTGACGACGGTATGATTTTCAAAGAATAGATAAAGATTGGTTTATATTTATACCCATCCATTGTATCTTTGATGATTGTGGAACAAATCAAGGAACCATCAGTGGAGAAGTGAGAGGCTGAATCAAAAATCATAAAGTATATTTCGGGTATAATACGAGAGACTGTCGTAAAATTTTATATTAGGATTGTAAACTTTTATTCTTACTAAATTATATGAAAAGTTAAAATTTTAAAAAGTACAAGATTAAATTTTCAGTATGAAATATAGAAAAGTAAAATACATTAGAATTTAAAGTTTTTATGGGGTGTGACTGTCCTTTTAACGCTCTTCCGATCCATCCCTGTGCGATACCATGAATTTATATCATTGGATCTTATTATAGCAAAGTAGCTAAGTTACTGTCAAATCCAGAAATCATTCCAGCTTCAAAGCCGGAATCCACAGGAGAAAAAGGTTGACAAACGTTTCAGATGTCCCATGGTTCCTTAAGCTTCAAAACATGGTTTGAAAAGTTTTCTTCAAACTTCCCTAGGAAGAGACGGATGGACAGGACGACTTTACTTACAACGTTGTTAGCTGCTAATTGTAAAAGTATAGGATCCAAACGCAATTTGAATTGTAATATAAGGACCTATACAATAATTTTACCCTACTTTGGGTGTTGTACCCTTTTAATCACTCAATTAATTTATTGTTATAAACGTATTACTCAATTAACATCTTATTACATACAATTCATTTCTTTTGGTATAATAATATTTTTATCTCAAAATTTATAAATTTTATTAATTTTTTTTCTAACACGAAATAACTCAATAAATTTAACTTCATATGTAAAAATTTATCAATTAATTGTTTTTATATTTTCAGAGTAAACAAATCCATCAGATCTCTTTATAAGCTGAGGGTCGTCTTGGCTACCCTTCCTACAACTAACACTTGTGAAGAACCACGCGTCTCTCGTGGTAGACGCTTCAACAAGTACTGACATGGTGTGATTCATCATCAATCATCCCATCCGACCAAAACCATTCCCCTCGTCCTACGCAGAATACCTACAGAGGGAATAGGTTTCATGTCTTTAGATAAGAATGGAATAAAGAAGACAGCCGCAAAAGAACAACACACACACCATGTTTCACATATCTTCGATTCAATGCATGCATGTTTCAGGGGTACTCCAGACCCTTGAAAAGTTGAAATTATCTTATGATTTTTAAAAGTTTTTGCTTAAAATTTTATTTTATTTTTTTTGTATTTTTATTATTACTCTAATTTCATACTCCTAAAATTTTATAATTTTATATTCTTACATTCTCACATAAAATTTTACCTTCATCCTTACCTAGGTTAATTTATAAGGTTTTGATGTGTCTCTATGTTTCCACTAGTGTTTTCTCATTCATGATTTCAGTATGTTGGTTTTTAACTCTACATTTGAATATAAAGTAAGGAAGAAACAGGCTCCTCAGTCCAGATTCAATGTAAACAATCAATTGTCCTTCATCGAATACAAGTTCCACATTAAAAAAAATATTATAAGAACCTTATTTACCACGTTATTTATAGTTTCATCTACTAAAATTTAATCACCTCATTTATTTTTCTTAAAGATAAATTTCCAATTTTTTTATCACGGAAATAAAGAGTAAACAATTAATTAAGAATTAATTGAGTAAATGATAAGAAAAAAGAAAAATGAGATAATTAAATTTTAATAAATAAAATTAAAGATAACATAATATGTCGGATCGTATAATATTTTCTCCCACGTTCAAGAAGGCTATGCATGCACCTTGCTTTTTTTTTCTTCCTCTTTGTTTACAGTTTTCTTCTTTTAATTTAGAGACTTAATTTTCTAAGTTCTATAGTCAATAATTTCCAATAATTATTTCATATTTAATCACCTTTTAGAAATTAAGATGGAAATGCATGCAAACTATGTACATAACTCTACTTTTATTTCGGAGTCAGAAATCAAAGATTAAAAGATAAGTATAATTAATCATAAAAAAATAAAATTTAAGAGTCTAAATAAATAAAAATCTCATTAGATTTTTTGGTATAAAAAAACTAAATTTTTCGATCGAAAGATAATATACACTGAAACGTGTCCAAACCCATGTCCTCTTGATTATTGTAACACAAACTAAGACACAATCATTTAAACCATGTTTTTATCTTCATAGCTTCAACTTTCTACAAATATTTATTCAAACAGCAGCAGTGTTTAATTGTTGAACACTCACTAATATTGATTGGCCACTTGAGACATTAGGTTGGTTAAAGGCCAACATTGTTATTATTTTTATTAATTAATCCCATCCAAAGTTGCATTTGGGACATATTTAAATTGATTAGTACATAAAGGCTAATCAAACAACTTATCTATTTTATCAACCCCAACACACCAACAAAATGTGAATGCTGCAGCAGGACATTGTGCATTTGTAGACAACCTGGTTTTATATTAATGTCCAAATACTAAGGTGGCAGACCAAACTTAATTAACTAAATACAAACTTTAATAATAAAAGCATGCTTTAATATTCTTTAAGACATAATAATGAGACAGGAGAAAAAGGAAGTGGTGCATGGTTTTTCTTGTGATCTGTGTGAACTAATGAAGCAAAATTCATATTAAAACTAATATGACTTCCACAACATATATAGCAATGCGTCTAATGATTATGTTTTATGCATACTAATAATGAATATAATATGATTTCATTGTGTTTTAATTCGATTGGTATATCTTAAAAGTCGTGAGTTTAAATATGTTTAAATATAATTATTTTAATTTAGAGATTTAAATGATTTAGATGAATAGTTTAGTTATCGTATAAAAACATATATAACATGAGAACCAATTGTGGAACTAAATGAGGACTGGGGGGCCATTACCCTAAAAAATTTTGAAAATTTCACTTAAATTTTTTTTTAAAATGATTTGAATGATTAGAGCTTAAATCCAAAATAATTTGAAACTGCGACGATCTTAAAATTTTTAAACTCGAATTTATTTGACCCATATTAACACCAAAAACCATTTCGATCCTACATCTTTTCTTACAATGATCCTCCCACCAGTTGAACATCATTGTGCTTGTGCAGCAGGCCAGGAAGATGAAACAAATTAATGAATCTGAGCTTGTAAGAGTTGTATTGGACTTGAACCCAATGAATTAGGGTCTTGTAAATGGGTTAACCCTACATTATAAGACTCGTCTTTGTACCTTTTCCTCCACCCTCTTTCAATTCTCTGTGTCTCTCCATATCATTTCCTGCATCACGGACATCTTCACAAAAGTACTGGTTTGGAAAAGTGTCTTCTATATCTGTCACAGTTTTCCAAATTTTGTTTCCTGTGAAAGTCACCCATGCTCTTGCCTTTGCCTTCCCTGTTTGAGAAGTAACGATATATTTTAATTTAAAAGAGTTAACAACATACAAGTCAAGTCATTTATAAACCAACAGATCATTCAACTCAGTCGCAGCATATTTATTTATCAACTTATATGTTTTATTCTTATAATCCAACACTCTGTTCTTTTTTCAAAGTTTTGATCATCCACTGGATCGACAATCCTTAAGACATTAACAAAACAAACGATGTGGATTAAGATATTGGGGAGTAAGAGTCTCCTGTTGGCTGTTGCTTTCATACGATGCTTTGTCTTTGTGCATGCGATTTCAAGGGAACGGACTCCAATGTCTCCTCCCGTGACACGGATACTACAACCCGTGACTTCAATGGGACACGTGCAGACTCACCATTTTGACATGACAACGGTTTCATGTCATCACCTACCTAGCTGCAGCCTGCAGCCTGCATGTGAAAAGGGAGAAAAATACATTTTAATGTTAATGTCCGTTGGATCGAGTGATACAAATTTAAATCTATTCTGGACAATATGTCGACAAGTGAGATAAAAACATGAAAAAGGAATTTATTTGGAATAAAATTTAATCCGTAATCTTGTATGATATCGGAGATAAACTTTTTATGACGAGTTCCTAGCAGCAAAAAGTGGTCTGACTTCACCAAAAAGAAATAACTCAGTCCTAGCCCTAGCCCTAGCCCTAGCCCTAGCTAAGTGTCATATCTCTCAGCCACAAACGAATCCCGGGTATGAAACGGGCACCAATAATAAGAAAAGGAACACCATGTACTTTTACACAAAAAGCTATTGGGGAGGATGGAGGGTTGAATTGAGTTTGTGGACCACAGGATTTGGATTCCCCCGTCAGTGGTTTCAGTCTGTCGTTGCCAATGCCCACCACCTACTCCAGTCCTGTATATGTTTTATTACACAAAGAGATAAACAACAACACATGGTCACGAGATTGGTTGCCTCGTTCATGACATCAGATCACCAAATCCTTGCAACTGACAAATGATGCGCCTTTCTTTGTTCTTCACAACACAGTACCTTGTCTCTACAGATCTCCTAAAAATACAAGGGTCTAGCTCATGGTCACATCCAATACGTTGAGGGAGTGTCGTGAGAACATAAATAATGAAGAGATAGGTATTTAAATAGAACAATTTTAATTTATATCATGGTCATTAAGAATGAGTATTTAATTTTTTATTAGTAACTGATTAATTTATTTATCAATATCGACTTAATCAAACCGACATATCTTTAAATAATTCAATTATTTAATTCAATTAATAAGAGCGAGGTTTATTTAATTAGGATTCGAATATTAATGTTGTGAACAAAATAAATTAGATTTAATGGGTTGCCCTTACAATGAACTTTTAGAATTTTTATAATTTCTGATTTGGATTAATTGATTAATAAGTTCAATATTGATGGTTATATAAAATCAGACATCGTTTTGAAGTAAAAAAAGTGATCTTTGCCTCTTTTCATGGAGAACCAACTGGTAAAATGACCAAACTAAAACCTTAAAAGACTCGTCCCCTAGCTTTGCACATGGTGGAGTTCACAAGCTTGATGACTCGACTTCTTCCTACAATAAAGAAAAATAAACAAACACAATGTCTGAACCACACATCACAACCCTAAGATCCTTCTGCAAAATCTGGCACACAAAGGCCAATCTCCACCAATGCTACATTCTCATGTCAAATTCAACCACAACTCAACACGTGTCTAACTATCACGCAACAACAGTTTCTTCCTGTGGAACTAGTGCTCCACTATAAATCATCTTCACCTATCATCTCATCTCTTCAACTCCTCAAATTACTTGTAAAAAACTCAACATTTTGTTCTTAGCCTGTTTAATACATTTTGTCTTAGATTATCGTGTAGCTCTAATGGACTTCGGTCGTCGGTTTTTACTCCGATGGATGGTGATGGCAATGCTCGCCCTTTGTTCCGACAATGTGACTGCAAGATATCACTACCACAAGGGGAAAAAAGTTAATGTGACACCTGCTGAAGCACCTGCTCCTTCGGTTCCTTCAACACCTGCCGACCCTCCTCCTGCTAGCTCACCCTCGATTCCATCTGACCCGTATCCGGAAGATCCAGGAGATACATCGGGCTGCATTTTCGATGTGACTTCGTACGGTGCAGTGGGTGATGGTTCTTCAGATGACACTGCAGCATTCAAGGAAGCATGGAAAGCTGCTTGTGCTGTTGAATCAGCCACTCTTTTGGTTCCTTCGGATAGAGTTTTCATGATCACTTCCACCATCTTCTCAGGGCCTTGTAAACCTGGGCTTGTGTTCCAAGTGAGCATTCTTGTTCTTTTATTAACAGCGATTTAGTACATTACATTCGACGAGTCGTTTTTAACAGCAATGTTAAACTGACCTTTAGATTATGTACTCGGATAATGATAAAGGTTACTTTGTGTGATTGGGAAGGTTGATGGAGTCCTAATGCCACCCGAGGGACCCGATTGCTGGCCCAAAGCAGATAGCCACAAGCAATGGCTGGTGTTTTATAGACTTAATGATATGAAACTCACGGGGAATGGAATCATTGAAGGAAATGGACACAAATGGTGGGAGCTCCCTTGCAAACCTCACAGGGTACTTTACTAATACTATATTCCATATTTTTCATTTTTTCCAAGTAAAACAAATCATTTTGTGGCCCTAAATTCATGTGATGATGTGACCAGGGTCCAAATGGTTCAACTCTGCCAGGACCATGTGATAGCCCTGCTGTAAGTATGATTTTAACATGTTCTGATATATAATTATATATTGTCGGGACATCAAATATTGATTGGATTTTTTTGTTATACAGATGATAAGGTTCTTCATGAGCTCGAATTTAGTAGTGAGTGGCCTAAGGATCCAAAACAGCCCTCAGTTTCATATGAAATTCGATGGGTGCGAAGGGGTTCTGATAGAGAAGCTGTCGATATCAACACCTAAACTAAGCCCCAACACAGATGGGATACATATTGAGAACACTAAATCTGTTGGGATTTACAATTCTATGATCAGCAATGGTGGGGAAACATGTTCAATTATTGGATTACACTGTTTATGTCTGTAATGATGCAGAAAAAGTGATGATTTTGGTCTAAACAGGCGATGACTGCGTTTCGATTGGTACTGGATGCTCGAATGTAGACATCAGTGGCGTCACCTGCGGTCCTAGTCATGGGATCAGGTATTGTACCCTTCATTTTCGATACCGGACTCATGTGCTCACCGTGTATGGTTGGTCTCATGTCATTTTCGATACTAAATGAATACTAAGCCTAGTTCATTTATGCAGCATTGGGAGCCTTGGGGTGCATAATTCCCAAGCATGTGTTTCAAACATAACCGTACGAGATGTCATCATACGAGAATCCGACAATGGAGTGAGGATCAAGACATGGCAAGGGGGCACCGGTTCAGTCTCCGGCATATCATTCGAGAACATCCAGATGGAGAATGTTCGGAACTGCATAATCGTCGACCAATACTACTGTCTGTCAAAGGCATGCCTAAACCAAACATCGGCCGTTCATGTCACGGACATCCAATACAGGAACATCAAGGGCACGTACGATGTTAGAACCCCTCCGATCCATTTCGCATGCAGCGACACGGTGGCCTGTACGAACATAACAATGGCGGAAGTCGAGCTTCTGCCACAAGAAGGAGAATTGGTGGATGATCCATTTTGTTGGAATGCTTATGGAATTGAAGAGACAATAACTATACCTCCCATTGGTTGCTTACAAGAAGGCATACCCGAGACAATAACAGAGACCTCTCAGTATAGTTGCTGAGATTGAAAAGACTAGATTTAATTCCCATATATATTGATTACTATTACATAGAAAATACTTTAGCCTGTAGGTTTCATCCCTATTAGGGTTTATTTTCCCCTTATTGTGTGATGAGATGTACTACTATTAGTAGTAATGCCCAAACGGGTCTTTATTTTGCTGGCTCTTGGGATAATAGAGTATGAAACCGAATAAAATTAGACGAGTTACAATGAGTCGAGTGAACACATCACGAGTCATCATTTTTCCTTTGATAATCAATTGCATTTTTATTGGTAGTAGAGTATATTCTACACAAGTGATAGCCAAAAACCAGGAGCTTATACAATAAGAAAAATAATAATAGTATGGGAAATGCATAGCAGGCTTCCTGCAACTGCATACTCATTTAGTGATTAAACTATTTATCTGCCTATACACACACACATATATATATATATTGTTTTTTTCCCCTTGTGGTAGCTTGGTCCATTACTTGCCAATTCATGTTATGTTCCTAACAACCTTTTCCTAAATTTGATGGTTTTCCTTCATTGGTTTTGGGACCAAATGGCCCTCTTCCGAGATTCCCGAGACTTTGCTCCACTCTCAGTTGGCTTACTCTGGGGCTGTACACCTTTTCCGAAACAGTTCTCTTAAATTCTTTGGATGGAGTTGCGGTGGCGCTTGTTACCTTCAGGCTGCACACCTTTTCCGAGGTGGTTCTCTTGAATTCTTTGGATGGAGTTGCGGTGGAGCTTGTTACCTTTGGGCTGCAAATGTGCCTCATCTCACCCCGGCTTCGTGTGATCATTCCATCTAAAATCTCTCCATCATCAGCAAAGGAAGCCGTCCTAACCAGCTCTCCTCCTTCCTGCTATAGGAAACCAAATACAAGCTCAATCTCGGACATTTTTTAACAGATGACTATGATCATTTGTTAAAGGATTGCATCCACTTACGCTTATAAGGTTGAGTGGTACATCCAGTGACTCTTCATACTCGGCAGCATCGAGATCTTGAAGGTGCGGTCCTTTGAAAAACTTGGACAATATATATTGTCTTACAGGAACCAAGAACATGATCATCAACGGGAAAAGAACCCCGGCAATCGGAACCCAAGTAATCCCGAAACAAACCAGCAAGTATGCCATCTGGAATATCGTAAACACTGCGATTGTCTTGAAAGGTACGGTTTCCACAAAAGTGGCATGGTACTCCTCTAGTACTCTGAAACAAATTATTAACTAAATAAGCATGCTAAATAAATGTGACCATAACGAGATGATGAAACAAATAAACTTTTAAGGGGTTACTTGTATCTTCTACTCGGAGCCGTGAAGAGCAACAATATTCGCTCCCAAAACTGGTTTCCGGGCAAGCTCTCGATGGCCATAAATGCAAAGTAGCCCCAAAGCACCGAGGTCGGGATCTTTTTAATCAAAGGCATTGCTGCAACACATCCTCCCACCATTGCAGCTTGAAGCAAGTTACTGAGACGTTGTTCTTTTACTTGGATGGGAAGCAGATCATCAATTTCTTTCTCGACATCAAACACCGTCTCATCAACCGGGGCATTAATATTTTCCATGTTTGAAGCCATTTGTATAGTTGATTCTTTCAGTTCCTTTAATCCCTATTCAGAGAGAAGTTGAGGTTTGGTCACTCGAGCATCGACATTAAGGTCTGTGGACTCGATAGCAGATTTCAAGTGAATGAATGCAAGTCATGTACCTGAGCAGAAGGCTCTTGGTAAATCAGAGGAGTTTGCATCTGTTGGTAAGCTTCTTGCATTCTTTCGTATACCTGTCCTAAGCTTGCATTCTTGTGTATAAATTGCCGGGCCGTTGCTACTATTCTGTTTCGGAGCAACTATGCAGAAAGGGAAAACAAAAATGAGGCCGAACCTCTCGATGATCTGAAAATGTTATCCGTAATCAGATATAAGTACCTGATGCTTTAATGTAGCCAAGCTTTTAGTATGCATCGGAGACTGTGGAATGACACCATTTGCTGGAGGGATGCCGATAAGACCGCATAATATCGTCTGCCATTAATGCAAAACTCAATAAACGTCGCCTGAAGCAAAGTGCATATCAAAATGAAGAAAAAATGGGACAGGAACTCCGTCTACCAAGAATCCAAGAAGAAGTAGATCGTAATGAAAAGACGGTGGTTTCTTCAAATTGAATTCCTTTTGCTGAGCAAGTTGGGAAGCTACACTGTGGTCGAAATAGTATAGGACAGCGATCATTGTTGCTGGAATGAAAGCTCCGACTATATGGATCACTGGAACCTTTAGCATGTCCTGTTAATTAACAATATTAATCATAATCCATAAATGTCTTTCGAGAAAGAAAAAAACTTGTCGATTTAAACAGGACAACTCAGTTACCTTCATGACTGTCCAGTTTTCGTATGCACCTGGGAACCATGGATTAGGACTAAAGAGACGCCTTGGGATTCCCTTCGGGATACTTCCAGTTGGTATATACGAAACAGCCGTCCAGATCAGAACCATCAATGGCACGCCATAGTCTGCTACGAAGCCTCGCAACAATCCTTCGGGAGGATAAAGATGATCGAATAGATTTTTAGTGAGCTGACACTTACAGGCACAGGCTGTTCATGTAACCAATACTAACAAAAACTCACCGCATCCATATCTCCAAGATCGTGCTTTTCTGCTTTCTAAAGCGGTAAACAGAAGGCCAAATGACAAAACCAGAGCAAACATCCCATTTGCAAATCTCCACGAAGGCTGAAACTCGATCAACTTTGGATTTTGTCGTTCGGGTATGCGAAACTCATTGACAAGTCCCTAGCAGACCCAATTCGATATTTAATAGTTTGAAATCAGTTCAATAGACATATTTAACTGTTTTAAGGTGCAAGGATAGAATAACTCACCTTAATAGCTTGCTGCATGAAAAGCATCGCGATAAGAAGGCCGAACAGCTCCCCGGCTAGACGAGTAAACCTGTTGATAATGGAGCAAGCTCCTAAGATGGCCAGCAAGAACAGCAAGATTGCAGTCCACACGCATACCCTGCATGTCCATATAAAGCTTTAGTAAACACTATAAATTTATAAGATACAAAGTTGTGAAGATACATACCATCCAGCCCATGCAAGAAAGAGCTGTGACCCCAAATCCGGCCTACTCTTGGCGAAATTGAACATAAACGTGTACATAATCACAGTCGGCTCTGCAACTCCGAGGATCAACAAAGGCTGGCCTCCTATGATAGAGTGTATTATTCCACACAATGCAGTGGAAGCCAATGTTTGAACTGCTGTGAGAACCCCATCTGTCAACATAAAGAAGACATTCCATTTTAGGCAAAATAAACAATAATGTATATGTGTATGTATATATATTACCTGTGTCTCTTTCCAATTGTTCTCCGAATGAGATAACTGGGATTGCTGATGCAAAGAATATATAGAAGGTGGGGGCCAAAATACTGTAAAAGAATCATACAATTACACTGGTGGCAAAAGTTTTTGTGCAAATAAAATAATGGTAGCATGTAGTTTTCTAATGTTTGTTGTCATGAGAATTGACTGAGGTACCTAAAACCAGCACTAAGGCCACTGGTCCAGTCCTGCTTGTAACACTTCATTCGCCCTCGAATATCGTTTTTGATTCCGCTGAACGGTACGAAACTCTCCTCCATTGCTTGTTCTGCAAATTGCAAACTAGGACCAATAAGCTATCTCTTGAATTTGTCAACAATGGGAACTCAATATGACAAAAATCAAGTCCAAGGCTCTAAGCCTTAGAAACAAGTTGTTATAAAGGAAATGCTTGCTATAAGAAAAACCCAGATAAAGATTTATATTTAACATCAATATTGAATCTCAAGGGTCAGACACGAAAACCCATAACAAGACTGCTGAGCAAATTCAAAAGGAATTTAAGCATTAGATATTGAAGATTTACCCTTAATGTGGACACTGAGAAGAGTTTGCAAGGGAAGCTCCAAATATATAGGGCCTTAAAAGCAAAAGGATTTGAGGGAATTCAAGTGCAATGCGGGTCAAAATGAAAATGCACATCACTGTCAATGGCACAAGAGTAAGAAAGCAAATATACTACAAACTGCATTAAAAAGCTTATATTGAAAAGGAAACTGAAAAAGAAAGTAGCTTTCAATACAAAGAAGATGAAAACAGGATATCCAAAGTAAGAAGCACTATAGAGTACTCACCACCAATGACCAATGCCAGTGCTAATGAAGGAAAGAAACCCCTTTTTCCTTATAAAAAAGCGAGTTTTTACAGATGAAAGACCCTTTTATTATAATATATATAATAAAATGATAAACTTATTTTAAAATTTTGCTTTTTTTCATTGCACATGAGGGAGAGAGAGAATCAATATATGACAATTGGCAAGCTGTCTTGCAAAGAAGCACCCAAGAAGTAGATTTCTTCTCTATCTCTAATCTCCACAGTATGTCTGTTAGTATTAGTTACATTGTTATTTGAATACTTTAGTTAATAAGACTTAAATTCGAGATCTCTTTCAAGTGTATTAAACTTGTTATGTTTCAACTGAAAAAATATTTTTTTCTATCTATACTTTTTAACTTTGTTGAAGAACAAGCAAAGAAGTAACATGGTGTTGCTTTTGCATACTTACTAGGGACAAGTTGCAGTTGATTGTCACTTCCTACAGTAATCAAATGATATATTAAGGCAATCATACTTACTTTTGTCTTGTCTTTAATTTATTTGGGATTTTTTGTATTGTAGTTCGTAGCATGGGTCTTGTAGGTATGTGTTCATGAATTTGGCAATTGGCATGGGATTCTTCTTTATGTTATTTGGTTCAACACTCCAAATCCAAACCAAAATCATTTGCAGTTGCCCTGCAACTTATATATAGTTACCAAAAGTCATGTCACAATAAATACTAAATACCAGGGTAAACTACTTTGAAGTCAATAAAATAGTACAGTAATTTCATTCGATGAGTGTAGTTTAACATAGAGATAAATGTTTCCAGTATTTAACTGTTATGTTAGTAATTTCGTATGACCTACCTTTTAATTGAAATTACTTTAATAATTTAGTTCCTAAAATTTAAAGTTCATGACTCTAAATTATAATTATAATTATAATTATAATGCAAGTGGTTAGTTGAGGCGGTGACGTTTTTAATTTTTAAAGAACAAAATTAAATTTAAATATTGAAAATATTATTTATAACGATGATATCTTAAATATTTCAGATCTAAATTATTAATTGATTTTTATAAAATATTATAATTTTTTACTATGATTATGTTCTTCCTCAATGCCTTTCTCTTTCTTAGGATGTCATTGTGCCCATACCCTACCACTCATTCACAATGCCTACGGTGGATAGATTCAGGGGCAGCGATTTCATCTCTACTCAACCAGGCTCATAAATATTATTTTTTCATTATTCTTTAATTAATTAATTTATTTTTTATTATTTATAATATTAAAATATAAACATTTAATTTTATTTAAAAGATTTAATGTTGTATCCAATTAAATATTAATTCCCTCCAATCCAAATACTCTAGTATTTCCTCCTCTCTTCTCCTTCTCCTTTGTCCTCCCGTATCAAAACGTCAATCATGAGTCTGATGAGTCTGATGATAAAATGTGAGGCTGAGGATTACAAGACCCCAACCAAGAAGACATTGATTTGATTCTAACAACTTTAACGTATTGGCTGATAGGAGATTACAGCAATTTACAAAGTGGCTTTAATGGAGGGGAAGGGGTGGTCTTAATGATTTTGCCTCCCACAAACCTTTACTTTACCATTGACATCATCAATCGGACAAGATAAGGACACAGACACATACATTGTAAGACTCTGAAAAGGGAAATCAATCGAGGATCATGGGATATCAGCAGCAGGCAAGGGAAAAGTTGTTAATGAACGTGGCATCGAATGAAAGACGGGTCGGTCTATTTCCATGTAATATCAAGATAAAGCAGAGATGGATGAATAATTTTATGGTAGAGAAAGAACTTAAAAAATTTTAAGAGAAAAAAAAAATAAATATTTGAAAATATTTTTAAAATTATATATAAATTTTAAAGGACAATCATTTTAGTTCATCCTGATTTGATAACTATGAGTATAAAGATTGGATTTTGGAGTTAATTAAGGTTTGAATTCATGGACTAAATTTATCATGTGGTCTTTAGAGGGTACTTACAAGAAGTCGAATACTACAATAGAGATATAAAGCAGATTCTTGATATTTGTTGTGTAATATTGAGTGCAAGACAAGAGACTATTTGTTTGGGGAATGTTGTTTTACAAGGAGTCTTGGGACTCTGGTAATGCAAAAGTGTGGAGTTTAATTGATTTTTGAGAAGTGATCGGATTTACTTGTTTAGATTCAAATTGATGATCGAGGTAAGTCTTTGTATGCTGCGATTATACAATTCATATAGAATGATTTAAATTACTACATCTGGTAAGAACACAATACACGTTTGTATGAAAAGATTCGAAAATCTGATGTGAATCTTTTTATTTTTATTCAATATAGTGTAAAAACAAAAAATCTTGGGTTACAATAGAAATAGTCTTCATAATATTTGTATTTTTTAAAAAATATTTAAATGAATAAAGTTTATTTAAAAAAAACACTTTAAAGAACTGTTACAAGACAATCTTGATGTGTTGCTGATCAGTGGGAAGTGGAGCCATATAGGATGGTTTACTTGATAAGCAAAGATCAGGGCCCGTTCGGCATTGAATTAGAACTGAGTTGTGGACGTCAGCGAAAAAATTACGTACAACGATCGAAAAATTATATCTTTAATCAGTTTTTGCACATAATTTACTCTCCAAATTAAGGTTTTAGTAACACCGAAAATTTTAGCTTCTATTTTTTTTAAGATCATCATTTTCAACTTAAAATCGAATTCTAAAATTCTCGATTTTACCTCCAGACTTGAGGGTGTTGACAATATCTCTTTGATGAAACTGACACGTAAATGCTCGATTTTTCCCTTTTTGGATCAAAAATTCATATTCAGACTCCCATGTTCTTTCAAAAATTCCTTCACAATAACACCTAAAACTCCTTTGTCTCTTGTTTTTTCAGATCAAAACCACAAAAAACAAGAACAAGTCTTTGTTCTTCCTCGTCTTTCCTGTTTGATCCTAATCAACACCAAACCCCTTCCTCCCCAATCTCCATCACTACATGCCCACAGAAACAAAACAAACTCCCACTACACTGAAAGACGATACCAAAACTCACAAACAAAACAACCTTCCTCTATCCTACTAATTCTACACAGATCTTATACACATACGATTAGGAAGACAAATAAAACCATCTCATCAACACACTAAGAAGAAAATCTCATCACTCATAGAACAAAAAACAGAGTAACTTGAAATCAAAACACACTACACACTTGATAAGAAACAGGATACGCATCTTCATCCAACCGAATGGAACCATACAAACCCAGAAACCAGGTTTCCACTTCCCAGTGTTAACACTATTGACTTCAGGGTTTGGATTAGAGATTTGTTTAAGAAAAAGAGGTATGTTTGGGAAGATGGTGGGAAAAAATAAAGTTTCAAAAGTAATTTTTTATTAACATGATATATCATCATATTAACATGGATTAACCGGTTCAAAATATAAATGGTAAGAATATTTTTTAAATTGAATGATTAAAATAGAACATACCTAAACATAAGGGACCTTCAGTGAAATTTACCCATCATTTTATTACAGGTAACCAATATAGGACGAAGATTGTTTCCTTTGTTTTCTCGCTCATCCTCGATGCTAGAACCCAAATTGGATGCCAGACAATGGCTCCACGATCCACTCGTAAAAAGTGTAGTAAACAGCACAAGCATAGGGCCAAGAGCCATTTCATAATAATAACAATAAGGCTTCCTGCGATTCAAATCGCCATTTCCATTCCTTTTTTTCAAACTTATGGATCCCACATCGACCCAATCAGTCAAAAAGTTCACAAGACTTTTGCACTAAAGATCTCCGCCACTGTAGCACCCTCGATCCCCTCGGTGTTCCTTTTTCATACCATTACCAACACAACCAGCTCACTTTCAAGGTTCAACTAGCTCTTAACAATTAACAGTCTTCTTAGTTGTAAACAAAAATGCAGTTGTTTGTTGCATTACCATTCATTTTCCAGTTCATACCGGTCTTCAGTGTCACCCCTTGCCGAACCCTATGCGGCAGCATTGCGATAAAGTACCCTTTCGGTGTCGACGACGGATGCGGCGCTCCGCAATACCGACAGATGCTGAATTGCACCAACGACCTGTTCTTCGTAACACCTTCGGGGAGGTACAAGGTCCAGTCGATCGATTACGAGAAGAAAATAATGGTGGTATATGACCCCGCAATGTCGACGTGCGCGATACTTCAACCCCACCACGATTTCGTCATGTCGGAGATTCAATCGGTCATAATCCCTCCTACTTCCGACACTGTTTTTGCCCTCCTGAACTGCTCCATTGACTCTCCGGTGCTCAACCACTACAAGAATCTCTGCTTCAACTTCGCGGGCCATTCGTGCGAGGAGCTATACGGTGCGTGCAACGCTTTTAGGATTTTTCATTCGCTTACTAATAGTTCCCCACCGTGTTGTTTTACGGGGTACGACACAGTGAAGTACATGAGCATGAACATTTTGGACTGCACGCATTCTACGAGTGTCATCAACACGGATAGTTTGAGTGGCATTGGACCGTTGGATTGGGTTTACGGGATTAAATTGTCATACTCAGTGCCGGACACCGGATGCGAACGATGCACAAGGTCCGGTGGTACTTGTGGCTACGATACAGAGACCGGAGTCATGATGTGCCTCTGCTCTACTTCCTCCAATTCTACCAGAGAGTGTGGTAAGAAACTACCAACTAAAACCAAATGATTATTTTAATCCTTTTATTTTCTCCAAAATTTGTTAGAATTCTATCCTCGTATTTTACGGAAACCAAAAATTTATTTCAGTTGTTGCTAAACACATGAACCTGCTTTTCCGGATTATTTTTGTTTGTAGCTGCAGGTAGCCTGGGAGATATAGGAGGGGTTCAAAAGCTTGTTTTATGGACAAATTTCCCTGCATTTGCCTTTGTGTTGGGAGCAGTGATTTACTTAATAATATAACCAGTGACCATACAAAGAATGGATAGGGTGTGGTCTTCTTCTTTCTTATGCTTTTGTTTAGACTGAGACCAGTATTTGGAAAAATGCTGCAAATGGTGTTGGATTTGTATTTGATGTACTGATCATAGTAATTTTAGAGCCAATCAAAATCATTTACATCTTCTAAGGAAGATGAGTACATCAATATCAATATACTGTGGAGTCTATGGAAATTACGCTCATCAAATTTAACCTATGTGAACTTAGTATGAAAATATCATCAGTGACAAGCCAATTATTTAAACATGTATTAGAAGATGAAGAAAATATAATGTTATGAAAACTTTATTTTTCTACACGACTCAAATTTAAGTTGTATCATATAAATGGGTTTCAGGATATATTCGAGTGATCATGGAACCCCGAATCAATAGCTAAGCTAAGGGAAGGGAAGGATCATACAGATACTTTGAAGAACAAAGATTAGGGACCAAAGTAAAATTTGAGACATACTTTAGGAGTGTTTGTTGTATTTAACCCACAGACTTGTACTGTTTACCGCGTTTCTCTTTGGAGTCTAAAATCTCTCTGAAATCCGACCTAACAAAAGTAAAAGAAAAAGAAAAAGCTCCGGACTTTTTAGACACAGTGAGTTAAAGGCGAAATCGTACACCGGAACGAAAGGAAGACGAAGACGATTAACATGTCTTATCCTTCTTCTTCTTTTGGTAAGGCATCGGACTCTGAAGCCGCATCGAAATCATCCGTTTCTTCCGCCGTTAGCGGAGGCGTGCAAGTCATAACCTTTACGGAGCTCGTCGATGAAGTGATTCTCCACTTTCAGATCATTCACCTCGCCAAACAGGTATTCCTATTTCCTCACTTATTCAACACATATCTATCAGAGATTTCAATTTTATTGTTTAATTAATTGATAGATATACGTTTGGATCGGCTCTGACTCTGCTAAACTGGGGAATTTGTACGCCGCTGCTCCTACACGACCTGTCAGTTCCCTATTTCTCTTCAATGCATTACTTTGTTATCATTGATTATGGTATAGTTTTGGTATTGTTGCTAAAAGGATTCAAGATTATGAATAGAATAATACGGTGAGCGTGACTTCAATTCTTGGAGGTTCTTCAGATAATACTGGTGCTGGGATTGCTCGGCGATTAGGTCAGTTTACTTCAATTTTTACCAACATTTTGAATAGTGTTATTTGGACTAATTATTGTTTTAGTCCTTCCACTATGCTAAAGTTTTGATATACTCTTATGAGTTGGGAAACTTTCATTTATGTTATTCAGTCACATAGGTCACACGAAAATCCAATCAAACATTTTCAAACAAGAGTAAATTTGCATGCAATATCTCTTTAACGATAACAACAAACTATTTTATATATTCGAATCTATTAATAACATAAGTAAAACATCAAATTATGCTAAATTAAAGTATAAGGACTAAATCCAAATTTCAATATAATAGATGGTCTAATTATAATTAGATCCCTCCCATCTCTCTTTCTGGCTTGAACTAAAAGCAAATTGATTTGTTTGCAGTGCTAAAGACTGGACTTAATATCATTGTGGCTTGCAATATCCCAAAGAATAACCCCATGCTTGAGGTTTGGTTTTACTCATTGATATCTGGATTCTAATTCAAGTCGGGTCCTACACACCAAATTGTTCATTTCAATCGATTTGGTGGTTGATGTCCTCTAGTGACAGGAGTCGATGGGCATGTATCCCAGATGGTCATGGCCTTCTCAGCATTATCTTCTAGGATCATACGTTTTTTCGGTATAGCTCAGCTTGTAATTGAACATTCATATCATTTTTTTCTTCCCAGGCAAATGCTGAAAAGAAGTTGATAGAGAAGCTAATTACCCTGGGCTACTCAAGGCCTAAATCCTGATCCCCAGGGCCAGAGTTGTCGTCCTCGTAGTCACATTTAGTAAGCAACTAGATCGTGCAAGCTTACGCTGTAGCATCGGTTATGGAATCCATTTAACCAGCAAACATAATGCTCTGGTTGTTAGCTGGTTGTTGAGCTTGATGTTCAATGTTTATTGCTGATTACAAGTGCCCTTTCCTTTTTCTTTTGGTCATTACAAAGACAGATGGTCTAATTACAGCTTTGGTCCCTCTATTATGCTTGAATTTTGAATTTAGTCGTGTACTTTAATTTTACATGATATGGTTCCTCTGTTTTATAAAGTAATCAGTCAGTCCAAATAACAAATATATATTCATTGAATGTGTAATGAAAAGTTTTTTGGAACAATTCTTTCTTAAGGGGAAGGAAAAGATGTCAACCGTGAACTTTTAATTATTTATTTTAGAGATTGTTGACAATATGTAAATTTAAAGTTAAAATTTCAATATTATTCAAATTACCTTTTATGAATCTGTTTAAAAATTCAAATATGTTTTTTATGCTATTTAGAATTTTAAATTATATGTTGAATACTTAAATTTGTAAATCTATATCCACTAAAATTTTGATGTTGATGAGTAAGGTTTGAATCCATTTAGAAGCAAACTTATTAAGAAAATATTTTGATATTGATATTTGTGTAAACTAAAGTTTATACATTTTTTTTAATTTTAGTGTTAGGAATTTAGGTTCAGATTTAGGGTTTAGGTCGTAGGGTATTGAATTAAGATTTATGATTAGAATTTAGGATTTAGGTATTAAAGTATTAGGATTAAAAATTTAAGTTTTTAATCTATACTTTTTTTGACAAATGTTACTGAATTTTTATTAGATCCATAAAAATTATATTTACATCATCTTCAAGAAATAAAAGAAATTGGATTAAATAATCCAATCATTTAGGACAAAAAACAGAGAAAATAAAATTCTTATGGAATTAAGCATACCAATAAAATTCAGAAGCTTCTTGAATCTCCTTGTCTCTGTCTAAACGAGACGAATAAAGAAAAAGGAGTTGTAGACGAGCCAAACTATCATGTAAAAGCATCACTACCCAAGACTGATATCATCGGCAAACAACCATCAACCGGAGTGGGGATATAAATTTTCGAAAGACCACTGACAAAAATATAAATCAAAAACTAGCATCGATTGAATCTAGTCACAAGAGCAGATAAATCAAACTACTGACAAACAACAATCGATCTATACTTTAAATTCTAGTCACAAGAGCAGATAAAATCAAACTACCGACAAACAACAATCGATCTATACTTTAAATATGAATGATTGTTTATCGAAATATAACCTAATATATTATATAATTTCTAATTTGAAGTTGAATTTAAATGGTTGATCAATATGTTAACTAACGTGTTGGTTCAAGATTCATATCCAATCAAACCAAATAAAATTAGTTTGTACTTTATTTTTAAATCATATAGTATGGGGAGCAGAAATCATTTATTTGGCTCATGTAGGTTTTCATTGAATCTTTAGAAGCTTAGTTTGGTTGAATGGAGACTGGACTGTTCAGCAAGATGTTGGGAGGATATGTTTGATTGGACGTTACTCGATATTAAAGGAAAATCTTTAAAGGTATTTATTACTTGGTTAATTTGAAAGGGTTTTAATTATTATATTTAACAAGAACATAATGATCAATTACATAAAAAAAAGCTGGCTAAAATTAGAGATGACTATATTAGGTATTATTAAGCAGGATTTTAGATGGAAAATTTTAGATAGGTAAACAGATTTAGATAGTATATTTTTGGGGGGTGTACAGAGGGATTCTTTTGTTATCATGTTGTAGTTGATAGCTTCATATTGTACTGATTTTTCTAAAGTTTTTTTTTTTTGATGAAATGAAGTTATAAAAATTAACTAATTCGATAATTAAATAATTAAATTAAGAGATAGATAAAAACTACTGATAACGTATTCATATTTTAATATTATAAATGTAATAAATTAAGTTATAAGTTTAGCTTCTACGATATTTAACTCTTAACCTACTAGTACTATCGTTATAACAAAACAAAACTTTGGTTTGGTATTATTTTGAATTTCTATGGTAAAAAACAGGTTTTCATTCATTTTTATCAATAGTTTTGAAAATTTTACGTTACATAAGATATAAATAAACTATAGTTTATTATTATTAATCGAATCAAAATTAATATATATAACTTTACTTATAGTTTTATTAATGGGTTTAAATAAAAAATCAACCCTTAAATCATGTCTTTTGTTTATTTTTTACCTTTAAATTATTTTTGGTCAAAATAAATCTTTAAATTATATTACTTTTTTTAGTTCTAAAACTATCAATTGGTTAAAAGTCTTTATGATATACCAACATATTATTCGTTGAAATATTTTTTAACTTAAATAACTATTGGCCTTTGATTAAAAATAATAACTTAGGGACTTATTTTAATAAAACAATTTAGTGTTGTTTTTCCATTTAAGTCTTATTAATATAAAAAGATGCAAGCACATGGAAACAACAGCTTAGGTTTTAGATTACTACTTACAGGCTACAGCAGACAAAAAAGAGAAAAATAGTAAAACCGCACATGGCCATCCCATAGTCGAGCACCAGGCTCCATAATTTTAAGCTTCAATTATTAAGCACACAGACTTATCACAATTATTATTCGAATATATATTTGTACTCGACACTTAAATGAATGCATACAAGGTTATTGTTTCACTTATTCGTACTGTTATTTTGTTTATGAACACTCGACGTAAAATTAGAGAATCAAAAAATTATTCTGATATTATTTCATTTTCTTAAAATATATTTGATACAATGTATTTATATATTTTAAAATATTTTTTTTTTTCGATGCAAGATTAATACCTTCGTTCCTTCTCAGACATGACAATATACATGACCATGTATAAAAGATCCGAGCCCTGCAACACCAGTTCATTCGAGTGAAAACCCGAACAGCGGGTAAAAATTTATGTCGAATCCATACTACAGACCCTGTACGGAAAATCTCAAGACTGGACAATGCCATTTCTGGAAAACAAACTAATATTCTCTACAATCTACAACACCTCAACCAAATTTTCATAATTATATATATAAAGAATTCCCTCGCTTGCCTCGTCCCCTATACGCCATTCCGAGTCTAAGAGGGGTGGTGGTACATTCTGTTGTCTGACACTGAATCCGGATCATCACTCCTATCCGCGTCTGAGTTTCTTGCTTCCGAGTTCGCCATCTGATTCCTTCTGCGCCTTCTATCCTGAAAATTTTAGCCACGGTTACAACCTTAAAACCGGACGACAGACAATATAACTAAAAGAAAAGATGTTGATACTTTCTATCCTTTTAACATAGAATTTCAAGTACTATACTTATGAAAGGTATCAGAATCGAACCTCCCGAGGAATTGGATACTCCTCCGATTCAAGCATCCGAGCAACCTGACTCATCTTTGGTCTTTTATCAGCATCAGGATCGACACATCTCAAAGCAGTCAAAAGAGCCCGTTTAAGAGCACTGGTTGATGGTCTAGCCTCTATATTAGTGTCAACTACTTCCTCCGAGCGGCGTTGTTGAACCATCATCTTTAGCCACTCAACCATATTTACCTGAGAGTTTACCATAGGACAAAATTTACGTAAAATGAATCTCTATATCGAGCATAGTATGTTCCAAATTATCGGCAAAAGCATCAGAAATAACATTGTGTACCTCGGGCTGAGGACGACCGTAATCTACAGGGTATCTTCCAGTAATAGCTTCTAAGAGCACTACACCAAAGCTATAAACGTCGCTCTTCTCATTTAGGAGGCCAGAGTTGGCATATTCCGGAGCAACATAACTGGAAAATTGTGCAACACGAAGAAAAAGACTTTGTTAATTAATGATTTCTTTTATATTTTCTAAACTAGCAAAAATTATGGCCCAGGCTCACCCAAAGGTACCCATAACTCTTGTGGTGACATAGCTTTTCCCATCGCCTAGTAATTTGGCCAGACCAAAATCAGATATCTTAGAATCATAATTTTCATCAATCAATATATTACTCGATTTTATGTCTCTATGCACAACTTTCGGCTCAATGGCTTCGTGCAAATAAGCCAACCTGTAACATATGGTTTTCATGTAATAACAATGAGATTAAACCGAAAGTAAGCATTAACAACAAAGATTTAGTTAACCGCATACTTACGCCTTGGCTGTGCCAAGAAGAATCTTTATACGAGCTTCCCAAGTAAGATATCCTTTGTGAGACATATCTCCACGAAGCCATTGCTCCAAATTGCCATTATTGACATATTCATAAACCAACATCCTGGAGTTATAGCCAAAAATTTATAAAGCAGTGGTAAAGATATCTTTCCTTTTTATGCAACAAGTGTTATAAGAACGCCGATTTAACAATTTATTAATCTTTATACTAGGGACTACATGAAATGATAAGAGTACCTTTGCGTTCCCTCCATGCAGTACCCAAGAAGTCGAACTAAGTTTTTATGCCGCACATGACCAATGGCTTCAACTTCCACTCTGAAATCCTTGTCAGCTTGCCCCCTAAAAGAACATAGAACAAGTATTAGCGAACCTCAGAAGCTATGGACAGCAAAACACGAACAAAAGGACAAATCTTCTATGCAACATACGGATTGTTAAGGAGCTTTTTGACAGCTACAGGGGTTCCGTTGATCAGATTGCCCCGATAAACAACTCCATATCCACCATCACCGATAATATTATCCTTTGAAAACCGGTTAGTAGCGAGCTGTAGGTCTCTAAGAGTGAACCAATGACCCCAGCCCACGTGTGAAAATTCAGGTAGGCCCGACAAAGGTGAAGGAGCAGTTAACATATGTGAAGAAGGCCTGAACGTGGAAACAGATGCCGTGCCTCTCTCTTCTTCTGATTGAGATCCTCTAATGTCTTTCCCCAAATGATTAAACGAACCGGACTGACCACTGTCATCTACATTCTCGGCATTAGACAAAACCTTCTCTGAATCCCTGTCACTGAATCTAGTATCGTGTGTGTTCATTCCACCATTGTTCGCCGAAGCTTGATCAACTCGTATCTCCTTAATTTCCTCCGAAACATAAGGTGCTTGCCTTACAAGAAGCACATCATTTCGGGTTTTGGTTTTCTTTCGAAAGCTAAGCCATAAAGATATGCCAAGAATAACTAAAAACACCACTCCTAAACAAATTACAATAAGTACCCACAACTGCAAACCAATGTATGTTTTTGACAGTGTTCTGTTCAGATCGGATGCCATTTCGCCAACACCGATATGCCTGACCAACGATTAACAAAAACTAGTTAAAATCACAATCTACAATCATCTAACAATGAAGAAACAGCTACATATCTAGCCTTTATTCGAATAACAATTGATATTCCGATCAAATCTGATTTCTAATTACATAATATATAGCATATCGCATACTTCACACTAAACAAAAGCAGTGGGAAAGCAAGATCTTAAACCACAATCAAGTACCCAAAAACAACCTAAGATCTACATGTCCCATTTCACAAAACCCAGTCAGACATATCGAATATCATTCCTAACAATAAAAAATAAAAATTCAAGCACCATTTGATTAGATCAATCAGAAGAAAAAGTCAAAACTTTGAGCTTCAGATGGCATCACAATACAGTGAAGAGCATGTAAATCAGAACAAACCTGTTCAGGCAGTGTTGGTTAGAGACAAAAAAAATGTAAAAGAAAAAACAAAATTTGAACTTTGGGTGTTTAAAATGAAAAAAGGGCTACACCCCAAAGTGAATCACATCTACAAAGCTGGGGTGCAGCAATTTTCAGGACATGAAAAGAAATGATTTTGTGTAGGTTTTCAATGCTTTGCTGGGTTTGTGATAAATGGGTTCGGGTTTGGGGCATTGGGTAATGAGAAATTGGAGTTATCAGAGGTAGGTGATGAGGAAAGACATGTCCTTTTACAGTTAACAGTGCAAGTGGAAGCAGCTAAGCTTTATACAACTACTGTCGATTGGGAAGATTGCTTTGCTGGGTTTTTCTTCCTTTTTCTATCTATAATGATTATTGGCAAACAATTTCAAAAATGGGAATTGAAAGTATTACAGAATTGAAGGGTCAATTTTATTCTTTCTTTTATCTTCTTAAAATTAATATACTTCTTTTTTTAACAATTTGACTTGAAGTCTTTTAACAATATACGAGCATAGTGATAAAAAGTGTGATATTTTCTAATAAAATCTAACCTTTAAATTAAGTTATAAGTAAAAAATAATACTAAAAAGGTTTTGTCTGTTATTTAGAAAATTTAACCTGATTCAATTTGAATATAATTAATTTATGTGATTATAATAGATATTGAGATTTAAATTTATACAAAATAAAGAAAAATATTCTGAGTCGAGATGAAGGGAGAGAAAAGGTAAAATTAAATTTTATTTACAACTATGGTTGTTTGCGACCACACTGATGGATATTCTTCTGCGTAACTACTTTGCATTTACTGAAATATCAAAAATAAATTCGGACACAAATAAAGAAACATTGTTTGTTGATTAGTGCAGAGGGTACATGGGACAGCTGTTAGGCTGTTAGCTGGTGGGGGATAAGCTGATCTTAGCCTACACCCAATCAAAAGGTCGAGTAGATCTACATAGAAACAGAAGGTATAAAGACGGGTTGAGTCCCTTTAAGATGGAAAACTTGGGATTGAATTTCAACCTTTTAAATGGATAGAAGTTGATCTGACGGTGAAAGTCTTCTAGGAGTCCCTCTAGTATGTATGGATTATAGACTGAATTCCTAGTCAAGTTTATAATGTTGTCCCTCACACAAACAATACCCGTTAAATGTATGGAGTCCAATAGTGCTAGTAGTTCAAAGGTTATGCATAAATTATAAATTTAGTTTTTGCTATCCAATTTGATCGTCGTCAATTTGGTCGGTTTTACACAAACAATACCCACTAGAGTAAGGACTAAAATGGACCAAATGAAAACATACAAACTAAATCTACAACATATAAATAACACAAGGAGTAATGATAAATTTTAACCTTTTATATTATCAAGTGTGAATTGATAACAACTACTGCTAAAGTGACTCTACGAAATTTCCACAAAACAGTAACCATGTGATCAAATATTAGTAAAGGAATTTCAACATACTTGAGAGGAACAACTAATGATGTTATGAATTTGGACCTACTAAGAAGATTGTATAAGGAGACATACCAAACCATGTCAATTAGAGGAGTCAAATATACATAGCGCGTGGTACAATATACAGGAAGACATGGATGGAACATGTTTTTAAGCGTTTAACATTTCTGGTTTATGAATGGGAAGGGTCTGGATAGGATAGGCATGGCACACTTACCGGCCGCCAGCAGACCAGGCAGTACTACCAGTAATCTTTGCAGGAACATTCCCCATCTTTGAAATGGTGAAACCGATTCCTGTCCCGAACAATGATTTCACGATCAAAAACCTTTGAGATAAGCTTGGTAGCATTGTGGCAATCTCTACAGACTCTTAGATTCTTTGTTATCCTGAAAGTTTCCCCTGCTTTTGTCTTCAACAATCCAAACGCAATGGCAAGTTTCTCACTGTGATAGTACAAAGGATTCTCCTTTTCCTCCTCATCAAACTCCTGTACTGCTCCCTCGGAAGGAACGTAACCGACAGCTTGAATACATTCGATCATCTCGTCAACCTTCATGTATATCTCTTTGCTCTCGGGATGGTTCCTTCCCCCTGCTATAAATTCGTTAACTTCACCCTGTAATTCGATGACAGAGAAGCCAGGAACCTTCTTCACACCCCTCTCGTTCATCATTCTCCTCACGTTAGCCACTTCTTCCCATCTGCCAACGTTGGCGTACATATTAGCCAATAACACGTAGCGTCCACTGTTGTCTGGTTCAAGTTCGATTACTCTCTTGCCTACTTCCTCTCCCAATTTGATATTTCCATGGATCCTACATGCCCCGAAAAGAGCGCCTAGTACACCTACATCGGGGCTCATTGGCATCTCATCAATGAGCTTTTTGGCTTCATCTAGTAATCCAGCTCTTCCAAGCAAATCAACCATGCATCCATAATGCTCCATTCTGGGTTTAATTCCGTGAACTTCGGTCATGTAATGGAAGTAATAGCGACCCTCCTCAATCAACCCTGAATGAGAACATGCACTAAGGATATTCACAAAGGTGATGTTATCGGGACCGACCCCTTCCTTCTCCATTTCCTTGAAAATTGCAATGGCAGCTTCTCCCTTTCCATGCATAGCAAAACCCCCTATCATGCAATTCCATGAAGAAATCCCTTTATAAGTAAGACCTTTGAAAGTTTTGTAAGCTTTCTCCAAGCACCCGCATTTGCAGTACATATCAATAATGGTCGTAGCAAGTTTCGAGTCTAGTTCGATCCCTTTGTTTTCGATATATCCATGTATCCACTCGCCTTGCTCAAGAGCTCCTAAACCAGTACATGCCGACAACATACTAGCTGCAACATACTTATCCAGCACCACCTTCTCGGCCCTCATCCTATTAAACAAAGCAAAAGCCTCGTGAAAGCGGTTGCTCTGCGCATAAGCAGCAATCATGGCATTCCAAGAAACCGAATTCCTCACCGGCATCAGCTCGAAAATCTCGTAAGCCTCGTCAACAAGACCCAATTGGGCATATCCACTTATCAAAGTGGTCCAAGAAACAACATCTCTAGTATTCCCAGGCATCTTGTCGAACACCTTCCTGGCATCATCCAAGGCCCTGAAATTCACATACATGTGAATCAAATTGTTCAGACAAAACCCATCATCTGCGAACCCGAACTTGAAGACGTGGGCATGGATTTGGTTCCCTTCTCGAACAGCACCATCAACCGAACAAGCTCTTATGAGACAAGGGAAAGTGAAATTATTAGGAAAAACAGAGTCTTGCAACATTTGCAAGTAGAAAAGGACGCAGTGGGCGGGTTGTTGGCGTTGCAAGTACCCTCTGATAAGTGTATTGTAGATGAAAGCATCCGGTTGAGGCAATGTATCGAACAGTTGGATGGCATAGTCGAAATCTCCATTGTTTTCAATGGCGCAGAACTTAATGAGACGACCCATGGCATCATTGTCTGAGGAAAGGCCGAGCTTGGTGAGTCGTGCATGGCGTTGCTTGAGTTGGGCCATGGAGGAGCATGTTTCAAGAGCTACGAAAGGTGAACAACAGGGCTTTGAGGTTGATGAGATAGCAGAGGTGAGTGAAGGGGACACAGGGTTCTGCAAAGAGATCATATCTCATCAAACGTTGAAGTTTGTGATAAGATGGCATTTATGCAAAGCAAAGCGGGCGATAATGTTCTCCTTCTTTCTTATAATTTTCTTTTTAAATTCGGAGGACTTATAGTTTAAGGTTAGTAATATAGTTAGGGTTTAGAATATTAGAGATAGAGTATATTTTTTAAGGGTAGGTTTAGAATATAAAATATAAAGATTAGGATTTAAATTTTAATTTTTATAAAATTTTCAAAAAAGATATAAAATGATACATGATAAATAGGTAGATAATTTTTATCCGTGAAAAGCAAAACATGCTTTACCTCGACTATATCTGATGTATAAAATAAAAAACGTTAAATTTTATAAGAAGTCCTCAACGCTCAAACTATGACTCGGATCTCAAATTAATACCATTCAATTGAATCTCAAAATATCAAAATAATAATTAGATTTTTTTCATCAATCAAGCCATTAGTTTGGACATAAATTATCATCTCAAATATAATTTTTGTATGGTCTATGTCTATTTTGTTATCTATATTTGAAATATGTAAGCTTTTAGTAATATTGTTTTTAAAACTAAATTCAAATTCATTTGTTAAAAATATAATATATCCCATCATTAATTGTTGTCCAACAATTAATTAACATTAAAGTGATATAACATCAATTTGTTTTAAAATTTTAATTATAATACACATTTCAAGAGATAGGATAGGATGTTCTTACATCATATAATTTTTTTTAAATATATTTTTTAAACAATTAAACGAAAATTTAAATTAATAGTTAATATTATTAATAGAATATAAAAATTATAAAAATAAGAATAATCTAAACCAACCAAAAGATGTATATAATTAAATGAGTTTTACTCATAACCCATATTTTACTCATTTATATGCTACTTTTTTATTACTTTGTATGACTTGTACCACAAGTAACAAGATAGCAAGCATCAAAGAACACAACTACATTGAGCTAACCAATACGGGAAATTCCTCTCAGTTCAACCAAAACAATTAAGTCAACCTCGTCACCAAATCAAAAGAAATAACACCAGAACTATTGATCCTGTTTTCATGTTTTTACAAATAAAGAAGCAAGGACAGGGCAGATCCAGGAGATTATCACAACGTTACTCTCATAAAGCATTTGCTCGCTTTCGGATAATCAGATCAGCCACTCGGAATGATTACAGGGATCAAAACATGACACAAGTAGCGAAAGAAAGCAACCGCCAATAAATCATCCGAGCATTCCACTGGTTTGCAAAAAAGAACACATTCTTTAGCAAGGAAGACTTTTTGTTATCACCAACCAAATCAGATTGATGAATCACAGACTTATCTAAGTATGAATCTTCGGAAAATCATGTATATGAGATGAATTAGGGTGCCACACACAATAACAAGCAAATCTGATTAAGGTACATATGGTGGGTAAAGTTCTATAACATTTTTGTTCCCAGGTAAATTCATGGAAAATAACATGAAAACAGTAAGAGCAACACTCATCGCTCAGTAACTTCAATAGGCTACGTGTAATGACAGGCAGAATATGTGAACATGACGGCAATTTTTCAAGAACAGACGGCAAATGTAGCACAAAGTATCAAAACCATATGACGATACAATAAAAAGTCTATTTACAATCAACATCACCAGGAATAAAAGTAGTTACATCATAAACCACATTCAACAAAAAAATCCCTGACATGGAACAATCTCCAAATAATGTCGTTGAAGTTTCAGATGGAGGGAGCATCCAATATGTTTATTTGAGAAGGAAATGGACAACAAAATAAGGAATGAAACACACCCAAAAAGCAAGATCAGTGTTTGGTGTTTGTTTTGCCCCAGTATCCTTTCTTTTGGGGATAAATTAGAACTAGTTCCGTCATCCCAAGAATAAAGAAACCAGACATAGAAGTACAAAAAAAATGAGAACAGATAGTGCTCTAACTGAAACAAACAACAAGATGTGATAGTTTAAAATCCCAACTTCCACAGAATCTCATGTTAAATGATGTCACTGCAACTACAAGTTGTCCACTTCTTAAAAAACATTCAAAGAATTAACAGTTGAAATAAAGGACAAGCTAGTTATGTCACATAAAATTATATATTATTTATTTAGTTTTACTGACGTATTCTATCACCCATTTACCCCTAAGCAGATTACCAAGGGGAGCCTAGGGGAGCAAAGCTCTTAACCAAGCAGTATTTACTCGTAATAAGAAATATATGTTCAGATTCGAGTAGACTGCTGACTGTAACCAGGAATCGGTGTGTTAATAGATAAGATTGTCAAGTGCAACATCCACAGAGGACCATTAAATACAGTTACCAGTATACCACAACACAAAACAGTCAAATTCTCGAAGTTTATCTAAAAGAGTCATAGATAATGGAGATAGACATAAAAGGAGTAAATGTTGATCAAATAGAGCGTTTGTAAAGACACAAAGAGTAGGCACCTACTTACAGTGTCCTACATCTACACTAGAGTTCTTTGCAAGTCTTCTTGTTGTGACCAAGGCCCTTGCATTTGCTACACTGGAGCTGCCGTTTAACAAGATCTATAGATTCCTGCTTCTTCTTTGGCTGACCTGGTGGACGTTTAGTTGGAGGTGTTACAGTAACAGCTACATCAAGTGATTCATCCTCAATTGGTCTCTCTATATTTGGAACTGGGTGAATGGATTCCGCATAAGTTAAGCGGAAACTCTCAGTTGTGAAGTATCTAGAACAAAAGTCATAAGAACTTCTACCAATGCATTCAAAGACGGCAATAGCATGACAGCATGGCAAACCAGTAAGTTGCCAGCCCTTACAGCTGCAGTCCCAATGATCTATATTAACAACTTCAACAAACGTCCCCTCAGCACATTCCCCACGAACTTCAAATACGCTACTATGTGTGAGTAACACTTGTAGCGACCGTGCCATCGCAGTTTCCTTCTGCAACTTTTCCTCGTTACTTGGAGTTAACTTTGTCATCCACTGACCGGAATCCACACGACGTTTGTAGATCGTATCCATCATCTTACCCCGTAATATATCAATCATGTGTGTTATAGGAAACTCATGTGCTTCCGATACCCAACTATAGAACTCCTGCCCAAAGCTTGAGATCATGTGGTTATACCTGGCTCCTCCGAAAAAGGCATTTGCCCAGTGCTCTGGTTCACTTTGAATGACCCAGTCGTAAGCTTCAGGAGAAATGCATTTTATACTTTCAGCGGCCCGCTGGAATCCTTCAAGTCGTGATGCACGAGCAGCAGAGTAAAAGTCATTGATCATAAACCGTCTTGCGTCGTGAGAAAATTGCCCCTTTAAATCTCTGTTGAGTTTATCAGCAAGATGTCGTAAACAATAGCTGTGGTAACATTTATCAAATACATCAGCCAATGCCTGCTTTAAACCATTCTGAAAATCTGCAACAAATGTTAACTGGCTCGATGTAGAAACAGCAGATTTGAGTTCCATTAAAAACCAAGTCCAATTGTCTTCAGTCTCGTCATCAACTACAGCAAAAGCTACAGGGAAAACACCATCCTCCGCATCAGCAGTTGTTGCACCCAACAATACCCCTTGGTATTTAGAATTCAAAATAGTACTGTCAAGAAAAATTAGAGGTCGACAACCTTGTAAAAATCCAGATATCGAGGCATGAAATGAGACAAATAGTCTATGGAAGCTTGAGTCATCCTTGGTATTAAAGGTGGCAATACTGCCTGGGTTAGTCTCTTTTATCTTCTCACAGAAATAAGGTAAGAGGTTATATGCCTCCTTAAAGGACCCTTGAAGCTGTTCCCTGGCAATCTCTTTTGCCCGCCATGCCTGAGAATAATTTAGTTGGATTCCATATTCTCGTTTGATGTCATTGGCAATATCTTTTGGCTTGTAGTTGGGGGATGCTTTCAGTTTCTCCTTTATAATACTTCCCACCCAACCCCTTGTTGCCCGGTGCCCAACTTTTACAGAAGCTCCTTCACACGTATGTGTCGAATTCATTTTCTTGATGCAAACCAACTGGGTAGTGGACAGTTTCGCTGCATATATCCTCCAGGGACAACCTTGAGCTTTGCATTTAACAGTAACACGATGGCTGACGTTTTGCTTATACCTATAAGCAAAACCATGTGCAATTGAGTATTTATGCAAAGCTTCTCGGAATTCATTAAAACTATTAAATCTTTGGTCAACACCAGTGATCATATTCTCCCAATTCTGAGCAGCTTTATGATGCTTCCCATCAATCATATTAATAGGCAGACAGTCCAAAGAAGTTCCATTTGGCATGTCGATGTCAAGTTGGTCAATTCCATCGTTCATCCCAACAGCAGCATTGGTAGGAGCAACAATAGGAACCGCAGCTTCTGAGATAGTCGTCCTACTAGACCTGTGCATTTAAGCATATGTAACCATAACAGCGAGGGCTGAACTTAGATGGTAAATTCAGAAACATGAAGAGTACCTACCTACTAGCAGGCATGTTGGAGACGTTACGAGCAGTTGCGTCCTCCAAGTTGAGGAAAACATCAACGGTAGAAGTTTCACCTACGAAATTAAGCATGCGCTGCAAATCCTTGTCCTTGGAGATGGTTATGAGGGTCTTCTTGTTTCCGGGGAGGAAGTACTTGATAGACATGTTACCAGAGCTAAAATTAAACATTTCCTTTATCTCAGACATGAAATCACTTAACTTGGTTTGCTCATTGATATCTATAGCATAGGCTTCGCCGCCATTGTAGGACAATGAACCATCTTTATTGGTGACAAAGTCGCCACCAGACTGACATATGGCTATGATTTTCTTCCCAGACATGACCTAACCAGGAGAAAATCAAATCAACCACCGCAAAAACTACATTAACATTTAAAAAAACATCCAATATATATACACACGCACACATTAGCAAAAAAAACATAAAAATAAAACCCATAAAATTCAAATTCTAAAGCAGTAACCAGAGGAAGCTAAAAAAACATACTACAACCCAGAATCGAAAACAAATAAAAAAACCAGAAAAGGGAGGGACCCGTAGTTGGATAGGGCAGAAACTCTAAAATCTATGGAGCTTGAATTGAGAAAGGAAAAATATATCTACCTTTAATGGTGGAACATCAGAAATGCAGGGTTTTTAGTTTTGATTTCGTTAATGAGAGGTTGAATCCTTCAATCTGAATGAAATAGCAGAGACCCAGAGCCAAGACCCGAAACCCAACCACCCTCAAAAACTCTAAAGAACAAAGATGAATGAAAGAATTCAACACAATCCGCAGCGAATGCTCAGTTCCAATGCAATCCCTCGATTTGTTCGACCCTTTTTATTTTATTTTATTTTATTTATTTATAGATGTTTGACTATCCTCTTGTGGTTAGGTTTCTGATTTCTTTCTATAATCATTTAGATGGACTATGTATGAGTAGACTTGTTAATTGGGCTGATTTAGTGTTGGTTAATGGTTAGGGTGGGTTTTAGATTAGTTCAATTTTTTAATTATTTCATGTGGATAAATTTTAGGTTTAGGGTTATATTTTATTATGATAGAGGTAAGTTTGAGGGTTGGAATTTTATTGATAAGAAAAGTTGAAAATGTCGATTTGAATTATTTTGGGTTTAAATGAGTTTGAGTTTGTTCAATTTTAAATTTAATTTGAATTTCAATTATATTTTTTTATGGAAACTCGGGTTAAATTAATATTAATCAATTCGTTTTGGGTTAGAGTCCGAATCGAAAGATCTAACTATAATATCCACATCAATTATAATTATGATTAGAAGTGTTGATAGATCATATTGGGTTTAATACTAATGTTTATGATTCATACCATATAGGGAGCGTTTCGTTCATAAAAAAGTAACATCATATCTGCCAATAGCATTTTCAGAATTTAAGATTATTTTGAAGGTCATTGGTTTGTAAAACAAAAATAGTATTGGTGGTAGTCTTACATTTTAGAACTACATTCTTATGTTTAGATGAAAATATGTAACCTTGAGCGTAATATCATAGTACGAAGTGTCAAAATTTCGCATATAGGGGATTCCTTGGCCAATCTTGCAATGCCTTTCTAGGTCAGAGGAGCTCGAGCATTTCTTGATCAATCATCTCGGACTGTCTGTCCGATCATTCCCGGTGATGACAGACAATAGGTGCAGCACAGGCATATAAGTGTTGCAACTTCAAAGTTTAATACCGCTGGAGAGTAGTGGGGTTGCTTCTAAGTTGAACCATCAACCAAATGAAGAAGGAATTTCGTTGCATAAGCTGTCAGATTCTGCAACAGGTTTTGGTTGCCTCATTCTTGGCTCATCTCGAATGAGCTCTTCTTCACCATTTCCTGTCACTCTTCTGTATTCCGGTTGATAGATATCGGACGATATTTAAAACATAGTAATAAGAAAACGGGTCTATGGATATATAAAAGGGGTGTTTTCGGTAGATCCATCGCAAACTCGAAAGTAGCTATGTCATGCGCTTGCCATCCAAAAAAATGTAGGATTCTGGTTGTTTCTAAATCTTAGTATATTAAAACACTGTATATTGTTGAAAGAAAACATAAAACTGTGTCATTGACTTTCATGTCAACCAGCAAGAAGAGCATCCGCTGCAGCGTCCAAGTCCTGAGGGAAGAAAACCCTACAAAGCCCAGAAAGTCTCAGTAATTACAAAGACAAGGATGATGATGGCAAAGAAACAAAAGCTTATTTGATCTCTAAGCTGTTCGATCTCTAGGTAAGTACTTTATCTAGTGCCCAAATAGTGTTAAATTTAGAAATTCCGATGACTGCAAACAGAAGTACCTGCAAGTGTTCTGGTACAATGTAGCACTCAACTGATCTATGTCAATGATACCTTTACAGCCGGCTACCACCTCAAGAACTTGCCTAGAACAATTACCACCGGAAAAAAAAAGAAGACAAAATACGTTATGAACAGAAACAAATTGATTAATATCGAGGACCATTTGCAATTTAGTATAAAATGAAAAGAAAACTTTATATTCCTTGATGTTATTTCATCAGATGCGATAACACTTGTAGACTCTCCAAAATAGTCTCTTTGTTTGTTTAAAACGTACAAAAAAAGAATAAAGTTATGACACCGCAACGAAAAAAAAAAAAAATCACTCACCGCACTAAACAAGGTTCATTCCGTCCTTTAACAAGACTTTCTTGGTCATACTTTTCTTTCTTCTTAGAAGGCCATAAAGATCTAACAAACTTGATCCCTGTATGAGTACTTTTGATTTCACAATACGGAGAATCGGTCTCGATCATCATTCTTTCAACAGGTATGTCCTTCACAACATCAAAATTTTCATCCATCTTCAGGGAGCATCCATTTATACCTGTAAAATAACCGAAGTTGAAAGACCCTTTAGGCATTTCCAGGAATCTCAACATATCCATAACAATGCATAGGCTTCTCACCTATATACATGTTATGAAATGAGAGAAGCTTATCACGGTCTTCAGCAGTACCAGTAAACGAGTGAGTAACCCCACCAGAGAACCTTTTAAAGTGAAAAGAAAAAGATGGCAGGCCTCAGCTTTTACACATTAACTGTGAACCAATTAACTAATATTCTTTTCATAGATAAAGTGTGTTAGCAGACACAAAAGCAAAACCGATTTCCACTAGTGTGAAAAAGATCCAGAAATCTAACTTGCTGATATTTAGTTCCACGATTTCACAGAAATCTTCTGCAGCTGCACGCATATGAAGAAACATAGGCAGCTTTGTGGCATAAGCTAATTCAAACTGCTTCTCGAAATACCTAATTTTAGCATGAAAAAAAAACAAATATTTAAAAATCAAAGCTGACAAAAACAAGCCGGTATATAATAAGGAACACAATCCTAATAAATATTTCTTTTGGCAACCAATTACTTTTTTTGAATTTCTGCGGGGCAAAAGTGAAGCCTGTCATAATCCAATCCACATTCACCAATTGCAACCACCTATGTTAAGACAAAATTCACAGTATCTAACTATAGTAAGACTAAGATCACAATCCTGGTAAAAAAAATTTAAGCAATAGGTTACTAGATTTTTTAGATCCATAAACCCGATAAGGCATACTCACCTTCCCTTTTTGAATTCCCTCCTTAGCCAATGCCAAAAGAGCTTGAAAATGTTTTTCAGGATCCCCACTCTCTTCAAACTCCTAAATATAGCATAAGAGGACAAGTTGAAGAAAAATCATTGGCAAGTCGTACTCTTGAAAACACGACCAAAGACAATAGAAACAAACTAACATTGCATCGAGTTGGGTGCACGCCAACGGTGCAGAAAAGCCTCCCTGTGATGAATAACAGACATGAGACAATAACCGAAAGAAAACAATCTAAAGCAAAAGAAACGCTAAGGCAGATGTGGCAATAGATAAAGCATGATGAATAGACCATCGGTTTCTGCAATAGCAAGAGCTTCCTTCGACTCCTCAAGGGAACCACCTGTAACCTGTAACAACAAACCTATTAAAATGGCATGAATTATGCATTTATAGCAATATAAAAAATCAAAACTCTTCATGCTTGTATATATGTAGAAAATTATCTCCAAAAGCTTCAAAGCAAATACTTTCATCCAGGGTCCAGAGAATTAACATACCATCTCGGTACTTCCATAAAGAAAAGGAAAAATACACTCAAATTTATCCAACTTCACGAGTTCCCTAAAAAACTAAAGCTTCCAATCATCCAATGGAACTGAACTATTATGATAAGTAAATAACTCAACAGAGCTAAATGCAAAGATAATACGAGAGAGAGAGAGAGAGAGAGAGAGAGAGAGAGAGGGTAACTGACGATAATCCGATCGACGCCAGCATTCCAAGCTCGACTCAAAACAGTAGCAATATCAGAAACGTGATGTTGCTTTCCATTATAAATGCCTTTAAACATACCATCTATGTACAAAAAAGGTGAAAATCCAAGTGGAGAATAAAAACCCAGATTGGAAAATAAAGGAAAAAGATGAACTGAAGCCAAAGATATGAATCGAGCATGACCTATTCGATGAAATGTGTGAAAGAGTTACCTGTGAAGTTGACGGCGATATCTGTGTTTTGGGGAGACAACAAAATCAAAATGGAGAGATTCTTAATGGAACGAGATAATAGAGAAACGAATCGGGCAATACTTATGAGGAATCGGATAGATTTACTTGCCTATCATCCGTATGGGCGCCATGCTAGAGAGTGAAGAGAGAGACTCACTTTGGAAGAACCTGCTCTGCTTCTCCGCTGTAAATATTTTGCTTTGATATCGTACGAAGGCCATCAACAGGTAAATCAAAGGCATAAATCAACTTTTAGTACCTGAAGTTGACAATTATTTTCAAATTAGTCCTTAAACTTTTTTCCATACTAATCCCTGAATTTGATAAAAAAGATCTCGATTTTAATATATTCGACGACATGCCATGACATCAATTAGACTAAAAATTACCAAAATCTCATGTTGATAAAAAAAAATAAAAATTAAATTAGAAAATTTTGTTAACTTTACTAAATCCTTAACAAGAAGTTGCTTTAAACATTATTTAAAATGCATCGAACACTTTGCACATAGGGTCACTTTGGAAGAACTTGCTTTATGGTACATAAAATCTAAACTCGAAACATTTATTAAAATACATCAAACACTTTAATACTCCATCAGAGAGACAGTCATGACAATTCGATATAGTAGCCATGCAATTAAGGAAAAATAACATAAACACGGTATAAATATATGGATTTTAATGTTAAAAGGAACAATCCATCTTCAGTCTTGTAACTTCAAAGTATTACTCCCCATTACAAACTAACACCGTATACCAAGAATTTCACCCCAAAAATAGAAAGCCACTGCAATTCCAGACACTCAAGAGTGCACAAGTTCTAAACCCAAATAAAAAAGATACAACAAATAACCCTTTCACTGCACGGTGTAAAAGGTAATGCCGATTCCGCACCTTAAAAACAGGTCGGAATTCGACAAACCAAGACATACAAAAATGAACTAATAAAAACAGAAAAATACCAGTTTGGAATAAAATTTGGCTTGCCTAATAAACAAGATGTGAGGCCTGAGCAAAACAGCCCCTCTAATGTTCAAACTATAATACAGGTACCAAATTCAACTCGAGTGGCTTCAATGCTCCCTGAACAATCTCTTGAACTGTTCGATTACGACGGCAAACATCGGATAACTCTTCAATTGAGAGTATCAGGGTATTCACATCAGCCCCGGAGGCTGCCTCTGACAATGCTTGAAAAAATCTCAAGCGCTCCTGTTCCTTGACAACAATCAATGGGATCAATGACACACTTTCCTTAGCCCATTCCAGTGCTTGCATACCATAAGCTCGAGTTAAAGCTAGAAGTGCATATGCTACCTGGAGAATATAAAGCTGAAATTGATCAGAACATTAAACTTATTCTATCGATCATCAACGTAGCAATGGCAACAGCATAAAGCTGAAGAATATAACAAAGCCATAGAAGCTACCGTTTCTAATCGAGAATTTGGCAATGCTCCTGTTAGGGCTGCCACCAAAATTCTAGTAATGGTAGCACCTCGAGGAATAATGAGACTATCCCTGATAGATAAATATTGTTCTCCATTGCTAGACTTTGCGAGATCAAAGATATCAGACAAGAAGGTCAAAACGGAATTGGAGGCCTCTCTGCAAATAAAATATGGTGACATGATAATTTCTAAATGATAAATGTATTGAAAAGCATCGACCTGTAACCTAATCCCCTATAAGAAGGATGTATTGCTTGTGTTTGCACATGCCTGTGTGTGCACAGCCACAAATGTAAACATGCACAAACCAACAAACAAGTTCAAGAGACTAGACCTGTGCTGTACTGTGATCCCAATCATCGCACAATCTATCAAAGCCAGAAATACAGCAGAAGGGATAAATAATTGAGGACAATAGCGAATGCATCTCGATGCCAGTAGAAAACAATCATCTGCTATGTCTGGTCTTGTAGTGAATTCCTGCAGCAAAAAAATAAATAAAAGTGGATATCTTGAAAATTTTAAAATAATATGAAAAATACATTGCTTAATCAAACCGTACCTTAATACTCGTGAGAAGAGACGTTGTGTGCTTGAAGAGCACTTCAATCATATTTTTTAGGTAACTTGCACAAGAAGGATCAGAGCCAAATATCTACAGCACAAGTGGAGCTGGCTTCTCAACATCTTAACCGAAACGAATATACATTAAAATTAACAAAATTGATGAGTGAAAAATGTACCTTTATAACTTCACTAGAGAGATAAAGGAAGCATGGCTGGTGGTGTTGCTGATACAGGCCTTGGATTTCTTCAAGCATTGCCCCAATTGTTGTTCCCATAAACCTTCCAGAAGTTCTCACCTAATAAAAAATATGTGATCGTTATAGCCTGCAGTAATGCTGATTACTTTCAAACAGGTGACCGCTAATAAGTAATTCATTTCCTTCTTTTTTCTGCCCAAGTAAACTTCTAGTATAAGTACAATGTTAGAGGCACACTACACTCCATGATCGAACAAAAAAATTAAGCAAAATTATATTCTGGGAATAATATCATATAATGAAAAAAAAATCTGATATATAACATAAAGTCTTTCAGATAATGCAATTACTGCAGCCAGAAAAGTAAGATATAACATGCACTCATTGGAGATTGCCAAATATTTATCTAAGATATGCTCAGTAGAATGTTGATCAACAATCAAATTTCTAAATCAGTTTTGAAAATCCATTTTTCTGAACCAACTCATCCTTAGACTCACAGCATATTTGCAAGCACGGCAAAGAGACTCCATGGTTCTCATGTCCCAAGCACGACTGCATCAGAAGCATTTAAACAATAATAATAAGGTAAAAATCGGAAACCTATAAACACAGATGTGGTGGATAAACGTCTAGGAGGTTGCTCAATACTCACAGATCAAATATGGCTTTGAATATTGGCCAAAGCCGGTGAACTGAATCAGCAACTGCTTCAGGATGATTTACATACCTAGAATTGGTTCAAGTTGCATGGTGAGCAAAATAAAAAATGAGGGAAGACAGATGGGGACACATTTATCTCACCGGAAGATATATGCAAATCGATCTATGTGAACTGTTAATTCACGAGCATGTTTCTTCTCCAAAACTTCCGGACCTTGGTTAATTACTGCCTGGTAACATATCATAGAAAAAGGTCCACCATAAATAAAAAAGGAATAAAAATATCAAGATATTAAACCCAAAGGAACAAACTAAACCTGTAAAGGAGAAACAACTGATGCGCATAGTTCCTCCAAAGCAGCCTTAGCAGGTTCTGGTGGAAGTTCAGTAATAACCATGCTGAGGAAACAATTTAATAGCCATTAATATAACAAGAGACCAACGTAAGACCGTAAGTCACTATCCATGTCTTTAGCCCCTAAAGTTGCCGAGTAAGAAGCATACCTCAAAGCTTCGACTAAGTGTAATGAATCATCAGCAGAGCCCTTAAAACTACCTTCCCCATTAACTGCTGTGTAGTATATATGAAAAAGCTCTTTACAATATGTACAAAGCTTTTTACGGCAATCTGCATTCAACAAGAATAATTTGAATCCACAGTTAAAATTTCTCAAAACAACATTTTCACCATCCAGCTATGAATTCAGGCAGGTGCTATAAGTAAACCTGATCAACTCCAAGGATATATCAGGAACTATTGGAGAAGATTTCATATGAACAATGCGGAAAGCAAGGTTCCTCCATGTTTTATTCTCCTTTTCAGAGTTTACCTTTTTTTCTCAGGAGGGATTCGTTTATACAAAATCTCACATGATAAGTTCATGAATCTCCAAAATCAAATATAAAATTGAAAAGACTTAGAATGGTCAATCTAAATCATACTTCCCATTCGTGTTTTCAATTAGTAAAATCAACATCTAATCAATATACGCAAGTATAACTTGTAAAATTTTAATACTGGTACCATAGCGTGACATCAAGAATTTGTTAAAACAAAGATGTATGGCATGCTACATCAAAGTACCTAGAATGTCAGTCCTGTTATTACAAGCATGAAGCCATGAACATCCTTTTACATGCATTTGTCCAGGGATGAATACCAAAATTTTCAACAATGCAGATGAAGCAGTAAAATTGCTAATAAAAGAAACTATACCATCACAGATGTGTCTAAATGCCAAAGCAGCAGCAGCTGCAGAATCTTCAGAGGTACGCATCCCACTCAAAAGAATATCAATCACCAAAGGCAACTTAGAGAAACCACTTGGTGCAGCATCAAGCCACTTAGAAAATGCTCCAATTATTAAGCAAACTGAATTTGTACATACAAACATAAATACTGATTATTGAAGATAAATTCAGATAACTATAAAATCTAAAAATGGTAAAAACACTACATTGAAATCTTTATATAGTAGTGATCTCCATGGCAGGCCAGATGACAACAGACATTTTGACCACAGAAGATACATACTGCTTTGGAAGGAAGCAGATAATTCACAGTATTATTAAGAAGTAGGTTACCAGTTTGGAGTAGCTGCGGCTGATGAGGCAGTTTTGGAAGCAGATCCATAACCTATAAAACCAATCACACGAACAATGTGTATTTTATGGACTATTAACATAAGATTTCAAAACATAATTACAAATAAGAACTGAAAAAAAAAAAACAGTTACACAATTAGCACTCATTCAGACTGCCAATGAATTGCAGAGAACATAACATAAAACAAATTTATATGTATAAGTGTACTCGGTATCAGAGACGAGTTCATGTAATACTGCAGATGCATATATGAAAGCGTAGAAATGGGAAAATGATGTTCATTCATACCTGAGGCATTACGTTTGTTTCAACAACTGACACATAACTTGATATAGCTCGAATGCAGAATAAAGCAGCCTCAGCCGGACGCCATTCACTCTGTTCATTTCCACAGCAAGATATGGCCTTGGTAATACAAAAAATGGAGAACACAATTTAGCAATAGGACATTATAAAGGATTATATCAGTAACAGAAAAAATATATAATCCCAAAATCTTCTTGAGAGGCCAATCAAACGTAAGTTGCACAATTAATGACAGCAACCAACATCTTATTCTTCCAAATTGTTATAATTTGAAGAAGTTACACAACTATTCATACTGTTATAATTCAAGATTGCAACTATTAAAGAAAATGGAAATGAAAAGCTTGTGAGCAATTCGCTGATCCTGATTTAAAGGCACTAATGGCCATTGGGACTTGATCAAAATCACTAGGGTAGACCATGAGATGGCCATGGAAATTTGGTAAACTTGTGCGGAAAATACACATAATATACAAATCTGCAAAAATCAAATTAGAAGTATTGAGAATCCAATTTTTACCATCCATTGCCATCCTTAACCTAAAGTCATGAAGAGAATAAATACACTTCACAGATGTAATTTATATTGTAACTAAAGCAAATAATATGTACCTCTAATAGCTTCATGTAAAGAATTTGCAGTGTTGCATCACCGCCTAAAACTGATGCCACATCAGTTAACACATCCGCAACAGCTAGAACATAGTAGAACCCATCAGGATCTCATCAAAGACAAACATATCTTTCAACAAACGAAAGAAGAAGAAAAAATATTGCTCTATTGACCTTTACATTCAAAAGAAACTACAACCAGAACACGGAAGATTAGACGAAAATATTTCCTTAAATTAGATTGAGTGAATTATCAAGTATCTCACTCTAACAATTAAATAATGGCCTGATGGTTCAGCTATAAGAGAAACAATGCCCAGAAAAGTTGATCCTAGAAGCAAACTTCATGTTGTCTAATTGGAAACATGGACAAAGTCTAAAATAAATTGAGAAATAATAGTAGCCAGAGAAGTCATCTTTTAATTGTTAAAAAATAGTAACCGTAAACTACAAGATGGAATGGGGAATTAGAAAATATCAGAGTTCAGGTGTGCAAAGGGTATGAATAATGAGTTCCATTAGGAGGATGGAACAAGGAATCTGCTCTCCTTCACCTAAACATTCAAACCCATAAGTTCCATTAACCCAAAAAAAGTTATAAATGAACATGTGTGACTGGTTATAGCAGCTGGTGGTTGTAATAGCTACACAAGTTCATGAAAATTAAGGTCGGTAGTAGACCACATAAGAAAGCAACAACATAATGTATAAACAACATCCAAAATCTGGGATTTAAAACTTGATTTGCATACTGTATTTCCTTGAGATCCTCGTACAAATGAATTAAAATTAAACAAAGCCTCATAGACAATTCATTGCATTATCAAGGTAAAGGATGTGACTGGAGAGGCTGAGACAGAATAGCCAACAAAAACAGCCAAATTATTACCGTATCTTGTCTGTTTGAATTCCTTGAGATCCTCGTATGAAATATCTTGATAGGCTTGGGGATACTGAACTCGGGAGCTAACCTGTCGATAAAAACCACGACACTCCAAAGTCTTAGCCTATTGGAAAATAAAATGTAAAAAATTCAACATGACATTCATTCTTTTGCAATCAGTGAAAGTTCACCCCCTGAATTAATTTTTAGCTCTTCTTCCCTTTCAGAAAAGATAGATATGGAACAATAAATACCTCATATTAAACATTGATTTTCATAAAATACTTGTTCACTATTGCAAGACACTTAAGTAAATAACAAGCATCAACATCATGCTAGCCTTTCCCCTCAAAATAGCCAACAACATCCATCAGAGAACAATAAGGATGGAACAAATATTATATTATATAAATTCTAATGGTATGATCCTATCTAATAATTTAAAGAGTGATATGATAATTAGAAAGCTAGCATATCAGTTTTTGTCTTACAGAGAAGCAGGATATAGGCTTCTCCAAACTTGCTGATGCTCCACAGATGACATCAATGTGTGAAAGCATTCACTAAGGTGAAGCACAAGTTTTTGGTTTACAGTGTATTAGTGTATAAAATAGTGCTTGCTCAGGTGAAGGGTTTACTTTAGTAATCATTCCTTTCTGTTTTGTGGAAAACCTAGACTTAAAAAGCAAAGGAAATTCCATCTCCAGTGAATAGACACTAGTAAACCTATTGATGCTTGTAGAAATCAATGTATTTATTTCTGTAAAATAGGAACCATATGGGAAATAAAAAATGATGGATATCAAAGGGAAATTTCACTGATGCAAGGCTATTGGGACCTATTCACTGGAGGTAGCACCCATGGGAAAAAAAAGGACCTTAGCATCCTTAGGGCACTGTCATCCTTAACTACAACAGGGACAGGACAATAGCTGTAACCTTTTACTAAAGACGTTACAAAAGCAGAATTCCCAAAATAGTGAACTAGCATACCCACCAAGGATACAAGAGACTCGTATGATTGACGAAAAACTTGAAGTCTCTGGTTTCTCTCAGCTTCAATGGATGCTTCATCACCAAATGAAATATTGGAATTCCTGGTATTCAAGAAAAACTCAAAATAAGAAACAACTCATCAAATTAGACAATGTTCCACTTGAACTCACCTTTTTGTCAAGATAATCTGAAGACTGTGCCAAAAATTAAAGGTCATTGAAGCAATATCATATTCTGGATGGGAAGCAACTTCAAGCAAAGCATTCACTATCATCATTGCTTCACTGGATCCTGAATAAGAAAAACGATCAATTATATGGAAGAAGATAAACCATAAGCAAAATTCTCAATATCATTCAAGGGAACAAAAGCAACTTGCATTAATCCAAAGCAACCAGCTGTTAAAAGGAGAAAAATGCAAGTATTCAACAGTTGTTGAAATTCAGTAATAGAACTGTAATATACCAGTTGCAATCAGTTCGACGTATGAATCACCCATGTCTGCGAATAGTCGAGCAATGGCTTTCACATCTTCCTCATCCTGAAAGTTCAAAGTACCATTTAGGAATTAATCAAAATAGAGTTACTTTTCTCAAATATGCAGTGATGGTCCAATCAGAATCCACATGCAAACAAAGGTTTCAAATTTTGCCAACGGAACAAAAAATATTACAACAAAACACGGTATTATAGTTTCAAACATTATGGGTGAGTTTCTAAACTCCACAATTGGGGTAAAAACATTATGATGTTTTCTTTTCTCTATCATATCATTTTCTCTCAAATATACCCTAATGAGATATTTGTTGACCCTCTAACAGCAACAGCGGTTTGTTGGATAATTTTCCATCATATAGGACATGGCAAGCCTTGGAAGAATCATAAAAAACAGAAGGAATGATATCTAAACTTTGTTTTTAGAAAAAGAATCATGTAAACAGACTCTCTCAATATAGATCACTAATGATGCCAAAAGTTATAGCACTAAACACATTTTTGTTTCCTACTGGCATACAAGATATAAATTTATACCAGTTCTCCACAACATGCAGCTAATTCATGAAGTGGGACATCTCAAATTCCACCCATATGTTTGTAATAGAGGATCATTGGCTCATACAACATCCCTGAGAATGACTATGACATGGGCACATCACAGTGTGGGAACGATCAACATATTGACACCAATATATTGTAGTTATGTCTCCAAGATCAACACGTGCCACAGTTCACAAATAAGAAACAAATTTACAACGTTTTGAATACCTCACCCATAAACCAACAGCACCTAACTTTGGGCTCAGTAACTTTCCCCTACCCCTCCAAACAAAAAAGAAAAAAAGAACCCTAAATCCACATAAAAAATAAAAAAAGGATACAGCATTATTTCAATTTAAGATTTTTCTTACAGCTATATACATCCATTCTATCATTTGAGATTTTTTTTTCTCAGAGAAAATGAGAAGGGTGGAAGGGGGTTACATAAAGTGAAAAGAAAGTCATACCTTTGAAGAATCTCTAAGCTGTTCCTGCAGGCTCATAACTTGAGGCACAATTACTTGAATCAATGGCCCCTGTACAGAAACACCGCCAGAGCTTTTTGATGCTGTGTAGTGTATCAATTCAGAAACAACTGCAAGAATAGAGGAAATGAAAAATAAAATCAATACCTAACCGCAACTATCCAATGAGGATAGATCTGACTACCAAAATAATTTAGGAGAAGAGCTTAATATGAAATTATATTTTCTCCAAACATGTGATACCATTTACAGATGCCTCTGAAAGTATATCAGTGTTCAAGCTTGAAAGAGCTGTTAGCACCAATGGGTGAGTTGCAAGCACAGACCCAGGGATCCTAAAACCAACAGAAGTTGAAATTAACCTATGATCACTGAAAATTAAGATTTGAGCAGAAGAGTGGCCAAAAAATTATCTTCAAAAATATAACACAACTGGAGGCAGTCAAAGATATCATCAATTAACTTATGGCAAACACACACACACACACACTAGGAATATGTGTAAGTAACCAAAATGTATCTTAACTGTAGCATCAGTAATTTAACCTAGGACCACAAATTTAGAGGGCATGCTCAACTGTAAACCATGTTACAATAAAAAATTATGTTTCTGATTTTAACAAGCAACAAGCCAACTCATAGGAAGCCAAATTCTATAATCTATAGCAATGAACAACTAACATTGAACAGTGCCATAAATAGTAAATTGTTAAAATATCCCACTCCAAAGAGGAAAATAAACAATCCATCACTATTTCCTTTAGGGTTGCACAAAATTAACCAAATTAATCCCCTATAGAAACAAATTTTGAAAACAATATTCGGCCATAAATAAAAGATGCCAAAAGGGAAACACATACCCATGCTTTAGTCGAAGCCAAGAAGCAAATGCCTCAAGAACCTGATAAATCAATCACATTGAAATTACAAACAAAGAACTTAATCAACAGTCGTAGCAGATAAGCAAATGCAGCAAACATCAATCTTATTGTTAACCTATTTTTGAGTAAAATCTTGATGAAGACCAGTGATAACATTACCGTCCTTTCTCTTCCTCTCAGTGGCAGATCTAGATTTCTAGTTACACACTCAACTTGAACTCCACAGTGGAAAATGAAGAGGGAGAGAAAAGCTGTTGCCATAAATGGTCTAACCCTTGTTCATTTTAACAGCAGACCTGCCTTTTTTTTCCAATTTCTATAGAGTTAGCATTTCCATTTGGATAGTCAATGAACAAGTTACTGCATCTTCTAAGCTTTCAGCCTCGGTTTGTTTATTAACAATAAAAAGGCATAAGTAGCTTCCCTACCACCCTATCCTCAGAGCAGAAGAAGCTATATCTATGCAAGCTTGTGCATGAAAGCCATAAGCAGCTCCTCCTCCCTATCCACCCTATATTATGAGAATAAGCTACATCTACGCAAGCCAACTATCAATGAAAATACTAAGATTAAATAAATTATCAGCAGACAAATATTAAAATTAACTCAGTTTCGCCTAAGCATACACTACCATCACAAAAGGCTTCACATACATGCCAAACAATGATGCAACCTAACAGAGGCAAGTTTAGGTAATACTTGCGCTGTGAAACTCAATATCAAAGAGAGAAAGCAGTCCTTAGTCTTAAATGTCTTCAATGCTGAAAGTCACTTTTGTTAAATGTTTCTTCCCAAATCGAATTATGTATATCTTAGACTACTGGAAATTGAGGAAGCAGCCTAGGATCCTCAAGCTAAGAAGACACATGCAAGTGGAAGAGAGATGTATGTGGCAATAAAGTAAATATTCCATTATCACAAAAGTTATGGAATCCTTTTACATTTTTTTTCTTTCAACTTTTCGGTAGTTGATGTGAATTGTTTGACTCCCATTTTTTCTCAATCTTAGTTCATCATTCATAATCATATCAAAACCAGATAAAACAACCACATACAAGCAACAAAATAAGAGAAAGCCCCACCTGCTCTTTCAATTCACTTATATTTAAACAAGCTGTCAGTATATTAAGGGCAATTTCCATTTGAGCGGTGAGCTCCTTTTCAAAATGTCGTCGTCGTTCTGGACGAGCTGCTATCTTGTAGTTGAATGCTTCCTGGTTGCAAACAAAAGATATTAATCGCATGGCCATCAGCATAAAAAGCCAGAATTACCAATTTGTTACAACATTTTCTTTATACTGTTCAAATGGTAGAAATAACTCTATTTGCTGAAAAATTATTAGATGGGCCCGGTTCACCATGTCATCCATGGTCCCATCCAATAACAATTTTCCATCTCATTTTTTTCCAAGGTGAATCTTCATTTCTTTCCGATATGCCATTAAAGAGTGGGTAGTTACTTGGAAGATACATTAAAATGGATGAATCTCATTGAAAGGACCATGGATGATGTGGTTAGCCGGGTCCATCTAATAATTTCTCCTATTTGCCTTATATCCATGCTTATTTAGAAAGTTTGAAGCTCTCTGCTAAACTATAGCAGCAGAAAAATGTTGAAAGGGACAATAGTTCCTGATGACATGGAATGTGCATGCCAGTTAAAGTCCTCAACTAACTAGTTCAGGAAATTGAATATCAAATAAACTCTAGATGGGAGGAGAAATCAGGTAGATATGCCAAAGTACATAGCATGCAACTAAATTTGAACTTGAAAAATCAAGCCTAAAATTTTACATACCTCAGGCAAGACAGTAAGTAGCTCCAAAAATCCAGGTATAAACTCTGGATGAGAGTTCATCTCATCTCGAAGCCAATTGACAATACCACCATCTCCCCAGTCTTTTGCAGGAACATGTACAGCCAAAGCAGCAACTCCAATGCTAATCTAAAAAGAAAAATAACTGACCACAAAAAATTCATGTCACCAAAACTTTTAGAACGCAACTGTATTGTACCTGAGTCCGAACAATAGGAGGCCCTTTATAAAACTTTTTCAACAAGATCTGCATTTGAAATATCAATTCCATAAATCTCTATATAGGTGTTGCATTAGCAGTTCATATGATGTTTGAATCCAAGCCTCTTCAACGATAAAAAAAAAATATGCATAAACCAACTCACATTTAAGGAATTCCTTAACTGGCAAAAAGCTTCAGATGGTAATTCTTCAAAATCACGTTGTACCTATCAAACAAATGCACCATCACATGTACAGTAAAACCTTGATCTTGAAGATTGAGAAAATAAGTGCATGTTGAAGTTACCTTGCTTCTAAGAGTCTGTGAACAAAATATTAAAGTCTCTGGATTGCTTGTGGCATCATGCAGCAAATTATCAGCAACCTGAAAGGAGGAAGGTTAAAATAAAATAATGGCATATATTCATATAAAAGGAAATATAAGAGAACTGGAAATAAGATACAAAGAATCAGCAACCTAAAAGGGCGAAGGTTAAAATGAAATAAGAGTAGATATTCATATAAAATAAACTAAATGGTTAACCATGTTCAATATTATACATTCCTTGCTGGATGAGCTTAATACAAACAGGAAAGAAGTCGTAAACCTAGGGAAGATGAGTAGAAGCAGAAGAACACACAAGTGCTAAACTTCTAATGGTTAGCTGGCGAATATTTTATTACATTTTCCATGATGCAAGACAAGGTAAGATACAAAGTACCTGATTTCTCAAATATCCATTTGGGCTTATTTCAATCAGATGATCATAAACAAATATGAAGTGAAATGATTCAAGTTCCCTCATATTTGAATTTTTTAATGAAATTGTATATAAATATGAATATAATAATCCGCTAAGCACGGATTTTTCACTGTTCCTCTTTCTACCCTAACAATGCTTTAAAACTACCATTATTTCCTCAGCAATACACCGCCTTAAAGCACGAAACTATAACAATAGCAATAACTAATACTCCTAGAAATCATGAAGTACACCAATTGGAACTTAAGCTTAAGCAATCAGAATCCAAAAACAATTAAATAGAAAATGCTTAACTTCCTAGAATACCAGCGGGAATACTCTTATCCAAACACAAACTTATAGGGACAAAATCGAATTGAAAGTCTCAAAGAAAGAGGGGAAAAGATGAGAATACCTGCCAAGCATCGATAGTGCGTTGAAAATCTTGCAACCAGCGATCAGCCTGCATACGCACCGCATCGTCTGGATGATGATACAGAGCGTTTAGGGCTTCTTTCACAGTGTTCTGTAGCTCCATGCTTTGCATTTCCTTTTTCACTTCCTATCTTCGATTTCAAAATTCAACAGTACGCTTGCAGAAATTAGATTTGATTCGATCAGTGTGTTCCGAGTTTTGATTCGTCCTTTTTTGTAATGAAAATGTTTGGGAGGGTTCTTTTGGCGCCCGTCGGTGAATTTGGGAGCTTTGGGGAGCTCTGATTGGTGGTGATGGGGAAGATGGGAGAGGTTTTAGCCGTCCAATACGTCTCTTTTTTTACTCCATGTCAATGCGATGGCTAAAGGATTCGTTTTCCTTCTCTATTATTTTAAGTAATGGTATTTATCTAGTTCAAGGGATAATAGCGCGAATAGCCCTTAAAATAAAGTAACTATTTTACTGTAGTAATTATATTTAAAAAGGTGGATTTTATTTTCAAAAACCGTAGAACTAGATCAAACTTTTGAAGTTTTAATTGATTTTTTTTAGTTTTTTTTAAGAAAATAACACATTTAATTACATAAACAGTAGTATAGGAAAAAAAATTAAATATTATATGATTTTTAAATTCTGATAAAAATAATTAGTACAATATGAATTTTAAATTAGTAAGATAAATAAGAAAATTCAAGTGAAAAAATAATTGGTTACTAATTTACATTGAGTATTATAACGGATTATAGAATAATTTCCTAAATTTAATTTTTTTTATTTACATTAAAATTAAATATCTAACATTATTTAAAAGATTTAATATATTAAACGAATGTTTATCGGTATAATCCCTAATAAACAATTCATGGGAACTGTTACAAAAATATCAAATGAAATTAGTTTATTGCTACCTTTTTACTAAAATATGAGGGAAAATACCACTCGCTACCAAAACCAACACTCGTGTATCAACATTTAATGTGGTTATTATGTGACTATCTGTTCCTTTTTTTAAAAAAATATAAGGTTTAAACTAATTGCTTTATCTAATTTCAAAATTGACATGAATCTATAAATATTTAAACAGCAGATTTAGCAATTTTCGCGGTTATATGGAAACTAATCTGGCCCTTAACCCGCAAATCTAGAAATTTTTTGACACGTTGAATTATAAAATGAATGTTCATCTTTATTTTATAATAAATGTAAAGTTTTTTTTATTGAAATAAAAAAATTGACTTGTTTAAAATTAATTGAAGCACCTATTTAACATTTATTTAAATCAAAAATAAAATTTTAAATACCTATTTTAGTTTAAAAATATATTAAACACTTATTCCAGAAAAAAAAAACTTTAAATAACTATTTTATAAAAAAAAATTACTTTACACTTATCGTAAAAATGAGACATAGTTTTGGTATTTATTTTGTAATTAAGGTTATTAACAAATCCTTTACTTCAAATTAGAGGTTTAATGTTTAAGGTTCTAAGTTAGGGATTTTGGTTAGAATTTAAGGAATTAGGTGTAGGGTGTATTTTTTAGGGTGTAGGGTTTAGGATTTAGAATATAGAAAATAAGGGTTTAGGGTTTAAATTTAAAAAAAAAAATCAAAAGATACACTAAAAGAGATATGAGTAAGGGATAAAGGATTTTTGTTCGTCGGGAAGAGCCTGATCACTCTGTTGTTTTATAGACTGCTGTCTCTGTCAATGGCCGTTGCGCCTTCGTTCATTCAAGAGGTTGCTCATTTCCTTGTGTCAGCAAACCTTCCCACCCTGCGGGTTTCAATAATCATCGGACACTCGTTCATTTCCTTCCTCATCCGAACTCTACGTTTCTCCCTTCTCTTAGGGGTTCCGATCGACACCATGACATGATCCAACGCATGGATGTTTTTCCTTTGACTACAACAGCAACCGATGTCTTGTCTTTATCGACGCTTTCAACAATGACTTCCATTGACACCAACTATACAAATTGAGCAAAGAACGACGGAGTCCACTACATTTTACAAACCCAACAGAATCATATATACACCAGCCAAACTTCACAAACCCAACTTGGCTTAACAAATATTGTTCACTGGTCGAACTTAGGTTTCCAAAGCAATAGGACAGACCTAGACAACATAGTCCGATATCAGTACACCTCAATAAAGATCAACCAATCAAACAACATCTTGGAGTTGATGCTTATTATTACGAGGTCCCAATTGTACATCTACACTGTGCATCAATTTCCTTGAAACACGGGAAGGAAAGAAGCATCATAGAATGTGCTGTTTTTGTAATTTGGAAACTCAAGAGAAAAGGCCCTAAGCAATAGAAGGAGGCTTATTATCTAGCTACGTCCAGGTGAGGGTGATTTATCTTAAATTCCCATAAAAGCAAATGTAAAGAATTTGACAAAACAGCAAATCATTGTAGGGAAGAAGCTTGTGGTGGTTCATAAGATCAGCAATTGGCAATTTACTAAATCTAAACGAGGAGAAATAGGATACTAGGTAAGTTTTGGTTCAGATCTTAACCAAAATGCACATTATCCTACGGTTAAGAGGGATCAAATTGCACATTCCTATAAACTTTAGCTTCCTAGTTCGAACCATCCACTTACATTACAACATATGATGTTGAGATATAAAATCTATGGATGTTCATGTATCGGGGCATCATTAGATAAAAGGAAAAGGAATAATGAATTTAGTATAATACCACGTTATGTTGACTGTAGGTACTAGGTAGGTCTTCTAAGAGGAGATTCTGAAGATGGTGATATACTGCTCATCCAAAACACAAGACGGGAATGAGCATTAAGGTTTGAAACATCATCAGCTTCAACTCCATTTTCGTCATCCAAAAACATGAAATTCAAAAAAAGGAGAGAGATTACCTTGGAATTGGAGGGAGGAGGAAAAAGACAGAGTGGTTGACTTGCGGTGCGGAATGGGGAACGCACCGCATACTGCTCCAGATAAGAGAGGCTCTTGAATCTTTAAGCATCCAAATCCTTTTAAAGCCATTTGCTTTCTGTACTTTTCTGCAATGCTTTGATTTGTTTTGTTTGGATTGCTGCCCTGCGCCTCCTCTGCTTTTCGACTTTACTAGAAAATAGCAATACTAATGGTCTAAATATAATCTCTCTCCAGTCTCCACCATGGGAGTGAAAAAACTTACTGATTTTTACACTCTTTTATTATATCGCTATTTCTGTTTCAAAATATTGATTTCGGAAACCTTATAATGATTCCAAAATATTTTTGAAATGTGACATGAAACAATTATTTGTTAAAAAATATTAATACCACTTCTATTTGATGGGTCTGTAAAAAAATTAAATTTTCATGGAAAGTGGGAAATGCTTCTATTACAATGAATTCACTTCTGTTGTTAGTGGATGTTTAGAACTTTGTATATGTTTTGATGTGTATTTTCCAGCTTTGCAATCCCACAAGCATCCCCTCTAAGAAAATGGGTTGAGATCCTAGCCAGTATCCAGTATCCAGTATCCAGTCAAGTAAGAGAAGAGAACTGAACCCGAAATCCAAAAAATGCTAAACAAACGGCAGAAGATGAAAAGAAATCTCCAATCTTTATTACTTGCGATCAAAGGTACATTTTCATGGAGGGATTGCAATGATAAGGCCCCTGTCTCGTATGCAACACCTCTGCAGGCGTTAAAAATGCACCAATGCAGCCAGGCAGATCCCGCCATTGAGACAAAGATCACAACTCAAAGCTTGACTCGACTTCCTGAAGCTAGACTGAGCGTTAAGTTCTATATTCTTCAAAGTGTTAAGACTTCTTTTTTGTGGATTTAAGTTATTTTTAGTAATCTTTAGACCCTAAATGTATACTCTTTAAATTTGACAAACATGTGTAAATTAAATAAATTACATATATATGCAAAATAATAAGTTACGTCGATAATGAGTTGGATAATTTATAAAGTAAGATAAAGAATTTGTATATATTTATATAAAATCAAAGTTTATATATCATAATATACATTCGATAAAAAAAATTGTACGTAATTTTAGTTTTTATTTTTTAAAAAAATTAACCTAATCTTGACTCAAGTAGTAAGGAATAAGTAGTATTCATTATTTGTTTTCATTCTTTATTCAACGAATGTGTGATAAAATTCTTGTTATATATATATATAATTAAGAAAAAAAATAATTTATGATTTTTACTCTAATTTAAAACCCCACAATCCATTTTAGTTTTGTGCATCATGACTCCAATTATATGGACGCACAATGCATACGCATTTTCTTTACCTTTAAAGAAGCTTTTATTATCAGGAAGTTACATTTAAACACATAATTTGCTTTCAAGTACAATCATTAATCTACAGTTACACAAGATTAACTCTTCGAATTAAATGGGAAAAATCGTTTTTTATTAACCTAACCTTAGAGTTATAAGTCTTTAAAGATTACTTATCGGTTACTTTTCTTATTACCAAGTTAATTGAAAAACCCTTTTCTTTTTTTATTTCAAAATTTACCCAATTTCTTTGGGAAAAAAAAACTAATTTTATTTATTGAATAACATTTATGTATCAAATATTATTTTATTTTTTAATAAAATAAGACTTATTTTTATCTTAAATACCGTATTTTTTTCACGAATTGAACCAATAGGTTAAAATTATATTAATCATTCTTTTTTGCAAAATATAAACTATGTGAAATAAAAAAAAACTGAATTAATATATAATATATTCAATAATTAAGCTATTGAATATCCCAATCAAAACACGGGGTTAAGTATTAAATAATCAAAAGGTGTTTATACTAAGTTGATGCATGCATGGCCAGTTTTATATATCCATCCATGGCGGCGGCGCAACATCTTCCACAAATATCAATAATTACCTCACTATTCATTTCATCATATATATATATGTATATATTGGCTCTTCACATTTCCAAAGCCATATAATTTCTCTCACAATCTGGGAAAGTAAAATGGGAAGTCACTGCTCCTTCAATGGCTGCTGGTCTGAGTCTGATGATCTTCACGAGGTTAAACGAGGAGAATCTTCCTCACTTTTCCTTCCCCATCTTCCAATAGATTCAGAGTAAGTTTCTACTTTCGTATTTGTTACGTCCGTAATCGTGATTATCACGTAAACTGTGCTCTTATGGCTGCAATTTTCTCAAGAACTTGATGCTTTCATCCTTTGTTTCAGAGCGAGTGCGTTTTATAATTCGTTGGATTGGCAGCAAAACCACGTCGATGAGTTTCCAATACAAGAGAGCTTTTACAATGCTGCTGATGTTCCATTGATGAGCAACTTCTGTCTGTATGCTCCCTTGGACATTGAACAAAGTCCAACTCAAGGTGAGTTCAAACTATATATATTGCTAATGTTCTCGAGTCGAGAGCTTGATATAAGGTATTAGAGTTCAAATCTTATGAATAAAAAAAACAATGTTAAAAGTGTTTTTCCTTTATTTAGAGATCTACCCTTCTTGATTCTAGATTTAGTTAGTCGTACTAAAACAACTAGAGTATTACAAAAGCTTGTCCTATTTAGAGGCTTGATCTAGCTTGACTTCCGATTTAATCATGATCTGAACATCCGAACATAGGTAATCATGATCTAGCTTGACTTGGGATTTACTTGGGACTCGAATTCATGGATTATATGTGTGTATGTATGTAACCATATCTGCAGAGAAGGAGCAGCTTCTTGGATATGAAAATGGCAATGGGTTTTGGAATGAACTAGGAGCATTGTTCGAACCCGAAAATCAAAAGGTTTTGAAGGTTAACAATGGAGATCAGTGTGGAGATGAAGGATTAAAGAAGGAAAACAAAGCTAATAAAAGAGAAAAGAAATGCAACCCTAATGCTAAACTGCTGTCTAAGGAAGTTATCTCCCAATACTTTTACATGCCTATAACACAAGCGGCCAAAGAGCTTAACGTAGGGCTGACATTGCTGAAGAAACGGTGCAGGGAACTCGGAATCCGTCGTTGGCCGCACCGGAAACTTATGAGCCTCAAAACCCTAATCAATAACATTCAGGTACATATACTTTGTATTCGTCGGGCTGATATTAATTTTAACGTGAATAATACATACGAAATGAATACGTAGGTGTTGCGGACGGAGGAAGGGGATGGAAGCGAAAGGAAGCTGAGGGAAGCAATGGAGGTTTTGGGTAGGGAGAGGATGATGTTGGAAATGATGCCGGACATGGAATTGGAAGACAAAACTAAGAGGCTTAGACAAGCGTGTTTCAAGGCGAATTACAAGAGGAGGAAGCTGATGATGATGTCTCAGTCGCCACCATTAATGTTGTCTTCTGGTACTACTGCTAGTAGTAGCCTACCTTATGTCACGGGAAATGATGAAGAAGATGATGAAGAAATAAAAGCTCTTTTATCCGACTCCTTTTCATCCACCAACATCATGATCTAATCATCTGAACTTGCCAGTTTTCATTACACAATACTATGAATATGGATCATTTTGTCTTACACACACATAGAAGCACGTACTTGCTTTGATGTTTTGGATATAAATCGATCAGAGAAATTTTGAAGCAGCCTTAACGGTGATGAATAATCATTCAAGGGTGCTTTGCCTTTGATTTTGTAGTCATTAAAATTTCATAAATAATAAATATCACAAATATTATTAAATTTTATTATTATTTTATAGTAATTCGACAAGTAAAATGATATTTTCTAAGTGAACAAATCGTTGATGTTAATACACTTCAAGAAATGCCTATTATTTTTAATGTAGTGCTGATATTAAATAATTTTTGTTTTATAAAACAAAGTAAAATTTTTTTGCCTCTTTTCTGTGCTTTCTTTATAAAATTATTAAAAAATTTAAATTTTAAATCCTAATCCTTATTTTTTATATTCTAAACCCTATACTCAAAAGATATACTCTACCCCTAATTTCCCATACCCTAACCAGAACCCTTAAACTAAAACCCTAAACTCTCTAATTTAAAGTGGAAGCATAAATAGAGACATGGGGAAGAAGTAGACGATTTGCACCGTTTAGTAAGATAAGATATTGGATTCTACAAACTAAAATAGTAGTCTAAGTCTTAGTGTCATGAATAGAGAAAACTAGATTAATGATTTGTCTCGATTTTAACATTGTGAGTAGAAAAGATTGAATTGATATTAAATTTTTTAAAAAATTGATTGAAATTAACCATACCATACTATGAATCGAATATCAATAATTAAATAAAAATAATAATATTAATTTTAATCTTAATATTTTTATATAAAATTCATTGAAATTTTAAAAAATAATTTTGTTGTCACACCAGGACGATGAATTTGTTAGTTTGAGAGTTAAATTTTTTTATAAAATTAATATTTATCTCATTTAATTTATTGATTATGTATATAAAAATTTTAATTTCATCGTCAGTCACAATCCTAATGAAAGGGTATTTTTCCCTTTAAACTAAATGTTGCGATCAATATGTATGTTATGTATAAATTATAATCTTAATTATTTTTTTAATTATATTATTTTTATTTTTATAACTAACCATATTTATCTTGTGCCATTTGAGTCATGATTAAATTTTCTAAAATTTAGAATTAAAATTGACCAAAGTATTGAGTCTGAAAATTTAATTTATGTATATTATAAGGACTGCAAAAAATTGAATTGAAATTATTTCATAAATATCTTTTAAGAAAAAAAAATTAGATATACTTAATTTATGATATAATTCATAATTTCAATTAACAAATTTTATCTTAAAAAATAATAATTTATCTTAAATAAAATAAGTAATTTGAATCTAATCTAATACTTTCTCCTCTTAGGGTGCTTAAAACAAGAAAAAACAAAAGAAGGAACGAACCTGAAAATGACTCAAATTTCAGCATTGATCAACAGAAAGCAGCACATCATCTCCTCCCTTAAGCTCTCCATCTCTCCTTTCACAAGCGCAGGCGCAAGCGCAGGCGCAAGCGCAGGCGTCACAATTTATCGGCATCTCACTACTGAAACCTCCCAAGAAACATGTCAAAACAACAATCAACACCCAAAGCCAATACTCAAACCCACCCCACAGCAACAAAGCACAGTTTCCGTCATAAAATCTACCACACACAAACCCCATTTACTTCAAATCCAGGCTCACCTCACCCGTTCTTCCCTTCTCCAAACCCCCAAATTTTCCCTTCTGTTTCTATCCGCTCTTTGTTCCTCTGCTTCCCGTGATCTTCGCTATCCCCGCCTTTTCTTCTCTCAAATAAAAAACCCAGCTGCCTCCCACTACAACACTCTCATCAGAGCTTACTCTTCCAGCAATTCACCTAAAGAAGCCTTTTTCCTGTTCAGAGAAATGAGACAAATGAGTCTAAAGCCCGACCCCATATCGTTTTCTTTTGTAGTTAAATCTTGCATTAAGTTTCGTTCGTTTTTTTGTGGTTTACAGGTTCACGGAAGGATTTTAAGAGATGGATTTCGATCAGATTGTCTTTTACTAACTACTTTGATGGATTTTTATTCAAGTTTTATGTGGGGGGAAGAGGCTTGTAAAGTGTTCGATGAAATGCCTCAGAAAGACACTGTCGCGTGGAATGTATTAATTTCTTGTTATTTACGTAATGGGAGGACTAGGGATGTGTTAATGTTATTTGATAGCATGAAAAATGAGAATTTTTGCGAACCTGATGATGTTACTTGTCTCCTTGTAACACAAGCTTGTGCTCATTTAGGGGCGTTGGAATTCGGCGAAAAGATTCATCGTTATATTAACGAACGTGGTTATGGGAGTGCTAGAAATCTGTGTAATTCGCTTATAGCAATGTATTCACGGTGTGGATGTTTGGATAAGGCTTACGATGTTTTTAAGGGGATTAGAGAGAAGAATGTTATTTCATGGAGTGCTATGATCTCCGGCTTGGCAATGAATGGATACGGAAGAGATGCCATTCTAGCATTTGAAGAGATGCAAAGAATCGGGATTGCCGCGGATGAGCAAACGTTCACGGGAGTTCTTTCTGCTTGTAGCCATTGTGGTTTAGTTGATGAAGGGATGGAGTTTCTTAATCGAATGAGCAAAGAGTTTGGAATAAAACCTAATATTCATCATTATGGGTGTGTGGTCGACCTTTTAGGTCGTGCTGGATTACTTGATCAAGCTTATCAGGTCATAATATCAATGAAAGTTAAGCCAGATGCAACCATTTGGAGGACCTTGCTTGGGGCTTGCAGAATTCATGGCCATTTTACACTTGGGGAGCGAGTAATCGAACATCTGATTGAACTGAAGGCTCAAGAAGCAGGCGATTATGTTTTGCTATTGAACATTTATTCATCAGCTGGTAACTGGGACAAGGTGAAGGAACTGCGGAAGTTTCTGAAGGACAAAGGCATTCAAACAACACCTGGGTGTAGTTCAATCGAGATTAAAGGAGTGGTACATGAATTTGTTGTGGATGATGTTTCACATCCACGAAAGCACGAGATCTACGACAAGCTAGATGAGATTAATAAGCAGTTGAAGATGGCCGGTCATGTTGCTGAAGTAACATCGGAATTACATGATTTAGGTGCAGAAGAAAAGGCGGACGCACTCTCTTATCACAGTGAGAAACTGGCTCTTGCTTTTGGGGTTCTAGCAACTCCACCTGGTACAACATTGAGAGTTACCAAGAATCTTCGTATTTGTGTTGATTGTCACAGCTTTGCAAGGTTCCTGTCTGGGGTGTATAACAGGAAGGTAATAATTCGAGACCGAACCAGGTTTCATCATTTCATAGATGGACACTGTTCTTGCAATGACTATTGGTAGGGAAGTTTCGAGTTTGTGCAAAGAAATCTGCACTGACGAAGGAATGGTAATATTAGATTTTTAAAGTTGGTGAAAAAGAAAATTGTACTTTTAGAATTGATATTTTGTGGTAGATAGGAAAGTTATATTTTAGTGTCAATTTAATTCTTTTAAAATTATAAAATAGTAAATTATGACAATAAAAGTTTACATTTACCCTGGTTGAGAGAATTTTATCTTCGATAATCTCATCCGAGAGAAATTAGCCTTAGGTTCAATATAATCTAAAGGTAAAATACACATGTTATTTAATTGTAGTTTCAATAACACAAACAAGTCTAAAGTGATTGTGGCATAACAAAATTGTGTGTGTTTGTTGAACCTCATGCTGGTTCCATCTTCCTACGAGAATTCTCTCAAGGCGTGGGTGATTTATTTCTTGGCCTGGGGCAACATATGCATCTTCTAATATCCTAAGTGCTTTCTTCTCATCTCCTGAGTACCATGCTTCAACCACAGCTGCTCCATCTCCTGAGGAACTGTTAATGCGAGTGCTCTGCAGGCTTCTTCGGCCTCTCAGTTTCAGACCTGGGCTTGTAATTGGGACGAGTATCATCCTTCGGATAGTGCCAATCAGCTCACCGCTAATGAACTTTATCAAAAAGTTCAGGTTCCTCGGTGGTAATTCAAATGTTCCTACACCTGCACCCGAACCAAAATCTGCCGTTGCTCCATCTCCAGATGAAGAATAATATAGATAGATAGATATACACACAAACACACATTTAAGATGCTCTCACCACAACTGTTTGTTAAAAAACCAGCATACCTTAACATCTTTGATAAGTTATAGTAATGTAATAATTATTTAATTTGTTTCACAATTTTCACCAATGTAGTACTTTCACTGTTATTATCATCAAAACCATCAAACTATTACATATCTACTGCAACTTTTTTAAGCTGCATTACTTCAACTTAAAGCCAACAACAACCGCTGCAACAAAAGAAAACTTGGAAATCATTAAAAAGTGAAACAAACAAGAATTATCCTTTTAATTTTATTGAAAACAGAAACTTCATTGTTGTTGCCTTGTCCCACTGTTGCTCCGTGTCAAGAGCTGTTAAGTCATCGTCTTATTGCCTATTGGTGCTACTAAGCTTTCCGGTTAAAACTAAAAGTTTACATTTGTAGTGAATTTGAAGTTTTTGTACACGAATGGTGAATCTTAAACGAGAGTTTTTAGCCAAACCCCACAATTCTGAGTCTCTCATGCATTTCATCAAACATCTTTTAACGTCATGGGAAAGTGACAAGGAGCCTAAGTTAATGATTTGACAGTGTGCTTGTTTCTAAAGAAGCTTCCTCGCATTTCCCTGTTTTGGGTGTTTTCCAAATGGCTGGTTTCTAGCTTTTTTGGAGGTTAGTTTCTTATCTTGAATTTCTTTTGATTTGTTTTTTTTTCTTCCTTTTGGATAACCTGTAAGAGTCAAGCTTTATCATAATTCTTTGTTTTTTGGAAATTCAGGTTAGTTTTTTTCTTCAATGGGTTGCTTTTAAATTTGTCAAATTTTGAAACTTTGATTGGCTTATTGTAAATGTACTTGATAATAATCCATATGATATACACATACATATATTTAGCTAAATTCCTCTTCAAACATTGTTGGTGTCTCAGTGAAGCTATTAACATGCCATTTCCTTGATTCTTCTTCTTCTTCTTCTGAAATTTACTTAAAAAATGCTGGATTTGCTCATTGTCAGTGGCAGTGGCAGTTCTTAGATGCTGTGTGTTCCCCATTTTGAGTCTAAATCCCACTATATCCTTGTTTTGGTTGAGCATAATTGTGTCGAACACATATCCTTGTCTTATAATCACTGGTTCCAGATAACAAAGCTTCAAACAGTTGAGCAAGACCTTAAGGTTCGATTTATTTCAATTTACTGATATTCTGGAAATATTGTCTGAAACTTAGTACATCCAAACTTCATTGTTTTTTGTTTGAATGCACATAAATTTCACTCATTTAACGTCAAATGCCACAAGATAGGTTTGGTTTCTGATAGAATCTTATGTATTTGTTCACAGTTAACTTGATGCAATGGAACTTGGCCTGATTCTGGTCTTATTCATGACCTCAATCACTGCAATTTTGGCTGAAGATATTAGTTATGGAACAATTGTTGTTGATGGGACTACAAGTATTGCTCAAACCGACGATAACTTCATCTGTGCTACACTCGATTGGTGGCCTCCTGATAAGTGTGATTATAACCAGTGTCCGTGGCACTATGCATCTGTAATAAATTTGGTGAGGATTCTTAATAAGATTAGTTTTCTTTGAATTTAGTTTGTTAAGCTATGATACTTGGATTTGGGGGTTCTTGACACGGGGATTCTCAAATTTTCAAGTTTGTTTTCATATATTTGGAGAATCATACCCTCGTACCCATGTTTGTATGTGTCAGATTTGAATATATCTGTTAAGCTTATGGAAATATTGAAGCAATTTAGTAACTGGTCAATCTTTTTTTTCCCCCTTTTTTTGTAACAGAACTTGTCTCATCCTTTGCTTTCCACAGCAGTACAAGGTTTGTGTTGTTACTATCCAAGGACGCACCTCATATTCATGTTCGAAAATGTGTTGGACATAGATGTCGAACCAAAAATACTTTCAGAAAAAATGTTATGAGTATGTTGTTGAGTTTGAAACCTTACCCTTCTATATGTTCTTGACATTGTTTAGCTTTTGACCGTTTGAGAATACGGATTGGAGGGTCTTTGCAAGATCAAGTGTTGTATAATGTTGGAAATTTGAAGTCTCCTTGCAATCCATTCAGAAAGGTGAAACATGGGCTGTTTGGATTTTCAAAGGGATGTTTGCAGATGAAAAGATGGGATGAACTGAACCGTTTCTTCAATGCTACCAGGTAAGACTAGCATTTCACCTATTATAAAATTCTCTCAAGAACATACGTTTAAGAACTAAAAATGTTTCAACAAAAGTATATAAAAATGCAGTAAGCTCTATTTGCATAATGTACTTCAGGCCGAGACAAGTTTCCATATCCTACAGAACTTGTTATTGACCTGTGACATTTCAGTTTTTCTTGTTAGTATACTCTAAGTGTAAAATTGAGCTACTTAAACAAGCTCAACTACTATAAAGTTTCGGTAAGTGACCTCGTATTGTGTAACCAATAACTATGTTGCTTCGACTCTTTTAAATACTTACGTGCAAAAATGGGAGTCAAAGCAACACAGATTAAGCTTATGCAGCTAATATGAATATCACTTGACTCTTACATTTGCAGTGTACTGTTGACATTTGGCTTGAATGCACTTCATGGGAGACACAAAATAAAGAGGACCCTTTGGGGAGGGGATTGGGACTCTAGCAATGCACAAGATTTTATTAAGTACTCCATTTCAAAGGGATACCAGATAGATTCATGGGAATTCGGTACACAATTTAGACAAATCTACCACTTTACATTAGTAGTGATAACAATTCGGTTTGGTTTTAGAAAAAAACTTGCAGTTAGATATTCAGCATTATCGAGCTCCATTGGATGAGCTCATCAGTTAAATATTCAGCTTTACTGAACCAAATATATTTAATATAGCTCATCTCTAATGAAGCCTTTGTTGTTTTAGGTAATGAATTGAGTGGAAATGGTGTTGGTGCTCATGTTTATGCTGACCAATATGGGAAAGACTTAATCCGACTAAATCAATTGATAGAAGAGTTATACCAAGACTCCCAATTTGAACCATCATTGGTTGCACCTGGAGGTTTCTTTAACCAACAATGGTTCACCAAGCTTCTTCAAGTCTCTGGCTCGACTGTACTTGATGCCATGAGCCATCACATATACAATTTGGGTGCTGGTGAGTTGGAGTAGTTTCAACCGAGACATCTTGGCTAATGGTTCCAACAAGCACTTTTGTCAGAGGACCTATGTACTTGTGTCTTAAATTTTTAAGTATCTCTTTCCAATATCGTATGCTTATGGTGTGTCCATGTCCATTGTCCATGCTTCCTAAGCCTCTATTAAATGTTTGTTAAGCTTTGTTTTTAATTCAGGTGTTGATCCAAAACTTGTGAGTAAGATATTGGATCCCAATTACTTGAACAAGGCGGCAAATACTTTCATAAATCTCGCAAATGTCATCCAGAACCACGGTCCTTGGGCATCAGCATGGGTCGGAGAATCCGGTGGGGCTTATAACAGCGGTGGTCCGAATGTATCCGACACATTTGTCAACAGCTTCTGGTAATCACACTTTATGAACTTTTATTGTTTATTTATATATACATATTACAATTTTTCATAGCAATGTCAAATCCAAACCCTTAATTGTTTCAAAAAAGATCAAATTTACCCGTAATATATTATTATCATGATTTTAGGTATTTAGATCAGCTTGGAATGGCTTCCAAGTACCATACCAAAGTCTATTGTCGGCAAACACTAATTGGTGGCAACTACGGTCTGCTCAATGCCACAACATATGTTCCAAACCCTGATTATTACAGGCAAGAGAAATGTTTCGAGCCGTTTGCTTGGTTTTAGTTTCGACTCTTCATTTTGTGTGTATAGACCTTATACATTGCTTTTGTTTTAATGTTGCTCAACAGTGCACTTCTATGGCATCGTTTAATGGGAAAAGAGGTTTTAGCTGTTGTTAGTGATGCTTCACCCTTTTTGCGATCTTATGCCCATTGTTCCAAGGGAAGAGTAAGTCAGAATTGTATTTCTCTCATTCCTGCATACTGATAAAAAAAAATTATGTTCTCTCGATTTTTCATTTGCTTCGGATATTTGTGTTCATCATATATTATATGAAATTCTTAAAAAGTTGAATGATCCCGTGTCGAATGAATGTTAGTGATTCTTTGATCATGATATTGGCATATTACATAGGCTGGTGTGACTTTACTCGTGATCAACTTAAGCGAAAAGACGAAACTCATAACCGATGTTCACATCAGCATCAACACCATCAAGTTGGCTAGTGAACAACAAAACATCAGCAGGAAGAGTTCCTCACGTAGTCTTAAGAGCGCAGTTTCCGGAGTTGGAATCGAACCTTCTTCCATCCAAGATTTATACAGAGAAGAGTATCATTTAACTCCGAAAAACGGGTACCTTCAATCCCAAACTATGGTTCTTAATGGTGTTCCTTTAGAACTTACAGATACCGGAAACATCCCAAGGCTAGACCCTGTTCGTGTTAACAGCAAGTCTCCGATATCGATCACTCCGTTGTCAATTGCCTTCTTCCTATTCCCTGACTTTGTTGCTCCGGCTTGTGGATGATGTTCTGATTTCCTTTAAGGAATCATGCACTAACGAAATGGTAGTTTTAGGGGATTAAGTTTCGAGTAGTATGTCTCTTGGATTTAAAATAAGTAGGGAGTATGACTATGTTGTTCGATGGGAGTAAGTCTTGTATTTAAAAACTATTTTATTTGTAATTTTAATATTATAAATACAATAGTTATATTATTTCTGATAAATATTATATTTTAATATTTGATTCTTAAAAAAAATAAAACAAGTAATTTATATGAAATATAATATATATTCGGCTGAGTTGAAGAACTCAATTCAAGATTTTATTTAAAACCTTTCTGAGTCAAATCGTTGAATTTTTACTCTTCCCTGATACACCACATCCATTTCATTAGAGCATTAGTTACAAATCTGGAACATACCAATCGGTGGGTCGGATCCAACCCAACGAGTTTAGCTCAGACTCACTCAGAGTTATACTTACAATGTACATAAGAAAACGAAACACTCCGGACTCGGACAACACGAGTCCACATAGACTTAAGAAATCCAGCAGAAGAGACACCCCAAGCACTAGACAAGGCATCGGAGACCCCCACAGACAAGACTGTGCTTGTTGCTGTCGAGTCGCATCTCTATTCAATTCTTCAATCCATTTCGTCCCGTCCAGTTTCCTCCTCTTCTGCCCTTCATTCCTTCTCAGCTGAATAACATCCCTCAACATGACCCTGACCCTGACCCTGTATGATAATTTGTTACTTTTGGACAAGTTTCCAATCCTCTCAAAATAAGCATCCATATACACCTTGGCTATAGGATGGTCCATGATGTCTCCTTAACACGCACAATCCCTCCACATCTTCTTCATCAGGATTCTCATAGTTTCTTGATGCACTCATGGATTATTCTCTCCGTTAACATTCTCTTCTTGTACAGCTCCCCAATAAATCTACTGTTGCCTAACTTTCGTCTTTGTGACTCGATTCTCTTCTCCTCTATTTGGTTTGCTTCTTGCTCTCTCTCAAATTCCATCTGGCACATGTTCAACACCAATTTCTTGAAACTTTTCTTTTCATTGCCTTGGATAAAACAAGGCAACACATCCACCAGAAGATCCATTAAAGCCTTGTTAAAGATCTGTGAGGTGACACCAACGAGTTTATCTGCAGCATTGTCAAAGTACATGGATTACTTGCTCAAAAGACTCATCATTTGTTGATTCAAGACTCACAAGAGGAGTGCGTCTCCAAGTGTCGCATACAACAAGGTAAAAACAATTACAATCGTTTGTTGATGTACCCTTTCAGTTGACTCAAATAGGTTGAGGCCAAAAGACCCAAACCTCTGGTCTAAAGTTTAATTTAAATAATAATTTAGACCCTGTAAAAATAACAATTTGTTTTGATAATAATTAGACCCTATAAAAATATAATAATTTATTAAATTTAATCGATTAGGGATTAAATTAAAGAAGTATTTTTAAATTTTTGATCCAATAACCATTTAAAACCATACTCACAAATGCGGTCCCATCCAAATACAACCTACTGCTCTACTTTAGCTTCCCATCAAATTTCTGACATTTTAGTTTATAAGCAAAATTCTCAACAATATTCGGATGGAGCAAGATCTACTCTGTTAAAATCATGCAAAAGTCTATCTCGGTCCGGGTGCATAGCCCAAATCAAGATTGTTAAGGTGATTCGGCTGAAAAAAATACCTTGAACCGTGTCGAAAATGACCCAAAGGAGCTAACCCAAATGTTGGTGACCCGGATCGAAAGCACTTCCGGGTCCAATTTGTATAGCTGGATCCACTGATTTGAATGACTCAAAATGTACTCGGTTTGGGTCACTGGATCCAGACCCAGGACCCACTTCAACTCCAACTTGTGGATTCGGCAGTAACGGAGCTTTGCCTCGAGCAGGGTCTCGGCCTCGGGAACTCGTTGCTAATCCCATTGTGTGATACACCGCATGAAGAGACAATCCCGAGGAAGGAAGTGGCTCGATTCTTCCATCAACAGGGACGGCTGGCACCGATGGCGAAAGAGACGGTGGAGGCAGCCTATCGACAGTAACCATCGGATGCCTGAACGGAGAAGAAGCCGTTGACCCGGCGGGACTCTCCACTAGAACGTTATTTTCCCCAAAGCATTTTCGATGAGTAGAATGCAACCGTTGTTCCATGGCAGAAACTTTTGTGTCCAAATCAGAAGTCAGTTTTTCAAAATGACCTTCCCCGATGGATTCTAGGGATTGAACATCCCCATGAATCCCTGCCAAATCCATCGCCGTTTGTGTGCGAGTTTTTGCGCCTTCAGTTACGTTTAGCGTGTTTGATGGAAACAAGAGGGTTGGCAGATTTGTTATGGACAAAACCAGAAGCTATAGATGATTTTAGGAGAAAACAGGTATGGTACAGGCAGTCGAGAGAAAACACACTCATTTCATTCGATTCATCAGCTTCAGCCTTCAGCCTTCAGCTGTCAAAAACACATACTACAAGAAGAGTTTGAGTTTTCTTTTTAAAGTACCTAAATAATCCCTACTTCTGAAAAAATACAAAATAATTAAGATAACAAGTTGAGCACTCGGTAGCATCAAGGAAGATGCTGACAGATCCAGGAATCTTTGGATGCCAGTTTACTTGGAACCAGAAAACAATCTCTGTTAGATTATCTTTTGCACATGTGACCAAAGAAGAGGTGTAAGAGAGACACCATGCCACTGGTGACTGGTGACTGGTGACTGGTGACTCGTATGGGCAGAGTTGGTTTTGCTGGTACTTGGTAGTGTTCCTCTGCTTGTTATTGTTTTGACAAGATCCGGATCCAACTACACAACTTATTGAAGGACAGATTGAATATGCATCCCATAATACAATTACATAGAATTCATGATTCTTTCATAGTCGAGTGGTACTTGTTTTTTCATCACAAGACTAGAACAGACCATTAGAGTCGATGTCGTGCCCCAAACCTTACACTTTCTGTTCGAGTTCAACCAAATTCTTTAAGGCCATCGGTAGTATGAGGATGATCAGTTGGAGATGAAAGACACAAATGCTTTGTGTTTGTGGTTATGGTTATGGCTCCTTTCAACCCACCATGGGTGGAACCCCATGCGGACACTGGTTTCATCATCAACAGGAGCCGGCAGATTAAGATCAAGAAACTCGGCAACTTTTGGCTTTTGAATCACAGTTGTCTGATTTTGTTTTGCAACGGTTGGAAAATGAGATCTCTTGTGACCACCCAATGCCTGTCCCGATGAGAAAACTTTGAGACAAATGGGACATTCATGCACTTTGTCTTCTGCAACTATCTCAGCCGCCATGGAAGTTTCATACACAAGCTTTGTCGCATCAGTTTCAGTACAGACACCATTGATTCTCTTACGGCTGGCTCTATGTCCTCCCAGAGCTTGGTGAGAGGGAAAGATTTTCTTACAAGTAGAGCAGTGAAATTCTCTTTTGACACCCTCAGACTCCAAGTTCTTCAAACTATTATCACAAGATTCATTGGTGATATAATTCATGGCGTCTCTAGAAAGCATGATCAAGCTCAAAGCAACCTCTAGTTGTTCTTCTTCTTCGATCTCAGACATGGGAGATGGATTTGCAGGGACAACCTTGTACCTTCTTCTTCTTTTGGTTTTGGATCTAAAACCAGAACTCCATGAATCTTCTTTGTCTGTGCAGATTTTGTCATTACCTAATGATAGTCTCGTCCATGTCTTCTTAGGTTTCTGTCTGAGAATGCAGCCGCCATTGATGTCGGGTTCAAGCTTTTTCTTGTTGATTTTCTCGTCTGTTTCAGCTGAATTATTCATATGAGACCTCATATGACCACCTAGAGATCTACCACAAGGGAAGCTTTTCGGACAAAACTTACAGACATGCTTGAATTCTTGTCCTTCCATTCAAGAACAAAAAACTGAAACTTTACAAAATCAGAACAGAAGAAAAAACAAAACAAAAAACTGAAAGTTTACAAAATCTGGACAATTGTTAAACAATGCTTCCATTCTCTTGATCTCATCGATAATTAAAGACAAAAAAATATCAAAACACGCTTAAAAACAATGAATTTTTCTGAGAATTCAATAGAAATCTGGGGAAAAACCAATATCCGGTAAACTCTAACTCGATTCAAGTATGAACTACATACTTAAGTATGGTTTCCACTTTCCTGGTTTGTAGAAAAATGGAGATCGGATCAAAACTTTGAAAAAAAAAAGTGGGATATTTTGCCTTGTTTAACAGATGGTCGATGAACAAAAGCAATTTACAGTGTCTGAAGTTTAAAATGGAAAATTTCCGAAATTTTGGATCCTGTTAGAAGAAGTTCATGCAATGAAGCAAAGATGTAAAAGGAGGTGATGGAAAGATAGGCAGCACACGTGTACTGAATTGAGCATCCTACGCCATCACCACAAAATATCCGACGGCCGTGATTTGTCCAGCTCAGCATCTGTATTGTTGAAAATATAAACCCCCAACTGCCCTAACTATTCTTTCCTTTGTCCTGCTACTAAGGAATAGCCATTACTCAGTCGCTACCTTTTTTATTTTGTAAAGAGTTGTTCGACTGATTCTTTCTCGTTTTGTTTTTGTTAAAAAATCAATATTCATCATAAATTCTATATTCTCAATCACTGGATTATTGTCTCATTCTTGTATACTATTTGAATTAAATGAATTGTCGATTTTTAATTTACTTGTTTCTATCTGTCCATCCTATAAGAATCTATTTATGTCTTCATATCTTCTTGTTTTTATATTTATTATTTTCTGTCATTCTATTGCAAGGTCTAGGTAACCTTGTCCCGTACGAGTGAAGAAACAAAGTCTGTTGAGCAGGTCATTTCGTTGAAACATCTCAATCTTACGAAACTCTTGTAACACACAGAAAATAGTCGTGGGAAGTCTAAGAGACTCAGAAAATCCTAGAGAACCTGAGATCTCAGGGTCAGGTTGGATTCAGGAGAACGACTCCTTTAGAAAAACTCCGGCGTTAGAATTTTTTTAATATAGAGATCATGAGAACGAAGTAATCCGTCTAACAGAGTAGAACATGAGATTGTTTAATAAAATTAAAAGTAGTCTAAAGCCTAACGTATAAATAAAACAATTAACAATTAGATTGAAATAGTGATTCCCTTATCCTAGATCATGTGCTTGTACTTTATGAATTCCTAGTTCCTAGGCTGTCCACTACCGGTATTTATGCACAATCAGATGTTGGAACCAATGATTTTACTGGAAGTGCTTCACGATATACCAGACTTCTTTTTTAGATGCCACTAAATACGAATACCGTGAGTTCAGGAAATTAAAAAAAAAAAAAAGTTTAAACAAGATATGGCCTAAAATGCATGTCTTCACCATTTGATTTCTCGAAGATATTACCTTCCAGCCTCACCCCAAAACCTTCTTAAAGCTGCATACTAAAATGAACCCAGACTTTAGTCCAGTTGATTCATGTAATCAGCTTCGATGACTCCAAAAGGGGGCATCTTATACATAGGAGTTTGAGTTTTAGCATCTACAATACCTTGATCAACAAGTTACATACCGATTATAGAAGAAAATAGGTCAGTGGAAATACCAAAGCGAGTTACACTCCCCAAGTGACCTAATTTGCTTTACTTACCGGTGTAGGATAAAACTATAGATAAAAGCAAAGCTAATATCAGTTATTTACAGAGAAAATCTAACTCAATTCTGTAAATATACATTTTATTTTTAAAGAAAAAACTCGGGAAATATCAACATAATCTGTCCCAATCCAGAGTGTTTGATATCTGATGTTGAAGGTATGTTTCAATAACATTAATGTTGTAAGACTCGATCTTACCACAACTGTGAATGCAGCAGAGTTATAGATCGACACCCTCATCGAGACCTTTCGAACCGATCATCACATTCGAATCAATTTGCTTGTCAAACTTCTTCTTCCTTCTTGCTTCAAATTCTTGGAAACCTTCCATCTGAAGACGTTATATTTTGGTTAGTTAAAACATACAAAGGTTCATTATTTCCCCCCCGGGAAACTCAAACCATATCTAGCACTGAATCATGGAGATACTTACTTGCTGAAACTGATCCATTGAAATAGGATTGTCGTGCAGCGAGATATTCTGAAGTGCTTTGCAGTCTTTCAATAAATTAGGAGGAATCTGTAAACCAAGAGATATCCGTGTATAAATAACAAGCAAACTACAACACATGTTTGGAAATGTGTCCTATACATTTCTATGCATAAAGCAAGGGGATAAGACTCTAAATACAAAACAAATGTTTCCAATACATGGGTACAGGAATATGACCTCCATTTCTGATATTACTCTATCAAACCCATACTTGTATTTGACAAGTCATCCGGTCTGAGTAATGTAGGTAACCCGCACAACTTATGCATAGTATAGAAAAATAAATATATAATCTACCTAGTGTTACGCAACAGGGGAAGTTAGAAATGGCGTGAACAGTGTACCTGGCTGACTTTGTTATTGTTTAAGCAAAATGACTTCAAGTGAACAAGATTACAAACAGATGCAGGAAGTTCTTCGATAAGATTATCTGCAAATTTACACGGTTATGAACTCATAAGTTATAGAAATATGACAGAAATACATTGAAGGGTACCACCACAACTATTGTAGTCATTAATTACAAATCTTCGTGAAATACAGAGTACAGACTCGGCCATGAACCCTTTCATCTACTATCAACTAAATAACAACCAAAAAAACTCACTGGCATTTTATTTTATCTGGGCTATGCTGTATGCATCCCAACTCTGGAGGACCAAGGCCAGATCTTATGTAGGTCACAAAAATATATCAACTACAGTATGAAGCATTTCCAGATAAACACACCAGTAGATTTTCAAAACCAGCCATGATGCTACTAAACCAAAGACAGTCACTGTCAAAAAGGACAGGCAGCACCCGAACCAATATTCAAAAAAACTTATTTAACAGATTATCTTTTTGAGCAGACAAGCAGTTTTAGTAGAAAAGTGAGAACCGCTAAATATGCATGCATAAACATACCATTTGCTTGCAGTTCTTCCAAAGAAAAGCAGCTCCCAACTGATTCAGGAAGATACTTTAACTTGTTTTTTGACACATTAAGCAATGACAACTGCATTAAACAACGTTAATTAGATCCATAAACTATCTGAAACATTATAAACATTTGATGTACCATACTCGTTTATAGTTGGTTTACTTGGTGCTTTAACGAATGTCTAATCCCTTTTAGCATTCTTTTTCTTCATTGGCGTATAACAATAATTACTCACAAAAATAGAAATAAGATTAACTTGGCTGATCTTGAGGTTATTGCTTAAACCAAGCAAAGATGCAAATATTTGTGAAGCCAAGTATCAAGAACAGTTCCCCAGGGTTAATTAATCAATAAGTAGAGTCACTTACATTGCGCAAGCTGCCAATAGTCTCGGGCAAGGACATTAACATATTTCCAGAGATCGATAACTTCTCAAGTCTTACCAGCTGGCCCACTGGACAGAAGAATGGAGTTAGAAGCCATTGAGACAGTACAGTTACCCCCAATGAAGTTTGCAGACATTGCCATGAAGCAAATCTGCAAACATGGAGGGAAAGGAATGGGTATATATTAGACTTTTCTTAAGTATTTAGGAAAGGGTATTACATTCATCGGGCAAGGAAGTAATTTGATTCCCATCAAGTATCATAACTTTTAGAGCCTGAAGCTTCCCAAGATTAATTGGTAGTCGGTCGATAAGATTAGTGGCTAAAATCTGTAAGGGGAAAAAAAGAGATGCTTTAAGAGGTAGATAAGCTTTCACCATCTCAATTTCAAGAAAATAATTAAAACCTCTTCATCCATCACAATAAACCAAAATGCTATCAATGACATTCAACTGCTTGATAAAATATTTTAATTGAATGCATTTCTTAAATATAAGAGCTCATTTAATGACCCAAAAAGTAATGAATGTGCAGAAAGGGAACAAAATGTGAGAGTGGCGAAAAAAAGAAAGAATGAAGTCAGCCATTCCATCACTTTTTCACCTTTAATTCAACATCAAAACAGCATTATTCAACATCGATAAATATTGTAAACAACACTTGCATAATTCTTACCAGACGTTGCATGTTAACTAATTTGCTGATATCCATAGGAATTTCAACTGCGTGGAATCCCAAGATTGATTAATGACGGTAAAAAATAAGGATTCACTATGCCGTCTAAGAGTTTTTTTAAAAGAAATTTCGCAAGTTGGGAAGGGACATACCTAACTTATTGTTCGTTAAATCAAGAGTTCGCACAGATCTATCCAGATCAAGAACTTCATCGGGAAATGTCTGTTCAAGTCGCAATCATCAGCAAACACACAATGAACAAATGCTGTATTAGAAATCATTTGAACTGCCATGTTCTCTCAATCAATACGGAATAAAATTTGAATAATAAATTAACACAAACCCCACATCAATTTAATTGTAATTGAACCCAACGGGAAGGGGAACATGTAGAGTAAAGCTTTTTTTTGTTTGCCATTTAAACTGTAGTCCATCATTTTAGATTGGTTTGAATCATGGGTTCTAAATTCTTTATAAAAAATCATTTATGCAGTATTTTTTAAGATTTCTTTCAGTTTAGTCGGATTGCGTACCAGTTCAGTTCAGCTCAGCCAGAATCATTGCAGTTTTTTAACTAAAAAACCCTAAACCGAACCAGACTAAACATTATTAATTATTACCACCTGAGCAGAAACCGACCAAATTCAATAGAAACCATACCAAATGCTAGGGATCAATGTCTGGTTTTCTCCTCAGCCCTACCCTAGTTTCTTTGGCTACTTTAATTTTTATTTTTGCTCATAGAAATGCTTTATTAAGAAAAATGGTAAAAAGCAAAACAGTCATTGTAATTGATACAAAATAAAGTAATGACTAAAATACATTAGCAGATTTGACCTAATTGACTAAATGAAAACTCAGATCCACAATTCTCCAAGAAGAAAGGCTTTTTAATTTGTAATTCTCCGAAACTATTAGCAAACAAAATTAAACCAGAATTTTTACATTTAAAATAATAATAAAATATTTCAAACTAATTGTATAAAGGAAGTGATCTATCATATACCAATAAAAGCACTCTTAAAATCTATGAAACAACATCGAATCAAACAAATTAAGATAAACCCATAAATCACCATCATCTAAAACGCCGATATACTTCCACAAGCACAGGAATTATGAACATGTAAACGAAAAAAATTAAGAACCCAAGAAAGATAACCGTCTTGCCTTCAATTTGGCGTCACGTAAAGCAACAATGCCGGTTGATCTCCATCGAGCAATCCTATTAGCTTTGGAATCGGCATCTGTACTATGACAACAACCCATCTTTCAATCTTTCTAAATTTTTCCTTTCTCCCCACTTTCCTCTAAGATTTAATCTAAAAAACTAAAATTGAAAAGGGGGGAAATTGAAGGAAACTAAACAGATGAGTCAACAAGGTCGCGGGCTTTGAACAGTCTTCATATGGTGCGTTTCTTTGATTTTACAGATGAAACTCCGCGTTGGTTTGTGCGATACTTTTGACGTTTCCTGTTTATATAGAGCTGGTGTTTTACTTTGGGTGATTTGCATTTTAAGTCACTTTAATTTAGTATGAATCTTTAGGTAAATCATCGCCAAGTCCTTGATCATAAAAAAACTTCCCGATTAGATCCATAAACTTGAATTTTTAATGATGTACTCTTTGAGACGGTCTCATGTCTTTATCTAAAACATTTAGGGATTAAATTTGAAAGGACTTATCAAATTTAGAGACTAAATAGTAGCTATCTCTTGATTTTTAGAATCAAGTTCAACAACAAAATGTTATCTTGTGTATTGCCATAACAATGATTTTATGCTTTTTTATGTTTATATAATATATATTCGAGAGAGATTTATAACATTTTTTATTAAAATAAATTATATATTCTTCTAAAATTTATTTACTAACTAGAGAATTGCTAGATTTTGGATTATTTTTAACCAGTATGAACAAATAAAAAATATCACACAAAAGAGTATCGACAATTTCAACTTTATAATTACGAAATTTAGACACAAATACACTCCTAACTTCCTTGTAACTAAATGATTGATAATTACTCGAAAACCCTTCCTCTCGTAAGTTTCACCCTAACCCATTTTTCCTGCACATCCCACACGAAATCATGACTTTTATCTCGTGGACATGATCCAATCAACAAGAAAATAGGAGTAGGAGTACCAAAACAGAATCCTGCTCGGATGTCTTGAATTAAATGAGTACTTTTCCATTTCATCAATACCTTACACTTGTGAAGATGGTAAAATTCAGTAGGTAATCGAATCTCCTATAATTTCCAATGTGATTTCTTGGCACGCCAACACAGTTCCCTGGGCGTCCGATATGGGATCTTGGTCTTATAATCTCCAAAACCATAAATTATTCCCCACGCTCCATCCTCAACCTTCTCTTCCGTGTGAACAAAGAAACGCCACTCTCTTTCTCCAGTACAGAAATCAACTCACAAAAATGAACACCAAGTTTGTTTCGAATTGTTACGAGAAATTGCAATCATTTCCCATGGTGCAGGAACCTTAAATTCCGCTTCTTCGTAGATTTCCGCCCAGTCCATCGCTGGACCCGGAAACTTATATTGTTCGCAGCTTGGCAGTGGCACCCGTTCTCTGGTTGAAACACCAAGCTCATCTTTTTCACTGTTTTCCAGCCATTCCATTACTGAACAATCCATGACGAATGGTTTAGCTCAGCTAACACGAAATCTCACGTATGCTTTTGTTACTTTCAAGTACGTTAGTGGGAGATCTGATTGTTTTTTATATAGAGACGGAATTTGAAAATGCAAAAGGAGTTTGGTAGCTTGAAAAGGCTGATGCTCGTGGAATCCTATTCCTAGTAGAACTTTGATGCGTAAGTACGAAGATTTATTCGTTATGTTGTGCATAGTTGGTAAAATTATTGTCTTGGTCCTGGGTCCATGTACTATTGTTATTCAAAGTGTTGTATTCTCTTATTTTGCTGTAGGGACTAATTTGAGAATTAAAAAGAGATCAAATTAAAGCATAAGGACTATTTTACAAATTTCACATGTTATAGGGACTTTATTAGCTTAAAATGATGATTTTTTTTGTAACAAAATTCTAAGACTCCTTTGCTTGTTGGATTGAGACTTGGTTGGTTACTTGACATTCAAACAAATCTGAAGATCCTAAATAATCGTACAACATGTTTGTTGTACTTCAAACGCATATAACCCCTCACTCATCGTGATGAAAAAAGGGTCAAATTGTAGCTTTGGTCCTCATATACTTTCGTTGGACATGACTTGATTCTTCTACTTTGACATCCGTTGCTCCAAATAGTTAGTGGCAATTGTTTAACATGACTTGATTCTTCTACTTTAGCAACAAATTCAAAAGGGATATCGATCAGTCGAGCAAACAAAATAATACTAGTAATTTCTTTCATTCATAATAAATAGTAAATACCCTTTCCAGACTAAGAGAGAAGATGAGAAATGCAGAAAACCTGTACTGGTGAATCAAAGGCATCCAAAACCAAAACGACTAATAAATAAATACACTTCAGTTTTGAACTGTTTCAAAAATATTGAAGACTTCGTCCCAAGTTACCCAAAAATCATGAGGCTTACCCTAAACTTTCTCTCACCATTCCCGGACATGTATTCAAAGGGAAAACTTTTATTTATATATATTTCTCCAGAAATAGACAGGAATGGCCTCCAACAGAAAGATCAAAGAGCCTACGTTGCTTTTAAATTGGAAGCAGAGATGCATGAGGAACGGGAAGATAAGGGGCCAAAGAAAGAAGGAAAAAATCAATCAAGTAACGATCAAAGGGAAAGACATTGTACTCTGTCAGGGAGATTCCGGGGCATCGGTAGAGCGATTACGTATCGCTGGGGGAAGAATTTGTGAGAATTAGCAATCGCATTGGAGGATGATAGGGTTTCAGCCCCATCAGCTTGCCCACGACCATGGAACTTGGCGAAATGATTGATGACAGAAATCTTCTCTAGATCCTGACATTCCAAGCTTAGGTCCAAGAATGAGGCTCTCTTATCCAGACTGCATATCAAAGAGGAAACTTTTGGAGATTAGAAAATTAGCAGTCATAAGAAAGAGCCTTGGCCAAAATAACTAATGGGAGCAGCAGTGGGAAACTAAAGGATTGATAGGAAATGAAAAAAGGAACACAAATAGTTAGAAGCCCAAGTAAACTCTTCAAACATGATGCAAATCATAACAAATCCAACTAGCTAGAAGCTATCACTCCTAGAAAAATAACCGGGAAACATATGAGGCAGCATACTTTCAACAGGCATAATGCACCTCTAGATCCAAAGGATTATTGAGCCTATGTCTGGAATACTAAGGGAAACCACCAGAACTGACAAGGAAGCCCTTCTGCATAATTTTGCTTGTTTAAGAGCACACCTTACCAATAAATTGACATGCCACCTTGCCACCTTGGTACATCCAAGATGACAAAAAAATAATCAAATTTGATGGGTGGTCTGAGGGGAAATTCTTACCACAACACTGAACTTCATAATTCAAGTTTAACCTATTAATAACAATGTTGCAAAAGACCAACAAAAGAAATAACATGCATAAAAGAAATTAGCGAAAACTAGATATGAGTTACCTCTGTAAATCGTTTTCAAGCTTTTTTGCTCTGCTGATAAAATCTTCTGCTGCCTTTAAGGTGGATTGTTTTTTCTCCTTATGCTTTTCCGAGAGGCTAAAAGCAAATTAGGGGGGAGGGGGTCGTCAGATAGTATCAGTTAATGGAAACAATGATCAGTGGACAAGAACAGTAAAAACTGGATGCAATGATATCAACAATATTAACATGTTCTTACGCGCTTTCACTGTCAGGACAAACAGCATTATCATTTTGAGGTATACATGCTGTGCTGCATGCATCTCCTAAGACTGATCTGGCAACAAAGTAGGCCACAGCCTCATAGTTCTTACTAGCATCTGCAGAAAGAAATACTCTTGGAGGAGCACAAAGCAGTTGCTGCATAAGCTGCCTTATCAAGATGAGCCTTCTTTTTGATCTAACCACCGGTGGCCAATCTTCAATCATTTCAGGTTCATCTTCAACCTGTGATTAGATCAATGTACTTAAGCTTAGAACTTTAACAGTTCTACGGAAGAATGAGATTACAGCAAAGAAAAACGGTAAAAACACTGAACACACCTTCTCAATCAATCGGTTTGCTGCATGCGCCCATTCCATCTCTGCCGCACTGTGATCAACAGAAAACTTCAATATAATTCCAAAATTAAGAAAAACAGAAACATAGTGTGGGAAGAGAGCAACTATTTTTCGCATGGTAACAATATTGGGAAATACTTTAGTGCTTTTGCTCATTGACATCTATACTGCTAAAAGTAACTGCAGCAAATGGGTTATTTATTCCAATCACCTGATGTTCTGAGATCTTCGAGATACTTGTGTCACATCTCTATGCCATGGTAGAAACTCAAATGTCATACTTTTCCGCTTTCTTGCTTTCACAACAACCAAATCCTGATTTGTGATATCAGGAGGCAGTGAGTGAGAGGAGATAAGCTCACTCGATATTGGCTTTGAGTTTTTACAGGCACTATCCAGTTGACTAACAGCAGCAGCAGCAATAACCTGCTCACTTGAATGAGTAGCATGTGAACTGTCAGAAGGTCTACCAACAATGAATGTTTTTTCTGCATCCTTTGCCATGGCAAGTTTTCGAGCATCATTTAGGGAGCTCATCTGCTCATTCTTGAATGTTCCATATCGATCAAACCAGGATGGAGCCATCTGGGGACTTATTTGAGAGTGTCCGCCTTTGAGATTAACAGCTGAATTATTAGCACTAGAGAAATGCCGAGAATCATTCTGAGTGAATGCCATGATATCATTAGAAGGAGCTGACAGACGATTAACCGGAGCATCTTTCATCATAGTATTGGATCCATAAGGTAATTGCTCTGCACCTGCAGAACTTATCTGATGAGTATCCAAAGCAGAGTCTAGACTTGGACCTTTATATCGTTTGACGCTCCTATTAGTTGGTTCAGTCTCTATATCTTTCATGGATGGCACTTGATGCAACAATGAATGGTTCTGATGTAAAGTATTATTTGGTCTCAAAGAGTGGCCAAGAGCATCGATGTCTCGGGGCATATTTGCTGGATTTGGGCCAGCACCATTTTCTGCCAATAATTGCTGATCTTTTGCTCGTTGCTCCTCTTCAACAAAGCTCTGTGGTTTAGCAGAGCCTGCGACCAACTCAGATTGACCACAACCTCCTGCCTCAGCAATTTGATCTAGCTTCTTTGTTCCAGGAAGAGTTGTTCCAGAGTTAATATTCGATTGATAATTAAACAAATTTTGAGAGGCCCAAGACGACTGTGCTCCTAATAGATGTTGTGGAGTTGAAACACTGGTCCACTCATCGGGCATTTTGGTAAAAGAACCAGGCTTTGGAGATTCAGATGTAGTAGATGGTTGGGAAGCTGGCAGAGCCTCCAAAACTGGATACTGCTGGCCTGGATCCTTTGTGTGGATTTGGTCGCTGCTACTTAGCCGAGAAGTCTCCGAGGAAGCAAGATTTCTATCTGCGGCAGATTTAGGTATGCGAGGTGCCGATTTCCTTCGCAATTGACTAGGTGACGATTTTTTGCTGATTTGACTGGAAACAATCGAAACATTATTTCTAATGTCCCCAGAAGATGCTCCATGAGTTGAGGACTGAACAGAAGATTTTGGATCCAACCATGCATGACCCTTCCTTCCTACCTCAGAAGAGACATGAACTGAATTTAGAGAATTAACTACTTGAGGAGAACTCTGAGATGAGATTGCACGATCAGGAATGGTAAACCTTTGTGATGGAAGACCTAATTGTAAACCAAAACCTTGGGAAGCAGAAGGCTTATCTTGCTGAAACTGGCCTACAGATCCATCAGAAGTTTCTGTATCTGGCATTTCAGATGATGATAGATTTTGTTCGGAAGAGCTTAAGTGTGATGCAGTACCATGTTCTCTTGACTGATCAAACTTGGGAAGAAGCTCCAGCATGTTTTGACTGAAAATGTGGAATATCGAGAGCACAATAGAAAGTAAATAAAAAAAACAACACAAGAATAATGATAGTTGATGTGCCAGCATTATCAAATAAAAAGCAGATTGCAGTATGTGGTGGTGAATATTTTTTTACTATCATAGTTTTAACAACCAAAGAGTATTATATGTAGCTAAATTATCACAACAATAAAAATTTGAAAAAAAAACATGAAGTTCAACTCAAGCTAAAAAAACTAAGTACAGATTTGACTACCTGATTGGAGTTGTCTTGTTTGGCACAGAACCAGCAAAAGATCTGTCAGAAGAACCCTGATTCGAGCTTTTTGAAGGTACTTTATCTGCTTGAATGCTAGGAAAACACCCCTAAGTAAGAGGAAATTAATAAAAAAATTTATTTAGACTTCCAAAGGGTTATGTTATTCTAAAAAATAAAGTAAATTCTGCAGTTGCACAGAGGACACAAACATAGTTGGCAATTTCACGCCAAAAATTACCTTCTCAGTTTCTATAGACTCTCTAGCAGTGTGACCAGTAAATTTTGAGTGTCCAAAGTATCCTTGGTCACGACCTTTCAATCCTCCCGAAACAAGTTGGGATGTTGCCGGTGAATGTGCAATACTTTTAGTTCCATATGAAGGTTCAGCCTCCATATCCAGATCCCCCATAGGATGATACTGAAATTTACGGATTCCAGAAGGCTTATGACTAATACTAAGAGATGATTTCTGTTTTCCTCCACGTGAATCATTTACATCCATCCAGACATTGTCTCTCATGCCACCAGTAGAACGGTGGGATGGGTTTGGGAGAAAACTGTCATTGCAAGTTTCTTTGACATTGTGATTGCCCAACATATTTGCTTCATAGTCATATGCTCGCTTGTCCAAGCAATCATTTCCAGATGAATCAAAAGCTTGAGGATTCTTATCCAGATTTTGCTGATATTTTGCTTGAACATTGCTTTGGACAGAGCTTAATTTAGAATCAATACTTTTCCCGAGAATAAGATTATGATTGTTTGGAAGTTGCTGGCTGCTTTCAGTGACCCTTGTGGTTCTTGAATCTGTTACTGCAGCAACATTATCCAAGTCAGAACCTTCCCTATTTGCCTGTGGGCTTCTCAAGCCGGAATTGAAATTTCCCTTCTCAATATTTGCATTAGGAACGGAATTATCAATAGCAGAACCATGACCTTTTTCCTCACACATGGCACCTCTACGATCACTACTCTGAGAAGGTTGCAATGCACAATCAATGTCCCAACCTTTTGATATAGCATCACCGCCATGTGACGCAGAGTTAATGAAGTTCCAACTGTTTGGCTTATTACGTGGCTGAACACGCATATTATGTACAGCTATGCCTTGTTGGTGACCTGAAATGATCTTTGAACTTACTTGCACATTAGGAGAGTGAGCAACATTTTCAAAGAAATGCACACTTTCAGCTACAGGCTTTTGTAGAGGACTTCCACCTAACTGTTTGCTTCTTTCTTCTGTTAAATGTTGAACAAATTTCTCAGATGAGTCCTTTTGCATTTTCTCAGTCTGTTCATTTGTACTCGGTACACCTGATTGCTGACCCCCGGGAATGCTGAAGTAGTCAAGATTGATATTGGCATCACAAGACATTGGAAAAGGTTTAGAGTTCGATGTCGAGGCAGTCTGCAATTTGTTATCAGCCCAAGCTGATTGATGTTTGCTGCCATCATTGACAATTTGTGATGGCATATTCCCACTTGGAGGTTCACTATTCTGCACACCTAAACCACCCCACTCTTTCTGTACCCTTAAATCATTATTAGATGTTTCTGCTACAGCAGACTGCATAAGTGCACTCCAACTGCCACTTTGCAAAGAAGGCAATGCCCCAAATGAGTCCGTGCCATCCAACAATGAGCCCATGCTGGCGCTCTTTCCAAAGATATCCCATAAACTATCATCTGAACCAAACAAAATCTTTTCTTCAGTCTCATCTAGAGTAGCCACACTCTGTGAGGGGGCAGCCTGAATCGCCGGCTTGCCCAGGGATATTTCTGATGGACCAGGAATTTCTTGCCTTCCACAAGACTCCTGCATCATCACGTTTTTTGGCTGGATAGTCATTTCCTGCAAGTTTTCTGAATGAAATCCAGTATTTAAGCCTTGTCCAGCTGCAGCTCCAAACACATTTTTACCCCGATCACCCTGTCTAGAAACCAAAGATCCATCTAGCAAGCCAACTTGATCCGTAAATACGGCATACTGATTACCTGGAAAAGAATTACTGTTGGCTGGCACCTGCTGCATTGAAGGCTCGTCCATTTGGACGGAAGAATGGTGATATGGGTTTCCTCTTGCACCGCCAGTTGAGATCCCATAAAATGATTGATCAACCTGTTGAGGAACCAAACCCATCAACGACGCCTGCCCTTGATCAGGGGAAAACGTAAATCCTCCGGAGGATACATGCATGGCTGGAGATGCACCATGCTGCAGCCAATTTGCATTTGGTGTCACGTGCTCATTCTGCCAGGAATAATTTGAAGCATCATGGAGAGGAAGGTCATTGATTGGAGCTGGAGAAAGGCTACCCAATCCATGTTTTAGAGTAGAGGAAACCTGATTTGCAGAGCTCAACTGCCTTGTACCTGGTACCTGAAACTGTGGCTTCAGGAGTTGTTGCCTTTGTAAGTCCTGCATTTGTTTAAGAATAGCATGTTGCTGTTCTTGTTGCTGTAATAGCTGCATGTCATTCATCCCTGATTGCTGCCTAGACAAAGTTTGGATCATGCCAGAATGTTGGGCGCTAATTTGCTGTTGCCCTCCAAAAAAATCATAATTTACGGGAGATTCAGTAGATTCCAACCTCAGGGAATTTTTCTTATGAAGATCAGGACCATTCCCCATCTGTGAATCAAGTGGTGATAAGCATCTAGATGCAGCATCCACTCCCAAAAAGTTTGTTTCATTCTGCCTTCCCTGCAGAGCCTGATGCCCTAGAAAATAGCCATTTGCGTTTGGTGATTGGTTTTGCAATTGACTTCTAGCTATCTCAGGCCTCAAACCTGACTGAGTGAAGTTCATTTCATGCTGCTGACTAGAAGACTGGCCACCATGTCCTCTGTCAGACTCAGCTAATGTCAAAAGAGTATAATAAGTCAATTGAACAGTGGTTAGGATGCATGCTACAACCATGCACCAAAATCAAAATTGTAGTAACAGAAGTGTGCAGAAACTTAACAATCAATATGTCTTCATATTACCTAATTGATGGGCACTGAAATTCTTCAAACTGGAAACAAGAGGCCCACCAACTTGTCTCTGGCCTCCAACCCATATATTGTTACTTAAGCCAGGCCAGGCAGTGTCAAGGAATGGCGAATGATGCTGACCTTGGGACAAACCCTCTTGACCAAGGAAATTATGGATCCTGTCTCTAACTTCGTTACCAGGCATAGAGATGATCCAAGCCAAAAATCCTCAGCAACTAAATGTTTGAGAGGAAAATTACTGCCTAAAAAAATAAGAATGAAGTTAAAGTCTTAACAAGCTTTCAATTCCATTATATGCCACACAACCATGAGAGTCGTTCTTTAAATCCAAGTATAATTGGAAACAAACCTCTTCTGTACATTCAAACATTTACCCTGGTTGTGACGTTTCCTGCATGGATAAAGTCCAACATATCATCTCTTCGTAGAAACAAAAGTTAACGCACGTTAAAGCAACTATCTGCTCATGAAAATTGTTCCACCTTTCTTTTCTTCATTTGGTATAGCAATCAAATGGCACAGTTCATCTGTGATATATTGTCAATTTATGTACCACCCATGATATATCACATATGAACTGTGCATTCCTAACCTAGCCTACAAAAGATCGAATCGGCAGCAAGCAATCCTCATCACTAAAAAGAAATACATACAACAAAGCTACCCAGCCCCAAAACTATCATACAACACAGCTACCCAGCCCCAAAACTATCAAATCCTTACCATCAATTCGGCATCTCATATAAGGAAGAAGAAAAAACTTGAAAAGTGGAAAAATTACATTAGGGTTTCTGGAGAAAGAGAAGAAAAAACAACTTACAATGGAGTGGTGAAGCTGTTGAAATGGAGCTTGAAAAATCGATCCTTGAAAGTGTCAAGATATTGAGAAAATCTATTAGGTTTTGAAAATTGGGCGTCTTTTGTTTAAACTCGAAGAGAAGGATGGGGAGAGAGCGATAAAGTGATCGAAATAGTGTGCAAAATTTTCAACGAGCGAACAGAGGAGCAAAGTTGAGGTTCGGATCCGAAGGAAAGGTTAGGAGGAAACGTAAACTAGGTTTGGAGACGAAGCTGAAAGGGAGAAGGTTGAAGGAAGGAGGAAGGAGGGCAATGTTTTGGTGCGCAAGGAAAAGAAAGAATTTTGGTGGTCCTGCGAGTATAATTTCGACACGTCACAATTTATCCGATGGCTCCACGCTTTAACAAAGCTCAGGATTCCACCGTTTGATCTGCATAAAAGGTTTTCTTATTTTTTTTCATTTCAATTTATGTAGATATTGTTAAATATATTATAAATTATTTGGGCCTAAGTTCACATTAGAAAAAAAATATTTTTGAAAAAAAAAACTGAACTCATGTTCCAGTAGAAAGGTAAATCTTATTTTATTTTTAAGTGATCAGATTCGAGTAATATATTATATAATATATTATTAAAAGTCTATAATTAATAAGTATGTATTAATTTATAATCACACAAAATAATTTAAAAATCTAAAAAAACCCTAAATTTTTAATAAATATTATTTTTTTACCAAAAATCATTATTTAGGTTTAATATAATTTTAAATATTAAACATGATTATAATATATTAAAAATTACAGTAATACATGTCTAAATTATAGTCCTTATATTTTATTTTTAAAAATTTAATCCTATATTTTAGATTTAAAAATTTAATCTCAACTATTGAAATCGTTAAAAGCTTCGTTAAATTTATAACAAATTTAAATATGATAAAAGTTTGATTTTATTAATATTTAAATTTTAATTTTAAAGTTTGAAAAATTAGATCACTAAACTCTATTTGAGCATATTTTACTATTTTAACATATGTGAGATAGCAAACGATGTCGTTTGGTCAGTGGTCAAAATCAAGACTATTGACAAAATGCTACTAAAGGTCAAACCCACGACTTTAAAATTTCCTGCAAATCAAAAGTATTCAACTCCTTCAAAAATGGAAAACCACATAAAAAAAGTTCAATGCAAATTTTAAGAGAGAAAAATGAATCCCACTTCTGCATTTTCCCGGAAAATTCACCTCTTTATCTCTATAGTCTTTTTCAAAACCATCCCTTTGATGTTCGTTTGACTTTATTGTTTTTTCTGGCTTGATGCTGCTAGATTTCGATGATTTCAAGGAAAAACAATTTCTGAGGTTTGATCGGTTTCTTATTTTTCTGAAATTTTAAACTATTATTTGTCAAGTGATCTTTAAGATTGAATTTTATTTCATAAATGGCTAAGTACAAGGCTTACCTTTGTCTTTTTAGTTCAATCTTTGTATCAAGTTGTAAACTGATTGATTGATTTCTTCGAATTCGAAAAGCGTCCATTTGTCTAGATCTCCTCTCGATTGTATATGAGTTCTATTCAATTCATAGCATCATCCTTTTGATTTATCAAGTTATAAACAGTTTGATTGATTTCTTCTAGTTCGAAAGCATCCAATTGTGTTGTTCTGCTCTTGATTGTACTTTTGATTTGGTTGGAGTGTGGAGTTGTAAACTGTTTCTGTTTGATTGATTTCTTTGAATTCCAAAGAATCCGATTGTGTTGATCTGCTCATGATCGAATCTGGGTTTTATTGAATCCGAGTCATGGTTGTGGCTGGTATATGGTTTAGGTTCTATATTTCATCTATCCATTGAAAGGCTTGACTTGATTGCCTTGGAAGTTACTCTGTGTTAAGTGATTACACTCAGATTGTTTTTTCGGTTTCTTTTGTGTATCATTGGTTTTGATATGGACGGAAGTCAATCTACCATCCCGGCATACGAAGGAGATCTTCATGTTGTTGCTGCGGCTCACCATATTGTCAAGGCATTAGGAGCAACTAAGAATCTTAGTGATGATCTGCGGAAAATCCTTATCGATCTTGATGCTCATTTGTCATTGATGACTTCAAATACAGACAGAAAGGGAGGAAGGGGATTTGTGGATGTCGAGGAGCGATTCAAACAAGCAGAGAGAAAGATTCTGAGTTGGGAATCGGATCCAAGGATGATATGGGACTCTGAGCCTAGGGAAGCTTCGGAGTATCTCGAAGCTGTTGATGAAATCCAGACGCTAGTTGACGGTTTACGAGGGTTATCTGTGCATGAAAGTAGGAAGCAGAAAGAACTTCTCCACCGTGCAATGAGTGTTTTGCAGATGGCAATGTCTAGGCTTGAGGAAGAGCTTGTTCATATACTTGTTCAGCATAGGAAACAGTTCAACCCCAAACACATGTCCTCTATATCTACTCAAAGGGATGTTACTTATGAAGAGCCATTTGTTTCAGTTGAAGATGAACCAGCAGAGGAAACATCCAGCCGAAACTGCTCTAGCGATGAAATTGGTGAGTATATTGTAGATTTGGTCCATGCAGGTGTAATTCCTGATATCAAGTCCATTGCCAAGGTTATGTTTACTTCAAATTATGGTCCGGAATTTTGTGAAGCTTTCATTGGTGTACGGAAAGAAGCATTGGAGCAATACTTTGACATTCTTGAAACAGAGAAACTCAGAATCGAGGATGTGCTGAAATTGGAATGGACTAGCATGAGTAGCAAGATGAATAAATGGACCTGGTCCATGAAGATCATTGTTCGAGTCTATCTTGCTAGTGAAAAACGGTTATGTGATCAAGTCTTGGGGGAGTTCGGATCTGTTAGTTCGTTTTGTTTTCTTGAGATCGCAAAGGCAACAATTCGTTGCCTCTTGAACTTTGGAGAAGCTGTAGCAATGGGGCCTCATCAACCTGAAAAGCTGCTCCGTTTGCTTGACATGTATGAGACTTTGGCAGATCTTCTCCGAGACATAGATACACTGTTCTCGGAAGAGGCTAGTTCATTTGTTCGGCTTCAATTCCATGAGCTTCTGGAGAGATTGGGTGACTCTTCAATAGCAGCATTTGAGGCATTTCGAATTGCTATTTCTTCTAATAGATCCTTATACCCCTTCCATGGTGGTGGAGTGCACCCTCTCAATAAATATGTAATGAACTACATCAGGATGTTCCCTGAATACTGCAACACCCTCAATTTGCTTCTTAGGGACCAATACGCCGATGTTGCTCAAGAAGTTTTTGAGTCGGATAAAGGACCAAACTTGTCTATTTCAACTTCTTGTCGCATGGCTTGTCACCTTCGATCAATCACAAGTTCTTTGGAGTCCAATCTTCATAGGAAGTCACAACTATACAAGAATGAGGCTTTGCAACAGATTTTCTTGATGAACAATATCCATTACTTGGTTGAAAAGGTTAAGGGCTCAGAACTCAGACTTTTCTTTGGAGATGAATGGATTCGTAAGCATAACGGAAAGTTTCAGCAGCATGCAAAGAACTATGAGAGAGCCACTTGGAGTTCGGTCATTTCTTTCCTGAAGGATGATAACCCGGGCTCAAGTTCCTTTTCGAAGTCCACCTTCAAAGATCGATGCAAAGGCTTTAGCATTGCTTTTGAGGAGGTATACAAGACCCAGACAAGTTGGTGTATCCCAGATCCTCAGCTTCGTGAAGATTTGCGAATTTCAACTTCACTTCAAGTAATCCTTGCATATCGAACTTTCCTTGGGAGAAACTCTGCTTATATCGAAGACAAGTGTGTTAAGCACACCGTAGAACATGTGGAAAAATTACTCTTGGACCTTTTCGAAGGATCGCCAAGATCATCACGCAGTTCACGCAGATGGTGAATACTTCAGGTCATAAATTTCGACCATTCTTTCTTTCTTTGTCACTTATTATCTGTTTTCGGAATTTTTCTTTCTCTTGATAAAACTCTTGCGCGTCATATATGTAAATGTGATTATATAATTAACATGTTATAGTACCAGCACTTGGTTCTCTGGTGCATACTAATGCCTGAGCCTTTGTTACTTTTGGCTTGAAAAATATCATGCTTAGCTATCCTGCAAGTGTTAACCAATACTTTTATGATAAATTCGATCCTAGGCATCTATCTCATTCTGTAGGTTCATTCTTGTGTTAGGATTGTTTGTTTTCAAGTTTGGGTGTGTCAAATACAATACAGTTTTTGATGCAATATAGGATCATACAAGGTTAAGGGTTGTATCTCCATACCAATACCCATATACACATTGGACACCAGAACTTAAAGGAAAATGAAGAGTACATACAGATTCTTGAATTTTCTTACCTTTCACGATTGCTTTTAATTTCGGGTGGGACTCCATTGATGCCCGCACTAATGAAGGAGTAAAAGCACCATATGATGTTGATGAAGCATTTGATCTTATATTAAAGCATGGTTATGGACACATGCAGTTTTCATCAATGAGAAAAGGACCTTCACATCGAAGGTGTTGATGTGCATGTGCAAAAAGCAAGTTATTGCGCAGTTAGGTACATCCAAGGATTTAAATATTTGCTCAACTTGAAATATAAGTCTCAAATTTTGTTCTAACTTGTTCATATTTTCAAGTATTAGAGCACTCTTGGAGTCGGTTTGCTACTTAGGCGCTTCCAGCACACTAGAGCCTAGAGGTGCATCATTATAGGTCCTAGGTATTAAGGAAAAGTCCTCTTAAGTCTCTAAGGGCTACACCGGTTATAAACCGAATGTCTCCTGAAGATCCGTCAATATCTAGTGCGTATGTGTGTGTGTTTAAGAGACAATGCAGGCAAACTTGCATAAATCTGTATTAGTAGTCAAGCAAGTAGCTTCTGCATCTCAATGTTTAAAGGCATTTCAGTGCAAATTTAAAGGCATGCATGCATCAAAGATCTCAAATAAGTAACCCAAAACAGTTTCAGCAATCATCTAAATGTTGCATTTCATTCAATTGCATATTAAATGGTTCGAAATCATCAAGTATTATCAGAGAGGCGATTGTGGAGTAAGTTCCTAAGCTTCATCCACAAAAGTGAAACAAACGGACATGACTTTCGAAACTGTTGTGGCCAGAAAACTACACCATGCCAAGTGCCAACTAAGTGACTGAAAACAAGATCACTCAGAAGCTCTTAACCCACGTCCTTAACCCCTTAGACAGTCATAAGATCACCGTAATTGCGCATCAGAAGAATCGACCCGGCAAATAACCCAGCAGCTCGCAGCAGTTTCTGCAAAAGGAGGTGAAAGAAACAAACTTCAATTTCTCAGGATGCAAACACGAATTTTAGTTCTAACAATCTCTTTCGAGAATAATAATCTGCAAATCTATCGTTTGGAACACGAATTTTTCACTAGAAGTTTATCAACTCTTCGTCAAACCAATTCGTATGTACACACATCCACGCGCATATATATATTCTCTGAATAAATTTCCAGAAACCCAATGTCGGAAAAACAAAATCATTATGAAAACGCAGAAAGGCAACAAAAAAGAAAAATGAAGGAAAACGAGGTGCCATGTTTTGAGCCCAGTTTTCTTCATCGTGGACTTGAGAGTAGACGAAGCCTTTCACCTTATCAAGAGAGATCATCGTGACTGCCATTGCTATTTGCTTCGCTGAGAATGGGTACTCTGTTGCCTTTGTAACCAGAAGGTTTATTTGGGGCTCACGGTTAGAGATTAGGGTTTTATGACTGAGACTTGAGAATGCGTTAGAAACTGATATTTCCATTTAAAAAAAATGCTAACTTCAAAGACTAGTGTAGATTAAACTAAAGTTCAATGACTAAATTATAACGGATGTATATGTTAAGGACCAAATATTGCTTTATCCCATTCCCACCAAGTTAACCATCATTTTCATTTTGTTTATTTTTATTTTCAGAAGCCACTTTGGATCCCCATTTTGAGTCCTCTTCTAAAAAATACTCCGTCCAGAAACAATCAATCAATGGCATCCAAAGCAAGCAGCTCATCCATCTTACAAAGCCTGAGACGATACATCAAGAAGCCATGGGAGATAACCGGACCTTGCGCCCACCCAGAGTACAAGAACGCTGTGCCCAAAGCCACCGAGTACCGTGTTCGCTGCCCGGCCACCACTTTGCAGAAGCCCATCGTCCCCACATCTGACCCTGAAACCGTCTTCGATATCAAATACTACACCCGAGACCAACGCCGCGACCGCCCCCCGATCCGCCGCACCATCCTGAAGAAAGCCGATGTGGAGAAAATGGTGAAGGAGAAGACATTTGATGTCAACGATTTCCCCAAGGTTTACTTGACCGCCAAAGTTGAAGAAGATGAGAATGCCGTTGGTGGAGGCTACCAGAAATAGGTCAGTCAGATTATCGAAATTATTAAAAATTTGAAGCTTTAGCTGCTTGTGATGTTTTAATATGTGGGTATTGTTTTTTGAATGAAGTTTTTATCTTTTAAAGATTTGTGCATTGGTTAATGATCTGATTTGAGGTGACTGTTTACCACTACCAGTATGTGCGAAGTTTACCATAAATATGTTAGATGATCGAAATTCTTAAAGTTTGAGGCTTTATTGAGCTATTCGCGATGTTTTAAGATGTGGGCATTTTTTTCCCAATGAATTATGATTTTTTAAAGATTTGGGTACTGGCTAGTTTCTGTTTTGAGATGGGGTGAGTGGGTTCTCATTATTGGTATGTGTGGAAGCAACCAGAAATAGGTCAGGTTATTGGAATCCTGAAAATTATTACTATTATTATTTAAATTCCAGGCTTAATTTAGCTACTTGTTAAATTTTAAGATGTTGGCATTTGTTTTGGTAATGCATTTTGATCTTTAAAGATTTGAGTGTTGGTTAATTTTCTGTTTTAAGATATGGTGTTTGGTTTCTCACTATCAGTGTGGTTTCGGGTCTTAAACAACTAGGATTTTGTGTTGAATTTTATAGAAGCTTGATTATGAGTTACTATATATACATATATTTTGTTCATCGATTATGAGTTACAATATGATTGTGTAAAAGGGTATTGGAATTTGAAACTAGATGGCTTCTAGGATCAAGTTGAATGTGATTTTTTTAACTATATGATTTTCAAGGTTTCCTAATTTTTTAGGTGCGTTTGTTCATTCTTAGCATAGGCCTTTCCTGGTAGTTTTTTGTCCTGATTTATTTGGCAAATTGTGATTATGGCTTGGTAACATCAATTGATCGTTGTGGGATTAAGTGGAAGGAAGCTAGGAAATAGTGTGGTAATGTGTGACAAAATGTTCCGTCTCGAGATCTTTGGGAAAAGAGTTGTTCAACTCATTAAGCACTACATGCTACTTTTAGCATGATAAATCTTGGCATTGTTTGATGCCAAAGTGAAAAATGAAACAACAATCCTATTTTTATATGCATGTTGTGTTTTGAGGAAGGCTTTTGCTTCTAATTCAGCTTGATTTGTGCATCAAATGCTACCAACTTTAAATTCCCGTAGGATTTCTTAGAAAGACTTACACTGCAATTGTTCCAAAGGTGGTTATCATGCCTGCTGTTTTTAGTGGCAAAGCTGGTTAGGTGTTAGTCACTAATCTTGGGGGCCGATTGTAGAATTCCACTATTGGAACAGAGACGGTTAAGTATGTTGCATGACATGCTCCAGGGTGGCTCAAGTCTCTATCAAGCAGTCCTTTTGGCTTTTACATATTCAGAGGTACTGCTTTGGCACTGTTTCACCTTTGCAACTGTACAGAGCAGTTTGTGACCTTCCCATTTTCCATTGAAAGTGAGGGTTGAAAAGTCGGTGAGATGTGACAATAAGATGCTCGTTTACATTCTATAAGTTTGGATCTATAAAGTAAAGTTGCTCTCTCTCTTGACTGCAATGCAAAATAATGCACTCAAGCACTTCTGTCGTCTTTAGTGGAATATGCCTATGTATATCTTTGAATTTATACCAACCTATTATACTAGTCTAGTGATATAATGACTTCCCAATACTTGGTTACCACATTCTAGAAATTGTTTTGTTCTTCAATCACTGTCAATTTAGAGGAATGGGGTCATTCTAAATGTTTAAGTGTGCTCGATTTTATAGCCTTATTTCTTAACTTGTTTTCAGTATCAACTTATATACATATTTGAACCTATGAAATAAAGGACCTCACTTTTCCATGCTTACCGGGGTTAAGGATAGATAGAGCAGAGTGATGTGATGTGATCCATATACTAAGACTATGCATCTGGAAAAGGCTTATTCATGTTAGTCTATATTGCTTCGATATATTTGGATATGCATCGAGCATGGATTCTTGAAGAAAATTGAAGGGTTGAAGCAACATATAATTGATAATTGATATGTTGTAGTCTCAGTTAGATTTCTTTATGTTCTTTGTGTCACAAATTAATACTACCGACTTTTAAAAATGTTTCTGGCATGTGTGCAGGGCTGTGTTTATGTAATTTTAACGTGCACCGGTTTTCTTATGTTTTGCTCTCTTGCCGGCCTGTGCTGAACAAATGCAGTGACAGTTTCTTGAGACTTGGAATTAAATAGGATGCAATGTCCTACATTAATAAGGTTATTTGCGTGGATTTTTTCTTCCCTTAATCAACATGTTTTCATGTATGTATAAATCCAGATGCAACTGCATTTGCATGATTGATTAGTTCAAGTTTGTAAACCTGACCTACTTTTTCACAATCACATGATAAGCATCTGGTTTCTATTAGCTCTTATGCAATAAGAAAAGAAGAATATGGAGCTATTATCATCTTCATTGTCATGTTTGAAATGGGTATTCCATCTATTGGGTCATATTTCCCTATTAAATATGAATTGAAGGTGGTTGTGGGTGGATGAAACTGTGTTGAGATGATAAAGCGAATAAAACTCGTGTATAAAATATCTCAGATACTTGTAATTGTTCTTACACATGTATGTATGGTGTCAAAGGTAACATTTTTATGATATAACAAAGGACTGCAGTTCTTAATGTTATTAAGCTTTCATGAGAAGAAAAAACAGAGGAAGAACCACGGTGAACCAAGAAATGACGAGACAATTTTTTTCTACAGCTGACGCCTCCTATGTAAAATACCCCCGGAAATCTCAGCGATGAAATTCGTCCAGCTAATGTTGATTGTTTTATAAATGACAAAATGGAATACGATGTTATATGAAGGTCTAATACAACGAAACATAACCTCTTGGGTACATAATATATATGGTTGTATTTGCATAAGTATTTAAATACTTTAAATGAGAACGATTTGTTAAATACTTGCAAAAACATTCATGCAGTGACGAGACAAAAGAAAACATAACAGACAGGAATGACAGAGAATGCTGCTATATGAAACCAATATGACAAGGCATACAAGGAGTTCGTGGGAACTGTTTTTCTTACGCATCTTGGGATTTGAAAAGAATGGATTGGAGATGCAACCTTGCGCTAGCTGCAGCGGCAACAGATTCTTCATCTTGCTTCTCTTTGGCAGCATCGAGAGCGGCAATGTAAGCTTGACTCGCTTCTTCCATTTCTGGCGTCTCCTTGTCACCCTGTTGACTCCGAAACCAAATGTTTATCAACTACGGAATGATAAAATACGAATCAACTCTGTTATAACAAAGCTAATGAGAGAACCTAAAATACAGATTCTTTCTAGCGTCATCCCCCATATGGTGATTTGAAAGGAATAAAGAGTGACTCGCGTAAATGATAAGATTTTTCCATGTTTTGGAGGGACCCTGTCTGGATTTCATTAGATGCAAACACTTTCAATAAAAATGAAAAATGCGAACTTAGCAAACAAAAGCCAGGGAAACTTCAAATTAGAAAAGTTGATTAGGCAGAGGATTGCGAGCTTACTACACAAGAGAGATGCTCCAAATGATACGGTGCTACATCGTAATCTTCATCACATGAAGTGAGATTATTATTTGCCAACCCATTGAACAGCTGCATAAATAATGAAAATTCTCCTTGCATGGAGTCTATCATTTTGCAGCTTCTCCAACTTTTGCTTGGATGTCATTGCTTCCCACTGTGTCTTTTCCAAGGCAGCCTGCTTGTCTGCTAGCTTAATCTAAAGAGAAAAGCAAACATATCAACAACAATAAGGAAATAACACGAGCATAGATCTTAAATCAGTTGGTTCATCCATATCGAGCTATCTGGGATTTGAATCCCAACCTCTGTAACCTCTTCTCCTATCCCTATCCCTATCCCTATGCTAATGCCTCCTTTCTATGTCAATTAAACAAACAACATTACAAAATCATTGGAAAATTCTGGACAGATAATCCTTGCAATTATAATTGCTTTTTTTTTGTCAATTTGAACATCAATTGATATGATCTCCAAATTTATATTCATCTAAAAAGATAACGGTCTCCTATTATATTTCGAAAGATAAGTATTCAGGATATAATCGCAATGCAATAAATATCACACGTAATCTATGTTAATTGGATTTGGAAGTGAATGTGGATATAGGTATGTTTCTGACATGGGTATGTTCAATTTTTCTAAATTTTTTCAATGTATTTGGAGGGTCCTTAGAAGGTCATAATCCCATATCCATGTACAGAAATGTATTGCACATAAGTTTCAAACAAGAATAGAAAGAAAAACGACAAGTTGGATCAATATAAGAGATGATATATACGTAATACCTATAGATTATATCTCTAGCAGGAAGACATGAAAAGTTTACCTTGGCATCATAGAGCTGCAGCTGAAATGACTTGATTAAAGAGTCCTTTTCTGCAGCATGTCGGTTCAGTTGATCAAGTTCTGCTTGAACATCATTAATCCGGTTCCCTGAAATCTCTGCTGATTTCAGAAGCTCCTCTTTCTCCAATAACCTTTTTTGCAGATCCTCCACTTGTTCTCTAAGTACAATTAACTCATCACTTTCTTTTTCCGATATCAAATCCTTTGAGGAAAAGATTGATAAACTATCACCATTATTACTGTCATTCTTGTCTACTTGATCCTTTTTCCTTTTCACTGGAATAGATAGAGCTCCATTCCTTCCTTTTACATAGCTAACCTTTATGAACAAAAAGTGCAACATAATATATTTATATAAAGAAATTAAAAAAGAAAATTCTCACAGAAGAAAAGCTATTAGATTAATTCCAGGAATATGAGAAAAAATTGATAGGAAAAAATTGTATAATAAAATTCATGGGAAATTGTAATTGAATCCAGACAAATGTCTAATAAAGAGTCAATTATGCATACTATAATAAGACTACCACTTTGATTCAACAAATACCAACAATTGATAACCAAAAGAAGAAGAAGAAAACAATTGTTTAGAGTCATAAAAAACACCAATGATTAATAAGCCTATGATATTTGGATTTGGCAACAAGTATCAAATATGGTTATGGTTTGAATCTAAGACGGGAATGTTCATTTACATTCTAAGTTTTTCACGTATTTGAAGGGTCATATCACTATGCCTAATGTTCGGATATACATTGGCGACAGAGTATGAAAAGTCACAGTAAGGTAACAAAAACATCATTTTCCATTGCTATGCGCCTATGCCTAATTTCCAGTTTGATAATCCAAAAGGAGATGTGCCATTCTAATATCCATAATTTCCACTTATACAATATCATAAAATATAAATATTTATATTTAGTACATGAATATTGTAACATATCCAACTAGAAAATTAAAACGATATACCACGTCAATATTTTTCTAATCTTACTAATAAATGTTACTTAAGATGAAACGGCAAGCTGTAGTTCACTATCACTATCAGTATAAGCCTATAAGGAATGATAAGGCAAGAAATAAATAATTCCTCAAATCTTGATTAAACCATGTTTTTGGAAACTTAAATTTCAAAAGTAGCAGAAATTAATCATTGAACAAAATACGGAGTATTGTTTTGCAGATTCCTGAATTCCTTAGATGCTGATTTATGATGAATTTTGAAATGCTGAATTTAATACCTTTCAAATACATAATAATATTGACTCTAAACTAGTTTATACATGAAATAAGCATTTCATTCTCACAATTTATACAGAAAATCAAATCCAAAACCAAAATTTTGAAGCAACTTTTTCCAAACAAACCAAGTAAATGCAACAAATTAAATTACAAACGAAGACAGGATTAAGAACTTACCTTACGGGATAGGGATTCCCTTGAAGGTGTCTTGGTATATATAATCGATCCACGCCTTGTAAATGAACTATTTGGTTTACGCTCCTAATCAAATCCAAGTTTACAAAAAAATAATAAATCAAAACTCCAATACAAACATCTCTTTTCACTTTCCAGACAGTGAAATGTCTAAATCAGCTAATCTTGTTTGTTTCCTTCCATTTTTGTTTAATTCCAAACAGAAACTGGAAAAAGAAAAGAGTAGATGAGAAGATTACGATGAGGGACTGAACGAGAGGGATCATCTCGACGAGATCCTTGTATAGTTCACTATCCACATTGCTGGGGACGGAGCGAGCGAGTGATGACTCCGTCCGATGGTGAGTTGGGGAGGAGTTGCTGTTATCCCCTGAAAGCCAGGTTCCAAAACCCGCATTTTCTTGTAAATTTACCCAATGTTTCGGCTCAAACATTTTTCCCTTGTAAAATTCAAAGAATCGAGAAATTAGGAACTAAAAGAGTTTCAAGAGGGTGAAAGCGGCAGTGAAGAAATGAAGAAGTTTCAGCAGTTAACAATGGCTGTTTTCTGGTTTTTCTCAATTGTTTTTTCTTTTGACACCTAACCGTATTATGTGTCATTTGGTACCTAATTTTTCTTAACCCTATAATTAGGTACTAATTTTCTTGGTGCAATTAAGTATCAAAGTTTTTTATTTTTTGTTTTTCTAGAATGGTGCCTATTTCTTTTATTTTTACTTTTGAATGTATAACACATATTATCCTTTTAACTAATATTGAAATTCTAAGTATGAACCAATCATAATTAAAAATGTTGGATAAAATATAAAATTTGGGTACTTACTTGCATTCCAAAACATAGCTTAGGTACCCAAGGCCAATTGTACCATTAAAATATTGGGTACAACATTGCACATAAACGCTAATGGTAAGTATTGTGATTCAACTCCCAATCTTTGACACCATCAGTCCCTCCAAGGATTACAATCTGTAGCTGCTGGCTGCTGCTGGCTGCTTGATCACTTAAATCACTATTCACTAATACCCAAACCAAACGGCATCCTAGTCCTTTCATCGTTCGACCATGTGGCCAAACTGCTGAGGCTCAGTCTCCGTAAAACCTAAATTATAAGGGATCCCGTCAACCTTTGAATCGATTACATTTAGGCTTTAGCAAGATGGAATGAGATGTTACTCCCGAGGCGGAGCTATTCAATATTCATGTGGTTGGTGCGTTACAGTAAGACTCGAACCCTCGCTGCAAGAATGAGGATTATCTTTGAATTGATGTTCATGGTGGTGTTGATGTAGCTGGGGATGTGCTGACACGGCAGAGGCTGTGGTGATTTCGGATGTAGGCTTGGTCTTGGAGCGTTTGGCTTTGCGGCAGCCACCGCTGAAGGGGGACGTTCCGGAGTACGCCACCTCTTGTCCAGTAACGACGGCAGCTCCTACAGAAATGACGTGGCTGAGAGAGGTTGTATTTGTGTTGAGAGAGTCGCAGCGGGGGAACTTGAGTGACTGGTGGTGGGCTCTGCTGCCGTAACCTCCTGTCTCCTCCAGGCTCCACCTACGACCTGCATTGCTCACACCTTCCGCTCCGAAGAAGAGATTTATTTATTTAAATTTGAAGAAAAAAAATATATAAAAATCACAAACGTGTTTGTTTTTTTAGCTTTGTCTGAAAAATATCGTTTTGCTTCTAGAATTAACGTATTCTGATCTGACCCCTACAGAAATAACGTTTTGGAAAATATTGTTTTTAGGTTTTTATAATATTTACAAAAATAAATAACGTTAAGTTTTAACACTACATCACACGTTGATAATATTAATATAATAATATGAACATGATACAAATTAACTTTGTCTAAAAAACTGATTTCATTATTTATCCATGTAAAAACAATATGGTAAAATCCGTGACATTGAAAATTTTGCAGCTAAACAAAATGGAAGATAAAAATTACATGGAGTAATTTGTTTTGTTGGCTACCAAAACATGATCTTTCATATGAAATACATATATTTGTATTCAGCATCTACCTAAATTCGAATAACGTAGGCTACTCTAAAAAAATTAATTAGATAAAATAACAAAACCCTGTTAAAAATGTGTAAGCTATACCTTCCTCTTTGGTTTCAGGGCTTGAGCTTTTTTACGGGTCGATCAGAATCTTCAATAAATCCTACTCTTGAATGTTCCGTCCTTTGTTTTGTAGGAGTCTCCCTACCCTAAAGCAGAGTGAAATTTGGGAAGGATTAGGTTCAGATTTATAATAACAAGAGAAAAATGAGAAGAGAATCGATGTTGTTGGGAACTGTTCATTACGAGTACCGGATACATTATAAGTACAAATTAGAGCATCTAGTTTTTTAAATATATATATTTGACATGACATAGGAGAAAAGAAAAGAACAACGAAAAGACAATGGAAACAAACCTTATGTGTGGATGTCAGAGCAGTAGAAGTAATAGCAGATTGTTTCCCGAGGTCAATTTGTACTGAGATGCTGGCATGTGACAAATCCAATCCAGATGTCTGCAGTGCTTGCGTTAGAGTATTCAACAATCTGTCTCAAACACCATGGTCAATTATTGCAACCGCTGCTTTCATAACAGACATGCATACAGTTAAACCTTACCCTTGAGAATATATACTTGAGATGCTGATTGTGCCACCTTCAACTGTCAGCTCTTGTTCTGTCGGCTTTTTAATAGGAAGAGAACCGTTGGCTTCTGCATCGGATGTCAATCTGGGTGTACTCTGGGCTGAGGTAATCAAGTTTGGTTGCGGTGACACAAGAAAGGGCATTGCCTTATTCATCATGACAGGACCAAGGTCTGTTGGTCTCAATGTAGTAACTGTGCTCATATCAGATTCTACAGTGTTTATTGCAGTTCTGGGAATGTTTGGGGTGACGGAATAAACCAAGGCTGGAGTGGACAGGCCGTTTATATGTCGAGATTGATCAGCATGATCTACAGTGGGTCTTTCTTTATTGCTCTGTTTCGGATAAGGTTGATGATCAGGCATTGAGAGGTTGTTGATATTCAAAAGAAATTCCTAGTTAAAATCAAGTAAAATTTACCCATAACATAAATTTTGATGGTTCCTGGTTCCCTCCTTGATATGTTCCTTCATATTTGTTTACTTTTTCTTGTAAAAACTGAATGTACTCTATAACCTGTGAGTAGATTGAACACACCATTGTTAAAAAGTTCTGAAATTTTTTAGATAGACAGAATAAATTTTATTCGTAACTATTAAAAGAAATCTATTTACCTCTGATAAGAATGAGGCCTTATCTCTCTTTTGATCACTGTTAGGAATGATACCTCTTAACATCTGAAATCTGCAGAAGAATTGACGGGTTTTAGTATCTAACGGTGATTAATATTTATATTACATTGACTCGAGTACAAGTGTTGGATACAACTCCATGAACAATGAAGAGTCTAAGCAATTTCGGGTTGCTAAACAATGTCCAAATTCACTTTGAGAAAGATTTCCAAACAATCATAAGTCAGTAACTATCCACATGAAACTCCCCTCATATCACACTAGAACTAATAAGTAAAACAATGTATTAAATGTGAAATGGTTATAGTTATACTTGCCTGTCATTAATTTTACACCGCCTCCGCTGTTCAGTTGCTGAATGTTTCGATCTTGGGGTGTTGGCCTTCTGATCGGCTGCGCTCTTCCCATCCAATTTTACTCTCAATTCCCCTGCAAAATGAAGCAAAATCAATAACTCAATAAGGCAATAATAATATACAGCACCATGCTATTCAGACTTATCGGTAGCGGTCATATTTTAATATCTAAATCCAAAAATATGCTGAAAAGAATGATTGCCTTTACTATGGGAAGTAGAAGATCTCTGTTTCTTGAGAATGAAATCATCATCTTCCTCAAAATCGTCATACTGAGAGCTACCCTTTGCTGATGTTATCATTTCCATGAAGCTTTTCTGCTTTGACGATGGCCTGTTGATGAGATCCCAAAGGTATCGCTTTTAATTTTTCGAACGCAGTAATAAAGGGGAATAAAAGAAACGAAATTGTGATTGGACTAACCGTGAGGAGGAGAGAGAGCTGAAACTATTGTAGTGGTTGTTTGTTGAAGACTGCGATGCTCTTTCCAACGATGATGTGGCCCAGTGCCGCTCCTTCCCTGCCGCTTCTGTCAAAAGTAGCAGCGAAAATTTCATTCAATTATGGAACATAACGGATTTTAATGTAGTGGAATAATCGTTCTTACACTATGTTTGCAACTAGAGCGATTGCATGCGCATGCAAATGAAATGATAAACAAACCTACAGTTGCATTTATTTAGGTGTAGTTTAGCTGACCTTTTGCTCATAAATGTCAATCTCTTGTGCTAATAATGGTGAAACTATATGCACAAGGATATTCACTTAACCCAAAATTCGTGCGTTCATGTTGTAGTTGTCGCGATAGTACTAATCAAAATTGAAGTACTAAAAGAGAGTAAGAAAAGCTTTTACCTCTCGCGGCGGGTGTTTTGCCGGTATTCTCCTTCCTTGTCTTTCCCTTCGATGCTGCAGATTCTTCCCACAGGGTGAAACCACTTCCGGTGTAAGAACTGCAGTTGGAGGTTTCATCATTTCTCTCGCTACTGCTCCTTTGAGCTACAGTAGCGAATAATTCCCCCTCTGTTCTATAGGAAACATGACTTATGCTGTAAGTTCCAATTCCACCAGGTAGAATGTGTTCTGCAGAACGAGGTGGTGGTGACGGCGGTGGTGACATTTCAGCCATTGATTCCTCGAGTGGTGTTTCTTCCTTGGCACATGCCTTCCCTGATCTTTCCAGGTGTAGGAAGTCGTGAGTTTTAAAATACCCACCTACTCATTTAGACGACAAAACGAAGAAAAGTTAGGATCATATAAAGAAAGATCGGTAAGTCATATATTTTTCCGAAACGAATCTTAACTGAAAAAATTATTTTTAAAATAAAATAATAATAAATATAAGTGAAGAATTATTTTAAAAAATATATAAAAATAATTTTTAGTGGTTGGAGATTTACCATGATATAATTATTTTTCCATATAAAGGGACACAAAAATGATAAGATTAATGTAATAAAAATATTAACAGAAAAAATAAATAGATTTTTTATTCATCTATATATAAAACATAAATCTTTTATTTTTTTTCCTTTATATATCTCATTAATATATTTATACTATATGTATTATCAATAAAATAAAAATAATCAATAAAAAATAAAATCATTAATAAGTATAACATAAAATCATTGGTGTGATAAAAATATAAAAAAATATAAATTATATTTCTATGTATATGAAATAAAAGTTATATTCCCCTTTTCTGTTTTTTTTTACCCTTTTTCGATCATATTAATAATTTTATAACAGCTGTATTATCTATAAAATAGAAAGTTAATAAAAATAAAATTATTAATACATATAATATAAAAATGTTGATGAAGCGTATGAATTAACATAAAAAAAAAACATACTGATATTGTTCATATATATGCACATAAATTAAATTTTGAGTAGATTTGAAATATTTAATTGCTTTTCATAGATTATATCTTAGTAAATCACATGTATACACAGTACACACATACGAAAAAGGAAGATTACTCCGTGCTTAGTGTCACAGTGTCACTCAGGAAAGACAGAAATAAAGTGAAGTTAATATTTTTTTCTAATTCAGTAAAAATTAAAAGAAAAACACTATTCTTTTAAAAACGAATTCTTTCATACTTGTAACTATTCATTAAATATCTTGTCACAAAGTTTGTTTTATTCCGATCTTTCCCTTTTATTCATTGTTACGACGGCCACTTTTATTTAATTTCTTATGGGCCCATATAAAGTTTCGACTGGCCAATTCGTTTGCGGGAAAATGCAGTCACGTGCACTCCACCACATCTAGATCCGGAATAAAACTTTAAATATGGCCGCCGAAACACACTAAAAATAACATAAAACAAACTGTAAAGGGTAAATATCATATATTTTTAAATTTGATTATATCTTATATTAACGGTATATTTTTTTTAATTTCATAAATAATAATATATAATTTATCTTATATGATTTTGTAGTTCATATTTAAATATAGCTATTTTATTCTATTCATATCAATTATAAAATCTAAAAGAATATTGACTATGTATAAATTAATTTCTCATTTCATTTTGATCTATTTAATTTAGTTCTTTTAAAAAAAAATTGAGTTCTTGGCTCTAAAATTTTAAATAAATTAAAAAAAAACTTAATTATTTTTTTAAGAATGTAAACTTTTTGGTTAATATATGAATAATTATTTTGTATATTGGTAATAAAGTTTTTTTCAATCTAGCAAATAAAATTAAAAAATTACAGTAGATTTTCAATTAATGTTAAAATTTTAAACGAATAAATTGTAAACATTGATTTGTTAACTCAGCTTGTGACGTTAAAATATAAAAAATGTAAAATCCTATTATGATGTTAATACTAATAAAAATGCAAATTTAGCAGGAGAATGGAGAAAAATAGTTATGGAGGCAGAGGGTATTGAGTTATTTTAGTATTATTTTTCTTGGGATCTTGAAAATAAGAAAACAGAGCAGACAATTACCTTGAGAAGGTGGCCTTGGATCTTGTTGGACGCTTGAATGACTGCAAAGTGACAGAAAGTCGTGCGTTGGTTTCCTTCCTGTTCTTCAAAACCAAATTTGTAATTAGTGTAAATAATAATAATAATAATAATAATAATAATAATAATAATAATAATAACTAACTAACTAACTCACATTTTTCCAGTAAATTATTTCCGATTTTATTTACTCGTAAAATGAAAGTAAACCATTTTGATTTGTGTGTGTGTGTAAAAGGAATAAAAAAAAAAGCCGTTGTAAAGTAAATTACCTTCTGCTTCCATGGGCAAGGATTGAGGAAGCTCCATTTATGGCGTCAGAAATTTTCCTTTTTGGCAGTAAAATATAATGGGTCAGAAAATATAACCATGAAAGATGACTTTTGACGAGCGAAATTCAAAATTCTACAGCAATTCGATGGACTCGAAGAGATTGAGCTGTGTGATTTGAAGGGGAGGAACGTGGTGGGCGGATGCCAATAGAGTTATACTATGTCCTTAAAATATTTTTAAAATTTTAACTAGGTCTCTTCCAAATTATTATTTTTATTAAACATTATATTCTAAAAAAAATAGTTAAGCTCTCACATTAAAAAAATAAAATTCTCATTAGGTCCTTTAAATTTTTTGAAATTTTAAGTTACACTTTTAAAATTTTAAAAATCTTAATTAAGACCCCTCGAACTATATGTTCGAGATCCGACGGTGGGGGGAAACTGAAAAGAGTGTCAATTCTTCAATCCGGATTGATTTTAATTCAGATCTGTTTCACATCGAGATCGGAGTTGCATTCACTAAGGCTTTTGAAATCAAAAGCTTTTTAAACAATTGAATTCAGATCCCAGAAAATTTTCCTCAACTTTCGTAACTTTTTTTTCACCAATCACAGCTTAAGAAAATTTCCAGAAAATTCGACCGACCACAGCTCCGGGAGATCTACTCCTCCACTCGTTTAACTAACCGAATGCCACCAGAAATTTTTCACAAATTAAGAAGAAGAAAAACGATGATTTCGACACCGTAAGAATTATGCATAATTCAAGTCAAAACTAGTGAACTAATTCAAAACAATAACAATCCACGAAACAAAAAGGATGAAGTACATACCTGCTTTGATCTGAAGCAATTAAGCAAAACAAATGATTTTAACGTAGAATTTCAGCTGAACCAACAAAACACGCTGATCTAAACACTGAATTATAAATTCAGAAAGAACAGCCGTGTAATAATGCATCTACCGAGTATGTTATTCCATTCCATTCGGCCGTACATGAGGCTTTTTGCGTCGGAGAAAATGAAACTCTCGCTTGCTGTTTCTCTCTGGTTTCTTTAGCGTCGTCCGCTTGATCCAAAAATCTTTCATATGCCTTTTTAGCGTTTTTTTTAATTTTTCTAATATCACCTATATATTGGTTTTTGATAACGGCGCTGACGTAACGACGTTGCGGCTGGGTTGACGACGTTAAGGCTAAGTTGACGGCTTCATTTGATTTTCCCCTTTTTAGTGTAATTCGGGCGTGGCATTCTACGGATCACGGAACTCCATGGTTTAAATTATACTCTATGTAACTTGAAAATAATATGCTAATAATTATATATTGAGGGAGTGAGATAATTAGGGAGAGATAAATTATATTTTTAACTTAAATATTGAGTTTAAATTTATATAAAATAAAATAATATAAAAAATTTTATCATCCAATTAATTAATATATCTTTATTAATTTTTTAAAAATAAAGGGTGAGAATCTTGATAATCTTGACTAAATAATTGTTTATCTAAATAGATTTTTTTAAATGTGATATTTTATCATAATTTGTTTTTTTATAATTCTGTATTTATCGGATATTTAAATTACTATATTTAATTGATAAATTTTTAAAAATACTCTAAATCTTTAATTTTAGCTAAAAAAATTATTTATCAAACAAAGTCAAAAATTGATTTATACCATATTAATATTTAATGGGCATATCTCCATTTTTCAACCGATCATTAGCTAGACGGTGGCCAGACTGTAACTCTCAAACTGATCCTTAACCAGGCATGTATTGTGGATGATGCTCAAACTGACCTATGCGATCTAACCAAGACTAGTAGAGGACACCTCCATTTTTAAATTCAAGTAGAAAATTTCAAAAATTCATTTGAAATACATATTTGTATAAACCAGTATAGGACAGTGAAATCATATGTATAAACATATCATACGACGGTTATAAAATAAATAATATCTTAAAATAATGGATAGAGACATTACTTACAAACTAGGTGGAGTACTGAATGTATTAATCCTTACAATATAAGTTATCTAAAATATATGAAAAGGATCAAATTTAATCAACTGAGCTAGAGAGTTTAATATTGTGCTTTATCAAGTATTCTATGCGAAGATACTTGGGGATAGGCTAAGAGCAGATAGGTCTACGGTAGCGCTCGTTTTATATGCGAAGATATCCATCTTCCCCACCCTAGGCCTAGATTTCCTTTCCCCGTGAGTCACCCATCCCTCCCATTATTCAGCTTGTTCCTCGGACTCCCAAATGTTAAGTTACTGAAGTAGCTAGTTTTGAAAACATCATAGATGTATTTTATTGATGATTTGTCTCGTCGAGGTTTCACCTGGGTAACATGGAACTGGAAGGGTAATCTCGGAGACGATCATAGTAGTAGGTATAATAAAGTTATTTTTCAATTGAATCGAATATTTGACTTGGTATCAGTTCCTGTATTGTCACAGATCCTAAATCCCCAGACCCAGTATCTGTTGTGAGGAGTTACCTGGGCCTGTGCCTGTGGACTGTGGTGGTGATGACCTCACGTGCTCCTCCACATCTCTTGTTATCGGGTATGATGTCCATGTGGAACTTGGGTAGAGTCTCATCTAGGGACAACCAAAGGAACATCGGGGATACAAGGAAATCAATCTTCTGAATTCCTATACAATGAAAAATAACTAGAGAAGAACAGGGCTGATTTGGAACTTAGAGAATATCTAAAAAAATCTAAAATCTGAGTACATTGGATCAATTAATAATTAATATTTAAAATATATAAAAGTTTCAAAGATTTTTTTAAAATTATAAAGTCGTTTATTTTTAAATTATAATTTCCGAATCCATAAAAAACAAATAGTATCATCTCCGTTAAGAATAATTATTTGTCGCTAAGAATAAAATTGTATATTTTAACAAGTCTTTGTTTTTAGTAACAGAAGTTCTTCCCTGTAAAGAGGACATTCCTTTGCTGAGGAATCCGTTTAGGGATCAGTTAACAATATTAATTGTTTGGGATTTTTTTATATTATTTTTGGTTCTAATTACTTTACTAAAAACACCCTACTTATTTATATATTCTTTTTGATTTGATTTTTTTAAGGGTAAACTACTGCGTTAGTCACTTTCGTTTATCCCCAGTACATTTTTAGTCACCGATTTTGAAAAATGACTAGTAAGGTCACTATCGTTTTCGAGACGTAAATATTTGATCACCCCGTCGTTAAGTGTCGTTAAACCTAAACAGAAAAATGACATGGCAGCTGACGAAAATTTCTTTTTTCCATCTTTCATCCACGTGTACGGAGACCGGTTCTTGAAACGCTTTCATCCTCTCTACGATTCTCTCTCTAGTGCTGGTTCATGAAGCTTTTTCCTTCTCTCACCAATTCTCTCTAGTGCAGCAGGATAATCAAGACTTTGAACGTGGATAATCGTTTCAAATCCGATGATCTTCACATCGACTTCCACCTTCTTTGGCCAGAAAATAGAAGATTGTTTGGTTGAATGATCGAATGTAGATTTGGGGGTTTGATTTCCGACAACGTTGATGAGATTCAACTTGGGTTTTGGGGATTGTACTAAGAGTTGAGTCTCTAATTTATTGATCCTGAATCTCAGTTCTTTGATGTAGGTTATTGCATCAACGTTGGATTTGTGTAGAACCGATGGTTCAGTCTCTCCCGCCTCTGTCGTTCTGCTTCCACTTGTTTTATAGGGGTTTCTTTCCCAGTCTCAGGTTTGCGTCTTCTATTCTTCGATCGGCTGACACTGAACTCCATTTCTGCATAAGCGAAATAGCTGTCGAAACCAGCAAAGGAGTCTGGTAACAACCTGACTAAACTCTTGGTTTCTTTCTTTCTCACTCCCTCGTCTTCCACAATCATCTCCGACGATCTCAACTCTTTCACTCCAAACGGTGTAAAAAGGTAGAGTAAGGTTAGAATTCCTCACATTCGAGCTTCACTCAATCAAATATAAATAACTTGATACTTGTTGGTTGTTAGATAATAAATACAGTAACTGGAGCAGGTTTTAAGAATTTACAAAAGGAATATGCTCAAAATATTTTAATCATTGGTTCAGTTTTATAATCAAAGGGGAAGTAAGTTCTATTTCCCTAAATGTTCTATATATTGATTTCGGTACTGTCTTCCATTATGAAACAATGGATGTGGGTTCATTGTTAAATGAGATCGATTCTAAGATGTGTATAGCTACTGCATCTTTATTTCTTTTAGAACTGTTTCTGTTTTGTAGAAAAAATTGTGTTGCCGATTCATGTGGTAATATTTTTACAGAGAGGATGAAAAAGCTTCGATCTCCTTCAACTGCAGTGTAAGTATGGTGTTTTGGTTTAACAACACTAGAGAGAGAATTGAAGAGAGGATGAAGACGTTTTAAGAACCAGTCTCCGTACACGTGGATGAAAAGTGGAAAAAAGAAATTTTCGTCGGCTGCCATGTCATTTTTCTGTTTAGATTTAACGGCACTTAACGATGGGGTGATCAAATGTTTACACTCCGAAAACGATAGTGACCTTACTGGTCGTTTTTCAAAATCGGTGACTAAAAATATACTGGGGATAAACGAAAGTGATTAGCGCAGTAGTTTACCTTTTTTTAAAATCTTAAATGTGGGTGAAAGGACAGGTGTCATTTACTCCGTAAAATCCGCATATACCACGTGATTTAAAAATGCATGCCCACCACATCCTCATTTCCCTAGCCTCCCAAATCACGTGTACAACTCACGCTACGATAATTGTGGATATTACGCGATTCCATTAGCCCATATTTTAAAACATATTTTAGTATAAGTATTGATATTCAATTTATTTGTAAATTGATTTAAATCGATTATTATGAAATAGTTCCTTAAATTTAAAATATTAAAATATAAAATTTTAGTTTTATTAAAAGACTTAATATATTATTTTATTTAATCAATCGATTATTGTTTAAAACTTAAAACAGCTAAATTTGGCACTAGAGATAACAAATTAAGTAAATAATATTATATTTCAATAAAAAAAAGTAATAATATTAAAGTTATATTAAAAATAACTATTTTCAACAATAAATACAAAATATACGACTGTGCTAAAAGAAATATCAACATTGATTGGATTTTAATTAAATAGTTTAACGTGAAATTGTATATATTTAATTAGATAGCCCGCTTAAATTATTTAGATCAATAAAATCTATAACTAAAAAATCATGTTAGTTTGATTAGTAAATTATGTTTACATGAACTTTTATATTTAAACTCCACAATATGAAATATAAATTTTAAATTTAACTCTAATCATAAATTTATAAATTATGATTTATTCTTAAACTTTTAAATTAAACCGGTAGTCTTAAATTTAACTCATTTATAGAAAATATTTTTCCGAATTTTCTTTTATATTATTTAGGTTACTTATGGTTTATGTTTTGTTTTTATCGGGGCCGCTGGTGTTGTTTTGTAAAAAGAACAAATTCTAAGCATAGTCTGTATAGCACGTGAGGCGTGGCTGATAATGGAGCAAGTACTCACGTGCTCCCATCCCCTGTCGTTGATCTGTCACACTACTTGCCTCCTTGCGTGCGGTGGGGTCGCCTCTATTGAGTGCTTACATGTTTATATAACTTCCCTTAACGCCGTCAAGGAAACGTTGTACTCTGTTCATAACTAGGTGAAAGATGTGCAAAGGACGTGGATACTCTAGGGACGGAGTCATACTTAAAGATTAAAAAAAATGATAATTTAATTAAAATATCTAAGATTTATAATTTTAAAATATCAAATATCTTAGTGTAAATGATTTTTTAAGCTTAAAAATTTAAGTCTGCAGACATTAGAATCAATAGAAAAACACACTATATTTAAGATCAACTCTTAAAGATGATTTGGAGTTAGAGGATCATCTATCATATTAATTTTTGGAATTCCTGGAAAGACTATTTTTTAAGTTTGTTTTGTATGTTCTCAGCCACCGTCGAAAACACATTTGATTCGAAAGTGGAAAGAAAACACGACCATTGATGGGGATTTGTTCAAGTATCATTACCATATGGTTTGGAGTTTATGTCATGGACTGATGATGATCATGCGAGAGGATTGTGACGAGACGAGGACATAGAGGGACACATACCCTATGATCAAGAGCAGGGACAGACCTGAGACCTCTACAAGTATCGGAATCTAGTGGACAAAGATCTCAGTAGGAACGAAATTATATCAACCAATTTTTATTCGATCAAAAGACCAAGGAGCAAAGATGTAGAATAGGAGAAAAATAACATAAAGAGAAAGCGACAACTAGGTTCACACACGCGCTAGAAAAAAGGAACACGCACCTAGGCGGAAGATCCACTTTTTCAGCGAATTTTTCCGAGTCGCAGAAAGTTAGCGCGTGAATTCCCGCGCCCACAACTGAATATTCGTTTTTTTTGCCCTAATCGACTGAGATTCAGAGGTTGCTCTCTTTATCGCGATGCCCCCTCCTTTTCCTTTATCTGATAAACGCCATAAATCAACCATGTCCTCCTCCTCGAGTCCCCACTCGACTCGCTTGACTCGTTCACCGCTTTATTACCGTAGGAATACCACGCCAGGACGCCTTAACTCGTTAACTCGGTGAGTCAGTTTTCTCCTTCGGTCCCCTCGCTCGCTCGTTTTGGATCTGTTTATCCTGTGTTTGATTTTCCCGTTTTTTCAAGAACTAAAAGATGGAGCCGATGGATATTGTAGGGAAGTCGAAGGAGGACGCTTCGCTTCCCAAAGGTAATTTTCCCGTTTCATATGCTTTCTCGTCGTGATTTTATTTATTTATTGGTAATTATTTGGTATTTTGATGTTTCCCCCCCTCATTTTTTCGTTTATTTCGAGTTTCTAGTGTTCTAAAACTCCTCAATTCCAATACTTGAATTCGCTAGTGGTTCTTTATTCACCATCGGAGTTAGCTGAGAATATTTAAAAACATCCGCTTTTGTTTATTAACTTAGGGTTCTGGATTATCTATGTCAATTTATGTTTTGAATATTAGTAAACAAGTGAATCGGTTGCCACTGAAAGTTTGCATAAACTTGAATTTTATGACCTTAAGGTACGTACAACGAGACTGATTTAAGAAAGCCTACATCTCTCATGGTCTGAAGCATAAGTTTGTCATTGACTAGCGTTCTTTTGTGACTTTGTGAGCTTTGAGCTTTGAGCTTTTTCCAAGGAGCTATCTTTTACTTTGTCTGTTAAAGATGTTTAACAATATTGTTGGTTATTATATGTGTGTATATATAATTATTATTATATACAGTCACAAATGCTTTTGTTTTCAAATTTCAAGAGAGAGTTTCTTGTCTAGAGCTTCTATTGGAGGGATTCCATTTCACTGGTTTATGACTGTGATGTATTTGAGAATGCATGATAAATATTGTATAATAAAACAATTTATTCCTATGTTTCTCAGAGAATTAATACTTGGAAAGGGTCTAAAGTGTTTGGATAATCATGCCTCGTATGGTTTTATGTATTTGCTTTCACTGTAACTTTTTTACTTGGTGAAATGGAGCTTATGAGCTAATAACAGGGGTATAGTATTTTTAAACACTTAACATGATTCACTTTTGTAGCAATTTATAATTCTTATTCTCTTTTACTTTTTAATGTTATAAAAAGATAACGGAGTGCCTTTTTTTAAAAAATAACTGAAGTCTTTCTTTGTGCATTAAAATTATACTGATCGTCATCGTATGCAATGTCTGTTCAGGCTTTGCACCTTAGCACTGTGATTTAGTTTGGATTTTTTATTGCTTTGTGATGGCAATTATATGTGTGTTTTTTCCAGCAACTATGACGAAAATTATAAAGGAGATGTTACCGCCAGATGTACGTGTTGCAAGAGATACTCAAGATCTTTTGATTGAGTGTTGTGTAGGTTAGATAATAAATCTGATCTTTATTCCTTTTCAATATATTTAAAAGAACTTTTCTACTTGGTTTATACAGGCTACAGCCAAATTTCTTAGTTTTTGACTTCTGTTTTAGTGATCACTATGTGTTTTGATGTCTCATGATATTAAAGAGCTAGTTTTTGCATGTTACCAACGATTTATTTAGTAAATATTAGTTCTTAAATGCATGTGATAAATGAAGGGAACATTCTTTTCCTGGGTAGTATTTATTTTTCTTCTACATGGTGGCTAGTCAAACCCGGTTAGAGACCATTTCAGTAGTTAGCACCTTCACATCTGTACATTAGTAATTGACAAGTTGAACCATTGTCAGTATCATTCTCTTGTAAGCAGAATTACTAGACGTAACCTTACTGTGGATGCAATTTGGCAGTTTAGTCTGGTATGATTACTCACAGTATTTGTTGTGTCATTGATGGTTTTGGTTGAAGTTTTTTCTTGTTAGAATCATGTTTGGAAAATTTATGCATTATTTTACATCTTTTGTTTTTTACTGTCCCAAACAATGAAGTAATTGGTAGTATTAGTTTCTTGTTTGTTGGAACTGATTAAAGCTTTAATCCTTTCGTAGAGTTCATTAATCTCATTTCATCCGAGTCCAATGAAGTTTGTAATAAAGAGGAGAAGCGAACCATAGCGCCTGATCATGTACTGAAAGCTTTAGAGGTATTTGTGTCATGAACCCACTTTCACATTTTAATTTGGTTCCTTTTATCTGTGTGATTTTGTTTTCTTCTTGTTGGTTTACTAGATCGGAAAAACTAATGTATTTAATAGGACCTTGGCTGTATGGTTCAGCTGTATCTTTATGTTTGTGCACTTTAGCCTGCTTCCGATCTTAAGTAAATACCGTTAGGATTTTAAATTGCTCATACCATAAAAATTCCAGCAATTGAGGGTCTAAGAAGGATATTTTGTGTTTATATTAAGCTATGCCTTAACTAGTCCTTGCATTCTATTCTGAATTTCTGATCATACAGTGTAAATTCTAAGAATGCCAAAAATGTATTTGTTATTAAAGCTTTAGCCTTTATGCACGCTTGTAATTTGTCAGGTTCTTGGGTTTGGAGAGTACATTGAGGAGGTATATGCTGCATATGAGCAACACAAGATCGAGACCATGGTAATTATTTGTCTTCTTGTTCCTTGGTTGCATTTGGCATTCTACTATCTCAATCTTTGGAAACTGAATTTTTGTTTTTATAACCGAGATTTCCCAGCTTTGTTTTATCTCCGACTCCCTTCTCTTTTTCTTAGCTTATCGTGTTACCACCATCTGTTATTGACCATGAAGTTGGCAATCATGCGCTTCTCTTTTTCTGTTTGTATGTTTTGGCTGAATTTGATTCAGCAGTGGAGACGCATTCCAAACAAGATTCACCAAATGTTATTCTTGAAATGCAGCATGACTCCTTGAAAGGAGGCAAATGGAGCAATGGAGCAGAGATGACTGAAGAAGAAGCGGCAGCTGAGCAGCAGAGGATGTTTGCTGAAGCACGAGCGAGAATGAATGGTGGGGCTGTAGTCCCAAAGCAACCCGAATCTGATCCAACCTTAGAGAGCTAACAGTTTAGGCTTATTTCCTGTCACCATAGGTAATCATGCTTGATTATTCTTCCCTCAGTGTTTCTAAAGTTGTAATCTGAATGTCATTGGCCCATGTGGATATCTGTGAATGCTATCTATATTCTATAACTTAATGCAATTTAGCAAGAGTTTGTTCATTTCTATCCATCTAGCTAGCTAGTAGATTCATGTGGCCATATTATCACGGTTCATATGAATCCATAAGGTGTGCCTATCAGCGTGATTAAGGTATTGTTTATTTTGATCCGTTGGATTTAGGAATTAGAATTCATTTCATCTGTAGCCTGTAATATCTATTTCAATATCGGTTCATTGAATTTACGACTGCATACACATGCACATATAATGCTAATGATTGTTTCAACGTTGTAAGCAGGTCTATATGAGGCTCTTTCACCTCGGATGAAGAGAATAAATTGAAAAAAAAAACTAATGGGAAGAAATAAGAACATTTTAAAATAATTTGCAATGTATTTTGGATCATTTTCTCCGTACATCCGGTCCTTGACGTGCAAATCCTGGCTGCAAGACGTGGTTAGGCATAGATTAGTATACTTATCATGAAAAATAGTTATAAAATACATGATTTAAATAAACTAATACAACAAAGTTGAATTGAAAAGAAAATAATGTCTGGTTTGTAGATTTTATAAACAGAAACCCAAACCCGAAATCGAGACAAATTTGACAAGAACCTACTCAGTACCAAACTAAAATAATATGAGGGTTACCATACCTGAAGAAGCAAGGAAGGAGCTCCAAATGGTTGTGAAGTGGTATGACTTCTCGTTTTCCCCCCATTCAAGGTAGTGATTGGAGTACTAACATCATAGAAACTCCGTTTTTTTGCCTTTGAAGTGACCGGAGATCGAAACTGATGACTTGGACTTGTCAGTTCCCCAAATGTTTTTTCATTCTTTCTCAAAAGCTCCTGAATCATATCATCTTTTTGCTTTAATTCTAAAGCATGATCTTTCTTCATTCTCACCATTTCCGATTCCAAAGCTTTCACTCTCAGTTTAAGCTCCTTGACAGCTTCTTCTGCAACCCTTTTTCTGGATTCTGGTGTGAAGCAATTCCGAGCTAAAATGGAGGGTTTGAGCTTCGTTTCTTCAGCTGGTTGGGCACTTGATGGAGGCGTCATTAGAGATGTGAGTGAAGCAGGAGTTGATTGTGCTTGAAAACTTAGCAACTTTTGCAGTTGACTTCGCAGTTCACGATTCTCCTTTTGCAGTTTGAGTACAAGCTTGGTTTGATCGGTGGCTCTTGTTTCAGGTACTTCAAGTACACCCTCATTGGCCTCACATGTCTGCAAGTACAATAAATATTGTATGTTATTCAAATTCGAGATACAATATCAACGATACACTTCAAGAAGAAGAATTGCATCACGTAAGTGATATAAGAAATGTATTACTGATACAAGACAATCTAGGAATATGACAGCACATCCGATATATGCAAAGCTTGTTAGATCCAAATTTGAATCAGCATAATTGCTTTAGAAGGTCAATAAATTTTTAAAAATATAACTTCTAAAAATTTAAGTAAATAGTGGAATCAAATATATGAATATACATCCGTCATGAGCAATAGTAGCAGGTTTGAGGTTTCCAGTTTATGTGGAATAGCATGATTGCATGAATCGTGTTACGAACCTTGGTTCGAATTTCCTTGGCCCGGTCTGCCCAATGAAGGGTGTTTTGTGTTTCACCAAATGAAACATTGCTTGGACTGATATTAGCGATCATGACAGTGTTACAAGCTCCGCCTAAGGAGTCCTTCAAGAGTTGAGTGAGTTTAGAGTTTCGGTAAGGTATATGTTTCTTACGCTCGACGAGAGCATTGATGCAGCTGCTGAGTGCGAGAAGTGACCGATTAATGTTTGCACCTTCGAGTGATCGAAGTGTTCTTTGATCAGTCGCGAGAGCACGTTCGGAACCAGCAAGATCAATGAGTGAGAGCTTTCCAACTCTATTAATGACATTCATTGAAGCATCTTTCACTCTATATTCAACCACAACCTAAAAGAACAAAGATTGTAGTCAGTCATGGATAGTAACAGACAAGTTGGTCAAACTCAGACATAGGTATATTTGATTTTTTTCTCAAGATTTTCCATATATTTAGAGAGTCCTATACCTGAAGGATTGCATGGGATCGAGAAGATGTTTCATTAGCACGGGTTGGTTCAGTGGTTCGATTTTGATTTCCTCTTTGAAGCAATGCCATCACCTGCCACAACCAAAACCAGACTATGAAACCCTTTTCATTCAATTAACTGCTCCAAGTTATAATACAATTAGCGTTCAATAGGAAAATTTACTTCATCTGTTGAGTAAGCCCTGTATTGTGTAAGACCTGCTGCTGCAATTCCCTGCATTACATAAAATCAAAGGCAACTATATTTAGAACTTAAATAATACATAATTATAGGGTATGCTATTCGAACTTGGGTGTAAATGTCAAAATCAGCATGTATTTAGAATCATTTTGTAGTACTTGAATATGAGCTGATACATGCATCAAATATGAGTACTTCAAGCAAAAGAAAGAAGCAACATAGAGTATCAAATGCGGGTCCGTTTCACATATCTCATACCCGTGTATGAAACACAATATGAAGGCCTATGTTAATCAAACTCGAGTGTAAGTGATGGGTATGAATATGCATCATACCTCCGAATACATATCAAAATCTAACACGGATATTTAAAGAAAAGTAAAGAGTTGGAATAACCTGTTTATCTTCTCTCAAAACAAGGGGTCTTCCAGGGGAGAGTAAATCCCTGACGGTTTCATTGTAGACTTCGAGATAAGAAAGATGAACAACATGATTTCCATCAAAGCTTCTTTGTCTAATCTTTGCAAAAAGATCTTTTATTGCCAAAACCATGACGCCTGGATTATCAATGGTGCCTAACATCGTATAAGTTTTACCAGCTCCTGTGGCGCCATAGCAGAACACCGACCCATTTCTTCCCTGCAACACTGCTTCCACAAGGTCTGCAGTCCTGCAAATTCAACATGCTTCAGACAACATCCGACTTGCGTAGAGGGATAATATCCTCCAAGGATCTTTTCAAATGCAAGAACAAACTTGATATTCTTTTTGAAAACATACATCTCGGATACGTTCTTGTATCTAACATTCATACCCTAGTTCAAAAAAAAACTATAAAAAGTACCTGTGAGTGAATCTGTGACCGACATGAATAGGGAATATGACCCTTCAAATAACCTTGAGCATGGGTAAATTTGAAAAATAAAATGAATGTACCGATACCAAATTCGTATTTAAAACACACATAAAACCAAATAACATAAGCTAAACCAGTGATAACAAAAACTAGAATCCAGATAGAACCTCAACATAAGAAGTGTGAATTATCAACCGAATACATTGATCACTAAAACAAGTCCAATTCAAAACTACATCACATTTACTTGCATTTGAGGACTAATGTCTCCGACAGGGAATGTTCAAATTTTTAAAGATTTTTCATATATTTTGAGCATCATACTCCATACCGATATTCAAATGTGTTGTTACTCGTATATATTCATGTAGTCTGCAGATCATATCAAACATCTTTTGCAACAAAACTAACATTGTGGAATAAACTTCATATTGACAATTGGAATCAGGGAATGAAGCGTCAAAAGTGAAAAAATTTCTAGCTTCCAAGAACACAGAAATAGAGCAAAATGAAACCATTTTAAGGGCTAAAACTATCTATGCCACTTCAACTCCTAGAACAAGAAAGTCAGAAACTAGTAGCTCAGTTGTCTAAGTTTTTCACTATTATTAATCGTATTCGGTATATAAGTATCGGACACAAATATTTTAAAAAGCTCAAAGTACTAGAGTCTGCAATTCAAATAAAAATGGATTAATACATGAAATCAAAGCTTACGTAGTGGTATAAACTTCACATTGGGTACTGAAATCAGGGAATGAAGCATCAAAGGTGAAATGCCTGCCTTTAAGCCTCTTCAGTCTAAGATAGTCATTCTCATTACCAAACTCAGTCAAGTAAACATCTTTTTTGTTCACAATCTTCACACAACACCTTGATCCAGCTTCTTTCTCCTTCTTTGACATCGGCCTAAGCCTTACGAACACGAGAATTCGACTCTCATTTTTTTCATCCATCTCCATTGATAGCTTCCTAGCAACTGCAGTCTTTGTACCCTTTGTTGCAAAAGGTGAAACCCCAAGAATATTATGATCAGTAGCAATGAAAAGATTCTCCTTTGAATCATCAAAAGCAATTGAATTCTCCATTGGAGCCAGTGTTGTGGGCATTGTGTTTTCTTCCAGAACATTGTTGTTGTTGTTTCTAAGAACTGCAGAAGCTTTTTTTTTGTTGTTCATATAAAAGAGTTAAAGCTCTCAGTTTTTCCTTCAATCCATGGTGAAGATTCCTCATTGGAACATTGTTGTTAACATTATTCGCCTGGATTTCTTCTCCTTCTTCTTCGTTTGATCTTCTCTTTCTGTTGATCTGAGAGTGAGATCTTGTTGAAACTGTCATCTTTTGATTTTCTCACTGTCCAAACACGCCTGGAGATATAATTTTCTTAAAACACCCAATTGAGATAAGAAGCTGAAAATGCAAGAAAAAATCAAGGAAACTATTTTCCAGGAAAATTCAAAGCTTAGGAAAACATCCGGTTGATACAATCTTTTAAAACACCCAATTGATAAAAACAGCTCTAAATGCAATAAAAAAGTGTAATGAGGATTTCCTCACTATCCAAACATGCTAGATGCAACTTTTTTTAAACACCCAATAGATAAAAGCAGCTGAAAATGAAAGAAATAATTTTCCTGGAAAATTCAAAGCTTGAGAAAACGCCCAGTTGATACAATTTTTCTCTCTATCCAAACATGCCAGAATATGCAATCCTTTTACACCCCAATTGATAAAAAAACAGCTGAAAATGCAAGAGAAAAAGTGAAAAGGACTATTTTCCTGAGAAAATCAGAGCTCGAGAAAGCGTCCAGCTTATACAATTTTTCTCAATATACAGACACTCCCAGATGCAATGTTTTAACACCCCAAATGATAAAAATGGCTGAAAGTGCAGATCGCAAGAAAAAAAAAAGTGAAAGAAACAATTTTCCTGGTAAAATCAAAAGTTGGGAAACTTATTTGAGAGCTAAGAAGTTACTGAAAAATGGAGGGGGGATTATCAAGATCGGGTTAATCTAAACTGTTGGTTTTGATGGTGATGATATCAACGTTTGGTGGTGAATCCGTTAAATCAAGTATCTGGAGGAATGAAAAAGCTATCAGCACTCTATTTTTTTTTATTTCTTCACGAAGGTAAGAGTGGAAAAAGCAAAAGGTGGAGTGTCCTTTGTTAAAGAAATTTGAAATGGTATTGATAAAAGAAAAAAAAAAGAAATTTGAAATGGAGGTTATAACGGTAAAGAAGACTGCCGGAAACGGAAACTGCAGGCTCCATGTTCATGTGGGAATTAAAATACTAATAATTTGTATATTTATGACATTTTAATTGTATTTAAGATATTTGATTATATTGACTTTGCTATATAAGTCTTGAAAGAACACAAACGAGAGTATGTTGATATTTATTCTTTTATTTTTAATCGAACAAATACAAATAAGTAATAATTTCTTTTTTGTGTTTGTTTATTAAAAATATAATTTTATTCGTTCATTAAAATAATAAATGAACATTAACTAACGAATATAAAAAAAAATATGTGATTATAATCACATTATTCTCGTGTATATACCACTCGAGCCTTTAGCAACAGAGACTTGATCTAACCCTGCCACTTGTGAGAACCAACCATTCCTTTTCTTCAAGCCGAAATCGTTTCTCGTTATCTACTTATCCTGCAATATGATTCGAGCATCGCGTCTCTTGTCGCCTTATCCGATGGCTACAGATGCATCAGCTACCAGCATAGCTTTACCGACAAAAACAAGAGATGCAATTCCTCGGATGCATGATTAGAGGTTCGTTGCATTTTGAATATCGAAGTCGGGGATCTTCATCTTACACGTTCCCAGAACCATGTCACGGGTTTTTGGAGAAACTTCTTTCAGAAGGTCTAATATGTTTATCTTGTGCTGCTTCTTTAGCTCGTCTAACTCCAATTGCTGCTTTACCAACAGCGATTCGAGCCTCTCAGTTATTGCCTTCACTCGTGCATCAGTGTCCTTTACAATTGCTGCTTTACAATTCTCTCTGGAGGAAAGCATTCCATTATCGTCATGCGGGTTTTCCCCAAACACACTCAATTGCATTGCAGTAGGTATTCTCTCGTTTTGTGCCAGACCATCGTCACCTCTGCCACTGCGACAGGCAACCGCCACTCGAACAAGTGAAGTACCTCTACTAAATTTACCTCCACTTTCATAGTTATCATGGAATTGTTCATAGTTTTCAGGCAAGTTATCTGTGGACTGAGCGAAAGGTATCTGAGAAGCCAAGTTTGGAAAGCCAAACCTGGATGGAGATATTCCACCAGCCGCTTTCGGTGAGTCAGACCAGTATCTTCGACCGGATGGCAATCTCTCCAGTGAAAGACGACCTGGAGATGCGGTCGGTGTGTAAGCCATTGGAGATGCATCACCCTTACTTTCATAAATATCAGAATGTGCAAATTCTCCAAAATTAATTCTTGGACTTTCTAGAGGAGCCCAATCACGAATATGAGAACTTATATTCGATTCAATCATTTTGGCAATTGTTGGAACATCTTGATCAGTTAAGTCCAACTCCTCAACCATTTCACTGGCAACAGCAAATGCTGTATCAGCTTCAATATCAAATGGGAAGTGGATGTTGCGGATATGACCTAGGATCATGTCGGATTTCAATAAATAAATAAATAAACAATTACGAAAGGAGAAAACCTTGAAGAAGAAAACAAAGGAGGGAGAGACCTGTTGAATCTGGTATCCTTAGTTTCAGAAATATAGTGTTATGATCTTTTGTCTGACCTTGCACTTTAACATCTAGGCTCGCCTCGTTTTGAAGATCCTTTGTATCGCCATCTACATTTAACATGTGAAATGTGAGGGCCAAAACTACTTGAAAGCTTTCAAGCTTAAAAAAGGCTCCTCAATTCTACCTGAAACGGGGGGATTATGTCGACCTACACTGTCATTTTCCTCAACGGGTTGGAGAAATGGATCCCGTAAAAGCTCCTTAGCAGACAAACGTTCCGAGGCTTTAGCAATACATTTTTCAATAAATAACTTGACTCCGGGATCTGACACTTTTGCTAATGATGCTGGCTTTATTCCCTGCCCGAGTACAAGAACCATTAGAATTGAGAAGCCTTGTGTCTCATTTTTTCATAAATTAACTATATTGAGAAGGCTACATCACCTAAAATTTCAAGGGCTAAACATCGATTCTACATAGAAAACTTTGATAAACCATATTTGGTTCGATTCAGAACTCAGAAAAATGAATTCTACAACTATCAATGATTTAACTAAAATATTGAAGCAATGTATATAGTTCACTCCAAAGAAGCCACAATCCGGCATCTTTCCAATAGCAAGGTTGGCAAAAGGCTCAAAAACATGTCTATCTAGTGTGTGTACACTATGCATATTGTAGTCAAATCAAATTCAGTAAAATTTCTACTATGGGTCATTAGGGATTTTCACCAACCTAAGGGACCAGTTACTCGTACTTAAGGTGAGTATAAGATACGAGTAACGAACCATCTCTTCCCAGAATCATTTCCCCATGACTACCTCAAAGTTTATGATGCCATCCATATGTCCACTTCCGCATATTTCATATCTTTTAGGCATTTATATTTGTTAGTAGCAAATATACTTTAGGATAGTCATTCAACATGTCCTAAGATCTGTTCTAGATGTTTTGTCAAAGATTTGCTCTTTGAAATTCCAATTGGAGACTTGTCCACTCAGAACTGAGTTCAGATTGCTTGCATCGGAGTAAACCAAGGTGGAGTTGACCGCTAAAAAGTGAAGCCCAAGAAATTATATATAATCACTGCAACTAAGCAGAATGACCTCTTAATGACGAAACAAAATTCAAATTACTTAAAAACATATGATGATTCATATCAAACTCATTCATCAGCTCAACAAATGTACCTCATGTAGGGGGAAAACGTCTAGGAAATCGACATTTCTCAAAAACCTGTTATTGTCTCATGCATAAACTTCTAAATCGAATAATGAATTCAAGGACTACAACCAATCAACATAAGTGATAAGCAAGACACGGGGTAAAAAGTAGCCAACCTTTAAACAGGGAAAGATCATGAATGTCTTACCGATGTCACCTTCCTGAATATTTGAGCTGCATTAGCACATTCAATGTATGGATACTCAAATGTTACTAACTCCAGCAAACACATGCCGAAAGCGTAAATATCTACTAGCTCATTGTATTCCTCTTCATAGAGTTCGGGCGCCATAAACTCTGGTGTACCTATATTGAATTAACGATTGCTTTATTATTTTGTATTTAAATCCATGATGGTTCCAAACATTGTACAATCGGAAGTCATTAAGGTCATGAGCTGTACCAATAACACTATGTGCAGCACGAGCCTGGCGAAGGATAGCAGCCAAACCTAGATCCCCAATCTTCACCTCACCTTGGTTGCCATTGACGAAGATGTTATCACATTTCAGATCCCGGTGAATCACTGGGGGGTCGTGATCATGAAGATAAAGAAGGCCCTCCAAGATCTGCTTAGACCATTTCTTCAATGCCCTCAAATCAACATGCTTATGCTTCTTCCGGTACCTACACGATCCACCACAAAACTTTGGTTAATGTCATAATGAAACACATTATAAACACATAGATATAAAAAAAAAAAAAAAAAAAACTTACTGCCGCAGTGTTCCCGAAGTGAAAATCTCAGTGATGAAGTTAATATTTTCATTTTTGGCATCGACCCATGAATTATAAAACTTAATTATATTCTTGTGCTTCAATGTTTTAAGCAAATGAACTTCAGAATATAAACGCTCCAAATCTTCCGAATTTCGCAAAAGATCTGTGACCTTAACCTGATTCCATGCCACTTCTATACCTTCCAGTTCATCAAATGCTCTGTATCTAGATTCCCACAATTCGGTCAAGGATTCAACAAAAGCCTCATACTCATAAATTAAGCCTCTAATGCATTTATAAGCAAATTAAAACAACAAAGGAAACACACACACACACACACATATATATATATATATGCATGCATATGCGTATCTAAAGAAAAAAAGGATACACTTTTTTGAAAGCTCCTCTTCCTAAAACCTCCCTGTACTGCAAAATAACCATTCAAAAGACAAAAACAAAGGCAACCAATTAATGGTAACATGAATCAAGATTAACTCAAATGCCAATCAACATAAAATATAGAATTTGTTCCAAATTAGTAAGGTTTGTTAGAATAAAAAATGATAAAATCCGGACATTTGAAAAAAAAAAGAAACGAAATGAAATAGTGAAGGGATTTACCCGACCATATCGACCCGTAGGATCAATTTCGACGAACTCAGCATCGGGATCATCTTGCTCCTGATCTGAGATTGTATCCTGCACCATCCTTTGGCTTTCTCAAACACCAAAACACACGAAAACAATATCAAATTTCAGGTGAAATTTTCATTTTTTTGCTATTTAAATGATTACAAACTCCAAGCGATTGGAAAAATAAATGAAACAAAAAAAGAACCCAAGTCGTAAATTCAAAGAAAAAATAAATTTGTGGAAACAAAGGATGATGAAATGGCGATTGGAGAAGGAATTTGTTTCGTCAAAGAGAAGCTCGGGGCAACAGGAAACCGACTATTACTGGCTGACCCTTTCGAAAACAATTGAAAATTTTCCATATTTCTTTCCAATTTCTAATTTAAATTTATTTTAAGCTGGAAATGAAATTTTGCAGTTTTTTCATATTTCATGAATTGTTTTGGCAGAGAGAGAAAGAACGAGAGCAACAGGAACGGAGATTTTTCATTGGGAAAATGGCGAAAATAATGAGGAAAGGAAATGCAAAATCAGTCAAAATTTGAGGTTGTGATCCCATAAATTTAATTAATGTCAACTTCCACTTAGATTTTGCATCTCATTATGTTTCCCACGATAGGTTGGGTTTGCCAGGGAGAAATTATATCTTAGATTCATTCGTCATTTTATTTGTGATTATTTTATTAAGATTTAATAATTTATTTTTTATATTATTAATCTATTTATAATAAAAAAAACAATCATTTATTATCTATTTGCAGGGCATAATAATATAAGATTCATCTTTAAAAAACAGATATGAAAAGAAATAAATGACTAATTTTAATAGAAGAAACCGTAGATTATATGGTGATAAGGATTCATAGTCTAATTTTTGGTATGCAATGGCTCCTGCTAGTTCTTGGGTTAAAGTAGACTTCAAGTTCCTAAACTCTTTGGCATATTTGAATTTAATCCCAACTTTATTTCTTAAAATTTAACTTTTCTATTTTCAGATTTAAAATTTTAACCGTTAATATCGTAAACTTATTTTTTATTTTTGGAATTTACATATATGCTACTTAGGTGTTTCCCTGTTAAACTAAGAGTGCGGTTGAGTAAAAAAATGAGTTTATTAGATGAATTATGTATTATAATTAAATTTTATTTAAAATTTTTTGAGTTAAATTAAGTTAAATTGTTTAAGTTATAGTACTAATTGATTTTTATTCGAATGATTTTTTATAACTATTTAGAATATGTATGATAGAATCAATTTATACGGTGTAAAACTCTCTAAGTATTATATAGTGTAAAACTTTTTAAGTTTTACGCATTTTTTAGATCGTTAAATTATTAAAACGGTTGACTCAGATTAACATTAGTTATGTGAATATTATCCCTTAGAAAAAAATAGAAATTAATCCGAGCAATCTATTTCAGTCACCTAACAATACAAAAAATATTTTAAGTTTTATATTGTGTAACTTGATTTTATCACTTCATATCCTTATATATTTCATATAATTGAAAAACTCGAATTAAACTTAAAATTATCTATTAAAAAATAGTAGTTTCTAGTGTTGTTTCCTTTTAAACTTTTGTAGTCTCCCCTCACCCTCCCACTGGCCACCTCTATAGACCATGAGAAGAGATGCTTCAATGAATGCCTGTCCATGATTTTCCTGTTATTCCACTTTCTTGTAACTTTGTTCCTATATGTCCACTTTCTTTTCGAGAGAGTGAGTTCAGCTTCAGCTTCTCTGCACTCCTACTACAGACAGTGTCCAGATCCAGCTTATAAAGTATATTTCTCTCTTTCACTCCGAAGATATGGGAAGAACACGAAGACGGATGTTGTTGTTACCAGTCATATCTCAATATGACTTGGTCTCTTTGAATTTCCCATGCATTCATAAGTTGAAGCCTGAAGGATTCCGTTTTGTTTCTGACTTTTAGTTTTGTGTTCCCACTTCCCACCCTGTTTCTTTCTCATGGTCTTCGGAGAGTTGAAGGAATATCCAAATCCAATCCTCCAGGCTCCAGGCTCCAGGCTCCAGGCAACAGATCCTTTTTGGAGCTGATGAAACAGAGCATCTGAAATAGTAGACCAAAAGATCCAATTCATGTTCCATCTTGTTCTGGGTTTCAAATCTCTGTGAAGGAACTAGGAATTGACAACCCCACTCGAGTTATTGAGAGACAGAGGGATAGCTGTTGCCTGTTGACATTTGAAACAGAAGGTGTCGTACAAGTGGGTAAGGGCAGCTACTAGCTAAGAGTAGAGTAGATGAGGACATGGACAAGCAGTTGATTGGGGATAGGGAGTAGGAGTAGACAACTGGAGACGAAACACATATAAAAAGACTATGAAAATAAACAAGAAATATCTATTCAATTTTAAAAAATAAAAGACTCTAATGCTTTTAGAATAGAATCTTTTACGGTGCAGCGAAAGAGCATCTCGCATTCGCAACATCATCAAGTAACAATATGAAGCGTACAAGTATTTTGATAGATATAAAATTATATTAAACGTTTACAAAGCCACATTAGACAATTTAATAAAGTACATGGGTATATTTGTCCCTGGGCTAGGATGTAATTATAAAGGGGTAAAGGAGTAAATCTAATGAAGTGAGTCTTTTGCAACCAAGTGACAGTGTGAGTATATACTTAGACCTCGGTGGGTAGAGTACCGTCTTCTTCAAAACGCAGACGAAATTTAGGGTTTCTAATTTCAATCCCAATGGAGACACAACTGGACTCAGATATCTCCGCTGCCATTGTGGAATTCCTTGCCCGAGATTCAGCCGACAATTTGTTGTTGAAGAAACTCATCAACGCTCTCCCGACATTTAACCCTCATCCTTGCTTGCAGAAAGCGATGCATCTCCGTTCCATCAGGTGTGAAATCCAAGCCGGAGAGATTTCAGAGAGAATCCTCGACTATTTGGAGAGGATAGAGCGCATTGACAGTGACCAAAGGATCCCCATCCCCGACTCCATGAAGGAAGCTTACTATGCCGTCTTACTGGATTGCACCGCCAAGTACTTGGCCGGAGGTCCGAACCCAAACCCGAATAACCGGTTATCGGAGGCGGCTAACAGAATTTGGAGGGGCCGACTTGAAAATCTGGAAAGATCCGAGGCATCCAATTTGGTTTCCGACCGACTGAGAAACCTTGGGCGTCAGGTGGAGGCTGCGTTTGAGGACGAGGAAGTGCGCCGCTGTTTAATCGCAATTAATACGCGAAAGGACGCCATACATAGCCTCAGGCTCTATATACGCGAAGCGTTTGCCTCGATGGAGCCGCCGGTTCTTGTAAGAGCATGCTTGAGGTTCACATCACGCCAGTAAACTGATTTCTTTAGAAGGTACTCTTTCAATAGTCCACTATGTATGCACTATGCAGGACAACATTGCTAAACCTCATATTAAGCTTTCATTCCCCATGACAAATAGTGTGTGCATTTTACCCAGAATTGGGAATCCTGATTCCTGAGTTCTAAAACTGGAACCATCCAAGGCTTCCAATTTTGTTTCCGAGCAAATGGTAGTCAGGTGTTTGATTGCATTCAGTACTTGGCCTTCCTTGAAAAAGCAACGACTGCTTGATGTTCTTCTGAAGTTGCTTTGCTTAATAGGCAGTATGGCTGAACTCATTGTTAATGCAAGTTATGTATATATATATCGGACTGCATTTGCTCCTCATTTAGTTGTGTCCAGAAATACAAATCCTGAATTAGGGTGTTAATTTATCTTGAACTGAAGCCATGGCGTTGATGATATAAAGGTTAGCAATTAGGGGTATGATGAGATATTCGATGCTCTTTAGGTGTTTGTTCCTGAACTTGAGACCTTTCTTAAAGAACATCGAATGCTTTACAGCTCGACTGAAGGACTCATCCATCGGGTTTTTGGTAGCGTTTAGATATGAACTTTATTTTGGATAACCCACAAACTTGTCGGAAAAAGAAACAAAGCATAGTCCCCTGATCTATATAGACCGTTCCCTTTAGTTACAATTGATGATATATACCAAAACCATAAAAGAGACCTCCCCTGTAATTGACACCTGAAGAAAAGGAAGAACAAACCCAGATTGCGAGAAAGATGTATCCATTTGATATGATAGGAGTGGGAGTAAAGGCATTATTTAGTGAGTTAAGTAGCTTAGAAATCGACAAGTAATTGGGGCAGAATTCTTTCTAAATGAATGGCTGCAACCTTCAGCAACCGTAGCAGCTCGCTGCACAGTCTCTGTCTCAAAATCAATAAATATTTATTTTCTAAAACATGGTCTAATTTAAATTCAGGAATTTTGACAAAAAAATAACCTGTAATAAAAATTCTAACAAGTTCGCCACTCAGCTTTAGTGCATTTGGATTAGCTGCACATAGGTTGATTTCATCAATTTTAAAGTTATATATACTAGGGAAATAGCAAATGGCAGTATGTCTACAAGATGAAGTGAAACGGGAATAACAAGTATCGTAGCAACCCATTGTCTAATCGTTGCAGGAAGGCTTATGATTTGGATTAGAATACTGTACACTGCTAAAAAATCGATTTTTTATTTTATTTGTAGGAGTCACAGTGACAATGACTACTAGTGAGACTAATATTAGTTTGTACAATAGTGCGAAGTTAAATATCATTTTAGCAATTATTGGTATTCAATTACTTGTTCGACTAATTTAAATATAAGATAATTTTTTTAATCTAATTTGATTCATTCAGGACACCTATATTTCTAGTTTTGACGAACATATCTCATAAATCAAGTTATAGTCAATTATTTAATATGAAATTTAAATAACATATAAAATGTTTTAAGAACACTTCCAAAAACAAATCAAGCATTTTCCGCTACCATTTTTCACTTAAAAACTGATTTGGGTGTGAAATGAATGAGATTAATTTGGATCGAAATAAAATACCGAATGTGGGTCGAATCTTCTTTGATGCAATCTACAATTAAGATTAAGACTCTTAGTAAATGAAATATACACCCGTGAAAGAACAAATCACATCACTGTTACCTCGTGATCCATGACGTCGGTGTTTTGAAATACGGTTCCTCCACGCTCTGGAATTAAAACACCAAAATCATTTGTTTTTAAGCTGTGAATTGAGGCTAAAATGGTGAGAACGATGGAATTACGAAACCTTGAGCTTTTCTGGTCCAAATATGCTTAAAATGTCTCTAGTCAAATCCTTGAAAATGGGAGAAAAATGTCAAAAAAATTGATTCAAATAAGAAAAACATTAAGAAAATTGAAACCAAAAAAGGATGAGATTACGGGATCAAGAAAGGGAGCTTCGTGGTCATCCATGGCGGAATGAATTTGATTTTGTTCTTCGATCTTGACTTTTCTTTTCTTCCTGTCCATCAGAATCGGATACGGTTGGCTCAAATCGATATGATTTTCAGAGAGATTTAAGAAAGGAAGCGGAGGACGAGAAGCCGCCATAGCTCAGGGGTAGAGCGTAACTCTTGTGAATTGAAGAACCCATAGGTTCAGGCACTTTTTTTACCCGCATAAATTTTGCATTTTGAGTTTAAATTTAAGAAATTTGAAATGGAATTTAGCTCCAAATTTAGTTTTTCAAGTTAATTACAACTTTCAATTGGAATTAAGATTTCTGATATTAGTTTTAAATTAAATTATATGTTAAAAATAAAAAACTTTTATTACATTCTTAAAACTAATCGAGTCAAATATTGAAATATACAGAATTATGTTCATTTAAAAAAATCCCCAAGGTCAAAGTTTAAAAAATATATATAAAAGAAGTGTTAGTTTTTTTTTTTAGTTTTGTACCAAAGGTTTTTTTTGAATTATTTTAATATTTAATGTTGGTTGTCGGATTTCATAAGTATTGAATGATATTTATTTAGTACTATATTTATTTATTTTTATTATATTTTAAATAATATACTTATATAAATTCTCAACATGTTAGTATTTCATTATAATACTACGATAAAATATTTCATTACAAAACAAGTTAAAAATTACAAATATAGATAAAATGTTTATAATAATACAATCATAATAAAATATTATAAAATATAAATCAATAACAAAAATTTTGATATTATATTTAAAAAGTACGATATCAAAGTAATTTAAAAATAAATAAATTATTTAATTTAAATATTTAATATTATTGTTAAAAAATATTTCTAAGTATATAAGTATCTATTTTTAACATTTAAAAATATAAAAAGATTGATTATATAAAAAAAGAATAAATAAAAAAATTATTTAAAATATATTTTCTTAAAAAATAAAAACTAAAAGTTTTATCTTTTGAAAAACAATTTTAAAATCAAACTAAAAACAGTTTTTGACCTGAAATCAGCGCTAAAAGTACTTTTTAAAAATATAAAAAAATCGAGCTTAATTTATATATATATATATAATAATTTAGATATTAGTATATATATTTAATAAATTTAATATTGTAACTTTAGATGCTAAGATTAGTAGCTCTTGTGAATTCAAAAACATACATAAATAGATAAGTTTGAATATCCGAATCTAGTTGTGGATTATATAAATTGAAAAACATATATATTTTTAACATTTATTAAATTATTTTTTATCTATCTTAATAAATGAATTTTCAATTTATTTAGAAATTGTTTTTAAACTTAATTTATATATTATAATAAATGGACGAGTCTATTATATGCGTCGAACATCGCTAAACATCACTAGCGCCGAATATTGTTGAATATTATTAAATTAATTAATAATGATTAAATATCTTAAGGATTCAACATTATATATAAGTCTATCACTCTTTTATTAATTGTATACCCCTTTAATTTAATGGTGTTCAATATTAATAATGATTACTTTATAATTACTTTCTCTATCCAAAACTAGATACGAGTAAGTATTAATAGATAACGTTTTATTTTATTAATTACTCGATCATAATTTTTTTAAAATATACATATAGTCTCTAGATCGATCTGTACTAGAATCTTTACTGAAAGTTCTCCATCTTACAAGCCTAAACAAATCCCCTGGTCCCCTGGCCCTGGCCCTGGCCTGTCCATCGCATATCCAAGCAGCTGCAGCGTTGCTGGACTTGCTTCAACCAGAAATCATAGGAATAAAGAAAAGGACACCCTGGCTTTTTAATTACGAAAAGGATGGTTTTGCAACTTTAGTCCTTAGAGTTTAACAGTCTTTAGTATAAGTAGCTTCAACGACCTCATCCACCCAAAAGTAAACCACTCAAGACCATAAAAACGAACGATAGGTAGGAATACCATTTTAATTATAATATAACTTATCAATATTAAATATTTAAATTAATAAAATTTTGATTTTGAATCAGGAATAATTAATTTAATATTAAAACTAAATTAAAATTTTAAATATTAATAATAGCATTTATAAACTAAATTAAAAAAATAAATGTTAATTTTATCTAAAATAGATTTTTTGATGATTAAACAGAATAAAAAATAATCATAAAGACACTGAAATCAGATGGATTGCTTTATCAAAGAGAAATTGATGCGAGACTATACAAATTGTTTAACGGCTTACAAATTTTAATAATAAAAATAATAATTTAAAGTGGAATAAGTTGTCGGGGAAAAATTATACGGTAAACCCTGTTCACCACGTTATCTATAGTCCTAAGTAATCAAGATTATTGATCTTAATTTTTTTAAGTGAATTATCACGTCTTTCCTACATAGACTTAATGGATGGGTGGTTATTAGGTGAGTATTTAAAGATTAACGATCTTGATTGTTTGGGCCATAAATGACGTGATGAACAAGATTTACCGTATAATCTCTCGTTGTCGGTACTATCATCCCAAGTCCCAACTCATACGTCTGTACTAAATTAAAAATAATAACTTTTAAAAGACATTTTTATCCATTAAGACTAAATCTTATACCATGAAAACTACTCATAAAAAAATCCCGCCCCAGAAATTTGACATACACAGTACACAGCCATGCTAAAATGTATCATACGGTCCACGGACATCTATATTTTAGGCGACAGTGGGTTAATTTATCACTGCCTGTCTCTCTGTTTTGGGCTTTACTAGGCAGACGCCGAAAGAAACATCATCTGAAAAGGAAAGAACACAAGAAAATAATAAAAAATAGGGGAAATTGGTTAAAAAAAATGTTCTTCTGCTTCTTCATAATCTACCCCTGATTCCAAGTTTCAGTCCAAAAGCCCAATATTGTTGCAAGGTCTGGGGAGAAAACCGAGGAAGAAAATATGGGCGGGGTGACTTCATCAATGGCTGCCAAGTTCGCCTTTTTCCCACCCAATCCACCTTCATACAAGCTAACGAAGGACGAAGCAGCTGGGATTTTGCTCTTAGACCCTTTCCCTCTCCGCGAAAACGTCGACGTTTGGCGGCTCCCAACTCGCCGTGGCAATGAAATTGTTGCTGTTTATATTAGATATCCCATGGCTATGTCGACTCTGCTTTATTCTCATGGGAACGCCGCTGATATTGGTCAAATGTATGAGCTATTTATCGAGCTCAGCATCCACTTAAGAGTCAATCTCATGGGGTATGGATTTATTTCGTTTCCCGCAAATTTGACCCTTTTCTTAATTAGTATTTCATCAATATGTTCAAGCCTGTGATATTGGTGTGGAAATGAGTATTTCTTTTTTATACGATTATATTTTCTAGTTGTGTAAGGAATAAAAAATGTTTTTGAAAGGCTAAGATGTTGATATTTGATGAGGGTTTTGTGGAAATGTCTATGTTTTTTGGTTTACTTTTCTCTTTATGATCTGATTGAAGGTCCTTGTTTGGCAAATTACTTGTTTATTGAACTTCAAGAATGCCAGTTTCGGTTGTTCATAAGCATCGTTCAACTGAATTTGGAGCTTCAAATCTTGTGGTGGTTAATTTCTTATTTCAGATATGTTTGCTCAAGTATCCTTAGGTTATCCTGTTATCGTCTCTGATTCTTATTATCAATTCAAAACAGCAAAATTTTGGTGTAGGATGATTGTTTCTGAGGAATTTTAGTCACCGTCTACCTTTCTTCTTGATTAGATCAATGGTAGAATGGCGTAGAAGGCGTCAGCATTGTGCTCTTTAGAATACTCTTGATCTATGTTACTCAAATTCGGGTGTGAGTGTTGGACACATGATTGTTTCCATTCTTGATTGGAGCATCTTTAGAGGATCATATTCCTATATACCAATATCTGGATCTGCATCGGACATGATTATTTCAAGAAAAATGAAGAGTCAGAGTAATATAGTTCTCAACTAAGGATAAATAGCTTTTAGCCATTCATGTTTTACTGTACGATCGGTTTTAGATCTATGGTTTAATGGAAACTACTAGTTATAAACTTATAATATAGTTATGGAGAATTTGGTAGTTGGAATTATCATATATGAGCAAACATTTTTTTTCTCAGAGAGAGAAAGGAATTGTTTTCTATGAAAATGCAAAGTTAGGCTTATAGCTTGCTTGTGTTCATATATTCCACTGTATTTGTATATAAACAGTTACAATTAACTTGAGCTATGTTGCTTCAACTCTTAATTTTAACATACCCATATCCGACACTCACACCAACCTTTGAGTAGCATAGACATGCAAGTAGAAGAATATAGATACTTCTTTTTGTGTTACATTTTTTGCTTGTGTTTCAGCCTCCATTAAATGCCTAACTGCAGGTGATATCTGGCTTTTCTGCTATTGCACACATAGTTTGTAAAATTATTGTGCAAAACTGGTTTTATCCCCTCATTGGCACGACATCTTGAATATTTCAAATAACTTATAAATTTTTTGCAGATATGATTACTCTGGCTATGGACAATCATCAGGAAAGGTAATTGCAGTATGAATCTTCTACTCGCTACGTGTATTGAATTAAATGCATCCGAAAAGTTCTATCTGATGTTCAAATATCTACTTTTGTTCAGCCAAGTGAGCAGAATACGTATGCCGATATTGCAGCTGCATACAAGTGTCTCGAAGAGAATTATGGTGCCAGGCAAGAAAATATTATCCTATATGGTCAGTCTGTCGGAAGTGGTCCTACTGTGGATCTCGCTGCTCGTTTACCACGACTAAGAGCTGTTGTTCTTCATAGTCCTATATTATCCGGGTTAAGAGTCATGTATCCTGTTAAGCGCTCTTACTGGTTTGACATCTACAAGGTTCCATTCCGCTTTTTCATCGATTCCGTTCTATAAGTTCTTATGTTTGAAGCATGCGTATGTTATTTTCATCTTGTGTCTACTGTCTAACTTGATTTACATGGATTTGCAGAATATTGACAAAATCTCATTGGTTAAGTGTCCTGTGTTGGTAATTCATGTAAGTCTCCAAAACTCAATATTTTGCATTTGTTAATTGCATGAGACAATTACGAGAATGCTACTTATTTCTAATGATTTGTGACATGCTATTTTGCTTATAGTTTTTTTTAATTAGCAAAGATGTTAGCTCAGAAATTCTGCAATTTCGGAAAAAGGTATTAGTTATTTTATTCACTTATAAAAAAATGAAATTTTCGTATTAGGTACATAGCCCATATCCAACACTCCCACCCAATTCCAAATAACACAGGGTACTGGTATAGTGAAGTTAAGATGAAACTTTTGTGAAGAAAAATTAGGTTTCATGTCCTATGCAATGCAATTAAGAAAAAAGTTTGAAGTTTGACAAGTTTTAAGGAAGTACCTTTAAGAGGAACTGGGTGAGGTTTGTTCTTCACGTTATCCAAACATGGGGACACAAGATTCCTGAGTGACCTTTAAATAGAGATTACAATACTTCAAGAGAATAAATAAAGTCTTACCTTAAGAGTCCTATCTAACATCTGTTCTTTTATCTTATTTATTTTCTCATGTAGATATTGGTTTTCATTGTGAATATCTATGCGTGAGTGAATATATGCTTGCAAAGAACATCTGCGATGGGTGATTGGCATTAACTTGTGTGATTTCATGCTTGTAACGGAATTTAGGGAACTAATGATGGTGTTGTCGACTGCTCTCATGGGAAGCAACTTTGGGAGCTGTGCCAAGAGAAATACGAACCATTATGGGTGAAAGGAGGAAATCACTGTGATTTGGAACTCTACCCAGATTATATTAGGCATCTCAAGAAATTCATCTCGACTGTTGAGAAGTCACCTTCTCGAAGAAATGCTTCTCGGAAAAGCACAGATGGTATTGAACAATCTAGGCAAAGTGCTGAATGTTTCGAGGCTCCGAGAAGAAGCATTGATCGCAGGGACAAACCAAGGACAAGCACTGATATCTGGGACAAACCTAGGACAAGCACTGATTCCTGGGACAAACCTAGGACAAGCATCGATAGGACCGAAAAGTTGAAAGTTCATGAGTACAACAAATTTACTAACATGGACAAGCTTGAAAAGCTTAAAATCTCCTTAGATCAGATGGAAAGGATGGATAGGTCACGTCGAAGTGTGGAATACTTTGATAAATCCCGGACAAGCATCGACCTCCAGCTAGATAAAGGAAGGAAGAGTGCTGATTGGATAGATAGACTCCCAGCTGTTTAGAACCTTGTGAAATCGGATTGAGGGAAGGAATTATATGGAAAGCTGAAACAAGGCAAAAATGGGTGGGATTGGTTTTGGACTAATAACTTTATTGTTTTAGAACTTGTATTTTGAATCTTGGAAAGCTGTACGACGACGACAACGTTGCCCTGTCGCAGATAAAAATGGTCCCAAAGTAGGTTTTGGTATATGTTTTTCATTTGATTTTGAATGGTAAAAAGAATCTGACCTGCATGCTCATGTTGGGGAAAACTGAAAAGCTTGTAAGGATCAGGGTTTCACTATAGTTTTAAGGGTTTGTTGTAAACTAAAGAAGTTGCGATAATAACATTATGGCTTAACTCAGTAATAGGGGTGGGGTTTAGAGTATATATATTTTTGAAATAGGTGCTTAATACTTTTTCGGCTGAAATAAGTATTTAAACTATATATTTTGGCTGAAATAAGTGTCTAAAGGTTTATTCTTAAGGTAACATTGTTAAAAAAATTGTTTAATTTATAAATAAGTACCTAAATTAAATATTTTATCTAAAATAGGTGCATAATATTTTTTAATGAAATAAGTATCTAAAATTTTATTTCGTTCTTTGAATGATTTTTAATATTTAAAATCTAACATTTATTTATTACATTTAATAAAATAATGATTTTACTTGAGATAACAATTCAAAATTTAAACAAGTTAATTAAGAACTTTAATTTATGAACATTAAGTTTAAATTAACAGCGTTTGTTGTTAATTAGACGTGGTTTAATTTTTAATCCAAACAGAAATTGAATTTGATGGAACTAAAGATTTGGTCACTGTAAAAGGCACCATGGACGTGAAATACCCCGTTCCTTATCTCAAGGATAAATTGAAACGCAGTTCCAACCATTAACACATTAAGATTGGTTGAGGTTCGTGAGGATTTTACTCTCCAATACTCGGGTACTCCAGGCCTATTTATAGCCAATTTGATATCACAGCCAAACCATTTACTCTGAATGAAAATATAAGAGCTGAAACAAGTATTATTAATTCATACATTGCGTATTTGCATGTGTATATAATACCTTTGGAGTCTGAGGAAATCAAGGAATGTCGGTTTTTTTTTTTATATGAAGCAGAATTTTGACCATGCTGGAGCCTGGAAGTTACTTAAAGATAGTTGCAAGAACCAATGCCCGTTACTCTTCGGCAGTTGTTCCAAGCTACTTCGAATGCTTAACCAGATTTTAGGCTTGGCTGGGAACTATCAGAAAGCTTCATATTTGCAAACTTGTAATTTTATTTTATGTAAACAACTTTCAACGAAAGGCTTATAAGCATCACAAAGAGGAGCTACGACTGAGTTCTCGAATGTGCATTGAAAACTCTTCAACCACCCCCATTGTGGTTATGACAACATCTGAAGCCAAGTCTTCGGTGTCGGTGTTACTGATGCAACACATACCATAAAAAAATTGACATTTGAATCTAGAAAGTTCTAGGGAGCAATAACCCCGAATGCAATAGATATCAATTCGTTAGATAATAGAAAGCCATCCGGATCACTGAGACGAATATAAGCTAATCCTTGTCCAGTATCATCCTCATCCAACAAGAAGGCATTGTATTCATCTGCAGTTAAAATTGTTCTTTGCTCACTTAAGCAAAGCACATGCCCGCTTTCAACATAAGGCTTGTAAGCCTCACAAAGAGAAGCTACAACAGAGTTACCAAATGCAAGTCGGAAAGACTTCAAATCGAGCCCTCTTGCAGTTCTAAGAGAGAGCATCACGACATCCGAAGCCAAGTTTTTCACATCCATATCGGCATTCACGGCGTAATCAGTCGTGCCATTCTCCAAGCTCTGAACGAAGTCAATATACCCTCTCATTTTCTTCGGTCTTGAAAACCTCATCCCACTTACAAAACTAGCAGACCCTAGGCCGAAACCATAAAATGGCTTGTTTTCCCAGTATGTAAAATTATGCTTACATTCGAATCCGTCTCGGCAATAGCTACTGATTTCGTAGTGGTTATAATCGGCACCCGAAAGCGCTATTGATGCCATTCTATAAAAATCGGCAGACTGCACATCTGAAGGTAAAGGAAACTCTCCTGGTGTGTACCTAAAAGGGATCAAATATTAAGATATATGCTCCAAAAGTAAACATTTCAATACACATACACCTGAATCCGAGTATCATAGTAATGCTTACAGTGTTCCAAATTTGGTGCCTTGTTCAACTTGCAAATCATAAACGGAGACGTGGTTTGGCTGAGCTTCAATGGTTAACCGCAAACTTTCCTCCCACATCTGTGGAGTTTGATTAGGAAGAGAGGAGATTAAATCCAAGCTCCAATTCTCAACCCCACACGATTTCACAATTTCGATGGCCTCGTAAACCTCCTTAACGCCATGAGCTCTCCCACAAGCCTTTAATAACTCTTCTTGAAACGCTTGAACTCCCAACGACACTCGATTCACTCCCAACTTCATCAACTCCTCCATTTTCCTAACGTCAAAGGTTCCAGGATCCATTTCCATTGATATCTCGGCATCTGAAGTCACCCCAAATTTCACACTCAACAAATCAAGAATTGATGAAACCAGCCTCGGTGGCACGAGAGATGGTGTTCCTCCTCCAAAGAACACGGTTTCAAGTGGTGGGTGGGAGTTGAAGTTCACTTTGGAAGCATTGATTTCTCGGAGTAGTAATTGGATGTAGTTTGATATACGGGGATCGTGGTCGGTTTGTGTTGGTGAGTGAGAGCCGAGAGCCGAGAGCGACGATTGGGAAGTCGCAGTAGTAGCATCGTTTTCGACAGAAAGGGAGGTGAATGTAAGCTGAAGTTGGAGCCAGTTGAGGGGTTGTGAAGATGTTGGGTGAGTCATTTTGTCGAACAGTTTGAGTGGGTTTGAAATTACTGGAGATTTCACATCGTATTCGCCTTGGATGATTGTTTTTGGCCGAAAAAACGGATAAGATTGGAGTAAGGCTTGATTTGAGCATTCCTTGGTGAACAACCATGGATTATGACGTAGTGAGAGACGGTCCAAGGGACTACGGGTTTTCAGCTTAGGTTTTCGTTTTATGTGGTTAGTAAGAAGTTTTTACGATGGAACTTGAGCATCTCCTCGTCAAAATGAACAACCTCCCACATGCATCAACTGCCAACTGGTGTGAGCTTTGTTAGGGTTAACCTTAGGGACAGCCGGCAGGGCTTTGATGATCGAAATGCAATTGTTTGTAAAAAAGAATTTTTCACTTGGATAGGGAATCGAACCAACACCCATTATGACTAACGCAATTTTGACAAATGGTCTCGGTGATTTCAATTGTTTAGGGAAGGCATTCAATTATTTGAGTTCTTTGGGCTGGCTGCCAGGCTTAGGTTATTTGGATGATGAAAAGGACTGCGTAGACCACAGGTTCAAAGACTTTGCTCCAGAAATAGAAACGCAGATCTGTCTTGGACATTGGTTAGTTTATGTGTTTATCCCTAGCCCTAGGAATCAAAAGTATAGAGGAACTCTTGTTGACCGTCGTATCGTTTACATTTAACAAGTTTTAAAAATAATTTTACAGATATCAAGTACAAATTAATGGATCCAAATTTGTAGATATAAAGTTCCTGGCCTGCTCATTTTTAATCTCCCTCTTTCAAATTTGGATCCTTCCATTTCCGCAAAATTTCCTCTGCTTGGGTGTCTGTCGTCCTGTTTCAGCTGTATTTTCCTTGCGTTTTAGATTTGGTGGATTCAAAAATTAAATGCATACAAATCATAACAGCTCCTATCTAAATCAATAATGAAGCATCACACAATCAATCACTCCGCTCTCTCCTGTCTCCAATGGCAGATTCAGCTTTCAACTCAACAACGTCTTCCTCCAACCGCTCCATCGACGCGCAAGGAGTCTCAGCAGATTCACTCGCGGAACCGGAGACGATCAGCCTACTCCGACTCCGAGGAGCAGGGGAAGGTTCGTTAATACCGTTAGGGGAGCGGAGTTCCCGGAGATTGGTCTCGCTACCGAACTCTCTGACGTTACTGCACGCAAGGGCGAGAATGTGAATCAGAGAAGAGGACGATCAGTGTCCAGGCAAGAATCCAGGGTTAATGGTGTAAATAGTGGTTCTGGAGGAAGGTTAACTTCGGACACCGCCAGCTCCAGGAGGAGAAGATCGGTCTCTGTTGTTCGGTATCAAATTAGCGACTCTGAGGTACTACTGTTATAATCATTATGTCCATTACTGTTGTTTTTATTCTTAGTATGAGTGAGTTCAATAGTTAGATGAATTCTTATGTCTAGAGGTCTAATTTAGGTGTATAAATCTGCTTAAACTTAGAGGTGGGTCTTATACTAGCAAATAGATGAAAACCATAAGAGTAGTAAATTTCAACCGGTGTTTTAAAGGGACGTGCAATAAGCACTTTAGTCTTATCGTGTTTTAAAGTGACGTGAAATGTGCTTGACATTTGTAGTCTTTCCATCGCATATGTATTTAATCTTAAACTATTTATGCAACATACTTTGTGTGCATTTGGGATGCACTTTCCAAATTGGGAGCTCTAGCTATCTAATTTTGTAAAGCTAACAGTATTGAGTAACACAAACATTTAGAATATAAGGTTGTAGGTTTAGTTCCTTAATTGAACTCTGCACTTCATACTTGAAAACATTAGTGATTGGTTTTTATTTTTCAATTTGACAGTCTGAGAAGGCTAGAAACGATTTATTAATTGAGATTCTGTTGGAGAAGGAACATGGGAGAGAGCTCTCTAAAATTGTCAAAGAATTGCTTTCTGGACCACAGAGCACTATTTTTGAGAAACCATTAGGAGTCCGAAAGGTACAACTCTCTTCTACATCGCTGCAATAATGCATGACTTCGTACTCTATATGGTTATTTTCTTTGTTAAATCCAATGGAGTCTGATGTTCTTTGTAAGAAAGTTGATTTGATCTTTCCTTTTATTGTGTAATCAACATATGAATTGTTTTCCAAAGGAGCAATGAATGTCCCAGCAATTGACTGAAGAGGCCGAAAAGTATATCAAATCTTTCATTTCTAATGTTGAAGATATGGATATTTCATCCTTGGATGGAGACAGGAGCGATACTAATTCAAGTATAGGGGGGATAACAGAGACACCAAATTTTCGGAATCCGGCAGCGGTTAACTCTGTCCCTGTTGAAATGGATGGTGTAGTACTGCCTTGGTTACGGTGGGAGACTTCTAACGATGGTTCTCCTTTATCTTGCAAGAATAAACACAATCTTTCTCAGGTAATCTTATACCCCACTTAGACAAGGTAATTGATAGTAAAAAGTTGAATATCCAACACTTCCAATTCGTTTTTTTTGAGATTCAGATAATTTTTGAATTCGGTTCATTTTCTAAATGGGTATGAAATTATGACTTTCTAAATACGTTGAAACATATAAGGACCTGTATACTGCATTGACATGCTGATAGGAAACTGCGACTGCGCAATTGACGAGCAGCATCCGAGGGAGTTGGACCACAAAAATGAGACCTTAAAAAAATGTTGCAGTCTCTTGTTCAGATAAGAAGATGATGACGTTGGATTTGGATGATTATCTAAAGTCTCATAGTCACGAAGCTTTTCTCCTCCAAGTGTGGAGCCAACGCCATGGAATTAATTCAGGTAAGCTTCTGCTCAGTAACCAAGTCCCATATATATAGAATATATTTTGTATTTTCTGAGTTACTGTTGAAGGGATATTTGGGATGAAAATATTTATTGCTTGTATAAAGGAAAATTGTAACGTGAAATCTTTCAACAAAAACCACGTCATTTATGTGAAATGCAAACATTCCATCAGATTTAAATAATACAAATCTAATAATCAAAATACAAGACCTACACACAAAAACAAGCAGATAACTGAACCCAAAGTGATTCCTATGCAAAATATGGAGTCCAAGAATGTTCTATCATGCATAATTTCTAAGATTCAAATCAACAAGCACAGGGAGGAAACAAATTCAATCAATTTCACCTTCCTCAACATCATTTACCGGCACTGGAGCACTTTGGGGAGGTTCTTCTGCTTCCTCCTCCTCGTCTGCCTTCATGTATAAACCTAGTTGTTCGAGAGGATTACTTATTCCCCGGAGATTGAAACTTCCCAACTCTTTGAGAGAGTGACTTGGGCTAGTCTCCTCCATGAAATTCGGCAAACTTTCATTGTTTGTCGTCCTAAGCATCTCCAGGTCTTCCATAAATTGACTGTTCCCATTGATGTCCACTGTCTTCTCCATCTGCAAAGTATATAAACCTTTTTGTGTCACCATATTGTTACTGAAGTAGCTGCGTTCAACTTACAAGGACTCCAAATGCACGAAAAAAATTCGAATATACACATGTAGCAAGAATACCTATATCCAATACTTGCACCACTTCAGCTCTAATACATAATATAATATCCTGATTTACCTTTAAAAGAGCCTGACGTGCAGCCTCTCTCTCCGTCTCCCTCTTCCTTTTGGCTTCAGCAGCAGCTTCAGCTTCGGCTTTTCTTTTTGCCTCTTCCGCAGCTTTGGCCTCAGCTTGCAGTCGTGCTTTTTCTGATAACAGAGCAAAAGGGATCATTTGGGGGGTGGGGGTGGAATCTACATTTCCAAATGAACATTAATCCAGGAAGAAATATCAGCATTAACATTAAGCCTAACCTTCTCTCTGCCGCCTTTCAAGTTCCTTCCTATCCATCCACAGTTTCTCTGGATCACCTTTCTCACCCTGTGCTCAATCACGTAAGATATATATTGTTAACGTTGACTCATTGTCAATAGTGCATCTACATGCTAAACTTATGAATAACTGCATTAGGCTATTGTACTAACCTTTTCTAGCGCCTTTTCTCGAGCTTTAAGTATGGTGTCAGCAAAACGTTTCCTCACTAGAGCTGCATGATAGAGCTTTTCGGGGGAGACTTGCCTCTCAAATGGAGCACTCTCCTCTACAATATTACAGCATTATCTGTGAGATGAGCCCCAGCAATAACACTACAGCCTTTTTAATAATTATGGCTTACCCTCTTGTTGGCCCTCCACCTCAATAGCAGTAGGCTTATCATGAGAGTCTAACTCAACTTGACCATCTGTACAAAATTGATATTTTTAAGAAAGACATGGGAAAACTTTTTCATGAGGCATGCATAGTGGATACCAAAGGACGAGTAACTTACGATTTGCATCATCGGGAGTAGCAGCACTGCTGTTTTGTAAGTTGAAATTCGTTCCTGAATCCAATTTTTCCTACCACAAAAGGAGGGGAAAGGTAATCCTTAGACCTGTGATATGTTTCAAAACACGCCCACAAGAGAGAAAGAAGGGTGTATTCATCTTCAATTCACTAAAACATTTGATTCCCAAATTATCGAGATATAGAGATACCTTCATAGAACTAACAGGAACTGAAGCTTCACCAGCATCTGACTCACTACAAGTATCTGAATCTGTAAAGAAAAATATCAAATGAGAAAAAAGGAAGATTGTTGAAAGAAAAATCTCAGTGAATATTATTCAACATATTTTACAAAAACAGACTCTATCACATAACAGTTATTCCAGTACTTTCATTCGTTTGATATACGATGCCCCACCAAGTAACAAGGCAGTGCAATATCTCACCCTACTATAAAATCAAGACAACAAAGATTAAATCAAGCTCAGTTTGATTAAGTTCAAATTAAGCTTTTGCACATATAATCTGTATTAAAACAAAAGGCTGCCTTAAGCTTGCAAGCTGTTTGAATTGGGTATTAAGATGTTTGAACTTGACTCACTCGATAGTTCGAGCTCAAACTCAGCTAGATAATTTACGACTCAAATTTTATTTTATTTATTTGAACTCAAGTAGCTCACAATAGAGGTGAGCGTTCGAATAAGTCAAGTTGAGTCAAAAAATTTCGACTTGACGAGTCTAATTTTATCATTCGAACTTTCATTAAAAAAATTTCCGAGTCGAGTTTCGAGTTCTTATAAAGATTTAATTATAATTATTTATTATGTCATAAAACAATTTGATTGTAATTTAAACAACTTTCACTAAAGTTATTCGAATTTCCCTTTTACAACTCAAACTTTATTTGAAATTTTGTCGAGTTATTCAAGTTTATGAAATTTCGAGTCGAGTCAAATATTTTCACCTCGAGTCGAGTTATTCGTTTTTTCGAGTCGAGTTTTGCTCACCCCTAGCTCACAAGGACAAAATGTGTCATTTACCCCTAGACAATACCAACTACAAGAACGAGAACCTGATTTACTGATTGAGCTACTGGAACTACTGCAGTCTATGGTTTCTATGGGTTCAATCCTTATCTATTTCTACAGTACAATACAGTGCAAGATCACCGCCAGTAACCATATCTATGACCTTTTCATCAACTGGATCATTACCTAGAGAGAGACTATCGGTTATGATTTGACCTTGCTATTTGATAATAATACAGTCCAGGAATGCACAGATGTAAAGTAAATTACCTTTACATGGCTGCATCGGTGAGTTGTTCAATCCTGATTCGTTAGGGAGCTACAAAAAAGAAAAGGACAAATCAATATCAATTTTGCACTCTAGATAGAAAAAAAATGGGGTATGAGATAGAGACTTGGGACTACCTCCATTTCACAAGGTTCTGCTCTTGCTTGGCTTTTCTGCTTCCCCTGCAGATATTCATCCAAAAGTTTTTGTAATTTGAACAAGCTTTCATCACTAACAGCATCAATATCAATTTCAATCTCGTCTTCACCCTGACCCTTGGTAGAACTATGTTCTTTAAGGAAGTCAATAATATTTTCAGGCAATTCACCCAACAGAGACTCTAGTTTTGTGCTCAAAGACTGCTTTTCCTGATTGGTCATGATCTGTTGAACAGGCTCTGGCTTGATAATACTTTCATTGGGGTTTATTTTTTTCTTTTTCAAAGGTAAAATGTCACAATTCGTTTCAACTTCTATAGCTTCCATTGATATTGAAGGCTTAGCATCAACATTCATGGTTATAGGAAGCTTCTTTTCTATAACTTTCCATCTTGCTTCAAAATATTTACTTAGTGTCTCAGCCATAATGCGGACATCATTCCCGGGCGGATTATATGTCATTGCATTTGAGAGTGTAAGGCGAACATCAGCAGCAAAGTCCAATGGACTAGCATACTTCCCTGAAGCCATCTTCTTCTTCACAGTGCCGAAATCCATAGGATGCTTAATGACAGTTAAATAATCCGGAATGTTCAACTTCACCACATCAACAGGGTTGTTAAAAACCCAACCAAAATTATGTTGCATCAAACGGTTAAGCAAAACCTCGCATGGCTTCATCATATACACATTCAAATTACTCACTGCCACAGCTGGATTCTGTTCAAAAAGTCCAGGTGTGCTCTTTTTTCGGTCAGTTCCGTTACTTCCTCCAAGTGGTCGTTTCTTCCCTTGCAAACTCAATGCTCCAGACTGGTTAAAATCCTCAAGAGGAGGCCTCTTGTTCCCACCACTGCAACTGCGGTTGTCCATAGATGGCGATAAAAAATCAACACTCAACCCCAAACTAGCAACTTTCTTCTGTAGCAACCTAACCTGTTCAAGCTCCAATTTTAATCTCAACTCCAAAACCCTTCTCTCGGACTGTGACATCTTCGACAAATGCAATTCTTGCATGGGGACTCCAAAATCATCATAGTTACAGGTATTTGAACTGATACATTTCCTTTTAAGCACACACGAACCCTCCGATACCGTCATTTCTGCACCAATCTGTCCCGAGCTCCCTATCCCTTCTGATTCCCCCATAGTCTCAACTACATGCCTGTAACCAGGGATAAAACCAGAAGATTTCCCTCCCTTAAAATATTCCCTAGACTTCCCCATCAATTGTGAAAATGAAAACTTTCCAGATTCCTTCAGTCTTGCATATTCAAATGGAATAGCCGGAGCCATATGATTAACTTCCAATGACAGCACATATCAACAATCCCAGTAAGATCTATAATCCATAGTTATAATTTGATAATAGTCGATCCACCGCTTGTTACAACCTCAAATTTGAAATTGATTTAAAGTCTTTCAAGAAGTTTACAAATGAGCAGTTCATTACTGTTCAAAAGTTTCGACCTATCCAGCAGCTCTTTATACACCTGCAGTCAAACATCAATCTCAAGCCTAGGGTTCACATTCATCAAATAATAGAATGGTCAATTAAACCTAAGGGAAACACCAAAATTAAAAACTTCCTTCCATAAGTTCCAAATCGAAGTCATTTCAAGACGCCCTAAAACTCTTTTACTTTCCTTTCTTTGCAGCTCAAGATCTCAAACGTAACTTCTTTTTCCTTCGTTTTTCAAACAAATACTTGAAACGAGTTGGCCTCGGCGACGAGGGATTATTAAAGAAAATAGGAAAGAATCAATACTTACAAAGCACACACACAAAAAAGAAATTAAAAAAAAACTAATCTAAGCTCGTTTCGAGCATAATCCTTTTGAAATGTGATAGGATAAAACACAAAATCAGGTCCAGGATAATCTGGAATTTCAAAACCTGGATTCAGCAAAAGAGGCGCTGACTCCGTCGAATAGAAACCCTAGAGATTGAAATCTCCCCTCACCCTTGTCACTCATGGAGGACTCTTGATTCGCAGTCGCAGAGCAAGGTGTAACAACCCAGCTAAATGCAAGGGTGAATTGAAGAAGAGATGAGAGAAGATTGAAGACTAAGAAAGGATCCTGAGGAGAATTTGATTGATAAGTACTCTGTACATCCCTTCTTTCCTTCGTATTGTTAGGGTACCGCAACTAATTCCATGACACCTGTAACATCTAACAAGAACGGTTATTGTTCAATTATGCCTCATCCTTCAATCTTTAATGATTTGTGAGTTGGGCTCAGACCCGCTTCTATTTTGATTGCAACGGTGTCGTTCCTGCGTTCCTTGTTGACTTAGATTTTGTAACGTATCCAAACTAAGCAGTAAAAAAAAAAAAAATCAATAAAAAATATTGATCGAAGGAGACAAAGAACTCTTGAGAAGCTCTCTCAGAGAGACCATCACATTTCAGAGAAAACACAGAATACGGTTCCTTATCCAAAATGTTCAAACAAAACAGAAACCCTGCAAGCAAAACGCAAAGTTTTAGGTGCTTACAAGATGCACTGTTTCATTAGGCAAAAATAAAAAATAAAAATAAAATTCAAACTAGTTAACGGCTAGTTCTATAAAAAAGCTCTTGACAATGCTCCCCTCTTAAGAATATCCTTAACCTCAAGGATGAAAGTCTGGAAATTGAGCTTATAAGTAATATAGTATCTCATATGTGACATTTTTCGAAAACAAATTAGTCCACTCCACCAAGATTTCTGCGACAGCCCGACTTCCTCTTCTCCCTACTCTCCTGTCCAAGATCTTGTGAGGCTCCTTGGCAATTCCCTCATCAGCTCCAATGACCGATAACTTAGATTGACAAGGATCAACACCTATATGTTTTTTCAGCTGAGATATGTGAAAAACAGGGTGCACTCTCGATTGATCAGGAAGCTTTAGTTTATAAGCTACCTTCCCTACCTTAAACAAAATTTGAAATGGCCTGAACCATTTTAGAGCCAATTTTTGGTTACTTCGATACTTCACAGTCTGCTGTCTATATGGTTGAAGCTTGAGATATACCCACTCTCCCATCTCGAATTCTTCATCGCTTCTCCTCTTATCTGCTTGATGCTTCATCCAAATTTAAGCTCTTTGCAAATGGAATCTAAACATCTTTAAAACTGTCTCCCTGTTTTGCATCTCCTTGTCTACTATAGCTACTCTCAAATCACCAGTTACATAGAGGATATGGCATGGAGGACTCTGCCCATAAAGTGCTTCAAAAGGGGTGGTGTTAATAGCTGAGTGGTACGAGGTGTTATACCATCATTCAGCTAGGTATAATCAACAGTCTCAATACCTTGGTTTCTCTCCTGACATACATCACAAATAAGTCTCGAGGCACTTGTTCAACCTTTTAGTTTGTCCATCCGATTGAGGGTGGTAAGCTATCAAAGAATTCACAGTGATTCTCAGCTTCTTAAAGAGCTCTTACCAAAATGTACTCATAAAAATAGGGTCTCTATCGCATACAATATCATTGGGGAGACCATGCAACCTGAAAATAATCTCCAGAAACATATTAACAATATCTTTAACAGTATATGGATGATTTAAAGATACAAAATGTTCATATCTGGACAGCCTATCGATGACCACCAAAATGGTATCTTTTCTCCTGGACATAGACAATCCATCTATGAAATCCAAACTAATGGAAGACCATATTCTCTCGGGTATAGAGGAATGAGCTGTAGGAGTCTCTTAGGATGAATCAGTTCATCTTGTTTTTTGGTATATTGGGCATTCCCTCACCTTCCGTTTCACATTTTTTTCAGACTCTTCCAATAAATAATTTCTCCTATCCTTTTAATAGAGGCTAAGCTCCTTGAGTGTCCCCCTATACCACTGTTATGATAAAACTCCAACAGTCACTTCCGTAATTCCACATTGTCCCCCACAACTATCTTCTTATTTATCTTCTAACACTGACCATTCTAACTATACTTAGCATATTTTCTTGAGCCTTGCTGTAATGCCTAAATTATTTTTTTCAACCTATCATTTTGCTGTCAGGACTCCACCACTCTTTCCTTCAGTCACTATCATTTGTTGGCATTCTAACCCTTCCTCTCGAGGAATGCGAGATAAGCTATCAGCAACAATGTTGTTGGTCCCCTTCTTGTAGTACACTTCATAATCAAACCCCATCATTTTAATAACCCATTTTTGTTGGACTGGTGTGATTGCTTGATTTTCAGTGAGAAACTTAAGGCTTGGTGGTCAGTCCTTATCTTAAAATGCTTCTCCACTAAATATGTCGACCATTTTTTAACTACCAATAGTACAATCAACATCTCTTTCTCATACACTAAAAGAGACTGATGTCGTACACCCAAACCCTTGCTGAAATATGCCTAAGGTTTTCTTTTTAGAGTCAAAACTGCCCCAATTCCCTTCTCAAATGCATCAACCTCGATCATGAATTCAGTAGAAAAATCAAGCAAGCTTAGTATTGGTGCTGCACAAATGACTTCTTTTAATTTTCTAAAGGCAAATTCTTCTTGTCGGGACCATTTTCACTCATCTTTTTTCAGTAAATCAGTTAAGGGTCGAGCCAAACTCCCATAACCAGAGATGAATCGCTTGTAATATCCAGATAACCCTAAAAATCCTCTTAACTCCTTGAGTGACTTCGGTGAAGGCCATTCCATTATACACTTCACCTTTTGTTTATCTATATTAATTTCTCCATTTGATATCATATACCTTAGGTAGTCTATAGTGGATGCTCCAAAACAACATTTTCTCTTTTTGGCATAGAGTTTATGATGCTTTAGAATTTTCATAACCTCTTCTAAGTGAATCAGGTGACTCTCTCAATCAATGGAATATACCAATATATCATCAAAGAAAGCTAACACTGATTTCCTCAATTTTTCTTTGAATACTTGGTTCATCAACCCTTAGAACGTGGCTGGTGCATTTGTTAGCCCAAAGGGCATAACAAGGAACTCATAGTGTCCATCATGAGTTCGGAAAGTTATTTTGTGTATATTTGGTCCCAACATCTTGATTTGATGATACCTTGACCTTAAATCCAGTTTAGAAAATACTCGAGTAGCTCTTAACTCATCTAACAACTCTTCTATAACTAGCATGGAAAATTTATTCTTCACTGTGCATTGATTTAACTGTCGGTAGTCCACACACATTCTTCAAGACCCATCCTTTTTCTTCACCATTACAATGGGTGAATAAAATGCACTACTACTGTCTCGGATAATGCTTGCATCCAGCATCTCCTTGATCATCCATTTAATCTCTTTTTTTTGAGACGGGGGTACCTATATGGTTTAACCTTCACCACAAAATCCTCATTCATCAGTGTAATTCTGTGTTCTCCCCCTCATTCTGGAGACAGCTCTTTAGGTTCCTCAAATACCTTTCTATATTCCTCCAATAACTGATTCAATTTATCCTTATCATTAAGATTATCTTCTTTCAACTCCAATTGAACATTAGCATACAACAGGGTCAAGGTATGAAACTCGATCACACAGTCCAGGTTCAACATACTGGATCTTCTCAGGTTTGCATCCCACCAATGTAACCCACTGCTACTCTTGACAAAAACTCATCTCTAAAGCAGAAAAATCCCACTTAATAGTACCCAGTTGAGACAACCACTGAATTTCTAACACAGCATCACAGTTCTTTAACCCACCACCAAAAAGTTGGAGATAAATTTTTTCCCTTGAACCTGACAGTGTACATCCTTACACTTCATATTGTCTCTATAAAATTTTCATCTGTCACCATAACTCTCAATCTCCCTTTTTTTTATCTATTCTCCATCCTAGTTTTTTAATTACTTGGAGACTCACAAAGTTGTGAGTACTTCCAGAATCGACCAAGGCTATGCAAGGCATTCCATCCAGTATCACCTCCAATCTCATGGTGTCCCATGTGGTAGCCCCCAAAATGGTCTGTAAAGAGAGCACAGGCCGATCCACCTTTTCTCCTTCCATCGCCTCCTCAATATCTTTATAGTCCAGGAACTCTTCCACCTCAATTTCTTTTTCTTGTCCCTCCATCATTATCTGAAACAGCTGGATTTTAGGATACTTATGTCCTAGTGTGTACTTAGCTGCACACTAGAAACATAATTCATTCTTTCTTCTGTCTTCAATTTCAGCAGAAGAAATTATCCTACTTGTCCTCTAGGATTGTTACTGAAATTAAGTCTATTAATTCTAGGACTCGGAGTATTAAAAGTCCCTCCCCTTTGTATCTGTTGCCCAAAATTACTACCCATGAAAAAGCTAATTTTTCCAAGAGTAATATTCCTAGGAGGAATAGCTATGAAAGTGAGAGGTGTTAATCTAGAAGTAAATGAAGGAGATGTGGTCACAGGTCTTTTCTGACTAGGAAACATCATAGTTTCTACATGCCTAACCAAATTAAAAAGCATCCAACAAGGTTTTGGGTTACAACAATTTCACATACTCCCCAATCTCCACAGTAAGTGATTTTTAAAAAAGCGAAAGAACATACATGTCAGGAATTTGTACCTGATTCACCAAGTGAATGAACTTCTTGTAATAGACCTCCACTGAATCGTGCTGTCTCAAGGCCACAAGTTCTGGGAAAGGGTCGTCAACCCCCGCTGGTGCAAATCGTTCCCTTATTTGACTCAAGTACTCGGACCATTGTATCTGGTAAAATCCCCACATGAACGCATCAAAAATTGATGCCATTGCAATGCCCTTCCTTCCAGATGGAGCATAATCACTCGAATTCTAGCTCTCTCTGACACCGACTTTGCTTCAAAGTACTGTTCTAACATCAAGTACCACCTTAAAAATTAGTCCCATCGAACTAGGGCAAAGCAGCTTATATGCAAAATTGCCTGACGAATAAGCTTTCCCCTCTCTATGAGTTGTTGGTCCTGTAATCACCTTATCCCCCTAAGTTGCCAGAATTGCCCCCCGATTATACTTGGACTGATGGTAATGGAGGCGTCGAAGTCTCAGCTGATTGCGCCCCTAATATTCCTAGATTATCATCCAAAATTCCACTGATATCCATGCGTTTTTCCAACCCTAACTCCAACAGCTTCTAAAAACTTATCAACAATCGATCTCCATCAACGTGAACCTATCATTCATGCTTCCTTCCAGCCTAGTGATTTCAGACTGTAGTCTAACCGCTTCATGTCTCCAGTCAACTGCTTGCGCGGCGTTCCCAATAATTGCCTGAGTCTCCGCTGCACTCACCGCTGCCATGGCCGACTGGCTACGAGTTTCCACCATTTGCCGAGGATTGAACGAGCTCTGATACCCTTGTAACGTATCCAAACTAAGCAATAAAAAGAAAAAAAGAAAACCAATAGAAAATATTGATTGAGAGAGACGAAGAACTCTCGAGACACTCTCACAAAGAGATAATAACATTCCAGAGAAAACACAGAATACGGCTCCTTAGCCAAATTGCCCAAACAAAACAGAAACCCTACAAGCAAAACGTGGAGTTTTGGGGTGCTTACAAGACGCACTGTTTCATTAAACGAAAATAAAAAATAAAAATAAAATTCAAACTAGCTAACGGCTAGTTCTGAGAAAAAACTTCCGACAGATTTCCTTTCTTTTTCTTCTTACCTAGTTTGGACATGAGGAGTGACTGCAACACTTAGTAAGGTATAAGTACTAAGAAAATAGAATTTTATACAATCTTTCGCTAAACGAATCCAATTTATTTAATAATGATAAAATCAAAACTCAAAAATAAATCCATATCATAAAAAATAAACATGATAAACTAAACTATATATATTTCTATTAACCTATAAAATAAATACAATTACAATACAAAAGAACATGAAAATATGAATTCCGATTTCATGGAGAATTTGTTGGTGCCATTCATGCAAAGCAGCTAAAGAGAAATGAAATTTATACTATAAACCCATCTTTGATATTTCAGAATTCAGATCGGACCAACTGCTGAGTTTCTTCTCGATTGAAAATTAAGAACACCAATATCCTCTGTACCAAAGAAATGGATTCATAAGTTCCAGATATGGTATTACAATTGAGACAACGAATGATTAATCAGCTCTCTCCTCAAGATCTTTCCCGCCGGAGACTTCGGAATCAAATTGATAAAAGCAACGCGTCGGATCTTCTTGTACGGCGCTACCTGCAAGAAAGGAAATCGGCATCCCGGATTAGATTTCCCAGAAAAGTAAAATTAAGAACACAAGACTACTCTCCCCTTGTTTTAGAAACAAGCCTGTTTTGCAATGTAATCAATGACTTGAGCCTCAGTGATGCTACTTCCAGGTTTTCTCACGACATACGCCATAGGAATCTGCCCGGCTTCTTCATCAGGGTACCTGTTTCCGGATATAACAAATTGATGTATGAAGTGCAAGTTCCATTATCAAATCTAGATCAACTTACAAACCGTAAAGCACAGACATATTATCAATCAATGTTACTTGGACTCGTGTGAATGATGGATGGGTATGTGTCGATGAAAACGTGTTCGATTTGCTTTCTAACTTGTTCATGCATTTAAAGGGTTATATTCTCATACCTAAATCCAAATGTATAAGGAGCTTCAACAATAATGAGAACTCAAGTAACAAAGCTATCAAATATCCCTGGAACTTATTCATCGTGGTTGATGTTATTATACCCTAGAAAACATAGATTAAACACAGCACTCCATGTTACTCAAATGCAGTGATGAACCCCCGAAGAATTTTCTTTTTACATTTTTGTCTCCTTATTTAAATTTTTTTAAAAAATGATTTTTTATGAATTTGCCCCCTACTTCTAAATATTTATGTTCTGCCTCCAACCCTAAATCTTGGCCCCGTGCCTGCTCAAATGTGTCTGACATAGGTACTTTTAACTTATTTTCTCAAGATTTCCGCATCCTGATGTGGGTCTAATTGGACACTACTAGTTCAAGAAAGAAAACAAAAGAGTTGAAGCAGAATCAATGCAATCCATACGGAATTACAGCTGCATCGGCGATTTCGGGATGGGAATGAAGTAAATGTTCCAATTCGGCAGGAGGGACCTGTAATTTGGATGGGATAAAATGAGATTGTTTTGTCCATAAATGATTAGATCAAACATCAGGGGAACTCATTATTCACCTGATATGCATTGTATTTGATCAATTCTTTAATCTATCTACAATGTAGAGAAACCCTTCAGAGTCAAAATAGCAAATGTCGCCGGTTTTTAACCACCCGTCTGAATCCACGGTTTCAGCGGTTTCCTTTTCATTGCCTACATAACCTGCATTCACACCATAAATTTCACTTAAGAAAGAGTGAGCTTCAAGTTTCAGAAATATCAAAGAGGAAAGTCTATGCAACTTTTGTTAATTGATAATGGGGTTTTGACCTATGTTTCTCCTACTCTAGATTTTTGAAGTACCCGATTTTGATATTCATTTAATACGTCTCGCATATTTTTGGACATAGTACGAGGATATAATCCTTCAAAGATTGAATCAAAAAAAAATAATCCTTCAAAGATACTATCATAGTTGATGGATTGTGTATTCATCATATAGCAGCTCAGTGCTTTCTATCATGGTAAAATACTATCATATTATCATTAGCTGTGAATTTTGATAATGGTTTGGTTTGCTCAATTGGAAAACAAGAGGAAAGAAAGAGGAGCCAACAACCCTCCGGTCACCGGATCAACTATCTATTGAGGGTACCGCAACTAATTCTGGAAAGGAGGTAAAGAACTCTTCTTTACTCATTTTTAGAAAGAAAACAAGAGGAAAAAACATACCACATATTGAGGGTACATTTATAAACCTTAAAAAGCATAAAACAACCGAACTTCTATTGCTACTGGCTAGCTAATAGACATTCACAATAAAAAGGCAAGAAAAATCTATACCTTTCATTACTGTTGGCCCTCGCAACCACAGTTCCCCTCTCTGCCCAGGAGCCAAGAACTCTCCGGTCACCGGATCAACTATCTTAGCTTCTGTATTTTCGGCAAGACGACCGACTGTGCCAAACCGAGCAGCCTCCTCTGTGCTTACCACCCTAGCCGCTCCCCCTCCCGTTTCAGTCAGTCCATATCCCTTTCCACAGAAGAAATGGAATCAAAATAATCAACAGTAGTCTGGGGATAAAAGAAAGCGGCTTGCCAATACGAAACTCATAGAATAAGTATGGATTAACTGAGTTAAACTTATGGACCTTTAGTACTTGGCCTAATTTATTGAATGAAATAGATAGAGATCATTGCTGCAGAAAAGCATAAATTAATCACGGGACTATTTTCCCTGCAATTATTCAACCACAGGCACAGCACATAATTACTATAAAATTCACCCGTTACACGCCTGGATATTTGACGTAAAATCTTCGTATGACTATATAAGTGAAGGTTATGATTGGAAATTTACTTCATAAAGGATCGCCTAATTACAGGAGTATCTTACCTCCATAAGTCAATCACATCATAAAATTAGTAAAATCTACCACTCAATATTTTCTTGGATTCTACGTTAAATTCCAGATTATGATTGAAAAATTCTATAAAAAGCAATGGGTTATATTATTAGAAAATTGATAAATGTTGAATTCGCATATGATCTTATATAGTGGCTGCTGTTTCTTACTTGAATAAGTTCCACGGTGGGAAATTTCTCGTTGAAACGCTCAGCAACCTCCTTACCAAGCGGAGCGCCACCGCATCCGAGCGTCATAAGCGAACTGAGATCGTACTTGTTAGTCAAATCAGATTTAGTTAACGCCAACACAAGCGGCGGCGAAACTGAGATGTAAGCAACCTTGTACTTCTCTATGGCTCTCAACATTCCCTCAAAATCAAATCTCTCGGGGAAAATCGCCGTTCGTCCCATTGAAAACGATCTCAGCAACATAAAGAACCCGAACACATGAAACAGAGGCACCGTGAGAAACGTCACCGTGGGAGATGATGGTTTCATGTCATTTTGGGGGTACCGTATGTGGAAAAATCCGGCAATCAACGCGATTATATTCCGATGACTTAGCATCACACCTTTGACTCGCCCGGTAGTCCCCGAAGAATAAAGGATTGCTGCCGTGTCATGCTGACTCACCTGGACTCGGTTAATGACTTCATGATCAACATCTTCTTCAGATAAGAAAGAGATGAACTCGGGCGAGTCAAGAATGATTGTTCCAAGTTTGAGAGACGGAAGCTTGGAAGAGGTCTTCGAGGTGGCGAAGGCGATAACGGGTTTAGTGAGTTGAACCTGATGAGCAATCTCCGAGTCGGAACTGAGTGGGTTGGCAGGAGAAATAACGATTCCTAACGACATAAGAGCGAAATAGAGCAAAGGGACATGAAGAGATGGCGGGGAGAGGATAAAGGCTACGTCGTTCCGGGATAGGGAATAGTTTTTCTTGAGTGATTGAGCTAGGGAAAGGAACTGAGCAATGAATTCGGAGTAGGAGAGGCTGTGACCGTTGGTAGCGTTGATGATGAAAGTGTTGTCGCCGTCGGAGGCGTTGGCGGGAGCGGAGGAGCGGAGGAGGGAAAGGGTATATTGAGGTAGGGATAGGGGGTGAGAAGGTGGCGGAAGAGGTACTTGTATCCTGAGACTGTGGAAGGTTCTCGTTTTGTGGCAAAAGCCGGAGGTCGGATCAATCGAACTACGGCTGGCTGCTTCCGCCATCTGAAGTCAATTGTAAATTAACCTTTTTAGGTTTGTGGTACTGGTTTTCATAAGAATTTTATTATATTTCGAGAGAGGTTGACTTACCTCCGGTTTGAAAATTATTTTTCAGCACAGATCAATCGTCCAACATTTTAATCCCTACAAATAGGATATAAAAAATTAGATTAGGTTTTGAGTTGATGGCATGCCAATTGCCAACGAGATAGTTTGGTGGTTGTACCATCCTTGCAAATTGCCACACACCGAAACAGAAGGGAAACATTAGAATATTGGTCAGACTCTATAAATGCCAAGACAAATATGTAGCTTATTTCAACTATATTTTTCTTTTACCAGAAATCATTTCTCAGACCCAGCATAACTTTGTCCTAAACTCATGGTAGAAGAACAAATCCCCCATTTGCTTGTTTAAGAATGCTCGGAAGGTTACAAACGTTGCTGAAAGTAGCTCTGCAACTGCAATGGTTGAAAACTTACAAGCTGCAGAGGAAATCATCAAATTTGAAAAATCAGATCTTCAAACATGAGCTTGGAAAACTTATACTTGAATAAAAATAACGGATCAAACAACATGAGCTTGCAATGGAATGGAGAAACAGAAACACGTTTCAGATGAAAAAGTATCATCAGCAGCAGCAGCAACAACAACAATACTTGAACAAACAATAGCTGATAGTTGGGCCAAAATAACATCGACAGAATAATGAATCCGGACGTGTACTCAAAACATGAGCAAAATCAAAAAAAAATAACATTCATGAGTAGATCACCCATAGAATCTCATCCGCATCCACAACCAGGTTGCATCAAGAAAGTACTTTCTTAACCTCTTCTGTAACCTCTTTCGGGGGCTTCTCCGCAGGAAGCTTTGACACGATTCCCTTCTTGGAATAATAATCTATCACCTGAATTTATGAGTTCATAAATTAACATCACGGAACAACACTTATGAGTTGATAAGAATCATCAACATGCTCCTTCAGATTCAATTAAGAACCAAACAAATATTTTTGTTATTTATTAGTTCAATTCAAACTTAACTTGAGCTCAAGCACTTTAAAGGCAAGCATGGGTATAAAGGGTTTAGGTAAATGAGCCTAATTAAGCAAGCTCACGTATTTTGATCTTTACCTCGTATCTAACTCACACTTAAAATGAAACTTAATTGAGCTCAAGCTGAGCCCAGAATTTCAAGCTTGACTTGGCTCATTTACACCACTATATATGTAACACATTTATCTCCCTTCTGAGTACAATGACTTGCACCTATAATAGTAACTATCCAATTCCAACTAGTTAAAATCAATATTAAAAAAATATTGTTGGTCTTTCACAATTTGCACAAGGTTGGAAACAGAGAGCATACTGGTTCAGTTTGCCTGTGAAATGCCTCTAGCCTTGACTTGAGAACTTCCGCAGTATCATCCTTACGCTGAATCAAAGGCTCCCCGGTCACCTTGAAGAGAAGGTAAACATGAATATAGAAGCAACTACTTTGGAAAAATCTGTAATGATGCTTATAAGGTAACTGTTAAGAGATTGACACATACACAAATCACCAACAAATTTGCATAAAATTAGTGCATATAAACCATCTTGCAAAAAATTGCATAATTTACCACTCGCGCAGTTAACTTCATCAACTGGTGAAAAAGGTAAAAGCTCTTTGGCAATGAACTGAAATTATGGGACAAACTGAAGTAAAATTGTTCGACTTACATCATCAACGCCGGAAACTTTAGGAGGAGCGAATTTTGTATGGTAGGTTCTACCACTAGCAGCATGGATCCAACGAGCAGTAATCCGCTCCTCCAAGATTGAATCATCAATCGCAAAATTAAGCACCTTATCAATCTTAACTCCTTGCTTTTCAAGCATCTCATCAAGCTGCAAACCAAAGATCAAGAATACATGATAAGAGTGGGTATAAAAATTTTAAAAACCCAAGGTGCATGAAGATTTGAAAGAAGGCGACACCTTTTGTGCTTGGCCTACAGTCCTTGGAAATCCATCGAGAATGAAACCTTTTTGACATGAAGGTTTCTTCATTGCTTCATCAATAATGCCAACAACTAGGTCGTCGGAAACAAGCTCTCCCTAAGGATCAATCACAAAAACACCTAGTTAGTCATTACTCATTACCAACCTACTAAGAATATTAAAAAATCACAACACATGGTGGAAACGAATTTGACCTTATCCATAGCCTCCTTGGCCTTAACACCAAGAGGGGTTTTAGCAGCGACAGCAGATCTCAGCATATCACCAGTGGCCAAGTGACACAGGCAGTACTCATCCTTAATTATTGGTGATTGAGTACCTTTTCCCGATCCAGGCGGACCTGTCACTCATAAGATTCCACAATGATTAGAAGTAAGTCATCTTTCTACAAAAGGCTAAACAATAATAGACCAATACGATATATATTGTGCAGCCTGAAACTCTACCAATAAAGGCATACTTTATCTCTTAGTAGGTCAGAGTAACTGACAAGAAAAATGACTTCATTTTATTGTTGAAAAAACATGCAAAGATGAAACACATAAGAATACATCTACGGTCAAAGATGAAACACATAAGAATACATCGGTCAGTACAAAGTAATAGTAGGAACAAAGAAAAAACGCAGTAATCTACTGTTCATAGTTCTAATGTTTGCTCACGAGGAGATTCATGTTTTCCTCTAACTGTAAATAATGATTATTTGTTTAAATTTTCTATAGAATAGTAATTAGTCATTACAAATCACTGCCACTTCGGCCAATCAGAGCAGATCGGTGCAAAATTATGGGTTGGTTTTGCCATACATATTTCCAAAGGCCAATACCTCAATTTGCCTTTACAATTTGTTCACATCAATTGTATGATAAAGTAGTAAAAAGTTCAACTTTTCGGTTGAGTTTGGAGCTTTAAAATCTCAAACTCCGTTTCGATGGTTCCCTCTAAAAGGATCAAATGAAATCCAACAAATTCTCGGATCTAAAATCTTCCAAACTTTGCATAAGAAAAAACGAAAAACACAAATCCAAAACAATGGGAGTTGAAAGCAAAAAAAGACAGTACCAATGAGTATGAGACGCTTCTCGGGTTTGGTGGCGCATTTCATGCGGCGAAGAAGCTCAGTCATCAGTGATTCAGACGGAACATCTTCCAAGTTGATTGAATTTCTCGCCATTTTCGATTTCTCTAACCTTTTTTTGTCCCAAAAGATTTCTGGGTTTTAAGAGTGGTTTGAGATTTAAGTTGGTGTTTGGTTGAGACTTGGGAGCCACCGATGCTTGAAACTCAAGCAGCGTCTTTTCCAGCTTGTTCTAACTAAATTTGCTGTTTTACCCTTCTTCTTTTACAATATTTCTCAAATATCCCAACTTTTTGTAGGAAAAAAAAACCGTCCGAATTCGACTTAGGGCCGGTTTAATATTTCTTTTGAAAAGCGTAGTGTAAAAGAATGGTGAAAAAAAAACCCGTCCGAATTCGATATAGGGTTAGTTTAGACATGAAAATATATATTTAAATAATAATTAAATTATTTTATATTATAATATTAATTTAAATTATAATAAAATATAAAAATATTAATAAATGAATACATAAATTATTTTTAAAAAATGCTTTTTAGAAGTGTTTTTAAAAAAATATATAATTTTTATATGAATATATAATTTTTAAATTAAAAAAATAATTTATGTTAAATATAATTATGTATTTGTAAAAATTAAATTATAATAAAACATAGTAAATGAATGTTAAAACTATAATCTGACTCTTAAAAGCACCTTTCCAAATGTAAAAGATAGAAATTTTAGCTTTTGCGTTTAGGTTGAAAATCACTTTTTAAACATAATTTTTTTTTAAAAAAAAATAACTGTTTAGCATTGCTTCTATGTTTTAAACCAGCTTTTAATCCAAAAACTGATTTGAAAAACACTGCTAAACAAAGCCTTAAATTATACGGTTCTGAAAGCGAAAAATACAAATGAATCGACGTTCAATAGTAAAAAATATTTTAAAATTTTAGATGCTAAGGTCAAATCCAATTAAAAATAAGTGAAAAATCAAAATAACATATTAAAATGACTATTCAAATTAAACCAACCAATCAGTCTACACAAAACCCTCTTTATAGCTTAACGCGAACTGAAGTGTCAGTACGTAACGGAAACTTTACTTTTACTGACAAAAATTGTAGCCTCTCCCCCAAGACAGACAAAATGACTTTCTTACCAGAGGAGCATTTTTTTTGTACAAATAAGGCCTTCACATGAAGTAGCTGGGACTGGGAGCCTCTTTTCGTCTCGATACGCTGGCTTGTACCTGTTCATATTTGATTTATTTAGTAAAACACTTACAAGACAAGTATTGACTTTTTATTTTCCGATTGCCCGTTTATGAGCACAGTCAAAGTCCTCCATGTTTAAAGGGCGTACTCCGGAACTGCTGCTTAAAGGTGGTGCAGGTTTGCCTTTGGCTTGAGCAGCAGCTGGTTCCTGCTACTAGAAAAGGTGGCAATATGCAAACATGGTCGATTCAACTTTAAACGACAATTGCAATTCCGACTACTAATTTCATCAAAGCTAACCTTCATTACCCTTTTCTCCTTTTCCAGAATTTCTTGAATTGGACCGTGGGCAGCAGCCAGCAGTCACACATAACAAGAAGTCATCTAAAAAAAATACATGACAAAGTTCATCAAAAGGAGGAGAAAAAATAGTCCCTTAAGATCACTCTCACAATATCCGCCTGTCATACTCGTAATAGCATCCAAATCAACTTAGAGGACACGTCCTCTTTTGCAAGAATAACATTGAGCTTATTCGATATGTTTATTTTTCTGTTTCTCATCTCCAAGAAGAGCCAAAGTGATAATTTACCTGCGTGGCAGCCTTCGAACAATAGCCTCATCGAGGTCAGAAGGCCTATTAGTGGCAGCAAGTACAAGAATCCATTCGGTGTCTTTTGTATGTAGACCATCCCAGTTCATCATAAATTCATTTTTTTTATGAATGTTGCATATATTAAGTTCAAAAGTAATTGAGATAGTCACAATGTCAATGGAGATTCAAACTATTATTGGATCCCTATATATTACAAAGCTGAATATTAATAACATCTTTATGATCTATTCTCTTGCCTCTCAATTTAACACTTGCATCAAATATAACAGCATCTATAATCTCATCGGGAGCTAGTTTTACATGTTTGAAGATTCTATTGTTCCTTTCTACCCAGATATGATATAAAAACTACAGTATTCAACCTTGAGGATCATGACAAGTAAGGACTTTCCTTTAAAAGCATTTACCGCCATGAAACCTCTTCTTCCTAATTTCCACTGCCTCTCCTGAGTAAGCACATATTGAGTATGGATTTCTAGACCGTTGTAGAGTAAACACACTCAAAGAAAAGATAGTCTCTTGTCTATACTCGCATATAACACACATTTCTCTTTAACCATAAACCCTATTCTCAGCAACCTATCTTTTATGGGAAACCTATCAAGGATGGTCATCCAAGCAATTATAGACTGCCTAGAGGTGTGAAAAGGAAACCAACATATCTTGTATCTTTTGCCAGGAACTTTATCATGCTTTAATCGAACTTCGTCCCATATCCAATCTGACTTGATACTCCTGGGAATTATCCCTCTGTCTCAACATGCTATCAGCCTATATATTTCAGCGAAGGGATGAGAGGAAAATCACAATGACTTTCTATAAACCCCAAAATGAAAATTCTAATCAAACCCAGAAATAACTAACCTCGTCAACAAATATGATACAGGGCTAGGGAAAAACAGCTTTAACATATTTCTCAGTCTCACCAAACCACTGCGGATAGAAAGATAAATTCCGTATAAGATATGACACCATAGGAACAGCAAATCAGCCAAAAATGAACAACAAAGTCGACCTTTGATGTGAGGCTTGACGTGGATATATTGATGAAGTTTGCACAAGCTTCAGTAGCCGCGGCCTTTGCTAGCATTGTCTTTCCAGTTCCAAGAGGTCCAAATAAGAGTATGCCCTTGCAAGGCTGTTTATTTTTTTTTTTAAATCAACATAACTGAAAAAAAATTTAAATGAAGAAGCGTCTTGCTATGTGATAAATGACCTTGGTTAGCACCCCCTTGGCCCTTGAAGAGTTGAGGCCTCTCCTTTAATGTATCCTTCACGTTTTCAAGAGCTCCAATAGTGTCAAAGGTAACTCCAATTTCATTCGGTGGAATGACATGAGCTAAAAGTTTTTTCTCAAATTCATTTTCAGTTGCAACATCCTGTTATGGGCAAAACAATCACGTTGAAGATTTAACAGAGCCACATTACCGCACAATTTAGGAATGCCAAGATAACAGAATGCATTTCATTGAAGAAAGGTACGGCAAGGACCTTAAGTAACTTGTTCAAGCTTTTAGATTCATTCTTAATAGCCTGGAATATTCCCATTTAACAATTAACTGTGCAGATAAAAACATTATAACAGAAATGAGAAGATTTTTCAGGTACCTTTCGCAAGATAAAACAAGCCTCGAGTTAGATGGTGACCACCTTCTCAGCTACTGCAACAGGTACCAAAATATACGATTGCAGAGTGGGGGATTACTGAGATGGTTGTCTGTTGCTGGGTGTAATCGTTCCCTACAGGCTACAACTACAAGAAGGAAATAGGACTGCAGTGTTCGGGTTTCTTTAGCAAATAAAAGGGATGGCTTGAAGGGTACTGGGTTTCCATCATCTTTTACCTATATTAAGGCCAGATTTTGAATTTATTGGGTAAATTGCAAGAGCCCTTAGTTATTACTAAAAACGAGTCGTGTGGTACGTTGTATGTATGCAAACTGCAAAGTAATACAACTGAATGGGATTCCTCATTCCTAGAAGAAGAAAAAACCTAAAAAATATGAAAAATCCAAAGTTTTGATACATATTTGTTGAATGCAAGTATTGGAAATTCAGTTTAAGATTTAAAACACTCCCAAAATACAAACCAAACAAAACTTCTTTAATTATTAATATTCTTTTGACAAATTAATTAATAATTTTAAGGAGATAATAGTATACAATGACACACACAAAAGTTGTATTGCATTAGTATCACTATTACTTTAGTTATTAACTTCCGACAGATTCATATCATTTGGGTTTCTAGTTAATAAAACAGATTTAAAGTAACAGACAATGAAATGAAAAATGGAAGAGATGTCCAAGTTTCATGTAATCTATTAGTAAAAAGATGTGGCACGACTGGGAATCTACATATATTTGATTCACATAATATATAAACACTATTATTAGTTGAATCAATACAGCACAGACAAGCTTTGGTTCTGAGGGAATGTAATCGTACGTAACTTTAACTCTTCATTTGTCCACAACGACCTGAATCAGACACCTACACTAGGACATGCTGACAGACGACGAGATCATTCAATACCCAAGTTCATAAATGAGCCTGATAGGGTTGTCCAACAACAATACTTCAAGAAAAGAAAATTTAGAGCAAAATAGAAAATAAACACACATTAAAGGTAGAACAATGGCAAATAATGAAGTAAATCTGAAACAACTGTGGAATAAAGATCAATGCATAAGATTCCTTGGCACATAAAATGCACGAGAATTAGAATCACCAGAGTCTAATCACATGCAAACTCTATACTAAATGCTGTAAAAGAAAATGTTATCAATACAGCTTTTGTTCTGCCTTCATTTCTTCCTTGAAAACACTGGGGCAAGCTTTTTCTCCAACTCTAATAAGCTGAAATTGCAATACAACAATTACCCAACAGACTCAGAAAATATTTTTTATATCATAAAGGTTCAGCTAAAACAATGGGAAATAAAATAAATGACTCACATCTCATATTTACGCAGAGCTTCATGCCGTTTTGCTATGTAGAGGTCACTATCTTTAGGTAAATTGTTCAAAGGGTTGCCTAGATAACGTGAGAGAAAGAGAATTAGACTGAAGCAACAAATAAAATCAAGTATGAGAAAACATCAGAACAATTGTTCTACAACATGCAGAAGATTATGTGGGCTCGTTGTTCATATTCTATTACATGTTACATAAAGGAAACATATTCTAGCATTTTCTTATTTATCATGATTTTTTTGCTATTTTACTTTAATACAAAAATTTGAGAAACAGCAAAGGAAGAAAGCAAGTTTAAAAGCATCAAACAAGCAAAAGAAACCTTCAAAGCAGTACAGAGCTCATAAGTTAGTATCTAAGCATCCATATAGCCATTAAACCTCATCATCAAAGATTACAACAAAGAATCTGTGAAGAGGGGGAAACATGAAGAGATAATCCACAAACATTTTACAGCAGCAAGTTGCTGCCCAAAATAAAGTCATTGAGGGGAAATAGAACATCCCACTAAAATTCAGTTAATAGTTATAATGGTATGATTATAAATCATTACCATTTAATATGAATTAACTTGTAGAGTTTATGAACATTGACTTAAGCAAAATTGCCATTTCAAATTTCATATATGCAGTAGAAGGTTTGCAATTGTAGAGGTTTATGTCTCGACAATGCTTCTGTCTCTACTTTACTCTCAGGAAGGAGTAAGACATTTTTTGGAATTTAACAACCAAATCTGCCCTAAACAGCTTTAAAACCAATAGAAAACAGACATACATGGTACTGGTGCAGTTTTTTTTGCCACTACATCCTTCCGAACTTTCAAAACACTTTCTTTATTCAAGGGCTGCGATACAACCTGTTCATGTAAAGGCAGTGACACTAATCTGAATTAGTACAAAAGCAGGAAGTATTAACTGAAATCTGCAACCAATAAATAAAGAGAAACAGCTGAAGCTGATTCTTAGTGAGTTAAATGCTATGAATCGAGTATTTAAGACCACAAATATGATAAGTAAAACATAAAGGAAAGATATTCATCAGGACACATACACTAAACTAAACAATTGACATTTCGTACACTAAAACATGAAATGTCAATTGCAGCCCCAACATTACAAGTAAGAATAATCGTTACCTTCTTTTCCCTCCTCTTTAATATCTTTAAATGGCACTTTTTTATATAATGCATCAAATGATACCGGGAATGCCTGGAGCACAATTGGTCCTTGACTTGTTGGTTATCGCTTAACCAATCTGCAATATCTTTAGATTTGACCACTTCATCAGTATCCAAAGATTCTAACCAAGAATAGACCGGTATCCACTGATCGGTGCGTTGAAACCGAGCCGGCGGAAGTTCATGCTGACTTGGTTCTCTTTCCTACCAAAAGAAACAATACAAAAAAGGATAAGCACAAAGAACACAAAGCTTCAACCTCAACATCAATAGTCCATAAGAAACAAAAACCCAGAAAAATTAGGAAGAAGTTTGAAGAAAGCAAATAAGCACTTTTCATCTCACTGCATCCTTATCCAAATCGAATTCAGTCTATCTGTATACAGAGATCTCTAAATCAAGAAGTACATAAACACGACTTTTCTTTAAACTTACTGGCACTGAACCTTTCCCCATGTTCTGAACTCTCTACTTGACAAAATCAAATTGTAAGCATTCGAAACAGTAAATAAATAAAACTAAAAAATTCCCAGAATTATTTATTCATTAATTTCTGGAACCGTTACTTTTTGATCAGTGGCTAGGAATATCCAAGCAATTAATACAGTGACCAGGCTATTAAATCTGCACATTAAAAACATAGATTGATATACTATATATTATACAAAAAATCCACTGTAACAAATGCTGAAAAAATGGAGATTGAAAGTGAAATTAAAACCTGGGTCTGGGAGGGAAATCTGAAGTAATTTTGGATTGAAAGGAGTCTTTCGATGAGCTCAGATCGTGGCATGGATTGGAGATCGGCTGGTAACGAGTCGAAGTTAGAGTCGATCCAGACTTCGACTTGGCTCACGGTGACTGCTTTTGCTTCTGGAAACGCGCTCACCCAGGCTCGAGCTAGGGTCTCCCATTCTTGAGCCTGTTGTTGCTCTTCACGGAGTTGATTTTTAGGGCTCCGGTCGGACAGTCTAAGTTCGTCGTCTAGGGTTTGCTCCGTTGAGTTCGACATCTCGTCGGCTGCCGCCATTTTTTTTCCTAGTGGAAAATGTTTTTTTTTTCTTATTTCTGCGGGGTTCGTTTGTGTTTTTAGAGCACAATGGAAACGGAGACGTTTTGGTTTCCATTATCGCGTTTCTATTTTCTCGAAATTATTTAATCTTTAAAATTAAAGGATAAACTACATTAGTAGTCACTCAACTAGAGTATAGTTATATTATTTTGATTATTTAATTATTAAAAGTTATATTAAAATTATTTATTTATGAGTAAATTTATGATTAGATTATCTTTATATTTAAAAATATATTAATTTGATTATTTTTCTTCTAATTCGCATATATATTCTCGTTAATATTAGTGTATTTTATTAAAACTATTAATTAATTCAATACATAAATTAATAATTTTTTATTATGAAGGATAATTTAAATAATATTACTTTATTTATAAGTAAATAGTTTAAATATAATATTTATTAATTAGGTGATCTAATTAAATATGGGTTTAATTATAACCATCTTCTTACCTTAGTACTAAGTAGACATGTCCAAGGTCAGGTTACTAATCAAATTTGATAGGTTTGGTCCCACTCAAGTTTCATTGAGGTACCTGATACAGAATAGATTTTAATTCATTTAGTATGAAGCTCAAACTTAATCTTATTTGGTTTACGTTCAAATAAGATAAATTTTAATTGGGCTCGTATACTCATAAATCCGATCTGTTTAAGTTTGAATATAAGATAATTTTAATTCGATTTAAATATAAGATAATTTTAATTTGATTTAAATTATAGTAAAAATATCATAAATAGATTGAATTTTAAGTTTAAAATTTATAATCTATGAAAATCTTAAACATTAAATTTGAATAATGAATCCTAAATCTTTTAAAGTCCTAAATGATTTTTATATAACGAATGTTTCCCTGTAATAATAAGCTTCGGAAGGATGGGTAGTAAGGTAATTAGATTAGTTCGTGTGGGTTTCTATACAAAAGGGAACAAAATTTGTTCCTCCCTTTAGCTTACTTCTGTACTTCAACCTCCTTCTCCATGGAAGAGGAAGATAAACAAGCAATGCAATTACTCTCCACTGCTCTTGCCAACCCCGATTCTTCTTCCCTAAGGTATCCAGCAACAATGATTGATGAACACGAAGAGCCTTCATCACTTGACTTGCAACTATCAATCAGTCGGAGGTCAATTCCATCGAACTGCGTTACCTCGGAAGGTCTGACTCATGGCGTGGAGTCGTTGAGATGGCAGGCGGCTGAGCAGATCCGATTGGCGGCTATAGAAAAGGCTTATGCAGAGAGAGTTAGGGAGCTGACGAAGAAGGAAATGGAGATGGCTCAGTCGGAATTCGCAAGAGCTAAGCACGTGTGGCAAAGAGCAAGGGAAGAAGTTGAAAGAGCTGAGGAACTGAAAGAACGAGCAAGGTCAACGTGCATGGAGATTACTTGCCAATCTTGCAGGCAAAGGTTCAGACCTTAATACATGTTTCCCGGGTGTGGGATATGGTTATGTGTTATCTTCGTACCATAGGTAGTTTTCCATACCAAAGTCTTAGCCTTGGGGTTGAAATAAAAATCTTAAAATTTAGTTTGGTTTCAGTTGGATTTTTGTATTCTAAGAATGAGATATATCTTTAGTTTGCCGACTGCTGTCATGCAAAACTTGGATCTCAGTTCTGGAAATGCAAAATCATAGTACTACAGAAAGCAGATGTATAGTTATTCTAGGGTAAAAGTTCAGAATTCATCATGCACCCGACACTTTGGCTCGAAGCTGGCACACCGCACATAGAGAATGAAGTTGATAGAAAGGCAAATGAAAGAACAGGACAGAAAACCAGTTGGATTCAATCAGAAACCAAACCCACCCACTACCCATGTCTGGGACTGGGATTCCATCGTTAAAAGCTTTCAACTTGTGGATTCCTTCAAACATTTCATTCTACAAGTTATCAAGTGTAATCAGCATCAGACCATAGTGACGTATGAACAGTTGAATTGTAGATTCCTTGTCTTGTACAACCACCATGAATTCTTGCATAAAGTTGATGGTGCAGGTGTAGGGCATGAGTAGCCAAAACAATCAAACTTGTTATCATGAACAAAACAGTAACTTTTGTCTGTTCACCTTTGTACACATATGTCTGCTGTTAGTAAAGTTAATTTGATTTATGGTTTCCCTCTACTTTAAGCATCTATGCTTCAGTTGAGTTTTCATTTTTTTTTTCTTTTGTGTACCGATTTACCCAACTTAGAAGTTGTCACCTCCAATAAAACTAAGTTTTTTAAAAAAGTATAATTAATCATGTTTAATGTATTTTCATGAACTTATATATTTTTAATAATGATCATGTTTAATGTATTCTTTAAAAAATTATAAATTCAGGAAACATTATAAATGTAAAAATCAGAAAAATATAGAAAAAACAAATTTTTAAGAATGATTTTTGGACATCTAGAGATTTTATTTAGTATGAGTGTTTTTTAAACAGATATCACTAATTTTATTAAACGAGAATATATCTGAAATTATAATAAAAATTTATATCTAATAAACAAAACGCTTCAAATTAGACATATACCTAGTAAACAAAGCTAGCGGTCATTAGATCATAAGAATTTTAAAAAATTAAAAATGTTCTTTTAAAATAACACATTTTTAATGATTTAAAGGAAAGAAACGTGAGTAAAATGTGAATGTTTTTATATAATCACAGATTAAAATTTTTGAAAAAAGAAAAATCATTAAAAAACTTAAAATTTATTCATCAAGACAACGCCTAAAATTTTATAATCTTTGTGCTTGATTTACTATTTAATCATTTTTCTAAAATTATACAAATATTTAAAAACTTCTAGTAAATGAAAACTGAATTTAAACCCTCCGATAATTTTATGGATCCGGATCTAAAACGGGTTCAAAACGAATCTTTTAAAAAATAATTATTCAACCTATTTTTTAACATAATAAAACTATTATTAATTAATTTCACATCACAATATCGATGAAGAAAAGATTAATTTCAATTAACTAGTATCAGGATAAAAAACGATAAATTAAAATCTTAAAAAAATTCAACAATTACACAAATATCTTTTGAGTAACACAAATATTAAGAAATGTATGTCATAAAATATTTTACTGTCGCAAATCGAGTATCGTATTTTTACTTTTTAGAGTATTAGTCTTCATCACTACTTAAATCATAAACATCTTAAAACAAACAAGAAACTACCAACTAAAGTGATTTTTTTATGAAAATAATATTTGTGAAATTTAAATATTAATATTAAGGTTATGTAATATAATAACTTTCTTATATAACTTGTCAACGATATTTATCATTTCCGCATCATTATCACAGTCTTCATTAATAGTAGAACAAATATGTATTTCTTTAAAAAAAATTGTCATAAATAAATAAAAATTATATTATAGAATAATATAAAATATAAAACCTACTATTATATATTTATATATATTTTAAACTGGTTTTTTAATAAATAGATAAACAGATCCAGGTTTAGATTTAGGTCTTAAATGTTAAATCTAGATCCGTATTTTAATTAAAAGATTCAGATCTAGATTTATCAAATTTAAAATTTTAAGATTCAGATCGTATAAAACGGATCTGGATCTACGGATCCGGAATTGTCATCCCTACCATGAATTCTACCGATAGTGATGTAAGAGATGGTTTACAATCAGTATTTATGACATTTTAGGATTGTTGATACAGTTTGTTTTTTCCCTAGATCCCTAACTAATACTCTAAAGAAACACTCTTTTAAAACTTTACGATTGCATATACAAGCATATTTTGTTAATCAGCTAAATTCTTTATCTTTAATATCTTATATTTTCGTATAAGAAACACTCTTTTTTCTAAAACAACATATTCAAACATTTATAATTAAAATATTTCTGCACTTAATCTAATGTATATTTTATTTAAGAATTATATAAATATTAAAATTTAAAAAACTCAATACATTCAAAAATATATCATATCATACTGATACCGATACCAGTACAAAAAACACGTCCACCGGTGTACTCTTCACAACCTTGTATGACACCCCATCTACTATTTGTTGTTTTGCAGCAGATCAAAAGTAGGGCGTTAGTCTACATGAACCGTCTGGGAGTGGGAAGAACAAAAACTTGTGGAATTTGATTCACCGGAGATCCTAAAGTTCCATAATTTCCCCTTGGCAGAAACCATGTTCTCTTCACACAGGAATTCCCATGAAAACCATTTCTCAATCGTCCGTTGAACGTCATGCACCACGACATCTGTCGTATTCCCGGCGGCTCTGGCCAGCATGCTGGCAGTGTAGATAGTTGACATTCTGCCAGGAGCTTCCGGTGTGTCCCCAATCGGTCCGTCGACCACCACCACATCCCATTTAAGCTCGTACACTTGTTTTGGTAAATTCCTCAATGCCAATTCGCAACTTGATTGCTGCAACAGATCTATGCTTGGGGTGCAAGCTGGATTTCCCCTGGCATGTTTGAGTAGCTTGTATGCCTTCTTAGCAGGTACTTGGTACCTCACCTTATAAATCCGAGTCCGGTTAGAATCGGATTTGAGTTTGCTTATCTTGTAATGATCATCCTCGAGAAAAAGAGTGATCCCTCCTGCATTTATCGAGGAGAGATCTAGGTACTGCGATTGAAGGCCGAAAACAAGGAGGTTACAAGGTGCTTTATGAGTAATGAGATTCGAAACAAGCATGAATTCCTTGGAGGCGAGAAGGGTCGCATTGGCTGAGTTTGATCGGATCTTACTGCATTCGGCCGGCGACGAACACTCCCGTTGAAGTGATGAGGACAAAGCAGCTGCACGAGACCAAGAATCTGAATAAGTAATTGCGAGTTTGACAAGTCTGAGGACGGAAAAGCATGAGAGGACGAAAATAAGCGCCGGTAGTAGTTTCCTTCCATAGAATTTCATTGTTGTAACCGACCTCTGAATCAAGTTGTTTGAGACTGGTATATTGTTTTACAGGCAGTGTTGATTGCGGAACAAGCAATGGACGATTGCTTTGGTTTCAAGAGTTGAGCCAAGTCACCTAATGGATTCCTGTGACATTGCAGTTACGTTTGGTGTTCCATCATTTCATGGAAACCACTCTTCCATGTCCTACGATGTAACTAGTCAAGTGTTTGTAGTTACTATTTACTATTTATATTAGAATTGGTATGTTTATAACATTTACTACTTTTTCTGATTACAAGTTTCACCTCCGGTAGCATTGATTTTGGGCAGGCCTGGTTATGGTCATAATCAGCCCATAGCCACTAAAGTCCAAACCGAGATCTATAGATATCATTGAAGATTGTTACCCAACAAATTTTTATGAGACAAGTATCCAAGACAGGAGACAGGAGTTAACTTTGTTCCTAAGGCGAATGTGCCTTTGGTTCCAAAACTGTTGATCATCTACTTGTACCTGTACGTGTGGGTTTAGTTGGAAGGTTGGGATGATAATTGGCTCTTGGCAACAGACCTACACTATTTTGCCAAAGGATCCTGGAATTTTATTCAAAGCTTGGAGAGAGATCTAGTTAACGGTAATTGTTTTTTTAGATTTAATAGTAAAACTCAAATGTCCGTAACTTTATTTTAATATATGGAGTATCATTTGAAAATAGGAAAACTGATTTTCCCAATGCATCACTCTGACAGGCAGCATGGCCTGGACAAAGTCAGTTAGTCACCATTTGTTCTTTAGATAAAATTTTAATTTAATTAAAAACTATTTTTATTTAACTAAATTTATTTATTTATTTGATAAATTTAAGTAGTTGATTTCGATTAAGATTTTATTAATTTTATTCAATTAAAAAATAAATAATAAAAAATGATCTGATTTAAATAATTTGAATTTTTAATAAAAATAATTAATTTTTAATTCAAGTCAATTTTTCAATTTTATTTTCGTTTTAATTTTTTTTTATCAAATGTAAACGATCTGTTGCTCTACTGCCCTACAGTACCTATGTAACTGCAGTTTCATTTAAAAAATTTTATTAATATTTTAATCTCTTAATTTTATATTTTTATAATTCTTTATATTTTTAATTTAATATTTAGATCATTTGTATGCGTATTAAAACTTTTTTAAAAAAATATTTTTATTATTTTAATCTCTTAATTTTATATTTTATCTAATTTAATTTTTTATAATAACTCTATTTTTAAATTTATTACTTAATAATTATTTATATTCATATTAAAACTTTTTAAAATATTTTTTTGTCCTATTAAAAAAGTTGTATATTAATTTTTTGATCATTTTTTTTTAAATTTTACTCTTTTATAATTTAAATTTATTATTAATAAAAATATGAAAAATATTTTTAAAACCTTAAATTAAATAATTTTAAATGTATTTTTTTATAAAATCCAATTAATTAAAACATTTAAATAATTATAATCAAAATTAAAAAATAACTAAAAATATAAAACTAGTGCAACAGATGAAATCTTTTAATTTATTAAAAATATCTAACAAGAATAAAATTTAAATTATAAAAAATCCATCAATCATCTTACTCCCAATTATTTTATTCGGCTTATGAAATACTCTTTCCTAGTTGTGAACCTCGTCCTTCTTACCAAAAGCCACGTCATGTTATCAAGACAATGACTGAAACTGACGATGATGATAAATAAAATCCCCTCGTCTCCTTCCTCTTCTCCACTACCTTGAGATCTTAGATGCTGTCCTTTGAACAAAACTCACCGCTCTTTGTTAGTTGAAAAACAAACAGATGATGGGGGAGGTATCTTCAACACTTTAGAATTTTTCCCCTTCTAATGTTCTCTTCACTTTGCTTGATTCCGGTTTCTTTGTTCTTTTTTATTTGCAGGAAGAGAAACAGAAACCAGAGGGGAAAGAGATGGAAGAGGAAAAAAAATGCGAAGATTCCCCAGGTGTTCCTCAAGAGATTATATTGAAAGTTTACATGCACTGTGAAGGCTGTGCTCGTAAAGTTCGTCGATGTCTCAAGGGCTTTCAAGGTTTATATAAGAAAAGAACAACTTCGATTTCGTTGATGAAATGAAATGATTGTATGAATGTTTTTGTTTTGTAGGGGTTGAACATGTAATGACTGATTGCAAAACCAATAAAGTGGTGGTGAAAGGAGAGAAAGCGGATCCCTTAAAAGTTCTAGACAGACTTCAAAGGAAGAGCCACCGTAAAGTTGAGCTTCTCTCACCGGTACCAAAATCACCGCCGCCGCCGGAGGAGAATAGAGCAGAGGATAAAGAAAACTCTAAGCCTGAAGATAAGAACGAAGAGGTTTTGTTTTTCTTCCACTTCAAAGTTTCATTTTTTTAACATTTCGTAGTCTGATAAAGTTTTTTTTTTTTTTCTTTTGGAGTGATTTACAGCCTCCGGCGGCGGTGGTCACGGTGGTTCTGAAAGTTTACATGCATTGTGAAGCTTGTGCACTGGGAATTAAAAAACGTATTCAGAGAATGAAAGGTTCTTTCTTCTTTCTTTACTTTATTACGATTCCGTTGAAAATCAATCAAATCCTACTGATTTTGAATCAAATCTCACTAACCCCGCACAAAAGCTCGATAAAAAACCATGTTTTTCTTGTAGGGGTGGAATCAGCTGAACCGGATCTAAAGATTTCAGAAGTAACAGTGAAGGGAGTGTTTGAGCCGCCAAAACTGATGGAGTACATCTACAAGAGAACCGGGAAGACGGCGGTGATAATGAAACAGGAGACGGAGACGCCGAAGAGCGACGGAGAAGAAAAGGCCAAAGATGACAGCAAAGACGAGAAGAAAAGTGAAGAAAGTGGTGGTGATAAAGACAAGAAAGAAGACAACAATAACGAAGACAATAAACAAAATGGTGGTGGTAACAGCAAAGAAGCCAACGTTTCCCCAGCCGTCGACGCAACACCGGCGACGCAAGAGGCCACAGTGGCGGTGGAAGTGAAGAAGAATGAATATTACTATCACCCGCCAAGGTATGCAACTGAGTTCCACGCATACCCTCCACAAATCTTCAGTGACGAGAACCCCAATGCTTGTTCCGTGATGTAAAAAACTCTATGGTTTAGGGGCATTGCTGGAATTAAAAGTATTGGATCCTGCTTTCTGCATGTCCGCCCCTTGTAGAGTTTCGGACGTATAATCTACGAACTGTAGAATTTTGCAAACCTTTTGTATTTTTTAATATTTACAAAAAATTATGACAAAGACAAACTCTACGTGACAAATCGATGTAAGTTTCATTATGACTAATTTCACAGATAGGGATAGGGTACGAAACAAGTAATAAATGTGACTAGTACTTGAAACTGTGGAATTGGTGTATTATGCATCTGACAGTTTACTTTTACAATAAAAAAACTGTTCATAATAAAAAAAATATATAAAAGATTAATTATTCATAATGTTTTTGTTTAATAGAAGTCTTCATAATGTTAACTTTGAGATTTCATATTCAAATTTTATTATTAAAATAAACGTTATTGATTATAAACTTTATATATATAGACATTCTCAAGTTAATTTGGATGAGATTTTTTATATGTACAAATATATTGGCTTTTATTTAAAAAAAATACTCCTATTGGCTTTTATTTAAGTTTAAATTTATAATTAGATTCAATTTTTTTGAGAAAGTAATTGGATTCGAAATTCATCAACGACTATTGTTGTTATTGTATAATTGATTGATTAATTAAAAAGTCCGACAAGTTCATTAATATATTCGAAGTGAAACCGATGTGCAGAGCTTGTTTCTGCTTAAGCAATTATAAAGCTATGGTGACAAAGACAGAGCAAATGGGTATCCTATCCGATTGTAATCATTATCTTCTTAATATAAAGGGTAAAATACACCAATGATTACTGAATATTTAGGAAACTTTTATTTTAACCATCAAACTTTTAAAAATTTTATTAGAGTCATTTAACTTTTGTTTCACTTTCATTTTTATCTCTCTCGTTATTTTTCATTAAAAAATCTTAATGTGATCCTCTAGTTTCTTTCTTTGAGAGTAAATTATAAAAATGATCATCAAGCTTTTAAAATATTTTATTTTGATCGAAGAAATTTTAAAATTATCATCAGAGTTATCTAATACAAAGACATATACCAAAACAACATCGAACATGATGATGAACAAGAACGAAGAAAAGTATAAATTGTCTCTCCCGATTTTAAGTATAATATATTTAGGTCCTTTTTAGTTTTAATATTAACCATATAAGATTTTTGTCTAGACCGATTTTTATATTTTAAGGTCTAATAATCTATCTATTTCTTTCCTAACATTGTTCCTAACTTTGTCTCTAATGACAAAGTACTAAATCTATGTTTAAACTTAGACATAGGGTGTATCAATTCTAATTGCATTTTCTAAGAAAATGTGGAATAACTTGTGGGATACAACTTTCAGAAGTAATATATATATATATATATATATATATATATACTCTTGTTTAATAATTAACCTCAACGTTTTTATTTTTATTTTCTTATACTTATTAATCTTGAAGTAGTTTAAAGATGATATTGCATATAATATGATCAATAGATCAAAATTATAAAATAATAAATTTATATTAAGAACATAATATATAAAAATATTTTATGTTGGTAAATGACGTAACTTTAAATATTGTTCATCGATAATCATAAAGTAAAATCTATATCTTATATTTTTATACATTGAAAGAGTTTTTTTTTCATAAACTAACGGTGTTGCTTTAAAGTAAAATAAAATTTGGGTGACTCCAATAAAAGTTAAAATTTTGGTGATTAAAATAAAAATGTCTTAACTTTTAATAACCATTTATATAGTTTACTCTTAAAAAAAAGAAGAACTAACAAGTCATGTCAAGAAGATAACGAGAGAGACTAAAATAAAAGATAAATAAAAATTAAATGACCATACTGAAAAACTTAAAAGTTTAATAACCAAAACGAAAATATCCTAAGAATCTAGTACTCATTAGTGTATTTTTCCCTAATATAAAATAATTTTCTTATATAAAATGATTAAATAGGGGGGAAAACTTGATTGATTAATTGATATTTGATAGACAATGTATGATAATAATATAATGAACGAACCACAATTTATCTTACCGGATAAAATTATTGGTTAATTTAATTAAAAAATGTATTTAGGAACTATCTAACGTATTCTTTTTAATAAATTATATATGCATTATACAATGTCTTATTTTATAATGTTGCTTAACTTAAAATTGTAAAAATCTGTTTTAATATCATGGTTTCGTGAAGGTTTAGGTTACAATACAATTAAAAATAATTAATTTTAAATTTTATTTTATTTAAAAATGTTAAATTTTATGATATCAAAACTTAATTTTTTAAAAAATCAAAACTTAATTCTAGTATTTATTTTATAATATCAAAACTTATTTTTTAATTTATAATATAAAAAATAAAAAAATACTATTTTTAATTGAACAATAAAATTTAAAATTATCCTTCTTCTACCAACAGTTTAAACCTGTCACCAGTAGACTCTCCCTCCCTCTAACGTTTTCAGAAACAGTTTACTCACTCATTCTGCATGAGATTCCAACCCCACATGCTCCTTCACATGTTTCGGTAAACAACACTTCATTAAATACTCGATATGAATATAATATAATATAAATTACTATATGAATCTCTTATATCATGCGATATAAATTACCAACTTATAAAAAAACTACATAAAATCAATTCAAAGGAATATGAGCTTTACTTATGTTTCTTTTCGTTTAAAGAATGTGAATTGTAATTTACTTAAAAATAATGATAAAAGTGATCATTTCTTTTCTTTTTATTATCATTTTGACTAGTTTTTGAGTATATCTTGGATATAAAATTTACTTATAAATTTAAAATGTTAATTTTTTAAAATATTTTAGTATCGATGCTATATTTATTTTTTTATGATCAGTTTAAGATAAAATATTTATATTAAAAAAACTAAAAATACTGTAATAAAGATATGTTTAATATTTTTAATTCATAAATAATTTGCCACTTTTAACTGTACTTGCACATTAGACTTACCTGATTTTTGCTAAAGCCCTAAAGTCTCTGCCTTGCTACACGTAGAGACGGATTATTGTCATGTCCTGCAGGCTGCAAGGTTGTTCCCAAGTCATTAATCTATTGGACTGCAGTCTGCAGTCTGCAGTCTGCAGCTAATAAATTAATTATAATTACAAACCCATGGTGATGGGGCTCGACGTTGTTTAATTTCTTAGAAACAGTAAAATCTCAGCTAGGCCTTGTAAACTACCCTTCAAAACAAGTTCTATCAACAAGTAATGAAGAGAAGCAAATAAGTTCAATCAGATTTCAGAGCTTTTAAACTGTCGCAGTTTTATAAATCTATGTGTTTATATATTTGAATAATTAATTACATTTTTAATCTTCAGGCAGGACTTAGGAGGAGTAAATAAGTTAACAGATCTTTCGGATTTTTAAAAAAAGAATAAATTAATAAAATTATAGAAACGAGTAATTTAGCCTCTATCAATTTTAAAAGTGAGTAGTTAATGAAAAATTAATCGAGATTTTAATATTTTATATAAATTATATATTTTTATTTCCTTGGAACAAAATAAAAAATATTAATGATGCAATTTTTCAATAAATTTTAATTATATTATTTTATCGTTAAGATTTAATCCATCAAAGTAATTAAAACTTTTGAATAGAAGTAAAAAGATTATTAAACTATCAAAATTATTTTGATATGTTTTAGTTTTTATCTACTTGATTTTTTGTTAATTTACGCGTATCTTGTCATGTCAGTTTCTGTTTTTAACGTATTTTTTTTTATTTTAAATTCTTCATATAAGATAAAAAATATGTCTATCGTAAAATAACAATAAATGAATCAATGAATGAAAGTGTAATAGTCAATGTTAACTCCTATTTTTACTTTTATGTTTATGTCATTATATTTATATTATACCAATTACTTTCCGAAATTATTTTATATTATTAAAATAATTTAATTTCTCTAACATAATAACGGGTAATCACTGTTTTTATCCTATTTTTTTTAAAGATCAATAATATAACGATTTTTTTTATTTAGCTACAGTGATTACAGTAGTTTCTGTTCTAGAGTATATACTCTCAACCATTGAACATTGATCACTCAATCATTGTGCTGACAGTATTGGTGCTCGAACCCGTGACCTCCAGGAACAACAACTGTTCCTTTAACCAATGAGATTAGATGATTCGTGCTTTAATGTGCGTGAATCAGACATCATGATTTAGTGTGTTATCTTAATGTTAGGTGCTCAACGGGGATGCGATATGGTTACTTTTGGGTGAGGTGTAGGTTGCTGGGAATGTGGATCATGTCTTCGTGCGTGATGTTCCTTCGGCTTGGTGATTTTGTCCGATTGTGGGTGCCTAAGGCAGCCGTTGCCTTTGTCTTGTGCACGAGGATAGGCTTGCCTCTTCGTGTGGCATTATGTTTGGTCTTTTTTAACCATCATCGAAAGTATTTTTTTTCTTTATTTTAGATTAAAAAAGTTTTGAATGAAGGTTTTCATGATGTTTATTTGTATAATTTTATCGTCTTAATAAATTTATACCTCTTTTTTAATATAACATTTGACATGTTTCTAAAACATAACATAATTTATATATTCTATAAATATTAAGAATTAAATTTATTAAAATTCATAAAATTAAGACTTAATTGACTTAAAATATAAGTATCGAAGGTTGGATTTAATACTAGTCAAAATCATATGATTTTGCGTGTTGATTATGTTTTTGATATTGTTACTATATTGTGTTGTTTTAATATTTTTGTAAATGTTTTTTTTATTAAAAATATTTTCATTGTATGATTTTCGTTAATCATATAAATTTTGATAAAAGAAATTGTATTTAATTATTCACTTTTAAAATTGACATAGAATAAATTAGATAAAAAGAATATTTTTCCTATTAATCTTTTAAAGTATTTCATCTCAATTAAACCAATAAATCGAATATAATATTAATGAAAAATAAATTAATGTTTTTATGGAAAAGTGGGCAGAGTGTCAGCAATGGTGGCTGTGCGGTCGCGAGGATCCATTGTATTTACGGAGGTGATCCCATTCCTCCCCCTTTACCATTTTCGTTCGCTTTTTATCCATACCCGGTCTTCGTGCACTCGATCCCATAATTTCCCTTGCGACAAGAAAAATTATATCATGGGTCAGTTTTATCACGTCATCTATAAGATTAACCAATAAAAATTGTCCATCTTATTATTTTTTAATTTTTTAAGTGAAGATTCAGTTAGAAAAAAATTATAACATAAAAAAATTGATAAAATAGACAATTTTTATTGATTGGTCCATGAACAGATCGTGGGACTGACCTATGATATAATTTTTCCTTGCCACAGTATCTTTACAATGTACATGGGCACTGTTTGATAAACGGGTTTTTTAGAAAAACTAAAATCAGAGATTTTAAAATTAATTTAAATTTTAATCGATTAAATTTATTAAATTAAATATTTAATAAATAAAAGATTATAATAACAGAATAAATTATTAACCTTTCTTTAATTACTCTTTTTTCAAATCCAAATATTTGTACCTCAATAAATTGTAAATTTGTTATATCAATGTTATCGAAAAGTACAACAATTGGCCTGGGCCGACCAGGACATTGGAACTACCATGACTTTGAAATAATTCTCATCCACATGTCCTCTCCAAGTCGTTTTCATCCCTCCATACTCCCAACTCTTTTATTCTGGGCAGGGTAAGTAATCTGTGAAATCGTTTTAAAAATACATACTACTAGTATTACATTCCGTAAACTAAACTTTGTTTAGTGTGAAATACTTCATTCAATTCAGGATTACTTCACTATGCACTGAACCATCTTCCATCCTTATCCAGGAGCTTAGAGAGAAAGGGCCATCATCATTGATTTGAAGGATTCTAGATCCTCTAACCCAGTTTCCGTAACCACCATAACCCGTATGTCTCGCAAAGCAAAGCCAAAGCTTACTGTATGGGCAACACCAGTCCAATCCATGGCTATGCCCTACAAACACTGCCTGCATTCATAAACCGAACATGTCTAAGTCTAACACAAGCCAGATGCATATGTGAATCTGTGCGCTTGGGTTCCCAATCACTACAACTTAGAATTCACAGACCTTAGAAATTCCATGTATGATTTGCAGACCTCAACCCACCCCCAGCACCCGAGACGATATTTATAGGACTTGTAAAAGAAGAAGAAATAGTGTCTATATATACATGAAATCACCTTGACCGATGGCCTTTTAACAAGTATCTTCATGATGCCCATTTCAGCTTCTTGAGCAGCAACTTTTTCCTTATTAATGGAACCCACACAAGGCTTGTGTATTCTGAAGATAGGAGCTACCTTCTTATAAGCTTTACTTGGTATATGCCAGAAGATTACCTCTGGGACCCTGTTCAAGAACATTTCATTTTAATGAACGCATAAAATAATGTGTTTGAGACAGTAGAAGTTATTGAAATATGATTCCAGTGAAAAATTAGTTCCAGAGAAACAATTTTCGTACCTTGACTCGGGATTCATTTCTTCAGATACATGTTTGAACCAGTCGGCTTGGGCTGTTGATACAACTTGTGGATAGGTACCTCCACCAGAATCAAGAAAGTAGAGATGCACTAAAGGTTTATCGTTGGACAAGACTGGGAGAACATAGTTGGATATACCCGGCCATAGACCTTGAGGTCCGGTTCTAGATAACGATAACACATTATTATCCATCTCATTTTTCATCAGCTCCAGTCGTGATGTTCCCCGAAAACCACACTCTTTCCCTGAAACTACACATGTGGTAATTGTTAGGTTTCTTCGTATGGAATATGAATTGATCATCCATTTGCGTACCTGAATAAGATGAATTCGGCACAGGACAAACGAGGCGAGGAATTCCAGGGGCAGCAAACCACTCAATGGGCCACTCAAACGGAGCATCATCATGGTTTCCAAACACACTGGCCCATGGGATGCCCCTAGATCTTGTTGGAGAGAGTGCCTGATCCCAATATAAGCTTGCATTTGCAATCGGGATGTTGTTGGCCGTAATGACATCTCCAAGATACACTACAAAATCTGTTAAAAAGGTGTTAATTACGAATCGGAACATGAATACACAGAAGAATGCAGGATTAAAAAAAGGATGTTAGGAACATTGATAATATCACCTGGAGTTTCATTGTCCAGCACACTTGACATAACCTTGATAGAATTCACGTCCTGTTCCGGTCCCCAGTCCGTCCACGCGTCCTCCCCGAAGTGTAAGTCGGCAAATATCGCAATTTTAAAGATACGGTTCTCCGGCGTCAACGGTAGCACCAAAGTCTGATGATTTGATGATCCGACGGTGGTTTGGAAGAGTAAAGGCAGATAAGAGAGGGATAAAACGATCAAATAGAAGGAGCAATCCATTTGATACCGGCGATGGAGAGTGGTAAATTGTGACCTTTCCTTTTGGAGACGACGCAAAAAGCAACCAGCCATAAACAGAATTTTGGGTGTAGAGCAGAGGAGGATATTCCTGTTCGACCTTCGTTTATACTTTTATCAATTGTCCCAAAGGACCACACCTTGTGAATGTCAATGTCAAGACTACATCTTCTATAGGATTTTCCTTTTGCTTTCTTGGAAATATCTTTGTCTTAAAAAACATATTAATGTTTTAAAAAATTATTAGAAATTACGTATAATTTAATAATTGGTTGAACTAAAACCAAGTATCAAACTTGAAATATTAAGACAAACTCGATTCCGCTCCATTACAGCACCGACTAAATGTGGACGGGATTCCTATTCACGCTGGCGTGATAAAAAGAAAAATTAGCCTACGCTGCTATAGAATGTTTTGGGGTCTGTGTAAACTCTTCTAGAGCTTCATTGAGGTATGAAACAACGATTTAAATGTAAAGTTATAAAATAAGATAGATTTCTTTAACAAAGATTGAAACGAGTGAAGCTACCGGTAGGATTACAACAACTACAATTCCTATGTCAAAGTTCCTATGGTTGATTTGCTTGAAACTTTTGGCAATTCACGTACTTGTTTACACAACATTCTCCGGCTCTGCTCTCTGGTTTTGGCACGACCAATCTCTAAAAGAGTTGCCTTGCTTCCTTCAGAAGATGCTCTAGCAACTCCACTTGCTTTGCAAAAAGGTTGATGGCCTTGATGTGAATATGATGCAGTGAGCATGACCCAACTTCCTTCCTTACAACCTCCTGAAAATTTAAAATCATCAACACACAACGGATGCAACCATGAATTCAAGTCAAGGGAAAATACCTGATGGAGGCTCTGGTGTACTATTGGTTCCACCTTTATCAGATTGTAGTATTTAAGATGTCGGTCCCACGAGGACAGTGTCGATTTTACTATTTCTTATAATTGCATTTAAGAAATTAAAAGCACAAGTAATTGGATTGGTTTTAATTGCATCAATTAAATTATATTAAATTATAAAAAATAATAATGAGAAGAATGAGGTTAGATCGAATACTTTGTAGAGGAGAATCCAGTTATATTGTTAATTCACTTATTAGTGCAATGGTTTAAACTGCCGTCTTGGCGGATCGCACAAAGAATCGTCGCAGCTGCCTAGGCAAGGTTATGCATTGTCGATAATTCAACTTTCTATAGTTCGACAGAGCAGTCGTATATGTTTCTTCCTTATCCCTAAGCGAATAAAACTTTTGAAATCCCCGTGTCTTGACGATACCTCCCGACGTTAATCAAGGGTAGATCACAATCTCACATGCGTCCTATTAGTCGCTGAAGTCCGACCTGGATTAGTCAATGTCCGTGAGCAAAGACCGTATTCTCTCGTTTCATGAGCCTAACTCTCCCGATATTAGACAAATGTATATTTCTTCACATACTTATCATCTCGAGCTCATATGCAAAGAAAGTTAAGTACCCCAAAAGAATAAACTATAAAATAAGTTTTACATTAATAAATATCAATAACAATGTAACCTTTCTCTTCATCTACTCCACAACAATCTAAACCTCCAAGGGAGTTTAGAACATATTATGGTTAGTGACTAAGGATAGTTATGTGTGTAAACCGATTTCTTCTTCTCCAATCCTAAACCTAATGAGTGCCTTATATAGGCCAAGTCCTAAGTTGATTTTTTCATGCAAGGAAAGAGTTCTAAAAAGAAGAGAAATCTAATTCCTAATTAAATTATATTAAATAAATCTTAATTCCTAAAATGTCTCTTCTCAAACCGTTTGGTTTGGGTTCGACTTCCTAACTGAATTGTTCTTCTTTCTTTTTCTTTCAGTATCTTTTCCTCTTTCTGTTGAGCATCACTTGTCGTCTTTCTACGCTGCCGTGATAGTCTTCAGAATGCTATCGTGGCGGATGCTTCATTTGCAATTCAGCATCTATTCCCTTCTTTGACTCTTTCTGTGATCTAGTTTCATGTCTAAGAAAGAAAACTATTAAACATATTTGTTTTATGCCAAATAATGAATAAATTCATAAAAATAGTAATTGAATGCTGAGATATGGAAAATAATCAAAAATATCTATTATTGCATTTAATTCTGTCTTCATTAGCAATAAATGAGAGGAGAAATAATGTGAAAATAGAGAACTTTTAGGCACTCATCGATACCTCAAGGATTTTGCTCAACTCCAACTTGTCAAGCACAAGACGACAACGATTTTCTTATAAACAATCTGCTCTGCACAACCAACTCTATGGGATCCAATAACAACCAATTTTGCCTTGTTCTGCACAAGAGTAAATCATTAGTTTTTGCTTACTTTGCACCATATAACACAATATCAAGAGATTAGATGGAAACCTGCTGAATCAGATAGGTAACAATTGGATTTGGGAGAGTTTTCTTCAGCCTGGGCGTTTTTCAAGAGACGCTCCTGTACTTGTGCTGCACAAGGACATAAAATAACCAAATAGGAAAAGTTACATACAAAAGAAAAAGAAAGGTGAAAGATATAAATCAAGAATGAAATAGGCTATAAAAATAATCAAGAAGGAAGAATATTACTAGATAAGGGAAGATGAATAAGCAAACCATTCGGTATTATACTATTATTTTGAGTAGAGAAAACATTGAAAAACAAATTCTAAATCCTATAACAATCTACCTGGTCTATAAGGCGACATTTCTACAACACTAGCCGTTTCCATATTTCGGATGTAAACAATTCAAAATAAAAAACTCAAAGGTTTTCTTGCATACCAAGGTTCTTATCGAGAGTCTTGGTAAACTGGTTCAACCTTTATCAAAGGATTCTCTTCTTTCTTTAAATGTGAACAACCTTAGGCCATCGATGCGAATCCTTCGCACCTCCGATACCAAATTGCTTTGGACCTATTCCTAATTTCCAGAATCAAAAGGACTAATGGATTGTAACCCAGAGTCAAGGATAATTCAGGAGATTATGAACGATATGATAAGATTACTTGTTTTTATCTTGGTTGGTACCACCAACTTTACACCTTTCTTCGGTATCCGTCGTTTAATAACAGAAGTAAATGAAAACACAAAGATGAACCCTTTTAAACAAGTGATTCTATTTCAATTCATAGTTGGCTTTAAACCATTTAAACTTGTACCAATAGAGTCACTAGTGAATTCTTGAAACAAAACATAAATTCACTTAATTTAATTAGCTTTAAACCATTTCAATATTAAAAACAAATTAACCAATTGCTTCTTTTAGCAAAACTAATAATTAAGGTAATGTTTCAATGTAATTACTAATTACTTCATGTTTTAAATTTTGAAATGGTACTGAATTTTATTAAAATAATAGAAGGTACGACTATAACAATGCAGCTGCACAAAGAAAGGAATTGAGGGTCCACCAAAATCTTTTTCCGAGTAAAATATAAATCAAGATCTACATGTTTTGTTTTAGCATGTAACCACGGCACTAGTGAATCACACAACTTAGGAGCATCATAGAGCTTAATCCCATGTCATTCAGGAGAGCTTTAACCCACAAAACTTCAGAGGCTGCATCTGCCAACCTCATTTTTTATATGTCAAGATTCATCCACGCAGAGGCATTTGAAGAAGAAATCAATGAGGAAGTGCCTGAAAGTGGACAAAAACCAACAAAGCAATGGAGGACGTCAACTTACTTGGCTGGTTGAGAACTCTTTGGGACTGAATATTAAATCAACATAGATGACAATGTTGACAGGGGGTTGCTTAGTTGGCCAAGGAAGACAACCTTTGCTTTTCATATCCAAAAATGGCTTACCAAAGTGGGTACCGATTGCCGAGAGCTAAGCAATGCATTGATGCAAATGTAGGTACTTTAATACTACATGGGGAGAAGAGGAGAAAAAGTACCTTCACCTCTTTCATGCCAAAATCACATCTCTTAGGTCCTGATTTTTTACCCACAAGTTAAGGCTTAACTTCAAACACATTCCTCCATACTGGCACATAATTTTGCATTTAGAAATAATTTAATAATGTAAATTGAGGGTCAGATTTATTGAATTTTTTTCACTCTGATTGAGCATCTGCAGATTGCAGTTACAGACTTTGGATTACTGTTTAGAGGAATAGATCTCATAAGAATAGCGATTTGGGATTAAAGATAAGAGTAGATGATACAAGGTTAGCGATTTGTGAATTGAGATTATGAAGGCCCATGTTCGACTTGGGTGTTGAAACTTGAAATAAAGTGTTGTGACATTGGATGCGTAGAGCGAAGGTCCATTTGGGAGTTGGTAAGTTTATAGGAAAATGAAACGACTAGGACTAGGACTAGGACTACCAACGTGTATGAGTAGAGCAAAGGTCTTTTCGAGTGTCGGTAAACAAAACTTTACGTTTACTGTTCGTGCGTTCAACCAAATCTGGCAAAATAACAAACTCCGGTGAAAGTCTTTTTACTCAAAGAATCCTGCAAGCAGATATTGAATACTGCCGTCTTCTAAACGTTTTCTTTTGGAGCTTACTTTTCCCTCATCATTTCCTTATATCTACAAACTCTTTGGGTCATGGGTAGGTCCACTCAGAAAGTAAACACAAACGAAGTGGATAAATGGTATCTAAATTGATTTGAAGGGTTAGTTTCCTACTTAGAGGGTTTAATATATTGAACTACTTTTAACATGATTTGTTGGCTTAATTTAATATTTGAACTTCCATTGTTGACTTATCTAAGCTCTCAAGTCTAATTTAGGTATTAATTTGAATCATAAAATTAAATTTAAATATTCAACTATACTAAAAAAATATAGGTACTAAAATACACCTTAAAATTAAGTTTAATTATAAATATATATTTATCAAATAATTATCCAAACTTTTATTAATATAATAATTAATAGTAGTACTTATCTTTTAAAGAATTTTCCACTGATAAACAATGATGATATTATTTTATATGAACTTATACTAATTTTTTAATATTTATTAACGGGTTGAATCAAGTGATAAATAATTTAATATTATTTATGCAGATTTTGAGTTAAAAAAATTTTATATATAATTTTTTCGATTAAAATTAAATGTATGACACAAATTAATTAGAATAAAATTATAAAAACAGGGAGGAGACTCATAGTATAGCTTCTTCTATAAATAACTTCATATCCCTCGGTTCCTCTGCACTACTTTTTATGTTTCTTTTGATAGCTAGCTTCTCGAACAAAAACGAAACAAAAGGAGCTAGCTTCAACCCCAATAATGGAAATCGCTAAAGCCGTCGTCGGAGTAGAACCATGCTCCAAAACAGACAAACTTGTGTTTGCTGCACAAATCTTCTTCAGAATTGCGGCTACTGGGACAGCATTGGCCGCCGCATGTGTGATATTCAATGCAAAGCAAACTGTTGATGTTATGGGCATGTCATTTGATGCTAAATATAGCTACTCTCCGGCTTTCAAGTGAACAACTTAAGATTATAATTTTTTTATAAAGTCCCGAAAATCTAAAGCTCATAATGTTAAATAATCCTCCATTTACATGTATTTTTCCCAGGTTCTTCACCTTCGCAAATGCCATTGCATGTGGTTTCACTTCCCTCTCCTTGGTGACGGTTATGTTCTTTTCCCGCCATGGATTGAATGCTTCTATCTACTTCATGTTCTTCCTACACGATCTGGTATGTTATGTTGGTTTTAATACAAACTGTTGGTTTGATATGAATTGATGATATTCCGGCGGGGTTTGGGACATTGCAGTTGATGATGACTCTGGTGCTATCTGGTGTGGTGGCGGGGACGGCAATCGGAGCTGTAGGCCGCGACGGGAACAGCAAGACTGGATGGCTTAAAATATGTAATCGTTTTGAGAAATACTGCAACCGGGTGACCACTTCATTGATACTCTCGTACGTGGCAATGATTTGCTTGCTGGTGCTTACCATCACCTCCGCTGCCAAGTCTAGAAATTAGATAAAGCCGGAGAACAAAATCAGTAGCTTTTATGGAAGAAATAGTTGGAGAGAAAGATTTTGTATTGGGATTGTAGTTTATGTATTTGTATGTGTTCTAATTGTACTTACAGTAATATACTCAAATAAATTTTCATATGTAAGTCGTGTTAGATCTATCAATACATCTTATAAAGATAGATTGGAATTGAGACCGTAGTGGTGGACACTGGAACTGGTCCTGGATGCTCTTCTAGTCATTCTTCTTCTTAACCGTCCCTTTGATGAAGGCAACCTTGTCCTTACTTTTCAATTAGTTGGATTATCCAGATTCCTCATATACTCACGTAGATTTGTTTTTGTTACTCGAACAAGATTAATATTTTATTGAAAATTAAACATAGCATTTAAATTTTAAAATTATGTTGTATACTGAATATTGATTCAATCCAACAATGTTAGTCTTCATTTGCTGTAAAAGTTCCGGCCTACTAAAATATAGGAAAAACATTAGCAATAAGGATTAGGTGAACTGTAAACTAAGGGGTTTGTTATTGAGTACCTATTTTTTATCTATGTCCCGGCTTATTTAAATTTGATATCCATACAATTCACATACTTAAACTTATCTAAATCGGATATCTATAAAATTTGGATACTTAATTCGTAATTTTTTAAAATTTAAAAATAAAAAGAGTCACATTAATCACCTAAAATTTGAAATTCATTCCCAAACTTGGTATATTACCCTTTTTCTCATCACCATCACCAGATTTTTCAACTTCTGCATGCCAAATTAGTCCAATCAGCAACTTAGAAATAAATCAAATGAATGGGGTGAGTCGGGGATGGACCAGGGTGCTGTAGGGGAAGTCGTACCCCCATATCGTTTAGGTATATTATTACGAGATCAGAGTTTTGACGCAGGAACTTCTACCTGTGCGGCACCTCAGTTTTTTCGCATACTCGAGGTTCAGTCTTTACGATCTCCGATACTCACTGGTTTCGTTCTCCCATGGGCTCATCAGGGAAGCGGGGACAGCTCCCGACCAGTGTAGTGCGCGATCAGCACGCCTATCCAAAGATAGAACGCCTGCTCGGCACGTCCATCCAAAGATAGGATGCTTGCTCGACACGTACTACACTCTTATTGTTATCCCGCTCTCATGCATCAAACACAACCAGAAAACATCTCGTTCGGTCCTGCGTAGTCACAACCAACGGTCCGTGACAATATTCTATAAATGATCTAAGTTTACATCCCTAAGTTCCTAATATAACTCGCTAGCGGTTCGCATTCCCGACTTAAAATCCTGTGTCAGTGCCTGAGGTGAGTAGCGATATTTGTTTACCTGCTAACTAAAAATTTACAATACCAAGATGCAATGAAAGAAAAAAAAAAAAAAAACTCAGACATGGTTTTTGATCCTAAAACATAATTTGATTGTGAGGGAAGGTTCTAGATGACTATGTCTATGTTGCTCCGACTCTTCTTTTACCTACAACATTCATATGCAGCAGCCAGCAAATATCTGGACATATTTAGTTGTATGATTCTCCAAATATACGATGACTTGAAAGAAAATAAAACATGCCCTATATTCGACATAGAAAGTACTCGAGATGTGAGCATAGATATAATTATCATGCCAGAGGAGTGCAAAAACATATAGCCAACTGACCAGACTGTAATAAAGCAATCAGAGTTAACAAACACTTCTGGACTGATTGTTTCATTCCTTATGTATAATATGCCACGCTAAGCACCAGAGAAATTACCTCTCCGGCATCTAATTTAAAGACATTCTATTTCATAATTCAGAAGAATAACCCCCCATAAGAACATGATTGATATTGTCTGTAGTATTTTTTTTAATGACTTTCCTCCTCCCCCTCCCTTGACCCCCTAAATATATAGGGTAAAAATATCCATACCTAGCAGCCTACGGACAATTCAGAATAGAAACGGGAAACAACTACTCAAAAACAACCATATTAAAACAAACACTTGTTGGCTGATTGCTTCATTCCTTCCATAAGTAAACGCCACGCTAGTCAGTCAGCATATAAAGCACTTCTATAGTACCTAAGGGTCTGTTTGTTTCACTGTAATTGATTTTCTAAAAATCTAATTTTGGAAAGTGAACTACATGTTCTGGAAAATAAGTTACAGAAAATCTTTTCTTTTCTGATGTTTGGATGTTATGGGTAATTCAATTTCTGTTGTTTGATAAAAAATTTTAAAAATATTTTAAAAAATCTACATGTTCTGAAAATAGATATGGGAAAGAAATTCTTATCCGAAAAAAAATATAAACTATCTGATATTCTCTATCTAAAAAACATGAACAAAAGATCATAAAAATAATAAAAAAGATTAAATTTGAGAAATTTTATACAACAGAAGCTTGAATGGATAAACCTAAGGTCAGGAAGTAACCAAACAAGAGGAAAAAAATAGATCTGAAAAAAAATCCTAGATTTGCGCTAAAAAACCTGCAGAGTTTTAACTATGAGAGTGAAGATGGTGAGAACAATTGCTTGTGATGAAGATGATAAAGGTCAGTGATTGAAAGAACAACGATGAGTGAAGATTTGGACGGATGAGATAATAAAGAGTAGAGGTATTTGTGAGAAAAGGAATGAAAAGATTTGGGAAAATGACTTACCGATAAACTTTCGGTAAGTTAAATTATACGGTTCCTTTTATTTTTTTAGTTGACTGTAATTTAAATTATATTGACCGTATCCAGCCAAACACAGGAAAAAGAGAACAGTATTTTCTGGAAAATAAAATACTTCAAACAAACAGACCCAATTGTAAAAGCATATTCCATCCATAACCAAGAAAAATAAGAAAACCATAAAAATATGGCTGAAGCTGTCTTATTTTGTTAATCGCTTCAACCAAAAGCTTATATTCTTGCATTGAAGTATCAAGTGTTAGCTTAGCACTACCTTAACAAAAGCTCTTATATTGCAAACAAAACCCCCCTATTGATTTGATTCTCCTATTTTTCTACATCAAAAGAGGAAGAAGGTAAAACATAAGGTTTAAACTCTTACATTGCCATGGCTGATGAAATTCTCCTTTCAAAAACACTAAACTCATTTTAAAATATGTTAGGAAAAGCCTTCACCAAGCTTCTGGATTGCGCAAACCATTTTCCTTCTTGAACCAACAGCATTTATCCCCATATCTTTCAAATCTTCCAATGTCAACAATGGAAGAACCTCACCATCCATTTCATGGATCTCGAAAACTGGGGAATACCTTCCTACACCCAAACTATTCAACCATATCCTAACCCCATCTTCTTCACACCGCCAGATGTCGGTATTGGATAACTCCGGCCGATCATAAATCCTTGTTCGAATTGTCTTCCTATGATTGTTCCCATGAAAAAGTACTTCCCTTTCATTGCCATGGACACCAAAGTTATCCAAAGAATGAACTGGACTATGCTCTTTCATGGAACTTTCCGAGTTCTCCATGTCGAAATCATCGTTATCTTCCTCTGTATCCAAATTATTGTTGTTATTTCTACCGTTGAAGTTGATGTTTCCGCCGTTGGAATCGTCGACTTTAGGAACCCAATTCGTGCGGACCCGTTTCGAGGCGGAGCCTCGCTTGTTGAAATCTTTGACTCTCCAGCTACCGATTGCGACACCATCTAAATTGTTGTTAGCTTCCGTTTCATCATCGAGGGGTTCGCTGAATCCAGTGGTGAGAGCGCGAGTCTTGGATAATTTAGAACTCACGACGGCGGCAGCTGAGTTATGTTTCCATTGCTTGGTGGCGGCGGAAGAAGAGGGTCCTCGGGCAAGAGAATCGTAGGGTTGGTCTCCGGCGATATCGCCTAAACGAACACTGGGACGTCTCTGGCGTTTTGGACCAACTCCAACGGTCTCAGATGAAGCCACCACGAGAGGGGCTCCGACGCCGTTTAACTGAGAGTCTGGCGGGTGTATATCCTCCATGTTTAAGTTTTTCCCCTGGGTGTGTTTTCTCTGTGAAGATTGATACTGATAAAAGGAGGAGCTTGGGAGTTTGGACGGTAAGAAAGAGAAAGTGAAATGAAGTGAAGAGTGAAGACTGAAGACTGAAGAGAATAAAAGAAAATTGGAACGAGTGGTGGATCTTGGACTAGTGCCGCGTGTCCCTCTTTTGCTAGCGGAAGGGAAGGGCTTTCCGATTTGCTTCTTTCATTTGCCGCTTTTTTTTTCATTAGCCCAAAAAAGGTCGGAAAAGATCTGGAAAACAAAGCGGCTCAGAGGATAACATTCAAATTTCAACATGCCCAGGAACGTAGGAGGGAATGGATCGATCGTTAAAGGCAAAGGAAAAATTATTCTATCATGGTCTCTGTATTCTTTATCCATTAAAAATTAATTAATCTTTGTTTATAATATTTTTTAATTAATTTTTATTTAATTATTTATTATCTATTTATATGATAATAAAAATATTCTCTACATCCTAAAATAATGTCTTTTATTAACTTTTTAAAAGTCAAATTTTTTAATTTTTTATTATTATTATATTAAATATTTTTAAATTTTATAAATTATATATCTGAAATCTATTCGATTAAAAGTTTTTAAAATATATTTTTTATATTTTTATCAAAAATAAATTTTAAATAATCAAAAATCAAAGATAAAAAAGTTTGACCCAAAAAAATCAATAAGAAATAACATTTATAGGACAAAGAGAATATAAAAATTCACTTTTTGAAAAAAATATATGAAAGATATATTAATTAATTTTTAATAGATAAAAACTATGGATAATATGATAAAATCGATCCATAAAATAATTTTTTAAGATGAAATTCGGTTAGCAGGAGATCAACTACCTGAGGAAGAGTCGACAATTAAGGTGTCCTTGATTATTTATCGAAAGAAAGGAAAAACATAATTTCAAGGATCGATTCAAGTTCGGAGTACGCCGAGTCTAAGGTTAAGAGCTTAAATTTTAAATTGTCTAATTTACTTTAAATTACTCGATTCCTTATTTCCATTTAGCAATTCATTCTTTAATTGATTTCTTATTTTTATCTTCATTAATTAAACCCCTTGTTAAATTTGATTGTTATTTTTTTTAGTTCAATTTGCCACAAGAGCGATATTAGAATTTTATATTTGTTGATTTGACCCTCCATGAGAAAAAATTATACGGTGAACCCTGTCCACCACGTTATCCATGGTCTTAAGCAATCAGAACCGTTGATCTTAATTTTTTTCAAGTGAATCATCACCTCTTTCCTATATGGACTTAGTAGATAGGTAATTATTAAGTGGTTATTTAAAAATCAACGGTCCTAATTACTTAGACTATGGATGACGTGGTGAACAGGGTTCACCGTGTAATCTCTGTGCATCAGGTATCAGCCATCAGCCATCAGGGATATTCTTGCAAATCAACCGAATGAGTCTTGGTAAACACAATAGGGTATCACTCGATCATGCTTTGCTTCATAGAAAGAACGAAGAAAAATTCCCATTCTGTAAGAAAGTTATGGAAAGATACTTTTGTTTATTAAAGAAATAGGAGCACGTGGAGACAGTTTGGCTTCAACGTGTGCAAACTTTCTTATGACTCGTGTTACATAATTAGCTTTTGCCTTTTGATGACTGAAGAGATCAAACATCGGCGACATATTGCACGATAAAGCATGTATTAAGAGGTTTATAAGAGGCGAGGTGTTTGTGGTTGCGTTTGATGAAGCCGGACAACTGACAAGCTCTTTGCTTTCAGTACTGTCTTTTGAGAGTAGGCTCCTTCTCAAGTCTCAGCATCCAGAAACGTGTGAATTTTTCGTGGGAAAAGGATGATCGGGGGTTGGCTCTTAAGAAAGTATCGGTGTTCACTTATTTTTTTACCATGAATATGTGGATAAAGGCGACATGTTGTTCTCTTAAGAAATTATACCTTTACTATATTTTTAATTAATTATATTTTAGATTAAATATGTAATTAATATTTTCTTTCGTAACCTATATAAAGGAAAAAATATTACATGAACCATTTTTATCACCTAAGATATAGTCTCAACCAATTAAATTAAGAGACATAATATATTTTTTATATCAAATTTACACATAAGCATTGATCAAATCATCTAATTTAATGTTTTTGATTTAAAAAAGGAAAAAAATATTATCAAAGATTCTTGTGTCATCTTTCTCTTTGTTCTTTAAAATTTTCCTAATTAATTTTTTATATAGATTTAGGGTTTAAGATTTAGAGTTTAGATTTTAGGGTTAGAGATTTATGTGATTTAAGGTTTATGTGGTTTAGGTTTAGGGTTTATGTGGTTTATGTTTAAGGTTTAGGGTTAGACTTAGGGTTTAGGGTTATATGTTATTATTTAGGTTAGAGTTAGGGTTTATGGGTTTAGGGTTAAGGTTAGGGTTTAGTGTTCAGGATTAGTGTTTAGGGTTTAGGATTATGGTTTAGAGTTTGGGATTAGAAAAAATTAATTAAAAAATTGAACAATAAAGAGGAACACAACATAAAAATCTTTGATAATATTTTTTTCATTTTTAAATCAAATGCATTAAAGTGATGATTTAGATGATACATATGTGTAAATATGATATGAAAAAATATATTATGTGTCTTATTTTAATTGGTTGAGACCATATCTTAAGTGGTAGAAAGAGTTCATGTAATAATTTTTCTATTTAAAGATTTATCACAATTCTTTATCTAATAAAACATAAATGTATGGTATAATTTTTTATTTCCTAAAAGTAAAATGAAAAAAAAAAATATTAATTAATTTTTAATTTTTTTAAAACTCCAAACCCAAACTCTTAGCTCTTAATTTCTTACTTCAACTTCTGATTTAATCACAATTGAGATTACTCTTATACTTATTAGGTTCTTACTATTGAAAATTTATCATCTTATCATAAAAAATAAATAAATGAATCATCGGTCGTATTATCGAAGAATTCTTAACGATAAAAAATTTAATTAAATTCTCACAGATAAATAGAAGACGACAAATATCAAATGATGTATTACTAACTTTGCAGGGATGCCAAACTACAAGATAAACAGGATTTGGAGCTTTGCTTAAAACCAGATTTCTAAAGGATTTTTTTTTTAAATTAAAAAATAAAAATATAAAAAATCAGGGGACATGTCATACTTTAGATTAAAATTTTTTAATGTCCATTGAAAAAAAAATATTTGAGTAATGGAATATAATGTTAAACATTTATTTGGTTAAAAAAATAATTTAATACAATTAATTAAAAAATATATTTAAATTTTATGCAAAATACTAAATTTTGCTTCAAACATTTAGTTGAACCATTATTTTGGCTCCTATTTTTTAAAGTAACTTAATCTTTAATATATTATTTTAAATTAAAATAATTTTTTATGAATAAAAACTATTAATTAATTAACGATAAATACTATTATTATAACATATATTATCATATTTTAAATCAATTATTGATAATTGATTAATATTTTTTAAAAATATTTTATTTAAATAAAATATTAAAAATTAAATTATTTAAAAATAAAACTATGATACGTTAGGAACATTTTGTGATAGTAATAAGTTTTTAATAAGTTAAAATCTTTTATTATTATGGCACGGAATTAGATAAAAAAAGACAAAGAAAATGTTTAAAAATGGTAGAATGATGTCTGTCTTTGATTGAAGATTTAGTGGAGATAAGATAAGATATGGAGTATAACCCAGAAACTGGAAATAATTGAAAAAGGAAACTCAACTTATTGACCCTGATTTTATAATTTTGTTTGTATTGCTTGCCAATACCAACAACGGCGACACAAAGTCCAAAATGTCAACTTTCTCCAAACACCGGAATCCCTCGGCGCAGTCGTTGGCCGACAGCGCGACGGCTGAACGAAGGCTGCGTGAAGCGGAGGAGCGATTGAGGGAGGCCTTAGAGGAGCTCCAGAGGACGGCGGCCAGTGGTGATCACCCGCCTTGCGATCATGCTGACGACTCCTGCGTAGCAAACGCCATTGGCAATCTTTGCCAAAGCTTTCTCCTTTCTTATGGTGTTAGAGTAGGCATCGGGATTCTTCTTCGCGCTTTCAAGCTCACTAGAAGAAAGTCTTATTCTTCGCTCCTTGATCTCAAGGTTGGAGCTTTTTATGGCAATTTCCTCAAAGGTCTTGCTTTGATTTTGTTGTTTTTGTAAATTATGAAATATTTCTGGGAACTGAACTTGTATGTCTCAATTTTACCTTCTTAAAATGATTGATCTGAATTGATTGTGCAAACTATATTGAATTGAAGTTTTGAACTTTTGTTAGACTTAATTACTGCCTAAGTCTTAATAATCGAAGCAGATAAAGAAGAATTGAGACTGTTTTCTGAGATTTTGGTTTTGTTATTTGTGTTTTTTCAGCAACTTGTCTCGGAGAAAGATTTGATAGTAAGAGAGGAAGCATGCCGCATTGGTTTACTTTTCGGTGGCTTCACTGGATCATACCATGCGTTTAGATGTTTACTAAGAAAACTGAGAAAGAAAGAGACACCACTGAATGCGTAAGTTCAATATATCGAATAAAAAGCCTTACTTCTGGTTTCTTCTTTTTTTAGTGGCATATTTCCATTAGAGGATGAACTTTTGATTCATTGTTCGATGAAACAGAATTTTAGCAGGTTCAATTGCAGGCTTGTCTATTTTAGCTTTAGGTGATTCAAACCGAAGGCGTAAGCTTGCACTGTATCTTTTGGCAAGAGCAGCCCAGGTATATTCATGGATATTTTAAAATAGTAAATTCGTTAAGCTATTTGAAATCAATCACAGAAACCATAGTTCTTCCTATATCTTGCTTTACTCTTCAGTGTGCTTACAATTCTGCAAAGTCAAAAAATAAGTTTCACTTATGGGGAAGCCATTGGAACCATGGTGACTCTCTGCTTTTTGCTTTAGCATGTGCCCAGGTAATAATACCAAGTTCTTAATGCTTTTTGTGGCCATGTGTTTACTTCACACTTCTGGATTTTTTATTTTCCTTTTCCCCCATGTACTTCAATTGAAGATAGCTATGAAACATTCATAATGCCAAAAGTTTAATATGATCATATTGTTATTGCCTTCAATTGAAGTCTGAAGATAGCTATGAAACATTCATAATGTCATTTTTCTTCAAGTATCCGTATACAATACATTTTTTAATATGATCATACTGATATTGCCTTCTACTTACAAGGAAAAACTTAACAAAACTCTGTATCCTTATTGGACACATATTTTCATACTACATTTACATCCGAATTTGTTTGTCAGGTTAACAAATGATTGGAAAATTTGTTCTTGTTTCATATATGCTTTTCTCTTGCTAGACTTTTGGTGAATGTGTTTTTCGCCATCAACATTTATCTCTTTTAATCCCATTTACTGACTAATGCTCATGTCAGGTTATGTATGCATTCGTGATGCGCCCTGAAAGCTTGCCACAATCATATCAAGATTTTATTCATAAGATGGGTCCTGTTGCAGCTCCGGTATATAAGGCAGTTAGGGAGAACTGTAGAGGTTGTTCAGTGGATGTTGCATCTATATCAACATACTTATATAGCCGAGGGAAGTCTGATAATTTGAAGTTGGAAGAGTTCCCATCTATTATTCCTTGTTCTGTTATTCATCCGGACACAAATTCTTGTCTAGCACACAATGCTAAAGCATCATCAACTACATTTCAGAAAACCTTTCCACTCTACTTCTCTTTGACTTTTGTGCCATTTGTTGTCCTTCACCTGCAAACGGTAACATCATGCATAACATACTACTTTTCCTTTCACTTCTGAAATTTCCCATCATATGGTTTTTCTTATAAGAAAGAAATAAACAAGACAATGCTGACATAAATGCATTTTGAGCTCTATAAAATGTCAACACGGGTTTGTCTTTCTTGCATATGCATTACGAAAGTTGACACTTAAAACAGTATTTTTTTATAAAAAAAAATAGAATTGTCAATCGGGCTTGGTAGATACCATGTATGACCCGCCTAATATTTGTGGAAACTTAGAAAGAGTTGAATATACCCATGTCGGTCACATGCAAATATTCCAAGACTGACATAACATTGGAATGCCACATTACTAATGTTTGGTGTGGAATGGGAATGATGGAGTTTTTACTATGCGGTTACTCTTCGTATATTTGAGTCAAACCACTTAAGCCTGCTAAAGCAAACAAAAGTAATCAACAATTTTATCCTATTGTAACTCGTGGAAAATTTTATTGTAGTTGATTTTACAGCTTTTTTTTTATTAATTTTGTGATACACTTCTAGTTTATGGAAACCCCTTTCCGTACCTGTTGGCTTGCCGTTAAAGATTCAGTGCAATCAACAAGTTTCTTGGCTGCATTTGTTGGAATTTTCCAGGTAACTGCTTTCTCTTTCCCACTTATGTTTCTCGGTTGGTATGAATATGTTGTTGATAGTTTCTCTTATGCACTGCAAGGGGGTTATATGTATGCACAGAAAGATTGCATCAAAAGACCACAAGCTGGTATATTGGGTTGCTGGTGCCTTATCTGCTCTTTCTGTACTGCTGGTGAAAAAATCTAGACGCTGTGAACTTGCTCTATATGTTCTTCCACGAGCCACAGAATCATTGTGGTATATTTCCATAAACCGGCGTCTGCTCCCTGATGTTAAAAATGCTGAGGTATGGTTACATGTTAAAATTCTAGATCTTGAGTTTTTTTTTTTCTCATGAGAGCTTATACTTGTGCCAATAGCTGGAGATAGATAACCAACTTTGTCTTTGATATTTCCTAGGCCAGTCACCTTCTCTTGGGTCCTTATGTCAAAATGTCATAAATTAGGTAGCTATGGTGCAATCCGTGATTTGTCTGAGTCTCACAGTTTTAAGTTGAGACCAGAAAATTGTACCCTTTATCTGCCACATTGTTGTGCTGTTAAATGAGTTGTGTTGTTTCTCTTTTGGATACTGATTACTGAATTGATGTTTCGAAATTGTCACAGGTGCCCTTGTTTTGTGCATGCATGGGAGGACTCATGTACTACCTAGAATATGAACCAGATAGCATGGCTCCATTTCTTAAGGGTCTTATCTGTCGTTTCCTGTCTTGCAGAATAAGTAATCCTGGCACTTCATTTGATCGGACAGCTTCCTACACCTACTTGCAGACTCTTGATGCCATGAAGAAGCCAAAACCAGAGGATGACCGAGAGTTTGAAACTTCAATTCCGAAACAATACAGCCTTGAATCTATGCAGGGGCTCTAAGCCCCTTGATTTTCAGTCAGCCATCCATTCTTTGCAATTTATACAACTTTGTTGCTAAATATATGTTTGTAGAACACTACTCTAGGGTATGGATACATGATTAACTGCTGTTTGAGGCAAATAACTGAACTAGATCCCTTGGAACGTCATGTATAATCTGTACTACCCTATAGGAACAATCATATCATATCTTTCTGAATTAGGGGAAGAAATGATACGATGATAAACGTATAAGATTGTACAAAAAAATATCAATTTCAGTCTATTATACAGGCTTCCTTCTTTATTTTGGATTCTCCGACATTAAACCATGACCAAATTGAATTAAATAAGGAAGATGAGGTTTGCATGATAAATGTTAGAATTCCTTAAACTACCCCTTATAATAAACCAAGTCTAGTTATGGCAAAAGGGTAAAATGGTCCTTTCGCCCTCATTAATGAACATGGCAAAATGCTCAATTCTTCTCTTCTTACTCATTTTCAGGAGAAGAACAAAAGGGGAAGTGAGAAATTTCTTTTCCATGGGAGTTTAAGAAGGAAAGCTTTAAATCTTTGCATGGTTAGACATTTGGTCTAGGAAATCAAATCTAAAGGCCTTGGTAAGTTCATCTCTCCCTAACCGAATATTTTAGGGTGTTGAACTTTTGAGTTTTGGTTATTCCATGATATTTTCAAGTTAATTAGGTTGATAGAAACTTAATTGAAGGATTACATTTACTTGGTTATGGGTTTTGGAGCATGAGAAGGTGGATTTGGAAGCTTGAGTTTTGGATTTTAGAAATGCCATGTGTATTAATTGAATAAATATTGGATTTGCATGAGATTAAGTTGATAAAAAAGGAATTAATTGATGTTGATTCTAAGTTTAAAATGCTGAAAATTTGTAAGAATAAGATTGAAGTATGAATTAGAGCCATGGAATGGAAACTAGTCAAAATTATCTAAAAATGTAATTCTGGGTAGCCATCTTGATAAAAATTCCTTAGGTCGAATTTGAGGGAACTAAGGGCTAAAATTTTGTAGTAGAATACTCACATATATCTGGTTTAAGTAAAAATTTACGGGACCTTGATTGGAGTTTCATAGAAAAAGTTATAAGTCTTTTCGTAAGGGCTGTTCGAGCAGTCCCCGAATCTGGATAAGTCTGTTTCGAATGAAATATGATATTGATTGATTGAGAATTAAAATGTGAGGTTAATTTTTCCTTGTAGAGGATCCTCTTATCTTTCTAAAGAGGTAAAATAAGCTAAAATCGGACATGAGAGTTAGGAGATATGATCGATTCTTTAGAGGGTAGCAAAATTGTCCCTAATGATTATGAACAAATGTGAATGTTTACATTTGATTAAGCATGTGATCACTTGAATTAAGTAGTTTGGATATGTCCTAATGAATTGCTATGTGAATATGGTTTGCTAAAGAATCCAAGAGAAAAAAATATCGAGGAGGAGGAAAGGCTTGAGCTAGCTAGAAAGAAGGACAAAGAGATCACGATCTACAATTCCTGAATTGCTTGGAATCATTTGTGAGCGTGACAAACTTTAGGGTTAGGACCTAAATCATAACCACCCTTTGTTATTTGATTTGTCATGTAAATAGACTAATCTTATATTTGGTAAAAAGGGGATGAGGATTAAATGTTAAATGATTTGTTTGATACCATGATTGTATGCTAGATGGTTAAGAACATCATAGTACATTTGTATCGCTTGGAAATACCGAGGTAAGTTAAGGGACACGGCTACGGACGCTAGGTATGTGAGTCACACATAAGGCATGTTTATGATGATTTGATCATTCGTTTGATAACATGATATGTATGTTCTGATAGTAGCATGATAAATGCTTTTGGTTTGATAGCATGACATAAATGCTTTTGGTTTGATAGCATGAGATTTATGCTTTTGTTGATAGCATATTATGAACATTTGTTTTGTGATAAGAAACTTGGTTAATGCAAATTGAAAGGTAATTGAATGAATAATAAAGATGTTGTTGAGCCTTAGTCGATAGTTGGTCATAGGTAGTACGACATGCCTAAGGTTTGAGCTCATTTTCTAGTACTTCGGTACTTTTGTTCGGTACTATAGGTACCTTTATTTGGTGGTTAGTCATCATTTGTTAGATACCATGAGAATCTCTAGTGCTTTTGTGGTACTTCTGTCAGTGCCTTCGTGGTACTTCTGTTGACTCGCTTACCTAGTCTAACTATACCAAGGCATCATCTGAAATTAATTTGAAAGTTAAGGCATAAAGTGTGAAAGCCATTTGTAAATGTATTGCTTGTGAAACATTTGAACTTGAACACGAACTTGCTATTGAGCATTTGATTATGATTTGCCATTGAGCATTTGGTTATGAATTGTCATTGAGCATTTGAAATGAATAAGTAGCCTTCGATATGACTCTGATTATGGAAACCTTGAGACATGAAAATTAGCTAATGAGACTTATGAACTTAGATATGCTAGCTTGTACTTGAGCATTTAATTTGTGAACTTAGATAGTATGCTAGAGGTATAATAAACATGACAAGCATGATATTATGATAAACATGTTATTCGGCGATTGATACTCTTTGTACATTGATTAAATTGTTATCATGAACTTGATTAATTACTTACTAGAAGCATGATACTTATTATTTGTTTAATGTCTAAATTGGTTAGACTTAGGTCTGCCTCACTAAGTACCTAATAAGTACTTACCACCGTTTGTTTCCTCCTTCCCAAAACAACAAGTTTTCGAGTCGAGGAGCTAGATTGAGTTCAATTCGAGAGTAAGGACACCAAGCAAGTAAAGTATGATATTTTGTAATTTTATTGACTCCTAACTTATGGTGGCATAATATTCATACTTAGAATAACTTATGCATTTGAGTTTTGATATACATGGCTTGTACAAATTATTATTTAATCTTTTGGGTTTGTAAGCCATAAGGTATAGTGACCATGTTAGGCTATAATGAGTGCCTAAAAGACAGTTATTTACTACCCTTCTCATGGTACTTTATGTATCTATTATACACCAACTTGAACTGAAATATGGACTCTTTGCGTAATATTGGATATTTCGTTATCACTACTTACAAAGTCGAAATTTATAGAGAATGTAAATATTATTACATATTTTATACATGCAGGAATATCCAGAGCCGAAGCAGCAGTGAAGTAGAGTTGAGGCCGAGGTAGGGAACAAGGCCGTGGCAACATCCAGAGTGGCAACACCAATATTGGAGGCTCAATGAAAGATAAAAATAAAAAGAACATTCTGGAAGATGCAACGTACCAATTGGACCAGGCTAGCGCACTAAAAGCCCAAGTCAAAGACCAAGCGGGAAAATCCTTCTAAAAGGCTGCAAACTTGGAAATATCAGATCTCTTAAAGAAGACTTGTTCCTTACTCCAAGTTAAAGTCTATTTAGGAAAGGTTTGCCCTAGGTTAAGATTATATATAGTCTAGTCGGCCACATTGTTTACCGAGCCGATTTTTAGAGAAACCATTCTCCCTAAGAATTGTATCTAACGGCATTATGTTCTAAGTTTTTTAGGGATATGTGAAGGTTGTAGATATTAGTGAGAGAATATTGATTCTTGTTTCTTTGTTCTAATGCATGCAATAATAATATCAAAGTTTTCTTATCCTATTGTCATTCCTTATTCTTGCATTCAAGCTCGAGAGAGAAGTTTGTAAGTAATATATTTATCTAGCATCGAGAGGTGTAGATTCACGAAAGGAATAAGTACGATGTTGTAGCCACTAACTCGGCCTAGAGATAGGTTGAGAGTTTCAGCAGCTAAAAGAAGTGTTGGATTGGTTGGTGGTTATCGTTGATTTACTCCGAGAGGTATCATCAAGGACCAATCATCAACAACACTCTGACTTAGAGATAAGCGAAGTTAACTACGAACATTTTGCTGAACTTTGATGCCTCTGCCCAAGAGCAAGAGATTGCCACGGCAGAGAACACTAATACTGCCGAGGGTGTATCTGTAGTACTGTCGAAGCAATTTTATGCAATTGTATTGGACAAGAAGAAGATCAATCGAATCCACTAATTGATGTAGCTGGATTCTACCTACTTTCTTTATATCGTTCTCAACCTTTTATTTTTATGTTTTGTTATTTAATTATTTAGTTAGTTAAACAAATCCACTTATCTGTGTTTTTACTTTATTTTTCAGGAGCAAGGAAACAAAGGGAGACATATTAAGTAGATCAATCCCTGTGGAAACGATACACGATATACTTATCACTTTATTACTTAGCGACGTGTACACTTGCACTCATTTGCGCTTTTATTACACGCATCAGGCTAGTTAGTGCCTTTTGAGATTTGGCCTATGGTTGGTATGTTGGCCTTAGATGTAAGTATTTGATATGTGGGTTAATTATCTTGGTATCTAAGACATGTGAACCTAAGGTAGTATCATGGTTGTTTTAGTGGCCATAGTGAAATACATAGCATAAAGGTTATTTAGCTTGTGAAATGACAAATGATGGCATGAATGGTTATTTGGTTAAAAGTAATAGAACTAATAGGTTGAAAGATATGACAAAAACATGTTTTGGATTGATCCTTGGAGCCTAAATTGAATTAAGGTTAAATTGAAGTCCTTAAGCAAACTTAGAGCTCAAAACCTGCGAATTCGAGTAGGGGTATCGATACCAATCTCATGCGTATCGATACCCCCTTTGATAATAACAAGTTGGTTCGATACCTGGTTCGATACCAAGTTGTCCAGTGAGCTCCCCGATTCTACTCGTATCGAATCAGGCTATCATGGCCTAAGTCAACGAGTCAGACCCGATTTGATACCGGTATCGAATCAGGCTGCTCTAGCTTTGGTCAACAAGTCAACATAGGTGACCCGTATCGAACCATGTTTCGATACACCCTGTTTCGATACCTCTTTATAGGGGTATCGATACCTCTTGCCATTTCTGGTCCAAGTTTTGAGATAAAAATTGATTAGTTAATAAGAACACATTAAAGAATACTAAACAAATAAAATTGGTTAAAGACCTAGGTTTGAGCTTGATTGAGATCGAATGTTAGATGATTTACGAACGAAAAATAAAAATAAGTCCAAGATTAATTGATAAGTGAACTAAATTTTGATGAATGAATTTGTAGTTAAAAAAAGTCTTAAATTGGCCTTGAATTTGATAGATACAACATGTATATGGATTGGGATGTTACACCTAGACTATAAACTTCTCATCACAAATGTATAGGTCAAGGCGTTGCACCTTTTCGAAGAGAATACGAATTTAACAGAACCTAATCGGGAGATTAGAGATTCTGGTAACAAAAAGAAAACTCCATAAAGACCAGGGCCTTAGAATAGAGTTTGACCTTCAACGTAAAGCATTCAAAGAATCGGACTGGATGATGACCTGAAAACTATTCTTCCAAACGGCCACAACCAAAATATCCAAAGCAACTTTAATAGCCATGACCTCCGAAAATTCCGAGTCAACAACTTGATTTGGGCCAAAGAAAACAACTTGAAAGTTTAATCTCACCATTATGCTTCCTCAACACACCGTCGCGACTAGGGATGTAAAATCTTGACCTGACCTGAAAACTCGTTTAAAACCCGTTCGAGTCAGAACTTCATTTGACCCGGAATGTAATGACCCGAATCTAATATGTGTCCGACTATTGTTGACCCGAACCCGAGTTGGACCTGTTACTGTAGTAATCGAACCTGAAGTGTATTCGACCGAGAATGACCTGAATTCGATTTTAACCTGTTACTGTAGACCTGAAACCCGACCTGTATCCGACTAAAATGAATCCGGACTCGAGTCTGACCTGACAGATAACCGATATTACCTGAATGAATCGACCCGAGACCAGATTTTAGCCGACCTGTTTTGAACCAGACCTGTTATTGACATGAACTAATATTAACAAAACTTAATATTTATATGACATATAATTAAATATATCTATAATTTGAAGAATTTAAAATATTAATAAATATAATTAAGCTTAAAAAATAGAATTAGACATAATAATTAATTTAGGATTAATATTTAAATATAGTGTTTAATTTATTTACTATTTTATTTAGTTTTAATGTATTTAATTTTAATTATAATTTTAAAATAATATTTCATTAAAATAATAATTTTAAATTAAATACATACATTAACTCATAAACAAATTAAATACATATATTATTATACATTTAAGTATATATAATATATATTATATATTAAAGTATACTATATATTATATATAATACATAAAATATAATATATATATATATAAGTATATCATATATATTAAAGTATATTATATACATAGTATATATAAATATATATTATATACATATATTAATATGTAAAACTAATATATATATATATATTAATGTATGCATCTAATATATATTAGTATACATATATTAATATATACATATAATTATTATAATAAATGTACATAGGGAAACTTTTGATTTTACAGGAGGGAATCTTTTATTTTAACGGGAACAAAAAAAATAAATTTTTGTTAAAATTTTGATTTTACCCGTGGGATGGGGGCGGGAAAAATGAAAATTTTGTTATTATATATATTATATAGTATTGTATATTATATAATATTTATATACTATATGTATATTATGTAATATTTATATATAATATAGTATTTATATATTATATAGTATATTATTATGTATATATTATATTATTATTATTATATATGTATATATTAATATATTATATAGTATGTATATATGATATAGTATTTATATAATATGTATTTCTATAGTATTAATATAATATTTATAATATATAGTATTTATATATGATATATATACGCATTAAATATGTATAATAATTAATATGTTAGATATGTATATATAATACATGTATAATATGCTAACATACATATATTATTATGTTATATAACATATACATATATATATATTAAAAATCAATATACATAATACATGTATCTATGTTATATATGTATATATAATATATCATATATGTATATATAATATATGTATAAATATAATACATATTATATATGTGTATAATAATATAATATGATATATATATATATATATATATTTTATACATCAAAAATTAATATACATGTATGATATATAATGTATATATGTATTATGTATAATACATATACATATAACATACGTATATATTAATATACATATATAATGTACTATATATATAATATAATGTACTAATACATACTAACACATGTGACATGATAATATAATATATATATAATATATAATGTACTAATACACACTAATATATATATATATATATATTTTCTACGTATAATATAAATTACTTATATAGTATTAATTTTATATTTTAACAATATTAGTAAATATAATTAGGCTTAAAAAATAGAATTAGACATGAGAATTAATTTAAGATTAATATAGTATTATATATTTAATTAAATTAATTTATTTACTATTTTATTTAGTTTTAATATATTTAATTTTAGTTATAATTTTAAATTAAATACATACATTATATTAGTAATATACATACATTAACTCATAATTATGTATAATATATATTATATATTAAATTATATATTATATATTTTAAATATATTATTAATATATAATATATATACGTATATTATATGTATTAAAATGTATTAAATTATATTATATACATAATATATATCTAATATATATACATATATATAAAAAATAAATATACATATATTAATGTATACATCTAATATATATCTTATATACACATATATATTAATATATATATTATGTATACATATAAATATCATAATAAATATACATATATTTTTATTAATTATTTCAAACAAATTGATTTAACTTTTGAAATAAATTTAAAATTAAAATTTTAAAAAATGATCCCAACGTAGAGATGGCTAATAAGAAAGAGAAATCAAGGGCTAAGTTTGCAGAGAATGCTGTACATATAATTCCTTTGGTGCTGATTGTTTGTGCCTTGATCCTCTGGTTCTTTTCAAATCCAGGTAGACAGAACAGAAACAATATCCTATTCCTATGTATCTTATCCCTTGGGTATATATAATGTGAAATATTGAATGCAGACGTGGAGGTAGGTACGAAAGTGGATACAATAGCTGCAAAAATCGATGGATTGACGATAGATGGAGACATAGATAACGATAGTGATGGGACTCAAACTGGGTTTTTGCCGATTGCCGAAGTGGGGAACGTTGACTCAACGAAGCATCCTAAACCTAAGAATCCTTCAAGGAAACTGCACATGTTCTACCACCTTAATCCCTAATTCATTGAATTCCAATATTAATTCAACACACTTACAATATTTTTATTTTCTTGTTTATATGTAAGGTAATTGGAAGGGCATAATTATTTCCTGATTTTGACATTTCCATCGCTATTCTATTTTACTATTTTGTGACTAGGAGAATTCCATTGGATCATTACTTAATCATCATTGTGGAAAAATTATATCATACGTAAGTTTCATCACATCATTCATGAAATAACTATTAAAAATCATACATCTCATCATTTTTTTATGTTAAATTTTCTTAAGTGAATCTTTACTCAGTTAATTTATTTTAAAAACAGTTTTTTAAGTGAAGATTCACTTGAAAAAATATGACATGAAAAAATTGATAAGTTGGATACATTTTAGTGATTCGTCCCATGAACATGTAGTAAGATTTACCCATAATATAATTTTTCTCGGTTGAGAGTCGAATGAAATTGTATAATAACTATTTCACGTAAATTATTGGATTAATGAAGTTTTTTCTTAGATTCCTTATTTAACGATATTGATTATATTAATCATCAATAATTAATTAGTTATAAATTTGAATCCTGATATTGTGAATAAACATTTATAGTTCTTAATTCGAATTAAACAATAAATTAGATACCTATTGTTAAAAAAATTGATTACAATTATGTTTATAAAAATGATAAATGCATTTTAAAAAAATGATTATATTAACTTGAATTTTTACATAATAAATATACATATGAAACTGTAATTTTGAATGAATCTTATATTTAAAATAGTCTCGTTTTAATAATTACATTAGTGGTTAGTGTGTAAAATTGATCAAAATTAAAGTTCATGTATCATAATTCATCAACTCTGCTGCTTCCGTGGCCTCGTGAACTATTTACAAGTATAACATTGTTTATGTTCTCTAAATGGCCATTCTCACAGTTTGCAGATGAAGTTGGTACTCCATTTGACCAGGCTTTTATATCAGTGAGCTTATATTAAGAATCGCCTGTAGTACTTCGTAAGTTATTTTGTTTCTTTTACAGATTATTATCAATGGCCTGTACGAATTTGTGTTGCTAGAAATGTAGTAGCGACATTTTGGGTATTTTTAGGGGTGTGTATTCGATTAATTCGGTTGGTGGTCGAACCGAATTAATCAAAATTCGGTTAATTAACCGATTTTAAATCAAATTATAAAAAAATTAATCGTTAATCGAATTTATCAAAAATTAAACCGAATGCACACCCCTAGGTATTTCCTCACATTTTAATTTCCCATAATAATTGTTGGTAATAAGAATATCGTAAAACTAAGATATTAGTACCGACTAAAAATAAAAATAAAAATAAATTTTGAACTATGTCGTAATAAACACAACTTCTTTAAAAATTGATTCGTCTATCATTACAATAATTAAATTATTTCTCAAAGTTAATATAAACATTTTAAAAGTTTGTACATCTAAACTATAAAGTGAAAATCGGGGATATTATTTTTCTTGGCTTAAAACTTGAAAAATAAGGTTTTAAAAATTTTGTTTCGAAGTTGTATGAAATGAATACCTATCCCATTAAATACTATATTCTGAAGATCACTATATATTAAAATATTGTATTGATAATGTTTTTCGATCTCACAATTAACCTACGCATCGAAATAATTACTCCGAGCATTGAACTTACAAAGATAGGTGATTTGCTTTAACAAGATAAGGTACAAACTATCTTGTACAAAAATAATACATCTTGTACTAATAATGTTTCTCGATCCCACAATCAACCAACACATCAAAATAATTATTTAAGATTGAATTATGAAGATCAAAGATCACATGTGATGTTTTCGTGAGGAGTAAATGCATATTGCCTTTCTTCTTCTTCTATAATTGAGGTTTTATTTCAATGAGTTTTTCTGGTAAAATTTTTAATATGGCAACATATTACGTGTATCAAAGATTTATGTATTTTTTTACTTCACTAAGATTTTTTCTCTACGAGATTTTTATTTTAGTAAGATTTTAACGAGGTATTTTATCTTCATAAATATCATGAGTGTTATGAATATCTTTATTTATGGTAGATGTCCTATATTAAATAAGATTTTAATATACTTTTTTATTAGAGTTTAACACCCATTAAAATTAATTTTTTATCTTATATCTATAAATATAGAATTTAAAGAAAGAAAATTTCTATAACGGGCGTCGAACATTACTGAACATCATTAACGTTGAACACCGCTGAACACTATTAAATTAATTAATAGAGATTAAAAATTTAAAGGACTCAATATATAATTAATAATTATTTAAAATAAAATTTTAATTAAATTATTTTTCATAGGAAAAACTATATAGGTGGTCACCCATTGTCACCTTTTTTGTTTTGTTTTGGTCATCTAATTATTTTTTGTTAAAATCGTCACTAACGTTTTATTTCGTTATCGGTTTGGTCACCGAAAGTTAAATATTTAATGAAATTGTGTCATAATATGGTTTAATAGCAATTTTAACCCCTAAAATTATGACATTTTATAAGTTTAATCCTAATAAAAATTATTTATCAAATATTTGGACTAAACTCCAAATTTCACATCAAATATTTAATAAGAATTTTAAAAATATCAAAACCTCGAGTCCGATCAAAAAACCCTAAAATATTCTCTATATCTCAACTAGAGAACAATAATTTTATGAGCATTGAACATTTTGATAAGAGAATAAAAGTAAAACTAAATCAACGACTACTGATTCAACACATCAAAAAACGACAGAGACAACAAAAATTGCGTGTATTAGATGAAGTTACGCTTTGTTGGAGCTGCAATAGGGTAAAACCAAAGGTTATCACTTGACATAATAAAAATATTAAAGGAAGTATTTCAGATTAAGGTAACGACGATTTAGTCTGTCTTGAACAATAAGGTGTTTGTAGCTGAGTTTAGAACCAAAGTAAATACTTCACCAATTCAATTAACAACTTAATTAGCGGTAATTGTTGATGATTTTTTTATTTATTTTGGAAACTAGACTAACAGTTGTATATTGTGAAAATTGCAATGGCAAGTGAAGGATGCCAGATTATAAAACCCTAATTATTGACTTTTACCGGGTCACAATCTAACTACATAAAAAATACTAGATTATCGTAAAAATGATTTTATAAAAAATATCGAATTTTCAGGCTTCCCTTTATACCCTTGACAAATAATTAACGGAGGAATAATTTTTTTAAAAATTTAAAACATAGAATGTTTACCCCGGTATTAATTTCAACAATTTTTTTTCTTCTCAAAGATGCAAGATAGATAAAAAGTAAATTGACAAATTAATTTTTTAGTGTAGTGTTGTAAAGTAAGAAAAAAATAATAATTTAGGGTTTAATTTAAATATTTGATAATCTATTTTTTATTAGGAATAAATTGATATAATGTAACTATTTTAGAGACTAAAATTATTATTAAACTATGATATGTCATAATTTTCGTTAAATATTTAATAAATGGTGATTAAAATAATAATGAAATAAAATGTTAGTGACAATTATTATTAAAAAATTAGTTAGGTGACTAATACAGAACATGATGAGAATTAGGTGATCACTTGTATAGTTTTTTTTATAAAAATAATTTAATTAAAATTTTATTTTAACTAATTATTAATTATATATTAATTCTTTAAGAATTTAATTCTTTATTAAATAGTTAATAGTATTCAACAATGTTCGCCGTATATAATAAAACTCATCCTTAAAAAATTATTATACGTAATTTTATATTTTAAGTAACTCGATTATAGTTTCTTACTATAAAAATGACTGGATGCGCAGCAACAATCCCCTATGAGAAATCCACTAATCCTCATGTGATATGCCGTGTACTTGTGTTGTCAAGGAATTATTGATGTTAGGTTGCTGCTATGTTTTTAACTTGGTTTCAGTTTTTAGTAGAGTACCTTTGATAATAAAAAATGAATCAATTTAATTAATACTTGGTTTGTTTAAATTTCCATAACTTTTTAAAGCATTACAACTTCAAACGCTTAGGGCAGTAGGAACATGGAACTTATCATATCCATCTCAAAATGAGATCATAAGAAAAGCCAAAAAATGGATTCAATTTCAAAGTGGTCGTTGCCTAAAACAAAATTTGGGCTAAGGACGCAAAAGTTAATTCTGTTTCCGAAAATAATTTGATGGTGGGAGTGGGGTCTCAACTCTGATGCATCAAATGAATCTAATTAAAGAACGAACGAGGAAAAATAAATTAAAAAAAAAATAATCAGATTAAATGCTGTGGGGTCTATTGAGGGAGTTAGGTGGGACCTGGGGGCGTGCATGTTAGTCGGGCTGACGAGGCGTTTTTAACAAAATCTGAACGTTATACTTGGAGAGATTTTGACTGCAGTGATGAGTAAGGTAAGAAAATCTGTCATTTAAGTATATAATCTTTAATATTAATCTTGCCTGGGCTCGCCTTGATTTTCTCCGTGATGTGAGTATTACTATTTTGCTTACGGTTGTAACAATAAAACCAACAAGGGATCGACCACTGACCAAATAATAGAGAATATAATTTTTTTTTATGAAGTAAAGATAATTTTCACCCTTAATATTTATAATTTTTTTTATTTTGGCCTTCTTTTTTTGAATAAATTTATCTCTTGACCTATGTCTTTTTAACAAATAACTCATTTTTTAATTATTATAATAACTGAACCGTTAAAAATTTAATAATGATGACATGTCATATATATATATAATAATATATTTTAAATGACTTAATATCTAGTATATCAAATACATACACGCGGAATATAGTTTTATTTCAATCTAAAAATCTAAAACAATTGAAATTCAAATAAAATATTAAATTTTATTTTTTTATTCATTAAAAATTAATTAAATCTAAAACAAAAGGCTACTAAATATTCTCAACCTTAACTATAGTAAAATCAAAATTTATTTGAAAAGGTATGAACATAACCTGAAAAGAAAGAATTTTGTATAATTTGTTACCGGTGAATAAAAGATAAAGGATTTTGATAATAATCAATTGAATTTTTATTATTTTAGTTTAGAATTTAGGTATTTTAGTTTTAATCTAAATCAGAGTTTTAGGGTTTTATAAAGATATTTTAGTTTAGTTAGGGTTGAGAATATTTAGTAAATTTTTATTCTGGATTTAATTAATTTTTAATATTTTATTTAAATTTTAATTATTTTATATTTTATATTGAAATAAAATTATATTCTATATATATCTATATATTTAATAGGTTAAGTTATTATCATGATAGTTAAAGAATGAGCTATTTTTTAAAAAGACATAGGTCAAGAGTTAAATTTATCCAAAAAAATAAGAGCTAAAATGACAAAAATTATAAACGTTAAGGGTGAATATAGTTTTTTTTTATTAAATACAAAGGTTATATCTATTTTGATAATATATAAATTTTAATATTGAAATTTAATATAGAGAGTGGATGATTTTAGGGTGAGATATTTTTAGGGTAAGATTAAAATAAAATAGATTTATATATTTTATAGTCAAATTTTTTTTATAATTTATATAAGTTTTTATCTGAATAATAAAAATTTAGATTATAAAACAAAATTTATATAAAATTTTCAAATTAATAAAAACTAAAATAATTATATAAAATAATTATATATATTTTTATCTAAATAATAAAAAATTAGATTATAAAACAAAAATTTATATAAAATTTTCAAATTAATAAAAATTAAAATAATAATATATTTTTATAAAATAATAAAAATTTATATTATTACCTATTCTTATACAAATACTTACAAAAATAATAAAAATTCCTCACCGGCCTCATTTGGTATTTCCAATGAAGTGCGGTGAAAAATAAAGAAATAATATAGAATTACCTATAAAGAGCTCTTCCTCTTCCTCTTCCTCTTCCTCTTTTGCTGCTCTTGTTTAGTTGTCTTATTTCTTTTTTCTCTCTCTTAATTTGGCGACGCAAATCGCCATAAATCTTCCGTCTTAAATTACTTTTTTTCCTCTCATCCCATTTCGTTCGAATCCAATTGCTTTATAACTAAGAAAAAACTGAAGACTTTTTAATTTTATTGCTTGATGGATGTGTTTTGGGCGTCTCTGTTGCTTTTGATTCACATGGCTCTGCTCTCAGGCCTCTGTTTTGCTGAAGACCCATATGTCTTCTATGATTTTAAACTATCATACATCACTGTCTCCCCTCTTGGTGTTCCTCAACAGGTTACTTTTCACAATGCTCTTCCTTTTCTTCTTTCTGGCATATTACTTTTTGTTCTTTTAATATTTTATGTTTATGCTTTCTGCAATAAAAAAGTTGTTTTCCAAGCCAAATATTAGTTACCTTTACTGTAACTTCGGCTTTATTATATACAATAAAGGGCTGGTAAATGGTGGGATTCAAAACCAATTTCTCAAGTGTACCACAGGGTCCAGATCTATACTTGTTAGATTCACGCGTTTAATTAACTGTTTTCAATCTTCAACTGCCATTAAGCCCCTTTCTTTTGCTTCTTTCTGCATGTTGTTCTTATTCGTTGATTAATTTTGTGAACATCTTTCTGGCTTTCAACTGTTATTCTGTCAAAGCATATGCTTTAGACATTGATGTTGTCTCTTTGTTTAAAAGTAACTAATATTATGCAGTAATTTGTGTGGAATGTTCTTACTGGCGGTTTTGGAATCTTAATTTCTTTGAATCGAATATTTGGTTCAGAGTCTCATTTATTAATGTTGACACAATTTTATAATATTGCCAATCGAGGTGGTAAAGATGGTCAAATCAGAGGACAGGATACGGAAATGACCAGCAGATAAATGTTTAATTAACCATATGTTTACTTCTTTCATTTTCAGGTTATAGCAATTAACGATAAATTTCCTGGTCAAGTTGTTAATGCCACAACTAATTACAATGTGGCTATTAACGTTCACAATCAGCTGGACGAAGATCTTTTGATGTCTTGGTAGGATTTAAGATCAAAAATTCTTCTTCTTTTCCTTTGGTTATTATTTGGTGTCGTCACTTGAAAGAGATTTGAAATTTCTGAATAATGGCTTTTACAGGCCAGGAATTCAAATGCGGCGAAATTCATGGCAAGATGGTGTTCTGGGTACAAATTGTCCAATTCAACCCAAAAAGAATTTTACTTACCAATTTCAAGTTAAAGATCAGATTGGGAGCTTTTTCTACTTCCCATCGCTCGGTTTTCAAAGAGCATCTGGTGGATTTGGTCCCGTTATTATCAATAACCGTAATGTTATAAAAATTCCATTCGCACCACCTGATGGTGACATTGTCATATTGATTTGTGACTGGTATACTCAAAACCATACGGTCAGTAACTAATGAAGAGCTAGAATTTTTATATTTTCCCTTTGTGTGCATCCAAGTTATTGATTTTGCAGTTCAAGTTCAGTAATTGACATACTCTTCTTTCAGGCACTGAGAACAATTCTTGACGCTGGTGGAGAGCTAGGGATGCCAGATGGAGTTCTCATCAATGGGAGAGGACCTTACCAATATAACACAACTCTTGTACCTGGTGGCATTGAATATGAAAGCATTAATGTTGATCCAGGTATGCATTTGTTTGTCCATGATGGTAAAAAGTTTTGAAACGTGATTTCAAGCCTGTCCTTTTGTTTTTCTTATGATCTGGATATGTATAGTATCATAAGGAACATTCTAAATTTTAGGCTGATTTGAATTACATGTTTTCCTTACTGTTTCATGCAACATCATGATGCATTAGCTGTTCTTAGTCATAAAATCAGGGTTTTACTTTATCAAGTTCTGATCTGCAATGACATAATGGTTTGCAGGCAAAACTTATCGATTTCGTGTGCATAATGTTGGGATATCTACTAGTTTAAATTTTAGAATCCAGGGCCATAATCTGCTAATAGTGGAAACTGAGGGACATTATACGATCCAACAGAATTTCTCCAGCTTTGATATTCATGTGGGACAGTCCTATTCATTTTTAGTTACCATGGATCAGAATGCAACTACAGATTATTACATAGTGGCTAGCGCTAGGTATGTGAATGAATCTGTGTGGGAAAGAGTAACTGGTGTTGCCATCTTGCATTATTCCAATTCAGAAGGACCAGCAACTGGTCCTTTGCCTATTCCACCAAGTGATATTTACAACCAATGGTCGGCAATGAACCAGCCTAAGTCCATCAGGTTTGTGCTCAAATACCATAATCTTTATTTTCTTTTGAAACCAGTAACCAACTCATTTAAAAGTTATTGACAATAACCGTTTATGTATTACAACAACTCTTCATACTCAACCTCTAGAAAGTTTATATTCAGAAAACGTCCCTGATTTCTATCCTAAATTAAACTCTTTTTTTCCCAATTAACAGGCAGAATACTAGTGCAAGTGGAGCTCGTCCGAATCCGCAAGGCTCTTTTCACTATGGTTCAATTAATGTGACCGACACGTATGTGTTACAGAGCTTGCCTCCTCTTATTATTGATGGGAAGCTTCGTGCTACACTGAATGACATCTCTTTTGTCAACCCTGAGACACCAATCAGACTGGCTGACTTGCATAATGTAAAAGGATCTTATAAGCTGGATTTCCCCAATAAGCCACTTGGTCGAACTCCTCATATGGACAGATCTGTAATTAATGCTACGTACAAGGGATTCATAGAGGTTATATTGCAGAATAATGACACCAGAATGCAGAGTTTTCACATGGATGGCTATGCATTTTTTGTGGTTGGGTAAGAATTATATTCTTACATATCATGTTCGCAAGTGCCCATAATTTGTTGTACTTTAAATAACTCTGGTCTCTTGATGCAGAATGGACTTTGGTCAGTGGACTGAAAGCAGCAGAAATAACTATAATAAATGGGATGCGATTGCTCGCTGTACAACAGAGGTACGTTTTAATAACAAAAGAACGTTCCCTTGTACATGACAATGTCATTTTGCCGGGAGATTTGATTGTGTAGCATTTGGAAAAGAACATTTCGCTATTCTTTGCATTTCTCTAATTATCTTTAGTGTAGGTGTACCCTGGTGGATGGACAGCAGTCCTTGTTTCTCTTGACAATGTTGGGGTATGGAACCTGAGAGTGGAGAATTTGGATAGATGGTATCTAGGGCAAGAGACATACATGAGAATTATTAATCCCGAGGAAAATGGCGACACAGAGATGGCTCCACCTAAAAATGTTATTTATTGCGGTCCCCTTCAGAACCTGCAGAAGTAAATCTAAAACGATGTTGTAATTTCTCTTGCTCTCTAGTTTTCTTCCTTCTTTTTACAAGCTGTTGCATGTGTTTGTAGGGAATCACGAAGCTCTTCTGGAATGACGTTGGTCTGTGGGAATTCCAAGTTTCTCGCTTTGGTGGTCACTATTTTATTTTATTTTTTCACTTTTAGGTGATTGTATGTAACGGAGGAAGCCAGGGATATAGTCACTTAGGCGCCTTTCTCTATGTTGTTGGAGGGGTTTATACCTGTTTACAGTTCGCTGTGTTACAAGATTTTAAAGTTAGATTAGATATACCAGTGCACTTGCAACGTAATATATTTGGTGTTTAAAGTTTCTGTTTTTGGTATCAACGCATCAATCTAAATTTAATTTACGCTCCGAGGAGTCATCATCTTTGCGACCACAGACACGTGATTTTTTTTTTTGTCTAAATGAAAAAAATTAGTGCGATTTTATTTTCGTGACCAAAATTTTATTGAAATATCTAATTTTTATTTTGTTAGTTCTCTTTACCATTTTCTTTGTTCTCCATTTTTACTGGCTATCGGAGTGTTAACTTTTCTCCAGATAAGAGAGTTGCGGGAAAAGTAGAGTGAGGATTAAGATAATGATATTGATAATCGACATGGATTTCTAGAAAATATGTTATCGGGAGACTATATCAAGGATTAAGACTTTATGGAGGAGAAGAAATCAGATAACCTGACCCAAGAAGCGACTCAAATTGAAGTTGAAAGTAATGGGGTTCCTAATTTGACTATTAATTTTTCTAGCTCATCTTGCTTGCTGGTAGATCATCGTGAGATTTTTAAATTCTTTGTGATTTTTACATCCTTAGTGTACTTTAACTCTTTTACAGAAAATTTATTCCTTGCACTTGTAATTTGAATGTCTTATTGAATCTTGTTCTTTGTAGTTTTATCGTGATAGATTTAGGGTGTATGATTGCTGGTGACAAATACATTTCATTCTAATGGCTTATAGCCTTATAGTTTACCTCCATATTAGATACTTAAGTTGATTACTGCAATCCGATTAAACTATTACAGACATGTGGTACGTTCAAGTACATGTATCAGTTTATCGTTGCCTATCTATGGACATTAATTGCTAATAAGGTTGTAAAATTTGTTTTGCTTGCATCTGATCTTTCTTTAGTACTCCCAGCCATTATACCAAGTCTGCATTGAGAGCCTTACCTTTTCTTATTGTTTTCCAGATTGCCTATTTGCTTTAAAGGTTTGGAATTTAAAGCAGGCGGGTGCTTCTACACTGCTCGTTGCAGATGACATCGAAGAAGCATTAATAACCACGGACATTTCCGCAGAGGATCATTCAACTGCGAAACACATAAAAAATAACGATTATGGTTTGGAGTTAAGATTAAAAGTTAAAATTTAGTTTTAAGGTTTATGGTTTAGAGTTT